>CM057450.1:1647688466-1652688466 GCA_016271365.2 Neoceratodus forsteri
GGCCCTGCACTTCATGACTTCACTCACTGACTGTACCTGTCACTCGTGCTGTGCAGGCTGCAGCTTCATTAAATTTTATGCTCACTCACCACTGTGCTTCTCTGTCTCCACGTTTGCTGTACCAGTACCCCTGCCCCAGCACCCATCATCTGCCTGTACCTCTTCCTTCACTGTACCCATCTTCACTTCTCATGCACCTCCATTAATGTAGTGTACTGTATTCTTTGCAGGAGGTGTTCAGCTATTTACATCTGAGAAACTGGTAGGCGTCTTGCTGACCGTTTCAGGGAACATTACAGAGTGGTCAGGAATGGTGAAACTGCTAAACCCAATGTATCCCACTTTATCTCCAGGGACCACAATGTCAATGACCTTTCTGTTTGTGTCCTTTAGCAGGGCTTCCGGATCCTAACCATAGAAAACATGGAAGCCAAGCTGATCATCCGCTTTGCTCCCAGCAGCCCTCTGGTTTAAATGATAGACTTATTTTCCACTAACATCTTTCAGCCTCCCTTTTTTTCCCTAAAGTCAATTTGTTTTTGTACTGATTTATTTTTCATTTTCACCATATGTCTCCATTTCTGTCTCCTTCTCACACATTTGTCACCTTTCAGCCTTCTTACAAGGCCCTGTTAATCAGTCTCTACCTGGGAACTTCCCCAGCTCTTTCTCTCCCATTATGTTTTATCTTTCCCATCATCACCTTTTTGTTTCACAGATTCTCTCTTAATCTTACCATTTATCACTTCTTCTCCCTTAGCCTCCCCCTTCTTCTTTCTCCACATATATATCTCTCTCATTTTACCTCTCCTCTACACTAACTTGTTTTTTTTCTCTTTTAGATATTTCCTGAAGAAGACCTAAGGTCGAAACATAGATTTTTAACTCTAGTTTCTATTTTCAGCATGCATTTAATATAACCATTTTGTTTCACTCACTGTACTCCTCCTTCCCTCCCCACCTGCTGAGCCCAGAGATTTGTATTTATGCTGTTTGTTTTTTTAAAGACAACTTTTTTCAACCTGAACATACTAAGAAACCAGGTGTATACAAGACAGTCTGGAATCCTCAACAGTTACAAGCACAAGACACAGCATTAACTAACCAGTGCAGAGCAAATTGTTCTCCCAAATAACAGGTATTTGAAATTGCAGTACAACTGAAGAGTCCCTTCCCCATAACTCTCTACCTTTTGTAACTGAAATGAGGGACAAAGACACTCAAAATGAGGGACACTGACCCACATAATGAGGAACACACACACACACACACACACACACACACACAGACACACACATATCCATCCTCAAACATGGAGATACAAGCTCAGAACTCTGTGAAAGCCATTGTGTTAGCATCTTAGAATATTATGAGCTTCACCTTCTGCTTTCACACATTCTCTGGGTGGGCAGCACCTTTTCCATGTGGAATGGATGAAGTACGGAGCAATTTTGAGGGTGAAAATTCAGTGTTGGAATTACTGGGGGAATTGTCAACCAGGGCTCACCCCCCACAGCTCTTAAGTGAGCCCCAGTAGCTCACGCATCACTGTCATTGACTTACAATGGGAAAGGAGGCTCATAGTTTAAAGATAGCACCCCTATGGGGCTCCCTTGCTCCCAAAGCTCATAAACTGTGATTCCAGACCATCACTGAGTAAGATCAAGAGCCTCCCAGTCCCTCATAATCACAGACAGCGGCTGAGATGTACGAGACGAGAGTCCCCCCCCACACCACTCAATCTCTGGTCTGGCAGCCTGGCAGTAAAGTTCGCTGCCTACTAGTACAGTACAATTCATACCTCCCAAGTGTCCCTCATTATGAGGGATATCCCTCATTTTGCCCCTTTGTTCTGTCCCTCATGGTAAAGGTGCTGTCAACACAAAGGTGCTGCTGTAAATTCAGACTTTAAAGCAGAAACTCTTAATATTTTAAAATACTTAATCCAAAATAAAATTCATCTGAGCTTTATCTCCATGTTTAAGGATGTGTCCCTCTCATTCTGAGGTTCCGTCTGTGTCCCTCATTGTCCCTCATTTTGGGTGTCAAAACACAGTGCTCCCAGATCGGCCAAAGCATTTTCCTGTAGCAGACCCTAATTTTTCCTGTATTTTCCCTGTAAAACTGGGGTGACTTTCCTGTAGAGTTTCCTGTATTCTCAAGCCAATTTATTTTTTCAATTGGCGTCATTATAGTTGTCAATAAAATCACTACAACACATGTTCTGGCTGTTTTAAGTGCTGTTATTTACTTTAAGAATTAAAACTGACCTACTCTGTCCCAATGGCCATCGACAGGAGGACACACACCTGAATTATTTCCCATCCTGACTCTGGTGACTGAAGGAAGTTTTTTTTTTTTAATCTATTAAATTAAAATCAGACATGATCTTCCTGAGTGCACTCTGTCCCAGGCAGCCAAAGGTGAATACAGCTTGGAGAACCAAAGAAAATATGCAGAGTGTTCTAGTGCACCAATAATATTTTCTTAGCTACACCACTGACTTGCAGCAGAGGACAACCCACCACAAACATGTATTTCATACTTTGGCACCGGTGGTTGGTCATTGTTTTAAGTGCCAGATCAGCCAAAATTAAAACAAAACACATAGTGCTGCCACATACTGTATAGCACACAAGAAGCAAATTGCTCAAAAATGACACCAGGGCACACTACAAGCACCACCATAAACCACTAAAAAACAAAGTTAAAGTCAGGCTAGGGACAACTTAAGAAATAAGATGTTTCATGCCATTTGATTTATTATCAAGGCCTGATATAGTGTTCAAAGTTGTTTTAAGCTCATGTCCTCTGCCAGGCTAACCATGATTGAATTGTGCATTTGAAAACAAGTTCCTACATAGCTGAAGAGAGACCTTAGGGTAAAGATATTAAGAGAGCAATTTGAATTTAGCCTAGATATTAGTCTCACTCCCCCCCCAATCCCCCAATGTCCCTGGAGCTTACTTAGCAGTAAAGCACAGAAAATTCAGGATGAAGATGCAGCCGGTAACCCAAACCAGTTATTTCACTGCATTTCAATTTACATTGAAGAGTAACCCCAGAGACAGATTATTATTTTATTACCTTTTTGCAGATTCTCCGGTGAGAAGGCAGCTCAGGGATCGGGCTCGCTCCAAGATGTTGGCATCTGGGCTCTAAAGGCTGACTCAAAAGAACTAGAACCACCAGTCTCGGGGGAATGCTTGCCTGGCTTCACTTTTATTTAAAGATTTTGACCAGGTCTCCAGTGAAAAACAGGCAGCTCAGGGATAAGAACGAGACGTCTCCTTTTGGTCTGCAGTACTAGTTAGATGACAAAATGGAGTAGGGACCGGCAGGACGGTGGCAGGTCAGGTCTCCTCACTTGACTGGACTCTCTCGATCGGATTCAGCTGGTGAGGTCGCCGGTCTCGGGATGAGATCAGAACGCTGAAAACACATGGTGGCAGGCAACGGTGAGCTTAACTGTGGATAATCCTTGCACTCTCCTCTCTCTGGCAGCAAAATCAGCAAAAAATAAGGAATGGTGCTTGGATAGCCAGTTTAAATATTCCCGGGCCAGCCACTGTATCAAAGAATTTAAGATAGTCAATCAGAGACCACAGTCACTGCATGATCAGAGCATGACTGGGTCTGAACCAATCAAGAGGCAGGCTTAGTAACTCTCGCCTGGGACACTCGCAGCAACGCTTCCCCATGACGGCACCAATTTCTCCTGTAGATTGTTCAAAAGTAAGAAATCCTTCCCATACCCTTTTTAACTCCCAAACCCGTAAAATACAGGAATCCCGTAGATCTGGGAGCACTGCAAAACATGTCCATGTCCCTCATTTCAGTGATGACAAAAGCTTGAGAGATATGCAGTACATACATCTTCCTCCTCATCCTGACACTTTTCTTGGTGCCCCCCCCATTCTGAACTAAGAAAAGGGGGGGGGGATTTCTAGTGAAGGCTTCTACCCAGACTATCTGCTAAAAAAGCACAAGCACTGCTGACACTAAAAGCTCTGGCCACAGCAACAATACAATAATAGCCTGTGTGACTGTTGCTCCTGCTCTACTTTTTACTCTTCATCTGTAGAGGAGAGGACAGGTCCAACTCAAACAACTTTGATTTAATTTTCTTCTCTGACTCTCTGCCTTACCTGCTGCTGGTTGAAGGATGTCAGGTTCTGTTCTTCTTTACTTCTTTTCTGTCCGAGTCAGTCTTCCTAGATGCACTTTGCTGGCAGTGGCAAGACACTGGGTGTCTGTGGGCAGTGGCACTGGGCAGGCAGACAGACCTGGCTGGGCAGGCAGCAACACTGCAAGTGCAACACGCGAGTGCGAGGTGGTGTGGTACCTACTGCCGGCACTCAGAAGGGTTGCAGCAGGGCAGGTGAGGCGGCAGGCCACACGGGAGGCCAGGGGGCGTCACGGGTGTGGTGGGTCAGACAGACTTTTGCCGACGGGTGGCAGGCCAGCAGCGGGCCGCGGCAGGCTGAGGTAATGGGTACTGATCGATTTCAACAGGACTCAGTCTCAGAGCCTCGGAGGAAGCAAGTTGGGTTGTCGGCTCGGGATTGGGGAGTGCTAGCGCTGAGAGTGAGGCGGCGGAGCTGGAAGGAACAACGCACAACGAGCAACGACGGAAGAAATATTTGCGTGCGTCCACCATGAGGAGGATGGAGAGGCAAACTACGGGACTGTCTGGAGTGGTGGGAAGGCAATGGCTATTATTAGCCACACAAAACTGTGATCGCCAATCGGAATCCACGCAGAGCACCATGTGACTCAATGCGGCGGCAAGCCGGCAACACAAACAGATCACACCACTGATTGGTCGGATTATCTTCTAGACTGTGAGGAGCTGCCGAGAGGTCTTGGTTGGGGGGCTAGCTAGATCTCCTCGGTCTCGTGTGCAGTGTGTGCCCATGAATTTAATTTGCCTGCCGCGGCGCCGCCCCCCCCAAAAAAAATGCATTTTACTGCCATAAGTTATCATCGGACTACTAGTCCGTGGAGAAAAAAAAAAAAGCAAAAGTGAATCAAGGGGTATAAATGAAGGGCCCCCCCTAGCAGATGAGGCCCTAGGCCCGGGCCTATTGTGCCTATGCCTTAATCCGGCCCTGCTGATCCCTACCATTACAGTTTGTATGACTGTGCATTTATTTGAGCTGTATTATTCATAACCTCACAGCCTCCTCACAGTGGGTGGGGGGAGTGTCACAGAGGTCAGAGGGGGACTGGTATGCTCATGTGTTTTAGAAAAAACTTCTCACTTGATAGAATTATCATCATGGAATTTAAGCAACACCAATTACACTATACACTTTATATCTGTACCAATATTAACCACCAAATGAAATAAGTACCACAAGAAACAACTATATCACACATTTCCATTCTGTGCCATGCATGTACACTCACCCAATGACAGAATGTTCTATAATTCTTTAAAAAATATTTTCTAAATCCATTTCAGAGAACTTCACCTAGGGGCAATGTGACTGCACTGGCAACCATAAACTAATAAGAGTGCAGAAGTTCTTCTTTAAGAACTGCCCTAACAGAGTCCACAGAACCCAACCAAAAAAGGGG
Organism: Neoceratodus forsteri; assembly: GCA_016271365.2. NCBI lineage: Eukaryota > Metazoa > Chordata > Ceratodontiformes > Ceratodontidae > Neoceratodus > Neoceratodus forsteri. Next base: position 1,647,694,050 of record CM057450.1, read on the forward strand.
GGAGGGGGATAATGCAACAGGGACATGGAGTCAAACTATTAATATTTTGGGTACTACAGTTTTGTAAAAGTAGTTTATAAAAGAAGGTACTAAAAAGTGTGAACAGTGACCCTGTTAGTGCAGTACATAAAGGAAAACCTTTGCGCTCTTTATACATTTATGGTTGCTAGTGCTCTCATCTTGCCCCTTAGTGTTCACCAAAATGGATTTTGAAAACCATTTTTAAACAATTATAGAACATTTTGTCATGGGGTGAGTGTAAATACATGACACAGAAAGTAAATGTGTGACATACTGTAGCTGTTTCTCGTGTTACTTTTGTAAATATCTCATTTTGTGGTTAATATCAATACAGACAAAAACTGTATAGTATAACTGTGGTTGCTTAAATTGCAGAATGGTAATTCCAGCAACTGAATTTTTTTTTCTAATACACATGAGCATATTAGTTCCCTCTGATCTCTGTGACCTCCTAGTGTGAGGAAACTGTGAGGCTGTGAATTATGCAGTTCAGATTAACACATAGCACTACAAGCTGCAGTGGTAGAGATCAGAGAGAGTAATAAGTGTAAAACGAAACAGTAAAACATGATTAATTAAATTCACTGCCCAACTTATCTAGTCCATTGCAATTGCATATGTGGTCTTGATTGTTGATATAATTATATTACAGTTCAGTAAAGAAATAAGATTAGTGACATGAGTGGGGAATCCAATCCCTGAATAAACATATATAGACTGAGGTTATGATACAAGGGCAAACAATATATAGAGAAAAGGTAAACAAAGATTGGGATCTGTACATCAATCACATGACAAAAATCAAATTTCTTTATAATACCACTAGGAGAATAGGCAGACAGAACTGGAATGTAAAGGAATGATGGACTATGTTAGCCAATGGTAACAAAGCAAGGCTAACTCACAGTGGGGTGTGTGAGTGTGAGTGTGTGTGTGTGTGTGTGTGTGTGTGTGTGTTTGTGTGTATATGTTAAAACCTAGGAGGAAACAACATGGCAGTGATTGATTGAGCACAGCACTGTTAACCCTTACTGCCTATAGACAGAACTGGATGTTGTGTAAAGGAATTCTGGACTAACGACAGATATGTGACTCTGGCAAAGTAAGAGAGGTGTTGCAACTGCAAAGGAAATGAAGTTTTTTTTCTTCTTTTTGGGGAAGGGACTTTATTATCTGTCATAGTTATCTGGTGTAAAAGACTGTGCTGCAAGTCCAACATATTCTTCGGTGGGAAAGAAAGCTTTGAAGTAATGCTGAGTCCCTTTTTGAAGCAAGATGTTTGCAGGGTAAGAGTCTATAAAAGTGTTCTTGGCTAATGCAAACACAGCTAACACCTGTTAGATAACTATTTAGTATAGCAGCCTCTTGTATCCTGAAACCTCACCACATGCAGTCAGGACAATTAGAGTAACATCTCCTTGATTAAAACCCATTCTTACTGGTGTCGCCATATGGCGTTAGAACCATCCATTGCCTATCCCAACCCAAAATGGCCACACAAGATAGAATGAGTGAGATAAGACAACTCACTATTAAAGTATATAAAACGCAATAGATGAGACACAAAATAAAAATAAAGTCAATTATGTTTTATACCAGCTTTCACCACACTCCATCATAATCTGAATGTTAGTGTGAAAATTGTCCTCAGGATTTATTCACAAAGTTCAGAAGCTGAGTTCAAACTTTAAAACTATCATAAACCAGCTACCTGTAAATTACGTTCAACTAAAACTGATAGTGTGGTTGTTCTGTATGGAGTTCGAAAGGTAAAAGCAGGCAGATAAAATAGTTAATAGTTTATAACCCTAGAATCCTCATTCATATAAGGAAAAGTTTGTTTCCAGTACTTTTTCCTATTCTGGCACTCAGCTCCTAAAATCACATCAGCACTTGTAAAATCTGCCAGTATACTGTCCCCAAAAATATTTGAATGATTTTACCTCTAAAAAGAAGTATTTTCACAGGTTACTATCCTTTGGAGGCTGCTGGCAAATGTACTTTCTGAACTGAAGGGAAAAGAGAACAAAGGAATTTTATTTATTTATTTATTTATTTCGTTAAACATCAGTTTAGAAACCTTTGAGCCAAAGGCTCATTTACAAAGGTACCTCGTCACAAAATTTGGTTAAGTTACTCTGTTCTTTACCAAAAGATATAAAGAGATAGTAATACCTCTTTCCTTCTGCTGTCATATATACCCTAGCATCCTGTTTGCCTTACTGTAGGCCTTGTTACATTGGTTTGATTGTTTTAGGGAGTCAGTGATGATGATGACCCCTAAGTCATTCCTCAGAGGTTGTGCCAAGCTTTACCCCTCCCCCCACAGTACTGTGTCCTTGGGTTCGTGTTCCCTATGTGCATCACCAAGCACTGTTTGGCATTGATTTTCAACTGCCAAACCTTTGACAACCTCTCTAGCCTTTGCAAGTCTCTCTGCATCTCCCTAACTCCCTCCTCACTGTCTACCCTGGCACAGAGCTTAGTGTCTTCTGCAAATAGACATCTTGCCCTAGATTCCTTCTCCCATGTCACTGATAAGCATATTGAAAAGGACTGGACCCAGGACCAGTTCTTGTGGCACAACACTGGTGACTTCCCTCTCTTCTGATTTGACTCAGTTAACCACAGCCCTCTGCTGTCTCCCTTCCAACCAGTTTCTCACCCATCTAATTGTGTCCTTCACTGTACCCAGATCCTCTAGCTTCTTCAGCAACATTCTGTGAGGCACTAAGTTGAAAGCCTTACCAAAATTGAAGTAGAGTAAATCCAGAGCATGGTCTTTAATCCACTACCCTCATTGTGCACTGAAAGAATACTATCAGGTTGGTCTGACAAGACCTTCCTGCCTCATATCGTGCTGTTTACTATACTGCAGTCCATTGCTCAAGTATTTCCCGAGGTCCTCTGACTGGTGTCTCCATCAGTTTATCCACAATAGAGGTAAGACTGACACATTGGTAATTACCTGGTTGCTTCTTGCCCCCCACCCACCCTTCTATGAAGTAGGACTACATTCTCTACCCTCTACTTTTGGAAATACCTCTGTGTGAACTGAGCTATTGAATATCCCTAACAGGGGTTCAGTTAGTTCTGTTGTAAATTCCTTGAGCACTCTTGTATGTATTCCACCTGACCTTATCTTAGGGTTGCTAGCCCTGTCTGAGCCCTTTCACTGGTAAATACTCACTGCCTCATCACAGAGATCCCCCTTACAGTTGCCTTAATGCCACTCTCTGGCAGAGGCCTTCTGTTCTCTCTAGCAAATACAGAGCAGAAGTAGTCATTAAGAATGGTTGCTTTCTGCCTGTCCTCCTCAGTTGCCCTCTATTAGCCTAATAATTCCTACCCCCTTCTTTACTCCCTTAACCCCCTCCACAGTACACAGCTCTGTGTCTGCCTTTGCTTCTGTTACTGCCCTCTTGGTTTCAATTATACTCATTTGGTACTCTTCCCCCCATTCTTCCTTCCCTTGTTTTTTCTTCTAACTGGTGAAGATCTTCTTTCTGGCTCTAGCTGCCTCCCTGACATTTCCAGAGAACTCTGTTGGTCACTTGTACCTTTTCCTTTGATTAAAGTTCTCATGCAAGACTTTTTGTTGCCATGAGAATGACCCCCTTGAGTACATCCCATCTTTTCTCCACATCCCTGATGCTATCCACTCTGACTAACGTGTCCCAGACCAGCTCTCTCATCCAGCTGAAGTTTGTTCTTCTGAAATCTAGGACTTCAGCCTTTGATGAGGGCTTACTTGTCCCGAGGGCTAGGTTGACCAATATAGATTTATGGTCACTGGACCCTAGTGGCTCCCCTACGCTCACTCCTCCTCCCACTTCTGAGTTGGTGAGCAACACGTTGAGAATGGTAGCCTGCCTAGTGGGTCTCTCAACCAGCTGCACCAGCCAGCAATCCTGCAATGTATCCTGCAGGGCCTAACTTCTGGAATGATCCAATCAATATCTGGCAAGTTTAGATCTCCCACCAGCACCTCCCTTTACCAGTCCCCTTTCCAGTGCTGTCCTTAGCTCCTTATTTCTTTCCCCTGGTCTGGAGGTCTATAGGTCACTCCTATCCATAGTTGCTTGCCTGAGAATACTGTGAGAAGAACCCACAGCAATTCTGTTTCCTCATTACCTCCCCTGATGTTTCCATCCTCCACAGCCACAGCACAGGGTCATAATGTCACAGATGATATAGCGCATGTCAAAACCACACACCAAACACAGAGTGCGGCAACACAGTGGTGGCACATAATGCCAACCGCAACAGAAATGCCGCACACCCGACCGGTCTTATTGTTTTTGCAGAGGCCTTCACTGCCGCACCCCCCCCCCACACACCCCCTGGACAATTTATAATCAACTCCGAGAGGGTGTGGACACAGGGGCAAAACAAAAATTTGCCATGGCACTTATCCATTGGCTCATTGAATGGAATCACAAAAAAAATTCCCACACTAGGGATTCAAACCCTAGTCCTGCCCTGCTGCCCACTGTATGTTCGGGTGCTCTAACCACTCCACCACAGGAGCGGCTTGACCGGGCACCCAACCAGCAGTCACTACATGTACTTCCCCTTCCTGTGAAGAGCGACAGAGGTAGCAATATTTGTGTGTCACTCATATATCCCTGTCACTCTGAAGCACTACACACTACAGACCACGCGGTTCTTCATGCGCAGTTTAGTCCATGATATAATCACCTGGTACCCACAGCCTCTATGCCCTACCTGGCATACAGGGCTACTCTACTTCCTTCACCTTTTCCTTTAGCCTGTCTAAACATGGTGTTGCCTGTTACTGTGAGGTCCCAATCATCATTACCTGTGGTCCAAGTTTCTGTGAATGCTACTAGAGCCATCTCAGTGCCTGCAACCATTGCCTGGAGGTCACTAATTTTATTTCTCAGACTTCTGGCATTAAGACAGACACCTTTCCATCTTTCTCCTGATCCCCTCTTGGTTTTTCTTATTCCTTCTCCCTAATTTTTCACTACTCTCCTTATTTCTTTTTATTTTCCATGCTGACTGTAGTCTTTTTCAGCCCTGCCTCATTGGCCACTTCCCTTAATCTAATCTGAACTACACCCTTCCTGTTACCCACCTTGCTGCTCCTAGTCCCTTGTTCAGGGGGAGCCCTGGCTAGAATCCCCTCCTGCACTCCCTACTCATTGGTTCCCTAGCCTCCATTTCCTCCTGTAATCAGTTTAACTGTCCATTGTAAATAGCAAACGTTTGCCTCAGAGCACTGGCCCCTCTCTTGTCAGACAAAGGCCATCACCCTTGATAAGACTTCTGTCCCAGAAGTCCCCCAACTCCAACACAAAGTGATACCCCTACTCCTGACACCATCCCTTCAACCATCCATTAAACTCCTCAGTCTCATCTTTCCTTACTCTGTAGTTCCCATACCAACTATTCCACACAGAAAGGACCAGGGAAAAGGCAAGGGAAGCTGAGTGCACCTTCGGTGTATCCCTCAGACTCTTAAAGTTCTGCTTAACTGCTTCCATATGCTGGTTTGCCAGATCATTGGTACCCAAGTGCACCAGCACCCCAGCTCCCCCTTTCCCTTTTATGCAATAATCCCTATCCTATCTATATCCCTGATGGTTAATGCACCAGGAAGGCATCTGACTGCATCACTCCCCTTCCCACCACCCTCTTTACTCCCCTAACCATTAAGTCCCCAATCACTAAGACTACCATTGTTGACTTCCTCCTCCTCACCTCACCAGGTGCCACCAAGTTCTCATGGCCATTTCCCAAGACCGATCTGAGTCCCCGATGGGGTCAAGTACCGGATCCTCCTCTAGGGGTGCAAAACGATTTTCTGTCTGAATGATGTGAGATTGGTCAAACCATTTGTAGCTGCACTGCCACCCTTCCTCCTCCCATTCTCCACCACCTTCCAGCCCTTTTGGCCAGTGGGCCTCTGGGGGAGTGAGAGAGTGGGAGGTGGTCCCTAGCTGAGCTGGTGTCACAGCTGAGATATCTCATCTCTTGATGATATCAGCTGAGCATGGAGCTCTGCAAAGATTATTGAGATGGGACAATGCTCCTCCAGAGCATAACCCTAAAGAAGTGCACCCCACACTCCCCACAGCTGACTGTCTCACCATAGTACCTCTTCTGCAGAGTAATCCTATGATGACCCATAGACCGATGTTAATAACTTGCTTTTCCTCAATCTGCCTAGTACCCTTAGACTAGAAACAAAAAGGTATACCTTATATATGGAGTTATGTTATATATGGAGTACTTGCTACACCTTCCTTACTTAATACTTTAATCTTGGTTATTTCCAATTATATATTTCTATTTGTATAACATACATATACATAAACATACAAAAATACATAAATACCTGCAGTAGTTCACCTGTAACATCCAAATGTTACAGCAATTCTCAGTATTCTAGACTGCAGTGGTCTGCTACTTCAAATGTTCAGCTAACACTGATGCTAGTTCCCTTAGCACCTTTGATTGCATCCCATTCAGCACTAGGGCCTTATTTGCCTTCAAGGTTGCTAGACCCATTTCAACTCTTTTGCCAATAAATTTCTTCTCGTTTTCATTTTTAGGACCACTTTACCAGCTGCCTTTATTCTGCTCCTTGGCAAGGGCCTGCTCTTCTTCCTAGTGAATACTGAGCAGAAGTAGTTGTTTTGCACAGTTGCTTCCTGAATGTCCTCCTCTAATACCCTGCCCCTTCCATTAGCCTGACAATTCCCCCTCTTGTCTTTCTTTTTTCTCTTACATATCTAAAGAACTGTTTTCCCCCTCCCATGACCCCCTCTGCAATATGTAGCTCTGTGTCTGCCTTTGCAATATGACTGCCCTCACTAGTTTTCCCCCAGTACCAGTCCCATTCATCACTTCCCTGCCTTTTTTGTACCTGATGGGCCCTCTTTTTTGCCTTCACTGCCTTTCTGATCCTTTCAGAGAACCAAACTGGTCTCATTCTTATTTCTCTTAATAACTGTTACATTGCATATTTTTGTTGCTTCAAGAATTGCCCCTTTTATAATTTCCCATCATTCCTCCACTCCCCTGATGCTGTCTACCCCAGCTGACCAGTCTAGCATAATTTCCCTCATAAGGCAGAAATCCACCCTCCTTTGACAAGGGCTTTCAGGTGCCCAGGACAACCTCTAAACACTTCTCTCTGTATTGTTCCAGGTAGTTAGTGGGTTAGTTAAAACTGCTGGGATGGGTGCCATCCCAGTTGCACTAAGGGCTGAGGCACAGGACATCTTTATTTATTTATTTATTTAAGAGATTTACCAGGAAGGCATGCTGAGCAGAGTACCACTCGATTCCAGATATGCCCTGGGGGTAGGGAGTTTACAATGGTACAGTAATACAGAAGAGCAAAAAACATACATAGTGTGTTTGGGACAAACAATGGATGAGGCAGTCATAATACAGTAGAGTAGGTACATTTTCATTAGCATCATAATAACATTAGGTGCAGACCAAAAATGGAGTAACCAGACTGGTGCTAACAGCTGGAAGTTAGGAATTGAGATGGGGTTCAATGGGGGGGGAACAGGAGCAGATGGTAGAGAAGTGCGTTTTAAGAAGGGCATTCCATTGAGGAGTACTTGTGGTGTGTCCAATATCGGCTGCCAGGGAGTTCCATAATTTGGGCAACCTGAAGCTGAAAGCAGCCTGGCCAGACCGGGTGGATCTATATGGAATGCGCAGGAGCCTAGAGTCTATGTTTCTGATAGCATAGGCAGGTGGGGAGAGGGTGGTTAGGGAGGATGACAGGTAGGAAGGGAGTGTCTGTGACCAGAACTTAGCAGAGGTTCTAGCACAGTGAAGCAATTGTTGGTTATGTAGAGAGGGGAGGTCCACCTGGGTTCGGGAATGACCTTGAGTCGCTGGGGTGCCAGCATGAGGGGGGAAGGGTGGGAGCAGGATTGAGCAATTGCTCTCCTCTTCTGGGTGGAGAGGGTCACCTGTAGTCCCGCCATCACAGAATAGAGGTTCGGTGACGAGTGCAGGCAGTACCGGTTGACCAGTAGGGTGGGGCATCCTGCAAGACATGCATGCCCATGCCTCCACATGCATACATCACGTCGGGGACACATGGGAGTGGGATGGTGGAAACCCAGAAAACCCAGAAAATACTAATTAAAAAAAAAAAGAACTGGTGGGAAGTAATATGCAGTATAAAAGCCTTACTTTGGAGGAGGAGAATATTTCCCAGAATTCTTATTTATTACTTTTTGATGGCTGATTGTAGCACTTTATACTTCAAGGCTGCACCTACTGAACTCTGAGCAGCCACTGTGTTGTGCTTTGTAATTGTATACAGAGAGGATCATGTACCTGCTTTACATAACTTGGAAACTGACACATCTGCTCTTTCTGCCCAGGATACCAATAGAAGCCTCTGTGAATGTGCCTTCACCAAGGTGGTGGTTTCACTTTGACCAGTATGTAATCCTTCATGCATGACCTGAACTGACCTGCCTAGTCAAGGTTGCCATGGCCACCTACTGACCTCTTTTTGCAAGACCTTAAAAAACAAATTGGTTGTCTGACCAGCAAAGGACTGAGTTCTCACTGGCTACCTGTTGACTATTCTGTGAATGTCTAGATTATAGAGCAGTTTCTCCCTGTCAAACTGCTTTGGATAAATAAGGTCAGATTCACCTCTGGATTAACAAGTAAGATTCTTGGAACTTTCAGAAAAGGATAAAATAGTACAACGAATTACCTTATCTTGGTCAAAGTTACCCAGACTCTATAATATGCTATGCAATTAGATTGCCTCCTAGAAGACGTGAAAGTATATATTACTGTTTTAGAATAGCATCACTTGTAGAGCTTCTCCTTTCACAAGCCAGGCAGCAAGATGTAGTTAAGCTGGATTTGGGTGTAACACAGGTCCTTGGAACAGAAGGTCCCACTGATGCAGAACCCTGAGCAGTTTCTGCACAGACAGAAAACCAAAGACTCCATGGTTTTTTTGGAGATAATCTGGTAGAAAAATCTATGCAGCACAAACATATTTCTGAGAACTATTGGTAGAAAAGAAATTGGTGAAAACAAGAAATGCTGTTCAAAAATTCCACATCTGAGACAGTGTATGCAGAGCCTCCACTCCCCAGTATTGGGATTAGCTGAAGACTCTCAGGACCTAATCATTCCCTTAGTGAGCAAGGCAGTCTACAGTATGTCTAGTTTTCTGAATCACATGCAGAAATGCTGAGTATGCTGAGATGCTGAAAAACCAACCTCTCTGTTCAGTGTCTATCATTCCAGTAGTACATTTGGCAATCTATATAAGATGTCTAACTTTCTTTCCTATTAAAAGAAATGCTGAAAGAAACTCCTGGTTTTATTTTGCTCAGTTTAGCACCTCATACACCTCAGTCATCCTCATTTAAGTTCTTATGTCTCCCATCTTGTTTAAGTAAGTGGTTATTCCCACATTGCCTGATAAAAATATTCACCAACCAGTCTCTGACCTGAGGTTGGATGAGAACTAATGCAAGATAAATTGCTCTCTGTTGTAGTGGCATAGTTCAGGAAGCATAAGCAGACCAAGAGAAATTATACAATTCATAAGTATCATTTTCTTACTATCAATAACAGTAAAACAGAAAAAAATAAAATTGCACAAGGTAGCTCTTCACAAAGGCAGTGCAAACAAAAGAGCCCTGCATCGGAGTCTCTCCCTGGGAAAGCATTGCTCAGATTATATAAGATGTTTTTGCCAGGCAGTTCAAACTCTGCAGCCTGTTGGTGTATGTTACATTTCACAAAATGTATCAAAACTTTGTCAGATTCCTTCCTGAGGCAGCCTGAAGTGTACATTTGGTCTTAACAGGTGCAACAAAATACTGCATTTTGTCTCAGAGCTGGCTTTCTGTTGACAGTTCTGTAAAAAAGCATGTGGAGGTCAAAATTCATCTTAAGGTCAAGCCCCTGTGTTCCAGATTGCTACCATTGTTAATAAACCCAAACAGCTTTCTGCAGTCATTTCAACGATATAACTATATACATTTGCAAACTAAGGGATCCCAGTTTCACATAAACTTTAAGATATATATATATCTACATATATATATATATATATATATATATATAAATATATATATATAGATATATAGATATGTATAGTATATATATATATATATATACACACACACACACACATATATATATTCATAGCACAAAACTGCACTTAATGCATCAGTTAGGGTTAAAGCGACAAAAGTCAGGAAACGAAACATTAGGGTTGAGCACCTAACACCCCCACACACACAACCCCCCACACATCCTCCACGGAGTGACAGATGTCAGGTTGTGCCATGGGGTCTTCAGGCCCAATTCTCACCCCAATCCATGTGTAAGCAGGTTGACATGCTACAGTAAAGGACAATGGGGTGACAGTTAGACCTCATGACCCCATGGCACACCCTGGCATCTGTCACTCTGTGGAGGATGTGTGTGGGTTGTGTGTGTGGGGGGGGGTGTTAGGGGCTCAACACTAACATTTCATTTCCTGACTTGGCATGGCAAACACGTTCATACTTGGAACCTAATGAATGCAGGGACTATGTGAAAATCAAGGCTACTGTTTTAAAACATTATGAGTTAACCCCTGAGGCTTCCAAACTCAGATTTAGATTGTAAGAAAGCAGCCAGGGATAATTGTAAGAAACTGAGTTCGCAACTGAATACTGTGCTGGGGAGATGGTTAAATGAGAAGAAAGCTATAGCTGCTGAAGAAATTTGTGAAGCGATGCTCATTGAACAGTTTTGAAAATGTGTGCATGCTGATTTTAAAATATGATTAACAGGTAAGAATCCAGGTACTATGGAAGAAGCTGCTGAATGGGCTGATCATCTTGACACAATCTGCCCTGTTGCATACAAAAAAGTAAATGGGAGATGGGGTTTTGCTAACAAAGTGGTAGGTGGGAACACAAGGGGGCCATAAAACAGAACAGCCCTTTGAACCTAGAAGGAAAACCCCAACAGAGACCAAAAGTAATATAGTAGAAAGTCAGAAGTGCTATGTGTGCCACAATTTGTGGCATTTGTCTTATGATTGCACTTGGGAAACATGGACTAAGCCTGAGCAAGAGAGAGAGAGAGGCCACCACCCCACTATAGGACCCAATGTGGTCAACCTCACACTTGCTGAGGAGGTTGAGAACCATACCTCCACAGAAGAGCAGCATGTGGTAAACTGTATCTCAAGTGATAGTCCCATGAATACTCAGAAGAACCTGAGGTCAGTCTTGGTAAACAACACTTTTACACAAGTTTAAGGGACATTGGGCCCATCACAGTCATCTAGCATGAGCTGGTATAGCTGGATCAGATCCTGCCTGGGAATGGTGCCTCAGTTGCATTTGGTCCTTACCCCTTGTAACAGTTCTGAAGGTCAGAGTACTCCTGAAGTGGGAGAAGGATAAAGGCAAGAGAGAAGTTATGGTTGCTTCTGGGTTACCCAGAGATGTTTTGCTAGTAAATGTCTAGAGCTGGCAAAAGTTGTGAATTCCTCTTTAACATATGAGGACAGATTAATGGAGCTCAATATGAATACCCTAGAGCAAAGGATGGAGAGAGGTGATATGATCAAAACTTTCAAACATCCCAAGGACATTAACAAGGTGAAAGAGTCCAACATGTTTCAATGTAAGAAAAATAGCAGGACAAGAGGACACAGCATGAGATTAGAGGGAGGCCAATTAAGGGGTAATGTGAGGAAGTTCTTTTTCACAGAAAGGGTGGTAGATGCATGGAATGGCCTACCTCAGGAAGTGGTGGATATGAATACAGTGCAGGGCTTCAAACAGGCATGGGATAGGCATAAGGGAGCAGTACAGATGAGTATGAATAGATAGGCCATTGACAGAGTAAAGGCCTATGGCACAATCATAAGGTAGAAAAAAATGGTCAGACTAGATGGGCCTTGCTGTCCTTATCTGCAGTCAACTCTAAGTTTCTATGTTTCTATGTTAACAGAACTTCTGCAAAGTTTTACAACTCTCATGGAATTTTCTGAACTTCCACCTTTGGCGAAATCAGAAATCTTCCGAATGTGTTCATCAAAGTTTTGCCCTGTTTCATGACAGTTTCTCACTGAACTGTGGAATAACAGCCATGAACTGCAGAACTAATACATTCATCTGCAATTCATGTAATTATTTCTCAATTCAGTGAGTGATCAGTTTCTGCACAGTCCCTGGTAAACTGAAAAAAACTGTCTTTGGTATCTAGTGGCTCACCTCACCCTCGGATCACCATCCCCCTATCATTAAATGTTTCCCTGGAGTCTTGTGGCACCCACACCCTCTGATTACCATCCCCCTATCATTAAATGTTTCCATGGTGTTTAGTGACACCCATCACACTCTGATCACCATCTGCCTATGAAAAATATGTTTCCTTGGTGTCCACCCCACACCCTCCAATCACTGTTCCCCTATCATTAAATGTTTCCTGGTGTCTAGAGGCCCCCCCCCACCACACTGCCCACACTGGGCTGATAACAGCAACCTGCCGTTTCTCCTTACCATAGTCTTTGTGCCACTACCGTGAGCCCATAGGGTTACCAGCACAGCTGCCCTCTCACCACCTCGGCCGGCCATTGTATGCAGTGACAAGGAGCTCACTCTCTGTCATTGTATACAGTGGCCAGCAAAGATGGTGAGAGAAGGGTTATGCTGGTCACCCTATGGGTTCCCCGTGGCAGTGCAGCAGTGGCCTAAAGACTATGGAAAGAGGGTGGCAGGTTGCTGTAATGGTGTGAAAGGGGACTGCTAGACACCAGGGAAACATTTATTTCATAGATGAAAGATGATTGGGGGGGGGGGTTCCACTACACACCAGGAAAACATTTAATGATAGGGAGACGATGATCAGAGGGTCGGGGATGCCACTAGGCACCAGGAAAACATTTGTATCATAGGAGGACAGTGATCGAAAGGTGGGAGTAACACCAGACACCAGGGAAACATTTAAGGATAGAGGGATGGTGATCAGAGGGTGGGGGTAACATTAGACACCAAGGAAACATTTATTTGGTATGGGCTAGTGATCAGAGGATGGGGGGTGCCACTAGACACCAAGAAAATATTTATTTGATATAGGAAAGGTGATCAGAGGGTGGGAGCTGCCACTAGACTTCAGGGAAACATTTATTTAGTAGGGGCCTGCAATGGAAGGGTGTGGGGTGCCACTGGACACCAGGGAGGGAAATTTTACAGTAATAAAGGGCCAGTGAAGCTGATCCACAATTCATACATTCATTCTACAATTTAGTGACTCACTGAACTGCAGAATGAATGTATGAATTGAGGATTCATGTTTTAAACTGTTGACGGAATTTCCACAGAGCTGACCTCTGACAGTGATCAGTTCTGCGGAATTTTCTTCTGCAGTTTAATACATTAATCAGTATTTAATAAAGTTATCCCACTGTTCTTAGTTGACATTTCTGTGAAAATTTCCAAAATGATTTCTGAACTTTCACAACAGCAAAAGTCTGACTTTTGGGCAAATTCTGCCAGTGAAAGATTTTTTTTCGCACAGCACTAGAAATGACTAGGATAAGAAAGGAGAGCAAGACACAGTCTGTGCTGTGACTCATAGTCAAGCTTGATGACTGGGTCAGGTAGAGGTAAATGGGAAGACTGAGAGGGAGACAATGTCTGACCCTGTTCATAACCTCGGACCTGTAACAAACAGTGTGGCCGCTAAGCCCAAGGGGTCACATCAGCCAGAGAAAACACCTCCCACCATTGAGCCACATGGAGAGGCTGTACTTGATAGCTCTGCAGGTGGCAGTAGTTCACTGACACAGGCATCAGTAAAGGGAGACCTCACTGATAAGTAGCATCTGCAGCCAGCTGGGAGGGGTTTCAGGAAAGAAGTTGCACAAGATTCAGTTAACAGATCCATCTCTAGCTGCTATTAGGCTGTTAGTAGCAGCCAGCAGCAGTAGTGATTCAGTAAGGGAGAAGTGGCAGAAAATATTTTGGGAAAGAGATATTTTGTATAGAGATTGAGTTCATAAGAATGCACCTGAGGAGTGGAATATGTCCAAACAAATTGTGGTCCCTCGGGAATACAGAGCAGCCCTCCTGAATTTAGCACATGGAATTCCTCTGTTCAGACACCAAAGGGTTAAATGAACAAAAGGCATTTGACCTAGAACTTTTAGTGGATGATGCTGTACAAATAGCTTGAGTGTAATTTGTTCCCGTAATGCTGTTCTCGGGGCAGCGCTGCCCCCGGGGCAGCACCCTTTAGCTCCTCCTCCAGCTTACACCTATTGGTGGATTTCACCCACTGGCAGCACTGCCCCTGAGGCAGCATTCTCATGCTCCACCTCCCATCTATCTCTAATGGTGGATTTAGTCCTCTGCCCCCAGGTTGGGAACCAATTACACAGGCACTGCCCCAGGGGTAGAAAGTACTCTGCCCCAGGGGCAGCAGGCACTGCCCCAGGGACAGCCCTATGGGAACCACTCATACAGGCACTGTCCCATGGACAGACCCAGGGACCAACTACCCAGGCAATTTCACAGGGGAAGCCCACGGGAATCAATTACACAAGCACTGCTCCAGGGGAAGCAAGGACATTGCCCCAGGGCCAGCCAGCAGAAACCAACCATCAAGGCACTGCTCCAGGGGTAGTGCCAGTAACCAATCATCATGGCACTGCCCCATTTATTTCAATTTATAAATAAAATATATTCTTTTGCTTACTTATGTCTTAAATTAGCAATATTAAAAAAGATAATGATTTGTGACACTTTTATAATTAAATGCTCAGAACTGAGTTTGACACAAAACACAAACAAATATCCCTGGTTAAGGTTTGAACCCTTGAAGTCTGGCTGTTTTGGATGCAGACAGGCATACATCTGGAGCCACCAAAATACACTGTTTTTGTTAGTTTTCCCAAGTTTTGTCTCTACTCAGAATAAAGCGATACATACAAAAAAATACACCTAGTCAAGGCTTGAACTCCTGACTTCTGGATCTTTTGTATGCTGATATACATATCGAGCCACAGAAGCACGGTGAATTTAGATAAGATTTCAAAATGTAGTCACTACTCCATATCTATCCTTCAGAAAAAGGAAATTGTTCCCTGGTCAAGGTTTGAACCCTTGACCCATGGATTTGTAGTATACTGACATACCTATTGAGCCCTTGAAACACACTGAAATCTTATAGGATTTTCAAGTCTAGTCATTCTACTCCATATCTTTCCTTCAGAAAAAAAAAAAAATAAAGTTGGTCACGCTAACATCAAAACAATAACACTGTCCTCTGAAATGTTCAACTTTTTGTCAAGTTTACATGCCATGAAATCCCCCACCCCACCCCACCCAAAAAACAAACTGGTTCTATAACCGTAAATCTCTGTCTGCCCTTGCAAATCTGGTGGTGGTGGTGGGGGCAATATATTCAAAGACAAGCAGTGCACATTGCTGGAGGGAGCATTTCCATAACATTCTCATCTACACTTAAAACCCTCAATTCCTCAGACTTGCACCAATCAGATTTGTGGAAAGTAACCGCTGCATGTTGCTGCCCTGGGGGCAGGGGATAAAATCCACCAATAGGGATAGGTGGGAGGCAGAGCGCAAGGGTGCTGCCTCAGGAGCAGTGCTGCCAGTGGGTGAAATCCACCAATAGGAGTATGTTGGAGGAGGATCTAAAGGGAACAACATTACAGGAACAAATCACACTCGAGCGTACAAAAATATGGCTGAGTACTGTCACTCATGCCCAAATTGTCAGCATGTGAGGAAGAAAGGGGATCGAGCAACGGCTCCTTTGATGTCACTTCCTGTTACCAATGAACCATTTTATTGGATCACTATGGGCATTGTAGGCCCACTGACAATGCCTAGCCTGAGGGGAAGTAAGTACATTATGGTTATAATAGATTATGCCACTCAATATCCAGAAGCTGTAGCCATGTCCTCCATAAAGGCAGAGAGGGTAGCAGATGAGCTTCTAGGGAATTTCAGCAGATTTTGATTTCTCAGGAAGATTTTGTCAGATCAGGGGAACACAACTTTATGTCTGATATAATGACTGAGTTGCGGAAGCAGTGTGCAGTTGAGCCACTCATTCCACCTGATATCACCCACAAAAATAAATGGCTTATTTGAGATTTAATGCGAGTTTAAAATATATGCTTTGCATGATCACAGAACAGCACAAAAAGGACTGGGACTAATTCTTACTCCATTTGCTGTTCGCATAATGGAAAGTTACACAGGACTCATTGGGCTGTTCACCATTTGAGCTCCTGTATGCTTGACGGGTCAGAGGACCCTAGATTTAGTTTGAGAGGAGTAGGAAGGCTCTATTGCCACCCAGAGGGCGTCTGTTGTGCATTAAATCCTGAATTTTTGGGACAGGCTTAAGGAGTTCATAGGTCTTGCTTAGGATCACTTAGCTGCAGTGCAACAGAAGCAAAAGACCTGCCATGTTAAAGGGGTCAGAGCTCGATCATACACCATAGGGCAGAAGGTAACTATACTCAACCCAGTGAGGCATAACAAGCTGCAGGCAGAGTGGGAGGGACTGTATGAGGTAATATGCCAGGAAATGATGTAGATTATGTCAGGGAGATGCACAATAGGAGGTGCACTCAGCAGTTTTCCATGTAAATATGATGAAACCCTATGATGAACGTGCTGACATTGCCCTTATGGTTAGCAGCATGGTAGATGGAGATCAGGGAGAGCATGCTCCAGACATGATAGAGGAGAGGAAGGGAAAAGCCTTCTGGAATGCTGTGATGATGTCGGAGGCACTCACACCCAGACAAGCAGACCAGATAAGAGGAGTACTTAAAGACGTTGTTCCACTTTTTACTGCCACCCCAGGGTACACTGATCTCACAGTGCATGATGTGAAAACCACTGCAGAGCAGCCTATAAGGCACTGGCCTGAATCAGACAGGAAAGTTGGAGTGAGCATCATAATCACATGACAGTGACAGCACATTAACACCCCGTAATGTGGCACATTCCTGGGGAAGGGCAGGACTAAAAGGGGAAAAATATGGAATGCATTGAGCACATGAAGCCACTACCCACCCATCATGCTCAATGCTTTACTTCAGCCACATCTTGCCAGTGGAAACCTCCAGGGTCTTCACCTCTGCTGCAGGTGGTCAGATAGACTGTGGAGAAGTAATGCCAAAGTGGCTGTTGACGTACTCGACCCTGGATGGTAACCAGGAGGGTAGTACAGCAGCGAGATGCTAGTGGATCTTGGACACCAGGTATGTGAAGCAGTTTTAGGCAAGTGAGCATCAGGGCTTGGTAAGGTGGTGGAAGGAGGTCCCAACCGAGCACACATGGCATAAAATATGTTAAAAAAAACAGCAGAGAAGCCCAAAAGGCAAAAACAATATAAGGTGCTGGAGGCAGTAACAATGAGGAACAAGATATGGGAAATGTTGAGCCTAGCAGTGAACCAGGCATCTAACAACCACTAGGCAGCCCCAGTGGTTCTAATTCCAAATAAAGATGGAACTACCAGGTTCTGTGTCAGTTACAGGCAGTTAAGGGAGGTCAAAGTACCTGACACATACCCCATGCCTAGGACAGATTAGGTAATGGACAAGTTAGGATGGGCTAAGTACCTGACCACACTAGATTTGACGAACAGATACTGGCAAGTGCAGCTATCCATGAATGCTTGTGAGAAGTCAACATTTGTTCCCCTATTTGGTTTGTTTTAATGCACTGTTATGCCTTTCAGCATGAGAAATTCACCCATCACTTTCCAAAGGCTAGTTGACAGGGTCCAGAATGGGACTGAGCACTTTGCTCCTGTCTACATGGATGATAGAGACATATTTAGCTGGACATGGGACGAGCATCTCTCCCATGTATGGGAAGTCCAGACCAGACCAGACTACAGGATGAAGGACTGACTATTAAGCCAGAGAAGTGCCAAATCAGGATGCTAGAGGATACATACTTGGGTCATCATGTGTGTGGGGGGCACATCAATCCTGAGCTAGCTAGGATTGAGGCAAATGGGGATTGGCCCACCCCCAAACTAAGAAGCAACTGAGTGCATTTCTGAGAACTGTGACATACTATCACATATTGCAGCCACTTTAACAGGCAGCACAGCTAAGAATCTGCCAGAAAAGATTTAGTGGATGGAGTACTGTGAAACAGCCTTCCTGCAGCTGAAACTGGCACTATGCCAAGCACCACTGCTGGCGAGTCTGGATTACAATTTGAGGTTTATTGTTCAGACAGATGAAAGTGATAGGGGACTGGGGGTGGTGCCCTTACAAGCATACACAGACGGGGTAAAAAGCCAGAATCAGCTATAGAGGGAAATTAACTATTCTACCACTGAGAAGGAATTTCTAGCCATTGTCTGGACAGTCAAGAAATTGCACCTGTATCTGTATGGAAGGTCATTCGCAGTAGTCACAGACCATAATCAATTATAATCATTGAACAGAATGAGTGAGCAAAATGCAAGACTGTTGTGCTTGAGTATTAGCCTTCAAGACGTAAGATTCCACCATATAGCATCGCAGTGGTGTGCAAAATGCTAATGCAGATGGACTGCCTTGCTAGTATGAGTAAACATTTGGTAAGATCTCCCAGAGAGGCCAGTTTTCTTACCTTTGATCAATGCCTCTTGGCCCCCAACTGCTACAGGAGGTACTAGCATTTGACAAAATATTTCAGACTACCATCAAGGTTATCTGGTCTTCACATAAGTCTTCTTTATTTCATAGACCTCACAAATATGCAACTTCATAAAAATAAAGAAGAGTTGTGTGAAGACCAGACAACCTTGATGGTAGTCTGATTGATCAAATGTAAGAAAACTAGCCTATTTGGGAGATTCGCAGCAGCTCAGCAGGGTTTCTTAAGTGGTATGTACTTTCATTATACTGGCTTCCTGAAAGGGTGATATGTTCATTAGTACACAAAGTCTCGGAGACAGACCTTGACAGCACTGATGCTGGTCCAGATGGTCTCAGTGGCAAGAGCCTGAGTTAGAGAAAGAGGTTCACTGCGGACTATAGGGTGCTCTGACCATCATAGTAGGTTCTGGGGTATAATAGCTGTAAGTCATAAAAAGCAATAAGACAATTTGTAGAGCACACTCTGAAATATGATAGTGGCTGTGGGCAGAATCTGGGGTCTGTGGAGGTTCTAGGCAGATATTGGGATGTGGGGTAGATACTGGAATGTGAGAACTACCATACACCTACATATTTCTGCCTCACAATGGTCCCACTCCTTAGTGGGAGACAACAACTTTCCAGATACAGAATGGGAACTCCAGAGGCTGGGAACCAGATGGGGCAGAGACTGGTGGAGTTCGCATGGGTCCACTTCCTTATGCATTGTGTGGCTGAGGCATTTGCTCCACGAGGGTGTCATGTGCGTGAATTGCAAATATAAATTAGTGAGAACAAAATAAATGCTTTAACTGGAATTTGACTCCTGGCTGCTTCAAATACCATTCTGCTGTACTACCAGCTGCACCACTCATGCAACTGGAAACCTGGGACTTACAGAAACAAGGTTCTTTCTCTCACATACACAACCTGGTGCTACACAGTTTCTTGTTTTGCTCCTACTGCCTTGAACACCTTCTCTTATAGGCTCTCTGGAAGGTATACCCCTGATGCCCGCTGGACTCACCCTGCACTGCTGCACCCTACTTCTAGGCCTCCATACCTTCATCGTCAGGCAGATCCAACTTATCTCTGTCAGGGTCCCTCTTGCTGCCACCACAAAAGAGGTGCCATGTTCTGCCTGAGACAGATGGAAATGGAAGGGACAGATTACTTTGGGGGCATGGTAACATGGGAGAGGCTGCCTGGGGACCATCACCTAGGGTGCCTCATGCAGTCTTTTTTATTTGGGGGGCCTTACCCACCACCCACATGCATATTACTGCAGCAGTGTCCAGGTTGTGAGCATGCTCATTAGTGCGTGGTCACCTACGCCCCAAAGATGGCTCTGCAATGCCATCAGGATGGAAGAAAGAGCTGGATGTCACTGTCTAGCAGGGGACTAATGAGCTGGCTAGGGACAGGGCTGGGATAGTCCAGGGAGTTTAGGGTGCTGGGGTAGGGTATTAGACAGGTAGCTCGCTCAGTGGCTTTTGCTGAGGTACTGTCTGTCTACAGCAGGGGAAAGGAGAGGGATATCCAAACATGGAGCTTCAACTCATGGCTGAAGGAATGGTGCAGAAAGGAAGGGGTTGGCTGCATTGGGGACTGGGGACTGACCTGTGAGGAAAAGGGCCTATACAGGGGTGATGGCCTGCATCCATTCGGGAAGGGAACTGCAGTCCTAAGTTGACTCTTTAAATGTAACTTTGATGAACATTTAAGCTAGCCAAGAGAGGGGGGAGTCACAGATAGAATCAGAGAGCAGAAACTGCCTCCCCTCACAGGCTGAAGTAGAGAGTAAGGAGAACCCGAGGGGAGAGGAATCCCCCAAGATGCAAGTTAATAAAGGAAGAAGGGTGGTAGTTATAAAGGGTGATGGGTAAGGAAGCATTAAAAAGAGAGTGGGGACAGAGGGAGGGCAAAATGGAATAAAAAGGGGGCAACAAGCAGTGTGGAAACAAAATCTGGAAGGCCATGTGTGTGTGAATGCTAGAAGTCTTGGAAATAAGACTCCAGCCTTAGAGGCCATCATGGCAGAGGTGAACCTGGGTATTGTGGCCATTATTGAGTCATGGTGCAATGAAAACCATGACTGGGACATGGTCATACCAGGCTATTCTCTGTTCATGAAGAACTAGGGAAGGAGGTGGTGTGATGCTTTATGTGGGGGAAAGCATAAAAGCGATGGAGATACAGGGAATACAGGGGTAGGCAGAGATACTGTGAGTCACCCTGGAGACAGGGAATGGAGACACTATTCATACTGGGGTGATCTACAGACATCCAGCACATGAGAAGAAATTGGATGAGATAGTGGTAGAAGCCATTGGCAAGATGGCAGGTAAGGTGGAGGTGCTGCTGGTGGGGTACTTCACCGTGCCAGATGTAGATTGGAGACTCCCAGCAGTGGCTTCAGCTAGAAGCAGGGACTTTCTGGACTCTCTGCAAGGGGTGTTCCTCAGGCAACTAGTCAGTGAACCCACTCATGATGGGGCAGTACTGGACCTGGTACTCACTAACAGAGACAGTATTGCAGATTTCAAGATTGGGAGCCATGTAGGGACCAGTGATCACCGTACAGTGTGGTTCAATAGAAGGATGGCTGCGGAAATGAACCACACAAATGCAAGGGGTCCTGGACTTCAGGAGGGCAGATTTTATAAAGATGGGTGAATGTCTCAGAAAGACCTGGTTGGGGGAGGGTGGCCTTGGTGGGGTGGAGGAACAGTGGGCAAAGCTGAAAGGGAGCATAGTAACAGCAACAAACCTCTGCATCAAACAAGTGAACAGCAGCAAGAGGAAAAAGAGACTGCTATGGTTCTCAAAAGAGGTAGCTGAAAAGGTAAAGGCTAAAATGGTAGCATTCTGAAGGTATAAGGAAATGCAGAGGGAGGAGGATAGGGAGGTGTGTTGAGGAAATGGAAGGAAGCAGGGAAAGCAGTAAGGAACGCAGTGGCACAAACCAAAGAGAGACTAGCCCAAGAAGTAGCGAAAGGGGACAAGACATTTTTAGGTATGTAAGTGAAAAGAGGAAGACCAGGGGTGGGATTGCAAGGTTAAAGTAGGAAATGGGGGGACTGTGCAGAGGGGACCAATAAAAGGCAGATGTCCTGAATAAATACTTTTGATCAATATTCACAGAGGAAGGAGAAGGGGAGGAACCACAAAAAAGTAACAGAAGCTTTGGAGGCAGGGAGTTCGACACTAGTCCTTTTTTAGAGGCGAGAGTCCTGAATGGAACTGCTAAGCTTTTGGAATGGAAGTATAGCCTAGAGATTAGAGTAATGACCTGTGAATGAGCTTGGTACATTCAGAAGACCTGTGTTTGATTTCCATAACCTCCATTTCCATACTGTGTGACTCTGAGCAAGTCACTTAACCACCCATGTGTTCCCAGGTTGCTCCTGAAAACAGGCACTTGTGCCTAGTGGGCCTTTACTGGTTACCAAAAGAATAAAAAAAATTCTGAAAGTGGACAAAGCAAAGGGGCCAGATATGTTCCATCCAAGTGTATTGAGGGAGCTCAGGAAAATACTGGCTGCACCGCTGACAGTTCTGTTTAGCAGCTTACTGAAAATAAGAGTGGTTCCAGCAGACTGGAGGAGGGCAGATGTAGTCCCACTACACAAAAGCGGTAGAAGGGAAGAGGCTGGCAATTATAGGTCAGTCAGCCTTTCATCAGAGGTGGAAAGTTAATGGAATCACTGCTGAAGGAAAGGATTGTGGAATATCTTTAATCCAGTGGGTTATAAGACCTGAGGCAGTATGTTTTCATGGGGAGAGGTCATGTCAAATGAATCTGATAGATTTCTTTTGACTGGGGGACAAAGGATTTAGATAAGGGTGGAGAGATGGATATGGCCTGCCTAGATTTCGGTAAGGCTTTCAACACTGTTCCACATATGCAACTAGTAAGCAAGCTAGGTAGCTTAGGAGTGGGTTCAAAGATGGTAAACTGGATAAGAAATTGATTAGGGGACAGGCAACAGAGGGTGGTGGTAAACAGAGTTCATGCCAAAGAAGGGAGGGTAATCAGTGCGGTGCTTCAAGAATCACTGCTGGGACCAGTCCTTTTTAATGTCTTTATAAATGACATTGCAGAGAAGATGGAAGGAAAGGTTTGCCTCTTTGTGGTTGACACCAAAATTTGCAGTACAGTGGACACTTCAGGGGAGTGGAAAGGGTGAGCAGAAACCTAAGAAAATTAGAGGAGTGGTCTAGGGCACGGCAGTTGGGTTTCAATGCGAAAAAGTGCAAAATAATGTATTTAGAGCATGGAAACCCATGAGCAGAGTATAAAATGGGTGGAGTGGTACTGATGACCACCAAGCTGGAAAGAGACCTGAGGATAATCATATCTGATGACCTAATGGTGACCAGACAATGCAGCAAAGCAGTCAGGAGGGCTAGTGGGATGCTGGAATGCATAGGGAGGGGTATCACCAGCAGAAAAAGGGAGGTAGTGTTGCTTCTGTATAGCTTGCTGGTAAGACCCCAGATAGAATACTCTGTCCAGTTCTGCTGACCATGCCTCTGCAAGGATGTAGACAGATTGGAGGTGGGCCAGAGAAGGGCAACTAAAATGGTGCAGGGTTTGCATCAAAAGCCCTATGAGGAGAGAATAAAGGACCTCAATGTGTACACCCTGGAACACAGAAGGGAGAGGGAGATATGATAGATATCTTTAAATATCTCTCAGGGTAAATAAAGTACAAGAGGGGAGTATTTTTCAGAAGAAAATGTGCTCATGAACAAGGGGACATGCTATGCACCTGGGTGGGGGGGGGGTAGATTCAGGAGACATGTGAGGAAGTACTTCTTCAAAGAAAGAGTGCTGGATCCTGGAACAGCCTTCCAGCAGAGGTGGTGGGGCAAAAACAGTGATGGGGTTCAAAAATGGATGGGATGAGCACAAGATAATCATAGTGGAAAGAAAGGGGAAGGGAGGGAGAAAAAGCTGTAAATCAGGTTTGGTCTGTGGCAATTGTATAGGTTGGGAGAAATGGCAGACTGAATGGACCAAGTGATCCTTATCTGCTGTCAAATTCTTTATCTCTATGTTTCTAACACCAGTAGTTGTTAGTACATTCACTCACCCCGTAGGAGGGAAGTGTCTGATGGTCACTCTGCAGTCAGGCATTCAAGGGCACTTTTTCCTGTTCAGCTGTACTTGGCAAGGCCTCACAGTAAAGCATCTAGCATACAGTAATTTAAAAGTTCAATTTGTCATCTTCCTTCAAGTGCCACTGTGTGACTGTGTGTCACTTTGAATCCGTGCCTGCCAGCCTCTGCTCCTGATGATCTGGGTTTAGGGCAAGAACTTGGATCATCATGCTGCCAGAGCGGTGCCTTACTGCTCAGTGTTATGAAGACACTAGTGCTGTGTGGAATTTTCAAATTCCAGCGGCATGAAATTTCATGGAATGTTTGAAATTCTGCTGAATTTTGCCGAAAACAGAATGGTGGAATTACGCAGGAGAAAACGGTTGAGAAATAATTTTCAGTGGAAAAAATACTGTTCTGCAGAATACTATTCTGAAGATAACATTTTCCATGGAAATGGTTGCGGAATGATTTTCTGCAGAAAAATGCTGTTCCACAGAATATTATTCTGTGGATCACAGCTGGCAGAATTCCTCAGAAGAACCAGCAAAATTTTGGCAGAAATTCCACTGGCAGAATGGTCATTCCATGCTAATTTTGATGGCAGAATTCCACATTTCACACCTCACTAAAGCCAACCCATTACACAAGTAAGTAAGATACCCAAGGATGTGCATTATACAGTTTTAATGCACACCCAAGGGGCATAGTGAGGCACTAGATGGAAGGTTGAGTGTCCTTATGCCCACTGGAAGTGCATTAAAATCCTATAAAACACACCCTGGTGGTGCTTGTTACACTTATAAAATGGCTCTAAGTAGGCTTTTTGGGGAGAAAAATGAGATTTGGCAGTCGAACGTGACTTTATAGAAATTTAATGCATGGTCAGGTAACTTCTCTTGCCCAATAAACATTCTAGATTTTTTTCTTGCCATTTTATAAATTTTAACAGCTTGCACACCCTGTATGGCCCCAACATACAGTCCACATGCTGCTGGCCACAGAGAAGCAGACTTAAATGTAAGGTGGAGGTTCTGTGGCATCAATGGTGGGTAGCAACTGGTGCTGTCTTACTCACGGAAGTAGTGGTTTTCAGCCTTTTAATTTCCCATCATCCCTGCCAAAGGCCATGCAACTTAACAAGTACTCCAACTGGTAAATGGCAGCTAACTTCTCATGGTCACCCATGTTGTTTATGACCCACAACCACCCACCATAGGATGCACTTATACAGTGGAGCACACATTACTCTCCTCCTGGGATCAGGAAATTATCTCTCTTTATTGTACCCCACACCCAACTTGCCCTGGACAAGGGAGTCAGGATCAGGATATGAACACATGTCTCTCACAGGATGGTGCAGTGCAGCACATATCCCTCCTCCAGGGACTGGGACATGATGCATCTGCATTATGACCCCAACACCACTGGACCAGGATAGGGACGTCGAGATCAGTATATGAACCTGTGTCTCCCATGACACAGTGCTGTGCACAACCACTAGTTGATTCCACCATGCCAGGTGATAATCTGCATTAATAACAATTATATTTGTTCTGAAAATTTACTTTTCTCATGTTCATCTACTGTACTGAACAATTTGATATTTGTAAAGCAACGAACAACACAAAACTCCAGTTTATATAGACAAATACTGTGTGTGCCCGATTCTCAGTCACAAGGTGTGGAACTGTAAAACAGAGGGCAAATAACCTCTTTATTGTGACCTACACTTTCCTGCTAGCAACCATCGTACTCTGACTTACTACTGTTTTATTGTCCTTTCATTCCCCTTCTCCTACATTTATCTCCTTTGTATCACTTTTCCTGAAGTTACCCTTTTTCATCCCTATACTAGCCCACTCCATCCCCTGGACCGCACCCCCTTCCCTTTTCCTTCCTTCTTCACTTAGTATAATATATATATATATATATATATATATATATATATATATATATATATAATTATTGCTTGTGTTTTTTTCCATTGAAAAAGCTGTGTATTAAATACCATATTACCTAAGCAGGTATTATGGCATTGAGTGGATATAATAAATCCTCTGAAATGTTACATCCAGCAATCCAGACTACTCTAGGCTCCATACATAAGCGATTGCACTTCCTCTGTGGAAAAAAACACAACGCAGTAATTATATAAAACAAAATATGAGGTGCAGTGTGTTTAACTCGAATTTAACACACACGCTTGTTGTTGGATGGCTGCCATAAACCCCGGTAGCCCTCCAGTTTATGTGCCATCCAACATCTCGGATGTATGTTAAATTCCTCCACATACTGCATCCCATATTGCATCCTATATATATTCATTTATGGGGATTAACCTACAACAGGGTATGGGTTTTCTGAGCATTAATCCATGCCTGGGGGAGGTTGGAATCACGAGGTGAAGCTGAGTGATTTCTACCACCCAGGCGTGGATTAATGCTTAGTAAACCCATACCCTGGAGTGGGTTAATCCTCTTGTAAAATGGGCAATGTTTTGTTAGAGTTTTGCCTAAAGAAAGGGTGAAATAAAGCCATGTGACCATGCAACTGTGGGTATATCATAGTCAGGTGACCTGTCTGGACGAATCAGAAGACAGTATTTTAGGATCCTATGTTACAATATATTATATCCGATTCTAGAACTCTGAGCTGAGTGGCTGTGTTTGAGAAGAGCTCCCAAAGTTAAGTGCTTTTTACCATATTTTGCAATTAAAAAATTGTTTTGTTTTATGTAAATTTAGGTGATTGTGAAAGATAACCCTGTAGGCTCCAGGAAGATATAAAATACGTGTGGTAGATATTGGTTGGAAATCAGAAGGATCAACACATTTGTTTAGTGTGATCTTTCAGCTCTGATGTGGTTAATTTAAATACTTAAGCAATAATGACAGAAGAGCCGGTCATTTCCTAGAGATTAACGACCAGTTGGGGGGGAAGGGTGTTCTCCCGGAAATGGCCAGCTCTGAGGTCATTATTGCAATTATAAGTCTAATCACAATAATGACTTGAGATTTTTTATGTTCTGCTTCCGTGTGCCAATAGAAAACAGCTGCTGTAGTGGGAAGCTGTCAGTGGGTACCATGCCAGTCACTTCATAGAGATTTCAGGCCGGTGCAGCAACCAATCATAGGCGGAGATACCATCATTAATAATTAATTAGACTTATAATATAGTTTAAACCCTTTCTGCATGTGCCTTTGGTGATGTCTGATATTGAGAATCTAAGTGTCATTTGTGGGTATTCTGTCTGTTTTGGGAGGTACTTTATTTTCTCTGTTAAACAACTGAGTATACATATTGCCTAATACGTTACAGTACATTGTATCTTTTTGTGCTGTCTGTGATTTTTTCTTCTTTCTCCAATCTTTTAGAGCTGTTTAGTTACTGTGGCAGTGGTGTGGTACTGTGTTCTTTCTTGTAGTTCAAGGTGCTTTTGGGACCGCTGATTTCTACTGGTTAAAAAGATTACTCCTTTTTTTATTTTTAAAAAAGTTACATCAGCTTAGTATGTTGTCACCTGTTTATTGTTGCTAAGATGCAGATGTTTTTGCATTGTGTTCTGGTTCTGTGATGGAATCTGTATTAGTAGAAATTAGATTATTGTGATTGTTGTTACCTTTTGATTGTAAAGTGAGATAGAATTTATATATTTTTGAATGTTATAGTTATTTTATAGTTAAGCAATATACCACGAAAGGGTGTTGATGATGCCAGGATTTACCCATGGCCTGGGGTGTTGTTCAGTCATGAGACGCAGCCGAGTGACCAACAACACACCAGAAGTGGGTAAATCCTGGCATCACCAACACTCTAGCGGGGTATATTGCAATTATACAATGTGTCCATTTTTATTGATGAAAAAAATAAATAAAAAATATTTGTTTGTGGTTTAAGTTATTTTGTTTTATTAATTTATTAGTACAGCAGATAAAGTAGTCCTGTGTTGCTAGGGAGAGGCTGACAGTTTGTTTTTTCTTATCATGTGAGAGTGTGTGATAGAGTGTCCATTTCTGTTTTACTGCCTAGATATGACTAATTTTTTTTAATAAGATGCAGTGGCGTCCGTTAGTAGAAAAGAGTATGATGGGGCTGGTGTCAGGGACTAGCAGGCTGGATCATTAGTCGGTTTTTCTGTGATAAGAAAGAAAGGGGTAGGAAATGAGAAGACTGAGCTGATAAAATGAAAGGCTGCTTTGTTATAATGAGAGAGAGAGAGAGAGAGTGAATGAGAGAGATAGAGTTTCTGGCGTTAGGTTCCAGGTCTTAAGTGTGGGTCTGTGTCCTCCGATGATGGTGCTCGATGTTCCGTGTGTAGTAAAACGTGGTAAAAAATGTTTGGTGCCAACTTTTATAGAAGCTTGGAAATCAGTCGGCATTACAGGTTGGCATTCACATGGGACAAGTTCGATAAAGACAGAGAGAGGGTGAGGTAGGCTTTAATTTATTGTCAGGGAATACTGGGAATGGAGAAATCGAGTAGTGTATTTTTTTCCGATTTTAGATGGGATTTGTTTTGAGTCTTGGACTGCTAGGTAAGGTCAAAGAGTGCTACCATGGAATTTCAGCTGTTGAGCTGGCATGGCAGTTTATCGCGGTTCAATATGGAAGCTTTGGTTGGCAATTTCAGGGGTCGGATGGGTTTTAGAGATCCGGCTGCCTGGCACCTCTTCTTGTGGGGTGATTGTAGCTTTTACAACAGGAGAGGAGTGCAAGGTAACCAATCAGATTACAGGATTTGAGCTTCATTTCCATGCCCATTGTATAATTATGTATAATTGGAGGATAGGAGAAACTGGGCTTGGAGGAAGTGGGGGAATAGGTACATGTATGGGAAGCAGGAGAGTGGTAAACTGCAATAGCTGTGGGGCAGCAGTCTTTCTGGGGTTGATGAGGAGTAAAGGGGGATATCCTGTGTGTAAGAGCCTGGAGCTGCTAAGGGCTAAAATAAGGCTGCTCAGATGGGAGTTGGGGAGGATGGTGTGGGAAGTCAGAGGAGCAGAGCAATGGAGGGAAAGGCAGAGGGGTGATGCCCAGAGGAGTGACGCTTCAGGCAGGGGATGAGAATGGGGAGAAGCACCCAGTATATAGGAGTATCTCTTCCTCAGAGGAATAGGGAGCCCAGGGTGGAGGAATGGCAAGTGGTGAGGGGAAGGGGTGGGAATGTGGGAGTAGCATCAGGGTGGGAAATTCTAAAGGGGTGCCTCTACCGAATAGATTTGCACCACTGTCTGGAAGGAGGAGGCAGGAGGTGAGTTTGAGGTCAAGTTGAGCCAGGGTTGAGAGTAGGAGTACAGGGGAGGGGGGAGGGAACTAATCAGGGTGGGCAGGGAAGAAGAGGCAGGCAAAATGGAGTGGAGGAAGAGGGGGAGGGAGAGAAAAGGAATTGAAGAGGAGAGTTAACACTGAAAGCAGATACAAATAGTCAAAAGGGTGGGGAGATTAGGAGATGGAAAAACAGTCAAGGGGATAAATTGTGGATGTGGAGATAGGTTTACCAGGGTGCAGAGGGAGCAGTTAGGTGGGGAAGCAGCTATTACCAAAGGTAAGAAAGGAAGGACAGGTAGCACGGATGCAGGGGATGGAAGGGTGGCAATCATAGTGGACTCCATAATGAGGAGTATACACTGGGGAAGGAAAGGGGACCCAAATTGTAAGCAGGAGGGTGGTTTGTATGCCAGGGATGACAGCGGGGAAGGTGGGCCCAAGAATAAGGGAAATAGTAATGGAGATTGGAGGAAAACCTAATTTAGTTATACATTTGGGAACCAACGACCTAGCTGGTGAGGAGGTGGAGGTAGTGCAAAGTAGGTTCAGGGAGTTAGGGAAGATCTCCAGGGAGGAAGGAAGTTCACTGGCCTTCTCAAAGGTGATACCAGTACCAAGGGCCAGCACAGCCAGGAAAAGAAGAATAGAGGATGTCAATGACTAGCTGAGGAAATGGTGCAGGGAGGAGATGTTCTTCTATATTGGGGACTGGGAGAAGACCTGGTCCAACAAAGCACTCTTTTCTCCAGACAGGCTACACCTCAGTAGGGAGGGTTTGAGGGTACTTGGGGACAAAGTGGGGGAATACATGACCAATACACTTAATTTAAACTACTGAAGAGGGGACAGTGGGTGTGCAGGCCTACAGACTCCATGAGGAGGAGGTCCGTGAACCTCCACCCCACAGTGATGGAAGAGGTCTGGAGGGAGGAGGTGGAAGGGGCAAGAACACAGCAAAAGGTGGAGGGGTGAGGAACACACAACAAGGGTACATGGAGGGGTGCACACAGAGGGAATAAATGTGAATAGAAGAATAGAGGAAAGAGAAGGTAGATCAGATTCTAGGTGGATGGTGGTGTCTCTGAATGAACGGAGTCTTGAAAACAAGATGGAAGACCTACAGACACTATTAGCGGACAGGAGGGTGGACATAGCTGCAGTAACTGAGACTTGGGCAACATCACACCATGACTGGGACCTTGCGATCCTTGGATATAAACTCTACAGGAGGGACAGGGTAGTTGGGAAGGGGGGAGAGGTGGGAGTTTATATCAGGGAGGGAATAACTTGCACAAGGGAGGAGTCCGAGGAAGGCGAGGTGGAGGCATTATGGGTTCAGTTAAGGTCCAATAGAGGGAGAAAGGTGAGGTTGGGGGTGGTTTATAGACCACACAATCAGGATGAGGAGAGGGACAGGGAACTGAGCTCACAAATATCAGAAGCTGTGGGTAAAGGAGAGGTGGTAATTGTGGGGGATTTCAATCCACAACATGTGCTAGGAGTCAGGTGATCCTGGAAGGACTGCAGAGTGGGTTCCTGACTCAGGGCACCACTGAACCAACAAGAGCTGAGTCACTTCTTGATCTGGTGCTCACAAATGGGGAGCATGTACTGGAAATAATTGTCAGGGAGCCACAGGGAGGAAGTGACCATTGCACAGTGTGATTCCAGTTGGATATGGGCAGGGAAAGCATCCCAACTAAGACCAAAATCTTGGATTTCAGGAGGGTGGATTTCAGGAAAATGGGCGAAGGGCTAAGGAGCCATCTGGTGGGCATCAGATCAGATATGGGGGTGGACCAAAGGTGATCCATCATTAAAGAGGACCTTCACCAGTCCTTTTGACTTTCATGCATAAATTACCCCTTTTTGCATTGATTCTGGAATTGTGTTTCATTACTGTCTGCTGCAGTTAGTTTTTGCATTCTGAGCTGCTAAAAACTGCAGTGTGTACCAGAGCTTCTATAGCAAGCCTGGTGTTGCTGTGGACCCAGGGTTGCACTGCTGACATCACTGTAGTGCAGTCAGTTTCACAAAAAAAAAACATACTAACAAGGCATTTGGATTTTGGCATAATGCATTGCTAACAGGGTGTCTTGAGGAAGAGGAAACACAGTATGTACACTGAGTACTGGTAGGTTTCCTTGCAACATTGTTGCAACTGCAGTGGTACTGCACAGTGTAAGTTACTCCTCTACCCTGTAGTGATGTCATTAGGAGTTAGCAGCCCTGCAGCTGAACAGCAATGGCAAGTGCAGCAGGGCTCAAAAACAAAGCCAAATTATGGAAGGCAGAGTAAACCTTGGCCAAAAATAACTAATGCACACACCTTCTTGGGTCTAGTACTGCATATAATGATTACAAGCTGTAACTTTTAGGACCATCATGAAAGTTCCTCTTTAAGGAACAAATACTGGTTGCCACAGATGAGTGCTTTAGGCTCAGGACTAAGAACACCTGAGCCAAAGCACACAGCTGGTTCAGTTCTGGGGTTGCCCAGACAGTAAGGGAAAAGAGGTTGGTCTATAGAAAATTCAGGAAGACCAAGAGAGAGATGGATAGGGAAAATTAACTAAGGTTGGCTAGTGAGGCAAGTAAGAAAGTCAGGTGAACAAAGGCACAGAAGGAGCTGCAGATAGCTGAAGGAATAAAGAAAGGGGAGAAGGCTTTCTTTCACTATATAAGTGAGAAAGGGGACACGAAGGAAGGGATTGTTAAGCTTAAGAAAGGAGTGGAGTGGGCGGAGGATAATGGGGTAAAAGCAGAGATACAAATGAATACTTCTGTTCTGTCTTCACCAGGGAGAAGGACAGACCAGTGCCTTCAAGAGGGAAAAAAGGAGCTGGGGGGAGGGGAAAACAGATGTAGTGATGAAGGAGGACAGAGTGAGGGAGGGACTGCTGGCATTGAAGGTGGACAAATCATCAGGCCCAGACAAAGTACATCCAAGGGTACTAAAGGAACTGGCTGAGAAGTTGGCAGGGCCACTGGCAGACCTATTTAATAGTTCACTAGAGACAGGCATAGTACCGCAGGACTGGAGAACAGCACATGTAGTGTTGCTCCACAAAAGTGGTCCGAAGGATGACCCAGGGAATTACAGACCAGTCAGTCTGACCTCCATTGTGGATAAGCTCATGGAGACCATACTAAAGGAAAGGTTGGTGGAATATCTAGAGAAGCATGGTCTCCAGGATGCAAGTCAGCATGGGTTCATGGGGGGATCATGTCAAACAAATCTGATTGACTTATTTGACTGTGTCATTAAGACAGTAGACAAGGGTCAAGCGGTAGACATCCTCTATCTTGATTTCAGCAAGGCCTTTGAATCTGTGCCCCACAAAAGGTTGATCAGGAAGTTGATGGATCTCGGGGCTTGGAGAAAGATGGCCAGATGGGTGGAAAACTGGCTGAAGGACAGAACCCAGAGGGTGGTTGTGGGGGAGAGTTATCTGGCACAAGACAGGTAACTAGTGGGGTCCCACAGGACTCAGTGCTGGGGCTGGTGTTATTCAATGTCTTCATCAGTGACATTGGAGATAGCATTAAGGGCAAAATGTGCCTATCCACAGATGACACCAAGCTCTGTGGGATAGTGGACACAGCTGAAGTGATAAAGGACCTACAGGAAGATTTGGAAAAGCTAGGAAGGTGGTCCAGGATCTGGCAGTTTGGCTTCAATGCCAAGAAATGCAAAGTGATGCATATTGGATGCAAGAATCCTAGGATAGAGTACTACCTGCGTGGAGTCTGAGTATCTGCATCAGAGGAGGAGAAGAACCTGGGAGTGATGATCACTAGTGACCTGAAGCACTCCACGCAGTGGAAGAAAGCAGCAGCAAAGGCAAAAAGATGCTGGGATGCATATCTAGGGGGATCAGTAGTAGGAGAGAGAAGATTATGCTGCCCTTGTACAGGTCACTGGTAACACCGCGTCTAGAGTATGGAGTTCAGTACTGGTGCCCACACCTCAAAATGAACATTAACCTGCTGGAGAAGGTCCAGAGGAGGGCTACAAAGATGCTAGCTGGTCAGCAGGGTAAGGCATATGAGGAGAGGTTGAGGGCACTGAACATATACAGCACAAGTCACATTAAACTGTTCCCTCAACTCACTGGTGTAGCATTGCTCAAGGAGTTTCCTAATCTGTGCAGGGTTTAATTCAATGAATTAGTAAAAGTTTAGTCTTGGTTTGCATCTAGCTGCTATGCACTATAAGCTTTATTTTCAACTGAGTGCTTATGCGTTTCATTTCAGAAGGCAGACTAAGCAACTCTTAAGGAATGCTGTGATATTTATAAATAATGCTCTTAAGGAATGCTGTTATATTTATAAACAATGCTCTTAAGGAATGCTTTGATATTTATAAACAATGCCATGAAAATGCAGCTACTACCATTTCACTAAACAGTTACATGTGAGCTGAATAGGCAGTGAAGGATGGTTCAAAAAGAGTTGAAAGCTTCAAAAGTTTAAGTTGCCAATCCAGTAGCATCACAAAAAAACAATTCTACACCAGTGAGTTGATGGAACAGTTTAATGTGACTTGTACTGTACTCCCTGGAAGACAGGAGAGAGAGAGGGTACATGATTGGGACCTTCAAATACTTGAAAGGAATAAATAAGGTTGATAAGGAGAGTCTCTTTAAGCTGAGTGTCAACCATAACATGAGGGGGCACAGTCTTAAGTTGGAGGGTGGGAGGTTTAGGAGGGAGGTCAGGAAGCACTTCTTCACAGAAAGGGTGGTGGACACTTGGAATGTGCTGCCAGAAGAGGTAATCTCATTGAAGACAGTGGGCAGCTTTAAGAGAGGCTGGGACAGGTATTGGGGGGGAGGGTCATGAGTAGGGAGGATTGGAGGAGTGGGGAGGGGGGCAGGGACAGTAGCTCAAACTGTGGACCATGCAACATGAGTAGACTTGATAGACCAAATGGCCTTCTTCTGCTGGCTTCTTCGTATGTTTGTATGTTCGTGTATACCTTTTTTCCTGCATATTTCAT
Source organism: Neoceratodus forsteri (assembly GCA_016271365.2). Lineage (NCBI taxonomy): Eukaryota > Metazoa > Chordata > Ceratodontiformes > Ceratodontidae > Neoceratodus > Neoceratodus forsteri. The sequence continues at coordinate 1,647,728,117 of CM057450.1, forward strand.
AAGGGTTTGCTTTACCAGTGTGCCATGTTGCGGCACCTCTGTTGAATTTGGCATTTTACCTCTCCTACTTTATACCTCATCCCTCCCCAATTTTTCATTCCTCCCAAAGTGATGTCACTTTTCCTAAAGTAACTTTTGTTGTGTGCTTCCCTTTCTGCACTCAGATTTATTTTAGCACTTCCTCTTCTACATACTTTTTTTCTAATTCTAGGTACTTTTTTCTGGCTTTAACCTTTTGACCTTACAATTTCTTATGCTGTCACTCCTCGCAATTTTGTCTAATTTAATGTTTAGGACACTCTATGCACTTCTTGCACTTTTTTATGTGATAAAGTACGTGAATGTTCATTTATTAACATGTTTTGCACTGTTTGGCATGCACATTTCTGTAGTGACTATATGAATCACAGGCAGATGTGCTTTTATTGCATTCTTCTATTTGCAATAATGTGTTTTGAAAGCACTGTGTCTTTATCAGAATGTGGCATTTAACCAGCAGTGTTTGCAACATTAGCCTCACCCCTCATGAAGTCTCGCTGTAAAGTCAAAGCATTGGGGTTATGTGCTACCTGCTTTTAGCACAATAAATTTTATTTGCACAAAACTTGTGACTCCTGTAGATGGTATTTTAACCTAATCTGCTGGTTCATCTCCCAGAGAGCAGCAGTCAGTGTGTGTGATCCTGTTTGATGTTCTTTTATGCAGCACCATTTCCTTCCTGCAGTGCATGGGATTTCTGTGTTTCTCGCTTACCAGCTATGCACTGAAGTCTGTCTTAGATGATGTGTGAGGAGAGTCTGGGAGATAAGAGGCTCAAGCAGGACAAAAACAGAGTCCAGAATGATAATTATAAGTTAAACCATGGGATATGGTGCCTTGACAGTGTTAAACCTGTATGGTGGTGCCTCACAAGATAGATTGAACAAGTTGGACGTACTGTATAATTAACTGGCCAGGTTCATTCTAAAATGTCCAATGTCTACTCATCATTGTGTGTTGTATAAATCTTTGGATTGGGTTTCTCTGGCTTCTAGGAGGTACATTCACATGAATTTGTGTATAAATCTGGCCTAGGTCATGTTCCCAGGTACTCATAGGAAAAATTTAAATTTTGTGATATTGGTCTATCATTATGAAATTCCCAATTTCTTCAGCTAATTGTACCCAGGACAAATTCCAAAAGGACTATACAATATTTTAGTCACCTGGTTCCAACATTTTGGAACAGGCTCACAAATTATTTCAGGGCCTCTAACATCAAACCTGTGTCTGTACTTCAATTAAAGAAGTACCTGCTCTCTAATGTACAGGTGTGCAAATGTTTTAATTAATAGAAGTTAATTAATGAACTCTGTTTATATTTGTAAGTTTTTATAGTTGTATTCATATCAATGTTTTGTATGATTGTATTGTGTGCTTGAGGTTGTCGTTGTAGATGAACATATGCTCTATGGCTATTCCTAATAAAACAAAACAAAAAAATAAACAAACCAATGTAATACATTCCTAGAAATCTGTATGATTGAATCTACTTCTAATGTTAGCCAGTTTGAACATGGACAAAATTACATAGGGGGTCAGTGGTCCAAAATCCAAAGGCAAAGCCAGGCTCAAAGAACTTCAATAATCGCCACAGTGACTTACTTTACATGCTATTGCTATTTCTAGCAAAATCACATATTTCCCCTAAATTCAATACTTTTTTATAGAGGGCAGTTCATTCACTTAACAAACATATAGGCCTTGATTGATTTAATGTTTAGGATCTGGAAAACAGCAAGGCCCAAAGGATACATGGACAGGGCCTGTTATCAGAAATGTGAGATGCAGTGGTGTGATATGGGGCTTTAGCAGTGCAAAATGTTAAATCTGATCCATGAATTCCATACATGGAAAAAAACTGTCTACAGGGATAATTTTCAACAGATGTCATTTTAACAATAGGGGGATTCACTTACAGGCTTGGGAGACCCAAACAGAATTTCTCAGATTTGTCCTCAATCACTGCATAATTTGTATGTCAAATTTATAGCCTCCCAAAATGCCTAATCCATGTAATTTAAAGTAACAACTACAGTAAATGCCAGTTTAGGCGGACAATTCCATGCATGAATAGTTTGTCTGTTGAAACCGCTGTCCGCAGAAGCTGGATCAAGTTATTTTACTTGAGCACGAACAGCGTTTCTTAATTTTATCTTGTGTAAAGTGGTGTTTTTTTTTTTTGTTTGATGAAATCAGTGCTTAGATGCTTTTGTGAGGAAATCTGTGTTGGGTAGGTGGCTAGAAGGATTGGGATCGGGGACGTACTTTTTAACATTTAGATGCTATGTGACTTTTGTGAGGAAATCTGTGCTGGGTAGGAGGGTAGAAGGCTCGGGGCCATGCTTTTTAACAGTTAGATGCTTTGTGACTTTTGTGACAGTAACATGGTTCCTTTAATTCCCAGGGAACAAGCTGTGGAGTGCAGGTTAAAACAAGTGGTGAACAGTAATTTTATTGTTTTTGTTCTCTTAAAAAAAACTGGTTATCTTAGTCTACTGTTCAGATGCCGTCATGTATTTTTGCCAACTTTTCTCAGTTCGCCTTAGCATTTCCCAGTCTGGGTTTATGTCCACTCATTGAGCTATGGCAAAGCTCAGGATGCTGAGGGGGTTTCGCACATCTGAAGTGGCGACAGTTGGAATTTCTTTTTCCTCGGTGTCCTCTGCGTCATCACCTGATGCTGTCGGAGCTTGAATGACTGGCCTAAGCATTTGCACGACTCATGTAACTTCATCCAAACTGCTTTCTGGTTCTGGATTGTCATCCTTGAGGTGATCGAGGCTTTCAAACTCATCGGGTGTGAGGCCTTGTGGTGGCTGGATGGGATCATCTATTGTGACATCATCATCTTCTGGTGCAGGGTTACATGTCCTGAAGCCACATTTCTTAAAGCAATTTAATATGGTCTGACTCGTTACGGAGTCCCATACACATTTTAGCAGCATAACTGCATCCAGTAGCGTGATCCATTTTACACAATCAACAGCTGTTAAATCAGCCCCGCTTTCCATTTCTGCCAGAACACAACCTCTCATCTCCTGCACATAATGCTGCTTGAAGGAGTAGATTATCCCTTGATCTAGTGGCTGAATAATGGAGGTCATGTTCGGTGGGAGAAAAGCCAATTTTATGTTTCAAAGGCCTCTGACATCAGGATGACCACTAAAATTGTCCAAGAGAAGGACAATCTTTCGCCCGTGTAGTTTGCGGTCCCATCCCCTGACCCAGTCAGTGAAAATTTCCCCAGTCATCCAAGCGGTCCAATTATGCTTGCAGATTATGGGCAAGTGGCTAACACCCCTGAAACATCTTGGCTGGGCAGATTTCCCAACAACTAGGAGCTCGCACTTCTCAGTTCCTGTCATGTTGCAGCAAACCATGACAGAAACACATTCCTTTGTTTTTTTTCTGACCCTGCGGCATTTCATTTTTAAATGACAGTGTGCCGCTGCTGACATACCTGAAGAACAGGCTGGTCTCATCAGCATTAAAAATTTCATTTTGCCCATAGCCTTCAAGCAGATCTGGTAAGACATCTCTCACCCAAGAGACAGCCCCATCCCCATCGGTATTTTGCTTTTCGCCGTGCGCGCGGCGTAAGCAAATGTTGTTCCTGACTTTCCAACGCTGAAGCCATCCATCTGTTGGATTGAATTCAGGTTTTTCAAGAGCGACTGCAAGCTGTTTAGCTTTTTGTAGCAACAAAGGTCCACTGACCATAGCATCTCTGTGACGAACCTCAGCAAACCACAGCAGTATGCCCTCCTCTATTTCCCGGTCCTTACCATCTCTCTTTCATTTCCTTTCAGGATTTTGGTTGCTGTGCCATTCTGCCTGAAGCCTTTATTTTTGCTGAATTAAGTCTGACATAGTTGATTTGGGGAGAGAGATTAGCAGCAAGATCATGTATGCTCATGCAGGGGAGACTTTCAATCTGCCGTATCAGTTAAATTTTTCTAGCCAGAGGAATGCCAGGGCGCTTTGAAGAAGCCACTGTGCACAGACAAAGCAACACCTCCAAAATGAGGTGTAATGACAAAGACAGATTAAGTAACAGCTCTAATTAACACCAGTTATCACTGCTAGAGCTTGTGTAGACATAATTGCCGTAATTAACTGGCCGTGCTACGCGGCATGCATAGGCCGCCTTAAGTGCTAATTTTACTTTCTGCATATAGATTTTGGTTTCGGCAATACTGTTCTGTCCGTGCAAAGTGATTGTCTGCATTAACAGTGTCCGTCTAATGTGGAGTCCACTGTACCATCAATTTATTGTAAAATCACTACTTAATTAAAGCAGCAGTGCAACAAAACAGGCAACAATTTTGACCCGATCTATTGTTCACTATAAAAGAGTTCAGACATCTTCCAATTTTTTTTTGGTGGAACACATTTCTAATTTCAACAATATTTTAGTATTTTATAAATGTTTTAATTAATTTTTTTGGTCAAGAAAAAAGATGGACACCGCATTTTGCATAGAAATAGGATTGTTGACCTGGCAGAGGTTAGGATCGAGAAAATAAAAAAGACTCATGGTGCACAGCATAGGAAGTACCTAGACAAGTACATCTGACAGGTATGCTAATATTTTTTATTAATTGTAGCTGAAACTAGCTTTTTTGGAAAGATGTTTTTCATCTCACTGTTGCTTTAAATGACTATACGGTATGATATATTATACACTGGCAAGAAAAAATCCTGGACTCTGATTGGTCAGTCTTGGGCTCGACCCATGATGTAAACCAGTACAACAACACGGGTCTAGTATCAGCCTCACTGTGAACCTGTAGATGATTTTTTGGAGCTTGAGCTTTTTTTTTGCATCTTCTCTTAAGAAACAAAAATATTTTTCCACACAAATAAAAACATTCTTTAAAATTATTTTTTCACTTTATATATAACAACGAGCCATTGTATAATAGCAATAATGCCCTCCAGGGTGTGTGTCGTTTGGGATAACGTCACGCCTCATGTTGTTGACTTTACCGTCATGCGTCCTCGCGCCCAACCACCTGAGGCGTGACGTCATCCCAGCATGACACACACCCTGTCGGGCACTATTGCTTAACTGTATAATGCTTTATTACCATGCAACCAAATTTCCACACAGCTGTGACTCCCAGACTTTTAGCGTCAAAGTATATTAGTTCTACTACAGTACTCGGCAAACCAGGAAGTCAGCTGTCAGCTGTTAGTAGTCTACAAATTACGGAGAAATAATGGTGACTGTATTCATAGCCTTTTGTGAACTGCTACTACCCACAAAACTGAAGATGTTGCTTCTTTCTTGGCTTTCCAAGAAAACTTCTTTCAAGAGGAACTTATCTGGAGCACCGCTTAATGCAAAAACCCTAAGCCAGTCTGCTTCAGTCCCCCTCCAAGTTGCTGAGTCTGTTGTTGGTGAGCTGTCCAGTCATCCTGCTAAAAAGCGCAGGAGAGAGTATGGGAGGTACAGAGCGGCTGTCTGATTTGAAATCGGAAAACTTGCAGTTAAGAATGGTGTTATAAATGCCCTTCGTCACTACAATAAGAAATACTGTGGAACCATAAACGAGAGTACTGTGAGAGGTTTTAAGAAAGACTACCTCACCAAGCTCAGCAAAACCCCAGACCTCAGTCAGCTTATCCCTGAGCTGCCCACCAAGCCCTGAGGATGACCTGCACTGCTTCTTGAGGATGTTGAAGAGGAGCTTAAAAATATTGTAAAACGTCTGAGGTCAGAGGGTGCAGTAGTTAATGCCTGGGTAGTTTATGCTATCGCATATGGCATTGTAAAAGCTCATAACCCCGGCCTCTTGTCTGAGAATGGTGGTCATCTTTCTTTCAGTCGACAGTGGTCATGGAAGTTGTTGAGTCCCATGGGGTACTCAAAAATAAAAGCTACAAAAGCAGCATGTAAAACACCCCTCGACTTTAATAACATAAAATAAAAATTCCTTGGCAAAGTGTCGTTAGCATGCAGCCAAGAACTGATCCCTCCATGTTTAGTTATCAACTTGGATAAGACTGGTGTAAAATTAATGCCATGCAGTCAGTGGACCATGGCAACTACAGGGTCTAAGCAGGTAGAGGTCTGTGGGTTGGGCGACAAGAGGCAGGTCTCAGTAGTGCTTGCTGTGTCAATGATTGGTGAACTTCTCCCCCTCCCCCAGATCATTTATAAGGGCAAAACCAATAAGTGCCACCATGCATTTGAATTCCCAGAGGGTTGGTTAATCAGCCATTCAGAAAATCACTCGGCATGTAATGCTACAATGCTTCAGTTTATCAGTGATGTCCTGGTCCCTTACTATAATAAAATCAAGCGACAGCTGGACCTGCCAGCTGAACAGAGATCACTGTTAATAATGGATCTGTTTCGGGGGCATACCACTCAGGATGTTTTGGAAGCACTGGAGCAAAATGCTATTATACCGATTTTCCTGCCCGCATCGTGCACTGATCTGCTCCAGCCTCTGGACCTGACTGTAAACAAGTTGCTAAAGGATGAGCTCAAGCAGTGCTTCACAAAATGGTACTCTGATGCAGTATCACACCAGCTTCAAAATGGACGTGCATCAGGCCAAATAAACGTTGATTTAAGAATGCAGTCCTTGAAACTTAAGCATGCTCAATGGCTGGTGGAAAGCATTAGCACAGTGGGAGAGCGAGAAGAGGAAATTCTGAGCGGATTCCGAAAGGCTGAAATTATGGAAGTACACAATCAGTGCCTCAACTACTGAAGCTTGATGTCCTTTTAATTGTTATCTTAATAAAGTTTGTTTTTAATTCCCTGAAGTAAAGTCAAGCAAGTAATCGCAGTACTACTGTACATTAAGCACTCAGAAGCACATCAATGAACCCCTTACACTTCCTTCAACCTCCCACACAATTTAAACCATGTGAAGCAGTAACCCTTTCATTCACCACACAGTGAACTGTAGTGCAGTATTTGATCAGCACAGTAGCAAGCACATTGGAAAGCCACTCACATTTTTTATTTGTGTCCTGATCGTAGTCCCCATCTGAACTGAACAGAGAATCATGTAGAATCGCGTGAATCACATTAGGTCACATGATACATACAAGTTGCATTTCATTCTATAGCAAGTTAGCACTGGCAGTGCGAATCCTGTTGCCCTGAGACTGACGTTGCAACAACTACGCTACCAGGTAAAATCGCACATGAAATGCAACAATGCAAAATATGAACCACTGAAAAACATTTAATGCTGTGATTTATTACTCGCGCTTTGGTACCATACCGCAGATATCGCATAAATAAAATTACTGCTAAAATAAGGGGTTATACAGTATATGTATATATATGTATTTAAACTTTTGATAATGTTGTCTTGTGCATGCTGGAATGTGGAGTGATTAGGCAGCCCAATGCAATTTTCAGAAGTGCTTTGGCAGATAAGCACATTCTGTTGATGATTTTACCCTACAAAAGCAGCAGTGTGTATTTGTTTTGACCATTTTGACTTATACTTTTTTTACATTGCTTGTACCTCATGCCTTGTATAAGACCCTTTCCTCCATTTTACTTATCTATTTATTTATTTATTTGTTTGTTTATTGGGGAACAATCAGCACTAAAAGCCCTACACCTAAATGTGGGTCTGTTCCCAATTTGCACTTTGTGTGCAAAACCCTTTTAAACTTACTGTTTAATGCACTATAGTACTTTGTATCAGACTTTTTCTGTTGATTTATAATCTGACATTTTCTGTAACTACAAATCCCAGAATCCCCTACAGCTGCCATTAATGGGGGGTTGCAGTAATGGGAGACTCAATAGCTAGCAGAGCATGTAACAGCTTTTATAAGAGCTGATCAGAAGTTTTCTGGCCCTGCTGTTCTCTTGAACCTAAGTACAGTCATCTGGGACTGAGCTTAGCCCAGAGAGGACAGCAGGACAAGCAAACAAAAGATCAGAGCTTATAAAAATGTGCTGCATGCTTTTGAATCTCCCACTTCTGAAGCCCTCCTCTGACGTCAGATGCAGGGGATTCTGGGATTTGTAGTTGAAGAAAATGTCAGCTTGCAAGTCAACTGAAATAGTCTGATGCAATCTGTCATACTACGGTAAACAGTAAGTGAAAAAAAAGGTTTTTGCCCACAGAGTGCAAACTGGGAACAGCCGTATACTGTACTTCAGTGTGGAGCTCTTAGTGCTGACTCTTCCCCTTTCAACTTTGGTGACTGGGATGGGCACACTGAGCTGGAGCTCATTTGAAAGTGTGACCCTGGAGAGGGGAACGAAAGAGCAATAACAAACAAGCATTTGTCAATGCCGAATGTTTGCTTGCTGGTATTGGTATTGGTATTGGTAGTGCAGGAGTTAGAGAGATGCATAATAGGAATGGTAGTGAAGTATTGAAGTAACACCAACCCCCATCACCACCCTGCAGACACTGACAGGTGTCGCAGTGTGTCTTAAGGTCGTCGGCCCTTACACTCGCTTCATTCCATAAAGAAATAAACTGAGATGGGTGCAATATAGGAGAATAGGGTGAACATTAGGGCCAAAGACCCCAGGGCACACCTTGATGCATGACAGTGGCTGCAGGGTGGGGGTGGAATGACATGAGCATTATGGCTGATAACCACCAAGTCACCCCCCTCCCGATGCCTGTCAGTCTGTACAGGGTGGGCATTACATTTGGAAACCCTAACGCCCCTGGTGTTTGTTGGTATTTTTGCTCCAAATTTTCAACATGGGATTTTTGAGATCCCACTTCATGAACAGTGGCAGTATGATGTCGTTACTCAATCCCAAAAGGTGATTTTACACAGCGAGTGTGCCATTCGGTGCCACAGGTGTGAAAACACATTTTGGGCAGGAAGTGAAAAATTACAGCTATACTGTTCATGAGGAGGTGTGAAGAAATGACAATGTAGGAAATCTTGAGTGAAACTATGAAAAAGTGGTGAAGTTATGAGTGTGCATAGAAACTGTGAAATGCATGATTGTAATGCAGTCATTTTTTGGAATGTTTACACCAAATTTTCAAAATGGCCTTTTTGGGACCTCCCTTCATGAACATTGGCACTGTGATTTCTTTACTCTGTCCCAAAAGTTGATTTCACACAGTGACCATGCCATTCTGTGCCACAGGTGCAAAAACACATTTTGTGAAGGATGCGAAAAATGACAGCTGTACTGTTCATAAGGGGGTGTGAAAAAAATGGCAGTGTTGGAAATTTAGAGTGAAAATATTAAAAATTTATGAAGTCATGAGCATGCATAGAAACTGTGCAATGGACACTCATAACACAGTCATTTTTTTTTTATTTTTTTCACCAAATTTGCAACAAGGGCTTTTTGGGACCCCACCTCATTAACAGTGGCACTGTTGTTTCATTAATTGCTCCCAAAAGGTGATTCCAAGCAGTGACTGTGAAATCACCTTTTGGGACTGAGAAACAAATGACAGTGCCAGTGTTTATGAGGTGGGGTCTCAAGAACCCCATGTTGAAAATTTGGGACCAAAATTCCCAAAATTGGCTGAGATATCAACCTAAGTTGAAAGCCCCCCATTGAATTCCAGGGCTTACTCTCATTTCTTCAGTTTCCGGTTGGTCTTTCAAGAGTGCAGACAGGTTCCCAGTCCGCAGAAGATCACTGTTCCTGACCTTTGGAAGTAAGTATGGGCGAGAGGTCTGGGTGTGCAGAGGGAGGGTGCGGTTTGGGGAAGGGGGGGGATGGTGGGAACAACGAGGGACCGTTTAATTTTCTTTTTTCAGATTTAAAAAAAAAAAACATTGTGGGGCTGTTTTCTTTTTTACAGGTGAAATATTAACAAGACAGATTTCAGCACACTGGAGTGGCCTTCCAGTGTGTCAGAGTACTGCTGGGGGGGGGATCCATGCTAACCTGGGGAATGGGCACCCCGAAGTCGGCTGAGAACATAGGGGCATGGGGGTGGCACATCTGATACCAGGAGTGGGCATCCCGGTGTTGGAAACATCAAAGAAATATTTTTTTGGCACACTGGGGTGGGCTCCCAGTGTGCCACATTAATGAAGGGAGGGGGATACATGCTGACATGGGGAATGAGCACCCTTATGTCACCAGGGGACAGAGAATGGAGAGTGCAGGGCAGGCAGTAGCAGTGGGAAGGAGCTAACATTTAAATTTGTTGTCCTTCTGTGTGTCTGGTTGGGAGGGAGGGGGGACTGACACTGCATTGATGAAACTGCCCCTGATTGCAGTGGCAGATTTCTTTCAAGTGCGGTGCTCACTTTGAAACTGACATCATCAGCAGCTTCAGCATTAATTGGTGGCCGAGGGACGCACCCATTAAAGCATCTGCTGCATTGACCACAACACTGCCATACCTCTGTAATTCTCTACTATCTCAATATGTTCCGTTTGCACTGCGCGCACAAGCAAACATAATAAAGTGACAACAACTGGTGCATGGGCATGTTCTGAGTTTGTGCTAGCACATTTTTTTTACATTTAAAAACATAAAAAGCATTCTTTTTAATATGGCTTGGTCTGGGTTTTCAGTAATATTTTATGTTGAATACCTGTTGTTTAACATTACCTTTCTTTTGACTAAAATGAACTAGTACATACAGTAGCACGCAATACTCTCTGACCTTATGGGACAATAGGTGGAAAAGAACAGCTGAGAATACTGATGTTAGCCTGGTCCAAGTCATATAAAAATGTGAGCTTCTTTAATTATTTCAAATATATAAAAGGTGCAAAAGCAGAATTACATTTTGGAAACAAGGTATAATACATGAGTCTGACAAGAGATAATGGGTAATCTAAAATGGGAAAAAAAGATTAGTTTAAAATCTTCACCCTACTTTGCCCTGCTGCTTTAAAAACATGTATTTTCTCATTTAACATTTTTTTTATTTATTTTTTTACCTCTTTCAGGCAACTTAACTAGTATCTATAACACTTTTATCCACATACACTTCCATCATGTTCTTGTTATCATCTAAAAAACATATAATAACAGGCCAGCAGTTTTTTTTCACATGCACACAGTACACAGCTATGGTTAATACACTTCAGTGCAGCATAATCACACTCAGTTGATGGTTTCTAGTTACCACAACCAATTACTGCAGTGCTCACAGTAGCTGAACACACAAAAAAACTGTCACAGATAATTACATTTATCTACTTTACTTCTTTACTTGAAAGCCCACAGTCTCACAGCTTCCTTTCAAGCCCCGACCGCTTCTTCTTTAGATGGCTGTGTGTTCACATAGTAGCATCTGAAAAAATGTTGGCAGTCAAAAAACATGTCAATAAATGTGCAAAAAAAAAAAAAGAAGAGAGAAGCTAATTTTTCTGTCACCAGTAAACACAGAAGCAGAAGACCAGGAATTTCTCTCTGAATGATCTGACACTGTTCAAGACTTTCCTAAGGAGATAATTAAGTCTGAATGATAACAGCAATACCAATGGGGGGAGAAAAAAAATTGATGGACAGTAATTATATAAAATAAACAAGCATTTGTCAATGCCGAATATTGATTGCGTTGGTATGTTGAGTACACTCACTGGCCCTCTGACAGGCGCTCAGTCTGTTTGGTCCAGTGCTGCAGGCTGATCTTTTGTACTGGGCTCCTGCCTGCGTGGCACCTTGTTCTGCCCACTAAGAATTCTGCAGCTGTCGCGACAGAACTCCGTTGAGGTGGCTCACTCCCCCCCCTCTCTCAGTCGTTCATTCTGTTTCTCCTGGTGCTGCAGGCTGCCCTGTTGTTTATTTTATTTATTTATTAAGTCTAGGATTACAAATACCTTTGAGCCTTGGCTCTTTTACAAAGGTTCCATGTCAGAGAAATACAAATTATGGGGAGCATCAAGACAGACATTACAACAATGTGGACATTGCAAACAGAGCATAGATTAATACAATTCAAGGGTAGCATTGTAACAAGGCAGCCAGCAGCATTTGTCAGAGAAAACAGACAACAGATAAGAAGTGCCAGAGTCATAGGGAGAAGGAAGAGGGGAGGGGGGAAGGAATGTAGAAAGGGTGGGGAGAGAGGTAAAGAAAAGTGCAGCACTGGGTATACCAAGATGTGAGGGTAGACTCCAGTAGAGAGAGAGAGAGCTACTTAGAGCAGGAAGGGAAGTGGAGAAACAAGGTTAAGTTGGGCAGTCACAGGAGCTGTTGGTAGTGAGATAACCCCGGAGCCTAGTTTTAAACATATCAATTGTTGGGGCAGAGGAAATGGTGGGGCTGAGGCCATTGAACCAGAGTGACGCTGGATAAGCAAAAGAGCATTGTTCCTGTGAAGTGTGACAGTGGGGGACTTTCAGTAGCTGTAGCGTGGATCTCCTAAGACACCATTTGTTAATTCAGTGTTGTAACAGAGTTGAGACCCCAGAAGGTGCAAGGCCAAGGTAGATTGTACTGGGGCTCCTGCCTCTGTTGGTGGCTTTTTTTGCCCACAAAGAAATGTGGAGCAAGCCCGACACAGGTCTGTTGAGCCTGCTGACTCCCCCTCTCTCATTCACTCATTCCATTTCTGCCAGCGCTGCAGGGTGGCCTTTTGTAGTAGGCTCCTGCCTGCAGTGCCGCCTTTTTCTGCCAACAAAGACATCTGCAGCAGTCATGATAGAGCTCCATTGAGCACGCTCACTCCCCCTCTCTTACTCGCTCATTGTGTTTCTCCCAGCACTGCAGGCTGCCTTTTTGTACTGGGCTCCTGCCTGCATTGCCACCTTTTTCTGCCCACAAAGAAATCCACAGCTGTGCCGTCAGAGCTCCGTTGAGGTCGCTCACTCCCCTGTGTCACTCACTCATTCTGTCTGTCCTGGCGTTGCAGGCTGCCCTTTTGTACTGGGCTCCTGCCTCTGTTGGCGCGCCTTTGTCTTCCCACAAAGAAATCTGCAGCAGTCCCGACAAAGCTCCGTTCAGCTCGCTCACTCCCCTTCTCTCACGCACTCATTCCATTTCTGCCAACGCTGCAGGCTGCCCTTTTTTATTGGACTCCTGCCTGCGTTGCTGCCTTATTCTGCCCACAAAGAAATTTGCAGCAGTTGCAATAGAGCTCTGTTGAGCTCGCTCACTCCCCCTCTCTCACTCGCTCATTCTGTTTTCCCCGCCAGTGCAGGCTACCCATTTGTACTGGGCCCTGCGTGCATTGGCACCTTTGTCTGCCCACAAACAAATCCACAGCTGTCCTGACAGAGCTCTGTTGAGGTCGCTCGGTCTCCCTGTCTCACATACTTATTCTGTTTGTCCTGGTGCTGCAAGCAGCCCTTTTGTATGGGACTCCTGCCTGCATTGGCACCTTTTTCTGCCCACAACGAAATCCGCAGCAGTCCTGACAAAGCTCCGTTGAGTTCACTCAGTCCCCCTGTCTCACTCACTCGTACTGTTTCTCCCACCGCTGCATGCTGGCCTTTTGTACTGGGCCCCTGCCAGCATTGATGCCTTTTTCTGCCCACGAAGAAATCCGTGGCAGTCCTGAAAGAGCTCCGGTGAATTCGCTCACTCCCCCTCCGTCACTCACTTTCTCGTTCTGTTTCTCCCAGTGCTGCAGACTGCCCTTTTGTACTGGGCTCTTATGTTGTGCCCTCTCTCTGCCCACAAACAAATCTGCAGCTGTCCTGATAGAGCTCTGTGGAGGTCGCTCAGTCTCCCTCTCTCACATGCTCATTCTGTTTGTCCTGGCGCTGCAAGCGGCCCTTTTGTACAGGACTCCTGCCTGCATTGTCGCCTTTTTCTGTCCATAAAGAAATCTGTAGCAGTCCTGACAGAGCTCCGTTGAGCTCACTCAGTCCCCCTGTCTCACTCGCTCTTATGGTTTCTCCCACCGCTGCAGGCTGGCCCTTTGTACTGGGCCCCTGCCTGCATTGATGCCTTTTTCTGCCCACAAAGAAATCCGCAGCAGTCCTGAAAGAGCTCCGGTGAGTTTGCTCACTCCCCCTCCCTCACTCGCTCTCTCACTCTGTTTCTCCCAGTGCTGCAGGCTGCCCTTTTGTACTGGGCTCTTGTGTTGGGCCCTTTCTCTGCCCACAAACAAATCCGCAACACTTCCAAAAGAGCTCAGTTGAGCACAGTCACTCCCCCCTCTCACTCATTTGATCTTAATGTGTCCCAAACAGTGATGTCCCACAGCGACCGTGCTATTCTGCAGCAGGAGTGCAAAAACACATTTTAGCTATGATGTGAAAAATGGCAGCTGTACTGTTCATAAGGAGGTGGGGGAAAATGCCACTGCTGAAAATGTGGTGTGAAAATATTACAAAATTGTGAAGTTACAAGGGTGCGTGGAAAGTGTGCAACGCACACTTGTAACACAGTCATTCGATTGGCTATTATCACCAACTTTTCAACACAGGCATTTTAGGACCTCTGCTCATGAACAGTGCCACCCAATTTTCAACATAGGCATTTTAGGACCTCTTCTCATGAACAGTGCCACTATCATTTTCTTAATCTGTCCTGAACAGTGATTTCCCACAGCAACAGCGTTATTGTGTGCCGGAACTGTGAAAACACATTTCGGTCAGGGTGTGGAAAATGACAGCTGTACTGCTCATAAGGAGGTGTGGAAAAATTCCACTGGTGAAAATGTGGTGTGACAATATTGCAAATCTGCGAAGTTACAAGGGTGCGTGGAAAGTGTGCAACGCACACTTGTAACACAGTCATTCGATGGGCTATTATCACCAACTTTTCAACACAGGCATTTTAGGACCTCTGCTCATGAACAGTGCCACCCAATTTTCAACATAGGCATTTTAGGACCTCTGCTCATGAACAGTGCCACTGTCATTTTCTTAATCTGTCCCGAACAGTGATTTCCCACAGCGACTGCGTTATTGTGCACGGGAAATGTGAAAACACATTTCGGTCAGGATGTGGAAAATGACAGCTGTACTACTCATAAGGAGGTGTGGAAAAATTCCGCTGGTGAAAATGTGGCGTGACAATATTACAAATCCGCGAAGTTACAAGGATGCGTGGAAAGTGTGCAACGCACACTTGTAACACAGTCCTTCGATGGGCTATTATCACCAGCTTTTCAACATAGGCATTTTAGGACCTCTGCTCATGAACAGTATCACTCTCATTTTCTTAATCTGTCCTGGACAGTGATTTCCCACAGCTACTACTATATTCGGCGCCGGAAGTGCGAAAATATATTTTGGCCAGGATGGAGAAAATGACAGCTTTAGTGTTCATAAGTAGGTGTGGGAAAATGGCAATGTTGGAAATCCAGAGTGAAAATATTATAAATTCGCTAACTTACAAGCATGCGTGCAAACTGCTCAACGCACACTCGTAACACAGTCATTTAACAGAGTATCCTTACCAAATTTTCAACACAGCCATTTCAGGACCTCTACTCATGAACAGTGTCACTGTCATTTTCTTCATCTGTCCCGAACACTGATTTCCCACAATGACCGTGCTATTCTGCGTCGGAAGTGTGAAAACACATTTCGGCCAGGATGTGAACAGTGACAGCTATACTGTTCACAAGGAAGTGGGACAAAATGCCAATGTTGAAAATCTGGCATGAAAATATTGCAAATTCACGAAGTTACGAGCGTGCGTAGCAACTGCGCAGCGCACGCTCGTAAAACAGTCATTTTTTTGATTGTTACCACCAAATTTGCAACATATGCTTTTTGAGAGCCCACCTCATGAACACTGGCACTGTCGTTTTGTGAATCAGCCCTGAAAGGTGATTCCATGCAGTGACCGCGAAACCACCTTTCGGGGCCAAGTAACGCCATGACAGTTCAAGAATTCATAGTGGGGGGGTCCCAAAAACCCCATGTTGAAAATTTGGTGAAAAAATTTCCAAAAATGCCCGAGATATGCAATAAAGTTGAAAAAACCCTATTCATTACATTATACAGCTTACCGGCATTTCCTCAGTTCGCGGTCGGCTTTGAAGAGTGCAGACGTGTTCCCAGTCCAGCGAAGATCATCGCGCCGAGCTCCGGAGGTAAGTATGGGGTGAGGGGGTGGGGGGAGGCTGGGTGCGCAGTGAGTGGCTGCGGGTTTTGGGGAGAGGCGGGGAGACTCCGAGGGACCGTTTTCTTTCTTTCAGGTACAGGAAAGGAAGAAAACGTTGCAGGAACGCTCACAGGGGCATGTGGCATGCTGGGGTGGGCTCCCAGTGTTTCACCAGAGTCTGGGGGGACAGCTGCAGCCGACGGAGGATTGGGCAATCCCTGTCGGCAAACAACAAAAGGGATTATTTATGCTGAAGGGACTGGGCACCCCGTCGGCAAACAACAAAAGGGGAATTAGTTATGCCGATGGAGATTGGGCACACCCATTGGCAAACAACAAAAAGGAGGGGTGGAATTCTTTCTGCCGACAGATTAGGCACCCCATTGGCAAACAACAAAAGGAGGGTGGAATTCTTTCTGCCGACGGGATTGGGCACCCCCATCGGCAAACAACAAAAGGAGAGGAGATTCCTTTCTGCCGATGGGGATTGGGCACCCGTCGGCACACCAATAAACGGGGTGTCACATTATGCCGGTGGGGTAGGGCTCCCTGTCGGCAAAAGCATGGGGAAGATATTGCTTAGAACATGGCGGCAAGCCACCGCCATGTTCACAAACAATATCAGAGATCCTACATCCCGCCCTGCAATGACAGGTCGCTCCCTCATTGCAGCGGATGGCTGAGGCTGCAATGATGAGGCGGCCCCTGATTGCAGCGGCTGTTTTTTTAGAAAGTTGGTGGTACGCTGGCTGAACTAGTGTTAGCAGCAGCGTGCCACAGCATTGGGGGACAGGGGACAAGCCTTTGCAAGCTGTGGGGCCATTGGGCACAACACTGCCATGCCTCCACAACCTGCTTCTGGAGAAACCTGTCGCAACATGTTTCTTGCGCATGCGCGCAATCAACATAAAAATGGGGAAAGTGCTTACTCAAATTTAATACACCCCCCACCAATGTATATTAAATTCTCACAATGTACAGCACCACATGTGTTTTTCTATATTTTAATCCCTCCCCAACAAACTCTTAATCTTTCTTGTTTTTGCAATCTTTGCCTGTTAAAATTGATAGAAGATAATATTTACTTATAACAATAATACTTTTTCAAATAGTATTGTAGCTTTTCATTCATTATCCCCATCAGTCACAGTGTTGCTTTCTGTACTCCAGACAGTCTGGAATAGATTCCATTCAACCAGATGTATGCAAAGTTAACAATAATCTGAAAACACTACCTGATTTGCTTACATGAAACAGTAATCAGATTCAAAAAATGAAATTCCAAGTATGTGAATCACATTTCTAAAAGTTCAGGTAATTAGATTATGAGAATTCTCCTGGTTACATGGGTCTCAGTAATTTGATTCAGTAATCAGAATTTTCAGTAATCAATTAAAATCAGATTACTGGGTTGGTGTAACCATGGTGAGTAACTCACTACAGTCAGGGGTTCAAAAAAATTCTAAAAAGTTGGAAATAATTCGGGGGGGGGTAGTGGGTGCAATTCAGGTCCACAAGGGAGGTGACAGGGAGCAACAGGGTAACTGCAGTAGTATGTAATACTATTTGTAGAACGGTACTCAAAAGAAAAAGGTTCAAGACATCAATATGGTTTTCTGGAAAGGTCAGGGAAGCAGTGAGAGTTAAAAACTGGGCCCTCACCAGATTCAAGTAAAAACAAGGGAAGGAAGAATGAGGAATGAGAATGAGGGAAACCAAAAGAATGGTCGCATAAACAAAGGCAGACACAGAGCTGCATATTGCAGAAGGGGTCAAGGCCGGGGAAAAGAGGTATTTAGATGTATTAGGGAAAAAAGAAAGAAGGGAGAAGGAATCGTTAGACTAACAGAGGGAGGTAGTGGAACTGAAGAGGATGGGCAGAAAGCACTAGCTTTAATGACTGTTTTTGGTCTACATTCAAAAGGGAAGACGGAGGGTCTCTGTCAGAGCGTGGCATTAGAGTAGCTGTAAGGGGGATCCCTGAGGTGAGGCAACAAGTATTTACCACAGAAAGGGTTTGGAAAGGGCTAGCAGCCTTAAAGATAGCTAAGGCCATGAACCCAGATGGGATACATCTGAAGGTGCTTAAGGAATTGGAAATTAAACTAACTGAACCGCTGTTTAGGCTATTCAATATCTCAGTTCAGACAGGGGTAGTTCCAAAAGACTGGAGTGCAGAGAACGTAGTCCCGCTCCATGGGGGTGACAAGGAGCAACTGGGGAACCACAGACCCGTTAGTCTTAGGGATAAACTGATGGGGACACTAGTAAAAACTGCCCTTATGGATTACCTAGAGAGGAATGAACCCCAGGATATGAACGGCACAGGCTTGTGTCAGGAAGGTCTTGTAAGACCAACCTGATAGTGTTCTTTGACTGGGTAATGAGTAGTGGGGGTGAAGTGGGCTCAATCCGCTCCACGAAGCATTTTCACGGAGCACAGGTGGATTTCGTGGAGTGCTCCGCAACGCGAAACGGAGTACTTTGCGTTATAATGAGGAACGCGAAGTGTATTGAAAACAGCGACTTCTCGTTACTCCGCCTCCAATGGTCACTACTCTTTCAATTTTAAGGTGAAGTACATTGGTGGAAGTTCACTTCGCCTCACTTCGCCTTGTTTTTGAGCTCCGACGTCGGATTTTGCAATGATTCATGGGAGTTCAGGTCACATGGGCTCTATATTGATCTGCACAGCCTCAGTTTGGGGTAGTATGAGTAGGAAGGAGTAGGAGACAGTGTGCTCTGATAGCTGTCTGTAGGAATCTTTTAAAAGCTGTTCAAAAAGCATTTTTTTTATTTTTTTGGATCCAACTGTAGTTTATTGATTGTAGGAAACCCTCCTATGCTCACATAACTGAGCGTTTTTGTTTGTGTGTGGATTTTGAATGTAAATTTGCAACATTGAGTGTGTGTGGTGAAAGACAGTGAAGTGTGCTGTGTGGGGAAGGGGCGTATCTGTGTGTAGGTAGATTTAAGTTGGAGAACTAGTGATTTCTTTGTGTTTTGGTTATATTTTTGTTATATAACAGACTGTGTTACTGTACACATAGTAAAACTGTCAGTAACAGTACAAATTTTCTTGCTGTTTGTTGTGTGAATGTGGTGCAGCATTTCACAAGGTCAGGTTGTTTAAATTACAAATTTACATTACGTGGCAGTACATTGAACTTTTGCATTTGCATCGCATTCTTTGTTCAGCATTGTACACAAAGTGTTCTGTGTTGTGTGTGCAGTGTTGCGTGCATCAAATATAATACACCTTTTAAAATTTATGACACAGATTAGTGTAAGTGCAACTAAGCGCAGCAGTGTGAACCTGCTATCCACTGCAGTTGCCTGATTTTGTACTGCGATCATGTTCTCTGTTCTTAGCTTTGCTGCTTGTAGTGCCATAAAAATCAGCACTGTCTGTATTCAGTGCTCCTCCCCAACCCCCATGTTGAAAAGGTATTTTTTACCAGAATGGATTGTTTTTGTGACCCCATCAGCACCACTGGTTACTGAAGTTGTTTTAATTTCATGACAGTGTCACAACACAGTAGTCTCTTATCTGTTACTGAAGCCACAGTTGTTTATTTTGCTTCACATCCAGCCAGCGTCCCTCCAGTCAGAAAGTGAACGTATCAAAATCTGAATCTGGTAATAATATTTGTGGTTGATCCCCCAAA
Source organism: Neoceratodus forsteri (assembly GCA_016271365.2). Taxonomy (NCBI): domain Eukaryota; kingdom Metazoa; phylum Chordata; order Ceratodontiformes; family Ceratodontidae; genus Neoceratodus; species Neoceratodus forsteri. The sequence goes on from CM057450.1 coordinate 1,647,747,774, forward strand.
ATGCCTGCAAAGAGACGTGCAAAGTAAAGCTGTTTCTGGCCATGGCAATGTTGGCAGTAAGAGGGTCTGTGGGTGTAGTAGTAGTACGCGGATGGAGAAGTGCATTGCTGATGTGAGGAAAGCTATTTCTCCTGCAATGTTTTTTACAGCCCAATCAGTAGCTTTACTGTTGGTTGAAGGAGATGATGTTTTCCCAGCCGGTGGTGTTAGTGTTACTGGTGTTAGTGGTGGTGGAGGTAGTATTAGTATTGTTGCGTTAAGTTCTAATTCCGACCAGTGTACCGCATCCAAACATATTGAGTGTGAAGCAGTGCAAGTGAGTGACAGCGTAGATGATGTCATACTTCCCAGTAACATCCTATTAACTGAACCTGATTCTGATGATCATGTCAACGATAGCATACAATGTGATATTCCATCCACCGTGGCACTTAGCGTCACACATTTTCCATGCAGTGATTCACAGTGTGGTGAAAAAATATCAGGTGATGGTGCATGCCCTTCAACATTCCTCCTCTCCATTCATCCATTTAAGTATGGATATGTGGACAAGTGGCAAAACAGCGGGGAGTTCATATCTGTGTATAACTGCACACTGGGCGCAGGTGCCGGGGATTGTTTGTGATGCTGGTAGTGTTAATAATTAGTGCAGGAAGGTGGATTGTCACGGTAGCAATCTTCCTGGAATTCGCCAGCATGCAACAATTGCTATGCGCAGTATGACCTGTTCACACACTGGTGAGAACATGTTGGACATGGTACTGACTGAAATTGACAGATGGCTAAACCCTCTGTCCCTGAGAGCTGGGTTCATAGCAAGTGACAATGGGTCAAATGTGGTGAAATGCATCACAAATGGTGTTTTTTTTTCACGTTCCATGCATGGCCCACTGTTTAAATCTTGTGGTTCAGGAGTTTCTGCAGCACCCTGACATAAAGGAAATGCTGACCACTGCATGACGTATCTGCTCTACTTTTCATGGTTTGGAAAGGCCCATGACCAACTGCGGCAGTTGCAGATACAAAACAGCCTGCCTCAGCACCGCTTGAAGCTGGAAGTTGTCACCCGATAGAACTCCACGTTATACATGGCAGAGAGTTTGTATGAACAATACAAAGCCATCTCAGAATATCTTGTTATGCACACTAGCTGTGACAGTTCTGGGGCCTCCATGCCTATGACGACTGAACAGTGGCGCCTCATGGACTCTGTAATAACAATTTTGCAGCCTTTTGAACATGCCACACAGGCAGTGAGTGGTGAGTCTGCTCCATTAGCCAATCAGTTCCCACTGCTACAGGTGCTGAGGCAGACATTGGTGAATGTACAGCATAGCCTTGATGTTGCTGGAGATGGTGGTAGCAGTATGTTGCTGCAACACATGCTGACAAAGTATTCGGATTAGAATCGCCACATCAGAGCATTCAGCGTAGTGACAACGTTGCCATGGCAACAATGCTGGACCCACGATACAAACGTGGAATTGCATCAGTACTGGAGGGAGGGTCTGAACAGGTAAAAAATATCAGTGGTCAACTGGTTCACTTGGTTCATGGGGCACAGAAGTCAAGTGCCAAGTTTTGCAAACCTCAACAGCGTAATGCAACTGAAGGTGTAGCTGGAGGACCAGTAAGCATATCATGCAAGGGTTAGGGGACTGTAGTTCCTGGTGGTCTGTCATCCAAAGTGGTTGGCATCAACCCGCTTTGAGAGGCTTTGTCCCAAGTGGGTATTTGTGAAATCAGTGATTCATGGGAACAGGCTGATGCATCAACAACTGGACTTAGTGCGGCACAGAGAATGGTTGAGTCATATTTGTCTGAAAAACAGGCATCTGACAATAAGTGAAGATCCTCTTTTGTACTGGAGTGGAAAGGTCAGTGAATGGCCAGACCTGACTGCAGTGGCACTGAAGTACCTCACATGCCCACCCTCCAGTGTAAGTGTTGAGAGGGTATTCATCTCAGCAGGTGCATAGTCAGGGATCATCAGAAAAACCTGTCTCCTGCAAATGTTAGTTTGCTAACATTCATTAAAATGAATGAGAGGCACATACTAGCACAGACTGCAACCTTGGTATTTCTACCCGAGCCTAGTCATGGTGGTCTTGCTGATGTGGAAATGGAGCATCCTGGTGCCACTGGCAGTGGCTGCCTGAAACTGCCCACCACTGACATAGATGATGACACAATGGAGAAAGAATTTCCCAGTGGTCAGACTTCAGACATCGATGACTGTGAGGGCAGTTTTCTTTATGAGGATGATGTTGTGGTTAATGTTGGCAGGTTTTAACTGCAGTATTTAAAAGGTGGTGTGCCCCCCCACCCTGGACTGCCACCACTGGGACTGATGTTATCCAAGTCTGCTGCCACCATGAGTCTGCCTGCTCCCCAGGGACCACCACCACCACCGGGACTGATGTTATCCAACTCTGCTGCCACCATGAGTCTGCCTGCTTCCCAGGGACCACCACCACCACCAGGACTGATGTTATCCAAGTCTGCTGCCACCATGAGTCTGTCTGCCCCCCACGGACCACCACCACCACCACCACCGGGACTGATGTTATCCAAGTCTGCTGCCACCATGAGTCTGTCTGCCCCCCCATGGACCACCACCACCACTGGGACTGATGTTATCCAACTCTGCTGCCACCAAGAGTCTGTCTGCCCCCCACGGACCACCACCACCACTGGGACTGATGTTATGCAAGTCTGCCACCCAGAGTCTGTCTGCCCCCCACAGACCACCACCACCACCACCGGGACTGATGTTATCCAAGTTTGCTGCCCCCATGAGTCTGTCTGCCCCCCATGGACCACCACCACCACTGGGACTGATGTTATCCAACTCTGCTGCCACCAAGAGTCTGTCTGCACCCCACGGACCACCACCACCACCGGGATTGATGTTATGCAAGTCTGCCACCAAGAGTCTGTCTGCCCCCCACAGACCACCACCACCGGGACTGATGTTTTCCAACTCTGCTGCCACCATGAGTCTGTCTGCCCCCCACAGACCACCACCACCACCACCGGGATTGATGTTATGCAAGTCTGCCACCATGAGTCTGTCTACCCCCCATGGACCACCAGTGCACCACCACCACCAGCTTCTTAATATTTAAACCATAAAGTGAGTATGTGTACTCATGTTTGTTATGCTACCTCACTTCCCTAAGTTGTCTGTTTTGTTTTCTGTAGCTTTTCAGAGCCGCAGTGGCAAAACACATACAATACACTTCTTTTGTTTCTTTTACAGGAGAACAAAAACAGGCTCCATCGCTATTACTCGTTGGGAAAGATGCTGTAGCTATACCATACTAGAGGAACCGATGTAATGCCCATGTGAAATCCATTCTGGTAAGTATGAAGATTTTATTTCATCCATTTCATTGCTTTGTAAAGACTGCTGCAAATATTGCACACAACAGGTTGTCTTAGTAGTTGACAAGATGTGTCTCTGAAATGTAATTTGACAATAGGGATTGAGATTTGAGAACCAGGAGGGACACATAACAATGAAGTTGAAACTTTAAGAAGTCATTCATTTCTTTTTTAGGAAATTTGCAATACTTTTGTTGTTCTGTCAAAGTGGCCTTATCCAAAAAGTTCTAAACATCAGGCACACCTCTCGACCCGAGCTTGGGGCACATGCAACATGCAGAAGTCATTTAATTCGATGACCATGACCATCATTAACAACCAGACTCAGAAAGATGCTGATGAAACTGAGAAGAAGTAAAAAATAAGAAACCATTACAGACAAAACTGAAAATATGATTCCCACCCCCCAAAAAGAAAATACTACCTTCATGTGCTTGAGAGTTATCCATTTCATTTAAGTGCAAAAAATTCTCATTGAGCACTGGAATGTGCACAGCAACAGTTTGGAGTCACCTGTGGATGCAGAACAATAGTATTGAGTACATGACCATGTCAAGTTCAATCCTCATCATCACCTACAAAATACATAACCATATATCTATATATATATATCTACTCACCAAGGCCTACTATTAGTGTACATCCAAAGGGCACCTTTCAATCCAGTTGAGATGATCACATTTCATTTGTGGAACTGTCTCGCACAACACATTGGACCAGCAACACCGAATCTCACAGTCATCATTTTATACTGGGATGGGGTATGTGCTGAAACAGTCTCTTTTCATTTCATTCCACTTGTCAATTTTCTGCACACAAGGATGATGTGTCAGGGCCTGCAGAAAAATCTGGGGACTCTGTGCCAACATCATGCTGCATGACTGAGTGCACCATTAATTTGGGGACTTTGTATGTGCGGAAACAGTCTCTTTTCACTTTGTTACCACTTGTCAATTTTCTGCACACAAGGATGGTGCATTGTGGCCTGCAGAAAAAATCTGGGAACACTGTGCCATGTTTGTGTGTTCTGTGATTGTTGCTGTGAGCTCATAGTCATGATGTCATAGTGATATTTTTACAATTAAAGCAGCATTGCAAGAATGTCCTCACAGTTCTGAACTGTACTTCTTTATGCTACTTAAATTGCCACAGCAACCACTACTACGCAGTAGTCGTCAGTGACCTGAATGATAATGATTCTTCTCACAATTTATGTCTGCTTCTCTTACTCCTACTTTTTTTCATGTATGAAAACAAAATGAGCACGTCTTCCAATATTGTTCTGACCAGCTTTGTATTTATTTGCAGCCACTTTTCAATAACTATTGTTCTGTGGTGTCATATAAAACACTGACTGATGCATAACTGTTAGTTAACAACAGAAGTTATATATGGCAACTACTTGATGTGATGGAGAAAAGCAAAGGAAAACAATGACAAAGACCTGGTCACACTCACTGTCAGCAGCACCAATTTAAAAGGAATGCTCCTTTCATTATTTCACACATGAAAAAATGTAGTACAGCACACTCAACTACTGCAAATTATCGTATCATTCCAGTCAGTCATGATGTAAGTAAAGGAAGTTGTAACATAGCATTAAAAAATATAGGTCAGAGTTATCAACAGATTGTTGCACTGCTGCTTTACAGACAGTCACCACATTACATAGTTATGGTGATGCACATAAACTAATATGTGGGGTTATTACTACCACTGGAATATTTTTTGCTCCACAGAGTGCAATACATGTCTGTGAAAACCACCCATAATTTCATTACAGTGAGTCACATGATGGAGGAATTAACAATCTGAAAAGCAACCCACATGTGTTCCACACTTCCTCAGCAACGTTAAGACGTGATGGCAGGGGAGTCCAGGTGCATGCTCCACTATACTGAGGCCCAGATATTCAAAAGGGTTGCTCATGGCACAACAGTGTTGCGCCATGCTCAACCCACTGATATGCCCCGGCGCGATGTTCAAAAGGGAAAAGTGCACGGCACAAATCCTGATGCCCCGGAGTGCATCAGTAATGTATGCAGGTGCAGGTGGGGGGGGGGTGTGCCCATGCATACCCTGTACAGCTCGATATTCAGCCCAGGATGTGCAGGGCCATGCATGAGCAACCCCTACCTGCGCCAGCACAAAGTTGATCCAAAAAAAAAAGGAACAACGGATGGCCACCCACAGGTGAGCTGCCACATTGCAGGGCACAACACGGCAGCTGCCACCTGTGGGTGGCCACCCAATCTCCGGCTGTACCTGGCAGCACCCCCCCATGCCCGATCGTGGGCATTTGTAAAAAAAAAAAAAAGAAGAAGAATTCTGTCCAATATCCCTGGAGGTCCAGTGGACCGCTGTCTGCCTGATCGCGGGCATTTGTAACAAAAAAATAAATCTGTCCAATATCCATGGTGGTCCAGTGGACCGCTGTCTGCTTATTCGCGGGCATTGTAATATAAAAGAAGAATTCTGTCAATACTCCTGGTGGTCCAGTGACCACCGTCTGCTCGACAGGGCTTAGTAATAAAAAATCATATCTCATATCCCTGTGGTCTAGCGGTACCCCCACCCGCCCACTGAACCCCACCACCCTGCTCCCCCCTCCCTGGTCAGCCAGTGGGCAGCAGCACCCTACCCGCCTGCTGCCCGCCTTTTCGAACGATTACACGGGTAGGTTGTATTTGATGCTCAGGCGATGAGCAAGCGCATGCAGCCTATTAACATATATTCCAGATATGTGAATGGATCCCATTCACATATCTGAATGTGTAGTACTACACGCCCATTGGCTCATGCTGTGGACCAATGGGTGTACAGCCCCACCGATGGTGTCAATGGGTGGGTGGCGGGCGCGATGGAGGGTGGTGCTGCCCCGCCAGCTGACGGGGGAGCGGGACGGTGAGGCCCAGTGTGGGTGGGAGGAGGGGTACAGTTAGACCACCAGGATATTGGACATATTTATTTTTTATTACAAATGCTCATGACAGAGACAGCGGTCCACTGACCACCAGGGATATTGTACAGAATTCTTTTTATTACAAATGCCTATGATCGGCAGACAGCGTCCACTGACCACCAGGGATGATAGGGATTTTATATATTTAGTTAGCCTGCGATTGGGCTGGAAGGTCCACTGGACCACCAGGGATTTATGCTTTTCCTTTGTTTACTGCAGCCTGCGATTGGGCTGGGAGCACATTGTCAGCTGCAGGGGGTGTCGGTCCCCGATGGCTGCTGCCTGGCAGGGCGCCAGGTGGAAGTCGTTGGGGATCGACGCACCTGCATGCAAATGAGGCCATAATGACATGCAAATGGCCCCATTTGCGCCTTGCATACATTATGGCCTCATTTGCATGTCAAGTTTTGAATATCGCGGTTGTTGTGCATAGCGCAATGGAACTTGCGCTAGCGCATCCCATGCTCCACTCATTGTCTGCGCTGGCGCAGCGCCACCGCGCCCATGCACACTGGGGTTAGGGTGCGATATTCAATGATGCTGTGCCATAGTGCAGCTCCATTGAATATCATCCAGTCCACACCGCTGCGCAGCCAAGTTGAGCTGCGCCCAAGCTTGCACCACAGCATGGTGCAGTTTCAATATCTGGGTCTGAATGCCCAGTAGCTATCCCAAGCAATGTTTCCTAATGTTATAAGGTTCACTTTGTGGTGAAATGTGGAATGTTTCCACTATCAAGGCTCTTCTTACTGGAAATGTGGCCACACATTTCACAACAAACTGACCATTAACATAAAGAAACATTCACAAACCTGCACATTCTGATATTCACTGTAAGGAGCGGAGCATGCACACGTGCTCTTCCTGCCATCATGTACTAATGTTGCTGAGAAGGGAGGCAGAATGTGGGCAGATTTTCAGAATGGGAATGCCTCTGTCACATGACTCACTGTAATGCATTTATGCATTGTTTTTAAAAAAATGTATTAGACTATGTGGTGCAGGAAAGATTCCCCTGGAAGGGAAAATGTGTATGATTTAATAATAACAAACAAAAAACACACAACAAAAGTACAACACAGTAATGGGGTGGGGTCAGAGGGTGGCAGTGGGTGTGGGGGGGGCAGAAAACAATACCTGGACTTACTATGGCCATGGGAAGCCATGGTGGTCCAGCAGCAGGTGCAACACTGAAAGTATTTGCTGCTGCTGTGCTTCCACTCTGGTAACCTGCTGCCCCAAATTAATGAAATGCATGTTGTTTTTCTCCAGTGCTGCCCACACCAGGAGGAGGTCAGACTGGCTAATAGGTACTGTGCCGGAGACCACTGCAGTGGGTAATCCAGGTAGTGGGGCTGGTGGTGGACGGGGTGGTGCTGGTGGCTGTGGTGGTGGTGGTGAAGCACCTGATGTAGCCCTCCTCCTCTTCCTCCTGCTGTGGCGGTGACTGCTGCAAGGCACATCTCCCACCCCAGCAGTGCCCTCGGCCACTGCCACAGAAGGGTCAGCAGGTGGATACATGGCCTCTTCCATGGAAGCCTGCCGCTCTGCCCTGTGGTGATTCATCATGTGGGTGCACTGGCCACCGGTCCCCAAATGTATCCCAGGGGGACTATGGCGCACCAGCACACCACACACACAGCACTGCACCACTGTGGTGTCTCTCCCAACACAATTAAAAAACTCCCACACTGGGGAGCAGTGGGGGGGCCAGAAACAGTACGCACTTGTCGGGCATGAGTCCCACCTCCACCCACTATTGCCGGGGCCACCTCCTGTGGCTGTGGAGGTGGTGGAGGGAGTGCTGCTGGAGCCCCAACAGCTTCTGCTAGTGGTGGTGGTGGAGAAGGTGGACGAGCAACAGCCACTGGTGGCATTGGTGCTGCTGCTGCTCCTGATGCTTCTGTGGGGGAAGCAACACTGGCCAGGAGTCTGGAGCGGTCCAACATAACATAACTGCCCCACCCCCCATGGGTCCGCACTCCTTCCCTCCTAACGCTCCCATGTGCCAGCGACTCACTTTCCCCGACTCCAACCTGACCCTCCATCTTCCTGGGTCCACAGGATGACACACACACACACACACACAAACACAGACAGTGGACACACACACATGTACACACACACAGTCAGTCACACATACAAAACAAAAACAAAACTTATACAAAACAATTCAGTAACCAAAAAAACACTAACACAACACAAACACTAAATAAAATAGCTTTTAAAAAAGCTGTTTGAATTGGATTGGCAGTAATGACTCCAAGAGCCAAGCAAACTCCTCTCACAAAACAATTTCACTTTCTCCCTGTACAAATGCAAAGGAGAAAGTGAAACTGCTTCTCTGACTCACTTCCTTCCTGCCTGGCTAAAGCATGTGACTTACAGTACTGCAGGCTATGTGATGTGCCTATTTTCTTCTCACTTCACCTTACTTCGCATTAAGGCATAATGAGAATGCGAAGTGGTAATGATAACGTGAAGTGAGCACTTTACAGGGTCCACTTTGCATTGTGCTCCACGGACGCGAAGTGGTCACTGCGCGTCCACTTCACGGGCGAATTTATAATTCGCTGCATCTCTAGTAATGAGCTGATTGGATAAGGGCCACGCTGTTGACTTACTCTACTTCAATTGCAGCAAGGCTTTCAACTTGGGATCTCACAGAAGGTTTCTGAAGAAGCTAGAGGATCTGAGTACAGTGAAGGACCCAGTTGGTTGGGTGAGAAACAGGTTGGAAGGGAGACAGCTTAGAGTTGTAATTAACAGAGTCAAATCAGATGAGAGGGAGGTTACCAGCTGGGTGCCACAAGGATTGGTCATGAGTCCAGTCCTTTTCAACATGTTCATTAGTGACATGGGAGAAGGAATCTAGGCAAGATGTGTCTCTTTGCAGATGACACTAAGGTCTATGGCAGGATAGACATCGAGGAAGGGTGTTAGGGAGGTGCAGAGAGACTTGCAAAAGTTAGAGAAATGGCCAAAGGTTTGGCACTTGAAATTCAGTGCCAGAAAGTGCAACGTTATACACAGAGGGAAGAAGATGACAAGGACAGAGTACTGGATGGGTGGTTAAAGCTGAGCCCACTCTCTCAGGAAAGAGAGCAGAGGATTATCATCAGTGACTCCATAAAATAATCAAGCCAGTGTAAGAAGACCTACAATAAGGCAAACAGAATGCTTGATTGTATAAGGAGGGGTACCGACAGCAACAGAAGGAGATATTACTGTCTCTCTATAGATCACTGGTGAGATCCCACCTGGAGTACTGAGCCCAGTTCTGGAGTCTTAACCTAAGGAAAGATAAGGACAGACTGAAGACAGTACAATGAAGAGTGTCCAAAATGATTAAGGGCCAGCAAAGCAGATCTTAACAGGATAGGCTCAAGGCACTGAACATGTACTCGCTGGATGCCAGACGAGAGAGGGGAGATATGATAGAGCCTTCAAGTTCCAGATAGGAATAAATAAGGTAAATTGTGAGTACTGCAAGTATTTAGCATAAGTAGCAGATCCAGAACACAGGGGTACAAGTGAGAAACTGATGGATGAAGATTCAAGATGGAAATTAGAACATTTTATTTTATAGAAAGGGTGGTGGAGCCATAGAACAGTCTGCCAGCTGATCTGGTGGGTGCCAAAACTATAAATGGGTTCAAATATAGGTGGACAGAGTGGGGGGCTTAGTGGCTGCTTAAGGTGATTGTGGAAGGGCAGGGTGCATGGGTGTGAATATCGTGGGTTAGAATCCTGTATGTCACAGGTATGTTAGGGTTTATAAGCAGACTGGCTAGACCAGTGGTCTTTTTCTGCCATCACTGTCTATGTTTCTATGTTACATATATGTCAGTCTTATCTCCATTGTGAGCAAACTGATGGAGAAACTAGCCAAGGAGGAAATAGTGGACTACCTGAAGAGAAATGGGCTCCAGGACAGTAAGCCAGTAAGTAGCATGAGTTTGTAGCGGGGAGGTCTTTTCAGACCAACCTGATAGTATTCTTTGAATGGGCAACTGGGGCAGTATATAAGGGACAGTCAAAGGCTTTACTATACTTTGACTTCAGCAAGACATTTTACTTGGTGCACATAGAAGGATGCTGAAGAAATTTAGAGGATCTAGGTGCAGTGAAGGACCTAGCTAGATGAGTGGGAAGTTGTTTGAAGAGGAGACAGCACAGGGTGGTAAATGGGGTCAATTCAGAGGAGAGTGAGGTCACAAAAGGGTGCTGTAAGGGTCAGTCCTAGGACCAGTCCTTTTTAATATGTTCATCAGTGACATAGGAGAAGGAATACAAGGCTGGATGTGTCTCTTTGCAGATGACACTAAGCTCTGTGGCAGGGTAGACAGTGAGTAGAGGATAAAGAGAGATGCAGAAGGACCTGCAAAGGTTAGAAAAGTGGTCCAAAATCTGACAGTTGAAATTCAACACCAAAAAGTGGAAGGTGATGTACATAGGGAACAAGAACACTAGGATGGAATATTGAATGACAGGGGTTAAGCTGGCCACCACATCTGAGGAAAGTGACTTGGGAGTTATCATAAGTGACACCTTAGAAGAGTCCAATTGATGCAACAAGGTCTATAGAATGGCAACCAAAATGCTGGGGTGTATTGGGAATGGTTTTGGTAGCAGGAGGAAAGAGGTAATACTACCTCTGTATAGAACACTGGTGAGACCATATATGGAATGCTGTGCATCGTTCTAGAGTCTGCCACCTAATGATAAACAAAGGCAGTCTGAAGATGGTGCAGCATAGGGTAAGCAAAATTATTAAGGGGTTGGGTGAATATTGTCGATCTTATGAGGAATGATTTACAGTACTGAGCATGTACTTGCTGAAGGAGAGGGAAGACATGATAGAGACCTTCAAGTTCCTGAAAGGAAGGAAGAAGGTAAACAGTGAGGACTTATTCAGCATGAGTGGTGAGTCAGAAACATGAAGACATGAGGGAATGTTGACAGGAATAGATTCAGGAGGTATGTAAGTAGGTTTTACTTTACTGAGAGAATGGCTGAGTCATAGAACAGCCTATGAGCTGATGTGGTGGGCGTAAAAACATCAATAGTTTCAAGCATGGCTAGGACGTTAAAGCAGTAATAGCAGTAATAGTTACATGGAAAAGTAGCAGTATGGCATAATTTAAGGGGGTTAAAAAGGCATAAACCCTATCTAGACATTAGGTCCTGGAGAGGCATAGGGTATAACAGAGTAGACTGGATGGACCAATTGTCTTTTTCTAAAGACATGGTCTATGTTTCTATGTAAGGACTGAACGGTTAAAAATAGAATAAATGTCCCAAAAATACAGAAAAGGAACTTTTAAATCAAAATGATCACTCACCCACATATTCAAAGATTCTTTGAACACAGAAAAAAACACTGTGGAACCTAAGATGATGGGAAACTAGGAACACAAGACAGAGGAGAGGGGCTGACACTGAGAAAAAAAATACCTCAAATATACATCACATACCAGGCTAGAAGGCAGATCACAAACAGAAAAGGATACTGAAAATAATTTGGAATACTTATCTGGATTTGCACCCTACAAGTGTTAGGCAGACTATCTGAATATTCAGAGACTGCAAAAAGCCAGGTTTTTGAGCAGCAAGGCAATTAGAAAAGCAAATCAGGCACACTATTAATTTAGAAATGTACTGTATAGCTGTAATGTGTCAGCAGATAGAGCTTTTACTGTTGTGAGTTACTAAAGGAGAGAACAAATTGCAAAGCAAGACTTGAATGAAGTAGTCAAGGGTCTTGATGTATATCCCAGAACTGACACACAAAAACAGATCTATCTGTCAAAGACTATTAGGGCAGGCAGGGTTCCTTGGTGATGTCACAGATTTATGAGTGTGTTAATTCCCCATGCAAGAAGGTATTGTTATCCAGCAGGTATGACTAGCCCAATGAGAGCATGGAATGACACAGAAAGGAGAATACTGCCCTGGGTACTAATTTGCAGCATTTCTCACAAGACAAAAATAACTCCATTATATATAATATATTCATCAGAGCACCAGTAAGAAAAGAAATGGGGTTTCACTACATATAGTGCCTTTCAGGCAAACTATATCCAAAGTGCATTACAATCTTGGTCAGGGAGGCAGCAGTATCTTGCTTCAGTTTTAGACACAGAGGGAGGTCCAGCAGTACAGAAATAGAAACTCAATAGTAAGAGGCTAAACACAAATAAGTTTGGTGACTTTATCAAGGGCACACAATTAGTGGCAGTTGTGGGATTCAAACCTTTACTTCTAGGTTCACCGTTCTGCTCTCTCACCACAAGGTTAAACTGTGTCAGTAACCATTAACTGGTTTTCCTTGAACCACCTTTAAATACCTCACAGGGGTAAATAAGGTGCAGGAGGGAAGTATTTTTCAAGAAAAGGTGCTCAAGGACAAGGGGTGCAATAAGAAGCTGGGTGGGTAGATTTAGGAGAGATGTGGGAAGGTACTTCTTCAGAGAAAGAGTGGTGGATTCCTGGAACATTCTCCAGTAGAGGTGGAGAGGGTGAAAAAAATGGCAGGGTTCAGCAATGCATGGAATAGACATAAGGGAATCTTATGGAAAGGAAGTGGGGTGGGTGAATGGGCCAGAGATCAGGAAAGATCTGCAGTGATTCTGTGGGCAGGAAAGGGTTGGCAGACTGAATGGGCCAAGTGGTCCTTAACTGTGGTTCAGAGCTCAGTGCTTATGTTACATACTGTAGCTGGATGCTGTAGGTTGTGATTGGATAAAGAGGCCAGACCAATAAGTAGGATAATGCTTGCAAGGTACTTGAAGTATGAAATGATTCGTGCTTAGGTGCTTAGCATAGACATGAGCAAGTCAGTGATTATGGTACATATGAACTGGATAGTATATGCAAGGTGCTTAGATGCTTGAACTGATGAGTCACATGTTATGATTTGATAGTTTTGGCCTTTCTCTGTATCCCACCATAGGAAGGACGCTTAGTCTAGTATTATGAGACCCCTCCAAAAAAAAATAATGATATCAACGATTGTCAGTATCTGACTATTGAAGGAGTCGAGTAAGAGGACACTCCCAAGAAAATGAGTAGCAGTATTATCACCTCCTTCAACTCCGGAGAGTGTGACCAGTAGCATGCAGGAGAGGAAAAAACCCCTTGGGGAAAACCTCTGAGGACCCATGGCTACTGACATGCCTGTCCTTCTGGGCATAATAAAGGAGAGTAATCCTAAATTTTTTATCCATGAATCTGAACACCAGAGTTGTAGAACTCGATCCAGAGAACAAAAAACTGAAGACTTATTGAATTGTGACAAGACAGGTGAACAGAGTAAGCGTCTATCTAGTAAACTCCAAGTTCGAGAATCCATGAGCAGGCCAGAATGATAGAGTAGAATCCATGGTTGATATGAAGTCAAAGCGATGAGTTGCAGTGGTGAAGCACTGCGACAGGTGAGGACAACGTCTCTGAAGAGAACCCGGAACCAAGGGCTAAGTATCCATGTCCAGAGAAGGAGGACAGTTGGGTCATGTTCCACTTGACAAGCTTTGCAAATGAAGGCCTTAGAGACGAAGCACAAGAACTGGCGTATGCTGTGCAATTTGGAGAGGGCAGAGCAGTAGGAACCTCCAATCTGGAATGGGAAGTAAGTATGTGAGGTAGGTATAGATCTTGGTACTAATAGGAAGACATACGTTAGAAGTACCTCTGGGTCTCGAGGTGAATGGGTTGTAGAATAGGTAAGTCCACCATGATGATCCTCTAGGACCTGTAAGGGTTAAGCAGATAATGTAAGCAAATAGCGTAATGAGTGGATCTGTACATATGTCAGTAGTAGTAGTAAGTAATTCTGCATTATATAGACGTAGTAGTAGAGTAGTAGTATTGTATAGATAATGTATGGTATACAGCAAAGAGCATGAGGAAATGGTAATAGCACAGGAACTGAAGTGCTTCACCTGGTGATCCAAGCAGTTATACAGAATGAAATATACATAGTTCGACGCTAGAATAGTACAGTAGCTAGAATGACTTGGTGAGAAGCTTGACGAGTCCAGAATAGTCGAGCTTTGGAGTCATAATGGTGGTAACTAGAGGCTGAGTCGAATAAAGCAGTATTGTCGCGGTGGTCCAAGAAACCTAGAAGCATAAACCATGAGATTGAAGGTCTTCTGGATAAGATTAACGAAGTGTCATAGGAGTGTAGTAGTAGTAATTCACATAATTGAAGTGGCAAGGCAGAGGCATTGGAAGAATGGATAATGTACGATTAAACAATCCTGGATGCGAGTCCATAATAGGAAGGAGCTCCTAAGGCTGGCAGATGCGGTGGCAGACAGGCATATTAGAGTGTGCGAACCTCCAGGCCCCAAGCTGGGAGAGGCAGGTGTACAGTAGAAGTAGTTGAACCCGCAGGCCCAATGGGCAAAGCAGTTCATAGAAGTAGGCAATTATGGTGTAGTAATATAAGATCAAGAGACCTCCAGGCCCGAAGGGCACAGGTCTTCAAGTGCGATGTGGTGAACCTCCGGCTCAGCTGGGTGAGGCAGGTTGAAGAGAAGTGCTAGATAAAGTAATAGTAATGTCGGACTGCTTGTAATGCAGACATAGTAGTGAAGTGGTAAGTAATAGATTATAATGGTATCGTGAATGATAGCATATCCTGAAACAGTTTGGTGTGGAGCAGTAGTATAGTCTAAGGCAGACATATGAGTGGAGAAAGGTGCTGTAGACTGTCATATCTTGAAGATCGAGTATTGTAATATTGTAGTAAAGAGACCTTGGCAGATGAGTTGGTAACTTGACCAGGGTAAGAAGCATCCTGAAACTGTAGTAGATCAATGTCTTAGGCATCAGGTAAACTAGGGAAGGCAGTATGGAATAGGGCTCAGCTGAGAGTTCTGAGGGATATAGTAGTAGCAATCCTGAAAGAGTTACAGAAGCACAGTGAAAAGTAACCAAGGGTCTTGAACGAATATCCTGACATGATCCAGAAGTAAATCCAGTGGAAGGAAGATGCTGATCCTTGACAAGTGGAAGTAGGTGTGAGTAAGCATGGTGAAGGCTGCAAGTCCAGGATCCAAGTAGTACAACTAAAGGCAAGGAATAATAAGCATTGCATCCAATTGTGTGAATTAAGTGAATGGAGAGTGGCAGCTAAGCCCCACAAAGGCAAGCATGGCAGCTGGACCACATGTAAGTCAGCAAAATAAGTAGAGAGTAGCAGCTAAACCTCACAAAGGCTATTATGCATGGCTGGACCACATGTAGTCAGTCAGAGGAAGTAGTATAGAGCGACACCTAGGCCCCACGAAGGCTGGCAGACTGCAATATACACAGAGGGCATCCATTGAGTAATGAAGAGAGGCGGGCGAGGCCCAAGTAACTGACAGCTGAAAGCTTGTGAACTGAATGAGCACAGTGCTTGGAGATCATTATAAGCATTGGGTACTGAGGCCTTGCAAGGTCAAGTAACAAGTTTGTGTAAGCAAGGAGCAATGGGCTGCCTTCCTGCAGAGCGAATGCAATTAACTTAGAGTGTAGAGGTGACAAGATGCCAAATCAGAGCACTGGAGCATACGACTGGACGATCCAGATACTGCTGTCAAGTTCAGGTATGAAGGGTGAATTATGATTTAGTAGGCTGCGGAATAATGTGGAAAGGTACCTCTGTAATGCAGGAAGAATCGAACAGTATGGGGCAGACTTGAACGAAGGGGAACATTGCTAAGAAACAAGAAGGCTGTGCAATGGCGAAACAGGGAATGAAACGATCACAGCAGGAACAGAGAATGGTGAAGCTCAGATCCCCAAATAGAAGTGCTGCTAATGAATAGGTAATGCAGATAGTCACTCATGGCTAAGTGTAGTATTACAATCCAACATCGCTCCATGCTTAAAAGTCAAACTCCGTATCTCGAGGGGGGATTTGATCACTTTAGCAGCAGTATATTAAATGTGCTACGCCTAGTCCAATTTAATGCAAGTGTAGAGGCTGGGATAGGCATTGGCAATAAGAGTGCTAATGAAATGCCTACTGCTTTGTTTCTGTTACTGCCTGCACTATGCAGTCTGGCCAAAAGGCAGAAGTCTTAGGCAGCTACCGCTGCGTAATGATAATAGTTTGCATACCTGGGAGCTAAACGCAGACAATCTCAACGCTAGCTATGAACAGTAGGTCTCGGCAGTCTGGATACATTCACAATCTGTCACAGTAGCCCCGCTTCGCACTGCAGATGTCTCGGGCTGCCTTAATGTACATGCAGTGGGGCGGTGCTTCAAACCGGGCAGCAACACGCATTGTAAATTGCATTACAAGTTATCTGGTCAAAGTCATGAAGAACAGCTGAAAATGTGTCTCTGGGTTACTTAGGTCATGAGCCAAACAGCAAATAGTTAGGAACACACAAGAACAAAGCACAGTCTGAATAATGGCAACTGAGGAAATGGACTCATTGTTACTAAGGCGCTCAGGTGGAGAGGGGCCGGTGCACTGTAGCAGAGACAGCGTATCTGAACACAAGAGAGTGCATGGAAGTGCAGTAATACTCAAGGCTCCAAGAGTGTAGGACAGCGGGTTATAACATCCATAGAGGGCCAAAAACAAATGAAGGAAGCAGCATGAACTGCGGTGCTGCGGCTCGAGGCAAGGTGACCTCCTCCCCCCCAAAGAAAGGTAAAAAACAAACGGAGAGGGAGGAAGGGAAAACAAACGAGGCAGAAGGCATCAGAAAGGCAGGGGAGAGAAAGGGAGTCGGGAGTCGAGGGGGGGGAGAACTGAGTCGGGAGCCAACCCCAGCACGCAGCACAGAGTGAGCGCAGTGAGTGCAACTCGCTGTAAGCAGGGCGGTGCACAGCTTGCTGGTTTATACAGGATGTGTGGAAGGAGCTCTTCCCCCACTTAGCTATCGGCATAGCCCTAAATTTATCTGTTGGCAAATTCTAGGTATCTATGCCTCGTTGTTTAGCCATCAAATTCTAAGTTTCTATGATTAATTTTTTAGCTATTATAAAATCAAAAAAGGCCATTACTTTTATCAGGTATTGATGTAAATATGGATAGGGATACAAAGATGTCAAATTCAGGAGTGCCATTTTAGTTTCAATAAATCCCTTTCTCAGTAAAACAGCAATTATCTTTGAGTGCGTGGGCCCTGTGGCATGCATAAAGGCATATTATTAGTATGTATTGAAGGTGCCTTTGAAATCCATATTGTTTTCTATTCAATTGAATGTATATTCTCAGAGGCAGGTTTTTAGCATACTGTAGGCACACACTGCCTTGACCTTCTGCTGCAAAAACACTTCTTGGCGATCCCCAAGTCTCACCCTAGCCACTGCTTCCATACCATTTATAGGGTACTGGCAATGGTGACTCAAAAACAAAACCAAGTCCCATTGTGATGGTACTGTGGTTTCCTACCACTCTAAACAGTTTCAAAGGATGTTCTAAAATTAGATCGAGCTAGGCTGATACTAGGAACATAACAGTTGTACACCAGCTTGTACACAAACATTTTATTACCCTCCCCCCAGAATCATTCACAACCCTGATTGCTGTTTATATACACCAGTGCACTAATACCGTATATATGGAAGAAAACATAGGGTAGTACCTTGTTAAATGCATTTGCATTTTGTTTAGATCAAGCAGAGCATGAAAACCATACAGTAATATCAGAAAATCAGGGAAACATGGTGCCACTCAGAAATAAATATGTACACCATGCTGTGCATTGTGTACTGTATGTGTTCTAGCACCCCTGAAATCAGGTTTGAAAACTAATTTGTGTGTAATTTTTCCAAATTATATCTGGTAGCACACAAGATCCATGTTCTTAGTGTTTTTCGCTACAGGTTTTTTCTTGTAAAACAAGGCCTTTCATGTGTCAACTTGAACTCAGACGTGAACATGATCCATAGTGGCTAAAAGAATGACTGCTGTTCTTGCAGATGTTTTTTTATGAAACTCTAAAATAATTTCTAAAAATGTAATGTAAAACCATTTTGTTCAGAGTGCTTATTTTCTTTGAAAAACGCCATGCATCTTATGTTTCAAGATAATTACCAGAACAAGCTGTTAGGCGTTTGCTTAAATTTCAAGGGAATTATCAATTTTAAAAATAATTAAACTTTTTGGGTTTTACAACTGCAGGCAACCTATATAGCAATAAGAATATATGTTTGGGTTAGGCTTTCAGCTTTTTAAATAATAGCTTTTTTTGTGTTTAGTAAAGGGGGATTACATAATGAAGTTGTGACAAGATGGAAATGGCCCCTAAGATTTTTTTTTCCTTAGACTTTTTGACTGACAGCTGCATTTTTTTTCAGGCCATATGGCCCTCAAAGCACACTGAATATTTTCAGAAGAAAAGCAGTAACAGCCATCATCAAGTACAGTAGTTTTGTTATACTTGACTTCATAAAGGACCAAATATATTCTCACACATGGAACATCTGGTGGAAGAACAATTTCTACCAAACTGTTTTAGTATTTCCTTATAATTAATTTCACATGTATATAACTAGGGCCAGTGGCTTAGCTTAGGTACTACACAAAAAGGCCTCTGTGCTGGCGTGGATGAGGAACGTCATCTACCCCCATAAATGCCTGATTCAATCTACTACTGTAATCCTTGTTAGCTCATGGTTTGAACTGTATGTCACATTAAAGATTAAACTTGTAGCACGGAGAGGAAGAAGGCTTCCCTGGTGTTCCAAACAATGAGGCTTAGAAATGTTTGTTACAAGTGGAGGAGAGCAGAATGATAAATTCTATGGGAAAAAATTCTGACAGATTGCCGTTCTGTTTACTAAATGTTCCAAAGAATATTTGCACAAAGCTTCAAATTCCACTGACATGTAAATGATGTGATTTTATAAACTGCAGAATTTTTTTTACTAAAGTTAACATAAACTGCAGTGTTTTCCACATTACTTTTGTACCAAAAGACTAGAATAGAATAGACTAGAACAGAATAGACTAGAATAGAATAGATTATACAATGGCAAAAAAAATGTTGGCCTCTAATTGGGCAGTCTGGAACTGGACCCGTGATGTTATCCCAGTACAACATCATGGGTCTAGTCTCAGCACTGTGAACCTCCTGACTGATTGCATTGCATTGATTGGATTTGTTGGATATGGATCTTCTCTTAAGAAACAAAAATATTTTTCCACACTAACAAAAACATCTTTAAAACAATTTTTTTATTTGGTATAACAACAAGCCATTGTACAATAGAAATAATGCTCAACAGGGTGTGTGTTGTGCTGGGATAATGTCACTTCTCAGGTGTTGGATGCACTCAGGCTGCGGCCTCGTACCCAACCACCTGAGGTGTGACATTATCCCAGCATGACACACACCCTGTCGGGCATTATTGCTTAAAATAGAATAGAATAGAACAGAATAGACTAGAATAGAGTTGAATAGAGAATGATGCCTGTGCAGGTGTGTGTTATGAAGATTTTGCACACACCCAAGGTGAGTGATAATCCATAAACTCCAAAAGTGAAGCTCAAGGGGTTTATGAGATTATCCCACACCTTGGGTGTGTGAAAAATACTCATATCAAACACCTGCACATGCATTATTTTTTTTATAACAACTGATACAAGGTTTCAACAGAGAGAAAAATGAAGCTGTATTTGTGCAAGCGCGCGTGTCCATCAGCAGCTACTGTACTCGTACAAATACAGTGAAGTGAGAGCGTGAGGAGGAAAATGTCGTAATAACCCACTATTGAATTATTAAGGAATTCTGTGGATCATTACATAGAAACATAGAAGCATAGAAGTTGATGGCAGATAAGGACTGCAAGGCCCATCCAGTCTGCCCATTTCTTTTTCTACCTTATGAATGTGCCATCAGCCTTTGCTCTGTCAATGATCTATCTATTCATATTCATCTGTATTGCTCCCTTATGCCTATCCCATGCCTGTTTGAAGCCCTGTGCTGTATTGATATCCACCACTTCCTGAGGTAGGCCATTCCATGCATCCACCACTCTTTCTGTGAAAAAGAACATCCTCACATTACCCCTTAATCGGCCTCCCTCTAATCACATGCTGTGTCCTCTTGTCCTGCTATTTTTCTTATATTGAAACATGTTAGACTCTTTCACCTTGTTAATGCCCTTAAGGTGTTTGAATGTTTCGATCATATCACCTCTCTCCCTCCTTTGCTCTAGGGTATACATATTGAGCTCCGTTAATCTGTCCTCATATGTTTTCTGATGCAGTCCTGCACCGTTTTAGTTACCTTCTGGACTGCCTCAGTTTGGTTAATGTCCTTGTGAAGGTGTGGCCTCCAGTACTGCATGCAGTACTCCAGATGAGGCCTAACCAGTGTCTTGTAAAGAGGGATTATTACCTCCCTCTTATGACTTATGATACCCCTACTAATACACCCTAACATCCCCCTACCCTTACCTACAGCTTCAGTGGTCTGCTTGGATGATTTCAGGTCATCTGTGATGATGATGCCCAAGTCTCTTTCTTTCCTTGTCACTGCCAGCAACTCCCCTCCCAGC
Organism: Neoceratodus forsteri; assembly: GCA_016271365.2. Classification (NCBI taxonomy): domain Eukaryota; kingdom Metazoa; phylum Chordata; order Ceratodontiformes; family Ceratodontidae; genus Neoceratodus; species Neoceratodus forsteri. The sequence goes on from CM057450.1 coordinate 1,647,768,643, forward strand.
CTATAGGTGGCTTCAGGGTTTCTCTTCCCTATGTGTATGATCTTGCACTTCTTTGCGTTAAACCCCAGTTGCCACTCTTCAGACCATTTTGCCATTTTACCCAGATCTCTTCTTATTCTGCCCACCCCATCTGGATCATCTACTCTGTTGCAGATCTTGGTGTCATCTGCAAACAGTCAAACCTTACCTCCAGTCCATCTGCAATGTCACTGATGAAAATATTGAAGAGGATGACCCCAGGACTGATCCCTGAGGTACCTCACTTGTGACTTGCATCTCTTCTGACTGTATACCGTTTACCACCACTATCTGTTTTCTGCCCGTCAACCAGTTTGCCACCCAGTTGACCAACTTCTGACCCACCCCAAGCCTACCCAGCTTATAAATCAATCTTCTATGTGGAACAGTATCGAAAGCTTTGCTGAAGTCAAAGTAGGCAACATCAACTGCTCCCCCTTGGTCCACTATTCTGGTTACCCAGTCAAAGAAATCTATGAGATTAGTTTGACAGGACCCTCCAGTTGTAAACCCATGCTGTCTTGGATCCTGTCCTCCTACAGATTTCAGGTGTTGCACTATCCTTTCCTTAAGGAGTGCCTCCATAATCTTGTCCACTACTAAGGTAAGACTGACTGGTCTGTAGTTCCCTGCCTCCTCACTGTTACCACTCTTGTGGAGCGGGATCACATGAGCCCTTCTCCAGTCTTCTGGGACCTCTCCTGTGCTCAGAGACTCATTAAACAGTTCTAATAATGGCTCTGCTAGTTCCACCCTTAGCTCCTTTAGTACCTTGGGATGTATGCCATCAGGTCCCATTGCCTTGTCCACCCTGAGCTTATCGAGCTCTTGTAGGACCCTTTCTTTTGTGAAGGGACTAGTACACACCTCCCTCCCCCCCTGTGTCCATGGTGCTGAGCTGTGGGCCCTGCCCTACCTTCTCTTCAGTAAATACTGAGCAGAAGTATCTATTTAGGATGGGTGCTTTTACATGATCCTCCTCCTCACACGCCCCCTTATCCCCTTTGATCTTAGCAATACCTCCTGTGGACTTTCTCCTTTTACTAATGTATCTATAGAAAGTCTTGTCACCTTCTTTTACTGTTTGTGCTTGTATTTCCTTAGTTTGGGCCTTGCCTGCCTTACTGCCTTCCCTGCTTCCCTTAGGGAACTTTGGTATGCCTCCCTAACTTCATCCCGTTGTGTTCCCTTATATTTCCTGAAGGCCAGCCTTTTGGCTCTGACCTTTTATGCTACTGTTTTTGAGAACCAAAGTGGTTTCCTTTTTCTTTTCCGCTTCCTTTTCTCTCTAACACAATGGGATGTTGCTTCAAGTATTGCATCCTTAGTGCTTGCCCACTTTGCCTGTACCCCTCACCTGTATTTCTTCTTGCCAGGGCTAGCTTAACTCTGTTGGCCATCTTATCAAAGTCAGCTCCTCTGAAGTCCCATATTTTTGCCTTGAAATGGGATGATTTAGTTCTAGTGGCCAAATTGAACCATACCATGTGATGGTCATTGGCTCCCAGGTGACCTTCTACCTGGAGATCTGTGATCCTTTCCCTGTTAGTCAGTACTAGATCTAGGATAGCCCTGTCTCTTGTGGGTTGTTGTACCAGTTGTTTGAGGCCCTTCCCCTGCAGGGAATCCACTATGTGTCTTGTTCTGGCAGATGTTCCTGCTGGTATTGACCAATCTGTGTTTGGCATGTTGAAGTCTCCCTTTATCAGAACCTCCCCTTTAACTGTCATGTTTGGAATATCTTCTAACAGTAATGTGTTTATGTCCTCCCCCTGGTCTGGAGGCCTGTAAACAACCCCAGTTCATATGGCTGTCCCATTTCTTGTTTCCAGGGTGACCCACAGTTCTTTTGGCTCCTTACGTATATTCTGAATTTCTGTAACTTTTATATTTTCATTGACATAAAGGCCACTCCAACCCCCGCCCCCCACCCCTGCTTTTGCACCTCAGTGTCTTCTGAACAGTACATAGTCAGGTACTGAAGTCTCCCCAAGGTGGCTACTGGTAAACCATGTCTCACTAATGGCTACTATGTCCAGTTTGGCCTCTGTCATTATTGCCTGCAGATCTGGGATCTTGTTTCCCAGACTGTGAGCATTTGTATACATGATTTTGCACTGGCCAGATTTCGGTGTGTTAGTTGTTGGGTGAGGTCTAGCGTTTCCCCTATGCATCGTATGGGGAGACGGACCTTTTTCCTTACCTGGTGAGGCAAATGAACTACAAACATGTTTGAACTCCTGTTTGACCACTAGATGGGGGGGGGGTGTTCTTCCCATTCGACGTATTGGGTGCTGTATCCTCTCCCCATTTGCTAGTTTAAATATTCTGCAAAGACGTCAAACAACTGTCCCAATGCACTGACTGCCTCCTTAGTCAGATGCAGTCCATCAGATTTAAAGAACTTTTGCTCCCAAAACTGATGCCAGTTCCCTACAAATTTGTGTCCTTTTTCCTGGCACCAGCCCTTGAGCCACATGTTTTGCTCCCCTATCTCCCCTTCTCTGATCTTTCGTCCATCTGCCCCCCTCTCCCAGACTGGCAGGATCTCAGAGAATGAGATGATGTATGAAATGGATGATAGTTTGTCACCCAGCCTGCTCAGGTGTTCCTTGATCTCCAGAACTGACCGGCAGGCAAGATCATTAGCCCTATGTGTAGCAGGACATCAATGTTTTCTCCTTCTTCCTGTACAATTTTAACAATGTGGTCAGTGTCTCTCCATGTTGATGTACCTGGGAGACATCTGACCATTACCCCTGGCTGGGGATAGGTATCAACTCCCCGAATTATGGAGTCTCCTATAATAGGAAGTTTTTTTGATTGCCTTTTTGCTTTTTTTGTTTTGGTTCCTGTTTTGGGTGAGTTTTGTTGCACTAGCTCCTGTGCTGCAGTGTTCTGCTTTGCAGTGTCCTCAGCCCCTTTGTTTGATTTCGGAGATAGAGGCAGATACCTGTTTGTAGTTTTTATATGGTTTGTGGAGGTTATATTTTGGAGAGCACCGAGTGATGGGGCACCCGATTTGCCCCTCCTAACCACCTGCCAACCTCCTGGACCAACTACCCTCTGTGGTCGAGGTGCTTCTGTTGGATGTTGGGGAAATGATTGGCAGTTCTTATAATATAATTCCTCCTGAATATGTGATTTGAGGCACGCAATCTCTGCCAATGCTGCATGGAGATGAGCCCTTAGATCTCCAATGGCCCAGCATGTAGGACAGTGTCCTAAATCCTATAAAACTGCCCTTCTGAAAAGTGTCCCGCAGTACCTGCAGTTAATAATATCCATTCCGGATAAGTTGCTGGATTTATAACCTGGTCAGAGTAATCAGAATGAGGAAAATGAAAGCAAAAGTTTGATTTTGTGTTTTGTTTGTTTTTGTAAAACTTCTAAAACTCATGAAAGAACATGATCGTAAGTAGGCTGATCATAAATTGTCCTCCTCCTCTTCCCTCTGGAATGAATATAGGTGTCTGAGAAATCAGTGCAAACAGCTGGCTAAATCCTTAAATGGAACTACTACATTAACCTCCAGAAGGACAGCCTAGGGAACCCCCAAAATTTCTAGGCCTCCCATAACTCCCTCACAAACCCTCATAATAACAGACCTGTTATCAAACTTGACTCCCTCTTGGGTCCTCTGACTGAATCATCTGATGTAGCCCAGTCTTTCAAAATAAAATTCACTGACCTGGTGGCCCGTCTCACCAAACTAACTGCCAACCCTCCTGCCAACCCAGGAGCCAGTACAAACCAGCAGTCATCTCCCACCACCCTTGGCATCCCCTGCTTTCACTTCAAGACCATATCTGTGCAGGACACCGTCAAGCTCCTAAGGAATCTTCCTAATTGGGGTAGCCTGGGTTCAGATGGCCTCTCACAAATTTATCTCCCCTGCCATCATCAAGCCTCTCACGTTTATTTTCAACTTGGCTCTGTCTACCTCCTCCATGCCTGATATGTGGAAGTCAGTGAAAATTATCCCTATCTTCAAAGCAGGAGACTCCCACTCATCCGATAATTACTGCCACATTTCTATCCCACCACACCTAAGCAAGCTTCTTGAAAAAATTGTCCACTGTCAACTGTTGGAATACATAAATAAATACAATCCTACATGTAGCCAACAGCACGGCTTTCGCAAATCTCACTGCACCACCTCTGCTCTGGCACTCTTTACTGACCATGTCCTTACTAGCATGGATTGCGGGCATGCTACCAGGGCTGTCTTTGTGGATCTCACAAAGGCCTTCAGCATGGAAAACCATGCACTCCTCCTTTCCAAGCTACACCTCCTTGGCTGCTCTATGAAGACAACAAATTGGTTCAAGAGCTACCTCTCAGGCCACTCACAATCAGTGTGCATTGGTTCTGCCATCTCTCCAACTCTCCCTGTCTCAACTGGCATCCCTCAGGGTTCCATCCTGGGACCGCTGCTTTTCTCCAGCTTCATTAATTCACTCCCAGCTGATAGCCTAAACTGTAAATCACTTCTGTATGCAGATGACCTTGTCATTTACCACAGTGATAAGTTCTTCGCCCAGGTCTCTTCAGTTCTTATCCAGAACTATGGCAGTGCCTTTAGCTGGTTCACAGCAAACCTGTTATTGGTAAATGGAAAAAAGACCAAATCTATGCTATTCTCATCCAAACCGCACCTCACTAAATTTCATAGTTCCGTCTCTTCCCTCCAAATACTATCCCCTAATGGACTGAATCTTGAAGATGTTACCTCGTTCAAATATCTGGGGGTGACACTTGATCCATCACTAACCTTCTCGGACCACATCAACACTGTGGTTCTCAGGGTCAATCAAAAACTTGGGGCTGCTTACCATCTACGCCACCTGCTAACCCCAGAGGCTCAAATAGCAACTGTCCAGGGTAACTTACTTCCTATCTTTGACTACTGCTCCCCCATCTACTCTCAAATATCCTTGGCCCTCAGAACCAGGCTCACATCGGCTTACAACAGTGCCTGCCATTTTGCTGTCATGGCACTTTTTTCAACTCACCACTGCAACCTCTACAGTTCCCTTGGCTGGCTACCCCTCCAAGGGTGTTTGATTTTACCCTTGGTTGTATTGTGGATAGTACCATCAGAAGTGGTGATGTGTCCCATCTCTTCCCCCTGCTGAAGGTCAGAACTCTACCCAGGTGTCTCCACTCCTCTACTGTCCCTCCCCTACATGTATCGAGGGTGTCCACTGGTATGGGAGGGAAAGCACTATCCATTGCCACCCCTACACCGTGGAACAGGGTCCCTGCTCCCCTCCACTCCTCTAACACCCATTCAGCTTTCAAATCCCTCTTCAAATCCTGGCTTGTGGATAGAGCAAATTGCTCCTGCCTATAAGGGGTAGACCCCCTTCACACCTAACACTTTCTATCCTGCACTAACCTGACTCCTCTGGGAGTTTCTTAGCTGCTCTCCCCAAGCATGTTTCTGTCTCCTGTTCTCTCCCTATCTGTTCTCTCTGTCTCAATGTGATTTTCAAAGGTGGGGTGAATCAGGGGGTAATGGTAGGATTTGTTTGTACCCTCTTATTGTCTCACCTATTGTACCATGATTTCCACCATATGTTTCTGTATTTATTGTTCCCTGTATGTAAAAATATTCTTCACCTCTGTTTAACCTGTAACAGCCCTGTGCCTTGTGCTTTAAATTGTTGCCTAACTATGCTATCTTTTATGGCCCGGGTCATGCTTGAAAACGGTCCCTCAGACCAGTGCACCTACCTGGTAATCAAAGACATAAATAACTAAATAAATAACAAGTTAAATTACTTGTGCCCCTGTAAATGAGGGAACCATGTGGACACCCCTCTGATCCACCCGTTCCTGCTTTGCTACAGGAAATGTCATGACTGTGCTACCTTATAAAAGGAGTATAGTGTGGGGTGGTTGGGGATGGGGTTGGGTGGCTGGGCCCTTCCCCTGCCAAAAAAGAAGAACCATGGATGAAAGAAACAAGGAGGTAAGAGCAGAAACAATAAGCTAGCAACAAATGCAGTAGCCCTGAAAGCTTATCCTAATGATAGATAAAAGTGTAAAACATGTCCCTGGGGTCTCCTCTGCCTCTCTCTCAACTCCCATCTGGCTGCACCATTACCCCTCTGATGCTCTTATTTCATCAACATCCCAACTTCACCTGCCTTCCACTCCCCCTCGCTTCCTACCCCCCCTTGTCGCCAGCACTTATCCCCTGTTGCGTTTGACAATTGCCTATGGCTGCATAGTTGTTTGTTCCTCCTTTACCCCTCCCTTCTCTGCCTTCTTTACCTCTGTTTCCCTTCATCTAACCTCACCCTCGCTGCAGGTTTTCTGATCTCATCTGAACATCTAGTACCATGCCTTAAAATGTTATTTTGTCTATCCTTTAACTATAGTGCCATATTGTTTGACTATTGTTGTAATCATTCCTACCACTGTATGTCTATTTCCTATTACATGGAACCTTTGTAAAAGAGCCTTGGCTCAAAGGTATTTGTAATCCTAGACTTGAATAAAAAAAAAAAACCTGCAAAGCACCGTGTAAGAAATACTTTGCTACAGAGAAAAATAAAGCAGTAACAGAAGATATACCTTGCAAAAGACAATTTGAATCAGAAGATTACAGCAGTAATCTGTAATCACACACATGTAGGTGCACCCTGTAATAACACAGTAGAAGGTATACCCAGCAACAACAATTTGAATTAGAGAAAAATAAAGCAATAAAATGTTAGCAATAAACAGTAACAATCACTGTGAGTACAAAGGAAAATAATAACACATAGTAACTCTGCCTAGTCAAAAGAAGCCTTAATCCTTTTCCTTGCTCTGGTAAAGTTCTTTGCTTTGTCCTTTCAAGCAACCTAGAAGAAAAGAGCTCAGGTGAAGCTATGTGCCTTTGCCAGCAAACCTACTCAGTATTTTATCAGGAATGCTTTTCCAGCCATTATAGGGTGTCGCTGGTTATTATTAGAATAGAATAGAATAACATTGTAAGCTGCATGATTTTCACTAAAGCTAATTGTATCTGCAGAGTTTTTGTCAGCTTTTTTTGAATTGTATGGAATAAACCCCAATGCAAAATGAAGAATTTTAGCTAAAGTTTATGGTAAACTACATATTTTTTCCTGCAGTTTTTTTTCTAACATATGGAATAGAAACAGCATCATTGTGCTTTTTGTGTGAGCAAATGGGGTAGATTTCCATCAAATACATGTGGGTAGAAGTCCACAGAATTCCCCTAAAGTCATATACACTATTTCTACACAATTCTTCACAATTCCATGTAACACAGTAAGCAAGGTAGATTATTTATTAAACAGAATGCTAAATTTTTAGTTTTAACTGGACAAATTCTTATTATAACGCACCATGAATCAAACACATACCAGGAGAGAATATATGTTCCAATGCACTGATTTTTCACTCTGTATGCAACAATACTGTATTCAGATGGAGGCTGACTATTGCTGAGGCAATGCAGCACTTCAGGATTTGGACTGACAAATAGCATTCTCATTAATTGCTGTACCATAAGTGTTCCCTATGCCAAATTCTAAGTAATATCATAAGCAGTTCATTCTTCAGATAGATACAAGAGCCTCATCACTGAACAACATCTGCTTCAGAATAGTTCATTTATTTTTAAGAATGTTCAACAAGGGCAAAGAAAGTCATGTTCCTTGGGAAAAAGATAGTGACATCACTTGTCCGCACAAACCCATCTTAATTTATGTGTAATTTCACCCAAGTTTGGGAGTTACGGTATAGTCTTTGTTCTCCCAGTTCCCCTGTTATGCGATAGTTCCCAGGGTATAACAGTGGTAGGTGCTAAAAAGGAAAGGAGCCGGTATTTGGGGATCCAGCAGACTGCAGCCAAGTAGTGTGTGCCAGGGCCTAGTAGTCATCTCAGTACCAGGAGTACAGCCTCATTTTCTGAGGAAAGTGACAGAGGCTGTGAATGATCGCCTCTGAGGGGTTGACACCATGACCATTGGTTCAAAAGCAGAAGAGCTCCTAAGGTAGTATACAAAGCTACTATTTGCACTGCTAATACCTTTGTTAATAATAATAATAATCTATATTTTTATAGAGCAATTGAGAAAGCGCTGTACAAATTTTGTCAATAAAAAACACATTAAAACCAATAAAATAATAAAAGACAGTGCAATTCCAGGATTCATACCAATATACTTTAAAACAGTTTGCTATATAAAATCCCCAAAGCCAAAATGGAAAAAATGGGTCTTTAAGGCCTCCTTAAAGCTCTCCACGGTCTAGCACTCTCAAATCTGATGAGGTAGAGAGTTCCACAGGGTGGGGGCCGCATGCATAAAGGCTCACAACCCAGAAGTTTTCAACTGTACCCTAGGAACCTCTAGCAACCCCATACCAGCTGAACGGAGTGGTCAATTGGGGCAGTAAGGATTCAAGAGCTCTTGCAGGTGGCCGTGACCCTGTCAGTTTAGGGCCTTGTAGGTCAGAAGACCGACCTTGAAGGTGATCTGCCACTGTACAGGCAGCCAGTGCAGTTCGCACAGCACAGGAGAGATGTGGCTCAAATGAGGAGCCCCCATCAGCAACTGTGTCGCTGCGTTCTGCACTAGATGCAAGCAGCGGATATCAACCCCCGGAAGCCCTAGGTAAAGGGAATTACAGTAGTCCAGGTGCGAGGTCACAAAGGTGAACTGTGTCAAACTATATACACTATCACTCTTCACATTTGCACCTTGTGAATAGTTGCTGACATCTTCCCATGATTGTTATCACTGTACCTTGTGTACCTTCATAGTTTGCTGTATAATGTCTCATAACATACATTTGCACCTTTAAAAAAGTTTTAATCTGCTGAATATGTGACTTTGTTACTACCCCTACTCCCAAGATTAATATATTAGTGGCTGTTTCCATGTTGTGCCGTTACAGAAGTTCTATCACACATGCGCAGTTGTGTGTTGTTAGCAACGCAGGCAGTGAAGAACAGACTGGAGATGCCATGTCAATGTATGCAAAACGCCGTAGCAGGAAGCAGCAGGACAGAATACAGTAGGAGCAGAAAGAAAAAACCGTAGTCCTTCTAAGGTCTGTACACAGAAATGTACCGTGCATAATTTTTAGGAAATATGTTAGTTAATAAATAACTGGTAAATATATGTTGGTTTGCTTTTGCAACATCAGTATAGAAAAAAAGATGACTTCTATAATGACCTGCCTCAGTGAAATACAGTAAAAAATTGCACAAAACTGAACCATTCTTTGTCTTTATTTGGAAGAATATAATAATGAAAATCAAGATAACATAGAATGAACACTTGCCATGTTACAAGCGCATTAAGCCACTCGGAAGGAGGCATCTAATGGCGAATTAATTCATGGTTGTGTGGTTATTACAACCCCCCCCAACCATGCATTAATTTCCCATTAGATGCCTCCTTCGTCATGGCTTAATGCTTACGTGGGTAAGTGCTTATGACACAAAATTGGTCACAACCCACACAACCAACCTATCTAATCAGTATCTGCAATAAGAAATCTACCTAGCAGCTAGTGAAAATAACGACGACAATAAACAGCTAACCTGCTATTTCCAGAGATTGCTGAAGACCAATATTCCTGGCCCCACTTTCCAGCCTGTCCCACCTGTTATGCTTGACATGCTTGCAGAGACTTATGCTTGTCTCTGTGTGTGTCTATGTGCACGTCACTGCCATGTACTTTCCCCGCTTGCTGAGAGGTGAGAATGTATGTTCTGCTCTTGCAGGTCACGCAAGAACATTTTCTCAGAAATGACTTAAAATATTAAATAAATAAAACAAAATGCTCCCTCCAGGTGTATAAAAGATGGACTACACAGCCCCAACTATAAAGTAATAAAACTCCACTGAACAGACCCTTGCAACAAGTGTAGTTTCCAGGGCTCACCAGGAACTACTATACCCAGTCACCCTTGGTGTTGCAGCTAGGCAACAGGCTACAGAGCAACCCTTATGGTCCTACAATACTCTTGGCTAGAGTTTGTACAGTAGTTTCACATCAGAAACAGTTAAAATAAAGGTCTACTGTCAAACAGTTACATAGCAGAACACAGTGGTCATTTAAAACAACCCCATTAGCTGAAGGGCAAGAATTTATGTTTCGGAACCTGGGAATAATTCTTGCGGCTAACACAAGAACATTTTCTCACAAACCATTTAAAATTTTTAACAAATAAAACAAAATGCTCTCTATAGGTGTATTAAAGATGAACTACACAGACCCAATTGAAAAATAATAAAACTCCACTCAACAGAACCTGGCAACAAACATAGTTCCCGGGGCTCACCAGGAATTACAATACCCAGTCACCTTTAGAAACACAGAAACATAGAATTTGATGGCAGATAAGGACTGCTAGTCCCATTCAGTTTTGTTCATTTTCCCTACCTGTATCAGTGGCTGCTGACCCTACTTGGTCATCAGCTTTAGCCTCTCTTTCCCACCTCTAGGGTTCCCATGTGCCTGCCCCATGCATTTTTGAATCCCCTCACTATGTTTGCTCCCACCATCTCCTAGGGTTGGCTGTTCCATGCAGCCACACCCTTCCCATGAAGAAAAACTTCTTCCCATTCCCCCTTATCTTACCCCCCTCCAATCTCATGTCATGCCCCCTTGTTCTTACACATCTCCTAAACTGAAAGATGTCTCCCACTTGCACCTTGTCGATGCCCTTAAGGTACCTGAAGGTTTCAATCAATTCCCCCTGTTCTCACCTCTCCTTCAGAGTATACATACTGAGGTCCTATAATCTCTCCTCATATGCCTTCTGTTGCAAGCTCTGCACCATCTTAGTTGCCCTTTTCTAAACAGCCTCCACCCTATCTATGTCCTTCCACATATGTGGCCTCCAGAACTGAACACAGTATTCCAGATAAGGTCTCACCAGTGTTCTGTACAGTGGCATCACCACCTCCCTTCTTTTGCTAGTGATACCCCTTCCTATGCACCCTAGCATACCACTAGCCCTCCCCACTGCTGTTATACACTGCTTGGCCACCATTAGGACATCTGAGATTATTCCCAAATCCCTCTCTTCCCTTGTGGCCATCAGTAACTGCCCCCCTCATCCTGTAACTCTCCTCAGGGTTTTTGCAGCCAAGGTGCATGATGTTGCACTTCTTCATGTTGAATCTTAGTTGCTATACCTTGGACCATTTTTCCAACTTCCCTAAGTACCTCCTCATTTTCTCCACCCCCTTCTGGAGTGTCTACTCTATTGCAGATCTTGGTGTCACCCACAAATAGGCAAACCTTCCCTTCCAGTCCTTTAGCATTGTCGCTAATGAAGACATTAAAAAATGACTGACCCCAGGACAGATCTCAGTGGTGCCCCCCCTAGCCACCCTTCCATTCCTCAGATTGGACCCCATTTACCACCACCCTCTGCTTTCTGTCCCTCAACCAATTACTGACCCAATTCACCACCTTTTGGCCCACACCAACGCTCTCCAGCTTGTTTACCAGCCTCTTATGCAGAATGGTGTCAAAGACCTTGCTGAATTCAAGGTAGATGACATCCACTGCTCCCCCCAATCCACCACCTTTGTCACACAGTCAAATAAATCTATCAGAAATGTATGATGACCTCCCCACAGTGAATCCATGCTGCCTCGGATCCTGTGCTCCACTGGATTCCAAGTGTTCCACAATCCTTTCCTTAAGAAGTGCCTCCATAATCTTCCCCACTACTGAGGTGAGGCTGACCAGCCTATAGTTTACCACATCATCCCTGCTTCCGCTTTTATGAAGAGAGACTACATGCACCCTCTTCCAGTCCTCTTCAACCACACCTGTACTGAGGGATTCATTAAACAGGTCTGCCAGCAGTGCTGCTAGCAATATCCTTAGTTCTACTAATATCCTAGGGTGTATGCTATCTGACTCCATTGCTTTGTCCACCCTAACTTTTGTGAGTTCCTCTAGGACTCTTTCTTAAAGGACTGGTGTTCACCTCCTTCCCCTCTTTGATTCTAGTGGCTAGTTTTGGCCCCTCTCCTTCCCCTTCTTCAAGGAATACAGAACAGAAGTATTCATTTAGTACTGATGCTTTTTCTTGATCACCCTCCACATACTCCCCTTCTTCCTTTCTGAGCCTTACAAACCCACCCCTGGCCTTCCATTTTTCACTGATATACCTATAAAATGTCTTGTCCCCTTCCCTTACTATCTGCGCTATCCTTTCTTCCATTTGTGCCTTTGCGCTCCAAACTGCCCTCCCTGCTTCCCTCTGTCTACTTAGGTACACCCCCCCATCTTCTTCCTTCTGTGACTTCTTATATTTTCTGGAAGCCAAGTTTTTGGCCCTTACCTTCTCAGCCACATCCTTTGAGAAGCACAGTGGCTTTTTACTTCTTTTGTCCTTGTCTCTCTGCCTAATACACTGATTTGTTACCTCCACTATGGCTCCTTTTAGGAGTGCCCGCTGTTCCTCCACCTCCCCTCTGGTTTTCTTTCCTTACCAGGGCTTCTTGGATACATATCCCCATCCTAGTAAAGTCTACCCTCCTGAAATCTAAGCCCCTCTACTTGTAATGTTGACATGCCACAGTAAAGAAAAATGGGTGACATTTAGCCTCACAACCCCAATGACACACCCCAGCATCTGTCAGTCTGGGGAGGATGGGGGTTACACGAGGGTGGTAAGGGGCAACCCTAAAGGTCTCATTTCCTGACTTTTTGGGCTTTAACTCTAAATGATGCATTAACGCAGTTTTTTTACAAAGAATTTCCTTACTTTTTGAGAAAGCATAAAAAAGTATAAAGTCACGCAACTTACAAATTTCTGCCTATCATAACAGTACAAGTACTGAATATCATCCCAACAGCTTGAAACAAAACACATTTTCATTCATGGGAGTGGCATAATTCCACACCTGTTTACATTTTACACACCTATCCACTGAAAATCACCTCCGTGGCAATAAGGCTAGCTGCCTTATAAATGTCAAGCCACTACCACAATGAAAAACACTATCCACAAAATGTAAAGCGCTTCATGTAATATCTCCACAGCAAATTAATTTTCTGACACCTAAACACCGTAATTCACATCTACAGGACATCCCCCTCAACACCCTCCAAATTTCAAGTTAAAACATCACACTGTTTATGAGATATTTAATTTTAAAGTTTTAGCACCTTTAAAAATTCTTTGTTCACGAGAATCAACCACGAATTCACAATCAAAGAATATCTTTGATCGTGAGGGGACATCTGGTAATGAAAATTGGGCTATCTGGTCCCTCCAAATCTGGCCATCTCGTACCGCCCTCACGAACAAAGCTCACGATCAAAGAATCTCGCGATCAAAGAATTTGTAGGATCATGATCAAAGAATTAAAAAGTTAAAACTCCATTTTTTCACAGAACTACATTAAACCACAAGCATGACTTGGTAGAATGAAGCTCCCTGAGCAAAACCCATCCTAGTTTGACTTCAGAAGTCACCCCGGCTGAGATATTTGATTTTTAAATCTGGCCATCTCGTCCCCCTCCCTTACGAATGAAGATCACGGTCAAAGAATCTCGTGATCAAAGAATTTGTAGGCTCGCGATCAAAGATCGTTAGCGAGCCGCGATCAAAGAATTTGAAAGTTTAGAACTCTACTTTTTGACATAACTACAATAAACCACAGCCATGGCTCAATGGAGAGCAGACCCCTGAGCAAAACCCATTATAGTTTTACTTTAGAAGTCACCCTTGAGCTGAGATATTTATTTTTTTCTGACCACAAAATGAAAACAAGATGGTGGCCATCGCGATCAATACATTTCTCACTATCAAAGATTTTTTGATTGCAAGCCTGCAAATTCTTTGACCGTGAGGAGTGACCAGATGGCCAAAACCCCATTCTTCTTTCGCAAAATAACCATATAAATTTTTCTATAGACTTATAATGGGAGCTAAAAAGTTTAATAACTTTTGAATGGATTAATATTTCTTCACCAAACAAAAAGTGGCATGTTTCTTGTCCCAAGCTCTTTCTATGTGCTAAGTTACTGACCAGCACACCACACAACAGCTGTGCAGCGCCACAGTCAAATTCCGAAAAAACTGCTCACAAAACTGGTGAAAAGTGCATTTTTCAGCATTTTGTTGTGCAAAAACCATATGTCCGACCAAAACGAAATCTGGCACATCAAGAGACCTCTCATACCCCACCACACATACCAAATTTCATTCCAATCTGTTGAACAGGTCCAAAGTTATTAACACGCAAAATTTCAAGTTTAACATAGACGTGCCTTCATAACCCTAAATATAGGGGTGCGAAGCGACTCACTTCTATTCTACACACACAGTAGATATATATATATATATTATCATTATTAGTAATCAAGATACTTTCGATAATGCAAAGCATCATGGGTTGTATATGGAATTACAACAAATGTTATCCTGATTCAACCAGCATAACATTTTGTGGTGATTTGCATATGCAGCCAATGATGCTTTGCATTATGGAGGTATGTGTGATTTTGTATTTGTTTGAAACTTGGCTTCCCAGCCAGTGCCCTTTTAGGTAACCCATGCCTCTGCACCAATCCGCTCAGCACCCTCTACCTCAACCAATTGCATCTGTCTTCACTGATAACTAACTTTTCTCTCTCCCCCCCACCCTCTAGTATAACTGTGCCTCCCTCCTATCCCTAACCATGGTGGCTTCAAAACTGCTACCAACAGTTCTAGTTACAGCTTTTATACTGCTTCTCTGCACCAATGTGCAAGAAATTACATCCTTCCACCAAAACTGTCAGCTAATGCCAATTACTGCTCTGCACTATACTTCTGGCATGATAACTGGGATCCAATATAACTATCCCATGTCCCACTGCTTTCTACTATGACTGACTCCTTATCTTCTGAAGCCTCATATGCCTGGCCCACTGAGTAACCTACTGGATGCTGCAGCACTCTGCAGTAAGGCTAGTCAACCCATGCACCAATGCACCAAAGCACAGAGACGCCTAACAAACAAGCAAGCCATCAAAATTCTAAAAACCTCTCTCATGAGATTTCTTTTAATACTGCTTCTCCTCTCAGGAAATGTTCACCCTAACCCTGGACCACATGGTCCAACCGCCCACCCTCAGAATACAGCAATGGGGTCCCTCACTCTCGCATCCATTAATGTCTGTAAACTTCTTAGCAAACTCAATAACCTCCAAACCTGGATCCAACAATACAATCCTGACATCCTCTCTGTTGTCAAAATATGGCTAACTCCCAAGATCCCTGACTCTGTGGTAGAAATTCCTGGATACTCAATCTTCAGGATGGACAGGATCTCGAAGCGGGGTGGTGGCTGTGCCATTTACCTAAAAGATTCTCTCATGGAACACACTATCCAATTTCCAAACCCAGGTTCACCATCTCAGATCCTCGCTATCAGAGTTCTTCTAGGGGCCTATAACAAAAATATCACTGTAGTCTCTGTATACATACCACCAAAGAACCAGGATACCAGCTTCAATAACTTAATGGAATGCCTCAAGGGTCTGTGCCATAGTGTGGAGACCATAACAATGGGGGACTTTAATATCAACTGGCTTGCACCCGAGGCCAGCATCTATAAGGATACTGTCACTGCACAACACCTCACTCAGCTTGTCCCCTCTCTCACTAGAAACAACTACAGGACAGTGACCAGCACCCTAATAGACTGGATACTGTCAAATTGTCCTGACAGAATTGCTGAGGTGTCTGTCCTCCCAGACTCCATAAGTGACCACTCGCCTGTGATCTGCTCATGGGCTATTAATAGCACTAAGCCCCCCCAAAAAAAATATATTCACTAAAGTGTTAAAACATGGACACCTACACCTACTAAAATCTCATTTAAGCAGGCTTGATTGGTCTAAAATTGACACTCTCAAGGATGTAAACAAAGCACTGGAACTGTTCATTAGACTCTTCACCACAGCCTGTGACATTTACGCACCACTGGTAAAGAAGAAAGTCAAAGGCATATCGAACCCCTGGATAAACTCTGAACTCCTAGCACAGCTCAAACTAAGGGACCACCTCCGGCACTGTGCTCGAGCCACAGGAGCAAAGAAGGACATTCAACAGTACAAAGCAGCAAGAAATAGCTGTACCAGGTCAATCAGTAATGCCAAAAACAAACACTTTAGAGAGGCACTTTCCAACTCCTGGGGTGATGGGAAAAAATTCTGGAACAACCTGAAGGACCTCACAGGGAAGGAAGCTAAGACACCACCAACTATGCTTAACATTGATGGTACACCTATGCTTGACCTTAATACGATCTCTAACACATTCAACAATGCGTTCTCTAACCTGAGCAGCGTCCTACCACCTGATTTCTTCAATGTCCCCACCACCAACTCCACCTCAACACCATGGTCCAAAGCACACCCCACTCCACAGTTCTTCTTCCAAGAGGTCCCTATGCACCTAGCCAGAACCTATATACACAAGGCCATCAGCAAATCCGGATACAGTGGTGACTCCCTTGATCTAAAGCTACTCGCATTAGTTCTAGATGAACTCCTTGAACCCCTGACTAATATATTTAACCTTTCCCTAAGATTGGGTCAATTCCCATCATTCTGGAAACAAGAAACTATCACACCAGTGTTCAAAAATGGAGACAAGACGTTACACACAAACTACAGGCCCATCTCCATCCTCCCCCTTATCAAAAGCTCTTGAACGTATAGCCTCTGATCAACTTGTGGAGTTCCTGGATAAGTATGAAATCCATTGCCCTGAACAACATGGTTTCTGGAAAGGGCATAGTACCACCACAGCACTGCTGGAGTTCACCAGTTTCCTCCATGACACCATCGACCAAGGCAAGTGTGGTGGGGTGGTATTCACTGATCTAACTAAGGCCTTTGACACCGTTAACCACCCACTACTTCTCAATCAACTGTCCACCCTTGGCCTCTCCAAACATGCAGTGAGCTGGTTTGCTAGTTACCTAGGGGACAGGGCCCAATGTGTCAGGATCACTGGAGTCACCTCAGATGAAAAGCCAGTCCTCTCAGGTGTCCCCCAAGGGTCAATATTAGGACCACTACTCTTTTCTCTCTTTCTTAATGATCTCCCTAGCATCTGCCAACAGAAAATATTACTTTATGCGATGATGCAGTACTATTTTCAAGGAACCGTGATACTAGCCTGCTAGAGAGTCATCTTCAAAGTGACTTCAGGTGTGTTGAAGATTGGTTCCGCTCATGTAAACTGGTTCTGAACTTTAGTAAAACTAAGACTATGACATTCTACAACCCACGGAGCATGTACAAAACTCTGCTGCTCAACATCAAGAACCATGTAG
Organism: Neoceratodus forsteri; assembly: GCA_016271365.2. NCBI lineage: Eukaryota > Metazoa > Chordata > Ceratodontiformes > Ceratodontidae > Neoceratodus > Neoceratodus forsteri. Next base: position 1,647,785,994 of record CM057450.1, read on the forward strand.
GGGCCTCACTTGAGCATTTTCCTGAGTTCAAATACCTTGGCATCACCCTGGACTGTTCACTTTCATACTCACATTATATAGGTAATGTAGCAAGAGCTGCCAATATACGGATTGGCCTGCTCCACAAGCACAAGCATTGTCTGACCCCTGAAGCCCTTAGGCTGGCTCTCTATAGCTCTGTCACCTTCATCATTGACTATGGTCTTGCCACCAACGGCTCTGCCTTCCCTACGGCTCTCCGGAGGATATCTGTGACTCTCAACAAAGCCTGTAGGCTTCTTACAGGTGCCCCCCATCTAACTCACACCTGTGACCTATATGCCCAGGCTGGATGGCTACCTCTCCAGAGCAGAATACAGTACCAGACCTGCCTACTCACAAAAAAAATTTTCCTTGGGCACATGCCGCCTGGAGTTGCAAAACTCCTCACTGCCCACAGCAGCACTCAATCTACATGGAGAGCTCTGCAACAGACGTTCCAGGTTCCCAGATGCTGGACCACTACGGGGCAGAGATCATTCTCACACAGGGCATCTCAGTACTACAATACCCTTAACAAAGAAGCACATACAACTATGACTCTTGGTCCCTTTAAAAAGGAACTACGACACTCCATTGCCTCAACCACGCGGTGTGACTGCCTGTCCTAAAGAATGGTCTTCACATTGTATCAGTGACAGTGGTGCTCTGGGTTCCTGCCTCCTGTCCCTCTTTTGTCACCCCCCCGCACTCCTCCCTTTACCCACCCCTCCCCTCTCAGCTGGCACTAGGCCTGAGCCACCATGACCAGCCTCATGCCACCTGCCACTTCTACCTGACAATGGCATTGCCTGCTCATTCCTTCCTACCTCTCTCCACTCCATATGCAGTTCACCATCAAAACTTACTCATACTGGCTATTGCTGTCTGTCTCTGCAAACCACTGTTCATGCCATGCTTAATTCAACTTTGAAATGTAATATATATATCTATTGCTTCCTTTGTATTGTCATTCCCCTACATCCTTTGATGTGTAACCTTTGTAAATGAGCAGTCCCTGCTCAAAGGTACTTGTAATCCTAGAGTTTACTAAAAAAAATAAAATAAAAAGGTTCTTTGTCTTTTATATATATATATATATATTTATATAAATATATATATATTTATATATATATATATACAATATATATATATATGAGATACAGTGGTAGTATATCTAGATATATCACAGAAAATCCCATTCATTTACACATATATCCTCTGATATATCTGGCTATATCTAGACATTTACTGGGAAAAATATCTGTCTGCCAATGTATTGTCAACAGTCAAAGACTCTCATTCAGCCTGCAGTGGCCATTTTGAATAAGGTTAAAAACAGAACGTTTCGACTCATATATGCACTATAGGATTGAGTGAGATTTATTAAAGGCCCTTAAGTTCCCCTCATGATGTCTAACTTCTTGACTATTGTATTACATTTTGTTGTATGTCACTGGTAAAATAAATGCTATAGGCTTAATATTTCATTTCTAGTATGGTAGGCAGCAGGGCATTACAGCACTCAAGCACCCACAACTGCAATTACACCCTACCCTACAAAGGGGTAGCATGGCAAATAAGAAATTGTTTGAAGAGATATACTAGTTTCATGGTCAGTCTGATGAACTCTGTGCAACAGTAGAATTCATATCACTACATACCCAAGGGCACCACCAATGATGATGGGCAAGTGGTCAATGCTGCTCCAGAGGTCTGTCCGACCTGGGTGGTGTTGTGCAATGCCAGATCCATAGGGAACAAGACTGCAGTTATTGCAGATCTTGTTGGGTCTGTGGATCTGGTGTGCATTACTGAGACCTGGTGAATGAAAATGTGGGTCTGATTTTGGAAGCAGCAGTTCCAGCTGGGTACTCGGTGTTACACCGTCCGAGGCTGGACAGTGGGGGGGCGGTAGCAGTCTGATTCATGACCGAACTGGGCCCATAAGTGTACCAATTGAGGGGGCTGAGTCCTTTGAGTGTACTGTAGTGGCAGGTGTGGGTTGCAGATTTGCTCTCATCTATTATCCACCAAGTGATGAGAAGCATTTTCTGCAGGAAGTAGAAGACTTCATCATCGACATGGCATTTGAGTCACCCAGGTTGATGGTCCTGGATGACTTTAATGCCGGGGTTGATGATGAACTCTTGCAGTTTGGACTACACTTCCTCCAATTAATGACATCTTTGGGCCACACACAAGTGGTTACTTCTGCCACTCATAAGGGTGGTCACTCTTTGGACTTAGTCTTCCCCTTGGGGATTGAAGCCTTCGACTTGGTAGTGGAACCTGTCAGTTGGTCTGATCATTACATTGTGGGATTCAGCTTTTGAACCCCCCCCCTTGTAGGCCTACCCCTCTGGAGATGGTCAGGTACTGCTCTTTAAGAGATGTTAGCTCTGCAGGCCTGGCAGCAGTGCTTGACCTATCGGAGTTTTCTGAAGTGAGCAATGATCCTGATGCCTTGGTCTTGGCCTATAACAGGGCCATTTCCATGGCTTTGGATTTAATTGTTCCTGTCCATGTTCGTCCTCTCCCCCTTTGCCCTTAGTCTCCATGGTTTTATGGGACCTTGAGGGAGATGCGGCAACAAGGACGAAGATTAGAGCGTTGTTGGTGGAGATCTGCCCTTGATGCCGATCATCTTAGATTGATGGAACATTATCAACTCTATCATTCCGCAATCTCCCATAAGAAGGCAGAGTTCCTGTCCAGGGAGATTGTGGCTACTCAGAACCGACCAGCTCAGCTTTTTCGAACTGTCAACAAACTGTGAAATCCAGCCTGTCTACAGGTTTGGAAAGCTTTTTCACAAGTGGAGTGTGATGAGCTTGCTCACTTCTTTGCGGCTAAGGTGGCCGACATCAGGGCAGCACTCCAGCCTGCACCATCTATGGGAGAAGCTGTAGATCAGTGTTTGGCTAAAGCCTCTAGTCTCTCTTGAAGTTTCTTTGACCGGCCTGAGTTCATTGATGTCATGGGGATTGTCCAGAGTATGTGCTCTACATGCTGTAGTTTGGACCTGGGCCTGACTTCCCTGAAAAAGGGTTGTCATGATATTATCAGCCCAGTCCTAGCACGGATAGTCTTGTACTCCCTGGATATGGGTGAATTTCCTAGCTCCCTGAAGGAGGCGGTGGTGACTCCCCTCCTGAAGAAAGCTTCCTTGGAACCTTACTGCCATGCCAACTACAGACCAATCTCTAACCTTCCCTTTGTAGGGAAGGTTATTGAGAAAGTAGTGGCTTTACAGATGGAGAACCATTTGACCATCCATGACATCTATGAACCACTCCAGTCTGGTTTTCGAAAGAGGCATAGTACCAAGACAGCGCTGGTTCGGGTGCTCAATGATCTCCTGATGGCTAGAGATCAGAAGAGCCACTCCGTCTTGGTTCTTCTGGATCTCTCTTCAGCCTTTGACACTGTGGACCATGGGGTACTTCTCGAGTGCCTGGAGTTCATCTGTGGCCTGTCAGGTACAGTCCTCAGTTGGTTTAGATCTTTCCTCACAGACAGAACTCAGAGGGTGGTGTCGGGGATTAATTCTTCCCACCCAGTCTCTCTGTCATGTGAGGTTCCCCAGGGCTCGGTGTTGTCCCCCACGTTGTTTGCAGTGTATATGCTGCCCCTCGGAGACATTGTAAGAAGGTATGGGCTGAGGTTTCATTGCTATGCAGATGATACCTAGCTCTACCTGTCTTTTGCACCTGACCAGGATAGAGCTTCCTCGGTATTTAATAGCTGCCTCACTGAAATCCAGCGCTGGATGAATTCAAGCTGGCTGAAGTTGAACTCGGAGAAGACTGAGGAAATGGTTGTGGATCCGGGTAGCAGAGTAGAGGGGACAGGAGCTGGTTTACCCTCAGGTTTATTTCTGGGGGGTGTCCAGCTCCCTACCTCTGAACAGGTGCGGAACCTGGGGGTGATTTTTGACAATGAGCTGACACTGCATTTGCAGCTGTCGACAGTTGTCAAATTATCCTTGTATCATCTTAGGAACATCACCAGGATTAAGCACTTTGTTCTACTCAGCGATCTGCCTACATTGATCTACGCTTTTGTGACCTCGCATCTTGATTATTGCAACTCCCTTTATCTAGGGCTTCCTGGGGTTGATACTTGCCGTTTGCAGCTGGTGCAGATTGCTGCGGCCTGGTTATTGACGGGTACATCTCGTGCCTGTCATACTTCTCCGGTTCTGTGCGATCTGCACTGGTGGCCAATACTGTGGCAGCTCACCTTTAAAGTTGGTCTTTGACTTACAAAGTCCTACATGGACAGGGCCCAGACTACTTGAAAGAGCTCCTGGTCCCCTACTGCCCTAAGCAATCTCTCCGCTCGGTGGACGAGGGGTTGCTAGAGATTGCGAGGGTTTCTTTCAAAATCTTCAGGAGTGTGTGCTTTTATGTATGCTACCCCTACCCTCTGGAATTCTCTACCCCATCCACTTCATCAGTGTGCATCCGTGGAGGAATTTAAAAAGGCCTTACAGACCTATTTATGGTGTAAAATCTATCCTGACTGATTATTGGGATATTATGAGCTCAGATTGATGTTTTATTTGTTTTATCTGTAATTATTGTAAGGCACCTTGAGTTTGAGAAAGGCACAATATAAATAAAGTTTTATTATTATTATTTATTATTATTATTATTATTATAACGCTAACACTCACTAGCCCAACACCAAAACTCCTGACAGTGTGATTTTGCCCAAGGCAGAGTTGGTTATAGTAATTATGGGGGGCGAAGCCCTCCGAAACATGTACAAACAGTCTGCCCCAGGCAAAATTCCACTGTCAGGATTTTTAGTGTCAGGATGTTCGTGTTGAGCTTCTGGTGTCAGGCTAGTGAGTGTCAGGCTTCGGTAGTTAAAACATAACATTTGATGATGTTTTATCTATTATATCATAGCCACTTGATAGAATATTCAACACATCCTTATTGTATGCAGAATATCCAATAGTTTGGAAAACAGCCAAGGTGATGCCAATTTTTAAATCCAGATCTAAAAACCATCTTGAAAATTATAGAGCGATTTCACTTTTACCAACAATTTCAAAAATTTTTGAAATATTAGTAGCCAAACAAATACATGGTTTTCTGGCTAAACACAAAATTCTTAACAAATTTCAGCGAGGTTTTAGGCCAATGCGTGAACCTACATCAGCACTGTTAAATTTATGGCTGATATTACTGAGGCTGTGGACAGAGAGATGTCAATTGGAGCATTGTTTGTGGATTTATCCAAGATGCTTGGCATGGACCATGACATCCTCCTGTCCAGACTCAGATTCTCTGGTATATCAGAGATGGCTGTGAAATGGTTTGGAGTGTATTTAATGGGCAGACTGCAATTGGTATCTTTCAATTAATGGTCATCTGGCCTAAAAGCGACTGTCTCAGGCATACCACAGTGTTCTATACTGGGGCCTGTTCTATGCAATTTGTACATGAATGAATTTGTTTTATCTAACACCAGTGAAGAATATCACTTGTATGCAGATGACACCATAATTTATACAAAAGAGTCATCTGTTGAATCAATTCAAAGATTACTTCAAGAAGATTTTGATGAGCTACAGATTTTCCTCCTCAAGTCCAAGCTGGTTTTGAATTCAAAGACATTACAAGTTATGCTCTTCTCTAGGGAGAAATCTGTGTGCCCCTGTGAAGTAACTATACAATTGAAACATTAACTAAATCTATGTTAGATCAAGTTATATATTACAAATAGTTAGAAGTACACTTTGATAGTTCCCTCAAATGGAATATACATATAGACTATGTTATAAAGAAGGTTGGAAAGAATTTAGGGTCATTACACCAAGTTAGGAATTCTATATCAGAGGAAGTAAGAAAGTATGTAGTTAATACCTATGTGGTTCCTATATTAGAGTATGGAGATATAAAATTAACCAGGGCCTCATGTACACAACTTAATAAACTTGACATCATACACAATAAATTACCCAGATTTATACTAAATGTTCCCAAGAGAACACATAGACAAGAAATGTGCAATAGCTGAGACAACTTGCTATTTCTGAATGATAGACTTACCCTTCATGTCTTACTGTACATGGTCAAATGTATTAATGGTAAGGTCCTAGAATACATTACAGATAAACTGCAACCCAGAGTACCAAAGAAAGGCTTAAGATCAGCTGGAGAGCTGGAGTTCTCACTTCCAAGATGTAGAACTGAATTAGATGGAAATCATTTATTTTATAAAGGCCTGTTTAACTTTAATAGGGTACCAATTCAACTTAGGCCTATTAATAATAAACTATAAGTGGGAGTTATAAAAACCTGGTACACGTTAGAGATATTAAAGGAGTATAAATATAAACCTGCCAATTCATGAAAGAATCATGATTGTGGCATGTCTATGTTTGTACATTGTGTACTGTTTCTGGAGAAGTGGGGAATTTGAACTTACATGGTGAAGGGTTATGGATTGTTTTTACTTTACATATAAGTGATCTTATGTGTTTATGTTTGCTAAGTGAGTTTTTTATGATTTTAGTAATATAATAGTCTTAGTATGACCCTGTAGGGTCTCCTTTATATATTTATGTATGTATTTATATTATTTGATAATTTGTATGTACATATGTGTTGGAGTAACCGGAATTCTATCCTGACCTCACTAGAAATGAACTTGTCTCAGTTGAGTCATCCGATTCATTTATCTGCCAATGAATAAAATATTTTAGTAGTTATTAGTACTGCTACTTATCTTTATATATAAGAGGACATAGAATCAAGAGAACAAGGTTATGTAACCCCGTCTCAAAGGGAGCACACATTTGGCTCCCTGTGATGCACCACGTCCACCTTTCCCTGTGCCACTTCTTCACACCTGTCCCACTCTGGACTGCAGTTACTGGACCTGGGCACTGACTGGGCACTTTCATTTGTTCTGTGGGTATGGAAGCAATGTCTTTACTGTGGCTGTGAGACACATCTTTGATTCATTCTCCTGGCCCCTGTGGACTGTGGCAGTGGGCCAGGTAGACAAATCAACTTGCACTACACCTCTTATCTTCAGTGCAGCCATGCCATGGAAAACAGCAGCCCATGCTGTACCAGGACTTGACTTACCCAACTGTACAAACTGCTTTTGGGGTTAGAGAGCACAGAGAGGAGACTATGCCATTTTGGGGGGGCTCTTGGGATCGTGCTTCTACCAAAGTCTCATGCACACACTGAAATCACTCCGCTGTGGAGCATGGACCAGCAGAAGCACCCAGCAGTGCTTCCCTGCCATTTCATCCCTTGGTCCCAGTGACTAGCGGCAATGACTGGGAGGTACCAATTCTGGTGTCCAGAAGCTGTATTGAGGGATAGAAATAATTTTTAAAACAAAAAATGAGTAAGAGACTGTCAGGATGCACCATGTTTGTTGTACCTCTGGCCCTAGGACAACTGGGTAGGAGGTCAGAGGACAATACATACTGCCCTGGGGAAACAGCCAATCATGAGATTAGCTCTCCAAAGACAGTTATCCACAAACTACTTCAGGTTATAGAGGACATGTGTACATGTTTTCCCTGGGAAACTGACAACTGAAAGCAGGGAGATTAGCATAATGAATTATGTATGAGAAGCCAGCCAATGAGAATTGTTTCCCAGATGGAGATAGACCGAGAGCATATGTGAGACAACTTTAGATTTGTTTGGGAAGGTGAATGAAAGAGACCTATGGGTGAATCCTGCAGGCAGGCACCAGACTTGGGGGAAAAATTGTTTTCATCTTTGCAGAAATATTTTTTCCTCTTCTGAAGCAACACCAAAGCATCTGCTCTGGGCTTTGTGAACTGTTGAAACTTGCCATGTCAGAGGGCCTGGGTCACCTGAGACCCTGAGTGATTGCCTTCCCCTCAGGGTGGCAAAAGGCATGTTCTCCTGTGAGGTGAGAAGGACATTAGAATACACTGGAGACTTCATAGCCCATACTTCTCACCAACAGGAGCATGTTGAGTCGACCACACCTATGGCGCCACCTGCATTTGCCTACTCAGAAGGAAATGTCCTGATAGAGCCAGCCACAGCAGAGTCTGCTGAAGTCATGGGTACTGGGTTACTACCCCACCAATTATTCTGGCAGCTAAGACCAGTTAAAATAATTGTTGGTCATTCCTGCATGACTGTTTTTAAAAGCCCATTTGTTAACTGCAACAGCCAGGAGCAGCTAGACTCAGCAAAAAATATATTTTGCTTTGGATTCCTAGCCTCCAGTCTTCTATCAGTACTGCACCATGCTCCACTATCAGGCTGACAACTGTCCATTGTATGCATACATTAATAGACTGTTTTGGGAGCTTCTAAAGTACTTTGGGGTACTGGTGCCCCAGTAGGGGGAACAGTAAATACTGTGCTGGTATTCACCAGAGGGTTGTGGGATTTGTGGGGTAAGATCTTTATTGTTTTATTGCATTTAACCCATTCCTTCCCTCATCCAGAGTCTGTTCCTGTCCCCTAATAAATACCCTAATTTTCAATGCCAATGTATTGTGTTTCTGCAAATTATATTGTTTGCTTATTTTGCATGCTTAGAGTATAATGTAAGTTGGGGGGTTGTGTATAAGAATAAAGGTTATCTATTACTGACGATGGGGGTTGCATTCCTTTCTAGTAGGACAGCATCCTGGCAGCAACCGGGGAGAAGCATCACTGTAAGTGTAAACACTGCACCACATTATGGTTACCTCCAACACCAACCAAGGCCAGGGGCCATTCAACCAAAGGCCTTATAGACTGTGCCCAGGTACCATTCATTGGGCATTGTCTTACACCTCAAAGGTGGTTCGTGGCTACAGTTATATAAATCAATCAATCAAAATGTTGTTTATTAAAATATGATGACAAGTAATGTGAGTCAAAAATTAATTCCCAATGACATCCTCAAGCTCAATGTTACTATTTCTTTATTACACTATAGCAACTTTAGACAAAATGTTGTAATATACAGTCCAGGTACCAAATGGAAGAAATGTGGAGTGTTCATGTATGCTATTACACGAACTGGGGAATATGGGTGTGGGCAGGACAGTAGTGTGATGGGTAGGTAACTGGCTGGGTGGCAGGACACAGAGGGTGGTGGTAAATGGCTGTCACTCCATAGAGGGAAGAGTGACAAGTGGGGTACCACAGGGATCAGTGCTGGGACCGGTCCTATTCAACATCTTCATCAGTGACATTGCACAGGACCTAGAAGGCAGAATTTCACTGTTCACTGATGACACAAAGCTCTGTAACAGAGTAGACACACCAGAGGGTGTAGACAGAATGAGAAAAGACCTGCAGAAACTTGAAGAATGGTCAGGGGTTTGGCAGTTGAAATTCAATGCAAAGAAGTGCAAGATAATGCATATGGGGCACAAAAACCCTGGCGCAATATATCAGTTGGGGGGGGTGAGGATATAGCATGCACCAAGCAGGAAAGGGATCTTGGGGTTATCATCTCTGATGACCTCAAGGTAGGGGAAACAGTGTGACAAGGCAGCAGGTAAAGCAAATAGGATGCTGGGATGTATAGGCAGGGCATCACCAGCAGGAAGGGAGGTCATAATTCGCATACAAGACACTAGTAAGGCCCCACCTGGAGTACAGTGTACAGTTCTGGAGACCATACCTACGTAAGGACATAGACAGGGTAGAGAAGGTTCAGAGGAGGGCAACAATGATGGTGCATGGATTGCATCACAAGTCCTATGAAGACAGGTTGAAGGAACTGAACATGTACTCCCTGGAGGAGAGGAGGGAGAGAGGGGATATGATAGAGACATACAAGTATCTCACAGGGAGGAACAGGGTGCAGGAATACACTATTTTTAAGTGAAAAAGATGTTCCAGGACTAGAGGGCATGGGATGAAGTTGGAGGAAGGACGATTCAGAGGAAACATGAGGAAGAATGTCTTCACAGAATGGGTGGTGGACAAGTGGAACACCCTGCCAGAGGAAGTGGTGGGGGCTGAAACAATCACGGGATTTAAGAATGCATGGGATAGACATAAAGGAATTCTGGAGGTCAGGGGTAAGGGGCAACAGACTTCTAGGAAAACATAAACTGAACTTACAAGCTCAAATGGGCAGACTGGGTGGGCCATAGGCCCTTATCTGCCGACACTGTCTATGTATCTATGTATCAATTAAATGAGAGCACAATGGGGACACTGCTATTTGGTTGCAGCTATTTACCAGATCCAATGATAAATCCTTATGTTGGTAGGTCAGAATATTTTCAAGTTTAAGACAGGTAACACATCAAATGGAAAGATTATTGGTCAGAAGATTTAGCAGGTTCTGTTTGCTGAACAACATCACTTTTGTCTTGACCTCAGTTAAAAGTAATCTGTCTATTTATTTAAATCTTTGCCAGGAAGAACATGTTAAAGTCATATAACTCATTTTGAAAGGCATTCTGGGGGAAAAGTAAATGACAGCAGGGTTTAAAACAGTACATTATTACAAAATTGCAACTGGTAAGGGAAGTGCAAGTAGACAGCAATCAATCAAGATATAGAAAGACAATGTTACAGATTACAAATTCAGCAGTGCAAGTACTGTAGGAGGTGGCAAACAATGCAACACACAGTAACAGCAATTAAACAAGATGCAAAGGGGCTAAGTAAAAGATCATCAATTAAGCAATGCAAATTTAAGTCCGTGAATAGCGCAGCACAGTGTAGCAGAATACATTCCAGCTGCTCAAACAGGATAAAAAGTAATAGTAGGTACTGGAGGTATGGAGATAGAGCAGGGAGTCCAAGACAGAGGTGAAGAGGAGGAACAGCAGACAGCAAAGGGGGATGCTAGACTTAAGGCAGGGGAAATGGTAGAAGAAAGCTGACTGGCCTACTGAGGTCTTAACATAAGGCAGGGTGAAACAGTGTGGGTCAGTGGAGCAAAGGAAGAAGGAAGAAGAGGGCAGGAGAGATATGAGCTGAGGCAGCAAGGGAGGGAACCAAACCAGAATTTAGAGATGAGGGAGGCACAGTAGTATTGATGACCATAGAGGAAGGAGAGAGAGGGAAGAGCAGAGAATACAGCGATGAGTGTAGTGAGGGTGGACAAGGGCAAAGTGATGGTTGGAGTGAAATAGGGCTCCAGTCTGGCCAGGATGGATTGTGGTTGGAAGATCATTTTCACTATGAACTCTCTCCTTACAGGGAGTTGATACAAGCTATCTTCCTGTGGTGCACACCATATTTTGGGAGATGCTTTTTGTGGATGACATCAATATGATGTGAAACATCAAGGTGAACATCCAGCCATATCCCCAAGCATTTAAATGAGGGAACCTTCACCAACACAGACCAGGGACCTTGGCCAGATGCTGCCTGTTGCCAAAAGTCATTCAGACCATCTGTTTCTCATTCTAGGTAATCGTGCTGATGTAAAACCATTTCTGGATAAAGTTGAAATTTCATTGAAGCTGCACAAGCATATCTAGAAATGTAGACATGAGGCAAAAAGGCCAGTGTTATCTGTACACATGGATGTATGAGGAGCACAAGCCTCTGGAAGGTTATTCAGGAAAATTCAGAATGAAGGACAGAGCTCTGAGAAACATCTGACACAATTGTGGGGGAGAGGCAGTCTCCTACAAAGATGGCCGGGGATCTGTTTGTCAGGTGGCAGCTGTTGCCACCAAGAATATCTGAATAGAGTCGAACACAACCTGAAATGTATTCTGACAATCTCATATTATTGTAATTTTTTTTAGATCTAAATGGTTATATCAGGGCAGGTTGATCATATATAGTAAAAGTGATGAAGTAAGAGAATAACACTTGACCAAGAACTGTTCTTTACAGAACACAAGTTCTGTGTGTTGTGAATAGGAATTGTGCTTATGTACACTGATTATGTTTTTAGCCTTTCTTTATTGCCACCCTTGGTAGAGAAGCTGGGCAGTGTGAAGGAAATAAAGGGCCCATCACCAAGGGTGAGTAGAGTACTGGAGGAGTTGGAGGATAGGAAGGATGGTGAGTGTGATTAAACATGCTAAAAATGGTCTGTATGGGGGAACCTGCTTTTATGGGAAATGTGGGAGGCGCTATTCCCCACACTGAAACTCAGGCTTCAACCCTCCCATGTCAGCGTGTTGCAAATAGTAATTGTGCTTTTGTACACTGACTAAGTTTTTGGCCTTTCTCTATTACCTCTCTTGGTAGGGAAGCCAGGCAGTGTGTAGAGAATAGAGGGCCCAAAAAGATTATCTCCTCCAACTCAAGGATAGTGTGACCAGTAGCACAAGAGAGGAAAACACCCCTGTGGAGGAAGCCTCTGAGGACCCATGGCTACTTACCTGCCCATCCTCTGGGCAAGCTAAGAGGAGATCCTTAATGCTTTATCTGAGTTCTGCTTTTGAATTAACTGATGAAGTCCATCTTCCAAGTCTCTTGATGATGTGCGCAAGAGTGTTATTCTTTGATGCTGAAGAAGCTGCTCCGATTCAAAAAGAATTTCCTGGAAAGGAATAAGGAATGAACCCAAGTTGCTGCAGAAGTGTTTCTGATGATAATTTCAGGGCTTGATGGCAAACATTAGGAATGTGAGAATTTGTGCAATATGATCAGAAGTACTCGAGAAGGACTGCAGAGCGCAAAATGAAGAATACTTTTCATGATGTAGTATAAGTAGCTCGGGTGGCTTGGGTTAGAGTGGCCCACATGATGGTGTTTGCTTGCAGTACAAAATATCTAAGTTATTATGATGTTGCTGAATGCAGGAGGTGAAGTCATGACTAAGTCTTCTGAAGGATGGAGATGATAAAAGGTCTGAAGTGGAAGCAAAAACAAAAGAGCTGCTTTGATTGGATGGCCCTTGTTGATGATGTCCACTGCAGTTGACTGTCAGAAAAATGGAGACTGTCTGGAGGGACAAAAATGACTTTGTATGAGGACAGCAACTACTATTGATTAATCCCATGGAGGATACATTGTTGAAAAATCTCAAAAAAATGTGATGAGTGGAGGCCAGGGAGTAACGATCCAGGACTGGTCGAAGATAGCAGCATAGATGAGCACAGGAGATGCAGCAATGCATATTCTGTGGTGTAAGTCAGGAGGAAGGTCTTTGTAGAACCTTGATCAGCTAGCTATTCCAGTAGGCTAGAGACTGGGACTACATAGCTAGATCAGATGTTGCAGCAGCTGTGATTTGGATGTAATGATGAAATTCGGAAACCGATGATGCCAAATGTCAGGAGGTAGGAATGAAGGATCAACCTGAGGAATAATCCACATTGCAAAGTGAAGGTATCCCAGGAGGGAAAGAATGTCTTCTTTTATGCAGAGGATTAGGTCAGCAAAGACTCTACTAAAGCTTGAATCTATGATGTTTATCGGGAGGTAACCTGGCTTCCATATGATCGGTGTCCAATAATTTGCCATGGAATTTGAGGGACTTCGCTGTACCTGAGGTTTTCTTGTCAGACAGGGGAACTGATGGCTCTTAGAATGGCTGAACTAGAGCAGTACTGCTAGTTGTGGGCAGAGACTCTGGCGGATCTAACAGATAACTGCTGGGGGGTGACAAACGTTAAGTGCAGTGCAACACATCACTTAGAAAACATATCAAAAGCTTTGAGCTGCTTTTGCAACCAAAGGTCAGACAAACCGCAAAGTAATAGCGGTCGTCCCAAACCATACCAAAGAGATGCAGAGATGGAGGAATGGGTAACAACTGAAATGCGTCAAAGATATCAGCTTTTGAGAATCAGGATCCTGGGCAGATGCAGATGATAAGTGCTATTGCACTGTTGATACGAGCAGAGGATAGCAAAAAATCATTGCAGAAACCAATGAGTTTATGCTCAGGGTGGATGAGGACAGAGGTGCAGATAAGTCAACAATGAGAAGCTTCTTGCAGGAATTTTTGTAGTAGCAACACCTTATGGGATTGATTGATAAGTAGGGAATGGCACGTGCTGAAATTCCTAGGGGGAATACTGTTTAAAATTCCTTTTGTAAGACCTGATAGACTACTGGCGAATCCTTCACTGCAGATTAAAGATTATGACAGTGGAAGGCATCAGAGGGGAGCACTGAGATGCCTGAGAGGAGTCCATGAAAAAGCCAGAAAGGATATACTGCACAATTGGGCAGGAAGGATAGGAGATGGAATCCTGGATAAAGCGTGTAAGTTGATCGGAGTAGATGAAGAAGCAATTGATGTTCCAAGAGGTCGAGGGAGTTTTCAGGCAAATATAGTGAGCATGGCATTGTCACAAAGCTGTGGATGTGAAAGTATTTGCAGCACATTCAGGGCAGCCTGAGAAGGTAAAACTGATGCAAGTTGGATGTCTCTCATGATTTGAATAGGCTGGGCTAGAATGTTCATTCGATGTGATGGAAGATTAGAGATGGTCCAAGTAAGCCATGGCAAAGTAGCAAAATTTGAGCTTGATAGATAATCTAGGCTTGCTGGATTAGTGGAGAAAGAGGCATGAGATGCTGTTAGAGGGCAAAGGAAAACAAATGGTAAAAACAGCTGCACAGGGAGAGTGAGTAAGTGGACTGCCCAGAAAAGTGACAGAAAAAGCTCTCATGTCAAGAAATGCCCAGTGTATTTTGGCAATGTAATGAGCCAATGCATCTGTGGAATTAGCGGAGAAGGAGCAATGGGAATCATAGCAATGGGTTCCTGCACAGGGGACACTTAAAGCAACAATAAGATATAGGCAGGAGTCCAAATCGTCACGGCTTGAAGGAAACGCAGAATAGAGCATGTTGCGATTGAGGCTGCATGATAGGATGAATTCAGGAACAGTCAATTTGTGCAGGAGTCTGGGATCTGTAGACTTCAATATCACAGGAATGTCACCACAGGATACGATTCTGTCATCAATAGATTAAGTTCCAGGGCAGTGGAGGCTCTAAGATGGATAGATAACTGACTTTTAGAATATTACTTGGAGGAGCCGGTGTGACAGAAGCATGGCTGGTGGATGGTAGGGCAGCAAAGCTGATGACTCAGAGGCTGTGGTCCACCATATGGCATTACAGATCGGAAACTGAAGGCAAGCGGAGCCATGAAGTTTTGAATGTCTGACATAGGAGCTGGTCCCAGTTGAGGAATGCTAGCTGAGAGTGGGACCCTGAAAAGTCTGAGACTTTGAAGCTAGCTATAAATACTATAATTCCCGTTGCAGGCAGACACTGAGTGTTAGATGCCAGGTTTCTTCAGGTTGGCCCGGAGGCAGGAAATGGTCCAGCCTTAAATGGAGAAGTTTTGATTTGGATGCCCAGTTAGGAGCTGGAGAGCTTGGAAAGAAGTCGAGAGACCTTGCAGGACTGTCTTCTGGGTTTGCAGGAGAGAATCAAATGGTGGAGCTGACCTTCTTCACTATTTGTATGCAGAGAGTCAGTGAGCATAGAATATACCAAGGAGTCAAGGAGCCAATACACTGCATTATGCACTGAATGCGGAAAGAAGTCTGAGGAGACCTTGCAGGACCTTCTTTGTAGATTGATATGCAGAGTGTAGGTAGACATGGAAGATGCAAAAAACCACCAATATGCGACTGTGTACTGTGGTAAATGCAGCATGTAGGTAGATGTAGAAGATGCCAAAACGCCAATACACAGCAATGTATTTGGTTGATGCAGAGTGTCGGTAGGTGTAGAAGATGACAGAATACTAATGCATGACTGCACATTGCAGTAAAAGAAGGAGACTAACACTAAGCTGCTAAGGCCAGCCACTGATCAGAGCTGAAAAGGCCCAGTTCCAGGGAAGTGCTTCACAGATAGGTAAGGGGTTCATAAAATCGACCTCCAGCTAGTAGAGTCGAACCCGAATCTCAAACAGTAGGACCTACTGAACCAAGACAAATGCAGAATGGGGTAGGTCTGAATGCTTAGCAACAGTACTCCCATCTCTGGTAGACAGGACAAGCTAACCTGCACTTAAATACCTCAGAAGGCATGAGTTAGAGATGGAGACTAGAAAAACTGCTGGTGAACTCCTGTGAGGGCAGCAGTTGACTGACTAGCAACAGACTCCCATCTCTGTTAGACCAGGTAAGCCAACCTGCACCTGAATGCTTCAGAAGGTATGAGTTAGAGATGGAGACTGGGAAACTGCTGCAAACTGCTTGCAAAGGCTGTGGTTGAATGACTAGCAACAGACTCCCATCTCTGGTAGACAGGGTAAGCCTACCTGCACTCGAATGCCTCAGAAGGTATGAGTTAGAGATGAAGACTGGAAAACTGCTGTGAACTGCTAGTAAGGGCTGTGCAAGGAAAGAGAAGCAGGCTGCTGCATTACAAGAAGCAAGCTAATGTAACAGCAGAAATGAATTAGCAGGCAAGAAGTGGAATCCAGGAGCAAACAATGGAGGAAATGGACACTGCAGGAGTAAAGGATGCGTATAACATGAAACTGGACTACACAGAATGAACACACTGCAGGAGTTAGCATAAAAGCAAAAGAGAGGGAATGGGGAGCATACCTCTAAACTGTGTTGCATAGCACTATGATTATACACTCAGTGTGTTTTCCTTGCACTGCAAGGTTAAATGAAGTTCCTCATAATCTTAGAGCTATTTCTGGACACACAGACTATTAAACATTAAACTACCTAGACAGAAGCATTTCTTAACACTAAACATATGGGCCCACTGTTCCTAGGCCTGTTATTATTTCAGATATGAAAGTGCTACAGATTCTGGCCATTTGCTCTGAAATATTTTATTTTTAAAGTCAGTGCTATGAATTGCAATGCTGAGAGGTATGATGGGGAGTGTAGCTTTAAGCTGAGTGACGAATGTGTCTCACCTGGAAGTGCTAAGATGGGAAAAGAACAGTGACTCTGAGTAGCTAGAAGCCCAAAAAGAAAAGCAATCACAGAGACAGGGGAGCACAATAAACTGCAGTCAACATGCAGACAAGGAGGCAGCGAAGCAGCAGAAAGAGGAACACAGCTAGCGAATGCTAGGTAAGCAGACAACAAAATGCAAGGCACCATGAAGTGGAATGGGAGTCCTATGAATTCCTGACACTCACTTCTCGACATACAAATAGCTAACACTGATTAGTTCACTCTGGCTCAACACAAGAAATGTGCTTGTCTCGCGGTGATTATTTTAAGTATGGTGGGTGTGGGGGGCAAAGCCCCCCCCCCGAAACATAAAATTACCACAGTGGTGGCCATATTTCTAGTGTCAGGCAAGTGAGTGTTGGGCAATCAGTGTTGGTCTATTGTAAGTTGGGAAAGTGAGTTTTGGGATTCCATAGTAGACCCAAGCAGAACAGTGCAAGCAGATAAAAGGAAAAAGGGAGAGGGGACAGAATAAGCAGGGAGTGGGAGAGCACAGAGCACCCAGGAAGCAAGTAGACAAATGCGCAAAAAAGGAAGCACAGCAAGAATTAGCCCAAGTAACTAAGAGAGGAAAGGGAGACAAAAACAAGAATTGGCAGGGAGAGAGGTCAGAGGGGGCAAAAGAATGAACGACTGCAGGCACAAGCAAGGGACAGAAGCAAAAAGCACCAAACAAGAAATGGAATGGGTGGAGGGGGGACAAATACAGAGCAAAAAGGGGCACCAAATGGAGCAGAAGGAGTGAGGAGGAAACAGAACAAGGCTAGGAAGCAGGGAAAGAAACAAGGAATAACAGCCGCATTAACCACACAGGAGTCCAGCATAACAAAACACACTAAGCATGGACTGTAAGGGGAAGGATGCTTTTATGTGGAATGTGGGGATCAGCCCTCCTATTGTTCATATCTAAGGTGTCTGATAAACAGCTACCTATTTCAACTGATTTGGTTCTGCAGTGAAGATATTTTGAATCATTTAGATGCTGTGCTGCTAAAATACAGATAAGATCTATGACACCACTGGAAAGTGTGATACTTCCTCATGACTTCTACAAAAATGATTACAGGTACACTGTTAAAACAGTGCCATGCTAACAGGGTTTGGACCACACTTACAGTGCCTTTGAATATGGCACTTGTCATGCTAACTATATCTTCAGTGCTTAAAACAGTGTTGCCCAAAGTTGTTAGTGTGTAAGTGCTATTGAATTCCAGGAGTGCATGCTAATGAGAGCAGAGAGGTGAAGAGCATTCAGGGCACTGTGGCATATTCACAGCTTTTAGGAATCTCTAACAGGCTCTCTGCACAGCGTTAGTTAATATTTTCAATAAGTGTGTTTTGACACTGTGCAAACTTCCCCTTTTCCCATCCCCTACCATTACATCTTGGGTATCCAGTGATCACCCCTTTCTCACAAGATCCCAATAATCATGATCCCTGGCATTCAGTGGCACTCCCTCTCTCACCCAATCCCTGTAATCATGATTACTGGTGTCTGCTGGCACCCCTCCAACTCCCAATTCCCATCATAGCTATCCTTGTACCCTGATCTGTGGTATTCAGTGGCTTTGAGAATGGCAGCCATGGGTGCTTTACAGCAGTGTAAAGATTGTCTTACAGTGGAGTGCCTTGTCTGAACTGATATGTTTCACATGTGGGTTTGCCTGCTGGTCTGACTGAAGCAACCCATTTTAGTAAAGAAGGAGGTCAGAATGAGAAATACAGAAATACTTGGTGTGATGGCAGCACAACGGAATTGTTTTTTTTTGCCTTGAGGAGTCTGCCTCAATAGATATCCAGTGCAAGCAAGCAAGAGAGAAACATAGAAACATAGAAAATGATGGCAGAAGGGGATCGCAAGGTCCATCTTGTCTGCCCAAGGTATTTTCTTTCTACCCCCTCCTCCCCTATTTGCTTCCCTGGAGAATGATACCTTTGTGTCTGTTCCAAGCTGTCTTAAAACAGTTGACTGATTTTACACCCACAGCCTCTGGAGATAGCTTTTCCAGGCATCCACCACCCTCTCCGTGAAGAATTTCCTGTGTTGGTCCTGAACTTTCCTCCTTTTAGTCTCAGACTGTGCCTTCTTGTTCTACTACCTTCCTTGACATGAAACAGTTCCTGTGTCTGTACCTTATTAATGCCCCTGATGTACTTGAAGATCTTGATCATGTCTCCTCTCTTTCTCCTCTACTCCAGGGAGTACATGTTTAATTCCCTTACGCTATTTTCATATGTCATCTGGTATAGCCCAGTATCATTTTTGTCACTCTTCACTGTACCATCTCTATCCTAGCAATGTCCTTTCTGAGGTGTGGTCTCCAAAACTGGACACAGTACTCCATGTGGGGGCAGACAAGTGCCTTGTATAGTGGTAATATTACCTCCCTCCTTCTGCTGGTGATTCCTCTCCCAATGCAACCCAGCATGCCACTGGCCTTTAGTGCTACCTTTTTGCACTGTCTCCCTACTGTCAAGTCATCTGATATCACGATCCCCAGGTCTCTTTCTTGGCTAGTTTCAGCTAGTCTTACCCCCGTCCCCCAAGCAGTACTCCTTTTTAGGGTTGTTTCTTCCTAGGTGCATGATTTTGCACTTCTTGGCATTGAATTTCAGCTGCCATGTTGTGGACCACTGCTCCAGCTTCTTTAGGTCCGATGTCATTTTCTGTACTCATTTTGGGGAGTCCACCCTGTTGCAAATTTTAGTGTCGTCTGTAAACACACCTTCCCCTTGAGTCCATTTGCAATGTCGGCCATGAATATATTGAATATCAGGGGCCCCAATACTGAACTCTGGGACACCCCGTTTGTTACCTCCCCCACTCTTGATAATGTGCCATTCACCTGTATTCTTTGCATTCAACCATGTAGCCAACTTTTCACCCATTTTATCACCTCCTATCCCACCCCTGTATATTCTAGTTTCTTTACCAGCCTTCTGTGTGGAACCAAGTTGAAGGTTTTGCTAAAGGGCAGGTATGTGACATCATCCACTCCCCCATTATCTACCACCCTAGTTATCCAGTCAAAAAAATTCTACTAGGTTTGTTTGGCAAGATCTTCTTGTGGTGAACCCCTGCTGTTTGTAATCCTGTTGACTGCTGGATTCCAGGAATGTTAATATACTCTGCTTGAGTAGGGATTCCATCAATTTTCCTACAATTGAAGTAAGACTCACAGGGTGGTAGTTTCCTGCCTCTTCCCTGCTCCCAGCTTTGTGAGGTGGGACCAGTGATGCCCTCTTCCAGTCCTTGGGAACCTCCCCGCTCATAAGGGATTTAGTAAATAGGGTCGCCAGGGGTGCCTCTAGTTCTCTTCCTAGTTCTTTCAGGATTCTGGGGTGTATATTATCTGGTCCCATGGCCTTATCCACTTTTCATTTGTTTAGCACCCTTTAAGACTTGGTCTGCTGTGAAGGGACTTGTATCTACTGATAGTCCATTGGTGCAGCTATTAACTGGCTCAGGTCCATTTCCCACTTCCTCTTTTGTAAAAGCAGAGCAAAAGTATCTGTTTAGGACTTCTGCCTTTTCACCGTCCTGCTCTACCAATCTCCTATCCTCTGCTGCTAGCCTAACTATTCCCTCCTTAGTTTTCCTTTTTCCCTTATGTGCCTAAAGAAGGTTTTGTTGCCTTGCTGTGCCCCCTGTGCAGTCCTCACCCCTGTCTCGGTTTTAGCCTTCTTTATCACCTTACTTGCCTCCCTCAGTATCTCCTGCTATGCTTCCTTATCCTCATCCTTTTTTGATCCTTTGTATTTCCTGTAGGCAGTCTTCTTATTTTTCACTATTGTTGATTCTTCCTTCGAGAACCAGAGAGGGTTTCATTTCTTCTTTGCTTTACTTATCTTTCTAGCTCATTGGTCTGTGACTGTTTGAATAGCTTCCTTAAGGCTAGTCCACATCTCTTTCACTCCTTTTCCTTCTGTGATTTTTAAGACCCCCACCAGGCTTTCCCTCATTTTCTGGAAGTCAGCATTCCTAAAATCTAGGACCTTAATTTTGGAGTGGATTTTGGTCCCGGCTGCATTAACTTTGAATCCGACCATACAGTGGTCAGTATTTCCCTGATGGCATCCAACTTCCACCCCCATTACCCTTTCGCTGTTGGTGAGAACCAGGTCCAGGACCATTTGTCCCTTTGTTGGCTCATCCACAAGCTGCCTCAGACCAGCTCTGGTTAGGGCCATTAGGAAGTCCCTGCTTCTTCTTCTTGCTGCTGTATGTGTTGTCCAATTTATGTAGGGTAGGATAAAATCCCCAGCCAATATCACCTCACTCTTATCTGTCAGTTGGTGTATTTTTTCTAGTAGCTCTTTGTCTCCTTTTTCCCCCTGTATTGGGGGCCTGTATAGTACTCCAATTCTGATTAGCCCCATTCTCAGTATCAGTTGCTAACCACAGAACTTTGGTCTCAGTAGGAGACTCCTGTATCTTTGTGGCCATTATTCCCTCCTTGACGTATACTGCTATCCCTCCCCCCTTTTTCTCCTTCCTGTCATTCCGGTATAGGTTGTATCCTGGGAGCGACCGAACATGGGGAGAGACTGCACTGGAACAGGGTGACATTAAATCTCTATTTGTAAAGTTAAAAATGTTGGTGCTGTCGGACTTAAACATTAAGCATTTTTAATAATTAATAAATCTGATCGTGCATAATGACCTGAGTCATTTTGTTAAACACCCAAAGGCCAGAGTGTATTAGATCTTGTCATATTAAATAAAGAGCAGTTAATAAACACCTGCATAGTTTAAAAACCTTTCATAGTAAATGACTCCTGCATAGTTTTATTTTTTGTTAACACCAAGATACAGCATGGGAGAGGAATAACAGAATTTTATGAATATCACAAAGCTAATACTGTAGTTATGGAATAACTTTCACAGCCTGGAATTGGAAAAAGGGACTTGAAAATTGCTACACCAATATAGCTTGTGGAAATTTAAAATGCAAAATGATTAGTCGGGAGGATAATTATGTACCCAACATAAAATCATATAATAGGAAAGGGAAAACAATAACCATGGTACAATTCAAAAGTAAAAAAGTTATTAAAGCTGTGGGTACTCCAGAAGCAACCTATAAATTCAAGATGTTTAAAAAAATGCAAAGGCACAATCCACAGAGAAAAGAAAGGAAACCTGAGTGCAAACTGGCTAGGAAGAAGAAGACAACAAAACAAATTTTAGGTATTAGAGTTCTATAAAATATTGCAGCTCTCATATTCTAAGCCAGCCACTAACACAGCACAGCCTGTAGCACTGCACCAAAAATAGTGCATTGCTGGCTCTGAGCTACATTCAGCTATTTAGCATGTTCCAGACAGTCCCTGACTGGGCACTGATCCTCAGAGTTGGTGGCCGAGATCTCCACTGGCCGTGCCTGCCTGCTACCCCGACCCGCCCGCTAGTCTCCAGGGAACATCAACTACCTTTCAGATAGCCCCTGATTGGGCTCTGATCCTCAGAAGCAGTGGCCAAGATCACCACCGACCATGCCTGACTACTACCCTGACCTGCCTACAAGCCTCCAGGAAACATCAGCCACCTTTCAGGTACGGAGCACCGAGGTCCAGGATTGAAACCCATGCCTCCTATTGGACTCTGAGCTGCTGGGTCCGTCCCACTACTGGTCGGCTCTTCGGCTTCACTAGCCGGGATTGGCTTTGCCTTTCCCAGCTCGTTTGCTTTGAATTTTTCTGCTGCTCCACCCCTTCACAATTACTGCTGTATTTTCTCTGCCTGAACTTGGGTAGATCTGCCCTCAGATGTGATTTTTGCCAGACAAGTTTTAGCCTGTATCTTAATTTGCTACTGTTATTTTGATATTGTGCCTAAAGGGTATCTTGTTTTAGTAGCCAATTAAGTAATTAGATGCATAATTCCTGCACTTCAAGGTTTGATTTGTTTAGTAGCCAATTTAGAGAATGTATGCTTAATTCCAGCAATGTTTTGAATTCTGAAGTGCTGCCAATCTCTTCTCTTGACTCCTGCTACTCTTTACCCACCGTTTCTTTGCTCTCTGAATTCCCCTTCAGCTTGAACTTCTCATCCACTTCCCCAACCCCCCTGTTCCCTGCCTGTCAACCAGTACCTCAGAGCCAGTGGCATCAGATTTCATTCTGACTACCTCTTTGTCTCACTGCTCCCATGCCCGAAAAAGCACCTCACACAGCTCCTGATATGCGCTTTTCTCTTTCTTCACCCCTCTAATTTTCACCTGCCCACCTTTTGTGCTCTGGAGAAACTTTTTTCTTTGTTCATTTTTTTGTTTAATAGCTGCCTCTGACTATCTCTTTTGTGTCTCCCCTCTAGTGGCCAAAAAGCACTTTACATGGCTCCGACTATGCACTTTTCCCTTTTCTCCACCCCTGTAAATTTCATCTGCCCACCTGCTTAGCTTTTTGGATTTATTTTCTTGATTTTAATATCTTTTCCTCCCTCCCCCTCTGGTGCCCGAGCCAGAGACACCCCCTACTGTGCTTTTCTTTTCCAGGACCACCCCCACCCTGCTTAAGTGATTAATTAATTTCTTTTGTGTCTCTGCAGTCCCACCCCTCACTTAACCGAGAGCATTGTGTAATATCAACATTAATTCCTGACCTTTCTCCCCTCTCTCTCTCCCTTCCAGATAGCTCCTGACCAGGTGCTGATCCTTAGAGGTGGCAGACGAGATCTCCACTGGCTATGCTCGCATGCTACCCTGACCCACCCGCAAGCCTCCAGGGAACGTCAGCTACCTTTCAGGTATGGAGCACCGAGGGCCAGATTGAAACCCATGCTTCCTATTGGACTCTGAGCTGCTGGGTCTGTCCCGCTACTGGGCGGCTCTTCGGCTTCACTAGCTGGGATTGGCTTTGCCTTTCCTGGCTCATTTGCTTTGAATTCTCCTGCTGCTCTACCCCTTCACAATTGCTGTTGCATATTCTCTGCCTGAACTTGGGTAGATCTACTCTTAGGGGTGATTTTTAGCCCACCCACCCACCACAGCATTCTTTAACTCCAACTCCCCCAATTAATATATGCCCACTTCCTCGCTTCTCCTCAAAGGCACATATCACCCTTAAAAGGGGAAGTGCCTCTTCATCTTTGCCTAATAGAGAAAGTTTATGTCTACACCAGACCCCACCTTAGCTTCAAGGGGAAAGTGTACGTCTACACTAACCATTAAGTTTTTGTTCAATAGGGAAAGTGCATAGTGCATCCTTGCTTAATAGGGAAAGGGCATTTTCCCCACTTAATAAACACCCACTTCCATGCTCTTCTTGAAGGCACATACCTCCCTTAAAAGGGAAATTGCCTTTTCATCTTAACCTAAAAGGGAAAGTTTATGTCTACACCAGACCCCACCTTAGCTTAAAGGGGAAAGTGTATGTCTGCACCAGACCATTGAGCTTTTGATCAATAGGGAAAGTGCATAGTGCATCCTTGCTTAATAGGGAAAGTACATTTTCATCCTGAGCTCATTGATCCTTGAGCTGTGTCTCTCTCATTACCGAATGCACACCAACCAAACATGACTACTCTTTGGGGAATGACCTACCTTCAAAGCCTTTTTCTCCTGCTATCCTAACTGCCCTGATAGCGATCACAACAGGAAGTTTTCCTCTCCCAGCATGGTCCTACTCACCACCCTGTCCTGCAAGGTGAACATAGAGTATAACCATGGGCCTAGATGATACACCTAAGACCCATCCTTCTTGTAAACAACTGGAACAGGAACGTAGCTTGTTCACCACTGCCCCAGCAGCTGCTTCTGAATTCCTAAAACGTGTCTCCTGGACTGGTTACTCAAGACTTTGAGACTCTCCAGGTGTGTATACTTATACGCATCAAGTCTTACTGGAAAAACACTCTGAGAATGTTAATAATCCTCCTTCTGCTATTAGCAGGAAACATGCACCTTAACCCTGGTCTTCCTAAAACAGTGCTGTGTGAAGCACTGGGAAATATAAAAATTGCATCCTTTAATATCGGAAGCTTGATGCCTAAATACCCACAGTTTCAGGCCTGGGTGGCACAGCACAATCCGGACATTATTTCAATTACTGAATCATGGCTTTCTCCAAAGATACCAGATTCTTCTATATCCATGGACGGCTATAACATTTTTCAGTTGGACAGACTGACCAAACATGGGGGTGGATGCCTACTTTACCTGCGTATGAATCTCAAAGGCCAAATAATGCCTAATAGCCTATCAGCTAAGGAGGCCCAAATTCTATCACTGAAACTCACAATCGACAGTCACTCTAAAAATGTTCTTTTTACCACTGTCTACTTACCTCCTAGTGGCCTAGGGAAAGGCATCGATCAGTTCAGTGACTTCTTTAAGTGAAGCCACCACAATTGGGAGCATATAATTGTGGGGGACTTTAATTCAAATTGGCTTGTGCAGGACACTGTCAGAACTAAAGACCTAATAGTCAGCCTTTACCTTACGCAGTTGGTAACAGAAGCAACAAGGAGAAACTACCATACAAGTACCACAACACTTATTGACTGGTTACTCACAACTTGCCCAGAGCACATATCCAACATTTCAGTGCTCCCGGACACCCTAAGTGATCATTCGCCAGTGTCCTTCATATGGTAGAGCAAATTCCAGAAAAGCCCCCCCCCCCGCCGCGCTCAAGATACAGGGCCTTAAAAAAAGGGCAGTTAAATAACTTAAAGCAATACCTCAAAATGACAGACTGGTCACCATTAGATCATGTAGCGGATGCTAACCAGGCCCTTAAGTTCTTTACATCAATCTTTAACAAAGTGTGTGACATCTTCGCTCCGTTCAAGTCATCAAAATTAAAAGGGACCTTTAGCCTTTGGCTGTCAGGCTCCATCATAGACCAGCTCAAATATCGAGACAACTTATGGCATAAGGCCAGGGCCACTGGTAATGTGTCAGACTACACCGCCTATAAAGCAGCAAGGAATAAATGTACATGACTCATCCAGAATGTGAAGGCAGGCTTCTTCAAAGAAGAATTGAGTAGAACTTGGGGAAATGGAAAATTATTTTGGAATAACCTGAAAACCCTTACCGGACAGAAATCCAAGGCACATCCAGACTTGATCATTACTGAAGCTGGCACCTTGCAGGAGTCAAAGGATTTAGCAAATGCTTTCAACCTGGCATTCACAGATTTCAGCTTGGTCTTACCCAGGAATACCTGACAAACTTTCCCCCAAAAAGGTACACTAGCAGTGATACTCATCCATCCTATGGCACGGGAAAACCCATGTTCTATTTCAATCAAATCTCTGTTACAAAAGTGATAAAATACATTAAAAGAGTATTGGGAAAGACTAGGATGGCCAGTGACAGGCTAGATATGAAATTAATTACACTCACACTAGATGAAATAGCTGTACTCCTCACCAAACTCTTTAGTATATCTCTCAGGACAGGCATCTTTCCACATAAATGGAAAATTGCACATGTGACACCAGTATTTAAAAATGGAGACAAAACTTCCCTTGGTAATTACAGACCCATTTCTATACTCCCCCCACTCTCAAAGGCACTGGAAAGAATCGTAGTGGATGAGGTGGTCGATTACCTAAATAAATACAGCCTACTGTGTGCACAATAGCATAGTTTCAGGAAAAACCATAGCACTATTACGGCTCTTGTCAAATACACCTCTCAGCTGTCTGATGCAATTGACAATGGCAAAGCTGTAGGGTCTATATTCATAGACCATACAAAAGCCTTTGACACTGTTTACCACCATTTACTGCTCGGTAACCTTGTGTCATTAGGCCTGTCTTTCAATACTATCAATTGGTTTGGAAGTTATCTGTCCTACAGGACTCAATGTGTGAAGATTGTTGGACTTACTTCAGAACCCAGGAAGATGTTGCTGGGGGTGCCACAATGGTCCATACTTGGACTGCTGCTCTTCAGTCTTTTTATTAATGCATTACCATCTGCCTGCTCAGAAAATAAGATACTGTCATCTCCATCCCAGGTGGCCATACAGCTGAAATTTCTGCTAACTTACAAGCCTATTTTAGTGAACTTGAAATGTGGTTCAGTCACAACAAACTATTACTACATTACAAAAAAACAAAAACTATGCACTTCGCCCTACATCACAGCAAGAAGAATAATGGCCCTCTGCATATCACAAGCGGTGCAGGTATGGCCCTAGAACAGATTCACTCATTCAGTACCTGGGTATCTACCTTGATGACTCCCTCTCTTTCACTGGTCACATCGACCATGTCATCAAAAGAGCGAACACGAAACTCGGCATTCTCTATAGACACAGGCAGTCAATGACCCCATTGGCTCCGAAGCTAGTCACAAGGAGCTTGATCTTGACCACAGTGGATT
The DNA here is from genome assembly GCA_016271365.2 of Neoceratodus forsteri. Lineage (NCBI taxonomy): Eukaryota > Metazoa > Chordata > Ceratodontiformes > Ceratodontidae > Neoceratodus > Neoceratodus forsteri. Next base: position 1,647,813,195 of record CM057450.1, read on the forward strand.
ATGGGCTTGTCATCTATAGTGCATCTACTGACTAAGCACTAAAAAGAATCAGGACCTTACTTAACAAGGCATGTAGACTGGTCCTTGGGGTGGACTGCTATACACACACCTGTCTCCTATAGAGCACGACTAGTTGGCTCCCATTACCGCAAAGAGTCGAGTACCAGGCTTGCCTACTGGGGAAGAAATCCCTCTTAGGATGGACACCAGTCTCAACAGCTAACTTATTCCAGCAAGCAAATTCCACCAAAACAACAAGAAGATCCACAAAGGGTGCACTGTCAGATGCCTTTTAGGCGTACTTCCTTTGCACAGCGAGTTGTCTTGGTAAGGGGACCGCAAAGGTTCAACAACCTCCCAGATACACTGATTGAGAATGGAAAAATCTGCACTTTCAAGAAAGACCTTCACCACCTGCTGACACAAGAGATGACATGTGACTGTCCCTCTTGAATTGTTTACTCCAACACACATCAACCAGGGCTAGTGCTCCCTGCTCCCTCACCACACTTTACCCACCCCCACCTTTTATTTATTTCATTTATTTATTTAGTTTTTGTTAACCAGGTAGGTGCCATAGCCACAAAGCGACTATTGTCCAGCACGACCCGGGAGGTTACATACAATGAAACATGCTGTCATACAGGTCAGGGAATACAATGTGACAAGCAGCATCAGGGAATTCACATATTACAGGTAACAAGAGAAAAAAGCATGTACAGAAAAATCACGAGAAAAGCATAGTCAATTCAGATACTTATAGGTATAATGCGCAAAATTCATATGGTGGTAGTGGAGTTTCTACATTACAGTCTAACGATAAGTGCCGCAGTGGATACTAGCTTCAGCTTAAGAGGGAGCAAATAGCAAGAGGGATTTGTGGGTGACCTAAGAGGGGGTTAAAGCAAGTACTTTGGGTACGATTGATGAGAAAGGTATAATGCAATCTTCTGAAGGCAGCATGAGTGGGTGCAGAGCGAACTTCAACTGGGAGGAAGTTCCAGTATATTGCTGTCAAGCTAGAGAAAGCAAGGGTTCCTTTCTGAGTTCTACACCTCGGCATGCAAAGAAGTGACAGTTCATTTGAACGAAGACCATAGTAGGAGGACTGTGGCACCATCATGGAGGCCAGGGAGGCAGGTAGGTTGGATCTAATAAAATTGTCGAGCAGAGACCCAAAGGCAATATGTCTATGGGCTGATGGGGAGGGCCAGTTTAGGTCGGCGTATAGCAAACAGTGATGCTTTAGTTGAGGGGATGCTGAGGCATCATGGAAAATGTTATTGTATGTGGTGTCCCATTTTCCTAGGATGCTCTTTGAGGCATTTATATAAATAACAGCAGTGTATGCCAGAGATGGAAGGAGGATGCCCCTAGCTATGGCCAGCCTGGCTGAGGGAGTAAGCACTCGACTGGTCCTGTAGGCGATGCTAGGTTTCATGTTTACAGCCTTGCATGTGACCATAATGTGCTCATCAAAGCTGAGAACCTTGTCAAGCAGGACACCTAGATACCTAAAAGAGGTTACTATCATGAGGAATAAGCCATCAGCACAGGAAACATTATATAGGCTGCAGTTTAAGTTGAGTTGTGCTAAGGACCCAAAGAGCATACTCTGTGTTTTGTTGATGTTCAGGACAAGCCTGTGTTTATCTATCCAGTCTTGGATGGAGATAAATGCAGAGGTAAGACAACTGTTTATAGCTTGTATATCCGCTGATGAGATATATAGCACAAGATCATCAACATATAAAATTGTTTGGCACAATGGTTGGTTGTGGGATATACTGTTTTGAAGACTGAGAAGAGAAGAGGCCCCAAAATGGAATCTTGCGGCGCACCAACATTTATGGGAGCTGAGTCAGGTATGGCAGGGTTGAAATTCACCCATTAGCTTCTGTTAGCTAGGTAGTTGTGGAACCAGTTGACTGATTGAGAAGAGAAACTGAGAGATGAGAAGAAGGCAAGCAGGAGAGAGTGATCCACCAGGTCAAATGCCTTGGAGAGGTCTATGAACACTGCCCCAGTCATACGTCCTTGATCCATTTCAGTCAGGATGCAATTTGTGAGTTTTAGCAGTGCAGTGCAAATACCATGACCTTTTTGGAAGCCATGCTGAGTGGGCGATGGCAGATCATGCTTAGAGAGATACTCCGTGACCTTGGTGGCCACAATTTTCTCTAGGATTATTTTCTCTCGGATTTTATTGAGCACTGATAGAATGACTATTGGCCTGTAATTTGTAATGTCCTTTTTGTCTCCCTTCTTGAAAATAGGGGTGACTTTGGCAATTTTCCAAATGTATGGGACATGTCCATGACAGAGAGTAAAGATTTTGACTAGGGGAGCAGCAATGAGAGGAGCAGCTAGCTTCAGCAGTTTTGGCTCAAGGCAATCAGAGCCAACTCTGGTGTTTTCTGAGACAGAGCTGAGATGTTTTAGGACTAGGGCCTTGGATATACCCTTAAAATAGAAAGGTAGGTGTTTTGGCGTATTTGTTCCAGAGAGAGGTGGTGAGCTTAGATTTGATGGAAAGGACGCAATGTATTTTGATAGGTCAGCAAAGTGGTTATTAGAGTTTGCAGTAGTTTGAGGGTCATTGCAGTGGACTCCATCAAGGACCATGTCATTTTTATGATGAGATTGGTTAGTTCCCTGGAGGGGTTTAACATGAGCCCAGAATTTCTTGGGGTCACCAGCAGCTTTGTTCAGTAGGCCTTTACAATACAAGCTCTTTGCTTGCTGGATTTGTTTTTTACACAAACTTCGTTGTGCTCTATAAGTATCATAGTCAACTTGATGACCTGAATTTTTAAAGTGGCTCCAGCTCTTGTCACGCAATCATAAGGAGGAAAGAAGATCCTTGTGTAACCACCTGGTCTGCCTAACACGAACTCGCCTAGTACGTTTAGGCGTGTGTATGTCCTAGAGGGACAGGAAGGTTGAAATAAAGCAATCAAGGGCAGTCTCAACATCATGGGCATGGAAGACAGGGGCCCAGTTTATGGCAGACAAGTCTGTTAGGAAGCTTTCATGATCCAGATTAGCAAAACCATGGACGGTGATATAGTGTGGCAATGGGGCCATGATAACCAAGGAACCCCAGATGCAGAAAAACAGGGGAGTGGTCATTAACTGAATCATGTAGAATGCCAAAGGCAGTAATCTTTCCAGGTTGATTAGTTAGTATCCAATCAATCAGCGTTCCGGCAGCTGGGTTCTGAGCCCTCCTGGTAGGATCATTTATCATCTGGGGGCATATTGTAGCTATGCACTAGTGACACTATAGAGTTTTAATTTTTTCCTAACCAATTAAGTTTGAGGCCATCAAGAATCATCACTTCATTCTGACTTTGGCCGGCAGCCAAAGTAGCATGTTCAAGTACATCTCTGCAACCTGATTGACTGCCTTTAGGAGGGCTGTAGGCACATATAATGTGCAGTTTCTTTGTGCCAGGGAGGATGAGGGTATGTAGGAATTCACAGGTGGAGTTTACTGAATGTGGCACAAGAGATATATTCAGGTGGTTTTTAAAGTACAACGCAACTCCACCTCCATTCCTGCCTGCCATCCTATCAACTCTTAGAAGCATATAGTTGGGAACGTGGCATGATGAGTCTGGGATGGAGGGCTTGAGCCAGGTTTCTGTCAGGCACAGAAAATCAGGATTATGGGTATTGATCCATGCCTCTAGTTCCACAAGATTGTGGATAAGACTTCTAATATTTAGCTGAGTAATGCCTAGGCCCTTTGCATTAAACCGGTCCGTGTTATGGGCTGTTTGAGGAGAGTGGGGGCCTGGGTTTGTCTCGATGTCCTCCGATAGAAGTAAGACAAGAAGCACCAGATACCATAGTTTTCTCAGGAGAAAAGGTGGTACCAGCAGCATAGATAGCCAGCTGCATGTCAGGACATAGTCAGCAGCTAGGAAGAGGAAATACTTTGGGAGTAGTAGTGGAGATGCATCACAGTGCTTATACTGTGTCACAAGTAGGTTAGAGACAGTAAAGTCATCCGGTGTGCCATTTATATTGGCATTACACCTGGAACAACGAACTGTTGTGAGAAACATAAGTAGAAAGAGTGTAAGCCCAAATGTTAGCAGTGGCAGTGTACCTCCAGCTGTAGTTGAGATGCAGACAAGAAAACTTCCAAATAGAAATATGGCACCACTCAGGAAAAAGAGGATAATGACAGAGAGTGGAATTAAATGGACTCCAGGGACAATAAAGAAGCTAGTAGAGCAAGGTAGAGTGGTAGCATGGTTGTGCAGGTTGTGGTGAGTAGCTAGTGCATGATTTTTTAATAGCGGTCCCTAGTGGAGGAATGCGATAGACCGCAGATGGGAGTAAGGGCCGATAGGTTATTTCCACCACGTGATCAGTCACTATAAATTTAATAGTTTACCAAGGGTGGTGGTGGGGGTGGTTGGGTAGCTGATGCAGAGTGTTGGTGAGGCAAATATCTCTGAGACATCCGCAGTGCAAGAGGCCATACCTTTCTTTGGTGCTGGATTCGGGGAGAGCAGCGTCGGGGGCCCTCATGACCTAGAGGGTCTCAGCGGAGCAAGTTGCTTTGTTTGGGAGATGTGTATAAAGAGAAGAAGAATCAACATTTATATAGTGCTTTTCATACACAGTGTATCCCAAAGTGCTTTACAAGCAATGCTAGACTGGTAGTGAAGTGACTGAATGTATTGTGGCAGCCATATCGCACATCAACACCCACACACAGCCTGGATAATTGCATGAACCAGTTTATGGGAAGGGGAATGTTGGCCAGGACACCAGGAATGTCCCCTACTCTTTGCGAAGAGTACCCTGGGTTCTTTTACTTCCACCTGGACACCCACCAGGACAACACCAGGATGGGTAGAAGGGACCTCGGTTTAACATCTCATCCGAAGGACAGCACACCCCGGCAGTACAGCACCCCCCTAATACTGCACTCAGATGCCAGCATTTTTAGGTGCAAGTTCAATCCTGGTGTGGAATGAGAACCCACAACCTTCTGGTCCAGATGTGGTTGTGCTACCAACTGAGCCACGCTGACACCTCAGCTAAAGCAAACGGAAAGGTAAGAATTTATAGCAGGCAGAGGAATGGCTCAGAAAGAGGGAGAGGGGCTGGCTCCTGCAAAATTCCTTGCTATTTGGCTAAACAAGCCAAAAACAGTGCTAGGCTCTAGGTTTTCTTTGACTATTTTCCTCTTTTAGTTTCCTGCAGGCTGGCTACTTATCTATGCAAAAGAGTAAGATTTTATTTTTAGCAGTAGCAGTGGAGTTTTGGCAGGCTGGGCCCCAGAGCTCATACTAGGATTTAACAGCAGGCACCAGATTAATTCAGAAAGAAGTTGTTTGCTGCACAGTATCTAGCATTGCTGGCTAGCTGTAAACTTAAACAGAGAGACAAATATATAAAACCAAGGGTTGAGAAAAACAAACAAATGCTGTGTGGAATTAAAACAGTTGCTGTTTCTTGCCCTGGGTTGAGCTTACCTAGGCTGTTTCAAAAATTAAAGGTGCAACACCGAGCCCCAATTAGGAGCTGCTATGGGTTCATCAAAGTTACCCCAAATTAGCACAAATAATAATAAAAAACCCTAAGACATCTTAAAGCAATCTTTACTCTTGCCAACACAGAGGATATTTAGGAAAAAACATGGACAGAAAAACTATCTATAGTTCTATGCAGATAGATTTGTTTCCATCAGCAGTCCTGTTTAAAATGTGATCTTGACGCCAAAATCAAATCTCCAAGACGTCCGCAGTGCAAGAGGCCATACCTTTGTTTGGTGTTGGGTTTGGAGAGAGCAGCTTCAGGGGCCCTCATGACCTCAAGGGTCTCAGCAGAGCAAGTTGATTTGTTTGGGAACTTTGTTTGGTTCTGGGTTCAGGGAGAGCAGCTTCATGGGCCCTCACGACCTCGGGAAGCTCAGTGGAGCAGTTTGCTTTGTTTGGTTCTGGGTTTGGGGAGAGCAGCATTGGGGGCCCTCATGACCTTGAGGGGCTCAGAGGGGCAGGATGCTTTGTTTAGGATCTTTGTTTGGTGCTGGGTTCAGGGAGAGCAGTGCCGGAGGCCCTCATGACCTCAAGGGGCTCAGCAGAGCAGGTTGCTTTGTTTGGGAGCCTACACCTACAATTATAGCCACCATCCTCCATCTGTCTCTGCCCAGGTCTCCCCTTCCCTCCACGCACACCCAGCTCCCCCTCTTTCTGGACAAGGCCTGCTCCTGGCTGCTACCCCTAAACTGACATGCTTCTCCCTCTCAAACTGCCCTTACCCACCCCATGGCATGATGCCCCTCCTCTCCACAGCTATTCCCTGCCCTTAACTTTGACCCCTACCTGACAGCCATTTCTGTCCTCTTGCTCACTGAACTCGCTCTACTGTACGTTTCTTTTAACCAACCAACCCAGCCCTCCTACCCCCTCTTTTCCATACTCACCTTTGCCCCTGCCTAATAAGGTTTTTCAGGCTGCTTCTCAATCCTTTTGTAGCACTTCTTGCAGTAATCTCCACTGCTCTGTGAAGTCAATGACTATACGACTCCACATTATAATATTGCCATTAGTAACAAAGTATTTGTACCTTAGATAGTGTATGTACAATGGACTGTGTTTGATAGTATTTTCCTTATTTTTCCCATGTTCCATGTTTTTTTGCCTGCACTTGTTGATTTTGATGTCTTGTACCTACCTCGACTTGAAGCCTTTGTAAAATAGCCTTCTGTGCTCAAAGGTATTAATCCCAAATTGTGAAATAAATAAATAAATGTATCAACAGAGCATGCTAACTGATTGAATATTGGGCTGTGCAAGTGCAGCACTAAGTGAAAATGGGTACTGCCATCATGGCCCAAGGCTGCATATGACCTGCAAGAGATTGCATGCACAGAGATAGTGCCAGGGGTCCTGTGGGCCATATTCTACCAGAGCATGCAAAGGAGCTCATTGGGAATGCACAGCACTATGGGGACATTTGCATGCCCATTATGTCCTCATTTGCATGTCTCATAGCCCCATAGCACCCATGTCAGGTGGAAGCCCAAGAAAGTCTCTAGTTGTGTGGTGGACCACCCTCCCCCAATCATTCCTGTCATACTAACATATCCACTGCTGTGTTGTCTAGTGGACACCCCTCCCGCCAAGTGCCCCAGGTCCCATGTATATTTAAAACTCTGGGGGGCTAGTGCTCTCACCCCCACCAAGTGCAAACAACCCTCACAGTGTGCGTAATACCCTCAGCTGCCTGCCCTCTAAGGATCCCCCACCCTGAACAGCCCTCACCCCGATCAACCCTTACCATACTTTCTATGTCAGAGTGGTGGCTGGCACAGGTCTCCACTCACCTCCTCAGTAGGCCACCACCTGATAGACTATTGCAAGTACTGTGTTTACTCAAAGTAATGCTCTGCAACTGTCAGATGATGGCCAACCCAAGAGCTGAACAGAAGCATATGTCAGCTGTCACTGTGATATGGACAGTAATGTGTGTGTTGACAGGAATGGAGGTGTGGGGGAGCAAGGTCATCAGTGGGTGGGTGGGAGAAGGGTGATACTCATACTGGGGGGTCACTTATGCTTGGTGGGGAGCACTAGACACTATGCCACTGGATATATCAGTATGACAAGAACGATCACGGGAGGAGATCCAGTAGGCAGAGGGTTGGGTGGCTGCAGTACAGCTATCCTGCCTTTCTTTGGTGGGGGGTGTGGTCTTAGTGCTTTTAAGATGAGTTCTTTGGCAACAGTAAACAGCAACACTCTTGGGGCTGTTGGATGCCAAAATCTTTTAAATATACCGCTGTGTCATTATGAATGAAGGATTCTCTTATTTGCACTGGCACAGTGGCATGTTTAGTGCAATCATGCTGCTGGGTTCGGGCAATGCTCTGGGGGTCTCTGAGTATGACCCTTCCTGGAACACCAGTGCTAATACAGGCTAGCACAGGTGCTAACTAGGTTAGTCCCGTGCTAACCTTTTGAATATGGAGTTCTGCCCCCTATCAACAACAAAGGCAAAGTTATCATAAAAAAGATATGGTTGAAGCATTTAATGATTACTTCTGCAGTGCGTTCAATAAGAACAGCACACTTGAGTGACACAACCAGAGTGTTGTAATCCAGTTACCACAGAAGCCACTTTAATAATGACAGAGGAGATGGTGAGAGGAGAAATAAGGAATTTGAAGAGTTATGAGGCACTCGCCCTCATTGAAAAAAATGTAAGGTTTATGACTGGTCTTGCATGATTTTTAAGAATAGCATAAGAAATGCAGTTAGTGTCAAAATTACTGTAAGTTCTTTGCATGACTCTGCAAGAATTTCATCAGATACACTAACTGTCATTTTTCCTGCATGAACAAATACAAGTTTATTGCAAGTAAACACAAGGTTGTTGCGGTGATGGTATAGGTGACTGCCTCCTCCTGCAAGCCGCAGGAGCTGCTCTGAACCCAGCGGCTGTTCTGTGCTGACCTACCTGCCTCTTGGCCTACAACCAGGCATCCTGCCCGGTACGGGTGACTGCCTCCTCCTGCAAGCCGCAGGAGCTGCCCTGAACTCAGCGGCTGTTCTACGCTGACCCACCTGCCTCTCAGCCTACAACCAGGTACACATTTAGAAGAGCAGCCCACAGCTGCCAACGGGATTGAACTTGGCGCCTTTTGCCTTTCAGGCCATTTGGCTGCACTACTACTGCTCCTGAGCTCTGATTAGGCATAACACTATTAACCCTTCTCTTATTAGCTCTTGACTCTACCCCTCCTGAGCTGTCTCTTTTTAATACAAGAACTGCTAATGCTGAGTTTACCAGTACCGACTGTTTAGTGGAACAGGATTGTTAATTTTTCTAGCTTGTTGATTTTTACTGCTTAGAATAGTTAATAACTGCAGTTTGTAGATGTTACCTGCATAGAGTATTTAGACTGTTTGCATTCTTCTTCCACTAATCAACTATAGACACCTGCATTTTTTTCCTCCGTCCTACTCTACAAATCCTGTCTGTGTCTAAAGTGGGCTGTAAGGCACCCTAAGGACTCAACTGCTTGAACTAAGAGCCTGATTGTTATTGCTCTAGTTCCTGTGTCCAATACTTTTTTTTCTTCTGAACTATCACAACACAATTCCTGTGCGCATACTGTCTCCCCTCCATGTCCGGTGTTTTTTTTTTTTTTTTTCCTGACTTTGCAGCTAGCTACAGTCCCCCCCCCCACCAAAGTGTAACAGCTCTTTCGTGAAAGTGCCTCTCAGCCTACAACCAGGCACACATTTGGAAGAGCAGTCCACAGCTACCAACGGGATTGAACTTGGCGCCTTTTGTCTTTCAGGCCATTTGACTGCACTACTACTGCTGCTGAGCTCTGATTAGGTATAATGCTATTCCACCTTCTCTTATTGGCTATTGACTCTACCCTTCCTGAACTGTCTCTTTTTTAATACAAGAACTGCTTTTTTTTTTCCATTTCCAAATTATACTGCAAAGCCACTAGAGGGCAACAACTCTTGGAGGTTGCATTCCTCTTCCCACTGCTCTCCCCTAAGCACTTCTCATCCTGGGTCCTTCTTCCCTAAAACAAATTACTATACCCTAACAAACCATAGTCTGTCACCCTATCGCTGTGCCATAGAGACCACCACAATTATGGGTATCAGAGTGCCCCTCTTATACTGACACTGGGCCACTGCCCTCTTATCACCACTTGCTGGGCACCCATTGTCACGTGGACCACCCAGGCTCCTACTGATAGCTCTTACTATCCTACTTCTTGGACCCCTTTGCCCTCCCCTCAAGGGTCTTCTTTCTACACCTCCAACCCCCACAAACTTTCACTGACTGCCACCCACACTGCCACTGCCTGTCATGCATCCCCATCCTCCCCACATATCTCCCTGCAGTCATGTGCCACTGTCAACATTCATGCCGGATCACATTCCTATCCTTTGCAACCCTTATCTTTCTGACCATCCCTTGTACTACCCACATTATAACTAGGCGGCAGCTATCCTTGACAATAAGGCAACAATCTTTTGCTCTCTTCAGAGTCTTTGCCATACTCCTACTAATTTCAGGAAATGGTCATCCTAACTCAGGCCCCATCTCGCCCAGCCCTAGCTTATCGCACCATGAACTTAGAATAGCTGCAATGAACATTTGCATCTTAACCAAAAAGACAGCAGGTCTCCATTGCTGGATACTGCAACATCAGCGAGATGTGCTAGCCCTCACAGAAACCTGGATCTCCAAAAAAACACTTGACTCTTTGGTCACCCTCCCGGGCTTCACCCTTCACAGAGCCGACAGAGTGGGCAAACGTAGTGGGGGGTGTACTGTGTACATCTGTGACTCCATGTTATGCCATGCCCTTCCAATATCTCCGTTAGACCATGGTGCCCAAGCCTTATCATTAAAACTTACTCCAGATCCCTCCAGAGCCCCTGTAACTCTTACTGTCGCATATGTCCCTGCAAGAAACCAAGCTCCTGCTATACAATCCCTTGCTAACTACATCTCCAGCTTCCCTCCAAAACAGAACACATCATCTGGTCTTGCTCGTGACCAGCCTGTTGCTCTGTTCACTTGCTAGACTCTCCCTACCCCCTTGTTCATGCTATAATTCCTGCCAACTGAACTCAAACAGTAACTTCAATTATTCCAACATGCTGGTCAGACCCACTAAATACCTAAATCTCACCCCTCTATTAGTCCCAAGGCTTATCAATTACCTTGTGATCACATACCTAGATCATACTCTCTGCTCTAAAAGTATAATACTTACTCCTATTATTCAACGGAAGCTCTGGTATCTGATGCTGCTTGCTATCCTGTTGACAGGTGATGTGGAACAGAACCCTGGTCCTTTACACCCTCAAATGTGCAAAAATGCCTCCTGGTCTACTGCTTCTGTGCTCCACATAGCCCACCTAAACATAAGGAAACATAGAAACATAGACTTTGACGGCAGATAAGGACCGCTAGGTCCATCTAGTCTGCCCATTTCCCTACCTACAGGATAGGCCGCAGATCCTTTTTAACCAACAGCCTATATCTTCCTGCCCCCCACAAGAATTGCCTCATGTCTGTCCCATGCATTCTTGAATTGTCCTACAGTTTTAGACTCCACAACTTCCTCAGGAAGGCTGTTCCATGCATCCACTACCCTCTCTGTGAAATAATACTTCCTCACATTGCCCCTGAACCGCCCTCCTTCTATCTTTAAATTGTGTCCCCTTGTTCTTGCAAGTCTCTTTTCTGAAAGATGCTACCCTCTTGGACTTTGTTGATTCCTTGAGGTACTTGAAAGTTTCTATCATGTCCCCTCTCCCTTCTTTCCTCAAGGTATACATATTAAGCTCCTTTAGTCTCTCCTCTGACTTCTCTTGCAGACCCTGCACCATTTAGTTGCCCTCCTCTGGACTGCCTCTATCCTGTCTATGTCCTTGCGGAGATGGGGTCTCCAGAACTGGACACAGTACTCCAGATGGGGTCTCACCAACTGTCTGTACAGAGGGATAACAACTTCCTGTTTTCTGCTGCTGATGCCTCTCCCTATACATCCCAGTATACCCCCAGCCCTCCCTACTGCCTTCTCACATTGCTTGCTAACCTTAAGGTCATCTTATATGATTATCCCCAGGTCCCTTTCCTGTTTTGTTGTTGTTACTACCTCCCCACCCATTGTGTATTCTTCCCCTGGGTTCTTGTTTCCCAGGTGCATTATTTTGCACTTTTTTGCATTGAATCCTAGCTGCCATACGTCAGACCATTCCTCCAACCTTGCCAAGTCCCTTTTCATCCTTTCCACGCCTCCTTGTGTATCAACCCTGTTGCAGATCTTTGTGTCATCTGCAAAAAGGCATACTTTTCCTTCCAGTCCCTGGAAGGAGCCTTACACATAACCTTACGGAGCTGGAGGCCTGGGTCACCACCCAAAATCCAGATATACTGTGCCTAACTGAGACGTGGCTCAAGCCTTCTACCCCAATTCAGCCTGTTCGCTACAGAACTATTGCCTCATCAGAAATGACAGGTCATCATCAAAGCAGGGCAGGGGTGTTGTGCTGTTTTACAAAGCGCATCTAAATGTGTCATTGAAAACTAAACACCAATCCTCCATCTGTGAATCCCTTCATGCAATTCTCTGCCTGGGTGCTAAAAACCTACATGTAGCTGTTGCTTATAACCCGTCCAAGGGAGGTTTGTCTGGCTTCACAAAATATGCTGAAGGATACGGTAAAACTGTCACAATGAACTACTTATCCTAGGGGACATGAATTTAAACTGGCTTGGACATACTCACGAGTCACTTCTATCTATAATCCAGAGCTTTAACCTACATCAAGTGATCACCGAGCACACAAGGATCTCCCCTAAGCAAATGTCAAGCACGCTACTGGACTGGTGTTAACAAATCGAGTTGAAAGAATCGTGCAAGCCGGCACACTGCTGGATAGCATATCTGATCACTCCTCTACTTTCTGTGAGTGGCAATACTCTTGCTCCCAGACTCAGCCCCACCGCGACATCACCTTCAGGAATTACTCTAATTTGAACCAGGTGAAGCTCCTGTATGGAGTATCATCTATTGACTGGTCCTATCTCTCTCAGACCCTGGATGCCCAAACGGCTCTTGTCTACTTTCTGGAACAATTCCATGCAGTTCAGGACTGACATACTCCCTTTGTGACCCAACGGGTTCGTGTGGCACCCACTAAGTGGTTACACAAAGATCTTCTGGCTGCATTGCATACCAGGGATAAAAGCTGGAAGTGTTTCTGAAAAGCTGGCCTTATTGCTAACTACCATACCTATAGGACCCAGAGAAACAAGTGCAAAAAGCGGATTAGACTCGCAAAAAGCTCATACTGTAAAGGGCTTCTGCTGGAAGTGTCAGGCGACTCCAGGAAATTCTGGGCACACATCAAATCATTCCTAGGTACTATGAATACTCACTTGGCTGATGATATGATCATCAATGGAGTCCATTGTAACAACCCGAGGACCATTGCGGAAGCTTTCAATAAACAATTCTCTGACCTATCCAGCTTTACATCTGGCTTCCTCAAAGGTCAGTCCATATCTCCACCCACTCTGCCCACCCCTACTGCTCTTCCCCCTCCACTCTATTTCAAGGCTATTTCTAAATCTGATGTCCTAGGCCTGCTGAATGCCATTTCTGACAACACTCTTGTAGGCTCTGATGGTCTAGAACCCAAACTTCTAAAACTGGCCACACCATTTATTGCTCAGCCGCTATCATGGATTTTAACTCTCTCTCTTTTTGCAACGGAGTTGTCCCGGATGTATGGAAAATGGCCAGAATCACCCCGGTCTTTAAGAAAGGCGATAAAAGAGATATGGCTAATTATCGGCCGATAGCTATACTATCAGTGCTAAGTAAAATACTGGAAAAACTAGTATCAATTCAAGTTACTGAATTCATGACTAAATATAACCTTCTCTCACCAATTCAGTATGGCTTTCGGAGAGGCCATAGCACCTCCACGGCCTTGCTCCACCTTACAAATGATACTTTAACTGCTATGGACAATGGCCACCTCACGGGTGCAGTTTTTATTGACCTGACAAAGGCATTCAACCTCGTTGACCACCCTCTTCTACTAGATAGTCTCCTAGCTCTTGGTTTCTAACCTAACTCGGTTGCCTGGTTCAATAGCTATCTATTGAATAGAACACAGCTGTGTCCAGCCCAAAGACAATCAATCTAGGTGTTCCACAATGATCGATATTAGGACCCCTCCTCTTCTCCATATTTATCAACAGCATCTCGCCAAACAGTCCAACAGCTCAGCTATCCTTTACGTAGATGACTTGGTACTGTATTGTAATGACAAGAATACAAACCATATAAACCAGACCCTTGGAGAGATCACGTGATGCCTTCTTCCTAAGCGGACGCGTTGTGCTCTCGCTCCCACCTCAATGGTTTAAATATTTCCTAAACTAAGTAGATCGCTCATCAGGTACTTAAACTTCACCACATCTTTAATCTCTTCGCATCTGGGAAGAACTCAGATGCCGATTTGCACAAAAGAAACAGTTTAAACTGCAAGAAATGGAGGCCAAAATGAAACAGGCCCTCCCGTCCAGAACGTCGCCTACTACCCCAGATAAACAATCAAAAAGGGCCAAGATGCACAGCGCAGTCACTGGTAAGAGCTCCCAACTTGCTACGGATGTAGCTCCGCTTTCCAAAGATCGATTTCTGGCTGAAATGGCTCCGCTTAAGGCGGCCTTTACAGACTTTTCATCTGACCTAAAATCTAAAAAATCAGAGCTGAAAGATACAAATAAGGCACTTTCGGACGTCTCTGCCCATACATCCTCACTTGAATCATGGCAGTCTTGAACAGAACCAGAAATGTCTTCTATCAGGCACAAATTACATAAATTGGAGTTAAAACTGGAAGATCAGAAGGCCGAAACAGGCCTAACAACCTGGTAATTTTCGGTCTTCCAGAAGAAGTGGAGGGCCATTCTCCTGTCATCTTCGCTCAAAAACTGCTCAGTAAAATAGCTGCCCCCCCCCCCACACTCAATGGCCTATGCAGTCGAAAGGGCCCACAGATCCCTAAGGCCCAGGCCTCCTCCTGGTGCAAAACCTAGGCCATTTATCCTGCGATTGCTGAGTTACATTGATCGCCAACATGTCCTGTCAGCAATCAAAGATCTTCAGGAAGTTAAATGGGAGGACTCTCCGATCCGGTTTTCCCAAGATTTACCAGTGGCCACACGTCAAAAACGGGCTGAATGCTATCCCTTTGTCACCAAATTAATTGCCGCTGGAATAAAATTCCAGATACTCTATCCAGCTGGGTTATCTGTCTTATACCTAGGCAGCTGGAAAACATTTGAAAACGCTGATCAGGCTGCAAAAGAGCTTACAACTCTCTTCCCTGACCTCTTCACCTCACGCTGAAGCTTCACCACCAGCATTTGATTTCCCACAGTAAGTCTAGAACTTGAGCTGTCAAGAAGTTACCTGGGTTGCAAGTTTTGCTTGCAATTGAATGCTCCCCTCGACTGCTCTGAGGAGAAGTTTAATCTGTGTGTGTTTCCTGCTGTAGGGTTTTGATTTTTTGATTCTGTGGGTTTTCAGGTCCCATTTTTCTCCTTGCTGGAGTTTTGATCGATCCCATGCTGAAGCGCTTGACAAAGATCCCGTCTCTGAACTGGCTGTCAGTCCTCTGGGTACTACGTCGATTCACCAGGTGGAATGAAGAGCCCGGGAAAGACTTTCTTGTTTGCTTACTCAGCCTTGGTTGCTGCTCCCCTACACAAAAGTGTGAGTGGTTTCCATTTGCACGAAAATGAGCACAATCGCTCAGCTGCTGCACAATTGTCCAGACTTTTCCCGACTGCATTTGAACGGTGTCGTCACTACAGAGTCTGATGATTTACCTGTATGGTAATAAATAGAACTTCCTCTGTCTGTCAACAAAATGTGGTTTGTCGAACTCTAACTTTCATTCATGAATAATGTAAATCAGGCATGCTATGCCCCGACTCAAGACCAATTCCAAAATTTGAGTTCTATTTCATTGTTTGGGTTTCAAATATATTTCTATTTACAACAAAGGTTGTTCACTAAATAATAGCTTGGTCATGTGGCTCCCTTTTTTTTTTCTTCCTTTATGTCAAGTTACATCTCCAGAATTTTAATGAAGAGCTCGCTAATATGCCACTAGAATATAGGGATATAATAGAAACATAGAAACATAGAATTTGACGGCAGATAAGGACCGCTTGGCCCACCCAGTCTGCCCATTTCCCTACCTAATGGATAAGCTGCAGATCCTAGTTAACCAGCAGCCTACTTCTTCCTACCCCAACCCCCTAGAATTGCCTTATGACTGTTCCATGCATGCTTGAATTCCACCACTGTTTTTGACTCCACAACCTCCTCCGGAAGGCTGTTCCATGCATCCACAACCCTCTGTGTGAAAAAATACTTCCTTAAATTACCTCTGAGCCGCTCCCCTCTATCTTCAAATTGTGTCCCCTTGTTCTTGCACACCTCTTTTTTTGAATGATGCTACCCTCTTGGACTTTGTTGATTCCCTTGAGGTACTTGAAAGTTTCTATCATGTCCCCCCTCTCCCTCCTTTCCTCGAGGCTATACATATTAAGCTCCTTAAGTCTCTCTTCATATGTCTTCCGGTGTAGACCCTTCACCATTTTAGTTGCCCTCCTCTGGACAGCTTCCATCCTGTCTATGTCTTTGTGGAGATTGGGCCTCCAGAACTGCATGCAGTACTCCAGATGGGGTCTCACCAACTGTCTGTACAGAGGGATAATAACTTCCTGTTTTCTACTGGTGATGCCTCTCCCTATGCATCCCAGTATTTCCTCAGCCCTCCTTGCTGCCCTCTCACATTGCTTGCCCACCTTTAGGTCATCTGATATGACTACCCCCAGGTCCCTTTCCATTTTTGTTGTTGTTAGTATCTCACCCCCCATTGTGTACTCTTCCCCTGGGTTTTTGTTTCCCAGGAGCATTACCTTGCACTTCTTAGCATTGAATCTAAGCTGCCATACATTTGACCATTCCTCTAACCTTGCCAAGTCCCTTCTCATCCTTTCCACCCCACCTTGTGCATCAACTCTGTTGCAGATCTTTCCGTCCAGTCCCTCTGCAATGTCGCTTATAAAGACATTGAAGAGGACCAGTCCTAATACTGAACCCTGCGGTACCCCACTAGTAACCCCCCTTCCTTCAGAGTGGACTCCATTTACTATTAATCTCTGTGTCCTATTCTCCAGCCAATTCTTTACCCAGGCTGTCATCTTGGGACCCACTCCCAGGCTGGCTAACTTGTATATTAATCTTTTGTGTGGGACTGTGTCAAATGCCTTGCTAAAGTCTAGGTAGGCCATGTCCACAGCCCCTCCCTGATCTACTACTTTGGTCACCCAGTCAAAGAGTCTATCAGATTTGTCTGGCATGACCTTCCCGCTGTGAATCCATGCTGCCTTGGGTCCTGTGCCCCTCTGGCCTCTAGATACTCGACAGTTATTTCCTTCAGAAGTGATTCCATCATTTTCCCTACCACTGAGGTTAAACTAACGGGTCTGTAGTTTCCTGCTTCTGCCTTGCTCCCACTTTTGTGAAGGGGAATCACATCTGCCCTCCTCCAGTCCTTGGATACCACCCCATCCTCCCATGATTTGTTAAAGAGGGTAGTCAGTGGTGTCACTAGTTCTACCCTTAGTTCTTTTAGAATTCTGGGATGAATCTCATCAGGCCCCATTGCTTTGTCCACCTTCAGTTTTAAGAGTTCTTTCAGAACCCTTTCTTCTGTAAATGGGCTGGCATCAACTTCTGTATCCAGAGTGTTTCTACTGTTTGTTTTAGGTACCTCCCCTTCGTCCTTTGTAAATACTGAGCAAAAATATTTGTTTAGTATCTCTGCCTTTTCACAGTCCCCTCTGCCCACCCTCCCTCCTCCCTTTATTAAGCCTCACTATCCCTCCTTGGTCTTCCTTTGCTCCCTGATATACCTATAAAAGGTTTTATCCCCCTTCTTAACTGAGTTGGCTATCTTTTCCTCGGTTTGGGCCTTTGCTGTTCTGACTGCCTTCCCAGCTTCCTTTTGCTTTAACTGATACAGTTCTCTGTCCTGCTCCTTCTGTGATTCCTTGTACTTCCTGAATGCTTTCTTTTTCTCTTGAACCTTCACTGCCACTTCCTTTGAGAACCATAGTGGTTTCTTACGTCATTTTGTTTTGTTTATTTGCTTCACAAAAAGGCTTGTTACCTCTGTGATGGCAGTTTTTATTATTCCCCATTGTTCTTCCACACCTCCTTCCTGCCCATTTGCTAGTGCATTCCTTAGGCACTCACCCATTTTGGCAAAGTCAGCCCTCCTAAAGTCCAGTGCTTTTGCCTTTGTATGGTTT
Organism: Neoceratodus forsteri; assembly: GCA_016271365.2. NCBI lineage: Eukaryota > Metazoa > Chordata > Ceratodontiformes > Ceratodontidae > Neoceratodus > Neoceratodus forsteri. The sequence continues at coordinate 1,647,831,117 of CM057450.1, forward strand.
GACTCTATTGCTGTGTTTATTGTGAACCTTACTGTTCGATGGTCGCTAGTTGCCAGATGGCTACCCACTTCTACATCTGTTCATCTCCATTTGAGAGAACCAGGTCTAAGATTGCTCCCTCTCAAGTGGGCTCCAATACTAGTTGTCTAAGGCATGCCCCCTGTAGGGCATCTAGAATAACCCCACTCTTCGAAGTGGCTGCTGCAACTGCACTCCAGTTAACATCTGGCATATTCAGATCACCCATCAGCAATATCTTCCCTTTTTCCGCCATTCTAAGTATACTTTCTATCATTTCCTTGTCCATTTCCTCCCCCTGAGAAGGGGGTCTGTATATAACCCTGTGCGGATTGTGGTGCCATTGCGGTCTCCAAATTTACCCACAGTGCTTCTTCTCCTCCCTGTTTTCCCTTTTGTTCTGTTGCTTTGATTTCTTCCCTTATGTAAAGAGCTACTCCTCCTCCTCCTCTTTTACCCTCCCTGTCCCTCCTGTAGATAGTGTATCCTGGTATGTTTATGTCCCAGCCATGGTTTTGTGTGAACCATGTTTCTGTGACTGCCACGATATCCAGATGTTCCTCCTCCATCAAGTCCACTAATTCAGGAAGCTTGTTACTCAGACTACGGGCATTGGTACTCATTGCTCTCCATTTTTTGATGGCTTTACCTTCTGTTGCAGCATCCCCCACTGACCTTTCTACGTTGGTCTTTTTCTCATTTAGTACCCTGTTTTGTAGGGAGGCTGGGATTTTCCTGCTGCTTATCAGTGCCTCCCCCCTTGACTAGTTTAAAAGCTTGCCAATGAAGCATTTAAACCGATTGCTCAAAACGTGTTCCCTTCCTGGACAGATGCAGACCATCCTGCCAGTATAGGCTGGTGTCCCTCCAGGTGGAACCCCAGTCCCCAATGAAGCCAAACCCCTGTGCTCCACACCATTTTTTCAACCATTCATTAAACTGCATGGTACAAAGTACCCTCGCCTCACTCATGCCATTGACAGGCAGCACCTCTGAGAAGGATACTGTGTGTGCTACTTGTCTTAGGCCCCGCCCCAGTTCTACAAAGTCCTTCTGCACTGCTCTAATCTCATGCTGAGCCAAGTCATTTGTCCCTAGGTGGACAATGACGTCCAGCTCAGTGGATTTGGTTTAGACAGCCTTTCATTAACTAGTGATTAATTAAAGACTACACGTGGTAGTACTGTTTTAGTATTAATCTTATAGTTAAATTAGTGTTCACTGATAATATGTAGGTAGTGAATTTAATTATGGTACCTGTTTTTTGATTTTGGATAAATGTCAATTGTTAACTTTAACATTTAATCAGAGGGTTGGGCCGGGGGGTACATGACTGTCTAGCTGTTGAGGAAGCAGTCATGAATCAGACATTGGGGTTTGAACCTCCTAAATCACTATCCCAGTTAGAGAATTTTTTTATCTTAGTTTCTAAATATATGTTGTGGGGTTCAGAACTGGGTCCTCAAGGTCCTGGCTATGTGGATTTAAACATTTTGGATCGGGCCGGGGGAAGAAGGGCAACAAGTAAGGGGTTGTCTGCCACTGAAATGGGGTCAATTATTGTTATCTTAGATATCCAGTATCGGTTGTATCCCACCATCTCACATCCTACTTTCCTGTATCTCACAAATCCTTATGGCTGACCTTAAATATTGTTTCTGGAATATAAAAGGGGCTCAGACTCCAGCCAAGCGAACCAAAGTTCTATTTCACTTCAAAAGTCTGCAAACTGATGTAGCTTTTTTGCAAGAAACACTTCTCCTGGCCAATCATATGCAGTATTTACATAGAAACTGAGTGGGTCAGGTGTTCGATTCTGGTATTGATTCCCATAGATGAGGGGTTGCCATCCTGATAGCCTGAAGAATTCCATTTCGCCTCATACAACAAATTGCTGTCCCAGGTGGTAGACTTGTTTTTCTGAGGGCCCTTCTGGGCCATTCTGAAATGGTTTTAGGATCCATCTACAGACCTAACAGTGAAGACCAAGAATTCTTTTTGAATCTTACGACTATTCTTGCCCCTTGGACCATGTTTCCAATGGTCCTGGGTGGAGATTGGAACCAGGTATTATCTAACAACCTAGATAGATCTGGTCAGGTCTGGCAAAACTTATCACTGGGACAAAAAGCTCTACATGAGTTAATGCACTCCCTCAGCCTCATAGATCCCTGGATGCTAATGTACCCTGATAGTAAAAAGTTCTCATTTCACTCTCTTCCCCATCACTCCTTTTCCCAGATAAACTATTTTCTTATGACAGTTGATCACCTTCCAGGGGTTTCTCAGGCCTATTACTCTTCTAAGGTTATCTCAGACCATCACATAGCCCACCTTCAATTAGATCTTTCTCCCAATATACATAGAGATAGAATCTGGAAATTGAACAATCAACTTCTGAAATCTGAAGAAGAAATACAACTACTCCAAACATTCATTTCTAATTTTATGGAAATTAACACCCTATCCATGCTTAAAAAAGATTTTCTGTGGGGATCCCTGAAGTGTGCACTGAGAGGTGAATTAATTCATCTAGCGACCAAGCGTAAGAAGCAGAGACCAGTGGCTCTTTCTTCAATCTTAGCCCAGATAGAAGACTAGGAGAGGCTTCTCCTTCCTTCTGCCCCTATAGAAGAATGGGAAAAAGTAGAATCTCTTCATGCCCAGTACAACCAATTACTAGCGGAAAAGGCTGAATTCCTTATGCTACGCTCTAAAATATCCTATTTTGATCACAGGGAAAGGGCGGGGAAACTCATAGCCCTTCGTCTTCATACTCAAGTAGCTGATAGAATAGTCACCTCTATTTACTCAAATTCAGGTGACCTTCTAACCTCTCCCCCAGATATTGTGAATGCATTCCAAGACTATTACCGGCAACTATACTCCGCTTCTGCATTCCTCTCCTTGTCCCAACAATTCGACAGCTTCATTCAAGACATTGATCTGCCAGTGCTATCAGACTCCCAGATAAATATCCTGAAAACTCCTATTACTATAGCAGAAGTTTGTGATGCCATAGACTCCCTTTCCCCGGACAAATCACCTGGCCCAGACGGTTTCACCACAAACTTTTATAAAAAACTTAAAGAGAAAATTGCCCCATTCTCTTAGACACCTTTCACTACATCTTTAAGAAAGGCATATCTAATACCTCTCTGACCCGGGTCATTGTAACTGTTCTTCCCAAACCTGGCAAAGATCCTCTCTTTATTCCCAACTATAGGCCAATCTCCCTAATCAATGTGGATCTCAAGATTCTTGCTAAAATCCTCTCCTCCAGATTAGGCCAGGTTTAGGATTCCCTTATAAGTATAGAACAGGTAGGGTTTGTAAAAGGGAGGCTTTCATCTGATCGCCTCAGGAAAATAGCATACCTCTCTTCTGTGTCCAGGGACTCATCTGTTCCGGCAGTCCTTGTTTCCCTGGATGCAGAAAAAGCTTTTGATAGGGTCTCTTGGGACTATCTCTTTATGTTACTACCTAGGTATCATTTCCCGATAGAATTCATACAATAAGTTAAAATTTTGTGCACTTCTCCATTTGACCAAATCCAATGTAACGGTGTTCTCTCTACTTCCCTCACTCTATTTCAGGATACCCGCCAAGGTTGTCCCCTTTCTCCCTTCCTCTTCAACTTATATCTAGAACCCCTTATCAGAAAAATTAAAAATTCAGCACTCGTATCTGGTATATCAATAAGTAACCCGGAATACAACATCTCTGCTTATGCAGATGATATACTCCTCCATATTTCTAACCCTACCCAATCTCTATCTGCTGCCTTTCATATCGTATCCCAATTTGAGGCAATTTCAAACTATGAGTTAAACATGGGAAAAATGGAAGTCTTCCCCCTCAATAAATACACAGTGAGGACTGATATTGAACATCTGGGCCTACACTGGAACACCGATAAACTCAAATATTTAGGGTTTTACCTTCACCCCCTCCCCCCATATCATGAAAAAACTCAATTTAGATGTGCTAATTAATACATTAACAGAGGATTTTAGACGTTGGTCTAAATTACCTTTTTCTATATGGGGACGCATGAGTATAATAAAAATGAATGTACTACCCCATGTTTTATATCACCTACAAATGTTCAGTTGGGCTTTCCTGTCATCAAGTTCTCACAGATTCAGAGAATTCTCAGCACATTCATATGGCTAGGGAAAAAAGTTAGACGAAATTACCTTAAGCTTACGCATCAAAAAATTGACGGTGGTCTTCAAGCCCCTAATTTTTACATATATTATTTAGCTATTCACTTGGCCAGAATTAGATACTGGATACAACCCCCAGAGAATAGTCTAGATTCCGCATATTGTCCCTCCTGGGTTAGAATCAAACATGAACTCTGTTCTGAAAAAGGCATTGATCCCAAAGTCCTTCCTTTCATTACTAGGAAGAGCCTCCCTAAATCCCTACAGGATACACCACTAAGCTCTCTACTTCATACACATTATCAACTAATCACTTTCCTTAAAGTGGATGCATCTAGAGATACTGCCCAACGCTTGTTCTCAAACCCTAATCTTCTAATTTCGGGTAAGTCAATTAAACCTCACCTTTTTTGGCCTGACATGGGTGTTGTAATCAGAGCCAGCTGGTTCAGGAAAAAAGAACTGCTCTCTTATAAAGCAACCAGCCACCTTTTCAACTGGCCTACTACACATGTTTTCAAATACTTTCAGATATCCCACCTGCTGACACATCATTTTGGCTCAGGGGCTTGGGACAGTCCCTTTGTGTCTGCTTTACTGCCATACACTAGCTCCATTCCCTCATCTCATGTAATATCCTATTCATACAAATTTCTTCTAACAAAAGTTGCTACTCTGGAAGGTCAGAGGTTCCACTGGTGGGATAATATCTTACCACCAACTTCCCCTTCCAAGACTTGGGCTAATATTTGGAATCACTTATATAAATATATTAAGTGGGACAGATATAGACTCATGCAATTTCATATTAACCATAATCTATTTTATACACCACTTAAACTTGACCAGATAGGAGTTTTATCTTCTAACCAATGCCCTAAATGTTAACAAGCACCTGCTGATCTACTCCATATGTTATGGTCCTGTGATAAAATCACTTCTTTTTGGCACAACATTCGAAAACACCTTGACCCACTACTTGCACTGTCAGATAACTTCAACCCAGAAATTTGCATCTTGGGTGACTATGCAATTTTACAAGGGTGTTAACAGAGAGCGCACATGGCCTTAATTTCAACCTGTGCCAAGAAAGTAATTTTGAGGCATTGGCTGAAGTCGGCTACCCACGTCTATGAGGAATGGTTTAAGGAAATCATGTTTGCCTTACAAGCAAAGCTCATTATTGCAGGAGCTACCAACAGAACGTACAATTATAAACTAAGATGAGAACCACTATATACTCTTTTATTGATTCAGTAGACCCTAATCACTCTTACCTCCCTTTTTAATGACAGTTATATCCCCTGGATATAATCTCCAAAACCGTTTTTTATTATTGCATTTCTTTACAACCATCCTCATTTAACAGTAAGTGGCAGACTGGGGTGGGTTGGGAGGAAGGGGAGGAGGTGGGTGGGATACAGACAATGATAACATGTTTTATGATTTCTTATACTGTAATCCTTCCCTGTGTGCTACACATTATGTATTAGTATTCTACTAACTGAATTTTTGCTCCAGCATTATCATGTTGTCTGTATTGGTTGTTGTTGTTAATATCTTAAAACAATAAAGCTTATTAAAAGGAAAAAAAATAAACCAGACCCATACCATTGCTTTTAGGTCTATTCAATCCTGGCTTTACTTTCATAAACTAATCCTTAATGTTGATAAAACACATACCATGTTGTTTGGTTCAACATTCAATTTAAACAACAATCGTGATCTAGTTCAAGTATCTGGTCATGATGGCATGCTTCTCAAACCTGTATGCTCTTTCAGGTATCTTGGAGTACTCCTTGATGAAAACTTCAACTTTGAGAAGCATAAAATATCTTCCTATAAATCAGTCAATGCAAAAATTGGTGCTGCTTACAAAACCAGCTACGTCCTTATGAAATCAGCTAGATTAGCCATAGCCCGTGGTGTCTTGCTCCCGCCCTTATCCTATGGGGTAGTCACTCATCCGAGTTCATCCACCACTCTCCTTAGAAAGTGGGATACCACCTACAACAGCATCTGTAGGTATGTCTCGGCCTCACCCTGGTCTAAACACCACTGTCAACTCTATGCAGACTTAAATTGTCTATACCCTACATTGGCTCGAACCTTTGCCCTTGGCTTCCTGACTGACAATGTTATAAGAACAGGGATCCCTGTATTGCTGACCTCCCTACTAACTCCTCTGTCCCCCTCCCATGGCCTCAGATCATCTGACAAATTGCTGCTGAAAACACCAAGATGTAAATCTCACAAAGGAACCCTTGCTTTCTCTCACTCGGTGACTAAACTCTGGAACTCCCTGCCTCTTAATGTTTACCTAGCCCCCAGCCATGCCCATTTTAAAATGAACTATCGAAACTTCCTCTTCAGTCAGATCTCTTGTGCCTGCTTCAAACCCCCCTGAATTTTTGCTTTCAGGCTTCACCTCACTCTCCAATGCTGCAAACTGCTCCCCTCTCGGCCTACCCACCTGGTTATGTTATTAAGCTCTTATGTCTCTATCAGTTATGTTTTAGCAGATCTTAACCCAGTTGTGCTTACCACGCATGTTTGTAATCATTAATTGTTGTTAATGTTAATGTTAGTGGACTACTGACCCGTCCTGCTCTAAATCATGTAATTTGTCTAATTATTGTGTTGCTCTGTATCTTGTTATTCCTGTTATCAAATGTTGTGTTGCTCTGCATCTTGCTATTCCTGTTATCAAATGTCATTCCCTGCCTACCTATTGTAATCTCCCCGGTTGTGCCTGAAAATAGTCATGTCTTGGTTATGGTACTTACCAGGTAAACAAAAACTAAATAAATAACATATAAATGGCTGGAGACTTTAATGTGAACTGGCTTGCCAATTTGGCTTCCCATGCCAAGGACACCTCCACTGCACTGGACCTGACCCAGCTGGTCAGCCAACCTACCGGGGTGAATCCCACTAACGGCTCTAGCACCCTGATCAACCTTCTTCTCACCAACTGTCCCCATAGAATCTCTGACCTGGTGGTCCTTCCAGACTCCCTAAGCAATCACTCACCCATCCTCTTTTCCTGGTCATGTCTTCAGCAGAAACCCAAAACAAACTATATTGCCCAGCGTCATCTCCGACCTGGAGGCCTCACAAAACTAAGAAAATACTAAACTCAGTGGGACTGGTCCCCCATCTCCCAGGCCCCTACTATAGATGAAGCCCTTGATTATTTCACCTGTTCTTTTAATAAAGCATGTGACATCTATGCCCCACTGTCAAAAGTGCAATCCAAGAAACATAATGTCCCCAGGTCACACCATCTCTGCTCTAACAGCTAAAGCACAGAGATGATCTCTGGCATAAAGCAGTCGCATCCGGCACACAGGTGGACAGGCAAGCCTATAAACTGGCTCATAACAGATACACTTGGGCCATAAAACAGGCCAAATTGGGTTACTACAAAATGACCCTTGTCTCCTCCTGGGGGAATGCTCGGTTGTTCTGGGACAATATCAAGGAACTCAATGGCAAATCCCACCTCCGTCCCCCTACTAACTGTCAATAATGTCCTACCACCGACCCGCTGACCATTGCCAACTGCCTCAATTCATCATTCTCTCACCTTAGTGCAGTATTCCCAAATAACTTCTTCGACCCCACTCCTGCAACTCCATCCCCTAACACCCAGCATCCCCCCTTCCATCTCAGGGTGATCTTTACAAATGAGGCAAGGCCTTATCTCATTAAAGTATTCAATGGTTCTTGCTATTGCAAAGATTCTTTTGATATGAGAATCCTACATCTAGTACTACATACAGTCCTCTCCCCACTGACTGACCTAATTAACCACTCCCTAAGTCTGGGGCAGTTCTCTGCAGCCTGGAAGACTGCCACAGTCACCCCAATACTGAAGAGTGGTGACAGCACCTCCCCCAATAACTACCATCCCATATCCATTCTCCCACCACTCTCGAAAGCCCCTGAAAAAATTATAGCCACCCAACTCACTGAGTACCTGCTTGCTCATAACCAGGGCCACTGGAAAATTGCAGAAAAGGTTACCCAAAATTATGGAGCGTTTTGCAAAAATTGCGGGAAATTGCGGGGGTTCTACTATAGACCCTTAGTGCTTCACAATAAATCTTTTAATGTTTTCTGCAGCATATATTAGTCAGTATAAATTGCTAAATGAATACACTGACACCTGAATATGTTTAAAACATAAAGAAAAGTTTATGTTCCTAACAAGAATACTAAGCTGATAAGCTATCATAAGCATTGCCTATCTTCCAAAATTTAAAAGCATTTGTCCCATACAGTGCTAAATAGATTCTACAAAGTGAGCCACAGCAAATAAATATTAAATAAAGCCAGAATAAATATTTTTTTTGTTTCTGGCTGTAGAATAATGAAGCCTAATCAACAGCTGTTTACAGTACTCTGCCAGCTATTCACCCACTTTGGTACAAGAAAAAAATAAGCAGAGTGGTGAATAGCTGAGTGTTAGTAAAATGTTGTTAAAGTGTTTAATGGTCATAATTTGTACTGTAGGTACTGTACACTATTTTTGAAATCACATATTTAAACATTAAATCTGGGGGTTATTGGGGCTGGCAGTATAATCTAGAGGTAAGAGTAGCAAACTGTGAATGAGCTGACGACATCTAGCAGACCTGGGTTTGACTCCCACAACCTCCACTTGTATACCGTGTGATTCTGAACAAGCCACTTAACCTCCTCAGTACTCCTGGGCTGCACCTGAAAACAGGCACTTGTGCCTAGTGGGCCTTACGTGGTTACCAAAAAATGTAAAAAAAATACCAATATATTTTTACTGCATCATACAATAGTCAGGGTACCCTGTAATTTACCTTTGTTTTACTCTGGCTGCAATGATTTTGTTTAGTTAAAGATATATGTTCAGATACATTTTGTGTTTTATAAGCTTCTTTTTAGACTTTAGTTAGGTTTTTATTGTAGTCTTTGCATGTGAGCATCTAGGGGGTAGTTGCTAAGAGTGAGATCATGTTACCAACTAGCTTATTCAAGTTTGAAATCGGCAGGGCTATCCAAAAATCCTCAGCTGTTTGAATCAAAACCAGTCTAAATGAAAGTATGCTCACAAGGAATAACTTGCCCTGTCACTTACAAAAAGGTTTCATAGTTAGCATCCCATTTAAGTGAATAGGATAATTTGCACCTTTTCTCCCATCTTTTGTTTCAGTCTGTATGTCTACAAAAAGTTTTCTGATAGACTGCTTCAACACAAAACAATGTTAAGTGTTTAAGTGTACTTATGCTTGGCTAGTGGATTTTGAAACTAGACAAGACAAAGATTCAAAAGAAATCAGTTTCACATAAAACCCTTGCTCTACCTTGCACTGCATTGTTTCGGCCAAATCCAAGTCTGCATGCAAAATTGTCAATATATTGAGAGTATTTTATAAAGAATGTTAATACTTTTTACACAGTTCAATATAAAAACTCAAAAATTGCAAGAAATTGCGGAACATGTCATTTTTTGCCGAGAATGGTGAAAATTATGGATTCTGCAAAAAAATTGCAGGTGCAATTTTCCAGTGGCCCTGCTCATAACCTACTTTGTAAGGAGCAGCATGGCTTGAGATCTGGGCACAGTACAACTATGGCTTTCACTGAGTTATCTAATTTCATTCACTCTGCCATGGATAGAAAACACCTAGCTGGAGCTGTCTTCATTGACCTGTCAAAGGCCTTTGATACAGTCTCCCACCCCTTACTCTTAAGCACACTCCAACACATAGGTCTGTCCCAAGGACCTGTCTCCTGGTTTGCCAGTTACCTCACAGCTAGATCACAATGTGTCAAAATAAACAACACCCTCTCAACCACCCTGCCAGTGTGCTCTGGGGTTCCCCAGGGCTCCATCCTTGGCCCTCTATTATTCAGCATCTACCTAAACACCTTGCCCAATTCCTGCTCCAGCAACCTACTACTCTATGCAGATGACATGGTTCTTTTTGCCTCACACCCAGCTCCCACAGTATTGCAGTCCTCCATTTAACCAGATTGAAAACTGGTTCATAGACCAAATACTTGTGGTCAATGTAAAAAAGACAAAAACCATGCTCTTTGCCCACTGACAGAATAAGGCCAAGAATGCACAGCTAACAATCCTCTCCCACTCTCTCCTTCCTCTAGAACAGGTCCATACATATAAATACTTGGGCCTTACATTTGAATCCAACGTCTCCTTCCATTCATACATTGACACTATGTCATCAGCCATAAATGTCCGTATGGGCCTATTGTATTGGCACAAGGGTTGCCTACCTCCAGAAGCCCTTAATCTGGCTGTCACCTCCTCAGTCCTCTCCCTAGTCAATTATGGGCTCACTATCTACTCGGCTACTGACCAGACAGCCCTTAACAAAATCTACATGGCCATAAACAAAGCAGGCTCCTCTCTGGGGCAGACAAGTGTACCCATACTTGTACCCTATATGCCCTGACAAATCTCTTCACCCTGGACGAAAGGCTATTTTATCAAACATGTCTCCTCACAAAGAAAATACACCTGGGGCTTACCCCCATGGGGGTTCTGCCTCTCTCTCTCTCCTATCCTCCCACACCTCAGTGAACACCTGCATTGCCAACCGACAGGTGTGGTTCATCCCAAGGTTTAGAACCTCCTTAACCCAAAGGTCATTCCCACACAGGGCCCCAGCCTGGTACAACAAACTCCACTCTGACATCTCCTCCATCTCCAAATTAGGACCTTTCAAGTCAGCCCTCAAAAAGCACATTCTCGCTTCACAGCGCTGCCAATGTACCAGCTAGTGCTGGGTCATCTAGCTATCATCTTACGGGACCACCCCACCACTGAGCTCCTACCGATAGGGCTACCAAACATTATCTATTAACAATGCCTCCTTTGGCTGCACTCACAAGATATCAGTCTAATTCTCTGCTTCGCTGTAAATATCAAACCTGTTACTCCCACCATCAGCAAACTTATTCTTCTCTTGAAAACTATAAAATGCAGCTCTCGGTAACACGTTCAATGCAATGTATAGCTAATCTTGATTCTGCAATATTGTATAACTGAAAAAACTGTAACCTTTAGCTGCCATTCTATGTCTATATGTATTAAGTGTATATGTTTGTTTTTTCTGATGCGGAGCCTTTGTAAATGAGTCCCTGACTCAAAGGTTGTAATCCTAAAGTCTTAAATAAATAAATACACCCACAATCTAAGTTTTAAAGAGGACCTTCACCAGTCCTTTTGACTTTCGTGCATAAATTACCCCTTCTTGTAATGATTCTGGAATTGTATTTCATTACTGTCCGCTGCAGTTAGTTTTTGCATTCTGAGCTGCTAAAAACTGCAGGGTGTACCAGAGCTTCCATAGCAAGCCTGGTGTTGCTGTGGACTCAGGGTTGTACTGCTGACATCACTGTAGGGCAGTGTCAGTTTCACACACAAAAAAAAAACATACTGACAAGGCATTTGGGTTTTGGCATAATGCATTGCTAACAGAGTGTCTTGGGGAAGGGGGGACACAGTATGTACACTGAGTACTGGTAGGTTTCCTTGCAACATTGTTGCAACTGCATGGTACTGCACAGTGTGAGTCACTCCTCTACCATATAGTGATGTCATCAGGAGCTAGCAGCCCAGCAGCTGAACAGCAATGGCAAGTGCAGCAGGGCTCAAAAACAAATCCAAATTATGGAAGGCAGAGTAAACCTTTGCCAAAAATAACAAATGCACACACCTTTTCGGGTCTAGTACTGCATATAATGACTATAAACTGTAACTTTTTGGATCATCTTGAAAGTTCCTCTTTAACACTAGTCAGTAACTGTGCACGTTTAAAATGTAGCAGCCCTCAAGGTCCAGGGAGTGGAGGGGCTCCGAGCCGCCAGCGGGTCAGCGGCACCTGTGCAGCCGACCAAGGGATCCAGGAGGCTGGGAGAAGCAGGCAGAAAGAAGGCGAAGCCATCGAGGTCCAGGGAGCGGAGGGGCTCCGAGCCGCCAGCGAGTCGGCGGCACCTGTGCAGTCGACCAAGGGTTCAAGGAGGACGGGAGAAGTAGGCAGAAAGAAGGCGCAGCCCTCGAGGTCCAGGGAGCGGAGGGGCTCCGAGCCGCCAGCGGGTCGGTGGCGCCTGTGCAGCTGACCAAGGGTGCCAGGAGGCCGGGAGAAGCAGGCAGAAAGAAGGCACAGACCTCGAGGTCCAGGGAGTGGAGGGGCTCCGAGCGACCAGCGGGTCGGCGGAACCTGTGCAGCCGACCAAGGGTTCCAGGAGGCCGGGAGAAGCAGGCAGAAAGAAGGCGCAGCCCTCGAGGTCCAGGGAGTGGAGGGGCTCCGAGCCGCCAGCGGTTTGGCGGCAGCTGTGCAGCCGACCAAGGGTTCCAGGAGGCCGGGAGAAGCAGGCAGAAAGAAGGCGCAGCCCTCGAGGTCCAGGGAGCAGATTGGCTCCGAGCCGCCAGTGGGTCGGCGGCACCTGTGCAGCCGACCAAGGGTTCCAGGAGGCCAGTAGAAGCAGGTAAAAAGGAGGCACAGCCCTCGAGGTCCAGGGAGCGGAGGGGCTCCGAGCCACCAGAGGGTTCGGCGGCACCTGTGCAGCCGACCAAGGGTTCCAGGAGCCCGGGAGAAGAAGGCAGAAAGAAGGCGCAGCCATCGAGGTCCAGGGAGCGGAGGGGCTCCGAGCCGCCAGCAGGTCGGCGGCACCGGTGCAGTCGACCAAGGGTTTCAGGAGGCCGGGAGAAGCAGGCAGAAAAAGGCAGAGCCCTCGAGGTCCAGGGAGCTGAGGGGCCCGGAAGCCAGCGTGGTCGGGCGGCACCTGTGCAGCCGACCAAGTGATCCAGGAGGCTGGGAGAAGCAGAAAGAAGTTATGTGCTTAATGGAGGTCAAGGGAGTGGAGGCCCGAGCCGCCAGCGAGTCGGCGGCACCTGTGCAGTCGACCAAGGGTTCCAGGAGGCTGGGAGAAGCAGGCAGAAAGAAGGCGCAGCCCTTGAGGTCCAGGGAGCGGAGGGGCTCCGATCCGCCAGCGGGTCGGTGGCACCTGTGCAGCCGACCAAGGGTTCCAGGAGGCCGGGAGAAGCAGGCAGAAAGAAGGCACAGCCCTTGAGGTCCAGGGAGTGGAGGGGCTCCGAGCCACCAGCGGGTCAGTGGCACCTGTGCAGCCGACCAAGGGTTGCAGGAGGCCGGGAGAAGCAGGTAGAAAGAAGGCGCAGCCCTCGAGGTCCAGGGAGCGAAGGGGCTCCGAGCCGCCAGCGGGTCGGCGGCACCTGTGCAGCCAACCAAGGGTTTCAGGAGGCTGGGAGAAGCAGGCAGAAAAAGGCGCAGCCCTCGAGGTCCAGGGAGCGGAGGGGCTCCGAGCCGCCAGTGGGTCGGCGGCACCTGTGCAGCCGAACAAGGGTTCCAGGAGGCCGTGAGAAGCAGGCAAAAAGAAGGCGCAGCCCTCGAGGTCCAGGGAGCGGAGGGGCTACGAGCCGCCAGTGGGTCGGTGGCACCTGTGCAGCCGACAAAGGGTTGCAGGAGGCCAGGAGAAGCAGGCAGAAAGAAGGCGCAGCCCTCGAGGTCCAGGGAGCGGAGGGGCTCCGAGCCGCCAGCGGGTCGGTGGCACCTGTGCAGCCGACCAAGGGTGCCAGGAGGCTGGGAGAAGCAGGCAGAAAGAAGGCACAGCCCTCGAGGTCCAGGGAGTGGAGGGGCTCCGAGCCACCAGCGGGTCGGCGGAACCTGTGCAGCCGACCAAGGGTTCCAGGAGGCCGGGAGAAGCAGGCAGAAAGAAGGCGCAGCCCTCGAGGTCCAGGGAGTGGAGGGGCTCTGAGCCGCCAGCGGTTTGGCGGCACCTGTGCAGCCGACCAAGGGTTCCAGGAGGCCGGGAGAAGCAGGCAGAAAGAAGGCGCAGCCCTCGAGGTCCAGGGAGCGGATTGGCTCCGAGCCACAAGTGGGTCGGCGGCACCTGTGCCGCCGACCAAGGGTTCCAGGAGGCCAGTAGAAGCAGGTAAAAAGGAGGCACAGCCCTCGAGGTCCAGGGAGCGGAGGGGCTCCGAGCCACCAGAGGGGTCGGCGGCACCTGTGCAGCCGACCAAGAGTTCCAGGAGGCCGGGAGAAGCAGGCAGAAAGAAGGCGCAGCCCTCGAGGTCCAGGGAGCGGTGGGTCTCCGAGCCGCCAGCGGTCGGGCGGCACCTGTGCAGCCGACCAAGGGTTTCAAGAGGCCGGAAAAGCAGGCAGAAAAAGGCGCAGCCCTCGAGATCCAGGGAGCGGAGGGGCCCGAGCCGCCAGCTGGTCGGGCGGCACCTGTGCAGCCGACCAAGGGATCCAGGAGGCTGGGAGAAGCAGGCAGAAAGAAGGCGAGGCAATCGAGGTCCAGGGAGCGGAGGGGCTCGAAGCCGCCAGCGGGTCGGCGGCACCTGTGCAACCGACCAAGGGTTTCAGGAGGCTGGGAGAAGCAGGCAGAAAAAGGCGCAGCCCTCGAAGTCCAGGGAGCGGAGGGGCTCCGAGCCTGCAGTGGGTCGGCGGCACCTGTGCAGCCGAACAAGGGTCCCAGGAGGCCATGAGAAGCAGGCAAAAAGAAGGCGCAGCCCTCGAGGTCCAGGGAGCGGAGGGCCTCCGAGCCGCCAGCGGGTCAGCGGCACCTGTGCAGCCGACCAAGGGTTCCAGGAGGCCGGGAGAAGCAGGCAGAAAGGTACGGGCAAAGCCACAAACCAATTGGAAAGCGACCGCAGTCTGTGCCTTGCTTCCGATTGGTGCGCCTTCCCCATAGACTTAAACTGGGGTTTGCTGCACTATTCTGGCCGGGATTTCTGCTTTTCTTTAAATTATTTGGAATTCTTCATAAAAAGTGCTGTTTTCTCTTACTTTCTGCCTGATTTATGGATGTTTTTCTGAATTTTAAAATAAGTGTTACAGTCTTTGGAAATGCTGAGTGGGCTAGACGCTTCGGCGTCTATCCCTCCCATACCCTCCCAGTCTATTGTTGTGCAAATCTTAAGTTTTAGCACCTTATTGCAGATTACTGAAATAAAGGTACCTTGCTGACTGCCTTCTCCTCTGTCCACCACCTTGTAGAAGGCGCAGCCCTCGAGGTCCAGGGAGCGGAGGGGCTCTGAGCCGCCAGCGGGTCGGCAGCACCTGTGCAGCTGACCAAGGTTTCCAGGAGGCCGGGAGAAGCAGGCAGAAAGAAGGCGCAGCCCTCGAGGTCCAGGGAGCGGAGGTTCTCCGAGCCGCCAGTGGGTCGGCGGCACCTGTGCAGCCGGCCAAGGGTTCCAGGAGGCCGGGAGAGGCAGGCAGAAAGGTACGGGCAAAGCCACAAACCAATCGGAAAGCGACTGCAGTCTGTACCTTGCTTCCGATTGCTGCGCCTTCCCCATAGACTTAAACTGGGGTTTGCTGCACTATTCTGGCCGGGATTTCTGCTTTTCTTTAAATTATTTAGAATTCCTCATAAAAAGTGCTGTTTTCTCTTACTTTGTGCCTGATTTATGGGCTGTTTTTCTGTATTTTAAAATAAGTGTTACAGTCTTTTGAAATGCTGTGTGGGCTAGACGCTTAGGCGCCTTACCACCCCCATACCCTCCCAGTCTATTGTTGTGCAAATCTTAAGTTTTAGCACCTTATTGCAGATTACTGCAATAAAGGTACCCTGCTGACTGCCTTCTCCTCTGTCCCCCACCTTGTAGAAGGCGCAGCCCTCGAGGTCCAGGGAGTGGAGGGGCTCCGAGCCGCCAGCGGTTCGGTGGCACCTATGCAGCCGACCAAGGGTTCCAGGAGGCCGGAAGAAGCAGGCAGAAAGAATGCACAGCCCTCGAGTTCCAGGGAGCGGAGGGGCTCTGAGCCGCCAGCGGGTCGGCGGCACCAGTGCAGCCGACCAAGGGTTCCAGGAGGCCGGGAGAAGCAGGCAGAAAGAAGGCACAGCCCTCTAGGTCCATGGAGCGGAGGTGCTCCGAGCCATCAGCGGGTCAGCGGCACCTGTGCAGCCTACCAAGGGTTCCAGTAGGCCGGGAGAAGCAGGCAGAAAGAAGGCGCAGCCCTCGAGGTCCAGGGAGCGGAGGGGCTCCGAGCCGCCAGCGGGTCGGCGGCACCTGTGCAGCCGGCCAAGGGTTCCAGGAGGCCAGGAGAAGCAGGCAGAAAGGTACGGGCAAAGCCACAAACCAATCGGAAAGCGACTGCAGTCTGTACCTTGCTTCCGATTGGTGCGCCTTCCCCATAGACTTAAACTGGGGTTTGCTGCACTATTCTTGCCGGGATTTCTGCTTTTCTTTAAATTATTTAGAATTCCTCATAAAAAGTGCTGTTTTCTCTTACTTTGTGCCTGATTTATGGGCTGTTTTTCTGTATTTTAAAATAAGTGTTACAGTCTTTTGAAATGCTGTGTGGGCTAGACGCTTAGGCGCCTTACCACCCCCCATACCCTCCCAGTCTATTGTTGTGCAAATCTTAAGTTTTAGCACCTTATTTCAGATTACTGCAATAAAGGTACCCTGCTGACTGCCTTCTCCTCTGTCCCCCACCTTGTAGAAGGCGCAGCCCTCGAGGTCCAGGGAGCGGAGGGGCTCCGAGCCGCCAGCGGGTCGGCGGCACCTGTGCAGCCGACCAAGGGTTCCAGGAGGCCAGAAGAAGCAGGCAGAAAGAATGCACAGCCTCGAGTTCCAGGGGAGCGGAGGGGTTGAGCTGCCAGCGGGTCGGCGGCACCTGTGCAGCCGACCAAGGGTTCCAGGAGGCCGGGAGAAGCAGGCAGAAAGAAGGCACAGCCCTCGAGGTCCAGGGAGCGGAGGGCTCCGAGCCACCAGCGGGTCTGCGGCACCTGTGCAGCCTACCAAGGGTTCCAGGCCGGAGAAGCAGGCAGAAAGAAGGCGCAGCCCCCGAGGTCCAGGGAGCGGAGGGGTCGAGCCGCTACGGGTCGGGCGGCACTCGTGCAGCTGGCCAAGGGTTCCAGGAGGCCAGGAGAAGCAGGCAGAAAGTACGGGCAAACCGCAAACAATCGGAAAGCGACCGGTCTGTACCTTGCTTCCGATTGCGCGCCTTCCCATAGACTTAAACTGGGGTTTGCTGCACTATTCTTGCCGGGATTTCTGCTTTTCTTTAAATTAGTTAGAATTCCTCATAAAAAGTGCTGTTTTCTCTTACTTTGTGCCTGATTTATGGGCTGTTTTTCTGTATTTTAAAATAAGTGTTACAGTCTTTTGAAATGCTGTGTGGGTTAGACGCTTAGGCGCCTTACCCCCACCATACCCTCCCAGTCCATTGTTGTGCAAATCTTAAGTTTTAGCACCTTATTGCAGATTACTGCAATAAAGGTACCCTGCCGACTGCCTTCTCCTCTGTTCCCCACCTTGTAGAAGGCGCAGCCCTCGAGGTCCAGGGAGCGGAGGGGCTCCGAGCCGCCAGCGGGTCGGCGGCATTTGTGCAGCCGACCAAGGCTTCCAGGAGGCCGGGAGAAGCAGGCAGAAAGGTACGGGCAAAGCCGCAAACCAATCGGAAAGTGACCGCAGTCTGTGCCTTGCTTCTGATTGCTGCGCCTTTCCCATAGACTTAAACTGGGGTTTGCTGCACTATTCTGGCCGGGATTTCTGCTTTTCTTTAAATTATTTAGAATTCTTCATAAAAAGTGCTGTTTTCTCTTACTTTCTGCCTGATTTATGGGATGCTTTTCTGAATTTTAAAATAAGTGTTACAGTCTTTTGAAATGCTGAGTGGGATAGACGCTAAGGCGCCTATCCCCCCCCATACTCTCCCAGTCTATTGTTGTGCAAATCTTAAGTTTTAGTACCTTATTGCAGATTACTGAAATAAAGGTGCCCTGCTGACTGCCTTCTCCTCTGTCCCCCACCTTGTAGAAGGCGCAGCCCTCGAGGTCCAGGGAGCGGAGGGGCTCTGAGCCGCCAGCGGGTCGGCGGCACCTGTGCAGCCGACCAAGGGTTCCAGGAGGCCGGGAGAAGCAGGCAGAAAGAAGGCGCAGCCATCTAGGTCCAGGGAGCGGAGGGGTTCCGAGCCGCCAGTGGGTCGGCGGCTCCTGTTCAGCCGACCAAGGGTTCCAGGAGGCCAGGAGAAGCAGACAGAAAGACGGCGCAGCCCTCGAGGTCCATGGAGTGGAGGGGCTCTGAGCCGCCGACCAAGGGTTCCAGGAGGCCTGGAGAAGCAGGCAGAAAGAGGGCGCAGCCCTCGAGGTCCAGGGAGCGGAGGGGCTCCGAGCCGCCAGCGGTTCGGCGGCACCTGTGCAGCCAACCAAGGGTTCCAGGAGGCCTGGAGAAGCAGGCATAAAGAGGACGTAGACCTCGAGGTCCAGGGAGCGGAGGGGCTCCGAGCCACCAGCGGGTCGGCGGCAGCTGTGCAGCCAACCAAGGGTTCCAGGAGGCCGGGAGAAGCAGGCAGAAAGAAGGCGCAGCCCTCGAGGTCCAGGGAGCAGAGGGGCTCTGAGCCGCCAGCGGTAGGCGGCACCTGTGCAGCCGACCAAGGGTTCCAGGAGGCCGGGAGAAGAAGGCAGAAAGAAGGCGCAGCCCTCGATGTCCAGTGAGCGGAGGGGCTCCGAGCCATCAGCGGGTCGGCGGCACCTGTGCAGCCGACCAAGGGTTCCAGGAGGCCGGGAGAAGCAGGCAGAAAGAAGGCGCAGCCCTCGAGGTCCAGGGAGCGGAGGGGCTCCGAGCCGCCAGTCGGTCGGCGGCACCTGTGCACCCGGCCAAGGGTTCCAGGAGGCCGGGAGAAGCAGGCAGAAAGGTACGGGCTAAGCCGCAAACCAATCAGAAAGCGACCGCAGTCTGTACCTTGCTTCCGATTGGTGCGCCTTCCCCATAGACTTAAACTGGGGTTTGCTGCACTATTCTTATGGATTTCTGCTTTTCTTTAAATTATTTAGAATTCCTCATAAAAAGTGCTGTTTTCTCTTACTTTGTGCCTGATTTATGGGCTGTTTTTCTGTATTTTAAAATAAGTGTTACAGCCTTTTGAAATGCTGTGTGGGCAGGACGCTAAGGCGCCTTACCACCCCCCATACCCTCCCAGTCTATTGTTGTGCAAATCTTAAGTTTTAGCACCTTATTGCAGATTACTGCAATAAAGGTACCCTGCTGACTGCCTTCTCCTCTGTCCCCCACCTTGTAGAAGGCGCAGCCCTCGAGGTCTAGGGAGCGGAGGGGCTCCGAGCCGCCAGCGGGTCGGTGGCACCTGTGCAGCCGACCAAGGGTTCCAGGAGGCCGGAAGAAGCAGGCAGAAAGAATGGACAGCCCTCGAGGTCCAGGGAGCGGATGGGCTCTGAGCCGCCAGCGGGTCGGCGGCACCAGTGCAGCCGACCAAGGGTTCCAGGAGGCCGGGAGAAGCAGGCAGAAAGGTACGGGCAAAGCCGCAAACCAATTGGAAAGCGACCGCAGTCTGTGCCTTGCTTCCGATTGGTTCGCCTTCCCCATAGACGTAAACTGGGGTTTCCTGCACTATTCTGGCATGGCTTTCTGCTTTTCTTTAAATTATTTAGAATTCCTCATAAAAAGTGCTGTTTTCTCTTACTTTGTGCCTGATTTATGGGCTGTTTTTCTGTATTTTAAAATAAGTGTTACAGTCTTTGGAAATGCTGTGTGGGCTAGACGCTTAGGCGCCTAACCCCCCCATACCCTCCCAGTCTATTGTTGTGCAAATCTTAAGTTTTAGCACCTTATTGCAGATTACTGCAATAAATGTAGCTGCTGACTGCCTTCTCCTCTGTCCCCCACCTTGTAGAAGGCGCAGCCCTCGAGGTCCAGGGAGCGGAGGGGCTCCGAGCCGCCAGCGGGTCGGCGGCACCTGTGCAGCCGACCAAGGGTTCCAGGAGGCCGGGAGAAGCAGGCAGAAAGGTACGGGCAAAGCTGCAAACCAAACGGAAAGAGACCGCAGTCTGTGCCTTGCTTCCGATTGCTGCGCCTTTCCCATAGACTTAAACTGGGGTTTGCTGCACTATTCTGTCCGGGATTTCTGCTTTTCTTTAAATTATTTAGAATTTTTCATAAAAAGTGCTGTTTTCTCTTACTTTCTGCCTGATTTATGGGATGTTTTTCTGAATTTTAAAATAAGTGTTACAGTCTTTTGAAATGCTGAGTGGGCTAGACGCTAAGGCGCCTATCCCCCCCCCCATACTCTCCCAGTCTATTGTTGTGCAAATTTTAAGTTTTTGCACCTTATTGCAGATTACTGAAATAAATGTACCCTACTGACTGCCTTCTCCTCTGTCCCCCACCTTGTAGAAGGCGCAGCCCTCGAGGTCCAGGGAGCGGAGGGGCTCTGATCCGCCAGCGGGTCGGCGGCACCTGTGCAGCCGACCAAGGGTTCCAGGAGGCCGGGAGAAGCAGGCAGAAAGGAGGCACAGCCCTCGAGGTCCAGGGAGCGGAGGGGCTCCGAGCCGCCAGAGGGGTCGGCGGCATCTGTGCAGCCGACTAAGGGTTCCAGGAGGCCGGGAGAAGCAGACAGAAAGACGGCGCAGCCCTCAAGGTCCAGGGAGTGGAGGGGCTCCGAGCCGCCAGCGGGTCGGCGGCACCTGGGCAGCCAACCAAGTGTTCCAGGAGGCAGGGAGAAGCAGGCAGAAAGGTACGGGCAAAGCCGCAAACCAATCAGAAAGCGACCGCAGTCTGTGCCTTGCTTCCGATTGCTGCGCCTTTCCCATAGACTTAAACTGGGGTTTGCTGCACTTTTCTGGCCGGGATTTCTGCTTTTCATTAAATTATTTAGAAATCTTCATAAAAAGTGCTGTTTTCTCTTACTTTCTGCCTGATTTATGTGATGTTTTTCTGAATTTTAAAATAAGTGTTACAGTATTTTGAAATGCTGAGTGGGCTAGACGCTTAGGCGCCTATCCCCCCCATACTCTCCCAGTCTATTGTTGTACAAATCTTAAGTTTTAGCACCTTATTGCAGATTACTGAAATAAAGGTACTCTGCTGACTGCCTTCTCCTCTGTCCCCCACCTTGTAGAGGGTGCAGCCCTCGAGGTCCAGGGAGCGGAGGGGCTCTGAGCCGCCAGTGGGTCGGCGGCACCTGTGCAGCTGACCAAGGGTTCCAGGAGGCCGGGAGAAGCAGGTAGAAAGAAGGCGCAGCCCTCGAGGTCCAGGGAGCGAAGGGGCTCCGAGCCGCCGACCAAGGGTTCCAGGAGGACTGGAGAAGCAGGCAGAAAGAGGGCGCAGCCCTCGAGTTCAAGGGAGCGGAGGGGCTCAGAGCTGCCAGCGGGTCGGCAGCACCTGTGCAGCCAACCAAGGGTTCCAGGAGGCCGGGAGAAGCAGGCAGAAAGAAGGCGCAGCCCTCGAGGTCCAGGGAGCAGTGGGGCTCCGAGCTGCCAGCGGGTAGGCGGCACCTGTGCAGCCGACCAAGGGTTCCAGGAGGCCAGGAGAAGAAGGCAGAAAGAAGGCGCAGCCCTCGAGGTCCAGGGAGCGGAGGGGATCCGAGCCATCAGCGGGTCAGCGGCACCTGTGCAGCTGACCAAGGGTTCCAGGAGGCCGGGAGAAGTAGGCAGAAAGAAGGCGCAGCCCTCGAGGTCCAGGGAGCAGAGGGGCTCCGAGCCGCCAGCAGGTCGGCGGCACCTGTGCAGCCAGCCAAGTGTTCCAGGAGGCCGGGAGAAGCAGGCAGAAAGGTACGGGCAAAACCGCAAACCAATCGGAAAGCGACCGCAGTCTGTACCTTGCTTCCGAATGGTGCGCCTTCCCCATAGACTTAAACTGGGGTTTGCTGTAATATTCTGGCCGGGATTTCTGCTTTTCTTTAAATTATTTAGAATTCCTCATAAAAAGTGCTGTTTTCTCTTACTTTGTGCCTGATTTATGGGCTGTTTTTCTGTATTTTAAAATAAGTGTTACAGTCTTTGGAAATGCTTTGTGGGCTAGACGCTTAGGCGCCTTACCCCCCCATACCCTCCCAGTACATTGTTGTGCAAATCTTAAGTTTTAGCACCTTATTGCAGATTACTGCAATAAAGGTACCCTGCTGACTGCCTTCTCCTCTGTCCCCCACCTTGTAGAAGGCGCAGCCCTCGAGGTCCAGGGAGCGGAGGGGCTCCGAGCCGCAAGCGGGTCGGCAGCACCTGTGCAGCCGACCATGGGTTCCAGGAGGCTGGGAGAAGCTGGCAGAAAGGAACGGGCAAAGCCACAAACCAATCGGAAGGCGACCGCAGTCTGTGCCTTACTTCCGATTGGTGCACCATCCCCATAGACTTTAACTGGGGTTTGCTACACTATTCTGGCCGGGATTTCTGCTTTTCTTTAAATTATTTAGAATTCCTCATAAAAAGTGCTGTTTTCTCTTACTTTGTGCCTGATTTATGGGCTGTTTTTCTGTATTTTTAAATAAGTATTACAGTCATTTGAAAAGCTGTGTGGGCTAGACGCTTAGGTGCCTAACGCCCCCCATACCCTCCCAGTCTATTGTTGTGCAAATCTTAAGTTTTAGCACCTTATTGCAGATTACTGCAATAAAGGTACCCTGCTGACTGCCTTCTCCTCTGTCCCCCACCTTGTAGAGGGCGCAGCCCTCGAGGTCCGGGGAGCGGCCGGGCTCCGAGCCGCCAGTGGGTCGGCGGCACATCTGCAGCCGACCAAGGGTTCAAGGATTCCGGAAGAAGAAGGCAGAAACAAGGTGCAGCCCTCGAGGTCCAGGGAGCGGAGGGGCTCCGAACCGCTAGCGGGTCAGCGGCACCTGTGCAGCTGAAAAAGGGTTCCAGGAGGCCGGGAGAAACAGGCAGAGAGAAGACACAGCCCCTCGAGGTCCAGGGAGCGGAGGGCTCCGAGCCACCAGCGGGTCGGCGGCACCTGTGCAGCAGACCAAGTGTTCCAGGAGGCCGGCAGAAGCAGGCAGAAAGAAAGCGCAGCCCTGGAGCTCCAGGGAGCGGAGGGGCTCCGACACAGCAGCGGGTCGGCGGCACCTGTGCTGCCGACCAAGGGTTGCAGGAGGCCGGGAGAAGCAGACAGAAAGAAGGCACAACCCTCAAGGTCCAGGTAGCGGAGGGGCTCTGAGCCACCAGCGGGTAGGCGGCACCAATGCAGCCGACCAAGGGTTCCTGGAGGCCAGGAAAAGCAGGCAGAAAGAAGGCGCTGCCCATGAGGTCCAGGGAGCGGAGGGGCTCCGAGCCGTCAGCGGGTCGGTGGCACCTGTGCAGCCGATCAAGGGTTCCAGGAGGCCGGGAGAAGCAGGCCGAAAGAAGGCGCAGCCCTCGAGGTCCAGGGAGCGGAGGGGCTCCGAGCCGACAGTGGGTCGGCGGCACCTGTGCAGCCGACCAAGGGTTCCAGGAGGCCGGGAGAAGCAGGCAGAAAGGTACGGGCAAAGCCACAAACCAATCGGAAAGCGACCGCAGTCTGTGCCTTGCTTCCGATTGCTGCGCCTTCCCATAGACTTAAACTGGGGTTTGCTGCACTATTCTGTCCGGGATTTCTGCTTTTCTTTAAATTATTTAGAATTCCTCATAAAAAGTGCTGTTTTCTCTTACTTTGGGCCTGATTTATGGGCTGTTTTTCTGTATTTTAAAATAAGTGTTACAGTCCTTTGAAATGCTGTGTGGGCTAGAAGCTTAGGCACCTAACCCCCCATACCCTCCCAGTCTATTGTTGTGCAAATCTTAAGTTTTATCACCTTATTGCAGATTACTGCAATAAAGGTACCTGCTGACTGCCTTATCCTCTGTCCCCCACCTTGTAGAAGGCGCAGCCCTCGAGGTCCAGGGAGCGGAGGGGCTCTGAGTCGCCAGCGGGTCGGCGGCACCTGTGCAGCCGACCAAGGGTTCCAGGAGGCCGGGAGAAGCAGGCAGAAAGGTACGGGCAAAGCCGCAAACCAATTGGAATGCGACCGCAGTCTGTGCCTTGCTTCCGATTGGTGCGCCTTCCCCATAGACTTAAACAGGGGTTTGCTGCACTATTCTGGAAGGGATTTCTGCTTTTTTTTAAATTATTTAGAATTCCTCATAAAAAGTGCTGTTTTCTCTTACTTTGTGCCAGATTTATGGGCTGTTTTTCTGTATTTTAAAATAAGTGTTACAGTCTTTTGAAATGCTGTGTGGGCTAGACGCTTAGGCGCCTAACTCCCCCCCATACCCTCCCAGTCTATTGTTGGCCAAATCTTAAGTTTTAGCACCTTATTGCAGATTACTGCAATTAAGGTACCCTGCTGACTGCCTTCTCCTCTGTCAGCCACCTTATAGAAGGCGCAGCCCTCGAGGTGCAGGGAGCGGAGGGGCTCCGAGCCGCCAACGGGTCAGCGGCACCTGTGCAGCCGAACAAGGGTTCCAGGAGGCCGGGAGAAGCAGGCAGAAAGAAGGCGCAGCCCTCGAGGTCCTGGGAGCGGAGGGACTCCGAGCCGCCAGAGGGGTTGGCGGCACCTGTTCAGCCGACCAAGGGTTCCAGGAGGCGTGGAGAAGCAGGCAGAAAGAAGGCGCAGCCCTCGAGGTCCAGGGAGCGGAGGGTCTCCGAGCCGCCAGCGGCTCAGCGGCACCTGTGCAGCCGACTAAGGGTTCCAGGATGTCAGGAGAAGCAGGCAGAAGGAAGGCGCAGCCCTCGAGGTCCAGGGAGCGGAGGGGCTCCGAGCCGCCAGCGGGTCAGCGGCACCTGTGCAGCCAACCAAGCATTCCAGGAGGCCTGGAGAAGCAGGCAGAAAGGTACGGGCAAAGCCGCAAACCAATCGGAAAGGGACCGCAGTCTGTGCCTTGCTTCCGATTGGTGCGCCTTCCACATAGACCTAAACTGGGGTTTGCTGCACTATTCTGGCCGGGATTTCTGCTTGTCTTTAAATTATTTAGAATTCTTCATAAAAAGTGCTGTTTTCTCTTACTTTCTGCCTGATTTATGGGCTGTTTTTCTGAATTTTAAAATAAGTGTTACAGTCTTTGGAAATGCTGTGTGGGCTAGACGCTTAGGCGCCTATACCCCCCACATACCCTCCCAGTCTATTGTTGTGCAAATCTTAAGCTTTAGCACCTTATTGCCGATTACTGAAATAATAGTACCCTGCTGACAGCCTTCTCCTCTGTCCCCCACCTTGTAGAAGGCGCAGCACTCGAGGTCCATGGAGCGGAGGGGGTCTGAGCCGCCAGCGGGTCAGCGACACCTGTGCAGCTGACCAAGGGTTCCAGGAGGCCGGGAGAAGCAGGCAGAAAGAAGGCACAGCCATCGAGGTCCAGGGAGCGGAGTGGCTCCGAGCCGCCAGCGGGTCGGCGGCACCTTTTCAGCCGACCAAGGGTTAGAGGAGGCCGGGAGAAGCGGGCAGAAAGAAGGCGCAGCCCTCGAGGTCCAGGGAGCAGAGGGGCTCCGAGCTGCCAGCGGGTCGGCGGCACCTGTGCAGCTGACCAAGGGTTCCAGGAGGCCAGGAGAAGCAGGCAGAAAGAAGGCGCAGCCCTCGAGGTCCATGGAGCGGATGGGCACCGAGCCGCCAGCGGGTCGGCGGCACCTGTGCAGCCGACCAAGGGTTCCAGGAGGCCGGGAGAAGCAGGCAGAAAGGTACGGGTAAAGCCGCAAACCAATCGGAAAGCGACCGCAGTCTGTGCCTTGCTTCCGATTGGTGCGCCTTCCCCATAGACTTAAACTGGGTTTTGCTGCACTATTCTGGCCGGGATTTCTGCTTTTCTTTAAATTATTTAGAATTCCTCATAAAAAGTGCTGTCTTGACTTAATTTTTGCCTGATTTATGGGCTGTTTTTTTGTATTTTTAAATAAGTATTACAGTCTTTTGAAATTCTGTGTGGGCTAGACGCTTAGGCGCCTAATCCCCCCCATACCCTCGCAGTCTATTGTTTTGCAAATCTTAAGTTTTAGCACCTTATTGCAGATTACTGCAATAAAGGTACCCTGTTGACTGCTTTCTCCTCTGTCCCCCACCTTGTAGAAGGTGCAGCCCTCGAGGTCCAGAGAGCGGAGGGGCTCCGAGCCACCAGCAGGTCAGCGGCACCTGTGCAGCCGACCAAGGGATCCAGGTGGCCGGAAGAAGCAGGCAGAAAGAATGTGCAGCCCTCGAGGTCCAGGGAGCGGAGGGGCTCCGAGCCGCCAGCGGGTCGGCGGCAACTGTGCAGCCGACCAATGGTTCCAGGAGGCCGGGAGAAGGAGGCAGAAAGAAGGCAGAGCCCTCGAGGTCCAGGGATCAGAGGGGCTCCGAGCCACCAGAAGGTCAGCGGCAGCTGTGCAGCCGACCAAGGGATCCAGGAGGCCAGGAGAAGCAGGCAGAAAGAAGGCGCAGCCCTCGAGGTCCAGGGAGCGGAGGGGAACTGAGCCATCTGCGGGTCGGCGGCACCTGTGCAGCTGACCAAGGGTTTCAGGAGGCCGGGAGAAGCAGGCAGAAAGAAGGCGCAGCCCTCGAGGACCAGGGAGCGGAGGGTCTTCGAGCCGCCAGCAGGTCGGCGGCACCTCTGCAGCCGGCCAAGGGTTCCAGGAGGCCGGGAGAAGCAGGCAGAAAGGTACGGGCAAAGGCGCAAACCAATTGGAAAGCGACCGCAGTCTGTACCTTGCTTCCGATTGGTGCGCCTTCCCCATAGACTTAAACTGGGGTTTGCTGCACTATTCTGGCCGGGATTTCTGCTTTTCTTTAAATTATTTAGAATTCCTCATAAAAAGTGCTGTTTTCTCTTACTTTGTGCCTGATTTATGGGCTGTTTTTCTGTATTTTAAAATAAGTGTTACAGTCTTTTGAAATGCTGTGTGGGCTAGACGCTTAGGCGCCTAACCCCCCATACCCTCCCAGTCTATTGTTGTGCAAATCTTAAGTTTTAGCACCTTATTGCAGATTACTGCAATAAAGGTACCCTGCTGACTGCCTTCTCCTCTGTCTCCCACCTTGTAGAAGGCGCAGCCCTCGAGGTTCAGGGAGCGGAGGGGCTCTGAGCCGCCAGCGGGTCAGTGACACCTGTGCAACCGACTAAGGGTTCCATGAGGCCGGGAGAAGCAGGTAGAAAGAAGGCACAGCCATCGAGGTCCAGAGAGCGGAGTGGCTCTGAGCCACCAGCGGGTCGGCGGCACCTGTTCAGCAAACTAAGGGTTCCAGGAGGCCGGGAGAAGCAGGCAGAAAGAAGGCGCAGCCCTCGAGGTCCACGGAGCGGAGGGGCTCCGAGCCGCCAGCGGGTCGGCGGCACCTGTGCAACTGACCAAGGGTTCCAGGAGGCCAGAGAAGCAGGCAGAAAGGTACGAGCAAAGCCGCAAACCAATCGAAAGCCGACCGCAGTCTGTGCCTTGCTTCCGATTGGTACGCCTTCCCCATAGACTTAAACTGGGGTTTGCTGCACTATTCTGGCCGGGATTTCTGCTTTTCTTTAAATTATTTAGAATTCCTCATAAAAAGTGCTGTTTTCTCTTTCTTTGTGCCTGATTTATGGGCTGTTTTTTTGAATTTTAAAATAAGTGTTACAATCTTTTGAAATGCTGTGTGGCTAGACGCTTAGGTGCCTTACCCCTCACATACTCTCCCAGTCTATTGTTGTGCAAATCTTAAGTTTTAGCACCTTATTGCAGATTACTGCAATAAAGGTACCCTGCTGACTGCCTTCTCCTCTGTCCCCCACCTTGTATAAGGTGCAGCCCTCGAGGTCCAGGGAGCGGAGGGGCTCCGAGCCGCCAGCTAGTCGACGGCAACTGTGCAGCCGACGAAGGGTTCCAGGAGGCCAGGAGAAGCAGGCAGATAGAAGGCAGAGCCCTCGAGGTCCACGGAGCAGAGGGGTTCTGAGCCGCCAGCGAGTTGGCGGCACCTGTGCAGCCGACCAAGGGTTCCAGGAGGCCGGGAGAAGCAGGCTGAAAGAAGGCGCAGCCCTCGACGTCCAGGGAGCGGAAGGGCTCCGAACCGCCAGCGGGTCGGCAGCACCTGTGCCGCCGACCAAGGGTTCCAGGAGGCCTGGAGAAGAAGCCAGAAAGAAGGCGCAGCCCTCAAGGTCCAGGGAGCGGAGGGGCTCTGAGTCGCCAGTGGGTCGGCGACACCTGAGCAGCTGACCAAGGGTTCCAGGAGGCCGGGAGAAGCACGCAGAAAGAAGGTGCAGCACTCGAGGTCCAGGGAGGGGAAGGGCTCCGAGCCGCCAGCGGTTCAGCGGCACCTGTGCTGCCGACCAAGGGTTCCAGGAGGCCGGGAGAAGCAGGCAAAAAGAAGGCGCATCCCTCGAGGTCCAGGGAGCGGAGGGGCTCCGAGCCGCCAGCGGGGAGGCGGCACCTGTGCAGCCGACCAAGGGTTCCAGGAGGCCGGGAGAAGCAGACAGAAAGAAAGCGCAGCCCTCAAGGTAAAGGGAGCGGAGGGGCACCGAGCCATCAGCGGGTCGGCGGCACCTGTGCAGCTGACCAAGGGTTCCAGGAGGAAGGGAGAAGCAGGCAGAAAGGTACGGGCAAAGCCGCAAACCAATCGGAAATCGACCGCAGTCTGTGCCTTGCTTCCGATTGCTGCGCCTTCCCCATAGACCTAAACTGGGGTTTGCTGCACTATTCTGGCCGGGATTTCTGCTTTTCTTTAAATTATTTAGAATTCCTCATAAAAAGTGCTGTTTTCTCTTACTTTGTGCCTGATTTATGGGCAGTTTTTCTGTATTTTAAAATAAGTGTTACAGCCTTTTGAAATGCTGTGTGGGCTAGACGCTTAGGCGCCTAACCCCCCCCATACCCTCCCAGTGTATTGTTGTGCAAATCTTAAGTTTTAGCACCTTATTGCAGATTACTGCAATAAAGGTACCTTGCTAACTGCCTTCTCCTCTGTCCCCCACCTTGTAGAAGGTGCAGCCCTCGAGGTCCGGGGAGCGGAGGGGCTCCGAGCCGCCAGCGGGTCGACGGCGCCTGTGCAGCCGACCAAGGGTTCCAGGAGGCTGGGAGAAGCTGGCAGAAAGGTACGGGCAAAGCCGCAAACCAATCAGAAAGCGACCGCAGTCTGTGCCTTGCTTCCGATTGGTGCGCCTTCCCCATAGACTTAAACTGGGGTTTGCTGCACTATTCTGGCCCGGGATTTCTGCTTTTCTTTAAATTATTTAGAATTCCTCATAAAAAGTGCTGTAATCTCTTACTTTGTGCCTGATTTATGGGCTGTTTTTCTGTATTTTAAAATAAGTGTTACAGTCTTTTGAAATGCTTTGTGGGCTAGACGCTTAGGCGCCTATCCCCCCCCTTACCCTCCCAGTCTATTGTTGTGCAAATCTTAAGTTTTAGCACCTTATTGCAGATTACTGAAATATAGGTACCCTGCTGATTGCATTCTCCTCTGTCCCCCACCTTGTAGAAGGCGCAGCCCTCGAGGTTCAGGGAGCGGAGGTGCTCAGAGCCGCCAGCGGGTCAGTGGCACCTGTGCAGCCGACCAAGGGTTCCAGGCGGCCGGGAGAAGCAGGTAGAAAGAAGGCGCAGCTATCGAGGTCCAGGGAGAGGAGGGGCTCCGAGCCACCAGTGGGTCGGCGGCACCTGTGCAGCCGACCAAGGGTTCCAGGAGGCCAGGAGAAGCAGGCAGAAAGAAGGCGCAGCCCTCGAGGTCTAGGGAGCGGAGGGGCTCCGAGCCGCCAGCGGGTCGGCGGCACCTATGCAACCGACAAAGGGTTCTAGGAGGCCTGGAGAAGCAGGTAGAAAGGTACGAGCAAAGCCGCAAACCAATCGGAAAGCGACCGCAGTCTGTGCCATGCTTCCGATTGGTGCACCTTCCCCATAGACTTAAACTGGGGTTTGCTGCACTATTCTGGCCGGGATTTCTGCTTTTCTTTAAATTATTTAGAATTCCTCATAAAAAGTGCTGTTTTCTCTTTCTTTGAGCCTGATTTATGGGCTGTTTTTTTGTATTTTAAAATAAGTGTTACAATCTTTTGAAATGCTGTGTGGGCTAGACGCTTAGGCGCTTACCCCTCACATACCCTCCCAGTCTATTGTTGTGCAAATCTTAAGTTTTAGCACCTTATTGCAGATTACTGCAATAAGGGTACCCTGCTGACTGCCTTCTCCTCTGTCCCCCACCTTGTAGAAGGTGCAGCCCTCGAGGTCCAGGGAGCGGAGGGGCTCCGAGCCGCCAGCGGGTCGGCGGCACCTGTGCAGCCGACCAAGGGTTCCAGGAGGCCATAAGATGCAGGCAGAAAGAATACGCAGCCCTCGAGGTCCAGTGAGCAGAGGGGCTCTGAACTGCCAACGTGTCGGCGGCACCTGTGCAGCCGACGAAGGGTTCCAGGAGGCCGGGAGAAGCAGGCAGAAAGAAGGCACAGCCCTCGAGTTCCACGGAGCAGAGGGGTTCTGAGCCGCCAGCGAGTCGGCGGCACCTGTGCAGCCGACCAAGGGTTCCAGGAGGCCGGGAGAAGCAGGTTGAAAGAAGGCGCAGCCCTCGACGCCCAGCGAAAGTGGAAGGGGTCTCAACTGCCAGCGGGTCGCTGCACCCAGCCGCCGACCAAGGGTTCCGTGGAGGCCTGGAGAAGCAGCCAGAAAGAAGGCAAGAGCACTCGAGGTCCATGGAGCGGAAGGGCTCCAAGGCGCCAGCGGTTCGGCGGCTCCTGTGCATCCGACCAAGGGTTCCAGGAGGCCGGGAGAAGCAGCCAGAAAGAAGGCGAATCCCTCGAGGTCCAGGGAGCAGAGGGGCACGGAGCCATCAGCGGGTCGGCGGCACCTGTGCAGCCGACCAAGGGTTCCAGGAGGCCGGAAGAAGCAGGCAGAAAGAAAGCGCAGCCCTCGAGGTCCAGAGAGCGGAGGGGCACCAAGCCATCAGCGGGTCGGCGGCACCTGTGCAGCCGACCAAGGGTTCCAGGAGGCCGGGAGAAGCAGGCAGAAGGTACGGACAAAGCCGCAAACCAATCGGAAAGTGACCGCAGTCTGTGCCTTGCTTCCGATTGGTGCGCCTTCCCCATAGACTTAAACTGGGGTTTGCTGCACTATTCTGGCCGGGATTTCTGCTTTTCTTTAAATTATTTTGAATTCCTCATAAAAAGTGCTGTTTTCTCTTACTTTGTGCCTGATTTATGGGCTGTATTTCTGTATTTTAAAATAAGTCTTACAGTCTTTTGAAATGCTATGTGGGCTAGACGCTTAGGCGCCTAACTCCCCACCATACCCTCCAAGTCTATTGTTGTGCAAATCTTAAGTTTTAGCACCTTATTGCAGATTACTGCAATAAAGGTACCCTGCTGACTGCCTTCTCCTCTATCCCCAACCTTGTAGAAGGCGCAGCATTCGAGGTCCAGGGAGCGGAGGGGCTCTGAGCCGCCAGCGGGTCGGCGGCACCTGTGCAGCCGACCAAGGGTTCCAGGAGGCCGGGAGAAGCAGGCAGAAAGGTACGGGCAAAGCCGCAAACCAATCGGAAAGCGACCGCAGTCTGTACCTTGCTTCCGATTGGTGCGCCTTCCCCATAGACTTAAACTGGGGTTTGCTGCACTATTCTGGCAGGGATTTCTGCTTTTCTTTAAATTATTTAGAATTCCTCATAAAAAGTGCTGTTTTCTTTTACTTTGTGCCTGATTTATGGGCTGTTTTTCTGTATTTTAAAATAAGTGTTACAGTCTTTTGAAATGCTGTGTGGGCTAGACGCTTAGGCGCCTTAACCCCCATACCCTCCCAGTCTATTGTTGGGCAAATCTTAAGTTTTAGCACCTTATTGCAGATTACTGCAATAAAGGTACCCTGCTGACTGCCTTCTCCTCTGTCCCCTACCTTGTAGAAGGTGCAGCCCTCGAGGTCCAGGGAGCGGAGGGGCTCCGAGCCGCCAGCGGGTCGGCGGCACCTGTGCAGCCGACCAAGGGTTCCAGGAGGCCGGAAGATGCAAGCAGAAAGAATGCGCAGTCCTCAAGGTCCAGGGAGCGGAGGGGCTCCGAGCCGCCAACGTGTCGGCGGCACCTGTGCAGCCGACGAAGGGTTCCAGGAGGCCGGGAGAAGCAGGCAGAAAGAAGGCACAGCCCTCAAGTTCCACGGAGCAGAGGGGTTCTGAGCCGCCAGCGAGTCGGCGGCACCTGTGCAGCCGACCAAGGGTTCCAGGAGGCCGGGAGAAGCAGTCAGAAAGAAGGCGCAGCCCTCGAGGTCCAGGGAGCGGAAGGGCTCCGAACCGCCAGCGGGTCGGCGGCACCTGTGCAGCCGACCAAGGGTTCAAGGAGGCCAGGAGAAGCAGGCAGAAAGGTACGGGCAAAGCCGCAAACCAATCGGAAAGCGACCGCAGTCTGTGCCTTGCTTCCGATTGGTGCACCTTCCCCATAGACTTAAACTGGGGTTTGCTGCACTATTCTGGCCGGAATTTCTGCTTTTCTTTAAATTATTTAGAATTCTTCATAAAAAGTGCTGTTTTCTCTTACTTTCTGCCTGATTTAAGGGCTGTTTTTCTGAATTTTAAAATAAGTGTTACAGTCTTTTGAAATGCTGTGTGGGCTAGACGCTTAGGCGCCTATCCACCCCACATACCCTCCCAGTCTATTGTGCAAATCTTAAGTTTTAGCACCTTATTGCAGATTACTGAAATACCGGTACCCTGCTGACTGCCTTGTCCTCTGTCCCCCACCTTGTAGAAGGCGCAGCCCTCGAGGTCCAGGGAGCGGAGGGGCTCTGAGCCGCCAGCGGGTCGGCGGCACCTGTGCAGCCGACCAAGGATTCCAGGAGGCCGGGAGAAGCAGGCAGAAAGAAGGCGCAGTCCTCGAGGTCCAGGGAGCGGAGGGGCTCCGATCCGCCAGTGTGTCGGCTGCACCTGTGCAGCTGACCAAGGTTTCCAGGAGGCCGGGAGAAGCAGGCAGAAAGAAGGCGCAGCCCTCGAGGTCCATAAAGCGGAGGGGCTCCAAGCAGCCAGTGGGTCGGCGGCACCTGTGCAGCCGACCAAGGGTTCCAGGAGGTCGGGAGAAGCAGGCAGAAAGAAGGTGCAGCCCTCGAGGTCCAGGTAGCGGAGGGGCTCCGAGCCGCCAGAGGGGTCGGCGGCATCTGTGCAGCCGACCAAGGGTTCCAGTAGGCCATGAGAAGCAGGCAGAAAGAAGGCACAGCCATCGAGGTCCAGGGAGCGGAGGGCCTCCGAACTGCCAGCGGGTCGGCGGCACCTGTGCAGCCGACCAAGGGTTCCAGGAGGCCGGTAGAAGCAGGCAGAAAGAAGGCGCAGCCTCGAGGTCCATGGGCGGAGGGGCACCGAGCCGCCAGCCGGTCGGCGGCCCTCAGCTGACCAAGGGTTCCAGGAGGCCGGGAGAAGCAGGCAGAAAGGTACGGTTAAAGCAGCAAACCAATCGGAAAGCGACCGCAGTCTGTGCCTTGCTTCCGATTGGTGCACCTTCCCCATAGACTTAAACTGGGTTTTGCAGCACTATTCTGGCCGGGATTTCTGCTTTTCTTTAAATTATTTAGAATTCCTCATAAAAAGTGCTGTCTTCACTTACTTTGTGCCTGATTTATGGGCTGTTTTTTTGTATTTTAAAATAAGTGTTACCGTCTTTTGAAATGCTGTGTGGGCTAGACGCTTAGGCGCCTAATCCCCCCCATACCCTCCCAGTCTATTGTTGTGCAAATCTAAAGTTTTAGTACCTTATTGCAGATTACTGCAATAAAGGTACCCTGCTGACTGCCTTCTCCTCTGTCCCCCACCTTGTAAGTCGCAGCCCTCGAGGGTCCAGGAGGCGGAGGGGCTCCGAGCCGCCAGCGGGTCGGCGGCACCTGTGCAGCCGACCAAGGGTTCCAGGAGGCCAGGAGAAGCAGGCAGAAAGGTACGGGCAAAGCCGCAAACCAATCGGAAAGTGACCGCAGTCTGTGCCTTGCTTCCGATTGGTGCGCCTTCCCCATAGACTTAAACTGGGGTTTGCTGCACTATTCTGGCCGGGATTTCTGCTTTTCTTTAAATTATTTAGAATTCCTCATAAAAAGTGCTGTTTTCTCTTACTTTGTGCCTGATTTATGGGCTGTTTTTCTGTATTTTAAAATAAGTGTTACAGTCTTTTGAAATGCTGTGTGGGCTAGACGCTTAAGCTCCTAACTCCCCCCCATACCCTCCCAGTCTACTGTTGTGCAAATCTTAAGTTTTAGCAACTTATTTCAGATTACTGCAATAAAGGTACCCTGCTGACTGCCTTCTCCTCTGTCCCCCACCTTGTAGAAGGCCCAGCCCGCGAGGTCCTGGGAGCAGAGGGGCTCCGAGCCACCAGCGGGTCGGCGGCACCTGTGCAGCCAACCAAGGGTTCCAGGATGCCGGAAGAAGCAGGCAGAAAGAAGGCGCAGCCCTCGAGGTCCAGGGAGCGGAGGGGCTCCGAGCCGCCAGCGGGTCGGCGGCGCCTGTGCAGATGACCAAGGGTTCCAGGAGGCCGGGAGAAGCAGGCAGAAAGAAGGCACAGCCCTCGAGGTCCAGGGAGCGGAGGGCTCTGAGCCACCAGTGGGTCGGCAGCACCTGTGCAGCCGACCAAGGGTTCCAGGAGGCCAGGAGAAGCAGGCAGAAAGAAGGTGCAGCCCTCGAGCTCCTGGGAGTGGAGGGGCTCCGAGACGCCAGCGGGTCGGCGGCAAATGTGCAGCCGACAAAGGGTTCCAGGAGGCCGGGAGAAGCAGGCAGAAAGAAGGCGCAACCCTCAAGGTCCAGGAAGCAGAGGGGCTCCGAGCCGCCAGCGGTTCGGCGGCACCTCTGCAGCCGACCAAGGGTTCCAGGAGGCCTGGAGAAGCAGGCAGAAAGAAGGCGCTGCTCTTGAGTTCCAGGGAGCGGAGGGGCTCCGAGCCGCCAGTTGGTCGGTGGCACCTGTGCAGCCGACAAAGTGTTCAAGGAGACCGGGAGAAGCAAGGCAGAAAGAGCAGCCTCGAGGTACAGGGGAGCGGGGCCCGAGCCGCCAGTGGGTCGGCGGCACCTCTGCAGCCGACCAAGGGTTCCAGGAGGCCGGGAGAAGCAGGCAGAAAGAAGGCGCAGCCCTCGAGGTCCAGGGAGCGGAGGGTTCCGAGCCGCCAGCAGGACGGCGGCACCTGTGCAGCCGACCAAGGGTTCCAGGAGGCCGGGAGAAGCAGGCAGAAAGAAGGCACAGCCCTCGAGTTCCACGGAGCAGAGGGGTTCTGAGCCGAGAGCGAGTCGGCGGCACCTGAGCAGCCGACCAAGGGTTCCAGGAGGCCGGGAGAAGCAGGCAGAAAGAAGGCGCAGCCCTCGAGGTCCAGGGAGCGGAGGGGCTCCGAGCCGCCAGCGGGTAGTCGGCACCTGTGCAGCCGACCAAGGGTTCCAGGAAGCCGGAAGAAGCAGGCAGAAAGAAAGCGCAGCCCTCGAGGTCCATGGAGCGGAGGGGCACCGAGCCATTAGCGGGTCGGCGGCACCTGTGCAGCCGACCAAGGGTTCCAGGAGGCCGGGAGAAGCAGTCAGAAAGGTACGGGCAAAGCCACAAACCAATCGGAAAGCGACCGCAGTCTGTGCCTTCTTCCGATTGGTGCGCCTCCCATAGACTTAAACTGAGTTTGCTGCACTATTCTGGCCGGATTTCTTTTCTTTAAATTATTTAGAATTCCTCATAAAAGTGCTGTTTTCTCTTACTTTGTGCCTGATTTATGGGCTGTATTTTGTATTTTAAAATAAGTGTTACAGTCTTTTGAAAATGTTGTGTGGCTAGACGCTGAGGCCCCTAACTCCCCCCCCATATCCTCCCAGTCTATTGTTGTGCAAATCTTAAGTTTTAGCACCTTATTGCAGATTACTGCAATAAAGGTTCCCTGCTGACTGCCTTCTCCTCTGTCCCCAACCTTGTAGAAGGTGCAGCCCTCGAGGTCCAGGGAGCGGAGGGGCTCCGAGCCGCCAGCGGGTCGGCGGCACCTGTGCAGCCGACCATTGGTTCCATGAGGCCGGGAGAAGCAGGCAGAAAGGTACGGGCAAAGCTGCAAACCAATCGGAAAGCGACCGCAGTCTGTACCTTGCTTCCGATTGGTGCGCCTTCCCCATTGACTTAACGGGTTTGCTGCACTATTCTGGCCAGGATTTCTGCTTTTCTTTAAATTATTTAAATTCCTCATAAAAGTGCTGTTTTCTTTTACTTGTGCCTGATTTATAGGCTGTTTTTCTGTATTTAAAAATAAGTGTTACAGTCTTTTGAAATGCTGTGTGAGCTAAGCAGCTTAGGCCTAACCCCCATACCCTCCAGTCTATTGTCAGGCAAATCTAAGTTTTAGCACCTTATTGCAGATTACTGCAAT
The DNA here is from genome assembly GCA_016271365.2 of Neoceratodus forsteri. Taxonomy (NCBI): domain Eukaryota; kingdom Metazoa; phylum Chordata; order Ceratodontiformes; family Ceratodontidae; genus Neoceratodus; species Neoceratodus forsteri. Next base: position 1,647,867,258 of record CM057450.1, read on the forward strand.
AAAGGTACGCTGCCGACTGCCTTCTCCTCTGTCCCCCACCTTGTAGAAGGCGCAGCCCTCGAGGTCCAGGGAGCGGAGTGGCTCCAAACCGCCAGCGGGTCAGCGGCACCTGTGCAGCCGACCATGCGTTCCAGGAGGCCGGGAGAAGCAGGCAGAAAGGTACGGGCAAAGCCGCAAACCAATCGGAAAGCCACCGCAGTCTGTGCCTTGCTTCCGATTGGTGCGCCTTCCCCATAGACTTAAACTGGGGTTTGCTGTACTATTCTGGCCGGGATTTCTGCTTTTCTTTAAATTATTTAAATTCCTCATAAAAGTGCTGTTTCTCTTACTTTGTGCCTGACGTAGAAACATGTTTTTCTGTACTCAAAATAAGTGTTACAGTCTTTTGAAATGCTGTGTGGGCCAGACGCTAGGTGCCTTAACTCCCCCATTCCTACCAGTCTATTGTTGTGCAAATCTTAAGTTTTAGCACCTTAACTTCAGATTACTGCAATAAAGGTACCCTGCTGACTGCCTTTCTCTGTCCTCCACCTTGTAGAAGGTGCAGCCCTGAGGTCTAGGGAGCTGGAGGGGTCTGAAGCCGAGAGCCGGTCAAGCGGCACTGGTGCAACCGACCAAAAGGGTTCAGGAGGCGGAAGAAGCAGGCAGAAAAAGGCACAGCCCTCGAGGTCCAGGGAGCGGAGGGGATAGAGCCACCAGCGGGTCTGAGGCACCTGTGCAGCCGACCAAGGGTTCCAGGAGGCAGGGAGAAGCAGTCAGAAAGAAGGCGCAGCCCTCGAGGTCCAGGGAGCGGAAGGGCTCCGAACCGCCAGCGGGTCGGCGGCACCTGTGCAGCCAACCAAGGGTTCAAGGAGGCCAGGAGAAGCAGGCAAAAAGGTACGGGCAAAGCCGCAAACCAATCGGAAAGCGACCGCAGTCTGTGCCTTGCTTCCGATTGGTGCGCCTTCCCCATAGACTTAAACTGGGGTTTGCTGCACTATTCTGGCCGGAATTTCTGCTTTCTTTAAATTATTTAGAATTCTTCATAAAAAGTGCTGTTTTCTCTTACTTCCTGCCTGATTTATGGGCTGTTTTTCTGAATTTTAAAATAAGTGTTACAGTCTTTTGAAATGCTGTGGGGCTAGACGCTTAGGCGCCTATCCACCCCACATACCCTCCCAGTCTTTTGGGCAAATCTTAAGTTTTAGCACCTATTGCAGATTACTGAAATACAGGTGCCTGCTGACTGCCTTCTCCTCTGTCCCCCACCTTGTAGAAGGCGCAGCCCTCGAGGTCCATGGAGCGGAGGGGCTCTGAGCCGCCAGCGGGTCGGCGGCACATGTGCAGCCGACCAAGGGTTCCAGGAGGCCGGGAGAAGCAGGCAGAAAGAAGCCGCTGCTCTTGAGTTCCAGGGAGCGGAGGGGCTCCGAGCCGCCAGTTGGTCGGTGGCACCTGTGCAGCCGACAAAGTGTTCAAGGAGGCCGGGAGAAGCAGGCAGAAAGAAGACGCAGCCTCGAGGTACAGGGAGCGGTGGGGCTCCGAGCCGCCAGTGGGTCGGCGGCACCTCTGCAGCCGACCAAGGGTTCCAGGAGGCCGGGAGAAGCAGGCAGAAAGAAGGCGCAGCCCTCGAGGTCCAGGGAGTGGAGGGGCTCCGAGCCGCCAGTGGGTCGGCGGCACCTCTGCAGCCGACCAAGGGTTCCAGGAGGCCGGGAGAAGCAGGCAGAAAGAAGGCGCAGCCCTCGAGGTCCAGGGAGTGGAGGGGCTCCGAGCCGATAGTGGGTCGGCAGCACCTGTGCAGCTGACCAAGGGTTCCAGGAGGCCGGGAGAAGCAGGCAGAAAGGTACGGGCTAAGCCGCAAACCAATCGGAAAGTGACCGCAGTCTGTGCCTTGCTTCCGATTGCGCGCCTTCTCATAGACTTAAATGAGGTTTGCTGCACTGTTCTGGCCGATTTCCTGCTTTTCTTTAAATTATTTAGAATTCCTCATAAAAGTGCTGTTTTCTCTTACTTTGTGCCTGATTTATGGGCTGTTTTTCTGTATTTTAAAATAAGTGTTACAGTCTTTTGAAATACTGTGTGGGCTAGGCAGCAAGCCTAACCCCCACCCATCCCCAGTCTATTGTTGTGCAAATCTAAAGTTTAAGCACCTTATGCAGATTACTGCAATAAAGGTAACCTGCTGACTGCCTTCTCCTCTGTCCCCAACCATGTAGAGCGCAGCCCTCGAGGTCCTGGGAGCGGAGGGCTTCCAGGCTCAGCCGCAAGTGGCGGCACCTGTGCAACGACCAAGGGTTCCAGGAGGCTCGAGAAGCAGGCAGAAAGGTACAGGCAAAGCCGCAAACCAATCGGAAAGCGACCGCAGTCTGTGCCTTGCTTCTGATTGGTGCACCTTCACTATAGACTTAAACTGGGGTTTGCTGCACTATTCTGGCCAGGATTTCTGCTTTTCTTTAAATTATTTAGAATTCCTCATAAAAAGTGCTGTTTTCTCTTACTTTGTGCCTGATTTATGGGCTGTTTTTCTGTATTTTAAAATAAGAGTTACAGTCTTTTGAAATGCTGTGTGGGCTAGACGCTTAGGCGCCTAACCCCCCCCCATACTCTCCCAGTCTATTGTTGTGCAAATCTTAACTTTTAGCACCTTATTGCAGATTACTGCAATAAAGGTACCCTGCTGCCTGCCTTCTCCTCTGTCCGCCACCTTGTAGAAGGCGCAGCCCTCGAGGTCCAGGGATCTGAGGGGCTCCGAGTCGCCAGCGGGTCGGCGGCACCTGTGCAGCTGACCAAGGGTTCCAGGAGGCCGGGAGAAGCAGGCTGAAAGATACGGGCAAAGCCGCAAACCAATCGGAAAGCGACCGCAGTCTGTGCCTTGCTTCCGATTGGTGCGCCTTCCCCATAGACTTAAACTGGGATTTGCTGCTCTATTCTGGCCGGGATTTCTGCTGTTCTTTAAATTATTTAGAATTCCTCATAAAAAGTGCTGTTTTCTCTTACTTTGTGCCTGATTTATGGGCTGTTTTTCTGTATTTTAAAATAAGTGTTACAGTCTTTTGAAATGCTGTGTGGGCTAGACGTTTAGGCGCTAACCCCCCCATACCCTCCCAGCCTATTGTTGTGCAAATCTTAAGTTTTAGCACCTTATTGCAGATTACTGCAATAAAGGTACCCTGCTGACTCGTTCTCCTCTGTCCCCAGCCAGCAGAAACGCCCTCAAGGGTCCAGGGACGGAGGGCTCGAGCTCACCAGCGGTCGGCAGCCTGTGCAGCCGACCAAGGTTTCCCGTGGAGGCCAGGAGAAGCAGGCAGAAAGGTAATGGGCAAAGCCGCAGGACCAATCAGAAAGCGTATCGCAGTCTGTGCCTTGCTTCCGATTGTGCGCCTTCCACATAGACTTAAACTGGGGTTTGCTGCACTAGCTCTCATGGATTTCTGCTTTTCTTTAAATTATTTAGAATTCCTCATAAAAAGTGCTGTTTTCTCTTACTTTGTGCCTGATTTATGGGCTGTTTTTCTGTATTTTAAAATTAGTGTTACAGTCTTTTGAAATGCAGTGTGGGCTAGACGCTTAGGCGTCTAACCCCACCCCCATACCCTCCCAGTCTATTGTTGTGCAAATCTTAAGTTTTAGCACCTTATTGCAGATTACTGCACTAAAGGTACCCTGCTGACTGCCTTCTCCTCTGTCCCCCACCTTGTAGAATGCGCAGCCCACTAGGTCTAGGGAGCGGAGGGGCTCCGAGCTGCCAGCGGGTCAGCGGCACCTGTGCAGCTGACCAAGGGTTCCAGCAGGCCGGGAGAAGCAGCCAGAAAGGTACGGGCAAAGCCGCAAACCAATCGGAAAGTGACCACAGTCTGTGCCTTGCTTCCAATAGGTGCACCTTCCCCATAGACTTAAACTGGGGTTTGCTGCACTATTCTGGCCGGGATTTCTGCTTTTCTTTCAATTATTTAGAATTCCTCATAAAAAAGTGCTGTTTTCTCTTACTTTGTGCCTGATTAATGGGCTGTTTTTCTGTATTTTCAAATAAGTGTTACAGTCTTTTGAAATGCTGTGTGGGCTAGAAGCTTAGGTGCCTAACCCCCCATACCTCCCAGTCTATTGTATGCAAATCTTAAGTTTTAGTACCTTATTGCAGATTGCAATAAAGGTACCCTGAGACACCTTCTCCTCTGTTCCCCACCTTGTAGAAGGCGGCCCTCAGAGTCCAGGGAGCGGAGGGGCTCCGAGTCACCAGCGGTCGGGCGGCACCTGTGCAGCCAACCAAGGGTTCCAGGAGGCCGGGAGAAGCAGGCAGAAAGGTACGGGCAAAGACGCAGACCAATCAGAAAGTGACCGCAGTCTGTGCCTTGCTTCGACGATTGCGCGCCTTCCCCATAGACTTAAACTGGGGTTTGCTGCACTATTCTGGGCGGGATTTCTGCTTTTCTTTAAATTATTTAGAATTCCTCATAAAAAGTGCTGTTTTCTCTTACTTTGTGCCTGATTTATGGGCTGTTTTTCTGTATTTTAAAATAAGTGTTACAGTCTTTTGAAATGCTGTGTGGGCTAGATGCTTAGGCGCCTAACCCCACCCCATACCCTCCCAGTCTATTGTTGTGCAAATCTTAAGTTTTAGCACCTTATTTCAGATTACTGCAATAAAGGTACCCTGCTGACTGCCTTCTACTCTGTCCCCCACCTTGTAGAAGGCGCAGCGGTCGAGGTCCAGTGAGCGGAGGGGCTCCGAGCCGCCAGCGGGTCAGCGGCACCTGTGCAGCCGACCAAGGGTTCCAGCAGGCTGGGAGAAGCAGGCAGAAAGGTACAGGCAAAGCTGCAAACCAATTGGAAAGCGACCGCAGTCTGTGCCTTGCTTCCGATTGGTGCGCCTTCCCCATAGACTTAAACTGGGGTTTGCTGCACTATTCTGGCCGGGATTTCTGCTTTTCTTTAAATTATTTTGAATTCCTCATAAAAAGTGCTGTTTTCTCTTACTTTGTGCCTGATTTATGGGCTGTTTTTCTGTATTTTAAAATAAGTGTTACAGTCTTTTGAAAATGCTGTGTGGGATAGGCTTGGCGCTAACCCCCCATACCCTCCCAGTCTATTGTTGTGCAAATCTTATGTTTTGCACCTTGATTGCAGATTACTGCAATAAAGGTACCCTACTGACTGCCTTCTCCTCTGTCCCCCCACCTTGTAGAAGGCGCCCTCGAGGTCCAGGAGGCGGAGGGCTCGAGGCATGTGAGTCGGCGGCCCCTGTGCAGCCGACCAAGGGTTCAGGAGGCGGGTGAAGCAGGCAGAAAGGTATGGGCAAAGCCGCAAACCAATCAGAAAGCGACCGCAGTCTGTGCCTTGCTTGCGATTGGTGCGCCTTCTCCATAGACTTAAACTGGGGTTTGCTGCACTATTCTGGCCGGGATTTCTGCTTTTCTTTAAATTATTTAGAATTCCTCATAAAAAGTGCTGTTTTCTCTTACTTTGTGCCTGATTTATGGGCTGTTTTTCTGTATTTTAAAATTAGTGTTACAGTCTTTTGAAATGCTGTCTGGGCTAGACGCTTAGGCGCCTAACCCCACCCCCATGCCCTCCCAGTCTATTGTTGTGCAAATCTTAAGTTTTAGCACCTTATTGCAGATTACTGCAATAAAGGTACCCTACTGACTGCCTTCTCCTCTGTCCCCCACCTTGTAGAAGGCGCAGCCCTCAAGGTCCAGGAGCGGAGGGTCTCCGAGCCACCAGCTGGTCAGCGGCACCTGTGCAGCCGACCAAGGGTTCCAGGAGGCCGGGAGAAGCAGGCAGAAAGGTACAGGCAAAGCCGCAAACCAATCAGAAAGTGACTGCAGTCTGTGTCTTGCTTCCGATTGGTGCGCCTTCCCCATAGACTTAAACTGGGGTTTGCTGCACTATTCTGGCCGGGATTTCTACTTTTCTTTAAATTATTTAGCATTCCTCATAAAAAGTGCTGTTTTCTCTTACTTTGTGCCTGATTTATAGGCTGTTTTTCTGTATTTTAAAATAAGTGTTACAGTCTTTTGAAATGCTGTGTGGGCTAGACGCTTAGGTGCCTAACCCCCCCATACCCTCCCAGTCTATTGTTGTGCAAATCTTAAGTTTTAGCACCCTATTGCAGATTACTGCAATAAAGGTACCCTGCTGACTGCCTTCTCCTCTATCCCCCACCTTGTAGAAGGCGCAGCCCTCGAGGTCCAGGGAGGCGGAGGGCTCCGAGCCGCCAGCGGGTTGGCACCTGTGCAGCCGACCAAGGGTTCCAGGAGGCCGGGAGAAGCAGGCAGAAAGGTACAGGCAAAGCCGCAAAATTTTTGCCTGCCCCTCCCCCCTCCTGGTTGATTCCTTTTATACACTTTCTCCCGCCATTTCTTAATCCATGCCCACATCCCTTTCCCTCCCTCCCTTAACCCACACCTAACCTCCACAATGCTACTTTGCTTCCTTTTGCTCCTGAGCCTCGCATCTCACCCAATCCCTTATGATATTAATGTTATGCCCAGTGTCAAGATAAATAACTCAGTTAATACGACCTGCCCACTTCTGCCATCCACAATGGCCAACCACGGATTCCTTATTCACCCCAAACCACGTTTACAATGCAACCTCTGGGATATCCCACATAAGGCCACCCTAACAATTCAGCACAGCCCTGGCACCTTTCTTGTATCATGGCTTTTTATTAACCCACTATGCCTCTCTATTAAATTATTATGCTATGATAAAATTTTCACCTATATACCAGGACCATCACTCATCTTACTGCAGGCACCCAGGATTAGGAGGAAACGCTCTGACCACTCACTATCCCTGTCCCTTGGTGCCCTCCTCAAATTAATCTTCTACCTTCTGATCTGTTTTGGTACCATTGAAATAAATCCTGGCCCCATTGAAAGTTTATTTTCCCCTGATCTATCCTCTATAAATCGCTTAAGCTTCCTACACTTCAATGCCTGCAGCCTCAAAAAAATTCTCCCTAATTCAGGCCTGGGTGGCACATACCCTGCCTGACTTTCTGGTCATCTCTGAATCTTGGCTCAGACCTTCAACCAAAGACAGTGTTGTAAACCTTACCAACCATATCAGCTCTTCAGAGCAGATCACCCTTCCAGGGGTGGTGGGGTGGCCATACATTAAGGACACCATCTCTGCTACCTGCCTCATCAACACATCCGAACCAAAGGAATTTGAATGTTTGTCAATCAAAATATCCTTCCTAACTTGTCTTCATTTAAATTGATTGGCTGCTATAGCCCCCTCAGCAGGCCTCAAATTACTATCTCACCTGGGGTCAACTAACCAATCTAGGCCTTGAAGATACCATCATCCTTGGTGATTTGAATTTAAACTGGCTATCTAATGCATCTGCACATTGGTAACCTTTGTGACACCTATGGCTTTACATGAATTAAAGACCCAACCAGGGTTAACCTAAAAATTCTAGCAACAGCTCACTCCTGGATATTATGTTGGTAAACAAGCCTCCTTATATACGCATGCAGGAGTACTACCAATGATGTAAGTGACCATTGTCCCATAGCTGGCATAAGATCCTTCACCAAACCACCCAACCCTGCTGAATTTGTCCTCAAAAGGTAAAAAAAGAAGTTCAACATACCAGTATACCTCCATGACCTGAGTAACACAATATATTGGCAAGATTTCTACCTTACAACCTCAGTGGAAACAGCTCTCCAGATCTTAAAGGACATTATCACTAATGCTCTCAATATTCATGCACCATTCACCAATATCAGAACTAAAGCAAGGTCCTGCCCCTGGTTCACCACTGATCTTAAAACAGCCTTGCTAGCCAGAGACAAACTGTGGAAAAGGCAAGAAAAACTAAGGATTCAGAGACTGGCTAAATTTCAGAAAAGCAAGAAATTCATGTACAACACAAATAAGATCTGCCAAAGCTGCCTATTATTGAAGCTGAATTGGATGCCTCCTATAATAACCAACCAGGCTCTGGGGAACTATAAAGGGTATCTTGGGCCAAAACTCTCTCCTGCCTTAACCTGCAAACTGCTACTAAATAACACAGAAATTACGGACAAACAAGAAATCCTAAATACCTTCAATGACCACTTCACCACAGCTGGACTAGCATTTGACTCTTCACCTGCAAATCTCCTGAGATCTTCCTTGAACCTTCAATCCACCGTGGGTCAAAAGGCTACATCAACCTTCTCCTTCAACCCAATATCCTTGAAAGAAGTGGAAGATCTCCTCTCCAATTTAGATACTTCAAAAAGTGCAGGTACAGACTCCTGGACCCCTACTTCCTCAAGATTGCATCTCAAGTCTTATCTGCCCCCCTCACTCATCTCTTCAATCTTTCCCTCACCACTGGATCCATTCCCTCCACTTGGAAAACAGCTCAAGTAGTTCCTTTACTCAAATCTGGTGATCCCATGGACCTCAATAATTACAGGCCCATTTCCATCCTATCAGTTCTATCCAAGATGCTCGAAAAAGTTAGTAAACTCACAATTAAGGGACTACCTGGATAACAATAACCTCCTAAATACAGCACAATCAGGATTTAGATCAAGGCATAGCACCATTTCGGCCCTAGCCAAAGTAACCAACGACTGGCAGATTGCTATGGATAAGAAGAACAGTACCTGTGCTGTGTTCCTGGATTTGAGCAAAGCATTTGACACAGTGGATCATGAATCATTAATCACCTCCCTTGGCTCGCTAGGGTTGGTTCACTTAATTGGTTCAAGTGCTATCTATCAGATAGGTCACAACTGGTAAAAGATGGAAACTACCTATCCACCTTAAAACCACTTTTAAGAGGTGTACCGCAAGGCTCTATTCTTGGCCCCATCCTCTTTGCCATCTATATTAATAATATTGATGCTAACCTCACTCAATCCAACATCCATCTGTTTGCTGATGATACTGTATTATATGTTAGCAATCCTTCATTATCTAAAGCCTGTGAACTGCTACAATCTGAATTTTCCATACTACAACACAACCTACTGGATAAAAAACTACTTCTAAATGCAAAAAAAACAAAAGCTATGTTCTTTACCTCAAAGAGTTGCTCTGCCACTACCCCACCATCCACCACCCTACAACTAACCACCTTACTTGGAGAGAGCGGAATTAGTTGATAACTTCAAATACCTTGGAGTCTGGATTGATAACAAGCTTGACTATTCTGTCCATATTGAGGAGCTACTAAAGAAACTGAGACAAAGGCTTGGTTTATTTTTAGAATAAAGCACTACCTCAACAGAGACTCCAAAAAAGATTAATCCAGGCTTCATTCCTATCCTCATTGACTATGCTGACTTTCTGTACGGACATTGTTCACTCCCCTCTTAAATAAACTGGACACCCTATACCACAGGTCCATCAGATTCATTACTGACCTTCCTTCAGCACCCATCATTGCTCCCTTTATAAGGCAGTTAACTGGACATCATTACAACACAGAAGAAATAGGAATGCTGCAATTTGGATATTCAAAGCCTTATCAGGCAAGCTACCTACCTATATCTCAGACTGTTTACTCAAATTACTTCTAGGCCATACAACCTAAGGATCAGCAAAATTATCATTCTTAAGGTCCCAATGTCTGCACCCAGTTTGGGAGGGCTGCTATCAGCTACTCACTAGCAATTGTTTGGAATTCACTCCAAAAACCATGAAGCTAAATAACCTCCTACCCTTAATATCCTTCAAAAGATTATTCACCGCCTATTCCCAGAACTCTGCAACTGCTTCCACAAGGCCTAAACCCGGCCCTACCTACCCCCTTTTTTTTTTTCGTGTTCCTATATGCTGATAAACTCCCGCTTCCAGTCCCAAGATTCACCCTCAAAATGCCTGCTAGGTCCTATAATCTACATATTACTCCTGATGTGCCCATTGCCTTCTGTCTCACAGATTAAAAGTTTTAATGCCGTGTACATATGTATATTGTTATAAATTAGCACTTATGTCATTGTATTACTGTTTATGTTACCCCTGTCATTGTATTACTGTTTATGCTACCCTTGTCAATGTAATAACACTTGCACTTCTTGACCACTCAGGTCCATCTTGTAAATGAGCTATGCTCAATGATGTTCACCTGATTAAATAAAGATTTTGATTGATTGATTGATTGATTGTAGTGTGGTACAAAATAAGTATTCTTGCATGTCTCTTGACCAGTTTGAGCACAGGATTTTTGCACTGTTCCTACAAAAATGTATACGTGTTTGTAAGAATAGTGCATGAAAAAAATCCTGTACTCACACTAGTCAAGAAACATTTATGTATGTCCACATATTCAAAAGTTTGCGCCTGGCACTAGGCATTAGCACTTGCACTGAGCACATTTTACACAAGTTCCCTATATTCACTGGTAAGCACTGCATTTTTTATTAGCATTAGTGCTCTAGCACAAAGTTAACATACTGTATGCAGCACTGGGGGGGGGCACAGTGATGTACATATCATGCACAGTACAATATTCAAAGATATAGTAATGCACTAACGGAATAGTGCAGCAGGACAGCACTGTGCAAATATCACTTATAAAAAGAAGGTCTTAACCTGGGGCAAACCGCAGAGGCTGGGAGATGCCTAGCAGAACACACACACACAGCTGAAAACTAAATGGCTCACATTGTATACTTAATGTAGCTGGTCATGTAAGATGAGGAGAGGGCCAATGCCCCCCCAGCCCCAGGCACAGGCCCCAGAGGCACTATGCTGCAAACAGACAATACTATCCATGAGTCACATTCAAAGTCCTCAGTGATGAACAAATCATGGTCTGGTGCAGGCTCAACAAGTCCATGACCATGCAGCCATTTAAGCTTCTGCATGACCAGCTCTGGAGAGACTCCCAATGTGGCTATGCAATGTCCATTGAGCTCAAGGTGACAGCAGCACTGAGCTTCTTGATCAATGGAACAATCCAAACAACAGTGGGGGACACCACTGTTATCTAACAGTCTGCCACCTAGCGCCTGTTGGGCCAGTTCCTAGATGTCCTGCTGGCCCATGCTGGGGAGTTCCTCATATTCCCCACCATGCCAGCAGATCAAACAACATCACCATCTGGCAAACTGCAGCTGGCGACATCCCTAGTGGGCACCTTGTCAGTGAGTATACCCCAATGGTTTCTTCCCCACTTCCCATGTTTTGAATGATGTCACTAACCCACGCCCTTTACCTACACAGAAGAAGTACATATCCCTGTGCCCAATGCTCCTCCCACCTGTCCTATGACCTACATCCATTGCAGAGAATAGGTACAATGCAACACTCTTTACTACATGCAACATCATTGAGCATCTCTTTAGCATGCTCAAGATGTGGTTCAGGTGCCTTGATCATTCCAGTGGTGCCTACAAGACACCCTTCTTAAGGCCTCTGCCATATTCCTTGCCTGTTGCATACTGCACAACATGACACACAACTGTGGGATATACCCACTGGCCCCAGAAGAACTCCCTCCAGTGGATGCCAAGCCAGAGGACCAAGGGCTGCAGAAGCAGCTGAACAAGCATGACACCAGGATGGACAGTAGGTCACAGGAGTACAAAGCCCAACTCATCACAGACCTCTTTGGACCCAGACGGTGAGTACAGACCACACAGGAGACTGTAATGTGTTCTGAAAATGTATTCTCTAAATAATAATAGCGTTCATGAAATATAAATATAAGGACATACAGGCAGAGGGGGTTAAGGGGGCTGAAAATAAATAACTTGCCATCCTGGCAAGGGGAGGTTAGAGGAGGTGAATATAAATAATGTGCCATCCTGGCAAGGGGGGTTAAAGGTAACTGAAAAGAAATCAAGGGGATGGGGATTGGTCCCTCTTATTAGCTCAGAAAGAGTCAATGTGGATCTTTAAACTAAAAACTTTAAAACCACAGGGATTTAATGATTAAACAGATTGGGAGACTTTTTTGTAAATGTTAAAGCATGAATTGTAACTGGAGTTATGATATGCTTTAAAATGTGTTTTCATATGTGATATACTAGTTAATCCTTTACTTTAGGCTAGAAAGACTAACATGTCTATATTATTGTAGTTGTGTATGCATTTGAGGGACATAGATAATACGTTTTTTAATGGAAGTGGTAAACGTGTTGGAAGCCTATAATTGTAAAACCGTATTTTTGTCACAGACAGCTGCAATAACAGAGTGTTTTAGGTATGCTTGTGTCTTCCAATTAATATTAAGTTTACTCCAATAAAGATATGAGTAATTAAATAATAAGAAATATAAATTTAAATGATCTGGAACACATAAGGCTCGTTTTTAATTCATTATCCACTATTTGATAGCACTTTAATTCACAGGTTTTAGTGTTCCCAGTCACAGCATTTTTTGATTATTTGCTTGTCTGTTTGTCGCTTTTCATGCAATGAAGTGGGAGCTAGGGATACTTATCCAAAATGAAGTGAAATGATGGACAGGCATTCTGACAACCACACAGGCTGGTTTCCACACAGTTCATTTACCACAATTTATCTATTATACTTGTGAGTTATAATACTTAAGCACTTTACAGCAAGTTGTTAGCCACGTCCCCTGAGGAACAGGTTTAGTGCCTCAAAGAGCTGGGACTGGTCAGGTTTTCATTTATTGTTTTCTATTGATTGTTTGGCTCTTCAAAGACACTATATTGTGAGTTTTGCATATTAAAAAAGCAATTTCACTGATATTGGAGTGATGGAGTTTCTTTGTTTTACCAGTTTCCAGTTTTCTAGCACCCATCCTTGCTGTGAACACAACCTTTTTTGCTCTGTGAAGGGGCTTAAAGGGGGCTGAAAAGAAATACCATGACATTCAGGCAAGGAGGGAGTTGAAAGAGGGCTGAAAAGAAATAACGTGGAATCCCGCAAGGAGGGGCAGAAATATTATGCCATTTAAGCAGGTGGAGCGGAAACATGGGTAATGTGATGGGGGCATGAACTGGTCCATGTGAGATAGGGCTGGGGAGCAATATGCACCCTAGATGCATCACCTGCCACCTCCACAGACACAGACGGTGTGCATGCACTCTGCCCAGGAGGGTAGGGGTGTTATCATCCACACATTGGGGAATGAGCATAGGGCTGGTGTTACCCACACACAGCTATGACTTCATGGAGTACTGACCCTGATGGGGAACATGCCACGGCCAGGGGTGCATGGTATCCTGGGTGTCCTAAGTGTGCTGGGTGCTCAGATGCCTGCACTGTGTGGGGTGTTGGTATGCGGAGGTGTTCACTGTAGGGTGACAGCCCTCCAACTGGAATGGGAAGTACTGTGGTCATCCCCTGCAGTGCCTTACACCATGGCTGCAGCCTCCTGCACAATGGCACACAGTCTATCCAAACAAGCAAACATGTCCTTCTGCGGTGCAAGCATGGCCACCATGTGCTTCACAAGGTGTGCCTCTCCATGCTGCTTAACATACTGCACCTTGTCCTGCAGCATAAGGCATATGCATGCCAGTTCTGCCAACACATCCTCCTGTGTTACCACAGCTATCTGCAGCAGCTGCCCATTGGCCACTACCTCCTGCTGTCAATGTAAGCTGTCCATTTGGACTGGTCAGGCTGTACCCTTGGCTGTTGTGTGGCCCAGGTTTGCATCACATTTGCTTCATGTTGGTGGGGCTGGGGCAGCATAGCAGTATCTGGGCTGGTAGGATTGGCCTGGAGTGACAGTGACAGAGACATGTGATGGCAAAGCAGTGGCTGTGCCATGGGCAATGGGCAGGTGCACTGAGGCAGTGGCAGTGCCAAGAAGTGGTGGTGGCTGGGACCCATTGGTAGGGGGGCTGGCAAGTGCAAGCAACTCCTCCTGGTTCACTGCTGTAGCCTATTGTATGGCAGAGACATCCACATTGCTGCCCACCAGCTGTTTCCTGTTTATGCTGATTGGTTGGTCATGGTATCAATACAAGAGTCTGCAATTAAAGTTACACAGTAATTGCTATTTGTCAATTACCATTTTTTTTAATAGCATTCATTTTGGGGCTTCTGTCTCCTATTATGAAAGTGCTAGAAACAAATGTTTACTATTTATTGAAATATGACATTATCAGCTTACCAGGGATATTAAGTATATGTTTCTGTCATATGCAGAACAAGAAAAACAGACCATAAAGTAACATCAAATTTTAGAAAGTCATTGCCATTTTGTTTTAAAAAAATAACCTTAATTTATGGTTTGTGCTCTACTGTTTTGTAAGCACTAGAAACAGATACTTCTGGAAAGCTGACAGTTGCAGCGTTCCATTAGTATAAAATATTTGTTTCGAATTCTCACAGAACAGGAGAACTCTGCCCATAAAATAACACTTGGTTTACAGAAATGGTTTGGTTTTTGTGCATGTCTTCAAGTCATTGGGAGTGTGTGTACTTTCTATGTTTTTGGAAATCATTGCTGTTTTTGTCTAAAAATTGCATTACTTTATAGGCTATATAGAGTAGGCTTTCCCCCTTCTTTAAGTGCTAGAAACAAATATTTGATACTGGTGGAAAGCTATCATTCTCAGCCTTCCATTATTATAAAATCTTTGTTTCTATCACTTACAGAACAAAGAAAATGGCATACCCCACTCTTAGAATCATGGATACACCATGGCTGTATATACTCAAACCATTTGTTATACATGATCAGTGGCTATGGTCAGTCACAGTCTGCCCATGATTTTAATCATGGTTATCACAGAAGCAAAGAAAATTGTCAACAGAAAAGGACCTCTAGGCCCACTGATTCTGCCCAAAGGTTCCCTGCCTATTGTACATCCACAGCCCAATATCAGTGTCCACAGACCCTCCCCCTCCCTGTTTCTGTACTACTGCATCTCTGTGTCTATCCCATTCGTGTTTGAAGCACTACACCATTCTAGTCTCCACAGCTTAGACCGGCAGTTAGTGCTATGCTTCTACCACCCTTTCTGTGAAGACATCTTGCCTCACATCCTTCCTGAAATTTCCCCCTTCTAGTTTCATTGCATGTCCCCTATTCTTGGAGCTTGTGCTCTGTTGGAAGAAGCTCATTACCTGCAATCTATTCACCCCTGTGAGGTATCTAAATGTCTCAAACATGTCAGCTCTCACTTTTCTGCCCTCCACAGTATGCATATTGAGATCACTCAATCTATCCTTATAGGGCATCCCTTGTAACCCTTGCAATATCTTGGTTACCCTTCTCTGGACTGCCTCCACCCTGTTTGTGTCTTTCCTGAGGTGTGGTCTCCAGGAAAACCACTAACAGTTAAGGGGCCAGAGACAGACCATGGGTGACCATGGTTAATATAGTCTGAGAATTACTTAAGTTTACCATGGTCATCCATGATTATCCATGGCTCTTATTTTCAGAAATTTTCAGCATTGTAAAACCCATTTCCACATGGCTCAGGTTATTCAATATTTTACAACAACCTTAATGCTCTGTAATGAATATATGCTGTTCACTGTCACGCAGAATCATCACACTTCCCAGAACCTTGAGTGGTGTGATGAGGGCAGCTTAGTTCATTTACTTAATCACGCTGCCACCAGCCTACAGTTGAGCTGGCTAGGATGCAGTGCAGTGTCCTGCAACACTGAATGGCAAAATGGAGTAACTGCCACTGAAATTGTGTTGTTTACTGCAGTAATTCTGATCCAGTATGCTGCAATTTTGTGCTGCATCCTGGCTGGCACTGCTGTGGTTTCAACTTTCTTAGGGTCGTTCCTTCATGTCCCACACAAGCTCCTGCTCACACAACACAAGGCCAGGTACTTGTTCACACAATACATGTTCCTTGGACATATGAACCCATTTAATCACACCAGGTAACTTCTCCACCACTCTGTATCAGACGCAGGTTTACTTACACATTTGGTAGAGTTCTCAACAGAAGTAGATAATGGACTTTGCCCAGTAAAAATGGATTACCTCTGCCTATTAAAACACAGCAGTATATTTAATATCAAAGCTAAATTTGTATGGTCTTGAACAAAATAAAAGACATGCAACAACAACACTAGGAAATTTAACAAATAAAGGATTTTAAACAAAGACTTGCAAAAATAAAAATCTCTGTAAACTCACTTAAAAATATGTTTCCTTACCTCACAGGCCTTCTCAGGCATAGAGATGTTGTGAAATGTAATTTCACCAGTGAAATGCTGGTGAAATCATGAATTTCCGCCCACAAAATATTTCACATAATTATGTACTTCTGACGAAAATTCACTGGTCAAGTTTGCTGGTAAATTTCACCTTGCAGTACTATTAGATGAAATTAGGGAAAAAAAGGCTTTGTCATATGATTCACTCTGTGCAGGTCACATGGGTGTCTGCAGTCAGGCTGGAAGTCACTGATTCTGCTTCCCTTTGCTCATGTTTCTGGTAAAGGTAGTCAGAGAGCTAGGCAGCAGGAGATCTACTGTGCTTAGATTGTGTTTTAACACATTCTGTTGTTTAAAATATAGTTAATTTCTTAATCTTTCTTTGTTAGGACTTCTTGTGTGTGTTTATATTTTTCTGTCTGTAAGGTTATAGTGAGTGTGTGTGTATGTGTGTGTGACTAACACACTCTCTCTTTCTTCCTTTTTCTGATCTTTTTTTTTCTTTAGTTTTCTGTTAAGAAAACTTTTTTATGTCTGTTAAAATGGCAGAGAAATTTAGAGCAAGTGGCACTGGTGGTCAGAAGGCTAGTAGACGTGTTCGTCTTAACTGGTGAGCATTTGGAGTAGGTGAAAGTTAGGCACCCACCCCCCAGCAGCAGCAGCCAGAGTCAGTGGCCCCTCCTCCAGCAGCAGGAGCCTGTGTGTCCTGACCCCAGCAGCAGAAGCCTTTGCCCCCCCAGCAGCAGGAACCCATTGCCCCCCCAAGGCAGCAGCAGGAGCCTGTGTGCCCCACCCCCCAGCAGCTGGAGAGGGATGTTGTGGACCCCAGGACATCAACTGGTGCCCCCTCTAAACAACCACGGGTGTCTACAGTGTGGTCATTTTTCACCACAAATGCTGCAGGTGAAAGTGTCGTCATCTGCAACATTTGTGGAAGAAACATTCATTGAGGGAACAAAGTGGCACACCTTGGCACTGGTGGCCAAAGGAGTCATCTGCAGAACCACCACCCAGCAGAGTGGCTTGCAAAGCAAGAAGAGGTGGCAGTAGCAGGAGGCAACAGTGGGGGGAACACATAGAAGGGGAAAGGGACCAGCAGGAGGAAGGTGGCCCTTCTGTGTCTGGTGGGAGTAGGCATCTGCGTAGGGGGAACCATACTCAGACACAGAAGCAGGCAGCAGCAGCACCACCATCACTCCACAGCCACTGACACCATCAGAATCAGGAAGCTGAACCTGCATTGGCCACAACAGGTCAGGCCACCAGTGAAGACCTGGCAGCCGTGTGGAATGAAGTGTAAGCTCTGAGGCAGGGCTTTGAGCAGTTCTGCCAGGAGTTCAGAGAGGCCAGGGGGGGCAGTAACAAAATCATGGAGTATCAGCAGCAAGTTTTGAACCTCTTGGCAGAGCTGCATCATGGAGGTGGTGGTGGTGGCACTTCTGGCATAGTGTAAGTGGTGTGTCACCACTCAGCAGTTATTTTTTCTTTCTTTTCTTTTTCCTATCCTGTGTCCTGTGTTACTGATATTCTTCTCTTATCTCAACCCTCAAAAATAAGAACAAAAATAAAAAACACAAAACAAATATTTTCTGTCTTCTAGTCTTCCTCTGTATCCTATTGTTTCTTTGTCTTATGTTATAAAGATATGACTTACACTTTGTCCAGTGGCTTTGTGTATTATGCTCCCTATAGTATTCAATCCTTTTCCTTAGTTTAGTTGTAATTTAGTTTTCCCTGCTCATATTATTACCCTTGCCCTTACCCTGCCTGTCCCCCATTGAGTGTTATAGTCAGTGTACCCATAAACACCTTACCTTTGTTTTTCTCTTGTGTTGCTTGTTAATATATTTCCTCCCCCTACCCACAAATGTCAGGTATTGTTCCTATGAACAAAAAATTTTCCCAAAACTATGTGAAGTTGTAGAGGTTGTGGTTGAGTGCAGCAACAGTC
The DNA here is from genome assembly GCA_016271365.2 of Neoceratodus forsteri. Lineage (NCBI taxonomy): Eukaryota > Metazoa > Chordata > Ceratodontiformes > Ceratodontidae > Neoceratodus > Neoceratodus forsteri. The sequence goes on from CM057450.1 coordinate 1,647,885,256, forward strand.
CGAAGGTGGTTACCCTTAATGCTAGGAGCCTTGGGAGGAAAACTGCAGAGTTACAGGTGCTCGTGGCAGAGGGTGAGGTGGACATTGCAGCCATCACAGAAACATGGGCCACCCAGTACAATGACTGGGATCTGTCTGCACCAGGGTACAGGTTATTTCATAGGGACAGGGTGATTAGGAAAGGAGGGGGGTGGCACTATATGTGAAAGAAGGACTGAAGTGTGCAAGGGAGGAAGGGGAGGAGGGTAGTACAGCGTCACTTTGGATGCAAATCCAGGATTCCAAGAATAAGATTCTCAGAATGGGAGTGGTGTACAGGCTGCCATCTCAGACGGAGGAGTTAGACAGGGAACTAGCGGGACAGATCAGAAGGACCTGTGAGAAGGGTAGTGCGGTGATTGTGGAGAACTTCAACATGCCAGGAGTGGACTGGAGTACCCCAAACAACCAGGAACAGAAGGAAGCAGGTACTGCTGGATGCCTTCCAGGACAGCTTCCAGCTACAAATGGTCAGTGAACCAACCAGGTTAGGGAATACCCTTGACCTTGTGCTGGCAAATGGGGACTTTGTGAGAGAAGTTATGGTGGTAGAACCACTGTCAGGGAGTGACCACCACTCAGTAAGGCTCACATTGGATATGGGCAAGAAAGGAGTGGAATCTAGCATAAGAGTGCTTGACTTCAGGAGGGCCGACTTTGGGAGGATGGGGAAGTGGTAAAATGGTACCTGGCCAGAATTCAACCTAGTATGGACACTAACCAGAGGGAGGAGCTCATAAAGTTGGGGATAGTGGAGGCAACCAAGACCTGCTGCAAGACCCAGAGCAAGAAGGCTAGGGCTAAGAAACCAAGCTGGTTGAGCAGTAGGTCATGGAAAAGGTAAGGAGGAAAAGAGCTGCCTTTAGAAGGTGCAAGAAAACAGGAAGGGGGGAGGACAGGGAGGAGTACTTGATGAAATTGAAGGAGGTGACTCGGGCAGTAAGGGGAGCCAAAGCATCTATGGAGCTCAGGCCGGCACAAGGCATTAAGAAGGGAGAGAAGGACTTCTTTAAGTACATCAGGGAGAAAAGGAGCTGTTAGGGCCACATAGTAAGGATTAGAAAGGAGGGGGGGTTGGGTGGAAGCAGGGTGCGATAAGACAGAAGCACTAAATGATTACTTCTGCTCTGTATTTACTAAGGAGAAGAGGGGGGTGACACCCAAGTGGGGAGGAACAGCAGAAACGGGTGGAAGGGGGTGAGAGATGGGGAAATCATGGAGGGCAGAATTTGGGAGGGTTTGAAGGCACTGAGGGTGGACAAGGTGCCAGGCCCAGAAGGCATCCACCCCAGGGTACAAAAGGAGCTGGCAGAGGTCCTTGCGGAACCTTTGGCAGACCTATTTAATGCATCACTAGACTTGAGGTGTGCACCTCAGGACTGGAGGATGGCTCATGTGGTGCCCCTCCACAAGAGTGGGCACAAGGATGAACCGGGGAACTACAGACCGGTGAGCCTCACATCCATTGTGGGTAAGCTAATGGAGACTATCCTGAAGGAGAGGCTGGTGGCTCTCCTAGAGGCCAAAGGACTACAGGACAGCAGACAGCATGGCTTCATATGGGCAGATCCTGCCAAGCCAACCTGGTGGAGTTCTATGACTGGGTAACTAGGCAACTGGACAGGGGCCATGCAGTGGATGTCCTGTATCTGGGCTTCAGTAAGGCATTCGACTCGGTGCCGCATGGAAGGCTGGGAAGTAAGTTAGAAGGCACAGGGGCAGGTGCAAAGCTAGTGAGATGGGTAGGGAACTGGCTTCAGGGAAGGCAACAGAGGGTGGTGGTGGTTGGGAAGCACTCCCACCCAAGGGTAATGACGAGTGGTGTTCCACAGGGCTCGGTGTTGGGACCAGTGTTGTTTGAGATATTCATTGCAGAAATATCATTGAACATCAAAAGCAAGATCAGTCTGTTTGCTGATGATACCAAGGTAGGAACGGTGGTGGACGACTTAGGGGGATGGCAGAGGTTGCAGGATGATCTGGCAAAGCTTGAAACCTGGTCAGACAACTGGCAACTGGGGTTTAATGCCAAAAAGTGCAAGGTGTTGCATTTTGGGATGAAGAACCCAAGGAGGAGTTACCAGCTGGGGGGAGTGCAGCTAGCCCAGACAGAGGAGGAGAAGGATCTGTGGGTGCTCATTACAGGGTCAATGAACAACTCGGCACAATGTAAGATGGCAGCTGAAAAAGCCAACAAAATACTGGGCTGCATTGCAAGGGGTATATCCTTGAGGAGGGAAGAGGTGATTCTGCCACTGTATAGGTCATATGTTAGACCGCACCTGGAGTACTGCGTGCAGTACTGGCGTCCGTATCTGAAGAGGGACATTAAGTTACTGGAGGGGGGTGCAACGCAGGGTGACAAAGATGATCAAGGGGCTGGGGGACTTATCATAAGAGAGGAGCCTGAGAGAATTGAACAAGTACTCGCTGGAGGAGAGGAGGGACAGGGGGGACATGATTGAAACCTTTAAGTACATGAAAGGAATAAACAAGACGGGTACAGAGGGGCTGTTCAAAGTAAGGGAGGGGAGGGACACCAGGGCCATGATATGAGACTGGATGGAGGAAGGTTCAAGAGGGAGATGAGGAGACACTTTTTTACAGAGAGGGTAGTAGCTGGGTGGAATGCATTACCTGCAGAAGTGGCATCCAGTAGAACAGTGGACTGCTTCAAAATGGGATGGGACAGGACAAGGGGGAGGGTCAATGTAGGGGAAGGGTGGAAGGAAGGGGCAGCTGCAGAATAAGGGGTGCTAACTGCACATTCAAGCAGACTTGATAGACCTCTAGGCCTTTATCTGCTGGCAAATTTCATATGTTCGTAAGAAGTACACAACAATCACAGAAACATTAGCAATTTTATTGCAGAGTTAAACATAAATATGATTTCAGTGCTTAACACATGTGTACTGCGCTTGTCAGAAGTGTTAAGTTGGGTCCCATCCCTCCAGTACCCACTGTGCTGTACAGAACAGGTCTTATAAATCCAGAAATATCACATGTGAAATTATACAGAAAACTGAGACATAAATGTGGTCTCAGTCCACAAGTTTTATAGAGCCCCACCAGCACCTGAACCAAAATATGCACTTCGTCCACGGTTTGACACCACTTTCAGGAAGCATCTTGTTGCCTCTTGCTGCTGTGATCTGCTGAACAGGCCTTATAAGTCCAGAAATATCACATGTAAAATTGTACAGAAAATTGACACATAAATGTTTTCTCAGTCCAGAAGTTTTATAGAGCCCCACCACCACCCGGACCAAAATGTGCACTTTTGTCCACAGTTTAACACTGCTTTCAGGATGAATCTTATTGCTTCCTGCTGCTGTCATGCGCAGAACAGGCCTTATACATCCACAAGTATCACTTCAATGTGCTTACGCAACTAGATGAGATGAGATGAGATGATGCTTGTGTAACTTGATTTGCTTTCTGGCTTTCCATCTCTCTATCCATGGGATATACCAACCTGTAGGGGTACAACTCAAGGAACCCGAGAGGAGGGTTCTCCCCCTACAGGTGCCACAGGATGATTGTGTCAGCTAAAGGTAGGTTAGGAAGAAGCCCACGGCTAAGAGAGATGAGCTGCTGGAGGAGGAGGAGGAGGGGTGGATGGTGAGCAATGAAAAAATGAATCCTGGCGAGGCCCAGGATGTGTGACCTTTTAAGCCTGATGGGGGATGAACATAGTTGCTCTGCCCATTGAACCTCGGGTTTAAAGCCCTCCCATTCAATGTGCTTACACAACTAGATGAGATGAGATGATGCTTGTGTAACTTGATTTGCTTTGTGGCTTTCCGCCTCTCTATCCATGGGATATACCACCCTGTAGGGGTACGACGCAAGGAACCCTAGAGGAGGGATCCCCCCCCCCAACAGGTGCTGTGGGAATGATTGCATTGGCTAAAGGTAGGTTAGGATGAAGTCTAAAAAGAATGCCCAAAGGTGTCGAGCATCGAAGAGGTGAGGATGATGAATGAATGAATTCTGAGAAGATGATAAGGGCAGACTTTCTAATGAAAGAGGGGAAAGCTGAGGACCACCATCCGCCTCCATCCAACAGCAGAACCTAACTAATTAACCTAAGAAAGCACTAACTCTAACTAATATTATGACCATTGGCACAGAGGAGAAGAAAAAACCTTTTGAGGAGGAAACCTCTGGGGATGCAAGGCCTAGGTCGCCTTCCCTCCAGGCTCATGATGTTTGATTTGAGGACGTTTTGATCTGAGAACATATGTCATTAAAGAGAAGGATCCATTAAAGAGAAGGATATGAGTAGGGAAGATGATGGGATAGGTGAAAAAAACCCAAACGAAGGCACAGATCAAAGAAGAAACATGAGGCAGTGATGAAGACTGATGATGATGATGATCACCACAGAAAGGCAGCAGGTCGATGAGGTAGCATAAGACCCAATGAGAGGAATGCTTGATTGAGCGATGCAAGTAAATAGATGCTGAGGCCGATAGGGCATGAATGCGAGCAAATTGGACGACGGACGAGGAGCGAAGTCAAGACTGGATTGAATCCTTGATGACTGATGATGGATGAAGCCATGATTCGAGGCTTAATGAGGTAAGAAATGGTTAATGAGGACCGGAGTCATGAACCTGATACATGCGGCAGGAGGGCCGTGGATCGATGAGGTGGCTTATGAGCCATGATCGGTATGCCCAAAAGAAATATCCATTGCAGGTCAGACAGAGTCAGGCAGGACGAAAAAAGGTGCTAGGACGAGGAAGGTAAAATAGGAAGCGGATGAGGTATGATGGATTGAAGCCATGGAGGCTGGTACTGGACAGCAAGGTATGAAAGGAGGAAGGATGGTAGGGAGGTCACTGGGGTAGTGTAGGACCCAGCCAGTACATGGTAATTGAGTCGATTCAAGGTAGCCGAGACGGGAGTAGGTTGAATGAGAAGCATGCTCGAAGGAGCAATGTGAGGAGGTAAACACTGTGGCCAAAGAGGCATGCCTGGAACCAGTCAGGAACCTGAATACATGCGGCAGGAGGGCCGTGGTTTGAGGAGATGTCATAGGATTCATGATAGGTATGCCGTTTGAGGGAATAGCAAAGGATGAAAGGATGGAAAGCTCGAGTAAGTGGTATAAATAGATGAACCATGAGGTAAGGCATAGGAGCCATGATAGGTATGCCCAAAAGAAATATCGAAGGCAGGCCATGATAGGAGTGAATCCTCAAGGGCAGGCGCAGGATGGCCTGCCAGGAGAAGACTGGCATAAGACCCAGTGAGAGTCATACTTGATTGATCTATGAGGGAAAGGAAACTCCGAGGATAATAAGGCATGCTCAAGGACGATGAAGACTGATGATGAGCACTGCAGAGGTGCAGTGGTTCAATGAGGAAGCATGAGAGAGAGCATATGCTGAGAAAGACCATGCAAGCGGAGGAGTCATGGTACCATCTAGCGGTGAAAAGTGGGAGCACAGCATAGTCTGGGCCCAAAAATTAGCCAATGAGGTAGACGAGCAGCAATCCTCCCCAAAGGGAACAGAAAAGAGAGACGATCACGTCAGATTCTCTGGTAGTCAAAATTAGGCAAGGCAATCCCACAGACTGTGTCAGCATGTTTTGCATTGCTTGACATGCAGGATTAGAAAACGGCACAACTAGCAATGATCGGCAGAGGTCATAGAACATAGAAGGCACCAAAGCAGTACGGCAGCAAATAAAAGAGACCCATCCCATGTAAAATAAAGGACATCCGATCCTGGCAAGGGGAAGAGCAGACATGTATAGTAGTTGACAGAAGGAAAACTAGAACTAGAAATGGGAGAACAGAAAAAAGGTATTCTGGAGCAGGAGTGAGTCGGGAAGCGAAATAGCTGATCGGTTCCCCCATGCACAGGACAGGAAAGTCAGACTTCAGAAGTGAGAGAGCTGCTGAGAAGTCAGAAAACAGGGTGGGCTGTCATCCGGTCTGGGTCGGAGCAGAAGAGTGAACAAGGAGAAGGGTGGTGCATTGCTCCGAAGACGAGGGGAGCAGGTAGAGGAGGGGAAAGAAGGAGGAGCACGAAACAGCTGGGCAGTTGCAGACAGCAATGGAGCGCTGAAGGTCCTGAGAAGGCCCGTGGATGCCAGATCGAGATGCTGCCGGGGGAAGCAGCAACGTGCAGTAGCACTAGAACCGGGAGAAGGCTGGAGTGAGAGAAAGACAGATGGGGAGGAGAGCGGGGCAACATAAGTGCAAGTGGCCAGCTGCACACAAAAAGAGAAGAAGGGGTGGAGATTTTAGGGTGCTGTAGCTTGCTGCCTGCTACTCTGACTGTTTGCCAACCTGCCACAAGAAGTAATGTTTTGGCTGGTGTTGATGGATCATCATTACTGACATACTGCTGCTGCACACATAAGTATTTCTATTTATTTTTTTTCTGTACAAGAGAGGGGTGGTGGTGTGTTGGTATTGTGGCCTTTTCAGGTATAATATGATTGTACTGCTTTTCCATTATTTTCCAGTTTGGTGAGGATTACATCATGATGCACAGTCAAGCAAGCTTCATCAGGCCAGGATTCAAATGTTGGAATGCACCACATTGCTCAACACCAAAGGTAAGTATTTAATTTTTCATTGATGGGGTTACTGCAGTCAAGATCTCTGAGTTTGGCAGTAATTGTGTTCTGTTTGCTTTTGTTAACATTCTGGAATTCCAGGGCATGTGTAACCTCCCACTCCCGCTGCTGCCAAGAAAGGTTCCAATTTCACAGCCAGTCCCTGAGATAGGTATATCTTCATTTTTAATGGGGGGGGGGGGTACTTGTAACAATCCTCAAAATTTGTTCTTTTTATCTTATTTCCAGGTACGCATTACTTTTAGAGGAATGAGGATGCCTGCTGCTATGGTTCATGTGCCCTACATGTACCTTCGGAGGGCAATTTCTGCAGTTTACATTCACCTGGTAAGGTAATATATATATATATATATATATATATATTCTGCTTGTAATTTGCCTGCCTGCCAACACCAGTTATGCAGATAGATGAGGATTCGTCATGTTTCTGGTCATTTTCTTCTGGTAAGTTTTCATCCCATGTCTGTGCAATGACTACATCCAGGCCCTGCAGGACCTAGGGTGTGGAAGACAAAGTGGGTTGCTTGAACCATCTGCAGTGTAGGCCACTGGTTTCGTTAATGATTAAACAATACATCCAGGGAAGAGGTATTTATGAAAATGATTAGTGGAGATGGTGTTTAGTAATTATAGGTGGAGGGGGCCAGTGCCTATTGACATGTGAGGTAGCAGAGCTGGAGTAATTAAGAATATTTAAAAGCTGAACTGCAGGCAGCAAACACCTTCACCCGTAGGGTTCGGCACTGTTTCTGCACAAGTACTATGGTAGTACTTAAAGAGCAGCTGTCACCTTCAGGAGAACTTTAGCAAAACATAATATTTAGACAGTTCAGCTTGTATTTCACATTAGTTCTATATTCTGTTCCCCATTATTTATCACTGAGGTCATTTGCACGAAAAACAGGATCTTTGCTCTCAAAGAGTTTATCTATTCCTGTTGCTTTCTCCCTACCTGAAGTCATAATGCACTGCTTGTGACATCACAGTTACTCCCATGGCAACAGAGTGTGATGTCACGACAGAGGATTATGACTTGAAGTACAGAGTAAGCTATAGAGGCAGATGAACTCTAAGGGATAAATGTCATGTATTCATGTAAATTTCCTCAGTAATAAATAACGGGGAAGAGACATCTATAGAACATATATGGAATGTAAGCTGAATTGCACCTAAGTATTATGTTTTTCAAAGTTTTGTTTGAGGCGTCAGCAGCTCTTTAACGTAATGACCCGCTTTGGGGGAATTTGGATGTTGTTAAGCCTTTCTTTTATGATTATTTTGTAATTAATGACTCAGGTCATTAAAGATGGCCACCATTCACCCTTTTTCAAAATCTCTTCAACTGGTGTTACCTGTTGAATGAACGTGCTACATTCATACTGTAGTTGTACTAGGAGGGTTCTTCAACATGTCGCAGATAGTAAGCGGCAGAAAATATATGTTTTTCACATGGAGTGCATGGGCGTGGCAGGTGTCATGGGAGGGCCGGGTGTGGCATGTACCAGTGTGGGTATACTAACATACTAATATACTAAAATACCAGCAAAGGAGGCCTATTGGTCTTTTGTGTCTACTCAATAGTCAGCACCCATACTGGCAGCCGATTTTGTTGTCCCCACCCCCGGGTCTCTCCGTCCTCAGTCTAAGATGTTCCCTTTGTATTGGACTTCGTCAGCTTCACCATCCCCCTATACCTGTCCCAGCCTCTCTTAAGCCCCTCCACAGTCTCTGCCTACACCAGTGGTTCCACCACCCCTTCTGTGAAGTAACACCTCCTCCTTTCCCCTGAGCCCCCCAGCTTCCACCGCGTCCTCTGATAGGTTCTTCTTTCCTTTTGAGCACCCTGACTGAGCCTCCCTTATTGATCCCCTTTATGTACTTGAAGACCTCTATCATGTCTCCCCGTCCCTCCTCTCCTCCAGAGTGTACATGTTGAGCTCCTCGAGCCTCTCCCCACAGGTCCCTCCCTCAGGCCCCAGATCATTTTGGTTGCCTTCCTTTGTACCCTCTCCAGGAGAGCAATGTCCCTCCTTAAGTGCAGTCTCCAAAAGTGCACACAGTACTCAAGGTGTGGCCTAACCAAGCAGTTATACATAGGAAGGATAACTTCCACCCTTCTAGAGGTAATCCCCCTAGCGATGCAACCCAGCATCCTATTGGCTTTCGCCACTGCCCTCCTACAAGTCTCAGAGTTGTTCATTCTGACATCCACCATCACCCCCAGCTCCCTCTCGCCCTTTGAGACTTGTAATGTCCCCCCCCCCGGGTATACCCTTGGCCTGGATTTCTGGCCCCCAGGTGCCGAACTCTGCATTTCCTTGCATTGAACTTCAGTTTCCATTTTCTCAACCACCTTGCCAGAGCTTCCAGGTCCTCCTGCAGGGCCACTCTCCCCTCCTTCCCATCCACCACCACACCCAGCTTCGAGTCATCTGCAAAGAGACTCATTTCACTCCTAATACCCTTCCTTATGTCAGAGACATAGGCATTAAACAGGAGAGGCCCTAGTACCGATCCCTGGGGAACCCCACTAATGACCATCCTTAGAGATGAGACTAGCCCCCCAACCACCACCCTCTGAATACACTCCGAGAGCCAATTTCCTATCCATCTGATCATCTGCATCCCCACCCCCATTTCCCCCAGCTTTGCCAGCAGATCACCATGGGGTACTGAATCAAATGCCTTGATGAAGTCTAGAAAGAGGACATCCATCGGCCTACCCTGGTCCAGGGCTCTTGTCACCCAGTCGTAAAACTCCTCAAGGTTTGTCTGACATGATCTTCCAGCGATGAAGCCATGCTGCATATCGTCCAGGTACCCCATTAGCTCCAGTACCCCCACCAGCGTTTCCTTGACAATGCCCTCCATCACCTTGCCCACCATCAACATCAAGCTAATGGGCCTGTAGTTCCCTGCCTCCTTTCTTGATCCTCCCTTGTAGATAGGCACGATATGAGCCACCCTCCAGTCTTGGGGTATCCACCCCATCTTCAGAGAGATGTTGAAAAGCTCCATCGGGAGGCCACCAAGACATCTGCCAGTTCCCTCAGTACCCTGGGATGTATTTCTTCCAGCTCTGGTTCTTTCTCTGTCCGAAGGGATCTGAGGGCTTACCTCACTCTCTCTACCGGGATTTCAACCTCCATGTCCTCCCCCTTTGCTCCCTGTACTGTCATCCTCCCACCTGACAGTGCTGGCCCTTCCCTCTCCCCAGACACATCAGGGCACCCTATCTCTTAGGGTCCCAACCCTTCATTCGGGTTACCCCCTCTCCCCCCAACAGACGTAGCTCCCCCATCCTCCCTGGTATAAACTGAGGCAAAGTACTCGTTTAGTACCTTGGCCTGATCCCCCGGATCCTGTGCCCATCCCCCTCATCCTAATACTGCTGATCTGCCCCTCGTTTCCTTTTTTCCCCAATGTATCTAAAGAACCCCTTGTCCCCCCTTCTGACCTCCCTGGCCAAGATCTGCTCCTTCCTTACCTTAGCCATCTCACCACCCTGGTGACCCTCCTGGCCATCAGCTCATACTCTCCCTGATTCTTTTCGTTCCTTGACCGCTTGAAGCACCTATAGGCCACCTTCTTATCCCTCACCTCCTCCTGAACCTCCCTGGTCCAGCAACAGGGTTTTCTGGCCTTACCAGATTTGCGCCTCTCTCTTGCAGAGGATCTGGTAGCCTCCTGTACCCCCCCTCCTAATGATCTCCATCTACTGTCAGCATCCATGTTTGGCTTATCCCGTCCAAATGACCCTTAAGGATCCTTCCCATCTCCCTGAAATCCACACCCCTGAAGTCAATTACCACTGTCTTTGTGTGGCTTTCCTTCTCCCCTAGGTCCAGAAAAAACAGACTGTGGCAAGATCTCTCCCCGCTAATGGGTCCCTCACCTCAAGGCCCCCTATCTGGCCAATGTCCGCCAGGACTACATCCATTGTCCTGGCCTCCCTAGTCGGCTTTCCCACCTGCTGGGTCAGGTTCGCATCCTGGAAGGCATCTAGCAATCTCTGCTCCTTAGCCACTGGGGACGTCATAGTCCTGCAGTTTGTTCCTGGCATGTTTAGGTCCCCCATCACTACCCTTCCCTTGCCCAGTCTACGGTGATCCACAACATAAGCCACCAAACTCTCTTGGACCCTCCGCCAGAGGTGGGTGGTCTGTATACCCCTAACTTTGATAAACTTACCCCCTGCATTTTGCAGGGTGACCCCAAATCACCTCCACGCTTCTCCTCCACCTCCTCCACTCCTCCTATACCAATGACATTTTGACTATCAGTGCTCCCCCTTCCCTCTCCCCTTTCCTTCCTGAACATAGTGTAGCCCTCCAGATTTAGGTCCCAATCATGCCCTTGGGTGGCCCAGGTCTCAGTAACAGCTGCCACATCCACTTCCCCCTCAACTAGCATCTCCTGGAGCTCAGGCATCTTATTTCCTAAGCTCCTGGCATTTATCAGGACCACCCTCCACCCCTTTCTCCTCCTCCCATTCCCCACCCTTGTGCTCCCATTTAGCCGCATGCTTCCCCCTCCACTGCACCCTACCTGTTGGCCTTTTCTGTAGCCCTCCAGCCCCTTAGGGGAGTGGAGACTGAGATCCTCCTTTATCATACCCCTTACAACAGCCCTACTTCGATCCCTCCCCCCTTCACAAGTTTAAACCCCACCTTTCACTGATGAACTCTGCTAATCTCAGCTTTACGATTTCCCTCCCCTCCAAGCTGAGGTGGAGCCTGTCCCTATTGTACAGCCCCTTATCCTCCCAGGTTGCCAACCAGTCCCCCACAAGGCCATACCCCCTAGCCTCACAACACTCCTTGAGCCACTGACTTACCACCCTAATTTTTGGCTTGTTCTCCCCACTAGCCCTCATCACCAGCAGGATTTCTGAGAAGGAGATCAAGCATGCTATGGAATGGCAAACCCTGGCTAGCTCCAAAAACTTTGCCTGTATCTCTAATTCACTATTCCCATTTCCGTCATTTGTACCCAGGTGCACCAGTATGTCCGGGGACCCCCACATTCCCTTGCCAGCAAATATACCTCATGCTTGGCCTTGTGCACCGTCAGGCCAGGGTGACATTTGGTTCTTACCCGACAGGTTCTACCCTCCCCCTGCCCCTCCCACTGGATACCTCTGATCATGAAATCCCCCAACAGTAGCACTCTAACCTCCATCTTGCCTCCATGCTCACCCCGCAGATTTCCCCTTCTTCCATGCCCATTCTCGCCCTTTCTTCTGGCCCCCCCCTCCAGCTGGCTCCTTGCACCTGCTACAATCTGGGTGTCAAATGTAGTCCTCTCCCCATTGTCTCTGACCACCCCCTCTGCTCCGGTCCTGAGCATTCCCTCTCCCCAATATCCTTTTTGTGTCACTGTCCCCCCTGCCTCTCCCTTGACTGAGCCATCCTCCCTATCTGTTGGCCTAGCTTGGTTCTTACTCGTTTCCATCCCGTCCACATTCAGCTCCCCCCTACCTGCCATGCCCCACTGGCCCATACCCTCAGCTCTCCCAATTTCTTCAGCCCCCTTTTTGCTCACCTGATCCTCTTCTTTTCCCTGCCCTCCTACCTCCATTTCCTCTGCCTGTCCAGATCCCCTCCTGTCCCCCACTTTCTTGCCCACCATGCCCCCCATTCCTCCCGATTTCCAGTCCCAGCCTCCTGCCCCTTCTCCCTTCCCCACCCTATCCATCCCTGCCCCTAGCAGTCCTCCCCCAACCTCCCTCCTCTACTACTAGACATAGAGGGTCAAAATAATTTGTGAGCCTAAGACCAGACCCCAGGACTCCCCCTCATCCCACCCCCATCTCGGTTTTCTCTGGACCCCCAGACACCTGCCTACTTCTTTGAAGTATCCACCTTTGAGTTCCCTCTGCGGGGTCCCCATGTGTCCCCTGGTACTGCCGCCTCCTCTCCCTATGCCTGAGGCTTCAGCACCAGGTTCATTCTATAGGCTACCCCTCCTACTTTTCCAATCCCTCATATCCCCCAAATCCCCAGCTGCCTTCCTAATCCCTCCACCACCTCCCTAAGCTGTGCCACCTGGTGGCACACTGGGCAACCCCCAAACTTCCTAACCTAGTCAAGTACCATAGCTGCACCGTACCCTGTGCACCCAACCACCCTCCCAAAGATGCCCGCTCTAGTGCCTTGAGGTCCCTTCCCCCATCATCATGGGTTTTAGGTCAAAGCCCACCCCCCAACATTATGCAAAACAATCCCACTGGGTTCTTCACTGATCAAAGCTTCAAGTGGCTATACAAATTTCAGTGATTTTACTTAAACAATCTCTACACTGCATGCACCTTCTACTTTAGCAATCCCCACACTGCATGCAAGGTGTCAGTCCAGAAAAAAAACAAAATTTCACCTGGGACCAGGGTCCCTACTAGTACACGCCACTCCTATCCCCTGACTCCTCTCCCACCATCTATTTAATAGAGGTCGGTGCCAGGGTGGGGGGTGGGAAGCAGTTACAGCTCTTCCAGTGTTTTGGTGAAGGTGGCTGGGCTTGCCCTTTTATAGCCCAGATGCGAGTTCAATCCTTGCACCCTGACCTCTTATTGGGCCTCCAACCCTGCTGCCTCTTTGCTCACAGAAGCCTCTCTCCAGACCTGGCACACCACCAATTGCAGCCACCGGGAAAAGCACAACCCCCGGTGCTCTCTCCTGCTGCTGATGCAGCCAGCAATCCTGCCTGTGGTGGTCCAGCTCCTCCCGCTGCTGATGCTGCCTCCAATGTGCTCATTTCACCACCACTGATCCTCCACCACTGGTGTGGCCAGCAATCACCCCCTCTCCTCCGCCACGACAATTACAGTTTCTCCAGTGTTTTGGTGAAGGCAGTGGGGCTTGCCCTTTTATAGCCCAGCCACGAGTTGAATCCTTGCACCCTGCCCTCTGATTGGTCCTCCAACCCTGCTGCCTGTTTGCTCCCAGAAGCCTCTTTCCAGCCCTGGCCCACTGCCAATGACAGCCACCACGAAAAGCGCTAGGCCTGGTGCCTTCTCCTGATGCTGATGTAGCTAGCAATCCAGCCTGTGGTGGTCCAGCTCCTCCCACCACTGATGTGGCCTCCGGTGCACTCACTTCTCTGCTGCTGCTTCTCCACTGCTAGTGCAGCCAGCAATCACCCCCGCTCCTCCACCGCAGATGTGGCCAGCAATCACCCCCTCTCCTCCACCATGACAATTACAGCTCCTCCAGTGTCTTTTAAAGACTTCAAGACAACATTTCTTGCTTCAGGTTGGGGTTAGTCTAAATGAAAAGTAAAATGTGTATCTTGATATTTTTGGCAGAGGAACCATATTACTGCAATAATGCAAAATGTTTATGGTTATGGTAACTTGACTGTTGCTTTAATATAGGGTGGGGATTAAATAACAGTTTAGGGCAAGGGTAATCAAATTAAACTGATTAACAGCAGATAACACAACCTTCACAATTCCAATGATAAATATATAAAAATTATTTATAACTCTATACTGAGCTGAAAGTGGTTGGTGGGGGGGGGGGGATTTCCTACTAGTAACTTCAGCCTTGTTCCACTTCCACTGTCACATCCTCCAGGAAGCAGCCCTCACAATCATCAAGACTGGAGTTGTTGCCAGGTGGAAATTCTCTCAGCATTGCTGCTTCATCCACCTCGCTGCTGATGGAAGCCTTAGCAGAGCTGACATCTTCATTGTCATCATCATCACCGAGACACAGTTTGTGTGGCAGCACCATTGACATCACTGTGTTATGCGAAATGTGCCCTTCATTCATTTTAATGAATGTTAGCATTGACACATTTTTGGGCAACAAATTGGTCCTCCAGTTACACAGCATGGCCCCAGCCAAACTAAACACTTGTTCCACACTGACACTGGAGGGTGGGCTGCTTAGGTATTTAACAGCAACTGATGTTAATGCTGGCCAGTCAGTCACTTTGCTGCTCCAGTACTGCAATGGCTCATCTGTAATGGCAAGGTGCTTTGTGTCCCCATGTAGACCTCCACCATTCGTTCTGCTGCCCTGAGTCCGGCTGCCTCATCAGTCTCCTCCTCCTTTTCTTTCATATCTTCCATTCCCACCTGATAGAGAACATCTCAAATGGGATTACTTGCTGTTTTCTGCAGTATCTTGCCCATTTTGTCAGATTGGGTTGCCTGGGAGCTGCTGGTAATGGTAGCGACACCCATTTTCTGTGCAGTTTGTGTCTTACGTACCTTTTTCATCTGTGCACCAGATACCATCTAACGAGGTTCTCAGTCAACTGTTGCAGTCCCTGATGACCTCTTTCAATTATAGAAGACAGGCCACATTTGTAGCATCGATCAAGCCTGGTAGCGATTGCAAATTCGTCCAACTGTAGAATGACAGAAATATGGATATTGCTGTCCAGCATGTGGAGCATGTGAGCCATTAGATCACAACTACTATGATCCCCACTTGCCTCCATCTGGTGTCAGACATTAACCAGTATCTGCCTCAACACATGTATATGGGGTATGGATTGACTTATACAGACAGTGTCCCCACTCACTGCTCGTGTAGCATGCTTGAATGGAAGGAGAATGCGTATTAGCCCATCCATTTGGCACCACTGCTCTGTTGTTAGAGCGATGGACACTCCAGCACTGTCCTGTTTGGTGTGCACCAGCAGGTATTCTGAAACAGCCTTATACTGTTCATACAGTCGGTCAGTCATGTACAGCATGGAGTTCCACCTGGTCACAACATCAAGCTTCATATGGTGCTGAGGCAGATGGTTATTGCACTGTAGCTCACGTATATGGTCACGGCCTTTGCAGAACTAGTGAAAAGAGCACAGATGTGACAGGCAACAATCACAGTTTCCTTAATGCCTGCATGGTTTAGAAACTGCTGCACAACAAGATTAAGGTAGTGTGACAGATAGGGAACTCTGAAAAAAACACTGTTGCTAATGCACTTCACTACATTGGAGCCATTACCACTTGCAATAAATTCTGTGGTAAGTGACAGTGTGTGTGTGTAGCCACTCATCATTAATCCCATCCAGAAGAACATTAAGCATTTCCTCACCCATGTGAGAACCAGTAACACTTCGCATACTCAGGATTGCATGCTGCTGAATTCTAGGGGTGTTGCTACCACCACAATTTTGCTTCATGCAGGTTTTGCCAGGTCCAGAATCAAATACCAGTCCAGGTATCTGTGCCCAGGGTACTGTTATGCATAGATACGAGCTTCCCGCTGTTTGTCCACTGGTCCACATATCCATGCTAAGATGGATACATTCTGATGTAGAATGCTTCATTGCATGTCTTATGGAATCAGCAACTCTACCGTAAAGCTCTGGCATAGCACACTTAGAGAAATAAGTTTGCGATGGAACCTGCCATTTGAGACAAGCACAGGCCATCAACCTGCAGAATCCAGCATTCTCCATAAATGAGAATGGCAAGGGATTGATGGCCATCATTTCAGACAATGCAGCATTTAACTTGCATGCAGCAGCATGATTTGGGGGGTACTTTGAGTGCCACTCAAGGATGGTCTTCGGTGTTGGCTGTATCTTTGGGGCTGTTCGACCAGTACACACTACTTGTGGCACCAATGTTGTTCTTTTAGGGGTAACAGTTAACTCTTCGGGATGTGCAGACCAGACAAAAACAGTTATTTTGTTTGATTTGGGGTGTGGTGGTATACTTTTCTGAGTCAAGAGACTGACAGTGGTGCCTTCACTGCCATGCCCACTACTCGAGAGACTAAAGAATTGCTTCTCCTCCTCCTCCTCCTCCTTCTCCACTGACCCATTCTGCCCTCCCTCCTCCTGCTGTACTGAACTGCTCTTAGTTACATTTAACTTGCCGAGGGAGAGCTAACCAACAGCTCTGGCATCCTTCTGGTGTTGCTGCCAGTGCAGTGGGTGCTTGTTTTTCAGGTGGGCTTGTTGGCCACCGGTGCCTATGTGGCTTCCCTTTTCTCCCCCCGACTAACATGTGCTTGATGCAGGTGACATATCACTATGGTCTCATCAACTGGATCAAGCACGTAAAAGTCACAAACTAGGGACTTTTGATCTCTTGACTTAACATGCTGCTGGGATTGGGAGAGCTGAGAAACAGGCACCGAAGTTTGTGCTTTTTGGGCTGCTTTCATCACTTCCATAAGACTACTTTTGGGAGGGGGGTGACTTGACTGCTTGGAGGCTTGCTGATAGGCTTGGTAACAGCCTGACCCACAGGCTGTGCATGTAAATGGCCTATATTACCCTTGACATTTTTAACCTCTGGCTCCCATGGGGGATCATATCACTCATCGTCATCATCAGCATTGATGCTGATGATGTCCTTGTACTCCTCCTCCTCCTCCCTATCACTGTCTTCTTGCATGGCAACTTTTTCTTTCTCTACAAGCATCTCCTCAGGGGGTTGACAATCCATATATCCTGGATTATCAGACTTAAGCTGAACCCTATCATCACCACCAACTCCAGCAGGAACAGGGACAGTCACACTGATAGACTTATCACCCTCCTCCTGGGCCACCATTCCTGTACTGGTGTCTCCCTTCTTCTCACTATCATCCCCCACCAGCATGGATGTAACAGTTCTGGATGTAAAAAACTGAGACACACTAATGCCAGTACTTTGAACAACTCCTTTGCTGATACCTGCCGTGCCACCAGAGCCCACAGAAGACACTGATACAAACATATGTGTGCTTTGGGGAGTGGAACTGAAGTTGTACTGTTCTCAACAGACTTCTTAGCTGCCTCATCCCCCCTGGCACATTTCCCTGTACTGGACTGTTTCTTAGCAGGCATTTTTATATACTTGTTTAAAGCTTTGCCTTTGTCTGGGAGTATATGAGGAAAGGATGTATTACTAAGTGACTGTGTGAATAACACCTCACACCTGCAGTACTGGTGTCCAGGTCCAAACACAATCAGGACGGGTAGCAACACTACTCTGTACAACTAATACTGCTGCCAGTATACGTTGCTGGAATTTACTGCCAACCTAGCATCCCGGCCACAACTGTCACCGACCTCCTTACACAAATCGGGTCCCTAACACCCATGGGGGAATTGTGCACAATAGGTGATTTTAACCACAGTTGGCTAGCACCAGCCCTCAACAAAACCCAGATAGAAATGTGCACCCTAAATCTGTCCCAAATCATTACTAAGCCCACCCACTTGAACCTCAAATCGGGCAACAACTCCCTTATAGACTGGGCTCTGACCACCCATCCTCACAGAGCCATCCAAGCAGGACTACTCCCTGGCTCCATGAGTGACCACCATATCATTTACCTAGTTCGCAAAATCCACCACCCTAAATCTCCCCCCAAGTTCTTAGTCCAACGGTCCTTCAAATCCCTCAATCTCACACCCCTACTCAATGACCTTGTCCTAGCAAACTGGCTCCCCTCTCCCCCCCTCCAGCTCCATAGACGACAACCTCCTGCACTTTAAAAACACGTTCCTTAAGGTATGGGATACACATGCCCTGCTACGCCGTACCAGGGTACATGGTAACCACCTGTCTTGGATCACACAAGAACTCCTAGTTTGTATGAATACCCGAGATAAAGCATGGCGAGCTTACAAATCCTCAGTCCTACCTCATGATCTCTCCCACTACTGGTTTCTGCGGAACAAGTGCACCAGACCAACTCGGCTAGCTAAAGCAGAGTATTTCAGATCCTCACTCCAGTCTAACCTGAAGAGCCCCTCCAAATTCTGGAAGGTCATCCACTCCCTCTTTTCACCAACTGCAGCTATTCCCACTCCTCTCCTTAGCATAAACAACTCCATCCTCTCGGATCCAAGTACAGTCGCTGCGGAGTTCAACTTATATTTCTCCACTTGTGCCTCTTCCCTCCTTTCTTCCCTGCCCTCCCCATCACCTCCCTCACCACAATCAGGCCCTAAGCAACCTCATGGAGCCAGTGCCTTCTCCTTCAAGGAAATCTCACCGACTGAAGCTCTTGAGGCTCTGCTAACTTTAAACCCCTCTAAAGGGAATTCCCCATATGGGCTGGACCCCAAACTTCTCTTCCTCTCTGCCACAGCCATAGCCACGTCAATTGCCTACCTCCTAAATCAGTTCTTCACCACTGCATCTGTCCCTCTGTCTTGGAAGCACACCATTGTTATACCCCTCCCCAAAGGGGGAGCAACCACCTCCACCACAAACTACTGACTGATTTCCCTCCTCCCTGCTCTTGCGAAACTTCAAGAACACCTCGTGTTTGCCCAGCTAACCTTCTATCTTTCTGACTCAAGTTTCTTCACACCCTTCCAGTCCGGCTTCAGGAAGGATCACTCCAATGCCTCCTCCTTACTAAGGCTCACTGACACCATCCAATCTGGAATGGATAGAGGTCTTATCACCTCTGCCATCTTCATCGATCTGGCTAAAACCTTCGATATGATCTCCCACTCCCTGCTACTATCATGCCTCTCAGACTCTGGCCTCTCCTCATCTGCTACCAGTTGGTTCAGTGCCTATCTTACAACTGAACTCAGTCTGTAAGTATTACTGATGACACGTGCCCACCCCTTCCCATGACCACTGGTGTCCCCCAAGGTTCAGTACTTGACCCCATCCTATTCTTCATTTTTTTAAATGACCTGCCTCAAATCTGTTCCCCCTCCTTGATCCACATGTATATAGATGACACTGTCCTATTCTCCTCCGGCTCCTCTACGGTCTTGGTTGCCTCTAACCTCCAGGCTGACTTCAACAAAGTCCAGCACTGGTTCAACTCTCACCAGCTCTCTCTAAACATGAAAAAAACAGTCACTATGACATTAGGCACAACGCAGCATCTAGCCAGGCTCCCCTCCCTCCCTCTTTTCCACACCCTCGATGGAACCATGCTAGAGAATGTCACCTCCTTCCAGTATCTTGGAGTTTGGCTTGGCCACCACCTAACCTTCTCTGTCTACGCTGACTCCATCTTGAAAAACTTTGCCCCAAGCTTGGAGCTCTATATCGGAACTGAAATAGTCTCCCCTTTACTATTTGACTGCTAGCCAGCTCTGCACTTATTCATTTAGTGTTACATGTCCCAGCAGCTAGCCCGAGCTGTTTATCCACATAGTTACTATTACCATGTCTGCTAGTGAACTAATGTTATCCATGCTCAGTATTCTGTCAAATGTATGTAAAATGTTATCCATGCATCTGTATTCTGTTAAATGTATGTAAAATACAGTATGTAAAATATGTAAGATGTATGATAACCTTCATGTTATCCTCCCCTCTGTACCCTTCCCCCCAGGTCGTACTGGGAAACAAGCAGTTGTGACTCAGTGTGCTTTTCCTGGTGAAACAATTTCAATAAATAAATAAATAAATTATCGTATATGGTAGCCTAGTCTAGTAAAAAAAAAAAAAGGTTACTTTTTTCTTTCCCCAAACAGGAATTAAGTAACATGGGGAAAAAGGTCACAGGTAACCTACGTTAAACAAAACGATGACAGAAAACAACTACCCCAACATGGATCGCAGTGTCTGAAAAAATAGTGAAGTAGTTCTTAATACAATGACAGTTTCTGGGGTGGGGAATGGGATGGGTATTGAACAACTGTATAATAACTGTGTAGGTACGGGTAGGGTTAAGCTAAACTGAACTTAAAAACAACAGCACAGAACACCTCCCAAAAAGGGCTTCAGATTAGCTGTGTCTGGACAAATCAAGAACTGTAATGTGTTAGTACTTACTACTACATTTTTAGTTATAGAAGAGGTTAGAGGCAACAATATAAAATTAACAAACAAAGGTGCCTACGACAATCTGGATGGGCCCAGCAATCTCTTGACAACTACTGTTTTAATACATAGTTTTTTATATTGCACTGGTCAGGTAGTAAACAATGCTGTAACAGGGAAAGAAAGGGTAAGCAAATTAAACTGAATCAGGAATACTGCAAGCTCCAACAATAAAATAAAGGGGGGGAATTCACCAAAGCAGGGAAACTGTATATGGAGAAGTGGTCAACTAAAAGTACTTTCAATAGAAAAAATATATAACTGTTGCCTTTTACAGTTTAAGTGACACAAGTTAACAGCAAACAGAAATATTTGAAATCTACATGTACCTGTTTTAAGTAATTGTGATTGTGTATTGTAAATGTTTTGTATCTCGTATTGTTTTATATTTTTTATTTTTATTTTTTTATGACAGGACTTAGTTGAAAACGGGACTGTTGTCCAAACAAATGTATTATTTTCCTGTATAAAAACAAATTTTTAAATTAAATGAAATGAGAACAGACCACAACCCCCCAAAAATAAGGGATCAGCACTGTATATTCAAAACTTTAAAATTTCACCACTAAAGGCAGAAGAATGCTATAACACACGATAACAAGGGCAGGAACTCTCAGAAGGAGTGACTTTTCAGGGAAAGTGAAAAAAATACTTGTCAAGGTGTAAGAAAAACAATACAAATAAGCAGAACACCAACAAAAACATAAAAGGCTTAAAAGAAATAGTAAATCACTCACAATTTGTTAGAAATATGTTTGTAACAGGTGACAGAAACTAGCTTGTGCTGCTTTTACACACCTACCCTCCCCCACTCAACTCCTTCACAGACACAGACAAACCTCAAAACTAATTAAACTACGCATTATGCAAAAATCACAAAATTAAAAAATATTCCCTAGCAGCACTAGTAACAAACTGTATATCTGGAAGCAGTTAGCTCTTAAAAAGAAGTTTTAAAGAGGTTTTAAAGGGGTTTATTGACTGTACTGCACCACAATAGACTGTTCTCTGACTCAACAGGCAATAGACTGTGCTAGAAACAGCCTGCATGTGATATTTGACCTGCGTTATAAGCCTTTTAGTCTTTTAAGTGTCCAAATGCTGACTTGTGTTTGATACATTTCTGTATGTGCGTTATTTCTATTCTATTTCTATTCCAGTAATCTGGAGCCTCAGTACTGTTAATGTACAATGTCTAATATTATTTTATTGCAAACAAGTGCCTCATTCTGTATTTCTGGTCTTGTAACCATAACCTATCTCTCTGTTTGTTACATTGTTCATTTCATTTGTTTACCCTGTCCCCAGGTCGCATCTGGAAACGCGGCTCAGCTTAGTGTGCCTTTCCTGGTTACCAATTTTAAATAAATAAAATGCATTGTAAATTTTACCTTTGGAGTATGATTTTGCCAGTGAAATCAAAAGTTACACTGGCAAAATTTTCGCTACAGGCTGAAATTTAAACATGGATGGGTGAAATTGCTCTCTGAAACTATATTACACGAAATTTCACAAATATGCAAAATCGAAATCCAAAGCAAAATCTAATTTTGCTGGGGTGAAAAAGTTCATGAAATTGAGAAATTATGCAAAATATGTCATGGAGTGAAATTTTCGCTTTTCGCACAGCACTACTCAGGAGACTTGATACTTGCTACACCAGTCTTAAGACTGAAAAATCAAGTACTCCCAACTACACAGTGTGCCTCCACTCTAATATGGGCTGGCAGTATAGACTAGAGGTTAGAGTAATGAGCTGTGAACAAGCTTGGTACATCCAGCAGACCAGACCTGAGTTTGATTCTCACAACCTCTACTTGCCTACTGTGTGACTCTGAGCAAGTCACTTAACCACCTAGTGCTCCCAGATCACCCCTGAAAACAGGCACTTGTGCCTAGTGGGCCTTACCCAGTTACCAAAGACTAAAATAAATTAAAAATAATATCTGCAGTTCCAGAAAATGGAGTTGCTTTCTATAGCAGATGGCTTGTGGTATACCTAGGCAAGGCCAGGCCCCCTCCCATCAGCATGCCACTCAGAGGGCTCAGCTCACTTCTTCTGAAAAGTTACCCACTTTTTTATGAGACTCCAAGCTGGTTCAGATCAGTTCGAATAATTAAGGATTTATTCTGACAAAAAAACAAAAATAAGTTTATTATTTTAATCACCAGCCATTGAGAGACTAGGAACAAACCCATTGGGGGAGGGGGGTGTCTTGACTGTGAGCTGGCTTGTTGTAGTCACTTTGATTCCACGTAATTCACATTAAAAGATGGGTATAGTGACTCCTTGCCTCAAGACAACTTTTAATGAGATTTACATTTAGTCACAAACACAGCAAAAAAAAAAAGAATGGCTATTTTAATTTTACATCTTGTTACTATTACATAATGTTACATTTCCACATACTTTTGAAATAGCTTGTATTTACTTACCCCTTACTGTTGTTGTCCATGATGTCATAGCTACAATACCCAGTCCAGAGGACTGAAGCAGCAGAGCAGCATTTTCTCTCCTTATCCCCAGACCTTATTGCTCTTGCATCTCCCAGCCCAACCCCACTGCTACTTTACTGTAGCTAATCCCCACTCCCCCCACAACTTAACTATACCTAAATGGTCATATATGGTCACTAACTAATCTAGCACACACTTCACCAGCAGGTATCTTTATTTAAATTAATTTCCCCTCTGTCAACCGTGCATTACAAAATCACTAATAAAACCTACAAGCAAACATTATTGCATTGACCAGTGCATGTTGAATTGAGGAGCCCAGAACTATAAGCAGTACTCCTGCTGCAGCCTGACCAGAGTTTCGTTAAGTGGTAGCTGGCAGGATTACTTCCTCTGCTCTGCTGGTCACATCTCTTTTGATGCACTCTAGCACTCTGCTGGCCAGTTGTAAATTGCTCATCATGCTTTAGTCCTTGTGTTATCAAGTCCCTTCTCTTCCATGACTGCAGCCAGTGGAGTCCTACACAGTATGTAGATGCTAACTCTGTTCTTCCTCCATAACTGTAGCTCCTTACTTTTGGCTGCACTGAATCAATCGTGGCTCCATGAGTCTAATTACTCTTCCCCAATTTGTTCAGATCTCCGTGATGTTTTTCCCCATCTTCAAGTTTGGGGGACAGTGATCCTGTTTTTATGTTGATGTCATCAAATAATGAAGTGGATGTGCAGGAAAGAAATGATGCGCAATCTGCATTATGTCTTTAATTTTTTAATGTTTTCCTAGATACTAGAAAATTAATTAATTAATTTATTTATTTAGCTTTTGTTAACCAGGTAAGTACACCAGACAAACATATGCCTAGTTTCAGATGTGACCCGGGAGGTTACAAGGAAGATTACAAGCAGAAGCAGGTATTACAGAAATTCTGAGAAAAAAACAACAGTTAGGCACAGCATAAGGGAGGCAGCTAAAAACATAACATTGCAAAGGTAAACATTTGACAGTCAGGTATAGAACATAACATAGTTAAGCATTTGACAGTCAGTACTGGATGAAACATAACTGTGTAACACTTGACAGCCACGAATTATATAGAGAATAATATATGGGGTGGCCTGTGTAACGAGATTTTACACACACCCGAGCTGTGAGATGCTACAAAGCACCCCACAACAAGGGTGTGTGTAAAATCGAGTTTTACGCAAGCCACTCCATATTTTATTTTTTATCATTTCTGGTGTGCACTTTTTTGCCTCAGCAATTATACAAAATAAAATAAGGAACGCAGAAAGCAAATTCAGGCAGCCATGGAGCAGTCCAGTTTCTGTGCAGTCCCTAAGTTACAGTACCCCACTTATTCGAGGGATAAAGAAATGGGCTTTTCATTTAAAACATCGATTAGATGTGTATTTTTTTTTTTATTTTGAAACTGACTGCCCAGCGGCAGTTGTGGTGAGCTGGTGCATGCTTGCTGAGAGGGTTCTCCAGCGCGTGCCATGTTTCAGTTTTTTTTTTTTTTTCATTGCAGGGTCAAAGGGAGAGGTTTTTTTTTTTTTTTTTTATAAAAAGCAACTTACCACCAAGATTGAGGAGCTGTGAAGTCTGTGGCCAAGAGGTAAGGTACCCTAGAGAAGGAAAATCGGTGACTGCCACATGCATGATCCGAGGGAAACCCAGCACATGTTTGCCATTATAACCAGACCAACTGGTTATAAAAGCAAATTATAACCGGGTTTCCCTATGGGAAAAAGTGTGTGTCAGTAATTATAAGCTCATAGAACACACCGATCAAAAAGGAAATGACTGGGCAGAACAATAAAGTGCAACACAGTGCAAAGAGTGGACATAATGCCTTAGGTATAGTGACAGTTCAAGGCAAGTTTTAGGAGGTCCCAGAAGGGGCTTTTGAAGCAGGCGTGGGAGGAGAAGGTACGTACCTGGACAAAAACATGGATTATCTTATCTTGTATTAATATGGAGGACATTTTATTAATGTTCATAATCATAATAATATTTATTTGAGCACTTTACAAAATGTCACAGTGCTTTCCAGTAGGAATGTACGACTGTAAATCAAGGTTCATTATAGGGTAAACAGTGTGGCAACATTTTTAGCTTGCTTTTAAAAATGCCAATGCCATCACAGTCATAGCTCAGTAGGTAGCTGGTTCCAGAGCCAAGAAGTGCAGGTTGAAAAAGCTCAATTGCTATAGGTAACCAGTTTGAAAGGAATGACTACCAGTATGTATAAGTTTGAGGAATGTAGATTGTGGCTGATTGTGACCAGGTGCATAGTTATGTAAGAGAGAGCAGAGATAGAGGGTGCCAGACCATTCAGTCTAGAAAATGTTTAGTCAATATGTTTTTGAACAGGTAACCAGTGCAGGACAGCCAGAGTAGTATACTGTGTTCTTCAAACTAAATAGAAGCTTTCAGGCTACATGCCTGCAGGAAGTTTGTTCCCCTGATGACTGGTCAAGAACAGTTTCAGAGCCACCTGGTCTGGGGCCAGTTTCACCGCTGTACAGAAGCTTTCTTTGTTACACTTAGTTTTTTTCCTGCACCAACTCCCTTTAGTGTAGATTTACTATTACCAGCTCCACGCTGCCATGGATCACCACACCAGTGAAATTTGGGGTCAAAAGAATTTTAGGGGAAGTGAGAGTCAAACCTCGACTTTCAGGATCACAGCCTAGTGCACTAATCACTACACTATGCTATCTGTTGCCTTGCAAGCCTGTGGCTTGACACATATGTGACAATAACTGATCCCAGAACAGTTCAGCTGGAAGGGGAAACTGGTTCAGACCAGGTGGCACGGAAACTGGTCTGAGGGCAGGCAGCTCTGAAACTGGTCTCAGACCAGGCTGGTCCCAGACCAGGTTGCTCAGAAACTGGTCTCAGACCATGCTGGTCCCAGACCAGCCATTAGGGGAACAATCTTCCTACACAGGCCATTTAAAGTTACCTCACCGTACTTTATTACACCAATAATCATTTGTTGCAGCCTCAATAAGCACACTTAGATAAACAGGATCCCTAAATACTTTCCGCCTTTCTGTACTCAGGCTTCCAGCTACAAAATACATTGGTACTAGGAGTTCTGTTATACCACTGATGCCTGTACAACAGTAGATCTTTTTTCTGTCAGTCATATGGTGTGTATATGTTTATCAAATGCTTACTTGTATTGAACAAAGGGGCTGCAGATAAAGGGGGGGGATGTAAGTGCAAAGTATTTTTTTTATGTCTATTTCACTACAGGAATTGCATTTCATATCCTGCCATCAATGGAAAAACTGTAAATAATTCCTCTATAAAGACTTAAAGCAAGCCAGATGAAATACTTTTCAGATGGCCATTGTTTCCTCAGGTGCTTCACTCTATTATTATGATTATTTTTCCTTGACTTTCACCCTATATACTATATATTCCCATATTCCCATTTCTTAGGCCCTAGAAGCTATCCCATGCTTTACTTCTGCACCACAGTCTGCATTGAACACTCAGTGCCCTACTGACTAGTGACTACCCCGTCAGTATGCCATCTGGAGGGGCAGGGCTGCTATGTATCCCCCTGACCATCGTTGCTGTGAAAGGGTTTATCGATAATGAGGTTAGGGTGTGGGGGAGCCATGAAGAAGGCGTGCTGGCAGTATCAGAGGATATCCCCTCCAGTTCCTTCTGTGTCACAGGTTCACTGATGACCTCAATGGATTTGCTCCGTATTTGCAGCTCGAGATGGGGAGGGTGGGTGAGGCAGGAACAGGATTCAGTGGACATATCATCCTTGATTCAAGCTAAGTCTTCTACTGCCCCACTTGCCAGCAGACATAGTCACCCTTATGAGCCAAATAACCCCCCGTTTAGCCATATGCATCCTTTTCAGGCAGGTAAGTGATGGTAATATAGTGACTGGTACTCTACCATGGGACACCACTTGTACAGATCCAACCCTCCCTCCAGCCCCAGCCCTGCAGTGCAAGGCCCGCTGCATCTGTGAGTCCCCCATCCTTGCAGTGCCTAGCCCAGGATGCAGGCTGTCCTAAGGAGGAGGAGAAACAGGCAGCTGAGGTCCCTATCTCCTGCTCTTGACTTTGTGGTGGCAGGTCTCTGTTTGTGGGGGGGGGAGAGGCAAACATAGAAACCTGGGGTCATTCTCACAACACAGTCTCACGGCAGGAAGTTCAAACATTTAGCAACTTTAAACATTGCATACAACAGTAACAGGTGCCAGGTAAAAGGATATGCTACAGCTGAGTATAGTCCTTGTGCTGTGCTGGGGGGGGGGTTGAGCCTGGTATTCCTGTCTGTGCACCTTCAGTAGCCCAGTGAAGTTATGGTAGAAGAAGGAAGGGCCTGTCACCGGGCCCCTTCTGATGGGCTGTGCAAGCAAGGAGGTCCTGTCCTATAACCCCCAGTGACCTGGTGATGGATTGGATGCCTCTCAGTGCTGGAGTAGTACAAGGTTCCTGTGTGTGTTGTGTGTGTGTGTGTGTGTGTGTGTGTGTGTGTGTGTGTGTGTGTGTGTGTGTGCGGGGCTGTATATGGAATCAGTATGGTTCTGTGCAGCGATCGAGGATTATTCCCCCATCGATCATGGTCAATGGAGCTACAGCCGTGGCACTACGTGGTGCTGCACATTTCCAGCCATGTGATAGTTCTACAAGAAGGAGCTCCACACATGCAGTCAATGCTGGTTTTAGGAGAAGAGGCATGTCAGCTTTGGGAAGGGTAAGCTGGGGAAGAGCTACGACAGGACCACCGTTGGGAGTTCAGGTACCTTGATCCAGTGTGGGCTGTGCGGGTGAGGATGGCTGGGTCAAGCAAAAAACAGTGGGGCCTCTGGCTACTGCTCAGAGGCAGCAATGCAGCAACTCATATGATCCTCCACAAGTGTTGCAGCTCGAATGTGCGCACACTGAATGAACCATATGCAATTTCAAAAAGGCACCTCAAGATTCTAGTGGAAACAAGGAACTGTTCCTCCAGCAGTCTTTTCCAACTGCCTCTCTCCATTTTGTGAGTTTGTCATAATAAACAAAAGGGCCATAGGAGGATGATTAAAACTGGGTTGGGCACCATGTGGGGGTTGGGGGTTGACGGAAACAGTCAGATGAGGCTCAATAAAGAAAACCCGCACCAAGTTGACATTTAAATACTGTTCCAAGTGATGACCCAGATCTGGGTTGAGTTTACATGCAGTTTAAACATATTGTATGCACCTTTCAATGCTGAGTGACAGTATCAGGGCATGATGTTCAGGTTGGGGGTACGAGGGCTACTCCTTGAGCACTCTTCTGGGAAGATTGGGGGCTATCAGGTGCAGAGGCAATGGCAGAGGGTGTAGTGGGGTATCAGGAGACCTGATGACCCTCCCACTGCTATGTCTGACCAGAACTGTGGCTCCTATGCTGGTTGGAGTGGGACAGCTTTGTTTTTTTGGATAGCATGCTGCAAAGTTTGAGCTCACAATGCATATTTGTTAGATGAATGGTATGCTTCCAGTGAGTCAGGGGATTCCACTGAGGACAGGCTGTGTCAATTCTGACTTCGGGAATATGGAGTGTGGTGGTAGGAATCATTGTGCCTCTTATCCTTTTGCTTATCTCTTTTGTGTCCATGCCTAGAAGGGAGCCAGGCTTCCTCCAGCTGCACATCGGTTGCTCTGTCCGTCATGTTTGGTGGTACAGTTTCCATGTCTGCCGACTTCTCATGCTGGGAGGGCTGCACATCAAAGAACTTCTGCAGCCTGGTTTCTGGTCAGGATCTAAGAGCAAATGCCCAGGCTGCCTCCAGGAATTCAAAGAATCTGGCAGTGCCATTTACCACAACCTTCAATTTAAAGAGGTATCACAGAGAGCTGGTGGGACCAAGGCTGTGGAAAGCTTTTTTGAATGGATTGCAACCCTTGTGCTTTTTGACTGCTCGGCTAAGTAGTCTGGGAACATTATAATCTTGTGCCCTTGCTGGGCTATGGGCTCACTTTTTCTAGAGAGGTTCAGATATTTTCATTGTCCCTGAATCACAGAAACAGGTAGTGGTCATTTTTCTCTCATGCAGTTTTTTTTTTGGGGTGGGGTTAGAGAACTATGGGCTCTGGCAGTTTTGACTGGACAATCTACAGAGATCTTTAGCAGTATGGGGATAAACCCCTGTAGGAAAAGGACAGATCTGGTTCCTCAACACGCTCGAGGAACCCCATGAACCGGAGATTGATCATCCTGCTCTAGTTCCTGAGGTCCTCAGTGCAGACCCACAACATATGGATAGTCCGGGCCTGGTCTCTAAGCTGGGCTTAGGGATTCTTCTCCTGCTCCTCTCTGTGGGTGCTTTTATTTCCATGAGGCAGACCCTTTCTCCAAGGTTCATAACTTCCCACTGGGTTTGTACAGTGCTGTGAGACATTGCCTACATTTGGGCAATGATTTGTTGTTTGCCATATTAGAGGGGCTTTTGCTGCTCTGGCCCTCCACCATTGTTCCTGCACTCAAGGCTGCCAGAGCAGCGGAAAGTAGGCCGTTTGACTTGTCTGAGGTACAAAATCTCAATTTGGCATACTAGGGCTATCAGACGATCAGTACAGAGACTGTAGTGTGATTTAGTAGCACAAAAAATAATAACAATTGCAGCAAGATGTAGGATGCTGATGGATTTTAGCAGAGAGTAACAGAAGCTCAGCAAGACATAGCTATCTTGGTCGGTGGTCAGGCCACACCCCCTGAGCACAGAGCTCTTAAGGGACACTATCCCACAAGTAAATCTTTTGTAATCAAAACTTTTATTGAAATTCCCTTTCTTTTTTTTTTTTTTACAAAGGTTATATAGACACATACGGTGATTAATGACAGAAACTATAAACACACATTTAACAATCAGTTATAACATTTAACTGTAAACATACGGTGGTGTCCCCCAGGATGAAACACAATTCTGCAGCATTTTGCAGCACTCTGCAGAATGCTGCAGAAGACCTATTGAATAAAGCAATGTAATTTCAATGGTAATTAGTCCTCTTTGTCATTCAGGAAAATGTGGCACTGCCAGGATGAAGTGAATGCCACAGTTTCCTGCATGACAAAAGGGGACTAATTGCCATTGAAATTATATTGCTTTATTCAGTAGGTCTGCTGCAGCATACTGCAGAGTGTGTTAAAAGCGCGTTTCATCCTCGGGGACGCCACTGTACATAAGATTTGCAAGGGGGAAGTTCCCCCCTTGGAAGTACAACTTTAAACAATTCCATATTGCTACTGTAGAAATCTGCATATTAGGCATTAATGTCTGCTATGCAGTTAACCTTACATGACACCATATACTCTGTTAGTAAGTTATAAGAGGATGGCAATAGGGAGCTGACTAGGGAAATATAAAAAAATGTCAGGCAAAGAAGAAAGTCTGGTGGTCGGGGATCTAAATCTTCCCGCTATGAACTGGGAGGTCTCAACAGCAACATCTGAAATAAGCAGGAAGCTGTTGGAGTCAGTACAGGAGGCATTTATTTAACAGTTGGTCAGGGAACCTACTAGGGGAGGGGCCATACTCGACCTGGTAATGACCAATGGGGATAGTATCAAGGATGTGGAGGTTGGAGAAAATCTGGGAGATAGTAACCACAGGATGGTAAGGTTTAGTCTTCAGACTGGGATGCATAAGAATAGGTCTTCCTCTAGGGTACTAGGCTTCAGGATTTTAAAAAAATGGAAGAAATTTCTAGAGATGGGAAAGAGAATCTAGAGGGAGTTGAGGAATTACGTGGAGCAGTAAAGAGGGGAATTCTGATGGCAACAGAGCAATGCATCAGGAGAGTGAGCAAAAGTAAGAGAGGGAGGAAACCAATTTGGTTTACAGCAGAGGTGAAAAGAGCAGTCAGGGAAAAAAAGAATGCATTCAGGACCTACAAAGCTTCACAGGGGATAGAGGATAAGGTAGTTTACATGGAAAAGCTAAAGGAAGCAGGTAACTAATCAAGAGAGCTAAAGAGGATACAGAAGAGAAAATAGCAAGGGAGGCCAAAAGAGGAGACAAGAAAATTTTCCGGTATGTAAGTGAACGCAGGAAAAACAAGCAGGGGATTATGAGGTTAAAAGGGGAAGAGGGAGCTCTGATAGAGGAAGATGAGAAGAAAGCAAATCTGCTGAATGAATACTTTTCCTCAGTCTTTACGATTGAGGATGTAGAAAAGGGGCCAGTGTTGAACAACAAGGGAAGGGTGGACAGGGTGGTGGACACAAGCCCTTTTTCAGAGGGCAGGGTGTTAGAGGAGTTAGGAAAATTGCAGATGGACAAGGCAATGGATCCCAATGAAATTCACCCCAGGGTGCTCAGGGAGTTAAAGGAGGTGTTAGTGGCACAACTCACAAGGTTATTTATTATGTCTCCATACAAGGGAAGAGTCCAGAGGGATTGGAAAAGGGCTGATGTGGTGCCATTGCACAAAGGGGGAGGAAAGGAAGAGACAAGCAACTATCATCCGATCAGCCTTACCTTGGTGGTGGGGAAGCTGATGGAGGCATTTATAAAGGAAAGGATGGAACAATATCCGGGGGAGGAGGGTCTCATAGATGAGAACCAGCATGGATTCACAAGGGGAAGGTCATGTCAGACCAACCTGATTGAATTCTTTGATGAAGTGACAGTGATATGTGATCAGGAAGGGGTGGTGGACATGGCCTATCTGGACTTCAGAAAGGCCTTTGACACCGTCCCTCACAGGAGACTGATAAGCAAGTTGTGTAGCTTACGGTTTGGGAGCAAAATAACAAACTGGGTGGAGAATTGGTTGAATGATAGAACTCAGAGGGTGGTAGTAAATGGAGTGCACTCAACAGTGAGTTGAGTGATGAGTGGAGTTCCTCAGTGATCAGTGTTGGGTCCCATACTATTCAACATTTACATTGGGAACATCTCAGAAGGCCTAACTGGGAAGGTTTTGCTGTTTGCAGATGACACGAAGATCTGTAACATGGTAGACACAATGGAAGGGGTAGCAAAAGCGAGAGAGGACGTAGCCAGACTGAAGAAGTGGTCAGGGAAGTGGCAATTACAATTTTTACACAAAAAAATGTCAAATTATACACATTGGGATTAGAAACCCAGGGTCAAAATAGTGCCTGGTGGGGGAGGAACTTGGGGTAACAGAGCAGGAAAGGGACCTGGGGATCATCATTTTGGATAACCTGAAGGTAGGGAACCAATGCAAAAAGGGGAAGGATAACAGAATG
Organism: Neoceratodus forsteri; assembly: GCA_016271365.2. Taxonomy (NCBI): domain Eukaryota; kingdom Metazoa; phylum Chordata; order Ceratodontiformes; family Ceratodontidae; genus Neoceratodus; species Neoceratodus forsteri. Next base: position 1,647,917,336 of record CM057450.1, read on the forward strand.
TTGGCATGCATAGGGAGGGGCTTTAAAAGCAGGAGGAAAGAAATAAACATGCCACTATACAAGACTATGGTCAGACCACACCTTGGGTACGGAGTCCAGTTCTGGAGGCCACACTTGCAGCGTGACAAAGACAGCTTGGAAAGGGTCCAGAGAAGGGCAAGCAAGATGGTTCAGGGGCTGCATAGCAGTTCATACGAGGAGAGGTTAGAGGAACTAAACCTATACTCACTGGAGATGAGGAGGGGAAGGGGGGATATGGTTGAAACCTTCAGATATCTGAAGGGAATAAACAGGGTGAGAGAGGGTAGCATATTCAGGATGAGTGACAACAAATCAACTAGAGGACATGAATTCAAGCTGGAGGGGACCAGATTTGGAGGAAATTCAAAGGGGAAGTTCTTCACTGAGAGAGTGGTGGATCCTCGGAACAGGCTGCCAGAATGGGTGGTGGAGGTAGAGTCAGTGGACAAATTCATTAGGGCTTGGGACAATGACATGGGGCTAAATAAAAGTATTAGCAATGGAAGGTAGGGGGGAATGTAATGTAACCCCCAGGGGGCACTATCCTAAGGGCTACTACCCCTGCCTGCCTTAACTGTAACAGGGTGAGGGGCCCAGATCCGTTGGTGGGTGCCTCCACCCAGAGGTCGGGGTTAGAACAGTCGAGGTTGACTTGGTCATAGCCCTCTGGGTTGCTGCAACCCCCCTTTCTTCCAACTAGTGGCCCACACAGTTCAGTTACAGTGTCCTTACCATAGACACTTACCCCCCCAGCTCGAACCACTCAGCTCACTCCAGGGACCCCCTGAAAAGTAAGGTACAGTTACACAATATTCACTGTGCAGTATTTCACTATTAATACACAAACTAGCCAGTGTACTTTCGCAAAACAAGCAATCTGATTTATTTCAGGGGAGATAACCAGGACCGGAGGAAATCAGGGTGATTGGCTTACCACTACAATGTATGAGTATCTACCTAGGGCTCTGTGCACAGGCCTAACCTATAAGTTACTGTCTATGGGTACCCAAGCCCTAAAGGCTAGTTCCTCGATGCAGCTGGTTGGGGCCCTGACACAAATGAGCACTTAATTCCTATGAAGATTAGATGGAGCCAGCAGGATCAGTTAGTGTAGTCAGCAAAGTAACCAGAAGATCTTGTCCTTGCTAAGAACATTTAACAGGGAACTACCCTGATTTAGTACTCACGACTCCAGAAGAAAAAGTGCTCTTACACCACTCGCAGGGCCGAGCCCGAACTTCAGACACTTCTCCACACATTTATATGAAAAGCAACAGAGGGGTACCATACCAGGCAGCTGCTCCTAGGGCCCGACCAAACTCACAGCTAATCGGGGAGTCAACGCAGCTTCACTTTTTCCTGACAGACTGAGCGCGATTCAGCAGATTCTCCAGTCCTCTACAGGGTGAGCCTGGTAGGTAGCTGCACTCCTGCACAGCCTCCTCTGACCGCTACCCAGTGGATTTAGTCCGATACTCGTCGGTGACCGAGCCGCCTGAATCTGGCCTTCCACACACACGCTTCCCGCGTGAAAACTCAACGGTGCAGGAGCACAGAGCTCCTTCCTCGCTCACAGCCACAACGTCTCTGCCCTTTGGCAGTTAGGGCAAGTCTCTCCATTCGGGCGCCACCTGATCCCATAGGTGGGCTGCAGATCCCAATCACTTGATACTGCCCCTACTGGTGCAAACAAGGCGCCATAATCCAGACTTCACTTCCCAGAATTACTAGCTGAGTCTCCACTGGTCAGCAGGCTCCATTGAGAGTTCCGATCCTGGTTGGTCGCCAGTTACTCCATTTCAGTCACCCCTGTTACCCTATTGGCCCAGCTCAGCAGTCCAGGTCCAAAATGGAGGGGGCAAGTACACAAAGTCCCAGCCGCAATGAAAGCAGGTTAGACAACTGTAATTTCACTAATACTTTAAAGGATTATAGCCAAACAGTCACATCTATCAGAAGGGTTCCCTTTGCGCTTTTCAGCGACTACAGGATGGGGCGATTACCAGCAGCTCAGGCGGATTCAAACAGGGAAACACCAGTTCCCCCCATACCAACCCGCTGAAGCCTGCGAGCAGGCAGCCCTTAAAGAGACAGTACTGGAGGCTTTAAAAGCACTCACAATGCCCGCATTTTGGTGCCATAGCGCCGAACACCAGTTAGGCAGGGAGCATTTAGGCAAGCTCCGGGAAGGCTTTAAGGAACCCCCATTTATAAGGGGGTTACAATAATATGACCAGACAGGGGGGAACACATGGGCAGATTAGATGGGCTGATGGGTCTTTTTCTGCCGGGCAAATTTCTATGTTTCTATGTATATAGAACCGGGGGTAGGGGGTCATTGTAATTAATAATTTATTTGCTCCTGGGTTGCCTCTAAGATATCATTGCATTTATTCCACAGGATGTGAGAGATTAAAATATCCCCAAACAGAAACTAATTACTTAGAGTTTGCCAAGTTACAGTGGTTGAGATGTCTCCAATATGGTTGTACTTGACTGACCATGGGGAACCTGGGGTTGCAACCTTGTAACAGTATGTTTCCCATACTATCTGGTTGCAGAGTATTATTATGCTTGTTTAGAATAACTTTCTTGTTGGGGCTTGAGGTCTGGTTACACTTGCCATGGGTTCAGGCTGGGGTGGTATGATGTGTTCCTGGAGTTGCCTCATGTTGTGTGCTTGGGTAAGTAAGCAGGCCGGAAGTGGCCTTCGGTGACCTTACAGAAGGCAGAGGTCATGTAGTTGCTCCAGACATCAGTGTAGGGCTGGATTTTCACTCTGTTGACAGCTTGTACTCTTTCATAACAAGTTGTCTTGCCTAGTTCAGTCAGTCATTTGTGTATTTCCAGGGTTCTTGTTACTGTCTTAGGACTAACCTTTTGACGTGGTGAGTGCTCTATCTAGCCATCTGGTTTGCCCCTGCCAGCTTGGTGGGTTGGTATGAGGATCAGAGCATCCCACTTCTAGCAGAATGACTTGTGGGTGGATTGCTACATTTGTGAAGGTTACTTGCCTGCATATTCGCTGGATCTCATCCCAAAACCTATGTAGTTTGGGACATGATCAGAGTAGGTGTGAGAGAGTCCAGAGGTTCCCTGGCATCTCCAGCACTTGTCATTGTCTATTAGGCTTTGCTTGAATAGCACCTTTGGGGTTCTGTGCCAACTTAGCAGAATTTTTAGTTGACTGAATCTGTTTTCATAGTCCTTGACTCTTGAGGCTAGGAGGCTCCAGCATCTATTCCACATTTCTCATTAAGGGTGACATTCATCTTCAACTCCCATTTGATTCTGGTTTTCCCCCCCAGTGGAACAAGGCAGAGTCTGATGAGTTGTCTGTAGATGTGGCTTGCCTTCCCAGTGTTTGGGTGTGTTTGGTGTAGGAGTCTGTCAAGGAGCTGGCTTTCTGCGAGTCTGAGATGTGATCCGAGTATGGATGCCAACACATGTCTATGTTGGAGGTACTGTATCTCCAGTGGTGTTATTAGGGAGGTCATATTGTGTGCTTAGTTGCTGATAGGATTTTAGTATCCCTGTGGACTCCTGATGCCATGTGAGGCCCATGAGGTCCATGGTATTGCTTGATCGCTGATATTTAGTCTCTGATTATTCTACGGTGGGAAATGTAGGGATTTGTCTGGGACCCAGTTTGTGAGTTTGGATGCTCATCTCAAGACAAGGAGTGTGTTCTTGTTGGCTGGGATTTGGTAGGGCAATTGGGGGAACCTGCTAAAGCAGATGATATCCTGCATGGGCCCTTCTAAGATGCTTACCTCACACACTATCCATTTGCACTTAGGTTTGTTGTCCTCTCCCAGGGTGGCTTTGTGTAATTAATGAAGTGATCATGCCATCCTTTTCAGGGAGAAATTGGGGAGGTAGAAACTCCTTTTGTGAGTTCCTGAATCAGAATTTTGAGGCTGACTCATCTTGAGTCTTTGCCCCAAAAGAAAGCCAACATGTCCCAATGTAGCTGGGTGATAAGCTTGCATTCTACCGGGGTGTGAATATTGTCTAGAAGGTACTGGTTTTGGGCACTATCATCATTTTGTAGGTATGAGCCCTGCCCCAGTGGGATAAGTGAAGGTGGTTCCACCTCGCAAAGCCTCTCTCAAGGTCGGACTTTAGAGGTACTAGGATTTTTCTTCCTAGGCTACAAAGTCCCAGGAAAAGATGATTCCCAGGGATTTTAGGAAATTCTGTGACACCACCATGCCCCAAGGGAATTCAAGAATATTAGTCATGGATTTATGCGAAGGTAGCACCATTGACTTGGCTATGTTCCATTTGTATCCTGATAATTTGCCATAGTCAGCGATGAGGCTAAGTAGGTGCAGTACTAATTCTTCTGGATTTGTGGGCTTGAGCACGGTATTGTTGGCAAATGCCATAACTGTGCTCTCCCACTGTCTGTATTCCATGGATTTTCCTATGGAGACCGATAGCCTGTAGGAAAGGCTCCAGAGTTAGGATGAACAGCAGGGATGATGGAGGGCAACCCTGTTGAGTGCCCCTTTCCAGTGGGAAGCTTTGCAAAGGGAAGCCATTAGTGATAATCTTTGCTTCGGATCCTGCATCGATGGTCAAGACCCAATGTTGGAAATTTGATCCTAGGCCAGATATTTTAGGGTGTGAAAGAGAAAACTCCATTCCACTCTATTGAATGTTTTCTCCATATCTAGTGATAGGAGTACTGTGGGCTTTAGGAAGGTGGTTGCCTTCCAGATCAAATTGGTAATCTGCCTGGTGATGTCCATGCCCTATCTTCCTGACATGAATTCCAGCTGATTCACCTCAATCAGGCTCACCAGTGCTTTCTTTAGCCTAGTTGCTAGCATCCTGGTGAAGATTTTACAGTCCACCGGTATCAAGGATGTGGTTCGGCAGCTACCACATAGTTGTGGGTCTTTGCCTGGTTTGGGTATCAGGGATATTTGTACCATTCTCATGGAAGGTGGTAGCATCCTGGTAGTACATGTCTCTTGGAACACTTTATACAACAGGGACATGAGCTCTTCCTTGAAGGAGGCATCGAACTCTACTGGGAAGTTATCGTTTCCATGGGCCTTCCTGGCTGGTATGGTGAACAGTGTCATTGTCGGTTTTGCAGCTGTACCATTTCTCTGACCCGCTGCTTGTTTATGACAGGCAGGTTCAAGTACGCTGTGAAGGACTCCATTTCCCCCTGTAGGGGGTGGTTTCAGAGGCATAGAGCCTTGTGTAAATTTCTTGGAGAGCTGCATTTATGCCATTCTGGCCTTTTATCACTCCCCCTGTGGGGGTCTTCAAGCTTTGAATTCTGGAACACTGTTGCCACTGCTTTTGCTGGTATGCTAGCAGTTGACTTGTTTTTTCTCCTGCTTCCCAGAAGGCCTGTCTCAGCCCAAAGTGGGTGAACTCAGCTTTTTGATGGAGGTGGAGGTTTATTTTGTATCTTGTGCCCTCAATTTGTGCTAAGAGTTCTTGGCTAGCACATTTTGTGTCCCTGTAGTCTTTTTCTAGCTTCTTGAGTATGTATTCTTGTTCTTTAAGGTCTTCATCTTTTGACCTTTCAATCTAGAAGGCATGTGTGATGCATTTGCCTCGCGTATAGGCTTTTAGGGCATACCAGTTGATTGCCATTGAGGTGTCTGTCAGCTTGTCTGTGGCCAGGAAGTCACTGATATCTGTTTTGATTTGTTTGCAGAATGCTGGATCCTTTAAAGAGGAGTTAAATTTCCAAGCCTTTCTGTTCACAGGTTGTGTTTGCCGTGGGTGCCACATAAATCTGATAGGGTTGTGGTCCTACAGGATTGCCATCTCAGTGGTGGCTGACCCTATGTCTTTTAACCAGGCATCTGGGTTAAACCAGATGTCTATCCTGGAATATACCTTATGCGGTATAGAAAAAAAGGTGTAGTCCTTTTCAGTAGGGTGCAATGACCTCCAGATATCTGTGGTACCCATCTCTTTGGCCATGTCTGTCATGATGGTGGCTGCACATGGCATTCTGGTAGTAGATGGTGTACTGCTGTCTAAGAAGTCATCTACTACTTTGTTCATGTCCCCACCAATCACGACACACCACCTGCCGGTCTCTGCCAATTTCTGAGTGAGTGAACTGAAAAACACAGAATCTGGTAGGTTGTGACCATAGACGCAGCAGAGGGTGACCTCCTCCCCCTCCAGCATCCCGCCTACCATTAGGTATCTGCCTTGTGGGTCGGTATGTGTGAAGGAGAGTCTGAAGTCCATCTGCTTGTGGATCAGGATGGTTACTCCTCTGCTTTTGGTAGTGTAGGGGCTGCTAAAAATTTGTTAGACCCATTAGGAGTGTAGTGCATTGGTTGCTGCCCTGTGGATGTGGGTCTCTTGGATGAAAGAGATCAATGTATTCAGCCTTTGGAGGTGGTCTAGTACCTTCCTTCATTTCTCTGAGGAGTTCAGCCTCTTTACATTTCATAAGGTGAATTTAACAGTTTGGCTGGCAATTGCCTGGGTTTATAATGCCTCCTTGGCAGTTGGGAGGAGTAGGTGGGGTTTGTGCCTTAGGTGCCCTGTGGATTAGGCCTCAATGTGACTTCATTTGCCATACATCCAGTAACACACACAGGGGTGGGGCTCTGTGGCCATGAATTCCCTGCAGCCAGTGTACAACCCATAAGAAATGTATAAATGACAGAACTCAAGCTAGGTATAGGCTGTCTAGTCTTACTTACACTGCTACAGACCATATGAATATGCCATAAAAATACAGTGATCAATATTCCAAACAATAACATTGGTCCTAGTTTGGCACTGATGGGTGACCACGGCAGGGATGCACTTCCCTAACTCTGTTCCTTCAGTGCCCTGACGCTTGCAGCCATAGTATTGCACTGCTTGAAGTGTGCCACCAAATTCTGTCAGATCACAGTGTTACTTACTCATGTAGCTGGTTCATGCTGGGCCAAAAGGTCTCTGCAGGGGACAGCGGAGGTTATGTTGGCTCTGTGATATGTCGCAGGTATCTACAGCACTGGTGGGGTCATTGCATGCATCGACAGTCTTGGTTTAGTAAGCGTCTCCTGTGGGTGCCCATGAAGACCGATTCCTGCCCTGGCTTCTCAGTGGTAAGTATCAAAGTCTTCTCTAGCTGTCTCTAAATAGTGCAGGGCCTGTGATACATTCTCTGATTTACTTTAGCATTACCTAAATGGAGGGGTCATAGTTATTTCTTCAGGTGTGCTACTCTCAGGTCTGTTGCTGCCCTTTTACATAGAAGCAGTCTGTTGTAGCAGTTCAGGATTTGTAATGTGCTTTGTGGTATCACAGGTAATTCAGGAGGTTCCTCTCTTGGTTTCAAGGGGTGGCATACCTATCTTTGGCTAGCCTTAACTCAGAGGCTCTTCCATGGTGTTGGATTGTGCTCTTTTCCTTTGTTGCCCTGAGCTGTTGGGCACTTGTTTGGGTGGGAGTCACCTTTGGAGGGAAGGGATCCACCTGTTTGTGTTCTGTGGCATCCTTGTATGGGCTGCCCTTAGGGAGTCATCCATTGGTGTTGGACTTGTAGCTGTGGTGGTGCCATCGGCTAGCAGTGCAGTGTCCCAGTGTCAGGGCTAGGCAGGGATAATTGTTGCAAAAGCACTCTGGAGGTTCTTTACCTAGGTGGTGCTTGAATGGGATAGTGTATATCCATTGGGAGGCACACAGTTGGAGTGGTGCTCTCCCGGGTTTCAGGGCAGTGGTGGATTCAGCACTTTTTTTTCCTCAGTAAGGGCCAGTGTCACCAGGCATCTGTAGCTTGTATGTAATTCTCAGCTCATGTCCCCAGCATATTCTTCAAGATCAAGCTACACCCTTTGTTCATGTGGACGTGTTAGTGAAGCATCCCATGGGGGAGTGGCCGAGGACAGTCCATGGATTAGTAGGTGACCAGGGGGCTTCTTGCTTTGGTGGCATCCTAAAACAGGTCACCAGACCAAACATTAATTGATTCAGTAGTAACCTCCCATCTGGCTATCCTTCCTACTTATGTCTGTGCTATCATCCCCTTATGGCCTCTCCCCTCTATTTTCATGGTGGGTTGTGCAGCTGCATGGGCCCCATTATGTGTACAGATACTGGGGGCATTTTGCCAATTACGGCTTGGTTGTACCTTCTAAGGCAGACCCTATTACGTCCCCCTCCCCTCTGCTCAATAGTGGGGCAGACTTCACTGTCTTCCCTGGGACTAGCATACAGTGTGCCGCTGAGTTTGTCTGTGCTTGCTGAATCTCACACTGTCATGCGAGCTGTGCACAATGGAGTCCAGCTGTCTAGGGGTTGCAAGGGAGATGCCAAATGGAATGACCTATTTTAGTTCTCTGTTGATATTGCATGGCAGCTCCAGTAAGTAATAATTATGAGTTCCTTGTAGGGAGAGTTAAGAATGATAAGGCAGTTTATGGGGGGGGAGGGTGGCTACTGTCCACGAGAATGTAATTCAGGTTGGCAGGTTATCGGTTTTGTAAAGTAGGAGTCTGTAGTGGATGTTTTCAGTTCTTTTGGGAAAAATTATGCTTGGTCTGAGTCTTTGTTTGCAGGTATTTCTCCCTGGAGCTCCCGTTGGAACCTGCTCTTGTACTCACCCAGACCTTTGACCTCTGGTTCAGCAGAAATGTCTGCCCATGTCAGCCGTTGGTCTTCACATGGTTGTTTGGGTGGTTGCAGTACTTGTTTCAGAGGTTGGAATATGGCTGCTTGTGACTGGTGGGGTCTATTCCTTGTCCTGCCCACTTGGCATCTGGTTCCCCATTTGTGTCCAAGCCATACAAGGACAAGCCTGAATCCTGGCTGCAATCTCCACTAGTGTTAGCATTGGGGTGATTAATCCCCCTGCAGCTTTGCCTTCTGATGTGCTTGGTTCTTGGTATTTGCCGGTCCATCTTCTGCTCCATGACTTTTGCTGTTTTGAATGGGCTAGTTCGCTGGTCTCCTCTCGGGTCTAGTATGACTTCCTGACTGATGATCGGGAAATAGTTTGTCGGCAAGTTACATGTCGGGCAACAGTACAGATCCCCTTCTCTCAGGAAGGAGCGCAGTTGTAGATTGGTGACAGCTCTTTGGTTGTTGGAGACGTTTTATTCAGTCCATTCTTCTGGATGTATCTGGTCACTTCAGCAGGGGTCTCAAATGTGTTGCTCATCCCATTTTGGGTGATTTTCAGTTTGGTTGGGTACTGTAGTTGGTATGGCACCCTGAGTTCTTGCAAGGCTTTTTGGACTCCAGTTTACTCCATCCTCCAAGCTGCAAGTTTTGTTGAGTATGCCTTAAAAAAAAGTATTCTGTGCCCCTTCAAGGTTAGGGGGTCTTTCTCTCTAGTCAAGTTTAGTATTCTCTCTTTCTCCAAATATCTGAGCAGGGGTACTAGCAGAGGTCTCAGTCTACCATAGGCTTTGGTAGGGGGTGCCGGAGTTCTATGGGAGTGCTCTATCTCCGGCTGGGGGTGCCAGTTGTAGTTTAGCAGTTTCGGGAGCACCATTTCTGAAAAGGCTCCAGGGTCCAATATTTCTGCCCCTTTGGGAATCCCAGAATTCAAAGGTTGTTTCTATGACTTCCTATTTTTGGTGTATTTGGCCCTCAGCCAAAGGAGTGCCACCATTCTTTCTAATTCTTGTATCATGAGTTTGTGGACAGAGTATTTGTTGTCAATATAGGTGAGGTAGGTTTCTGTATCTCTTTGTCTATGTTCCAGCTCCTTTACTTTCTCCTCTACATCCATTATCAATTATTTAAAGAATGTGATTTTTGTTAGAACTTGCTGCAGCATTGCTTTTAGGATTGTCCCATCATCTGTAGTGATGAGAACCTTCAAGTTTGCAGCACTTGACTTCTCGGCTGTAGCCAGTTCTCTTGGGAGGGACAAACTTTGCCCGTGAATTTCTTGGCCACTCTGGAGCATAAATTAGTGGTGTCTGCAGATTTTGTTAGATCTTCCCAACTTCTAATGAATTTAAGCTTTTGGCTTTTTTAGCCAGAGAATGTTTTTCCAATATTTTTCAAATGTTTTGTTTCGGCAGACAGAGTACAACTTAAGCGAGCATCTCTTTGCTAGGCTTGCGTGTGCCTCTAGCCAGCATTCCACAACTAAATCTGAAAAGTATCTATGGCCACAGTCATGAAGACATTTGTATGTGACAGGAAGTACCTTGTAGTCAATCCTGAATTCAATAAGTAACCACTAAAGATCTCTGTGTACCAGAGTGATATAATCACGGATACCCACCTTTGAAACAAGCAGCAGTAGGAATAAATTGCAGTTTGTCAAGCAGACAATTTCAAAGACCTGATGGTACAACATTACAATAGTTAATTCTTGAAATAACAAAGGCATTTACCAAAGTTTTCAAATTAGAGTCACTCATATATTTTTTTTTACTTCAGCAATTCTCCTTCGATGAAAAAATGATAATCACCTAGTTGAGTTTATATGTGTGTCAAAAGATGAGGTGAAATAAAGCAAAACCCCCACATTTTCAACAACTGATTTTGTTTCCAGATTAAATCCCAGGTCTGTAAATTCCAACTGTCCCAATGATAAATAGTTTAAATGATTTTTTGTACCAAAACACATTGCTTCAGTTTTTTATATTTATAATTGCAAAAGGTTTTCAGCTAACCACAAATTTAACTCACAGAGGCAGGCTTCCAAGTTATCAATAACATCCTTTGACCACGTCATAACTGAGAAGTACAGTTGTGTGTCATCAGCATAGACATGAATAATTAGGTTGTACTTCGGAATGATATTTCCCAAAGGCAACATCTAAATATTGAACAAAACAGGTCCTAATAAGATCCTTGCAGAACAACTGATGTCACTACTTTACAGGAAGACTTATAATTTCCCATTTGTATAATAAAGGCACAACAAGACAAATAGAACCTAAACCAGCTTACTGTATGGCAAGCCGTTAGGGACATAATTCAGAATCTCTGGCTGTATAGTAAAACACACACTATATGGTGAAATACATACAGCATATAGTGAAATATATACATTATATAGTGAGATACATACACAATGTAGTGAACCACATACAGTATCTACTGAAATATATACATTGTATAGTGAAATACATATACTGTATACTGAAATACATATATTATATAGTGAAACACATACACTATATAGTGAAATGCTTACATTGCATAGTGAAATACATACACTATCTACTGAAATCCACATACTGAATACTGAAAATCCACATACACTATATACTGAAACAAATGTACTATGTACTGAAACATATAGACTACCTATTGAGATACATACACTACAGACTGAAACATCCACATAAACTATCTACTGAAACAAATACTCTATAGATTGTAACACATACACTATATATTGAGAAAAAACTGCATACACTATATACTGAAACAAATACACTATATATTGAAATATATACACTACACACTGAAAAAAGCATATACACTATATACTGAAACAAATACACTATATATTGAAACATCTACACTTTACATTGAAATACATACACTATCTATTGAAATAAATACACTATGCACTGAAAAATCTGCATACACTATATATTGAAACAAATACACTGTATATTGAAATACATACACTATCTATTGAAATGCATATACCACACACTGAAAAAAGCACATACACTATATACTGAAACAAATACACTATATATTGAAACATCTTCACTTTGTATTGAAATACATACACTATCTGTTGAAATAAATACACTATGCACTGCAAAATCTGCATACAGTATATACTGAAACAAATACACTACATGGTGAAACACATACACTATGTACTGAAACACATACACTGTAGACTGAAAAAATTCACATACTCTATATACTGAAACAAATAAACTATATACTGAAATGGACTATGTTCTGAAACTACCCATCCCATTGCCCCTCCCCCATGAATGTCCTAGAGTTGAACTCATTGCCTGCTGCATTCAGTTAGCTGCTAGCTTGATGAGAGGATCTCTAAAACTGCAGAGCTGAGGTAAACAAAACAGGGATATCTCTTATTCTACTTCTTTATGGGGTTTTCCTTTTGTTTTGCTTGCACACCTTTAGTCAAATATCAGACCATTGTGATGTGACAAGAAGCTTTTAAAACTAATTTAAATGCGGTAGTTTATTCTTTTAAATAAGTGCTGCCTTCATTTACTGTCAGACAACACATTTGTATAGGAAGCTAATACAGGATATTCCTAACATACCTGTATACATAGGAGCTGCATGCATTTTCCAAGTTAAAGTGTTGATTTGTTTTATGTGTAATTAATTACTGTGTAAGTCCAGCAACTTATCTGAGTTAAATGCTTGGGAAGCACTTCAGGAGCAGCGGAAGTGTAAGCCAAAAATCATTGCTAGTTTGTACTCTATGGACTATGTTTTAAGTTTTTATTTTAAAATATATATTTTGCTGCAATCCTCAGTATTCAATTTTCATCAGGAGTTTAGCTGGCATATGCATATAATTTGCATTGTTTTACTAAATAACTTTATTGTGAATCCTCACTGAGGCATGCAAGTCTGTTTTGGGGTTTGAGCTTCTCAAACTCTGTTTTATTCCTTTTTTTTTTCCCATAGAGATTTGTATCTCCTTAGTCACCCTGCTACCCCTTTGCCCACTGTCATCTCCAGCCCAACCACTTACCATCCACAGGACATATTTGCTCTGAGACCCCCCCCACTCACATCCCCCGTGTTGGGGCCAGGATGGGGAGGGCCACTGACAAGGAGACACATATATGAGCAGAGCCCGTTTAGCAGTGCAAAATCTGCGGCAGGTTGTTGGATCATTTTGCCATTAGGGGGTTTCTACCTTTGGTTTCATCCCCTGGGCAGCCAAGCATGGAATGATGCAATTGCATATAAAGACGGATGCTTCCTTTGTGCCTGCCTGAGCCCTCCCCCTTATGCAACTCCACTGCCCTGCCAGCCCTCCTCAGCTAGGTGGATGTTGAAGAGCGGGGTGGTCAGACTTCCCCTCACTGAGAGGAGAGCATTCCCCGAGATGCTCAATCATATCCCCCCCCCCCCCCAGCTAACCCCTGTGCAACTCAGGTCCACCCCCAAAACTGGGCCTCTGGCATGGGAGGCAGTGCAATCACCAGCAAGCTGCTAGGCCAGCCCACCAGACTGTGTTTTTATAAGTAAATAAAGATATCATATAGGTAAAAGAAGAAAACAAACTGTATTTTAACTAGTCTGTTATAAACATTTTAAGTCACATCACAATGTTTTGAAATCGGATAAAGGTTTTGCAAGCAAAATGTGATAAAACAATACATAAAGAGATAGATAAGATAAACCTTTTATGTTTACCTTCTGCATCTTAGGAGGCATCGGCCAGGATTTTTAGTCAATTAGGACCCCATTTCCAGAAGGTTAGCGTGCAGAGCTAAACATTACACTGTGGGAACAGCATGGTTGGATCGGTGTCGTAGTCAGCATCACTTGATGCTACCCCCGATCATGTGCATGTGCATATATACTACTACAGCCATGGAAATGAGCAATCCTCTCCTGCATACCGAGCACAGTGCTGTATAAAAGGTTTCCTTAATGACCACAAGTACCTCCCTCTACATTTTATACTCAGCCTCTAGGCTTCTAGTACCTAGATGCTTGATGTTGCACTTTTGGCTTTGAACCCGAACTGCCATGTCCCATAGCACTCTTGAAGTTTTCTAATGTCCCCACTCATTCTCTCCATCTGCACCTATCAATGCTATTACAGATTGTGGTGTCATCTACAAAAAGGCATATCTCCCCTTCCAGTTTTTCTGTTATGCCACTTATAAAGACACTGAAGAGGATGTGTCCCATTACTGAACCCTCCGGCACCCTACTGCTCACTCTGTCCTCACTGGAGGGAGTGCCATTTACCACCACCTTCTGTGGTTGTGCACTGTCTCAGGTGTAGCACTTAGGCGTGCACAACACTAATCTGAAAATGGGGGCCCACATACCACTGTAACAGAACTAGCACTGCATTGTGATAAGCATGGCTGATACTATTTTAAAAAGCATTCTTCTGTGCAGTGCTAACCTGTTAATGTGGCACTATTTTTTTTTTTTTTGCACAGGATTACTAATTGCAACCAGGTGCTCATACAACTGGGGGTTACTCTAATACATATAAGGTGTACAGGTATACTAAATGCTTTCTTGAAGTGTTAACACACTGTGTGGTTAGTGCTAGTTAATGATTCTGGGAATCGTGTTTTAACTGCACACACGCAGCCTGCCAGCAACCCCCCACACACATACACACACAGTCAGTTCTGGACACAATAAAAGAACAAGCATTTGTCAATGCTGAATGTTGATTGCATTGGTCCGTTGAGCTCGCTCACTGGCCCTCTGTCACTCATTCATTCTGTTTCTCCCAGTGCTGCAGGCTGCTGTTTTGTACTGAGCTCCTTCCTGCAGTGGCACCCTTTTCTGTCCACAAAGAAATCTGCAGATGGCCAGACAGAGCTCCGTTGAGGTGGGTCACTCCCCCCTCTGACTCCCTCATTCTGTTTCTCCTTGTGCTGCAGGCTGACCTTTTGTACTGGGCTCCTGCCTCTGTTGGTGGCTTTTTCTACCAACAAAGAAATCTGCTGTAGTCCCAACACAGGTCCATTGAGGTTGCTCACTCCCCCTCTGTCACTTACTCGTTCCGTGTCTGCCGGCGCTGCAGGCTGGCCTCTTGTATTGGGCTCCTGCCTGCGTTGCCACCTTTTTCTGCCCACAAAGGAATCCACAGCACGTCATGATAGAGCTCTGTTGAGCTCACTCACTCCCCCCTCTCTCACTGACTCATTCTGTTTCTGCCACCGCTGCAGGCTGTCCTTTTGTACTGGGTCCTTGGGTGCATTGCTGCCTTTTTCTACCCACAAAGAAATCTGCAGCAGTCCCAACAGAGCTCTGTTGAGCTCACTCACTCCACTTCCCTCACTCTCTCACTGGTTCTGTGTCTCCTGTGGATGCAGGCTGTCCTTTTGTACAGGGTTCCTGCCTGCATTGGCTTAATCTGCCCACAAATAAATCTGCAGCAGTCCTGATGCAGGTCCATTGAGCTTGCTCACTCCCCCTCTCTAAGTCACCCATTCCATTTCTGTCTGCACTGCAGGCTGGCCTTTTGTACTGGGCTCCTGCTTACATTGCTGCTTTTTTCTGCCCACAAAGAAATCCACAGCTGTCCCGACAGAGCTCCATTGAGGTCACTCACTCCCTCCCCTTTTCTCACTGGCTCATTCTTTTTCTCCTGGCGCTGCAGGCTGCCCTTTTGTACTAGGCTCCTGCCTCTGTTGGCACCTTTTTCTGGTCACAAAACAATCTGCAGCAATCCCGACAGAGCTCCATTGAGCTAGCTCACTCTCCTGTTCTGTTTCTGCCAGCGCTGCAGGCTACCCTTTTATACTGGGCTCCTGCCAGAATTGCTGCCTTCTTCTGCCCACAAAGAAATCTGCAGCAGTTATGATAGAGCTCTGTTGAGCTCGCTCACTCTCCCCTCTCGCTCGATCTGTTTCTCACACTAATGCAGGCTGCCTTTTTGTAGTGGGCCTCTGCGTGCATTGCTGCCTTTTCCTGCCCACGAAGAAATCTGCAGCAGTCCCAACAGAGCTCCGTTGAGCTCGCTCACTCCCCCCTCTCTCTCGATCATTCCGTTTCTAGTGGTGCTGCATTCGGCCCTTTTGTACTGGGTTCCTGCCTGCGTTGCCACCTTCTTCTGCCCACAAAGAAATCTGCAGCAGTCACAATAAAGCTCCATTGAGCTGGCTCACTCAGTCCCCCATTCTCTACTCGTTAGTTCTGTTTCTTCCACGCTGAAAGCTACGCTTTTTGTGCTGGGCCCCTGCATGCATTGCTGCCTTTATCTGCTTACAAAGAAATCCACAGCAGTCCCCAGCAAAGCTTGTTGAGCTCACTCACTCCCCTCCCCTCACTTCGCTCATTCTGTGTCTCCAGTGCTGCAGGCTGCACTGTACTGGGTTCACTGCCTGCATTGCGGCTTTTCTGCCCACAAAGAGATCTGCAGCAGTCCTGAGCACAGCCCTGTTGGTCGCTCACTCCCCCTCTGTCACTCGCTCGTTCCTTTTCTGCAGGCGCTGCAGACTGGCCTTTTGTACTGGGCTCCTGTGTGCATTGCTGCCTTTTTCTGCCCACAAAGAAATCTGAAGCAGTCCCGACACAGCTCCATTCAGCTTGCTCTCATTCCTCTTCTCTCACTCGCTCATTCTGTTTCTGCCAGTGCTGCAGGCTGCCCTTTTGTACTAGGCTCCTGCCTGTGTTGCCAGTTTTTCATGCCCACAAAGAAACGTGCAGCAGTCATCATAGAGCTCCATTGAGCTCGCTCACTCCCCCTCTCTCACTCGCTCATTCTGGTTTTCCCACCACTGCAGGCTGCCCTTTTGTACTGGGCACCAGCGTGCATTGCTGTCTTTTTCTGCCCACAAATAAATCTGCAGCAGTCCCAAAAGTACTCCTTTGTACTCACTCACTCCCCTTCCCTCACTCACTCGTTCTGTGTCTCCTGCCACTGCAGGCTGCCCTTTCGTACTTGGCTCCTGCTTGAATTGGCAGCTTGTTCTGGCCAGAAAGAAATCTGAAGCAATCCCGACACAGCTGTATTGAGCTCGCTCACTCCCCCCCTTCTCAATAACTCATTCCGTTCCTCCCGGTGCTGCAGGCTGGCCTTTTGTACTGGGTTCCTGCCTCCGTTGCCGCATTTTCTGCCCACAAAGAAATCTGCAGCAGTCACAATACAGCTCTGTTGAGTTCGCTCACTACCGCTCTGTCACTCACTCATTCTGTTTCTCTTGGTGCTGCAGGCTGCACTTGTGTACGAGGCTCCTGGCTGTGTTGGCACCTTTGTCTGTCCACAAAGAAATCTGCAGCTGTCCCGACAGAGCTACGTTGAGGTCGCTCAGTCTCCCTCTGTCACACGCTCATTCTGTTTGTCCTGGCACCACAAGTGGCCCTTTTGTACGGTGCTCCTGCCCGCATAGGCGCCTTTTTCTGCCCACAGAGAAATCGGCAGCAGTCCTGCTTGAGATCTGTTGAGTTCACTCAGTCCCCCATCTCACTCACTCATATTGTTTCTCCCACCGCTGCAGGCTGGCCTTTTCTACTTGGCCCCTGCCTGCTTTGACACCTTTTTCTGCCCACAAACAAATCCGCAGCAGTCCCGACAGAGCTGAGTTTAGCTTGGTCACTCCCCCCCCCACTTGTTCAATCTTAATCTGTCCCAAACACTGATTTCCCACAGCGACAGTGCTATTCTCCCTCAGGAATGCAAAAACATATTTAGACCGGATGTGAAAAATGACAGCTGTACTCTTCATAAGGAGGTGTGAAAAAAGTGCCACTTGAAAATGTGCTGTGAAAATGTACAAATGTGCAAAGTTACAAGGGGTGAGTAAACAGTTCATCGCCGCGCTTGTAACACAATCATCGTTATGGCGTTTCGTCACCAAATTTTCAACATAGGGCTGTAGACTCTTCATGAACAGTGCCACTGTCATTTTCTTAATCTGTCCCAGACACTGATTTACCACAGCGACCACTTTATTGTATGCGTCAACTGTGAAACCACATTTCAGTCAGGATGTGAAAAATGACAGCTGTACTGCTCATAAGGAGGTGTGAAAAAATGCCACTGTTGAAAATCTGGCATGACAATATTACAAATCAGCGACTGCTCTATTCTGCGCCGGAAGTGTGAAAACACATTTCGGCCAGGATTGGAAAAATGATGGATGCACTGTTCATAAGTAGGTGTGGGAAAATGGCAATGTTGAACATCTGGAGTGAAAATATAAGTTCACGAACTTACGAGCATGCGTGCAAACTGCGCAACACACGCTCATAACACAGTCATTTTATTGAGTATTGTTAGCAGATTTTCAACACAGCCATTTCAGGACCTCTACTCATTAACAGTGTCACTGTCATTTTCTTAATCTGTCCTGAACACTGATTTCCCACAGCGACCGTGCTATTCTGTGCCAGAAGTGGGAAAACACATGTCCGCCCGGATGTGAACAATGACAGCTGTACTGTTCACAATGAGGTGTAAAAAAATGCCAATGTCGAAAATCTGGCATGTAAATATTGCAAATTCACGAAGTTACGAGCGTGAGTAGCAACTACGCAAGTGCACATACAGTAAAACAGTCATTTTTGATTTTCCACTAGTTCTGCAACATAGGCTTTTTGGAGATCCACCTCATGAACACTGGCACTGTCGTTTTGTTAATCAGCCCTTAAAGTGATTCTCCCCAAGACAGTGACTGCAAAATCACCTTTCAAGGCGATTAATGCAATCACAGTTCAAGAATTCATGAGGAGGGTCCCAAAACCCTATGTTGAAAATTTGGTGAAAAAGTCCAAAACTAGATGATATGTACTAAAGTTGAAAAACACTATTTATTACATTATACAGCTTACCGGCATTTCTCAGTTCACGGTCGGCTTTGAAGAGTGCAGATGTGTTCTGGTCCACCAAAGATCTTCGCGCCAAGCTCCGGAGGTGAGTATGAGGTGACGGGGGGGTGGGGCGGTAGGGTGTGCAGTGGGTTGGTGCAGGTTGCAGGTGGGGGCTAGGGACACTACGAGAAACCGCTTCCTTTTTTGCAGGTAAAAAAAAAAATACTTCACGGTACATTTTTTCCCTTTACAGGGGCATGTGGCATGCTGGGATGGGCACCCAGCGTGCCACCAATGGCTTTCTTTGGGGCAGCAGTAGCCTGCAGGGATTGGGCACCCCTGGCCAGCAGGAATAAAAGTGGGTGTTACAGAATGCCGGCGGGGAGGGCTCCCCGGCCGGCACCATAAACAATGGGGCACCCGAGGCTGGCGGGTTTGGGGACCGTTGGCACATAAACACGGTGTGGGTAAGAGAGTTAGGGAACAGAAGTGCAACCTGCCGCCCTGTTCACAAACAATATCAGGGTTTTATATCCACTCTGCAATGATGGGTCGCTCCTCACTGCAGCAGATGGCTGGACGCTGCAATGACAAGGCGGCCCCTGATTGCAGCGGCGAAATTGTCAGTAGTTGGTGCAAATATTCCAAACTACTGTCACCAGCAGCCTGCAATATGTTATTTGCACCATGCGCAATCAATATAAAAATGGTACATCCTGTCTGCCCCATTTCCCATATTAAACCTCAGAACCTACTGTTCATGCAGGGTAATAGCCTTCACTATCCACTCCCTTGTTTCCCTCCCTACTACTATCAGCATGAGTAACCATTATACCCTTTACTTTGTCAGAGCCATGCTTGAAACCATTTATGGTTTTGCTGCCTGCCATCTCAGTTGGCAAACTATTCCACATTTCCACCACCCTTTCTGGAAAATAAAACTTTGCAATATCACTCTTGAACCTCCCTCCCATCAGTCTCTACTTGTGCCCCCATAACCTTGAACTGTTACTCATACTAAGTAGTTCTTCATTCACCTTGTTTATTCCTTACAGAAACTTGAAGGTCTCTATCATATCATTCCTTTCTTGTCTGGTCTCCAGTGAAGACATGTTCAGTGCCTTGAGCAGATCCTCATACGATCTGTCCTGTCAGCTCTGAATCATCCTGATCACCCTTTGTCCTTATCTTTCCTGAGGTGAGGTCTTCAGAAGTTCATAACTCTGAACAGTATACCCAGTGCAGCCTCACCAACGATCAATAAAGAGGCAGTAAACCTCTTGCTTCTTCTACTATCAGAACCTCTTCTGCACATCCTAGTATCCTATTTGCCTTACTAGAACCTCACTGTACTAGCTTGATTGTTTAAGGAGTCACTAATGATGAATACTAGGTCCCTTTTCTCAGCCTGAGTGCTCAGCTCATACTCTCCTATCAGTGACTCTGTCCTGGGGTTCTTGTCCTCAAGTGAATCACCTGCACTTTTGGCATTGAATTTCACCAAGCAAAACCTTAGCCACCTCTCTAATCCTCATATGTCAGTCTGCAGCTCTCATTTCCCATCACTATCTACCCTCCCATGAGCTTGGTGTCATCTTCAAAGAGACACAGCCCAGATTCATTCTCAGGCGTTGTTAATGAGCATATTGAAGAGGAACAAGAGTCAGGATGGATCCCTGTGGCATTCCACTCTTGACTTCCCTCTTTTCTGATTTGACACCATAATCACAACCCTCTGATGCCTCTCTATTCAACTATAGCCCCTCACCCACCAAAACACTGCTTATATTTTCCTTCAACCTGGGACCTCACCTCTTGCGCTGTGACCCAAGTCACTCTGATTGGTCCCCTATCTCATTGGTCTGCTCCACTGATTCCATGCTAATATGTTTCAAACCAAAATTACTCTAATTATATATATTTTTTTAGTTGTTTAACCAGGACTAGCACACTAAGCTGAAAGCTTTTTTACAGGAGTGACTTGGGGCAGAGGAAGTTAGTGACTTGCTTAGAGTCACACAGTATGCAAGTGAAAGCTGTGGGATTCAAACCCAGGTCTGGTCTGCTGGATGTCACCAGATTTGCAGCTCAGAGCCTTAAACCACTGCACTATACTGCCTCTCCTTTATGAGACCCATGCCCCCAGAGCAGGATATGAGAAAAGTGTACACCACCTCCCCAGATCATGGCTGACCTCATGGCTTACTTGCCAGTAAGTGCATGATTTGGCCTGGTCAAAAATAAACGATCCATCCCCCATGGCTTCAGAGGTATCATCATCTCTGCAGCACCTGCCAAGGCAATAAAGCTTGCCAAAAGGTGAGAATTTTATATCTAACTTTAGTACCAACATTGGTTACCTGTCTCAATGTTGAAAGGCTGCCACAATCTTTCCCTCCCACTCCTTTGCCTGTCCTCAAGTCAGTGACACCCTGTCTCTGTCTCTCCTTCATCACCATGAGATGTAATTCCTTTTCATCACCTGTACCACACGCTCTCCTCTCCTCCTCTACCCTTCCTCACTTCCCTCTCCACCCCTGCCAGCCATGATTGTCATCTCCTTCATTCCCACTATTGTTTTTTCTCTCCAGTAACTCCATCCTTCCTCCCGATACACTTCCCGCTTAATCCTTCCAAGGGTAGCCCAGATGGCTAGGATAGCAAGCTCCTCCATCTGACTGCTTCTGCAATCTCCTCCTCTTTGGATGACCTCCCTAACCTCTCTTTCTGGTGTTCCTCCATCCCTGCTGACTGGAAGGCTGCCACTGTTACTCCTCCTCCTCCTTCAAAAGATGGTGACCCATCAGGTACAAACAGCTACTGACTCATTTCTCTCCTCCCTCCAAAATACAGGAACAAATTATCTTGATACAACTCACTCCCTTTCTGGACTACTCTTCCGTTTTCACCCAATACAAGTCTGACTTCCGCAAAAATCACTCCTCCACCTGCTCAGGCTCACCAAATCCATCCATAATGGTATGGATCACAGCCTATTCACTTCTGCTATCTTTATCCATCTAGACAAAGCATTCAACCCTGTCTATCACCCAATTATTAGCCAAACTCAGGCTGCAGACCTCTCTGACTTAGCCATCAGCTGTTCCACTCCTACCACGGGGTAGATCTCAAGCAGTCAAAAGTGGTGACCCCCTCTCTCCTCCCTGCCTGTATCCACTTGGGTCCCACAAGGATCTGTGTTAAGCCCACTACTTTTCTCCATTTTCCTTAATGATCTCCTCCTCCATGTGCTTGTCTGCATCCATTCACATGTACATGGATGACACAATCCTTTTCACAGCAGGCCCACAGACTCCAGCTGGACTTTGATCAAGTTCAGCCCTGACCACACACAAATCAGCTTTTCCTCAATGCCAAGAAGGCTGTCTCCATGTCCTTTGGCACAAGGCACCAGACTCTCTAGGCTCCCTCCCCTTCCTACTTTACATACCCTGGATGGCTCCCCTGTGGAAGATGTCACCACCTTTAGTTATCTTGGTATCTGGCTAGACCAGCACCTAAATGTTTCTGAATAAGTGGATGCTATAGTCAAAAAGCTGCACAACAATTTGGTGCACTTTACAGGAACTGTGACTGTATCCCACCTCCAGCTATTATCTAGAGAATGATCCTCCAAATCTCTGACTATGGTGATGTGGTCTACAGCGTAGCCCCCTTCACTACCCTTGCCAGACTGGACACACTCTTCAACTATTTCTGCCATTGCACTCTTGACTATCCTTCTTGGACACACCATTGTTCTATATATAAATCTCTCTCCTTTTCTTTTCTTGTGGACAGACACCATGCCCACTGTGCCAGCATTGTGGGCAAATCCAGTTTGTTTCTCTACCCTCCTATCTCTCCGACTGCCCCATTATAGCCATACTATCAGAAGCTGAAATATTCAAACCCTAGCAGTCCCTTCAGTTTCCACAACCATCGGCAAAGTCATGATAAGCCACTGCTGCCCTAAGATCTGGAACTCCCTCGCCCCAGCCATTCAACAATCTCCCGCCCATGGATTCTTTCAAACCACTTCAGTGGTCTCACCTCTCCCTCCTGCACTTGCTCTAGTTTCCCCTCTTGTTCTCCTATTACTTGTTTCCAGTTTAGGTACAGCTAAAATTTGGCACCTATGCTTCCACTCTAGGCATTATGCACAAGTGTTTATAGCTAATGTTGAAGTAAAAGCCTCTCCAGCCCCTTTGTGTATCAGTTGTGCAGATGGAGCTCCCCTCCTAACTGTGAACTCCATCAAATACCTTGGGGTGACACTTGACCCCAAGTTGGACCTAGGGAGTCATATCCTAAATGTATGTAGAACTGTGAACTGTAAATTGGGTCTGGCCTATAGGGCCAAAAATAACCTGACACCTGCTGCTCATCAGGCACTTGCTAGAGGTGTACTACTTCCCTCCCTTAGCTATGGTCTCCACCAATTTGCCTGTACCTCCAAAGCTCTTCTTACTCAGTGGCACACAAGCATTACAGTAACATCTGTCCTTTACTGTACGCCCCTGTCTCACCCACCATTGTGAGGCTTTTATGATAAAACTAGGTTGGCTTTTCCTGACCAATCACCTGAACTTTGGGCTGGGATGCCTTGTGGCAAAGTGATCAGACCCGGCACCCCTGTGGGTTGGCACAGCTTCTACCTCCTGGCCCTCCTCCTTACCCACTCAGGTCCCAGGGTCCTGGGATGCTAAAGTACCCTCACCCACCCCTTATGGGGACAGGACTTTGTTGCATGTGACCCTAGGTTTATGGAACTCCTTTACTGACCATGTTCGTTCTGCCTCCTCCCATCAGTGCTTCCAGAAGTCTCTGTGGAGCATCTGGAAACTGGTCTCAGCGTCACGAATGTCCCAAGCCTCCCCTAGCCCTAGTGTACTTGGGGCCCAACTGTTCTGAGGACCTGCCAATAATCTCTTTTGGTCATTTCTCCTTGATCCAATTGCTCTCTAGTCATCTGACTGCACTATGTATGCTCTAGACTATATATTGCTGATTATATGTACTTTATCAATTTCTGTCATAGCAGTTCACTCCATGCCTTACCGTTTTGTGACTCAATGCATTTTGTTACTCTATGTACTAGGTTTACTTGCTGTTAGGTTCTGATGTATCTGTATTACCTGTTGTACTCTCCCGGGAAGTTCCTGAGAATAGGCATATAACTTGTCTAGTGTACCTACCTGGTTAACAAATGCTAAATAAATAAATAAAACTGCTCTGTATTTGAATGCCAGCATAGGTTTGTGGCTCCTGACTGTGCTGTATATGCATTGTCGATTGTTTGCTTGTCATTCAAGTTCTCACAGCTTGCATGTATTATTCCCAATGTAATTTGTGGTTGTGTACCACTCTGCTCCATGTATGTTATGTATTTTGGAATCTATTGTGCTACTCAGAGACACTTGTACAAGTCTCTCTTCCCAGGATGCATCTAGAAATGGGCTCCCCAGCTTAGTATTCCTGGGTGGGGGCACTAGACACCAAGGATCATTTTACTATAATAATTGAGCCATTTAAACTTTGAGCAGGGATGTAGAACCTTTACATGCCAAGGATAATTTTGGTATTCTACTTGGGGAGCATCATAATGGTGACCTCAGGTAGGGTCACAATATGCACCACTGTGTACTCAAATTCATTTATTTATTGAAAAGTTTCTGAGGAAGGTACACTGAACAAAGTTGCTCATCTCCCGGGTATGACCTGGGAGAGAGGAGTGAGTGGGAGCTACATAGTAACAATGAGTACACACAAAATACACAGTATCACACAAAAACATAGGTTACAACTGAATTACACACTAGCATGAAAAACAAATAATTACAAGGGTAGAGAAGTGAAAACCAGTCTCAGTGAGCTTGTGGTGAGACATAGAGAGAGATCGTAATGTAATAGCAAGTGTGAACCAATGGCCTGCACTATGCAGACTAAGAATAGCACAGGGTGGCAACTGAAGTGAGTCAGCAGGGCATCAAACAGGATGTAGGACAAGAAAGGGGGGAGCTAAGGGCAGGTGCAATTTACAGAGAGGAAATTATGAAGAGCTTGATTTAATGAGCCAGGCGAGGAAGAGGATCGGATATGTGTAGGTAGAGCATTCCACATTTTGAGGGAGACGATAGGAGTGGGAGGCCTGTCCACTAGCTGTGGATCTCCTGGGAAACAGACAGTCTGTGGTCATGGCTCTTAGAGTTGAGAGGAGTGAGTGGGGGGGATTAGAATTTAGGTAGGGAGGAGTGTGCCAAGTCAGTACTTAGAGATGAGATTCGCGCAATGATGCAGTCACCTGTTTGTTAGGGGATGGAAGGCTAAAGCTTGGTTACAAGTGGCAGCGGTGGGTAAGGTGTGAGGTGCATCCAGAGCAAACCAACAGAATGAGTTGAAAAGAGTATCCAGGTTGGCTAAGGAGGTGGCAGGAGCAGAGCAATAAACAACATTGCAATGGGCGAGAAGCCAGGAGGATCATTTTGGATCAGTTCGCGTCTTGCCTGTAGTGGGAGGCAGGCCAGGTTTCTATATGAGGACCGAGTTTAGGACAAAGCTTTTTTATTATGGCATCTACATGTGGAAGGCGAGATAGTTTATCCAGCCAAACGCCCAGCATACCCAGCACTCCGTAGCAATTACAGTTGTCTCGCCGAGGGTAGTGAAGGTAGGGGCAGAAGGGAGCCTTGATAGGCTTCTGATGTGTGCCAAAAGTCATGGACACAGTTTTCTTGGTATTTAGGAAGAGTTGGTGAGATTGAAACCAGCTCTAGGCTATTATTGAAATCACGTTGGAGCCTGGAGGCGACATTAAACCATTTGAAAAGTCTAGTTTAGGAGAACTGTATATATTTTGATATTGTTATGGGTACCTACTAGTGTCAATAGTTCCTAAAAGTCCATCCTAGAGGGTTTCAAAGTTCTCGATCCCAAATTCTGAAGGAGACGATTTGATATACCTTAAACACTCCACTATAATTCAACCTAGTGAGAATTGGTGAGTCATGTAAAGTTTACCATCTACCTCAATAGATCGTGCCAGCTGCATCTCCTCCAAGCTAGGTGTAACCATCTACACCCAATCGGGCTCCTCCAATCAGCCAAGAGGGCTGCCTATAAGTGGTTGAAGCCCATCTAGTTTATACATACTTCAAGAAATTACAAATTGGTCGTGAATCTTGAGAAACCCAGATGGGGAGTTCCGTGAGAGGGAGATTAATCTGGGAGAGAAAACAGAAGAGCCCTATGAGTTAAAACCAATCTCTTAATAATAGAACGTTCAATGTCCAACCAGAGAGGAGTATATTCTGCATGCCCTTCTAAAGCAGAGGAGTCCAGCCACCTGCCATATTTGTTAATCTGGGCAGCTAAAAGTATAGTGCCTAAATGGGAAGCTCTCAGACCCCTTGACTTTAGGTGCCGCAAGCTTATTGTAAGACATCCTAGCCTTCTTAAAGTTCCAGATGAAATTGGCTATTAGTTTATGAATCTTGTTAAACCAGCCCAACGGAAGCTGGATATTTAATATAGTTAATGGATAGAGAAGTCTGGGAAAGACATTCATTTTAACTATGCTAATTCTACTCCTAGAGCGATAACGGAATTGAGCCTACCTTTTCAAATCTATCAATTTAATTAGGGAAGTTTAAATTGAGATATCTAAGACGATCGGGCTTTAAGGCTAAAGAAAGCCCAGCTAGTTGAGTGATTTAGTACTCCAACCCAGACCCATCTCAGTAATATCCTTCTTAAAGAATCCTTTGGAGAGAGGAAACACTACTGTTTTATCTGGATTTAATCTATAGTTAGATACTCGACTGTAATCCTTGATGACTTTCAACAAAACAGGAATAGAGGAGACCGGATCCGACAAGTAAATCAGGAGGTCGTCCGCAAAAGCAGTAACCTTGATGGACTGGTTCTCCTGGGTTTTTGTTTCCCAGGTGCATTACTTTGCATTGAATCTAAGTTGCCATATGTCTGACCATTCCTCCAACCTTGCCAAGTCCCTTCTCATCTTTTCTACCCCCTCTTGTGTATCAACTCTGTTACAGATCTTTGTGTCATCTGCAAAGAGGCATACCTTTCCCTCCAGACCCTCTACAATGTCACTTATAAAGATGTTAAAGAGGATTGGACCCAGTACTGAGCCTTGAGGTACTCCACTAGTAACCCCCCTTTCTTCGGAATGTGTTCCATTCACTATTACCTTCTGTGTCCTGTTGTGTAGCCAATTCACTACCTAGGCTACCACCCTGGGACCCACTCCCAGGCTGGCTAACTTGATTATTAATCTTTTGTGTGGGACTGTGTCAAATGCCTTGTTAAAGTCTAGGTAGACCATATCCACAGCCCCTCTCTGGTCTATTACTTTGGTCACCCAGTCAAAGAAATCAATTAGATTCATCTGACATGACCTTCCTGCTGTAAATCCATGCTGCTTTGGGTCCTGTGCCCTGCTGGCTCTAGGTACTCAACAATTCTTTCTTTCAGAAGTGATTCTACTCATTTTCTTACCACTGAGGTCAAACTTACAGGTCTGTAGTTTCTGCTTCTGCCTTTGCTTCCACTTTGAAAAGGGGAATCACATCTGCCTCCTCCAGTCCTCAGGTACCACCCCATCCTGCCATGATTTGTTAAAAGTGTGGTCAGTGGTGTCACTAGATCCCCCCTTAGTTCTTTTAGGATTCTGGGGTGAATCCCATCAGGCCCCATTGCTTTGTCCACCTTGAGTTTTAGGAGTTCTTTCAGTACTCTTTTCTTCTGTGAATGGACTGGTGTCAACACCCCTACCCAGAGTGCTTCTATTGTCTGGTTTAGGTAACTGCTCCTCATCTTCTTTGGTGAATACTGAGCAAAAGTATTCATTCAGTATCTCTGCCTTTTCACTGTCTCCCCTGCCGACCTCCCTCTCCTTTATTAATCTTCACTATCCTCCATTAACCTTTCTATGCTCCCTAATGTACCTATAAAAGGTTTTATCCCCTTTTGACCGAGTTGGCTATTGTTTCTCGGTTTGTGCCTTGCTATTCTGACTGCTTTTCCTACTTCTTTTCTGTTTTAATTGATACAGTTCTCTGTCGCGTCTCTTCTGTGATTCCTTACATTTTTGAATGCAGCCTTTTCTCCTTAACCTCCTGTCACTCTTTTGAGAACCATCGTGGTTTTTTCCTCTGCTTTGTTTTCTTTATTTGTTTTATACAAAGACTTTTTGCCTCTATGATGGCAGTTTTGATTTTTCTCCATTGTTTCTTCCACCCTCCTATTTGGCCATTTGCTAGTGCATTCTTTCAGGTGTTCACCCATTTTGCCAAAGTCAGCTCTTCTAAAGTCCAGTATCCTTGTTTTGTATGGCTTATCTCCATGGTTGTGTTCATTGTGAAGCACACTGTGCAGTGATTGCTTGTTCCCAGATGTCTCACCGACTTCTAAATTTGTGATCCTCTCTCCATTTGAGAGTACCAGGTCTAGTATTGCTCCCTCCTGAGTGGGTTCCAGCACTAGCTGTCTAAGGTCTGCTCCCTGCAGGGCATCGAGAATGACCCTGCTCTTGGATGTGGCAGCAGTACATGTCCTCCAGTTAACATCTGGCATATTCAGGTCCCCCATCAACAGTATCTCCCCTTTTTCAGCCATTTTGAGAATGTCCTCTATGATTCTCTTGTCCATTTCCTCCCCTTGAGATGGAGGTCTGTATACAACCCCTGTGCAGATTGTGATGCCATTCCCCATCTCCAAGGTGACCCAAAGTGCTTCTTGTCCTCCCCCTTTACTTTTTAGTTCTGTAGCTTTGATCCCTTCCCTTATGTATAGAGCTACTCCACCTCCTCTTTTGCCTTCCCTGTTCCTTCTGTAGATTGTGTACCCTGGTATGTTGACATCCCAGTCATGGTTCTCAGTGTACCATGTTTTGTGACTGCCACAGTATCCAATTGTTCATCTTCCATCAAAGCTACTAGCTCAGAAAGCTTGTTTCCCAGACTACGGGCATTGGTAGTCATTGCCCTCCATTTAATGTTGGCTTTATACTTTTTTCCCCCGTCCCTGCTCTTATTGCTCTTATCTATTTTACCATTTACCCCTGTCCTGTCCTGTGTTGAGCTCTGTACCTCAGTGTTTCTCCTACTACCTGCCATGTTTTGTGGGGGAAGGCTTGACTTTTCCTGCCTTTATCAGTACCTCCCCCCTTTTCTAGTTTAAAAGCTTGCCAAGGAAGCATTTAAACCTGTCACCTAGGAGCTTGGTCCCCTTTGTGGACAAATGCAGACCGTCATACCAGTATAGACCTTTATCTCTCCAGGTGGACCCCCAGTCCCCAATGAAGCCAAAGCCCTGTGCTCCGCACTAGTTTTGCAACCATTCATTAAACTACATGGTGTGTAGTACCCTAGCCTCACTCCTGCCATGGACTGGTAGCACCTCTGAGAAGGTTACTGTGCTTGCTACCTGTCTGAGGACCCTCCCCAACTCCACAAATTCATTCTGCACTGCACTGGTCCCATGCCTAGCTAGATCATTTGTCCGAAGGTGGACAATGATATCTAGTTTACTCTCCTGTGATGCTGCTTCTGCAATTGTGAGGATTCGCTTCTTGTCCCTCCAAGCCATGGCACCAGGCAGGCAGCTTACTTCCTTCTCTCCCTTCCCCAGTTCTACCCCCCTAACAATTGAGTCCCCTATCAGTAGCTGTTTCCTTCCTCTGTGGTGTCCCTGACCACCCTTTTGTGAGTCTCCCTTGTGGATGTCCTCAGCATTCTTCTGGGTCTCCACTGAGGGTGCCATCATAGAGGAACCTTGCTCTGCCAGAATGGCATATGATTTGTGTAGAGGTGCAACCGGGGCTTCACCTCTGGTCTCACCACCCGCACCTCCCAGAACCCACTGTGGTCCAACTGCTCTTCATACTCTGAAACCCTGACTCCAGTGGTTGTGGCAGTGGTGCTCTTTTGGAGAGGGAGGCCTCCTTGGTCGCTTTCTGCTCTGGAGGTGGGCAACCTCCTCTCTCAGAGCTGACAGTTGCCTACAAATAGGACAGCAACGCAGTTTCCAGAATGTCTCCTGGAAAACTGCTGCCCACAGCCAGTGCATTGCACCACTCCCCCACATGTCCCACTCCCTTATTATATACAATATGTAATTATATATGTATTACTACTTGTTTTGTGTACCTACTCTTTATGTCCGTTGCAGGGTTATTAGGAATATGACAGTTCTGCCCCAAGAACTGTTGAGGAAGTGATGTCAGAACTGTGTCTATAAAGGAAATGCCATGTCTGGGGGTGGTGGAGGGAAGGGTGGGTGGGTAATGCACAGGCACAGGTGACTGTTAGAAACAATCAAACACACAACTGCTCCACTCACCCTGGTAAGTACTGTCCTTTATAGTAATACAACACACACCACAATTTACTAGACCATGGCTCCTACAAAAACCACTCTGTCAGCGTCCAGGGATGAAAATGAACTAACTTCTCAGCCAGCAGGACATTTTAAATGTTACAAAATATCCTTCCAAATTCTAGGTCTCAGCCCCAGCACTCAAGCAAATTCAGTTGTATCTCACTCTCTGGTTATAAAATTACTACACTTTTAATGGAATGCTGCAATTCTCTGCTTAATGCCAATAAGGAAAAATAAAAATAAAACTTTTTGTAGAAATGAGCTCCTTTTCTTACCAAATGTTCTGCAGTATTATGCCTTAATCAGATTTCCAGGTTTAAATGGAGTTAGTTGTTCTTTGCAGTTACTTTCTCAGCTTCCAACAGACAATTTAAAGTCATGTGTGACTGGCTTCTAACTGTGAAGGATGCCTAGATCAAGCAGTGATGAAAATCCCACCCAGAGCCAATTGATTGACTAGGTGACACCTGTGATGTAAGCAGGCCTTTCAATGCAGGCAGCCTGCTATGTCTGATTCCAATACACAAAACCTTTCAGTGAAACCAGGGCTAAAAAACTTAACTTCTCAGCCAGCAGGACACTTTAAATATTACAAAAATATCCTTCCAAATTCTAGGTCTCAACCCCAACACTCAAGCAAATTCAGTTGTATCTCACTCCCTCTGGTTATAAAATTACTACACTTTTAATGGAATCCTGCAATTCTCTGCTTAATGCCAATAAGGAAAAATAAAAATAAAACTTTTTGTAGAAAGCGTAGCTCCCTTTTCTTACCAAATGCTCTGCAGTATTATGCCTTAATCAGGTTTCCAGGTTTAAATGGAGTTGGTTTGTTCTTTGCAGTTACTTTCTCAGCTTCCAACAGACAATTTAAAGTCAGCGTGACTCCATGTAATGGCAGAAATAGTTGACTCAGTGTGTGTGACTCAGTGTAATGGCAGAAATAGTTGAAGAGTGTGTCCAGTCTGGCAAGGGTAGTGAAGAGGGCTATGCTGTAGAGCAACTCACCATAGTCAGAGATTTGGAGGATCATTCTCTGGATAATAGCATGGTATGCAGGAGGTGGGATACAATCACAGTTCCTGTAAAGTGCACCAAATTGTGGTGCAGCTTTTTGACTATAGCATCCACTTATTCAGAAATGTTTAGGTGCTGGTCTAGACAGATACCAAGATAACTAAAGGTGGTGACATCCTCCACAGGGGAGCCATCCAGGGTATGGAAAGTAGGAAGGGGAGGGAGCCTAGGAAGTCTGGTGCCTTGTGCCAAAGGACATGGAGACAGCCTTCTTGACATTGAGGAAAAGCTGATTTGTGTGTGGTCAGGGCTGAACTTGATCAAAGTCCAGCTGGAGTCTGTGGGCCTGCTGTGAAGAGGACCGTGTCATCCATGTACATGTGAATGGATGCAGACAAGCACATGGAGGGGGAGAGCATTAAGGAAAATGGAGAAAAGTAGTGGGCTTAACACAGATCCTTGTGGGACCCAAGTGGATACAGGCAGGAAGGAGAGAGGAGGTCACCACTTTTGACTGCTTGGGACCTACCCCTGTGGTAGGAGTGGAACAGCTGATGGCTAAGTCAGAGAGGCCTGCAGCCTGGAGTTTGGCTAATAATTGGGTGGTAGACAGGGTTGAATGCTTGGCTAGATCGATGAAGATAGTAGTGAATAGGCTGTGAGCCATACCATTGCGGATGGATTTGTGATTTGAGCAGATGGTGGAGTGATTTTTGCAGAAGTCAGACTTGTATTGGGTGAAAAAGGAAGAGGAGTCCAGAAAGGGAGACAGCTGTAACAAGATAATTTGAATTTCCTGTAATTTGAGACGGAGAGAAATGAGTCTGTAGCTGTTGTACCTGACGGGTCACCATCTTTTGGAGGAGGAGGAGGAGTAACAGTGGCAGCCTTCCAGTCAGCAGGGATGGAGGAACACCAGAAAGAGGTTAGGAGGCTTGTCCAATGGGAGGAGATTGCAGAAGCAGTCAGATGGAGGAGCTTGCTATCCTAGCCATCTGGGCTCTACCCTTGGAAGGATTAAGGTCGGAAAGTGTGTCGGATAAAGGAGGATACTGGAGAGAAAATAATAGTGGGAATGAAGGAGATGACAATCATGCAGGCTGGCAGGATGAGAGGGAGGTGAGGAAGGGTAGAGGGAGGAGAGAGAGGCACAGGTAATGAAAGGAATTACATCTCATGGTGATGAAGGAGGCGGAGACATAAAAGTCACTGACTCTGGAGTATGCTAAAAGGAGGGAGGAGAAGAGATTGTGACAGCCTATCAAAATTGTAGACAGGTAATCAATGTTGGTACTGAAGTTAGATGTAAAATTCTAACCTTTGCAAGCTTATTGCCATGGTACAGGTGCTACGGAGATGATGATATCTGCAAGCCATGGGATGGGTTATGTTTATTTTTTACCAGGCCAAATCATGCACTTGCAAGTAAGCTGAGAGGTCAGCCATGATCTAGGGAGGTGGAAAATTTTTCTCATGTCCTGCTCTGGGGGCATGGCAGTCCCATAAATGGGAGCAGTATAGGCTTATGGTTTAAGGCTCTGAGCTGCAACCTGGTGACATCCAGCAGACCAGACCTGGCTTTGAAGCCAACAGCTTCACTCTGTATACTGTGTGACTTCTGAGCAAGTCACTTAACTCCTGTGGCTCCCAGGTTGCTCCTGTAAAAGCTTTCAGCTTAGTGTGTTACTCCTGGTTAAACAACTAAAAATATATATTTATTTAGAGCAATTTTGTTTTGAAATATGTTAGCATGGAATCAGTGAGCAGACCAATGAGACAGGGACTCAACTCAGAGGACTTAGGTCATGGCGCAAGGGGTGAGGTCCCAGGATTTGAAGGAAAATATAAGCAGTGTTTTGATGGTGGTGAGGGGTCTTAGTTGAATGAGAGACTCAGAGGGTTGTGATTATGGTGTCAGATCAGAAAAGAGGGAAGTCAAGAGGAATGCCAGGGATCCATCCTGACTTTTGTTCTCTCTCAATATGCTCATTAACAACATTTGAGAATGAATCTGGGGCCGTGTCTCTTTGAAGATGACACCAAGCTGCATGGGAGGTAGATAGTGATGGGAAGTAGGAACTGCAGACTGACATGTAAAGATTAGGGAGGTGGTCTAAGGTTTGGCAGTTGAAATTAATGCCAAAAGTGCAAGGTGATTCACTAGGGACAAGAATCCCAGGACAGAGTACTGGATAGAGGGGTAGAGCTGAGCACTACAGCTGAGAAAAGGGACCTAGTATTCATCATTAGTGACCTTAAACAATCAAGCTAGTACAGGGCTTCTAGTAAGGCAAATGAGATACTAGGATGCCAGAAGGGGTTCTGATAGTAGAAGAAAGAGGTTTAATGCCTCTTATTGATCATTGGTGAGGCTGCACTGGTATACTGTTCAGAGTTCTGAACTTCAAGACCTCACCTCAGGGAAGATAAAGACAAAGGTGTGATCAGGATGATTCAGAGCTGACAGGACAGATCGTATGAGGATCTGCTCATGTTGCACTGGAGCATGTCTTCACTGGAGACCAGACAAGAAAGGAATGATATGATAGAGACCTCTCACGCTCCTGTAAGGAATAAACAAAGTGAATGGAGAACCACTTGGCATGAGTAACAGTTCAAGGTTATGGGGGCACAAGTAGAGAGACTGATGGAGGGAGGTTCAAGAGGGATATTGGAAAGTTTTATTTTCAGAAATGGTGGTGGAAGAATGTGGAATAGCTTTGCCAACTGAGATGGTAGGCACCAAAACCATAAAATGGTTTCAAGAATGGCTGTGACAAAGTAAAGGGTATAATAGTTACTCAGGCGTTGATGGTAGTAGGGAGGTGCACATGGTGGATGGTGAAGGCTATACCCTGCATGAACAGTAGGCTCTGAGGTTTAATATGGGAATGTAGCAGATCAGATGTACTTATCTTTTATTCTGATTGGACACAGCGCAAATAAACATGCGGCAGCTTTCTCAGTAGCAAGCTGGAGGCATGGCACTGTTGTGGCCAATGCCCCCACAGTCTGCAAAGGCTCATCCTAGTTTCAATGCCATTGCAGGCTGCTAGGACAGTAGTTTGGAATATTTGCAACTACCTGTTGACACTCCAGCAGCTGTAACCAGGGCCGCCTCATCATTGCAGCATCAGCCATCTGCTGTAATGAGGAGGCGACCGTCATTGCAGGGTGGGATGTAAAACCCTGATATTGTTTGTGAACACTGCTGCAGGTTGCCCTGTGTTCACAAACAATATAACCTCCATCCGTGCTTTATGTGCCACGGGGTCCCCAAACCCGCCGGGCCTCTGTGCCCCATTGTTTCTGGTGCCAACGGGAGCCTACCCCGGGCCGGGCATTCTGTAATACCCCTGGTTTTATTCTGCCGACGGGTGCCCAACTCGCTACTTGCTGCCCCCAAAGAAAGACAGGCATGCTGGTGCCCATCCCAGCATGCCACATGCCCCGTAAAGCGAAAAATGGTCCCGTGAAGTATTTTTATTTTTACCTGCAAAAGAAAATGGTTTCTCGAAGTGTCCTGGCACCCACCTGCAACCCGTACAACCCATCATGCGCACTGCCTCCCCATCACCCCCCATCATGCCATACTCCTCGGAGCTTGCACGACGACTTCGGTGGACCGGAACACGCCTGCACTCTTCAAATCCGACTGTGAACTGAGGAAATGCCGGTAAGCTGTGTAACGTAATAAATAGTGTTTTTTCAACTTTAGTACATATCTCGGGCATTTTGGGGACTCTTTTCACCAAATTTCAACATAAGGTTTTTGGGACCCTCCTCATGAATTCTTGAACTGTAATTGCGTTAATCGGCCCCAAAAGGAGATTTCACGGTCACTGCGCAGAATCATCTTTCGGGGCCGATTAACGAAACAACAGTGCCAGTGTTCATGAGGTGGGTCCCAAAAGCCTATGTTGCAAATTTGCTGGAAAATGCAAAAATGACTGTTTTACAAGCGCAGCACCATGCAGTTGCTACCACACTGTGAACTTCATGAATTTGCAATATTTTCACGCCAGATTTTCAACATTGCCATTTTTTCACACCTCCTTGTGAACAGTACAGCTGTCATTGTTCACATCCTGGTGGAAATGTGTTTTCGCACTTCTGGCGCAGAATAGAGCGGTTGCTGTGGGAAATCAGTGTTCAGGACAGATTAAGAAAATGACAGTGACACTTTTCATGAGTAGAGGTCCTGAATTGGCTGTATTGAAAATCTGCTAATGATACTCCATAAAATGACTGTGTTACGAGCGTGTGTTGCACAGTTTGCACACATGCTCGTGACTTCGTGAATATATATTTTCACTCCAGATTTTCAACATTGCCATTTTCCCACACCTACTTATGAACAGTGCATCTGTCATTTTTCCCATCCTGGCCGAAATGTGTTTTCGCACTTCCGGCGCAGAACAGAGCAGTCGCTGTGGGAAATCACTGTCCAGACAGATTAAGAAAATGACAGTGATACTGTTCATGAGCAGAGGTCTTAAAATGCCTATGTTGAAAATTTGGTGATGATAGCCCAGCAAATGACTGTATTACAAGTGTGCATTGCACATTTTCCACACACCCTTGTAACTTCACAGATTTGTAATATTGTCATGCCAGATTTTCAACAGTGGCATTTTTTCACACCTCCTTATGAGCAGTACAGCTGTCATTTTTCACATCCTGACTGAAATGTGGTTTCACAGTTGACGAACACAATAATGCGGTCGCTGTGGGAAATCAGTGTCTGGGACAGATTAAGAAAATGACAGTGGCACTGTTCATGAGCAGAGGTCCTAAAGCCCATGTTGAAAAATTTGTGACTAAAACTCCATAACATGACCTAAGTTATGCGTACATGAACTGTTTCCACGCACCCTGTAACTTCGCACTTTTGTAATATTTTCACACCATATTTTCAACAGTTGCACTTTTTTCACACCTCCTTATGAAGAGTACAGCTGTCATTTTTCACATCCGGTGTAAACATGTTTTTGCACTCCTGCCGGAGAATAGCACGGTCGCTGTGGGAAATCACTGTTTGGGACAGATTAAGATCAAACAAGTGTGAGAGGGGAGTGACTGAGCTAAACTGAGCTCTGTCGAGACTGTTGCAGATTTGTTTGTGGGCAGAAAAAGGCCCCAGCGCAAGAGCCCAGTACAAAAGGGCAGCCTGCAGCACTGGGAGCAACAGAATGAGAGGGCGAGTGAGGGAGGGTGAGTGAGTGAACTCTCCGGAGCGTTGTCAGGGCTGCTGCGATTTCTTTGTGGGCAGAAAAAGGTGTCAAAGCAGGCAGGGGCCAAGTAGAAAAGGCCAGCCTGCAGCGGGGAGAAACAGTATGAGTGGAATGAGATCGGGGACTGAGTGAACTAACAGAGCTCAAGCAGGACTGCTGTGGATTTCTTTGTGGGCAGAAAAAGGCACCAATGCAGGCAGGAGCACCATGCAAAAGGGCTGCTTTCAGCGCCAGGACAAACAGAATGAGCGCGTGACAGAGGGAGACTGAGCGACCTCAACGGAGCTCTGTCCAACAGCTACAGATTTCTTTGTGGACAGACAAAGGTGCCAACGCAGCCAGGAGCCTCGTACACAAGCGCAGCCTGCAGCACCAAGAGAAACAGAATGAGTGAGTGACAGAGTGGTAGTGAGCGAGCTCAACAGATCTGTATTGTGACTGCTGCGGACTTCTTTGTGGGCAGAAAATGTGACAACGCAGGCAGGGGCCCAGTACAAAAGGCCAGCTTGCAGCACCGGGAGAAACGGAATGAGTGAGCGAGAGAGGGGGAGTGAGCGAGCTCAATGGAGCTGAGTCGGGACTGCTTCAGATTTCTTTCTGGCCAGAACAAGCCGCCAATGCAGGCAGGAGCCCAGTACAAAACGGCAGCCTGCAGAGGCAGGAGACACAGAATGAGTGAGTGAGGGAGAGGGAGTGAGTGAGTGAGCACAACGGAGCTTGTTGGGACTGCTGCAGATTTGTTTGTGGGCAGAAAAAGACAGCAATGTACGCTGGGGCCCAGTACAAAAGGGCAGCCTGCAGTGGTGGGAAAACCAGAATGAGCGAGTGAGAGAGGGGGGAGTGAGTGAGCTCAACAGAGCTCTATCGTGACTGCTGTGGATTCCTTTGTGGGCAGAAAAAGGTGGCAACGCAGGCAGGAGCCCAATTCAAGAGGCCAGCCTGCAGCGCCGGCAGACACGGAATGAGTGAGTGACAGAGGGGGAGTGAGCAACCTCAACGGACCTTTGTTGGGACTACAGCAGATTTCTTTGTTGGCAGAAAAAGCCACCAACAGAGGCAGGAGCCCAGTACAAAAGGCCAGCTTGCAGCACAAGGAGAAACAGAATGAGGGAGTCAGAGGGGGAGTGACCCACCTCAACAGAGCTCTGTCAGGCCATCTGCGGATTTCTTTGTGGACAGAAAAGGGTGCCAACGCGGGAAGGAGCTCAGTACAAAACAGCAGCCTGTAGCACTGGGAGAAACAGAATAAGCGAGTGGCAGAGGGCCAGTGAGCGAGCTCAACGGACCAATGCAATCAACATTCAGCATTGACAAACGCTTGTTTTTTTATTGTGTCCAGAACTGACTGTGTGTGTATGTGTGTGGGGGGTTGTGGCGGGCTGCGTGTGTGTAGTTAAACACGCATTCCCAGAATCATTAACTAGCACTAACCACGCAGTGTGTTAACACTTCAAGAAAGCATTTAATATACCTGTACACCTTATATGCTTTAGAGTAACCCCCAGTTGTATGAGCACCTGGTTGCAATTAGTAATCCTGTGCAAAAAAAAAATAGTGCCACATTAACAGGTTAGCACTGCACAGAAGAATGCTTTTTAAAATAGTATCAGCCATGCTTATCACAATGCAGTGCTAGTCCTGTTACAGTGGTATGTGGGCCCCCATTTTCACATTAGTGTTGTGCACTCCTAAGTGCTACACCTGAGATAGCGCACAGCCACAGAAGGTGGTGGTAAATGGCACTCCCTCCAGTGAGGACAGAGTGACCAGTAGGGTGCCGGAGGGTTCAGTAATGGGACACATCCTCTTCAGTGTCTTTATAAGTGGCATAACAGAAAAACTGGAAGGGCGATATGCCTTTTTGTAGATGACACCACAATCTGTAATAGCATTGATAGGTGCAGATGGAGAGAATGAGTGGGGACATTAGAAAACTTAAAGAGTGCTATGGGACATGGCAGTTCAGGTTCAAAGCCAAAAGTGCAACATCAAGCATCTAGGTACTAGAAGCCTAGAGGCTGAGTATAAAATGTAGAGGGAGGTACTTATGGTCACTAAGGAAACCTTTTATACAGCACTGTGCTCGGTATGCAGGAGAGGATTGCTCATTTACATGGCCGTAGTAGTATATATGCACATGCACACGATCGGGGTAGCATCAAGTGATGCTGACTATGACACCGATCTAACCATGCTGTTCCCACAGTGTAATGTTTAGCTCTGCACGCAAACCTTCTGGAAATGGGGTCCTAATTGACTAAAAATCCTGGCCTATGCCTCCTAAGATGCAGAAGGTAAACATAAAAGGTTTATCTTATCTATCTCTTTATGTATTGTTTTATCGTATTTTGCTTGCAAAACCTTTATCCGATTTCAAAACATTGTGATGTGACTTAAAATGTTTATAACAGACTAGTTAAAATACAGTTTGTTTTCTTCTTTTACCTATATGTTATCTTTATTTACTTATAAAAACAAAGTCTGGTGGGCTGGCCTAGCAGCTTGCTGGTGGTTGCACTGCCTCCCATGCCAGTGGCCCAGTTTTGGGGGTGGACCTGAGTTGCACAGGGGTTAGCTGGGGGGGATATGATTGAGCATCTCGGGGAATGCTCTCCTCTCAGTGAGGGGAAGTCTGACCACCCGCTCTTCAACATCCACCTAGCTGAGGAGGGCTGGCAGGGCAGTGGAGTGCATAAGGGAGGCCCAGGCAGGCACAAAGGAAGCATGCGTCTTTATATGCAATTGCATCATTCCATGCTTGGCTGCCCAGGGGATGAAACCAAAGGTAGAAACCCCCTAATGGCAAAATGATCCAATAACCTGCCGCAGATTTTGCACTGCTAAACGGGCTCTGCTCATATATGTGTCTCCTTGTCAATGGCCCTCCCCATCCTGGCCCCAACACGGGGGATGTGAGTGTGGGGGGTCTCAGAGCAAATACGTCCTGTAGATGGTAAGTGATTGGGCTGGAGATGTCAGTGGACAAAGGGGTAGCAGGGTGACTAAGGAGATAAAAATCTCTATGGGAAAAAAAAAAGAAATAAAACAGAGTTTGAGAAGCTCAAACCCCAAAACAGACTGTGCATGCCTCCAGTGAGGATTCAGAATAAAGTTATTTAGTAAAACAATGCAAATTATATGCATATGCCAGCTAAACTCCTGATGAAAACTGAATACTGAGGGATTGCAGCAAAAATATATATTTTAAAATAAAAACTTAAAACATAGTCCATAGAGTACAAACTAGCAATGATTTTGGCTTACACTTCCACAGCTCCTGAAGTGCTTCCCAAGCATTCAACTCAGATAAGTTGCTGGACTTACACAGTAATTAATTACACATAAAACAAATCAACACTTTAACTTGGAAAAATGCTTGCAGCTCCCTATGTATACAGGTATGTTAGGAATATCCTGTATTAGCTTCTTATACAAATGTGTTGTCTGACAGCAAATGAAGGCAGCACTTATTTAAAAGAATAAACTACAGCATTTAAATTAGTTTTAAAAGTTTCTTGTCACATCACAATGGTCTGATATTTGACTAAATGTGTGCAAGCAAAACAAAAGGAAAACCCCCATAAAGAAGTAGAATAAGAGATGGCCCTGTTTTGTTTACCTCAGCTCTGCAGTTTTAGAGATCCTCTCATCAAGCTAGCAGCTAACTGAATGCAGCAGGCAATGAGTTCAACTCTAGGACATTCATGGGGGAGGGGCAGTGGGATGGGTAGTTTCAGAACATAGTCCATTTCAGTATATAGTTTATTTGTTTCAGTATATAGAGTATGTGAATTTTTCAGTCTACAGTGTATGTGTTTCAATACATAGTGTATGCGTTTCACCATGTAGTGTATTTGTTTCAGTATATAGTGTATGCAGATTTTTCAGTGCATAGTGTATTTATTTCAATAGATAGTGTATGTATTTCAACATAAAGTGAAGATGTTTCAATATATAGTGTATTTGTTTCAGTATATAGTGTATGTGCTTTTTTCAGTGTGTAGTATATGCATTTCAATAGATAGTGTATGTATTTCAATATACAATGTATTTGTTTCAGTATATAGTGTATGCAGATTTTTCAGTGCATAGTGTATTTATTTCAATAGACAGTGTATGTATTTCAATGTAAAGTGTAGCTGTTTCAATATATAGTGTATTTGTTTCAGTATATAGTGTATATGCTTTTTTCAGTGTGTAGTGTATGTATTTCAATATCTAGTGTATTTGTTTCAGTATATAGTGTATGCAGTTTTTTCTCAATATATAGTGTATGTGTTACAATCTATAGAGTATTTGTTTCAGTAGATAGTTTATGTGGATGTTTCAGTCTGTAGTGTATGTATCTCAATAGGTAGTCTATATGTTTCAGTACATAGTACATTTGTTTCAGTATATAGTGTATGTGGATTTTCAGTATTCAGTATATGGATTTCAGTAGATAGTGTATGTATTTCACTATGCAATGTAAGCATTTCACTATATAGTGTATGTGTTTCACTATATAATATATGTATTTCAGTATACAGTATATGTATTTCAGTATACGATGTATATATTTCAGTAGATACTGTATGTGGTTCACTACATTGTGTATGTATCTCACTATATAATGTATATATTTCACTATATGATGTATGTATTTCACCATATAGTGTGTGTTTTACTATACAGCCAGAGATTCTGAATTATGTCCCTAACAGCTTGCCATATTACTGCATCCTCAGATACCCCACAGAAAAAAGGCAGTCTAGCATTATCTGATGATCAATGGTATCAAAGGCAGCCGTGAGGTCAAGCACACTAAGACATGCATTTGTCAATATGGAATGTTTGCCGCCTGCACTGCTGTTGTACCGGGTCTTGCTTGTACACATTTTTACTATATGTTTATCCAGGATAGACCAGATGAGATGCAATATGTAATTTTCAATGGCTTCCTGCTTTTACACATTTTTAATTTGTATTTACCCAGGATAGGCCTGCTTAGAGGCAATATCTAATTTTCAGTGGGCTCACACATTTTGACCTCAGATTTCCAATAGTCTTCTTATGACCTGGCATTATGATCAAGACAGGTGGAAGTTTTTAAATCCCATCCAAAATGTTGATGTTGCAGTGCAACTGTGAAAACAAGTTTCTGAGGGGATTTGAAAAATGACAGCTGTCTTGTTTGGGAGCTGGGGAACACAAGGGTTATTTATTTTTATTTATTTAGGAAATCAGAATTGCAACCCTTTGAGTCATAGACTCATTTTCCAAAGGCTCCACGTCAGTATATGTTGAACATTAGGGGCCAAAATCTGGTTAAACAAACTTATGAATGCGTTCATTCACATATCTGGTCCTGTGTAGTACAGTATGGTCTGTAAGTCCATTGGTCCACATTCTGGACCAATAGGCTTACAGATCATACTGTATGCTGTCATTGTGAGGTGGCGGGTGGTATGCAAGTTGGATGCTGCCACCTACTGATGACTGAGGGGTGCTGGGTGGCCAGGGGCCCTCTTTGGGTGGGTAGGGAGGGGGTACCACTGGACCACCAGGTACGTCTTTCCTTTTACAACAGCCCATGATCAGGCATACGGGGGGTGGTTACCGCTTGACCACCAGGTAACTCTTTCTTTGTACAACAGCCTGCAATCGGGCATACAGGGAGGGTACTGCTAGACCACCAGGTAGATCTGTCTTTTTACAACAGCCCACGATTGGGCGTACAGGGGGGTACCGCTAGACCACCAGGTACTTTTCTTACTTCTACAGCTGCATGCAATTGGGCATACGGGAAGGGGACTGCTAGACCACCAGGTAGTTCTTTAACATTTACAGGTGCCTGTGATTGGGTGTTCAGGGTGGGGGGGCACTAGACTACCAGGGAGGGTCACGGTGCTTGTGGATGGTGTTCCTGCTGGTCGGGTAGCCACCCACGGCTGGTGGCTGTTGTGTTGCACCTTGCAAAACAGCCACCCACCTGTGGGTGGCCAGCGTTTGAGCCTGTTTTTTTGGCTCAACTTTGAGCACCAGTGTGCGGCGCATGTAGGGGTTGCACCAGCATATGCGCCGCACATCCCAGGCTGAATATGGGGATGTGCCTCATATGCATGGGCACACCCCCTTCATCTGCACTGCATACATTACCAATGCACCCCGGTGCACTGGGGTTGCACCGCGCAACCTGCCCCTTTGTAAATCATGCTGGGACACATTGCGTGGTTGTGCATGGTGCAACCCTGCAACCCCTTTGAATATCCTGGCCTATGTGTTTTTTGAGCAGCACAAGCATTTGGACATTAATCAAAAGCTTACATCCATGAGACTCTAGTTCCTTCATCCAGATTGTATCCTCTCTGCACAAACTAGTGGTATTATAAAGTGATTAGATTTTCATCATGTGATTGATTTGCACAATCCAACCTCTTTTTTCCTTTTTTATATATGTACAGGAGGGAGAGTCATCCCCCCCCCCCCATGGTGCAGCAATCCAGATTGGCTCAGGATCTGAGGATACCTCAGGATGGAAACATGTAGGAGCATCATGGGGTCTGGTTCTGCTTTCAGTGTTCCATATTCTGTCCCCATCCCTGCACTGGGGCATGCACGCATTACATGTGTACATGGAAGAGTGCACACACCCACAGAATCCTGCAGTTCCCTCCTTTCTCTCCCATCCTCAGACCCACATTACCACCACACCTCCACCTGGTGGCAGTCATTCAGCAGGAGATGCAGTCCTTCCTCCCTGGGAAAGGAGAGCAGTGCAGCAGACACTCAATCCTTTCCCTCCCCAGCCAATCCCCGGCACCGCAGGCTCATTCCTGAACCAGGGTCACTAGCATGACAAGATATAAGGTGTCCAGTGCCTCAGACCTGTACACCACTTGGCCTGCTACTATTGTTATTTCTTTGCTGAACTGTAATTTAATTACATCAACAATTATGAACACATAAGCAATTGCAGTGGACTAGATAGATTGGGCAGTGAATATAATTAATCATGTTTTACTGTTTCGTTTTACATGTTCTCTCTGTTCCCTACCACTACAGTTTGTATAGCTGTGTATTAATGTGAGCTGTATTATTCATTACCTCACAGTGGGAGGTCATGGAGGTCAGAGGGGGACTGGTATGCTCACATGTTTTAAAAAAAACCTCTTACTTAATAGAATTATCATCCTGGAATTTAAACAACCACAGTTATATAATACTATTTACATCTGTACCAGTATTAACCACAAAATGATATATTTGCAGAAGCAGCACAAGAAAAAGCTATATCACACATTTCCATTCTATGCCATGCATATACACTCTCTCCATGACAGAATGTTCTATAATTCTTCAAAAAATATTTTCTAATTCATTTCAATGAACCTCAGTAAGGGGCAAGGTGACTACACTGTCTATCATAAACTAATAAGAGTATGAAAGTTCTTCTTTAAGAACTGCACTAACAGGGGCCACAGAATTCAATAAAAAGGGGGGATACTGCAACAGGTACATGGAGTCAAATTATTAATATATTGGGTATTGCAGTTTTGTAAAAATATTTTAAAAGAGAAGGTACTAACAAGTGTGGACAGTGATTCTGTTAGTGCAGTTCTTGAAGGAAAACCTTTGCGTTCTCTGTTCATTAATGGTTGCCAGTGCTGTCACTTTGCCCCCTTGTGTTCAGTGAAATGGATTTAGAAAACAGTTTTTAAACAATTATAGAACATTTTGTCATGGAGTGAGTGTAAATGCATGGCATGGAATGTAAATGTGTGATGTACTGTAGTTGTTTCTTGCACTACTTTTGTAAATGTATCATTTTGTTGTTAATTTCAATATAGATATAAACTGTATGGTGTAATTGTGGTTGCTTAAATTGCAGGATGGTAATTCTATCAAGAAATAATTTTTTTTCTAAGACACATGAGCATATCTGTCTCCCTCTGACCTCCATGAACTCCCAGTGTGAGGAGACTGTGAGGCTGTAAATTATGCAACTCAAATTATCACACAGCACTACAAGCTGTAGTGATACAGGTCAGAGAAAGAGTGATAAATGTAAAAAGAAAAAGAAAAACATGATTTGTTATACTCTCAGCCAAACTTATCTAGTCCATTGCAATTGCTTATGTGTTCTTGATTGCTGATGTAATTAAATTACAGTTCGGTAAAGAAATACAATTAGTGACATAAGTGAGAAATCCAATCCCTGAATAAATATATAGACTGTGGTTATGATGCAAGGGCAAAATATATATATATATATACATATATATATATATATATATATATATAGGAAAAAGAGGTTGGAATATGTACATCAATCTCATGGCAAAAATTGAATTTATTTATAATACCACCAGCCCTCATGAGATGTCACAAATAAAGACATTGAAGAGGACTATGTTCATCATAAAAATCATAATGTTAGATATCTCCATAATGTAGCAATGTCATAATGTGTGATTCCTCTCTATTGGCTAATGGTTCATTGTAATCTTTTGTCTTACAGGTGGGAATGCGAAAACTGTGGCCCAATGAAAACAGCACAGAAGAATAGATGCTGTTACTACTACACTGCGGTGACCATTCAGTTTGAAGATTTTCTACACCTGGAGTTCATAACTGATCACCCAGGATTTCAGTCTAACAGCCTGGATAAGTATGTCCTGAGATCATCACTGCATGCGTGTATACACTATAAAGGTCCAGTAGGAGATGAGACTCCCCAAGAAGAGTA
Organism: Neoceratodus forsteri; assembly: GCA_016271365.2. NCBI lineage: Eukaryota > Metazoa > Chordata > Ceratodontiformes > Ceratodontidae > Neoceratodus > Neoceratodus forsteri. Next base: position 1,647,962,159 of record CM057450.1, read on the forward strand.
AGTTCAGAATAAAACAATGCAATGTAAGTGGCTGTTTTACACCACTGGTCACTTTTCATTACAGGCAATTAATGTACATAAGGTGCCAATATTCAAAAATGCATCATGTGGTGTCTAAAAAGTTGCGCTCTGCATTGCGATGGTATGGGTGCCCTAAGATGCAATACTCTAACAGTGCAATGGTGTTATTCAACTGAATATAGGGACATGCTGCAACAGCACTAAGCTATATTGCGCAGACCGCACATGGCTCCCAAACTACACCACAGCAATGTCTTACACCAAAGCTCAGTTTTCAGTATTCAAATGGACCCATGCACGAGCCCATTGGGTATGCAAGCAACTAAGTTGCCATTTGCATGCCCGGTATGTGCTCATTTGCATGTGTGGCCAAGGAATTGAGCACAGTACTTTACCACCAAATTGCCCATTCAAGGACATGGCACAATCCCTGGTGTTAGTGGTCCCAGCACACCCCATTCCTCACCAGATGAATGCACACAATGCTCTGGTGTTCAGTGCTCCATCCCACAACCAGCATCTATGCTCCATGTACACAGCTAAGTTCCCTGGCATCCACTGGAACCTCCCTACTGCAGATCCCATGCATGATATTTGAAAACCATTAAACTGCTGCTCAGTGGTCCATCCATCCCAATTCCATAACTGATGTGTGAATTATGTTTTCCTTGAGTGCAGCAGTGCCTTCCCCTGCCTGATCCCATGCCCGTTATCAAAACTGCCTGTCCCTGTTGTCCACTCATGAGCATTCCTGTCCCCAATAAGCCACCATAATGGTATGCTTGCTGTTACTGTCTTCCCCCCACCAAGAGTTGACAAGGCATGCCTACTGAAGTGAAATTCCCCCCTACCAGTATGCAACTGGTACCAGTAGTATTGCACCCATCTCCACTCCCATCACACACAATAATTCCTGTACCCATTTTAGCAGCTCCTGCCAGTTTACTGGTAACAAGTGCAGTGACACACAGTGGAGTATTCAGATAGCACTTGACAGAAATCCTGCCCAATGTACTGCAGGTTACGGTACAGGTCCCTGGCATCTACTGGCAACCACACATATCCCACTTCCGAGGCATCAAACATCTGACTCATCTGGCCCCACCTATTCCTGTCCACCCTGGTATTGTAGCTGAGGTCATTGGACGTGATGTGACACAGCACTCATCACACCTTGCATTGGCCATCCGCCGCAAGGCATAACGTGAGAGAACTCACTGCTTATTTATAAGTCATGGTGTCCCTGTCACAGTGCCCTATAGATAAGTATTGTGCTTACTGCTTCTGCAAGATGGTGGTGTGTGGATGTTTGTGTCACTCACCCTCCACTAACCACATAACTGGTGTTTGTGGGATAGGGTTGGATGATGGTAGAGGTGCTGGATGTTTGGTGTTGGGGAAGACCAGCAGATGCCAAAGAACTGGACCTAGAACAGCAGTACAAGGGGGGTGGATGTCCTCTGACTGGTGTCTGACTACTCCATTGTGTGACACTGCACCATTCATCAGTCTGGACTTATTCCATACATCCACGGCAATAGCTGGAGCTCAGACAAATAGCATCTCAGTCATCTATGACACAGTGATGACATTGAAACTTGTTTTTCTCATTCATCATAGGTACTGCATCTGTACCACCCTTTAGATATCATAAGAACTAACTTTGTTCATTTTTTTGTGTTCCCTACAGGCTTTTTATGCATATGGTTTACAGAAGATTCACCCACTGGAGTTGGCAGAAGTTGAGACAGAGGAACAGAATGATACTTCCAGCTTGTGTGGTTCAGAAAATCCAAGAAAAGTTCCCATCCAATCAGTATACTGGATACCAAGGTGCTGAATAGTTTGTAATGACAGCCAGCCTTATGCACAGCATTTTCTACCTGCAAACATGAACTGTTACATTGACCCTGGCCCCCATCCTGTTAACCTTTCTTTCATAACTTCCACAAGGCCCATGGGTTCCCTTTATGCATATCCCATCTTCTTCACTGAGACCTGCTCGTATACATGCTAGGAATGAACTATCGGCAGTAAAAATTACCCTATTGAGTAATTTAGAAGGTGTTCAAACAATGAAAGTCAATGTAAAAAATCATTCCATTTGTAGTCAGAATAAAGAAATGTATCAATTGTTATTCCCCTGTTTTTGAGCATTGACTGATGACATGAATATTCTTACTTATCTATTGCTATTGCATTAGTGGGACCTTGTGCTTAGTGCATTATTAAAAACAACCTAATTATGTCAACACATTGGTGCAGTAAAATAAAATGCATTGTTTTTACTATGCTCTCTTGACATGCTTTCCTTATGTACATTGTCGAGGAACAGTACCATGTGATTGCCAACAGAAGGGAAGGGGAAGGGGAAAGTGTTTAACCAGGAGAGGCACACTAAGTCGAAGCTTCTTTCCAGGTGTGACCTGGGAGCACAAAGAAGTTAAGTGACTTGCTCAGGGTCACACAGTATGCAAGTGGTGGGCTGTGGGATTCAAACCAAGTTATCCAGGTTTGCAGCTCAGAGCCTTAAACCACTGTGCTATATTGCCTCCGAGACACGTGTTGACTATTATTTGTGATGTATGACAAATGGTATATGTTGTGTCTACTGACAGAAATGGATTAACAGTGGCATAACCATAGTACGCTACCATTATAGAAACAAAAACATAGAAGTTGTCAGTAGATGGGGACTGTATGATCCATCAAGTTTGCCCTTGATTTCCTACCTCCCTTTTATTTAGCTGCCAGCTTGAGTAGCCCACACTGTCTGTCCCATGCCCGCTTGAATTTCCCCACTGTCTTGCCTGCCACCACCCCCTTTGGCAGGCTTTTCCATGGTTTCACAACTTGCTCTGTAAAGAAGAATTTCCTCATATTGCTCCTGAATTTTCCTCCCTTAAGTCAAAGGTCATGCTCTCTAGTCCTGTTGTAGTGTTTTACCTGAAAGAGGTTCTGCATGTGTACCCTGTTGTTGCCTCTAAGGTATTTTAATGTCTCGATCATGTCCACGCGATTCCTGCGTTGCTCTAGGGAGTATAATTTGAGGTAATCTAGTCTTGATTTGTACGGGTTCTGATGCAAACATAGAAACAGAATTTGATGGCGGATAAGGATCGCTTGGCCCAACTAGTCTGCCCATTTCCCTTCCTAATGGATAAGCTGCAGAACCTAGTTAACCAACAGCCTACTTCCTCCTACCCCCACTAGAATTACGTTGTGTCTGTCCCATGCATTCTTGAATTCCCCCACTGTTTTTGACTCCACAACCTCCTCAGAATGGCCATGCCATGCATCCACAACCCTCTCCATGAAAAAAATACTTCCTCACATTACCTCTGAGCCATCCCACTTCTATCTTCAAATTGTGCCCCCTTGTTCTTGCACGTCTCTTTTTCTGAAAGATGCTTCGCACTTAGACTTTGTTGATTCCCTTGAGGTACTTAAAAGTTTCTATCATGCCCCCCCCCCTTTTCCTCGAGAGTATACATATTAAGCTCCTTTAGTCTCTCTTTGTATGTCTTCTGGTGCAGACCCTGCACCATTTTGGTTGCCCTCCTCTGGGACAGCCTCCATCCTGCATACGTCCTTGCAGAGATGGGGTCTCCAGAACTGCACGCACTATTCCAGAGGGTGTCTCACTAACTGTCTGTACAGAGGGATAGCAACTTCTTGTTTTCTACTGGTGATTCCTCTTCCTATGCAATAAATAAATCAATCAATCAAACTTTATTTAACCAAGCAGTTTCATCATTGAACAAGCTCATTTTCAAGATGGTCCTGGAAAGAGGATACTTTTGCTTACAGTAGACAGCACTTCATACAAAAGTAGACATAGGTACAGGCAGTTACAATATACAGAGTCAGTACTTGGATAAATTAGACATGTAAAGCAAGTGCAAATATAAGCATTTAAAGTGCAGTGAATACAGGTTTTAGCTTATAGAGTACAAGTGAGGAGAGGAAGGAGGGACATAAAGAAGGGCAGTGGGAATAGAGAGTATCAGACACACAGTAGTGAAGGAAAATGTGGCAGCCTAATAGAATGAGGCCCCCTGTGAAGCTAATTGATGAGAGGGGGAGGTGGTTGCCCTAAAGGGATGCTGGCCAACATGAGAAATAGGCAGCCCAGGATTACAGAGGTTAAGGGGCTTAGTTGAGCCGGGTAAGGCTTTACCTGAAACAATCACATGCCATTTTTAGGCCTCTGTAGAGCAGCCCCTAAATAGAAAATGGCTGAGCAGCAGGGAGATTTTAAGTAATTTTTGCATGCTATTCCAAAGCACTGGTAAAAAGGAGCTAATGGCAGTTGAGCCAAGACATGTCCTTGTTTGTGATAGCTTAAGAAGGACAAAGGAGGAGTTTCTTAGTCTGTAGGCACCCTTTGAATGTCCAAATAGGTCACAGATATAGGGTGGTAGTTTGTTGGACAAAGCCCAGATTAGCCACATGAGGGCATTTATTTGCCTCCTCATTTAGAGGGAAGGCCAATCTAATGCTTGGTACAATGAGCAGTGATGAGTCTGCAAGGGCAAGTCAAGAATAAATCTTAATGCGCGATGATAGAGTGTATCCATCTTTTGGAGTGCATACTGGGGGCAATGGCTGTATGGGAAGTCAATGTAGTCAAGCAGGGGAAGAAAGGTTGTTTGAACCAGCCACTTTCTAGCTTCCAGAGTGAGTAGGCATCTTATGCGGTAGAAAATACCGAGGCGCTGCCTTAGCTTTTTTGTTAACTCACTTAGATGTACACTGAAGGTGAGTTTGTTATCCAACCAGACTCCCAGATATTAAATTTATCCACTAGCTCTAGAGGTTCATGAAGGAGGATAATAATCTGTGGGGTCCCAGGTATCACCGTTTGATGGAGAGATAATCATAGCTTCTTTTTTCTTTTTGCGTTTAACAAGAACTTTAGATTCAGCACGTTGTGCTGGAGGATGATAAAATCCTGCTGTAGCTCCTTGTACGCAATGTCCAAGGAGGGGATGGTCATGTAGAGGACTGTGTCATCTGTGAAGAAATGAAGGTTTCCAGCAACCAGGCCAGAGTCGATGCGGTTGATGTAAAGTGTGAAGAGGATAGGTCCCAAAATGGAGCCTTGTGGAACACCTCAGGGCAGTAATTTTAGTGGGGAGGATTCATCTTGGGCTTTAATTTGCTGTTTGTGATTTGTGAAGCAGCAGTGGAACCACTTTACTGCAGCAGAGGTTAGACTGATGCTACTCAGGGGAATCAAGAAGAATGGAATGATCAGCCGTATCAAATGCTTTACTGAGGTCAAGGAAGAGTGCATAGGTGTGTTGTTTACTGTCCAGGGCTTTTAGCCAGTCATTTAACACTTTGGCAAGAGCAGACACGGTACTGTGCTTAGGTCTGAAACCTGATTGGACTGGACTGAGGATTTTCTCATGAACCAAGTACTGAACCCTGCGGTACCCAGCTAGTAACCCCCCCTTTCTTCAGAGTGGACTCTTTACTGTTACCCTCCATGTCCTGTTGTTCAGCCAATTTTTTACCAAAGCTACAACCCTGGGACCCACTCCAAGGCTGGCTAACTTGTATATTAATCTTTTGTGTGGGACTGTGTCAAATATCTTGCTAAAGTCTAGGTAGGCCATGCATCCTGGTATTCCCCCCTTACTGCCTTCTTACATTGCTTGCCCACCTTTAGGTCCTCTGATATAATTACCCCCAGGTCCCTTTCTATTTTTGTTGTTGTTAGTGTCTCACCCCCCACTGTGTACTCTTCCCCTGGGTTTTTGTTCCCCAGGTGCATTACTTTGTACTTCTTTGTGTTGAATCTAAGCTGCCATACATTTGACCATTCCTCAAACCTTGCCAAGTCCCTTCTCATCCTTTCCACACCACCTTGTATATCAACCCTGTTGCAGATCTTTGTGTCATCTGCAAAGAGACATTCTTTTCCTTCCAGTCCCTCTGCAATATCACTTATAAAGACATTATAGAGGACCGTTCCTAGTACTGAATCCTGCGGTACCACGCTAGTAACTCCCCTTTCTTCAGAATGGACTCTGTTTAATATTACCCTCTGTGTCCTGTTGTTCAGCCAATTTTTTACCCAGGCTACAACCCTGGGACTCACTCCGAGGCTAACTAACTTGTATATTACTCTTTTGTGTGGGACTGTGTCAAATGTCTTGCTAAAGTCTAGGTAGGCCATGTCCACAGCCCCTCCCTGGTCTACTACTTTGGTCACCCAGTCAAAGAAATGTAATAGATTCATCTGACATGACCTTCCCACTGTGAATCCATGCTGCCTTGGGTCCTGTGCCACACTGGCCTCTAGATACTCAACATTTATTTCCTTCAGAAGTGATTCCATCATTTTCCCTACCACTGAGGTGATACTAACTAGTCTGTAGATTCCTGCCTCTGCCCTGCTCCCATTTCGGTGAAGTGGAATCACATTCGCCTTCCTCCAGTCCTCAGATACCACTCCATCCTCCCATGATTTGTTAAAGAGGGTAGTCAGTGGTGTCACTAGTTCTACCTTTAGTTCTTTTAGAATTCTGGGGTGAATCCCATCAGGCCCTGTTGCTTTGCCCACCTTCAGTTTTAAGAGTTATTTCAAAACACTGCCTTCTGTCTGGTATCAACCCCCCTATCCAGAGTGTTTCTATTGTTTGGTTTAGTTACCTCTCCCTCCTCTTCATTTGTGAATACTGAGTAGAAGTATTCTTTCGGTATCCCTGCTTTTCACTGTCACCCTCTACCCACATTCCCTCCCCGTTATTAAGCCTCAGTATCCCTCCCTTGGTTTTTTTCTCTCTCCGTAATGTACCTATAAAAGGTTTTATTTCACTTCTTAACAGAGTTGGCTATCTTTTTCTCAGTTTGGGCCTTTGCTATTCTAACTGCCTTCCCTGCCTCCTTCTGCTTTAAGTGATATAGTTCTCTGTCCGGCTCCTTCTGCTTCCTTATATTTCCTGACTGATATCCTTTTCTCGTAAACCTTCCCTGCCACCTCTTTTGAGAACCATATTGACTTTTTCCTTCATTTTGTTTTGTTGATTTGCTTTACACAAAGGCTTATTGCCTCTGTGATAGCTGTTTTGATTTTTACCCATTGTTCCTCCATCCCTCCTTCTTGCCTGTTTACTAGTGCTTTTCTGAGATACTTTCCCATTTTGCCAAAATCAGCCCTCCTAAAGTCCAATACTCTTTCTTTTGTACGGCTTGACTTTACAGCTGTGTTTATTGTGAACCACTCTGTTTGGTGGGCACTTGTTCCCAGATGGTTACCCACTTCTAAATCTGAGATCCTCTCTCCATCCCCATTTGAGAGTATCAGGTCTAAGACTGCTCCTGTTAGACTAGTGGGTTCTAACACTATCTGTCTGAGGCACACCCCTGTAGGGCATCAAGAATGACCCTGCTTTTGGATGTGGCTGCAGTAAAGGTGCTCCAGTTAACATCTGGCATGTTCAGATCCCCCATCAACAATAGCTCTCCTTTTTCTGCCATTCTAAGGATTCCTGCTATCATTTCTTTCTGCCATTCTAAGGACTCCTGCTATCATATCATTGTGGTGTAAGCCCTACACCATCTTTGTTGCTCTTCTCTGTACTGTCTCCAGCCTATCTATGTCCTTCCTGAGGTGTGGCATCCAGAATTGGACACAGTACTCCAAGTGAGGCCTTACCAGGGACTCATACAGGGGCATGATTACTTCATGCCTTCTGCTTGTGATGCCCCTTCCTATGCATCCCAGGATGCGACTAGTTTTCAGTGCTGCCTTCTCACATTGTTTACTGACCTTGAGGTCATCTGATATGATCACTCCCAGGTATCGCTCCTGCCTAGTAGCCACCAGCTGCTCTCCTCTCATTGAGTACAGTTTCTCTGGGTTGTGTTTTCCCAGGTGCATGACCTTGCATTTTTTTGGCATTGAATTTCAATTGCCAGGTCCCGGGTCACTCCTCCAGTTTTTGAAGATCAGCTTCCATGCCATGCTGTCCCTCTGGAATGTCCACCCTGTTGTTGATTTTGGTGTCATCTGCAAACAGGCACACCTTTCCTTGCAGTTCATCCACAATGTCTCTGATGAATATGTTGAAGAGGATCGGCCCCAGAACCAAGCCCTACAGGACCCTGCTAGTCACCCTCCCCTCTTCTGACAGAGTATCATTCATTAATACTCTCTGAGTTCTCCCTTGTAACCAGTTTCTGACCCCATTGTTACGTCTGGCCTAACTCCCATGTTCTCTAGTTTTTTGACTAGTCTCCTGTGTGGAACCGAGTCAAAAGCTTTACTAAAGTCCAGGAAAACCACATCCACTGCCCCACTCTGATTCACTGTTTTTGTGACCCAACTGAAAAAAACAACCAGGTTTGTCTGGCATGACTTCCCTGCCATGAAACTGTGTTGATTTTTATTGAGTTGACCAGTTTGTTCCAAAAAGCTATGATTCTTTCCTTCCTTGAAGTTCCATCCAGTTTTCCCATGACTGATGTTAAACAAGCTGGATGGTAGTTTTCTGGCTGTTCCTTGCTTCCACTCTTGTGGAGTGGTACTACTGTTGCTCTCTTCCAATCCTCTAGCACCTCCCCAGTCCTCAACAATTTGTTGAAGAGCACTGCTAAGAGGGCTGCCAGTTTTTTACCAAGTTCTTTAAGTATTCTTGGGTGTATCCCATCTGGCTCCATAGCTTTATTTACCTTTAACTTGTCTATTTCCTCTAGGACCCTTTCCTCTGTGAAGGGACCTGTGTCTATTCCTTCAATTGGACATTTTATGCCTATTGTTGGTCCATGTCCATCTGCTTCCTGTGTGAAGACTGAGCAGAAGTACTCATTGAATTGAGTGCCTCTGCCTTCACCCATCTTGTTCTGTGGGTTGTCCATCCTTTTTTTGTGATTCTAACAATGACCCCTTTGGTCTTCATTTTTTTCATGTATGTACCTGTAGAATGTTTTGTTACTGAGGTATCCCAACCTCCATCTGCCTTTGTATTTCTTATCTCTTTCCCTGTCTCTTTTAGTTTATGTTTGTATTCTGTTTTGTCTGCCTCATTCCCTGACTCCTGGTACTTTCTGAAGGCTATGCACTTCTTTCTCACCATGGTCGCTACCTCCTTGGAAAACCATAGTGGGCTTTTCCTCCATTTCTTCTTACTAATCTGACGGTCACACTGTGATGTGACCATGGTTATTGCATCCTTCAACCTTGTCCAACATTCCTCAACACTCCTTTCTGTTGTGTTACTAAGATTGTTCCTTAGGCAGGCCTTCATTTTTGTGAAGTTTGCCCTCCTGAAGTTAAGGACCTTCAGTTTGGGGTGTGTGGAGTCTTCAGTCCTTTTTAGCCTTAACCATACCGTGTTATGGTCACTGTTGCCCAGGAGGTTCCCTACTTTGACACCCAGAACCCTATCATTATTTATGAATATCAAATCTAGAATCGAGTTACCCCTTGTGGGTGATGTCACTAGTTGACTTAGACTGATTCCTGTAATATGTCTAGGAATTCCATGTTTTTTGTGATGCCACGTTGCGGGTACTACAATCTATGTCTGTCAGATTGAAATCTCTCGCCAGCATCATGTCCCCTTTGCCTGACATCGGGAGGATGGTTTCCAGGATTTCCTTTTCCTTGGCTTCCTCCTGATTTAGGGTTCTGTAGATTATTCCTACCCGAATGGGTTTCCAGCTTGTGGTCCCTATTTTGATCCATAGATCCTCTGTTTACCCTTGTGTCTGCTGTATTTCTGTAGCATTGATGGTATCATTAACATAAATAGCTACCCCGTCTCCCTTTTTCCCAGTTCTATCTCTCCTGAGCAAATTATACCCCGGGGTAGTCACCTCCCAACCGTGATTATTTGGGAATCATGTCTCAGTCACGACAACCCACTCTAGTCCTGCCTCAGTTATTGTGGAGTGAGGTCATTCAATTGCCTGGCCTTTTCATATTGATATGGTAGTGTTACCCTGGTACCTCCCCTACTGATTGCCCAGTTTGGCCCCTCAACCAAATTTCCATGCATGACCTCTGCACCATAATCCAACCCCTGCATCACCTTTTAATTTAGTGATGGTTGCTATGTTCAGATATGTACAGTATTATTCAGCCTGATTCCACATCCATATGCAACCATTCAGTGTCCTCCAGATGCAATGTTGAGGCAATTAATTTACACACTGGATGTGTTTGTCAGAAGTTCCCATCAATCCTCACCTGCCAAGTGCAATGCTGAACCACAGCTGTGATATCCAGTTCTGAGGTGGAGGAAGTGTGCCATGTGCTGTGGCCTTGAATATTGCATTGGTGGATGTCATTGCCACATTGGGATGTGGTAGGTAACAACATGGGCAATTTTGTCTTCAGGCAAAATCACTTTAACAGACCCAGTAGCAGGGACAGCCATGGTATGCTAGCTGTATTCCTGTCATGTAACCGCTGTGGGCCCACCTGCCATTCATGGAGTCCTGCATCAAGCTGAGGATGAGATTCACATGCTGAACCTTGCTGCACCCGGTGCAGCACCATATACCAGTCATGCACACCTCACTGTATGCCAGCATATTGCTGCTTGCAAAATTGCAGACATCTGGTGAATATTGAGATTTGTCTATGTATGGCTTTTCTCACACAGCTTACCAGCAGTGATGTATTGAGGCTTTGGCACTAGGGTGAATGCCACCCTCTTAGGTAAGTGGCAAACTACGTGCAAGTCTTACTGCCCATGCTGCAGAGCAGCAGTATTTCATCCTGCATGCTGTGTGTCTCATCTCCCCAGCACAGGCCCATGACCCTTCCCCCCACCAGCAGCTTTCCGCTGCAGTTCTTGGTCCCCACCACTACACTGAGCAGCCCCACCAGCTGTGACATGCATCTTCTGAATCTGCAGCTCACACTAAGATACTGGTGTGTGATGAGTGGCACTGAAGAAAGAACAAGAAAGCAGTCAAGGGAATGGACAGAGTGAGGTGCTGACAAGGAGATGAGCATAGATCATCTGCATTGGGAACTTGAGTCCAACCCATTCCAGTCTTTGCAGAGGGAAGCTGTGGCCATGGCAGGCAGCAGGGAGCACTGACTCAATCAGCGAACATCCAGAGAGAGTAGACCATGGTCGGAGGATTAAAGGAATGATTTGAGGGGTGGCAGCAAGTGGGAGCTGGAGGTACCGCCCCTCCCAATACATCTGACCTGCATTTAACACCACCTGTAGCTACTCCTTTAAAAAAATTTACTAGTTATCACCACAAACTTAAGTTTTGCTAGCTGGCTGGCTGGCATGGGGTGGTGGGTGGGACTCCTAGGATTTGCTACAGTAAAGAGTACATTTAAGGGACATAATTTAATTCAGCAATCAGTGTGACTCTGTCTATTTCAAGTTGCATTTGGCTAATTTTGCACCCAAGATTGTGATGTATAACAACTTATTTTATGTCATGCAAAATTTAAATGTTTGAAAGCATACCAGTTTGACACAATGTATTGCTTCTTATTTTCTTAATAATTTAGAGAATATTCAGTGCAATGCTCACATCAGAAATTCCGTGTAATGCATGATATCACCTGAAGCTAATGAATACCATTAATGAAGAAGATGTTTTCATAACACAGACACAGTAGTTTATAAGAGAGTGTTTACCATAATTTCACACATCTGTAACTGTGTCCCTGTACTTAGTAGGATGACATTTCTCAGTAGTTATAAATCAGCCATTGGCAATGTGGAATGACAGAAATACTGGCATCAATCCATCCATTTTCCAATTTATTGACAAAAACAGTCACTGTCCCCTGTCCCAACGCACCATCACCACCACCACCACTGTATGCCTGACATTTCACAGCCAGCATAATGAGCAGCATTCTGGCTCCATCTTGGGAGTGGTCAAGAAGTGCAGATCAGGTCAGATCATTGTTGTTTTTTTTTTGTTTTGTTTAGTTACGTGGATGCCAAGCTTTTTGTGTTGCATCTTTGTTAGGCTATTTTTTGTTATTCCCCAATTTCTTGTATTTTTTCACCTTAAGTACTACATTATAGGAAAGGATTTATATATATATATGAGCAGCTGTGACCTACTGCATACAGTAAAAAAGCTTGCATTCCTCTGGGGATGGTAGGATATTAGGTATGAACAGGAATAGATCCTGAACTGTTACGCACCCAGAATCTGAATTATCCTAAATGCAACCAGAATACAAACTCAAACATGCCTGGCACCACTTCTGTAGGGTGCATTCAGGGTGATTTAGGTATTCATGCTTGCATTCTGATTGCTATCAGCACTTTGGTCATGTTTCTGGTGGGCCTCTTGTTATAGGGCAGGTTTCAATAGGCTCAATATCTTGAGTTGGGTTCATGGTGGTTCTGGCATTTTGTTATTATTCTGGTTGCATTCCATTTGGTTTGGGGTTGGTTTGAATGGTTATTGTGGCCAGTTCATTTATTTATTTAGTTTTTGTTGACCAGGATAGGAGAGCTAGTTAGTTCTGCCTTTTCCTTGCCCCAGGGAGGGGGAGATATAGATGGGAACCAACCGAAATTGAACCAGATTAAGCTGTTAGTGATACTTTGATTGAATGGGAGAGAATTCAGTCAGGGCACTTCCCTACACTTTTTGAGAAGTGCCACAGAATCTTTGGCATACAGCTGAAAAACCACCAGAACAGGCAGATGGGACCTTGGTTTAAAGTCTCATCCAACAGACAACACTTCATTAGGACACCCCTCCATGCTGCACTACAGTGTCAGTATTGGATTTTACCCCAAGATCCTGGTGTGGAGTTATAACCCACAACCTTCCAATCTTCCAGCCTTAGAGGTGAATGTGCAACCTGCTGAGCTGATATTTGGTAAAAATCCAGAACCAAAACACCAGAACCAAGTGGAATCATGTGGAATGCAACCAATAGACAAATCCAAAATGACAGAGCCTAACCTTCTGTGCCCCCCCCCCCCGGGTATGAGGTGGCACCATTTTGCATTCTGCAGCATTTACTTTTTCTGTTGCTTTGTTGCAACTCTATTAGAATCACTGGCTTAATGCATATTTGACTGAATTGGTGGGGGCTATTGTTTGTGTGGTAGGGCAGTGCATAATTTGGTTTGCATTTATGTTGGGGGCAAGAATGGGGGTGGCAGCAGTGCTGTCAACTCTAGTACAAGTTTAAAATTCCCATTTACACCCCTGCACTGAATATAATAAATGGCTTCCTAATTCTGTTAATTGACCGGGGTTAATAGGATCTGAGGGATTTTCAAACCCATAGTGATAAAAAAGGAGGTTGTTTAAGCCTTTAGTTCCTTGCTTTGTTCCAGTTGGAGAACATGGATGAATCACCAGTGACTAAGTCTCAAACAGTACCGGCAGCCGTGGCAGCAATATTTCTACCTGGACATAGCATCCATGGAGTTGGAGAAGAATCAATCATGAGCTGCGGCACCTTTGAGAAGAGTGCCTGTGATGTTGAGAGTGCATGGATCAAAAATGTTTGACTACACAGCAGCATGGTCAGGCATGACAACTGTGGGAGCAGCTTGGCTGTGAATTCTATGATCAGTCATGACACTGGGAGAGCAGAGGTCCTCCGTTACACATCTCATCAGATTGTGGGTGCCTCAGGTTTTCTGAGCAAATCGATAGGGATCCAAGATAGCAAGCATGAGCAGCTAGAGGCAGCAACTTGGCAGCCCCCCCTGCATGAAGTTCATGCACCAGTGAACGTTCTGAAACCAGGCTGATTAGAAGTGGATGAATGCAAGTATCACCGATGATATTTAATAAAGAAATTGGACAGTACAAAAACTTTAAAATGCTGTTTGCATTCAGCTTTTTAATGACGCCAAAGAAAAAATTACCTCCAAAAAATTAGATGGTAACTAAATAAGTACGAGCAAACAGAATTAAAGAGATACTGAGTAAACAAAAGGATGCAAAGAAAATGAAAATGCAAACTCTGTTCCCTGAAAATTTCTCGGATTAATCTTCCAAAATTTGTACAAACAAAAACCAGAATTCACAACAATCCTTAGTGGACAGTAAGCAAACTCACACGGATATAGGGGTTTCCACTCTCCATTGCAACAACCTCAAAAATTAACAAATTCAGATTTGAAAGGAACTAATGTAACTGAGAACATGTTACCAACTTCTCCAGAACAAGGATTGGAGCAGGTGAGCTGTTCATTGCTAGTAGAAGAAGCAGAAACTCTTCCCATTGTTTCAGAGGACCATTTTCAAGCAGGGGATGGCAGTGGTGATTGTGGGAGAGAGGAGCCTGGATGAAACCTGGACTGGAATACCACCAAAGTTTACAGGGAGGAGGCCCAGAGTGAAAGAGATTTAATGATTACAGCGAGTATAGCAAAGCAACAAATACAAGATGAAAGGGCTGGAAATGGCTGTTATTTCATCCCAGAAGATTTCTCTGCAATGAAAGGTACAGTAAAAGTATTAAATACCTTTAAATTGTATGCAGAGAGAAGTAACGTGAGAATGAGTGACTTTAAAACTGAGGAGAAACCTGAACAAAAACTGAAACTGGGGGAAATATGTGCAGGGGGGGATCAGGTTCAGAGGAATTTTATTTCTTTACTGGAGCTGAAGGAAGAGATCCCTCATGGTCAGCAAACAAATATAAATCAGTTAGAACCTACAGTTAAGGAAAAACGCTTGCAAGATAAATGAAGGGGAAATAAATAAGCAGACCAACAAAAGGTATTTTCGGCAAGTTAATTTAATGAACATTCTCTTCTAAAAGAAAGTAGTATTCAAAATCAAACTCCATAAAAATGTATTTCCCAACCTAAAAAACAGCAGGTGGCTCTGAGTCTTGCCTTCACTTTAAAGGCTTACAGCAACATAATGAAGTGCAGAAGGAAACTGATTTAGAGATTGGAGCTTCACCTGATAAAGCTCTAGTGGTAAACAATCAGTTTGAAAATGCCGTAGCAGTGATGTGTAATGAGAAGAACTTGGGGGCTGCTTTAGAGAAACAGATTCAGGAGGGGAATGTGAGGACGGAACAGGAGGATTATTTTTTCGAGCTGCATGATGGACATTTGCAAAATCAGAAGGAGTTGCTGGAAGACACAGAGGTTGTCCCTCCCTTTCTGGAATTAAAAGCCCTTGTGTCTCAGACCCCTGTTAAGAATGTTGTTACAATGGAACCTAAAATTTATAATGAACTTATAGTGGGTTCACTCAAAATAACAAATGGCTTAGTTAAGGGAGGGGAAACAAAACAAAAGGTTAAAATTATTAACTTAGGAAATAATTTGAACCCCTCCGATGCCATAGTGGTCATGGATCAGCAGCAGAAAAGGGAATTGACTGTAAGGGATGAAGCCCTTCAAAGATTCCAGGAAAAGGTCAACAAAACAGCAATAAGGAAAGAGAAGAATGAATCTATGAAATTTGGAAATCACGAACAGGAGGAGAAAAAACAGACTCGGTTTTCTAATGAACCCTTGAAGCTTCAAATTACTGCCATGGGTGAGACTAGTTAAAAAAACATAATTTCACAGATACAGGATAGAAGAAACATGAATGTCTTGAAAAAAAGTGAAGGTGATCCAGAAGAAGTTATTATTCCTTTCTCTAAAAATCTTATTATTCATTTATCACAAACAAGTAAATCAGAGGATTTGTCATATGATTCTACTTATGAGTCTATCTCTGAATATGAGCAATCTCACATACATGAGGAGGAGCCAAAAGTATAATTTAAAGTGGAGCAGCAAATACCGGAATGGGCAAAAATGATACTACTTCATATAAAGCAGATAAATCAGAAGTTAACTAAAATGGAGAAGTTAGAAGAAAAATTAGACCTTTTCAGTACTACAATGGGTCATATCCTGAAGCAGAATCAATAAATCAAAACAGTTATATTAGAAGTTCAGCAAAGACTTTCAAAGTTAGAGGATGATAAAGTACCAATGGACAGACAATTATTGGACATAGAAAGATCAAACAAGGAATTTAAGGATAAACTGATGGACCTAGAGATCAAGAAGGAAACATATAACAATTCTTGGGATTCCAGAAGCTTGGGATGAGGAAAGAACATTATTAGAATCCTTTAAACAAATTTTAGCTGCCTATTTAGAGACACATCCCGCTAGTATCAATATGGAAATTGATAGGAGTCATAGAGTTTTTGACCTAACTTTACTAAGCAGGGTCCACCTAGACCAGTTATGGTGAAATTTTTAAGATCAGAGGACAAAGAAAGACTTATGTTACATGTGTCTAAAAAGAAAAGATTAAATGTGATGGGAGCTCAAATAGCTATGTATAACGACTTGCCACAAGAGGTTTTAGCAGAAAGGAGAAATGTAATAACTTAAAAAGGAAACGTTGGCAAAATAAGATTAAAGTTACTATGATATTCCCAGCTAAGTTAAAAGTGTTTTTTGATGGGAAAGCACACATGTATACTATACCACAAGAAGCTGAGGAAGATTTAAGAATCAAATACCCTGAAATGTTTGCAGCTTAAAGATTAAGAAGAAGTAATGTAAAACTAGCATAAAAGGGAATATTAAGCTATTGGTGGGTTTATCATTTTGATACTTATATGTTATATGTTAAATTGTTGGTTAAGTTTATAAGATAAAAATGAATCATATGTTCTCTATTGGTACTCTTCTAGATTATGAGGGAGGCCTTTTCCCGTAATGCTTTCTATTGCTTGAAGTCAAATCAGTAAATGTTTTTTTTTCTCACTGTAGGGATAGATGCGATTTCAAGTTATTTTGAAATGTGGTTTTCTGATCAGAGGCCCTTTTGGGTAGTCATTGCTTTAAAGACTGAGTATAGATTGAATAGTTTTCTTTGTTTTGATGGGGTTCATCAAGGTATGCCCTAGAGGGACCACCCTCTGGCTGCTGGATTAGTTCATGGGGGTGTTAGATAGATGAGCATATTAATGAGTTTGAGTCAAACTGAACATGGGTTCTCTGGAATGGGGGGGGATGTGGAAAACCAAGGGGTTGTGGTAGAGAAAGAAGGTAGAGAAGAGGCATTGAGGATTCAACATAAATTTAAAGGTAGGATGGGTCGTGCTTAAAAATTATGCATTTACTTTTAAACAAAAGAAAGTTGGAAATGTTCTATTTAATAATAAGATGGCAATAATGAAAATTCAAGGGAAAAAAACAATATGGATAAAAAGACAATATTTAGATGTTCTTCTTGGAATGTGAATGGGATTGATTCCCCAATAAAAAAATCACAAATATTAAACTTAAAAAAAAAATAACATACATTGTATGGCATTACTGGAAATCCACTTGGATGATTTAGAGATTAAGAAGTTAAAAAGGAAATGGTGTTCACATCTTTTTTACTCTATGGGGACAAGGAAAAAAGAAGGGGTTGCTATATTGGTTAAGAACGACCCTTACGTTACTCTATTAGATACATATAAAGATAAAAAAATGGAAGGATAATAATGATTAAACTTAAATTTAAGAATAAGATTTATACAGTAGGATCAGTATATGGACCATTTTGTAATAATGAGGATTTTTTTGGCCAAAATTTCACAGGCAACGGTACAGATTCAAGCAATAAATATCATATTACAGGGGGATTTTAATAATTGGTTGAACCTGGAATTTGATAAAACATTGAGTGTCTCAGCACATAATAAAGACAGAGTAGGTTACTTAATAATTTTCTTCTTTTTTATGATTTATTGGATCCATGGAGATTTAAATATCCAAAGGTTAAAGAATGTATGTTTCATGATAAGAAAAACAATGTTTTTTCTAGATTAGATTATACCTTTATTTGAAAAACACTTATTACAGACTTTGTAGAAGCCAATATAAACTCAATTATCTATTCTGATCACATATTAATTACGTTACATTTAATAAACACTACTCAGAATAAAAAGGATATTCCAATTTGGAGATTTAATAATCAGTTACTGAATAATGATATCTTTGTTAAAAAAATAAAGATACCATTCAAGAATATTGGTATTATAACTATGATGGTTCTATACCAGTGATAGAACTATGGGGTGCTTTTAAATCAGTATTGAGAGGTGCATGTATATCATATCAAGCTTATACAAATAAAACAATCAAAGCTGGGAGAAATTCTCTTAAGCAAAGATTAAAAGAATTAGATAGATTAGTTTTAATAGACTATGATAAATACCAAAAAGTGTGGTATCAATGAAAATTTCAACAGACTCAAGATAATAATAATGATGTATTAGTGAATATTCAAAAACTAAAGAAAATAAAATATACGCAAGGTGGCAAATTGGGGAACTTATTAGCAAGTCTTCTTAAGAAACAGAAAGAATGGGCAATAATAGAAGCGTTAATGAACAAAGAAGGAGAATTAGAAACTGAAGAGGTGAAAATGACAGAAATAATTATGGAGGCTTATAAGGAAATATATCAGAAAGAACAAAAAATAGACCAAAAAGAAGTGGACGATTACTTAAACGATATGGAGTTTAAGCAGATACAGATTAAAGATGATCCATTTCCAGAGGAAGAAATAATTGAGGTCATTAAGGCTATGCCAAAGGGGAAGACACCAGGCCTTGATGGATTTACTATAGAAGTTTATATTAAATTTCTTGAAGAAATAGGTCCTTGGATAACTAAGATGATCATAGAGGTTCTTTGGAAAGAATTAGACTTTCGAAATTCATGGCAAGAAGCCAGAATGATATTAATTCCAAAAGAGGGAAAGGATAAACAGTTAGTGATGAGTTATAGACCTATAGTTTTGCTTAATACAGATTACAAGATAATGGCTAAACTCATAGTTAATCGAATAAAAGATAAATTAGATCAGTTAATCTCTGGAGATCAGTTTGGTTTTGTGGTAGGAAGAAATATGTTTCAAGCTACAGGAAAAGTTCAGCAAGTAATTCAAGAAATTGGTAAAACAGATAAACATATTCATGCGGTTTCAATAGATGCTACAAAAGCTTTTGATTTGTTAGACAGAGATTATTTGTTCCCAGTTTTACATTTTTGGAAAATTCTACAGAAATTGATGGATATGAGTCAGTAACTATATAAGAATTCAAAGGTGAGATTTACAGTTAATAATTATACTGGTTCTTTCTATTCAATGAGGAATGGATTAAGGCGGGGTGTCCTATGTCCCCGGTGTTATATGTTTTATCTTTGGAGCCATTTCTTAGCTATACTAGACAAAACTCTGATATTCAAGGGATGGAAATTCAAGATTATGATTATAAGATAAATACATTTGCTGATGATGTATTGTTGTTTTTCAGGGATATAAATAATTCGCTCCCAGCTTTTCTGGAGGAAGTGCGGAAATATAATAAAGTAGCGGGGTATGAATTGAATAAACAAAAAACAGTGATTTGTAAAATTTCTAAGAATCATTATGTCTTACACCACTCGATCAAAGAAGACTTTGTTAATGGGTCTTCCTTTAGATATTTTGGGACAGATATCTATCCAAATCAAAATTTAACAATTCTTAAGAATTATGATAAAGCAAAGCAGAAGATTTTAACCTTATTAAATAATTGGGAACAATTATCTATCTTATTGTGGGGCAGGATAGAGACTTTAAAGATGATGGCCCTCCCATATCTTATGTTTGTATTTCGAGCAATTAGAGGTACTCCTTCGATCAAGTGGTTTAGGAATATGAAAATTATTTTTTTCTAAATTCTTATGGGGGGGGGGGAGGCAAGAATAGCTTGGTCTAAGTGAACTACTCCAAGACTTTTGGGAGGTTATGGTTGTCCAGATCCTATGCATTATATAATAGCAGGTCAAATAAGGATTTTATGGGAATGGGTGTTTCACTGTCCAGAGTCATCCTTAGAAACAGCTTTAACAAAACAGGATGGAGATAGTAAAAACAAATGATATTAAATGGGATAAGACATCATACTTTTCCAGAAAAATTTATTGTCTTAGAAAATATAATAAGAAGTAATTTAAAAATGGTTATTTTGAAAAAAAACTCCCATGGTTAATGTCCAATCTTTGGTCAAATAAAATTATTTGGCCTGAACCACATAGAGGAAAATGGCTGTTACTGTCTAAAAATCTAATACAAACTTGGGAACAATTAATAAGAAAAGACCAATTTTGTACAGTAGAAGAGTTTAGACAATTATTTATGCCAATAACAAATATAAATTTCATGTATTACAGTACCCTAAAAACTAAATTTAGTCATTTTAAGCAACAAATGGAAGGTAAAAATCAAATAGATTTAGTAAGACTGAAAACGGACCATTCTAACATTATGAATGGTACTAGGAATAAGTTACTTACAAAAATATATCAGATAAAATATAAAGAGCAAGAAGATTTATGGTCAAAAACAAATGATAAATGGAATTTAGAGGCTGGAATAGACTTAAAAGATCAGTAGTGTAAACATTTAAGGACAAAAGGAATTAAAGGTTATACATATGCAAAAAATAAAGTAATACAGAAAAAAAATATTGATAGATATTATTATACACCTACTATATTAGGGAAATTTTCCAAGATGAGATCTCAACTGTGTTGGCATCAATGTGCTCAGGAAGCTAATTTATACCATTGTTTATGGAGTTGTAAGTTTATACAAACATGGTGGACACAGACAGTGCAAATTCTAAATCAAGTTTTGTTGACTGAAATAGTATTTAAATTTGAACAATTAGTATTAGGAGATTTCACACAACTTAAATTAGGAAAATCTCAGGAAAAAATAATAAGGATAGCCTCAATGATTACAAAAAGGTTGATACTGGAACAGTGGAATGCCCCAGTAATTCAACAGTTTGAAAAAAAAATAGATGGCGGTGGCTTTTTTGGGAGGCCACCTCATATGAGAACATGTGGTTTGAACAAGAAGAACAAAAAGAAGATCAGTTAATATTGTGGAAAGAAACTGAAGAAATTTTACCACCTTTAATATCATTGTGAAGAATAGAGCAAATGCACATTTAGGAAATCAATTTTGTTAAGTATAACATTGCTTTCAAATGTTATCTTTTTAACACCACTAAATTTATGTAAGAAAAGCTAATAAAATATTTTGAAAAAAAAAATTAATGACACCGGGAGCAGCGTGACTGTGAATCTTATGGTCAGTCACTACACTGGGAGAGCAGCGTGACTGTGAATCCTATTTGAATAGTGAGCAAAAAAAATCCATACTTTAAAATCAAAGGTGATGGCCCTGAACCAGGTCTGCTTTCATCAGCAAAGTTTTGTCCACATGTCTGGGCTGGCTTATACTGTGTTTCTTTTGAGCTTCACATATTGACTAGCTAGATTCCTGTTCAGATATGAAAATATTGTCTTTTCCCATCTTGTACTGTGATGCCACACAACAGTCACTTGTCTGGGCAATACCACTGATTCAGGTGAGTGCACATGGGGGAATGTGTAGCTATGTAAAATTAGTTCCAGGTTGGGGAGAATGTGTAAACATGTAAAATCAGTTCCAGTTTGGGGATAATGTGTAAATATTTAAAATCAGTTCCAGGTACACCGTACAACTAAATTGAAGGGGGAGTGATTGTCTGGCACTTCTTTCCATGGGGTCATTGCACAATTTACATGTTGTAAATCATGCCAGCCAGTCAATCAGGATGCAGTATTTTTGATGCCATTTTATAATTCCTTATCTACTACAATGCTTCTCCCCCCCAAGACTGAATAGAATTGTAAAGTTGTTGTCACCGAGCTGCTCCAAATCTTTTCTTCAGTGCAGGGTGCATCTGTCACTCCTTGTAAGTGGGCAGATGAAACATAGAAATATATAATTTATTGGCAGAAAAGGACTGGTTGTCTCATCTGGTGTGCTTTATTTTTCCCTCCCTATTCTGACACCCAGGCCTCTATTTGTTTTCCGATGGCCCTCCCACTTCTCTTTCCTCTACCTATTATATTTATGTACCTATCCCATGGAGGCTTGAAGCCCTTCTGTTTTTGCCTCCACCACCTTCCACGTGTCCACCACCCTTTTAGTAAATAAGTGTTTCCTCACATACCTCTTAAGCCACCCCCACCCCAGCTTCACTGCATGTTCCCATGTTCTGGTGCTTCTCCTCCTCTAGAAGAGATTTCACACCTGCAGCTTCTTCACCCCTGTGAGGTACTTATAGGTTTCAGTCATGTCCCTTGTCACTCTCCTCTCCTTCAGAGAGTACATGATGAGTTCCTGCAGCCTCTCCTTATATAGCTTCTTGTGCAACCCCGACACCATTCTTGAAGCCTTCCTCTGGACCTCTTTCACCCTGTCAATGTCCTTACAGAGGAGTGGCATCAAGAAATGGAAACAGTACTCTAGGTGGAGTCTCACTAATGAGCGAAACAATGGCAACACCACGACCATCCTCCCACTAGAAATCACCCTCTCTATGCCCCAGAGTGACCAGATTTGTTATGCATGCATGAGTGTTTGTGTGAATAGACCTCTGTCAGGCTGGCTACCTTGATGTGGTACAGAGGCTTATCACAATAAACACTGTAACTAAAAGCCAGCCAACTTCTGTGTGTGTTAGGATAACATAAAATGCTATAAATCTATAAAATATTAATATATTTGGATTATTGGCTTCATGCATATTTGACTGAAATGGGGGGGGGGGGACATTTTGTTGGCACTGCATATTTTAGTTTATGTTTATGTAATAGGGCAACACTGCCATCCAGGGCTGGGGCAACAGTGCCATCAGTTCTGAGTACAATACAGGATCACCTGCACATTCCCGCCCTTGTCTCTGGGATTGGGAAGAAGTTACAGTTTAGAAAAAATGCTTTTATTAATCAACATTACTCTTGCTTATAGTGTGCAGTGATTATTATGTTAAAACAAATTCAAATTACTTGGCTCTGCCTTTGAACTGCAGGGTATTTGGTTTGTTTCAGTGCATTGTTTCTGTATTTTTTGTTTGTTTTTCTCCCAAAACTGGACCTAAAATGTACCAAAATGCACCATTTCACACATTAAGTTTTCAAAATTTCCTGGGGAACCATGCCCCCAGGCCCTTTAGAGTGGTGTGGTTTTCCAGGCCAACTGCACCCCCTGCTTCTTTAAATTCCTGGATCCACCACTAACCAGTATGGTACCAAGACTTTAGAAATGTCATGCTTGCTTTCATGCCAAGCATTTGAAAGATCACAACAGTTATGTCAGGTTCAAAGTTTACTGTTTTTACTGATGAAACTATATTTTTCCTTACACATCACAAAAAAGAACAGCGGTTAACGTCAGCCATCACTAATAAACTGTACTGTGGTATATTGACAAGTACACAATGCGTGACCTCTGGTCCCATGGGTTTAATGTATCTCTAGCACAGCATCTTCACTGAGACAATTATGTTTATATTTAAATGTGTGCAGTCAAATTCTTATGAAAATTAACTCTTTGCTATTGACTCACTGCAATGTCTATATCGCATAGTTCAATTTCTAGCTTTATGAAAAAGCATTTTGTTGCCATGACACAGATCAACAATGAAACAGTGTATTAGATACAAATGGTAAATATTGGTTCAGTATTGATGATTTTTCCAGGTCCTTATTCACACACTCACCTTCTTCCACTTTGAGCCTTACAAACCCACCCCTGGTTTTCTTCTTTTCACTAATGTAGCTATAAAAATCTTGTCCCCTTTTTTACCTCCTGTGTTATTTTTTTCTTCCATTTGTGCCTTTGCTCTCCTGACTGATTTCCCTTCCTCACTCTGCTTATCCAGATACACTGCCCTGTCCTCCTCCTTTTGTGTTTCCTTGTACTTCCTAAAAGCCATCTTTTTTGCCCTTACCGTCCCAATCACTTCCTTTGAGAACCATAGTGGTTTTCTCTTTATCTGGCCCTTGTTTACTTGCCTAATGCAAAGGTTTGTTGCCCCCACTATGGCTCCTTTCAGATGGTCTCTCTGCTCCTATGCCCCCCGCCCATTCGTCCTTCCCTGCCAATGCATTCTTGAGACATATCTCCATCTTAGAAGAGTCTGCCCTTCTGAAATTCAGGACCCTTACCTTTGTGTGGCTTGACTATGCTACTGTACTTGTACTGAACCACACTATGTGATGATCACTGGACCCCAGGTGTCCATCCACCCACATTTCTACAAGTCTGCCCCCACTGGTGAGTACCAGGTCCAAAATTGCACCCTCTCGGATGGTCTCTAGCACTAACTGCCTGAGGTCTCCTACTAGCAAAGCATACAGGATGTCCCTGTTCCAGCTGAAGCAGCCACTGGTTTGTTCCAATGCACATCTGGCAGACGGAAATCACCTACCAGCAGCATCTCTCCCTTAGCTGCCATTGTGTGGATGGATTCCACAAGAACCCTGTCCACCTCCTCCCCCTGTGCTGGAGGTCTGTATATCCCCCCATGTGAATAGCTGTGCCACTACCCATCTCAAGGGTGACCCACAGTATGCCCACCCCCCTCACATTCCCTGTAGCTCAGTCACTCTAATACCCTCCCTGATGTAAAGAGCCACCCCCTCCCTATTTAACCTCCCTGCCTCTCCCAGAGTATAACCTGTTATTACTGCACCCCAGTCATGGTTTCAAGCATATCATGTCTCAGTAATAGCTACAATGTCCAAGTCAGCCTCTGTCATTCAGGCCTCTAGGTCTGAGATTTTGTTTCCTAGACTGTGAGCATTGATATGCATGGCCTTCAATGTTTTGCCATTTCTCCTATTATCATCCCCCCTTTTGCCAGTTTGCCTCCTCCATTTGTCCTTCCTATTTTTAACCTCCTTCCTCCTGTCCTCCGCTGTTCCCCCCTTTATGAGTTTAGTTACCTTTGGCGATATCAAAACATTATGGTCCTCCATGTTGAGGACTGCACTATCCTGTGGGGTGGGCAGTCTGATTCTCCCGGCTTCCTACCAACCCCTCACCCATGTGTCACTTATTGTGCATTTCATTGACTGTAAATCTGTATGTGTCAGCCATGGTACACTTCCACATTTGGCATTAAATAATCGGTACCAGTGATGATGTTCTACTTGTCACCACCATCTGTCAGAAGTACCACCGCTGATGGAGTTGTACTTTCATATCACACATGTATGAGTACACTGATGGTGCACTGACAGTGCCTAGAGCATAGTGATAGTAAGTAACTGTTCAACCTGTGTGCAGGATAATAAATAATGCACAAGAAGGCCCACGGTCCACATATGGGTGACTGTCACAAAGTAATACTTACAACAAGTGGTGGTGATCTCACCAAATTGATGTTTCCATCCCTTTAGTAGCATATGCATATGTATTACCCAGAAATTAGAAAGACACAGTTGACAGCAGTACTTATTATAAAGAACTATCAATTCCTTTGCTTCACAATGATCGTTTAGTACAGCATAATGCAGATAATAACATCTAGACATACTCATTAGGAAAGCTAATTAACATGTCATAATGTACTGCACAGTAAAGGATGGAAAAATCTTATAAGTCTGCTTTTTAGGTTGTGTTCTTAGGACCAAGATCTCTTGAAAATAAAAAAAGTAGCCAGCAACAAAGATGCAAGGAAAAAAGGTCTGTGACATACTGTCACACCATCTCTTCCCACTGAGTGACAACTAAGAGGGGGAAAGCATTGTGCTGATATGAACACTAAAAGCAATGAAGTAGACCAAACTGTGACACTTGAGGATAGCCATAAATATCATGTAAAACTGTGGGACACTAGTTGAGGAACATGCCATTTCATACACAGGTAATCACAATTATGTAGGATGGCTCTGATGAAACAGCTACATTGATTGACAGTCTACTTCTATTTGTATGTATTTCAGGTTTTCATGCTTACTGATCTGTATAGCAAAATGGGTACACTTTGCCATGTCCATGAGGATACAATTTACTGTTTCATTTGTACAAGTAAAGGCTGTAACTGCTGACACACAACCTCCACTGTCAATAGGTGAAATGGGAAGGCAGGAAGGAAAAGACAGGGGCCATTACAGCACACTTGAATGAAAGGTGAAAAAACCATTGCTAAACAAATGGCCTAGACAAATGGATTAATCTCACAGTAAAATGAATGGAATGGAATAGATTAGATTTCAAAGAATTTAGACTTGGCAGTAACATACATCTTGGGTTTCAGTCTAAGTGTTATAATCTTCATGGCACTAACTGCTACCATGCACATAACATTACTGCTCTAACAGGCTGGAAAGTGCTTCCTAGTCTGGAATTATATCAGCACTCCCGTGTGCTGGCTCAGAGGCACAGGAACAACATGACTGTTTGGGGCTATTAAAGAGCAGGCAAATTAAGATTAATTACAAAGAAACTACTGACTGGTTTTATTTATGATTTTCAGAAATAACTCACAGCAACACAAGGAATGGTACTAGAGTGTTTATTACAGAAAAATAAGGGTAGAAAATATGTTGCACATGATCTTTAAGCACAGAGGTGTGTGTAGTGTGTGTGAGTGTGTGTGTGTGTGTGTGTGTGTGTGTGTATGTGCTACATTTAAAAGCTAAGAGGAAACATTACTGCCTACAGACAGAACTGGGATGTTATGTAAAGGAATTTTGGATTATTGACTGATCTGTGACTCTGGCATAGTAGGAGAGGTGTTGCAACTGCAAAGGAAATACATTTTGTTTTTTCTTGTTTTTGGGAAGGGAATTTGTTGTCAGGTGTATTTATCTGGTGTAGGAGACTGTGCTGCAACTCCATGTTCTTCAGTGGGAAATAATGTTTTGAAGTAATGCTGAGTCCCTTTTTGAAGCAAAATGTCTACAGGGTTCCACCCACTGCAGCCATAAAAAGATTTGGTGAATCATTGCACTATTACAAGGTGATTTCTGCCTCAAATGGCTACTCACTTATTTCATCCCAAAGTGGAGTGGTGGTCCCCTACTTTTCAGATAAGAGCTCTTGCATGAAAGTAAGCTCAGCCACCAATTCACAAGGTGGACTTCCATCTGCCGATGATGTCGCATGCCTATGGTTGAGCTCACAACACTCATAAAAGCAAGCCCCAAACATCTAGGGCTCCTAAATGCCCGTGTTGACCCTAGCCTTGGGATTCCTCATACTTACATAGATCCAAGTTGCCAATACACAGCAATGTATAACTTCAGACTGAATATCTTTTTGGAATGTAAGTTAATAGCCAGAGTTAATTTAAATCATCTGAATTACTTTGGGAGGATTCAAAGGCTTGGTGGGGTCAATCTAGAAAGAGGAACATCCTGCACTGGAAAGTGAAGAACAAGCAGTCATATTACTAGTAAACCTAACATACCTCAAAGATATATAGCAACAACTGAAAATAATAATAAGGTCAAAAGGTCCAAGTAAGTGTATTAGTAGTGTACATGATAAATATATATTACATTTTAACTATTTCTTTACAAAAGCAAGTCACATATTTTTTGTAATACAGCACTCTGACCAAACTCCCAAGAATGTAACCAATAAGACATGATGGGGTGTGCATTAGACAGGTCTAATGCATGGCTAGTGGGATGTAGTGAGGCACAAGGCCACAGGCCGAGTGCGTCCAGTCCCCTAGCCATGCATTAGAACTGTCTAATGCACATCCCTGGAGTGGCTTATTGCACTTATAAAGTCGGCCTGTGTATTCTAAATGGGGGTTCTAGTTTTAGCTGTGCATTAGACACATCTAATGCACAGCTAACAACCAATCATATTGCTTAAAATCCTTTGCCCCTTTTATAAAATATTATAATCAAAGGCATCCAACATTATTGAGAGTAATAACTGAAAATAAGCAACCTCAGAATAAAAATATTCAATAAACCCCTATAATGCAGGTGTCCAATCAATGGACTCATTTAGTCCATATGCTGGTGACAAACAACTGAGTATTTGTATCCATATTACCTCTCTGTCTAGTATGTTTGGGTCCCAAGTACCCCCACCCCCAGCATAAAAACCTTTTCCAAACCAAACAACCTCAAAGAGATAATGGAATGCCCTTTCTCTTCCCAGTGTCTAGCAACACTTGATCTCTGATCCTTGGTTCTAACAGCAGACTTGTGTTCTGATACCTTCTGCTTAAGCATCCTAGCTGTTTTCCCTGCATAGCACAAATCGCAGGGACATTTTATTAAGTATGTTACGTGTGTTGTATTACAAGATATATGTTGTCTTATCTCTGTAGCTTCATTTTTGAACTTCTTAGAAATAATTTTAAGTCTCTACACATTAGAACATTGTGCACAGCAATGACAAGGGAAATTTCCTGGTGGTCCTGTGCCAAAATGCCAGTCTTTGTCCCATTGATCTGGCACTGTATGTTCTGTATGCTGTAATCTATCTTTGAAAGTTTGACATTTCTTTGCCACAATAAGAGGTGCTCCTAAAAATGTGTGATGACTTATTGTATTAGCTCTCAATATTTTCCAATGCTTATGCAAAGCAT
Organism: Neoceratodus forsteri; assembly: GCA_016271365.2. NCBI lineage: Eukaryota > Metazoa > Chordata > Ceratodontiformes > Ceratodontidae > Neoceratodus > Neoceratodus forsteri. The sequence goes on from CM057450.1 coordinate 1,647,990,579, forward strand.
TTTTTTGCCTTCCCAAATACTGGTAAGTATGGTTTGGAAAAAAATATTCTATCTTCTACAGATTACTTCTCTCGCACATTATAAAGGCCTGACCTATTTCTTGTATCAGCTTCTACTACTGCTTTTTTAATAACTCTCATTGTGTAACCTCTGGCACATAGTCTGTTTTTCATCACCTGTTTCTCCAGCTGGTAGCTTTCCTCACTGGAACAGTTCCTACCAGCTTTTAGGAACTCTCCCAGTAGGATGCATCCTTCTGCTGTCTAGATGACAACTTTTGTAGTGCAGTGTCATACTTCTCTCAGTGCTTTTTTGGAAAAAACCTTGCATGCCTGGGTCATGCTTGAAAATGGTCCATTGGATCAATGCTCCCACCCTGTTATCAAAGACATAAATAAATAAATGTAGTTTACCTTGCTCCTAATGGATCTCAATGACTAAGTACACTACTTTCTCTAGACTATACTCCAAAGAAACAAAGCAACATAGAATTTGACAGCAGATAAAAACCATTTGGCCTATCCAGTCTGCCAGTTTCTTCCTACCTACACTATTACCGCAGACCGTGTCTGATCAACAGTTCTTTCTCCTTCCCCCCTTCCTTTCCATTATGATTCCCTTGTGCTTATCCCATGCATTCTTGAACTCCGACACTGTTTTTGCCCCCACCACCTCCACTGGAAGGCTGTTCCAGGAGTCCACCACTTTTTCTGTTAAGAAGTACTTTCTCACATCTCTCCAGAATCTACCCCCCCCAGCTTCATAGCATGTCCTTTTTCTTGAGCATCTTTTCTTCTGAAAAATACCCCACTTCTGGACCTTATTTACCCCCGTAAGGTATTTAAAAGTGTCTATCATATATATTACCTCTATTACCACCCAACCCTAACCCTATGTGCACAATCCTAGCAGCAGATTACTTGTGCATGTTTATCCTGTACCAAAGCCCCTAGCCTTATTATGCCAGTTCATGCATTGTTAGTTCTCCGGATATTAGTGTCCACTGTTATGTATACTGTTAGGCTTTACTTTTGTATAAGATGTAATCAATGCTTGTTTTCATGTATACCTCCATATCTCTTATTGTGTTTTTAGATATGTACTGTATATATGTTATGTATGTATTGCACCCTTACCCCTGTCCCGGATCGCACCTGGAAATGAACCTTGACTCAGTGTGCCTTTCCCGATTATCAGCTTTTAAATAAATAAATAAATATCCCCCTCCTCTGTTCCATGGAGTGTACACATTGAGCTCCTTTAGTCTCTTCTCATAGGGATTTTGATCTGCCCCATTTTAGTTCTTGTCCTTGTATGTAGTTTAACATGCTCCTTATAGATCTCAATGCCTAATTCCTCTACTTTTTCAAACTATACTCCAAAGAAAATCTCAGGTACTCTTTACAAGCATTCAAAAATTCATGGAATTTCTCCCAATTCAGTTTCTGAACCTGTTCATAGGAAATATAAATTGTCTATTAAGAAGCATCTGTATGCAAGTATTTTGTCAAAAACGTCTGTTAACAGTTGAGTTCATAATGAAATGTTCTTCAAAAGTATACATATACACATTGGCTTACAATTGGGCATGAAACATTAGAGTTTTTAAGGTGGCCAGTTTACATAACTGGGAATAAACTAATTTAAGGTATTAGCAAATGAAACTGTATGCTTTTTGCAGTTTGAACATTCTCTGCTTTTCTATTCAAAAATGCAACTGCCAGAGTTAAAACAAGTGACCCAGTCCAACCCCCCCCCCCAATCAGCAAATCATTAAATTATTGCAAGGTTCTGTCTGCCTCTTATGGCTACTCATTAATTTCATCCCAGTGGGGAGTGGGGGTCTCTTAGTGTTCAGATCAGAGCTCTGGTGCGAATGTAAGCTCAGCCACCAGTCAACAAAGTGTACCTCCCTTCAGCTGAGGCCCTATTCTAAAATGAACTGCTAAATCCACATATTTTAAAAACCATCTACATTTAAACTCCAGCACACCCTTCTCCTTCCAGAAGACAGTTCATTCACTCATTAATGATCACAGTCCCACTCCTTCCCTCACCCACAAGATACACAGCTCATCCATATCTCATTCCTCCTCAGTGGCAGAAATTTTTAATAAATTCTTCACCAAGTGTGCCCTCCTGGACCCTCCCTACCCCCCACATCCTTCCTCTCCTTACTCTCCATTAAAGAATGGGTACTGCGTCCCTCCTGTCTCTCCACTGGAAGTCTTCCTGGCCCCAAACTTGCTACACCCAAGCAAATCAAGCACTGAAGACTTCATCCTAAACTACTTTGTCTCTCAGCCATGGGGATAGCTGCAACCCTTGTGCACGTCTTCAACCTCTGTCTTTCACCACCTGCACTGTACCCATCCTTTGGAAAACAACCTGTGTGATACCCCTCCACAAAGGTGGACCCATTGTCCCCCAGAAATTATTGACCCATCTCCCTTCTCCCCTCACTCACCAAAGTCCTGGTATCCCTAGTCTACTCTAGATTACTAGACTTCATCACTTCAGCTAACATACTATCCCCATAACAGTCTGGGTTTCGTAAGCATCACTCCATAGTCTCTTCACTACTGTGTGTCACTAACACTATCCAGTCTGCTATGGGCAAAGGCCATATCACTGCCGCCATTTTCACTGATCTGGCTAAAGCCTTTGATTCCATTTCACACTCACTGTTACTGAACAAACTCCACTCTGCTGGTCTGGCATCCCCCTACACACAATGGTTTTACTCCTATCTCTTTGGAAGACAGCAATCAGTATGACTGGGTAAATCTTCCTCTCCCCCTCTCCCTATCTTGGCAGGCATCCCCCAGGGGTCAGTTCTTGGCCCTTTACTCTTCTCATTACTTATTAATGATCTCCCTGTCATCTATTCTAATCTCCACATTCATATGTATGTGGATGACACCGTCATCTTCACATCGAGATCCTCAACGAAGGACATACAAGTTCCACTCCAATTGGATTTCAATAAAGTTTTGGCTTGGTTTCAAGCTAAAAACCTAAGGGTAAATAATGAAAAAACAGTCTCAATGACTTTTGGCTCTGCACAAGAACTCTCCACGCTCTGGTTCCTACCAGTATTTCACACCCAGAACAATTCCCCCTAGACAATGTACATGCATTCAAGTACCTGGGAATATGGTTAGATGATCATCTTAATTTTTCAATACATATATACTCTTTTATCTCCAAGTTCCGCCCTAAATTAGGTTTCCACTATCAAAAAAAAGACCCCCTCTCACTCCCCATATGGCACAAGCTTGTCTCTAAAATGATCCTCCTATCCATTGATTATGCAGATATCATGTTCGGCACAGCCCTGTTGCATCCCACTCTAAACTGGATACCATGCCAAACTATTCTGTAGATTTGTCACTGACTCCCCCCCGTACATATCACTGCTCCCTGTACTCAGCTCTCTCCATCACACCCCTTTCACATAGGAGGTATGTCCACACATTATCCTTCTTTGGCAAATTCTGGTTTTGGGCTCCTTCTTCCATACCTCTCCTCCTGCCTTATCCCGTATCTCCTCCCTTGCACTGTCTTCAATCCTGGGATCCTCACTCCTTCTCTATCCCTCATCGCTGCTCAGCTGTGGGCCAATGTGGGGGCCTATTCCTATCACCTACCTCTCCAAAGGATTAAACTCATCCCTGAGCATCAAAACTCTGCCATCTACAGTACCTGTCTTTTAAAATACTTGTTTGCCTCCTTTCAACTCTGTCCTGCACCTGTCTTTCCTCCTTCTCTGCTCTGTTCCTCCCCACCCCCTCAGCTCCTCATCCTCCTCTTACCAATGCAACCTGAACAGCATTATAACAAGAAACCCAGTGCACCCCCCCACAAAAGTGACAAAGAACCCCAAGAACACCTGTCGGTAGAAGGAGGACCTGACCAGAAGTCCTGCTCAATGAGGTAGTGAATATTGTGACCTGATGAGCATCTGGGAGTAGTGAGGGGCCAGCATTCATGAAAGGTTGCAGGGATCCTTGCAGATCCACTTCTATCAACAGTATGCAAGGGTACGCAGATATATTATATGTGAACCTTCTACTGATTTGTTCTGTGAAGAGATAGCTTAGGCAGTTGATTAGTTTTTAATCCCCCCCATGAAATGTAAATGTGAAAATGGTAATTGAAACTGATCATCAGGATAGGGGGCCTTGGCAAGAATTAGGGTCGGCAAGTCACCAGGATGGGACCAAGTATAGGGAGCCTTGGCCACTTGGGCTATCACAGTGATGCCAGAAGGAAGGGACACACAGCCAGATCAAGTATTCATTATTTAGGTGTAGACCATAATGCTTTTGTTCCAAACCACTTTGATGCTACCTCCTTGCACAGAAGACACACATTTGTATCACTGCCCCCAGTGTAGTGCTTGCCTTGCCTGGGTGAGTGCCACTGCACAAATAGTCTTGGGAGCATCAGGGTTCCAGGCACCCCCTAAATGGGCGATATGGTTTGATTCTGAGAAATGCAGCAGTAGAGCCCCTTGCAGAAGAGGGCAGGAAACCAGGAGTGATATAATGTACAATGTTGCATAGTGAGCACAAGTATGCATAATCGTGATTAAATATGGAAATAAATGAAGTATGGCTTATGGTGAAATGAACAATTTATTTATTTATTAGGTAATTGGAATTGCTACCCTTTGAGTCAAGGACTCTTTTGCAAAGGCTACATGTCAGGGATACAAATAGTGTTTATTTATTTATTTAGTTTTTGTTGACCAGGTAAGTGCACTAGACAAATCCTGCCTATTTTCAGGCACGATCCGGGGGGAGGGGGATACAGATTAATGCCAACTGACCTTGAACCAGATTAAGCTGTTGGTGGTATTTTTTTTAGTGAATGAGGGAAATTTGGCCAGGACACCAGAGAAATTCCCCTACTCTTTTCGATAAATGCCATGGGATCTTTAACATCCACCTGAACTACCACCAATCCAGGCAGATGGGACCTTGATTTAACATCTCATCCAAAAGACGGAACCTCAGCAGTGCAGCACCCCTCTCATGCTGCACTACAGTGTCAGTACTGGGATATTAACCCAAGTGCCAGATGTGGGAACTGAACCCACAGCCCTCTGATCTCCTGGCCTCAGAGGTGAGTGTGCTACCTACTGAGCCACTGACACTGCAATACAAACAGCAATACAAACTAATACAAACAGTGCAAGAATATAAACAGTAACAATACTCAGAAAGTACATGCAGTTTAAAGCCAGCGACCCAGCGTCAAAGTACAAAATTGTAGGTGAGAGCAGTAGGAAGCAGGTTCATAACTAAGACATCAGAAAGATAGCTTCTGGGAGAACTAATGTGCAAGTAGGTATGGTAAGGTATGGTAAGGCCCCCTGCAGGTGATGGTTGTTATGCTAGCCAGGTTAACAGGATAATTACGAGTTGGGGGCCAGGCAAATACTTTAGGGATGGTGAGGCTAGGAACAGTCACAGGAGTACAAGAGTAAAGCCCTTCTAAGCTATGTAACATCAGTACAATAAATATACTTCCTTTTTGATATTCTCTCCCAGTGATAACAATGGTTTGTGAGTGGTTTTCTGATAGTAGTGCCTCTGCAAATGTGCATTGCTTGCCCTGGTCCCCATCCACCCAACCTAAGCTGACCAATGGTAAAGGTAGAGATATAGTGTTTCATGGAGTAAAGCAGGAGCCCTTCTGGTGAGAAGTGCCACCATGTATCCCTAGATAAAGGGGTGCAGAGCCCGCACATGTGTAGTAATGCCGGTTAACTAGTAATAGCAAAATACTTTTTTTTATATTGGTCTTCCATACTTCACTAACTTCTAAACGCATTACCATTTTTTGTTAGTTTCTGTCACACTCTGGAATATCCTATCACAGCACGAGACATGTGTACCTCACCAGGCTTGCTCAGCACCTGAATGCAGAGTGGTGCTTTATACAGAAACATTGAACATGATAGAAGAAAAAGGCCTACAGGCCCATTCAGTCTACCCAACTTTACCTATTAGTCGTTTGATGGCCATAGTGATAATCTTCCTCCCTTTTACCCTCCCAACTTAACACCCCCTCCTGTCCTTATCAGGCCCTTGTGCCTGTCCCACCCATATTTGAATCCACACACTAGTTTTGGTAAAGACCTCCTCTGCCAGTAGTCCATTCCACTGGCCTTACACTCTTTCTGTGAAAAAGTACTTGTGGACATCCCTCCTGAAACTTTCACCAGCCAGCTTTAGTGACAACCCCCTTGTGTTTCTACTTAAGGTAAACAGTTCAGTGCTTTTCACCATGTTTATCTCTCTCCCTCAAAAATATAATTATCTTGTACTGTAACTGTTCCTGACATTGACCTACATTTCTCCCAATGTACCCAGATATTGATTATTCTGCCAATTCTGCTGGTGTGGGTACATATAATTAAGTAAATTGCATACAGTCTTTGCAGGTAAATAAGGTGTCTATATTTTTATTATATTTCTTGGGTTTAGTTTAGAATTATTCCTATGTAAATATTGTGTTTATATAGTCTTTGTACCACCAAATACCCCCTTCCCCTGGGTCACATCTGTAAATGAGATTGTCCTTCTATCTCTGTATATTTACCTGGTAAAATAGTTTTAAAAAAGTAAATAAATTGATATTTGTACATATCGTATATATCTTGTCCTCTCATCTCTCTTCTTGTCTTGAGGGTGTACAGGGAAAGCATGGCAAAGGTGAGCACTACAGAGCATGTAGGGGTGCTAGGATACCACATTAAAATCTTCACTAACTTTAAAGTAGTCAGTTTTCTTCAAGCAAAATAGAATCCTTGAAACATAGAAACACAGACAGTGATGGCAGTGACAAAAAAGACTGGCAGACAGAGAGACAGAATGTGAAGAAAGAGAGAAAGAATGTGAAGAAAGAGAAAAAGACATGAACAAAGAGAAAAAGAACGACAGCATGAAAAGGAGATGATGACCCTGTGCAGTCAGCAAACTGTGAGTAATGGTGGAGTGAGTTTACCTCATGAAGCCAAAATGAATTCTAAATTGTCTCCTCAGTTTAAAGAGGGAGATGACCTTGATTTATTTTTAAGGTCATTTGAGAGAGTATGCGACCAATTAAAATTGACTAAGGCTTCCTGGTCAACTTATCTCACACCCTTACTTACGGGGAGAGCTTTGCATACATTTGCTAAAATGAATAATGAAGACTATGCTGATTATGATAAAGTTAAAACAGTGCTGCTGAAATATTTTGAATGAACTCCTGAGGCTTATAGAAGGAAATTTAGGGAGTTAAAGAAAAGCCCAGCAGTCAGTTATGCAGAACTGCAGGTTCAACTGCGTACTTACCTTGATAGGTGGATGGAGGGGGCTGAAGCAACCACTGTGGAACTGATTAAAGATGTATTGGTGAGAGAACAATTCCTTAAAATTGTACCTGAGGACATGCATGTATGGCTCCTAGACAGGGCATGTGCCTCTTCAACAAAGGTGGCAGGAAGCGCTGATGTGTATCTGCCTAGCCGGCTATACACACAGCATAAGTCTTATGGTGGGGGGACAACACATGGTTAAAAGGGATCTCATGGGGGGCAGCCCAAAGGAATACAGCCTGCACCTGAGCCCAAAGTAGAGCCCTCTGGTTCTAAGGGGACTCAAGAAATAGGACCCAAGAAATGTCATATTTGCAATCAAGTGGGGCACTTGAGATATAACTGCCCTCAGAAACTGGTTAAGGGGCAGAGATATGGGGGCAGGGGTGATCAAAAGAGCACTGGTGTGTTTGTAGGGTGTGTCTGAAGATCCACTCTCCTCTGATGAGACTCTGCATCCCATTACAGTTAATGGAATAGTAATACAGGGACTGTGGGACACAGGCGCTGACATCACCCTGGTGAGGCAGGATCTCATCCAGGCAGAGCAGATGGTGCCTGGGAAATACTCCAGGGTCTGGACATTCACAGGGCCACCAGTCCAATTACCAATGGCTACAGTCTTCCTGAGATGGGAAGGGGGCCATGGAGAAAAGGAGGTGGGGGTTGTAGAAGACCTACCTATAAATATGATTGTGGGGAAGGATTTGGACCCCAGGAAAAACACTGGTATGTGTTGTAACTCATAGTCAGGCACAAGGGCAAGTTTCTGAGGGTGAAGAGGGGGTGACTTTGGGTGGTCCAGCCACACTCTCAGCAGCTGAGGAAATGTCTAGCACAGGGAAGGGGCTGGCTAGAAGCAGCAGTTCAGAACCCCAGTCACAAATACAGGAGCCCACAGGACTTCCTTCTGAAGGGGCACTGGGAAGGGTCAGATGAGGGCAACTGACTGCTGCACAGCAAACTGACCCTACCTTGAAAAAACTGAGGGAAATAGCTCATAGGGCTGAGGGTCCTCTGGGGGGTAAAATCCATTTACTGGGACAATGGGCTGTTGTACAGAGAATGTACAGCAGAGGAAGGGCTAGACGGTGAGGTACTCCAGCAGCTGGTAGTCCCTAAGGTTCACTTACAACAGCTTTTGGCCCTCGCCTATGATATCCCTTTTTCAGGGCACTGGGTGGTGAGGTGCATGAAAAAGCATCTAACCAACAATGTCTTCTGGCCAGGTATCAGCAAGAATGTGGCAAATTATTGCAGGACTTGTCCACAGTGCCAGCGGGTGGGGAAAATGGGGGACAAGGCCAAGGCAGCTTTGGTACCCCTGTCCATTATTGATGAACCCTTCAAGAGGGTAGCTGTGGACATAGTGGGGCCACTGAGCACCCCAGGTCACACTGGCAAGCGATATATCCTGGTAGTTGTTGACTATGCCACCAGATACCCAGAAGCAGTGGCTCTAACATCCTCTGAGGCAGAACCAGTGGCAGATGCACTGTTGGGAATATTTAGCCAGGTGGGCTTTCTCCAAGAGATACTGTCAGACCGAGGTGCCAATTTTATGTCGGGCTTAATGAGTTGTTTGTGGGAGAAGAGTGGGGTAAAGCAGCTCAAAACCTCCCCATACCATCTCTAAGCTAATGGTCTGGTGGAGAGATTTAATTCAACCCTTAAGACCATGCTATGGACTTTTTCTGACCAGCATAAGAGGGACTGGGACAAACATTTGCCTCCTCTCTTATTTGCATACAGGGAAGTCCCACAGGAGTCCACAGGGTTCTCACCTTTCGAGCTCCTGTTTGGTCATAGGGTGCGAGGGCCCCTAGATTTGATTCGGGACAAATGGGAGGGTGACCTTGCCTCCCAAGGGGAGTCTGTTGTGGAGTATGTCCTGAACTTCAGGACCTACCTTAAGGAGCTCATGGGGCTTACTTAGGAGCACTTGGACACTGCACAACAGTGGCAGAAAGTCTGGTATGACCGTGGGGCCCGAGCCAGAGAATATGAGGTGGGACAGTAAGTGATGGCACTCATCCCTGTCCAACAGAACAAATTACAGGCAGCATGAGAGGGACCATTCTCCATTGTCCAAAAGGATAGTGATGTCAATTACATGATAGAGCTACTGGACAGGAGATGCAAACGAAAGGTGTATCATGTTAACATGCTGAAGCCCTACTATGGCAGGGAGGAAATGGTCCTTTCTGTATGCAGTGCCCCAGAGGAGGAAACTGAGATAGATCCACTGGTGGACCTACTTGGAGATGCCAGGGTTGCATCCTCTGTGGACAACCTTACCCTCTCGGAACAGCTGACACCAGCCCAGGTACAAGAAATTAGGAGTGTGCTGAGAGAATTTGAGAACATGTTCACAGGGAAACTGGGGTACACCATGATGGCAGAGCACCATGTGGATACAGGGACCCAGGTTCCCCTGAAACAGTCCCCCTAAAGGGTAACTGAGCACGTTAAGCAGATTGTGAAAGAGGAGCTTAAGGAGATGCTGGAACTTGAAGTAATCCAGGAATCTAGTAGCCCCTGGGCATCACCCGTGGTACTGATCCCCAAAAGGGATGGCACCACATGATTCTGCATTGACTATCAGAGGCTTAATAGCTGTACAGAGTCTGACACCTATCCCATGCCCAGAACAGATGAGACCCTGGAGCGACTGGGGGGAGCCAAGTATTTGATCACAATAGACCTAACAAAGGGCTATTGGCAGGTACCTCTGACCCCTGCAGCCAGGGAGAGATCAGCTTTTGTTACTCCATTTGATTTATATGAATTCAAGGTAATGCCATTTGGAATGAAGAATGCACCTGCAACCTTTCAATGGCTTGTAGATCGCATTCTGTCTGGGGTAGGTGAGTTTGCATTGGCTTATATGGATGATATAGCCATATACAGCCAGATCTGGGATGAGCACATCAAGAATGTATGGGATGTGTTCCACAGGTTAAAGAATTCAGGTCTGACTGTTAAGGAGGAAAAGTGCCAGATAGGTATGGCCGAAGTGTCCTACCTTGGGCACCGGGTGAGTAGTGGACACATCTGCCTGGAATCTGCCAAAGTTAATGCCATCCTGCCTGGCCTATTCCTACCACAAAGAAACAGGTCAGGGCATTTCTAGGGACAGCAGGGTACTACCGAAGGTTTGTTCCCCGCTATAGCAATCTGGCTAAGCCCCTGACAGACTTAACCAAAAGGGAAAGCTAGATACAGTGAAGTGGTCCGAAGGCTGTGAGGTCACTTCCAGGAGCTAAAGAAGGTCTTAAGCAGACCAGCTGTATTGGCTAGCCCCAATTATAGTTTAAAGTTTATGGTCCACATGGATGCCTCAGATCATGGGCTGGGGGCTTTGCTGAGCCAAGTTACCCAGCAAGGGGAGGAGCACCCAGTTGTGTACCTCAGCCGGAGGCTTTTGCCCAGAGAGGAAGCATACACCACAATTGAGAAGGAATGTTTGGGAATAGTGTGGGACCTTCAGAAGCTGCAGCCTTACCTATCTGGGAGAGAATTTACTCTGGTCACAGATCATAATCCCCTGATTTGGCTTCATAGGTCAAGTGGGCAAAATGGAAAACTACTACGTTGGAGTTTTGTACTGCAGGCATACAACATGACCATCCAGCATCACAGTGGCAAACAAAATGCTAATGCAGATGGGCTATCTAGACAGGGCTAATGGCATGGCAGGATACTTTTGGGCACTTCACAGTAATTACATGAATGGCTGTGTCACTTGGGGTGGCCCAAGGGACACGCCTTCATCATCTGGGGGGGGGAGATGTGACAGAAATGGTAAGGAAAGAGTTAATGGTTTGGATTCTCTAGCTGGTGTTGTTTTAGCAGTTTGGAAAAAAAAACCACACAGGTTAAAATCCAAATTCCAGCTGCATCCACAAGCTGGAATTTGCAGTCCTCCCTAGCTGCTAGATAAGAGCTGGGTCATAAATACTGAGTGGACATCTCCACACACACACAGACCTGCAGACACATACACAGGGCAGTTTGAATGGATTGGGTCATTCAAATATAAACTGAAGGTTTAAAAGGGAATATAATTGGTCACTGATAGGTGTTCAGTCTGATTGGGACAATTAAATACACACATGTTAGATGGTTGGTGCATTCAAAGGGGGAATAGGCATTACCTATTCCCAGGAGAATATATAAGAGGATGAAAGACAATGAAGCTCGCTCTTGCTTTGGGAAGCGGGAAGGGGAAACATAAGTTTGGATCCTACCCTTGTAGCTATGTCCGTGGGAGCTGGCAGTTAGAATAGGGCACAGTGTCTCTTGTAAGGACAGGAAAGGGTAAGTTAGTACTAGCATATTTCAGTAATAGTCTTCTTCTTTTGCCATCTGTTATTTAAAACATTTGTTTACTTTTCCTGTATCAGTGTTATTCTCTTGTGTTGTAAATATATATCCTGTAAATGCTCAGTGCACTTTCTGTTAAGTAAAAAGCTATTTATTTGCTCAACAGTTGTGACTGTGATGTCATTTTTCTAAGGTAATATTTGGTTTCCACTGGCTGAGGTAAACTCTGTGTAGCATCTACCACCTGAGAGAGACACACTACCAGACTTTAACTTGTGCAATTGCATGCTTGATTATTCAAGTTTGTAAGCTTGAAGGTTGGCGCTGGAGACAGTCCAGCTGGTGGCAGTGAATACCCCGAGGACAGGCACCTCTCTAAAAGCTGTTTCAGCACAGAGGGAGAAGTGGGTTGTCACAATGGTAAAAAAAGATCAATGATCCATCTAATCTGCCAGAAGTTCCCTATCAAACGCTGGTCCCTTTTGTCCATACAGGGTACTAGCCTTCTCTATTCACCCACCATTCCCCCCTCCCTACAGCTACCACACTGAGTAACCACTAAACCCTTCACTCTGTCCCAGCCATGTTTAAAATCATTTATGGTTTTGGTGAACACCACCTCAGTTGGTTGACTGTTCCATGATTCCAGCACCCTTTCTGTAAAATATAACTTTCTCACATCCCACTTCAACCCTCTCATCAATTTCCACTCTTGCCCTCATGTCCTTAACCTGTTACACGTGTTAAATAGTTCCTCACAGTGCACCTTATTTATTCTCTTCAAGAACTTGAAGGTCTGTATCATATCACCCCACTCTTGTTTGGTCTCCAGCAAGTACATCTTCAGTGTCTTAAGCCAGTCCCCATAAGATCTACCCTGCTGGCCCTGAATCATCCTGATCTCCCTTTGTTGCAATGTCTTTAGCCTGTCCTTATCTTTCCTGAAGTGATGATTCCAGAACTGCCACAGTACTCCAAGTGTTGCTTCACCAATGATCTATAAAGAGGTAGTAATACTTTACTTCTACTGTTAGTACCCCTTCTGATACATCCCAGCATCCTATTTCCCTTACTATAGGCTTTATTGCATTGGTTTGATTGTTTAAGTGAGTCACTAATGATGACTCCTCGGTGCTTTTCCTCAGCCATAGTACTCAGCTTTATCCATCCTATCGAGTACTCTGTCCTGGGGTTCTTGTTCCCTTGCTGCATCACCTTGCACTTTTTGGTGATGAGTTTCAATTGCCAAACCTTAGACAACCTCTCTAGCCTTTGCAGACCATGCTGCATCTCTTTAATTCCCTCGTCATTATCTACCCTCCCTCAGAGCTTCGTGTCATCTATGAAGAGCCACAACTTGCTCAGATTCCTTCTCCAGTGTCACTGGTGAACACAGTGATGAGGACAGGACCCAGGACTGATTCCTATGGCACAACATTCATGGCCTCCTTCTCTTCCGATATAACACCAATAATCATAATTTTCTGTGAGGCACTGGGTTGAAAGCCTTGCTTAAATCAAAGTACAGTAAATCCACTGCATGGCCCCTATCCAATACCCTCATCACCCAGTAAAAGAAAAGTATCAGGTAGGTCTCAAAGACCTCCCTTCCATTAACCCATGTTGTGTACTCTCCTGGAGTCTGTTGTTCTCCAGGTATTCCATGAGGTCTTCTTTGACCAGTGAGTCCATCAGTTTACCCACAACAGAGGTACAGTAAGACTGATAAGTCTGTAGTTCCCTGTTTTCTTCCTGTCCACCCCTTATGGTGCCGGCCTGCATCTGCTACCCTCCAGTCTTTCAGAACTACCCCTGTCTGTAATGAGCTATGGAATAGCCCTACTAGGTGTTGATGATAACATTTTATTTTTATACAGGGACATCTTTATTGGGGCAAGCCCTGTTTACAACAAATGTCCTGTATTAAAAACATTAAATGAAGCATGACATCACAAATAGATTAAATCAAAGATGACTAAAGTGCAATGAAGCAATATACAATTGATGAATCAGATTTAACAAGTGTTCAACAGACAAGTTATGCATAGTTCATTTGTAGCATTCATGTGGTTACACCAATATGTTCCTAAGAGCATTTGGAAACTTTTTCAAAGTGTTTTATTGCTCGAACATCAAGGAGTATTTCATTTTAAAATTATGCTATACACATTTATAGAGTCTGACTCCTATATTTAGTATGTACAATGATAAAAGGCACATATATATAAGGTTTAGTCAGTTATGCTGCCAGTTCCTTGAGTACCCTCAGATACATCCCATTGGTAGCCCTTGATGAGGGCGACTGCAACTGAGCGACTCGCTAAAGGGCAAATCAATTGTGACGCCCGTCACAGGGGCTGCCGGTTAGGGACAGTGACCCGATGGGAGGGTGGGCGACCATAGCAAAATGAAGTTGCTACAGGTATGCTTGCAGGGGATTGGGGCAAGCATGCACAGCAAGAGGTGGGAGTGGATTTGAGGGGTAGTGCTGAATTAGATTGCTGAGCCAGCCCCATAGTGTAGCGGGTTGGCTCACGGCCTTGGTAGCAAGGGTGCTGGGCTCGGGTCTGAGCACAGGTTCATTTTTGCTGTGCCCAGCCTGAATTTTATTTTTTTTAATGTTTTGCCCTACTCCCTGACATGCAGCACTCTAGAGTTGAGAATCCTTTATTGGGGGGGTGCAGGGGGCATAGCCCGCAGCATAAACATAAAAAAACAGAAGTCCCAGGCACTGTGTTGTTGTGCACTGGGGAGTTAGAGCACCAAAACTGATTTTCAGAGCTCTGACTTTGCCGTAATGATGATTGCCCTTTGGCGGTCACCATTATGACACAGAACCATCCCATTAGATCCCAGAGCCTTATCTATCTTTAGGGCTGCTAGCCCTTTCTGGACCCTTTTGCTGGTAAATATTGGCTGCCTCATCTCCAGGACCCCATTTATGATAACCATGATGCCACTTCCTGGCAGGGGCCTGTTGTTTTACCTAGTGAATCCAGATACCATATATATATATATATATATATATATATATATATATATCATAACCCCCCTGCACGTTTCCCAGTCCACAAAATTCACTCTTCCCTGCTCCTGAAGGGGCAAAAATAAAATAGAAAAAAAGGATTTCTGTGCAATCTACACCACCATGTAAGCAATAAGGCATGATGGGGTGTGCATGGAACACATTTTATCAAGACGTTAGGGCGAATAAGGCACAAGGCTGAAGGCTAAGGACTTAGCACTACTGCAAGGCAAATGTGTTCCCCGCACATCCCAGAGTGCCTTATTGCGCTTATAAAATTGGCTCTTTGTTTAAAACTTTTACAGTTGGGAAAAGCATGTTTATATGTAGAAACAATAGATTTACTTGTGTACATTTATGATAAAATAGTCCTTCCACCTACTACAAATGATGTCATTGATGATGATGTCATTGTATTATTGCCTACTTTCTTCTTCCCATTTTTTTTTTTCCACATTCAAGATATGGAATGTTTATCATAGAATGTTTACCATGGAATACATGGATTTAAAATTCTGCTCAGTTCCATTGGCAGAATGTTTTTCTGCTAACACTCTGTACGCATAGACAACAAAGGCCTTTGTTACAGCCAGAGCCTCAGTTATCTCTCTGTCAGGAGAAGAAGAGAGTTCCCTGATGAACAGATAAAGATAGAAGGGGGATTTTTCACTGTAAGCAAAGAAACAGTTGTAGTGAAAACTATAAACAATACTTATTGTTTCTAATTTGTTCATGTGTGTAAGGAGAGTGTGATAATCAAGGAAACTACAGTTAATTAATTTGTTTTATTTTTTATTTAAGGTAGTTTTATTTTTAGGGCCCAGATGAAGTTTTTTTTTACAGTGTAAAGGTAGCAGCCATGTTTGTGGTGGAAGATCAGTTCTGGCTGTAGGGCTAACTGAAATGCCTGTGTTCCAAATGCCCATTGATCTGGTTTCCAGACTCTTCACAGTCCTTTTTTTTAGCCATGTGTAAACCATATTTTACACATAAATAACAGCCAATCAGATTCCATGATTTTACCCTGCCATTTTATAATTAGAGTTATAACCTTTTTAGAAGCCTAAAGTGTGACATTTCACACTGAAACATGATTTTTCCCAGGTCAATATGTAACCTTGACCAATGCAACAGACTTCTTTATATAATCAAAACTTAGACTACGTATTGTAGTTTTTAGTTGTTCATATTGTTTCCTAACATTTTAATCTATTTTAGGTATCATCATTTTCTACAAGTTCTACAGGAAAGTAATCAAATATTTTTTTCTATCAGATCAGGACATTTAAAATGTTTCACGTTTTTTTTGGCATGATACAGCTGATCAAACCAGGATGGTCCTGATAAATTCAGGACAGGTGGTAACTCTAGCATCAGCACTCAGTAAACAAACAAAAACAATTATAAAATAAATCTTTCACACATTCCCCCTGCATCATTCCCAGTCCTCTCCTGCTGCAGGGCCTGCAGCTGCCAGTACAGGCTCACACTGTGAACTGTCTCCTCTCCTCTGCAGCACAGTGTTACTCCTGCCTTAAATGAGAGTTTAACAGGAATGTTAATGCATGATTCCCTGCTAATCTCTAAAGTTTTCTGATCAAAAGTAATTCTTAAAGGAAGCTCGTTTCGATAGTCAGCCCCTTTCCCTTAGGGAGATAGCTGGTAAGGGTACTAAGATGTGCACTTCATGAGGATATTTTGACCTCCAGCATCACTGAGTGACTGCTGCAGGCAATGTGGCTTTCCTTCTCCACTGGTTTCCAGGTCCACTCCCTTTCTATGGAACGAGAGAGATTATACTGTTCCATGACCACAGCTAGAGATCTAAGACAAGACACTAAAGGAACTCAGTCTCTGGTATGCCCTAATATACTTTGACAGGAGTGATACCAGATGCTGAGATCATGCACATTAGTTATACAGATAACGACTGGATGAGACTCTGCTGCCAAAAAAGGAGCAATAAAACATAAACGATACCAAATAAACTACTTGGGTAGGTTGAAGACTTTCAAATATTCACTAAGGATCTTCTTGAGAGTCAGCTGTATTCCATGAAACATCAAGTTAGCCATATAAATGAAAGATAATTGAAATTGCCTGGAGCATACCAGAAATTGAGTCACATTGTGTTTATGTTTGGTTCTGTGCTTTGCCAACAGCATGGACATGTTCAATGTGTTTCCTGTAGAAAAAGATGTGGCATGACATCAAAGTGCTGAACTGCTGAAGGAATACTGAAATCCTTTAGACTTACTTCACGGTGGTCAAAACACCAGGTAACGGCATCTTTACTTAATGCCAATTAGGCATCAGATTATCCTTACTTCTTATATCTGGAGAAGTTTTTAGTGTTGCTTAGTAAAAGGAGCACTCTGAGGATATCTCTTTAACATCTTTGTAAGTGACATTGCAGAGGGTCTGGAGGGAAAGGTAAGCATCTTTGCAGATGACACAAAGATCTGTAACAGAGTTGATACACAAGGGGGGGGTAGAAAGGATGAGAAGGGACTTGTCAAGGTTGGAGGAAAGGTCAGACATATGGCAACTTAGATTCAATGCAAAGAAGTGCAAAGTAATGCACCTGGGAAACAAAAACCCAGGAGAAGAGTACACAGCAGCAGGGGATGTACTAACAACAACAAAAATGTAAATGGGACCTGGGGTAGTCATATCAGATGATCTAAAGGTTGGTAAGCAATGTGAGAACTCAGTAAGGACAGCCAGGGGGATACTGGGATGCATAAGAAGGGGCATCACAAGTAGAAAAAGGGAAGTGGTTATCCCTCTGTACAGACAGTTGGTGAGACCCCATCTGGACTACTGTGTGCAGTTTTGGAGACCTCATCTACGCAAGGACATAGACAGGATGGAAGCAGTCCAGAGGAGGGCAACTAAAATGGTGCAGGGTCTGCATCAGAAACCATGTGAAGAGAGGTTGAGAGAGCTTAATATGTATACCCTTGATGAAAGGAGGGATGGAGGTACATGATAGAAACATTCAAGTACCTCAAGGGAATCAACAAAGTCCAGGAGGGTAGCATCTTTCAGAAAAAGAGATGTGTAAGAAAAAGGGGGCACAATTTAAAGATAGAGGGGGGATGGCTCTGGGGTAATGTGAGGACATTTTTTTTTCACGGAGAAAGTGGTGGACGCATGTAACTGCCTTCCTGGGGAGGTTGTTGGGTCTAAAACAGTGGGGGAATTCAAACATGCATGGGACAGACATAAGGGAATTGTAGAGGGGGTGGCAGGAAATGGGCTGTTGGTTAACTAGAATCTGCAGCATATCCAGTAGGTAGGGAAATGGGCAGACTGGGTGGGCCAAGTGGTCCTTATCTGCCATCAAAGTCTATGTTTCTATATCAAATAAATAAACAGATGAAATGCCAAAATGTATGCTGCAAATAACATTTATTGAGTCTCAACAAGCAGATAACGCAGAAAGCGTAACATTGGAACCCTGATGCTTCATATCCTATTCTACTAATCTGTCCCCTGCTCCCTGATCAGAGTTCTCTGCAGAACTGTAGACTTAAATGCGGATGCCCTATAGACATCCACGGTAAGATGCCCCACTCCTGCTCCACTGCACTCAAACTCCAGGCAGCTCACACCTTGGGAAAATTGTTTTGACACTGGATTCAAGCTACTCATCTACTCCCAATTGATGCTGTTCTACCAGTTACCTCTTCCCTGCCTGCCCTTTCCTCCCACCCGCTTGACTCACCCCACTTTCCAACAAAGCCCAAATTCAGCAGAATAAGTCCCTCAGACTTATGGCCGCTCAGTTCCTTTGCCATCTCTGCTCTGAGGAAGGCATCTCTGGTGACTACCTGTAGGGAAAACAAAGCCATAAAACAGCAATTTCATTTAGCTCCTAGTGAGCTGCACAGAACCCCACCCAGATGCTTGTGTACAAAAACGTTATGCATGATCATTTTTACATATATAATTCCATAGATGGTCAAGTTGTAAGCAGATAAGTATTTTCACAAAATTTCTCCAAAAATAAAATGTCAGACTTGCAACCTCTATATGACTCATCTAAATGTCATGATCAGTTACTTGTCTTTAGGGTATCTGTCAACAAGTCTTCATGCTAAATTTGATGCCTCTGGTTCAATGGATGGCCCAGTTGTGGCCAAATAACAAAACTGTAATAAACTCTGTGAAATTACATGCAATTCCACAAACATTCATAGAATTTTGTGGAATTCCAACAGAATTCCATGAATTTAGAGTTTTCTAATTCTACACAGCTTTATTTGGCATTGATTTCCCCTCACTTCCATATTGGGCCAATGAATCCAAGTTGCTTTTTTGTGTTAGATAATTTTGTTTCTTATAACTGTCTTCGGCACATTCCCCAGTATTGACACAAACAATACCAACATATAGGTCCCCAGTTCTGCACTGGAGCCCTTTAGTATGGCTATAGTGGGCTGCAGCCATCTTGCTTTAGCAGGAAAAAATGGGATACCGAAGCACAGATTTGGAGTTGCAGTACATGGTTCCACAACTCCAAATTACTCCACTCATTTCCTTCACGAGTGCAATACTTTTGCTCCTGTCACCCACCGTGGCCTGCCATCATGCATGACTTCACCCCAGCATTTGCAATGAAGTCGCGCATGTGCAATGAGCTCATAGTAGATGGCCACTCAAGCTCAGTGTGCATGCTTGACTTCACCACAACAGCAGAAGTGAAGTCATGCATGCACAACTGCTTGCACATGGGTACTGAGCTCTGGTGGCCATCTTGGACATGGTGGACTGGGCCATGTTCTGCCATGAGCCAAACCAATTACAAAATAAACTTCAGCGGGCCTTCTCCTCCATCGAATCCTGGTTCCTAAATCATAAACTGCTTCTCAATCAGAAAAAAAAACAAGTCTATGGTCTTTTGCAGCCCCCACAACAAAAACAAACAACTCCACCTCTCCATTGCAACCAAACAAGGCGCCATCCTAGAGCAAACACAATCGTTCAAGTACTTTGGCATCACCCTTGATCCCCACCTCTCATACGCTGTCCATATTAACAATGTGGCAAAGTCTGCCAATGCGAGGTTAGGTATATTATTCTGGCACAGGAAACAACTAACCCCAGAAGCACTGTCAGTGGCCGTCCAAAGCTCCATTGTCATCATCATAGACTATGGTCTTATCATATATGGGTCTGGAACTACCACTGCTCTCAAACGTATCGCAACCTCCCTGAATAAGGCCTGTCATCTCATCACTGGCTCACATCACCATACCCACACTTGTGACTCCATATTCCCAATCTGGATGGCTTCAACTGGACAAACGCATAAAATACCAAACCTGCATCACGGCCAAGAAAATCATAATGAGACTTGCCCCACCTGGTGTCTGTGCCTTCCTTAAGCCTAGACATAAGAATGTCACTACAAGGAGATCCAATTCCCATCTACTACATATCCCACGATGTTGCATGACCCAAGGACAAAGACCATTTGCCTATCGGGCATCCAACTGGCTCAACTCTCTTGGCAGTGACATAGTGACCGCTCCAACACTCGGCCTTTTCAAGTCCAAGCTTCACCTCTAACTGCTAGTATCCTGTGATTGCCCATCTTAACATTTACACCAGTCCAGCTGCACATGCCCCAGCACCCAACACTTACAATCAGTCTTTGCACCCCTAACACCTTACCTGGCATATTCCCTCAACAAGGCCCCCTGGCTGCACTGTCTCCCACCCTCGTCCACCTCCCCCATATCTCCACTCCTGCCCCTGCCCCCACCCACCTCCCATACTCCCCCTAACCCCCTGTACCTCCTACCCCCCTCGATCTCCTACCCTCACTTCTCCCCCATCGCCCCTCCTCCCCTTGTCTTGCTCATAACTCAAGTCTTTGTACTGGTTATTACATGTCTGTAAGTCAGTGACATTATGTTTGTAACTAAAAATGATGACTGTTGCACATGCTGACGTGGAACCTTTGTAAAAGAGCCTCGGCTCAAAGGTATTGTAATCCTAGATTGAAATAAATAAATAAATAAATAAATAAATGAGCTCTGCTAGCTTGTCTGCAGCCATATTGGCTCTGGCCAGATGTTGTTAACTATTGGTATCACACAAGCCACTCCCCAATCATCAGGCACATACACAATCATTTCTGATGGACTCATTGAACAGAAAAGCTAATGATTTGGATAGTTTCTTAGCTAACTCCTTTAAGATATTTGATGCATTCTGTTAGACCCCATTGACTTATTTAAATGTACCATCCTTTGTAATTTTTTTTTACTTATTCAGGTGTTACTTGTAAGTCTTGCACAAAGTCCTCTTGTTTTCATTTTTTAAGCATTAACATGCAAATGATATATCATAACTTAGCTCTGGGTAGATGTAGCAACATAAAGAAAGACTTTGTATATGCAAATTAAATCAAGCAGAACATTCTTAGATCACTATTTATTACACTGTCCCATCAAAGTGACACTGTTGACTCCCTTAGGCCTTGAAGGCTCTCTAGTTTAAACAAGCATTTGTCAATGCCGAATGTTGTCTCGCTGGCATTGGCATTGGTAGTGGCAGGTGTTAGAGATGCATAATAGGAATGGCAGTGAAGTATTGAACTGATGCCAACCCCACCCCCAGTCTGCAGAGACTGACAGGCATTGGGGTGTGCCTTTGGGTCATCAGCTATAATGCTCATGCCATTTTACCTCACCCTACCCTGTAGACACTGACAAGTGTTGTGATGTGCTTTAGGGTCTTTGGGCCTTATACTTACCCCATTCCATAAGGAAATACACTGAGATGGGTGCAGTATAGGAGAATGGGGTGAACTTTAGGGATGAACACTCCAAGGCACACCTTGATGCCTGTCACTGGCTGTAGGGTGGGGGTGGGGTGAAATGGTGTGATCATTATAGCCAATGATTCCAAGTCACACCCCTGATGCCTGTCAGTCACTACAGGGTGGGGTGGAGTGTTACAGTTGGAAACCCTAATGCCATAGGCATTTGTTGGTATTTTTCACTCCACATTTTCAACATGGGCTTTTTGTGACCCCACCTCATGCAGAGCGGCACTATCAGTTTGTTAGCTAAAAGTTGGTTTTGCACAACGATTATGCCATTTGGTGACACAGGCATGAAAACACATTTTGTGCTGGATGTGAAAAATGACAACTGTATTGTTCATGAGGAGGTGTAAAAAAATGGCAACACGGAAAATCTGGAGTTAAAATATGAAAAATTGGTGAAGTCATGAGCATGCATAGAAACTGCTCAACACATGTCTGTAAAACAATTATTTGGGGAATTTTTTTAACCACATTTTCAACATAAGCATTTTGGAACCTCCCCTTATGAACAGTGGCACTGTGATTTTGTTAATCTGTAACAAAAGTTGATTTCCCACAGCAACCATGCCATTGTGCTCCACAGGTGCAAAAACCCATTTTGGGAAGGATGTGAAAAATTACAGCTGTACTGTTCATAAAGAGGTGTGAAAAATGCCAGTGTTGAAAATCTGGCATTAAAATATTGCAAATTTGCAAAGTTACAAGGGTGCATGGAAACTATGCACCCCATGCTTGTAACACAGTCATTTTATGGACTTTCATCACCAAATTTTAAGCATAGGCATTTTAGGACCTCTGCTCATGAATAGTGTCACTGTCATTTTCTTAATCTATCCCTGAAACTGATCACCCACAGCGACCGTGCTATTATGCACTGGAAGTGCGATAACACATTTCGGCCAGGATATGTAAAATGACAGTTGTACTGTTCATAAGGAGGTGTGGAAAAATGCCAATTTTGAAAATCAGGAGTGCAAATATTATAAATTCATTAAGTTACGAGCGTACGTGGAAACTGCACAATGCACGCTTGTAAAACAGTCATTTTTTGGATTTTTTTTGCCAAATTTGCAACATAGGCTTTTTCAGAGTCCATCTCATGGACAGTGGCACTGTCATTTTGTTAATCAGTCCCGAAAGGTGATTCTGCGCAGTAACTATGAAATCACCTTTCAGGACCAAATAATGCCATGACAGTGACTGAATTCATGAGGAGGGGTCCCAATAACCCCATGTTGAAAATTTGATGCAAAATTCCCCCAAATGCCTGAGATATGCACCAAAGTTGACATAACCCTATTTATGCCATTATAGTGTATGGTAGAATGTTATAATGTATGGTAGAACATTATAATCTAGTGTTTTTTATCTTTTCCTCATGTTGTTATGCCATCTATGTGACGTGATGAAGTTGTTAACCCATCGATAATACATCACATCGATGGCATAACAAAAAGGAATTACCACGCGCATAAAGTTCCAGCACCAGAACTGCGACCGCGATATTCAAAATTCACTGCAACTGTCATATTCGCAGTGAGCAGTAATACAAAACCACACAGCCGCATAAATGGCAGCAGCAACATTTTCCAAGCCTCTAAGCGAGGCATTTATTCAGCAGCAGCAAAACAAAAGAACATTAAAAAAAAAACAGAGTCAGATGTGAGGCATTTCAGATCCTACCTGGCAGACGTGGGGGAGGCTCGCACAATCGGAGACTATATTTCCTGTTTGCCACTTGCAGCACAACCCCTTCTTACCCACTTTATGGCAACGCTGATTGGATGCCACATGACATTTGATCCCGAAAACTGTTTTTTGCAGTTCTCATTGTTATTACAGTCAATAAGTATTAAAAATGATAAGTATGTTGATGTAACGTGATACGGTAACACAAAATGTATACTGTTACTATTAACAATAAAGGAAATGTGAAATGGCCAGTGCAATCCCGTTCTCTTCTGAGTAAGGTAAGGTGACCACTGTGACTCACTATATGGGGGAATCATCTTTTTTCAGATGCACATAGATGCCCATACACTATAAAAGACAATCTATGGGCATCGATGAACACCAACGGTATGTGAACCTCTCGTGATTTCCCTGACAACCAAGGTAAACCTCCCGAGCTTCGCTCTCAAGGTTTACATGGGTTGTCAGGGAAACCACTCAAGGCTCACATAGTGTTGTTGTTCATCGATGCCCATGGATTATCCCTCTATGTTATGGATAGAAATCCATAACTAGAATGGAGTTGTTATGCTGCAGTAGCTATGTCATCGCAGCTGTTATGCTGCACTAGCTATGTCAGTACTGCAACATAACAACTTGGAATGCTGCCACATAGTTGCTTTCCTCAATCTAGTTAAGCTGGACGTCGATTTTCTTTTTTTATCTTGGACTTACAGAAACATCTGCAGCACACTGTGTCAGTTAAAATCAAGCATTTGTCAATGCCGAAAGTTGTCTCGCTGGCATTGGCATTGGTAATGCAGGAGTTAGAGATGCATAATAGGAATGTCAGTGAGGTATTAAACTGATGCCAACCTCATCCCCACCCTGAAGAGACACATTTTCAACATAGGCATTTTGGGATCTCCCCCTCATGAACAATGGCACTGTGATTTTGTTAATCTGTCCAAAAGCTGATTTCCCACAGTGACCAGCCATTCTGCGCCACAGTTATGAAAACACATTTTGGGCAGGATGTGAAAACTGACAGCTGTACTGTTCATAAGGAGGTGTGAAAAAATGCCACTGTTGAAAATCTGGCTTGAAAATATTGCACATTTGCGAAGTTACAAGGGTGCTTGGAAACTGCGCAACGCATGCTTGTAACACAGTCATTTTATGGACTTTCATCACCAAATTTCCAACATAAGCATTTTAGGACCTCTACTCATGAAGAGTGTCACTGTCATTTTGTCAAACTGTCCCAAAAACTGATTTCACACAGCGACTGCACTATTCTGCGCTGGAAGTGCAAAAACATATTTCAGCCAGGATATGTAAGTACTGTTCATAAGGAGGTGTGGAAAATGCCAATGTTGAAAATCTGGAATGAAAATATTATAAATTCATGAAGTTATGAGTGTGCATAGAAACTGCACAATGCACGCTCATAAAACAGTCATTTTTTGGATTTTTTTACTAAATTTGCAACATAGGCTTTTTGAGAGCCCACCTCATGAACAGTGGCACTGTCATTTTGTTAATCAGTCTCAAAAGGTGATTCTGCACAAGTGACAGCAAAATCACCTTTTGGGACAGAATAACACCATGACAGTGACTGAATTCACGAGGAGGGGCCCCAATAACCCCATGTTGAAAATTTGGTGCCAAAATTCCTACAAATGCCCGAGATATGCACCAAAGTTGAAAAAACCTTATTTGCCATTATACAGCTTACCAGCATTTCTTCAGTTTGCGGTCGGCTTTGAAGAGTGCAGACGTGTTCCTGGTCCACCGAAGATCATCGCGCCAGACTCAGGAGGTAAGTATGGGGTGAAGAGGGAAGTGGGGAGGTAGTGTGTGCAGAGGGTGGGCATGGGCTGGGGAGGGAGTAGGACAGACCATGAGGGACTGTTTTCTTCTTTTACAGGTTTAAAAAAAAAAGTTGCGGGATGGTTTTTGTTTTACAGGGGCATTTGGCACCCTGGGGTGGTCTCCCAGCATGCCACCTGACTGTTTGGGGGGGCTAGTCAATGGAGGACTGGGCACCCCCACTGGTACATACTGAGGGGGGGGCTGCGAGGGACTGTTTTTTTCTTTTACAGGTTTAAAAGAAACCAAAAAATGTTGCCGGATGGTTTTTGTTTTACAGGGCATTTGGCACCCTGGGTGATCGCAGAGTGCCACCTGACTGTTTGGGGGTTAGCCGATAGGGGATTGGGTACCGCTGGCACATATCAAAGGGGGGGCAAGTGTTGAGGGGGATTGGGCACCCCCTCGGCACACAACAAATGAGAGGGGGCATTATGCTGACAGGGAGTGGGCTCCCCTGTCAGCACGTGAAATGGGTTAGGGCATGCCAACAGGGGGATTGGGTACCCCTTGAACTTCAGCATTGTGGCAGGTGGCGGCGGCAGTCACTGCCACCATGTTTGCTTCTCCAGCAAAGGCATGTCGGAAGGTGCCGCTGCATGACGAGCTTGGCTCTCATTGCAGCAGACTTTTTCTTTGATCTGGTGGCCACATTACGTATTGCTGGTGTCAGTGCCTGCAGCTGCCTCATTGGGGAATGAGGGATGCACCTACTGATGCGTGCCATGCTTTCGCCCACACTGACCGCTCCTCTAAATCTGCTACTATTGCAATATGTTGGCTGTGCAAGCGCGAGCCAACATAAAAAAAGAAAATGTTAAAATTTCTATTCTCTGTTGTCTTCTCCAGCTGGTTTTGTGTGATTTTCTATCCTGTGACTGCCCATACTCTATAAAAGATTGGGTATGAGCAGTCATACACAAACAAGGAAATTCTTGTATCTTGAGGTTCCCTTAGTAACAGAGTACCTCTCGAGCTGTGCTCTCGTGGCCATCTGTAACCAAGAAAACCTCTCAATATAAGAATATTCTTGTTATGTATGACTGCTCATACACATAGATACATAGATACATAGACAGTGTCGGCAGATAAGGGCCTATGGCCCACCCAGTCTGCCCATTTGAGCTTGTAAGTTTAGTTTATGTTTTCCTAGAAGTCTTACCTGCATTTCTTCAGTTTGCAGTCGGCTTTGAAGAGCGCAGACATCTTCCCAGTCCACCGAAGATCATCACGCTGGGCTCCAGGGGTAAGTATGGGGTGAGGAGGGTGTGGAGAGACAGGGTACACAGAGGGTGGGTGCAGGTTGGGGGAAGGGTCAGGAGAGACCGCGAGGGACCATTTTCTTCTTTTACAGGGGAAAAAAAAAGATAATGAGGGTCAGTTTTCTTTTTTTTTTGCAGGTGTTTGTTTGGTACACTGGGGTGAGCTCCCAATGTACCACCTGCATTATGAGGAGGGGGACCACAGCCGATGGGGATTGGGCCCCCTGTCAGCAAAGAAATGGTTGGGGGGTGCGCATGATGCCAAGGGGGATTAGGCACCCCCTCAGCACACAGCACAAATCAGGAGTTGAGGACATTATGCTGATGGGTAATGGGCTCCCCCATCATCAAATTGAACTGGGAAAGGGGACTGAAGGTGATGGGGACTGAGGGCCCCATCAGCAAGAAAAGACTGTCGGGGGGTGCATGATGCCAAGCGGGATTGGGCACCCCCTCAGCACACAACTGGAATGGGAGGGGGGCATTATGCTGATGGGGAGTGGGCTCCCTCATCGGCAAATGAAGTGGATCGAGGCATGCCAACAGGGGGATTGGGCACCCATGAAGTCGGCACTCTGCGCAGTGGCAGTCAGTGCCACCATGTTTATTGAACTGCTTCACCAGGAAAGGCATCTCAGGAGGTGTGTTATTGTGCTGCAGCGTGATGAGCTTGGCTCTCATTGTGTCGGCACTTTTCTTAGATCTGGTGGCCAGTTTACGTACTGCTGGTGTCAATGCCTGCATGCTGGCTTATTGGGGAATGAGGGACACACCTACTGATGTGTGCCCTGCATTTGCCTACAATGACCGCACCTCCAAATCTACTACAACTGCAATATGTTAGCTGGCACGCAAGCGCGCCCCAACATAAAAACACATGTTATGATTGATCAGTCTATAGAGATTGCATATGTAGCTGATAGTTTGTTTCTGATTTTTTTTTTCTTTTAAAAGTGAAGAACAGACTGCCCACCATATTGGTGATACCACACAAAAATGTGTTTGTTTACAGTTCTTGCTTAACTCCAACCACGTCTTTCCTGGATTTGGGAGCACTCCAACACAGTCTAGTCACTCATGATGCAGTGGGAGGAAAAGGAGACAGTGCATTATGAGTGGCTGCACTGTTTGGGGGTGTTTCTATTGTTCAGAAAGAATGCAATAAGTGTAAATTTTGGATCTGAAACAAAACAAGGCTTGGTGTAACTGTACCATTAGCATATATTTCAGTTCTACTAATAAAGGAAGCAGTAAAAGCAACAAGCAACATTAATGAATTTTAGAGAAGGTAAGCAATCATAAAATGTGGGTTTCCAACTAGAAATAATATGATACTTAAAAAGGGTTGACAGTGTCTGTTCAAAGACAAGATCAGGAAAATATTGTTGAACCTGATAACACAACATTTTGAAGCAGAGGGAGAACTGAATATATTAAAATATTTTGACAGTTGAAGGAGAAGGAATACATTTGTGAATTTTGTGTAAAAACATTACAATTTAGAAGCAAATTACAAGATGAAGAGTCATCACAAGGAAATACATACTGAGGACAGAGCTTAATTTTACCATATTGTACCCTACCTGTGAAACAATAAAATCTGCTTCTTCTGCCCAGTTTGCTAAAATACTTGAAGAAGGGAACATTGTGGCCTCAAAAGCTTGTGTGCTGTAACATCTACATACAATGTTTTTGTTAGTCCAATAAATACAATCACAGCTAGCATAAAATCTAGTATTCCAAGGATTAACATGGCTGAAAGCAGTCTCTCTTTTCTAACACTATAACTTTGAAACAAACTTCTATATACCTGGATAAACTTAGTTCAGGAAGGATATGGAGGGAGGAAAGGTGGTGGTGTGTGTGTGGGGGGGGTATGTGTTAGTAAAGATATCAAGACAAAAGAAATGCAAGGAGGTAAGGAGGGAAGGGTGGTACTATGGGTCACCCTGGAGACAGCAGCCGGAGCCACCATTTGCACTGTGGTTATTTACAGACCTCAAGCACAGGTGGAGGTCCTAGACAAGGAAATGGGGGAAGCCATGAACATGATGGCAGAGAAGGGAGAAGTATTGCTGATGGGGGATTTCAGTATACTAGATATTAATTGGAGCCTCCTGGCCATAGCCACAGCTAGAAACAGGGTCATCCTAGACTCCCTGCAGGGGTATTTCTGAGGCAACTAGTCAAGGAATCCACTCATAATGGGGCAATGCTGGATCTGGTGTTTACAAACAGGCAGTGTTTTGGGCATCAGGGTGGGATGCCACCTGGGGACCAGTGATCACTGGACAGTGTGGTTTAACATTAGGATGGTAGCAGAGGCTAACCACATAAGGACAAGGATACTGGACTTCAGGCAAGCAGATAAAAAAAACAGATGAATGCCTCTGAGATGCTCGGGGGGTACTCTGATGGGGTGGAGGGGCGGTGAGCCAGATTTAGGGATGGAATAGTGAAAGCAACAAACCTCGGTGCAAAAAAAGGTGAACAAATGCAGGAGGAAAAAAATACCAATATGGTTCTGAAGGGTAATGGTTCCCAAGAGTTCTCACGGTGGTGGCGGCAAAGGCAATTAAGGCAACATTCAGTAGACACAAGATGACACAGAAGAAAGAGGACAGAGAGGTGTACCAATCAGTGATGGTGGTAAGGGGGATCTAAGGTACAAACCAAGGAAAGATTAGCCAAGGTTAATAAAATGGGACAAAACCTTCTTTATATAAGTGGAAAAAGAAAGGTAGATGGGTTAAGAGGCTTAGGAGTGCAGAGGGAGACTGTGCAAGGGATGATTAGGAAAAAAGTAGATATCCTGATTAAATACTTCTGTTCTGTTTTCATACTGGAAGGGGAAGGGGGATGAGCCAAATATAGGTTACAGAACCACTGGAGGGAAAGAAGTAGACACAATTCCATTTGAAGTGGAAATAATCCTGAAGGGACTTGCGAATCTAAGAGTGGACAAGGCTATGGGTCTGGATGAGGTACATCCAAGGGCATTGAAGGATCTCAGGGAGCTACTGGCTGAACCTCTAACAGCCCAGTTCAATAACTCACTAGATGCGGGTTGGTCTCAGAGTCCTGGAGAAGGGCAGATGTCATAGTTCCACTTCATAAGAGTGGCAGCGGGGAACAGGCCAGTCAGTCTTGCATCAGTAATGGGGAAACTAATGGAGTCACTTCTAAAGGAAAGACTGGTAGATTACCTTGCATCCAGCAGCATACAGGACCCAAGGCAGCACAGATTCACTAAAGGGGGAACACGTCAGACAAACGTGATAGATTTCTTTGACTGCATGACAGGAGAAATAGAGCAAGGAGGAGCAGTGGATGTGGCCTATATAGACTTCAGCATGGCCTTCAATGCTGTGCCACATAGAAAGCTTATAAAATAACTAGGAAGCTTGGGGTTAGGAACCAAGGTGGTGAACTGGGTGCATAATTAGTGACAGATAGAAAACAGAGGGTAGTGGTTAATTACACTCACTCAGGGGAAGGAAGAGTGATCAGTGAGGTTCCTCAGGACTCAGTACTAAGCCCAGTCCTCTTTAATGTCTTTATAAGTGACATTACAGAAGTACTGGAAAGGAAGATGACACCAAGATCTGCAATAGGGTGGGGCAGCTCAGAGGTAATTTAAGAAAGTATTTTTTTCCACAGAGAGGGTTGTGGATACATGGAATGGCCTTCCGGAGGAGGTTGTGGAGTCAAAAACAGTGGTGGAATCCAAGCATGCATGGGACAGTCATAAGGCCATTCTAGGGGGTGGGGGTAGGAAGAAGTAGACTGCTGGTTAACTAGGATCTTCAGCTTATCCAGTAGGTAGGGAAATGGGCAGACTGGGTAGGCCAAGCAGTCCTTATCTGCCGTCAAATTCTATGTTTCTATGTTACCCAGAAGGGTGTGGAGATAATAAATAGAGACCTGAAAATCTCAAGGAAAGGTCAAGGGTATGGTCATAAGGTTTCAATGCAAAACAGTGCAATATCATGCACCTCTGGCACAGAAATCCAGATGCAGAGTATAGAATGGGGGAGATATTGATGGTCATGAAACATGAAAGTGACCTATGGTAATCTAACAGATGATTTTAAGGTAATGCAAGAAAGCAGTAGAGACATCCAATGGAATGTTGGGTTGTATAAGGAGGGGTATCACAGCAGAAAGAGAGAAGTGGTGTTGCCTCTTTGTCAATGGTAAGACCACACCTGGAGTACTGTGTCCAGTTCTGGAGACTGCACCTCAGAAAGGACACAGACAGAGTTAGGGGTCATCCAAAGAAGGGCAACAAAAATGGTGCAGGGGCTGCACCAGCTTTCCTATGTGGAGAGACTAATAGATCTATATATGTAAACCCTGGATGAGAGGAGGGAGAAGTAAGACATAACAGAGTCTTTCAAATACCTCACAGGGTGAATAAAGTACAGGAAGGGAGAATTTGTCAGAAGAGAAGGTGTTCAAGAAATAGAGGGCATGCAATGAAGCTGGGGGGGTAGGAGGGAGGTGAGGAAGCCTTTCTTGTGGTGGATACCTGGAACAATTTTCCTACAGGTGTGCTGGGGGAGAAAACAGTGATGTGCTTCAAGCATGCATGGAATAGGTATAAAGGAAAACTGGTATCAAAACAGGTGGAGAGAGAGAGTGGCCAGAGACCAGGTAGGGTCTGCAATGGCAGAACAGGCAGGGAAAAGAAAGGCAGACTAAGTCAGCTGAGCAGCCTTATCTGCTGACAAATTCTATGTAAGATTTGTTACACTTTTGTCTCAAGGTTTTGGTGTTTTCAATGTATTGAAAAAAAAGCTGTTTTAAAAGATTGCATGTTTGTCTGTATTTTATTGTAGTGGTGGCAGTCATTCAATAAATTAATAAAACTAAACACTCAGATATGCAGTGGATATGCTGAAGTGGTCACAGTATTGTTATGCAAAAACCCAGGCACCAAAGTCTATGGTGTCAACAAGGGGATGAAGGATAAGAGTTACAAGGAGATGCTGGCAGAACTAAATTTGGTAAATTTACAGATGAGAATATTGAGCAGAGTATAATTACAGATTTTTGATTTCTAAAGCAGTTTGACAGGGTGGACCATTCATGGTGCATTAAGCTGGGGAAATCCACTTGGACTATGGGGCAATAAATGTACTGAATTCCAAGGGTTTCTGCTACTAGAGGTTTTTATATCTGTCCACATCACTGCCATAGGTAATCACAGTGCATAATCCCATAATCTAGTTTGGGTAAGGCAAGGCATTTGACACAGTCCCACAAAAAAAGATTAATAAACAAGTTAGCCAGCCTGGGAGTGGGTCCCAGTGTGGTAGCCTGGGTAAAAGATTGGCTGGACAACAGGACACAGAGGGTAATAGTAAATGGAGTCCACTCTGAGGAAAGGGTGGTTACTAGTGGGATACCACAGGGCTCAGTGCTGGGACCAGTCCTCTTTAATGTCTTTATAGATGACATTGTGGAGGGCCTGGAAGGAAAAATATGCCTCTTTGCAGATGACACAAAGATCTGCAACATGGTTGATAACTCAAAGGGGGGGGGTGGAAAAGATGAGAGGGAATTGGCAAGTTCAGAGGAATTGTCAAAAGTATGGCAGCTTAGATTTAAAGCAAAGAAACGCAAATTAATGCACATGGGAAACAAAAAACCAGGGGAAGAGTACACAATGGGGGGGGGGGGGTACTAACAACAACAAAAATGGAATGGGACCTGGGCATAGTCATATCAGATGAACTGAAGGTAGTCAAGTAATGTGAGAAGGCAGTAAGGAGGGTTGGGGGAAACTGTAATGCATAGTGAAGCATCACCGTAGAAAACAGGAAGTTATTATCTCTCTGTACTGACAGTTGGTGAGACCCCATCTGGAGTACTGCTTGCAGTTCTGGAGACCCCATCTCTGCAAGGACATAGACAGGATGGAGGCAGTCCAGAGGACGGCAACTAAAATGGTGCAGGGTCTGCACCAGAAGCCATATGAAGAGAGACTAAAGGAGCTTAATATGTATACCCTAGAGGAAAGGAAGGAGGGGGGGATATGACAGAAACATTCAAGCACCTCAAGGAAATCAAAAAAGTCCAAGAGGGTAGCATCTTTCAGAAAAAGAGATGCGTAGGAACATGGGGGAGCTATCTGAAGACAGAGATGCAGGTGACACTATACTATACCATGCTACACACTAGGGTTTTACATGTGCTGTAGTTGATACTGTAGTTGTCAGAAAAGTGCAAGCATTTATAGCACAAGTTTAAAAACTAGCTTTATTTCTCACTTTGTATATTTATATTGTCAAAGTGTTGCAAATAGAATAAGTTGATGATTTTGTATTTTTTATTCACTTTTAGGAATAAAACACTAATTTCTGTTGTCAGTAAATGTAAACTATACATGAACAGGTGTTTATCAATGGCTCATATGTTGTTTGCATTTTGTTATGACTTTTCTGAAGAACAAAGAAGTATACTTTACAACCACACTGAATATGATCCTGCTTATAAACCAGCATCAAAACAACTAACCCAAGTGAGAAATCTATTTAGTTTTTAAAAGCTTTTCTAAAATACCTTACAACAATTTTGTGACATATAGCATGTATCAGTTAGGGTACATGCAACCTCTGCAGCACAGCACAGTGTGACTGTAGTTTAGTGTTAACTACATGTAAACTCCCTCCATGCTCCCCTAGGTAGATATCAGATGCTACTAGATGAATCATTAAAAAAAAGATTGAATATCATACCTCTGTAGTACCTGTACAAAGAAAAAAAGTGCCTCACATCAAGGTGTCTAAAGTCAAGTTGTCTAATTAATTTGTCTGCTAAACCACATAAATCAACAAAAAAATGTCCTCATAAAAGTAATCACATACTTTATCACACAGTTCTTTTATCTTTATTATTGTTTTGCATGTGGGGATATATTAACTACTGTGGTGCCGCAAAATTAATCTTTCATCACATTATAGACTAGAGAACAAATAGAAAAATATTTTTTAAAAAGGCTGATCTGTAATGAATGTTCCAGATGTTCAAACAGGCCTGACCGCAACACAGATAGAGGCTCCAACTATGTGATTTATGAATGCAAATCCTAACAGATATGGCACTAACTTACATCAGTTTATCATCACTGGAAAGTACTGAAAATTGTTGTTATTCTTTACAACCAGATATGATTTTTCTGCACATAGATGCAACTGATGTTGTTACAATACTCTGTAGGGGAAACACAGAAACACAAACAATGCCAGCAGAAAATGACAATTGGTCCATCCAGTCTGCTCTGTTATAGCCTATGCTACCCCAACACCCATTGTCTAGTCAAGGGTGTTTCAGGATACCCCCAGATTTCTTATCTTGTGACCAGACAGAGTAGGTAATATGGACCAATGAGGTTCTGTACTGAGGTGGCCTCAGAATATTTTTCCAGAATGGTTAGTCATACTAAAACTACACAATGGGTGCAGTTCTCCTTTACTGGAATATCACCAGTATCTCCTGAAGTTATAGTTTTCACTAAAATGCAAAATATACCCCCACACACAATTATCTCCTCCCATCCAGTTCCTTCTCTCACATATTTTTATATATACCATGTTCATAATAGGGCTGTGTGAATACCTTTAACTGAATATTCGGCCAAATATTAGGTGTCCAGATTTTTGGTATTCGGGTTCTAAAAGAAAAGGAAAAAGCCAACAGCATCCCATCCTCCTCCCTAGCCCAGATCCAGTTACATACCGAAGACCCATCCCCCCACCCTAAGTTAGCACCCAATTCCCCCCCTCCCCCGCCTCCAACCCCAGCACCACATTTTGACATGCTAGAATTTGTTATTACAAAAGAAGTTGCAACAATGGGTGACAGGCACAACCCACCCCGCTCTACAGCCGGACGCCGAGTTTCATTACTGTCGCCCCCCAGTAGCTGTGCAGCAACCTCAACACCTGAATATAACCAAAAATAGAAGGCATCGGATACAGCCCACCCTCCTCACAACAGGTTGCCTTCATCTGAATGAAGGCACTCATGCACAGGCTTACTCATATAATAAAACAAGCTGATCACTCCAGCAGGTGCAGGAGAACTTCAGGGAGTTAGGAGGAAGCCTTGAGAAGGTAGCAAACTCTGTGACATTCTTAGAGGTGCTATCTGTCCATGGCAGGGGAGAAGCTAGGGATCTCTGCATCAGATGTTTCAACACTTGGTAGGAGGCATGGTGCAGAGAAAAGGGTTATGGCTTCACTGGGTACTGGGGGCCTACCTGGAGCGATGAGGGCCTGTACAAGGGTGATGGCCTACATCCATTCAGGAGGGGAACAGCAATTCTCAATGAATGATTTAAATGCTGCCCAGCCAGGCAATTAAACCTGCCAAGGGGGAGGGGCAATGGGAGCAGGGAGACTCAAGTAGCCCAACCCCACAGGTTACAGCAGCCGGAAAAGAGAGTCAGGAGGTAACTTGGTGACAGGAACTCCTGATCCAGTTATAAAAGGTGTAACAGAGCAAAGGAGACAGCGATGAAAGGTAACCAATGTGGGATGGAAGAATCAAGAGGGAAAATGCTGGGATAGAAGGAGGGCAGATGGAAAAACATGGAAGGCCATGTTTACAAATGCTTGCAGCCTGGGGAATAAAATCCCAGACCTGGTGGCCTTGAAGGCAGAGGCTGACATGGACATAGTGGCAATAACAGAGACATGGTGCACCACAAACCATGACTGGAAAGTAAATATTCCAGGCTATGCTCTATTTAGGAGGGATAGGGAAAGCAAAATGGTGGGGGGCTGTACATGAGGGAAAGTATAAAAGCAACTGCAGTACATGGTAGGTGGAGGGGCCAAGACACTGTTGGTCTCCCATCAGACAGGAAATCACACAGCAATTCACACAGGTGTGATCTACAGGCCTCCAGCTAGGGGGAGGAGGTGGATAGGGAGTTAGTGGAAGAAATACACGAAATGGCAACAAAGTGGGAGGTACTGCTACTGGATGATTTTAATATGCCAGATGTGGATTGGATCATCCCAGCAACTGCCTCAGCCAGGAGCCATGACATTCTGAACTCCCTGCAGGGGAAGACCTCAGGCAGATGGTGCTAGAATCCACAAGGGACATGGTTATTCTGGACCTAATACTGACCAATGGTGACAGGGTCAAAGAAGTATGGGTAGAAGGGCACCTGGGGTCCAGTGACCACCACACAATGTGATTTAACATGGGTACAGGGTCATGGTCAAGACATACTAAGGGAAATGTCTTGGATTTTAGGATGGCAGACTTTGATAAGATGAGGGTATGCTCTAGGAAAGCACTGGCAGGGGGGGATTGAGGAACAGTGGGCACACCTTAAAGGAGCCATAGTGGAGGTGACAAATCAGTGCATCAGGCTGAGAAACAAAGACAAGAGAAGGAAGAAACCACTATGGTTCTCAAAAGATGTAGCAGAGAAAGGAAGGCCAAAAGGGTGGGTTTCAGAAAATATGAGGAGACTCTGAAGGAGGAGGACAGGGTGGTGTACCTAAATTGTCTGAAGGAGGCAGGGAAATCTGTTAGGAGAGCAAAGGTGCAAACAGAGGAAAGATTGGCACAGACAGTGAAGAATGGGGGAAAGACTTTCTATAGGTACATCAGTGAAAGAAGAAAGTCCAGGGGTGGGATTGTAAGACTCAGAGGGGATGAAGGGGAGTGTGTTGAAGTTGACTTGGAAAAGGCAGAATTACTGAATAAATACTTCTGCTCAGTATTCACCGAAGAAGGGGAGTGACAGGGATTAAAGCTGGGCTGCAAATACAAAGAGGGGAAGGAGGTAAACACCAGTCCAGAAGAGACAGCCCTGGAGGAAATCTCAAAACTGAAGGTGGACAATGCAATGGGACCTGATGGCATACACCCCAGGTTATTAAAGGAACTGTGACAGAAGCTAGCAGCACCACTGGCAGCCATTTTCAGTGAGTCACTTAACACAGAAGTGGTTCCAGAGGACTGGAGGAGAGCACGTGTAGTTCCTATTCACAGACATGGTAGCAGGGAGAAGGCACAAAATTATAGACCAATCAGCCACACCTCAGTTATAGGTAAGATTATGGAGGAACTGCTTAAAGAAAGGATTGTGGACCACTTGGAATCCATAGGAGCCCAGGATCCGAGGCAGTATGGATTCACAGCAGGCAGGTCATGTCAAAAAAATCTGATAGATTTTTTTGACTGTGTGACGAAGGATGTGGACTGGGGGGAGCGGTGAATGTCGCCTACCTGGATTTCAGCATGTCATTCTACACCATCCCACATAGGAGACAGGTTAACAAGTTGGATAGCCTGGGCATGGGCCACAAGGTGGTAAACTGGGTTAGAAACCGGTTAGTGGACAAGAAGCTGAGGGTGGTGGTAAACGGGATCCAATCTGAGGAAAAGGGGGTGACCAGTGGGATACCTCAAGGATCCGTTCTGTGTCAAGTCCTCTTCAATGTCTTCATTAGAAACATTGAAGAAGGGCTGGAGGGGAAGGTTCACCTGTTTGCAGATGACACCAAGATCTGCAACAAGATGGACACTCCAGATGGGGTGGAGAAAATGAGGAGAGACCTAGGCAGGCTGGAAAAATGGTCCAAAGAGTGGCGACTGAGGTTCAATGCTAAAAAGTGCAAAATCATGTACCTGGGTCACAGAAACCCTGGAGAAACTTACATGATGGGAGGGGAAATTGCTGATGGTCACCAGGGAAGAAAGAGATCTGGGGGTTATCATATCAGAAGAAATAAAGGTGGCCAAGAAGAGTACAAAGGCTGTAGGAGGGGCCAGTGGCATGTTGGGGCTCATAGGAAGGGTATCACTAGCAGAAGGAAGGAAGTGGTAATACCACTGTACAAAATGCTGGTTAGTCCTCATCTGAAGTACTGTATACAGCTCTGGAGGCCACATCTATTAAAGGACATAGACAGGGTGGAGGCAGTTCAGAGAAGGGTGACTAAGATGGTGCAGGTCTTGCACCAGAAGACCTATGAGGAGAGATTAAAGGACCTCAACATGTATACACTGGAGGAGAGGAGGAAATGGGGAGACATGATAGAAACCTTCAAGTATCTTAAAGGCATAAACAAGGTGCATGTGGGCAACATCTTTCAATATCGGGGAAGTACAAGAATGAGGGGGCATGATATGAGATTGAAGAGGGGCAGGATAAGGGGAACTGTGAGGACATTTTTTTTCATGGAAAGGGTGGTGGATGCAAGGAATGGCCTGCCCCAGGAGGTGGTGCTAGCAAGCACAGTGGGGGAATTTAAACATGCATGGGATAGGCAGAAACAAACCCTAGAGGTGGGAAGGAGAGGCTAAAGCCAATGCCAAGTAGGGTTCGTGGCCACTAATAAAGATAGGGAAAAGGGCAGACTGGATGTGCCTAGTGGTCCTTATCTGCTGTCAGTTTCTGTGTTTCTATGTGCATATAGGTGTTTCATGAATAGAGGATGAATAGTACATTATTCATTATTCGGGATCCGAATAACGAATACGCATTATCCGTGGTATTCGGGAAATAACATTTGGAACATGCACAGCCCTAGTACATAATGATTCTGTAAAAAAAAAAAAAACAATCAATCAATCAATCATTCAATCGGTTAATTGGTAAGCAAATTGAAAGGAAACCTCTCTTTTACAATTGTGAGCAAGCAGATATGCATACAGAGATATTAATAAGACACACCAGCGATTCATATAAATAATTTAAACAAAATGTCAGTCTCTAGCATGAACATACGAACATATGAAATTGCCGGCAGAAAAAGGCCCATAGGTCTATCAAGTCTGCCTGACTGTGCAGCAGGAGCTGATATTGTCTGTTCTCTGAGTCCCCCTTCATAGTCTGCCCCCTCCTGGCCCAAAGAGCTATTTAATTTTTAAGTGAACCATGAAACCCCTACTGATCCTGGATCCATGAATTTCGGGAAGGTAGCATTTCTATTTCAGGCATATTTACTAGATCCTCTTCCTAATCCAAAGTGAACTGTTCAAAATTAGTATCAATCCAAAGCAGCACAACATGTGCCCAAGAGGGAGGTGAGAGGAGCATCCTTGCATCATTGATGACATTAGGCTGAATGACCAATCAGTCATTCTAGCATCATTAATAACATGACACTGTGCCCCCTCCCTCCCAGGTGCATGTAATGCTGAAGTCACATGACAGTGTGACTTATGAGCAGTACGCTGTGAGGTACGGAGGTGAGATCTGCTAAAATAGGACTATTACTGGCCATCCAAATCATAGATTAGGTGGCATCAACCAGACTGGCTAGCTAAATGACCAGCTGGTGCTGGCTCTTCATATCATGTCAGCAGTGGCAGTGACATGGAAGATTCATTTCTGTATGAGTCTAAGGACCACCATGGCTTAAAAAGTAATATAGTGCTGGCCCAGTGTTGTGGTGGGCTGAAGCACTGAGTTCCACACCACCTGCCATGGTGGTGACCTGGGTTTGGGAATGGACCAGAGTCACACCGGGGCCTGCTGGGGGGAAGGAAGATTGAGCATCCAGAGACAGATTTCTTCCTCTGGGGTGGGCGGACTGTGCATGTAACTGCTTGACTCCCACCTAGAGAAGACTAGGTGGTGCCTCATGCAGCCACCTCTCTGAGGGCTGGGTGCAGGCTTATGAGTCTGTACGTTGTCTTCAAGCTGTACGTCTATGGCCCTACACGTGCACCTACCTTAGGGAAGGGAGAAAATCGAGGGGGAAAACACCCCCAGGCCAGCAAGATGACTTTGGTCAGCTGCAGGCCCATATCTGATGACTCAGGTGACATCACCAGAATGAGCATGGTGAGGAAAGGCCTGGAGAAGTCTGGGTGATGGGGCTGGGGCGGATGGCATGTTAGATGTTAGACGGGAACAAGGAAAGCAAAAAAAAAAAAGCTCTATTAAAAAGTTGTGTGATGTGTTTGTTTAAACATTTTCTGAATTGTTGTTTTATTTCAGACATCTTAAGAAATATCTAGCAGTGTTTTATCTAGTGGTGTGCAAAACGGGGAAGGTTCTGGTTTTGGATCTGACAAATTACCCCTGGTTTTGGTTAAGGTTCTGGATTCAGGCTTTACGATGATGGTTCGACAAGAAACACGTCGACCGGCATCACAGCGCCGGAGCTCCATGTGGACGCATGAGTTAGTAGTCAGTGATGAAGCCAACACATCAGTGTGTGTGTGTGCTTTCATTGGGGGACTTTTCCCCCTGAGCCCCTCACACAGGGGCTCTTCCCCCACACCCCCCGTAATATTGGATTCTAACTAAAGGTCAGAGTTAGTTCGGTGAGTGGGTGCCAGTCGGGGGAAGGGATTGCCTGGTCCCAGAGGCACTTCTATGGTTGCTTGGCACTGTTGTTGATATAGACACATGTCGCCGTAGAAATGTCGCTGTTCAGGGGGCATACCTGGATTCATGCCCAATATGTGTTAAATATAAAACGTTCTCAATACCTTCATTTTAATCTATAATAAGGATGTAAACAGATAACCTTCTGTTGACAAACACTTCACTGTAGTTGCATGGCAGCCGGCAAGCACCATCTAAGCTAACAGGAAATGTTCTTGAAAGGTATTTGAGAAATTGTACTCTATATTCAGAAGTTCTGTGCAACATAGTTTCATTAGCTTGTAGTCTAATTTCCTACAGTAGTTTGCAATGTTTGCACACAAGTCATGTCATATGGTGACTGACAGGAGACAAGGAAAGGTAAATGACAGGAGACAAGATATGCTGAATGCAGGGACAGAGGCTGAGTAAGCAATAATGCCTGGCAGGGTAGGCATTATTAGGATATAACTGACAGCCCAGGGGTGTAATGAGGCCCGACACTGCAGGCAGAGGACCTTATAGCCCCTGGAAGGTCCGTTATATCCCATAACACCCACTCTGGAGGTAATTATTGCACTTAGAAAATGGGCCAGTGTATTGTATATGTTAGAAAATAAAATTTCAGTAGTAAAGCTATTGGAACCCTGGTGCCACCATACCAAGGGCTACTACTCCTGCCTGCTTCTCTGATTGCAGGTTGAGGGGCTTGGGCTTGGAAATTAGGGGTACTGTGGTGTGCCTCCCAACAGCAGAACTATGATTCTGGTGCCTCCACACACAACAATATGTAAGTGGGTAATTTGTCAAACCAGTACAGCCCCCTGGGAAGCTATACCTACCCACAACCCAGACTAATAGCCCAACACACAGTTTGACAGTAAATAATGCACTTTTCCTGCAATCCCACATTTAAAAACAAGCACTAATAATATGATCACCCACTCTGCACTTACCAACAGGGTCTGGACTTCTGACATACACTGTACCCTGTGCCTCTTGTAAGAAAACAATTCTCTGCAGCAACAATGCTCTATCACAGTACCTTTGAACAGGCTCAGTAACCGGACACTGGGTAATAATATGCTCACAGCCCAACTTAACATCAAACAGTAAATCAGATTTATTAAGCGGACTTGATCAAGGGAGGGACATGAATTTAGTCTGACTATTGTAATACTGTAACTAAGCATTAATTATACAAATGGGGTTTCAGAATCATGCATTCTGATTGGCTGACTGGCACCTTTTACTAGTGGTAAATCCTGGCATAACCCACGGGAAAAGGTGCCAGTCAGCTGCATCTGCCCAAATCAATCTGACCGCCTGAGAAAACAAAAACACCGCCATATTAATTCTTCTTTGAAGTAGGAGAAAACGGGAACTGCAACCTCACCAACACAAAAGTACAGTGTCTTCAACAGTTGTATATTCACCCCCCTCCCCAACACACACACAATTCAGCGGTAACCTTGTCCAAACTTTTTTTCTAACATACAATCCTCCATTACAGCTAGCAGCTGCCTCTGTCCCATGCTCTACACAAGACAATTACATGCTGCGATCACCATTTCAGTACTCTTACCTCCCACCCTATCCTGAGACTGCCTCCATCGGCTTCCTGATCCATCTCTGACCAGCACTTTACCACACTAGACACCAGCAACCTACACTCACAACCCAGTCTCCTCCCTAAGCTGCACCAGATTGCTCCACTTGCCTGAACTGCCGCTTTCTTGTACAACAGCACAACGTAGTTGATGCCCAGATGTACTCCATAGCGTCAGCTTGTGTAAAAAAAAAAAAAAAAAATACTCATTCATTATGAAATCATTTCGTTATCTACAGTCAGCAAAAATTATTTTTAAAGTGGAGAAAGTAACCGAGCAAACTCAGTTAATTTGCCAGTCCCCCCCGGAGCAATGTACTGATTGACAGCAGCCCCTCAATCCTGGAAGCAGGCTGTGTCCACTGCATAACAGGAGTCCCTGCCACCTACAGAATCAGAGCAGTAGGAAAAAAAAAAACTGAAGTCTTCACTGAACTGTACAATCATGTCTCCTTCCGTGGTTGACCCCCCCAACACTTGCACTATCACTGTGCTAGTCTGTATACACTCTTATTCACTAGCCAGCACAATCTGCAGCCATACTCAAGTAGTCCACCTAGCAACAGGGGACTATTTTACATCATGAGGAAGGATAATAAAACAAAAATCAATAAATAAAGTTTAAAAAATAAATATCAGCTTGTAATTAAATAATTTTTAAAACTTAACCTTCTACCCATTGTATAATCACAATAAAGCACTCCAGGGTATGGGTTATGCTGGGATTTACCCACGGCTGACCTGGTTTGACCACTCGGCCTGTGGCCTTGTGGCGAAACCACGCCAGCCATGGCCCATGGGTAAATCCCAGCAGAACCCATACCTTGTCGTGGTTTATTGCTTAAGCAGATAATAAATAATGAGCAGTTCATCTGTCCCTGAATCATTCCGTTTCACAGCTGCTGTGTACCCAGAGTCGACTTTAGGTGCAGGCTTGAAGTGTTGCCATCAGTAAATCAGCATTGCAGCTGGTTGGGGCCCTTGATGGGAAGCATGATATTATTAAACAAATGGAGACATGTGTCAACAGTGGAATATTTATATTCCCAGGCCGAATGGCTGGTAAACACAGTTAGAACCCAACAAGAAATTATAAAGCAAATCAGATGACACAGAGCATTTATTTGATTGTTGCAGGGGGCTACCCTGATGGCACTCACTGCACCCAGACCAGTTGAAGAAATGGATGATGATACCATGGATCTGCTGGCTTCCCAGGCTGATGATGGGGACTGGAGCTGACATGACTCACCTACTCTTCATGGCCTTTCCCTGTAGGTGGCTGCAACCCGTGACTTACCACTTCGCAGGGGCTGACTCCCCGAGACAGGTTTCTGGCCATGCAGACACTGGATCGGATGCAGGAACAGGCTTTTGGGCCACAGGTGGCACAGGCCCGATGCTTGAAGTTCAACTTGGTATTCAGATTGGCAAAGTCTCTTAGCCTGCAGTTAACAGGCTGGCTTAAGGAGCAAGCAGGAACAACTGATAATTGGTCTCCTTTCTTCCCAAACGGGGTAAGAGAAAAACACAATGTTCAATGGCTCCAAACTGGCACTGGAGTCCTTAAATTGAGAAATCTTCTCACAGTTCTTTCAAATGCCCTCTCTTCAGGCAAAATGTTTGTTCCTGTTTCAAAGTCTCTGAGTTTGGTTAGGGCAGAAAAGGATTGTTTCTTAAGTTCTGCGTTTCAGAAGTTTGAGTTCAGTAGAGAGGCAAAGCAGGCCAAATTCCCCAC
Source organism: Neoceratodus forsteri (assembly GCA_016271365.2). Taxonomy (NCBI): domain Eukaryota; kingdom Metazoa; phylum Chordata; order Ceratodontiformes; family Ceratodontidae; genus Neoceratodus; species Neoceratodus forsteri. The sequence continues at coordinate 1,648,033,649 of CM057450.1, forward strand.
AACACTTCTCAGCTTGCCACACAAGCTTCCGATTCTCATGGAGCTTGAGCTGATTCACTCTTTTTCTACTTTTAGGCAGTTCACTCCTTATAAATTCTGCAGGGGGACAAAACAGGCCTTTCTCCTGTGGTTCATCTCAGCCCACATACAGGCTGCTTCCTTCTTGGTGGCTCGAGCTGAACTCCACTGCCAACTGCAGCTACGTACTTGCTCCTCTCAGCTTGACAGCTCAAGCTGGACTGAAAAACACTGTTCAGTGGCTGTCTCCACTGTGAACCAGGATCTCTGTACTCCTGTTGGCTTCCTTGGCTGTCAATCTCAGTCTAAGGGTCCTCATTGGTTAGTTTTAGGCACCAACAAGAAAGTTCACAGCTTTCCCAAAAGCCACTGTAATTTATTTATTTATTTATTTTACTTGAACTCTAGGATTACAAATACCTTTAGGACCCCTTGAGGACCCCTTTTTAATGACTGGTCCAAACACGGAGTCCAGGACCAAACATGGTGACTTCCGTAGTTGAGGAATGAATAGGCAAGATAAACAACTCATTTACACAGTAACAATAAAGATTTAGAAATAAACATTTACGGTGCTTTGAAGGACTCCATCAGAACTACTGAGCGACTGCTAAATGGAGTCCATTAGAGTTATGCCTGGCTGGCCATGAGTCTTAATTTACTTGGACCCAGCCCAGGCTATGTACATTATATACAGAACTGGATCTCTTAAGGAGATAGTGCAGCGGCATGGCTCTGCACACTCATGCAGGACAGCATCCGAACACTACTGTACATGGATTTGCTTTCTCTTTCTGGACATCAGCCATGTGGTGGGCAATACTAGAGCCTAGGGAGATAGTCAAGGTAAGTCCCCAGTTTGGGGGTGATTACACTCTCCCCTCTCATGAAACATGGCATCTGTGTCAAGTCTATAATACAAGTATTACTATTAACACCTTCTGTAATATACAGGTCTAGATCATATGTTAGTATATATAGGCACCTGCACAGATATAAAATACAGTAAGTATACAAAATAACATGCTTTGAATGGTTCCTTTTAAACAACTGCATAGTTCAAATAGTTACATATTGTCATTACATTTTGATAGTCAAATAGCACGCATTACTTTAGGCATTTTCTCATTTGAAATGACAAATTTGACCTCCTAATAATCTTGAACATTGACCCATTTATACAAATATCCTGCATTTTTCTTAACTGACCACTTTTTCTCTGTAAGGGTGACCCTTTGGATACTGGGTGGATGGATTAATCAATATTTTAAAGATGCTGCAAACACTATCTTGGGCAGGGAACTGGCTGTAATGTACACCCCTTTATGAACTACATTTATGGGAAAATCAATAGGCTTTCCTGGTGTGTCATATATGAGCTGAACCACTGGTTTCACAATTCTTCCTGATTGTCTAGGTGTAGGAGGCATTGGCCTCTCAGCATTAGCACTCGGGTTAGCTACTCCCGGCTCATTGTCCAACAATAAGGTGGCTTCAGATGAAAGGGGTATCACTGCACTCTCTTGAGAATCAGAACTTGTTATGTGCTTGTCACGTTGGACATTACTTTGGTTTTCTGGCTCTCGAGGTTTAACTTCATCGGAAAGTGGTATTTCAACAAGGTTAGAGTCATACATCTCACAGCATCTTAAGAAACAGCAATACTTTCTTGGATATGAAATAGTTCACTTAACCCACTTAATCTAGCATAACTTCTTTGTTCATTTGTATGCTCACTACTGGCTCTTTCTGGTTCAGGCACATTAAGTTCAGATAGCTCCACCAGGCAAAGGGAGTCTGCTATGATTACACTTTGAACGTAACTCTTTGGAGATTCAGGGATGATTAAGAGAGCAGGATTGTCAGAGGTCACTGGGCTGTTAAGGCTATGACTGGAAGCATAAGGAAAGGCTCCCTGGAACAGCTGGGCTAATTCAATAGAAGGATAGTAAGCAGCATCACACTCACTTTCATTGTCTTCAGAGTTAGAGTCATTGTCAGCAGTAACACTTTGAGCTGGAGGCTCTGGCAGTTGAGCAGCAGTAAGTTGAGGTATTTGCTTGTTGCGGGCAGAAGATCTGGTGACCGGGCCTGTTGGAGCTGCAGCTCGTGGCACTGTTTTGAATATTATTTGCCTGACTGGCAGAAGGTGATTTCTGTGTATGATCTTTACAGTGTGAGGATTTCCTTCTGGGTGCACTTTGTATACGTGTAAATCATTCAACTTGCTGACAATATATGGAATGTGACTCCATTGATCAGCTAATTTATGTTTTCCTTGGAAACCTATGTTATGCATTAACACATGATGTCCTGCTTTAAGTTCTTGGGCCTTGACACATCTGACATGGTGAGCTTTGTTGACCAGGTTTTTCTTGTCTGCCATGTTTGCGAGTTGGTATGCATGATTTAGCTGAACCTTCAGTTTTTTTACATACTGCAGGTAGTTGTCTGACCAAGTACCATCAGGTGAAACTCCAAAACATACATCTACCAGAAGACGAGCTTCTCTGCCAAACATGAGATGGTATGGTGAAAAACCAATAGCATCATTCTTTGTACAGTTATGAGCATGCACAAGGGCACATATTTGTTGGCTCCACCTGGGTTTATTTTAAGGTGCAGAGTGCCAAGCATTTCAAGCAAAGTTCAATTAAACCTCTCCTGTTGTGGACCTCCCTGTGGATGATAGGTGGTAGTTCTGGACTTCCTTACACCCCAGATAGACAACAGTTCCTTAATGAGTCAGCACCCGAAATCTCAGCTTTGATCTGAATGGATTCTCTGAGGAGTACTGTAATGGACAAATAAGTTTTCCATAAAGACTTTTGCTATAGTGGTGGCCTTTTGGTCTCTTGTTGGATAGGCCTGAGCATACTGTGTAAAGTGATTTGTTACTACCAACACATTGGAAATGTTTTCTGAATCTGGCTCCAAGCTCAGGAAATCAATGCAGACTAGTTTCATTGGTGCACTAGTAGTTATGATATCCAGGGGAGCTGCCCTTTGAGGTTGAGCCTTTCACTGAAGACACCTACTACAAGTTTTAACATACCGATTGATGTCTAAACCCATTTTAGGCAAGTAGAAATGTGCACACAGGCCAAATCCAGAGTTCTCTTTCCACCTAAGTGTTCTATGTTGTCATGCAGGGCCTTAACCCAACATATCTGAACTTTGAAGGCAACACTAACTGCTTTCTCACAACTTCCCCTTGACTCTCAGGCAATTCTCTGTAGAGCAACTGCTCACGTAACTGAAGTGTAGGTCTTTCCCATAACAGTAGAGCAATTTTGGGGTCACTGGATCACATTTTGGAAATATCTTCTCCCTTTCTTAGGGCAGTTTGGACTTGTCTGATCATTTGGTCATAATAGTGCTCTTTCTGAATGTCAGCTGGAGTTAGTTGTGGTAAGGCACTCAAGTCTAAGGCTGCAAAATTACAATAAGCTATGTGTCAGGTGGTCCCAAGCAATCTGCCAAGCAATTCACAGTCTCTGGGGATGGAGTTTCATCTTTATCAAACTTGTGGCATAGTGCTTTTACTGGTTGTTCAGGAATATGCACCCACTGTTGATTTGAGGCAGATCTGCATGAAAGGGCATCAGCATCGACATGGTTTAGGCCAGGTCAATAATTCACTGCATAATCATATGTTAATAAAGCCAGAAGTCATCTGTGTCCAGTAGCATCTAATTTGGCAGCCGTCTGAACATAGGTAAACGGATTGTTGTCTGTCTTAACCAAAATCTTTGTGCCATAAAAGTATTCATGAAATTGTTCCATGATTGCCCACTTGCGAGCAAGAAACTCTAATTTATGTACTGGGTAATTTTTCTCTGAAGGTGTCAGACTCCTGCTGGTAAATCCCACTGGACACAATCCCTCAGTCTACTCTTGGTAAAGCACAGACTCTAGGCCACTCAGGCTGGCATCTGAATGCAGCACATAATGTTTGGATGGGTCAGCATAAGCAAGCATGGATGCTTGAGTGACATGATAAATAATTTCCTGGAAAGCTGTGTTGCAATCCAGAGTCCATCTCTGGCCAAAACATACATCTGCGTCAAGTCTATAATACAAGTATTACTACTAATACCTCCTGTTATATACAGGTCTAGATCATACGTTAGTATATATAGGCACCTGTTTGTGAGGTCTGAAATAGGTTTTTACAGTATCTTTATTAGAACATTTCTTAAATTTCTTATGAGTAGGTGGGTACCCTTGAATCAAGTTCAGCTATGGCCACACTACCTTGGTGTAGTCTTTGACAAAAAAACAACAATAGCCCCAAAAACCCATAAATCTTTGTAGTTCTTTGAAGTTGCAGAGCTTCAGCCAGTTGGTTAAAGCTTCCAATTTAATGGGGTTGGTCTGGATAACCTCATGAGGCATGATGTGGCTTACATACTTTACAGAGCTTTGAAAAAACTGACATTTGTCTATTGACAGTTTCAGGCCAGATTCCTCAAGTCTGTCAAGCACTTTGAACAGGCTAGCTTTATGCTCTTCAAGAGTTTCTCTGTCGACGATGACATTGTCAAGGTATACAAGGCATTCAAGGAGATTCATGTCTCTCACAGTACCTCCATTAATCTTTGAAACACTGCAGGTGCACCCGAAATTCCCAGGGGCATGCAAAGAAATTCACAGAAGCCTAAAGGACAAATGAACACTGTTTTCTCCCTGTCTTCAAGAGCAACTTGTATTCTGGTAATACCCACTGTGAAGATCAAGGACTGAAAACCACTTACTCCCATTCAGACAGTCTAATATATCCTGTGTGTGGGGCATAGTGTATTGATCAGGTATACTGTAGTTCTTTTACTAAGGATTCTATAGTCCACAGACATGCGAACAGAGCCATTCTTCTTTCACACTACAACAATTGGGGAGGCATATGGACTACGTGACTCCTATATTATCCCGGCAGCTAGCATTTCTTGCGGATAATGCCTTACATTGTAAATGTCAGCAGGAGCTAGGTATCTAGACCATTCCCTAAAGGATCTCTCTTCATGCATGTGGATATGATGTTCAGCACTGGTAGCACAACTGACATCCCATTCTTTAAGGGAGAATACCTTGGTTTGCAGAGCTAATTTCTGACTGATTCTGTCCCTCCAGCTGCTTGGGATGGGAGACTCCCAGAATCAAACATGTCAGGTGATACTTCACACTCATCTCCAGTCTGGCACTTAGACGGCAAGGCAGCAGTGTCAGCACAGTAGACCTTGACCAGGGTGCACCCTCAGTTGACTTTGATGTCCTGATTTGTAACATTCTGAATTTGGACCACCACTCTTTGAGCATAGGCGTGAGCACAGACAGGCAGTACACTGGGTTTAACCAGGAGTCCTTCAGACAATTTCACTTCTTCTTAGTCTTCCAGCTTTAGTATCCTATTGGCCACATCCTTTTGCAATCACACCTCTCCACTGACACTACATTGTGCATCTGGGGGAAGAACAAAAGTTGAAGAGTCCTTTTTCCAAACAAATTCCACAGACTCATCCTTGTCACCCTCTTGTGGGTGCATCTGCATCTCATAGGACCTCCGAACCATGGCATGAATATTTAGAGATTTTCCAGACTTATGTATTTCTCTCTTGGCATATTTGGGCAATGCAGCCAAACATATGCACATTGGTCCAATTAACACTGGCACCCCATCGTACAGGCCAGAGGGAGGACAGACCAAGGCTAATGTCTCCACAGGGTCTCCTACTCCTGCTACAGAGGATGGAAAAGAGAGCCACGCCTGCCCCCCTGGATCCAAGACAAAGCACCAGGTATGCTCCTCTACGATTCTTCTCTGAATTTAAATTGCCCATCAACCGCAGCTGAGCCCTGATTGTCCGAAACCCCATTTGTTTCAGCTGAGACTTGGCTCTACTTCTGCACCTGCTTTTCCACAGCCTGTTCCAGTTAACCTAGAGATTTTTTCTTCTGCTCCCCCTCCCCCGGCACTCTTTAAATGGTCTCACTATCCTAAGAGACCTCCAACTTTTAGCCACCACCAATTGGAATAAAGGTACCATGTATTGCCCTTAACAGGCACCTACACCCTCTTAATCCAATCTCTTGTTCATTGATCTACAAAGATGTTCACTCTGACAATCTTTTTCCACTCTCTATGCTGTACATCCTTTAAGCTTAAAAAGGTTCTTCCTGCATCTGCACCCCCTGCACTAACCTCTTCATCGCTCATCTCCCCTCCTGTCTTCCTGTCCCTCCAATCCACCCTTACCCCCTTCTCTCCTCTCCTTCTCCCTCTTTCCAGCTCCCTCCACCAGTTGTGCTTTACCCCATTCAACACCCTATTACTCCACACTACAACTACCCTCACTTCCTTGGCCCACGGTCTTTCCCACAGTAATATGTGCCTATTGCATGAGTGCTCGCACTCAGTCTCCTCCCTACACATAATATGCAATGTTCTCACTAGACAAAAATACTATAAGCTCTCTATCCTTGTTTATAATAGACAAAGGAGGCTACTTCTTCTTTTCCTCCTCATCTCAGGGTCCATACACCCAAACCCCGGTCCTCCCAATTGGAACCATGATATCCATGGTACTCCCCCCATGCCCTCCAAGCAGCTTAAATTTCTGCACCTTAACATACAGATTAATGGCCAAAAAAAATGATCTTGAATCATGGCTCTCCACCAACAGGTTTGACATAATTGCCCTCACAGAAACCTGGCTCACAAATAAATTCCCCTCCCATGAAATACTGATAGATGGGTACTCCCTCTTCAGGAAAGACAGGCAAGGTAAAAGAGGTAGTGGCTGCCTCCTCTGGATAGCCAATCACCTCACAGCCTTCAAGCTAGTCACTCCTGTCTCTACCCCAATCTGGAATCCTTCTCCACAAACCTCCTGCTAGGCAAAAACAAAATGATAACCACCAGCATTACCTACCTTCCCCCTGGCACCCCCTCAAATGAACTTGATGACTTCCACAACCTAAGAGAATCATTTTCTCTCAGCAGGGAATGGATAATTCTTGGAGATTTCAATCAAAATTCTATCTCCTCAGTCCCTTGCAACCAGGGATTCTATCGCCAGCCTTGGCCTACACCAAGTCATCTCTTCTCTCACCCGAACCAACTATAAAACAGCCACCGAATCCCTGACTGACTTGATCCTTATGTCCCATCCCTCTCACGTCACCTCCTCAGGGGCTTTTCCCGACTTGATCAGCAACCACTGTGGGATATACTGCTACTGGTCTGCAAAAACCCCTCCTAGGGAGCACAAATATATCCATACCAGACAATTCAGAAAACTGGATCCCGTTCAGTTCCACCAGGCAGTCCTGGCCACTGATTGGTCTTTTTCTGATACTATCCTAGATATCGACTCTGCCTTTAAGGATTTTAACACCAGATTTCTGGCCATTTACGACCATTTCATTCCGCTCAGAAAAAACAGGGTCAATATTGTAATATACTCTATACTGCTGATATGTATACCTATATACTATGTATTATTTACTTACTGTACTGTCTATTTCAAAGCATTGGTTTTCTTTTTCCCTAGGTACATGTAACTAACTCGAGGTCGCCCCTGAAAAAGGGACCATCAAAGTCTCAGCAGGCCTACCAGTTACCAAAATTTAAATAAATAATTAAAAAGGCAATAGCCAAGAATGGATCTCCCCAGAAATCTTCAGATTAATGAGGGAAAGGGACCATGCTTGGGCAAAATATAGAAGTCAAAAGCTCCACCACCTTCTTCAGATTTATAAAACATTCCACAACAGATGTAAATCTGCCATACAGTCTGCCAAAATCACCTACCTCACTGAAAAGCAGTGCAGCTCCCTTGGAAACCCCAAACACACCTTTAAAGTACTAAATAACCTAATCGGGAGAGGGCAAACCAATGAGCAATTCAGCCTCTCCCCCAGCAGGCATCCAGTAACTGATCCCTTCGAAATTTTTTCACTCTTTAGCAACTATTTTGGGGAACTGGACAAATTCAAACCCACCCAAACCCCCTCCTCAAGGCCCCCCAACCCCCACCTACGTTTCTTTTTCCAATATTTCTATCCCCCCCGAATAAGTAAAACTCATCAAGGCCCATGACCCCAAGACATACTTAGGGCCCAATAACACTAACTACAGGGTTCTCAAATTGATCTGCAAATCGGTTGCCACTCTGCTCACCAAGATTCTCAGTTACTCCCTCTGCACTGGATCATGCCCACTAAAATGGAAGCAAGCAAGCAAAATTTATGTATAAAATGCTATTAAAAAGAAAAGACCATAGCATTGTACATACATATGAAAATATCAATAAAATATATAAATACATATCTTATTCATAAAACCGAATAACATCATCAGCAGGTTTTCAAATATCAGAGAAAGCATATTCAAATAAATAAGATTTAAAGGCAGATTTAAATGCCTTCACAGATAGGCACTGTCTAATCTGACGAGGTAGAGAATTCCACAGGGTTGGAGCTACAGTTTCAAATGACCTAGCTCCAGAGTTTATCAACCGGAACCTGGGAATCTCTAGCAATCCCTCAATGGCAGAATGGAAAGGATGAAGAGGGCAGTAGGGACAAAGGAGATCTTGCAGATACTATGGCCGCTGTCCGTGTAGGGCTTTATATGTCAGCAAACAGACTTTGAATGTGATCCTCCACCACACTGGTAACCAGTACAGGCCGCAGAGCACAGTTGTGATGTGTCAAGATCTCGACAAGCCAGTCAACAACCTGGCGCCGCATTGTGCACCAGCTGCAGATGGTGAAGGTCCACCCCCAGTAGCCCTAGGTATAGGGCATTGCAGTAATCAAGGTGCAAAGTCACATAGGCATGGACCAACATTGGAAGATCATCAGGCGAGAGAAGGTGCTTTATCTGAGCGATGTTCCTCAGGTGGTAAAATGAGGTCATGATGACAGCAGACACCTGAGATTTCAGTGTCAGCTCATCGTCAAGTACAACGCCCAGATTCTGCACCTGATCAGAGGATAATAGCTGGTTGCCCCCCAGACACAGTCTGAAGGGTTGTCCAGCCACCCGCCCCTCTTCCAGATGACCTGGGTCCACAACCAACACCTCAGACTTATCTGGGTTCAACCTGAACCAGTTGGCACTCATCCAGTCCTGAATTTCAGAAAGGTAGTTATTAAAGACAGAGACAGCATCATTATGCTCGGGCACAAAGGACATGTACAGCTGAGTATCATCCGCATAGCAGTGGAAACTCAGCCCGTACCACCTAATAATGTCTCCCAATGGCAGCATATACAGCACACTGTGAATAACATGGGTGAAAACACCAAGTCCTGCAGTACGCCACATTGCAGGGGGTGAGGGGCTGGGGAAAAAACTCCCAACTCCACTCTCTGCACCCTGTCTCCGAGGAAAGACTGAAACCATCTGAGGACTGTATCAGATAGTCCACAGAGTAGCCACAAGTGCCCCAGCAATACCTCATTATCCACAGTGTCAAATGCTGCAGAAAGATCAAGGAGGACTAAGATGGAGTAACTCTTCCAATCTCTCGCTATCAGGACATCATTTAGTACCTGAACCAATGCTGTCTCATTACTATGCATCTTCCTGAAACTGGACTGGAGAGGATCGTAGATATCATAGGTGGTAAGATGCTCCTCAAGTTGCAATGTGACTGCCTTCTCAATAACCTTGTCAACAAAAGGCTGGTTAGAGACAGGCCTGTAGTTTGCAAGACAGTCAGTGTCAAGAGAAGGTTTCTTTAAAAGAGGATGGACCACTGCCTCCTTCAGGGTGTCTGGAAACACCCTGGTCTCTAACGATCACCTGACTATCTTCACAAGGACTGGTCTGATTACCTCTGATTGCAAAAATGCACCATGATCAGACCGCTTCACAAATTTGTCACCAGAGATGACTTCTTCAACTTTAGACCCATCTTTCATCTGGCCCCCCTCTCAAAAATACTGGAGAAAATAGTGTACAAGCAGACCACTGAATTTCTCAAACATTACAATCTTCAGACAGAGGCCCAACATGGGTTTAGGCCTGGTTACAATATCGAGACTGCCCTTATCAAATTCTCCAGCTTTGTTAATATATCAATAGATGAAAGACTCCTAACCGGTTTAGTCTTTGTTGACCTCACAAAAGCTTTTGATCTGGCAGATCACAACATCTTGCTATCCACCCTTTCTGACCTTCACTTTTCATCAGGTGTCTTAAACTGGTTCTGCAACTATCTCAACCACGAGTAATTCCAAACCATCATTAATGATGTCCTGTCAAACCCCTGCCTAATAATGTTTGGAGTTCCACAAGGGTCCATTCTGGATCCCCTTCTTTTCTCCCTTGTAATAAATTCTCTCCCCAAAAATCTGCATTATCACAGAACTAATCTTATATGCTGATGATGCTGCCCTCTTCTGTAAAGATAAAGACCTAACCACTCTCCTCAACAAGCTTCAAGCTCACTTCGGTAGCCTTCACTCCTGATTTGTGTCCAAGGAGTTTGTGCTCAATCCTAAGAAAACCAAAACAATGGTTTTCTCCGGCCCACGGAAACCACTCCCTCCCAATTTCACACTACATGACAATGAGGGCGATGAAATTGAAAAAGCCAGCAAATTCAAATACCTATGTCTGCTCCTCGACAGTCACCTCAACTTTAACTCTCATATAACTCAGCTTATAAAGAAAACTCACCAACGGCTAGGTCTGCTAAACAGGGTAAAACCATTCCTGACCAAAGAATCCAAGACTCTGCTCACTACTAGTTTCCTTCTCCTGCTTTTTGACTATGGTGCCTAAGTCTATTATCCACTCCTCACCCTATCCAACCTCCATAAACTCTGTTCCACCTATCACAGCATCATTCGCTTTGTCACTGGTCTCCCCAGATGGAACCACCACTGTGGCCTCTACAGTAACTCTAAATGGACCTCCATTGAGGACAGACTCAACAGCAGAGTACTCACTTTTTTCTACAAACTATCCTTGGGCCTCCTCCCCAACAGCATTATCTCCCTCTTCCCTACGTCCTCCCAGCCTCGGACCACAAAAGAGTCCTGGTCTCCCTTCTTCTCCATCCCATTCTGCCATACCACACATGAACAAAACAACCTCCCCTACAAGGGCCCAAGTTGTTCAACAGTCTTCCCCCTGCCATCTCCAAATGCCCCACTACAGCCACCTTCAAGAATAACCTTAGGTCTCACCTTTCCAAGGCTGCCAATTGCAGGTGTTACTTCACATGATTGCTCCATCTGGGTTACTCTCTCTCTCTTCTCCCCCTCCTTCTCCTCACCCTCCTCATCACCACCTAATGGACCCCTCCCATATCCAACAGGACAGGCCCCACTGGTCTGACCATGCACTTTCCCACAAATGCTCTTATAAATGTATATTTTAGACTGCTTGTATCTTATTTGCTTATTCATTTGTAAAGTTTTATATTTTACTGTTTTTTTAACCATTTCAGTATCTTATTTGCTTACTTGTCATAAGTCTCTTTTAGCACCTGCCCTACCTACTCACCTGTCAATGTTCTTCTCATTCTGTTAGGCAACATGTTAGTTCAATATTGTCAGATATCCTGACCCTTGTTCATCATTGCTAATATGTTGACTGTATTGCTTGTTTTGTGATCTCCTCTAAGAACTAAGGGTAGAATTAGTGACACCACTGACTACCCTGTTTAACAAATCATGGGAGGATGGGGTGGTACCCGAGGACTGGAGGAGTTCAGATGTGATTCCCCTTCACAAAAGTGGGAGCAAGACAGAAGCAGGAAACTACAGACCTGTTAGTTTAACCTCAGTGGTAGGGAAAATGATGGAATCACTTCTGAAGGAAAGAATTGTCGAGTATCTAGAGGCCAGAGGGGCACAGGACCCAAGGCAGCATGGATTCACAGCGGAAGGTCATGCCAGACAAATCTGATAGATTTCTTTGACTGGGTGACCAAAGTAGTAGATCAGGGAGGGGCTGTGGACATGGCCTACCTAGACTTTAGCAAGGCATTTGACACAGTCCCACACAAAAGATTAATATACAGGTTAGCTAGCCTGGGAGTGGGTCCCAAGATGACAGCCTGGGTAAAAAATTGGCTGGAAAATAGGACACAGAGAGTAATAGTAAATGGAGTCCACTCTGATGAAAGGGGTTACTAGTGGGCACCGCAGGTTCAGTATTAGACTGGTCCTCTTCAATGTCTTTATAAGCGACATTGCAGAGGGACTGGAAGGAAAAGTATGTCTCTTTGCAGATGACACAAAGATCTGCAACAGAGTTGATGCACAAGGTGGGTGGAAAGGATGAAAGGACTTGGCAAGGTTAGAGGAATGGTCAAATGTATGGCAGCTTAGATTCAATGCTGAGAAGTGCAAGGTAATGCACCTGGGAAACAAAAACCCAGGGGAAGAGTACACAATGGGGGGTGAGATACTAACGACAACAAAAATGGAAAGGGACCTGGGGGTAGTCATATCAGATGACCTAAAGGTGGGCAAGCAATGTAAGAGGGCACCAATGAGGGCTAGGGGGATATTGGGATGCATAGGGAGAGGCATCACCAGTAGAGAACAGGAAGTTATTATCCCTCTGTACAGACAGCTGGTCAGACCCCATCTGGAGTACTGCGTGCAGTTCTGGAGACCCAGTCTTCGCAAAGACATAAACAGGATGGAAGCTGTCCAGAGGAGGGCAACTAAAATGGTGCAGGGTCTGCACTGGAAGACATATGAAGAGAGACTAAAGGCACTTAATATGTATAGCCTCGAGGAAAGGAGGGAGAGGGGGGACATGATAGAAACTTTCAAGTACCTCAAGGGAATCAACAAAGTCCAAGAGGGTAGCATCTTTCAAAAAAAGAGGTGTGCAAGAACAAGCGGGCACAATTTGAAGATGGGGGGCGGCTCAGAGGTAATTTAAGGAAGTATTTTTTCACAGAGAGGGTTGTGGATGCATGGAATGGCCTTCCGGAGGAGGTTGTGGAGTCAAAAACAGTGGTGGAATTCAAGCATGCATGGGACAGTCATAAGGCAATTCTAGGGGATGGGGGTAGGAAGAAGTAGGCTGCTGGTTAACTAGGATCTGCAGCTTATCCAGTAGGCAGGGAAATGGGCAGACTGGGTGGGCCAAGCGGTCCTTATCTGCCGTCAAATTCTATGTTTCTATGTTTCCTCTGTATCTGTTCATAACTGGATGCTTGTGAAAATGGGCAACTTTTGCTCACATGATTTTCCAGTATAGTAAACAAACTGAAACTGAAATACCCAAGGCATGGATATGACTTATCACTCAACCCCCACACATGCAGTCCATCAAGGGGCTGTAAAGGATAGTCAGATAGATGCTGATCATACCAATCTTTGAATGTTATCATAACTTGGTACCTGCTATCTAGAACAGCTCAGGCTGGGATGCCATCTATATGTACAGTAGTCTCCATAGATGGACCCACTCTTTCTGTCCAGTCAGGATGAACATAATTCACAGGGTGCATAACAGTAGACTTGGCTACATATGGCATCTAGGGAGATTTAGATTGAGAAAGACTGGGAGTCATACAAGGAAAAAATGAGGGTCTAACAAACAAATCAGAAAGGCCCAAGTCCAGACAAAGGAAAAGGTAGCAGAAGGGGCAAAGAGAGGAGACAAATCATTTTTTAGATACATTAGGGAAAGTAGGAAGGCAAAACGGGGGGTAGTAAAGATTGCTGCTGAAGAAGGGAAATGCACCAAACATGACTCAAGAAAGCTGAAATCCTCAACAAATACTTCTGCTCAGCGTTTACCAAAAAGGACCCAGAGGATGGCCCAGCCCTGAAAAAAACACAACACCCCAGGACCAGGGGTAGACACGAGTCCCTTTACAGAAGCTGAAGTATGGGAGGTGTTAAATATATTAAAAGCAGAGGCACGGGATCATAATGTTGCAAGACATTATGTCTCATGGCAAAATCGTGCTACCAATACAGCATGATTTCTGCCATGAGGCATAAGTCTTTTTTCTGTTTTTCACTGATCCTGAGCAGCTGGTAGTGGCCTATAATAGGGTCATATCAGTAGCACTCAATCAGATTGCACCAGTTCGTTTTTGCCCCCTTCAGCGTCATCCCATTGCCCCATGGTTTGATGGGGCTTTGAGAGGGCTGCGGAGGTTGGGGCATAGGTTGGAGCATGGTTGGAGGAAGACTACCTCTGATGCCGACCATCTTATTTTGCTAGAGCATTATAAACTCTACTAAACAGCAATTTCCCATAAGAAGGCAGAATTCCTGTCCAGGGAAATTTCTGTTGCACGGAATCGACCGGCTCAGCTCTTCAGAACTGTTGACAGACTGTGCAACCCAGCCTGTCAGCAGATCCGTCGAGCCTTTACGCAAATTGATTGTGAGGAGATCACTCGATTCTTTACGAATAAGGTTGAAGACATCAGGAGGGAGTGCCTCCAACCTCATTCCAAGGCTGTTGTAGTTGATTGGTGTCCTGTCGCAGAGCCCAGAATTTCCTGGAGTACCTTTGACCTGCTGGATCTCGTAGACACTATGAAGATTGTCCATGAGATGCTTCCAACATACTGTAGTTTGGACCCTGGCCCTACTTCCCTGATTATGGGCTGTAGTGAGAACATCGGCCCGGTCTTAGCTCGGATTATCCGATGTTCTTTAGATATGGGAGTTTTTCCTAGCTCTCTGAAAGAAGGGGTGGTGACCCCCCTTCTGAAGGAAGCTTCTTTAGACCCGGATGACCTAGCAAACTACAGGCCAATCTCTAACCTCCCTTTTGTGGGGAAGGTTATTGAGAAAGTTGTGGCGGCCCAACTGGATAACCATTTGACCATCCATAGTTTATACGAACCTCTCCAGTCTGGTTTTCATAAGAGACATAGTACCGAGACTGCTCTGGTTCGGGTTCTCAATGATCTCCTGATGGCGAGAGATCAGAGACACCGCTCTATTTTGGTCCTCCTTGATCTATCCTCAGCTTTTGATACTGTGGATCATGGGGTCTTGCTCGAATGCCTGAGGTCCATTTGTGGACTGTCGAGTACGGTCCTCAGATGGTTTTCATCGTTCCTCAAAGGGAGAACGCAGAGAGTGGTCTTGGGTTTGTATTCATCCAGGGCCTTCTATCTGCCTTGTGGGGTACCTCAGGGCTCGGTGCTTTCCCCCATGTTATTCGCAGTATATATGCTACCCCTCGGAGACATTGTAAGACGGCATGAGCTGAGGTTTCACTGCTATGCTGATGATACCCAGCTCTACCTGTCTTTTGCACCTGACCAGGTTAGTGCTATCTCGGTACTGAACAACTGCCTCACTGATATCCAAGACTGGATGAACTCCAATGGTTTAAAGTTGAACCCGGGAAAGACTGAGGTTATGGTGGTGGACCCAGATCATAGGGTAGAGGGTTCGAGGACTGGTCTCCCCTCTGGATTAATCCTGGGGGTGGACCAGATCTTCACCTCTGAATGGGTGCGTAACCTGGGAGTGGAGCTTGACACTGGTCTGACCCTCCATTATCAGGTGTCTGCAGTTTTCAAGCTGGCATTTTTTCATCTTAGGAACATTGCCAGGGTTAGGCACCTTGTTCCACCTAGTGACCTACCAGTTTTGGTCCATGCCTTTGTGACATCTCGCCTTGATTACTGTAACTCCCTTTACCTAGGACTTCCCAGGGTTGATATCCGCTGCTTGCAGCACGTGCAGAACACAGCAGCACGTTTGTTGACTGGGGCATCCAGAAGTTCCCATATTACCCCTGTGCTGTGCACTCTGCACTGGCTGCCAATACAGTGGTGTATCACCTTTAAAGTGGGTCTTTTGACCTACAAAGCCCTACACAGTCTAGGTCCTGACTACTTGAAAGAGCTCCTGGTGCCCTACACCCCTCTGAGACAGCTCCGCTCGGCTGACGAGGGGTTGCTGGAGATTTCGAGGGTAAATTTGAAATCATCTGGCGCCCGTGCGTTTGGTCGCTGCACCTACCCTCTGGAATTCTCTGCCCCGTCAGCTCTGGGAGAGTAGGACGGTGGGGAGCTTTAAGCAGGTACAAAAGACTTTTCTATGGGAGAAGGCATTTCCTTCTTTGTTTTAATTTTATATTGCAGTATTGTAATATCTGTTTATAGTTGTTTTATTGCATGTATTGAATATGTTTTTGCTTTTCTTGATGTACAGCGCTTTGAAAATTTTGAAAGGCACTTAATCAAATAAATTTTACCATTATTATTATTTATTATTCTGTGGGTGGCTGCACCCCCGAACCCCCTCCCACTAATGATTCTTAACTCTGGGGGTTCTACTCAAGGAGTGCACAAAAGTGCAAAACATAAATATTCTGGGACCGGGAATCAAAACCAGTCCCAGACGCAGCACCTGGGTTCCTACTGCTGTGGCTCAGTCCTGTGAGCCATGGTAGCTGCTCGGTGGAACCCACTCCCAGCAGAGGTCATATCTTCTGCCTGGGAAAACGCTACTGGTGCAATACCGCATACAGCAGTATATGCGGTATTGCATCATTAGTGGTTACAGGCTACGCTGTAGCCATTTAGCCATAATGTCATACGCTATTAAGCATGTGACATAATGACCCAGTAGGAAAAGCAGACAAAGCCATAGGACCAAATGAGATGCACCCCAGAATCCTTAAGGAACTGGGGGCAGAATTAGCAACCCCTCTGGCACTTCTATTCACAAAATACTTGAAGAGCAGTGTGGTACCTGAAGACTGAAAAAAGGCAATAGTGGTTCCACTTCACAAATCAGGCAGTTGTGAAGAGGCTAGTAATTACAGACCAGTGAGGTTCACATCTATAGTAGGGCAAATAATGGAGACACTGCTCAGAGAATCATAGCATTCCTCGAAATTAGTGGCCAAGACCCTAAACAGCACAGTTTCACAGCAGGTAGCTCATGCCAGACAAATCTGCTTGAGTTTTTTGACTACGCTACAAAAATAGTGGATGATGGTGGGACGGTAAATGTGGTCTACCTAGACTTTAGTAAGGCCTTCAACTCGGTTCCACACAGAAGGCTGATAAAGAAGCTTGACCACACAGGGGTTGATCCAGAAGTAGTCAGATGGGTACAAAACTGGTTTCAAGGCAGAACTCAGAGGGTACAGGTTAATGGAATTCAATTGATGGAAGACAGGGTGACCAGCAGAGTGCCCCAGTGCTCAGTGCTTGGGCCTCTGCTCTTCAATGTTTTTATAGCAGACATCACTGATAGACTGGAAGGGAAAGTGTGTTTGTTCACAGATGACACCAAGATATATAACAGGGTGGACACCAAAGAAGGAGTGAGCAAGATGAAAGCTGACCTCAAGAAACTAGAAGAATGGTCTGGAATGTGGCAGCTGAGATTTAATGCCAAAAAGTGCAAGGTCATGCACACAGGAAGGAAAAATCCAAGAAAGGAGTGTTACCTAGGAGGTGAAAAACTGGCAGCCTCAAACCAGAAACAAGATCTGAGAATCAGAATCTCAGACGACTTGAAGGTTAGTAAGCAGTGTGAGAAGGCAACATTGAAGGCCAACAGAATGCTGGGCTGCATTGGGAGGGGAATCATGAGCAGGAGGAGAGAGGTAGTACTACTACTGTATAGATTGCTGCTCAGGCCTCACCTAGAATATGGAGTCCAGTTCTGGAGGCCTCACCTCAGGAAGAACATTGACTGGGTGGAAACAGTACAGAAAAAGGCAGCAAAAATGATTCGGAGTCTGCAGTACATGTCCAATGAGGAAAGACTTAGGGAACTGAATATGTACTCCATGGAGCACAGCAGAGAAGAGAGAGGGGACATGATTGAAACAAGTACATCAAAGACATTAACAAGGTACAGGCACAGGAACTTTTTCACTTCAAAAAGGGCTCCAGGACTATGGAACATGACCTTAGGCTGCAAGGAGGGAGGTTCTCTACCAACACCAGGAAGTTTTTCTTCACAGAAAGAGTGGTGGACGCCTGGAACAGCCTACCCCAAGAGGTTGTAGGGGTCAACACTGTGGGGGGATTCAAGAATGCATGGGATAGACACAAGGTAGCCCTAACTACAAAGGGTAATTAGAGTGTCAAATAGGTCTAAAACAAATGGGCAGACTAGATGGACTTTGCAGTCTCCTTCTGCTGTCAACGTCTATGTTTCTATGTTTTAGATTACTTTATCTGACCTGGCTAAGCAGCTTGGCTTTTACCTTTTGCAAATCTTCAGGAACCAGCATACTCTTTTTGCTTGCCCATCCTCACCACAATAGTAGCAGAAAACATTTGGTCTTGGGTTGTGAGTTTGAGCAGGGTCTTCAACCAGTTTTCTTTTAATATGGTGAGTAGACTTGAAATCATCTTTGGGCCTAGGGTCATGTTCAGCTCCACTAGGCCTTCTCCAAGGGAAAGGCTGGTGAGCTGACTGGACAAGGTCAAGCACTAATGCTCGTAGCTCTCTCATCTCTTTCAGCATATCACCTCTTTGGGACTTGGACACTAGCACTGGTGACAGAGGACTGTGCCTCACTGACAGTTTCAGCAGCAGGGGTGCAAGCAGTTTGACCTTTAACCAATTCTACAGCACTCCGGGCACTGGCTTTCACTCCCCATAGCTCTTTTAATAAGTCTTTAAGTTGCTGCGCACCAAGAGCAGTTTCATTTTCAACAGGTTTTTCAGGGGCTGGGGCCACTTGGGCAGCTCCCACATAAGGGTCCCAAAACTCTTCCTCATTCTCAGCTTCTCCAATCTCTTTCATAAGCCAGCAGTACTCAGAAGGATCATCTTAATGGTCTTGAAACTTTAGCTTAAGCATTAGCACACTGGAGAATATGTTCCAGCCTCATCTGTACAAATCACTTGCCAACACCCCTCCTTTTCTGTGAGTTTGTTGCAAGACCCTTTCCAAATGGGTTACATATGCAAACGATCATTTTTCCATTGTCTGGTGGACTTGAATTTCCACATTAAGTCTTCCCCAGATTCAGTACTACTGAAAACCCCTTCTAAGGCAGACAGGAATTTATGAGCTGAAGCATCAGGAGTCGTAGACCTCAAAAATCTAATTGCTTCAAGTGCAGGACCCCTTAAACTCTCCATAAGCCTCTTTCATTTTTCACCTTTTGCACATTGCTATTAGTGACCAGGGGAGATGCATAGTCCATCCAAGTCTCTAGATCATATTTCCCCTGGAGTGTGGGAACAGTGCCAGAGAACATTCATTGCCTGTGATAAGAGTATGGGCACTGGTGAGAAAGCCACAGGCACAGGTGAAGGTGCCAGTGAGGGAGGTGGTGAAGGGTTTGTAGGAGTGACACCCTCTGGGGTCTCTAAGGCCTATTTTAAAACTTTAAAGGTTTGTCCCTTTGCTGCCAGTAACTTCCCTAGATTCTCTTTCAGACCCTCTATCTTGGATGACCCCCCTCAGGCATGGGTGTCCCACTATGCATAGTGGTCAATCTCAAACCCACCTGGAACTCATCATGGTAATGACAGGGGGTACCTGCTCTGGGTCCAACAGAACACAGAATTCAATTAATGCTACTATACTCTAAGCAAATAAATCAGTATTTTGCCCTTTTACAGTGGCTTTACTCAGACTTTTAACTTTGTTCACAACTTCCTCTATAACAGCTTTGTTGGTACCCAGAGGAATATCCAAGAACATCAAAGCCTTATGAGGGTCAACTTCCTCAGCTTCACACCACCCCAGTAAGTGGTGTACAGCCATTTTGTGGGCAGGGATCCCAAGTCTAAGACCAGCCTCATCCTCCATTTTTATGCTAGCACTCATATACAAAGCAAATGCTATTCAGTATTTTGACCTCTAGGGGGCAGGAATCCCAGTGGTGCCTCCAACTGTGTAACCCAGGCACTTCTATATCAAGGGCTACTACCCCTGCCTGCTTTTCTGGCTGCAGGTTGAAGGGCCTGGGTTCAGAAATAAGTGGTACTGTGATGTGCCTACCAACAGTAGAACTAAGATTGTGGTGCCTCCACACAGAATATGTAAGTGGGTAATTTTTCAAACTAGTACAGCCCTCTGGGAAGCTATACCTACCCACAACCCCTACTAATTGCTCAACACACAGTTTGACAGTAAATAATATACTTTTCCTGCAATCCCACATTTAAGAGCTAGGACTAATAATATGCTCACCCACTCTGCACTTACCAACAGGGTCTGGACTTCTGGAATATACCCTGTGCCCCTGTAAGAAAACAGCTTTCTGCAGCAACAATGCTCTATCACAGTACCTTTGAACAGGCTTAGTAATCGGACACTGGATACTAATGGGCTCACTGCCCAATTTAACATCAAACAGTAAATCAGATTTATTAATGGGGCTTGAACAAGGGAGGGGCATGAATTTAGGCTGATTATTGTAATACTGTAATTAAGCAGATAATAAATAATGAGCAGTTAATCTGTCCCTGAATCATTCAGTTTCACAGCTGCTGGGTATCCAGAGTGGAATTTAGGTGCAGGCCTGAGGAGTTGCCACTGGCAGGCCGGCGTCACAGCTGGTTGAGGTCCTTAATGGGAAGAAGGGTGTTATTACACAAATGAAAACACTTGCCAACAGTGGAATATTTGTAATCCCAGGCCGGGTGGCTGGTAAACACAGTTAAACACAATTAGAACCCAACACGAAATGATAAAGCAAATCAGATGACACAAAGCATTTATTTGATTGTTGCAGGGGGCTACCCTGATGGCACTCACTGCACCCAGACCAGTTGAAGAAATGGATGATGACACCATGGATCTGCTGGCTACCCAGGCTGATAGTGGGGACCGGGGGCAGACATGGCTCACCTCCTCTTCACGGCCTTCCCCTTTAGGTGGCCGCAACCTGCGACTTGCTTCTTCACAGGGGTTAACTCCCCGAGACTGGTTTCTGGCCAAGCAGACACTGGATTGGATGCAGGAACAGGCTTTCAGGCCACAGGTGGCACAGGCCCGATGCATGAAGTTCAGCTTGGTATTCAGATTGGCAAAGTCTCTTAGCCTGCAGCTAACAGGCTGGCTTAAAGAGCAAGCAGGAACAGCTGGTAACTGGTCTCCTTTCTTCCTAAGCAGGGTTAGAGACAAATGCAACATTTAACGGCTCCAAACTGGCACTGGAATCCTTAAATTGAGAAATCCTCTCACAGTTCTTTCAGATGCCCTTTCTTCAGGCAAAATGTTTGTTCTGGTTTCAAAGTCTCTGAGCTCGGTCAGGGCAGAAAAAGACGGCTTTTTCAGTTCTGCATTTCGGCAGTTTGAGTCCAGCAGGGAGGCAAAGCAGGCCGAATTCTCCACAACACTTCTCAGCTTGCCACACAAGCTACCGATTCTCATGGAGCTTGAGCTGATTCACTCTTTTTCTACTTTTAGGCAGTCTGCTCCTTGTAAGTTCTTCAGGGAGGCAAAACAGGCCTTTCCCCTGTGGTTCCTCTCAGCCCACATGCAGGCTGTTTCCTTCTCCATGGCTCGAGCTGGAATCCATTGCCAGCTGCAGCTATGCATTTGCTCCTCCCAGCTTGAGAGCTCGAGCTGGACTGAAAAACACTGTCCAATGGCAGTCTCCACTGAGAACCGGAATCTCTGTGTTCCTGTTGGCTACCTTGGCTGTCAATATCAGTCTGAGGGCCCTCATTGGTTAATTTTAGGTGCCAACAAGAAAGTTCACAGCTTTTCCACAAGTCACTGTAATAAGGACCCCTTGAGAACCCCTTGATTCCAATTGATCCAAACATGGAGTCCAGGACCAAACATGGCTGCTCCCATAGTGGAGGAATGAATAGGCAAGATAAACAACTCATTTACACAGTAATAATAAAGATTTAGAAATAAATATTTACAGTGCTTTGAAGGACTCCATCAGTGCTACTGAGTGACTGCTAAATGGAGTCCATTAGAGTTATGACTGGCTGGTCATAAGCCTTGATTAACTCAGACCCAGCCCAGGTTATGTACATTATGCACAGAACTGGATCTCTTAAAGAGATAGTGCAGCGCATGGCTCTGCACACTCACGCAGGACAGCATCCGAACACTACTGTACATGGATTTGCTTTCTCTTTCTTGATGTCAGCCAGGCAGTGGGCAGTACTAGAGCCCAAGGAGATTGTCGAGGTAAGCTCCCCAGTTTGGGGGCGGGGGTACACTATTAGTATTTCATTTATTTTATAATACAATAGTTCCTCCGCCTGCATTACAATGTGTCATTTCCTTTTTGAGCAAAGGACTTTTGTACAATTGGAGCCTCTGAAGTTCTCAGTGTGGGGGGTGGTTGCCATGGTAACCCTCCACTCAGGTTTCATTTTGTTTTTATTTACTTATATTTGTTTACTACCCCCCTTCAGTGGCCATCGACTTATACTTGTAAAACTTATAGCTTTTTTTTTTTTTTTAACGGACCGGCAAGTGTTGTCATGGCAGTAGAGAAAGGCAATAAATGAGTGTGAGCGCAGTTGGCAGACTGACCGTAATCCCGTTGTTGACTAACTTAGCAGTGGAGCAGAGCTGCAAGGGAATATGGTCCGTGAGGCAGGAAAGTGATTTGTATTTAAAAAAAAAAAACAGACACACTATTCTGTTTCTGCTGCTGTTTCTGTTTTGGGCGAGCATGGGTACAGGGAACGTGACCTGGGCTATGCCGGAGTAGCACTGAGCATGCAATGTGCCATCGTTACTACTTTTACTTACAAAACCTGTTTTTCCTTTTTTTATTAGTAGTCAAAAAATATTCACAAAATACTTTCATTCTGTAATGCACTCCATCACTCAATGGATAGTACCGAGCAGGTCGGAGGGGGAGCCACTAGCTTATCGAGAGGGAATAAATGGAGGCTATAGTGGTTTCGTATGGAACATGGACACAGGGATACCAGGTGGTGATGGGTGCTGCCAGGAGGCACTTGTTATTTACAGAGTGATGTTAAGAAATAATAGTATGGGTGCAAGGGTGTTTCAGCCAATCAAGTTTCATCTTTCAAAGAGCCCATTTTCTTGGCAATGTAACTCCTGAGTAGCTCCTGGCTTGTTTAGCCTCCTAAAGAGATTCACCAATTAAACTGAAGGTAGATGTGCACCCCACAGTTCAGTGCCTTACCTCTACTAACTGCCTCTGAGCCACAGTTTCCCCAAATATAGTAAATCATGTATTAGAAAATCTCCTCGTAAAATTCTGAATACAGGGCACAGGCACTTCCTAATTGGAAGATCAGCCTATGTGCCGGCCCATGCTCTGCTAAGTTTATGACGTGATCACAGGGCGAGAACGGGGACATGCTACATTGTAGTCTAAGGGGGGGTTACTTTATTAGCAAGTCTATGTACTAAGTTGATCATGTGGCGATTAAACCAGGGCACCAGGTGACTAACAAGGCCCTTGTTAAGCACCCGGTGCCCTCGTTTAACTGCCACATGATCAACTTGGTACATAAAATTGCTAATAAAGTTATCCCCATAGACTACAATGTAGCATGTTTCCACGCTGTCCCTGTGATCACATCATAAACATAGCAGAGCGCAGGGTGGTGCATTGGAGGATATTCCAACCAGGAAGTGCCTGTGACCCTGTATTCAGAATTTTACGAGAAGATTTTTCTGATAAATAATTTACTGTTTTGGGGGGAACTATGGCTGAGATGCAGTTCATGGAGGCATGGCACCGAACTGTTGGGTGAACAGGGCTACATTGGTGTATCTCTTTAATCCAGTTGTGCGCTGCTGATAAAAATTGACTTTGCAACTTAAGGGCAACAAAAGTACTCAGTAAATGTCAGGTGATACGAACATATGAACAGACAATAGTACCAGCAGAAAAGGTCTTGTAGTCTGTCCAGTCTGCTCAAGTTCGCACACCCCCACAGAATGTACTGAGGGATCTGACCCCCTCCCAGAATCCATTCCTCCCTTCCTTTTAGTGCCCTCCTCCCCCTGTCACTCCCTCCCTGAAATTTCCTTTTTTGCTCTGTCCCAATCTCTCTCTTGTTGATGCCCACAATCTTCAGGGAGACAACTTCCTCTGGGCAACTTATTCCATTTTGCCACTGCCATCTCAGTGAAAATGTGTCTTCTCATTTCCCACTTGAATCTCTTTCCCCACAAGCTTGAGGCAATGCCCATTAGTGCTCCTGTTCTGACTTAGGGTGAAGAGACCCACTTTGATGACACTGTTAAGGTATTTAAAGGTTTTGATCATGTCACCCCTCTCTCTTCTATCCTCCAGGGAGTATGTGTTGAGATCTCTGAGTCTCTCCTCGTATGGTTTGCCTTGTTGTCCATGGATTATCCTGTTCGTTCTTCTCAGGAACATCTCCAGTAGGTCGATGTGCTTCTTTAAGTAAGTGCTCTAAAACTTCACACTGTACTCATGATGCAGCCAAGCCAGTGATCTGTACAGTTGCAGAATGACTTCCGCTTTCCTGTTGGTAATGCCCTTGGCTATACAGCCCAGTATCCAATTCAGTTTGGCTATTGCTCTCTTGCAGTGTGCTGAGTGCTTCTGGTCACCCATAATGATCACATCCAAGTCCTTTTCCTCTTCTGATTTAGTAAATTGCACATCTCCCAGCCAGTATTTGGCCTAGGGGTTCTTCTCCCCCACATGCATTTCCTTACACTTTTTGGGATTGAATCCCAGTTACCAAATACCTTACCACCTCTCCAATTTGGCCAGGTCTTCCCTAATGTTTTGTCTCCATCTTCCATGACCATTCTTCCACAGATCTTTGTGTTATCCGCAAACGTTTATATCTTACCTTTTATCCTGTCTGCAGTGTCACTGATGAAGATGTTAAACAACACTGGTCCAAGCATTGAGCACTGTGGGACCCTGCTAGTGACTTGAATAGGTTCTGAGAACTCCCCCCTAAAAGCACTAACTTATGATTTCTATCTTGCAGCCAGTTTTTAACCCACATAGTGACTTTTTCCCTACCTCCAAGTCCTTCAGCTTTATAATTAATCACCTACAGGGGACAGAGATGAAGACCTCACCAAACTCTAGACACAGTACACTCACTGCTTGGCCCGTGTCTATTGTCCTTGTTACTCAGTCAAACAAATCAATTAGGTTGGTCTGGCGGGATCACCCGGACATGAACTCATGCTGCCCCTTGTCATAGAGCCCATTTTCATCCCAAAAGCCTACCAGTGTTACTTGCAGAATGGTTTCCATGAGCTTCCCCACTACTGAGGTCAGACTGACCAGCTGTTAGTGACCAGGGGTATCTCTCAGCCCACCCTTGTATAGCGTTACTACAAGTGCTGTCCTCCACCAGTTAAGGGGTACTTCCCCTGTCTCCAGAGAGGTGTTACACAGGTCTGACAGTGGACCACCAGCACATCCACTAACTCCCTCAGTACCATCCGGTCCTGGAAACTTGTCAACATTCAGGGCCTTTAAACCTTTCTTCACCCTGTCAGTTTCAATCTACCCATCTGTGACTCCTTCCACACCAATTCCTGTCATCTTTTTCCCCTGTAGCACTAGGCCATACTTCTCCTTAGAGAATACTGCACAGAAGTACTTGTTAAGTACTTCTGCTTTCTCCTCACTGACCTCCCCCTATTTCATTCTAACTGTCCCATACCTGATATCCCTCTTCTCTGTGATGTACTGGAAAAAGGCCTTCTCCACCATTGTCACCTCTTCTGCCAGCTGCAGCTCTTTCTTGGCCTTGGCCAGTCGTAATGCTCTGCCTACCTCCCTTGCTTTGGTATGGTTCCACCCATTCAGAACGCTGTTGTTAGGGCACCCGGTCATCAGGGCACTAAATCGGGATTTCGACGACCCCTGTTTTTGTGAGGGGCTGCACCCCCACACCCCCTCCTATTATTATTTTAACTTGAAGGGGGGGCAGACCTCAAGGAGGGGGCACGAATCACAAAATCAGTGCCCTGTTGTGCTGGCACACTAATGCCGGAACTCTAATGGCGGGAAAGGCTTTAGTACAGTACTTCTCCCTGTTCTCGTTCATCTGGGTGTATTTATATTTTATGAAAGCTGTCTTCATACTCTACCACATGAGCTACCTACTTA
Source organism: Neoceratodus forsteri (assembly GCA_016271365.2). Lineage (NCBI taxonomy): Eukaryota > Metazoa > Chordata > Ceratodontiformes > Ceratodontidae > Neoceratodus > Neoceratodus forsteri. Next base: position 1,648,059,682 of record CM057450.1, read on the forward strand.
TCAAACCAGTTGGGCTTCTTGGCACTAGATTTTTTGCTCATTATCTTGGAACACTCATTAGTGGCTGCCAAGAGCCTCTCCTTGATATCGGCCCATCTCTAGTCTGCTCTCATTTCCTTCCTGATCCCAGCAAGGTGTCCTCCCAGGATCTACCCATCCTACTATAGTCTTCTCTCCTGAAGTCTAGCACCCTTTTTTTTGTCACAGTCTTCTCCCTGCTCATGTCTTGGTGAAGCCACGCAGTGTTATGGTTGCTTCCTGCTAGCTGTGCCTCTACCTTTACCTCCTAGACATGCACTCCATTAGGCAGAAGCAGGTGCAGCATAGCCCTCTCCCTTGTGGTCTCTTGGACACATTGTGTCAGGCACTCACTGATTAATGCATCCAGTAACACCTTAGTCCAGGTACAGGTTGTAGCAGGGATCTTCCAACCTACCACGGGTAGACTAAATTTTCCTATAATCACTACCTCCTCCCTGTTGGCCAGCTCCACAATTCTGGACCCCAGTTCCCTGTCTAATTCTCCATCTTGATTCTGTGGCCTGTATGCCACTTCTATCCTAAGTTTTTCACCTTTTGTCAATTGTACGTGTACCGACAGTACCTGTGCACTTCCATCTATGTCCTTCTCCTTAATACAGGTTATGCTTTGCCTAACATAGAGAGGAGGAGGAAAAATAGATTTTATTTCTTTGTGGTACTCTTCCCCTGAGGCATCATTATAACAAACAGTGACAGCAGCAAATATAAAACAAATGAATCCCAATTAATTACATAATTAATTTATATAAAATCTCAGCATATTGAAATGTAAAATATTAGCATCTACATAAAACCATACTGGGTTGGCATTTAGGGACCTTAATTCCCCATAAGCTTGTTCAAAAAGATGGATCTTAAGACCCCTTTTAAAGGCCTCCACTGAGGGGGTTTCCCTCAGAGCCCTCAGTAGAGAATTCCAAAGGAATGGACCTGCCACCTCAAAGGTCCGGTTCCCTGAGGTTTTAAGCCCGGCCTTGGAAATGACAAAGAAGCCCTCCTCAGTGGAGCAGAGATGGTATGAGGGTATGTAAGGATTCAGGCGATCACTCAGGAATCCCATGAACAGCCTATGTAGTGCCTTACAAGTCAGTAACCCAACCTTGTACTTAACTAGCAGCCAGTGCAGTTCATACAGTGCTGGGTAGATATGACTCAACTCCGAGAGGTTGGTCAAGAGCCTAGCAGCTGAGCTCTGCACCAACTGCAGAGATTGCAGTGTACTTCCTCTGAACTCAAGGTATACACATTACAGTAATTCAGTCATTAGATCACCAAAGCATGTACCAGTAAGGGCAACCAAGTAGGGGGATAAGGAATCTAACCAGGCTGATGTTCTGGAGATAGTAAAAGCCATTCCAAATTACTGCTGACACGTGAGCCTCAAATGTCAACCCCTCATCCAGAATGACTCCCAGATTTGTCACCTTTACAGTAGTCCTAAGTCTAGAGGAGCAGAACTGAAGCCCCATCTACCTCTCAGCAGCTGCCACTCTCCCCATCTGACACGGCTCAATCAAGAGTACTTCAATTTTATCCAGGTTAAGTCTCAGCCAGCTGAATAGCATTCAGTCTTGGATCTCAGCCAGACACTTATTCAGCACATTTGGAACACTAGGCATCTCAGGTGCAAAAGACAGGTAGAGTTCACCTTCATCTGCATAAACAGTGAAACCTGACTCCATACTGTGTAATGATCCTACCTAGGGGCAGCATGTATGCCGCAAACTTCATGGGCAAAAGGACTATCCTCTGGGGTACAACACAATACAGGTTCTCCAAGAGCAAGGAAAAACTTCCCATAACTGCTCTCTGTGTCCTGTCAGTGAGGTAGGACTCAAACCAGCACATGACTTTTCTGGTAAATTCTACGTACTCCCTGAGTTGATCCAATAACAGCCAATGGTCCATGGTGTCAAAAGTCAAGGAGAGCAAGGAGAACAAGAACTGACTGTTCTCCCCAGTCTCTCATGCACCCTGAACAATGCGGTCTCTGTGAGATACCTGGACCTGAAACTAGACTGGAGAGGTTCATAGATGTTAAAGGCAATGAGGTGTGTCATAAGTTGCAGCAGAATTACTTTCTCAATAACCTTGCCTAAAAAAGGGAGATTAAAGACAGGTTGGTAATTTGCCAAGATGTCCGGTCCAGCAGTAGCTTCTTCAAGAGGGGCTTCACCAATGCATTTTTCAACTCAGCTGGGAAAATCACCTCTGATAGGGAGCACCAGGCAATCTCAGCAAACACCTGACCCAGCTGCCTGATACAACTTACTGGTAGCCAGGGTAGGCCTGGATCTAGTTCACAAAATATTGGCCACAACTCCAAGATTACCTGGCCACAGCACCAAGATTGCCTCATCAACCTTAACCATCAACACTGGCAAAAATTCTGCCAAAGATCACTGAATGGTATTGCGTCCCACTGCATCTGCACTATTGGGCTATGAAGGCCCACTTGGTGAGATCACCATGTCTGAAATCAAAAACGAAAACACTCTACAGTTAGGAAGAGATGAGCTCATTGGTTCCTTCTAGTAGCAATCTCCCTGGACAGGAATTCTGCCTTCTTATGGGAAATGCTCTTTGATACTAACTGTAGTGAATATTCAAAGCCAGTTTGTCCTCCTGGGCCCTCAAATTCCTCCAACAATGCTCCAGCCTCTTCCCCTTTGTTTTTATCTCCCTCAGCTCACTGTCAGACCATGACAAGTCAAGGCATGAAACCAGCAGATGTACATGAACTGGCACCATAATGTCGAAGGCAGCACCAACAGCTCCATAATAAGTCACCTTTGCCTACTCTGGTCCTCTGGCACATGCTACCAGAATATCTGAAGTGTGAAGTGCTGCCAAAAGTCCATCTGGCTGAAGTCTTTGTAAAGGGGGGTACTGGGACCAGCTACACAGGAGATGGACTACAGCGGGGTGTCCTTAAACCAAAACTGATGGCACAATAATCTGACCAACTGCTCATATCAATCCTGAAGTTTTCCAACTCAAGCTGCAGTGAGAACACCAAGTTCAAGGCTTGCTCATGTTGCTGAGTCTCAGAAGTAACAGCTTATGAGTGATGCAGGGATTCCATTCCCCTGAGGAAATCCTGTCCAAAATGTAAGAGATCATCATCAATCCAGGCATTAAAATCCCCCAGAATATTTCATCTAGGAAACTCCAAACACCCTGCTGGTGACAAAGTCTCTGATTTCCTGCAGAAAATAGTCCTCACATTCCAGAGGCCAGTAAATAAGGAGGATCTTGGATCCTGCAACCTGCACCTTGACCCCACGCATAGCCACACATTCAAAATATGAGGTGTTCCCCCAGTAAGGTACACACCAAGTTCAGTTCAGATCTGAAACAGATGGTCACCCCTCACACCTCCGCACCATGCAGTTCTTCCTCAGGCAGTACACCACAGAGAACCCAGTTGGGATAGCTGCCTCCAAAGTCAGACCAGCATCATCACCAAGCCTAGTCTCCATGAAGCATGCCAGATCAAAGGAGGAATGATATATAACATCTATTATAATAGTGGTCTTGTTCCTTATCAATCTGGCATTGCATAGCACTACCTAAAGAGGATGCATAGCTGTGACTGACCCATTAGCAACCTGCTCACTCAGTCTGGTGGGCTCCCTAGATATGGGGATTAAACACATACAGTATGGCCTCTCTCAAGTCCCCATTGTGCCTCAGGGCATCTCCTGGTCCTCAAAATCCTAATTACCCCCCTATCATTACTTTCCAAGTCTCTTGCTCTCCCTCCATGGCTCCTACTAATTCCCACTTCACTGCAGTGGTGATATACTGCACTAAGTGGAGGGGGTCATAGAAAGGGCTAAAATCCTACAGCTGAGACCAGGGAGTAACTGAGCCTAGGGGTCTGCACAGGATGACACATCACCAGAAGAATTGGCCCTAACCCTCAAAAGCTCTCCCAACTGCTATCCAACCAACCACACCCAACCATCCCCCACCACCCTTTATTACAAACAACTTTCCTCCCCAACCATACAATCACATAACCCAACATACACCATTCACATTCTATACAGCACAGAGGATAATGTATGGGCAGCCATACAAAACAACCTTGTGTCTGCACTGAGAGGTGTCTATGGGAACCAGAAACCTTGAAAGTGAAGTTCAAGAGGTTCTCTGGTTGCCTTAGGAAACTCAAGATGAACACACTCGCTTGTATGTGTATGGATGCCCACACATTATAGCATCTTTTTTAAAGTGTATGGGCATCCATGCCTATTTCAGACATACTACTTCCATTCAGGGAACTTGCTATTGGGGAGGCACTTGAGGGTTGGTGGCAGGCTCAAATTATTTATTCAATGTGTGGCTAGTGACTGCAGCTGCAGGAGTTTCTGTGAGTTCAAGTTTAAAAAAAACAGCTTCTAGCTTGATTGGCTAGAAGAAAGCAGCTGTGCAGCAGCATGCTACATTGTGCTGCATTAGTGATATCTCTACTGCAGCACAACATATTGATGTCACTACTGCACCCCACAAGGAACAGCACCAATTTATCCTTTGTGCTCTCTGTGACACTTGGAAAGCTGGTTGTGATTAATCTATGCTTTTTTGGAATATACAAATGTAGTGTGATTGTCTGTCATGAGAAATGCTGTGCCTGGATAACCAACACAACCCCCCCCCCCCAGGTTTCCATTCTAACAGGACAGGATATATGTTAAGTAGCAGATCTCTGTGATGAGATTAACTCCTAAGAACTCGCATTTTATAGCCTTATTTAGGATATGGGTTGTTTGTAGCTAAGCCCTGAAATATCCATTTTATGGCATCCTCAGGAAGGTCAGTTAATTGCAGCTGGTGTCAAAAGAATATTACACCTCAGTGAGAACTGGCAGAGAGAGAGAGAGAGAGTGACATAAAAAGTTCTTTCATGTCTTTGTAAAGAGCAGGATGTTGCTCATGGATGAAAGAAAGAAACTGGAAAATTACAGACTTGATTCGGAAGTCACATGGGGAAACAAAGTTTTGATGATGTCACCTATTAAATTTACCTTCTGAATGATGAGACATCCTGGGTGTACAATTTTTAATAAACAGAGGAGGAGCTGGGTGACATCATGGAGGAGGAAGGGTCAGACAGAGACAGTTTTTTAACTATGCTGTGACTGACCTTGAGACACACATGGTTGGACTCTGATACTACAACATCTTTCAGCACTGTAAGAATATAAGAATACATTAGCTAGGCAAGTCTACGTGTATTATTGGTAGGAATTTGCACTTTTAACCTTATTATTTTAAAAAAGATTGTATGGTTTTGTGATATATTGTTCTGTATTTACATTTTACATTTTTATCTATTTTTAAGTAAACATATAATTTTAGAGACTACTTGGTGTGCCTTTGAAATTCTTTCTTTGACAAGTGAAGCATATATGGTTACAGTGACACTGTGCATAGCTTAATGGTAATACCAAACTGGGAAAACATAAGAGTTTATTCTGAGGTCTTTAACAGAGTTTTTAAGGGTTCATTTTGTACATCTGGTTAGGTGCCGGTAGGCAAAAGACATCTGGCCCCCCGAAGAGCAGAATTATCTGAGCCTGTACATTGGGTACACTAGCAAGAGGTTCACAGTTTGATTCCCTCCAATAACTTGAGACCAAAAGTTGATTAGAACCCACAAAACAGACAGAAGGGTTACCCTGTTCTGTTAACTGTTCACAATACTGCACTCGAAGGTTGACACTGTGGGAGCAGACGGCCTGACCTGCTGAGTGGGGTTGTGACAGACTGGTTGGCAGTGGTGTGGTAATTTTGGTATTACAAGCTTTTATTGTTCAGTGTGTCAGCTTAAGACCATCAGCTCACTTGCAAAGAAAGAAAAAGGTAGTGATTTATTTTTAAAAAGGAGACAGAACTATATCACTTGTCGTACAGTCAAGTTCCTACCTGTTTTATTTTTTTTTCTAAAGTGCAGGTCAGAGTACCCATAGTTAGGGAAGAAGATGGCTTCCTAAAGTGTTGGGTAAGTTACTTTTCTATTACTTTCTATTACTTTTGGAAAATTGTTCCAGAAAGTTCTGTGCAGTCACTAGCAAGGATGGAGAAGTACTGGAAAACGTAATTCACCTTACAGTTACAATTACTTATGTTTTTTTATACAAAAGTAATACGGAACTGTAACTGATTACATTTATTTGAAAGTAACTAGTAACTAACCAATTGCTTTCAAATAAATGTAATTTGTTATAGTTTTTTATTATTTTTGTATTGTTTTTGTATAAAAAGAAATAATTAACTGTAACTGTCAGGTGTATTACTTTTTCTAGTACTTCTCCATCCATGCTAGTGACTGCACAGAGTTTCCTGGATCAAGTTTATCAATGAAACAGAAAGTAATAGAAAAAGTAACTTACCCAACACTGGCTTCCAACTACAGCAGGCACACTGTAGATTACTTAAAGCAGTTGTGCGGGGACAGAGGAGTCCCGTTCAAGGTGAAAGCCACCAAACGGAGCCTTGTGGATGCCCTGATGGTAGCAGATACCCAGAGCATTGAGTCACAGACAGTGACTGAAAAGGACCAAACCTTGAGTGTGGCAGGGCTAGCGGCCAGTGCAGTGTCCAGATCCAATGAGGAGGGCAACAGGGCCAGTGCCAGTGAAGGGCTACAGCAGCATGGAAAGGTCACCAGTATCCTGGATCCAGAAGTACTCAGGCTGCAGATTGAGTTGCGCCGAATGGAGCTGGAGTTCCAGGAGAAGAGAGAGTGAGAACAGCGAGAGGCAGAATGAGAGAGATGAGAGGCAGAGCGGGAACAGCGGGAATCTGAGGTTGAGGAGCATGAGCGCCAGCGAGCTGCAGAGGAGAAGAGAGAGCAAGAATGGTGAAAGGCGGACCGTGAACAGTGATAGGCGGACCGTGAGGGGTGTGAGCGCCAGAGGCAACATGAAATGGAGAAGCTACGACTCCAACCAGAGGCACCAGAGCAAGTAAGTGGTTTGGGTTTAACTGGGACTGCAGGACTGGGTTACAAATTGAATTACAAATTGATAGCCGAATTTAAAGAGGGGGAGGATATGGATGCCTTTTTAAATTCTTTTGAAAAAGTTTGTATTCAGGCTAAAATTCCTAGGGAGTCTTGGAGCTTCCAGCTATCCCTGCTACTTACCGGGAAAGCTCAGGATGCATTGGGTCAAATGGACAATGAGGACAGTAATGATTACAGCAGACATAAAACTGCACTGTTAAAAAAAATTGAATTAACTGCTGAATCATACAGAGTGAAATTCCGTAAGCTCAGGAGAAGCCCTGACATGAGCTATGAGAAGCTAGCCATGAAACACATCAGTTTTTAAAATGTTGGTGGGAAGGAATTGAAGCAAACTGTTGGCAAATTTGAAAATGTGATTCTGTTAGAACAGTTTTATTGGGCATGCCCAGCCGAGCTAAAAACCTGGCTGGAGGACCAAGATCCCAAAACAGTGCAAGAGGCAAGAGGCTTCTGAACTTTCGAACTGCTATGCCAAGAGCAGACCTGCTCTGAGAGCGAATGGGGTGGGCGTGGCAGCACAGAATGGGAAAAGCGCACCTTCAGGGCAGCTAAAACCCTCACTGCCTCCACCAAAACCAGTTAGCCCCAGGTTTCAGAGAAAAGATTTCTCTGAGAAAAGAAATGAATGTTGGTTGTGTAAAGAAACTGGGCATATTGCCAGACAGTGTCCCAAAAAGGTGAGCAATACACAACAGGGGGCTAGGAAGGAAGTGGGTTGTTTGTGTTTCCTTGGAAGCATGCAACACATGCACCCAGTCATGGTGAATGGTGTACAGGTGCAAGGGTTAAGGGACACAGGGACATCCCTGACATTGGTAAAAGGGGATCTGGTACAGCCTGTTCAGCTTATACCCAATAAATACGTCACTGTACAAGGGTGCACTGGTGAAGAGAAAACATTGCCCCTTGCTAGTGTTCTCCTAGACTGGGGTGAAACAGGGGGAACAGTGCAACAAGTGGCTGTAGCCCAAACCTTAGCAGTGGATGTGATCCTGGGCAACAATCCCAAACAGGAGATGGTGTGTGCAGTTACCGGGTAGCCAAGTGGCAAGGGAAAATTGTAGTTCCCTGAACCCCACAGAAGCCATTGTGGAAACCACTGAGAGGCTGGTTCCCCAGCCTGTGTCTCCAGATGGGGGAGATTAATGAAAAGGGGATAGAAATTTCCCCAGGAGCAGTTAACCGCACAGCTACGGAGGGTTACTCCAAAGAGGGAGGGGTGGCCCATTGTCAGAGGGTTGAGATTGACAGTGATCCTGATGGCCCTGATGCTAATGCTAGGGACCCTAGTTTAGTGACTGAAGGGGACCTGTCCCATGCCTTGGGAATGTGTGAAGGGTTTGCAGCCACTCAGAGAAGTGACCCTAGTCTAGAGAAGCTGAGGGCTTGGGCAGACTCTGACAGGGCACATGGAGGTGATGGCAGACATTAGGTTTATTGGTAAAATGGACTGATGTATAATCAGACTGTGCAGACAGAGGGAGGGGTGCTAGGCAGGCAGCTTGTCATTCCCCAGGGGTATCATGAGCAGTTGCTCAAGATTGCACATGATATTCCCTTGTCTGGTCATCTGGGAATTGTGCGCACTATGCAGAGGTTGGCCCAGAATTTCTATTGGACTAACTTCACCCAGCAGGTGAAGGAGTATTGCAGGTCTTGTCACCAGTGCCAAGAAATAGGGAAGGTGGGCAAGAAAACCCAAGTCGCCCTGATTCCATTGCCCATAGTGGAGAAGCCATTCCAGAGGGTGGGAATGGATATTGTGGGGCCTTTAAATACCCCCAGCTCCTCAGGGAAGAGATTCATCCTGACTGTGGTGGATTATGCCACCCGGTACCCAGAGGCAGTTGCCCTATCCTCACTGAGGACAGACAAAGTGGCAGATGCCTTACTTGGGATTTTCTCCTTTGTTGGGTTTCCGCAGGAGGTTATCACCAATCGAGGGGGTTCCTTCATGTCAGACCTGATGAAATGTTTATGGGAGAAGTGTGTGGTGGTGCAGAGATGCACAACACCATATCACCCACAAACCAATGGGCTTCTGGAAAGCTTCAGTGGTACCCTGAAGTCAATGCTCCGGGTATTTGCTGAACAGCATGGGAGGGACTGGGAGAAATACCTTCCCCACCTGTTGTTTGCATACAGGGAGGTGCCCCAAGAGTCAACAGGATTCCCCCCTTTGAACTCTTATATGGACACCAGGTACGTGGGCCCCCAGACTTGACCCAGGAGGACTGGGAAGGCAAGCATGCCTCCCACAGTGGATTACATCCTTAAGTTTAGGGAAAGGCTGAAGGAGCTTATGGGGACAGCCCAGAGCAACCTGGCAGCTGCCCAACAGAAAAGAAAAGTGTGGTACGACCCCTGAGACAGAGCTTGCTCATACATGGTGGGTCAGGAAGTCATGGTCCTTATTCTGGTCCAGAAAGACAAGCTGCAGGCTGAGTGGGCAGGACTGTACAAAGTGGTTAGGAAGGTAAATGACATGAACTATATTGTAGAGTTAACTGACCAAAGACAGACAGAAAGGATGTACCATGTCAACATGATGAAGCCATGTGCAAATAGGGCTGACATGGTGTTTGCAGTGTGTAGTCCTGGGGAGGGGACAGATGAAGGAGACCCCCTTCTGGACTTGCTGGAAGAAAGCAAGTGGGAGTCCTCTGTGGAGGCAGTAAAATTATCTCCTCAGCTAGCCCTGGACCAGATCCAGGAAGTAAGGGAGGTTTTAGCAGACTTTGCCTCATTGTTTAACACCAAGCCTGGACTAACCCCCTTAGTGACGCATGATGTGGAGCCAGGGACACAGGCACCCATATGGTGGACAGCACATCGGGTGTCAGAGGCTGTCCAAAAGGACATTAGGAGGGAAGTGGAGGAGATGCTGGATTTAGGGGTAATCCAGAGATCCCACAGCCCCTAGGCCTCACCCGTAGTCCTTGTGCCTAAGACAGATGGCTCTGCTCATTTCTGTGTGGACTATCGTGGACTGAATGCAGTCACAAAGTCAGACACCCACCCGATGCCCCAGACAGATGAACTCCTGGACAAGTTGGGAGGGGCAACCTACCTTAGGATGATTGACCTGACCAAGGGATATTGGCAGGTAGAGCTAACGGACAGAGCTAGGGAGAGGTCAGCCTTCATCACGCCGATAGGCTTATTTGAATTTAAAGTAATGCCTTTTTGAAATGAAGAACACCCTGGCCACTTTCCAAAGGTTGGTGAACCAGGTGTTAAATGGTGCTGAGGAGTATGCCATGGTGTACCTGGATGACACTGCCATCTTTAGTGCCAGCTTGAAGGAACACCTGTCCCACCATAGGGAAGTGCTGGGCAGGGTACAGAGGGCCGGGCTCACTGTCAAAGCCAGGAAGTGCCAGGTGGACATGGGAGAAGTGGCATACCTCGGGCATGTGGTAGGCTGGGGACAGCTCCATCCTAACCAAATAAAGATAGAGGTAATCCAGGTGTGGTCCAGACCAGAAATGCAGAAACAGGTCAGGAGTTTTCTTGGGACAGCAGGGTACTATAGAAAATTTGTACCCAATTACAGTGCCCTGGCCGCTCCCCTATCTGACCTGGTAAAGAAAAGCATGCCAAAGAAAATTACCTGGGACCCAGCCTGTGAGAAAGCCCTTGCCAGATTGAAGGAGGCACTGTGCAGTGCTCCTTTTTTGACAAGTCCTGACTATAGCAGACCCTTTATAGTTCAGACTGACTCCTCAGATGTGGGTATTGGGGCAGTATTGAGTTAGACATCCAGCCAAGGGAAAGACTACCCTGTAGCCTATCTGAGTAAAAAGTTACTTCCCAAGGAGCAGGCACACTTCACTGTGGAAAAGGAGTGTCTTGCCATAGCATGGGCCCTAAAGAAGATAGAACCATACTTATATGGGCAGCATTTTATGGTACAGACTGACCACAACCCCCGGTTTGGCTGACGCAGATGGGAACGAACAATGGTAGATTGCTAAGATGAAGTCTTGCTTTACAAGGGTATGACATGACAATTCTACATAGGGCTGGAGTGAAAAATCAGAACTCAGATTGGGTTGTCTCGTGTCTATGAGGAGTGAACTGATTTAGAAAGCTCATCCCATGCCCCCAAATTCAGTCTAGGTGGGGAAGAATTGTGACACTTGGACAGCTGGTTCTCATTAATCTACAGTATGCTTTTTGGAATATAAAAAAAATGTAGTGTGATTACCTGTCATGAGAAATGCTGTGCCTGGATAACCAACACAACCCCCCCCCCCCCAGGTTTCAGTTCTAACCGGACAGGATATATGTTAAGCAGTAGATCTCTGTGATGAGATTAACTCCTAAGAACTTGCATTTTATAGCCTTATTTAGGATGAGTTGTTTGTAGCTAAGCCCTGAAATATCCATTTTATGGCATTCTCAGGAAGGTCAGTTAATTGCAACTGGTGTCAAAAGAATATTACACCTCAGTGAGAACTGGCAGAGAGAGAGAGAGTCATAAAAAGTTATTTCATGTCTTTGTAAAGAGCAGGATATTGCTCATGGAAGAAAGAAAGAAACTGGAAAATTACAGACTTGATTCGGAAGTCACATGGGGAAACAAAGTTTTGCTGATGTCACCTATCCTGGGTGTATAATTCTCAATAAACAGAGGAGGAGCTGGGTGACATCATGGAGGAGGTAGGGTCAGAGACAGTTTTTTAATTATGCTGTGACTGACCTTGAGACACACATATTTGGACTCTGAAACTACAACATCTTTCAGCACTGTAAGAATATAAGAATACAATAGCTAGGCAAGTCTAAGTGTATTATTGTTAGGAATTTGCACTTTTAACCTTATTATTTTAAAAAAGATTGTATGGTTTTGTGATATATTGTTCTGTATTTACATTTTACATTTTTATCTATTTTTAAGTAAACAAATCATTTTAGAGACTACTTTGTGTGCCTTTGAAATTCTTTCTTTGACAAGTGAAGCATATATGGTTACAGTTACACTGTACATATCTTAATGGCAATACCAAACTGGGAAAACGTAAGAGTTTATTCTGAGGTGTTTTATAGAGTTTTTAAGGGTTCGTTTTGTACACCTGGTTAGGTGTCCGTAGGCAAAAGATATCTGACCCCCCCAAAGAGCAGAATTATCTGAGCCTGTACATTGGGTACGCTAGCAAGAGGGTCACAGTTTGAATCCCTCCAAGAACTTGAGACCAAAGGTTGATTCGAACCCACAAAACAGAAAGGAGGGTTACCCTGTTCTGTTAACTGTTCACAATACTGCGCTTGGAGGTCGGCACTATGGGAGCAGAGGGCCTGACCTGTTGAGTGGGGTTGTGACACTCTCATCCTGTAAACCACTCCTCGGGGCACACCACTCCACTCATCCTCCACAGGACCACAGGTAACTCCTGCATAGCTTTTCCAGTCAAGTTCACAAAGAAAAAGAGGGGAGAGATGTTCACATTAACTGTCAGAACTGAAACGAAAAGCCAGCTGAGACCTTAGTAACTAGCAAAGATTGTTAAACTACAGCAATAGTACAAACTGCTCACACCACAAATTTCCTTCCGTAAAACCAAAAAATACTCATCTATCAATGTCTCAATAAAAGTGCTCACTACACTATATGCAGTCCTATGACTAACAGCTAAATAATACTGTTTAAAATAGTGCAATTACACTTGTATTAAAAACCCTTATAAAGATTAAAAGGCAAGGCATGGCACTAAAAATTTCTCTGACTTTGAACATTCCAGAACAAAAGAGACACTTGTTTTTCTTAGATACAACTAAATCAACTAACAATGCTTGGAATTCTGCCTTAAAAACAGGCATCAGGTGTGATAGAATATCGAAGCTTGCTCCAGTTTATAAAAATTCCTTTTTCATACCATCAGCCTTGGATCACACATTTAAAAAGTGATAGTTTGATAAGGACATTCAAACAATAGGTGATTTCTACGATGGTGAGAATTTAATGTCCTTTGAACAGTTTCAGGATAAATTTGCGATTCCAGACAGGCAGAGATGGCGATATATGCAAGTTAAAAACTTTATTTACAAAACAAATTAGTAATTCATTCAGGGTATCAGACTCATCATTAGAGGTATTCTTTGCAAATTTAGATTCAAATAAACACTTGATATCAAAACTATATTCAATGCTATTAGACAAAAGTTCTTCTCAATTGAATGCAGCTAGAGGGGCTTGGAAAAGAGACCTGAATAAATCTATACCCAAACTCAATTGGATAAGGGTTATTAATCATGGGGACTACGCTCCAATGGGCAGGAATTACCTGCCCAAGGTGTGTATCCTGCCCACAGAGCTCTGCACCTGTGGACAGGTGTGCACTGGTGGCATACACAACCACTAGCCGCCTGTCTGCGGCCCCACCCCCTGGTGCACGGGTATGTGCAGGTTCACACGAGGTGGCCATGGGTGGAACTGCACACCTGGGTAGGCATCCAATGGGATGCCCATCCCAGATCCCTCAGTGGATCCCTTACGCAGCGGGAGGTGCATTGGCTGTGCTCCCCTGTGGATGTCCACATGGCTGGCGGCCATGGTGGTGAGAGGTGGGATGTGCTGCCAGCAGTGCCATGCCTACTACTGTAACTGACAGGGAAATATGGGAGTGGGAGCAGTGCCATGAGAGTGTGTGTGGGAGATACTATAGCCCACCACAACATGCCCAGAGTGGCCAGGATCCAGAGCTAGGGGAGTAACAGAGGTGGCTGGCAGTGCTATATGGGAAGGCTGCCATCCAGGGGCCAGTGCCCCATTTGTGTCTGTGTGTGGGGGGGTTGGCATACACTGGGAAGGTGGGGGTATGGCTGGGTGCTGGGGTGGGTGGCCCTGGGAGGCAAGTTACTATGGATGCGTTGTCGTGGGAGGTTGGCATGAGGCATGCTGGGGGCTTATGGCAGGGGTTCTCCCTGGTGTAACCCGTGGCTGCCTCTGCACCCCTGCAGCCAGCACTACACGCCATTGTGTGTTGCGCATAGTGCTGGCACCCCACACCCACTCCCTGCTTTTTGCATTCTGTGTGAGTGGGGGATCAGGTGTGAAGGGACTGCGCACCCTGTTTCGTGCATTCTGCATAGTGTGCACAAAGGGTGTGGGGTGGCTGTGTGCCAGGGATGCGTGCCGTGTAGCCACTCTGCACATTCAAGCATAGGGCCTTAGATAGAACCAAACTTAAAAATAACAGACTGCTCCAAATCCACTTTAACACTTTGCATAAAACCTATTTGACCCCTGCAAGATAACACAAATTTGATAGTTCTATTGCTGAGCTCTGTCAGAGATGCAGGAAAGAGAAATGGACGCTTTCCCATATGTTGGTGGGATGAGCAAGGATTACAAGTTTCTGGGTTTCAATTTGGGCCACTCGTTGCAAAGTTCTTGGTTATGACTTTTCATTTGATTCAGGGATTTTAGTATTCAGTATTCAAATATCCCTCAGGATGTGTTGGCTAATCAAAATATGTTATTGAATGTAAGTATTCTAGCGACAAAAAAAAAAACATTTGCAACATTGGAAAGACATCGATCCACTTGTATTTTTAGAGTGGATGGAAAGGATGTTAGATCATAGTAAAACAAATAAGGTAATTTATCAATGGAAGGATGATTATGGGAAATATGAGACAATTTGGTCTCCTTTTTTGACTACTGTGCCTAATTTGAATAATTAAAATTTGTACTTTAAGGCTTAGTGATGATGAAGAGCTAAGTCTTCATGAGTTGTGACTATGACTGAAGCACCCACGCTCTGAGCCACGTAAAAAAAAAGAAAAAAAAACCCTATAAAGGGTTTTAATAGATTTACTGACTTTTCAGTACACAGAGCTCACAGAGGAGAGCCCAGCTCAGAGCAACTCCCACTCTCGGTCCAACCCTTATCCCTCCTGTACAGCTTGTACCCAGGGATGCAGGAGTCAAAGCCATGGTTCAGCATAATCCATGTCTCCATAATTGCAGCCATGTCCACCTCTCCCTCTGCCATCAGTGAATGTAGCTCAGCCATTTTGTTCCCCAGGCTCTTTGAATTAAGAGACACAATCTCCTGTCAGGACTCGAGTCCCCCTCTACCCATGGGGTGCCTGCCCCTTGATCCTGATTCTAGTCCAACCCACCTGCCCTTATTATTTTGCTCTCATCTGACCCATCCTCTACCAGTTGACTAAAGGTATTATGATCTCCACTGCCCCCCATCAGTTTAAATTCAGCGCCTTTTATATACTCCTCAAATCTGGCCTGCAGCACCTCATGCCTTCCTTAGTAATGTGCAGCCTATCTCGTGCATAAAGGTCCTTCTTCTCCCACATGCCTCCCAGATGCCAATTAGTCCACATTCCTGCTCTCTGCACCACCCCATGAGCCAGACGTAAACTCCTCAATCCTAGCCTTTCTTGCAATGCTGCCTCCTGGTATCAGTAGCAACTCTGAGAAAGCTACTGATCTCCCCACCTTATTGCAGAGCCTCACCACTTCTCTGAACTCTCTTGAACCACCCCTACCTCACTGTCATTAAAGTCATTTGTATCCAGCTGAATGATAGAGACAGTGATAGATAGATAGATAGATAGATAGATAGATAGATAGATAGATAGATAGATAGATAAATAAAATGTTTATTTATATTAAAATATGAACAAGGAGAAACTCAATTGAGCTAAGGCTCATTTACAATGAGGTCCTATTTCTGATTTGTTACAGAATAATACTGATATTAAAATTTATGTATAATTTACAAAGGACAATAGACTATCAAGATAGATCAGTAAAACAAAAGGTAGTAATATGGGAAACAATTAGAGTGAGTTATATAGTACTTACAATTAATCCAAAGATAAACATTAAAAAGCCTGGTAACAGGGAAAAGGTTATTTAGTTGATGTGAGGCTGACCCCCTTTCCTAAGTTTACAGTTATCCTTGGTTCCACCCTCCATGGTCATTCCTGACATACACTGCACCCTTCTGTGGTTTGCCTTAGCTCCTGTGTCTGCCCCTCTCTTAATTAGGGAGTCCCCCAAGATCACAACCCTCCAACTTCACCTGGCACCTGAGTCCCCCTTCATCCCCATTGTCTTTTCTTGGCTGAGCCCCAACTCCGTTGGTCCTGAGTTCCCTCTGACTCCTATTTTGTTCCTGCCTGATCCCTGTTCTGACTACCTGCATGCCCCCCCATGTCAGCCTCTTCCTCTGCTCTTCCAGCCTGTCCTCCTCCTCTGCTCTGCCCTCTCCCTAGCTATCGCCGTTTGGGTGTGTCTACATCGTCAAAAATGAATTTCGGCGATGTAGACTCATGTCAAACAGCAAGAAGGTGCCTGAGATGCAGGTTTCATGTATTTATGCAGGGGGCGCACTTAAGTATTCTCAATTCCAGGGGGGTACAAAAGTAAAATAAAAAAAAAAAAGACCTGGTGCAAAAACTACAAGCGTGCCCGGAACCGAACCCGGCACCTTCTCAACCCCAGCCTGCCACCAACCCACCATGCCACACAGCCAGTTCGGCAGCCCACTGCCTCACTGTACCCCACAAACCCTCCCTCCCCTTCTGCCCATCGCACAGTGTAGTCCCTCCCCACACACCCCTGTGTGTGTACATACATTGTGACATCCCATCACTATATTCACTGAACCCCGTATCCTCTCACCCCCCCCGCCAGGTAGCCCTGTGCACAGTCATCATGATTTAGTCACTCCTCTTGAAAGCACTCAATCACAGTCACCTTTTACACCAGATACCATAGGCAAGCATCGTGGAGGGTGCAGGCCCTAGTTATGGACTGCCGCTCAGACCCAGAAAGCTCACAAGTCCCAATGTCCTAATATATCCCAACGAAGCGTCTTGCCCATATTCCATATTTCATTTTTATCTTTATTTTATTTTACTTATTCACTGTTATTTATTATAAGTCATCACACCATGGGCATTGAATGGGTTGACCGCCCCGTTTATTATATGTCATCACACTGAGTCCATTGAGCAGGTTCACCACCTCTTAGGCCAAACAGTGTGCTGCCACTCAGCCTATTCCTTGGAGCTAGGATGATAGCTGTATCAAGTACCACTGTCCCATGGACCTTACAGGTATACCATTCCAATGAGTCTTGTTAGTCCCCAACCCATCTGTATAACCGTGGCCATGGCAGCAACTGTAAGGTATGCCCCACTGGTACAGCATCCCCTCCTGAACTGTGTAGCATGCTCCAAGAGGGAGAGGGTCTGTCTATAAGCCCATGTGTGCTCACTGGGAATATACCACAAGCCTTATGCCTCTGAAACTGATAGGCCATCCAATGTACCCCTAGCTCGTGTGAGTAAACTGTGCCCAGGCAAGATCCCCATGCTTGCATCCGTGTATAGCTGTCATGCTAGAAGGGACAACCATTCATATACTCTCCACCTATACTTCCCCAGATAGTTCAGCTATCACCTCGTAAATTGAACTGGTAACGTCGCAACTGATCCAGTTGCTGTTCTGTGCCAACTAAGCACCCAGTGTTACCGCCTGCACGCCTAACATTCACAAGGGCCTGGGGGACAATAATACGGAGATATCACCAAGTCTACCATGGATGACCGACTTGAGATGTAATATGTCAGATTCCAGTCCTGCATCTCCCATGCCGAGGGATGAGGCCACATCCCACCCAAGTATGTCTGACTGATGCCGCCATCTCATTCTCAGCTGGAAAATCTAACCCCTAGTCTGCGGCACTTGCAGCCAATGCTTGGCCTAAGTCACCGAAAAACACCAGTAGTGGGCCTGGACCTGACCAAAGCCTGCCGGCCATGCCTGTGTCCTGCACTACTCACTACTCCCAGGTAACGGTTGTACCTTACCTGTGCAGGAGATGTGCCGGTTCAGCCACCGACCACTCATGCTGTCAACTACCCAAAAACACTGCCTAGCCTGCTATGTCCGCCCTACCATGGAGCGTGTGTGACACTGCATCTCAAATGGAGTGCCTAGGCTACTGCCATCTGGATGCAGGAACTCAGCTCAGTGAGCAGCCCCAAATTTAATGTACCACAGGAATCAAACCCCTTGCCTTTGGCACTCAGGGCAAGCATGGCCAAAACATTTTTTTTTTTTCTTTTTTTTTAACGAGTAAAACCCAACTTGAGTAGCCCCATGCACTACCTTCTAATGTGAGTGCTGGTAAAGTCGATACCTGTAAGGTGCTAGTCAAGACAGCATGCCTCGCATAGGTCAGTTGCCATCCAGAAATTGGAAGGAAGCGGACTGGCACTGCCATATTGGGCACTGCCCTGACTGCCTACACTGCACCGTGATTGTGCTATCACCCGCAAGCTACAGCCTATCGGTGATCATACCAGGGTCCCCTAGTCACACCCAGGACCTTCGTCTTTGTCTTTCTTATCTGTGATTAATTTTTTTTTTTTTATATTTTTTGTGTACCACTGGCCCACTGAGCGAACTGCAGCCACTGCACTGCTGTAACCAAGCTGGCGCTAGAAGCATGCCTCAAGGTCGCTCCTCATCGGCAGACCTGAGGTAGCCTGGCGTCTGATACTCCATTAACCACCATGGAACCTGGAGTGGGACACAACATGGGACGGTTCTACACCACAGGCCAACTCCGACCCCTGCATCCTGCTATCCCTCGGACCCCTGGAACGCAACAAATCCCCCCATGGCAATTGCGCTGGCTTCTGCAAGCCCAGAAATGCCCAGTATCCCCACAAGAGACAATCTGGAACATACTAACATACTATTTGCCAGCAGATTAGGCCTTACGGTCTATCGAGTCTGCTCGAACTTTAGATCCTTAGTTGGGTGCCGAGACCCTCCCATCCCTTGTGCTCCAGAAACCCGTATCATCTATCCACACCCCCCTGGGACAGGCCATCATCTGATACATCCACCTTCTGTGTCTGTCCCATCCTCTCTTGAAGCCCTCCACTGTGGATCTCTGAACTAGCTCACCAGGCAGTGCATTCCAAGGGTCCACCACCCTCTTAGTGAAAAACCTCCTCCTCTTTTCCCCCCCTCACCCTTCCACCTTCCAACTTCAAACCATGCCCTCTGGTGATACCTCCCTGCTTTAGTCTAAAGATCCCCTCCATGTTTACCCTATTTATTCCCTTGAGGTACTTGAAGACCTCAATCATGTCCCCCCTGTCTCTCCTCTCCTCTCCTCCAATGAAAACAGGCAGAGCTCCTTAAGTCTGTCCTCATATGTCAAATCCCCTAGCCCTCGTATCATCTTAGTTGCCCTCCTCTGTACCCTTTCCAGGAGCTGTATGTCCCTCTTCAAGTGTGGTCTCCAGTACTGTACACAGTACTCAAGGTGTGGTCTAACCAGTCCATTGTACAGCGGCAGAATCACTTCCTTGCTCCTAGAGGTGATCCCCCTTACGATGCATCCCAACATCCTGTTTGCCTTGCTAGCCGCTCTCCTGCACTGCTCAGAGTTATTCATACACGCATCCACCATGACCCCTAGGTCTTTTTCCCCTATTGAGGCCTCCAGCGCCTCCCCTCCCAGGGTGTACCTGTGTTTAGGGTTTCCCCGACCAAGATGCAACACCTTGCACTTGGTGATATTGAAATTTAATTTCCATGTGTGAGCCCAGCTTTCCAGGGTGTCCAGGTCCCTTGCAGGGCTAACCTCCCTCTTCTCCCTCAACTACTGCTCCCATCTTGGAGTCATCCACGAGAGACTCATTTCACCCTATACCCTCCCTGATGTCCGATATGTATGCATTAAACAGGATCGGACCCAGGACCGAGCCCTGCGGTACGCCACTACCAACCTCTCTAGGATTCAAGAGCTCCCCACAGACCACTACTCTCTGAGTGCGTCCAGCTAGCCAGTTTTCAATCCATCTGACCATCAAAGGGCCTACTTCTATCCCCATCAGTTTCTCCACCAGACCATTGTGGGGGACAGAGTCAAATGCCTTGCTGAAGTCCAAGAATAATACATCCACAGGCTTACCCCTGTCCAGTTCTGATGTTACCCATTCATAGAACTCCACAAGGTTGGTTTGACATGATCTACCTGGCACAAACCCATGTTGCCGACTATCTAGACCTCCCACCTCCTCCAAGTACACCCCCAATCGTTCCTTTAGTATACTCTCCATTAATTTTCCCACCACCGAGGTCAAACTGATTGGTCTATAGTTACCTGGTACTTCCCTCGACCCCCCTTATGGATTGGTACCACATGTGCCTCTCGCCAATCCCTAGGTACCCTCCCTGTCTCAAGTGACCTGCTGAAAAGCTCCGCCAGGGGTGCAGCCAGTATGTCCGCCAATTCCCATAGTACTCTCGGATGAATGCCATCCGGCCCAGGAGTTTTGTCTTTCTTTAGGGCCTTGAGGGCTAACCACACCCTTTTGGCGGAGATAGCATCATCCGTCCCCTCCACCTTACTGGCCTTTTTATCTTTACCCAGATGTGACACCCCTGGGGTGCCTCTCTCTCCCTCTTGCTCCATTTCTGTTGCTCCCCTGATCCCACTTACTGATGTTTCTATCCCCTCTGTGCCTTGCTTTGTAGATATCCCATCCCCCTCCCTAGTGAACACAGAGGCAAAGTACTCGTTAAATACCTCTGCCTGGTCCCTCGCCTCTTCCACCCACCCTCCTTCTGATCTCAATCTGCTGAGATGGCCCTTAGTTTTTCTCCGCTCCCCAATGTACCGGAAGAACCCCTTTTCCCCTCCATGTATCCCCTGTGCCAGCCGCTGCTCTTTACTGGACTTTGCTCCCCTCACCATACGGGTGACTTTTCTAGATGCAAGCTGGTACATTTCCTTATCCCTATCCCCTCTTGTTGTTTTATAATTTTTGTAGGCCGCCTTCTTTTCTCTGACTGCTACCTGTACCTCACTGGACCACCAGCATGGTTTATGTGACCTTGCTCCCTTACGTTTCAACTTAGCGCAGATCCTGACTGCCTCATGAAGTCCCCATTTTATGACCTCCCATCTCCTTTCCACACTTGTCATTGAGGTAATCCCCATCAAGTGATCCTTGAGAATATTTCCCATGCCCATAAAGTCTGCCCCCCTGAAGTCCACTGCCGGTGTCCTAGATCTCACCCCTCCCCCATGCTTATTTGAAACCAGACAGTATTGTGGTCGCTCCCAGTCAGGGGGTCTTGTACAACCATGTCCCTTACCAGATCCCCATCTGCCAGAACCACATCCAGGACATGCCCTCCCTTGTGGGCTCCGTCCATGCTGTGTTAAGAACACATCCTGGAAGCCATCCAGCAGCCTCTGCTCCTTGGCCACCTTAGAGGACATGGTTCCCAGTTTGTACCTGGCATATTAAGGTCCCCCATCAACACCACTCCTTCCCCTTTTGGTCCACACTGGGCAATGATGTTGTCCAGCAAACCATCCTCTAGAACATCACTCATTCCGGGGGGCCTATATGCTACACCCAGCTTGACCTTATCTCCTGCTGAGGATCGTAAGGTGACCCATAAGGCCTCCACGTTTCCCTCTGCCTCTTCTACCCTAGCAATTTCTATGTCATCTCTAATGAACATAGCCACTCCACCCCCTCTGCCCTCCTTTCTATCCTTCCTGAGCATAGTGTACCCCGTGACGCTTAGGTCCCAGTCATGGTTTTTGTTGGCCCACGCTCGTGACGCCGCCACATCCACCCCCCGAACAGCATGGCCTGGAACTCTGGCAACTTGTTTCCCAAGCTCCTGGCATTTACTAACACCAACCCCCACCCCTTATCCCTGATCCTCTTTGTCGAACCCCACCCAGATTCCTTATACTTCCATCCTCCCTCTGCTCCTCCTGAAACCTCCATCCCCAATCTGTTTCCCCTCCCCTTGGGCGTGAAGGCTACTCCCCTCATCTGGAGGAGAGGGCTTCTGGTCAGCCCCTCCCTTATCCCTTCCCCCATCACAAGTTTAAACCCCACCTTTCTTGTATGTAGTCAGCCATCCCCTGTTTAAGGACTTCCTTTCCTAATGGGGCAAGATGAAACCTGTCCTTGGCATATAGTCCCTTATCCTCCCAAACTCCATTCCAGTTCCCTAACACCCCAACCCACTCTCTTCACCCCACTTCCTGAGCCAGTCATTAACCTCTGTGAGCTTCATTTTTTTCTCCACTGAGGCCTTTGGTACTGGCAATATCTAAAAAGGAAATGTTGCATCCATTATCCCGACAGACTCTGACAAGTTCTTGAACCTTGCTTGATTTCCAAATGCTATTTCCTCTGGATCATTAGTTCCCAAATGCACCAGGAAATCCGGTTTCCCTCCACAATCCCTAACCATTTCATACACCATGAACTTTGCTCTGTGCACTGTCAGCCCAGACATACTCACTACCTTCACCTGGCTATGGCATCCACCCCACTGTCCCTCCCACTGGATACCCCTAATCATCGAGTCTCCCAATAACAGAACCTTAACACCGCCATCATCCTTATGGTTACCTCCACTATGCCCTCTCAGCCCTCCTTCCCCCTATTCATGATCTCAATTTCGTGGGAGTCTTCCTGCCTTATTAGAGACCCCCTTGTCACCCTCCCCTTTCTGCCTCCCTTGCTATTTTGCCCACTTAACTCAAACTCCCTCTGAATAGGTGTCCCCTTTAACCGTCTCTTATCCGAACCATTTATCCTGGCCCTGATGGTTTCTCCTTCCCCCACACCGCCATCCTCCCCCTTGTAATAGTACCCCTGCCTCCAGAGGCTCTCTGTGGGTCCCCTTTAGCTAGGGCCCCATCCTTGGTACTGACCCCTGCTGAAGGGGGGCTCCTCTCCCACCTCCTTGTCTCCCAGTTTCTCTCCAATCATGCTCTCCTCTCTCATGTCTGGAATATGTTGCATCTCCCCCATTTGCTTAACATATATGTTTCCCCTTCTCCTTCTGGGACTATTTCTATCCTTTCCATAGCCGGTCTGTGATGCCCTATGGGTATCAGACTCCCTCCCCCCGGCCTCTGTATAAGTTTCCTCATTTCCACCAACCCCTTCCTCCCCCTCTAAGTTGCTTAGTAGCTCAAATTTATTGTGACACTCTATGTCAGTCTCCATCAAGTAACCCGAGTTTCCCCTGACTGCACCTCTAAACTGCCCCTCTTCTTACCCTCTTGCTTTGTTCACCTTAGGAGCTCCCTTCCCACAGTCTGCTGTTTTAGGCTTCCGCACAACAGCCCCTCCTGACTCTTCCTAGTTGCTCTTCTTTTTCTTTCTTTTTTTTTGCACTACAATGGGAGCCTAAAATGTATATATTTATGTATGTATGTATGTATGTCTTTGGTAACGGGGTGAGTGAGGTGATCCAAAGGACCAATTTCAGTCATGACCTGGGCCACACAGGTGGCAGCAAGCATTCTACAGAAGTAGTAAAATACAGAGAATACAAGGATATGATCACATCACAGATACAATGTAGTTAAGCTAATAAAGATACAAAGCAACTATCAGGCAGTAAAAGGTGAGCACATGTGCTAAACAGGAGGATTCAAGGTCATTACACAAATAGCTGCCAGTAGATATATGGTAAATGTGGCAAAAAATACATCTCACACAAGCTAACATGCCTAACAGAGGTCGAGAGACAGAGTCAGAGAGAGAGCGTATCAGGGATGGATAAGAGAGCAGAGCAGGACAAGGAAGCAGCAATAATAGGGAGCAAGGATGCATAGAAGAGCAGAGATAAGCAAGGCAGGGACAGATTTTGACCTTATGACTGTGCAGGGAAACCGCTGCAAGTGGATTCGGTCATGAGCCAGGATCTTAGGTTAGATTTGAAGGAGAGATGGGGGGTACAAGCGAACAGACGATGGAAGCCTGTTCCATAGGGATGGAGCAGAAACAGAAAAGGTGTTACTTCCCATAGCAGTGGTGGTACGTGGGACTATAAGTGGAGGGACGGAGGAGGCCCTGAGGCTCCTAGAAACCACCCTATCTGTTAACAGTGAAACGTAGGGTGACAGCTGTTTGCTCCTGAGTGCATTTTCCACTAGGCGCCCAAGGTGTAATCAAAATGACCTGAAGTGGGAGCCACCCTAGGGATTGGCACAGTACATAGTCGTGGGTGGAATGAGAGACTAGGGGAACAAAGCGACAGATAGAGTTGTAAGTTGTATTTAGTAAATAATGCAGTAACATAATGCAGCAACCATTGCCACCAATTATGGGGAGCTGGATACGACCCTGCTTTACCGAGACCGCTAATCTCCATTGGATCTGAAAGCTAACCTGGCGCTCACAACTACAAGGCACAATTTTCTTCTTTTTGAAAGTTACAGGCTTGCTGTCCTGAAAAGAGTGGCGTCCTTAGACAGCCTCTTGTAGCAGCTGTGAGTGATGGAGACCACTTGAATAACGAGTCCCAACCTATATAGCTCCACAGTGATAACTTTTTCTGAGAGACTACTGTCTCAGTGCTCTTCTCCTCCCCACTGCTAGGCCCAAAGCAGCCCTTACCTGTGTCTGACTGATGACCTCTGGAGTTGTTCCCTGTTCGACAAACACAGGGATAAGAAAGGAGAGCTGCTGGCCCTCAGCTCACTTGACCCTTCTTTCTCTGCCCTCCACTGAATGCCACCGCCTCCATGCAGCCTTGTGGGACCTCACCTCATGACATTGCCATGACATCTGTTCACTCGAGGGGGAGGCCCCCTACATTCCTTCCAGGTCTAGGGAGGGAGGGCCCCAGGCAAATGGCCAGCTGCTGCGATGCCTTGTAGCTTCTCTAAATTTCTATGATATTCTCCACAAGCTAGCTAGATGCTGCTCACCCAAAACCAGCACAAGCAAAAAGAGACACTTAATTTGCTCGGCTTCCTCCTCTCTCTTTTTTGCTCATTGGCGGCTGCAAGATATGGTCTTAGAGGAAACATTTTTATTTAAAAAACATAGCAGCATGCCCAGAGAGTGTATCTAGGCACTCCCATCCACCTTTTTTAAAGTGATGTTATTTTGCTTTATAAGCCAACTTCTTTGTGTCCCCACAGTTTTGACAGTTTTCTCACTCTCACTAATTCTAATGCACAAGCACATTTTTTTTTACTTTTAAATTGTTTTTTTTAGTACAATACATTGAAAATGTCTAATTAGGATAACAGACTAAGGTAGCATTGTTCAAGTTCAAGTTCAAGTTCAAGTTTATTGCAGGAAAACTCCATTGAGCAAGCTCATTCACAAGGAGGTCCTGTGACATAAACACTTAAAGTACAAACATAGATAGGTAATAACAGTATATACAGTACATGAAATGCATGTTACATGATACAGGCTGGATATACATACAAGGGTACCACATAGGGTGACCGCAGGTGGTAAACATTAATATGAGACAGGGAAGCGACTTACAGGTTGCATACTGATAAATGAAACATGATGACTGGTGTGTGCAATACATATATTTTGACAGCTAGAACAAACAACAGACTACAACTGATATGGGGGGGAGGAGTGATTTGATAGAGTAGCAGTGGAGCATAAGCATAGATAAAGCCAGGAGTAAAGGGGAAGGGAAAGCAGTTAATATGACAAAGCAATTATACCTTACCAGTGGATAAATATGGCACACATGGGGAAGGAAGAGACTTAATGACAGTTACAGGTGTCTTTTATTTTGGCTGAACTTAGCGATTTTAGAAGTTTATTGAAACTGTGCTAGTTAGTTTCAGTACGGTTTGTAATTGTCTCAAATGGAGGGAAGGGCATATGCATAGTAATGCTTACCAAAGGAGGTCCGTGTCCTTGGTATGTCAAGCATAATAAAGTCAGATTTTCTTAATGAGTATGCACTATGTGAGATACTAATAAGGGAAGAGAGATAGCTTGGCAATTTCTGCAGGAGCAGTTTAAGAGTCCATAGCCCAGCATGGAGCAGGCGTCTAGTAGTAAGGGATGTCCAACCAACAGCTGCATATAAGTCACAGTGGTGTGAACGGTAAGTGGAGTTGGTAATGAACCGTAACACACGGTGATAAAGGATGTCCAGTTTACTTAGATTTGCAAGAGTGGTGGAGGAATAGATTACATCGCCATAGTCGAGTAGGGGGAGAAAATTGGCCTGTACAAGCTTGTTTCGAGTTTCTAGGGGGAAAAGGGGCCTATTTCTGTAGAAGAAACCTAACCTTGCTTTTAACCTTCTAGAGACATCTTCAACGTGGTCATTGAAAGATAATTTATTGTCGATTCAGATACCCAGATATTTAAATTTGTTTACAACTTCCAGAGGCTCGTTTAGCGTGGTGACAATGAAGTCTTGGGCAAGGGTATTGGGGGGCCTGTGACAGCACTGCAGGAGAATATCATCGCTTTAGTCTTCTTAGCATTGCGCAGAAGCTTTGCCTTTATTAGATTATGCTCAAGTTGTGTGAAGTCCACTTGAAGCACTCCCTTGACTTCAGATAACGATGAGCCAGAAGTATACAACACAGTATCATCTGCAAAAAAGTGCAGATTGGACGTAGATATGTTAGCATCTAAGTCATTAATGTACAAAGAAAACAAGATAGGGCCTAAGATGGATCCTTGGGGGACTCCTCTTGTGACTGGCAAGGCAGCAGAAAAAGCCTCCTCCCTTTACTTTTGGAATCTTCCAGTTAGGTAGCTAGAGAACCACTGGGTGGTATGGTATGTGGCACCCAACTTTGCAAGGCAATTGACTAATAGTTTGTGATCAACAGTATCAAAAGCTTTGCTGAGGTCCAAAAAGACTGCGCCAGTTACCTTCTTAGCATCTATAGCAGAGATCCAATCATTGGTTACGTTTGCTAGTGCAGTGATTGTGCTATGATTAGCCTGGAAGCCGGATTGAGCTGGGTTAATGAGAGAGAAGGTTTCCAAGTGAGATTTTAACTGAATATGGATCAGTTTTTCGAGAACTTTAGAAAGGATAGGCAATATGTAGATAGGCCTATAGTTGTTTACATCACATGGGTCACCAGATTTAAATAGAGGAGGATATGTGCTGATTTCCAGCAGGACGGCACAGTAGCAGATGTAATGGAAAGATTGAAGATGTGGAGAATTGGGGCAGTGAGATGGGCATAGCCTGACCTTAGGAAAAAGGGTTCCAAGCCATTGTCCCCTGCGCTTTTTTTGGTGTCTAAGTTAAGAAGAGAATCTTCGACTTCTTTATAAGTTATCTCACATAGTTGGAAGGGGCTGGGTGCAGGACTAGATGTAGGGGGAGGGGTATGCTGGCTCACCGCAGCACCAGCATAAGGTGACGAGTCAAAAGCTAATCCAGCTGTGGCAAGTGGGAGTTAAGTTCCTCCAGGATTAGGGACTTGTTTTCCACAATCTTGCCACTTGCAACTATCTTTGTTGGGACAGAGGGGGCCATGGGCCGTCCTTCTATAGCTTTGATAGTCTTCCATATTTTATGAGGGTTACCTTTAGCTTGTTCGAGAGTAGAAATATAATAGTTAGCTTTAGCAGAGCAAAGTTTTTTCACACAATTATTCCTGGCTGTTCTAAAGGCCTGCCAATCCGAAGATTCTTTGGAATGTCTAGCTTTAGCCCAGAGCTTATCTAGAGCTATAAGGGCTGCCTTGAGATCTGAGGTGAACCAGGGGTTGGAATTGTTCCGTACCCTTACTTTGATGAAAGGGGGCATGCTTATTTATTATTGTAGTGAGTTTGTCATTAAGGATGTAAGCTGCCTTGTTGACATCTTTGGCTAAGTAGAGATCTTGCCATCTGATCATGCTCAGGTCAGATAGGAAGTTTACTGCACTGAATTTGCGAAAGGATCTTTTTGTTATAAAGATGGGTTGCGGTCAGGCCTTAATTTAAGATCTTATGCAAGCAACAATTCCATGATCGCTCATGTCGTTGTGAAACATTGCCAAATGAGATATTTTGTGTGGATGGGTAGTTAGTACCACATCTAGAATGGAACTGTTGGCAGTATTTAGAGTGCTGTTCCTAGTGGGTTCACTGACCCACTGAGTGTTGTTTCTAGTGGGTTCATTGTGAAAGAACCCACTCACTTTTATGTGGTGTTTTTGTATATTCGATGTTAAATGTATTTTTTTCCTTCACAAATGACTATCCATTCAAGAACAGCAGATCAGTCAGGATACAAAATGGAGTTTTATTCAAGAAGATGTTATTGAAGACAAAGAGAAGTGGCATAGGGTACATTAACTGGAAGAAGTCTAAGCCAGAGAGTGGCTTCTCTAATCACAAATTTAATTTGACCGTAGGAATAAAAGTTTGAGGAATACATACACATAAGCCCTTGTGTGTGTGTGGTATGTGTGTGGTATGTGTGTGTGTATGTGTAAAATTCTTTCATATATTCCAGAGTCAGAAAGTAGCCCCTAAGCTTTTTACATTCACTTGTGTGCATCAGCAAGGAACGTCTTGCAACAGTGTGCCTTTTGGAAATGTGCGACCCTCTTCCCCAATGCAGTGCTCAGTGTAACAGGCACGACCCTAGGGGACCAATACATGCCAAGCTGTGTATGACAGCAGTTGAGCTATGTTGGTCTTCACTTCTAACATAAGGTCCACTGCAATCAGCGGTGGTAGCATGTATGCAATTAGCATACATGTCAGCTGAACTGCTGTCATGCACAGCTCAGCTTCAAAGCCTTCCCACTTCCTCCCTCTGCTAATGTCCTCCCCCTCCCTGTTCTCCCTGGCCCCCACCTTGAGTACTGAGGGGAATGCCCAATCCCCTCCTGGCTCATGCACCCCTCAGCACATTGTGTGGCTAACGGGGGTGCCCAATCCACTGTCGGCTGCAGCCCCCCCACCCCAATAAAACAAACAACCAGTTGGCAAGCTGGGAGTCCACCCCAGCATGCTCATGCTTCCCCACCCACACACACACTGTATGGCCAGTGGGGGTGCCCAGTCCCCACCAGCTCCAGTCTCCCCCAGCAAACACGTAGATGGCATGCTGGGAGCCCACCCCAGAGTGCCAGCAGCATCCATTTTTTTGTTCCTTGCCCACACCCACCCTCTGTGCTCCCACCTCCCCACACACACACACACACCCTCACCTAGGTGGCATGCTGGGAGCCCACCCCAGCATACCAAAAGCCTCCGTTTTTTTAAAAATCCTATAAAACAAGAAAATGGTCCCTCGGTGAGTCCTTGGTCCCACCCATGCCAACCCGTGCCCACCCTCTGCACACCCTTCTCCCAACCCCCCATACTTACCTCTGGAGCCTGGTGCAACAATCTTCGGTGGACCGGGAACATGTCTGCTCTCTTCAAAGCCGACCACGAACTGAAGAAATGCCGGTAAGCTGTATAATGGCATAAATAAGGTTTTTTCAACTTTGGTGCATATCTCGGGCATTTTTAAGAATTTTGGCACCAAATTTTCAACATGGGGTTATTGAGACCCCTCCTCATTAATTCAGTCACTGCCATGGTGGTATTCTGTCCCAAAAGGTGATTTCACAGTCACTGCGTGGAATCACCTTTCTAGACCGATTATCGAAACAACAGTGTTGGTGTTCATGAGGTGGGTTCTCAAAAAGCCTATGTTGCAAATTTGGTGAAAAAATTCCCAAAAAATCACTGTTTCTCAAGTGTGTGTTGCACAGTTTCCACGCACACTCGTAACTTCATGAATTTGTAATATTTTCCTTCCAGATTTTCAACATAGGCATATTTTCACACCTCCTTATGAACAGTGCAGCTGTCATTTTTCACATACTGCCCAAAATGTGTTTTCACACTTCCGGTGCAAAATAGCGTGGTTGCTGTTTCAAATCAGTGTTCACTACACAGTAAGACAATCACAGTGACACTGTTCATGAGAAGAGGTCCTAAAATGCCTATGTTGAAAATTTGGTGGCAAAAGTCCATAAAATAGCTGTGTTTTGAGCGTACATTGCGTAGTTTCTATGCACACTCGTAACTTCGTGAATTTCTAATATTTCCACTCCAGATTTTCAGCATTGACATTTTCCCACATCTCCTTATGACCAATACAGCCGTCATTTTTCACATCCTAGCCAAAATGTGTTTTCGCACTTCTGGCTTACAATAGCGCGGTCGCTGTGGGAAATCATGTTCGGTACAGAGTAAGAAAACCACAGTGACACTGCTCATGAGCAGACATCCTAAAATGCCTATGTTGAAAATTCAGTGCAAAATTCTAAAACATGACTGTTTTATCAGCTTGCCTTGCACAATTTCCATGCACACTCATAACTTAGCAAATTTGTCATATTTTCACTCCAGATTTTCAACATTTGCATTTTCCCCACACATCCTTATGAACAGTACAGCTGTCATTTTGCACATCCTAGCTGAAATGTGTTTTCACACTTCCAGCACAGAATAGCATGATTGCTGTGGGAAATCAGTGATACACAGTAAGAAAATCATAGTAACAGTGCTCATGACCAGAGGTGACAAAATGCCTATATTAAAAATTTGGTGAAAAAAAATTCCACTAAATGACTGTGTTAGGAACACGGGTTGTGCAGTTACCACGCAAGCTCGTACCCTTGAGCACGCCCAGGGTGTTAGGGTTCCTAAGACAGACATTTAAGAAGCATGAGGGTGAAATGTTGCTCCAATGCAAGAGGAGTTGCTGAGAGGTACTCTGTTGGGATATGGATGCTAAAGGGACATGGGTACAACTGGGGGGAGGTCCTGCATAAATGCCAAACACCACTGTAAATACCTGCAAGCGAACGTTCGGCATTGGCAAATGCTTATTTAGACTTAGAAACATAGAAACATAGAATTTGGCGGCAGATAAGGACTGCTTGGCCCACCTAGTCTGCCCATTTCCCTATCTGATGGATAAGCTGCAGATTCTAGTTAATCAACAGCTTACTTCCTCCTACCCCGCACAAAAATTGCCTTATGCCCTCTCCCATGCATTCTTGAATTCTCCCACTGTTCCTGACTCCACAACCTCCTCAGAAAGGCTGTTCCATGCATCCACAACCCTCTCTGTGAAAAAATACTTTCTAACATTACCTCTGAGCCGTCCCCCCTCTATCTTCAAATTGTGCCCCCTTGTTCTTGCACATCTCTACTTCTGAAATACATTACCCTCTTGTACTTTGTTTATTCCCTTGAGATACTTGAAAGTTTCTATCATGTCCCCCCTCTCCCTCCTTTCCTCAAGGGTATACATATTAAACTGCTTTAGTCTCTCCTTGTTTGTCTTCTGGTGCAGACCCTGCACCATTTTGGTTGCCCTCCTCTGAACAGCCTCCTCTCTGTCTATGTCTTTGCAGAGATGGGGTCTCCAGAATTGCACACAGTACTCCAGATGGGGTCTCACTAACTGTCTGTACAGAGGAACAACAACTTCCTGTTTTCTACTGTTGATGCCTCTCCCTATGCATCCCAGTATCCCCCAGCCCTCCTTATTGCCTTCTCATGTTGCTTGCCCACCTTTAGGTCATCTGATATAATTACTCCTAGGTCACTTTCAGTTTTTGTTGTTGTTATTAACTCACCCCCCATTGTATACTCTTCCCCTGGGTTTTTGTTTCCCAGATGCATTACCTTGCACTTCTTTGCATTAAATCTGAGCTGCCACATATTTGACCATTCCTCCAACCTTGCCAAGTCCCTTTTCATTCTTTCCAGCCCACCTTGTTTATCAACCCTGTTACAGATCTTTGTGTCATCTGCAAAGAGACATACCTTTCCTTCCAGATGCTCTCCAATGTCACTTATAAAGGCATTAAAGAGGACCGGTCCCAGTACCGAACCCTACGGTACCCCACTAGTTACCCTCCTTTGTTCACTGTGGACTCTGTTTACTATTACTCTTTGCGTCCTGTTGTCCAGCCAGTTTTTTATCCAGGCTACCACCTTGGGACCCACTCCAAGGCTGGCTAACTTGTATATTATTCTTTTGTGTGAGACTGTGTCAAATGCCTTGCTAAAATCTAGGTAGGCCATATCCATAGCCTCTCCCTGGTCTACTACTTTGGTCACCCAGTCAAAGAAATCATTAGGGTCATCTGACATGACCTTCCTGCTGTGAAACCATGCTGCCTTTGGGTCCTGTGCCCCACTGGTCTCTAGGTACTCAACAATTCTTTCCTTCAGAAGTGATTCCATCATTTTCCCTACCACTGACGTCAAACTAACTGGTCTGTAGTTTTTTGCCTCTGCCCTGCTCTCACTTTTGTGAAGTGGAATCACATTTGCCCTCCTTCAGTCCTCAGGTACCACCCTATCCTCCCATGATTTGTTAAAGCGAGTAGTCAGTGGTGTTATTAGTTCTATCCTTAGTTCTTTTAGAATTCTTGAGTGAATCCCATCAGGCCCCATTGCTTTGTCCACCCCCAGTTTCAAGAGTTATTTCAAAACCCTTTCTTCTGTGAATGGACTGGTATTGACCCTTCCATTGAGAGTTTCTGTCTTGTTTGGTTTAGGTACCTTCCTCTCCTCTTCCATTGTGAATACTGAGCAGAAATATTCATTCAGTATCCCTGCTTTTTCACTGTCACCCTCTGCCCACATTCCCTCCCCTTTATTAAGTCTCTGTAACCCTCCCTTGGTCTTTCTTCAATCCCTAATGTACCTATAAAAGGTTTTATCCCCCTTCTTAACAGAGTTGGCTATCTTTTCCTCAGTTTGTGCCTTTGCTATTCTGACTGCCTTCCCTGTCTCCTTCTGCTTTAACTGATAAAGTTCTCTGTCCTGCTCCTTCTGTGTTTCCTTATATTTCCTGAATGCTATCCTTTTCTCCTTAACTGTCCCTGCCACCTCTTTTGGAACCATAGTGTTTTTTTCCTTTATTTTGTTTTGTTGATTTGCTTCACACAAAGGCTTGTTGCCTCTGAGATGGCTGTTTTGATTATTCCCCATTGTTCCTCCACCCCTCCTTCTTACCGGTTTGCTAGTGCTTTTCTGAGGCACTCTCTCATTTTCCCAAAGTCAGCCTTCCTAAAGTCCAATACTCTTGTTTTTGTATGGCTGTTTTTATTGTGAACAACACTGTTTGGTGGTCACTTGTTCCCAGATGGCCACCCACTTTTAAATCTGAGATCCTTTATCCTTCCCCATTTGAGAGTACCAGGTCTAAGACTGCTCCCTCCCAAGTGGGTTCCAACACTAGCTGTCTGAGGCATGCCCCCTGTAGGGCATCAAGAATGACCCTGCTCTTGGATGTACCTGCAGGAAAGGTACTCCAGTTAACATCTGGCATATTCAGGTCCCCCATCAACAGTATCTCCCCTTTTTCTGCCATTTTAAGGATGCCTTCTAGCATTTCCTTGTCCACTTGCCATAGTTATCTGGAAGAAATCAAACGGTGACTGACATGAGGCAGGAAATAAAAGACATAAGACACAAGCCGAAGCTGCATGTTATTTACTCCAGCAGTACTGTTCTTCTTCAACATTCCTGCCATTAGGCCAATAGTTGCATCACTATTGTCCCAGCAGTGTTATGGCAGTGACCCTGAGTATCCAGCAAATACACCATCACACATTTTAGTAAAAGTAAGAATTCCAATATTTTCTGAAAACTATTTTCTCCTACCATTAGGCAGGCAACTGGCTAATGAAACTACAAACTAGGGGCTATTCAACTGCACAGGACAGTCCCCTCCCTCCAAAAAGGCTTCACGCATAAGTACTAGGGTCTGGTTGTGCACTTGATTTATTTTTTATTGGACTACACAAAAGAAAATGAATTTTCTTTGATTTCTGCTTGCATGGAAAGTAGCTGGTGACACATGCAGATGCAGGCTACACAACTTGAAAGGGCTGCCCCTTCCCCTCAAAAAGGCTTTACATGTGACACAAGCCTGTACCAGGCCTGGTTGTGCACTTTTTATGTTTGCTTGCACGCATGTGTAAGAAAGAAAGTGCCACCATATGAGTTTTCAAAGGTGTGCCACCCCCTCTTCCAATGCCCTGCTCCTTTATGCAGGCACGGCCGCACCAATAAATGTCCGCGCTGTCTATGACAGTAGTTCAAATGCAGTGGTGTACAGTTCAAAGTAAAAGACCACTACAATCAGCGGTGGTAACATGTAGGCAATTTGCATACTGCCGTCGGCAGGCAATTTACATAGTGCCGTCGGCAGTATGCAAACTGCCTACATGTCAGCACTGCATCTGAACTGCTGTCATAGAAAGCTCCATTTTTTTCTTGGATCCCCCCCCCAACAAACACCCAAGTAGCACGCTGGGAGTCTACCCCAGCATGCTCATGTGCCCCCCCATCCACCCATCCATGCACACTATATGGCCAACGGGGGTGTCCAATCCTCTGTCTGCTCCACTGACCCCTCAACCAGATTTCCAGGTGCCATGCCGGGAGCCCATCCCAGCATGGCAAAAGTCTGTATGGCTGACAGGGGAGCCCAATCCCCACTGGCTCCACTGCCCCCCAAACAAACTTCCAGCTGCCACACTGGCAGCCCACCTCAGTGAGGCAAAAGTCCCGTGTCATCTTTGTAAAACAAAATAAAAAAAATCTATAAGAAAAAACAGTCCCTCGTTGACTTTCTTGCCCCCCCTCCCCGAGCCCACACCCACCCTCTGCATACCCCAGTTCTCCACACCCCCACCTTACCCCATTCTTACCTCCAGAGGCTGGTACGATGAGCTTCGGTGACCCAGGAACACGTCTGCACTCTTGAAAGCCAGCTGCAAACTGAAGAAATGCTGGTAAGCTGTATAATGGCATAAATGTTTTTTTCCAACTTTGGTGCATATCTCAGCCATTTTTGGGAATGTTTTCACCAAATTTTCAACCTGGGGTTCTTGGGACCCCACCTCATGAACTCAGTCACTGTCATTTTGTTATTCGGTCCCAAAAGGTGATTTTGCGGTCACTGCACGGTACCACCTTTTGGGACCAATTAATGTACCAACAGTGTCACAGTTCATGAGGTAGGCCCCCAAAAACCCTATGTTGAAAATTTGGTGAAAAAATTCCCAAAAATGACTTTTGAGAATTTTTAATATTTTCACTCCAGATTTTCAACATTGCCATTTTACCACACCTCCTTATGAACAGTATAGCTGTCATTTTTCACATCTTGCCCAAAATGTGTTTTCGCACATGTAGCACACGATGGCGCGGTTGGTGTGTAAAATCAATGTTTGGAACATGTTAAGAAAATCCCAGTGACACTGTTCATGAGCAGAGGTGTTAAAATGGCTATGTTGAAAATCTGGTGACAAAAGTCCATAAAACGTCTGCATTACGAGTGTGCATTGCGCAATTTCCACACACTCTTGTAAGTTCACAAATTTGTAATATTTTCAGTCCAGATTTTCAACATTGACATTTTTCCACACCTCCTTATGAACAGTACAGCTGTCATTTTTCACACCCTGGCCAAAATGTGTTTTCACACTTCTGGCGCAGAATAGTGCGGTCGCTGTGGGAAATCAGTGTTCAGGACAGATTAAGAAAATCACACTGGCACTGTTCATGAGCAGAGGTCCCAAAATGCCCATGTTGAAAATCTGCTGTAAAAAATCCCCAAACTAATTATATTAAGGGTGTACGTTGTGCAGTTTCTACTCACGCTCGAGACTTCACCAGTTTTTTTTATATTTTCACTTCAGATTTTCAACAATGTCATTTTTTACACTTCCTCATGAACAGTACAGCTGTCATTTTTCACATCCTGTTCATACTGTGTTTTTGCACCTGTGGCGCCAAATGGCACAGTTGCTGTGCAAAATCACCTTTCGCCTAACGAACTTATAATGTCACTGTTCATGTGGTGGGGTCACAAAAAGCCCATGTTGAAAACTTGGAGGTGAAATACCAACAACACCCAGGGCATTAGAGTTTTCAACCATAACGTCCTACCCTGTAGGGACTGACAGGTGTCAGGAGTGTGACTTGGGATTGTCAACAGTAATGCTCATGCCATTCCATCCCAACCCCCACCCTGCAGCCAGTGACAGGCATCGAGTTGTGCCTTGGACCCTTTGGCCCAAGAATTCACCCCATTCTCCTATACTGCAATAATGTCAGCATATTTCCTTATGGAATGAGGTGAATGTAAAGTCCAAACACCCCAAGGCACGCCTCGACACTTGTCAGTGTCTGAAGGGTAGGGTGAGGTGAAATGCCGTGACCGTCATGGGCGATGACCCAAAGGCACACCCCAATGCCTGCCCATCTCTGCAGGGTGAGCATGGAGTTGGAGTCAGTTCAATACTTCAATGCAATTCCTATACTGCATCTGTCTAACTCTTCCACTTCCACTGCTAATGCCAGCAAGCAAACATTCGGCATTGACAAATGCTTGTTCTTATTAGTCCAATCTGCTGTACACATTGTCTTGTTTTAAAAAAACATGTATTTTTTGGTTTTATTTTTTCTAAAAGTTCTTGCAGTTGTGCAGTGCTGTACACTGTGAAGACATTACTGTGCCCACTGACCGCACACAGCCTCTGCTCTCTAGTCTGGACAACTGGCTCCATCCCCTAAATCCACACAGTCTCTTTCTTGCTTTTTCTATATTCTTCTTCTTTTTTTTTTACTTTTTTAATATTCTTAATCATTTTTCTCCTGCTCTGAATCTCTTGTGCTGGTAGTTATAAGCCAGTCACCTGACGTTGGTGGTAGGAAAGATAACGGAATCACTGCTGAAGGAAAGGATTGTGGAATATCTGGAGTCCAGTGGGCTACAAGCCCCTGTGCTGCAAGGATTCATTGGGGGGGAAAGGCATGTCAAATAAATCTGATAGACTTTATTGGTTGGATGACCAAGGGAATAGATCAGGGTGGAGAGGTGTAATGCATGTCAGCAGGCATATTCAGTGTACTTTGCTGTGTACAGTAAAATCTGGAAAATCCAGGGACAACATGTCTCCTCAGGCCAGAGCAACAAACAGAGCCTGACGTACCTGAAGAACTGTTTTTTCCCCTCTTTGGATGCTTTAGTGTGAGTTTGTGAATGATCTTTGGAAGACGTGTGGGTGCTAAACTTAGAGGATGTGATTGTATGAGTGATCCGATAGACTATGTATGCATGAGTGCTGGTGTGAATGGCCATCTGTAAGGCTGGCTACCTTGATGTGATACAGAGGCTTATCAAAATGTATCCTAAATGTCATAACTAAAAGCCAGCCAGCTTCTATCTGATTGATAGTGTGTGTGTGTTAGATAAAATAAAATGTGACTCTATTAAGATCATTGGCTTACTACATATTGTTGACTGAAATGTGGATGAGGCAATGTTTTTGTGGCAGGGCAAAACATCTTTTGGTTTGTGTTTAGAGAGTGAGGGCAACAGTTCTGTCTACTCTCGAGTACAAATTTAAAATTCCTGGCTACTCCCTTGAGCAATGGATGATGGACGTGACCTACAGTATAGGTACAGTACCTAGATTTCAGTAAGGCTTTTTACACCATTCCACATAGGAAACTTTTAAGCAAGCTGGGTAGCTTAGGAGTGGGTCCAGTGGTACTAAATTGGGTAAAGAACTGATCGGGGGACAGGCAACAGAGGGTAGTGGTAAACTGAGTTCACTTTGGTTCACTGTGAGAAATAGAGGGTGACCAGCAGGGTGCCCAGGGATTTAATGCTGGAACCGGTCCTCTTTAATAGATGTATAAGTGACATTGCAGGGGAACTGCAAAGGGAGGTCTGCCTCTTCATGCATGATGCCAGCATCTTCAACAG
The DNA here is from genome assembly GCA_016271365.2 of Neoceratodus forsteri. Lineage (NCBI taxonomy): Eukaryota > Metazoa > Chordata > Ceratodontiformes > Ceratodontidae > Neoceratodus > Neoceratodus forsteri. The sequence continues at coordinate 1,648,097,352 of CM057450.1, forward strand.
GGTGGACATTACGGGGATGGAAAAATAAGCAGACACCTGAGAAAACTCGAGGAATGGTCAAGTAATGGCAGCTGGGTTTCAGTGCAAAAAAAATACAAAACAAAGCATTTGGGGCACAGAAACACAGGGGCAGAGTACGAAATGGGTACAGTGGTACTGACATGAAAAAATCAGGAAAGAGACCTGGGGATAATCATATCAGATGATCTAAAGGTAGCTAGGCAGTGCAACAAGGCAGTTGAGGGAGATAATGGCGTGCTGAGGTGCATAGGGAGGGGTAAGACCAGCAGAAGAGGGAAATGGTGATGCCCCTGTATAGACCTCTGATAAGACCCCACCTTGAGTACTGTGTCCAGTTCTGGAGACCAAATCTCTGGAAGGACATAGGCAGAGTGAAGATGGTGCAGATGAGGGCAACTAAAATGGTAAAGGGTCTGCAACAAAAGCCCTATGAGGATAGACTAAAGAACCTCAGTATGTACACCCTGGAAGACAGGAGGGATATGATAAAGACCTTTAAATACCTCAAAGAGGAAAGTAAGGCACAAGAGGGAAATATTTTTCAGAGAAAAGGAGCTCAAAAATAAGGGGACATGTTATGGTGCTTAAGTGGGCGATAGATTCAGGAGAGATATTAGAAAGTACTTCTTCACAGAATGAATGGCGGATGCCTGGATCAGCCTTGCACAAGAGGTGGTAGAGGTGAAGAAAGTGGTAGGGTTCAAGAATGCATAGGATAAGCATCAGGTCACTTTAGTGGAAAGGAAGGGGGGGGCGGGAGAAAGAGTTAGAGCCCGATTAGGATCTGCAGTGATACTGTAGGTAGGGAAAAAATGGGCAGACAGGGTGGGCCAAGTGATCCTTATCTGATGTTTGATTCTATGGGCCCAGTTCTCAAAGGTCAGTGCAACCTGTGCCAAACACAGCCTGCACCAACTGCCAGTGCACCAGGGACTGTGTGTCCAAGTCATTATTGGGTAGGGTCCCAGTGGCAAAGTCCAGTGGCTTGCACCAACCCTGGCACTGTGCCAAACAGATGGTGCATACTGAAGGTGTGCCACAAGCTGCAGGGTAGCTGTGTGGCAATAGCACCATGGACAGAAGTCCCTGGTGGCTATTGCCTGCCCCACCCTGATCTCCCATTACTTTCCATAAATAATACCTGGTAGTCTAGAGGTCCCTCCTCCCCAGGCCCAATCCCTGGTTAATTTCATAATAATCCCTGGTAGTCTAGCGGTTCCCCTTCCCCAGCCCCAATCCCCAGTTACATTTCATAAACAATCCTTGGTAGTGTAGCAGCCCCCCTAGCCCCTATCTCCCATTATGATATTCATAAATATTTATAGTAAAATATGTCTTATCCCTGGTAGTCTAGCACCCGCACCCCAAGCCCCAATGCCCCATTATGGTATTTATAAATATTTATAATAAAAAATGTCTTATCCCTGGTAGTCTAGCATCCCTCCCAGCCCCAAACCCCTGTTATGATTTTTAGTACTATTCATAATATAATAGTTATATACCCTGGTGGTCTAGTGGACAGCCCCAGCCCCGATCTGCTGTTAAATGATATTCTGAACTTCCTGGTGGTCTAGTGGACCCCCTACCCCACAGTTCCCAACCATCCCACTCCCCCAACCCGTAAATGAGTTGGCAACTAGCACAGTCCATCGCTCACTACCATGGCCAGCTGCCAACTGAGCTCTGAATGTGAGCATACTGTATACATTATGTGCTCAGTGATTGACAGCAGCTGTAAATCACTGAGCGCATACTGTATACAGTACGTGCTTCTTCAGAGCTAAGTCAGTGGCTGACCATGGTGGTAAGCAGTTGGCTGTGCCAGTCGCCAGCTCAGTTATGGGTTGGAGGGGAGCATGGTGGTAGTGCACTGTGGGGTCCACTAGACCACCAGGAAGTTTGGAATATCAGGGCTGGGGTGGTCCGATAGACCACCAGGGCATACAACTATTATATTATGACTAGTACTATAATTCACAACAGGAGATCAGGGCTTGGGGGGTGCTAGACTACCAGGGATAAGACATGTTTTATTATAAATATTTATAAATATCATAACAGGAAATTGGGGGGCCACTAGACTACTAGGGATAACATAGTAAAGCATTATGGGGGATCGGGGCTGTGGAGGGGGGACCGTGGCACATTGCTACATATGTCAAAACCCTCCACGAGGACACGTCTAAGTACCCTTAGACCAGCCCTGGCTGATCTAAGGGTGTTTAGAATGTTGCCCTCTGGGAATGTCTTGTGAATGCCGCAGCCCATTTTGTGGTGCAAGGCTGATGCAAGCCCCCTTTGGCACATGCAGCCTGTGTTTGATGCAGGCTGCATTTCTGAGTAGCTCCTGGGGCATCATTTGGCACAAGGTGCCACTTGCATTATTTATGTTTGATGCAGGCACCTTGCATCAGTCTAAGGGCTTTGTGAATTGGGCCATACAGTATGTGCCTATGTTTCTGTGTTTCTATGTCCAGCCACCAGCCCCCCCCCACTCACACACACACATTCTCTCTCTCTCTCTGTGGTTTGTATTCTTTTTCTCTATTCTTGTTTATTACTTAATCATTTTTCTCTTCTGTTTTGAAACTCTTGTTTTTATTTCTTTCTACAGACTGCATAGTGAGCTGACCAGCACCGAGCCCCACCCCCAGTCCACCCCTACACCTACACGAACACATTCATCTCAAACTTTTTTCTTTTGTACACACTAGTTTGTTTTTCTGTCTCTTTTTTCTTGTTCTTTTAGTTTTATTTTCCTGTCCTGTCTGTCTCTGACTCTCCATTCCTTCCTCCTCTCTCCTTTGGCCTGCTGAGGATACGTGGCTGAACCAAATGGATGGCCATGAGGGCCATTCAACTGAGCTCCCTTCCCCACTGCTTGCTGTGCTGTAATGGCACTAAGGTTGGAGTCCTGCAACTCAATACTCTCCAGTCTGCGCGTGTGCACGTGAATAGCATGCAGGCTGGAACGATGGAAGAGGTGAAAAAATGTAGAGATGTATACTGGAACATCTCAGGTCTCTTGAAGATGGAGCCACATGCGTTTGAGGTGGCTCAGATTTGTATGTAAAGATTCTGTACACCTGTCATTTCATCCTGACTCTCTTGCATCTCATACCATTAATCACATTATAAACTTCAATCTCTGTTTCTCCCAACCAACCCCTAATTTTTCTTGCTTGCTTTGGAACATTATAATTAGCCAGTTTGTGTATAAAGTATAATAATGAGTATCCTGACTGACCTTTCTTGAGGCATTTTCAAGTCAGATTTGATCAGCTAGTATGTTAGAATGCAAATATTCTGCAGGCTTGTAGTTTCACTCACACTCTCTTGCATGTCATACTATTAATCACATTATGAACACTGTATCTCTCTGTCCCAACCAAATGCTAAGTTTTCTTGATTGCTTTGGAATATTATAAATAACCAGAGGTTCTGAAGTTTGGATATAAAATAAAATAGTGTCTTGACTGACCTTTCCAGAGGCATTTCTAGGTCAGATTTTTGTCAGATTTTTATCAACTAATGTGATGTAATGCCAAATCAGCATTTATGAATGGGAGATGGATAGAGAAATTACTATTTTAAAGCTCTTGCAGACTAGTTAGAAAAACATTACAAAACAAAAATTGCAAAATTGAAGGGATTAGTGCAGGATAACTAGAGAACTTGAAATTTAATTGATGTCCACAACCAAAATGTGGAGTAATGCACTTGTAAATTGTTGGTAGCCAAAGGCAAGTTGTATGGTTGGTTGTAGCCAGTGATTTGTAGTTACTTTTGCCATTTGCACTTTCTGGCCCCTGAGGAACTATCACCCTGCTGGGGTACCAGAAACACTAATGAACCCTCTTTAGGAAGTTTCTACCCCTAGAGGTGCTGCAGGAACATCATTCTTTTTTCTAAAGGGGTTCTATGTGATAACGGTGAATCGATAATGGCGAAACACAAAGCGGTGAATCAATTAGGGTGATTACAAAAATGATGACTCCACGTAACAGCAGTGGAAAAAAAAGCAAACCCTATCCGCTGGTCAGATTTGGAATGGGAAAAAAAATGGCCGCCAGGCTGGGCGTGCTATGAGCTGCATGTCAGATGCTCTAAGTCAGAAGCTTTAAATTAGTAGTTTTAATTAGTTGTTTCTGGCTCTTTTTTGCGTTTTATTGTGTTTTTACTGCGTTTTTGTTTTATCGTGCCATTATATTGCCGGCTTTGAAATATCAGAAGTCTGAGTCTGTTTGTTTCCTAACTCGCTCGGTTGGCCCAGTAGGCTCTCCCCCGATCTGTTGGTTGCTGAGGCAGCGGTGGTTTGGGTGCCACTGCTTGAGCATGGAAGGCGCTCACTCTTGACTTTTATGCAAGCATTCAATCTTTGTGGCTCCTCTGCTGTTGCAGTTCGTTGATTTCAGAGTTGACGCTTTTACGGTCCTGTGGTCATCTCTGCAGTTTTGGAAGAGGTCTTTGTGAGACTGGATTCACCACTAATATTGGATTTACCATCGAGTTCAGAGGTTCTGGCGGTACTCAATGTGTATGATGGTTGACCCCCTTTGGAGGAATCAGTGGGGTCCTGCTGGTCAGATTTGGAATGTGAGAACTGTGAGGGCCAGACTGCTGATATTGGGAGGCTTGCTGTGACTAGGATGTGCTAGAAATTTGGATTTCTGAATTGTGTATCGGCCTGGATGTTGCTGCATGAGGCCTGAGATTTTCATTGCTTTATATTACCTTTGCAGGGGGTCTCTCCGCCAGAGTCTGCTGTTTCACGGAAGCGAGGGCGGCAGCCAGGAAGCTGGCTGGGGTTCCCAGGGAACCTCTAGATTCCTTGATCTGGTTATTTGTTTGACCAGTTCTGGGGGTTGTAGTGGCACAGCAGTATTCTCTGGTGGGGGGTCATTTAGGTTGCAGAGCTTTTCTTCAGGCCCTATGAAGTTTTGCAGCCCTTTGTCTATTGGAACCATCTAGTTTGACTCTTTTCTGCCCTAGACATTTGGATTAAAAATCTATGCAGGAGTACTGGAAGCTCCCGTTTGGATTTATATGGATTTGGATTTAATGACTTCTCCTACTGTTGGATGACCTCTCTCCCGGACTCCTTTTAATTTATTTTATAGTCTCTTGGTGGTGAGAGGACCAGGGTGTCCATATTTATTTTATTTTATTTTCATTTTGATGTTTATGTCTATTTTAGTTGTGTTTGATTATTCTGTTATTTCTGGGTAGTGGGAGTGCCTAGAATTCTCCCTTTCCTCAGCAGTGAGAGGGCCATTGGAAGGGTAGTATCTATATTTGTATGTGTACTTCATATCCTGTGAGAGGGGACTGTATTATTTTTATTTTTCTTTTTTTCTGTGTTTGAAAACCATCCAACTGTGGGAGGAGGGTTGTTTTATAAAGTTTTGTTGGGTTGGGATTATTGTTTTAAGTTATTATTGTTTTGGGGTTTCTAGGATTTTTAATAGTCTGCAGCTCTGTTTTAGGAATTTGGAGGTTTGTGTGCTTTCCCTATTGTTTACTTATAATTTTGGTGGAATGTGCCTGCCTGCCCCCCCCTGTGCTATTCGGTCTCTGCTATCCACGCCCTCCGCCCGTTCTCCTCTCCCCCCCCCCCGCCTGCTTCTATTTATCAGCGCTGTCGAGCGCTGGGGATTGCTCACAGGGGTGGGAGTCGGTGGTGGGTAGGGGGGGTAAGAGGCAACGGATCCCAACACAGTAGTGCTCTCCCATAGGGGCGGTTAGGACCAGAAGCTGCCCTGGGGTGAAATGGTGTCTGGAACGTGGTGATCCTGTTCTGGTTCCCATACCCAAAGGCACCTCCATTTATGGAGGGCAAGTAGTTGAGATGGTTTGCCAACCTTGTCCAACTCGAGCACTGTTATGCAATGCTAGATCTATCTACAGCAAGACTGCTCTTATTGCAGATTTTGTTGGTTCAGCAGATCTGGCTTGCATTACCGAGACCTGGTTAGATGGGAATGCTACCCCTATTTTGGAGGCAGCGATCCCCGCTGGGTACTCAGTTATACATTGCCTGAGATTGGACCACGGGTGGGGGGGGTGTGGTCTGTTTCAAGACCAAATTGGGCCTAACTGGTGTTACAGTTGAGGATGCCAGGTCATTTGAGTGTACTGTAGTAGCTGGTGTGGGGTGCAGGATAGCTCTCATCTACCGTCCACCAGGTGATGAGAAGCTGTTCCTGCAGGAGGTAGCGGACTTCGCCACTGACATGGCATTGGAGTTGCCCAGGCTGATGGTTCTGGGTGACTTCAATGCCTGGGTCGACGATGAATCCTCACTTTTTGGTCAACACTTCCTCCAGGGAATGACAACTCTGGGCTTCACACAGGTTGCTTCCTCAGCTACTCACCCTGGTAGTGGAACCTGTCAGTTGGTCCGGCCACTACACCATTGGGTTCAATTTTTTGGTTCCCCTGGGTAGATCGGCCCCTGTGGAGATGGTCAGTTACCGCCCTTTGTGGAATGTGGTCCCTGAAGATCTGATGGCAGTAACTGACCTCTCACTGTTGGATGAGACTAGCACAGATCCTGAGCAGTTAGTTGTGTCCTATAATAGGACCGTTTCTTCAGCTCTAGATCTGATTGTTCCTGTCTGAGTTCACCCCCTCCTGCTTCACCCTGGGGGCCCATGGTTTGATGGGACTCTAAGGGAGTTACGGACACTGGGACATAGGTTAGAGCATTGCTGGCAGAGGACAGCCTTAGATACCGACCACCTTATTTTGTTAGAACATTATAAATTCTATCAAAAAGAAATTTCCCATAAGAAGGCAGAATTCCTGTCCAGGGAAATCTCTGTTGCACGGAACCAACCAGCTCAACTCTTCAGAACTGTTGACAGGCTGTGCAACCCAGCCTGTCAGCAGTTTCTTTGAGTCTTTTCACAAAATGAGTGTGAGATCACTCATTTCTTTGCGAATAAGGTGGCTGGCATCAGGCAGGAGTGCCGCCGACCACTCTTTGGGGGATGCTGTTGGTCGGTGTCTTGTCACAGAACCCAGAGTTTCCTGGAGTACCTTTGATCTGCCGGAGTTCCCGGATGTTATGAGGATTATTCAGGGGATGCATCCCACTTGCTTTAGTTTAGATCTGGGCCCTACCTCCCTGATTTTGGGTTGTAGTGACACCATAGGCCCAGTCTTAGCTCAGATCGTCTGGTGCTCTTTGGATTTGGGTGAGTTTCCTAGCTCCCTGAAGGTGGGGGTGGTGACACCCCTCCTGAAGAAAGCTTCTTTAGACCAGGAGAACTTAGCAAACTACAGGCCTATCTCTAATCTTCCTTTTGTGGGGAAGGTTATTGAGATAGTTGTGGCAGCTCAACTGGAGAACCATTTAACCATCCATAATTTATACGAACCTCTCCAATTGGGTTTTCGCAAGAGGCATAGTACTGAGACTGCTCTGGTTCAGTTGCTCAATGATCTCCTGATGGCGAGAGATTGGAGAAACTGTTCTATCTTGGTTCTCCTGGATTTATCATTAGCCTCTGACACTGTGGACCATGGGGTTCTACTTGAGCATTTGAGGACCATCTGTGGGCTGTCAGGGGCACTGCTCAGATGGTTTACATCTTTCCTCACTAGTAGAATGCAAAGGGTTGTCTCAGGCATTTTTTCCTTCAGAGGCTTTCTCTCTATCTTGCAGGGTTCCTCAGGGCTCGGTGCTGTCCCCCATGTTATTTGCAGTGTGCATGCTGCCCCTCTGAGACATTGTAAGATGGTATGGGCTGAAGTTTCACTGCTATGCTGATGATGACCAGCTCTACCTGTCTTTTGCCCCCGACCAGGTTAGTGTTATCCCAGTACTGAACAGCTGCCTCATAGTAAAGTATGTGGAGCTCTCCAATGGCCATGGGGAAGTACTATGTATTTCTGCACCAAACATGAGGGTTGGGGAGTGAGCACCAATGTGTGGGCAGCTGAGGTGCTGGAGTGGAACTGTCACATGGCAGCACTTACAGCTGGGAAGTTAGGTACTGCTGATTCCACCTCCATAGCTTCCCTTGCAGTGGGCCAAGGGAGCTTCTCTTCCTCCACAGGACATCGTTACATAAATCCAGCATGCCTTGACCAGGCCACGGACCCCTCAATTTCTGGAACCTAAACAGTTTTTCAGAAATGCTCTGTACTGCAAGGGATCCAGCGTGCCTTGACCAGGTCACGGACCCCTCAAGTTTTGGAACCTAAACAGTTTTTCAGAAATCCTCTGCACTGCAAGGGATCCAGCATGCCTTGACCAGGCCACTGACCCCTCAATTTCTGGAACCTAAACAGTTTTTCAGAAATCCTCTGTACTGCAAGGTACTAGCCCTGACTTTTGGATTTGGTACCAGTGGAAGCTGATTTCCAAGTGACCCACACTATCTCCTGCTGAACACATCTCTAACTACTGTATCTCCCTCTGTGTCTCTAGTTGAATTTATGTACTAGGGTTTAATAATTTGTTTAAACCTTACAGTCATTTTAAGTTCTGAGTTGATATTAGAAGTGAATTTATAGCCTTGACTGTGTAAATCCTTCTTTTGCTCTCTGTCCTGCAACCTCTCACCTCTCTCCTCCTCCCCCAGACTGTCTGCTTTGCTCTCTGACCCTGCCCACTTCTATTATTCTCTTTGTTCTGATGTAACAAGCCAATCCCCTTACGCCTCATCCTCCAGCAAGCATTTGCCAGAGTCGAGACATGGTTCGTTGAACATAAGCTGGTCCTAAACCACAAAAAAACAAAATCCATGCTCTTCTCTAGCCCTCAAAACAAGAAAAGGAGCACCACTACACTATCAACATCGCCCCTGGGAATCACCCTTGAACAGGTGGCTACTTTCAAATATCTTGAATCACCTTTGATCAAGGCCCAACCTTTGCAACCCATATTGATAGTACAGCAAAAACTATTAATCAGCGGCTTTGTGACACTGTGCGGAACAGACATCCTTACCCTACCAGCACTAAAAGCTAGCCATTCAATCCTCAATCAGTCATTGACTATGGCTTAATTGTCTATGGGTCTGCCTCTACTAGCGGCATAAACGCATTACAACCTCTCCTAACAAGGCCTGTGGCTGCTTACTGGCTGCATCGACCACTCACCTCATGCAGCTCTATGCGAAACTGGGTGGTTACAACTCTCAAACCACTTAAAGTACCTCAACTGCCTTTGGCTAAAAAATCCATCATGGGCCTCACTCCACCTTGCATTCAAGACCTGTTATGCCCAGAACACAAGTGTCCGACTCACCAGAAGATCAGAAAATCAGCCTCTCCAGGTCCCCGTTGCCAGACTACTAGGGGTCAAGATCATTTGCCTATCGTGCCCCTACTGGCTTAATGCCCTTAGCACCTCTATTACCTCCTCTACCTCTCTAGGTGCATTTAAATCTAGCCTATTCTCTCACCTTGCCACCTCCAACTCCTGTGACTGCCTTGATTAAATCTTACCTATTTCATTTCTCCACCCTGCCCATTTACTTGACAAAGGCTTGTTAGAGGATCCTTTTCTCTAGCCATGGTCTGCTCCTCCCACCTTTTCTCTCACCTGCTGTATCTATCACACTTCCCTAACTTGACTTCCCCCCCCCTCCTCACTTGTTTCTCTTATTGATGAAAAGTGTTCATTTGGTAATTATCTGTCCTTGCACAAATGTCTTTGATACTTGACTGTCTATGTTTTCTTTTTTATTACCACAACGTACTTTATTGTGCCACTCAATGTAACCTTTTTGTAGTACTTAATTTGACATGGAACCTTTGTAAAAGAGCCTTGGCTCAAAGGTATTAATTCCTAGAACTACAATAAACAATAAAACAAAAGTAACAAGCCTACTTCTCCAGCCTTTAAAAATCCTGTTTTTCTACTTTATTTCAGGGATCCAGCATGCCTTGACCAGGCCATGGACCCCTCAATTTCTGGAACCTAAACAGTTTTTCAGAAATCCTCTGTACTGCAAGGTACTAGCCCTGACTTTTGGATTTGGTACCAGTGGAAGCTGATTTCCAAGTGGCCCACACTATCTCCTGCTGAACACATCTCTAACTACTGTATCTCCCTCTGTGTCTCTAGTTGAATTTATGTGCTAGGGTTTAATAATTTGTTTAATCCTTACAGTCATTTTAAGTTCTGAGCTGATTTTAGAAGTGAATTTGTAGGGTTTTTTTGTTTTTTTTAACTGTTGACTTTTCCATTAGCAGATTATATCCTCTCACCAGTAGAGGGCTATATCTCTATCTCTTTCTCTATCTAGTACGTAAGCCATGTGGGTTCTCTCTGCCTTTCTCTCACCTCTCCTTCTCCTCCTTGCCCTGTCCCCCCTCTTCTCTATCCCTGGTCCTAGCCACCCCAACCCCCACCCCACCCCTGCCACCCTCTACTCTGGTTTCCACTGTTACTCCAAGGGAACTCTCCACTTCCACTTGAGATTTGTGCTTGGTGCACCATTTGGATATTCCTGGTTACTTAACCCAACCACTACTCTCAACAAGTGTGGCTACCTCTCTACACTGTACCACCTTGCAGTCCATATGGGATACCGCCTGGAACCTTGCAACTTCTACTCCCAGAAACAACGATCAAAACTATCTCTCAAAGAGCTGCGACTCTGCTCCTTAAAACTCCTACTCCTCCTCCTCTCAGGCAGTGTCCATCCCAATCCTGGTCCTAGAAGCTCAGGCCACACACAAACTCCAGGTGCCCTTATCCTTGCAACCATTAATGTCTGCAACCTACTACCAAAGCTGGATGCACTCCAGGCCTTCATATGCCAACACAACCCTGACATCCTTGCAGTGGTGGAAACTTGGCTGACACCTAAAGTTCCTGACTCAGCAGTAACAATACAGGGCTACAATGTCCACAGGCTGGACCAGATATCCAAAAAAGGTGGTGGTTGCGCAATCTATATCAAAGACTGCCTGTCTTGGCACCCTGTAGCAACTCCATCACTTTCTGCCTTGGTCCAGATTCTGCCAATAAAAATCGTCCTAGGTCGCAACCATAAAGCCCTGACTATTGTCTCTGTATACATCCCACCCAGGGACCCTAAACATGGATTCAACGACGTCCTAAACTTTATCAACTCTCATCCTCTTGAAGCTGAACTTATTCTACTAGGGGATTTCAACACAAACTGGTTAGCATTGAGCACCAGTGCCTATAAAGACTCCATCTCAGCTGCTAACCTCACACAAATGGTAAACTCCCCTACTAGGATTAACTACAAGACTGGCACCAGTACTCTCTTGGATTGGGTCCTCACCACTAACCCCACAAGGATTTCTCATACGACCATTCTCCCAGACTTTCTCAGTGACCACTCCTCAGTCATGTGTGCATGGTCTAACAAATTCCTTAAGCCCCCTCCTAAAATTATCACTAGCAGAGTCCTTCCTCATGGAAAACTTCCACATCTCAAACAACATCTGCTTCTACAAGACTGGCTACCCATCTATGAAGCAACAGATGTTTACTTGGCTCTTGATCATTTCATCTCAATTTTCAGCAAAGCCTGCGACCTCTTTGCCCCTGCTAAAAGGTGCAAAACAAAATATCTATCTAACTCATGGGTCACTGCAGCTCTTCTCTCACAGCTGAAACTAAGGGATCACCTCTGGGCAGTTGCCAGGGCCACTGGCAAACAACTGGACATCCAAAATTACAAACAAGCACAAAATGCATTCAAAAAAGCCATACGGCTAATGAAATCCACCTATTACAAAGACGCTCTCACCAATACATGGGGAAATGATCGTGCTTTCTGGGACAATATCAAGGATGTCACAGGAAAGCAGCCAAAAACCTCTCTGGCCATGTTAATGGTTGATGGATCCTCAACCCTCGACCCCAAGGTGATCGCAAACATCTTTAACACGGCTTTTTCAGACCTTAGTGCTGTTCTACCCCATGACTTTTTCGAAAACAGGGCCTACTCCCCAAATACCTCTGACCCTCAGTCTAACCATCCCCTCTTCTACTTCAGGGAGGTAAGGCTGAATGAAGCTCAATGCGATATTACTGCAGCTATCTCTAAATCTAGATCTAGTAGTGACACCCTGGACCTTAAGCTTCTGTTGCTTACCCTCAATGAGGTAATTCATCCATTAACAGAAATCCTAAACCTCTCTCTCAGCTGTGAAAAATTCCTGGACCTATGGAAAACAGCCACTGTGACACCCGTCCATAAAAGTCAGGACAAGACGAATCACTCAAATTATTGCCCTATCTCCATACTGCCCCCACTATGTAAGGCACTCGAGCGCATCGTGGCTGATCAACTTACCGACCACTTGGATAAATACAATATACCTTGTCCACAACAGCACGGCTTCAGGAAAGGTCACAGCACCACCACTGCCCTTCTTGAGTTCACTGGAGCTTTGCACAAATCCCTTGACAATGGCTTTCTCACAGGGGCCGTTTTCATCAACCTGTCCAAGGTCTTCGATACAGTACACCATGGACTACTAATACACCAACTACTGAATGCCGGGCTATCACCTGACTCTTCTCTCTGGTTTAAAAGCTACTTAGAAAACCGGTCACAGAGAGTAAAAATTGCGGACGCTCTTTCTAACACCCTGCCTGTTCGCTAGGGTGTCCACAGGGATCCATACTGGGCCTCCTCCTTTTAAGCCTTTTCTTAAACCCCTTCCCTTACCACTGCTCTGAGCAGATCATACTATATGCCGATGATGCTGTTGTATTCTTCACTCACAAAGATCCTGCAACTCTTCAACACAACCTTCAACTTAGTTTCAGTTCGGTAGAGACATGGTTTCTTAATCATAAACTGGTCCTCAATGACAAGAAAACCAAATCTATGCCCTTCTGCAGCTCTCATAACCCACACAAGCTACACCATTTGGCTATCTCCACCACCCAGGGGAACACTCTAGATCAGGTGGGGTCCTTCACATACTTAGGGATACAGCTTGACCCTAATCTCTCCTATGGACTTCATGTAGATAATGTAGCTAGAGCTGCTAATACACGGCTTGGTCTCCTCTACAAACACCGACCCACCTCACGCCAGAAGCTTTGAAGGTTGCAGTCCTGAGTCTGTGATCTCTGTAATAGACTATGGTCTCATCATTTATGGCTCAGCCACAACCACAACCCTTAGACACCTCTCAACTGCCTTAAATAAAGCATGTCGGCTCATCTCTGGTGCTCACTGTCTCACCCACACATGTGACCTGTACACTCAGACCGGCCAGCTCCAACTATCAAACCGCATAAAGTTTCTCACCTGCTCCATGGTGAAAAAAATCTACCTTGGCCTTGCACCTTCTGGGGTCTCAACTCTGTTACAACACCAAATTAACAAATAGTGCCTTAGGAGATCCACGCTACAGCTACTGAAAGTCCCCCACTGTCACACTTCACAGGGACAACGGTCTTTTGCTTATCGAGCACCACTCTGGTTCAATGGCCTCAGTCCAGCCATCTCCTCTGCCCCAACTATTGGTATGTTTAAAACTAGGCTCCGGGACTATCTCACTACCAACAGCTCCTGTGACTGCCCAACTTAACCTTGTTTCTCCACTTCCCTTTTTGCTCTAGTTGTCCCCCCCCCCCCTCACTGGATTCTACCCTCACATCTTGGTATACCCAATGCTGCACTTTTCACCCTCTCGCCACCCTTCCTACATTTCCTTCTCCCCCTTCCCCTCTTCCCTCTCCCTATGACTCTGGCACTTCTTATCTGTTGTCTATTTTCTCTGACAAATGCCGCTGGCTGCCTTGTTACAATGCTACATTTGAATTGTATTAATCTGTACTCTATTTGCAATGTCCACATTGTTGTAATGTCTGTCTTGATGTTCCCCATAATTTGTATTTCTCTGACGTGGAACCTTTGTAAAAGAGCCAAGACTCAAGGGTATTTGTAATCCTAGACTTGATAAATAAATAAATAAATAAACATAAACGAATAGGCTCACTAGACAGCTATTGCCAGGCATCTGGGGAGGAGGGAGGAAACCTGGAGGAAAACGCCCATTGGCCGGATGACTCCTGGATACCACAGGCCCGCAACTCTGACAGGGCAGGCACCACGAGTGGATGGCCCTCGTCCTCCTCCTGGCCCCATGACAGGGGGCAATTCATGGGGGATGTTTTGGAGCTGGCAGGTCTCTGAGAAGGTGGGTGAGATGGTTGGGTGGCCAGAGAGGATAGGACTGAAAGGATGTAAGGTGTAAACAGATCTGATAAAAAAATTATCAGGTAAACTAATGGGCTAGGGCTGTTCCAAAATGCTTTTCATAGTTTTTTTTTAATTCTGCAGAATTCCAAAAATATAACTCAGCAAATAAGCTACTCTCTCAGTGTACTGCACCATGGTCAACCCCAGAACAAGAAAAATAGCAATCAGACTGGCACTGCTACTCATTCAACTAATCATTTTATTAGCTTGCAAAGTGCATGAAAAAGTGCAATTTACATACCAGTCTAAACCAAGCATGACAAGTTACAACCCAAATGCCACTAACTGAATTCCGAGAACCATTCTGAAAAACATAAATTGAGGAATAGTGTTTGGCGATTTATATGAGCCATGGAATAATTTTCCTTGGTTTATATTGCAGTCAAGTAAACTGCAGATTTGTTTTCATGGTACTGTAGAAAAATATTCTGCAATTTATGTAAACTGCAGAAAGCAATTCCACAGTTAACGCATTCCTTGGAATAATATTCCACAGAGTTTGTGTAAAGTGAGGAAAACTTTTCCACAATTTACATTAAATTCAGTAGCAAGTTTCATGACTGCTGAATCACAGAAAAATCAACGCCTTCACAGTGCATCACTAAGTGTTAGAAGAAAAACAAGAAGGTTTGCAGGAACAAGGGGACTAGACCATCCACACAACTGAAATACATTTAGATATACAGTACAAACGCAAGTATGCATCACCTTAAATACTGTTCAGCTGCGATATCAAGAGCAGCACATATAACAGGCTGCCGATAGAATTAGAACGTATAGGAATTCTGAACTGATATATCAGCTCACGGCACAGCAAGGGTTAAAAGTGGATACAGCCTATGACCAGCACCTTTTAGCCTTGCAATATAGATATCTGGAAGATCATATGTTCAAGCAGTAATGTTGGTTACTCATGTTGCATTTTTTTTAAAATGTGACCATCTCCTCCCCTGAAGGCCCCCCACTCCTCTGTATAACACTCATCCTCTGACCTTTTTCTTGTAGCTAACAGCACACTTTCAACTTTACCTACATCATGTTCCTTCATTCCTGCATGTGATTCCTCCTTTCCTGTTTCTTCCTCTGCTTTTCTTCCTCTTCAGCTTCTTCTTCTTCTTCTTCCCCTTCCCCTTGTCCCTGGGAATCATATTTTTCAGCAATTTCCTGCCCTTCTGCTGCCTTCTCTTCATTTGGGTCAGCTTCCCCCACTTTATTTATTTAGTTTTTGTTAACCGGGTTAGGTGCGCTAGCCAAAGTTGACTATTTTCAGGCACGACCCAGGAGAATACATACATAAAATGAGATGAGATTATACAATACATAGTATATAGTACAGGTGCATAGTATATATATATATATATATATATAGTACAGGCAGGTTAGAATACAGATCAAATCAGACAGTACTCAAGATAATACATATAGCTATGCAGAGATGACAAAAGCGACATTAGTACATGCAAATAACTGAAACTAGGCTAAGTGGCAGCTATAAAGACATTTTATAGCAAAGCTTGTTTTAGAAGTGCAGCAGTGTCTTGGGAGAAATAGGGTGGTTAGCTGTGAGGCATTAAGTGGGATCAAACCATGTGCTGAGGTCCCGGGATAGGTGGCGATATAGTTCTTTTTTGAAGATTGGGTGGAGTTAGCCTGCCTCAGGGCAGGAGGGAGGGAGGAGGGAGTTCCAGGTGTCTGGGGTGGTGCAGTGAAATGCTCCAGAGCCTTTTGAAGTAAGACACCTGGGTATGGTAAGCAGAAATTTGTTTGCCGAACATAGTCCGTGGGCAGGTGTCTGTGGTACAAGTAGAGCTGCAAGGGAGGAGGGGGTTTGGTTATGGATTACAGAGTCTGTGAGGGTCCCTAGGGAGTATAGTCAGTAGGCAGTTGGGGAGAGTCAGCCTAGGTCACTATACAATGTGCAGTGGTGCTTGAAGCGATGGGAAGAGGAGGCATACCGACATATGTTGTTATTAGCGACATCCCATTTATGGAGAGCAGTCTTATGGGCATTAGCAAAAGTGGAAACACCATATGTCAGCACTGGAAGCAGAATACCCTTGGCAATTGCCAATTTGGCGCATGGTGTTAGCAGGTGACATATTTTATAGGCGATTCCAAGTTTGGCATTTGTTGCTTTACAGGTTGACAGGATGTGCAGACTGAAATCAAGGGATTTATCAAGGAGGACTCCCAAGTATTTGAAGGATGTGACACAGTCGATGAGAGACCCCCCCAGAGTCATGGACTAGGAGGGGTTCCTTACAGGCCCTGAGTTTCGGGGCAGTGCCAAATAGCATGGCTTGGGTCTTTTTTGTGTTGAAGATGAGCTTATTAGCATTTAGCCATGTTTGCACATTCCTGAAATCCGAGGAGAGGTTTTTGTTAATGATGTTAACTTTGTCAGCGCTGGAGTAGAGGACGAGATCATCAGTGTATAGGATAGTTGAGCAGGAGAGTATAGCATAATCTATGTTGTTGATGCATAGCGAGAAAAGAAGGGGTCCCAGGATGGAGCCCTGGGGTACTCCAATGTCAGTGCTGGTCACATCCAAGACAGCGGAGTTGAACTTAACAAGTTGTAATCTGTTTGATAGGTAGTTGTTAAACCAGTCAACTACTGAGGATGAGAAGTTAAGTCTATGCAGGGTTGAGAGAAGCAGGGGATGATCAACAAGATTGAAAGCTTTGGTAAGATAGATAAATACTGTTCCAGTGAGTAGGCCTTTGTCCATGTTGCAGAGTGCATCAGTGGAGAGTTTGAGAAGAGTGGTTGAGGTACTGTTCCCTTTTTTAAAACCATGCTGAGTGTCTGAGAGAAGGTTGTTCTTTGTGAAATAGTCAATGGTTTGGGTTGCAACAAGCTTCTCCAGTAGCTTGCTTAGCACAGAGAGGATGGCTATGGGCTTGTAGTTGTTGATGTCCTTTGGGTCTCTTTTTTTAAGGATAGGCGTAACTCAGGCAATCTTCCAGAGATCTGGGACAATGCCAAGAGAGAGAGAGAGACAGAGTGAAAATCTTGGCCAGTGGCGAGGCAATCAATGGTGCCGCTAGCTTCAGGAGTCATGGCTCGAGTGAATCTGAGTCGGGGCTAGTGTTGTCGGATATGTTTTGCAATAGCCTTTGGACCTCAGATCTAGATATAGCTTTAAAGTGGAAAGGGGGGTAGTAGTTAGTTGGCAGTGGTCAGATGCAGATCTCTGGGGTGTGCAGTAAGGCTGAGATGCTGTGGGAGGTGAAGTGTAGGATGAGGTGTACAGCTCTGTGAATAATCTGTTAAAGGCATTCACTATAGTGTTCAAGTTGTTGCAATGCACACCATTTAGGACCCCTGGAGTCGATGACTGGGTAGCCCCCAGAAAGGTCTTGATGTGTGTCCAGAATTTTCTAGGGTCACCAGCAGAGTTTGTGAACAGTTCCTTGCAGTAAATGCTCTTTGCTGTTCTGATTTGTTTTTTACAGGCGCTCCGAGAGGCCCAGTAGGTATTGTAATCCTCTGGTAGTCTGGACACTTTATGCTTCTTCCAGAGTTTGTCCCGTGTGCACAGGTTAGCCAGCAGGTCCTTGTGTAGCCATCTTGTTTGTTTACCCCTAACCCTTCTGGTGACCTTCGGGGTACGTTTATCCTGAAGTGCTGTGAAATTATCAGTGAAGCTATCAAGGGCTATTTGAACATCATGGGAGTGATAGATGTCAGACCAGTTGATAAAGGATACATCATAGAGGGAAGCTTCCACGTCCAGTTTGGCAAAGTTGGTAATTGTGATGTAGCATGGAGGGGGTAGGGGAGCAGTCTTCTGGCTCCATACACAGAAAGTGGGGGAGTGGTCTGTGATAGCATCTGCCAAGATGCCTGCAGTTTGCACATGGTCAAGGTGATTCACCAGTACCCAGTCTATGAAGGTGGAGGTAGTTAGAGAAGGGGTGGTTCTAGTGGGTTCAGTTAAGATCTGGTGCAGGTTATAGCTCTGCGTTAGTGTCAGCAGTGTGCTGTGAGTTGGTCCCAGCCAGTTTAGGTTAAAGTCACCTAAGATCATGACCTCATTTGCTTGGCATTTGTGATGGTTTGATTAAGTAATCCTGAAGACCATGATACACCTCAGTGAACATGGCGAAGATAATGTAGAGTTTTCCTGCGCCAAGAACCAATGGTTGTATGTAGAGATTCACAGACTGAGGGTGAGCCGGTGGGTGGGCAGACCATAACATCAAGTTGGTTTTCATAGAGGAGAGCAACCCCCCCTCCATGTTTTGGGGAAGGCCTATCTCTCTGTATCAAGGAGTAATTGGGCAAGGAACATAAGGAGTCCGGAATGTGAGGCTTGAGCCATGTTTCAGATAGGCAGAGCCAGTCAGGATTGTACACTTTTGTCCATGTCTTGATATCCGTCTTTCGGATGAGACGTTAAACCGAGGTCCCATCTGCCTGGATTGGTGGTAGTTCAGGTGGATGTTAAAGATCCCATGGCACTTATCGAAAAGAGTAGGGGAATTTCCCCGGTGTCCTGGCCAAATTTCCCTCATTCACTAAAAATACCACCAACAGCTTAATCTGGTTCAAGGTCAGTTGGCATTCATCTGTGTCCCCCTCCCCTGGGTCGTGCCTGAAAATAGGCAGGATTTGTCTAGTGCACTTACCCGGTCAACAAAAAATAAATAAAAAAATAAAATAAAAATATCAGCAAAGTGCCTGGTACTGCTCCTAATATTCATATGGGCAATGAGAAGTCCATTTCCTGAGATAGCCGATAGGTCAGTAGGAGAGTGGTGGACAGAGGGGTCAGGGTTAAGTTCTATGTCCCCTGGCAATAGGATAATGAGGAGTAGGAGAAACCACAGTTTAATAGTGTGGAATGGGAGATGAACCAGTTGTGTCATTTTGTATTTTCTGAGCATACGAAATGAGTTGTAGGTACAACCCTTCAGAAGGATAAAGGTGGTGTAGGCACGCACATGTTGTGTTTTGGCAATTTGGTTGGAGAAAGTAAAGTCATTGTATTGTGAGGTATTCTCTCCATGGTGGTTGTTGATTGGAAAAGAAGTAGATACCCCATGTAAGCATAATAGCAGTATCAGAAGCAGGATTCATCCTCCCAATCTATGAGTTGCCAGTTTTGGCAGGAGACTGCAGATGTTTACTGTAGCAAGGGTGAGTGTTCCTGAATTACTCATGGTGAGCTACTGTGGACCAGAAAACTGATTGTTACCGTAGATCAAAGACCCAAAAAGTGTTAAATTCCTGAAGGTGATGAGCATTGGCCTAGGGCATATGCAGGATGTAAAAATCCTTTGTTAGAATCTTTCCTTTGTTCTCCAAAACAGTTGTGAATAGACCTCAAAGACATGCACACATCCTTTAAGAAAGCCAGATGGAAATGTGGATTCAATGCAGCACTCCACAACCCAGAAGCTTGTATACAAGATTTACTGTACTCACTTTTGTTTTTTGATGTCTTCCAAAATAGTTGATTTGTGATGAGAATACTAATACCCTGGTAGTGATGTTCTGTAGTTTCTTAGTCCAGGAAATGTTCATAGATGTTATGTCCAAGAATGTTCCAGTTCCTCCAAGAAGAAACACATGAAAAACCACAAAAACTAAACTGCTGACAGATAAAAATACAAACAGCCAGCCACACTTGCCTGTGACTATCCCACTATATGTACCACATCACTCTCAATTCCACATTGTCATCAGTAGCACCATCCTCCGCTATAAGCTGCTCAGGTGGTAATGCTATTTTCTTGCTATCATAAAACTGTGGAGTTGATATACTCCAAACATTTCCAAGTTTCTCCTTTGCTATAAAGCTGTGCGAATCTCTCAAAGTTTGACTGTGCCGTTAAACCCCATAAAGTTTGCCGAACAGTTGACTAGTTTGCCTTGGTTTGCCACCTGTGTCCATCTCACACATACACCAGGTGGCGTCTAGCATGTGGGGTATGCTAATGAGGGCCACCAACTATGCCATTAGTTGATGGTCCTCATTAGCATACCCTGTGCAGTGGAAGCTGCCTGGTGTGTATGAGAGGGCTCTGGGCAGTTTGGCAATGTGGAATGGGTCTTTATAAAGACAAATATTGGATATATATTGTTAATGATTAAGTACAAAGGTTATGATTTGAAGTGGCACTGGTGGAGCAGAGTGCCAGGGACTTGAGAAGAAAGTTAAGGCAGTTTAAAAACAACCACTAATATGGCGGCCTGTGAGCCAGTGGAGATTGAGGCCAGTAGGGCTGGTGGGAATTACAGGGCTGGCAGGATCTCAGGAGATAGAGAGAGAGAGAGAGACAGAGGGAGGGAGGGAGAGAGAGAGAGAGAGAGAGAAAGAGAGAAAGAGAGACTAGCACGGGTGACTGGCATGGAAAAATGCATAAAATACGGATGGTGTTTCAGGGGCCTGATACTGAATTGACTCAATCACTCACCCCACTATAGGGTCCTAGTTTGTCCCTATTTTTGCATTTTGTGGTTTAGTAAGGACACTGGACAGAATGAACTGCTGGCCACTTTGTATTGTGTTTCTGATACTCTGTCAGACCCAATTCTACCACCAGGCATTGAATAAATAATTTAATAATCTTATTTTGCTTAACCCATATCTCCTGTCTACATCTACATTTGTAATCTGTTGCACTTAGATTGGGCTGGGTACAAACTGTGGTCTGCTAGTTCGACTGGTTCACCTGATCTACCCTATGCAGATCATGGTGAACCAGTCACACCAAAAGTCTGCCTATCTCTCCTAAAAGTTTGCCACACACTGAAAAAAAGTGATCTCCCAAAATTTGAGGTGTTTGAC
Source organism: Neoceratodus forsteri (assembly GCA_016271365.2). Classification (NCBI taxonomy): domain Eukaryota; kingdom Metazoa; phylum Chordata; order Ceratodontiformes; family Ceratodontidae; genus Neoceratodus; species Neoceratodus forsteri. The sequence goes on from CM057450.1 coordinate 1,648,118,392, forward strand.
TCTTTTGTGGAACCAAACTTGCAACCCTACTTTGCCAACAAGATAACAGTATTATCAGTGCCAGATCCAGACTCACTCTCACCTTCCTCAGATAATGACTAAGAAGTAGCCCTGGTCTTGGTACTTCTACTGTTGCTCATGCCTAATTTGAGAGCTAAAACAAATGGGAGCATCATATAGTATATTAGGGTAGACAGGTAATAGTCCACACCCATGGCACAGAGGTGACTGTGAGGTGAATGGTGTATCTGGCACTAACAGCTGGTGTTGTGCTGTACATAGAAGATGAACGGAAAGATAGACTTGTCTTTACAGACTAGGACTGATTTGTTATATCACCATGGATAGGGGACCTCAAAGAACTCAAAGAAGAAACAGTGGTATTCCACTGTGCTTCTTGTTTGCACAGAGTGCTTTCATCTCCAGAAGAACTAGATGACCGAGATTGGCTGGGAAAACTGCTGTGTGCAGTGGGCAAGGAACCAGTTGACTTCTGGGAACTAATGACCCATGATTTCTTTGGATGGATTATCACAGGCACAGGCCTAGTCCTTCTCTCAGCCATACCCCTGACCCACCACTATGACTCATAGTCTCTATCCTAACTCCTTCTTCACCATCCCTGCTTACAGTATGGGTACTTGGTGAAACTTGCATGGTGAAACCTTTCCCTGCTCTTTTCTTCTCCCCTCCATCCCTTTATCTTCCAGTTATTTTACTCATGGTTTCCATACTACATGATGGCAGATGCCCACACACACACAGAATGCTCATCATGTCTCCCACTGATACACACTCCTCTTCACTGTCACTGAAAGATTTAGTGTCTCACTGCAGCAGCCTACTTTACTTAGGTAACCCGTGAAGTGGGTGCATGAGGAAGGACGCCGTCCATTATGGCGACACCTTCCTGGCACAATCCATTCACGGCGATGGAAAAGTGGGAAGACCAGATGAGTGGGTGGGCGAACTAGGCGACAGTATGTCGCATATATGTACGTGAGGGGTGGAGCGAATATATGAGCATGGGCTGGAGGGGATGGAGAGGCTGTAAGGGTGGCACTGCAGTTCCGGTCCAGCTGCATCGTGGCGTCAGGGATTAGCTAGTGGCTGGGGTGGCTGAGGTACCGGGTCCGGGTGCGGTGCGATTTTAATGTGTCAGGATTGAACCTTTTTATTTTGCTGCTTTCACCCCAAGTACCCCGGAGTTGAGAAGGTCCTTAAGTAAGCGGGGTCGCAGAGCCTAGCCCCCACACAGAGAAAGCAGTAAAATATGTCTGCACCATTGTGCTGGTGTGCGTGAGAGTTGTCAGAGTGCCAAAATGTGTTTGGCACTCTGACTGATAATAAATGGTGATCGCCTTTAGCATCTGGGCTGTTATCACATAGACCCCTTTGCTTAGCCTTCACTCACAGCCAGTCAAAAACAAAAAAAAACTGTAAAAAATGAAGATGTTTTTTTTGGCCCCACTCAACAGGCATACAAATTATTTATTAAATAAATATTGTAAACTCCCCTCTGCCTTTTCTTTTAGAGCTAATACTCTGCTGCTTGCTACAACTACCCCAGCTCCCAGTCCCTCCCTTCACTTTACCCCAAAGCAATAGAGGTCTGTACTACTCAACCTGAAACACAAAGCATTCAGCAAATCCTCCTGTATCAAAAAGATTGATTCTGTCTTTTCTTTTTAACTCAAAACTGATATTGGGCACCACCATCCTGCCATTCCAGACATACCCACTTGAGACTAATCTACGGCCCAGCACATGCCTTCACTCCTGTCCATACGCTACCTCATGGCCCCAGAAGCTTGTTGCACAGCTCAGCCTGATAAGCATACTCAGTAAAATGCTTTATTGCTTTCTGACTGAATTTTACAACAGAATACAATATTCTGTCCCTTATTTTCTTTTATATAAAACACAGTTTTCATCAAGTTACTTTTTTAAGTCAGAAACAATATTGTAGCTTTTTTCCCAATACCAGGAGTTTGAGCTTATACCCAGTGCTGACACTGTTGTGCAGCACTAGAAAATGCTGCACTGTTGAAGTGCCATTCTTTGGATGAGATATTAAATGGAGAACCATTCAACTCATCTCTGGTGACTGTCCAGGTGAAAACTGTACACCCCTTGGTGCATGTATTTGTATTTGTTGGGAAACACCTTTGAGCAAAATGCCCATTTTCAATGGTTGCATATTATTATGCAGACAACATACAGGGCAGGCTTTAGGGTTTTGGGGGCCCCCAGCAGATTAATGAAGTCATGGGGCCCCCCTACTTACCCATCACCCCAAATGTTTAACTGTAACCAATGCACACATCATTTTATTGTATTTTCAGTACTAGTGGCATCTTAAAAAAATTTAAAGGGAGACCGCAGTGTCAGTGTATACTGTTCCTTCTCTCACATCCATTGTTACCTATCTGCCTCTTATTGCCTGGGTCATAGCTTAGTAAGGCTTTTCATGAAATTATGATCCCACATCAAAATCTACACAGTCCTTTATTGCTGTTTTAAGAAGATAATAAAAAACGATTTAAAATAATTAAGGTAAACTGTTTTAGTTGGGGGCCCCCCCATAAGCAGGGGGCCACCAGTGATTGTAGGGTTTGCTGGTGCCTAAAACTGGCCATGACAACATACAATGTAAAAACAAAAAATATATAAATACAGCGCAGACAATAAAAATACTACATAAAATTACATTCATTAAGCTCATGAAGTACAGTAGTTCTCATAATTTACTCTTAAATAGAGTAAATCTAGTAAAGTGGAGGATATCACAAGGTAAATAAATACAGGTTACTCACCTGTAACAGGAGTTCTAGGAATGGTATATGTTGTTCATCCACACTTATTGGCAGGTTCCTTGCCGCTTTAAATCTTGCCGGAAGGTCTTCAAGCTAGCTCCTCCCACCCACCGGGTGGTAAAACTCTCGGCTCCGCCCCATGACGCCAGATCTGGCCCGCTGGAAGCTCAGGTTGTGCGTCCAAGCCGGGGAGGTCGGGGATTAGTGTGGATGAACAACATATACCATTCCTAGAACTCCTGTACAGGTGAGTAACCCTGTATTTCTAGGACATGGATATGTTGTTCATCCACACTTATTGGCAGACTCCTAGCAGTTCTCCGGGAGGAGGGAGGCAAGCACACCCCTACATACTTACTTGGGAACAGAGATTGGAGAACTGAGGCCCCAAAACCAGCATCCCGCGTGACTCAAGGTCGATGTGGTAATGGGTAATAAAGGTGTGTGCTGACTTCCAGGTAGCAGCCCTGCAGATTTCCTGGATAGGGACATCCCTGGAAGCAGCCACCGATGCAGCAGTATGGTGGGTAGAATGAGCTCTTATCCCTCTGGGAGGCTCCATGCCCGCCAACTCATAGCAGAGATTTATGCAGGAGGTGACCCATCTGCCTATCGTCCGCTTGGCTGCAGGTCTGCCAGGTGCGGCTTCAGCGTAGGTGACAAACAGCTGGCGAACCTCTCCCCGAATTTCAGCCGTGCGCTCCTTATAATAAGCGAGCGCCCTTCTAGGGTCCAGAGTATGGAGCCTATATTCGGCCTCCGAGGTGTGATTGGGGTAGAACACGGCAGAGTCAACACCTGATTAGGTGAACTCCGACACCACCTTCGAAGGAATTTCGGTGGGGGCGAGACAACTTTGTCCTGTGGAAGACCAGGTAAGGAGACTCGATGCTAAGCGCCTGGAGTTCTCCCATCCTTCTGGCTGATGTGATAGCCACCAAGAAGGTGGTCTTCCACGACAGGTGGGGAGACCACACCTGTGCATTGTCGATAAACGCCCATGAGCTTTGCCAGTACCAGCAGTCCCACGGAGGTGGGGTCTCGCACTGGAGGAAATGTGATCAAGGCCTTGAAAAGCGCCTGACCACTTTTCTCTCGCGCCACTGACTGCTTGACCGCTACCGGTAAGCAGAAATGGCTGCCAGGTGCACCTTAAGGGTCGTCGACCTAAGCCCTTGACTAGATAGGGACCATAGATAGTCCAAAATGCTTACCACAGGCTACGAGAAAGGGTCCAACCCTTTTTCCCGACACCAAATGGAGAACCTCTTCCATTTGAAGGCATAGCATTTTCTGGTCGACTCCTTACAGGACGCCTCAACGACGTTGAGGACCTCGTCGGAAAGACCCAAGGCCTGGAACTCTAGCCGCTCAGGAACCAGGCCGTCAGGTGCAGGGATTGAAGGTCCGGATGGAACACCTTCCCCTGATTGACTGAGAGCAGGTCCGGGCGAGCTGGAAGCTGCCGCGGAGTCCTGGAGCTGAGACTGAGGAGATCTGGGTACCAGAACTGGCGAGGCCAGTCTGGGGCTATCAGAATCACCTGCGCCTTGTCCCTCCTCACTTTCAGCAGGACCCTGTGAATCAGGGGAACGGGGGGAAAGGCGTAAAGAGGCCGGGGTCCACTGCCTCGAAGCGTCCCCTGCAGCGAACCCTGCTGAGGGGGCGGCATGAAACAGACTCAGCCTGCTCTCCCTGGAGGCAAACAGATCCACCAGAGGTGTGCCCCAATGGGAGAACAGGTCCTGTGCTATCTCCATCAGGAGAGACCACTCGTGCGATGCAGCCCCTATCCGGCTCAGGGCATCGGCCAGGGTATTGGAGGCTCCTGCCACATGGATGGCCAGGAGATCCACCTCCAGACTGCGCACTAGTGACCAAATGCAGAGAGCTTCCTTGCATAGGAGCATGGAGCGCTTCCCGCCCTGTCGGTTTAGATAGTACATAGTCATGGTATTGTCCGTCTGGACCCGGACCACTTGACCCCGGAGAAACGGAGCAAAGGTGGTGAGAGCTAGATGGACCACACAGAGCTCCAGCAGGTTGATATGGCATCGGGACTCCCTCGGGGACCAGAGGCCGTGTGCTCGGTGTTCCCCCAGATGGGCACCCCAACCCATCAAAGAGGCGTCGGTCGTTAGAGAGACCGTTGGCTCAGGGCGGACAAACGGGATACCCTCCTGCAGATGGGACAGAACAGTCCACCACTGGAGGCGTTCCACATCTCCTGGGTGGAACCACACGCGCTGGTCAGAGGATCGCGCGCTGTGACCACTGGGCGCCAGACCCCACTGGAGGGGCGCGATGCTAGCGTGCCCAACGGACTACGCTGGTACAGGCCGCCATAAGACCCAGAAGTCACAGGAAGTCCCGGGCAGGGTGCGATTGCCCAACCAGAAATGATTGGGCGAAGGAGGAAAGAACCTCGGCCCTGTCCGCCGGGAGCCGTGCTCTGGCTCGAAGAGAGTCGAGCTCTGCCCCGATGAAGGATATCACCTGCTTTGGCTCGAGTTCCGACTTGGCCTCGTTGACCAGGAGGCCCAGTTGAGAGCAAACCCGGAGGGCCAGATTTCTGGACCGCTCCACCTCCAACCTGGAGGGGGCTGCTATCAGCCAATCGTCCAGGTAAGGGTACACCCGGACCCCTCGGCGCCGCAGGAAAGCTGTCACCACTGCAATGCATTTGGTGAAGACCCTGGGAGCTGAAGAAAGGCCGAAGAGCATGGCCTGGAACTCGAAGAGGGATCCCTCCGCTCTGAAGCGGAGGAATCTCTGATAAGACGGACGGATAGGGACGTGAAAGAATGCGTCCTGGAAGTCCAGAGAACAGAACCACACGCCGTGTTCCAGAGATGGTATTATCTGAGCCAGAGTGACCATTCTGAAGGTTTGAGACCTTAGGAACTTGTTCAGGTCGTGTAGGTCTAAGATGGGGCACCAGCCCCCCGTCCATTTCGGGACCAGGAAGTACCTGGACACGAACCCTGGTTCTGATGGAGGGTCCTCTATCTCTTTTATCACCCCTTTCTGAAGGAGGAGGGCGATGTCGGCTCAGCGAGCCTGTAGAATTCTAGGGACCCTAAAGCCCCCAGCAGGCGGCAGCTCTGAAGGGTGGAGCCTGCTTGAATTGAGAGGCAGGCCTCTTCCCACCACCTCCAAAACCCACCTGTCCGTGGTAACAGCGGACCAGGCGGAAAGGAAGTGTCGGAGCCACCCCGCAGGGAACCGGGGACGAGGTGACGGGATGGGGTGACACCCCTCAGCCGCTACTTAGCAGGCTTGGAGGAAGGACCGGCCTAGGGACCAGGGCCTTTTCCTCCTTGCTTCCTATTAGAGGAAGCTGATGGCTTGGGCTTGGAATACCAAGGTCTAGCCTGCTGGCCCTGACGCTGTTGTTGGGCTGGGCGTGCGGTGGGAGTAGAGGGACGAAAGGGCTTAGGCTGGGGCTTATGACCCTTGTCCCTCTGCACGGACGAGACTGAATCCAGGGTGGCATTGGATTTTTCGATCCTCTGGAGATGGCCTTCCACTCCAGGGCCGAAAAGGTCTGTTCCCAGGAAAGGAACATCCTCAAGCTTGTGCTGGGTATCGCGGTAAAGGTGGATATCGCAGCCACGCCGACACATAGCCACAGCGGCTGCCACTGACCGGCACATGAGTCTCTATATCCAGAGCAGTCTGGAGCTGCTGCTTGGCTACTGCCTGCCTGATCCCGCACCTGCTTGACCGTAGTCTGCAGGTCGGCGGGAAGATGAGGGACAACCTCATCCAGGGAACCCAACAGGGCATGGGAGAAATGTGCCATGAGGACGGCCGAACTGGCCTGATGAAGGCCGAGAGAAGAGGCAGCATACACTTTCCGCCCGGAGTAGTCCAATTTCTTGGACTCTTTGTCGGGCGGTTTGTCCACGTCCCTGGCATTACCGGCACGCCGGAAAACACTGTCCGTGACCAGCCCTTCAGCCGAGGGGTGTTCAGAAAACCCGGACAGAGAGCCAGTAGGGACTGCATACTTCCTGGCCATCCTGGCCGAAGGCGCAGGACAGGAAACTGGACGCTGCCAAAGTTCCAGGGCCGGCCCGACAATGGCTTCGGCCACTGGAAAGGCATCCATGGGAGAATCCCCTCGGTTCAGAATCTCGGTGAGGGGATATCTGGCCTGTTTGGATACGGGTTCAAGCTTCATCCCAGTGGATTCTGAGATGAGCCTAAGAAGTCCCAGGAAGGACGAAGGGCTACCGTCCACTGACTGCCCCCCAGAGGACTCCAAGTCAAACCGCCTGGAGAACAGGGAGGAGTCATCCGACTCCGACGAGTTGTCGAATAGCTGCCTGGAGCCTGAACCACCCTCCACTTGTCGAGGCTTGTCAGGCGTGAGAGTGACCGACAGCCTACGGGGAAGGCCCTGTGCCAACCGCGACTCTTTCGTCGGTGCCCCAGCTGTCGGCTGAGGTGGAGGCGGTTCCACCACAATTGGTGGGGCAGCTGGAATAGGTCGGACAACTGGCCTGGGAACAGGCTCCTCAACCACTACCTGGTCTGGTGGCAACCACTTAATGGCCGGGAAAGAGGCCTGAGCCGGCTTATTGGCCAGAAAAATTTGTTGCCACATGAGGTCCTCGTATTTTCGGCGCAGCTTACACCGAAGCCTCCCTCCTCGTCCGAGGAAGAAGAAAGAAGGAAGCGGCGGCGCCCGCTTGCCTGATGCCAAGACGAGACCGTCTATGTCGACGGGCGGCTGGACTCTGAAGATGTCGAGACCGAGATCGAGAATCTTCGGCTAGGCCGAGGTCGGTGAGGCAGGGAGCCGAAGATCGGCAATCCCTCGTTCGGTCGACATAACCGACGGCTCCTGAGTCACAGGTACGGATGAGCCGACGATATCCTCAGTCTTCACTGGGGAACCGGGAGGAGGGATTCAAGCTACTCCAGCCGACAACCTGTCTAGGTCAGAAAAATCGACCACGTCGGCGGGAGTCTCAGTCACCTGGCCTGACGGGGGCACCGTGAAGCCAGTGGCCGAAGCCGAAAATTCGGCCGAAGTCGATTGTCGACAAGGGGAGGGGGATCTTTCCCGCTCCCAAGAGCGTCGACGATGAGACTTACCCTTAGACTTCTTCGCCCGATGAAACAGACTCGAAGAAGTAGGACCCTCGCCTTTTGTTGAGAGGGTCAAGCAAAGCTCCTTAAAGGAAGCTGAATATGAGGTCCCGAGCGATAGAGGAACGAAGGCCACAGAAGAGGAAGCCGCGGCCTGGGCCGCCTGCTCTTCGAGGGTGACCAACCTCTCTAGTTGTTCGGCGGATTCCGCAGCCGCGGAAACCGCCAGTCGGGCCTCTTTGGATTTGACCAGAGGAAATCTTCTTTCGGGACGCCCCAGATGTAAACGGGCAGCGCGGTCCTCGAGGACGTAGACCGAGAAGGAGGAACACAGGTCGCAAGCCTGCGGGTCGTGCTCCTGGCCAAGGCAATAAACGCACGTGAGTGCGGGTCCGCCCAAGACATCTTCTGCCCACAGGGACATCTCCAAACTGAGTCGATTTGTCCATCGTAGCCGCAGCGAAGAAGAGACCGAGGAAGGTAAAGTTATAAAATTTTTTTTTTTTTTAAACCGAAGGATTTTAGGTCCAAACTTAATCGCAGAGCGTTAAGGAGGGAACCTGAGCTTCCAAGCGGTAAGGAAGATCTGGCGTCATGGGGCGGAGCCGAGAGTTTTACCACCCGGGTGGGTGGGAGGAGCTAGCTTGAAGACCTTCCGGCAAGATTTAAAGCGGCAAGGAACCTGCCAATAAGTGTGGATGAACAACATATCCATGTCCCTAGAACTGAAATATTCAACCTCACTTAAACAGAAGGAACACTGACCAAGAGCAGTCCTACTACTATGGAATGGTTTAAGCAAATTACATCTAACATATGCTTACTGGAAGGGTAACAGTGTGCTAACCAACCATTCTCCTGTCAGTAAAGCAGGTTTGTGAAACCTGTCCCCCTCAAAACACCTGGACATGAGCTGTAACAGGTTACTATGCCTTTTCTGTTCAGGAATTTCAAGATGTTAGACACCAGGGGCTGGATTCTTAAAAATGAAAAAAAAAAAAATGCACAAACACAGCAAAAACATTGTATGAGAAAGGCTTCTCATGCAAAACTGCCATTTCTGACACATCCATGCATGTTTCTTAATGATTGTCTTTTCAAGACCTTTTCCTCAATTAACAGCAGCTACAGTACAGTAGCTCAAATGTTTGGGCCCAGGCACTATGCCTGGTATTTCCAGCACTGGCGTTTGCACAAAACCCAGGAAATGCTGCTCATGCAAAGAGAATACTTTTCCCCTACACTGGTGAGTTGTGCAAGGGGACATAGTCCCTGGGTCATGCCAGCCAAGGGGAAAATCGGACCCAGTTGCACAGCACATGCACGAGTCAGGATAATTACAGTACATGGACAAAACATTCACTTTTGTAAATTGTGGAAAAAAAAAAGATTTAAACTCAAGTTAGGATTTGTTATAATGTATTGGTTCTAGGCTACTAAAATATGTATTGCAAAAAAAAAATCTGAACTTAAACCTGGAAAGAAAAGATAATGCCCTCAGTACTCTCTTCTTGATGAAATCACTCACTGCATAGTTTAGACATTCGAGTATTGTAATCTGAAAAATATTCTATTTTGGGTAATGAACCACAAAAGGCTCAAATTAGAAGTTCCGTGGGCCACAAATATACACAGAAATAACTAGGTCGCAGCAAGTCATTTCCTCATGCCTGATTGATGCCAGTCCTCACCGTGCTTTCGCATCTCTAGAAGTAACCACAACCTCCAGTACTATTTTTATACTGAAGAAAGAGAACCGCATTAGCTCTGCTTTAAGGTTGCACTACTTTGAATGTGGTCCATGCATCCAGTATGGTAAATATTTGTGCATAGTTCTAAGTTTAAGCTGGGATAAGTTGAAAAGAGGTTATTCCAGCACTAAGGTTACCTTAGTACAAAGCAACTAAGGCTTTTTTTTTTACATAAGGACTATACTAGGTAGAATACACTGTGAAAATTTGACTAATTTCACACATTTAATATTCAGGTCTTACTATTTATGATCAAACCATTCTTCCATAATATTAAGTATACTTTCCAAAACTGCAGTTTAGTGTATTTTTCACCAAGTACTAACCACATTTTCATTTTGATTCAAGCCCTGCATCACCTATTGAAAATCAAGCCCTATGAGTTTAACAGTTATCATTTTTTTTAAACAGGCTTTTGTGTGAAAAGTTAACTGTTTTTCTATTATTTCAATTGCTGTCTTCAGTGCTGCACAGACCTATTATGTCGTCGTCAGCACTGGGATATTTGCTTTATGATTGGTTCTGTTCTGTGCAAAGGTCAAGGGAAGTGGCTGTGACATATCTAACCTCTAGATAAACATTTATCTGGAGTTCAGGTTGTGTGATAAACAAATTTATTAGGGAAAATTGCTCACCACTGCCAGTGTACAAACTACAGTGTACTGAGACTTGTAGCACCAACTCCAAGCTCTCATTTAAGTAAAATTTCTAACCCTAATGTTTGGGAAGTTGTCACTTATTGACATAATTACCATCAGACATTTATAACTTTGAAACTGTTAGGGCTAGAAACTTAATTTTTTTTAATTAAAGCTATGAGCTAGTGCTACATGTTTCAGCATATAAATATTTATCAATGTACATTGATGTATTGACTTAGCTATTGACTGCTTTGCCACCCAATTCAATTCTGCCTGTGACAAATTTGCCCCATTCAAAATATGTAAGATCCGAGGCATGAATGCTGAGTGAATCACTCCCTCCTTGCTCAAATGAGGCCAGAGATAATGTATAGTCATGTGCCAGAACCTCTGGATTGTCTGTGGACTAGCAAAGGTACAAGGCTGCTCATAACAAATCTATGAAGGAAATCAGGCAGGCAAAGTTATCCTATTACTGTTTAAAGAACAATAGACTAGCAACTGGGGTAATGGGAAAAAGTTCTGGGATACCCTAAATGGTCTATTGAGGAGGGATGATAAAACACAGCCAGTAATGCTCAGTACTAATGGTTCTATTACCCCTGACCCAGAAGAGATAGCTAACTTATTCAGCAACGCCTTCACTGATCTTAGAGTGGTTATCCCCCCAAATAATGAGCCTGATCCCTCTCCCCACCTGACTCATGATAGTATCCCTGCTTCCACCAGTTGCCCTAGCTACCCAAAGTTCTACTTCAAATCCATCACTGTTGTGGACACAATCAAATATGTCAAACGGGTTTTGGGTTAAACCAGAATGAGGAGTGATGCTTTGACTATGAAGTTAATTGCCCTGACTCTAGATGAGCTTGCTGTCCCTCTTACCAAGCTATTCAAGCTCTCCCTACAATACTCCTGATTCCCGACAATCTGGAAAACTGATCTGGTCACACCTCTACACAAAAGTGAGGACCGCTCTGTTATTACCAAATGTAGACCAATTTCAATCCTCTCCCCTCTGTCCAAGGCACTTGAGAGAATTGTCTCAGACCAGCTGGTCACATATCTTGGTAAATATAACATCCAATGTCAACAGCAATGTGGGTTCATGAAGTAACATAGTACCAACACTGCCCTAATCAAGTACACAATCTTCCTGCATGAGGCCCTTGATAGGGGACACTTGGTGGGCTCCATATACATTGATCTAACTAAAGCTTTTTGATCTGGTTAACCACTCACTACTTCTAGTTAAACTTCACTTGTTTGGCCTCTCCACTGAAATGGTGACTTGGTTCCAAGGTTATCTCACTGATCGCTCTCAGTGAGTAGAGATCAGTAGTGCCCTATCTGGTACCAGTCGTGTCTCAGTTGAGGTACCTCAAGGCTCCATACTGATGCCCCTTCTTTTTGGACTCTTCATTAACAACCTCCCGGAGGCCTGCCCAGCCAAAAAGATGCTTCTCAATGTGGATAATGCTGTCATCTACACCAGTGTTCCATGTTAGGAGTTTCTTGTCTGAGACTTACAACACAGCGTTGGTTCACTAGAGGGTTTGTTCAAGCTAAATAAATTAATTTTGAACTACCAAAAGACCAAAACTATGTTGTTTTCTGCCTCACAGATGAGAAAAAAGCTCCACCCCTTCATCACTGTAAATGAGAAGAGGACCGCTCTGAAACAGGCAAGGTCATTTTAATATTTAGGAATCACCATTGATGACACACTCTCCTTTGGACCACATGTATACATCATTATTAGCTCTATTAATAGTAAACTGGGAGCCCTGTACAGACAACATAGCCATACCCCTGAAGCCAAGCACATAGCTGGAGCCAACACTATCCTACCCATAATTGACTATAGCCTCGCAGTGTATGGAGTGGCCGCTGACACTGTTCTCAAGTAGGGTCAGGATGGTCCTAAACAAGACATGCCGCTTTGTACTTAGGGCTGATAGGCTCACACATACCTCCTCACTGCAATCCTAAACTGCTTGTCTCCCCTTCCAGGATAGGATTAAATATCAAATATGCCTAATGGGGAAAAAAAAACACTCATGGGGCTCACTCCACCTGCAGTTAAAAACCTTCTCAATCCTGTTCACAGCCAATATTCCACAAGGAAAATGACCAGAAGTGCTCTCACTGTACCCTTCTGCAGAACAAGTTTGGCCATGCATTCATTCACTGGCAGGCCCCACATTGGCTGTAGGAGCTGCCTGACTTCCTCCAGAGCCTCCCCAAATTGGTGCTATTCAAGAGGGAACTTAGAAAGGCTGTACAAGTGATCCCTTCTTACCCCATCTGAACTACCTGCTGTGTCCCTCACTATGCTACTTTGAAACATTGGAACATTTGGAACAGTGCCTTAGCTTTTTTGTATTGTGTCTATTACAATGCTCCTTTGTGTGCTGCCTAAGTTAATGTTTTGATTGATATGTCATATCTAATATTCTTTATTGAACTCTGCAATCTACCATTGAGGTGGAACCTCTGTAATGAGCACCTGTGTCCCTGACAATGCTCATTGGGGCAGCCACTGCCTTAGCGCTCTTGTATTTACTCACTATGACACATCATTGTATACAGTATATGACAATACTCCATTTGTGTGCTGCCTAAGTTACCGTCTTGATTGATATGTCATACCTTGTATTTCTTTGTTGAACTCTGCAATCTACCATTGACGTGGAAGCTTTGCAGATGAGTACTTGTGCTCAAAGGTGTAATTCCAAATGTATAAATAAATAAAAATACAGATATATGTTTTGTCATAGTGGTTTAAAAGAAATCATTGGAAATCATTGGACAGTAAAAAAAAACTGTCATAGGGAAAGCTTATATTGATCCATTTTGATGCATATTGATATAGAGTGATATACTGAATCATGTAGCCCTGACACCAAACTTTTCTTAGTTAAGTTCCTAGCCTTAAAGTTTTCAAAGTTATCAATGCTCAAAGTTTAAGTAAGCAATAAGACATGAGGAGGTGTGCATTAGACAGTTCTAATGCATGGCCAGTGGTGTACTAAGGCACAAGGCCACAGACAGAGTGCCATATGCCCCGTCCATGCATTAGAACAGTCCAGTGCACAGCCCCTCATGTTTTATTGTGCTTATGAAATGCGGAACTGTATTTTACATCTGGGGAAAAATTAAAAATAATAAAACTGTAGTATCTATTATGTTTTATATTTTGTAAAATTGTTTCTCTACCCGAATAACTATGATTTTTAATTTTTTTTTATTTTGTTTTGTTTAGGACATTTGTCCTCTTGTGACATCTGTAGTTGAGCTGTAGTTGTCATGGCTACCCACCACCCACACTCACACACACACACACACACACACATACATACGCACGCACGCACACACACTAGACCCAGGTTCAGCAGCAGTGCATAAGTACTCTAAAACTATGGCCTGGATATTCAAAAGGGTTGCGCCATGTGCAACAGGGTTGCGCATGCGCAAGTCCAAAATTGCACCATCTTTAGCATATTCAGAAGGAGGCAGTTGCACCACCAAAAACAAGCTGAGCAACAGCGCAATGAAAATGAAGAGCATGCGCGCAGCGAAGGGGTGGATCCATGCATAAAGAAACATTGCGGTATTCGAACTTCTTGGCGATGCGCAATAAGCGCACAGCCGGAAATTGCGCACTAGCGGAAATGAGCCAAAATAAAAAGGCTCAAGGAAGCGGCGCAAGAACACTACAAGGCTGCCAAGTGGGGGAGAGAGAGAGAGAGAGACAGACAGACAACAGACAGGCTAGGGCAGGCAAGGAAAGCATGGGCCATAGGCTGTAGAGGCCAGCGGGGGGTGCCCGGTGCAGTGGAAGTAGCAGTGAGGACAGCGGGGGTAACACAGCAACACCAGCCAGGGGGGGTCAGAAGCCAGGAGATGGACAGTGCCAGCTTCCACATGGAAGCTGTAATGAGGAGGGTGAGAATGCATGCTGCAGGGGGATGTGGCCGTGGAAGGGTCCGTCAGCGGTATGCCCCCAACAGGCAGTACGGTGCCCGCATCAGCTTTGAGCTGTACACAGATGTAGAGATCGTGGGCCGGTACCGCCTGAACAGGGCAATACTGAGACGGCTCTGTGAGCTGTGCAGTGATGTGATGCAGGCACCCTCACGACACGCTCTGTCAGTGCAGACCAAGGTGACAGCCTGCATGTGCCTACTCGCCACGGGCACCTTCCAGAGGCTGACAGGGGACACCACAGGCATCACACAGTCGGCCATGTCACGCAACCTCACCCAATTCCTCAGCGCACTGCTGCCACATGCTGCGGAGTACATCCATTTCCCCAGCACCACGGCAGAGCGTACAGCAAACATGCAGGAGTTCCACAGGGTAGCACGTATGTCTGGCAAGCTAAGGGCCATAGACTGCACCCATGTGGCCATTCGCATGCCACCTTGCCCCGATGGGCTTGCATATAGGAACAGAAAGGGATTCTCCAGTGTCAACTGCCAGGTGGTGTGTGATGCCACTGGGTGCATAATCAATGTCTGTGCCACACACCTGGCGGAGCACATGATGCCTTCATATGGTATCAGTCCGCACTGTGCCATTGATTCAAGAGTGGGGACATCCCCACAGGACATCTAGTGGGTGAGTACACCTGTATGGAATGTAAACTCGGGGCAAGTGTGGGAATGCCACAGGTGCAATGGTAGTGGCACACAGGGATATGGGCAATATGGACCTGAACATGAGACTGATCTCCACTATCTCCACACAGGTGACAGCGGATACCCACTCCGTCCCTGGCTGCTCACACCATACTGGCGTCCCATGAGCCCATCGCAGCAATGCTATAATGAGGCACATGTTTCCACATGCAACATCATAGAGTGGGTGTTTGGGATGCTCAAGGCACGCTTCCGATGCCTAGACACCTCCGGCGGTGCCCTACAGTACAGCCCCCAAAAGGCCTGTGGGATAGTCCTGGCCTGTTGCATCCTACACAACATGGCCAAAGACTATGGGATAGCCGTACAGGTTGAAGAGGGGGACAGCAATGGGGACGCCAGTGGCGCCGGTGTTGATGGTGATGAGCAGCCCCCTAGGATGGCGGGACGCCGACTGATCCGGCAGGCCCAGCTGCACCGGGACACCATCACAGAGGAGCACTATGCAGAACACAGGTAAGTCAAGGAGACATGTGCAACCAACACTGTCCATGCATAGACCACAGGCACACAGGGTAACACACCAGGGGTGCATGACGGCCAGGGGAGTGGAAGGGTCCAGGCATACAAACACACCATCAGGGAGGGATGAGCACTCATATGGACACACACACACCAGGCACAGAGCGTACATGGGCACATGCAAAGCACAGCAGAACCGACATTGCTAATACACAGCACCACCGACTACCCCCACCACCTGTACTGTCCAAGTACGTGTGTCAGATGCTGGGCACCCTTGCACCTTGGTGTACAGTACAATGCAGGCATCACCATGCACACGCACCTGTGGACAGCAGTTGGGAGGGTGTGCAGGTGGTCCGTGTGTCGGCGTGGTGATCAGAGCACCCAGCAGTGCACTGCCCACCATGACACACATTGCACACATGGCAGCACCAGACAGGGCCCACACTGGGAGACAGCTCAGTCATGTAGCACTGTCCCACGGCCACCGCGGATGCGTGGGCAGCCCCACTGTGACCCAACAGCACTGGCAGGCTGAGCAGGGGCCACATGGGGTGGCACTGTTGCACAACCAGGGGTCCCACTGCGCGAACGCGACCTTGCCCGCACAGGGGTCTGCAGCATGCCAAACAAACCTGCACCAGGGGTGCTCGGGATGGCCCCAGCAGAACCCGGTGTCGACAGGCCTGGTGTTGCATGACGCTGGGAATGGGGAGTGGAGAGTGAACTGTGTGGGGTGTGTGGTACAGGGGCACCTGACTGTGTGCCCAATGCGTCCATGACAGAGACCACTGCCTGGGTCAGCCTATCAATGGCGGCGGTCACATCCATCCGCATACGCACCAGCTCTGCACAGTCCAGAGCACACTCCCTGCTGTGCCACTCCACAGCCACAGACAGTGCCTCCACGGACATTGCAACCCACCTCTGCAGTTGTACTGATTCCCGCAGCAGACGGGTGTGCTCATCCAATGGGTAGTGTGCCCCAACAACATCCTGTCCCCCAGGGTGTGGAAAGTCCTGATGCACAACACCCCTTGAGGGTGGGCGCTGTTTGTCAGGACCAGGAATGGGCGGATCAAAGGGCGGCGGACATGTACCACCGCTTGACACTGTACCCCCAAACCTGGTGGGTGACTGCTGCTGCTGCCCCACCAACTGCTGTGCCCCAGGGTCCACTCGTTCCACCGCTGTGCTAGCAACAGTGCCAGACACCTGCACAGCCACCGGTGCTGACAGGCACAGCCTGGGACTGTGCCAGCATGCTGGTACACAAGTTGGAGCCAGAAAGGCCATGGGGCACGTGCTGGCCTGCTGTGTGTCCATCATGGGACACACACCTATCACTGCCCATTGCAGTCCTTGCATCATCAATGGTGCAGGTACATGCTACAGCCATAGTCGCAGCATGCTGGCATGCTTGCATGCCAGACTGCTGAGACACAGGCTGTGCACCCCCCTCACCCGAATCACCGACACCAGAGTTGGCAGCCCAGCGTGCATGCTGCTGCAGTGCCTGCTGGCTGGTGATAGAGGTGGATGGACCCTCCTCCATGTCCAGCAGGTCATCATCACTGCCTGGACCCACCACCACCGTCTCCTGAAGACGAACAGGATCTGTAACAGAAAGAGAGTACATGTGAGTGCATGTGAACAACCTTCCCCCCCCCCAACAGCACCACCATGTCATACCATGCAGTGATGGGCTTCCACTTGTCTGGAATCCACCTCCTGAATGCCCTCAATAGCTCTGCGCATTGATGCAACCAGTGTCTCCTCAGCCGGGTCAGCTCCAACACCATTGGCGGGCCCCCCAGTGCCAGCACGTGCCGCCCTGAAGGCTGCCACCTTCTCCTTCAACCTCCTGCGGTCTGTCCCATCTTCTTCTTGCATTCCTGCAGGGCTGGTGGCTTCCGTGCAGGTTCACGGCCCAGCTACCCCCCATGCAGCCACACGGGAGTGAGGGGTGCCCCTCTGTCCACTCAGTACTGGCTCCTCATCCAGGTAGGCCTGGAAGAGGGCCTCTGTCTCTGCTGGGGTAAAGTTGGGCCTCCTCCTATGCCCACCATCCTCACCCTCACCTTGGCTCTGCTTGGTCATGGTGATCTGTATTGGGGCAAGTGGACACCTGTCACTGTGCAGTCTACAGCTTTTTCCCATGACCATTGTCCAGAACATCACACAGCATGCTACTCACCTCTCACCTGCAGTAACCGAATCTGGCCAGCGCAGCCCAATGTCGCACATTTATAATGCAATGCATGCAAATTAGGAGTGGAGCAACTATAATGACATGCAAATCGGCAACACTGCACCTTCAAAATGGCTGATCAGATGATTTGCATGTGTCGGCTGAATATCGTAATTTGTGCTTTACTGTCAGTTGAGTCGGCTGAGCCAATGGCACAGATCTGTGACTGTGGTACACTGCATTGCGCATGCCCAGATAGCTTACGCAGGCATCTGCCGCGCTGCTGACGTGCTGTGCGCGATCGGCAATTCAGACCATGGCCACCATTGTGCCAGTGGCGCTACAGCACTGGGCACTATATGGCACTGTGGCACTACTGCGCAATAGTCCACTGTGGCACTGGTACACAGCTGGTCGGTCCCACAGGATGCCTATACATCAGATGGCGCTGTGCGTGGCCTTGCGTCATTGCCCATGACCTTGTGTCCGACCTTTGCCCCCTGGCCCTGTTCGGCTGCCATGTGTACGGCCCTATTGCGCTGTCTGGTGACAGCGCTATGTGAAGTGACGGCGCTGTTCGAATAGCGTGATTGGAACCTGTGATGGTCTATTGCGCAACATCTCCACGTGGGGTTACAGCGCAGTGGGGTGCCATATTGCCTGCTTTAAAGTTGGTACCATGGCTCGGAGAAGAGCTGTTCTGTGGAGCCCATTGGAACTGGCCAACTTGGTGGCCCTAGTAGAGCCCCACTATGGGGCACTTTATGGTGAGGTGGCCCTCACCATTGCCCGGACACAGGTGTGGCATCAAGTGGCCACTGACCTGGTGGGGGTCACTGGATGGTGCCGGTCAGCTGAGCAGTGCCGGCACCGGTACAGTGACCTCCGCTGGAGGGATCAGGACTGTCTGGATCGCTGCGGTCACGTGCCAGGCGGGGCGTGGTGCCTAGGCCAGGTGGGTGTACCATCTATGCACCTGTATTCTCTGTAGGGGTGTGAGTGTGTTTTGGTGGCTGTGCATAGGTGATGGCTCTGCCATGGTTGGCTGTGTCAGTGTGTGCAGCTGTGAGATGAATGGGTCTGGCTGTGTGGGCAGGCACTCTCACTGGGGCAGGGGGCAGTCTGCTTTGGAGTCACACTGATGTTTGTCTCAACATATGTCTCCCACAGACAGGGATGTGAGGATGCAGGCCCGGGTTGAGGAGGGCCATGCCAGGGCCCTGGTGCAAGTGGGAGTTGCACCCCAGCAGCAGCAGCAGCAGCAGCAGCAGCATCAGCGGCAGACCCAGCTGCTTGAGCAGTGTGAGTATCATTACTTCATGGATGCTATTGCATGCTGGGGGAGACCACTAGCCCTGCACAACACAACCATGCAGGAAAGGGGAGGTCATAATTCCACTATACAAGACACTAGTGAGGCCCCACCTGGAGTACAGTGTACAGTTCTGGAGACCATACCTACGTAAGGACATAGACTGGGCAGAGAAGGTTCAGAGGAGGGCAACAAAGAAGGTGAATGGATTGCATCACAAGTCCGATGAAGACAGGTTGAAGGAACTGAACATGTACTCCCTGGAGGAGAGGAGAGAGAGAGAGGGGATATGATAGAGACATACAAGTATCTTACAGGGAGGAACAGGGTGCAGGAAAACACTATTTTTAAGCGAAAAAGATGTTCCAGGACTAGAGGGCATGGGATGAAGTTGGAGGGAGGACGATTCAGAGGAAACATGAGAAAGAATTTCTTCACAGAACGGGTGGTGGACAAGTGGAACACCCTGCCAGAGGAAGTGGTGGGGGCTGAAACAATCATGGGATTTCAGAATGCACGGGATAGACATAAAGGAATTCTGGAGGTCAGGAGTAAGGGGCAACAGACTTATAGGAAAACAAAGTGAACTTACAAGCTGAAATGGACAGACTGGGTGGGCCATAGGCCCTTATCTGCTGACACTGTCTATGTAACTATGTATGTATGCACGACACAGGTGACATGCATCACTGTCCAGTATCACAGCACGTCTGTGTATGCATCACTGGTGGTCCATGCATGCACTGGGCACATAGCTGTGTAACTGGCATCGCACCACGTTGCCAAGTATGACAGCCTTGTTTGTGCTGTGATGGACATGGCAGTGTGTGTGTGCAGGAGTGCGCATAGCTGGTGCCGCCTGTTTGTGATGGCCATGTGCATGTTCACTGTGGGTGGGTGCATGCCATCACAGGTCTGGACATTGGGCTATATAGCTTGCAGGTTGGGTGGTGTTCAGGGTTGTGGTCAGTCACAGCCATTGACTGTGTTCCCATTTTCCTAGGCCTCGAGGTTCTCCGGAGGATTCGGCAAGACATTCGGGGCCTGACACAGGTGTCCATTGAGAACCAGGCCATCCTTCAGTCCATCAGGCGCCATGGCCTGCGGAGGAGGCGTCACAGGACAGTGCGGAACCAGGCACAGGATGACCAGCTGGCTGGGCCTTAGGAGAAAATACCCTTCCCACTTCTCCCATCCCTACCACCCTGCCTTCCCTCTCCAAGTTGTTCATCCCTACCCCTTGAACATCTCTACCTTGTACCCATCCCCCCCCCTTGTAAATAGTTGTTGTTTATTGTTTTGGCTATTTAGTATTTTAAAATTTAAATATACATTTATATTTTGATATGAATACTGTGTTGGTCTCTGATTTGCAGCTGGCTATGGGTGCTCAGTTGCAGTGGTGTACATGCCATCTGGGGTGGTATGGTCCTGGGTGTGTGTGTGTGTGTGTGTGTGTGTGTGTGTGTGTGTGGTGCGTGTGTGTGCATGGGGAGGTATCTCCAGCATGGCAGTGACTTTCTGTTGGTCTTGCCATCTGCTGCCACCCACTGCTGGGTGCACAGGGTGTGTCTGGCTTGTATGCTTCTGTGCTGCATGGGGTTGACGTGTGCTGGGGGGGATGCATGGTTTCCTGCAGTGCCAGTCACTGCACATGGGTGGTGTCTTGGGGTCATGGTGCAGGGTGTGCTGTGCGTATGGGGGGCTGATGTGCACTGTGGTTGTCAACCCCCTGTGTGTGGCACTCTCAGCCTGCCAGTGGTTGTGCTGGGGTGTCATGGCTCTGCTGTGCTTTGTTGGCTTGTCCCCATGGGCCAGTAGATCATCCGTCCACCCCCCAGTGATGCTGTGCTTGGGGTGTGCAGGTGTGGTGTTGGTTCTGCAGTGTGTTCCTGTGCCCATGTGTGGCATGGCTGGCGGTGGGCCCCAGCCTGCCTCCCTGGATGTGCAGTTCCATTGCTCGGGGGGGCTCTGCTTGCGCTATGGCACCTCTGGACTGCTCAGCTGGGCTGCCCTGGTTGCGCTATAGCGCAACATTTCTGCTCAGCTTCTCCTTCCTGGTTGCGCTATGGCACAGTTAGTGCGCTATTCAGATGTTGGCTGCTTGCGCAATTTGTTCTGCTCCATGTTTGAATATCGCACCTGTTGCGCATATGCGCAATTGGTTTGTGCTTGCTCCTGCTGTTGCGCACATTTTGGGCGCAGTTTGAATATCCGGGCCTATGTGTATAACTTAAGCATTTTAAATGTTCTTTGGGTTTCACTTTTTGGTTTTTTTGCCATTTACCTCTGAATGGTGTGAGTGGCGACTGGCCAAGTGGGAGCACGTGAGGAAACAATGGCTGATTTAAGCTTGCCTCCCATATTTCTCAACTGCTATGAATTTGGCATACTGCTATGGTTTTTACAGTGAAATTTACCTTTGATCTGCAGAGATCTATTAATGTTCTTAATAATGTTAGAGATATTTCTGAACACACCGACTATTAATTTGAACTAACTTGATAGAAACATTTCTTAACATTAAATATATGGAACCCATTATTTGTAGCTGTTCTGTAAAATAAGAAAGTGTTACACATTCTGGCTATTTGCTCTGAATTTTAAAGGCTAGTGCTATGAATTTTAATGCTGAGAGGTTGACAGATATGATGCCTCCTACTCCTCGGAGGGTGGGTAGAATGGCTGATGACTGTGACTATTTGAAAATGCCTCCCTTCTGAGGGAGATGGGGAGGATCACTGATGAGCATGGCTACTTATGCATACCCCCTCTCCCAAGAAGGGTGAAAAGAAGAGAATGGCTAGTTCAGTATGCCTCCCTCTGGGGGGGGGCATTGCCGCCAATAAAAGAGGTACATACTTACGTACATACGTACATCAGACTTGCTGCCTTTTGCGTCTATGTTTTAAGTGGAGCTGCTTGGCTATTTCTGCAAAGAGCACATTGTGAGGACTGCTAGTGGGCAGACAGGTGGGGCCAACACCGAAGTGAATGTGAGCGGGAGGCAGCAGGCAGGAGCATATCTAGATGGAGAATAAAAACAGGAATGGCATATAAAATAAATTGTAAAAACAATGTATATTAGGTTTGACTTCAATTATTTGAATACAGTGCTCAGTCAAACAAGGAATGGTGCAGTTAGTCTATAAGGGAGGCAGGCAATGAAAGTGGAGCAAGAGAAAAAAAGTCTTTGAATTCATGTATTGTGAGTACAGTGTTTGGGCAGACAGGGAATGATGCAGCTAGTGTGTGAGGGAGTCATGCAATGAACGCTAAGGCACAAGGATTTCTCTCATGTCCTGCATCCAGGATGGCAGCATCTATTTTCAGCTGTGCATTAGACATTTCTAATTCATGGGTAATAACTAATCAGGATGCAGGATTTTCCATACCCACTTTATCATTACCATTAGGCAAATATAACTTTAGAACCATTAGGGCTATGAAGTAAAGGTTTTTAATGGAAGATTATGATGAGTGCTAGATGAAGAAGTCATATATACAGTATATTCATTGCAAAACTATGTTAATGCATCAGTTAGGGTTGAAGATAAAGCAACAAATGTAGGGAAATTTGACATTAGGATTTCCAACCCTAAAACACCTGCCCCACCCCTGAAGTGAATTAGGGGTGGAGTCTTCCTTGGGGTTGTCAACCATAACGTTCACCCCATTGCAGTAACAGAAAAGCTAAGATGTGATGTAGACAGGTGTTTATGTTTCATGAGTGCATACAATGGGGTGAGCATTGGAAACCATAACATTATATTCCCTACATTAGCCACTTTATCTTCAACCCTAACTGATGCATTAACATAGTTTTTTGCAATGAAGTTCCTTACTTTTTGAGATAGTGTAATCATAGTCTTATTTGCCTGTGGGAGGACAGGGCCCTCTAGGCCCTGTGCTCCCACCCTTGTATAGTTTTTGAAATAGAGTAATCATACCCTTATTTGCCCTGTGCTCCCATCCCTCAATAGATGCATATATGTATGTAGCTGTGGAAGAGCCCTGTGCTTCAATTTATAGGACAACAGTGAACAAATTGTTAGCATAGACATCTTATTACCCCACCACATGTACCCAGTACTAAAAACTTTTGAATCCCCACCAAAACATAATTCTGCACAACTGCAACACCATTCTGCACTAGAGGTGCAAAAAGACATATTGACCAGGATTTCAAAAATGACAGCTATGACATACATGTGGCGGGGTAATAAGAAGTCTATGTTGAAAATTTGGGATCAAAATATTTAACATTTCTGAAGTTACTAATATGTCTAGTGAAATTGCAACAAATGATCATAACTCTGCCATTTTTACATATATCGGCTCCAAATTTTCAATATAGCCTTCTTATGACCCCACCTCATGAACTAGGTAGGAAAATTAATCAAATCTTGCCTGAAAAGTGAATTCACCAAGTGACCACAAAATCACCTTTCTGGCGGGAGTTGTATAATGACAGTCATATTGTTCATGAGGTGGGGTTCCCAAAAGTCCATGTTGAAAATTTGGGGTCAACTTGTCAAAAAATAGCTGTGTTATGCTAAAAGTTGAACCCCCCATTGAAATACATTGAACCACATTTACCTTTGTTTCTCTTATTGCAGTTGTTGGTTCCAGCAACAAAACGTGTCTTTGATCAAAGAGTTTATCTCAAACTTGGGACCTGTTCAGGTGAGTGTGGATGTGTGGAGTTGTACAGTGGTGTGTGGGGTGGTGGATGCTGAGCACGAGGTAGGGGTGGGGGACTGATCAGCAAGTGACTTTTATTTTTACAAGTGGAATTTAAAGATCACAAAAAAAAAACATCAAGGAATGGTTTTCATTATTTCAGAGACCTGCACCAGTGGGGGGGGGGGGGTGAGAAGTTCCACTAGACACCAGGGACATATACTGGCAGCAGGGGGATGGTGACTGGAGAATGGGGAGGGGGAAGGACCACTAGACTACCAAGGAATAAAGAAAGATACACAGGACAGCAATTGGAGAATAGGAGCAGGGAGAGGGACCACTGTACTACCAGATAATAAAAAAGATACATGGGACAGCAATTGGAGAATGATGAAGGGTGGAGAGACCACTGGACTACTAGGAAATAAAAGAAAATATACAGGAGGGTGATTGGAGAATGGGGAAGGGGTGAGAGACCACTGGTCTACCAGGGAAATTTTTTGGGGGTATGGGAACGGTGATCAATCATAATTTTCTCTTAGAACAGTGAGGCTGAACAATTAATAAGTGCATGTGATTACTGTATTTCCTGTTCAGACAGTTAAGTTTGAACAGTTAACATATCGAACAGTAATTACATAACGAGTGATGGGGGACATTTTTGTCAGTAAAAAGGCAAATATTTGTCTTGTAAAGATAATAATCTTAAGACAAAGCTCTAACTAGCTAAATCACCAAGACCTAAATACAGGTGTTGTGCTATCCTTATTCGACAGTAGTTGTGTACAACACTGTTTTTCAAATTGCTAAAAAAAAAGATAGCTGACATCATGAGCAGTAATTTCTATGAGCAGGACCAGTAAATTTACAGTTTAAACTGTTTTCATTTACCTGCCTGTCTTGCGGCTATCATAAAAATCATTATAATTTAAAAATGGTAAAATAATTTTTCACCAAACCATCAAAAGGCACACCCCATCATCCCTAAAAATTTCAGAGAAAAATGTTATTCCATGTGGGCTGCAGATGATGGAAAAAATCCCATGTTTGCTTATGGGAAAAAAAGTGTTTTTTTCTGTTTTTTATCACTTTATATCTCAAAACCATACAAGATGCTATCACAAAACTTTTCTCATCTTGAGAACCTGGTAAAATCTCCTTGCATGCCAAATTTTAGGCTTTGTCAAAGTATGTCAAAGTTATTAAGGTGCAAAAATTGTGATTAACATTAAAAAGCTGTACCGCACCCCTAAAATATACTGTACTTTAGGTAAATCAATAAAAACATTAAAATGTGTCCACCTATGTACAGACATATACTGTGGTATGAGCATGTTGTAAGGCACATCGATTCACAAGTGTATTAACATTACTCCTTTTTGTTGCACTGACTCCAAGCTTTTATATAAAAAAGTTAAGTTCCTATGTTATCTCTTCTCAAAGTAATTACCTTTAGAATGGTATACTTTTTGTAATGCTAGGGTTAATAGCAAATTTAATTTAAATGAAAGCTTATTATGAGGGCTACTTGAGGACTTCATGTCAATACACTTACCTTGTATCAATTCACATTCAAGTACATACATCTATTAACATATACTGCCATATGAACATGTCACAGCGCATATTGATACATTGTAAGTGTATAGACTTGACTGCATTGTGTTGTACTAACTCCATACTTTCATTTAAAAATATTATGCTCCTAGGCCAACCCAATGACATGGAGGGCTGAGGCATCTCTGCCATACCTCCTGCCATGCCAGTGACCCATAATCGCTGTGCTAGAAGGCTGCCAGGGATCGGCTGGGGAGGGAGAGGATCGAGCATCCGTAGGACAGCTCTTCTCTCCTGGGAAGGGGGGAATTCAAGGTCAGAGTTTTCCTGAGGCCTAGAGGAGACTGTCTGTCAGCACACCAACAGCCTGTATGCCAGTAAGGGGGATGGAGCCATCAGCCGGCATGCTGTGGGCAGAAGTGCACACAGCTCAGCCATTGCTGACATTGCACATTCCACCAAGGGGACCAATCAGAAACCAGGAAAAATAGGTCCCAGATCAAAGCAGAGTGAACAGCCATACACCCAGTGCAGGTCCTGACTCTGAATCTCACTTCCCCAGACACTGGATCCTATTCAAGGTAAATCAAGTTGGGGGTGCCTCACCACCCTACCACAGAGGGGAAAACCATGGGTGAAGATGGGGATAGCTTGCCTGATGTCAGGTGTGGGGCTGGGTGGGGTGACTGAATAAAACTGTTGACTCGTGGGGACTGAGGAGAAACAAATTAATGGAAACAAATAAAAATATTACGCTCCTAGTCTTAATGGTTCTAAAATACTGTAGATGTGGGTCATAATCTCTGAGGCACTCCATTTCCTTACATACTAGGTTATGTCCACCTGATGATGCGCATTACTTGAAGAGGTGAAATCAGACGCATGTCAGTCTCTGCCCTGCCTCAGAAACATGTTTTCTATGCACAGTCACAGAGCTCCTGCTTCTCTTTTAGTTTTCACTTTTACCCAGTTTGCCAAGGCAAGACTTTTTCTTTATATGGCTTGTGAGTTATAAAGAATAAGTAACTTGACTAGGCTTTTATTTTACTAGAACTAGCACCCCTTTTATAGTTCTTTTTAATAATCCTGGTACGTTTGGCTGGGCTGTCCAATTTCATGGACCCATCAATGTGTTGGAACATTGAGCTTGTGAGAGAAGTTCAAGCTTAATCATTTTTGTTACTATGCTTTTAAAAAGGGTCGTGCAATAATGAAAGTTTTGAATCATGTGCCTTTTCCTTTTTAACCACATCTTTTCAATGCTGAACCTCTACTGATGCATATACTGTGAGATTACTGTGTGTGTGACCCCAGCCAGTGGTCACATGCTCTGTGGCACAGCCACATGCCAGAGGATTGCGCCCTTTGCTTAGCAGGGTGCTCAAGGTTTCTTTAAGTGGCCATACACATGGTGTGCACCCAGAGCCTGGTAGCCACTCCTGGACACCTACAACACATGAGACGTGTGTGTGTTCCAAATAATACAGAAGGAACAGGAAATAACCATGGCTCAGTGTTTTTCATAATTATTTAAGTACACAGGGTGTTGCTCTGACCCCCAAGCTGCAGAGTGCCATATTGGGTTGTTCAATATCCTCCTAGAGCACGTGCCTTCGTGGTGCCATCCTAGGTGCATCCTTCTTGTTACTGATAGGGCCACTGTTGTGCAATGAAATCACAATGTCAACACTGATGTCACCCATTCTTGCACATGCACTCATATCTGTAATTGGGTGAAATCAAGGCAAGCACTGCTGCCTGATGACTCACTCCCCCCATTTGCGGCCCAACTGCATTTTTTCATACTCACAGCTCAGCTTACCAGGCTCCTTGGGATGTTTCTGAAGCTGCCTAAGGCTGGAAATGGTGACATCCCATCACTTACTCTGGCTGACATCTTGTGCATGGCGCTGCCATCCCAGGCCAGAAGTGATCCAATTCACATCACTTACAATGTCCATTTTACATCTAATACAGTATGGGAAATGTAGGGCAGAAAGTAACTTAAGTCATGTCGCTCCTGCCCACCATCTTGGCTGGGACCATTCTCATTAAGAGAATAATGTTATCAGCTTTCAGGCCAGGAAGTGATCCGACTCATGTCACCTCTAGCCACCATCTTGTATCGGCACCATTTTAGACATGACAAAACAGACACTATTATGTTCTTGAGGCCAGTTGCTGGTAGCAACTTGTGCTAACCAAGTTAGGGATGGGAAATACCCTGGCACAGCACATTTTGTTTTCCTTATCTATTTCTCCCCATCCTGGCCAGCACCTTCTTCCTCCCCAGTCCTCCCAGCCCCATCACCCAACCTCGGGACTTACTTACTCCCTATATCCACCATGGCTTTCTCTCTGTGGCAGGGGTGGAGAGTCCCCTCGACCCACCAGACTGGATCCAAGATACAAGAGGCACCTGAGTCACCCGCATGTGGAGCCTGTGGAGGTTGGAGATCATCATGCACATCTGGGGATTTTTCCCATTTTCTCCCAGTGCAGAAGAAGGGCATGCAATGACATCAATAGCTGTGTTGTGCATGTTCCCATGCACACCATGCCAGGCATCTGCCCTACCTCAGCCCCCCCAGTACAATGTTGGTGTGCTAACCCCTAGCCTCTGCTAAGGGCTGGGCCAACACCAGCTGTTGGTTCTCTCTCTTCCTGGAGGAGGAGAACTCTCCTTGGGATGCTCAATTCTCCCCCTCCCCGGCTGACCTCTGATGACCTGCTTGCACTGTGAATATGGGTTGCTGGCATGGCAGGAGGTTAAACATTAGTGCCTCAGACCTCCATGCCACTGAGCCAGTACAGGGAACAGCACATCTGACTGGGTGCAGGCTCAGTAAAAGAGAGAAGTAACAAAAAAAGCCTTGCACTACATGGTATACTTTGCAAACATTAAAGTGCTTTATTAAAGTGCTTACAAAGACATGCAAAATATGCAACCAGAGCAAAAAATCCACTCACCACAGATGAAGTATAAACTCCCCATATGCA
This sequence comes from Neoceratodus forsteri, assembly GCA_016271365.2. NCBI lineage: Eukaryota > Metazoa > Chordata > Ceratodontiformes > Ceratodontidae > Neoceratodus > Neoceratodus forsteri. Next base: position 1,648,146,611 of record CM057450.1, read on the forward strand.
TTTGATGCTCACTGCATCTTCATCTAGAAGGTGGACTTCATAGAGAAGTCTGAGTCTTTATGCAGTGACAACATTTGCATAATTAGTTTGACTGCATTTAAGTTGCAAACATAGGTAGATACTATTAATCATGGCTTCAGAGAAGGAAGGAAAACAACAAAAGCCTCCCAGTAGTAGCCATCCTATTTCCCCATTTCTTTTATGTTGATAGGCAGTCTAGAAGTTAGAGTTTGTATTATGTAAAATGATTATAGTCTATTTGCCTGTATGGATATTAATTCTATTATGTTAACACTTGTTCACTGATTATTAGTCACAAGCTCTTCTAGAGGAAGAGGGTACAGAAGCCTTGCACGACCAAGGCATAAACCATAACTTTCTTTTTCCCATTACCACTGCTAATGGAAATAAGATTTATGCAAGTCCATCAACTGAAAAGAATTTATGTTCCCATAGGGCAAACCGTGAGCACTAGCGGTATTGACTGCCTATGTACTTTAATAAGGGTAGCATACAGCCTGCCTAAAATTATTTATCTGCTGACTCCACCTAGCTCCTCACAATTCAGCATAGTTGTACAAGCCCATTCCCTTGTGCTGCAATATGATTCCAGAAAATTTACTCCAAATAATATCTTGGAATGTTTATGGTATCAGTTCTTCCATCAGACAGAAGCAGGTCCTCATCCACTTGAAGATGGAGTGGTGTCACATAGCTTTGCTTCAAGAAATCCACTTACGGGCCTTGTCTATTTTATTTTATGTTTGTTTCCCTTGCTAGCATGTGTGCTCAGGGTGGGGCTGGTTGTGGGGTGTGTGGGTGGGGGAAGGGAGGGTTCTTTCTTTGTTGTTGTTTCATGAGGTTTATTTTTTGTTAGTTTGCCTGTATGTTTATTCTGTATTCCGTATGTTCTGCTGTTGACAGTATCTTGTAGTTGGTTTAAAATGAATAAAGTTTAAATTATGTATAAAAAAAGAAACCCACTTTCTACAGGCAGAAGCCCAGAAACTATCTAGAGAATGGGCAGTGAAGGTGGTAAGCAATTTATTTTCCCCAAAACTGTGAAGAGTATCCATATTATTCCATAAAAAACGTCAGATGCAAGTATTGAACACTGGCTTCTCCACAGAGGGCAGATTGGTAATGGTGAAAGTTAACATTAATTAGCAGGCACTCCCATTTGTCAACATCTATGGACCTAATCAGGATTCTTCCTCCTTTTTTTAAGACCTTGCATAGGAGATTACTGTCCTACTCAAACCAGAACTATTGATAGGGGTGCCTTAAATGAAATTTGGGACACACTTTTGGACAGGCTTAGAGGGCATTCTTTACTTCCCATGAAAGCTCAAATGGCCATACATGCCATGGCTACTGAGTTCAATCTGGTGGACTTATGGAGAAGTCTCCATCTGGTAGACAGGGGCTTCACTTTCCATTCTGCTCCACTACGAGTAGCCGCCTTGAATATTTCCTGATCCCAGTCCCAGAGCTACATGATGTGCAACAAGAATCCATTGACTCTATAGTAATTTTCAACCTCAGCTGCACAAATATTACACTAATGGTGGGACCAGCTGTCCATAGAATGCCCAGCTGTTGAATGGACACTTTCATCCTCTCCAGTAAGGATTTCCCATATTCTCATAGTGGATCTCAAAAGAGTCAGCCTTATGCTTTCCATATAATGATTCCCAAAGGTGACGAAAGCCAACCTGTGGGATTCCTTCAAGGCCTATCTCAGGGAATGCATAATTAGCTAAGCAGCATGCACAAAAAGCAAAGGGCCAAAGAACTGGCTGACTTACAGCAGGTTTTAAAAAGTACAGAAAAAGAGTACAATGCCTTCCCTGCCCACTCCCACTAATACAGTGAGACATCCTGCAATTGAAACATACTATAAATTTCCTGACATACAATCCAGCACTACCCAAAAGAAAGACAACAGACCCAGATGAATTACTGACAAACTTTTATCAGACATTCATGTCCCATGTTGATAAGCACTTACTAGCCATGTTTCCATAGTCTTTTGATAAGAGCACCCTTCCCCAGTAAATGACAGGGATACTTATCATCCTGCTGCCAAAACCTGACAAAGACCCTCAATATGTAGCAAATTACTGCCCCATTTCTCTTTTTAATGTGGACATTAAGATCCTTGCAAAGACCATGGCAGATCACCTCAATATATTGATCCTCCCTATAGTAGACCATATATCATGAATAAAAACATACTCCTCTCCTAAGGCTAGCAGTGTAACTAAAGGCCACATCACATCTCCAACTGAGTTACAAAGCGGGACAAGGCAAGGTTGCCCCATCTCTCTTACTTTCCTCATGGTAGCTGAACCTCTCCTCTGCAAACCTCAACACAGTCCAGACATTACCAGTATTAAATGTGGGTGAGAACAGGGTAAAACTCTAGCATTTGCAGACAATCTCCTCCCAACCTTGTCCAATCCTGCATTGGCATTGCTAATGGCCCTTTCCATATTGAATGATTTTAAGTTCCTCTCCAGCCTTAAAGTTTACTGGTCCAAAACTAAAGACCTCCAGTTGAACTGGGCTACTAAGGACTCTAGTATCAGTCATCTGGACTTCCACTGGCAGCAACATAAAATTAAATACCTTGGTACAGTAGACCTTCTCTATAACTAACCTTGTGATAGCAAACAATAGGCTACAACAAATGATATTAATGGTTCCCATTCAAAATCAGGCATTTGGTAGCTGTCAGCATCTGTCAGTATACAAGTTGCTTCCAGCTTTCCTTAATCAACGGATATCATGAAGCACTCCTGCTAAGCTGGCTATCCTGGACAGGCTGAGGGAAGGAGAAAGCTTATCCAAAGTCAGCCATGAAACTGGCTTCTCAAAAAGCACAATCAGCACTTGGAAAAAACATGAGGATACACTGAGAGATTTTGTGCTAGAGTGCTCAGAGTGTGATGCCTTGAACTGTAAAAAGCTTTGTCATGCTGATTAGGCTGAAATTGGGAAGCAGCTCAGCTGTGGTTTGAACAACAATGGGCCAGCTGTTTGCCAGTATCAGAGTCCATAGTCCGTGAGACGGTGGAGCAGTTCACCAAAAACATCCACAGTGAGGGCTCCAAGTTTCACACATCACCAGTGTGGTTATGGCACTTCCAGCAGTCCATGGGATTTACAGAGTCTGCATCACTGGCAAGCAGTGAAGCTGCAATAATGTTTCTGATACAGAGATTCTCTCTGAAATTGAGAAAAAAGTGCTGCATGATGGTGGGAACCTTCCATATAACCGTGATGAAACAGGTTTGTTCTGGAGGTGCTCCCTGATGTGATGCAGGCTGGTAAAAGTGAGACCAATGCAAGCAATGGATTTAGAATGATCAAAGATGGAGTGACCATTCTGTTTGCTTGCAATGCCACCGGTACGCAAACAATTAAGCCTTTGTTCATCTGGAAATATTGCCAGCCACTGTTTTTCCATAATTGCAATATGGGCTCCCTTCCTGTCCAGTACTCCAGCAGTTGGAACTCATGGTTGACTTCCCAACATCTTCAGAAGCTGGTTTACTCAGTGCACTCACACCTTTGAAAACAGAAGCTTCTCCCAAAAGCTATTCTGCTCATAGATCAATGTCCTGCCCATCACCCAGATTTGAGCTTCATTCCAGTGACAACCAGATTCGAGCAATGTTTCTGCCAAAAAAATACAACATCCCTGATCCAGCCACTGGATGGAGGCAGTATAGCGCAGTGGTCTAAGGCTCTGAGCTGCAAATCTGGTAACATCTAGCAGACCAGACCTCGGTTTGAATCCCACAGTTTCCACTTACATACTGTGTGACCCTGAGCAAGTCACTTAACCTCCTTGTGCTCCCAGGTTGCTCCTGTAAAAAAGCTTTTAGCTTAGTGTGCTATACCTGGTGAAACAACTAAATAAAAAAATAAATAAATAATTGTAACCTTTTAAAAATTGTATTGCAAGTGGTTGCTAGGGGATTTAGTGGCAGCCAAGAGAGGGACTACAGTAAGTGAATTCCTGAAAAAGCTAAACCTATGGGATGTAGCTCACCTGATAGGAGAGGCGTGGGCAAATGTGTCTGAAAACACAATTGCCCGCTGCTTGACAGCAACCCTCTGATTCACATTTGATGAGCAGCTGGATGCACTGGAGGAACCAGAGGTTGGCAATACTACCGAGATTGTAGCAATGGCAACCGCTCTACAGCTATCAGTTGTACATGACCCAAAGTCTGAGGATATCATTGAGGAATAGCACACCCACAATGATGCAGTTCAAACAAGCAAAGTTTTGTCTGCCACCAACATTGTAGATGCAGTGCTAAACAAAGTTGACACTGCAGAAAGTGAGTCATCCATTTCTGACTCTAATGAGGAAGAAGATCCACTGCCAACAACAAAAGAGACTATCTTAGGGTTAGAACTAGGACTGTCATGGCTGCAGACACAAGAAGTGGATCTAGTTAAAATAATTCAGCCAAGACAGGTGATATCCTTCGCTAAAGACGTTGCTGGCAATGTAGTGCAGTGCCAAACAAAAGTAATTTTTTTTTCCAATACAAAATAAATAATTAAGGAAATAAAGTAATAAAATCTTTAACAGTGAAAAAAGTCAACAGAACCTAAACATAAATACTCCCATGACCCACAACTTCCTTAAACACTTAAAAATAACCAGTACAGTGCCACAATTATAATACTACATCAGTCACCTATGCATAAACAGTGTCCCTCATTTTAATTAACAAGGTACTGTAATGAACAGTCATTACAGTTAAGAGGCCATTCATTATAGGGAGGGACTTTTGTATTTCACTTGCCACAAATTCACGAGATCTAATAGACTTAAACTTCTCTCCCCTATGTTTTCCCCTTCCTCTTTCCACTTTGTCCTCCCCTATGTAATATCTCTATTGTACAGCTTCTCCTAACCTTGGCAATATTTTCATCCGTGTTGTAGTTGTGTGTACTGTAATTGACGTGGAACTTTGTAAAAGAGCTTTGGTTCAAATGTACTTGTAATCCTAGATTTAATAAATAAAAAAAAAAACTCTCCACTTTGGAAGCAGACGTTCATAGGTGGAAGAAGTTCCACTTAACATTATGTGTCAAGATAGCTGTGTACAAGATGATAAATAAGCTGGGTAGGCTCGGGGTGGGTCAGAAGTTGGTCAACTGGGTGGCAAACTGGTTGACGGGCAGAAAACAGAGAGTGGTGGTAAATGGTATACAGTCAGAAGAGATGCAAGCCACAAGTGGGGTACCTCAGGGATCAGTCCTGGGGCCAGTCCTCTTCAATATCTTCATTAGTGACCTTGCAGATGGACTAGAGGGTAAGGCTTGTCTGTTTGCAGATGACACCAAGATCTGCAACAGAGTAGATGATCCAGATGGGGTGGGCAGAATGAGAAGAGATCTGGATAAATTAGCAAAATGGTCAGAAGAGTGGCAACTGGGATTTAATGCAAAGAAGTGCAAGATCATGCACATAGGGAAGAGAAACCCTGAAGCCACCTGTAGGCTGGGAGGGGAGTTGCTGGCAGTCACAAAGGAAGAAAGAGACTTGGGCATCATCATCACTGATGACCTGAAATCATCCAAGCAGACCTCTAAAGCAGTAGGTAAGGCTAGGGGATGTTAGGGTGTATTAGTAAGGGTATCACAAGTCATAAGAGGGAGGTAATAATCCCTCTTTACAAGACACTGGTTAGGCCCCATTTGGAGTACTGCGTGCAGTACTGGAGGCCACACCTTCACAAGGACATTACCCAAATTGAGGCAGTCCAGAGAAGGGCAACCAAAATAGTGCAGGGACTGCATCAGAAGACATATGAGGACAGATTAATGGAGCTCATTACGTATACCCTTGAGCAAAGGAGGGAGAGAGGTGATATGATCGAGACATTCAAACACCTTAAGGGCATTAACAAGGTGAAAGAGTCTAACATGTTTAAATATAAGAAAAATAGCAGGACAAGAGGACCCAGCATGAGATTAGAGGGAGGCCAATTGAGGGGGAATGTGAGGAAATTCTTTTTCACAGAAAGGGTGGTGAATGCATGGAATGGCCTACCTCAGGAAGTGGTGGCTATGAATACAGTGCAGGACTTCAGACAGGCATGGATAGGCATAAAGGAGCAAAACAGATTAGTATGAATAGATAGGCCACTGGCAGAGCAAAGGCCGATGGCACATTTATATGGTAGAAAAATAAATGGGCAGACTGGATGGGCCTTGCGGTCCTTATCTGCCATCAACTTCTATGTTTCTATGTTTCTATGACCTTCCCCAAAATTTTTATTATTGCTAAACAGTCTGTCATTACCTATCTCTATGACTAAATTTCAAAGCCTGGAGAAACTTTTTGCCTCATTTCAATGGGAAGGGAGGAAGCCTTGCTTTAACATTCAGAAGCCAAGGGCATCTATGCAAAAAGGTGGATGGTCCCTACCCTTGTTCTTGACATATCACCAGGCACTGAGTATATGAAAGGTTCTATAGTGGCTAGAGAATCATGGTTTAAGAAACCTGCATGGCTCTTTCTAGAAGACAGTTTTAATCTTGACCCTCCATGGGTGCATGGAGAGCACAACAGCAGCCACAAATCCCTGACAACGTGGCTCTTTAACCAGACTAGGCACACGCTAATCAAGCATCACAATTAGAAATCCCACCATCTCAGTAAGTTGGTGCCCCAGTGGCACAGTCCCCACTTCACTATAGATTATCAGCCTATGCACTGGATATCCTGGGTAGCAAAGGGGATGCCGATGGTGGTACAGCTTAGATACCCAGTAATGGGGGAATTCGACTCCTCCAAAAATGTGCCCATTAGGTATTCTCTTCCCCTGACAAACTTCTGGAAATATCTCCAGATAAAAACAACAAAATGAGCCTGGTATGGCATCAAAGCATAAGATGCATCTCCCTGCCTGACAACTCTCTTAGATGAGTAGATCAAAAGGCCCCAGAGCTTCAGAGACAGGATATATGACTACAGTATGTCCTCTCTCCACACATCCCACCTCTAAAGGACTGCAAATGAGCTTGGGAGAAGGGCTACAAAAAGGCATGTGAACTATAGTCTGCAGCTATAAGCGGAAATGAAAAAAGTAGATAGAGAGTTTCAGGAGGCGCAATTCAGATTGGAGGAAGAATGAAAAGGAAAAAGAGAAAGGGAGAACTCCACCAGCACAGATCCCAAAATATTTTGTGTTTGGAGCCAAGGTGCAGGAACAGAATTCAGAAGAAGTACAAACAACTACAGGGACTGAGATTCGGTGGGCCCAACAAACAGGGAGTGAACCCTGGACACCCAAACAGGCACTGAGAGGAGCCGGATGGGCACAGTATTCTACTGGAAAATGGATTGCAGTCCCAGTTCTCAAACTGGGAGGCAGTTACACCAGAATGGCACCAGAGTCAGCACAAGCTGTCATAAAAGAGCTTGATTGCAGAACTCAGGATAAAGAACCTCCAGAACTCAATGATACAGGTAGCATTTCATTTTCCCCTATGGATTCTAACTCAGACATTTTTTTTTTGATGCACAACAAGAAAGGGATAGAACTAATGGACAAACTGGTTTGGGGACTGGGGAGAAGGGGAGCAAAATCACCCCAAACAGCAGCAGTCAACCAAAAATACTTATGCCAGCCTTTTTAAAACCCCTGTGGAGCTGGCCAAGAGAAGAAATGCAATCCAATTAAAGTATTTAGGGGGTTTACACACAATACCTGATAGAGTGTATGTGGGCAGAACTTTATTGAAACAATCTCTTGGCTTCATGCCAGCTGAAATTTACACCCTGATTCATGAACACATGTTTGATGTCAGGTTCTGTACCCCTGAATTATTGGAAAGGTTTTGGGCAAATCATTTGGTACAAAAATCGAACCCATTATGGACACCTTTTCAAGTAATCCCTCTAACAAAGCAATCTTTTCGAGTCATAACAGTGCACTTTAGAAATGAAGGGGTAAACATCACAAATATCCTTTATTGGCTTGAAAAACATTGTGAACTCCAAGGAACACCAGATCCCATTTTGGGTGGAGAGTTTTTGGAATGGGGCTGGAGGATAAAGGTTACATTATTTCACTCCAATATTGACTTTAAACACCTGCCAAATTGGTTCTATACTGGCTGTGATAAGGGCTTCATTTTCTATCCAGGGCAGCTGAAAAAATGCTATAAATGTGGTTCAGCCAGGCACATTAGCCCCTCCTGTGCATTATCCAGTGCACACAATGTGGTGAGCTAGGCCACTCTGGCTTTCAGTGTGGAAACTTGCCAAAATGTAACCTCTGCAATGAAGGAGGTCACAGTTTTATGGACTGTCCATGAGCAGCTCATAACATGGAGGACACAGACTATGGAGTCCAGGACTTCAATATCCAAAGGGCAGCCAGGGCCACATCTGATTTCACAAGGAATAGGACTACCACTGACCCTCAACCACAGAGATTGTCAGATGCTAGACCTCCAGGAAGACAGCAGGAAAGTCATCCACCCTCCACAACATCAAACAGCATCTGATAATAAACCAACCAAAGAACCTCACGCAGGTATGTTTGGTCATACTACCGATTCTCAACCAGACCAAAAAGAAGGCGACACTCAATCTAATATAGATTATGGGCAGCTCATAAGATTCTGCCTGGAACCAGGGCACAACACCGCCAATGGGCTGGCCTTGATCCAAGCTGGCCACGCAAAGCTTCCCTCACTGCAAGAACAGTACAGGATTCTGCCCCCAACCAGGGCACACTGCTGCCAGCAGGCTGGCCTTGACCCGAGCCAGCCACGCTAAGCTTCCCTCATGGCAAGAACAGCACAGGATTCTGCCCCTGACCAGAGCACAATGCTGCCAGCAGGCCGCCTTGACCTAAGCCGGCCATGCGAAGCTTCCCTCACCACAAGAACAACACAGGTATGCTGGTGGGAAGCACTATTTTCTTAGTCTCCAGCTCGCCTCAGCGATTGGCTGCACAGGACTGCAACCAGCTCCTGATAGGCTGGTTCGCCTCTCTGTCTCCTGTTGATTGGGTAGAGCTGCTAAGCCTAGAAATCCCAAACTAAATGCTCGGTTTCAAAATTTATCTTTACCCACAGCTCTTTCTCCATGGTTGTAGCTCTAGGGATGTATTCTGTTGCAGTTATAATTGTTTAGAATTTACTAAGAACTGGCTGTTAAACTTAAGCCAGGATTGAATTGTGTTGTAAAAGCTTAATTTCTCTAGGATTGCAGCTCTTTTTGAATTTTCTATAGCAGGCTTAGGGCAAACTAAGGGAAAAGTTTGTAGGGTTTGAATTGCTATCTGCTTGTTGTGCCTACTTCCCGCCTCTACCCTCACTAAACCTCTTTCTCTACCCGTATCCTGCTGTGAGACTCCTGCTTCACTGTTGGATATCTCCCAACTACTAAACTCAGACAGTTGCCATCTCAGGTAGAGATTCTGAACTCTAAAACTTGCTAGCATCATCTTCTAACCCCTCCCCACCCCCAACCTAGCTGTAAATCTATTTATTGTTTAGCCTGGTGCCGAATCTCCTGAGGAGCCACCCCATTGCTGCCTCCCAGCGTCTCCTCTGCTCCCTTCCTCCTCTTCACACTCACTCCCATTTCTCAGCAGATAATTGTCCTTCTGCCCACCCCTGATTAAGCTGAACCTGTCTACTGCTGCTACTAATCCCTCTAACCTCTCTTCTTTTCTTTCCCTTAGGATTCTTCCCCTGACCAGGGCACAATGCTGCCAAGGTGGCCAGCATTGACCTGAGCCGGCCATGCAAACCTTCCCTCATTGCAAGAACAGCACAGGATTCTGGCCCTGACCAGGACACAATGCTGCCAGTGGGCCGACCTTGACCCAAGCTGGCCACTCAAAACTTCCCTCGCTGCAAGAACAGCACAGGATTCTGCCCATGACCCAGGCACAACACAGCCAGTGGGCTGGCCTTGACCTGAGCTGGCTGCATGAAGCTTCCCTCATGGCAAGAACAGCACAGGATTCTGCCCCTGACCCAGGCACAACACAGGCAGCAGGCTGGCCTTGTCCTGAGCTGGCTGCACAAAGCTTCCCTCATGGCAAGAACAGCACAGGATTGTGCCCCTGACCAGGGCACAACGTCACTAAACAGGCTGGCCTTGACCTGAGCCAGCCGTGCAAAGCTTCCCTCACCACAAGAACAAAGGTACACCGGTGAGAGTCATTGCTTTCTCGGCCTCCAGCCTACCTCAGCAATTGGCTGCACAGGACTGCAACCAGCTCTTGATAGGCTGATTCACCTCTCTGCCTCCTGTTGATTGGGCAGCACTGCTAAGCATAGAAACCCCACGCTAAATGCTTGGTTTCGAAATTTATCTTTACCCCACAGCTCTTTATCCAAGGTTGTAGCTCTAAGGATGTATTTTGTTGCAGTTATAATTATTTAGAATTTACTAAGAACTGCCTGTTAAACTTAAGCCAGGATTGAATTGTGTTGTAAAAGCTTAATTTCTCTAGGATTGCAGCTCTTTTTGAATTTACTGTAGCAGGCTTAGGGCAAACTGAGGGAAAAGTTTGTAGGGTTTGAATTGCTATCTGCTTATGTGCCTACTTCCCTGTCTCTACCCTCACTAAAGCTCTTTATCCACCCCTATCCTGTTGTGAGACTCCTACTTCTTTGTTGGATACCTCTCCCCTGCTAAACTTGGACAGCCGCCATCTCAGGTAGTGATTCTGAAGCCTAAAACTTGCTAGCACCATCTTCTAACCCCTCCCACCCTCCCAACCTAGCTGTAAATCTGTATATTGTTTAGCCTGGTGCTGAATCTCTTGAGGCACCACCCATTGCTGTCTCCCAGTGTCTACTCTGCTTTTCTCCTCCTCTTCACACTCACTCCCATTTCTCAGCAGATAATTGTCCTTCTGCCCACCCACCGATTAAGCTGAACCTGTCTACTACTGCTACTAATCCCCCTAACCTCTCTTCTTTCTTTCCCTTAGAATTCTGCCCCTGACCAGGGCACAATGCTGCCAGCGGGCTGGCCTTGACCTGAGCCGGCCGTGCAAAGTTTTCCTCACTGCAACAACAGCACAGGTATGCTGGTGGGAACCACTGCTTTCCTGGTCTCTAGCCCACCTCAGCGATTGGCTGCACAGGACTGCAACCTGCTCCTGATAGGCTGGTTCACCTGTCTGCCTTCTGTTGATTGGATAGTGCTGCTAAGCCTAGAAACCCCAAGCTAAATGCTTGGTTTCAAAATTTAACTTTGCCCCACAGCTCTTTCTCCAGGGTTGTAGCTTTAAGGATGTATTTTTTTTTCCCGCTCGCCCACCCTGGCCCCAACCTCTATTAAATATCATTCCTCCCCCCACTAGCAACACTCTGTCTTACACTATCTTGCTTAGGGCTGCCCACATGCCACCCATGCTCCTACCTCCCTTAAAGGGGAAAGCCCTTGCTTACACTAACAATAAATGTCTATATTCTTGGGAGTATAGTCTTTACTCCCAAGTCAGCTAGCGAGTGTATCACCAAACTGGTGAGCACACCCAGACTAAATTCAGGACCGATCCTGCCCCACAGTTACTGCAATCCTCTCATTAGGGCAGTGCACCCCTCAAAGTCCTGACTGCTACGCAGCGTGTTCAAGCTCTGTCAGAGGCTGTAAAACCCTGAACTTAGGATTGTACTATGATCATGGCAACCTATTTACGAATCCTCCTGTCTCTACTCTCTTGCATCAACCTAGTGGAACTTTTTGATACTGAACTCCCCCCAGATTCATATATCCCCAGCCTCAAACCATGCGGACAACTAAAGACATGAACCATCACTCTTTTGAACCAAGGTGGCCCTAAGGAACAGTCACCACAAATCCCTTATGGACCCCTACACCTAAGTCTAACCACAGCTCACAAGATACTCTACCCATCACCCGCTGTCGCCAACAAAAGATTTCTGCCCTACCTTGGCAGGCTCAGGAAAGGCAAGTACAATTCCTTAATTCTTTGAGGTTTCTCGATTAGGAAAGCCCTGCTGCTGCTCCTCCTACTATCGGGGAATGTGCAATCCAATCCAAGCCCTCCAGGCATGTCAGGGTTTAAAGTTCACAAATGCAAAGGGCTAAAAATAGCTGCAATGAGTACCTGTAGCCTACTTCCCAAAATGGCTCAACTACAGGCTTGGACAACCCTACATATCCCAGATGTCATATGTCTAACCAAGACATGGCTAACTACCTGGGTTAAGAACAGCAAGATAGGATTAACTGGGTTCAAATCATTCTAAAATGACAGGATTGAAAAGAGAGGTGGCAGTTGCCTGATTTACATCTGGGACACTTTGCAAGGAGTCATTCTTTCCTCCACGGCTAGTGCTGATGACCAATGAACTGCTCACCGTTAGTCTCTTGTATGGAGCCCTCAATTAATCTATAGTCATTGCCAGCATTTACCTCCCACCTAAAAAGGCCAAAGAGGGCTTCGGGAAAGTTTTAAAAGCTGTGGATGGTATTAATAAGCGTAGTGAGCTAATAATGACCAGAGACTTCAACACAGACTGGCTCAACAGTGACAAGTCCCACATGAAGGATACCATTGCTAACTCCTACCTTTCGCAATTGATCACAAAGCCTACCAGGATGAACCATAAATCTGGCAAGCACTCACTCATAGACTGGTTGCTGGTAAGCTCACCAGCGTGGATAACTGAGGTATTAGTTCTCTCTGACTCACTGAGTGACCACTCCCCTTTCGCCTGCATGTGGTTTAATAAATTTAGAAAAGCCTCACCTATCCTGGTAAACAGCAGGGTACTGAAATGAGGACAGACTTCAGCCTTCAAGGAAGGTCTCTCCCTGATTGACTGGACCCCAATAGGGGCTATGCAGGACATCGATAAACAGGGCAGTTTTAATGCATAGACTAAGTAGGCTGCAGGCTAGGGGCACTGGCTGTTTAGGGGCACCTGGTCACCAAGATACATTTGGCTGAAAATGCTGCTTGTTCATTGTCTGCTGCTGTGAGCCTGGCCCTGCAGCACACTATAAATACACACCACATCACAGGTTTAACTAGCATGATAAATCAAAGTCAGAGTCCACCTCCAGCAAAAAATAACAAAGCCTTCCCCATCCCGACTCCTGCTGTGACTCAACCCTGCCATCATCTGGCTCCCCTCCCTCCATCCTCCCTTACTCCCTATCTCGAGAAAAAAATGCTTATGCTAATCTGCTGAGTTATCTGTTTTATTTATTTTTTTATTTATTTCAGTCTTGGAATTAATACCTTTGAGCCAAAGGCTCTTTTACATAGACTCTACGTCATATCAAAGAACAGAACAAACAGTATAGTGAGAAAATACATAGTGATCCTATGAGTAAAGGTAACAATAAAATAAGCACATACGGATTTAAGTTACAAAAACAGGTATTTTGCAGACATACAGAGGCTAGGAGTAAGCTTAACTAGCAAGAAAGGGCATTAGGGTTGGGATCTGGCTACAGGAGGAAAAATATGCAGCCAAGTAGCATTGTCAGAGACAAAATGAGGGAAAAACAACAACTAGGGACATGGTCTTACAGGATAGACAGAAGTTAAGGGCTAGGTCCTAACATTGTTAAAGAGTTGGGATACAGCCAAAGGCTGTCTCTTGTTCCCGCCTCCACTCCTCGAATGTAGCAAATGTCCTTGCCTCCCAGTCCCATTCTATCAATGACATGGTGCTGAACATCTGTAATCAGTGGTGGATTTGGATTTCAAAACCCACTGGGGCCAAATTACTTAGAGCAGTCAGGGAATGCTGAGTCGGGTGAGCGCTCAGTCTATAAGAAGGCCATATTTCAGGTGGCTTTTCTTTCTTTCAGAAAGTGATTCCTGGTGTTGATTCACTTTGGACAGACTGCAGCACACACATTAGCACTGGAACTTGGCAATGTAACTCTTGGCAGTGGCAGAGTTTGACCCTACTCTAGTCCTTGTGTAAATTTCCTGGATCAGGCTCAGCAAACAATTAATGAACAATTTAAGTTTAAGCTGGAATCAGCCAGCCCAGAGGCACTGAGGGCTGAGGCACTGGACACCTTACCTCACACCACACTGACAACCTGTGTTCAGGAATGAGCACAGGCCACCGGGGGTTGGCAGGGTAGGAGGAGGATTGAGCATCCATAGGACTGCTTTCCTTTTCCTTCTCTGGGGAGGGGGAACAGCAGTGGTCGGCATTGACTGACCTCCGGTGGAGACTGGGGGCAGTGCACAGACACTGCAGATGAGGGGCAGAGGTAGAGGCAGATGCCTAGGAGGAGTGTGTGCGGATGAGTATGCACTCCCTCCGTTGGCATTATTGCACGCCTTCCCCACAGGGGAGGAAAAAACAAGAAAACACCTTGGCAGCATGATGGCTACCACGACGGAGTCGCATGAATGTGCCCAAGATAGCTCCCTCCTGGGCCCACCCTCCAGGTCTCTGCAGTAGTGGGACAAGTGCCTGCTGTGATGTGGCCTTGTAGGACTGTGGCAGGGAGGTTTGAGTTCTGACAGCATCCTGGGCAGCAGCTGTGAAGGCTGGCTGAATGGGAGGGGGAACCAAAGGCACAACCTCCCCAGCAGCCAAGGAACTAAAAAGAAATAAGTAAAAAAAGTTCAAGCTGGAGTCAATGCTGCTCACTGCCCATGCCTTGACTGGCCAAAAAAAAAAGCAGCAGAAATATGCAGTCCCTATATAATAATGCAAAGAGTTATAGAGATTCTAAAACAATTTCTGTCACTACCTCTGGTTAACCTAGTCCTGAATATTTGTAAGACTTGTAATGTAGTATGGGTTAGCAAAATAAAAATAATCAGGTTAAGTATTTATACTGAATCCAAACTAAATGCTCTGCTAATGGCACTTCAGGGAAATACTAAGCTTTGTGCCACTTACTCCTCCTGCCCTGGTGCTCTCTCCTATCTCTTGCCTAGCTGTTCTTAAGTTATTACAGTCCATTCTCCTCCGTAGCAGTGCTGGACCGGATGGTATTACACTCAGACTTGCTGCCCCTCTCCTAGCCACTCCTATTACTCTGCTTTTTAACTTGTCCATTAACACCTTCATATTGCCTTTGGCCTGGAAATCTGCCAGAATCATACCGGTCTTCAAGGAGACCCTAAAATTCTGTCCAATTATCACCCCATTGTGCTTCTACCTACCCTCAGCAAGACGTTGGAAAAACGTATTCACTATCAGGTCTCTGACCACTTATTAAACTTCAATCTTCAGTCTACAGTTCAACATGGTATCCGGGCTGGTTACAGCACCACTACAGCTGTAACCCTGTTCACTAGTGAGGTTAGGCCTAACATTGACACTGGCCTACTTACCGAGGCCATGTTCACTGACCTTACTAAAGCTTTCCATCTGGTGAATCACCCTCTGCACAGACTGCAGTCTCTTGGTGCCTCTGGTTCCACCTTAGCCTGGATCAGCAATTACCTCTGAAACTGTTCCCAATCTGTCTCCTTCAATAAAGTCCTTTCATCTCCAGCTCCCATCTCCTGTGGCATCCCACAAGGATCCATTCTTGGATCCTTGCTTTTTTCCATTTATGTCAACGATTTTCCCTCTTCCTTTTCCGAATGCAACTCCATCATGTACGCTGATGATTTGATGCTCTACTCAGCTGCTTGTTCTGTAGTCGATCTTAATGTTCACCTGTCATCCGCATTCCAAATGATTCAATCCTGGATCCAAACCAACTCCCTGATCCTCAATCTACCAAAGACACAGGCTATGCTCTTTGGGTTCGCCAGAAAAGTTCATGCTGGGACCCCAAAGCTTTGCATGCGCTGCTGTGATGGGTCTGTAGTCCTGTCCACTGACTCCTTTAAATACCTTGGAGTGACACTGGATCCCACTCTCGATTTCTCTTCTCACTTAAATGAGGTTTGTAGGTCCGTCAACATTAAGATTGGTGCTGCACACCAGGTGCGTCACTCCCTAACCCCTGCTGCTAGGATGTCGGTGGCCAGAGGCATCTTGCTTCCTAGGCTTCTGTATGCCTTCCCCATCTTTTCCCACACTAACATTGGTATTCTTCATAAATGGGACACCACCTACAATAACATCTGCAGATTTACCTTGTTGGCCCCTCATCTTACTCACCACTGTCTCCATACTCCACCCTTCACTGACTGTCCCCCAAAAACCTGTACTTATACACTCTGGGCTGCTTCACTGACTCCATGACAAGACACCCCAGCCATGACAACATTTGGGCTTTGCTCACCCCAGTGGCTCACTCCCGCCTACTGAGATCCTTTAATTCCTCTTCACTCTCCATCCCACACTGTTCTACAAAAATGGGAGAACAAGCTTTCTCCTACTTTGCCCCCAAATTCTGGAACTCTCTACCTCCCAGTCTTAAATGCTCTTCATCCCACTCCTCCTTCAAGACTGCATTTTTCTCCTACCTACACGCACTTGATTCCTGTGACTGTACCTAACTCCCCCTCTTGCTTTCCTTAAGCTAGCCTACCATTGTCACTGTAATTATTGAATGCTTTGTCTTTTTCCCCATACCTGCTTCCTCCCATCCCTGAGCGGATGGTTACTGCTAAAAGTATGCTTTGTTTCATGACTATCCCTGTGAAGATATCTACTGGTTTTGTATTTTTGCTGCTTTGTACTTTACCACTGACTTGTTTTTTTGTAAACTGTATATTGTACACTCCTGGGTCGTGCTTGAAAATAGGCAGGGTTTTGCCTAATACACCTACCTGGTCAACAAAAGCTAATAAATAAATAAATTTTACTGCATGTTCAATTTTATATTCAAAGCTAACATGGCAATTATGTATGAAAAGAAACACGGTAATTGAAATGACATTTGAAATTGTAGTCAAACCTGAGTATTTTTAGGACAAGAAATATAGAAATGGTGCTTGCAGAGGACCAGCATTTTCTCTGTGTAGTGAAAAAAGGAGAAGAGATATAGATAATGAATCAGTTTCTGAACCTCAGCCCTAACCTGAAATTTGTCTGGTTTAGAAATGGGTACAAAAGACAACCCCATCTGTAACATTCTCTCCTGGGTTTCTGTTAAAAGAGTGCTTGAGAAGTTAATTATTTCTGTGTTTCTGTTTTCTCTCCCACTGAGATCTCTGTGGCTCTGTCTTGAGGTGTTGCGTACTTCCTCCTTCTGCCTTTTTGTCATCTTCTTGTTCTTCATGTTCTCTGTTTACCTTAGGCTTTAAGTGCCAACAGCATTGCTGTTTGCACCTACTGTGGTCATGTATACTCTTTTGTGCATTTAGACAAGTTTAAGGTTACAAACAACCATGCACACAGGGGAGTGATAGTGCAATACCAAAAGAGACTCCTGGCTGATTAAGATTAATAAATCAGTAAAGAAATGAAACCACCAAAACCCCACAGCAAAACTGAACTATGTTCTGTGCAAAGGAGACCAATTGGGCTCCAGCTAGGCAGCTAGACTATAGGTAGGCAGACACTACGGTAATGGCAATGGCATTTGATGTAGCTGCCAAGATGCCAAGTAGTATGTGACACAAAAAAAATGTGCGGTACTGGTCCAACGAAATGGAGCTGCATTACCAAAATTGATACATAAGCAAAACAAAACTGCACTCCAAGAACCAAAGCTGTGGCCACATTGGTGCAGTGAAACAGGTGGTTTATTGGAGTCATGCAAACAACAAAATAGGCAATACTGTGAATATGCATTGTTGCCATCCCCTGAATTGAAACATGTTTGTGGGGGGGGGGTGGAAGGAGGGAGCGCATGAAGTTTCCAGCCTATGGGGCACCATCTAAGTTAATGCGGCCCTGTTGATAAAGCTCTTCAGTACCTAACAGATAAGTTCACCATGATCTGTGATAGATTTGCACCTGTCAAGAAAAGGAAAGCCAGTGGATACAATAATGGGTGGATCATCGGCGAGCTACTGGAACACATGAGGGAAAGGGACAATCTCTGGAGTAGAGCTAGAGCCACTGGGGACAACAAGGACTTCCAGATGTATAGAGCTGCAAGAAACAAATGCACCCATCTCATCCAGAGTGCAAAAGCCAACTTCTGCAAGAAACAACTCGATGCAAATTGGGGGGATGGGAGGTGGTTCTGGGATAATATTAAGGAGCTCATGCGGAAGGATGAAAAAAAAAACAGCCGTTACTACTCAACACAAATGGGGTGAGCACTACGGATCACTTCACCATTGCTGAAGAGTTCAACTCGGCCTTCACGGACCTAAGCTCCATTATCCCAGATGAATACCTTAAGCCTCTTGACTCAAACCAAAACAGAACACCGATCCAGAACCACCACCCTAACTTCTACCTCAAGAAAATCACAGTAAAAGAAGCTAAGGGCTATGTTATGAGAATTCTGGGGAAAACTAGGTTGAGCAAAGACAACATTGACATGAAGTTGCTTGCTCTGGCCATCAACAAGCTATTTGTTCCCATATCTAAGATTTTCAATAAGTCACTCATGCTAGCTAAATTCCCTTCAATCTGGAAACAAGCATTGGTGACCCCAATCCGTAAGAGCGGGGACAAAACCAGTACCTCTAACTATAGGCCCATCTCAATACTATCACCCCTTTCCAAAGCCCTGGAGAGGACTGTGGTGGACCAATTCACCAAATATATCCACAAATACAATCTATAATGTTCTCAGCAGCATGGTTTTCGAAAAAACCATAGTACTGCCACCGCTCTGGTGGACTTCTCAAACTATGTCGATAAGGCCCTGGATGGGGGTAAACTGGTTGGTTCAATCTTCATAGATTTAACCAATGCATTCAACATGGTATGCCAGCCATTCCTCTTAAACCAATCACATTCCTTGGGGGCATCCCCATGTGTCACCCACTGGTTCCAGGATTACCTAACATCTAGATCGCAAAGAGTTAAAATAGGACATTCCCTATCTAACTCTCAGGAAGTCTCTATCAGAGTTTCTCAGGTGTCTGTCCTGGAACCCCTGCTATTTAGCTTATTTCTGAACAACCTACCAGATGCGTGCCCCAGTAAAATTATATTATACGCAGATAATGCTGTAATCCTTAGCAGTCACATGAGCACTAAGAATCTCCAAGCTGAGCTACAGAGCACCTTCAAACAACTGGAATAATGATTCAGCTCTTATAGGTTACTCCTTACCTATAAGAAAACCAAAACAATGCTCCTATTGAGCCCCCAACTAAAAAGGAGGTATCCTGACTAGACAATCGTGAACAAGTCTGCCCCCCTAGAACAGGTGCACTCTTTCAAATACTTAGGTGTACTGATCGACAACACCTTCTCATTTGTGCAGCATATTGACCAGTGGTGAAGGCTGTGTACTCAAAACTAGGAGTCCTATATAGGCATAGGAAATGCCTAATTCCCAATGCATTCCGGCTTTCCGGCTCCAGCTCCTTACTATCAGTAGTTGACTATGGGCTTGTGGTTTATGGTGCTGCCTCTGATTCTGCTCTCAAAAGGGTCATGACAGCCCTCAATAAGGCATGTAGACTGCTGTCAAATGCTGACCGCCTCAAGCAGACATGCTGTCTGTATGAGCAGTCCAACATTCCCCCCCTCAGAAACAGAATCAGGTACCAAATCTGCCTTCTAGGCAGGAAGGCCATGCTTGATAAGACCCCAATCTGCATATCTGATCTGGTCAAGGCTGGAAATTCAAGGCATAGCACCAGGAGCATGACCATGATCCTGCTCTATGTCCTATTTCATAGGACTGCATTGGGACAGCACTCCTTTGCCTACCATGCACCACTCTGGCTCAGTGAGATCCCAGTAACTGCTCTAAGCTCAGCCAATC
The DNA here is from genome assembly GCA_016271365.2 of Neoceratodus forsteri. Lineage (NCBI taxonomy): Eukaryota > Metazoa > Chordata > Ceratodontiformes > Ceratodontidae > Neoceratodus > Neoceratodus forsteri. The sequence goes on from CM057450.1 coordinate 1,648,166,433, forward strand.
CTCTGGCCTTTAAAAGTGAGCTTATGCAATATCTCAGAAACAGGAGCAAGTGTGAGTGCAGGTTCTGAGCCAGATCCCCATGATAATGGCTTTCACTCTCCTGTCCCCAGATCTCAGCAGCTACAACTGCAACCCTCTCACTGCTTACTATTTCCCTTTCCCTCTCACTACTAATCCTCCCACCCAATCCAGTCCGGGGTCTTTCTGAACTGCTGATATCCCCATTAATTCTACCTAGGCTGGAAATAACCACCTTTTACCCTTCACCATTCCCTATCCAGCCCTTTGCTCCATAAACCCCTATCTGTGGTCAGCTCTACCTTCAACCCTCCCCTCAACTAATCCCCTCTCCTACCATCTACACTCTATCCTATTATAAACTTCCCTTCAGTGACTCTGACCCTGCTACTGTGGCTTGATACACCTCTTCTATCATCACTGCTCTGACAAGGCCCTAGGGCTGCTTTCCTTTGACACAATTTTGACAAGGCCCCAGTGCTGCTCTACATTAGAACTGGATGGTAGTCTACCTAGCTACAAGAGTCACTACTATTTTGTAGTTATGCATAACTATGTATACTTTTCCTGTTCAGTTCCAATATTACTGTATTAATTGCTTGTCTGTACTGTCTTCCCTTTATCCATGATGTGCAACTTTTATAAAAGAGTCTTGTACTAAAAGGTTGTTTTTGAATAATGAAATAAATAAATAAATAATCCCTCCTCCACTCCCACAACCGATACCTATAGAGCAGATGGACTTTCAACAGTAAAATCCCAAGGGAAAGGCCCTTCAAAAGTGGTAAGGGAAGATTCCACATCAGACATTACCCCAACTACCAATAGATATGATTGTTACAGACTCATGGGGATGAAGACCAAGACTCAGACTCTGCATCTCTGTCCTCATCTCAAATAGACATTACGCCTGGCACAGAGAATATGCCGGGGAAGGAAAACACTGCAAAAAAGAAAAGGATGATGGGGCCCTAGTTAGGTCTTAGGAAAAGCACAAGAAAAACTTCTGCATCTACTTAACCACTCATTCAGTTACTGAGAATCTTTATGAATTAAAAATAGCAAGTCTGAATACAAATAGTATTAGATCTGCCTCTAAATGACTTGCTACTCTTGAATTATTTTCAAATGCTGATTTTGATATAGTGTTTTTGCAGGACACTCGTTTATATCATCTTGCAGAGTTTGAAACTGTACCTGATACATGGGTATGGGGTCCTGGTTTTTGGTCGGATGGGGATGTACTATGTAGTGGATAGGTATTTGTTTTATTGATCCTACCATAAAGATTGCCAAACTGGTGGACATTTTTCCAGGCAGGGCTCTGCTTTTGGCTACTAAGATTCAGGGTATAGATTTTTGATTAATTAATATATATGGACCACAAGGGAAGGTGGACAGAATACAGCTACTACAATCAATATAACCCTATCTATACACTAGAAGGAATATTCTATTCAGGGGAGACTTTAATATTAGTAGGTTTCAAAGGGACAGGGGACTAAAAACCTTTAAACTATTTTGTGACACTAATTTTTTAAACACTTCATTGGAACAAACTGGGTTACAAGACACTTTTTTGACTCAAGATGGTGTTGCCCCCACATACTTTTTTCAAGGCCAGATATCTACCAGAATAGATTATTGGTTCATTACCCCTACACTACAATATTGAAATCCCAAAGCGACTGTTGTGTCTACATCGGATCATGGCCTTTTGAGTCTTATTATTTCAAATTATCAATAGACTTCCAAAGAGCAGGGGTACTGGAAAATTAATTTATCTCTTCTCAATGAACACATAATAGCAGAGGGATTTCAACACATTATAGAAGCTAGAAAATCTGTATTTTTCTTATATGAGTCGAAGCAAGAATGATGGGAGGACAGTAAAAAAAGATTTTGTTGATTATTTCCAGTCCATAGGGAAACTTAAGGGAAAACATAAGAAAGACAGATGTCAGATGCTTAGACAACAATTACACATTTTCAAGCGAAACTAATACAAGGGGGAACTTGTTAATCCTGCTGAGCTTTCAGATTTAAAACAGGAATTAGCACAATATCGATATAGCAGGATGAAATCACTGGAAAAGGAACAGAAATTTGGGACTCAGGGAAATCAGGCACATACAAATCCTTTTGAATGCTGTGTTACACAGATGAAAAAAAGGAAACAGAGGCATTAGGGCAAGGATTTTCAAACTGCACCCAGAAAGGGCGCAAGTGTGCGCGGCGCCGAGCAACTGAGTTGTGCTGGAGCGCAAACCTGCTATATTCAAACGAGATGTGTAATGTGCATCCCATCTAAATATAGCAAAGTATGTGGGCAGCACAAATGGGGGCCACCAAAGATGTGCCAGTGCATCCCCCTGCATGATCTGAGTGCCTGGAATGGAGATGAGCCGGGGTGCAAATTCCAGATATTCAGACAGCAACATGTAAATGGGGCCATTAGCCATGCAAGGTGCAAATGGGGCTATTTGCATGTCATTATTGCTCCATTTGATGTCTGGGGCAGGGATGTGCCTGGCAGAATGTATCCAGTGTCCTGCAAAGTCCCGTGACATACAAAATATACCACATCTCTGGTAATGTAGTGTACCTCCCTCCCACCTCAATCGTAAAAGAAAAAGTATAACCCCACACATCCCTGATAGTCTAGTGTTCCCCTCTCCCTTGCCCAAACCCCGTTTGGGTCATAAAACATATCCAAAATACCCTGATAGTCCATTGGTAGCCCCCTACCTTCCTGAACCTTGTCCAATTAATATTTATACATCAAAACACCCTGGTAGTCTAGTGGCCCCACTCCCATCCCTGAACCACCTTTGTACAATAAACCTAAATCAAACTACCCTGGTGGTCTAGTGGTACCTCCCTCCCAGCCTCGAGCATACCATAGAAAGTAATCCCCTAATCTCCCTAGCAGTCCAGTGGATCCCCTACCCACTGAGGCACCCACACCCCACCCTGCTCCTCCCATCCCAGCATGGCCAATGACATCGGCAGGCAGCAAAATCCACCTGCACACCTTCATGGCTGCCTGTCAACTAATCTGTCACAGAATGACAGCTTACAGCATGCACCACAATACCTTTAGTCAGCACTGTCGACCAATGAGCTTGCCGTGTATACTGTAAGGTTTCATTCACAACTTTGTGTCATTCACACAGTTGTGAATGAAAGCTTACAGTACAGAATGTTAAACAAATAGGGGCAATGTTAACCCAAAATAGACTCTTAGCACATACGTGGGATGTACTGTAGCTTGCTTGGGGGCACACTACTAAGTAAATGTAAAAGGCAACCTTAAACACAAGGAGATGGGAGAAAGGATGTTCCCAAGGCGAGAAGGTTGTAGTAATACAATTGAGACTATGGAACACTGTTATTTTGAATGTCCCTATATATCCAAATGTTGGAATATTTTTTTTTCTAATTGACCAAAATATCCCTTTTTATTGATAACTTAAGCGATCTTATTGTTAGGGTCCTGCCACATGTATGGCAAAAATAATCCTAATACAATACACCTTATTTTAGGTATTTTTAAATACCACATTTTGAAGGTGCTGTGCAAATGGTGTCTACAAAAACAATTTATCTCCCCAGATCAACTTTTTTGGACCACATGTGAAAGCATATTGTTAGTCAAAGTAAAGGAAAGAAATAAAGTGTCTGCAGCTGTTTCCAAAGTTTGGTGGAAACATATGAACTGGCTAGCTACAGGCTGAGTGGGGGTATCTTAATAATTAAAGGCAAAGACATTACTTAGGTTGGGACCCTTATTGTTGTAAGGAACTTTGATGTTTGGATAGGAGTATGATCATTTCTGTTACCATAGTTGTAAGTTTCCAGTGTTTAATGAAAGAGGTTTTTCAAAATGTATGTTTATATTGATTTGTTGGAAGTGAAATAATTCTCAGCATTTCATTGGGGGGAGAGAGTATTTTTTGTTTAAGATTAGTATTTCTCTTGAAGCCTAATGATCCACAGAGAGTGAGAAGGTTATATTTTGTTGGATTTCTTTTTGTTCCCAGCTTTTGTTATGTATCTCTCATTTAGCTGTGCTAGAAAACATGCTTGTAAATATTTGATTGGACAAAAAAAATTCCCTACTCTTTTAGTGGGGGGGGGAGGGAAATATATTTAATTTCTGAATAGTTTTTTAGTTTTTAGACATTGTATATAAATTACGGGGAAGGGGTGACTGAAATACTCATTTGATCTTTTCTGTCTATTTTTGACTTTATTTTCCATTTTGCTGTGATGTACACATGCTTGTAAATATTTGCTTTTCAAGATTTAATAAAAAAATTCCCCTACTCTTGTGACAGGGGGAGTTGCTTCCTAGACGCACAATGGAGGAGCCCAGCAGTCTTTTGGAGGATGAAGAAGGAGGAGGAGGAGGAGGTGTGGGTGCAGCGGGAGCTGTACTCAACTCAGAGACAAACAATGTTGTGGTTCTGCACCACACTACTGAATCAACAGAAAACCAGAACGAGAATCAGGAAAAAGATCCTACCTCCAGCAATATGCAGACCACAACACAAGAAGAGGATGCACTACAGACAGCACTAGAAAACAGCATTTGCTGCTGCAACAGCAAATGTCTGCTGCAGAGAAAGCGGTGCATGAGTTTACCATGAGAACTGAAGAGGAAAAAAAATGGAAGCGTTTAGATGGAGCATCACCAGGAACAACACCGGAGAAAGCAACCAAAGTCTTTGTGTTTAATGGCACAGCATAGAACCTGGAAGTAACACAAGAAGTAAATGCAAATACAGAACTAGCCGCTCCCTCCACAGATAAACCATCCTGGTCACCCGAGAAAGACCTGATGGCTACAGGATGGATCCAATCAGTACCTGGGTTATGGGTACCAGACCTGGAGGTTCCAATACCAGGAACCAGCACCATACCAGTGACTACACAAGGAACCAAATGTAACATGCCTGTAGAGCAGGCTTCTGATTTAATATCACAACCAGAGGGGGACTGAGACCGATTCTATTAGTTTCCCCCATAGACATTCCTGCATCTGAAGAGTTTTTCAATGCACTGACAGGTCTTCTAGTTCAGCCACTAGAAGAACACCAAGAGGCAGGCTATCCTGCAGGGAACCCTGAAACATCTGAAAAAAAAAAACAACAAAAGAAAAGGAAGTACCTACCTACACCAGTTTATTCCACAAACCTGTGGAGCTGGCAAATAGATGGATCGCAGTTCTGCTCTGCTATATAGGGGACATGGAGGCACTACCAGATAGATTTCACATAGGAAAAGTTCTGCTGAAACAATCCCTAGGTTTTTCTCCAGCAGAGGTGTATAAACACCCCGGAACAAAATACCTATGACATTAGCTTTCAAACTCCAGATACCCTACCTAGACAGATTCTGGATTAAGTATGCAACTCTAAAAATCAACCCACTCTGGGCATCATTCCAAGCAATACCCCTTATGAAACAGACCTTTAAAGTCCTTATGGTTCTGTTTTGAAATGAAGGGGTAAACATAGCTAACATCCTGTACTGGCTGGAAAAGCACTGTGCAATACAAGGAATGCCAGAACCTATCCTAGACTTTGAAGGCTTCTGGAATGGGAGGTGGCATATTAAAATAAAACTCCATCAAGAACTAACAGAAATACAACACCTACCAAACTGCTTTTCTCTAGGACATGACAAGGCTTTATTTTTTAGCCAGGCCAGCCATGACATTGCTATAAATGTGGCTCAGCAAGACATTTAAGCAGAACTTGTGAAATAGTTAAATGTACCCAATGTGGGGAACTAAGACAAACTTGTTTTCACTGCAAACAGTCCCTGAAATGTAATCTATGTGATGAGGAAGGGCATTCCTTCACAGAATGCCAATGGGCAGCTCACAACACCACCGATGCTGATTTCTGAATACAAGACTACTACGTTGACAAAGCAGTGAAAACCTCTGTACCAGCTATTTCACTTACCCAACCTACAGCTGCCCCCCCCCCGATCCAAAGAACATAACCAGCCACAGGTGGGTGGTAGTCCTTTAGAAAAAGTACCCCCCAAGACTCACAGCTGCAACAGACAGAGAAAATCACTGCCTTGGCCGAAACAATGCCCCCTCCTCCCCCCCCAGCCAAAAGAAACCACTTATCAAGTGGTGACAAGAGAAAAATAAAGACAAGCTGAGACCAGAAACATCTTCTGAGACAGTTTCAGTACAAAACAGATATGAGGCCTTACACTGGGGGACTGAGATGTAGACATTGAATCTGACTCTGCTTCCCTCATTTCATCCCAGAGGGATACCAGCTCAAACATGGACACTACGGAGATAACTCCTGTCCATAAAACCCAGAAAAAATGAATGGGAACAAGAGCCAGTTGCAGGAAACTGAAATAATGCCTAATGTTTGCTGATTTACCATGAACCAACCTTTGTACAACCTGTCAGCAGCCTCTTTGAATGTTAGCCTAAAATCAGAGAGAAGACGGTATCAAACCTTTGCCCAATTTATTACTTACCCTTATGACCTTGTGTTTTTCCAAGATACCAGATTCCATACTGTATCAGAAATGTAGGAATCTAGTCTAGCATGGTTGTGGAGTGAAGCACACTGGTCCATTGGGGAGGACTCCTGTAGTGGGGTAGGCATATGTATAAATAACTCACAGGCACAGGTGGTTCATATAGTAGATATTTTTTCCTGGGAAAGCTCTATTATTGGACATAAAGTTAAATGAGACGGATTTTAGATTAATAAACATATAAGCTCCCCAGACGAGTGTGGGTTGAATTGAATTGTTACAACAAATCCAACCATATTTTTTTACAGCAAGGTATGTATTGTTTGGAGAGATTTTAACTGCAGCAGGCTATTATCTGACAGGGGTTTGTCTACTACAAAAACTTTTTGTGATGCCAATTTTTTGAATACACAGCTCCAACAGACCGCTTTGATAGATGCTTTTAGTCACGCAAAAAAACAGGCAGGGAAAACATATTTTCGAGATTCTTTGGCAACCCATATAGGCTATTGATTTATTTTACCAGCCTTGGAAATTAAAGAAACTACAGTACAACCAGTAGCATCATCAGACCACGGCACGTTATGCATATCATTAGCTAATTTTATACAAATGACAAATGGACCTGGATATTGGCATATGAATTTAGATCTTTTAAACAACACCTTGATCTATAAAGGTTTTCAAAATGTTTTAGATTCACAAAAATCAGTTTCCTTTCTGTATAACGCCAAGCTAAAATGGTGGGAGGATACCAAAACTGATATTAAAGACTTTAAAAAAATGGGAAACTAAATGGCAATCTGAAAAAAGATAGCTACCAAAAATTACGACAGCAAATGATGCTCTTAATTTCACAACAAAATAAAAGGAAAGGGGATTTTTCCCACAAAAATTATGGAATTAAAACATATAATGGCTGAGTTACAATATGACAGATTTAAATCATTGCAAGCAGAACAAAAGTTTGGAATGCAAGGAAAACAAGCCCATGTAAACCCTTTTGAGTACTGCAAAGCACAGCGGAGAAAAAAAAAACAATCACCTGCTTGCAGAGGATGGATAGCACTATTGCCACAAATACATTAGACATTTTGGCAGAAATAGATATATATATATATATATATTAAGGAAATGTTTACAGCACAAGAATTGTCTCCACAAGTGGTTAAAGGTAAGTGCTGTACAACAGCTTCCTTTAGATCATTTGAATACTGTAACCCACCCAGTCAAAAACCAAGATCTTTTGGGGTCATACAACAGCTAAAATTGGGCTCTGCACCTGGTCAGGATGGTCTCCCAAATGAAATGTATCCCTTAATTAGTAATAAATTACTCCCTGAAATGGTAGAAGTATTTAATACAATAATGGAAATGGCTGAACTATCTGACAGCATGTATAACAGCCTACTCATACTTTTACACAAAACATGATCCCCCATAAAACTGACCAACTGGAGACCAATCACTTTGTTAAATTCAGATTTCAAGATATTTTTGAAAATATTAAGTAATAAGCTAGCTTCTGCTCTGCCAGACATAATCCATCCCTCCCAAATATGCTCAATCCCTTGCAGTAGTGTTTCAGACAGCTTAATTCTATTAAGAGAGATAATAGATATGGGTAATTCCACAGAATTAACAGGTATTGAGCCTAGGTCAAACTTTGGCCTTTGATAGAATCCCCCATACATATCTATGGGAATGTATGGCAGAATAAGGGATCCCCCCAAATTTATATCTTGGGTACAGACATGTTACACCAAGGCCAAGGTCATCCCATATATTAATGGCTGGTTTACAACTGAATGCAACATAAACAGAGGGGTTAGACAGGGGTGTCCCTTAATCCCCTATTGTACACCTTATCACTGAACCCTTTATTACATGTGCTAAACTCTTCCCCAACTATAACTGGCATAACTTTTTCAAACACAGATCCAGAGATACACACTATTGCATATGGGGATGATGTCTGCTTGATAATGGCCGATGTGGCCTTTAGCCAAGGGGCAAGAGACATTTTACGTCCCTTCTCCAAAGCAACAGGATCCATCATAAACTACAAAAAAGTACATGTATACCTATCAGAGAAAACTAGATGATAGGAACTGAAGTAATGGGAATAACAGTATCTGAAAGCCCATGTAAAATATTAGGAATCCTCTATGGTGAGGGGGATATGGCTTACTTAAATTGGATGAAATTGTTAGAAATAACACAACAAAAAGTCCAAACATGGAATAGATGGCAAATGGCAAAACAAAAAAGAGTTTATATGGCTAAAACCTTTCTGCTAACAATGTTTGTACATCTTAGTAGTATTTTTCCATCCCCCAAGCAATTTGAAACTTCATTTTATAGATGTTTCTGTCAGTGCATATGGGGGAGTCATTTAAATCATTTAAAAATAGGAATCCTATATTTGGAGAAAGCTAAGGGAGGCCTAAATATGGTCACTCTGCTTCTTTTCTTTTTTTGTATGTTCATTTATACCAATTTAAAACTGTTCCTAACTCGTAAAGAGAATTTATGAATAACATGGGAACAGGATAGCCTTGCCACAATTTTTCCCTTTTGGCCCATGGATTCATGTCTTCACAAACAAAGACCCCTAATACAATTACCCTTATATTGTCATTCCTGTTTCAGTAAATTAAAACTCTGGAAATGCACTAAAAACCAGGTCCGCACCTTACCCAAATGGGACTTTTATAGTCATATCATTGCTTATGATAATCCTTCTTTTGCCCAAAGGCCTGTTAACGAAACTCAAACTGTGAGTATAATGTTAACATCCCTAGGGATCCTGGAAAACATGTGGGATGCATTGTGGCTAGTAGTGCATGGAAAATTCAACGTCAGTGGAAATTTGAAGCACAAAGGGATAGAGGAACGTTACTGTCCAAGAGACACATGCTGTACAGTTTTGAAAACAATGGATAACCTAGTCTTCTCATGCCCTTATATTACATATTTGTGGACATTAGTAAACACAAAATGGCCTGGATCACCTTTCCAGAGTCTCACCCCAGATATTCTTTATCTGGGTATTTTACCCAGACAGTGGAGTTGCTATAACAAATACACAATCTGGTTATTTTTGGATTGTTTTAAATACTTTATATGGTAAGTAAGATGTTGTTTGGCACTACAGCATATGATTTTACTAAGGGAACATTTATTTAGCCTAACTGAAGAAGTATTGCAGACATGTTACACCCGTGACAAACGTATTTTATCACAAGAGCAATTCTTAGTAAGATGGAGAAACATACATTGGATGACAGCCTAATCATATGTTTAAATTAGGAGCACTTCTGTACTAGGTATAAAATAATCTTATGAAAATATTATGTGATGACAGCATGTTTATTACAACTGTTTGAACTTTAATTCTGATATAAACTCCCCAACTACCTTGTAGAGGGAAGAGGAAGGAAAGGGGTGTGATTGGGGTACTTACAAATTTTACTTTGATATGTTATGATTCAAAAATACAGTAACATTTCATGATTTTTTGGGGGGGAAGGGTTACTTCCTTATTTTTCATTTAGTGAATACTGCTTTTCATTTGTTTTTCCTTTATTGATGTATTATGATTTCCTTCATTTTTCATGTAATATAAACATGATTATTGTATGATTTGATTTAAAGTTATAATAAAAATTCCCCTACGCTTGTCGGCAGGGGGACCCATCAACAGTCAGTCAAGATGGCTGACTCTGGTGTTGGAAAGTAGGATGGACTGTGATGGCCATCATCTGTTTTGTTGGGGAATGACTCAACTCTGCTTGGAGTTTTATCCTTACTGCCAAACACGGCACTACTGTCAGTCCTGAACTTTGCAGCACAACCCAGACATGTATCTTAAGTCCACTCACAGAACTGCAATTCACCTCAGCTGGATGACCCCGACTCCTCACCAGAACAACAGAACAAAGTAACCACCTGCAATTGTTACTGAAGACAACAGAGCCATCACAGCTGATGGAGGGTGCCAGCCCAGACATTGAAAAAATGTGCAGTCTGACGCAAGTTCGCACACCCGAGTAGCACAACATGAAACATTTGGCCAGGATGAACTTTTGTTACCTGGATTGGTGGGGCCAACTATGGCTATGATTCTGCAGCTACAGGATACTACACTTTCTTCAGGCACTGTTTTGGACAACCTGGATTCTGGGCTCTTCTCCGGCACTCTGGTAAGTGCTGTTCTGGACAACTTTACTGATTGCCCTGCTTTTTCTTCAGTGGGAGGCATTTCAGCTTTAATGCTGACTGCAGCTCCACTGCTCATCAGTCACTCCCTGAGGTTGTCTCCAGGTTTAAATTTGCTTCACCTGGTGTCGGGCAGGTATCTTTTGGATTGGATCTCCCATCCTCCTCCAGTACAATTAGATTTGAGTCCTGCGGGCCAAACACATGTTACGGCCCTCCCTGTGGACAACACAGATGCTCAGCTTGGGCTTATCAAATCCATTTGGACCATGTAGAAATCAGAAAACATATGAGGACAGATTAACGGAGCTCAATATGTATACCCTAGAGCAAAGGAGGGAGAGAGGTGATATGATCGAAACATCCAAACACCTTAAGGGCATTAACAAGGTGAAAGAGTCTAACATGTTTCAATATAAGAAAAATAGCAGGACAAGAGTACACAGCATGAGATTAGAGAGAGGCCCATTAAGGGGTAATATGAGGAAGTTCTTTTTCACAGAAAGAATGGTTGATGCATGGAACAGCCTACCTCAGGAAGTGGTAGATATGAATACAGTGCAGGGCTTCAAACAGGCATGGGATAGGCATAAGGGAGCAATGCAGATGAGTATGAATAGTTTGGCCATTGACAAAGCAAAGGCCAATGGCACATTCATAAGGTAGAAAAAGAGATGGGCAGACTAGATGGGCCTTGCGGTCCTTATCTGCTGTCAACTTCTATGTTTCTATGTTTCTGTGCAGCAGAGTCTATGGCTATAGACTCAGAACCATGTTTTATAACAGGTCATTCATTACTGCCGCTCACTATACAGTGAGACCATCAGACTGGACAATCAGGGCTGCCTTCACTCAGCCAACTCCCTTCATGGCTGCACCTTTACCCTTACATACCCCTGTGACTTCCAGTGCTCCTTTGAGTCCTATGGTACCAGCTTCACTGGTACCATATTCTGTTCAATTGCATCCACTGGACTTAGCTTCACCAGCTCTTCTGGCAGGCCAGAACCTGGGGCTCTCCTCCTCCTCATCCCCCAGGAAAATGGCCTACATTCTCCAAGCCTGGCTGGAGCTAGAAGAAGGCACTATGAAAGGCAGTCTGGATAGTGGGACAGGATAGCCATTCATGGATTCCAGACCTGGCCCTTTTGCCTACTTATTGTGTTGATGCTTATGAATCACCACATACCATGCACCCACAGACTTCTGCAGCTTCATTGATGGGCCACTAAATGCAGCTTTTCCAGACCACCTCAGAGACAGTTCATTCACAGCCTCTTCCATGGACCAATGCAAGGATAGTGGATCCAGTTCAAACAGAGGCCTCGGCTCCAGTTTCTCTGGCTGATGCCCCAGCTCTGGCTGCTCCACTGACTGCCTCTTGAATGCTCCATTTAAACTTTCAGATCTTTTTGTGGCACAACCAGCTCCTGCCCCATGGTACAATGCAGTGTGCCTGAAATACACATGAGTGGATGGCCTTCCTCCCTATCACCCCTTTTTGGTTAAAAGGGCTTTTAATGGGATCCCTGGGATTTGTCCCTGATGATATCTTCACCATCATCTATGTCTCCGTATCTGTGTTCTGTGATGTCGGCTTCCAACTGTACTCCTCTTTGGATCAGTTTTGGACATGGACAAAGTACAACTCATTGAGATATTCAGAGCTTTGATTACCTTTTCAGGCTATCTTTCTCACCAAACCCACCATGCGTACGGTGACAGTGATGATCCACAACAAAGGGGTGGACATCCAGAATGTCACTTATTGGTTTAAGCAGTGCTGTGAGGTACTCAGTCACCCAGGGAAAAATTCTGGATAAATACAGGATATGGACTGGGATGGTGGAAGTATGATGTCCAGCTTTGTGCCACCGACGCTGGACTTGCTCCTCTCCCAAATAACTTCTTTCTGGGACATGATCGTGGAGTTCACTTCTATTCAGGTCAACTGAAACCTTGTTTTGTGTGGCTCTCTCAACCAACTTAGTAATGTCTATAATCAGCAACTGTGCAGCCCTTGTTTGGAACATGGACATATTGCAGTGCAATGCCACAACTGGATGAAATGAAATCTCTGTCAGGCGGAGGGTCATTCCTTCCACAATTGCCCTTGGGCAGCTCACGACAAACCAGTGAGTTTCCATCTTAATGATACACTCACTACTTCCCCGCAATGTAATGACAACCAGACTTATAAACTTTCTCTGCTGTGTCCCGCAGCTGACATCCTTTCATCATCTAGATCTGTGGGGCACCCTTTGTTGACCATTTCTTTGGATGATTCATCCACTATTTCATCACAGCCTACTCCTACAGCTCCGGTTGCTTCAGACGTACCCTCTCCAGCTGCTTCTGAGAGCCCAACACCTTTGCTCCCCTCGGATACTACTGACGTTTCATCATTGCCACCTCCTTCTTCCTTCACCGAAGTACCTCACAGGTGTTCTGTTTGAAACCATAATCTTCAAAATAGCCCCCAGTAAGCTTCTGCCAAGCCTCTTCCTCTTCAGAACAGATTCTGTCCACTTACCACTCCCAAGGGTTACCGATGCGGATATTGACTTGAACACCTCTTCTGTAATATCAATGGGTTTCGACAGCTCACTGGACACCGAAGACAACACCCTTAAATGGATGGTGACGTGCAAACAGAAAGTTTAAAAAGAAACATACTCAGCCACCATAGTTTTGAAGAATGAATAGTTGTGGCTTTCACCTTATTTCCCTTTTGTACGAAGGTTGCTACACTGAATGTCAACAGCATTCACAATCTCATGTGATGAAAAGTCCTATTGCAGTTCCTACAGTACTCTGGAGCAGAATTACTTTTTTTACAAGACACAAGATAACGTTCGTTAGCAGATATTTCTACCACACAAAGACTTTTGACATACGGTATTTCTATTTTTTACTCAGCACTGAAAAGTGCTCGGGGGTAGCCATCCTGTTTAACCACCTTTCTCCCACTGTTACTAGGGTAGTTGAAGTGCTCCCAGGTCAGGCTCTCTTACTCAATTGTTCTATCAATCACTTAGCATTCAGATTGATTGTTATTTATGCTTCTTAATCTAAATTTGAGAGTTACCTTATTCAAGTCCTTCCAACCTCTTTTATTTTCTTCTAAGACAATTGTTCTTTGAGGAGATTTCAATTACCGACTCAATCTTCATGATAGGGGTGTAAAGATGTCTAAGTTGTACTGTCATTCCTTATGTTTCCAAGCTCTTTGTAGAGAATCCCACCTGATAGATTCATTTTGTGCTGTCCACCTGACTGGTGAATTTACCTACCATAGAGCATAATTGACTACACATATTGATTATGTTTTTATCTTCCATTGGTGCACCATCTTGTCAGTCAGTTTATCCCATTGATCTCTCTGATCATTCACTTCTCCATTGTACTTTATTGACCCATCCATTCAGCCCTGTTGGAGGTTGAATAACAACACCCAGATGGGCTGTTACTTTACAGTTAGATTTGGATCCCTATTGTGGGCTCATACATAAGTCCTGGATCTCTACTCTGACGTGCTAGACTGGTAGGATCTAACCAAACACTCTATCAGAAAGCTGGTGAAGGGCTACTCCAAGTTGGTTGGCAGATCCTCCTACCAGGCTTATCTATATTTATGTTATACTCTCCAATGACTTCTCTCCCTGCAGGCCAATAGGGGGTTGTCTCTGGCAGCCCAGATACAATCATGACAGATCGTATCAGAACCTTTCAATATGACAGGGTGAAATCCCTGACATTTGACTGGTCATATGGCACTCAAAGTAAACATCAGATGGGAAACATATTTACTAATTGTTTTCACAGAGTTAAACTGTGACAGATGACATCCTTTTGAATATATCCTGGGTGAGGGTGCAGGTTGTGGGATTCTCCTTATCTACCATCCACCAGGTGAGGGCGGCGAATTCCTACAGGAGATTGCAGACCTCATTGTCGACCTTGTGTTGAGGTTTCCCAGATTAATTCTTCTGGGCGACTTCAACGCTTGGGTCGACGATGAACTCTCTCATTTTGGTCAAAGTCTCCTCCAGTTGATGAGTGCACTGGGCCTGACACAGGTTGTTACCACCTCTACCTATATTGGAGGTCATTCATTAGATCTGGTCTTTCTCTTGGGTATGGAGATCACTGATTTGGGGGTGGAACCAGCCAGTTGGTCGGACCATTACACCATAAGGTTCAGTTTTAGGCCGCCTCTATAGGTCTGCCCCTCACGGAGATGGTCCAATACCGCCTTTATGGGTTAGGCCCCAGTGACCCACGGCGTACTGGACCCATCGAGTTTGTCGGTGAATGCATGAGTCCAGAGGATCTTGTACTCCGCCTATAATAAGGCTGTGGGAGATGCACTGGACAAAATTGCTCCTGTTCGTGTTCGACCTCTCACTATCCGTCCAAGGAGTCCATGGTTTGATGGTCCTTGAAGGAATTAAGGCGTAGTAGGTCAAGGCTGGAGAGAGCTCATGGAAATCGGGCCTTGATGTCGACAGGCTTAGATTGCTAGCCCATTATGATGGCTACCAATCAGAAATCACTGTAAGAAGGCAGAATTCTGTCCAGAGAGATTTCTGCTGCAAAGAATCGACCAGCTCAGCTTTTCCGGACTGTGGACAGGCTGTGCAATCCAGTCTGTCTTCAGCCTAGAGAAGCTTTTCTCAACTTAGATGTGAGGAGTTCGCCGCTTTTTGTAGATAAGGTTGCCGACATCAGGTCCGCATCGGGTCTTACCTCTCTTTTGGGGGTCAGCCGTGGGCAACTGTTGTACTTTAATCCTCGGCCTATCTGGCTGGAGTTTCACCACCCGAATTGAGACATTGTGAAGATCATCCAATCAATGCGTCCAACTAGTTGTAGTTTGATCCGGGTCCTACACCTCTGTTAGTAGGATGTGTTGAAGTCATCTACCCAATCCTTGCTGACATTGTCTGGAAATGCTTGAGAGGGTTTTTTTCCTAATCCCTTAAGGAGGCAGTTGTTCATCCACCCTTAAAAATTCTCCTTGGACCCAGACTGTCTAGCTAACTACCGCCTATCTCTAACCTGCCATTTGTTGGTAAGGTTATTGAAAAGGCAGTTGCACTGCAATTGGATGAATATCTCACCTCTCATAATGTCTATGATACTCTCAATCTGGCTTCAGGAAAAGGCATAGTACTGAGACTGCCCTTGTTCGGGTATTGGTGACCTCCTAATGGCCCAGAGATCAAAAGGCTTATACCATCCTGGTCCTTCTTGATCTTTCTGCTGCATTCGACACTGTAGACCATGAGGTGCTATTGGAGCGGTTGCGGGTTTTTGTGGACTGTCTGGTACAGTCCACTTAATGGTTCCGCTTCTTACCTCACTGGTAGGTCTCAGAGAGTTGTCACCGAATTTATTCCTCTGACACCTTCTCCCTACCATGCGGGTACCGAGGGTTCCATTTAGCTCCCATGTTGTTTGCAGTGTATATGCTGCCATTAGAGAAATCATCAGGAGATACAGCTTGAGTTTTCACTGCTATGCGGATGATACTCAACTATATTTATCCTTTCTCCCGATCAGAGTGATGCACTCTCTGTACTTAACAACTGTCTGGATGAAATCAGAATTTGGATGAGTTCGAGTTGGTTGAAGCTTAATCCGGATAAGACCGAGGTATTGGTTGTGGGCCAGATCATCCTGGGAGGGGTTGGGTGCGGCACATCCATCAGGCTTATCACTGGTGGATGCTCTCTGGCTCTTGACAGGTCCTGAAATCTGGCGTTATTTTTTGGATTTACGGTCTGACCCTGAAATCCCAGGTGTCAGCTGTTGTGAAAACCTCTTTATCATCTGAGGAATATCGCCGGGTGAAACACCTGATTCCCAGGAGGATCTTCCGACTTGGTTCCGCCTTTGTTACAGCCTGTTTGGACTACTGTAATTCCCTATACCTAGGGCTCCCAGGGATTGATATCCGCCGCCTGCAGCTAGTGCAGAGCGCTGCAGCCAGGCTTTGACTGGGACTTCAAGACCAGTCATATCGCCTGTGCTCGCGAACTGCATTGGCTGTCTCGTGCGGTGGCGATCACCTTAAGGTTGGTTTACTAACCTTGAAGCCCTACACGCATCAGGGACCCGTTACCTGAAAGATCTTCTGATTCCTATCGCCCCTCTGCCCTCTGCTCCGCCATAATGAGGATTGCTAGAGATTCCCAGGGTTCATTTGAAGTTATCAGGATCTCGCTTTTGCCTACTCAGCTCCTACCCTGTGGAATTCTCTACCTCATTGGTTGAGAGAATGCCCGACTGTCGATATTAAAACTGCTTTAAAAACTTATCTTTTTAACTTGGTTTTTTCTTTATAGTTTGCTTGCTTAATGTTGATTTCTGTTTTATTATCAAGTACAGCGCCTTGATTTTGAAAGGCGCTTTATAAATAAACACGAATTGAATTGAATTGAATCCTTATGCAGCCTAGGCTGGCTTGAACATTCTTCCAGAGTAGAGATGCAACAGGTGGTCCAAGACTTCCTGCATCACTCAGTCAGTATAAGCTTTACGCTAGGAGATGCAGTATCTCATTTTTTGGATTCCCTACACCTTCTGCAGGTATTGCCCTCGGATAATGTCTTTCTCACTCAGCCAATAGCTGAAGAAGAAATCCTTTCAGTGATTCATTATCTTCATAAATGAATTTCTCCTTGAATGGATGGAGTCACATCTGAGTTATATCAGTTGTACCCCTCAGTCTTTGGCCCTATACTCACTTTTGTTTTAAATTATATTTTGGCTCACTTGTCCTTTTTGGGATTCATTAGAGAAGCAAAATAAATATTTTTGTTCAAATCAGGTGATAGTTTCTGTATTACCAACTGGAGACCAATCTGTCTCCTTAACATGGATGGGAAAATTTTGACCCATATTTTTTGTAGCTGGTTGACCCAACCATTTCATGACATTATATATTCTCTTCAGTCCTGTGTCATCCCCACTCATCTGATTCAAGACAATCTGCTGCTAATTAGGGACTTGATAGCATCCTCTTGATGACATCTCTGGGCTTCACACAGGTTGTTTCCACAGCTACTCACAAAGGAGGTCACTCTCTTGATCTGGTTTTCCTCCTGGGGATCGAGGCGTCCGACTTGGTGGTGGAACCAGTCGGTTGGTCTGATCATTACTCAGTTGGGTTCAATTTTGAGGCCCCCCTGGGTAGGTTGTCCCCTGTGGAGTTGGTCAAGTACCGCCCATTGTGGGACGTTGTCCCTGAAGACCTGATGGCGGTTATTGACCTCTCGCTGTTTGACGAGTCATGCACTGATCCTGAGCAGCTGATAGTGGCCTATAATGGGGCCATCTCGGCTGCTCTTGATCAAATTGCACCAGCCCGTGTTTGCCCCCTCCTGCGCCGTCCCATTTCCCCATGGTTTGATGGGGCATTGAGAGGGTTGCGGAGGTTGGGGCATAGGTTGGAGCATTGTTGGAGGAAGACTGCCTCTGATGCCGACCATCTTATTTTGTTAGAGCATTATAAGCTCTACCAAACAGCAATTTCCCATAAGAAGGCAGAATTCCTGTCCAGGGAAATTTCTGTCACTCAGAATCGACCGGCTCAGCTCTTCAGAACTGTCGACAGACTGTGCAACTCAGTCTGTCGGCAGATCTGTCAAGCTTTTACGCAAATTGATTGTGAGGAGATCGCTTGATTCTTTGCGAATAAGGTGGAAGACATTCAGAGGCAGTGTCCCCGACCTCACTCTAAGGTTGTTGCAGTTGACCAATGTTTTGTCGCAGAGCCCAGAGTTTCCTGGAGTTCCTTTAATCTACCGGATTTTGTAGACACTATGAGGATTGTCCGTGAGATGCGCCCAATATGCTGTAGTTTGGATCCGGTCCCTACTTCCCTGATTATGGGTTGTAGTGAGACTATCGGCCCGGTCCTTGCATGGATTATCCGGTGCTCTTTAGAGACGGGAGTTTTCCCTAGCTCTCTGAAGGAAGGGGTGGTGACTCCCCTTCTGAAGAAAGCTTCTTTAGACCCGGATGACCTAGCAAACTACCGTCCGATCTCTAACCACTGTTGCTGTTTCTAAGCTATCTTGCTCACTCTCTGACAAAGCCCCCTGTTGGCTGCTCAAATCCTCTACCTTCTCTACCCTTGGTTCCTGTTACCTCCCTGTTGATTCCACTAAAACACACTGTATTGATATCCTATGTTTTTCTGATGTTCTAGTTATTTCCATGAACAATGTTAACTTCACCAACCCTGTATGTGGTAAACTGTTGATCTCATTTGTCCTCCTGTATCCTCAAAAAAAAAAAAAAATGTACACTGTTTCTCTGTACTAAGTTGTTATCACTGTATTGTCTTCTCTGTGACGAGGTACCTTTGTAAACGAGCCTCTGGCTCAAAGGTTGTAAACTGATGCTTAATAAATAAATAAATAAATAACCTCCCTTTTGTGGGGAAGGTTATTGAGAAAGTTGTGGAGGCGCAATTGGATAACCATTTGACCATCCATAGTTTATACGAACCTCTCCAGTCTGGTTTTCGTAAGAGGCATAGCACCGAGACTGCTCTGGTTCAGGTGCTCAATGATCTCCTGATGACAAGAGATCAGAGACACCACTCTATTTTGGTTCTTCTTGATCTGTCATCAGCTTTTGATACTGTGGATCATGGGGTTTTTCTCGAATGCCTGAAGTCCATTTGTGGACTATCGGGTGTGGTCCTCAGATGGTTTTCATCTTACCTCGAGGGGAGAATGCAGAGAGTGGTCTCTGGTTTGCATTCATCCGGGGCCTTCTTTCTGCCTTGTGGGATACCTCAGGGCTCGGTGCTTTCCCCCATGTTATTCGCAGTATATATGCTACCCCTCGGAGACATTGTAAGATGGTTTGAGCTGAGGTTTCACTGCTATGCTGATGATACCCAGCTCTACCTGTCTTTTGCACCTGACCAGGTTAGTGCTATCTCTGTGCTGAATAACTGCCTCACTGATATCCAAGACTGAATGAATACCAATGGTTTGAAGTTGAATCTGGGAAAGACCGAGGTTATGGTGGTGGACCCCGGTCGCAGGGTTGAGGGTTTAGGAGCGGGGTCCCCCTCTGGATTAATTCTGGGGGTAGACCAGATCCCTACCTCTGAATGGGTGCGTAACCTGGGTGTGGAGCTTGACACTGGTCTGACCCTTAGTTATCGGGTGTCTGCAGTTGTCAAGACTGCATTTTTTCATCTTAGAAACATCGCCAGGATTAGACACCTGGTTCCACCTTGTGATTTGTCGGTTTTGGTCCACGCCTTCGTGATATCTCATCTTGATTACTGTAACTCCCTTTACCTAGGACTTTCTGGGGTTGATATCCACCACTTGTAACTAGTGCAGAATGCAGCAACACATTTGTTGACTGGGGCTTCAAGAAGGTCTCATATTACCCCGGTGCTGTGCACTCTGCACTAGCTGCCAATACAGTGGCGGATCACCTTTAAAGTGGGTCTTTTGACCTACAAAGCCCTACACGGTCTTGGTCCTGACTACTTGAAAGAGCTTCTGGTGCCCTACACCCCTCTGAGAGAGCTCAGCTCGGCTGACGAGGTGTTGCTGGAGATTCCGAGGGTAAATTTGAAGTCCTCTGGAGCTCGTGCCTTCGGTTTTGCGGCTCCTACCCTTTGGAATTCTCTGCCCCGTCAGCTCTGAGAGAGTACGACGGTGGAAAGTTTTAAAAGAGCCTTAAAGTCCTTTTTATGGGAGAAGGCATTTCCTGTTATGTTGTAACTGGTTATTTTAACCTGTAATATTGCTGTGTTGTTTTACTTTATGTATTGATTATGCTGGTGTTCTCATGTTTTTACGTACAGTGCCTTGAAAATTTGAAAGGCGCTTAACTAAATAAATTTTATTATTATTATTATTATTATTATTATCCTGTCAGTCGCAACGGGTTGGACAATTCCTCAGACTGTTAGACCAAGCAAAAGCCTTTGACAGGGTGTCACATGACTATCTTTTTCTCATACTACATAAATATGGTTTTACAGATATGTTTAATAGATGGGTCCATCTCTTTTGCTCCCACTCCTCCATCCTATCTACTATAAATGGTTGGCATGGCTCTCACTTTCCCCTGAAGTGAGGAGTCCATCAAGGCTGCCCATTAATTCCCCTTCATTGCCGGCCCAGTGGTGCTGAGGGCTGAGGCACTGGTCACCTTAACTTGCACCATGCCGGTGACCCATGTTTGGGAACGAGCACAGGCCACTGGGGGTTGGCAGGGGAGGAGAAGGATCTAGCATACGAGGGACTGCTCTCCTTCTCTGGAAGTGGAGAAGACAGTGGTTGGTTCTTGTCTGGCCCCTGGCAGCAGTGGAAGGGCAGCACACTGATGCTGTAGGAAAGGGGTGGAGTTGGGGCTGATGCCTGGATGGAGAGCATGCGGATGCATGCACGCTACCTCCATTGGCATCATTGCACACCTCACTCCAGGGGACTGAAAAGCAGAAAAAGTGGCTCTAGTCAGGCAGCATGAGCTTCTGACCTCCGCGGCCCAACCCAAATGGCACCTCCTGGTCTGGATCCATCTCGGTGAGTTGAGCTATGGCAGAGCGCCTCACCACCCCACCACGTGGGGTAATCTGTGGGGGAATTGAGGTGGTGGCCTGATGTAGGGTGTCTGGGTTGGGATGTCAGTCAGATGTCCCAGCTGACTGGAGCCACAGGGGAAGAAAATACTAGCAAAAAAAAAAAGTCCCCTTCTTTACATCCTGACTTTAGATCAGTTGTTGCTGGCAGTGACTGCTGCCCCTCAGATTTCTGGCACCCCCTGGCCCTTTTCCACTTACTCCATCAACTTTTCTGCATATGCAGATGATGTCTGTTTGTTCAGGATGTACTTTTAGGTGACAATGCTATTGAGCTGATTAGTCATATTGCTTTCATTACAGGTTCTAGCATCAATTCTTCTAAGTGTTGGGTGCTTCCAATTGGGATGCATGGGGTTCTTCCATGTCTATTGGGAACATAACTGTAACACTGGAACCAGTTAAAATTCTTATCTTGGTAGTTTGAATTTGCTGGACCTTAATTGGACACATGCCTTGGATACTGGGGCCTCCCGTGTAGCACTCTGGAAATTGTGGCAGTTGTCCAAAAAGAAAAGGGTGGGTGTGATCAAGACCTTTTTTATCCCCATTTTTCTGTATGTTAGTGCCATTTTTCCCCTGCCTGTTTGTTTTGAAACTGGATTATATGGTATATTTTTTACCACGGTTTGGGGGAGTAGACTTAACCTGATAAAGTGGGTTATCCTATAGCTTTCCTATGACAAGGGTGGGCTAAATATGGTTTATCCATTTTTTTATACTATTTTTTTACACTATAATATAGTCCCTTGGGTGATGAGCCCCCCTTCCCTCTGGAAGGAGTGGACAATGTTTTGGCTGATGCCCCTTAAATTAAAATGGAGTAGGCCAAAACCTTTCTTTTGGCAGCTTCACAGTTTTCCTGGATTGTTGATACCTTTTGTATTGTTTATTAAAGCCCACCAGTTATCGTGGGATTTAATTCACACCCAACATAGGAAAGTCTTTTATAAGGCATTAATCCCTGTGGAAGTAGACGTTATGCTAGGGATGCCACCTTTCCTCAGAATGCATGCCTTGTTATAGTTAAACGATGCACATTTTCTACCACAATATTGGGATATCACATAGCTGTGCTACCATGACAGATTGAATGTTAAAGGTAATAACAAACACAAAAGTGTCATGGAACGATTGTGCCTGAGAGACTGTTGCCCGACTGCCGTTGAATTTATTCAGCACTTGTTTTTTGATTGCCCCTACATTCATCCTTTTTGGACCTTTTCGGGAACTACTTGCTCAGTGACTAGTCAGTCCTCAGTGCATGAGCCTTCTGTGTTGTTTTTGATTTTTTCCTGTCTCATGATGATGATTTGGAGGGGACGCTGTACATATGTGTTACAACAACAGATGTTGGATCACCCCATCCTATTGAGGATTGTAGAATTAGACCTTCAATGGCAGTGTGCAGTAGAAAGACCCAAACTCTCCCTGACAGTGTGGATCCACCATTAGAAACACTGCCCATGGGCACTTTTTTGATGACTTTTCCAAAGCTTACCTAACCATATAGACGTTTGTGCATGACTAGTACTTCTCTCGCTTAGTTGCCCTTGTTTCCTTTTCCCTTTACTATTTCCCCTTTATTAGTTATTTCACTTACAAATGTAGTGCTATGTGGTGGGTTTGTTTTTCCTTTTGTTTATTCCTTTTATTGCTGTTATCCAGCTCTACCATTGTAACTGTTATTTGTTATGTATAATTTGTATGATTAATCAGTTTTTCTTTAATAAACAATTCCACTACTCTTTTTGAGAAGTGTCATGGAATTGTTAATGTCCACCTGAACAATCACCAGAACAGGTAGACAGGACCTCGGTTTAACGTCACATCTGAAAGACGGAACCTCAGAAGTGCAGCACCCGCCTCATCATGCACTACATTGTCAGCACTGGGATTTATCCCAAGTTCCCAGTGTGTGGTTAGAACCCACAGCCTTCAGATCTTCCAGCCTCAGAGCCAAGTGTGCTCTATGCTGAGTTACTAAACAACCTTCTACACAACAAAGCCATAGCAGATACACCACAAAATCAGAAGGGTCAGGGAATGTATTCCATATTCTTTATAGTACCAAAAAATACTGGACACTTATGTCCTATGTTCTATGTCAAATAATTAAACTGGTTTGTATGTAAAAGAAAAATCAGAATGGAGCTAATACAGTTGACACCCAAGGCCATCTGGCCAGAAGACTTCCTACCCTCCATTGACATGAAGAATGCTTACCTTCACATCCCATCACACTACTTTCTTTGCTTCCACATTCTAGGGAAACATCTTCAGTACCAGGCATTCCCACCCAGACTGGCTTCTGCACCCCAGGGTGTTCATGAAGGTGTTGGGGGTGTTGGTAGTTAACCTGAGTGGAATTGAGCATTCAAGTCATTCCCTACCTGGACAACTGGCTGACCAAAACCAGGTCAGACTCACAAACCTGTGGAGAGAGAGATGCAGACAGTCCTTGAATGCCTAAAGACATGATTGGGTAATAAGTAGAGATAAGAGCTCCCTTCAACCAAGTTAACATCCAAACATAGAACATCTAAGCATAGAACATCTGGGGACACTATTAGATCCTCAATCTGATCTAGTTAGACTATTCATTAAGAGGGTTGAAAAGATGACCCAAAAAGCCAACAGCCTAGTAAACCTCCCAACCACATCATTGGAAAATGTTCTTCAAGTACTGGGGGCCATGGCATCATGCATCAACCTGGTTCCTTGGGCCAGATGGAATATGACAGCACTGCAACTTATAGCAATTCAGAAAGAAAGAAACAAACCACCAATTGTCAGCATCAGAAGCACTAACATAGCAGCTGACCTGCCCCCAATATTGGTGGACAGAACACACAAAATTCACCAAGGGTGTTCCACTGGACATTTAGCAGAGCATCCTCAATGATACCAATACCAGCCTTTCAGGCTGGGGAGCTTCAATGAGCTCCAACATGGCACAAGTGAAATGGTCCCAGATGGAGGCCAAACTACAGATCAGTATGCTGGAAATGAGAGCAGTCTTCAATGCGCTAATCCAATTCAAGGAGAAAATAAAGGACAAATTCATTCTCATCTGTCTGGACAACAGGGCCACAGTGGCCTCCATTCCCGGGGGGGGGCAGCAAAGCAATGCAGAGGGAAGCAGCGTGGGTAATAAATGGGGCACAGAACATTTTAATACACATCTCTGCCTTCCACCTTGTAGGGAAAATGATTATTGGATACTGGCTGAGCATACTGCAAATACATGCCTGCAAATGGCACCTGTATCACCAAATATTGCAATAGGCAGGAGATGGGTTCCTATCCAAATCAACCTCATAACCACAAGCAAGAACACTTAAGTCCAGGCATTCTATTCCCAATTTGGAGATCATATTCCAAGGGAATAGATGCCCTATCAATAAATTGGACATCCAATGTAGCATATGTCTTACTGTTTTTCAGACTCATTCCTCAAGTCCTCTGAAATATCAGGCAATCTTGAATATGAGTTGTCCTCATAACACAATGATGGCCAGGGAGGACATAGTTCACCACAGTGGTAGCAATGGCACTAGGTCATCCATAGGGACTTCCAAGGAGACTAGACATTTTGACGCAGGGTCCCATACAACACCATAGCCAACAGAGCCTGAAACTAACAGCCTGGCTCCTGAAAGGGGAGACTGCTAAAAGCAGGTCATCATCCTAAAGTCATAAACACTATGATGCCATCTAAAAGATCATCTGTTATCATGACATACAAACAGCAATGGAGCATTTCTGCATGATGGTACTAGCAACACAAACTCTTCACTGCACAAGACTATAAACCAGACATTCTTACAAGATAGGTTTGAAAAAGGCCTCTAGCCCCACCTCCTTAAGAGTACTGTACAACTAACAGCTACTGGGTGGCAAGAGGCCAGGTGTATGAAATATCACCAGGAGCACACTCCAGCATTATACACTTCCTCAAAGTAGCATCCAATATCAAGTCAAAGAACCAAACAAATCATTGCACCATGAGACCTAAAACTGGTGCTTAATGCAATAACATCTCCACCATTCTATCCTCTGCATTCAATTGAGCCAGACTGAATGTACCTAAAAACGGTACTCCTAATCACATTATGCTCCACTAAAAGAACGTGTGACCTACATGCTTAGTTGTGTAAAGAACCCGTCATCATTTTTCAAGCTGACAGAGTCACATTCACCCCCATCCCCTCATTTACACCTAAGGTTTTGTAGGATTTCAACACTAATCAAGCTATTGAATTGCCTGCCAACTTACTACTCCAATCCACAAAACTCAGGGCAGAAAAACCTGTACACACTGGCCCCAAAGACAGTTTTAACTATCTAAATCAACTGCATCAGTTCTGAAAGATGGACAGGCTGTTCATTATAGCAAAAGGTAGAAAAAGGGGTGAGCCTGTCTCTAAGTCAACCATTGCTAACTCGCATAAGAGGGCAGTTCACGAGACATACAGGGCAAAATTTGCACAACCTCCCAAAAACATTAAAGCTCACTCCACTAGAGCCATAGCTACTTCTTGGGCAGAAAGAAATTTGGCATCAGCCAAAAACATTTGTGTAGCCACTACATAGACATCAATCCATACCTTCACTAAACATAAACTGGACACTCTTTTCACAGCTAGGGCCAGCTTCGGCTGCTCAGTCCCTAATACTGCTACTTTACAAAACCCTGATCTCATCCAACAGATCCCACCTTGGAACTGACATTTACTCCTTTTTATTAGCCAGTCTATAAAGAATTAGAGTACCTTGGGGATAACAACCACAAATGCAGCTTATTCTCAACTGACAGTTGGGAGTCTATCTCTGAGGCACTCCAGGGCCTACTCAGACAACTTAAAGTTGAGGCTGCAAACGATAACACTAGAATAACTAAAGTTTGATTTCATCATGCCATATGGGCTGACGTATTTGCCTGCTAATGCAGGGAATAAAGCATTCCACTGTAGTGTCCCTGTCTCCAAGGACCTCTTTCACAATCCTAATGTATGTTACTGTACTGCCTGTATTCGCTAGCAGATTTTTTTTCTCAGATCAGTAAGATAAACAATAGCCTTGGAAGAAGTCTGACTGAGGCAGGGCACAGCCTGAGTTGGGTTTTATTTCACCATTTCAAGTCACATTGCATCATGAATCTACCAGGTAGACATAACCAGTCTGTAAGGAACTGGAGTGCCTCAGAGATATACTCACCACAATCACCTTGACCAGGTAAGTAAACTACTATTTATTTTCAAAGAAATTATAGTACCTTTAGGAAGCTATAACATTGAAACTGAGATCTTAGAACTTATTTTAAGTGAAAGTTTCATGTTTATGCCACATATTTCAGCAGGTTTACCCATGCCGCAGCGACAGTCAGCATGAAGACATCCCTGACAGTGACAGCTGCAGTGCCGACTGTCAGCACTGTAGTGTCAGGGATGCCTCTGCCCCCCACACCCCCGGTCTCTAAGATTCTAACTCTGAGTCGGAGTTGGACTGGAGGGGGGCAAACACCCAGCGAGGCAGTCCCGAAAGCCAAACAGACCACCATAGCAACAGATGGATTTTGCCAATTCCTGTCGCTGTGGTGGTCTTCACGATCTGGGAGCTGCTGCGGCAACGGTATACCATTTCAGCATATTGATATGCCTTTACATACAGTACATCAAAAACTATCAGTATATGTTTTTTCCATGATGGGTTTAAAAGAGGTCATCAGGTTTTTATTTAAACTATCAAGGAGAAGACAGATATTAATACGTTTCAATGAAAAGAATTACATAGAAATTAAAATTAAGTTCCTAGTCCTAGTAGATCTAAAGCTATATTTTCTGAAAGATAATTACAGCAATATGGCAGTTTCTCCAATGCAAATTGCTTGCCATCTCCTGCAAAGCATACAATATAATACATTGGTAGAAAGGCATAAGAACTCCTTTTGACATAAACATTCCTGTCAGATCTTGGATATTAGTGCACCTGAGATGAATTTGAAAGTATAACAGTGGGCTCTATCACATGCCTTGGTACCTGATTGAATGTAATTGTCAGGAGTGTGAAGACAACAGCATATCAGGAGATTCCAAAGGTTTGGTGGCTTGCAGTATATGAAAATAGGTGGCTGTGTTGTGGAAGCTTGGACGTTAGGATCTGTTTGCAGAATGAGAACATTACTTATGATCATTCTAGGGATAAAAGAGTATTTGAATGGAATGGCAGCACCAGTGGAATAAACCATTGTTGCTACATGAAAGTATCTCTTTTGGGAGGGTCCACCTACCATGGTGTGTTGGTGATCTGGAAGAGTGCTCTGTCAACTATCTTCCTGCATAAACTGTTAAGAAACAAAACTGTGTATTATTTGAAACTGCTCAGCAAAATTGGTTTCTTCAATCTATAACCAGCGAAGTCTTTAAAAAGGTAAATGTGGTAAAGCATTCTTAACATGTTTGGGGTGGGAGGAGCTGTGGAGAGAAAGCTGTGTGAGTCAGTGATTTTATAATAAACAGATACAGTGTATGGTGAAACATCATTGTTTATAGAAATCCATCCCTAGAATAGTCTTGTAGTATATGGTTAGGGCTTATTGTACAGTAGATGAAAATCAGTGGCTTTCTAAATCTTGCTGTATGACAGTTCAAAGTTCAACAAAGTTGTTGTACCATCGTTCTGATCTCATATCAGTGGTACAACTTTTTAGTCTTGTCCTGCCACCTGATTGGTTCACTCAAGGTGAACTCAGTAGGAAACACAGTGAAAAATTTACTGAGCACCGAGCAGCACACACACCTAGAAACACATTAAAAGCCACACAGGGCTCTGTGTTCCAAAAAGGAATTTTATTTTCATTTTAAAAACAAACACTGTGGCCACAGACAGATGTAACTGCCATACAGAAGTTCTTTGGACCGATGTGGTCCAACTGAGAAGCTGGATCGCACTGGAGAAGCCAGAGCATGGGCAGTGTGAATGGCACTAGAAAACAGAAGATAACTTTAAACCTAAAAATAAAAAAAACAAAACAGAGGTCACCATATACTATAAAAATAGAGGATAGAAGACCATCCACCATTAAGGCTGCGTTTTCATCTCAGGAGTTGATGACATCATAGAGACCTCTTGAGCTTCATTCTTGTGGTCTCTATGATGTCATCAGCTCCCTCAATGGAAACACAGCCTTGTTGTGGATGGTCTCCAGTCCACTATTCTATTTGTTGTGCTGCAGTACTGATGTCATTTTGCTGTTGTGCTGCACTATGTACATCACTATTCACTACTGCAGCACAACAACAT
The DNA here is from genome assembly GCA_016271365.2 of Neoceratodus forsteri. Classification (NCBI taxonomy): domain Eukaryota; kingdom Metazoa; phylum Chordata; order Ceratodontiformes; family Ceratodontidae; genus Neoceratodus; species Neoceratodus forsteri. The sequence goes on from CM057450.1 coordinate 1,648,195,126, forward strand.
GGAATGCATTTGCACAGTAAAACATGCTCAAACCTCGGGAATGGCCAGACAAGAAAGGCCATAATTCATGATTCAAGCAATTCTGAAGATGACTGAGGTAAGCTCATTAACCTGCCCACAATACCACAAGTAACCACTCTTCCCTATCACATGCCCACTTAGTACAGGTTGTCAGCACGCCAAGGATTTAATGGTTTTGTTTTTTTTGTTTATTCAGGACACATAACCAGTAATGTTTAATACTGTGTCAATCATAATATGGCGGAATTTTATCCATGATACAACTGCTGGAAAGACTACTGCAGCATGGTGTCAGAACTATGTTTCTGGACTTTTAATCTGGGCTAAGTGGACTTGTGCTATGTATCCTGCTTAATGTACAAGTGAAACTCTACAAGAATTATGGGATGTAGTAATGCTGCCCAGAAAAAATCTGGAGTGCTTCCCTGGAGTAGGGAGTGGTCCTAATGCAACCATCTATGTAGCATTTATAAAGGTTAGTCACAGTCCTTGGGAAGGATTACAAGATAATTGCTGCATAGATAATTGCTGCATAGTAGTAATTACTGAGTCCTGGTACAATAAAAACCATGACTGGGCTGTAACCATACCAGGGTATGTTCTGTTCAGAGAAGACAGGGGACGTAAAAAAGGGGGAGGAGTTGCTCTGTATGTCAGGGACAACATAAAAGCTAGGGAAATACAGGGAGAGCAGAGAGGAGCTGAGGTACAGTGGGTTGCCCTGGAGACATGGAGTGGTCCACTATTCACACAGGAGTGATCTACAGACCTCCAGCACAGGAGGGAGAGGTGGATAAAGATATGATAGAAGCAATCCAAAAGATGGCATGCAAAGGGGAGGTGATGCAGGTAGGGGATTTCAATCTACTGGACGTGGATTGGAGCCTACCAGCTGTGGCAACAGTCAGAAGTAGGGATATCCTGGACTGCCTGCAAGGGGCATTCCTCAGGCAACTAGTTAAGGAACCCACTCATGGGGGGGGCAAAACTGGAAATGGTACTGACAAATGGAGACAGTGTTGCTGATGTCACAGTAGGTGGCCACCTGGGGACCAGTGATGGTTCAATGTATGAACTAGGCCAGAATTAAGCTGCGATAGGATGAGGGTCCTGGACTTCAGGATGGCCACTTTTAAGAAAATCAGAGAATGCCTCAGGGACACCCTAGCAGGGATATGGAAACTGGGGGGAGTCAAGGAACAATGGGCAAAAATAAAGGAGTAATTGAAAAGGCAACAAATCTCTGTGTTAGGCAGCTTAACAAATGCAAAAGAAAAAAGAGGCCACTACAGTTCTCCATAGAAGTAGCAGAGAAAGCAAGGGCAACAAAAACTAGCTGTTAGAAGGTACATGAGGACACAAAAAAAGGATGATAGGGAAAGGTACCAGGAGAAACAAAGAGAGGTAGGGAGAGCAGTTAGGAGTGCAGTGGCATAAACAGAGGATAATACTGCCCTGTCAGTAAAATAAGGGAATAAAACATTCTTTAGCTATATAAGCAAGAAGAGGAAGACCAAAGGAGGGGTAGTAAGGCTAAAGGGGGAAGGAGTGGTTGGTGAGGAAGAGGACTAAAACAGCAAATATATTGAACAATTACTTTTGTTCAGTATTTACAGAGGAAGGGGCAGATAATGGGCCAAAGATAAGGGACAAGAGCACTAAAGGAAGTGAGGTGGACACCAGTCCTTTTGTAGAGGAGAGAGTCTTTGAACCAGCACAATTCACAGTAGACAAGGGAATGGGACCTGACAGGGTGCACCCAAGGATACTGAGGGTGCTCAAGGAGGTGTTGGCTGCACCTCTGGCTGCTCTGTTCAACCTATCACTAGAAACAGGGAAGGTTCTGGGGGACTGGAGGAGGGAAAGATGTGGCCCTACTGCACAAAAGTGGAACTAGGAAGGAGGCAGGAGCATGCCCAGTATCATGGCGCGACTTTTCAGAGGTGATTTTTATAGGTTTTAGCCCTCAGTTTTTATTATGGTAGACTTCAAAACCTGCAGCATTATTCAAGCAGTGAATGTATGTATATAGTTTAACTTTGAGCATGGGAGGCATGCATGAGCCTCCTGGCACTTATGCACACCCCCAGTTCCTAATGTCTCGGGGCTCTCCACTGGTGGAAGGCTGCGTGTAAAAGGGATTTATGCTTGGGCCAGGTGGTCCTTATCTGCCGTTAAATTCCATGTTTCTGTGTTTCTAATTGTTCCTTGATGCAACCAGTGAACAGATTGGCAAAGCTTGGAACCATCCTGCTGAGAATCACAACTCTACTGAACTGTTGGAAAGCTGTTATTGAAAGAAAAAAAGCATTACGTTTTAGAAAATGTTCAGACGTCCAAAAAGTCATGGTGAGTTGTTAGACCAATGCTGTGGGGGATAACTGTGCAAAGCAATTTGATATCCATAGTACACAGGAGTCATTGAAGTCACCGAACTAGATCCAGTCAAATAACTGGAGAGCTTGCTTAGCATCTTTGACGTAGGAGGGAAGAAATTCAACAAAAGGTCTGTCTAGTAATTCAGAGATGTAGAAAGTGAGGCAGGAGCAGGTTAACACAATTGGACACATGGGGTTACTTGCTTTGTGAATTTTAGGGAGATGATAGAACCTTGATGTTTCAGGCTGTTGAACTATGATTCTTTCAGTGGAAGCAGGAAGTTCTTTGTTTTCTATAACAGATATGGTGGTGGTGACCTTTGTCATATAACTGGCAGCAGATTCTTGTGGAAAGGGAGAGTAAAAGTGATGTCAGAAAGTTGCTATGTGGTTTCAGTTATATATAACTTCTTATGCCAGATAAGAGCAGCTGCCCCCTTATTAGCTGGTTTGATCACAATGTCCTTCATGTATTACAGAGCTCTGAGGGCGTCAAGTTCACAAGCTGTAAGGTTAGGGTAATAACTCCCCAAATAACAATTTCAGTTATTTGTGTCTTTCATGCTTTAGTTTACAAACTATTCAGTGGCAATGTTTAGGTTAACTTTCAGTTTATACCACATGTGGGTTCAAGTTTATCAATCTGATTAAAAAACAGAAATGCCCATCATTTAGATTCGTTTACAGTATGCCACATTGCAAATGTATAACTTTACCTGGTAACCTTTCTCTTTTTTTGACTGCAGCTGGTGATATAGCCATTGAGGTATGGGTCATGCTGTCATTATCAATCTTAACTTTGTATGGGACTGCTATTTTCCTTGTGCCCCAGCTTATTATTTCACATACCAGTGAAAATAAAAAATGTTATTCCACGCATCGTTGAACACCAGCTGGTGCACATCTCACAGACACTACAGCCTGACAGTCAAAATAAAATAAAAATAAAAAAGTTACAGATGTAGAATGTTCAAATATTTCCCAGACAGTGGTTTATTTGAACCTTAGTTGACTTGTATAGCAAGCCTTACTTGGCAGTCTGGTCCCTATTCATAAAGGACCACCGTAACCAGGAGTAGAACTGTATTCATAAAGCAGTGCTGCTAAAATAAAAAAAAGTTCTTCAATGCTTTATGAATCTGAGTGTGGTCCTTAAAGCAACAGTTCATGTTACAGCAAAAATCATGCACCTATACTTTCTTTTTATTTAAATTTGCATCACCCTTTCTCATATTTTATACAATATCACATCCCCGTGTTCAGTCTGCTTCCCAATTTTTTTAACTTGAGATAATTAATAATGAGCATCATTAAACGTGGGTGCAACAAGGCTTTCATTAATATTCTCAACTGTATTTAAGCACACATACAGTAGTAGCCAGAGATAAGCACCAGTATATCTAGATATATATGGAATACTAAAGGGGTGAGAGTGAGATAATAGAAATATCTTCACAAGCTATACTCGACCTCCTGACCTCTTGAGTGGTGATGCCATGAGTGAGGTCAAAAGAGGGGAAGTGTAATGAGTGATGGTATTTCTACTATCTCATTCTCAACCATGTCACATTTGATGTGTACAGATGGGGCTGGATTTTCAGAAGTTTCCCTTTTCGGTGCACATGCGGAAAAACCTTGTGTTGCCACAAGGTGTTTCTGTATGCACTGTATTTTCCATCTCAGAGCTGTTTTCAAATAGCTCTGTGACTTACGGCAGCTTGCAGTTGTTTATTGTCACATCTGAGCCAAAATGCTACACCTAGTAGTACAAAGTGTAGCATCCCCTGCAGGATGGCTGCAAGTTCCCCTGTGCTGGCTCCTCCCTTCAGCTCCTCCTCCTGGGACCGATGAAGACCTGCCAAGTACAGGCATGCCTCCATTACATTGCAAACAGTGCCAAATGAGGTTGTCTGCTGATCCCTATGGCTGACTCAGTCTAGCAAGAGCTCTCACAGCTGCTCCAGCTGCCCATACAGTAACTCAGAAATGCTGCTGGTGTGTGGGGATTATTTTCCGCACTGGTAGCTGCAGCATGAGACTTGGTCCCAGAATGCTCTGAAAATCTGACCCTGGTGTTTAGATGGTTTTATGATAAAAATAATAAAAAGTTATGAAGGTATAAAACGTACAAAATGTAAATCTGTGCCATTTAAGGCATCTCATTCTCATCCAAGTCAGTTTTATCTGCACAGAAAGTGTTTAGGTGGTTTTGTGATAGAAATATTTATAAAAGTTTTGTTAAAACCCTAGCTATTCAGGTGAAATACATTCTGTCTGGAGGCGCCTCTTGCTGGAGGGGGTGTGGGTACTCTCCCGCAGCTCATGGTCATATATTTTAGGGTTGTCTGGTACTCTGCCCATTTATAGCGGCCCTTCAGGAGGCTTTGACAGACTTACCATCCCTCTACAGATTATGGCTGAGTTCTTTCTTTTTTACAGTTTTGATAGAGTTTTGTGGAACACCTCCAATAGAAAGCTCTTGAATATAAGTCTCCTCACTGCTAAGAAGGCCCTAACAAGAAAATGGCTTACTGCAGCGACCCCAGCTATAGGAGAATGGCAAGACCTTATGATAACAACATATAGAATGGAAAGGTTCATGGCTCTGTTAAATCATTATAAAGAACATTGCGAGTTACTTTGGAGACATTGACTGGTATACATTATGATTCGTAGACAGGATTTTGTCTCCTGAGATTGGGGGGGGGTTGGGAATGAAACTCGATTAAAAGATGGCCTACAACTCACAGGGTTTATGAGCTCATTTTTATCTATTTAGTGAATTTTATTTTAAAATATCCCAACTGCTTAAAACTGATATTTATTCCATGCTATGCCCTCCCACAGTAATTAACTATAAGCCAGCAGGAGAATATATACTGTATATTATGTGTTTCTTAATTTATCGGTTATGTGTTCTGTATGAAATTCCTGACCCATTCTGTCTTATGATTACATTTGTAATGTTATGTTTTTTAAATGGTCTTTGTATTTGTCATATGTATTTTAATGAAAGACAGGATAAAGTATTATAAAAAAAAATAAATTTTTACAAAAAGAAAAAGTGCAAAATTAGAATTGTGCCCCTCAAAGCATTTCACATCTGCTGGCGTCAGTGCACCACATGGCTATTGTGATGTCATCAATGCTGTTAAAGCTGCTCTCTGATTGGTTCAATATTCCATTGTGACATATCAACTTACAAGATATCACAACTATATCACAGTAGCCAATGGGGTAGCAAAGATATCTGGTTAAACTTTAACCCACGGCTGTTGTATGAATTAAAATATATTACAAGATATCTTCATTTGAAAGGATTTTCTTGTGCTAAATCTACCGTAGGTACTTTATATCGAGATACAGTACATACTGGGTCTTATTCCTGGCTAAAGTGAAGTTTAACACCACTTTTCTGGTAAGATAAGTGAACTAGCATGCAACAAATACTTCTCCCTGAACATATGGGACACTGAATACATTAGGACTTACTCTAGGCCACAAACGTGAAGCTCTAATGTGATATATTGAAAACAAACAATGGCAACATGGCACATTTTAGATGGAATTGGAAACAGCAATGAAAAATTTTGATCAACACTGGAGACTGCAAAGAAGTGCATAAAGAAGTACTTGTATATCAAAATGTTTTTACAATGAACGGATGCTTTTAATAAGGAACACAAGAATATGCACTGAGGTATTATCTTTAAATCAGCACAAAAGTAAAACTGCACACATCCACCTAATGGGCACAATATGGAAATGCAGCAAGTGAATTTAAGCTGGCTGGGGGGCTTCAAATGGGACAACAGGATGCCAAGCAGCTTCACAAACAACAGTAAACCACAGACTTTATCAAGGACAAACTAATGGATCATTTGACTGAGGTCAGTGTCTTACCTCTGTTTAGCATGGCTCTATGAGGAGTAGATGGCACCAAACCAACCTAATTACATTCTTTAAGGTGGTGAACAGGTTGGTGGGCAAGGACAGGGCCATTGACACAGTCTATCTGGACTTCAGCAAGGCCTTTGACACTGTAAGGCAAAAGCTTCTGTTCAAAGTACATCAATGCTGTTTACCTAATGCGTATACAAGGTTGATTGCTAACTGGCTTGGGGCAGGAAGTAGAGGGTGGTGGTAAATGGGCACTGCTCTGAGAGGAAAGGTTTACGCAGTGGCAACCCTCAGGGATTGGTACCAGTGCCTTTGATTTTCAACATTTTTATCATTGATCTAGAAGCTGTAGTCTTTAAGAGACTGCTTATGTTTGCTGATGATACTAAGAAGCTTGTGGGTTCGACTCCCACATCGGTATTGGGCTCACACCATAAACACTGTTATCTAAGTGCCATACTAGGGGAAGGCTGTACTGTTGGAATGTGCCATACTTCAGATGAGATATTAAACTGAGGCCCTATATGCCTTTTCTTGTGATTGTTCTGGTGGATATACAAGATCCTATGGCACTTCTCAAAACGAGTAAGGGGAATTTTCTGATGTCCTGGCCAAACTTCCCCAATTTACTAAAAGTACCACCAACAGCTTAATCTGGTTCATATTCAGTTGGTTTATGTATATTTCATCTCCCCCTCAGGAGCATTGAGGGGAGGCAGAATATAGGAAACATTTTCTACCCCTCCTTTTCCAGTCAACAAAAATGTAATTAATAAATAAGTGGCCTGGGGTGGGGGGCCCCCTTGAGGATGGGAGCAAATGTCAGTAGGAGCTGAACAATCTGAGTCACTGGTTGTCCTGGAATCTTAGATACAACGTAGATAAATGCAAGGTGATATGCTCAGAGAAACACACCTATTGCTGAAGTGGAGGATAAAACAAACTTTTGGGGTCAAAGCAAACAGTAGACTAAAGCATGACATGCAATGTGTGGCTGCTATCAAGGAGGCTGGAAGATGCAGGTGCACATTGAAAGGAGATGGTTAGCAGAGCAGCTGATATAATCCAATCACTTTACAAGACCTGCCCCCCATGGAGTACTGTGTGCAGGTCTTGGCTCCTCAGTTCAAAAAAGGACGTTTAGACAGCACAAAGAGTGCAACCTAAGGGCACCAAAATGATCAGAGGTATGGAGGATAAAAGCTGTGAGGAGGCTCTAGAGGCCCTTTACGTGTTCACCCTTGAGAAAATGAGTCTGAGTCCAGACATTATCTCAAACTTCCATATATCGAAGGTTTTGATAATGTTAAACAGATACATAGAGACATAGATGTTGCTGGCAGATAAAGAGTGGGGAAGGGGTTCAAAAGGGCTGGAGGCAGATGCAAATGCATGCTGAGTCTGCATCCATCCACTTGCATCCAGGCATTTCTGCTGCTATTTTCAGACATCATGTCCATTCATAACAAAAAGTCAGAACCTGTGGCTGAAAACAGACACAGCTGTGAACTGCATTCAGTTTGAATGCAATTGCATCTGTTCTTGGAGGCTAACTTTGGATATGGTTAGGCAATCTACTAGATGGTCTTACCGGTCTGAATGTATTTCTGCTTTGAAAAATAACACCCAACTCATCTGGGTGGGTTCTTTTGAAAATCTTGCCCGAAGGGGTCTATACAGTCTGCCCATGAAGAGATTCCTATCCATCCTATTGACCTACCATCTTAAAAAGACTTTAGCCATGATGCCTTCCCAAAAACTGCCCCTTTCTACCTAACCTCCAGCTGCCCTAGCTCATTCTCTTGGAATTATCATCCCTCTTTACCCATTCCAGAAATTTTTGAACCCATTTGTAGTTCCTGCCCAAACACTTCTGCAGGTAATCTGCTCAAAGGCTCCACCACCCTCAAAGTGAATTGGAAATTCCTCTTGTCCCTTCTGAAGCTTCCACTAACTAGCTTCCATTTGTGCCCCTTCTGACTGCACTACTGTTCCTGATTAACTGGTCCTCACTGTTCATGCCATTAATTCCCCTCAGGAACTTGTATGTCTCTGTCATATCACCCCTCTCCCTCCTCTAGAAAGTTCATTTTAAATGGCAATGTTTGATCATGTGTGCTCCAATAGGATGAGAGGAAACACCCTGAAGCTCAAAGGTGATAGATTCAAGGGTCACCTTATGAGCTTCCTCTCCCAGAGTGTGGTGAACCAAAGGAATAGCCCACTAGTGTAAGCAGTAGACATGATGACAGTACAGTAATTCAAGGTAAGCCTGGATGAATTTCTGCTTACCAAGAGGATTATAATAGGGTACCCTGGGTAGTAGTGTAAAAACATGTACTAATTTATAGAGATTTCTGACCCACTGCATTATGCATACATTATGGACACCAGCCATGTAATACAGATTATTAGTGACATGAACAATCTAGGGTTAGACATGAGTAATATATGGCTGGCATCATTAGACATCAAGGACCTGTACACAAGCATCTCACATCAAGAAGGTTTAGTAGCATTACACCAGTCCCTCAGGGGGGACAGGAACAATTTCCACAATCAGAATTCTTGGAGGGTTTAGCAGAAATTGTTTTAAACAAAAACTACTTAAATTTGAGGAGAACTTCTACATGCAGACAAAGGGAACTGCAATGGGGAGCACCATGGCTCCCTCATATGCCAATCTGTTTATGTGGACCTTTGAGGGGATACACGTACTTGATGCAGCGATTATCCCATTTTTTGAGCATATTAAAACTTAGAAACACTTCACTGACGATGTGCTTCTTCTTTGGGAGAGTACTAAAGAAGAGCTGGACAGATTTAATAACTATTTAAACAGCAGGAGCCAATCTTTTATTCTCAATGAAGGTAAGTGAGGAGCGAGTTTCCTTTCTGGACCTGCTAAATTACAAACATGGAAACCGCCTGGAAACAAAACTGTACAGGAAGTAGACAGAAATACTTTATTGCATAATCAGAGCTTCCATGATCCGAAGCTCAAAGACAGCATCCCCAAGTCTGAGATTAAAAGGGCAAAGAGGAACTGCAGTACAGAAAATGAATTTAAGAAACAGACTGAAGTTATGACTAAGTGTTTTATGGATAGGGGGTACAGAAGGGGTAAATTGGAGGAGGCAGTGAATGAGATGATGCACAAACCCAGAGAGGCGTTACTACAACATTAAGAAAATGATGAGATACAAAACAGAATAGTGTTTTCCACTGCATACAGCCACATTAGTGGGGATATTCAGCGGATTCTGACAAAGAATTGGCACATTTTATAAACAGGAGATACACAAAACAGGAGGTTTAGAGAGTACATCCAAAAAGAATCCTACACTGAGAGATAAATTGGTACACACTGCTCACTTAATCCCTCCCAAAACCAAAACCCAGACAGCTCCTTCTTGGACCACTGAAAGATGGAAGTTTTCCATGCAGCCATTGTTTTCAGTGTGGAAACACAAGTAAAGTGTACTATTTTGAGCACCCATACACCAATCAGAAGCACTTGATGAAACAACATATTTCCTGCTAGTCAGATCATGTTGTGTACATTTTACAAGGCCCATGTGACAGATTATATGTGGGCAAAACAAAAAGAGAACTCATAAACTGTATAAGTGAACATAAAAGCGATATCAGGACAAAGGACCCTAACTCACCAGTGGCTCAGCATTTCAATGCAGTGGGACATTCTGTGACATCTCTGAGATTCTGGGGACTTGAAAGAGTGGAGGAACCACAGGGCATCAGTACAAGCTGGGATGATCTTTTAGTTAAAAAAGAAGTGTTCTGGATCTTCACCATGGACTGTTTAAAGCTGAACATTGGACTTAATGAAACTTTTGATTGGAACCTATACTGGTAAAAATGAGCCCACGGGAATTTTGAGAACTTTGTTTGCTGATTATGAGATTAATAGAAAAATAACATAAGGAGCTGGAGATCTGATGATATAGACTAAGGATTTTTCAGTTTAAATTGAGCACAAATCATTTTTCAGCGTGGGGACCTCTGAACGGACTTCTGCCTGTCTAGCCATCACTACATATGTGTTTCAGAAGATATAATGCATTAGACAAAATGGTCTAAGAGATAGAAAAATAAGGAAAGCATTATTGTTTAAAAATATACCACAAGATAGGTAATGAATATAAAATGAAAACAATTTTCAGCATTTATAGCCAAGGGTGGGGGGCGAAACACTTCCAGGCATAGTGTGTGTGCTCAGTGGTCCTGCCCAGTCTCTATACCCACTGAGCTACTGAACCTGCCTGCAGCTGCATTCTGCAGCTCTTGAAGATGCCACCCACGAGCGGGTGGGCAGTGATGCCATGAATGACATCATTGTTGAAGTTGATTCCTTTCACCATTCAGTGGTATTTAAACTGTGCGTGTCAGAGCAGCAGCCGCTCCTAGTACAATGGAGACGGCTACATACTGACAAGACTACAGCTCTCTGAATGAGTATCAACTATTTAATTTGGAAAGGAAAGACATTTAGACATTGAAGCGTTGTATTACAACACTGAAAGAGGAATTCAAGGGGCATTGTATTTCCTGTTTTGTAGGCAGAACAAGAATATTAAAAAAATAGAAGACTAAAATGAAGGTGAGGTTCAGTGTGGAGTGCATCATCCATTTTGAAATAGTAATTATGTCAAAGGTTAAAAAGGTTTTTTTCACTTTGGTTTAAAACAGGCTAGTAATGGAAAGAAATTGAACTGTTCGAGTGCAAAGGGAGGAAGAGTTCAAGAAGTCTATGTAAGGACTATCTGTTAAAGGTGTAATATGTTTTAAATACAGTACCTTAATTAGCAAGGGTTTGAAGGTTTTTATCATTTCAGTCTACAGGCAGTCTCTCTAGGGGTTAAGATACAACATGAACTGAGCTTCCTCAGGACTCCTTTAAATACACTTTTTCTCCTCCCCCCACTCAGTTCTCTGCCACTCCTCTTCGCAGAGTCCCTGCCCTTACAGAGTTATTCACCAATAGCAGGCTCTGCCCCTTAAAGCCAAACGGTACCCTATTCTCGGTAGTTGCACCACCTACAGATTGTTTACACAAAGGGTGGACCTGCACCCAATAGTCCCAGGAACCGGCGTACTGTCTCCGAGTACGGTCATTTCCCAGGATCCTACCCCAAACTAACCAGTAAGTATCCACACCCCACACTTCCTAGTGTGCTGCTAAAGGGTGCACCAAGATAAAATACTCCCACTGCCCAAACCACATCAACCAGCAATGCCCGGCACTTTAAAACCAGCAAAGCTGCTACGTACAGCCTAGCTAGTAACATCTCACATGACCCTCCTACTACTCTCTACTGCTTGCCGCCCGCCTGCTGCAATATAGCACTGGAACTGCTTCCTATTTACAGAGAAGGGATCCCTAACTCCACAGCATGTCCTTGTATCCCAACATTCAAATCCCCCCAGATGCCAGGGTCACTGTGCCCACTAACCGCTGACCACCACTACCTTATCCCACTGCCCATAACTCGTACAAGTCACTTTGCCTACAACACTAGGTATCAGCCCCAGTCTCGATGCCCTCCACCTCGTTCTGTCAAGCAACTCAAACTCCTCACAATCAGAGTAGCCTGGCTACTCTCAATGCTCTCAGGTAACATTCATCCCAACCCTGGCCCTAGCCAAAATGCCACAGGGCAAACCAGGAAAAGTCATCTGATCGCCATAACAGCCCTTAATATCTGCAGTCTGCTGCCAAAACTTGACCTGCTGCAAGCCTGGGTAGTGCAACACAACCCAGACATCCTGGCCTTAACTGAAACATGGCTCACCCCTAGGACCCAGGACAGCCAAGTCCATCTCCATGGGTACACCCCCTTCTGCCATGATCGGCTAGGTAAGAAGGAAGGGGGCTGCATAATCTACATAAAAGACCACCTACAGGGGACAGCTCTCCCACATTTAAGCACGGGAAAAAACATTCAGATTCTCTCTGTGCATGTAAACCTGGGCACCCAGGGCAAAGGCCTTACTCTCGTCTCAGCCTACTTACCCCCCTAGGGAAGTAGCTGAGGGTTTCAGAGTACTGCATGAGCACCTAGCTGACATCCGTTCTAGCAGTGAAGTCATTGTGCTGGGTGATTTCAACATTAATTGGTTGTCTCATGACTCTGCCGCTTATAAGGATGCGGTCTCCTCAATTAACTTCCTTCAGCTAGTGGACCAACCTACCTGCTTAAACTACAGATCAGGAAACAGTACCTTGCTAGACTGGGTACTAACTAACCACCCAGAATGTATCTCCAGCCTAAAAGTGCTCCCTGACTCTCTAAGTGACCACTCACCCATCATCTTTGCCTGGTCCAACAAAGCCCCTAAACCACCCCCCAAGGTGATTACATCCCACATACTAAAAAGGGGCTTGTTAGGGCTCTTTAAGCAACACCTCCTGCAACTGAACTGGGCACCTATCCCTAAATGCCAGCGATGTTAACACAGCACTGAGTAAATTTATAGATATCTTCAATGGAGCCTTCAACATATTTGTGCCTTAGCTAAAAGGAAAATCAGTGGCTCGCATAAAACGTGGATAACCCCTCACCTCCTTGCCATGTTAAGCTCCAGGGACCGCCTATGGTATAAGTACATTAATACTCGCTCTGTCCAGGATATGCAAAACTACAAGGCTGCACGGAATAAATGCACTGTCGCAATCCGGCAGGCAAAAGCTAATTTCCACTGACTCGAGCTTAACTCCACCTGGTGGGACAGCCGCCTCTTCTGGGATGACATTAATGCTATCATAGGGAAACGAGATACCTCAGCACACACAATGCTGAGCCACAATGGATCCCTAACACAGGACCCTAGATCCATCACAGACATCTTCAATACAACCTTTATGGACCTCAGCTCAGTGCTTCCCCCTAGCTTCCAAGTCCAAGCTGGTACCAACCAGCCCACCCCCCAAAGTTTTCCCCCAACGTTCCAAGCCCCCCCCCATTCTACCTCAAAGTTCTATCTAAAGGTGAGGTAAAAAAGATATCTCTCCCAAGTCCTTGGGAAGTACAGGCACAGCTCCGAGGGCCTTGTTCTAAAACTATTCTCTCTTACCCTCGATGAACTGCTAACCCCACTGACCTGTATCATAAATCTGTCCCTCACCTCAGGTACCTTCCCAGAACTCTGGAAAGCTGCAATCGTCACCCCAATCCACAAAGCTGGTAGTAAGACCGACCATGCCAACTACCGGCCAATTTCAATCTCCCCACCTATCTCAAAGGCCCTCGAGTGGATAGTCTATGATCAGCTGGTGGAACACATTGTAAAATACCAGCTACAATGCCAACAGCAACATGGACTCCATCAACACCACAGCACCACCACCGTGCTTCTTGAGTTCACAGACTACATTCACAGTGCCTTCGACCAGGGGCGCTTGGTGGGGGCAACCTTTATAGACCTCACCAAGGTCTTTGACACGGTCAACCACGACCTTCTGCTGGCCCAGTTAGAGGTAACTGGGCTCTTTTCTGACTCACTGTGCTGGTTCCGGAGCTACCTTTCTGTATGTGTTCAGCAGGTAAACATTTGCAATGTCCTGTCTGACCCCCTCCAAGTGTCCACCGAAGTCCCCCAAGGATCCATCCTGGGCCCCCTCCTCTTTAGCTTCTTTTTAAACAACCTTCCGCTAGCTTGCCACCAAAAAATTCTTCTCTACGCTGATGATGCTGTGATCTACACCAGCCAATCTGACCCCATCACACTGGAGCAGTGTCTTCAACAGGACATATACAATGTGGAAGACTGGCTTAAAAAAGCTAGGCTCTTAGTCAACCACAAAAAGATGAAATCCATGCTCTTTGCCCCAGTGCACAGCCACCACAGGGCTGCAACCCTGAACATCCAGAACTTACAAAAGATCCCCATTGAAATGGTCCACAAATTCAAATATCTGGGCCTCACCCTTGACAGCTCTCTCTCCTACGCCACACACATCAATCATGTGGCCTCTACAGCTAACAGGAAGCTCGGCCTGCTATACAAGCACTGCAACTGTCTCACTGATAAAGCCCTCCAGCTTGCCATAACCAGTTTGGTCTTCTCAACCACTGATTATGGCCTTGCTATCTACAGCACAGCCCCTGACAGCACCCTCAAGAGACTCACCACCATGCTCAACAAAGTTTGCAGACTTGCGCTTGGAGCCCCACGACTGACCCATACCTGCCACCTCTACCAGCAAACCGGATGGCTAAACCTGAATGGCAGGGCCTGATATCAAACTTGTCTCCTTGCCAAAAAAGCCACCTTGGGCCTTCTGCCACCGGGGCCCAGCTCTCTCATACACCAGGTTGCATCAACAAGGACCACGAGGACATTCAACAAGATCTCCATCAAAATCCCCTATCGTCGCACCACCCAACGTCAGCGATCCTTCGAATACTGGACCCCACTATGGCTTACCTCACTCCACCGGAACTTACCACCATTAGCAAAATCAGCTTGTTCAAATCCGCACTTAGATCCCACCTGTCCAGCCAAAGGCAATGCACATGCCCTACCTGACCAACCCACCTAGTACAAATTGTTTGACTACCCCACCAATTTGTGCACTTATGCTACTCACCCAATCCACCAATTCCCCTGCTACTCCCATCCCCCCACCATCCTCTACATACCTTCCCCCCGCCCCCTGTCCTAGTCCCACTCTCCCCCCTCTTTCCCCAGGGGCCTATGCCCCTACCCATCTTCTTACCCTCTGTCCTTTCCACCCCCCACACCCTCCTGACAAGGCAAGCCCAAGCCAGAGGTTCCCTGCTTTACACCTATTTCTGTTCCACCCTCCTTCACTCAATAACCTCCCCCACCCCCCTCGTTCTTACTTCTGCTTCAGCTCTGACTCTGTCTGTGTGTCAAGTACACTTCCTATCTCAAAGTACACTGTTAAGTCATAGTACTATTGACATTGTCTTATGCTCTTTGTTAAACTGTGTTTTACGATTGTACGTTTGTATTTTTCTTCCTGACGTGGAACCTTTGTAAATGAGCTGGTAGCTCAAAGGTTGTAATCTGAGACTTCAATAAAATAAAAATTAAAAAAATAATGAGAAACATAGGTACAAGAGGTATGGTAAATAAAGAATACACCAATAGGGGATTTAAGGATTATGCTCACTTGGGCTGTTGTTTTCACATTAAAGGTACCATAAAATGCTATATTGTAAATATGCATTCAGTGAGTCATTTATGCAAATAATGATAGAGGGCAAAATAACCTGGTTTGGAGCGATGGTTTACCTGTTTTTAACAAGGGTGGTGATAGGGAAAGGTCTTAGTTTTGGATAAATAGAGATGAATGTATAACATGAATAGGAAAATGATTTGTGATATGTCCAGTTTATTTAGAACCAACACTGTTTGGGCCTGATGAAGTGGCGTCAGCTACAAAACTGTCACCCTGATAACCTAGTGTGGATTTAAAGAAATAAAAAGGTGTTTTTGCTTAAAAAAGACTTGGTTTAGAGTGGAGCTCATCCTCACATATTTCTTTGTTCTTAAAAAATTATCCCACTTCTACTGAAACATTGTTAGATTTCTTACCCTGCTACAGTATGATATCTAGGCTTTTATCTGGTGCATTGTTATTGGTTTGTTTGTCGACCGTAAATTTTAAGGAATTGCATTCCAAGCATTTGGGCCTGTGAGGGAAAAGGCAGATCTCCCTATGGTAGTGTTCCCAGGAGTTATTTCAGATTCAACTCTGTGTGCTGGTCTTAGCCCATCTTTAACTTTACTCTGAGTTAAATTATTTAAGATGCAACCAGGAACCCTGTTTTTATACCAAAAGTGCATGAAATTTACCAAATGCATATTTCTTCTATAAATCAGTTTTAGCCAATCCGGTTCTAAGTACAGATAGCAATGATGTGCCCGCCAGAGAGCATCGAGGATTAAGCAGGCAAACATACAGGTACAGTATACATTACATCTAGCTTTGCCTTGAGCACTGTTTTAGTCATGGAGTTCACAATTACTGTAGCTTTTATGACTCCCTTGGAAGACATTTTTTTCATCCTGTACAACATCCAAAGCTTACTTCCAAGGTTAGTAACTGTTTTATTTATGTGAATGTCTCACTACCATTTTTTGATGCAACCAGACACCTACGTATTTCTAGGATGTTGTCTGTTACAGGATTACATTATTCTTGGTAGCCACCAACAATGTTTCTTTTGCCTAACTTAAATTACAGGTTCCCTGGAACAGTATAGTTTGCGATTTTTTTAGGATTCAGAACTAGTTTATTTGTAAAAAAGAAGTCCTGAATCTGATAGAGTAATGTCATTTCTTTTTTTATAGAAACTCATGTTGTGTGTAGCACAGTATCGTCCACGTATAAATATACTTTAACAACAGTTATGTAAAATGAGGTCATTCACATAGGAATTGAACAAAAGGGGCCCTTGTATGGACCTTGGGGTACCCCTGATATAATTTGCACCCTGTCTGAGGTGAAACCTCCCATGCTAATGATCTGTTGTCTCCCTCTAGTATATGCTGGAAACCATTTCAAGGTGGTAGGCAACAAACCAAGGGCATTCAGCTTGGACAGGAAGATGTCATTATCCAGCATATCAAAAGCCTTTGATATATTAATTAAAACTGCTCCTAACAACATCCTCCTGTTCAAGGCCTCATGGATGTTGCCACCACCGTGATTAGGGCTACTGTGGTACTGTGTTTTGTGCTGAACCAAGATTGAAATGATTTATTATGTTATTATGTTCCAAAAAACATTTTATTTGAACACTAACCAACCTTTTCAGAATTTTGAATACTGTTAAAAGAAGTGAAATTGGTTGACTTCTCTATATCTGATTTGTCACCCGATTTGTAAACTAAGATGACTTTAGCAATTTTCCATGTAACCGGGATTCCACCTAAGTTCTAAAACATATTGAAAATATGGGTCAAGGGTGTTGAAATTACAGGGGCAGCACATTTCAGCAACAAGGGTGGGACTCTATCCCATCCAACTGCTTTTGAAATATCAATATTATTTAATTCTTTCACTACTTTATTAGCTCTAATTTTATTAAATGTAAATGTTTTTCTATACTCACCAATTAGATCAGAATTATATGGGAAACAAACATTTTGATCATTATTTAACTTAGAAGCTTCTGTTCCAATTGCTACAAAATAGTTATTATACCTGGTTGCTGCTTCTGGTCCAAGTGGAACACTTTGTCCTTCCACCATAAAATGTTTAGAAAAGTCTACATCTGGTTGATTCTTTAATTTCCTCAAGAGCCTCCAGAATTCCTTAGGTTGGTTTCTATTTACTTTTGCAAATGGAGTTTTCTAATAGTCTTGTTTAGTTATTTTAATTTCCTTAGTATAGTTACTACAAAATTGGTGCTATTTATTCCAGTCTGGCTGCTAGATTTCTTAGCTTAGGTCCAGAGTCTATTAATTTTTTTTTTTTTAAATTAAGTTATATAATCTAGAATCATACCAGGGGGCATAAGTCATTGTTATTTTCTTTTTGCTTGCTGGGACATGTACATTATAGAAGGTCATAAATTCTTTATAAAAAATAATCCCAGGCATTCTTAGCCATGGGCATAAGCTCCAGCCTTGTCAAGTCTATGGCTTGTATGAATGGTAAGTAATGTATTTATTGGGGGCTACACATTTCTCTTTGGTTGAGACACAAAAAATTATTTGGTGATGATTAAAGCTGTCCAGAAGAACCCAGAGAGCTTACAATTGTCTTGACTATTTATAAAGATCACATCAGTACTCACTAAAGTTGTTAAGTCTTCATAGTTTATGTGTGTTGATTCATCAACAAGCTGAGTTAGCCCTAGGTCAGCATAAAGACCATTTAGGTCATGAGCAGAGTTAGTGGTCTGCCAATTAACATTAAAATCCTGCATGATCAAAAGATTGTAAGATGATTTAAATTCAAATAATCAAACTTGCAGGAACAATAAAGACTTAGGATTAACAATTGGTTTTGAGAATGGAAATGTAGTTTCCATGCTCAGTAATTCTAGGTCTTCAGTTTCAATCATTTAATTTAACTCACTAGCCATCAAATCACATCTTTCCATAAATAAGTAGCCCACCACCTTTTTCAATCTGTCTTTATGCCAGATTTGAAAACCCTCTATATTAATAATTATCCAAAACTTTAGAATTTAGCTATGTCTCAGATACAATTAGCAGATCTGGGTCAGGATTCACAAAGCTTTGCCCGGGGGCAAACCCGGTTTGCCCGAGGCAAATTGGGCTTTGTGAATAGTTGGTATTCACAAAGCCCAGTTTGTCCCCATAAACTGAGTTTGTGCCTGGGCAAAGTAGTTGGGGGGGGGGCCACAATTCACACAGATACACAGAAATGTGATGACAGAGAAAGGCACCATGGCCTATCTAGTCTGCCCAACACCCTACCTCCCCCCTTCTGTTATGCTTCCACCCTCTTTTCCCAACCCCTTAAATCTATCCCAAGCCCTCTTGAACCCTCCACCATTTCAGCTGCCACTACCTCCTCTGGCAGCTTGTTCCAGGCCTCCACCACCCTCTCCATGAAAAACTTCCCCCTGACATTACCTCTGTATTGCCCACCTTCCAGTTTGAGGCAATGTCCCCTCGTGTTCACTCCCTTTTTCAATTTGAACAAACTGTTACCCTCTGACTTATTTATTCCCTTCAGATACCTAAAGGTCTCAATCATGTCCCCCCCCCCCAGTCTCCAGAGGGTACAAATTCAGCCCCCTCAATCTTCTTTCATAGGGTACATCCTGCATCCCTAGTGCCATTTTGGTTGCCCTTCTCTGCACCCTCTCCATCAGCTCAACATCTCTTCATAGGTGAGGCCTCCAGAACTGCACCCCATACTCCAGATGCGGCCTAACCATGGTTCTGTATAATGGCATTAGCACTTCCCTCTTCCTGCTATTAAAACCCCTCGCAATGCAGGCCAACATTCCATTTGCCTTTCCCACTGCCATGCTACACTGGCTGCCCACATTCAAATGAGAGGGCAGGGACCTGCATAGCCCCACAATCCCATTCACAAAAGATTTGCTCCACACATGGGCCTTTGCAAAGGTCCTTCTGTGGAGCAAATTACTGCCCCCAAAAACTTGCATTAATCCGTGCAACCCTAGTGGTTGGCGGAGATACTGTGACCCCAACACCCCCTCCCTGGTCCCTGATCCACTGAGTTCCCACCCATTAAGAAAAATAATGATAATCCATAGTGTAGTGGTCCCTCCACCCACCCCAATCACCAATCACCCCACTGTATAGTAAAAACCTTTTCCCATAGTATAGTGTCCCTCCATCCACCCCAATCACTGATCGGCCCTCTATATAATAAAACCCCCTTTTCAGTAGTATAGTGTCCCTACCCCACCCCAATCACCGATTGCCATATAGTATCCTCTTTTCTATAGTGTAGTGGTCCCTCCCCATCTCTGATCACCCAATTGCCCACCCGTTAATAAAATAACTTTCTTCCATAGTGTGGAGTCCTACCATAGTCCCAGATCACCCGATCACCCACCTATTAGCAAAATAATTCTTCCATAGTGTAGTGGTCCTCCCAACCCCCAACCACTCTGGTAATGACCTACCACCCCACTCCACCCACCCTAGCATGGCTGCCAGTTGGCAAGCAGCATAGCCCTCCTCACACCTCCACAGCTGCCTGCTGACCGAATTGTCAATGGCAGCTGATAGTATACACAACAAGCCCATTGGTTAAACAGCAACCAATGGGCTTGTAGTATACTATAAGCTGTCATTGACAGTTCAGCTGGTGGGCAGCCATGGAGGTGTGAGAAGGGCTGTGCTGCTCACCAACCAGTGGCCGTGCTAGAGTGGGGAGAGCAGGGTGATAGGTCATAACCGGAGCGGGTGGGGGGTTGGTGGGACCACTATACTATGGAAAAATTGTTTTGCTAATGGGTGGGTGATCAAGCAATTGGGGACTGGGGTAAGACCCTACACCAAAAAGTTATTTCATGAACAGTTGGGTCATTGGGTGATTGGGGACGTGGAGGGACCATTACACTATGGAAAAAGGGATACTATGCAGCAATCAGGGTGGGGGGAGAGATGCTGTACTATGGAAAAGGGGTTTTAATTATACACTGGGGCAATCAGTGATCAGGGTGGGGGAGGGACTCTGTACTACGGAAAATGAGTTTTATTATACAGTAGGGCAATCGGTAATTGGGGTGGGGGGAGGGACCACTACACCAATGGAAATATATTTTTTTTACCTTTGGGTCTGTGATTGGGGGTTGCGCGTCACTCTACTATGGAGCAATGTGGCTACGTGGAGCTTGGGCATGTGTGGGGGGGTGCACTGCCACACTAATGACATGCAAATGAGCCCATAATGGGCATGCTAATGGACACTAGTGCCTTGCATGCCCAATGAGCTCATTTGCACGCCTCTATTAGTGAACAGCACTTTATCGCCTGAGCATTATTGGCTGTGGCACCATTTTACTGGCTTACTGTGGGGGCAGCCCTACTACGTATTTTACTGCTTTTCCTGGGTTAGCACCCATCGGCTCCCAGCTCACAGTTGGATAGCCCACTGGGCTATCCAACTGTGGATAGCTCCGTTGCCCACCAGCACAGCTGGGAAGTGCAGCACAAACTTTTGCACCCACTTTGCACTCCCTTTGTCCTTTGTCCCTGGCCCTGGTTTGTATTTTAATGTCCATTCCCTAACCTGGTCTACTTTTTGGTGGCTGAGACTTTTAACATTAAAGTATGCTATGTAAAACCTCCTCCCTGTAATACATCTGCATACAACTTGTTATTCCCTATAATAGGGCCAGGATTGGGATGAATGTCCCACACAATAATAGAAAGATACAAAAAAATGACCCTTCCTGTTCCAACTTTCTTACTCATTAATTTCTGTGCAATGTTCTACAGTACAATCATCATTTTTCTCCTCATACCATTCCTTTTATATTAAATATAGTATGTACTGTAGGCTCAGAGTTATTAACTTTATATAATCTCATTCTGCCTGGTCTGATCATTTTATTTTCATAAGTATGGGTTCTAAAGATTGAGGTGGAACAGGAATCTCTGAGCCTGTGCCTGCAGCAGAAAAACACTATGCCCAAAAATACTGTTCCAGAGTACCTGAGATCAGAACCTTGTGCTAAGGGTTAATTGTCCCTCATTATCACACACACATAGAAAGGTGGCACACAAGGTTGGAGTGCTCATATACTTTCAATGGATGTAATAACAAAAAAATCCAGCACTCACCACCTACAATAAAGTGAGAATGCAGCTTCCAGAGTTCAAAAAAGTGCCAAATTTATTGAGGTGACATTAAAATAAACATACCTTGACGTGTCAGTTTTGAGTTTTGAACTATGGAAGCTGTGTTCTTGCATTATTGTAAGTGATGAGTACTGGATTTGCTGTTATTATATCCCACATAATATTACCTGTTGTTATTATATCCCACATGATATTACCAAAGCCCTAACTCCAAATATAAGACATAGTATTTTTATTTATATTAATCAGACCTAATGTCCACAGCTGCTATTAAAGGGTATGAGGTTTAATTTAGAATTTATGGGGACATTTTTTAAGGTAACTCAAAGTATACTATACTCACTGGCACTTTAAAGCAGATAGCTTAGACCTGTGTAAGGCCCCACAGTAAACTGTGCAGGTAAAGTTTTCACACACATTCAGATTAAGAACACCTGTCTGTTGCCCTCACAAAATTCGTGACCCCAGTCTTGCAAGGCATCATGGGAGTTGATGCATACTTGCACAAGCCAGAAGAAGTTATGCTCTCATTCAGGTCTGTTATATGTATTGTGAAATCCTTGTATTCTAAAGCATCATTTCTATTTCAGATACACTTTAAACTACAGAAAACAGCAGGGCACATACTATGCTTTGAAAAGTTTTATGGCCAGCATTAGGCAAGAACATAGGGACTGCAGAGGACAGCAACAGCACTGACACATACATTATGAACTACTGCAGGCTTTGGCACTAAAACATCATGCAATTCCAGGATGCCTTACATGAGACAAGTCATGACCCTTGCAATGGAGTCAAAGAGGCTTACATACCAGACTTCAGTACCTTCATTTACATTTACATTTAAATCCTGATGAATTAGAAGGATGTAACAGAGGCAGTTATTATTCATGCCTACAGACTACACAGGTAAACAGAATAAAAGGCTAAGGGGGGACCTTCTCTTTAAGACAATTTCACACACATTCAAATTCAATAAAGTGCTATGTAATTAGAGTTCACTGGCGCTAGCACTTCAAAGCAACAAGACTTGAGTTTATGAAAAGCTCACAACTAACTAAGCAACTAGTTAAGCAAGTGAGGGTTTAGTATACACTTAGCATACTTTTTTTTTTGTATTCTTTTTTCCCCTCTGTCATGCACTGGGACCTACTCCTCCTTCAAGCCACCTAGTAGCACCAGCAACCCCTTCCTGTAATTCCCGCAGAGCTGCCTACTTCATATTTGCAGCCTTCCTTCAGGTTAGCCTGGCATATCCCCTTTGCCGGGAGGGTCCCCCTCCTTCATGAGGGAAGGCACCAGCCAGGGGACTCCAGCACACTATTTTCTTTCTTGCCTGGGTACTGCTGAGGCAGACATTACTCTGCCGGGATTGCTCGAGGGCATCATCAGGGACAGCTGCCGTCATCCGGCCGATCCCAGTGCAGTTTCCACTTTTTCTGTGGTGTTCCCCTTGGTGCAATCCCTCTGCTGTGCTCCCAGTCTCCACTGGGGGCCGTTGCAGAGTGACCATGCATCCCCAACCCACCCCAGGGGAGGAGAGCAATCCCATGGATGCTCAATCCTACCCCTTCCCCTGCCGATCCCCGGCACCCAAGTCCATTCCTGAACCCGGGTCACCGGCGTGGTTTGAGGTGTGGCAACCAGCACCTCAGCCCTCTGTGCCACCAGGCCAGCCACACTTAGCATACTTTTAACACATCTTCATGCTAAGATATAAGGCCATAAAAATCATTATGAGTAACTGTACAGTTAAAACTATAATGGTTGTGTGGCAAAGTAACAAGATTTGAGTCTGTATGAAGACCTATATCTAACTGTGCAAGTGAGGTTTTAGCACACATTCATGCTGAGGCACAAAATCAGAAAAAGTCCTACAATAAACTGTGCTAGTAGGGGTTTAATACTGGCACTTCAAAGCAGCATGGTCAAACCTGTTCAAAACAGCAAGGTTAAATCTGTGCAAAGCCTGTCAAGGACTATATAGATAGGTTTTAACATTCGTACTTACTGAAATGTTTAAATACATTGGTAAAAAGAGAAAATAATGCAATTCAAAAATGCTGTCTGAAAATAGTAGAATAAAAGGAAATGTACCAACTAATAATTTTTCTTCTGAGTAGCACACCCACACATGTGCCGCTTGGATGACATAGGCTTTTAGTTTACTTTGCCTCACCCCCAGCTAACCATCAGGCCTCCGATACGCCCCATACCCCCTGAGACAACCAGAGAGAATGACAATGCTCAGAACAGGGAAGCAAATAGCAGATTCTGTGCAGCAATGTCTTACTGTAGCTGTAGCAGTTCTCAGAAAAACAGCATCGCAGTAGAGCGTGGCAGGTCACTGCTGCAGGCTGGTAGATGTCACGGCTTTGAAACTTTCACTGCAGCTGTGGAACTTTCACTGCAAGTAGCAGCTACTTCTTGCCTCAATTGCCTAATCTAGTATTTAAATCTTGCTTGCTTGTTAAAACAACAAAATCCTACAATAGATATTAATCCACAGGCTGCCCCATGCTCAAGGTTGAGTCCCAAAGGAGTACAGACAAGTGCATGGGTGCATGCACCACTTGAATGCCCTTCTCAGAGCAAACAAAAGTGCAAAAGCAAGTGCTGCATAATGTGGCTAAGTGGTTACTGCTCCTGTCTTTTGGTTGCTTGGTATGGGGAACAGTCAAACAGCATTGTGCACTACTGTAGCAGTGAACCCATGTACTGGCACTCCTAGTTCTGTTGAAGGGACACTTCTTTTCGCTTTTATTTTTGTGCAACAATCACATAACTTTATTGTCCGGCACCATTGCATAAAAGCACTTAACATAAAGAAAAAAAGTCATTGACTGAACTGCACATAACCAAAAAAACAGCTACAGCCCATCAGTGTCTGGTAGATTGGCTGAACAGTTACACTGTTACTTCTTTAGTTTTTCCCCCACCTTCTAGGTTGCTGTATTGGTTCCATTGCACACTTGCCAAACTTCTTAGAGCCCATGGCTCTTTCTTGATTCTGCTTGGCTATCCAACCGAGGGAAACAAGGAACATGCAATCACAAGTGCACGCACAGACGTGCTAACACTTTGTCACATTTTGCTGTCACATCTTTGCTTTGTCAGAGCTATTGTATTGTGTTGCTTGCCCTATTTAATTACTCACAACCACTAAATACTCACACCTGCCACCAGTTCTTAAGATTATGCAATCAAGATTATCCTTAGTCTAAGCATGCATGGATATAGTAAAGTGGTATTATTAGTTCACATAACCACCTGGTTTTGCAAACAGTCACCGACACTGTTCTGGTTCTCCCTGGAGTGAGTATTGGCAGATACTCCATTAGATGAATATCTAATCTTCCAGCCCAATATCTTAAATCAGCTGAATGATTGCTTCCGATTCACCAAAGCTTTGCTGAAAAGCTGGTCCCCCTTTCTCTCACTCCCGACAAACAGATTTCTGGCAACATGGATGAGTGTCCCAGCTAGGGACCACTCATGGGCTCCCGCTCGTGAGGATGCCACGTTCTTAGAATGGGCCAGAATCGGCTTAAAACAGACCCATCACTTTTTGGATAAGGGAAAATTTAGATAATTTAATCAGTTAAGACAAGAGTATACCTTACAACATAGCGATTTTCATCGCTACCTTCAAATCCGCCATTATATAAGCTCTAAAATAGGCCTAGATATAGCATCTCAGATGGTGCCCCCCCCATCCTCTTATACTACAGGTGGTAGATGGAAACAACCAGCAACACCTGGTGTCTAGGTTTTATAAAGCTTTACAAAAATCTCTTTCCCAGAGCGTGGAATCCACATAGGCACATTGGGAAGTCGAATTACAAATAGAGCTAACTCAGAGAGACTGGCTTTTTATATGGAGGAGACAGCACAAGGTGACTGGTTCTTACTCTTGGAGAGAATTTTCTTGGAAGATAATCTCTCATTACTTTTGAACCCCTCAGATAGTAGCTAAATTTAAGACAAATGAGAACTCAGAATGTTGGAGACATTGTGGACACAAGGAGGCCACTCACTGGCATATATTCTGGATATGCCCAATACTGGTTCCATTTTGGTCTGGGATAAGAGATAAGTTTGCTGTTCTTTTCCCAGACTTGGGCCCACTCTCTCCCGCGATTGCCCTTCTTCTGCACTACCCCAAACAATTTAAAACCACCCAACAAATATATCTCCCCAATATTCTTTTAAGCGCGGCTAAAAAATGTATTACCCAACTCTGGTTACGTCCAGAGCCTCCTAGTATTACTTCCTGGGAGAATACGATCTATGACATTTATAAGCTGGAACATACGACAGCTCGCCTCCAAAATAAGCTTCCAGACCTAATGAGCAGATGTATTAAGTGGTTCCTTTCTATAGCTCAAACCAGACCAGACCTAATCCTTTAAATAGAAGGATATTTCTATTGATATTGAATGTGCGGCATCTCGAGGGGTGAAGTCTTGACTCATTCCTCCCCCCAATAATTAGAGCAAATCTCCCCGGGGGGTGGGGGGTTAAATGCCCCTACCTTTATTTTAAAGACTGTCAGCATGGGGGTTCCTCCCACCTGGGGGCCTTTCCTCTCTTACCCATGGGATTTTCAGATGAGGATTTCTAATACTACTACTTAATTTAATAACTGAACGCATGGATACACACTTACTCCTAATTATATATATTTCCTTGCTCAATGTTTACCATGTATTAACTGGAAACAACTCGGTGAACTCTGTAATACTCATGAATGTAGAATTACTCAACAATGTAGAAATTATTATTTTCACTGTTTATGAGGTGCTCTGTATCCACTACCCTTTCCCCTTGCCTGTAAAAAAGGAAAAAAAGTGAAATAAATAAAGAATTAAAAAAAAAAAGATTATCCTTAGTCTACCAATCAAAGGTTCCCTGTCTCCTCTTGTAAGTGCATGGTGGGTCTGTCACTCATATTTTACAGGGTACATGGTGGCACTATTATTCTTTTCCATTATCATTTTTAATATTGATATGTACACAGCAGCACTTCATTTTAAAACCTACCACTTTCATACTGTGTACGATGGCAATGTCATTCACTTATAAACTGCTATATTGTAATATGTGCCACCAACATTTTATCTGTAGGTAAACCATACCAGTGCTGCCAAAACAAATAGCTGAGTAAAGGGAGTTCCCTAAAACATAAAAAACAACCTCCACCTACAGGACAGACAAGCTATCCACATACCCAAGCCAACATTAACAAGCTCTGGCCAGAACCGATAGGGCTGTGACGAGCTGCCAAGTTACCAAAGTTACATGTGTGCATAGAAATTATGGAACATTCAGGTGTAACTTGGCCATTTTTTGGAGGTGTTGCATCAGTTTTTCAACATGGCCTTTTTGGGACCCCTCCTCATGAAGAGTGGCAGTGTAATTTTGTTAACTTGTCCCGAAAGGTGATTTTGCAGAGCGACCATGCCATTGTATGCTACAGGTGTGAAAACACATTTCAGGCAGGATTTGAAAAATGACAGCTGTACTTTTGAAAAGGAGGTGTGCAAAAATGGCAATGTTGAAAATCTGGAGTGAAAATATTATAAATTGGCGAAGTTAGGAGTGTGCATAGAAACTGCACAATGCACGCTTGTAATACAGTCATTTTTGGGAGTTTTTTCACAAATTTGCGACATGGGCTGTTTGGGACCCGATCTCATCAACAGTGACACTGTTGTTTCATTAATCAGTCCCGAAAGATGATTTCGCACAGTGACAGCAAAATCACCTTTCGGGACCAAGTGACAAGATAACAGTGACACTGGTCATGAGGAGGGGACCCAAGAACCCCATGTTAAAAATTTGGGGCCAAAATTAAAAAAATGGCTGAGTTATCAACTTAAGTTGAAAACCCCATTGAATGCCATTATAGCACGCTTACCTTTGATTCTTCAGTTTGCAGTTCGGCTTTGAAGAGTGCAGACGTGTCCGGTCCAGAGAAGTTGACAGCACCGACCTCCAGAGGTAAGTATGGATTAAGGGGGTGGGTGCTCAGTGGCAGGGTGGGGATGGGGAGGGAGGACTGGGGCAATGATGAGGGACCATTTTCTTTTTTACATGTAAAAAAAAAATCACATCAGGTGAAGGTTTTCTTTATTTACAGGAGAAAATATATATATTTGGGAACACTGGGGTGGGCTCCCAGTGTACCACATGAGTTGGAAGGGTGGGTAGTTGATGCCAACACAGGGACTGGGCACCCCAATGTTGGTGGGGGGGAGAAAAAAACAAAGTTTTGGCACACCGGGGTGGGCTCCCAGTGTGCCACATGAGTTGGGGGGCTACATAATGCCGACATGGGGATTGGGGACCCTGATGTTGGCACGGGGCAAAGAACTACATTTGGGCACACTGAGGTGGGCTCCCAGTGTGCCACATGAGTTTGGATGGGGGCTACATAATGCTGACATGGGGATTGGGGGCCCCGATGTTGATGCAGGAGGATAGAAGCAGTGGGAGGGATTTTCTGCTGGCGGCAGTGACACAACTGCTCATGCATGACACTCACACATGCATAGTTGTGGTGAATGTCATTTTGCCATTCACAACATGACAGCGCCATGGAACTGTGCATTCACACAAGTCGCGCATGCACAGTTCATGCCCCGGAATGTGGAAGTAACAGCCAAAATAGTGCGGCTTGTTATTCTGTAGTGACTGATCGTGGCGGAAGGTTTCAAGCTCCATTGGACTTTTGGAAGGATACTTCCAAAAGTCCAATGGAAGATTCTATGATCGGCCATTTTTGTAAGCTATGAGCTGATCCCAAAAGGGTTGTAGGCTCTGCCCACAGCCCTAAGAACACAAATGAAACAAACCTATTCATATGTACATAGAAACATAGAAACATAGAATTTGATGGCAGATGACGACCGCTTGGCCTACCCAGTCTGCCCATTTCCCTACCTAATGGATAAGCTGCAGATCCTAGTTAACCAGCAGCCTACTTCTTCCTACCCCCACTCCCTAGAATTGCCTTATGACTGTCCCATGCATGTTTGAATTCCACCACTGTTTTTGACTCCACAACCTCCTCCGGAAGCCCGTTCCATGCATCCACAACCCTCTCTGAGAAAAAATACTTCCTTAAATTACCTCTAAGCTGCCCCCCTTCTATCTTCAAATTGTGCCCCCTTGTTCTTGCGCACCTCTTTTTGAAAGATGCTACCCTCTTGGACTTTGTTGATTCCTTGAGGTACTTGAAAGTTTCTATCATGTCCCCTCTCCTCCTTTCCTCGAGGCTATACATATTAAGCTCCTTAAGTCTCTCTTCATATGTCTCCGGGTGCAGACCCTGCACCATTTTAGTGTCTCTTCTCTGGACAGCTTCCATCCTGTCTATGTCTTTGTGGAGACTGGGTCTCCAGAACTGCATGCAGTACTCCAGATGGGGTCTCACCAGCTGTCTGTACAGAGGGATAATAACTTCCTGTTTTCTACTGGTGATGCCTCTCCCTATGCATCCCAGTATCCCCCCAGCCCTCCTTGCTGCCCTCTCACATTGCTTGCCCACCTTTAGGTCATCTGATATGACTACCCCCAGGTCCCTTTCCATTTTTGTTGTTGTTAGTATCTCACCCCCCAATGTGTACTCTTCCCCTGGGTTTTTGTTTCCCAGGTGCATTACCTTGCACTTCTTAGCATTGAATCTAAGCTGCCATACATTTGACCATTCCTCTAACCTTGCCAAGTCCCTTCTCATCCTTTCCACCCCACCTTGTGCATCAACTTTGTTGCAGATCTTTGTGTCATCTGCAAAGAGACATACTTTTTCTTCCAGTCCCTCTGCAATGTCACTTATAAAGACATTGAAGAGGACCGGTCCTAATACTGAACCCTGTGATACCCCACTAGTAACCCCCCTTTCTTCAGAGTGGACTCCATTTACTATTACTCTCTGTGTCCTATTCTCTAGCCAATTCTTTACCCAGGCTGTCATCTTGGGACCCACTCCCAGGCTGGCTAACTTGTATTTTAATCTTTTGTGTGGGACTGTGTCAAATGCCTTGCTAAAGTCCAGGTAGGCCATGTCCACAGCCCCTCCCTGATCTACTACTTTGGTCACCCAGTCAAAGAAATCTACCAGATTCGTCTGGCATGACCTTCCTGCTGTGAATCCATGCTGCCTTGGGTCCTGTGCCCCTCTAGCCTCTAGATACTCGACAATTCTTTCCTTCAGAAGTGATTCCATCATTTTCCCTATCACTGAGGTTAAACTAACAGGTCTGTAGTTTCCTGCTTCTGCCTTGCTCCCACTTTTGTGAAGGGGAATCACATCTGCCCTCCTCCAGTCCTCGGGTACCACCCCATCCTCCCATGATTTGTCAAAGAGGGTAGTCAGTGGTGTCACTAGTTCTACCCTTAGTTCTTTTAGAATTCTGGGATGAATCCCATCAGGCCCCATTGCTTTGTCCACCTTCAGTTTTAGGAGTTCTTTCAGAACCCTTTCTTCTGTAAATATTCTGGTATCAACTTCTGTATCCAGAGTGTTTCTACTGTTTGTTTTAGGTACCTCCCCCTCTTCATTTGTAAATACTGAGAAAAAATATTTGTTTAGTATCTCTGCCTTTTCACAGTCTCCCTCTGCCCACCCTCCCTCCCTTTATTAAGCCTCACTATCCCTCCCTTGGTCTTCCTTCGCTCCCTGATGTACCTATAAAGGTTTTATCCCCTTCTTAACTGAGTTGGTTATCTTTTCCTCGGTTTGGGCCTTTGCTGTTCTGACTGCCTTCCCAGCTTCCTTTTGCTTTAACTGATACAATTCTCTGTCCTGCTCCTTCTGTGATTCCTTGTACTTCCTGAATGCTTTCTTTTCTCTTGAACCTTCACTGCCACTTCCTTTGAGAACCATAGTGGTTTCTTACATCATTTTGTTTTGTTTATTTGCTTCACACAAAGGCTTGTTACCTCTGTGATGGCAGTTTTTATTATTCCCCATTGTTCTTCCACCCCTCCTTCCTGCCCATTTGCTAGTGCATTCCTTAGGCACTCACCCATTTTGGCAAAGTCAGCCCTCCTAAAGTCCAGTGCTTTTGCCTTTGTATGGCTTGACTCTATTGCCGTGTTTATTGTGAACCATACTGTTCGATGGTCGCTAGTTCCCAGATGGCTACCCACTTCTACATCTGTGATCCTCTCTCCATCTCCATTTGAGAGAACCAGGTCTAAGATTGCTCCCTCTCGAGTGGGTTCCAATACTAGTTGTCTAAGGCATGCCCCGTAGAATCATCTAGAATAACCCCACTCTTTGAAGTGGCTGCTGCAACTGCACTCCAGTTAACATCTGGCATATTCAGATCACCCATCAGCAATATCTCCCCTTTTCTGTCATTCTAAGTATACTTTCTATCATTTCCTTGTCCATTTCCTCCCCTGAGAAGGTCTATGCTCTAACCCCTGTGCGGATTGTGGTGCCATTGCCGGTCTCCAAATTTACCCACAGTGCTTCTTCTCCTCCCTGTTTACCCTTTTGCTCTGTTGCTTTGATTCCTTCCCTTATGTAAAGAGCTACTCCTCCACATTCAATCACAAATTATTGCAACCCAGATTACATTTCCTTGAAGGACAATATAGTGGATTAATACTTGCATCATCTTAACACATCAGGCTTATCTGAAAAAAAAAAAGGGCAGACTAGATGGGCCGGTATGGTCTTTTTCTGCCGTCAAGCCTCTATGATTTGTGGAAAAAAGTTATTTCAAGCTTTAAAGAAAACAGGATAACTAAAAGTCATCCTGAAGACCCTTCAGCATGCAATTCATTGAGCCAGCAGTATTTCCCCTGCAAAGGTTTTTTTTCTGGATGTCACCACCCGTTTGGGGCAAGTCACTTTTTCAATATCCACAAAGCAAAGTCCAGCCACAAACCCATGTCACACCTCCTCAAAATGTCATGCTATTGTGTAACTCAAGTTCTTTGTCATAACTGCAGTTTTTTGTTCAGTTATATTTGCCTTCAAGGGTCTTTTTGTTTGTCCTATGTAGTTTATGCTAAAATGGGCATGTAAATAGGAATATAACACTAGGGACCAGATATTCAAAAGTTAATGTGGGTACTAAGGGGTGTTTGTCCATGCTAACCAGGTTTTGCACCCTATTTATGGGTGAGGTCTATTTTCAGAGACCCCTACAGTGTGGGTAAAACCTGATAGCCCCTGAGAACTAACATAACATTGTACCCATGCAAATGAGGGGGTCCCCCCTGCAGATGGACACATTCAGTGATTTGTGCTGGCAGTAAAAGATACCCATAGGAGTACAATTCACCATCTTTGCAAACCTGGTCTTAATGTTGCTCAAGGCCCTGGTGGCAGGATGGCATTACCGCAGCTGCTGCCTCCATGAACCCAATCCTTTTCTAACAATGGATGCCCTGGTGTCCAGAGGCACTCTACCCTCTGATCTCCCACCACGGTGTGTAGCAACATGTCCCTGGTGTCTAGTGGCACCCTCTCCACCCTTGAAGCACCCGTCCCAGTGTAACTCAACTGGTCCTTGGTGTCTAGTGGCACCCCCTGCCTCTGAATATCCATACCATTACCTGCATGACTGTCTCTGGTGGATAGCAGTATCCCTCCACCCCAAACACCCATCTCCGACCTGCTGGTATATGTCCTGGTGTCTAGTGGTCCCCCCATTAGAATGTCAGTTACCAGGCAGACCACAGAAAAGTGGTGGTTCTGTGGTGCCCCTGCACCCAGCAGAACACCCACTCTGACCCCCCCTCATTTACAGAGCATAGTGGGACTGTGTGGTGCATTGCACTATGGTGACCGGCACAGCCTTCCTCTCACCCTCTTGGCCAGTGACTGCATTAGCTGCAGTGAATTCATGTACTGGAAGAGGTCATACATTGGACGGTGAGAACTGGCCAGTGGCTAGTCATACTGTACTGTTCATGCCACCAGTACCGTACTGTACCTATAAGCTAACATGGGGCTGGACAACCGCTGCTGCCATTTCAGGTCCACAGGGCATGTCCACCAGCAAAGCTACAGATCAGAGTGACAGCAATGAGTGGTGACACACAGGGAGGTTCCAGGACTTGCACAGAGTAACCCAGTGTGAAGTAGGCAGTGGTGAGCTCCACAGCTGGAGCTGCAGGGTCACACATGCCTGTTATTTAGCCCACTTCAGTGGTCAGATGCAGCCCTGCCTCCAGTGGCAGCTACTGTAGCCCCAGTGCCAAGGTTAAGGCATTGATCCCCCCAACCTCAGTGTAACAGACATTTCAGGCAGTACAGTAATACACTGTAAATCCAGGCTGTCCTGGCGGGTCATGGTTTCTCTTGCAGACACTAAATGGACAGTTGTAGCCCTGCCCTGCACCATTCTGAATAGCCATCCACCTTGCCACTGTGGCAGCTGACTGCCACTCACTGCTGGATGGACCTTCTTGACACTGCCACATACATTGGTGATCCACCCTTGTCAGTCTAGAGCACACTCACTTTGGCATAACAGTCCATGTTCATTCTGAACCTGCTGCTGTACTCCCTGCCCCCAGGATCTGGGCTATCATAACAGAGATCTTCGAGACTCTATGAAGATGAGAGCTCTGCCACCCCCACATGACACTCTGGGTCCTGCAAACTGGGATACGCCACTTTAGATGGACTGCCTAGCTTCCCAGATGGTCACTGGGGTGGCAGTGCCATCATCCCCATACAGTCCCAAATGTCACTGTTATGGTATCGAGATCCTAGGTTGAGGGGGTACCACAGCAGGTATAAAACAAACATGGCATGTCACTCCAAAGCCAGCATGCTCTGGGTTTCATCTCTACTTTTTTCATTGCTTCCAGTAATATGCCTAGTTCTCATTTCTTTTTTTACTTCTTTCAGCTCTGAGCAATTTATTTTAGCTCTTAAGAGCTGAACACATGGGATGTTCTTTTTAAGATGGTATGGGTGACCTATTTCCCACCATAATATTGTGTTCCCATCTGGTTTCTTTTTAAACAGCATTGTTTCTTGCTTCCCATTGTTGTAATATATTCTCAGATCTAAATTTAAAAATATGGCATCAGTCTAAAAGGCATTTTAATGCAGAGTTTTTTTGAGGAAGGAAAAAATATTGAGACCTGATTAATGCCACCTCCCCATAAAGGCAACATATGTGATCACGCACCATG
This sequence comes from Neoceratodus forsteri, assembly GCA_016271365.2. Taxonomy (NCBI): domain Eukaryota; kingdom Metazoa; phylum Chordata; order Ceratodontiformes; family Ceratodontidae; genus Neoceratodus; species Neoceratodus forsteri. The sequence continues at coordinate 1,648,228,911 of CM057450.1, forward strand.
ACTGTCAGAAGGTTGGCAGTATAGCCTATAGGTTAGAGTAAAGAGCTGTGAATGAGCTTGGTACATCCAGGAGACCAGACCTTGGTTTGATTCTCACAACCTCCACTTGCATACTGTGTGACTCTGAGCAAGTCACTTAGCCGCCCAGTGCTCCCAGGTCACCCCTGAAAACAGGCACTTGTGCCTAGTGGGCTTTACCTGGTTACCAAAGACTACAAAAAAAAAAAAGAAAAAAAAAAAGGTGGCAAGCCAAGGAGGTGAGAGGAAGGGTCATGCAAGCTGCCAATTTCATGGAGATTAGTACTCTGAGTGAGGGGGTTGTGGGGTGGGGAGCCTCTGTGGGTAGGTGGGTGGAGGACTGGTGTATGTTTCAGGAGTGTTGAGGGAACCACTACACCACCAGGAATATAAAATATTGTAATCTAGGCTATCAGGGGTTTGGGAGTAGTCACTAGACCACTAAGGAATTTAGAATAACATAAACCAAGTGATCAGGGGATTGGGGGGAAACACTAGACCACCAGTGAATATGGAATACTGTAAATGAGTGTCATGGGGTAGAGGGAACCACTAGACCACCAGGAAATATTGGACAATATAAACCAGGTGATCAGGGGGGTGGGGGAACAAAAAAACATGAACGAATATGAATACTGTATACTGGGTGATCAGGTGTTGGAGAAACCACTAGACTACAAGGGAACAGTAGAACAGTGGATGGGTGACCATCCACAACAAGGCTGTGTTTCCATCGAGGGAGTCGATGGCATCCTAAGGACCTTGAGAGAGAAGCTCAAGAGGTCTCTATTACACCATCAACTCCTGAGATGGAAACACAGCTTTAGTTGTGGATGGTCACCCATCCATTATTTTATGTAGTATATGGTGACCCGAAATGTGGAAAGTGTCATTTCACAAGGTTCAAACCTTGTGCTCATGGTGCTCCCACAATGATCCTCATTAAATTGATATTCTCTCCACTCCTGTCCCTGAAGAATCCAGTCCTCCATGATGCAGTCCTGCCCTAAAAGTTACCAGTTCTCCTCACCGCAGTCCCACTCTGCTCTGACTCCCATAACTGTGCCAGTAAATAAAAAAAAAAAAGGAGGAAACACTGGAAAAGGATAGTTTGGATACACGGAGCTGACCATGGAGTCCGTGACCAAACTGTGCCAGTGAACTGTTGTCCCGACCGCTCGCTAAGTGCAGCCGGCATTTAATCCAGTATTTTTTGAATCCCACATCGAATGAGCCAATCAGGTGGCAGGACAAGTCTGAAAAGTTGTTGTACTATCGATCTGACATCAGAACTATAGTGCAACAACTTTTTTGACCTTTGAACTGTCCTACAACAAGATTTTGAAAGCCACGGCTTTCTAGTCATAATAAGCCCTAACCATATACTATAGAATAATGTAAACCAGGCATTCGGAGGCATGAGAGAATTACTATACTATACGGTTGCAGAGAGTAAAAATTGCTGACGCTCTTTCTGACACCCTGCCTGTTCACTCGGGTGTTCCACAGGGATCCATACTGGACCCCCTCCTTTTTAGCCTTTTCTTAAACTCCCTCCCTTACCATTGCTCTGAGCAGATCATACTATATGCCGATGATGCTGTTGTATTCTCCACTCACAAAGATCCTGCAACTCTTCAACACAACCTTCAACTTGGTTTCAGTTCTGTAGAGAAATGGTTTCTTAATCATAAACTGGTCCTCAATAACAAGAAAACCAAATCTATGCTCTTCTGCAGCTCTCATAACCCACACAAGCTACACCACTTGACTATCTCCACCACCCAGGGGAACACTGTAGATCAGGTGGGGTCCTACAAATACTTAGGGATACAGCTTGACCCTAATCTCTCCTATGGACCTCACGTAGATAATGTAGCTACAGCTGCTAATACACGGCTTGGTCTCCTCTACAAACACAGACAACACCTCACGCCAGAAGCTTTGAATGTTGCAGTCCTGAGCTCTGTGATCTCTGTAATAGACGATGGTCTCATCATTTATGGCTCAGCCACAACCACAACCCTTAGACACCTCTCAACTGCCTTAAATAAGGCATGTCGGCTCATCACTGGTGCTCACCGTCTCACCCACACATGTGACCTGTACACCCAGACCGGCTGGCTCCAACTATCAAACTGCATAAAGTTTCTCACCTGCACCATGGCGAAAAAAATCTACCTTGGCCTTGCACCTTCTGGGGTCTCAACTCTGTTATAACATCGAACCAACAAACGGTGCCTTCGGAGATCCACGCTTCAGATACTGAAAGTCACCCACTGTCACACTTCACAGGGACAATGCTCTTTTGCTTATCGAGCACCACTCTGGTTCAATGGCCTCAGCCACACCATCTTCTCTGCCGCGACAATTGGTATGTTTAAAACTAGGCTCTGGGACTATCTCACTGCCAACAGCTCCTGTGACTGCCCAACTTAACCTTGTTTCTCCACTTCTCTGCCTACTGTAGTGGTCCCCCACCCCTCACTGGATTCTACCCTTGCATCTTGGTGTACCCAATGCTGCATTTTTCACCCTCTCCCCACCCTACCTACATTCCTTCTTCCCCAACTCCCCCCCTCCCCTCGTCCTCTCCCTATGACTCTGGCACTTCTTATCTCTTGTCTGTTTTCTCTGACAAATGCCGCTGTTGCCTTGCTTACAATGTTACCCTTGAATTGTATTAATCTGTAATCTGTTTGCAATGTCCACATTGTTGTAACGTCTGTTTTGATGTTCCCCATAATTTGTATTTCTCTGACATGGAACCTTTGTAAAAGAGCCTTGGCTCAAAGGTATTTGTAATCCTAGACTTGATAAATAAATAAAATAAATAAAAATAAAAACTATACCACCAGAGATTGTTTTCTATAGTGATTTGCGTGCTAAGGGGATGCTGTGTTGCATGGAAATGAGCCCTTGATAGGCATGCAATGGCCCCTTAATACTTTCTATGCCCAGTGAGCTCATGTGTATGCTTGGGCTGTTTATTTTCTGCAGGAGATCTAGCCCTGTCCTGTTTTGGGCAGCAGTAGCTCCTGCGAGCCATATGCAGCCCTGGTCTGTTAGTGCAGTGCAGATCCACTTAGCGCTGCACCAACTTGGCCTGATGCCCTGGACACTATGCTCTTATTAATGTCAAAAACATGTTGTATTAGTTCTTTAATTTTCTTTTCTATAAATGTATCATTTAGGAGCCTGGGATTAAGTTTCCAGGTTTTATCTTGAGTGGTCCCATAACTTAAGTCAAGCTATAAAAATATAGGATGATGGTCTGAAAGGACCAGTGTTTTGATTTTGCAAACGTGCGTCCTGGACAGAAATTTATGGGAGATTAAAAAATAATCAATCTTTGAAAAGGTTTTGTATGGACAAGAGCAGAAGAAGAAGGCTATGCCATCAGGATAGAGGGTTCTCCATGGAACTAAATGTTCCAGAGTGTCCATAAGCTCTCTTAAAGCTCTTTGACATAGGGACAACCTCTGTCTACCAGAGTCAGATTTATCTAGATATGGTTACTGAACTAAATTTGAATCACCCCCAGTAATAATAGGAAGGAAAGGAATGGAGCTAGAACTGTGGCTAAGAATGTAAAGAAAGCCAATTAGTCCCTATTTGGGCCACAGACCAATCCCAGCACTACTTTTACCTGGTGTAGTAGTCCTCTGAGAAAGATAAAGTGACCTTCTGGGTCAACTATATCTTGTAGGACAGTGAAAGTAACAGAATGAACAATAAGTATAGCAACCTCCCTCTGACTAGAGCTATTACCCACCCTGAATGTTTGACCCACCCACTCCCTCCTAAATCTATGAATCTGTTCTCTCAGCAAGTGTGTTTCCTGTAAGCATGCTATCGAGCTTCCTAATCTGTGCAAATGTTTCAGAATATAGTGCCTTTTTTCCCCTTGCCTGGCCACCCTTGATATTCCAAGAGGTTATTCTAACTGGAGTAGTCATCATAATCTGCTATTAACATAAGCAACATATCAGGGTCTCTAAAACACGATATAAATCATGTTATCAACTGCAACACCACTTATGTAGTCTATATGTCAGTTTGTTCATGTGGTGCATACTATATAGGAAAAACAAAGAGAAAGTGGAAGGAGAAAATATGAGAACATCTTAGAGCAATAAAGAATGAAAATCTAGAGAATGCATGGGCAGTCCACATAAAACATGTGGAGAATAAAACAGAGCATACCCTGAAGTTCATAGGTCTAGAAAGTGTCAGACTGGAGCCTAGAGGGGGGAACAGAGACAATGTGTTGAGTCAAAGAGAAAATTATTGGATAGTCACAATGGCAGCCTACATGGGACATGGTCTAAATGACCATGTGGAACTCAAGTCTTTTTTTGAAATCCAGATGCTAGTCATGTGACCAACTTGTCTATTCTCTTTTGTAGATCATGAATTGTAGAAGGTTCCAGTCTGAGGAATATACATAGTACATAAAGTGGCATCACCTTATTTTTTATGTCTAACAGATCAACCCTCTAAGAGACCTATGGACACTGAATAACATAATCTTCAGGTTTTTCTCTTCCACTTTGTTTTTTCTTCCTTTCTAAGGATACCACTTTTCCACTAGTTATCTAAAAACTGTAAACAATGGCTGTAACTACCACTTATCCTTTTATATAAGTTGAATGCCTATAACCAAGTGACAAGTTTATAAAGGTTTTTGATAATTGAACCTGCAATTAACATCCTTCCGGGAATCCCTACATTACCTATCCCCCCCCAATTTTTCTTCCCCTCATGATCTTCTTCACAACCCCCCCCCCCCACACACACACACACACTGTACACTTCTTTTGAACCATTGAACCTGTGGAGTTAGAAAACAGAATAGACTAGTACTCTAATTTAAACAATAGGTCAAATAATTGATTTTGTGTAACTAACTAACTGAAATTGCTACATAAAAATATTACAGGATCTTACTTTTAAAAAAATTGTTACATAAATTAAACTAAGAAAATGAGCTCTCTTGCTCAATCCTTCAGAAATTATTTACTGCTCTCCCTCTTAGCTTGAGTAATGCCCTTTGTAAGATTTTTTTTTAAAAAAAGAATGAAGAGCCATAGCTTGTAATGAGATTATTTTCAAGGGAATAAGGTACATACCAGGCTAAATGAAATGGGATACAGGATATTTAACTAAATAATAAGCAAAGGAAATGTTCCTATTTGTGCAAATACATTGAAAAGAGTGAGCAATTTTTAATTGGTGTGGTTCTTCACTGTAAATATATCACTTGGTAATTTATGAACTGTTCCCTGTTTATAATGAATGACACTTGTATATATAAAAAAGCATTTTATCACTTTAAGAAGTACCATGTGACTTGAACCATTAGGGATTATAAAAAGGGTATCTGCACTAATTGATACTATCTTCGTAAAAGCCAATGAGTTGGTGAAACATTAGAGGTTTTTGTACTGGTGACTACTGTGTTGGAGCCTGCAAAGGTTGCATTTGTGTGGTGAGCAAAATACATTTTCAGACTAAATCTGAAATACAATTGTGGACAGTTTTTTTGTGCATCTGGTGTGCCATGACTATCTCTCTGTTCTCTAAAACACCCACAGCCTCTGAAGGGATGCAGGTCAACAGAACCCTTCCTCCTCCCACCCCAGACAAAACTGATCCAATGGTAGAAATAAAAAATGTAAAACTATAATGGCCAACTGTGATTACTCCCAGAAAAAAAAACAATCAATTGTGTTACCAGGGTACCCTGGTCCTGATAACTGCTCTGCATGCTAGTCAGTCCATGATGGATGCATGGCAGGGTACAAACCCCTCAACCACCCAGCCAATTCCAGAGGCAGCAATCTTACTAATTATAAAATAAATCAGTTCTGGCAGGTATTCCTGACAGACGGAGGGGAAGGATCATGGTTTCGTGCCTTAACCCACTACAAGCACAGTGACTTCTTGGAGCTCATAATAAGTGAAAATAAAGATAGTATTAATTGATAATCTCAGACCTACTCTAGAATAAAGTAAATAACCAGATTATTTTATCCCAATACCATCACATCAGTTCAGATCAAATCAAATTTTATTTATAAAAGGTGCCTTTCCACTGATCAAGGTGCCTGCACATAATTAACAGACATCAAAAATGTTAAAACAATACATAATATCACAAATCTAAAACACAGTACAAATCACAGTCAAATAAATTAATAAAACACATCTGATTCAACATTAGTATTCATCAGAAAATGCCAGGCCAAACAGGTAAGTCTTTAATGCTGTTTTCAAGTGTTAGACAGTCAGATAGTCCCTTACCCGACGAGATAGAGAATTCCACAGGGTGGGGACTGCAAAGGCAAATGAGCGAGCCCCAGATGTCTTCAAACACATCCTGGGAGAATCTTTAGCAATCTCTCATCGGTGGATCAGAGCAGCCGGGAAGGGCAGTAGGGACAGAGGAGATCTTATAAGTAGTGAGGTTCCTGGTCATGTAGGGCTTTGTAGGTCAGCAAGTCGACCTTGATAATGATATGCCACTGCACAGGCAACCAGTGCAGTCCATGGAGCACAGGCATAATATGACTGGTCCTAGTCATATCAGTCAAAAGCCTGGCAACTGCATTCTGCACTAGCTGCAGGCAGCGGATATCAGTCCCCAGTAACCCTAGGTAAAGGGCATTGCAGTAGTCAAGGCGAGTGGTAATGAAGGCATTGACCAGTGTTGGAAGATCTTCAGGAGAGACCAGGTGCTTCACCTGGGCAATATTCCTCAGGTGGTAGAAAGAGGTCTTGACAATGGCTGACACCTGTAATCTAAGTGTCAAGCCATCATCAAAAATAATGCCCAGGTTATGCACCTGGTCTGAAGTGGTAAGCCGGACACCCCCGAGCCAAAGACCAGAGGGTTGTCTAGCCAACACACTCACCCCAATGATCTGGGTCCACCACCAACACCTCAGTTTTATCCATGTTCAACTTCAGCCAGCTAGCACTCATCCAGTTCTAGATCTCGGATAAGCAGTTGTTAAACACCAAGAGAATATCTCCCTGCTCAGGTACAAAGGACATGTACAGCTGAGTATCATCTGCATAGCAGTGAAAACTCAAACTGTACCACCCTATAATGTCCCCTAATGGCAGCATATAGACAGAGAACAATGTGGGTGCCAGAATGGATCCCTGAGGTACCCCGCAAGATAGGGGAAGAGGGGCAGAGGAATAAATTCCTGAGACCACTGTCTGCATCCTACCTGCAAGGAATGAAAAAAACCATCTGAAGACAGTACCCGATAGTCCACAGATGAACCGCAGGCACTCCAAAAGCACATCATGGTCAACCATGTCAAATGCTGCCGAGGGATCAAGGAGGACCAAGATGGAATGGGTCCTCTGAGCTCTTGCTATTAGGAGGTCATTTAGCACCTGAACAAGGGCTGTCTCAGTGCTGTGCTTCTTCCTAAATCCAGACTGGTGAGAATCATTGACATCATGGCTGGATAAATGATCATCCAGCTCCAGCACAACCACCCTCTCAAAAACCTTGCCAACAAAGGGCAGGTTAGAGATAGGTCTATAGTTGGCAAGACAGGTCAAGGGAGTGTTTTTTCAGGAGTGGTCATATGACCACCTCCTTCAGGGAATCTGGGAAGACCCCCCTTTTCCAATGACTTCCAGACTGTTTCAGTCAGGACAGGGCTGATCTCATCAACACACCCCACTAGGAGACATGTTGGGCCCAGGTCCAAACAACAACTTGTTGGCCACAAGATCTGGATAATCCTAATGATGTTCATGATGTCCAGCCAGCCAAAGTCAGACTAGATAGACCAGGTGCTCGCAACCTCCCGTTGACCTCCACAATGTCCCATAGAGGGGGCTGGGAGAATCTCAGACCTGATGGTGGCAACCTTTTCCACAAAAGATCAAGCCAACTCATCACATCTTTCTTGTGACAAGGCTTCACCACACTGTAGACAGATTGGATTGTACCATCTGTCAACAGTCTGGAAGAGATGAGCTGGTTGATTCTGCACAATGGCAATCTCCCTGGACAGGAATGCTGCCTTTTTATTGGTGATTGGTGATTGTTGATTGATAGACAGTATAATGTTCCATCAATCTAAGCTTGTCAACCTCCAAGCTGGACTTCTGCCAAGCCCTCTCTAACCTTCAACGCACTCTTCTCAACTTCTTCAAGGTCCCATCAAACCATGGGGACCTTGGGCGAAGTTATGAAGGAACACATCAAAAGACAAGGGTGAAGTCCTAAAGTATTAATCTGTGTATCATCAAAAAGAGACATGTGTAATGTTGGTAATCAATTCTGACAAAAAAAAGGGGGTGGGGTATGGTCATGGGCCTCAGCCCAGCTGCAATCACAATAACTACCTGGAGCTCATAGTAAGTAGTGATAAAGAGAAAATTTAATCAGCAGTCCCCAACATGTCCCAGAACAACATAAATAGCCCTGGCCATGTCATCTTAAAATTACTTCCTTTGCTATCATGGAACATATCAGAAAATAGGAGCAATGCCTTGGAGTATTAATCTGCTTAGGGGCAATAAAGCGACAACCCCTGTGGTTTCCCATCCTCCTACTCTCCCCTTCAAACCAGCTTGGCAGAAGACATCAGGAGAAAGGACTGCTGTGTGACTGAACTTCTCTGCTGGGTCTATATTGCCCTCCTTCCCTCCCCTCCACCCAAAGCTAGTTCTATTTTTATAGGCACAGGATTTGACTGACAACAGAAACTTCCTGTTTAGGGGCAGGAAGTGAGTGATCACAGAACCACCAAGGACCCACCATCCTAGAAGGGCAAGAGTAGCTCCCCGGCCCCCTCTAGCTGCTGGAGGCCTGCCTCTGAACAAGTAAGTGGTCTACTGAGAAATATAGGATATTCTTGTCTCAGAACAGGACAATCAGGAGCTTAAAGGGCACACAGGCAGAAAGTAAGGAGAGAGAAAAAAAAACAGAGGAAAGAGTAAGGATTGCAAACAGTTAAGGGGCCAGAAATAAGACATGATTGGAGTGGTGCAGTGCAGTGGCTGTGGAGCAGCAGTCTTCCGGGAGATGTTCTGGAGGATGCGGTGTTGTCCCATCTGCAGGCACCTCTCTGGGCTGAGTGGGAGGTTGCTCATCTCCAGGCTGAGTTGGCCAGGATTTGTGGGACCTCCTCTTCCATCCAGGGACCACCAGTGCCACTGCCGTTGCCTCAGAGGTTGCCAAGAAAGAGGAGCGGTTGGACCACAGTGGGCTCAGGGAGACTGAGGGTGGTGGAACAGAGGCGCATCCCTCCAGTTGTACCTCTCCACAATTCCTATGCCATTCTGGCAAAGTGTGGTTCCTCTATGGAGGCACCCACAGTGGAGACCAAGGAGGATGCTGGGAACCTCCACAAAGGAGACCCACAGGAGGGTGGCAGGGGACCCTGCAGGGGAAGGAAACAACTCCTGGTGGGGGACTCCATTGTTAGGAAGGTAGAACTGGGCAAGGAAGGGGAGAGGGAGGTAAGGTGCCTGCCTGGCGCCATGGCTTGGAGGGACAGGGAGCAAATCCTCAGGATTGCCGGAGCAGCTGCACAGGGAAGGGAGCTGGATGTCATTGTCCACCTAGGGACAAATGACCTGGCTAAGAAAGGGATTAGAGAAGTGCAGGAAGAGTTTGTGGAATTGGGGAGGGGCCTTAGTCAAGTAGCACGCATGGTAACCTTCTCGGAGGTGCTACCCATCTCATGGCATGAGAGACTAGGTGTTCCGGCATCATGGGATTCAATCAGTGGTTGGAAAACTGGTGTAGAGCTCAGGATTGGCTTCATTGGGGACTGGGGGTCCACCTGGAGTGATGCAAGCCTATACTGGCACGATGGGCTGCATCTATCCGGGAGGGGAACCAGGATCCTAGGTGATAGGTTTAAATGCTTCATTGGCAAGCTTTTAAACTAGCCAAGGGGAGGCACTGGAAAGGAGCAGGAAAATCCTAGCCCTCCCAAACAATCACAGTAGTAAGTGTGGCAAACACCAACATGGAAGTGTCGATAGGGAGAAGGGCAGGGGTAAATGGAGAAAGTGACAAAGGCAAGAAGGACAGGGATGGGGCAAAAGGGGGTAAGGCCATCAGGAAATGGAGGGTAATGAGTACCAATGCCCGTAGTCTGGGCAACAAGCTCCCTGAGCTGGTGGCCTTAATGGAAGAGGGATGCCTGGATATCGTAGCAGTCACAGAAACATGGTACACAGAACCATGACTGGGATGTTAACATACCAGGGTACATAACCTACAGGAGAGACAGGCAGGGGAAAAGAGGGGGAGGAGTAGCTCTCTATGTAAAGGAAGGGATAAAAGCAACTGAACAAAAGAGTAAACAGGGAGGAGAGGAGGCACTGTGGGTGCCATTGGAGACTGAAAAAGGCACCAAATTGCACAGGGTTGTGTACAGACCCCCATGTCAGGGGAAGGAATGGACAAGGATATGATGGAAGGCATTCTTAGAATGGCAGAGAAAGGGAGATACTGTTGATGGAGACCTGAATATGCAGATGTTAACTGGAGCACATTTGCTGCAGCCACATCCAAGAGCAGGGCCATTCTTGATGCCCTACAGGTGGCAGGCATTAGACAGCTAGTTTGGAACCCACTCTTGAGGGCAATCTTAGAACCGTACTCAAGCGGGGCAGTGAGAGGATCTCAGATCTAGAAGTGGGTTGCCATCTGAGGACAAGTGACCATCAAACAGTGTGGTTCACGTTAAACTCAGCTACAGAGTCAAGCCATACAAAAGTGAGGGTACTGGACCTTAGGAGGGCTGACTTTGGCAAGATGGAAGTGCCTCAGAAAAGCACTAGCAAACAGGCTAGAAGGAGGTGTGGAGCAACAATGAGGAATTATCAAAACTGCCATCACAGAGGCAACAAGCCTTTGTGTGAAGCAAATAAACAAATCAAACGAAAGAAAAACCACTAAGGTTCTCAAGAGGTGGCTGGAAAGTCAGGAAGAAAAGATAGCATTCCAGAAGTATAAGAAACACAGAAGGAGCAGGACAGAGAGCTGTACCAGTTAAGGCAGAAAGAAGCAGGAGGGGAAGTCAGAGTAGCAAAGGCCCAAACTGAGGAAAGATAGCCAACTCAGTTAAGAAGGGGATAACACCTTTTATAGGTACATCAGCGCGTAGAAAGACAAAGGGAGAGGATAGTGAGGCTGAATAGAATGAGCGGTGGGTGGGCAGAGGGACAGTGAAAAAGCAGGAATACTGACGAATATTTCTGCTCAGTATTCACAAAAGAGGAGGGGAAGTGCCTAATCCAATTAACAGAAGCACTCTTGATAGGGGGTCGATCCCAGTCCTTTCACAGAGAAAGGGTTCTGCAAGAACTCCTAAAACTGAAGGTGGACAAAGCAATGGGTCCTGATGGAATTCACCCCAGAATTCTAAAAGAATTAAGGAAGGAACTAGTGAAATCACTGGCTACTCTTTTTAATAAATCATGGGAGGATGATGTGGTACCTGAGGACTGGAGGAAGGCGGATGTGATTCCCCTTCACAAAAGTGGGACCAAGACAGAGGCAGGAAACTACAGACCTGTCAGTCTGACCTCTGTGGTAGGGAAAGTGATGGAGTCACTTCTGAAGAAAAGAATAGCTGAGTACCTAGAGGTCAGTGGAGCACAGGATCTAAGGCAGCATGGGTTCACAGCAGGAAGGTCATGTCAGACGAATCTAATAGATTTCTTTGACTGGGTGACAAAAGTAGTAGACCAGGGAGGGGCTGTGGACATGGCCTACCTAGACTTTAGCAAGGCATTTGACACAGTCCACACAAAGATTATTAGTCAAATTAACCAGCCTGGGAGTGGGTCCCAGGGTGGTAGCCTGGGTAAAACATTGGCTGGACAACAGGACACAGAAGGTAATTGTAAATGGAGTCCACTCTGAAGAAAGGGGCGGTTACTAGTGGGGTACTGCAGGGTTCAGTATTGGGTCCAGTCCTTTTTAATGTCTTCATCAGTGACATTGCAGAGGGACTGGAAGGAAAAGTATGCCTTTTTGCAGATGACACAAAGATCTGCAACAGGGTTGATACACATGGAGGCGTGGAAAGGATGAAAAGGGACTTGGCAAGGTTGGAGGAATGGTCAGACGTATGGCAGCTAGGATTCAATGCAAAAAAGTGCAAAATAATGCACCTGGGAAACAAGAACCCAGGGGAAGAATACACAATGGGTGGGGAGGTAGTAACAACAACAAAACAGGAAAGGGACCTGGGGGTAATCATATCAGATGACCTTAAGGTTGCAAGCAATGTGAAGGCAGTAGGGAGGGCGGGGGTATACTGGGATGTATAGGGAGGCATCAGCAGCAGAAAACAGGAAGTTGTTATCCCTCTGTACAGACAGTTGGTGAGACCCCATCTGGAATACTGTGTCCAGTTCTGGAGACCCCATCTCCGCAAGGACATAGACAGGATAGAGGCAGTCCAGAGGAAGGCAACTAAAATGATGCAGGGTCTGCAAGAGAAGCCGTATGAGGAGAGACTAAAGGAGCTTAATATGTATACCCTTGAGGAAAGAAGGGAGAGGGGGGACATGATAGAAACTTTCAAGTACCTCAAGGGAATCAACAAAGTCCAAGAGGGTAGCATCTTTCAGAAAAAGAGACTTGCAAGAACAAGGGGACACAATTTAAGGATAGAAGGAGGGCAGTTCAGGGGCAATGTGAGGAAGTATTATTTCACAGAGAGGGTAGTGGATGCATGGAACAGCCTTCTGGAGGAAGTTGTGGGGTCTAAAACTGTGGGAGAATTCAAGAATACATGGGACAGACATAAGGCAATTATTGTGGGGGGCAGGAAGATATAGGCTGTTGGTTAACTAGGATCTGCGGCCTATCCTGTAGGTAGGGAAAAGGGCAGACTAGATGGGTCTAGCGGTCCTTATCTGCCGTCAAAGTCTATGTTTCTATGTAAACCAAACATACAGTAACTATATAGCATTCCAAACTCTTGGTGGGGGGTTGGGCTGTCTCCTAATTAATTATATAAGAAAAAGGTAGGAGATCTCAAAACATTATACTGTGCAAGCTGAGCCCATGCAAAACACGGCCTCAAAATCAAGGAGTAGATTGCATGTACTGAACTCCTCACTCAATATATAAAGGGAGGGAAAGTGTAAAATAAGCTAAGATCTCTGGTGCATACTATATCAAGCTATACGAGGCATCAGTACTGGGTTTTTACCAGAGTGCCAGAGCACTAATTCAGATAGACTCTATCAAATTGGTGTTCTTAAAAACAGCTGAGGATCAGCCAATACCTACTGTAAGACTTCCATACCAGATACTAAAACATGCAGCAAAACCACAAGCTGTACCATCCCCTCACCCTTCCAAGTAACATAACCAAATGGTAACAAGTAAAGCATCAAATAGGCAGTGCTAATTAAGGTCAGCAAGTCAATAAAACATAATGCAAAAAAACGATGGAACATTTTTCCAACACATCAGCAAAACTACTGATAATATATAAGTCACTGTCACGTAAGCTGAGAATCAGCTTCTAAGCTGCTTTAAGTAACTACTAGTCCTCACACTTTCACAGCGCCCCAGAGGAGATTTCCATTTTGTGAACCTGGCTTCTTCCCCGACACCCACCAGAAAACAGGTTAGGGAGCAATGTCTGGGAGCTCCTGCTTAGCTTGGTTGGCCAAGTTGAATATCTTCTGGCCATCCAGTAATGACACCTAAAGTCTAGCTCGACATAAAAGGTGGGAGAGTGTGCTGCTTACAGTTTAGGATACTGTTCTTTATATTCCTTGCATTTTGATCACACCAATGGGCAGAAATCCTGGAAGATGGAAATCCGGCGGCCCTCCCATTGGAGCTCTTGGATGGATTGAACTTTAGCCAGAATATGCTGTTTTTCTAAAATATTGAGAAGACGAAGGATAATGGGGCAAGGCTTTTCACCCTTTGTAAGTTGTGGCCATAGGGAACAATATTCTCACTCTATAATATAGTTAGAGCTGTTCAGTGAAGGACCAGCTATTTTTTTGCAGTAGTCTTTGAGTGAAGAACAGCATATCAGGACCCTAGGCATGTTGGTGTAACCCCCCTGCAAATGGGGGTTCCCAAAAGACTGCCAGGAGCTTGCTTGAATGCTCCAAGCCTGAATGGTGTTTGGCGTTTAAGCCATTTATCAGTGAGTGTTTTTAGAACCTCTGGTACTGTCTCTTTAAGAGCTGTCTGCTTGCAGACATAATTAGTTTGTATGGGGGACTGTGTGTTTCTTTGATTGAGTACCACTCAAGCTGCTGCCAATTCACTTCATTTTGCAGTCACTAGGGTGCAAAGGAACCTATCTGAAAGATGTAACTGTTTGCCAGAAATCATTTACAGTAATAATGAAATTACAGTTTGTCTAACCTGCTTTCTTTGCAGTCAGAACTGTGTCTGCTAGTTCCCCATTCTAGTTTTGAACTGCTGAACTGGACCAATCAGTGTGGGGTAAGCTAGCTCTAAAATGGTGCCTTGACGAATCAGAACTTGGACTCATAATCTGAGCCAGCCACAAGAGGATTGTATGAGCAGTGACTCTGGGAGATGTAGTTTAGACTTCAGCATCTTTTGGACCAACAGCAGCAGTCTATCGTGGTGACAGCCAATCCAGTCAAGAACTGGGAGGAACTCAAAGGAAGTGCCGGTTTTGTCGGGTTGGAGTTTCAGTTGAGCTTTGGCAGTGAAGATGGAAGGAGCCCTGTGCTTTTCAGTGTGCAGTTTAGTCAAAAAGCGTGTAAGGCCCAGAGTTCCGGGTCTGGCAGCTTGTGTAACAGCTGTTGTGGGACTGAATCCGTCCTGTGAAAAGAATCAAAGGATCTCTGAAGAGTAGAAACCAGGCTCACCCTGTAGAAGACTGGAGGAATTGCTGAAAATTGCACTTGGTCTGTCAGGAACTGAATCTGCTGTGTGTTCTCCCGGTATTGTGCAGTAATTGCGATCGGGATACAGATGCAGCCTGCCTGGTATAGTGCTTTCTTTTATATGGATGTGTGAAGAGGTTTGTGTACCTCAAGTGAGCCCTGCTGACATTGAAGGACCCTATCTTATTTGGAGGTCGTGAGTACTAATTCAGGGTCGCTCCTGTTGAATTGCCACATTAAATCCAAATGGAATTACTGTACTGCTGACTGTTTAATTCTCCTTTTCTCTGTGTGAAGGGCCTACCAGCTTCTACCAGGTTTGGACTAGCCACTAGGGCTTGGGTACCCAGGGACAGTAACTGATAGGGATAGGCCTGTGCACAGAGCCATAAATAGATTATTAGAGTGATAAGCTAATTAACCTGATTTCCCCTGTCCTTGTTATATCCCCTAAATAAATCAGAGCTGCTTGTTTCAGCAAAGTTATACTGCCTGAGGTATTTGTCTATGTTAAAGTACTGTACTGTGATTGTTGCACTGTATCTCATTTCACAGGAGGTCCCAGTGCGGAACCAGACCTGGGGGTAAGTGTATACTGTGAAGGTAATTCTGATATATTGTGTGGGCCACTAGTGGGAAGAAAGGGGTTGCAGTGTCCCAGAGGCTGTGACCAAGTTAGTTTAACTATTGCAAACCCTGACCTCTGGGTGGAGGCACCCGCCATTGGATCCAGGCCCCTCAACCTGTTAGTGGCAAATCAGGCAGGGGTAGTAGCCCCTGGGATAGCGCCATCTAGGGGTTACATCTTGGAGGTTCACCGCTGGGATTGTGTGTCCTCTAGTGGCCATATTTACGAACCACTGTTAGAAAAAAATGGGTACCCCGACAGAAGTGGCTGTGCACCGGCTGGTGGAGTGGTGTACTGGGGAGGAGATCGACCCCCAAAATGCTATGCTTATCCTGGACATCCCCCTGGGTATCAATACGGACACTGTGCAGGGAGTACTTTCCAAGGTGGAAGGTTTACAAAACCCTGTGGTGGTGGGTCGGCATGCTAATCTGCTCACCCACACTTTCCTGGCCCTAGTAGAGTTTAAGGATCCCATAGATAGCTCCAAGTGCCACAGACCATTACCCCAGGAGCCCTCACTGCTTGGAGTGATAACTAAGGACAGTAAAGACCTGGGGGAATCAGCCCCACCACTATCTGAAACTTTTGAGGAGAAATTTGCTGAATGGTTGCTGGGAGAGGGAAAACTGTGGAGGACTTGAAGAAACTATTCTTGCCACCTGGGTGTTCCTCCCCAACACCTCTCCTGCTCCAGTGCCCGTAATGGTGGCTGAGACCAATGCAGACTCCTATTTCTGCACCTGCCATTAGTCACGACTCTTACGAAGGTTGAGGATCTTCTCGGCACCCTCCCACCCCCAAGGGAGGATGACTGGGAGACCTGGATAGACTATATTGCCCCCAAGTCCTAGAATAGCAATGCTCGGAAGCAGAAGCGAAAAGAGGGTTAGTGAGAACCTCCGAGTCCTGCCCACGCTGCCATTCGTGCTAAGCGGGCCAGTAACCCTGAAGTGACTGCACAGGCCTATCTTGAGGCCCTAGAGAATGTGTATGGGAGCCAGATTCTGATGAGGACCTATGGTGGAGAGTAAGAGATGCACAACAGTACCAAGGGAGTTGTTGTCTGTGTATGTATCTCGGCTGGAAAAATTGTTGCAAGAATGCCTCAGAAAGGTAGTTTGCCAGCGATTGAACTGGACCCGAACCAGGCTGGACAGGATCCTGAAGTCTGCCCCTTCTCAGAACTGCTGTTGCTTCAGTTCGCCCCAGCGGATCGACTGGAATCCCCACCCTCCTATGATGAGTGAATGAGAGAAATTCGAGGAGTTGAGAAAAGCGACCTCGGGAGGACCTGCACCAATAGCTGCGGCTCCGACCCGGTGACTGAGGGTGACCCATCAAGTGAAGTTCAGGGGCAGAGGTTGGCAGTCAATAAGTGCTCTGACAAGGAAAAAGATATGCCACAATGGGGCGAACTGTTGAGAGAGATCAGAATTCAAAACAGTCCCTTTATGAAGGCCACGCCTGCAGAATACGGGCCCTGACCTATATCCGACTGCATCTGCTATGGTGGGTACCCACCATGTATCTCTGCTGATAACAGCTCCAAACTCAATTCCTTGACCATGGAAGTGGAGAAACTGACGAGATGTCTCCAAATGCTTATCACGCCGCAGACAGAGATGGCACCAAGGTTTCCAGTTAGTAATACCCGCCCTGGCTCCCAGTGTGGCACCTCGGCCAGCTCAAACTCCAGAAAGTATGTTTTGCTATAATTGTGGGAAAGATGGGCACATGAAAAGGAATGCCAGTCCCCAAAGACACTGACAAATTTGCATATAGGCTACAAGGAGCTTGGAGAACAAATCAGTGAATTAAGAGGTGCACAAAATGATCATTGAGGGCACCAAAAATGCTAATTCCGTCCTTTTGTGGCAAGGTCCAGTTGCCCAGGCCCCCACACACGCCTCTCAGACTGGGTCCAGAATAGTGGGTCCCTCCATGGAGACCACTGTAAAGGTGAATGGAGTGTCTACAAGAGCTGTATTAGACAGTGGCTCCCAAGTGACAATTATGTTCCAGGATTGGTATCAGAAGCATTTGTCAGATGTACCCTTACAACCATTAGAAGGACTGCATGTATGGGGTTAGTGAGAAGGCCTACCCTATTCGGGTATATCTGAATTTGGCTGTCTTTCCCCACCTCCGTGGCTGGGTGGCGAACAAGTAGAGACCCTAGTCTTAGTGTGTCCCCCACTGGACTGTATGATAGTGTCCTTTGTTGATTGGAACAAATGCTCATATGTTCGGAAGGCTGGCACAGTTGTGTTATGAAAAACAGGGTCAAAGACTAGTAGAGCTTTAAGAGTTCGGCTTTAATTAAGAAGGCCTATGAGGCACAGAGAGATGCTGAAAAACAGAACCAGAGGAACCGGTCGAATTGTATGGAAGAAGGATCTGAGTCTCTGATCCTGCGCCAAATGCCAGTGTACCTTACAGGAGAGGTCCGTATCAGAAAGGATGCTAAGAATAAAATATTAATGTTGGATGCACCAGGCGATGGGAAAATTGCCAGAGGACTGCTGGTCAAGCCTAGTATTTTGCCCCTAGAGCCCATGCTTATGCCAGAAGGGTAATGGTCCAAGTTCATAATGTGTCTGAAAGAGACATTCGAGTAAACAGAGGTTGCATCCTGGCTAATGTGCATTGTGCAGACACTGCAGTGCTACCCAGCAGCAAGAGTTCAAGGAAGAATGACAGAGTAGCATACAGACTAGTTTGATTTGGCAACTCCCGCTGCCAGCTGAATGGAAAGTGAGGATCAGTGAGAAGCTTGCCCAGAGAGACCAGGTGTTTTCTTTAAGGAATGGGATGTAGGATGCGTTCAAGGAGCTGAGCACAATATCCGGCTGCATAATAGAAGACCATTTCGTGAGAGGTCTCGGCGCCTGGCACCTGCTGACATAGATGATGTGAGATGGCATCTGCAAGAATGTTAGCTGCTGGTGTAATACAAGAATCCAGAAGCCCTTATGCTTCCCCATTGTGGTAGTGAGGAAAAGAATGGAACAGTAAGGATGTGTGTGGATTATCGCACCTTAAACCGCGGACTATCCCTGATCAGTACACAATGCCCGCATTCAGGATGCTTTGGACTGCCTAAGCAGGAGCAAGTGGTTCTCTGTGCTGGATCTCCGCAGTGGGTACTACCAGATCCGATGGCCCCAGAGGACCGTGAGAAGACGGCCTTTATCTGTCCGCTTAGCTTCTATGAATTCATGAGGATGCCTCAAAGGTTTCAGGTGCCCAGCCACTTTTCAACGATTGATGGAGCGTGCAGTGGGACATGAACTTACTAGAGTGCCTGGTATACCTAGATGATGTTATTGTGTTTGCAGCTCACTGGAGGAACATGAGAGCAGATTATTTAAGGTATTGGACCGACTGGAGGACTTTGGCCTTAAACTGTCCATTGATAAGTGTCAATTCTTTCAAACATCAGTAAAGTATATGGGACACATAGTATCCACCGAGGGAATAGAGACCGACCCAAGTAAAGTTGAGGCCTTGACCACCTGGCCAGACCCAAAATCTAAAAGACTGCAAAGATTCCTGGGATTCTGTGGTTATTATCGGCACTTCATCAAGGACTATTCAAGAGTGATCCGCCCTTTACTTAACCTTATTCAAGGGTATCCCCAACCCACAAAAAATACCAAAGTCAGCGTCCCTCAAGACTGAAAGAGTGTATTTTCATCCGGGTGAATATTTGGGGCCGCTGGACTCCTGATTGTGAGACTGCTTTTCATGAGATCATATATCAACTACCCATGCTCCAGTGCTGGCCTATGCGATCCAAGAAAACCTTACGTCCTGCACACTGATGCTAGCTTGCAAGGGTTAGGGCTGTGTTGTACCAAGAGCACGAAATGGCCTGAGACCAGTGGCCTTTGCCAGTAGAAGCCTGACCCCATCCGAAAAGAACTATCCTGTACATAAGTTAGAGTTCCTAGCTTTGAAGTGGGCTATTGTTGACCAATTCCATGAGTACTTGTATGGGGCTAAAATACTAGTAAAAACTGACAATAATCCTTTGACCTATGTGCAGACCTCAGCTAAGTTGGATGCCACTGGCCATAGGTGGATTTCTGCATTATCTACATATGACTATGCTCTCGAATACCGAGCAGGTCTGAACCACATAGATGCTGATGCTCTCTCCCGGAGGCCTGTTCCCCAGAATGATTGGGTCCGATTGGCAGAACTGACATTCGGGCACTCTGGAAGTTTGACAGGAGGAACAAATGTCCAGGACGCAGTGGACTGCATGGTGGATTGCTTGGAGCCTCTGAGGAATTGCATACCTGCTGCTTGTGCCACTTTTCTGCAATAGACATTGGTGCACTGCCTCAGCTGGACAATGACAGTATTAGTGGTCTCAATCCTGCGATCCCATGATCAAAGCAGCTTTAGAAGCCCTCTATGCAGGAAAAGATGTGTCCAAATTACGCTCCACTGATTTGAGAACTGCACTGTTATACAAAGAAGGTCCTAAGTTGAAACTGATCAATAAACTGTTATACAGAGAAACAGTAGACAGAGGGGACAAGTAGACAAACAACAACTAGTGCTGCCCACTGCCTTCGAGACTCAGTACTGAGGTCCTTGCACAACCACATGGGGCACCTTGGTATAGACAGAACACTTGACTTGGTGAGATCCAGATTCTATTGGCCTAAGATGGGGCTGATGTGGAGCAACACATTCGAACTTGTAGTTGCTGCTTACAGAGGAAAGCTTTGCCCCAGAGGGCTGCCCCTTGTTAACATCACCACCAGTGCACCCATGGAGCTGGTCTGTATTGATTTTCTAAGTTTGGAGTCAGATCAAAGAAATATCAGTAATGTGCTGGTGGTCACTGACCATTTCACGAGATATGCCCAAGCTTTCCCACCAAAGACCAGAAAGCATCCACTGTAGCCAAAGTACTTGTAGAAAACTTTTGTTCACTATGGGGCTCCACAAAGAATCCATTCTGATCAAGGAGAGACTTTGAGTCGTCTGATCAAAGAGATGCTTTCTCTGTGGGGAGTGCGAAAGTCCAGAACCACTCCTTACCACCCCAGGGGACCCACAGCCTGAACGTTTCAACTGCACTTTGCTAGATATGCTAGGCACCCTGCACCCAAAGGACAAGCCTAGATGGAGCCAACAAATGCTAGCCCTGGTACATGCTTATAACTGCACAAAGTGATGCCACTGGATTCTCCCCTACCGCCTGATGTTTGGAAGAAAGCTCAACTACCAGTAGATGTGTGTTTTGGGGTCTCTCCTGATGGGGTTCAAGCTGACAACTATTTACAGTATGTGCAACAGTTAAAGGCCCAGCTAACTCATGCGTACCAACTGGCTCAAACCATGGCTGCCAAGAGAAATCAGCCAACAAAGAAAGGTATGATAAAAGGTGAAAGCACAGGAACTCCAGGAGGAGATCGGGTATTGCTAAGAAATCTGGGACTGCATGGCAAGCACAAGATTGCTGACAGATGGCACCATCTCCTTCACATTGTAGTGGGCAAACTAGATGATCTGCCAGTGTACAAAGTAAGGCCTGAGAATAATTCAAAGATGTAAAACAATGCATAGAAATCATTTACTGCCCATTGGACAAATCTTAATTGAGTCTGAGCCCTAGAAGATGCCCTCTGGACCAGTGACTAGAGCTGCTGCTAAGAAAAGATCAAGAAAGTCTGCACCTACAGAAGCAAAGTTAAAGTGTTCCCTCCACAAGTCCCAGTTGAGCATGACTGTCAGTCCATATCGGAAGAAAGTGAGAGTGACTTTGAATACTATCCTTCTTCACGAACTGAGTCAATGTTTCAGGGGCAATCCCTAGTCAATACTGGAGATGAAGCTGGGCCTTCTGGACTGTCTAAGCCCCAGCTTCATCCCTGGAGCCAATGCTCCCAGAAAGTGAAGTGCAAAGCATCAGATCAGATGAAATGGAATCATTGTGCATGGTTGAACTGTTTGAGCTTTCAGGGAGAAAATGATAGATTAGGGCAGACTGGTGATACACCCGAACAAGAAGAGTTTTTGAGTGCCCTGACAGTCCACTGCCAGTGTCCGAAGCTCTCCATGCGGCCAAATGTTGTGGACTCAGAAACTGTAACTCCTGGAGCTAGAAAGTGCCCAAGTTCTAGCCTCTCTACCCCAGGGAGACTCCCTGACAAGTGAGGACAATGCTGAAAATGAGGCTCAAAGTGCAGAGACTGTAACAGTTCCCCTAGAAAGACTGGTCGAGCTGTAAAGCCTGTGGTGCACCTCAGTTATGATTTCTTGGGGGCCTGTGGACTTGCCTCTCAATGTTGTCCATAAAGGGTGTATGTGTCCCGAGCTCATTGCCCAAACTGAGCGTCAGTGCTAACTCAAGTTACTTGTGTTGCCCTCTAAGTATGGTGCCCTTGCCCCATCCAGCCCCAAGGTAACTGATAGGAAGGCCCCTCGCTTCCAGGTTTCATGTACAAGAGGTAATAACTTGAGTTATGGTACAATGTGTATGTAATACTGTGTAAAGAGTGACGTACTGCAATGTTTCAAAATGTGTTCTTGGTAAAATGATATATTGACTGATGATTACATGTGCGAGCCTAATGCAAATGTATATGGTTGCAGTTGAAACTTATAGGTACTTGCTTGGCGGACGTCAAGCTTTCCAAACCAGGAAGGGTGTAACCCCCTGCAAATGGGGTTCCCAAAAGACTTCCAGGAGCTTGCTTGAATGCTCCAAGCCTGAATGGTGTTTGGCGTTTAAGCCATTTATCAGTGAGTGTTTTAGACCCTCTGGTACTGTCTCTTTAAGAGCTGTCTGCTTGCAGACATAATTAGTTTGTATGGGGACTGTGTGTTTCTTTGATTGAGTACCACTCAAGCTGCTGCCAATTCACTTCATTTTGCAGTCACTAGAGTGCAAAGGGAACCTATCTGAAAGATGTAACTGTTTGCCAGAAATCATTTACAGTAATAATGAAATTACAGTTTGTCTAACCTGCTTTCTTTTGCAGTCAGAACTGTGTCTGCTAGTTCCCATTCTAGTTTTGAACTGCTGAACTGGACCAATCAGTGTGGGGTAAGCTAGCTCTAAAATGGTGCCTTGAGCAGATCAGAACTTGGACTCATAATCTGAGCCAGCCACAAGAGGATTGTATGAGCAGTGACTCTGGGAGATGTAGTTTAGACTTCAGCACCTTTTGGACCAACAGCAGCAGTCTATTGTGAGTGACAGCCAATCCAGTCAAGAACTGGGAGAACTCAAGGAAGTGCCGGTTTTGTCGGTTGGAGTTTGAGTTGAGCTTTGGCAGTGAAGAAGGAAGGAGCCCTGTGCTTTTCAGTGTGCAGTTTAGTCAAAAACGTGTGTAAGGCCCAGAGTTCCGGTCTGCAGCTTGTGTAACAGCTTGTTAGGACTGAATCCGTCCTGTGAAAAGAATCAAAGGATCTCTGAAGAGTAGAAACCAGGCTCACCCTGTAGAAGACTGGAGGAATTGCTGAAAATTGCATTCGGTCTGTCAGGAACTGAATCTGCTGTGTGTTCTCCCGGGTATTGTGCAGTAATTGCGATCGGGATACAGATGCAGCCTGCCTGGTATAGTGCTTTCTTTTATATGGATGTGTGAAGAGGTTTGTGTACCTCAAGTGAGCCCTGCTGACATTGAAGGACCCTATCTTATTTGGAGGTCGTGAGTACTAATTCAGGGTAGCTCCCTGTTGAATTGCCATATTAAATCCAAAATGGAATTACTGTACTGCTGACTGTTTAATTCTCCTTTTCTCTGTGTGAAAGGGCCCTACCAGCTGCCACGGTTTGGACTAGCCACTAGGGCTTGGGTACCAGGGACAGTAACTGATAGGGATAGGCCTGTGCACAGAGCCATAAATGAATTATTAGAGTGATAAGCTAATTAACCTGATTTCCCCTGTCCTTGTTATATCCCCTAAATAAATCAGAGCTGCTTGTTTCCAGCAAAGTTATACTGCCTGAGTATTTGTCTATGTTAAAGTACTGTACTGTGATTGTTGCACTGTATCTCATTTCACAGGAGGTCCAGTGCCGGAACCAGACCTGAGGGTAAGTGTATACTGTGAAGGTAATTCTGATATATTGTGGGCCACTAGTGGGAAGAAAGGGGGGTTGCAGTGTCCCAGAGGGCTGTGACCAAGTTAGTTTAACTATTGCAAACCCTGACCTCTGGGTGGAGGCACCCGCCATTGGATCCAGGCCCCTCAACCTGTTAGTGGCAAATCAGGCAGGGGGTAGTAGCCCCTGGGATAGCGTCATCTAGGGGTTACATCTGGGTATGGCGACAATAGCCAGTTCATTTCTATGATTGCGCCTCTCCAGGTCTTCAAGTTGCTCCTCCAGTTTACCCACTTTCCTCTACAAAGAGATGACCTTGATTCCAGTTTGGCCTGTGTCTGATCACTGGAGGCAATCCGTGCTTCGGAATCACCTGTACACCAGATATGCTCTTCTATTGCAGGGCAGAAGGTCCGGACTTCAGTAACAGTTCTAGGATGGTTTCTTTAAGGCTGCCCAGATAGAGTAAAAACTAATCTAATGTGAGTGGTTCGATGTCGGGGGGAGGCTGGTGGATTGGAGGCGACCTCCATATAGGGATGTTTAAGCCCAGGCATCCGATCAGAAAATCCAAAACCTCCAGATTGTGTGGGTTTAGGGATGTGGAGACTGAGTGCCTCATGGTGACAGCCAGGGAAATGAGCACAGGGACCTAGTTGAGGCTAGTGTTGGTGGGATGTGACAGACATTGGTGTGTCACACAAGGGAGCATGTGTGATGCTTCATGCTGTCACTGCACATCCATGCCCACTAGGAGAAACTGTAACATGGATATGCTGCTGACTGAGTGGGTGATACACTTCACACCTACAGTATACGTCCATCATCAGATCCTACCTGTCTGGTCCCTGACATGCCCCAAGCCTTCACCTCCATCTACCTGTGCTATAGGATGAGTTTACTGGAGTCTCACTGGAGCAAGAGGTGTCCAAGGCACAAGGGCAAGCTGAGGGAGCCTACCTAGCAGATGAATCATGGGTGCATGGAGGGAGGATGAAGGAGTCAGTTTATGAGGATCTTGGTTGGCCAGGATCAGGATTAGGAGTCAGCCAAAAGAGATCCCAGCCAGTGAAAGGTAGGAGGTTAAACAGAGTTGAATAAAAAGGACCATTTGAAATATTTACAGATGGGAAACTCCCTAAAGAAGTGGTTAGGTCCAGGCTACACCACTCCACAGTTCACAACGACAGATGTATTCACTAAAATGGTGGAATAAATTCAGGGGGCAATGAAGAGAGGTTTATAAATTTATTCAAACAGTTGCAAAGTGTGTTGTTGCCAAGAGTTAAATGGATCAGGGAACTGCAGATGAACAAACCACTACAAACATGGGAAAGATGCTGGCAGATAATGTAGCATACCCCATGTGTCTGGACCTTGAGTATCAGCTAACACAAAATGAACTCTACATAAAGTGTCACACATTTATCGATCTGTCTGTCTGTCTATCTATCTATCTATCTCTTTGTCTTTCTGTCTCTCCCTCTCTCTCTCGGTCTATCTATCTCTCAGTCTGTCTATCTGTCTATCTATCTACCTATCTATCTATCTATCTAGCTATCTGTTTGTCTGTCTGTCTATCTATCTCTGTGTATCTCTGTCTGTCTGTCTGTCTCTCTCTCTCTGTCTCTCTCTCTCAATCTATCTGTCTGTCTGTCTGTCTATCTAGCTATCTCTCTTTCTCTCAGTCTATCTCTGTCTGTCTGCCTGCCTGTCTGTCTGTCTGTCTATCTATCTATCTATCTATCTATCTATCTATCTATTTTAAAAGTTTTACAAGGAAAGACATATTGAGCTGATAATAGCTCATTTCCAGATACATCCAGGGGAAGGGGGCTTAGGGGTAGGGAGATAGTTCAAGCAGAGAAGATAGTATTAACAGCAGTACAAAAATAGTGGCCATATACAGCAATACAGTATATCATTGGAGCATAACCATAAACTCCATAAGATAATACAGTACATCAGGTTGTCAGTGTCAGTGGCACAGCAGGTAGCACACTCACCTATGAGGCCTGGAGATCAGAAGGCTGTGGGTTCTATCACGACACCAGGCACTTGGGTTAATATCCCAATACTGACACTGTAGTGTAGCATGAAGTGGATGCTGCACTCCTGAGGTGCCGTCTTTCAGATGAGATGGTAAACCAAGGTCCTGTCTGCCTGTTCTGGTGGTTGTTCAGGTGGACGTTACAGATCCCATGGCACTTCTCAAAAAGAGTAGGGGAATTTTTTATTCATAACTCAAAATAAAATATACAAAAATGTATTTAACTCATACAAAATCTTAAAAAAAGGAAAAGTAAAACATAAAGAAGTATTACGTCATACATGTGAATAAGTTTAAATTATTCATATTTTGTTAGGGAAGTTCCCAACCCCCTCCCAACTATTAGAGTAGGGGACTGTTTCATACTAGAAAATCAAAACCAAATGCACTCTAAGTGTTAAATCCCACAAACTCACAAAAGGGGAAAACAATCATACCAAAATTAATAATTACATCATTCTTATAAAAGAAATCTAGGGTATACATAATATTTAAGAAAATCCCCCCCCCCCCACTGAAAAGAGTAGGAAAATTTATTTCACATCACCAAACAAATTGCACAAAATGTATGAACTCCTACTAAATCACATAAGCAAACCATATGGAAGTACTACATCAAACATGTGAAAAAGGCTAGATCATACATAGTTTAATATGAGAAAGCCTTACCCCAACCCCACTAAAGAGTCAGGGAGTTTTTGTACAAAACTCCATAACAAAAGCAACCATAAGTATTACATCCCACAAAGTCAGAAAGTGGAAAAGAAAATCATAACCTAAATAAGAATTACAGCATTCAACTGAAATAAATCTAGGGTATACATAATAATAGAAACAAACTCCCCTATCCCCTCCCCACTGAAAGGAGTAGAGACATTTGTTTCCCATAAGACAAAAAATATAACAATAACTGATTAGCTCTTGTAAAAGCACAAAAAAGGAAAAAACAAAAACTCAAATAGACATTTCGGCATATAGTAATGTTAATTGTTCACTGATCACCCAGTATCCAGCCAATTCATGTGTTTCCAGTATACATGAAACCAGACTTGTGGAATATGAGCTTGTTCATTTTGATTAATTTGCAAAATCTAGGCATGTATTTTCCAGAATAATTGTTCTGGAGTTATATACTGTTGTTACAAGGACCAGGCACAACTTGCCTGCCAGATGTGATATTTAATACAAGACAGAATCATGTGAATTGTATCTGAATAATAATGACCCCTAGTCTGAGGTAAAATGCCTAAAAACAAAATCTCCTCTGTGAGTTGAATTAACAGAGTACCCACCCACTGTGTAACTGCAAAGGACCAAAATTGAACCACATATGGGCCATCAAAAAACAAATGCTGAACAGTTTCAACCTGCGCTGTGCACTCATTTTGTCTTGGGCACCCACATTCCTGAATGCCTTTGTGTTTTAGATTCCCTTTGATGTTTAACTTTTTATGTGTTCCCAGCCAAACCACATCCCACATATATGCTGGGGCCCTTCTGGATGTCAGCATGTGTCCAAACTGTGCAAGCTGGTGAGGTGGGCAGGTAGCAAAGTCAGAAGAGATCATAAAATGCCTATCCATAATATCAGCTTATAGTCCTTTCCTGGAGTAAGTTTCCAGGTGAAGTCATAAGACACCCCAGAGTTTCAGTTTGGCAAAACAGGATTTGAAATATTCTGGAAGCCCCACCAAAGATTTCTGTTTTTTTATACTTTTTGATGCTTCCCATTGCAGGATCCAGGGGGAAATGTCATCCCACACCCAACAGTCCCAGACTTTCCCAACCTTTTTTTTTAAAGAGGGCTAATGTTTTTTGTAACAAATAGGGAAAAGAAAAGTACTACTGGGTTCACCATCCGGATACCACCTAGTCTAAAATCTTGATATTGGATACCGCTCTTAATTGGATTTAATCTGCTTCCCCATATCATCAAAAAAAAATATCCCATATATGACTGTATCTAAGGTTGCTGGAGGAGGAAAAACTGCTCCCAAATGCAAAAACACACTTAATAAAAAGGTTTTGGCCATATAGACCCTCTTTTTCTTGGACATTCTCCACTTATTCCAATTTTGGACCTTAGATTGAGCTTCTTTCAGGAGAAGGTCCCAGTTGTACATAGCTGGGTCCTCCATGCCCAAAAAAAATCCCTACAATTTTACAAACTCTTGAACACATAGGGATCCCCATAATATCAATAGTTGTCAAACTCTCTATATTCAGAGGAAAATACTTACTTTTTCCCAGATTCAATTCTGATCCTGAGCCCTCCACATATGCCAACAGCAAGGCCTCAGTAGCATGACACAATGGGATATCTGCCAAAATAATGCAAAGATCGTCAGCATAGGCAATCATTTTAACTTCTGTACAGGTGCTATTTATGGATAGACCCCTAATATCATCTGCTGCATTAATTTTGGCAAGAAATGGTTCTAAGATCAGAATATATAAAAGGGGCTTAAAGGGCACCCTTGCCGAACAGCTCTAGTGACTGACACAGATTTACCCACCCATTTGCAAAAGGTGTTGCTAATGCTGCACTGTAACATGTTTTAAGCCAGGTTATAAATGGAGATGGGAATTTCATTTTAGAGAGACATGCCCAAATATAATTATGTGGAACCTTATCAAACATATGTCTTTGATCTAAACTAAAAATAAACCCCATAAGTTCTCCTGAAAGTCCTCTGGAAAACAGTTCCCTTAGTAAAATGAGACTATCTGTAACAGTCTGTTCTGGTACAGAACAGAACTGTATAGGATGGATTACACCCTCCAAACAGATATACAGACATTTACACAACATTTTTGTGAGGAATTTATAATCACTATTGAGGAGAGTCACTGGTCTCCAATTGTGCAGTGAATACCTATCACCTTGTTTGTAAAGCAATATTACCAGGCCCATGTACATGCTGGAGGGCAAAGCATTGGCCTGTAAACTGTCAGAAAAAAGACCAGCCAGTTCTTCCACCAACACAGGCATTAATAATTTGTAAAGCTCATTCGGGAGCCCATCAAGGCCAGGGGCTTTCCCTAGTGGAGAGTGAGAAATAACTTCCCTGACTTCCAGTACAGAAATTGGTTATAGCAGAGCTGGAAAAAAATATTCCAGAACCGTTTTAAGGTGACAAGAGCTTAACCAATCTTTTATGTGTGAGTCAGTAAGCTGTGGGTCAGCAGAGAACAAAGTCTCAAAGTGCCTCCCAACTTCTCCCAAAATGTAATCTTTTTGGTATAATACCTCCTCAGTGATTTATTTAAGTGTTTTAATATCCTTCTGTTGTCTGGAAGCTACACAATAATCAGAAGGGATGGTATGAGCTTGTTTACCACTCACACCAAATCTCTGTTCCTGCCTCAAAGAGAACATCTGATCAAATTGTAGTTTTGTAAGTTTAGTTTTTAAAGCCTGAAAGTCCTGGTCATTATGCTCAAGATCTTGTAACATACGATCCTGAAATGTAAGCAATTTCCATATGGTATCCAAATATTCCTGTGTCCTATGTCTACCCAATAGCCTGCCTATGGTCTGAAAAAAGGTCTGAAACTCCAGTTTCGTATCTTCCCACCATTCTTGCCTTGTGTCATATAGACAAAGTACTGATTTACGGGCATTAACTATAGCTTGGAACCCCTCCATGACCTCTGGAATATCCAGTAAGGATAAGATGAGCTTCCAATAACTGGATCCCCTAGATGTTTTATGATAATTTGATAATGTAACACCCAATAAAACATGGTCAGATGTAGCCAGTAGTTGTACTGATGGGTCTCTAGTGCATAAGGAAGAAGACAAAAACCAGTAATCAATTTGGGAGGATTTCTTCCTTGAAAAAAGGTATGGGATGCCCGAGTGCAGGAAGAACTAAAAATATCAATTAATCCAAATTGAGTAAGCAGAGAATTTAAGAATATTGTATCACAATATAGTTTTGTGGTTGTAAAGTGCCTATCCTGAGCTGTTCTGTTTATATTAAAATCACCCCCAAACAAGGAACTTCTACTAGTAAATAAAAATGAGCGTATTAGTTTTAGCAGGGAAATTCTGCCTGATTTAGATTGAGTACCATAAATGTTAATCAACTGAAAATCTATTGTTGCCAAGGTAACATCCAAAAGATATGCATGGCTTGGAAGAATGTCTACCATATGTGTTACTGTCATGTGAGGAGTGGTGAAACAAACCCCCAGACCTGAACAGCGGTCAACTCCCCCAGACCAATAGCTAGGTCCCCATATCCATGCTTCAGAGGCTGTGGTAAAGTCTTGCAATGTATACAATCTAGTATCCTGCAGGAACACTACATCAAACCTTTGGTTAGAAAACAAATCAAAGGTAGCTAACATCTTGACCTCTGAATGAATACTATTGGTGTTTAAGCTAGCAGTCGTTAAATCATAGCTAGCAGAGTTATCAGCAGAACCAGTGGCTCAAGTACCTGTTGCAGGTTTTCTTGTACTTTTCCAAGCACCTACTCAAGGCCCTAAACGACATTTTTTCTTAATCTTACCAGGTGGAACAGTGCTAGAATCAGGGTCAGAAGCAACCTCCATTTGGGAGGAGGCTAGGGATGCAGTATCCGAGTCCGGATCTTCTCTGCTAAGATCAATGAGCAAAGCTGGAAACCTATTTTCTGTGATAGGTACACCCATCACCAAGGGAGGAGCAGGCAGTACAGTGGTCTGAGAAAAAGGTACTTCCCCCATTTGGGGTTCTGGAAGAGCAGAAGTCACAGGAGGTAGAGGAAGGCATAGTCTCTCTATTATCTTGTCTAACCTGGGTTCATGGAACTTGTTCCAAGCCCTGTGGTGTAGGCCCAGTAACATCTGATTCCCTTGTTTCAGGGGCTACAAAAACTGGTCTTGGGCCACTGGAAGGGGTAGTGTCACTGGGGTCCCTACGGGCAGGTTGTGGCTGCTGCCTCCTCTGGGGTTGTGGGTCAGAGGGGAACTACTGCCTAGTAGAATCGTGCCATTCTGGTTGCCCTGTGTACATAAAAATCTTGAATACCATAATCTGCAACCCTGTGTTATGAGCAGCCCACTGACATTCAGTAAAATGATGACCCCCTTCATCACAGAGATTACATTTCGGGTTGTTAATACAATGAACGCTGGAGTGCCCAGTATCCCCACAAAATGTACATTGCTGAATGGTGCAGTATGAACTAAGGTGTCTGAGACCCACATTTAAAACATTTTTTCGTTTGTCCTGGGTAAAATATAAAACCCTTATCCCTTCCTATGTAGAAATAATTGGGCAGATGTTCTAGCCCATCTTTTGTTTGTGACAACTTAATTTTTATTTTCCACCCTCCATTCCAAAACCCCTCCGCATCCAAAATGGGGTCAGGCATACCATGCAATTCACAATGCTTTTCAAGCCAGTATAAAATGTCAGAAATATTGACACCCTTGTTCCAGAATAAGACAGTTATGACCCAGAAAGGTTGTTTAGTCAAAGGGATCACCTGGAATGGTGTTCACAATGGATTAGTTTTTAGAGTCATGTGCTTGATCCAAAAATGATCTAGGATTTCAGGGGTCCTAAAACTAATGTCAAATGTGTTCTCCCCTGGATCATGGATCACAGCGTAGACCTCAGAAGGCGTAAAGCCGAGGGACTGTTTCAGTAAAATACACCCCACAAAGTATCTGTCTAGGACAGGTGCCATGCCTCCCAGATATCACAGTCTGATAGTGCTCCTATGCTTAGCCAGTTCTACAGGTTTGCGGAATAAATCCGCATATGATGGGCATTGTGGTTGATCAGGCCCATGTGTATCTTGGGCTTCTTGCTCAGTACTTTGACCCTCATTTGGTTGTTCAGGCAGGTCAGCAACCCCTGAGACAGCACCAGAGAAAACATCAGGGTGAGAATGACCAGAGGACAATGATGTTTTACCTGTGCCTTCCACCTGGTTCTCCACCTTGCTAGTATTCTCCATAGATGCTGCTTGTGACAGCGATCCATCAGGCAGCGTTGCTGCAGGAACCTCCGCTGACTGAAATGGGACCAAAATGTCTCCATCCATGGCTGCATTGTCCATTGTAGGGTCAGCACTCCATTCTCCATTCTGTAATTGATGCCACCCTGCTTCACGCAGTGCTTGGTCTGGGGACCATTGTGGACCTCCCGGAACCTTGTATGACTCTGAAGCCCTCCGGTTTCCTTCTTCCGGAGATTGCGAGCCAGAACAAGCCAGAAAGACCTTCGTTGAGTGTGACTGAATGTTTGCCAGACTCCGCTTCCGTTTTTTCTCCTCCTTCAGACTTATCTGTTTCTGCTGCATTTCCACATCCAAAATATGAAGCTGTTGCTGTAAGTATTTCCTTTTCTCCACAAAAACCTTTTCGGTCTGTGTAAGAGTACCCCCTGAGTCCACACAAAGGGCATCCATTACTGGTGTGCTAGATAGATTCAATAGCTCAGCTCCGGTCTCCTCCAGAGTTTCCATTGCAAAAGAGGCAATCTACTGCCTACCACAGACATCCAAACCAGCCGCCTCCTTGCAAGCACATCTGACTCCTTCTACTGCCAGCTCCGTACCGGGCTCCTCCATCTCCACAGACACATGGACAGCACCACCTGCCTACAGAGTAGGGACATTTTTTATTGTAATAATCATCAAAAGCAAATACAAATAATAAGGCACAGTGTTAAATCACACAAAATCTAAGTACAAACTATAAGGCAAAATAAAAACAACATAAATAAAAAACAGGGTTAAATCATTCATAAATTATTCAAATCATAATAAAATTAAAGAAGTATTTCAGTCATACATTTGTGTAACCCCCATCCTTGAAATCATTTCAAGACCAATTAGTTTAATCCTCCCATATCCATGTACAAGAGGCCCAGTATTTATTGAATTGTGATCTTGGCAAACTCCTCTGTTCAGCAGTATGGATAGACTTTAGTTCTAATAGGATTTGCTTATTCACATGTGCCCCAGTAAATACCTTTTGTTGCAGTAGATGGGCTTGCCATAGATAATATCTGCAGAATGCAAATATAAGCCTCAAAGTGCTAGCATGGTATTGAGATGATGTAGGTGGAAAAATACCATAAACTAAAGTCTTATAAGAGACAGAGGTGAACCATTTGTCTTTTCATTTATGGAGGAACATGGTTCAAAACTCTACACTGTATGGGCATTCCACGAAAAAATGCTGCATGGTCTCCAACTGGTCTGTGCAAGTCTCCCTAAAACAATTTATTTCCTCTATAGATTTATGTTTAAAATTGATCTGTACTCCAAGTCTTCCATAACAGGACAACCAAGTAGTGTCCCAAAGTTTTTTGGGGAGCCTAGTGTCAATGAATTGTGTGAATACCTTCATGTTGCCTACGGCCAAGCCTTGACTGTCCAACAAAACTGGTGGTTCTGAATAGTTGTTCTAGAGAATAGAAAAATAAAGCTGCTTACGTGGTTATGTCTGAATAGTGCTACTATCCAGTTTCCATTGCCTCATTTTAAGCATAGTGGGGACCAGAAATTTTGGTGGCTCATATTTTCAAAAATTTCTTGGCATTTTATCAGGGGTTCTAAACCATTCCTTACATGAAGGAGAGAGCAGAGCCACTAACAAAGTGATCCATGGTGGGGGTGGGGGAGGTGGGGTGGGATGTAATAAAAATGGAATGCAAAGCTTAAGAAAAAGACTATGAAAAAACACTATGGGGTGAATCATCCGCACTCCTCCAAAGCAGTAGTCATGATACATATCATACATTTTACCAGGTTCAACCAGCTTCCCCATAATCCCTGGAAGAATACATTATTCAGTCTGGCTTCTAATTTATCTGGTAAAGGATATACTGAAGCTTTGTGTACAAATGGAGGGAGTATTAAGGTTTTCAGTAGCAAAATACGTTTCCTTAGAGCTATGGTTCATCCTTTCCATAATGCCACTACCCTGTCTGCTTTATCCAGAGACAGAGCCAAATTGAATTCTGCATCATCTGAGCTGCCAAAATAAATACCCAATATTTTAATTGGATCCAACGTAACTGGAATGTTGGCTATAGAGATAGGTGCCTGGGAACTAGTTAGGTTAGGGACATATTTTGCTGTGCTTTTATGATTATTCAGTTTAGAACCTGAATATTTCTCAAAGTCTGTGATTGCAGAAATAACTTCTGAAGGGTTTAGAAGAGGGGTGGTGCAGATACATAAATCATCTGCGTAAGCCAAAACAATAGGAACAAGAAACCCTTTCAGTATCAGTCTTGGGATGTGAAAGTGGTGTGAAAGTCTTCTTAAAAGGGGTCAATTGAAAGGCATACAGAAGGGGGCTTAGAGGGCATCCCTGCCTAACTCCTTTCTTCCCTAGAAAGACATCTCCGGGAGAATTATTAATAAAAGGAGTAATCCAGACTGTGCTATATATAAGTTCTACCCATGAAATACATTTTTTTGGTATGTGATAATGCAGTAGCATTTGAAATAAATAAGAATGGGACACCCAGTCAAATGCTTTTTCCTGATTTAGAGAGAGAAAAAGCGCTTGAGTTTCTGGAGAGCAAGAGTGTATTATATCTCGAAACAGAGAAAGGGTGTGTATCATTGATCTATTTGGGATGGCACAGGTCTGTTCTATAGAGATTACTTGGGCTGCAATAGATAGAATCCTATTTAATAAAATTGTGGCAAATATTTTATAATCCACCTTCAAAAGGCTGAGTGGCCTCCAATTTTTTGCATCAGACCTGTCTCCTTTTTAAAATAAAAGTATCATTATGGCATTGGAGAATTTTTTAGGAATAGAGCAAGTGTCTATTATGTTATTGAAAACAGAAGTCAGAATTGGGCCAAAAATATTTATAAACAATAAATATAATTCAGCAGTCAGACCATCAGCATCTGGAGAGGTGCTTTTTATCTGTGTTTTAATAGCCCAAGCTGTTTCTTCTACTGTTATAGAGGCAGTGAGAGCCTGCAATTGATCTTCTGGGATGCTAGGGATATCTAATCCTGCAAGATAGTGAAAAACATGCTGACTTGCAGGTTCAGAGCCAAACATTCCTTCCAGATGGGATTGAATGACCCACTTTATATGTTGGAGGGAGGAGTATTCTACACCAGTGTCCGGGTCTTTTATCTGCTCAATAAATGTGGCCGAAACTCTGTCAGCAACTTTTAAAAACATCTAAAGATGATTTTGTCATTTGGGATCCGCTCTGCACCTCTAGTTTCAGTGAAAATGCCCTATTATATTGGTGTGTAGCCATTTCGGATTTAAGCTTCTCTATTTGTTGAGAGCAATTTGTTTTAGTCTCATATGCCAATGACAGTGTGTTCAACAGCTATTGCTGTAATTGGGTATATTTGAAACAAGCAGACAGTGACCTATGTTTTGCAGTCCTTATAAAGAAACCCTGTAGTTCCATTTTGGTGTCCTCCCACCAAGCAATGGGAGAGTGGAAGGCATCAAAAATGGAGACCCTTGCCTTCAATAAATTCACACACCTCCCTGAGATTATATTGTCTAGTAGGAGTGAGCTGTTTAGCTTCCATCTAGATATAAGAATGTATGGAAAGGCCCCCCCCCCCCGTCCGTGCGCATACTAGGGATACTGCCAATAGTCAGATGTCATGAGGGATCACAGCACTTGGTAAACTTTTACATTTTGAAATAAACACATAGTCTTGCTGTAGCATAAATGCCCCTGTAATAAGTCTTAACACCTAAAGGATGTATGGCTCAGTACCCATCCACCAGCTTGGCTGACTGAATTAGTTTTAGTAGGGTAGCTGTATCCCCAAATGTTTTGTGAGCATTACTCCCTCTGTTGGCAGGAGTAAGTCCACAGTTAAAATCTCCACCAAAATAGACATACCTATTAGTGAATAAGAATGATTGAATTTTAAGAAAAAGTGAAGATCTAGCTGCAATGCTCTGAGGAGCATATATATTAATTAATCATAATTTAAGAGACCCATAAGTGCCATCCACCATTAATGCCCTCCCAGGTGAAATATCTGTAACTTTGGAGATTTTGTAAGTAAAACTCGAAAAGAGAATTCCCACCCCGTCGCATGTGTCTTCACCTTGTGACCAAAAGGAAGGCCCAGATCTCCATTTATTCTTTACTTGAGCTAATTCACTCCGGGATTTAAATCGAGTGTCCTGCAAAAAGTAAAAGTCATGTTACACGGATTGCAGAAAGGCAAAAATAATGAGTTGTTTCCTAAATGTTTTGATGCTGCACACATTCAGCATACAGCATCTTAACTGAAACAGATTAACCATTTTACTTCATTAAAATAGTGGATGGACCTTGTTTACCTCTTTTATCAAAATGGGACCCTCATAGTTGCCATAAAATTCATCCATTTGGGTGCTGTATCACTTAGTGTTGTCCCCCTGAGTTTTCCCCCTACTTGATTGGGAGGAAAATTCCATTTTAGAGGAAGAAGCAGCAGAAGAGTCAGAATCTGCATCTTCCCCTGCAGTATCCCCCCACTGCCTTCTCTTCGCTAAGGCCTGAAACTTGTTCCTTGTGAGAATCGTTTTAGTGGGAGTGTGTGAATCTGATTTCCCCTTTCCCCTTCCTCATTTAGGTGTTGGGACAGGGGTGAAGGGATCTTCAGCTCTTGGGGGGGAGGCATGCTGCCTTGTGTTACTGTGCCCTGTCCTTGGTGGGGAGCCTCCTGGGTCTGAGGAACACCTGAAGTGACTGGTAGCTCACTTTGCAGATTGCAATTTGAGGGATGTAATACTGGGCTTACAGGAACCTCTACAGCCGAAGTATCAGTCTGGGCTGTCGAAACCTCGTGAGTTACCAACTCAAGTGACACCTCCTCTAGTCTGGCTAAGTGCTTGAGCCTGAGTCTCTATAATAAGTCTGGTATGGTCTTGGGGAACCCAGTCCACCCTGTTGTGCTCAGCCCAGGGACACTGTGGATAGGTATGTCCATGTTCATCACATAGGTTGCACACCCGAGGGTTTGGGCACCCTAAACTAACATGCCCATAACTAAGGCATAGTGTGCATCTTGGTTGGTCACATGTGTAACTCAGGTGAGTCTGGGAACCACATTTATGGCATGTTCGTGGTTGCCCAGGGTAAAAGCAAATCCCTCTGTCTCGACTTATGTAAAAACTGCCTGGCAGGTGTATTATCCCCTGTTCTGTTTGTCTTAACTGCAGCTTGATTTTCCACTCACCCTTCCAGACCAGGTCCTCATCTAATATAGGATGTGGAGTGTCTAACAATTCACATCTCTGCTTTAACCAATACTGAATATCATTTATGTTGACCCCCTTCTTACTCCTAAAAAGCAAGGTAATGAGCTTAACCAGTGGCTTAGTGAGGGGAATCAAAAAAATATGGGCTCCACAGTGGGGAAGTTTTCACTTGTTCATACTGCACCCAGAATCTCTCCAGAGTACCAACAGTTTTCTGAGATCATAAACTGTTTCACCTTTTATATGTATAAATGCAAACAGTTCCATGGAGCTAATCCCCAGTGAGTCTTTTAACATGTTGTGCAGTACAGTTCTTCATGCAGGGGCTGAAGCTGCTTCTCCTAAATATTTAAGGCGAACTGTGTTTCGCCGTTGAGTGGGTTCTCCTACAGTTTTAAACAAATCTCTCATTTTAAAGTTAGTATCATTTCTGTCCTGTACATTGGGTAAAGTTCCACTGTTCTCACCATGGTTAAAGGTCGACTCGTTGGGGCCCATAACTTGCATTGAAGTTCCAGCCTGCCTACTAGTATCCTGGTCAATGGATGGCTGGGAGTTAGCAACAGTCAGGGTTTCATTAGAAGAGCTAGAACCCTGTGAGGTCATTGGAAAAGCCTGTGATGCAGATCCTTTAGCTGTAGAAATTATATCTGCTGCTGTGACTGGGCCAGGAGAGGTCCATCCAGAGTTCCCTTTAGTTTTCTGCCATCCTGCAGCCCAAAGAGCAGTGTCTGGAGGGCAAACACCTTCAGATTCCTCTGAGGTTCTGGCAGATAGTCGCAAATGCCGCTGAGACATAGGTAATGATGCTGTGGCAATGTTATTTTCTCCAATCAGGTTTTGTTCTATGTTTATCACTGAGTAGTCAGCCTCAGGAATAGATTATTGTGTGCTTTCCTCCTCTTGCATGAGTTTTAACAAAAAATGTTTATGTTGTTGGAACATTTGCTTCAATTGTAATTCAGAGAAATATTTTTGGTCAGTACACATCTGAGGTTCCATGACTGTCTTAAAGGCAGGAAGTCCTGTGATTTCAGCTTGTGAATCTTGAAAAATACCAGGTTGATCAATCCCTTCTGTGGTCACTTGTAGGACATTAGAACCAATATTAATGAGTTTCTTCATTGATTTTGGTAGATATCCAGAGCTAGAAGCAGGAGCAGCACCTCCACCACCTCCTTCACCATTTTGGGAGCCTTGCAGCACAACCTGCGCCCCTGCCACATCATCGCCTCCTCCTCCTCCTATGTCTGGCTGCAAACCGGGTCCCTAAATCCTGTCCACAGGAAGTGGCAGCACCCCTGCAGGTAGAGTAGGGGAATTTCCCCGGTGTTTTGGCAAAATTTCTTCCATTCACCAGAAATACCACCAACAGCTTACTCTGATTCAGTTTCAGTTGGTTACCACCTGTATCCCCACCCCCGGGTCGCCCCTGAAAAAGGGACATCTAGTCTCAGTGGGCTTACCCGGTCAACAATATTCAATAAATAAATAATAAATAAATGTAGTAGATAAAAACTGAGCTTTGATAGGCAGCAGGGGATATTACTGATGCAGGTATAGTGAGGGGAGGAGGGGAGCAAAATGGCCAGGGCAATATGAGTGAGGGGAATCCAATACAGCAACTTAGTTTGGAGGAGAAAATCAGGAGGTAGATGGTCATGGACAGTTGTAGGTGGGAGCAGAAAAGTCACAAAGGAGAGACTAAAGGGAAAAAACAGAAGAGGCAGAGTGGATTGACAGGGAAAGGGTGGAACAGAGTTTAGGAAAGTGACAAGAGAAGACAGACTGACCAACAGTAAATTTCCTAGATGGAACTGAAAGAGAATGAGACACATTAGTCTTGAGGAGGTAACAGAAAGACAGGATAGAAGGGAGGTAAGGTAGGAGGGGAGGGAACCAAACCAGAATTTTGATATACAGGAGGTGCTATGGGAAAGATACCTGGCATCAAGAAAGGGGAAGGAAAGGGCAGAGTAGAGTGACCAATGGTGGGTATGAGGGGGACAGTCTAAGGCACAATGGCAAAAAGTAAAAGGTGGAATCCAATCTGGTAAGGGAGGACTCTGGAGCTTCACTGTAAACACTGTTGCCATAGTCAAAAATAGGGATACTCATCTTTAAAACAATTTCTTGGTGGGATTATGCATGGGATTAAAATCCAGAATGAATGTTGGAGATGCCACCACACCCTGCAGAACATTGCACCTATACTGTAGGGGTGCCCAATGGTTCTATGTGAAAACAGTGAAACTATAAGAGTGAATCACATATGGGCGAATCAAATTCGCTGAACACAAAAAAAGTCCATATAACCTACAGCGACCTCAATGCAGCAACTCCTGTAGTAAAATACCTTGCATGACACCTCCTACTACCAGTAATGGACACTCCCCGTACTTATAGGTCCCACCACAGTGGCTGATGGCAACCAAAGAGCGTCGGTCCTGGTTCAATTGGCAGGAGTAGAAACAACGGCGCATTGCATCGGTAGTCCTGAGTCTGCTTCCCTCTTGCCCCTGTTCCCATGATCCGGCACCCTCTTCCCCTGACCCCCCGAGTTTTCACTTATCCTGCTGATGCCTTCGAAACCCTGCATCCACAGACCCCACCAATGTACCCTGTGACTGGTACTCCCCCACGCTTCCAGCTGCCGCCACTGATATGTTAGATCTTAAGAGCCAGGGTGAGAATGCTGTTATCTGGAAGAGTCAGAGTACAAAATTCTGGCCAAATATAGAAATTTTGATTCTATCAGCTGGGTCCATGTCACAGCCCCCAGGGACTCCCTCCTGATGCCCCCCAGCAATGCCACCTACAATGCTACTAGCAGCAACGGACACTCCCCATACATACAGGTTCCTGACAACAGCACACCCGCACCCCCCAATTCACTATAACTAACTCTGAGTCACACATTAACTCTCACAGCATAGCAATGATTCCATTTGCTGTAAAAACACTATCGCTCAAGTTGCAGGTGCTCAAATTGAGTCACTTAGAGTCTCCCATATTACGGGATACCGTGCCCGATAATGTAGCCATACTTGGGAAAGTATTATCTTAGTAGCAAACAAGATAACAAATGGGAATGCCCCCACACAGCCCACACTCTGGATACTAGCAGACAAATCCCCCATAAATATATAAGCTTCCA
The DNA here is from genome assembly GCA_016271365.2 of Neoceratodus forsteri. Classification (NCBI taxonomy): domain Eukaryota; kingdom Metazoa; phylum Chordata; order Ceratodontiformes; family Ceratodontidae; genus Neoceratodus; species Neoceratodus forsteri. The sequence continues at coordinate 1,648,268,947 of CM057450.1, forward strand.
TGTATGCATACCTCTTATACTGTACAATATGGCACTTAAAGCCAAGCACCAGATCCTGCTTTAAAAGAGACAACCAGAGAGTCCAAGTGTAGACAAGTGGGAGTCTGGGTAAACTAAATATGTGGAATATTTCAGAATATCTTATATGGGAAAAGGGAAGATTAACTGATTCCAGGTAACATGAGACCCATCATTACTCTACCTAAAGACAGTCAGATGAGTGGACAATGCTGCATGACCTCCAACCCCTTCCCCTCATATATCTTCCTGTCCACTGCCTCAAACCAGAAGGGATTGACTGAGATCACAGAGTGCTGCCTAACACCAAAGATGAAAGAAAAAAGGACGGAGCAATGAGCACATACTCCTCCTTCTTACTTAAAGTCCCTTCCCTCTCTAATCTGTACCAAGAGCAATCTCTATTTCATATTGCTTTTGATTCTGTAGCTTCAGATTTGTAAAGTTCAGTTTTAAATATAGCTAGACAATGATCCTGCCCAGGAGATATTCAACATTATATAAATGGTTCTCATATGGGTAGATCTAGAATGGAAAAGATGTTTTAAGTGTCTACTGAGTTAAGCATATAAGAATGTGAGAGGTATGTGCTGAATGACGGGTTCCAAAATACAAAATGCTAAGCAGATTAACTAATATAGGTTTGTGGCAAACTGTTTTCATTCACAAGCTTGAAAGGCTGATACATGAATGTGTATTTTAACTTTGCTCAGTTCAAATATTGCTGGACTATGCTATGATTATGTTTACATAAATAAATACAAACAAATTCCGAAGTATGGCATCAAGGACCAGGGCGTGGGGGGGGGATGCAAGGAGGATACTGAGACAGTGGGTCAGGAGGGGGTTGATATGAGATTTTGGGTGTGTGGGGTGACACTAGACCATCAGGAATGTACAAAACATGGCAGGACAGGTGATCAGGGTGCGGGAACTGCTAAAACACCAGGAATATCAAAACTCATGAACAGGTGGGCACTGAGTTGGGAAACCACTACACCACCAGGCATATGCAAAATAAGAAAGGATGAATGACCAGGGTGGGGGGGGTAACCATGCATGGGAATAATGGTACAGTTTAAGTAGCATTAAACAGTACTGTGATGGAGTCTGTTTAGCGCTGCTGAAATTATTAAATATGCTGCTATGCCCAGTATGCATGGGGATCCCTTATTTTCGCTGTTGGGTCAGTGCAGCATACTGGGGGCCTTTGAATATGCCCCCTCATCCAGTTGGATGATGCTAGGGTTAGTGTGCTGCTAACCCGATTAATGCCGTGTTAACAAATTCAATATGGGGGCCCTTATCAGCTCAAACATAAGAACCTCACTTTGCATTTGTTGCACTTACCACACATTACATGCCCCTTAGATGTCATCCTTGATACCACAAAACATAAATACCAAGCACTATCACCAGCTTGTCCTACATATACAATTCTGTAGATGCTTTAAAGAAATAGTAAATTTTATAACAGTTAGTCGTCAAAGGCCAATGAATCCTGTTACACTTAACTATTGACCAGGGTCTCACCTTTAAGCCCCACGTTGACCAGGTAACAAGGTTTATCCACGTCAAATTTGGCACCATGTACAGGCTTAAAAAACAACTTATCCCAGAAGCTAGATGAGAAATCACCTCCAGTGTCCTCCTACCCACATTAACCCATTCTGCCCCGGTAATCCAGGGCATGGCAAAGGGCGAGGTCAGCAGGCTTCAGGTCCTGTACAACAAGGTCGCAAGGTTTGCAACAATGTGTCAACCAAGAAGCCACCTCTGCATCTCACTAGCCCAGCTGCAATGGCCTTCTTTTGAGGCTCATCTACAGTATCCCCTGCTCTGCCATGCATACAAATTGCAGAGCCCGGTGGCCCCACCAAGCCTAACAGGAATAATCATGGCTAAGCCTAACCCTCGAATGCTCCGGACCTCAGGTGGGTCCTTACTGGCAATCCCCAGAATCAAGACTCACAAGGGAGGCAATTCCCTCACTCTCACAGCCCCTAAACTGTGGAACACTCTCCTACCTCTAGTACAGGAAGCTCCCTCACTACCAATCTTTCGCACTAGGCTTAAGTCCCATTTGCTCGGGACAAGCTCATGCCACTGTGAAAGTATAGAATAATCACCCCCGATCCTAATCACAACACCCATCCCTCCTCTCTTCTCACCTTAACCTACATTAAATCATGCCTTAAATCCTTAAATCTTTCAAGTGTTGGACTTATGGTCTATGATTTGAATAATTGCCTGTACTGTTATCCTCAGTGTCTTGTCTACTTCTTGTAACCCTGTATCACCTGACTATATGTATTGTATTGCTTCTTAATAACCTGATGTATGTATTGTATTGCTTCTGTTCCTTGGGTCGCCCCTGAAAAAGGAACCTTCGGGGCCCAGTGGGCCAACCCTGTCATCAAAATTCAATAAATAAATATATTTCCCTGTATTTATGGTATAAATCCTCTGCAATACACATTATGACATGTTAGAAAATGAGCTTTATATTTGGAGGCATCTGATTGGCTGGTACCCATTTGACAGGGGTACATTAACATTCAATTGATGCCCATCAAATAAAAAGTCCCAGCACACAACCTGCCACATGCCCAGCCAAGTATCCTTGTGCCCAGCCTACTACTTCATGGGCAGCACACTGGGCACAAAATTTCAAACTGCTGCCATGTTTTTTTACCACTTAGTGAGACAGAGTGTGAGCCCTGTCACAAACACATACAAACAGGTATTCACAAATGACTCTCAGCTACACAGCATTGGCAAAACAGTTATTTCTTTTTGTCTAATGTACCAGCATTGCAGCTTCTCAGATGTATGCTCCTAACTGCTCACTTATCTTCATAGCCACCTGCTCAATCATGGCTCTCCTCCATTCTCCACTCCCCCCACCTCCCGGTCACTACATGCTACTTCAAAATGTCCACTGGATTCACTTGTTCACAAAAAAAAATATCAAAACTGGTATACCAGTGCTGCACTGCTGGCATCTCTCCTGCTCCATTCTCCTGCTGATATCTTCAACTTTCCTGATGTCGATTGTTATCTCCTTCTTGCTAAAAACTTCCTGCATGTCCATAAAATGTGATGTCAGCGATGCAAGTCTTTCAAGCCGTTTGATGTCTCACACCCCCCTCCTTCACATAGCTGCCCACTGTCAAGCCCACAGTGTGAAAAATAAAAGATGAAGAAAGTTAAAACAAACCTCCTGAGACTGATGCTGTGCTGTTGTTGGTGGTGGTGTGTGCATGTGTGTGTGGGGGGAGGTCAGATGATCAGCAACACTCTATCTCGATCCATGGGGGGCCCATGGACTGATGTCAAGATAATACCCCCAAAAAAATTATCACAGACTCTGTGTGTGTGTGTGTGTGTGTGTGTGTGTGTGTGTGTGTGTGTGGTATCCATAAGAACCGGCTAGAAAGTAAAGGCACATCATTGTGATACAGGTGGAGGAACTATTTTATTACAAAACTCATTTTAAACTAATTTTGTAAAAACATTTTTTATTAAACACATTTTTTTTCACAGTGTCCATTTCCTAAGCACAATAACACCCTCCAGGGTGGGTGGTATGGGGAATACTGGACCTTCCAGGGGCTATAAGGCCCTCTGCCTGCATCATTGGGCTTCATTATGCCCCTGGGTGGTCCAGTATTGCCTAATACCACCTACCCTGGAGGGTATTATTGCTTGCATATGTAGTTCTACAAAAGCAAATATGAAATGTGTTTGAATTATTATTAAACATATTTACACTTTATCTATAACAACAGAGCATAAAAATACTACTCTATAATTTCTCTAGCCAAAAAGAAGAATCACCCACAATCAAAAGAACAGGCAACCTCTAACCCCATGGAGCAGTACCCTCCAAAAAGAGGAAATCTGGCAGCCTACTTGTACAAATAGAATTACATGCAAAGCACAGCAAAGAAACCAAAAAAATAGGAGAGAAAAACTAAAACTCTTTGAACTAGGAATGGCAAGTTAATAGTAAAAGTTATGGTTTGCATCGAAGAGGCATCTTGTGTGTTCAAATTGCAACCTAGAAGCTGTTAAAGAGGTCAAATGTAATAATATTATTACAATGTTTTATATCAGTACTGGGAAGAATTATCCTATCTTAATTAATGGTGATCATTCGTTATAAACAGATAACAGCACTTTTATCTCCAGTTACAACCTCCTGGTTGATATTTTTGGTTACAAACCGGGAGATTGTAACCAGCACCTGTTAATCAAGCTCCCCCACAGAAAGCTCATTGGTGCTTACTCTGTCTGTGGGCAGGCTAGACATCTCACACAAGATGGCAGCTCTGTTACCGAGCACCGGAACTGACACTCAAACTTTCTCTCACACCATAAAGGCAGGTAACTTTTTAAATATTTTTAATATCTATCTACTTAATCCTGCCTTCAAAACAACAAAAGTCTATCTGGTTGATCCTGCTGCTGGTACACCTTGAGCGCTGCTTCCACATACAGCATGACTAAAACAGACCACAACTTACAAACTAAAACATTTGCAATATGGTTCACACTGTAATGTAATGTAATGTAAAAAAAAGTAAAACAAAAAAATTAATGCCTGTCCTGAAAAGCGAGAGACAAACAGTGTGTGTGTGTGTATGTGTGTGTGTCCGTATGCGTGTTTATGTCTATCTCTGTCTCTTTCTGACAGAAGTGCTGCACTGATTCAGCTGTGCTAAACAAAAACAAATCACCAATAATTAAATAAAATAATATATGGGTGGGTGTAAAACCAGCATTTTTCACACACCTTCAGTGCGGGATGCTTTTATAAATCCCAAGGGTGAATGTAGCATCCCATACATCGGGTGTGTGTAAAATTCTGGTTACACACACCCACCCATATATTATTCTATATATAGTGTATGGTAGAACGTTGTTATCAATGAAAATCCATCCCTGACAAAAAGTTGTTATGCTGCAGTAGCTTGCTGTTATGCTGCACTAGGTACATAGCTACTGCAGCATAAAAACTTAGAATCATGCATTGCATTCTGAAAGCACGAGGTGCATTCTCAAGCTTCAGTTCATAATAAGATTTGCCAGTTAACCATGCATTAAATTCAAAGTGTAAGTCCCTATTTAAAAAATAAAAACAATGTTGGCTGCTGTTTACTCCAAAGTATTAAATAACATCCTGTGACCTCTGGCACAATACATTTTTTTTCCTTTGTAGGTCACACTGTGGTTTAAGGGAGGTCACATAGAAGTGTGCCTGCGTGGTGTCCATGTTTTTATCACCGATCTGGATTTTTTGTTAAACTTTTGTTTTCCAAATGCAGTGGTTGGACTAGTGTTTCATATTAACTCAGTGATAATTTGATATTTTACTTCTTCTGTAATTGTAATGTTTTCCAACTGCCTCATGCCAAGCAACTGATGTTCCTGACCGATGAAAATTTCATGTTCCATAAGTAAAATTTGAAATTTGCAAAGCTGTAGTCTCTGAGTATTTGTTAGCTAGTCTGACTAACAGTAGATGGTTGGAGTTCAGCCTCATACTCCGCATATTTTGCTGTTTTTGGTACCAAAAGTAGATAGTAGTCCATACGCTATAAAAGAAAATGTATAGTACTGGGGGCTGGATATTCAAACTGCGTTATTTTGTGGCGCAAGCCCTTACGCTACACAAAATAGTTGCGCAGGGGTGTAGCCGGGGCGATATTCAAAGGAGTTGCGCTATTGAGCAAATCCTTTGAATATCACCTCCGACCACAGCCACTGTGCGTAGGCGTGATGGAACTTGCGCCACCGAGTGGTCAGAGGAGCATTCAAGTTGCGGTGATATTGCACCATTGCGCCATGCTCAAATTTCCCATATTCAAAAGGTGACATGCAAATGGGGCCATAATTCATGCAAGGCGCAGGGGGGGCAATTTGCATCTATTTATGGCCCCATTTGCATGCCATTAGCATGCAGGTGTGCCGATTCCCCAGGACTTGTGCCTGGCGCCCTGCCAGGCAGCAGCCATCAGGGACTGACACCCACTGCAGTCCGATCATGGGCAAAAGTGTAAATAATCCCCCCCCACCCCCTGACTGGCCCGATCGCGGGCAAAAGCGTAAAATCCCCCTCCCCCGACTGGCTCGATGCGCGGGCATAAGGTTAAATAACCCCCCACCAGCTCTATCATGGGCATAAGCTTATGAAACCCCCACTAGCCCAATCGTGGGCATAATTGTAAAATACCCCCACCAGCCCGATCGTGGGCAGCACAGAGTCCAACCCCCAAGGACATATCCCTGGTGGTCCAGAGGACCGCTAAGCCCGATCGCGGGCTGCAAAATGTACAACCCCAAGAACAGATCCCTGGTGGTCCAGTGGACGCTAAGCCCAATACGTGGGCTGCAAAATGTTGCAACACCCCCAAGAACAACATTTTGCAGCCTGCGATCGGGCTTAGCGGTCCACTGGACCACCAGGATCTGATCTTGGGGATGTTGCAACATTTTGCAGCCTGGGTCAGGCTTAGCTGTCCACTGGACCACCAGGGATATGTCCTGGGGTTGGACCTGCTGCCCGCGATAGGGCTGGTGGGGGGTGTTTCAAATTATGCCCGCAATCGGCTAGTGGGGGTATTTAGCCATGCCCGCGACAATAGTGGGGTTATATTGAACCATGCCCGCGATCGGGCTTGCTGAGGGAGGGGATTTTATGCTTTGCCCGCGATCAGGCCAGTCGGGGGGTGGGGGATTTTACACTTTTCCCAGGATCGGCCGGGGGGCACAGGGAATAGGTTGAGGCCAGCCATGGGTGACAGCTGCTGTACGCGGCAGCTCACCTGTGGTGGCCTTGACTTACTCTTTTTTTGGCTCAAAGTTGTGCAGGTGCAGGTTGGGGTTGCACTGCAGACAACCCTGCACAGCCCACTGAATATCGGGCTGTGCAGTTTATGCATGGTTCATCCCTCCAGTTCAGCATGCATTCATTTGCATTGCGCTGTTGCTCAGCTTGCCTTGGGGGGCGCAATTGCCTCCTGCTGAATATGGCAGAATGGCGCAATTTCAGACTTACGCAGGCGCAACCGTATTGCGCATGGTGCAACCCTTTTGAATATCCAGCCCTCTATCTATAACAGGTTTGTAAACTCTTAGAGAGATCATAATGGTGATGTTTGAAACACGCTCAAGGTCCCAACCATTGCCATGACAACCTCTCAAAGAGTTTAGAAACTTGTTATCTATAGAGTCCTATACATTATCCTCTATATTGTAACATATATTAAAGTAAGTATGAACACCTAAGTGAAACATGTGAATACAATCTATATAAGAAATATGTCATGTGAACAACAATGAAATCTTTAAAAAGTATTGTGCCAGATGCTCCCCACCAAATATGTTCTTTGTGATGATTTTATACTTAACAATTCCAAGAGTAATCTTTACTGTTTTAAAAGGCACCAAGCTCTATGAATGTATACAACATGTTTAGCTGTTGGAATGATTTCTATTTTAAACCATGAAGCAGCTCAAATATTTTATTTGTAAACCATTAAGCTGCTTGGATGTTTTCTTTTTTAAAACATCAAGCAACTTGAATATTATATTTTGAAATCATTAAGTACCTCGGAAGTTTTCTATTTCAAACCAATAAGCAGCTCAAATATTTTATTTGCAAATCATTGAGCAGTTTGACTGTTTTCTGTATGATCTGTCACACAACACAAAAGTATTAGAAAACTATTGTACAGCATGAGTATTTAAAAGCAGTTGCAGAACTTCAAAAACCTTCACAAAGTGATTAGGTTATGAAACATTTCTAAACCTTTGTACAGCAGGTAAGATTTTAAAAATCTTTGTGAAAGTACTTAGGTCTTTAGTCACACAACACACAGATTTTGAAACCTGTTGTATACAAGTTCTAAATATTTGTACAGTGTGTAGCTTTTCAAAACCTTCATGAAGAATTTCTGTGTGACTGTTTCATGTAAAAGTTTCTAAATTGTATGTCTCATTATAACCCTCCCTAAAGTGTCACCCTTAACATTTAAGTATTTAATAAGTTATGTTACATTAAAGTTGTTGTTTGTGTGGAACTTTGACACCTAACAAATAAATGTGTTTTTTCAGCTTCTGATGAAATCAGCCCAGCCTGCACTTGAAAATAATAACTATGGTATTTCAGTAAGACCCTTGGGATGTCATAGATAGTGTGTGTGTATATGTGTGTGTGTGTGTATGGTATACAGTATATATATATATATATATATATATATATTCATTGCAAAAAACTCCTTTAATGCATCAGTTAGGGTTAAAAGCACAGTGACAAAAGTTTGGAAATGTGATGTTAGGGTTCAAAACCCTAACTCTGCATTCCCCCACACACAGACACATGCAAGCAGGGTAAGGCAACACAACCAATCAGAGACAACCAGCATCAGGTAACAGAAGTAACATACAACTCTCTAAACGTACTACAATACACATTCATCATCAAGGTCCACCAACTGTATGAGTTCTGCTGCCATCCAAGTGCCTTGTGGGTAGACACGCATGCTTGGCAACCATGGGTGATGGCCTACAGGTAGCATTTTTGTGTTATAAACAACAATGACAAGATTTAAGCAGATGCCTATATTTCAATAGTTAACAAATGATGAAACATACAGTATGTTATCTACAGATAGCTATATTGGAAATGAGAGTTTGGATAATCCTACCAACAGTCATTGGATGTTTGCATTTTTTTTTCTGATAGCGTGAGTCAGTCCTAATAACAAATGGTAGTAGTAATAAAGTAATTTTTTGTAGTATAGTTTACAAGTAACATGCGAAAGCAACAGCTGTAATATCCAAGGCTAACCATAACATGCTGCTAATGAGTATTTCCAGGTAACACAGCAGTATAACAACATGTGATGATGGTAGTTTCATGCCTGAGCAGTATCTGAAAAGTACTATGTATGTGTGAGCTTTATCTTTCCTGCTACCACATTCCTATGTGGTAGCAGCGATACCTGCTGCGAGCCAATTGTTGAATTATGACACATAAAAATCTATATTTTGAAAATTTGTACAGATTAAGTTTCATTGTGTGAAGAAGATATGCCAGCAATAATGTGTCATCATACTGTGCTGGCAGTATAGAGTTGATCATACTGTATTTGTTTTTTCATTACATAGTGTTATGTGAAATGAGTACAGTGTAGTGATTATTGTGCTTACAGGTGTGACTGATTAGTATAGTGTCTTACAATCTTGCATGTGTCTTGCATATGTGTGTGTGTGTGTGTGTGTGTGTGTGTGTGTGTGTGTGTGTGTGTGTGGGAGGGTAGTTTCGTATAGTGTCTTACAATCTTGTATGTGTCTTGCATATGTGTGTGTGTGTGTGTGTGTGTGTGTGTGTGTGTGTGTGTGTGTGTGTGTGGGGAGGGTTGGGGGTAATGTGGAGTTAGGGTTTTGAACCCTAACATCACATTTCAAAACTTCTGTCACTGTGCTATTAACCCTAACTGATGCATTAATGGAGTTTTTTTTGCAATGAATTTTCCTTCTTTTTGAGAAAGTGTAATGTAACAGGTATGTGTTAGTGGGAGTTCAGGCCCTCCAGGCCCTGCGCTCCCTTCACATTGCCCATTTTTTTGTAATGGTATGTGTATTTGAGAGAATGTGCCCTCTAGGCCCTGCACTCCCACTTACACATAACTGTGGAGCCATACAGTAGCCTTGTAGGGCAAGTGACCCATGTAACACTAATGTGCTAATATCTCAGCAACCACAGCAGCTATGGAAACAATTCAAGTGTTGTTTTTATTATGACAGTGTAACCTCCATGTGACATAAATCAAACTAATCTGTGTCTAGCATCATTTACAAGATATGGGCACGGAACAGCACTAAAAAGGCACCCTTGGAACCCTTGGAACATGTTTTTGCCAATATTTCTGTAGCTGCAGCAAGTAGGAAAAAAATTCCACTGCTGGTATAATCTATGATTTCCAAACTTATTTCTGAACTAACCTGCAGGTAGCAAAAACTCTGTATCTCACTTCGTTTTTGAGATACGGGCACCAAAAGGCATCACGGAGGCTGCAGTGTTATCCTATGGGAAATTTCTCAATTTTGGAATGTTATAACTTTGGGCCCTTTGAATATTTTGGCAAGAAACCACCAAAAGACACCATCTGTGGGACCAGGGCTTGCTACCCTGTAAATTTCAGCCCCAAAACCACAACTGTTTTGTTGCAGGAGGATGGCAAACATTTGCAGTTTTTTTTGCAAAGTTCTTTCGCAAATCACGAAAGTTTCACAAAAAACAGCATGAAACTTTTGCATTTCCGAAAGTGTTGTGGATGTTTTTCCCATGATTTGCAAAAGTACTGAGGCTCCGAGTTTTAAAACAGCATTTCTGCAGGGTTTTGCCCCCCCAAAAAAGACAAGGTTGGGATTCTCAGGACCCGACTAGGTAAACCCAACAGTCAGTGTTTACCTAGAGGGTCCCAAATTTAAATGCCAGGCATTTTTCTCTCTCACTAACTGAAAACAAGATGGTGGCAGCAGGAAAATAAAAGGGCCATTTGTGAAAGGAAACTTGTAGTTGCAACACTTTCGTGAGACACATGTATTTTTTCCCCATTGACTACAATGGGAAATTTGTTTTTTGAATAACGTTTGAACAGTTTAATATTTTTACACCAAATCTTCAAAAGGCACATTGATGACCCAGACTGCATCTTCCCTGAAGATTTCAGACCAAACAGACAAATCATGCTGGCTGTGGGTACGAGCAAAGAAATGCACAGAAAGTCCTTTTTTTGCATTTTGGGGCATTCTGCAGCTCCGCAACTGTACATCTGATTGTAACGCAACTTGCCAGATCCAGAGATCTATGGCACCAGATCACACATGCAAAATGTCAGGCAAATGCTTCTCATGATGACAAAGTTATTTAGGTGCAAAATTTGAGGTTTAACATTAAAGTGCTTACTCAACCCTAGCTATAGTGCCACTACTGTGGCACCATAATATATGTATGTGTATATATATATATATATATAGAGAGAGAGAGACAGTAAATAATGGCAAAGTGTGGTATACAAGGAAATAATGCCATCGAGGGGTTGAACAAGCCATATAGCCATGAGCCCAAAGGGCAAGCGGCCTTTGTGAGTTTATGTGACCCCTTAATGGTATTATTTTATCATTGTACTGGACTTTGCCATCATTTATTTTATATAATGCAAAAGGCTGGACACTGTTTTTTTGTACCCTGTGTTTTTCCATAGTGTAATGGTATTTGTTAGTGTTTTTCCACAGTGTAGTGATTTAACTTAGTGTAGTGGTAGGCACCTTAGTGCTTTTTTTACTTGGTATTTCTTTCATAGTGTAGTGGGGTCTTCAGAGACTGCTGTTTCTTCTCCCTGTTGTGTTTCAATAATGCAGGGGACTCCCATAAAAGAAGGATTGGCTCCAGTGGTTTTCTCTTTACAAAGGCTTGTGGCTGGAAGCAGCAGGCTGTGCAGTTGGAAGTGGCATTGTGTGGTATAGGAAGTGTTGTAGTGTGTGGTCAAGATGGCATGCGGTCTGCTTAGGAGAGGCAATACAGGCTGAGGTACAGACAGAGGTCTGTAAGGGTTGTTGTAGAATGAGAGAAATGGCATCAAAAGCAGTAGCAGAATGGAGGGCCTACATGAGAGACCTGTTTGCTTGGTGAGAGGAGGGAGGGTGTTGAGTGGGGCTTTAGTGTAGGTTAGGGTAGTTTTCTGTAGATCGAGTTTTGGGGGATTTTACGGTGGTCTTGCATACAGCATGTTATTAAGGGGTTTATTACATGTGCTATAAAGGGTTTGTCACACACGTTCCTGGTGTGATTTGCAGCATGTTAGGTATTAATATGTTATAAAGACGTTCATGACATATTAATACAGTGTAATTAGCTGGTTTGAGTTCATATATCTTGTTTTTTTTTCATATACACTCATTTTCTCATACATGCTAGTTGGCTATCACAGTATACAGGGAAAAATATAATGGTGTTTTCAATGGGAAGGAGGGTCCAACTATGTATATCATCACACCTCTGTAGTCTGGGTGAGTAGGGTGTTTAATGTTAAACCCCTAACTTCGCATTTTAACAACTTTTGCACAGTTCACCTTAATAGCCTAAACATTTGCTTGTGTGGTCCGAGTGGCAAAGTCTCAAGACAAGAAATGTTTTGTGATGGCATCTTTGGTGGTTTTTGAGATCTGGAATGCTGATTTTTGGAAAAGTGAAGCAAAAACAATGTCAGCACCTGGAAAATTGCTATGGTGCTTTTAATAAAAACATAAGCTCAAAGTGATAGTGTCCACAGCACCCATAGCAGTAACTCCAAACCACAAACATATATTCAGTTTGCTTAGCATTTATTAATGAAAAAAGTGCAGTTCATATCCAAAAACAAACAGAGGACTTCTGAGGAAGCTGGCACGGGATCATAAAATCAATGTATTTATAAATCACTGAACTTAGGTACATAAGACCAATTTACCTAGATTCTGGTGTTAGTTTTTGAAAATCTGCCTGGAAATACTGTTCCTGAGCACCTGAAAATCCTGGGTACCCAGCTTTGCAGAAGAAGCTGTTCACCCTTATTCTCAGTATGAGAACAGTGGGACATCATTGAATTGTGAAGCTGCAGCTGAAGTTGTGTTGCCAGCTTCAGTTGGAGCAGTGAGCTGGTGATCCCCTGATATTGCTCTCTCTCATATCTATGTATGTGTGTATCTGTCTGTCTGTCTGTCTGTCTGTCTATCTATCTATCTATCTATCTATCTATCTATCTATCTATCTATCTATCTATCTATCTATCTATCTATCTATCTGCCTTTCCTAAGCCTGTTAAGTGGAGTGGAGTGCCCACCCTCGATACCTATACTCTCTAACCCCCTCCAGGTTGCCCATTTTCTATACAGTAACATTTTATTTTTATTTATTTTATTGAGTCTCGGAATTAAGACCTTTGAGCCAGGGGCTCTTTTACAAAGGCTCCACATCCACAAAAGGAATCATACAGAGGATAGAGTAACAGACACAGATACAGTGGGTACAAATAAACAGGCAAGGTGAGATTCAACAAGCAGGATAATTGACAAAGAAACTAGTAGCATACAAAATAAGCTAAAACTAGTATTAAGTGCTCAAAAATTAAAACAGGTTCAGATGTTGGTAGGTGGGTCAAGAAGCTAAGAAAGCCAGTTAGAGGCAGATTAGGATAGTGATGGGAAAGCGGTATTGTAGGCAATAGATGGAGGAAGAAGAGAGGTAGAAGAACAGGTGAGGTGGTTACATAGATACATAGACAGTGTCGGCAGATAAGGGCCTATGGCCCACCCAGTCTGTCCATTTGAGCTTGTAAGTTCACTTTATGTTTTCCTAGAAGTATGTTGTCCCTTATCCCTGACCTCCAGAATTCCTTTATGTCTATCCCATGCATTCTTAAATCCCGTGATTGTTTCAGCCCCCACCACTTCCTCTGGCAGGATGTTCCTGTATACCTGTATACAAGGGATAGTAGTGGCGGTTATCCCGAATGAAGTATGTATTCAGTGGTCACACAAAATAGCAGCCCAGAAGGGCATCGTCAGTAAAGGGCTGGATAATTATAGGTAGTATGTCACCAGGAATTAGGTGTGGCAGTCTCAGCTGCTGAGGTTGGTAAAGTGCTGTTGGAGACAGGTCTTGAAAAGACAAATATTGGGAGTTGATTGGATTTGTGTTAGAAGGTTGTTAAACCAGCTGAGCGCTCTATACATAAATGCTCTTTGCCCTTGGGATGTCCGTTATAATGGTACCAGGAAAGCTTGATTGGGTGTGCTTCTCATGCAGCATGAGTTTGTGGGGACCCTCTTAATAACCCATTGGGTGGTGGGGGCCGTAAGGTCGGGTGTAATAAGCGATTCTGTTCTGGAGGATGAGTCAATTGGATTGCGTGTAAAGGTCCCAGATATGTGTGTCCCTGCTAGCACCAGTAAGTAACCTGCATGCTTTGTTCAGAGTAGTCCCAATCCTTCTGAGGACAGTGGCAGAGGCAGCGCCATAAAATACAATGCCATAGTCTATGATAGAGAGTATGAAGTTGGTCACAGTGAGGCATACTGCCTCTTTGGTCATGCAGTGCTGATGTCTATAGAAGCCAGATATTAGTAGTTTTGGAGATGTTCGAGATGTGTTCTTGATAGGACAGGGTGCTGTCTAGGGTAATGCCTAGGTACTTAAAACTGGATACCTGCTCAAGTGGTGTGCCAATATTGTTGAAGATGGGTAGTTGGATGGTTTTAAACTTGTTATGCATTCCAGCAAAAGTTTTGATCTTCTTATAGTTCATAATTAATCTCTGTTTGGCAAACTATGTCTCAACAGAAGTAAAACTACATTGCAAGTCACAGGTAAGGGGTGCAGGATCAGACTAGCTTGAGTAAATCACAGCATCATCTGCATAAAGGAGAAGGTTGCTAGGACAAGCTAGGGGTAGGGTATTTAGGTAGAGGCTAAATAGGAGGCAGCCCAGGTTTGATCACTGCAGAACACCGGATTGTATCAGGCGGCTAGTAGAGAGTGAGTCTGAGATTTTTACATGTTGGGTTCTGCCTCCTAGATAACGTCTGAGCCAGGAGGTAATGTTGTTAGAGAGTCCAAGGCAAGGTAGGGTCAGGAGCAGTATGGAGTGATTGATCTTGTCAAAGGCCTTTGTAAGATCTATATAGAGACATTCTACAAGGTGGTCATGGTCACGTGCTTTATGGATAAAGTCTGTATAGGTGAGCAGGGTGGTGGTAGTACTATGATCTTTCCTAAATCCATGTTGCTGTGGGCATTGGATGCCATGTGTGGAGAGAGATGCAGTTAGCTATTCGGTCACTATGCACTTAAGGGCTTTAGAAAGGGGTGATAAAATTGAAATGGGATGGTAGTTGGTGTTGTTTGGTCTGTTACCACTCTTGTGGATTGGTGTCACAACTGCAGCTTTCCAGACAGCTGGAAATTGACTGAGGTGTAAGGACAAATTCAGGATCCAGGTGAGCAGGGCCAGGACAGCATCAATGGAGAGGCGAAGTAGTTTGAGGTCAAGGGTGTCAGAGCTGTGTCTTGACTTATCAAGCATCTTCATAAGGTGTTTCCTGGTGGTGGAAGGGAAGACTGACCTGAAATAGAATTGAAGGGTGTTTGGAGGGGAGGTCCTGTAGCGGGCAATGTCAGCAGGGAATGGTTCATTGAAGATGTTTGAGGGGAGGACTCCACTCAGATCAGTGAATGAAGTATTGAGAATGTTAGCAATTTCACTCAAGTGGGTTTACCCATGAGGTTTTTGATATTGTCCCAGAATTTTTTACTATTCTCCCAAGAGCTAGCAAACATGCTTTGGTAGTATTTGGCCTTTGCCCACCGAATGGCCCAGGTACAATAATTTCTTGTGTTCCTGTAGCATTGCCAATCTCTCAGTTTGCCAGTGGCATGCACCACTTTCCAAAAATGGTCCTGAGTGGCCATAAGGTGCAGAAGAGAGGGTGTAATCCAAGGGTTAGAGACCCTTTTCACCTTGTACTTCCTGAGGGGGGCAAATATGGTACAGGCCACATTGAAATGGGTGATGAAGAGATTTAGTGCCTCATCATTGCTTTCAGTGAGGAAGACTGGGGATCAATCACAACTGTGGAGATATTCTTGGAGAAGTTCCTGATGCCCTTTCCTGAGAACCTGCTGATAGGATGTTTTGCATGGCCATTTAGGGACCTTATTGTTCCAGCAGCACATGATTGGGGGGTGGTCACTCAGGGCATCTGGTAACACTGTGGTGTCAGTGATCCTTTCAGGGTGGTTAGAAAATATCAGGTCAACTAGAGTGCTAGTAATGGTCCTATAGCTTATTCTAGTGGGAGAGGAGACAAGCTGAGAGAGAGGTTGATGGCTGCAGCTGCATTCTTACAGGGGTTAGGGTCAGGAGACAACCAATTGATATTAAAATCACTCAGTGCAATGACTTCAGAACCATTAGGCAGATTTGCAATGAGGTCAAGGAACATTTGGAATCCTTTGCAATTTTCCTTAGGCGGAATATAGACTGAGAGGATATTAATTGACTTCTCTTTATTACCTAACTTAATTTTAACCCCCAGTGATTGAGTACCATCCTTAAGGGACAGTGTAGGAAAACCTGGGATTGTAGAGAGTCCAAGATGTAAAGGGTACAGCCACCTCCCTGTTTACTAATCCTGTCTGACCTGTATATAGTATAACCATTGAGGGAGACTGCTGAGTCTGATACAGCAGGGGAGAGCCAAGTTTCAACTATAGAGAGGATGTCTGGCCTGTGCTGTAACACCCAGACTTGTAGTTGATCTAGTTTGAACAGAAGGCTTTGAATGTTAATAGAGGTGATTCTAAGACCCCCAGGGCTACTGTTGATACCAACCGGCTGCTGCAGGGGCACTGGGTTAGGGTACACATTTCCTGACAACAGCTTTAGTAGTAGGAGCTGTCTAGTCAGGATGTATTTGAGGAGTTTACATTTGGGCTTGGGCAGATGTTTAGTGATGATCATAGGGGTCGTTATAGAGGTGAGACGGAGAGACAGATACAGTAGCATGCCTGGTGGTACAGCAGTTAATTAGAGTGAGAAATAACCTCAGCTGGCTTGAGGGCCAAGTTAGGTAGATCGACTATGCTGCCATATTCTGTGGACCTTGAGAGCATCGACGACAGGCCAATAGTGGGTAGAGAGTTATTGTCAGACAAGAGTGGCCAAGTTATTGTTAGCAGAGCACTAAAGAGAGTATAATAAAATGCCATCATATAGCAGTGGACTGATTCTAGAGTGTGGGGCAGTCACTGACTATGTAACTTACCATGGAGGGGGTGGCTATGTCAGAGGACAGTGAAGGGGTACAGTGCTGCCAGATAAGGATTACAGGAACTTGGCAAACAGTAGTGCCCCCAAGATAGCGTAATAGGTAGTGTGCACACCCCCAGTGCAGAGTGTCATAGGTTCGAATCCAGTCAGGCAAGGATATGGGAGCATCAAGGGATACTATCAGAAAATGGGATAGCCAGGAAGGTAAGAGGCCATATGAGAGGTAGGAAGAGGCAGGAGGATGAGTCAGAGCATTCAGTGGTAGGAGCAGTATCAGTAAGCTCAGTAGCTAGAGGTGCTGTGGTATAACAAACTAGTGGGAAAACAGGAACTTAGATTCTGTCCCATGCTTAGTCATGTGATCAGTCACGTGATCCCAGTGATGTATAAATCAAATGCCAAGCTGGGGTGGGTGGGGCAGTCAATGCAAAGCATTGATGGGCTAACACAGTAAGATGGTGAGCTCTTTCTTTTCAAAGTACCTTGCTTTGCAGAGTTGTAGGCTGCTCCTGGAGTTGTGTAGCACTCTGTTGGGAGTGAAAATGGAGTAGCCTGTGGAGAAGCAGAAAAGATATAAAGTGAGGGAGGGCCTTTGAAGGGGAAACAAAGACAATGGGGACAAGGTAAGAGGTTAGAGAGGGGGTTGGGAGAGTGCACTGCTCATGCGCAGGTCCCGAGTGAAGTGACTGTGGAAGATAGAAATCTGAATTAAAACAAAGATGAGAAAAAGGCACAGAGGTACTGCAGAAGCAGGTAATAAATGCAAACAAATCAGGCTATGCAGGCACTAGACTTTACACATCTAAAGTCACAGCTAAAACAGAGTCAATCAAAGCAGATGTACAGGCTCTGTAGCTAGCTATTTAAAGTAAGTGCACTAAATGGTTTAAAACAACAGCAGGCTGAGGGATAAACACAGCAAGAAAAACAATCTAAATATGTCTGCTGACCGATAACACAGTAAGATGGTGAGCTCCTCATTTTCAAAGTACTTTCTTCGCTGAGCTGCAGGCTGCTCCAGTTGTGTAGCACTCCGTTGGGAGTGAAAATGGAATAGCCTTGCTTCACTGAACTGCAGGCTGCTCCTGGAGTTGTGTAGCATTCCACTGGGACTGAAAATGGAGTAGTCTTGCTTTACTGAGCTAATAGCAGACTGGGGTGCCCACCCCTGGTACCACTTCTTTCAAGCCCTCCTCCCTTCACCGTCATCCCCCACAAAAAAATAGGTGGCAGCCCAGGGGTACCCACTCCCAGTGCCACTGAAAATCATCCCAGCACTGCTGTGCCCAATCCCCAGTGTTGGCTTCCCTGTTAAATAAAGAAAACTGTCCCTTATTGAACTTTTTTCAGTTAAACCTGTAAAATACAAAATGATCACTCTGATCCCACCCACACCGCCCAACCTTATTTATTTAT
Source organism: Neoceratodus forsteri (assembly GCA_016271365.2). Lineage (NCBI taxonomy): Eukaryota > Metazoa > Chordata > Ceratodontiformes > Ceratodontidae > Neoceratodus > Neoceratodus forsteri. Next base: position 1,648,287,264 of record CM057450.1, read on the forward strand.
TTATTTGTAAATATCGAAGACCTTTGAGCGTGAGCTCTTTTACAAAGGTTCCACGTCAGGGTGGACAAATAATACAAGACACAAATACAGTAGTTACAAGTTCAGAACAAATACAGTTGTTACAGGGTTCAGCACATTAGGCAATTAAAGATTAGTACATGAGAATTTTAGGCAAACAGTGGAAAACAGAGCGATTGTAAGAGGGTTTAGGTTATGTCTTGGATGATTCTAGGGGTGGTTCAGCCCTGGAGACCACGAAAGGTCCATTGATAGACTATGGTTGGGAAGGTGGGAGAAGGGGGGTTGGGGAGCAGTATGCAGAGCGGGAAGGAGGATTAGTAGCTTACTAGTGCTCCTGGCTAGGCTAGGATAAGGGCAGGTTTTCTAGGTATCTGTGCTGGGTTTAACCGGGGGGGTGTAGGTTAATCTTTCGGGTTTGGCCTGAGACACAGGTGCATTATGAGCTAGACTTTAGGTGCTGTTTGAGGCCTGTTTTGAACTGTGGCAGGCTGTGTGTTTGTAGTTTCCGCGGGAGTTCATTTAGCCAGAGGGAGGCTCGGTAGGAGAAAGTGCACTGCCCAAGTGAGGTTCGCCAGAATGAGATGGACAGTGCTCCATTCTTCCTCCCTCTGGTGATGTGGGATGAGAGAGAGGCCTCGAGCAGGTTTTCTATGCAGGGTGGGGTTTTTCCGAGAGTGCCTTCTTGCCCAGTAGACAGGTATGGTATTTGAGCCTGTCTTTAGTTAAGGCAGGTTATACGCCATAGTAAGTGGAGTGTAATGGTTCGCTATTAGGTCAGGGGCGGCATGCCTTATTTAATGCAATTTGGACCTTGTTGAGCACAGTATCAGTGGCAGCTCCATAGACCACAAGCCCGTAGTCTATTGTGGGGAGTATTGAGCTGGAGACTGAGATTTGGAGTGCTTCCAGAGTGAGGGATTTCTTATGTCTGTAGAGGACCCCGATCTTTGTATTTACTGATCTGACAAGGGAGTCAATATGGTTCGTATAAGTGAGAGAGTCATCAATGGTGACCCCTACGTACTTAAATGATTGTACCTGCTCAATCTGCTCACCAACGTTATTGGTGATCTCGAGGGGAGTGAGTCGCATTTATTGTAGGGCAATGGAATGAGCATGTCCTTGGTTTTCTTGTAGTTCAGTAGCAGCTTTTTCCTACAGAACCAGTCCTCAAGTTTGTTAAAGGAGGTCTGTAGTTCTGTTTGTAGGGCAGCCTGGGAGGTACCACTACTCAGCAACACAGCATCAGTCGTCATACAGGATGAGATTGGTGTCACAGGCCACGGGCAGTTCATTAACAAACAGGCTGAAAAGCAAGGGACCAAGGATTGATCCTTGAGGAACTCCTAGGAGTACATCTCTGGAGCTGGATAACATCTGCCCGATTTTGACTCGCTGATTCCTTTGTGATAGGTAATCATTGAACCAATTTAGGGTGTTTGGAGCCAGTCCCAGTCTTTGGAGCTGGAATATCAGTAGAGGGTGGTTGACGGTGTCTAAGGCTTTAGTGGGGTCTATGAAGATGGACCCCACCAAGTTGCCTTCATCCAGCGCCTTGTGCGCATAATCAGAGTATGCCAGCAGTGCAGTGGTGGTACTGTGTTTTTGCCAGAAACCATGTTGGTTTGGGCAGAGCAGATTGTACTTGTTTAGGTATTCTGTGACTTGGTTTGCCACGATTTTCTCCAGCCCTTTGGATAGTGGGGAGAGGATAGATATTGGCTTATAGTTAGATATCAGTGCCTTGTCACCATTCTTATGCACTGGAGTTACCAGGGCTTGTTTCCAAACTTCCAGGAATTGAGCTAGGGTCAAGGATTTGTTAAATAGCATTGTAACGGGTTTGATCAGAACATCAAGGGTCAGAGATAATATTTTCATGTCTATCCCATCACTCCCCAACCTAGTTTTTCCTAGGACTTTCCTGAGCATTGTTAGGGCATCCTTTGCTGTCACCTTCTTAAAGTAGAAAGCTGGGTGGTTAGTAGTGGTACGGTTGGCGCAACCATGGTCCTCCACCAGCAGAAGGTAGTCTGGGGGTAGTACTGGGGATAGGTCAGTGAAGGCCTGGTAAAAGGCATCAGCAATGGCTAGAGGATCTGTGGAGGGTGTGTTATTGATATTCAGCACTGCAGGACTCAGCTTCTGGTCTTTGCCAAGGGTGTTCTTGTGGTTGTTCCAAAACCTCTTTCCATCTCCCCAAGCGTTGTTGAGCTGGGTCTTATGGAAGTTGGCCTTCGCGAGTCGGATAAGTTTAATGAACTGATTTCTAGCGGTTTTGTAACATTGTAGGTTGTGCTTACAGCCAGAGTTTAAGGCTTTGGCCCAGAGGCAGTCCCTTTCTTTTAGGAGAGAGAGGAGCCCCACCAGCAGCCCCCCACACACACACATATACACACACACTCACTCATCTAAAACTGTCCCACATCATAGATCTACTCTCCAATAGAGGAAAAGGGGAAATTGTTTTACAAGGAAAGGCACACTAAGTTGAAGCTTATTTCCAGGCAGGACCTGAGAGCACAAGGAAATTAAGTGACATGCTCAGGGTCACATAGTATGCAAGTAGGGCTATATGGTTCAAACCCAGGTTTCCAGGTTTGCAGCCTAGTGCCTTAAACCATAGCGCAATACTGCCTCCTTAGAAAAGACATGCTGTGGGAGCCTGTTGTTTAGATTCCAGTGACTTCCAGGCATGACTCATCCTTTTTGAGCTAGACTTCCCAGATCTTTGCTGGCACTGCTGCTTCCAGACCTGGCACTGCAGTGATTGTTTGTTAAAGGCACCAAAGATCTCCTCTAATTGTAGACCCACAGAAGCCAGGTAATCTGCCGCATCCTGAGGATTGGGAAATCTGCAGGGGCTTGTGTTAGTCATTACCTTAAGCTTTGTGGGGTATCCTAGAAAGGATTTTATGCATATTTTTCAATGATTTTTGCACAGCCAGGACTTGTCTGCAGTGTTGTTGACAGTGGCAGGAGAAAAATCATGTTTAAAGAAGAGACGGTAATTGCTGAAAGTGATCTCTTGCTTTGCCCAAGATGTTTTAAGAATCTCTTTCTTCATGCAGTAATCATAAAAGTTCCTCACTCGAGTCACATGGTGGCATGGAGAGTGCAAGCAGGATCTTATTTATTTATTTTATTTATTTATTTCAGTACTCGGAAAACCGTTTGAGCTCAGAGCTCTTTACATGGGTTCCATGTCAGGAAATTTCAGTACAACAGATAGGTGGAATTATACAAGGGATTACAGAAATACAAAGGTAAACAAACAGAATTATATATCAAACACAGTGTAGATCACAGGAAAACAGACAACATACAGTGCCCAATGGTGAAACCAGTCAGCAAACGAGGTTGTTTGGAGCGTTGCTAAGTGCTAAAGAAAAAAAGAAAAAATGGGTGAAGGGGAGGAGCCCAAGTGCAGTGTGCAAAAGGAGAGCGTAATATCAGTATCTTGAAAGAGCTCCATTCAACCTTGGCTTATTTTTCACATTTCTGTTACCTCTACCAAACTTTGTGCCATCACAAGCAGTGAAATTCTTTAACTGAACCATTGGCACACACAATGGATGAAGAAAATCAGGAGCAAATGCTTACCTCATCTTTTCTCCAGCTAGATGATTCAGATAGAGAGCTGGAGCAGACGGTAGGCCTGGAAGCCAAGAGACCACATAGAAGTTGTTCCGTGTAGTCTCCCCCACCTGAAGTCTCAGGATCCACTACCACTGACCAAATGTATGAGGAGCTAAAAGTAATTAAAACTGCTGTTTTCATGCTGATTGACTAATTCAAAGAATAGAAGCCTTTAGTTAGGGACCTTGCACAAAGGGTTTCCGATCCGAAAGTCAGGATCTCATCGACAGAGGACAAAATATCTGAAATAGAGCCAGGTATGGTAGCGGTGAAGTGCACAATCAAAAAACTGGAGGACAAAGTCAACAATTTGGAGGGGCACTCCAGGAGAAACAAGCTCATTCTCTTGGGATTACCTGAAGGAGAAGAAGGATCGACTCCGATTATTTTTTTGCAAAAACTGTATACCAGACTGGTAGGCCTCTCTCTGAATGCCCCAACGTAACAAAATTGAGCGGGCGCACAGGTCAATCAGACTGAAACCAGCAATCAGCGAGTTCCCTGTCCTATTATATTCAAAATGTTAAACTATTTGGACCGTGAACATCTTTTGCAGTCCATGAGGAAGGTCAAAAAGCTGCAATGGGAGGGGAAAAATATTCGTCTGGTTCCTGATCTCACGTATAAGGTGCGGCAAGACAGGGCAACCTTCCATCTGATACAGACCAAGTTGTGGGCTGCAAAAATCAGGCACAAAATGCTTTATCCTGCCCACTTGGAAGTGCACACTGCAAAAGGCACTGTTTGATATGAATCGGCAGAGCAGGCATTGTCTGAGTTGAAAAAACTGTTGCCTGAACTGTTTGGCAAAGGTGAGTGACATCTGTATCCTTAAGTTGTACAATTTTACGGAAACTCCGGTCGTAATATCAAAAAGCTCTTTTTTTTCTCATAGCCTGCTCCAAGTTATAAATAAAAATAGACAGTTGGCAATGTGGAGGGGCAACCCAAATCTGGACTGAGCTTCAGACCTGGCACTGTATGATTCTGGAAGAAATGTTTTGAACTTCACGGAAACATCATGGATCAGGGATTTAGAGGACTTACTGTAGTTGTTTATTGCAAATGTATTTTTTGTGGACTCTGGCAACTCTTCTGTGTCTATGGGAAGTCGTGAGGTAAACACTGCAGTGGTCATAGTTCTGGTTTGTTTTTACATAGAAACATAAAAGTTGATGGCAGATAAGGACCACAAGGTCCATCCAGTCTGCCTTTTCCTTTTTCTACCTTATGAATGTGCCATCGGCCTTTGCTCTGTCAATGGCCTATCTATTCATACTCATCTATGTTGCTCCCTTATGCCTATCCCATGCCTGTTTGAAGCCCTGCACTGTATTCATATCCACCACTTCCTGAGGTAGGCTTTTCCATGCATCCACCACTCTTTCTGTGAAAAAGAACTTCTTCACATTACCCCTTAATTGGCCTCCCTCTAATCTCATGCTGTGTCCTCTTGTCCTGCTAGTTTTCTTATATTGAAACATGTTAGACTCTTTCACCTTGTTAATGCCCTTAAGGTGTTTGGATGTTTCGATCATATCACCTCTCTCCCTCCTTTGCTCTAGGGTATGCATATTGAGCTCCGTTAATCTGTCCTCATATGTTTTCTGATGCAGTCCCTGCACAATTTTGGTTGCTCTTCTCTGGACTGCCTTGATTTGGTTAATGTCCTTGTGAAGGTGTGGCCTCCAGTACTGCACACAGTACTCCAGATGGGGCCTAACCAGTGTCTTGTAAAGAGGGATTATTACCTCCCTCTTATGACTTGTGATACCCCTACTAATACACCCCAACATACCCTTAGCCTTACCTACTGCTTTAGTGGTCTGCTTGGATGATTTCAGGTAATCGGTGATGATGATGGCCAAGTCTCTTTCTTCCCTTGTGATTGCCAGCAACTCCCCTTCCAGCCTATAGGTGGCTTCAGGGTTTCTCTTCCCTATGTGCATGATCTTGCACTTCTTTGCTTTAAACCCCAGTTGCCACTCTTCCAATCTTTTGCTAGTTTATCCAGATCTCTTCTCATTCTGCCCACCCCATCTGTATCACCTACTCTGTTGCAGACCTTGGTGTCATCTGCAAACAGATAAACCTTACCCTCCAGTCCATCTGCAATATCACTGATGAAGATATTGAAGAGGACTGGCCCCAGGACTGATCCCTGAGGTACCCCACTTGTGACTTGCATCTCTTCGGACTGTATACCGTTTACCACCACTCTCTGTTTTCTGTCTATCAACCAGTTTGCCACCCAGTTGGCAACTTCTGACCCACCCCGAGCCTATGCAGCTTATTAATCAATCTTCTACAGTATGTGAAACAGTATCAAAAGCTTTGCTGAAGTCAAGGTAGGTGACATCAACTGCTCCCCCTTGGTCCACCACTCTGGTTACCAAGTCAAAGAAATCTATGATATTAGTTTTTTAAAGGTCGTCTCCACTAATGCAATAGCCATTACTGGAACACTTTGTAGTTAGTAGAGAGACTGGACTGCTGCATTAAAACCAAGGTACGCAATGTTTCCATTTTGATATATGTGGGACTGCCAGGCGATTTCCTTTGTGAAGATTTATGTTGGTCATCAAGACATTTAGAGCATTAACTGTTTAAGCGATACATCTATATTATATTAAAAACCTGGACATCCATGCTAATTAGTCTTCCTATTCCTGTCCAAACATTAGCACTGGAAGGACGGCATTGAAGGCGTTTAGTGCCAGAAAAAAGTAAACACTAGTTCGTTGTCATCAGAGACGCAAGGATTGTTCACTCACCATGTATTTGGATGTTGCTCTTTTGAGTTATAGTATTCTCTGCAAACGTGGGAAGATCTTTCAGTTCTTTATGGATTTATGATGTTGGAACCACAGAAGAGGCAGTAATACAGTATATATTTCCAAGATTTCTGCATGGTTGACATTTGCAATTATTAGTTTTAATTGAAGAGAGGAGACACTGGACTGGAAGTTAGAGTTTTTATTTATTTTTTTTTTTTAATATAAGGGGGGCAGAAGAGTTTGCCTGGAGTTCTACTGATTTTCTACTTAGATGGTCCAGTTCATTCTAATGTTCTTTTCTGCTATGATTAACATAAGTATTAGAATTTGGGTTAATTAAATTGCACATTCATGTTTTTAACTTGAATTCTAATTTAATCACCAGGTTGCCCTATGGGTCCCAATGTACATGCAAATATATGAAACGTAGGCTACAGTTGCTGGGGACTGGTTTTGTTTATTAATTTTACTCACAGTTCAGATGTTTCACAGTTGATTAATTTCCTTTATGCTGTTGTATCTTTATAGAGAGTGTCTGAGGCTTCCATTCTTGTCTCTGCTGAAGAATCATGGGATGTAATACATGGAAAGGGTTGAGAATTTTTTTATTATATCTCCTGGTGGCAGATATACTTGGTTGTTACCTTTACCAGGTAGAAGAATGGGACCCTTGTTATTTTACTAATAGACATCAAGGGGAGTGGAGGGCTGAAGTTTTGGTTGGGTAGGCCAGAAACACACTCATCATTCTGGTATGGAACACCTTCCGGGAAAGCCTTGAGAGATCATTGTGGGGATTCCCTCGGTGATGCTCGGAGTGAGCAGAGTAAGTAGTATAAGGATTTTTCCGATATAAGGGAGGATCTGGCACAACGAGAGGTTGTGAACATTATTCCTAGTTTCTGTCTCTGGCCCATACAAGATTCACAGGGCTATGGGATTACAATAGTACCCTGTTAGGGTGGCAACCAGTACCCAAGGGGCTATCTTTGTTGAGTTTGCATTATAGGAAACGCTAACCATAGATGGTTTTCGCCTTTCACTCTGGGAAAGATTTATCTTTATGTTTTTTTCAAATATTTGGGGTTTATTCAAGGTGGCCTCCATAGTGTGAGGCATAGTCCAGCTAGGAGGTGGAGAGACCACAGAATGTATTGGTATGGGGTGGGACAGAGACTGCTCTTTCCCCCATCATCATGGGCCACATGTTCAGGACTGGACTATTGGCCGGCGTGGTAGGCGGGATGGGGGAAGGGGGTCATACACTTAGTATGTAGGATATAGATAAGGCTTGTGGGGGGGAGATCGAGGTGGGGGAGTATCTTACTAGTCTTATAGGTACAATCGCGGGCTTTAAGGCAATTCTAAACTGTTACACTATATAGTTGGAAAATTCTTCTTGGAATGTAAAAGGAGGGAAGGAGAATAACAAAAAATGTTGCACTTTTAGACATTTACACAGGTATCATCCTCATTTAGTTTTGTTACAAGAGACACATGTCCCTGTAGTTCAGACGTCTCATTTGCAAAAACTATAGGTGGGACAGGTGTTTGCTGTGGGGTGGAGTGCCAGATGTGGGGGAGTTGCTATTTTGATACACAAATTGATCCCCTTCAACAAAATTCAGGAATGGGTGGACCCTGAAGGGTGCTATATTATAATATATGGGTGTTTGGCCAACACTGAAGTGATGATAGGGTTCATATATGGTCCAAATATGGACTCTCCTTTCTTTTCCTCTATTACATCTATATTAACTGCTTTACCTGATGTTCCTTACATTTTAGGTGGAGATTGGAACCTGTTTTTTTCAAATGAGATAGATAGATATTCTCAAAGTAGAGTGGGATTATCTCCTGCACAACGTGCCCTCCGAGAATTTATTGAAGACCTGGGGTTAGTGGACCCGTGGTGGCTCCTCTATAAGGAGGACTGGAAATACCTCTTTTTCTCACCTCCTCATGGAGTATACTCCTGGACTGATTATTTTTTGATTAGTGCCTCAATTTGGGGTGGGGGTTAGAGGGTACAGGTATTTATCCTAGGGTTATAGCTGATCGTTCTCTGATTTGGGTAAGCGTGTCCATAAGAGGAAACCACCCCATGACTGGCACATGGTCCTTGAACACTTTACTCATAGAGGACAAATATATTTTGGCAGACATGAAAGCTTTTATATCCCGATCTTGGGAGGAAAATAGTGCATCCATTGCAGCTAAGGATATTATATGGAGGTCTTTAAAGGCACTTTGTCGGGGAGAGTTTATACGTCTTTCATCAGTCAGAAAAAAGAAATATAACATTCAAGTAGAAGAACTGCTGTCTAGAATTAAGTTTTTGGAGTCTTGTTTGTCTAAATCTACCCCAGAAGAGCTGTGGTCAGAGTTAAAGACCTTAACAGTTAAGTACTCAGTTTAATTAATAGAACAGGTAAATAAGGCAGCCACCAAAATGAAAGCCATATATATAGGCCAAGGGGAAAAAGTGAGCAAGCTGTTAGCCAGTCACCTGAAACAACAAAGAGCAGTGAGCTGGGTAATGGACTTCGGGGGGAGTGATGCCAATTCTCTCATTACTGATCCAGCCAAAATAGTTGAGATGTTTAAGCAGTTTTACCACTCTTTATATGCTGCACCCCAAAAGACTGCTTATTCAGCTGCCCAACACATCAATTTTTAAAAGGGGTAGACATAACTAAGCCATTGGAGGAACAGAGAGAAGTTCTCACCAAGCCCATATAAGAACAGGAAGTTCTTAAAGTCATGGAGGGTCTCCCGTCGGACAAGGCTCCAGGGCCCAATGACTTCCTCCCACTGTTTTACAAACGCTTTAAATTGGAACTGACTCCTATGTTATGGGACCTTTATATTCATCTTTTTTATTTTGGAATTAAAGAAACAGTCCTGTCTGAGGCCCAGATAATAGTGCTACCAAAACCGGGGAGGGACTCTACTTGACCAGACAATTATCGGCCCATATCCCTTTTGAACATAGACATTAAACTATTAGCTAGTGTCTTAGCCAACAGGTTAAAACAAGTTTGGGTACATTTTTTCTCGGGGAGACACACAAGTGATCATTTTCTCAAGATTTTCCATCTTATCTCTGCATCGGGGAGGTGAGTGCTGATGAGGTGCTCATCTCCCTTGATGCAGAGAAAGCCTTTTGATAGGGTGGACTGGGACTTTTTAGTTGATGTTTTGCCTTTGTGTGGCATGCCTGATGACTTCATTTGATGGGACAAGCTATTCTATATTTGCCCCTTCTCAAGAGTTGCTATTAATGGAGCAATTTCAGCACAGTTTCCCCTTACTAGGAACACTCGCCAAGGGTGTCCATTATCTCCTTTGCTTTTTAGCCTCTACATAGATCCTTTGGCAAGAAAAATTAAGACATCTATGCAGGTAAGTTATTCGAATAAGGTGTCAGGAATTCAGATTATCAATGTTCACAGATGATGTACTGTTGCATATCTGTAATTGGACATACTCCCTCCCAGCAGTCCTTCAAATAATTTCAGAATATAGCAAACCATCTGGATACAAGCTAAATTCTCATAAGACCATGGTTTTGGCTTTAACCCCTTCCTATTCACAGGCAGATGTTGTTGCATTAGGCCTCAAATTGGCTCTGGATTTTACTATTTTTCTATGAATAAAACTTCTTAAATATCTACATGCTCTTAAAAAAACAAAATGTGGACCCGGTGGTTAAGCAATTAGAGCAAGACTTGCAAAGATGGCAGTATATTTCTTTGACTCTCTGGGGTAGGGCTAACATATTAGAAGTGGTGGTTTTACCTAGGCTAATGTATCCTATGTCTATGTTGAACATTCCTCTCCTATGGTTCCAAAAGACTGCAAGTATATGGACAAAATTCCTCTGATTAGGAAAACATCCCAGATGGGCTCTGGACAAGTTGTGCAGACCAAGGCTGGTTGGGGGGTTTACAACTTCTATACCTTCTCATATATTATTTTTCTTTTCATGGGGTGAAATATTTTAGGTGGCTGGAGGACATTAGCACTAATAAGAAACCTTTGGATTGGTTGTCAATAAAAATGCGAAGTCATGTAATATTTCTTTACCCTCCCTTTTGTATGTTCAATACACAAAACTTCCTCCACACTTAAAAGACTCTCCAGTTGGATGGTCAGTATGGGCAAATCAGCAGATGTGCCAGTTTTTTTGGGTGCAGTATAAAACTGATATAATAATAATAATAAAATGTATTTATAGGGCACCTTATCAATAACCAAGGTGTCTCACAATTTAAAACAAAGCAAACATCAATAACATCAGCATTAAAATAACAGTACACCAGAAAAAAAAAAGAAAAATCAATTACCAAAAGCCTGGTGCCACAAGTACGTTTTTAGAGATTGCTTAAATCCCTCCACAGTTGTGCACTCCCATAGCCGTCGGGGTAGAGAATTCCAAAGGGTAGGGGCTGCATACATAAAAGTTCTCGCCCTAATGTTTTTAAGCATACCCTTAGAATCTCTAGCAACCCCTCGTCTGCAGAGCGGAGAGATCATCCAGGGCAGTAAGGAACTAGGAGCTCTTTCAGGTAATCTGGGCCCAGTCCATGTAGGGCTTTAAAAGTCAGCAAGACGACTTTGAAGGTGATCCGCCACTGTACAGTCAGCCAGTGCAGTTTGCGCAGGACCGGAGAAATATGACAGGATTGAGCAGATCCTGTCAGAAGCCTGGCTGCTGCATTCTGCACTAGCTGCAAGCAGTGGATTTCTACCCCAGGCAGTCCTAAGTAACTGGGAGTTGCAATAATCTAAGTGCGCGAGGACACAAAGTCATGGACCAGTGTAGGGAGGTCACCAGACAGAACCAGATGCCTAATCCTGGCGATATTCCTAAAATGATAAAAGGAAGATTTGATGACAGCTGACACCTGGGAATGCAGGGTCAGCCTTTCATCAAAAATTATCCCCAGGTTACACAACCGTTCAGAGGTCGTGAGTGAGATGCCATTGAGAAAAATTCCCAAGGACGACCCAACCCCCAACCCCTTATCCGGCGACCAGGGTCCACAACCAACACCTCAGTCTTTTCAGAGTTCAACTTCAGCCAGCTGGAATCCATCCACTCCTGGATTTTCCTTCAGACAGTTATTAAAGACCGAGACAGCTCCAACCTGGTCAGGTGCAAAAGACAGGTGGAGCTTGGTATCATCAGCAAAGCAGTGAAACCTCAGCCCATACCTTCTTACAATGTCTTCAAGGGGTAGTATGCACACCATGAACAACATGGGTGAGAACACAGAGCCCTGATGTACCCCACATGACAAAGAGATAGGGTCTGAAGAATAAATCCCAGACACTACTCTCTGTGTTCTACCCTTGAGGAATGATGAAAACCACCTGAGGACTGTACCAGACAATCCACAGATGTACCTCAAGTGACCCAGCAATATCCCATGGTCCATGATGTCAAATGCTGAGGAGAGATCCAGAAAAACCAAGATGGAATGGCTCTTCCAATCTCTGGCCATCAGAAGATCACTGAGCACTTGCACCAGCATTGTCTCGGTACTATGTCTCTTTCGAAAACCGGACTGGAGCAGTTCATAGATGTCATGGATGGTCAAATGGTCTTCCAGTTGTGCTGACACTACTTTCTCAATCACCTTCCCTGACAAGGGAAGGTTCAAGATGGGTCTGTAGTTTGCATGGCAGTCTGGGTCCAAGGTAGCTTTCTTCAAGAGAGGTGTCATCACTGCGTCTTTCAGGGAGCTAGGAAACTCTCCAGATTTCAAGGAGCACCAGACTATCCTCACAAGGACCGGACCAATGGCATCAATACAACCCAAAGTTAGGGATGTTGGTACAGGGTCCAAACTACAGCACGTAGGGTGCACATCCTGGATAATCCGCATGACATCTATGAACTCCAGTCGGCTGAAGGTACTCCACTAGAATAGAAGTGTAGTGACCTCTGGCTGATCAAAAGTAACGCCCATACAGTGTGTCAGCTGGAGTACAGCTCTGATGTCAGCCACCTTACTAGCAAAGAATTGAGCAAGTTCATCACACTCTAATTGCGAAAAGGTTTTCTGGACCTGTAGACAGGCTGGGTTGCATAGTCTGTCCACAGTACGGAAAAGCTGAGCTGGTTGATTCTGAGCGGCTGCAATCTCCCTGGACAGGAACTCTGCCTTCTTATGGGTGATTGCGGATTGATAGACTTGATAATGGTCCATCAATCTAAGGTGGTCGGTATCAAGAGTAGACTTCCACCAGCAACACTCTAACCTTTGTCCTAGTCTCCGCATCTCCCTCAGAGTCCCATCAAACCAAGGGGATCAAGGGCAAAGGGAGAGAGGGTGAACACGGACAGGAGCAATGGAATCTAGAGCCGCCGAGATGGCCAGATTATAGGCCATCATGAGGGTCTCTGGGTCACTGCTTGCAAATGAAAGGGACGAGAGGTCAAGCACCGCCAGTAGGCTATGAGAACTTATATCTCATAAAGGGTGGTACTGGACCATCTCCACAGGGGTAGACCTACAATTTGGGACAGCCATTTTTCAAAAATTTAAACCTAAAGCTAGGCAATAAAAGCATAGCACAGGGATTCTGGCATAGTCAGAAAGTTTGTCTTTTATCCAACCTTGTTAGACAGAGCTTAGAGAATTATCACACCTCCCAGTTTTTCCATTTTTTAAATACCACCAGATCAAACATTGCATTCAATCTTTTCTGGAAAAACCTCTGTGGTCTACGGAGACAAGTAGCCTTTTCCTATGTTTCACAGAAACAGTTCTTCAAAACAGACCTATTTCAAGGTTTTATAAAACACTGGGGGCCTTGATTTGGGATAAACGCTCTCCAATGTTTTTTTATTGACAGCATTCAGCATATTTAACCTATGATTCTAGCACATTGAAAAGGGTTTGGGCAGATCTTTATCATTTTATAATGTAAGACAGGTTACGTTTATTTCATTATCATATACTTCATAATCTTTATTATGCACCATTCAAGCTGTTCAAGATTGGCAAAACAACTGAGATTCAGTGTTTAAGATGCTCTCAAAGAGAGAGCTCTCTTCTGCATATGATATGGAGATGCCCCAAGGTGACAGCACTCTGACAAGATATTGAACAGAAATTTTTACCATTATTTGGGCATTCCAATTGCTTTATGCTAGAAGTGTGTGTAATAGGAGATTTTCAGTTTGCGCAGTCACCTAGGGACAAAGCCTTTATGGCCTTCATAACATGTGTGACCAAACTAACTATAATGCAGCATTGGACAAGTGATACACTTCCAACATTAAGAGAATGGACTCAGAAATTAGTAACTGCCATAAATGCAGAAAGAGCAGTAGCAGCACAGAATCATAGAGTAATTCAATTTGGAGAGCTCTGGAATCCTATGGTAAGTTTTATAGCTGGGAGATGAGTTAGTTCGCCTATAAGACCCAATGATTCTTCCTTCCTCATTCATATTCTGAATGTCATTCACGTTATTTGGTTACGTCACTGTCAAATGTGTCAAATAAAACCATGATTGCTAGTCAGATTTCAGGAAGGGGGTACAGGTTAGGGGATTGGGGGTGGTGGTGCAGGGGCAGGGTGGGGGGTTAAGTGTGAAGCCTACTTGACTGTACTATGTGGAATCTATCCAATATTTGTGGTCACATTTGTTGATATGGGGGAGGTGGGGGGTTTAAGTTTGTTTAGATGTAATCAGAATTTTTTTGAGAATGTTAATTTTTTTTGTATCGAAAACTTTTAATAAAATACATTAAATTAAAAAAAAAAGTCTATCACAAAAGCACAGGGGTGAGCTTTAGGGTCAGTAGGGGCAGCAGCCAGGGTCCAATGTGCAGAAATAATATAAAGTGGGTGGCAAGTTTAGAATTTCCTTCAAGAAACTGTCCATAACTGTTTATGGTCAGTTAGGGGATGGGGGACTGCTAAACATCAATAATTATTGTTCAAGGGATGGCCAGATCGGTGAATGGGGGAGTGGGGGTGATGGTAACCCTGAACAACAATGCATACATTCAGAGAGCCAAATTCACAATATGGGGGTTGAGGGAAAAGTGAACACCAACAATGAGCTGGATTATGGCTGGATTGGCAGACGGGGGTGACACTGCCAGGAACTGACGGTTCCTGCTGTTGTTCCACTACCTGGAACATTGCCATGGGGGGGGAGGGTCCTGCATCACTGTGTGCAAGTACAAGTGCAGGGTTTTGACAGTTCTGCTTTACAGACTGTTTAGTTCTCCCAAAACTGTTGAATACACAGTTGTGTCCTGTATGCAAGGGGAACCCCACATTTGCATTGATGTAGGGGTATTCCACATAATCACACTCTTAGGTCAGCACCTTTAAATATATCCCCCATGACATCAGATCATAATATTCTCTGTAAGCACTGTACTAACATGGCTAGCACCGAGCAAACCATTTGAATATGGGGACCAGCATTCATCGCTGCCCTCAAGTCCTATTCCCCTTTCATCTCTGCTTTACCTACATGCAAGAGGCAATTTTGTTTTGTTATGATGTTGCTGTTTGTAATCACATTTCTTTGAATGCAACTGGGATGTCATTGTAAATAAGCCAAAGCTAAACTAAGATTTTATCTACATTCATATTTTATATAAATATAAATTTTACCATACCATACCATACCATATCATTCCATGCCAATTACTACAGTATATTTTCCCAATGTGTAAATTGTTGATGTTAGTCTTCTTATTTGTATTATATATTTTAGTACATTGTGTGTAAATTTTATATTCGTTGTATTTTATAATTTCTATGAATTGCACTGAAACTGTTTTTGTGGACTGCACTGAAATGCAAATACATAAATGTATGTATGTATATTGTATGTTTATACATACGCTCATGTATGAAATGTTTGTATGTAACTTAGATCATTTGTATTAAGGACCTCACTGAAAGTGAGCCTTGGCACAGAGGACTTTTAATATTCATTTTTAAAAGTGAATAAAAATTTTACTACTACCAATGCTTACCACATACATTTTCAGAGCCAGAGAGCTGAGTTTGGGGGTGAGCTCAGTGAGCCAGCTAGATGGACCAAGGTTTGGGGGACAGTGCTATCATGTGGCAATCCCCAGCATGGGAAGTGTAGGATCCAAGTACCATACAGTGAAGAGAAATCTTTTCTTGGCGTACAGCCCTGCACCTTTGCTCCCATGGCTGCCAGAGGATTCTGTGCTTCACCAGATAGATGGACTTTTTGCCCTGTGAGTCTGTATCTGTAGCCACATGGAAGCACAAGGTCCTCTGGGCCCTGCACTTCTGCAGCCCAACAGACAGACCCACAAATCACTAACTCCGTTTACCACAGGGAGTTGGACTCTTCCCTTGGCACAAGGCCCAGAGAGCCCTGTATGTCTGCATCTGTTCATGCAGGTGTCAGAGACCTGCATGAATAAGGATACGATTCCTTTAAATCAAGAAGAAAGGAAATTCTTAGAAAAAAAGTGTGCTAATATGCCAGTTAGAGTTCAACTTAATGCAACAAAAGTAGGGAAATGTGATGTTAGGGTTTCCAACTTTAACTCCCCACCCTCAAGCAGCAAAAGGAAAAAGGCAATAGGATTTGGGGTCTCCAGAGTCTTGTTAAATCAGTGGTAGGGTCTTCCTTGGGGCTGTCAACTCAAATGCCCCCCACATCCTGTGGCTTCCTGTCCAAAGTAAAAGGTACAGCTCCAAGCCAGTGACTCATACTGATACACGCCTCAAAGGTAGAGAAGTATGTTTTCCCACATGCTGCTAACAGAATCTGTACTAGCTTGTAGAAAAGAGATCACATCTGATCATGTTTTCTCAGGGCAGGGGTGGGCAGTAGGGCTGACAATCCCAAGGAAGATGCCACCAATGATGCACCAAGACTCCAGAGACTCCAAACCCAATGTTTTTATCATTTTGCTACTGGGGGTGGTGGTGGGAAGTTAGGGTTGGAAACCTTAACACCACATTTCCCTACTTTTGTGGTGTTAAGTTAAACCCTAAATGGTGCATTAGTGCAGTTTTTTGCAAAGTATATATAATATATCCCTGTGTGGGTGTGTGTGTGTATATATATATATATATATATATATATATATATATATATAGATAGATAGATAGATAGATATATAGATATAGATATATATATATATATATATATATATATTAGAGGCAAAAACTCAGTTTAATGCATCAGTTAGGGTTGTTCCACAGCGACAAAAGTAGAAATTCGATGTTATGGTTGAAAACCCCCTTGGACCCCCAGCCCACCCCCAACAGGCATCAGGGTGTGCATTGGGGTCATCGCCCTAATCTCACCTCATCACATGTGTAAAGAAGCAGAGGTATAGGAGAATGGGGTGAGAGTTAGACCGATGACCCCAACGCCGCACCCCAATGCCGGGTTGGGGTGGGCTGGAGGGGTCCAAGGGGGGGCTTTCAACCCTAACACCAAATTTCCTCACTTTTGTCGCTGTGGAACAACCTTAACTGATGCATTAAATGGAGATTTTTACCTCTAATTTCCCTCCTTTTTGAGAATGAGGATGATAAATAGTGAATGGAATGCGGTGGTGGGAGCGCGGGCCCCTTTGGGACCCGTGCTCCCACCATGTGATGTCTTGTTACATAGTAACAGGAACTGCAATGCAAACACAAGCAACAATGGTAGCGCACATGGTAAAGCAAACCTAAATAGTAAAGCAAACATTAATAGAAAAGCAAGCGTAAAGTGAAGCCGAAGCGAACAGTGACGCAAACAGACATGCAAGCATGTACGAAAATGCAACTGGTAATGTGCACAGTGATGGCACCGGTATTGTAAATGCAAATGTTAAGTGTTACAGCAACAAGAATGCCAAAGGGAACAGAAATGAAAACGCGAATGGAAGCGCACATGTAAACACGAACCATAACGCGATGGCATGGTACACAATTGTAAATGCAAATGGTAAAGTTAATATGAACAATAACACCAAAGGAAACAGATATATAAATGCAAACGCAAACACGTACGTAAACACAAACTGTAATGCGCACGGTCAAGTTACCGCAATTGTAAAGGCAAATGGTAATAGTAACCACAACAATAACACCAAAGGAAACAGAAATGCAAAAGAAAAAGCAAACACATATGGAAACGCAAACCGTAATGCACACGGGCACAGTAACGCAATAGGAAACACAAATGGTAACAGTAACAGCAATGAAGATGCAAAATGAAAGACAAATGCAAAGGAAAGGGCTGCCGTAAGCACAAATGGCAATGCACACGGTGACGCAAACCAAAATGCAAACACAAACATTAGTGGAAAAGCAAATGGTAACAGTAACGCAAAGGCAAGCGCAAATGAGAACACAAAGGGTAACGTACACGTTGGCGTAGATGGTAACGCAAACAGATACATAAATGCAAGTGGAAACAGTAACTGTAACATTAGCAGAAGCGCATACCCTGTTTTCCCCAACAGCTGCATAGAGAAACACAGTGGCCCAGATATTCAAACTGCACCAGGCTGTGGCGCAAGGTTGGGCCCAGCTCAACTTGGCTGTGCAGGGGTTTGGCATGGGCGATATTCAAAGGAGCTGCACCATGGCTCAGCAACTTTGAATATCGCACCCTGGCCACCCCCACTGTGCATGGCACAGTGGCACTGCGCCAGCACAAGTGGCCAGAGTGGAGCATGGAGATGCGCTAGCGCAAGTGCCATTGCGCCATTCACAGCACCCGTGATATTCAAAAGGTGACATGCAAATTGGGCCATAATTTATGCAAGGTGCACATGGGGCCATTTGCATGTCATTATGGCCCCATTTGCATTCCATTTGCATGCAGGTGCGCTTATCCTGGACAACTTGCGCCTGGCGCCCTGCTAGGCAGCAGCTGTTGGGGACTGACGCCCCCTGCAGCCCGATCGCGGGCATCTGTGTAAAAGTAGAAAACCGTCCTATATCCCTGGTGGTCCAGTGGACCGCTTCCTGCCCAATTGCAGGCATCTGTGTTAATAATAAAGAAAACCTGTCCAATATCCCTGGTGGTCCAGTGGACCGATTTCCACCCAATCGCGGGCATCTGTTTTAATAAGGAAAACCCCCCGTACTATTTCCCTGGTGGTCCAGTGGACTGCACTCTGCCCAATCGCGGGCATCTGTTGTAAGAAGAAACCCCCCCTCCAAGATCCCGCTGATTGCCCAATCGTGGGCATCTGTTGTAAGAAGAGACCCCCCCATCCAATATCCCTGGTGGTCTAGTGGTACCCCCCTCCCCACCTGCCCACCGAGCCCCCACTCACTTCTCCCCAGTCAGCTGGCGGGTGGCAGCACCCCACCCGCCTGCTGCCCCACCACCCACCGACTGACAGCTCAGTAGGGTTACACGCCCATTGGTTCACAGCATGAGCCAATGGGCATGCAGTCCATACCGTACTACACATTCCAGATATGTGATTCATTCATGTGTAGTGGGCAAACATTTTGAGATCCTGCCTAAAATGTGATTTTATGCAGCGACTGTGGCATCACCATTTGGGAAGGATTTAAAAAATTTCACCTGCCTTGTTCATGAGGTAGGGTCCCAGAAAGGACATGCTGAATGATTGGTGGAAAAATGTTAAAACTTAGTGAAGTTATGAGTGAATTCTGAAATACTTTTATGTTTGTTCATGACTTGGTCATTTTTAACATATTTTTACACCAGATTTTCAATGTACCTTTTTTATGATCCCACCTCATGCAACCGGTAGGTGAAAATGTTTAAATCCCACCTGAAAGGTGACTTCATGCAGTGACCACAAAATCTTCTTTTTTGGACAGATTTTAAAAATCCCCCACACTTGTTCATGAGCTGGGGTCCCAACAAGGCCATGTTGAAAATTCGGTGTAAAAATATTAAAGAATGAGAATGTTATGAATAAAAGTTCAAAACTCATTGAAATACATTAAACAGACTTACCATGTTTTCTCATATTGAAGTCTCCAGCTCCAGCAGCAAGACTTGTCTTCAGTTGGAGAGTGGATCTACAGTAAGGGACATGTTCAGTGGAGTGAGGGTGTGGAGGTTGTGGGTGGTGAGTGTTGTATGGGTGGGTGGGTGGGGTGGGTGAGAGTGTTTAGTAGTAAAATCAGCAAGAGACTATTTCTTTTTTACAAATTGATTTTGAAGAAAAAATAAACAAAGATGGCTGCCTGAGCAGACCTGTTTTAGCTGAGCTCTGAGGACACTAGAAAATAACTTGTAAAACTCTTGAAGACAGATGCTAAAAACCTACCTGATATGTCTGCAAAACGAAAGGACAGACACAGCACATCTTCAGAGGAATACATATCGCAGCACAACTGGCTTCTGGAAAAATTCCTTCTGCCAGAAATCAGCCCCAGAGGTTATGGGAAGGCCAGACCCAGTCCCGGATCCCCAGCCCTGAAGGGTCTCACCCCTACCTCATCTCCTCACTCTCAGCTCCTGTTGGACAAAACCAAGATTATTAGGAAAAATGTTTCCACTTATGGGGGAGTAAAAGACTCTCTTTCAGCAGACATGGAACAGATGCCGCAATCTGAAAGCAGCCCTCTCTTGACACAGAAAACTCTACCTGTACCTGAACCTGTATGTGAACTTGAATTGGAGGATACCCAAATGGCACAAGGTTAACACACAATGGAATCCATGGCAGTCTCGACTGAAAAGATTCTAGAGGGTATACAAAGAATGGATCAGAAATTCGAAGGCCTAAGCCAGAAAGTGGACTATATACAAAAAGAGGTAAAGCAAAATAAAGAAAGTATAACAAGTATGCAAAAACAAGTTCAGGAGAACTCGAATGTACTACAAAAGGTGAATGACCAGGTGAAAGCAGTCGAGTTGCTGAGTACAGGTCTGGTAAAAGACAATTACAACACAAATATAAAAATAGAAATGTTGGAGAACCAAGCCAGATATAAAAATCTAAGAATTGTAGGTCTGCCCCTTAAAATTGATAATGACTTTGAAACCACTCATGATCTGGTTAAAGACATATTTGTCTTGGTGTATGAACTACCTGCTGATAACTTGCCATTTGTCATAAAAGCATTTAGAGTGCTAAAAAAGCTGGTGCTCAAACTTAGATACAAGATCCTGATTCGAAGGTAACAATCCTTATTTCACTCGCTTTTGAATCGGACAGGGATCATATTCTAAAACTTTCAAGAATGAAAGGAATGTTAACTTTTAATGGCCACAGGTTCAGTGTATTTCTAGACTTTGCTTACTCAACTCAGCAACGCCAGAGAAAATTCTTAACTGATTGGCAGGATGTATTCAAGTTAGGAGCTCAGTTTCAGTTACTGGCACCAGCGAAGGTCCAAATACGGCATAATGGAAAAACATATATTTTTTTAAATAGACCATTTTTAAATAGCCTTTGTAAGAGGACAATATGATAAAGACTCAAAGATAGAGGGAGAATCCCCTACTCCCTTGGAGCAAGAGATGTCTGTTATCTCTGGAGCAGCAGACAGACCTGAAATGTGAATCTTTCTTTCTTTCTTTCTTTCTTTCTTTCTTTCTTTCTTTCTTTCTTTCTTTCTTTCTTTTCCCTAGTCTGCTCGGTCTTTTGTTCTTATTTTCCTTGCTAAATAATTAATATGTAGAAAGAGGTATGAGGGAAGGGAGTGATTGTGTAACAAAGTTTAGAATTAATTTAAGACCTGATTAAGTGAAGCAATACTTCTGCAATGCAGTCTGCTTATGACTTTTTGATGGCTTTCTGTCTCTTCTCTTTTCGAAAAACAACTTTTCTCCCTCCTGTTATGGACTGGGACAAGATTTTTTTTCTGTACTACAGATGAAATAGACTTTGGCCCAGATATTCAAACTTCGCCCAAAAGTGCGCAATATGCGGAAACAGAGTACAGAGTCTATTGCCCATGCACAAGAGACGCGATATTCAAAAACAGAGCAGACCATATTGTGCCTACAGCCGACGACTAAATATCACACCACCTGCGCCATAGCGCAACTAGGGAGGGGTAGCTGAGCAGATCTGATGTGCCATAGCGCAACAAGGGATGTTCAGCTGAGCAGTCCAGAGGCGCCATAGCGCAACCAGGGATGCCTCCCAGCTGCAGAGCAATGTAACTGCACAATCAGGGAGGTAGGAGCCCACCACCCATGCCACAGATGGGGACAGGAACACACAGCAGAACAGACATCGTCCCCCCACACCCCAAGCACAGCACAACTGGGGGAGGGCTGGAATAACCACTGGCCCATGGAGACCAGCAACCAACCCACAGCCTGACCATGTTGCTCCATCACACCTACAGGCAAGCTGTGACTGGCACACAAGGAGGGCAGACCACCCCGTGCAACACCATCCCCCCCAGTGCAGAGCACACCCTGCACCATGACCCCAGACACCCCCCATGAGCAGTGACCACCACTGCAGGAAACCCATGCATGCCACCACCCCACTGAGTCAATGCAACCCTGTGACCACAGAACCATGCAAGCCAGTCCCACCACGAGCACCCATCAGTGGGTTGCAACACACGGCAATGCAACAACGGCAGACACGTTGCCACCATGCACAGTCCCCCCGAGGTACTGCTGAGAGACTGACCATGTGTCGGCACAAAGAGGTACCCCACATGGGACAGGGCATGCCCTTGACACCACCACCAGTGGTACAGCACCCTGCACAGTATTCCAGTGACACACCCCGACCCACCACTGGCCACAACAGCCAGCACAGACACCCACAGTGGTGCATGGAAGCATGCACCACACCAGATGCCACACAGGGTATGGACAGACACCCACCCATACTCAAGGGCACATCAACACAGGGACACAGTGGTGGGGAAATCAAGCCCCTATTGTGGGCCCATGTAAGCCGTGTACACACAACCCACAGTTCACCATGGCACTGGAGTGCCAGCCACCCTGCGCAGGCACTGTGGACCCGTACACCACCAGTAGTCGCCCGGAGCACAAGCCACAGACAGTGGGGCACATCCCCTGCAACACACACAAGGCACAGCATGGAGGTGGGACAACGACTGTGGTGCCCACACTGCCACCCGAGCCAGGTATGCACCACACCAGCGACGGGGCAACCCAGCAAAGTGATGGGTACAGTGTCCACCCTGCAGGGACTGCCACCATTGACATGCCAGCAGACCGTGCAGGTCACAGATAGGCATGTGTGTCAGCTGCACAGGCCATGGACGGGCCGATGGGTGCGCCATGGACACAGACCACGTGCCATGGACCACTGCACACAGTCATCCAGTGCACAGGGAACAACACACACACACACCACAGACACTGACTGATAGCTACCCCCACATCATAGTCACCTCCACACGGACACACACACATACCCATGACTGCACCACCCCTGATGCCATGCACACCACTGCAGCTGAGCACCTAAAGCCCGCTGCAAATCAGAGACCACCACAGTATTCATATCAAAATCAAATGTAATGAAAATATAACAGTCAACTATGTACAAGAATAAAAATCTATATACAAGTTTGTGGGTGACACAAACAAGGTGGGGGTGGGTAGGGGGAAGGGGTGGACAAATGAGATGGGATAGGAGGGGGTGGAGGGGGTCCAGGGGTAGGGGAAGTCAGGGACCGAGGGACTCCTATCGGGACCGCCATTCAGGACTCCGTGACCTCCGGCCTCTGTGCCTCTGCAGCACAGTCATGTCCAGCCTCCTCAGAATGTCCAGGGACTCGCAGGCCAGCTGTAGGATCTCCCTCAAGGCGTCCCAAATGTCCCTGAGATGGCATGTACCTAGGACAAGGGAGCACAGTCAATAGGTGTGAATGCACAACCCCATACAGCCCGCCCACTGTGCATGACATACGGCCATGGGACATACTACTGTGCTGATGTGTCACCACCCGCAGTGATCACGTCCACAGGACCTGTCCACCCAGGCGCATACAGCCATGTGGAATGCTGCACACACCCACCGGCCAGGTCATGCACAGTACCACCGTGGCCATTTAGTGACATGGCTATGTGGTGCAAAGGCAGTGGCATAGCCATGCACCTGGTGTACACATGGACCACCAGTGATGCACACCCAGACATGCATTGCCACTGGACAGTGTTGACTGTAACAAGTTGCATACATGGCAATGGTGTCGATAAATGGTGGCCATGCCCCGCTGCCCACCCTGTCACACAGCATGCAATAGTAATCATGGATGTATGGCACTCACCCTCATCGGGCCAGTCAGGTGGGCGGTCATGGCCCTCGCCCCACCTGGCTGCACTGTCCTTCCTCCTCCGCCGCTATGCCCGCAATCTGCTTGAGTTCGTCCGGCCTGTGGGGAAAAAAGGAGAGAAGAACATCAGTACATCTCGGAAGCAAAGTCCCCTGCCCCAAGGTGTGTGCCTCCCACCCAGGCAGACCCACCCACCCCACACCCTGTGAACACCACCACTCAACCCCATATGGTCCCTCCCCAATGTGCTGGACACATACAACACTGTGACCCATATGGATGATAAAAGTGTGTTGATGGAACCCCTACCTGGACATGG
The DNA here is from genome assembly GCA_016271365.2 of Neoceratodus forsteri. Classification (NCBI taxonomy): domain Eukaryota; kingdom Metazoa; phylum Chordata; order Ceratodontiformes; family Ceratodontidae; genus Neoceratodus; species Neoceratodus forsteri. The sequence continues at coordinate 1,648,311,266 of CM057450.1, forward strand.
CACCATGCCCCTCCTGGCACGTGCCCACAGTCGGGCCAGTAGCTCCAGCTCCCTCCTCCGCAGGTCATCATAGCGGTGCCTGCACTGCTCTGAGCTCTGCCCCCATCCGGTGGCCTCTTCCAGGGCAGTGGCCACCTCCTGCCACACCTGGGTCCTGGCCCTGTCCAGGGGAGCCTCCCCGAAGAGAGGCCCATGGTGTGGCTCCACAATTACCACCAGATTGGTGAGCTCAATTGCTGTCCACTGTGCTGCCCGTCTGTGCGCCATCCTAGCAGCTATAGTAGGTAATATGGTGCTCTGCAGCGCAGCTTCCCATGTGCAGATGCTGCGTGGTACAGCGCTGCCATTCCCTATCACGCTGTTACCGAACAGCGCGATAGAGGTGCACCCATGCCTGACACATGGTGCCTAGGGGGCAAAGGTCGGGCACAGGGTCAAGGGTGTCTGGCGCATGGCCACGACAGCACCATCAGATGAGACAATGCGGCAGCGCCATTGGACACGCCTGTGCCAGCGCCCATAGCAGACTACCGAGCAGTTGGGCCATTGGCGCCCATGATGACCCAGTGCCACAGCGCTATGTAGTGACCACCGCTATAGCGCCACTGGCACAATGGTGGCCATGCCCTACATTGCCTACTGTGCACAGCACATCATCAGCGTGGCAGATGCCTGCGTCAGCAACCCGGGCATGCGCAGTGAGGTGTACTACACATGTCACAGGACTGTGCCATTGGCTCAGCACATTCAACACAATTGCGCAAAGCGCAACAGCGCGATATTCAGCTGTCATATGCAAATCATCTAATCAGCCATTCAATGGCCAGCACTGCAATTTGCATCTACTTTAAAGTTGCCCTCACCTCATTTTCGTATGGATTGCGCTATAAAAGTGCGACAATGTGCTGCAGTGGCCATAGTCGGTTACTGCAGTATATTGGTGAGTTGCATGCTGTTTGGGAGTGTGGACTGTGGATTCAGGGACATGCATGGGACTGCATAGATCACAGGTAACAACTGCCATTCTTACAGGCTACATAAATGACTGAGCAGGTTGTTGGAGAGGAGGAAAACAGTGGTGGAGGAGGAGGAGGCCAAACTTACAAAGGCTGAAACTGAGGCCCTGTTTGAGGCCCTACCTGGATCAGGAGCCACTTTCAGTGGACGGTGGGAACCCCCGCAGGCCCGTGCTGCTGCATGGGAGGAGGTGGCACATGCCATGAACCTGCATGGCAGCCACCAGTGCTCCATGCAGGAGTGTAAGAAGAAGATGGGCATGGACAGGAGGAGCATAAAAGAGAAGGTGGCTGCCATCAGGGCAGCATGTGCTGCAACAGGTGGGGAACAGCCGGAGGTGGTACAGCTGACCCCAGCAGAAGACAGGCTTGCTGGAAGCATGCAGTGCAGTGCCATTGAGGGTGTTCCAGGTGGTGGCTTCCAGACTGGTGGTGGCCCATCACTGCATGGTAAGTCATGGTCTGTCTATGGGGGGCAGGGTAGGTCACATGCAGTAACGCGACTTTGCTTTCCCTTACAGATCCTGAGCATCTGCATGGGTCAGTGATGGTGGGCCTGTCCACTGCGGACAGTTGGATGGAGTCGGAGGTGGGACCATCCTCCTCCACAGGTATATGTGGATCATTGCGGCAGTGGGTCCGCCTGGCTGTCCACACTGATGTCGTTATGACAGGTGTGGAGGAAGCCCTGCCTGTGTCCCAGCATTCTGGCATCCACAGATGCCAGCACCCTGTGGCTGTGGCCGGGGCAGAGTCCAGCACCAGTGATGATGATACCGCCATGGGCAGTGACACGTGTGTGCCGTGAGATGGACACACAGCAGGGCACTCGGAGCCCATGGCTGTGGGTGGTGCTCGCCGTGGAGGCTCAGACAAGTCAGCACACGTCCCAGGCTGTGCCTGTCAGCACCAGTGGGGCAGCACTGGTGTCTGTTCAGGACAGTGGGACTGTTGCGGCCACTGCAGTGGCACCACTGAGCCCTGGGGTGCAGCAGCCAGAGGGGCAGCATCAGCAGTCACCCACTGGGCTTGGGGGTACAGGGTTCAGCGGCAGCGCCTGTGCACCACCTGCAGACATGCCCAGATCTGGTTCTGGTGCACAGCACCCACCCTCAAGGGGTATTGAACATCAGGGCCTTGCACACCCTGAGGGACAGGATTCCGAGGAGGCTGATGACCTCTTGGACGAGCACACTCGCCTACATCGAGCATCGGTCCAGCAGCAGATGTGGCTTGCGACATCCATGGATGCACTGTGTGTGACTCTGGAGCAAGCAGAGAAGTGTCGCAGCAGGGACACCACACTGATCCTGGCAGAGATGGACTGTTTCCTGGAGGATGTGACCACTGCCATTGACAGGCATGCAAAGGCGTTCATTGCTGTCATGGCCACAATGGGCACACAGTCAGGTGCCCATGCATCGCAGACACCACGCAGTGCACTATCCACCCCCCATTCCTGACGTCGTGTGACTCCGGCCCTGTCAACGCCGGGTTCAGCTGTGGGCATCCTGAGCACTCCTGGTGCAGGCATGTTCGGTGTGCTGCAGACCCCTGCTCAAGCACGGTCGCGTTCGCGTAGTGGAACCCCTGGGGCACCATCGGTGCCACCCCATGAGGCCAGTGGTCAGCCTGCCAGTGATGGCGGGTCTCGGCGGGGCCGCCCATGCATCCATGGTGGCCGTGGCACTGTGTCGCGTGACTGACCTGTCTCCCAGCGTGGCTACTGTCTGGTGCTGCCCTGTGTGCATTGTGTGTGTCAGTGGGCAGTGCACAGGTGAGTACCCAGCCCTGCACATGGACACACAGTCCACCTGCACACCCTTCTGGCTGCTCTCCGCAGTTGTGTGTGCATGATGATGCCTGCATTGTGCTGTACACCAATGTGCAATGGTGCTCAGCATCTGACACACGCAAATGGACAGGCAGTGGGCTTGGTGGCCTGTTGACATGTGTGTTGCTAGGGTGTGCATTCTGGGTCGGTGTGACTTCTGCCCTCTGTGCACATTTGTTGTGCCAGTGTGTGGTGTGTGTGTCCTTCGTCGTGGCATGTTAATCCTCACCCATCCCTGGTTGTGTGTGTGCCTCTGTGCTCTGCCACTTCCTTGACAGCATGCACCCCCAGTATGTATCCATGCGTGTTTGTGGGTTGTGCCTTGGCCACTGGTAGTTGCGCATGGCCCCATGACTTACCTGCGTTGGCTGAAGTGCTCCTCTGTGATGGTGTCCCAGTGCAGCTGTGCCAGCCAGAGCAGTCGGGGGTCCCGTCGGGCCAAGGGGGGGCTGCCCATCACCATCGTCACTGGTGTCCCCATTGTCCCCATCACTGTCCCCCTCTTTGACCTGTACCGCTATCCCACATTCTTTGGCCATGTTGTGCAGGATGCAACAGGCCAGGAATATCCCACAGGCCTTTGAGGGGCTGTACTGTAGGGCATCTCCAGAGGTGTCCAGGCAACGGAAACATGCCTTCAGCATCCCGAACACCCGCTCGATGACATTACATGTTTTGGCGTGTGCCTCATTGTAGCATTGCTGCGATGGGCTCGCGGGCCGCCAGTAGGGTGTGAGCAGCCAGGGACAGAGTGGGGTATCCACTGTCACCTGTGTGTAGAGGGCGGAGGTTAGTTTGGTGATCAGCATCGCCCTGCCCCAGGCCATGTAGCCCACTACCCATGCCACCTCTGGCCATGCCCCCAGGCCCTATGATTATCCATGTGGTTTGCATATCACCCACTAGGTGTCCAGTGGGATGTCCCACTCGAATCTGTGGTACAGTGCAGACTGGTGCCATATGAATGAATCATGTCTCCCCAGGTGCATGGCACAGACATTGATGATGCGCCCTGGCATCGCACATCACCTGGTAGTTGATGCTGGCATAGCCCTTGTGATTTATGTATGCGGCCCCCTCGGGGCCAGGTGGTGTGTGTATGGCCACGTGGGTGCAGTCTATTGCCCCTAGCACACCAGGCATATGTGCTACCCTGTGGAACTCCTGTATATTTGCTGTGCGCTCCGCTGCTGTGCTGGGGAAATGGATGTACTCCTCAGCATGTGGCAGCAGTGCACTGCGGAATTGGGTGAGGTGGCATGACGTGGCCAACTGGGTTATGCCTGTGGTGTCCCCAGTTGGTCTCTGGAAGGTACCCGTGGCGAGCAAGCACATGCAGGCTGTTATCTTAGCCTCCACTGACAGGGCATGGCTCCGTCGTGTGGGTGCCTGCATCACATCACTGCACAGCTCACAGAGCCACCTCAGAATTGCCCTATTCAGGCGGTACCGGCCCACAATGTCAGTATCTGTGTACAGCTCAAAGCTGGTGCGGGCTCGGTACTGCCTGTTGGGGGCATACCACTGATGGGCCCTTCCACAGACACGCCCCCCTGCCGCCCACCTTCTCACCCCCCTCATTACGGCCTTCATGTTGAAGGTGGCACTGGCCATGTCCCTGGCTTGTGTTCACCCCCCCTGGCAGCTGTTGCTGTATTGCTGCTACCTCCCCTGCACCGGGTACACCTGCCTGTGCTGGCCTCTGTGCTGTGTGGCTCCCCACATCTTCCCTGTGCCTGGCTGTTCAGAGTGACCTTTCCCTGGCCTGCCCTGTTTATGCCTACTGCCCTGTCTGTCTGCCTCTGCCTCTGACACATGTGGCTTCCCTTTAGCGTTCTTGCACCTCTCCCTTGCTCCTTTTTATTTTGGCTCATTTCCGCTATGGTGCGACTTCCGCTTGCTCCCCTATTGCGCATAGCACGAGTCATTGAATATCGCACTGCACCATTTATGCATGGTTCCTCCCCCTTCAGTTGCGCATGCCTTCATTATCATTGCACTGTTGCTCAGCATGATTTCGGGGGCGCAACTGCCTCCTGCTGAATATTGCAGAATGGCGCAATTTCAGACTTGCGCAGGCGCAGCCCTATTGCTCATGGCTCAACTCTTTTGAATATCTGGGCCCTTGTTTCTTTCTTTTTTGCTCTTACATTGTGTGGAAAAAAATTCAAATCCTAATTAATCCTATAATTAAAAAAGATATTAAGGAACTTTTTTCAGGTTTACTGTACTATTGGATCCGACACTGGGGATCAGGCATTCCAGTACTGGTTTAACTATACAGCAGCACTGGAGGTGTACACCCTGGTATCAACACCTATTCATGGGGAGAACCATACCTCTCAACTGTCCCGAGGTTTTCAGGATTTCCTGAATTTAGACCCCCTATTTTGAAGTCCTGACTTGCTTGCTTCTGTTCCCAATTTCAGTGCTAGTGTACCTGTATAAATTGGTCCAAGCAGAAAACAGTAGGTTGTGTTGATGTGGTTGTCCACACTGACAATACAAAGGGAGACACCTCTCCACCAGCCCTAGTAATCTGATTAGACTTGCAAAGCATCGTCAGTTTCTTTAACCTATCTCCATGCTAAGAGAGAGAGAGGGACACACACACACACACTGCAATCTCACCACCGACCCTGACCATCTCTTGGGTCCTGGCTGCATCAAACTAATAGCCAGCTGGCATAGACTGTTAGTTTAGCAACAAGAATATCTGAGTCTGTAATTCAGATGTTAACAGCAGCAGAATGCAGATGAATCAGAACCTGGAGGACCCCACCTTTACAGCTCCAATGTGGCCAAGACAACTACTGAGGTGAGTGTGAGTGAGTTGGGCTGAGCAATACTACCTACAATTCTTACTGATGGAATATTTATTTTAATTTATTTATTTCATTTTTGTTAACTGGGTAAGTGTACTAGGCTATAACTTTTTTACAATCTGGTATGAGAAAGTGACTGTAATTGTGTTTAGGCAAATCATCCAGTTATTATTGTTTAAAGTTGCCTGCTCACTTCAATGACTAGTGAGATACTGTTACTATATATTCTGCTGTTTTTTCACTAATAGGGTTGCAGTACGCTGTACCATTAAAAACAGTATACACAGTGGCCCGGATATTCAGACTGCGCCAGGCTGTGGCGCAAGCCTGGGCGCAGCACAACTTGGCTGCGCAGGGGTGTTGACAGGATGACATTCAACGGAGCTGCGCCATGGCACAGCATCACTGAATATCGCACCCAGGCCAACCGCAGTGTGCATGATGCTGTGCCACTGCGCCAATGCAAGTGGCCAGAGTGGAGCAGGGGGATGCGCCAGCGCAAGTTCCATTGCGCTAGGTGTAACTACTGCGATATGCAAAAGTGCATATACAAATGGGGCCATAATGCATGCAAGGTGCAAATGGGGCCATTTGCATGTCATTATGGCCCCATTTGCATGCAGGTGCGCCAATCCCTGGCGACTTGCGCCTGGTGCCCTGCCAGGGTGCAGCCATTGGGGACTGACGCCCCCTGCACATCGCGGAAAAATGCCCCAATGCCAGATCGCGGGCATGTGCAAATGAAGTACACATCCTATATCCCTGGTGGTCTAGTGGACTGCTTCATGCACGATCACGGGCTTAAGTATAAAACTTAATCATCCAATATCCCTGGTGTTCCAGTGGACCGCTTCATGCCCGATCATGGCTTAAGTATAAAAATTAGTCGTCCAATATCCCTGGTGATCAAGTGGACTGCTTGCAGCTCGATCACGGGCTTGAGTATACAAACTAATCGTCCAATATCCCTAGTTGTCCAGTGGACCGCTGCACGCCTGATCATGGGCTTCAGTATGAAAAAATACCGTCCAATATCCCTGGTGGTCCAGTGGACCACTCACAGCCAGATCGTGGGCATAGGTAATAAAAAGGAAAGGTCCAATATCCCTGGTGGTCCAGCGGTACCCCCTCCCCACCCATCCACTGAGCCCCACAGCCCCGCTCCCCCTGGTCAGTGGTGGGCAGCAGCACCTCACCCGCCTGCTGCCCCACCACCCACTGACTGACACCATACGGTGGGACGCCCATTGGTCCACAGCGTGCAATATGGTGAAGCTCAGATGACATTGTTATCCAGATATGTGAATGGATCCATTCACATATCTGGACTGTGTAGTATAGTACGGGCTGCACAGTGCCACTGCAGTCAGCTCTGACCATTCACTGACCTTTCCACTCCAGTACAAAAGAGGATCTTCATTTATTGTCAGATGCCTGTTTTCAGACAAATATGACTCAACCATTCTCTGTGCCGCACTAAGTCCAATTGTTGATGCATTAGCCTGTTCCCCAGAATCATTGATTTCACAAATACCCACTTGGGGACCAAGCCTTCCAAACTGAATTGATGCCAACCACTTTGGATGACAGACCACCTGGAACTACAGTCCCCTTACCCTTGCATGATATGCTTGCTGATCCTCCAGCTACACCTTCAGCGGGAATATGCTGCTGAGGTTTGCAAACCTTGGCACGTGACTTCTATGACCCATGAACCAAGCGAACCAGTTGACCACTGATATTTTTTACCTGTTCAGACCTTCCCTCCAGTACTGATGCAATTCCACGTTTGTATCGTGGATCCAGCATTGTCGCCTTGGCAAAGTTGTCACTACGCTGAATGCTCACAATGTGAAGATTCTGGTCGAATACTGTCAGCATGTGTTGCAGCAACATACTGCTACCACCATCTCCGGCAACATCAAGGCTATGCTGTACATTCACCAATATCTGCCTCAGCACCAGCAGCAATGGAATTGATTGGCTAATGGAGGCAGACTCGCCACTCACTGCCTGTGTGGCATGTTGAAAAGGCAGCAAAATTGTTATTACAGAGTCCATGAGGTGCCACTGTTCAGTCGTCATAGACATGGAGGCCCCAGAACTGTCACGGCTAGTGTGCATAACAAGATATTCTGAGATGGCTTTGTATTGTTCATACAACCTCTCTGCCATGTATAACGTGGAGTTCCATCGGGTAACAATTTCCAGCTTCAAGCGGTGCTGAGGCAGACTGTTTTGTATCTGCTACTGCCACAGTTGGTCACAGGCCTTTCCAGATCTTGAAAAGTGAGAGCAGATATGTTGTGCAATGGCCAGCATTTCCTTTATGTCAGGGTGCTGCAGAAACACCTGAACCACAAGATTTAAACAGTGGGCCATGCATGAAACACAAAACAAAAACACCATTTGTGATGAATTTCACCACATTTGACCCATTGTCACTTGCTATGAACCCAGCTGTCAGGGACAGAGGGTTTAGCCATCTGTCAGTTTCAGTCAGTACCATGTCCAACATGTTCTTGCCAGTATGTGAACAGGTCATACTGTGCATAGCAATTGTTGCATGCCGGCAAATTCCAGGAAGATTGCTACCACGACAATCCACCTTCCTGCACTGATTATTCACACTACCAGCATCACAAACAACCCCCGGCACCTGTGCCCGGTGTGAAGTTATACACAGATATGAATTCCCCTGTGTTTTGCCACTTGTCCACATATCTATACTTAAATGGATGAATGGAGAGGAGGAATGTTGAAGGGCATGTCTTACTGAGTCCGAGACAGTGTGGAACAATTTGGGAACAGCACAGGTAGAAAAGTATGTCCTGGATGGGACTTTCCATTTTGGACAGGCACAGGCAGCAAGCCGCCGGAACCCAGAATTCTCCACAAAGGAGAAGGGCAAAAGATCGATAGCCAGCATTTCTGCTACAGCAGCATTAAGTTCACGTGACACTGTATGATTGGGGGGGGTATTTCAGCTTATGCTCAAAAACACTCTGTAACGTGGGCTGACTTAAACATTTTACACGGGGTGTGTTCTTGGTCACAAATGGTTGTACTCTGTGATGAATGGCATTGGCAGGGGATGGAGTGTGGAAATTTGATGAAGACGGTTGCACAGACGATGATGACAAACCCAGAAATTATGTTATTTTTCCAGATTTGCCAACCGGGTTTGATGTACCACTTGCACTAGACATACTGCATTCACCACCACCACCACCACCACAAAAACTGCTACTCTCACCAGCACTGGACAACATTTCAGAGCCATTATGGTCCTCCACCTCATCATGCCTGTAGTAATCCTCTGCTCTTAGTACCGCACTACTGCACACGTTTAATTTCCTACTGGGCTTAACTGTCATGGAAGGGGATAACATGCTGGCTATGGTTGCCAGTGATACAGGTGAAGGCCCCAGTCTGGTATTAGCTGTCAGCTTGTGCTGGGTCCACAGAGCCAAGTGCCTATTCTTAAGATGCATATGCTGTCCTCCTGTCCCAAGATGGCTCCCTTTTTTATCTCGACTCACAGGCACATGGCAAACCTGGCAGAATGCAACTGAATCATCATTTGCATCTTGAACAAAAAATTCCCAAACAAGGGACTGTGATGCTCTGCTTTTAACATGTCCATGATGATGTGGCTTATTTAAGTCTGTTATTTTACATAGTGAAGTGGGGGAGGCATGTGATTTTTCTGGCACTGCACACCTGTACTGCAAGTGACCACCACGACTACCTATCATATTGATTACTGGGTTGTCATCATCATCATCCACTAAAACTGGTAAATCACAAGTTTTTATGGGGGGGGGGTGTGATTCCTGTAAACAGATTCAGGCACAGCCACTTTTAATTTCTTTTTCTCTGGTTCCCAGCTGGGGTCAATTACATCATCATCATATTCATCAACGTCACTGTCACATCCACATCTTTTGCTTGGATGCTAACATGTGGACTGCATGTTGCAACAACAGCAACATCATCATCAACAGCATCATCACATTCATCATCAGCATCTACACCACCATCACCTGATATTTTCTCACCACATTGTGAATCACTGCACGGAAAATGCGTGACGTTAAGTGTCACTGTGGATGGAATATGACATTGTATGCTGTCGTTGACATGATCATCAGAATCAGGTTCAGTTAATGGGATGTTACTGGGAAGTATGACATCATCTACACTGTCACTCACTTGCACTGCTTCACACTCAATATGTTTGGATATGGTACACTGGTCGGAATTAGAACTTGATGCAACAGTGCTAATACTATCTCCACCACCACTAGCACCAGCACCAACACCACTGGCTGGGAAAACATCATCTCTTCCAGCTACCAGTGAAGCTACTGCTTGGGCTGTAAAAAACATTGCAGGAGAAATACCTTTCCTCACATCAGCAATGCACTTCTCTGTCCTCATACTACTACCATGCCCACAGATCCTCTTACTGCCAATACTGCCATGGCCAGAAACAGCTTTACTTGCACATCTCTTTGCAGGCATTTTGGGGGATCAACCACAAATATTATTACCAAATTCAGATTTTGATACATTCACTTTCTGACTGGAGGGTCGCTGGCTGGATGTGAAGCAAAATAAACAACTGTGGCATCAGCAACAGATAAGATACTACTGTGTTGTGACACTGTCATGGAATTAAAACAACTTCAGTAACCAGTGGTGCTGATGGGGTCACAAAAACAATCCAGTCTGGTAAAAAATACATTTTCAGTGTGGGGGTGGGGGGAGACACCGAATACAGACAGTGCTGATTTTTACTGCACTACAAGCAGCAAAACTAAGAACAGAGAACATGATCACAGTACAAAATCAGGCAGCTGCACTGGATAGCAGGTTCACACTGCTGCACTTAGTTGCACTTACACTAATTTGTGTCACAAATTTTAAAAGGTGTACTATATTTGATGCATGCAACACTGCACACACAACACAGAACACTTTGTGTACAATGCTGAACGAGGAATGTGATGCAAATGCAAATGTTCAGTGTACTGCCACGTAATGCAAGTTTGTAATTTAAACAACCTGACCTTATGAAATGCTGCACCACATTCACACAACAAACAGCAAGAAAATTTGTACTATTACTGACAATTTTACTTTGTGTACAGTAACACAGTCAGTTATATAACAAAAATATAACCAAAACACAAAGAAATCACTAGTTCTTCAACTTAAATCTACCTACACACAGATACGCCCCTCCCCCACACAGCACATTTCACTGTCTTTCACCACACACACTCAATGTTCTAAACTTACATTCAAAATCCACATACAAACAAAAATGCTTGATGATGTGAGCACAGGAGGATTTCCTACAATCGATGAACTACAGTTGGATCCCCCCAAAAAAGCAAAAATGCTTTTTGAACAGCTTTTAAAAGATTCCTACAGACAACTATCAGAGCACACTGTCTCCTACTCTTTCCTACTCTTACTACGCCGAACTGAGGCTGTGCAGATCAATATAGAGCCCATGTGACCTGAACTCCCATGAATCACTGCAAAATCCGCCTTCGGAACTCAAAAACAAGGTGAAGTCAGGTGAAGTGAACTGCCACCAATGTACTTCACCTTAAAATTTAAAGAGTAGTGACCAGTGGAGGCGGAGTAACACGAAGTCGCTGTTTTCAATGCATGTCGCGTTCCTCATTATAACGCAAAGTACTCCGCTTCGTGTTGCAGAGCACTCTGTGAATCCACCTGTGCTCCGCAAAATGCTTCATGAACCGGACTGAGCCCACTTCGCCCACCACTAGTGAGGATACTTGAGGTATTGCTGAGCCAGTTAAAGGCCCCAAGGGTAGTGCGGTAGTGTAGTAATGCTACTCTGTGAGGGAAGGATGAGTGATTTTGACACATTTACTTTGTAACCTGTTATTTTGCTGTACCTGGCCAGTAAGTAGAGTACTGCTGGGACTGACAGCTCAGGTTTTGACAGCACAAACATGATGCCATCTGCACATGCTAGGGTTTTGTGGGACTTCCCCATGCTTATGCCATGTATGTCTTTATCCTGTCTTATGGCCTGCAGTAGGGGTTCCAGTGCTAAGATGAACAGCAGAAGTGAGAGAGGATAACTCTAATGGGTGCCTCTACCTAGGAGGAAAGGGTTGGATGTGATGCCATTTGTGGTGACTGAAGCTGAGGCCCTATTGCAAAGGGTGTGGATGTAGCCTGTGCAACTGTCTCCTAGTCCAAAGTGTTTAAGAACTCTAAATAAGTAGGGCCATTCTACCTGGTTAAAGGCTTTCTCTGCTTTAAGCAAGAGTAGCACCGCCTTTTGATGAGATTATATCACCTTCCAAATAAGGTTCAAGAAGCATCTAGTATTATCTGTGGCTTTCCTTTTTTGGACAAAGTCAACCTGGTCAGACTCTATAAATGAACTTCTATTTATTTATTTATTCATTCATTCATTATTTATTTATTAATTATTTTGGAATTACAACATTTGAGCTAGCAGCTCTTTTACAAAGGTTACACATCAAGGAATGAAGACATTACAACAGGTATAGAGAACTAGTACAAAACAAATCAGAATTACAAGAGATTGGTAACTTAAAAACATGATAAAACAGGGAAAAATATAAATGATTATGACCTCTTTGAGCTGGGTGGCAAGGACCTTTGCGTAGGTCTTGTAATCTGCTGTAATGAGAGATATTGGCTTATAAACACTACAAGCTAAGTGGTCCTTACCCTATTTTGGTATTAGGGTAATGACAGCTGATTGCATAGGTGGGGGCAGTCATCCTTCTTTTGTGGTCTCTATAAGGGCCTCTGTGAAAGTTCTGAGGAGAAATTTCCATAAATAAGATATTAATTCTGTGGGTATGCCATCCACCCCTGGACTTTTGCCCTCTGGCATAGTGTGTAGGGCCTGCTCTAGCGCAATCTCTTTGATGGGAGATTCCATGCAATTTTTCATCTCTTGACTGAGTTTCAGTAAGGATAATGACTCAAGGAACTGGGTGAAATCCTGCTCATTAGACTGGATTTCTTATTTGTACAAAGACTGGAAGAATTCTCTGAACTCATTGTTGATCCCATCGGGGTCTGTTTTGATTTTGCCTTGATTTGTCCTAATTCCAGCAGTTCTTGACCACTCCTGTCTCTTCTTAAGCTGGTATGCCAGAAGGCAGCCTGGCTTTTCCCCGGTCTCGCAGAAGTTTTGATTCATGTGGAAAAGGGCAAACTCCACTTTCTGATGTAGGTGCATATTGAGTTTGTATCGGGTGCCTACTATGTCAGAGAGAAGATCTTTCTCTTTGATTGGATCTGCTTTATATCTTCCCTCAAGTGTTTTCAGAGTAGCAGTCATCTCTTCCAGATCCTTTTGTTTGCCTCATTTGATGCGGCCTTAGGTCCAGTCTAGAAAACAAAACATGTGGGGTCAAGTAGAAAGAGTAATTTCTCCTGTTTTGGTGTGACAAGTGGCATATAGCTACCAGAGACCCAGTTCAGCCATCAGCTCTGTGAGAGCTTCAGAAGCTGGTGTTCTGGGTCCAGCTGGGGCTTTGTTCTTATCTAGGAAGTTGTCCATGACTGTGTTCATGTCTCCACTGAGTATCACTGATCCTTTCATGTGAGTTGCCAGTAATTGTGCCATGTCATGGAAAAAGGTAACCTCTATGGATTTTGGGGCATAAACATTGCACAGAGTAATCTCCTGACACTGGAGCATGCCCATTACAATAATGTACCAACCCCTCTTATATGAGAAAGTCTTTTGAACTTGAAAGGGTATTGATTTGTGGATCAGAATGGCTACTCCCGTGCTCCTTGAGTTAAATGAGCTGCCAAAGACTTGGGAGATCCATCGCATCTTAATTTACTCAGTCTCAGCCTCAGTCAGGTGAGTCTCTTGAAGACAGGCTATACCCTCCCCTTCCCTCTTCAGGTGATCAAGAATCTTTTTATTCTTTATAGGTGAATTTATGCCCTTAATGTTCCATGATATATATTTAAGTGGCTGACCTGTCACTGGGTAATATAGGAGGATCATTTTGTCACAGCATACATTGCCAATTTAGAAGTAAGATGTATCCAGGCCCCCACCAGCCTATTTGTGTGAGGAGCATGGGTGGATGTCGGGTGTCCATTGTGAGTAAAGAGATGCAGTTAACAGTCAGTGTGCAAGGTATTTAAACAAGCATAACTATTAATAAGTTTGAACATGCATGACAGCAGGAGTAATATTAACAAACCATAGTAATCTCCTGAATCTTTGTCTCCCTTCTGTTTATACATAAATGTATTTAGGCCTGGTGACACTTGCAATGTAACTATTGTAAATGTTAACCTGACTATGCTGTCATTCTAACATGGAACCTATGTAAAGAGCATCTGCCCAAAGGTCTTGAATCCAAGATGTTAATAAATAAATAAATAAACCTATTTGAACCCAAGTTTTTTATGTTCTTTGTGTTCCTTAGGATAGTTAAGGTAGACACAAGTCAACGTGGGAGCAGAGGAGCTCATTTTTCATGGTAGTAGAGGATCCCAAAGCAGTAGCACCATGTCCCTTGCACCACATATAGAGTAAGTTTTTATGCAGAACCAATAAGTACCCAGAGACACAAAGGTCAAAAAGTACCTCAGAAGTACATCCTACCAAGCACTATAATTTCGTCATGTTAATTCTGAGGTTCTGGGTTTCCATCATATTAGGGTTATGGGGGAAGGGATATGATAGGGGAAGGCTTAGGTTAATAAGAAGGATGGCATCCAATAATGTGGGATGGCCCTTCACTGCAATGGTTGCCAAATGAAGGCACTTTCACCAAGGCATCTGCCCACTCCTGTGTACACAGAGTTAACCTGCCCTGTTTGCAACTTCATGTACCTGCCTCTGTTGTTATATCTATCACACAGTGGTAATGGTGCAAAAAATTATTGGCAGTATGGAATACCATGCAGTGCGTTCGTTTGGTAGTCATTGAATAATATGTATTGCATTACCATGCATACCGCGCTGTACTGCACTATCGGTCAAGTTTTGTGTGATTACCACTGTACCTCTCAACCAGCCCCTAATGCAAGGGGGTGGCAGCTCCCCTTTGTACCCAAAATAGCTCTTAATACCCTTCTATCTCATCTGTTCCTAGTGGCAAGGGTGTATCATATACAGAGGATGTTCAGCAGATTGACTCAATTTTGCTTTTAAAATACATAGTAATATTAATTCTCCGTGATGTTGAGTCAGATGGAAGCCCTGAGCAATAAACATATTGCTTTCAAGGCATCAAAAGTTTGCCTTTCTGTGTTTGAAACTATATCCCATGTTACTGGGTCAGAGAGTTTCTCCCCCCCCACTGTCCCCATCTAAAACCCCTGTGTCCCACCTTTCAGCTGCCTTAGACTCAGAGGTATAGTAGCAGCCCAAGCTCTGTAAATATAAGCATCCTAAATGAGGGCTGTCCCTTTGGTTATATCTAATGTGTATTAAAAAGTGACAGGGCAGTCTCTGAGTGTGTGCACGACACTAATGATGCATCATATTTACATGGGCATGCTAGCAGCCGTGCAGGTTCTAAAAGACTGCTCTGACAGCCATCAGTCGATCCTATTCCCTTGTTGCAGTAAAGATATGAAATTGCTGGTGATTACACACAGCTTTAAAGCAGAAGTCAGAAGCTTGTTGCCATAGTTTGAGAACACCTCATGAAATAGGGCATATCTGTGATTCAGTGGGTGCCAAAAAAAAAAAGTGTGCCAATCACCCACCCAGCAAGAGCCCCGGAAGGACCAGACAGCTATTGAGTGGTCAAGAGGGGAAATTGCATAGGTGCTGGTTCTCCCACATTATATGAGGAGCGAACAGCTCAATGCACAACTCAAGATGTGACCAGGCCCTTCCCCCAATCTGGCAGTGTCACTGATGCATCCTTTCTATAGCAGCAGCTATAAGACAGATTCATATGCATTCAGAGCAGTCTGTCAATGAATGAGATGCACTTAAGATAATTTGTGTCTATGTAGACACACTATCATGCATGTAGTGTCTGATAGGCTGCTCGTACTGCCAGCTGCTGCTCCTAGATAAATGGATTCCATCAGACAACCCTTGACAGCTACCCAGGATAACCCTGTGGAACAATGCTAGTCTGTTGCCCTGAACAGATCATCAGACAACCCCTGTCAGCTGCCCAGGTTAACCCTGTGGAGCACTGCTGGTCTGTAGTTCTGAGAGGAACATCAGGACACCCCGGCAGCAACCCAGGCACTCCCTTGGAGCAATGCTGGTCTCTATCCCTAAAATGATTGAACTGACGTTGTCAGTTGAGAGGGGATAAAGTGAATGGCTGCTGGTTTCCCACATATGGCAGGGGGAGTGTACAGGCCAAACTGCAACTCAGGGTACTATCAGGTTTAATCAGAGATGGGCTAAAAGTAAACAGTGATCAGTACAGTACCCTCACCATCAGGCAACCTCTGGCTGCTATCCAGGTTAGCCCCAAGGAGCAGTGCTGGCCTGTAGTCCTGAAAGATTCGAACGGTCATGATTCCACAGTTTGGATGCTCATTACCATAGTTTGAGGACACCTCATGGGATAGCACAGTGGTGATTTAGCGGGTGCCAAAAACCAGCCAACATGCCAATCGCCCACCCAGCAAGAGCCCCCAAAGGACCAGACAAGAGGGGAAAGTGGTGGGTAATGGTTCTTCCAGAGTATATGAAGGTCACACAGCTAAGTTCATACTTTAGGGTGCAATCAGATCTACCCCCCCACCACATGATCTAGCAGTATCACAGACATATATTTTCTATGGCAGCAGTTTATAAAGCAGATTCATATGTGTTCTGGTATGTCAGAGCAGTCTTTCAGTGAATGAGTGGCATGCTGTCAAACATGTAGGATCTGAGAGACTGCCCTAACTTCTAGATGGTGCTCATAGATGGATTCCATCAGTCGGCCACTGACAGCTAACCAGGTTAGCCTCATGGAGCAGTGCTGGTCTGCAGCCCTGGAAAGATCAAAGGGATCTCTGGCGGTTGAGAGGGGATAAAGTGGATGGGTGCTGGTTCTCCCCACATATCAGGGGAGTGTAAAGGTCAAACAGCAAAATTAGGTTACCAGAAGGTTTTTTCAATAATGGGTTGAATCTACTAACAATTTCAATTAACCAAGCTTCAATTGTATTGAACAATAACCTCTATACCAATTTTATAAAATTATAAATAACAAAGTTTGAGTTCCTTTCATTTAAATTGCCCCAAACTCCAAATCTAATATTATAGGATAATTAAATATTTCAGATATAAAAGCTGTCTGATTCAGTTGTTTACCCACTCTTCCATACTAGATTCACCTCAGTTTTCAGAATGCTTTCCATCTTGGCTTAATCCTTTGGTGAGTGTGTTCTCTGTAGTCCATTGCTCTTTGCTCTTGGTTTCTTTAATTTCTTCTCTTTTTCTTCTGTTTTCCTTTTTTCCTCTCCTTCCAAGTCCATGTCCGGGGGCAGTGAAGATAATCTGAAGGGTCACTTGTGGTATCTTGTCTGGTAATTGCACTTTCCAGGAGAATTTTGCCACTTTAAAATGAAATGCAGACCAGACTCAGATAAGCTATTCATTGTGGTTGCTTAAATAGTGAGTGCTCTCTCCCATCAGCCCTATAACATAATCTTCTATCATTTCTTTCTGTTTTATTACATCTTGGAAATCTGCTCCTTTTGTGTACTATCCATATTTTATCTAATCATTTCATGATTCATTGTATAATGAACTGCCCTGGTTTATTTATTTGCTTAATTATGTTTTACCAGGTAATCAAGCAGAGCCCCAGAGGCTCATTTTGAGCTGTGACCTTGGGGGGAAGATGGTCATACAAAAGAATACAATTACGCACATACTTCTTAAACATAGTTATAATGCCAAGTCTGTTTTTTGAAATTTTATTTTATCAATTTTAGAAACTATTACAATAATAAAATATAATTTACAAACAACCAACAGCAAGTAATAAAAACAAAACAACAAAACACTGCCACCATCCCCCTGAACACATTCTCCTCCCCACCCTCTGCAGAGGAACAAAAGGTAACTAAGATACATACTGATCCGACCAAATGAATATAGCTCAAAATAGTACTAATATCATATATCCATGTCATTAACACATGACTGAAGGAAAAAAAGGGGTACAATATGTCCTTTCATAAACCTAAAGAAGCAATGGCAAATAAAATCATGCCCGGTATGCAAATAATATAATGGACATAGATAAATAGTTACAATGCAAAGTCAAAAGTTATACAGCGTGTATTGTGAAAAATAGTGATGTTACAATAAGAACCCACTGTCTGAATACAGTGTAACGTGCATGCAGCAAAGCACAGTGCAAGTAGCCTTGAGATACAGTAGCATAGAGAACTTCATAGAACAAGGCAGTAAAAGTGCTGTACATCAAGTCCCTTGGTTGACTGATGCTACACATACACATAGTACATGCAATCCCGAAATACAGTAGCAGCTGTATGCCAGATGACATCAGAGGAAATAGGTCTGGGGCAGCTGGGGCAACTGGTCAAAGAATCCTGGACATAAGTACTGTGTCTTTTAAGGGGAAACAAACTGAGTATGGGTAAGGAAGGAACACGGCTAAGAACAACTACCACGAAAAGGCATTTGCTGAAGTCCTACAGATCTCAGTATGAGAAGGCCTGCCAACACATGGCATCAGCAGCAGCATCACCAGACAGTGAAGCTGATGATAATAATGATGATGAAGGCTGGGGGAGGAGAACACTAGGAGACCAAGTATAGAGGAACAGAAAGAGGAAGAGGAAGTAGAAGAAGAAAGACTTTCAAGTGGTAGCTAAAGCACATTTCCAGCATCTTCTATTCATCAGTTCTTTGGCCCATTGACTTCCACGCCCCCAAGGAGCTGCAATTCCCAGTCACTTCCATACCCAGGGGTGGCAAAAATAGGATCTGTCATGTCTATGACAAAAAGTATTCAACATTCATTGGTCAAGTCCCTGGAAATGGGCCAGAGATTTAAAGCCAACAGACTAGAAGCAAAAAAGTTAACAAGTGCAATTGTGAAAATGCTAGCCAATGGCTTGCTGCCATTCTTCTTTGTGAGCAATGCAGGTTTTCTATTGCTAATGCAAATTGCAGTGCCAAGGTAGCAAGTGCCCAACCATACCTATGTTTCTACAGTGGTTCTTCCTGAATTGTATCAGAGTGACTGCAAGGCTGTCTTACATGCCCTGAAAGCCTAATTTATTCCAGCCATTCATGTCACCACTGATAGGTGGACCAGTTGTCAGACTACTGATTACATAACAGTGACTGCTCATTGGGTCAGTTTCCCCTCTTTGTGTCTCTTCTGTTGTGCAGAAAACTTGTTACACTTCCTTCAACATACATTTGATTAGTGGCTGATACCACATTCACTAACATCAAGTTTTATAGTATCAGACAATGCAAAGAACATTGTAAAGGCAGTTGATGATGGGGATTATGCACGTGTTTAATGTTTTACTCACTGTATAAATCTGGTAGTTCAGGGATTCCTAGATGAGGAAAGCACCATGTAGACATGCATAGGAATGGCCAAAAATGTTTGTGGCCATTTTAACCATTCTGTAAAAGCATGTAAGGTATTACAAAGCATTCAGCAACAGAACCACCTTTCCCACCACCACCTGAAACAAGATGTGGCAACAAGATGGAATTCCACATGTTACATGATGAAACAGCTGCCAGAACAACAGAAGGCTATCTACCAGTAGACCACTGAGCATGGTATTGACAAGGAAGAAGTAGATATCAGCCCAAATCAGTGGTGCCTGATAGAGACACTCTGCACTGTGCTAAAGCCCTTTAAGGAGGCCACAAGGGAGGTGCTGATGCAGCTGATCCTAGCCGAGTATTCCCCCTCATTGCTGTCATCAACCTGCACTTTCTTCATATAAAAACTCAATGGGGACTATTCAGGAATGGGTGGGAAATACGTGCCAAAGGTGCATATCCCACCCACGTAGTTCTGCACCCTGGGGAGTTCCTCCCAGAGACTGCATTCATGATCACTGGCCCCCACCCAGCTCCCTTATGTGGTCCTGGGATGTAGATCTGTGGGGGACAGGTGAGTGTGGAGCGGCAGATCTGGGCAACAGCCAATTGGCTGCCTGGTCTGGATCCCGCAGTGGATCCCTTGTACCTGTGGGGTGCTATGTTTACCGCCAGCAAGCAGGGCACCCACCACAACATTGGGGGTTACCCTGGCTGGCCACCAGCAACCCTTCCAGTGTGCCCTGATGGCAGGGGCATCCCTGTTGAGGGGTTGATGCACCTCATTTTCACCACCATGGCTGGTGGCTGCCTCTCTATGGGGCACATAACTGGCCACCAAGGGCTATGACAGCTGCTCATTTGCATAGCCACTGGCATGCCACATGCAGCATTCTGTGGTTTATTGAATCATGCAGAGTGATGGCACAGACCCCACCCCACCTCTTGGCTCTCTCCAGTGCTGAGCCTTGCATTTGACCGGGGGATAGGGTGCATTGTGAGTTGTAATTGGTAACAGCATATGGTGTTGAGGGCACAGTGGCCACAGGAGGGTGTGGGATGTGATACACACCAGTTTTACTTGGTGTGTACCCACTCTGCACCTTTGTGAATAGTCCCCAATATGAAGAAAAGGAGGATACTACTGCTCTCAATCTAGAAGAAAGGATACAATTACATTTCTGGTATGGTACACACATTTCAAAAATGGGTACAGATTACCATTACACTGTGGCCACTGTCTTGGATCCTTAGGTCAAAGACACATTAGAGACATTCTTTTATGCACAAGAATGCACTAAGGATTAGCAGTCCTTTAAAGCCCAACTTATCCATCTGGTCTCTGTATGTATGGCATAGAACAAGAACAGGAAATTACATAGAGAAGAACAACACTCGTCATCATCCCTTGCAATCACACTGACAGGCCAAGTGGAGGACAGGGAAGAAGAAGGAGGCTCCCCATGTGTTTCCACTGCTACTACTGAATGTCACAGGAGTCACTCATTTTTGTCTCCAAGTCAACCCACTACTACTACTACTGCTGCACTTCCAGAAAGACAGCCATTGATAACAAACCACTATGGTAACAGCTGTCTGACTATGGCTTGATAAAAAAGTACAGCAAGTCACTTTCGGACACAGTGGTGCCTGAGATGCCAGCAAACAAAAGGGTGCAGGATTATCTGAATGAGAATGTGCCACTAGCAGAAGGAGATGAGCCTCTGTTGCGCTGGTACCAAAAAAGATAATTTGACCCTTTGATGCAGGTTCTTGTTGAACACCTCAGCTGCCCACCTGCAACTTCATGACCTGAGAGAATTTTCAGTGCTGCAGGCAATATTGTAACAAATAGGAGAACATGACTTTTTGTCCAAAATGTAGAGATGCTCACTTTTTTAAAAATTAACCTGATCCTTTTTTTTCCGAAGCCCTTTTTGCCATGGTTTATAGGTAATGAATCTGTGACACTGTCAGCTGGGCTAAATACGGAGGAGGAGGAGGTGGACAGGGAGGGCTTCTATGCTTATTTGTTTTCTGGAACCAGTAGCCTACACATACACTGTGGGATGCTGCATTGTCAACTTCACCCAGTCTTCTTCAGATTAATGTTTTGTAAATTTTTGGTAGGCCCACACAGGAAGAATACATAATTTTTTGAGCAACGTTGTCCATGAAACCAGTGTGTACAACACTTATCAATGCAATAAGGGAATCCTTGTTTATGTGTGGCACTGCCACAAATTAATGGTCATAGCATTTTTGGAACCGGTAACCCACATTGTGAAATGCTGCACTATTGTCTACATTGAGTCTTCTTCAGATTATTTTTTTGTGAAATTTTTCCAGGTCTACGTAGACCACATATATAATTTTGGGAGCAACAGTGCCCGTTATAACCAGTGTGCATAACATTTATCCATGACATAGCAGAAAGCCTTGTCCATGTGTGGCACTGTCTCAGTTGGGATAGGACACAATTTCTGAAACAAGTAGCCACGCTGTGGGATACTGCACTGTTGTCATCACTCAGTTTTCTTCAGATTAATGTGTGAAATTTTGTCAGGCCTACACAGGCTGAATAAATTATTTTGGGGGCAATTTTGCCCATGGAACCAGGCTGTACAATACTTATCCATGTCATAAGGGGAATCCTTGTCAGTGTGTGGCACTGTCCCAAATTAATGGGCACACAATTTTGGAACCAGTAGCCCACACTGCGGAATGCTTCACTGTTGTCTTCACTCAGTCTTCATCAGATTAATGTTTTGTGAATTTTTACCAGGCCTACACAATGAGGCCAAATCAATAGTTTTTTGGAGCAACATTGCCCATGAAACCAGTGTGTATAACACTTATCCATGGAATAACTGGGAGTTTTGTCCATGTGTGACACTGTCCCAATGGACACACAATTTCTGGAACCAGTAGTCTACACTGCAGAACTCTGTATTGATATTTTGTGGACATACTTAGGCCTTACAGTTGCACACCATTTTATTTTGAGCATTGTTAGCCATGAACTCTTGTTTACTACTAGCATTGTCCATGTTTGGCACTGACTGAAAGGACACAGGTTTTGGAACTAGTACCCCTCAGTGTGTCCCACTGCATCATCCTGGTGCCTCATCAGCCAACTGCATTATGTTATTTCATTTTATCTAATTACCAAATGCTTTTTATGTTGCTTGCACACATGTGCAAGAAACATAGTGCCATCATCGGAGATTTCGGAGGTGTGTCACCTCCTCCTCCAATTCAGTCAGTGAGCTGGCAGGAGCGGCCCCTGTAAGCCAATGCATTTGGAGCTGTCTGACACGCTCCAAATGCAGTAGCATACTGATTGAAAGGGGAGCTATGCTTCAGTGAGCACCGATAAGCATAGCTTCCCCCACATGCAGGCGTGCGCCACACCTACTGTAGCAGCGCCAGGGTGCCCAATCCCCGTCGGCTGAGCTGCGTCTCCCCAGTTGTAGGTGCCACGCTGAGAGCCCACCCCAGCGTGGCAATCAGTCCACTGGCCGACAGGGGTGCCCAATCCCCGTCGGCTGAATGCTAACATCCATGCCGCAGCTGTGAGCTGACCTCAGCGCGGAAACGGTCCCACAACGCTTTTTTTTACCTGAAAACGAAAGGGTCCAGCGGTGCGCCTCCCGCACCCTCCCACAACCCGCACTCCACCACTGCGCGCCAGCCTCCCCACCCCTCACCCCATACTTACCTCCGGACTCCGGCGCGACGATCTTCGGTGGACCGGGAACTCTTCAAAGCCGACCGCGAACTGAGGAAATGCCGGTAAGCTGTATAATTGGCTAGATAGGGGGGTTTCAACTTTGTTGCATATCTCAGGTATTTTGAGGAATTTTTGCACCAAATTTTCAACATGGGGTTTTTGGGACCCCTTCTCATGAATGATGTCACTGTCATGGTGTTATTCGGGCCCGAAGGGTGATTTCGCAGTCACTGCTCAGTCACTGCATGAAATCACCTTGAGCTTGAATAATGCCATGACAGTGTACATCATTCATGAAAGGGGTCTAAACCCATGAAGAAAATTATGGTGCCAAAATTCCAAAAAATGACTGTTTTACGAGCGTGCATTGCGCAGTTCCTACGCAGGCTCGAAGTTCGCGAAATTTCAATATTTTCACTCCAGATTTTCAACATTGCCTTTTTACCACACCTTCTTATGAATAGTACAGCTGTCATTTTCCAAATCTCACCCAAAATGTGTTTCCGCCCATGTAGCGCAGAATGGCACAGTCAGTGTGCGAAATCAATGTTTGGGACAAATTAAGAAAATCACAGTGACACTGTTCATGAGCAGAGGTCTTAAAATGGCTATGTTGAAAATTTGGTGAAAAAATTCCTAAAAATGACTGTTTTACGAGCGTCATGTTGCGCAGTTCCTACGCAGGCTCATAAGTTCGCAAATTTTCAATATTTTCACTCCAGATTTTCAACATTGCCATTTTACCACACCTCCTTATGAGCAGTACAGCTGTCATTTTCACATCCTGCCCAAAACATGTTTCCACCATGTAGCACACAATGGCAGTCGGTGTGCAAACTCAATGTATGGGACACATTAACAAAATCACAGTGACACTGTTCATGAGCAGAGGTCTTAAAATGGCTATGTTGAAAATTTGGTGAAAAAGATTCCTAAAATGACTGTTTCTGAGCGTGCGTTGCGCAGTTCCTACGCACGCTCGTAAGTTCGCAAATTTTCAATATTTGCACTCCAATGACTTCCAAATACCTAAACAGCACATAGAAGCAAGCAACATTCGGCATTGACAAATGCTTGTTAATGGCTGAACTAGTGTAAACTAGTCCACCAGGAAGAGAACTTTAGCAAACTTTACCTGGTTTAATGGTTAAAGTTTGCATTATCGAACTTTGGGAGGGTCACACAACCCTATCTTATTAATATTAAGATGCTAAGCTGTTAATGTGTGATGCTGTATGTGCTAATGGTAATATTGTGAACTGACTTCTAACTGTCAATGGAACATTAGAAGAGTTAGGGTAGGTTCCATAAGGATGTCACTGCATGTCAGCCTCCCAAGTTAGATGACATAATAACTCGGCAGTGTGGAATAATACCATAATATACAATACATATGTAGTGTCAGTGGGTCAGCAGGTTGCACACTTGCCTCTAAAGCTGGAAGATCAATAGGCTGTGGGTTCCATCCCCACATAAGGAACTTGGGTTAAACCCCAATACTGACACTGCAGTGCAGCATGAGGGGGATACTGCACTCCTGAGGTGCCATCATTCAGATGAAATGCTAAACTGAGGACTCATCTTCTTGTTCTGGTGGTTATTCAGGTTGATGTTAACCCTCCTGTGTCATTTGTCAAAAACAGTAGGGGAATTTTATTGAGGACATAATTTCTTGTGCAATAAACATTAAAGGTACTGATCACAGTTACAAGAAAACTTTACATACTGCAAAAGAGAAGTAATAATATAACACAAAAAGCAAAAATGACATAATAATTAAACAAAAAGCTAGAAATCTCACTATCATGTATTACTGTACAGCCACCCCTCACAATGTGTTTCCATTGAATGGAATGTTATGATTGTGATATAGTATGCTTTTCCATGTCATATATTCATATTATTTGTTGTTAAATACAGTGGGCCAGATATTCAAAAGGGTTGCACCATGCGCAACAGAGTTGCGCATGCTCAAGTCCTAAATTGCGCCATTCTGCGATATTCAGCAGGAGGCAGTTGCGCCACTGAAAACAGGCTGAGCAGCAGCGCAATGCAAATGAATGCATGCTCAACTGGAGGGGGAGGAACCATGCATAAACTGCACAGCCCGATATTTAGCCGGGCTGTGCAGAGTGTCTGAGCACAACCCCAACCTGCGCCTGCAGGACTTTGAGCCAAAAAAGGCTTAAGTGGAGGCCACCCACAGGTGACTGCTGTATTGCAGGGTGCAACACAGCAGCTGCCACCTGTGGCTGGCTAACTCAGTCCTGTGCCACCCCGCAGCCCGATCGCGGGCATAGTATACTCCCCACCAGCCCGATCGCGGGCATCAAGTAGCTCCCCTCCCGTTCACATCCCTGGTGGTCCAGTGGACGAAATGCCTGATCGGCAGGCGGTATGTTTAAACCCCCTCCGTTCACATCCCTGGTGGTCCAGTGGACGAAATGCCCGATCTCAGGCAGAAAGTAAGCAGAACCCCGAACATCACCCTTGTGCCCCAATGCGCGGGCAGTAAGTAAATTAGACCCCCCACCCGAACATCACCCTTGTGCCTGATCGCGGGCAGTAAGTAAATTGAACCCCCAAAACATCTCCTGGTGGCTAGTGTCCCCACCCCACCCACGAGCCCCACCACCCGCACCCCCCTGGCAGCGGCGGGCAGCATCCCACCACGCCTGCTGCCCGCCCGCTTCATGACTGACTGCCCGGTGAGGCCTCACCACTTGTTGGTGCAGAGCCAGAGCCAATGGATGCAGCCCATACGTCTATGATGATCAGATTTGGGAATGAATCGTTCACAAATCTGGACTGTCATGTAAAATATGGGCTGCCATACGATATTCTTGCTCTACCAATCAGGCCCGTGCAGCCGGGCAATCGGCTTCGGCGAGCAGCGAAAAAGGCGGCTGAAGCGGTGGGATGCTACCCATCCTCGAAAGAAAAGCGAATGGTGAAACCGTCGATGAACAGAAAAGAAGACACTAGCCACAGAGAAAGATGACTGAGATCAATGCCTGCCAGCGATTAAGGAGCGACGACAAATCGTTACTGCCCGGCGATCAGCACAAAAACGATGAAGAAGTTACTCACCCGCGATCGGGTCCACTGGACCACCAGGATGAACAGGAGAGGGAAGATTTAAACATACCGCCCATGATCGGGCATTTCGTCCACTGGACCACCAGGATATGCTACGAGGAGGTGGGCAGCCACATTGCTGCCTGCGATCGGGCAGCAGGGTGCGTCGGTCCCCGACGGCTGCTGCCTGGCAGGGTGCCAGGTGCAAGTCCTCGGGGATCGGCGCACCTACATGCTAATGGCATGCAAATGGAGCAATAATCAGATGCAATGGCCCCCCTCGCCTTGCATGAATTATGGCCCCATTTGCATGTCACCTTTTGAATATCGTGATTTTTTGGCGCATGGTGTATCGGTACGGCGCCTAACGCGTTGAATGCTCCACTTCGATAACTTGCAGTGGCGAAGTTTCACTGCGCCTATGTACAGTGGCTGTGGTTGGGGGGTGATATTCAAAGGAGTTGCTCAATAGCGCAACTCCTTTGAATATCGCCCCGGCCACACCCCTGCGCAACTATTTTGTGCAGCGCAAGGGCTTGTGCCTCAGAATGGCACAGTTTGAATATCCAACCCCGTATATTTAAACATCTCGTTGTGAGACCAAAACTGTTGTTTGATTACCCATCTATATATTGCTTGCCAGATGTAATATTTGAGGAAACCACATATAACTCTCATTGTAGTTGGGTGATATTTTTACCAATCCCCTGTATAACCTCCCCCCCCCCATACCAATGTTTCACACGCGATATTTTTGTACTCAGGGAAGTTCAAAGCCTGCACTATCAGTCCCCAAAAATGCTTAGCATGAGTACATTCCAGTAACAAATGAGATTCAGTTTCCACCAAACCATTGCATGTATCTCTAGGACATATCTTTCAGACAACTACTTATGTTTGTGTGAATCTATCACTCCCAACCTACCATGACAAGTTAACCATAAAACTTCCCATATATATTCCAGAATCCTCAGTTCCACTGATTGTTTTAAAGTTGCCTCTGTTGTATGTATGATACCTTGGGGAAAGTCTGAGGTCTCTGAGAAATTGCTATCAATTATGTGCTGATATAAACCCTGACTGGAGTATGTTTTAAAATGTTCTGGCTGCAGCTTCCACTGTTTTACCTTCCTTAGTGCCAAGATCATATACTGGAACATTTGTCCTTTTTCAGGACAGTATGAAAATTTAAGTTCCCTTGTTCCCATAACAGTAATATTGGCTGTATCCATATGATCCAGTCAGTGATTTTTAACCGAAAGGTAGTTTGTGAAAGTAACCGAAAGAAAATGTATAAAAGAAAACTATAGGGCTTATCATAGCTAGGTGGCCTTTTCTTATTGGAAAGTACGTATAATTTCCCGAGACTGGATTACGTCTGCTACCCCATAGTGCTTGAAAAAACAAACTATATAATCATGCTTCCAATTCTTTTGGAAGGGGAATACATCACTTAAATATAGAAAGAATGACAGAAGTAACATTTTTATAAGGTATGCTTTTTCCTTTTTGGCTATTTGCATTGTTTTCCACCGGTTTACTACCCCTTCTCCCTCCTGAATCTTTGCCTCCCAGTAGAGCTGTGTGGAATATAAAATTTTGCCTGTTGAATACCCATAGAATGATCATTCTGATTCGGTGGAATTTCATGGAATTTTATTTTACTCAGCCTCTAACTAAAGATTTTTGTTAATATTTTCAAATCTGTATTCTGAAGAAAAATGGGTCTCTAGTTTTCTAAATCCATCTGGTTTCCATTTTTATAACGTAAAATCAGGATGACCTGAAACATGTTACTCTTTGCTTGTAAGGTACTGCCATTAACACAACACTTAACATAGATGAGAAATGTTTATGCAATTCCACAATGAGACCATCAGGGTCTGGAGCTGTTTTTTGCCATAAGGACTTTATGAACATTTCTACTTCCTCTAATCTTACAGGTTTTATAAGGTCCGTCTTCTGTTAGTGAGTCCACAAAGGAGCTCTGCACAAAGTCTCCAATATTACCTGCTTTTGGTACTCGGGTACCAAAAAACTGTTTTAAACTGGATTCCACACTTGATTTTATTTGCTGATTATCAGAATGTATCTTACCCTCCATGTCCCTTATGGATGTAATTACCTCAGTACCAACACAGTCCTGGTTGCTTTTAAAAACATCAGGTGAGGACTTAGTACTCCGGACACCAAATTGGTCTTCTATTTTTAAAGACCTAGCCCTGTCATATAAATGTTTTTATTGCCACCCTTAAATTATCTGCACGTAATTATGAATACTTAAAATAG
The DNA here is from genome assembly GCA_016271365.2 of Neoceratodus forsteri. Lineage (NCBI taxonomy): Eukaryota > Metazoa > Chordata > Ceratodontiformes > Ceratodontidae > Neoceratodus > Neoceratodus forsteri. The sequence goes on from CM057450.1 coordinate 1,648,339,614, forward strand.
TCTGATTTGCCTTTTTGTCTCCCTAATACTTTAAAGAATTTCTGTAACTTTGGTTTTGTGTCTTCCCACCAATCTGCTAGTCTCACAACAACAGACTGCAGAGCCCCTAGCTTTAAGGAGCTCTTCATATTTTCCCTTTATCTCAAGATATTCCATAAGAAAGTATTCAGCTTCCAATAGCCTTTTCCTGTAGTTTTTTTGTATCCCAAGCCCTATTTTAATGTGATCTTCAAAATGATTCAAAACTGCAGAGATGACAGTATTCCCTTCCAGCACCGTACATCTGCTGGAGACAAAAATGTAGTCAATTCAAGAAGACCGTGTCCCCTGTAGTAAGTATGGCCCCCTTTTGGTTGTATTTGTCTATATGCATCTCTTAGACCTATCATGGAAATTATTTGCTTTAAAAAATTTGACTCACAGTACAACTTATTTGTCTTACCAGTTTTGTCAACAATATCTCAAGGGCAGTTAAAGTCCCCTCCTAATATGATAAATTGTGCTGTATGAAGGTAGGGTTGTAACAACTGAAAAAGCTCTACATATGCAGCTTTTGTTTGTGGTGCTTACAGAACCCCAGTCCTCATAGGCCATGTTTCAGCTAACAGCAACAATCTCCCTGGGTATACATCCATAACTTTCAAAATCTTTACACTGACAGAATGAAAAAAAAAAACCTACTCCTGAACAGGGATCGTCACCCATAGACTACACTGATGGACCCCAGGGCCAGACTTTCTGGGTGTCATATATCATTGATTGTACTTACTTTAGTATCCTGTAAAAAATGATGTGTCCCCTAAGGAACTTAGGGAAGAGAATGTAGTTAATTTCCTCTTATAATTCTTAATACTGTTAACATTCAGTGTAATAATTCATAAATGTTGTATGGACCTCTGAGTCATTTAATGTGGAAAAAATAGAGGATAGTGGATGGGCAACAGTGAACAACAACACTTGTTCACTTTGAGAGGTTTTTGGTTGGCATGAAAACCTTGAGAAGTGAACCAGTATTGTTGTTCACTGTTGCCCATCCACTGTCTTTTATAGTGTATGGGCAACAGTAAACATATTAGTGATTTACTGTCTCCACGGTCGTGCCGTGATGTCGGTGACCCCACTCCCCTCCCCACCCGTGTCCATAAATAAACTGCACTCCTTTCCGTGCGATCATAAATATTTAAAAACAAAGATGGCTGTTCTGCTGTGTGCCGGCCACTCTAACTGAACTTATTGAAATTTAGAATTGTCCGTATGTGCCTCCGATTAAGTGCGGTGCCCATTTTATCATCTCCACCAACCGCGACTCATGCATACACAAAATTGAACAGTGCTGTTATACCATCAATGTGATGTACTCACAATGGTACAACAACATCGTGACATCACACAAATGGTACAACAACACTTGGGAAAGTTAGATTTTCATAGAATACAACGTTCTACCATAGACTACAAAGAAAATACATTTCTCAGAAAATTACAAGTTCCTATAAACTCTTTTTTCTCCTAATCGTTTTGTGTGCCATCTTAATGTCTGAAGTATCCCAGTCAGTGTCTAAGAGGTCTTTTTGTGAAGAGATGATAGAGGAAGTTTCTGAATCTCTCACCTCCGCTTCTGTATTCCCTTGTAAAACAGCATAGCTGTTTTGATTCACCATAATGTCATTTTTTAAGATCTTGGGCTATGGTTGGGATCTTTTGCCCCATTGTTTCCCTCCAACCATCTTAAAGTCATCTTGAAGAAGTGCAGGACAGGCATAGTAGCTCGGTGAGGGGTAGCTGAATGACCTTGCATGATAGGAAGCACAGCTCCTTGTTCATCAGTATGTTGGTCACCTTGATGAGAGTTTGCAATATCCATATGTGACACTGCACTCAAAAGAATCTCTGATTCTGTTGCCATGTCTGTCTCTTTTTGTAAGGATTCAGCAGGCACCTCCTTTTCTATAGTTTCAGTATATGACAATTCAGACACTGGAGCAGGTGCTCTATCCTTAGTCTGGGACTGTTCCTCTTGGCATCTTTTGTGTTTTGCCTCATGCACCATGTCATCCTAATCCTAGAAAGAACCCTTATTATACAATGGCAAGAAAAATCCCTCTTCACTGATTGGTCAGTGGGTGCATGGAACAGTGATGTTATTTCATGATACCATCACTGTATTAGGTCCAGGCAACCAGATGACCATATAACACATAAAGAAATCATGCCACACTACTTCATCCCCACTATTTACTCATGAGCGGAGCAGAACTTCACAGATTTCCCCAGCGTTCTCCTCAAAATGCCTAGCATCAGATCCCATTCTCAACCCCATTTCCTCCCCTCAGGTATTTTTCTCCCCCCCCAAAACAAAACTGAAGCTGTGACTTCCACTGTTCACTTAAAAAAAACAACACAGCATGCTGTCACACTATCAACAAGAGCATGGCTTCAGTTTTCAATTTACTGCTTTACAAACAAACCCACACGTAACCTGGATACAAGCTTTACACCATAGAGTTTCAAAGCCACTGACATACATCCTCTGTTCCTGCCCTAATCATCTGTACTCACCAGGGGAAACAAAAGAAAGCATGAAAGCAATCGGCTTTTCCATATCATGTCTGTCGCAGTTGTCTTTTCAGTGTGTGCACAGTTTACAACCATGCTTTACAATCGCTGAGCAGCTTGCCAACCACACAAAGTTAATTTTCACCACACAAAAACCCCAAAAAACATGAAATACAGCCCAATTTAACAGATGGGCTACCGGTAGTGGTGTTGGTGGGGCCTGGTAGTGGTGTTGGTGGGGGGGAGGGGATTGATAAAAATCACATTGACACACAGGACACAGAACACAACCTGAGCAGCCAAGATCATTCAGACTGCACCTCCACCTAGTGGTGGAAAGTATTCTGCACTTTTTTTTGTAATAGTATACCTACACACACAAAAATCAAACATAAAACACATTTAATATGTTTTTTTATTCTTTTCCTTTTTTTATTACCAAACGAGCCATTGTATAATAGCAATAAGGCACTCCAGGGTGTGTGTTATTGTGTAATAACACCACTCCTGGGGTGGTGGAAGCACTTGGCTTTGTCTCGTGCTTCAACCCACCCCAGGAGTGACGTTATTACACAATAACACACACCCTGTCATGCCTTATTGCTTAAATATCAACTGCCCATAGGCATTTTTTATAACAATAACCTAATTCTTCACAATGATTGCATCTTACTGGATTAGGACAAAAGTGGCTGGAATGTCCTATTCCCAAACAGAGTTTGCAAACCAAAGTATCACAGGCATTTTTGGGGTGGCAAAGGGACCCACATCTGTGGCATGTTTTGGGATGTCCCGCATAGAAGCAAAAACATCTGTCATGTCTAGTATAGAACTTCTGGGGAAATGCTGTGGGCCTTGTTCATTAGTTCTCAATCTCACTTTAATTTTTCATTTTCCAGTCCAAATGTTTTCAGAAGCCAAAATAGGCACAGGATGGTAAGTCACATCTGCCCTTTGTTTTACCCAGTACAGAATATCAGAAATATAGACCCCCTTCATTTTCAAACAGAACGGTTATAGTTCTGATTGTTGGCTTTGTCAGGGGCATAGCTATAAAGGAGAACAATATAGGATATGATTTGAGAAAGTTTGATTCAAAACCTTTCCAACAGCTGCGGTGTTTTAAAACTGACATCAATTTGAGTATCTCCCGATGTATGTACAGGTGCAAAGATGGCTGTAGTTAAAAACTGTGGTGACTCTTTTTACAGTCTGTGTGCAACACACACCCATTCTGGGAGTTCCTCCAGTCCAAGCAGCATTCTGATATTTACAAAATCACACTTGCCCACACAATGCAAAGCATCATGGACTGCATATGCAAATCACCACAGAATGTTATGCTGGTTCAACTTTAAGCAGAATTGCATGGTGCCAAAAGGCCTCTCACACAGTTTGCAAAGGGTGCTAACAGATGACATAGACACGTGTTTCGTCCTACCAGGACTCATCAGTATGCCTCATCTGTTTGACACCCCAGTGGAATGAACCAGCTACCCCAAGACAGACTGTCTGGGTTATATTGTGGTGAACCCATTAAAATAAAAAACTATTTAAAAGGCAAAGAACCTCTGTGCGCAAACACTGAGGCAAGGGTTACCCCAAAGGGCATTTGGCTGGGAAGCCAATTTTCAAGAAAATACAAAATCACACATGCCCACACATTGCAAAGCATCATGGACTGCATATGCAAATCACCACAGAATGAGATGTATTTATTTGGTTCACCCAAACTGGCAAATAAATCTGACTTTTTTTTGTATGATGCTCTTTATAACCCTGCCAACCCAGCTACTCACTCCTTCAGGCAGCCAAGCCCCTTACCATATTCTCTCCCCCTCCTGGCACCATCCACTGCCCCTCATCACACCTCCCCCAACTGAACCAATGTATTCCTTCATTGGGGGGGCCCCTCCTATGATCATGACCAGGAGAGGAGACTGTCAAGCTCCCAAAAGCAAACACTTTTACCATCCTTACCGGGGAAGATGAGGGTGCAGCTTGGGGCTATCTCAGGCTTCAAAGCTACACAGAGGCAAGCCACCATCATCTGGGTGGCATGGGCGGACATTTTTTTCCATTTTCTGGACCCTCCCACCTCCCACATTGAGCCTATCATGGACACCCTGGGGTGGAGACATACGGTGGTGCATCGAGGCAGCACACCACCTAGTAGATCTCCTATCCACCACTAGGTGCCATGGGTCTGCCCACCCTTGCCCCCACCCCTGCAGGAGGGAAGCATCCAATGGATGATCTTTACTCCCTCCCTGCTGCTCACTGCTCCTGGTACCCAGGCTTGGCAATGATTCCTGGTCACCAGCGTGCTGAGTGAACCCCTTCATTCAGCACCATGAAGCTGGCAAATCTGACATTTTAAAAGACCCTCTATTTGTATTACCTTCCTTTTGTTTTTGATGAGTTGCGGGGTTGACTTGATATGAGGGAGCTGAATTTTCTGTCTCCATAAATTCAACGGGGAGTGGGGAGCCAGAGCAGGATGACTTTCTAAACCACCAATCCCAACAGTAGGTTCATTTTGCATATCTGACTGTCCCTCTGCCACCTCAACCAAGTCGGCCCAAGAGGTGGATGGCTGTTCACCACCCACAGGAATTATGGTAGCAGAAGCCTTACTAGAAGTAGGGTGAAGGCCAATAGTCTTTATTACTGTTTGGCAATTTGGGAAAATACAAAGGTTGAGACTCCACACCCCTCCGCCTTGCACCTTTTCAGCTGTTGTGGATGTCTGCAGCCAAATGTTATGCTGCTGAAGTTCCTCAGTACCACAGGAGGGTATACTGTCAGATTCATTACAATTTAGCACTGCACTAGGCTGGCAAAGAACTACAATAACAGCGCTAGACACAGTTGTGGTTTATTTGTCAATTTCAAACACTTTGTTCCTGCCGGTCGACAGCGTTGCCTTGGCAACTAGGTTAGCTGATTTGGCTGGCTCACTTGTAGGGCTAGTCAGTGTTAAACAGGACTGCATTGTATTTTTGCAATGGACATCAAGAAATTTACTTTGCACCAGCTGCTTTATTTCTACCACCGAGAAAGTCACACTGGCCTCGCAAGTTGCTTCATCTGTGGATTAGTTCCTGCCCGCTAAGAAGGCTTTTTCCCAGAGACCAGGGGCTCCCACTTCAGAACAGGACACAAAAACAGAAAGGACTGGATTTTTCACAAGCCTGTCTAATTCATAAGCAGGGATTGCATTCTGCTTTGTCACAGGAAACTCCATAGAGGAACTTTAAACTATTTTTGTGGTGCTCCAGTTAGAGCCTGAGAAGCGGCTTCCTCATCTGCTAACAGCTGAAGTGAGACAGATGGTCAGTCATGTATGCCTGCCAAAAATGTTTCTTCCTCCAAAACATTTCAGCTGCAGAATTGTACCAAAGTCCCCACCTTCTCAGGTGAGTGAACTGTTGAATTCAAGGTGGCAGCATCCCATTTCCTTTACTGCTCCAATGATGTTGCTGGAAAAGGTGCAGGTATTGCTGGCTTAGCCATAACTGGAGAAATATCCATACTTTTTGGAACATCCATAGAACTAGCAAAAACCACTTTACCGCCATTCTCCTCTGGGCTGTGTGGTCTATCCTCTTCTTCTCCACCTGGGTCAGCCTCTTGCCAACCTAATGGCCAATGCTTCACCCTACAGGAAGAATGGGGGAATTTCTCTGGTGTACTGGCCAGATTTCTGCCATTCACTAAAAACATCACACACAGCTTAATCAGGTTCAATATCAGTTGGTACTGGCCTGGTGTCACTGACGGTTGGGGTGCTGGACACCACACCTCATGCCACGCCGGTGACCCAAGTTCAGGAGCAGATTCAGGCACCAGGGTCAACAGGGAAAGGAAAGGATCGAGCATCTGGAAGACTGGTCTCCTCTTCTCTCCTCTCCTCTCCTCTCCTGGGGTGGGATGATGGGGGACTTCCCTCTCTGCAGTGGCTACCAGTGGAGACCAGGGGCACTACAAGAGAGTGGGGCTGCAGAGAGGTGAGGCTCAGTGGACATCAGTGGGAGGAGGCGGAGCATGCACAGATGTCATTGCACATCCATGCCTTGGAGGAGTGAGTAACTGAAGGTGTAAAACCCCGACTGCTGGGAAGGTGATGGTGGGGCTCAAGGACCTAGCCCACATGTCCATGCCAGCCATGACCTGACTTGACTTTCCCTGGTCCCCGCCTCCTTCCGTATGGGAATGGTGAGATGGGGGGACCCAGCACTTGATTCCTTGGTATGGGAGGGGTTCAGACAGATGGTAGAGACAGGTTGAGATGCCACAGTAGTCAGTGACCATGAGGGAAAAAGATCTGACGAAAAAAAATATCAGTTGGATTCTATCTGTAACCTCTCCGGGACAAGCCTGAAAATAAGCAGAATTTCCTAGTCCTCTTTTCCTGGTCAACAAAAACTAAATAAATAAAATATAAAAACTAAATCCCAGTGACAGCATTGGAACTAACAGAAAAAAAAATATTGGCAAGGAGTTTATTTTCTTATGCTTTGGTCCAATAAGCTATGAAAAATACAGTCATTAAGGCAAGGACAAGGCAAGGCACATTTTATTTTTCTGGCGCCCAATCCCAGAGGCTCTGGGGGCCGTACAACAAACACAAATATTTAATTTACACATACCAAAATACAAAATATATCCTCATAACTATATAAAAACCCTCTTAATTTTAAAAAGGACTGATAACACTAGTGTCAAACAAAGACTGAAAAAGCCTGATTAAACAAATAAAACTTCAGGCGGGTCTTAAAAACCTCCACTGATGGGGCCTCCCTCACCAAAAGCGAAAGCGAATTCTTCAAGACAGGACCGCCGACACTGAAGGCTCAATTGACAGTAGTTTTTATTCTTGTCCTGGGAATCGTCAGGAGGCCCCTCAATGAAGACCGGAAGGGATGAACTGAGGCAGCAGATGTAAGAAGGTCAGTCAGCTAACAAGGGCCCAGTCCATGTAGGGCCTTATAGGTGAGCAAGCCCACCTTGAAGAGCACCCTCCATTGAACTGGCAGACAGTGCAGTTTCTGCAGCACCGGAGTGACATGGCAGTATGTTGACTGACCTGTCAACAACCTGGCAGCTGCATTCTGCACAAGCTGTAGTTGACGGAGGGTGCCTCCAGAGACCCAGAGGTAAAGCGCATTACAGTAGTCTAACCTAGATGTGACAAATGCATGTACCAAGGTGGGGAGGTCCAGGGGTGGAATCAAGTGCCTAATCCTGGTGATGTTTCTCAGATGAAAAAAAACAGAGAAGGAAGAGACAGAAAACAAGACTTACTTTGGAAACTTGGCACTACAGGTAAGCATCTTGGTGGGGAGAGTCTAGGGGCATGACCAGTCTGGTTCTAGTCTAAGGATATTAGAGAGGTATGGGAAAAATGATTATTGACAGAAGTTTGAAGGTTATCATCAGGATCATTATAGAGATGAAGTACAGCAGGGAACTAGGGACTATGGGGCGCTCTTCTCCAGGGTATTGCTCAGAAGGAGAGGACACTGCCCCTCCTGCAGGACCATTACAAAACTCCATGTTCAGGTGGTATCAGCTAGGAAAAAGATATCTCTCCTGTGGCACCAGCTCAGCTGGACTTGTGCAGCGGGGTTGAGAGTGGTGGGAAGGGGAGGGAGAAGGGAGGCAGGGGCAGCCACAAGGAGGTCAACCAGCCCCACACCATCATGACAGCAAATCACTTCACACCTCTGGAAGAGACTAAGGTACCTGACTCCACTGGGGGGACTCTGAATCAATTGAGGAAAATGGAATGATGACATGGTGGCACCTAGCATGAGAGTGGGAAGAAGGCAACTATGAGTGTCTTAGTGATCATATATTCTGTGGTCAGGGATTTAAAGAGGGTGATGGGCAGAGGGGAAGGATGGTCAGGTGCCTACCTGGGAAATCAGCCATCCCAGACGAAGATAAAACAGGGAGGATAGTGGGGGAGGGGGCTGGGGTGCTGGTACACTTAAGTAGCAACAATCTGGTGAACTAGCCTTTGGAGCAAGTGAAGAGGACCTTACAGAGGCTTCCTGACAAATGGAAAGCACACTTGACCTCCCTGGCCTTTTCTGAGGTCCTATCATTGTGGAGTAGGATGGATGGAACAACTGAGAAAGGAAGGAAGAAACTGAGAAGTTAAATGGGTGGTTAAAGTGATGGTGTAAGAAGAAAGCATTCCACATTTTGGGGAACTAGGGGGACTTCTGGAACAGGAAGCTCTTCAAAGGTGATGGCCTTCACCTGACAAGAGAGAGGGGACAGTGTGCTAGGGCAGAAGTCATCAACTTTGGACAGCTGGGACACAGAGAATAATAGCTGGGACTTGTCAATCCCAGGCTACACAGTGTTTAAGCAGAACAGAGGGCTAGGTAAAAGGAGAGGCATAGCTCTATTGTATATATTAGGGAGGGCATTGAGGCTACAGAGGACAGACACATCAGTGGAGGCACAGGGGAAACAAAGTCACTGTGGGTTCACTTCATGGCACCCTCAGGTAAGACAGTATGGTTGGTGGTGATCTATAGGTCACCAGGAAAAGTGGAGGAGAGAGATAGGGAGCTGAAGGAAGAGTTGGCTAGGGGAGCTGTAAAGGGGGTTGTTGTGGTGATGAGTGATCTGAACTGCAGATATTGACTGAGACATTTCAGCAGCCAGGAGCACCGGAAGTCAGATCCCGCTAGATACATTACATGATTGCTTGCTAGCACAGCTGGTTAAGGAACCCACTTGACAGACAGCAATTCTTAATTTAGTTTTCACCAAATTGGAGATGGTGGGTGAAGTGAGGGAAGGGGAGACACTGGAGTCCAGTGATCATAACTCTATTTGTTTCAGACTAGCCCTCAGGACCAGAATGCCCCTATTACAAATTTATTTTTTTATTTATTTATTTTAAAAAGTTTCACCAGGAAAGGCACACTGAGTTACAAATAGCTCATTTCCATATGCATCCTGGGGGAAAGGGGAAAATGGGATCCAATATGCATAGCAAGGTACAAAATACAATGAATTGAAAATAAAACAAAATCGTACAAGATACAATTGAAGAAGGAAGGGCATAACCCCAAGAGGCCCAGTGGAATGAATGCAGCCCATAGTATACCCAACCAGTGTAACAGGCTAGGTGCAAACCAGAAGAGGAAAGAGGGCAATGGTGGGTATGAGAAACAGGACAATAGTTAGAAAAAGAGATAAAGTATTGAAGGGTGACGGGGTCAGGAGCAATTTTAGGAAGGGAAATATAGTTATGGAGAAGACGAGACAGCAAACTAGTGGATGGGGCAGAGTGGCTATCTAAGGGAAGGGAGTTCCAAAGATTAGGAAAGTGATAGGAGAAGGTAGCCCTACCTGAAGTGGAGGTTTGGACAGGGAGGGCTAATGCCCTGTAGGGGGAGTTGCAGAGGGTGTAGGACATAGAAGAAGAGGTGGAGAGGAGTGCATTTAGGTAGGATGGAAGGGAGTCAAACCAGAACTTCCCAACTAATGAAGCACAATGAACAAGGCATCTGGCCCCAAGATGTGGGAAGGAGATAGCAAGGTAGAGGACACAGTGGTGCAAACATGATGGACAGTTTAGGGCAAAGTGGCAGAAGGAGCTGAATAAGGTGTCCAGTCTGGTGAGGGTGGTCTTAGGGGTGACACTGTAAACTATGTCTCCAAAGACAATAAATTGGAAGTATCATCTTCTGCATGATTTTACAGCAGGCCTGGGGGGAGGAGGGTGCAGCCACGATGTCTGTACAGAGCATCAAGTTTGGGATACAGCTTTTTGTGGATAGCATCCACATGCCCAGAAAAGTCAAGGTCCCTTTCAAGCCAGAACCTGAGGTATTTAAAGGAGACATCCTCTAATAGGTACCCATCAAGTGTGTGGAAAGTTGTTGTGGTTGAAAGTCTGACAAGCATTTGCCTGGTGCCAAAAGTCATAGAGACCATCTTTTTGGCTTTAAGGAACAGCGGATTTGTTCAAAACCAGCATTGGATATTATTGAAAGCTGATTGAAGGCTGGTCACCACATGAGATGGGGAGGTACTGGAGGTATACAAAACAGTATCATCTGCTGTTGAACAGGCAGAGGGTATGTCATTCAGAAATATGGAGAAGAGGATCTGTCCAAGTACCGAACCTTAAGGGACTCCAGTGTTGATGGGATGGGGGGGGAAATTAAGTTGTCTACCTTAACGGGTTGGGACCTACCCATAAGATAGGAATGGAACCAGCTAATGGCAGTCACAGAGATGTCAACTGTAGCCAGCTTGGAGAGGAGCAGATGTGGGCAACAGTGTCAAAGGCTTTGCCCAGATCGATAAAGATGGCAGTGCTGATGTGGCCCTGATCATGCCAGAGAGAATAGAGTCAGTGAGCTGGAGCAGGCAGGTCATGGTGAAGTGGGACTTGGGGAAACCAGACTGGAAAGGGGTGAAGAAGGAGGTTTGGTCAAGGAAAGGGGAATGTTGAGCCAGTACCACGTGCTCTTAGAGTTTTGCAAGAATTGGGAGTAGGGATATTGGGCAGTAGTTACTTGGATTTGAAGAATCAGCACCCTTGGGAAGAGGGACAACTGCGGAAAGCTTCCAAGCATCAGGGACAGCAACCAGTGAGAAGGAGAGATTCAAAAAGTAGGTGAGTGGGAGAGCAATGGCATGAGCAGAAAAGTGCAGGAGCTTAGGGTCAAGCCTATTTGGGCTTTTGCCCTTAAGGGGGTTGAGGGCTAGAACAGCTTTCAGGGTGTCCACAGTGGTGACTGGTGAGAAGAAAATATGGGTTGTGGGGAGAGAGTGCAGAAGGAGCTGTCAGGGTAGGAACTGAGTGGGGTAGTGAAGGAAGAAGGGAAGAAGCACATGTGGTGAAGAAGGTGTTGAATTCAATAGCTACAGAAGAATGGTAAAAGATAGTAGTGTCACCTATCTTTAGGACTGAAGGAGGTGAGTGGGCAGATGGGGTGAAAAAGACATGAACTACCTTCCAGAATTTGAAGGGGTTGTTAAGGTTCTCCTGAAAAGTGGAGGAGAAATATTCTGATTTGGCAAGTCTGATGGCTCTAGTGCAGGCATATTGAAGAGATCGATATTTTAGTAAGTTGACAAGAATGCCTGAGGCCTTGAAAGCCTGTCATGCTTGATCACATGCACGCTAACAGGCCAGATGTTCAGCTGTTACCCAGGGGAGGCGAGACCCTTGGATCCTGGTTTTCCTGATTGGAGTATGCCGATCCCAACCATTCAAGAACTGGGTTTTGAAGTAGGCCACTGCTAAGTCAACAGAGGTGTCATTTGCAACCAGAGACCAGTCAATACCAATGAGTTCCTCATGGAGGAATGACAAGTCTAGTGACCTGAATGAGCGGAGGTGGAGGATGTTTGGTGGAGCTTTGGGGCAGTTGATTTTATGCATACAGTAGACCAAGTGGTGGTTACTATGTGCATCTGGCAGGATTCCTGATGTAACTACCCCATGGAGGTGTGATGATAGCACCCTGTCAAGTAGGGAGTGCTTACCCGACTTGTGATTTAAATGGGCTGTGTCAGAGATCAATTGTGTGAGATTCAGGGGGGTGATGTGGTTACAGAGTTTGAATTGTGTGCTGGAAAGCTAATTTATGCTGAGATCTCTGAGGATGAGGAGGATTTAAGTCCTCTATTTCAGAAGAGCAGACTTCAACCAGATGAGGGAGCAGGTCCGAGACAAATTGGTCAGGGTGGACAGCATCAGAGGTGTAGAGGAAAGATGAGGTGCATTCTAGAGGACCATTATCAAGAAACAAAGTCATTCTTGAGAACTGCTATAGTACAAAATGAAATAGTTACAATAGACCAATATGGTTCTCAGAAAAGGTCAGAGATGCAGTGAGAGTCATGAAAAAGGTTTTCACCAGGTACAAGGAAAAGTAGGGAGGAGCAGAAGAATGGGAAGAGTGCCAGATAAAAACTAGGAAAGCAAATAGGGTGATTAGGGAGGCAAAGACAGAGACAGAGCTGTGTACTGTGAAAGGAGGCAAGGGTGGGGAAAAATATTTCTTCAGATACATTATGGAAAAGGAAGATAGGAGGGGATTTGTTTGGTTACAAGATGGGGGAAGGTAATAGAGGAAAATGGTCAAAAAAGGCAGTTGTCCTTAATGATTACTTCTGCTCTGTCTTAATAAGGGAAGACTGTGGGCCCCTGCCTGCAAATGGCACCACGGCAGCTGTCAGGGGCATCCTGGAAATGAGAAAGCCAGTATTTACCAGAGAAAGGGTCTAGAATAGACTCAGAATCCTAAAGGTACAAACATCCCTTGGGAAAATTGGGATGTATCCATGTGTGCTAAGGGTACTGGCAGAAGAATTGCTTGAACCCTTGGTATGGCTGTTCAGCAACTCATTTCAGACAGAGGCAGTACGAAAGACAGAAGGGTAGCAGACATGGGCCCTCTTCACAAGGGGTGCAGGGACAGGGAGCAACCGAGAATTACAGACCTGTCAGCATTACCTCTGGAGTGGGCAAACTGATGGAGTCATCAGTGAAAGAGGACCTTGTGGACTACCTAGAGAGCAATGGACTACAGGACAGTAAACAGCATTGGTTCATTGCAGAGAGGAATTGTCAGACCAACCTGATAGTTTTCTCTGACTGGGTAATAAAGGGATTAGATAAGGGCCATGGTATGGATTTACTCTATTTAAATTTTAGCAATGCTTTCAACTGCATGCCACACAGAAGACTGTTGAAGAAACTGGAGGACCTGGGCATGGCTAGGGACATAGTTTGATGGGTGGGAAAGTGAAGGAGAGACATTAGAGGGTGGAGGTCAACGGGGTCAAAATGAAAGAGAGGGAGGGCATGAGTGGGGTGCTGCAGGGATATGTCCTTGGTCCTGTCCTCCTCAATATGTTCATCGGTGACATTGGAGAAGGTATCTGGGAAAGTTATGTCTCTTGGGAGATGACGCAAAACTCTGTGGTAAGGTAGCTTGCAATGAAGGGATCAGGAAGATGCAGAGGGAGCTACAAAGTCTATAGAGCTGATTTAAGTTTTGGCAGTTGAAATTCAGTGCCTATGAGTGCAAGGTGATAAACCTAGGAATCTTAAACAACAGGGGAGAGTACTGGATGGGAGGAGTAAAACTGAGCACTACAGCAGAAAAAAGAGACCTGGATGTCATCATTAGTGAGTATCTTAAACAATCAAGCCAGTGTAACAAGACCTATACTTAGGTTAATAGGATGCTGGGGAATATCGGAAAGGGTATTGACAGCATTAAAAAGCAGGTAATACTACCTACATACCTATAGATCATTGGTGAGGCCATATCTGGAATAATATGCTCAGTTCTGGAGTCCTTACCTAAGAAAGCACAGGGACAGGGTGGAGATGGTGCAATACATTGTGACCAAGATTATTGGGGGCCAGCAGGACAGATCTTATGAGGATCATCTCAAGGCACTGAACATGTACTCGCTGGAGACCATGCAAGAGATGGGAGATATGCTAGAGATCTTCAAGTTCCTGAAGGGAATAAACAAGGTGAACTGTGAGGAACCATTTAATGGGCGTACAGATTCAAGATCCTGAGGTTATGAGTGGAAGCTGTCGGGGGAAGGTTTAAGTGGGATGTGAAAAAGTTCTACTTCATGCAAAGGATGGTAGAGCCATGGAACAGTCTGCCAGTGGGTTTAGTGGGTGCCAAGACCATAAATGGTTTCAAGCATGACTAGTACAGAGTGAAGGGTTTGGTGGTAACTCTGGTCAGCAACAGTAGGGAGGGGAGCGGCGGGGGGGACTGTGAGGGATAAAACGCTGTATGGACATCAGGACTTAGGGCAGATAGGGAATTTTGGGGAACCTGGGTGGACCTCTGTTTTTTGTTTGCCATCATTGTCTATGTTTCTATGCCATCTTTCCAAATAAAATATTGCATTTTTGCATGAAATTTGGTGCACTTTTATACAGGGGGAGAGTGGAGGTTTTACTTAGCAGCACCTCTCCCCCACTTTATTCCTAAACCTGATTTGAATTTTTTTTTCTGTGTTCTATTTTACTCCTAGATCCCCCCCCCCACCCATAAACCACTACTGAGGTTTAATTTGTTCTATTTTTATCTGTAGTTGCCATTGTTTCCCTGTAGAAGTGGCAGTAGCCCACGAAACAGTGGCCCACAAAAGGTGGCAAAATAAACTTACACTATATAAAGAAATATAGGAGTCAAGCTTCCCTTAACTTTTCTGAATTGAAATAGAGTTGAATGAATTTCCACCCTGGAGTCCAAACTCCAAACCCTGGAATTAAGTGGTAGCAGGCCAGTGGGGGAGTGTGTTCCATATAACATATTCTCTTCTACTCCAGTAAAGGTGGAAGAGCTCAAGTCAGTGCATTAGTGCTCTCTGGTGGCCCAAGAGTGCATGGAGCAGTTGATCAAGAGTAAAAGTTGCTTGGGTGAGGCATCAGCAGAACCTGCAGGTGTGCACTGCACTCAAGTTATGCTAACATCCTCTATGAAGTGCATTAAGGTGGAGAAAACACTACTGTCAGCCATGAATGCAGATATTTGCCCTGTGTAAGGTGCCCTGAATGAGTCATCAGAAGTGCATTATACAAATAAAATATCTGTCTGTCTGTTTGCCTGAGTTTGTGTCTCCCTACACTTGCATAAATGTGTACTGTTAGCAAGTGTGTGTGTATATGTGTGTGTGTGTGTGTGTGTATACGTGTGTGTGTGTACAGCACCTTACTGTCCCATTTTCACATAATTTGAACTACAGAGGCATTCAAGTACTGCAAACCCACATCTGGATACTCATGTCAGTAAGCAAAGTTCCTTGAATTCTCACTCCACAAGCTGTCCTGCTTTGCTACCCCTTCAGAGTAACCACATTTAAATTGATTGCTTTGGCACACTTCAGAAAGCATCTGGTGTAGCATTTCAGACAAACGCACTGAGATCCTATGAAGCCGTGAAATAACAGCCACCATCTTAAACAAATTGTGTAATTGCTTTCATCAATGAACTCCCTTTTGATTTGAGAAGAAATGCTCCTAAGAAGTTTGTGGGAAGGAAGAAAGGCACACCCATAAGCCCCAAAGGCAGAGCAAACTAAGTGTTGCCTTTTTTCTCTGCAGATAAATAAGGTTGTGTTGCTATTTAAGCAGCTCCTGTGAAGGACATGAAAGTGCTTCTACATGTGTTGTAGATAAAACAGACAGTTAACATGTCTAACAGTTCCTGCTTATGTGTAATAAATTTGTACCAGGAAGCTGAACAGGCCATAATCTATGATCAAACAATATTCAGCCTACTCAAAGACAGGACTGTCCCCACCTTCACTACAAACTGCCTTTATCCCAAATTCTTTTGTATGCTGTAACTCAAGCAGGAAGTAAACTACATCATAAAAAGTAATTTGTTGAGTGGGGGGGGGGATCCCGCAAGAACGCATCAAAGACAAATGAGCAGACGATCTGTCTTAATATCTTTTTCTTCAATTGCCAAATATGTCACTGGAAGGAGACAATGAATCCTATTTAATTTCCTTTTTTACTGGTGTGAAGTGAAACTGTATACTACCACTAAGGTGCTTTTTGCCATTACTTTTTCCAAGCAATTCTTTAGAAGTATACCACTCTGTCATTTCCTTTGTCAGTAGGGAGAGTGGAGTTGTTTACCCACAGATAACCCTAAAAACAATCTTCTGACCTTGAATGCTAATAGTCCTATTTCTTGCTGTTTGAGGAGAATACAACTGAAGTGCAGAGACTGCAAAAAATCAGTTCTTTTGTATTACAATGCAACTGTTCTACAAACTGACTGATTTTACTTATGAGCATTCAGAAACTTTTTACAATTCCTACTTATTCCATCAAGCCTCCCCAATTCCATCTTAAATCATAAACCATTGAACTCTCATCTTAAACACATCATAGAAACATAGAACATAGAAACATAGACTTTGACGGCAGATAAGGACAGGTTGGCCCACCTAGTCTGCCCATTTCCCTACCTACAGGATAGGCTGCAGATCCTAGTTAACCAACAGCCTATTTCTTCCTACCCCCACAAGAACTGCCTTATGTCTGTTCCATGCATTCTTGAATTCTCCCACAATTTTAGACACCACAACCTCCTCAGGAAGGCTGTTCCATGCATCCACTACCCACTCTATGAAAAAATACTTCCTCACATTGCCCCAGAACCGCCCCCCAATCTTTAGATTGTGTCCCCTTGTTCTTGCATGTCTCTTTTTCTGAAAGATGCTACCCTCTTGGACTTTGTTGATTCCACTGAGGTACTTAAAAGTTTCTATCATGTCCCCTTCCCCCTTCTTTCCTCAAGGGTATACATATTAAGCTCCTTTAGTCTCTCCTCATACGGCTTCTCTTGCAGACCCTGCACCATTTTAGTTACCCTCCTCTGGACTGCCTCTAGCCTGTCTATATCTTGCAGAGATGGGGTCTCCAGAACTGGACACGGTACTCCAGATGGGGTCTCACCAACTGTCTGTACAGAGGGATAACAACTTCCTGTTTTCTGCTGGTGATGCCTCTCCCTATGCACCCCAGTATCCCCCCAGCCCTCCCTACTGCCTTCTCACATTGCTTGCTAACCTTAAGGTCATCTGATATGATTACCCCCCCGGTCCCTTTCCTTTTTTGTTGTTACTACCTCCCCCCAAACTGTGTAATCTTCCCCAGGGTTCTTGCTTCCCAGGTGCATTATTTTGCACTTCTTTGCACTGAATCCTAGCTGCCATACTTCTCCATTTTTCTGTTTAATATCTACAGTCTGAGCTATTTATTCATTGTGTTCATGAACCCTTATTTCATGTCCTTGCAATTTGTTTTATAATTAGTTTCTCATAGTCACAATTTCCTTGTATTTAACATAAAGAAAGGGAGATTAACAGTATCTACACAAATAGGTTAATTCATTCATTCAGATTCATTCATTCATTCATTTGTGGGATGTTGATGCATGTTTGTCTTTTTTATTCTGCAGTCGATCCTATTTTGAATTAGCAATCTTCCTGCCTACTGAGTGCTGGAAGGGTGTATTATATTGACAAACCTAGCCTGCATGTTAATACCACCAGTGAGACCACTCTTACAGGTTTAAGAGTGCTCTCAAGTGCATTCCTAGAGTATAAAAAGTGTGAATCACTCTTACGACCATAATGGTCACAGCAGCAGTACTAATATATTACTAATCAAGGCTGATCAGCAATCTATTACAAATTTAAAATGTTTCTTCAGATGTGCCCATTTCCAGGGCAGCTGTGCATGAGACACTATTTTAACTAATAAGAATATCTCAAGAGAAGGGAAAAGAAGTACTCTGTTTGGGCAAGTGCAATTTAAAAAAAAGATAGCGATGCACAGTCAGCTGCTGGATCTCACTACCAAAGTAAAAAAGTCTCATTGCCTACAAAATCTGAGACTATTTAATTCTTATGGTTTGTTTAATTCTGCAAAATTATTCTTCTAGTTTGCCATGTAAAATGTGTTTAAACAAATGATTTACTGTAAAAAATATCCTAATAAAAATGCATCACTTTGCATATTATACATAAGAGCAGCAAGCCATTTTATAAGTGCAATGAGCCAATCCAGGAGTGCATTTAAAGATTCAAATGCACTTTCCAGGAGTGTAGGGACACTCGGCCTTCAGCCTTGTAGCTCACACCCATGGGGGGAGGTGCATTAAAATTTTTCAATGCACACACTATTGTGGCTTTTTGCTTACATATACATTGCACCCTCTATTATCTGCCCACTTTTGTACAAGGAAAAAACTGGGTGGAAAATTGGAGATGGACAATAGGGGGCAATAACACAGTGAGTAATTGGTACAGGTGAATAAGCTAATAATAAGTGATGGTTGTGGATCATAAGGGGCAGATAATCAAGGGAGCACAGTATGTTGTAAAATAATAATAAAGTAAAAGAGCATTTTCATAACAGCGCCATCAGAATCGCATGTGCCTAAATAGCGACAGGGATAGCATAGCGAAATGCAATTACCGCTACCTCCTGTAGCTGTCTAGGCACACTGCTGGAGGAGAGGAGAAGTGTCTGGTAGTGTGGTGCCCTGGCGAGCTGCTCTTGTGGCAGAGGGGGTTAAGGCTCTGAGTAGTTATGGCAGGGAATACTCCTGGAGACCAATGTTCTGTTCCTGATCTCGGCAGTGATGCCTTTTCTGCCCCCCCCCCCACAAGGAGTTTAATTTTTTTATTTCTTTGGGCCCCTCACCTGATGTAACACCACCCCAAGTTTCTCCCCATCCCCAAGTTCCACAACCCTTAGGAGTTGGTTATTAAAGTTGGGTGTGTGTGAGATGAAGACCCCCACATCAGGATGTGTGGGAGGTGGAACCCCCCCAACCCTCAATACACTCAGTGCCCTTGTTATTTTCTTTGCCCTGGTAGTGGGCAGTGTGTTTGTGGACTGCTAATATTGGTGATATATTTTGGGGGAAATGTTTTTGTCGGTTGCTGTTGTTTACAGGGTGGTTTTATGGCTGCACTTTTGGACTGTGCCATTTTTGTGTGTGTGATCCTGATCTAGTTTCGCTGCGGGGGTGGGGGGCACACTTTCTGTCTGAGTATAAACCCCAGACTGGCTGTGCAGTATCTTAAGTGCACTGCTAATGGGTGCATGTTACAAATGGCTGGTCCTGAATGAATGGCCCCCAATAGCAGTGGCAGGATAGCCTAGAGGTTAGAGTAATGAGCTATAAATAAGCTTCATACATCTAGCAGACAGACCTAGGTTTGATTCCCACAACCTCCACCTGCATACTGTGTGACTCTAAACAAGCCACTTAACCTCTCCAGTACTCCTGAAAACAGACATGTGGGCCTTACCCAGTTAACAAAGAATAAAAATAATGCTTTAAATAGAGCATGGAGCATTTTAACAAGAATTTATGGAAACAGTTCTTGGTATTCCTGCTCCATGTCTTAATTGTTTCATTACACTTCTTGTACCTTGAAAGTCCCACTCTCATACACCTCCTCTGCAGTCAGTCTTTCGAGGTCTTTAAAACTGCAGGTAAAGCCACCTTAGTAAGGCAAATATGCAAAATGAAAGCACAGTAAGTTCAAATAACCATGCAGTTGATTATAAAAGTGGAGTTGTAGGCCATGTTTAGTGGCATACCTCTTAACTGTAACGGATTCTGTACGAAAATTACTTTAATCTCTCCTGCAATTGATGCACTATATCCAGTATTGTACTGGGATTTCAAACCAAAACAGTATCCCATGGCCAATGTTTTCTCATTATATCAATCATTCTAATGCCTTCCTGAGTGATTTTTATTTTATTTTATTAAAACATTGATACTTGGGTACTCAGTAAAGACATATTGTATCACCCACCAAGATGAAGTGCATTTATCACAGTTTCTGCCAATGATACCTTGAGGGTTCCTGCAGGAATGCAGTGTAATCCAATGGCACGTACTCCAAACTGTAATGCAGGAAACTGTAACATCATTATCACAGAGTGTTACATCTTGGTGGTTAGCACTGTATATATCCTCTACAATATGGATCTGCTAAGATGGCTGCTAGTTATAACTACAAATACTGTTACATTCTTTTTGATATTTATTCACATATATAGAACAATAATGCAAGTAATTGCAAAGTACGGTTATGTACTGTATCAGTAAACCCTTTTATTGCAGGAGGAGAATGCACTGTTTCTGTTATAAATAATCTGATTCAGTGGTGTGTACTGTAAAGGGTTAATATTACCACTCTGCACGGTGATGACCCTAGTTTTGTTCCACCCAAACACTTGCCCCCCCCCCCAGATTTTGTAAGGTCTATCTTTGACTTGCAGACCAAAAGGTTTAGAGGTATTGTACTTTTGGGGGATGACCCATAGGTGGTATACTGCATAGCTGGACTGAACCATGCTTAAAGGAGAATTGCACTGAATCTGCACACCATTTTCTCAGTAGAGGTTGTTTCTTAAGTACTGATTTAAATTCTAGTATTGATCCATCTATACAGGCTTTTTAATAACCACAGTGGACAGTTCTGATTTATACTCTGGTGGTAAACTACATCATATCGTTCTAAAATTGTGCTTAAAGTTAGTTCCCTTACAGTTACTGAGTTCTGTAGTGAAATACAAATGCATTGTTCCAGCAATAGAAGAGCAGAGCAAGGACATAAACTACATCATAGAGTTTTAAAATGGTCTTTACCAGCAGTGTGCAAATTAGGAACGCCCAATGGAATAACTAAAAAGTCTCCGTAAATGGAAAAGTAACAGAATATGAACCAGTGGGAACTAGTGACTTACATATTCAGAGCAGTTCTCCTTAAATGACAGCTGTCCCTGGACCCTAACAATGAAAACTAACATTAAACATTTATCTGCCAATTACAGTAGCTGGAATCTATTTTGTATTTCCTTTATTAAAAAACAAAGAATGGTATTTGTTTCTGTGCCATACACTTATTGTGTATTCTGTATTTCTTCGGCAACTTACTCAGCCAATAGTTGGAACTATCCATTACAATTTTAAATAAAAGCAAAGATTTGTATTTTTAGAACACATTACTGTTGTCACACAAAAATGGCAGTGGATTCCAGTAGTTTAATCAGTGGTTGACAGAGCTAAAAATAATTTCATGTTTAACTGCTTAGGAATAAACATGTATGTCATCGAGAAGCCATTTTATTCTGACCTAAATATACGGTTAAACCAGAAGCATGTTTGCAGAGTCTGAAGTATATTAATAAACAATTCTGAAAACCCTCCTGCATACAGTAGACCAACACAAAGGAGAGTGAGTCTCTAATCTTCTGCAAATTAAAGCAAACGGTGGTTCGGTAGCTGCTTTGAAAGCTAAAATAGCTGTTGAGCTCCAGGCTCATTAATTACTGGCACATCAGCATACCTTTTGGTGACACCCTGCACCCACCACCCTAGAACGTGGGTTTAAGATTTTCCTCCCTCAAGCTAGACATCTGGCTGCTATGAGTGCTTCCTGCACCTGCGTCTCCCAGCAACATGGGGCTCAGATTTCACTGGCTGTGGTACAGCTATGGTTTTCAAAAAAACATCTTGCTTATTTCACAGTTCTCCCTAACGTCTGAGGCTTATTGTGTTTATAACTGATACTGCAAGTTATTAGACAAACATCTTCCCCTGAGGGGTTCTGTTAAATACAAGGAAAAAATGGGATTCTAATTCATACAAGAAACTCCCTCCACTAACTGTACCACCCTTGTTTTATGGTTCAAAGGGATCTCCTACAGTAGCAGGATTTCATTGCCTTTGAACTGCACATTTGTCAGAACGGAGCTTGCAAGTCCCTTGTACAGTTCTAATCATTTTTTTTACATACTCAGGCATCTTGTTCTTAAGAGAGCATTACAGTTCTGACAGACAAGGTGTGAAGCTCCACCGAGTGGAGCACCCACCTGGCAAAACACGAAACAAAAAAGAAAAGATTGCAAGCTGATGACAGACAGAAAAAGGAGAGTTAACTGCTCTGCCTGCCCCCAACAGAAATAGCAATGAGCCTGCAGTGGGAAGCAATGGATTAAATTTAACTGCAGACCTTTGTTTCATATACATTCTTTGGCCCATAATGGTGGTAGAAAGGAAAATGAGATTTTAAACTTTCCTTTCTACCGTTCTCTCAACCATGAGAAAGAATGAAATTCTTTTATAAGTTCATAAAATTTCGCTGTATAATGAGGGGGGGGTGAATTGCAAGGAAATCATATTTTTTCTCTCAAAGCTAATTTTCCAAGTGATTGCATAGGACAATAATGCTGGTATATTACTCTCCTGTCTGCAGGTGCAGTGGATGGGGTTTGATCCATTCCTGAATATGGCTACCATTTCTATTGCCCTGGTCATTTATAAAATGTGACAGAATTAGGAGAAAAGAAGAAGCACTGTGATTACATCTAGTATATTTTTTGATATTGAAAAGTTTTGATTTGTTTTTGTTTGTCAGCTTTACTGGCAATGGGGAGAGGGGTTGTACAAAGAGATACAGCCCCTACTGTACATGAGTTACTGGAGTAAACCTAGAATTTGATTTGATCTGAGTCAGGATATGCTGATTTATTATTATTGTATACATACCACACTAGTGGTGAACAAATTGCAGAAATAAATCAGGATACACATTTATTATCATTTACAATAGATTTATTTCATTTTTTTGAAAACTGGTGACCAGGAGAGGCACACTGAGCTGATGCTTGCTTCCAGCAGTGACCAGGGGGAAAGGGATGGGGAAAGCACAGTTACACAGAGAAACAAACCAGGATGTTAATGACAGTTGCAAAATCAGTGACAGTGCTTAGGTCAAGGAGCAGTATAGACAGTAATGTCAAAATTGCAATGGGTTGCCCAATAAACAGCATCAACACAAGTTTACAAGTAAGTTAAAAATAGCAGAATAATGGAACCTGGGTGATGGGATGCAGAGGCAGTACTCAGTACCAGGTAAGGAATGGTTCAGGAAAAGGGTATGCAGGAGCAAGAAGGAGGTGGGAGAAGTTTTAGTTGGTGCCTAAGAGACAAAAGGGAGGGAGAGAGACTGATGGAGGACAGCAGTTGATTCCATAGAGAGGGGAGTTGTTATGATAAGGCAGATTTTTCAACTGAGGAGTGTAGGTGGGGAATGGAGAAGATACACAAATCCTTGGAGTGCAAGGAGTAGAAGGAAGAGGGGATGGAAGAGATGAGATGAGAAAGGTAGGAGGGAAGGGATCCAAATCAGAACTTAGATATAAGGAAGGCACAGTAGAGCTCTGGAGCTGAGGTACTTGAAGGTTGGGATAGCCTCAAGTGGGAAGCGATCTAGCATAGAGAAAATGGAGAGGGTGGTGAGCCAGGCCAATTTCTGATTGAAACCAAAGGTCATAGACACAGTTTTTTATTTTATTTGTGTTGACCCTTAGCTGTTTGACTTGGAACCAGTGCAGAACATTCTGAAAGTCATGTTGGAGTGAGACTTTTACCGAAGCTGTTATAGAAGCTGAGGCATAGAGGACTGTGTCATCTGCATACATATGAGTTGGCATAGGCAGCGGGGAGGTCATTGAGGAAGCTCGAGAATAGGATTGGACCCAGGATGGATCCCTTTGGGACCCCAGCCTGGATAAGGGGTGTTGGGGAGAGTGTGCCTTCCACTCATACTGACTGTTGATGGCCTGTGAGATAAGATTGGAGCCAGTCAATGGTGGAGACACATTATGGCTGTATGAACCTCCCAGAGTTAGATCTTGTGAACATGGAATGTATTAGGTCTGTGTAGGCCTACACATCATTTGATTGCAGTAGTGTAGTATCCTACAGTTTGTGTCATCTACTGGTTCCAAACATGCTGACCGTTGGTAGAGTGCCAAACAGGGACAAGGCTTTTTGTTATGACATGGATAAGTGCTGTACATACTGGTTATGTGGCCAAGTTTGTTGCCTCAAGAATTATTAGGCCTTTGTAGGCCCACAAAACTTTATACTCTAAAGACAGCTGTGTAGCATGCAACAGTGTGTGTAGGATACCTGTTCCAAATTCTTTCCCATGGAGCAGTGCCAAACATGGACAAGGTTCTCTGTTATGCCATGGATAGATGTTGAATACAATAGGTGCTTAGTCAACATTCCCTAAAAAGGTGTTAGGCCTGTGTAAGCCCACAAAACAGACTAATCTGAAGACACAAGACAGAAGTGCAGCATCCCACAGCATGCATAGGCTACTGGCTCCAAACACTGTGTCTACTGGGACAGTGTCAGACATGGACAAGGCTTCCCACTGTTTTGTATCTGTGTTATACACACTGGTTGCATGACCAACATTGCCCCAAAAGGTATCTGGCCTATTTAGGCCCACAAAGCATACTAATCTGAAAACACAATACAGCAAGGTAGCATCCCAGTTTTTGTAGCCTACTGGTTCCAAAACTTGTGACCGCTGGAACAGTGCCAAACGTAGGCAAGGCTTCCTGTTATACCATGAGTAAGTGTTGTACACATTGGTCAAATGACCAATGTTGCCCAAACAATTATTACACTTATTTAGACCAGGAAAACATTTTACATAGAAACATAGAAACATAGAATTTGACGGCAGATAAGGACCGCTTGGCCCACCCAGTCTGCCCATTTCCCTGCCTACTGGATAAGCTGCAGATCCTAGTTAACCAGCAGCCTACTTCTTCTTACCCCCATCCCCTAGAATTGCCTTATCACTGTCCCATGCATGCTTGAATTCCACCACTGTTTTGACTCCGACCTCCTCCGGAAGGCCGTTCCATGCATCCACAACCCTCTCTGTGAAAAAATACTTCCTTAAATTACCTCTGAGCCGCCCCCTCTATCTTCAAATTGTGCCCCCTTGTTCTTGCACACCTCTTTTTTTGAAAGATGCTACCCTCTTGGACTTTGTTGATTCCCTTGAGGTACTTGAAAGTTTCTATCATGTCCCCCCTCTCCCTCCTTTCCTCGAGGCTATACATATTAAGCTCCTTTAGTCTCTCTTCATATGTCTTCCGGTGCAGACCCTGCACCATTTTAGTTGCCCTCCTCTGGACAGCTTCCATCCTGTCTATGTCTTTGTGAAGACTGGGTCTCCAGAACTGCACGCAGTACTCCAGATGGGGTCTGACCAGCTGTCTGTACAGAGGGATAATAACTTCCTGTTTTCTACTGGTGATGCCTCTCCCTATGCATCCCAATATCCCCCCAGCCCTCATTGCTGCCCTCTCACATTGCTTGCCCACCTTTAGGTCATCTGATATGACTACCCCCAGGTCCCTTTCCATTTTTGTTGTTGTTAGTATCTCACCCCCATTGTGGCCTCTTCCCTGGGTTTTGTTTCCCAGGTGTATTACTATGCACTTCTTAGCATTGAATCTAAGCTGCCATACATTTGACCATTCCTCTAACCTTGCCAAGTCCCTTTTCATCCTTTCCACCCCACCTTGTGCATCAATTCTGTTGCAGATCTTTGTGTCATCTGCAAAGAGACATACTTTCCTTCAGTCCCTCTGCAATGTAAAGCATAAAGACATTGAAAAGGACTGGTCCTAATACTGAACCCTGCGGTACCCCACTAGTAACCCCCCTTTCATCAGAGTGGACTCCATTTACTATTACTCTCTGTGTCCTATTTTCCAGCCAATTTTTTACCCAGGCTGTCATCTTGGGACCCACTGCCAGGCTAGCTAACTTGTATATTAATATTTTGTGTGGGACTGTGTCAAATGCCTTGCTAAAGTCTAGGTAGGCCATGTCCACAGCCCCTCCCTGATCTACTACTTTGGTCACCCAGGCACTGGCTGATAACCAGTCAATCAGGCATTACTATTAAAATATACATCACTCACCATTCATTCAGACTTAGTCACACCACAGAAGAAATGATTCCTCTGATGGGGGATTGTTTTCTTTCTTACAGGTGATCATTATACTGAGGTTTGGGGGCTTTGGGGAAAAGTGGGGTATTCACTGTGAGAGGAGAAGAGTGGGGGTTTAACTGATGGTTTGATGGGATGGGTTGGGGAAGGTGGGGGGCTTCTGATTTTGTGATCGGGAAGGTATTCTTCATGTAGCAGCAGAGAGTCTCAACAATGGGGACTGTTTTCATTTTATTTTTACAGTTAAATTGTTTATTGACATTTTCATGTTTACAAAATAGGATTGTCATAAAAGGTAATGGAGTGTGAGGGTTTGTTGGTTACATTTACAACCGACAACATACAGTATTACAGTTTATAGGAGTCAAGCACTTACTAGCCTGAATGTCACTGCTAGACTTTGAGTATCTGGAGAGGCAAGGCTTCAACAGTTTTCATTTTATAGGTTTAAGATTTTACTGTGGTTGGGGGATTTTGGGAAGGAAGGGGGTTTTGGCAAGGGAATGGTGGAAGAGGGGAATTTAATTCACAATTTGAAGGAGCAAAGTGGGGGGAACTTGCTTTTGGAGGTGGGGGAAGGGACTGTTGCAGTGAGTTAAAAAACCTTCACTGGGTGAACAGGGTGGAGGAAGAAGGTAGGGGCCTAGAAGGGGATGGGCAGGGGGACAGAATTTTAAACAACGTAGCATGGTGGGAGGTGTTGTGGGTGTATAACCAAGGGGATGAGGGTGTTTTTGCACAAGTTTAAAAGCATTTCACTGTGTATGGCTGACTTTATGTACTTTTTTGCAGGCAAAGTGATACTTCCCCAGTGAAAACTATGCATAGTGGGCACTTTGCCAGCAACTTCTCAGGTGAACTAAAAGTGCATGTAATTTTCACTAGGACAAGTAGGCACTTCTCCAAGTGAAGAAGCCAGGAAGCATTGGGATGAATTTCACAAAGCAAAGTTTCCTGACTTTGCAGACCTCTAGTCACCATCTTCAACTGCCTTTACAATATTCTTTGTATTATCTGATAATATAAAACTTGGCATTAATGAGCGTCATGTCAAACATGCATCAGACTTCTGGTAATGGAAGTGTAACAGGTTTTCTGCATGATGCAGATTTATGGTCTCTTGGAGGTATGGAAGTCAATGGGCTAAAGAATGAAAATGCTGGAGTTTTGCTTTCACTGCCCATTAAATTACTTCATTTCTCTTCCTCTCAGCCCTCAACGGTCTCCTCCCCCTGTCCATCATCATTATCAGCTTCACTGCCTAATAGTGTTACTGCTGGTGATGCCATGCAGTGGCAGCCCTTCTCGTAATGAGATCTGCGAGACTTCAACAAATGTCTTGTCACGTTACATGCTCCCAGCCTTGTTCCCTCCTTACCATGCTTGAGCCTATTCTTTCATATAAGCCACATTATATGGGTCCGTGATTCTTTGTCCATTCGAAAGAAATCCCACGCCACCCACACCACTGGTTTGGTCTTTCCTAGTGGCACTCTCTGCTGTTGGCTACAGGGTTGGCTACCATGGCCTTCTTCTTTCACATCCCCTTCCCCCTCCACTAGTTCATCAGTTTCAGAGAATGGTTCTTCTGCATTTGCCATGTATCCTCCTTGCTCTTGTGTACTACATGTCTTTTCCATGTCATTCTCTGCTGTTTTTTCAAATGCTTGTTTTCCCAATTCATTGTTGGGGCCTGTTACCTTTCTTTCTTTTGGCAATCACTGCCTGTCTTTTTTGACTGCTTACATGCCTTGCTCCAAGTTTGAGTCGCACCTGTTCCACGTCCTTCTCCTCAGAACCATTGCAGTTGCTATTGCTATTACCAGGTACATACCCACAATCTGTGTGTTTGTCCCCAAGCTCCCCCAGATCACTTTGCTCCTCCTGGACTGCCCATGTCACTGCTTACTGCATTCCTTTCCTTTTACTTTTCTCTCAAATGATTGCTCAAGTCATAACCCTTGCAGCACCACTGCAAGGGGTGTTTATAATTTTAGGATACTTAACAAACTGTTCAACCAGTTCCTGTTACATTTCCAGTTCCTATTGAGGCAGAGGAGTTCTGGCCAACCTGACTCCATGTTGTTTTTTATGTGCTACTTCTGGATTATCCAACCATGCCCCACCTCCTTTCCCTTTCCTCTGCTCCATTGCCTAAAGCAAGTATCCTCCCAACATACTTGTTTTTACATTATTAACTTCACTTTTTTATTAAAATTAATGTTGGTGATGTCACAAAAGTTCCAGTGAGCAGCAGCTAGGCATTGTTGGACTGTCAGCTGACTTCCACTTGTTGCCCACATAGAATTTGTCAGCAGAAAAGGATCACATGGCCCACCCAGTCTGTCTAGATGCTCCCTGCCTTATTTGTCTCTGCAGACACCAACTGGTCCCCTGCTAATTTACTAATTATAGCCTTACAGTATGTCTAGCTCATTCACGCTTAAAGCCCCCCACATTTTTCCCTTTACCACTTCCACTTGCAAGTATCTACCACCCTTTCAGTTAAATAGTACTTCCTCACATCTCTCATATACTCCCACCTCCAGCTTCATTGCATGCACCCAGGTCCTGGTGGTCTTTGTCCTTTGAGAGAGACTCCCCTCCTGCATCTTATCAACCCCTGTGAGGTACTTGTAGGCAGTGGTTAAACTGGAATTTCAGAGGTGGTGGAGCTCTGATGTCATATCTGCTATCATCAATATAGCATGTCACTAACTACTAAGCAATGCCTGCGTGCACACACAAGATAGGTGATGATCACATTTTCACCTTTGACATTTAGTTTAACTGTTTATTAAGTTTCTAAACCAACTATATGCATTAAACTATAATCATTTTTACAAAGGTAATGTATTTATTTTTCTGAAGTACGTAATCAATTAGCAAAGACAGCAATGCAATAAGAAATTACTTAATAGAAGATAGTCAGCACACACACCACACATTTAATTCTAATTAATCACACATAGTTCGTGTTTTTTTGCATTTTTCATTCAGTTTCAGATTCAGTCACAAATGAAGTCTGTGGCCTAATCCTGTTTTTTGATGACGTTTTCGACTTTCCAAATTGATTTGTATTACATGTTTGTGTTCCTTAGTTTTATCAGCTTTGCAAGCAGCATGGTCAGCAGACTGTCTGTGAATCAGCCACTACTGAACATAAGAAGTTGGGTCCCACTGTTTCAGTGGTGGATCAGTCAAGGAGAGGAACATGAGTGATGAGATGTGAACAATGCTCAGACGTGTCCTAATGGGTGTGCAAATGTCATTAATTTCACTGAACACCCTTTCACGTTCAGATGCACTGACCACAATGGTAGTCACTGCATGTGAGAGGCAAAAATATTGTCTCCAATAGGCTTTGTTTTCTTTTCTTTTAAATCTGTGTACTCATTTTTCAGTTCTGAACATTTGATATGAAAAGAGTCACAGAGCGCTTTCACATCTTCTTCTCCAAACTCCACTTGCACGTATTCTGACCAGGTTCATAGCAGTATGCATTGCATTTTCTCAAAAGGTTTCTCCTCTTCTTGAGTTACCATTCTAACAGACAAGGAATCTACCAGCGCCTGGTAGAACTGACCTTGATGGATTGGCTTTTGTGCATGGCTGTCATCATGTAGAGGTGCTCCATTGAATTCACCTTTAACGGCTGCTTCTTGTGCTAAATGGAGGTAATGTCTTTTACTTTCCTTCCTGCTGATGAATACCTCAAGCTGACTCTTAATAAGTTTATTTGCCATTGGTAGGTTTATGTTCCATGCTTGTAGTGCCTTTGACAGCTCTTTCGGTTCTTCTCATGCATCCAGCATCAGACCAAGGTTCTTAAGGGAAACAACAGAGGATAATTTTTTAGCCATTCCCTCAAACATTGTTCTTTCTTTTGAGTTTCTGGACATGTCTTCTGTCACTAATATAAAGTGGAGGTAAAGGGCAGAGAAAGATACCCAGACTGCATGTGCTGCTCTAAAACTAGAAGCAATCCACCTCACTCCAAGAATCCTCCCAATCCTCTTCAAGTGAGAATCTACTGCAACAGCTGCTGCTGCTAGTTCTTACCGATTTTTTGGAGACTGTCTGTAAATTGTATACAGTTTATCCTTATAGTTCTTGAAATGATTTACTTCTGTGAAAATCCTCACTGCATCACTGGCAGATAGTTCTAGTCTATGGTTGTTGCAGTGCCATCCAATGAGTCGGGTAAAGAGTTCTTTGAGTTTTGAAAAACCACCAGTCTTTCTCCCCATCATGACTGAAGCACCATCAATACATAGACTAATTAGGCATTCAGTCAAAAAAGCTTCATCAATCCCACATCAATCCAAGCAACGTAACAAAGCTGAAATGATTCCATCAGCATTTGCAGCATCCAGTTCTATCAGATCAAGAAAAAATGAGGGCTCCTCATTTCCAGCTGAGCATCTCATATAAATAACAAGGCATGATTTTTTGCTCAAACTTGAGCTTTCATCAAGCAGTATGCTTATTGGTGGACAAGTGCTCTTAATAAAATTGATAAGTTGCACCATCATTTCCTTAGCGATGAACCTGACTATTTCAGCACAGGTAATATTAGAGTGTAGAACTCTTCCAACACTGATTCCATTCATGGCCTGCAAATCCAGTAGGTCAGAATGACCTGTGAAAGGATGTTTTTACTCTGCAGTAAAATAAACTGTTCAAAAATACATTTTGTAGTTGCAGCATGGTTCTCGTTTGCCTTTAGCACACTAGCACTCAAAGCTTCTTCTTTCTTTTTTTTAGATTATGTTTAATGCTTCCAGGTGGGCCTTTGACTCTTTGAGATCATGCATCTTCTTCCTTAGTGATGATTGCTGCTTTTGTCTGGTATCCCTATATGTCCAACTGCACAGGTCATCCATTCCTCTGATAGCTGGCATCTCATTCCACTCTCTCTGTTGATGGACAGTGCCTTCACTTTGTTGCAGACCAAACAACCAAACCTTTTATCTTGGACACACAACCAATCTGGTTATAACTTAGTATGTAAACTGTTCTGATGTCCAGCAGTCTGACAGGCTTGCATTGTCATTTCCACAGATGATGTGAAACTTGTGGTCTGCTGTTCCCTTTTGAGCCATTTCTGTTGCATTTTCAGGCCTTGACTGCTGTATTGCTTTAGACCTGCAATGCAAGCATACTGTTAAAACTTACATATAATAAGCCCCCCCACTCTTCCACATCCGTTTGTGTTGAAGGACAGGATAGTGAAAAAAAGTTTGCTTGTATCTGTAAAGAAAAAAAACTTTCATTTACCTGCATACCATGGAATTCCCATTACTAAAATAGCCACTGACTTTGCTTTTCAATGTTGATCTTTCTTCTTCAAATAATACTTGATTGCCATGTCATGGTATATCTTCACTCCAGTCCTAAATAAATACCAACAGAATGGATAAAAACTAAAGTTAAACTAAATGACAAATAGTATGTGCCTCTAGGAGTATATGTAACACAAGTATATTTATGCAATGTAGGTAAGAATCAGATCTTGCAGATTACAAATTTATGATATATTTTAGCTACTGTAGTATTTTAAATGTAGATAAATCCTCATGCTGTTAATTTATTTCCCCTTTAGCAAGGTCTTAAAGGAACCCTTAGCCAATCAGTAACAGTGGCTTCTGCTGCAGATAAAACAGAGCATTGAAATCAAACAGTTATGATCTTCTTAAAAAGAGATGGTTTAAAATCTTTACACTTTTTAATACACTGTGGCCTGGATATTCAGAAATGCATCAAAGCCTGGCCAAAGTCCGGCGCAGTGCAAATCCAATGCACCATGGTGCAACTGGAGCCATATTCAGAAGTTGCACAGTCCAAACATTGCCAGTGCAACATGGCTGAATATGGCAGAATTGTGCCATGGTGCAAACAGAGTTGTACCATGGTACAAACAGAGGTGTGCCATGGTGCAAACAGAGATGATACAGCACACCAATGGCAGCAGAGCAACAGAGAACAGACCCAGGGACAGAGCCATGGCAGCACAGTGACAGGCCACAGGAGGCCTCCACCAGCAGGGCACAGCAGGGTATACACAGGGACCCAGACACTGGACCCCAGAACACAACAGTGACATGGATAGCAGGTGACAAGAAGTGCCAATGGCCAATGGAGATCCACCAAGGGAACCCCTCCCCAGCAGGCTGCTGGCCATGTCCCACCCCCCAGACCATAGTAGGCCACACCCAGGACCATACAGCCAAGCACACACATGCCACATAGGCACACATGGAGGCCGCACAGTGGGCACTGAACAGGCCGGGTGGCAGGCAACATGGCAGACCACATGGGACAGGCCACACAATGCCAAGCAGAGGAACCCAACACAGTGTGCGGACAGTACCCGACCAATGACCATGGCCATGTACCACCACCATGCACACACCCCTGACTGCCACCCCATGGATATCCCAATGCACAGCCACTGACTCAGGGGATGGACACCACCACAGTCGAACACACCACAGCACACAGCATGGAACAACGGAAGCACAACATGCGCTCCCCCTCATGCACACAACATGGATAGACACTGGGCCACTGCAGCATGGCTCCTCACACCCCCTGCAAAGCAGACACAGACACAGGCAGGTATGTCAGAAAATATTTATGAATAAAACAACTATGTACAAAAACAGCAGGGGGCTGGGGAAGGGTAGGGACAGTGAGGGAAGTGGACAGGGAACAGAGACTGTACAGTGGGGGGGACTGTAGGGGAAGAAGCAACAGGGGAAACAGGGCAAAACAGGCTCAACCCTAGCAATGGCCCCATCTGACCACCCTGGCAAGCTTTCGTTCCCTCCTCTCCATCGCCATCATTCTCCATATGGCCACCGCCACCTGAAGTATGCTCGAGACCACGAGCAAAGTCTGCCGCATGAGCCAGCTCAGCATCTGGTGCTGCAGTCTCTGCACTGGATTCTGGACACTTATAGCAATGGACAGGACAGGTGGTCAGTGCAGTGGCCCAAGGTACCATGCCCACCCACAGTGCACAATGGGCAGTGGGACCACACACCCCTGGAGGGCCTGGAGCAGCCACCTGCAGGGGGGGGAGGGCCAACGCCAGCCAACAACATAGTGCATCATGACATTGCACAGAGGTGGTCCCTGCTGCACAATGGCCACACGACTGCGCAGTGACAGTCACATGGCACAGTGCACCAGCAGCACCACCACAGCAATAATGGTGGCAGTCGGGTGCATGCCCACCCCATCAACAGCTGGAACATGTGTCCAATGGACATGCCACAGTGGCATGCACCACGCACAGTGCGGCGCACACACAGCTGCTACAGCACATGGCATAGGCGGCCATGCCCACACCCACTACCCCCACCACCCTCCATGTACAGTGTGAAGGACCATGACAGTGCTTACCTGCCCCCTGTGGTGCTGGTCCTCCATAATCAGGGTGCACTGCCCAGTTGCACGCAGTGGAGGCCCTGGTCCACCTGCGGTCCTCCAGCCCGGGAAATGGAAAGAAGACAGGTGCACATCAGTAACTGACCACAGCAGCATCCCTCCCAGCCCTCCATGCACATGGTGTGCCCCTGCCTGACACGTCCCTCATGCCAGCATGGCTGCATCGCAATGCAAGTGGCAGCTGGCACTGGCACTCCGTGATGTGTATGATGACAGTGTACCCCACCACAGGGCATGCCAGGCAGCAATGCCAACACCACAGAACAGTACCAGGGCAGACATGCAACATGGGATGACTTACCTGGCTGGGGCACTGCACCATGCCTGACACATGTCTGAAGCCTCCTTAGGTGGTCAGGATCCCATCTCATGAGGTTACCATACCAGTGTCTACACTGTTCTGCAGTCCTGGGCACCCCAGTCCTCTGCTCCAGACTGGTAGAGATAGCCTGCCACACACTGCCCCTGGCCTGCTGCAGGGGCACCTGGCCAAAGAATTGTGGGCTGTGGGCTCCACACAGGCCAGTAGGTTGGCAAGCTCCACATCTGACCAGTTATGGGCATGGCATCCCCTACTCTGTGCCATAGCAGTTGCTCTGGTTCGGCAGTGAAAATGGCAGGAGCAGGTGCACGTATCTCAATCAATCAATCAATCAAGTCTTTATTTAACCAGGCGTTCATCGTTGAGCAGAAGCTCATTTGCAAGATGGACCTGGGTATCTGCCACAGGTGCCGGATGCATGATGCGCAGGAGACTGTACAGTGCCCATCCATTGCGCAGTGCTGGACATGTGCAGTGGGCATTGCTAGTGGGGTCATGGAGAGAACCCAGGGATAGGGGTCAACGATTAGCGCACAGTGCACATGAGTGTGATAGGGAACATGCCATCATGCACAAAGTGCATGTTGCTGGCAATGCGCAGCCTACGCAGTGCCGATACATCATGCTGTTCATGCATCTTGCGCGACTGACACTATGACAGCGCAGTGTGAATGTGCACCACAGGGCCAAGCACTGCACATGTGTGGGCATTGCACCACCACTTGCTTCAGTGCAGCCTCCCGAAATAGGCCTGCCCCAAAGGAGTTGGTACAGTTCCATCCTTTGAGAGGAGTTACCTCAGAAGGCCTAATGACGGTACTGGACCTCTCGAGATTTCCAAAGGTTAGCACTGATCTGGGGCCTCTTGTGTTAGCCAATAATAGGGCTGTTACTGAAGCCTTGGATATCATTGCTCCTGCTCGTGATCATGCCCTTACTGTTCACCAGGGTGCTCCCTGGTTTAATGGGGAAATCCATGAGTTGAAGAGGTAAGGGTGAAGGTTGGAAAGACACTGGCAGAAAACTCGCCTGGAGGTGGATAAACTTGGATTGATGGATCATTACAAGACCTATCAATCAGCAATTTCCAGTAAGAAGGCAGAGTTCCTGTACAGGGAAATTGCTACAGCAAAGAACAGGCCAGCCCAGCTCTTCCAGACTGTGTACAGACTGTGTAATTCAGTCTGTCTTCACTCTGGTCGAGCACTGTCACAAGTGCAGTGTGAGGAGTTTACGCAGTTCTTCACTAATAAGGTGTCCACCATCAGGGATGAGATCAACCAGTGTCTTCCCATTGGACCTTGCATTGATCAATCAGGTGGTACTAATGCCCAACAGACCTGGTTCACCTTTAGTCAACTGGTAGTCATGGATATAGTGAGGATTATCAAGACTTTGTGGCCAACCTACTGTAGTTTGGATCTGGGCCCTACGTGCCTACTGGTGGGGTGTGTAGAAGTTATAGGCCCGGTCCTTGCTGGGATAGTGGGGGCTTCACTGGAGAGCAGGATCTTTCCAGCTCCCTTAAAGGAGGCAGTAGTATGCCCCTTTTGAAAAAAAAAGCTCCCTTGACCCCGACTGCCCAGCTAACTACAGATGGATGTCAAACTTACCCTTTGTAGGGAAAGTTATTGAGAAGGTGGTCACTCTGCAGCTGGAACACCATTTAACTAACCACAATATCTACGACCCTCTCCAGCCTGGCTTCAGAAACAGGCATAGCCAGTGTTGTAAGTAGTAAACAAGAAGTACAGGAACTCAGGCATTGGCTAATATGAAATGCAGAATGAAGATCCTCAATCTGAAGGATAGCCATGTCAAGATACTTCTATCTGTTTCGACACTAGTAGATTCAGTTAGAGGTGTTGAAGTATTTCTAGGACAATAGCATTGTTGCACAAGTCAAATGTTGTTATGGAAACCCTGATTTCAGGTCACAGACCCAGAAACTGTCGTTATGTTGCTGGTTTAAGAATTTCAGTTCCACTGTCAGTGGGAAGAAGTACAGGAACTCTGTTCCAGCTGCAATAAAGGTACAGGAACTGAGTTCCTGTGTGTTCCTGTTCACTTTCATCACTGGGCATAGCACTGAAACAGCCCTGGTACAGGTACTTAATGACCTTCTGATGGCAAGAGATCAGAAAACCCATTCCGTTCTTGTTCACCTTGATCTCTCAGCAGCATTTGACACCATGGATCATGGGTTCCTGCTCGAGCACCTGTGGTTCTTCTGTGGACTGAGAGGGGTGGTCCTCAGCTGGTTTTGATCTTTCCTCGAGGGTAGATCCCAGAGAGTGGTGTCGGGGATTTATTCCTTGGCCCCTCATGGGCTACCCTGCAGGGTTCCACAGGGCTGGGCGCTGTCTCCCATGTTATTCGTGGTGTACATACTTCCATTAGGGGACATTATAAGATGGTACGGGTTGAGTTTTCATTGCTATGCCGATGACTCTCAGCTGTACATGTCTTTTGTGCCTGAGCAGGAGTTAGATTTTGCTATGGTGTTTAATAACTATCTGCTGGAGATTCAGAACTGGATGAGTGCCAGCTGGTTTCAGTTGAACTCAGGAAAAACAGAGGCATTGGTGGTGGCCCTTGGTTATAGGATGGCAGGGGCATGGGTGGGAAAACCCTCAGGATTAAAT
This sequence comes from Neoceratodus forsteri, assembly GCA_016271365.2. NCBI lineage: Eukaryota > Metazoa > Chordata > Ceratodontiformes > Ceratodontidae > Neoceratodus > Neoceratodus forsteri. Next base: position 1,648,375,996 of record CM057450.1, read on the forward strand.
CTTGGTGGGGTCCTGCTTATTGCCTCATGGCCAGGTGCGTAACCTGGGCTTGGTATTTGATGAAGGCCTGACCCTGAGGGCACAGGATTCGGCTGTAGTCAAATCTTCCTATTACCATCTAAGGTCCCACCCAAAGAACTTCCTACCTTGGTCCATGCCTTTGTCACCTGTCATTTTGATTACTGCAACACCCTTTACCTAGGGCTACCGGGGGTAGATATCTGCCACTTGCACCTGGTGCAGAACTTGATGGTCAGGTTGTTGACTGGAACTTCTAGTTCCAGTCATATAACACCTGTGCTGCGTGAACTGCACTGGCTGCCAATACAGTGGCGGATCACCTTCAAGGTCATGTTGTTGACCTATAAAGCCCTACATGAGCAGAGACCCCACTACTTGAAAGAACTCTTATGCCCTTACTGTCCCACCCGTTCACTTCGATCCTCTGGTGAGGGATTTCTAGAGATTACCAGGGTATCCCTAAAAGCATCAGGAGGAAGAGCTTTTGCCTTTATGGCATCTACCCTGTGAAATTCTCTACCTCGCCAGATATGAGAGAGCCAGACCATGGAAAGTTTTAAAAAGTTATTGAAGACCCACTTGTTTAATCAGGCATTTTCAGGAATCTACTGAGTGTGTACTGATATGTTTTATTTGTTTTAAACTGTAATATTGTGAGTTTCTCTTTTTAATGTGTATTGTAAAGGCACCCTGAGCATAGGAAGGGTGCCTTATACAAATAAAGCTTTGATTGATTGATTGATTTCGCATGGCGCAATATCTCAGTATTCAGATGCCGCATGCAAATGAACTCATCAGCCAATGCGTGGTGCAGTGGGGTGCATTAACATATCATTACCATTACGCACAACCTCATTTGTATGCATTGCACCTCATAAGCACCACGGACCAGCACAGGCCATGGACCAGTATTGTAACCTTGATAGGTAAGTGGTGGATGCTGCAGCAGCACACTGGAAGCAGACAGCACTGCAGGGTGGGATGGACCAGGGAGATGCTGCTACTCACACACTGTGCTGTCCATGTCCACAGGAAGCAACATGTTGGGACAAGAGGAGGGCAAGGAGTGGCCCCCTGTACAGAGGTGCAGGCCCAACTTCACGAAGAGTAAGACGGATGCCCTGTTTGAGGCCTACCTCGACAGGGAGGTCCTGTTGAGTGGTGCCACGGGTACACCACAGGCCAGGGCTGCTGCATGGGAGGAGGTGGCTTCCTATGTGAACCCACACGGCAGCCACCAGCAGTCGGTGCAGGCGTGCCACAAGAAGGCCGGGACTGACAGGCGGTGCATTAAGGAGAAGGTGGCAGCCATCAGGGCATCCCGTAATGCCACCAGTGAAGGGCCAGTGGATGCACCCCCACTGATGCCAACAGAGGAGTTGGTGGCAGCCACCATGCACTGCACCATGGTGGAGGGTGTGCCAGGAGGAGGCTTCCAGATGGGTGGCAGCCTATCACTGCAAGGTATGTATGCTGAACACACACAGCTGGTGGCCCAGAGGGTGCATACACGGGCATGCTGGCATGCATGCAGGCGTCCTGCATGCCATGTGCACATGTACACACCCATGTGCATGCCATGCTGCAGGACACATGCAGTGGCAGTGTACAGGGGGGAAATGTGGGCATAGCATCACTGACATGCAATCCTTCTCTTGCAGCACCGGCACGCTTCCATGCAGAGGATGTGGTGCCGGCAGCAGCAGTGGCACCCGTGGATGCTGGTATGGCCCCAGAGGATGAGCCATCTACATCCACTGGCATCCGAGGGACCGACAGGCTGCAGCCCAGCACCACAGTGCCAGTGAATGTCCTAGACCTAGGGTCAGATGAGGCCCTGGATGTGATCCTGCAAGATGCCAGGCTTGGTGTCCTGTGTGCGGAGACACAGATTGGGGTGGGGTCCGACTCCAATGATGACTACACACACCTCCTGGACAGCATGGCTGACATTGTGGGCATGTCACCCCTGCTAGCAGCACAGTCCAGTACCATGCCCAGCACTGTGCCAGCTGTGACACAGCTGCCTGCCACCACTGCGGGTGCAGCAGTGTGCATTGCCATGGATGTGCCCTGCAGTGGGGGTGGTGTTGCCGTGCAGGCACATGGCAGTGTACAGTGGCTGGAGGGGTGATGGCAGCAGGCTGCAGGTGCCACCGGGCAGCCGGACACAGGGTCTGCCACTGGTGTGCCTGCCATACTCATTCCCCCTGCAGACCCCACTGTGCAGCATCCACCAGAGATGGTGGCTGCGCAGCATGGCAGGTCACCCCCAGATGATAGGTATCCTGCCTGGGAGCCTCAGGATGTGGGCCATCTGGCTGAGCACACCCAGCTGCTGCAGGTGTCCATTCAACAACAGGTGCAGCTCACTGCTGGGCTGTGTACACTGCATGCAGAGGTGTGCTAGATAGCCAAGCAGGAGGACAGGGGTGCTGCGTCGATCCTGGAGGGGATGCAATGCATGCAGGAGGCCACAACTGCATCTTTGGATCACATTGCTGGTGCAATTGCAGATGGTTTTGTGTTACTGGCTGCCACAGAGCATGGCTGTGTACAGGAGACCCCCCGCAGTGTGCTGTCCACCCCACAGACCTGGCGTCAGGCAACTCCATCACAGTCGACACCAGGCTCGGATGTAGGCATCCCAGGCACACCAAGGGAGTGCCTGTTTGGGTGACTACACACCCCTGTGAGGACACGGTTGCAGTCCCTCGCTTCCACCCCTGGGGGGCTGTTGGACACCCCCCAGCTGATGCACAGACTGTGGCTGCTGATCGGCCCCAGTGCAGCTACCCCAGTGGCCGTGGTAGTCATAGTACCATGTGACCACCCTGATCGGCCTGCTACCCAGACCGCAGTCTGCGGCTGATGCCCTGTGCACGCATGGGTGGTGTGTGTGCACCATACAGATGGTGGCACATCTGTGTGATCTACTGCATGCTGCTGGCTGTTTGTGTGTATGCCTGGACTTGGAGTGGATGTGATGAAGGTGGTTTAGCACCAGTTGCGCCTGTGCACCAGTGCCATGTGTCTGATCCATGCCATAGTCCATCGCCTGGGTGGGTGGGTGCATGTGCATGTGTGTGTGTGTGTGTGTGTGTGTGTGTGTAGGTTGCTGTGTGTGAGTGTGTGCCACTGACTCCCTTCCCCTCCCCCTGCACCACACCTCTGTGTGTATATGCCCCTCACCATGCATGTCTCTGCATGTGTGTTGTACCTGTCTGTGTGTCCCATGCATGTGAACCGTACCACTTACTTGTGTTCACCAAAGTGTTCCTGTGTGACAGTGTTGCAGTAGTATCATGCCTGCTGCAGCAGTTGGGGGTCCCTCCACCCAGGGGGTGGCTGTCCACCACCCTCTGGCCCAGTGCCTCCATCGTCCCCACTACTGTTGCCCTCCTCAGCCTCGACAGCTGTCCCATGGTCAATGGCCATGTTGTGCAGTATGTAACAGGCCAGGAATAAGCCAAAGGCTTTTAAGGGGCTGTACTGTAGGGCACTGCATGACCTGTCTAGGCAACAGAAGTGTGCCTTCAGCATGCCAAAGATGTGCTCGATGATGTTACACATGTTGGCATGTGCCTTATTGTACCGTTCCTCTGCTGGGGACGACAGGTGTCGGTAGGGGGTGAGCAGCCAGGTCCTCAGTGTGTATGTGCTGTCACCTGTGTGGAGAATGACATGGTTAGCCATTGGAATATTTTCCACCTCCCTTTAAATGAGTTTTCCAAATTTCAGTTGCAGAGCCGTGCTATGCTGCGCTGTTCCCCTTGCCTGTCCCTAGTGCCCATGCCACCATGCACACCCTGCCCAACCCCACCCCAGGACTGCTCTGCCCATCACACCTTGCCCATGCCATACTCACCCACTAGGTGGCCTGTGGGGATGTCCCCCCATTCAAATCTGTGGCACAATGCAGAGCTCTGCCAGATGAATGCATCATGTGCACTCACAGGATGTGTTGCGCAGACATTGATGATGTGCCCTGTGGCATCGCACACCACCTGGCAGTTGATGCTCAAGCTCCCCTCCCTGTTTATATATGCCAGTCCCTCAGGGCCAGGTGGCATGTGGATGCCCATGTGGGTGCAGTCAATGGCCCCAATCACACTAGACATGCGTGCCACCCTGTGGAAGTCCTGCATAATTGCTGTACGCTCTGCCTGTGTGCTGGGGAAATGAATGAATTCCGAAGTACGTGGCAGTAGAGCATCAAGGAACTGTGTGAGGAGGCAGGATGTGGCTGACTGGGTGATGCCCGTTGTGTCCCCTGTTGAACTTTGAAAGGTGCCCGAGGTGAGCAGGCACATGACGGTGGTCACCTTCATCTCCACAGACATGGCGTGGCTCTGTCTGGTGGGTGTCTGCATCTCCTCACTGCACAGCTCACAGAGCTGCCTCAGAATGGCCCTGTTCAGGCAGTACCAGCCCACAACCTCAGTGTCACTACAGTTCTCAAAGGTGATGTGGGCATGGTACCACCTGTGTTGGGCATACCACCGACTGGCCCTTCGCTGGCCATATAACTGTTCCTCCTGCCTCCTCACACCCCTTATTACCGCCTCCATCAGGAAGGGTGCACTCTCCATGTCTCCTGCTGTCCACTCTCCCCTGGGTGGCTGACTGCTGGCTGTGTGGCACCCTGGTACACAGGTTGTGTGTGTGTGCATGTGTGTGTGTGTGTGTGTCTCTCTCTCTCTCTGCCCCTCTCTCCCTCTCCCATGCCACTTCTCTGTCCCTCCTCCTCTGTGTCTGGTCTGGTGACTATCTGTCTGTCTCCCTCTATCTCTCTCTCTCTCTCTCTCTCTCTCTCACTCTAGGTGCAAATGCTGTCTGTGTGCTTGCGCCCTGTTTTTATAGGAATAACTCTGGTCGGTGCAAATTCAACTTGCTCCACACTTGCGCCATGGTTTCACGGTTGAATATGTCATTGCACTGGATATTCATGGGAACGCCCCCTGCACTTGTGCTGCATACATTATAATTGCACATTGGCACAATGAATTTTGTGCTGCACAATGGCTCTTGCTGAATATGGCTCCTCGGCGCAATTCCATACTTGCGCTGGTGCAACTCAGTTGTACCATGCGCAACTGCTCTGAATATCCAGGCCTGTGTAAATTAGACACACAGTTGCCTCACTCAGAATATTATCATCATAACTTGTGAGAGGGCAGACACTACCACTGGTAAGTTGTTGTCTTTACACATGCACGTGCGCACAAACACACACATAAATTAACAAGTAGGTCACGGTCCTACATAGCCAGTATAGTGTTATGATTGTGCAACTGTGTTAGTTTGGTTTTGGCCATTCGCAATCTCTGTTCCAGAGGAATTACCACCCTGTAGGGGTACGAAAGGCAAGGAATCCTCAGAGAGGGTTCCATCCCTACAGGTGCCACGGGACGATTCCCGTGGCTAAAGGTACCTTAGGAATCCCCCTAAGGAGAGAAGTGCTGCCGCTGGAGAAGGAGGGGAGGATGGTTGGGCAAAGAAACAATGCTTCAAAATGAGGCTGAGAGGAACTGCTTGTATAACTCAGAAAGTGGAGTGGCTGGTTGCTTGGCCACTGAACTCCAGGCAAAAGCCTTTTCAATTCACTGTCCTATGTAGCCAGTATAGTGTTATGCTTGTGCAACTGTGCTAGTTTGGTTTTAGTTGTTCACACTCTCTATTCCAGGGGAATTACCACCCTGTAGGGGTACAAAAGGCAAGGAACCCTCAGAGAGGGTTCCACCCCTATAGATGCCATGGGATGATTCCCATGCACAAAGGTACCTTAGGAATCCCCAAAAGAAATGTAGTACAATCACATCCCAAAGAAGGAGGCAACACGAAGCATATGAGCAAGCAGTAACTGTGATGTAGTAGCAGTAACTGTGACGTAGTAGTAGAGAAGCATAGACAGTTTGATAGCATAATGAGATGCTCAGTTTGATAACATAATAAAATTCCCAGGTTTGCGTAGCATGATACTAATGGTTTTGTTGAGATTAGGGGGATCCCCTAAGGAGAGAGGGAATGGCAGGACATCCTCCACCTCCATCCAACAGCGGAACCTACCTAAAGAAACTAGGGGAAACTACTATGCTAACTAAGTGTTATGACCCGAAGCAATGGAGGAGAGAAAAAAACCCTATGAGGAGAAAATCTCTGGGGATCCAAGGCCTAGGTCGCCTTCCCCCCAGGCTTGGGATAGTTTATGTAGTGATGGCTCTGCAACTGAAATTTGGAAAACTCAATTAAAGGGAGGTGGAAAATATTCCAATTTGGAGGAAGGGTCTCATTCAAACCCTCTAGCAGGAACGCCATGGAAGGTTATGAGAAGACGCCACAACAATATGTGCAGCCAAGGTGCAGGAGGACAGCAACGACTGCTGAGGCACTCACCTGGCCTACCCACCCAAAAATCAAACCAGGTGAACCAGAGGCAGCCGAAGGGAGAATGCAGTGAAGGTGCCTTGCTAGGGACTAAAGTCAATGTCTAACCATTATAGTGGAACACTAGAGTCAAAGGAGGTAACTTTTTCCACTCTTCACCACTAGTCTTAAATTCTACACCAGAAGCTGCTGTTGTGTAGCAGGCAGCTAAAGCCAAGCCCAGGATGAGAACATTCCCAGCTATGGGCCAGGTGAGAAGGATTCTGCCCCAAGTTGGACATGCTCGAGATGCGGACTAAATGCAGAGCGAGACCATCAGCTTCAGGAACCCTGCACCAGAAAAGAATGGCTGGCATGCCCCAGAAAATGACTGAGCTGAAAAGCTGGTGAGTTGAATGAGCACGGTATGCTGAGATCATAATGAACATTGAGTGCTGAGACCTAGTAAGGTCGAATGCAGAATTGAGTGCAGCAGAATCCCAGAGGCTGTAGCCGAGGAGATGGCAATAGGCATAAAGCAATGGTTTACGTAAGCAAGGAGCAATAATTGCATAAGCAAGTGTGGACCTGCACGTAGGTCAGTAATCAGAGTAATAATAAGTGGACCTGCACGTAGGTCTGCATATCATAGGGAAATGAAACAGCACTGAATAGTGGGTACAAGCCAACCAGCATTTAAAAGCTAAATCAAGGTGATAAATACTCTAAGGATTTTTGGCAGCAAAGGCAGGATTCAGAACAAATATAATTAGCCACATGGGGCCACGACTCCCCAAACACTTCCCAGTACCCGCTGTAGGACAAACAAGAAAGTGATGGAAGGCCAAGAACCACATGCAGAAATGAAAGCTAGTTTAGCAGCCTCAACAGGAGCTTTTTGGCTAACCTCAGAGTAAAACAGGTTGAATAAACAAAGAAGCAACACTTTGTATGGAGTACATGGAGTTGCAAACCTGCAATAAAACATGGAGACACAATGCTCTGAAAGCAGGTATAGCCAGGCAGTGCAATGAAGCTGTAAGTAGAATGACAGCATAAATGAGTAGCATAGCTAGGGTCAGAGTATGCATGGGTCAGGTGAAAACAATTGAGTATGCAACATGGAGCAGCTATGGTTGAGCTGAAACACACAGATAATGATTACAGTTGCATTGCAGTAGTTTGACAGTGGCTGCAGTTGTAAGTAACTGAAAGCAGTAGTATAAGCCCTGAGAAGCAGTATGCTAGGAGCTTAGAAACAAAGCCCCAAAAGACAAACCAAAACACAACAACACAGAAAACAGGGAACAATGCCCAAAAACAAAAACAAGACACATGAAACACAAGGAAGCACACAGCCAGAGGAAAGATACAAACTAGAGCAGAGGACAGACCAACAGAGCCTCCAGCTACAAAGAAAAAATGCTTTACAATGAGGCTGAGAGGAACTGTTTAGATAGCTCAGGAAGTGGAAGTGGATGACTATTTGGCCACTGAACTCCAGGCAAAAGCATTTCCAATCATACAGTATGTGCTTACCTGGCAATTTTTGCATGGCATGTAGTTGTAGTAGATAACATATGTACTTACCTGGCAATCTTTGCGTGTACAGCCAAAGACAATTCACTGATTTTTCTCTTCTGAGCAGCCATGTTTTCTTCACTGCCGTAAATAATTGTCAACCACAAATGTGTTAATATCATCCAGAAACCCTTCACTCAGACTAGTCTGTATCATCACAGTTTGGAGAACATAACAAAAATCCAACCTCAGTTATTCATTTTTCTACTGAAATGTGAATCTTGAGAGCTAGGTTTGAATCCCATCACCCACTCATCACCTACCACTTATTGCAATAGTAAAGGTTAGTACAGTATGTGACGACCTTCAGCAACCCACTTTAACTTTCTGCTTAGCACCATCCCTATAATCTGTAGCTTGTTTAGGCACTGATATATGGAAACATAGAACATTAAGACAGAAAAAGTCGCACTAGCCTCCAGGAATAAATACTGGCTTGCTAATCTCTCCTCCTAGGACCTTTTACTGCTGACCATGAATCATTTTTTGTTGTCTTCCTCTGTATTGTTTCTATCCTGTACTGACCCTGATGCAAAATTGCACATAGCACTCCAGCTGCAACTTAATCAGTAACCAATAAAGACTTGGCATAAGTGCCTCCTGATGGGAAAGGTTTAACCTGCTAGGCATTCTACTTTGTTTCTTAATTGCCATCTAAGTGGCCAGCAAGAACTATCACCTGTTTGGGAGCCTGGTCTATGAGGTCTAGTTGGACCAAACAGTTTGTGTTTTTACCTGAACATCAGGATTTTAGGCAGGGAGAGTAGATCTTATTCCTTGCATTTATTTGTTTTACCCAGAAAAAGCTCAATTGAGCAATGCTTATTTACAAGATGGTCCTGGTTAGTAGTCAGAATATATAACAGACAATGGTTTAATGCATAGTATAACAAAAGGCAGGATAGTCACAATGGGCCCTATGCACAAAGGTGCGGAGTGACTACACACCACGTATCCTTGGCGCGTAGCCCACACCGCACCTACCCATGCCCACTGTGCTCCCTGCGCGGCATGCATGGCATGCATGACAGGAAGCCTGCCCCCTTCCGCACTGGATCCCCGGCGGCATGTGAACCTATATGTGGAGGCAGACCAGGGAAGGTGCAGGGGGTGTTCTGGCACTCCACAGGATGCACAAACATGAAGAGTGCCGGGTGCAGGTGCCTGTGCCTCCACTTGGTTGGGGCAGCAGTAAAGGTGGGGGGCCTGTTATATGGCCCCCCAAGTGTGACAGCCACAGGCTGCTGCTGGGAGACAGGGTCCATTGCAACCCCACCGAGGAAGCCCCAGCATGTGGAACACACTGGGGGGCCTGTGGCTGGCATCCGGTCACCTGCCCCCCCAACACCGCATGTGGTGCTGCATACACCGACTCCTCGCCCAGTCCACATGGCACAGGTGATCCACTATGGGGTCTGGGTGGGTCGCTGATTGGTCGCCCACCCAGGTCCACGTCTCCGCACCCCACCACCCGTTGGGACTGTGCATCGGGGGGTGGGGCCACATACTGGAATCACACGGTGACCACTGTTTGTGAATGCAACCACCCACAGATCTCCCACGGGTGTGGAGCTGTGCAGGTGGGGTATGTGCCTCTGGTGCATATTACCCACCTCTTCATGCATAGGGGCCAATATGAATGAAAATACAAGCAAAAGAGTTAAAATGCATATAAAATAAAAGCAGTACATGCATGCCAAAACTGGTATGTTCTTGTATATTCTCAACCACTTCACTTCCCCTTTTATTTGAAATTACTCCAACAAGTATAACCCCATGAGATGCAGCATCTCATGTTCCAGGTGGTCCAGGAAGGACAGCAGCAATCAACAGGTTAATATAGTCCAGCAGGGATAGTTACATACAGGCTAAAGTAAACTCAGGAAGAATGAACTCTAATGATAAGTACATCCAAATGGAGATCAAAACAAGCTAACACAGTGCGGTCACAGCAAATTAAGAGCATGAGTATTTTATGATAAAATCAACATGATTTGATTTCTATTGAAACTATAATGACCAAACTGTGCACAATTTTCTTTTAATATAGAGCTTGTGGTAAAGCAAAAATAAACACAGTATTAAGGTAGTAAATGGGGCTGGCAGTATAGCCTAGAGGATAGAGTAATGAGCTGTGAATGAGCTTGGTGCATCCAGCAGACCTGGGTTTGAGTACCACAACTTCCACTTGCATACTGTGCGACTCTGAGCAAGTCACTTAAAGATCATGTGCAATGGTTTTTCAATATTTTTAGTAAAAGCTTTAAACGCTGAAATTCAAGTCATTGTGTCATGATTAGTGTTTCCTGAAAATGTCATGCTGTTTGGTTTTGTGGTTTTCTTTAAATCAACCTTTGTTAACTTGCTCTACAGTGTCTGAAAACAGTGGAGTTATTTCTGTCCTCTCAGTCAAACTTAGAGTGCGATGACATCATTTTGGACTGGCTTACTGTTTCAGTTTCCCAATCAGAGCAGCATTCTGTAGAGTTTATGGTTTGCTGAGCTCTCCAGGTTCCTTACAAACCCAGTCTCTGGTTTGTGTTTAGATAGATCAGCCTAAAATATATCATTCTCTTCCTTTACAAAGCCGATCATTTCAGTTCCAATGCTGAACTGAAGTAGTGGAAATCTTTTTCTGTGCGAAATCAACTTGTCTGTATCACAGCTCTATTCTTTCTAATCCAACCTCATTTTTTTTCTAACTATATAACACAGGGCTGTTTAATGAATATAAAATAAATCTAAATTTTGTTAATTTGCAGAAACAGCTTGTCTTTGATGTAGACTTCAGAAATACAATCATGTAAGAACATTTTTTTTTTCATGTCAGATTGACTAACAGGTGCTCGTCACACTCTGCTACAGTATTTCAAGCACATGTACTGTCAGAACTCACAAATTTAAGCTCTTTGGTAGTATCTGTGTGAAAATACATTATGTACGTGTACAACTAGAACCACTATGTGGCATCCTGATGCACTGTGTCTCTGCCCCACAGTGGAGGCAGCTACAGTTTACTGCCACCAGTCCCCTGACTTCTGGTCCACATTCAAGACTACTGCACCGTGCTGCCCACTGTCTTCTCCCACACAGTCATGGATTATGCACCCTGCTGCCTCCATCCCCTGCCTAAAAAATCAGGAATGATGCACCCTGCTGCTCCCTGCCCAAACAATTGGGGTTGCTGAACCCTGCTGTCCTATCTCCCCTTCCCTCACAGTTAAGGAAGCTGCACCTGTTGCTCCCTGTTCCTGTCTCCACAGTCAAGGTTGCTGTGCTTCGCTAGGCCCTAAAGTGCCATGTTCTGTGCCTCCATGGGCAGGGCTGCTGCACCACATGTACCCCATCTCACAGTCAGAGCTGCTGTACCCTGACGCCCCATGTGTCCTGCCCCACCGTCGAGGCTTCTGCACCATGCTGTTTTCTATCACCTATCACCACAGACAGGGCTGCTGCACCCTGCTCCATTCTACACAGTTGTGGTTGCTGTGGCCTACTGTACCCTAGAGCCCCATGCCTCTACAGTTAGGGCTGCTGCACCATGCTGCCACTTGCCACAAGATTCAGGGCAATTGCTGCACCCAGTTGCATGCCTCCACAGTGAAGGCAGCTGCACCCTGCTGTCCCCCTGCCACCAGAGTCAGATCTTTTGTTACACTTTGCTGAGACAGGAACAGGGGGCAACATGTGCAGTGTGCCTGACTGTGAGGTTGAGAGAGAGAGAGAGAGAGAGAGTGAGTAGCAGGGTGCAGCAACCCCAAATGTTTGGGAAGGGTGCAGCAAAAGAGAAAGGGCATTTGCTGCACCCTGTCCCCTGCCTGTGGAGGCAAGGGGCTGTGCGGTGCAGCAGCACACAATGGTGGCAGGGGATAAAGGACAGCATGGTGCAGAAGCCCTGACTGTGGGGCAGGACACAGGTGGGCATCAGGATACGGCAGCCCTGACAGTGGTACAGGGACTACACTGTGCAGCAGCCCAGACCATTTGGAGCAATGGAAATGTGTAGCAGGGCTCAGCAGCCCCAAATGTGGATGCAGGTGGCATGAGACTCTAGAGTGTAGCACAGCAGCCCTGACTATGGAGACAGGGACAGGGGACAACAGGGTGCCATGGCCCTGACTGAGAGCATGGGGACAAAGGGCAGCAGGGTGTAGCAGCCCTAAATATTCAGGCAGGAAATAGGGGTGACATCAGGATACAGCAGCCCAAACTGTGGGACAGGGTGCAGCAGCCATGCTTGTCTGGGACAAGGGATGTGGGCAGCAGGGTATAGCAAAGGATCTGACTCTGGTGGCAGGGGACAGCAGGGTGCAACTGTCTCAACTGTGGAGGCATGCAACAGGGCACAGCAAATGCCCTGCATCTTGTGGCAAGTGGTAGCATGGTGCAGCAGCCCAAACTGCAGTGGCATAGTGAACTAGAGCACAGCAGGCCATGGCAACCCCAACTGTGTAGAAAGGAGCAGGGTGCAGCAGCCCTGTCTCTGGTGAGAAGGGATAGAGGACAACATGATGCAGAAGTCTCGACTGTGGTGCAGAACACAGAAGGCATCAGGGTAACAGCAGCCCTGACTATGAGATGGGGTACAGAAGGTGCAGCAGCCCTGCCCATTTGAGGCAATGGAAGTGGGTGGCAGGGTGCAGCAAAAGCACCACTTCTGGTGGCTAGGGCAGAATGATACAGCAGCCCCAGCTGTGGAGGCAGGGGACCTGGCACACTAGGGCTTAGCATGGCACAGCAGCCCTGACTATGGAGACAGGAACAGGAGTCAATAGGTGCAGCTTCCCTAACTGTGAGGATGAGGGAGAGAGGGCAGCAGGGTGTGTCATCCCCAACTGTCTGGGTAGGGGGGTGGCAGGATGTAGCAGCTCTGATTCTTTAGGCAGGGGATGGAGGCAGCAGGGTGCACAATCCCTGACTATGTGGGAGAAGACAGTGGGCAGCATGATGCAGCAGTCTCGCATGTGCAGCAGAAGGCAGGGGGCTTATGGGGCAGGGGACTGGTGGCAGTAAACTGCAGCTGCCTCAACTGTGGGGCAGAGACATAGTGCATTAGAATGCCATATAGTGTTTCTAGTTGTACACGTACATTATATATTTTCACACAGAAACCACCAAAGAACTGAAATTAGTGAGTTCAGACAGATGCCTGTCACACCCTGCTACAGTATTTCAAGCACATGTACTGTTTGTCAATCTGACATAAAAAATGTTCTTACATGAACATATTTATGAAGGCTACATCAAAGACAAACTGTTTCTGTGAATGAACAAAATTTAGATTTATGTTATATTCATTAAACAGCCCAGTGTTATATAGTTAGAAAAAAAATCAGATTTTTGATTAGAAAGAATTGAAAGCTGTGATACAGACAAGCTGATTTCTCACAGAGAAAGATTTCCACTACTTCAGTTCAGCATTGAAACTGAAATGATCAGCTTTTTATCAGAAGATAATGATATGTTTTAAGTTGATCTATCTAAACACAAACCAGGGACTGGGTTTGTAAGAAACTTGGAGAGCTCAGCAAACCATTAACTCTACAGAGTGCTGCTCTGATTGGGAATCTGTAACAGTAAGCCACTCCAAAATGATGTCATCACACTCCAAGTTTGACTGAGAGGACAGAAATAACTCCACCGTTTTCAGCCACTGTAAAGCAAATTAACAAATGCCGATTTAAAGAAAACCACAAAATCAAACAGCATGAAAATTTCAGGAAACACTAATTATGACACATGGATTTGAATGTCAGCTTTTCAAGCTTTTATAAAAAATATGTAAAAACCATTGCGCATGACCTTTAACCACTCCAGTGTAGAGATGCAGTGAAGTTTTAATCCACTAGCAAAGCATGAGTGAAGTAGCCCACTCTACATCCATGTGGGACTACGTGAAGTCCCCGCTGAAATGGGCTACTTCGCCTTTTGTGACTTTGTGCTACTTCACGTTGCAATTAGACAAGGTCAAGTCATTATGAAACAAACAGCCCAGAGCCCACTGATCAGTGATTACATGGCTGACTGTCTCTGAAGGTCTGCAAGTCATATGATTCAGGGAGGCAGTTCAATAGGCACCGTCAGGAAGTCAGTATTTTACCTATACAACAATGACCGAGCTGGCGGTCATTTCCTGGGGATCAATGACTGTGTGGGGGGTTGGGTTGCCTGAAACGACTGCCAGCAAGGTCATTATTGTAATTATAAGGCTAATCCAGCTGTGCTGATTTTAAATATTTAAAAAAATTGTTTATTAACTTTTGTTGTGCCTTTTGTCTTTGCGGTGCAGTCGCATGACTTGTCAATAGCTGTGGTTTGGTTACATATAGTGACACTACTTGAGTCCGCTATGCTGACTTTAATTAGTGCAACCTCATAGATTTGATGAGGTCTCCATTCATTTTACCTTATTTTCTGTTACAGAAGTTAACAGAGCCACAAAAATAGCGTCTGAGTGTAAAATAAAATTTAAATGTCAGCCTAACAGTTAAAGGCAGCAGTGATGTAAAAAGCATTTCATGTATTTCAGTCGGGTTTCCAGCTGCTGACAGGAACAGCAGTTGGAAACTCAATCAAAATACAAGAACTGTGCTTTTTATGTCACTGCTGCCTTTAACAGTTAAGCTGATATTTAAATTTTATTTTACACTCGATCACTATATTTGGCTCTATTTGCATCTCTCTCTCTCACAGCATATGCAGAGAATTATCATGGCTCAATTACTTTTACCGCATAAGTGGGGAATCATGCTGTGCAGCTATTCCCGGCTTCACAGTTCACTCTGCCTTCTTGTGAAGTGGCTCCTTGCACAACTGAAACATCTGGATTGGTCATTACCTGGCCATTAAAGACCAATCTAGTAACCAATCAGAGCATGAAATGAAGGAGCCTCATTAATATTCTATTAGTCTTATAATTTCACTTTCTCTAGTGGAAAGAGTTTGCTATCCAGGCAGTTCTGCAGTATGCAGTCTGAATCTGTTCTGTGTGTTTCAGAGCTCACAAAAAAGCTATAGTTCTTTTCTGTATGTTAAATCTTTGTGTATTTAGTTGTTGTAGTCCATCAGGAAAGTGTTATTCAATTAGAAATGCTTTTGTTTTGTTAAAAAATTATTTTTTGTGCACTTATGTTAGGTACTGTACCTTATTTTACTAGTACTTGTAAAAGTGTTTTTTGTTTGTATATTTACTTTCTTGATGGAACGTGGACGTGGTGGGCAAAGTGGTGGCCATCGTGGGCCATGAATGTGGGGCGGCCGCCCAGTTAGATTAAATTGGCAGGCTTTGGGGACCCCACCTGCAGCCACAATGAGCCCGGCAGTTGTGGTTGTCATCCAGGAGCAGCAGCAGGAGCAGGTGGACAGTGGCCCCTGCAGGATCAGTAGGAGGAGCTGCAGCAACAGCAGCAGGAACTACAGCAGGTTGTCGATCCTCAACCACCAGAAGCACAGCAGGAGATGTGTCTTGGTGCCTTCCCACCACCTGTACCAGGCCCTGCCCGCGGCTCCCCTTTGTGGGTCTTTTTTCTTCCTTCCCTGGCGACTCCAGCATGGTGTGTTGCAATCTTTGTAATGTGGTGGTCCACTAGAAGCCCAAGGGCAGCCATCTCAGCATGGGTGGTCAGTGCATCCATCTAGCTGTTCACCACCATGCCCAGAGGGAAGCAAAGCTGATGGAGGTAGCAGTAATGTGATATTGTAAAATTCAAATGTTCTTTTTTTGGGGGGGGGGGGCATTATTTAAAAAGGTAAAGAAAGGTTCATTAATGTTTTAGTCATCTTTACAGGTCTTCAGCATATCATCAGAACTGAAAAAAAAATTAACTGCTGTGATTCGTAAAGAACATGATTTGTCTCGTGATGAGTGACTGGTGTGACATGACCAATAAATTGTACACAAATACCTACGGCTGTACTTCCCTGACCTGTACCACCCCAAACAGCCTGACTTGAAAACACATATCAATTGGAAAGGCCTTTGCCTGGAGTTCAGTGGCCAAGCAGCCAGCCACTCCCACTTCCTGATCTATATTGCTCGCATCGACCTGCTGTGGAGGGGAGGCGTGGTTGAACTGCGCCTGGAGGTTCCCCCCCCTTGCACTCTGTGATATATCGCCTGCCTGAGTTGAGGTGCCGGCCTGCTAGTCAAGCTCTGGTGGGCCTCCTCGGCACTCTGCTGCCCTGAACATTGTTGTAAGCTTCTGCCCCTGCCATCGCAGGTGTCCAATTCTGAGGAAGAAAGATTTTGTTTTACCTGCCTGTCGTCACAGGTGCCCGACCTGCGCCAGAGGAAGCCCAAAGCCTGATTTTCCAACTTCCTTGCTGAGGGAGCCGTGAGCCCATCCATGAACCTTTCTGCTGCTGGGGACTTAGTTAATTTGAATCTTGGCGCCAAAACAGACCTTCCTCCATTGGCCCTATCCACTGTGATGCACCGCTCTCTCAGCTGAAAAAGGGAGAGCGCGACCAGCGACCCTGAACAATACCTGCTCGCATCGACCTGCTGTGGAGTGGAGGCATAGGTGACCTGTGCCTGGAGGGCCCCCCCCCCATTGTGCTCCGTGATATACCGCCGGCCTGAGTTGAGGTGCCGGCCTGCTAGTCAAGTTCCGGTGGGCCTCCTCGGCACTCTGCTGCCCTGAAGCTTTTTGTAAGCTGCTGCCCCTGCTGTCGCAGGTGTCCTATTCTGAGGAAGATTTTTTGGCCCCCTCACCCACCCCGTTCCCTCCTCCCATTAAATGCTCACACGTCCCTCCTCCTGTGTCTCCAGCACCCTATCAGAATGTTGGGGGAGGTGCAGTTAAGAGTGTGACATATCCTACAAAGGAAATAACTTTCAACACTTTTATTGTCTAGTGTTGCTATAAAGGAAAAAAAGAAAAATAAAACTTTTCACATTAACATTGACTTGTGTCACCCTGATCAATCATACCTGTCTGGGGTGTTCCCTATTACACAAGCTAATCCCCTCTGAGAGCGGTACCTACAGAGGACTACCTTTCCTCTCCTCCCTTGTTGAATATTCCCTCAAGGTGACTTGCTGATTATTGCCATAAGTGTTGTGTCCTCTCTTCCTTATCACTGATTATTGTCATAGTATGTTTTGCTGTTTATTGCTATAGCCTCTAGCCCTCCCCAGGTGACATACAATCTGCTAATTGTGTTTTGCCATACAGTAATCTGCTAATTGTGTTTTGCCCTTGCCAGCCCACTTCCCTAAGGGGTGCTCACTTTATACTGTCCTACACATGCTGTATTCTCCTGTCTTCTTTCCCAGATGTTGTATTGAGTGATTGAGAGATTACTAAATATTTAACAATAGCACTCCCTGGATCCCGACATCCTCATCTCTAGCAGTCTGCACCTCTCCGCAGAGTCAGCTCTGGTACCCATTCCTGAGCAGTTGACTGCCTGCCCAAGTCCAACTGCTCTGACCCAGTCGTAAGTTGTCCCATCCTACTTACTTATGAATCGGGCACGCAGACCTGCCCCCTCTAGGCCATTCCCTTTGCAGCTCCGCTGGCTTCCTGATGAGGTGTCCCCAGGAACCGCAAGGTTCCACCTCTGAAATGGGAGTCTTGTTTGCATAAGGACAGTGTCCTGCCCCTACCTAGTACCACCATCCTCGCCAGCCTCTTTCTGGGCCTAGTTCTCTTCCAAGTGGTTCCTGCCCCCTCTCAGACAATGTGGGACAGCTGGGACAAGTCCCCCCCCCAGTGAGGAGTTTGACTTCACCTTCTCTAATCTCCTGGCACACATTAAGATACCCCTCGGTCTCACATGGTGTCTGGATCTTAGATCCTTACTGTACCCCTCCTGGGTAAGGAGGTACCTAGCCTGCAAACCTATGACCAGTAGTACCACCCCTAGGTGGCATCTCCTTTGGCTCCTCCTGGTGATCCTAGCTCTGGCCGGTGACATTAAATTCAATCCCGGCCCTACTTACCAGTCCTCCTCAATTCCTGCGGAATGGAGGCTGGGCAAGGGGTTAAAAGTTGCTCACCTTAATATTCGTAGTCTGCTGCCCAATCTGGACGAGCTTGTCACATGGGTTGCACTCCATAAGCCCGATATTCTTGGAGTTACAAAGACCTGGTTAAAGTCCTCAAGCCTTGACTCAGTCTGTGTGCTCCCTGGCTATGAGCTCGTGCGACAGGACAGGTCTCAAAAAAAGTGGGGTGGTGGCATCCTAATATACTTTAGGAGCCACCTTAAAGTATCTCTGTGACACACCAGCCATCCCCCTGTCCTCTTGTGAGCTGCTCCATGTTATGCTCCTACTTGGGAACACTAAAAACTACATGTTGTATGTACCTACAATCCCCCCAAGGGAGGGCTTCTTGGACTTACCCACCTCTTGGACACTGTCGGTCCTAGTACTGGAGATAATGAACTCTTAATCCTGGGTGATGTGAATCTAAACTGGGCTGGTGGCAAATCAAAGCAGTCTGAGCCCTTACTCGCAAACCTAACCCTGACACAACTTATACAGGAGCCAACCAGATGGTCGGCCAATGGATCCTCCAGCTCTCTACTGGACTGGATTCTGTCTAACCGCCCTGAAAGGATCTCCTCTGCCAGAACCCTATCTGACTCCATCTCAGACCATTCCCTGGTTTTCTGCATTTGGAAAATCCCCTTCTCAAAAATTCCTCACAAAATCATCCACATCAGGAATTTCTCCAGGTTTGATCCGGATGCATTTCAGGAGGATCTGGGGCTCACTGATTGGTCCAAGGTGTATAGTGCCCCAGATCCCTCTACCGCTGCTACCCAGTTTCTCAGCACCTTTGGTGCCCTGCAGGACAAGCATGCCCCAACTATTAGGAGAAGGGTAAGGGGGTCTGCCACAAAATGGTTACATGGGAGTCTCCTTGCCCTTATGCGGGCTAGAGACAAGTGCTGGGCCCACTTCAAATGCTCCCTTGATCAGACCATTTATCAGCAATATAGAAAACTCAGAAATGAGTGTAAAAAAGCTATTAGGGTAGCAAAAAGTGACTTCTGTAAGTCTGCCCTACTTAGATGTGCCAATGATCCATGAAGGTTCTGGAGAAATATAAAAACTCTTGTCGGTGGCTCCTCTAACTCTGGGGTATCTGACATGATTATTGGAGGGGTCTCCTGCAACAATCCATTTATGACTGCAAATGCTCTTAATTCCCACTTCTCTGACCTATCAGCACTCTCCTCACACTCCCCTCCTGATGAGAGTACTAGTGGCCCCTCAGCCCCTGCCTGTCAGGAGTCTCACCACTCCTGACCATTATTCTTTCTCAGGGCTGTGTCAGACATGGAGATGCTGAGTCTGCTCTCTGGGATCTCCCAGCACTCCAGTGCTGGCCTTGATAACCTGGAGCCCAAACTCCTGAAATTAGGTACCCCTCACATCGCCTCCCTAGTGCCCACATTCTCAACTTGTCCCTTGCCACAGGGGTTATCCTGGACTTCTGGAAGGTGGCCAGGATTGTTCCTGTACTGAAGCAGGGTAATCCCAAACTTCCGGACAACTATCGGCCAATCGCCATCCTATCGGCTATTAGTAAGCTCCTTGAAAAAGCTGTGGCTGAACAACACTCAGAGTACATTCAGGCCTACGAGTTGCTGTCCCCAGCCGAGCATGGATTTCATAAAGGTCACAGCATGACCACAGCCCTGGTCTCTGTCTCATCTAGAATCAGAGCAGCCATGGACCAGGAGAAACTCTCTGGAGCGATATTCATTGACTTGTCCAAGGCCTTTGACCTTGTAGATCATGCACTGCTCTGTACTCAGATGTGGTCCCTTGGCCTGTCCTACCCTCCTCTGAACTGGTTAACCAGCTACCTGCAGGACAGAGTACAGCTGACCAAATTCAACAAAGTCCTCTCTAATCCCTCGCCAGTGATCTCAGGTGTTCCTCAGGGCTCGGTCTTGGGACCCCTTCTCTTCTCCTACTTTCTTAATCACCTCCCAGCCATAGTAACAAACTGTAGTGTCACCCTTTATGCTGACGATCTGGTTATCCTGGCCCACTCCTGGGACACTGCGACTCTCAACCATCACTTGTCTGAGGATTTTAATAACATTCGGTCCTGGGTAACCAAACACAAGTTGGTCCTCAACCTAGAAAAAGTGCAGGCTATGCTAGTTGGATCATCAGCCAAGATAAAAGTGTCTCCAGCCCCTTTGTCTATCAATTGTGTGGATGGAGCTCCCCTCCTAACTGTGAACTCCATCAAATACCTTGGGGTGACACTTGACCCCCAATTGGACCTAGGGAGTCATATCCTAAATGTCTGTAGAACTGTGAACTGTAAATTGGGTCTGGCCTATTGGGCCAAAAATAACTTGACACCTGCTGCTCATCTGGCACTTGCTAGAGGTGTACTACTTCCCTCCCTTAGCTATGGTCTCCACCAATTTGCCCGTACCTCCAAAGCTCTTCTTACTCGGTGGCACATGACATACAATAACATCTGTCACTTTGCACTGGCCACCCCCCTGGCTCACCCACCATTGTGAGCTTTATGATAAATTAGGTTGGCTTTCCCCAACCAATCATCTGAACTTTGGGCTGGGATGTCTCGTGGGCAAAGTGATCAGAACCAGCACCCCCCCAGGGCTGGCACAGGTTCTCTCACCTCCTGACCCCTCCTCTTACCCACTTAGGTCCCAGGGTCCTGTGATGCTAAAAGTACCCCTCACTCGAACCCTTATGGGGGGCAGGGACTTTGCTGCATGTGCTCCTCGGCTCTGGAACTCCTTTTCTGACCATATTCATTCCTCCTCCTCCCATCAGTGCTTCCGGAAGTCCCTGTGGGGGCATCTGAAGCTGGTCTCAGCATGTGAATGTCCCAAGCCCCCCTAGCCTAATTGTACTTGGAGCCCAGCTGTTCTGAGGACCTGCCAATGATCTTTTGGTCATTTCTCCTGATCCAATTGCTCTCCTAGGCATCTGACTGCGCTATGTATGCTCTAGACTATATATTGTTGATTATATGTACTTTATCAATTTCTGTCAGAGCAGTTCACTCTATGCCTTACCATTCTGTGACTCAATGCATTTTGTTACCCTATGTAGTTGCTTTACTTGCTGTTATGTTCTGATGTATCTGTACTACCTGTTGTACTCTCCCGGGTCGTTCCTGAAAATAGGCATATAACTTGTCTAGTGTACCTACCCGGTTAACAAAAGCTAAATAAATAAATATATAAGCAGTTCCTCTCAGCCTCATTGTGAAGCATTTTTTCTTTTCAGTTACAACTCTGAGGTCAGCTAATTAAGCTCCTGCTGAGGTTATTAATATAGCTTTATTTATTAAATCCTGCCTCGCTGCCGAAAATCCTTAGAGTGTTTGTCACCTTGATTTGGCTATCCATGTTTGGCTGGCTTGCCCACAATTCAGTGCTGTTTCATTGCTAAATGTTATGCAGACCTCCTTGCAAGTCCACCTATCACTACTACTGTTTGTTGACCTACATACAGGTCCACGTTTGTTTACACTATCATTGCTCATTGCTTACGCAGATCATTGCTTCATGCCTACTGCCATCCCCTCAGCTTCAGCTTCTGGGATTCTGCTGCACTCAGTTCTGCTTTCAACCTTGCAAGGTCTCAGCACTCAATGCTCATTATGATCTTAGCATGCCGTACTCATTCAGCTGACCAGCTTTTCAGCTCAGTCATTTTCTGGGGCATGCCAGTCATTCTATTCTGGTGCAGGGTTCTGGCAGTCGACTGTCTAGCTCTGCATTTAGTCCGCATCTTGAGCATGTCCAACTTGGGGTAGGATACTTCTCACCAGACCCATAACTGAAAATGTCCTTGCCCTAGGCATGGCTTTAGCTGCCTGCTATGCGACAGCAGCTTCTGGTGTAGAATTTAAGATTAGCAGTGAAGGGTGGAAAAAGTTACCTCCTTTGGCTCTAGTGTTCCACTATAACGGTTAGCCATTGACTTTAGTGGTTTTCCTAGCAAGGCACCTTCACTGCATTCTCCCTATGACTGCCTCTGGTTCACCTGATTTGATTTTCAGGTGGGTAGGCCAGTGGCATGCCTCAGCAGTCATTGCTCTTCTCCTGCACCTTGGCTGCATGTATTGTTGCAGAGTTTTCTCACAACCTTCCATGGCATTCCCGCTAAAGGGTTTGAGTGAGAGCCTTCCTCCAAACTGGGATATTTTCCACCTCCCTTTAATTGGGTTTTCCAAATTGTAGCTGCAGAGCAGTCACTAAATAAACTATCCCAAGCCTGGAGCGAAGGCAACCTAGGCCTTGGATCCCCAGAGATTTTCTCCTCATAGGGTTTTTTTCTCTCCTACATTGCCTCAGGTCATAACACTTAGTTAGCACAGTAGTTTCTCATAGTTTCTTTAGTTTGGTTCCACTGTTGGATGGAGGTGGAGGATGTCCTGCCATTCCCTCTCGCCTTAGGGGATCCTCTAATCTCAGCGCAAACCATCAGTATCATGCTACGCATGTCTGGGCATCTCATTATGTTATCAAACTGAGCATCTCATTACATTATTAAACTGCCTATGCTTCTTTACTACTATGTTACGATTACTGCTCCTACATCACAGTTACTGCTTGCTCATATGCTTCATGTTACCTCCTTCTTTGGGCTGTGATTGTACTACATTTCTTTTGGGGATTCCTAAGGCATCTTTAGCCATGGGAATTGTCCCGTGGCACCTCTAGGGGTGGAACCCTCTCTGAGGGTTCCTTGCCTTTTGTACCCCTTCAGTGTGGTAATTCCTCTGGAATAGAGAGTGCGAATGGCCAAAACCAAACTAGCACAGTTGCACAAGCATAACGCTATACTGGCTAGGTAGGACAGTGAATGAGTACAATGGTCAAGCCGAGATACTACAAAACAGGGTTTCATAGAACTTACAACCCAAAAACTTAAAGTTTTGTAATTCGGAAATTATGATCATGAAGATGAAGAACGTGATTTGTCTCAGAGTCGTGATGAGTGACAGGTGTGACATGACTAATGAACTCTACACAAATACCTACTGCTGTACTTCCCTACTGCTGTACTTCCCTGACCTGTACTACCCCAAACACCTGTCTTGAAAAAACATATCAATGAGTACAATGGTCAAGCAGAAATACTACAAAACAGGGTTACATACAACTTACAACCCCAAAACTTAAAGTTCTGTAATTTGTGAATCGTGACCATGAAGACAAAGAACATGATTTGTATCGTGAGTGACTTGTGATGATTGCCCTGACTTAAAAAACACACATTATTGAGTACAATGTTCATGCCGAGATATGCTCCACACTAGTACTCTAGAGGGAAGCCAAACAAACAACTGTGACTTAAGTTGCAGATGGAGATTGGACCCTAAAGAGATGCAGACGCACAGACAGATGGAGATTGCACTTAAGATATGTGGTCACACAAGCACAACACCACCTTACCAGTGGTCAAAATCAGAAATCCAAAACCTGAATAATAATAATACCTTTTGCCGGGGGGGGGGTGTCAGCTGCAGTAAGAGTCCACTACCGACCAAGATAGAACGAAGCAGTAAAATGTACTGCAGACAGATAGGAGATTCAAATCAGAGTCCTGTGATTATGGTGTGGCACAATAAAATGTGTGTGACTTGATGACATGCATACACACACGCACACACTACAGGTAATGCGCAGAAAATTTTAAAGTTCAATGCAGTACAATCAAATCTATTAAAACAACTGAAAAAATGCACAGCACCACAGCAAACACCCCAAAATTATCAAAACTTACTAAAAGTATTACTGTGTGTACATTAACACAGAAATACTAACACACACTACCTACCCAAAAACAATTAGAAAGACTGCCTTTCTCACTGAGTCACTGACTGTGAATCTTTGTTCCTCATGCCCCTCCCCTGAAGCACACTTCTACAGTGTCTGTGAGTACACAGACTAAATCTTACAAATTAACATTCAAAATGCACACAAAACCAATAAAACACTTTATGATATAAACACAGGAGGGTTTCCTACAATCGATGTACTAACGTTTGACATAAATAATTGGCTCAAAAGAGTCAAAAATGCTTTTTAAATGGTTTGATTCTCAGAGCTCTGAGATCAAACTGTCTCCAGCTTGCCACTACACACACTACGCAGTACTGAGGCTGTGCAAGACAATCTAGAGCCCATGTGACCTGCCATCCCTGGTGATTCAATGCAAACTTCACCTTGCAGTCCCAAAATAAGGCGAAGTCAATGTGAAGTCAATTGAGACCAATGGCACTTTGCGTTACTCATTATGGTAAATTGCTTCACTTTGTGGAGTACTTCACATAATCATCCATATAAGCGAAGTGCTCTGCAGAGCGAAGTGCATGGATTTAGCCTACCTCTACCCCAGTGCTCCCAGGTTGCCCCTGAAAACGGGTACTTGTGCCTAGTGGGCTTTACCCAGTTAACCAAAAGAATAAAATAAAATAAATAAAAACTATTGCATGTGTCATGCTAATGGACCTGTACACAACACTGAATATTGCTCACTACACTTATAACATTGAAAGTGTACAAAAATGAAACCTTGAAAATCAGCTACATGCCACGTGCATGGCAGGAAGTAACAGCAAATCTAAAATTGGTTTCATCATAGCATCACATGAAAATAGCAATGATTAAGAGTTGCCTAGTATGGCATACCTTAAAATATTAAAGCAGCAGTGTATGTTATGGTGAATATTTCGACCTGTACTTTTTATTCCATTTTAGATTGCCCCTTATGACAACCTCCTTTCTAGATTTTGAGTCTGCCTTAACCCTTTTTTAAATCTGAAATACTAAGAGGTGCACTGTTTGTAATATAGTTTGAGTTGCACCAGGTTTTTGTACAGTATTCCCAGCTATTTTTCTCCAACTATTTTAATATACGGCCAAAAAGCAGTATGTGATGCATACTAGTTAATTTTAGTCACAAGAAAAGTTACTGTATGTTAAGCATGGGTGTTCAAAAACAACACAGAGTACTGTTGAAAACCTGGACCATCAAGCCATAGTAAAAAGGAACATTCCTTTTATTATTTCAAATATAAAAAGTTGTTTCAGGGCATTATCATAGAAGACAGGCTATAAGGGGCAATCTAAACAGAACAACAGTTAATATGCCCTACTGTGCTAATTTGAGGTTCCAGGCCCACCACAAAAATCATAAAACTACTTTAAGGGAAGAACTCAGAAATAATGAACATTTTGCATTTTTATATTTTCTCAGTTTCTTTGCCATACCACACATACTGTATTTTCAAATAAAGCAATAAATGCACAAATATACAGTAATAGTTTTTATCTCTCCATCATCTGGCGCAAATCACATCGCATTTTCTAGCCATATTTCGGGACAACTCTGTTAAACAGAGCCATTTTGGTCCTAAAAGTTTCATCCTGTTAAAAAATGAAGGTATCTATCTATCAAAGCTAATTCCGAAAAACTACTCATGAACATTTTACCTGCCTGCTACAGTCCCAGAAATAAGAACTCTTCACTACAGAATTACACATTATCAGTGAAACAAATGGAGTTGCACACAAAATATATATTATAGACTATAATTTATAGTACTGCTAGTAAAAATAAAATTAGGAAGCACACAAACAAAAAACAAAGTGGGATGGATATTCAAAAGGGTTGCACCATGCGCAATAGGGTTGCGCCAGCGCAAGTCCGAAAATGTGCCATTCTGCGATATTCAGCAGGAGGCAGTTGCACCACCGAAAACATGCTGAGCAACAGCGCAATGATAATGAAGGCATGCGCAACTGAAGGGGGAGGAACCATGCATATAGGGTGCAGTGCGATGTTCAAAGACTTGCGCAATGCACAACAGTGGATGAAGTGGAAGTTGAGCCATAGCAGAAATGAGCCAAAATAAAAATGAGCAAGGAAGAGGCGCAAGAATGCTACAGGGAAGCCACATGAGGCAGGGGGAGAGACAGGCACAGGGAAGCTGCGAGAAAGAGGGCAGGCCAGGGAAACCACACCACAGAAGAGAGGCACAGGGATGGTGTGTGGTGACACACAAACCAGAGGCCAGCACAGAGAAGTGTACCCGGTGCAGGGAGGTAGCAGTCAGGACAGGCGGGGGAACAATGCAACAGCTGCTGGGGGAAGCACCAAGCCAGGGACATGGCCAGTGCCACCTTCCACATGGATGCCATAATGAGGGGGTGAAGGCATGCGGCAGGGGGACATGGCTGTGGAAGGGCCCGTAGGCGGAATGCCCCCAACAGGCAGTACCGAGCCCACACCAGCTTTGAGCTGTATACAGATATCAAGATTGTGGGCCGGTACCGCCTGAACAGGGCAATACTGAGGTGGCTCTGTGAGCTGTGCAGTGAAGTGATGCAGGCACCCACACGACGGAGTCATGCTCTGTCAGTGGAGACAAAGGTAACAGCCTGCATGTGCTTGCTCACCACAGGTACCTTCCAGAGACCAACAGGGGACACCACAGGCATACCACAGTCAGCCACATCATGCATCCTCACCCAATTCCTCTGCGCACTGCTGCCACATGCTGCAAAGTACATCCATTTCCCCAGCACTGCTGTGGTGCGCACAGCAAACATACAGGAGTTCTACAGGGTAGCACGTATGCCTGGCGTGCTAGGGGCAATAGACTGCACCCATGTGGCCATACGAACTCCACCTGGTGAGGAGCGGGCCGCCTACATGAACCGCAAGGGCTATTCCAGTGTCAACTGCCAGGTGGTGTGCGATGCCAGTGGGCACATCATCAATGTCCGTGCCACGCACCCTGGGGGAGAACATGATTCATACATCTGGCACCAGTCGGCACTGTGCCACTGATTCCAGAGTGGGGACATCCCCACAGGATATCTAGTGGGTGAGTATGCAAATCAAATGGACATATCGCGGGCATGGGGGAGTATGGCCAGAGGTGCCATGGGTGTGGCCCACAGGGCTTGGGGCAGTCTGAAGCTGAACATGAAACTAACCTCCACTCTCTGCACACAGGTGACAGTGATACCCACTCTGTCCCTGGCTGCTCACACCCTACCGACGGCCCATGACCACATCGCAGCAATGCTACAATGAGGCACATGCCACCACATGCAATGTCATTGAGCAGGTGTTCAGGATGCTGAAGACACGTTTCCATTGCCTGGACACCTCTGGTGGTGCCCTACAGTACAGCCCCTCAAAGGCCTGTTGGATATTCCTGGCCGGATGCATCCTGCACAACATGGCCAAAGAATGTCTCTGTAAACTACTTGAAAAAATTATCAAATCACACTTGCAAAAGGAAATATTATCCCTAAATCTTACAGATATCACTCAACATGGATTTAGATCTGGTCTGTCATGCACCACTAACTTATTGACTTTCTATAATCCCATTAGTTCCAACCTAGATTTAAACATTCCTTCCGATGTTATTTTACTGGACTACAGCAAGGCCTTCGACAAAGTGTCTCATAGCATCCTTATTTCCAAACTTACTCAACTAGGATTTTCTGCAATTCTTGTGTTATGGATAAAAAGTTGGTTGACAAACAGATCTCAGAGGGTATGGGTTAATGGCACTCTATCAGATATGGGCTGTGTGACAAGCGGAGTTCCCCAGGGCTCTGTCCTGGGACCCACTCTGTTTAATATCTGTCAGTGTCAGTGGCTCAGTAGGTAGCACACTCGCCTCTGAGGCCAGGAGATCAGAGGGCTGTGGGTTCAGTTCCCACATCTGGCACTTGGGTTAATATCCCAATACTGACACTGTAGTGCAGCATGAGAGGGGTGCTGCACTTGTGAGGTGCCGTCTTTCGGATGAGACGTTAAAGCGAGGTCCCATCTGCCTGGATTGGTGGTAGTTCAGGTGGATGTTAAAGATCCCATGGCACTTATTGAAAAGAGTAGGGGAATTTCCCTGGTCTCCTGGCTAAATTTTCCTCATTCACTGAAAATACCACCAACAGCTTAATCTGGTTCAAGGTCAGTTGGCATTCATCTGTATCCCCTTCCCCCGGGTCGTGCCTGAAAATAGGCAGGATTTGTCTAGTGCACTTACCCGGTCAACAAAAACTAACTAAACTAAACTAATATCTTCATTAGCGACATGAAAATTCATTCTTCTAATATCCTCATAAAATTTGCCGACGATACCAAACTGGGTGGTGCTGTTAACAATGCTGCAAATAGGCAAATTTTACTCAACGACCTCTCACCTATTGAGCACTGGGCCCTCATTAATAAAATGGAGTTCAACACAGCCAAATGTGCCGTCCTGCACTTTGGGAAAAACAACCCCCAACAAATATATACACTGAACAACACCATTATTAAGGTCTCTTGTTTAGAAAAAGATTTAGGGATTCTAGTCAATAATAAGCTGACACAAGTTTCACACTGCAATAAAATAGCAAACCAAACAAATTCACTTCTTCGCAAAATCAATGGTACTTTTGTTTCTAGAACCGGGCAGTGTATTATTCCGTTATACAGATCACATATCAGACCTTATCTTGATTATGGTTCTCCGTTTTGGAGTCCTTACCTCTGTGGGGACACGGATAGGCTAGAGAGGATTCGGAGAAGAGTTACTAAAACTATTCCCCACTTGGCACAGGTAGACTACGAAACTAGACTACATAAAACGGGGCTGCACTCACTCAAATTGAGAAGATCATGAGAGGACTTACTTCAACTCTTCAAGATTATTCAAAACCCAACCTTAATGAGGCAATGTGGTATTTCTTTTGCGACTAGGAAAATCGGACCCCGACTGAATAACAAACAGCTAGATATAGCCAAATGTAAAACCAATAAAAGACAAAATTTCTTTTCAATAAGAACCCCGAAATTATGGAACACACTTCCCCAGGATATTGTAGACACCCCTTCCTTTATGACCTTTAAACTTAAATTGGACAAATGGTTATCTAGATAGAAACCATTAACAATGATCCACATATGTGGAGGACAATATCTATGGCCTTCCGCCTTCTTTTGTCCCTCTAACCAAGTAAATAGCTGTACAGATCAAAGAGGGGGACAGTGATGGGGATGATGTGATGCCAGTGACGATGGTGATAGGCAGCCCCGCCTTGGCCGATGGGACCCCCGACTGATCCGGCTGGAACAGCTGCACCAGGACACCATCACAGAAGAGCACTTCAGCCAACCCAGGTAAGTCATGGTGCCATGCGCAACCACCAGTGGCTAAGACACAACCCACAGACATGCATGGAAACACACCAGGGGTGCATTCTGGCAAGGGATGTGGCAGGGCACAGAAACACACACATACAACCAGGGATGGGTGAACAGTAACATGCCACATGGATGGACACACACACACACAATGCACCAAACGTGCACAGAGGGCAGGTGGAAAACCGAGCCAGAACGCCAACACTAGCAACACACATGTCCACAGGTCACCATGTCCACTGTCTGTCCATGTGCATGTGTCAGATGCTGGGCACCATCGCACTTTGGAGTACGGCACAATGCAGGCATCATCATGCACACGTACCTGTGGACAGCAGCCAGAAGGGTGTGCAGGTGGACCATGTTTCCGTGTGCATGGTCAGGCACCCACCCGTGCACTGCCCACCGAAACACACAATGCACACAGGGCAGCATCAGACAGTGCCCGCTCTGGGAGACAGGTCATTCTCACGGCACAGTGCCACGTCCACCTTGGATGTGTGGGCTGCCCCGCCGAGACCCACCAGTACTGGCAGGCTCACCACCGGTCTCATGGGGTGGCACTGATGGTCCCCGAGGGGTTCCACTGCACGAACGCAACCGTGGCCGCGCAGGGGTCTGCAGCACACTGAACATGCCTGCACCAGGAGTGTTCAGGATGCCCACAGCTGAACCCTGTGTCGACAGGGTGGGTGTCGCATGACACCAGGAATGGGGAGTGGATAGCACACTGCATGGTGTGAGCGATGTATGGGCATCTGACTGTGTGCCCATTGTGGCCAGGACAGCAATGAACACCTGTGCATGCCTGTCAATTGCAGTGGTCACATCCTCCCGCAAACAGTCCATCCGTGACAGGATCCTATCGGTGTTCCTGCTGCGACGCTCCTCTGCCTGGTCCAGAGCCATGCACAGTGCCTCCAAGGATGTTGCAAGCCGCATCTGCTGCTGGACCGATGCCTGCAGTAGGCGGGTGTGCTCGTCAAAGAGGTCATCTGCCTCCTCGGCATCCTGTCCCTCAGGGTGTGCACGGGCCTGATGATCAGCACCCCTTGAGGGTGGGTGCTGCATACCAGGACCAGGTATGGGCAAGTCCACAGGTGTTGCACAGACATCACCGCTGAACCCTGAACCCCCAGTCCCGGTGAGTGACTGCCGCTGCCACCTCTCTGGCCACTGCACCCAAGGGCTCAGTAGTGCTGCTGCTGTGGCCACAACAGTCCCACTGTCCTGACCAGCCACCGGTGCTGCCCCACTGGTGCTGACAGGCACAGTCTGGGACTGTGCTGACACGCTGGCCCACATGGCAGCACTGGCCAGAGCCATGGGCGCGAGCTGGCCTGCTGTGTGTCCATTCCGTGGCACACACGTGTCACTGCCCATGACGGTCGTGTCTGCATCACTGGTGCAGGTGTCTGCCCCAGCCACAGTCACGGTGTGCTGGCATCCTTGGATGCCAGAACACTGAGACACAGGAAGGGCTTTCCCCACACCTGTCCTAACGACATCAGTGTGGATAGCCAGGTGGCACCACTGTTGTGCCGATCCACAGAAAACTGTGGAGGTGGATGGTCCAAACTCCGACTCTATCTGACTGTCCTCAGTGGACGGGCCCACCAACGTTGACCCATGCAGACGCTCAGGATCTGTAAGGGAAAGCAAAGTCATGTTACTGCGTGTAATCCAGCCGCCCCCCCCAAGGCACACCATGGCTTACCATGCAGAGATGAGCCACCACCCATCTGGAAGCCACCACCCGGAACTCCCTCTATGGCACTGCGGTGCATGTTTGTAACAAGCCTGTCCTCTGCTGGTGTGAGCTGCACCACCTTCGGCTGTCCACCGCCTGTTGCAGCATGTGCCGCCCTGATGGCAGCCACCTTCTCCTTCATCCTCCTCCTGTCAGTACCCATCTTCTTTTTACAATCCTGCATGGAGCACTGGTGGCTGCCATGCAGGTTGATGGCACATGCCACCTCCTCCCATGCAGCAGCATGGTCCGGAGGGGTGCCCAGCCGTCCACTGAGCTGTGGCTCCTGATCCAGGTAAGCCTCAAAAAGTGCCTTGGTCTTGGCCTTTGTGAAATTGGGCCTCCTCTTCCACCCACCATCGTTGTCCTCCTCACCCAGACCTTGCTTGATCATTATTCAGCCTGTAAGGATGGCAGTGGTTACCTGTGACTGTGCAGTCCAAAGCATGTCCCTGAATCCACAGTCCACACTCCCACACAGCATGCAACTCACCAATAAACTGCAGTAACCGAATATGGCCACTGCAGAACATTGTCACAGTTTTATAGCGCAATCCATACAAATTAAGTGAGGAGCAACTTTAATTCAATGCAAATCGCGGTGCTGCGCCATTGCATGGCTGATCGGATGATTAGCATATGACGGCTGAATATTGCGCTTCTGCGCTTTGCGCAATTGTGTTGAATGGGCTGAGCCAATGGCACAGTTCTGTGGCATGCATAGTACACCTCACTGCGCATGCCCATGCTGCTGACACTGGCGTCTGCCGTGCTAATGACGTGCTGTGCACGATGGTCAATGCAGGGCATGGCCACCATAGTGCCAGTGGCGCTATAGCGAGGGTCACTACATGGCACTGTGACAATGGGCCTCAATAGGCACAATGGCATAACTGCGTGATAGTCCACTGTGGTGCTGGCAAACAGGTAACCAATCGCACTATACGCATAGTCGTCCAATGGCACTGTGCATGGCCTTGCGCCAGAGACCCTTGACCCTGTGCCCGACCTTTACCTCCTTGGCGCCATGCGTCCGGCATGGCTGTACTTCTATCCCACTGTTTGGTAATGGCGCGATAGGGAATGGCGGCGCTGTACCACGCAGCATTTGCACATGGGGTACCGCACTGCAGAGCACCATATTGCCTACTATAGTGTTTGGGATGGCACGCAGGAGAGCCCCACAGTGGACTGCCATTGAGCTGGCAAACCTTGTGGCCATTTTGGAGCCACACCACGGGCCTCTATTTGGGGAGGAGCCACTGGACAGGGCCAGGACCCAGGTCTGGCAGGAGGTGGCCAATGACCTTGGGGAGGCCACTGGACGGAGGAGGACCGTGGAGCAGTGCAGGCACTGCTATGGGGACCTCAGGAGGAGGGAGCCAGAGCTACTTGCCCATCTGTGGTCACGTGCCAGGAGGGGCATTGTGCCTCGTCCAGGTGGGTGATACGTCTACTCACTTGTATTGTCCATATGGGTAACAGTGTTTTATATGTCCAGCACATAGGGAGGGATAGTCTAGGGTTGGCTGTGGTGGTGTTTACAGGGTGTGGGGTGGGTGGGTCTGGCTGGGTGGATGAGCACACACATTGGGGCAGGGGGACTTTGCTTTGGGATTGAACTGATGTTCTTCTCTCCTTGTTGCCCCCACAGGTGTGGATGAGCGGTGATGGCTGAGGGAGGAGCAGTGGATGGAGGAGGAAAGAGCGCCCAGGAGGGACAGAGACCATCACCGCTGACCTGACCAGCCCGATGAGGGTGAGTGCCATGACTCTATGATTACTATTGCATGCTGTGTAACAGGGTGGGCAGCAGGGCATGGCCACCATCCATGGACACCACTGCCATGCAAGTGACTTGTGACAGTCAGCACTGTCCAGTGACACTGCATGTCTGGGAGTGTGTCAGTGGTGGTCCATGCATGCACTGGGCACATGGCTGTGGCACTGCCTGCACACCTCATAGCCACGTTACTGTACGGCCTTGGTGGTGCTGTGCAGGACATGGGCGGTGGGTGTGTGCAGTGGTCCACATGGCTGTTGCTGCCTGGATGGGCAGGTCTTGTGGACACGGTCACTGTGGGTGGGCGCACAGGATCACAGGGGCATGGCACATGGCTGTATGCCATGCACAGTGTGTGGGCTGCAGGGGGATGGACAGTCACACCTATTGACTTTGCTCCCTCATCCTAGGTGACCGGAGGCTCCTGCAATTACAGAGGCCTGTCAATGAGCTGCTCCAGGTGGCCAGGGAGACTCTGCAGCTCCTACGGGACATGAACCGGCATGGGGTCAGGAGGAGGAGGAGGGCCAGACAACAGCACCAGGAGGAGGAGGAGGACCGGGTTGGCCATTGATGCCCCCATGCCCCAACTACCACCTTCCCCCCTTTGACCCACCCTCACACCCCTTCTTCCCTCTCCCATATGTTCACCCCTGCCCTTACCCACCCCCACCTTGTTTCTGTCCCTCACCCTCACTGTATATATATGTATGTATATAGTTGATTTTTGATTGTTACAATACATCTATTTTGATATGAATACTGTGGTGGTCTCTGATTTGCAGTGGGCTATAGGTGCTCAGCTGCAGTGGTGTGCATGGTGTCTGGGGTGATGCAGTCATGGGTATGTGTGTATGTGCGTGGGGAAGTGACTATGGTGTGGGAGTAGCTATCAGTCGGTGTCTGTGTGCAGTGGTTCATGGTGCATGCTCTGTGTCCATGGTGCCCCTGTCAACCTGTCCTTGGCCTGTGCAGCTGACACCCTTGCATGTCTGTGACCTGCAAGGTCTGCTGCCATGTCAGTGGTGGCTGTCCATGCAGGTCATCCACTGTAACCGTCACAATGCTGGGTTGCCTCCTGTCACTGGTGTGGTGCATGTTTGCCTCAGGTGACACTGTGGCCTCCGTGGTTGTTGTCCCACCTCCATGCTGTAGCTTGTGTGTGTTGCAGGGGCTGTGCACCACTGTCTGTGACTTGTGCTCCAGGCATATGATGGTGGCGTATGGGTCCACAGTGCCTGCACAGGGTGGCTGGCACTCCTGTGTCATGGAGGACTGCAGGCTGTGTGTGCATGGTTTTCATGGGCCCACACTGGGGGCTTGGTTGCCACGCTACTGCGTCCCTGTGTTATTGTCCCCTTGGGTATGGGTGTGTGTTTATCCCTGCACTGTGTTGCATCTGGTGTGATGCATGCTTCCAAGCACCACTGTGGGTGTCTGTGCTGGCTGTTGTGGCCAGTGGTGGGTCGGGATGTGTCACTTGTCTACTGTGCAGGGTGCTGTAGCAATGGTGGTGGTGTCAGGGGCACGCCCTTTCCCGTGTAGGGTACCTCTTGTGCCGACGCATGGTCGGTCTCTCAGCTGTGCCTCAGGGGGATTGTGCATGTTGGCACTGTGTCTGCTGTTGTTGCATTGCCGTGTGCTGCCACCCACTGCTGGGTGCTTATGGTGGGGCTGACTTGTATGGTTCTGTGGTAAATGAGGTGGCAGTGTGACAGTGGTGGTGGTGGTGGTATGCATGGGGTTTCCTGCAGTGGTGGTCACTGCTCATGGGGAGGGGTGTCTGGGGGTCATGGTGCTGGGTGTGCTGTGCACTGGGGGGGATGGTGTGGCATGGGGTGGTCCGCCCTCCTTGTGTGGCAGTCTCAGCTTGCCGGTGGATGTGATGGGGCACCATGGCCCAGCTGTGGGTTGTTTGCTTGTCCCCATGGGCCGGTGGTTATTCCAGCCCTCTCCCAGTTGTGCTGTGCTTGGGGTGTGGGGGCACAATGTCAGTTCTGCTGTGTGTTCATGTGCCCATCTGTGGCATGGGTGGTGGGCCCCTACCTCCCTGGTTGTACAGTTACATTGCTCTGCTGCTGGGGGGCTACCTGCTTGTGCTATGGCACCTCTTGACTGCTCAGCTGGACATCCCTTGTTGCGTCATAGCGCACTGTATCTGCTCAGCTTCCCCTCCCTAGTTGCGCTATGGCGCAGGTTGTGCGATATTCAGACATTAGCTGTTGGTGCAGTTTGGCTTGCTCCTTTTTTGAATATCGCGTCTGTTGTGCATGGGTGCAATGGACTTGTGCTTGCTCCTGCTATTGCGCACTTTTTGGGCACAGTTTGAATATCCAGCCCAGTGTATTTAACTGTGGATCATTGTTAAAATGTCATCCCATTTATATACTCAAACAAACAGATAAGGCAAAGCAATAACAATACAATATATAAACACTGCAAACCAGAATTTTGTCATTTTATTTGGGGACAAAGCAAATAGCAACAGAATCTCCATCATACCCCCCCCCCCCAAACCTTGTCCTGAGGTTTTCCCTACCTATCATACAATTGCTCTCCAACTACTTAACCACATGTAAAATCTTTGCAATAAATTAAATGTTTTAGATACTGAAAACATTAAAAAAAACTTAAAAGCCAGAGCCTGCCTTAAAAGTAGATAGTCTGTAATCACAAATTGCAGAACTGTACTTTGTTTCTCCCTCTCTCTCTCTCTCCCTCTCTCTCTCTCTCTCTCTCTCTTTCTCTCTCACTGTACAGCAAGGTTAGTGGGTGATCACTTTATTCCAGCATAGTCTGGGAAATGCAAGTCTACCCATTTAGTCTCTGACTGGTACACTATCTCTTTGCTACATCATGGTGTCATTCTTTATCTCACACATGATACAACAGTCCTTGTAAATCCCTCTGACAGATTACATGTCTTTACAGTTATTTCTGTCTCTAGTACCCACTGCTAACTGGGGGATGAAAAAAGCCAGATGATTGTTTTAACTCTGCCTGCAAGAGTTTCAGATGAGGGGTAGAATTGCAGTGTAAGAGAAAATACTTTCTAAAAAAGAAATATTTTATTACTGGCTGCTAGCAGTGTTCCTGTGCATTCTGCTAATGACTGGTTGCAGTCAGAGGTGACAGAACTCAGCTCTGGTGCATTCTGCCCAAATTTAACCCCTGCTTGTAGGTCTGTATCATGTCTCCTCTTTCTCTTCTCTCTTCCAGGGCATGCATGTTGAGATCCATCAATCTCTCCTAGTAGGGCTTTTCATGCAACCCCTCCACCATTTCAGTTGCCCTGCTCTAGACTGCCTCCATCCTGTCTATGTCCTTTCTGAGATGCAACCTCCCAAACTGGACACAGTCCTCCAGGTGGGGTCTCACCAGCAAACAATACAATGGCAAAATCACCTCTTTACTCCTGCTGGAGATACCACTCTCTACGCATCCCAGCGTTCCACTAGTCCTAGCCAGTGCTTTGCCACACTGCCCTTCCACTTTGATATAATCAGTTATTATAACCCCAAGGTCACTTCCTGCACAGTGACTGTTGGTACCTCTGCCCCATCCTATACCAAACTCCTGGATTCCTATGCCCTAGCTTATGTGCATGATTTTGCACTTTTTGGCATTGAACCCTATTGCCATGCTCTTGACCACTCCTTGAGTTTCCCAACATCCCTGCACATTCTCTCCACTCCTTTCTGAGTGTCTACTGTATTGCAGATTTTGATATCATCTGCAAAAAGGCATACCTTCCTTTTCAGTTCTTCTGCAAAGTCACTTATGAAGACATTGAAGAGGACTGGTCCCAGTACTGAGCCCTGAGGCACCATGCTGGTCACTTTCCCATCATTAGAGTGCCATTAACCATGACCCTCGGTCTCCTATCCTTAACCAGTTTCGAACCCAGTTCACCACTTTGGATCCCACCCCTAGGCTGCTCAATTTCTTATTCAGTCTCCTTTGTGGTACAGTGTCGAAGGCCTTGCTATAGTTCAGAGATGCCATATCCACTGCCCTTCCCTGATCTATTTCACTGGTCCACTGTCAAAGAAATCAAACCTGATTTGTCTGTCATAACCCCCACTCACCACCACCACCACCATGTACCCATGCTGCCTGTGGTCTTGCAGCCCACAGGATTCAAGATACTCCACCGGTCTTTCCATTAGCTGGGTTTCCATTAATTTTCCAATCACTGAAGTTAGACTGACTGACCTGTAGCTGCTAGCCTTCTCCCTGCTGCTGCTCTTATGTAGAAGGACCACATTAGCTCTTGTCCTGTCCTCCAGAGCTTTGACTGTTTCCAGTGAGCTGTTGAATAATGCTATCAGTGGGGCAGCTAGTACCTCCATAAGTGCCTTTAGTACCCTTGGGTGTATCCATCTGGACCCATAGTTTTGTCTGCCTTCAGAACTGGAAATCCATTCAAGATTTTTTCCTCTAAAAATAGACTTGTGCCCATCTTTCCATCCTTCTGTTTCTGCCACTCTCTGATGGCCCATGCCCTTTCCATCCACTGTGATGGCTAAGCAAAGTACCTGTTAGGATGGCAGCTTTTTCTTGGTCCTCTTCTGTGCAGTCTCCCTCTTCAACTGTCCTAATCTTCACTATCCCTCCCCTTGCTTTCCTCTTTTGATTTATGTATCTGAAGAAGTGTTATCCCCTTTAGCCACCCCTTTGGATATCCTTTCCACTGCCTGCACCTTTGCTTCCCTCACCACCGTTCTTGCTTCCCTCTGTTTTAACTGGTATACTGCAGCTTCCTCCCTTTGTGTTTCCTTATACTTCTTCAATGCCACCCTTGTTTCCTTCATCACTTTGACCATTTCCCTAGAGAACTATAATGGTCACCTTTTCCTTCTGCTTTTACTCAGTTCTTTAACACAGAGGCTGGTTGCCTTAATTATGCCCTTATGCTCTCTCTTATTTTTCCACACTGTGTGTCTACCCTTCCCTGGCAATGCTCCCTTATGAAGCAGTTGCTGGGCCTTTCTCCCAGTTATTTAAAATTTACACTCCTGAAGCTCAGGACCCTCATCCTCATGTGGTTTGCCTCTGCTCCTGTCTTTATGTTAAACCACACTGTATGATGATCACTGGTAACTAGGGGACTTCCCACCATGACATATGCAATGCTGACCCTGTTTGTAAGCAACATGTCAAGCACTGCCCCGTCCCTAGTGGGTTTTTTGACTAGCTACCTGAGATAAGCCACCTGTAGAGAGTCAATGATGGCCCTGCTCCTTTCCAAATTCACACTTTAGAATGACTGCTCCATGTCTTGCATATTGAAGTCACCAACTAGCAGCACCTTCCCCTTACTTGTCATTCTGATGACAGCTTCCCCAAGTGCCTTATCCAACTCATGGAGTGATCTACAGACCTCCAGCATGGGGGGGGGGTGGAATTAAATAAGGTAGTGGTGGAAGCCACTGGCAAGATGGCAGAAAAGGGGAAGTTGCTGCTGGTGGGGGACTTCAACCTTCCAGATGTAAATTGGAGCATCCCAGCAGAAGCTTCAGCTAGAAGCAGGGACATCGTGGACTCTCTGCAGGGGGGCATTCCTCAGGAAACTTGTCAGTGAACTGACTCATGATGGGGCAATTCTGGACTTGGTACTCATTAAGAGGGACAGAGTTGCAAACGTCAAGGTGAGAGGCCACCAGGGGACCAGTGATCACCTTACAGTGTGGTTCATACAGCCTGTTGCTAGCCTTGCTTGTAGAGCAGAAAGCAGCTAACTAAAAGAAGCTACATTATTTTTTTAATTTAAAACTTATATCTCAGTAGAAGTCAGTGTCAGTTAAGATTAAGTAGACAGATAACTTTATTAGAAGTAGAAGGGGTCTTATTTAAGGTTAAAAAAAGAAAGAAAAAGAAAAGAAAGGCAGTGTGTGTTCTGTGCAGGGAA
Organism: Neoceratodus forsteri; assembly: GCA_016271365.2. Classification (NCBI taxonomy): domain Eukaryota; kingdom Metazoa; phylum Chordata; order Ceratodontiformes; family Ceratodontidae; genus Neoceratodus; species Neoceratodus forsteri. The sequence continues at coordinate 1,648,414,586 of CM057450.1, forward strand.
AGGTACTGTATCAGGTGACTCTGCTAAACCAGTAGGAGGAAAGAGAGCTTACCTGGGGGTGTGGTTTAGACACTAGAAAAGCAGGTGAGTCAAATTACAACTTCCTGTTGCTAGCCTTGCTTGTAGAGCAGAAAGCAGCTAATTAAAAGAAGCTACATTTTCTTCTTGATTTAAAACTTATATCTCGGTAGGAGTCAGTGTCAGTTAAGATTAAGTAGACAGATAACTTTATTAGAAGTAGAAGGGGTCTTATTTAAGGTTAAAAAAAGAAAGAAAAGAAAAGAAAGAAAGGCAGTGTGTGTTCTGTGCAGGGAAAGGTACTATATCAGGTGACTCTGCTAAACCAGTAGGAGGAAAGAGAGCTTACCTGGAGGTATGGTTTAGACACTAGAAAAGCAGGTGAGTCAAATTACAACTTCCTGTTGCTAGCCTTGCTTGTAGAGCACAAAGCAGCTAACTAAAAGAAGCTACATTTTCTTCTTAATTTAAAACTTATATCTCAGTAGGAGTCAGTGTCAGTTAAGATTAAGTAGACAGATAACTTTATTAGAAGTAGAAGGGGTCTTATTTAAGGTTAAAAAGAAAGAAAAGAAAAGAAAGAAAGGCAGTGTGTGTTCTGTGCAGGGAAAGGTACTGTATCAGGTGACTCTGCTAAACCAGTAGGAGGAAAGAGAGCTTACCTGGGGGTGTGGTTTAGACACTAGAAAAGCAGGTGAGTCAAATTACAACTTCCTGTTGCTAGCCTTTTTTCTTAGCAATTGCCCTCCATCCCACCCACCCAAAGCCAGTTCTACTTTTATATCCACTGGATTTAACTGTCAACAGGAACTTCCTGTTTGGCAGTAGGAAGAAAAGGATCATAGAGAAACATTGGTTTTGTCAACCCTGAAGTAGAAAAAGTAGCTCACTCTCCCCCCTAGCTGCTGGTAGTTTGATATTGAGCTAGGAAGAAGGAGACTACTGAAGAAGATAGTTGCTGTCCCAAGAACAGGAAGGGTGAGAGTTGTAAGGAGAGGAGAGAGTAAGCATCCAGAGAAACAGTAGAGGGACACAAAATAAGACATGATAGGAGTGGTGCAGTGCAATGGCTGTGGGCGGCAGTGTTCCGGGAGACATTCTGGAGGCTGCGATGCTGCCCTATTTGCAGGCACCTCTCTGGTCTGAGAGAGGAGGTTGCCCATCTCCAGGCTGACCTGGCTAGGATTCGTGAAACCTCCTCCCCACCCCAGGGACCACCAGGGCCAATGCCACTACCTCAGAGGTTGCCAAGAAAGAGGAGTGGCTGGACCAGGGTGGCTCAAGGAGGGAGAGGGTGGTGGAACAGAGTTGCATCCCTCCAGCTGTACCTCTTCACAATTCATTCACTCTTCTGGTGGATAGTGGTTCCTCTATGAGGCACCTGCAGTGGAGACCAAGGAGGATGCTGGGAACCTTCACAAAGGAGACCCAAAGGAGGGTGGCATGGGACCCCACAGGGGAAGGAAACAACTCCTGTTGGGGGACTCAATCATTAGGGGGGTAGAATTGGGGAGGATGGGGAGAGGGAGGTAAGGTGCCTTCCTGGCGCCATGGCTTGGAGGGACAGGAAGCGAATCCTCAGGATCGTGGGAGGAGCTGCATGAGGGAGGGAACTGGATGTCATTGTCCACCTGGGGACAAATGACCTGGCTAGAAATGGGATCAGAGCAGTGCAAGAGGAGTTTGTAGAGTTGGGAAGGGGCCTTAGACAAGTAGCGCATACGGTAACCTTCTCGGAGGTGCTGCCTGTCTATGGCAAGGGAGATGCTAGGGCACTTCTCACCAGCGAATTCAATGAGTGGTTGAAAAACTGGTGTGGAGCTCAGGGTTTTGGCTTCATTGGGGACTGGGGAGCCACCTGGAGGAATGCAGACCTATATTGGTGCGATGGTCTCCATCTGTCCAGGGGGGACCAGGATCCTAGGTGAGAGGTTTAAATGCTTCATTGGCAAGCATTTAAACTAGCCAAGGGGGGAGGCACTGAAAAAGAGCTGGGAAATCTGAGCCTCCCCCCACAAAACATGGTGATTAGTGAGGTAAACACCAAGGTACAGAAGTTATTAGGGAGCAGAACAGATTTAAATGTAAAAAAAGGCAAAGGCAGTAAGGACAGAAATGGGGCTAAAAGGGGTAAGGCTATCAAAAAGTGGAGGGTGATGAGTACCAATGCCCGTAGTCTGTGTAACAAGCTCCCTGAATTAGTGGCCTTGATGGAAGAGGGTTGCCTGGATATTGTGGCAATCACAGAAACATGGTACACAGAGAACCATGAATGGGATGTCAACATATCAGGATACACAATCTACAGGAGGGACAGGGAGGGTAAAAGAGGAGGAGGAGTAGCTCTCTATGTAAAGGAAGGGATCAAAGCAACAGAACTAAAGAGTAAACAGGGAGCAGATGAGGCACTTTGGGTCACCCTGGAGACGGAAATGGCACCACAATCCGCATGGGGTTGTACAGACCCCCATCTCAGGGGAGGAATGGACAAGGAAATGATAGAAGGCTTTCTTAGAATGGCGAAAAGGGAGATATTGTGATGGGGACCTGAATATGCCAGATGTTAACTGGAGCACCTTTGCTGAGGCACTTCCAAGAGCAGGGTCATTCTTAATGCCTACAGAGGGCATGTCTCAGACAGCTAGTATTGGAACCATCTCGGAGGGAGCAATCTTAGACCTGGTACTTTCAAATGGGGATGGAGAAAGAATCTCAGATTTAGAAGTGGGTATCCATCTGGGAACAAGTGACCACCAAACAGTGTGGTTCACGATAAACACAACCATACAATCAAGCCATACAAAAGCAAAAGTACTAGACTTTAGGAGGGCTGACTTTGGGAAAATGAGAGAGTGCCTCAGAAAACACTAGCAAACAGGCAAGAAGGAGGGGTGGAGGAACAATGGGGAGGATCAAACAGCCATCACAGAGGCAACAAGCCTTGTAAAAAAATCAATAAAACAACGAAGGAAAGAAACCGCTATGGTTCACAAAAGAGGGCAGGGAAGGTTAAGAGAAAAGGGCAGCATTCAGGAAATATAAGGAAACACAGAAGGAGCAGGACAGAGAACCTTTATCAGTTAAAGCAGAAAGAGGCTGGAAGGTAGTCAGAATAGCAAAGGCCCAAACCAAGAAAGGATAGCCAATTCTGTTAAGACGGGGGATAAGACCTTTTATAGGTACATTAGGGAGCGAAGAAAGACCAAAGGAGGGATACTGAAGCTTAATAAAGGGGAGGGAATGTGGGTAGAGGGTGACAGTGAAAAAGCAGGGTTACTGAACGAATATTTCTGCTCAGTATTCACAAAGGAAGAGGAGAGAGAGAGAGTTACCTAAACCAAACAAGAGAAACATTCTGAAGACGGGGGTCGATACCAGTCCATTTACAGAACAAAGGGTTCTGAAAGAACTAATAAAATTGAAGGTGGACAAAGCAATGGGGCCCGATGGGATTCACCCAAGAATTCTAAAAGAACTAAGGGTAGAACTAGTGACATCGCTGACTACTCTCTTTAACAAATCATGGGAGGATGGGGTGGTACCCAAGGACTGGAGGAGGGCAGATGTAATTCCTCTTCACAAAGTGGGAGCAGGACAGAGGCGGAAACTACAGACCAGTTAGTTTGACCTCAGTGGTAGGGAAAATGATGGAATCACTTCTGAAGGAAAGAATTGTTGAGTACCTAGAGGCCATTGGGGCACAGGACCCGAGGCAACATGGATTCACGATGGGAAGGTCGTGTCAGATGAATCTAATAGATTTCTTTGACTGGGTGACCAAAGTAGTAGATCAGGGAGGGGCTGTGGACATGGCCTACTTAGATTTTAAAAAGCATTTGATACAGTCCCCACAAAAGATTAATACACAAGATAGCCAGCCTTGGAATGGGTCCCAAGGTGGTAGCCTGGATAAAAATTGGCTAGACAACAGGGCGCAAAGGGTAGTAGTAAATGGAGTACAGTGAAGAAAGGAGGGTTACTAGTGGGACTGCAGGAGTTCAGTATCTGGGACCAGTCCTTTTTAATGTCTTTATAAGTGACATTGCAGAGGAACTGGAAGGAAAAGTATGTCTCTTTGCTGATGACACAAAGATCTGCAACAGGGTTGATACACAGGATGGAGTGGAAAGGATGAGAAGGGACTTGGCAAGGTTGGAGGAATGCTCAGATTTAATGCAAAGAAGTGCAAGATAATGCACATGGGAAACAAAAACCCAGGGGAAGCGTACACAATGGGGGGTGAGATACTGACAACAGTAAAAATAGAAAGGAACCTGGGGGTAATTATATCAGATGACCTAAAGGTGGGCAAGCAATGTGAGAAGGCAGTAAGGAGGGCTGGAGGGATACTGGGATGCATAGGAAGAGGCATCAATAGTAGAAAACAGGAAGTTGTTATCCCTCTGTACAGACAGTTGGTGAGACCCCATCTGGAGTACTGTGTGCAGTACTGAGACCCCATCTCCATAAAGACATAGACAGAGTGGAGGCTGTCCAGAGGAGGGTAACCAAAATGGTGCAGGGTCTGCACCAGAAGACATACGAAGAAAGACTAAAGGAACTTAATATGTATACTCTTGAGGAAAGAAGGGAGAGAGGGGACATGATAGAAACATTCAAGTACCTCAAGGGAATTAACAAAGTCCAAGAGGGTAGCATCTTCCAGAAAAAGAGATGTGCAAGAACAAGGGGGCACAATTTGAAGATAGAGGGGGGTCAGCTCAGTGGTAATGTGAGGAAGTATTTTGTTCACTGAGAGGGTTGTGGATGCATGGAACAGCCTCCCTGAGGAGGTCGTGGAGTCCAGAATAGTGGGGGACTTCAAGAATGCATGGGACAGGCATAAGGCTGTCCTAGGGGCGGGTAAGAGGAAGTAAGCTGTTGATTAACTAAGATCTGCAGCTTATCTGTTAGGTAGGAAAATGGGCAGACTAGGTGGGCCAAGCGGTCCTTATCTGCCGTCAAATTCTATGTTTCTATGTTTCTATGTTCAATAGAAGGACAGCTGCGGAACTGAACCACACAAGCGCAAGCGTCTTGGACTTCAGGAGGGTATATTTTATAAAGATGAGTGAATGTCTCAGAGATGACCTGGCTGGGGTATGGCCTGGGTGAGGTGGAGGAACAGTGAGTGAAGCTAAAAAGGAGCACAGTAAAGGCAACAAACATCTGTGTCAAACAAGTGAGCAAAAGCGAGAGGGAAAAGAGACCACTTTGGCTCTCAAAAGAGATGGCTGAAAAGGTAAAGGCAAAAAGGGATAGCAATCAAAAGTCATAAGAAGACACAGAGGGAGAAGGCTAGGGAGGTGTATCTGGAGAAAGAGAGGGAAGCAGGGAAAGCAGGAAGGAGTACAAAGGTACAAACTGAAGAGAAAATAGCCCAGGAGGTAATGAAAAGAGACAAGACATGTTTTAGTTATGCAAGTGAAAAGAGGAAGACTAGTGGTGGGCTTGTGAGGTTACAAAGGGAAGGAGAGGACTGTGTAGAGGGGAGCAGGAAAAGGCAGACATCCTGAACAAACACTTTTGTTCAGTTTTCACAGAGGCAGGAGAAGGGGAGGGACCAGAAAATAACAGAAGGTTTGGAGGGAGGGAGGGAGGTGGACACTAGTCATTTCTTGGAGGCGAGAATTCTGAAGAGACTTGATAATCTGAAGGTGAACGAAACAATGGGTCCAGATTGGGTGCATCCAAGGATGTTGCAGGAGCTCAGGGAAATACTGGCTGCACCTGTGACAGTTTTATTTAACAGCTCACTGGAAACTGGAGTGGTTCTGCAGGACTGGAGGAGGGCAAATGTAGTCCCACTACACAAAAGTGGTAGCAGGGAATAGGCTGACAATTATAGGCCAGTCAGGCTGACATCGGGGGTAGGAAAGTTAATGGAATCACTGCTGAAGGAAAGGATTGTAGAATATCTTGAATTCAGTGGGTTACAAGACCTAAGGCAGCATAGACTCACAGAGGGGAGGTCATGTCAAAGAAATCTGATAGATTTCTTTGACTGGGTGACCAATCAACTAGATCAGGGTGGAGCAATGGACATGGCCTATCTAAATTTAAGTAAGCCTTTCAACACCATTCCATGTTTGAGACTAGTAAAGAAGCTGGGTAACTTAGGAGTGTGTCCAAAGATGGCAAACTGGGTAAGAAATTGTTTAGGAGATAGGCGACAGAGGGTGGTCATAAACAGAGTTCACTCTAAGGAAGGGATGGTGACCAGCTTGGTACAAACTTAAGAACTGCCCGTCAAGGCACGGAATTATTCCACTGCTAGGAAATGTTACAGTATCATTTATTGAAAACACACAAAAACCTGTAGCAGCCCTGTGTAACAAATGTTGCATCAAGTGTGTGGGTGGGTGTGCTATTGGTTTTTGTGTTTTCTCCGTTCATGTCTGTGCTGTTTACTGAAGTACCTCTGACTTCCTTTTTTTCCTTCCTTCTCCAGTCCCTGTATTCTTTAATTCTTTACTTTTCCTTACCTGATTTATTCCCAATTTTTTCCTCTATCTTGTCACCTCCCCTGTCTTCTTGCACCCCTGCCCTTGGGGAGATTACTCCCTTCAGGCTCTCTCTCCCCTATGCTCCATCATGTGGGGTGTAATTGTTGCCTCCCTTAGTTTTACAGCCTCCCCTGGCTAGTTTAAATGCTCATCCAAGCAACAGTCAAAACTCCCACTGAGGACTATGGTCCCCTTCCTGGAAAGTGGTGATGGGAACTTTTTAATTAAAAATGAATATGATAAAAACAATTCAACTACTAAACTAAATTGCCTGTCTGTGTCTTTCATTAAAATGCTTTATTACCATTACCCATTTCATAGTTTTTAAGCTAACCCTTACTCAAGGTGTCTCCTAATGGGTGGTGTTTGGGGATGGGTGTTTCAGTGGCTCTTTTTGCCAGTCCCCTATTGGGATGGGAGTGGGTTGTGATACACTTCCCACTTGGATGATTTTTCCACAGAATTCTCCTTTGTTTAGTGTAATGTTGCTGTTATTTTTTCCATACTCATAATGGTATTTTCCCTGTCCTGACATTTGCCCAATGTGGGTAATTGGGGTGATAGCCAACTGGAAGTGATTCTTTTGAGGGTTCCCAAACACATACTTCAGAAAACTTCTCTGTGGCCCCTGGACCACACCCCTCCCTCTTCCTGGGGCACCAGGAACACAGATTTGAAAGCTAAAATGGTTTGCTAGGGCCCAAGATCCTGATCAGCTCGGTTTAGATCTGGGACCAGAATTCCTGCAATCTAGGACATTGCCAGAATATTTTGGTAGTGACCTTCCCTTTCAACACAACTTTCCAACTCCTGTCTGTATCCCCACCCCTAAAAATGTGCAGTAATACTTGGATTATAAAAATATCTAATGAGGATTTTCCACTAGAATTCCCACTGAGTTGGGGATGCTGTGACCTTCCACCCCTCCTTCAAGAGTTTATGCCAGCCTGGGTCTGTGATGGGTTCACCTGTCACCAATTACCACTTTTCCTTAACTCCTGCAAGAGCTGGGTTACTAATGTATTGCATTAATTTGAATAGCAATGTGTAGAGATATTACGAAGTTAAACTTTGTCCATGAATTTCACACGAAGTGCAGAAAATTCGTGCTTCACGGAATTGGCGAAGTTCTGGCTGCCGCAAAAACTTTGATTCATGTGATTTCCGCAAAATATTTGGTAACATTTGCAGTTTTTTACTGTGAAGCATGAAATTCTTGAGCAAATTTCATGTCTTGTGGTGGAATTCGCTCTGTGAAATCTGTGAATTACCTCGTGGAGCGAATTTCACAGACTTCGCACATCATTAGCAATGTGATGCATTTGCCCTGGATATTTAGCCTGGAAGACCAATAAAGTAAGTCCTCCCAGGTTGTCAGTGGTCTAGTGACCTGTTCCACACACCTGTCCATACTGAGTAATATCGTAGTTGTAGGCAGTGGAAAAGGCCCCTGCTTGGGAGTCCATATGTCTGTTTGAGGATTTCAAAGGAAACAATCATCTCCCCTGTTCACTAATTGGGCATGTCTAGTAAGGGACACCCTGTTTCAATGTTCAAAACTGGGATCTCTATACGTCCGGTCAAATTCAGGGTCCGCTGTTATTGCAGTTAGTGGACCTATTTCATTCATGCTGCTGGTGATTTGTCTAATCTTTTTGACCACTGTCAAAAATTGCCTTCTCCAGGAGTTTGTAATTTCCCTCAGTAAGGTGGAAGTCAGCTTGGTTGCTAGTAGAGTAAATAATGGTGCTGGCAGCCCCACCATGTTTTCCATGGCATACCACCCTAAGGAGAGTATTGATTTTATTAGTGTAACTAGCTGGGCTAATTGTCCTGCTAAGCAGTAATGTTCAAAGAGAGGCATCCTCCTTTTTCTTTGGAGAGGCAGAGAGTATTTACAGTAAGCCTACCTAGACCATATGCCCCCTGCCACAAAAATGTTGTTAATTTGTTGAGTCTTAGCCAAAAGGTACATGGACGTTTTATCAATAGGGCATGGAACATAACATAAAGTGGATAATATAGAGAATAAAATATGGGTCTGGGTGTGTAATGAGAATTTACACACACCCGAGGGGTTTGATACTACATAAACCCCGAGAGCGAAGCTCAAGGGGTTTATGCATAGCATCTAACCCCAAGGGTGTGTGTAAATTCGAGTTTACACACACCCAGAACCATACTTTATTTTACATATTTGCCGGGATGTCCTTTTTCCCCACAGCAACTATATAAAATAAAAAAAGACATTCTTGTGCGACCTCGGCAGGCTGTTTAGCTGTGAGCGCGTGTTCTACGTTTGTAGGTTGCTCGCTTTTAATTTATTTTTCTAGTTTCATTTTGAGGGTATTTCCCTCATTTTGATTCATTTCTGCCTGCCAGCACTTTCCGCAGTTAAGAGTAGTGGTCCAGAGGGGGAAAGATGAGGCAGACGGTGGCTGGGAGGAAGAGTGTCAGAGGTGAGGGTGCCTGCGTTGTGTGAGGGAGACCGGGTGCGTGTTCGCCATTATAAACGCTCCTTTATAATGGTGAATTACGCCACGGTTTCCCAATGGGAAAAAGGACATGCCAGTTATTATATGTTCATTTTTAACACTTCTATTCTGCCCTCTATGGAGGGTGTTAGGCTATCCCATGTTTGAAGATCTTTAGCAATCTCCTTGAACAGTGGCAGGTAATTTAACATATAAAGCTTCACCAGCCTAGGAGTGATTTTGATACTTAGGTGTCTGAATGTGTATCTAATGGCCCACTTGAAGGGCAATGCATCTTGAAAATCTGGGGGGCACACTCCTGAAATTACCATGGCTTCAGAGTTACCATAATTGATTTTATAACCTGAGATGTTACCAAAAGTCAGCAATTCTTGTAGGAGAGCCAGAATCGACTGCTGGAAATCTCTAAGAAAGAATAAAGAGCCATCTACAATGAGGCAAAGTTTTTTGTTCCAGTTGACCCACTCTCAAACCCAGGATATCCATGTTTGCCTACACTGCCACTGCCAGGGGTTCTGTACAGAATGCAAACAGCAAGGGGTGGGAGGAGAGGGCAGCCCTGCTGCATACCACTAGCCAATGGAAATTATTTTTTATTTGAAAAAGTTTTACCATGAAGGACATATTGAGCTGCAATAGTTCATTTTCAGATGTATCCTAGGGGAAGGGGGATACTTAGGAGGGTGCAAGAAGCATAACATTACAGAGCGAATACAAAAAATACAGTACAAGCCATCCAGTTGAGAAGCAGGTAAGAATATACAGTAGCATACAACTTAAACTTAAAACATATACAGTTGTTTTACAGAGAGTCCAATCACATATACACTCACAGAGCAGGCTATACATTTCCAGATATACAGTACAAAGCAAGCTTAGGCTTTAACATATACACTTGATTTACAGTGAAACCAAATCATAATACATGCAAAGTGTTAAACTATCCATTTCCATGATGGGAACTTAGCAGGGTAAGTGCTGTAGCCAACCAATTAATTTGTAATTTGTACAGCCACAAGGATACAAGTATGGGTCAGCTAGAGGAATGAGGGGAGGGAGGGAGAAAGATCAGCCAAAGGCCTTCTCCTCTTTGGAATGCTAAGAACCCCACAAGAGGACAGGAAATTGGCATGAGGGAAAGGATTGATCAAATTTGCTGGGCTTTGTACAAGGGGGAGACAAGAGCTAGAGGTGGGCGGGGGGTAGGTGCAGTTGCAAGAGGGAGCTATGTGTTGTTGGAGGAGGAGGGATAGGGAGCAGGGAGGAGGGATGGGGACTGAGTGGAGCGGATTTCTAATGGGAGGGAGTTCCAGATACTTGGGAATTGATAAAAGAAATCTAGTAGACATGATCCAGTTTACCCTAGCCATGGCCTCCGTGGAGGTGTATGGAGCTGAGATGCAGGCAATGAACTTGGGGCCAAACCCCATTACTTCCAGGGTGTGGAGGAAGTAGACCCGGTCAACCCAGTCAAAGGCTTCTTTACCATCCATAGAAATGGTAAATTACAGAGCATTTATAGAATGCTGTGCTATAAGGATATTATTGTGGTTGTTTCGCCTCTTAATGAATTCAGTTTGATCCAGGTGATGCATCATCTCCTGCACCCTTGGCTAAAATGGCTGTAGATATCTTAAGGTCTACCAGGAGCAAGGAGATAGGGTGTTATGACTAATATGCTGTTGGTTCGTTTCCTGGTTTTAAAATTATGGACACCAGATCCTTGTGCAATATTTGTGGCATTTGCCCCTCCCCCTCCCCCTGGGATTGATTTATAGAGCTGTGATAGTTCTGGGTCCAGTAATTCCTTAAATTATTTGTAATATTCAGTCATAAAATAATTGGTGCCTGGTCCATTTATGAGGTTTTGTATGACTTAGGTTCCTCTATTTCCTGGTCTGTTATGAACTGCTCTAATGAAAGCATTTGCTCCTGCATAGGGATTTATAGTAGCAATTTACTTACTGTATATAATCTGTGATATAATGTTCCAGCCCTATTTCCTGTGAGTCCAAGCTTCTGTAATAGCAAAAATGTTTGCTATTTCTGTAGTATTCTGTAGGGTTTGCTGTGTCTTCTTGGCCCACTTGGAGACATGATTGCAGTTTAAGTGCAGCCCTACTTAGCATGCTGCCTCCCTCCTGACTTGCCAGGCTAGTCCTAAATTACTAATCATTCTCCTTCACCATTTCCTCTTGATCCCTTCCACTCTTTCCCCTCACCTCTCTATGGCTTTCCCCCATCCCCCTTCCCCCTGATATATCTCCTGAGCTCCCTTGCTCACTTTAGAATGCTTTGTCCTGTACCTTCTCACCTCTGACAAGATCCTGGGCTGATGCCATCCCTTACCTTGTTGATTGTTAGATATTAGGTTGAGTCTGTTCTCATTTTCCTGTAAAGGGTTGTTTCATAAGACCCAACCCCCTCTAATATCACCATTTGAATTCCAGGTTTTAATCAAATATGCACCATGCAATACATTGTACAATGCCATATGTATTGGAATTTCTCTAGTTATACACTCTTGTAATGTCTTGTATAATTCCTTGTTTTGTTTGTTCTCCGTCTCATACTTTCCCAATATGTATTGTTCGTCTGATGTCGAACCTATGAAATGAGCTTGTTCTCAAAGGTGTTATTTGAAATTTCAATAAATAAAATAAATAAATAGGATCTTTCCTGCCATCTGGAGATGCAGCGAATTACTAATCCGCCCGCCAAGTGGACGCGAAGTGGGCACTTCGCATCCACGGAGCACAGCGCGAAGTGGGCCATGTAAAGTGCTCACTTCGCGTTATTAATGCCACTTCACGTTCTCATTAAATCTTAACATGAAGTAAGGTGAAGTGAGATGAAAATAGGCACATCACATGGCTTGCAGTACTGTAAGTCACATGCTTTAGCCAGACATTAAGGAAGTAAGTCAGAGAAGCAGTTTCACTTTCTCCTTTGCATTTGCAGAGGGAGAAAGCAAAATTGTGAGAGGAGTTTGCTTGGCTTTCGTTTCTTTTTACTGCCAGAACCCAGAACAAACAAACAACTTTTTTAAAAGCTATTTTATTTAGTTTTTTATTGTCTTAGTGTTTTTTTTGTTAGTGAATATTTTTGTATAAGTTTTGTTTTTGTTTTGTGTGTGTGTGAGGCTGTCTGACTGACTGTGTGTGTGTGTGTGTCCACTGTCTGTGTGTGTGTGTGTCATCCCACGGACTCAGGAGGATGGAGGGTCACATTAGAGAAGGCAAGTTGCTGGCCCGTGGGAATGTTAGGAGGGGAGAAATGCGGACCCTTGGGGGGCGGGGCGGTCGTGTGATGTTGGACCACTCGAGACTCCTGGCCGGTGTTGCTTCCCCCGCGGAAGCAACAGGAGCAGCAGCAACAGTGCCACTAGTGGCTGTTGCACATCCACCTTCTCCACCACTACCACCGCCACCACTAGCAGCAGCTGTTGCGGCTCCAGCAGAACCCCCTCCACCACCTCCACAGCCACAGGAGGTGGCCCCAGTAATTGTAGGTGGTGGTGGGACTCATGCCCATGTGCGGACTGTGTCTGGTCCCCCCTGCAGCTCACCAGTGTGGGTTTTTTAATTGTGTGGGGGAGACAGCACAGTGGTGGAGTGCCTTGTGTGTGGTGTGCTGGTGCACCGTGGCCCCACGGGACACATTTGGGAACTGGTGGCCGGCGCACCCACACGCTGAACCACCACAGGGCAGAGTGGCAGGTTGCCATGGAAGGGGCCAGGCGTCCACCTACTAGCCCTTCCATGGCAGTGGACAAGGGTGCTGCTGGGGTGGGAGATGTGCCTCACAGCAGTTACCACTGCAGCTGGAGAAGGAGGGCTACTACATCAGCTGCTCCACCACCACCATCACCATTGCCACCACAGCCTCCAGCACCACCCTGTCCACCACCAGCCCCAGTACATGGATTACCTGCTGCAGTAGACCCTGCCACAGTCCCTGCAAGCCAGTCTGACCTCAGCCTGGTGTGGTCAGCGCTCGAGGAAAACAATGCGTGTTTCAGTGCTTTGGAGCAGCAGGTTAACAGAGTGGAAGCACAGCAGCAGCAAATACTTTCAATGTTGCACCTGCTGCTGGACCACCATGGCATTCCACAGCCATAGTAAGTCAGGGGATTGTTTTCGGCCCCCCGCCCCCACCTCTGACCCCACCCCATTACGTGTTGTACTTTTTTTGTGTGTTTTTTGTTTGTTATTGTTTAATCATACACATTTTCCCTTCCAAGGGAATCTTTCTTACACCACATAGTGCAATACATTTTTGTAAAAACCAAGCATAATTTCATTACAGTGTGTCATGTGACAGAGGAATTCCCATTCTGAAAATCTGCCCACATTCTGCCTCCCTTCTCAGCAACGTTAGGATGTGATGGCAGGGAGAGCATGTGTGCATGCTCCTTACAGTGAATATCCGATTGTCCGGCAGGTTTCTTAATGTTTCTTTATGTTATAATGGTCAGTTTGTGGTGAAACGTGTGGGCACGTTTCCAATAAGAAGAGCCTTGTTAGTGAAACATCACATTTCACCACAAAGTGAACCTTATATATCATAAGGCTAATGGTTAAGGATAATAGCCGGACTATTCACTATGTGGAGCATGCACCCGCGCGCCCCCTGGCATCACGTCCAAACATTGCTGAGAAAGGGTGGCAGAATGTGGGTGGCTTTTCTGATTGGTAATTCCTCCATCACGTGACTCACTGTAATGAAATTATTGGTGGTTTTCACAGAAATATATAGCACTCTGTGGAGCAAGAAATATTCCAGTGGTAGTAATGACCCCACATATTAGTTTATGTGCATCACCACAACTATGTAATGTGGCGAATGTCTGTAAAGCAGCAGTGCAACAATCTGTTGATAACTGTGACCTATATTTTTTTAATGCTATGTTACAACTTCCTTTACTTACATCTTGACTGACTGGAATGATACGATAATTTGCAGTAGTTGATTCTGCTGCACTACCTTTTTTCATGTGTGAAATAATGAAAGGAGCATTCCTTTGAAATTGGTGCTGACCAGGTCTTTGTCATTGTTTTCCTCTGCTTTACTCCATCACATCAAGTAGTTGTCATATATCACTTCTGTTGTTAATTAACAGTTATGCATCAGGCAGTGTTTTATGACACCACGGAACAATAGTTATTGAAAAGCAGCTGCAAATAAATACAAAGCTGGTATGAACAATATTGGAAGACGTGCCCATTTTTTTCTCATACGTGAAACAAATAGTCAAGTAAGTAAAGCAGACATAAACTGTGAGAAGAATCGTATCATTCAGGTCACTCACGACTCGGAGGTAAGTAGTGGTGGCTGTGGCAATGTAAAGTAGCATAAAAAAGTACAGTTCAGAACTGTGAAGACATTCTTGCAATGCTGCTTTAATTGTAAAAATGTCAGTATGACATCATGAACTCACAGCAACAATCACAGAACACACAAAAGTGGCACAGAGTCCCCAGATTTTTTCTGAAGGCCCAGAATGCATCATCCTTGTGTGCAGAAAATTGACAAGTGGTAATGAAGTGAAATGAGACTGTTTCAGCACATACAAAGTCCCCCAGAATTAATGGCGCACTCAGTCATGTGCACAGTGGTGGCACAGAGTCCCCAGATTTTTTCTGCAGGCCCACAATGCATCCTGCTTGTGTGCAGAAAATTGACAAGTGGTAACAAAGTGAAATGAGACTGTTTCAGCACATACAAAGTCCCTCAGAATTTATTCCGCAGTCAATCATGCGCGTAGTGCCCCTGAAATGATGACCATGACAGAACTGTTGCTGGTCCAATGTGAGCTGCGATGCGAGTAAATGCAATGTATTCATCTCAAATGGATGGAAAGGTGCCCTTTGTCTGTACACTAATAGTAGCCTTGGTGAGTTGATATATATATATAGATATATATTTCTGTAGCTTGTAGGTGAGGGGTGTTGACATGGACATGTACTCATGGTATTGTTCTGTATCACAGGTCAAAGATACTGTTGGTGTGCACATTACAGTGCTCGATTAGAGAACTTTATGCGTAGATATTTGCAATGGATAACTGTCAAGCACATGAAGGTAAGTATTTTTTTTTTTTTTTAGGTTGGGGAAGCATATTTGCAGGTTTGTCTGTAATGGTTACTTATTTTCTTACTTCTTCACAGATTTCATCTGCATCCTTTTCGAGTCTGGTGTGATGGTCATGGTCATCTTATGAAACAACTTCTGCATGTTGCATGTGCACCCCAGCCCGGGGGGGGCCTGATGTGGAAGAACTTGTTTGGATAAGGCCACTTTGTCAGAACAACAAAGCATCTGCAAGTTTCCTAAAAAAAGAAATGAATGACTTCTTACAACTTACTTGTTATGTGTCCCTCCCTGGTTCTCAAATCTCAATCCCTAAAGTCAAGTTACATTTCAAAGCCACATCTTGTCAACTAATACAACCTGTGTGCAATATTTGCTGCAGTCTTTACAAAACAATGAAATGGAGGGAATAAAATCTTCATACTTACTAGAATGGATTTCACATGGATATTACATCGGTTCCTCTCTGTACGGTGCAGCTACAGCATCATTCCCAATGAGTTTTAGCAATGGAGCCTTTTTTTGTTACCCTGTAAAAGAAACAAAAGAAGTGTACTGTATGTGTTTAACCATTGCGGCTCTGAAAAGCTACAGAAAACAAAACAGACAACTTAAGGAAGTGAGGCAGCATAACAAACATTAGTACACATACTCACTTTATGGTTTAAATATTAAGAAGCTGGTGGTGGTGGTCTGTGGGGGGAAGACAGACTCATGGTGGCAGACTTGGATAACATCAGCCCCGGTGGAGGTGATTTTCCGGGGGGGCATACAGACTCATGGTGGCAGACTTGGATAACATCAGTCCCGGTGGTAGTGGTCCAGGGAGCAGACAGACTCATGGTGGCAGTGGTGGCAGTGGATAACATCAGTCCTGGTGGTGGTGGTCTAGGGGGGCACACCACCTTTTAAATACTGCACTTAAAACCTGCCAACATTAACAACATCATCATCCTTATAAAGAAAACTGCCCTTACAGTCATCGATGTCTGAAGTCTGAGCACTGGGAAATTCTCTCTCCATTGTGTCGTCATCTACGTCAGTGGTGGGCCGATTCTGGCAGCCACTGCCAGTGCCACCAGGATGCTCCATTTCCACATCAGCAAGACCACCATGACTAGGCCGGGGTATGAATACCGAGGTTGCAGTCTGTGCTGGTATGTGCCTCTCATTCATTTTAATGAATGTTAGCAAACTAACATTTGCAGGAGACAGGTTTGCCCAACAGTCCCTGACTATTGCACCTGCTGAGCTGAATACCCTCTCAACACTTACACTGGAGGGTGGGCATGTGAGGTACTTTAGTGCCACTGTAGTCAGCTCTGGCCATTCACTGACCTTTCCACTCCAGTACAAAAGAGGATCTTCACTTATTGTCAGATGCCTGTTTTTAGACAAATATGACTCAACCATTCTCTGTGCCGCACTAAGTCCAATTGTTGATGCATCATCCGGTTCTGCCAAATCATTTATTTCATAACTACCCACTTGGGACAAAGCCTCCCAAAGCAGGTTGACGCCACCCACTTTGGATGACAGACCACCTGGAACTACAGTCCCCTTCCCCTTGCAGGATATACTTGATGATCCTCCAGGTACACCTTTAGCCGGATTATGCTGCTGAGGTTTGCTGACCTTGTCACGTGACTTCTGTACCCCATGAACCAAACACACCACTGATATTTTTTACCTGTTCAGGCCCTTCCTCCAGTACTGATGCAATTCCATGTTTGTATCGTGGGTCCAGCAATTGTTTCTATGGCAAAGTTGTCACTATGCTGAATGCTCACAACGTGATGATTATGGTCGAATACTGTCAGCATGTGTTGCAGCAACATACTGCTACCACCGTCTCTGGCAACATCAAGGCTATGCTGTACATTCACCAATGTCTGCCTCAGCACCTGCAACAGTGGAATTGATTGGCTAATGGAGGCAGACTCACCACTCACTGCCTGTGTGGCATGTTCAAAAGGCTGCAAAATTGTTATTACAGAGTCCATGGGGCGCCACTGTTCAGTCGTCATAGACGTGGAGGCCCTGGAACTGTCACGGCTAGTGTGCATAACAAGATATTCTGGGATGGCTTTCTATTGTTCATACAACCTCTCTGCCATGTATAAAGTGGAATTCCATCAGGTGACAGCTTCAAGCAGTGCTGAGGCAGGCTGTTTTGTATCTGCAACAGCCGCAGTTGCTCATGGGCCTTTCCAGATCTTGAAATGTGAGAGCAGATATGTCGTGCAACGGTCAGCATTTCTTTTATATCAGGGCGCTGCAGAAACTCCTGAACCACAAGATTTAAACAGTGGGCCATGTATGGAACACAACAAAAAAACACCATTAGTGATACATTTCACCACATTTGACCCATTGTCACTTGCTATGAACCCAGCTCTCAGGGACAGAGGGTTTAGCCATCTGTCAATTTCAGTCAGTACCATGTCCAACATGTTCTCACCAGTGTGTGAATAGGTCACACTGTGCATAGCAATCGTTGCATGCTGGCAAATTCCAGGAAGATTGCTACTGCGATAATCCACCTTACTGCATTGATTATTCACACTACCAACATCACAAACAACCCCCGGCACCTGCGCCCGGTGTGCAGTTATACACAGATATGAACTCCCCACTGTTTATTCCACTTGTCCACATATCCATACTTAAATGGATGAATGGAGAGGAGGAATGTTGAAGGGCATGTCCAACTGAGTCGGACACAGTGCGGAACAACTCAGGGACAGCACAGGTAGAAAAGTATGTCCTGGATGGGACTTTCCATTTTGGACAAGCAAGTGCAGCAAACTGCCGGAACCCAGAATTCTCTACAAAGGAGAAGGGCAAAAGATCAACTGCCAGCATTTCCACTACAGCAGCATTAAGTTCACTTGACACTGTATGATTGGGGGAGTACTTCAGCTTATGCTCAAAAACACTCTGTAACATGGGCTGACTTAAACATTTTACACGTGGTGTGTTGGTCACAAATGGTTGTGCTCTGTGATGAATGGCATTGGCAGGGGGTAGAGTGTGGACATATGATGAAGACAGTTGCACAGTTGATGATGACAAACCCAGAAATTATGTTATTTTGCCAGATTTGCCAACTGGGGTTGATGTACCACTTGCACTAGACATACTGCATTCACCACCACCACCACCACCACAAAAACTGCTACTCTCACAAGCACTGGACAACATTTCAAAGTCATTATGGTCCTCCACCTCATCATGCCTGTAGTAATCCTCTGCTCTTATTACTGCACTACTGCACACGTTTAATTTCCTACTGGGCTTAACAGTCATGGAAGGGGATAACATGCTGGCTATGGTTGCCGGTGATGCGGGTGAACGCCCCACTGTGGTATTAGCTGCCAGCTTGTGCTGGGTCCACAGTGCCAAGTGCCTAATCTTAAGATGCATATGCTGTCCTCCTGTCCCCAGATGGCTCCCCTTTTTAACTTGACTCACACGCACATGGCAAACCTGGCAGATTGCAACTCAATTATCATTTGCATCTTGAACAAAAAAATCCCAAACAAGGGAGTATGATGTTCTGCTTTTAACATGTCCATGATGATGTGGCTTTATTAAGTCTGTTATTTTAAGCACTGAAATGGGAGGGCACGTGATGTTTCTGGCACTGCACACCTGGACTGCAACTGATCACCATGACTACCTATCATATTGATTACTGAGTCATCATCATCATCATCATTACCAACTAAAAGCGGTAGATCACAAGTTTTTACAGGGAGGGTATTCCTGCAAACAGACTCAGACACAGCCACTTTTAATTTATTTTTCTCCAGTTCCCAAGTGGGGTCAATTACATCATCATCATATTCATCAACATCACACACATCCACATCTTCTGCTTGGATGCTAGCATGTGGACTGCATGTTGCAACAACAGCAACAACATCATCGTTATCACATTCATCATCAGCATCTACACCACCATCACCTGATATTTTTTCACCACACTGTGAATCACTGCATGGAAAATGCGTGACGTTAAGTGCCACGGTGGACGGAATATCACATTGTATGCAATCGTTGACATGATCATCAGAATCCTCAGGTTCAGTTACTGGGATGTTACTGGGAAGTATGACATCATCTACACTGCCACTTACTTGCACTGCTTCACACTCAATATGTTTGGATGCGGTACACTGGTCGGAATTAGAACTTGACACAACAATACTAATAATACCTCCACCACCACTAACACCAGCAACACTAACACCACTGGCTGGGAAAACATCACCTCCTCCAACTATGAGTGAAGATACTGATTGGGCTGTAAAAAACATTGCAGGAGAAATACCTTTCCTCACATCAGCAATGCACTTCTGCGTCTGCGTACTACTACCACGCCCACAGACCATCTTACTGCCAACATTGCCATGGCGAAAAACAGCTTTGCTTGCATGTCTCTTTGCAGGCATTTTGGGGAATCAACCACAAATATTATTACCAAATTCACATTTTGATACATTCACTTTATGACTGGAGGGACACTGGCTGGATGTGAAGCAAAATAAACAACTCTGGCTTCAGCAACAGATAAGAGACTACTCTGAGACTGTCACGGAATTAAAACAACTTCAGTAACCAGTGATGCTGATGGGGGTCACAAAAACAATCCAGTCTGGTAAAAAATACCTTTTGAATGTGGAGGTGGGGGGGGGGAGCACTGAATATAGACAGTGCTGATTTTTATGGCACTACAAGCAGCAAAACTAAGAACAGAGAACAGAGAACATGATCGCAGTACAAAATCAGGCAGCTGCAGTGGATTGCAGGTTCACACTGCTGCGCTTAGTCGCACTTACACTAGTCTGTCACAATAAAAGGTGTATTATTTGTTGCACGCAATACTGCACACACACTCACACACAACACAGAACAGTTTGTGTACAATGCTGAATGAGGAATGTGATGCAAATGCAAAAGTTCAGTGTACTATGCCACGTTAATGTAAATTTCTAATTTAAACAACCTGACCTTATGAAATGCTGCACCACATGCACACAACAAACAGCAAGAAAATCTGTACTATTACTGACAATAATACTATGTGTACATTAACACAGTCACTTATATATCAAAAATATAAGCAAAAAACAAAGAAATCACTAGTTCTCCAACTTAAATCTACCTACACCACAGATACGCCCCTCCCCCACAGCACACTTTCATTGTCTTTCACCACACACACACTCAATGTTGTAAATTAACATTCAAAATCCACACACAAACAAAAACGCTCGATGATATGAGCACAGGAGGGTTTCCTACAATTGATGAACTAAAGTTGGATCCCCAAATAAAAGCAAAAATGCTTTTTGAACAGTTTTTACAAGATTCCTATTACAGACAGCTTTCAGAGCACACTGTCTCCTACTCCTTCCTACTCATACTACCCCAATCTGAGGCTGTGCAGATCAATATAGAGCCCATGTGACCTGAAATCCCATGAATCACTGCAAAATTTGCCTTTGGAGCTCAAAAACAAGGCGAAGTGAGGCAAAGTGAACTGCCACTAATGCACTTCACCTTAAAATTGGAAGAGTAGTGGCCAGGGAAGGCAGAGTAATGCAAAGTCAGTGTTTCTAATGGACTTCGCGTTCCTCACTATAACGCGAAGTACTCTACTTCGCGTTGCGGAGCAGTTCGCGAATCTGCCTTTGCTCTGCGAAGCGTTTATGAGAGAGATTGAACCCACTTCACCCACAACTACTGCCATCCCTTCTTTTGTAGAAGCGCTGTCTAGTATATCTTAAATGCTCCTCAGTTTTGCTTTCTAGGAACGGTTGTAGCTTTTCTTTGCACTGCATGATTTGGGGTAGCAGGGCTTTATCCAGTGTTATTTTTTGGATGGCCTTCAGGTCAACTAACTGCTGCCCCAATGTAGTCTGGCAAGCTGCCTCTTTTTTCTTTTGAGAGGCATATTGAATGTATATGCCTGTGATGGTAGATATGACATTCCATCTGTCAACCAGAGATGTATCCCCAGCTTTGTTATTCTGTCAGTTCTCCTTGAGTGTCTGCTGCACTAATTTGAATTCTGACTGATTGAGGAGGGAGTTGTTCATTCTCCATGGTGTATTTCGAGGGGTGGGGTAATAGCAAAGACCATGTCCATCAGGGAATATTCAGAGGAAAATGTAGCTAATTTTAGCTACTCCTATAATGTAGGCCCTTTTCTCTGTTGATCAATATCATATCTATTCTTGAGTAAGACCTTTGGGAGTCTGAATGAAATGCAAAATCAGAGTCCCTGGGGTGGGTGAATTGCCACGTATCTACTAGACCCATATCTTTGGTCAGCTGCTTCAAATCCTGATCTGCCCTGGGTTTATCCTCACCCTGTTGCCTCAGGTGTTTTCTATCTCTGCCTTCATGGAGAACAGTATTAAAATACCCCCCTCCCCACAATGCAAAGTACATTAGGATCGGTGGGCAATGTCAGCTTTACAGATTGAAAAAAATCTTCTGTCTCTCTGCGGCCATATTTAGGGCATAGATATTTAAAATATGTAATGGAGTATCCCTGTACCACCCTTCAACTGAGACATACCTCCCTTGGGGGTTGGCTTTGGTAGTAGTGATTGTAGTTGGGGCAATATACCTCACCAGTATAGCCACCCTTCTTCTGTGAGGCTGGGCTTTGAAAGAGGAAAAGAAACAATTTCCCACACAATACATAGAAACATAGAAGTTGATGGCAGATGGAAACCATAAGGTCCATCTAGTCTGCCCATTTGTTTTAGACCTGTTTTTACACTCTAGTTGTCCTTTGCAGTCAGGGCTGCCTTGTGTATATTCCATGCATTCTTGAATCCCCCACACAGTGTTGACCCTTGCAACCTCTCGTGGCAGGCTATTCCAGGCATTGATCACTCTTTCTGTGAAGAAAACCTTTCTGGTGTTGGTAAGAGAACATCTCTCCTTGCAGCCTGAGGTCATGTCCCTGGTCCTGCAGCCCTTCTTGAAGTGATAAAGTTCCTGTGCCTATACCTTGTTAATGCCCTTTATGTCTTGAATGTTTCAATCATGTCCCCTCTGTCTCTTCTCTACTCCAGGGAGTACATATTCAGTTCCCTAAGTCTTTCCTCGTAGGACATGTACTGCAGATCCTGAATAATTTGTGTCACATTTCTCTGTACTATTTCCACCCGGTCAATGTCCTTCCTGAGCTGACGCATCCAGAATTAGACTCCGATACCAGGTGAGGTCTGGCCAGTGCCCTGAAGCACCTTGCTGGTCACCCTGCCTTCCGTCGATTGCGTTCCATTAACTTGTACCTTCTGGGTTCTGCCTTGTAACCAGTTTTGTACCCATATGACTATTTCTGGACCAACCCCTGTGTGGTCAAGCTTCTTTACCAGCCTTCTGTGTGGAACCAAGTCAAAGGCCTTACTAAAGTCTAGGTAGACCACATCTACTGCCCCACCGTCGTCCACTATTTTTGTAGCATAGTCAAAAAACTTGAGCAGATTTGCCTGGCATGATCTACCTGCTGTGATACAGTGCTGTTTAGGGTCTTGGTGGCCGCTAGTTTCAAGGAATGCTATGATCCTCTGTTTGAATAGTGTCTCCATTAGTTTCCCTACTATAGATTTGAGGCTCACTGGTCTGTAATTACTAGCCTTTTCGCAACAGCCTGATTTGTGAAGTGGAACCACTATTGCCTTTTTCCAGTCTTCGGGTACCACACCGCTGTTCAGGATTTTGTGACTAGAAGTGCCAGAAGGGCTGTTATTTTGGCCCCCAGTTCCTTAAGGATTCTGGGGTGCATCTCATCTGGTCCCATGGCTTTGTCTGGTTTTAGTTTATTTAGCGCCTCCTGTACTTCGGCATCTGTAAAGGGACTCGTGTCTACCCCTTGTCCTGGGGTGTTGTGTGTTTTCAGGGCTGGGCCATCCCCTGGTCCTCTTTGATAAACACTGAGCAGAAGTATTTGTTGAGGATTTTGGCTTTCTCTGGGTCATGTTTGGTGCATTTCCCTTCTTCAGTAGCATCCTTTACTATCCCCCTTTTGCCTTCCTATGTTCACTAATGTATCTAAAAAAATATTTGTCTCCTCTCTTTGCCCCTTCTGCTATTTTTACTCTGTCTGGGCTTTTGCCTGTCTAATCTGTTTGTTAGACTCTCTCATTTTTTCCTTGTACGACTCCCAGTCTTTTTTAGTTTTGGTCTCCTAGTATATGCTGTACGCCTTCTTTTTTTCTTTGACTGTGGTAGTCACTTCCTTGGAAAACCATAGAGTATTTATTTTTCTTTTTGCTTTGCTGACCCATCTAGTACATTGATCTGTGGCAGTCTTCATTGCTGTCTTGAGTCTCCCCACATGACCTCCACCTCCTCAACCTCTAGTTCCATTTACTGGCTATTTATGTTGTTCCTCATTTTTTGGAAGTCAGCCTTTCTGAAATCTAGCACCTTTATCTTTGAGTGGCTTAGAAACACAGAAACATAGAAGTTGATGGCAGATAAGGACCACAAGGCCCATCCAGTCTGCCCATTTTTTTCTACCTTATAAATGTGCTATTGGCCTTTGCTCTGTTAATGGCCTATCTATTCATACTCATTTGTATTGATCCGTTACATAGAAACATAGAAACATAGAAACATAGAAGTTGACGGCAGATAAGGACCTCAAGGCCCATCCAGTCTGCCCATTTCTTTTTCTACCTTATAAATGTGCCATCAGCCTTTGCTCTGTCAGTGACCTATCTATTCATAGTCATTTGTATTGCTCCCTTATGCCTATCCCATGCCTGTTTGAAGCCCTGCACTGTATTCATAGCCACCACTTCTTGTGGTAAGCCATTCCATGCATCTACCCTTTCTGTGAAAAGAATTTCTCACATTCCCCTTAATCGGCCTCCCTCTAATCTCATGCTGTGTCCTCTTGTCCTGCTATTTTTCTTATATTTAAACATGTTAGACTCTTTCACCTTGTTTATGCCCTTAAGGTGTTTAAATGTCTCGATCATATCACCTCTCTCCCTCCTTTGCTCAAGGGTATACATATTGAGCTCCGTTAATCTGTCCTCATATGTCTTCTGATGCAGTCCCTGCACCATTTTGGTTGCCCTTCTCTGGACTGCCTCAATTTGGTTAATGTCCTTGTGAAGGTGTGGCCTCCAATACTGCCGCAGTACTCCAGATGGGGCCTAACCAATGTCTTGTAAAGAGGATTATTACCTCCCTCTTACGACTTGTGATACCCCTACTAATACACCCTAACACCCCTAGCCTTACCTACTGCTTTAGAGGTCTGCTTGGATGATTTTAGGTCATCAGTGATGATGATGCCCAAGTCTCTTTTCTTCCTTTGTGACTGCTAGCAACTCCTCCCAGCCTATAAGTGGCTTCAGGGTTTCTCTTCCCTATGTGCATGATTTTGCACTTCTTTGCATTAAATCCCAGTTGCCACTCTTCTGACCATTCTGCTAGTTTATCCAGATCTCTTCTCATTCTGCCCACCCCATCTGGATCATCTACTCTATTGCAGATCTTGGTGTCATCTGCAAACAGACAAGCCTTACCCTCTAGTCCATCTGCGGGGTCACTAATGAAGATGTTGAATAGGACTGACCCCAGGACTGATCCCTGAGGTACCCACTTGTGACTTGCATCTCTTCTGACTGTATACCATTTACCACCACTCTCTGTTTTCTGCCAGTCAACCAGTTTGCCACCCAGTTGACCAACTTCTGACCCACCCGAGCCTACCTAGCTTATTTATCAATCTTCTATGTGGAACAGTGTCAAAAGCTTTGCTGAAGTCAAGGTGGCGACATCAACTGCTCCCCTTGGTCCACCACTCTGGTTACCCAGTCAAAGAAATCTATGAGATTAGTTTGACAGGACCTTCCTTTTGTAAACCCATGCTGTCTTGGATCCTGTGCCCCTATGGATTCCAGGTGTTGCACTATCCTTTCCTTAAGAGTGCCTCCATAATCTTGCCACTACTGAGGTAAGACTGACCGGTCTGTAGTTCCCGCCTCCTCCCTGCTACCACTCTTGTGGAGTGGGATCACATGAGCCCTTCTCCAGTCTTCTGGGACCTCTCCTGTGCTCAGAGACTCACTAAACAATTCTGCTAATGGCTCTGCTAGTTCCTCCTTTAGCTCCTTAAGTACCCTGGGATGTATGCCATCAGGTCCCATTGCCTTATCCACCCTGAGCTTTAGCTCTTGTAGGACCCTTTCTTTTGTGAAGGGAGTAGTGCTCACCTCCCTCCCCTGTGTCCATGATGCTGAGCTGTGGGCCCTGCCTACCTTCTCTTCAGTAAATACTGAGCAAAGTATCTATTTAGGATAGATGCCTTTACAGGGTCCTCCTCCTCACATGCTCCTTTTCTCCATTAAGCTTAGCAATACCCCCTCTGGACTTTCTCCTTTCACTAATGTATCTATAGAAAGTCTTGTCACCTTCTTTTACTGTTCGTGCTAGTGTTTCCTCAGTTTGGGACTTTGCCTGCCTTACTGCCTTACCTGCTTCCCTTGGGCAGTTTGGTATGCCTCCTATCTTCATCCCGCTGTGTTCCCTTATATTTTCTGAAGGCCAGCCTTTTGGCTCTGACCTTTTCTGCTACTGTATTTGAGAACCAAAGTGGTTTCCTTCTTCTTTTGCACTTCCTTTTCTGTCTAACACAATGGGATGTTGCTTCCAAGTATTGTATCCTTAATGCTTGCCACTTTGCCTGTACCTCCTCACCTGTGTTTCTTTTGCCAGGGCTAGCTTAACTCTGTTGGCCATCTTATCAAAGTCAGCTCCTCTGAAGTCCCATATTTTTGCCTTGGAATGGGATGATTTAGATGTAGTAGCCAAATTGAACCATACCATGTGATGGTCACTGGCCCCAGGTGACCTTCTACCTGGAGATCTGTGATCCCTTCTTTGTTAGTCAGTACTAGATCTAGGATAGCCCTGTCTCTTGTGGGTTGCTGTACCAGTTGTTTGAGGCCCTCCCCTGCAGGAATCCACTATGAGTCTAGTTCTGGCAGATGTTCCTGCTGGTATTGACCAATCTGTATCTGGCATGTTGAAGTCTCCCATTATCAGAACCTCCCCTTTAGCTGTCATGTTTTGTATATCTTCTAACAGTAATGTGTCTATGTCCTCCCTCTGGTCTGGGGGCCTGTAGACAACCCCAGTTCTTATGGCTGTCCCATTTCCTGTTTCCAGGGTGACCCACAGTTCTTCTGGCTCCTTATGTATATTCTGAATTTCTGTAGCTTTGATATTTTCATTAACATACAGGGCCACTCCTCCCCCCCTTTTTGCACCTCGGTCTCTTCTGAACAATCTGAACGTTATGCCTATCCCATGCCTGTCTGAAGCCCTGCACTGTATTCATATCCACCACTTCCTGAGGTAGGCCATTCCATGCATCCCTCACCCTTTCTATGAAAAAGAACTTCCTCACATTACCCCTTAATTGGCCTCCCTCTAATCTCATGCTGTGTCCTATTGTCCTGCTATTTTTCTTATATTGAAACATATTAGACTCTTTCACCTTGTTAATGCCCTTAAGGTGTTTGAATGTTTCGATCATATCGCCTCTCTCCCTCCTTTCCTCTAGGGTATACATATTGAGCTCCGTTAATCTGTCCTCATATGTTTTTTGATGCAGTCCCTGCACCATTTTGGTTGCCCTTCTCTGGACTGCCTCCATTTTGTTAATGTCCTTGTGAAGGTGCAGCCTCCAGTACTACATGCAGTACTCCAGATGGGGCCCTAACCAGTGTCTTGTAAAGAGGGATTCTTACCTCCCTCTTATGACTTGTGATACCCCTACTAATAGACCCTAACATCCCCCTAACCTTACCTACTGCTTTAGTGGTCTGCTTGAATGATTTCAGGTCACCTGTGATGATGATGCCCAAGTCTCTTTCTTCCCTTGTGATTGCCAGCAATTCCCCTCCCAACCTATAGGTGGCTTCAGGGTTTCTCTTCCCTATGTGCATGATTTTGCACTTCTTTGCGTTAAACCCCAGTTGCCACTGTTCTGACCATTTTACCAGTTTATCCAGCTGTCTTCTCATTCTGCCCACCCCATCTGGATCATCTACTCTGTTGCAGATCTTAGTGTCATCTGCAAACAGGCAAACCTTACCCTCCAGTCCATCTGCAGTGTCACTGATGTGACACGTGGCTGGTGTTCTGTGTTATGTTTACCTTAAAGCTTACCATGCGATGGTCGCTGTTTCCCATATGGCATCCCACTTTCATGTCCTTGATCCTTTCTGAGTTTGTGAGGACAAGATGGAGAATAGCATCTCCTCTTGGGGTTTTAACAAGATGGCACAGTCCTTCACTTTGTAGTGACAATAAGAAGTCCCTACTTCTTCTTGTTGCTGCTGTTAGTGTGCTTCAGTTAATATCTGGTAGGTTGAAGTCCCCCACTAGTATTACTTTGCCTTCGTCAGACATTTTGTGGATTTCCTCTATTAGGTCTTTGTCTCCTTTATCTCCTTGATTTGGGGGCCTGTACACAATGCCGATTCTGAAGGGTTTTCCCTTGCCCATGTCTGCTGTTAGCCACAGTGACTCTAAGTCCCGGGTTGACCTTTTACATCTGTGGCTTTTATCTCCTCCCAGATGTAAATGGCTACACCTTCCCCTCCCTTTTTTTGCCCTGCCTATCTTTCCTGAACAGATTGTAACTGTGAATGGTCGTATCCCATCCGTGGTTTTCCATGAACCACATTTCTATCACAGCCACCCAGTCCAATCTTTCTGTTTCCAAGATGGCTGTGAGTTCAGGAAGTTTGTTGGTTAGGCTCTTAATATTTGCAACCATTGCCTTCCAGAAATGTATATCCTCTTTGGCACAAGGTTGTACTCTCTTCCTGGACTGCTCCAGTTTGCTCTTTCTGGCGAAGAGAGTATGGAGGTTGCTGGTTCGGGCAGATGTTAGCTCTGATTTGTTTTCTGAGGATGTATGCACCCATTTGGCATTTTGGGGAGTGATGATCAGCCCACCAATGGCAGGAGTGTGAGCTGCATCATACTCCCCTTTATTTAGTTTAAACTACCTGTATAGACATCAAATTTTTGTCTGTGTGCTCGCACACCTTCTCTGTTTAGGAGCAATCCATCGTATTTAAAAAAAACTCTTTCCCAAAAGTTGTGCCAGTTCCCTTTGTGGTGGTATCCCTCGTCTTGGCACTAGTCACACAGCCATGAGTTGAATTCACCTACTTCAATCTCTTTGACTCACTTGGTGCTTTTTCTTTTTTCCAACACTGGCAGCACTTCTGAGAATGCTAATTTGGATGGAAGGGAAAACAGTTTGTTAGTCAGGTCCTTGAAGTGTTTTTTTGCCTCCTGAACTGTGTGATTTGCCAAGTCATTTGTGGCAAGGTGTATTGTTACATGTGTAACATCTCCTGATTTCTGCACAATTGTCTTTATGCAGCTAGTGTCCCTACTTGCAGAGACTCCTGGTAGATGCTTTACCACAATGTCACTTTTAACATTTTGTGTTAGGTGGTGTTCCACTCCTCGGATCATAGAATCCCCAATTATGAGAATTTTGCTTTTGTTTATATTTGTGTCATTTTTATTTTGAGTTTTAGTATTTTTGTTGTTATTGCATTTGGTTTTGGTATTGTTGTTGGTTATATTTTGCATATTAGTGTTTTAGTTTTTATCTTAGTTTGTATTGGTTTTATTTGGCATGTTAGCCTTTTCTGGTGGTTTGATTTCTTTGCATTTTATTACTTTGTCTGTGGTTAGTAGCAGTGGAGTGAACCTGTTTTTTGTTTGGATGGCCTGGAAATGCTCCTAGTTTTTGGCTTCCTTCCTTCCTGGGCCTCCTATGATGCTTCTTTTTCCTCACCACCTGCCAGTCTCTGGGCCATGCCTCAAGTCCTGGCCCCTGACTGACATGCGGGTACTGGTAGTGGGGGGGTTGAGGAGGTGTGCTATAGAGTTCCCTGTATTGGAGGGTTGTATATAATAGTCCAAGCATCCTGTAGTTGGGCTGTAAGATCTGCTATGGTGCAGAACGCATGGCAGGGTCCTGGTTGCCATTTGTAGAACCTATTGTACAGTGCACCACAGTCTTCGCAACTGACAAGGTCCATTTGTTTTGTTTTTGCTTTTGTTTTAGTTGAGAAATAGTGCTGATTCTTGTTTCTTAGCAGGAAATGTAGACAAAAAAGAAAACAGAACAGTGAGATTTTATTTGTACCTTACTACCTCCTATCAGGTGTTGTGGGTGGTGCTACATGCCTATAAAAGCAAAAGTACTCAGGGAGGGTGGGTGGGCATATCTGACAGTTCCCTGTATGCTGTAGAAAACAATCAGGTAGCTGTTGAACAGACAAGGTCTAGCTTGTACTCCTGCAAGGTAAGAAGGAATCTGGTTACTAGGTCAGTTGTTCTGCCTTTGGCTCAGAACAGCTATGTGGAGTCCCCGCTCCTTGCAGTAAAACCCCCTGCCTGTGGTCCATGCATCCTGGCTCCCTGCTGCTGTGAAGGAGAGGGGACTGATCCACTGGCTGCAGGACATTACCCACCCTTCTCAAATGCTGGAGTGCCCAGGGAACTGCTACAGCCGAAGCTGCCGATGAAAGTAGAAGCCGCCGACTAGGTGGAACCTGGATGCGGCCATGCTGCTGCAAGTTCCATTTGTAGTGCTTCAGTCAGCAGACCTGCAAGCAAGAGCATGGGAGAATTTAAACCTCCTACTTGTGCTTCCCTCAGGTGAAGACCAGTGAAGCTCAGCAGACATTAAGGCTGGGGCTGGGCAGCATTTGGCATATGCCTCCTAGGGTTGCCCTTTGTGTCTGAGCTGTTCTGCTGGAGAGAACTGAAAGGTAGGAAAAAAAATGTTCTAAAGTTTTTTTTTGTCTTCTAGTCAGTTCAGGTAGGAAATGGGTGGTGACATGCAGAACCTATATAGGAAGACAAACAAGGGATGGGTGGGCAGAACCTTTGTTTCTCCTTCCTGCTGAAAAAACAATCAGTTTGTTAAGGTCTGCCACTTAGTATCACAACTATAGACTGGAGAAGAGGAGGTCTCTCTCCCTGTCTCTCAGTCTCTCAGTCAATGAAGATCAGTGAAGCTCAGCAGACAGTAAGGCTAGGGGCTGGACCACACTTGGAGTATGCCTCCTAGGGTTGCTCTTTGTGTCTGAGCTGTTGCTTCTGGTTGTTTCTGGCTGAGAGCTTTCTATTAGCTGACCACTATTTCAGTAGTGGGTACAGCAGACAGTAAGGCTAGGGGCTGGACCACTCTTGGCATATGCCTCCTAGGGGTGCCATTTGTGTCTGAGCTGTTGCTTTCAGCTGAGAGCTTTCTATTAGTTGACCACTAGTTTAGTAGTGGTACAGCAGTACACATTCTGATTTACATACAGCAGCCAGGAATTCTGGTTAAGTGTTCCAACTGCTCCTTATGCTGAGATAGCAGCCGCTGGCTGGGCCTGAGCAGAGCGATTGAGGAAAGAAGTCACCTCAGTGGAGATAGAAGCCCATACTGTTCACTCCAAGGGGGATTCAGCCAGGTAAAACTGCTGTTAAAAGGAATCCCTGCTTCTGCACCTGTCAGAGTCTGCCTTCCCTCTGTGATTGGTCTCTCTTCCAGTTGGTGAAGATCAGTGAAGCTCAACAGACAATAAGGCTTGGGGCTAGGGCTAGGCTAGGGGCTAGGGGCTAGGGGCTAGGGGCTAGGGGCTGGGGCTGGGGGCTGGGGGTGGCTGGGGCTAGACCACACTTGGCATACACCTCCTAGGGTTGCCCATTGTGTCTGAGCTGTTGCTTCTGGTTGTTTCTGGCTAAGAGCTTTCTATTAGCCAACCACTATTTCAGTAGTGGGTACACCAGACAATAACTAGGGGCTGGGCCACTCTTGGCTTATGCCTCCCAGGGGTGCCCTTTGTGTCTGAGCTGTTGCTTCTAGTTGAGAGCTTCCTATTAGTCGACCACTATTTCAGTAGTGGCACAGCAGTAAACTTTCTGATTAACATACAGCAGCCAGGAATTCTGGGTAAGTGTTCCAACTGCTCCTTATACTGACAGAGCAGCCACTAGCTGGGTCTGAGCAGAGCGATCGAGGAGAGAAGTCACCTCAGCAGACACAGGAGCCCAGACTGTGCACTCAAGGGGGGGATTCAGCCAGGTAGAACTGCTATCAAGGAATCTCTGCTTCTACACCTGTTGGAGGCTGCCTTCCTTCCATGATTAGTCTCTCCCCCAGTCAGTGAAGATCAGCAGACAGTAAAGCTAGGGTCTGGACTGCACTTGGGATATGCCTCCAAGGGTTGCCCTTTGTGTCTGAGTACTAATTTCTCATGTTCCCAGGAAGTGAGATGTATTTCCTTGAGCAGTGCCATTGTGGCTGTCTGTTGGATAAGTCTTGTCCTCTTAACTGGATTGTTAAGGCCCTTGATGTTGCATGGAATTATTTTCAAATCCCCAGCCATGGTATTGCGAACCCTTTCCTCCATACCAACTGCATGTTTCTTCCACATCTGGTAACAAAAGATGTTAGTTCAGTTAAAATGCACAGATTTGATAAATGCATTTGGGACACAGTACAACAGTACAGCTTAACAGTTGTGTCAGCCATATACCTATAAACCACACATACCGTATATCTACACTTGTCCCAAAGCAAATACTATAGTTTGAAAAAGCAACTAGCAGAGACTCTGCCAACTGGATGCCTGAACCATCAACAGACTGTAACTATTTCCAGGTGCCTCCCACAGGAGGCTGTGAATCCAACCCAGAATACCCCTGTGTAGGTATTGCACCCTGCACACAAAGCTCAGTGGTGCAATGGTAGTGGGCCTCCTTCTTCCCCTCCTTGGGCTAAGTCACCTTCACTCAGAGTCAGCCAGTTCATTTGTTGCACACTGCTCAGGGCAGAGCATGCAATTTTATGATGAAATCCAGTACAGCACCCCCCCCCCATGATTAGGGTTTAAAAGACAAGAGAGTTGTGGGCACCACCCCAACTCGGGAAGCCCAGAGCTCACAGTAGAAAGAAGGTGGTACAAAAAAGCTAAGAGCAGCATCCTGTAATGCAACTGTATTAAACTGAAAGGACAGGCCAGTGCCACCTACCTACCCTCCAACTGCTTCAGGTTGGTCCTCACCACCATGCCGCAATGAAGTATCTTTCTTTACAGTATGGAACGTAGCTTCAAGTCAGGAGGTATCTTCAAGATGGGGTCTCCTTTGTGACCAGGCCTCAGGGATCTTGTGATCCACCCCATCTACCAAGAGATATCCCCTTTGTAGCCACACCTATCAAGCCTGCTTACAGTCTTTTGCATATGTCATAGAGAGAGAGTGACACCATTATTCGATAGGTGGTGAGGACCCTTATAAAACCACAGCTGTACATTGATTGACAGGGCCCCACCCCAAGCCCTTTATTGCTGCATCACTCCAGGATCTCTAGGCTGAGGGGCTGACAATGTCCCCCAACCAATCAGCCTGCAAAAGCAAGGTAAGAAAATGTAACAAGTGGCCATCCTCACCCCTCATGCCCCGCTTGATGGACCAAACACCTCCCCAGAGAGATCCTTCATTAAAGTCCTGGTTAATAGCATAGACTTGTAATGATGAGTCTAACAGAATAAATGTGGAAGTTACAAGACAGCAAGAAAAATCATGCAATTCAGTACCTTCTTTACAGTACATGCCCCATCCCCCAGGAATTCACCCCAGTATGGTCTAAACCTCCAAGCTGCTAAATGCAACATGACTAACAGCACAATGCGTGGATGGAAAAGTCCATGAGTTGTCCATAGAAAAAGGATATTCTAGTCCAGAATGTCTAGGTCTCCATGAGGTACATAGGAGGCAGGGCCACACAAGAATGTGAGGGCTTGTAAAAACAAATAGTCAAATAGTCAGTGCCCAGGAAAGTTTGTGTGAGGTGAAGTAAGGGAAAACAGTAGATGGGAACTTTGTGAGTCCTGAGTTCAGTCCTGTGTATCTAAGTGATCTACGGATGAAGTAGCAGCACATTTGCCTTTCTGGAAGAGTTCTGTCCTGGCTGCAGCCATGGAGCTTGCCTGCCTCATGGCCTTTCACACAGGACTTTGGTGTGATCCACATGTGGGAATGCAGCTCCTTCTCCAGTTCTGCAAGTAGTGGTTCGGGTGGAGGGAAGGTTTGGGGAGACTAGTTTTCTGATCATGTCCACTGCATCTTCCAGATTTTGGAAGAACTCCAGGCCATTTTTCCTTAAGAATTTTATGTGAATGGGAGCAAAGAGCTGGCCTTCACCCCATCCTCCCACAAAGCCATCAACACTCTCAGGATGGGTTCCATTGTTCCATCTGGGTGGAGGCTAATTATGATCCAGGAAGACACATTTGTCACCAAAGGTAATTTACTTCTTCTCCCAAGCCTTTCTCAGGACTAACATTTTGTTGCAATAGTCAAGGAACTTCATGATGACTAAGCGGGACTGAGCATCAGCTGATCGGGGTTTTGGCACCAAGGCTCAATGTGCTTGTTCCATATCCCAAGAAGTATCTGCTGGTAAGCTCAAGAGTTCTTTTAGTGAGGCCACAAAGTCAGTCTTAGGACCCAGTTCCATGTCTTCTGATAGCCTGATGGACCTTGTTGCAGTGGGACCTGGACTCTAGGTTGTCAAACTTTGTCACTGTGCTTTTCTCTTTATCTCTTTACAGAGCAGGTATAAGATGGCTGCATTGTGAAGGTCAGTCTGGGTGGTATCTTCAGTTAAGCCCTGCTGAATCTCTGTTTTTCTTGTCTGGATCAATTTAAGGTCAGCTAAAGTAGCTATAATGGTCTCTAGTTTGGTGAAGGTTGAGCTAATGAGTTTAAGTTCTGCAACCAGAGACCGCAATGTGATGGTAACGTTTTCTTTTTTGGTCTCAGCCTCTGCCACACAGTCTGGTGAGCCGCTAAGTGCTGTCTGCTGAGACCTCTTTGGTTTTGGGCTTTCTGTCATGAAATCTTTCAATTTCTGCTGAGCCGACATCCTTGCTGCACCTGGTAAGTTCTTTTTTTTAATTTAATTTGGAGGGTCCCCAGGGAGGATTAAAAATAATTTAAGCTCTGCCCGACATAGAAACGCAGGAACTCCACTCCTGCATGTGTCGCGACATCACCAGAAATATTTTTTATAGGATGCTTCAAAAGTGCCAGCTAGCAGTGGCCAGGCACTGACAGGCTGCCAGCTGTCTCCCACTTGTTGCCCACAGCCCAGATCATGCTACACAAGCACGGCTCAGAAGGACACAAGCAATATTACAGTTGGAACCTCAGAAAATTGGGAATGTGAAAACTGGAAGAAAATATATATTGTGTTTTTTTATTTCTTATAGGCTTCTACAAAAGCACCAACTACTGTAGCAGGGGTTAGACACTGGCAGGCTACCAGCTAACACCCACTTGCTGCCCACTGCCCAGCTTACACAATGCTATCAAAGCTCAGGAGGGCACACAAAGTGCTACAGTAGGATACTCAGGCAGTTGACCAAAAAGTCTGGGAAAAAACCAAAATATGTTGTATTGATTTTTTATTTTTTGTAGAATAGCACAAAAGTGCCAACTGGCAGTGGCCAGGCACTGGCAGGCTGCCAGTAGAAACCCACTTGCTATACATGGCCCTCCCTAGTGATAGGCCTCAGGTCTCTGCTTTACCATGCACACTGACTAATGATAACAAAAATGCAGTCACTGAAAAAAGTAGCTATATTCCTTACTATTCTAAATTAAAAAAGAAAAAGTTGTTTATGCCATGGGCACATGGGTACTGCTAACACATACCCACTTGCTATCCACTGCCCAGTAACCCCCTAATCTGGCTTCAGGGGTCTCTGTACTATTGTATGTCCTGCTTATTCTGAAACAAATGCAATAACTGTGAAACAATGCTGCAGTCTAATCAGAATTCTTGATCTTCTTGTAAAAACAAATTGGTGTTTTTGGGTAATTTGGCTCTGGTAGACTGCCACCACCTCATTCTCCTGCTGCCTACTGGCCAAGCACACTCCCTCCCTCCTTCCCCACTGAGTTCCGACTCCAGACAACCCCTGGTTCCAGAGGTCTGCTGCTTTTCAGTACATTGCTTCACCTAACCAAGCTGTTTTTCTCTTGCCTTTCCTTCTGCTAAATAAAACAAAAAATATCACCTGCATCAGCCCTGCAGTTGCAGACTTTTATTTGTGTGATGTGCAGAACAAAAGTGAAGATTGTCAGCTTTTGTAAGGAATTTCTTAACTAATTTAGCTAAATTTTCCTGAGTGCCCTGCCTAAGCTACCTATTAGCCCAGCGCTGATAATACATGTAGGATCTTTAGCTGCGCCACGGTAACAAGCTGAGTGTGACTCTGACATAAAAAAATAAGGCTGTGACTTACACTGCCCTGTTAATGATTCATGTGCAGACTGCAGTTCACCTTTTAACTGATTCAACTGGTCCAGCTGTTTTGCACCTTGCCATCAAAGGCAAACCAGTCAAACTGAAAGTTTATATTTGTGCCCCCAAAGTTCATCATAATCCATAAGAATGAAACGCCCGAAGTTCAAGGTGTTCGATTCTTGGGTGGATCTGAACATGCAGCTGTAAAACACATTATTACATATAGAATGTTTTTTTTCTTAGAGCATATCATTTCCACTTCGAATCTTGAAATAGAACACAGAGAACAATGGGCCATACACACAGTATATAAATAGAATAATAGATAGGTTCCTGTGCATTACAATGTAGTAATTCCATCGAGAGGTTCTGGGGACATTGGGAACCTCGAGCGGCTCTAGAGGTTCCATGTCCCAGAACTCTCGATTGTAATGCACAGGAACATATTTTATTTTTTTAATATATGGATGCGATTTTGCTTTCTGAGGTAGTCGGCAGCAGTTCGAACAAGTCTCTCCTTGCTTCCACGCTACCACACTGTCTCAACTGCTCGCTTTGTTTTTTGTTTTAGTGAAGGACAGCCTACCTTTTCCATGTCTGGGAACGGGGTCAGCTTGATATCTGTATTTTCAGGTATTTTTTAAAAAGCTGTGAAATGTTACGTTGGAAACTCTGGGTAAAGCGAGACAGTGGCCGCCATGTTTTTCGAACTGTTCTGCCCGCCCTAACAGGAAAAGTGGCCAATTGGAAGGCACGTTTTAAAAGACGTTCGGAGCTGGACTAGCGCATGTGCTGTTGTGATTTGGTGATAATACTATCGTTCAGGTACCCAACGATAGTATTACGGCACCTGAACGATGGTATTATCACTCCTGAAGTGTAGTATTATCACTTTGGGAGTGATACTATTATGGAGAATTTTTTGTATGCTTTTGTACTATATTATTTTCATGATCCATATATTAAAATGGAAAAAAAGACAGTTTTAAACTAAAACGAGGTAGAACACTATGAATGCATAATAAATAGTTTGAAATATATAAAACACATAATGGGTTGTTGTAGTAGAATAACAGATTTATCTCCACACATGCATGGTAGGACCTTCAAAACTGACTCATAGTTTTGCCGCTCATGAGTTATATG
Source organism: Neoceratodus forsteri (assembly GCA_016271365.2). Taxonomy (NCBI): domain Eukaryota; kingdom Metazoa; phylum Chordata; order Ceratodontiformes; family Ceratodontidae; genus Neoceratodus; species Neoceratodus forsteri. The sequence goes on from CM057450.1 coordinate 1,648,451,236, forward strand.
GGTCTTACCACTCACTAGTGGAGATAAATGTTTTATTCCAGTGCAACCTGTTATGTATTCCCTAGTCATTGAACAATATTTTAAGTAGAAAATGTACAGAGGTAAACAACTATCCATTTTATGGATGTGACGTGAAGGAAAGGGGCATGGCAGGTACAAAGAAAATACGCAATAAGCAAAACTACAAACACTAAGACATCAATAAATCATAATACATATGAAAATACAAAGGCACCTGGCAAGTCAGCCAGAATACCACACAGCTTAGTATACTGCAAATAGACACACATCAAGGCAAATTCAACAAAGACATAACTTGAATACTCAACAGCATTTTAGTTAAGACAAAAGAAGAATTAATAGGGAGAGAAAGAGGGCAAAATGAGACCCAAGCTTACACTTATCTGCCTGAAGGCTTACTAATTTAATTATATCTGGGAAAGGTTATTCATTAGCTGGGGTAACTGGTAATTGATGACAGTTGTTCCATAATTGTACTTTCTGATGGATTACCAGATAGCCTACAGGTACTGTCATGCTACCACACTGGTGATCCAGTTCAGGAATGAGAATGGTCCACTGGCATATGGGAGGCAAATAATATAGGAGTTTTGCAGGCAGCAGCATGTCCTTGATTGGGTGGGTTGGCATGGCACGTCTGTAACATCAGCAGCCACTGTGGTATCACACTAAAAGGTTTACATTCAAGCTGCAAGGGGAGCTATATATGGTGAGGTTCCCAGTGGTTATGGTGCACATTATGGGAGGGGGGCATGGGAGGCAGTACTACAAGGGACAAAACAGCCAGGCTCCATCTGAATGACAGCTGCTACTAGAACACTAGGGTCTCACTTTATCAAGTCTATAGCCTGCCCCTGCCACAGAGAGAACTGTGGGAGCTCACAGAAGCAGTGCAGTTAGAGGCAGATAGGGCTGAACGGTTGTCAGAGGACAGAAGGAGTGGGGGGGTGGGGAGCCCAGAGAGAAAAGCATATATACCGACAATATAAAAATACATGTGTTGTTAGGGATTTTAACCTATTGCTCTGCTGGGATCTCAGGAGACAAAACGGGTGAAAGGATGGGGCAAATAGAGCATTCAATTATCTAAGATGTTTTCCTAACCAGCACTTGGTCCCAAGTATAATGTTTGTGTCTTAGTTTCAGGAACAGGCAATCAAGCTGTTGATACATTCTATTCTATAGTGATGCATTTGAGGAGGAACCTTAGTGTGAAATGATACTGTGAACTTAACAGAGTTTCAAGTTTAATAATATGGGATTTAGGGGCTGTGGTATAAATCACAGTCGCTGTAGTCAATAATTATTAGAATCCTCAGTCCAAATAGTCATCTTATTGAACCTTTATATAAGATACTATCATCTGTATATAAGGCACCTGATTTTTTAAGGAGCTGCTGATGCCCCTTGGAAAACTTTGGAAAACATAATATTTAGAAACAGTTCAGCTTGTATTTCAGTTATTTTCTATATATTTCTCATCCTTCATATTTATTACCAAGGAAATTCGTATAAAAACAGGATCTTTTGTCTCTAGAGTTCACTGTCCCTACAACTTATTACTCACTTAAAGGAGAACTGCACTGAACTGGTAAGTCAGCTTGCCCTCTAGAGACTGATTTTAAAATACAGATTCCAGTTCTGTTACTGCTCCAGTTATACAAGATTTTTAGTGATCTTAGCGAGTGTTTCCTATTTACAGTATACACAAGTAGTACCATTTTAGAATTGCATGATATAGTTTATGCTCCATGCGCAGCTCTTGCATTGTTGGTTCAATGCATACATGTTCTACTATGGAACTCTGTGGATGAGAGGGATTGGGAGTAGTCAGGCCGTAGCCTGAATGCCTAGGCCTTCGTTTGGATTCAAAGATTTTAACCAAATATGCCTTACTTCAGCTGGCCATGGATATCAATGTGGCCTAAACAGCATGTGCATGAACTTGGGATTTCAGTTTTTGAAATCCTTGTTACTACATCAAACATTTCTACAATTGCACTTAGCATCACAGTATAAATCAGAAACATCCACAGGGGCTACTATCAGGCCAGTATATAAGGACAAATAGCATCTGAAGCAGTATTTAAAAAAACAGCTTCTACTGGGACAATGACTTCCAGGTTCAGTGTAGTTCCCCTTAAAGTCATAATTCTCTATTATGACTTCACCATTGGTTGTCATGGGAATAACTGTGATGTCACAAACAGAGCATTATGACAACAGGTGGGGAATAAGCAATACGAGCTTATGCACTCTCAGTGAACAAAGATCCTGTTTTCATGCATATGACCTCAGTAATAGAAACACAGAAACATAGACTGACAGCAGAAGAAGACAAAAGGTCCATCTAGTCTGCCTGGAGATCCCTACCTGCCCCTGTATCTATTGTCCATATAGGGTTTTATTCCTTCCAGTCCAGCATCTCCTGCTCACCTCCCTACAGCTACTACCCTCAATAACCACAAAACCCTTCAATCTGTCCATCCATGCTCATGCTTGAAACCTTTAATGGATAGCTAAGGAGAACAAAAAAGGGGGCAGGACCTTCTTCAGGTATGTAGGGGAAAGAGGAAGACAAGGGGTGGTAGTGAGAATCAGGAGGGCAGGAGGGACTGTGCAGAGGAAGAGGAAGAGAAAGTGGAAATACTAAATCATTACTTCCGCTCAGTCTTCATGATAGAGGGTGGGCTGATGGACCAGCATGCTACAGTAAGCACCAGGGAGGATGGGGTAGTGGACACAAGTCCATTTTCAGTGGAGAGGATACAGAAGAGATTGGAAGCCTTAAAGGAGAATAAGGCCAGGGGGCCAGATGGGATTAATCTAAGGGGCATAAAGGAACTGCACACAGTGCTGGCTACCCCTCTGGCATCACCTTTTGGCACATCAGTGGAGATGGGAGAGGTTTCAGAGGACTAAAGGAGGGCTAATGTGGTCCTTCTGCACAAAAGTGTGAGTAGGGAGGTTGCTAACAAGTACAGACCAGTCAGTCTCACATCGGTGGCGAGGAACTAAATGGTGACACTACTGAAGGAGAGGCTCAAGGAGCAACTAAAGGTAAAAGGGCTTCAGGACCACCAGAAGCACAGTTTCAAAGGGGGAGGTCATGTCAAACTAATCTCATAGATTTCCTTAACTGGGTTACTGGGGGGTGGATCAAAGGAGGACAGAGGGAGTGGCCTATCTGGACTTCAGTAAGGCTTTTGACACTATTCCACACAGGAGGCTAGTTAAAAAACTAAGCAGGCTCGAGGTAGGGGAAAAAGTGACAAGCTGGATATCAAATTGGTAAATGGATAGTAGGTAAAGGGTGGTGGTGGTGGTGGTAAATGGTAGCCACTAAGACAATAGGAGAGTGTCTAGTGGGGTGCCACTGGGTTCAGTGCTGGGACCATTCCTCTTCAATGTCTTCATAAGTGACACTGTGGAGGAGCTTGAGGGGAAAGTGTGTCTCTTTGTGGATGATACAAAAATCTTCAACAGGGTTGATGCTCAGGAAGTGGAGGATAGAATATAAAGGAATCTGAGAAAACTAGAGGTATGGTCTAGGGGTGAAAGCTGGATTTCAGTGCAAAAAAGTGCAAGGGTATGCACTTAGAGCTGTGGAACCCAGGGGCTGTGTATCAGATGGGAGGGAGTGGGCCTTACAGTTACCAAGCAAGAAAGTGACCTAGGGGTCATCATATCTAATGACCTCAAGGTAGCTGGCAGTGTGACGATGCAGTGTGAAAGGCTAGCAGGATGCTGGGGTGCATCGGGAGAGGGATTTCTAGTAGGAGAATACAGGTGGTGCTGCCATTGTATTACTCACTGGTGAGGTTCCACATGCAGTACTATGTCCAGTTCTGGAAGCCGCACCTCTGCAAGGACATAAAAAGGGTGAAGACATTACAGACGAGGGCAACCAAAATGGTGAGGGGGTTGCATGAGAAGCCATATGAGGAAATGCTGCAGGAATACAACAGGTACTCCTTGGAAGACAGAAGAGTGAGATAGGACGTGATTGAAACCTGCAAGTACCTCACAAGAGAGAACAAGGTGCAAGTGAAGAGTTTATTCTAGAGAGAGGAAGCCCTAAGTACAAAGGGGCATGCAATGAAACTAAAGTAAATAAAGTTTAGGAGAAAGGTGGAGAAATACTTCTGAATTAAAAGGGTGGTAGATGACTGGAACAGCCTGCTAGAGGAAGCAGTGGGGGCAAAGACAGTGGTGAGTGTCAAGCATGCATAAGATAGGCACAGTGTTGTATGAGGTAGAGGAACAGGGGGCGGTAGCGACACCAATGACCAACTAGGGTCAGTGGAAATGGAATATGCAGAGACAAGAGGCATATTGGATGAACCTAGAGGACCTTTTCTGCTGACAATAATCTATATTTCTATGTTTCTCTATGGTCTTAACATCCACCACCACCTCTGCTGGCTGACTGTTCCATGGCTTTACCACCCTGTCTATAAAATGCAACTTCCTCCCTTCCATCTTAAACCTTCACCAGTCAGTTTCCACTTATGACCTTGGGTTCCTGACTCTGTACTCCTGCTAAAGAGTTCCCCGCAGCTCAGTGTGTTTATTCTCTTCAGGAACTTGAAGGTCTCTATCATATCCTCCCTTTCTCACCTGGTCCCCCGCGAGTGCATGTTCAGTACCTTGAGACAATCTTTTTAAGAGATGCCCTGTGGGCCCTGAAACATCCTGGTCACCCTGCATTGCACTATCTCCAGCCTGTCCCTGCTCTTCCTTAGGTGAACACTCCAGAACTGAGCATCTCCCTGATCCCTTCGTCACTACCTACTCTTCCACACAGCTTCATGATGTAGTAGTAGTAGTAGTAGTAGTAATAGTAGTAGAGGTGGTGGTGGTGGTGATGATGGTAGTAGTAGTAGGAAACAAATGTTATTCATTTCAACTGAATAGGCAACTTAACTGAAACAAGTTAATTTCCAATGAGGTCCTTACAAAAGATTGATCACATTGTTAAGGTTTTATAAGATATTACATAGATATCAAAAGACAAAGTTAAAAATATAAATGCAAAACATGTACAGTAGATAGTCAAAAATGTATACATAATCGAATCAATAGGTAACATACTATTATTAAAAGACATTCTGTGCATTAAATCCAGTACCCAAAGGTTATAAGATAGTTCAGTATATAGCACTAGCACAAACAAATCTACTAGTATGCTTGTCAGGACAACAAATTGACTTCTGGGATACCCATGAATTGAACAATTTTTTTTATAAAGCCCAGATGGATTTTACCATTTGGGGGTCTTAGATAAAGTGGCATCAGGTTCCACAATTTCAGGCACATATTAAAAAAGTGAGACCTTGATAGTTAAACTACAGCTTTTATGGGGTCCTCCACAACCTAGATCCTCTTTTTGGCATTTTGACAATCTTCTACTTAACGACCCTGAATTCTTATCTATGATTAAAGTGCAGATCAATGATTTTCTCTACCAAAACAATCCTGCAGATACCTCTATGTCTACTGTATGGGAAGCTGTTAAAGACATGATCCAGGGGAAAATAATTAGCTACGCTGCACATCGTAAAAAAGCAAGAGAGCAACAATTCTCTGACCTTGAAAAATCTCTTAAAATTAAACAGAAATTATACTTTCAATCTCATAAACAGAATCCCAACTCACAACTTCATTTTGAAATTCTCCAATTAAGAAACAAAATAAACTAACTAATGTCTCGAAAAACTGAGTTAGCTCTATTTAAACTTAAACATAGGTACTGGGAACAGGGAGGTAAAAATGGGAAACTTCTCTCTTACCAACTTAAAATGCATTAAGCCGAACATCATATTCTAGGTCTTAAGGACTCTCAAGGTATTATCCACTCTGACAACCTCTCCATAAACCATATTATGAAATCATTTTATCAGAATCTTTACTCTAACACTAACCCTTCACCTATCCTACATATTCAACAATTTCTAGACAGTTTACATTTGCCTCATCTCTCCATCGCTGAAGCAAATTCTCTTGGTAAACCGTTCTCCCGCCAAGAAATTCAGCAAGTGTTATCCTCTTTGAAATCTGGTAAATCTTCGGGGGAGATGGATTTTTGGTAGACTTCTACAAGGCACTTTCCGACATTTTATGCCCCATTCTTTTTAATGTCTTTCAAGAATCCTCACACAAAGGTAAACTTCCTCCTACATGCACTGACGCTATTATCACATTAATCCCCAAGAAAGACAAAGATCCTTTACTACCGGCTAATTATAGACCTATTTCATTACTAAATACAGATGATAAATTATTTGCTAAGCTTTTAACTTGCATTTAGAACCACTTATCCTTAAATTATTTCATTGCTCACAAGCCAGGTTTATTAAAAATAGATCTAGCTCGGATCACCTACGCTCTCTATTTAACTTAATCTACAAAGCCAAATCTCTAAAAACCCCTGCAGCAGCTATTGCCATTGATTTCTAAAAGGCCTTTGACTCCCTAAATTGGAATTACCTTTACCAAGTTCTGTCTTACTTTGGTCTTCCCCACACCTTTTGTTCCTGGATCAGATTACTATATACTTCTCCTACAGCAAATATCCTTACTAACGCCACCCTCTCTTCTTCTTTTCAATTGGCAAGAGGAACCAGACAAGGATGCCCTTTGTCACCCTTTTTGTTCATTTTAGCTATGGAACCCTTATCTGCTGGCCTATGTCAATCTCCTGATATGAAAAGCATCACTATTGGCAATTCCAGATACATGTCTCTTTCTTATGTGGATGATCTTATAATACAAAATCATACATGCCCACACAATGCAAAGCATCATGGGCTGCATATGCAAATCACCCCAGAATGTTATGCTGGTTCAACTTTAAGCAGAATTGCATGGTGCCGAAAGGCCTCTCACACAGTTTGCAAGGGGTGCTAACAGATGACATATACACGTGTTTCATCCTACCAGGACTCATCAGTATGCCTCGTCTGTTTGACACCCCAGTGGAATGAACCAGCTACCTAAGACGGTCTGTCTGGGCTATGTTGTAGTGAACCCATTAAAATAAAAACTATTTAAAGTGAAAGAACCTCTGTGCAAACACTGAGGCAAGGGTTACCTCAAAGGGCATTTGGCTGGAAGCCAAGTTTCAGGAAAATACAAAATCACACATGCCCACACAATGCAAAGCATCATGGGCTGCATATGCAAATCACCACAGAATATTATGCTGGTTCAACTTTAAGCAGAATTGCATGGTGCCGAAAGGCCTCTCACACAGTTTGCAAAGGGTGCTAACAGATGACATAGACACGTGTTTCATTGTACCAGGATTCTGCTTAAAGTTGAACCAGCATAACATTCTGTGGTGATTTGATCCCTCTCTACTGATTTGACCCCCTCTACCACCACCTTCTACTTTTTCTCCTTTAACTACAGGTAATTTCCTAACCATATAACTATGTCCCTGCTGTTTACTAACCTGTAGACCATTGCTCTCCTGGTAGTCCACAAGGTCCTCTTTAAACAGTAATGCCATCAGTTTACCTACTGTAGGGGTAAGGCTGAGAGGTCTGTAATTCCCTGATTGCTCTTTACCCACTTCATGTATCAGGGCTATATCCTCTACTGTACAGCCTTTTTGGGACTATCCCAGTCAGAACATAGCTACTGAATAGCCCTACTAGAGAGTAATGCCATTTTCAGGCAGGGGCCCTGCCCATTATCTTCCCTAGTGAAAAGAGAGCAGATGTAATCAGTAAGGACAGCTGCTTTTTGTTCATTTCCTCTAGTACCCTCCCCCTTCTTGTAGCTTAACCATATCCCCTCCCAGTTTCCTTTTCCTTAATATATCATAGAGGCTCCCACAGCCATGCCACACATCTGTAAAATGTATTCAGCAATTCAAAAATGTTGTGGGTTAGAATGAATTCCAGGCTATTTAAAAGGAAATCAATTGGCATCTTTGAGCCTTCTGGGTGATTTTCTAAGAAGAATTTGCAAGCACGAATTCCCTGGTCATGTTTAATTGATGTATATAGAGAATTTACATCAGTTGTAAGCCATGGAAAGTCTTCTTCACATACTAAACCATCAAACTTTCTGAGCACATAAGTAGTGTTTTTGACATACGACTGCAGATTAGACACACATTTCTGAAGAAAGAAATCTACAAATTTCTCTAAATTTTATGTTAATTAATCAGCCTCTGAGATTATTGGTCTACCTGGAGGATTTTGCATATTTTTGTGTGCCTTAGGTAGTATATAAAAACCTGAAACTTTAGGATTATCTTTCCAAATAAACCTGTACTCTGAACAAGTCACTTAACCTCCCCAGTGCTCCCAGGGTCACCCTTGAAAACAGGTCCTGTGAGTACTGGGTCTTACCCGGTTAGCAAAGAATTAAAAAAAAAACTAAATAAGAAAACTTAATTAAGTGCCTAATTTTCCTGTTTTGTGAGATTATATTTCTTAGGGGCACCAGACTGATGTAACAACTCTTTAACTTGTTGTAATACAGTTTTTTCAGAAGCAGAAATAACTGAATTATATGTGGTAGGATAAAATAAAGATTTTCTCTTTTTGTACAGAAACACTTTATTGAGTCCTTCAAGTTGGACCGGATACAATAGTAAATAAATATATTGCCATATAACCAACACTTATAGAAAGGGTGATAATTATACAACAAGAAAAAACAAAGCAAGGGCAATAGTCGGATTAACAATAATGCATAAAAAACATTCACCAAAAGAAGACTGTAACAAGAAACAGAAAAGAAAACCATATGAGTAGTATACAATAATCGGAATACTCTAAATAAGCAACAACCTATTCTTATAAAAACTAACAAATATATAGGTACACACATCTCAAATATGCGCACTGACTTCTTAATGGGTAGGAGCATACCAATACTAGTAAAAACACTTGTCCAAAATATTATGGTAGTAAACAAACTATACCCTATGGGCCAGATATTCAGAAATGCGCCAAAGTCCGGTGCAAGTCCGGCGCAGCACAAATCCAATGCACCATGGCACAAATGGAACCATATTAAGAGGTTGCGCGGGCTGAACTGTGCCAGTGCAACCTGGCTCAATATGGCTGAGCTGTACCATGGCGCAAACAGAGTTGCGCCATGGCACAAACAGAGTTGTGCCATGGTGCAAACAGAGATGCTCCAGTGCAACACTGGAGCAGAGCAGCACAGCAACAGAAGGGGGCAGGGCACAGAGAGCAGACTCAGGGACAGGGCCATGGCAGCATAGTGACAGGCCACAGGAGGCCTCCACTGGACCCCAGAACACAACAGTGGCATGGACAACAGATGACAGGAGGTGCCAATGGCCAATGGAGGGCCACCAAGGGAGCCCCTCTGGCAGGCTGCTGGCCATGCCCCACCCCCTGAGACCATAGCAGGCCACACCCAGGACCATGCAGCTGAGCACACACATGCCACACAGGCACACAGGGAGCCAACACAGTGGGCACTGAACAGGCTGGGAGGCAGGCAGCATGGCAGACCACATGGGACAGGCAGCACAATGCCAGGCAAAGGACCCACACAGTGTGCAGACTGTACCCGACCAATGACCATGGCCATGTGCCACCACCATGCACACACACCCACCACACACCCCTGACTACCACCCCATGGGCATCCCAGTGCACAGCCACCGATCCAGGGGATGGACCCCACCACAGTGGGACAGACCACAGCATACAGCAGGAAACCACGGAAGCATGACACACGACCCCTCACATGCACACAACATGGACGGACACTGGGCCACTGCAGCATGGCTCCTCTCGCCACCTGCAAAGCAGACACAGACACAGACAGGTATGCCAGACAATATATATATATATGGAACAACTATCTACAGACACAGCAGTGGCTGGGGAAGGGTAGGGACGGCGAGGGAAGGGGACAGGGAACAGGGACTGTACAGTGGGAGAGGGGATTGTAGGGAACGGTCCAACAGGGGAAACAGAGGCAATCCTAGTGACAGCCCCAGCCGGCCACTCTGGCATGCCATCCCTCTCATCTCTACACCATCAGTATGCCCCACATGGCCACCACCACCACCCCAAGTATGCCCGAGACTGTGAGCTGGATCTGCCACAGAAGCCGGCTCAGCATCTGGTGCAGCGGTGTCCACACTGGATGCTGGACACCTATAGCAAGGGGCAGGGCAGGTACTCAGTGGAATGGCCCAAGGAACCACGCCCACCCACGGTGTGCATGTGCGTGATAGGGCATACGTCATCATGGGCGAAGTGCATGTTGCCAGTCCCACACAGCTTGTGCAGTGCCAAGACATTGCTCTATTCATGCGTCTTGTGTGAATGACACCATGTCAGCACAGCACACCTGCGCACTGCAGGCCCGATCACCATGCATGCATGGGCATTGCACCGCCACTTGCTCTGGTGCAATACCATTGCGCATGGCACAATATCTCGATATTCAGATGCTACATGCAAATGTGCTCATCAGCCAATGCATGGCACAGTGGGGTTTATTAGCATAACATTAGTGTTGTGCACAACCTCATTTTGCATGCATTGCACCACATAAGCACCACCAAACAGCACAGGCCATGTACCGGAATTGCAACCTTGATAGGTGTGGTGGATGCAGCAGCAGCACACTGGGGGCAGATAGCACTGCAAGGTGGGATGGACCAGGGTGATGCTGCCAGGGCCTCAGCAGGTATGCACTGTCACTTGTGCGGTGCATGCCATGGTTAGCCCTCTGCTATGCTATGCTATGCTGCACCCCTTGCCTGTCCCTAGCATCCACCCCACAATGCACATCTTGCCCACCCCCATCCCCAGGACTGCACTGCCCAGCACACCCTTCCCATTCCACACACACACCCACTAGGTGGTCTGTAGGGTTGTCCCCATGTTCACATCCATGGCACAGCGCAGAGCTGTGCCAGATGACTATGTCCCGTGCACTCCCAGGGTGTGTGGTGCAGACATTTGTGATGCGCCCCATGGCATCGAACACCACCTGGCAGTTGACATTTGGGCACCCCTTCCTGTTGCTATGCACCAGTCCCACAGGGCCAGGTGGCATGCAGATGCCCACATGGGTGTAGTCACTGGCCCCACTCCCACCAGACATGTGGGCCACCCTGTGGCTGTTCTGCATCTGTGCTGTGCACTCTGCCTGTGTGCTGGGGAAGTGGCTGCATTCCACAGCACATGGCAGCAGAGCTGTGGGGACCTGTGTGAGGAGGCTGGCCATTGCCACTTGGGTGATTCCAGTTGTGTCCCCGGTTGGTCCTTGGATGGTGCCCATGGCGAGCAGGCATGTGACGGTGGTCACCGTCGTCTCCACAGGCATGGCATGGCTCCATCTGGTGGGTGCCTGCTGCTCCTAACTGCATAGCCTGCAGGGCTGCCTCAGCATGGCCCTGTTCAGGTGGTACTGGCCCATGACCTCAGTGTCACTATAGTTCCCATCAGTGCTGCAGGCACAGTACCGCCTGTGTCGGGCATGCCACCGCCGGGCCCTTCATTGGCCATGTAGCTGTTCCTCCTGCCGCCGCACACCCCTCATTGCCGCCCCCATCAGGACAGGCACAATCTCCATGTCTCCTGCTGTCCACTGTCCTCTTGGGAGGTGGGCTGCTGGCTGTGTACCACCCTGGTACACAGGCATTGTGTCCATGTGTGTGTGTGTGTCTCTCTCTCTCTCTGCCCCTCTCTCCCTCTCCCACACCACCCATCTGCTCCTCTCCCTCTGTGTCTGGTCATGTGTCTGTCTGTCTGTCCCTCTTTATCTCTCCCTCTCTCTCTCCCACTCTTGGCACGACTGCTGTCTGTGTGTTTGCGCCCTGTTTTACTAGGAACAAGTCTGATAGGAGCAAATTTGATTTGCTCCACACTTGCACCATGGTTGCACAGTTGAATATGCCACTGCACTGGTTATTCATGGGAACGCCCCCTGCACTTGCGCCTGCATACATTATAGATGCACATTGGCACAATGGATTTTGTGCTGTGCATTGGCTCCAGCTGAATATGGCTCCTTGGCGCAATTCTGCAGTTGTGTCAACGCAACTCAGTTGTGCCATGCGCAGCTGCTCTGAATATCTGGGCCTATGAACCCACCCCAATGGAATTTAACCAAACATCCCATGCTTGGTGGAATTTTGAAAGTGTCTTCCTTCTCCAAAATAATACACATTGAAAGGAAGCAGTTTTAATCATTGCTTGCAACCACTGCACATAGTGTGAAAGAATATTTGATTTTCAATGAATAAGGAGAAGCCTCTTCACTTCTAATGCAGCAGTGTAGAGAATCGACTTATAATGTACTCCCAGGTTTGTAAGGGCAACTGTGTGGGATCCCCTAAAACCCAAAAGGAGATAGACTGGAGTATTTTTATGCCCTAGTGACCTGGTAATATCCCTCCACCAACTTTTCACCAGAGATCATTCCCATAATATATGGTAATGAGTACCCAGATCTGTATTACACCTCCAACAGATATCTGAAGGTGACAAATCCATACTCCATAACTTTACTAGTATCCTATACCACCTACTAAAAATCTTTTTCTGTATGAGTTGGGTTTTGGATCAGGAGAAACCTGATGGGCTATTGCCCAATGGCATGGGGTCATGATGTCACAAGACATTATGATGCATGGCAAAATTGCACTGCCAATACAGCGCAATTTCTGTCATGAGGCACAGGTCTTTTTTCTGTGGGAGGCTCTGCTCCCCCCACACACACACCCCATTACAGGGGGCACCCCCCCACTAAAGATTCTCAACTCCGAAGGGAGGGTTCAACTCAGGGAGTGCACAAGTCAAAAAAAAAAAAGTTTCGGGGATCGGGAATCAAACCCTGTCCCAGATGCAGCACCTGGGTTCCTGGTGCTGTGGCTCAGTCCTGTAAGCCACAGCAGCTGCTCAATATAACCACTCCCAGCAGAGGTCTTATCCTCTGCCTGGGAAAGTGCTAATTGTGCAATACCGCATACAGCAGTATACGCAGTATTGCACCATTAACGTTTCCATACTACACTGCACCGGTTTAGCCATAATGTCATGCACTATTAAGCATGCAACATTATGACCCGGTAGGTTGCCCAACACTGCATCCATCTATCCATTTTAATCAGCAGTGTTCCCAGTTTGGGAGACTAGTTTTCTGCAAAAGTTTGTATAGCACACTTGTATGTCCTCAAGTTAGAGAAAACCATACACGTAAGTTTTTAGTTAGGTCAGTCTGAACCAGATGATGGTTTTTCATAAACCATGAATAGGCTTGCCAGGATTTGATAAATATTGGTATCCTTCAATAAATGTCGATGGAATGCTAATGCTAATTTCACAATTCGATTAAAATAAACGGCAAAATTTCTCTCATTCTGTGGGAATCTCAGTTGGTACTTTAAGTTGTTGTCATGTCTACTGTGTCTTTAAAAAAATTCTCAATGACAATCTGACACTGCCATTAGTTGCTATGAACCTTAAATGCAGTGCCATGCAGATGAAAGGGGTGCAATTGACACGTTCTATTAAGTGTCAAAGCACGTCCGATCACCAGTCACTGACTTCCACTAGCTTCACATGTTATGCAGCTGCTGAGACTAATTGCAGTTTAACATTCCTACGAAATATCTGCTCTCATTGTCAATGGCTATTAATTCTTCAATTAGCTTGTAAATGTTGTTACTTACTAAAGTTTAGGGAGACTTGGTTTGAACAGATCCTCTGTCTACATGGCGGAATGGGCAGAAAGCGAAAGACTGTAGATGAGTATTGCAGCCAGTACCACAACCTGGAACTCAAGACAGTTAAAAAAAAGTGTATGAGTGAAAATGTTCAAATCCTATGGTGTAAAATTTGCAAAACTGAAGTGTCAGACCAGTCGAACAGAATTACTGGGGACCTGAACAGCAAAACTCATATCAAACTGAAAGAGATGCTGGAAAACATCAGGCAGGCTTCAACTGAAGCATGCTTGGTAAGACTGAAACTAAAAAGTGAAGAGGCTGCTGATTTCCCTCATGATTTAGTAAGAGCTTTGTGTTTCTAGGGGATACCAATGAATGCTGTTTTTTTGACACCATTAAGAAAATATGCCACTGTAGCCCATACATGGCTGGTTGATAAATACTTGCCTGAGGTGTATTGCAATCACCAAAAAGCAATCCAGGAAATGTTTTATGGCCATAGATTTTCCTTTGTTATTGATGAGACCTCTGAGCTAGGGGGGCTACCTGCTGTGAGCATCATTGCAGTATTTTACAGTGAGACTACAAAAGTAATAGACAGTCTACTGCTCATGTCTTCATTCCTAATACAGTGAAATGCTGGTGTTATTTCCACACTTCTGCTTGATGTGATGCGTGAGTATGAATAGTCTTGGGACAATTGCATCTCAATCAACAGTGACTCTGCCATGTACACGCAGCAACTGGTAAAAGATTTAAAAGTATTATATCCGCATTTGTTGCACATTCCATACATTGCACGTCTCCTGCATATAGCCATCGAACATGCATTGGGAACACCAGAGTTTGCTGATGTGAAGGATTTGTCATACATTTCCCTGCACTATTTAAAAATGCAAACAGGCAGCGCAGAGCTTTTTTCAAAGTTTGCACCACCAATCTAGTTAGTCCATCTTCATTGCAAGTCCTGCCACGTGTCGTACCAACCAAATGGTTCTCAGGGCAAGAAGCTGCTAAATGTATTTACTCACACTGGGACAGTGTCACAGACTTCCTAGCACTCGAAGAAGTTGCCTGTGAATCAAAAAAGGCCAGCAGACTGAAGAACATTGTAGCCAAGGATGGCAGGCAGCATAATTCATACTGTAAGTTGAATTTTGTCTGTATGTTTTTAGGAAAAATACATGAACTGCTCATTAAGCTTGAAAGCAGTGACCCACTATCACACCAGGTTGAAAAGTTTATTAAGTGTGACTGCAGACTAGCGTCTGATCCAGATGCTGCCATTAAACTAGTAGATCTTAAATCAATGGGCTCTAAGAGGTCTAAACTGAATAATGCAATGCATACTTTTGCCTCTAACTTTGATCAAAAATTAAAAGCCACAATTGCACGCAATGTACCACATGGACTATATGGGCTGGGGTCTCTTTTTGCAAACCTTCAGTTGTTCAATCCCTGTTTAAAAGGACAGCTGACACATGATGTTAACACTTTCCAGAACATTGTGAGGCACTTTAAGTGTAACAACAAAGCCTTTGAGCAAGAATTTAAACTTTACATCCTGCTTCCAGAGCCATCTGACACTAACATGACTGCACTCGAGTACTGGAAATGTCAGAGGCAGCAACTACCAACATTGAGCACTGTGGCATTTTGTGCATTAGCCATCCCAGTTACCTCAGTGTGCATGTAACGCTTCTTCAGTCTGTTTCATAAGGTCCAGGACAAATGCAGAATGCATTTATCTGATGAGAGAATGGGGCAACTTAATGCCCTGTACCACAATAAAAATATTACTTCTTCTTTTATGAGCTTTGGTACACCAGAAGTGTCTGAGGACAAATGACTTTGGGAAAGTGGGGAGAATCGTGAATGGTAATGTTTAAGGAATTCATATGCACTCTGATTCATTAATAACTTAGTATTCTTATAATTGTCCTAATGCTTTGATGAAATGCTTTTAATGTATAACAGTTCTTTGTTGTTAACCACATTTTTATACTCTAATTAAATCGAGGATTTCATAAATGCTTGAGGAACTTATTTTTTTTTCAATAAATTTGATCAATAAAAGATGAAATAAAAATTAGAAAATAACGATCAATATTTTCAGTCGAATTTAAAAAAAATAAAAATCAAGTCTTAGCAAGCCTAACCATGAACTGAATACATGTGTTAATTGCAAATATCTCTATAAATCCCTTGCAGTGAAATCAAATGCTGCCTACAATTGGGAGAAGGATCTGAATAGGCCACTTTCAGGATAAAACAGATCACTCACCAAGGATATTCCACTCAACTAGGGGTGTTGGCTGCACTCTCGAGCAGACTTAGATAGACCGGATGGTCTGTTTCTGCTGGCACATTCGTATGTTCGTATGTTCGTATACCCTTTGTTGGCCCATTCATCTTGGCTATATGCCTTTCCAATTGTAAAGCCAATAAAGTTTCTTTATGCCACTCGATAATAGAGGGAATCAAATCATCTATCCAGTGCCTCATAATTATCAATTTGGCAACAGATGATATAATGACCATAAAGAATTTTCACTGTTTAATTATTTGTGATGGGAAGTAATTAAGCAAGCAGATTTCAGGTGTAAATAAAGGCTCCAACCCCAAATGAGGATCTATTGAATTTTGAATAGCTTTCCAGAAAATCTGGATTTTTGGACATAGCCATATCATATGGTAGAGGTCTCCATAATCCTCTTTACACCAATGACATTGTGAAGAAGAGAGCTTTCCAATCTTGTTTAATTTTTCCAGTGTAAAGTAGAGATTATGCATATTATTGTATTGTTGCAGCCTGAGTCTATCTTGTTTTATAAATTTACGTAAGTTAGACCAGATTTGTTGCCAGAATGTAGGATCATCATTAAGAGACAACTTCTGTACCTAGTAATAACAGGTTCCCTGAGGAAACCCTGGATCCAAAACCTGCAATTCTTGATATACCTTAGATACAGAGTGCGGCTGATCAGCTATACTTAAAAGAGAGGATAATTATGTTTTTGCAGGTTCAGGATCCATTGACATTTGCATAAAGGTGATCACAGCTTGTCTAACTTTCCGACACTTAAAAATATTCCCCCTGGCATCCAGAATATTATTACAAAATTGTGAATAAGATAAAACTCTACCATGACAAACAATGTCTGATAATTTAAGCCCAACCAGAGGAGCCCAAAATGTCGAAGGAATGGGGACATTTTGAACTTGCAGCTGCAGATTGTACAATAAAGGTTGCTCCAAAGATTTATGCCAGTCAATGTTTAAATAAGTCTGAATTTAGTGTAAAGCTTTCAGTGGCCATCCAATAGAAGTATTTCTTAACTCCTTGGGAATTCTATATGGAGAAGAATAAACGAGGAGCTGCTAGGGTTTCTTCAATAGATATCCAAAGGGGTAAATATGAATTAGAATCTATTACATTTATTGGGTGGGTCCAATATGTCAACTTGCTAATATGAGCAACCACATAATATTTAAAGAAGGAGGGTAGGGAGAGACCACCACATGTTTTTGAGGCTGTAAGTTTGTGATAAGCTCTTCTAACTCCCTTCCCTTTCCAAATAAATTGGTTTAGTAATTTTTGTAACTTGTAGAACCATAATTTAGGTAGGTAAAATCCCAACATGCTCAAGGGATAAAGAATCCGGGGTAATATGTTCATTTTGACCTTATGGATTCTGGCCCAAAGAGAGGAAGGGAGGTAGCATTCCCTATCTGGCTAAATCAATTTTTATAGTACTTAATAATTTAGTAACATTTTCTTTCAACATCATTGATACTTCTCTAGTGATTTTAATACCCAGATAGATTAGAGAGTGAGAAACCCAGTTCAGACCATATTCCCTTATATCCACTTGTAAGCATTTCCCATTTAAAGGGAAAATTTTAGTCTTGGAAAGATTGATTTTGTAATAGGACACCTTTGAAAAAAGTTCTATTTCTTGCAGTAGTGTTGGAATACTAGCTGCAGGATTTTCAATATGTAGCAATAAATCATCAGCATAAGCTGAGATAAGGTGTTGCTTCTTGCCAATTAGAATGCCCTGAGTCTTATGTGAAAGTAATATTCTTCAAATTAATGGTTCCAGGTAAAGATTAAATAAAAGAGGAGAAAGGGGGCAGCCCTGTCTGATACCACGGAATAAGGGGAATAATTTAGAAAACACCCTGTTACACCAGACTCAAGCAGTCGGGAAAGAATATAATAATTTAATCCATTTTATAAAACCTGATGAGAATCCATAACGTGTCAATGTAGCATATAAGAAATCCCAAGAAACTCGATCAAATGCCTTCTGTGCATCTAATGCCAGGAGATCAGTTGGAATATCTGAGATTTTGGTATGAACTATTAAATGGAGTAGTCTACGCAGATGATCATTAGAAGATCTGTCAGCCATGAAACCGACTTGTTCATCGCTAATGAGTTTACCCATAAGGGGTCCTATACGGGTTGCTAAAAGTTTGGTTAATATTTTAATATCAACATTCAGTAATGAGATAGGGCGATAATTCTCAGGACACAGAGGGTCTCGGCCTGATTTAGGAAGTAGAGTAATAATTGCTTCAAGAAAGTTATTTTTGGAGAAACCAGATGTGTACCAAAAATTTAAAACTTTTGTTATGAGGGGTATAAATTCCTTAATGAAAACTTTAAATAAATTAGTCGAAAGGCCATCAGGCCCTGGAGATTTGTCAGAGGCGAGCTCTGCAATTGCTTGCTTAACCTTCCACTCCTGAATGGGAAGCTCCAGTAAGTCAGAGTCAGTTTGTGATAATTTAGGTAATTTGACCATGTCAAGGAACCTCTTGGTATCCTCTGGTGTTACTTTGTTTATTGTTGGGATTACATAAAGGGTTTGGAAATATTGACAAAAAACAGAGATAATTTCAATTGGGTCACTAGTTATGGAATTCTCCTGTGCTGTTTGCAGTGCAGCTATATACGATGTAGACTCTACTTGTTTGAGCCACATAGCAAGTAGTTTACCTGCTCTCTGTTCTGATTCTAAATATTTAAGTTTGGTCCACTTAAGGACAAATTCTGCTTTTTGAGACATTAGAGCTGTATACTGAGCTTGCAATTTATGTAGTTGTACCCATTCCTCTTCTATTGAATGGCAACTAATATTGTGTTCAATAATCTTAAAAAAGTCTAACAAAATCTGAGCTTGAACATTAAACTTTTTATTTCTAGTTGTTGACAGTCTGATACATTCACCTCTAAAGGTGCATTTCAGAGCTGCCCAAACTAAATCTATTTTGGTAACCCACCCAATATTGCTACTTAAAAAATGTGAAATAAATTCTTTGAGAGGATTGCAAGTATTGGAATCTTGTAGGAGCTGATTGTTGAAATGCCAAAGAAAGTCTCTTTTTGGCCCAGATCCAAACAAGTAGCTAATGTAAACAGGAGAGTGGTCCGGTATTTCTCTAGTGTGAATATCTGCATCAAAGATATTTGGAAGGCTATTTGAACTGAGTAAAAAGTAATCAATTCTTGAGCATGTTCAATATGGAGCAGAGAAAAAGGTAAATTGTCAGGAGTCTGTATTTAAGACCCTCCACATATCTATCAGACCAGTTCCCTCCATAAATTCTTGGAGTGCTCTTTGGGCTGGTGATAAACCAACTCTCTTATTATCAGATCTGTCTAAGTACAATTGAGGTGTGATGTTCCAATCTCCTCCTAATAAAATTATTCTAGATGTATTGGCAGTTACCAGAGTAAGGAGGGATATGAATAATTGGAGAGTGTCTAGATTAGGGCTGTATATGGAACCCAATAGTATTTGCTGTGATGCCAAGTACCCTTTAAGCAATATATATCACACAGTTTTGTCCCAAATTTCTTGATCTAATTTAAAAGGGATGTTATTTTTAATTAGTATTGCTACACCGCCTTTGTTGGTGAACAATCTTAGCCCCAAATGCTTGCCCAACCCATTGCTTACAAAGCATAGCAGTATCCTCTCTTCTAAGACGAGTTTCCTGCAAACACACTATGGCTGCCTTAAGTGTAAGTAAAAGCTTCAGAACAACTTGTCTTTTGCATCTGTCTTGCACTCCTTTAACATTCCAGCTAACAAAATTAAACATACCTGCCATTAATAGAAAAATACAATAAAAATGAAACAACCACTAAAGATAGCTTCTGCCAGAGAACAGACAGAACACCAGGAGGAAGGAGCTACTGGTATAACTAAAACTTCTCTACTGGGACAAAGAACTAGAAATCTTGTACTGGGACCTTCAATTTAGGGTAAAAAAAGAGTTAGTGTGTTTGTCAGAGGTAGTTGAAGTAAATTGCTATCTGTGTTATCTGTGTACTTATCTAGGTGCTTGTCACAGGTGTCAGAAGGGAATTGTTATCTGTGAAATTAACTAAGTGTAGAAATATTTGCAAAGTAGGGGGAGTGGCTTAGCTAGATGGAGCCAAGTTAAAACCAGATTCAAACACTGCCCTAGATAGCTTCTGCCAGAGAACAGACAGAACACCAGGAGGAAGGAGCTACTGGTATAACTAAAACTTCTGTACTGTGACTATATTGCCCTCCTTCCCTCCCCTCCACCACCCCACCCTAAACCAGTTCTACTTTTATAGGCACAGGATTTAACTGACAACAGGAACTTCCTGTTTGGGAGCAGGAAGTGAGTGATCACAGAGCCACCAAAGACTCACCAACCTAGAAGGGCAAGAGTAGCTCTCTGTCCCCCCCCCAGCTGCTGGAGGTCTGACTCTGAGCAAGTAAGGAGACTACTGAGAAATATAGGAACTTCTTGTCTTAGAACAGGAAGATCCGGAGCTAAAAGGGCACAGAAGCAGTAAGTAAGTAGGGGAAGATAAAAAATAAAATAATCAAACAGATGAAAGAGTAAGTATTCCAAACAACAGTTAGGGGGCCAAAAAAAAAGACATGATGGGAGTGGTGCAGTGCAGTGGCTGTGGAGCAGCAGTCTTTTGAAAGACGTTCTGTAGGATGCAGTGTTGTCCCATCTGCAGGCACGTCTCTGGGTTGACGGAGGAGGTTGCTCATCTCCAGACTGAGTTGGCCAGGATTTGTGGGACCTCCTCTCCCACCCAGGGACCACCAGAGTCACTGCCATTGCCTCAGAGGTTGCCAAGAAAGAGGAGTGGTTGGACCACAGTGGGCTCAGGGAGGGTGAGGGTGGTGGAACAGAGGCACATCCCTCCAGTTTTACCTCTCCACAATTTCTATGCCATTCTGGAAAAGAGTGGTTCCTCTATGGAGGCACCCATAGTGGAGATCAAGGAGGATACTGGGAACCTCCACAATGGAGACCCACAGAAGGGTGGCATGGGACCCCACAGGGGAAGGAAACAACTCGTGGTGGGGGACTCCATTGTTAGGAAGGTAGAACTGGGGGAGGAAGGGGAAAGGGAGGTAAGGTGCCTGCCTGGCGCCATGGCTTGGAGGAACAGGGAGCGATTCCTTAGGATCACAGGAGCAGTTGCACAGGGGATGGAGCTGGATGCCATTGTCCACCTAGGGACAAATGACCTGTCTAAGAAAGGGATCAGAGCAGTGTAAGAAGCATTTGTGGAGATGGGGAGGGGCCTTAGACAAATGGCACACACAGTAACCTTCTTGGAGGTGCTGCCTGTCTATGGCATGGCTAAGACTAGGGTGCTCCACACCATGAGATTCAATCAGTGGTTGAAAAACTGGTGCAGAGCTCAGGGATTTGGCTTCATTGGGGACTGGGGGTCCACCTGGACAGATGCAGGCCTATACTGGTGTGATGGTCTGCATCTGTCCAGGAGGGGAACCAGGATCCTAGGTGATAGGTTTAAAGACATCATTGGCAAGCATTTAAACAAGCCAAGGGGGGAGGCACTGGAAAGAAGCAGGGAAATCCTAGCCCCCCTCAAAAAAATCAGGGTACTAAGTGAGGTATACACCAACATAGAGATGTCAATAGTGAGAAGCACTGGGGTAAATGGAGAAAGTGACAAACACAATAAGGACAGGGATGGGGCAAAAAGGGGTAAGGCCTTCAAGAAATGGAGGGTAATGAGTACCAATGCCCATAGTCTGGGCAACAAGCTCCCTGAACTGGTGGCCTTGATGGAAGAGGGATGCCTGGATATCATAGCAGTCACAGAAACATGGTACACAGAGAACCATGACTGGGATGTTAACATACCAGGGTACACAGCCTACAGGACAGACAGGGAGGGCAGAAGGGAGGAGTAGCTCTCTATGTAAGGGAAGGGATAAAAGCAACTGAACAAAAGAGTAAACAGGGAGGATAGGAGGGAATGTGGGTCACCTTAGAGACTGGAAATGGCACCACAATCCACACAGGTGTTGTATACAGACACCCATGTCAGGGGGAGGGAATGGACAAGGATATGATAGAAGGCATACTTAGGATGGCAGAGAAAGGGGAGATACTATTGATGGGGGACCTTAATATGCCAGATGTTAACTGGAGCACCTTTGCTGCAGCCACATCCAAAAGCAGGGCCATTCTTGATGCCTTTCAGGTGGCATGCCTCAGACAGCTAGTTTTGGAACCTACTTGTGAGGGAGCAATCTTAGTACCTCTCCTCAAATGGGGAGAGAGAGAAGATCTCAGATCTAGAAGTGGGTAACCGTTTGGGAACAGGTGACCACCAAACAGTGTGGTTCACGTTAAACTCAGCTACAGAGTCAAGCCATACAAAAGTGAGGGTTTTGGACTTCAGGAGGGCTGACTTTGGCAATATGGGAGAGTGCCTTAGAAAAACACTAGCAAACAGGCTAGAAGGAGATGTGGAGCAACAGTGGGAAAATATCAAAACTGCTATCACAGAGGCAACAAGCCTTTGTGTGAAGCAAATAAACAAATCAAAATAAAAGAAAAAGCCACTATGGTTCTCAAAAGAAGTGGCGGTGAAGGTTAGGGAGAAAAATATAGCATTTAGGAAGTATAAGGAAACACAGAAGAAGCAGGACAGAGAACTGTACCAGTTAAGGCAGAAGGAAGCAGGAGGGTAGTCAGAATAGCAAAGGCACAAACTGAAGAAAAGATAGCCAACTCAGTTAAGAAGGGGGATAAAACCTTTTATAGGTATATCAGGGAGTGTAGAAAGACAAAGGGAGGGATAGTGAGGCTGAATAGAATGGATGGTGGGTGGCCAGAGAGTGACAGTGAAAAAGCAGGGATACTGAATGAATACTTCTGTTCAGTATTCACAAAAGAGGAAGGAGGAAGTGGGGGAGGTGCCTAATCCAATTAACAGAAGCACTCTGGATAGGGGGGTCGATCCCAGTCCTTTCATGAAGAAAGGGTTCTGAAAGAACTCTTAAAACTGAAGGTGAACAAAGCAATGGGGCCAGATGGAATTCACCCCAGAATTCTAAAAGAATTAAGCAGAGAACTAGTGACACCACTGACTACCCTTTATAACAAATCATGGGAGGATGGTGTGGTACCTGAGGACTGGAAGAAGGCTGATGTGATTCCCCTTCACAAAAGTGGGAACAAGACAGAGGCAGGAAACTACAGACCTGTCAGTTTGACCTCTGTGGAAGGAAAAGTGATGGAATCACTTCTGAAGGAAAGAATTGTTTAGTACCTAGAGGCCAGTGGGGCACAGGACCCAAGGCAGCATGGGTTCACAGCGAGAAGGTCATGTCAGATGAATCTAATTGATTTCTTTGACTGGGTGACCAAAGTAGTAGACCAGGGAGGGCTGTGACATGGCCTATCTAGACTTTAGCAAGGCATTTGACACAGTCCCACACAAAAGATTAGTAGTCAAATTAACCAGCCTTTGAGTGGGTCCCAGGGTGGTAGCCTGGGTAAAACATTGGCTGAACAACAGGACACAAAAGGTAATTGTAAATGGAGTCCACTCTGAAGAAAGGGGGTTACTAGTGGGGTACACTGGGGTTTAGTACTGGGTCCAGTCCTTTTTAATGTCTTTATAAGTGACATTGCAGAGGGACTGGAAGGAAAAGTATCCTCTTTGCAGATGACACAAAGATCTGCAACAGGGTTGATACACAGGCGTGGAAAGGATGAGAAGGGACTTGGCAAGGTTGGAGGAATGGTCAGAAGTATGGCAGCTTGGATTCAATGCAAAGAAGTGCAAAGTAATGCACCTGGGAAACAAAAACCCAGGGGAAGATTACACAATGGGGGGGAGGTAGTAACAACAACAAAAATGGAAAGAGACCTGGGGGTAATCATATCAGATTACCTTAAGATTGGCAAGCAATGTGAGAAGGCGGTAGGGAGGGCTGGGGGATACTGGGATGTATAGGGAGAGACATCACCAGCAGAAAACAGGAAGTTGTTATCCCCCTGTACAGACAGTTGGTGAGACCCCATCTGGAGTACTGCGTTCAATTCTGAAGACCCCATCTCCACAAGGACATAGACAGGATAGAGGCAGTTCAGAGGAGGGCAACTAAAATGGTGCAGGGTCTGCAAGAGAAGCCATATGAGGAGAGGCTAAAGGAGCTTAATATGTATACCCTTGAGGAAAGGGGGGGGGATATGATAGAAACATTTAAGTACCTCAGTAGAATCAACAAAGTCCAAGAGGGTAGAATCTTTCAGAAAAAGAGATGTGCAAGAACAAGGGGACACAATTTGAAGATAGAGGGGGGACGGCTGAGGGGCAATGTGATGAAGTATTTTTTTCACAGAGAGGGTGGTGGACACATGGAACAGCCTTCCTGAGGAGGTTGTGGGGTCTAAAACTGTGGGAGAATTCAAGAATGCATGGGACAGACATAAGGCAATTTTTGTGGGGGGTAGGAAGAAATAGGCTGTTGGTTAAATAGATCTGCAGCTTATCCTTTAGGTAGGGAAATGGGCAGACTAGGTGGGCCAAGCGGTCCTTATCTGCCGTCAAAGTCTATGTTTCTATGTTTCTATGTTTCTATAGAGCAAATAACTTGCTTCGTGCCACTAATACTCAGTTCCATTGAAACATAATAATCCCAACATTTGTTAATACTGCCATATCCCACTCTCCCCTCAGAAATTGCTGAAACACAAAAGAAAAAGGAAGGAAACAAATAAAATAATATCCAGTTTTCAACCCCCTGTTCTAGAAACCACACTGACAAATTCCTCCTGTCAGGTGATATCTTTATGCAGCTAAGCAAAAAAAAAAAAAGCCCCCACCAGATCTTATGAAGTATTTTATAATATACACCATAATCACTAAGAAATCAGACTTTGTCAAAATTACAATAAATCTTGGAGTACTTCCACTACTCTTCTATTAAGGGAAAACTAATCTCTACCTTAAACTATATTAACTATAAATTCATTAAACCTTCAGCCACTTAAAAAAGTGAAAAATATAGTGGAATAAAATATTGCATTAATAAATAATGCACCAATGAAAATGTGGCTATGTTCTAAACATTAAGGCTCCCATGCTAAGTCATCATCTAGCAATTAGACCGTATAATAACATTTAAAGCAATTACAATAGCTTACCCATGAAGAATAAAAAAATGAAAAACTGCCTAGATTATTGTTTTAAACTTATCTAGAGATCATGTAACTCTAGTGATCTAAGGTACAAAGTCTACAATCTAAACATCCATTCAAACACCAACACTAATCACAAGACAGTAATAAGAGCAAGGACAATAATTTGGTTAATTATTCATCAGTAAATACAATCCAAATATCCATAAACTCTCTTTATGTAGGTACAGCATCATAAAATATTGTTATTAAAATATTGTATGAATTATATCAGCAACCAATACAATTCCTTATCGTTTGGATCGGAATAGCAAGGGAGTAAACATCACTGTAGTATTATAGCGAATAAAACTGTATTATCAAGTGGTTGGCTATGTTTCAAAAACACCTCTGAATGAGACAAGACACCAAGTGTGAATCAAACTTACTAAATCCCTTACATGTTGACTACCCCTTCATACAAATACTTTATATTTTTCACTATTATAAAGAGATATTGCATTTTTATCTAGATTATATATGTTACTTGCAAACTCTGGCTACCCTTTAACAGAGGGTGATAGATCTCTGAGCTATCTATGTTGACTATACGCTTATTACACCTATGTTCAGGGAGGAAAAAAGTGGAGGTTCTGATTCACTAGATATAACATTAACAGTGAGGGCTCCTAACAAACCTAACCTTTGTCAGACATTCAATCTGTGGTACAACACTGCCATCTAGCTGTTAAATTGTATAAACACACTTTAAAGTCAGCATTATATTCTGGTCGTATACAAAAGAGGAAGATTCTGCATCACTGTTTAATTAACTTAAACTTCCAACGAAACATCTGTTAAAATTTTATCTCTGCTCACTGGAAAAAGTTCTAGAACCAAGATAATAAGTAGGCTGTTTGATCATCGTGCTCAGCAATTCAGAGTCCTCACGATTCATCTGTATACAGAGACGACCTCATAGATTTTTCTTTTCATGCCATTAAATGGACTACCGTGTACTCTAACGCAGGATCTCTGTGTCCTTCCTTTAAATGAAGTGATGATAGTCACAGGAAAAGAAAGAGAAAAAGCGACACAACAAATAGGGCCGTTTGGCAGGCAAATGTCTATGTGTCCAAGCACAACCTAAGGGACCAAGTACCTAATCTGACCAGTCAAACAAAATCCCCTGCTATTTAACCTTCCTATACCGACTTAACTCCAGGAGTCTCACAAAAGCAGATTACAGGTCTGAAACTACTCACATCCCAGCTTGAGTGGTTGATAGCAGTACTCAATTAAGCTCTAGTCTCCACATTAATTGAAACGGCTGAAAACTTCCACCATATAAAGAACAGGATCAAGTCATTTATACAGATCTGGCAGTAATTTTTTGAGCTCAGCTTGAGCCTGATCAAAACTCTTGAAGGGCAGCCACTGATTGTCAAACTGAACTTGCAAGATCCCAGGGTACTTCACTCTGAATTGCTTACCCATTGAGATTAGCTTAACTATGAGGGAATGCAATTCCTGGCACTTCATCCTAACCAATTGAGGCGAATCTTGAATTATACGATTTTTTTTACCTTCCCAGAGAACCTCCTGCAGGGATTTTACTTTGAAAAAATATGTTGCTTATCGAGGTAGTTGAGAAGCCTGCAAATAATCGGTCTGAGTGGTGAACCAGGAGGGGGCAGAGGAAGAAGAGCACGGTGGGCTCTTTCCACCACATACGTTGTACCATTTGGGGATGGACCGGCAATTGTCTCACAGATCTTCTGGATGAACTGTATTGGAGCAGACCCCTCTTCTTTTTCAGGGATACCAAGAATGACAATATTGTTCCGTCTGCTCCTGCCCTCCGGGTCCTCCAATTTATCTTCAAGTTTTTTAATTCACCTGGATACAGTAACCCGGTCTAGTTTGGATTTGTCCATATTCTTCTCTAAGGATACAACACGGGTTTCTGAGTCCCCAACTGTGAGATTTAGGGAATCCATCACAGTTTTAATGCTATGCAGCTCTGTTGAGAAATCCGCTACAGAATTTTGTAAAGGCATAATGATTTCTAAGAATCTCTCCTCTGTCAATACTGTGGATTACCGGGCAGATTTAGCAACTGCCTGTTTGGGCCTCTTTGTGGCCTGCTCTTTCTCTGGTGAAGGCGGAGGTGTATGCTTTGGTGGCGCTTTGCACATATAAACCTCCATGACCGAGGTTTTCCGTGGTTGCCAATGCTTGCTAGAAGATCTGTTTTCCCTTTTTCAGCAAGTTCCATTAGGTAATTAGGTAAATAACTGTGATTTTTGACTGGGAGAGGAGCGGAGCAACAGGAGCTTGCTGCCTTACGCTATGCTGCCATTGGATGAGCCCCTATTCTCCTCTTTTAATTTGATGTCTAATCCTTATAGCACCATCACTAACTATCATATCTGGTCACTCTTGACTTTGCGGTGCCAAATTATAGCACCAGGAGTAATGTATACAAGCTCTTTTTGATCAACCCCATAAAGTTAACATTGTGCTAAAAATATTTTTCCTGGTTTGGTCCAACTATCTTAAATGACTTGGCTAGCATTGTCAAATCAGCACACAATGAAAGGCATTTTAAACATATGCTAAAAAATTGTATAGCATGAATGTTAATTGTCAGTGTACATGTTTTTAAATATTGCTTTGTATATGATGTATTTATTAATTGTGTATTTTCTATTGTTATATGTTAGGCATGGCTGAAAAAGGACTGTGCCAACCCAGTTCACTTCCTAGTAAAAAAATAAAAGAAAATCAAAATGATTGCAGCCGGTCTCATTTTTGAACAGAGCAGAGCACAGCTGAACTGAGAAGTACTGTATATGGTTTTGTTAACCATTTCTCTTTTTTTAAACTTGTGATATGGTCTCATTCCTGTTTAAAAACTATATTCTCACTAACTATCTCAGTTAAACCATCTGAACCTGTGAGGACAGGAGTGAATGTTGGCAGACAGACTCATGAGGAAATCTGCCTGGAGGTTCAGCATGGATGGCAAGCCAAATGAGAAAAAACTAAAGACAAGAAAGAAAAAAACTCTGAATGAACTAAACTTTGTACCACCAGTTAACAAAAAATCACCAGCACAAACAGAATCTGGTGAAAACATTTTTTTCAGGGACAATGGTTTTCCGTTTTAACCGGTAACACCGTTAAAAATCACGGAATCCTGCTTGGTTTGCGGATTTTGAATTCTTGTACCGGTGCCTAACGGAAATTGCATTTCTCTGCACAGAATCCCTAAGATTTCAGCATATTTTTCAATGTTTTTATTTTCTTTTTCTATGCCCCCTTCTCACAGCATCAGTCTCCACTTTTCAGAGATCCCTAGGCTGGGTATCCCCTAGCTTCACCCCAGGTAATGCTCAGGAGCTCCTGTGAGCCTGCCCCCATCCTGCCTAGGTTGTACCCCCCAGGTGGGAAGGGAAAGGACCCCAGGTCACCCCTCCACAGTCCTTTAATGTGTGTTGGGCAGCCCAGTGGGTCCCTCGTGGAAACTGGTTATGAAGTCTGGGGCAGCTGGGTCCCTTCTACCAGCAGCCGATATGGGGTGATTGTTACTGGTTTTCTGGTCTCTGTTCCTGAGGGCACCAACACTCAAGGGGATCCAAGGAAGTAGGGCAAATAGACATGCCGCTACTCCAGATCCTGGCTAGCTTCTTCTCTTCCCGATTGCTCTGCAGTCTCATTGCACCACCACCTGTGGTCACCCAGGTGGCATTAAAGCAGCAGGACCTGCAGGCCACCATTGCCAGAGGAGGAGAACAGCCCCCCAGGTGCTCGATCCTACTCCCCTGGCCAGACCTCTAGCAACGGGAATTCACTTCTGATCCTGAGTCCCTGGCATTGCAAGCAGTAGTGCAACCTCAGGCTATTTACAGTGCTCTGTCAACTATACACCCACTTTGGTGTAAGAAAACATAAGCAGATGGAGAGGGAAATAATTCAGTTTTAGTAAAATGTTGCAGTGTTCAATGTTCATAATTTGCACTGTAGGTACTGTGCACTATTATTGAAGTCATATATTAAAACATTATATATGGGTGTTATGGCTGGCAGTATAGCCTAGTGGTTAAAGTAACACTCAGTGATCGAACTGAGTACATTTAGAAGACTTGGGTTTGATTCCCACAACCTCCACTTGCATACTGTGTGACTCTGAGCAAGGCACTTAACCTCCACAGTGCTCCTGGGTCACCTCTGAAAACAGGCAGCTTTGCCTAGTGGGTTTATCCAGTTTACAAAAAAATATAAAAAAAATACCAATATATGTTTACTACATCATACGGTTTTTGGGGTACCATGTAATTTCTTCGAGTTATACTCAGGCTGCAATGATGTTGTATAGGTAAATATAAATGTTCAGATACATTTTGTGTTTTATAAGCTTGTTTTTAGACTTTAGTCAGGTTTTTATTGTATTTTTTGCATGTGAACATCTAGGATATAGATTGCTAAGCACAGGATCACTGTTACCAACTAGTTTATTCAAGTTTATAATCAGCAGGGCCATCCAAAATCCTCAGTTATTTGATTGAAAATTAGTCTGAATGAAAGTATGTTCACAAGGCACAAGCTGCCTTACTACTTATTTAGGTGAATGGGATAGAAACATAGACTTTGACGGCCCACCTAGTCTGCCCATTTCATCATTTGCACCTTCTCTCCCACCTGTTGTGTGTCTCTGTGACAACAAAAAGTTTTCTGACAGACTGCTTTAATAAAAAGCAAATGTTACATGTTTAAGTGTACTTATGCTTGGCCAGTGGAATGGAAAGCACATTCAGTGACACATGGAAGGTAAGACCCAGGGGCTGTATGGCGCTGGTGTGCAGAGTGGTGCTCAATTCACATCTGAGCTCAGACATGAAAACTGAGACACACTTTTCATGGAGACCAAGGGGAAAAAAAGGAATCCACATGTTTGTGAGATGCATTAGAAGGTCCTCCACTAATCATTTGTGAATTTTTTGTAGGTGAAGACACTATTTCAAAGAAGCAAATTCAGGCATTTTTTTTTTTGTTGTTATTCCTCCTACCCCCTGGCCATCCACTCCTTCAGGCCTGCCAAGTCCCCCTATTACTGCTGCTGAGTCCCCACCACCATCATCCACTGCCCCTTATGGCCATGCTACCAGGTAACCTGAAGTAACCCTTCATCGGTGGGCCCCTACCCCTGTGGGAGGCTAACAGGGGAAGACAATCACCCTAAAGAGCTTCCTGAATATCCCAGGCATGGCAGGGGTCAGAACAGATAAATGTGTCTGGGGCTTCATGCTTATGGATGGACCAGAAACCATCCTCTGGGTGGCCAGGAAGTATTTTTCCATTTTCATGAGAGCGTGACAGGCCACATGATGTCAAGGCACAAGCTGACATCCATTATGCTGTCTTCTGCAATGAGGGCCAATGTGTTGCCATGCCTCCCGCCTCCACCTGGGGCCAGTAAATGCTGAGCTGTGAATATACCTCCCTCCCCTCCCAGGAGAAGGCAAGTAGTCGTTGGACACTCAAGCCTTCACCCCCCCCCCGACCAGTCCTCCAACACCCAAACCTGTTCCCAAACCCTGGTCGGTGGCGTCACAGGCAGAAATCCAATTCAAACAGTTAAATGATAGGAAAAAACAAATGTGGTCCACCTTAGTAGTGGTGGTGGTGGTTCAGATTAATTCACATCTGTGTTCTAACAGGCAAAGAGACTAAGTAATTTGTAACTTTTGCATGTGGGGTGTGGGTTTTGAAGAAAGGGGATCATAGTGCTGTCACTACTGCCATCATCCCTGATGGATGTGGACTGCATTGTTGCTACTGCCACCACACCTGAGAGGCGGGGGGCTGTAGTGCTTCTGCCATAACCACTGGTGGATGGGGAATGTTGTACTGCTGCTGTCCACCAGAGGAATGGGGGCCATAATGCTGATACTGCCATCACACCTGAGGAATGCGGAACGTGGTACTGCTGCCATCACACCTAATGGATAGGGACCGCAGTGCTGCTGCTGCCATCACACCAGAGGGATGGGGGCCTTGCTGCTGTTTCCATCACACCTCAGGGATGGGGCTGTAGTGCTGTTGTTGCCATCATATTTTGTACCTAAAACAACTTTAAATTGGTACAAGGATGGAAGAATGTGCAATAGTGGAGGTCAAAACTGCTAAAATGCATGTTAGCAGAGTTGAAAATTGTTAAATAAAGTACACTAAACCAAACACCGTTAAAACCGGATTTTGGCTTAGCAGACACCGGTGACAGTACCATTTTTCACAATGGGCAAAATAGAATTTGCCCTTTCTCAATCCCGGTAAACCAGTGTCCCTGATTTTTTTTTCCTGAAATGGACATTTTACCACCTGTAGTAAGTCCTTTAATTATACCCTCTAAATGTGTACATGCCCCAGTTTTTACTCAAGAGATGCTGCACTTAGACATTTACCCTCAAGCAATGGAGAAAATGAGTGAGCAAATGATTGAACAATTGCAACAGTCAGGAGAAAAAACTGAAAAACAGGTTAACCTCGGTATGCAACACCCATAAAGACCTTACCGATACAAGCAGCAGCTTAGCCTTTCCAGACAGCCATACCAGTCCAATAGAAAGCTGTCATATTGGTCAACACAGTAAATGATGCAGTAAAATGGGAGATGCAGCAGAAAGAAGGGGTATTTTTGTCGTGGAATAGACTCTCTCCACGTCCATTATTACCAAAGCAAGGTACCCCCCCCCAAATGTCAAATGACCTAGGTGGGAAGCAGGGGGATAGCATTGTTTAATCTCCATTTCCTTATGCTTCTTCTGTTAAGGTTGTCCTAAAGATGCAAAGACATCAGAGGGCGTAATTGTGAACATTGAACTGCATGAAGTATAGCTTAAAGTCCTTGAGTTAAAACAGGAGCTGGTACGGACAAATGAAAATACAGATTCACTGGGTTCAGATTCAGAGAGTGATGAGAGTGAAGTGGGATAATAGTTGGATGAACCAAATGAGACATTTCCTCCACCAAATAATCAAAAGTGAAATACACAGCCTCTTTTTTGTTTTAATATTCAAAGGAAACTGAGACTGGCAATGGGACTTTGAATAAGGGGAAGTTGTCTGCAGATCCCCCCCAAATAAAAAAACTGGGCTTGAGACGTTGCACAAAATTCAAAGGATCAAGGACAAACTAACTTTAATGGAAAAAATCTCGCAAGATATGGCTAATTTAAAAATGTAAAATGCAGGAGATACAGCAAAATTTGAAATATTATAAAAGAAGTCTCCCCTGAGCATGAGAAAAAAATTGCCTGTCTAGAGGATGAGGGTATGATTTTGTAAAGGGCCATGCAGCAGCTTGACAACCAGGCTAAAGGCGTTTCTGCTAAATAAAAGAGCATGAATCAAGAGCCAGGCACAAAATATTTGAATAGCAGGTATCCCAGAAAAAAAGGGAACAGTTTTCTTTGTGAAAAATTTTGTCCAGGAAATTTTTAAACACTTTTTTGTCCCTACAGTGACAGATAGGCAGATTGAGACTGACAAGATACACTTTCTACTAAGTAAGAAACCAGATGACACACAGCCCCCATGAGCAGATATACTAAAGTTCTTAAAATTGGAAAATGAGTTGATTGTAATGAGAGAAGTTTACAAAAGGAAAAAAAAGTTCTTACAGGGAAGAAACCGTTTCAATAAACCATGATTTACTGTACATATGCCATTACTGAAGAAAGATGAAAGTCAGATTCAATTCAACATAAATGGTGGGAACATAGTTTTAAAGCCATTATTGTTTTGCCTGCAAAGATGAAAATGGATTTGAATGGCCAGATGCTTCTTTACTCAACCAGAGAGAAAGCTGAGAAAGAACTTTGGCTAAGACTACCACAGATGGAAAACTACATTTAAAAGTAATTTTTTTCTGTGTGTTTAATGCATAGGTTTACTTTTTGAAAAAGTAGTGCTGATGCACTGTTTTGGTCAGTAGGTGGAGCTGCTGTTTCTGTGGTTATGGAATCCCCTACACTAAGCTTTGTCTGTGTTGGGCATAGTTTGAGTCTCTGTCTCTTTTGCCTCCATTGCTCTTTATTCCTGTGAAACTGGGGCATCTTGTCCCTGTCCATTCCTCTCTCCCCCACAGTCTTACACTTGCAGTTATACTGTCTGTGGCAGTGTGACATGCATTGTCTCTCCCAGCTGCTAATCTCAGATAAACTGTGTGTGACAGCATCTGCCAGCTACCAACTGTGGTACTGTGTGTCCATTCCCACTTTCTAGATTATGGTTACACTGTTTGTGACAGCGTGGAATGCATTCTATCTCGTAGGTACAGTTAGACTGTGTGTGGCAGCGTCTGTCACTGTCAGCCACCGATCGGGGTAGTGTGTGCTTCCACCTGCTTTCATGATTACAGATTGTTTTCTTCTCCCAGCACAGAACTCATGTATTTCTACTGGGAGAAAAGGAAGAAACTAAAGAAATTAAGCAGAGGTCCTAGCCGGTCCAGTGGCACAGATGGTTGAGGCGCTGGCACCTTACCTCTCATCACACCGGTGACCCGGGTTCAGAAATGGACTCAGGCGCTGGTGGGTCAGCATGGATCGAATGTCTGGAGAATGGCTCTCCTCTCCTGGGGTGGGCTGGGGAAAGGTGTCCCTCTATAGTGGCCCCTGGTGGAGACTAGGGGAAGCACAGAGGAAGCACAAGCTGGGGAAAGCAGGAGGAAACACAGAAACATGGCATCTCCACCCACCAGGATGACAGCTGCCCCGGGCCAAGTGCCTCCTCAGACTCCACTATGACCGACTGCAGCAGCACCCAGAACCAATGCCTAGGCCACCATGTCCTTTCTCTTCGGAAGAGGAGGACCCACCCAATGAAGGGTTATGTCAGGTTACTCTGTGGTGGCTGAAATATGTGGTCAGGTGGCAGAGATGGGAGGAGTGCAGGTCTTCAGGGGCAATTCGTCTGATGGGGAGTGAGTAGAGGGGATCAAGAAAAAGCAGAGGTCCTTCTTTGTTAGAGTTGAACTAGTTTCATTTAAATTAACTGAAGCGGCATGTCATGCACTCACTGCCTTTGGGAGGGGAGACGTGCTGGATCAGCCATAGCTGATCTCAGTAATGGCTGTTAATTTTCTTTGTTTTTGCAGAAAATAAATGATAGATTAAATGTGAGAAGTGACATGTATGAGCTGGCTGAAGAATGATTTTTTTTTTTTTAAAAAGTGAAAGCATGAAAATATTCATGGAGCGGAGAGACAGTTAGTGGAGTGGGAGACTGCTGTGAAGCCGATCGCAAAGATAGTTTTCACTTAACTCATTTTTTTTAACTAAGAAAATAAACTTTGGGCATTTGGGGGAGGAGCAGAGATTGTTATTGGAGCGGGGGACTGCTGTGAAGCAGTTCGGAAAGATTGCTTTCATTTGGCTAATTTTTTTTTTTTACTGTCTTCCTTTATGCCAACTACAGGCAAGTTAGACTTGTGGTGTGCAGTAATTTTTGTTGGCATACTGTAATTAGGTCATGTGTGTGTGTTGGTACTACATCCATGATGCTATGCTGAGATAACATCAGGGGTCCAGTCCCAGACTTGACCAATCAGATCCCAACATTCTTTCTTGCCATTGTATAATAGACCTTAAAATGCCTAAAGAAGCTGCCAAGGGAGACAGGCCTGCTGAAACAACATGCCAAGTGGCACCGCAAGACTTCCCTGTGGATCTGCCTGATGACTCACAGTAGACAACGCAAGAGGCTCCCACACCCCTACCTTTACTTGCTCATGAACCATCCCTTCAGACAATACTTTATGAACTAAGATTGGAGGTACATGCTGGTTTTGAGAAATTAAATGCATAGTTGCCTCATGTGTAGCTCGCACTTAGCAGCCTCAGCAAGACAACAGCATTCTATGGCAAGAGATGGAGAGCTGGAAAACTAAGGCGGGAACAGGAAGATCATAGAACAGGGACAGCAACGGAGCTTATGGCAGCAAACAGATTAATTTAAGAAGTGGCTGTTAGTTGGAAAACCATGAAAATTGGGAGTGCTGCACTATTATGAGGGTAAACTGCCTCCCAGTGGGTCTGGAGGGTATGGACCCCATGGCATTCTAAGCTACTTGGTTGCCACACATTTTGGACATTCATTTGGTAGAAAGATTTGATCAAGAAAGCCCACAGGTTCCCAAGGAAAAAGACAGAGCCAGGAGAGAAGCCCTGCCATTTCCTCATCAAAGTTCCTGTGCTACCCAGGCTGAGTGGCAGTACTGGATGGGGTAGCTGTCTGTTGGGGCAGCTGTTTCCAGGACTCCCTTCCTGGATTATGATGGGTGCTCCTACTTGCTCCTCTTTGTGGCTGGTTTACAATCCTGGGGCAGCTGCGGAGGCTGTTGCTTCTAGGTGAGGCTTGCATAGGGTGGCGGGTGAACATCTGAGTAGTCTGCAAGAAAGGACACCGAAAATAAAGAAGAGTGTCATAGAGGAGGAGGATAGCAGCATTGACAGCATTACCCGCTAGGATCTCGAAGTAGCAACCTGCTGGTCAGATAAATTTGTGGGCTAAATTTCAGATCCATACTTTATAGGCAGTGAGAGCGCCTTTTTATACTATTATCATCTATAAAAGCCTGTACTGTTCATTTTAAGCTTAAGTGAAAGTTAAGCTTATATTTTGGACATTTTGGTCTTATCGGTCTAAAGAAGTGAGAGTTCCAATGGACCTTATATAATAACTACTTTGACAGAATCAGCAGCTCTCATTAAAGCCATGGACTGAATGATAAAAATCACCAGAGAACTTTAATCTACATTTATTGTTGTTTATTGTGTGTTTTAGTTGGTTTGGTTTGGATATACTGTAGTTTGAGGTTATTATTTGTGATTTTTTTCTTAAATTTTTTGGGTGGGTTGGTAGGAAATTGATGAATTTGTTGGGAGAGTATGGGTGATTTTTTTTTTTTGCTGATTGAATGACGTATGATTGAGTGAGTGGGTATGAGATTGGATTGTGTGCTGATTGTTTGCTGTTTGGCTGCCATTAATAAGAATGTGCTGGCAGAGGGCACAGACGGTCAGGCACTATTCTCCCACCAAGCTCAAGGACTTCCTCCCTTTTAGGTGTCCCCCATTATTAGCTGCGGCTTACAGACATTGTTGGGCCTTGGGGATTGCTAGAAGGAGAAAGGGGGGTGACTAGGCCTGATGGGGGAGTAGAGGGAAGTGGGAGGATTGGGGGTTGTTATGACAAGGAGACACCCTGGGGCAAAATGGGATCAGGACAGGGGAAATCCCTTACCCAAGTGCTCTACTTTAGGTAGGCAAGTAACACAGTCTCCTTTGGCTGCCCATCCTACTCGAGCAGTGTTGTGCAATGTCAGGTCCATAAAAAACAAGATCGCTGTGACAGCGGATCTTGTTGGAACAACTGACCTGGCTTGCATCACCGAGACCTCGCTAGATGAAAATGCTGGACCTGTATTGGCATCAGCAGTTCCAGCCGGGAACTCGGTGATACACCGCCCGAGGATGGATCGTGGGGGGGGGGGTGTGTAGCCATTTGTTTTAAACTGGAACTGGGCCTTGTGGATATTCCAGTGAGGATGACCAGATCCTTTGAGTGCATCATGGGTGCAGGTATAGGGTGCAGGATACTTCTCATCTATGGTCCACCTGGTGGTGAGAAGAATTTCCTGCAGGAAGTCCTTGTCAACATGGTGTTGGAGTCCCATAGATGGTTAATTCTGGGTGATTTTAATGCCTGGGCCAATAATGAACTCTCGTAATGTGGTCAGGACTTCCTCCAGTTGATGATATCATTGGACCTTACACAGGTGATTACCTCTGTGACTCACAGTTGAGATCACTTACTGGATCTGGTCTTCCTCCTGGGGATGGAGACCTCCAACCTAGTGGTGGAGCTGGTTGGGTGGTCTGATCATCATGCCATAGAGTTCAGTTTTGAGGCTTCCCCCAATAGATATGCCCCTACAGAGATGGGCCAGTACCGCCCTTTAAGGGGCATGATCAAAGATGGTCTAATGGCGGTACCTGACCTATCAGGAATGCTGAATGGAAGCATGGATGCATGGGATCCGCTACATGGCAGTGATGGTGACACTGGATCCAATTGCTCCTGTTCGCATTCACCCCCTCACTCTTCACCCAAGGTCACCGTGGTTTGATGGGACCTTGAAGGCAAGGAAAGGCAAATGTTATTTGTAAAGCGCCCATTCCCAGAGGCTCTGGGCTCCTCACAGAGATTACAATTGATAAATAATTCAAAAAAGAAAAAATTACAACATAGTACAATCACATCATATAGTAAAAACTAAAATATAAAACTCTTAAATACGATAAAAAAGAGAAATTGAAACATAGGGACATAGCAAAATGTTCTAATTCAGCATTCATTAAAAGCCAGGCCAAAGAGGTGTGCCTTCAACTTCCTCTTAAAGACCTCTACTGAGGGGGCCTCCCGGACTGTAGAAGGTAATCTATTCCATAGGAACAGCCCAGAAATGCTAAATGCATGATCGCCAGAGGTTTTGAGCCATACCAAGGGAATGGCCAGGAGACCCTTCAAAGAGGCTCAGAGGGAGTGGGCAGAAGGAGCTGA
The DNA here is from genome assembly GCA_016271365.2 of Neoceratodus forsteri. Taxonomy (NCBI): domain Eukaryota; kingdom Metazoa; phylum Chordata; order Ceratodontiformes; family Ceratodontidae; genus Neoceratodus; species Neoceratodus forsteri. The sequence continues at coordinate 1,648,489,031 of CM057450.1, forward strand.
GGAGAGTGGAACGATGGCTAGAGAGGCGCTGGTAGAAATAGGGCCTGATTGGTCACAAACATGGATTGATGGCTCATTATAAGGACTATCAATCGACAGTCTCCCATAAGAAGGCAGAGTTCCTATCAAGGGAGATTGCAGCTGTGCAAAATCGACTGGCTCAGCTCTTCCAGCCTGTCGACAGATTGTGCAGTCCAATATGTCTTCAGACTGGGGGAGCGTTTTCACAAACTAAGTGTGATGAGTTTGCCACTCTCTTATGCAGACAAGGTTGCCACCATCAGATCCGGAATCTGTCTGGCCCTCTCTACTAGATATTTCAGAGGTTGGCAGGAGGTTGTGAGCACATGGTTTACCTGGTCTGATGTCAGCCGGCCAGTGATCACTGACATCATGAGAACTGTCTAGACTGTGCAACCAACCTGCTGTAGTTTGGACCTGGGCCCAACACGCCTCCTTGTAGGGTGTGTTGAGGTAATCAATCTGGTCCTAGCAGAGATAGTCTGGAGGTCACTGGAGACAGGGGTGTTTCCTGATCCCTTGAAGGAGGCAGTTGTAAGACTTCTCCTTAAAAAAATCCTCCCTTGACCCAGACTATCTGGTGAACTACAGACCCATCTCTAACCTGCCCTTTGTGGGTAAGGTTATTGAGAAAGTGATTGTATTGCATCTGGGTGATCATCTGACCATCTATGATGTCTATGATCCTCTTCAGTCTGGATTTAGGAAGAGGCACAGTACCGAGATGGCACTTATTTGGGTGATTAATGATCTCCTAATAGCGAGGGAGCAGAAGACTTGTTCAGTCTTGTTCCTCCTTGATCTCTCTGCAGCATTTGACACTGTGAACCATGGTGTGGTGTTGTAGTGCCTGTGGCTAATCTGTGGACTGTCTGGTACAGTCCTCAGTTACTTTCAATCATTCTTCGCAGGTAGGACTCAGAGAGTGATGTCAGGGATTTATTCCTCGGTCCCTCTCCCCCATCCTGAAGGGTGACACAGGGCTCCATCCTGTCATCCATGTTCTTCACAGTGCATATGCTGTCATTGGGAGACATTATTAGGTAGCATTGTCTGAGTTTTCACTGCTATGCAGATGATACTCAGCTATACATGTCCTTTGTGCCCGAGCAGGGTAGACCCATCTCGGTTTTTAATAACTGCTTCTCTGAGATCCAGGATTGGATGAATGCCAACTGGTTGCGGTTGAACCCAGATAAAACTGAGGTGTTGGTGATGGACCCAGGTCATCAAGATGTGGGATTCCCAGCAGAACAGCCTTCCAGGCTTTGGCTCGGGGCATCCAGCTGGTGACCTCTGACCGGGTACAGAATCTGGGCGTTATTTCTGATGACAGCCTGACGCTTAAATCTCAGGTGTCAGCCGTTGTCAAGACCTCATTTTACCATCTGAAGAATACCACCCAGATAAAACATTTGGTCTCTCTTGTTGACCTACCCACTTTGGTCCATGCCTTTGTGACCTCTCCCCATGACTACTGCAATGCCCTTTACCTAGGGCTTCCGGGAGTTGATATCCACCACTTGCAGCTAACATACTAACATACCAGTTACCAGCAGATTAGGCCTTATGGTCTATCGCATCTGCTCGAACATCAGATCCCTAGTTGGATACCGAGGCCCCCCCCCCTTGTGTTCCAGAAACCCCTATCATCCATCCCCAACCCCCTGGGCCAGGCCATCATCTGATACATCTACTTTCTGTGTCTGTCCCACCCTCTCTTGAAGCCCTCCACTATGGATCTCTGAATCAGCTCGCCAGGCAGTGCATTCCAAGGGCCCACCACCCTCTCAGTGAAAAACCTCCTCCTTTTTTCTCCCCTCACCCTTCCACCTTCCAACTTCAAACCATGCCCTCTGGTGATGCCTCCCTGCTTTAGTCTAAAGATCCCCTCCATGTTTACTCTATTTATTCCCTTGAGGTACTTGAAGACCTCAATCATGTCCCCACTGTCTCTTCTCTCCTCCACTGAAAACTGACAGAGCTCCTCAAGTCTGTCCTCATACATCAAATCCCCTAGTGCTTGTATCATCTTAGTTTCCATCCTCTGTACCCTCTCCAGGAGCTGTATGTCCCTCTTCAAGTATGGTCTCCAGTACTGTACACAGTACTCAAGGTGTGCTCTAACCAGTCCATAGTACAGCGGCAGAATCGGTTCCTGCTCCTAGAGGTGATCCCCCTTACGATGCATCCCAACATCCTGTTTGCCTTGTTAGCCGCTCTCCTGCACTGCTCAGAGTTATTCATACATGCATCCACCATGACCCTTAGGTCTTTTTCCCCTGTTGAGGCCTCCAACGCTTCCCCTCCCAGGGTGTACCTGTGTTTAGGGTTTTCCCCACCCAAGATGTAACACCTTGCACTTGATGATATTGAAATTTAATTTCCATGTGTGAGCCCAGCTTTCCAGGGTGTCCTGGTCCCCTTTCTGGGCCAACCTCCCCTCTTCCCCCTCAACTACTGCTCCCATCTTGGAGTCATCAGTGAAGAGACTCATTTCACACCCTATACCCTCCCTGATGTCTGATATGTATGCATGCATGCATTAAACAGGATCGGACCCAGGACTGAGCCCTGTGGTACCCCACTACCAACCTCTATAGGGTTTGAGAGCTCCCCACCGACCACTACTCTCTGGGTGCATCCAGCTAGCCAGTTTTCAATCCATCTGACCATCAAAGGGCCTACTCCCCACCCCATCAGTTTCTCCACCAGACCATTGTGGGGGACAGAGTCAAATGCCTTGCTGAAGTCCAAGAATAATACATCCACAGGCTTTCCCCTGTCCAGTTCTGATGTTACCCATTTGTAGAACTCCACAAGATTGGTTTGACATGATCTACCTGGCACAAACCCATGTTGTCGACTATCCAGACCTCCCACCTCCTCCAAGTACACCGGCAATCGTTCCTTTAGTATACTCTCCATTAATTTTCTCACCACCGAGGTCAAACTGATGGGTCTATAGTTACCTGGTACTTCCCTCAACCCCCCTTTATGGATTGGCACCACATGTGCCTCTCACCAATCACTAGGTACCCTCCCTTTCTCAAGCGACCTGTTGAAAAGCTCTGCCAGGAGTGCAGCCAGTATGTCCGTCAATTCACATAGTACTCTTGGATGAGTGCCATCCGGCCCAGGGGATTTATCTTTCTTTAGGGCCTTGAGGGCTAACCACACCCTTTCTGTGGAGATAGCATCATCCGTCCCCTCCACCTTACTGACCTTTTTATCTTTATCCTGATGTGACACCCCTGGGGTACCTCTCCTCCCTCCTCCTCTTGCTCCATTTCTTTTGCTCCCCTGATCCCACTCACTACTGCTTCTATCCCCATCATGCCTTTCTTTGTAGATATCCCATCCCCCTCCCTAGTGAACAGAGAGGTGAAGTACTCATTTAATACCTCTGCCTGGTCCCTCGCCTCTTCCACCCACCATCCTTCTGATCTCAATCTGCCGAGATGGCCCTTAGTTTTTCTCTGCTCCCCAATGTACCAGAAGAACCCCTTTTCTCCTCCATGTATTCCCTGTGCCAGCCGCTGCTCTTTAATGGACTTTGCCCCCCTCACCATCCGGGTGACTTTTCTAGATGCAAGATGGTACATTTCCTTTTCCCTATCCCTTCTTGTTGTTTTATATTTTTTGTAGGCCGCCTTCTTTTCTCTGACCACTATCTGAACCTCACTGGTCCACCAGCATGGTTTATGTGACCTTGCTCCCTTATGTTTCACCTTAGCATAGGTCCTGACTGCCTCATGAAGTCCCGGTTTTATGACCTCCCATCTCTTTTCCACATTTGTCATTGATGTAATCCCCTTCAAGTGACCCTTGAGAATATTTCCCACGCCACAAAGTCTGCCCCCTAAGTCCACTGCCAGTGTCCTAGATCTCTCCCCCCCTCCCCCATGCTTATTTGAAACCAGACAGTATTGTGGTCACACCCAGTCAGGGGATCCTCTACAATCAGGTCCTTTACCAGATCTCTATCTGCCAGAATCAAGTCCAGGACATGCCCCTCCCTTGTGGGCTTCATTACATGCTATGTTAAGAACACATCCTGGAATCCAGCAGCCTCTGTTCCTTGGTCACCTTAGAGGACATGGTTCCCTAGTCTGTACCTGGCATATTAAGGTCCCCCATCAACTCCACTCCTTCCCCTTTTGGTCCACACTGGGCAATGATGTTGTCCAGCAAACCATCCTCCAGAACATTACCCATCCCGGAGGGCCTATATTCTACACCCAGCTTGACCTTAACTCCTGCTGGGGTTTGTAAGGTGACCCATAAGGCCTCCATGTTTCCCTCTGCCTCTTCTACCCTAGCAATTTCTATGTCATCGCTAATGAACATAGCCACTCCACCCCCTCTGCCCTCCTTGCTATCCTTTCTAAGCATAGTGTACCCCCGCACGTTTAGGTCCCAGTCATGGTTTTTGTTGGTGCAGAATACAGCGGCCAGGTTGCTGACTGGCTCTTTAGATTCCTGCCATATCACACCTGTGCTCTGAGGACTGTACTGGCTGCCAGTAAAGTGGCATATTACCATCAAGGTCGGCTTACTGACCTATAAAGCCCTACATGGGCAGGGACCTCAGTACTTGCAAGATCTCCTTTGTCCCTACACCCCCTCTGTCCACTCTGCTCCTCTGATAAGAGATTGCTAGAGGTTCCCAGGGTTCAACTTAAGACCTCTGGGGCCCGTTCTTTTGCTTTTGCAGCCCCTACCCTGTGGAACTCTCTACCTCATTGGCTGAGAGAGTGCCTGACTGTCCAGAGCTTTAAGATCACTCTTAAAATGTATTTATTCAGTCTGACCTTTCCTGATTATTCTTTGGATCCTTGAACTGTGACTAGTAGTCTATTTATGATAATTACTTCAAGTTTTTTGAAACTTTTTAGATTGTATAATATTTTTAAAAGCGGTATGGTTCTAAATTTATTTGTTTGTATTTTATGGTGAGTTGTACAAGTGCTTTGAACAAACCTGGAATTGTGCTTTTTATAAATAGAGTCTGATTTGATTTGATACTGCAAGCAGCATGGAAGAAGGGGAACACTCAGATACAAAAACAAATTGTCAGCTTCTTCCCTGACTACAGCAGAATGCTCCAGTTGCAGCAACAAGAATTTCATGCTGTTAAGATGCAGTTCCATGAAGCTCAATGGCAATTCACATATGTGTACCGTTCCAGATTGATAATCCACCACCCTAGTCTCACACCCTGATGCAGCATCAGCCTTCCTGGATACAAAGGTGGCAGCAGTGGAAGGGAGATCAGGCCCCTAGAGAATGGAATTTTCTGCTTGAACTGATTTGTATCCTTTGGAAGCTCGAATATAATACAGTAAGTGTGGACTCAGTATGAGAAGGCTCTTTGGGAAAGCTGTTGGGAGTACCATGCTTGCATCACCTCTAAAAGACCTGAATGTCTGAGTACCACACTTGACTATCTATTCCCAATGGTTGACAGCCACATGAGGCGAAACATACACCATGCCTATATGGCAGCTGATGCCTTTACTAACTGCCATGCAGTTGAAGGGGTGAAAGGCTAGAAGCTGTCCTTAAGTCTGTCTCAGAGATGCTTTCCCTTAAGGTCTGGCAGTAGGGCTGGGTGAAATTAGCCAATTCCAGTTTTGCAGCATTTTTGTGAAATTTCATGAAAATTCATGGAATTGTCCAAACGTATTATTGGCCATACCTCAGTAAGTCTTAGAAACAGAGTTGTGAAATGCAATATGCATACTGTTTGGAAGTGGCCCAAAAAGATTGCCAAGTTTCATGACATTTAGATGAAGGGCAGGGAAGTTATAGGTGTTCAAAGTCTGGCAATTCATTAGTCATTTGAAAATTTCTGAAAATATTTCTGTGCTTACAACTTATCTATCTTTGGAGCTAGAGAACTGAAAATGGATATTCATACTTTCTTTGAAGAGTCTTAGAAACTGCTAGATAGAGGGGTAGTTGGCTCTGCAACTTGTAAGTTACAGTTCAAAATTTCACAGTTTAATTATTTGTTAAATGTTGTGAAAATGTTCAAAATCTTTAAATGTTTATGACTCCACTGCTAACGTACGCATACACTCAAGATTTGGCATGCATACCAAAGTAAACATGTCCTGGAATCTAGTTAAGCTGGTTAAATGTGTTTTAGTAGGTTGAAATGTATTGTGGCTACTTCCAAAATTACTGATTGGCAGAATTTGCTCAAAAATGCATGGTCGCATCATAGCTAATGCCAGCACAATTCCAGTTGTGGAATTTAACTTTCACAAAACACTTTTCACAACTGAATCACCTTACCTGCACTAGCGCCTTGGCCTTTGCAGTACCCCACCAACACTCCTGAGACAGTGATGCCCAGAATCATGCTCCATCACGACTAAATATATCCAGATACTTCTGTCACAATGGCTTAAGTTGCAACTAGTTGTAAAGCTTGGCATCACTTGATGCCAAACAGTAAATATACACATTGTTATCTACAGTTTTGTTAAAAAGTCAGTAAGTGGCATTGAACGGATACAATTCTGCATGTGCGTTTCCTTCCACAAGTCATTAAGTCAGTGAGCTTTAGTGGTTACCTGGCATATTGCAAAAGAAATCAGGCTAGTGCACAGTGATGGCAGTGACTATTCTTCATGGTTTGTCACTCAAGATAGTGACTTGACACTTAGCACAACTATATTTTTACTATGGAGCCACCTATGAATGCTACCTTATTACCACTTTACCCATCCTTCATGATCCTCTACAATGGCAACTCAAGTGCATGACTGGGTAAAATGTATGGGCATGGCTTCCACAAAAGTATCACAGCATTCCACAATTTCACAAATGTCATGAAATTCAACTTTAATTACTGAGGTTATTTTGGAACCTTTGGCTGCTTATAACTCCGGCAGCCTTTGAGCAAAAGAGATTAGAAAATGGACACACACAACCACTTTTTTCCATATTGCCTTTTCTCTCTGCCAGCAGCTTATTTGTCAGGGATACAGCCTGTTCACAGGGATATACCCTGATGAGGCAGAACTGAGCAAGCATTCAGTTGGCTAACAGGTTTTTCTTCAATATTTTTTCCCTTATCTTCCCCTGGTGGGTTGGTGCCTCTGTAAGCCTTGCATAGCAAGATCTTCCCCTGCAGCAGGAGCAAGCTCCCCAGTCAAGCTGTAGGGGTTGCTATGTTGGTGGAACCCACCACCAACCCTCCCCACCTGAGTTGCAAAGCTGAGCGGCAGCTGATGAATGTCAGCTGTTTCAGCCATGGCCTGTGTCCTGATGTGACTTCCCTGGCTTGCTTCTGATCCCAGATGGGGAGGCAGTATTGCACAGTGGTTTAAAGCTCTCAGCTGCAAATCTGGAGACCTGGGTTTGAATCCCAAAGCCCCCACTTGCATACTTTGTGACCCTGAGCAAGTCACTTAACTTCCCTGTGCACCCAGGTTGCACCTGTAAACAAGCTTTCAGGTTAGTGTGTCTCACCTGGTTAAACAATTGGGGGAAAAAAAAGATTATCAGCCTAGCTGCACAATGCTCTGCTGCTGGGCTATGGGAGTAGCCTTAAAGCCTAATATTTAGGATCAGTGAACACAACAAAATTGGTGATATTCAGTTCTCCAGTTTTAAAGTTATAGGGGCTTAAATTTCAGCAGTTTACATAATTAAGAAATGTGATTTTAAAATTTCTGAAAGTTTGGAGGCTTATACTGTAGCTTGGTCACCTTTAAAGATACTGATTTACAACTTGGTACACTTCTATATAAGCCGTGGTAATGTCATCCTGCCAGCTTTGGTGCAATGTGAACAAATACATTTAAAATTAGATGGAAATAACTGAAATCACAATTTTGGCAAAATTATTGCAAACTTTTCACAGAGATTTTGTATAATTTTGTAGGAGCAAAATTAGAATTTTGCCAGAATTTCACTGGAAGAAGATACATTTCACCCAGCCCTACTCAGCAGAACCCCTTCTCCCACACCCGACAGTCAGTGATCTGCACAATTGCAGAACAAGTTTGGAAGCTGAAGAAATTTACAACTTTCTGAGTTGTGCAGGATTTTCCCCTGTGAAGTGTTACAGAGGTTGAGTGTTTGTTTAACTAGAAGTTAAAGCTTGTATAGATTGTTGTGGTCTTGAAATCTTACTTTCCCACCCTGACCATCCAGCTTACCTGTACATATTAGTTTATATTCTCTGTATTAGACATGCATATATGGCTGGGGATATAAAGGGTGGTGAGAATTAGAAAGAGTGATCCACACCACAGATCCTGATGCTGGGGGGTGGCACAAGATGCCAATAACCAGTCTATTGGCCAGCTCATAGACCAAGTAAGCATTTCAGGGCAAACTGAAATTAACACAGTTTCAAGGCCAAGTGGAGGGGACAGGAGTACAGATCCACATAGGTCACATCAGGGATGCGACTTTCTCCCCAAGCTTTATGACAGCATATAATGTTCTGGTGTAAGAGACAGCTTGCCCTGTTCATCCCCAATACCTTCAGTGCCAGCTTCTCTAGCCATTTTGACTCCAGCAGGAGTGCCCAGGGAGAGAGATCATAGACAGAACCACCATTAAGACCTAAAACCAAAGGAAGCCCAAGGGGGGATTGCTCTCGGGTTCTTTACCCTCCCTTTTCAGTAATACTCAAAGCAGTCCCCCTCTACACTTTGATAAACTTGCCTGAGGAGTAGTTTTTGCTTCTTGGCATACTCCCCCCACCTGATTACCCAGTAAATATGAGGTTCTAGTGATATTTTCAGTTTGAACAGTTTACAAATGTGGTGGGGGGGGTGTGACAGGTCTCGCTGTCGGATCCCAATCTGAGCTTATCACAGTGGACAGGTGGGTTGGGGGACCTTGAGTCGCTGTCAACTTTAAGAAGGCTCTAGCATCATTCATAGGAGCACTACAGGGCAATCTGGAGAGCTAGCATAAGCCAGTGACCACCTGAGGGGGGTGCTGTCTGCACAGTCTTCTTCGGGAAAGTAGACACCCCTCACACCCACTGGAAAGTAGGTATTGAACAGGAGTGGTTCATGGTCTCCGCTTACACCGGCTCCTTCCATGAAAAAGATGGGACTGCAGCTCCAGCAGGAGCATGCGGGTGCTGGGATGCTTAATGATATCCGCTGTTCTGTTGTACAGGATGTTAAATGTTACACCCAGCTCTTCTGAGCCTGTTGCTGGAGTTGCAAGGTTGGAGGGGTAGCAGAGGTTGGGGGGGGCTTGAAGAACTACAGTGTTTTCTTCTTCTAGAGCAAGTCACTCAAGAGGAGATTGGATTTCTATTGTGGGGATTGTTTGTTTTGTGGGTTTTACTGTTGGAAAAATCTGACAGGCTCTTTACAGCTACCGAGTGGTATGAGGGTCAAGGGGGCTGAGGATGTGCATCTACTTCCCCATAATAATAAGGGGGTGATTGAAGTAGTAACATGGAATGTTAATGGGCTGAAGACTGTAAAAAAAAAAGAAAATGTATTTGCTCTTACATTAAGAATGTGAAGGGTGACATCAGTATTCTACAGGAAACCAACATGGTCCTGGACAAGGCTGTTAAATTGGCAAGGTCATTGGGGGGATCTAAAAATACCTCTAACAGCCTAATCTGGTTCAATTTCATTTGGCATCCATCTGTACCCACCTTCCCCGGGACGAGGCTGAAAATAGGCAGAATTGTGTAGTTCTCCTTTCCTGGTCAACAAAAAAAAAACTAAACTAAACTAACCATCTTCTCAGAACCCTTCACCTTTAAAGCCCATGTTATAGCCATATGGTTCCACCCCTTTTACATGTCCAGCTCAGGAGACAAGTAACCGACCCCCATGGCAGGTGCCTCATTGTAAAGGTGGTAGTGGAGGGTAAGTACTTACCAGTAATGGCCATTTATTATCCCAGCTCAGGAGACAAGTAACTGCCCCCCAGGGCAGTACCTCATTGTAGAAGTGGTAGAGAAAGGTGAGTACTTAACAGTAATGGCTATTTATGATCCTAACTTTGATTGCCTGGACTTCTTTCACCAGTTGAAACTTACCCTAGCCCCTTTCCTGAATAGGATCATAAAAGAAGGAGACAACAACACTCCCTGGGACCCTGTCATGGACAGGTTGGCCCCTCAGGTGTGAAATATTCCTAAGAACTTTGTTGCCTGAGAGGGATGGTGGAGGAAAGAGGACTGGTGGATGCCTGAGATACCTATACCCCACTAATAGAGATCTCCTTTTTCTCTCATGCATATCAGCTTTATACTCATAAAGATGCAGTACTAACAGCCACTGACCTCCTGCATAGGATGACCTCCACCACATATGGCCCTATTTTACACTTGGACCATGCACCCCACAGTGGAATTGGGTGATGAGGATGACATCCCTCCCCATAAAACAGTGGTACCCAGATCCCCAGCTCCTCTTGGACCCAAACTTCAAAACCAAAATGTCTGCAGCCCTTCAGGAGTTCTACAGCTAAAAAGAGCAAGGGGACACAACAGCCAAAGCTAGCCACAGCCTCTGAAGAGGCTGTATAGTGTAGTGATTTTGGGAGGCAGTATAGTGTAGTGGATAAGAGTACTGGGCTGCAAACCTGGAGAACTTGGTTTGAATAAACCATTTGCATACTGCATAACCATGAGCAAGTCACTTAACTTCTATATGCTCCCAGGGCACACCTAGAACAAGCCTTGGCTTAGTGTGTCTTTCCTGGTCAAAAATTGTAAAAAATTATAATAAGATGGGAAGCCTTAAAGGCCTACACCAGAGTGGTGAACACTTCTGAAGTTACAGTCAAGTCCAAACTAGAGCCCCAAAAACAGAAGGACCTGGAGGCACAAGTCATGACTTTGGAAAAGAAATTCATGAGCCATAGCTCGACATAAACAAACTCTAGCCAGAGCTGATATGACTGCAGGTAAGATTACAGGTGGAAACAGGGAACATTTTTGTTGCAAGTCAAGAGAAATAGATATTGTCAAAGATCGTTTTGACCTGATGTGAGCAACATTAGTGGTTAGTAAAAATGGGTGCTGCAAGATAAGAAATTTAAACTTTGAAAAGCGAAGACATCAGTCCAGGCATGTCATTAATGTCAATACCAATGTTCGTTTACGGAGTCACTGGCTTCAGTTTTCAAAGTTTAAATTTCTTATCTTGCAGTGCCTGTTTTTACTAACCCCTAACTTTGCCCACATCAGGTCAAAACCCTGTTTAAGAATATCTGTTTATCTCTCTTGCTCCAAAATGTGTGACACGTGCAGAGTTCAGTGCATATGCATGAATGGCAGCTATCTTGAACATGGCAAGAAAGTGCCATGTTCTGGCCACCAAACAAAGTAGTGCGGTAGATGCCAGCCCCACCAGAAGGCCCTATTTGCACATGCACCCTGAATGCCAGAAATCCAAAGAAAAAGGTGTCTGACACTATTTGGTCTGTTCCTTTTTCTGAGTCATCCCAAAATGTCTGCAGGCTCCACCCACTGCAGCTGTAAAAATAGGGGAAGCCAGCCTGGTGGGCTGAGGCACTCATGCCTCCCTCACCTGCTGCCATGTTGGTGACCTGGTTTCAGGAATGAGGCTGGGCTACTCAGGGGTTGGCCTGGAGGAGAAAAACCGAGCATCCCAGTCGATGCTCTCCTTCTACGGGGAGGAAGGGCAGACTGTGCTGCTGCAATACCACCACCTAGCTGACCATGGGTGGTGGTGCGACTTGAGGCAACAGTTACAGGTGGGGGATGTTCCCTGACGGAAGATATTGTCACGTCAAACAACATGCAAACATTAGGCCATCATTAGGCCATCAGCTCCATGGAGCATATGTGGGTTGAGGAGCAACCAGAACATGGAAAACACCACCAGCAGCAGGATGATGCCCAATAGTTTGTCGCAGACCCCCTCCATCACCTACCAGGTGCAGGCAAAACCAAACCAAGCAAGGACATCAAGAGTGGGATTGGAGGATCCCTGATGGCCCCACCAGTGGGGGGAATCTGTGGAAGAACAGGTGGCCCCCACAGATAAGTCCTGAAGATGGTGGGTAATGGGATTGGGGGCACCACAAGGTCTGAAGGGGGTTCACCTGGCAAGCAGGGAAAAATGGGAGAACTGCAGAAATTGAAAGGCCAACTAAATCAGTTCATTTCAGTCTTCACTGAAAAAAGGCATCATACTAACCAGGGCAGGCACATACTTTGAAGGGGATAAGTCTGATAAATGGTCATCATGGCAGTTAGAAAACAAGAAGCCAACAGAACCATCCTCAGCATCATGATTCTGGATGGCACCCAACCCTCAAAGCAGCAAGACATAGGGGAAACATTTAAATCCTTTTACTCCACGTTGTACACCACAGAGTTGGCCCCTGGGATTTCCACCCATATTTTCCTGGACACACTGGGCTTGATTCTCAAAGAGAGATTAGATCAATGCAAACTGCAGCAAACAGCTGCTTACTTTGAAGCCTGGTGCACCAGGCACCCTGCACCACAATTCAGGTACAGGAGGGGCCCTGGCACCTAAGTCCCCACACTTGCAGCAACCTCTCCCGTGTGACAAACACATGATGCATGGGAGGGATTTGATGCAAGCTCCATGCAGCAAATGTTGACTTCAGGTATTGAACCCAGTGCCTCTAGGGGTTATTAAAATGTTACTTCAGTCTAATGTTATACAATTTTAAAGTATATGCATGTGTGGACTGTTTTTCGCTGTTGGAAAAAATACATAACAAAAGTGTGACTTTTTCCCATTCATGACTTTCTTTTTTAAAATCTGTCATGAATTAAAACAACCAAAAACAATGTGAGTACACCCCCTGCTGTGAGAAAACAGCCCCAGACACAAAATATTTTGTCATATGTGATTGACATACAGGCAATCACACATTAAAACAAAAAAAAAAAACTTCCCTATCTTTCTGTTTTATACTGGTTACCAAAACACCTTCACTTTTTTCCTGTTGTGAATACCAGGTACCCAATACTGGTGTCACATGCCCCCAACTTACTTTCTGACATGGATATACAGTATGATTATAAGCTAGTTATAAACCCAAGGGGTTAGCACTCTGGAATATGCCAATAAAGTGGTGAAATAAATGATTACCAGAATGGTGAAGTGCAAACCCATTTGCGGAAAATTAATGCATATATTCTAGGTGCACAAACAAATCTAAGCTGCTTATTCTGTAGGTGCTCTCTGCTCAAAACAACACTCTGCTATGTCATGGTTCTGTCTTTGTTCATGTCTGAGTTGTACATTAATGCAATTTCAGATAAAACTGTCATACATCATATGTCACTGAAGCATTAGTTTGTCACTAAACATGGGTGCAGGTGTTAGCTTACTTTACCTGAGACTGGATTCGTTGTTGTGGCATTGCAGTAGGCTTTTTAAAAGTTTTGTGAATGCATAGCACTACCATTGAAAGACTCTAATAATCAATTGTTAACACCATCACTGTCAGAACATGTTGTCACGTGAACCACTTCATGTGGTTACCTTCAGTGCTTATCATATAAGGTGAATGTGCTGTATATGTTTCTGCAACAAAATATTGAAACTGCTAAACAGCTGTATAGTTGGGATAGTCTGTCATGCTCAAACCACACCATACAGTTTCTTTGCCATATTTTGGAATGTCACAAAACACGGATGCACCCTTTAAACTCTTGCATTAAATACTGATATAGCAATCCCACCAACACAATAAAAGCAGCATATGTATACAGTAACTGCAGTATATAGAGTATAAAGTAGTAACATCTTCTTGCTTCACATTTGCAAATGCACCTACAGCTCAACCAATATATGCTTCCCACATGCACTGTACCCTCCTCAGTGGGTACTCCAGATGGATTTCTTTTAGTATTCACTGACCTTGCCCTCTTACTGCTGCCCACTCTTTATGTTGCCATACAATACATACAAGACTCATCTCCACAGGTGTTCTGTGTGACATTACAGAAACACTGCAGCAAATGTTGAATAAAGTATGATTGCTAAGTCACCTTTATAAAACAACAGTATAATACAATATTTGATTCAATTACAATGAATTTAAGACCCATTTCACGTGGACCACATAAGTCTTAAGTGGTGGTAGAGCTCTGGGGACGGCACACATCACACTTTAATGTACCATTAGACCAGCCCTGGCTGGTCTACCAGGTGTTTGTATTTGTCAGCACTGTTCACTTTTGAGAATGCAGAACAAGGAGATGTTGTGGCATTGCCCTGGTGTACGGCTCCTTGTGCCATGCTGCACCCCTTTTTTTGCTGCATGGACAGTGCAAGACCCCCTTGGTGCATGCAGACTGTGATTGCCACAGGCTGCATTTGAGAATTGCTCCCGGTGCATCTTTTGGCACAAGGGGCACTTTATACCATTCCTTGAGGTGCAAGTCCCTTGCACCATTCCAGGAGCTTTGAGAACCAGGTCCACTATCTTTTCCATCTCTTGAGATCCAGGCTAGAGAGGAGATAGAGCACCCCCTACCTGAGGCAGTGATCCATAATGCAATTAAAGCATCCACGGTTGGGAAGGTGTCAGGCCTACATGGGATTCCTTTATTGATTTTTTGATTTTTTTACCAGGAACTGAATTGGGCACAGCCCTTTTTCAGTCACTCCTGACACATAACAATAGATAATTACACACAGTTAATAAATAACATCCAATGTGAAACAATATTTAAAAACACATACCTTGACATTTAACATTCATGCTGTACAACTAATTTAGCAGATATTTAAAATGCCTTGTATTGTGTGTTGATTTGACAATGTCAGCCAAGTCATTTAAGATATTTGGACCAAACCAGGAAAAAAGAGTTTTTGCGCAATGTTAACTTTACAGGGTTGATATAAAAGAGCTTGGATGAGTTATTCCTAGTGCTATAGGGATTAGACATCAGATTAAAAGTGCAAAATAAAATATTCAGCACAGAGTTTTTAAATATTCAATAAGCAAAAACTGCTGCATTAAACTCAGTCCTGAGCTGGGACAGGAGAATTCCAATTTCATAATATTAGGGATGGGCAGATATCTGACCCGATATCATGATCCAGCCAGATAGCCATGCTATCAGATCAAATCCAGTCCGATTGGATATTGTTCTTTAAAACAAGTCTATTTTTTTTAACAGTAATGGCACTGCTGTGTTTTCTGCTTTTAATGAGCCACTTGTTTTATAGCAGGGGAGGGAAGGAGAGAGGAAAATGAACACAGATAAGCCATGGAGTGGCCAAAAGAGGGGAGGACACACATGCCATGGAACAGTGATGGAGAAGAAGGGACAGAGGAGAAAGAACACATACAAGCCACGGAGCAGCTGTATGGAACAGGACACAAAGTGTGTGTGTGGGTGTGGGGGGGGGGGATTGGACACAACACCAAAGAGGGGAGAAGGAAGAACAGATTCACTAAACCAGGGAGAATGAAGAACAGAGGCAAAGGTGGTGAGATGGAAGGAGGAGGAGAGGATGGAAACAGGAGGCAGAGATGGGCAAAAAACAGTCAAGAGGAAGAAAGCATGACAAGCAAGTTGTCAGCAGAGTAAGCAAGGGGAAAATAAATAGTGTTCATTTACATTTCAAATTCTATCCAGTGGAGGGGGACGAGTCCGTCAGTGTACCGGAGTGCTCGATCACACATATAAAGTTAACCCACCTGTTTGTAATCTTAGTTATATTATATTATTACTACAAATCGTTTACTATCCGACCTAAGCAATACCCGGCTCTGGTCAGATAGTAGCCATTGGATATCAGGATCCGATATCCAGCAAATTTTGGATAACTGCCCAATACTACATAATATCAATTGCAGTGATGTTTTCTGTAAAGTGCCTTTGGGCAAAATGACATATATTGTTTAATATTAATTGACATTTTGCTGCAAAAGCACTGTTTTGATTCTCAAATAAAATGTTTCCATTATCCAAAGTAGGAATTAGAACCTGTTTTGTAATAATCGTTCAGGCTTCATCAGTCAGTGAGTTGATGTTATGATACAAATAGCCCAGTTTTTGATTTATCTTATTTCCTACATTTTCAATGTGTGGTATCATATTAAAACTGGAGTCCAGCAGCATCCCCAAGTATTTAAAACTGGAAACAACAGAGTGCATTCCCACTTTTTTCCAACACTTTACAAGTGTTCCTTGATCCTGGTCAATCATTGAGTGGAACAAAAAATCATTATATTGGTTTTATTTTAACTCAATTTTAGCTTTTTCATTTCCAATCATAATGCCAACGTATCATAATTAGCCTGTGGAGACACCTACAACTCCACTATAGATGGGGCAGAATCCCAAAAAACTGTATCGTCAGCATAAATCAGACTATTACCCCATAGGAAGATTCCTGGAAAAGTATTAATAAAAACTGAAAATAGCAGGGGACTCATTACCGAACCCTGGGGAACCCCTGCCTTCACTTCCATTGGCCCTGACAACTCATTGCCTGTTTTGACCTTTTTGAGTATGATGTCTCAAATAATTTTCAAGTCATAACAAATTCTGACCCTTCACTCCAGTCCCTTCCAGTTTATCTAGAAGCGACCTGTGGACCTGGTCCACTGTTTTGAAAGCCCCAGCTAGGTCAATAAACACAGCACCCATAACCAGACCCTCTTCACAAGCTCTGAGTACAGTGCTTGCCAACCCTGTCAGGACTGTCGCAGTGGACCGCCCCTTCCTAAGTCCATGCTGTTGATCATTTATTATTCCATGTAGTTTCAGATGAGGCATCAGCTGGCAAAAAACACATTTTCCCAGCATCTTCCTTAGAACTTGCAAGAAGTGAAACAGGTATGTAATTAGAGACATTTAATCTATCCCCTGCCTTCAATAACTGGACTATGATAGGGTCTTTCCATTAAGAGGGAACAACTCGAGGGCCGTGGCTTGGCTGGCAAGCATGGCAGATGTGTAAAAAATAGGCTTCTCATGGCATGAGTATTTAAGCAACTTTTTGAGTATATTTAACTGAGTCTTACTAAGAAATCCTGGCATAGTTTGATGCAGAATGGCTTCATCTCAACAGAAATAGGTAAAAAGCTATCTACTTTACAGTTTGAAGGCGCTTCTGAGCAGCAAATAGTCCCAACCGAGGCCTAAATGAGGCGACAGCAGATGGCAGTGGAACTGGGAGCCAGCAAGGGCCATCAAGAATCAACTATAGCAGCACTGCCAGAATAATAACCAGTTTACAAAACAAAGTCAGTGCGGGATTTACCACTGTTACTGCCCAAACTGCCCATTTCCAAGGGGTGATTACTGAACTTGCAGAATCCTCAGCTTCACACTCCACTAGAATAGAAGAGGTGGAGAGGCATATGGGTGAGCTTGAGGATAAGGTGAGTGACATGGATCAAGATTACATAATACTTGAAGTGTAAGTTGAAAAGCTTTTAGTGTGGGCTGAGGATCGGGAAAATAGAACCAGGTGCTCTACTGTTGGACTACCCAAGGGCATCGAAGAGAAAGAAGGGGGCACCGTGGTTCTAAAGTAGCTAATGGAAAAGTGGAAGGGTGAAGATCTAGGGCACAGGAGACTGTACCAACCTGTTAAACAGAAGTAATTTGTACAATACGAAATAAATGAACCTTGCATCTGGACTTTGATGGTTACGGGAGTTCTCCTTCCCCTTTCGATTGATGAAGACCTGAATCAGATCACAGTAATTCTGACATATGTGATTGAAGGAGTTGAGAGCTGATCAGATGGGAGGATCCTCTCTTCCTTCAAAGATGGGCCTTAAAATGTCAGATATTGAAATTATCCCTAGAAGGTAAGAAGGGAGGCATGCTGTCTGAAAAAATGTATATAAACAAATAAAGGGATTGTGGATAGGGGTTTAAGGACATATATGGTTCTGAATGTTAAAAGTGACCCCAAGCAAATAATAATGAGGTCCGATATATGAAATAACAAGATGGCCCCTTGGTGGGCTTTTGATATTGACAACAAGTGTATGCAGACTTATGTGGGCATGTTACTAGCTGTCATACAGTGAAATTCACAAGGATGGCACCCTTGGATGGCCAATAGATAGTAAGACAGTGTGCCAACTGACAGCTAACAAACCCACTACTTGAATAGCAGGAGACTGTGTTCAATCTGCAAACACACCATTGCTCAGGGCCAATAAAGATAAGAAGCTATTACAATATTTTGAAATAACACTAGTTACCTATTGAAGGGGGTCCAGAATGTGGGTGGGCTTAATGATCTTACAATACAGAATTATGAGCTGGTACCTTTACAACAAGGGAGGTTTGCTGCTTTGACATACATGCCCCAACCCCCTCCCCCAGCATGAACCGCTAACTAATTGGGGAGATACAGAGATAGAAGAGCTGTTTGATTGACAAGCTCCATCACAATAGTATGAGTCATATTGGAGTGAGCCCAGTTGAAAAAGTACTTACAAAGCTTATGCTGGAGGTACTGAAAGCACGTGGCAATCCATGTAGGCTCTTCTCCTTTGGCAGTTGTGATATCCGTTGGCACCAACTACCAATCTTAAGATGTGGCTCACCAGCTCCCCAGGGTTGCACAGGTCAGACTAACGTGATCAGTGGTAATAATGTTCGAAGCCCACCCAAGCAACAGTCGATTATCCGGGGGAGGAGAGAGGCGATAAGTGGGGAGGTTCAATCAATTGGAGAGAGAGTATAAACTTGTTTGTTTAAGTCTCTGGGGATTAAAGGAATGTGTGGGAATGATTTTTATTTACGTGTAAAGACCTCATCCATTGAGCCAGGAGATAAACATGAAAACTGGGTTATGCATTGATTTCTTCCCTCCCTCCCCGACCACAGCAGGGGCCACGGGTATCAGTGAGAAATGGGGGGTAAATTGTAAAATATCCAGCCCACAGCTTCCCATCCCCATTTACAAGAAACACAGCACTATGGCTGACACATACTGTGTGGAGATAAGTGGAATACTTGAAGCAATCTAGTGATCGGGTGAGGCACTGTGAATGTTCAGGAGTGGTGGCAGAAAAAAACTAATATTAGACAGAGTGGCCACACTGCTATGCTTTGGTCATATAGGTTCTCATCTTATAAAATCAAAACCATGGGCATGATGGAAAATAGGATTGTTCACAGTTTTAAGTTAATTTTACAGCTTTTCTATAATGTGCTAATCACTCTCTCCAAAAGGTAAAGATATGTGCTCCTTATGTTTGAGTTCCTTGTTGAAGGGACGAGGTACTCATTAGGGTGGGAACTCCTGTGACCATGCTCTGGCTGCTTTGAGGGGGAAGGGTGGAGAGGAACCCCTCTCCCAGTGTCCAGGGAGCAGCTGGTGGGGGTTGGGGTTGCAAGATTACATTAAACAGTTAATAAATTAGTTAATAGTGAAAGCGTTGCCCACATGTTCCCAAAGGAGGAATGGGGCAGGGCTTGAATTCATGGGAAGTAGATGAAGTTGTTTTATTCTCTAAATGTTATCAATCTACAAGACTGAAGGTGGGTACTGACCAGCGATTGCATGCCGGACTGGTCATAGACAGAGGGATAGATACCAACATGGTGTGTTTGTGTCAGGGAAAGGGGGTATGTTGGGGTGTGTGGGGAGAGAGGGGTGGTTTTGTGTAGAAACAGAAGGGAATCTCCAATATCAGAAATAGCATAGGTTTTGTTTTGGGGCCTGTTCTAATAGTTTACTGTTTGGTTTTATGTGATAAGGGCACCTCCCAATGTGCGAGTCCCCAATGGGCAATTGCACAAGGGAGAGCGCCATAAGGGAGACCGGGAGGAAGAGTGACTGGTGGTGAGAGCACCAGCAGCAGGCAGAGGCATGTGGAGTGCTACAGTATCAGTGTGGTTGGGTGGCCAGAGGCAAACCTGGGCAGCCAGAAATGGGAGACAGGGTCCAAGCTGCCTGGGTATATGGGACCAAGCCCTGGGTGACTGGGCAACGGCGACGTCAATGGGCAGTGGTGTCCGGGGCAAATGGGTAATAGCTGGACACCGACTGCATGGTCATTGGTGGGGACAGGGATGGGTGATGCTGCACCTGCCACCATGGAACCGGTGAACCCCCCCTCCGGCTCCTGCCTGACAGTGGTCACAGCACACATGCACTGATGCCCCGGTGGCCAGTATACCTCCCAAATGCGCAGCCACACAAATGGACAGCACTATCCCCCTATCCCCCCTTGCCACCCCTTCATGGCATATTGCCATCACCTGGTGGTCTAGTGCCTCCCCAGCCTGTGCCCCACCACCCCATTCCCCCAGCCCTGTGTACCTTGTTTGCATGGCTGTGGATGCCTTTGTGGTGCACACCACCCACGACCCTCACATGTCCAGGCCGCATCCACCATGCACTCGCCTGTATGATTGTAGCCATACTGTCCATCACCCTAAGGGAGCTGTGGCTGAAGTCGCTGTTTCACTGTTGGGCAGGCTTTAGGAGCATTTGCCGTTTCTGCATATGCTCTTGCGTCATAGCCCACCCCGATCGTGGTGATGTTGTTGTGCTCCACATGACTGCTACCTACTGTTCTTGTAGTGTTTAATAATGTTAAATTGTTTACATGCTTTAAGTTACTGGTTAATGTTAAAAAAGCTTCAACATGATGAAATCAGAGGGTACATCTTCTTTTCACAGTCTGTTACATTACGAGGTATAGTGTTACAGTCTCAAAATGGTTAATGGATTAAATATATGCTCCTAGAATACAAATGGCCTAAAAACACACACAAATCATAAGAAAATTCTAGGGAAAGTGAAACAACTCAATGCGGATATTTTGTGTATACAGGAAAACCACATGACAGTGAGTGAAGGTCTGCATATGTCTAAGATCTAGAGGAGGTGGGGGGGGAGTAGCATGCATCATACTTTTCCTCTAAGGCTAGGGGTACTGCTGTTTGGTTTTGACCCAGATTCACAGAGGTTGTGGTGCACCCTAGTGTGGATACTGCAGGTGGTAGGTACATCCTGGTACAGGTGCAGTTGAATTCGGGGCAGATGGTAGCTATAGGTTCCATATATGGGCCTACAGTAATATTAAATCCCCATAATTCTTTACAAGACTGGATATGGAGATGTTCACTTTTGAAGGCCTGTGGATTCTATGTGGTGACTTTAACTGTGTGTTGGATAACATAATGGACCACACATCCAAAGTAGGGGGATCAGTAACAAAAAATGCTAAGGAGTTGGGTTCTCTAAAGAAAGACCACAAGCTAATTGATTCCTGGAGGTATCTAAACCCAGGAGGTAGGAACTTTACACACTACTCACACTCTGCCAAAACATAAACTAGGCTGGATAGGATCCTTATACCATAATCTATGACTGCTACTCTGAAAGGGGTGACCCATGGGACAATGACTATAACAGATCACATCCCAGTTCACTTGGTATTGATGGGCATGGGTGCAGTGGTGATGAACAAGACAAGGTGGGTGGATCCCACCCTCTTAAAAAAGGAGGATTTTCAAACATTTATAGCCCAACAAATAAAAAATTATCTACTTAATATACCAGAGGGGCAGACATCAGCAGCAGTGAGGTGGGATGCCTTAAAGGCTGTATTAAGGGGTGCAATAATTTCATTTAGAAAATGGGCTTTTTATTTCCTAGCATCAGATTGGTTAGTTCCCTTACCAGGGGGGCACATTAACTTTCAATAGATGCCCAGGAAATAAAAAGCACCAGTCCCAGTGCCCATTCACCCACACACCTTATTCTTGTGCCCACCTTGCTTCCCTATTGGACAAAACTACCCAATTTAATTTGAAATCCCTACCATTTTATTCTCTCTCTTAGCAAGAGACATGAGCCCCAAATGTGCCTCTCACTCCTGAAATGAAGCTGCCTGCCCCAGAAAAGAAACCATATCAAAACCAGATGCCCTCTTGAACTCCATTATAAAAAATGTTCCACCATACCTACACAGGAGTGCACAGCTCCCGAAATACTTCCAGATATCTGCTCCAACAAACTGTGCAGTGCCACCTGTAATGCTTGCTCCACTCCACTCTCTCACCATGACAAATACATCTCTCACCACTCCTGAGCAATTAAAATAAAAAGAGACTCCATACCTCCTCAAAAAAAAAATTAATTTCTTGATCGGACACCCTTCTTCCATTTTCGCCATACTTCCGGATGTGACGTCATTGGCACACACAAACAGTCATGAAGTAACTGATCGAGAAATATTTTTCTTTATTTTGTTTCAGAATTTTTTACATGCAGTTGTGCTTTTCATCTATATTTTACACTTGCTAACACCTGAATGTGACAGGCATTTTGGAGTAGAGCGAGCGAGAAATGATGGCAAGCTGTATATCACCATGCAGACTGTAAACTATTGCTGTACACTACCTCTAAGCCCCTTGCAAGTACAGTCTAACAGTTTTTTTTTCATAATATTACAGGAAAAACTCAGTCTTTTCATCTGGAGAGTGGGGATGGGTGTGGGTGTTAAGAACAAGAGAATCCCTGTGGGAGGGGGTGGGAACAGGACAACAAATCTGAGAACACATGCAACAGAGACAGGAACTACTTTATCACACAAACATTTAAACATCATCATTAATACATTTGCTAACTTTTTTATACGTTTTTGAAATCCCACATAAAACTGACACAGTGTCCATTTTCTGAGCACAATAATGCCCTCCAGGGTAGGCAATATGAGCAATATCAGACCTTCCAGGGGCTATAAGGCCCTCCACCTGCAGAGTCGGGCCTCATTATGCCCCTGGGCAGTCTGGTATTGCCCAATACCACCCACTCAGTCAGGCATTATTGCTTGCTTGCTTGCAGCACATAAGAAATGCATAGATAAAAAAAAGGTAACAGAGCTGGAGAGTAATATTAAGAAAGAAGAAGAAGAACATGCACAGAATCCTATGACAGATCTGTATAATACATTACAGAAATTAAAGTGGGAATGTGTTACTATTCATAATAATCAACTAGAGAGAGCCCTACTATTAACACAAGCTGGGGAATATTTTGAAGAAGATACCAGTGGGAAGTTACTAACCTGGCAACTACAAAGCAGGGAGGGGACAAAAACTGTAGCAGCAATTCAGAAACTGGGGTGGGTGGGGAGTTGTCTGTAAGGACACGACAATTGGGACTGTTTTAAGGAGTTCTATGCAGAGCTCTGTACTTCTGAGGCAACACCTCAAGAGCACACAACAGAACTGTTTCTGGATAGTGCAGAGCTCCCCAGCATTTCCAAACCACAGGTACAGAAATCAGAAATGCCAATCACCTGGGAGGATGTAAAGGGGGTGATCAAGCACCTTAAGGGAGGTAAGGCCCCAGGGCCAGATGGATTTCTGATTGATTTCCATAAAATTTTCTGCAATCAATTCCAGGAACCCCTTATGGGTGTGACAGAGGAATGTTTAAGGATTGGTGAGCTGCCACCCTCTATGCATTCTGCCACTATAGTTAATACTTCCAAAACCAGGTAAGGATCCCAAGTTATGCTCCTCATATCACCCCATTTCACTGCCAACTGCAGATTATAAAATAGTGGCCAGAGTGTTAGTGGGGTGCATAGAGGAATTCCTACGAGACATTATCCACACTGAACAGTCTGGCTTCGTTAAGGGTAGGCAGGGGAAACTTAATGTCCATCGAATATCCAATATCATGTGGAGATATGTGACCTCATCAGTGAGAGGAGGGGCTGCGGTGCTCAGATTAGATGCTAAAAAAGCATTTAATAGGGTGCAGTGGTCATATATGTTCCTGGTATTTAAAAAAAATTGGAATGGGTACAACCTCCTCAGCTGGATAAGGATGGTACAGTATATACTAAACCCACTGCTCAGACACTGGTAAATGGAGCAGTATCCCCTCCCTACCAACTTGCATGGGGAATGAGGCAGGGCTACCCACTATCACCCTTGCTGTATGTGATGGCACTGGAACCTTTGGTTGTGATGGTTAGATGAGTTAAAAATGTAAATGGGCTAAAGGCAGGGGGAGTAGAACGCAAAACTACTCTACTCCCAGATGTTCATTTGGCACTGTATATATGGTAGATCCCAAAAATATTTTGGAGCTCTGCAAGGCATACTAGTTGAATGTGGGTAAATATCCAGTCATAGAATAAATTGGTCCAAAACCAAAATATTGCTTCTGGGTAAGGGAGAAGTGGAACTCCCATCTGGTTTGACCCTTCAGCCAAAGATTGTCCATCACTAAAATATTTGGGTATTAATGTTCCTGGAAAAATTTCTCAAACATTTAGTGATAACTATAATGGGCTATTAAGAAACTTAAAGAAAGGTTGTGAAAAGTGGATGGGCCTTCCAATTAGCTTAATTGGGAGAGTAAATACAATTAAAATGAATTTTACTTATTTATAATTTGGTGATTTGGAAAGGCACACTGAGCTGAGGCTCATTTCCAGGTGCAACCTGGGGCGTGGGGAAGGGGAGGTAAATTAAAGATACAAATGATACTTAAAATACATATGACACCTAACATGCAGGAAAAACAAAACATCATGGTCTACATGAGGTACAAAAGATACATTAGAATACAGAGAAACACGGTGCTTACAGAGGTATTGGGGGAAAGACAATACCTTTACAATTAAAACCAGATGTGTAAATTGCAGGTGGGACCAGATGACGATATAGTTACATTGGTACAGGAATGGGGTCAGTCGCAGATTATGATACAAAATAGGTAAGTGCAGGAGCTGGCGCTAGGGAAGAGCAGGTTGTTGGGGTGGAGGGGACGAGGGAAGGAGCTGGGGGTGCACACAGCTAAGGAGGGAGGTGACATAGGCAGGGGGTCGGGGGAGATGACTGAAATACTTTTTGATGGAGTCTGTGGATGGCAGATTACATACATCGAGGGATAGTGACTTCCACAGTTCAGGGAGCCAGTAAGCAAAGGCTTGTTTCCCTGCCTGCGAATGCGGTGTTGCTAGGGCAAAGGTGCGTTGGTCATGGGATTGCAAGACATAGCCAGTACTGGGGGCAGGTGCAACAGGGGAGGAAAGGTAGGAGGGAAGAGAGTTAGTTGAACCAGAACTTGGTGATGAAGGAAGTACAATGAGCAAGGCGGCAACTTGCTAGAGGAGGGAGGGAGACAGAGTGGTAGATAAGGCAGCGGTGAGTACGGAATGGGATGTTTGTAGCAAAACGACAGAAGGCATGGAACAAAGGGTCACATTTGGTGAGGGACAATTGTGGTGAGGAACTATATACCATGTCTGCATAGTCAAAGGAGGGGAGGATGAGCTTGGTGACTAATTCCTTCCTGATGGGGAGGGAGAGAGAGACAGTCCTTGTGCCTGTACAGCATGCCGAGTTTGGGATGCAGCTTGTTGTGGATGGCATCGAGTTGTAGTGAAAAGTCTAATTTAGGGTTGAGTCAAACACCCAGGTATTTGAAGGATTCGACTGTCAGAATTATATAGAGCCGTCAAGGGCATGGAAAGATGGAGGGAAGGGAAGTTTGGCCAGTTTCTGGGTGGAGCCAAAGGCCATAGCAACTGTTTTCTTGGTATTGCACTTGAGGGATTTGGAGATTCGAGCCAGCTCAATGTGTTCTCAAAGTCAGACTGGAGGATGGGTTCAGTGTGGGTTATGGAGGGACCAGAGGCAAAGATCACGATGTCGTCAGCATACATTTGAACTTGGGAGCCTGAGCTGACAGAAGGGAGGTTATTGACAAATATTTAGAAGAAGGTGGGTCCAAGGATCAACCCCTGAGGGACTCTGGCATGGATGGGGAGAGGGGCAACTTCATATCCCCCCAGCTGAATGAATTGGAACCTGTCAGTGAGGTAGGCCTTGAAGCAATCGGTGCTGGAAGGTGAGAGGTCTACAGAAGATAAGTTTTCTATAAGCAGTTTATGGACAACCAAATCAAAGGCCTTGGCTAAGTCGATGAAGATAGCCAGCATCAGGTGACCCTTGACCATAGCCGAGTGGATGTGGTTTGTAAGGCAGAGAAGAGAGGAAGAGGAGGAGGTGGAGTGAGAATGATGGAAGTCAAATTGATAAAGGAACAGGATGTCATTTGAGGAGAGGAAGGAGTTTAGCCTTTTAGCGATAAGGGACTTGAGAATTTTGAATAGGGAGGGGAGGAGAGAGATTGGCCTGTAGTTGGTGGGGGAGGATGGATCACCCACTTTGTGGAGGGGGATGACTTTGGCCAATTTCCAAGCCTTGGGTAAGGAGCTAGTAGAGAGGGAGAGGGAGAGAGAGGTTGAAAAGGTGTGTGATTAGTTGAGCTATAGCGGGGGCAGAGATTTTCGGTAAGGTGGGATGGATTCCATCTGGACTCTGCTTGGAGGAATTTAGTGACTTAAGGGCACAGATTACCTCTAGTGGTGTGACTGGAGGGACAATATATCCAGATGAAGGAGGAGATGGGGAATAAGTCACATAGGATGGGGGAAGGTGAGTGTGGGTGCACTGGATGTGGGTTGGACACGGGGAGAGAGAGGACTTTATGGAGTCTACAGGGAGAGGATAGAGGGAGGGTGAGTGTCTCTGGGGTAAGGCACACATTCAACCTAGATGTAAGTCGGGGGTGTGGCCTGGCATTTTATAGCTGGCAATTTAAACAATAATTACCAGAAGCTGTTTTCATTGCAAAATATCTGGATTAAAAGCAGAAAACAACGGCTGCTGCAAAATCTTCAAAAAAGCAATCAACACTCACTTTTGAGCCCCAGGAAAGATCGGGGACTGGAGGAAAGGAGGGCCGCACCAGATCGCATGTGGCTAATGCGGAGCATAGTAGGGCTAAAGAGACTGCAGAAATCCCACTAATAGCCATAACAGCAATGATTCTAAGCCTGCAAAGTGAAGTCTGGAATGGGTTTACAAATATCATGGCACAAATAATGCATATCCAGTCTGTCATTACATCTCTGGCCAATGCCTCATCTACCCATGGCACCAGGCTGAATGACCATGAAAAAATAATAATTGACCTAGAGAATTTAGTCACAGATATGGACAGAGACAAAAAAGAAGATCAAATGAAAATAGAGTCCTTAATTGTGAGGTCTGAAGATCAAGAAAACAGAGCCCAGTGCTGTAATATAAGGTTGGTGGGGTTGCCAGAGGGTCTGGAAGGGAGGGTGTCCGAGTGGTGCAAAAGTGGCTAATTGAAAAATTGAGAATGGATGCCACTGCTACAGAATTTGAGATTCAGAGGGTGCACCACACTCCCCCACCAAAACTGGGGAACATCTAAGACATTATTTAATAAAATAGTTGAGATTTCCCAACAAGGAAAATATGCTAAAGGCAAAGAGAGCACAGGATCCTACTGTGGTTCATGGAGGTTAAGTGTCTGTCTTCCAACACTTCTCCAGAGATATTCACCAAAACGACAAATATTTGCTGGTGTGAAGTCAACCAGGCATCTCCGAGGTTGGGATCTTGCCCTGTTATACCCTACAAAGCTTAAAATTAATATACCCGGAGGCCCCCAAGGTTCTTTAACAAACTGCAAAATGCAGAACAGTTTATGAATAATATTAATGTAGATGACGGGGCTCCAGGGACAACTGACCTTAATGCAACCAAAACATGAACATAATTGAATAGAACTTTGAAACTGTTGTATTATGGCTCCAAATATCTCATATGGCAAATGTGGCTAGGAATAAAGTTTATGCAGGAGGTCCCCACCCCTGGTCGAAATCTCTGGAGATGACAGTTCAAAGTGTGTGTGCTGCCAGAATGATTGCATAACAAGGAAAAATAGTAGGTCTGAGTTCTAGGTAAAAATATGCCCCCGTATGTGCTTTCTGTTATTTTTTCATTTGTTATGCCTTATCTTCAATCATTAAAATGGCCGCTGGAGTGCATGGGCTGCTCGATGTGGGGACCACATGGCAGAGTCCCTTCATGGGCAGGTACTTCACTCTTCCCACTGCCAAAAGGGGCTTGCAGATCTAGAGGCAGGGAGGGTGGTGGGGTGACCAGCCATAGACATTTACAAGATGTACGCCCCTCTCAACTGTATGATGTAGATGTGACTGCTGAGGCAAATATGACAGCCCAAATTGAGTAAGAGTGTCTTGAGCGGAAAAGTGTCACCAGTATACTTATGCTGTTGATTTTGAAACAGGGGCCTCAGTGATAAAAACCTGTGGATTATGTTATTTTTCTTACCTGGTGTTGGGAATCCTGGAGATTGTGTTGTCAGCTCTCAGATCCTCCTTGCGGACATAGGACTGGTGGATATGGTAGAAAAAAATATGCGGCTAACCAATCAGTGGAGTATCCATCAGCTCTGCCTCTCCTGAATGGGACATTAATTATCTTGGGAGGTTGCTCAGCAACCTAGGTCATGCTGACATTAACAAAACATCACCAAATGGACAATTTTCTCCACCACCCTTGCTATGGTCCGCCTACCCCACACTCAAATGGGTAATCAGAAAATACAGGACTATGACTGTGTGACAGGAAGCTCCTGCCACTCTTGAGGACTGACCTTTCCTTAAATCAGTTGCAACAGTTCTTCTATTTCTAAGCCTAGTCTATCCTTTACTATTTCTAGTCCATAAGGTTGGCCACCTATGGACACCCTCTACCTTTTCTTGACTATGTTATGGTGTCCTCTTTAATTTTCCTTTTCCATCTCAGGTCCTTGTACAGGGAGGTTATTGTTGTGACCTCCAAGCGTATGTAAAACAGGTTGTGTTTATCATTGTTAGATTTAGTATGTAAAAGCACCATGTCATAATATACCTTATGTTTATGAAACCTGTAAATGCTGAAAATACCATGGCACTAGATGTTTTTGATAATGGTAAAAAGTACTAAGTGACTATTTTAGAAATTAAGTTAGTTTTGCTATTTAAAATGCATGTAAATTGCTGAAAACTGAACAGGTCTGAAAAATCATGGTGATTTGCATATATCCCATGATGTTTTGTATTATGGAAGTATGTATGATGTTGTATTTCTTTGAAACTTGATTTGTTGCCAATGCCCTTTGGCGTAACCCTTCTTTCAGTGGTTCTGCACTGAGGTTCTTTGTTTTTAGTTTTTTTTTTTCTTTTTGCACCCCCACTACCCAAGCAAACGGGGCCCACATAGGGATGAAGGGTTTCCATTGAAAAGTGGTTAGAACAGAGATCAGTGTCAGTATGTGCTGGCTAGGTGCCACTCATATCACCAGACAGTGTTGTCAACACATGGACCTATGGGTCTCCCCAGAGCCTGGAAACTAGACCCTACCCTATTCAGAGATCATGAATTTGAAGAACTTATCAAAACCCAGATTACTGATTTCTTAGCTAACAACCCAAAAGGTGAGACTTCGACCATGATATTCTGGGATGCCATGAAGGCAGTGCTCAGGGGAGGAATTATATATTTCTCTGCACATAAAAGAAGAACAGAAAAGTAGCAGATATCAAGCTTAGAAGATAATATTCAAAAGTGTGAAAAACAACATATTAGTAGATAACTCCACAGCTGAAAACTATCATGCGCTTCAAAGGCTCAAGTGGCAATATAATTCCAAAAACGCTGCTGCTCTGGAGAGGGCCATCATACTTGCCCAAGCAGGTGGATATTTTGAATGGGACATGGGGGTGGTTGGGAATGGCTCACCTGGCAGCTCCATAACAGAATGAATGGGAAAAATGTTTCTCAAATAAAAGATAGTGGGAGCACTGTCTATCATGTGGATGATAAAATTGAGGAATGTTTCCATCAATTCTATGAGGATCTATACAGATCAGAGGTAGAGCCAGAGGATTCCCAACTAAACTGCTTCTTGGCAAGGGCTAATCTCCCCCAGATTACTAAAGAGGATAGAGTTATCTTGGAGGTGTCCATACAATGGGAAGATATCATAAAGACAGTAGCAGAAATGAAGGGGGTAAGGCTCTGGGCCCAGATAGTTACCCTATTTATTTTTTCAAAGTATTTTGTGATGAGCTATGGGAACCAGTGCTAGATATGGTTAGGGAATCTCTGGATACAAGTGGGGGGTACTCCCACCATCTATCCGCATAGCTACCATCGCTATACTTCTTAAGCTGGGGAAGGACCTTAGTCAATGTGCATCTCATAGGCCTATTTCACTACTGACTACAGATTATAAACTAATGGCAAGAATAGCTATCAGACTGGAAAAAATTCTACTCACTATTATTCTTAAAGACCAATCTGGCTTTGTAAAGGTCAGGCAGGGGAAACTTAATGTCAGAAGAACACTGAATATAGTTTGGAGATGGGACTCCAGACGGGGCGGTTTGGCCCTGGAATATTAGCTCTCGATGCTGAAAGAGCATTCAATAGAATGGAGTGGAAATACCTTTTTGACACCCTCTGTCAGTCTGGGCTAGGAGAAACCACAATAAAATGGATATCCACATTATATAACTTGCCAAGTGCCCAAGTGTCACTTAATGGGATGTTGACTAAACCCTTCTGGCTAACCAGGGGCATGAGGCAGGGTTGCCATCTATCACCTCTGTTATATGTTATGTCACTTGAGCCTCTTGCAGTGGTGATAAGAGGAGACCCGGTACTTTGGCTGTCAGTTTCTGTAGAGCTGCATGCAGTATTGTACTGCTGCTATTATCTGCTGTTTTATTCATTTTTAAACTAAGTTCATAGCACTTGTTGATGCTTTATTTGGAGCCCTGTACCTGTGTGCTACCAGGAACAGGAAGAGTGTTTTTGTTGTCCTTACTACCTCGGGACTACAAAACAAGTGTGGCATATAAATATAGTGTTTTGGACATCACTACACTTAGAACAGCTGTGCACCTTATCCGCGGATGAGTAGACGACGCACTTAGCAGACTTTTGGGCTAAATTTGTTGAAAGTTAATTTCGGGGGTTTGAACTCACAACTACCATTTCCAGGTTTATCCCTGCTACTTCTACAAGCCCTCTGTGAGCAGGGTAAGCCAGGGTAGGCATCATATGGCTCTGCACGTGAAGATATGAGAAGACATGCAAGATTCAAGTATGTTTGTGTGTTTTCATAGACTTAAGACTTATTCATGCAGTAAGTTACACATACTCTTTCTATTCCTAGAGTACTGCAACTGTTATGCTAGTGTTGACATCTTCCGTGTGTCTAGTTCTAGTTCTTATTGGCGGTGTTTTTGGATCTAACCATTCCTATTTTACTCGCACCTACGTTTGCAGGCTATTAGTCACTTACATTGTTTGTGTGACTTTAAAACTGGCACTGTAGTCACTAAACCCATTTAACTCCCACTCCTACTAGAATTAATATTCACAATCCTAGTGACTCTTCATTGATTGATGTGATCCTTACAAATTGTCCTAATAATTATGCTTCTTCTGGGGAGGATGTAGATATGTTTAGTGATCACAATATTATATACTGCATTAAATGGAAAACTAAATTGAAGGGGCCCTCAAGACTCTTGAAGTTAAGATCTTATAAAAAATGTTATTACTTTTCTTTTCTAGCTTATTTGGGGAATGTTAAGTGGGATCGTCTTGAACTAATACCCGACCTAAATCTGGCCTGGGAATATTTTGTTTCAGAATTTCTCCTTGTATGTAATAAACACTTGCCTGAGGTGAATAGGAGAATAAGGGGAAATTCTGCCCCATGGTATACTGCTAAACTTTTTAAGTTGAGGCTAGCTAAAAATAAAGCATGGGCCCTAGCACGAGCCACAGTAAAGGTTTGTGATTGGCAACAGTACAGAAAAATCAAGAAATCTGTATGTGGCTACTTTAAGGGACACTAAAAACAAGTACTTTAAGGCTAAAACCCAGGCATCTATTGGGAAACCCAGGACATTCTGGGGACTGATAGGAGATCTAAAGGGACAGTATAAGGGGAAGACACATATTAATTTTTCTGAGGAGGAACTCTATAGGCAAGAGTCTCCACTTGCTGACAGGTTTAATGATTATTTTGTAGAGTCAGGTAATTTTTTTGATAGTCCTAATGAACCCCTATATAATCCTTTGCATTGTAGTACTGGGGACTCTAAATTTGCATTTGATGTTGTATCCAGTGGTGAGGTCTTGGAAATCTTGTTACAGCTGAATGTCTCTGAGAGTAGCCATCCAGATGGTTTGTCACCAAGGATGTTAAAGTATGCTGCAACCCATATTTCAAATCCTTTGACCTATTTGTTCAATCAATCAATAGGGGAGGGTTGTATTCCAGAAGGTTGGAAGTCAGCCAGGATCGTCCCCATTTTTAAGGGGGGGAGATTTGGGCCGGCTGTCCAGCTATAGACCTATATCTTTGATTAGCAAGGTGTTGGAGAAATTGTTGGTGAGACAAATTATGGAGTACTTGAAAAGAGAAAAACTATTGGATCTGTATCAGTCGGGATTTTTGAGGTCTTATGGCATTGTGATGGCTATGTTGGAAGTCCTGGATGAGATCGGGAAGTCAATTGATACCCAATGTTATGCTGCTGCAATCTTGGTGGATCTCTCCAGGGCTTTCGACACAGTCGATCATCAGCAGTTGCTTATGAGACTGTCTGAAGTAGGGATGAGTCATTCAGTTTTGGATTGGTTCGTCTCTTATCTTTCTGATAGATGGCAGGTAACAGTTGTAAATGGTGTTGTATCGGCTATGCAGGTGGTGCAGAGAGGTGTACCCCAAGGATCTGTTATGGGCCCTCTTCTATTTTTAGTATACCTAGAAGATCTTGGGTGTCATGTGGGGACCTCCCTCTACCATCTGTATGCCGATGACACCATTTTATATTGTTCAGGATAATCAATTTTAACAACACAATGTACATTGCAGAAAAGTTTTGAAAATATGGAAAAATATTTGTCAACTCTAAGTTAAAACTTAATTCCTCTAAAACTAAATGAATGTTGTTTGGGTCACCTGTAAAATGAAAAGATGATTTAATCCTGGAAATAGTTGATAGTAAAGGGGAGGGACTGGAATTAGTTAACCAATATAAATACTTGGGATTTTGGTTATATAGCTATGAGTCAGGTAACCTGCATGTAGATAACTTGATCTCCCAAGTTAATAAGCAAGTGGGATTCCTCTTTAGGAATAAACATTGTCTAGATTCTGTGACACTGGACTTGATTGTAAAGATGCAGATTTTCCCTTTAATCGATTATGGGGATGTTTTATATGATGGAGCCACTAGGGACCGTCTATCAAAATTGGATGTATTAATCAATCGTCTTGCAAGATTGATTCTTAATTGTACCAGATTTACACATCATTGTGAATTATATGAGAAACTAGGATGGTTATCATTAAGTAGGAGAAGAATGATACATAAACAGTTATTTGCCTATAAATGTGGGTTGGGCTTCATTCCGTTATATTTAAAGAATAACATTTCCTTTAGAAATGTTGATCTAATTTTGAGAAACTCAGCAGTTACAGATATGGTTGTCTGGTAAAATCAAAGTGTTCCCAATATTTATTTAGAAATTATATCCCGATATGTTGGAATGGTTTTCCCCATGAATATAGACAAAAGATTGGGAAGCCCTTATCAATATCCCACCTAAGGAAATATTTGATCTCCTTACAGGAACCTTGTAACTGTTATTGAAGTTTTATATGTTTGTGTAGTGATGATTGAAGTTTGATTGTATTTATAACATTGAGTGATGTATATGTTTTGTATTTTTCTGTAAAGGTTACCATTGTGAATGAGTTGTATACTCATTGGTTTTACCTTAATAAATAAACAAACAAACTCCTATAATGTTTGGTTCTAAATGATACATTGTATTTGAATGCTAGTAAATAATCAATATACCTTTACAGCTTGGAGCCCTGTAGTCCTAGTTACCAAGGAAGCAGAAAAAGGTGTTGGTAGTTTGCACAGTATTTTGCAGTACTACTGTTCAGTGAGGCCTCTATCTTCTTAATTTTTTGAAATGGCTTTGTGTTTCCAAGTGCTGTTTAGAAGTTTTTGGGGCTATACCTGTACATTGTTTCACTTTAATTTGAGCATTGTTACTGTTAATAGAAAACCAACTAGGGATTAGGTAGATGGAGACCTAGAAGATAATGAATGGTATGAGGTTAGAAGTTCCCAAGTAGCTAAGAAAGGTAGAAAAGCCAATGATTTTAACATTACTGTAAGAAATCATTTTGATTAATTAAGTGATCAGTTAGAAAACACATCACACATTGACACATTTTCTGTATCTATGCCCTCAGTACCATATAATATTCCACAATCTACACCTTCCCTTATGGGTCCTGAACAGATTGCCACTAATTTTTTGGACACTGAAACAAATACTAATTTTAATCTGAAACAGATTTTTCTCCTTGGAGATTTGATGATAAAACACCTTGATAGGAAAATCTGTGATTTAGATAAAACTAATTGAACTTTGTCCAGCTTTCGTGGAGCCAAAATATGAGATATTACCAGAATGTCTAAGGACTTTCTGAAAACTGGAGGACATCAACCACTTGTCATTTTACATGTTGGTACTAACAACATTTATCAGCAAAGTGTGCAAAGCATTAAAGAAGAGATAGCTGGGCTGGTAAACACTTTAATGGATAGAGACTGTATCTTTGTGATCTCATAAATAATTCCCATTTTTGGGACAAATGTTAATTTGAATAACAAAATTAAGAATATAAATAAATGGTTGAGGGGATGGAGTCTTAAACAAAAATTCAGAAGTGTTACCTATTGGGAGGATTTTATAGCAAATATAGATCTGATTTGTTGGGATGGAATACATCCAAGTAGAAAAGGGACAGTGATTATGGGTTTAAAATTGAACAGTTATATTGACTCAGTTTTAAACTAAACTTTAGAGGGGTATCTCAGCATCAAAATGCCACAATGTGTATGGATCATAATACTCATTGTAATAATATGGACATTACTTTGCCCCCTGATCTTATAACAAATAAACCAGAGAATATAAAGAAAGCCAGTAAGTATCCCAGCCTACAAAAAATAAATACCCTATTAGTAAATGCTAGGAGTTTGAATAATAAATTAGGGGAATTAATCTATTGTTTAATAAAAAATGAGATTGACATTTGTGTAGTAACTGAGACATAGTTCTCCGATGGAGACTGGGCAACGGATATGCCGGGCTACTCTGTCATACTGAAAAATCATCAGTCTAAAAAAGGAGGAGGTGTAGCATTGTATATTAAAAACAATCTTCAGTACTGTGAGTTATATAGAAATCAAATTAGCAGTGAATTAATTATTGTACAGATTAGCTCCCTGTTAGAACCATTAACAATAGGGGTAGGGTATCAAGCGCCAGTTATAAAAGCTGACGATAATTATATTTTCTTCTCAGAATTAGAAAAAATTAATATTGATACAGATTTCATTCTTTTTGGGGATTTCAATTTACCCTGCATTAATTGGCCAATGCTTAGTGTGCATAATGGCAACGACTACAGACTAATTCAATTTATTGTTCAAAATGACCTGGAACAATTAATAGATAAACCAACAAGAAATGAAAACATTTTGGATCTCATGATTACTAATATTAAGCATTTTGTTTCATCATCCAGTATACAAGAACCTTTGGGTGATAGTGATCACTCTGCTATTCGATTGGATTTCTTTAACTCTAAAATAAATATAGTAGGTAATACTAAAGTCTATAATTTCTATAAAGGCAAGTATTGGCTAATTAAACAACATTTGAGGCAATGGAACTGGCAAAGAGACCTTAAGGGTTTAAATACAAATTAGATGTGGTTTAAAATTAAAGAGAAATTTGACTTTTGTATTAAGACACGGGTACCAACACGGGTTAAATATAACAACAAAAATCAGAGAGTGCCTATTTGGTGGTACACTAAAATTAAAAAGAGCATTAAAAAAGAAAAAAGCATTTAAATATTATAAGAAAAATCAGTCACAAGAAGCTTGGTCAAAGTTTAAACTTCTATCTAATAACACAAAAAATTGATAAGACAAGCAAAAAGAGATCTAGAAATTAATTTGGTATGAGATTGTAAAAACAATAAAAAAAAATTCTATAATTATATAGGTTCCCTGAAAGGTAGTAAGATTGGGGCAGGACCATTGTTAATCAAGAAAAAGTTAGTTATGGAAGATAATCAAATGCCAAATGAATTTGATAAATATTTCATTAGTATATTTAAAAATAAAGAAAATTTTAATATTGATATTTCCACTCTCTGCTCTACAATCTCTTTTTCTGAAAGAGATATAATGAAAGCAATTAATAATACCAAGTCTAGCTCTTCTATAGGCATAGACAGTATCCCATCAATTTTCATGAAGAATCTCAGTACAGAGTTAGCTGGTATACTCACTCTCCTTTTTAATGTATCCTTAAAAGAAGGTGTGATGTTGAATGACTGGAAACTAGCTACTATTACCCCATCTATAAAAAAGGCTCAAACAATAACATTAGTACTTATAGGCCCATAAGTCTGACCTCCAGTGTTGGCAAGCTCATGGAAAGATTGTTACAGTATAAAATTACAGAACATCTTTATAAATCAGGGAACCCTGACACTACCCAGCATGGTTTTACATTGGGAAGATCGTGTATGTCTAATTTGATCAGTTTTTTTGAGCCAGTGAGTAAGGCCTTAGATGAAGGATTGCCCGTTGATATAATTTTTCTTGATTACGAAAAGGCGTTTGATATGGTCTCACATAAGATTCTTTTAGATCAATTATATAAACTTGATATAAATCCCTTAATTATTAAGTGGATCTTCTCATGGTTGGATAACAGGAAGCAGAGGGTAGTTTTAAGAGGATGTAAGTCCGATTGGGATATTGTCAGTAGTGGTGTACCACAGTGGTCTGTACTTGGACCGATATTGTTTAATATTATGATCTCAGATATGCAAGCTAGAAATGGAACTTGGTTGCAAAAATATGCTGATGACAGTAAACTTGGTGGGATTGTTAACAATAACACCTCGATTGAAGTGCTCCAGGATAATCTAAACAACTTTTATTCCTGGGCTACTGAACATGGTTTCATTTTTAACATTTCCAAATGTAAAGTGATGCACCTAGGGAGAAATATCTGTCTGGCTAGTTATTATATAAATAACATTAAGCTTGAGGAAACTACCTCAGAAAGAGATCTTGGTGTGACTATCACTAATAACCTAAAATTTAATCTTCATATTAACATTACCGCTAAAAAATGTCATGGTATACTCAAATGTATCCTAAAACACTTAAAAAGTCGAGAAGCAGAGGTTCTCATTCCATTATATACTACCATGGTTAGAACGCATATGGAATATTGTGCCACTTTCTGTTCATCCACTTCCATAAATAACATTAAAATTTATGAATCAGTTCGATGTAAGATGACTAGATCTGTTTCGAATATGACACATCTAGGATATGGTGACAGACTTAAACATTTAGGACTATTCTCTCAAAATATAGGTTTGTTAGAGGTGAAATGCATTGGGCCTGTAACGCTTGTAAATATGAATTGTTTTTGGAAATAAATTGTTTGATTAAACAGTCACCCTTGGTGAGTGCCAGGTCACATAAACTCAGATTGCATGTGGAAACATGTAAGACTCAATGGAGGAAGAATTTTGTCACTCAAAGAGTTCCACATTTATGGAATTCTCTTCCAAGTAGCCTCGTATCATGCCAATCCCTAGACCTTTTTAAGAATGCACTCGATTGCTATATGGGCGATAAGAAATTTTACTACCATCATTAATATAATGATGGCGAGTTTAAATTAGGGCTTGTCCCTCAAAACTGGTATCACCTATGAACCTATGAACCTATTCAGGGATTAGAATCAGGAGGTATTCACCACAAACTAGCCTTATTTGCTGATGACGTGTTAGTACATCTCCATGATTCACAGAAAGGGAATCCCTATCCTGCATCACATTCTTGCTGAATATGGGGACCTGTTGGGGCACAAGATTAATTGGACAAGAAAAAAACTCTTATTGCTAGAAGAAATGAGAAAGAGCTCTGTGACTTCATCTCCCTTTAAAGCTAAAAGTGATCCGATCCTTTAAATATCTGGGTATAATGATCCCACAAAACTATGTCAATTTACATAAGAAGAACTATATTAGTTTACTTTCAGTTATTAAACAGGACTGTGACAGATGGAAAGCTCTGCCCATTAGCTTGATAGGAAGAATAAACTCCATTAAAATGAACATTCTCCCCTGGTGTCTGTACCTATTCCAAAATTTGCCAATTATGGTTCCTGAATACTTCTTCAAACAACTAGATAGTATTTTGACCACATTTATGTGGAGTGGAAAAATGGCTAGGAGCACAAGGACAATATTGCAACTCCTCCTGTGCAAAGGAGGGTTGGCCCTCCCAAATTTAAAAATATTATTAATGGGCCACACAGATAGCCTTCCTAGAAGGACCGACAATCAACACAGTCCCAGCGTGATTACATTTAGAGGAAGACCACATCATAGGGGGACTAATATGGGGGTTTTGTCCACAGCTCTTAAACAACTTAAAGCACTTAAGAATAGAAATCTATACATTCACTGCCTGTCAAGACTATGGGTGGGGGTCCATAAATATATAGTGCAACATGAGGGCCTATCCCCAAATACAGTATTGTGTAAAGCTCTAGAGGGAGAAAAAGAGTATAACGCATTTATGCACCAAACTCTGTTAAGGTGGCAGAAAAGAGGGGTGACTACCGTGGGGGTAATGTTCTATGGGGGGGAATGGTCAAGAGTTTTCAGCAGATGCAATAGCAGTATGGAATTCCTAATCCTGAGTAACCACAATATCAAAAAATTAAGTTGCATCTGAGGTGCCTCGACCTGCGGCTGTCTCCTGCAGAAGAGATTATATATATGCCTTAGCTTGAGTCATCCATTATAACAGTGCTATACAAGTTATTTTTGGGGGCAGGGC
This sequence comes from Neoceratodus forsteri, assembly GCA_016271365.2. NCBI lineage: Eukaryota > Metazoa > Chordata > Ceratodontiformes > Ceratodontidae > Neoceratodus > Neoceratodus forsteri. The sequence goes on from CM057450.1 coordinate 1,648,527,914, forward strand.
CTGTACCAGAGATCAAATCCAGGATCATTGGTCTGAATCGGTCAGATACATTCACAATTGCTCTGTAGCTAATAAACTTAGGAGAATGCAGCTAAATTGTGCCAATCAAACGTATTTTACCCATTAGACTGCAGAGATTCTCACCTAGTAGGCATAGTCACTGCCCAAAATGCATAATACAGGAAAGGGACTTTATGCATGTGGCACTGACTTGCACAAACATGGCCCCATTCTAGATAGAGGTGCGTGCTATAATGCAAAAGGTACTAAAATGCACCTTACCTAAAACCCCACTGGAATTCATGTTTGGAGTAGACAGTGTGCTAACCTTTCCCTACAGCAAGATCAGACACAGGCTCTGGCATATAGCCCTAATCAATGCAAGGAAAACTGTTGCACAACATTGGGCCAGCTTCACCCCTCTAAGAATTGCACACTGGTTTAATAATTTACTTATGTTTATAAAATGTGCTTTTAAAATACACAAATCTGATTGGTTAATAGCTCTCCAGAGCCGTGTTCTTATGAGCATGTATCATACGCAAACAGCACTTGTCTTCTCCCTAAGACCCTATAACAGCGGCATATCACTGACCTCTGGCCACTGTAAACAAAAAAACCGAAGCCTGTAACGTTTCCTGCTATGTTCTACGAGCCGCCTTCCCCCCCTCACTCTCCCAACAGCACTGCCATTAATGCTCCTTGTATCCCTTCACACTAAAAATTACTGCTATTCAAACTCCTCACACAAAACTAAAAATGTTTTTTTTGTCTTACATTCATCAAAACTAAATGAGCAGTCACTGTGAGTCACTACTCACACATAGATAAACCAAAAACTAAGTTAAATGTTCACACCTTTTGCAGCGAGTAGGACCTTACATACACTATCTCCTATTTTTCTACTTTCTATCTCAATAAAAGTTAGGAAACCCTCTGATGCCAATAAACACCACTTTTAATAGTGGGACTATTTTTTCAATATTTAACCCTCTGAAGCCCCACTTTCATATTTCTGACTTTATTTCTTCTTTTTTTCTTTTTTAATACTTGGACACCCATTTTATAAGTGCAATAATACACTTCGAGGTGTGGGTTATCTCCTGATAAGTGCACGCCCAGGTGCATAATTCACTCGGTGCAAGTGCCTCATGCCTAACAATGCACCTGGGCGTGCTCTTATCAGGAGATAACCCAAACCTTATTGTGTGTTATTGCTTGTGTACGAGGCTGGAAAAATGGCAGTTGAATGTTAATGGAGTATCTCCTTTGTTCAACAAAACATGGCAGCCCACAATTGAAGCTATTGAACAGGAATCATATTGGACTGAACTAGGGGGGTACTCGGGTCCCAAAGATTAATGGTATATGTAGTGTATAATCCCCATGGGGATTATTCAGCACAGAGAGGTCCAAAAGTGGGGATTTAGGTGAAGTATGTTAAATAAACTGAGTAAACTATATCTGCAAGTGTAACCATGTATCAAGAACATATGAAATACCTGTTTTGCTCTCTGTATGTTAAGTATATTGTGATTATGTTTATGATGAACTCTGAAGTGTATAGTGACCTGAAATGTATTGTATGTTATGTTTTAAGCCTGTTCAATAAAACATGTTTAAAAAAACACCTAGATGTATGTACTTGTTTCACTGTTTACCAGTCAGAGTACCTGAATATTTTTTTCAAAATGCTTAACAGTTTTGTTAATAGATTCTTGTGGGGAGGGAAAGTAACCAGGATTAAACATACCATACTGCAGTTACCACTAAATAAAGGGGGGCTAGCTTTGCCCTATTTCAAATATTATTGTTGGGCAGCACAGCTTTCAACCCTTTACTCTTCCTAGGTAACAAAAAAACATCATGAACGTGTATAGAAGGAGGTATGCTCCAGGGCCTGCTATCCCCTAGTTTAAAGGACCTTAAATCTCAGAAGATAAAGAATCCCTTTACTCATCAGGTGGAAAGGATTTGGTGAGGAACTCATCATACTATAGGCTATCCAAGGGTACTTTCCTCCAATGCCACAATAATAGCCAGCCTTAGGGAAAAGAAAGGGTATAACATGTTCTTGCATCAGGCCCTGCTCCGATTAGAGAGAGCAGGCCTGAGGTGCATACAAGATTTGTACTATGGTGGTGAGGTGAAGCAATATTCTGAACTGTGGGAGCAATATGGTCTCCAGACAGGTGACTTTTTTGGTTATTTGCAAATCTGGAATTAGATGATGGCTGAGAATCCCAGACTGTCCCCTGTAGAAGAAGCCCTTACAAGACCCTCACCTATGGCCTCTGTACTTACCACAATATATAAGGTATTGCTGAGCAATCTACCAGACTCTGACATGAAGGCTAGAACAGACTGAGAGTAGGAGCTGGACACCCAGGTAGATGGGGAAATATGGAGGGCAGCCATAAAGCAAATTCAGCAGTGTGCTAGATCAAATAAATTGCATCAGATCCAGCTTAACTTTTGCATATAGGACCTAGGACAAGTTCCTATGCTGCATATGTACTTGACTCTATTGAATGACTGTACTATACTCATTACTGATGTTGCTCTATGTATTGCCTCTGCATTTTATTCACTGTATTTGTCTTCATTATGCTCTGTATTTCATTTTCTGTATGACGTGGAGCCTTTGTAAATGAGTCTCTGACTCAAAGGGTTGTAATTCCTAGACTTTTAATAAATAAGCAAATAAAACATAACTCCATACAAGCTCCATAAATATAATACACACAAATATGACAGGTGCCCAAAGTGTCGCATTGAACAGGGAAACTTCATTCATATGGCTCTCCTATGTAAGAAGACGGTTCCCTCTTGGATGCAAGTGCATGAAATAATGCAAAAAACCTTAAAAAATAGTCTCCTCCACACCCCACTGGTTCATGTTGGGGGAGGAAAGCAGACAATGGTGGAAACCAGAGGGTATAATATTAAAAGGGCGACTGAGATTGAGCAACTCAGATTTGAGCGACTCAGTCTCAGAGCCTGTAAGGAGGGCAGTCCTGAAAGGGTAGCGACTAGGCAGTGCAGTGCGAACAAAAGAATGACAGGATACTAGAAGGTATACAGAAGGTATGTGAGGGGTGGTGAGAGGGGAAGCCACTAAGCTGGCTTAGTGGCATGGTGGCTAGGGAGGCTGACTCTGGTGGGGAGGATACAGGGTTTGGAGCTGAGACGGAGTACAATATTTTGTGCTTTTCTGTGCTGGTGTGTTGTTTTTTTCTTCCTGGTTCTCCCCCCTCCCCAACATGCACTCCCCCTGGAGTTTGTTATTTTAGTAAGAGGGGTGCATGGGGCAAAGCCCCCTATATAAACAATTGAGGGTAGTTTCCTCACTGTGAATGTACATCGCCATTGTTATTTTTGGAGATGTGCATTCACCATAACAGCGATCGCCATTATCACATAGAACCAAACCAGAGGTGTGCAGACTATGGGACCTGGCACTAGTTAGGAAAGTAGCCACAAGCCCAAACCAGGCTCTCCACTTCAACTGAGTGGCCCCAGCTCTGCTACCTGCCGGCGGCCTGACCTCTGCATCAACCCCGCCACCCCCTGACCAAGGAAAGCAGCCACAAGCCCAAACCAGGCTCTCCACTTCAGCCGAGCGGCCCCGGAGCTGCTATCTGCTGGCTGCCAGACCCCTGCATCCAGCCCGCCACCCCCTGACCAAGGAAAGCAGGTATGATTGGTTAACTCCTAGCTCGGGATGTCAGGCTTCAATCCCCATAATTGGACTGGCTCCTGGGGACTGTGGCAGTTTCCCAATTGGATGCTGCAGATTCCCATTGAGAAAGCAAGCACCCAAGGCACCTTTTTCAAATCACAGCTCAGCTACTGCCTTGCTGTACTGCTCTCTGGACAGTTTTTATGCTGACTTTACTGCTCATGTGGAAATTATTTGTTTTTCTTCTTGGAATTTTCTGCTGTTTAACCTGCTGTACTAGCTAGGCCTGACTTCTATATAGTTTCTGGCTAGTACTGCTGAATATTTTTACTGCTTAAACATTTTATGTTTAACTACTGTATTGTATATGTAGGAATTGCCTTCCAGAGTATAGCAGAGTTGTAGCGAACCTTAACTGACTGACTGACATCTACATAGCTTACTGCTTGCACTACTGAATTTTTACTGCTGAGCTAATTGCCCAATATTGCAGGATAGTTTGAACAACTGACTACTGCCTGCTGTTTTTCTGCCACTCTCTTTTCCCATCACGGTTGTTCTCATTCCTCCTCGGACTGCCTTCTTTGCTCCCCTCTTTCACTTGCTTTTTCCCTTTTGCATTTCTTTTTTGCTTTTCCCCACACTGTTTTTCTGCCATCTACTGGAACCCTGATTCCCTCTCCTGACACCCTCCTGAACCAGCACATTCTTTAAATATTGCCTGGCATTTTTGACCATCTTCTCTACCCATTCCAGACTACTCTGAGTCCTCACCACCACACACCTCCCTTCAGCTTTCCCTGGTCTCATTCAAGGGCATCCCCCTCCCATCAACCTACTGAACCAGCCTTTTGTTTTGCTAAATTCCCATCTGGCACCTTTTACCAGACCTCTCTGCAGGAACCCTTTCTCACCCCCACTATTTTCACCTACTTCTGCCCTGAGCACTAAATTGCCCAGGGCCCTCCCACCAATTTACTTGAGCTTTATCTTTGACTTTTTAACGAACTGCCCACCTTTTGTTTTTCTTTCTGCTCTTTTTCTAGCCACAAGCCCAAACCAGGCTCTTTACTTTAGCCGAGTGGCCCTGGCACTGCTACCTGCCAGCGGCCAGACCTCTGCATCCAGCCCACCACCCCCTGACTAAGGAAAGCAGGTACGATTGGTCAGCTCCTAGCTCGGAGCTGTCAGGCTTCAATCCCCGTAATTGGACTGGCTCCTGGGACTGTGGCTGCTTCCAGATTGGATGCTGCAGATCCCCATTGAGAAGCAAGCGCCCAAGGTACCTTTTTTCAAATCACAGCTTGGCCACTGCCTTGCTGTACTGCTGTCTGGACAGTTTTTCGCCCCCCCACCCCCTCTTTATTAAATGCACTTCCTCAGTGATCCCACCCTCACACTAGTCAATTACAGCAACTTCTTAAAGGGATCTCCTTTCCTGCAACTTCTTAAAAGGGTGATCTTCTCTCGTGCTCATATTTAACTGTAAAAATGCTGCTTCGTCCATTCAGCATAGGATTTCTACTTATTAGTGTAACCATCACATACCGTGGGTGTCTAAACCCACTAAATTTTCAACACCCAGGCATATTCACAGGCTACCTAAATGTTATACACAAATTTCTAAATGTTTCCCTCCCACTGCCACTTACCTGACCTGGCCTCCATACTACCATACACTGCTGTACTCACGTCGGGTACCAACTGCCTCTCTCTCATGGGTTTGCCCTTTCAATTAAAGCTATTCTGTATGCTTACTATCACCCCTTACCTCATTGTTTGGCCTTGGAGAAGAATTTGAGGAACTGCCCACCCCTCAGGGCCAAAATTTGGCCATTCCGACTACTTCTTAGTGCTATAAAAAGAGATGCTCCTGCTGCTACTCATCTGTCTGGTAACATCAAATTAAACCCCAGGCCCTCCCTCTCCATTTCTGCCCCAGCTGACCTACCTTTACTAAAAGGGTTATCATTTTTGCATTTGAATGCCTGCAGCTTTCTGAAAAAGCTTGATGCTATCAAAACTTGGACCCTCCACTGATCTCCTGATGTTCTTGTAATCTCCGAAACTTGGCTAAGACCAACCACCCTGAACTATGAGGTTAACATTCTTTCATTCAACTTGTTTCATACTGATAGGATATCCCAGGGAGGGGGAGTAGCCATCTATGTCCAGGACAACATTACTGCAACTATGGTGGACATGACTACAGTCTCCAAGGAGTTTGAGTGCCTCACACTAATAATTCAACCAGCCAAATCTACCTCTATCTGCAGTAGTGGGTGCTGTAAGCCCCACTCAGCTAGCCTCTCTCTGCTCAAACACCTAAGTGACATACTAGCTACCACCTCATCAGAAGTATCCATAATTGGTGACCTCAACCTTGACTGGCTGTCTCCAGTCTCCTTACCACTGAAAGAATTATGTGATGCCCATGGACTTACCCAGATCATTAATGAAGCTACCCACCCAAACACCAAAAACCCAAAGCGTAGCTCCCTTCCTGACCTAATTCTTGTAAGCAAGCCTTACCTCTTCCTCCACTCAGGTGTATTCTTTAACAACATCAGCGACCACTGTGCCATTGCATAAGTAAGGTCAGTACAACTCAAAACCTCCTCTTCTTCTAAATACATCCACAAGAGATGTAAATGGAACTTCTACCCACATGCTCGTCTCTGTGACCTCCAGTATGCTAAGTGGCAGAAATTTTACCTTGCATCTTCTGTGGAAGAGGCACATGAGGTACTTCATGAAATACTCACCGGAACCCTAGACCTCCATACCCCAGTTACTAAAACCTGAGACAAAAGAAAATCCTGTCCCTGGTTCATGGATAACCTAAAGACTGCCTTATGGCATAGGGATGCTCTTTGGAAAAGAGCCAGAAAGTCTAAATTGGCCACAGACTGGTCTGCTTTCCGAACCCCAAGGAATTTCTGCACGTAAACTATCAGAGCTGCAAAGTCTAGTTATTTCCGCTCTCAGCTTAATGCATCCACTAGCTCTGCTATTAAGTTTTGCAAAACTTTAAGGGAGGTAGAAGGCCATGACAGTGCTGGCACACTTCTCCACAAAATTTCGACTGGTGGTAGCCACACTACAGATAAAAATGAAATCCTTGACCTCCTTAACAATCACTTTGCCACAGCAGAGATGGCTTTTGATACCTCCCCAGCAAATCCCATCAGGGCACAGTTCCTTAGTCAGTCATCTGATTGCCATGATCCAGAATTTATTGACCCTTACCACTCTTTCTCCTTCTGTCCAGTCACTGCCAAACAGGTTGAGGATCTCGTTCTTCAACTTGATGCCAAGAAATGTGCGGGTGTGGATATGATTGAGCCTTTCTTCCTAAAGTTGGCCTACTATATGTTGATCCCCCCTTTTACCCACCTTTTCAATTTGTCTCTCAATCAGGGCTCCCTCCCCATGGTCTGGAAGATGGCCCATGTCATCCCTCTATTCAAATCAAGGGACCCCTCTGACCTAAATAATTACCACCCAATCTCCTTGCTCCTGGCCTTGTCAAAATTATTGGAGAAGGCAGTAAAGGAACAACTCAGATCTCATCTGGAAAGTTTTAATCTACTAAACCCAATTCAATCTGGTTTCCATCCAATGCATAGTACCTCCACTGCCCTTGCTAAGGTTATAAATGACTGGCAGTCTGCACTTGATAACAAACAATATATATGCACCTTGTTTCTGGACCTTAGCAAGGCTTTCGACACAGTGGACCACGATTTGCTCCTGGTGATCCTGAAGAAAGTTGGGGTACACAACCTGGCCCTAAGTTGGTTTGCAAACTATCTTGTGGACAGAGAGCAGCAGGTCAAGGCTGAAGGAGACCTATCACCAAAAAAAAATATTCCTTAGAGGTGTCCCCCAAGGATAAATACTTGGTCCACTTCTCGTTGCCATTTATATTAATCAAATTGATACTGGCCTAAAGTCATCTAGTATCCATCTCTTCGCTGATGATACAGTGCTATACATTGACAGATCAACTCCGGATCAAGCCATTTTGGACCTCCAGAATGATTTTGACATCCTCCAAAACAATCTACTCAACTTGAAACTCCTGCTCAATGCCAAAAAAAAACTAAGGTTATGATGTTTTCACCACTGGTCCCACATCTCAAAAAAAAAAACAACAACCCAGATAAGGTTCCTCACATAAGCTCCCTTTTGGGAGAAGCCCTGGAGATTGTGGAATAATTCACATACCTGGGGGTCTGGATTGACTACAAATTGTCCTTCACTTATCACATTGAAGAACTCACTAAGAAACTGCATCTAAGGCTCGGTATTTTCTTCAGGATCAAGCACTCACTAACCCAGGAGGCTAAAAAACTCCTAGTCCAAGCTACCTTCTTGCCTCTCCTAGACTGCACAGACTTCCTATATGGCCATAGTACTATCACAGCTCTCTCCAAGCTTGATACCCTATACCACAGAGCCCTTAGGTTCATTTAGGATGCCCCTTATGACACGCATCCCTGTATCCTCTATTCTTCTGTAGGCTGGAGCTCCCTTCACTTCAGGAGGCCAAAGAATGCTATTCTATGGACATATAAGGCAATCACTCATAAATTACCTCAGTACCTCAGAAGCTGCCTAACTCCTCACATCCCTAGTGCCTATTCTCTCAGAAGTTTTACCATCTTATCTCTGGCTATCCCTAAAGTTAAAACACGCTTCGGTAGAGCCTCAATAAGCTTCACTCTTCCTATGCTCTGTAATAAGATCCAGAAAACCTTAAGGCTCGCTTTCCCTATCACGTTCTCCCTCTTCAAATCCTTGTTCCTGAGGACCTTCTCCGAGGCCTGTCATTGCTTCAAGGTCTTAACATCATGATTTGTTACTACTTTAAATTCTGGATTTAAACCTCAACCATTGCCTGAGGCGTCATTTGAGTCCTCCCTTCTGTCATTGTCTAACTCAAGGTCCCAACATCGCTATCTGTCTTTTCTTCAAATATTGGACTTAAACCCCAACTATTGCCTGTGGCATCTGTTGTGTTCTCCCTTTGAACAGTCCTTCCTCCCTAGGCCATCATGTCCAACCCTCTCCTATCTCATCTGACCTTCCCTCTCCACTCCCTATATCCCCCTTCCCTTCCCACCCCACTTGCCTGGACATGCCTACAGTACTTATCAAAGGACTCTTACATCTCAATCTTCTTTGCACGTTGATGCTAGAGAAGCTGCCACTCCTGCTCTCTATAACTCCTCCAATTATGTTTACTGTATAAAGTACAGCTCATTACCTTATGTCCATATATTTGTATCCTTGCAATTGTATTTAAATGGCACTACCTACTGTTGAACCTATTGCTATGTTCTGGTGCAAGTATCTTGTCACATGATAGTTATATGTCATTATGTTGTTATTATCACTATGTAATTGTTTTGTATGTTCACTCAACCTGTTATGTCTTAACCCTGTTGGTAATTGTTTTGCCCCAGGTTCATCTTGTAAATGAGCTTGTCTCAATGATGTTCCACCTGGCAAAATAAAGATTTTAATTTGATTGATTGATTAATTCTAGGAAGACTATAGCACAGCACTGGATTAGTGAATTACCCCTCCAGTATAGCCCACTGGCTCAACAATCTGGCTATGTGTATGAGACTTGAGAAGTGTCAGTTAAGCACCAGTGGGCAGGAGAAGATGCTCTATCACATCTGGAACCCATTTCTAAGGGCAGTTGTATGTATGAACCAATATACAGAGACAGAAGGTATGAAAGGAATGTAAGATAGGCTACTTGTAATTAGAGAATAACATAACCAAAGGCTGTACTATATACATGCAACTGTTGTAAGACTATGTACTGTAAGATGAAATATACTCAGTGTCAGCAGCTCAGCAGGTAGCACACTTGCCTCTTAGGCTGGGAGATCAAAAGGCTGTGGCTTCTATCCCCACATCAGGCAGCTGGGTTAATATCCCAATACTGACAATGTAGTGCAGCATGAGGGGGTGCTGTACTCCTGAGGTGCCGTCTTTTGGATAAGACGTTAAACCGAGGTCCCATCTGCCTCTTCTGGTGGTTGTTCAGGTGGACATTAAAGATCCCATGGCACTTCTCAAAAAGAGTAGGGGAATTTCTATTGATACAAACTATAACCATCACTGTAACAGTCCAAATCATATCTTAATCAATATAATATACATCTAGAATGAAATAAAATAGTAATATATCAACATTATACAGGGAACCTAAATTAGTTACTTTAAACAGGCATTTAAATCAATGTGTTTGTTCCAATCTTTATCCTGTGCACCACTTTTCCCTATACTTTCATTTATATATAATTATCAATGATCTGTAAGTATCCTTTTGGGTAACCACAACCATCTTTTCCTAACTATATCTTTATTTACAATATTCACCTCATAATCTCATATCCTTCTGATTTCCCTTTCCATCATTAGAACCACATTTGCAGGCGACATCTGAACTTGTTGTATAACAAATTTACATCTAACTTGCCATAAAATTAATTTTATACAAGTCATTAACACTCTCATGGTTCCTTCCTCAATATCCTATAAATTTCTAGACATTCCCATTATTACCTCTTCATAAGATACTAATTCCCAATTGCTATTATCATATTGCTTACTGATTTCTGAGCACACATTCTGAGTATTAGGACATTGAATCAGAAAATGTTCAAGGGATTCCTCTATTTGACTATAAGTCTCCCTAGGGCACCATCATTCTTCCAAACTTTTATGTTTTACATTGTCTTTTACTCCTAATCTGCCATGGCTACAGAGCCGGACAACATCCCACATTTTAGGGGGAATTCTTTTGTCTGTAAGGTATTCACCCATTTTGTCATTTAGGCTATGATGTACCCCTTTGTATGCTACGTTAATATTATACTCAGCATTCTGTATTGCTAAATATAGTTTTCTTCTGTCAAGGCCAGAGGCCTGAGCAACAGTAAAATTCCAAAGCCTAATCTTCTCCGTTACTGACCAGAAGTAATTTATCAAGGGGGCAACTGTTTTGATTAGTTTTTTTGGAGACTGAGCCCATACCTGCAGTACTGGGGCTAACCAAAATGCAACCACTTTTTTCCATTCTTCACACCCAGGGGATTGGAAACATGCTAAATTCATACAGAGAAATATATTATAAAAACTAAACAGGATTAATAAGGTTTATTCCACCATCTTTATAATTTTTGTACAAAATTTTCCTTTTAATGGGATTTAATCTGAATCCCCATATTAAAAAGAACACTAGCCCTAAAAGTTTCGAGTCCATATTACTAGGGGGAGGAAATATTGCACATAGATGAGTTAAGACAGGTAGCAAGAAGGTTTTAACAATCATAACTTTTTTCTTTTTCATTGTTGCCAAGTTTTCCATTTTAAAGCCTTCTCTAACCCTTTTTCTAGTTTATCAGTCCAGTTTATTGTAGCCATATCACCTGTACCAAACATAATACCTAAAATCATTATCTCAGAACTAGATATTTCAATGTCTCATATTAGTGTTACATATTCTGTAAGAACACTCAATTTATACCTTTTATTCTTTACACAATTAATTTTAGCCCCCATAATTTCTGAATAATATTGTATCTTATTCAAAGTTAATTCTGCAGAAATCCTATTAGGCAAAAAAAGGATCACATCATCAGCATAAGCTAATGATTTTACAAAGGTATCTCCATTACTTAGGGATATGTGATTTAAAGCAACCTCTTGATTAATCAGTTTCAATAAAGGATCAATATAGAATACACAAAGTAAAGGGCTGAGTGGACAGCCTTGCCTGACCCCCTTATTAATTTTAACCATCTGACCCATATGACCATTAATTATAGGTATAGCAGCCACTATTCTATAACTATTTGATATCCAAGTCATGAATTGTTGGGGTATACCGTAATATGTTAAAACTTCTTTTAAGTATTTATGAGATACTTTGTCAAGTGCTTGCTCCTGGTCTAATGCAAATAAAAAGCCTTGCAATTCTTTATTATGTCCCATATTTACTATTTCCCATAACAATAATAAATTGTCCTGAATTCCTCTGTCTTTAACCCTGCAGGTTTGACTCTGCTCAATAACTAAAGGACCCACTTCACTGAGCCTACGGTTTAAAACCTTCATCAATATTTTGATGTCATTATTCATGATTGCCTGTGGCTGCCAATTTTTTAAGGATTCAAGCTCATTTTTTTATGTATGAAAATCTGTGTAGCTAAACCCATCTGAGGAGGGATATATCCTGAGTCTAATATGGAATTAATAAAACACTACCAGGATATCCCCTATTTCTTTCCTAAAGGTTTTATAAAATTCAGCAGTAAGACCATCAATACCAGGGGAAGTATTATTTGTTAAGGACCCTATAACTTCATAGATTTCTGCTAAGGTAATCAGGGCTGTTAAGTTTTGTAAAATTTCTTTCAGTATCTCAAGCACCTTTATTTGTTTCAACATATTTTGTATCAATTGAGAAGATATTTCTGGTGCTGTATACAGAGATTCCATATAGGATTCTACAGTAGTCATGATTTCTGTTTGTGTTGTAACTAAGTGTACATCTTCAGTTCTTAGACTATCCATATTTTTATGTTCTACTCTTGTTTTGCAACTTTCATAAACTGTATAGCAGATTATATTAGCTTTCCATTTATATTAGCTATATTAGCTGAAAACAAAGAACCGCTAATGTAAACAGACCGCTAATATAATCTGCCATGCTAACTGTACTCCAGCAGTAAGCACTGATCGCTAATTATATCGGGCGCTAATACATACAACCAGAGTCATCATGCTAAATATATCAGGTGCTAATACTAACTGCTATACAGCATATCCCCAGATATACTCTTACCTGGGAGTACTGATTCTATGTTCACATAATAAGGAGGCTGCCCTAGAATATTGCAACTGTTCCATTTTATCTTTTAGATTTTTTTATTTGGTCTGCATAAGGGCCATAGCCCATGTTTACCAAAGAATAATGTTTATAGAGTTGAGCCCTTAAAGCTAAATAGGATTTGTATTGTTCTCTGGATTTCTCTTTAGCCATCATTAAAAATGTAATTTTAAGCTCCAATTTCATTTCCACCCACCATCTCCCAAAATCCTCTTCCAAGCATGCTGTTGATTGTCTGGCTTGCAACAAATCTTGTATGAGATCTCTGCAGCTTTGATCTACTAATAAATTGTTGTTTAATTTCCAATGACTTTTCCCCCTAGGGATTTCCTGATTCAAAGAGATATGAGTAAGAACTATTAAATTGTCAGAATTTTCTATTGAAATAGTGTGGGATTCAGAAATAAGTAAGGACTGGGAAATAAAAATAAAATCAATCATTGTGGCTAAGTTACTTTGATAATAATTATAGCCTCCAGTAGGGTAACTGGATCTATAGCAATCCTGCAGCCCCCCTTGTTCTTTTATGGTGTTTAAAACTCTGGAGTCACAAAACTTCTTATTAGTCTTAGCACCACTATCTTGGATCTCCTGAACACAATTAAAATCACCAGCCCAGATAATCAATCTGGATGTAAAGAGGAAAGGTCTGCTTATGTTGAAGAGATCAATTCTTTCTTTTTTCATTTGGGTGGCATATACATTAATTAACCTCCATGTTATATTGCGATATGTCATATCTAGCAATAAGGCCCTCCCTGGGTATAAATCTAACACTCTTGTAACAGAAAAATAATAGCCTGAAAAAAGAATTCCAACCCCCTCATAAGTATTTTGACTCATAGACTAGAATGAAGGGCCCCAACACCACAATTTACCAGCAGCAGAGATATCAGATAAAGACGATAATCTTGTATCCTGTAAAACAACAAAAGTCCAATTGTAAATCTTTTGCATGAGAGAAAGTCACAACCCTCCTCCTAGGGTTCTTAATACTGTTGACATTAAGCATGGCTATCTTTTAAATTTTGCATAAGGAAGGAAAAAAGCAGTAACCATCCCCACACTTTCATTACATCATTGATTTGTCTAATCTACTGCTCCTTTGAGTTCTAATTCCCAGTTGTTTAGACTTAGATCTGGCAACTTGTACTTTCTCCTCTAAAAGTTCATCATCTGAATTAGATGTAACAACTTGCTGGGATGAAAAGGTGGAAGAAGTTTCTGAATCCCCATCAGAGTCCTGGGGAACCAAGGCTTCATAGTGACTTGAGAGTTTAATTGATTGAGGAGAAGCTTAAGTTTTAGGTTGCTTTGCTTTTGGGTTAGTTTGTTTTATTCCTATTTTCTTTGTTTTTACCTCCTGTAACTATGGAAGAGGCATAATGTCTTTTTCTGATTCAGGCCTGGCAGTTTGAGTAGAACAAGCCTGGGGGAGGGGTACTGTGTCTTTCTTCCCTCTGAGCCTGGTCAATAGGCTTTCCAGCTAAGATTTCTGTTTCCATATTCACCTCCAAGGGTACGTCTACTACTGTCATTTGTCTTGTAGACTCATCTTCTTTCTGTTTTTTCTGTATCCTGGGATACACTTCTGTGTTCTTTACTATTTTGTTCTTCTGTCTGTTTTTATTTTTTCTCAATACTATTTTTTGGGGCTTTATTAAGATTCTGATCCTGATCAGGGCAGTCATACCTATTATGAGTGGCCCATTCACAGGATGTAGATCCGTGGCCTATTTCATCATATAAGTTGCATCGCAGAGTATTAGTACATTGTGCTCTATTGTGACCAAATTCCAGACAGAAACTACATCTGATTTTATTGCAGGCATTGCTGAGATGAAATAGGGCTCCACATTTAAAACATGTTTTTGGTTGCCCTGGATAAAAGCAGTGGCTTCTGTCCCATCCCCAAATAAAAAAGGGCTAGATAAATGCTTGGGACCATGCATGCCCATTCTCAGTTTGACTCTGAACTTCCATCCACCAGTCCATATGTGCTCCTCATCTAATATAGGTGATCGTTCTCCCATAAGATCACATTTTTGTTGAAGCCAGTGTTTAATGTCATTAACATTGATACCTTCATTATGAAACAGAATTGTAACAATTTTTATGGCAGGCTTAGTCAAGGGAATTGCCCTAAAGAGTATCCATAACGCCATGTATTTTAACTTTTCATAAGAGATCCAAAATCTATCAAGGCCTACAGGTGTCTTAAAACTGATATCAAACACAGTGGGCAGGATTCACAAACCCCGTGAATGTCCTGCAACTGTGGCAAAACTTCAGCACAAAAGGGTGACCATGTGCAGAGCTGCAGGAGTCCCACTGCAGCGGGTATTCACAAAGGTGGAGCCGGATTACAACCAGCTCCTTGACTTATGGCAGCTTGCAGGTGATGTCACCAGGGGGGTCACTGCAGCTTCAGAAAGTTGCTATGGCTGATGGGAGCAGCCGTAACACCCTCCACAACTGCTGTGGCTGTGAATCACAATCACCACCACTGTGGGCAATTTCAGTCCGCTACTGGAGTTGCAGAGTGGGACTTAGGTCCCGAACAGTTTGTGAATCCTGCCCTGTATCTCCAGAGGCATGTATAAGTGCATCAAGTTCATTAGAAAAGAAGTGTATAGAGTTTTTAATAAACGTTCTACCCACATATATTCAATCAGGAGTAGTCTCAAGGCCCCCTAGGTACTGCAAGTGCACAGCATTTTTACCTTGTGCTTACATAGCATTTTGGAAAGATTGCTCCCTCCTTCGAAATTGTGCCCAAAGCTGAGGAGCTTGCAATGTATCATTTGGTGCTGCATTAGATTGATTGTCTTCTTCCATTCTGTCACCCCAAGTTAGAGTTTCTGTTTGTAAACCTCCCTCATTATTATCTTGTTGCGGTGGAGTGTTAGGCCTGACATCCTCAGAATGTAGATCAAAATCTGAGTCAGTGCTGAACTTTATTGGAATAGTAACAACAGTTTAAAAGACAAAGAACCTCTGTGTGCAAACACTGAGGCAAGGGTTACCCCAAAGGGCATTTGGCTGGGAAGCCAAGTTTCAAGAAAATACAAAATCACACATGCCCACACAATGCAAAGCATCATGGGCTGCATATGCAAATCACCACAGAATGTTATGCTGGTCCAACTTTAAGCAGAATTGCATGGTGCCGAAGGCCTCACACAGTTTGCAAAGGTGCTAACAGAGAGACATAGACACGTGTTTGATCCTACCAGGACTCATCAGTATGCCTCATCTGTTTGACACCCCAGTGGGAATGGACCAGCTACCCTAAGACAGTGTGTCTTGGATATGTTGTGGTGAACCCATTAAAATAAAAACTATTTAAAAGACAAAAAGAACCATCAATGCAAACACTGAGGCAAGGTTACCCAATGCCTTTAGGTAACACTTGCCTCAATGTTCAAAATTCTTTCTTTAATAATTTTATTTAATAAATTCCACTTTGCCCACAGAGGTTCTTTTGTCTTTTAAATAGTTTTTATTTTAATGGGTTCACCACAATATATCCAAGACACACTGTCTTAGGGTAGCTGGTCCATTCCACTGGGGTGTCAAACAGACGAGGCATACTGATGAGTCCTGGTAGGATGAAACACGTGTCTATGTCTTCTGTTAGCACCCTTTGCAACCAGTGAGAGGGCCTTTCGGCACCATGCAATTCTGCTTTAAAGTTGGACCAGCATAACATTCTGTGGTGATTTGTATATGCAGCTCATGATGCTTTGCATTGTGTGGGCATGTGGATTTTGTATTTTCTGAAACTGGCTGCCCAGCCAAATGCCCTTTGGGTAATCCTTGCCTCAGTGTTTGTGCACAGAGGTTCTTTTGTCTTTTAAATAGTTTTTATTTTAATGGGTTCACTCACAACATATCCAAGACACACTGTCTTAGGGTAGCTGGTCCATTCCACTGGGGTGTCAAACAGACGAGGGCATACTGATGAGTCCTGGTAGGATGAAACACGTGTCTATGTCTTCTGTTAGATCCCTTTGCAAACTGTGTGAGAGGCCTTTTGGCACCATGCAATTCTGCTTAAAGTTGGACCAGCAAAACATTCTGTGGTGATTTGCATATGTAGCCCATGATGCTTTGCATTGTGTGGGCATGTGTGATTTTGTATTTTCTAGTAACAACAGTGTTCCCTCCCAAGTTTTGCTGTGCAAGTTCTATAATATATTCTGAATCAGCTTGCCAAATACCCATTTCATTTAATTTCCATCCAGCACCTTTAAGCGCCTTTTCTACTGTCCAAGGTGCATTTTGCATACTAGTATGTCTACTTTGTCATAAAAATTCCTGTTTAGAATTCCCTTCACCTGCATATAGTTCAGCTTCTGTGTTATCCAAACCTTTTTCAGTATTTAAACCAACATTTCTCGTCTGGTCAGTATCAATTTCAGTATTAGTACTTACTATTCAGAGGGAAAATCAGTCCGGTCAGATACCTCCATGTCTGGTATAATTGCTGTGTTGGTTACCGTTACTGGGCATTGGCTGTTGTGCTGTTGGCTTGTTTGGTGATACTGCATCATGGGTTCCGGCCTCTGTAGTGCTTTCAAAGTTTGGAGGAACCTTTGAAGTTCCCGCTCCAGCGTCTATGCATTGCCCAGTCATCTGCAAGTCAGAGAATCTCTCAGGATTTCTGTCCGATGCTTGTGAGAGTTATAATAATCATGCCCTTTGTTCTGGTAACAAGTTTCAAACCAAATCATCTTCTGTAAATACCCCTTTGCTTTTGGATTGCATATCAACAACTGGAATGCTAGAATCAGCACTTAAACCTTGCTGTGTCTCCAGAACTGGACCTGCAAGAGCAGAGATCTGCTCTCCTGTAGGTTCGCCCATGGACTGAATGAGTCCAGGATCATCCTCCATGGGATAGCAGCACCTCCTACCTCAGAATAGGGGAAATTTCCCCGGTGTCCTGGCCAAATTTCCCCCATTCACTAGAAATACCACCAACAGCTTAATCTGGTTCAGTTTCAGTTGGTTACCATCTGTATCCCCACCCCTGGGTCGCACCTGAAAAAGGGACTTCTAGTCTCAGGGGGCTTACCCGGTCAACACAATTCAATAAATAAATAAATAAATAATATATGGTGCTGTACTGTGGATGTATGTTAAAGTAGTTTCAATAAACTATGTTTACAAAAAAAAAAAGGGAACAACTCCCGTAGTCAGTCATAAATTAAATAGTGCAGTCAAAGGTTCCATGATCCTACTGGCTGTTATTTTTAATATCCTTGGATACAAATTATAAGATTCACAACCCTTCCCCTCATCTAAGCATGTTAAAATCTCCAGCATCTCTTTTTCTGCAATCTTTGCAAAGTTAAAATTTAATACATTCTCCCCACCGTCTTCTGTCTTGTTTATATTAGAGGCATGGTTCATACAATCCTGACTATTCCTAGCTCCTTGAATTGTTTTTGTAATAAAGAATTTATTAAGTAGCAGACTTCTGGTGACGTCATAGGCTGGGCAACAGTGTAAGGAGAGAGCTCTCTCCTTCTTGGGTATTCAATTTTAAAGAAAAACTGGTTAAAAGTTCCAAAATTCCCAGCAAAATGTCTGGCAGAAAGAAAGGAGAAGCTAAGAAAGCCAAATCAAGGGTTGAAATACCAACAAAAATGTTGGATGACTTCAGATATCGACCTTTGGTTCCAGAGCGGAGCCGCAGTGCTTCTCCAAGGAGCGTGCAAGGCCACGATTCGGACAAGGACCGGGAGGAGGAAAAACTCTCCTGAAATAGATTCGAAACAATAATAAATGAAATCAAAATATCCAGACGAGAAAGCAAGAAAGATTTCAACAAATTACTTGCAGACATCGTGAACTTGGATAAGCAGGTACAACAGACTGAGGAGAAAGTGGCGGAGGTGCAAGACTACAAGGACAGCCTGACCACTGCATTTGATCTGCTTCTAGCCCAGACTGAAATCCTGAGAAACAAGTGTGTGGACTTGGAAGTAAGATCGAGAAGGGACAATATCGGGCTGTTGGGGCTCCCAGAGAACGTGAAGAAAACAGATATGGTGCCATTCCTGTAAGAGCTGTTGAAGGAGGTATTAGAAATGTCAGCAGACTCTGAAATGAAAATCAAAAGGGCGCACAGAGCCCTATTTGCAAAACCGAAGAACCTGAACAGTAGACCCAGGCAAATATTTATAAGGTTTGCAAGCTATCGGACAAAAGAAACTGTATTGAGAATGTCCTAGCAGAAAGCAGTGGTACTCTACAAAGGCGCCTGCCTGTATTTTGATCATGATTATCCACAGGAGATACACCAGCAAAGATTGAGATTTCTGCCCTATATTAAAGCTTTAAAGGAACAAAAAATAAAATTTCAGTCCCTGTACCTGGCTTTGCTAAGTGTGTTCTGGGCAGGAGTTCATGGACATATGGAGATCCAGGGGAGGCCAAGGCATCATTCGAGAGCCACAGTGTGCTGGTGAAACCAGGAGTGAGGATAGGGGAACCAGGGAGACAGATGCCTAGAACTGGAACTTCAGAGCTATGAACCGTTCCCAGATGAGGCCAAAACAGGAACACAGGAATGTAGGCAGCCGACCAAACAATGCAGGGCATCCAGAAAATACTCTGCACACTAACGGTGACAGATTGTGCAGCTGAAGCAACCCCACTGAACCCAGAGACAAGAGATGGAATTTGAGGGTGTGTGACTAGACCATGAGGCAGACTAAATACTTCAGTAATGAAGACTGAGAGACTTACATCTGACTCAGAACCCGAGTGGCAATTTAGGGACTACCATCGTGTGAATGCTGCTCTCTGTTGACTCCCGTTCAGCTAAGTGCATAATATCTGTAAATGGGACCTTGAATGCTGAAGGGGGGTGGTGAACTAATGGACAAGCTTAAGAGGCTCCTTTTTTTTCTGTCTCTCCAAATTAAAAGTTGTATTATTTTAAGGTCTATAAGAAAGAGAATGGGGAACAACAAGGAGAGAAATAGAGACTCAGGGAACAGTAAGGGAGCAATATGGAGAGGGAAAGAGTCTGGTGGAGTTTGGGGCGGAGATGTAGAAGGAGTGATTAGAAGTGGAGGTCAAAGTGGTAATATGCAAGGGAGTTCAGTAGAGGAAGGGGAGACTGGGACTAACTTCTGGGGCTAATGAGGTAACACATGCCTGTTAAGGGAAGTAAGGGGCATGGTAATAGAACCAGTGGCTGGAGGGGAGTTGATGAGATAGAAAAAGGGAAGTGGAAGGGGGGAGAGAAGATGGGAGGGGAAAAAAAAGGAAAGGATGTCCTGGGGAAGGAGGCAGAAGAAGACAAGGTGAGATAGTGAGAAAGCACATAGTTTGCAACAGAGGACGATTAGGGAAAGGAGGGTAATAAGAATAAGTTGAATAAATGGTCAATGACAGGTGCACAGGGGAATACAACATGGGGTTTAAACTAAAAGTGTAAGAAAAGGTATTTATGTGAAATTGTCTACCTTTTTTTTTTGTTCTACACGACAGAATGGGGGAAGTATTGCAATGATGAATCCAATCGGGGGACACACACCACTCCTGAGTGTCCGGACGCCCTGAAAAGGAATGCCTCAGAAGAGTGTGGGGAGAGAGCATGCCGAACTGACCTGTGGAGGGTGGTTGCCTTGGAAAAGCTTTCCTAGGAAAAAAATTCTACACTATGTTTGATACCAATTGATATCCCTGGCATGAAAAATTGGATCCTTGTTAAGGAAATG
Organism: Neoceratodus forsteri; assembly: GCA_016271365.2. Classification (NCBI taxonomy): domain Eukaryota; kingdom Metazoa; phylum Chordata; order Ceratodontiformes; family Ceratodontidae; genus Neoceratodus; species Neoceratodus forsteri. Next base: position 1,648,548,252 of record CM057450.1, read on the forward strand.
GTGCAGTTTTGCTGGCTGACAATCTGTTTTCAATAATGCACAACCGAGAGAGTCATAACTAAAAATGTGCACTGTTACATTTATGTGATTTAAAAGCCAATACCAATACCTTCTGATCTGTAAGCTTCCCATCGCATTAATGGCAATATAGTGATAGTAAAATCGCACAGTACCAAGAGACGGCATTTGTTTCCCCTCTCAGGTGGTTCGTTTAATGATCGGATGCAGTCATAGCACTATTTTTTCTGGCAAGGCTGACCATTCACAACATTGAAGCTGCTTTTGCTGGCATAGAAACAATGGAAAATCTCATGAGAAGAGGCTGAAGTTAAAGATCACTTATGTCAGTAAACAAATGCCCATCTATTTACTGTACTTACAGGCTGAGTGTTGTGGAAAGGCCTGATCTAAAACCGTCTGCTCTCCTGTGCAGAGTGGCAGATCATCTGCTTAGGACAGGTTAGGTACTGAGTCTGAAATTGCAGGATGAAGCTGACTTCCAGCATCCTTGTACTGGATTCAGTTTCTGAAGGGAATTGGGTAACCCCGATGCTTGAGGGGGTGGGGGTAAACCATGGGGAACAGTGGCAGGGACTGAGTCCGGGAAAAGCTGGGTGATAGGACTGGGGAGGCCAGTAGAAGGGGGGTAGGTTGGAGAAGAAGGGGTATAAATAGAAAAAAAATTAGGTGAGCCCAGCAAGTGAGCCATCAGGGGTTGCATATGCGACACCAGTGATGTTGTACCCTACCATTCCCTAAGAAACTTTACTCAGGGTTTGCAGTTTGATGAGTTGGACCAATGGTGGGGTGGGAGTGGGATTGTCACCACTTTGATTCTGCTGAGCTGGAGCTTTGTTATGCTGATGATTCCTCTGAAATTAAACCACAGACCTCAGAACAAGATTGAGGAGAGAGATCAGGCTAGTAGGGTCTCTGTACAAAAACTACTGACAATGCCGACACTTGGCTGTGGAACTTGCAGTGGGCCGAATAGTACTTGGAGGTTGGAGTTCTGAGCAGTCAGTTTCAATAACTTGGTCAGCACAGATGCTATGAAAGGGTCAGTGGTCTTATTTCCTTCTCAAAGTTGTATGTAAATAGTGGAAATACAAGAGTGGTTTCATGGGCTCAGCTCTCACTGTTCTGAACCGATCCTGGTTGCTGCTATTACTTATAATGAAAAGGGGAGACCATTTTTAAAAGACAAAAACCTCATGGGCTCCCAAAGCTATTAAAGCTGTTAAAGTGTAATTCCAATAATTTGGATTCAGATATTATAAAACCACTACCTTAAGCTAGACTTGCTGCCACTTGTATCCACAGCAGAATTATATTATAAGCTCACACTGCATTTCATAATATGGACTTTAATAGTAGATTTCTGGCTTAAAACTAATTTCTATGTAACCCCTAGGTAGCGCTACCCAAGGGATACTACCCCTGCCTGCTTGGCTAGTAGCAGGTTAAGGGGCCTGGGTAATGAAACGGGTACCTCCACCCAGAGGTCAGGGTAGTTAGTGGTCAAGCTAACCTGAGCACAACCCTCTGGGACACTGTAAAACCCCTCTTTCCCTTCTAGTGGCCTGAACAATATACAATAGTTACTTTCACAATGACCCTTATTCACCAGGCAATTACCCACACTGTTTGCACTTAGCACCAGGGCTGGTTCCTCTAGCTTGACCCAGGGGACTCCCTGTAAAACAAGGATAAGCACAGCAAATAGCAACATTACAATACTTTTGGCACAAACTGGAACCACAGTCAGGGAAAGTTAAATCTGATTTATTGTGGGGACTTGAACAAGGAAGGGGTGTAATCAGGTTGATTTGCTTAAAAGCTATATTAATCAGACAGTAATGCATGCAGTTCAGACTCCCTACACAGCCACACACTCTGGGTACCCAGGTAGGAAAATGGTGCTCTAGCCAGGAATGTTGCAGTTGGTTGGGGCCCTGTGGTGAAAGAAAGCAACATGCACAACACACACTATTTGTAATCTGGAGCCGGAGGGTTGTTCGTGAAAGAAAAGGCAACAAAACAATCAGATGACAACACTTTTAGATTTAGCTGTTGTTGCAGGGAGCTACCCCGATGTTTACTCTCGATACCCAATACTGGACACAAGCAGGAGGAAACCGAGACTGCAGGCTGTTGAGCTGGAGTGCCCAGAGAAGCAGGGCACACACAAATCACCGAGATGTTGTTCCTGTTCAAGGCATTGAGCAGGGGGCTGATGCCCAGGCCGGTCTCTCATCGATGACTTTCTCTGCGTAGCAGGTATACTGGCAGGGCCAGTGTAGCAGGGCCCAGGCAAATGGAAATGGATACGGATTTAGTCCGTGGAGCTGGATACAGCCTCCAGCAAGCAAAACACAGTTCAGACACACAGTGGGGAACCAAATCATGACCCACAATAAGCACACAGCACATTCACATGTAAGGAAATTCCACTGTACCAGGCAAATGGCTCTCCGGTCGCAATTACAGAGTCTCTGCACAATCCAGGAGTTCAGAGGTAGCTGGAAGTCCTGACAGGCTGATTGCATTCAGCAAATCTTTGGTCTTCTTCAGGATAAAGCCTGGTCACCATTCAGTGGCTTAATTCACCCTCCAAATTCGGATTCAGTACAAAAAAAGCACAAGTTCCCTCTCAGGAACAACAGGCAGGCATGCAGGCCAAACTCAAGCCTTTCCACAGTCCTCCTGCATGAATCCACTATGGATTGCTGCTTGAACTATCTTGAGCTGTTACTTCTTCACTTCCCACTCAGATCTAACTGAAACTGCAAGAAGTGTGGGACTTTCCCCAAGATCCAAAAGGTTCGGTTGGCTGATCTGTCCATCAGTCACAACAAGGGCTCCCCCTCCAGGTTATTTTAAGCTCCAAAAGCCCCAAACTACAATTCCTACAAGTTTTGGCCCCACCAAGCCCCTGTAGGCAGGCTCTATTTTAGAGTCCCAAATGTACTGATTGGCCCATTCTGCAGTCCAGGACCAAGATGATAGAAACAAACAGAACTATCCATGCTGCAAAGAAGGCAGGTTAGAACAAACTGCAATATTACTACTACTCTAAACAAGCATTTGTCAATGCCGAATGTTTGCTTGCTGGCATTGGCATTGGTAGTGTAGGAGTTACAGAGCTGCATAATAGGAGTGGCAGTAAAGTATTGAACTGAAGCCAACCCCATCACCACCCTGCAGATAGTGACAGGCATTGGGGTGTGCCTTTGGGTCATCAGGCGTAATGGTCACATCATTTCACCACACCCTACCGCGCAGACACCGATAAGTGTCATGCTGTGCCTTGGGGTCTTTGACTCTTATGCTCACCCCATTTCATCAGGAAATATGGTGAGATGGGTATTGTATAGGAGTTTGGGCTGAAGAGTCCAAGGCACACCTTGATGCCTTTCAGTGGCTGTAGGGTGTGGATGAGGGTGGAATGGTATGAGCATTGCAGGCGACAATCCCACATCATAGCCCTGATGCCAGTCATTCTCTACAGGGTGGGGTGTTATGGTAGGAAACCCTAATGCCTCAGGTATTAGTTGGTATTTTGACTCCAAATTTTCAACATGGTTTCTTTGTAACCCCCACCTCATGAACAGTGGCAATATCAGTTTGTTATCCAGAAGCTGCTTTTGCACAGCGACTACAGCATTTAGCATCACAGGTGCAAAAACATTCCTAACAGGATGTGAAAAATGACAGCTGTACTGTTCAAGGTGAGGTGTAAAAAATGGCAATGTTGAAAATCTGCAGAGAAATATTAAAAAAACTGGTCAGTTTGCTTATAGAAACTGTGCAATGCACCCACAATGTAATTAGTTTGGGGATTTTTACAGCAGATTGTCAACACAGGCATTTTGGGACCTCCGTCATGAACAGTGTCACTGTGATTTTCTTTATCTGTCTCGAACAATGATTTCCACAGCGATCACGCATTTCTGTGCTGAAAGTGTGAAAACACATTTCGGCCATGTTGTGAAAAATAACAGCTGTACTGTTCATAAGGAAGTGTGGAAAAATGCCACTGGTGAAAATCTGGACTGAAAATATTACAAATTCATGAACTTATGAGGGTGCGTCGAAACTGAGCAATTCTCACGCGTAACACAGTCATTTTAAGGACTTTTGTCACCAAATTTTCAACATAGCCATTTTAAGACCTCTGCTCATGAGCAGTGTCACTGTGATTTTCTTAATCTGTCCCAAACATTGCTTTCGCACACCAACTGTACCATTGTGCACTACATGTGCGGAAACACATTTTGGGCAAGATGTGAAAAATGGCAGCTGTACTGCTCATAAGGAGGTGTGGTAAAATGGCAATGTTGAAAATCTGGAGTACAAATATTAAAAATTTGTGAACTTATGAGCGTGTGTAGGAACTGCGCAATGCACGCTCGTAAAACAGTCATTGTTAGGAATTTTTTCACCAAATTTTCAACATAGTCATTTTAAGACCTTTGCTCATGAACAGTGTCACTGTGATCTTCTTAATGTGTCCCATACATTGATTTCACACACCAACTGTGCCATTGTGTGCTACATGCACGAACCACATTTTGGGCAGTGATGAAAATAACAGCTGTACTGCTCATAAGGAAATATGGTAAATGGCAATTTTATTTAGTTTTGTTGACCGAGTAAGTGACTAGACAAATCCTGCCTATTTTCAGGCACAACCCGGGAGGGGATATAGATGAATGCCAACTGACCTTGAACCAGATTAAGCTGTTGGTGGTATTTTTAGTGAATGAGGGAAATTGCCAGGACACCAGGAAATTCCCCTACTTCCTGTTTCCTGTGAGCAGGGGGACCCATTTTCTGGTGACCAAGATGGCGGAGGAGGAGGACAGTGGAGGAGGACATGCTGTGGCTGAGTAGAAGGCTCAGCGGGAACATGGTACGGCTTTCTGGATGGCTGCAGAGAGCAGTGGAAGTAGGACGGATGTTGCTCAACTCCTAAATCATCCGTGCGGGGACAGTGGTACAGCTGGGATGCACCTTGATGGTGGCCAGCATAGCGTACTGGAATCCCCGCGGCCTGAAGTATTAGTGCACGATGTGGAAGTCATCGGGAGTGTGGGTTTGGAGCAAAACCGTGAGTTTCTGATGGAGCCTGGGATCTCGAGAGAAATGATGGGTGAAAATGCTGCAGTTTTGTGTGGAGCTCCAGCTCTTTCGCAAGGGTCTGAGGAGCTTAACGTATTGTTGGAAAAAAAACGGCAGCTGATAAAAGAAGCTTTGGCTGAGTTCAACGAATTAAAACAACAAGCTGAGGAGAAAAAAAGAAAAAGGCCCATTTTGGACTCTCCTTCAGGCCTACCAGGTACTGTGCCTAAGGTTCTAAAAAGCCCCAGTTTTTTAGATCGATCGACGGATGAAACCCCATCTCAGGATGCTAATCTGGTGGTTAATGAATCCTGGTCCCCTCAACAAGCTCTCTAGGAGGCAGGTTGGATACAATCAGATGAAGGAGGCTAGATAGCCGACCCAATAATCCCTCTGCCGGGAACAAGTGTAGCAGATGGGGAAAAGGCCAAATCTGCATCAAGGGATGCTGTATCTAGCTATGGGCCAGACTGTTTTGAAACTTCCCCTGTAATAACTGTACACTCTTCTTTATGTGTGTCTCCTCAAACCAATATTTTTAATTTACTATCAAATGGTTCTTTGCTATCAGAGCCCACGTTAGGACAAACTGTCACTCCTGAAGCTTTAAGTTATGCAAATGTTTTGGGTTCTGAGTTAAATCCAGTACAGGATCAGCCTGTTATCTCACAACCCCCTGTTACATTTGCTAGTTTATTTAAAAACCAGTTACTTTGGCAAAAACGAGGAATGCAGTGCTTAAGGTTCCTAGGTCCTATGGATGGTATGCCAGATTGTTTTTATGTAGGGAAGGTTTTGATTAAGCAAATGCTGGGTTTTCTCCAGGGGAGGTGTATGCCCATACACACCCCAGGATAACAATTATGACATTAGCTTTCATACACAGATTTGCTAAATAAATTTTGGATGAGATATGCTCTTTAAAACTAACCCAGCGTGGTTACATTTTCAGGCTATACCTCTCACCAACAATCCTTTAAAGTAATAAATGTACTTTTGGGAATGAGGAGTAAATGTAGAATATATAACGTACTGGTGGAAAAATGTACTGTTCAGGGAACCTGAACCTATATTGGATGATGAAGGTTTCTGGAATGGAGGGTGGAGATATAAGGTTAATCTATTTCAAAACGATGAAGGTCTACAGCATTTACCTAGATGTTTCTATTTGGGTCGGGATAGGGTTTTATTTTTATCCAGGCCAACCAAGACATTGTTATAAGTGTGGCTCTCCTAGGCACCTGAGTAGGATGTGAAGTGGTAAATGTGCTCAATGTGGAGAACAAGGACATGTCCTTACTGACTGTCATCACCCAGTAAGTGTTCACTGTGTGAAGATGCACATTCTTTGTTGATTGCCCTTCGCCTGCTAAAATAAATCTGGAGACTATAGTATTCAAGATTTTTACATCAATCGGTGTTAAAGCTGCCCTTAGGAATAAAACCCTACCACACCCTCTGGGAGACCTCAACCACATATTTCTGGTAATCATGGTTGTGCATTGATTCAAAGAACCTCAGTCGCAGATACACCCTGATGTTTCTGAGCCTCTGTCAGTGACACAAAATCCTGTCTCTCAAGTGGAGTTTCTAGCAGCAGTTTGATTTCAATACTCCACCGCTCCCGCCTGAAGAGCCTCTTACTAGTATCTTCCAGAAGACATAGTCTTCGATCTGGCAATATTAGCATGGTGATTCCTGAACCCCCTATGATGGCTACACATAATCCTTTTATTGTATTACAAGATGACACAGGGACGGAGTCTGACTCAGTTTCTGTAAATTCCTCACAACATGATGGTATGTCTGATATAGACCAAAATTTGGCAAAAACTGATTTAGGCAAAAAGAAAAAAAATAGATTGGGAATGAGGAAAGGGAACAAGAAAAAATAATATGCTAAAATGTGTTCAGAAATATGGCTGGTCGTTTCCCCTCTCTTGATGGTAGCAGTTTATAATCTTTCGGTAGCTTCTTTAAATGTGAATAGTATGTTATCCGACAGGAAACGGGTGTTGATTTTTATCCCTTTTTGAGAAAAAGGATTATGATGTGGTTTTTTTGCAGGATACTAGGTTACATACCAAACTCGATATTGAATTAGCAACTGCTGGCTGGAGATGGGGGGTTACCTATTGGTCTATGGGTGAAGACCCCTGTAGTGGTGTAGGTATAGCCCTAAATAGTCCCACTGCAAAGGTGATACAACTAGTTGATCTTGTCCCTGGTCGTGTATTGTTGTTGGATGTAGTGATTAACGGTTTACAGTGTCGGTTAATCAATGTTTATGCACCTCAAACAAAATTTGCACGTATTGAAATATTTCGCTTATTTCAACCTTATTTATTTACTTCAAAGTATGTTTTTTTGGGGGGTGACTTCAATTGTAGTAGATACAATACAGATAGGGAATGCCGAACCACCAAAATGTCTTGTGATGCTACTTGTCTTAATAATTTACTAGTTCAAACAGGCCTTAGTGATGTTATGGCCCTTTCAGGGAATCCGGCAAAAACATTTTTTCAAGGCAATAAGGCCACAAGGATAGATTTTGGTTTCTTTCTGATTCCTACAGGTGATTGATACTAGAACATTGGCTGTTACTTCCTCTGACCATGTAATTATAGTAGCTACGGTGGCAAGTCATATGCCTATGCATTGGGGTCCAGGTACTGGAGAATGAACTTGGCTCTATTACTTCTTCCTACAATTGAAGATGGCTTTCTAGCTATTTTAAAGGCCAGGAAATCTGTGTTATGTCTCTATGATACTTATCGGGAATGGTGGATGGATACAAAACTGAAATTAAACGTTTTTCAATCAATAGGGAGATTATATGGTAAATACAAAACTGATACTTACTTAAATTATAGAAAGGAATTTTGATTTACACTTGCAGGCTAATGGTGAGGTTTCAGTCCTCCCCAGTTATACTAAATAAAAAAAAAATGAATAATTTTCAATATGATCGGGCAAAATCTTTAGAAAATGAATGCCGTTTTGGTACCCAAGGCACAAAGGCCTTTCTGAATTCATTTCAATTTAGTGCTTCCCAAAGACATCAGAAACATATGACAGGTCTTAATGATCAGGTAGGGATTTGGTGCACAGATACCAGAGAGGTTATGCGGATTGTTGATTTACATGTACAGAAACTTTTTGGTATTACTGAAACATTGAGTCACACACATGAGAACTGGTTGGGAGGATGTAATTTACCCCAAATTTCAGATTCAGGGTCAGTTAACTTAGTAGCACATATTACAACACAAGAGTTTGCTGCAGTGTTGGCACAAGTAAAAGCTGGTACAGCCCCAGGAATGATGGTATCCGATGAAATTTATAAAATAATTTTTCAACAATTATTGGAAGAATTTACTGGTGTTTTGAATGAAATACTATCCTCTGGGATATTACCAAAAAGTATGAATGAGGGGCTTGTAGTTTTTATGTATAAAAAAGGAGATAGAGGGGATTGTTAAACTGGAGACCTATAACCCTATTAAATACAAATTTTAAACTATTTACCAAAATATTAAACAATAGACTGTTGCTTAATGCACATTCCCTTTTACATCCGGCACAAACATGTTCTATTCCAAATAGGAACATTACCGATAGTCTAATACTTTTTCGGGAACTTTTTCAAAAGGGATCTACAGGGGAACTTACAAGTTTGATTTTGAGTTTAGACCAGGCAAAAGCCTTTGAAAATGTAAGACATGGTTATTTATGGGACTGTTTAGTTGGGTATGGTGTACCCGATACCTTTATAGAATGGATAAAAACCTGTTATGCCAATGCTACTGCTCAAGCTTTTTGTAATGGGTGGGTAGGGACTATATATCCCATATTACGGGGTGTGCGTCAAGGATGTCTTCTTAGTGCCCTTTTGTTTTTATTTACTATAGATCCCTTAATTAGGTGGGTGTATGATCATGACAGTATACGGGGACTCTCCTTTTCAAGTACTGATACTGAAGTTAAATGTATTGCCTATGCGGATGATTTATGTTTTTCGATTGTGGATCTTCCCTCTGCAAGGGTTTTCAAAAAAGTTTTACAGGGTTTTTGTTATATACCGGTGCACAAATTAACTATGAGAAATGTAATTGTATAACACTGGGGATAGAGTATTTTCATCTTACACAGGTTATAGGTATTCCGATATAGGATACTTGTAAAATTTTGGGTCTTTTATTCGAGCAGGAGATTTAGCATATCTAAATTGGAAATTTAAACTAAAGGCGCAACTAAGGTAGATGTCTGGAATACATGAAGACTGCCTAAACTGAAACGGATTCAACTGGTTAAAACATTCTTATTACCCATATTTTTATATTAAGTGCGGTTTTTAGTCTTCCATTAGCTTTGGAGACACAGTTATATGGATGCTTTTTGCTTGTATATGGGGTAGACTGAACCCCATAAAGAGAGCCTTGTTGTTTAGGAGAAAAACATGGGGCCTAAAATGTTACATCCTGTAGTTTTTTTCTTTACTATGTTTCTCTATACAAATTTAAAACCTCTGTTTATAGATAGAGACACAATGGAAACCATGGCTTCAGGATACTCTGGGAGATTTATGTCTTTTCTGGCCTGAATATGAGGTATTCCGAGACAACGCTCCATAAACCATCTCCCACAATCTCTTAAAATATGTTTTGGGAAAATTAAATTATGGAGTATTTCAAGGCATACCTTTTTGCATTTTACTAGAAAGGAATTATACGCATATATTTTACAAAAGTATTTTCAAGATTCAGCTCCATTTGATTATTTTCCATCTCCTATAAAACTTGCAATTGGCAATATGTTAACCTCCCCCCGGATTCCACCTCATATGTGGTATGTGTTATGGTTATCCCTATATGGCAAATTAAATGTCTGAGCAAATCTAAAACATAAGCAAATTACTGATCGGTATTGCCCTAGAGGTACGTGTTTTGAAATAGTGGAGACAATGGAACACTTATTTTTGGAATGTCCTTTTATAAAAGGATTTTGGAGTCTTGTTTTATGAAAATGGCCTACCTTTCCTTTATACCCTATGACGTTAGATATGTTGTGTATAGGGATTCTGCCAGTAACCACTGTGCAATATGATAAAGTGACTTTATGTTTGATTTTGCTTTGTTTTAAATACTATATATGGCATGTGAGATGCCATTTCACCATTCAACAACAATATTTTTCACAAGAAGCATTATTTGGTATGGTTGCTAATGCAATATTGAGATTGAAAAGGCAGGATTATGGGAAATTTTCTTCATTTATATGTCACTCTAGATGGGATTCTGTAGATTGGCTATAACTTCATTGGGTTAATTTAGAATAATTATTTTGGGTGTATTGAATTAGTGTTTTCTATTTGCTTTTTCTTCTCTTCTTTTTTTCCCTTTCGTTTTATGTATAATCTTTGTTTTCTATTATGATAGCAATATGCTGTATCATTTTCTTTAATGTGACTTAACATTGATTGAAATTATTGTTTGGTTTGCTGTCTATGATAACAAAAGTTCCCCTACTCATTTTGTAAGTGGGAGGGGGGACTGTTTTGCAGTTTTCCTTTTACATTGTTTGGATGATATATCTTTGTAATAGATTATCTTCTATATGATTTATATATTATTTTGTGTGATTTAACACTGTATGTTTTCAATTTTGGTTTACTGAAATAATAAAAATTCCTCTACTCTTTTAGTGGGTGGGGGATTATTTTTCAGTATGTCTAGTAAGTTTTGAGTCTATTGCAATGTTAGTTTTGTATTTTATGTATGATAGCATATGTATTTTGTTTGAGTAATTTGCTTTTGCTTTTGTGTATTATTTGACTGTATTTTACTTTCCAATTTTAATAAAAATTCCCCTACTCTTTTCGATAAGTGCCATGGGATCTTTAACATCCACCTGAACTACCACCAATCCAGACAGATGGGACCTCGGTTAACGTCTCATCCAAAAGATGGCACCTAAGAAGTGCAGCACCCCTCTCATGCTGCACTACAGTGTCAGTACTGGGATATTAACCCAAGTGCCAGATGTGGGAACTGAACCCACAGCCCTCTGATCTCCCAGCCTCAGAGGCAAGTGTGCTACCTACTGAGCCACTGACACTGTTGTAATGTTGAAAATCCAGAATGCAAATATTAAAAATTCACGACCTTAGGAGCGTGCGTAAGAACTGCGCAACGCACGCTCATAAAACAGTCATTTTTAGGAATTTTTTCACCAAATTTGCAACATAGACTTTTTGAGAGCCCTCCTTATGAACACTAGCACTGTCATTTCCTTAATCAGTCCCAAAAGGTGATTTTGTGCAGTGATTACGAAATTACCCTTCGGGCTCGATTAACGCCATGACAGTTCAAGAATTCATGAGCGGGGTCCCAAAAACCTCATGTTGAAAATTTGATGCCAAAATTCAGAAAAATGCCTGAGATATGCATCAAAGTTGAAAAAACCCTATTTATTACATAATACAGCTTACTGGCGTTTCCTCAGTTTGCAGTCGGCTTTGACGAGTGCAAACGTGTTCCCGGTCCACCGAAGATCGTCGCACCAGACTACAGAGGTAAGTATGGGGTGAGGGGGGGTGTGGGGAGGCAGGTGCACAGTGGGTGGGTGCGGTGAGGACATGGAGGCTACGAGGACCTTTTTTGTTTACGGTTTTTGGAAGACAGCAGGAGACATATGCCACGCTGGTGGGCTTCAGCTTGTCAGCTGAAAGCTATTTTGGGGAGTGCCTGAGTCAAATGAGTTAGGCACCCCTGTCAGCAATAACAATTTTTGCCACTGGGGTGGGCTCCCAGCATGGCAACTGAGCTTTGTTTTTTGTGTGGAGTGTAGTGGGCATGGATTGGACACCCCATCGGCCATACAGTGTGTAAGGTGGGGCACATGAGCACGCAGTATACGCATGCATGTGCATGTGTGTGTGTGTGTATGTTGGAGAGGGGGAGTGCTGCTCACTCAAGCGGTGCTCTCCCTTTCAACTGTACGGCACTGCATTTTGGATTGTCACACTACGTTTCTTGCACATGTGTGCAAGCAAACATAAACGTGATCAGCAAACAAGTACATCTTCTAACAGAGCTCCCTCTCAGATTAATTATGACTGCAATCCAGGCAGCTCTTAAAAAGACAGTACACAGAGGCTATACAGGCACTCTCTGGCAATACATTTAAAGTGCTAAAACGCAGAACACCATCCTGGCAGTGAGCATTTAGGCAAGCTCAAGGAAGACTTTTCAGGAACCCCCATTTGTAGGGGGGTTACACCCTTCCCTGCCTTTAGAAAACTTGGCATCTGCATCAAGTCTGTGCCATCATGCTTCAGTTAACATAAACTTATTACTTTACTGTACGTATTCACTAAACTTCATGATGCTATATCCATAAGGACAATACTTATGCATGTTTCATACAGGTAATACTGATTCCACTATGATTAACATACTTGTGACATCACAATACTGATTCATGTTATAACTTCCTGTACATTAAACAATGTAGAAGGGGGCCCTTCCCTATCAGCTAACTTGAGGCTGGATGGGGCAGGGACACCATACTGAGAAGGAAGAACAATCAACCTGGAATTGGCCATTAAGCTCAGTTTGGGTAGTGAGCTCTGAGAAATATAAACACCTCTGTGAACCACATTGAGAGGCAAAACCACTGGCCTCCCGGGAGAATCATAACTGAAGCATAATACTGGCTTGACAGCTCAGCCAGTCTTTTTAGGGGGAACAGCCACAGTGTCTGTACTTTCAGCACTAACTTTGGAGCTTTCGCCATTCATGAGGGGTGCCTCTGCATGGATGGGAATGTCCAAACTAGGAGCACCATCAGATCCTTGCTCCTTGTAGGCTCTGTTTCCACAACACTTGGCTCATTTAGAGAAAGTTCTGGCACATTTAGGCTTTGTAGCACTGAAGGGGGGGCTGTCAGCACTCTCATATTGTTTTCCAAGTTTTGGTGTGTCACCAGAGAGACTCAAACCATCAGCGCCTTCTTCGGGCAAGTCACACAATTCCACTAAACACAGGGAGTCTGCAGCCTCGGACGTGATACTTTGCACTCCACTTTCAGGGAGCATTGGCTCCAAGGATGAAGCTGGAGGGTTAGGTAGTCCAGAAGGCCCAGCTTCATCCCCATGATTCTGCATAGGATTTCCACTAAACAACTGACTCAGTTCATAGGAGGGATAATAAACATTACCATAGTCACTTTCATCAGAGGTGGACTGACAGTCACTATCATTCTGGACCTGCTGCGGGGGAAACCATAAATCTGTAACCACTGGGATAGGTTGATTTTGTCTCTTTTTTGCAGCAGCATGAGTCACCGGCCCAGGGGAGGCAATGTCTGCTGGCTCAGCTTCAATAATAACTTGGCCGATAGGCAGCAAGTGGTCATGGTACATGGTCTTGACAGTTTTGGAGTTATTCTCTGGGTGTACCTTGTATACTGGTAGATCATCCAATTTTCCAACTACTACATGAGGAAGATGGTGCCACCTATCAGCAATTTTGTGCTTGCCATGTAGTCCCAAATTGCGTAACAACACACGGTCTCCGGGGCGTAGCTCTTGAGCCTTTACTTTCTTGTTGCACCTCTCTTTGTTGGCAAGATTTCTTTTAGCGGCCATTGTCTGAGCCAGTTGATATGCATGGTTCAATTGAGCTTTCATTTTCTGTATGTACTGCGGGTAGTTTTCAGCTTGGACCCCATCTGGATAGACCCCAAAACAGACATCAACTAGCAGGTGGGCCTCCCTCCCAAACATGAGGTGGTAAGGGGAGAACCCAGTAGCATCATTTTTGGTGCAATTGTACATATGTACCAAAGTGCTAATCTTCTGGCTCCACTTATGCCTGTCTTTTAGGTGAAGGGTGCCCAGCATGTCTAGAAGGGTGCGGTTAAAACATTCTGGTTGAGGGTCCCACTGTGGGTGATAGGGGATGGTTCTTGACTTTTGAAACCCCCACAGAGAGAGCATTTCTTTGATTAGTCGACTTTCAAAAGTCTCTGCCTTCATCAGAGTGGATCCGCTGGGGGGCACCAAAGTGGACAAAGGCATTTTCCACTAGCACCTTAGCCACGGTAGAGGCCATTTGATCTTTAGTTGGAAAAGCTTGTGCATACCATGTGAAATGATCCATAACCAGTAAAAAATTGCCAATATTCTGCTGATCAGGTTCTAAACACAAAAAGTCTATGCAGACCAGTTCCATCGGGGTGCTGGTAGTAATATTGACAAGGGGGGGCAGCCCTCTGAGGCAGGGCTTTCCTTTGCAGGCAATGACTGCAGGTCTTTACATAGTGCTCAACATCGGCCCCCATCTTGGGCCAGTAGAATTGAGATCGTACCAAGTCGAGAGTTCTGTCAATACCGAGGTGCCCCATGTGATTGTGGAGGGACATCACTACCAAATCTTTAAAGGCCATGGGCAAGGACCAATTGCTGCTTGTCTACTTGACCACTGTGATCCACTGTCTCTCTGTATAACAACTGACTGTGTAACTTCAACCTGGGGCCTTCTTTAAACAATAGGGCAGTTTGCAAGTCAGGGGAATGCAACTGGGACACATCTTTCCCCGTATGCAGGGCATAAAGTGCTGGATAAATCATAGGATCTTGGGACTGAGCCCACTGGATGCTGTCATTGTCAGATTGAGGTAGTGCTCTAATATCTAGAGCAGAGAAATAGCAATAGGCAGCCGGTATGCAGGTATCAGGAGGGCCCAAGCAATCTACTAAACAGTCCACTGTGTCTGTAGACATCTGTTCATCTCTATCAAACTTTTGGTACAATGCTCAGATGTCAGGTTCAGACAACCTGACCCAATCACTCTTGGAGACTGGCCATCGTGACAGGGCATCAGCATCCATATGGTTTAATCCTGGCCTGTATTCAACAGCATAATCATAGGTTGATAAAGCAGAGAGCCACCGGTGCCCAGTGGCATCCAACTTGGCTGAATATAGCTTAACGGGTTATTGTCGGTCTTCAACAATATCTTTGTCCCATAGAGGTACTCATGAAACTGGTCAATAATGACCCATTTTAGGGAAAGGAACTCCAGCTTGTGCACAGGATAGTTTCATTCTGATGGGGTCAAGCTTCTGCTGGCAAAAACCAATGGTCTCAAACCATCCTCATGGTCTTGATACAGCACAGGTCCCAGGCCCTGCAGACTATGCAGCACATAGGGCTTGGTAGAGTCAGCACAGGCGAGGATGGGGACATGGGTGAGCTGGTATATGACTTCGTGAAAGGCTGCTTCACTTTCGGGTGTCCAGCGGGGCCCAAAAGGTCCACCTGTTCAGAAGTATTCTTTCTCAGGTTCTTTGACAGTCCCTTTCTTGCATTTATGGTTGGTAGGGGGCTAACCTTGAGTGAGATTCAGGAGTGGGCGAATCACCTTGGAATAATCTTTTATGAACCTGTGGTAGTAGCCACAGAACCCCAGGAAACATTGTAGTTCTTTCAAGTTATGTGGCTGGGGCAAGTAGTCAGTGACTCGACCTTACTGGGATTGGTCTCTATCCCTTCTGCAGATACTATGTGCCCCACATACTTCATGGAGGTTTGAAAAAACTGGCACTTGTCAATAGACAGCATGAGGCTGAAGTCTTCCAATCAGTCTAAGACTTTAAACAGCGGGGTCTCATGCTCCTCTAATGTGTGTCTGAACACAATGACATCATCTAGGTACACTAGGCATTCCAGCAAGTTCATATCTCTCACCGCACATTCCATCTGTCGCTGAAAGGTGGCAAGGGCACCCAAAATCCCCTGTGGTATTCTCAGGAATTCATAGAACCCCAAAGGACAGATGAAGGTGGTTTGCTCATGGTCCTCCGTGGCCATCGGAATCTGGTAATATCCGCTGCGAAGATCCAATTCTGAGAACCATTTGCTCCCATTCAAGCAATCCAGGGCATCTTATATACGGGGCATGGTGTATTGATCTGGGATGGTCCACTGGTTCAGGGTTCGATAATCAACACACATCCTCACCGACCCATTCTTCTTATGCACAACCACAATGGGAGAGGCATATGGGCTCCTTGATTCTTGTATAATGCCAGCAGCGAGCATTTCCTGCAGGTGTCTCCTAACATCATCTATGTCCACTGGGGTGAGGTGTCGGGATCTCTCTCAAAATGGCCAGTCATCATGTAAGCATATGTGATGCTCTGCACCCTGGACACACGCCACATTCCATTCCTTTAACGAAAACACTTGGTCTCTTTGGGCGAGTTTCTTGCTAATCCTAGTCTTCCACTCAGCTGGCAAAGAGGAATCACTAAAGTCAAATAGGTCCGGGGTCACTCTCTCCTTTTGGCCAGAGTACTTGTTATTGGGTAATACTGCAGTGTCTGTGCAGTGTACTGTAGCTAGAGTGCATCCTCTGTTCACCCGGCCCTCCCGATCTGACACATTTTGAATCTGGACCATCACTCATCATGCATAGGCATGGGCACTGGCAGGCAAGATGCTGAGTTTAACCAATAATCCTTCTGGCAACTTTCCATCATCTGACGCATCCAACATTAATATTTTGTTCTTTATGTTTCTCTTTAGGTGAACTTCTCCATGGATTGTGCACTGGGCATTGGGGGCCAATACCAAGGAATCAGGTTCCTTTTTCCACACTATCCCCACTGGCACATCTGGGTCCTCTTCATTTAGTTTCTGTTGTAAGTCATATGCTCTTTTTACTAAGGCTGGAATTCTTAGAGCCCATCCAGTCAGTTGCCCTTGTTTCTCATGGCAGAGTTGTGCTAGTCTCCCAAACATGAGTGTTTGTTCCAATTAAGAGGGGAACCCCATTACACAGTCCGGTGGGGGGACACACTAGGGCCAGTGTCTCTACTTGTTCCTCTACACCAGTTACAGTTGCAGGAAAAGACAGCCAGAGGCGGACATATCCTAGGTAGGGATAAGACTTGTCGCTCAGTTCCCACTCAGGTAGGCCTTCCAGGGACTGTAATGGCACATCAGATAAGTGTTTTTCATACAGTCCTGAAATACAATGGTCACTTGCAACCCACTGTCAAGCACAGCCCGAGTAGGAATACTGTTCACAGCCACAGTAGTCTTCATAGAAGGGCCCACTGTTTTGGACCAGTCTGGAGGGACAACAGCAGGGGCCTGGATAGACAACTTAGCCACAGAGGGGTTTGAGTCAGGATGGCCGAAGCCTTCACTTCAGTCATTTTGTGCACCCCTTGACCACTGACTCGTTTTCTGAAGATCTCCTTGAAGCCGTTTCACCATTTTTTCCAAGTTCTTCTGAGACTGGCATTCCCTCTTCATATGGCCATCTTTGCCACAATTGTGACAAATGACAGGCTCTCAGGGCATCCTTAGGGAAAACATAGCAGGGGATGCTGGAGCATCGACGGGAGATTGTGATCTGACTTTTGCTAGTAGTGTACCATGTCTCAAAAGTTCCTTTAGGGTGGCAGTCAATTCCTTGAGCTCAGCTGAAAAGTCACCCTCAGTAGAGGATGCCTGAGGGTGCACCCCCACCCATAACAGTCACGTCCTGACAGGGGCCAGGGTCTCTGTCAGCAGGGGATACCTCAGCGAACGCACTTGTTTGTACTTTTCTGACTTTCTTCAGCAACTCCTCCCCCACCGTTTAGCCCACGGTGGGACACTTGCAGTGGTCTCCATTTTGGAAGGGCCTTCTGGTGCCATGATCATTTGGGCTGCACTCACCCCATAATTACAATCTCCCTCTTCACCTTCTACCTCCCGGAGTTCTTTTATCAAGTCACAGTAGTCAGGTGGGCTAGTTCTCCTATCCTGGAGCCTCAACTGGATGATCTGCAGTTTAGAATGCTTGGCATGTTGCAGTATGTGCCCCAATCTCACATGGTTCAAATCACTGGCGGCTACCCCACCTTTCTGGTAAGCTTTCTACAGAGCTCTTTCTAGGTGAGAAACATATACAGACAAACTTTCCCCCATCCATTGTTTGGTACCTTGGTATTTCCACGTCAAAATCTCCCCTGACTCAATGCTCCCAAAATTGCCTTCAAGTACAGATAGGTACTTCTGAGCAGATACATTAGGGTTCATGGACCTATAAAATTTAATGGCTTCAAGGGTGGGGCCCCTCAAACTTTTTATGATTCTTTTCCACTTCTCAGCCTCCACACACTGCCACTCGGGTACCAAGGGGGCAACATAGTCGATCCAGGTCTCCCAGTCATCCTCCCTCTGGGGGCTGGGGAGGGTGCCCGAGAAGATTCTCAGCCTTCGGTAGGAGTTGTGACTAATGGTGGGTACAGATATAGGGGCCAGCACTGGTATGGGCACAGAAGGTGGGGCAGTAGCAGGTGCTGGAGTGGGAGGGGGTGTTGGGGAAGGAACACCCCCAGGTGGCAGGAATAGTTTCTTAAAGTCCTCTACGGTTTTCCCTTCCTCCAGCAACAACTTAGCACATTTCTCCTCAAAAGTCTCAGATATTGGTGGGAGCTCATCCTCTTTTGTTATCACTCTCCAGGCAGCTGGAACCCCTTCTGGGGCAATAGTCTGTGGCACTTTAGAGCTGTCCATGAGGTCACTACACTCTACCAAGGCTATGAAAGTTTGGGCGATCAAATCAGCCTGTAGACCCACCACCACTGGGTTTTTTAAACCTTCAACTTTGAAGAGTGCTCCCTCTACAGTGTCCTTACTGGTACCCAGGGGAATATCCAGTATAAGCAGAGCATTTTGGAGGTCAATCTCCTGCCCAGTACACCACCCCACCAACTGGTGTACAGCTATTTCTACTGGGGTAGCCATTAATCTTTAAAATAATTCATAATTTTTGGCCACTAGAAGGCACAAAATCCCAGTGGTGAGCCTTCAAGATGTAACCCCTAGGTGGCTGTATCCCAAGGGCTACTACCCCTGCCTGCTTGGATAGTAGCAGGTTATGGGGCCTGGGTAAAGAAACGGGTGCCTCCACCCAGAGGTCAAGGTTGTTAGTGGTCAAGCTATCCTGGGCACAGCCCTCCGGGACACTGTAACCCCCCTCTTTCCCTTCTTGTGGCCTGAACAATATACAATAATTACTTTCACAATAATCCTTATTCACCAGGCAGTTACCCACATTGTTTACACTTACCACTAGGGCTGGTTCCTCTAGCTTGACCCAGGGAACCCCCTGTAAAACAAGGTTAAGCACAGCAAATAGCAACAGTACAGTACTTTTGGCACAAACTGGAACCACAGTCAGGTTAAATGCAAACAAAGTTAAATCTGATTTATTCAGGGGACTTGAACAAGGAAGGGGCATAATCAGGTTGATTTGCTTAAAAGCTATATCAATCAGACAGTTATGCATGCAGTTCAGAGTCCCTACACAGTCACACACTCTGGGCACCCAGGTAGGAAAACGGTGGTCTAGCCAGGAATGTTGCAGCTGGTTGGGGCCCTGTGGTGGAAGAAAGCAACATGCACAACACAAACTATTTGTAATCCAGAGCTGGAGTGCTCAGTTTGTGAAAGAAAAGGCAACAAAACAATCAGATGACAACACTTTTAGATTTAGCTGTTGTTGCAGGGAGCTACCCTGATGTTTACTCATGATACCCAATACTGGACACAGGCAGGATGAAATTGAGACTGCAGGCTGTTGAACTGGAGTGCCCGGAGAAGCAGGGCCCACATGAATCACTGAGGCGTCATTCCTGTTCAAGGAGTTGAGCAGGGGGCTGATGCCCAGGCCGGTCTCTTGTCGATGACTTTCTCTGCGTAGCAGGTATACTGGCAGGGCCAATGTAGCAGGGCCCAGGCAAATGGAAATGGATACAGATTCAGTCCATGGAGCTGGATACAACCTCCAGCAAGCAAAACACAGTTCAGACACACAGTGGGGAGCCAAATCATGACCCACTATAAGCACACAGCACATTAACATGTAAGGAAATTCCACTGTACCAGGCAAATGGCTCTTCAGTCATAATTACAGAGTCTCTGCACAATCCAGGAGTTCAGGGGTAGCTGGAATTCCTGACAGGTTGATCACATTCAGCAAATCTTTGGTCTTCTTCAGGTTAAAGCCTGGTCACAATTCAGTGGCTTAATTCGCTCTCCACATTCGGATTCGGTCTGAAAAAAGCACAAGTTCCCTCTCAGGAACAGCAGGCAGTCATGCAGGCCAAACTCAGGCCTTTCCACAGTTCACCCGCACAAATTCACTATGCATTGCTGCTCGAACTATCTCGAGCTGTTATTTCTTCACTTCCCAACTCAGATCTAACTGAAACTGCAAGCAGTGTGGGACTTTTTCCAAGATCCAAAAGGTTTGGTTGGCTGATCTGTCTGTCAGTCACAACAAGGGCTCCCCCTCCAGGTTATTTTAAGCTCCAAAAGCCCCAAACTACAATTCCTACAAGTTTTGGCCCCACCAAGCCCCTGTAGGCAGGTTCCATTTTAGAGTCCCAAATGTACTGATTGGCCCACTCTGCTGTCCAGGACCAAGATGATGGAAACAAATAGAACTGTCCGTGCTGCAAAGAAGGCAGGTTAGCACAAACTTCAGTATTATTACTACTCTAACAAATGATCAGCAAACAAGTACATCTTCTAACAGAGCTCTCTCTCAGATTAATTATGACTACAATCCAGGCAGCTCTTAAAGAGACGTACGCAGAGGCTATACAGGTACTCTCTGGCAATACATTTAAACTGCTAAAATGCAGAACACCAGCCTGGCAGTGAGCATTTATGCAAGGTCAAGGAAGACTTTTTGGGAACCCCATCTGTAGGGGGTTACATCTATATACAGCATAGATTATTATAACCATCAGACATTAAAGGGTAACCATGAACTAAATGTATATTTTCACGAAGACAGCAGTTTCAATAGACATTTCTAATTCCCATTTATGAAATTGCATTTTGAAATAAATAACAATTTAAAGTGGCAGTTTATGACTTTTTATCCATTCCTACTGCACCCTAGGAAGAACTCCATGGACTGATAGTTTCACCACCCCCAACCTGCACACACACACACACACACACACACACACACACACACACACACACACATAGGTGTGCACCAGGAGGGGGGAAAACACTTGTTTTTAATTTTTTTACATGAAAATCTGCCTTTCACCCTGACAAAATTCCAGTGAAACGTGCAAATTTCATGAAATATTTCACAGGGTGAACTTCCCAATTTCACCAGTGAAATAAAATTTCACTGCATCTGTACCCCCCACCCAATTACCAATCGCCAGACCCAGTATAGCAAAATTATTTCCCTGGTGGCTAGTGGTCCATCCCCCACTCGATCACCCAACCAACATTAACATCATATTCCATGGTGCCAATGTAACCATCCACCACCACGGTCCCCTGAATAGTCGTTATAAACATTTCCCTTGTGGTCCAGTGAACCCCCCATCCCCGATCCCCAGTATGAGAAGTAACATCTATTCCATGGTGGTCTAGTGGACCTCCACCCTGGCAGGTAGTGTCCCCACAACTTCCCTCCACCCTGAACCCCTGTGAAGTAAATAGAAGCATTTCCCTGGTGCTCTTGTGGACCCCCTCTCTATCCCCAATCCTCTGTATAGTAAATGAGACCTGTCACTGGTAGTCTAGTGACCCACCTCCCTATCTCCAATCCACAGTACATGAAGTAACATCTATTCCTTGGTGGTCTAGAGCCCTTCCCACACCAGTAGATAGTGCCCCACCACCCCGATCCCCATCCCAACCCCCTATGTAGTAATTATAAACATTTCTCATGTGGTCTAGTGGACCCCCCCTTCCTATCCCTGATCCCCTGTATAGTGAATTAAACCTGTCCCTAGTAGTCTAGTGGACCCCATCCCCCCTCCCCTGCAGTTAGTGTCCCACCACCTCGTTCCCCCATCCCAAATCTGAGACATTGACTGGCACAGTCCTCCTGTCACCACCACAGCAAGCCGCTGACGGAGCTGTCAGTGCACACGTACTGTATACAATACACATTCATTGACTGACAGCTCGGTGAGTGGGCTGTCAGCCAATGAGCACGTACTGTATACAGTATGCATGCATTGAGAGCTCTGTCGGTGGCTGACTGTGGTGGTGATAGGAGGGCTGTGCCGGTCACTGGCTCAGATTCAGGATGGGGTGGGAATGGGGTGGTGGGGTATTGCCTGCCAGGGTAGGGGATCCACTAGACCACCAATGACAAATCTAATTCACTATACAGGGGATCGGGGATAGGAAGGGGAGCTGCTAGACCACCTAGGAAATGTTTCTGTTTACTACACAGAGGTTCAGGATAGGGGAAGTGGGAGGGATGCTACTTGATGGGGAGGGGGGTCCACTAGATCACCAGGGAATAGATGTTACTGCACATACTGGGTATCAGGGATGAGGGAGGGTTCACTAGACCACCAGCGAGATGTTTATATTGATTATGCAGAGCAATTGTGGTGGTGGGGGTTACATTGGCACCATGGAATATGATGTCAATGTTGGGCAGGTGATCAGGTGGGGGGAGGGACCACTGGACACCAGAGAATATTTAATTAGTTTTATTTCTTTGTCTGGGATGGCAATCAGTGGGAGGAGGGACCACTAGCCACTAGGGAAGTTTAAATATATTTATTTGTATGATCTGGAAAGTGATTGGCGGTGGGGGGCCACTAGCCACCAGGGATATAACTTTGCTATACTGGGGCTTGCTATCAGTGGTCTTGGAGTGAAAACCACTAGCACCAGGGATTACAATTATTTTTGTACCTATCAGGCCAGTGATCGGGGGGAGCCACTAGCACCAGAGATTCCAATTATATTTTACCTATCAGGCCAGCGATCGGCATTTGTGGGGGGGGGGACCACTAGCATCAGGGATTGAACTTATTGTTTACCTATCAGGCCGGCGATCAGCATATGGGGGAAGCACTAAGCTCCAGCTGCATGTTATGTAAGTGGGTCCATAATGAGAATGCAAATAACCACATAGCACCTTGCATGCCCCATGGGACCATTTATATGGCTGCTTTAGTGAATTGGAAAGCTGTGCTTTGCAATGTTTTGAGAATCTAGCCCCAGTGTTAACAAACGGCCACCTGTCCGCATCCTTCCACCTGCCTAGGGGGATGTGGCAAGGATACCCCCTCTCCCCACTGCTCTATGTGCTGACCATAGAACCTTCGGCTATGGCAACAAGAACTCACACAGCAATCCAGGGGATTTGGTTCCAGGATACAGACCACAAGACTTTATTTACCAATGGTATCTTGCTTTTTTATGAAAGATCCAGGGAGAGCTCTGCCAGCTCTGACCTAAATCTTTAAAACATATGGCCCACTCTCTGGCCACAAAATTAACTTATCTAAATGTGAGTGGCTGTCAGTGGGGCAGGGAACAGGGGACTCTATTACATCTCAGGGGCCATCCTTAAGCCAGTCCAATGCTTAAAGTATTTGGGAATATATCTTCCTAAAAAGACCTCCACTGTGGGTAATCTGAACTACAAGTCACTGTTGCAGAAAATAATGACTGACTATGAGAGGTAAAGGGCCTTACCCCAATCCCTTATACGGAGAGTGAATATAGTCAAGATGTCTATTCTCCCTCAATGCCTCTATCTCTTCCGGGTCTTACCTGCACACCTCCTACTGAAATTGTTCACATCCCTGTTAGGATATCTTACAAGCCTGTTATGGCAGGATAAAAGGATATAAATCAAGCAGGAAACCCTCTGGCGTCCAATGAAGGAGAGGGCTGGGACTCCCCAACTTGCACTTCTACTACTTGGCAGCACAAATGTCTTTTATTAAAGATTCTTTGGTCCAGGGCAAACAGGCCAGTCCAGGTTAACTTTAATAAGGAACTGTATGGGGGTTACCTCCTCAGAAATCTTTTAGCCCCTGTTATTGGCGATGGGATCATATGCCCTATACCAAAGCCATTTACTAGAACTTTAGCCAGCGTCTTACTTACAGTGCACACTCGGACTGGTCACCCTAGAGGACTACCCCCAGAGGCCAATATAGATAAAAACCTCATGCTCGATTGTGAAAAAGCCCTAAAACTGACACAATCTGACACCAAAGGCAACTTGCGTCAATGTCTGGTGCAACAGGGACCCTGCGCCCAGTTCATTATCGGGCAGGGTCCCGGCAGCCATGTCCCATGGCTTGCAGCAACCGTGGCCAGGAGCCAAACAGACGGTAATCAAGAGAGTTTGCTGCAAGCCACAGGGCAGTTGTGCACCACTCTAGACCCTGGTTGTCAAGTGGTACTCCTCCCCAATCCCAGATGTTACCCATATTTAGATTTATTACGTACAGTACAGTAGAAGAGGTGGGTAGTGGGCCAGAAGGGAGTGCAAAGGGGCAGATGGGCACAGAAATGGATACAAGTCCCTTTTCAGGGAAAGGGTCCTAAAGGAATTGAAAGGAATGAGTCGATAAAGCTATGGGCCCAGATGGGGTGCATCCCAGAGTGCTGAGGGAGCTCAGAGAAGTGGTGGCTGAACTTTTGGTGACCCTGTTTAGCTGATCACTGAAAACAGGGAGGTGACCAAAGATTGGAGAACAGCTGATGTAGTCCCCTTATATAAGAGGGGAAACAGAAAGGAAACGGGAAACTGCAGACCGGTCAGCCTCACCTCAGTAATGGGGAAGATTATGGAAGCACTACTGAAGGAAAGACTAGTGAAACACCTTTTGGCCAGCAGCCTACAGGACCCAATGCAGTATGGTTTTACTTGGGGGAAGTCATGCCAGACTAATCTCATTGAATGTTTTGACTGGGTGACAAGGGAGGTGGATTGGTGGGGGCAGTGTATGTGGCCTATCTGTACTTCAGTAAGGCCTTTTACACTGTGCCCGATAGGAAGCTGTTAAGCAAGCCGGGCAATATGGGTGTGGGTTGGACAGTAGTGCAATGGGTGTGGGTTGGACAGTAGTGTGATGGGTGGGGAATTGGCGGGATGGCAGGACACAGAGGGAGGTGGTAAATGGCTGTCTCACTGCAGAGGAAAAGTGACCAGTGAAGTGCCACATTGATCAGTACTGGATCCAGTCCTCTTTAACATCTTTATCAGTGACTTCATGGATAACAAAGAAATGAGAATTTCCCTGTGTGCTGAGGACACAAAACTCTGTAACAGAGTGGACATGCCAGAGGGAGTGGATAGAATGAAAGAGACCTGCAGAAGCTTGAGGAATGGTCAAGAGTGTGGCAGTTGAGATTTAACACAAAAAAGTGCAGAATAATGAACATGGGGCTCAAAAACCCTGGGACAAAATATCAGCTGAGGGGTGGGGATATAGCATGATCCAAGAAGGAAAGGGACCTAGGGGTTATCATCTCTAATGACCTAAAGGTTGGAAGTCAGTGCAACAAGGTGGCAGATAAAGCAAATAGGATGTTGGGATGCATAGAGGGGCATCACCAGCAGGAAAAGGGAGGTCATAATTCCACTGTACAAGACATTAGTGAGGCCACACCTGGAGTACAGTGTCCGGTCCTGGAGGTCTCACTTATGTAAGGATATAGACCGGGTGGAGACAGTTCAGAGGAGGGCAATCAAAATGGTACAGGGTTTGCATCACAAGTCCCACATGGACAGGCTGAAGAACTTGAATATGTACTCCCTGGAGTAGAGGTGGGAAAGGGGGATATGATAGAGACATACAGGTACCTCACAGGAAGGAACAACATACAGGAAAACACTATTTTTTAGAAGGAAGAGATGTTCCTGCACTAGGGGTCATAGAATGAAATTTGAGGATGGGAGGTTCAGAGGTAACATGAGGAAGTATTTCTTCATGGGAAGGTTGGTGGACAAGTGGAACAACCTGCCAGAGGAGGTGGTGGGGGCTGAAACAATTACAGGATTCAACAATGCATGGGATAGGCACCGGGGATCCTAGCAGTTGGGGGAAAGGGACAACCTAGTTCAAAAGAAACAAGAAGAGGCAAAATTACATGTGCAATTGGGCAGACTAGGTGGGCCAAAGGCCTTTATCTGCCATCAGTATCTATGTATCTATGTATACCCCTGCCCTGGTGGACCAGTGATCCCCCTCCCCAATCCCCAATGTTTCCATTACTATTACAATAAATACATCCCTGTTCATTGGTGGTCCAGTGACCTACATTCCTGATCCCCGATGTTGCCCTTCAAATTACAATAAATACATCCCTGTTTATTGGTGGTCCACTGAGCCCCACTCCCCAATCCCTGATGTCCCTGTTAATATTACAATAAATACATCCCCTTTCATTGGTGATCCAGTGACCCTCCCCGATTCCCAATGTCACTGTTAATAGTACAATAAACACATCCCCATTCATTGGTGGTCCAGTGACCCCCTCCTCATCCCAGATGTCCCCGTTAATATTACAAGAAATAAATCCCTGTTCATTGGTTGTCCAGGCGCCCCCACTTCCCTTCCCATCCGTCCCATGACAGAGCCAGGGACCAGCGCAGCCCTTCTCACACCTCCACAGCTGGCCCCTGAATGAACTGTCACTGAGCGTGTGCTGTAAAGTGTATGCTCACCTACACTTTGCAGTACATGCCCAGTGACAGTTCAGTCAGGAGCCAGCCATGGAGGTATGAGGAGGGCTGTGCTGGTCCTTGGCTGTCACAGGATGGGAGGAGTGGGGTGGTGGGCATTACCTGCTGTGGTGGGGGGGTGCTGGACCACCAATGAATGGGGATATATTTATTGTAATATTAACTGAGATATCAGGATGGGAAGGGGGGGGTCACTGGACTGCCAATGAATGGGGATATTTTTACTGAAATATTAATGGGGACATCAACGATCAGGAAGGGGGGTCACTGGACCACCAATGAACTGGGATTTATGTATTGTAATATTGACAAGGACATCTGGGATCAGACAGAGGGAGTCACTGGATCATCAATGAATGGGGATGCATTTATTGTAATATTGACGGGACATCGGGATTCGAGGGGGGGACCGCAGCAAGTTGCCTCAAACAGGCTACTCTCCCAGAGGAGAATTTTCTAAGTACCCTTAAACCAGCTCTGGCTGGTCTAAGGGTACTTAGAATTTCTCCCTCTGGGAGAATTCTGAGAATTCCACATTAGGGGATATGGCAGCTTGTGTCTGCCACATGCCCCCTAGTGCCAGATCGCAGTCCATATTTGGGCAGAGGGGTGGCGCAAGTCCAATTTATGGCAGACAGCCTGTGGTTGAGACAGGCTGCTTTTGTGAATAGCTCAGGGGGCAGTTTTTGATGCTCGGTGCTACTTGCGCCATTTATGTTTGGTGCAGGCACCTTGCGTCAGTCTCAGGTCTTTGCGAATTGAGCCTCTCTGGTGTCACTCTGGGCCACCAGCCCAAACTAGTAAAGTCCTCCAGTCCTGGCATGGTAAGAGGCCTAAAAACTTTGCATCACTTTTCGGGGACCTGAAGTCATGCAAAGACCTCCAAAGATCAGCAGTCCCTAGCCTCCTCCCACTTTTTTGCCTTCTTACAAGTGCTCACTCAACTTCAGGGAGCTCCTGCAAGTGGTCTTTCATGCTCACCAAGTGAGGTGATATTGTTGGATTAAAGTCCTCATGCAGGACTTATACAACAGACTTATGCCATGCTCCTGGGGAATCTACAGGACTCCCCCAGGCAGACACACTCAGGGTGGGAAGGATATATTGGGGGCCCACCATGGATAGAGTGAGACTGGTCCCAGATCCTGAAAGAAGCAGAATTCTGCTCAGTTAATAATAGGCTCCCCACATAACTTTCAGTTTTTTACACTGGGCTTATTGCAACCCTTACATAGGACACAAAATGTACTCCTCCAAATCTAGTGAGTGCCCCAAGTGTAAAGTGGAGGAGGGAACTTACTACCATATGGTGGGGCCAGCAGTATAGCCTAGAGGTTAGAGTAATGAGCTGTGAATGAGCTTGGTACATTCAGCAGACCTGGGTTTGACTCCCACAACCTCCACTTACATACTGTGTGACTCTGAGCCACTTAACTACGCCAGTACTCCCAGGTAACCCCTGAAAACAGACACTTGTGCCTAGTGGGCCTTACCCAGTTACCAAAGAATAAAATAAAAATTTACATTGTGGACATATCCTTGAGTATAGGCTTTCTGGAGTGGAATTACATTAATGTTGTCCAGAACTTTGCAGACCCCACTTAAACTCTCCCTGGAGAACATACTGATGGGACTGTCACCAAGGGGACCAGAGGAAAAAATATTTTGTATCCACCGTGGAAACTAGGTGTTTGGTGGCCAAAAAACTTATAACTCAATATTGGTTCCATGATATGGTACCAGCTATAGCCGATTGGGTTAACACCTTGTTAGACTGTATGAAAACAGAAAAAATATTCCACACTGCAACAAATGCAGAAGTGGGTAAGTGGGCCTAGGTATTTCCTCTTGGATTTTCCCTGTTGGGTCATGCTGTGCTCCTTGTGCTATGTGCATTTTGCTCTTTACCTCAGGTCTTGTACTAGTACTACACCAAATTTTTATATTGCCTTGTCTAACTATACCGATTCATATTACATGCATCAGTATTGCATCTTTGCATTCCTATTATTTGTTCCTGTAGTTATCTAACATACTTACATTATGCACCTTAATAGTGCTTCTTTTTATCCTCATTGTTTGGTCTAGTTGTTGTCTTATTTACTGTAATTC
Organism: Neoceratodus forsteri; assembly: GCA_016271365.2. Classification (NCBI taxonomy): domain Eukaryota; kingdom Metazoa; phylum Chordata; order Ceratodontiformes; family Ceratodontidae; genus Neoceratodus; species Neoceratodus forsteri. The sequence continues at coordinate 1,648,577,043 of CM057450.1, forward strand.
ATTTGTTTGTATTATCCTATTGTAACCTCCCCAGTCATACCTGAAAAGGCATATAATTGTCTTGTGTGCTTACCTGGTGAATTCAGTGCTCCCTCTCTTATCCGCCAACCTCTGTACATCCTAAATTGTGGCAGAAAAAAGGAGTGTGGCAAATAGTAAATGGCAGAGTTAAAGGGGAGATAGCATTTCTGGAAAATGGGACAGGAGCTCACAATGACATTAAGCGAGAGTGGTGGTTAAGGGGTGGACAGATAAAGGAGGGAGCACTGTAAATAAATAAAAAAATAAATACATATGAAAAAAAAACAGAAGCTCCATTGAAAGATGTATGGTTCCTTAATTATTAAGAGGGAGAAAGAAGCATTTGGTCTGGTTTAAGTTCAGGAAGTGGGCCTCGGTTACTGATACAGTGTCATGAGCTTTGAAATGTCTCATATATGTGAATATGATCTGCATGTTAGCATGTATGTCTGCCCCTGTGCCTTCTTCTCTCTGCCCGTCTGAACATCCCATTGTAAATTATGATTTCATGATATTGCACTGTGTATTGCAATGTAAGCCTGTCAATAAATGAAGTTTAAAAAAAAAAGATATACTCCATGCAATTTTTACGTATCATGTCAAGTATTTTATTTATTTATTTAGTTTTTGTTGACTGGGTAAGTGCACTAGACAAATCCTGCCTATTTTCAGGCACGACCCAGTGGAGGGGGATAGAAATGTTATAATTGCAAGTGGTAGGCATTAAAGAGCAGCTTTTAAACCAGACTTTAAATCCTAATGGAGGCCACCTTGGGCACTTTTTCTTGTTCAAAGAATAACCAACAATGTATTTCTCTTCAAGGTTTCTTTTCTGTGCTGCTACATAAACCTTTTTCTGTTGTTTTATTATTGTACTTAAGTTTCTTGTTTCTGAATAATGTGATTTTTGGAGGCTTAGAGGGGGTAGGAGTGAAGGGGTATAAGCGGGAGTTAAATTTCATGCTCCACACTTAATTTCTTCCACTGAGTACAGTAATAATAGTTTCCTTTTTTATAATAAAAGGTACAAGAACAAGGTTTATGACAAATGTAATAAGATATGACCAGTCAGAATTGTATTATTAGATTAGCCTCCTGGAACGTGAATGGTGCAAATTCATATTTTAAAATAAATGAGATTATATTATATGCTAAGCAGACAAAAAGCTGATGTTTTAATGTTCCAGGAGACTCCCTTAAGACAACTAAAGATTTTTTTCTTAAAGCTGGATAGAGCAAATGTATTAACCAGTGAGCACATATAAAATTTCTGGGCCCAGATATTCAAATCTTTGCACTGGGTGCAAAATGTTTGTTCCCCTATGCTGTGTCATATTCAGAGGGCAATGCTTCATGCTCTATTAGTGCCAGAGCTCTAATGCAGAGGTAATGTATGCAGTGCCCAAACCAGGGGTGGAACCTTGCATAGCATGAGCAGTGTGACATTCAGCATGTTAGTGCTGTGCAAACGGGATTGCACAGGACACACAGTGCTGTGCAAATACCACCTATAAAATGGCAGCCTTAGGCCTTAGGCCAGGACAAGCCCTAGAGGCAGAGGGAGACGCTGCAGGCCACACAGCAGAATGGCTCACATGGCAGCACACATCACGTACCTCATGCAGCTGGTTATGGAGGATGAGGAGCGGGCCAGTGCCCACCTTGAGCCAAGGAACAAGCCACAGAGGCACTATGCTGTAAACAGACAGTACCGTTCACGAGTCAAATTCAAAGCCCTCAGTGATGACCAGATTATGGGCCAGTACAAGCTCATTAGGGCCATACTCAGGCAATTCTGTGAAATGCTGCATAACCAGCTCTGGACTGACACCTAGCACAGCCATGCATTGACCATAGAGCTCAAGGTGATAGCTGCACTGTGCTTCCTAGCCACCAGAACATTCCAAACGCCGGTGAGGAACACTGCTGGTATCTCACAGTCAGCCACCTCATGGCTGTTGGGCCAATTCCTAGATGCACTGCTGCCCATGCTGGGGATTTCATCATATTCCCCAGCACACCTTCAGAGTGAACAGCAGCCATGCAGCAGGTCTGTCGAGTTGTGCTTCTACCAGCTGTACTCAGTGCCACTGACTCCACCTATGTTGCCATCGAGACATCCACCAGTGATGGAGTGGACACCTATATCAATAGAAAGGAGTAACTCGTCATCATTTGCCAGGTGGTGCCTGATGCAACTGGGTACATCATCAGTGTCCTGGTACGGTACCCTGGCAGTGCCCAGGGCACCTTCGTATGGCACAACTCCATCCTGTGCCAGATGTTTGAAAGTTAAGACATCCCTAACGCCAGCCTCACTGATGAATATACCCCAAAGGCCCTTCCTCCCTCCCCTCTCTTCATGTTGCAGATGGTGATACTAACCAATACCCTTTATCTACACAGGGAACAGTGAATATTACCTGCATTCCTGGCCCCTCACACTTGTACTATGGCCAGCATCCATGGCAGAGGACAAGTACAATGATGCACACAGCTCCACCTGCAATACCATTGATCATGCCTTTGGAATGCTCAAGATGCAGTTTAAGTGCCTTGCTTGTTCTGGTGGTGCCCTACAGTACAGACTTCAGAATGTCTGTGCCATATTCCTTGTCTGCTGTATACTACACAACATGACACTCAACTGTGGAATGTGCATGCTGGCCCCATATAAACAACCTGCAGCAGAGCTGGAGTCAGAGGACCAGTGGAGTACAGGAGCAGCTCAACAGGCATGATCCCAGAATGGCCAGGAAGGCCCAGGAGTGCAGAACCCACATCATAACAAGCCTTTTTGGACATGGAGGGTGAGTACAAACCACACAGGAGACTGTAACGTGTTTGGCCAATGTATTATCACAAAACAACAGCAGTACATGTATAGGGGCAATCTAAGCAGGTGGTATCAAAAGGGTAGGTGTAACAGAAAAAAACAGTCCATCCAGGCTAGGGAGTACCCAGTAGGAAGCATACTCATATACAATCTACTCTGGCAAGGGGGGTCAAAAGGGGTGGAAACATAAATACAAGAAAGCTAGGTGGGGGGGCCACAAGGGTAGTTGACTGACATGCAGCCCATCCAGGCCGGGAGAGAATGACTGAGTTAGGTCACGGGGCAGAGGGGGGAAACACTTGGGTATGGGGGGAGAAAGGGGCACATGTAGGCAAGCATTGGCAATTTGCAACTTATGTGTATCCCCTATTGTCCCCTGGTACAGTCAGTATGTGTGTGCTGTACCCGGTATGGTCAGGGGGTCATCATCCACAATAGGGAGGATGAGCTTGGGCATGGTGTTATCTGCCCCTGGGCATGACCCCATGGGATACTGACCTGGTGTGGAGCAGGTCATGGTGTGGTGTGTGCAATGTTCTTGGTGTCCTGGGAGTTCCAGGTGTGCTGGGCATTCTCATTCCAGTACTGTGAGAGGTGGGCATACACCGAGTTGTCCAATGAGGGATGGAACTATTCCCATTGTACAGGCTAGGGCTATGGTCAGCCCTCACAATTCCTGCCAGCATGGCTGTAGCCTCCAGCACAGTGTCACACAGGGGATCTATGCAGTAGGTCACGCCTCTTTTCATTAGCCCCATGCTGGAATCCAGATACTCGAGCAGGTTGCGTTTGGACGTCATGTGCTCCACATGACATGCCTCCACCTGCTCCTTGGCATGCTGCATGTCCTCATGCAGCATGTGGCAGATGTTTTTCAGTCTCTACTGCATGACACTCTGTGCTTCCATGGCAACTGCAGCAGCTACCAGTTGTCAGCAACATCCTGCTGTCACCAGGGTCAGGCTGAACCTTTGGCTGTTGTACAGTATGGCATGGGGCTGCACTGTTGTCAGTGCTGAGATCCATTGTGGACACTGCAGGCAGGCATTGGCTGACCCAATGGTATGGGTATGGGGCAGCAGGACTGTGGCCATGCTGGAGACTGGATCCTGGCAAGGCACAGTGGTGATATGCCCTCTGGCATCGAGTGGGGAAGGCAGAAGGGTTTATGACCATGCTGGAGGTGGGTGGGGCAGTGGGGGCTGGACCACTGTGACCACAGAGCTGCATGGCTATAGTGACTGGGCCACATTGTTTTGGGGCCTGGTGGAGGGATAGCCCCTGCTGGTCATAGGTGTACCAGAGTTGTCCCTAGCCCTCAGTGAAAGTGTCACTGTCCTCTTCATCCACATACTCCTCACTACTGTCCATCAGCATGTACAGACTGGGTGGCAGGGGCAGCTGCCGCTGAGATGGACCTATACAGCAGTTTACGAAGAAACTTGACTAAACTTATGGGATCTGGGGTGACCACCATGGACTGCTTCTACTTCAGTCTGTTACCTGGGGTCCAGAAAGGTAAGGTGGGTTAGCAGAAAAGTTCTACAAGCTCAAAACCAGCTAAAAAGTAGAGATTAATTAAGAGGTGGTGCTTATTTCATCCACAGAAACAGTTTCTGACACATTGACATTTCTTTTTTTGTTGGGATCTGAAATCTGCGCATGTTCTCATTGTTCTCATTGAATGTTAGTAGCGCAGGAGGTCGAAGAGACTATAAAATGTTTGCCCCATTACGCAAGGGGGAATGCTGAGGTTCTGGAGAGATGCAAAATAAGCATCAAGCTTTGATTTAAAGGACTCCATATCCTTGCCGCTCACCACTTCCGGTGGAAGACCATTCTTGATTGCAGCTGTTCTCTGGTTGTACCAGTGGGCCTTGTACTGTGTGTTACAGGTTTCTTCCAGGAGTTGCAATCCATGTACTCTTGTATTATAATTCCTTATCTTCACCTCACAGCCCAACCAATCCCCTAGATTGTCATAGATAAGTGCTCCAAAGAGCAAACAAAGGTTACCCCTCAGCCTTCTGTACTGCAGAGAAAACAATCCCAGAGCCCTGAGCCTACTTTCCTAGTTCAAATCATTCATGCTAGAAATCATTCTAGTAGTGTTTCTCTGAACTCTTTCAAGAGCACTTGCCTCTGCCTCAGTATTTCGTGGCCGTAATTGTGTACAGTACTAAAAGTGGGGCATCACAAGAGACATATACAATGGCATTATTACCCTTTTGTCTCTACTACAAATATGCTTTCTGATACAGTTTGGTATCCTAGTTGCTGTTTTTGCACTGGCATGGCACTGACTTTTGAATTTGAGATAATTTGTGATGAGTACCCCTAGATCTCTCTGTTCACTAGTTTCTCTTAAAACAGTATTGTTTAAGAGATATTGGGCTTTGGGACTGGATCTATTAAAATGCAATAATGTGCATTTGTCCAGATTAAATTTCAATGAATGTTTCTTAGCCCAATTCTCAAGTTTCTTTAGTCCATCTTGTAGCTTATTGATGTCTCCTTGTGTACTCACTTTTGTGCCTATTTTGGTATCATCAGCACATTTTGAAGTCCAGATATCTTTGCCCTTCAGGAAGATTATTTTCAGAGTCTACCAGGCCCCTACTCCACTGTAGGAATAACCTGCAGAATTGGGGGGGGGGCACCATAAATGTCCAGAAACGTCTCCAGTAAACACAGGCAAAGTGTACATTTCAGCTGTTTCTTTGTCTGTAGCAAACAACTAGCCCACCCTCCAACTGGGCTATTCATATAAGGCGATAAACCTTTGGACTGTCATTACTCAGTACCCCAAATACATCACCACAAGTCAATGTATGCCCTGGCACGAGCACAACTTACACTTGCGAGGGACCCAGAAGAGGATCAAACCTTCACAAAATGAAGGTTACTAGGAGGTTTTACTATCAAAATACCAAAGTGATTCCCCCCACATGCCTAGTCTGTAAAGTGTGATCCATCCCCTGTCACAAAGACACTATCAAGAAAGCTACAAGGTACAAGGGACCCCTTCTCCAACTCACATTTAGACATAGGATAGGGGCTGGATATTACAATCCTTGTGGGGCAGCCTCTTAAAATACTAGAAGAGAAAGCTTCAGTTTTCAAACTCTGTTTGAAACTAGAACAGTCTCTAATGCAGATTTTTCACACTTTTGAACAGGTTCAGTCCCCCTTCCTCAATTTCTTAGGAAAATGCAGGGGGAATGTCCAGGCTTTAAAGCCAGAAGGACAATCCAAAACGTCTTTGGCAATTCCAATGGTGAAGCAGTTCAATTGCTCCTCAAACCCACAGGTTTTCTACTCAGTTACTTTACTGCGACATCACAAATAGGCAGGCTGCACCCCTGTGGGGACAGATAGCAAGTAGGATGCTGCCACAATTCAGTAGGATCTGGTATTCTCCTCTCCAAAAGGAATCTGGCAGATGAACTGGGCACAGTATCTGGACAAAGCTGTGCCCTCTTACTAACTGTCAACTGCAGTTTGAAGGCATCTTCCCTCCTTTAGTAAGCCATGACCTCCGCAGTGACTCATAGCAGCTCCCAGTGTTAACTCTTTAGAGTGTGGGAGCTCCACTCCTCACAACAAAGGAACCCACTGGGCTCCAGGGGGTTACATTTATCCATCTAGCCTCTAGTGGGATGAGTAAGAAGCATAACACACATATTGTATGGACACTAGGGCTGTGTGAGTAATGAACAGTATTTCCAGTATACCATGAATAATGTACTACTCGTTATTCGGATATGAATAACAAATAGTGGCACTGTTTGTGTCTCTTGGTATTCAGGAAACACAACACAAAAAAACAAGCATTTGTCAATGCCAAGTGTTGCTTGCTGTCATTAGCAGTCGAAGTGCAGGAGTTAGACAGATGCAGTATAGGAATGGCAGTGAAGTATTGAACTGACGCCAGCTCCACCCCCACCCTGCAGAGATGGACAGGCATTGGGGTGTGCCTTTGGGTCATTGCCCATAACGGTCATGATATTCCACCTTACCCTACCCTGCAGACACTTACAAGTGTCAAGATGTGCTTTGAAGTGTTCGGGCTTTACACTCACATCATTCCATAAAGAAATACACTGAAATGGGTGCAGTATAGGAGAATGGGGTGAACTCTTGGGCCAAAGGGTCCAAGGTGCACCTCCATGCCTGCCACTGGCTGCAGGGTGGGGGTGGAATGGCATGAGCATTACTGTTGACAATCCCAAGTCACAGCCTTAATGCCTGTCAGTCCCTATAGGGTAGGGCGTTATGGTTGAAAACCCTAACACCCTGGGCATTTCTTGGCATTTTTACTCCAAGTTTTCAACATGGGCTTTTTGTGATCCCATCACATGAACAGTGACACTATCAGTTCATTAGCTGAAAGGTGATTTTGCACAGTGACTGCACCATTTGGCGCCACAGGTGCAAAAACACATTTCGAATAGGATGTGAAAAATGACAGCTGTACTGTTCATGAGGAGGTATAAAAAATGGCAATGTTGAAAATCTGGAGTGAAAATATAAAAAAACTGGTGAAGTCACGAGTATGCATAGAAACTGCGCAATGCACACCCATAATATAATTAGTGTTGGGATTTTTTACAGCAGATTTTCAACATAGGCATTTTGGGACCTCCGCTTATGAACAGTGTCACAGTGATTTTCTTAACCTATCCCAAACACTGATTTCCCACAGCGACTGTGCTATTCTGCGCCGGAAGTGTGAAAACACATTTCGACCATGGTGTGAAAAATGACAGCTGTACTGTTCATAAGAAGGTGTGGAAAAATGGCAATGTTGAAAATCTGGACTGAAAAGATTACGAATTCGTGAACTTACGAGGGTGAATGGAAATTGCACAATGCACGCCCGTAATACAGTCATTTTGTGGACTTTTGTCACCAAATTTTCAACATTGCCAGCTTAAGACCTCTGTTTATGAACAGTGTCACTGTGATTTTCTTAATCTGTCCCAAACATTGATTTTGCACACCGACCACGCCACTGTGCACTACATGTGTGAAAACACACTTCAGGTGAGATGTGAAAAATGGCAGTTGTACTGTTCATAAGGAGGTGTGGTAAAATGGCAATGCTGAAAATCTGGAGTGAAAATATTAAAAATGCTCGAAGTTCCAAGCGTGCATAGGAACTGCGCAATGCACGCTAGTAAAACAGTCATTTTGGGGAATTTTTTCACCAAATTTTCAACATAAGGTTTTTGGGGGCCTACCTCATGAACAGTGTCATTGCAATATTCTTAATCTGTTCTGAACATTGATTTTGCACACCAACCTCACCATTGTGTGCAACATGTGCAAAAACACATTTCAGGCAAGATGTGAAAAATGACAGCTGTACTGTTCATAAGAAGGTGTAGTAAAATGGCAATGTTGAAAATCTGGAGTGAAAATATTAAAATTGCTCGAAGTTACAAGCAGGCATAAGAACTGCGCAACGCATGCTTGTAAAACAGTCATTTTTGGGAATTTTTTCACCAAATTTTCAATATAAGGTGTTTGGGGAGGCCTACCTCATGAACGGTGACACTGTCGTTTCATGAATTGGTCCCGAGAGGTGGTTCTGCACAGTGACCGTGAAATCACCTTTTGGGACTGAATAACAAAATGACAGTGACTGAGTTCATGAGGTGGAGTCCCAAGAACCCCATGTTGACAATTTGGTGAAAAAATTCCCCAAAATGGCCAAAATATGCACCAAAGTTGAAAAAAAAAACATTTATGACATTATACAGCTTACTAGCATTTCTTCAGTTTGCAGTCGGCTTTAAAGAGTGCAGACATGTTCCCAGTCCACCGAAGATCGTTGCACTGGGCTCCAGAGGTAAGTATGGGGTGAGGAGGGTGTGGGGAGCTGGGTGCACAGTGGGTGGATGCGGGTTGGGGGAGGGGGGGCATGAAAGACTGCGAGGAACCGTTCTCTGTTTTTACAGGTTTTACAAATAAATAGACGAAGTGGGATGATTTTTTGCATGCTGGGGTGGGCTCCCAGTGTGACAGCACACCTGGGTGCTTCTTTTATGGGGGGGTGCTTGGAGCCGATCGGGATTGGGCACCCCATCAGTCATACACTGTGCTTTTGCTTGGGGGGAGTATGCATTAACTGAGGGGGAGTTGGCACCCCCCAGCACACAACAAATGGGGGGGCATCAAGCCAATCGGGATTGGGCTACCCCATCGGTGAACCGGGTAGGGTGCATGCCGACAGGGGGATTGGGCACCCCTGGTTGGCTTTCTATTTATTTATTGAAATGTTTCACCAGGAAGGCACACTGAACGGCAGGCGGCGGCTTTCCGTCTGCTTCCTGGAGACTGTGAGAGGCCGACGGAGAAGACGTCACCATGGGGACACCACCCAGTCAGCTGTTTTGGTAGCTTGTAATGCACCAAAACAGCTGATTGCGTGGTGACATGACTCAAATTTCCTTACGCATTTAGGCTTTCTCCCTAACTGCTGAAAGCAATGTGTTTTTTACACATGCTTGCAAGCAATACAATAAAGGAGAAAGAATAATTCTCCGGCCCTCCTCTCGAGTCCAATCACATTAAACTACAACCCCCATCTCCCCACCTTCTGCAACAAGCCCACTCCCACCCTCCTCCCCCCAGCATCCACAATTAAAGTTTTAATAAAAAAAACTCCCACAACTGGCAATGGGCACAACCCATCCACCTCCACAGCCTGCCGCCGTCTCCTCTTGCACTTTTTTATTGTAAAAAAAAAACATCCTCCACCCCTATACTCTAGCAGTAGAACCCATGTCCCCTGTCCCACCCTCATCTCAGCACCCATATTTAGTAAAATGAAGCCCCCCAGGTGCAGGAAGGGGGCCAGCACAAACCGCCTTCCTCCATGGCCAGCCACCTTTTTGTGGATGGGGAAGCATTGAGTGGGGAAGGGGACTTTGGTGCTACTGCTGGGGTGGGAGGTGGGTGATGTTTTTTTTAAATAAAAAGTGCAAGAGGAGATGGCGGGCAGCTGTGGAGGTGGGCAGGTTATGCAGGTCATCCGTCATGGGAGTTTTTTTATTAAAGGAAGGCTGTCCTAAACTGTGGGGGCAATCACCAGGGCTGCAAAAACGCCCGATTAAAACAACCAATATAGTTTAAAATGAATAACGCTAACCTTTTATTAGTTATTTATTGTTGTACAATTTGCTCCTGGATGCACCATTTTGAAACTGCTACACGAAAACAGACTGTGACCAGACATCCGGTCCTGTGCGGAATGCTCGTAAAAATGACGAGGCACATTTACAGTGGATAAAAGGAAACACTGTGCCATGTAGAGGTCTATTAACTGAACCTCTAGAAGTAATTCCCAGTTGAAGCGGAGCAGTATAAGGTATTTAAAATTGTTCTTAAAGTTGAGCTCAAGCTCAGTCATGCGAGTAGCTACTAGTGCTCCAAGTTCGGCAGCGATTAGCGCTAGGTTCTATCATGCATGACTGAGCTTTGGAGCTCCAACTTCAAGAACAATTTTAAATACCTTACACTGCCCGGCTTTTAACTGGGAATTACTCAGAGGTTCAGTTAATAGACCTCTACATGGCACAGTGTTTCTTTTTATCCACTGTAAATGTGCCTCGCCATTATTTTATTTAGCATTCCGCACAGACTGATGTCTGGGTCACAGTCTGTTTTCCGGTACGGCGGCAGTTTCAAAATGGTGCATCCAGGAGCAACTGTACAACAATAAATAACTAATAAAAGGTTAGCGCTATTCATTTTAAAGTATATTGGTTGTTTTAATCGGGCGTTTTTGCAGCCCTGGTGATTGCCCCCACAGTTTAGGACAGCCTTCCTTTAAACCTTCAATTGTAGGAAGTTGGGGGGTGTGGGGTGGATGTGAGCTTGCTTCAAAGGGTGGGAGGGATAGGGGATTGTAGTTTAATATGATTGGGCTGGGAGGAGGGTGGGGACTGTTTTTTTACTCCCCCACACAGGTACATGAATAACCAATACAAATAACAAATTTCCGAATGTGTGGGACCTTAAATACGAATATTCAGCCAAATATTCAAAATATGATATTCGCCCAGCCCCAATGGACACTAGCATCCTGCTTGCTAGTTTAGCAGTCTTTGAGTCGCATTTTTTTCCTTTACTTTTCAAATCTCGCTGGATGGTCAAGCATGGACCGAGCAGTCTATGCAGTAGCAGTTTACAAGAAAACAGAGGTAGATGAGTGTTGCTTTGCATAGATTTACATTTTGGAGATATGGTGACTGTATCTAAAGAATTTATTTTCTGAACAACTTCTCTTGTTTATCCAGACCTAATGCCTTTGTCATCCTCCCAAGTTCTACAGAGACAGTCCCAGTTTTATGTTGTTTTTATACTGTCTTATACTATCTGCTGAATCCTGTTGTAATAGGGTTATGGTGGTGTTCTCACCATTACAATGTCACTGGGTCACAGGTGTGTTATGGTATTGTAGCTACCCCTGCTTTGTGGGATCAAACAAGGTTGAGGAGCCTGAGTCCCTTATTCTTCTAGCTGGGAGGTTTGTATCCAGAGTTAAGATAAAAAAATAGCATGGTGCCTCTATCCAGAGAAAGGTTAAAGTAGTACCTACCCATCTCCCCACTAAAACCCCACCACCACCACCACCCACAGACCAATACATGACTGTCACAGTCCCAACAGAGCCTCCACTTACTACTCTTACAAATGGCACTCAGAGAATTTATATAAAAAACAAGGGATTTTATTTAGGATCAACTCCAGGCTCTCAGTGAGGGAATTGAGTGTTGCTAGCAGCAAAGCAGTATATTATAGTCTTCAGTGCCCTCCAGAGCTTAGCCAGCTTTAATACCTGCCACTCTTCTGTGCCCTTCCTGGTGCGTCCAAAACAATATTTCCACATGATGTGCTCTATTGCTTTTCCCAGGCTTAGCTCTCATACCTTGCCCCCCCCCCCACACACACACACACCACAGTGCACAACACAGTTGCTTTGCTTCAGCCTACCTGTACTGGGGACAATACCTCTTTTCTACTGATACCTGTGCAATGCCCTTGATTCTGATGGGGAGCACTCTGTGCTTCAGTGGGGGGTACCCAGCCAAGGAAACTAGGTAGGCCTGATGACTTTGCATATAGTTGCTGGCAGTGGTGCAGTTAAACAAAGATTAACAATGTTTTGTGATACAACAGCCAAAACCCAAATGGTCTTAAACCTCCAAATGAGGTATTTGTAACCCCTGACCAGATGGCCACATTCATTAAATGCTTTCCAGCTATTTCACAGATATCGGGATGCAGGTGCAATCCCTGAGTTTACTCATGTGTTTCTGAATGAGGGGATCTCTATCACTGTATAGGTGCTGATAGTGCAATTTTAGCATCACTCCCTGGCTGGTACTCTTTCTCTCTCTCTCTCTCTCTCTCTCTCATCTAACTCCCATAAGTGATAACATTCAGGGTCACAGGACTCCAGTTGTCTTTCCAATGGAGGTTATGCCTCTTCTGGCTCCAACAGCTGGAAGCCAAATCTTCTCTTCACAGGGCAGCTCCTCCTGTGATTTTCAGTCAATATGAATATACAAACATACAACGAAGCCAGCAGAATGAGACCATTAGATCTATCGAGCCTGCTCATATTGCAGGGTCCTCAGCATCAGCTAATGGCAATCTGCCCCACCAAACACATACTGGCACCAAGTCCTGCAGGGGAGGCAATAACAAGCACTTGGCTATGGTACTGGCCAGGCAGTTGCAGTCTCCAGTTACAGTGCAAGTAAAAATATTTATTTATAAGCTGTTGCTTTCAGTTTCAAACTCATGCAGTGCTCAGCATGTGTTTACCCCTCTTTAGTAGGCAAGAATTGTGCTTCTCACTCTGATCTGGCAGACAATCTGTCTCTGGAATGCAGCATAAGCTGTCTCTGTCAACTGCATTCTGGCGCCAGACTGTTCAGCAGCCATACTCTCACTGAATTGGGTTTGGAACAGCCCCCTGCTCTTAAATGGAGAATCTGCAGCTCTGATTGGTGGTTTGATCTGTCAGTTACTTCAGGTAGTCCCTGAGGTCTGCTTTCCAATAGATGATTGGAGGCTGCAAAGCCACCTGAGTTAATGATGTCCCTCACAAGTCCAGGAAGTCTCGAAGCACTCCTTGCAGGCGATGTTACCTGATTGGTTGGCCAGTCACCTTCTAACTCGATCACCATGCCATCTTAGGGCAGCGGAGATGAAAACAACTGCAGACTTGTAGTCCAGAGGTAGTTTTTCCACAACAGTCATCATTTGCACAAGCACTGCAGCTCAAACCTTCAATAATTTCACACCCTGATTGAGACCTGCACAGATGCGATCACACATATGGTTTAATTGGTGTAACAACCAGGAAATTTCAATTTGCTAGTACAGATGCCTTGGCACCATCTGCAGTGCCTGGTGCCTTGATATGCTAGTAGTAAAGTGCCTAAAAGGTCAAGTAGCCCCATTGGGGTTACACTGCTTTCTGTGATACATGAATGTTTGATACTGACACCCACACTTTGGGGGGTGGGGATTATGACTGAGTAAGCATGAATTTTAACCTGTGCCGTTGCTTTGCCTTAGGAAGCAAAGGTCATGTAGTGGCACTGGTTGTCAGTCAGTGCTAGTCTAGTGGTTTAGGAATTTGAGTTCTCCTCAACAGCTAATAAAATTGTCAATTCCTTACATTTCCAAGTGCCTATGTCCCCCTAGTGATACACCACCGTTCAACCACACATGACAGCTGTGGTCCAGTTAGCAGGGGAGAGTAGCAGAGATGCCTGGCAGGAGCATCAACAGAGGGAATATAGATGCCAAGCAGTGGAATCTGAATGTGTGTGATGTATGCCCTGCCTATTACTTGTAATGTGTGCTTTTTTTTCCTTTTTTTATTTGCAGTTTGTTAACCCAGTTTACTTCAGATACAATATGTTTTTGCTCTTTTTTTCAGTGCAATCCTGTTTTAAATATTCTATCTGAAAACAATTGCTCAAAGTCACACAGTGAGTAAGTGGCTCTGGTAGGATTTGAACCTGGGGTTCCTTGACAATAAACATACAGCACAGAGATAACTGCTGACCTGTGAGGAGGCCGAAAGCTGCAAGACGGGTAACAGCAGAATTCTGTGCAAAGGACATTTTCTATGTTTTATGTGAGAGGGAACTTCAAGTGCTTTTTGCCGATTGAGGGAAGGGGAGGTCTCTGTTCAGTTTAAGTAGGAGACAGGAAGAGGTGGACCCTAGTACTTTTTTTTGGCTTGAATACTCATGGACTACAAAGTCTTTCTGCAGGGCTTAAAATACAACTGAGCCACTGTAGGCTGTGTGTTTTAAGGAGCACAGCTCCACTAAGGTGCTGTGTAACAGTTTTAAATAATTTTGAGCAGGCTAGTACGGTGACCTCCGTAACACATCCAGGTCAGTGAGATAGATAAACCAGCCTCCATGGGTGCGCCGTTGCTGGGCGCGCAGAGACGGCGCGTGTCTGCATGTCAGGCAGTTAACAGGGCCAGAAATAATCACCACCAAAGGTAATCAATATATATTGTCATAGGACTCCAGGTCAGTTAGTAGTTTTAGAGTTTGTTTACTATTCGCCTTACATTCTAAGTCAGGGATATAAGGTCTCTGACCATATTGCAGTTTGAGAAACCAATTCTGTCCAAGTGTGTGGTTATGGCCCAACTTGTTTCCAGTTTACTATTGTTGATTAAGAGTATTAAAGGAAAATTATTTTGTGGTCAACTTTTATAATAATTCTCTCTAAATACAGTATATCTACTAGTAGGATACAAAGCAAATATTACCAAGTACCAGTTATAATTTACACAAAGGGAAACAGCAATATGTATTAAAGTAAAGGTTCTTAGATACCATATAGAGACACCTGACGAGCCTAAGAACATTATATATACTGTAGTTATACAAGTTGATTTTTAAAGTACATAAGAATGGAATCAAAAACTGTGGTATTAAATTATGGTACTATTGGGACTAAATGCGAGTCATGTAGTAAATTTACCATTTTACCCCTGAATGGATTCAGCAATTACAACTGTGAACAATGTAATGAAATAAAAGACCTGCATGTTAAATTGTTATGCCTGGTGCTCGAAAATGAAAGTCCAAACTTAAGATAAGTAATACTAATGAAGCTAACAAAGAATCACTAACTGATGGAAACGGTGAAAGACCAAGGGATATAGAGGATGAAAATGAGTGGCAGCAAGGGTGAACTAGCACAAACTGTAACAAGCATTTGTCAATGCCGAAGTTCGTTATTGGGATTGCTGTTGATACGCATCGATTGGCAGGACTACAGTTCCCATCAGAAAGAACAAGTTATGCTACCAAGTTCACATTCCCATTGAAATACAGTGAAGTGCATACCTGTTTCCTCAATTCGTGATCCGGCTTTGAAGAGTGACGATGTGTCTGCGGTTCAGAGAAGATGAGGGCACTGTAGCCCCACCATGAGGTGGGGGGGCATTATGGTTAGAAACCCTAACGCCTCGGGTATTTGTTGGTATTTGCACTACAAATGTTCAACATGGCCTTTTGTGACCCCCACTTCATGAAAGCATTTGGGACCTCTGCTCATGAACAGTGGCACTGTGATTTTGTTAATCTGTCCCGAATGTTGATTTCACACAGCGACCGCGCCATTCTGCACCAGATGTGCAAAAACACAGTTTGGGCAGGATGTTAAACATTACAGCTGTACCATTCATAGGGAGGTATGAAGAGATGGCAGTGTTGAACATCTGGAGTGAAAATATTAAAAATGCTCGAACGCATAGGCAGAAACTGCACAATGCACGCTTGTAACAGTCACTTAGTGGAATAATTTCACCAAAATTTCAACATAGGCATTTTGTGACCTCTGCTCATGAACACTGTCACTATGATTTTCTTACTCTGTCCCGAACATTGATTTCCCACAGAGACTGTGCCTTTGTGAGCCAGATGTATGAAAACACATTTCAGAAAGGATGTGAACAATGACAGCTGTACTATTCATAAGGAGGCATGCAAAACTGACAATGTTGAAACTCTTGACTGAAAATATTACAGATCCTTGAGGTTACAAGTGTGCATGGAAATTGCAAAATGCACGCTCGTAAAATAGTCATTTTATGGACTTTTGTCACCAAATTTTCAACACAGGTATTTTGAGACCTCCGCTCATGAACAGTGTCACTGTGGTTTTTGTAATCTGTCCCAAACACTGATTTCCCACAGTGACCATGTTATTCTACTCCGGAAGTGCGAAAACACATTTTAGCCAGGATGTGAAAAATGATAGCTGTACTGTTCATGAGGAGGTATAAAAAAATACCAATGTTGAAACTCTGTAGTGAAAATATTACATATTCGCGACGTTACAAGTGTGCATGGAAACTGCGCAACACACGCTTGCAACACAGTCATTTTTTGGAATTATTTCACCAAATTTTCAACATATGTTTTCTGGGAGCCCACCTCATGAACAGTGACACTGTTGTTTCATTAACTGGTCCCAAAAGGTGATTCTGCACAGTGACCATGAAATCACATTTCAGGACCGAATAACCAGATGAAAGTGACTGAATTCATGAGGTGGAGTCTCAAGAACCCAATGTTGAAAATGTGATAACCAAATTTGCAAAAAATGGCCAAGATATGCACCAAAGTTGAAAAAAACATTTATGCCATTATACAGCTTACCAGCATTTCTTCAGTTCGCGGTCAGCTTTGAAGAGTGCATAATTGTTCCTGGTCCACTGAAGATCATTGAGCCAGGCTCCAGAGGTAAGTATGGGATGAGGGGGGTGTGTGGAGGTGGGGTGCACAGTGGGTGGCTTCGGGTTGGGGGAGGTGCCACCGCCTCAACGAGGGACCTTTTTCTAGTTTACAGGTTTAAAAAATGTTAGAATGTTGTGGGAAGGTTTTTTCTCTATTACAGGGTCTTTTGGCATGCTGGAGTGGGCTTCCAGCATGCCACCTGAGTGTTTGGAGGGGACTGTAGCCGATGGGGATTGGGAACCCCTGTCGGCACATATAAGTGTTGGGGGGGCAAGGGCCGGGGATTTGGCACACAAGAAATTGGGAGGCATTATGCCAGCAGGAGTGGCTCCCCATTGGCAAAATTAACTGGGGGGCCGACCAGAGGATTGAGCAGTCCTGTCAGTTGTTTTTTTTGTTTTTAACTACGAGGTGGCATGCGGAAGTCCTGGGCTCAGTGCATTCACACTGCTATGAGCTACAGCAGTGTGAATGCGAAACCAGGAATGCAATGCAGGAATACAACCTCAAAGGACCTAGCCGAGCCACTATTGGTGCAGCTCTGTCCTTTGAAAAGTTGTCCAACTCAGCCCAAACAGCTGAAAGAGAGTCATTGCCAGCTTACTGACTGATTTGCCTACTGCTGACCTGCCCCAAGAAACAGAGCTCTCCATTGGGCACACCTCTGTAGAGCACCTTATAGCAATGAGTTTGTCTGTACCTGCGTACCACGACGAACTCAAAAGGGGAGAAGAGCTATGGACTTTCAGAGACCTACATCAAATAGATATATCACCTTGTTCCAAACAATGGAAAGGGTGGAAGAACAAGTAGATGAGATGTTAGGTGCGATAGGTAATCTTAACAGTGAGTGTACTCCCTGTAATGAACAGTCCCTGAGAAACAGCACTAATAGTCCCCCAGGTGATATTATTCTTGAGTATGAAATTCCTACACATAATGAACTTTTAATTATTTTAGAAGGTAATGAAAATGTACAACATGATGGCCATGTTTCTCCAGTAGAACAAACAATCCATGGAAGTGAGAATTTAATGGAAATGGAAGACACTACCAATGTATCACATCACACATAGATCAGATTGCCCCAACAGTAGGGACTAAGACACATGACAACACAAGTAAAGATAATAAATATTTTATTTTGGGAGATTCTATGACAAGATATACTAACCACTACACAACTAGACTAAATAAAGAAAAAAATAGTCAAGTTGTTGTTTCTCTGGAGCAGAGGTTGATGATTTGTGTATTTTAGGAACTAGACTTCTAAAAAGAATCTCATGCCCAAAAAGGGTAATAGTACATTTTGGGACGAATGATATTAAAACTATAGTAAGTCAGAAAGTGGTATCCTATTAGGACTCTATATCCTGTGTAAAGCCTTATTGGAATCAGACCGTACTGTTACTTTTTCAGAAATGTTACTGGCTCCCCAGAAACACTGGAAATGGAATAATAAAATAAAAAGGATAAACAACAGTCTTAGGAGGTGGTGCCTACTAAATAATGTCAATCGTATCAGAAGCTGGGAAAAATTTGTGGATCGTAGGGAATTGTTTGCAAGGGACAGTCTACACCTAAGTAAGAACGGAAGTTAATTGTTGGGAAATATATTCTCTCTGGAAATAAAGTATCATTTAAACTGAAAAAAGGGGGGGGAGGGGGATTCAGCTGGTAACATCAATGCCACCTATACAAATAGCAAGGTCTGTCAGGTAAATGGTGTTTCCATTGTACCCCTGAATGCAAGAAATAGGAATAATAAGTAGAAACATTAGAACTGCTTCTAAGACAAGAAAAGATACATGTCTGTTGTATCACTGAGACATGGGGTACATCGGACAACTGGTGTAAAAATATAGAAGGATATCAACTATTTCATAATGATTGATCTAATAAATGAGGTGGGGGTGTAGCCATTTAAGTTAATAATCAGTTACAGTAAATGCCTCAGAAAGGGAAACAACTACACCAAACAGTAATAATATAAAGCAGTTATGGATTAAGATATACCCTGCTAAAAATAAACAAATAATTATAGGGGCGTGTTACAG
The DNA here is from genome assembly GCA_016271365.2 of Neoceratodus forsteri. NCBI lineage: Eukaryota > Metazoa > Chordata > Ceratodontiformes > Ceratodontidae > Neoceratodus > Neoceratodus forsteri. Next base: position 1,648,595,756 of record CM057450.1, read on the forward strand.
AGCACCATCTCTCTCATCTGAACTAAATGCTGATTTCATTAATCTATTACATGAAAAAGGGACCGAACCAAGAAAGATTATTACTGGAGATTTTCATTAACCACATATAAACGAGGAAATCATCTCTGGACAAACAGTGATTGAAAAAGCATTACTTGAGTTTATTAATACTAATAATATGTACCAATTAGTTACATCAAAAGCAAGAGGGACTGGTTTACCAAAGTTGGTAATTACCAGCTGGGATCAAAATGGTATTAATTGTCAAATCAGAAAATCTCTAATGGACTGTGACCATAACATGATACAAATTAATATTAAAGAATGTTGGTCAACTGCCAATGGGAAGTCCAAGATTAAATATTACAATAAAGTGGATTACAAGAAAATGAGGAAATATCTCACTGAATGGGACTGGGAGAAAGAACTTTATCATACATCCCTTGTTGAGATGTGGAATAAGATTATAAATCGTATTTGTTATAGTGTGGATACTTTCATCCCTGAAAAAAACAAGTACGATGGCATGGGTAGAATTCCGGCATAGTTTAATAATAAAATAAGCAAGATGATTAAATCTAAGAATAGGGCCTTTAAGAAACACAAACAGAGGGCCACAACAAATACATGGACCTTACATAAGAAAAAGTCAAAAACATGTACACAATTGATTATAAAAGCCAAAAAAGACTTTGAAATAGACTTTGCCATTAAGGTACCAGATAACAAAAAAACACCTCAACCAGAGGTGTCCAAAACAATCTGTATTTGGACATCTTTTGTCGAGGTGCCCTGTACTTTTCTTGTTACCAAGTACAGTAAACTGCTACGTTTTTATATAAGCAATTTTGTGTGGACAGCAGTTATTTTGGTTATGCTGGGGTGAGTTCTGTGGCTTTGGAGCTGTGTACTGCTCAGCGTCACGGTGAACCAGGTCCCTGCTAGTTGACTCTGAGCCATTGCAAATTCACATAAACTCAGTTTTAATTCATCTAAATGCAAGGTGATGCATTTTGGTAAAAAGAACCTGTTGTGGAACCACTTTCTTAATGGCACTCTTCTAGAAAAAAGTAATAAGGAAAGGAATTTAGGGGTCATCATAACTAACGATTTAAGCTCCTCAGAACACACTAAACAAGTGGCCTCTAGGGGCAATAAGATATTGGAGTCGATTTTTAGGCATATCAAAAACTAAGATAAGAGAGTTATACTGCCTTTGTGTGGAGCTTTGGTTAGGTCACAGCATGAATATTGTGCTCAGTTTTGGTCACCATACACTGTTAACGATATAGCAATTCTGGAGTGGATACAGAGGAGAGCTACTAGTAATATTACAAATATGAAATTAATCATTTATGAGCAAAGAATATCCAAATTAAAACTGTATTCCCTGGAATACAGGAGATGACGGGGGATTTATGTATGGTGTATAAAGTTACAGAAAATCCAGAGTTGTTTGAATGTCTGGGATTAGAATACAAAAAAATAGAAATAGGTCTTAGGAGACATAATAAACCATTAAAAGGAGATAAGTTTAATACCATTAAAAGACGAAACTGGTTTAGCCAAAGGGTAATTGTGACTTGGAATTTACTTCCACAGGATATTGTGAACAGTAAATCCATGGAGATCTTTAAATGCTCCCTGGAAATTTTTTTGGGCTATCAACCCAACATCTAAATCTTGGTGAGTATGGCATGAATGCTTTTGACTCATACAAATTCTATGAATCCTACGAGCATGGTTCTTTCTACATGCAAGCAAAGGGACATATGAGGTTACAATATGGCATCAGAGGGTGCCTGGTAGCCCATAGGTGATGCCTTATGGTCCTGCACCAGCAGCTCAGATTTGGAAGTGAAACAGGGAGCTGGCTCAGGCAGTCAAGGGGGTTTGGGGAGCACTGCCATGCAGCATGCCTCTGAGCTAGGGTGGAACTGCTGCCATTTTCTGCTGCCACATTGACCCCGCATTATCTTTGTTAGTCCATTGTCCCCAATCATGCCAGTGTGAGTGTAGATTCCCTGGGGGTCCCAAGGTTCCTCATTACTTAAGCCTGTTGCTGATATGCAGATTGGTGATGCTGTACTCCAAATAGCTATGTCCCCCACCAGAAAGTTTATCTGTAAATTTTCTTTTATTAGTGCTACAGTACCAGGCCCAGGCTAGGCGGTTCTGTGGGTCATACCTGTGGTGCAGAGTCCATTGAGCCTCAATGTCATATCAATCTTTGCCTTTTCCTGAACACATTCACACCTTACACATGGTGACTATACAGAGACAGGCTTACAAGTCAGTTCTACATAACACAGCTGGGCACAAAACATAAAACTACAACCAAGTGAACAATTAATGTATTTATTTTATTTAAGAATATTTGACTGGTAATAGCAAACTGAGCTGAAGCTTACCTCCAGGTGCAACCCAGAAGGACAGGGTGGTTAAGAGACTTTCTTGGGATATGTGTATGTGAGGACAGCTAATGTTGCCATCTAATAAATGGTTCCGTGTGATAATGGTGATCGCAGAAAGGCGATTGCCGTTAGGGCGAGTGTACATCACCAAAAATCAGTTTCGGCAATGTACACTCCCAGCACACAGCAAAAGGGCCCCTGGGACTTTTTTTTTATATATGGGGGGCCTGTGACCCCCGGGCACCCCCCTACTAAAGGATTGTCAACTCCAGGGGGGTGCATGTCAGGAGGTGCAAATATGAAAAAAAAATGGTCGGGCGCAACAAAATGAACACTAGCTCAGAACCGAACCAGGTACCCTCGCAACCCTAGCCTGCCACCCACCCACCAACCATGCCACAGGGCCAGCTCAGCAGCACACCACTACACTATGCCTTGCAAACCCTCCCTCCCCTTCTGCCCATCGCATAGTGTGCTCGCCCCCCCCCATGCACATGTACATATAGCGACATCCTGTCGCTATATTCGTGGATCCCCCCCATCTGTTCACCCTCCCTGCCTGGTAGCCCTGTGGGCAGGTGTCGCAATTGAGTTACCCTTTTTGAAAGCACTCAGTCGTGGTTGTCATTGTCACAAGCTACCTACCTGTAATAAACATTTATGAAGCCCCAAATTCTAATATGATATGATGTGATAAACATTTATTTTTATACAGGGTACAAACTTTAGAGGACTCAAACCTTATTTTAAATAAGTAAGCCCTGTTATAAAACATCTGGTGCAGTTACAACTTACAACTTAACATCCAATAATTTTCATGTAACAAATGATACATGCATCATTATATCCACACTATGATGTGGATATTTAATTTTTTGACATTCACCAGAGCGCTGAGCTTTAATTGAACTACCTGAGCAACTTTGGATGAAAGGATGCCCCTGGATTTGAATTGAATTGCTGCTACTAATTTAAATTGATTGACTGTTCTTTTTGTGTGTTATTTTGAAAACACAGCAGCAATCATTTGTTGATGTATTCTTGTGATATCATGTTTCAGGAGTAGAAATAGGCACTGTCCCCCTATTCAAATGCAGGTAGATCTTTTTTGTTGGACTAGTAACATTTTTCAAGAGGGTTCTCCCTGCAGTTCAATGGGAGCCACCAGACTCCTCCCTCCTTCCTATCTAAGTCCCACAATCCATCAGTCCCCTACCTCGTGAGTTTCGTGTACAGTACCTGTGTTTTTGTGCTGCTTGGCTTGTGTCTGTGTACTTTTGTCTTCCTCACTGTTCTTATCTATAATAATTTGGGGTTTTGCATTTCCCATCTCGTTCAACTGACAATGGTGTTATGACACTCATCACCTGCAATGTGACTTTGCCTATTGTTAATTTGTGTTGCTGACTGTCTCGCCTTGCCTGCAATTTGCCGGTGTCTTATTACTGTACAGTATTTTTGGATTGCTTCATGTATGTATGTTCTGTCTTCCTTTCGACGAGGTACATTTGTAAATGAGCCTCTGGCTCAAAGGTTTTTTAAACTGATGTTAAAATAAAATAAAAATAAAAAAAATATCTCCTGTGTTGTCCTCTCCTGCTTTTCTGGTGTTGTTTTGCCATTTTTTCTCTACTCCTCTTGGGGCTTCCCAACACCCCCCACCCCTGTAGTTTGTGGCACTTTGCCCTTCTCACTGTTCCCTCTGTTGTTGCAGCTCTGCCACCCTTTCTCCACTGCTCCTTTTACTCCTCTTGTCATCCCCTCCCCACAGCTCACCCGTGAATCTCTCTTTCTTTGCCTGTTTCCCTGCCATTCAGCCTTTTTGTCTCTGGCATTTGTTTTTTCCTGTGTTAAACTGCACTCTTCCCTCCTCTCTGCTCTCACTGTTCCTGTTGCAGATCTGCCACTTTTTCTCCCTTCACTTTCTGTCCCCCATTTTCCCTACGGACTTGAAACTCATGCTTCTCTCTCTTCAACCTTCCACTGCCTTTCCCATGGCTCTGCTGCTCCTTCTGCTTCTCTTGTCCTCCCATTGCAGCTCATCCATGACTCTCCCTTATTTGCCTGTTTCCCCACCATTTGGCCATCCTGCCTCCAAGTCTGATTTTTCCTTGTGACACTGTTTCGTATCCCCTCTATCCCACTTCCCTTCCTTGTTAGTTCTGCTCCTGTGTTGCCTGCCTGCTGTCTTTCTACTCAGTGGCGGTTTTCACCTGTCCTTTGGTTGCCTTTTTGGCTTTTTAGGTTTGTTTGTTTTTGTTGCCTCTTTTCCCTCCATCTTGGCCTTCAATCCACTGCTTTCTCTGGGCATCTCTTCCTGCTCCATATTTTATTTGTCCTTGTTTTCTCAGGTGTCTGTTCCACAGCCTCCAAGCCTCCTTCCCAGTACTAGTATGCAAACTGCATTACTCTTCCCTGGACTTCATACAACATGCTCTTGTGGATGCTTGTTTTGGAGCTTTCATTCCTCCTCCAGACTTACCTCCAATTAAGAACTGGCTCCTGAACAACCATCATAAGAGTACAGCAATGGTTTCTAGACATATTATCATGCAGCTGTGAGCATAGCCTCAGCTTATACTTGGAACTGGGTCCCTCTATGAGCCTTGTTCAGAACATTGGAAGTCATCTGCTCTTAGTGGTTATCCCATTGTGACAGGCTTTCACTGAGAGTCTTTCAAGTTCGTTTACATGTTCTCCTTATTTCCTAGCTGCATGTCTCAGCCTCAAGATGGAACTACTGGTTCTTCAGACCATGAACATTCCGATGCTCCTCCACCTATCCTCAGGAAAGTTGCACCTAAATCTTGGCAAACAGTTAGAGGATGGACACTCCCCAAACTGTTGACTGCCCTCCACCATCTTAATGTCCCCTTTTCTGCTTCAGACAAAAAGCATGAATTGTTTAATCTCTGCATAGTGGCTATTTCAGCTAACCCTGTTCCCGACATTGCTCCTCTCATATCTCCAACTCCTTAGCAACCTCCAGCATCTTCCCAATTTTCAGAGCTATGTGACTTGTTTCAAATCAACTCCACTATCTCAAACCTCAACACTGGACTAGCTGCTTTAGAGCCCAGGCCAGCCATATCTTAAGAGCAACACCTTACTCCTGCTGTCCAGCAAGCTCCAGGATCCCATTCAGTGTCATACTAGGTTGTTTCTGCATCATCGACTTCTGACTTGCCAACTATACCTCCAGCAACTGGACCATCTACCAGTATCTGGATTTCCATCCCAACCACGTTCATCTCAGGTACTACTCCTTCTTTTCAGATCCAGCTTCCAGCTACTGCTTATCCATACCCACCTGGTTCCAGATCATGTTACATAAAGAATCCATACACAAAGAATTAAACTCTCATCATATCTCATCATTGATTTAGCCATATAATACGGTGGCACACATTTTTACAACTATCACAAATCCTTCTTAGCTAAGGCAGCTGCCTACCCATTGAAGTTAAATTCTTGCATTTCTTGGGCTTCTTTCAACAATGGGTTATTTTCTACACATTTGGCCAGGCTATGAGCATTGCCATTCACAGTCTGTGCTTCCTGTTCAACTTGGCTGCTTTATGTCCTTTAACTGTCAATTCTAATCGACCATCAGTAACATCTACTGCTACTTGCCCATCCACTTCACAACACGTCTTTTATATACCAAAAATCTCATAGATAAAAAGGGTCATCAAATAGTTTTTTCTGCTGGAAGAGTTGTATGTAACAATTTCAATGAATCCATCTGCATTGTACCATCCTGTAATCTTCTTTATGTTTTCAGTCATTGTGGGGAAGTACCTTCAAAACTGGCCTGTGATCATAAAGCTCATTCTGAAACTGCTCCAGGTTACAAATTACATTATGCTGATTCATCAATACCAGTTAACATTTCTCGTTTACATCAGATGTTGTTGACTCATCCTTCTAAATCACTTGTGCAGTTCCTTATATTTTCCCTTTCCAATGGATTCCATGCAGGACTCTATGCTGTCCCTACCACAGCTCTCCAGTGCCCCATTCTTAAATCTGCCACCAACAAACCTCATGTTGTGGATACTTTGCTGGCTAAAGAATTGTCAAATGGGTATCTAATTTGTCCCTTTGTATCTCCCCCTTTTCCATCATTTCAAATAACCCTATAGGCATTGCCACCCGGAAGTACTCAGGGAAGAAAAGTCTTATAATCAACTTGTCAGCCCTCCATTCCACAACAAATCCAAACATTAATTCTCTTATTCTATCTGAAGATTATTTACTTTCCTATGCACAAAGTGATGATGCTATTAAACTCATTAAACTTGCCAGTCCAGGTGTCTGATTAATGAAAGCAGATATCACAGACACCTTTAAATTGTTGCCTTTCCTTCATTCCCTGTGGCACGTTTATCAAATATGTTGGAGAAACCAGTACTATTTTGCCGTACATCTAACTTTAGGATATAAAAGTAGTCCAAATTTATTCAATACATTCTCATGTTCCTTGTGATGGATTCCATTGAATGTGTTTAAACAGCCATTCGTTTTGCACCTCTTATATGATTTTCTTCTCATCAATTCCCCTGCATCTCCTCCAGCCTTGAGCATCACTTGCCTTTGGCAACTTTTCTCCACCCTTAATATTCCTTTGGCAGATGACAAAACAGAAGGATCTGTTCATACATTGAAGTTTTTAGGTATCAAATTAGATGCCATTAAAATGCAAGACCATCTCCCCAAGAGAAATTATACAGAATTTTAAACCTAGTTTCTCTATTTTCCAAGAAATTATCCTGTACAAGAAAATAACTTCTTTCTTTATTGGGCTGTTTTATGTTTGTTATGCGAATTATCCCAGAGGGCCAAAGCTTCACATCTTACCTACTCACTCTAGCCCATTTTATCATACCATTGGACCATCATATAACTATCAATGCTGCTGCCCATTCAGACCTGGCCATGTGGCCCCTTTTCCTAGCAGAATGGAATGGATTATCAATGTTTTACAAGGATCCAGCCACTTCAAATCATGTCTCCATATTTTGGGATGTGACTCCTTTTTTTGGCTTTGCTGCCATCCATGAAACTTCTTGGTTTGCCTGTGCTTGGCCTCCAAAAACTGATAATCTTCTTCAGTTCCACGTCACTTCAGCTTTGTTTGAAATTTACCCTATTGTAGCAGCCGCACTTACTTGGCTTCCCCATGGAACAATCAAGCTGTAACCATTTACACAGACAACCATGCAGCCATAGCCATTATAAACAAAGGGCATTGTTCCTCTAATTCCATAATGAACTTCCTGAGATGATTAACATGGACCTCCCTATTGTACCACTTTACTTTTCATTGTGTCTATATACCTGGCGCTCCCAATTTCCTAGCTGATTGCCTTTCTCGATTCCACTTTTAGCACTTTAGAGCCTTCCTACAAGCAGATCAAGAGATGATTCCATCACAAGCTTTTTGGGAACTAAAAATGACATAGACCGACTCTTTAATGAAGCCTCTTTACTTATATGGAACTCTTTTGTTTCATCTACTTGAGCAGTGTATAAAAAAGCCTGGAAGAAATGTTTGTATCTTCTGTGTTTCACAACATGAACCAATTACACTGTTCTGTCTTTCTCATGATGGCATTTGCATCTTACTGTTTTCAGGCTTTCGGTTTGTCGGCCACAACAATCAAACAATATATTTCTGGCATATAATTTACCTTGATGTATTCCCAGCCTGATAGCCAATATCATATCTCTCTAACCCAGCAATTAAAGCATTCATACAAGATATAAAGAAATAAACTATTCAAGAAAACCCATAGGGCTGGATATTCAAAAGGGCTGCGCCATGCACAATAGGGTTGCGCCTGCCATATTGGGTTTGCCATTCTGCCATATTCAGCAGGAGTCAGTTGCACCCCCCCAAGTCAAGCTGAGCAACAGCGCAATGCTAATGAAGGCATGCTGAACCGGCGGGGGAGGAACCATACATAAACTGCACAGCCCGATATTCAGCGGGCTGTGCAGAGTTGTGCAGGTGCAACCCCTAACCTGCGCCTGCACAACTTTGAGCCAAAAAAAGAGGAGTAAGTCGAGGGCCACCCACAGGTGAGCTGCCACATTGCAGGGCACAACACAGCAGCTGGCACCTGTGGGTGGCCCTCAACCTACTCCCTGTGCCCCCTCTGCAGCCCAATCATGGGCATATAGCAACCCCCCCGACTGGCCCGATCTGGGCATAAGTTTAAATTAACCCCACCCCCACCAGCCCGATCATGGGCAAAGTGTAAAATCAAACCCACCCCCAGTAGCCCGGTGCGGGCAAAAGTGTAAATCTAACCCACTCCCCACCAGCCCGATCCACGGGCAAAGAGTGTAAATCAAACCCACCCCCACCAGCCCGATCGTGGGCAGCAAAGAGTCCAACCCCCAAGAACATATCCCTGGTGGTCCAGTGGACCTCGAAGCTCAATCGTGGGCTGCAAAGTGTTCAAACCCCCAAGGACCACCTACCCTGATGATCTAGTGGCCCCCACCCCACCCACCCACGAAGCCCCACCACCAGCTCCCCCATCAGCGGCGGGCGCAGCATCCCACCCACCTGCTGCCCGCCGCACGGCCAATGACTGCCCAGTAGGGCTACACCAGTGGTGCAGAGCAAGAGCCAATGGTGCAGCCCATACCGCATAAGGCAGTCCAGATATGATTTTCGCATGAGAGGTATATTGCATGCCCATTGGCTCTTGCTCTGGCACCAATGGGCATGCAGTCTACCAGGAAGTCAGTTGATGGTGGCAGGAAGGGCAGGCGGGTGGGATGCTGCCACCCGCCGCCGACGGGGGAGCGGGTGGTGGGCGCTTCAGGTGGGTGGGGACCACTAGATCACCAGGGTAGGTGGTTGTGGTAGGGGTTTGAACACTTTCAGCCTGCAATTGGGCTTTGAGGTCCACTGGACCACCGAGGATATGTTCTTGGGGGTTGGACTCTTTGCTGCCTGCGATCGGGCCGGTGGGTGGGTTTGATTTACACTTTTGCCCGTGATTGGGCTAGTGGGGTGGGGTTTATTTACACCATGCCCATGATCGGGCTAGTGGGGTGGGGGTTTATTATCACTCATGCCCTTGGATCGGCTAGTGGGGGTGGGGTTTATTTAAACTTATGCCCATGATTGGGCCAGTCAGGGTGGGAGTTTATTTAAACTTATGCCCGCAATCGGGCTGCAGGGGGCATCGGTCCCCGATGGCTGCTGCTCGGTGGGGCGCCAGCACAAGTCCTTGGGGATCACATCTGGCATGCTAATGGCATGCAAATGAAGCTACATGATGCAATGGTCCCCTGCGCCTTGCATGAATTATGGCCTCATTTGCATGTCACCTTTTGAATATGGGAAATTTGCGCATGGCGCAATGGTACTTGCGCCACCGCATCTTGAATGCTCCACTCTGACCACTTGTGGTGGCGCAAGTTCCACTGCGCCATGCACAGTGGCTGTGGCCAGGGGGTGATATTCAAAGGAATTACTCAATAGCGCAACTCCGTTGAATATCGCCCCGGCCACACCCCTGCACAACTATTTTGTGCAGCGCAAGGGCTTGCGCCACAGAATAACGCAGTTTGAATATCCAGCCCATAGACTATAATCTTTATGCTCAATTAATGCTTTCCCTAAGAAGTGGCTTCTTCACACCTCTTGCAGACCTGAATTTACAAGCCGCCATGACCCTTACCTTCTTTGGATTCTTGTGACCTGAAAAATTCACATCATCATCATCAGTTTTTAATCCAGCTACCAATCTTACTAATAACTTTTTGCTTAAATGATCTACAGATCACTAAGTCCTTACTAGGTCAAGATACAAAGCAGACGGAATCAGCAAAGGAATTCATGTCTCTTATTTTGCCACAAAATCCTCATGGTGTCCTATTCAAATATTTGATTTGCTGTAGTTTTTAGACAGACATCCTGATTCTGTTCATCCTCTCCTGTGTACTGAGTTCTACTCCATTATGACTACATCCTGGTTCATCCTCCATGTCAAAGCACTGCCATTTCACTTGGGTCTTGATGTGTCCTCCTTTTCCGGTCACTTATTTAGAATGGGGAACAGCCACCTCAGCATCTCAGAAGAACATTCCAGCCCACATAATTAAAGTCATGGGTCACTGGACACCTTCCTGCTTTGAAACATATATCAAAGATCCAAATTCCAAAATTCGCCAAGCTTATCAAAAGTTAACATCATAATTTAAAGCCTAGAGAGAAGGCAAACCCAGTAACCTTCAATCCCCACAGGTTTCTTCCTCAAGGGCTTTTTTTTCCTCTCCTCTGTATTATTGGGACTATTCCACAAGTTGGGGAGGTGAACTGCTTCATATCTTCTTTGTGTTTTTTTGGATCTTTGGCTATAACCTTTCCTTTAACCTTGAGACTACTCTCCTGACACCTCTACTGAGGGTGGAAAACCAGAGAAAGAGACATGCCAAAGTATCTCACCAGTTGCACACAGTGGAGGCCTTCCATTGAATCTAATGGGTTCTCCCCTGTGATTCAAAGGGAAGGGGCTACCAGACTAGTCCCCCCTTCCTACCTATTTAAGTCCCACAGTCCATCAGCCCCCTGACTAGTAAGTTTCACAATCCTCCACCCGTCCCTCCTCCTTCTTTGTCAGTCTGCTTCTGGTATGGCTCTCTGGCTATAATTTTTTCCTTTAGCCTCAAGACAACTCTCCTGGCGCCTCTACTGAGGGTGGAAAACCAGAAAAAGAGACAAGCCAAAGTATCTCACCAGTTGCACTATCACTACACACACTGGCATCCTTACATTGTACCTTTAAAGAGCTAGTCTACTGCCTAAATCTAATATTAGTTTTTAAAAGCAGTCAACCAATACCTTTTATATCAGAGGTACTTTTTCTCTTCCCTTTGCTTAATTTGAAGATTGTTTACCTGATATTAGGAGGTGTTATGTGTGGAACAGCACTCTGCCAGACAGCTGACATATCTAGCTTTGCTCCACCAATTACATCACCAGCATTGTGACCTCACTGCCTGCGACATCACTTCTGCTTATGAACAGCCACTCACTAGCTTCCAGATCGGTCACCTGTGATGTCATTGTCAGTGAGATCACAATGCTGATGATGATGTAGTGGGGGAATAAAGAAAGTTATGTCAGCTGTCAATTTGAGAACTATTTCACACATCATGCACAATATTATCACATAGAAAACTTTCTAAGGAGCAAAAAGGAAAAGAAAAATACTGAGGAAATAAAAGGCTACAACTGACTACTTCTTAAAATTTGTATCATTTTCCTGTCTGCCTATTTTAATTCCACTAGCTCTATAACTAGCCCTGCAGACATGTGGTTCCAGTACATCCGTCAGCTGGGCCAGTGGAAACATGTATGTGGCCAATACATTTTTACCAGTCACTACTAACACTGTTTAGTAGTTGAAAAAATGTTTTGATCCTTGATAATTTTATGGTCTTCAACCAAACTTCTTGTGGTTGCAATAAGTTAATCTAAACTTTAAAAGAAGGCTGGATAGCGTGCCCCATTCCATTGACTCTGAGTATGTTGCTTGGGAATGGGAGGATGGTGGGTATGAAACAGAGATGAGAACACCCTTTCCTGAAGTCATATGGGGTAGCCTGCCCTCCATCAGCATTCCTGCTGAAGAGTGGCTCATTCCTCACCAGAGGCCCTGAGAAACTGCTAAACCCCCTAAGGCAGCCCAAAGGGGAGGCTCACCATTCATTGGCAGCCAGAAAGAGGTGCAGAGGGACTGGCAACTTGAGGATGGGGGAGGATGGAGAGGGAGTAGAGGGAGCAGTGGTGAGTATCAGGATGGTAGCTAGTAGCCATCTTTGACTACTGTGACGTAGTCTATGGAGCTGCTCCCAAATCTTCCCTGACCAAGTTGGACACTCTCTTTAACTCCTTCTGCCACTTTGCTATCGACTCCCCCTCCCGCTCCCACCATTGTGAACTCTATCGCTATCTAACTTTCCTTCCACTGTCTCACAGATGCATCTCTCACTGTGCCAAACTAACCACCAAATTCTGGTTTGGGGGGCTCTCCTTTCTTTTATCCTCTCTCTCTCCACTCCACTTCCCCCCCATCCACTCTCTCAGATCAAATGATGCCTGCACCTTGATGGTCACTCGCCACTCCACCCTCATCGGTCAGACTGGTTTTGCCCATCGTTTCCCTAAAATCTGGAATTCCCAGGAGGGTCCTGAACACTTTTATGGACTTTAGGAATGGTATATAGGGTTGGGCATATTGGACAATCACATCCCAAAAACTTTTTTTCATCACTATCAATCCAACCTCTATTATGGGCTACATCTATCAAGCCATATAAGTCATTTTTAAAAATGGCTGTAGGATTGAATGTTAACAGCCAGTAGTATTCATGATTTGATAGCTGCCTTTTAATCTCTGAAACATACTTCGTAGTGTCTTGGACAACAACAAGACCACCCTTGTCTGCTTGTTTTTTAGTCACTTCATGTTTTGCTTTAAGTTCATGGATGGCTTGCCACTCATCTTTAGTGAGGTTATTGTACCTATGTTGTCCAGGGCCGTGCAAATATTGCTCAATATCTGTTCTTACCAGTGTTTCAAATAGCTTAACTGCATTGGTTCTAGGACCTACACAACAGAATTTACTTTTCTTTTTAAACCCAGTGCCAGTTTTTAAACCACTCAATTCTTCAATTTCATTTAATATAAAATCAAAGTCTTCACCCCACCCCAATGTTCATTCTTTCCTCAATATCATTAAATATTAAACTGTTTTCAGGACTATACAGCTATGGATCCGATGTTACATTCATTTCAATTTCCCATTCATTGTTATTACCCATAATATATCTTCCCTAGATAGATTATTAACATTCCATAATATTTTTTCTTCACAATGCAACTTTAAATCCATTTTTCTAAATAAGTTGAATAAGTCCACATCCAGGTTGAATGATTCAAAGTTCATAGTGGACACAAAGCTAAGTCATTTTGACAGTATGCTTTTTTGAGGTTCAGTGAGGGGGAAGCTAGAAATATTCAGTACCTGTGTTCCACAAGTTCCATCTACCCTGTATTTTTGGCTCATACTACTCAGTGTGTTGGTGAATTAATATAAGAGTAATATTATACTGAAAAGAAACAATGATTGTTAATATGCCGTCTTTAGCTGTCAAAATAATACCTTTAGTATTTTAGTCATGATGTATACTAGAAAACAAACACATACAAAAACAATGTTTAATGTGGATGATGCTTTTCTAAATTGCATTAAAATGTCTTGGGATTTATGCATTTAGGAATAAATGTATTTATGTTCTGTTTTATTTTATTTTTCATAGTAAATGATAGTATATAAAAAAGTGTAAAAAACATATTATTTTGTTGTCTGCACTGTGCATCATGTATTTGAGAACCAATGACTGCTTCTAAGTGGAATGCTAATAATTAATTTATTGATAAGGGTGTATGTGTATATAAATATATATATATATATATATATATATATATATATATATATAATGTATGTGCATGCTAACTCCACCCCCTGATGAAGACCCACGAGGCTGGGTCGCTATGTAGGGGTGTTAGCACTGTATCTGACATGCTGTAATATTTAAATTTCAGCCTTGGCATATGCCCAGTTTCTTTTTTTGTTTACTTTTAATAGTGTGTTGATGTATATCCACATTTGTACTATATGGACACATGAAAACTGCATTAATACTGTATTAGGTATTTCCATCAAACTGATGCCACCTCCTCCCCCAACAAATTGCAGCTATTGTGTGCAACTCTCCAACCAGCTACCAAGTCCAAATCTCTTTCCCGCTACCCTGCATCATGTACCACTGACTCAGTCCTCCACCACCCTCTGTAAGCTCTGATCTTGCTGCAAGGAACCCCCAGTCACTGTTACGTTTTTCCAGCACCTTTTCCTATAATCCCCCAATATGTTTCCAATCCCCCCTTTTATATTTTTATCCCTTCTCTGCTTGTCACCTCCTGTGAATCCCCATCATCCTCCTGCATAACTTACTGCTTTGCAGAGGCTAGTCCCTTCTGTACTCCTTATTGTCACTAGAGATGCAGCGAATTATAAATCCCCCCGTGAAGTGGACGCGAAGTGACCACTTTGTGTCCGCGGAGCACAACATGAAGTGGACCCTGAAAGTGCTCACTTCGCGTTATCATTACCACTGCGCGTTCTCATTATGCCTTAACGTGAAGTAAGGAGACATGAGAAGAAAATAGGTACACCACATGGCCTGCAGTACTGTAAGTCATATGCTTTACCCAGGCAGGAAGGAAGTGAGTCAGAGAAGCAGTTTCACTTTCTCCTTTGCATTTGTACAGGGAGAAAGCAAAATTGTTTTGTGAGAGGAGTTTGCTTGGCTCTTGGAGTTGTTACTGCCAATCCAATTCAAACAGCTTTTTTAAAAGCTATTTTATTTAGTGTTTGCATTATGTTAGTGTTTTTTTGGTTAGTGAATTTTTTTGTATAAGTTTTGTTTTTGTTTTGTGTGTGTGACTGAGTGTGTGTGTGTGTGTGTGTGTGTGTGTGTACGTGTGTGTGTGTGTGTGTATTGTCCTGTGGACCCAGGAGGATGGAGGGTCAGGTTGGCATCAAGGAAGGCGAGTCGCTGCCACATGGGAGCATTAGAAGGGGAGGAGTGTGGACCCATGGGGGTTGGGGAGGTCGTGTTATGTTGGACTGCTCCAGATTCCTGGCCAGTGTTGCTTCCCCTGCAGAAGCAACAAGAGCAGCAGCAGCACCAGTGCCATCGGTGGCTGTTGCTCATCCACCTTCTCCACCACAACCACTAGCAGAAGCTGTTGGGGCTCCAGAAGCACCCCTTCCACCACCTCCACAGCCACAGAAGGTGGCCCCGGCAATAGTGGGTGGTGCTGGGACTCGTGCCCACCAAGTGCGCACTGTGTCTGGTCCCCCCCTGCAGCTCCCCAGTGTGGGAGTTTTTTAGTTGTGTGGGGGGAGACAGCACAGTGGTGCAGTGCTGTTTGTGTGGTGTGCTGGTGCACCGTGGTCCCCCTGGGACACATTTTGGGACCGGGGTCCAGTGCACCCACATGATGAATCACCACAGGGCAGAGTGGCAGGCTGCAAAGGAAGAGGCCATGCGTCCACCTGCTGGCCCTTCCATGGCAGTGGCCGAGGGTGCTGCTGGGGTGGAAGATGTGCCTCGCAGATTCACTGCCACAGCAGGAGGAGGAGGAGGGCTACATCAGGTGCTCCACCACCACCACCACCACCGCCACCACCGCACCACAGCCACCAGCACCACCCTGTCCACCACCAGCCCCACTACCTGGATTACCCGCTGCAGTGGACCCCGGCACAGTCCCTGTTAGTCAGTCTGACCTCCTCCTGGTGTGGGCAGCACTGGAGGAAAACAACAAGCATTTCATTAATTTGGAGCAGCAGGTTACCAGAGTGGAAGCACAGCAGCAGCAAATACTTTCAGTGCTGCACCTACTGCTGGACCTCCACAGCATCCCACGGCTATAGTAAGTCCAGGTATTGTTTTCTGCCCACCTACACCAACCCCCACCCCCCTGACCCCACTCCACTACTGTATTGTACTTTTGTTGTGTGTTTTTTGTTTGTTATTATTAAATCATACACATTTTCCCTTCCAGGGGAATCTTTCTTGTACCACATAGTGCAATACATTATTTTGAAAACAATGCGAAAATGCATTACAGTGAGTCATGTGACAGAGGCATTCCCATTCTGAAAATCTGCCCACATTCTGCCTCCCCTTCTCAGCAACATTAGGACATGATGGCAGGGAGAGTGCGTGTGCATGCTCCTTACAGTAAATATCAGAATGTGCAGGTTTGCAAATGTTTCTTTATGTTAATGGTCAGCTTGTTGTGAAATGTGTGGCCACGTTTCCAGTAAGAAGAGCCTTGGTAGTGGAAACATCCCACATTTCACCACAACGTGAACCTTATACCATTAGGAAACATTGCTTGGGATAGCTGCTGGACATTCAGTATAGTGGAGCATGCACCTGCGCTCCCCCTGCCATCACGTCTTAACGTTGCTGAGGAAGTGTGGCACAAATGTGGGTTGCTTTTCAGATTGTTAATTCCTCCATCATGTGACTCACTGTAATGAAATTATGGATGGTTTTCACAGACATATATTGCACTCTGTGGAGCAAGAAATATTCCAGTGGTAGTAATGCCCCCACATATTAGTTTATGTGCATCACCATAACTATGTAATGTGGTGACTGTCTGTAAAGCAGCAGTGCAACAATCTATTGATAACTCTGACCTATAATTTTTAATGCTATGTTACAACTTCCTTTACTTACATCGTGACTGACTGGAATGATACAATAATTTGCAGTAGTTGAGTGTGCTCTACTACCTTTTTTCATGTGTGAAATAATGAAAGGAGCATTCCTTTTAAATCGGTGCTGCTGACAGTGAGTGTGACCAGATCTTTGTCATGGTTTTCCTCTGCATTGCTCCATCACATCAAGTAGTTGTCATATATCACTTCTGTTGTTAACTAACAGTTATGCATCAGTCAGTGTTTTATATGACACCACAGAACAATAGTTATTGAAAAGCAGCTGCAAATAAATACAAAGCTGGTCGGAACAATATTGGAAGACGTGATCATTTTGTTTTCATACATGAAAAAAAGTAGGAGTAAGAGAAGCAGACATAAATTGTGAGAAGAATCGTATCATTCAAGTCACTGATGACACACATAAGTAGTGGTTGCTATGGCAATTTAAAGTAGTATAAAAAAGTACAGTTCAGAACTGTGAGGATATTCTTGCAATGCTGCTTTAATTGTAAGAATGTCACTATGACATCATGACTATGAGCTCACAGCAACAATCACAGAACACACAAAAGTGGCACAGAGTCCCCAGATTTTTTCTGCAGGCCCACAATGCGTCCTCCTTGTGTGCAGAAGATTGACAAGTGGTAACGAAGTGAAAAGAGACTGTTTCAGCATGTACAAAGTCCCCCAGAATTAATGGTGCACTCAGTCATGCATGCAGTGTTGGCACAGAGTCCCCAGATGTTTTCTGCAGGCCCACAATGATTCCTCCTTGTGTGCCGAAAATTGACAAGTGGTAACGAAGTGAAAAGAGACTGTTTCAGCACATACTCCGTCCCCAGTATAAAATGATGACTGTGAGGTTCGTGTTGCTGGTCCAATGTGTTGTGCAAGACAATTTCACCAAATGAAATGTGATCATCTCAACTGGATTGAAAGGTGCCCTTTGGATGTGCACTAATAGTAGCCTTGGTGAGTATATATATATATATATATGGTTGTGTATTTTGCAGGTGATGATGAGGGGGGTTGAACTTGACGTGGACACATACTCATGCTATTGTTCTGCATCACGCAGGTGTCTCCAAACTGTTGCTGTGCACATTCCAGTGCTCAATAAGAATTTTTTGCACTTAAATGGAAACGGATATCTCTCAAACACATGAAGGTAAGTATTTCTTTCTTTTTTTGGGAGGGGGTGGGGGGAATCATATTTTCAGTTTTGTCTCTAATGGTTTCTTATTTTTTTTACTTCTTCACAGATTTCATCAGCATCCTTCTGGAGTCCAGTTGTTAATGATGGTCATGGTCATCGAATTAAATGACTTCTGCATGTTGCATGTGTGCCCAAGCTTGGGTCGGGGGAGGGGTGTGCCTGATGTTGAAGAACTTTTTTGGATAAGGCCACTTTGACAGAACAACAAAGTATCATGAATTTTCCTAAAAAAAAAGAAACGAATGACTTCTTAAAAGTTATAGCTTCATTGTTATGTGTCCCTCCCTGGTTCTCAAATCTCAATCCCTATTGTCAAGTTACATTTCAGAGACACATCTTGTCAACTACTATGACAACCTGTTGTGTGCAATATTTGCAGCAGTCTTTACAAAGCAATGAAATGGATGAAATAAAATCTTCTTACTTACCAGAATGGATTTCACATGGATATTACATCGGTTCCTCTCTGTACGATATAGCTACAGCATCTTTCCAAATGAGTAATAGCAATGGAGCCTGTTTTTGTTCTCCTGTAAAAGAAACAAAAGAAGTGTACTGTATGTGTTTTGCCACTGCAGCTCTGAAAAGCTACAGAAAACAAAACAGACTACTTAAGGAAGTGAGGCAGCATAACAAACATGAGTGCACATACTCACTTTATGGTGTAAATATTAAGAAGCTGGTGGTGGTGGTGCACTGGTGAACTGGTGGTCTTTGGAGGGCAGACAGACTCATGGTGGCAGACTTGCATAACATCAGTCCCGGTGGTGGTGGTGGTCCGTGGGGGGCAGACAGACTCTTGGTGGCAGACTTGCATAACATCAGTCCTGGTGGTGGTGGTGGTGGTCCGTGCTCATGGTAGCAGCAGACTTGGATAACATCAGTTCTGGTGGTGGTGGTGGTCCATGGGGGCAGACAGACTCTTGGTGGTAGACTTGCATAACATCAGTCCCGGTGGTGGTGGTGGTCCATGGGGGGCAGACAGACTCATGGTGGCAGCAGAGTTGGATAACATCAGTCCTGGTGGTGGTGGTCTGGTGTGGGGGGGGCACATCGCCTTTTAAATACTGCAGTTAAAACCTGCCAACATTAACCACATCATCATCCTCATAAAGAAAACTGCCCTCACAGTCATCGATGTCTAAACTCTGAGCACTGGGAAATTCTTTCTCCATTGTGTCATCATCTATGTCAGTGGTGGGCCGTTTCAGGCAGCCACTGCCAGTGCCACCAGGATGCTCCATTTCCACATCAGCAAGACCACCATGACTAGGCCAGGGTACGAATACCGAGGCTGCAGTCTGTGCTGGTATGTGCCTCTCATTCATTTTAATGAATGTTAGCAAACTAACATTTTCAGGAGACAGGTTTGTCCGATGATCCCTGACTATTGCACCTGCTGAGCTGAATACCCTCTCAACACTTACACTGGAGGGTGGGCATGTGAGGTACTTCAGTGCCACTGCAGTCAGCTCTGGCCATTCACTGACCTTTCCACTCCAGCACAAAAGAGGATCTTCACTTATTGTCAGATGCCTGTTTTCAGACAAATATGACTCAACCATTTTCTGTGCCGCACTAAGTCCAATTGTTGATGCATCAGCCTGTTCTCCGGAATCACTGATTTCACAAATACCCACTTGGGACAAAGCCTCCCAAAGCAGGTTGATGCCAACCACTTTGGATGGCAGACCACCAGGAACTACAGTCCCCTTACCCTTGCATGATATGCTTGCTGGTCCTCCAGCTACACCTTCAGCTGGATTATGCTGCTGAGGTTTGCAAACCATGGCACGTGACCTCTGTGCCCCATGAACCAAGCGAACCAGTTGACCATCGATATTTTTTATCTGTTCAGACCCTCCCTCCAGTACTGATGCGATTCCACATTTGTATCGTGGGTCCAGCATTGTTGCCATGGCAAAGTTGTCACTACGCTGAATGTTCACAATGTGACGATTCTGGTCAAATACTGTCAGCATGTGTTGCAGCAACATACTGCTACCATCGTCTCCAGCAAAATCAAGGCTATGTTGTACATTCACCAATGTCTGCCTCAGCACCCACAGCAGTGGAATTGAATAGCTAATGGAGGCAGACTCGCCACTCACTGCCATTGTGGCATTTTCAAAAGGCTGCAAAATTGTTATTACAGAGTCCATGAGGCGCCACTGTTCAGTCATCTTAGATATGGAGGCCCTGGAACTGTCATGGCTAGTGTGCACAACAAGATATTCTGAGATGGCTTTGTATTGTTCATACAACCTCTCTGCCATGTATAATGTGGAGTTCCATCAGGTGACAACTTCCAGCTTCAAGCGGTGCTGAGGCAGGCTGTTTCGTATCTGCAACTGCCGCAGTTGGTCACGGGCCTTTCCAGATCTTGAAAAGTGAGAGCAGATACGTCATGCAATGGTTGGCATTTCCTTGATGTCAGGGTGCTGCAGAAACTCATGAACCACAAGATTTAAACAGTGGGCCATGCATGGAACACGAAAAAAAACACCATTCGTGATGCATTTCACCACATTTGACCCATTGTCACTTGCTATGAACTCAGCTCTCAGGGACAGAGGGTTTAGCCATCTGTCAATTTTAGTCAGTACCATGTCCAACATGTTCTCACCAGTGTGTGAACAGGTCACACTGTGCATAGCAATTGTTGCATGCTGGCGAATTTCAGCAAGATTGCTACTGCGACAATCCACCTTCCTGCACTGATTATTCACACTACCAGCATTGCAAACAACCCCCGGCACCTGTGCCCAGTGTGCAGTTATACACAGATATGAACTCCCTGTTGTTTTGACACTTTTCCACATATCCATACTTAAATGGATGAATGGAGAGGAGGAATGTTGAAGGGAATGTCTTACTGAGTCTGAGACAGTGCGGAACAACTCAGGGACAGCACGGGTAGAAAAGTATGTCCTGGATGGGACTTTCCATTTTGGACATGCATGGGCAGCAAACCGCCGGAACCCAGAATTCTCCACAAAGGAGAAGGGCAAAAGATTGATTGCCAGCATTTCCGCTACAGCAGCATTAAGTTCACGTGACACTGTATGATTGGGGGAGTACTTCAGCTTATGCGCAAAAACACTCTGTAACGTGGGCTGACTTAAACGTTTTACACAGGGTGTGTTGTTGGTCACAAATGGTTGTGCTCTGTGATGAATGGCATTGGCAGGGGGTAGAGTGTGGACATTTAATGAAGACGGTTGCACAGGTGATGATGACAGACCCAGAAATTATGTTATTTTGCCAGATTTGCCAACCGAGGTTGATGTACCACTTGCACTAGACATACTGCGTTCACCACCACCACCACCACCACCACCACCACCACAAACACTGCTACTCTCACCAGCACTGGACAACATTTCAAAGTCATTATGGTTCTCCACCTCATCATGCCTGTAGTAATCCTCTGCTCTTATTACAGCACTACTGCACACATTTAATTTCCTACTGGGCTTAACAGTCATGGAAGGTGATAACATGCTGGCTATGGTTGCCGGTGATATGGGTGAACGCCCCAGTCTGGTATTAGCTGCCAGCTTGTGCTGGGTCCACAGAGCCAAGTGCCTGTTCTTAAGATGCATATGCTGTCCTCCTGTGCCAAGATGGCTCTGCTTTTTACCTCGACTCGCATGCACATGGCAAACCTGGCAGATTGCAACTGAATCATCATTTGCATCTTGAACAAAAAAATCCCAAACAAGGGACTGTGATGCTCTGCTTTTAACATGTCCATGTTGATGTGGCTTATTTAAGTCTGTTATTTTAAGCACTGAAGTGGGGGGGGGCACATGATGTTTCTGGCACTGCACACCTGGACTGCAACTGACCACCACGACTACCTATCATATTGATTACTGGGTCGTCGTCATCATCATCATCATCATCATCATCATCATTATCAACTAAAACTGGTAAATCATAAGTTTTTACTGGGGGGGGGTGGATTCCTGCAAACAGATTCAGACACAGTGCCTTTTCATTTCTGTTTCTCCAGTTCCCAACCGGGGTCAATTACATCATCATCATATTCATCAACGTCACTGTCACACACATCCACATCTTCTGTTTGGATGCTTACATGTGGACTGCATGTTGCAACAACAGCAACATCATCATCATCAGCATCATTACATTCATCATCAGCATCTACATCACCATCACCTGATATTTTTTCGCCACACTGTGAATCACTGTTGCATGGAAAATGAGTGACGTTAAGTGCCACAGTGGATGGAATATCACATTGTATGCTATCGTTGACATGATCATCAGAATCAGGTTCAGTTAATGGGATGTTACTGGGAAGTATGACATCATCTACGCTGTCATTCACTTGCACTGCTTCACACTCAATATGTTTGGATATGGTACACTGGTCGGAATTAGAACTTGACGCAACAATGCTAATACTACCTCCACCACGACTAATACCAGTATCACTAATACCACTGGCTGGGAAAACATAATCTCTTCCAACTATCAATGAAGCTACTGATTGGGCTATAAAAGGCATTGCAGGAGAAATACCTTTCCTCACATCAGCAATGCACTTCTCCGTCCACATACTACTACCACGAACACAGACCCTCTTACTGCCAACATTGTCATGGCCAGAAACAGCTGTACATGCATGTCTCTTTGAAGACATTTTGGGGGATCAACCACAAATATTATTACCAAATTCAGATTTTGATACGTTCACTTTCTGACTGGAGGGACGCTGGCTGGATATGAAGCAAAATAAACAACTGTGGCTTCAGCCTCAGATAAGAGACTACTGTGATGTGGCACTATCACGGAATTAAAACAACTTCAGTAACCAGTGGTGCTGATGGGGTCACAAAAACAGTCCAGTCTGGTAAAAAATACCTTTTCAACGTGGGGGTGGGGCACTGAATACAGACAGTGCTGATTTTTCGCATTACAAGCAGCAAAACTAAGAACAGAGAACACTATCGCAGTACAAAATCAAGCAGCTGCAGTGGATAGCAGGATCACACTGCTGCGCTTAGTTGCACTTACACTAATCTGTATCGCAAATTTTAAAAGGTGTATTATAGTTGATGCACACAACACTGCACACACAACACAGAACACTTTGTGTACAATGCTGAACGAGGAATGCGATGCAAATGCAAAAGTTCAGTGTACTGTCACGTAATGTAAATTTGCAATTTAAACAACCTGACTTTATGAAATGCTGCACCACAGTCACACAACAAAGAGCAAGAAAATGTGCACTATTACAGACAATTTTACTATGTGTAAGTACAGTAACACAGTCAGTTATATAACAAAAATATAGCCACAACACAAAGAAATCACTAGTTCTCCAACTTAAATATACCTACACACAGATACACCCCTCCTCCACAGAGCACACTTCACTGTCTTTCACCACACACACTCAATGTTGTAAATTTGCATTCAAAATCCACACACAAACAAAAACACTCACTGAAGTGAGCACAGGAGGGTTTCCTACAATTGATGAACTACAGTTGGATCCCCCCCAAAAAAGCAAAAATGCTTTTTGAACAGCTTTTAAAAGATTCCTACAGACAGCTATCAGAGCACACTGTCTCCTACTCCTTCCTACTGATACTACCCCGAACTGAGGCTGTGCAGATCAATATAGAGCCCGTGTGACCTGAACTCCCATGAATCACTGCAAAATCCACCTTCGGAGCTCAAATACAAGGTGAAGTGAGGCGAAGTGAACCGCCACCAATGTACTTCACCTTAAAATTGAAAGAGTAGTGACCAGTGGAGGCAGAGTAACGCTAAGTGGCTGTTTTCAGTGCACTTCGTGTTCCTCATTATTATGCTATTCTCTTCAGATTATGGAGCACTCCACTTAATCTGTTTGTGGTTCCACGAAATGCTTCGCGGAGCAGATTGAGCCCACTTTGCCCACCACTAATTGTCACGTAGAAGCTAATCCCGCTTCACATTAGGACTCACCCACAACCATTCTGGCTTTTTCCCTTGTCTCCCCTCATCCTGTCTCGCTACGATCCATTACACTGCACTTTGTAATCACTCTCTGCTATCCATTCATCAATACCAAATGGTGGTATTCTGCTGGACCCTTACATTACTTTCTGAATAAACTGAAAGATAAACCCCCACGCTATTGGCTAAAACAATCTACACCATGGGGTAGGAGCTTTATCAGTAGAATATATAGTGTTATTTCCACTAGAGTGGGATAAATCCTGATGAAATCAGCAGAGTGAGGATAAATTACAATTATCCACACTGTGTTGAAGTCACCAGAGTGAGGACATCTTTACTGCAGCCTGCATTCTAAATGAAACTGATTCAGAAAACAGTTTCTCTTTCTCACTGAAGTCTGCAATGTACTCAATTAGCATTGCAAAAGACACTCACCAGTGTCACACAGTGTTTCTCAGACAACTAGCCCATTACTGTGCTGACCTCAGCTTAAAAACAATCTGCATTCTAAATGGAACTCCTTCACAAAGTACTGTAGTTTCTCCTTCTCAGTGCCACCTGCAACAGTTTCTCTTTCTCACTGAAGCCTGCAGCTTACTCAAATAGTATTTCAAAAGACACCCACCTGTGTCCCATTGTGTTTCTCAGACTCTCAGTCCATTCAGCGAAACTCACACACACTCACATCACACACAGAAAGAGCAGAAAACACACAGAAACAGAAAAAGAACACAGACCACTGAAAATTTTTTTCCTAAAGCTCCCACCCACATGGTATAAAACACAAACATGATGTGCTGATCTTGGGATACAGAAAATATTCTCAGTCCTGCAAAGTGAGCCTTTGGCACTCATGAGAATACAGAGCTCACTCTGCAGGAGTGAGAATATTTTCCATATCCCACTCCTGCCCAAAATGTATCCCCTATTTATCCTCCTCTTGCTCTTTTGCTCTGGGCATATTGAGCTAAATCCAAGCCTTGCCTCCCCTTTACATCCCCGGTGGAATTCACATCAGCAAGAGGGATGAAATGTATGCTAATCAACATGTGTAGTCGCATCAATAAAATGGATGATGTGCAATCTTGGTTCTCTCATACCAATCCTGATATTTTGGTGCTAACTAATGTTTGTCTAAAGGAAACAATCCCAGACCAAGAAACAGCTCTCCCTACCTACAATACCTTTTGCAAAGACAGCCCTACAAGAAGGAGTGGACAAGTCATATATGTAAAAGCCAAGTTCCCCACTATCATACTCCTTGTCACTACCAGGCCCTGAGAATTTGATTGCCTGGCACTGAAACTCTTACTTCCCTCAGCAGAATCCCTCAATATAATTGGGGTTTATGGGCTATCATCAGGGGGCTTAGACATAATATTGTACCTGCGCAGTGTCCTTGATACCAATCGCAATGAATCTATACTCCTTGGTGACCTGACTCTTGATTGGCCCAATCACAAATCAGCTGTCCTAAAAGATACATGTGATGAACTCAGCCTAAGCCAGTTAATCACAGAACCTACTAGACCAAACCAAAAAAATAGTAACAACTGCTCCCGCCTTGGTCTGATCCTTACTAATAGACTTCATAAAGTTTCACAAGTAGTAGTATTCCACAAAAACTTAAGTGATCACAACATCATGGCCTGTGTCAGGAACTTGGAAAGGTACAATCCTCCATGTAAATTCATAATGAAAAGGAGCTTTAGAAAATTGAATGTAGCCAGCTACCTATCAGACCTTCGCTGCATAAACTGGCAAAACTTCTATCTTGCCACTAATATTAATGAAACAGTGACTATTTTTATTTCCACCATACTTTATATTATTAATAAACATGCACCATTGATCAAATGTAGGACCAAAAAGTGTCTTGCCCCTGGTTCACAGGAGAAATAAAACAAGCATTTGTCAATGCCGAATGTTTGCTTGCTGGCATTGGCATTGGTAGTGCAGAAGTTACAGAGCTGCATAATAGGAATGGCAGTGAAGTATTAAACTGAAGCCAACCCCACCACCACCCTGCAGAGAGTGACAGGCATTAGGGTGTGCCTTTGGGTCGTCAGGCATAACGGCCATGCCATTTCACCACACCCTACCCTGCAGACACTGACAAGTGTCATGGTGTGCTTTGGGTCTTTGGCCCTTATGCACACCTCATTCCATCAGAATATATGGTGAGATGGGTGTGGTATAGGAGAATGGGGTGAACTTTGGGGCCGAAGAGTCCAAGGCATACCTCGATGCCTCTCACTGGTTGCAGGGTGTGGAATGGTATGAGCATTACAGGCAAGAATCCCAAGTCACACCCCTGATGCCTGTCATTCTCTATAGGGTGGGGTGTTATGGTTGGAAACCCTAACAGCTCAGGCATTCGTTGGTGTTTTCACTCCAAATTTTCAACATTTTTTTTTGAGACCCCCCACCTCATGAACAGTGGCAATATCAGTTTGTTAGCTGAAAGCTGCTTATGCACAGCGACTATGGCATTTAGCACTACAGGTGCAAAACACATTCGAACAGGATGTGAAAATGACAGCTGTACTGTTCATGGGAGGTGGAAAATGACAATGTTGCAAATCTGCAGTAAAAATATTAAAAACTGGTGAAGTCACAAGCGTGCATAGAAACTGTGCAATGCACACCCGTAATGTAATTAGTGTGGGCATTTTTTACAGCAGATTGTCAACTCAGGCATTTTGGGACCTCCAATCATGAACAGTGTCACTGTGATTTTCTTTATCTGTCCCGAACAATGATTTCCCACAGCGACCATGCATCTCTGCGCTGAAAGTGTGAAAACACTTTTCGGCCATGTTGTGAAAAATGACAGCTGTACTGTTCATAAGGAAGTGTGGAAAAATGCCACTGGTGAAAATCTGGACTGAAAATATTACAAAGTCATGAACTTATGAGGTGCGTGGAAACTCGCAATGCTGACTCGTAACACAGTCATTTTATGGACTTTTGTCACCAAATTTTCAACATAGCCATTTTAAGACCTCTGCTCATGAACAGTATAACTGTGATTTTCTTAATCTGTCCCAAACATTGCTTTCGCACACCGACTGCACCATTGTGCGCTACATGTGTGGAAACACATTTTGGGTGACATGTGAAAAATGGCAGCTATACTATTCATAAGGAGGTGTAATAAAATGGCAATGTGGAAAATCTGGAGTGAAAATATAGAAATTCACAAACTTACAGACATGCGTAGGAACTTTCTGTAGCCTAATAAAACAGTCATTTTTAGGAATGTTTTCACCAAATTTTCAACATAGCCATTTTAAGACCTCTGCTCATGAACAGTGTCACTGTGATTTTCTTAATGTGTCCCATATATTGATTTCGCACACCGACTGCTCCATTGTGCGCTACACGGGCGGAAACACGTTTTGGACAAGATGTGAAAAATGACAGCTGTACTGCTCATAAGGAAGTGTAATAAAATGGCAATATTGAAAATCTGGAGTGAAAATATTGAAAATTCACAAACTTACAAGCGTGCGTAGGAACTGCGCAACGCGCGCTCGTAAAGCAGTCATTTTAAGGAATTTTTTCACCAAATTTTCCACATAGCCATTTTAAGACCTCTGCTCATTAAATGTGTCACTGTGATTTTCTTAATGTGTCCCATACCTTGATTTCGCACACCGACTGTGCCATTGTGCGCTACATGGGTGGAAACACGTTTTGGGCAAGATGTGAAAAATTACAGTTGTACTGCTCATAAGGAGGTGTGGTAAAATGGCAATGTTGAAAATCTGGAGTGAAAATATTGAAATTCCAGAACTTACGGCGTGCGTGAAACTATGCAACCTAGCAACAAATAAAACAGTCATTTTGAGGAATTTTTCAACCAAAATTTCAACATAGGCTTTTTGAGAGCCCACCTTATGAACAGTAGCAGTGTTGTTTAGTTACTCAGTCCCGAAAGGTGATTTCACGCAGTGACTGCGAAATCACCCTTTGGGCCTGAATAATGCCATGACAGTGCAATAATTCATGAGGAGGGGTCTCAAAACCCCATGTTGAAAATTTGGGCCCAAAATTCCCAAAAATACCTGAGATATGCAAAAAAGTTGAAAAAACCCTATCATTATACATTATACAGCTTACTGGCATTTCCTCAGTTTGCGGTCGGCTTTGAAGAGTGCAGATGTGTTCCCAGTCCACCGAAGATCGTCGCTGGAGTCCAGAGGTAAGTATGGGGTGAGGGGTGGGGAGGCAGGGTGCTCAGTGGGTGGGCGTGGGTGGGTGCAGACACAGCGAGGAACTGTTTTGATTTTCAAGTTTGTTTTTTTTAATGACGACGACGGGACGTTGCCACGCTGGGGTGGGCTCCCAGCATGGCAGAAGGATGGCTGGTCGGGGGGGCGTGAGCCAACGGGGATTGGGTGCCCCTGTCAGCCATAGCATTTGTTGCCATGCTGGGGTGGGCTCCCAGCGTGGCACCCTGTACTGGGAGACAGTGGAGCCGATGGGGATTGGGCACCCCTGTCGGCTATAGGTGTAGCCATGCTGGGGTGGGCACCCAGCATGGCATATGGACCTGTGTTTTGGGGGCATAGCACAGCTGATTGGGATTGGGCACCCCTGCCGGCTATACAGTGTGAGCGTGGGGGCATGCAGCATATGTGTGTGCGTGTGTGTGTGTGTGTGTGTGTGTGTGTGTGTGTGTGTGTGTGTGTGTGTGTATGTAGGGGGAGCATGCATGAGCAGGCGATATCTGATCGCTGCTCACTGAAGCGTAGCTCCCCCTTTCAACTGTACGCCACTGCATTTTGGAGCTGTCATAGACAGCTCCAGCAGGCATTGGAGGACTGCGGCCACGCCTGCAAACACACTGACTGAATTCGAAGAGGGCTGACACACCTCCGAAAACTCAGATGATGGCACTATGTTTCTTGCACTTTCGTGCAAGCAAACATAATGAGATCTAACAAAGAGAGACCAACTGTGGGCTACTGCCAGGTGCACAAAATTGATCAAAGAAACAAAAGTGAACTACTATCTCAGTGCCCTAGAGAGTACAAAGGGTAACCCAGCAAAATTCTGGGGTATCATAAAATCAGTTAAGGGACGAAGTTCCTCTCCATCTGTTACCCATACAAATTTCTGCAAAGGAACAACTATTACTGATAAATCTTTAATATTAGATACATTTAATACACATTCTCCATAGTAGGCCTTCCCTTTGACTCCTCCACAGCTGCCTCCATTTGTGCAATACTCTTACTAGGAAAACCGCTGGGTAGGACCTACCTCAGTGGGAAGGTATACCCTTTGCCACAAGAGTGCTTACACATCAAGCCATTATTTAATTTGTGCACTACCCCTACACTCTTGCACCCACACCAAATTGTGTTTCATACATGGGGTGCCTCTATAAGCCACCATACCCGCTCAGTAACTATATTCCCTGGAGTTACACGGCAAGGGTTTCATGCTATGTATCACTAGGGCAACATAGTACTAAAAACAAGTCCTTGTATTCCTACTCTGATGCTTTCTGTAGCCGTCAAAGGATTAAAATCTCCAAACTATCCCTTGTTGCTTTGAGGAAAGTTGTGCTTATCCTATTACTCTGTTCAGGCAATGTTGAACTCAACCCTGATCCAAGAAAAGACCTTTCATCACCCTCAGTACTCACAAAATTAAAAGGAATTAGTTTTATGCATGTCAATGCATGTAGCCTTTTAAAGAAATTCATCTCAATCCAGTCTTGGGTCACTCACACCAATCCAGATGTTCTTGTGATCTCGGAAACCTGGCTTCGTCCATCCACTCCTGATAAGGAGGTCAGCATTCCCAACTATCTGCTATTCAGATCCAATAAACAAACCAGGGGTAGTGGGGTTGCCATCTTTATCAAGGACAAATTCATGGTCTCCTCCCTTGATTCCTCTTCGATTGCTAATGCATTTGAATGTATGTCCATAAAGATTGAAATTACGCCTGCAATAGCCCTCCGTATCATAGGCTGCTACAGACCACCATCTGCTGGGTCGCAGCTCTTGTCTCAACTTTCATCTATCATGGATTCTAGTAACCTGGAAATAATTATACTAGGGGACCTTAACTATGACTGGCTGTCCAGTGCCTCGTTACCCCTCAAATCATTCTGCGATTCCCTGGGACTGTCACTACTCATCGATGAAGCAACACGCATTAACAAGAAAAACCCCATGAGTAGCACTCTTTTAGATGTCCTTCTCGTGAATAAACTGTACTTCTTCTCCCATGCTGGCATCTTTCATGCCGATGTAAGTGACCATTGTTTCATCACTGGTGTAAGAGCCAACCCTAAACCAACATCCTCCACGAAGTTCTCTACTAAAAGATCCAAACAAAACTTTGACCTGCTGGCTTATATCAATGAACTGAAAGCCTCACTGCTCTAGCAGAGCTGCTACCTTGCCAAATCAGTAAACAAAGCATATGACATCTTTCAGGAAATTATAACAAATGCCCTCAATACCCATGCTCTGCTGGTCAAAACCTGCATAAAGCCTAGAACATATCATTGGTTCACTGCTGACCTTAAGACTGCTTTAGTAAAAAGAGACATGCTTTGGAAAAAGGCCCGCAAATCACAACTAGCCAAAGACTGGCGCCTCTTAAGAACTGCCACAAACACCTGCACTAAGTTGATCAGAGAGGCTAAGTCTAATTTCTACCACTCAGAGCTGGACTCTGCCTCAAAATGCCCCACCAAATTCTGGTCCACAGTAAAAGAACTATCTGAGCATATGACAGGAAATGCGCTCCCCTCAAAAATCTCCTCAGACAATGTAATCATCAGGGACAAAAAGGAGATATTACAAGTCTTCAATAACCATTTTGCCTCTGCAGGTCTAGCATTCGACAACTCGCCTGCTTGTAGCCTGCGCTCCCAGATGACTGTACTGCCCCCTGAATCCAACCTAACAAGTGCCACCTTTTCTTTCTCTCCTGCCTCCCTGAAAGAGGTTGAAGACCGTCTCATTCATCTGGACACTAAGAAAAGCATCCGCGCAGATTCGCTTAACCCCTACTACCTAAAGATTGCCTGGTATGTTCTAGCTGTGCCAATTACTCATCTATTTAATCTGTCACTGTCTCAAGGGTCTCTCTCCAATCTATGGAAAACTGCTCTTATCATCCCGCTTTTTAAATCTGGGGATCCCTGTGATCTAAATAATTACAGGCCAATTTCACTACTCCCCATTCTGTCAAAACGTTCAGAAAAAGTTGTAAAAACCCAGCTGAGAGCTTTACTAAAAAACACAAACTTTTTAAACCCTATACAGTCAGGTTTCCGAGCTAACCATAGTATGGCGCTGGATAAGGTAACAAATGACTGGAAGCATGATCTAGACAATTAAAAGTTTGTCTGTGCTGTTTTCCTAGACCTCAGTAAGGCATTCGACACTGTCAACCATTGCCTGCTTCTTTCTTCGTTAAAAGCTTTAGGTCTAGACACTACCTCACTTGACTGTTTCCATGATTATCTAACGGATAGGCACCAGCAGGTCAAGGCAGAAGGAGAGCTTTCCTCCCTCAAACCGTTAATAAGAGGTGTCCCACAGGGCTCCATCCTGGGTCCACTCTTATTCACTATATATATTAACAGCATAGATATTGGCACCAAGGAGGCCAACATACACCTGTTTGCAGACAATACAGTACTCTACCTAAGCCGGACATCACCTGAAGCTGCCTGTGAAGACTTGCAATTTGATTTAAATATTTTGCAGTACCAGCTCCTTAACAAAAGGCTGCTCCTCAATGCCAAGAAAACAAAGGCGATGATACTTTTACCTGGCAACCACGTGATGCACCCTGCTATTACTGGTACCCTACCTCCTATCACTACCTTATTAGGCAAAAACTTGGAGTTTGTAACAAAGTTCGAATACTTGGGGGTCTGGCTAGACCACATACTCTCCTTTGTGGAACACTTGGAGGATTTGCTGAAAAAACTGAGGCAGAGGCTTGGTCTCTTCTATTGGATAAACTGCCTTCTAACCACAGAGGCAAAAAGGCAGCTTGTTCAGTCCACATTCATCTCCTTAATTGACTATGATGATTTCATTTATAGCCAATGCAATGCCTCATATCTGAGAAAACTAGACCTACTATACCACAGAGCACTGTGATTCATTACCGGTCTCCCCTTCTCCACTCATCACTGCTTTTTATGTGCTACTGTGGGGTGGACCTCCTTACAATACAGGCGAAATAGAAATGCAGCTGTATGGACATTCAGAGTTATTACTGGTAAATTACCATAGTATATTATTGATTTACTGCCACTAAGCAGGCTCTGAAACTATGCCCTAAGGAGCTGCTCCTTAATTTCTTTGAAGGTTCCTAGGGTCTGCACGTGCTTTGGGAGAGCGGCCATAGGCTTCTCACTGCCGACTCTCTGGAATAAGTTGCAGAAATCCTTGAAATTTAGGTCCCCAGTTAGTCTTTCAGTATTCAAGACCTTGTATGCTAAAACGGTCACAGAAGTATGCCACTGTTTCCACCGTCTCTAACCGCTCCCCATCTATGTACTATCACCCTCTGCACTTCTCCTTGCCCTCTACAAGCATTATCAATTAGGAACCCTGTACCTTAACTCCTACCCTGCCTCTACTTCTGTCTTCCCAACCCTCTAACCGATTTGAGTTTTTTTCACTCCCCGCATCAGCCCCACCCTTGCCCCCCTCACTCCCTTAACCCTTGATACCTGCGCTTTGTGTGAGGTTTCTGTTAATGTTGTTACTGCTTCCTCTTCTCTTTATGTATCCCTTACCTATATCCCCTTTTTTCTTTCCCTAAATATGATATGTATATAGTTAGAAATATTACATTATGTGCTCAGATATTACACTGCTTATCTTATTGTTACATAGCTTGTTTTTATTATGATATACATGTTTTATCTTCCTGCCTGTACATAAATGCATTGTATTTCAACCTTGTGTGATGCAGGTCCACCTTGTAAACTAGCTTGCTCAATGGTGTTCGCCTGGATAAAGATTTGATTGACTGATTGATTGATTGATAGTCTACAGCCTGCACATAATCAAACAGACCCAAACACTAAGATCAAACCAAAGGATTCCTTCTGCTTCTCCCCTTTTACCCATAAGTAAGTTGAAGACTTACTTATATACCTCATTGTATAAAAAAGTGCAGCAGCAGATGGCTTAGACTCCCATTTCCTAAAAATAAGCTTTCGATACCTAACAGCACCAATACTGCATTTATTTAACTTGTCTATCTCAAATAGTGAAGTCCTTTCTGTATGGAAAATAGTTCATATATTACCACTTTTCAAATCTGCTGATCCTGGAGACCTCAATAACTATAGGCCTATATCACTTCTGCCCATTCTATCAAAATTATTAGAGAAATGAATCATTAATCAGATCAGGGCCTACCAAGATAATTTAAACCTTATTAATGCACTACAATCTGGCTTTCAGTCTTTTCACAGCACTTCCACTGCCCTCGTGAAAGTATTGGATAATTGGCTTCTTGCCTTAGACCATAAACATACCACAGGAGCAGTCTTCCTTAACCTGAGCAAACCATTCAATAAAGTAGACCGTATTTCAGGAAGTTCAAGCTTATTTCAAGTTTATTTCAGGAAAACTCCATAGAGCATAATCATTTACAAGGAGGCCCTGGTAACCCATATGATACTGCTAGACAAACTTAAGGAGCATGGCATGAATGGACCCACTGTAAACTGGTTCTCCAGTTATCTGTCTTGTCGACAGCAGCAAATTAAGGTAGATGGGACCTTCTTATCACTTCTTCTGCTCTCTAGAGGGGTATCCCAAGGCTTGATTTTTGGCCCCCTCCTCTTCATGATATACGTCAATACCCTAAGCAATAATATATCCAAGGCTAAGCTCCATTTCTTTGCTGAGGATACTGTTCTCTATAGTTTAAAACCTTCAGTAATGGATGTCTGTCTTGAACTCCAATCCAAATTTGACCTTTTGCAACACAACCTTCTTTGCTCTAAACTATTGTTAAACACCAAAAAACAAAACAAAAGTTATGTTCTTCCAACCCAATAATCACTCTACTATATCCAAAAACCCAAATCCTCCTTTGCCTATCGTAACCCTGTTAGGTGACACCCTAGAGGTTGTGAATAAATTTAAATGTCTTGGCTTCCTATTTGACCATACTTTCTCCTTTTCCTCCCATACTGAAGTTCTTGCGAAAAAGTTCAAGTTAAGGCTTGGTGTCCTTTATAGGAATAAAGCCCTATTCACCAAAGATTCTAGGACAAGGTTGATCAAAACTACATTTCTTCCTCTGTTGGACTATGCTGATATCCTATATGGCACAACTACTAGTCTACAAAATGTAGATGTCCTTTACCATTGTGCCATCTGCTTTATCACTAATGCACCATTCAGGACACACCACTGTGACCTCTATGCTGCAGCTGGGTGGACATCCTGTACCACCAGAAGATTATTAAATATTTATGTCTGGGCATACAAAGCCTTGCTTTCTAAGCTACCACCATATCTCTCAAGCCAGCTTCACCGCACCTCGTGCTCCTACACCCTTAGAAAAAATGTGTATATTATGCTCGAAGTCCCTAAATTCCACACCAATTGGGGTAAATCTGCCATCAGTCACACTATCCCCCTTGGGTGGAACAAGCTGTAATTATCCCTCAAATTAGTTAATCAAGTCCCCTTAAATGCATTTAAAAGCCTTGTCACCAGGTACACAAATGACGTGTGCCACATTTCCCAGCTTAGACTCTTTAGCCTTGCTCTCCTTCTCAACCTCCCTCTAATCCTATCATGTAACTCCACCCTATTGCTCCCTCAATGCCTCAAATCTCTTTATATGCATACCCCCTTCCCCTTCCTTCCACGTTCCATCCCCTTGACCCATATTGCCTCTGTGGTTTCAACTATCAGCTCAGAATATAACATTGCAATGAGTTAATCATTTAGTATTCTTATCCCATTATGTGCTGTTGTCTGTCATTATGTACTTTTCTGTAACTGTTGCACTTGTCTTTTTAATTGTACCTGCTCTATTTATTTTATATTTCATTCTACCGTTAAGTAATTTGTCTGCATGGGACATCCTTGTAAATGAGCTTGCTCAATGGAGTCTTCCTGGTGAAATAAACTTGAACTTGAACTAAAAAAAAACCTTTAACCCTTAGGGTTTAACAACTAGACCTTTAAAATGATAACATCTTTAAAAAGGGCTAACTTTGGAACTGTTACAGCTAGAAACCTTTTTTTTTAATTAAAGCTTTGAGTCAGCTATGTTGATATGTAATTGGTTGAAAGAATGCTAACTTCTGATTGGTCGAGAGGTACTTTCAGCTGGACCATTATCCCAGCACAACGGCCCAGCTGAAAGTAGCTAATAAAATTATATTTAAAAAATACATCTAATTTACTAAAATGGATTCTTTCATAACTGCAGTTTGTCACTCCAAGAGTTGCAGTATTGTGGGCTCAGATTCACCTCATGTTTCAACCCACCCAGTACAGGCCATTACCTCACCATAACACATCCCCTGACATGTCTTATTTCTTCATTAGTGCATAGGTCAATAACAATATCAACATGCCTCCATATTATGTACATTCCTCTGTACAGACATGCATGTACAAGTATACAAATGCACAGTACAGTGCTGTACAGGTATTTCCTTGTATATTTGTTAGGTAAAGGCAACAAACAAGTACATGGTCAAACATTCAAACAATATCAGAAATGGAAGTAAAAAATAAGTCTATCATTTAATTCAGGCAGCTGCTAGGAATCTGAGTGGGTGATCAGCTTCATTTCAGAAGATTTTCTGTATTACAGGTACAGCAGCATCAGCTAGGATGCAACATAGTACTGCCTCAGTATATCTCAAATGCTACAGGGAACAGTATGCAATTGTAACCCCAAGACCCCTGCCTTTTTGCAAAACGACAGGTGGTATGCTGTTGAAGCTGACAGCAGTACCAGTTGGGGATTGGGCTCGGGGAAGACTAGATTACTTGGAACAGGGGGCCTAGGTTTGGTTACTCTGCACAGGGGCACCCAAGTAAATCCGAACACAGGAAACAATAACTGTAATGTCCAAAACCAGGAATGGGATTCTAAAGTGTGGCTTTTATTCATATCCAAACTGAACAAACAAAGCATGGATGGATCCCCACGGGGCTACATTCCTGGTAATGCAGATTAGAGATAACAAAACACTTCTTCTTATTCCAGCCCTCAGGCTCTGAACCCACCAGGCACACAGCCCGGACTTGC
The DNA here is from genome assembly GCA_016271365.2 of Neoceratodus forsteri. Taxonomy (NCBI): domain Eukaryota; kingdom Metazoa; phylum Chordata; order Ceratodontiformes; family Ceratodontidae; genus Neoceratodus; species Neoceratodus forsteri. The sequence goes on from CM057450.1 coordinate 1,648,631,996, forward strand.
ACACAGCTTTGGGTACACAGCTCGACTTGTACACTACTTGAGTTTTTCCCGTGGCCTGGCTCCTCCACCGGCCACTTGATCCATGGTCCATATGGGAATGAACCAGTTTTTCTGTTGGTGGCTACCCAAACCACCTTAGAGCCTTCGACTCCTAAAGGGAAATTTTCCTTCCAATCCCACATCTGGTTACTTCCCTCATCACCAGCCAAGTGCATGAGACAAAGTAGAAATCCACAGAGCAAATCCATAGAGGTGGACCTGGTTACTAAAGATTAATGAGGTCTCCCACCTCCAGCTCCCACAATCCATACCCGGCCATTTCTCTGGATACTAAACAACTCTTTTGAAAGCTTGGCAATGTAGATTACTGGGTAGACATATATCACATCTCCTCTACATGTCTTGACTTTCCCCTTTGTGCTGGACTTGAACATACTTTTACTTTTGGCTAAGCCTATTACTCTAGGCCTCCCCCTACTTCAGTAGTCCAATCCCCACTTTAACACAGTTCAGGATGAAACATGGTCCCTTTAGAAAAAGCAGAACTCACCCTTCGGTTGCAGGTGCCCCACAGGTGAATTTCAAAATCTTCTTGTACCCCACACACTTGGGAAAACATAAGGCAGCTTCTTCTCTAGCAGTAGCCAGGGGGTTGCCCCTGGAATAGCAGGCAAACCTTCCTGCCCCATCCCCTCAGGGATGGGGCACAGAGACCTGTATCAGCGGTCTCCACCACTTTAAAGAACAGCTTACAGTGTCCCTCTTTAGGTGGAGACACACACCTTTCCCTAAATGTAGCTCTGAATCAGAGCTGAGGATCCAAGAGCCTATGCACAGAACTGCTGTGCTCCTCTCACAAAAATCTCCAACTGCAGACAACCAACTGACTATTCAAAACTCCCTTCTGCAGATTCCAATGTGGCTCATGCAGCTGTGATAGTTCTTTGGTGATGTCATCCTTCAGTCTCAGCTGAGACTGAGAACAAAGTGAGACAGTGAGAAATCCATTTAACTGGAGTTTCACAAGCTGCCTTCCCTGCCTACCACTAGGTCTTACTGGGATTCTAGTAACCCCGGGTAACGGGGGGGTTACACAATATTTTGTGACATGTCGCTTACTGCATTGCATCATGGAAGGCTCTGGTTTAAATGAGATGTCTGTGATGTCTCTTGGATAATCAAGAGTGTCATCTCAAGACATCTTTGTGTTCAAGAACTGCAAAGCAAAACTGAGCAGTTCTGGAACACAAAGATGTTACAAGATGTCACTCCTGATTGGCCAAGAGACATCACAGACTTCCCATTTAATTTTATTAAGTATCTTTTGGGGTGAAATTATATATATATATATATATATATATATGTGTGTGTGTGTGTAATAGATAATCCACTCTTAGGTGTGCGGTCACGCCTGATATACTCATGCCTTGGTGTGTGTTGCACGCACGAGGCCGCAGGCGGAAAGGGTCAACCACCCAAGGCGTGTGTATATCAGAGTGTGACCGCACATCCTAGAGTGGGTTATCTATCTTATAACGTGGCAAAATTGTTTTTAAGGGGGGTATAAGTGGAGGTGTGCGGTTGTGCTTTGATATATATTATGGTCTCCTGATGGGCTTTTTATGGATGCTGATGTCCTTTCTTTCCTAGCCATTTTATAAAAAATTTATATATATATATATATATATAGATATATATATATTATGGTAGCACGGTAGTGCTACCATAGTTAGGTTGAGGAGCCCTTTTAAGGTTAAAGGGTCAAATTTTGCACCTTAATAACTTTGGCACCGTTTAACAGATTTGCCTGATATTTGGAATGCATGATCAAGAACCATACATCTTGGGATCTGCCAAGTTTTGTACCGGTCAGGTATACAGCTGCGGAGGTATTAAGTGTCATCTGCGCATGCGTTTACGCTATTTGGTGAATTCTTTGCTGTTGCCTACAGGTCACACATTTTGTGCGAGTGGTCTGAAATCTTCAGGGAATGTGCTGCCTGATGTACCGTTTGAAGGTTTCATGAAAAAATATTAAATGGTTCAAAAGTTATTCAAAAAACAAGTTCCCATTATAAGTTAATGGGAAAAGTTAACAAAATGTTCAACACTTTCACAAATGCAATTTTTACTTATGCAAATGCCCCTACTACTTTCGCAAATCTGCCATTTTGTTTTCAGTTAGCAATCAGAAAAATGCTTGGCATTTAAAATTGGGACCTTCTAGCAAGCTAATTCTTTCTGTATTCACCTAGTTGGACCCTGAGGATGCTAGCCATGTCTTTATTTTGGGGTTAAACACCCCAGAAATATGTTTTTAAAATTTCTAGAAAAAGTACTTTCGTAAAGTACTTTCGAGCTCTCGACACTTTTGCAAATCTGTGCAAATGCTTTCGCATTCATGAAAGTACTTTGCAACACTATGGCCAAAATGACAGGAGTGATTTGCCATGTTGCTGCAAAAGGATGGCTAGGTCTTTTGGCCTGAAATTTGGAGAGAAGGCAGCCAACATGTCACAGATGTGCCTTTTGGTGGTTTGTTAAAAAAATATTGTACGGCTCCAAAGTTACGGTACTCTGAAATTGATGCTTTTTCCCATAGACTAACATGGTGGCGTACGCTGCACCTTTCGGGGCTCATATCTTGAAAATGGTGCGAGATACAGATTTTTCATTGTGAGTTACATAGCCCTCTGGGCTATATAATCCAAAACAGTAGCCATGAAAATAATGATTTCTATGAAATTTAATTTTTTTTTCATGTCATATGGTTGCTGAGATATTTGCAGTTCAGTACTTCCAATGCTCGATATAAGCTTCCATTGCCATTACAATGCATACATTCTTTGTACACAGTGTGTTTCTCTATGGCTGCATAGAAAGGGTATGCAGTTCTGTTACTGTTACAGTTACTGTTTCTCCTTGCGTTTATGTACCTGTTAGTGTTACCATTCCCGTGTGCGCCACCGTATGTGTTACCCTTTGCGTTGTCATTTGCCCTTGCATTTTCATTACTGTTACCATTTGCGTTTCCACCTTGTGTTTGCATTGTTGTTCCTGTTACTATGTCACAAAACATCATGCGGCGGGGGACCCCAAGCTCCTGCTGCCACATTACAGTCAGTATTTCTCGTCATCATTCTCAAAAAGAAGGGAAATTTGAGGCATTAAACTCTGTTTCATGCATCAGTTAGGGTTGTTCCACAGTGACAAAAATAATGAAATTCAGTGTTGGGTTTGAGCCCCCAGATACCTCAGCCCTCCCCAACTGGCATTAGGGTGCACGACAGTCGTTGGATCCTACCTCACCCCATTCTCCTATACCTCTGCTTTTACACATGTGATGGGGTGAGAGTTAGGCCACCACCCCAATGTGCACCCCACTGCCGGGTTGGGGGGTGGGCTGGAGTTGTCCTGGGGGTTTCAACCCCAACACCTAATTTCTTTACTTTTGTCGCTGTGGAACAACCCTAACTGATGCATGAAACAGAGTTTTTTGCCTCTAATATATATATATATATATATATATATATATATATATATATATATATATGTATATGTATATATACACACACACACACCCACACACACCATGGGGGTGGGAGCTTTCTCAGTAGACTATATGGTGTTATTTCCACTGGAGTGGGATACATCCTGATGACATCAGCAAAGTGAGGATAAATGACATTTATCCACACTGTGCTGATGTCACCAGAATGCAGATATCTTCACTGCATCCTACATTCTAAATGAAAATGCTTCAGAAAACAGTTTCTGTTTCTCACTGAAGCATGCAACTTACTCAATTAGCATTGCAAAAGACATTCACCTGTGTCCCATAGTGTTTCTGAGACTCCTAGCCCATTACTGTGCTGATCTCAGCTTCGAAACAACATGCATTCTAACTGGAACTCCTTCACAAAGCAGTTTCTCTTTCTCAGTGCTACCTGCAACAGATTATCTTTCTCACTGAAGCCTGCAACATACTCAGTTAGCATTGCAAAAGACACTCACCTGTGTCCCATCATGTTCCTTAGACTCCCAGTCCATTCAGAAAAACTCACACACACACACTCACACCACACACAGAAAGAGCAGAAAACACAGAGAAACAGAAAAATAACACAGAAAAAATGTCTTTAAAGATCTGACTCCATGGTATAAATCACACACTTGATGTACAGATCATGGGATATGGAAAATATTCTCACTCCTGCAATGTGAGCTATGCATTCTTACTCATGCCTTTGGCACTCATGAGAATACAGAGCTCACTCTGCAGGAGTGAGAATATTTTCCATATCTCACTCCTTCCCATCATGTATCCCCTATACTGCATATATCATACCTCTGAAAACGTTCACATTTTTTTTTTGCTGTTCCATTCATTTGCTGCTCCATAACCACTACTGCTTATTGCAAAGTGCTGGCTGATAAAAAACATGGTGATTGTGAAAAAAACGGAAGAACTGAGGCTTGGCTAAAGAACTTTATGGTCCGGATCTGGAACCATAGCAGACTGAACATGCTATCTGTTGCCTTCAGTAATGATTTATTTGTGAATTTATAGTTGCTGGATGTTGAAATATCTAAATGTTGTTCACAAAATGAAATGAACTCCCATTCATCAAAGCAGATCAAAACACTTTTACAATTAGGAACTGGAGTGGACTGCACATTTGATATTACATTCAGTTTTGCTTTATTTATGAAAATACATATGTTTAACAGGATCTTGATATGAGGGCTGTGTTGTGGTGCGTGGAGGATCTGGATTACAGTGAGCCTTTGGGTAGACAGGGATTGGTGAGTTGTTAAATTTTCTAGAGTTTATTTTTAAAATGTTACTATGTGTTACTAATGTACTGTGATAATTGAGCACTGTTCTGCTTCATGGTTACATGATGACTGCCAGATGACAACTGGTGGGTACAAAAGAAATGGAATGTGGAATGCTGCTGCATTCTCTGGCTGCAGCTTGTGAAGACCTCTTGGCTTTATAATAGGCTATTATGCACTGTGGCTACGAGCACGTGTTGCAATGGACTAGAAAAGGAAAAGAGATATTTTATAACACATCCTAGAAATCTTTCTGAAGGACACAGACAGAAAGATCTTGCACAATCACAAACACTGGAAATAAAATGGGGTTGGGGACTGGGATAGGCTTATCAGTTTCTCCATTTCTAACTTCTTTGTATCTGTCTTGTAAAATGGCGGGAACATATTTGCCAGTCTCTCCAATAAATATCTAGATAGTTCCTACAGAGAATACAGTATATTGAACTTCTGGAAATGCAAGAAAACTCCTTAGTAATGTGAACCATGAAGCACTTTCTTAGCAAGTATAATAGTGTGTTCTGTTGCACGCCTTGGTGCCAGGAAGGATAGAGAGGCCAGTGGTACTAAGGCAGCTATGTTGTGTGGTAATAGCTTGAGTGATGCCTACTGGTAGAAACAGAGCTGAAATACAATACTGAAATGATCTCTAATACAAAGAAATACAGAATGTGATGGAAGAAGGGGAATGATGGCCCATCAAGTCTACCCATATTTATTACTACCTTACCCCTGACCTAGTGCTGCAGTGAATTGCTCATTCCCTGCCCCCCCTCCCGTTCTGCTACCTCCCCTTCCCCCTCCCTGGTTCCCCCAAGAAGGACTATGATAGATATTGCCTTCTGATATTACCCTCCTCCCAGGATGGTAACAATCATGAAACAAAATCCCTTCCTGACTGGTACATTCAGCTGCAGAATTTGACCTTATGCGTAAAAACAATGTCCAAACTGACAATAGATACTCGCTGCTGGAAACAGCGTCAGACTCTGAGCATGTTGGCATATCACTCCACAGTCACACTGGGCTAAAAAAGAGGGCAACATGTCAAAAAACAGGGCTGATGTAACAAAAAAGAAGCTGCTTATATTTGGGGATTCCATGATCTGTGGTGTGGAACCACACTTAGATTCAAACGGCACAACAAAAATTGCAGTAGTCTCACAGGAGCATCTGCAGAAAGGAACACTGATCAAATTAAAAGGCTCATACATAAAGAAGGAGAAAGGCCACACATTTTAGTCCACCTCACGACTAATGATCTGGCCAATTAGTCAGTTGAGGAGGCCAAAAAACACCTAGCAGACCTAGCAAACAGGTTAACCTCTATTTCATCCACCCTGGTCTTCTCAGAAGTTGTGCCAGTATTGGGTAAAGGTAGCAACACAGAGAGGCAAAGCGGAGAAAACTGACCACCTTAACTACAGTTCCACAACAATATATCGATGGTGTCGACATCCACACCCCCGACAGTGATGGGAACAATGCCAACAGTCGGCATTGTTCCCGACAGGTCAAAGTGTTTTTTCTTGGGGGGCTTTGCCCCCCCAACCCCCCATGGGGAGGGCTGTACCCCCGCACCCCCCATCTCTAAATAACCAACTCCGAATCAGAGTTGGTTCAGGGTGGGGGATGCAACACTGGGAATCGCTGCATCAGCAGATGACGGACCACCACAGTGACCAATCTCAACCTGGTGAGATTTGTTGCTGTGGTGGTGTTCAATGTTACATTATCATTGTGGTGGGGTAAAGCCCTTAACTGCTGGATGCTGGAATGGTGCCATGAAAGGGGTTACCGTTTCATTGGGAGCTGGCAGAACTTCTGGGAGAAGAACTTATTTAGGCATGATGGCCTTCACCTAACCAGGGAATGGGTGAGGGCACTCAGCCAGAACTTTAATGTGTGTATGCCAGTTCTTTAAACTAGTGGAAGAGGAGATGGTGTAAGCTCTAAGCAATGCAGCAAAGGAGCAAGCCACCACTCCCTGAACAACAAATAAATTGCACAGATCACCAAAGGAAACAAACATGACTGGCAGCAAAAGTGACTCAAATGTTGGGAAACAAAAAATGAAAATTCAAACCTGCATGGTGGGGTATACATTTGGAGGGCAAAGGTGATAAACGCTAGAAGTTTATCAAATAAGCTTCCTATCCTCATGGCCACCATGGTAGAAGAAGGGCTAGACTGGGTAGCTATAACAGAAACTTGGTTCCCTGAGTACCATGGATGGGACATGGTGATCCTAGGATACAACCTGTACAGAAGGGATCAGAAGGATTAAAAGGGCAGTGTGGCAATAAATGTCAGGAGGAGATAAAGGCATGGAAATCCAGTGGTTCCCAGTGGACTGAGGCACTATATTTAAGAGTTGATATGGGAAAAGGGCAGTCATCAGGCTAGGTGTAGTTTATAGGCCCCCAATACAAGGAGAAAAGTGGGACAATGAACTAGTTGAGAACATACACAAAATGACAGACAAGGGCAAAGTAATATTAGAAGGGGACTTTAAATTACCCGACATGAACTGGAGCACTCAAACAGTGATGACAAAAGGGCAGAGACTTCTTAATGTCCTTTCAGGGAGCAGGCTTAAGGCAGCTTGTGGATGCCCCAAAAAGGGGTGAGGCTGTCCTTGACCTGGTACTAACAAACAGTGGTAAGGCAAGGGAGGTCAACGTAGGGTGTCATTTGGGAAATAGCAACCACCTAATTCAAGGACTCTAAGTTAACACCTCAGAGGACACCGATCACTCCAATATCAGGGTACTGGATTTTAGGAAAGCAGACTTTATAAAAATGAGAGTCAGACTAGCTGGGTATCTAAAGGGAGTGAGTGGGAGAGGGTGGAAGAATGTGGGATGTTCTAAAGAGAGGTATCACGGAGGTTACAAACCAATGCGCCAGAAGGGCAAGCAAGCAAGAGGAAAAGAAATCCTTCTGATTCACCAAAGAGGTGGCAATCACAGTTAAGGAAAAAAGGGCTGTCTACAGAAAATTTAAGTCAATAAATAAAGGGGAAGATATGGAAACATATAAGGAGAGAATGAAGGAGACAGGCAGAGTGATAAGGAAAGCAAAAGCCCACACTGAAAACTGGATGGCGGGAGAGATAAAAGGAGGTAAAAAAACCTTTTTTAGGTACATCAGGGAGAAAAGAAATACCAAGGGAGGAATAGTAAGATTAGCAGTGGAAGGATGAAGATTAGTAGAAGGAGATGGAGAGAAAGTAGAGGTTCTTAACAGGTACTTCTGCTTGGTATTCACTATAAAGGAAGAAGGGAACGGACTTGCGCTAACAAGAAGCAACACCACTGAACCAGAGATGGACAAGCATCTTCATGGAGGAACAAGTCTTGGAAGTGCTAAATAAATTAAAAGTAAACAAAGGCCATGGGTCAGGATGATATACACTCCAGAATCCTAAAAGATCTGGTGAAGGAATTGGCAGTGCCCCTGGCAGAACTCTTTACCAAATCTCTTGCAGGTGGAGTGGTAACTGAAGACTGGAAGAGGGCTATGGTGGTAGCACTACATAAATCAGGTAGCAAAGAGGAGACAGGGAACTACCATTCTGACCTCTGTCATAAGTAAACTGATGGAGTCATTACTGAAACAGAGAATAACAGCATTCTTGTAATCTAGTGGGCAACAGGACCCAAAACAACATGGGTTTAAAACAAGGAGGTCATGTCAAACAAATCTGGTTGAATTCTTTGACTGGGTTACCATGGCAGTAGATGATGCAGCAGCTGTGTATGTAGTCTTCCTGGACTTTAGTAAGGCCTTCAACTCTGTGCCACACAGAAGGCTGGTATAGAAGTTGGGCTACATGGGAATGGGGAATGAGGTAGTAAATTGGGTCAAAAGCTGAATGAGTGGGAGAACATAGAGAGTGCAGATTAATTGCTCCCTAACTACAGAAGGAGTGGTAACTAGTGGAGTGCCCCAGGGCTCCGTGCCTACTGGGTCAGTTCGCCATATATAGAACGGGGCATGCCAAAACCATGTAACAGAGACAGCATGGGCAGGAATAGTGACATGGTGCAAAACCGATAAATGGTCTATGTGCGGTTGTGCACCCTGTCTCTGTTCCCTCACAGAGGATAAGTCATCTGCTAGGAGGAGAGTCCACTGAGTAGCTGCCGTGGCTTGATATGATGAGCTACAGGCAGCAATAGAGGTGGTGCGTCTGCGGCCCAGGTATCGATTCCCATCCCAGATGCATGGAATTTTTCTTTTTTTTGCATGTTGTACGATTTAAGTGTACAACACCCCCTGGAGTTTATTATTTTAGTTGGGGGGGTCAGAGGGTGCGGGGTGGAGCCCCCTGCAAAACATAAAGAAACGCTGCTGGCAATATATCACACTGTATTGGCAGCACGGTATACTGCTGCGGTATTGTGTCATGTGACATTATGGCCCCGTGCTGGCTCGGTGTTGAGACCTCTACTTTTTAACATATTCATAGCTGATATCACAGATGGGCTGGAGGGAAAGGTGTGTCTGTTCACGGATGACACCAAGATATGCAGCAGGGTTAACTCACCTGAGGGAGTAAGGAAAATGGAATCAGATCTAAGAAAGCTGGAGGAGTGGTCTAGAACATAGCAACTGAAGTTCAATGCCAAAAAGTGCAAATTCATGCATCTGGGAAAGTGCAACCCCAAAGCGGAGTACTATTTGCATGGTGAGAGGTTGGCAGCCAAGAGCCAAGAACAAGATCTGGGAATCATCATGTCAGAAGACTTGAAGGTGGGTAAACAGTGTGAAAAGCAGCACTAGAGGCAAATAGCATGCTGGGTTGCAGTAGTAGGGGAATCACAAGAAGAAAAAGGGAGGTGGTGTTGCCACTGTACAGGTCACTTGTGCATCCTCACCTGGAGTACTGTGTACAACTTTGGAGGCCACACCTCAGGAAGGATATAGACAGGATTGAGACGGTGCAGAGGAGGGCTACAGAAATAATTTAGGGGTGGGACCATCTGTCCTATGAAGACAGGTTGTGGGATCTAATCATGTACTCCCTAGAAAAGAGAAGGGAAAGAGGGGACATGATAGAGATCTTCGAGTACATCAGGGGTATAAATAGGATACAGTCACATGACCGCTTTCAAGTCAAGGAGGACTCTAGAACAAGGTGTCAGGACCTGAGAATTAAAGGCAGTAAGTTCAGGACAAATGTAAGGAAGTTCTTCTTTATGGAAAGGGTCTGGGATGCATGGAACGGTCTGTTTGCTGAGGTGGTGAGGGTTAAAACAGTGGGGGAGTTCAAGACAGCCTGGGACAGACACAGTGGCATCTGGATATGGAAGGGGAAATAGGGAGAGGAGTAGCAAATAAACTTTGGGCAGACTAGATGGATCTCTGGATCCCCTTCGGCCATCACCTTCTGTGTTTCTACATAATTTTACTGATGTTGTAACAATCGTGTTGATTAATATATTTGTTAGAGGATCAGATAATTTAAGGGTGAATCAACAAACTCACTATTCATTACTTGATATGTTTCATTATTAAAACCATCTCATGACCAGGGTAGTTTGAGCTTCAGACTGTTGGGGGTTTTGTTTATTCTGATCTAGTTCTGCACTGCAAAGGGACAACGTCATGCTTTTACCCTTTATATATATTAATTTCTAGACACAGATTGGATACATGTGGAAAAATGTTCAAACCAAATTTGGAATCAAACAAGCATTTTGTTTTATTAAACAAAAATATTTAATATAATATCAGCATAGCAGATATACTGTGAAATAATTGAATGAACAGATTTATAGTTTCATGTCTAGACAGTGTCATGTTAGGACAACTGCACTTTTATCGTTACAATGTTACATGTTATGAATAAATGAAACAGTTTGGCTGTGTTGTCCAGGTATTCTATCATTCTCTGAAATTTTTTCTGCTCTATCACAAATGCATAGATTCTGGGTCTGGAGACTGCACATTTCTGAAAATAGCTCCATTCTCCAGATAATTTATGTCTACCTTTTCAACCTTTCCTTCAATTTAGGTTGTGGCTTAGCAGCTTTCAGAGTTATAACTCAAACTCCCTTCTTCTCCCTCTGTCTTCTAACTCAAGAAGCTTACTTGACAAGAATTCATGTCTGCTACCTCAGACCCTTTGGTAAATAGATTCTTTGTCCAGACAGAATCATGCTTTCTATTAGTATTTTCAGCCATCAGTTTCTTTTTAAGAAACCAAACAGCTCTGTGTTCCAACCATTATGAATACAACACAACAGCCTTCTCTTATTTCTTTATTTATTTATAGTTTTTGACCAGTAGACACACTAAGCTAGACTAGCTTGTTTCCAGGTGTATCCTGGGGTGTGGTTTGCATGAACCAGTTTTTGATGGGAAATGTTGGCCATGACATGAGGGAACTCCCCAGCTCTTCTATGACACAAAATGTATGCCTTAATTTAAGAACAATCAGTGAAAAAAGGATCCCACCATGAATGTGGAATATTGTTTGATTAAACTGTCATGGGGGATTGGGAATTACATAGAAACATAGCAACACAGACTATGAAGACAGAAAAAGACCATAGGTCCATCCAGTTTTCCCATATTCCCTATAACCCCCGAAACCTAATGTTCCTCCAGGGTACTAACCCTTCGATTCCTATTCCCTTTTTCCTCCCTGGTCTTGTCACCCTGGGTGACCACTATTCTCTTCATTCTGTCCCATGCCTACTTGAATTCCATGACTGTGTTTGCACCTACCATCTCGGCCGACAGACTGTTCCAAGATTCCACCACCCTTTCCATAAAGAAATACTTCCTTACAGCCATGAAGATTATGAAGCCAGAAAAAGACCATAGGTCCATCCAGTCTGCCCATATTCCCTATAATTCCCGAAATCTAATGTTCTTCCAGGGTACTAACCCTCTGACTCCTATCCCCTTTCTCCTCCCTGGTCTTGTCACCCTGGGCAATCACTATTTCCTTCATTCTATCCCATGCCTGCTTGAATTCCATAACTGTGTTTACGCCTACCATCTAAGCCGACAGATTGTTCCAAGATTCCACCACCCTTTCCATAAAGAAGTACTTCCTCACATCCCTCCTGAACCTCCCTCTGTTAATTTCCACTCATGACCACGTGACCTTGAGTGGGTATTCAGGGTAAATAATTCCCCAGAGCTTACTTGTCAATTCCTTTAAGGAACTTGATGGTCTCTATCATATCTCCCTACTCCCTTCTGGTTTCCAGTAAGTACATTATTTAGTGCCTTGAGGTACTCCTCATAGGATCTGCTCTGCTGGCCCTGAATCCTTTTTGGTACTCTGTGCTGCACTGTTTCCAAATTATTCCTGTTCTTTCTGAGGTGAAGACTCCAGAACTGAATGCAGTACTTCAGGTGAGGCCTTTGCATGGATCTGTATAGGGGAAGTAGTACCTCTTCTGCTATCAGTGCCCCTCCTGATACATCCCAGCATCCTGTTAGCCTTGCTATAGGTCTTGCTGCACTGATTTATTTGTTTAAGGGAGTTATGGATGATGACTCCTAGATCCTGTTCCTCTTCTATAGTGCTAAGTCTCACCCCACCCATCCAGTACTCAGTCTTCGGGTTCCTTTTCCCTAGCTGCATTACCTTGCACTTTTTGACATTGAATTTTAATGCATTCACTCTACTGGAGTTCTTTGAGAGTTCCACCACTTGTATCCTGTATACTCTTAACACTGCATCCTGGGCCTTTCTAAGCAAAATCAGGCCATAATCAGCATGCCACAAACAAATCTGAATACCTCATGAACCGTAAGTGCTACACACAAAGTATGAGCAGCAAAGTTGTTCGGCACAAAATTACCTTTCCAATGGTGCTATGCAATTAGTTATAAGCAATGTTTTTTTTCTATATTAGTCGAAATAACAGAAGAAGCTTTTTTTTTTAATTAAAAAGTCATCAAAAAACATTTTGGGTAGCAAAATACGTAACATATAAACACCAAATTAAGCATCCATACATTAGATTTAGGTACAATTTTTCTAATATAAAACATGTATTTTTTCCCATTTTATTCAAGATGCTTAGGAGGGGCTTGAGGAACAAATGTCAGCCACACGCACCATACCATAAACAAATGTGAATAACTCCTGAAGTATACGTGATACATACACAGTATCAGTGGCAAAGTTGTTCAAGACAAAATTACCTCTCTAATGGTGCTATGCAGTCAATTCTAATCAATTTGTTTTGCAAGTAACACAGAAAAATAGTGCTGATGACCTGAGAAGTGTCCAGGGTACACAGGAAGTCTTTGTCTGCTGACTGAAGTCATTTTGGGACACAAATGGGATGATTTGGCCACCATCTACAGGCATTTCGAGGAGGTAATGAGGTAACCTCATTGACCACCACTCTCTGCTGCCTCCTTTCTAGCCAACTGCCCACCCAGCTCAGTAGCGTTTTAGCTGTACTCAGGTCTTCAATCTTTTTGAACAACCTTGTGTGTGGTACTGAATCAAAAGCTTTGCTGAAGTCAAAGTACAGCAGATCCATAGCATGGCCCTTGTCTACCTCCTTGGTCACCCAGTCAAAGAAAGAAATCAGGCTAGTCTGACAAGACCTTCCTGCCACAAATCCGTGTTATTTACTACCCTGGAGACCATTGCTTTTTAGGTAGTCCATGAGGACCTCTTCGACTAGTGATTCCATAAGCTTCCCCATGATGGAGGTCAGACTGACAGGCTTTTAGTTTCCAGGTTGCTTCCAGTACCCCCTCCGCCTAATGAAGCAGTACAACATCTGCTATTCTGCAGTCCCTTGGAACTTCCCCAAACCTACAGATAAGTGAGCTGTTGAACACCCCAGCCAGTGATTGAGCCAATTCTGCTGCTAATTCCCTAAGTATCCTCAGATGCAACCAATCTGGTACTAGGGCCTTATCTATCGTAAGGGCCATCAGCATTTTCAGGACCCTATCACTAGTAAGTATTGGCTGCCTAGTTTCCTAGACTCCCTTAGTGGCCACTTTGATGCTGGTATCTAGCATGGAGTCACAGTTCTCCTTAGTCAATACTGAGCAAAAGTAGTCATTCAGGACAGTGGTCTTTTGCTCATTCTCCTCTATCAGCCTACCCCCTTAACTAATGATGCAATGCCCCATTTTTCCTTTTTTCCACTGATATATCTAAAAACTGTTTGTTTTTTTTTGGTTCCTGGCCTCCTCCATGATAGGACATACTATGTAAACAAGAAACTCAATATGCCAATGCTCGGCATACCAAGTAAACTGGCCCAGAAGACACTGTCCTGAATCATTGAAAGGCCGATGCACAAATTACAAGCATTTCAGTGATATCAACTGTAAAATGCGGGGGGCTTCACCCACCGCACCCCCCATGTGGGGGGCTCCACCCCCATATCCCCTGGTAACTAAAATATCAAACTTCGAGGGGGAGCGGACCCTGGAGTAAAATTATAATAGTTACAGGGGGGTGCAATGTGTAAAATGGCATGACCCAGACCAGAACCCAGGTCACGCACAATATGCTGTCAGAGCACCAGGTGGTATTCCCTTCCACACCACCGGGGCAGCTTAGCCAGCAACCCCATCCATCTGTCCTTTCCAGAAGCTCTGATGAGGTCCATCACATCCTCTTCCTTACCCTGTCAGGAGCACTAGCATCGGACATAGTTACATCTGGTTACCACAGCATTTGGGGAAAGCTGACCGGCATAATGTGTGTGTGGCTGCACAGGTTCCAGCAAAAGAAAGTATTCCCCATGATATGCAGCTCCATGTCTGTTTTTCCCTTTCCTGATGGCCCACTTTGCCTCCCTATTTTTTTTGTAGATAATCCTCCATTTCTGTCTTCCTCTGCTTTTCCTTGAATTTATAGAAAGCCTTCTTTTAGCCCTAACTGCTACCATGACCCTAGCTGAGAACCATACTGGTCTCTTAAACCTGCTTTAGATTCTGTTCATTTACTTGCCTTTGTTGCCTCGAGATGGCTCCCTTTATTGCCTCCAACCTCTCCTCTACCACCCTTATGTCCTGCACCCCTACTAACTTATCCCTGATCAGTTCCCTCAACCTATCGAAGTCAGTCCCTTCCAAAGCCAAGGACTTGAGTTCTTGATTGTGGGTTGCCAGCCCCAAGGACCAATTCAAACCACACCATCTTGGAGTTGGTGAGCACCACATCAAAGATTGCATTCACCTGGTAGGTTCCTTAACAAGCTGCACCAGTAGACAGTCTTGGCTGGCATCCAGTAATGCCTGACTCCTGTCACTCTTGGCCACCAGGACCTCCAATTGATGTCAGGCATGTTCAAGTCTCCCACCACCACTACTTCCTCCTTTGCTGTCACTCTTTAAAGTTCCTCTTTGAGTTCTCTGTCCCTTTCTTCCCCTTGCCCTGGGGGCCTATAGATCACTCCTAAGCACACTTTCCTGCCTGAGGTTGGCATGAGTTGCATCTATACTGACTCAGCCTCCCCACTGCTACACCTAATACTTTCATTAAGTCAAATTGCGTTAAGGGGAACTTCAAACATAAAAGTATGAAACAAAGATTGTGCCCAAGTGCAGTACTCTATTCAGCTAGAAATCATAGAACATATTTTTTGAATGTCCTTTTGCATAGGTCTTCTGGACAATGCTGGAAGATAAATGCAGAAATCCTGGATGGGCATCTTTAACTTTTGTGGGACATCTTACATCACAAAAGAATTATGATAGCAGTACTATGAGCCTTTTATTTACATGCGTGAATTTTCTCTTTTGGGGGGACCCTTCTCTGGCTTGAGGAAGGCATCCCCCCTTCCTGTGTGTATACCCTCACCTCACTACCAGTACTTTGAGGACTTACCTCTATACCATACCCTTCACACGCCAGCTGGTGAGCCATGTTTCACACCACAACTGGCCAAGTACAGGTCGGCAGAGTGCCATTTTCCATGCGGTGAGAGTCGGAAGGCCAACTATCATCCACACTGGAGTGGTGCAATTTTTTTGAAATCAGTCTTTCTTTCTTTCTTTCTTTCTTTCTTTCTTTCTTTCTTTCTTTCTTTCTTTCTTTCTTTCTTTCTTTTTTTTTGTACCTGTGTTCCTGTTTCAGTACATCCCCACTGGAGACATGACATGCAGTGATGTCAGAGCACATGCACCAATGTCCGGCACATCCCCACAATGCTGTGTGGCTCAGATTGTGGCACCCCCAGCCTCCACCAAGGGTTCTCCACCACCAAGCACTGGGCCACCCTCCTCCCCAGAGGAGGAGAGCAGTCCCTCAGGCACTTGCTCCTCCTCCCCCAGCTGGCCCCAGTGCCCTGGATTCATTCCTGAACCTGAGACACCAGTGCTGCAGGCAGTAACACTACCGCTGCACCCGTGGGCCTGCCTCATGTGTGAATTTTCTTCTTTGGCCAACTTAGTGTAAACTGAATTTCTGACAACAGGAGTTGAGTCAGTTATCTGCAGTTAATCTGGTTGAACATACAAACATACGATCATACCCAATTGCCAGCAGATACAGGCCTTACAGTCTATCTAGTCTGCTCGAGTGTGGGCATGTTGATTATTAAACTGCAGCTGCCTCCCCTTGCATGTCTTTCTGACTTAGTGCCCTCCACCACTGACTTCTCTCTCCCATCATCTCTACAGTTTTGACCCTCCCTTTGGCCCTATCCCACCCTCTCTTGAAACTGCCCAATGAACATGAACTCCAAGTAATATTTAAACAGGAAAATAACTTTCTGTCACTTAGAACTGATAGCCAGATGGAAATATAGTATGTAGGATGTGTTCCCTATTATATATAAAGGTAGTCCAGAATTTCCAAGTGGGGGTCCTTTTTTTCCTTTTGTTGAATGAGTTGATTTCCTTTTTTTACAGGAAGCGATCACTACACAGTGTGGTTCTTCCTAAATTTATGAAAGGAGGCAGCAAGGACCAAGACAAAGGTAGTGGACTTCAGAAGAGTGAACTTTGGTAAGATTGGAGACATACTAGTGAGGAATCTTGTCAAGATCCACCCAGACATGGATGCTGACCAGAAATGGTCCATTGTCAAGCTGGGGCTGGCAGAGGCCACTGACACTTGTGCAAAGACCCAGAGTAAGAAGGCCAGGACCAAAAGATTGAGCTGGCTATGCAAGGAGATAGTAGAGAAAGTGAGGAAGAAGAGGGCTGCCTTCAGTAGATATAAGAGATCCAAGCATGTGGAGGACAGGGAGGAGTACTTGAAGAAATACAGGGAGGTGAGTAGAGTAGTCAGAGTAGCTAAGGCTTCAGGGGAGCTAAGGCAGCGATGAGCCAGAAAACTACAGGCCAATTAGTGTAACCTCTGTAGTGGGGAAGTTAATGGAGGCCATTCTAAAAAAAAGGCTGGTGTCCTTCCTTTGAAGATTATGGTCTCCAGGATGATAGGCAGCATGGGTTTGTCAAGGGAGGTCTTGTCAAACCAACATGATAGACTTCTTTGACAGGGTAATGATGTCTCTGGACAGGAGGCAGGTGGTGGATGTACTATACCTGGCCTTCAGCAAGGCATTCGACTCAGTGCCACATGGCAAGCTAATCAGCAAGCTGTGGGACCTGAGAGTGGTGGACAGAATTCTGGGGTTGGTCAAGATCTGGCTAATGGACAGGAACCAAAGAGTGGTGATGGGGAGGACTGTCCAATTCCAGGCCTGTAACCGGTGGGGTACCACAGGGCTCAGTACTCGGCCCTGTACTGTTCAACATATTTACTGGTGACATAACAGAGGGGGTAAATAGCAAGATCTGCCTTTTTGTTGATGATGCCAAGCTCTGTGGGAGGGTGGACATGGAGGAAGGGGAGACAGGATTTAAGGGAGGACCTGGCTAAGCTGAAGAAATGGTCAGGCATATGGCAACTAGACTTTAATGCCAAGAAATGTAAGATAATGCACGTGGGAGCCAGAAACCCAAAGGTCAGTTACGAGCTGAATCATAGGAGGAAAAGGACCTGGGAGAAATGGTCAGGGGTGATATGAAGCACTCAACATAGTGCAGAAAGGCAACAGCCAAGGCAAATAAAATGTTGTGCCTCATCACCAGGGGTATCCTCTCTAGGAGGGAGGAACTTATTCTGCCACTGTACAGGTCACTGGTGCAACCACATCTGGAATACTTTTTTTAGTTCTGGTGTCCTTACCTGAAGAGGGATATTAAACTATTTGAAGGGGATCCAGTGGAGAGCTACCAAAATGATCCAGGGCATAGGAACAGGGCATATGAGGAGAGGCTGAGGGTGCTGAACATGTACTCCCTGGAGGACAAACAGGAGAGGGTAGATATGATTTAGACCTTCCAATATCTCAGGGGCATAAACAGGGTTGGTACAGAGGGTATCTGTAATTTAAGAAAGAAGGTTACAATAGGGGAACATAGCCTGAAATTGGTGGGGGGTAGATTCAAGAAGGAAATGAGGAGGCACTTTTTCACTGAAAGGGTGGTTAAGGGATGGTATGAGTTACTAGAGGAGGAGGTGGTGGCAGCAAAGTCAGTGGTCAGTTTCAAGGAGGGGTGGGACAGGGTGATGAAAAGGAGTAGGACCAAAGGAGGTGATACTGGGAAGAGGATAGGGGACGGGAATGGGATAATGGGGGAAGACTCCAGAAAGAGGTGGGAAGGGGGGCATCTCCAGTGAACTAACTAAGCTGCGCACTTGACCAGACTCGAGAGACCATTACGGCCAGTTTCTGCTGGCAATTTTGTATGTTTGTGTGATGTACGAAAGGCTAACACAGGGGATCAGGGAAGGAGAACAGAATTTCTTCAGGTATATTAGTGAGAAAAGAAGCTGCAAAGATGAAATTGTAAGGATCAAGAGGGAAGGGGTGGGCAGAAAAGGGAGGGATAAGGCAGATGCGCTCAATGAGGAAAAGAATGGGCCTGTGCTACAGGGTGGGGTGAGTGGGCAATGGAGGAGTAGGGGTAACAGATATGGTAATCCTGGACAACAGGGTTCTGGAGGGCCTGAAATCCCTGTGGGTGGATAAGGCACTGGGACCAGACAGTGTGCATCCAAGAGTCCTGAGGGAGTTGGCAATGGTCTTGGTAGGCCCTCTGGCAGACGTGTTCAACACCTCTCTGGAGACAGGAAGCATGCCCCAGGACTAGAAGATGGCACATGTGGTGCCGCTCCACAAGAGTGCACACAGGAACAAGCCTGGTAATTACTGACTGGTCAGTCTTACCTCAATTGTAAGGATGTTGATGGAGACCATTCTTAAAGAGAGGCTAGTTATCTTTTTGGAAATGTATGGACTCCGGGATGAAAGACAACATGGATTTGTCTTGGGAAGATCCTGCCAGACCTATCTGACTGACTTTTTTGATTGGATGGCAAAGGCACTTGATAGGGGCCATGCAGTGAATGTCCTGTATCTGGACTTCAACAAGGCCTTAGATTTTAGGAGTGTGGATTTTGCTAAAATGGGGAAGAGTATCAAAGAGACCCTGACAAGGAGGGAGATAGGAGGAGGAATAGAAGAGCAATGGGAACACCTGAAGAGAGCCATGGAGGATGTGACAAACCAATGTATCAAGGTAGTAAACAGAGGCAAGAGAAGGAGAAAACAGCTATGGTTCTTGAAGAAGGTGGCAGACAAGGTAAGGGCCAAAAGGGTGGGTTTCAGGAAATATAAGGAGACTCAAAGGGAGGAAGACAGGGAGGTGTACCTAAATAATCAGAGAGAAGCTGGGAAGGCTGTAAGGAGAGCAAAGGTGCAGACCAAAGATAGATTAGTGCAGATGGTGAAGAAAGGGGACAAGACATTCTATAGGTACATCAATGAAAGAAGGGAAACCGGATTGGGGGGGGGACTGTAAGGCACAAAGGGGATACAGGAGAATGTGAGGAGGGAGACCTGGAGAAGGCATAAATACTGAACAAATACTTCTGATCAGTATTCACTAAAGAGGGGGAGAGTCAGGGACCACAACAGGGTAACAGATATGAAGGGGAAGGGGAAACACAAGTCTGTTCACAGGGAAGTGAGTCTTGGAGGAGCTCACAAAACTAAAGGTGGACAAAGCAGTGGGGCCAGATGGCATTCACCCAAGGATATTAAGGGAGCTGTGAAGAGAGCTAGCAGCTCTTCTGGCAGTCCTGTTCACCAAGTCACTCAACACAGGAGTGGTTCCGAAGGACTGGAAGAGGGGCATGTAGTCCCTCTACACAAAAGTGGTAGTAGAGAGGAGGCAGGGAACTATAGGCTGGTCAGCCTCACCTCAGTAGTGGGTAAGATCAGAAAGGCACTGCTTAAAGAAAGAATAGTGGAACACTTGGAATCCATCGGTGCCCATGATCCGAGGCAACATGGATTCACAGCAGGAAGGTCATGTCAGATGAATCCAACAGATTTTTTGGCTGGGTGAGAAAGGAAGTAAATCAGGGGGGCAGTGGACTTCGCCTACCTTGATTTCAGTAAGGTCTTCAATACCATCCCACATAAAAGGCTGATTAACAAGAATGGTTGCCTGGGAATGGGGCACAAGATGGTAAATTGGGTTAGGAACTGGCTAACAGACAGGAGGCAGAGGGTGGTTGTAACTGGGATCCAATCTGGGGAGAGGGTGGTGACCAGAGGAATACCACAGATATCAGTCCTTGGACAGTCCTGTTTAATGTCTTCATTAGTGGGATTGCCGAATAATTGGAGGGAAAGATCTGCCTGTTTGCAGATGACACCAGGATCTACAACAGGGTGGATACTCCAGACAGGATGCAGAAAATGAGGTGGGATCCGTGGAAGCCTGAAAAATGGTCTGAGCTCTGGCAACGGAGGTTCAATTTGAAGAAGTGCAAAATAATGCACTTGGGATGAAAGAAACCTGGGGAGAGCTACAGGATGGGGGGGCAGTTGCTGATGATCACCAGGGAAGAAAGGGACCTGGGGGTTATCATTTCAGATAACCTAAAGATGACAAAGGCTGCAGAGAGGGTCAGTGGTATGCTGGGGTGCATAGTCAGAGTTATCACTAGCAGAAGGTGGGAGGTGGTGATGCCATTGTATAAAACAGTAGTGAGGCCTCACCTAGAGTACTGTGTGCAGTTCTGGAGGCTGCACCTTCACAAGGATATTGACAGGGTGGAGGCAGTCCAGAGAAGGGCGACTAAGATGGTACAGAGGTTGCACCAGAAAGCATATGAGGAAAGATTAAAGGACCTCAATATGCACTCACGGGAGGACAGGAGGGGGTGGGGGGAACATGATAGAAACATTTAAGTATCTTAAGGGCATAAACAAGGTGCAGGGGAGACATCTTCCAATATAGGAGTTCAAGAATTGGGGGTGCTTGATACGAAACTAGAAGGGGGCAGGTTAAATGGAAACATGAGGAACTTTTTCCTTCATGGAGAAGGTAGTAGACACATGGAATAGTCTACCACAGGAGGTGGTGAAAGCAAGCACAGTGGAGGGATTTAAGCATGCCAGGGACAGGCATAAGGGAACCTTAAAGATGGGAAAGAGTGGTGATAAGCCATTGACCACAAAAGATCAGAGGCTGTAAACAAGTGTAGGGCTTACAGGCAGACTGGATGGGCCTGGCAATCCTTATCTGCTGACAATTTCTATGTTTCCTTCGACTCAGTGTCACATAGAAAGATGCTTAATAAACTGAGGAACATGGGAGCTGGGGAGAATGTGGTAGGATAGATTAGTAGCTGGCTGCAGTATAGGCAGCAGAGGGTAACAATAGGGGGAGAACTCTCAAGTCCCAGAGCTGTAATCAGCAGGGTCTTACAATTCTCAGTACTAGGACCAATGTAATTTAACATCTTCATAGGCAACATAGCAGACGGCATTAAGAGTTAAATCAGCCTGTTCGCAGATGACACAGAGATCTGTGTGAGGTTTGTAAGGGAGGAAGGGAGGCAAGAACTCCAGGAGGACCTGGCAATGCTTGAGCGCTGGTTGGACATATGGCAGTTGGGGTTCAATGCTAAGAAGTGCAAAGCAATGCACTTGTGAGCCAGAAACCCTGGGACTAGCTACTGACTGTAATGTGTGCAGATAGCCACATCAGAGGAGGAAAAGGATCTGGGGTTACTAGCACAGGGGACATGAAGCACTCTGCACAGTGCAGGAAGGCAGCTGCCAAAGCTAACAAAATGCTGGGGTGCATTGCCAGAGGAATCACCTCAAGGAGTGAGGAAGTCATCCTGCCACTGTACAGGTCACTGGTAATACCTCACTTGGAGTACAGTGTGCAGTTCTGGTGCCCCTGTTTAATGAAGGGTGTAAAACTCTTGGAGAGGGTGCAGCATAGGGCGACAAAGATGATCCAAGGTCTGGGTGACAAACCCTATGAGAAGAGACTGAGGGAGTTCAACATGTATTCCCTGGAGGACTGGAGAAAGAGGGGATATGATTGAGACCTTCAGATATATAAAGGGCATAAATAGGGTTAGTACTGAGGACATATTCAGACTAAAGGGGTGGAAGATCATGAGGGGACACAGTCTAAAGCTGATAGGTGGTACATTCAAAAAGGAAATGATGAGACAGTATTCTACTGAAAGGTGGTAACAAGGTTAAACAAATTGCCAGAGGAGGTGATATCACTGAAAACCATGGGCAGTTTTAAGAGGGGGTGGGACAGGGTCAAAGGAAAGGTCAAAACTGAGGATAGGCTGGGAAGGGGACTGAGAGGGGACTGAGAGGATATATCTGGTGGACAGGAAATGGGTGAGGGGGCAGCTGCAGTGGATTAGACTGGGAGCTGCAAACTTGAACAGACTTAATAAACCTTTATGGCATGCTTCTGCTGGCAATTTCATATGTTCATAATTTATAGTTAACCAAGAGTAGGACTGATTTTAGGGATAATAAAGTGGGGTTAGAGTTTTTGGTTTTTTATCTTTTGGGGGGAATTTATTTATAAATAACAAATATTGTGCATTTACCTGAATGTTGTCGTATATTTTGTTTTTATTCAACAAAAATTCACCTGCTCTTCTACAATAAGTGCCATGGGATCTTTTACTTTCACCTGAACAGATCAGAGATGGGCAGAAGGGACCTCAGTGAAATGCCTCATCCAAAGGATAGCAGCTCCTCAGTGTCTCCCCTTTCTGCACTACATTGTCAGTTCAAGGTGTCTCTAACTCAAGTGTACAGTATAGGCATTTACAACCCCAGTTGCTATAGTGCTGACCTTCAAAATAAATCTTTTAGTTTGGTTTATTTCTCTGACTGAAGGCTCTCCTTACTATGTGTTTTAATTTTTGATTGTGACCTGGCTGTGATTGTAGTGGGGGAAAGCACTTACTGTTTTTAGTTATAATAGGATCATCATACAATGAAGGCTAGCAATAATTATTTTTCACAGTAACTGACTTCAAAATTAATTGAAATTGAAATCTGCTCTAATCATTTGGGAAGCCATACTCTAATGTAAGCAAACCATTGGGCATCCACGATAACGCTGGATGACATGAGCAGAGCCAGTACTGTAACCCTGAAGGTAAGCTGCTCTGCAATCTATCATTTTGGGAGCAAAGCCTAAATTTGTCTGTGTGCTTCTTTGCAATCTATTTCTGATTGTCTGACAATCAGGAGTGAAAGTTGCCACAGTGATCAAACACGGAGTCATAGTTTTAAAGCTACATAGCTCTGAAGTTTTACACTCTGACACCTCAAAAAGTATACTACACTCAAGTCTACAACTATCAAAGTTACTTTCATGTGAGTTTTGATGTTAAGCCAAGCCAGACTTTACAAAGGATAGTGCATCTCAAGATCACAAAAATAGTTCAAAAGAACAGCTTAAAAAATAATTTAGTAAATTGCTCCCCCTCCCCATATTGTCTGCATACCCTGTACTAAGTCTAAACATTGCTTCTAGAGATTGGCACACTTTTTAATGCTTTGGCTCTTGAGCAGGTATTTGTAATGACAGCCATCTTTCAGGTGCGACATTCCAGTGGATTATATCACTTCAGAGCCTATTTTAGTAGTCTGTGCCAAACTAGTTAAAGAATGCTAAAAGCTTATACAGCTAGGCACTCTGAATCTTGTTGCACCCTTCTTATTTAACTCCTTTTCCCCACCTAATGAATGCAATATAGTAGATGCAATTATATTTTATCTAAGGTATATTCTAAATGAGATGAGTACTTATATAACATGAAACTGCATGTTACATTTTATTAGTACCTTTACTAGTCTCAAAATAAGTTAAATGTTATGTTTCCAAGCAGTTTTCACTAGAGCTGGTAATTGTCTGGATCAACACATTACACTGTGTTGACCATGACAGGCAGCCTGGAGCAAGAGTATGATAATACAGTACAGTCTGAATACAATGGTTTATACTATGAGGCAAGGAATTATTTAATGACTTTTCTATAGGGAGCCCCTCACCTTGGTCGTAGACTGTAAATGCCTAACACTGTGCATGTACAGTAGTCACTGAGTTCCGGTTCTGCCAGTTCTTCTGTAGGCATTTTTCCTTTTGTTCTCCTCCACTGGCTTTTTGGCAAAATTTTCAAACCCGATAGCTTAACTGCTTCGGCCAGACTATGTATTGAAACAATAAGCAGATGGCAGCCATCCGTCTAAATAGTTCCCAAAGCTATACTATTACACGTTGATTTTTGTTGCTTCTCTCTAAACTTACAGCACAGCATTGTGGTCACTTTTTTTTTCTTCTTTTTCTTGCCTTGCTCTCTTGGGCCTTTCCATTGCTGAGCTGTACATGCATGAAATTATCTAGCAAGATACCTGAGATGTTTTCGGCTGCACTTTCCATATTGTAATCCCTGAAATACCCCTGAAGGAATGATTTAATACAAATACAGGTGCAAGACAGCTAAGACTAGAGACAAGACAAAACAAAATATTTAGTAAGAAACATGCTATTCTGACAAATCATAAAAGCCAGGGTAGATTAGAACTATAAAACGGAGCTGACATGAGGCTGACATCCTTAAAATACTTTAGAGATTATACCTTGAATGAAAAAGAAATTTTAAAAACAAATTCTGAAAGTTG
Source organism: Neoceratodus forsteri (assembly GCA_016271365.2). Lineage (NCBI taxonomy): Eukaryota > Metazoa > Chordata > Ceratodontiformes > Ceratodontidae > Neoceratodus > Neoceratodus forsteri. The sequence continues at coordinate 1,648,656,832 of CM057450.1, forward strand.
CATATAGTGTATGTTCCATATACATTTCTGAGAATGCCATCAGTTGTGGCTCAAAATGGGATGTGCAGCCCAGTCCACCTCCTGCTAAAAACATGCAATAAAAATAAAATTAACATGTATAATTCAGGTTCAAGCATTTTGATGAGCAGTCTTCAGGACTATTTCAATGTTGTCATCATAAAATGGAAACAGACAGCAGCAATCATACAATATGCAGTCAGTAATGCATAATTAATTTACAATTATTTTTGACAGTCGCATACACACAGTCTAGTATTACAATGCCAAAACTGAGCATTGTAACATATTACTCTAGCACCCTTTACATTTTACCTTATACTTTTTAAACAATATCATGTCCACATTCTTTAGAAAGGAAACAACATCCTGACTGATTGATGGGAAATAGGGATTCATTAATATATTGTAACTACAGTAATAGTCATGAACATATACTATACATTTATATATTTTGCTGTCCAATGCTTTTTTTGGTTTAGTGTAAAAGGAAAAAAATATCAGTCTATGTATCAGATTATCTGTCCATCCTACTCCACAACCGCATAATATGATCTCTTCCAAAATCATGATTCTGTCCAAAGTAGTATATCTCTGAAACAATTTTGACTTAAAACTCTGTAATCTATGTACTGTAGAAAGTCTCTGAGTTTTATGATTTTTAAAGTAAGTGTATATATAAGACAGTGTATGGTCTCCCATACACAACAAGGCAATTCTTCACCTGAGTGTTTTATATGACGGCCGATAATCTTGAGAGCAAAGCTCGAGAGGTCCTTCTGCCATCATAGAAAACACAAGGGGATGAGTTGTCAAGTTGTTTGGGAGTTCATACACTGTTCTATATAGTGTATGGTGCCCCAAAACAGGATCATATGCATTTTCTTGCCAGTGCCTGCCACCAGTGACCTGCACTCTTCGTCTCTCCAGCCCACGGGCAGCTTGCGCACATGACTCGCCAACCGCTCCCTGTCCTATGAACAGTGTTGATGGGGGTGGTTGCAGAACAAAAAGTCATTCTGAATTAGTGAGGACATCACTATTGAAGCAGAATGACTTTTTGCACTGTATGGATTTCTTTACACAGCCACATTCCACCATACTCTATAAATGAAAACAATTTACTTATTGGACATTTTGGCTATCACCACAGCTCCTACATATTAGACACATGTAGAATTTTCATTGCCCAGTGATTAAACTAGATACACTTATCAAAGGTAGTAAATATTTTTGACGATTCATTTACATATCAGGAATTGATTTTGTTAGAAGTTCAAATAGGCAAAGTAAGTAATTTGATACCTTTTACTGTACTTGGTAATTTCTGCAACACAGTTTTTAGACCTACTGTTCACACAGCCCTTCTTCAGGTGATGGCAGTTTTTTTCAACCATATCTTTTATAAATTGAGTTGTTCTACCTTCCTGCCAGAATTAACAGAGTCATAATGGAGAAATGTTTGTTTTTATGATAGGATGACTATTAGCAGGGTGTGTGAAGCTCCTTCTAGGGCCATATAATTTAGCATGTAGAACAGTGGAGTCAGGTGGAAATGTGTGTGGGGGAGCACTGAGAAAACTTAAATGCTTCACAGGCATGCTGTTTTTGTATGTGCCTGAGGCAAGAGATGAATCATAACTTTTTTTTATGCAAAAGCAGGAGAGCAGTCATAACTTTCTTAATACAGGGCTCCAGACCAGTAACCTGATGCAGCAGACCTGTAAAACATCACCCTGGCCATGTAGCTTGGTCTTGGTTCATGAGGCTAGTTGCTGGGGGATGGGTGAGCATTAGATCTGAAAAACTCTGATGCCATTTTTCCACTCCTTTTGTGGATTTGGAACCATAATGCAGTAATGCAGTTTTTGCAATAAATTTCTTCACTTTTTCAGAAAGTACAGAAGTAACTAGAGATGTGGATTTTTAATCTGCCAGCAACATTGGTGCAAATCCACAGAAATTCACAATTTATGGAATTCATGAATTCCACAGCAGATGGACCAACCTTGCTGGCAGTTTTTTTAAACTAAATTAAATAAAAACTCCTCCACCAACTGTGCTGTAAAACCACTCACTCCCCACCTAGAAGCATAGAAACCATAGCCCTGTTTACACGGTCACATTTGCACTGGGGTTTTTACATTGCAGAAGCTTCCATGTGGACACTTATCTGATCGGGGGAAGCCACTCAGTAACATGCTCCCAGGTTCTGTTTCAAGCTGGGGACACTGAGTGGAGTAAACGACTTACAGCAGATGAAACTGCTGTGTAGACTGTCTGTGTCAAGGCAACCCAGCCGCTTTGGTGCGTGCACAGCCGAAATGATGTAGACTCATGCATGAAGATTCTTCATTTTCAGTGAGTGCTCCCAGGCAAATAGTTATCCAACAAAAAGACAGTCTCCGAATGCAGCACAGTAGCTGCTATTGAAAACTGAGGACTGTAAAATGTTCAATTCTACACGGAACCATACCCCCGTGTTTTTGGGCATAGAAACATATAAACATAAAAATTGTCAGCAGATAAGGACTGCTAGGCCCATCCAGTCTGCCCATAAGCCCTATACATTATATGTGGCCACTGATGCAATGTGACCTATGGCTTTTCATCACCCTCTCAAGCTTCCCTTGTGCCTGTTCCAAGCATGCTTAAACCCCTCCACCGTGCTTGCTCCTACTACCTCCTGTGGAAGACTATTTCAAGGGTCACCTACCCTTTCTGAGTAGAAAAACCTCCTCACATCACCTTTTAATCTACACCCTTCCAGTTTCATATTGTGCCTCCTTGTTCTAGTACTTTTTCAACAATGGAAAAGGTTCCCCGCCTGCAGCTTGTTTATGCCCTTGAGGTCCTTAAAAGTTTCAATCATGTCCCCCCGCTGTCTCCTCTCCTCTCCTCTCCTCTCCTCTCCTCTCCTCTCCTCCAGTGAGTACATACTGAGGTCCCTTAATCTCTCCTCATATGTTTTGTGGTGCAAGCCCTGCACCATCTTTGTTGCCCTTCTGTGGATAGTCTCCATCTTATCTATGTCCTTGCACAGGTGTGGCCTCCAGAACTGTACGCAGTACTCCTGGTGAGGCTTTACCAATGTTTTATAAAATGGCATCACCACCTCCCATCTCCTGCTAGTGATACCCTTGCCTATGCACCCCAGCATGCCACTGGCCCTCCCCTGCCACCTTTGTGCACTGCTATGATACCTTAAGGTCATCAGAGATGATAACAATAATAATAATAAAACTTTATTTTTAAGGTGCCTTTCTAAAACCAAGGCGCCAAACATTAAACACGTCATACAATACAATCTCCTTAAACTATTTAAAACAAACAAAAAATCACAACAATCAGAACGACTTCAGTCACCAAATGCTTGTATCCATAAATAAGTTTTCAAGGCCTGTTTAAATCCCTCCACGGTCATGCACTCATGTAACTGATGGGGTAGAGAGTTCCAGAGGGTAGGAGCAGCGAACATAAAATCTCTAGTCCTAGCAGATCTCAAACACACCCTCGGTATCTCTAGCAACCCCTCGTCAGCCGAGCGGAGTGATCGCACAGGGCGGTAACGAACCAGGAGTTCTTCCAGATAATCTGGTCCCTGTCCATGTAGGGCTTTAAAAGTCAATAAAATGACTTTAAAGGTAATCCTCCACTGTACTGACAGCCAGTGCAGTCCGCGCAGCCCCAGAGAAATATGACTAAACTGAGATGTACCAGTCAAAAGCAGGGCTGCAGCATTCTGCACCAGCTGCAGGCAGTGGATTTCCACCCCAGGTAGCCCTAAGTATAAGGAACTGCAATAGTCCAAGCATGTGGAGACAAAGGTGTGGATCAGCGTCGGAAGATCACCAGGGGGAACTAGGTGCTTAACCCTGGAGATATTTCTCAGGTTGTAAAACAAGGATTTGACAACAGCAGTCACCTGGGTATGCAGGGTAAGCCCTTCATCAAAAATTACCCCCAGGATAACCCCTAGGTCTCTTTCCTCCTTGGTGACAGTCAGCTTCTCCCCCCCCAACCTGTAGCTCTCCCCAGTGTTCCCTCTACCCAGGTGCATTATTTTGCACTTCTTTGCACTGAACCTCAGTTGCCACATCTCTGACCATCTTTCAAGCTTCTCCAGGTCCCTCTTCATTTTCTGCACCCCTTCTGGAGTATCCACCCTGTTGCAGATCTTAGTGTCATCTGCCAACAGGCAGACCTTTTGTTCCAGCCCCAGTGCAATGCCACTAATGAAGACATTGAACAGAACTGGTTCTAGTACTGATCCCTGTGGTACCCCACTGGTTACCCCCCTCTCCCCAGATTGTACTCCATTTACCACCACCCTCTGTCTCCTGTCTGTTAACCAGTTCCTAACCAAGTTCATCACCTTGTCTCCCATGCCCAGACTACTCATCTTGTTAATCAGCCTTCAATGTTGGACGGTGTTGAAGGCTTTGCTGAAATCTATGTAGACAACGTCTACAGCCCCACCATGATTTATTTCCCTAGTCACCCAATCAAAAAAATCTATTAGATTCATTTGACATGACCTTCCTGCTGTGAATCTGTTCTGCCTCAGATCCTGAGCACTGCTGGATTCCATATGTGCCACTATCCTTTCTTTCAGCAGTGTCTCCATGATCTTTCCCACCACTGAGGTGAGGCTGACTGGCTTGTAGTTCCCCGCCTGCTCCCTACTGCCGCTTTTGTGCAGTGGGACTACATGTGCCCTCCTCCAGTCCTCTGGAACAACACCCATGTTGAGTGATTCTGTGAACACATGTGCAGATATGCATTTATATCACCACTTACAGTGGTGAGCAGCTGTCCGGCCCCTGATGCATGGCCCCTCACTAGCGCAGATTGTAGCAGTGCAGGAGATGCCATGTAGACAAGGCAGACTCTATTAGCAGGTGTTCAGGACCACACTGCTGTGGTCAGACATTTGTAGCATTACTGCCATGTAAAAAATACGGCTTAAGATACATCCCTCCCACCCTCCACTGCTGGAACCCTTCTCCCCTCCACCTGGTGAATTGCATGTTGCTAGCATGCATGCTGGCTGCTCTGCTCCAAAAAGTAATCCCTCCCCTCACCTGTGTGCCAAACATACTCCATCCTTCTCCCTTACCTGAGTCCCACTGTCTTAATAATAGCACACCCAGTCCCCAACCCCACCCATTCCCCCTCTTGTCCCCACCACCTTCTCCCCAGCAGCACCACTGTCAACCTTGAATAAAAGAAATGGTCCTGGTGCAGAGTGCCTGCTCTAATTTCAGTGTCCCTCTTGTAATTATGGGAATGAATAATTAATGACATCTTTGCTCCTAGCAAAACCTGACTGGATAACAATTCAATCAAGCCGATTTTACTAAAAGCAAAATTGTCACCATTCATTCATTCACTCACACCATTACAAGAAGGACACTGAAAAGAGCAGATGCTCTGCACAGGGGGAGAACAGTTTATTTTATTCCAGGCTAATTTTATGGGTGCTGCTGGGGGAGGAGGGTGTTGGAACCAGAGGGGAGTAAGTGTGCTTATTTATAAAAACAGTGGGACTGGAATGGGGGAGGCAGGAAGGGATTACTTTTTGGAACAGAGCCACTAACATGCATGAGTCTAGCAGAATATACCTCATCGGGGTGGGGGAAGGAGGGAAGAGGGTGACAATGGGGCATGAGCTGTATCATGGGTTCTATGTTTTGGGGTGGGGGAGAGTGTGGTGTAGCACACAATTCACATTTGGATTCACCCATTAATTTGCCATTTGCCTTACAAATTTAGCCAATTCACCTGGCAAATAGCAACATGAATTTCAGTCCTCAACTTCACAAATTTGCCAGAATTCACAGATTTTTTCATAGACTGAATTTCAGCAGCTTTGCACACCACTTGTAGCAGCTTGCTTTCTGCAAGACTCTTAGCAAGAGGTGAGTCCTAACTTGCTTTGTACAGGGCCCTCTTTGCTTTTCATAAAGCCAGATGCACAGGGTCCTTTTTGGCCCTGCTCAAAGAAGAAAATGAGCCCTAACATTTTTCATGCAATGCTCTTTGTGTCATCCATGAAGCAGGATATGCAGTCATTTGAATACTGTGTAAAGAAAGAGCTGAGTCCTAACCAGTGTCAGTAGCTCAGCAGGTTGCAGACTCACTTCTGAGGCCAGAAGATCAGAAGGCTGTGGGTTCTAGCCCCACTCCAGGCACTTGGGTTAAATCCTAATACTGACACTGTAGTACAGCATGAGGGGGGTGCTGCACTCCTGAGGTGCCATCTTTCAGATGAGACACTAAACCAAGATCCCATCTGCCTGTTCAGGTGGATGTTAAAGATCCCATGGCACTTCTCGAAAAGCGTAGGGGAATTTTTATTGAAAACTTAAAGAATACAATATATACAAAACAGTATTGCATCACACAAACTCATAAGAAGAAACCAAAAAAATAAAAATTATTATTGCATCTTACAGTAACTATAGACATAAAAAGCAAGAGCCATACAAGGTAATGTTGTATCATACCAAAACAAAAGAAAACCAAAAAACAGAAATGAAAATAAGTGTTACTTCATACATAGAACCACATACAATGAAAAAAAAAATGATAAGCTTAACAGTACTGTGTAGTACCAAGCATGAGAAGAAAAAAATATTACCTCATACATGTGGCTCCTGAATCCTGAAGTATATAATATAATAACAACAAATGGGCCGTGCAGTGTCCTTAAAAAAAAAAAAAGAAAATACAAAACCAATACTCACATGATGTTCCCCAGGTAACCCTTCCTCCCCCTCATTCCAGAACCTCAAAACCAGTGAGATAAAGAATAACTCCAGATAAGTCAGAAACCAAGACTACCCCAACATCCCCCCTCAAAAGAACCCGGGAATCCCCAAAAATATGGAAACCATCCCAGCAAAGGCCTCGGGGCATCCCACAGGAAACCCCATCCTGATCAAGCAAACCAAGGGATAGGCCCCCACAAATCCTGCCAAGTGTCAAAAGCCAAAGCAGCATGCTCTGACTGTTTCACTTGTACCAAATCAGCATGAATAATGTAAAAATGTTCCAACTGGAACATCTGTAGTTGTTGAAGAACAAGTCTACAGCAGATTTGTCAAATCCAATATAGGAAGGATACCATCATAAGCCGTACCATACTACCATAGAACTGTTGCCACACTGGGGGAATATGCCCTCTATAAAGCATAGATGGGGAAACACTTATATTTATTTTTCAGTGCTGTTTCACCTCCCTCCAAAAGGCTAAAATGTAGGGGCAATCAAAATATAGATGATCCATGCTTTTAGCAATTCCACTGCAAGTTGCTCGGGGCAATATCTCTCACCAACCTCCTTGTGCTTCTGATTCCCTTTAATGTTCACCTTCCCATGTACCCCCAACCGCACCACATCACGCATTTTCAGTGGGATCCTATTATCCATAAGGAATAACCGGATGCTTTGTCTCTCAGGAGCAGTAAGATCTTCAAATGGGGAAATATAAAAATGAACATGCAAAACAAAATTATAAAGAAACTTGCGTTGCAAAGAAATCACCTGGGAGACCAAAATACCCCAAACCATAACATAATCAAAACAGTATGTCCATAAAGGACATAATTTAATCCGTATTTTATTTTTAAGACAGAAAGAGAGCTCCCCTCATTAGTCCATGATCTCTGACAGAGAAGGGGAACACATCCCACTCAAAATTTTAGTTCCTTCTGTAAAATCCACTGAATATTAGTGCAAAGAAAAATGCTCCAGAAAAAAACTGTTCGGTTAATCACCCCCAAACCTCCATCTTTGACAGGTAAATAAGTGATTGATCGTTTTATGGGGTTAAGCTGGCTGCCCCATAAACAGGAAAAAAAAACAACCATATAATGCTGTCTCCAGTTTCTTGGGAACAAGATACATGAGTAAGATATCAAAAAATGGGAATTAAAAACGTTTTAATTAGGTATACCCATTTTTTCATGCTCATAAACCATTTATTCCAGTTCGCCACCCGCTGTCTGCCGAACACAAGTTGAGTTTTCCAGTTTAAGAATGCCAAATCCCCTGGACCAAAATAAATGCCCAACACTTTACAGGGCGTAGTCTCTACCTTTAAAGAGGCTACTGTAACAGTAATGGCATTAGACTCCATCAGTGATAGACAACAACTTTTTGCTAAATTCAATTTGGCACCCACACATTTCATTAGGAAGTCCATAATGTGTATTGCTCTGTCACCAGAAGCTGAATTAGCCACTACCAGAATCATATGATCAACATAGGAAAGTGCCTTAACTGGATGCATGCCACCATACCCAAGTCCTTGTATCCTAGGCGACAGAGACACAGCCCATAACAAAGGAGCCAATGTTAAAATGTATAAAAGCGGACTCAGGAGACACCCTTGCCTGACTCCCCCCCGAACCTTACACGGGGTCCCAACCCATTCATACTCATAAGGTATACTAAGAGCCTCCCCATACAACATCTGAATGCAAGTAATAAAAAGTGCAGGGAACCCATACTCCTTTAAACATTCCCACAGCCAAGCGTGTTGCACTCGATCAAAAGCCTGTGATTGGTCCAGGCAGATCAAAAAACCCTCTAGCCCCTTTCTGTTCCCTTTCACAAACAGTTCTCTCAACAAAATCATGATGTCTGTAATCTTCCTCCCTGGAATGGAGCAAACCTTACCTTCCAACATTATACAATCGAAAAACCCCGAAAGTCTCCTCCCCAGCACCTTAGTCAACACCTTAAAGTCCGTATTTATCAGGGTAATCTGTCTCCAGTTCTGTAATAAAGAATGATCCCCCTTCTTAAATAAAAAGGTGAGGAGGCCTAAATACATTTGGGGATGAAGTTGGAGCTCATCGAGCATAGCCTGCTAGACTACCAAGACTTCCTCTGTCACCTGCCCCCACATGTATCTATAAAATTCTCCTGGGAGACCATCTGAACCAGGGGCAATGCCCAGTCTGATGACAGCAGACAATTCCTCACTTGTCAAGGGGGCCAACAGCTACTCCATCTGTACTACCATATGTGAATGACCTGGTTATCCTTACCCATTCCTGTGACATCGGGATCATCAACCACCAGCTGAACGCTGACTTCAGGAATATTCAGTCCTGGATTATGTCAAACAAACTTGTCCTTAATCTAAAAAAGACCCAGGCCATGCTCTTTGGGTCCCCAGCCACGATTAAGGCCTCCCCTGCCCCTCTGTGCATCACTGGAATTGACAGCTCTCCTCTCATGATAACTGATATCATCAAATACCTAGGGGTGACGCTCAACCCACAGCTTGACTTTGGCCATCATATCCTAAATGTATGCAGGGCTGTCAACTGCGAGCTGGGCCTAGCCTACAGAGCGAAGAACAACCTTACATCTGCTGCCTGCCGGGCACTGGCCAGAGGTGTATTTCTTCCTAATCTCGGTTATGGGCTCATCCTGTTTGCGCATACTTCTAAAGTTCACCTTGCCAGGTGGAATGTAGCCTACAACAACATCTGTCGTTTTGCACTTGCTGCCCCCGCGCCCCGGCTCACCCACCATTGTGACCTGTATAGTAATCTCAACTGGCTCTCCTCTCCCAACTATAGGAGCTATCTCCTGGGTAGCTTCACAGGTAAGGCGCTCAGAACTGGCACCCCTCAAGGACTGGCTGAGCTCCTCATACCTGCCACCTCCTCTTACTCCCTCCGGTCTTTGGGCTCTGCTGTTCTCAAAGTTCCCACCACTCGTATGCAAATGGGGGATAGGGATTTTGCTGCATGTGCTCCCAGAGTTTGGAACTCCTTTCCCCTACAGGTCCGTTCCTCACCCTCTCACTCATGCCTTCGGAGCTCCCTCTGGACTTACCTGAAGCTCTCTTCTGTATGTGGTTGTCTGAAGCCACCTTAATTTTTAACTTTGGTCCCTGTACTGGACTATCATGTCCCTGCACTTCTGGCGGCCCCTACGTGGGTCCTGAGGGTGGATCTTGTTTGTTAAGGCACTGCTGTATATAATACTGTACCTACTCTCTGGTCTAGGTGGAGGTATGTCTGATGCACTGTTTGGTGGTCCTGTTCTCTATAGTTATGTATTCACCCCTTGCTACAGGATGGTTGATTTGTTGGATGCACTGTACGTATCCTTATTTGATCCTATGTTTGGTCTTACCTACCCAACTGTGTTAATTCTTGCCTGCTTATGTAATGTTATGTCACCGGTTTCTACTTTATCCTGTGCAATGCTCAAATGTATCTTACTGTTCTTTGTATGGACTTGTCCTTTCTTGTACTCTCCCGGGTCATACCTGAAAATAGGGGTGCTCTAGTAAGCAACGTAAATAGATAAACCTTGAGGTGAGGAGGAGTGAATGATGACTGAAGTCAGGAACCTGATACATGCTGCAGGATGGCCGTCGGCGATGAGGCATAGGAGTCATGATAGGTATGCCCAAAATAATATCAAGTGCAGGCTTTGATCGGAGTAAATCCTTGATGGCTAATACGGAACGTGAAGAAGAGGAAACAGGAATGAACTTGAAATGAATGTGTACGAAGGTAGTATGCACAATAGAGTCGTGGGAGGAAGTAGGCACCTCCACTGCAGGCCAGAAGGAGCCAGCCAAGGCACACTGTTTGGTCAGCTAAGGCAGACAGACTGAGCAATGGAAACAGATGAGCAGGTTGGCGTGAGGCATCCAGGAGCCGAGAGGGCCAAATGAACTGGAATGAGTCAGCCAGAGACAAGTCGAGCGATATGACAATGTAGCAAAGCCTTCAGTGGAGGCAGGGCATTGGAAGCAATGAGAGGTTGAGTGATAGCTAAACTAGATGAGCAGGATGTAATGGTCGAATGAGCGAGGGATAGAAGCTGAGGTAGTGGGTCGAGTCAAGGTAGATTCAAAGATAGCCGTAAGCAATGTAGGTGCCAAGGCACTGGCAGGCAGCTTGAGTAAGCAATGGAACTGAATAGACCCTGAGGTCAGACTGAGAACATGGGGGCACTGCTACACCCAACAGACTAAGGGGAGAGGAGGAAACAAAGAAGGAAGGTGATGGCAGGATAGGGTGAGATGCAGGATAGGGAAACCCCAAAAGAAGCACAGGACAAGGAAGGGTGGCTGAACTATACGGAAGGGTGCAGGAATAAAGAGAACACAAGTGCTACTCAAACCACTTCCCTCATTCTGGACAGTGGAGAATGAAAGAAGGGTATGAGCAGGGAGGGCAGGTGATGACAGGAAGGAGGCCTGAAACACAATGGAAAAATACTAAGTACTGGTACAGAAAAACAGTAAAAGATCAATAATTCCAAGACGTTGAAAGTTTAGAAAACAAATGAAAAAGGAGGGGGCATGGCTTGGCCACCTAAAAAGTGGCGGCATAATTCCTGAGCTCATCCCTATCTGAAGACAATCCGCGGTGGGTCTGACTAATCCAGGGAAGTGAACCCTCTCTTTTTCAAACCCTTTGCTCGGGAAACTGCTCCCAATTGTCCAGTGTGACTTTTTTTGGCAGTACCGTAATATAACATACCTATTGTAAGCTGGTTACCCATGAGTTGCGCCGATCAGCTAGGCCCCAGAAGCATTGGGCCTAATCCTTGGGAATCCTAGAGTACTAGCTCCATTCAGTCTACCAATGGAGCCCACACCAGCACCTCTCCTAGCTCAACTGACCCAAAATGATGTGGCAACGGGGCCTTCTCTACCTGCATTATCTCTAACACAATGTACTACCATGCAGCCATCCTCTGTGGGAGAATCGCTAACTTACATTACTCGCATGCTAGAGACAATTCTGTTGGGAGTTGACAATATCAGTACAACCTTAATAAGTACTACCTCAGATGTACATCACTTACAAGATCACCTAAATTTGACAGAGCAACAGGTGGAAACCCTCGAGATGCAACAAGCCAAATTGTAACAGAGAGTGTGGATGCAAGATTTAAAACTTGAAATGCTTCTTACCAGAGTAGAAGATCAAGAGAACAGAGGGAGCCAAAATAACCTCCACATTATTGGTGTTCCCAAGGGCTCTGAAGGTGCGTCCATGGAAAGGTTTCTCAACGATACGCTTCCTGAGATGTTAGAGGAGCGATGGAGAGGCCCAGTCGAAATTGATGGAGCTCATCGGATTGTGGGAAGAAAGTATAGACAGCAGTTAGCTCCACGACCAATTGTGGCATATTTTCTGAGATATTCTACTAAGGAGCACATATTAAGTGCTGCTCAGGACCTAGGTGAAATTCAGTGGCAGGGAGTGTTGATCTCAATATACAGGGACTTTGCACAGGAGACAGCAAACAGGAGCAGTGCCTTTGGCCCTATCAAGTAAATATTGTCTGCCCATAACTTCCACTACAGATTCAAGGTTCTTACCAGGCTGTTGGTTTCCAAGGAGGGGAGGGAGCTGCTGGTGGACACACCCGAGGAGATCGAGCGATGGGCATCTAAGTTCTGGCCTAATCTACCTCTTCAAACTTCATCCCCCAGAAGGCTATGGGACCCCTCTGATACAAGCACTGGGAACCAAAATTATGAGATGCAGAATCCAGGGGGTCGCTATGCAACCGGACCAGATCCCTGCTTGGATGAATCCCCCAGAGAGAGGACCCCTCCCACAGGACATATGCCTACATTTAAGCGTCTGCTAGTTCAGGACAAACATTCCTCCCTCCCAGGAATACCAGTTCAACTACATGGCAGCGATAACGATCTAGAAGTGGTCAGCACTTGTCTCCTAAGCAGCAAAGAGCAGCTCCACCTGCAAAGATGTCTAGAGACGAATCTTCCATGACCCGACCGGAATGCCTTTTGAATACACCAGAGCTTTCTTCTACCAGTCAAGTGAGCTGCATGGATTGGGCTGATATACCAGAATCCTCCCTCTTAGAAGCGGTGGACATTTCCAGACAGCTCAAACCAGGGAATAAATCGTACGCTGCAGCAGTGGCTTCTGAGGAAGTCCTTGATCCAGATGGTGGCTTTCAACAGTCACTGAACCGAGATGTGGAATCCCCCGGCTGAGGTTCAGACTGTACTGACTGTATTATGTAATACTTCAATCAACTGGGTGTATTTTGTTTGTTTTATTAATGAAAGTATAGGGGCATAGACGGGAACCTCCCCTTTACTGCTGGAACTCTCTGGGCTAAGTTGATTTGATGGGGATGGACCCCCCTTCCCCCATGACCTAAGGGGCAGATGATCTCTTTTTCTTATGCCACCACCCTTTAGGTTTGGCAGTTGGATAGGGTATACCACATTTGGGCTGCTAGGTCCTCATAGATTGCTGTTTGCAGTAGCAAGGGTTCTGCATTGAGTACTGGACTGGGACAAGCACAAAGATTATAGCTAGTCTGGCTCTTATGTTTTCGATTAGGGTAGTTTCCCTTTTCCCCCTTACCCTCTTTCCTTCCTCAACCCCCCCCCCCCGGATTATACTTTCCCCTTGGGAATTGTTCCCCAGATGAGGATTGATGAGTTCACTTTAGGTTGTGTCTGTCCTCGCCAACCCTTGAGCATAGACGCTAGCATAGCTGAGGATACTGTTTTTGTTATATCCTCTTTTGCTGAGGCATCTGTAGCTTTTAGCATTTAATCACTTCCTGGATTTGCCTTATTATCTTTGCACACCTGGGCCCTGGTTAGCAAAGGTATTTGCATTTGTCAGTTTCATTGTTTTAGTTTGTGTTAGCTATAATTGTTACTGAATACACTTCCTGCAGTTACTATTGGTAACCGAAATTTTCTCTCTTATCTTAGCGTGTAGTACCCTCTTGGTATTTGCCAGCAGGTCACAGAAGGTCTGATAGGCTGTAACTTTTGAACATAGTATTTGTGCTGTATTCCACTTAGCAACAACTAGGTAAGTCAAATAATATTTAAGATTTTTCTATTATCATGCCCTCATCCACTGTACAGGGTCTCCGTCTGGTGCCATGGAACGTAAAGGGCCTCAACCACCCCATAAAACGCACTAAGGTGCTTCAGCATTTGCATTCCATGCACACAGATGTGGCCCTACTACAGGAAACACACCTCCTCAATAAGTCTATCCTATGGCTTAGGAAATCGTGGGTTGGGGCCGTCCATGCCAGCTCGGCACCCTCTAAATCAAAGGGGGTAGCTATTCTGATTCGGAGATCGAGCACTTGGACAGTGGAAGAGCCTCGTTCTGATAAACAGACTAGGTGAGTAGTAGTCAAATTAAAATCAGGCATGGGCAAACTGATAGTGTGTAATCTCTATACCCCGAACATGGACCAAACAGAATTTTTTCTTAGTCTGAGTCAAGTTATTTCTGGGTTATTGCAGTCCGAACCTGATACTCCCTTACTAATAGGAGGGGATTTTAACTTAGTGCCAGACATATTTCTAGATAAATCTCGTCCTACACCCCAAACCCACCCAAAGGCATATGCTACTTTGCAAGAAATGATAGCAGAATGGGGCCTAATGGATGTTTGGAGGCGTAACCATCCTTCAGGTAGAGATTACACGTACTATTCCCCCTCGCATGAAGCTTATAGTCGTATTGACTATTGGTTGGGCAACTAGCCAGCTTCAAGTGTGATCTCGAAGAATTCTATAGGCAATATTATTATTTCGGACCACGCCCCGGTGACGCTCACTTATTCCACCCCCGAATGTTGAAACACTGGCACAAGATGGAGATATGACCCTCTTTTAGTTAAGGATCCTTAATTTCAGCAAGCTATGCGGAAAACAACCTGAGAATATTTTACTTTTAACTCAGATGGGGAAGTCCCTGCTAGTACAGTATGGGAAGCTTTTAAAGCCACACTGAGAGGTCATATTATTGCCTTTGCTGCGAACTGGAATAAAACCCGGAAAAAAGAGTTAGGGCTGTTACAATCAGAACTCACTGCTCTCAAGGGGCATTTTAAGGTTTCCCAGACTACTGCTGCTGGAGATCACTCCCTAGCGAGTCAAATTGTGGGGCTTAAATATCGTATAAATACACTGCTACACCACAAGGCGGAATGGACTCTACTTAAAGCCAAGCATCAATTTTGGGAAGGGGGTGATGGGGGGGACTTCTTGCTTACCAATTGCGGAAGCAGCAAGCATCTTCCAGGATACATGCTCTCCACACTTCCACTGGTTCCATTGTTAGTGACCCTAAGGGCATTAATGAGACCATGAAACATTATTACCAGTCCTTATATCAATCTAAATCCATAGACACGTGGGAACAGCTTTCCCATAATTTGCATCAGTTTTGTCAAGGATTCACAATACCCTCACTATTTCAGGAGCAAGTTGACCTATTAGACAGTCCTATCTCAGCTACTGAGCTACGACAGGCCTTATTCCTTATGGTTAAAGGGAAAGCCCCAGGGCCAGACGGAATGTCCGTTGAACTATACCAAGCATTGGACCAAGAAATTGTATCCCCCTTGCTACTTGCTCTGCAGTGTGCCCACTCCTGAGGTTCCCTCCCCACCACAATGAATGAGGCCCTGATCACAGTGATACCTAAAAAGTGTGACGACCCCCTTAATTGTTCTAATTTCTGCCCTATATCACTATTACCAGTGGAGACAAAGGTCCTGGCTAAAATACTAGCTACCAGATTGCAAAACATCCTCGCCTCCATCATTCACCCATCCCAGGTAGGCTTCATGGCTGGAAAGGTGGGCTCAGACAATACCAGATTGCTGCTGAACCTGAAGTGGCTAGCGAGTAAAGACAAACCCCCTATAGCTGCCTTAGCCGTAGACTTTGCAAAGGCATTTGATTCCATGGAGTGGAATTATCTCCATGAGATCCTTCGCATATATGGATTTGGACCCCAATTTCGTTTGTGGGTCTCTACCCTTTATAACTCTCCGAAGGCTAGGATTCTCACTAATTCTAACATCTCTTCCTCCTTTCCATTGTATAGGGGTACCCATCAAGGATGTCCCTTATCCCCCTTCTCTTTCTAATTGCCCTTGACCCACTACTCCAAGCTCTTGACACTACTAAGGGGCTTACAGGTATCTCAGCACATGGCAAATCTTATACTGTGGCAGCTTATGCAGATGACCTGTTACTTACCCTATCTCACCCCCGGGATTCGTTACCAATAGCCCTCTCAGTACTTAAAAATATCACTGCATTATCAGGCCTACAGGTTAATCAACGGAAAACTATTTTAGCCCCATTGAATTCACTCTGTTCACGGGAACGCCTCCATGGTACGGAACTCAGATGGGCTGCGCAAGGCTTTTCCTACTTGGGGTTTACATACCTACTAACTGGGCAAATTTTGAATTAGCTAACTTTATCCCTCTTTTAAAACAACTAAACGTAGAAATAGAGTGCTGGCGTAAATTGCGCCTATCCCTGATGGGCAGAATGGCTGAGATATGAATGCTCTTGCTCCTGAGGGTCCTATATTTATTTAATAATCTCCCAAAATGACTGTCTCCCAAACTCTTCTCTTCCCTTGAGAAGCTGGTAGCCACTTTAGTATGGGAAAATAAGGCTCGCAGATGGGGAAAGAACAAACTGAGGGCACACTGATCTAAAGGAGGCCTAGGGGCCCCTTGGTTTCAGAGTTACCACTTAGCAAGCACAGCTGCCCAAATTACAAAGTGGTTTGTGCCACCCAACACCTCTTTTCCAATGTGGGTTTGTCTTGAAGTGGATATGGTGGCTCCAACTCCACTTAGGTCTTTGCTGGGCCCTGGTGGCCTCACGGATAAGGGCCTCTCTCCGGTAGTGTGTCGTTCTCGCTATGCCTGGCGGCACATTATGACTGTCTCCCACACCCCCAAAGATGCTTGGGCCCCCCTTCTGGCATATGCAGCTTTATGGCATAACACCCTTATTACACTATAGGGTCAACCTCTTAACTAGCCTTCCTGGGAGCGTAGGGGTATTTGCTATGTGAAGGATCTTATGTTGCCTGGTTAGACCGCACTATTATCTTTTGCGCAATTAAAGAATAAATTTAACCTCCCCAACACTGACTTCTGGTGGTTTCTTCAAAAACACAGCATTATACATGCCCTTTCTTCTCAAACTCGGTCAGATAACAACTGGAAATGGCTTGCTACTTAACATAAAGAAACCTCCTCACAAGGTCATATAGGCAAATTCTATGCTATATGCAGAGAATCTCAACCTGACCCCACTGAACATTGTAGAACCCGATGGGAGGCTGACATGGGTATGGCTATATCTGAAACTACCTGGGTCAGCTGCCTTCAAAACTCACATAAGCTGTATAAAGATTCTAAAAGCCAGTTAATACAGCTAAAAATTTTGTTATGATGGTACAGAACTCCGGCTGCTTTGTGTTCTGCAGGACTACTGCCACACTCCAACTGCTGCAGGTGTCAGCAACCTGATGCCCATTTGTTTCATATACTGTGGGCCTGTCCACAAGTCTCTGCTTTTTGGTCTACAGTCAGACGGGAATGCTGTCTGGGCTTGGGTACAAGAAATCTTCAGCTAGACTTTAAATTATTGCTGGGGGAGTTGTCAGGGCTTACCATCTTGCCATAGGCCCTTCAAGAATGGGTCATGCTAGCCCTATTGGAGGCCAAGAGGGTCCTCTTAATGCATTGGAGACAGGTTAACAACCCAAGTATAGGCATGTGGCACACAGCTCTGGCTAAGTTGGTCCTTTTAGAAAGGTTGACCTATGCCCACCAAGGTCAACTGGGTTATTTCCATAAGAAGTGGGATCCTTACCTTAATTCACCATTGTGCAAAACCCCTCCCTCTTTGTGTAACCCCCCTTTTTGGGTTCCTAGATAGGTTAGTTAAAATATTTCATTTATCCTGCTGGCAAATGAGGAGCTACAGTTAGGATGGGTAGTATATACTAATGCATATATTTTGTTCATGTGTGCTTAGACTTCTGTGACATGCTGAGTATTGTAATTTTATTTTTAAGGGTATCTTTATGTGTCTGTGAGTGTTTTACGAGAGAAATGTGTATGGAAGTGTGATGTAAAACCTGAAAATCTTAATAAAATTTTCTGTGATAAAAAAAAAAAAGAAAACAAATGAAAAAGTGAAACATTTACCATATGGAAACGTCAGTCCCTGTAAGTAGCAACCTGCCGGGTAAAGGCACCAGACATCCAGTAGAACCACTAGTGATACAAAAGTCCTTGCCAGGCTGAAGGCAGCATGGCATACGCATGCAGAAGGAAGTGGAAGTAATGCAAACAGCTCTGAGAAGAATGGACAGCCTCAGTATTGATTAGGCTGATGAAACCGGTCGGATCGAGGAGAAGGGGAAATCACACCTGATGACAGCAACCCCAAACTGTGAAACACTAGCTGGAGGCATCGAGCAGGGTGCATGCTGAAGGCTGGTAACACTGCAAGACAAATGACTGAGTCAGATGGAAGAAGGCAAAACACTATGGTGTGCACTGGTGACCAAGGCGGAGAACAGCAACGCGGCGCAGCAGTGTCATGCAAATGGGCTGTCTGAGGCAGCATGGCACAGTGGCCAAAAGCACCGAGCAGCAAACCTGGCAAACCAGGGTCGAATCCCACAGCCACTGTCCACACAACACAGAACAGAAGCAAAGCACCAGAGTTCCCCATGCTCCCATGCTTCTCTCAGAGAAGCAAAGAGCAGGGTGGGAGGAGGGCAGAAGAAGCAGCAAGAGAACAAGGAGTGGGAGGAGTCAGAGGAAGGGAGCACTCGCAGTAGGCAGAGTGACCCAGAAGAGGAGTGCAGAGGCACCGGTACAGGGAAGGAGGAGAAGAGGAGTGGAGAGGGAGCAGAAGGAGGGACTCACAGACAGGGAGAAAACGAGAACCTGGAAACGGGATGGTGTGGGCACAAACACCTGGGGAGATAGGGCTGCCAAACAAGATGAATAGACAAAATGGGAGGGAGATGGCGGGGGGGGAGCAGCAAGATGCACTGAGGCAGACCATCCCCAGCAGGCAGATAGGCATCCATAGCTCAGGGGCAAAATGAGCAAAAATGCAGATAGCAATGAACATGCAGCCAGAGGCAGCTACAGAGACAGGGAAAAAAGCAGCAAGAAGGCAGAGAGGTGACAGAGAGCAGCACCTCCGGTGCAACAAAAAAATGAATCCTGGAAAGGCCCAGGATGTGTGACCTATTATGTCCGATGGGGGAGTGACTTAGTTGCTCCGCCCATTGAACCTCGGGCTTAAAGCCTTCCCATTGTTGCATTTCCAGTACTTGAATACATGAATCTTTTGGACAATATCTAACTGAAAGTTGTTATGCTTGTTGTTACTTCGCACACTTAATCTCCCATAGTTCTCTAACCAAAGACAATCCCAAAAAAGGTGGGTAATATTGGGTTAGAGAGCTGTCTAAGCACAAATTGCAGCTGGTTATCTGGGCATAATGGAAAAATTATTTCTGCCTGACATTCTGCCTGTATTATCTCCTTATAAATAATTCCTGTCTGTGGTCTGAAACTGGGAGGGAGTAAGCTGCCACTTATAGCATTCCTTACGCTATCCATACCATACTGTATATTGGGATGACATCCATTCTACCCAACATTCTCGGTTTCTTTAGTTCCCATGCCTGAAGGCATGGCCTGAGCCAATTACACACTAGTGGTTTCCATAGATTTTCACCTGGTTTAAAAGCATTCCGTAAGTTATAACATGAAAATATACTAAAAAAGAATGCTATAGGATGCACCATGTTAAGACCCCCCTCCCACTATTGATCAGTACGCATATTCTCTTTCCATTGGGTTTAACCGTGAACCCCCAAAATGCCTGAAAGACTATGCTATAAAGCTTTGTACACACACCCTGGGGGGGGTGTGACTAAGATACAGAAAATTGGGACTAAAAGGGGTTTTATTAATACAACTCTTTTCTTCTTAGATAGCTGCTGCCCTTCCATCCTGCCACCAGCCTGTCTGCATGGGTCATGTTTGCCTCCCAGTTAGACAGTGCTGTGTCTTCTGGGCCGAAGATCACCCTTAGACACTAGAATACCTGCAAGATTGCCCGAAATGGGAAGTGGAAAATTGCCCAAAGACACCCCCTACTTTTTGTGTTTCTTGCACGCATGTGTGAGAAACACATTGTGTCACATTGTCTTACAAGCAGGCTGTGGAGGCGCGGCAGTGTTGTGCCGAATGGCAGCAGCCCATTCAGGGGCTGGTCTCTGCCTGGCCAACAGAGGATCATACCCTGGATCACCATAGTTAACAAGCAGGCCACTACATGAAAGGAATTGATCCGCTACAATCAGGGAGCACCCCGTCAGTACGCAGTCAGCTCTTCTGTACACTCTCTGACTGCAGCAGCCAATTACAGAGCTGCAAGCTGCCGGTCCCCCCTCCTTTTAGTCTGCCTTCCTGATGAAACACTTCAAGGAAATAAAAATCGATGGGGTAGCCCACTCCCCGTCGGCATAATCCTCCCCTTTCCAAATCTCTCCTGTGCTGAGGGGGGTGCCCAATCCCCCTCAGCTCTTGCCACCACACCCCCACACCTCTATGTGCCAACAGGGATGCCCAATCCCCCTGTCGGCATGCCCCCTTATTCATCATTTTGCCGACAGGGGAACCCACTCCCCATCGGCATAATGCTCATCCCCCCAATGTCATGTCTGCCAAGGTGGGTGCCCAATCCCCCTCGGCTCTTGTCTCCCCCCACCCCCAGCATTCAATAGGTGCTGAAGGGGGTTCCCAATCCCCCGTTGGCTACAGTCCCCACCAAACAGTCAGGTGGCATGCTGGGAGCACACCCCAGAGTGCCCAAACAAAATGTCCCTGTAAAAAAGAAAACCTTCCTGTGATTTTTTTTTTAAATAAACCTGTAAAGTAGAAAACGGTCCCAAGTCGATTCCTCCCCAACCCTCGCCCACCCTTTGTGTACCCCAACTGCCCACCCCCCTCACCCCATACATACCTCTGGAGCCCGGTGCGGCAATCTTCGGTGGACCGGGAACACGTCTGCACTCTTCAAAGCCGACCATGAACTGAAGAAATTCCAGTAAGCTGTATAATGGCATAAATGTTTTTTTTTTTTCAACTTTGGTGCATATCGCGTCCATTTTTGGGAATTTTTTCACCACATTTTCAACATGGGGTTCTTTGGACCCCACCTCATGAATTCAATCACTGTCATTTTGTTATTCCGTCCCGAAAGGTGATTTCACAGTCCCTGTGTGGAACCACCTTTCAGGACTGATTAACGAAATGACAGTGTCACAGTTCATGAGGTAGGCCCCTCAAAACCCTGTGTTGAAAATTTGG
Source organism: Neoceratodus forsteri (assembly GCA_016271365.2). Taxonomy (NCBI): domain Eukaryota; kingdom Metazoa; phylum Chordata; order Ceratodontiformes; family Ceratodontidae; genus Neoceratodus; species Neoceratodus forsteri. Next base: position 1,648,678,087 of record CM057450.1, read on the forward strand.
TGAAAAAAATTCCTAAAAATGACTGTTTTACAAGCATGTGTTGCGCAGTTCCTACACATGCTCATGAGTTCGAGCATTATTAATATTTTCTCTCCAGATTTTCAGCATTGCCATTTTACCACACCTCCTTATGAAAAGTATAGCTGTCATTTGTCACATCTCACCCGAAATGTGTTTTCGCACATATAGTGCACAATGGCATGGTCGGTGTGTGAAATCAGTGTTCAGGACACATTAAGAAAATCATAGTGATACTGTTCATGAGCAGAGGTGTTAAAATGGCTATGTTGAAAATTTGGTGAAAAAAATTCCTAAAAATCACTGTTTTACGAGCATGTGTTGCGCAGTTCCTATGCATGCTCGTAAGTACGTGCATTATTAATATTTTCACTCCAGATTTTTAACATTGTCATTTTACCACACCTCCTTATGAACAGTACAACTGTCATTTTTATAATTTCACCCAATATGTGTTTTCGGACAGGTAGAGTACAATGGCGTGGTCGGTGTGCGAAATCAATGTTCAGGACAGATTAAGAAAATCACAGTGACACTGTTCATGAGCAGAGGTCTTAAACTGGCTATGTGGAAAATTTGGTGACAAAAGTCCATAAAATGTCTGTGTTACGAGTGTGCATTGTGCAATTTCCACGCACCCTCATACGTTCACAAATTCGTAATCTTTGCAGTCCAGATTTTCAACATTGGCATTTTTCCACACCTCCTTATGAACAGTACAGCTGTCATTTTTCACAACCTGGCTGAAATGTGTTTCCGCACTTCTGGCGCAGAATAGCACGGTCGCTATGGGAAATCAGTGTCCGGGTTAGATTAAGAAAATCACAGTGACGCTGTTCATGAGCGAAGGTCCCAAAATGCCTGTGTTGAAACTCTGCTGTAAAAAATCCCCAAACTAATTATATTACGGGTGTGCTTTGCGCAGTTTCTATGCACACTCATGACTTCACCAGTTTTTTTATATATTCATTCCAGATTTTCAACATTGCCATTTTTTTACACCTCCTCATGAACAGTACAGCTGCCATTTTTCACATCCTGTTTGAAATGTGTTTTCACACCTGTGGCACCAAATGCTGCAGTCACTGTGCAAAATCACCTTTCAGCTAACAAACTGATAGTGTCTCTGTTCATGCAGTGGGATCACAAAAAGCCCATGTTGAAAACTTGGAGTAAAAATACCAAGAAATGCCCAGGGTGTTAGGGTTTTCAACCATAATGCCGTACAGGCGCCAGGGATGTGACTTGGAATTGTCAACAGTAATGCTCATACCATTCCACCCCCACATGCACCCTGCAGCCAGTGACAGGCTTCGAGGTGCGCCTTGGACTCTTTGGCCCCAGAATCCATCCCATTCTCCTGTACTGCACCCATTTCAGCATATTTCCTTATGTAATGAAATGAGTAAAGCCTGAACATCCAAGGCACACCTCGACACTTGTCAGTGTCTGCAGAGTGGGGTGAGGGGAACTGTCATGACCGTTATGGACAATGACCCAAAGGCACACCCCAGTGCCTGCCCATCTCTGCAGGGTGGGGGTGGGGTTGGTGTCAGTTCAGTACTTCACTGCCATTCCTATACTACATGGGCCTGATTCTCATAGGGGGCCTGCATCTGGCACAAGCTGCAGCAAGCAGCACCTTGCACCAATGCCTGGAGAACCAGGGACCCTGCACCTTATTCAGGTACAGAAGGGGTCCCAGCAGCTAAGTCCCCACACTAGCACTGACTGGAACCCTGCGGCAAACCCCTGACACACTGCACAGGTCCACCGCAGGCCACCAGAGACTAACACAGGACCCCCTGTCCCACTAGGTAATGGGCATGTGGACCCAACCTGGTGTGTCGATGTCCCCCCACCATGTTTGGTGCAATTGGTTCCTGGCCATGGAGGTGAGTGGTGGGATGTGCTGGGCACTGGGGAGCAGTCTGGACTGGTGTACGGGGGGTTTGGTCACCACCTGCTGGGGCACGGGTGGGCACTGTACCACCATAAATTGATGCTGCAATAGCACTGATGGAGCAGGCATTGGGGATCTGGAGAGCCACATCAGGATGGGGTACCAACATGGTACATAGGTGGCATTGGGGAGCTGTGAGGAGTGCCATTGGACCACTAGGACAGGGGCCACACATACAGGGTCACACTCCGGGGTGTATGGTGGGTGGACCTTCACCCATGGTGTGCCACACACAGGCATGTCACCCAGGGGAGAATGTCTAAGTCCCCTTACAGCTGCCCTGGCTGGTCTAAGGACACTTAGAAATTCTCCCGCCAGGTGATGTCTGTGAATAGCAGGATGCAGCTTGCATCAGCCACAGTCCCCCTACTGCTGTGCCACAGTCCATTGCAGGTGCAAGCCCCGTTTGGGGCAGATGGACTGCGATTGATGCAGGCCACCTTTGTGAATTGCACAGAGGGCAATTATAGACGCAATGTGCACCTTGGACCATATCTGTTCACCGCAGGCACCTCGCGTCCGACACAGGGCTTTGAGATTCGGGGCCCCATCTGTCTAACTCCTGCACTTCCACTGCTAATGCCAGCAAGCAACCATTTAGCATTGACAAATGCTTGTGTAGTAAGCTCTGGCCCATAAGAGGCTCACAGGTGACCAGTGGGAAGCTCATTAATTAGGAACAGACTGTATCTCCTTTTTAATGTCTTTATAAGTGACATTGCAGAGGGACTGGAAGGAAACGTATGCCTCTTTGCAGATGACACAAACATCTGCAGCAGGGTTGATACACAAGGAGGTGTGGAAAGGATGACAAGGGACTTGGCAAGGTTGGAGGAATGGTCAGAAGTATGGAAGCTTGGATTCAATGCAAAGAACTGCAAAATAATGCACCTGGGAAACAAAAACCCAGGGCAAGATTATACAATGGGGAAGGGGGTAGTAACAACAACAAAAATGGAAAGGGACCTGGGGGGTAATTATATCAGATGACCTTAAGGTTAGAAAGCAATGCAAGAAGGCAGTAGGAAGGGCTGGGAGGATACTGGGATGTATAGGGAGAGGCATCACCAGCAGAAAACAGGAACTTGTTATCCCTCTGTACAGGCAGTTGGTGATACCCCATCTGGAGTACTACATCCAGTTCTGGAGAACCCATCTTCACAAGGACATAGACAGTATGGAGGCAGTCCAGAGGAGGGCAATTAAAATGGTGCAGAGTCTGCAAGAGAAGCCATATGAGAAGAGACTAAAGGATCTTAATATGTATACCCTTGAGGAAAGAAGGGAGGGGGGGACATGATAGAAACTTTTAAGTACCTCAGTGGAATCAACAAAGTCCAAGAGGGTAGCATCTTTCAGAAAAAGAGATGTGCAAAAACAAGGGGACACAATTTGAAGATTGAGGGGGGATGGCTCAGAGGCAATGTGAAGAAGTATTTTTTTACAGAGAGGTTGGTGGACACATGGAGCAGCCTTCCTGAGGAGGTTGTGGGCTCTAAAGCTGTGGGAGAATGCATGGGACAGACATAAGTCAATTCTTGTGGGGGTAGAAAGAAATAGGCTGTTGGTTAACTAGGATCTGCAGCTTATCCTGTATGTAGGGAAATGGGCAGACTAGGTGGGCCAAGCAGTCCTTAACTGCTGTCAAAGTCTATGCTTCTTCTCTCCTGTCTGCAAGCTCAGCCCAGGCTAATGTACAAAGACTTTATCACATTTCTTATGAGTCTTTCTTAAACATTTTTTATCTGTTTACAGGAGTGCACCTGATTTGAGGCCAAAATCAAAAGCTAATAGTTATAGTAGCAGAGCCCCCCCCCTCCACACACACACACACATATACACACACACACACGGAAAAGCTGCTTAAAAGCCTGCAATTCATTCAAATCAATTCCATTTTCTTACTTAGTTGGGGTTCAGTTCCAAGAAGTGTAAAATCATGTACATAGAGCATAGGAACTCCGATGCTGAGTATAGGATGACAGGAGGTACTGATACTCACTAGATGTGAAAGGGTCCTTGAGGTTATTATATCAGAGGACCTCAAGATGGCAGTACAGTGTGGCAAGGCTGTGGGCAGGGCAAATTGGATTCTGGGGTGCATAAGGAGTGTCATCTCCAGTAGGAGGAGGAGGAGGGATGTTGTGCTGCAATGGTATCACTCCCTGGTATACCCCCAGTTGGAGTACTGTGTCCAGTTTTAGAGTTCACACTTCAGAAAGGACATAAGGTGCAGATTTTCCAGAGGAGGGCAACTAAAATGGTTCAGGATTTTCACAGGAATCCCTACAAGGAAAGGCTGAAGAATCTCAACATGTACACTCTGAAAGAGAGGAGGACGAGAGGTGACATGAGCAAGACCTACAAAGTACCTCACAGGGGTAAACCTGGTACAGTTGGGGAGTTTCCTTCAAATGAGGATGAGCACCCAAACCAAGGGCCATACAATGAAGCTGGGAGGGAGGAGTTCAGGATAGATGTGAGGAAATATTTCTTTACTGAAAGGGTGGAAGATGCCTTGAACAAACTGCCAGGAGAAGTGGTAGAAGCTAAAATGGTAAGAGGCATGAAGCATGCATGGAATAAACATAGGGCTATATTAGAAAAAGGGGAAGGAGGGGGTCAACAGAGATCAATAAGGCTAAGGAGGTTGAGTAGGTTCAAGTTCATTGCAGGAAAAATCCATTGAGCAAGTTCATTCACAAGGAGGTCCTGATGGACACAGACAGAATAAGACATGCAGTAACATATACAGGCAGGAGTTACAAGTAGGTAGAGAACACCTGGGCAGATTGGGTGGGCTAAGCAGTCCTTTTCTGCTGGCAAATTCTATGTTTCTATGGCATCATGTGTTCATTCAAGTGCAGTGTTTATTTAAAGTTGGGCCTGCCAGACATCCAGATGTAAGGTACAGTAAATTACCGAATTAGATGCAGCCCACTTACAGTACAATAAACAGAACCTCAGTGCTTTGAGAAGCCTTTACTCTTCATAAGACTGCTTAAAGAGCTGGGGTTCTATTTGCAGTGTCCACATCAGTATGCTGATCTTAAAATCGATGCCACATCTGAATGAGTACTTGATTCTTGCTCACTCTATTTCTTCCCCACTTTGAAAGCTGCTTGTCCTGGGTTAGTTTTGGGCTGGCAGTGCCTCGCCTGTGTTGGAAGATGACCAATAAGCTGCACTGAAAGACATCAGACGTCACAGACTGTGAAGGCAGCTGCCCACCTGCCATCTTGGTAAGAAAAAGGCTGCAGCTGTGGCACTGATGACTGTTGGGGTGTGGGGATGGGGGGACCAAAAAGGACAGACATGAGATAAAATCATAATACAAATTGTGAGACCTTCACCAGCTTTCCAAAATGCTTACCAGTAAAAGAACACTCTATGAAGTTTTTCAAATGGCAACACAATCTGGTGAGTCCTCTGTCTGCCATCTGACACCAGGCATCAACTACCATAAAATTGCCTAAAGAAGGCAGTGTGGTTATGTGGTTACTGAAATACTGGAGATTACAGATGTACAGGAACAAAAGAATATTACACAGAAGGTGGCACATGTCTCTATAGCAGCTGTCTGCTGCTTCTCGGTAGTTATACTTATACCCTTGAGGTACTTGAATGTTTCCATCATATCCCCTCTTTCCCTCCTCTCTTCCAATGAATACATATTGAGGTCCCTTAATTTCTCCTCATAAGTCTTGTGTTGCAAGCTCTGTACCATCTCATTCACCCTTCTCTGGACCATCTCCAGCCTGTTAATATCCTTCTGAAGGTGCAATCTCTGAACTGCACACAGTACTCCATGTAAGGCCTGACCATGATTTTATGTAATGGCATCACTACCTCCCTCCTTATGCTGGTGATATCCCTGCCTATGCACCGCAGCATGTCACTTGCCCTTCCAGCTGCCTTACCACTTTGACATTTTCAGGTCATCTGAAATAAGAAACCCTAGGTCCCTTTCCTTCTTTGTGACTGTCAGCAACTCCCCCTCCCCATCCTGTAGCTTTCCCCAGGGTTTCTGTGTCCCAGGTGCATAATGTTGCACTTTTTTGAATTAAACTTCTGTTGCCCATCTTTAGACCATTTTTCAAGCTTCCCCCAGGTCCCTCCTCATTTTCTCCACCCCCTCTGGGGTATCCACTGTGTTACAGATCTTGGTGTCATCTGCAAACAGGCAGACCTTTCCCTTCAGCCCTTCTGCAATGTTACTAATGAAGACATTGAACAGGACTGGCCCCAGGACCAATCCCTGCGGCACCCCACTGGTCACCCCTTCTCCCCAGACTGCACCCCATTTACAACCACTCTCTGTCTCCTATCTGTTAGACAGTTTCTAACCCAGTTTGTCACCATTTCCCCTATGCCCAGCCTACTTAGCTATTTTATCAGCCTCCTATGTGGGACGGTGTCAAAGGCTTTGCTTAAATCAAGGTAAATGTTGTCCACTGCCCCGCCCTAATTTACTTCCTTTGTCACCCAGTCAAAGAGATCAACCAGATTTGTCTGACATGACCTCCCCACAGTGAATCCATGTTGCCTATGGTCCTGGTCTCCAATGGCTTCTAGATCCAGAACAGAACATGGCCAAGATGGCGGCGGAGCTGAGCCAGCCAGAACACTAGTCTTTGCGATTTATTTGTTTAGATTAACTTTGCATTTTCTGTTCATTTTTATTTATTTTTAGATTAGCCTAGGGCTGAAGCAGTGAGAAGACCAGGACGTCTTGCCGTTACCGATGTTTTGCCGTTACCGACTTTCGGAGTTCTGCATTTGTTTTGCTCCCCGAAGATTTTTGCGCTCTTCTGCTGTCTCCCTGATCTCAGCGTGAGAGGCTGTGGAGTCGGGGTTTTGTGGGAGCAGTAAGGAAAGAACTCTGCCAAAATCAGAGTATTGAAGCTGTTTGCCCCCGGTGATTCTGTGTGGGTCCTTGTGTCCCGGGTGTTGTTTGGAGTTGCGGTGTGGGAGGCTGTGGAGTCGGGGAGTTGTGGGAGCAGCTGTGGAGAAGAATTTGTGCTGGATGTTGGAGCACCAAGTTTGTTTGCCCCCGGTGACTTTGTGCTGCTCTGCTTCTTCGAGTGTCTTTTGGTCACAGCGTGAAGGGCTGTGGAGACGAGGAGTTGGGGGAGCAAGTACTGAAGGAGGTTTTTGTTAGCACTGGATTTGGAACCTCAACTGTTGGATTTTTAACAGATTCATGGGGAGAACTTTTTCCGTGTGTTTGAATATTTCCTGGCTGGTGTATGTAAACTGTGACATTGGGGACTGACAAGGAGAATCCTTCCGGCTTGTGGAAGGGATTCGCAGTGTTTTTGAGTCGTTTTGTTGCTTATTCTTGCTCCCTTGTTTGGACTTAGTGACTGTTGGACTTAAAGCTGAATTTTTGGCTTTTGTGCTGTGGAATTGTGTCAGAGAAGGAGGAAGGAAGACCTGACTGACTGGCCCAACTGTTCCAGAGGTGGGTGCAGGGTGCTGCTGTCTGTCCCTGGGAGGGTCGGGAGTTCCTGCCGGTGGGTTGGCGTTCTTGGGTTCTCCGGGTGGTGCCGGAGTAGCCTGGCAGAGGCTGGGCTTCATCTGGCATCCCAAGTAGGGGAGACTGGCCGCATAAATGCACCCTCCTAGGGTTCATTGGGTTAAGAGTGTTTACCTCCTGTTGGAATACTACGAGTAGTGAGAATATGCAGTGACTGGAGTGGAATGCCAGGAACATGAAGAACGTGCACTGACTCTGAGATTCCATGGACCTTTGCTACGTGAGGCTTGTGATTAGTATTATTAGGTTTTGTGATTCTTTAGTGGGGGCTTATAAAAGTACTGCAGCTTTAGACCCATGCTGTTTGTTTTATGTGTTTTTATGTGATTTATTTATTTTATCTTGCAGTGAGAGTGCCAAGATATTTTTCCCCTCTCTTTTTGCTGTGGGAGAGCTAAGGGGGAGGGGTAATTTTTGTTTAGGAGTAGTGAGAGTCCCCTTTTATATTTATTTATTTATTTGTATTTGTGTATTTTGTGTTGTTTATTATTTTCCTTTTTTCTTTTATTTTGTGTGTTATTGTGTATGGGTTTTTAGATTAGATTAATTTTTTTTTTGTTTATATTTGACGTATATTGTTTAGTTTTAGCAGTAACATGTGTTGGCCTGCAGGTTCCATGGGGGTGCACTATTCATCCTCCTCTCTTCATGCCCTCCGCCCTTTTTATACTCCTCCCCTGCAATTTGAGACTTACCAGCGCTGTAGAGTGCTGGGGATTGTTCGTAGGAGAGTGAGGAGGGCGGGGTTGGGCGAACAGAAGAGGATGAAAGAGCGGAGCCACCGTATCAGGGTTATTAAGTCCAGAAGGCGCCTTGGGGTGAAATGGAACCCAGACAGGGGTCTCCCATGTCTGGTGCCCATACCCAAGGGCACTGCTGAATTTGGTGGGCAGATAGGCCAGACAGCCTCCAAGGTTTGTCCACCTCGGGCGGTGTTATGCAATGCCAGGTCTGTTAGGAATAAGACCGCCATTATAGCTGATCTTATTAGTTCAGCTGACCTGGCTTGCATCACCAAGACCTGGCTGGATGAAAATTTCTGGCCCCATATTGGAGGCCATGGTTCCAGCCAGGTACTCAGTGATACACTGCCCGAGATTGGACCACAGGGGAGGTGGGGTTGCAGTCTGTTTTAAGACTAAATTGGGCCTCACGAATGTGGTAGTAGGTGAGGCTGATTCCTTTGAGTGTACAGTTGTAGCAGGTGTAGGCGTTCAAATCATTCTCATCTACCGTCCACCTGGAGATGGGAAACGTTTCTTACAGGAAGTAGCAGACTTCCTCGTCGATATGTCGTTTGAGTCACCCAGATTGATGGTTCTGGGTGACTTTAACGCCTGGGTCGATGGTGAACTCTCACAATTTGGTAATTACTTCTACCAACTTATGTCTTCTTTGGGCCTCACACAGGTAGTTTCCACTGCTACACATAGATCTGGGCACTCTCTGGATTTAGTCTTGCTCTTAGGGATTGATTCATCCGATGTGGGGGTGGAACCAGTCGCTTGGTCTGACCACCACACCGTGAGGTTCAATTTTTGCACTCCCCTGAGAAGGCCTTCCCCTGTGGAGATGGTCAGGTACCACCCATTACAGAATATTACTTCCCAGAGCCTTGCAGCGGTCCTTGACCTCTTATCCCCCGTGTTGGCTAGCAGTAATCCAGGCACACTGGTGTCGGCTTATTATACGGCTGTTACGGTGGCCCTGGATCTTATTGCTCCTGTTCGTGAGTGCCCCCTATCCCTTCACCCCAGGTCCCCTTGGTTCGATGGGACACTGAGGGAGTTGCGGAGACAGGGGCGAAGGTTAGAGCAATGCTGGCGCAAGTCCGCCCTTGATGCTGACCACCTTAGAATGATGGAACATTATTCTATCTATCAATCTGCAATCACCCATAAGAAGGCAGAATTCCTGTCCAGGGAGATTGCAGTTGCACAGAATTGAATGGCTCAGCTGTTTTGGACTGTAGACAGACTGTGCAACCCAGCCTGTCTACAAGTCCGAAAAGCTTTTTCGCAATTGGAGTGCGAGGAGCTCACTCGGTTCTTTGCAACTAAGGTAGCTGACATCAGGGCAGGCTTGCATCCGGCAATCTCTAAGGGTGATGTTGTGGAACAGTGCGAGTTCACAATACCTCAATTCTCTTGGAGTTCCTTTTGCTGACCGGAGGTCGTGGATGTCATGAGGATCATCCATAGCGTGCAGCCTACGAGCTGTAGTTTGGACCCTGGACCAACTCCCCTAATTTTGGGTTGTCTTGAGATCATCGGTCCAGTTATGGTGCAAATAGTCTGGTGCTCCTTAGAGTCAGGTGAGTTTCCTAACTCCCTGAAAGAGGCAGTGGTTACACCCCTACTGAAGAAAGCTACTCTGGACCCAGACTGTTTCTCAAACTACAGACCTATCTTTAACCTTCCCTTTATTGGGAAGGTTATTGAGAAAGTGATGGCAGCCCAATTGGAAGACCATTTAACCATCCACAATGTCTCTGAATCCTTCCAATCTGGTTTCGTAAAAGACATAGCACGAGACTGCGCTGGTTCGGGTGCTTAATGATCTTCTGAGGGCGAGGGATCAGAAGAGACATTCCATTCTAGTTCTTCTTGATCTCTCGTCAGCCTTTGACACTGTGGATCACCTGGTGTTGTTAGCACACCTGAAGCTAATATGTGGAATGTCGGGAACTGTTTTAAAATGGTTCACTTCATTCCTTACTGGGAGATCACAAAGAGTTGTGTTGGGGGTTCATTCCTCCGGCCCAACTTGTTTGTTGTGCGGGGTTCCTCAGGGTTCAGTGGTGTCACCCATGTTATTCACAGTGTATGTGCCTCCCCTCGGAGACATTATAAGATGGTATGGGCTGAGGTTTCACTGCTATGCAGATGATACCCAGCTATACCTGTCTTTTGTGCCTGACCAGGATGGAGCTCTCTCGGTGTTTAATAACTATCTGGAAGAAATCCAAGGGTGGATGGATTCTAGTTGGTTAAAGTTGAACTCAGAGAAGACAGAGGTATTAGTGGTGGACCCAGGTGGTCAGATAGCAAGGCCGCATGATGGCACGCCCTCTGGAATATTTCTTGATGGCGTGTCACTTCTGACCTCTGAATGGGTGCACAACCTTGGGATTGTCCTAGACGACAGGCTGACCCTTCAATCTCAAGTGTCGGCCGTTGTCAGAACTTCCTTTTAGCATCTTAGGAATATTGCCAGGGTGCGTCACCTTGTTCCGTCTGACTCTCTGCCAACGTTGGTCCACGCTTTTGTGCCCTTGCGTCTCGACTACTGCAACACCCTTTACTTTGGGCTTTCTGGGGTTGAAATCTGTCACCTATAGCTGGTGCAGAATGCTGCAGCCAGGGTGTTGACTGGGACAAGGAGATCCAGTCACATTACCCCGGTACTGCACAAACTGCACTGGCTTCCTATATGGTGGCGAATCACCTTTAAAGTCATTTTACTGACTTTCAAAGCCCTTCATGATCAGGGCCCAACCTATCTGAAAGAACTTCTGGTGCCTTACTGCCCCGGCCGATCACTCCACTCAGCCGACAAGGGGTTGTTAGAGATTCCAAGAGTGAGTTTAAAATCTTCTGATAGTCAAGCATTTTCTTATGCTGCACCCACTCTTTGGAATTCTCCACCACGCTGGTTAAGGGAGTGCACCTCCATGGAGGTATTTAAGAAAAACTTGAAAACTTACCTGTGGCATATGGCCTACTTGGAAGAATTATGATATCTGAGTACAAATATTATTTGTTGATTGTATGGATGGTTTTATTGTTGGTTTTTAGCATATGATGTTGTTATGTATTTATTTTATCTATATGTTTTTAATTGGCATTGTATATTGTGGCTTTTTATATGTAAAGCACCTTGATATTTTGAAAGGCGCTTTAAAAATAAAGTTATTATTATTTATTATTATTATTATTAGATGCCCCACTATCCTTTCTTTAAGCAATGTCTCCATAATCTGCCCCACTACTGAGGTGACTCTGGCTGGCCTATAGTTCCCTGCCTCCTCCCTACTGCTGGATTTGTATAGAGAGACCACGTGTACCCTCCTCCAATTCTCTGGTACCACCCCTGTGTTGAAAGACTCAGTGAACATGGCTGCCAGAGGAATTACTATCTCCCTTCACAGATCTCTTAATATCCTTGGGTGTATACCATCTGGTCCCATCACTTTGTCCACTTTCAATTAAGTCACCTCCTGCAGGATTCTTCTGCCTGTGAATGGACTATTGTTCACCTCTTCACACCTTTGCTACTGCTGTACTGCTGTGGCCCTTGCCTCTCCTCCTCTTCTGTGAATACCGAACAGAAAGACACATTGGATGTCTGGGGGGGCACATGACAGTTGTTAGGCATGGTACTATCACTTCCAAATAAAGAAACAGCACATATAAGCAAGCAACATTCGGCATTGATAAATGCTTGTCTGTAGATTGATAATTGATCCTGAGGTGTTAGAAAAGGCCAACAGAACTTCTGTTAGAGTGTTTTCACATGTCTCAGGAGCCAAAGTCAATACCAAATCATCAGCGTCAGCTAAGATCTTTACTGGGGGAATGTCTGGGCCAACCAAGACCTCCTGGATTGCAGTGTTTGACATAATTTTATGTATAGGTATGTCAATACCAAATGCCTATAGCAGATGGCTCAATGGACATCCCTGTCTGACACCCCTCTGTACCTGAATTTGTTTGCCATACCATCTATTTACATTGGGAACTATCCTAGCATTCAGATACATGCTCTGAATCCACCCAACAAACCTATCAGGAATCCCAAAAGCCTTTAAGGTGTTAAAAAGGAACTCATGGGATAACCTGTCAAAGGCCTTTTCCTGGTCCAGACCTACTATGTAATCTTTCGGACAACCTTGCTCACCTGCAAAAAATAATTCCCTTAACACTAATAAGTTGTCCTGCTGTTTCCTGTCAGGCACAGCACATGTCTGTGGGACACTAATCAAATATCCGGAAACTTTTGATAATCTAGCCAATAAAATATTACTTAAAATTTTAAGATCATTCTTAAGCAAGCTTAATGGCCTCCAGTTACTGATGTCTGCTTTTGAACCTTTTTTATGCAATAATACCAATAATGCTGTTTTTATAGATTCAGTATATGTTGTAGTGTCAAGTATATAGTTAAACAAAACCACCAGAGCTGGTACTAGCTCTGTTCTGAATGTTTTATAGACCCCTGTCCCCAGACCATCAGATCCAGGGGTAGTATCTACTTTTAGCTGTCCAATAGCCAGTTCTATCTCCTCCACTGATATCTCTTTTGACTGTTCCTGGGCATCCTGTGTAGTAACCTGTGGTAGATCAAGGGAACTCAGGTAGTCTTCCACATCAAATGATGTAATAGGTTCACCTGTTACTTTCTCCACATAGTTTTCTACTACTTTAAGAAAATCTTTTGGGGCCGTGACCTTCTGGCCTGGGAGAGATTCTAATTCCGTAATTACTCTGTTCTCCACTCTAGACTTACATTCCTTAAAGGAGTCCGGAGACCCCTTCTGTATCCGAGTTCCAAATCTAAGCTCCTAGTTGAGTGATTTAGCTCAATTATATTATATTTCAAACATTTGTGCTTTAATTTTACTAATATGTGAACTATAATCAAGGTGTGATACCTCAGCCTAGGAGATTAGCTGTTGTAGCTGGTGCCATAACTTTAAATAGTGCAAATATTCTTTATTGGCAATATATCTAGCCCTATTTTGGAACATGCTTTGCCAAGATCTTTTCATATCCTCCCACCATTCTATAGGGTCATTACAGCATTCTACCACAGAGATCCTAGCTGACCAGTCTTGTCTCCATATTTTTTGTTACAGGGTTCTCTAAAAGGGACTCATTGAGTCTCCAGTTATTTTGTTTTGCACCTGGGGGTGTTATTCCATGTGAACCGCATACCTATACAGACGTGATCTGAAAATTCACTAGTCTTTGTGACAACAGTCAAAATATTTAAAACTGAAGACACAAAAATATAATCATTTTGCATATTCAACGTTCCTCCGAATAAGCGTATCCCCAGTGTGGTGCAAGCTTCTATAAGCATCTGTCAGTCCAGCCATAGAAACAATGCTGTAAAGGGTCACGGAGTCAAAGAACATTTTAGAAGTACGTAATCCCTGATCAGTCTGGCATAGTCTACAGTTAAAATCCCCTGCCCATAAGAGAAGGTGAAAGGTATGCAAATAAGGTTGTATTTCCCTAAACAGGGACACTTTCTGGGCTTTGGTCTGCGGGTGTAAGTACATATAATACAAAGTCTTTCTCCATAGAAAATAAGATCTAAAAGTAATGCCCTGCCAGGGTGTATGTCAACCAGCCAGGAGACTTTGAATGAGGGGTTGCTTAAAAGAATACCCACCCCATCGCAGGTATCTTCGCCCATGGACCAGAAGGAGGGTCCTGATGTCCATACTTGGGAAGCTTGCTCTAATTCAGTGTGGGTCTAAAGACATGTATCTTGAATACAGTAAATATCCCTTTTGGTTTTCTGCAGGGAAAACAGAACCCCAGTGCACTTCCCTTCACTCTTAATGCTATTCACATTAAGAGTTAGGATAGAAAGGGAAGACATTTATAAGGGAAGATGTTGATTCATTGCATACTATGGAGTCTTAGAGAACCTTCTTTGTCTGGTTTGTTTTGCAATAGAGTATTCACGCCCCTTCTGTATCAGTGGTGGAAGCTATAGAAGAGATGTCAGTCTCTTCTTCCCCTGAATCACCTTCTGTGGGTTCAGTAGTCAAAGATGCATATTTGTTGTCTTTCTTCCAAGAGGGGATAACAGGATCCTGTTTGCTGCCACCCTCCCCCTGCTTTTTCAAGGGTAAGGACTTGCCAGGCCTAGACCATTTCCTTTAGGACACTATTGTAAATGGTCTATTAATACTAGGGGATGGAGGTGGGGGCATTTCTACCATGTCTGCATCAGTCCTCTCCACAGGAGTACTCGGTGGAACCTCCCTTCCCTCACTTTCTGGTATTGTAACTGAGGAGCTCTTGACTGGATCCTGAGTGTTCATTTGTACTTCAGGTGCTTAGGGGAGAACATTCACAGTATTTTTGGAGGTCTCCTCTGGCCCCAATGTTTCCTGTGTTTTGCCAGGACCATGTTCTGCTACTCTTTTTGCCTGAAGCTGCTGTGCTATGTTAATCAAACCCTTGTGAGATGGACAGTCCTCTCAGTTGTGTGAAGCCCAGGGGCAACACCCATATGCATGACCGGTCCACTCACACAAGTTGCATTTAAATAGATTTAAGCATTTGGCTGCCACATGTCCATATTCTAGATAGTGGCTACACCGAGCATATCGCAAGCAGAACTCAAATGGGAACGTGAACCACATTTAAAGCAAGACCAGGCTTGTCCTGCATAAAAAAAGGGAGCCACAGTTTCTTCCTAGGAAAAAACTACTGGGGAGGTGGATGGGCCCTGTGTTAGTGGAGAACAATTTAACCCGAATTCGCCATCCTCCGTCCCAGATTTGCTCGCTGTCTAAGGTAGACGTGGACTTTCCTAGTACTTCACACTGCTGTCTTAACCAAAACAGGATGTCTTCCACATTTACCCCTTCATTTTTAAACATAACTGTAATGATTTTTACCAAAGATTTCGTGAGGGGAATTGCAGTGATGGGAATCCAAACTGGGGGTTTTTTTGCATATTATATTGTGCCCAAAACCTGTCTAAACTGGACATATATTAAAACTTATATCATAATTTGAATCCCCAAGACAGATAAGAGTGAATATTTCCGATGAGAAAAATTTCATAGAGCCCTTAAGCAGGACTCTTGCAATATGCAGCCAATCAGGAGGTGATTCTAGTCCACCGTTATATAGCAAATGAACTGCGTTCTTCCTAGGTGCAGGTTCTCCCTTATTTTGAAACAAATCTGCCATCCTAAACATAGGAGCCAACCCCACCCTTTGCCTGGATCTTGAAGTGTCTCCTCTGCAGGCCCCATTCATATCAGGCCTTCATCTACAGTACCTGCAAATTATCCTCTGCAATAGAAGACTGTTGAAGCTCAGGTCTAGTATTAGTGCAATTAATTGTGGTATTAGCAGCATTAACAACGTCATCATAATTAGGCATAGAACCACTGTTATCAGGTTGCAACCTATTAAAAGTCAAAGTATTACCCCCGGGGCTTTTGGAGCTCATGCTTGGTGCTTCATCTTGTGCTGGTTCAGTAGGAGAAGCAATTAATTTCTGAAAAGAAGGGTCCACTGGATCTGGAATCCACTGTCCGTCTACCCCCGTATCCAGCCAACGTCGTCTAGGGCATGGTCTGGGGACCAGTTTCCTTCCCCTATATCAGTGTTCCAGGTGCCAGAAATAGATTGTTCAGTGTCTGGGACCACATCCTCTTGCTATCCCTTACCCCATTTGAAAACCCCTTCGAATTTGGGGAAAGAGAAAACTTTTTCTTTACCGTGCTCATTTTTCTGTGCATCCTGGGAATTAGGAACTTGCCGCCCTGCTCTGAGTCATCCTTTAGTCCTTCTTTTCTTTCCTTCAGGATGATCACTGAGAGGTGTTTGTGGCTTTGGACACACAGCCTTTTGGCTTCTCTCACTGCCAGCTGCTTCACCCTCTCCTCTCGCTGAAACGGACAATATCGTACTGGGAGTGCTTTGGCATCTGGAGCCATGGCTGGGACAGATTGCGCACTCATTTTAACAGAATTTGAGCCAGCCTTCATGAAACCACTAGCACTATGTAAGGCAGTATTTATTGCTGCTAAATTACAATACTTTCCATTTTTTTATGGTTTTTAGTATTTTGTTCATCCACCTATGAAAAAGTAGCCCTAATATCATAGACAGACATCATTGGCCCAGATATTCAGAATTGCACCCAGGGAGTGCACAGTGGAATGCGCAGTGCAATGCAGATGCTCCAGGGGACAACGGATGCCATATTTAGATGATGAACCACTGACATGCGCTAGCACAAAGCACACTGAATATGGCAATGTTGAGCCACTGTGCAAGCAGACATGCGCTGGCGCAACCAGGAATGTGCAGAAGAAAGCAAGGATGCAGAATCCAGCAGGCTGAGCAAGCGCAACAGGTCATAGGGAAGCAAAGGCAGGGCTGCACAGAAGTACAGTGCCACACCAGCACTGCCAGACACAAACAACAAGGGCACACCATCCAGGATGCACTACAGGGGCACCGGGGAATGGCCCAAAGAGGATGCCAGGCTGCCAACAACAACACAAGCCACAAGGCCCACCAACCCACCTACCCCAAAGGCATGCCCGTGGGCAGACCAATGCCAGAGCACCTGCAACACAACCCCAACAGGCAGTGATGCAGGGGGCAGTGGGACAGCCATGCTGCCAGGACACCACACAAGCACAGAGGACAGCAGAACAGGGGAGAGGGAGGCACAGGGGACCCAGGGACACATGGCCCACAACCTGGCTAGGACAAGGGCACAGCACCGCAGGGCACACTGGCAGGGGCAGCACCCCATGTGGATAGACAGTCAGCACAGGCAGACAACAGCACATGGCACAGGATAGTGCACAGGATAGTGTGACACCCACCACCCATGGGCACGCAAGATACAGGGACATGGCACACAGGCCCAGTGCACACAAGAGCACCACTCAGAGGACATAGCAGAGGGACATGCCCATGTACACAAACAGATACCTGCAGCACAGCATAACACGCCACCTGCAAAGGAAACACAGGCACAGATGTTGTAGAAAAAATAGAACTTTACTCAGCAAAACAATAACAAATGCATGCCAACAGGGCTCCCAGGAACTGCAACAGGGAAAACACAGGTTGAGGCAACAGTGGAAGCAGGGGACAGGGACCAGGGGTGGGTACAGAGGGGAGGAAGTATGCCCAGCAAACAGGGGGTGGGCTGGGGATGACCAGTCAGCAGTAGGGCTGTGAGCATGGAACATCAGCGCCGGTTCCACAATGATGCCCGCAGCCACCGCACATCAAGCCTCAGTGACTCTGTGGCCACCAGCTGGCGCACCCCACCCACAGCAGCATGGCTGTCAGAGCATTATTCCAGTGCAGCAGTCTGTGCAGGATGACAAAGGACCCCACCACTCGGGATGTCTGTTGTCATTGGGCCCGATTCCCAGCCTGACCTAGGAGAAGGGACAGAACAGGTGATAAGTGACATGCCAGAAGGAGCCCCGGCCCACCCAGACTTGCACACCTGACAGCAGTTGCACCCACTGGTGGATGGACCCCCAAGGGCCTGAGCAAGGAGGGCAGCAACAGCTGGCCAAACAGCAGCCCACAGCAGGACGGCCAGGCCACATCTGGTGACAGGCACACATGACAATGCAGAGTACACTGCCATGCAGGCGCACACCACAGGAGGTAGCCCGCAAACATCCTGCAACCGTCAAACACCATGGGGTCTGCGCGCACCACCCCATCCCGACAGGGGAAGCACTGGGGCACCACCACACAGAGGGCACATGCACGGTGCCTGCACATGCAGCACAGCACGGCAAAGGCCGCTGAGGCGGGCTCCCACCCATGGAGTGTCCAAGGTTGACAGCATATCCCAAGGCCGGACCCCAGCATCCTACAGAGCCCCACAGATGCACAATACAACATTCTGCATGAGCTTATCTGGCTGGCCCTGTGCCGATGCACCAGTGGCAACACCATCATTCTGATGCCTGTCTGCAGCCATGGCCACCTTGGCCCTCCTGCGGTCCTCTGGACCTGTGGATGGAATAGAGAGACAGATACAGACATGAGTGGAATGCCATGCACCCCCACTACCCCATGCACACAGCTGGCACAGCACGAGATGGTACATCACCCGCCTGTGGGCCCTGGTGCCTGGACAACAGCACCACGCACAACAGAGGTGTGCATGGCAGTCATGCAGGACACACAGCATCCACCAGAACCGTGCCCCCTCGGCAGCTGTACACACAGCTCACCTCACAGCACAGTACAAGCATACTACAGGCATGCATGATGTGCGTGGACACCTACCTGGCTATGGCACAGCACCCTGCTGTGCCCTCGCCTTGAGCCTGCATAGGTGGGCTGGATCCCTCCACGGAAGTTCCCCATACTGGTGCTGGCACTGTTCACCCATGCGTGACTCACCCATGTGTGCGCTCAAGGCCCACTGCCACCCTGTCCCACACCTTGGACAGTGGCACCTGCAGGTCTGCATTACTGAAGAGCTGGGGTGCACAGGGCTCCACCAGCACAATTAGATTGCATATTTCCACCTCTGACCAATTAAGTGCCCACCATGCATGACTTCTGGAGCCCGCCATGTCACTCTGAAGCCATGTCAGGTGATGCAAGTGCTGCTGCCTACACTGCATGCACGTGGTAATGCTCGGTTATGTGACACAATAGCAGCCTAATGTACGTGACTGCGCAGCACATGGATGCGCGATTGACGTGCACAATGGAAATGTATTGTGCAGCACCCCGCATACACAGCAAGGTATGGCCTGGTGAAGGCACAGGATCATGTCCGTGACCCTGTAGGTGTAAGGCGTCACCCTGCGCAACTTCGTGCAGGCTCATGCCATGCACTGTAGGAGGCATGGTGCATCTTGTGCCACTGCGCCATGGGCCCTGGTGGAGCGCTGCACCTGGATGTGTGGTAGGCACCTGGCACCACATGCACAATGGTGGACCATTGCGTAATGCACAAGAATGCATGATACACACCTGGATATGGTGAAGCCAATGACGCACATGCGCACCACGTGGCCATGCATCAAGCACGCGCAGGACATGCGCTGCATGGTTGCTCCAGCGCAACCATATTGAGCAAGGCGCAAATTTGCAATATTCAATTGGCATATGCAGATTGCCTCATGATGGTGCATGGTTCAGTCGAGGTCATTTGCATCGCATTACGGTTGTGCCACAGATCATTTGCATGCATTGCACCAGAAAGGCACCAAGCCACAGCACAGGCCACCGACAGGTATTGCAGCCAGTGTAGTAAGGGGATGCACATGCTGGGAATGGGATGCCCATGCTGACAGAGCAACACAGATCCTGTGTGGTCTTGCATGATGCTGACTGCCCTTTCTGTCACTGTCCACAGGTAGCATCATGTCTGAGGTTGAGGGAGCAGAGGAGCAGAGGCCTGCATGGAAGTGCAGGCCTAATTTCATGAAGGAGGAGCATCAGACACTGTTTCAGGCCTACCTCAACAGGGAGGACCTGCTGAGTGGTGCCACGGGCACCCCGCAGGACAGGTTGGATGGGTGGGATGTGGCAGCCACCTATGTCAATGCCCACAGCAGCCATCAGAGGAGTGCACAGGAGTGCAAAAAGAAGGTGGGAACAGACAGAAGGTGCATAAAGGAGAAGATGGCAGCCATAAGGGGCTTCTCGCAGCAGGACCAATGGGGGTCCCACTACCGCCCCTGCACTGGCGGCGACTGAGAAGCTGGTGGTGGCAACCATCAGCTGTGCCACCATTGAGGTCATCCCTGGTGGAGGATTGCAGATGGGTGGCACCCCTCACAGCACTGTGAGTCACTGCGGGGCACTCATGGGGGGGATGCAGGCTGGCCCATGCAGGCTTGCCAACTGCTGTTCTGAGTGGCCCATGTGAGTGTGGCATGCAGCAGTGCACATGGGGATGCCGGACATGGCATTGTGCACCCCGGGACAGTAGGATGGCTGCACGGCCACCATACTGTGGCCAGAGCACATGCACTAGGGTGTGTGGTGTGGCTGCCCAGCCACAGAGTGCTGCATGCCCAGTTCACACATATGCATGCGGCATGGCGTGGCCCACTAGGGCAACATCTACTGCACGCCACCTCACCATTGGTGGTGCAGTGTGTGGTGCCCCCCATGCTGGCCATGTGCTGTGGTTGCACCATGCACCACTGCCGGCCATCATGGGCACCATTGCTGTCATGTCCACCCTGCCATATGCTGCCACCTGGGCATACACCACTGCATGCCAGCATGGGTAGGGTGCACAGGCACTGCCGCTGGAGCACAGGCCCACCCTGCATGGTGCCATCACCACCACTGATTATGGTTTTCTGTCTTCCAGTGCCATCACGCCTCCATGGTACAACACAGGATGCCACCGCTGACATTGAACTGGAGGAGTTGCCATCCACATCCACAGGCATCCAGGACAGGGACTGTCCATGTCAGGGCAGTGTGGAGCTGCTGAACCTACTGGGCCTAGATGATGATAACACACTGTCAGAGCTACTGCTCAATGAGGGCCTGCCCCGTGCTTGTCATGGGCACGCAGCTGGGCGCTGTGTCCGACTCGGATGATGACTTAACACTGATCCTGCATGGTGCAGGACAGATGGTGCTGCCCAGGGTACAGGGCCAGACACAGGTGCTGGTGGACACCAGTGGAGTGATGGAGTAACCGCAGCCACACCCTGACCATGGCCACACAGTGGCATGTGGTGCCACCGCTGTGCCTGGCGAGGGGGGTGCTGCCACAGTTACCATTGCCCTAGGGTCAGCCCAGCAGCCAGCTGGGCAGTGGCAGTGGGATGCAGTGACCACCGGGCAGCACGCCACAGTGGCCACCTCCAGTGTGTCCACACATGCATCACCCCCTGTGCGGTCCCCTGTGCAGTGTCCACAGGAGTGGGGCATTGACCCACATCATGCCGTGACACCCCCAGTAAGGCAGCATCTGCACCAGGCTGTGCAGAGTGCTGACCAACTGGACGAGCACACTAGGCTGCTGCAGGTATCCGTGGACAACCAGGTGATGCTAGTGGCCGAGATCTGTGCACTGCGGGTTGACCGAGCAGCAAGACAGTGGACGTGCACAGCTCACTGGTTAGCTCTGGCAGCTGTAGGAGGCCATGACCGCATTGCTGGACCACATAGCCGGTACCATTGCCACTGGATTTGCATCACTAACATCCCATGAGCATGGCCGTGTGCATAGGACTCCCCACAGTGGCACATCCACACCACGGACACAGCGTCTGGTGACCCCTGCATGACTGATGCCGGGCTCTGACATGGCCATCCCTGACACCCCCTGGTGCTGCTCTGTTCACCGGGCTCTACACCCCAGCGAGGACCTGGTTGCATTCTCAAACCTCCACCCTGTGAATGTGTTGGACACACCCCCTAGTTGCGTGGCCAGTGGCTGCCACTCAGCCTGGTTGTGGCTGCCTACATGGCTGTGGTGGTCATGGCACCGCATGGTAGGCCTGCTGGATGTGCTGCCCTATCCTGCTGACTGCTGCCACTGTCTAGTGCACACATGTGTGGTGATGCCCTGTGTGTGTGGTGGTATGCATGTGTGGCATGAGGCATGTCCTCCATGTATGCTTGCTGTACTGCTGGGCCTTGTGGCATGGGCATGATGATGATAGCACCATGATAGCCCTTCCTGTGTGCCAGTGTCAGGATGCTGATCCATGCCATGTCCTGCTGCTCGTGTGTGTGTGTGTGTGTGTGTGCGCGAGCACACCCATGCCGTTGCACTGTGCTGTGGGCATGTGGCTGTGTTGTTGTGCAGTCACTGTGCATGCTGTGTGTTTGCCTGTGTTGGTGCTTGTTTCCCTGTGGGCCCGTACGCCCCTGTGGGTGGGTGGGGTGGTTGTCTGTGCACACACAGCAGGCGTGCCTTTCCACTTACCTCTAGTCCCCAAAGTGCTCCTGTGTGATGGTGGCTCGGTGCCTCCTGGTAAGTCCCAGCGGCCTGGGGTCCCTCCTCCCCATGGGTGGCTGCATACCCCCTTCTGGCCTGTCATCACCATCATCTTCGCTGCTGTCACCCTCATCCACCTGGACAGCTATTCCACTGTCAATGGTCATGTTGTGCAGCATGCAGTAGGCCAGGAATAGGCCACAGGTTTTCACAGGGCTGTACTGTAGGGCACCACCTGACCTGTTTAGGCAACAGAATCACATCTTGAGCATGTAAAAGACACGCTTGATGACATTGCATGTGGTGGTGTATGCCTTGTTGAACCTCTCCTCTGCAACTGTGAATGGGTGCCGGTAGGGGGTGAGCAGCCAGGGTCTCAGAGAGTAGGTGCTGTCACCTGTGTGGGTAAAGGATACAGTTATCACTATGCATTGGTTGTTTGCCTCCCTCACCCCTGCCGCCTGCTGCCACCCGTCCCACTACTGCCTTCTGTGTCTTGGGTCTCTGCCCACAGCATTGCTGCACCCACATCCCTCCCCATGCTTTGCTTACCTAACAGGTGCCCTGTGGGGATCTCTCCATGCTCAAATGTCTGGCACAAGATGGGCACTTCTGGGGTGTGTGGTGCAGACATTGGTGATGCGCCCCCGTGGCATTGCACACCACTTGGCAGTTGACCGAGGGGTATTCTTTCCTATTCATGTAGGCAGCCCCCTCCAGGCCAGGTGGTGTGCGTATGGCCATGTGGGTGCAGTCTATAGCCCCTATCATGCCTAGCATGTGTACCATGCTGTGGAAGTCCTGCATGTTTGCTGTACGTTCTGCCTGTGTGCTTGGGAATGGTATGAACTCCGAAGCATGTGGCAGCAGGATGTTGAGGAACTGTGTGAAGAGGCAGGATGTGACTGACTGGGTGATCCCAGTGGTTTCCCCCATTAGTTTCTGGAAGGTCCCCGTGGCAAGCAAGCACATCGCTGCTGTCACCCTGGTCTCCACCAACATGGCATGACTCCTTCTGGTGGGTGCCTGCAACTCATCATGGCACAGCTCACAGAACTGGCTTAGAATTGCCCTGTTCAGCTGGTACTGGCCTATGATCTCTACATCCCCATAGTCCTCAAAGGTGAGGCGGGCATGGTACCATCTGTGTCGGGCATAACGCCGCCAGGCCCTTTCTCAGCCATGTTGCTGTTCCTCCCTCCTCCTCACACCCCTCATTACCGCTTCCATCAGCATTGGCCCTGCATCCATCACTGACTCTCTCTCAGTGTTGTGCATCTGCTGTGTGTGTGTTTGAGCCTCTTTTTATATGCTCAAGCCTGTCTGGTGCATTCTGTGGATTGCTCCTGACTTGTGCCATTGATTTTGGCTGAACATGGCATTGTGCTGCTTATTCATGGGTATGCCCCCTTGTACTTGCACCGCATACATTACTATTGCATCTCTGTGCAGTGTGTTTTATGCCGCACATTCGCATTGGTTGAATATGGCTGTGGGGGCGCGGTTCTGTGGTTGTGCCTGCACATCTCGGTTGCGCATTGCACAACTGCTCTGAATATCTGGGCCCTTGAAAACAAAGGAGATGAGTGAAAGTATGATAATGGGTTGTATTCATTCTGTGACCAGCTATGGTTAGAGCATTGCTGTGGCATAACAAACAAAAAAAAATATTTATGTTCAGACCAGCTCATTCACAGAAGTTTGTGTGTGTAATGTACAGCATAATGAGGACAGTCACTGTATGAGAAGTTAATAAAAAAAATACATTCATATTTATACAGAGTCTGGCCCATAAACATTTATTTGTTGCCAACACAGGACTAACACTGGAGGACTTCTGGTGTTCATTTCAGTCCAATTTATTTATATCTGCCCGGGTATCTGCCACAGTATATTGCTGGTTGAGAGTGGAGTTATCATCATGTCACCCGCATTCTGAGCAGGTAAAACTGAAACATCGGGAGGTGCTGTGCTAATTTCAGGAAGGGCCTACATGTTTATTTCTTTTTCCACCCCATTTTCACTGTTGGGCTGTGTGGCAGTATGTAAGGGTGGAATCCGCTGCTTGTCATCAGAAGCGCAGGTAATGGCAATACAGCAGAGGGCTTCCGGGATCACCACCTTTACTAAATGCTCTGTTTACACTGTCTCTTCGTCCCGTAAGTTCCTGGTCTGAAATTTCACCACTGAAATGGTTTAGCTTCTAGGGTACACAAATCATAGGAGGCATTTGCCATTTTTGGCTCAGTTATTTTTATTTTTACGGTGTGATTTTTATTGGTGTGCTAGATGGTGTTTATTTATTTAGCTTTTGTTAACCAGGTAAGCACATTAGACAGTCAAGTGCCTATTTTCAGGTTTCTCTTTATAAGTATGATTACTTATGCCATGCAAAGCGTTGTCTGGGACTGGTAATTGCAAACCTAAAAGAAATGGCAGTTTTCTACTTTGCGAATGTTCGGTTAGTTGATATCTATTTGAAAAGATGTTATGTGATCAGCACTGATTAGCTGGGACTTTAGCCATGCGTTTGTTGTGATATTTACACATGGCTAAAGACCCAGTCTGACCAATCAGGTTACAGGATTTTTCTTGACCATTTTATAATGACATTTATCACACAGTAGCTCAGATAAATGGATTTATTTCACTCTGTTTATCTCCACCTCTATTGCATAAATAGAGGATACATGATGAGCAGGCGTGTGATAAGAAAACTATTCTCACTCCTGCAGAGTGAGCTCTGGTTACTCACGAGTGCCGAAGGTGAGTGTAGGGTTAAGAACCCCAAGGAAGACCCCACCCCTGATTCGCCAACAGCCATGACAGTGAAAACCATAATTTCATTTTCATTTTCCTGCTTCAGGGTTGAGGTAGGGAGATAGGGTTGGAAACCCTAATGCCACATTTCCCTACTTTTCTTACTTTAATCTGCACCCTAACTGGTGCATTAATGCAGTTTTTTGCAAGTAATTTCCTTACTTGTTCAGATAGTAGAATGGTATCCTCATTCTTGCAGGTTTAGTTGGAACCTTTGTGAACACAGTCATCTGGCTAGGGAAGTGCAGGGCCCTCCAGGTCGTGCACTTTCATCTTTTTGTGGATGTACACATCCATCTGGCTGTTGAAGTGCAGGTCCCTCCAGGACCTTTGCTTCCATGCCTCAAGAAAAGCATTTATGTGCTTGTTTGTAATTGTTTTTGGTGGGGCTCGGTTCAAAGGAAAAATGTATTAATTTTCCCTGTTAACTGCCAGCGGTTGATTGCATATGAGCAAACACGTGTTTTTCATTGTTTTTTCATAAATCACTACAT
Source organism: Neoceratodus forsteri (assembly GCA_016271365.2). Classification (NCBI taxonomy): domain Eukaryota; kingdom Metazoa; phylum Chordata; order Ceratodontiformes; family Ceratodontidae; genus Neoceratodus; species Neoceratodus forsteri. The sequence goes on from CM057450.1 coordinate 1,648,703,597, forward strand.
TTTTGTTGGTTTGATCTGGCACTTGCAACATTTGTAGTGGAAGGTGAGATACACTTATGGTGCATTTTGGTGATGATCAGACTTCCATTGTGGATTTGGCACAATGGTAAAGATTGAAGGTAATTTTGGATAACAGTGCATATCCCATAATTGTCTAGGGTATTACAAGTTAGTATTATAGCACTCCTTGAGATGCTTTTTTGATACATAGATTGTCCCTTAACTCCATAGAGTGACAGAGTTATGGCTTTTTAAAGTTGCAATGTTATCCTATCGAAATTTTCATTTTTCTGTTTTTTTTTTTTTTTACATGGCCCCTAATGTTTTTTTTGTTTGCTTGTTTGTTTGTTTTTTGAGGGGGGTATTATGTGTTGATGTTGTTGTACACATTGAGGCTCTTTTTCATATATACATTGTCCCTGAACTCCAAAGACTGACAGAGCTACAGCTTGTTAAATTTGCAATGTAATCCTATAGGAATTTAAATTTTTAAATGTTTGTTTTTTTATATGACACTGGAATTCTGTTGTAGGATATTATGTGTTAGTGTTGCAGTATTCATTAAGACCTTGCTTTTGACAGATTGTCCCTTAACTGTAAATATTGATGGAGTTATGGCTGTTTATGTCGAAAGCTAAAAAAAAAACTAAGTCCAAATTATTTTTTTGTATGAAGGAATCCTTTTTCATGAAATTGTGTCAATCTCGTGAAACAGGATTCTTTCATACAAAAAAAGAAAGTGAAAAAATCTAAGTCCAAAATCTTTTTTCATATGAAGGAATCCTTTTTGTGAGATTGTGTCATTGTCTTCTGACCATCCCTTCTGAAATGACTCAATGTCCAGACATTGTTTGGATGCACAAATTGCATCAATTTATTTACACCACTTCATGTATTTACAACATTCCAACCATTCAGTTATTTATCATGAAAACAGCCTTGACATTTTATTGTCCATAAACTCCCAAAATTCAATCTTGCATTGAATTATCCATCCATTGCAGGTCATGGTCTTCCACCTTTTGTCTTCTTTCCCTCTCAGGGTCTGGATGCGTAATCTGATCCCCCACAACCATCACCCAGCTGCAGAGACCCAACCCCTAGTACTTCCATGCCCCCTTCCCCCCTTCTATTCATATTCAGGTACTAATGACCCCAGTCTGTGTTGCCTACCCCCACCCCCCAACTACCCCACCTTTTTCCTTCTAGGACCTCCCTCCCTTATTAAATTTTCTCCTTCCCTCTCATCCCCTTGACTAAATGTTTGCTCTTTTAGCAAAACCTTCCAAATGCAGGAACTGTCCACCTGCCCCTGGACCACCAGTCTGACATCACCCATGCCCTTATGGGCACCCTTCATAGGTCCCCATCATCTTCTCGTACCTGTCATGCCTGGATGGGTGAGTGAGAAATGAAAAATTCCAGCAGAAAAAGGGAGAGAGCTCAGAAACACCCTAAGGACCCCAGCAAGGACTGCTGTTGGCTCCACCCCTGGACCAATCATGTCCCCCCAGTGTGTGTGCATTGCTAACCTTGAACCTGCCACTCATGACCTCACCTGTCCCTTCCCCTTTTCCTACCTGCTGCTAATCAGGATATCACCTAGCTCTGCCCCTTCCCCTTCTAACCTCCCCCCACCCTCTATTATTTTGGTATACATTTCTTCAGGAATGCCATCTGACAATTCTGGTTGCCTTTTAATGGCAACCCTATTTGTCTTCTGACTATCCCTTCTGAAATGACTCAATGTCCAGACATTTTTTGGATGCACGAATGTAAATAGATTTATTTACACCACTTCACATATTTACAACATTTTAACCATTCAGTTATTCATCATGAAAACAGCCTTGACATTTTATTGTCCATTAACTCCCAAAATTCAATCTTGCACTGAATTATCTATCCATTGCAGGTCCCGGGCTTCCACCATTTGTCTTCTTTCCCTCCCATAATCTGATCCCCAAAACCATCACCAACCAAAGCTACCTATGACTTTCCTAGTTCCTAGGCCCTGATGCAGAGACCTGACCCCTAGTACTTCTATGCCCCCTGCCCCCCTTCTATTCATGTCCTGGGTGCTAATGACCCCGGCCTGTGTGCCTACCCCACCCCCAACTGCCCCCTTTTCCCTCTAGGCCCTCCCCTTATTAAATTTTCTCCCTCTCCACCAGCTCCACCTCCAGCTTGTGTTGGACGGTGGGCTTCCCTCCCTTGCTGGGTACCTTCTACCACTTTTTATCTATTTAGCCACCAGCTCCCCCAAAGGCATCACAAAAAGTGCCATGCCTACTTCCAACAGGTGCACCCCATCACTCCTGTATACCCACAGCCTAGTAAAGGTTATATCTATATGTGGAACATAGGTCCCCCCATCTCTGCCAGGAGCCCGGCCACCATCCGGTTTAGCCTTTTTCTCACTTTTTCCACTGCCCTGATACTCTTAGCATGCTGCAACACCTGTCAGGATATAATCTCCGATCATATTATTTCCACCCATGGCCACCATCCCTTGATCATCTCCAGGTCCATTATAATTGCCTGAAACAGGGCTGCTTAAGGCTTCTCCTGCAAATTGTTCCCCCCAAGGTGTATGACCAGTAGGTCAGGCCTTCCCCAGGCTAGCTTCAGCTCCTCCATCAGCGGGAGTAGATGGGCCCAATGTATGCCCCCGACCCCTTTCCAACGGACTTGCACAGAGTCAAGTCCCCATCTCAGTTGCTTCCCTCTGGAGGTGGGCGTGACATATATTTCCACCCAGTATACAAAAGAGTGTCCCACAATCCACATTCTCCACTTCCTGTGGCCATCTGTCAAGATAAGGGAAACAAGAAAAGTGGTCATTTAGGGTCTGACATAACATTTGTAGCAGGTGGCTTGCCATCTGCCCAGGTTCTTTATCTCCTCTTCTGCCCCCCACCTCATGGACATTCTAGTCACCACCCCATCTGAGAAGAGTGGGGGCAAAATCTGCAGGGCCCACCCCAGAAATATCATGGTCTTTTTCAGTACCCCTCCAACCCGATAGCCCATGTTCCCATTGCCATGGCAGAACCAAGTTCCCATGCCAGTCAGACAGATGTGCCTGTAATTCTTCATGGTCCACACTGCACAATTTATCCCCTCTGGTTCCTGTCTGATCCTCACCTCAGCCCCCTTCCCCAACTAGTCATTCTTTGACCACCACAGCTGAATAACTTCACTGCTCTCATTGAAAATAATGTCCCTGTCTTGCAGCCCCCCATTAGCATCCCCTTTATTCTTGGCTACTACTTCCCCCACCCTGAAGGCCCCTTTTGACATCAGAGTAGACATAGCCCGAAATAGGCAAGCCTCAATGGCTGAAATGCAAATTGATCCTAGGGCCATTAGCAGCTCTGCCAGGAGGTCAGTCATGACGGGTCTTCTGGCATCCCCCTGTGGACCCTGCCCTTTCTGCCAACCCAGGAGCATGCACCTTACTCTCTTGGTTTTGTTAGGCTCCGGCCAACCTCTAGACCCACAGGCCCGACCTATACTCTCAAGCTGTACCCCCATGGTTAAATAAGTCATCCCCCTCTCCCACCAGTCTACCATGTTCCGCATTACCTGCTCTTCCATGGTTAGCAGACTTACCACCTTGCCCTGCTGCCACCGAAACTCCTGGAAGGCTTCCCATGCATCTTCGTAAGCCTTCAGTGTGTTGGCTGACCGTGAGTTCCAGGCTTTTGCCACCCAATCTCCCATAGATGTTCTGGCACTGGTGTTTTCACCACTTCTGCCTGGAGGGCCAACATCTGGAACCTGCCCAACTGAAAATGGGAAAGGCTGTCAGCAATAACATTTTTAATCCCCTCCACATGCCTCGCTTTGAATGTGAGGTTCAGCCTGAGCCCCAGCAATACTAGCTGCCTCATAACCCTGGTTACCATGTCAGTGGACCCCTTCTGCCTGTTAAGAACCTCCACAATTCCCTTATTGTTACACCCGAACAGTACCCTCTTGTTCCGTATCCCTTCCCCCCACGCTTTCAAAGCTACCCATATGGGGAATATTTCTAACATGGTGATGTCCTTTAACAAACCCGCTGCCCTCCAGCTGTCTGGCCAGGCTTCTGACATCCACTGACCCTCAAAATAGGCCCCAAACCCTAATGCACCTGACGCGTCCATATACAACTCTAGGTCTGCACTATCTACCCATTCTTCCTGCCAGAAGGTAACTCCATTGTAATCTGATAGAAATGTACTCCATACTGCCATGTCATCTTTTATCCCCTTGGAAATATCTACCCAGTGATGAGGCAGCTTTGCTTTCCCTGTGGTCCTACCCAGCCGCCTCAATAATATCTGTCCAGGGCTTATGGCCTTGCAGGCGAAGTTAAGGTGCCCCAGCAATTGTTGCACTAATACCAGTGGCACCTGTCTCTTACCCATAACCTGCCCCAATAATTCCCTGAGTTTTTGGACCTTGCCCTCGGGCAGCTGAAAGCATTCCTGGACCGTGTCCACCTCAATTCCAAAAATCTCCAACACCCTTGCAGGGCCTTTCATCTTTCCTTCCACTAGGAGGATGCCAATTGTCAGGCACATATCCTTGAAATCCTCTACAATCTGCTCCACCTCTCCCCTACTCTCCTGATTAGTAATAAATCATCTAGGTAATGTACCACCCACCTATGGCCATACCTCTACTGTACTCGTGTGCTGAAAACTTCAACGGTGGAGCAGGCCACTGAACACCCCATTGGCATGGCTTTGTCAAAGTAGAAACCTCCGTTGAACTGGAATCCCAATAGGTCCCAGTCCTCGGGCCTAACGGCTCTACTATGATATCCCAACAAGTGGTCTCCCAAACTTCAGTAGCCTGAATTTAGGAGACCGACTGTTGGAAGATCGACAAGGTCTTAGTTCAATGCAGGGGGGCAAGCTCCCCGCACCCCATAACTAAAATAACCAACTCCAAGGGGGAGCAGACCTCAGAGGAGGTTAAAAAAATGACAGGGGACAAAAATGTGCCACGCCAAAATTTCTGTCCCAGAATGGAACCCAGGTCTGAGCATGATGCTGGTAGCTTAGCCCTCCATGCTATGGGAGCAGCTTGGCCAACCTCCAGATTTTCCCCCATCTTGTGGTGCATGACTAGGGGTAGGGTAGCATTTTATCACATCTGCTACCTTACCTCTGTCAGCACCAGCTTTCATCCGTCAGGCAGGTGTGTGTCAGGCAGCTGAACTCGGGATCCTGTATGTCGTGATTCCGAGTTTCGGCAGTTAGTAATGACACTGGCCTAATCAGCAAGAGCCAGAAAGTGAACTTGATATCCATCTTTGCCAGCCATGCTCCCTGCACTGCCCTTATTAAGATAACTGCCATGTCTAGTGAGGCATGGGAAACCGCACTAACCTCCTCCAGAATCCTGTCATTGACCGATGACCCTTCAGGGTAAGACAGGTGGTGAATCAGGCAATATTCACCCAGTTGTTTTGGGGAACTATCCCTAGGGGAGAGACCCAGAACTCTGCGTAAGGAGGGTCCTTGAAGGGGACCTCTGCCCTGCCTGCATCCTTTTCCTTCCCAATCTTCCTGTACAGTATGTCTTCCTTTCCCCTAACCAAGGCCAAATTCTTGGCCTTCATTCTTTTTCTGACTCCTTGAAAAGCCAGATGAAACCCCATTTTGAAACCATCCTGCAACATGGCCCCCTGCTTCTTATCAGGGTATCCCACTGTACAGGCCTCCACAACCCTAACCTTAATGGGGGTTTTTGCCAGTGGAAAACCCCACCTCAGACCCTGTCCTGCATGCACCTTAATTCCACACATAGTTGGAGTTGTAGCCTACTCTGTTTCTTGTCCCCCTCCCAATGCCCCGTACCCATTGTGTCCCCCCTTGACCACTCTGAAAGGAATGCTTGGGGCTATTCTGGTCCCCCCACTCCGTGCTCCCCTGCATTTTGACATCAGGTTCTGCCCCCCACATTTGAAGCACATGTGCCTAAATTTGCAGTTGCTCTACAGGCAAGATGATCTGCCATAGGCCCAGCAAGACTTCACCATCGGGCTCCCCGTAGGTTTCTTACTCCTTTCCCCCACTGCCCCAGCTTGGCCAGAAAGGGTCCTGACTTACAGCTCTGAATACATGCAGTCCCACCGCAAATCCCCCCTTGCTGCCATCCTTTGGCGGAAAGCCTCATCATACTCAAAACCTCCCATACCCCCTTCTGTGCCTTGCATGTGTCCCTGATGATGGCCGTGTATGTTAACAGTGGCATGGCCAATTCTGGTTTCTTGTCAAGCAAAATGGCACTGTATATTAGAAAATCTGCCTGCCAGGTGTCCAAGTTCTTCCCCTTATAAGTAGCCTTCTCCTCTTTGTGCCCCACGACCACCAGAGCTCCTGCCATTTCCAACTTACCTACCAACTCCTTCTGCTCATATTTCTTAGCATTCTTTTTGTCAAGTAGGCCAAAAATATCCACATATTCCCCCCTTCCAGATCTTTTCCCTAATGGAAAGAGGGACGTGATCCCCCAGTGAGAAGCCTATGGGGCATCATACAGTTTCTTCTGTGCCTTTTTAATGAGCTGCATCATCTTCCCCATCAATGCCACAGCCTCCTCCCTGAGCTGTGCACTAGAGGCTGGAGCTGTAGGCTTCTTAGATGCCATTATCCTGTGAGAATGCTAAAGGAGAACAAAACAGAGTGTTTAGTGGCCAGGTCTATGCCCCAAAAAACCTAGTGTGCTGTAACCACAGTGGCCCGCAGCCTCTAGCCTTTGGTATCCATGCCTGCTGGATGTCCCCATGGGTCCAGAGGCCTGGCCTATTCAAACGTGCCTCATAGTGTTATTGTGGCCTTCCCTACAAGCCCACATGCATGCTTAACCATCACCCCTTATAAGGATTGTTATCTCTTGCTATTTCTAATGTTTTATTATAGTTTTTTTTACTTCTCCAGGCCACACCCCATGAAATCCAGAGTTGTACCGCATATCCATATGTTAGTTATGTTACCAGGGGGAGGTGGTGAGGAGTCTCCTTGAGCCTTGACCATCCCCCCATCCCCTTGCCCTTCCCCATTGCCTTTTGCTCCCCCTCAGGACTGGCTGGTGTAGTCTGTAAAGGAGTCCTACACTCCTGGGAACATCTCATCCTTAATTTGTAGGTATCCTTTCAAAATTCCTTTTTCCTTTGACTTTTTTTAATGCCAACCAATCCACTCCCTTTTCAGCATTCCCTGTGGCCACCAACACTGACAACATGGTGGCCGCTCAAACACATGCCCCAGGTAAGGCCTACGGCTGCCCCCACAGCCCCGCTATGCTTGGGCAGTGAAAATATGTAAACCACACCCACGGGTGCCCAGAGTAAAAAAAAATGGCTAGAATCCATCCTGGGCTGTTTGCCCTCCTCATCCATTGGGTGCAGCCAGTGCCACCCCACAAATGGTGACCACCTCACTGTGCCAAAGATGGCAGCCATGCAGTCCTCCCCACCTGTTGTAACCAGAGGCCCCCACTGCCTGGAGCCACATAATCTGTAAGCCTGCCCCCTCATGGTTTCCATGGGCCTGCTGTAAAGGAAAAAATCCTGCTGCATCCCGGGGAACCAGGGTCCTGTACTGGACCCTATTCTAAAATGGCCATCACCCACCTCCTTAGCCTGGCACAGACCCTCCAGGTACATCTGACCCAGTCGCCAGCAACCAACCCTGTGCTCCATTAAGGGCATTCCACCCCAAAGGTTCCTTCTTGTTACTAATCCCTTGTTCCCCTGTGAGTCGCCAAGATAATCAAGGGTCCCTCCCAACACCAGGCTTTGTCCGCTCCTTCAATAGACACAATTATTAGTATTTCCTTGATTTCTAGTTATCCCTTGTTGTTTCCTCCCTCTGAAAAATGTTCCTTTGATGATCGTACAGGCTGAGAGAAATGCTCCCAAACTGGAGTCTGTAACCCGTTGAAAAACCCTTTGGCCTGTGTGCTCACTCTTCCACTATCTGAGTGGTGATAATAATGTCAGATGTCATCCCATGCGGCCACGTGGGCCACGCCCTCCACCAAATTTTTCAGCCTGGAAAGCTGCTCCGAGGGTCACAGAGCCGACCCACGCCAACCACTTGGCCCTGGAAAAAAAAAACATACTTGCAGAAACACTGAAAGGGGTGCATGTTGCCAGGCACAGAGAGTGAGGCTGCCCATCACCTTGCACCCGCTTAACCATGCCAATTGCAAAACTCCCAGGCATCTAAAGGTCTTCTGTCTAGGAAGGCACTGAGCAGCCCATGCCTCCAAGTTCACAGGCATCCCTGAGCAAGACAAAAATACAAGTGCCACAACCCACTGGTGCCCTTGCATGTGGAAAACCAGACCCCCTTGATCCTGCCATGCTTGCAGGCTGTTCCCACCCAAGGGGGAAACCCCTGAGTCCAGATGCCCTCATGGACTCCATAGGACTCCAAAGAAAACAGGTCCTCTCTGCAAAGAAAACTTGAAACCACAGTGCAATTCTTTGTTTTCATTTTGTTTTTGTTTGAAACTATGCATATGCCTGTATATGCCTAAACAAATTTCCCTAACTAGCTACTTCTTTTTCTTTAAAACTGACAGAGAGAAAACAAATGCTAGCCTGCCCTAACATACGCCATGTTGTCTCCCACATGGTCAACAGGCACCCAACAAAATCAACAGACTATAAAGGAGCAAACCACATAAATTGTTCTCAAATACCAAATGAAGAAATAACCAGCAATGATTTATGAGAAAAGAACCAAAAAGCAAACTAAGATGATCAAAGTAAAAGCAAATCTTTATCCAAAGTATAACAAGCATTTATCAATGTCGAATGTTGTCTTGCTGGCATTGGCATTGGTAGTGCAGGAGTTAGAGAGATGCATAATAGGAATGGCAGTGAAGTAGTGAACTGATGCTAGCCCAACCCCCACCCTGCAGAGACTGACAGGCACTGGGGTGTGCCTTTGGGTCATTGGCCATAATGCTCATGCCATATCACCTCACCCTACCCTGCAGACACCGACAAGTGTTGTGGTGTGTTTTGGGGTCTTTGGGCCTTATGCTCACCCCATTCCATAAGGAAATACGCTGAGATGGGTGCAGTATAGGAAAATGGGGTGAACTTTGGGGCCGAAGAGTCCAAGGCACACCTTGATGCCTGTCATTGACTGCAGGGTGGGGATGGGGGGGGAATGGTGTGAGCATTACAGCCAACAATCCCAAGTCACACCCCTGACGCCTGTCGGTCTCTACAGGGTGAAGCGGTACAGTTAGAAACCCTAATACCCCAGGTGTTTGTTGGTATTTTCACTCCAAATTTTCAACATGGGCTTTTTGTGATCCCACCTCATCAACAGTGGCACTATCATTTCTTTAGCTGAAAGGTGATTTTGTTCAGTGATTGTGCCATTTGGCGCCACAGGTGCAAAAACACATTTTGGCCAGCATGTGAAAAATGACAGCTGTACTGTTCATGAGGAGGTGTAAAAAAATGGTAATGTTGAAAATCTGTAGTGAAAATATGAAAAATTGGTGAAGTCATGAGCATGCATAGAAACTGGGCAATGCACACCAGTAACACAATTATTTGGGGGATTTTTTTTAACCAGATTTTCAACATAGGTATTTTGGGAAATCCGTTCATGAATAGTGGCACTGTGATTTTGTTAATCTTTCCCAAATGTTGATTTCCCACAGTGACCACACAATTGTGTGCCAGATGCACGAAAACACATTTTGGGCAGGATGTGAAAAATGACAGCAAAACTGTTCATAAGGAGGTGTGAAAAAATGGAAATGTTTAAAATCTGGAGTGAAAATATTAAACATTCTCAAAGTTACGAAAGTGCGTGGAAACTGTGCAATGCACGCTCATAAAATACAGTCATTTTTGGGAATGTTTTCACCAAATTTTCAACATAGGCTTTTTGTGATCCCACCTCATGAATAGTAGCACTGTCCTTTAATTGGTCCTGAAAGGTGATTCCGTGCATTGACAATGAAATGATGTTTTGGGACTGAATAACAAAATGACAGTGACTGTGTTCATGAGAGGGAGTCACAAAAACCCCATGTTGAAAATTTGGGACCAAAACTCCCAAAAATGTCTGAGATATCAATCTAAATTGAAACTCCCCACTCAGTGCCATTATAGGACTTAATATTATTTCTTCACTTTGTGATAGGCTTATGAAGACTGCAGACATGTTCCCGGTCCACTGAAGATCACTGCTCCCGACCTCCACAGGAAAGTATGGGTGAGGGGGGATGTGGGGAGGTGGGGTGCACAGAGGGAGGGTGCAGGTAGGGGGAGTGGGGTTGGCAGCAATGATAAGGGACCATTTTATTGTTTTTTCAGGTAAAAAAAAGATGTTGTGGGTCTGTTTTCTTTTTTGCAGGGAAACTATGGATGTCAGCACACTGTGGTGGGTTCCCAGTGTGCCACAGTACTGGGGCAGAACAAGGGGGGATCAATGCTGGCCTGGGGATTGGGCATCCCAAGGTCAGAGGATATGTGGGGGGGGCACATCCAACACTGGGAGTGAGCATCCCAGTGTAAGAAATGTCACAGCAGGGTTTGGCACACTGGAGTGGTCTCCCAGTGTGCCACATTAAAGGATACAGGGGATTACGTACCCCAATGTCAGCAGGTGGGGGTCCACCAGTGTGATCAGATCATGCTTACAATACAAGTGACTTCAGGCAATAAATACTCCCAGCCTGCATGGAACTTAGGCTGTGGCTGGCTCCACATGGCTGGGAGAAACTTTCAAGCCAGAAACAGCGGGATGTGGAGGAGGCAGGTGAGGAAAGCGCTTCCTCCCACTGTTCAGGCAGGGACCAGTGGGGTGGTGAGGAGGAGACGTTACAATGTAAACAGCTGTTTGCTTCACTGCTGCCAGCATGTTTATTGAAATGTTTAACCAAGAATGGCATGTACGGGAGGCGTGTGATCTGTGCCACTGCATGATGAGCTTATCTCTGATTGCAGCGGCACATTTGTTTCAAGTTGGTGGCACTTTGCATATACTTGTGTCTCCACTAGCATGCTCACTAACTGGGGAATGAGGGATGCACCTTCTAAAGCGTGCCCTGCATTCGCCAACACTGACATACCTCTGCATTTCTCATACTGCCATAACAAGATGCTTTCGCGTGTGCAAGACAACATAAAAATGCCTCAGAGAAAACCCTCAGGGCCTGGAGGCCCAGGCCTCAGAGTTGCATTATTTTCCCTAGTGATGCAAATCAATCAGTACAAACTTGCCAATCGCTGTGCTGAAATCTACTCTAAATGGAAAATCCCAGCAGAAAGATGGAGAGAGCTCAGAAACATGGGCCTATAGACCCCCCTAAGGACCCCAGCAAAGACTCCTGCTGGCTCCAGCTCTGGACCAATCATGTCCCCCTAGTGTGTATGCATCACTAGCCTTGAACCTGACACTCATGACCTCACCTCTCCCCTCCCATTTTCCTGTCTGCTGCCAATATTGACCTCACCTAGCTCCACCCCTCCCCTTCTACCTTCCCCCACCCTCTATTGTTTGGTATACATTTCTTCAGGAATGCCATCGGACAATTATGGTTTCCTTTTAATGGCAACCCTATATCTCACAAAACAAGATTCTTTCATGTGAAAAAAGTGAAAAAAAACCCACTAAGTCCTAATTCCTTTTTTCTATGAATGAATCATTTCCCATGAGATTGTGTCATTTTCACAAAACAGGATTGGTTCATATGAAAAAAGTCCAAATTATTTTGTTCATATGAAGGAATTCTCTTTCATGAGATTGTTTCATTCTCTAAAAACAGGATTGCTTTATACAAAAAAGAATGTGAAAAAAAACTAGGTGCAAATTCTGTTTTGTATGAAGATAATCTTGTTTGATATGGCCCTGTTCCTGTTTCATATGGCCATTTAAAAAATGAAAATCCTCTCATAAATTTTTTTTTAGAATACATTAAAAACACATTTCTGGTTCATTTTTACAAAAATCAAATGCATAATCCATCTTATGGGGTCCCGGTTAGTAAGATACATGTGTTGATGTCTTTCCATAATACATTTCTTGGTCATTTTTACAAAAAACAAATGCATAATCCAGCTAATGGGATCCCATTTAATAAGATACATGTGTTGGTGTCTTTCCATAATATGATTTTGATGGGTTTTAGATTTTTAAAAAAGTAATGGAAACAAAATGGTTGCCATATGAAAAAATAATTATTTTCTCACAAAACAGGATTAACTCCCCCCCCCCCCCCATACAAAAAGAATCATTTTTCATAAGGTCAGATTCTTTTTCGAATGAAACAACTATCCAAACCAGTGCACTGGGCATGCTCAGAACTGAAAATTCACATTCTTATAACTCTGGAGCTGATTGTTATTGTTTCACCAAACAAATGAAAGGCACCACTCTGGGCCAAGCCATTTCTATCCTGAAAATTTCAGATCAAAATTCCAAACTGTCTGGGCCTTAGGGGATGACAAAATAACAGCCCCCCAAAATGTTTTCACTCTTTCCCACCATCTGGATCTCAGAATCTGCATATCTGACTGGAAAAAAGCTTGGCATGTTAAGAGATCATGCCCCTGAGAATACACATGCAAACTTTCATGCAAATCCATTGAATGGGATGAAGTTATTAAAGTGCAAGGTTAGGTGTTAAACATTAAACAGCCAACTCAACCCTAGTGGAGCTACCACGCCACTATAATACATAATATATATATATATATATATATATATATATATATATATATGGATCTACCATAGATAATCCACTATAGAGCATGTGGTTGTGCTCTGATATATGCATGCCTTGGGTGCATTGTGAGGCATGTGGCAGCAGGCCAAGTGTGTTCAACCACCCAAGGTGTATGCATATGAGAGCACACCTGCACACCCTGTAGCAGATTATCTGTCTTATAAAATGTCCAGAAGGTTCTAAGGAATGAAAAGAAGGGCAGGCATGCGGTCATTGTGAAATAGTGTGCAGTCATGTGGTATGTTTCATCCAATCAGGAAATTGGATTTTAACAAATTTTTCTTGACAATTTTAGAAATTATAGGGGTGTAGCTGCACCCCTATAGTTAGGGTTAAATATTCACTTCTATGTTAAACTCAAACTTTTGCAATTTAATAACTTCACAACCATTCAAGCGATTCACATGAACTTTTGCATGTGCCATCAGGAAGATCTCTCAATGTGGCAAGTTTGTTCCGGTCAAATGTGTGGGTGTGGAGATACAGAGTATCACAAAATGTTAAATTACCATTTTTTTGTCAGATTTTTTGTCATGCCACTGTGTGAACACAGTGTGGTATTTTGGTCTGAAATGTTTAGGGTATACAGGTCTTGGGTCACAATTGTGCCTTTTGAAGATTTGGTGAAAAAAAATTAATCCATTCAAAAGTTATTAAAGTTTGAAATGTCCCATTATTTTTAATGGGAAAAGTTAGATGTTCACCTCAAAAAAGGATTCTTTGTCACAAATGAGCAATCCTTTGTCACAAATTGATAATCCTTTGTCACGACTGGGGAATCTTTTGTCATGCTTTTTGTACTTTAATATTTTCACAACTGTTCAACCAATTTACATGCAATTTTGTGTGTGCCATCAAGGACAGAAGCTCCCTTGATGTGCCAAGTTTTATTCTGGCTGGATGTGTGGGTGCAGGAGATATAGAGTGTTACAGTCACACTCCTATAGTTAGGGTTCAACCTTTACTTTTATGTTAAACTCGAAATGTTGCACTTTAATATCTTCACAACAGTTCAACCAACTTGCATGCAATTTTGCATGCACAATCAAGGAGCAAATGTCTCTTGATGTGCCAAGTGTCATTCTGGTCGGATGTGTGGGTGTGGAAATACAGAGTGTCACAAAATGTGTAAATCACTGTTTTTTTGTAAAATTCTTTGTCATAGCACTGCACAAATAAGGCTGGGTATTTTGGTCTGAAAAGTTTAGGATAGAAAGGTCATGGGTCACAGATGTGCTGTTTGAAGATCTGGTGAAAAAATATTAATCCATTCAAAAGTTATTAATTTTACAATTTCCCATTATTTTCAATGGGAAAAGTTAGATGTGAGCCTCAAAACAGGATTCTGTTTCGCAAATGGGCAATCCTGTGTCGTACATGAGTAAATGGGCTGGCAGTATAGCCTAGAGGTTAGAGGAATGAGGTGTGAATGAGTTTGATACATCCAGCAGACCAGACCTGAGATTGATTCTCACAACCTCCACTTGCATACTGTGTGACTCTGAGCAAGTCACTTAACTGCCCAGTGCTCCAAGGTTGCCCCTGAAAACAGGCACTTGTGCCTAGTGGGCCTTATCCGGTTACCAAAGATTAAAAAATATATATATTTTGTTGCAAATGAGAATCTTTTTTCATACTATTGGCATCTTGTCTTTTCTCAGCAAGGCATAAAATGTTAAAAAACAGAAAAAAATGTTTTTTGAAGTAACCAAGTTCTGCTAATAGGGACCCGTTCTATCGGATTCTGGTGTTAGTTTTTCATAAATCACCTGTAAATATGTTTTTTTAACAATATGCCGAAATCCTTTCTCGTAAATTTGTGAAAAAAGAATCACGAAACAGGATCCTGTTCTGCAATTTGCAAAAAAAGATTTTTCTTTTTTCACAAATTGTGAAACATAAATGTGAAACAAATTTTGTTTCACAATTTGTGAAAATGGGTTTTCCTTTTTCACAAATTGTGAAAAAAGAAAGCTCAAAACAGGATCCAGTTTCACAATTTGCAAAAAAGTGCATTTGAATACACTTGTTTTTTGTCACTTCACAGTGAAGAAACAGTTTGGAATTTTAGTCTGAATTTTCAGGGTACAAAGGGCTTGCTTTACAGATGTTCCTTTTGCTTTTTTGGTGAAAGCAGATTACTTTTCTCTGGAGTCCTGGGGGACAATTTCACAAATTGTGAAAAAAGAAAGCTCAAAACAGGATCCAGTTTCACAATTTGCAAAAAAGTGCATTTGAATACACTTGTTTTTTGTCACTTCACAGTGAAGAAACAGTTTGGAATTTTAGTCTGAATTTTCAGGGTACAAAGGGCTTGCTTTACAGATGTTCCTTTTGCTTTTGTGGTGAAAGCAGATTACTTTTCTCTGGAGTCCTGGGGGATTAAAGTTTCCTTTGCTTCTCATAGGATAACATTGTAATGTAAGGTGTACACAGTCGTCTCTTTGTCATTCCACAGTGAAGACATAGCTTCCAATTTTTTTATGGAGTTTTCAGGGTACAAAGGGATTGCCCTACAAATGTGCCTTTTGCTGGTATGGTGAAAATATATTCATTTGGTGTGGAGTTCCACAGGTTTCAAATTTTTCTGTGATTCCCATAGGATAACATTGCAATGTGAGGTCTTTCTTTAGTGCTGCACAGCATAGGATGGGAGATGACTATAGTATCTTTAAAAATATGGATTGATGAAAGCTCAGGTTCCAGAGGGCCCTGTGCTCCCACACGCAAATATGGATACTATTGTGGACTGATCAGAGTGCAGTGCCCAGAGGGCCCTGTGCTCCCATGGGAAAGTAAGGATATGATTACAATATCTCAAAAATTATGGATGGATACTAGCACATGGCTCAGAGGACCATGCAGTCCCACACTCAAGAATAGATACCAGTATGCACTGATGCCAGAGCAAGGCCCAAAGAGCCCTGTGCTCCCATGGGGAAATAAGGATACAATTACAATATTTTAAAAATTTTGCATTGATGGGAGCACAAGGCCTGGAGGGACCTGTTCTCCCAATGCAAATAAGGATGTGATTTATACTGTCTTGAAAAGTAAGGAAATGATTTACAAAAAATGTCATTAATGCAATAGTTAGGGTTCCAGCCTTAAAAGTAGGGAAATGCCATATTAGGATTTACAACCCTAACACCCCACCCCCACCCTGCAGGCAGCAACAGGCACGGGATGTGCCTTTGAGTTGTCAACCCTAACGGTCACCCCATTCTCATATGCTGTTCCCATCTCAGTTTATTTACTCATGGAAGATAGATAGATAGATAACTAGATAGCTAGATAGATAGACAGACAGACAGACAGACAGATAGATAGATAGATAGATATAATAATTAATGGGCAAGGGTAGTATTCAAGGATGTATACCCATCCAGGGGGCACATTAGGGCTATCTGGCCATGAGCCCTAAGGGTGAGCAGCTTTATTACCCTAATTAGCCCATGAGATGGGTGTACTTCTGAGTGTTCCACCCTTACCCATTGCTTGTTGAATATAATACATTAGGATGGCTATTGTAAGGTCTGTTGCAGCAAGGAGGGAATAGTGTGTAGTGAGCATAGTTAGGAGTTTGGGGGATTTCTATATTTTTATTTTATTTTAATTTTGGTGACTGGCTAGGCCCACTGGAACCATTACATTCCCCTTGTCAGAGGTGATCCAGGATTAATTATAAGTGAAGTTACAAAAAAAATTACAGGATACGAGAATAGGAAAGGATTTGGGAGGGTTTTGTGTGTGTCTATTTTCCAGGTTCTTTTGCAGCTTATTAATTGGTTTGGCTAGCTTCCTAATGATGTGTTAATTGTGTTATTAATGGTGTCCTGTAGGGTTTAATTGAGTGCAGGTGTATACTTTTTATTAGATCAGGTATATGCTTTTCATTGCTTGATTAGTGTAGCTATATAGCTTTAATTGATTGATTAGTGCAGGTATATAGTTTTAATTGATAGCTTAGTCACAGGAATACTGGGAAATAAATGATGGTCTTTTCAATGGGGCAAAGTTCTCATCCATGTATGATATTCACTGCAAAAAACTTCATTAATTCTTCAGTTAGGGTTGGAGCAACAAAAGTAAGGAAATGAGACATTAGTATTGACAGCCAAACACCTCTCCCACCTGACTACCCCACCCCAACCATCCTGAGGCCAACAGGCAATGGGGTGTGCCTTGGGGTCATCAGCCCTAACTCTTGCCCCATTCCATGTGTAAGAAAACTGACATGGTGCAGTATAGGAGAATGAGGTGAGAGTTAGGCCTGATGGCCCCAAGGCACACCCCATCACCTGTTGGTCTGTGGATGGTGGGGGTGGGGTGGAGTGGTCAGGTGGGAGAGGTGTTAGGGTGTCAACCCTAACATCTCATTTCCTTATTCTTGTACTTTCAACCCTAACGGATGCATTAATTACATTTTTTGCAATGAATTTCCTTACTTTTTGAGAAACTGTAATCTTACCTTTATAAGTTTTGGGGAGCGCAGAGCCCTACAGACATTCTAATGAACTGTCATCCGGGCCCTACACTCCCATTGCTGCATAAAAAAGGACACTGAAGCCACATAACTGCATAATAGTATCCATCTCCCTCCCACCACTGCATCTCCCATCACACTCCCATCACTCCATAATGGGAAATTTCCAAATGTCAAAATCTTATCACTGTGGAGGCAATGTAAATTTTATCACCAAACCAGCAAAAGTCAAATCTTTTGGGCAAGCCCATTCTACCTTGGCAATTCCAACCCAGAATTTGTCTGCAGTGCCCTTTTAAAATTCCTTTTTGCAATCCCTTTTCACAAGTTGATTCCTTTTTGTAATCCCTTTTCGTGAGCTGATCCCTGTTCATGTCATGTGACCCTACCCCTCACGAAAAGGGATTTTGACACCTCATGAACAGGGATTGTGAAAAGGGATTGGCTCACAAAAAGGGAACATGAAAAGGGATTTTAAAGTCCCATAACTATGGAACCAATGTGAATTGTTTCACCAAACCAGCAAATGTCACATCCTTAGAGCAAACCCTTTCTACCCTGAAATTTCAGTCCAAAATTCCAAACCATTTCTCTGCAGTGGCCTTTAAAAATCCCTCTCTGTGATCCCTTTTTGTGAGCCCATCCCTCTTCATGATCCCTTTTCATGAGGTTTAAAACTGCTATTTTTTTTTATAACTACAAAAAACCAAAGCCATGGGAGGGTAAAGGATGCCCCCCTCACCAAAACCCATGCGCTGGTTTTTACAAAAGACTTCCCTGGGGCAAGTTATAAGGTTTTGTTTTCTCCTCTTGCTAAGCAAGAAAACAAAATGGCAGCGGATGAACATGGATTTTCTCATGAAAAGCGATCCTTTTCCTGATCCCTTTTCATGAGCCATTTGCAACCAGGAATCCTTGATCAAAACTGTGCATCAATCCCAAAGACTGAACTGAGCATGCTCAGAATCTGAATCTTTTTAATTTAGTAACTTTGGAAAGGATTAATATTTTTCCACCAAACTAATGCTGGATTGTTCCACAGAATAACTTCTTTCTATCATGACAATTGCAGGCCAAAATTCCAAATGGTGTGGTTGCAGCATAATGGGGAACAAACAGGACAAAAATGGGCAATAATTTGGCGAAAAATGTGTTTTTCACAATTCACTGCACAAAATCTGCAAACCTGATCAAAATACAACTTGACAAATCAAGAGACCTACCACCTAACACCATCTATTCCAAATTTTGTGCAAATCTATTGAACAGTTGCAAAGTTATTAATGAGCAAAATTTGGGATTTAACATTAAAGTGCCTGCTCAACCCTAACTATAAAGGCGTGACCATGCCTCTATAATACTTATAAGCACACCTTACTGTGCATTCGGATGCATGAGACCATAAGCAGATTGTGTTCAACCACCCAAGGCACGTGTATATCAGAGCATGACCACAGACCCTGTAGTGAATTATATATGCTATAAAAATGGTCACAAATATTGGGGAGGGGAGGTGAGAAAAAGTAGTCCCTGTCTGGCACAAATTAGAGTTTCATTTATGTGATCTGGTTGTTCCTGTCATGATTCTGATAAGACTAAAGTGATAGATAAGAGTTATCTGGTTGATCCTGTCATGATATTTATAGGTAAAAAGTAATTTAAAAACTTATTTTGTTGAACCTGCTACTTTTAGATTGTTTAAACTGTAATAACTTTCACTTTCTTGCTTTACTGTGCGATGATCAAACCATGTTCATGGGTATAAAGAATATGCTGGCAAAGATTTAAAATGAACATTGGTTTCTTCAAACAGCATGCAAAGTCTGGTGTTTAACCTAAGTTTTTTGAGGTTTTCCTAAAAAACAAATACCAACACTAGAGCAAGGAGAGCAAGCAAGTCGGCAGCTTCAGAAATGTAGATACAAGATTGACTGAGTGTTGCTGTAGCAACACTCACTCATGTTTGTATCTACTTGTCACCATCTCACTCACTCTCCTCATTCTAAAGCTGTCTTTTTTTTAGGAAAAGCTCATAAAACTTATGTGAAATACCAGACTTTACATGCTGTTTGAAAAAACTGATGCTTGTTTTAAAGCTTTGGCAACATATATTTATGACCACAAACTTAGCTTGGTCACGCTACAGTAAAGCAAGAAATACAGTCTAAAAGTGGCAAGATCAACCAGAGAAGTTTTTTTTATTACTTTTTACCTATAAAAGATGGTGGTAAAATCAACTAGATAATTATTTGCTGTAATTTTCTATAATATTTATTGTTTATTGTCCAGGTCCATCTTGAAAATGAGCTTTGCTCAACGATGTTCATCTGGTTAAATAAAGATTTTTGATTTGATTTGATTTGATTTGCAGTGTGGAACAGCTATATAGATTTATGTCCTTATGGTTGTGGCAGCTTTTGTGTGCTAAGTGTATGTGCATGTGTGTGTGTGTGTGTGTGTGTGTGGCAGCTTGTGTGTGACAGCTGTGGAGTGATCTCACTTGCTGGTGAGGATTAAATGTAGTGCAGGCATGTTGTCATATTGGGATTCATGCGATCATTGTGGGATAATGCAAGGTCACGTGGTGTGCTTTATCCTGTCAGTTACCTCAATTTTCCCTGATTTTTCCTATCCATTTTAGAAATAGATATATAATAGGGGTGCTGTAGCATCCTTATAGTTAGGGTTGAGTAGGGTGTTCAATGGTAAACCTCTAACTTTGCACCTTATTAGCTCTGGTGGTGTTAGTTGGAATAGACCATAAATTTGTATTTTCTATTGATGTGCCACGTTGTCAAGAGGTGAAAAGTTTCTTGATGGCATCTTGTGAGGTTTCTGAGATCTGGATACCCCTTATTTTGTAAAAGGGTCAAATTTTTCTCTATATTTAAGTTTTTTATGTGTTTTGTTGTTCTCATGTACAGACTACATGGTGCTGAATTTCAGCATGAAACTTCCAGGGTGGTGGTGGCCTGTGTCATGGCAGCAACTTTCAAAGGTTTCATGAAAAATATTGCTGACGTATAAGGATTTAACACTTGGTTTTGGATACATGACAGGTGTGAACCAAAAATGTTTGGTGTGTGGCAATGTTTCTGGTTCGCATCACTTAGGTATCACAAACTAGAAATGGATCTCATGAACCAAATGTTTTGCTGTTGTTGTTTGTGATGGCTGCCATCTTAGTTCTGCCTGCTGGTAACCACAAAAATATGACAACACATACATTGTAAATGGACACTTTGAGAAAAACAAAAACATGAATCTTGCAAAAAGGGACCACCTAAGGAAGATTCTGATGTTTGTTTTTTCAGAACATGCCAAAAATAGTATTTTCTGACTTTGGGATTTTCCTCATCCGATTTTTGGTTCACAAACCAAACACTGTGGTGCAAACCAAACATTTCGGTTCACGAACCAAAAATGTGGGTGTAAACCAAAAATATTGGTTTGCAAACCAAAAAGTTTGGTGTGAACCAAAAATGTTGGTTTGTAAACCAAATGTTTTGGTGTGATCAAAAAATCTGGTTTACAAATCAAAACGTTTGGTTCATGAACCAAACTGTTTGGTTCAAATTGAAAATTTAGGGTTCACAAGAACCAAAACTAGTCCTCAGTGACTGCAGTTACTGGTAGCAGGCAAGACTGTCCATTTTTCCCCTAGACAGCCTCACAAATTCTTTGATTCATAGCCAGTTGGCAGATGGACACGTCAGCTTGAATATGGACTCCTCCTTTGGCATAGGGTCCAAAGGACCCCGTGTGTCTGCATCTGTTAATGAATGGACTTGCAAGAATGAGAATACGATTCCACTATCTCAAAAGGAAAAAAACTTTAATTGCAAAAAAACCTTGCATTAATCCACCAGTTAGGATTCAAGTTAATTTCACCAAAGTAGGGAAATATTGTATCCCATCAGCATGGGGACAGCATTACAGTGCAGTAATGTTGTTGCCACAGAAAGGGAGAGAGTGACAGGTGCAATCTTGAATTTAGATTGCCATGCCCTGATGCTGTGTTGGGCACCAACACAATTTCTGTGACCTTCACGGCATGCCAGCCCTGGAGGAGGTTATATATATTTTTTGTTGGATGAGGGGTCAAAGCCCCCCACAAAAGCTGTTTCCCAGATGGTGATTTGGTGTTGTAACTCCTGGAGGTGTAATGCCTGGTGCTGTAATGCCAGGCGAAATGTTAACTGCACAGTAATCGGTATCGGCAATATGCCCGTCACTGTGGCATGGGTGAACTGGAAAATATGGCATTAAGGGTTCCATCCCTGACTTCCCACCCACCAAAACAGCAAAAGGACAGGACACAAGCAACCACAGAAACCCATTGTTGGGTAAGGCAAACATACCCTGTTTCCAGATGACACAAATGAAGTACTGCTGACATGATGTCCTGTGAGCCCTATGTGAAGAAAGGAGATCATGTCTGACATTGTTTGCTCATGGAAAGGGTGGAGATTAGGGTTTAGAACCCCAAGGAAGACCCCACCAGATTCAAAAATACTCCAGAGGCCCAAAACTCCAGTGCTTTTTTCCTTTTGCTGCTTGGGAGGAGTTAGGGTTTGAAACCCTAATGCCATATTTCCCTACTTTGGTGGCATTAAGTTGAACCTTAACTTGCTCATTAACGCATTCTTGTGCAATATATATACACACAGTGGTAGTTATCAGAAAGTTTCACTGTGATGAGGTATAACTCGGTGGGCGCGGTATACCAAGTGGCATACTTGGCAGTACTGAGAAATACCTTGTTAAGGCTCAATAATGTAGTAGTATGTGTTGAGTTTTAAATTAATTGAATCCCCCATCAGCAGCAGCTTAAATGCACCAGGCAGCACTGTTTCGGTTTAATTACTCTTAGTAAATTTCAATTTTCCAGTAGGTGTCCCCACAGTCCACAGTCCAAATTCCACGTATTTTTTCCTGGTTTGGCAGGCAGCCACTCTGTAATAGAGCTTGTGATAAAGTGCTCATTTAGTTGTTCTTTTTCCCCCCACAAAACATGGCAGGTAGTAAGGTAAACACTGAGGTACAGAGCTCAACACGGGGCAGGACAGGGGTAAATGGAAAAATAGACAAGGGCAATAAGAGCAGGGATGGGGGAAAAAGGATAAAGCCAACATTAAATGGAGGGCAATGAGTACCGTTGCCCATAGTCTGGGAAACAAGCTTCCTGTGCTAGTAGCTCTGATGGAAGATGAACAATTGGATATTGTAGCAGTCATGGAAACATGGTACACAGAGAACCATGACTGGGATGTCAATATACCAGGGTACACAATCTACAGAAGGGACACGGAAGGTAAAAGAGGAGGTGGAGTAGCTCTATACATAAGGGAAGAGATCAAAGCTACAGAACTAAAAAGTAAAGGGGGAGGACAAGAGGCACTCTGGGTCACCTTGGAGACAGGGAATGGCATCACAATCAGCACAGGGGTTGTATACAGACCCCCATCTCAAGAGGAGGAAATGGACAAGAAAATGATAGAGGACATTCTCAAAATGGCTGAAAAAGGGGAGATACTGTTGATGGGGGACCTGAATATGCCAGATGTTATCTGGATGACATGTACTGCAGCCACATCCAAGAGCAGGATCATTCTCGATGCCCTGCAGGGGGCAGGCCTTAGAAAGCTAGTGTTGGAACCCACTCGGGAGGGAGAAATACTAGACCTGGTACTCTCAAATGGAGAGAGGATCACAAATTTAGAAGTCAGTAGACATCTGGGAACAAGCGACCACTGCACAGCGTGCTTCACAATGAGCACAACCATGAAGATAAGCCATACAAAAATAAGGATACTGGACTTTAGAAGGGCTGACTTTGGCAAAATGGGTGAATACCTGAAGAATGCACTAGCAAATGGCCAAAAAGGATTGGTGGAAGAACAATGAAGAAAAATCAGAACTGCCATCATAGAGGCAACAAGCCTTTGTGTGAAACAAATAAAGAAAACAAAGCAGAGTAAAAAACCACTATGGTTCTCAAAAGAGGTGGCAGGGAAGGTTAAGGAGAAAAAGGCTGCATTCAAAAGTATAAGGAATCACAGAAGGAGCATGACAGGGAACTGTATCAATTAACGCAGAAAGAAGTGGGGAAGGCAGTCAGAATAGCAAAGGCCCAAACCAAGGAATAAATAGCCAACTCAGTTAAGAAGAGGGATAAAACCATTTATAGGTACATTAGGGAGCATAGAAAGGTTAAGGGAGGGATAGTGAAGATTAATAAAGGAGAGAGAAGGTGGGCAGAGGGAGACAGTGAAAAGGCAGAGATACTGAATGAATACTTTTGCTCAGCATTCACAAAAGAAGATGAGGAGGAGTTACTGAAACCAGACAACAGAAGCACTCTGGGTAGGGGGGGTGACATCAGTCCATTCACAGAAGAAAGATTCCTGAAAGAACTCCAAAAACTCAAGGTGGACAAAGCAATGGGGCCTGATGGGATTCACCCCAGAATCCTAAAAGAACTAAGGGAGGACCTAGTGACACCACTGACCATGCTTTTTAACAAATCATGGCAGGATGGGGGGCACCTGAGGACTGGAGGAGGGCAGATGTGATTCCCCTTCACAAAAGTGGAAGCAAGGCAGAAGCAGGAACCTACAGACCTGTAAGTTTGACCTCAGTGGTAGGGAAAATGATGGAATCACTTCTGAAAGAAGAATTGTTGAGTACCTAGAGGCCTGCAGGGCACAGGACCCAAAGCAGCATGGATTTACAGCAGGATGGTCATGTCAGATGAATCTAATTGATTTCTTTGACTGGCTGACCAAAGTAATAGACCAGGGAGGGGCTGTGGATATGGCCTACCTAGACTTTAGCAAGGCATTTGACACAGTCTGACACAAAATATTAATAATCAAGTTAGCCAGCCTGGGAGTGGGTCTCAGGGTGGTAGCCTGGGTAGCAAACTGGCTGCACAACAGGACACAGAATGTAATAGTGAATGGAACACATTCCGAAGAAAGGGGGGTTACTAGTGGAGTACCTCAAGGCTCAGTACTGGGTCCAGTCCTCTTTAACCTCTTTATAGGTGGCATTGCAGAGGGTCTGGAGGGAAAGTTATGCCTCTTTGCAGATGACACAAAGATCTGTAACAGAATTGATACACAAGAGGGGGTAGAAAAGATAAGAAGGGACTTGGCAAGGTTGGAGGAATGGTCAGACATATGGCAACTTAGATTCAATGCAAAGAAGTGCAAAATAATGCACCTGGGAAACAAAAACCCAGGAGAAGAGTACACAATAGAAGGGGAGGTACTAACAACAACAAAAATGGAAAGGGACCTGGGGGTAGTCATATCAGATGACTTAAAGGTGGGTAAGCAATATGAAAAGTCAGTAAGGAGAGCCAGGGGGATACTGGGATGCATAGAAAGGGGCATCACAAGTAGAAAAAGGGAAGTGGTTATCCCTCTATACAGACAGTTGGTGAGACCCCATCTGGAGTACTGTGTGCAGTTTTGGAGACCTCATCTACGCAAGGACATAGACAGGATGGAAGCAGTCCAGAGGAGGGCAACTAAAATGGTGCAGGGTCTGCAGCAGAAACCATATAAAGAGAGACTGAGAGAGCTTAATATGTATACTCTTGATGAAAGGAGGATGGGGGACATGATAGAAACTTTCAAGTACCTCAAGGGAATCAACAAAGTCCAGGAGGGTAGCATCTTTCAGAAAAAGAGATGTGTAAGAACAAGGGGGCACAATTTAAAGATAGAGGGGGGATGGCTCAGGGGTAATGTGAGTACATTTTTTTTCATGAAGAGAGTGGTGGATACATGGAACCGCCTTCCTGAGGATGTCATTGGGTCTAAAACAGTGGGGGAATTCAAACATGCATGGGACAGACATAAGGCAATTATAGTGGGGGGTTGCAGGAAGTAGGCTGTTGGTTAACTAGAATCTGCAGCTTATCCAGTAGGTAGGGAAATGAGCAGACTGGGTAGGCCAAGTGGTCCTTATCTGCCGTCAAAGTCTATGTTTCTATGTTTCCCATTTTGCTTCAAAGCCCAAAAATTAAGCTGCCACCTGAACCAAATAGTCCTGCATACAATAAGAATGAAACAGGTCCCTTTGCTTGTGTCCAGGTCTGACGTAGCAGCCAAGAAATTAGTTACTAAAGTAAAATGCTTTTTTTCCCACCAGGCTGTAGCACTGACAACTTGTTCTGCTCTTCCACCACTTTGTGTTTATGTCTATAGGATTACATGTTTTATTCAAACCATTTATTTGAGCCATTGTTATTTTTTTTATTTTTTAATCAATCTTTTTACTCTTCTAGCTAGTGCTGAGTTGCCCTTCGGGTCCTGTCCAGCAATAAGGCATGGAACACGAGAGTATAGTGGCTACCATAGACACAGTAGCAGTGATTTTATCCCCGAGTTTCTCTCTGCATGATGAACTCACTGTCTGCTACAGTACATTATTATTGAGCAGCAAAATGCTGCTTTGACAATCATGATTCTCAGTTAAATACTGAATGTTAAAATATTTCCAAAAATGCTGACAAGCAGATTAGAAAATATAATGCCAAAACATATCCACCCTAACCAGTCTTTATAAAAATTAGAAAAATAAGTTCATAAATTTGAAACAACAAAATAAGGTATGTAATCCCACAGTATCTTAAAATATAAGACAGTTTAGGCTGATTTCAATGAAGCTACTGTAATTGCCCATCTGATGAGGTGCTAAATGAGGTGAGAAGTGCCTGCTTACAGTCGTCATCTGTCCTACTAAAGTGGAATGGCCATCAAGACTATCCCTAAAAAGTGCATCTGACAATCACTCTATGGACTGCTGATCACTGAAACTGTGAGTGCTTTTATTTGTCAGGGTTATCAAAAGCACTTGGACACTTAATATAAAGTGAAGCTGTAAAAGCAATATGAGCAATTTGACTGTTTTTTTTTAATCTTTTCTTTACAGCAGTTCATGGGGTGGGAAAATGGAAATACAAGATGCTCCATGAACTGCTAGTAAAACAAAGAAAATAAAACATTTAAAATGTTTGCATTGTTTTTAGTGCTTATTTGCACTATATCCACAATCAGTTCAATGACAGGCTCATTTGAAATGGATTGTGAATGAACTACCAGTAGCTGAACTGTCAGTACACTATTTTCTAATGGGTAGAGCGTTACATAATATCTAGCGATTCAGATTTTTATTCAAGTTTGTGGTGCACAAGCAAGATATCTGGTGGTTATCGTATTTTTGTTGGATTATTAAATATAGCTCCTAAATGGGGGGGGGGTGTTTATCCTTTTCAGGCAACTTTTTTTTTATGTTGCTTATTTGCACTATACCCACAATCAATTCAATGGCTTGCTCATTTGAACCAGATTTTGAATGAACTAACAGTAGCTGAACCGTCAGTACACTGTTTTCTGATGGGTAGCACTTTACATGTTATCTATCTGCATCACAGTTGCAGTTGTTGTTTATTCTTTTCATGCAACTTTCTTTTATATTGCTCACTTGTGCTATACTCATGAGAGTGTTCTTGCTCCCTCTGTGTCAGGCAACCTTTTTTTATACAGACAGAGTTAGCCAGAGAAGAAGAGATGACTGTATTCTGTCATTCATTTCTATAGAGAAATGGTGAGACCAAAGGGGACATGTCTCTGCCTGAGCCTTTCAAAACAAATACCTATCAATTTTGTATATACTGAATATCTTACTCAGCAAAATATGTGTGTGCATGAACTTACAGAAACTAATCAATGAAGCTGATAAATGATGTACTTATACTTGCTAAACGCAACAGAGTAGTGTTAATGCTTGACTGAGAATCTGTTCAGCACCCAAGTTATGCCCTTTTACTCATTTTCTTGTGTTTCACTTCCTTTCTCTATCAGTCTCTCTTTCTTTCTCTAGCCTCTTGATTCTTGTTTTTTAAATGTTGTAAATCCTTTGAAAAAGGGGGAAGAAAGCTTGAATCACTGAAGCCAGAAAAACACATAGCCTGCATAAATACGTGTATTTCTCAAGTACCAGGTTTTTCCAATACCGGTAATCTTAAGTAGAGCTGATCAGTGCATAAGATTCCTTTTAAATGCATAACATTTGGCTCAATTTTCTGCACTATGATCTACATACTGACAAGTACTGCTGACAGAGTAAACACGGTCTGCTCCTTTCACTCTACTTACTCTCTTAACTACTCCCCTATCACTTCCTGTTGTCTCCCAATGTGCTGTTAATTGCCTACACTACATGAATCCACAGGAATGCACATTCTTTATACCTAGTTTTGTGGCGTATTTTTTATTTGAAAATAGACTCCCCCCCCCAACACCCACAGCTAGACAGATTAGTTGTGGTTTCGAATCTGGGCCAGACGGGGCCTATGCCTTGGCACACATATGATGCCCTCACCTTGTACCCTCCCTGACACACTTAGTCCTATTTGATGTCACAGAGAAAATCCTAAAAACATAACACTGAGATAAAATCTAACTTGCAATACAAATATTTTTGTATTCCCTTCCCCTTATTAACTACTTAGGGCATTTGCATAAAAACAAATTATTTTACTGTGAAGTGCTAGCCTGCAAGACTTCACCATCCTTTTATGAATAGTATGCAAACATAGGAAACCAGACATCATCAGATCGTATTGAGGACAGCAGACTGACTGAAATTCTATTTAAATGATCAACAGATCAGTGTGTTTGCTTACTTTGAACTCCATTCACAACTTTTTGTTGTATGCTCACATATAGATCTGTTTTTTATACCCAGGTTCTAGTACACTGCATGTTTTTCTGCACTTTGCAGCATTATTGCACAATGTTGTATTTTTATGTATTTCACCAGCATGCACAAAGAAAAGCTGAGCAAGGGACCAGCTGTCCAAGTGACACAGAATTGAGACCGCAGCTCAATGGAATACATTAAACTCAGTATAGATAACATGCTAATATGCAGACATAGAAGTTTCAAATTAAAATGTAAAAGGATGTGGTCATCCCAACCCACACAATTATAATGTGATAGGGTTCTTTTTTTAAATCAATATTAGAAAATTGGGAGGGGTAAGTGGGCAGAATACTGAATTCTGTCCACTCCCTCCCCCCCCAACACACACACACATTTTCTAGTGTTGTTTAAAAAAAAAGAATCCTATCACATTGTAATTGTGTGGGTTGGCATTATGACATGCTTATACATTTTAATTTGAAACATCTATGTCTGTATGCATATTGTCAAGTTATCTATGCTGGACTCAATTTATTTGGTGAGACAATCTCAGTTTTGTCACTCAGACTGTTCCTCCCTTTCTTAACTTCTCTTTCACATGCTGTTGTGCAATAATGGTACAAAATGAAGATAAAATGCAGCATACTAAAACTTATTCTATTAGTGGTGTAATATGCATTGATCTGAATCAGTACTGACCAATGGTATATCTCAGTTAATTTACTATTCAGTGCCTTCTTGGTGCTAAGCATACTGTAGAAAGCCAACAATATTATTTCACCCATCCTTTATGTGCTGCTGCTGGTATTCCAGGGGAAACTTAACAGATAAGTGTTTAGAAAAAAGAAAACTATTGATTGTATGCATTGTGTGTATTTATTTTGATTTTTAAAATGTTCTGTAATTCCCCAAATATTATGGGACAGTACTGTCTGTCTGTCGCCACTATATCACCACCTGCCGAATTCATGAATCACCTTGTCAGCTCGTAGCCAGAAGGAAAAGTGCCGATATCAACCCAGAGATAGGCGGATAGTCCTTTTTTCCCATTTGTGGAGTTCTCAATGACTGTTATGGAAAGGACACCACCTAAAGAGAAACCATCATGCTAAATCTGATCTTAAAAATGTAACAGCAAAACATTCTCATTACCTAGAATGACAAGGTAGAAGAGTAAAGTTACCAAGTAAATCATTTCGAGAGGATACAAGTGGGCTTATGCACTGCAGTTACTATCATATCATGTCCTAATAGAAACTTGTTTTTTTCTATAAGCTTATCCTAGTTATTAATGTTCATTATTGGATTTTAAGTGAATATTTTATATAAAGTTGTTTTACTGTCTTGTTTTTAATTCAAGGTAATGCACCTTGACAGTTCTGTAAGGTGCATAATAAATAAGATTACTATTATTATTTACATTGATCTGAATCAGTATTGACAAATGATATCTCTTAATTAAGTATAAAAATTAAATATTAACTAGACAAAACCACCCCCATCCTCAGGCCACATTTTTCACTTACAGATATACAGATGAGTATTAATGAGTGTAAAAATTGAAGGGGGAGGATGGATTTACTATTCAGTACCTTATTGGTGCTCAGCATACTGTACAAAGCCAGCAATATTAATTCAACCAGATTGTGAATGAACTAACAGTAAGTGAACCATCAGCACACTGTTTTCTGATGGGTAGCACTTTACATATTATCTATCTGCATCACAGTTGCAGTTGTTGTTGATCCTCTTCATGCAACTTTCTTTTATATTGCTCACTTGTGCTATACTCATGAGAGTGTTCTTGCTCCCTCTGTGTCAGGCAACCTTTTTTTTATACAGAGAGAGTTAGCGAGAGAAGGAGAGATGTACTGTATTCCGTCATTCATTTCTATAGAGAGATGGTGAGACCAAATGGGACATTCTCTGCCTCAGCCTTTCAAAACAAATGCCTATCAAGTGTGCACATACTAAATATCTTACTCAGCAAGATATGTGTGTGCATGAACTTACAGAAGTTAATTAATGAAGCTGATAGATGACGTACTTATGCTTACTAAACACACCAGTGTACAGTGTTAATGCTTGACTGAGAATCTGTACAGCACCCAAGTCATGCCCTTTTACTCATTTTCTTCTGTCTCACTTCCTTTCCCTGTCAGGCTGTCTCTCTATCTCTCTCTCTCTCTCTCTCTCTCTCTCTAGTCTCTCTTTTTCTTGTTTTTTAAATGTTGTAAATCCTTTGAATTAGGGGGAAGAAAGCTTGAATCACTGAAGCCAGATAAACACATAGCCTGCATAAATACATGTATTTCTCAAGTACCAGGTTTTCTCCAATACCTGTAATCTTAAGTAGAGCTGATCAGTGCATAATATTCCTTTTAAATGCATAACATTTGGCTCAATTTTCTGCACTATGATCTACAGGCTGACAAGTACTGCGGACAGAGTAAACACTGTCTGCTCCTTTCACTCTGCATACTCTCTTAACTACTCCGTTATCACTTCCTATTTTCTCCCAATTTGCTGTTAATTGTCTACACTACAGGAATCCACAGGAATGCACACCCTTTATAACTGCTTTTGTGGCATCTTTGTTATTTGAAAATAACCCCCCCCACACACACACACACCCACAGCTAGACAGGTTAGTTGTGGCCTCAAATCTGGGCCAGACAGGGCCTGCACCTTGGCACACATATGATGCCCTCACCTTGTTTCCTCCCTGACACACTTAGTCCTATTTGATGTCACAGAGAAAACCCTAAAAGCGTAATATTGAGATAAAATCTAACTTACAATACAACTATTTTTGTATTCCCTTCCCCTTATTAACTGCTTAAGGCATTTGCATAAAAACAAATTATTTTACTGTGGAGTGCCAACCTGCAAGACTTCACCATCCTTTTATGAAAAGTATGCAAACACAGGAAACCAGACATCACCAGATCTTATTGAGCACAGCAGATGGACTGAAATTCAATTTAAATGATCAACAGATCAGTGTGTTTGCTTACTTTGAACTTCATTCTCAACTTTTTGTTGTATGCTCACATATTGAGCTGTATTTTACACCCAGGTTCTAATACACTGCATTTGTTTCTGCACTTTGCAGCATTATTACACAACATTCCATTTTTATTTATTTCACCAGCATGTACAAAGAAAAGCTGAGCAAGGGACCAGATGTCCAAGTGACACAGAACTGAGATTGCAGCTCAATGGAATACATTAAGCTCAGTATAGATAACGTGACAATATGCAGACGTAGACGTTTCTTATTAAAATGTATAAGGATGTGGTCACCCCAACCCACACAATTATAATGTGATAGGGATCTTTTTAAAATCAATATTAGAAAATTGGTAGGGGGTAAGTGGGCATAATATTGAATTCTGTCCACCCCTCCCCCATACACACACATTTTCTAGTGTCAATTTAAAAAAAAAAAGAATCTTATCACATTATAATTGTGTGGGTTGGCATTATGACATGCTTATACATTTTAATGTAAAACTTCTATGTCTGTATGCATATTGCCATGTTATCTATGCTGGAATTAATTTATTTGTTAAGCCACAGTCTCAGTTTTGTCATTCGGACTGTTCCTCCCTTTTTTAACTTCTCTTTCACATGCTGTTATGCAATAATGGTGCAAAATGAAGATACAATGCAGAATACTAAAACGTGTTCTATTAGTGGTATAATATGCATTGCTCTGAATCAGTACTGACCAATGGTATGTCTCAGTTAACTTACTATTCAGTGCCTTCTTGGTGCTAAGCATACTGTAGAAAGCCAGCAATATTATTTCACCCATCCTTCATGTTCTTCTTCTGGTATTCCAGGGGAAACTTAACAGATAAATGTTTAGAAAAAAGAAAACTGTCAATTGTATGCAATGTGTATATTTATTTTGCTTTTTAAAATGTTTTGTAATTCCCCAAATATTTTGGGACAGTACTGTCTGTCTGTCGCCACTGCATTACCAGCTGCCAAACTCATGAATCACCTTGTCAGCTCATAGCTAGAAGGAAAAGTGCCTATATTAACCAAGAGATAGGTGGATAGTCCTTTTTTTCCATTTGTGGAGTTCTCAATGACTGTTATGGAAAGGGCACCACCTAAAGAGAAACCATAATGCTAAATCTGATCTTAAAAATGTAACAGCAAAACATTCTCATTACCTAGAATGGGAAGGTAGAAGAGTAAAGATACCAAGTAAAACATTTTTGAAAGGATACAAGTGGGCTTATGCATTGCAGTTAATGTCATATCCTGTCCTAATAGAAACTTGTTTTTTTCTATTAGCTTATCCTAGTTATTAATGTTGATTATCAGATTTTAATTGAATATTTTATATAAAGTTGTTTTACTCTCTTGTTTTTAATTCAATGTAATTTGCCTTGACAATTCTGAAAGGTGCATAATAAATAAAGATTATTATTATTATAATATGTATTGATCTGAATCAGTATTGACCAATGATATCTCTTAATTAAGTATAAAAATTAAATATTAACAAGATAAAACCACCCCATCCTCAGGCCATATTTTTCACTTACAGATATACAGATAAGTAATAACGAGCGTAAAAACTGAAGGGATAGTATTAATTTACTATTCAGTACCTTATTGGTAATTGAAATGAAAACTAAGATTTTGTTCTGGAGAGGTCATCTATTTATACTGCTTATGTACACAAAAGTTATAATCCTCAGTTTATGACCTTGCAGGAATTTCCTTGTTGCAAGAATTTCCCCAGCAGCCTTGGAAAGTGTAACATGAAGAGCTGTCTATGCTTATTATTGAATTAAACTAATATATTTCAAAAGTTTTAGCTGATAATATGCTGAGCTGGCGATAGCTACTACCCAGATGAATAAGAGCCTGGAGGAGAGAGAGGAACAGTACGAATCAAACTATACACTTAGACAAACATTATAAACAGTTGGGAACAATTGCAATCACACTGTACAAGCAAAAGAGAGGAGCAGTGCAAGTCAAATTAAACAATCCATTCAATAGTAAGGTTACAAGTGAATACAAATAACATGACAGCCATAAGATAGGCATTCACTAGTGATGTATAAATGCAGAATGTTAAAATAAATAATATCAATGTATATCTTGTGCAAAACAAATGTGTTGTGCAAGCTAAACAACAGTGGACTAATTATTATGTACAGTACTGCATATCATTCTATGCTGTTGTTAGAACCATAAACATAGAAACACAGAGAATGATAGCAGAGAAAGACCACTGGTACATCCAGTTTACCTGTAATACTATATAGTATCTGAGGCCTGTTGTCTATATGTGTTTTTTGTGCACACTACCCACCTCCCATGTTTCCTGCCTTACTGCTACCCACTGACAAAACTACTAATCCCACACTACCCATCCCATGTTCTCTGCCTTACTGCTACCCCCTGGGGAACTACTAACTCCACACTACCCACCTCATGTTCCCCATTGGTGCTGGAATGGTTTGAAAAGTGGTGGGGCCAAGGATGAAAGGGGTAAATTCTCCCATAGTAATAAGTTCTCAGAGGATCTGCACTGCTGACCCTGAATCAGCAAGCAGTAACACATGATGAGGTGTGGGTTATGTGCTGATAAGAGCATGCCCAGGGGTGTACTGCCGAGTGCCTTATGCCCCTGGGCATGCTCTTATCAGCACGTAACCCACACCTTGGAGTGTGTTATTGAGCTTATAAAATAGCCCACTGGTAAAAAAGTTGATAAAAAAATGGATATATGTTCATAAAAAAAATGAACAAATATGATTATGATTTGAAAAAGTGAAAAAATAGTCCCTCTTAATGGTTTGCAATGCAGATCTTTTATTAATATAGTAGAAGAGACAGGTGTCCTTTTGTGTTGCCCCCCCCCAAAAGGTAGGATTTAGTTTCTGTTGTTTTATTTTTGTTGATACAAGACGTTTGGCTTTTACGTTTTATTTTGTGGTTGGATTTACTAGGACCGAGCATGTCCCTCAGTGGCCACCATAGAGTTTTGTTTCTGGGTTTGCGAATCGGGGATATTAAAATTCAAAGTGGAAAGACTGAAAAGAAATCATTTGTAAATGGTGGTAAACCAAACACCATGGATACAGATGTAGTTAGTTATGGAGGAATGAGTATGGACATGGGCTTTGATTTGGAAAGGCATGTCTTGCATGCACATGCAGTACAGATTTACTGTTTTTTAACTACAGCTGGAGACAGGGAGAAGGAAAGGCTACTTAGTAAAAGAAAGTAAGTTTTGAAAAGAATTACATGTTTGGGGGTTGTGCTGCCACAAGTGCCGTTTTGATTTGAAGGTGGACCTGAATGCCAGTGTGTAATTTATTGCTGTGCTGCTGCGAATGCCGTGCTGGTGAGGTTTGGTAGTCGGTTTGGTCAGCTATGAAGGAAGCTCAGGAAGGAAGAAATAAAAGGTCAGACAGTTTTCAAGTAAAAAAAATAATATGTGAGATTCTGTTTGAATTGCCTTGGGTGAGGGGACAGTGCAACACGAGGGAGTGGTTTGTAGGTTGGGGGGAACTGTGTACAGTGGTTGGACGTCTCCTTAGCGTGGCATGGAGCTGCAGGTCATTTTTTCTGAGAGGACGGTGTTAGAGACAGTGATTTTTTTTTGTGGTGTGGTCAGCTTGGGAGAATTAGTGCAGGTTGGCACAATACATGCTGATAAGGACACAGCTAGAATTAGGTTTTAGCCAATCAGCATTCGGCATTTTTTAAGCCCATTTTATAAGTTTGGTTATCCTATGCTTCACCATCTCTAGGCTGTCTTTGTCTTTCCTTAGTTGAGGACTCTAGAACTGGGCACTGTACTCCAGGTGTAGCCTCACCAGTGTTTTATAGAGAAGTAGTAATACCTCTTTTCTCCTGCTCTCCAAATCCCTCCCGGTGCACTCCAGTATCCTGGTTGAATTGCTGTAGGTCTTGTTACATTGTCTAAATTGTGTAAGGAAGCCTTTAAATATAAATCCTTGGTTCTTATGCCCACCCTCCCAAATATGGTCACAGACCTCATTACATTAAATGCATACACCAACTTAATTAAATTCATTAGTGCCCGAACAACAGCTATTAATTCCCCTGGGAACTTCAGAGTGAACCGCTACCTGTATGGGGTATTTTTAAAATCTGCAAGTAGTATATTCTTCAGGTGAAGCTACCTCTGGCTGAAAGCTGCAATACTGAAGTCGTGCTCACAGCAAAAGGGAGGTGAACCTTATTTTACAGTTTACAATTGTTCTTTGGTTTGTAGCAGAGTCATCAGAAAAGCTAATATTCTTCAGGTGGAGGCTACTTCTAACTGAAAGGTGAAATAAGGAACTTAGAATTATCAGGAAAGACAGTCTTGCTCTCAGCAGAGGGAGGTGTACCTTACTTTACTTGTTACAATTGTTATTATTGTTTTCAGTGCAGGAACTTGCAATACTGCTTTGCAGATTGGGAGTTTAAACCCAGAGGGATTTAAATACTGTTTACTGTGTCTGTCCTTGTGCGCAGCTGACTTGTTTTGGGGCTGACTGTTTTCAGAGCACAAATCACCAGGCTGTATTGGGGCTGGGGAGGTTTACCTGTCTCTGACTCAGATGTTTGGATTTTTCTCTGTTTGATTAGCAGGGTATTTTCTCTGTCAAATTGTCATGTAGGGCATCTTGCTGGCAGGAAGGTCAACACTCATCCAAGTGGTGGGTCAGAGCGTTTAGCTGATTGTTTTGTGAGGGCACAGTTTAGGCCCAAACCCCACCCACCCCGATAACATTTCCTTTATACCTGGTGTTCTGACATAATTTCCTCAAGAGGGTGCGGTGCATAACACTGTGATATCCTTTCTAGCACACTGCACTGACAATATAAGCATACACATTGTATAATATATATATATATATATGTATATGTGTATATATATATATAGATATGTTTATATATAACAAAACAAACACACACACACACACACACACAAACAAATTAAAGAGGATGAACAAGAAGGTAGACAGACATGTGGGGAGTAGTGCAATGTAATGACTGTGGTGCAGCAGTCTTCTGGGAGTCTTTCTGGAGGCTGAGATGCTGCCCTATTTGCAGACAACTATCTGCCCTGAGGGAGGAGGTTGCCCATCTTCAGGCCACACTGGAAAGTAGTAAGGGAACCTCCACCATCCAAGGAGCACCAGAGCCACCACCACTGCCTCAGAGGTTGTGAAGAAAGCACAGCAGTTGGACCACAGTGGGCTCAGGGAGGGTGAGGGTGATGGAACAGAGGCATACCCAGTCAATTGTACAACTCCACAATCCATACACCATTCTGACGGAGCATAGTTCCCCTATGGATGCATCCACAGAGGAGACTAAGGAGGCTGTGGACAACTGTCACTAGGGAGCCTGACAGGAAGGAGGCAGAGGACACCACAGGGAAAGGAAGCAGCTCCTGGTGGGGGACTCAATCATTAGGGGGATAGAATTGGGGGGAGCAGGGAAAACTGAAGTAAGGTACCTGCCTGGTGCCATGGCTTGGAGGGACAGGAAGCGCATCCTCAGGGTCATGAGAATAGCTGCACAGAAGACTGATCTGGACATCGTTGTCCACCTAGGGACAAATGACTTGACTCAACATGAGATTCAAGCAGTGCAGGAGGAGTTTGTGGAGTTGGGGAGGAGCCTAAGGCAACTAGCACACACAGTATCCTTCTTGGAGGTGTTGCATGTCTATGGCAAGGTTGAGGAGAGGGTACTTCATACCATTCAATTCAATGGATGGTTAAAAAAATGGTGCAGAGCACAGGGGTTTGGCTTCATTGGGGACTGGGGTTCCACCTGGAGGGATACCAGCCTATACTGGCAGGATGATCTGCATCTGTCCAGGAAGGGAACAAGTCTTCTGGGCAATCAGTTTAAATGCTTCATTGGCAAGCTTTTAAACTAGTCAAGGGAGGAGGCACTGATAAGCAGCAGGGAATTCCCAGCCTCCCCTACAAACAGGATACTAAATGAGGGAAAGAACAAGGTACAAATGTCAGTAGGATCAGGACAGGGGTGAATGGAGAAAGCAAAGTCAATGAGGACAGGCATTGTGCTACAAGAGGTAAAGCCATCATAAAATGAAGAGCAATGCGTACTAATGCCCGTAGTCTGGGTAACAAGCTTCCTGAATTAGTGGCCTTGATGGAGGAGGAACATCTGGATATTGTGGCAGTCACAGAAACATGGTACACACAGAAGCATGACTGGGATGTAAACATACCAGGATACACTATCTATAGAAGGGACAGGGAGGGTAAAAGAGGAGGAGTAGCTCTCTACATAAGGGAAGGAATCAACGCTCCAGAACGAAAGGGTAAACAGGGAGGAGAGGAAGCACTATGGGTCAATTTGGAGACAGGCAATGGCACCACAATCCACACAGGGGTTATATACAGACCCCCTTCTCAGGGGGAGGACATGGACAAGGAAATGATAGGAAGTATCCTTAGAATGGCAGAAAAAGGGGAGATATTGCTGATGGGGGATCTGAATATGCCAGATGTTAAATGGAGTACATTTGCAGCAGTCACTTCTAAGAGTGGGGTCATTCTAGATGCCCTACAGGGGGCATGCCTTAGACAACTAGTATTGGAACCCACTTGAGAGGGATCAATCTTAGACCTGGTACTCTCAAATGGAGATGGCAAGAGGATCACAGATTTAGAAGTGGGTAGCCATCTGGAACTAGTGACCATCGAACAGTATGGTTCACAATAAACACAGCAGTAGAGTCAAGCCACACAAAGGCAAAGGTAGTGGACTTCAGGAGGGCTGACTTTGCCAAAATGGGTGAGTGCCTAAGGAATGCACTAGCACAGGGGTTCTCAATTGGTGAGGCCAGCCTCCTTGGGGAGGCCCCAACCTGTTCCAGGGGAGGCTCAAGCAAGGCTGAAAAAGTACAGTATTTAAATTTTGAGTTTTATATATTTTGTGTGATGAGATGAAGCAAATTGAAAGAGGATAATAGTAAGTGGATTTTATGTTTTTATTTACTAATAAGTGACAAGGGAAGGTGAATGAGCAAAGGCTCATTTCAGGTATACCCGGGGAAGGGTAGGGAGTGAATACATTTCAAAAGGTAACTGCAGAACAATCAAGAAATATGCAATGAACAATAATGCAAACAAATATGAACAATAAACTAATAATGAGTGGTGGTAACTGATCAATTTGTAGACTGGTGGCAGAACAGCCCAAATACAAGGGCTGAGCATAGAAGTGCTAAGAGCAACAGCAGGAAGGAGCAAAGTAATCCCAGAGAAGTTGCTTAGGAGCAGAGAAGGAGGGGAAGAGGCAAAGTATTTAGGAAGGCTATTTCATATAGAGAGGAAACAAAGAAAGTAGTCTGACCCATGAAGGTACTGCAACAAGGGGTAACAATGGTTCAGGAATGAAAATAGTGGAGCAAGTAGACTGGCCTGTGGGGTGGGGGGGAGAGAGGTCACAATAAGTTGAATAATAATATTTGTTTATTTTATTTGTCATTCAGATAACACCTTTGAGCACAGGAGCTCTTTTTCAAAGGTTCCACGCCATATAAGACAAGTAACTGAATGTGAGCCAAGTACTCAAAGGGGGTTCAGTTTATTCATGCCATACTGAGCAAAGTACAGTATGTTATTTTTCTTTGGGGAGGCCCAAGATTATTTCAGTTTTTGGGGGAGGCTCAAAATTTTTTCCACAGATTTGGGGAGGCTCACTGTGACAAAGCCTAAGAACTATTGCACTAGCAAATGGGCAGGAAGGAGGGGTGGAAGAACAATGGGGAATAGTCAAAACTGCCATCACAGATGCAACAAGCCTTTGTGTGAAGCAAATAAACAAAACAAACTGATGTAAGAAACCACTATGGATCTCAAAGGAGGTGGCAGGGAAGATTAGGGAGAAAAAAAAAGCATTCAGGAATTACAAGGCATCACAGAAGGAGCAGGACAGAGAATTGTATCAGTTAAAGCAAAAGGAAGCTGGGAAGGCAGTCAGAACAGCAAAGGCCCAAACTGAGGAAAAGATAGCCAACACAGTTAAGAAGGGGGAAAAAACCTTTTATACGTACATCAGAGAGTGAAGGAAGACCAAGACAGGGATAGTGAGGCTTAATAAAAAGGAGGGGGTGGGCAGAGGGTGACTGTGAAAAGGCAGAGATACTAAACAAATATTTTTGTTCAGTATTCACAAATGAAGAGGGGGAGTTA
This sequence comes from Neoceratodus forsteri, assembly GCA_016271365.2. Lineage (NCBI taxonomy): Eukaryota > Metazoa > Chordata > Ceratodontiformes > Ceratodontidae > Neoceratodus > Neoceratodus forsteri. The sequence goes on from CM057450.1 coordinate 1,648,742,804, forward strand.
TCTAAACCAAACAATAGAAACAATCTGGATACAGAAGTTGATACAAGCCCATTTACAGAAGAAATGGTTCTGAAAGAACTCTTAAAACTGAAGGTGGACAAAGCATTGGGGCCTGATGGGATTCATCCCTGAATTCAAAAGAACTAAGGGTAGAACTAGTGACACCACTGACTACCCTCTTTAACAAATCATGGGAGGATGGGGTGGTACCTGAGGACTGAAGGAGGGCAGATGTGATTCCACTTCACAAAAGTGGGAGCAGGGCAGAAGCAGGCAACTACAGACCTGTTAGTTTAATCTCAGTGATAGGGAAAATGATGGAATCACTTCTGAAGGAAAGAATTGTTGAGTACCTAGAGGCCACAGGGGCACAGACACAAGGCAGCATGGATTCACAGCGGGAAGGTCATGTCAGATGAATCTAACCGATTACTTTGACTGGGTGACCAAAGTAGTAGGCATGGCCTACCTAGACTTTAGCAAGGCATTTGACACAGTCCCACACAAAAGATTAATATACAAGTTAGCCAGCCTGGGAGTGGGTCCCAAGATGGTAACCTGGGTAAAGAATTGGCTGGAGAACAGGACACAGAGGGTAATAGTAAATGAAGTCCACTCTGAAGAGAAGAGGGTTACTAGTGGGGTACCGCAGGGTTCAGTACTAGAACCGGTCCTCTTCAATGTCTTTATAAGTGACATTGCAGAGGGACTGGAAGGAAAAGTATGTTTCTTTACAGATGACACAAAGATCTGCAACAGAGTTGATACACAAGGTGGGGTGGAAAGGATGAGAAGGGACTTGGCAAGGTTGGAGGAATGGTCAAATGTATGACAGCTTAGATTCAATGCTAAGAAGTGCAAGGTAATGCACCTGGGAGACAAAAACCCAGGGGAATAGTACACAAAGGGGGTGAGATACTAACAAAAAAAATGGAAAGGGACCTGGGGGTAGTCATATCAGATGACCTAAAGGTGGACAAGCAATGTGAGAGGGCAGTAAGGAGGGTTGGGGGGATACTGGGATGCATAGGGAGAGAGAGGCATCACCAGTAGAAAACAGGAAGTTGTTATCCCTCTGTACAGACAGCTGGTAAGACCCCATCTGGAATACTGCATGCAGTTCTGGGGACCCAATCTCCACAAAAACATAAACAGGATGGAGACAGTCCAGAAGAGGGCAACTAAAATGGTGTAGGGTCTGCACTGGAAGACATATGAAGAGAGACTTAAGGAGCTTAATATGTATAGCCTCGAGGAAAGAAGGAAGAGGGGGGACATGATAGAAACTTTCAAGTACCTCAAGGGAATCAACAAAGTCCAAGAAGGTAGCATCTTTCAGAAAAAGAGGTGTGCAAGAACAAGGGGGCACAATTTGAAGATGAGGGGGCGGCTCAGAGGTAATGTAAGGAAGTATTTTTTCAAAAAGAGGGTTGTGGATGCATGGAATGGCCTTCCGGAGGAGGTTGTGGAGTAAAAAAACAGTGGTGGAATTCAAGCATGCATGGGACAGGCATAAGGCAATTCTAGGGGGTGGGGGTAGAAAGAAGTAGGCTGTTGGTAACTAGGATCTGCAGTTTATCCATTAGGTGGGGGAAATAGGCAGACTGGGTGGGCCAAGCAGTCATTATCTGCTGTCAAATTCTATGTTTCTATGTTTCTATAGTATTTTTAAAACCTGCAAGGATGGCAACATGCTGTCTGTGCTAAGGAAAGTTCAGAAATTTCACATATAGGGAAAGCAAGGCACATTAAAAACTATTCTTTACTCTTTTTTTATGTTCCCTATGCTTGGTGACTTTACATTGTAGCTAACATGTTCTCTTTGAGAGAGTCACTGGTCTAAGAAATGCAGTCAGTAGGGGGAGGGGTGGACTTATCCCTTCACACCTATTGTGCTGAAGTTAATAGCTTTATGTTCCCTGTGCTGGGACTACAATCACACAGTGATGTCAGAGCTGCAGACTTGCTCTTCAAAAAATGTATTCCATACTAAACCCCTTATGCTACATAGAAACATAGAAACATAGAAGTTGACGGCAGATAAGGACCGCAAGGCCCATCCAGTCTGCCCATTTCTTTTTCTACCTTATAAATGTGCCATCGGCCTTTGCTCTGTCAGTGACCTATCTATTCATAGTCATTTGTATTGCTCCCTTATGCCTATCCCATGCCTGTTTGAAGCCCTGCACCGTATTCATAGCCACCACTTCTTGTGGTAAGCTATTCCATGCATCTACCACCCTTTCTGTGAAAAAGAATTTCCTCACATTCCCCTTAATCGGCCTCCTCTAATCTCATGCTGTGTCCTCTTGTCCTGCTATTTTTCTTATATTTAAACATGTTAGACTCTTTCACCTTGTTTATGCCCTTAAGGTGTTTAAATGTCTCGATCATATCACCTCTCTCCCTCCTTTGCTCAAGGGTATACATATTGAGCTCCGTTAATCTGTCCTCATATGTCTTCTGATGCAGTCCCTGCACCATTTTGGTTGCCCTTCTCTGGACTGCCTCCATTTGGTTAATGTCCTTGTGAAGGTGTGGCTCCAATACTGCACGCAGTACTCCAGATGGGGCCTAACCAATGTCTTGTACAGAGGGATTATTACCTCCTCTTACGACTTGTGATACCCCTACTAATACACCCTAACACCCCCTAGCCTTACCTACTGCTTTAGAGGTCTGTTTGATGATTTTAGGTCATCAGTGATGATGATGCCCAAGTCTCTTTCTTCCTTTGTGACTGCTAGCAACTCCTCCCAGCCTATAAGTGGCTTCAGGGTTTCTCTTCCTATGTGCATGATTTTGCACTTTTGCATTAAATCCCAGTTGCCAGTCTTCTGACCATTTTGCTAGTTTATCCAGATCTCTTCTCATTCTGCCCACCCCATCTGGATCATCTACTCTGTTGCAGATCTTGGTGTCATCTGCAAACAGACAAGCCTTACCCTCTAGTCCATCTGCGAGGTCACTAATGAAGATGTTGAATAGGACTGGCCCCAGGACTGATCCCTGAGGTACCCACTTGTGACTTGCATCTCTTCTGACTGTATACCATTTACCACCACTCTCGTTTTCTGCCAGTCAACCAGTTTGCCACCCAGTTGACCAACTTCTGACCCACCCCGAGCCTACCTAGCTTATTTATCAATTCTATGTGGAACAGTGTCAAAAGCTTTGCTGAAGTCAAGGTAGGCGACATCAACTGCTCCCCTTGGTCCACCACTCTGGTTACCCAGTCAAAGAAATCTATGAGATTAGTTTGACAGGACCTTCCTTTGTAAACCCATGCTGTCTTGGATCCTGTGCCCTATGGATTCCAGGTGTTGCACTATCCTTTCCTTAAGGAGTGCCTCCACAATCTGCCCACTACTGAGGTAAGACTGACTGGTCTGTAGTTCCCCGCCTCCTCCCTGCTACCACTCTTGTGAGCGGGATCACATGAGCCCTTCTCCAGTCTTCTGGGACCTCTCCTGTGCTCAGAGACTCACTAAACAATTCTGCTAATGGCTCTGCTAGTTCCTCCTTTAGCCCTAGTACCCTGGGATGTATGCCATCAGGTCCCATTGCCTTATCCACCCTGAGCTTAGCAAGCTCTTGTAGGACCCTTTCTTTGTGAAGGAGTAGTGCTCACCTCCCTCCCCTGTGTCCATGATGCTGAGCTGTGGGCCCTACCCTACCTTCTCTTCAGTAAATACTGAGCAAAAGTATCTATTTAGGATAGATGCCTTTACAGGGTCCTCCTCCTCACATGCTCCCTTTTCTCCATTAAGCTTAGCAATACCCCTCTGGACTTTCTCCTTTCACTAATGTATCTATAGAAAGTCTTGTCACCTTCTTTTACTGTTTGTGCTAGTGTTTCCTCAGTTTGGGACTTTGCCTGCCTTACTGCCTTACCTGCTTCCCTTAGGGCAGTTTGGTATGCCTCCATCTTCATCCCGCTGTGTTCCCTTATATTTCCTGAAGGCCAGCCTTTGGCTCTGACCTTTCTGCTACTGTATTTGAGAACCAAAGTGGTTTCCTTCTTCTTTGCACTTCCTTTTCTGTCTAACACAATGGGATGTTGCTTCAAGTATTGTATCCTTAATGCTTGCCCACTTTGCCTGTACCTCCTCACCTGTGTTTCTTTTGCCAGGGCTAGCTTAACTCTGTTGGCCATCTTATCAAAGTCAGCTCCTCTGAAGTCCCATATTTTTGCCTTGGAATGGGATGATTTAGATGTAGTAGCCAAATTGAACCATACCATGTGATGGTCACTGGCCCCCAGGTGACCTTCTACCTGGAGATCTGTGATCCTTCTTTGTTAGTCAGTACTAGATCTAGGATAGCCCTGTCTCTTGTGGGTTGCTGTACCAGTTGTTTGAGGCCCTCCCTGCAGGGAATCCACTATGAGTCTAGTTCTGGCAGATGTTCCTGCTGGTATTGACCAATCTGTATCTGGCATGTTGAAGTCTCCATTATCAGAACCTCCCTTTAGCTGTCATGTTTTGTATATCTTCTAACAGTAATGTGTCTATGTCCTCCCTCTGGTCTGGGGGCCTGTAGACAACCCCAGTTCTTATGGCTGTCCCATTTCCTGTTTCCAGGGTGACCCACAGTTCTTCTGGCTCCTTATGTGTATTCTGAATTTCTGTAGCTTTGATATTTTCATTAACATACAGGGCCACTCCTCCCCCCCTTTTTGCACCTCGGTCTCTTCTGAACAATACATAGCCAGGTACTGAAGTCTCCCAAGTGTGGTTACTGGTAAACCACGTCTCACTAATTGCTACTATGTCCAGTTTAGCCTCTGACATTATTGCCTGCAGGTCTGGGATCTTATTTCCCAGGCTGTGAGCATTTGTGTACATGATTTTCCATTGGCCAGATTTTGGTGTGTTAGTTGTTGGGTGAAGTTTGGCATTACCCCTGTGCATCATAAGGGGAGACAAACCTTTTTTCTTACCTGGTGATGCAAATGAATGGCAAACACGCTGAATTCCTGTTTGACCACTAGCTGAGGGGGGAGGGGTGTTCTTCCCATTCGACGATGGGGTGCTGCACCCTCTCCCCATTTGCTAGTTTAAATATTCTGCAAAGACGTCAAACTTCTGCCCCAATGCACTGACTCTCTTTAGTCAGATGCAGTCCATCAAATTTAAAGAACTTTCGCTCCCAGAACTGTTGCCAGTTCCTACAAATCTGTGTCCTTTTCCTTGCACCAGTCCTTGAGCCACGTGTTTAGCTCCCTATCTCCCCTTCTCTGACCTTCCGTCCATCTGCTCCCTTCTCCCAGACTGGCAGGATCTCACAGAAGGAGATGCGGACGAAATAGATGATAGTTTGTCACCCAGCTTAGTCAGGTGTTCCTTGGTCTCCCAACTGACCGGCTGGCGAGATCATTGTCCCTATGTGTACTAGGACATCAATGTTTTCTCCTGCTTTGTGAACAATTTTAGCAATGCGGTCAGTGTCTCTCCATGCTGATGTACCTGGGAGACATCTGACCATCACCCTGGCTGGAGATGGGTATCAACTCCCGAATCATGGAGTCTCCTATGATCAGAAGTTTTTGGATTTCTTTGTGCTTGTTTAGTTTTGGTTCCTGATTTGGGTGAGTATTGTTGTGCTAGCTCCTGTGCCGCAGAGTCCTGCTCTGCAGTGTCTTCTGCCTCTTTATTTGATTTCAGAGATAGAGGCAGATACCTGTTTGTAGCGTTTATATGGTTTTGGAGGTAATGTGTTGGAGAGCAGAGAGTGATGGGGCACCTGATTTGCTCCTCCAACCACCTGCCAACCTCCTGGACCAACTACCCTCTGCGGTCGAGGTTTTTCTGTTGGATGCTGGGGAAATGGCGGGTGGTTCTTATAATGTATTTCCTCTTCAATATGAAATTTGAGGCGGCAATCTCTGCCCATGCTGCCCGGAGCTGAGACCAAGATCTCCAAAGGCTCAGCATGTAGGACAGTGTCCTAAATCCTGTAAGACTGTCCTTCTGAAAATTGTTCCACAGTACCTGCAGTTAATGAAATCCATTCCAAATAAGTTGCTGGGTTTGTAACCTAGTCAGAGTAATTAGAAGGAAAAAAGGAAAAATGCAAGTAATGGTTTAATTGTGCTTTGTTTAACTTGTTATAACAAGTTAAATTACTAGTGCCCCAGTAAATGAGATCACCTTGTGGAGGCCCCACTAATCCGCCTCTTCCTGCTCTGCCACAGGAAATGTCACAACTGTGGTACCCTATAAAAGGAGTGTAGGTGGGTGGTTGGGATGGGGTGGGTGACTGGGCCCTTCCCTGCCTAAAAGAAGAACCACGGACGAAAGAACAAGGAGGTAGAGCAGAAACAATCAGTCAACAACAAATGCAGTAACCCTGAAAGCTTATCCTAATGTTAGATAAAACTGTAAAACCTGTAAAGCACCACCTGTAATAATTTCAGAGAAGATATACCCTGTAAGAAACACTTTGCTCCAGAGCAAAATAAAGCAGTAACAGAAGATATACCTTGCAAAAGACAATTTGAATCAGAAGATTACAGCAGTAATCTGTTACACACCTGTAGGCACACCTTGTAATAATGCAGAAGAAGGTATACCAGCAACAACAATTTGAATCAGAGAAAAAATAAAACAATGAAATGTTAGCCACAAACAGTAGCAATCCCTGTGAGTAAAAAATCAAAACACCACCACACAGTAAATCTGCTTAGCCAAACTAAGTGTTAATCCTTCTCCCTTGCTCTGGTAAGTTTCTCTACTCTGCCTTTCAAGCAGTCTTAGAAGGAAAGAGCTCAGGTGAAGCTACCAGATTCCAGAGTGGATAACACCACTGTTTCAAATGTGTCCCCGAGTTTGGTAATTTGTCCCTGATTAATGATGCAGTATATTGAAATGGGCTCATACTACCAAGTCATGCATAACACTGAATAAGGTATGAGAAACAAAACACTTCTGATCAATTCATATCTGCATTTTATGCGAAGTTAACAACTTCATTTATAAAATACTTGTCATCTTAGCCACACCTGACTGCTCCTGGCCTGTCTGCCTGCAACTACAGTATGGGCTTATCCATAATGTGAGTGAACTTTAGCACTTGTGCTGATACATATTTGCAAAACTTAGACATCTCATGGTTTTCTGAGCTACTGTATACTTATTTTGTGCACATGCTCATAATCAGATTCATGGCACTTATTTTTTAGACACAGTTTTTTATTTAACCTCTTTTTCTTTCTTTTCCATGACAGAATACAATATCTCCCAGTCTCTCTAAATGAATAATGAAGGCACCTCTAATATAAACATGTTTAAAAAAAAGTAATTAAGGAATACGGTATATACAGGGAGAACATACTGTATATTAGAGAAATATTAGGAGACAGTATGACACAGTGGGTTTAGGCTCTGAGCTGCAGATCTGGAGACCTGGGTTTGACTCTAACAGCTGCCTAGGTGCATACTGTGTGATCCTGAGCAAGCCACTTAACTTTCTTGTGCTCCCAGGTTGCATCTGGAAACAAGCTTCAGCTCAGTGTGCTACTCCTGGTTAAACAATGTTCCCTTTCCCTTTCCCTTATAATAATTAGCATTACGCAATTTGAATAGTTGAGTGTAAAATGAGGAAACATTATTAAAAGGTCAACAAAGTTTGATAAGCACATTATAAATAATTCTACCACATAAATGTGACAAAGCCATAGATAGAGCCTTTACACAACTTACAGTGCAGCAAACGTAAATATTTTAGCCCTCCCTAAGTAGGTCCAATAAATAGTGTTTAATTCACCCATAGAACCGCAATTTTAGGAAACTGTTAGTGGGCTGTCATTATCAAAATACCTCGTAAAATGACTGAGGAAAAGTTACTTTATGTGAAAAAATGATGACTTAAACTTTGTATTATTTTTACTACAGTATTCAAACTATAGCATAGTTTCTAACAAAAGAGCCACAGCTACAGATATAACCAGGAGCTTTTCAAGGAACTTAAACTCTTGTCAGTGATCAGCTGTTCTGCTAAAAGCATGGACTCACATTGTACAAGGAAGTGCTGCAAATTTGGAACAGCTGATCACACTACTGCTTCATGAATGTACCGATACTTGGAGCAGTCTCATTCCAGATCATGCATAGAAAATGCAGCTCCTGTAACATGAGTGTGTTTTTTTAGGGCTGCTAAAAGGTCCCTTCTGATACCACACAAGGTTTTGTGAAGCAGAGGTGATCATTCTTCAACATTTTATTAACTCCTCTGAGCCATTTCTTGCACTTCATGTTTTTTTTTTAAGCCAGTAATGATAAAGGGGTGGGGGGAATGAATATGGTGTAAGTTACATAGTATGCATCCAGAAAGAGAGGTCCTGTCCCAGAAAGTGAACTGTCCTCATTAGTTTCGGGAATGTGTGGCCCTGACTGACTGTTGCAACAGGCTGCTGTCAGTGACTTTTTTGTTCCTGCTGATATAGTATCTTTTGTAACACTGAAAGAAAACCCACCACTTTAACAGTACTATAATAATACTTCTTGCAGTTTTAACAGTAAACAATGCTTTTCTGATTAAAACTGCTTAAGATAAGAAGGCTTTTATAAAAAGTTTTATTAGCATCAGCAAAACCATTACTGTCTTGGCAGTTGTCTTAAATAATGATTTAATTAACATTTAAATGTGAATTGCAGGATGGCTAACACCATTGCCTTTGCAAGTCATGTTATCATGTTCAGTTTCATCAACTGGATAAAGGGGAGTGTGTCTCCACAAGCAGATTATTGGTCTGGTTTCTTTTTTTGTTTCTTTTTTTTTCCTTTGTTCTTGAACACACCATACTGTGTAAAACTGTGACTGCATTCTGGGAATACATATGCCATTATTACCATCAGTCACACTGCAATGCTGTTCCTCATGATGCAAGTAAATTGTAAAGAGTGTGGTATGCTCTTTTAAAAAAATAAAAAAAAGAAGTTACAAACCACATGTAGAGACACCCTGTGCATTTATCTCTGTATTGCATGTGAACATGACAACCTGACTTCCAATGTGAATAGTTATAAACTGAGGTAGAGACTGCAGCATGAACCTCAATGAATTTTAGATGATGATTAAGCTGGCTTTTTGGCGTGAAGTTAGTTCCAGGTTTGGTTTTAACAGGGAGAGTGGAGAGTGATTATTCACACAGCCTCATTAAAATAATAATATAAAAAAATGTGGGTAGTTCTAAGTGGGACAAATGGGTCTAAACACCTCTTCCCCTCATCCCATCATTGTAGTGGCATTTTAAATTGCACCCCCCCCCCAAAAAAACATAAATCTTTAAAGCCTAGATTTAACTGGGAATGCACTGCACATTTTGAAATGGTTAACTTGTACTAGATCTACTGCACTGCCAGTGAGGCGTAAATAAAGCAAAGTGTGTATGGCAGGGTTGTACTCTTCACTCTCAATTCACTCAGGAACTATAAATTAAACATGGGGATAACATCGGAGTGTGTGGGTACCACTAGACACCAGGGACATTTAAATTAAATATGGGGACAGCAATTGGAGGGTGAGGAGTCTGTACCAACTGCCGTATTCACTCTCACACTCACTTTCTGGTGAATACATTTGGCTATCCAAAGAACTATAGTGGATTTATAGTTTTTCAGTCACTGTATTTTTGTTTATTAAAGCTCAATGTAATAACAACAGAAATGTGTAAACAGTCAGTCTGATTTGGGGTTGCGGCATCTCACTGGAATCCTAAATTAATCAGTTGTGCTCCTTGATAAAATGGAGAACCATTAACACAATTAGTGGTGCATTTAAAACTAAGCCTGTTGATTTCTAATCCTTGAAATTTTTTTTTTGAGTTTAAACATTTAGAACTCTGTAGAAGTGAAACACATTTGGGGGAAATGGAATGCACAGCCTAGCAGTGTCCCTGTTTTGGTGTATTCATGTATTCGTGATGTATAATAAAAACGGTGATCTCAGATACTGAAATATGAAAGTGAACTTAGTATTACATTCTCTGTGTGAGACAAATGTTGTAAAAAGTAATAACATGCCTGTTGTTTGTTTCTACTGAAGAGAAAGCTACTGAACTGGAGGGAATTTTAATCAGGATTGGTTGAGAAAAATCACTTGCAGAACTGTATGAGTATAGGGAAGGAAAACAATGGGGCTGGATGCCAGACATAAGGCTGTGAAGTGATTCTATTTTGGTTTTATGTTCCCCTGTACCTGAACAGTGGTATTGGGCAGCTGAAGGCTGGAGGTACTTGGATGTCAGAGAGGTTTTATAATGGTTAACATATATGAACAGAAGGTTCAGGGCTTGGTGATAAGAAGCTTTGGGTTTTTGAGTTATTCATAAGGTTGTGGGTAGTGAAAGAGCTCAAGGTCTTTCTCCTGTTTTTGTTTATGCTAATCTCTGCAACTTAATGTGCAGGAAAATCCTTGGTGAGTGAGTAGACAGACTTTATCAAACATATAGTACTTTTACTAAAACTTGCATTTCCCCTGAGTGACATCCTTTGGGCTATTAAACTCAAACTGTGCAGTAATACTTTCTCAACCACTGAACTTTTGGATAATGCTTTATAGTGATGACCATATCCGATCACTAAAAAGTTTTTCTGTTCCATTCATTTCCAAAATGTTTTATTTTCACTCTTTGGTATTTGGAAAATCTATATAATGAAAGAATATGGGCATTTTATGTTTATTTTACTATCAATGGCATACTTTATGAAGTGACTCCATGTGCTAAATGTTTATTTTGCAATTGCCCTAGCTGTGTTTATTAGTTTCCAAGTTCAAAAACCGTTTAAAAACCAAAAACCATTTAAGTTATTTCAGGCTTTTAAGCCAGTGGGCGTTGATGACCTTTCATTGCTGCTGTTAATTCAATATTCCTGTACAGTCCAGTGACTTCAATGATCCTTTTTAAAGTTTCTTCCATGAAAGGGTAAGATGTATGATAAATAAAGGGGATAGACTAAAATATATCATATTTATATTAACAATTGTACCCTAAAGGTAATTCAAATACCTTTGATTGGAAATGACTTTATGAAGCAGTTTAAAGGCTGGACTTGTATGTCAGTAATATTACAAATATCTTTGTAACATGCTTTTTCACTCCTTTTAGCAGTAAGGCAATGATGTTCTGAAAAGATGTTTATTCAGAAACATTTCATTGCCATTTGCAATTGAAGTATTCAGAAGATTGGGATAGAGGACTGCTGGCTGCATTATCTCTGAAAGACATGTCTGTGCTGTTGTGGCACTCTTATTCTCTCTCTCTAGCCTTTTCTCTCCATTAAGGCAGTGTTACTGCTGTGATATTTTATTTGTTACTATTTATTTTCTGAGAATTTGTACAGCAAAATTCATGATTTATTTAATTGTACAGGTCATTTTATCGGCTATCAGATCTAATGCTTTCACCCCTTTCCCATTCATACACACCCCGAGATACAGTAAACTGTATGAAGCCTGTCCTTGCAACACAAGTTAAACTAGATCATGTTAATCAAGAAAAAAGTCCATGACAGCATCTGAGTCATGGGACTGAAATGTAGGTCAGACTTCACTTGGCACAGAGACATAATCGCTGAGTAAAAGGTTGCTGCACCAGTTGCTGGGAATGACAGTCAGAACATGGGCAACGTGTGACCATACAACCACCCTCCAATGCTGCTCCACAATAAATGATCATAATAGATCCCAAACCACATAGTATCTCGTTAAATTGCTCTATTCTGACAACAGATCCTAAATATGATCTTATCTCTGACTACATACCCACTGCACCATACTAAGGATCCCACACCAGCAACAACACAATACTGGTTCCCAATGGCAATCAGATCATATACAGTACACACTAAAAGAGATGAAACAACACATCCTGCAATAAAAAATTAACAACAACAAAAAATAAATAAATAAAATTAACTATTACCCAGTCCCAACACTCCCCCTCCCTTCAGCGTGGCATAATATTAAAAACCTACAACTCCTCCATAAAAATATCCCAAGGGTGACCACACACCCACAGCTTCACAACTCAAGTCCCAAAGATGACCGTACACACAGGTCTGCAACAAATGACCCCATGAACCAACACCACCCCCATCCCCATAACAATCACAGCATGGCCAAGGAAAAGCCAGCTAAAAGCATCAAGAGAACCACTGCAATCAGCATTTTTACTTTGATGGAGTGTCTTCTTTTACATTTTTTGGTTTAGGTACAACACATTATGATTACCACACAGCAAATAGGAACACTCAAACAAGACAAACTAATGAAAAGGACCATATATTTTAATATTTAATTACATATTTGAGAAAATGAAATATTATTTCATTCACAACTTAACCGTTTATGTGCAGTATACAACGAAGGGTGACTGACAAGGTTTTTATATGCTCATCCGTTAAATCTTGTCAAGACATTTCTGTAGTACTAATTATCACTTTCTCCACAATTATTTCTTGTGTGTGTGTGTGCTTTTTGTGATTCCCATCAGTTTCATTTTTCAGCTGTTTTGCTGAAATACTTTGATAATTAAATACTTCTCAATTTTGGCAGATTTTTCACAGTTTGAAAGGGTGACATCTGCTGGTGAATGAAGCATGCACTAAGAAAACTGACTTAATTACACTTACAGGACAGCAATCACTCTGGGATGAGAGGTGATTGCCATCTTGTGGCCAATGTAGGAAGCACATTTAGGCAGCTAGTGTACCACATACTGGAAACTGCACTGCTGCATTACTGCAGCACCACAATACTGCCTCTATGATGAATGTCATGCTGGGGTACCGTGAAAGTTTTCTATGACAACCATTGTAATATATATAGTATAGTGATGCGGTAGTGCCACTATAGTTAGGGTTGAGTAAGCACCTTAATGTTAAACCTCAAACTTTGCACCTTGATAACTTTGCCACTGTATGACAGATTTGCCTGACATTTTGCAAGCACAATCTGGTACCATAGGTCTCTGAATCTGGAAAGTTGTGTTACAGTCAGAGGTACAGTTGCGGAGCTACAGAACACCATAAAAACACCAAAAAATTATTTTTTTGCACATTTTTTTGCTCACTCCCACAGCCTGCATGGTTTGTCCATTCAGTCCGAAATGTTCAGGGAAGATGAGTCTTGGTCACCGATGTGCCTTTCAAAGATTTGGTGAAAAAATATTAAACCATTCAAAAGTTATTATGAAAAACACATTTCCCATTATAGTCAATGCAGAAAATTAGCTGTGCTTCATGAAAGTTTCGCAAATGGCATTTTTACTTTTGCAAATGGCCTTGTTACTTTTGTGATTCAGCCATCTTGTTTTCAGTTAGTGACAGAGAAAAATGCCTGGTGTTTAAAATTGGGACCCTCTAGGTAAACACTGACTGTTGTGTTTACCTAGTGGGGTCCTGAGGATGCTATCCCTATTTTGTTTGTGGGGTTAAACCACCCCAGAAGTGCCTTTTCCAACTTTGAGGAAAAAGTACTTTTGCAAAATACTTTTGCAAATGCGAAAGTTTCGTTGTTTTGTTTTTGTGAAACGTTCATGATTTTCAAAAGTATTTTGCAAAAGTATTTGCAAAATAACTGCAAATCTTTGCCATCCTCCTGCAACAAAACAGTTTGGTCTTTTGGGCTGAAATTTGCAGGGTGGCAAGCCCTGGCCACACAGATGTGCCTTTTTGTGTTTTGGTGCCAAAACACTCAAGGGGCCCAAAGTTACGGCATTGCAAAGTTGAGAAATTTCCCATTGGATAACAGTACAGCACCCGTTATGCCTTTCGGTGCTCGTATCTCGAAAACAAAGTGAGATATGGAGCTTTCGCTACTGACAGCTCACTTCACCTTTTGGTGAAGTGATCTGTTGAAAAAAGTTTGGAAATCATAAATGACACCTGCAGTGGAATTTTTTTCATACTTGCTATGGTTACAGAGATATTGGCAAAAATATGTACCAAAGGTTCCAAGTGTGCCTTCCCAGTGCTTTTTGGTGCCTGTATCTCAGAAACGATTTGATATATGGATTTGCTTGATTATATTGCATAGACTTCTCATTGTCATGATTATAACAACATTTGAATTTCTTTTATAGCTGCTACGGTTGCCAAGATATTGGCACATTACTGTTACAAGGGTTCCTTGCACTATAAGGGTATGGGGTGGTGGTAGAGGATCTAACCCTAACATTGAATTTCCAAACTTTTGTCACTGTGATATCAACCCTAGCTGATGCATTAATGAAGTTTTTTGCAAAGAATTTCCTTACTTTTTGAAAATGTGTAATGTAACTAGTAAATGGTACGTGTTGGTTGGAGCACGGGGCCTGAACCCACCAAACTGCCCATTTGTGCATAATGATATGTGTCTGTGGGAGTGCAGACCCTCTGGGTCCTGCACTCCCACTTACACTTTAATACAGAGCCATACATCAGTACCATAGTACTGAACAGGAACCCTTGTAACACTTATTTGGCAAAATCTCAGTAACCATAGCAAGTATGGGAAAAACTCCACTGCAGTTGTAATCATGCCTTCGAAACCTCCACGCATACTTAGTCCACCTAAAGATGGAATAAGCTATGGATGTGAAAAATCCATATTTTGAAATGTTTCTGAGATACAGGTGCCAAAAGGTGCCGCAGATGCCACAATGTTATCCCATGGGAAATTTCTCAATTTCATAAAGCTGTGCCATGGGGTGATCAAGCCCAACTCTAACCCCATTCCATGTGTAAACAAGCTGACATGCTACAGTATGGGAGAATGGGGTGAGAGTTAGGTCTGACGACCCCATGTCACACCCTAATGCCTGTTGTGCCTGTAGGGTGGGGGGTGAGGGTGGGGTGGTAGAGGTGGTAACCCTAACATTGAATTTCCAAACTGTTGTCACTGTGACATCAACCCTAACTGATGCATCAACGGAGTGTTTTTACAATGAATTTCCCTTCTTTTTGAGAAAGTGTAATGTAAGTAGTTAGTGTTATGTGTTTGTAGGATCGCGGGCCCTCTGGGCCCTGTGCTTCCTTCACATTGTCCATTTCTTGCTTAATAGTATGAGTACATAGGAGCGGGGGCCCTTCGGGCCCTGCACTCCCACTTACACATAAATACGGAGCCATACAAAAGCCCCATAGTACTGAAAAGGAACCCTTATAACACAAATTTGCCTATATCTCAGTAACCATACAACCTATGAAAAATATTCCAGTGCAGGTGTAATCTATGACTTTTAAACTTCTTCACATGTTTAGTTCAACTAAGCTGTGGATATGTATCTAACTTCATTTTCTAGATACGGGCACTGAAAAGCACCACTGGTGCTGCAATGTTATTCTAAGGGAAATTTCTCAACTTTGGAGTGCTGTAACTATGGGCCAATTGAATGTTTTGGGACCAAACCACCAAAAGGCACATCTGTGGGTCCAGGGCTTGTGATCCTGCAAATTTCAGCCCAAAAGCATAATCCACCTTGGCACAATGAAGTGACAAAGAAAACAACACATGGGAAAATGTATTCGTGCAGTATTTTTGCAATACCTTTAATGTGTTCGCAGCACTCCTATCTCTATAATGGGAATGTTGTTGTACGTAGAAAAATGTTGCCACGGTTCCTTTTTTATCGCGGTTATTGCCGGGGCAAAAAAAAATGTTGTCGAGACAACAAAAAGGCAGAATGGTGGAAAAAGTTTGAAAAATATATTTCCAGACCACTTCTGAAAAACTGATACCAAGGTCATGTTCCTAAGGGCCTGAATAAGTAAACACAACTGTTGGTGTTTACGAAAGGGCATTATTTTTTGAGTTCCAATGTTTTTTGTCTCTCTTTAGCAGAAAACAAGATGGCAGCAGCACAAAAACAAATTCAGGGAGCACTACAACAAAAATGTGATTGCGAAAGTTTTCTCAATGCACATATAAATTTTCCCATAGGCTATAACGGGACATGAAAAACTTGAATAACTTTTGAACGGATTAATATCTTTTCACCAAATCTTCAAAAGGTACCAGTTCAACCCAGGCCACATATACACATGCAAATCTGAATCCACTCAGATGCATTCTTCAGTCCATTATGGCTGACCGAAAAATGAGTGCAAGTTGATAATTTTCACTTTTAGGATGCTCTATGGTTCCGTAACTGTACATCCGACTAGAACAAAACTTTCCAGATTCAGAGATCCATGGTTGGAGGCTGTGCATGCTGTTACCGGGCAGGTATAAGACATATATATAGATATATATGTGTGTATATATATATATATATATGTACAGTATATACACACACACATATATAATATATACACATATATACATATATACCATATATATATATATATATATATACACACACACACACACACACACACACACACACACACACATAACTCCCAACGTTGATTCCACATTTCAGCAGTGAAGTACATTACACTGCCAATTCGGTGTTGCCACTGTAATGTACCCATGGGACCCTGGCACTGTTTCTCTGGATCTTGCACCCCCTCCACAAATTAACCCCAACTTGGAGTTGATTATTTTAAAATATGAGGGTGTGGAAGGGGAGCAGAGCAAAACAACAAATATTTTACAATCGCAATCTGCATAAAGCCATTGTTGCAATGCCAGTCAACAAATGTTTTGTTGAACCGGCATCATAGATCCATATACAGTATGTGTGTGAGTGTGTGTGTGTGTGTGTGTGTGTGTGTATATATATATAAATATATATTCATGGCAAAAGACTCCATTTAATGCATCAGTTAAGGTTGTTCCACAGTGACAAAAGCGAGGAAATTCTGGGTTAGGGTTGCCACCACTTGCACCCCAAGCCCACCCCATTCCAACCAACAGGCATCAGGGTGTGCGTTGGAGTCATCGGTCCTAGCTCTCACCCCATCCCATGTGCAAACAAGCTGAGGTGGTGCAGTATAGGAGAATGGGGTGAGAGTTAGGACCTATGACCCCTACGCACACCCCGATGCCTGTTGGTGGGGATGGGGTGGACTTGGGGTGCAAGGGGTGGCAACCCTAACACTGAACTTACTTGCTTTTGTTGCTGTGGAACAACCCTAACTGATGCATTAAATGGTGTTTTTTTGCCATGAATTTCCCTTCTTTTTGAGAATTAGCACTATAAATAGTAAATGGAATGTGGTGGTGGGAGCATGGGGCTCTTCGGACCCCATGCTCCCACCATGTGATTTTTTTTGTCACATAGTAATGGTAATGCAAACGTAAGTGCAAATGGTAACACACATGGTGACGCAAACATAAATGGTAACACAAATGGTAAGAGAAACGCAAACACAAATGTTAATGAAAACAGAAATGGTAATGCAAATGCTAACACAAATGCTAACAGCAACAGAAATGCAAACGTTAACGAAAACAGTAATGTAAATGGTAATGCCAATGGAAATGCAAGTGGCAAGAAAAATGACTGACAGATGCCAGGGTGTGCCATGGGGTCATGAGGCCTAACGCTCGCCCATTCTCCTTTACTGTAGCATGTCAACCTGTTTACACATGGAATGGGGTGAGAGTTGGGCCACATGACCCCATGGCACACCCCAGCATCTATCAGTCTGTGGAGGATGGGTGTGTGGGTTGTGTGTGGGGAGGTTAGGGGCTCAACCCTAACATTTCATTTCCTCACTTTTGTTGCTTTAACCCTAACTGATGCATTAAATGCAGATTTGTGCCGTGGAAAAAAAAATATATATATATATTCATGGCAAAAAACTCAGTTTCATGCATCAGTTAGGGTTGTTCCAAAGTGACAAAAGCAAGGAAATTCGATGTTAGGGTTGCCACCCCCCTTTGCACCTCACCCCCACCAACTGGCATCAGGGTGTGCGTTGGGGTCATCGGTCCTAACTCTTAGCCCATCCCATGTGTAAACAAGCTGAGATGGTGCAGTGTAGGAGAATGAGGTGAAGAGTTAGACTGATGACCCCAACGCACACCCTGATGGTCTGTTGGTTGGGGTGGGGTGGGGTGGGTGCAAGGGGATGGCAACCCTAACATCGAATTTCCTCACTGTGGAACAACCCTAACTGATGCATTAAGCAGAGTTTTTTGCCATGAATTTCCCTTCTTTTTGAGAATGAGGACTACAAATAGTGAATGGAATGTGGTGGTGGGAGCGCGGGACCTTCAGGCCCTTGCGCTCCCACCACGTGATTTTTTGTCACATAGTAAAGGTAACTGTAACAGAAACGCAAGCGCAAATGGTAACACACATGGTGACACAAACATAAATGGTAAAGCAAACGGTAAGAGAAACGCAAGCACAAACATTAATGAAAACAGAAATGGTAACACAAACGGTAACGCAAACCATAACAGCTATAGAAACATAAATGTTAACAAAAACAGTAACGTAAATGGTAACACCAACGGAAATGCAAACGGTAAAAGAAATGCAAACGGTAAGAGAAATAATAATAATAATAACCTTTATTTATTTTGCGCCTTTCCAATATCAATGCGAGTTACAAAGTATAAAATAACAAATAAAACAGCAGTAGTAAAAACATAATAAAATCCAGAAATCACATAGTTAGTCACAGTATGCCTTGCTCCACAAATAAGTCTTCAATGCCTGCTTAAACCCCCCCCCCAAGGTCATGCACTCCTGAATTAAACGGGGTAGAGAATTCCAAAGGGCTGGGGTCATGTACGCAAATGCACAGGCCCCTGAAGATTTTAATACTACCCTTGGAATCTCAAGCAACCCCTCATCTGCTGAACGGAGCAATCGCTCAGAGCAATAAGGAGACAGAAGCTCTTTCAGGTAGTCAGGGCCGAGTCCATGTAGGGCTTTATAAGTCAGTAATCCAACTTTGAAGGTGATCAACCACTGAACTGGCAGCCAGTGCAGTTTGCACAGCACTGGTGTGATATGGGAAGTCCGAGGAGTCCCCGTCAGCAACCGGGCTGCAGCGTTCTGCACCAGCTGCAGGCAGCGAATATCAACTCCCGGAAGCCCAAAGTAGAGGGAGTTGCAGTAATCAAGGCATGAGGTCACAAAGGCTTGGATCAGTGTGGGAAGATCACCGGATGAAACAAGGTGCTTGATCCTAGCAATGTTCCTCAGATGGTAAAAGGATGACTTAATGACGGCTGACACCTGAGATCATAGTGTCAGCCCATTGTCAAGTATCACCCCTAGATCCCACACCCGTTCAGAGGTGGAGAGCTAGGAACCCCCAGGAAAAGCCCTGATAGGTGACCTGCCCACGACCCCCCTATCCGGCATCCTAGATCCACAATCATCACCTCAGTCTTCCCTGGGTTCAACCTCAGCCAGCTGGAATTCATCCAATCCAGGATTTTAGTGAGGCAGTTTTTAAATACTGAGAGTGCTCCATCCTGGTCAGGTGCAAAAGACAGGTAGAGCTGGGTATCATCAGCATAGCAATGAAACCTCAGCCCATACCATCTTACTATGTCTCCGAGGGGCAGCATATACACCACGAATAACATAGGGGACAGCACAGAGCCCTGAGGAACCCCACATGACAGAGACAGAGGGTTAGAAGAATAAATCCCTGACACCACCCTCTGAGTTCTGTCAGTGAGGGAAGACCTAAACCATCTGAGGACTGAACCTGTCAGGCCACAGATGAACCTCAGGTGCTTGAGCAGTACCCCATGATCCATGGTGTCAAAAGCTGATGAGAGATCAAGAAACACCAAGATGGACCATTTTTTTTTTATCTCTCACCATCAGGAGATCATTGAGCACCCAAACCAGCACAGTCTAGGTACTATGCCTCTTTCAAAAACCAGATTGGAGAGGTTCATAGATGCTATGGATGGTCAAGTGGTTCTCCAGTTGTACAGCCACTACTTTCTCAATTACTTTCCCCACAAAAGGGAGGTTAGAGATAGGTCTGTAGTTTGCCAGACAGACAGTCTGGGTCCAAAGAAGCTTTCTTCAAGAGGGGAGTCACCGCTGCCTCCTTTAGAGAGCTTGGAAACTCACCCAACTCAAGGGAGCACCAGACTATCTGTGCCAAGACCAGGCCGATAATATCACAACAACCCATAATCAGGGAAGTTGGGCCTGGGTCTAAACTACAGCATGTAGGGTGCATACCCTGGACAATCCGCATAACATCCATGATCTCCAGCCAGTCGAAGGTACTCAAAGTGAAGTGAGGGACAGTGGCCACACACCGATCATCAGCAACTCCCATAGAGTGTGTTGATTGACTCTCCGCCCTGATGTCAGCCACCTTATCAGCAAATAAATGAGCAAGCTCCTCACACTCCAATTGTGAAAAGGCTCTCCAAACCTGCAGACAAGCTGGGTTGCACAGCCTGTCTATGGTTTGGAAGAGCTACGCTGGTCAGTTCTGGGTGGCTGCAATCTCCCCAGACAGAAACTCTGCCTTCTTATGGGAGATTGCTGACTGATAGAGTTGATAGTGCTCTAGCAGTCTAAGATGGTCATACTCCAGGGCGGATTTTCACCAACAATGCTCCAACCTTTGTCCAAGTCACCGCAGCTCCCTCAAGGTCCTGTCAAACCACGGGGACTGAGGGCGGAGGTAGAGAGGGCAAACACAGACAGGAGCAACAGAATCCAGAGCTGTATTAATGGCCTTATTATAAGCCAAAACCAAAGCCTCTGGGTCCCTGCTTGCCATAGGAAATTCCGATAAATCAAGCACCGCCGCTAGGCCATCAGAGCATAAATCCCGTAAAGGGTGGTACCTGACCATTTCCACAGGGGTAGGCCTATGAGGGGGGTGCAAAAGTTGAATCTCACAGTGTAGTGGTCGGACCATCTGACAGGTTCCACCCTCACATTGGAGACCTCGATCCCCAGGAGGAAAACCAGGTCGAGAGAGTGGCCGAATTTATGAGTAGCAGAGGTAACAATATCTGTGTGAGGCCCAGTGATATCATCAACTGGAGTAAGTGTTGACCAAACTGTGAGAGATCATCATCAATCCAGGCATTCAAGTCACCCAGGACCATCAGCCTGAGCGACTCAAATGCCAGATCGACCACGAAGTCCGCTACTTCCTGAAGGAATAGATTCTCATCCCCTGGTGGACAGTAGAAGAGTGCCACCCTATAACCTACACCTGCTACTACAGCATACTCAAAAGACCTAGCATTATCAACTGGCACACTAGTGAGATCTAATTTGGTCTTGAAACAGACTGCAAACCCCCCTTCCCTGTGGTCCAATCTCAGGCGGTGAATCACCAAATACCCAGTCAAAATTGCAGCCTCAAATATGGGCCCGTGTTTTCATCTAGCCAGGTTTTAGTGATGCACGCCAGACCAGTTGTCCTTACAAGATCCACAATAATTGCAGTCATGTTCTTAACAGATCTGGCGTTGCATAACACCACACGAGTTGGACGTGACTCCTCGGCCACCCTAACCACCTGCCCATCTATAATGGTGGTGCCCTTGGGTATGGAGACTAGGCATGGAGAACCACATTCCAGGCTACATTTCACCCCAGGGCATCTTCTGGACTTAACTACCCCAATTGGAGTGTCCCGCTCATCCAACCTCCACTGTTCACATCACCCGCCCCACTTCCCAAGGGCAATGCCCAATGCCCAATGCTCTACAATGCTGATAAGTAGAAAATAGTAAAGGTGGGGGAAAAAAGGGCAGAGAGTGGAGGCTGAATAGTGCACGACCTGGGGGGTAGATCTATAACACATATCACAGGCCCAAGACACAGAGCAAGGAAAAATATCCCAATAAATAAAATAAAATATAAAGTATAAACACAACTTCAACAACACCCCCAAAGAAAACTAAGAATAATCACTCAATCTAAATACCCCCTTTTTCCGAAACTCCCTGCACATTCTTATCAGGCGGGGAGATTCAGATAAAGACAAAACAAACTAAAATCCTCACCCAACCTAATAACATTCTAAAATAAAAATAAATAAAAAATATACTTCATAAAATGGATAAAAACAATAAACAACCAAAAAGGATGTTAAGTCACCATAGGAAGTCACTTTCAGGAAATCCAGATTGTTAAATAGAACTGCACCAGTATAATTAAGTACACCTCCTCTCACAAGGTGCACCAATTACCATAAAATAAAATAAAATAGCAATTTTAGCATCCAACATAAATTAAATAAACAATACAGTTTGAAAGACACCCAGGTTCTCTCACTACAGGGATGCCCAAGGTAACCGGGCACTCTCACTGCTCAGAACACAAAAAGATTTGGCAATTTATTTCCTGAAGGATTTTCTTTGAACGGCAAGAAGCATCCACTAAATCTTCATCTTTCAAAGTACAAAACTCTTAGTCCAGATCCCTGAAATGGCCAAGGCCCTTAAGACCCTCCTGTGAGGCCTAGCCACAGAAAATGTCAACCCCACCACCTCGGTTCCTCACTTAATGCCTGCCCACTAGCAGGCCAGTAAGGAGCCTTGGAGAAATCTTGGGCCCACCAGCCAGCTCCCCAGCTCAATCAGGCCCAAACCACCCAGGTAGAAGCAGACTCCTGCGACTGGCCACCCACACTTAAAGGGTCAATAATCCAGGCTAAGGGACTCTATGTATACATATCAAGCACCATCAGCAAAGGCAAATCAGGCCAGTAGATCTTACAACAAGTGGAAAAAACATACAGTATCCAGATTATGCAATCGTCACGCTCTTCTTAGTGCTAAGAATCCCCAAGCACACACACAGCAAGCCCTCGGTTTACTAGCAGAACTGATGCAGTCAAACAGTGTGTCCCATGTAGTAGTCCCCACAATGACCAGCAATCCTCAGTAATGCCAACACACAGACACCAACAGTCCATGGCATACCACAGGACCGAGGGCAGCAGCAGCAGTAGTCCCCATGATGGCCAACAGTCCTCAGCAACATCGACACACAGACTCCAACAGTCCGCGACACACCACAGGACCAAGGGCAGCAAAAAACAATCCCAGAAATCACCATACAAAAAGCAGGTGCAGAGAAAGACAGCCCAAAAAATCCCACAGCAAGCAGACTGTAATCCAGCGATCTTCAGCCCTCACTCAAGATAAGGGCACACAGTCGCAAATTCCACATACAAAATGCAAATGGACGAAATGAACATTGCAGGTATAGATAGGCAAGTGGAGAGAAAACTCCCAAGCTGGATAAAACAGTTTGCAGTTTAGAATCCTTAAACCTAGGCGAAGCAGTGGGAACACGACCATGACTTGCAACTTGCAATACTAAGTTATATTCGAGCAAGAAAGCCCAAACTAAAAAGCGTCAAAATAAAAGTGCAAAATAAAACACAAAACAAATAAACAAAGAACAAGACAAATAAATAACAAATAAATACAACTAAACAACTGTGCTACCATGTACTAAACCAATGGCCAGCCCAGCTTGGCTGCCATCTTAAAGAAAGGCAAACAGAAATGCAAATGGTTAAGGCTACGGCACCGGAGAAGGAAACAGTAACGCAATCAACAGCGGAAACGCAACCGAAAACGCAAATGCTAAGGGCAACAGAAAAGTAAATGGTGATGAAGATGCAAACAGTAATAGTAATACAATTGGAAATGCAAACAGTTACAGTAACAGCAACGATGACGGCAAAGCAAACAGTAATGCAAACGGAAACGCAAGCGCATACGGAAATGCAAATCGTAACTCGCACGGTCACGGTACCGCAATTGGAAATGCAAATGCTAATGGTAACAGCAACAATAACACCAAAGGAAACAGAAATGGAAATGCAAGCACGTATGGAAATGCAAACCATAACGCGCACGGTCATGGTACCGCAATTGGAAACGCAAATGGAAGCGGTAACAGCAACGATAACACCAAAGGAAGCAGAAACGTAAATGCAAGCATGTATGGAACTGCAAACCATAATGCGCACGGGCACGGGAATGCAATTGGAAACGCACATGGTAATGGTAAAAACTAGGATGACGCAAAATGAAAGACAAATGCAAATGCAAATGGAAGGGCGGTCGCAAACACAAATGGTAATGTGCACGGTGACGCAAAGTGAAACACAAACAGAAACAGTACTGTAGACACAAATGGTAAGAGTAATGCAAATGCAAGCGCAAACAGAAACGCAAAGGATAATGTACATGGTGGCGTACACGGAACGCTTATCGCAAACGGTATGAAATGCGCGGAACGCTACATGTAATAGTAATCTGGAGCGCATAATCCTGATTTTCCCAATGGCTGCATAGAGAAATACAGTGAGTACAAAGAATGTATGCATAATAATGGGGCTCGGAGCAGAAAATGAGGAGTTGGAATACTAAATTGCTTATATCTCAGGAACCGTAGGACGTGGAAAAAAAATTTAAATTCTGTATGAATTATGACTTTCCTGGCTAATTTTATACTTAGCCTCTATTTTGGGAGCTAAGCAATTTTCTGATGAAACGTCCATATCTCGAACCGTTTCCGAGATACGGGCCCCGAAAGGTGAAGCAGACGCCGCAATGTTAGTCAATGGAAAAAAGCGTCAACTTTGGAACACTGTAACTTTCCATCCATGCAATAGTTTGTCACCAAATCACCAAAAGGCACATCTGTGGGATGTTGGCTTTCTTCCCTCCAAATTTCAGCCCAAAACACCAAACCGGTGTTTTGCAGCAGGGTGACAAAGAATTCCTGTTATTTTGGGCATAGTGTTGCAAAATAGTGTCGTAATCACAACACTTTCGCAAATGAAATCACGAAGTGTTGCTGTGAGTGCACAATTACTTTACACTACTTTTTCCAAAAATTTCAAAAACATATTTCTGGGGTGTTTAACCCCCCCCAAAAAAGACATTGCTAGCACCCTCAGGGTCCGACTA
Source organism: Neoceratodus forsteri (assembly GCA_016271365.2). Classification (NCBI taxonomy): domain Eukaryota; kingdom Metazoa; phylum Chordata; order Ceratodontiformes; family Ceratodontidae; genus Neoceratodus; species Neoceratodus forsteri. The sequence goes on from CM057450.1 coordinate 1,648,767,623, forward strand.
GGTGAACACAAAAAGAATTGTGTCCCTAGAGGGTCCCAAATTTAAACGCCAAGCATTTCTATGACCACTAACTGAAAATAAAATGGCTGACTCACGACACTACAGGGGTCATTTGCGACACTAAAAACTGCATTTGAGACACTGTTGAACTTTTTGTTAACTTTTCCCATTGACTATAATAGGAAAATTGTTTTTCAATAACTTTTGAACCGTTCAATATTTTTTCACAAAATCTTCAAAAGGCACATCAGGGACCCTGGCTGCACATTCCCTGAAGTTTTCTGACCAGTCGCACAAACCGTGCAACCTGTAGGCATGAGCAAAGAATGCGCAAAAAAACATAATTGCACACATGAATGTCACTTAATAACTTCACAGCTGAATATCAGACTGGTACAAAAGTTGGCAGATCCCAAGATCTATGGTTATGCCCCATGCCTGCTGAATTTCAGGCAAATTCATTGAATGGTGGCAAAGTTATTAAGGTGCAAAGTTTCATCATTTAATCTTAAATGGGGTACTCAACTCTAACTATGGTAGCACTACCGTGCTACCATACTATTATATATATATATATATATATATATACACATATATATATAGATATATGTCACTCCTACCTGGGCACACTCCACTATACATCCCCCCCTTTCCTAATCAGACCCTCCCCTTCCTGGTCTCTCCTGCAACTACTTGCTTCTCTCCCCACCCCTGTTACCCACACAAATGTCCATCCTTGCCCCCATTCGCGACGGGGCTCTTCTGTTATAAGCTACCCCGGTATACTAGCTCAACACCTATCCTTCACCCTCCTCCTTCTCGTAGCAGGAGACATACACCCAAATCCAGGACCCTTGACCACCACATCCTCACCAACCTCACCAACCTCAGCCGGCACCCCCACCCCGCATCCCATTCCCTCCCAACTGCCAGGTTACCCCCTCCACAAAGGCCTCCATCTCCTTCACCTAACTATTAGTAGCCTACCGCTTAAAATTGACCAGCTACAAGTTCTCGCTGCCCTACATGCCCCTGATGTCCTCATCCTCTCTGAAACTTGGCTTAACAAAAACATTCTCAACTCCTCAGTCGCAATCCCTGGTTACACGATGACCCACCAGGACAGGGCCATGAGAGGTGGCGGCATAGCCATCTTCATAAGTTTGGACATACGCTACGAAATAATCTTATCTAAAACTGAACCTAAAGAGTACGAACTCTTGCTGCTCCAGCTCACACTACCTTTCTCGCTGCCCATATTCATTGCCAGAATCTACTGCTGACCAGACACCCCTGCCACAACTGTTACTGACCTTCTTACACAAATCAGTTCACGAGTACCCACCGGGGAATTATATGCTATGGGTGACCTTAACCTAAACTGGTTAGTCCCGGCCCTCAACAAAACCCAGACAGATGTTGCTGCCCTCAATTTAACCCAACTCATCATTGAGCCCACCCGCCTAAAGCTTAAATCAGGTAACCACTCCCTTATCGACTGGGCTCTGACCTCCCATCCTCACAGAGTCATCCAAACAGGCCTACTCCCTGACTCTATTAGTGATCACCATGTCATCTACCTTGTTCGCAAAATCCACCATCTCAAATCCCCCCCAAGTTCTTAGTCCAACGGTCGTTCAAATCCCTAAACCTCGCTCCCCTCCTAAATGACCTTGTCCTAGCTAACTGGCCCCCCCAGCCTGATAGATGACCACCCTACTTCACTTTAAAAACACATTCCTTAAAATATGGGATTCCCACACCATGCTACAACGTACTAGGTTATGCGGTACCCACCTGCCTTGGATCTCCCAAGAGCTCACAGCTTGTATGAACGCCCGTGACTCAGCATGGTGAGCCTTCAAAGCCTCAGCCCTACCTCAGGACCTCTCCCACTACTGGTATCTGCACAACATGTGCACTACAGCAACTCGGCTAGCTAAAGCAGAGTACTTTAGATCCTTCCTCCAATCTAACCTTAATAGCCCCTCCAAATTCTGGAAGGTCATACACTCCCTCTTCTTGCTCCCAGTGGCCAAGCCCTCGTTTCTCCTTAGTGTAAACAACTCCACACTCTTGGATCCTATCTCAGTCACTGCTGAGTTTAACTTATATTTCTTCACCTGCGCTTCCTCGCTCCTTTCCTCCTTACCCCCATGTCACCATCTCCACCACCTACAGGGCAAAAACTACCTCAAAATACAGGTATTTTCTCCTTCAGGGAAATCTCTCTGGATGAAGCTCTAGAAGCCCTGCTAACATTAAGCCCCTCAAATGGGAATTCCCAGATGGACTAGACCCCAAACTTCTGTTCCTCTCGGCCTCTGCCATAGCCACCCCTATTGCCTACCTCCTAAATCTATCCTTCACCACTGCATATGTTCCTCTGTCCTGGAAGCATGCCATTGTCATCCCTCTCCACAAAGGGGGCACCTCCTCCTCCTCCATCTCAAACTATTGGCCAGTTTCCCTCCTCCCTGCTCTGGCGAAGCTGCAAGAACACTTAGTGCTTAGCCAGCTAACCTCCTATCTCACCAACTCAAATTTCTTCACACACTACCAGTCCAGATTCAGGAAAGATCACTCCACTGCCTCCCTTTTACTCAGGCTCACTGACACCATCCAATCTGGAATAGAGAGAGGTCTCATCACCTCTGCCATTTTCATCGATCTGGCCATGGCCTTCCATACAGTCTCCCACACTCTGTTACTATCTAGCCTCTCTGACTCTGGCCTCTCCACATCTGCTACTGCCTGGTTCAGTGCCTATCTTACAGACCGCACTCAATCTGTCAGGACTGCGGATGCCATATCCCCCCTCCCATGTCCACCGGTGTCCCCCAAGGATCAGTGCTTGGGCCTATCCTATTCTCTATTTTTCTAAACAACCTGCCCCAAACTTGTTCTGCCTCCTTGATCCACATGTATGCTGATGATACTGTCCTATTTTCTTCTGGCTCCTCCCCAGCCTCAGTTGCCTCTACCCTCCAGGCAGATTTTAACAAAGTCCAGCTCTGGTTCAACTCTCACCAGCTCTCTCTCTAAATGCTAAAAAAACTGTAACTATGGCTTTTGGTACATCCCAACGACTAGCCAGGCTCCACTCCCTCCCACTTTTCCACACCCTTGATGGGTCAGAGCTGGAGGACATCACCTCCTTCCAGTATCTTGGACTTTGGCTTGACCACCACCTCACCTTTGCAGTCCATGCTGACTCTATACTAACAAAACTCCGCCGCAAGCTCTGAGCTTTATATTGGAACCATTCTAGCCTCCCCTATCTGGTCCATTGTGAGCTTATCCAGAATATGATACTTCCCTCCTTTGATTATTGTGATATTGTTTACAGTGCCACCCACAAGTCAGTTTTATCCAAATAGGATACCCTTTTTAATGCTTTCTGCCAGTTCACTCTTGGCGCTCCTCTTCGCACCCACCGCTGCAAGCTATACCGCTCCCTTGCTCTCCCTTCCCTTGAGAACCACCGCCTAATACACTGTGCCAAGTTTATCTTGAAGAACTGGTTTGGTACCCTACCAGTGTATCTGACCTCCATATTATCACCCCCTCTGGCACCCACCTATGCTCTGAGGTCCCTAGACTCCCGGCTCCCGTTAGTCCCCAGACGTCAGACCCAAGCTGGCCAGGCCACCTTCTCTCACCACTTCCCTCAACTCTGGAACTCTTTCTCCTCTGAAATTCACCACTCTTCCTCTATCCGCTCACTATCCTATGCCCTTGCCAACCACTGCTCAGTAAACTGCTCCTGCAGCTAACTCTCCAATCTATGCTACCTCAGACACCCCTATATTTCTTCTCCCAGTAGGACCAATGGTGCTACTTTGCTAACCACACCCAACTACTGCACTTGATCCCAACTTTTGAGCTAGCTAGCTTGCACTTACCCCATCTCATTATATACCATGACCCAATACCTTAGCAGGATTTCCTCATTGTAACTGTTACTCTTGACTATTAGGGTATATGTATTAATCCACACTCACTTATTCCTGTCAAACATATGCAGCTGTATTATCTAATTATATGTTTTCAAGGCATAAACCATGACTTCCCCATGTAATTGCTACTATACTATAAGTAAGGGTAAATTGTCATCTATGCCCAACTATTTCTGTCAAATGTTTTCAACTGTATTGTAATTGTATGTATATATGTCAGGATCTGGACTACCCTTGTCCTCTTCCCCACTGTACCCCTCCCCCCAGGTCGCACCAGGAGACAAGCAGTTCTTGCTCAGTGTGCTTTTCCTGGTGAAACAATTTCAATGAATAATATATATATATATATATCTATATATCCTATACACATACATATACATATGTAAGCAATAATACCTGACAGGGTGGGCATTATTGTGAAATACCGGACCGCCCAGGGGCGTGATGAGGCCCGACGCCATAGGCAGAGGGCCTTATAGCCCCTGGAAGGTTTGGTATTTCCCAATAATGCCCACCCTGGAGGGTATTATTGCACTTAGAAAATGGCTTCACTGTATTTTGAAAAATAGTCAGACAAAGAAATGATTGTTTTGAAAATGTTAAGTTTTATTTTGTATCAATAAATACTGTGAAAGGAAAAGTAGTGCACAAGAAAAGTGCTTTCAATTGTTTAAGCTTTCATTTTAGAATAGAAGTGTTTTAAACTGTTTTTTTAAACTTTTTAACAATAAAACTTTTAAACTTTTTAAACATTTAAACATTTAGAACAATTGCAGCTCCTTTTCAATATTTATTTTTTGTTTTCAATGAAATTTACTGGACCTGAGAAGGTGCAGTTCATTAGGTTGATGGAGCTCTGTATTGTCGTTATTCCACTAGATGGCGTTGCTTCGTTTGGTTGTTGTTTGCTGGTGCTCTCTTGGTTGCTTGTGGTGCTGGTTGCAATTTTTCCAGAGAGGAGGCCACTCCAGTTTTTTCTGTCTTCTTCCTTTGGCCTCCAGTAAGATTTCAGGCTTTGTTCACATCTGTGACCAGTGATGGTCATAATTTCGTGAGACTGTAGACCTGCATTCGATAAGATTTGGACCGCAGAGCTACGAATGCGGTGATTCATATAGATGTGGCTCAGATTCACTGCTTTGCTGATTTTTTTTATCATTTCGCCAAGGTAGTTGTTACCCAGCGGTTCCTGCATGTACCATGTTGCCTGGCTGTTTAGGAACTCTTGTGGAGCTCGTCGCTGGTGGAGGTACAGTGCTTTGGGGTTGGGAGGCAGTTTGCTTAAGTACTTTTTGAATGCCGCAACTGGGCATTCGGGGTTGTCAGGATCAGCATACATGCAGCCTCTCTGGAACTCTTTGTTACTTTCTAGGGGGTCTTTGTGGTTTTTGCTGTCCAGGTTGTAAGCCAGGTTGAGGAATTCTTGGTTGTGCTGATCTTTGTGGAGTTGAAAGGAGGAGGGGGTGAGCTCTCGGAGGCCTTCTCTACCACGCCGGGCTAGGTGTAATTGGATCTCAAACCAGACGTGGTTGAGCAAGCCCAGTGCAGTGTCTACAGACAGTGCAGTTGATTTTCTCAGTTTTGTGAGGTCAATTTCGGAGATCGATGGGTGGTGTGCTGCTTGATCTTTTTTTTCCTTTCGGTACTGCTTTAGGATGCTTTTGAACATGTTGTTGCTGGTTTTGAATTGTGGATCTGTTACTAGGTTAATGTTGTGGCATATTGATGGATTGTTTAGGTGCCTGTTCAGCCCTGCTCGTAGAGCGCAGTACCCGGCAACCGAGAATCGTTCGCCAGTTGATTTTCTTACTTCCACGTAGAATTTATGGAAGGTGTCGTTTAGTGTAGTCAGGCTATCCATTTGCCAATTAGTGCTTATGCCACTTTCTTTTGCCCAGTCATGAAGTACTGAAACTGCCCAGGTTGTGGTTTTCCTTGTGTTTATTTCTTTGCGGTTTGCTTCAATTTCTGTCAGCTGAGTGGTAATCACTGAGATGTGATGTTTTGTTTTACTGAGTGACATTTCTTTTGTTTTCTCTAGGTTTTCATCATTTATCAACTCCTCTCCCTCAGATGGTGCCTTAAATAAGTCGTCAAGATCTTCATCTGTCATCATGTTGAAGTTTACAGCAGGTATGTTTACAATTGGCACTGTCATTTACATTGGTCACTGTAGTCTTGTGAGGCGAGTGAGAAAATCAGCGTTTCGTGCTGATTACAGTGTCTGAGTGAAGGAATGTTTTATTTATGTCATTGATTTGATTGGGTGATGTGGCACCTCTGTTGCCATGTTGTGGGACTTGATTTTTTGTGGGCATTATGGAAAAATAATTGCCCAGGTTTGGTGCCATATTAACCAATCAGATGTCTGTATTTCTTGAAGCCATTTTCTATATATATATATTTATATATATATATATATATATGTATATATAGCATGGAAGCTGTCTATTACTGGCAGAAATCAATAAGTTTATAACCTGATAATCCCATTGTTATGATGTCAGAATGCTGTAAACCTATCTTGACTATGTCACTCCAATGAGATTACAGGAAAGAATGTCACCAGCTGTAGTAATTCTTTTAAAAGAACATTGATCCGCTGTCCTTGACAGAGTTTATCTCGAACCGTTTTCAAGATACGGGACCCATAATCTTATCCTATGGGGAAAATTGTCAACTTCAGATTGCTGTAACTTTGCAGACCTCTAATATTTTGCCACCAAACCACCAAAAGGCACATCTGTGGTATGTTGGCTTTCTCTCCTGCAAACTTCAGCCCAAAAGACCAAACCATTGTTTTGCAGCAGGGTGGCAAAGATTTCCTGTTGTTTTGGCCATACTTTCATAAATTACTTTTACAAATCATTACACTTTCGTAAACAAAATCACGAAAGTGTCACATTTGCAAAAGTATTTTGCAAAACGTACTTTTCACAAAAATTTTAAAAACATATTTCTGGGGGGGTTTAACCTCCCCAAAAAAATATAGCTAGCATCCTCAAGACTAGACTAGGAGAACACAACAAGAATTGTGTTCCTAGAGGGTCCCAATTTTAAATGCCAGGCATTTTTCTGAGCTGTAACAAAAAAAAAGGCTGACTCACGAAAGTCAAAGGCTCATTTCATTTGTGACAGTAAAAATGGCCATTTGTGAAAGTGTTGCAATTGTTAACTTTTCCCATAGACTATAACTGGGATACAGTTAGACTGGGATACAGTTTGTTTTAATAACTTTTAAACTGTTTAATATTTTTTCACGAAATCTTCAAAAGGCACATTGAGGACCCTGGTTGCATGTTCCCTGAAGTTTTCGGACTGATCGCGCAAACCATGCGGGCTGTAGGCGTGAGCAAAGAAATGCGCAAAAAATCAATTTTTTTATGTTTTATTGGTGCTCTGTAACTCCACAAACATACATCTCACCATAACACAACTTGCTAGATCCAGAGATCTATTGTACCAGACCATGCATTGCAAATTTCAGGCAAATCCATCATATGGTGGCAAAGTTATTAAGGTACAAAATTTGAGATTTAACCTTAAATGGGGTACTCAACCCTAACTATAGTGGCACTACCGTACCACTATAATATATATATATATATATACACACATATATATATATATATATATATATATATATATCTCAAAACCTTTGTTGATGCACTAGTTAGGGTTAAACCAACAAAAGTAGGAAAATAAGGCATTAGGGTTCCCAACCCTAATGCCCCATTCCCATCCTGCAAGCATCAACTGTAAAAAACATTACTATTTTGCCTCTCCTGCATCTTCACAAATTAGGTGTGGTGTGTGCCTTGGGTTCTCAACCTTAATTCTCACCCCATTCCATCAGTTAATAAGCTGAAATGTGTACAATATATGCGAATAGGGTGAGCATTGGGTTTACAACAGCAAGGCACACCCCAAACTTTATTTGTGAAGACATAGGAGAGATGAAATAGTAATTTTTTTCCTGTTGCTGCCTGCAAAGCGGGGGTGGGGTGTTAGGATTGGGAACCCTAACACCACGTTTCCCTTCTGTTCTTAGTTTAACCCTAACTAGTGAATTATTTCTTGTAATGAATTTCCTTACTTTTTGAGATAGTATAATCATATCCTGATTTGTCTTTGGGAACGCAGTGCCCTCTGGGTCCTGCACTTTCATCCCTCCAAAGATGCATACATGCATGTTGCTGTGGAAGCCATTTCTTCCAAAACAGCAATTTCTTTCCTTTGTTGTATGGCTTGTTAAAGTTCTAATGTTTTTCTATGAGAATTTGCATTTTTTATTTTATATGCTTTTTTATATTGCCCCTAAATGTTATCAGTGGAATATGTGCTAGTCTTATAGTACTCATGAAGACCTTTGTTTTGAGGCATAGAATGATTGTCCCTTAAGTCCAAATATTGAGGGAGTTATGGGTTGTTGAAATTCCAGTGTTATTCTATGGGAATTTTCTTTTTATATATATATTACCTGTAAATGTTTTGGGAAAGAATATGTATTATTCTTACGGTTCTCATTAAGACTTTTGTTTTGATATATAGATTGTCCATCAAGTCCAAATATTGAGGAAGTTATGGCTTGTTAAGTTTCAAATAGGGAAGCAGTATAGTGCAGTGGTTTAAGGCTCTAAGCTGCAAATCTGGAGACCTGGATTTGAATCCCACAGCCCACACTTGCATACTGTGTGACCCTAAGCAAGTCACTTAACTTCCCTGTGCTCCCAGGTAGCACCTGTAAAAAAGCTTTCAGCTTAGTGTGCCACTCCTGATTAAACAATTAATAAAAAAAAAATGAGGGAAGAAAACTATGTCCAAATTCTTTTTTCATATGAGGGCATTCTTTTCTTGTATGAACGAAAAAAAGCATGTGAAAAAAACTGGGAAAACACTAAGTTCAAATTCTTTTTCCATATGAAGGTATTCTTTTTTCATACTGTATGAATGAAAAAAGGAGAGTATTTTGAAATCTAGACACTCAGTTTCCCGAGTTTCACTATCACGAGACCAGTGGAATGAAACATGGTTGTGTGACATTTAAATATTGCCCACGGCGGAGTTAGTTATAAAAATAAGGGGGGGGAGTGGGGAGCAAAGCACCCTGAAGCATGAAATAAACTCCACCATGGCATGTCAGACAGCCATGTTTTTGTCCACCAGACTCAAGATAGTGAAACTTGGGGAACTGTGTTTTTAGAATTCATAGTATATCCAAAAAAAGCATATGAAAAAGGGTGCTGTCATACAAAAAACTGGAAAAAACTAATTCCAAACACTTTTTATAGTATGAGAACATTCTCTTTTTTTTTTCCCTCCTCCTGCTACCCATGGTTGGCCACTCCTTCAGGTCCCCCAATGTCCCTCCGACTGCACACTCTCCCTCATACCTGGCTACCACTCACCTCAAATTGTGATCCCCCCAAGTAATCTGGTGTATCCCTTTGCAGGACAGGTCCCTCTCCTCTGAGGGGGGAAGGTGCCGGTGGGGCGGGCCAGCGCATCTGTATTGGCCCGGGGGTGTCACTGAGGCAGTGGTGTTGGTTGGGAGGCCTGGTAGCAGTCGGGGACCTGAGGGACTGTCATCTGGTTGGCCAAGGCAGTTTTTCATGGTTTTTCTCCCCAGGGAGTGGCGTGCCACTGACGTTAAGGTGCGCGCCGACATCCGCTTTCCCCCAGCAATTTTTCACCTCTGGTGTCTGTGCAGTGCCTCCGGCCTCTGCCAGGGGCCAGCATTCACTAAGGTGCATCCCCACCCTCCCCCCAGAGAAGGCGAGCCATCCTGGGATGCTGCTTTCCTTCTCCTGGCCGGCCCTCCAGCGACCCGAGTCCGCTTTTTCATATGAACAAAAAAATATTTGAAAAGGGATTCCTTCATACAAATAAAGAAAGGGAAAAAAATGAAGTCCAGAATCTTTTTTCATATGAGAGCATCCTTTTTCCTGTGACCAGAAAAAGCATACAAAAAAGGATGGCTTATGAAAAAAGAATTTGAACTTTTTTTTTTCCCCATTCTTTTTTTGTATGAAGGCATCCTTTTGCCTGTGCTTTTTTCACTCATACAAAAAAGAATGCCTTCATACAAAAAGAGAATCAGAAAAAAACTAGGTCCAAATTCTTTGTTTTGTATGAAGCTATCCTTTTTCATATGGACCAATTAATTTTTCATATGTCCATAATGTGTGGGAGGATGTTTAGTGTGCAACCACGTAGAGAAACTTAGAAGGAGATTGATGGTCTGCAGGAGGAACGAAGACAGGCAAGGCAGATTGGGGGTGGGTTTAGCCCAATACTGGAGGGAAGAAGAAGGGGAGACAAAGGAGGGTGATTTAAGCCAACAGTGGTGAGGAGAAGGTCAGAAGAAGAGAAGCAGAGACAAAGGGGCCCAGGCCAGGAAGAATGATTGCCGGGGAAACTAGGTTAGGAGACAAAAGACAAATGGAAGGAGGAGATAGGGACTTGTGAGGGGAGGCAAAGAAGTGGCAAAAGTCATGGAGTGGAAAGGAGAGAACAGGTTACTATGAAGAGAGAGGGAGCGGGCATTTGTGAAGGGTCTTCATAAAATAGTTTTGCACTGCTAGAGAGGAAGAAGGTGGAGGAGGGACATGATGAAATTAGAGGAGTAATTGATAAATGCCTGGACCAAACCGGAGCGGGGGGAAGTTCTGCTGGGAGAATTGCAACAGGGGAAAAAGGAGGAAATAATGTGCAGGAGGAGGAAGAAGAGGAGCTGGAAATAAGAGAGGGAGATGAATGGAAGCAAGCAGGGAGTAAGAGTGGTGGAATCTTAGTGCAGGGGGACTCAATACTAATAGGAGTCAGGTGGGGTAGCAAGGGGGAGAGGCATAGTCGCATTTGGGTGGAGGCCATGCCAGGAATGACAGCGGAAACGGTGGGACAATCTGTTGTGAAATATGCTAGAAGGGGAAGGGACAGGCCTCATTTAATTATACATCTTGGGATGAATGACCTGGCTGACAAGACAGTAGATATAGTCCAGAGGAGGTTTGAGGAACTAACACAGTTATGTGAGGGGGCAGGAAGATCAGTGACTTTTTCAGAGATACTTCCAGTGCCCAAGGTAAGCACAAGAAAGCTGAGAATAAAGGAATTTAACAGATGGCTAAGAACCTGGTGTTGTGCTAAAGGGTATGGGCTGTTGGGGGGTGGGGAGGACCTGGGAGGACAGTAGTCTCTATGCCAAGAACAGACTACACTGGAGTGAGGAGGGAAAGAAAGTGTTGAAACAGAGAATGGAGTAGTACATAGAAGAAGTTGGGAATTTAAACTAGGAGCAGGAGGTGGCAATTGGGCAAGAGATATGCAGAGACCACAGGTTGGGAAACCATATGAGCTTACCCCCCATAACAGTGACAAAGAACAAATGGCAAGTACTATTGGTGATGCTAGTAAAGGAGGGCAGGATGGGGGCGGAAGGGTGGAGGGTGGTTACCCTTAATGCTAGGAGCCTTGGGAGTAAAACTGCAGAGTTACAGGTGCTCATGGCAGAGGGAGAGGTGGACATTGCAGCCATCACAGAAACATGGGCCACCCAATACAATGACTGGGACCTGTCTGTACCAGGGTACAGGTTATTTCGTAGGGACAGGGTGATTGGGAAAGGAGGGGGTGTGGCAGTATATGTGAAGGAAGGACTGAAGTGTAAGCGAGGAAGGGAGGAGTAGTATGAAGTCACTTTGGATGCAAATCCAGGATTCCAAGAATAGGATTCTTAGAATGGGAGTGGTGTACAGGCCACCATCTCAGATGGAGGAGTTAGACAGGGAACTAGCGGGACAGATCAGGAAGACCTGCGAGAAGGATAGTGTGGTGATTGTGGGAGACTTCAACATGCCAGGAGTGGACTGGAGTACCCCAACAACCAGGAACAGAAGGGAGCAGGTACTGCTGGATGCCTTCCAGGACAGCTTCCTGCTGCAAATGGTCAGCGAACCAACCAGGTTAGGGAATACCCTTGACCTTGTGCTAGCAAATGGGGACTTTGTGAGAGAACTTACAGTGGAGGAACCGCTGTCAGGGAGTGACCATCACTCAGTATGGCTCACATTGGATATGGGCAAGGAAGGAGTGGAATCTGGCACAAGAGTGCTGGACTTCAGGAGGGCTGACTTTGGGAGGATGGGGGAAAGTGGTAAAGGGTACCTGGCCAGAATTCAATCTAGTATGGACACTAACCAGAGGTGGGAGCTCATAAAGCTGGGGATAGTGGAGGCAACCAAAACCTGCTGCAAGGCCCAGAGCAAGAAGGCTAGGGCTAAGAAACTGAGCTGGTTGAGCAAGGAGGTCATGGAAAAGGTAAGGAGGAAAAGAGCTGCCTTTAGGAAGTATAAGAAAACAGGGAGAGGGAAGGACAGGGAGGAGTACTTGACAGAATCGAAGGAAGTGACAAGGGCAGTAAGGGGAGCCAAAGCATCTACGGAACTCAGGCTGGCACAAGACATTAAGAAGGGGGAGAAGGACTTCTTTAGGTAAATCATGGAGAAAAGGAGCTGTAAGGACCACATAGTAAGGATTAGAAAGGAAGGGGGCTGGGTGGAAGCAGGGTGCGATAAGTCAGAAGCACTAAATGAGTACTTCTGCTCTGTATTTACTAAAGAGAAGAGGGGGTGACACCCAAGGGGGGAGAAATGGCAGAAACAGGGGAGGAAGGGGTGACAGATGAGGAAATCATGGAGGGCAGAGTTTGGGAGGGTTTGAAGGCACTGAGGGTGAACAAGGCACCAGGCCCAGATGGCATCCACCCCAGGGTACTGAAGGAGCTGGCAGAGGTCCTTGCAGAACCTTTGGCAGACCTATTTAATGCCTCACTACACTCAGGGTGTGTACCTCAGGACTGGAGGATGGCTCATGTGGTGCCCATCCACAAGAGTGGGCCTAAGGATGAACCGAGGAACTACAGACTGGTGAGCCTCACATCCATTGTGGGTAAGCTAATGGAGACTATCCTGAAGGAGAGGCTGGTGGCCCTCCTAGAGGCCAAAGGACTACAGGACAGCAGACAGCATGGCTTCATATGGGGCAGATCCTGCCAAACCAACCTGGTGGGGTTCTATGACTGGGTAACTAGGCAACTGGACAGGGGCCATGCAGTGGATGTCCTGTATCTGGACTTCAGTAAGGCATTACAGTCGGTGCCACATGGAAGGCTGGGAAGTAAGTTAGTAGGCACAGTGGCGGGTGCAAAGCTGGTGAGATGGGTTGGAAACTGGCTTCAGGGAAGGCAACAGAGGGTGGTGGTGGGTGGGGAGCTCTCACACCCAAGGGTAGTAATGAGCGGTGTTCCACAGGGCTCGGTGTTGGGACCAGTGTTGTTTGGGATATTCATTGCAGACATATCATGGGACATCAAGAGCAAGATCAGTCTGTTTGCTGATGATACCAAGGTAGGAGCGATGGTGGATGACCTAGGTGGATGGCAGGGGTTGCAGGATGATCTGGAAAAGCTTGAAACCTGGTCAGAAACCTGGCAACTGAGGTTTAATGCCAAAAAGTGAAAGGTGCTGCATTTTGGAATGAGGAACCCAAGGGGAGTAACCAGCTGGGGGGAGTGCAGCTAGCCCAGACAGAGGAGGAGAAGGATCTGGGGGTGCTCATTACAGGGTCAATGAACAACTCAGCACAATGTAGGAAGGCAGCTGCAAAAGCCAACAAAATGCTGGGTTGCATTGCAAGGGATATATCCTCAAGGAGGGAGATGGGGATTCTGCTACTGTATAGGTCATTATTTAGACTGCACCTGGAGTACTGCGAGCAGTACTGGTGCCCATATCTGAAGAAGGACATTAAGTTACTGAAGGGGGTGCAGTGCAGGGCAACAAAGATGATCAAGGGGCTGGGGGACTTATCATACGAGAGAAGGCTGAGGGAGTTGAACATGTACTCACTGGAGGAGAGGAGGGATGGGGGACATGATTGAAACCTTTAAGTATGTGAAAGGAATAAACAAGACATGTACAGGGGCTGTTCAAAGTAAGGGAGGGAGGGACACCAGGGGGCCATGATATGAGACTGGAGGGAGGAAGGTTCAGAAGGGAGATGAGGAGACACTTTTTTACAGAGAGGGTTGTGGCTGGGTGGAATGCGTTACCTGAAGAAGTGGTATCCAGTAGAACAGTGGACTGCTTCAAAAGTGGATGGGACAGGACAAGGGGGAGGGTTAATGAAGGGGAAGGGTGGAAGGGAGGGGCAACTGTAGAATAAGGGCTGCTAGCTGCACATTTAAGCAGACTTGATAGACCTCTAGGCTTTTATCTGCTGACAAATTTCTTATGTTCCTATAATGAAAAATAAAATTGGTTCATGAAAAATTATTTTTAAATGTTAAAAAAATACATTTCTTGGTCATTTTTCCAGAAAGTAAGTGCAGAATCCATCTAACAGGGTCCTGACTGGCAAGATGCATGTGTTGGTGTGTGTGGTGGATGTCATTTTTGTGGTTTTTAAATTTTGTCTTAAACTGAAACAAGATGCCAGCCATTCGAAAAAAGATGGTTTCCTCATGAAAAAGGATTACCCCTATACGAAAAAGAATCCTTTTTCGTATGGACCAAATTCTTTTTTGTTCCAAGCTGCTATGCCAAAGACAATACTGAGCATGCTGAGAACTTACATCTTAAACTTTAATAGCTTTGGAACAGATTAATATTTTTTCACCAAAACAGCAAAAGGCACATCTGTGGGCCAAGCACTTTCTACCCTGAAAATTTCAGGCCAACATTCAAACTGCTTGGGTGCTAGGCAATGACAAAAAATAGCAAATAACAGCATTTGTTTTTTAACCTTTTTCACTATCTGAATCTCAGAATCTGCATATTCAACCAGAATGAACTTGGCAGGTCAAGAGAGCTACCCCCTGAAACAACACATGCAAAATGTCGTGCTACTGGTAGAGGTGAGGTGCTGCCGGAGCAGCTGTTTGAAGGGGCCAAGTTTGAGAGTTGTCAGGATTTTTCTGTTGAGCACATTGTACAAATAAGGTGCCCTGTAGGCAAATGACCTCTGTCCCATGGAGGTCCAACATCTGTGGATCTGGAAGGTTTGATAGAGAGAACTTCGGGTACACTGGGAGCTACAGTGGGCGTTGAATAGCTTTTCAACACCTGGTGGTGTGAGACCAAGGAGCACCTTTCTGGTTAACAGGTAGGTCTGATATTGGATCCTGCTATAGCGCAGGTGCCACCCAGGCTGTGCATACAGGTCACAGGTGTGAGTTAGATGGGCAGCACCAGTAAGGAGTCTACATGCTTTTTTGAGAGCCACAGATATCCTACGGAGGGCAGTAGGGGAAGCAGATCTGTATATGGCCAGACTGTAGTAAATGATAGAGGTGACAGAGCTGTGAATTTGCCAGTCTAAGAGCATCTGTAGCCATGCTGTGCTCATGTTTGTGTAGTAAGCACCTTCGAATATTAACAGCATTTGCAACATTGTCAATGTGCTGTGCATAGGAGAGGAAGCTGTCCATTGTGATGCCAAGATATTTAAACTGCATGACCTGTTCAAGCGGGACACCAGAGCAGTTCCTGATAGTGAGGGACTGGGATTTGTGCTTGCTTTGTGCACTGCTGAATACCATAACCTTAGTTTTGCTGTAGTTCAGGACCAGTTTGTGGGAGCTGAACCACTTTTCAATACGCTCAAAGTCAAGCTGTAGATGATGCTCAAGGAGTTTAGTGTCATGGTGACTGGTGTAGATGACAGCGTCATCTCCATAGAGCAGTATTTTCTGGTGGCAGGTGCTAGGAAGGTTATTCAAGAAAAGACTAAAAAGTAGAGGTCCCAAGATGGGGCCCTGATGTACGTCGGAGAGGACAGGCTTTCGTTCCGAGATGACATTGGCAATCCTTTCTTGCTGAGCCTGGTCCTCCAGATAACTTTTGAACCAGAGTAGTGCATCATTGGAAAGTCCAATAGAGGACAGCTGTTTAAGTAGGAGTGGGTGGTTAATGGTATCAAAGGCTTTCATTAGGTCAGTGAAAGCCACATCCTCATAGTTTCCCTGATCCAGTGAATTGTGGATGAAACCTGTGAATTCCAGGAGGGCAGTGGTGGTGTTGTGCCCTTTTCTAATTCCATGGTGTTGTGGGCATTAGATTTCATATTTTTCCAGAAATTCTACTAGCTGGTCCAACACAATGCACTCCAATGCTTTGGACAAAGGAGGGAGGATGGAGATAGGCCTGTAGTTTGTGTGCAGTGTCCTATCTCCACTTTTGTGTAAGGTGTTATAAGTGCCTGCTTCCGTAGTAAGGGGAACTGTGCCAACCTTAGTGAAAGGTTCAAGATCTTTGTAATAGGTACAAAGACTGCTTCTAGCATGAGCACAACCAACTTTAGGTTGACGGAATCCCCGCTGAGTCTAGATTTACCTAGGACCTTGCGAATGTAGGTTCTGGCCAGATGCAGTGGAACCTCTTTAAAGTAGAACTGCAGGATGGGGTGGTCCAAGGATGCTGTGTCCTGGAAAGTACTAGTGGTGGGAAGTGTCAAGGAAATCAGGTGGAAGGACACTGCCCAGGTCTGAAAATGTATTGTTGAAGGTATTAGTTATAGTGTCAATGTCTAGTGTTGGTGTTCCATTGATGCTGAGCATAGTGGGTGGCAGCTTAGGGCCTTTCCCAGTGAGGTATTTAAAGATCTCTATCATATCTCTATTATATTCACCCTCTCCCTCCTCTCTTCCAGGGTGTACATATTGAGGTCCTTTAATCTTTCCATGTAGGGCTTTTGATGCAGACCCTACACTATTTTAGTTACTCTCCTCTGGATAGCCTCTACACTATGTCCTTCTGGAGATGTGGTCTCCAAGACTGCACATAGTACTCTAGGTGGGGTCTTACTAGAGACCTATACAGAGGTAACACCACCTCCCTCTTTCTGCTGGTGATACCCCTGCATCCTGATATCTTTCCCAACTGCCTTGCTGCACTGCCTGGCCACATTTAGGTCATCTGATATGATTATCCCCAGGTCACATTCCTGCTTGGTGGTTGTCAATACCACTCCACCCATTTTGTACTCTGCCCCTATGTTTCTGTGCCCCATCAAGAAATGTATGTGCAAGGGTGTCTACAACCCATGGACTACTATGGACCTCCTAGAACAAATGAAATCTCATGACCTTCTCTGGCATCAAGCTAAGGCCACTGGTACCCAATCTGATCTCCAAGCATACAAAACAGCCAGGAATGCCTGCACTACAGCTATCTGCACTGAGAACGTTAACTATTACAGGAATGGTCTAGATAGAACTTGGAAAGATGGGAGAATGCTTTGGAGCAACCTTACGGAAGTTACAGGGAAAGACTCCAAATCAACCCCATCAATGCTGAACATTGATGGCACCATCATACTGGATCATATAACTATAACAAATGTATTTAGCGCTGCCTTCAAGGATCTTAGTCACGTGCTACCTGGTAACTTTTTTGATCCCACCTCAGACGGAGTTCCCCTGGATAAAACAGGAATGACACATGGGCATCCACCGTTCTGTTTTAAAACAATTTCTGAAGGTCTGGCCAAAAAACACCTACTTAAAGTCCCCAGGAGGTCCAGATCTAGTGGAGATTCCCTTGATCTGAAACTTCTTGCCCTCACCATCGATGAAGTCCTATCCCCCCTGACCAAAATCCTCAGTCATGCCCTCGTGCTTTCCCAATTCCCCCTAAAATAGAAATCAGCCATGGTGACCTCAATACACAAACGTGGTGACAAGACTCTAATCAACAACTTCAGCCCTATCTCTATACTTCCCTCTCCTCTCCAAAGCAGTGGAATGGATTGTTGCCTATCGGCTTGTTGAGTATATGGAGAAATACAATCTGCAGTGTCCCCAACAGCAAGGCTTTTGCAAAGAGCATAGTATCACCACCAGCACTCTTCTTGAGTTCACCGACTACATCCACCATGCTCTTGGTCATGGACAACTTGTTGGTGCCACTTACATCAATTTGACCAAGGTATTCGACACCATCAACCACTAACTGCTGATTGAACAGCTATCTCTCTTAAGTCTCTCAAATGAAACCACACGCTAGTTTCAGAGCTACCTAATTGATCACATCCAACAGGTTAGGATTAGAAATGCGCGCTCAACTTCCCTTACGGTCCATTCAGGAGTCCCGCAATGATCTATCTTGGGTCCCTTACTATTTAGCATCTTCTTGAACAAACTCCCTGCCTCCTGCCAGGATAAGATTGTTCTGTATGCAGATGACGCGGTAATCTACACTTGTGACTCCGATCCCTTCCAACTACAGTCTCAGCTGCAGAATAGCTTCGCTGATGATGAGGCCTGGTTCAGATTACATAAACTCATCTAAAATCATAAAAAAACAAAAACAGTGCTGTTCCATGGGATTCATAACAAACATAAAGACTATTCGCTTACAATTAACAACAGTTCAGGTCATGTGCTGGAGCAGGTATACCAGTTTAAATACCTGGATGTGACCCTCGATTGCACTCTAATGTATACCAATCATATTGACAACATCTCTAAAGCCGCTAATACCTGTATAGGACTGTTATACAAGCATAAGCACCGTCTAATGGCCGAAGCCCTAAATATTGCTATTCACAGCTTTGTAATCTCAATAATTGACTATGGCCTTGTGATCTATGGGTTTGCCACTGACTCTGCTCTATGACAAGTTGCTTTAGCCCTCAATAAGGCATGCCAGCTCCTCACCTCTGCCGCATGCCTCTCCCACACATGTGATATCTACGAGCAGGAAAACTGGCTTCAGCTAACTGGTAGAATAAAATGTCAGACTTGCAGCTTGGCCAAAAACACTATGCTGGACCTCTTGCCTCTAGGGGTTCGGAATATACTCACACCATACTGTGTCCCCCGCCTAACAAGAAGTTCAGAAAGTCTACCTTTCTTAGTTCCCCACTGCCAGACTACCAAAGGACAGTGCTCCTATAAAGTTAGAGCCTTGAATTGATTCAACTCACTCCCTGTGGAAACATAGGAACATAGAAACATAGAATCTGACAGCAGATAAGGACTGCTTGGCCCACCTAGTCTGCCCATTTTCCTACCTAACAGATAAGCTGCAGATCCTAGTTAACCAACAGCTTACTTCCTCCTACCTCCCACTAGGACTGCCTTATGTCTGTCCCATGCATTCTTGAATTCCCCCACTGTTCTTGACTCCACAACCTCCTCAGGGAGGCTGTTCCATGCATCCATAACCCTCCCTGTGAAAAAATACTTCCTCACATTACCTCTGAGCCATCCCTCCTCTATCTTCAAATTGTACCCTCTTGTTCTTGCACTTCTCACAAGTCACTAACACTGCCATGTTTGGTGCGTTTAAGTGCAAACTATGCCAGCACCATGTTGCTAGTTCTTCTTGTGATTGTTTCAATTAATCTGCTCAATGCTTGCTCTCCTCTCTACTCTCACCTCCCGTCCCTCACCCACAGCTCCATCTCCCTCCCTACCTATGTTGTCCTCCACTTGAACCTTGGCTACTTTCCTATTTATCCAACCTTCCTGTACATTTTCCCTCTCCTTAGTTCCCAACCCCACTTCTACCTCCCCTTCCCACTCCAACCCTACCCCTTATACCCTTTTTCTGCTTTTCCCCTCCACTATCACATCCCCCCCCCGATACTCTGGTTCCTGTTTCTCCCACCCTTCCCTTTCCAGCCACCAATTCGGTGCTGCTAGCCCCTTCCCCTGGTTTCTTGAATCCTATGCTTCTCTCTGTTCCAGCTACTCCTTCCATTACCTCCCCAGGCATTCTCTGTTCTCTACCTGGTGTGCTGTTATACAACTTAAATTTAATCACTTTACATTCCTGAGTACGCCAATGACTGCTCTTTGTAAATGTACTGTATGTAACTTGTTTTAGTACTTAACTTTTGTCACTTTAATCAATTGTCAACTTATATCGCTGCTGTATATTTTACTTCTGTATATTTTACTGTATGTAATATGCTGCTGATTTGTACTTAATTGGATTTTTTCTCAATGTGGAACCTTTGTTAGAGCCCTGACTCAAAGGTGTATCTCTGAATTATTAATAAATAAACAAAAAAAATTAAATGTGCATTATTTTGCACTTTTTCACATTGAAACCCAACTGCCATACCCTTGACCACTCCTCTAGTTTTCTCAGGTCTCTGCTCATCTTTTCCACTCCCCCTGTAGTGTCCATCCTATTGCAGATTTTGGTGCCATCCGCAAAGAGACAGATCTTCCTTTTCAGCTCCTCTGCAATGTCACTTATAAGGTTCCAGCACTAATCTCTAAGGCCTCCTGCTGGTCAGGCTTCCTTCCTCAAAGTGAACTCCATTTACCACCACTCTCTGTCACCTATCCCTTAACCAATTTCTTATCCAGTTTACCATGGTTGGACCCACTCCTAAGCTACACGACTTGCTTACTAGTCTCCTATGTGGAACGGTGTTAAAAGCCTTACTGAAATCTAAGCAGCCATGTCAACTGCGCCACCCTAATCTAACTCTTTTGTCACCTAGTCAAAGAAATCTATCAGATTTGTTTGACATGACCTTTCCCCATGAAATCATACTGCCTTGGGTCTTATAACCCACTGGATTAAGATATTCTATAATTTTTTCCTTTAGCACTTATTCCATTAATTGTCCCACCACAGACGTCAGACTGACTGGACTGTAATTGCCAGCCTCCCCCTGCTACCACTTTTGTGTAGTGGGAATACATTTGCCCTCCTCCAGTCCTCCGGATCCACTCCTGTTTACAATGAGCCATTAAAGTAGACTGTCAGAGGTGCAGCTAGTATTTCCCTGAGCTCCCTCAATATTCTTGGATGTACCCCATCTGGTCACATTGCTTTATCCACCTTCAGATAGTGAGTCCCTTCAGGACTCTGTCTTCCAGAAATGACTAGTGTCCACCTCCCTCCCTCCTCCCTCCCTCCTCCCTCCCTCCCTCCAAAGCTTCTGCTACTTTTTGTGGCCCTTCCTTCTCCTTCCTCTGTGAACACTGAACAAAAGTATTTGTTCAGGATGTCTCCCTTTTCCTGGTTCCCCTCTGCACAGTCCCCCTTCCATTTTTAACCTTACAATCCACCTCTGATCTTCCTCTTTTCACTTACATACCTAACAAATGTTGTTACCTTTTGTTACCTCCTGGGCTATTCTCTCTTCAGTTAGTGCATTTGTGCTTCTTACTGCTTTCCCTGCTTTCCTCTGTTTCTGCTGATACACCACCCTATCCTCCTCCCTCTGCATCTCCTTATACCTTCTGAATGCTCTCCTTTTTGCCTTTACCTTTTCAGCCACCTCTTTCAAGAACCATAGTGGCTTCTTTTTCCACTTGCTTTTGCTCACTTGTTTTACTCAGAGGTTTGTTTCCCAAACTATGCTCTGTTTTAGCTTTTCCCACTGTTCTTCTACCCTTCCCCAGGCCATGCCCCCTGCCAGGTCATTCCTGAAGCATTCACCCATCTTCATAAAATCTGACCTCCTGAAGTCTAGGACCATCTCTTTTGTATGACTCAATTCCACAGTTATCCTTATTTTGAACCATTCCATACGGTGATCACTGGTCCCCAGGTGGCCTCCCACTTTGACATCTACAGTACTGTCCCTGTTAGTGAGTACCAGATCCAGTATTTCCCCCACACAAGTGGGTTCACTGACTAGTTGCTTGAGAAATGCCCCCTGCAGAGAGTCCAGTATGTCTCTGCTTTTAGCTGAAGCCACTGCTGGGATGCTCCAATCTACATCCGACAGGTTGAAGTCCCCCACCAGCAGCACCTCTCCCTTTTCTGCCATTTTGCTAATGGTTTCCTCCAGTGCCTTATCTAATTCCTCCCGCTGTGCTGGAGATCTGTTGATCACACCAGTGCAAATAGTGGCTCCATTCTCCACCTCCAGGGTGACTCATAGTACCTCTGCTTCCCACTGTATTCCCTGTATCTCTGTTGCATTTATGCTTTCCCTCACATAAAGCACCACACACCCTCTTTTGCTTCACACCTGGTCCTTCTTGACCAGAGTATAGCTTGATATGGCCATGTCCCAGTCATAGTTGTCAGTGCACCATGACTCAATAATGGCCACAATATCCAGGTTGGCCTCTGCCATGATGGCATCTAGGTCCAGAATATTATTTTCTAGACTTCTATAATTTACACACGTCCTTCTAGATTTTGTATCCACTCTGCTTGTTGCTCCCCTTTCTCCCCCTGCCCTTTTTAATGCTTCTCTTCCATTCCCCCTCTACCACTACCACCTTGTTTTCTTTTTTAATTAGCACCCTGGGGGATTCCACTTCCATAGGGTTCTCCTTGCACTGTACTTCATCTTGTGGAGGGGCAGTTCCTGCTTCACTGATTCCTTCCAACATCCCCTTAGACTAGTTTAAATGTTCACTGAAGTAACATTTAAACCATCCACTGAGGATTGCAGTTCCCCTTCTGGAAAGAGTGAATGTGTGAAGAATGAATGTGTAAAGGGTGAATGAGGACAGTCACAGCACACAGAATCACTCCAACAGTGTGTAGTGCCAATAGCAAACTACCAATAATTTTAATACTTTGTCAAGAGGACAAAGCACATAAGCATGAAACATTGGGGGTCTCTTCTGGGTTGGTAGCCTGCCTGTTCGTTTGCACTGGTATCTGCTAAAGAAAATAAAGGAGCAACATTCATCAGTATCCTGTGTGTTGCGATTTCCTTTCTCTTGGACTGTGTGAGTGTAAATGAATGAAGACAGTTGTCTTCACTATATGGTACCCGGGCCCATGCAGACAACCCAGCAACTTGCATTCCCTGGCTGGGGGAGATGTGCCAGGCCCTGCACTTCTGAAGGTGGATGGGGTCTTCTCGTGGTGCATGGCTCAAAGGGCCCTGCACATCTGCATCAGTTCACCCAGGTCCCAAAGGGACCTGCATAAATGAGGATATGATTCCACTATCTCAAAAAGGAAGGAAATTCATTGCATAAAACTTTGTTAATGTACAAATTAGGGAAACTTAATGCCACAAAAGTAGGTAAATGTTGAATTAGGATTTCTAACCCTGACTCTCAACCCCCACCCCCAAGCAACAAAAGGGAAAAACATTAGAGTTTTGGGTCTCCAGACTCCTGGCAAATGATAGAAACATAGAAACATAGAATTTGACAGCAGGTAAGGATCACTTGCCCCACCCAGTCTGCCTTTTTTTCCCTATCTACATTGTTACTGCAGACCGTACTTGATCTACTACTCTTTCTCTCTCTGCCACCTTCTTTCCACTATGATTCACTTGTGCCTTTCTCATGCATTCCTGAACACTGCCACTGTCTTCACCCCCACCATCTCTGCTGGAAGACTGTTACAGTAATCCACCACTCTTTCTGTAAAGAAGTACTTCCTAACTCATTTCTGAATCTACCCTCCTCCAGGTTCATAGCATGTCCCCTTGTTCTTGAATACCTTTTCTTCTGAAAAAAATTCTTCCCTCCTATACCTTATTTACCCCTGTGACATATTTAAAGGCCTCTATCATATTCCCCAACTTCCTCCTCTCTTCCTGAGTGTACATATTGAGGTCCTTTATCCTTTCCTCCTAGGGCTTTAAGACCTCAATGTGTACACCCTGGAAGAGACTTAGTGGTTGGATCTATCTTAGGGTAGGCAATTTTAATGCTCACCCCAGTCTCTGAGCTAACAACGTCACACATGATCTCCTTTCTTCACACAGGGGCCACAGGGCCTTGCCTGAAGAAAGCTGCAACAAACCATGTTGGCAACATGTGGCAAGATATACTTCTGTACATTTGAAGAGTGTATCACTGAGGCACTGGCTTGGAGCTGTGCCTTCTGCTTCAGTTTGGAGGCTACTGGCTAGGGAAGGGGTGAGCATTAGGGCTGACAACCACAAGGAAGATCCTAACTGGTGCATTAATGAAGTTTTTTGCAAAGAATTTCCTTTCTTTTTGAGATAGAGGAATTGTATCTTCATTCATGCAGGTCCCTTTGGGACCTGTGTGAACAGGTGCAGGTGCACCAGGGTCCTTTGGGCTCTGCACAATGGTAAGACTCCGTCTTCCTACACAAGTGCAGGCCTGGCACATTCACCCTTCTTCCAGCCAGGAAATGCAAGTTGCAGCATCATCAGCATGGGCCCGGATGCTACATAACGAAGGTAACTGTCCTCATTCACTCTTTACACATTAACTCTCTACACACTCACTTTTTACACATTCACTCTTTGTTCTTTCAGATCTAAGGAGCCAAAGAGATTGTATTCATTTATTTAATGTTATTTTATTTAAAATCTGGTAACTGGGAGAGGAACACTGAGCCAAGGCTCATTTCCAGGTGCGACACCAGGAGTGGGGGACTGAGAGTACAAACATAAGGCATTACTGACATCCATAGTGCAAAACTACAAAGTTTAAAGTGCTAAGTGCATAGGCAGTCCAAGTGAGGGGAGTTAGGCAAGAGGCCCCACATGAGAAAACAACAGTATGAAATTATAAAAAGACATATATGCCAGCACTGACTACTCACAATCCATGGTCCATATTGACATCTGACATCAGGCAATCAAAGAATTCAGAGCCAGTCCTTTGGTAAGGTGCAAACAAACTGTGCTATTGTTTATTTTATAGTGCACATGAACTCCATAGAAACTTGATGTCCCCTCATACAGCAACAGCAGTGTAATGCAGTAATCTCCTAATGTGTTTCACGCCACCTGGAGCTTAATCATAGTATGCAATTGTACTTTGGATGCAATGAACTGTACTGAGATTCAATTCAAGGATACACTGACCAAAGCATGCTTGAGTGCATCAATAGCCCTTGTACTAAGCAGAAAGCAGATGAGGGACCTGGAGTATTTTAGCTCAGCTTTCGGAGACATAGACAGGTGGGGGAACTGGAGAAACTGGAACAGAGAGGACAACAGATTCAAGAGGAAGAGGGACAGATACAAAGGGGAGTAGGAATATGCCTTAGCAGATGCCCAAAGCTATAAAGAGAAAGGGAGAGACAAAGTGAAGTTGAGAACTGGTTTCAGGGAGAGGAGAGATGGTAAGAAAAGGCAGTTCAGTCAGCACATGAGTTAGGATAGGGAATGGAGAAAGTGTGGTAATCCCTGGATTGTAGAGAGGAGGAAGTACAGAGGGCAGGAGGAAGGACTGAGGAGAGGTAGGAGGGAAGAGAGCAAAACCGGTATTCAGCAATAAAAGTGGAGCAGTGGACTAGTGACATGAGGGTAGTGAGAACATGGAAAGAGAGGAATAGAGTAATGGTGAGTACGGAGTGGGGAGTTGGTAGTGAAATGACAGACAACATTACAGAGATTGTTCAGTCTGGCAAGGTAAGAGGAAGGAGCAGTGCCATGGACCACATCTGTATAGTAAAAAAAAGGAAGTACTATTTTGGTTACCAGTTCCCTGCAAACATGGGGGGAGAAAGTCCTTAGTGTGGTACAGAGCACCAAGCTTGGGATAAGGTTTGACATGACTGGTATCAATGTGGGCAGAGAAGTCAAGCTTGAAATATAGCCACACACCAAGGTACTTAAAGGCAGGGACAACTTCCAATGGGTGCCTTCCAAGGTGGAGAAGAGAGGGTCTGATCGGAAAGAAAAAAGAGTGAATGTGTAAAGAATGAATGTATAAGGTGAATGTGTAAACAGTGAATGAGGACAGTTGCCTTCATTATATGGTGCCTGGGCTTATGTGGACAACCTTGCAGATTGCAGTCCCTGTTGTTGGGGGGGGGGGGGTGTCACATAACAACAGCATCCCTCCACCCTCACCCCATCCAGCTGGATCACTGAGCTCACGCCCAAACTCAGTTCATTGGCATGGGATCACAAAGCTTACCCGCTGGGGTCAAGACTAGCACTACACCCAAAGTTTCTTGATATGTTTTTTTTTGTTATTCTGACCCTAAATTTGCAAGATAGTCATTTTATGACTGCTGTTACAAGCATGACAAGTACCAGTTATAGTACATTGGCCAAAATGTCATTTCACAGTAGAAGTGTGAAAACATTGTCTTGTCCAAGATTTTAAAAAACGGCCACAGTCAGGTTTATGAAGTGGTGTGAAAAAATGGCTACGTTGAAAGTATGGAGCCAAATTATGGAAAATTAGCGAAGGTATGAGTGAACATTGAAATACTGCAAACTTCACTTGTAACCTGGGCATTTTACCATATTTCTACACCAAATTTTCAGCATAGCCTTCTTATTACCCCACCTCAAGAACTGGTAGGTGAACATTGTCAAATCCTCACTGAAAAGTCATTCCATGCCACTGAAACATCATTCCGTGCCACAAATGCGAAAACACATTTTGGGCAAGATTTGAAAAATGACAGCTTTCACATTCATGAGGTGGTGTCAAAAATGGCTATGTTGAAAATTTGGGGTCAAAATATGCAAAAATGGCAAATTTATGAAGCAAAGTTCAAACCCCTATTGAAATACATTGAACCACACTTACCTTAGTTTCTTATATAGCAGACACTGGTTTCAGCAGCAAGACATCTTCAACTGGAGAGTAGAACTACACTGCGGGACATGTTCAGGTGAGTGAGGGTGTGTTGGGGGATGTGGGGTGGTGGGTGCTGAGTGGGAGGTTGGCGTTGGGTGTACAGTTTCTTTTTTACAGTGCTAACAAGAAAAACAATCATCGAGAAATGGTTTTCTTTATTTCAGATCACAGTCTGACACTGGGGATTGGGCACCTCAGTG
The DNA here is from genome assembly GCA_016271365.2 of Neoceratodus forsteri. NCBI lineage: Eukaryota > Metazoa > Chordata > Ceratodontiformes > Ceratodontidae > Neoceratodus > Neoceratodus forsteri. The sequence continues at coordinate 1,648,794,307 of CM057450.1, forward strand.
TCAGGAAAGTTTTCTTCTGACAAGGGCAGGTGACATGGAGGGGGGGGGCATGAGAAACAGTACCAGGGTGGGCACCCCATTCTGCCTATATTTAATATTGAAAAATTATAAATTAATACTGGGAAGTGCGAGTGGGCCACAAGGAGGGGAGGGGGGAGAAAGAAGCAGTACTGAGTGTGGGCACCCAGCACCACTTAAGAAATAATTAGATAAATAGGCACACACACAAACTCACACACACACACACACACACACACACACACACACACACACAGAGTCAGAGACAGACACGGAAGAAAGGGGCTTGGTGGCTCACTGCCATCACTGCAGCTCCAGCCGGACTGGATTCCAGCTGCAGCTGCAGAAGTCAAGAAAGTCCCACTGTTCTCATACAGAGAACACAGGTGGACAGCTCATTTTGCTAAGTTGAGCACCCTGGATTTTGGGGTGCCCAGAAAGGGATTTCTATCAAGTTTAAAAATAAAAACAAAACATCAGATTCTAGCTAAAGGGGTTCTGTTTATTTAAATTTAGTTGTTTGTTTTTTGATAAGAGATCATTTTTATGACTTGTCAGTGTTTGTGAATTTTACAAGAGAAAAAAATGGTGGCCATCACGATGGGCATTTTTTCAGCAGAAGAGGTAAATCATGAACATAAGCACTTGCAATAGTTTTTTTTTTTTTTTACCAGTCACTTTTTGATGGTTAACTCAAAAATCCTTATAAGTCTGAAACCATATATTTTCTCACCAAACCTTTGAAAGGCACACCCTTGGCTCAGGCCCCTTCAAACTTGAAAATCTCCTGAAAAAAATTCCATACTGTGTAGGCTACAGGTGAGAGCAAAAAAATATGCAATGTCAAATGCATGTATTTTTTTCTCATTTTTTTGTGCTCCGTTTCTCAGTTACCTAACATGATACCATCACGAAACTTTCCAGATCTTGACACTGTGACTGCCTGACTATCCATGCCAAAGTTTGTGCTGTTTCCTCAAAGGACATCAAGGTATACTGTATGCAAGGCGACCACAATTGAGCACTTTCAAAAAAGGTGATGCAGTCATGACACCTGTGTACAGGGCTACCTGGCAAGGTAGCGACCAGATATGGGGGTAGGCAAGTACAGCTACAGGATGAATCTGTATATACATGCATGCTGGGGGGGACCACATCACGTGATGGGCGGAAGGGGAGGGAGGAAGGGTATGTGGGGTGTAGTGTGGTGGTCAGCTGCCGAGCTGGCTGTGTGGCATGGTGTGTAGGTGCTGAGCTGGGGTTGGGAGGGTGCTGGTTTGATTCTGGGTGCAATGGTTTTTTGTGTTGGGTGTTTTTTTTTTTCAAGTTTTACAACCCCACGCCCGACATGCACCCCCCCCCGGAGTTGAGGGTCCTTAAGTAAGGTGGTGCGGGGGTGAAGTCCCCCATGGGAAAGAGTACAGGGTAAACAGCTCCCCACATAACATAGAAAACTGGTCACCAGTTTTCTAGTTGTTGTAAGTGTACATCGCCATAATTCACTTTCAAGGATGAACACTCGCCCAAATGGCAATTGCTATTCTGCGATCATCATTATGACATAAAACCAGGCATTTATTAAGGTGCAAAAATTGCAAAAATTGTGGTTTAACATTAAACAGCCTACTCAACCCTAATTATAGGGGCGCTACTGCACCTCTATAATATAGATTAAATGATGGGTAAGGGTGGTATACAAGGATGTATACTTATTGGGGAGCTAATTGGGGCTATAGGACCACACGCCTGAAAGGGGGAGTGGCTTTATTGCCCTAATTAGCCCCCAAGATGGGTGTATTTTCAAGTGTTCCACCCTTAACCATTGTTTGTTGAATATAATACATTAGAATGTTTTTTGTTGTTAGGTCACGTGATGGCAGTCGCATGAGAAGCAGCTAGCTCCCTTCGCTCCATCTCCCTCCTGATTATACTGCTGGAATCCTACCATTAACGTTACTTTCTTTTTCTGAGAATGAGTTCTACTTTACCTTCTCAACTCGCTGAAGAGGATTTTCTACTGCAGAATGGAGGTTTTTATGTGGAAGATTCAGAATAGAGGTTTTTATGTGGAAGGTGCCGCCGCGCCACTCGCCTCTGCCCACACCAGAAAAAGACAAGACCCATAAGAGGCCCAAACAACAGCCTGCTGTTGGTAGTAAATCTGCATCAGGATCAGCTGCACTTACAGAAGATTGATTCCTGGAAATCATGCAGCCACTGCAGAACTTGATAGCTGCCATTTCAGAGGAATTGCATCAAGTACACTCCTCGCTAGACTCCTTAAAGATCCGTGTTTCAGATTTAGAAGTACGCCTCGCTTCTTTGGAAAAAAAGGAGTGACAAATTTGAGATAGATCGCAGCATTGTGGGGAAAAGAATAAGGAAAATGGAAGAAAAGCTAGAGGATCTAGATGGCAGAAGCCGCCAAAACAATCTGCTGATTCTCGGGATCCCCGAAAAAGAAGAGGGTGCTGCACCGATCCTATTCATCCAAAAGTTGTGTGAAAAAATAGCTGGTCTCTCACCCAACAGATCCACTTATACTATTGAAAGAGTGCATAGGGCTCTTCGCCCGCCACCACCTCCAGGAGCACCTCCTAGGCCATTAATTTTCAAGCTCTTAAACTTTTTGGACAAACAGCACATATTGACACAAGTTAAAGGTCTTCAGGAAGTCCAGTGGGAGGGAAAAAGAATACGGATCATTCAGGACTTGCCGCAATCTGTTAGGACCAAAAGATAAGAACTGCATCCACCGTATCCAAACTGATCGTGGCTGGTAAACAATTTAGAGTCTGATACCAGACCATACTACAAGTAAAACTGGCAGACCAGAGGCATACCTTTGATACATTAGAGCAAGCACAAATAGAGCTTACACAATTATTACCAGATCTGTTTAAATGAGAGGATTCGAGTCATTCAGTTGGTAAGACGCCTTTTTTTTTTTGATTCCTGGGGTCTCGCACTAGGCTAGAAATTGGATCGTTGTGTGGATCCTTCAGGCATCAGCACATGACAAGATCCTGATGTGTGAATCCTGCCTTTAGTTTGGCACTTTGTTGGTTAGAACCTCCATGAAGCAGCGGAGAAGATATTAACCCAGATTAATCTCCATATGATCTCTTTGTTTTGCGATATTAACTCATTACAATCTTTGGAAATGAGACATTTCTGGTAGGACAGCAACCTTTTTTTTTCTCCTTTTTTTTATTCTTTTTGGCAAGAACACAGCTACGCCGGACAAACCCGTGTGACTATCACCTAACATGGTTGGACCTTTCTTTTATCTGCCTTTGTCTCTCTCTACCAGATAACCAAAATAAGGGATACCTTACTTATTTTTATGTTTACAAACTGTCCTGCAATGGGTGAATTATAACCCAACAGAGTTAACAATTTATTTCCGGTAGGACTTATTAATGTTTATTAAAGTTTATAGTCTTTAGTATGATAGCTGAGGGGAGGGATTTTGTTGGGGTGGGGGAGTGGAGAATGTGTTCTTATACATGTGCACACTTAACGTCGCCTGACAGTATATTTGATCATCGCGGTTGATAGAACTGGGGAGAGTTTATGATAATTGAAGGTAGTTATAGATAATGTTGGGGAAACTTGTAGAATTAAAGGGGGGGATGTGCCAAGGTTCTTATTATTAGATAGTGGTGGATCAAAAATGAGGAGGGAGAATTTTTTTAGCATGTTCATTAAACTCCAATCTGCACTTACAGTGCTAATGGGTGGTCCATATAACTTTGTCACATGGAACATACGAGGAGTCAGAGATAGCTGCAAGCGACACATTGTTCTTAGTCACCTATCTCATCTCCAAGTTGGAATTGCATGCTTGCAGGAAACACACTTAAAAAGAGAAGATACCCTCCTTCTTCGTAGATACTGGGTGGGTCAAGTATATGGAGCTGGAACCTCCACTAACCGCGGTGGGGTGGCTGTCTTAATTGAGAAAAATGTACCATTTAAGCTGATACAAGAAATATGGGACAAGAAAGGCAGATATATCCTGCTTATAGGAGAATTGCAAACTAAACCAGTTTTGATAGGATCCATATATGGCCCCAATGTTGATTCACCTTTATTTTTCACACATCTCCTTAGTCTGATTGCCCCTTTTGCCCACACTTCATTTTTTTTGGGTGGTGACTGGAACATAATCCCAGATATCCATTTAGATAGATTGGACAATAGGAGAACTGGACTCTCACCTGCTCAAAGAGCTTTGCAAGACCTTATAAATGGGGTAGGATTGGTGGATATATGGCAAATACTGCATCCCACTGAAAAGTCATATACCTTTTTTTCCTCACCCCATCATACTTGCTCAAGGATTGATTATATTTTTTTGAGCACGTTCCTCCTGCCAGGTATAATTACCCCTCAGATACATGCCAAAGTGATCTCAGACCATTCACCGGTCTCTGTCCTTTGTCTGCTTGGACCTGGTATGTACAGGGATTACCTTTGGTATATCAATAACTTTTTACTTAAGTCACAACCCACTGCACTACATATCAAAGAATTTGTCTCACAGTTCTTCCAAGTAAACATGGGTTCGGTGACCAGACCAGACATCATATGGGCAGCCTTTAGGTGTGCACTATGTGGTGAGTGTATTCGCCTTGCTACCACTATATCCCGGCAGTTTAAAATAAAAAAATGTACGCTTTTGAGTGTTATTCAGTTGATTGAAAGGAATATTAGCCGTCACTCTTCTGACGAAGAGAGGGTCAAACTTCATACTTTGCAAGCTCAATTTTATGCTCTTATGGCACAACAAGCGGAACTTGCAGTACATAGAACTAGATTAAAGTACCTGGAGTCTGGAGAACAGGCAGGCAAACTCCTTGTGACCTGACTCAAACAGGCTGACATGAGTCATTGTATTCCTAGCTTAAGACCAGATAATGAAGGACCTGTGATTACCCACCCACAAAAAATTGTGGGCATTTTCAAATTACACTTCTAGACGTTTTACTCAGTTCCTATTGAGGAAGTTGCTTGCCAGGAGGAAATAGATAATTATTTGGATGATATTATTGTCCCCAAATTACCTTCGGACATTGCAGCTTCTCTGGGAATTCCAATTAATACGATGAAAGTGGAGTTTGCAATATGTCATTTACCCCTAGATAAATCACCAGGCCCCGATGGACTTACAAGTAATCTATACAAGTCCTGCTTGGCAGACCTTACCCCTTTTTTTGGCTGAAGTATATAATTTTTGGTTTTCTGAGGGCTTTTCAGAACAACACTTTCAGGAAGCACTGATTACCCTTATGCCCAAGCCTGATAGGGATCTCCAATACCCAGAGAATTATCATCCCATATCACTTTTAAATACCGATATCAAAATATTAGCATAGGTACTAGCCAATAGATTAAGTCCCCTTATGAACCATTTGATTGGCCCTGAACAACTGGGGTTTATGGCTGGCAGAAATTCCAGTGACCATATCCGTTGCTTACTTCACTTGTTATCCCAGTCGCAATACTCAATCACTCCAACTGTTTTGGTCTCAATTGATGCAGAGAAACATTTGACCGTGTTTCCTGGGATTTCCTGTTTACGGTATTACATAGATTTGGTTTTCCAAGCAACTTTGTCAGCTGGATTCAGCTTATATATACTGCACCTACAGCCAGAGTTTGGTGCAATGGTCACCTATCTGATTCCTTCCCTTTGTGTAGAGGCACAAGGCAAGGCTGTCCCCTTTCCCCTCTGCTCTTTAATCTCTATTTAGAACCCCTTATTAAAAAATTGCTCTGTACCCTTAATCTACAATGTATACAGGTTGGTACCACTCGTCATCTTATTTCTGCTTATGCAGTTGATTTGTTATTACACTTAGAAGATCCGGTACAGGGTGTACCCATTCTACTCAGAGAGATAGATATGTTCTCAAAGGTATCATATTATAGATTGAATCCCTCTAAAACGAAAGTATTTCCTATGAATTGAAAAACTTTTCCAGATGACATAGCTGGCCTTAACTTGACTTGGGAACCAAAATCTATAAGACACCTAGGGTTGAAGATTTTTAGGAATACCTCGCAGATAATAAAAGAAAACATGTTGGATTTAATTACAGTTCTCAAGGCTGATTTGGCAAGATGGGGTTCCCTACCAATCTCACTTTGGGGCAGAAGTGCCACTATTAAAATGAATGTTTTACCCCATATTCTTTACCCTCTAAACATGTTGGGTATTTTACTTCCAAAAGTATGGTTTACTAAATTGCAAACTTTAATCAATCACTATCTATGGAAGGGCAAGAAGGTCAGACTAGCGTACTTTAAACTCACAGCACCTAAACTTTCTGGTGGCCTTGTTCTCCCTGCCTTTTTTACATATTATTGTGCTATTCATATAACTAAATTAGTCCAGTGGATTTTGACTCCAACACAACGACCACTAGGTTCCTTCAAGCCTTTGTGGCTAGACATTGAGAGTGTGTTAGCTGATACTTGTCATTGCTCTTTAGCCGTGTTACTTTATTCTCCCCCTTGGGCCTTGCCTAAAATTCTGAAAAATACTCAAATTAGTTGGTCCTTAAAGGCTTTATTCCAAATACAAAAACACTGGAAGTTCAGTTGGTACAATTCCTTAGACCAACCCCTAATTGGGAACCCAAACTTCCAAATTGACCACAACCCCATTTCCATCCACTTCTGGCCCCCAGCGCAGAACCTGACATTTGGTGACTTGGTGAATGGAAATTCACCATATACCCTTACACAATTTTGCCAGGCTTACAGTATTGCAACCAAATCCTTTTAAATTCTGGCAAATTCGGGTACTTTGTCCTATATTTGAAAACAGTGCATCTCCTTCTATGGCTGGTCCACATTCACTACTCTTAACAGCGAATCAGCCCCATTCAATATCTAAGGTATATAAAGAATTACAAACTAGAGATCAATGTCTGCCCAAAGGGATATGTTATTATTGGGTGAATAAATTATCATGCCTACAGAAATCCCATATTGGAAGGGCCTTTGGGGTAATCTATATCAGTTTATCAAACAAGATAGACTTTGATTAGTACAGTATAATGTGATGCACAATTTATATTTCTCCCCTGAGCAGCTACATAAAATGGGAAAGCTTCCATCTCCCTTATGCCACAGATGTAATGAATGCCCAGGCAACCTTTATCATATGCTTTGGGCTTGTGTTAAAATATCAACTTTTTGGCGTAATAATAGGAACTCACTGGATCCATTTCTTGGGCTACAGACACTATTTATCCTTGAAGTTTGTCATCTTAATAATTTTCCTTCAGGAACTATCAAGCGTCGAAAGGCACATATTGCCTTGATTTCATCTGTGGCTAAGCTAATTATCATGAGGTATTGGATAGATGAAGATCTCCCTGTAACAATAGAATGGCACAAAGAAATGGTACTGGCACTCCAATTGGAAAAGCACATTGCCTCATTATCTAACAGAAATCAGAATTACTTAGATAGATGGGGCCCGCTGGAAGCTTCACTCATAGTATGGAAACCTTAGATTATCTTTGTCTATCATAGTTAGTTGGACAATTTTTAGCCTACCTAGGTTTTATAGAACTTGGCACGGGGTTAGATTTTAGTGGGTGGTTTGAATGGGAAGGATACAGTAGTTTAAGGGTGCTACAGTGTAAGTTTATCATAATATTGTAGCTCTGTAGTACGGTAATTACATTGACTTATTGTATGCCTAGAATGAAGCTTTAACCCTGCTTATTGTGATGTTGTTTGTATACACTGGCTTCTTTGTTATTATATGACACCTTTGCTTGTACTGTATTCGGAATAAAACATATTGAATAAATAAAAAAAGAATGTTTTTTGTTGCAGAGATTGCATTTGAGATCACATTCTGGCACATGAACTTCTCTTGTAGCAAGGAAGGAATGGTGTGTAGTGAGTGCAGGTAGGAGTTTGGGAGGGCTTCTGGGTTTGGGAGGGTTTTGTGTGTCTTTTTTTACAGTTTTTTCTGCAGCTTATTAATTTGTTTGGCTAGCTTCCTGATGATGTGTTGTGTTATTAGTATTGTCCCATAGGGTTTAATGTAGTGTAGGTATGTACTTTTTATTAGTGTACATATATACTTCTGATTGTTTGATTAGTGTAGGCATATAGCTTTAATTAGTATAGGCATATAGTTGTAATTGCTTAATTGGTGCAGGTATATACTTTTAGTTGATAGATTAGTCACAGGTATGCAGGGGAATAACTGGTGACCTTTTGTATGAGAAAAGTTGCCATCCATGCATTATATGTGTGTAACATAGAAACATACAAAAAGAGACAGTCATGGCAGAAAAAGGAAAATGGACCAGCCAGTCTGCCCATGGTACCATATCTAAACCAGGGATCTATTGCTGATCCAGGGTCCTAGTCCTCTACACCCACCCCCTATTCCCCTCCCAGTTACTGTCCTCCAGAGCAATCGCTATACCCTTCACTCTGTTCCAGCCATGCTTAAAATCATTAATGGTTTTTGCTCCAACCAACTTGGCTGGTAAATGTTCCATGGGTCCACCACCCTTTCTGTATAATAATACTTCCTCATGTTCCTCCTGAACCTCCCTCCTGTCAGTTGTCACTCATGCCCACATGACCTTGAACTGTTACTCATGCAAAATTCTCTGCAGTACACCATGTTTATTCCTGTCAGGAACCTGAAGGTCTCTATCATATTTCTCCTTTCCCTTCTCGTCTCCAGTGAGTACATGTTCAGTGCCTTGAGGTGCTACTTGTAAGACCTGCACTGTTGGTCCTGAATCACCCTATTCGTCCATCACTGTATCACCTCCAACCTGTCCTTATCATTCTTTAGGTAAGGACTCCAGAACTGGGCACAGTACTAAAGTTATCTACCCGTCATACTATGTCCTTAGCCATGCCCATATCCTCCATATTCTTCAGCAATTGTCTGTGAGGCACCAGGTTGAACACCTTGCTGAAGCAGAAGTAGAGTAAATCCACAGCATGCCCCTAGCCAATGCCCTCATCGTCCAGTCGAAGAAGACTGAAAGGCTAATTTAACAAGACCTGCCTGCCACAAACCCATGCTGTTTACTATCCTGGAGACCATTGCTCTCCAGGTAGTCCATGAGGTATGCTTCAACCAATGTCTCCATCAGCTTTCCTGCTACTAAGGTAAGAATGATAAGTCTGTAGTTCCCTGCCTGTTCCTTGCCCCCCCATATGGAGTGGAACTACATCTACCACTCTCTAGTCCTTTGGTATTACCCCTGTATGTAATGAACTATTTAATATCCCTATCAGGGGTTCAGCCAGTTCCCCTATCAGTTTCCTGTGCACCTTCAGGTGCATCCCATCTGGTCCCAGGGCCTTATCTATCTTTAGGGCAGTTAGCCCTTTCTGGACACTTTTGCTTGCAAATAATGGCTACTTCTTCTCCAGGACCCCATTTGTAGCCACTTTGAGGCCACTCTTGATCAAAGGCCACTGTCTTCCCTGGAGAAGACAGAGCAAAAGTAATTATTTAGGATGGCAGCCTATTCCCTTCCTCATCTATCACCCTACCTCCCCTCTGATAGCCTAACAATTCCCCTTCCTTTCTTCCTTTTTTCCACAAATATACTGGGATACATGTGTTTCCCTGTTCTTGACCCCCACTGCAATATGCTGCTCTGTGCCTGCTTCTGCCTCCATAACCTCCCTCCCATTGCCTCCCTATTATCTACTAAATATGCTCATAATTATTTCTTCCAATGCTTTTCTTTGTGACTATAGAAGGCATTTTACTTGTCCCTCACCCCATCCCTGACCTTAGCCGAGAACCATAGTGGTCTCTTGAATTTGTTCCTTTTGGTTACTGTTGTAATGCATAACTTAGATGCCTCAATAATGACCCCTTTTATTGCCCCCTCCATCTCTCTTTTACTGCTCCTGTGCTGTCAGCCCCGGCTGATTCGTCCTGGCCAACTCCTTCAACCTGTTGAAGTTCACACTTCTGAAATCCAGGACCTTAGCTCTTGATTGGGGCTTTCTGTTCCCCAAGGGCAAGTTCAAATCTAATGGAGTTGTGGTCACTGTTCCTGAGATAGTGGAGATTATCGGACCACCATCAGAGCGACACTATTAAAGTGAGGTCAAGTTACGTTACTTTCTCAAATCAGTCTTTTGGTCATTTTTCAGTAGTTTATTTGAGTTGGTGGGCTTCACCTTCAACACCCCCATAAAAAAAACAAAAAAACAAGTGGGTGTGGGGTGAAGCTCCCCAAGTCAAATAAACTGACACAACCAACATTAACAGTAAGCACAAGCACGTGCTATATTAATGAAAGATTTATGCTACTTGCTTAGCGGTGGTCTGATAATCTCCACTATCACCACTGTCCCCTAGTTTCTTCCCAACTCTCACAGCTCCTACCACCTCTGAGTTAGTGAGCAGCTCACTGAGAATGGCATCCTGCCTGGTGGTTTCCCTGACAAGCTGTACCAGTAGGTAGTCCTCAAATGTTTCCAGCAAGGTTTGACGTCTGGCTCTCATGGCCACTGGAACATCACAATCAATGTCTGGCAGGTTCAGATCCCCTACTACCACTACTTCCTTCTTTGCCACTCCCCTTTCTAGTTCTTTCCCAAGCTCCCTGTCCCTCTCTTCATCTAACCCTGGTGATCTGTTAATAACCCCCAATTGGGGTTTCTTGCCTGATTCCACAATGAGTTGCACCCACAGTGACTCCATCTCCACCTTATTGCCCTAATTCACCCATCTTCCACAACCTCAAAGGGCTATGCCTCCCTTTCTACCTTTTCGTCTGTCCCTCCTGAACATTGAATACCCAGGGACAGTCTGGTCCCAGCCATTATTTTCTGAGGCCCAAGTTTCTGTGATGGCTACAAGGTCCATCTCAATGTCTGCCATCATTGCCTGAAGCCCACTGATTTTGTTATCCAGGCTTCTGGCATTAAGGCTGACCCCTTTCCCTCTAACACTTGAAGCCTTTTTTCTCTCAACCTGGTTTTCTCCCTTTTTCTTCCCTGTTCTTCTTAGCTTCTTCTTTTCTATGATGGTTTCACACTTTGTGTCCCCCCCATGTCCTTTCCCCAGCCCAGTTTAGTCACTGTTTCAAGCCACTGTGTTGCTATAAGCCCCCAGATATGGGGAAGTACTAGCTAGGTTCTGCTTCCTCTCACCTAATACCATGGTTCTCCTTGTCCCAGTCTCCCCCACCTTCAGTTTAACTGTCTGATATGTCAAACTTCTGCCCCAGTGCACTGGCATCATCTCTTATCAGGTGGTATCCATCACCCTTGATAAACTTCCTGTTCCAGAAGTCCCGCAGTCCCCCACAAAATAGCACCCCATCTCCTGACATCATCCCTTAAGCCACCCATTAAACTGCTCTATCTCATCCTTCCTTATTCTACATTTCTTTCCACACCTGTCCCACTTATTTCATTATAAAATTCATTAGATATTTTTCCATATCTCATAGAAAGTAACACTGCTTGTGAAATTGCACAACGTATTACAATATAACAAGCAACCTACTCAGTAACTAAATGTATAGACATAAACCAGTCAGTTACCCTTCTTATGTTTTGTACTGAGCAGCACAGACAAGCAAAAACACCCCTGCCTTGACGTGAAAAGGGCACTGAGCTACTACCTGGACAACACAAAAGATGTCAGGGCCAACAGCACTCAGCTTTTTATCACCTACAGTGAATTGGAGAAAGACAAACCAGCAACTAGGAGAACTATATCACTCTTGATAGACTCCTACATTCAATTATGTTATGAGAAAGCTGGAAAATTGCTCCAAAGAGGTCTACGGTCACATTCTACAAGTGGTACCTCTGCCTCTGTGACAGCAGCAAGGGGGTGTCCCTTTTCAAAAGATTTTTACAGCAGCTACCTGAAAAACAGTACACACCTTTACAAAACATTATTGTCATCAAATGTTCTCAACTCTTTTACTACGTAAGCAAGCATGGGAGCACCATTCACAAGGCCACGGAGGAGTGCGAGTGGCATTGGTTGCCTTCTTGCACCTGGAGGGACTTGCTACTAAATTTAAGACATGTGGGTACTGGGGGGAGGGGTGATTTGGGTCCTGCTGCCAGGTGTGGGTATGGGGGGATGATTTATTTAATTAAATAATAGAAAGAGGAGATGGTGGCTAGCCATGGAGGTGGGCGGGTTCTGCCAGTCGACCATTGTGGGAGTATATTTGTTAATACTGAAATTGTGGGTGCTGGGGGGTAGAAGGAGGGAAGTGGGCTCAATGCAGAGGGTGGAGGGACAGTGATTTTTTTTTACTGTGGTTGGGCTGGGGCAGAGGGTGGACTCTTTTACTCCATCCCACAGGTACATGAATTACAACACCATATTCCCAAATATTTGGGTCCCCAAATACGAATATTCAGCCAAATATTCTAAATAAGGTATTCACCGACCCCTAGTACCAGTTATGGAGAAATGATCATGGAAAACAAGGTGGTGCTATGGTAATTTGTAGTATATGAACTTTACCCTTATGAAGTTGTAACCAAATCCAGCTGTTAGTGGAAACCATTGCAAAATGAGTGCCTGTCTCAATGGTGTATCAATTTCTTACGTATAATTCTTCTTACTGTTATGTGATAGTACTCTTAAAATACAATGTAAATTGCCTTTTCAGTTATTTTTTTTTCCCAATAAAGGACAACCATGAGCTCCTTATTATGGGAGTCTTTAATGTGGACTGGAACTCTCCCCATACAAACCTAGCTATCTTAAAATACTCAGTTTTAGATTTGGGTGTATTACAACTTATCAATAACCTTACTGTACTTAACCAAATCATAAAATTTGTTCAGCTCCTCGTTGCTCAATCTGATCAATATGAATAAGCCAAAAATGTTAAATATACATGAAGTCATAGCTGATTCATTCAGTAGCCACGGGATTACCTGATGCATTTAAGAGTATGAATCCATCTGGTTTACCTAGATACAGTGTATTTCCTATCAGCAAACACTCTTTAAATGCTTTGACTATACTTCCATTATGATAGAACTGGAGAGTGTAAAATGGGATAGGCTGACATTGGTTCCAACCAAAATGGAGACCTGAGCCTTCTTTAAATCTAAATTTCTAATTATCTGTATCAGGCAAGCTTTACTTCATACTAAACAAATTGAACTCCATAACGCACCATGGTATTCTTCCCATGTACAGTATGCAAATATCAGAAATCAGAAATGAAGCATAGAAACGTAGAATTTGACTACAGATAATGGCGTTATCGCCCATCCAGTCAAACCATTTCTCCCTACCTTCCTGCCTGCACTACTACCATAGACCATGCCCGATCTATAGCTCTTTCTCCTTCCCCGCCTTCCTTTCCACAATGATTCCCTTCCATTCTTGAACTCCATCACCTCCGCTGGAAGGCTGTTGCAGGAATCCACCACTCTTCCTGTGAATGAATGAATGAATGAATAAAATGTATTTTTATACAGGTAATAAAATTGTTATGGTATTACCCTATTTACAGCAATCTCCTGTACAAAACATATTAAAAGTACATACAAATATTTAACATGCAATTTCTATCATTCACATCTCATAGTCTCAGAAAAGATCACTTTTGTTAAAAACATACACAGGTGTGATTTAAGTAATTTTTCAAAACCTTTTGGAAAGTGCAATATGAGGAGATACATTTCAGATAGTTTGGTAACTTGTTCCAAGATACGGACACAGAATTTTGAAGCATGGCATCCCCATATCTATTAAGTGATCTGACAGTTGGAATATTTACATTATGATTTCTCAAATTATATCCCTTTTCCACCTCATGAGTGAGGTTCACAATACTCCCTTGTTGCATATTTTTCTTCTGATGAATTAGTTTATGACACCAGGTTAGCCAAATATAACTTCTTTTTTCTTTCGGATGAACCAGCCTAATTTCTCATACAGTATACAGTGATGTATTCCATGTTTACTCTTAGTTACAAATTTTTCCAATTTATAATAACGTTGGTTTAGCTTGTTTAATTCAGTTTTATTAGCATTTCTATACACTATCAAGCCATACTCTACCACAAGAATCAACATGTGATTCATAATTTTCTTTCTTGTCTCAATTATTAAACAGTTTGCTACTTTCCTTAAGCCCTCCAGTTTTTGATTAATCTTTTTAACTGTAGATTGTATGTGTCTTTTAAAGTTTAATTTATTATCCACTACTACCCCCAAATATTTATAGCTGGTTGCTTTTTCCATCTCGAGCCCATTGCTAAACCTCGCATCCAGTGTCCCACCCTGGAAATTATTATTGCCAGATTGAAAATATAGACATTGTGTTTTTTTTTTCTTATTTAACAATAGATCTGATGTCTCAAACCAGGTCTCCCTACTACTCAAGTTTTCCTGAAGTTTTTGTTCCAGTTGTGGGGTGACTGAACGCGGACACCACCAGTATGGTGTCATCTGACTACAGATACACCCCACTGTTTTTAATATTCCTTTCCAGAGCATTCACATGGACATTAAAGAGTAATGGGCCCAGGATGGATCCCTATGGTACTCCCGAATTACCCTTTTCATTTGTGTAACACAGGTACCATTAGCAACACAGTGTCTCCTATTAGATAGGTATGATTTGAAACAGTACAGTGGTTCTTGGTGGACACCTATTTCTAACAATCTCTCCAATATTGTCTGGTGGTCAACTGGCTTGAAGGCTTTGCTGATGCCACAAATACTACCCCGTTTCCCTCCCCTGATTCATAGAGGAAGTAATTAAGTTGTTAAACTCCATAAGGGTGGTACCTGTGGACCTCCCAGCCCTAAACCCATGTTGAGCAGCAGACAGTAAATCATGGTCCTCCAAATATTGATAGAATTGCCTATGTACCAACCTCTCAAGTACTTTAGACATAGTTGACAGCAGACCTATAGGTCTATAATTAGACGGTATTGTTGCTTCTCCTTCTTTGTACAGTATATTGGAACCACCTCACCCATTTTCCACTTTTCTGGAAAAATCCCACTGCACAAGCTCCAATTAAACAAGTATGTCAAGAGGGTAGTCAATATGTCCGCTCTCATTTTGTGAAAATTTGGCTCTATTCCATCAATACCTCCTGCTTTGTTACACTTTTAAGTTCCTTAACTCCTTCTCAATCTCCTTCACTGCCAATCTTCTAAACCGAAAGGGGGATAGAAAAGTTTGGATTGTCCTGAAGTTACTGCATCTCTCTGTTCAAGCATTTTTACTAGTTGTGCTACTATTATATCTTCAGTATCTCTCCTAGGAGAAGTTATGTTTAAGTCTGAAAGATTTATGAAATAGTCATTTAACACTTCCCCTACCTCTTTTTGTTCCTGAATCAGTTTACCATTATTTATTAATTGGGTCTGGTTAACCCCAACCAGTGGTTGTTGAACTTTATTAACACATTTCCAAAAATGTTTTGGATTACTTGATCACTCAAAATCTGACTTATAGTACCTCTTTTTTGCATCCTAGTATTCTCTGAACATTTATTTCACCATGTGTTACGTGTATTCCAACATCTATACTTTTTGTTCTTCTTGCTTTCTTCCATAGCCTATTTTTTATCCTTATCTGAATTTTAAATCTATCAGTTGTCCAAGGAAGATTCTTCGCCTCTCTTTTCTTCCATACTTTAGGGGCATGTTTTTATATTATCTATATTAGAGCATGTGTCAGATCTTGTACAGCTAAGTTTATATCAGGTATAAGGACTTCCTCACATCTATCCTGAATCTACCACCCTTCAGCTACATAGCATGCTTCCTTGTTCTTGAGCACCTTTTCTTCTGAAAAAAACTTCCCTCCTGTACCTTATTTATCCACCAGGGATATTTAAAGGTATTTATCATATCCCCCCTTCCTCCTCTGTTCCAGGATGTACAGTGGCATCCCCCAGGATGAAATCCAATTCTGCAGCATTTTGCAACACTCTGCAGATTGCTACAGTGAACCTAGAAACCTATTGATTACCATGGCATTAGACCCCTTTTGTCATTCAGGAAAATGTGTGACACTGACAGGATAAAGTGAATACCAATTTCCTGCATAACAAAAGAGATTAATTGCCACTGTAATTACATTGCTTTATTCAGTAGGTCTACTGCAGCATACTGCAGAGTGCTTTAAAAGTGGGGTTCATCCTGTGGGTCACCACTGTACATATTTAGGTTCTTAAGTCTCTCCTTATAGGGCTTTTGATGCAGACCCTGCACTTTTTTAGTTGCCTTCCTCTGGACTGCCTCCAGTCTGTCTATGTCCTTCCAGAGATGTGGTCTCCAGCACTGACACACTAGTGAAGGTGGGGACTTACCAGTGTTCTATACAAAGGTAACACCACCTCCCTCTTTCTGCTGGTGATACCCCTCCCTATGTACCCAACTATCCCTTTCTATTGCTTTGTTGCACTACCTGGCCACCTTTAGGTTATTTGATATGAAGCTTGGAAGAAGTCCAAAATAACACATTCAGAAATTGATTGGCAGAACTATGGGCACCTTCATAAAATGTACAATCTCTGATTAACATCAGACCTGCAAAAGCTACCTTTTTCAGGGATAAGCGTGCAAATTGCCATAATGCCACCACTGGCCCCTTTTGGAAACTATTAAAGGGCTTGAGTTATAACCATAAATCTGACCTTTGCAATTCATTTTTGGTCAATGGCCATCAAACCTAGTGTATAGATCAGACTGTTCAGACTTTCAGTTTATATTGAGCAGAGTTCTGTCATATGTTTTAAGCCTCAGAAAACTCTACATTCCATTAGGGCTGCTGATATTCAGCCTGGTTTACCAGCCCAACCCCTACCCATTACAGAGTAATTAGTAGTGTTGGGTAGACTTGGTGGGCTGGCGGACCTTTATCTGCCATCATGTTCTGTGTTTATCTGTTTCAAATTCTACGTCTAATTAATTATTCATGAACCTAGCAAGGCTCCTGAGTGGCTACTGGATTGGTGATTAACAGCTTAGAAATGACCAATCCCACTGCCAAATGATGCTGTGTGGCACATAGGGCTCACACCACACAGTTACACCCTACATCTGTGTTACAAAATGGCATAAAAATAAAATTGTTATTGTGGTTAGACTCATCATCATGATAACAACCTTGAAGCAAGTCATTTCCAAAGGATTAATAACTCACTGGTGGGGTGGCATGAGGCACAGTATCATGCCACCCACCCCCTCAGCTGGTCATTAATCCCTTGGAAATGACCAGCTTTGTGGTCATTATTGCTTAAATAAACTCTCACTTACAGCTTATGACTGATGATGATGGCTCTATGCAAAGCATCACATCTGTGGGATAGAGCTTGATACAGCAGACATATGGGGAAGACTCCCAGGCCTGCATCTTGGCCTTGAGTCATGAGCATAGGGTCTGAGGCAGGAGGTGGGGATTAGGTTTAAAAACACCCTACCACCACATTTCCGTCCTTTTGTGGCTTTGGAACCCTAAAAATGCATTAATGTAGATTTTCCAATGCATTTGTAATGTTTTTGTTGGTGCCTTATCTTGGTTTATCATTAAAACTGCCTTTCTTTTCATTGTAAACTCTCTGAGCCCGATTCTCAAAGTTCCAATTTTGATGCAAGGTGCATGTGCCACACAGCAGTGGCACAAGAGACACCTTACATCAAAACCTGCAGACTTCAGGATTCTCCATGATCCCCTGTGCCACAGCCAGACCCAGTGCACCACATTGGCTAAGCACCAGGCCTGTGCCATGCAGCTGGGTGCACCAGGGTGCTGGGGGCTTGTGGCAGATGCAAGTTGCCATATTCCCTAATTTAGGATTCTCAAAACCCTCCCAGAGGGCACACTTTAGAGTACCATTAGACCAGCCAGAGCTGATCTAACAGTACTTAGAAGTGTGTCCTCTGGGAGGATTTAAGGAACATGTGCCTCCCACAGGGCCCACCCTGGAAGGTAGGTAACATGTGTCATGGTCTCCTCTCCCTATGCCCGATCTGCCCTTGACATAGACCTGTATCTTTCCTCGTTGGTCTAGCGGACCCCATCCCTATCCCTGATATATCTGTATAATATAACATATAACTTTCTCTGGTGATCTAGTTGACCCCACTCCCCCACCCTGACAGGCAGTGCCCCACAACCCCACTTGTCCTGTTGCATTCGTGAGCCAGCGACTGGCAAGGCCCTCCAGTCTCCACCACTACCGGTCGCTGACTGAGCTGTTAGTGAGTGTGTACTGTAACAGCTGATTGTACAGTACACGCTCATTAACAGCTCTGTTGGTGGCCAGCTATGGTGAAGACTAGAGGGCTGTGCCAGTTGCCAGCTCAGGTATGGGACAGGGGGAAGCAGGTTGGTGGGGGATGGGGGTTCTACTAGATGGTCACGGAAAGTAATATGTTATATTATATGGGCAGATAGGGAATAGGGAGGAGTGTACACTAGACTACCAGGTACATGATTACTTTTAATAAAAATGGAATTGGGGCTGGGAGGGGGCACTAGCCACCAGGGACTGCTTTATATTTTACATGTACGGTATATACTTTACTTGTTACACATACTGTCCAGGGGTGTTTGTATTACCCCACCACTTAGTTCTCACCTGCCATGAGTGCCACCCAACTGTGCCCATACCTTGTGGCAAACCTCTCATGTGTGCCGTCTCTTTGGTGCACTGCCATCTTTGTCACTAGCTGTGGGACTTTGCTGCCAGGACCCTACCTGATAGAGAATGGGACACAGGGTCCCCAGGGCACTGGCAGTCAGTGCAATCTGCCATTGGCACAGCTTGTGCCACCCTTTGAGAATTGAGCCCTCTGTCTAGCTTCCAATTCTCTGAGTGCCATTTTCAGATGCTTAGTTGAAACACCATTCTGTAAATGTAAAAAATATGCTCAAAGTGCAAATGTATTATTTATCCCCAAACAACTTGCTTTATTTACCCAATTTATTCACCACTGTTATGGTATAATATAAAATTACATTTAAATACATTTCTTGTAAAAAGTTGGCCACATGCAGCCTCAGAATTGCCTTTAGAATAAATGCAAGCTGTTGGAAGATGTGACAAAACAAATAATGTGCAGCTCTTGACTGTAAACTAAAACTGACTGGTAACAATTGTTTAGATATTGCCTAGGATCATAGTAAAAAGAATCATAATTTGAGGATTGAAAAGGAGGCCTTGTTTTGCAGCCATTTTCTAAGAATCTTAACATTTTTAAAGCACTAAGATCTTTGCTTAGATGCCAACTGGTTTGAAGGAGTGGCCTTGCCTGTTTCAGCTGGTTTGTGCCACTTATGAACCTAAGCTACCCCATAAAAGCATTACCATGAAAAGAACACTCATCATAAAATATGTTATTTAAGCAACAAGGCACTCACGGAAGGCATTGTTGTGGTCCTCACCACACCTTGAGCGTGTTACTACACCTTGTATCTTCAGCCCACCTTATGAAGGTGGTAATGTCTCACAACAACACACACCCATGATTGCTTTATAGTGTTTATAATATAGCTCTATCACATTTATTTTAAAAGGACAATGTGAATTTGGGAAGAACATTGCTTTTATCTGACAGTGTGGAAACCAGACTGGTCCAAAATGACTGGAATCAAAATAACACTAACGCCTTGAAAACAAATTGCAGAAATACCAAAAAAGAGTCATAGAATCATTTTTGAATACCAGGTTTTACCTTTACCAGTAACTGAAAACACGTGCCTTTTGTAATAATGTAGTACTGAAGAACTTTTGTTAAAGAGCTAGTGTAGCCAAAATGGGTAGAGAGGAAAATAATAACAATTTTAAGAAGTAGTCAGTTGTACTTTTTTTTTCTGAAGTCTATTCCTTTATCCTTTTGCTCATCAGATAGTGGTCTATGTGATAATATTGTGCTGGATGTGTGGACATCTCTTAGCCTGGCAGCTGACATATCTAACTCTACTGCCCCACACTACATCATCAGCATTGTAACCTCACTGACTGTGACATCACAGGCGAATGAGCTGGCAGCTACTGCGTGGCTGTTCCTAAGCAGCACTCATGTCACACTCAGTGCAGTCACAATGCTGAAGATGTATTGGGGGAATAGAGCTAGATATGTCAACTGTCAGGCAGAATGTTGTTCCGCACATCACACTTACTAACATCAGGTAAACAATCTTCTAATTAAAGACAAAACGCACTCAAAACAGGAACCAAAACAAAAAAAGCAAAAAGGAAATCAAAAAAACTTCTGATCATAGGAGACACCATGATTTGGGGAGTTGGTACATATCTCCAGCTGGGGATAATGGTCAGATGTCTCCCAGGTACATCAGTGTGGAGAGACACTGACTGCATTGCTAAAATTGTTCAGGAAGCAGGAGAAAACATTGATGTCCTGGTACACATAGGGACTAACGTTCTCGCCTGCTGATCAGTTGTGGAGACCAAGGAACACCTGACCAGGCTGGGTGACAAACTATCATCCATTTCATCTGGCATCTCCTTCTCTGAGATCCTGCCAGTCTAGGAGATGGGGACAGATGGACAGAAGGTCAGAGAAGAGGAGATAGGAGAGCTAAACATGTGGCTCAAGGGCTGGTGCCAGGAAAAATGACACACACTTGTAGGGAACTGGCAACAATTTTCAGAGTGAAAGTTCTTTAAATTTGATGGACTGCATCTGACTAAGGAGGGAATCAATGCATTGGAGCAGAAGATTGATGTCTTTGCAGAATATTTAAACTAGCAAATGGGGAGAGGGGTGCAGCACCCAAAGCATCGAATGGGAAGAACACCCTTCCCCCCTCAGTTAGTGGCCAAACATTAGTTCAGCATGTTTGTAGTTCATTTGCATCACCAGGTAAAGAAAATGGTCTGGCTCCCCATACGATGCAGAGGGAAAATGCTGGACCTCACCAAACAACTAACACACCACAATCTGACCAATGGAAAATCACGTACACAAATGCTCGCAGACTGGGAAACAAGATCCCAGACCTGCAGGCACTAATGACAGAGGCAAAACTGGACATAGTAGCCATTAGCGAGACATGGTTTACCAGTAACCACACTTGGAAGACTTCAGTACCTGTCTATCTACTGTTCAGAAGAGACCGAGGTGCAAAAAGGAGGGGTGGAGTGGCCCTTTATGTCAATGAAAATATCAAAGCTACAGAAATTCAGAATACACATAAGGAGCCAGAAGAACTGTGGGTCACCCTGGAAATAGGAAATGGGACAACCATATACAAACTGGGGTTGTTTACAGGCAACCAGACCAGAGGGATGACATAGACACATTACTGTTAGAAGATATACGAAACATGACAGCCAAAGGGGAGGTTCTGCTAATGGGAGACCTCAACATGCCAGATACAGATTGGTCAATACCAGCAGGAACATCTGCCAGAACTAGACACATAGTGGATTCCTAGCAGAGGGAGGGCCTCAAGCAATTGATACAACAATCCACAAGTGACAGGGCTATCCTGGATCTAGTACTGACTAAAGGAGAAAGGATCACAGATCTCCAGGTAGAAGGTCACCTGGGGGCCAGTGACCATCACATGGTATGGTTCAAATTGGCCACTAGAACTAAATAATCCCATTCCAAGGCAAAAATATGGGACATCAGAGGAACTGACTTTGATAAGATTGCCAACAGAGTTAAGCTAGCCCTTGCAAGACAAAATACAGGTAAGGGGGTACAGGCAACGTGGGCCAGCATTAAGGATGCAATACTTGAAGCAACATTCCATTGTATTAGGGAGAAAGGCAAAAGCAAAAAAAGGGAATAAACCACATTAGTTCTCAAAAATAGTAGCAGAAAAGATCAGAGCCAAAACTCTGGCCTTCAAAAAATATAAGGGAACACAGCGGGACAAAGATAGGGAGGCATACCAAACTTCCCTAAGGGAAGCAGGGAAGGCAGTAAAGCAGGCAAAGGCCCAAACCGAGGAAACACTAGCACAAACAGTAAAAGACAGGGACGAGATGTTCTATAGATACATTAGTGAAAGGAGAAAGTCCAGAGCGGGTATTGCTAAGATCAAAGGGGATAAGGGACAGTGTGTGGAGGAAGACCGAGGAAAAGCATCTATCCTAAATAGATACATCGGCTCAGTATTTACTGAGGAGAAGGAAGGGCAGGGCTCACAGCTCAGCACCATGGACACAGGGGGAGGGAGGTGTGTACAAGTCCCTTCACAAAAGAAAGGATCCTACTAGAGCTCGCTAAGCTCAGGGTGGACAAGGCAATGGGATCTGAAGGCATACATCCCGGGGTAGTAAAGGAGCTAAGGGTAGAACAAGCAGAGCCATTAGCAGAACTGTTTAATGAGTCTCTGAACACAGGAGAGGTCCCAGAAGACTGGAGAAGGACTCATGTGATCCCGCTCCACAAGAGTGGCAGCAGGGAGGAGGCAGGGAACTACAGACCAGTCAGTCATACCTCAGTAGTGGGCAAGATTATGGAGGCAGTCCTTAAGGAAAGGATAGTGCAACTCCTGGAACCCATAGGAGCAGAGGATCCAAGACAGCCTGGGTTTACAGCCGGAAGGTGCTGTCAAACTAATCTCATAGATTTCTTTGACTGGGTAACCAGAGTGGTGGACCAAGGTGGTGCAGTTGATGTCACCTACCTTGACTTTAGTAAAGCGTTTGATACTGTTCCACATAGAAAATTGACTAATAAGCTGGGTAGGCTCGGGGTGGGTCAGAGGTTGGTCAACTGGGTGGCAAACTGGTCGGTGGGCAGAAAACAGAGAGTGGTGGTAAATGGTTTACAGTCAGAAGAGATGAAAGTCACAAGTGGGGTACCTCAGGGATCAATCCTGGGGCCAGTCCTCTTCAATATCTTCATCAGTGACATTGCAGATGGACTGGAGGGTAAGGTTTGCCTGTTTACAAATGACACCAATATCTGTAGCAGAGTAGATGATCCAGATGGGGTGGGCATAATGAGAAGAGGTCTGGAAAAACTGGAAAAATGGTCAGAAGAGTGGCAAGTGGGGTTTAATACAAAGAAGTGCAAGATCATGCACCTAGAGAACAGCAACCCTGAAGCTACCCATAGGTTGGGAGGAGAGTTGCTGGCAATCACAAGGGAAGAAAGAGACTTGGGCATCATCATCACAGATGACCTTAAACCATCCAAACGGACCACTAAAGCAGTAGGTAAGGCTAGAGGGATGTTAAAGTGTATTAGTAGGGATATTACAAGTTATAAGAGGGAGGTAACAATCCCTCTTCACAAGACACTGGTTTGGCCCCATCTGGAGTACTGCTGGCCCCATCTGGAGTACTGCATGCAGTACTGGAGGCCGCACCTGCACAAGGACATTAACAAAATAGAGACAGTCCAGAGAAGAGCAACCAAAATGTTGCAGGGACTGCATCAGAAAACATAAGGACAGATTAAAGGAGTTCAATATGTATAACCTAGAGCAAAGAAGGGAGAGAGGTGATATGATCGAAACACTCAAACATCTTAAAGGCATTAACAAGGTGAAAGTGTCTAACATGTTTCAATATAAGTAAAATAATTGTAGGACAAGAGGACACAGCATGAGATTGGAGGGAGGTAATGTGAGGAAGTTCTTTTTCACAGAAAGGATGGTGGATGCATGCCATGACCTACCTCAGGAAGTGGCGGCTATGAATACAGTGCAGGGCTTCAAACAGGCATGGGATAGGCATAAGGTAGTAATACAGATGAGTATGAATAGATAGGCCATTGACAGAGTAAAGGCCTATGGCACATTCACAAGGTAGAAAAATGCAGTCCTTATCTGCTGTCAACGTCTATGTTTCTATGTTCTATGTTTCTAAAGGGAAAAACAAAAGTACCTCAGATATAAAAGTTGGCTGCTTTTACAATGTAATATTAGTTTTAGGAAGTACACTAGCTCTTTAAATTTCTAGTTGATATGGTGTTCAAAAATAATTGATTATGGATAGGAAAAATCTGAATGCTGATTTGTCTAGAGTCAGTTCCAGACATGATACTGTTTCAATTCCACATCATGGTCTGAAACTGATTGAAAAACCTATGTAAAAGTATTTTTTATTTCATTCTACAGGATCCATTGTACAATGACAATAAGGCACTCCAGGGTGTATGTTATACTGTTAATGTCCCCTCGTGGGTAGTTAAAGGCTCACAGCTCTACTTCATGTCTTACATCACAATGCACCCAAGGTGTGACAACATCCAGCATAACACATACTGCTGTCAGGCCTCATTTTTACTAGCATGGGAGATAATTATGATGCAT
Source organism: Neoceratodus forsteri (assembly GCA_016271365.2). NCBI lineage: Eukaryota > Metazoa > Chordata > Ceratodontiformes > Ceratodontidae > Neoceratodus > Neoceratodus forsteri. The sequence goes on from CM057450.1 coordinate 1,648,818,609, forward strand.
CCTGAACATGAGGTGTTGCATGAAGACACTGTCAGAGAATCTGTGCAGAGTAATAACATTGATGGTAACTATGGGTTTGAGTAGTCATTCGAGCACACAGGTTAGAGTTAATCCTGGGTTTGTTACAGTGACTATCCGGCCCAGCAACAGTGTCCTAGACCAGCTGAGCCCTATCAGGCAGATCCCAGAGTATCAAAACTACTACTCCCAACACTCCTGCAGAACAACATTGTGAGTCATTGAGGAATTCAGATGGGTGACCCTCAAATACAATGATGTGACAGATATGCCCTGGGCGAGAGCTGAAGGTGCAGCTAATGATGGAGACCCTGGAGCATACAGCAGCAGCAAGGTCTGTTGGATTGAAGGAATGTGGCCCAGGTATGGGGGTGGGGGATGGGAAGCATGGTGGTCCTAACAAGACTGTGACCGACAATTACACATGGCAGATGGGTGCATTAGAACTGCCCCCTTACTTGATCTATGTTGCTCGAACATTGTTGAAAACCCCAGGATTTGGGGAGTGGCTTTGCCTAGAACCAAGAAGGAAGCATAATAGCCTAGCTCTCTCAACCACTGGGATTAATATCCACCAGAACCCACCATCAGTACTTAAAACTCTATATTACTGCTAGCACCAACTGCTAGACTACAAGGAGCTGCCCTTTTTCAAACAAATTTGGGAAATTTCATCTACTCACCTCTGCAGATCCAGCTGTGCAGCCCCGGGCTGAAAGCACCTCCTTGAAGCATGGCCTCTGCTCCAGTGACTGGTTGGGACCCTGCAAAAGTAGAAATTATGTTTGCACAAATAATAAACAGCTCAACTAACTATCGCAATGAGCCATAATACACAAACCGTGCAGACAATAGAGGCTCGCCTATTTCAAACAGAGCGGAGGATAAACTTCCAGAAGGCCAGGATCCAAGAGCTCACGCACACTGTAAGGGAGAAAAGCAGGGCCCTGCACTTCATGGAAGAGAAAATGGATGACCTAGAGAAACAGAGTTGAAGAAACAACCTCCAGTTCCTAGGTTTCCCCGAAGGCTTGAAGCAAAAAGATGACTTGATTTCTCCAGTGCTCCCTCCCAACCATGCTGGATTTTCCCCAAGATACTGCTTTACACATCAAGCGTGCACATTGCTCCCTGGCCCCTCTGCCTAGGCCAGGTGAGAGGTCCCGGCCAATTTTAGCAAGATTTCTAGATTTCCAGCAGAAGGAAATGATTACTGCAGCAGCCCGCAATAAGGGGCAAATGGAATGGAATGGCCACAGAATACAAATTTTTCAGGACTACTCCAAGGGCCTCTCCGATCGCTGAAGAGACTACACAGACTGCCATAAACTGCTCTACTCCTTAAACGTACCATTCTTGATCCGCTGTCCAGCAGCCATGCAGATCATCCACAACGGGGTGCTGCTGCTCTTCTTGCACCCGGACAATGCAATGGATTTTCTACACAAGTCTTTTCCCCAGGAGTTCTGGATGGCAAGAGAGCTTGCAGGAAAACACAGCCCCTCCTCTCAAGATGGCATGGATACATCGGACTCTACCCCAGCAGCTGATGCTAATCTTAGGCACTCTGAAGGGAATCCTGTCTGGTCTTCTACCTCTAGATCCTGGAAAGGAAGACTGACAACCCACATGTTGGAAGAGACCACCCCAATGACCGTAAATGATCCAGGAGCCCAGGTGGAGGTAGCTTATGGAGTGATGCACCCATTAACTAGACGGCCTTCCATACATCAAATAAGTATGCACCGCTCAGCAAATTGCTGCTGGAGGCTCTGACTCAGCCTTCTGACCACCAAGCCCTTGTTGAAAGCTCTCTGCCACCTCCAACAAAGTCCCCAATGAAGGTGTGGGCTGACTTAGCCACAGCGGACTCTCCTACTTCTTCTCACACAGCTGGAGCTTCAGGACTGCCAGAACCACTGCCGAGAGCTACACAACATCACTTGCCAAGCCTGATCAACTCTACAGCTATTCAGATCGGCAACGGATGACTGCCAGAGCTGTTTTCAGATAAGTGCATTTATGTTTTGTTGGGTTAAGGCTGTTGTAGGAGCTAGGGGGTGGTTGGGGGACACACCAGCATTTGCCTTTCATACTCACTGCCAGTTGCCAGTCAAGGTGAGGCCCTAACTGTGTTCTCATTACCTCCCCTTCCCCCAAGCCCCCCACCTCCCCAACAAGACCTCAACAAACACTCTATTGGGTATGGATGAGCGCTCAAAACTGCACTGGACATAGTCCTAACAACCACTATCCTGGCACTGTGTGGCCCTAATTTGGCAGCGGGCGATAGGGGAATGCTGCAGGACATGAACAGTTACTTACGGGCCTCCAGGCTGGGTTACGATATATAAGTGTCTGCATGTCAGATTAAGAGTTGGCTACCTTACATAATGTATAAATATTTTCCTTTCCTGGCACCCTTAAAGATACCCCCCCCCAGAGTGTCCCTATCTGTCCCCTGTAAGAAGTTCATACCATGTGCTTACTTTGGAGGGCCCAGAGAGCCAAGACTGATTGTTCGTCTTGCATGGGACCCCATAAGGGTGGGATGTAAAGACAATCAATGGCATCCAACTAACAAACTACTATATGCATGCCTTAGTTATGCTGAGCTATGAATCATACCACCCTTGAGTACAGCTTGCAGCAGGAAAATACCCCCTGTCTTATGAGTAATACAGTGATAATTCTTGCACAACCCATCAAGCCAGCAAATGCCCTGGTGAAGCTATGCTAGCACTCTCAAAAGTCCCTGTGAGGGCATCCCAGTGGTTCGGCTATTACCCCAAACCACATGTGCCTTCCTTCAAGGTTACTGCCTTACCAGGTCTGGGCTTCATCCCTGATAATAAAGCCTATCTCGCACCCCCAGGAGTGGGCAGGCGAGCCTCAGGTGCACAAGCTGCCGGCTTTACACCTGCATCACACCAAACAAGCAGCAGTTGTAAAATGTTGTATAGTTAGATTTGTACTGTTATTGTTTAGTTAGGGTATTACAAGACTGTTAGACTGTTATTTTACAGATACTCGGGATGACTACTTAAGGAACATTAGGGTGTGTTTCGTAGAACTGGAGTTATCAAAATTACTGTACTCGCCCAGTGGAATTTCAGACAGGACCACAGCTACTGAGTGTCCCTTTGTACAGTCCCCTTACTACACACTTATACCCCTCATGGAAAATGGATAAGCTAAACTGTCTTACCTGGAATGTCTGGGGTCTAAACACCCTGGTAAAACAGTAACAGGTCCTTTCAGACTTAAAAAAGCTGGGGGCCAGCCTGGTCTTCCCCCAGAAGACTAAACTGAACTCTCTTGACCATGCCAAGATGGTCAAAGAATGAGTCAGGCACTTATTCTCAGCATCCACACCCACTAGAAACTGTGGGATGGCCATCCTTGTGAACAAGACCCTCAGATGGACTTCACAGAAAACCAAAAGGATGTACAAAATAGGTAGGTTTTCACCCTCATGGAAACACTGGAGGGCCCCCTTCTCCTGGGTAATATATTCACCCCAATAAAGACTCACCTGCTTACTTCCACAAAATAGCCCAGGAGATGGAAGAATTAACAGAACCCAGTACCCCCATTGTCTTGGGAGGGGACCTTAACCAGGCCATATCCCCACAAATGGATTGCAGCTCCAGTGGGCAGGAATCCCTGCCCAAAGGCCCAAATTTCCCTTCAACAATTAATGCAAGACATAGGACTCTCGGACACATGGCTGGTTTTCCACCCATGTGTGCGTTACTACACATTCCACTTGCCAGTGCATGGGTCATACAGACAACTAGATAACTGGCTGGTCTCCCCACAAATCTCTCACCAGGCACTGGGATCCAAGATACTCCCAACTGTGAAATCAGATCATGCCACAGTCCACCTGCATGTTCTTTGGGGCCCCATAAATACCCCCTCCCCCCATGGAGGTTGGACCTCCTACTCCTTAGGTACACAGACTTCCAACCCTGGCTCAACAACCTGGCTACCCTTTTCTTAAAAAGAAAACCATATTGCACATATGTCTGCAGGTACCACCTGGGATGCCCTTAAGGTCATCCTTAGGGGAAGATAATGGGGTTAGCCGCTAGGTGGCATAGGAAACGAGAACAACAGCTTTGCAGTTTGGAGATGCAGCTACAGGGAGCACAAAAAATAGCCAAAGATGCCTCCCACTCTCATCCTGACCCCTTGGTGGAACGCACCATTTTGAGTCTCAGAACTGAGATTAGCAACCTGCTATCCAGGAAAGCAGAAGTGCCTATTCTCAGACTGAGACATAAATACTGGGAGGGAGGGGAGAAAGTGGTAAAGTACTAGCATATAGGCTAAGGAAGCAGCAAGCAGACTGTTACATAGTTGGGCTGAGGGATGACAGTGGGAGGACACAAACCAGTGCAGAGGCTATAAATACCATTATGAAACAATTTTACACTAAGCTACTATATACTCCTCATCCAGGCAAATGGGGAATGCTCAAGTTAAAAGGTTTTTGTCCTCCCTTGACCTCCCCAAGTTCACAGCTACACAAGCTGCTCTCCTAGAGGACCCAATCAGTAAAGAATAAATAGAACATGCCTTGAAGGCTATGAGAACTGGCAGGGTCCCTGGGGGGATGGATTTCCAGGTGAGCTTTGGCAATCATTATCTGATACTATCTACCCACTGCTCTGCACAGTCTACAATGATGCCCTTATCACAGGCAACTTTCCACCCACTCTGCGTGAAACTGTCATTGCAGTCCTCTCACAAGGAGTCGGCAGGCCACGGAGGAGTGTGAGTGGTGTCAGTTGCCTTCTTGCACCTGGGGGGACTTCCTACTAAATTTAAGAAATGTGGGTACTGGGGGGAGGGGTGATTTGGGTCCTGCTGCCAGGTGTGTGTATGGGGGATGATTTATTTAATTAAATAATAGAAAGAGGAGAAGGTGGCTAGCCATGGAGGCAGGTGGGTTCTGCCGGTTGACCATCATGGGAATTTGTTAATATTGAAAATGTGGGTGCTGGGGGGGGTAGAAGGAGGGAAATGGGCTCAATGCAGAGGATGGAGAAACAGTGATTGTTTTTACTGTGGTTGGGCTGGGGCAGAGGGTGGACATTTTTACTCCGTCCTGCAGGTACATGAATTACGACACCATATTTCTGAATAGTTGTGTCCCCAAATAAGAATATTCAGCCAAATATTCTAAATAAGGTATTCACCGACCCCTAGTACCAGTTATGGAGAAAGGATCATGGAAAACAAGTTGGTGCTGTGGTAATTTGTAGTATATGAACTGTACTCTTTTGATGTTGTAACCAATCCAGCTGTTAGTGGAAACCATTGTAAATGAGTGTCTGTCTCAATGGTGTATCAATTTCTTACGCACAATTCTTCTTACTGTTATGTGATAGTACTCTTAAAATATAATGTAACCTGCCTTTTCAGTTATTGTGTTCCCAATAAATTACACCCATGACTTCTTTAATATGGGAGTCTTTAATGTAGACTGGAACTCTCCCCATACAGACCTAACTGTCTTAAAACACTCAGTTTTAGATTTGTGTCTATTACAACTTATTAATAGCCTTACTGTACTTATCCGAACCATAACATTTGTTCAGCTCCTTGTTGCTCAATCTGATCATTATGAATAAGCCAAAAATGTTAAATATACATGAAGTCATAGCTGATTCATTCAGTGACCATGGGATTACCTGATGCATTTAAGAGCATGAAGCCATCTGGTTTACCTAGATACAGTATATTTCCTATCAGCAAACACTCTTTAAATGCTTTGACTATACTTCCATTTTGATAGAACTGGAGAATGTAAAATGGGATAGGCTGACATTGATTTCAACCAAAATGGAGACCTGTGCCTTCTTTAAATCTAAATTTCTAATTATCTGTATCAGGCAAGCTTCAGTTCATACTAAACATATTGAACTCCATAATGCACCATGGTATTCTTCCCATGTACAGTATGCAAATATCAGAAATCAGAAATGAAACATAGAAACGTAGTATTTGACCACAGATAATGGCGTTTTGCCCCATCCAGTCAAACCATTTCTCCCTACCTTCCTGCCTGCACTACTAACATACCCAGTCTACAGCTCTTTCTCCTTCCCAGCCTTCCTTTCCACAATGATTCTCTTCCATTCCTGAACTCCATCACCTCCACTGAAAGGCTGTTGCAGGAATCCACCATTCTTTTTGTGAATGAATGAATGAATGAATAAAATTTATTTTGATACAGGTAATAAAATTGTTAGGGTATTACCCTATTTGCAGCACTCTCCTGTACAAAACATGTTAAAAGTACATATAAACATTTAACATGTAATTTCTATCATTTATATCTCATAGTCTCAGAAGAGATTACTTTTATAAAAAAAAATACACAGGTGTGATTTAAGTAATTTTCCAAAACCTTTTGGAAAGTGCAATATGAGGAGATACATTTCAGATTGTTTGGTAACTTGTTCCAAGATATGGACACAGAATTTTAAAGCATGGCATCCCCATATCTGTTATGTGATCTGACAGTTGGAATATTTACATTATGATTTCTCAAATTATATCCCTTTTCCACCTCATGAGTGAGGTTCACAATTCCCCCTTTGTTGCATATTTTCTTCTGATGAATTAGTTTATGACACCAGGTTGGCCAAATATAACTTCTTTTTTCTTCCAGATGCAACCAGCCTAATTTCTCATACAGTATACAGTGATGTCTTCCATGTTTACTCTTGGTTACAAATTTTTCCAATTTATAATAAAGTTGGTTTAGCTTGTTTATTTCAGTTTTTTTAGCATTTCTATACACTATCAAGCCATACTTTATCACAGGAATCAACATGTGATTCATAATTTTCTTTCTTGTCTCAATTGTTAAACAGTTTGCTACTTTCATTAAGGCCTCCAGTTTTTGATTAATCTTTTTAACTGTAGATTTTATGTGTCCTTTAAAGTTTAATTGATTATCCACTACTACCCTCAAATATTTATAGTTGGTTGCTTTTTCCATCTTGAGCCCATTGCTAAACCTCACATCCAGTGTCCCGCCCTGGAAATTATTATTGCCAGATTGAAAATATAGACATTGTGTTTTTTTTCTTATTTAACAATAGACCTGATGTTTCAAACCAGGTCTCCCTACTACTCAAGTCTTCCTAAAGTTTTTGTTCCAGCTGTGGGGTGACTGAACACGGAAACCACCAGCATGGTGTCATCCATGTACAGATACACCCACTGTTTTTAATATTCCTTTCCAGAGCATTCACGTGGACATTAAAGAACAATGGGCCCAGGATGGATCCCTGTGGTACCCCTCAAATTACCCTTTTCATTTGTGTAACACAGGTACCATTAGCAACACATTGTCTCCTATTAGATAGGTATGATTTGAACCAGTGCAGTGGTTCTTGGTGGACACCTATTTCTAACAATCTCTCCAGCACTGCCTGGTGGTCAGTCAGGTTAAAGGCTTTGCTGATGCCATGAATACCACCCCTGTTTCCCTCCCCTGAATCATAGAGGAAGTAATTAAGTTGTTAAACTCCATAAGGGTGGTACCTGTGGACCTCCCAGCCCAAACCCATGTTGAGCAGCAGACAATAAATCATGGTCCTCCAAATATTTATAGAATTGCCTATGTACCAACCTCACAAGTACTTTAGGCATAGTTGACAGCAGAACTATAGGTTTATAATTAGAGGGTATTGTTGCTTTTCCTCCTTTGTACATTATATTGGAACCACCTCACCCATTTTCCACTTTTCTGGAAAAATCCCACTGCACAAGCTCCAATTAAACAAGTATGTCAAGAGGGTAGTCAATATGTCCGCTCTCATTTTGTGAAAATTTGGCTCTATTCCATCAATACCTCCTGCTTTGTTACACTTTTAAGTTCCTTAACTCCTTCTCAATCTCCTTCACTGCCAATCTTCTAAACCGAAAGGGGGATAGAAAAGTTTGGGTTGTCCTGAAGTTACTGCATGTCTCTGTTTAAGCATTTTTACTAGTTGTACTGCTATTATATCTTCAGTATCTCTCCTAGGAGAAGTTATGTTTAAGTCTGAAAGATTTATGAAATAGTCATTTAACACTTCCCCTACCTCTTTTTGTTCCTGAATCAGTCTACCATTATTTATTAATTGGGTCTGGTTAACCCCAACCAGTGGTTGTTGAACTTTATTAACACATTTCCAAAAATGTTTTGGATTACTTGATCGCTCAAAATCTGACTTATAGTACCTCTTTTTTGCCATCCTAGTATTCTCTGAACATTTATTTCACCATGTTTTATGTGTATTCCAATCATCTATACTTTTTGTTCTTCTTGCTTTCTTTCACAGCCTATTTTTTTATCCTTATCTGAGTTTTAAATCCATCAGTCATCCAAGGAAGATTCCTTCCCTCTAGTTTCTTTCATACTTTAGGGGCATGTTTTTCTATTATCTGTTTTAGAGTATTTGTTGGATCTTGTACGGCTAAGTTTATATCTGGTATAAGGACTTCCTCACATCTATCCTGAATCTACAACCCTCCAGCTTCATAGCATACCCCCTTGTTCTTGAGCACCTTTTCATCTGAAAAATCTTCCCTCCTATACTTTATTTACCCACCAGGGTTATTTAAAGGTCTTTATCATATCCCCCACCTCCTCTGTTCCAGGATGTACAATGGCATCCCCAGGATGAAACTCAGTTCCGCAGCATTTTGCAACACTGTGCAGAATTCTGCAGTAGACCTACTGAATAAAGCAATGTAATTTCAATGGCAATTAGTCCCTGTTGTCATTCAGGAAAATGTGACACTGACAGGATGAAGTGAATGCCAAAGTTTCCTGCATGACAAAAGAGACTAATTGCCATTGTAATTACATTGCTTTATTCAGTAGGTCTGCTGCAGCATACTGCAGAGTGCTTTAAAAGTGGATTTCATCCTGTGGGACACCACTGTACATATTTAGGTTCTTTAGTCTCTCCTTGTAGGGCTTTTGATGCAGATCCAGCACCATTTTAGTTGCCCTCCTCTGGACTGCCTCCAGTCTGTCTATGTCCTTCCAGAGATGTGGTCTCCAGCAGTGACACAGTACTGTAGGTGGGGTCTTACCAGTGTTCTATACAAAGGTAACACCACCTCCCTCTTTCTCCTGGTGATACCCCTCCCTATGCACACAACTATCCCTCTCTATTGCCTTGTTGTACTACCTGGCCACCTTTAGGTCATTTGATATGAAGCTTGGAAGAAGGCCAAAATAACACATTCAGAAAGTGATTGGCAGAACTATGGGCACCTTCATAAGATGTGCAATCTCTAATTAACATCAGAACTGCAAAATCTGCCTTTTTCAGGGATAAGCTTGAAAGTTCCCATAATGCCACCACTGGCTCCTTTTGGAAACTATTAAAGGGCTTAAGTTATAACCATAAATCTGACCTTTGCAATTAATTTTTGGTCATGAACATCATACCTACTGTATAGATCAGACTGTTCAGACTTTCAGTTTATACTGAGCAGAGTTCTGTCATATGTTTTAAGCCTCAGAAAAGTCTACATTCCATTAGGGCTGCTGATATTCAGCCTGGTTTACCAGCCCAAACCCTACCCATTACAAAGTAATTAGTAGTGTTGGGCAAACTGGGTGGACTGGTGGACCTTTTTCTGTCATCATGTTCTATGTTTATCTGTTTCAAATTCTACGTCTAATTAATTATTCATGAACCTAGCAAGGCTCCTGAATGGCTACTGGATTGGTCATTAACATCTTCAAAATGACCAATCCAGCTGCCAAATGATGCTGTGTGGCACATAGGGCTCACACCACACAGTTACACCCTACATCTGTGTTACAAAATGGCATAAAAATAAAATTGTTATTGTGGTTAGACTCATCATCATGATAACAACCTTGAAGCAAGTCATTTCCAAAGGATTAATAACTCACTGGTGGGGTGGCATGAGGCACAGTATCATGCCACCCACCCCCTCAGCTGGTCATTAATCCCTCAGAAATGACCAGCTTTGTGGTCATTATTGCTTAAATAAACTCTCACTTACAGCTTATGACTGATGCTGAAGGCTCTATGCAAAGCATCACATCTGTGGGATAGAGCCTGATACAGCAGACATATGGGGAAGACTCCCAGGCCTGCATCTTGGCCTTGAGTCATGAGCATAGGGTCTGAGGCAGGAGGTGGGGATTAGGTTTAAAAACACCATACCACCATATTTCCATCCTTTTGTGGCTTTGGAACCCTAAAAATGCATTAATGTAGATTTTCCAATGCATTTGTAATGTTTTTGTTGGTGCCTTATCTTGGTTTATCATTAAAACTGCCTTTCTTTTCATTGTAAACTCTCTGAGCCCGATTCTCAAAGTTCCAATTTTGATGCAAGGTGCATGTGCCACACAGCAGTGCCACAAGAGACACCTTACATCAAAACCTGCAGACTTCAGGATTCTCCATGATCCCCCGTGCCACAGCCAGACCCAGTGCACCACATTGGCTAAGCGCCAGGCCTGTGCCATGCAGCTGGGTGCACCAGGGTGCTGGGGGCTTGTGGCAGATGCAAGTTGCCATATTCCCTAATCAAGGATTCTCAAAACCCTGCCAGAGGGCACACTTTAAAGTACCATTAGACCAGCCAGAGCTGATCTAACAGTACTTAGAAGTGTGTCCTCTGGGAGGATTTAAGGAACATGTGCCTCCCCAAGGGCCCACCCTGGAAGGTAGGTAACATGTGTCATGGTCTCCTCTCCCTATGCCCGATCTGCCCTTGACATAGACCTGTATCTTTCCCTGTTGGTCTAGCGGACCCCATCCCTATCCCTGATATATCTGTATAATATAACATATAACTTTCTCTGGTGATCTAGTTGACCCCACTCCCCCACCCTGACAGGCAGTGCCCCACAACCCCACTTGTCCTGTTGCATTCGTGAGCCAGCGACTGGCAAAGCCCTCCAGTTCTCCACCACACTCACTGTTGCTGACTGAAGAAGAGTGAGTGTGTACTTGCACAGCTGACTGTACAGTACACACTCATTAACAGCTCTGTTGGTGGCCAGCTATGGTGAAGACTAGAGGGCTGTGCCAGTTGCCAGCTCAGGTATGGGACAGGGGGAAGCAGGGTGGTGGGGGATGGGGGTTCTACTAGATGGTCAGGAAAGTAATATGTTATATTATATGGGCAGATAGGGAATAGGGAGGAGTGTACACTAGACTACCAGGTACATGATTACTTTTAATAAAAATGGAATTGGGGCTGGGAGGGGCACTAGCCACCAGGGACTGCTTTATATTTTACATGTACGGTATATACTTTACTTGTTACACATACTGTCCAGGGGTGTTTTTATTACCCCACCACTTAGTTCTCACCTGCCATGAGTGCCACCCAACTGTGCTCACAGCTTGTGGCAAACCTCTCAGGTGTGCTGTCTCTTCGGTGCATGGCCTCTTTTGTCACAAGCTGTGGGACTTTGCTGCCAGGACCCTACCTGATAGAGAATGGGACACAGGGTCCCCAGGGCACTGGCAGTCAGTGCAATCTGCCATTGGCACAGCTTGTGCCACCCTTTGAGAATTGAGCCCTCTGTCTAGCTTCCAGTTCTCTGAGTGCCATTTTCAGATGCTTAGTTGAAACACCATTCTGTAAATGTAAAAAATATGCTCAAAGTGCAAATGTATTATTTATCCCCAAACAACTTGCTTTATTTACCCAATTTATTCACCACTGTTGTGGTATAATATAAAATTACATTTAAATACATTTCTTATAAAAAGTTGGCCACATGCAGCCTCAGAATTGTCTTTAGAATGAATGTAACTTGTTGGAAGATGTGACAAATCAAATAATGTGCAGCTCTTGACTATAAACTAAAAATAACTGGTAACAATTGTTTAGTCATTGCCTAGGATCATACTAAAAAGAATCATCATTTGAGGATTGAAAAGGAGACCTTGTTTTGCAGCCGTTTTCTAAGAATCTTAACATTTTTAAAGCACTAAGATCTTTGGTTAGATGCCAACTGGTTTGATGGATTGGCCTTGCCTGTTTCAGCTGGTTTGTGCCACTTATGAACCTAAGCTACCCCATAAAAGCGTAACCATGAAAAGAACATTCATCACAAAATATGTTATTTAAGCAACAAGGCACTCATGGAAGACATTGTTGTGGTCCTCACCACACCCTGAGCATGTTACACCTCGTATCTTCAGCCCACCTTAAGAAGGTGGTAATGTATCACAACAATACACACCCTTGATTGCTTTATAGTGTTTGTAATATAGCTCTATCACATTTATTTTAAAAGGACAATGTGAATTTGGGAAGAACACTGATTTATCTTGCAGTGTGGAAACCAGACTGGTCCAAAATGACTGGAATCAAAATAACACTCACACCTTGAAAACAAATTGCTGAAATACCAAAAAAAAGTCCTAGAATCACGTTTGAATACCAGGTTTTACCTTTACCAGTAACTGAAAACATGTGCCTTTTGTAATAATGTAGAACTGAAGAACTTTTGTTAAAGAGCTAGCATAGCCAAAATGGGTAGAGAGGAAAATAATAAAAATTGTAAGAAGCAGTCAGTTGTAACTTTTTATTTCTGAAGTCTATTCCTTTATCCTTTTGCTCATCAGAAAGTGGTCTATTTGATAATATCGTGCTAGATGTGTGGGACATCTCTTAACCTGGTAGCTGACATATCTAACTCTACTGCCCCACACTACATCATCAGCATTGTGACCTCACTGACTATGACATCACAGGTGAATGACCTGACAGCTACTGAGTGTCTGTTCCTAAGCAGCACTGATGTCACACTCAGTGCAGTCACAATGCTGATGATGTACTGGGGGGAATAGAGCTAGATATGTCAACTGTCAGGCAGAATGCTGTTCCACACATCGCACCTACTAGCATCAGGTAAACAATCTTCTAATTAAAGAAAGGAAGACAAGGTTTGCTGGTAAAGGCACCTAGCTTCACCTGAGCTCTTTTCTTCTAGGTATGCTTGTAAGGATAGAGCAAGGAACAACATTATCAGAGCAAGGAAAAAGATTAATGCTTATTTTGGCTAGGCAGATTTACTGTGTGTTATTGTTTTCTTCTGTGCTCTCAGATTTTGTTACTGTTTTTTGCTTACATTTTACTGCTTTCTTATTCTCTGATTCAGATTGTTGTTGCAGGGTATACTTTCTGCTGCATTATTATAGGGTATGCCTACAGGTCTGTTACTGTTTTGTAGTTAAAGATTACTGCAGTAATCTTCTCTGATTCAACTTGTTTTTTGCAAGGTATATCTTCTGTTAAAGTGTTCTGCAGGTTGTGCTTACAGGTGTTGTTACTTTTTTACTGCTTTATTTTTCTCTGTAACAAAATGTTTTTTGCAAGGTATGTCTTCTGTGAAATGGTTACAGGTGGTGCTTACAGGTTTTACAGTTTTAGCTATCATTAGGCTTAGCTTTCAGGGTTAATTACAGGAGCACATACGAGATACAGACTGGGGGATAGTGACTGCATTTGTTCTTAGTTGATTGTTTCTGCTCTTACCTCCTTGTTTCTGTCATCCATGGTTCTTCTTTTTCGGCAGGGGAAGGACCCAACCACACACTCCCATCCCCAACCACCCCATGCTACACTCCTTTTAATGAGTAGCACAGTCGTGACATTTCCTGTAGCAAAGCAGGAGGGTGAGGATCAGAGGGGTATCCACACAGTGACCTCACTTACAGGGGAACAATTAATTTAACTTGTTATAGAAAAACAAACAGAGTAAACAAACAAACAAAAAAAAATGTTTCAAAAAAATATTTTGCTTTCATTTTCCTTCTAATTACTTGGACCAGGTTATAAACTCAGCAACTCAAATGAAATGGATATTATTAACTGCAGGTACTGTGGGACACTTTTCAAAAGGGCAGTTATACAGGATTTAGGATGTTGTCCTACATGCTAGACCATCAGAGATCTAAGGGCTCAGCTTCAGGTAGGATGGGCAGAGATTGTGCACCTCAAATCACATATTCAGGAGAAAATATATTACAAGAACTGCCCGCCATTTCCCCAACATCCAACTGAAGCACCTCAACCACAGAAGATAGTTGATCCAGGAGGTTGGCAGGTGGCTAGGAGGGTCAAATTGGGTGCCCCATCATTCAATGCTCACCAGCATATCACTTCCACAAACCATATAAAAACTACAAACAGGTATCTGCCTCTAGCTCCAAAATCAAACAAAGGCGCAGAGGATACTACAGAGCAGGGCATTGCAACACAGGAGCTAGCACTACAAAACTGGCCTAAAACAGGGACTAAAACAAAAAAAATCAAAAAAGGAATCCAAAACACTTCTGATCATAGGAGACTCCATGATTCGGGGAGTTGATACCTACCTTCAGCCAGGGTTAATGGTCAGATGTCTCCCAGGTACATAATCATGGAGAGACACTGACTGCATTGCTAAAATCATGCAGGAAGCATGAGAAAACATTGATGTCCTAGTACACATAGAGACAAACAATCTCACCAGCTGGCCAGTTGTGGAGACCAAGGAACACCGCACAAGGCTGGGAGACAAACTGTCATCCACTTCATCTGGCATCTCCTTCTCTGAGATCCTGCTGGTCTGGGAGAGGGGAACAGATGGACAGAAGGTCAGAGAAAGGGAGATAGGGGAGCTGAACATGTGGCTCAAGGGCTGGTGCTAGGAAAAAGGACACACATTTGTAGATAACTGGCAACAGTTTTGGGAGTGAAAGTTCTTTAAATTTGATGGACTGCATCTGACTAAGGAGGGAGTCAGTGCATTGGGGCAGAAGTTTGATGTCTTTGCAGAATATTTAAACTAGCAAATGGGGAGAGGGGTGCAGCACCTGATACATCAAATGGGAAGCACGCCCTTCCCCCTCAGCTAGTGATCAAACAGGAGTTCAGAATGTTTGTAGTTCATTTGCATCATCAGGTAAGGAAAAAGGTTCAGCTCACCATATGATGCACAGGGAAACACCAGACCTTGCCTAACAACTAATGCACTGAAATTTGGCCAGTGGAAAATCATGCACACTAATGCCCGCAGTCTGGGAAACAAGATCCCAGACCTGGAGAAAACAATGACAGAGGCTAAACTGGACATAGTAGCCATTAGCAAGACATGGTTCACCAGTAATCACACTTGGGAGACCTCAGTACCTGGCTATGTACTGTTCAGAAGAGACCGAGGTGCAAAGGGGGGGGGGGAGTGGTCCTTTATGTTAATGAAAATATCAAAGCTACAGAAATTCAGAATACACATAAGGAGCCAGAAGAACTGTGCGTCACCCAGGAACTAGGAAATGGGACAACCATACGAACTGCTGTTGTTTACAGGCATCCACACCAGGGAGATGACATAGACACATTACTGTTAGAAGATATACAAAACATGGCAGCCGAAGGGGAGGCTCTGCTATTGGGAGACTTCAACATGCCAGATACAGATTGGTCAATACCAGCAGGAACATCTGCCAGAACTAGACACATAGTGGATTTCCTGCAGGGGGAGGGACTCAAACAATTGATACAACAAGCCACAAGAGACAAGGCTATCCTGGCTCTAGTACTGACTAGTGGGGAAAGGATCAAAGATCTCCAGGTAGAAGGTTACCTGGAGGCCAGTGACCATCACATGGTATGGTTCAAATTGGCCACTAGAACTAAATAATCCCATTCCAAGGCAAAAATATGGGACGTCAGAGGAACTGACTTTGATAAGATTGCCAACAGGGTTAAGCTAGCCCTTGCAAGACAAAATACAGGTAAGGGGGTACAGGCAAAGTGAGCCAGCATTAAGGATGCAATACTTGAAGCAACATTCCATTGTGTTAGTGAGAAAGGCAAGAGCAAAAGAAGGAGGAAACCACTTTGGTTCTCAAAAACAGTAGCAGAAAAGATCAGAGTCAAAAGGCTGGCCTTCCGGAAATATAAGGGAACACAGCGGGACAAAGATAGGGAGGCATACCAAACTTCCCTAAGGGAAGCAGGAAAGGCAGTAAAGCAGGCAAAGGCCCAAACCAAGTAAACACTAGCATGAACAGTAAAAGAAGGGGATGAGATGTTCTATAGATACATTAGTGAAAGGAGAAAGTCCAGAGAGGGTATTGCTAAGATCAAAGGGGATATGGGGGAGTGTGTGGAGGAGGACCAAGGAAAGGCATCTATGGTAAATAGATACGTCAGCTCAGTATTTACTGAGGAGAAGGTAGGGCAGGGCTCACACTCAGCACCATGGACACAGGGGGAGGGAGGTATGAAGAAGTACCTTCACAAAAGAAAGGATCCTACAATAGCTTGCTAAACTCAGGGTGGAAATGGCAATGGGACCTGAAGGCATACATCCCAGGCTACTAAATGAGCTAAGGGTGGAACTAGCAGAGCCATTAGCAGAACTATTTAATGAGTCTCTGAGCACAGGAGAGGTCCCAGAAGACTGGAGAAGGGCTCATGTGATCCCGCTCCACAAGAGTGGCAGCAGGTAGGAGGCAAAGAACTACAGACCAGTCAGTCATACCTCAGAAGTGGGCAAGATTATGGAGGCACTCCTTAAGAAAAGGATAGTGCAACTCCTGGAATCCATAGGAGCACAGAATCCAAGACAGCATGGGTTTACAACCGGAAGGTGCTGTCAAACTAATCTCATAGATTTATTTGACTGGGTAACCAGAGTGGTGGACCAAGGGAGTGCAGTTGATGTCACCTACCTTGACTTTAACAAAGCTTTCGATACTGTTCCTCATAGAAGATTGATTAATAAACTGGGTAGGCTTGGGTTGGATCAGATGTTGGTCAACTGGGTGGCAAACTGGTTGATGGGCAGAAAACAGAGAGTGGTGGTAAATGGTTTACAGTCAGAAGAGATGAAAGTCACAAGTGGGGTACCTCAGGGATCAGTCCTGGGGACAATCCTCTTCAACATCTTTATCAGTGACATTGCAAATGGACTGGAGGGAAAGGTTTGCCTGTTTACAGGTGACACTAAGATCTGCAGCAGAGTAGATGATCCAGATGGGGTGGGCAGAATGAGAAGAGGTCTGGAAAAACTGGAAAATTGGTCAGAAGAGTGGCAAGTGGGGTTTAATACAAAGAAGTGCAAGATTATGCACATAGGGAAGAGAAACCCTGAAGCTACAATATCTATAGGTTGGGAGGGGAGTTGCTGGCAATCGCAAGGGAAGAAAGATACTTGGGCATCACATTCACAGATGACCTTAAATCATCCAAGCAGACCACTAAAGCAGTAGGTTAGGCTAGAGGGATGTTGGAGTGTAGTAGGGGTATCACAAGTTATAAGAGGGTGGTAATAATCCCTCTTTACAAGACACTGGTTTGGCCACATCTGGAGTACTGCATGCACCTGCACAAGGACATTAACAAAATCGAGGTAGTCCAGAGAAGGGCAACCAAAATGGTGGAGGGACTGCATCAGAAAACATATATGGACAGATTAATGAAGTTCAATATGTATACCCTAGAACAAAGGAGGGAGAAAGGTGATATTTATTTATTTAGTTTTTGTTGACCGGCTAAGTGCACTAGACAAATCCTGCCTATTTTCAGGCATGACCTGGGGGAGGGGATACAGATGAATGCCAACAGACCTTGAACCAGATTAAGCTTTTGATCTTAGTTGATTTTAGTTGATCTATATGATATGATCGAAACATTCAAACATCTTAAGGACATTAACAAGGTAAGGTTTCACATGCCATTGACAGAGTAAAGGCCTATGGCACATTCATAAGGTAATAAAAATGCAGTCCTTATCAACTGTCAGTTTCTATGTTTCTATGGTCTATGTTTCTAAAGGGAAAAACAAAAGTACCTCAGATATAAAAGTTGGCTGCTTTTACAATCTAATATTAGTTTTAGGCAGTACACTAGCTCTTTAAATTTTTAGTTGATCTATATGATATGATCGAAACATTCAAACATCTTAAGGGCATTAACAAGGTGAAAGAGTCTAACATGTTTCAATATAAGAAAAATAGCAGGACAAGAGGACACAGCATGAGATTAGCGGGATGTAATGTGAGGAAGTTCTTTTTCGCAGAAAGGTTGGTGGATGCATGGAATGACCTATCTCAGGAAGTGGTGGCTATGAATACAGTGCAGGGCTTCAGACAGGCATGGGATAGGCATAAGGGAGTAATACAGATGAGTATGAGTAGAAAGGCCATTGGCAGAGTAAAGGCCTATGGCACATTCTTAAGGTAATAAAAATGCAGTCCTTATCAACAGTCAGTTTCTATGTTTCTATGGTCTATGTTTCTAAAGGGAAAAACAAAAGTACCTCAGATATAAAAGTTGGCTGCTTTTACAATCTAATATTAGTTTTAGGCAGTACACTAGCTCTTTAAATTTTTAGTTGATATGGTGTTCAAAAATAGTTGATTATGGATAGGAAAAATCTGAATGCTGGTTTGTCTAGAGGTAGTTCCAGACATGATACTGTTTCAGTTCCACATCATGGCCTGAAACTAATTGAAAAACCTAGATAAAAGTATTTTTTATTTCATTCTACAGGATACATTGTACAATGACAATAAGGCACTCCAGGGTGTATTTTATACTGTTAATGTCCCCTCGTGGGTAGTTAAAGGCTCACAGCTGAGCTTCATGTCTCGCATCACAATGCACCCAAGATGTGACAACAACCAGCATAACACATACTGCTGTCAGGCCTCATTTTTCTAGCATGGGAGATAACTATGATGCATCCTGAACATGAGGTGTTGCATAAAGACACTGCCTGAGAATCTGTGCTGAGTAATAACATTCATGTTAACAATGGGTTTGAGTAGTCATTCGAGCACACAGGTTACAGTTAATCCTGGGTTTGTTACAGTGACTATCTGGCTGAGCAACAGTGTCCCAGACCAGCTGAGCCCAATCTGGCAGATCCCAGGGTATCAATACTACTACTCCCAACACTCCTGCAGAACAACATTGTGAGTCATTGAGGAATTCAGAGGGGTGGCCCTCACATACAGTGATGTAGCAGATATGCCCTGGGCGAGAGCTGAAGGTGCAGCTAATGATGGAGACCCTGGAGCATATACAGGGAAGGCTCCAGCAGCAAGGTCTGGTGATTGAAGGAATGTGGCCCAGGTATGGGGGTGGGGGATGTGAAGCATGGTGGTCCTAACAAGGCTGCGACCAACAATTACACATGGCAGATGGGTGCATTAGAACTGCCCCCTTACTTGATCTATGTTGCTCGAACATTGTTGAAAACCCCAGGATTTGGGGAGTGGCTTTGCCTAGAACCAAGAAGGAAGCATAATAGCCTAGCTCTCACAACCACTGGGATTGATATCCACCAGAACCCACCATCAGTACTTAAAACTCTATATTACTGCTAGCACCAACTGCCAGACTACAAGGAGCTGCCCTTTTTCAAACAAATTTGGGAAATTTCATCTACTCACCTCTGCAGATCCAGCTGTGCAGTACTGGGCTGAAAGCACCTCCATGAAGCATGGCCTCTGCTCCAGTGGCTGGTTGGGACCCTGCAAAAGTAGAAATTATGTTTGCACAAATAATAAACAGCTCAACTAACTATCGCAATGAACCATAATACACAAACTGTGCAGACAATAGAGGCTCGCCTATTTCAAACAGACTGGAGGATAAATTTCCAGAAGGCTGGGATCCAGGAGCTCATGCACACTGTAAGGGAGCAAGGCAGGGCCCTGCACTTCGTGCAAGAGAAAATGGATGACCTAGATAAACAGAGTCGAAGAAACAACCTCCAGTTCCTAGGTTTCCCCGAGGGCTAGAAGCAAAAAGATGTGACTCGCTTTCTCCAGCGCTCCCTCTCAACCATGCTTGATTTTCCCCAAGATACTACTCTACACATCGAGAGTGCACATTGCTCTCTGACCCTGCTGCCTAGGCCAGGTGAGAGTCCCTGGCCAATTTTAGCAAGATTTCTAGATTTTCAGCAGAAGGAAATGATTACTGCAGCAGCCCGCAATAAGGGGCAAATGGAATGGAATGGCCACAGAATACAAATTTATCAGGACTACTCCAAGGGCCTCTCTGATTGCTGAATGGCCTACATAGACTGCCATAAACAGCTCCACTCCTTAAACATACCATTCTTGATCCATTGTCCAGCAACCATTCAGATCATCCACAACAGGGTGCCGCTACTCTTCTTGCACCTGGACAATGCAATAGATTTTCTTCACAAAACTTTCCCCCGGGAGTTCCGGATGGCAAGGAGACTTGCAGGAAAACACAGCCCCTCCTCTCAAGATGGCATGGACACATCAGACTCTACCCCAGCAGCTGATGCTAATCCTAGGCACTCGGAGGGGAATCCTGTCTTGTCTCCTACCTCTAGATCCCGGAAAAGGTAGACTGACAACTCCCATGTCGGAAGAGACTACCCCAATGACCGGAAATGATCCAGGAGTCCAGGTGGAGGTATCTTATGGAGTGATGCACCCATCTACCACACAGCCTTCCATACATCAAATAAGTATGCACCGCTCAGCAACTTGCTACTGGAGGCTCCGACTCAGCCTTCTGACCACCAAGCCCATGTTGAAAGCTCTCTGCCACCTCCAACAAAGTCCCCAATGAAAGTGTGGGCTGACATAGCCAGAGCAGACTCTCCTACTTCTTCCCCCACAGCTGGAGCTTCAGGACTGCCAGCACTGCTGCAGAGAGCTACACAACATCGCTTGCCAAGCCTGATCAACTCTACAGCTCTTCAGATCAGCAACAGATGACTGCCAGAGTTGTTTTCAGATAAGTGCATCTATGTTTTTTGGGGTTAAGGCTGTTGTGGGAGATAGGGAGTGGTTGGGGGGGGCACCAGCATTAGCCTTTGGTACTCACCGCCAGTTGTCAGTCAAGGTGAGGCCTTAACTGTGTTCTCATTACCTCCGCTCCCCCCTAAGCCCCCCACCTCCCCACCAAGACCTCAACAAACACTCTATTGGGTACAGATGAGTGCTCAGAACTGCACTGGATATAGTCCTAACAACGACTATCCTGGCACTGTGTGGCCCTATATTGGCAGCCGGGCTACAGGGGAATGCTGCAGGACATGAACTGTTACCTACGGGCCTCCAGGCAGGGTTACGATATGTAAGTGACTGTATCTCAGAGTAAGAGTTTGCTACCTTACTTAATGTATAAATGTTTTCCTTTCCTGGCACCCTTAAAGATACCCCCCCAGAGTGTCCCCATCTGTCCCCTGTAAGAAGCTCATACCCTGTGCTTACTTTGGAGGCCCCAGAGAGCCAAGACTGATTGGTTGTCTTGCATGGGACCCCATAAGGGTGGGATGTAAAGACAATCAACCACATCCAACTAACAAACTACTATATGCATGCCTTAGTTATGCTGAGCTATGAATCATACCACCCTTGATTACAGCTTGCAGCAAGAAAATACCCCGTCTTGTGAGTAATACAGTGATAATTCTCGCACAACCCATCAAGCCAGCAAATGCCCTGGTGAAGCTATGCTAGCACTCTCAAAAGTCCCTGTGAGGGCATCCCAGTGGTTCGGCTATTACCCCAAACCACATGTGCCTTCCTTCAAGGTTACTGCCTTACCAGGTCTGGGCTTCATCCCTGATAATAAAGCCTATCTCGCACCCCCAGGAGTGGGCAGGTGAGCCTTAGGTGCTCAAGGTGCCGGCTTTACACCTGTATCACACCAAACAAATTTTGGCTACTGCAATTGTAAAAAATTGTATGGTTAGATTTGTACTGTTATTGTTTAGTTTGGGTATTACAAGACTGTTAGACTGTTATTTTACAGATACTCAGGATGACTATTTAAGGAATATTAGGGTGTGTTTTATAGAACTGGAGTTATCAAAATTACTGTACTATCCTTGTGGAATTTCAGACTGGATCACAGCTACTGAGTGTCCCATTGTACAGCCCCCTTGCTACATGCTTATACCCCTCATGGATAATGGATAAGTTAAACTGCCTTACCTGGACTGTTTGGGGTCTAAACACCCTGGTAAAATGTAAACAGGTCCTTTTGCACTTAAAAAAGCTGGGGCCAGCCTGGCCATCCTCCAGGAGACTAAACTGAACTCTCTTGACCATGTCAAGATGATCAAAGAATGGGTCAGGCACATATTCTCAGCATCCACACCCACTAGAAACTGTGGGATGGCCATCCTTGTGAACAAGACCCTCAGATGGACTTCACAGAAAACCAAAAAGGATGTACAAAATAGGTAGGTTTTCACCCTCATGGAAACACTGGAGGGCCCCCTTCTCCTGGGTAATATATTCACCCCCAATAAAGACTCACCTGCTTACTTCCACAAAATAGCCCAGGAGATGGAAGAATTAACAGAATCCAATACCCCCATTCTCTGGTGAGGGGACCTTAACCAGGCCATATCCCCACAAATGGATCACAGCTCCAGTGGGCAGGAGTCCCACCCAAAGGCCCGACTTTCCCTTCAACAATTAATGCAAGACCTAGGTCTCTCGGACATATGGCTGGTTTTCCACCCACATTTGCGTGACTACACATTCCACTCGCCAGTGCATGGGTCATGCAGACAACTGGACTACTGGCTGGTCTCCCCACAAATCTCTCACCAGGCGCTGGGATCCAAGATACTCCCAGCTGTGAAATCGGATCATGCCACAGTCCACCTGCATGTTCTTTGGAGCCCCATAAATACCCCCTCCCCCCATGGAGGTTGGACCCCCTACTCCTTAGGGACCCAGACTTCCAACCTTGGCTCAACAACTTGGCCACCCTATTCTTAAAAGAAAACCCTATTGCAGATATGTCTGCAGGTACCACCTGGGAGGCCCTTAAGGTCACCCTTAGGGGGAGATAATGGGGTTCGCCACTAGGCGGCATAGAAAATGAGAACAACAGCTTTGCAGTTTGGAGGTGCATCTTCAGGGAGCACATAAAATAGCCAAAGATGCATCCCGCTCTCATCCTGAACCCTTGGTGGAACGCACCATTTTGAGTCTCAGAACTGAGATTAACGACCAGCTATCCAGGAAAGCAGAAGTGTCTATTCTCAGACTGAGACATAAATACTGGGAAGGAGGGGAGAAAGGTGGTAAAGTACTAGCATCTAGGTTAAGGAAGCAGCAAGCAAACTGTTATATAGTTGGGCTGAGGGATGACAGTGGGAGGACACAAACCAGTGCACAAGCTATAAATACCATTATGAAACAATTTTACACTAAGCCATACTCCTCCTCCAGGCAAATGGACAATGCTCAAGTTAAAAGGTTTTTGTCTTCCCTTGACCTCCCCAATCTCACAGCTACACAAGTTGCTCTCCTAGAGGAGCCAGTCAGTAAAGAAGAAATATAACATGCCTTGAAGGCTATGAGAACTGGCAGGGCCCCTGGGGGATGGATTTCCAGATGAGCTTTGGCAATCACTATCTGATACTATCTTCCCACTTCTCTACACAGTCTACAATGATGTTATCACAGGCAACTTTCCACACACCCCTGCATGAAGCTGTCGCTACAGTCCTCTCCAAAATAGAAAAAAGACCCTCCCCTCCCCTCCAGCTACACACAAGTCTCCCTCATCAATGCGAACAGTAAAGTTTTTGCCAAAATCATGTTGGCCAGACTCAACCCCTTTCTCCCCGCTCAAATACATCCTTTTCAGGTGGACTTTGTCTACGGTCGATAAAGTGCTAATCGCATTAGATCCTTGATCAATGTCATGCACTCGGCCACACTCCTTCCCACTCCAGCGGTAGTAATTGCCATAGACTTTAAAAAGGCCTTTGTCTCCCTGTAGTGGGACTACCTTGCTGAGGTTCTTAGATGGTTAGGCTTTGGGGGATAATGTTCTGAGATGGATATCAGCCCTTTACAACTGACCAGCGGCAAGGATCCTAACCAACTCAGCCCTCTTGGACCCCTTCCTGCTGGTGAGGGGCATGAGACAGGGCTGCACTTTATCCCTACTACTGTTCATCCTGGTGGTCGAACCTCTGGCCGAAGCCATTAGACAGCACCCCAAAATACAAGGTATTATGGTAGGAATCAGTAATTCACCACGCTTATGTATGATGATGATTTGCTGCTCCCCCTGGCAAATGTCAGCACATCTCTACCCCCCCCCCGTTCCTGCTCTCCAACTTTAAAGCCCACTCAGGCCTTCATGTGAATCAAGGGAAAGCAAAGGTCCTACCCTGAACCCCCGCTGCACCTCCTCCCTTGTAGCCCCCTACAGGCTGAGATGGGCCCCCTCACACTTCACTTACCTTGGTGCCCAAAGGACCCCCAACATAGCCAAAATATGGAAAATTAATCCCAAACCCATGATAGCAGATATCAAAACAGAACTAGAGATATGGAAATCCCTAAACCTCACACTGGCAAGCAAAATTTCAGCAATCAAAATGATATCTGCCCCCAAACTGCAGTAAATTCTCTCCCACATTCCCCTAGACCTCCCATCCAAATGGGTTGCAGCAATTGATACACTATACGGCAACTTCCTATGGGAAGATAAAAAGCCAAGATACAGCCGGAATAAATTCCAGGCTCACTGGAAGGAGGGTGTATGGTGTCTTCTGTGGATGGAAGGATATAAATGGGCTTTTATAAATACACAAACACTTAAATAGTTCCTTCCTTATACCCCATCTTCCCCCACAATGGCTATATATGGAAAAAAACTTATACCAGAATGCACAATCTGACCCTCCTCCTCTATAACCACCCATCCCAAGCTGCCATGGACCACCCACCTATAGGCCTCTCAATAAGGCATTGGGCCCAGATGCACAAGAAGCTCAAAACCATACGCCTTCCAGTTTCCTTGACCCCCATATGGGGCAATGTAGAAGTGAAAATTGACCGAAAACCAATTCTGTGGTCCCACTGGGAGGCAAAAGGCATCAAGCAGTTGAAGGATATACTGATGGAGCACTCACATGTCATGGTAGCTTTCCAAACCCTAAAACAAGACAAATGGATACCACAAACCAACTTCTGGAGGTATCTCCAGCTGTGTAGTGCAGTGCAGACATACATAAGAAAACCCCCTCCATAGGTGCTGACATACTCCCCAGATGGCTATCTCTTAATAAAGGCCTCGCTAGCCAAATATATGCTGCTCCCAGGAAAACAATCCCATTTCAGTCTAACATTTCTAAAACTAAATGGGAGCAAGCACTAAACATTAACATCTCTTACCAGCAGTGGAGAGCCTGCTGGACACAGGCCAACCTTGTATACCCGGATGCCAAAAGCAGACTAATACAAAACAAAATTCTCCACCACTGGTATAGGACCCCAGTGGTCCTACATAAGGCCAAACTGATAGATAACAACAACTGTTGGAGATGCCAGACACAGGCGGGAGACCTAAAACACATTCCTTGGGAGTGCTCCCTGATGTAACCCATATGGAACAAGACAAGGGAACTCACCACCGAAATTGTTGGTACATCCATCCCACCAGACTCTGCACTCTGGATACTTGGTATCCCCCCAGAGATCCTTAAGATCACACCCTCCCAGAAAAAATGACTAGCCCTTCTGAGCCTCCAGGTTAAAAGACTCATTCTCTGCAGATGGAGAACAATTGAGACCCCATCAATGTCGGAGTAACTGAACGCATTCTCCCAAGTGATCTCCCTGTGTCACCTGACGCATGTCATAACAAACACCCTGGTGTCCTACTACTCTTGCTGGAGTCCCTTCCTAACCTATCTGAAGCCAAGTACAGGTATTGGCTAAATGGCCACTACAGAGGCCTTCTTAATTCCAGAGCCCAATGAATACTAGAACAGCCCCCCCCCCCCCAGTTTGCTAGAACAATTGTACTGAAGTAGTCACTTGTGTTACACTTCACTATTTTGTCCTAGGACTGGTTCTTTGTGGCATTGTCCTTCGTTTGACAGGGAGTGAGAAGCCATCACCACTAGGACTGTGAAGCCAGACTCCACTTGTAACCCCCTCATAGAGGGAATGTCAGCTTATTCCTGGAAGGTGTAAGACTTTTCATATGTTTGTTCTGTTGCCTTCCAACCTTAAGTATGATTAGTTGAGATACTTATCTCCTCAGTCTGTATGTAGTCCCATTCCACATGTGCCAGAAAACATAATATGTTCAGAACGCTTACTTCCTGTTGTAAACCATATTTTGAAGAAAAAATTAAAAAAGCATTAACTTCAAAGAAAAACTCTTTTTTTTTTCTCTCAGAGTTCTATGCTGTAATACACACTTCTTGTAAATCTGTATTTGACCTCAGCAAGGTCAAAGATATACGATGAGTAAAGTAATGAAGTTCTGTTTCCAAGACTTGAAATTCTGGGAATTGCACCAGTGACTGTAATTCTAATTTCTGGATGTTACCGGAAAGAGCTTGGTACATCCAGAAGACCTGGATTTGATTCCCATGACCTCCACTTGCATACTGTGTGACTCTGAACAAGTCACTTAACCACTCCAATGCTCATAGGTCACTCCTGAAGACAGGTACTTGTG
Source organism: Neoceratodus forsteri (assembly GCA_016271365.2). Classification (NCBI taxonomy): domain Eukaryota; kingdom Metazoa; phylum Chordata; order Ceratodontiformes; family Ceratodontidae; genus Neoceratodus; species Neoceratodus forsteri. The sequence goes on from CM057450.1 coordinate 1,648,845,147, forward strand.
CATGGTGAGCCTTATCCAGTTACCAAAGAATAAAAAATAATAATCAGAATAAATAATCAGAAAAATAATCAGAATAAAAGAAGGCTTAATATACAGAGCAATAAATGAAGCAAATGAATGGAGCAAATTGAAAATAGTAGAGGAAGCAATTATAAGAAAAATTCAGGTTCCATAGATTTACTGATTTACTGATCTTGTGTAAAATGCCAGATTCCATGTAATTCTTTGATTTTTTTTACCAGGGTTCAGGAAGTCTCAGTTCTGGAATTGTACCAGGTTTTCTCATAAAAAATGAAAACCAGTCGCCTTGGACATCAGTTAAGACCATTACCATCATGTTCAGGAATGAAGGGATCAATATTTCCAACAAAGTGTTGCCTCCAGCAGTGATGCAAGGTGCTTCAGAAGCCAATTCCAATAGCTGACTGTGAACCTATCTGAGTGGAAGGCTTAGAAACAGAGAAACATAGAAACTGATGGAAGATAAGGACCGCTTGGCCCATCCATTCTGCCCTTTTTTGTTGTGTTGCTTCCACTGCAGACCCTACCAGGTCTACTTAAAGTGTCATGTTAAACTATATAGCACAAATAATGGTTTATGTCATATCCCTGGAAGTGTTTACATCATGGAGGGATCAAGGGCTATGATTTTATCCCAGACAGCCTTGTGTATGTCACACATGTGGAGCTAGAACTCCTCTACCATCTGTGTTCACCCTCAGTGTCACCTTTGTGCAGAATATGGGCACTTCAGCTTCCACTACATGAATTCCTTTAAGTGCAGCCTATGTCAGAAACAGGGGCACTTTTACAGCAGTGACACTTGGCCTCACACAACAGTAACAAAGGCACGGACCAGGATAACTTGATAGTTCAGGGCCAGCAGGGAGGGGGGGGGCGGCAAGACCACAGGGCTGTTCCCCTCCAGAGGGATCAGAACAACCTTCTATACTGGCCGGCAATAAAAGCCTGCCTGCATCCTCAACCAGAGGACATGAGTAGTCGGGCAGCACCAGTCAATACACAGCAAGTTACCTTCCAATACTCAGAAGATACCATACAACCAGACCCCATACCCACTGATAGTATAGAGTCACTAGATGGGCAGAAGCCAGACCCTCCCCCTGCCAACCCATAGCAACTGATGAATGAGAACTTGAACATCTCCCTAGAAGGTGGTATATGTGAGGAGCTGCCACCCTCAGCTCATCTGTCACCAGGGGATGCCGCGAGCATAGTATCCCTGAGAAAAAGAGGTACAAACAGAAATGTAAAACCTAACACTACCAGACAGGTGATGCTTTAGAACAGATATGTAGCTTTCCAACAAAGGAAGTAGTGGGGCAACATGGAAAATGAGGATGGGAACTAGAGGCCTCAGTCACCTCCTCTCATAAAGACTGCTCCTCTCTGTGGCAAAAAGGATTAGGAGCAGAACTAGATCCCAGAGTAGGATAACATGAATTGTGCAGAGATCCCCTTCCCTCTCTTTTACCATCAATATGTCTTTAAGTACTCCACCCACCACACAGTCTGTCAATGTGAACAGTATTGAGTCACAAAAAACATGTTGCCACTTCATCCTGATTAGACTCCCTCCCAGATAATATTGACTTTTGACAGGGCACCAGGGTGAAGACACAATTGTGGCTATGCATCAACATGGGGCTGGGTTTACATGATTCATGTGTATCCAGCCCATGTAGATCTGCACTTGTGGACAGAACACCTGTCCATGGACTCGGTGTCAGTGACTCAGTAGGTAGCACACTCGCCTCTCAGCAGGGAAATCAGAAGGCTGTGGGTTCTATCCCCACACCAGGCACTTGGGTTAAATCCCAATACTGACACTGTAGTGCAGCATGAGGGGGGTGCTGCAGTCCTGAGGTGCCGTCTTTCAGATGAGACTTTAAACTGAGGTCCCATCTGCCTGTTCTGATGGTAGTTCAGATGGATGTTTAAGATCCCATGGCACTTCTCGAAAAGAGTAGGGGAATTTTTATTAGAATAATTGGACTTCATTACATACTACATGCAAGAAAAACCAGAATCATACAGTTCATCCCTTTACATCCACCTCTAATACAAAAAAATTACATTCATACATAATTGTTCATTTTTCAATCCACCGTTTACAGCTGATCCATAAATGAGCCACCCGTGCACTTGATCCATGTACCATATCAAAACTTATTACCCATTGCGATGCTTTCCAAATGTTCCCTATAATTTCACTCTGAGTTACCCATCTTTGTTGTAAAACCCATAAACATCTTGCTTGCCATATTTAATATCTAATCATTGCTAAGACTACATACATAGTGTTCCCATGATATTTTCCTCTTAATAGTGAGTTACCCCCATACATAGTCTCAGGGTATACTAACTTTGCTAATAGGGGTTCCTGCCATTCTTTTGCCAATAAAGCCCAGAATTTCTGTACAAAGTCGCATTCTTGAAACAGGTGTGACTGTGTCTCAATTATCTGGAAACATGTTTCTCTTGGACAATATCTATCTCCTACCTGTTTATGTTTATTATTTCCTTTTACATTGAGCCTCCCAAAATTCCCTGAACATAGACTGTCCCAGACATATGGTGGGATTCTAGGATTCTTCAGCTGTTTAATTACATATGATTGTTGATCCTCTGGCACATTGTGAATTCTATAGGCGTCTGACCCTCTACTGATAACGTGTCAATAAATAACTTTTCTTTCAAGAGTTAAAAAACTACTAGGTTTATGACTCCATGTCTTCATCTGTTTCAAACATTCCCTGCCATACCTTGGAAGTGTCACACTTCCACTTACCAATTTAAGATTACTCTGTTCCCAGCCGGGCATACTGGGTTGCAACCATAAATTCATTACTTTGAGTGCCCATCCTAGATTATAACTACAAAAAATACTAAAATAAAAAGCCATAGGATTGACCATGTCAATCCCTCCCTCTGTGATACACCAGTATGTAAATTCTCTCTTTATAGGATTTAACCTGGATCATGACAAAGCTTGAAAGATAATACTATATAATTTGGTAAACATACACTGCAGAGGGGGAAACACATAAACTGAAATATAAAAAGATCTGAACTAAGAGGGACTTAATCAGACACACTCGCTTCTTCTTTCCGATTTGTTTATTTCTCCAATTTGCCAGAAGCCTTTCTGCCCTGTTGATTCCCACCTCCCAGTTAAAGTATTGGATATCCTGAGGCCCGAAACTTAACCCTAAAACTAAAATAGGTTCTGAGGTTATACTGATTCCTCCCAAGGACCCTGAACTGGGTATGGGTGTCACTCCGATTGGGACCCCTCGGCTTTTACTTACATTGATTTGAAATCCTAATTCTGAGGCATATAACCAGAATATCTCAGTAAGCTCCTCCTCCCTGGTATTAATAAGAGTAGGGGAATTTTTTATTGACTATATTGGACTTCATTACAAAAAACATACAATAAAAGTAAAACATCAGTTTATTCACAAATACCAGATAATTCAACATAAAATAACAGGGGATTCCAAACTTAAATGACTTATATAACCTATGATATTAACACCATGCTTCACAATTAATCCAGAAATGAGCAATCCTAGTATTTGTATATCTACTCATATCATTTTTAATAATCAATTGTAATGTTTTTCTGATGCTAGCCACCAGTTCTATCTGTGTTACCCATTTCTGCTGCAATACTCAAACACATTGTGCTTGCCACATATGGTATCTTATTACTGCCAAAATTACATACATATTATCTTGGTGATATTTCCCTTGAAACCTGCTATTTGAGCCATACATAATTTCTGGATATGACAGTTGTAAAGAACAAACGGTTCATCCCATTCCTTCACCAATATTTTCCAAAACTCCTGTGCATAAACACATTCCTTAAATAGGTGTGACTGTGTTTCACGTATTTGGGGACATGTGTAACAAGGACAATATCTATCAGCTATCTGCTTATGCTTATTGTTTCCTTGTACACTAAGCCTACCAAAATTTCCTAACCACAGACTGTCCCACACAGGTGGGGGTATTCTAGGGACCTTTAAGTGATGTAAAACCTGTGTCTTCTGTCTTTCTGGACAGAGCGGAAATTCTATCTGGATACGACATTCTTCTCTCAAAATAGCAGCATAAATTGCTTTCCTGTTCTTAGTAACTAGACAATTAGGCCCAAAACCCAATTAAACTATTTGTTTGTTTCAAACATTCCAGTCCATAAGAGAGCAGCTGAGTATCTTTCCCCAGTAACCTGGATTTATTCTGTTCCCAAAACTATTTGGTGAAAGCCATGAAAGCACTAATGGTTTCCATAACTTATTCCCCAGTTTCAGGCTAACCCAATATTATAACTGCAAAACAAACAGAAAAAAGAAGGTCACCGGATTGATCATCCTCACCCCACCCTCTGTAATGGGCCTATACGTAATCTCCCTATTAATTGGATTAAGTCTTGATCCCCAAAAGGCCTGGAAGAAAATGCTATATAACTGTGTAAAAAGGCCTTGCGGGAGTGGAAGAACATAACAGATATATAAAAAAAATTGGAACCAATAAAGTCTTTATTAAACAAACTCTCTTCTTATTACCAATCATCTTACCCTTCCAGCTCGAAGTTAACCATTCTGCTCTCCCAAGGCAAAACTCCCAGTTCAAGTGTTATGCTTTCTGTACCCCAAATGTTACCCCAAGAACTTTAAGAGGTTCATGAGAACCTCTAATGCCTCCTAGTAACCCTGATTGTGGTATAGAAGTAGTCCCCAAAGGGACTCCTTTACTCTTTTCAGAATTTATACTGGACCCTGACAATCTTGCATAAGTACCTAGGACTTCTACCAACCTTTCCTCACTGGTATCTTCCCCTAACGTCTGTACCATATCATCTGCATAGGCCAAGATCTTAATCAGGGGAACTATATCAGGAAATGCAATACCCTTTATCTCATGTGATAGATAAACTAATCTAATGAAGATGTCTATACAGAAGACATATAATATAGGGCTAAGGGGACATCCCTGCCTAGCCCCTCTGTTACCCATAATACGATTCCCATACCACCATTTACATTAGAGTACAATGAAATGTTCCTATACAGTGCTGGAATCCATGCAACAAAAACTGGTGGTAGTCCAAAGGTTTCCAAAACTGAAAATTGAAATTCATGAGATATTCTATCAAATGCCTTTGCTTCATCCATTCCCACCACCCAACCTTGTACATTGTTCAATTCGCCCTGAGTAAAGATCTCTCTTAACACAATAAGATTGTGCTTCATTTGCCTCCCTGGTACCGTACAAGTCTGCTCCGGGTTAATTAGGTGCTCAGAGATTTTGCTTAATCTATTTAATAAAATGTTTGCAATTAATTTACAGTACATATTAAGTAGACTTAAGGGTCTCCAATATCAATATTGTCAGAAGGGCCTTTCTTATGTGTGAGTACCAATACCACTTCTTGCATAGAAGCAGCAAATTTTGAATTTCTTAACATATGATTAAAAATAATAGCTAAAGCTGGGACTGATCCTCTTTAAATTGTTTATAAAAACCTACCCCTAATCCATCCATGCCTGGTGCTGAGTCAGTTTTTAAACTTCCTATGGCTTGCAGAATCTCATTTTCCGTGATGTTTTGTGTCAGAGCCCCTAACTCACTATTTAACACCTACGGAATCTGTAATGCCCGTAGTAGACCTGCAGTCTCAATACCTTCAGTGCTTTCTGCAAAAAAGGGGTTTTTACTCATTCCTCAATCACTTCTAAACAGCCTGTGGGGAAGAAAAATTCTGTCCTGTGGGAGACACTAATTCAGTAATTATCCATGCTTCAATTCTACTCTTACATTCTTTATAAGGATCTAGACTCCCTTTTGTTACCTGCGTCCCGAATCGCGCTTCTTGCTCCAACGATTTTGCTCTGCTATATTGTAGTGCCGGCATTCATTTTTTAATCATTTGTATCTGTTGTCTATAATTAATGTGAGATGATTCCGATAACAAAATTAAATGCTGCAGCTACTGTTGTAATTCTAAATATTGTAAATACACTTCACTGGCCCTCCTGGCCTGCGGTGTCCATGCGTGTTGTTCACTGCTCCTCGATCCAGCATCTGATCCTTTCAGCATTGGTCTTTGCCTCCTATCATTTCAGTCACTGCCTTGCCCTCTGCATGGCATGGATCCATGGTGTCTCTCTCTAACACCCACATGTAGGATGCTGACCAGCACCTGTAAGGACTGAGGTGGAGGTGCCAGTATTGGGTGGTAAGATGGCTTGTGCAGGCTAATCTGCTAGGTGGGCATGTTATGGGGGATGACCTGGGTGGTGGCTCATGACACGCTATACATACCACAGGGACACACAATGGCCTGCTGGGTGTACAATGCCCACAGAGCCATGCAGCATTGCTCCAGGGTTGGCAGCTGCTGCCCACACAGGGTATGAGGGCCATGGGGCAGGGGAACCCATGGACCCTGGGGAAGGGATAGACTATGGGGTGGGATGAGTGGTAGTGCGGGCTGTGGGAAATGGGGTCTGCCAGTGACACAGTGTTACTGACAGTTTTGGACAAGTCATGCACCACATGTGTGCTGCATCTCCCACTGCAATGGTTCTGTGGGGACACATGACAGATGGCCACTGCAGCTAGGTCAGGAATGATGTGAGTGGGTTGTCAGATGAGCAACATAGTGAGGGTGACTGCAGGATGCCAATCAGCATGCCAGTAGAGGGGCATGGTGGGAATGGGGTGTACAATGTGCCTGCTGGTAAGGCGCAGGAGGGTGGAGTTGGGGGCTGGGCAGGTGTCAGTGTGCCACAGATTTGGAGCTTGTGAGTCATCATTGGGGGTTGGCAGCACTGCCATTGTTCCTGGGGTTAATATCGTTACCTCACGCACATGTCATGTTGTCTGTGAGGGGTGGTGTGGGTCCCCCATGGGTCATGGCAGAATGGGTTTGGTGTGTATTCCCCCAGCTCACCTATGACAGCAGCCAATGTGTGTGAATCACCTGCAGTGATGTGTACTGTGTCTGCCATGGGGTGGTGGTGGTGATGGTGTTACTGTGTCCAACAGCTGAGTTCTATAGGCTACGGTGGGGTTGTGAAATGTGTTGCTTCCCAGTGCTGCATGTGCTGGGCTACACGTGTGCAGCTCAGGCCTGCAGCAGGGGATGGCCATTTAGTGCTCATGCTGCTACTCACCCCAGGTTGAAGGATCTGGTATGGGGGGGGGGGGAACGTGACATCCCACAAGGTTGAATATGTGATGGCTGTGGTTATGCGTATGCACCCCACCTGTTCCTGGATGCTACCATGGTGGCCACATGGTGGCACTACCTGTCTGTCTATGGTTGAGGCAGCTGTGGTGGGCCTTCACATGGCAGGGGCACCACACATGTATAGCACAGGCCATGGCTGCGTGTAATCTTAGTTGGGGTGACCAACCAGGGGCACATGCAGACATGTAGGATGGCATTGGTCATGTTTCACATATGTGTGGCCATGACAGGTACCATGTGTGTTGTTTATTTATTTCATTGTTCAGAAAAAACTTTTGAGCAAAAGCTCTTTTGCAAAGGTTCCACGTCAAGTACATGGCATATACAGTACAACAGAAGGGGAATTGCCTCCTCTGCGGTTCACACTTCATGGTAAGGAGTGTGCCCAATCAAAACAACTCAGGGAACACGTAAACAAACAGTGCAATGGTAATGCAAACAGAGAGACATAAAGTGGAATATAAGTACAGAATAACAAGTAACCAGCTACTGAAGCTGCTGCCAAAAACCTTAAACAGAGTACGACTATGAGCTTACGGGGGGAACACAGAGACAAGGACTTCAGCAACCCATAGTACAGGCTTTGTCCTGGTATCAGGGATGGGGACTGAAAAAAGCCAACTTGGGGGGATGGGCATGGCTATAAGGGGGGGGGAGTCAGCTAGTACCAGGCATGTCCTCCAGTAGGACAGTAAGTGCTAAAACAGAGCAGAGTGCATGCCTGTAGAGAAGAGATCCAAGTCAGGCCCACCTAATTGCAGGAGCAGTTAGTGTGGAGGGCAGGTGAGGAAACTCTGCCCACTGCTAAGGCCAACTATAACAGTTTCAATGTGGGGCAGGTGAGGGAGGGGGCAAGGGTATCAACACTCACACATATTAGGAGAAGGGTAGAGAAGGACTTGTAGTACACCATCTATCTGCAACACCAGGCCATGGATGCATTAAGGTGCTGTTTCAACTCTGACTTAAAGTGCCACAACAGTGGTGGCAATGTGGGCATATACTCGGTGGGACAATGGGTATCTTGTGCATCCCTACACCCTCCTGACCAGGATATACCATTATGCCTCACATCATCAGTCACCATATGCTGTGGGGTGTCCCACCAGGCCCCACCCCCCCAACTGCCAGTGGTTTGGTCTGCAATTCCGTGATACCCACCATGTGGCCCACCCCATCCATTCCAGCTGTGCACTGTTTCCTCTGTGCTATCACATCAGATGCCATGCTCAGTGCACCTGCTGGTGCTGTACACAGGCTGACCCATAACACAATGCCAATAACACTTTGACCCGCAAACTGTGGGTATGTTGCCATGAGCAATGCCTGTGACATGGACTGCCTGTACATGGTCCTGGAGACCAAGGTAACACAAGTACAGGTACTGTATGTACAGGTTATTAGGGTCATGAGACCATGTCACATATAGGACTGAGCAGGTCTGCGGCACCTCCCCAACCTCCTGGCTGCACCCCTGTGTTACAGGGTGATACATACCACAGCAATATCTGTGGCACATTAGTTGGTGTGCTACTGGGCCTCAGTATGCCTTGCAGGGTACTGAAGGACACACATGAACTGGTGCTTGGCATTGTGGTACACTCATGGACCCCATACATGCACCAGGTATGCCCACCTTGATACCTTTAGGTGCAGCCACAGTGCCTTATGTACACTGATGGGGCATGGCTCCAAGGGGGCAGTATGGACTTGTCACCACAATGTGGGCTCCATGACAGACCTGTGGGTGTGCTGTCACCCACCATATGGCATTGCAGCTGCTACCCTCATCTGGACAGGATAGGTGGCAGATGTTATGACACACTGGGCTATGTGTGTGTACCACTCTCACTGTGCAGTGAACCACTGACAGGTCACCTGGCCATTGTCTATGTCCACCCCTGCTCTCATCCCCCACCAGGATGCCCCCTCCGGCATGGGCAACATGCCACAGGCCCCGCCACACACTTAGAGCCTTTGTTTCACACACAATGCAGTTGCCCATGCCCACTGATGCATTCCATGGTGCAAAACCATCGGGTAGGTCCCGTGGGGCTTGTTGTACACCCACAGGTGTCCAACATCCCCCACCAGTGCCCTACAGGCACCACTGTTTGGTGTGGTGTCATATTTCAGGGCTCACTGTGCAGCTGAAGGGCTGGTTTGCAGGTGTTCCACAAGTTCTGGGGTACATATTGGGGAGGTGACCCTCCCTGTGATCCCCACATGACTCTTCCCCATTTACTACCAGTCACCTCCATGACATACCATGTACAAACCACTGGGTGGTATGTGGTTGGGCCACTTGTGCCATATCACCAAGGTACATGCACTCCACCTGTTCCTGTAGTGACCCTCTGTCATGTGATGCTCTACCGCTGGTGGCTGTATGGTGTTTGTACTCTACCTCGACTGGTGCTGAGCTAGCTGCCACTAAAGATCCCTTGGCCCCAACTGTCTGGGAGGGGTACGGTGGGACCCATCCACAGAGTACTGGGTCATCAACCCATACACAGAGCTCTCCCACCTGGCCAAGGTGTTGTATGGTGCCATTGCCACCAGCTATGATGCTGTGGGGCTACAGGACACATGTGACATAGCCATACCACATATCTGTTCAGTGTGACAGCTAGACATGTTATGTCCAACATCCCTCACCATAGCTGTCATCTGCTGTATCCCACCTGTCTAGTGTTGCGGCCATGGACACATATCCAGGTGCACCATGGGATGCAGCAGCACTTATTGCATGGTCCTGCAGCCACACAGCACTGTCACTGGGTGTGCATCAGTACAGTGGGTCATGGGACTTGTCCCCTGCCACTGTCATGATGGGTCAGCTGCCCAGGCCTTAGTGATCCATGCTGGCCACGGCCCCCACTCCTGTTCTGGAACCAGGTGGGTCCATCCCATCTCCTTAGTATGCAGCATGCTATTCCAGTACATCTGTGATGGACTGCACCATGTGAGATGCATGTCAGGGACCCGTGGTCCTCAGTGGCATAGCTGTATGGGACATGTAGGGGGCCACCTGTGCCTGAGAGGACACCTGACAGGGGCACATGCCATCAGCCAGTGCTGCCAGGTGTGGGTGGGTATGGCATATCAGAGTTGCAGTCCAGCTCCATGTACAGATCTGTGGTCTGTGCTTTTGTGCATGTGCCCATGCCACCTAACTCCCAGCTTTGTGCACCTCAACTGTACATGACACTTACATTGTCCACTGGTACCAGGTCTCTCCTCCTGTGTGGAATCGGGCATCACTCCTACGTGCAGTGTCCTGGGTATCTTCATTGCTGCTTTGGGTTTCCTCTGTGGAAACCCAAAGGGGGATGAACTACAGTAAGTATATGCCCATCAAAATCAGTTGCACACATAACAGATGCTGTGATGGTAATGTTTCTTTGCCACATACTTGCAGTATGGCAGTGGCCTCCCTGCATGGCCACATCAGTGTCCCGGGCCATGTCCTGCAGGTGCTGGAGGGTGGCACTTTCCCACATCTGGAGGTCATTTGACCTATGTTTTATTTGCATTGAGGTACATCTGACCCTCAACAAGCACTGCAACTTATTGGCAATAACCCTCCACACTTTATCCATCACTTTGGGGGAATGTCGCTTGCTGCCTGGTGGCAGTAGCACCCTAGCCCACTGTTAGACTGCACTGATGATGTGTCCAGTTTCCTCTGTAGTGAAATTAGGAGCTCTGGCCCCTAAGGTAGAAATATCTAGGTGGTAGTGCTGAAAAACTGGTTACTGCAGTTGTGTGGAGGCAAGGGCACGGTGCTATTGCTCTTAGTACCACTACAGCAGTTATTATTGTCCTGACACGTGCATCAGTGGCAACTTCTGCATTCAGCTGCAATGCACGTCATTTTGATGCAAGTTATGTCATTTCTGTTTTTCACTGCAACTTGTGGCAAAAACAAGTCCGAAAAGGCCACAGCATGCGTAATTTTTCCTGGCAATGCAGGCTAGGTCCATAACCCACTGGAATCTGATGCAGAATGTTTTATTATTCATGCAGTTTCTCAGTACTGAGGCACACCGCACTGTACACCCCATAGGTCCACACAGAATAGCCCCTATACACCATTCCCCATGTTTCCTATAGCCCACATCTACACCAGTGACACTACACCTGTTCCACCTGCAGCCCACCCATACAGTATTCTATGGCCACATCATGTACTGCCCCAGGCAGAGGTGCTGGGGACATGGTAGGCATGGCTGCCATAACTGCTGGTCATGGTGATACCTTAAAGCAGGGCACATGTCCTCATGACTCACAGCCTCACCCCAGTGTGTACAGCACCCCAAGTGTGCCACACCTGTCCAGACACACTCCCACATAGTCACTGCCACAGATAATGGGGGGATGACTAATCACTGTCCCTGACACTTGTGGGACAGCACACCTGCCTTCCTAGCTTTGTGTGTTATATTTATGACATCCTGTGATCTGGCCCTAGCACATGGTCACCATGGCAGTGACTGTGGGGGTGGGTCCAGACACAGTACAGACCACCAGTTTTAGGCCCCCCTTGCTCTGAGGATGGACATGGTACCTCTGCATGTTTGGGGGGATCTGTGGGCTGCACTCACACAGCTGTGATGCCCCATGGCCACAGACCATTCAACATAGGTGCCCATTTGACATGCTCTGCTTGTTGTCATGCCCTTTGAGGTTTCACACACACCCTTGACACATGGCACCTGAACGATGTCCGTCATGTGGCTCATGGGGTTTAATGATTGGCATCCCTGCCCAATGCCATCAATTATGCCCTTGTGGCATGTCTGCTGTCATCTTCCTGTGGGCCTCCTGGATATGCTACAAGCTTCCAGCCATTGAAACTCTCAATGTGCAGTGTGCCTTGACCCTCTTGTTAGGGTGCCTGCTCTAATGTGTTACTCTGCCACCTGGGGGCTACCTACAGATAGTGGGCACTAAACAAGAAATAGTGCTGCTACTGCCTTTAGGCAGCATCAGATGGCATCCCCTCCTACACAGCTCCTCCTGGGCACATATCCCAAAATGGTGCATGTACGTGTGTTACAACTGTAGTGCCACATGTTCCACCACCACGGCTGTCGTGCACCTTCGCTTTCATGTGGATATGATGATGGCCACACACAGTGCGTCTGTCGCATCACTGCTGGCAACCACCATGTATGCATGGCATCCATTCTCCCATGCAGCCATTCATACAGGCACAGACATAGTCAAGCAAGCAAAGCACTCACCAGTCCATTTACTGCATTGCAATATTAATTAATGGAGTCCATGCAGGTTTTGCAACATTTTCTCCACTTTTATAGCAGGTAATTTACCAGCCTGTGTGAAATACAGCCACACTGAAACCCCAGCTCTTCGACACTAGGTCTTCCTGAGGGGATTCATTCATGTAGCTAGTCCTGAGGATTTTGATTCTGGTCCCTGAGGGTACGACAGTGCTTGTGGCCCAGGGTGGCATTTTGACACTCCTGTCTGCTTACGTAAAGTATCTGCTGATCAGTTGGGTTCTGACACAATGTCCAGCTACAGCACTCTGCATCCTGGGAGCCAGCTGCACGGGTCTGGTGTCTACATTGGCATCCTTTCCACCTTTGTCATCATCCCCCGGCTCAACATCCACCTCTGAAATGGCGATCCTGTGTGCTATGGCTATATTGTGAAGTATGTAGCATGCCACAAAGATCTTAAAAGCCATTGCCAGCATGTACTGCAGGGCTAGCCACGATCTGTCCAGGCAATGGTAGCACATTTTCAACAGTCCAAAAGTCCTCTCAATGACCAAATGTGTTGATGCATGGGATTCATTGTACCGTACCTCTGCATCTGTGTCTGGGTGTCTCAACGGTGTCAAGAGCCATAACTGCTGTGGATTGCCACTGTCACCTGTGGAAATAGCATGCATAGGTTACCCTGTGGCCATGCCACTGTCAACTCATCACTGCACTGTTACAGTGTCTGCATGCACAGGTGTACCCTCCTGCCATGGTGGCCAACCATGTCTGTGCACAGTCCATCACATGCACACACCTGTGGCCCCTCTGCTTCCCAGCCTACCTCTGCCATGTTATGTACACGCTGTACCATGTGCTGTTCCATGTATAATGTCACCTACATCTTGTCTGATAACCTGGTGCACATGATGTGCTGTGTGTGTATGCCCAGACTGTGTCACACTGCATGATCCCCAGGTCATGCTTTGTGTTTCATGTACATACCTATCAGCCATCCTCCTTGGATTTCTCCTCGCTCAAAAGCCTCACACAGGCCTCTGTGTCTGAGTATTTATGCATTGTGGTAGAATCCAGGGTAGTGGTGACCATATCCAGGATTCTACACTGGTTGCTACATACCACCTGTATATTCATGGAGTGGTACCCCTTCTTGTTAACATAAATGTCCTTATCCAATTGATGGTGTCTTTATGGCAATATGCATGCAGTTAATCGCACCCAGTACAGGGGGAACTGAGCAATACCATGTAAGAGTTTAGAAAGCCAGCGCTTCAACCAGTACTAGGTGGGGTGCTAACTAAGACAGTCAGCCTAAGAAACAAAAAGTCATTCAAAGAGGTAGCACTCACCAACAAACAGAAAAATGGCACAAGGCAGAAACTTTGTACATGTAAAATATATTTATTGTGCTAAAAGTTGCCAAATTCTGCAGTCACCAACAGAAACTCCTATGCTTTGACTGGTTAGGTCTTCCTTAGGGGGCAATTTCTGGTAAATGAATGAACATTTTAAATAGCCCCAGCCAGTGGTGAGGTAATTCATCACATGACCACATTTGAATTAAAAAATCTTATGACATCACAGTTGATTAGAGCGTATGTTACCAAAGAAAGTTTGTTACAAGCTGTTACATTCAAACAATGTAGATAAGTGCAACGAAATAAAGATCATACTTTTTTAGAATATTTAAACAAAACACAAAGGCACTTACAACACAAAGTTAAGAGACAAAGTCCTTAAACAAGTACCACTAAAAAACGAATTCATATACATTCAAATCTTTGGTACAAATAATTTGTTACAAATATAGAAGAAACTAGTGTGAGAAAGACACGACATAATGGAGAGCACAGCAAATGCACAGATGGAGGGTTGGGGTGGGGAGAAGATAAAAAGAGAAAGGCCAGGACTGGGAAATTGGATAGAGGGAAGATGGAAGAGTATGTAGTGAGAAAGAAAGAAAGAAAGAAAGAAAGAAAGAAAGAAAGAAAGAAAGAAATGAATATGGGTCAAAGTGTGGTGAGAGCAAATCCTTGTGTAACCAGTTCACACACATGGAAACAGGAGGGCAGCCTACACTCACCAGAACACATCAGCACCTAAAAAAGAGAGAAAAACACATAAACATAAGTCCAGGCAATACTAGAATACATTGATTAGTAATAAAGTTCAAAGATAAGGCTTGATATCCAATTCATTGTTCAAGCCTACAGGATTCAAGCGACGCAAACTAAAAATCCAAAAAGCTCTCCTGCTGGTGCAGTTTATTCAATCTGTTACCAGTACATTTGTTAACTTCCCCTGCTCTGCTGCACTCTCTACTATTGCCCTTCCCTTCAATTGTCCAGTCCTTATTCTGCCTCCTTTCTCCCCCTGCCTATACACATTCTCTGCATGTTTGCTTTTTTCCAAATTGCTTCTCTCCCTGTCACCTTGCCATCATGTCCCTTGATGCCCATTGCTGCTCTCTGTGTTTCCTGTTCTCACCTTGTCACCTTTGTATCCCTACCTCTCCAGTTCTGTGCATGTTTTCTTTTTGCCCACTCACCTCACTCCCAATCTCCTTTCTTCCTCTCTGCCCCTTGCCCCCACTGTCCCCTTTTTCTGCCTGGGAAGTGTCTGGACCAGATCTGCACTATCCTTCAAATTCTACACTTTCATGTCTGGGACTTCACCTAGGATTCATACTAGGATTCATACTAGGATTGGGTAGGAGCAAGAGAGCCAAAAAGGCCCATATATGCTCCTATTTCTAATAATAACTAAGAATATTACTTGAAATTATATAGTTGTCTAAACGCCTTTTGTATGTTAGTTTAGAATCACTAATAATTACATCAGTCGGTAAGGAGTTCCATAACTTTATTTTTCTTACAGTGTAAAAGAACTTCCATGAAAGAAAATTAAACTTCTTTAGTTGTAACTGCAAAGGATGTCCCCGAATATTATAAGTTAGATGCTTAAACAGAAAACCCAAATTAGTTATTAAATATGGATCTTTTATAATATTTCAGCTGCCCCCCAACTCACCTATTAGCTGTCCATGGGTGTTGTCCCTTTCTAGGGACCCAAGGACCTAGTAGTAGTTCTGCATTGCTACCCCTAGGGGTTACTTAGTTTCCACTCTTCCCTTCCATCCCCTCCTTTCCTCCCACCATTCCAGCCTGTCCTCCTAGGCCCTTCGGTTCTTTGCGACAAGCATGTCCAGGATATTGAGACCCCCTGTGTACCAATCAGCAAGCTAAGTTCTGCCCTGTGTTGGTGCACTTCTGCCATCATGAACCCCAGCTTCCTACAGACTAAGCATACCCTCCTCCTGGAGTGTCCCTGGATGACTGCTGCACTGCACCCACTGCAGCTCACAAGCCTCCCTACCACCCTTTCTCCATACATTGTTTTGTATGTCCCACTGTTGCCCATCATCTATTCTCCTGTGGAGAAGCACCTTGTCTGCCTAATGTTGGAAGTATCCCCATAGGTGAAGCCACCACACCACATATAAATGCTTATACTCAGAACTGAACCCAGGCAAGATGCACCCAAAGGCCTAAACACTCAACCATTCTTTGTTTCTGCTTGGCTGCATCATATACCTTGCAGGTGGGGGTAGTTACATGTGTCTATGACCATATTATTCTTATTGCTAAAGACCAGGTCAAACATTGCTTGCTCCCTACTGATTTCCTTGGCAAGGTTATCAGATAGCAGTTTCCACAATACAATATCCATAAATTGTCTGTTTCACCTTACCTTAGTAATTCCTTCCTCCCAGTATGGTGGCCATCTGGTGCCATGTGGGTGGACTCTTTTTCAACCTGCCAAAAGAACAGTGGGGGTTTCAGAGGTGATGCTTCTCTGGGTGCTGAATATGTATACTGATGCAATGCATCCAGCTGGTGTAGCAATAAGAGATACCCATTGGCTTACACTTGGGGCTAATATCCATCATGGTATCTTATTTACTGGGGGTATTAGCCCTGACACTCAGCCCTATTATCCCAGTAAATAATATACCCTGTCCCATACAGTCTCTTCTTCCAATAAATAGCCATATAATCGGGCACTCACCACTTCCATAAAACAAGCATTTGTCAATGCCGAATGTTGTCTCGCTGGCATTGGCATTGGTAGTGCAGGAGCTAGAGATGCATAATAGGAATGGCGATGAAGTATTGAAATGACGCCAACCCCACCCCCACCCTGCAGAGACTGACAGGCATCGGGGTGTGCCTTTGGGTCGTCAGCTATAACGCTCATGCCATTTTACCTCACCCTACCCTGTAGACACTGACAAGTGTCATGGTGTGATTTGGGGTCTTTGGGCCTTATACTTACCCCATTCCATAAGGAAATATGCTGAGATGGGTGCAGTATAGGAGAATGGGGTGAACTTTAGGGCTGAACACTCCAAGGCAGACTTCGATGCCTGTCACTGGCTGCAGGGTGGGGGTGTGGGTGGGGGTGGAATGGCATGAGCATTACAACTAATAATCCCAAGTTACACCTCTGACGCCTGTCAGTCTCTACAGGGTGGGGTGTTACAGTTGGAAACCCTAATGCCTTAGGTGTTTGTTGGTATTTTCACTTCAAATTTTCAACATAGGCTTTTTATGACCCCACCTCATGAAGAGTGGCACTATCAGTTTGTTAGCTGAAAGGTGGTTTTGCACAATGGCTATGCCATTTGGTGACACAGGGATGAAAACACATTTTGGGCAGGATGTGAAAAATGACAACTGTATTGTTCATGAGGAGGTGTAAAAAAATGGCAACTTTGAAAATCTGGAGTGAAAATATGAACATTTGGTAAAGTCATGAGCATGCATAGAAACTGTGCAACACACGTCTGTAGTCCAATTATTTTTGGGATTTTTTAAACCACATTTTCAATATAGGCATTTTGGGACCTCCCCTCATGAACAGTGGCACTGTGATTTTGTTAATCTGTACCAAAAGTTGATTTCCCACAGTGACCACGCCATTGTGCGCCACAGGTGCGAAAACACATTTTGGGCAGGATGTGAAAAATGACAGCTGTACTGTTCATAAGGAGGTGTGAAAAAATGACAGTGTTGAAAATCTGGCTTGAAAATATTCCAAATTTGCGAAGATACAAGGGTGCATGGAACTGGGCAATGCACGCTTCTAACACAGTCATTTTATGGACTTTCATCACCAAATCTTCAACACAGGCATTTTAGGACCTCGGCTCATGAACAGTGTCACTGTCATTTTCTCAAACTGTCCTGAAAACTGATTTCGCTCAGCGACCACACTATTCTGTGCCGGACATGAGAAAACACATTTTGGCCAGGATACCCCCCAACTTCACTCTCCAATTCCTACTGTCAACTGGTGCATCTCGCTGCAGCTCAAGTCCTGCTACTGGCACACAAGTTCTGATACTGGCACCATAGTCCTGTTACTCGCACTTATGTAATTCATGTATTGCCTCATTGTGTACACATGATATGTTTACCCTGTCCCTGATGATCATGTTCTGTACTGTTCTTGCCTTGATATGTACCCATGTTATGTATACCATGTCCTTGATGATTATGTTCTTACTGTTCTCCTTATGTAACAAGCTCAAAAGTAATCCCTCCCAACTGTATGTTATCTGTATTGCTCTGCTGCTAATCTCAACTATTGTATGTATACCTGCCTCCTCTGTAACCCCTCCCCCCAGGTCGCACCGGGAGACGAGCATCTTTTTGCTCAGTGTGCCTTTCCTGGTGAAACATTTTCAATAAATAAATAAATATGTAAAATGACAGCTGTGCTGTTCATAAGGAGGTGTGGAAAAATGCCAATTTTGAAAATCTGGAGTGAAAATATTACAAATTCACAAAGTTACTAGCATGCGTGGAAACTGCATAACACATGCTCATAAAACATCCATTTTTTTATTTTTCCCACCAAATTTGCAACATAGGCTTTTTGAGAGCCCCCTTCATGAACTGTGGCACTGTCATTTCATTAATTGGTCCCAAAAGGTGATTCTGTGCAGAACTTAGCTTGCTGATTTACAGTGACTGTATTCATGAGGAGGGGTCCCAATAACTACATGTTGAAAATCTGGTGCCAAAATTCCCAAAAATGCCCAAGATATGCACCAAAGTTGCAAAAACCCAATTTATGCCATTATACAGCTTACCAGGATTTCTTCAGCTCGTGGTCGGCTTTGAAGAGTGCAGACATGTTCCCGGTCCACCAAAGATCGTCGTGCCATGCTCTGGAGGTAAGTATGGGGTGGGGGGTTGTGGGGAGACAGGGTGTGCAGAGGGTGGAAGTGGGTTGGTGGAGGGCCACCAGACTTGACAAGGGACCATTTTCTGGTTTGCAGGTTTAAAAAAAAAACATTGCAGGATGGTTTTTGTTTTACAGGGGCATTTGGCAAGCTGGGGAGGGCTCACAGCATGTCTTCTGAGTGTTTTGGGGGGTGCTGTAGCTGACGTGGATTGGGCACCCCCGTTGGCATGTACAGACGGGGAGAGGACAAGAGCAGAGGGGGATTGGGCACCCCCCCAGCACACAACAAAAGCGGGGGGGCACATTATGCCAATGGGGAGTGAGCTCCCCCATTGGCAAATTAAACAGGAAGGGGGACTGAAGCTGATGGGAATTGGGCCCCCATTGGCAAAGAAAGACTGTTTGGGGGGGTACATGATGCCGAGGAGGATTGGGCACCCCCTCGGCATACACTTTAAATGGGAGGGGGGCATTATGCCGATGGGGAGTGGGCTCCCCCATTGGCAAATGAAGTGGGTTGGAGCACTCTGCATGGCAGCAGTCAGTGCCACCATGTTTATTGAACTGCTTCACCAGGAAAGACACATCGGGAGGGCGTGTTATTATGCAGCTGCATGATGAGCTTGCCTCTCATTGCAGCAGTACTTTCCTTAGATCTGGTGGCCACTTTAAATATAGCTAGTGTCAGCACCTGCTTGCTGCCTTATTGGGGAATGAGGGACACACCTATCGATGTGTGCCCTGCATTCGCCCACAGTGACCACAGCTCTAAATCTGCTACTAATGCAATATGTTGGCTGGCGTTCACGCGACGAGCCAACATAAAAGCATTATCTATAAGTTTATTATATGCGCATGTGTAAACTTTATTAGTGCCAGATATTGATATAAAATGCTAAAAAATGCCTGATGCCTTTTGGAGAGGTCTCCTTTACCTTTGACAAAGGAGTTCTCTCAAAAACATGTCAGGCTTTTTTTTAGCATTTTATATCTGGCATTAATAAAGCTTTGCACATGCTTACGTTATAATAAACTATGTAATAAGTATTGTTTTTATGGAGGTGGTGAGTGCCAGATTGTACAGTATGGCTTTTTAAGTTGATTTGTAATGTGAGCACCCCTCCCCAGTCTGTCTTCCTTTTTTAAGTTTTCCTTCTCGAAATACAATGACCCAATTTCCAATATGTTTTCTAGTGCAAAGCTGTTACTTTACACAACTGATGCAATGTTGTATTATCATGCATCCTCTACAGAACAAACTATCATTACCCTGGGAGCTGGATTTTCTGAACTTCAAACTTAAAGGATAAATAAATAAATTTTGAATAAGTCAATATGTCAAAAATGAAGGCCATACTCTGTGGCACTCAGGGAATTTAGAGTGGCCAGGGAACTAGTCTATTGCTGCCCACCTCTATGAATACCAGGCTAGAATGTGTGGCGTCATATAAATATGTCATTATGTATCTTGTCCTTACCCTACATTTTGATTCTTGCATGAACTATGTTACATCTAAAATACATCCTAAACTGTGTTTACAGGTTAAAAAATAATTTCACCTTTAAAGCAAGACAGGCTACAGAGAATCAAAATTTACTTCCAATTCTTAATTCTGGTGGTATGGTTAATAATGACCAAGAGCCTACTTCTGTACAACATATTTTATTTAATAAAATTGCAATGTTTTTGCTACTAAAACTGCAATGTACTTATGACTGTACACTTTTGACTCAGTTATGTGTGTTACCTCAGGATTTGCACTCTAGTTGTATCATGCAGTATTTTGTTGTGAAATTACTGCTCTCAGGTTATACTGGCTGCTTTTCATACTAACTACACCTGTTATTTTAATTATAAATCTTCAGGTGAGAACTTGTTACCTTACCTCAAATGTACAGTAAAATAGGTCAACATTATTTTGCTTATGGTGTGACAAAAACATGAAACCAATTACCTTACCATTTGAAATTACTCAAGGACTTGAAACATTTTAATCATCTACACTGTGATTATTATCTGGAGATGTTCACCTGTAATTTCTTTTCTTGATTGCTCTAATTTGGAGGTCGAGAAATAAAGCAGAACACAGCTTCACTTTTACCAGTATAGAAAAAACAATTATGTCTAGAAGAGAGGGAAATTATGATAACGTACGTTTATGTAGAGAGCAATATTGGATTTTCTCCCTCAGGGCCATGGTAAATAGGGCACTCAATGATAGAATCGAAATTGGTCCATTTTTAAAGAAATAGATTATTTTGGTGGGTGTGTGAGCTGCTGTTTTGCATGTTTATTTACTATGGTTATAAATAAGGCTTTTAAATGTTTCTAATTAATTTTGATTTATCTTCTTTTTCCGATATGCACCTCTCGACTGCCACAGTTTCCTTGAGTCAGCATAAGTTTGAACACTGAGAACAGTTTTTCTATGGCTGGCTCTGTTTTAACTGTGTGCATTCTCATTAAGTGTTGTCTGTACCTCTAGATTTTCTGCCTTGGTGGCATGAGTTTTTATGTGCTTTTTTAGTCATGTATGTCTGTTTTGTTATTTTATTGTCATTTTGAACTTTGTGATAATGTTGAGAACTGACAACTCAATGCACGTGATTGCACTGTCTCTTTAATTTTTGTGCATAAAGGGGATACCAAGTGTCTATGATGTTAGTCTTTGAAAAAGCTCTAATTGAGTGAAATGCATCTGGTGATGTTTGACTGGTAGCAGGGTTGGAGCCTAAAGCCTGTGTGCCTGATGGCATACAAGATTGTATGGACTCAAATCTGTTCAGGGATTCTGATTGCAGTGGGTGCTACTTTTGAAGCAACAGTGTGTGTTTTTATCAGCATTTACAGCACTTTATAATAAAGGATTGAATTGCACTGAATTCCCTGGAGTTCTTGGGTTTTCTGCCCATGGAAGTAAGTGATACTTGACCTTTTAGCAGGTGCCGGTCCTCAGCTTGTCTTTTTTACTCAATAATACAGTCATAAAGTATACAAAAAAACTCATAATACTATTGTTAAAATCCATCGATAGTATTACAAGATCTCATAATACTATTGTTAAAATCCATCGATAGTATTACAGGATCTCATAATACTATTGTTAAAATCCATCGATAGTATTACAAGATCTCATAATACTA
The DNA here is from genome assembly GCA_016271365.2 of Neoceratodus forsteri. Lineage (NCBI taxonomy): Eukaryota > Metazoa > Chordata > Ceratodontiformes > Ceratodontidae > Neoceratodus > Neoceratodus forsteri. The sequence continues at coordinate 1,648,867,083 of CM057450.1, forward strand.
TTGTTAAAATCCATCGATAGTATTACAAGATCTCATAATACTATTGATAACCATCCAAGATAGTATTTATGAACATCCAATGATAGTATTGCTAGATCAAACATTCCACTCACACTGCACATGCTGTACACAGTTGAGCACAAGCCTACTTTTACTATAACCATCACATACAGTAAAAGCCAGCTGGTTCTTCAGCAGAAGAGAATCAAAATCAACACCATAGAAATACCCTTCTTGTGCCGAGTCCCTCCTGCCCCACTCCTGCCTTTTTCTTGGGGATGTGAGAGTGAACAGTTTGGCTTTTCTGCCCAGCAGAGTGTCAGAAGTGGAGGAAACATGAGGCTCCACCTCTGTCCACAGAAGAAGCCAATCAGGGGAGTACTGTTGGCTGGTGCTGCAGCACCAGGCAAGATCATAGAGGTAAGCTCTTGTCTGTATCCATATATTACAAAAAATGAAAAATAATGGACAGTGCATGACTCGGCTATAATCCCATCACGAGCTTCTGCTTCACTCACAAGGTTTACACATCACCAGAACCTCTTGATGGTATTATAACCTTGTAATACACAGTCCTCTATCTATCCACATCAATAATCCCCTCCCCCAGCAGTCCCTTAGTCCCCAAATGGGTGCAAGTGACTTTATTCCTCCCCTCAAAAGACTTTGTAGAGGGTTTACCCATAGCGCTTTGACAGCACTAGTGCTGACATCCCCTACAGCGATGGCCGCAATGCCAACTGTCGACATTGTAGCCACGGGGATGTCGGCACACACAATCAGGGGGCTGCACCCCCAAACCCCCCCTTGTGGGGGGCTCCACCCCCCACACCTCGGTCTCTAGGATTCTAACTCCGAGTTGGAGTTGGACCGGGGGGTGGGGCAAACACCCAGTGAGGCAATCTCAATCAGCACACGGACCACCACAGTGACTGGTGGATTTTGCCCAATTCCTGTTGCTGTGGTGGTCTTCACTGTGCTGGAGTCACTGCAGTAATGGTATACCTTTATAGAGAGCTCTCTGTTAGATTGTGGTTGGTGCCACACTGGGGATGATGGTCACTGAGCAGAAAAGGGGAAGACTGACACTGGCATGCTTAAATGCACAGTAACATATGAAAGAAAGCTGTCTTATTTGCATTCCACAAAAGGGTGTTGTACACAGAGCTTTGGCATATCAAATATAAAGAATAACTCAATCTAGCCTTGGGATTTCTGAAGCTTCCATTCCCTAACTATCCAGCTAGTAAGAGTTGTAGGATCTTTCAAATAACTTCTGGTTTTCTTATCTGTATTGCTACAGGGGCACCTGCCTATCTGACCCAACCTGGTACTGCAAGCCACCACTCCCATTTGGAGAGAAACCACCACCCAAGCTGTGGGTGTTGGCTGGGACTGACCCTCTGCATCTCCTCCTTGCAGGAGTAACTACACAGGCTCTGGTTGTCTGCTGCCCTTTTGGTTCAAGCTGAGGCTTGGCTATCTTAGGTGCTGACCTTCCTCTATGTCCAGTCCACTAGCTACAAAAATCCACAGTGGGAAAACATTTTCAAGATCATCTGCTCTTCTCCGACCTATTGTCTCCATTCTTTGTCTGTGCCCCGAGCTGGAGCACCAACCTCCTGGCAAATTTACTGTAGATGAAAAGTGCACTCTTGGGGCCAAATTGCAGCCCAGGTTTCAGGTTCCACTGCCTCTTATAGAATCCTCAGGCTGTTTTCTGATTGGCTGAAGAATCACAGGAAAAGCATGCAAAGTTATTGCAGAGACAGGCTCTGCAAAATAATCACTCAGTAATGGTTGATCAACTCCTAGGCATATCTGTGTGTGACCTTTGACCCTTTCCCAGCAGTGTTTACATCCTATATCCACTTTAGGTGGTGCCCTCTGCAGTCATCTGCTGCTCTTTATTGTGCCCATGTGCCTTTGACTTAATTTTCTTGGCCCTGGTACCTGTCCTGGGGACTAGGAACCATCCCTGAGCATGGGTGTGCAACTGGATGGATTGCCACTCCTCCTCTGTGTGGTGGCAGAAAAGCCACTCAGTTGAGTATCCAGCCACGTATATATCAATCAGTCAATCAATCAATCAAAATCTTTATTTATCCAGGTGAACATCATCAAAGGCAGTACAGCACCTATAGCCACCAATCTCTTTCCCACTCCAGCCAGAACCCCCTGTAAAAGTCCCTAAATAGGGACTGGCTGAATATAGGGGCTGTTGCTGGGACTACAAAGAGCCCAAACAGGTAGTCCCCCATTTTTGGGGTGCTACACCAGTCTTTGTCTGAGTAATTGAAATATTTTATGAGCAAAATACTTTCTTTGACTGTTGCTATTCAAATTACTTCATGAATTACTTAAAAATATATTTGCAGCGGAAGGAAAGAAAATACGATGGTTAGTTGTTTATCAGGTGCAAGGATAAAGGACCTGAATGATAACATGGAGGGCCTGTTAAAAGGAATGGTATAGCCCATAGTAGTGTTCCACACTGGGATAAATGATTTTAGAAGAAGGGCTGAAACAGAAATCCAAAGACAGTCTGAAGCATGGGGCTTCCTATAAACAAGAGAGTATGATGTAATAATTTCTGAAATACTTCCTTTACTAACAACAGGTAATGCTGAGACACTAGCAGTAAAACAGCTAAATGGATGGCTAACCAGGAGGTGTGGAAGAGAGGGATTTACATTCCAAAGCAACTGGGACAGATTTGATAAAGATAAAACTCTGTGCACTTAAATTGACTAGGGTCAAGAGTGTTGGGAGGCAGAATTAATTTCAGCATCAAGTCCATTTTAAGACAATAAGGAAGGGGGAGGAGGGTGGAGATTCTAACATCATACTGGTGAATATACAGGTCAAGGATAAGGCTTGCAAAACAGAAAACACAAAAACATTGTCTGGTTTACTAGTGAATGCCAGAAGTCTGGGCAGTACAAAGGAGGGATTGAAATATGTTCTAGCAAAGGAAGGAGTACATTTCTGTGCTGTCACAGAAATCTGGTGGAATGCCAATGATAATTGGGGGAAAAGAATAGAAGAATGCAAACTTTTTGGAAGAGACAGAGGAGGTAAAATAGGGGGAGGAGTTGCCATACAATATTAAGAACAATAGTGAGGCTGTGGAAATAGTGCTGGCCAAAATTGAAAGCACAGAACAATTATGGGTTAAAATAACTCCATCTGAAGGCAAAACATTTTACCTAGGGATTGTATACAGACCTCCATCCCTGGCTAGAGAATTAAATGAACAATTATTAGACACACTAAAACCCCTAGGAACTGAGGACAAAATAGTTTCATTAGGAGATTTATTCTCCCAGGACTAGGCTGAAGTAAAAAAGAGGACCAAACAGCCTATGGGAAGGAATTCATTGACACACTGATAACACTAAATAAGGATCAATACATTAATAAGGAGGCAGGAGGGGTTGCACATCCTATATTTAGCATGAAGTAATATGAAGGCGGGGTTGTGGAACCACTGGAAGGGAGTGAGCCCAATATAATGTGTTTTATCATGAACAATTAGAGGAGTGGTACCTGGCAAAATGAAAAATAATGCTTTAACAGGACCAATTTTGGGAAAATGAGAAAGGAAATGGGGAATTGTGACTGGAAGGGGTTGTGTTAAGATACAAATTTGGAAGAAAAGGGGGGGTATGTTTAGTAGGAAAATCCAAGAACTGTTACAAGATAACATGCCAGAACAAATTCAACATAATTTAAAAGTGAAATTCACAAAATGGTGGACTAGGGTTATCAAAAGAAAAATAAGACAAATAAAGTGGGCTTATAAAACAGCTAAAAAAAAAAAAAGAAAATGATTAGAAAGGCCAAAAAAGAGCAGGAGGTGAAACTGGCATCGAAAATAAAGGATAAATATAAATCCTTTTATAGTTATATAAATGAAAAAAAAGAAAAAAGGTTTTGCACCAAACAGTAGGTCCCTCGGTAGAAGGTAATAAAACTGTGACTGATGAGTCTGAAATCGTAGAAACTTTTAAGGACTTCTTTTGTAGTGTGTATCGATATAAACACCAGCATAAAAGTGGGAGCTGGGACTTAGGTAACAGTGCAAAAATAACCTTGGAGATTGAGAATGTTAAGAAAAGGCTGGGAAGCTTCAAATCAGATATGGTACAGGGCACTGATGGGATGTACCCATGGGTTATCAGGCAGTTGTCAAGGAAATCAACAGGTCCATTAATTAAAATATTTCAAACTTCATTAGATACTGGGAAGGTGGTTGCAAGCTGGAGAGAAGCAACAGTGGTCCCAATTTTCAAGAAGGGTGCAAGTTTAAATTTTAGAATAGAAATTATTGACCTGTGAGTCTTCCCTCAGTGGTGGTTAAGATATTAGAAGCTATTGTAAACAAATTCTGGTCAGAGCCAAAAATGGCTGCCAATTGCACTGCCTCTCCTCACCAATGCAGACTGTTCTAAGATGCAGGGTGCGCTGTTTAAAATAACTGGCCTTGTGTCTAAAATTGCTTGCATCTGGTCTGAATGGTTCATGAAATACATGGTTGCTGTATTATAATAAGGTGATAATGGCTATTGAGGTCCCAGGAAATTAATACTGAACATAGGGGAAGATTCTGAGAGAGGGTATGAAGTCAATTGAGTATTATATTAGGGTCTGAGGTAATGAAGAACTATAAGGCATGTACCCCAGTAATGTACAATAGATGATGCAATCACATTGCCCCTTGATATGGTATTGAATCAAAAATGATAACTTTGGGAATGATAGAATATTCTATTACAGGGTTAATGTAAATGCAAATTTGTAAATGTGAGGTACAGTACAAGTAAAACTGCATTATGAAAATGGGGTAGCCAATAATTATGTTATTTTTATAAAAGATATTTTGCGTGAGCATATTAGTCCATTGTCCTCCATGACCTCCCACTGTGGGAACGCTAAGGGACTAAGTACCATGCAATTATGTAGGAACATGCAGGATGATATTTTAATTAAGGAAGGAATTTGTGAATATGAGCATTCAGTTCTGCATGACCGCCATGACATTTTTATTGTGAAATGTCTGAGGTTGGGAATTATGCAGCCCTGATATACATGCAGCAATACAAGCTGTTACCTAAAATTGTTAAGGGAACCTTGTAGTCCGAATGAACACTCAGCTTTATAAGTTGTAACTTTTTTAGAAAAATTATTAAGATAATGCAATTGGTGCATTAGTAAGAGTATGGTGCAGCATAGGTAGAATTGCATGATGAAAGTGGGGTTGTCAATAACTAAGTGAAAAAGTTATTTATACAAAAGATTTTTTGTATGAGCATATTAGTCCCTTGATTTCTGTGACCTTCCATTGTGGGAGGGTTGAGGGATGGGAACCCTACAATTCTGTAGGATCATGTTGGGTCGTATTTCAATAAAGGAAGGTATTTTTATACATGTGGATTCAGTTATGCATGATATCTATGACATTTTATTGTGAAAACGCTGTGAAGTTGGGAATTATACAGCTCTGATAAACAACCAGCAATACATGTTGTCACCTGAACTTACTAAGGGAACCAGGCAGTTTGGATGAATGCAAGGCTTTACAAGTTGTTAAATTATTAAGAGAACACATTTAGCGTATTAGTAAGAGAAATGAAAATGAATGTATTGGTACATTACTGTTGGGGTACAAAAACACTGAAATTAATGGTAAGACCGTGGTAAAAAGTAAACTGCCCGCCAATCCATATTACTCCCTGTGGTCTCCACGGTGGTGATGAATGTTAATAAAACATTACATCTAATAGCATCTCACATTCAATAGCTGTGACAACTATTGGAGTTCACAGTTTGGTTTAAAAGAGTTTATTTACCATGGGGGCTAAAATAGTATGCATGCCTGTGGACTATTATGAATTGAGTGCTGCTTGCTGTGTGTGTTTTATCATTATTTCATTATATACATCTGTGTATTGTTATAAGAGAAATTTGGAATGGGCAAACACAACTGGCCTTCCTGAGGAACCGTGCATGAATGAAACCAGTCAGGTCTATCAGTAAATGTTGCTCAAACTCCAGGTAATGTTATTGGTAGCCATTCTGGTTGTCGCAACCCAGAAGCATCTCCACTGACAACCACATGGAGAAGGCAGCAGCAAAGAGCTGAGTGGCTGCGCTACTGAGGGACCAAACGGAGATGGACAGAGTGCCGCCAAGTGGTTCTGCTGTGGAGGGGATGGGATGGAGTGCCACAAAGTGGCTCTGCTGCTGGGGAAGGAGAGCAGGGGTGAGTGCAGGAAGTAAGTGCACAGCAAAAAATAGTGCAAGTGTAGAGGAGGGGAACAGACAAAAGAATAGCATTGTGGTGAATGGGGAGGACCACATATGTTTTGATTCCACTGCAGAAGGACACCATCTAGGTATTCAGCTACATGCTTTCAAAGCCCCTTCTTCTGTCTAGAAGGGCCACTAGGGTGGTGAGGGCGGCTAAGGCAAGGAAGGAGCAGAACCTGGCCAGGGAAATTAGGAGAGGGAACAAGGGGTTCTTTAGATACATTGGAGAAAAACGAAGGGTGAAGGGGCAGATTAGCAGGATTAAATCAGGGGAGAGATGGGCACAAGACCCGGGGAGCAGGCTGAGGTACTAATGAGTACTTCACCCCAGTTTTCACCAAGGAAATGGGGGTGCTGCATCAACATGGGAGGAGACAGAGATACTGAGGAGGGGGCCCTACTGATCGGGGCGGGTCTGGGAGAGGGGAGGCATCACTGGCAGGAGGGGGAGGGCTAAGCAGGGAGAAGAGGTACTGGAAGTGGAAATAACAGCAGAGAGAGGTGAGGAAGCCCTCAGCTCCTAAGATGAAGAAAGCACCGGGGCCGGATAAATTACATCCCAGAGTGCTGAAGGAACTATGGACGCCCTGGTGAAACCCTGTGAGCTTTTCACCATCTCTGAGGACAGGGTGGGTGCCCCAGGACTGGAAGGTGGCATAGTGCCCATCAACAAGGGGAATCAAGGGAGGTGGTAGGGAACTACAGGCCTGTCAGCCTGACATCGGTGGTGGGCAAGGTGATGGAGGCATGTCAAGGAGAGGCTAGGGGGCCTGGAAAGTCAGGGTGCCTGGACGATAGACAGCATGGATTCATCCCAGGAAATCATGCAGACAAACTTTGTGAGTTCTATGACTGGGTGACGAGTGCCTTGGACCTGGGTAGACCAGTGGACTTCCTCTTTCTAGACTTCAGCAAGGCATTTGACTCTGTTCCTCACGTGGGCCTGTTGGATAAGCTGGGATAAATGGGGTGGGGAACCAGATGATCAGATGGATAGGCAATTGGCTCCAGGACCAGACCCAGAGGGTCGTAGTTGGCGGGATAGTCTCATCTCCAAAGAGGGTCATTAGTGGGGTCCCACAGGGATCAGTCCTTGGGCCCCTCCTGTTCAATGCCTACATCTCTGACATAAGGACAGGAATCAGGAGTGAGATGAGTCTCTTTGCGGATGACTCAAAACTGGGGGCAGTGGTGGATGGGGAGGAGGGGAGGGTGGCCCTACAGGGAGACCTGGAGGCTCTGGAAAGATGGTCTAGAAAGTGGAAGCTGAGGTTCAATGCAGGGAAATGCAAGGTACTCCACCTCGGGGCCAGAAACCCGGGCCAAGTGTACACCCTGGGGGGGGAATGCTACAAGTCTCGATGGCTGAGAGGGACCTGGGGGTGGTGATGGATGTCAAGATGAACAACTCGGAGACTTGTAGGAGGGCAGCAGCCAAGGCCAACAGGATGCTGGGATGCATCATTATTGGGATCACCTCCAGAAGGAGGGAAGTGATACTCCCTCTGTATAACTGCTTGGTGAGGCCACATCTTGAGTACTGCGTGCAGTTTTGGAGGCCACACTTAAAGAGGGACATTAAACTCCTGGAGAGGGTCCAGAGGAGGCAACCAAAATGATTTGGGGCTTGGGGACAGGACCTATAAGGAGAGGCCTGAATAGCTAAATATGTACACATTGGAAGAGAGAAGGGACCGGGGGGACATGATAGAGGTCTTCAAGTACATGAAGAGGGTAAATAGGGGAGGAACAGTCAGGGTGCTTCGAAGGAAGGAGGAGGGGGTCACTAGAGGGCATGGGTGGAAGCTGGAGGGGGGAAGATTCAGGGGAGAAAGGAGGAGGTGCTACTTCACTGAGAGGGTGGTGGAGCCATGGAATGCACTGTCTAGGGGGCTGGTGGAGACAGAGACGGTGGAGGGGTTCAAGAGGGGCTGGGACAGGTACAGGGGAAGGGTTCTGGAAGCAAAATCCAATGCAGCAAGAATATCCGGAACTGGGAAGGGAGAAGCCAGAGAAGGCGAGGGGGCAGCAAGGTCAGCACCCAGGGTGGGGGCTGACCAATCGAGCAGACTCAAAAGACCATTAGGCCTATTCTGCTGGCATTTTAGTATGTTAGTATGTTATGTAATAGCAATACGTCAGCATGGCTCCACCCATGCAGCTGTAAACTGGAGATCAAGCAATGGCAGAGCCAGGTTTGAGAGCCAGGGTGCACAACAGTCAACCAGCAGCACCAAGATGCCAGCAGGTGAGTGCCAAACTGAAAATGTAATGTGATCTGCTGCATAATCACTGTTTTTATGTTTGCTTGGCATATGCAAAAACATATTATAGTAACAGTGCGAAGCAGGTTTGGGTGTGCACTGTTGTGAGCCAATACTAGCGCGATCTGAACACACATGCATGCATATTGTGTGCTAATGTGCTCCCCTCTGACACACACTGTATGGCCGACGGGGTGCCTAATCCCCATCGGCTGCAATGTCCCTCCCAACAGACAACTGCCACTCTGGGAGCCCACCCTGCTTATGGCAGTAGTCCATATGGCCAATGGGGTGCCTAATCCCCTTGTCAGTTTCACTGCCCCCAGCCTCAAACAGAAGCCTTCCAGCTGCTGCCACGCTGGGAGCCCACCCCAGAGTAGCAAAGTTCTGCGCCGTGGAAGAAAAAAAACAGAAACCTGAAAGAGAAAACTTTCCTCGCTGACTGTCCTGACCTGCTCCCCACCCACGCCCACCCCTCCGCACCCTGCCTCCCCACACCCCCCATCCCATACTTACTTCTGGAGTCTGGTGCGATGATCTTCGTGGACCGGGAATACGCCTGCACTCTTTCAAAGCCGACCGTGAACTGAGGAAATGCTGGTAAGCTGTATAATGTAATAAATAGGGTTTTTTCAACTTTGATGCATATCTCAGGCATTTTGGGGAGTTTTTTCACCAAATTTTCAACATGGGGTTTTTGGGACCCCACCTGATGAATTCTGTCACTGTAATTTTTTAATTGGCCCTGAAAGGTGATTTTGCAGTCACTGCGCAGAACCACCTTTTGGGACTGATTTATGAAATGACAGTGTCACAGTTCAGAGGTAGGCCCCAAAAACCCAATCGTTGAAATTTGGTGGCATCCCAAAATAACTATTCTAGAGCATGCGTTGTGTTGTTCCCTCACACTGTAAGTTCACAAATTTTCAATATTTTCACCCAGATTTTCAACATTGCCATTTTACCACACCTCCTTATGAGCAGTACAGCTGTCATTTTTCACATTTCACCCAAAATGTGTTTCCACGCATGTAGTGCACAGTGGCACAATCGGTGTGCGAAATCAATGTTCGGGACAGATTTAGAAAATTGCAGTGACACTGTTCATGAGCAGAAGTGTTAAAATGGCTATGTTAACAATTTGGTGAAAAAATTTCCCAAAATGAATGTTTTACGAGCATGCGTTGCTCTATTCCTATGCACACTCATATGTTCATGAATTTTCACTATTTTTACTCCAGATTTTCAACATTGCCATTTTACCACACTTTCTTATGAGCAGTACAGCTGTCATTTTTCACATCTCACCCAAAATGAGTTTCTGCGCATGTAGCGCACAATGGCTCAGTCGGTGTGCAAAATCAATGTTCGGGACAGATTAAAAAAATCACAGTGACACTGTTCATGAGCAGATGTGTTACAATGGGTATGTTAAAAATTAGGTGAAAAAAGTCCATAAAATGACTGTGTTACGAGCGACCATTACGCAGTTTCCACTCGCACTCATAACTTCATGGATTTGTAATATTTTCAGTCCAGATTTTCACCGCTGGCTTTTTTCCACACTTCCTTATGAACAGTACAGCTGCCATTTTTCACACCATGGCCAAAATGTGTTTTCGCACTTCCAGCACAGAAATGCATGGTCACTGTAGGAAATCACTGTACGGGACAGATTTAAGAAAATCACCGTGACACTGTTTATGAGCAGAGGTTCTAAAATGCCTGTGTTGACAATCTGCTGTAAAAAATCCCCAAACTAATTGCATTATGGGTGTGCGTTGTGCAATTTCTACACACGCTCATGACTTCACCATTTGTTTTAATATTTTCACTGCAGATTTTCAACATTGCCATTTTTTCCACCTCCCCATGAACAGTACAGCTGTCATTTTTCACATCCTGTTCGAAATGTGTTTTCACACCTGTGGTGCCAAATGGCATAGTTGCTGTGCAGAATCAGCTTTTCGGCTAATGAACTGATATTGCCACTGTTCATAAGGTGGGGGTCACCAAAAAAACATGTTGAAAATTTGGAGTGAAAATGCCAATGAATGCCTGAGGTGTTAGGGTTTCTGACCATAACACCCCATCATGTAGAGATTGAGAGGCATCAGGGTCTGACTTGGGATTCTCGCCTGTAATGCTCATACCATTCCACACCCTGCAGCCAGTGAGAGGCATTGAGGTGTGCCTTTGGACTCTTCGGCCCCAAAGTTCACCCCATTCTCCTATACAGCACCCATCTCACCGTATTTCCTGATGGAATGGGGTGAGCATAAGGGCCAAAGACCCCAAGGCACACCATGACTCTTGTCGGTGTCTGCAGGGTAGGGTGTGGTGACATGACATGGCCGTTATGCCTGGTGACCCAAAGGCACACCCCAATGCCTGTCAGTCTCTGCAGGGTGGTGGCGGAGTTGGCTTCAGTTCAATACTTCACTGTCATTCCTATTATGCAGCTCTCTAACTCCTACACTACCAGTGCCAATGCCAGCAAGCAAACATTCAGCATTGACAAATGCTTGTTATATATACCTGTGATGGGTAATAAAGTAACCATCTTTCTGGAAACTTGCAGGAATTGTACTTCACATACAAAACTTAACTGATGATTCCACCAGCCTGTGCACAAAAGATGTGCATTAAGAAGGTGCCAGTAGGATTTGAAAATTGTTAGTATATTTGGGCTCATGGGAGCCATACTTGTGCCTCCCACAATATGTAAAGTTGTGCCCAAATTTGACAAGAGGACAGGAACTGAAAAATCTTTGAGTCTAGTGAGAAATGTGCATTTTTGAGTAGTGAGGCCAGAGACGGAAACTGAGGGTGGTGCTTATCCCATATCCTTGGGCACCCAGCCAGAGCATCTTCATTTCAAACTAAAGACAGCATAGCCTGTCAGCAAGTGAGCAAGTGCATAATTCTACATGTCCACATGCTCTCACATCTGCCTTACCTACCTGATGTTTTGTTTTCACACACGAATATGGGCATACTGCTATGCTGCCTGCATCTAGTAGCCAACTCTAACAATCCACAGATTTACAGTTTAAACCATGTTAGAGTAGGGAGACCAGATATACTAAGCTAGAAGTGGGTGATGCATGTGAAGTGCACAGAAAAAGATCTGACATAAAGCTGGTGGTCTGGTGGCAACCATGCTCCCATACGCTCTAGGGATTTTGATGCTTTCTGGTGCATTTTGAGGCTTATTGAAAAGAAATAAACCCTTTTTAGGTCTCAGCCCACATGTGATTCCAGGAGGAGAAAATGTAAACCTCCTGAGAGTTTTTAATTTATTAATAAAAGTCTGGGGTCCAGATGAGAAAATAAAACTTTTTTTTACTCACAGCAATGACCATCCTCCTCCTCCACTCTCTCAGAGAAAGTCACACAGCTGGAAGCCCTGATCTGCATGGCACAGGCCCCAGCTCATGCTCTTCTGACCTCCTAGCATGGTTGTCTTTTCTTCTTAGGATTTTGTTTTTTAAACCCTGATTATTTTTTATTTACTGTCTTTTTTTTTAACTGAAATTTTACTCATTAACGTGACTCACACAACTTCACCATATCTTTTCTCTCACTCAGCAGCTGACAGTCCAGATTGATGTCAGAATTCTCCCACCACATGGGCACCCCAACCTAACACTTGCACCTCTTATCTTGTCTCTCCTCCAACCCAACCACAGGATTACATTTTGTAATTAAATTTATAAGGCACTGGTCCAGATAAAAAAAATGGAAAAAAGTGAAGACTGATACAAAGTATGAGACTAGCAGTCATCAGGCCAGCCATCTGACACCAACAGACACTGTAATTTGAACTTAATCACACTGCACACACACACCGAGCTCTCAAGCTGCAAATTCTGACCAATGCTGATCTCCATCATGTGTGTGTGTGTGACAGACCGTATGGTCACATTGGCGACAGCGTGCGTTTGCTTGGTGATGTGTGAGTGTGCTCTCATTGGGCAAGCAACAGAGTTCTATGTTAACTGTGGGGCAATCACAGTTTATTTATTTTATTTTATTTATTTATTTACAAATTGGTAACCAGGAATGGCACACTGAGCAGAGGCTCATTTCCAGGTGCGACTCGGGAGAGGGTAGTTGGAATTACAATATTGATATTATAGATACAATCAGGGTTGAGCACAGTACAACAAATGTATACAAAAACAGTAAAATACAATTGAGATACATGGGGTAACAGTAAAAAAAAGTACAGAGTGGTTTCGGTAGTAAAATACAGTGAACAACTATACAAAGATAGAAATAAATATATTTACAAACATGTCTGGTGTACAATTGCACGAAGTGAGGAACTGGCACAAAGGGAGCACCAAGGGAGGAAAGAGCATAAAATTAAGGGTATGAGGGTAGAGGTCTCAGAGAGAAATCTGGGAAGTTGAGGTAAGGGCACTGAGGGCCAGGTGGTAGAGAAAGGTGGTGGGAGGAGGAGGAGGTGGGGAAAGGAAGGGGAGGAGGAGAAGAGGAGGAAAGGTGATGGTAAGGGAGGAATGATCAGGAGCTGAGAAAAAGAAAAGGAGGGGATGGGGAGAGGAGTAGGAGAAGAGGTCGGGGTGGGTGGGAGGAACTGCAGGGGGGTGCTTTATCTGCTTTTCAGCATGGCAAGGGTGGGCGCAGGGTGGTTAGAGTGGGGTAAATGATTCCAAGATCAGGGAGTCTGAAGGTGAGCGATCTTACCTGTTTAGGTGTGAGGATTAGGGAGGGAGAAAGTGCGTCCATCTCGGGTTCTGAGGCAGTAGACTGACGTAGGTGAGGGGAATAAAAGAGTGCAGAGAAAGGGGGGAAGGGCTTCAAATCAGAACTTGCTGATGAACGCGGCACAGTGGGCAAAGAGACAGTGTGCAAAAGAGGGGAGGGATAGGGCAGAGTATAGGGAACAGTGATAGGTTTGGAAAGGAAGGTTTGATGCAGAATGACAGAAGGCGTTATACAGGGGGTCTAATTTAGTGAGAGATAAGTTGGGGGCCGAGCTGTAGACTATGTCAGCATAGTCTATTGAGGGGAGGATTAGTTTGGAGATGAGTTCTTTTTGGGTTGGGAGAGAGAGACAGTTCTTGATTCTATAGAAGGCGCCCAGTTTCGGCTGAAGTTTAGAGTGGATGGAGTCAATGTGCTGGAGAAATCTAATTTTGGGTCCAATCAAACACTCAAGTATTTGAAAGACTGCACTGTTTCAACTTTAGTACCATCCAAGGTAAAGAGAGATGGAGGAGATGGGAATTTGGCTACCCTTGGGGTGATGCCAAAAGCCATGGCAACAGTTTTCTTGGTATTGCACTTGAGGAGGTTTGCCTTGAACCTGTTGAGGGCATTCTCAAATTCAGCCTGTAGGGATGATTGGACATCAGGGAAAGAGGGGCCTGAGGCATATAACATCATATTGTTGGCATACATGTGCATGTCAGTAGGTGTGCATGAAGAGGGAAGGTCATTTACAAAAATTGGGAAAAAAGAGGAGCCCAGAATAGACCCTTGGGGGACACCTTCATGAATGGAGAGGAGGATGGTATTGGAGTGACAAAGTTGCACGTCTCGGTGCTTTCAGAAAGATATGAACTGAACCAGGCTGTTGAGAAGGAATAGAGCTATGGAGGTAAATTTCTTTAGAAGGACAATGTGGGATACTAAGTCAAATGCCTTGGCGAGGTCAACGAAGATCATCAAGGTGATGTGACCTTTGTCAATTGTGGAGTGAATATGGTTTGTGAGGTGCAGTAAGGAGGAGGAGGTGGAGTGAATATGCCTGAAGCTGGATTGGAAAGGGCTCAGAGTGTTGGAGGAGTCCACGGAGAAATTTAGTCTTTTAGTGATGAGTACTTCCTGAATTTTGGAGAAGGTGGGGAGGAGTGAGATTGGTCTGTAATTTCCTAGTTAGGAGGTATCACCACCTTTGAGCAGTTGAATTACCTTAGCTAGCTTCCATGCCTTGGGGACTTTACACTGCGCAATGGATAGGTTGAGAAGGTTGGCAAGGGAGTGGTGCTTCGCCTGATAAAATAACGATGGCTTGATTGAGTGATTGATTGATTGATTGATTGATTGATTGATTGCAGGGTCTGAGATTTTAAGTAACTTTGGATCAAGGCCATCTGGACACAGTTGGAGGTTGGCAGTGTGATATGTGGGTCCAGGTCTCAAAGGAAGGGGTAGACGGGCTGGTAGCTAGAAGGCAGGCAAGGAGAAAGTGTCTGACTCTACCCACAGGGCAAGACAACTAAGACAAGCACATTTTTAAAGTTTAAAGGGTCAGGATGCAAGTGGCAATTTCACTACAATAAAGAGCCAATTCTTTCAGAACAGAAACTAGGTTTGCAATTGAAACTAGGACAAAACAAAGGTTTAATAATAGTGTCAGGACACCAGGGCAGAGCAACAAAAACTGGGACTGTCCAGATAAAGCCAGGATGTCTTGTCAATTTGTCTCAGAGAGATGTTGTTGGGAATTGTCACATATCTTGATGAGGGGCAATAGTTTCAAAGCCAGGGTCCCAAGGTGGGGGTGACTGCCCCCACTCCACCTCTGGTTCCACTACTGAGAGCAAGGCATTCATAGCTGACAAAAAACTGGAAGGTGATGTTCAACATGGTTTTAGGAAGGGGAATGTCATGCCAGACAACCTTATTAGGCTCTTTAAGCCTGTTAATAAGGCCTTGGACAGAGGGCTACTGATCGATTGTAATGTTCCTGGATTATAGCAAGGCTTCTGATAGTGTGCCACAACATGAGCTTATTCTAAACTAAGTATACATAAGAATAAACAGAAGGCTGGTGAGCTGGATAGAGTTGTAGCTAGATGATAGAAGGTAGAAAGTTGTTATAAGGGTACATGTATCAAACTGGGGAAGGGTGACAAGTGGTGTGCTTCAGGGCTTGATACTGGGACTTACATTATTATAGTGATGTGGTAGTACCACTGTAGTTGGGGTTGAGTAGGCATTTCTATGTTAAATTCCAAAGTTTGCACTTTATTTATTTATTTCAGATTCAGATTAATACCTTTGAGCCATGGAGCTCTTTTACAAAGGTTACAAGTCAGTTCTAATGTAGTACAAGACATAGGATATAGGCAAGTTCACAAGACAGTACAGTAGATACTCAAGAATACATTATATTGACAGTTTCATAAATGCAAAGTGGTAACAGCAACAATATGTGCAGGACAGAGTAGTATTGAGGTGCAAGTACACAGTTATTATGCTATGAAAACACTTGAGTTACTTAAGTGCAAGACAATGGAGTAGTAGCAGCCTGAGTAGGCTTTGCCAGGATGAAAGAGGGGAGTATGGGGATGGGGGGGTGTTAGGGAGAGATGATTGGATGGGGTGAGTCAACCAGTTGTTGGGCAAGGGCCAGCATGTGTCTAAGTGGGGCAGTCACAGTGATTTGTTTGAGCTAGGAGGAGGCAGAGATCTCTTTTGACAGGGCCAATCTTATCACATTCTATGAAGGAGGCCGGGAGATCATTTAACCACTGAGGCCCTTGGTAGGATAGGGCACACTGGGCAAAAGTGGTGCACTTAAATGGGACATGGAATACACCCTTAACTGTCCTTTTCATCATTTTAGAGGTTTGGACATGTTGTAAAATGCCTGCCATGGAATTGAGGGTGTGTCCAAGCAGGGTCTTTTTATCAAGCAGGAAGGCCTGGTATCTCACCCTTAGTTGCAGTGGGAGCCACCCTGTCTCAGAGTATAGACAACAGGTGTGTATTAGATAATCTGCCCCTAAGACCAGTCTGCAGGCCTTATTTAGAAGTATTTTAATCCATTTTAGGGCTGTGTCAGTACCAGCCCTGTAGATTACCAGCCCATAGTCAATAGTAGACAGTACTGAGCTCCTAGTTTCTAGCCTCAAGGCCTCAGGAGACATTGCCTGCCTGTGGCAATAGAGAATTCCAAGCTTGAAGTTTGCAGTTTTAATTACGCAGTCAATGTGTGAGGAGAAAGACAGGGTGTCATCAAGGTGTATGCTTAGGTACTTGAAAGAGCTGACTTGCTCAAGCGTGTCACCTTTTTGACTATGGATGACCAATGAGCTGTTTTTTTCTTGCTATGAGCACTGTGAATAGTATATCTTTCATCGTTTTATAGTTAAGGTGGAGTCTGTTTTGTGAGAACCATGTCTGTAGTATTTATAAGCTGTCCTATAGAGCTGCTGTTATTTCAGTCAGTTGTTTTCCCAGTATGCCGATTACAGCATAATCAGCATACAACAGCATGTTAGCTGGGCATGCGGAGGGTAGGGAGTTTATGAATATCTTAAAAGCAGTGGGCCAAGTATGGACCCATGAGGAACCCCCAGGGTCACTTCCCTAGGATTGGGTACTGTTCCGCTTATTCTCATGCACTGTGATCTGTGGGACATGTAGCTACTGAACCAAGATACAGTTTCATGGGGCAGGCCAATCAATGGACAGTAGGTTATCAAGTAGGATTTGGTGATTCACTGTATCGAATGCTTTAGTGAGATCTACGAAGATGGACCCCACTGCCATGCATCGTCTAGAGCATCATACAGGTGTGTAGTATAGTCTATCAGCACGGTCATGGTGCTAGGGTTTTTTCGAAACACGTGTTGTGCACACAGGAGGTTGTACTTATTCAGATAATCAGTTATTTGATTGGATACAATCTGCTTGAGAGCTTTTGATAGAGGGGTAATATTGATATGGGTCTGCAGTTTGCCTGGCTGGTTCTGTCACCACTTTTGAACATGAGGGTGACAAATGCTGTCTTCCACCTATCTGGGAAAACACCTGTTCTTAGGGATATATTGAATATTTTTGTGAGGAGTAAAGCTATTTCATCCAGCGTGAGAGCAACAAGTTCATGTTAATCATGTCACCTCAGATCTTTGTTTTTCCTAGAACCCTCTTAATGTATTTTATGGTTTGTGACCTAGAGATTTGTTTAAAGTAAAATGGGGGTATATTGGTATGTTTTTTTGGGGGGAGAGTTCGCCTGAGTGGGCTTACTAGAAGTCTGGGTTGTAAAGTACTCTGGAGGTAGTACTGTGCTTAAGTCTGTAAAGGCGGTATTGAAGATGTGTGCCAGTTCCACTGGTTCTTGTAGTGTGCTGGTCGCTATGACAATCAAGTCTGGTGGTGCTTTGGAGTCCCTACCAGTAAGTTTTTATAGTGTTCTGGAAATCTCTTCTGCTTCCACAGTTTCTGTCTATTAGTTCTTTATAGTAATTGACTTTTGCTATCTTTATTGACTTAGTGAACTTGTTTCTGGCTGCTTTATAAGCAGTATAGTCAGACTGTCTACCGATTGCCCTAGCCTTGTGCCATAGGTTGTCATGGGAATTTATTTGCTCAATAAGGGATCCCGAGGCCATGGGTTGATAGTCCCTTTGACATTTGAGGATTTGAATGAGGCAAATATGTTACAGGCATTGGTAAATGTTGATGTAAAGTAGTTGAGGGAGGGCCTGATTTGCATCATCTGTGCTGTCTAGTGGGTCCAGTCAGACCTTTATAGACATTGTTTAAAATGCTCTAACTGCCCTTTTCTTAATGATTGTTTTTGAATTAACTCAGGGGTACATTTCTTACCCTTATTTGTCCATAAGCACATCACTGGGGAGTGGTCTTATATCGAGTCTGGTAGAACTAATATGTCTGTTATTTGTTCAGGGCAAGTGGAGAGTAGTCAATCAATAAGAGAGCATGTGCCAGTGTGGTAGTTCCTCCTAGTTGCTTGTGTAACCATTTGTGTGAGGTAAAGGCTAGTGATTTGGTTTCTGAGGGTAGCAATATCCTGCACTAGCCAGTTAGTGTTGAAATCACCAAAAATAACCTGTTCCCAGCTCTGCTTAACCTATTTAAAATTATCAATAAACTGTTCTATGCCTGTCACTTGCCTTCCAGGGGACATATAGACCATGGTGAGCACCAAAATCTTGCTAGGGTGGCCTATGGTAAGCTTGAAGAATAGTAGTTGTGCCTCTTTTGTCATGAGACTGTTTGTCAGCACCCAACCCTTGATTTCATTACATAGGTACACCAGGCAACCTCCCCCACGTTTGGACAGTCTGTCCTGATAAAAGGTAGTGTAGCCATCAAGGGATACTGTGGCATCCAGGATCTTGGGGGGCAGCCAAGTTTTAGTGAGCAAGGATATGTCAGGTTTGTTCTGAGCTACCCAGGCCTGGAACTGGGAAAGTTTGGGTAGCAAGCTACCCATGTTGATTGATGCAATTTTGAGGTGGTCTTGAACCTATGTATTCTCCATTCTTGATGTGTCCAGGTTAGGGTGTGTATTCCCAGACAGGAGGAGCAGGATGATTATTAGTCTTTTAAGGTAGTATTTCCAGCAGGCCCTCAATCTGCGAGTATGCTTGCGTTTAGCAAGACTGTATTTCTTGTTGCTATCAGTTTGGGTGTGATTGCATAACAAGGCAACAATGGATGTTGGTGTGAGGGTAGGTCTCCTAAGGGGTCGTGGTGGAGGTTTGTTCAGAGTGGTGCCAATGAAGTTAGCTTCCAGTCCCTTCATAGTGTCTGGGGCTGCATTCTTGAGCTAAGTGTAGTTGGCTGGTCTGTTAGAGGTGTCACCAGGGGTTTCCCATCATTCACTCCATTCAGTGTGTTCAGGAGTATTATTACCGAGAGCACAATATGCTTGTTTGTACCTTGAGTTGCTAGCCTGGTGCATGTACTCATGATAATGATAGAGGTGTCAGGCCCTTTAAGAATGGGATGATGCCTACTGCTCTTCTAATGGATGAGTGGAAATGTTGGGTGGAGCCAAAAGTGTAGAAAGCCAATTTAAAGAGTGTCAGGATGGGGTGGAGGGGGAGAAAGATCAAGTCAGAACTTTTAGTGCAACAGTCTGTTAATTCAGAAGTACATTAAGAAACAGTCTCTAAGAACCAGCCAATGGTGCACTCAGGCCAGGAGGCAAGGGCCAATAGAATTAGAGGCATTGAAGGCATCAGAAGTATGAATCTGTAAGAGGCTTCCTTTGTGGCATACCTTTCCTTGGAACAGGTGGGCGTATCTTTACTGGGAGCAGGTGTGTGGGCAGTTGAGTGATTGGTGGCTGAAAGGAATCCAGCCACAATGCGGATCAGCAGGGAGCACCCAGTCAGGGGTTACAGCTACAGGGAGGGAAGGGAGACAGACAGATCAATTATACTGGCTGCTGAATCAGGGGAGGCTGCTGAATCAGGGGAGGCTAAATCAGTGGGAGGGACAGAGTGGGGCAAAGAGAGAGACAGAGAGTGAAGTGGGGGTGGGATGCAGACAACAGAGTAGCCGGGTGGCGGGTGTCTGTACTTTAGCACAAGAACAGGTTTAGAAAGGCAGGCTTAGTTGTGAAAGGAAAAAGAGCAGAAGAGCAGCTATGAATATTCAGAATATAGGGTTTGAAAATGTAGGTACAGTTGTGAAGAGAAAAAGAGCAAAGGCAGAAGCAATTTCAGATTAACCAAAAACTTTCAGTAAACAATCAATAATTATTAAACCTAGATAAACTTCATAGAAAATCAAGTCAAAACTTTTAGTGCAGCATTCTGTTAATTCAGAAATACATTAATAAACAGTCTCTAAGAACCAGCCAATGGCGAGCTTAGGCCAGGAGGCGAGGGCCAATAGAATTATAGGCATTGAAGGTGCCAGAAGTATGAATTTGTAAGAGGTTTCAGTTGTGGTGTACCTTTCCTGGGAGCAGGCGGGTGGGCAGTCGAGCAGTCATCAGCTGAAAGGAGCCCAGCCACACCACTCGTCAGCAGGGAGCGCACAATCGGGGGCTACAGCTTTTCTGGGAGCAGGCGGGCATACCTTTCTTGGGAGCAGGTGGGCGGGCATTCAAGTGGTCAGTGGCTAAAAGGAGCCCAGCTGCACCGTGGATCAGCAGGGAGTGCCCAGTCAGGGACTGCAGCTTTCCTGGGAGCAGGCAGGTGTACCTTTCCTTGGAGCAGGTGGGTGGGCAGCTGAGTGGTTGACAGCTGAAAGGAGCCCAGCAGCACCGCGGATCAGCAAGGAGCACCCAGTCAGGGGATACAGCTAGAGCTAAAGCTTTAATAACTACACAACCATTAAACAGATTTACACGAACATTTGCATGCACAGTCTTCAAGGCAAGATCTCTTGATGTGCTAAATTTCATTCCAGTCGGATGTGCAGATTCTGAGAACAGGATAGCATGAAAAGTTAACAAAAAGTGGGGGGGGTACTGTTTTTTTGTCATCACCTAGCACCTACACAGCTTGGAATTTTGCTCTGAAGTTTTCAGGGTAGAATGAGCTTGGGCCACAGGGGTGCCTTTTTGTGGTTTGGTGAAAAAAATATTAATCCGTTCCAAAGTTATAACAATTTGAAATTTAAAATCTGAGCATGCTCAGTACATTTTTTTTGATAGCTGCTTGAAAAAAAAGAAGAAGTTAGTCCATATGAAAAAGGATCTTTTTTCGTATGGGGGTAAACCTTTTCATGAAAAAAAATTCATTTTACATATGGCAGTCATCCTGTTTAAATTTTTTTTTCAAAGAAAATTTTTGTGAAAACCCATTAAAATCAGATCGTGCAGTGACACCAACACATGTATCTTGCTAAATGGAACCCCATTAGGTGGATTCTGGAGTTACTTTTTGGAAAAATGACACAGAAATGTGTTTTTAATACATTTTAAAATATTTTTCCATCACTTGATTTTCTTTTTTTCATATGCCCATACAAAAAAGGAATTGGGCCATATGAAAAAGGATCCCTTCATATGAAAAAATAATTTGGAGTTAGCCTTTTTCAGATTCTTTTTTTGTATGAAGGCATCCTTTTTCATATGAATGAAAGAACCTCACGAAAAAGGATGCTTTCACATGAAAAAGAAAGAAATGGAAAAAAAAACTAAGTCCACATTCTTTTTTCATATGAAGGTATCCTTTTTCTCATGAGCAAAAAAAAACTTACGAAAAAAAATCTCTTCATACAAAGAAAGAATCTGAAAAAAAACAAAGTCCAAATTATTTCTTCATATGAAGGGATCCTTTTTCATATAAATGACACAATCTCATGAAAAAGGATCCTTTCATACAAAAAAAGAATTTGGACTTCGTTTTTTTCAGATTCTTTTTCCGTATGAAGGGATCCTTTTTCTTGGTTTCTTTTTTTTTCGTTCATGAAGAAAAGGATCCCCTTCATATGAAAAAAATAATTTGAACTTAGTTTCTTTCAGATTCTTTTTTCATATGTCAGCCTTAATGCTCAGCCCATTCTCATACAGTCTGCACATCTCAGCTTCTTTACTGATGAATCGGGTGAGCATTAGGGTTTACAACCCCAAGGAATACCCCAGGCCTGATTTGTGAAGACTCAGGAAAGGTGAAACTGTAATGTTTTTTTCTTTTGCTACCTGCAGCGTGAGGGTGGGTTGTAAGGGTTAGGAACCCTAACACCACATTTCCCTACTTTTGTCATTGTAATCTGAACCGTAACTGGTGCATTAACACAATTTTATCACAAATAATTTAATAAATATGTGTCATCAATGTAATGTGTGCAGGGAGTATGTATATGCAAATTAATGGACTGCACCAAAGTAGGCTCCATTATTGATACATCTAAGGCCATTGATAGATTTAGAAGAAAAACTTCTTCATCTGGGAAGCTGGTAAATTGAGCACAAGTTTGATTTCAATGTTGACAAATACACAGTTACACCTCTACTTGTATATCTTTCCCTGCATACCCTGCACCATCTTGATTACCCTTCTCTGAACCCTCTCCAATGCATCTATGTCCTTGTGGAGGTGTGGTCTCTAGAACTGAACCCCGTACTCCAGTTGTGGAAACACCATGGCATTGTAAAGGGGCATTATTACCTCCCTCCTTCTGCTAATAATGACCCTGCCTATGCATGCCAATATTCCATTGGCCTTTCCCACTGCCCTGTTACATTGGAGTCCTACCTTAAGGTTCAAGGAGACTATGATCCCCAGATCCCTCTCCTGTTCTGTTACTTTGATTTCCTCCCCATCTAGAGTGTACCCTGCTTGACTGTTTCTACTTCCAAATTCATCACAGCGCACTTCTTGGCATTAAATTTCAGCTGCCATTTTCCAGACCATTTCTTGAGCATCTTTAGGTACCCCCTCATGTCCTCCACCTCCCTGGGGTGTCCACCCTACTGCATATTTTTGTATCATCAGCAAATGGGCACACCCTCCCCCTCAAACCCTCTGTGATATCATTGATGTAGATGTTGAAGAGAAGCAGACCCAAACCTGACCCCTGTGGCACTCCACTCTTCACCCTGTCCATCCCAGAGTGCACCCCATTTGGCACCAACCTCTGAGTTCTTCCTGACAGCCAGGCCTTCACTCAGCTGTTTATTTTCCCACCCAACCCCAGGTTTGTTCACCAGCCTCCTATCTGGGATGGTGTCAAAGGCCTTACTGAAGTCCAGATAGGCCATGCCCACCACCACCCCCCGGGTCAATCAGTTTGGCTGCAAACTGAGCCCTTTACATTTTGACTCAAAGTGAATTGTGGTTAAAACTTGTTATTTCAATAGTCAAACTGCAATTGATAGATTTAATAACTTTCACTTGGACCAACCTTGTAAAAATACATTTGGAGGAGTGATGATGCATATGAAAACAGAAGAAGATAGAGGCTACTACTCCTGATTATAATTACACATTTACCAATCTTTTATTTTGTTTGTGCCACCCAAAACAAGCACCAGACACCTACATTTTGTGGAATTTCTCCACTTTATCAAGGTACGGTGGTCAGCAAATAGCAAGTCTCTGTGCTCTCACTCCATGAGGTTCTCATCCTTCCCAGGTAAACTACTCAAAATCCTTGCAACCCACCATTGCCATGCAGACAGAAAATGTAGTTTTCACACAATTGATATGTTATATTAACTCTAATGGATTTCTGGTAGAAAATCAGAATGGGTTAACTAGAGGGTGGTGGACAGCCATGGTCCTACACTCAGCAGACTGCCTTTTTTTCAGGCAGATTTAGACGTTGTGAAAAACACATATTTTGGTTATAGGGCAAGGCAGACAAACCCATTTACCTGAGAAGGATAGGGACTTCACGGAGTGAGATCACACAGGCTATTTTGTGGCCACCACACCTTCATAAAGTAGAGAAGTCCCACAAAGCACCTGTGTCGGATACTTGTTTTAGATGACACAAGCAAAATAAAAATATTGGTAGATGTATAAATATAACCAGGAGCAGTAGTCTCTACCTTTTCTGCTGTAATTTTTGCATGCCACATGAGACTTCTCCAACCACAACACAAAGAGCACAGCATTAGGGGTTGAGCATCCAGTAACCAACCTCCAGTTTTGTGATCTATATGAAAAACAAATTGTACACCTCTGTTATTGCTGCTGGATACTTTAACAGCCCAACTGATTATATCACAGTGTAAAGTCTTTTGGCTAAACTGGCTGTCAAGCATATATGCATTTGTATAATGCAGCAGTGTGGCCACCAAAATCTGTAGAAAAACAAATCATACCAATGGGAGTGATCTGTTCCACATATGTCAAAAACATAAATCTAACACACAGTGGAGATAAGATCCACTCACTGGTGTAATCTTCAGGAGACAAAACTCAGCAGCAGCAGAGTGAGTGAGTGAGTGAGTGAGTGAGTGAGGGCCAGGGAACATGGTCATTTTAACAATAAACAAGAGATTTTCAAGGCCCAAGATTGTGGCTTACCAAGTTTGAGAAGTAAAAGCAACATATTAAAAATCCAGTTCAACAGAGTAAAGGTGATATTGGAATACTGAAAGCCTGTCTAAAACAGACTATGTCACATTCCTGAAGAACTGATCGGTTATGATACCACAAAATATTGATGTTTTATGCCTTTACAGTGTAACATATTGTACTTTGAGCCTTGAAATAAAAAACTTGAATGCTTACATCATTGAATGAGTCTCATCTTCAATGAGTGGGTCTTATCTTCAGAGTGTAGGATTTAAGAATTTATACCTCTCATGTGTTTACCTACTCCCAAACAAGCTACTGTGTATCTCTTATATTGGAGGAATTAATGAGGGCTAATACATCAGGAATGGAGCACTATATTTTTGGGGACTTCAATTTAAATTGGCAAGACTCAAAGCTGACTTATAAAATTAGCAGTGAACTCTCAAAATTTACCTTATCCCAATTGGTCACAGCTCCAAGTTTCAATCCTAACACAAGGTCAAGTAGTCTTATAAAGTGCATATTGACTACTAAAATGAATCTGATAGTTGAGCAGGGTACTCTTCCAGATAACCAAGAAGATAAAAGAAAATACATCTTTGCCTGCATATAGATATACTAGAGACTTCTTTGCATGTGTGGAAAAATTTTCTTTTAATGACTTAAACTTAGTGGATTTGATGCAGATTGATTCAATCACCAATGCAGAATGTGCAGAAGAAATTTGTAGTCAATTGTTTTTAAGTTAATAGGCATGCATCCTTTGTTTAAAAATTATACTGTATGAGCCGGCCCAGTGGTGCTGAGGGTTGAGGCACTATGCCTTACCTCACACCATGCAGGTGACCAGGGTTCGAGAACAAACTTGGGTCACTTGAGGGCTGTCCTGGTGAGGAAGGATCACGCATCCAGAGGACTGCTTCTCCTTCCTCGGGGTGGGGAGAGTTGCACTGCGTGCTGTCGGCCAACATCTAGTGGTGGCTGGGGGTCGGCACA
The DNA here is from genome assembly GCA_016271365.2 of Neoceratodus forsteri. NCBI lineage: Eukaryota > Metazoa > Chordata > Ceratodontiformes > Ceratodontidae > Neoceratodus > Neoceratodus forsteri. The sequence continues at coordinate 1,648,892,377 of CM057450.1, forward strand.
TGCGCTCAGCCATGTAAGGGGTTTGCCCACATCTAGGGTGATCAGCTGCCTCCACAGAGGTGGAGACAGCCTGCCCACCCATTGCACAGATGTGGGTGTGGGAGAAAAACAGAAAATTCTGGGACCCGGCAGAACCCATGATGGCCGACAAAGGCCAGAGGATGTACCCCTCCAAGGGAGGGGGCATAGCACCTGCTGGGTCTGCGGTGGCAAAGTAAAGAATATTAAACAAAAAAAAATTATACAGTACATGTATATATGTTCCCCATGTTCTCTCCACTCATTTTATATACCATGAAAGAGAGAAAGATTGTTGAAGCATATCAAAGTAACAAGAGTCCGCAAATATATCAAGTTTACAGGCTGCCTCAATGCATGCAAACAATTACAGAAAACCACAATGTCTAATTATTATAAAATAAAGCAAATTGCCAGTTTCCAGGATCCAAAAGCCTCTGGAACTCTTTCAAAAACATAATTTACCCTGATTCCAAAACCTCTTCAGATACTGCAGTAGAATAGTGCAATACAGATGTGGATACAGCTGATTGAACAAAATGTTTATGAATTCATCCAAGCTCTTATGTTTGAAAAATGCACCTTTGGTAGCAAGCAGCATTACTGCAATGCAAAGTTCACCAGCACATTCTTTGCTATTGCCTTCAAGCTTAAAGTCATTATCCTCTTACAGAGTATCCTCTAGACAAAAAAAGAGCTCTCAGTGTTTTATCCTGTCAGTGCTAGAGGTTTGCAAGTATTGAATGTCTATAAATGAAAATAAGGATGTTGGGTCAGATGGCCTTACTCTGAAGCAACTAAACTTTGCAACACTGATCACTACCAAACCTGTTACAGTATTTTTCAATTTTTTCTCTGACCTTAAATGTCATGGCTCAGATAAGAAAGACCACAACAGTTGCACCTGTCTACAAAGCTAGGGACAAAACTAGTACTTCCAATTTCAGGCCAATATTCCTGCTATCTGCCCAAGCAGTCAGAAAATGTACTCTTTAAACAATTGATGTGGTATATTGACTCTATAGGATGCGTGGTAGAAAATTAGAATGTGCTCTTTAAAGGGCAGGATACCTTGATGACTTTGGTCAGGTTGATCATGGCTCAGCTTAATAAAGTCTGAAAAGTCAGCCTGGTGCATTTTCTTTTGTACTTCCTCCAAGCAGAAGAAAGTAGGGTAGCATAGAGTTGCTCACTCATCTATCCTTTTGATGTCAGATTATTTGCAACCTGCCGTACATAGTGAAGATCATAGTTGTAATTTAGTGTGGGCAAATTCTCTTTTAAAAATGCCGGTTGTTCAGCCCATTCAGGGAGAATTTTAGCTCTGGTTGCAGATACTGCAGTATGTCACCAGTGGTGCTGAAAATCTTTCTGATGGTACAGTGCTGAGCAGACAACCAAGATAATGGTAGCAACTTCAGCAAAAGGTTTCCAAATGGATCTTTTAGATGTCCAGTACAGCAAAGAATCTGCCTCAAGGTTTGGTCTGCAGCATTTCTCTTCAGATTTTCATTGAAATGCCAGAAGCCTACTCCCTAGGCAAGACTGACTTACTCTGTGGGTCTTACATTGCCTTCCTATCATCCAGGCTATCACTAAATCCTGATTATCTCCAGGGTCAGTGAAGAGGGATTTGGGATTCCTTGATATGTGGTCCACAGACATGATTGTGGAGATGCTGTTGCGGTTTCCTGATCTATGCTTGTTTCATTCATTTATTTATTTGAATTTTGATGACTGGGTAGGCCCACTGAGACATAGTTGTCCCTTTTTCAGGGGCGACCCGGGAAACATACACATTCTATAAATAATACATTGTGTTACAGAGGAAATGACATTTAAATTCATGTATACAGAAATATAGCTAAAATATGTAAATATTAGTGCAGGGAAGAACACAGGTTACAAAAAGGGACTATTTTTCAGGGGTTAGTTGGTATGGAGGTAATTGTAGCTTCATAAGCAATTATGGCAGTAGTAATTGAAGTTTCACTAGCACATACAGCATCATTTAAAGAAACATACTAGGGGTTGTTAAGTACATAGAATTATCATATTGTATATACATATTTACAAATGTCTGAGCTGCCCGTCCTCCAGTATCAGTGTTGAGTGAGTGTGTAGTTCAGGGGGTTCCATTGTGTGTAACAGGCCCACCAAACTCTCTCCCCAAAATGTTGGCATGCTGACATTTATCAAAATGAATGAGGCTCACATTCCATAAAGAAGAGTACTGTCCCTTGTCACAACACTGCTTGACAGTGATGATGAGGAGGAAAGTGCTTTTGACAGACCGGTTTGTACCTCATCATTGTCTTGCAGCACTGAAGTGGATGAAGAAGTGATGGAGAGGGAGTTCCCCTATGTGATAATTCCAGTCTTGAAGACAATGAGGGATGCTTCATGGGCAACGTGGACAAATAACAAACTCTCCAATTTATTTTCTCCTTCTTCCGCCCCACCCATCACCAACCATGTAATTCTGCATGTCAAATTAATAACAATTATAATGTTCACATTCAGTGCCAATATATAAATCCATAACTATTAATTAGTGATGCTTTTTAATTGCATCAAATGGAACACCAGTAAACAATGCACTATGCCACTTACAATGAACACCCACTCTAGCCAGTAAGACACACCATGACTATGCAGCTGTGACCTCAACATCTCATCCTTCTCCTCCTCCTCCTTCCATCATCTCATGTGTGTAGTCACCTTAGATCCTCCAACACAGGCAGAAACAGCATGGCACAGCACATCCACCACCACAGTGGCATCTACTAACCAGCATAGCGATTCATCAGGATAATGAATGTACAATACATGCAAGGCACAGGCGGCATGTGGCAGTCACCCAAATGTGATAAAGAGAACAATCTCCTCTACCTCCTCTGTACTTCCTGTGCTGCTTCAGCTATGTCCTCCTCCTCACAGCAAATATGAAACAGCATTGGCTACCATTTTCACCGCCGTAGTGATTATTCATTGCCACCAATGTGATAAACAGAACCACCTCCTGTACCTCTTCAAAACTCCTCTTGCCAGATTCATCTTGGTCTTCCTCACCAGAATTAGCACACAGCATGCCACAACATTGCAACTGTTAGCCCAAGGAAGTGATGGTCCTACAGCCTATATTAAGCGACTGGCTGAAGCCGGCAAGACCTCATCATGCAGAACCACACTGCAGCAAGGACTTTCTTCAGTGTATGTGATGGTAAGACACCTGCAGTGTTTTTCAGAAACTGTAGCCCTTCTATCCACCTACTGGAGGCAGAAAATCAGTCCATTAGACTCAGTGCAGCATTAAAATGTTTTCATGTCATTTCTTCTTCATGCAGGTTTTGTTGGTTCCAATACACACAGACACCAAAAATACACCATTGCACACAACCAGCAGTAGTACTCTGACAGTAAATGTCATTATGATTTAATGTTTTCCTTTCCTTTCCTTTCCTTTCCTTTCCTTTCCTTTCCTTTCCTTCCCTTCCCTTCACAAAAATCCTTCTTTGTCTTCACAGGTGCTATCTGGACTGAAATTCGAATGAAATGGTGTTTGAAGAGATCCTGCATGCAAGCAAGCCATCTTCATCTTCTCAGTTAAGTCAAGTCAAGTATATTGCAGGGCATACACAGTCTTGAAAGTACTGTACCTGAAATTATAACAACAGCAACAGGAACTATTGAGTATTGAATCAGGCACAATTGCCAATGACAATACCCACACCTCCAGAAAAGGAAAATGAAAGAATTATCAACTTGAAAGGTGCATGCAATACCAAGGGTCAAGCTTGATGGAAGTTGGAAGTCAGCAAGTACCCCGGCCCGGGTTCACTCAGTCAACATCATTTGCTTGGTGAATCAAATTCATAATTGGAAAAAAATATAGGCACAAGGAAAACCTGTAAGGAAGAACAGCAGAGGTAGTGATTATCCAATACAGTTAATGTATCAATTGTGGTAGAGAAGCAATTCCCACCCCAAACGAAAAAATACTTACCTTTGTGGATGGCCAATGTTGTGCATGACAACATCTATGTTGTAGCTGTCCAGCAGTTTGATGTCATCAACACAAATAACTGAAAATGAATGAATGAGCAGTATGAATATATTAGACTTCGAACAGCAGCAATAATCACCCCACCTTACAATGAAAAGAAAATACAGGTACTTACCTGTGCACTATGTCTATGTGCCATCATGAATCCACAATGAGCAAGAGGCCATTTCTCCAACTCCGGAACAACAGCAGCACACAGCAGCAACAATGCACCATCTCCTGAAGCTATTTACTCCATTCTCAATGGAAAAACACAGCTGCATGATATTTTTTCTCTCTCAGAACACAACTTCACATTTCTGGCAAAGTGTTGGTGGTGGTGGTGGAATGAGGTGGCAGACCCAAAAATGCTTAGTACCATAAATACCGTGGGCCAGATATTCTGACTGCGCCAGGCAGGGGCACAAGCCTGGGTGCAGCTCAACTGGGATGCACCAGGGCATGGCCTGGGTGATATTCCATGGTGCTGCACCATGGCTCAGCACCACTGAATATGGCAACGTGGCAGCCCGCACTACGCATGGTGCAGTGGCACTGCACCAGTGCAAGTGGCAAGAGAGGAGCAGGGGGATGCGCCAGCTCAAGTGTGGTTGCACTAGGTGCAGGAACCATGATATTCAGCAGTGAGTATGCAAATGGAGCCATTATGCATGCAAGGTGCAAATGGGGCCATTTGCATGTCATTATGGCCCCATTTGCATGCAGGTGCGCCGATCCCCGGTGACTTGCACCTGGTGCCCTGACAGGCTGCAGCCATCAGGGACCGATGCCCCCTACCCCTTGGTGGCAATGTGCCCCAATGCCCAATCATGGGCTTTGTACAATTGTAAACTCCCTGGTGGTCTAGTGGACCTGCTCCCCAGCCCGATCGTGGGCATAGTAACATTAAATGTTTCCCTGGTGGTCCAGTGGACTGAAACCCAGCCCGATCAGGGGCTCCGTAAACATAGATAAATCCCTGGTGGTCCAGCGTGCCCTTTCCCCACCCGCCCACTCAGACCTGCTACCCCAATCCCCCCCCAGTCAGGTGGGCAGCAGTTCCACCCACCAGCTGCAGCCCAGCCGCTACTGGATTGACGGTGTTCACCGCGAAGACAATGCGGCAGACGCATTGTATTAATATTCCCGATATGTGAATGAATTCCATTCACATATCGGGACTGTGTATTACAGTACAGTCTGCATGCCCATTGGCCCATGCAGTGGACCAATGGGTGTACAGCCATACTGTACACTGTCAGTCGGCGGGTGGCCAGGCGGCTTACAGGTGGGGAGCTGCCACCCACCGCTGACTGGGGGAGTGGGGTGGTGGGTCTGAGTGGGTGAGTGGGAAGGGGGGTACCGCTGGACCACTAGGGATTTATCTACATTTACGGAGCCTGCGATCGGGCTGGGTTTCGGTCCACTGAACCACCAGGGGAACATTTACTTATACTTAGCCCGTGATCGGGCTGGGATTCGGTCCACTGGACCACCAGGGAAACATTTAAGTATACTAAGCCCACGATAGGGCTAGGGGGCAGGTCCACTGGACCACCAGGGATACATTTATTTATACTATGCCCGTGATCAGGATGGGGGGTGGGTCCACTGGACCACCAGGGGAGTTCATTATTTATAGAGCCTGTGATCTGGTGTGGAGGGGGCCGATGCCCCGCCTGTGACTCGGGAGGTCAGGTGACCACCCACAGCAGGCAGCTGCCGTGTTGCGCCCAGCAATACGGTGGCTGGCCTGTGGGTGTCCCCCAACTTGCTCTTTTTTTTTTCAGGCACATCTTTGTGCCCCCCTTGTGCGGCGCAAGGCAGGTGTGTGCCTGCATATGCGCCACACATCCCAGGCTGAATATCGGGATGTGCCACGTATGAATGGGCATGCCCCCCCGCACTTGCACCACACACATTACTGGTGCACCCTGCTGCATCAGGATTTGTGCTGCGCAATATCCCCTTTTGAATATCGCGCTGGGTTGCATCAGTGGGTTGCGCATGGCGCAACACTGTTGCTCCATGCGCAACTCCTTTGAATATCACGGCCTGTATGTTTAAGTTCTCTTGCAAGTTTCACATCTGATTCGCACCACCTTCTCAGGTGTGTGCAGCAACACTATTTGACTGAAAGGAAGCATTTTTCTCTCTGGGGACACGACTTCACATTTCTGGCAAAGTGCTGGTGGTGGTGGTGGGGTGGTAGGCCCAAAAATGTTTAGTACCATAAAGTTGTTTAAGTTCTCTTGCAAATTTCATACCTGCTTTGCACTGCCTTCTCAGGTGTGTGCAGCAACACTATTTGACTGAAGGGAAGCATTTTTCTCTCTGGAGATGCAACTTCACATTTCTAGCAAAGTGCCAGTGGTGGTGGTGGTGGTGGTGGTGGTGGGGTGGCAGGACCAAAAATGCTCAGTACCATAAATATGTTTAAGTTCTCTTGCAATTTTCATATCTGCTTTGCACCACCTTCTCAGGTGTGTGCAGCAACAGTATTTAACTGAAGGGAAGCGTTTTCTCTTTGGGGGCTGGACATTTCTGGTGACCGCAGTAAACATGTTAAGTGCTTAAAACAGATTTATGTTTAACTTCTCAGGAGAATAGCTCATGTTTGTGTTATGGTTTGAACTTCTTTGGGTGACTGGTGGTTGCACACAACTACCAGTCATGCACCATCACATACCATGGATAAACAAATTATTTAATGTGGCAAATTCTTGACATTTGTGGATAGAGGGAGTACACATGATGAATCAGTACAAAAACAAAAGGAAGGAAAGTGGTTCATCATGCATAAAAAGGATTAAAGAAATAACAGAATTGGACAGGCAAGGGACATCCAAACGAATGAGACAATACTAAAAAAAGTAGATAGAGAAAAAGGACATGAAAACAACATTTTTTTTTTATTTCTATAACTTTTTATATTTTTTTGGAGTTTTTTTTATTTTTAATTGTGAGGAGGGACCAGAGAGCGAAGAAATTAAGAACACAGAATATGGAATAACTAAATATAAAATAAACAGTTTCTGGCAACCACTCAGACAACCCCACCAGCACTGCCAGAAGCCAAGCCATGCCCACCAGCACCATGCAGCTCAGCCAAGAGAGTGAGGATCCTCTCCTGGCTGGACATAAAATCGTCCAGCCAATCCATCACTTTCTGCCACAAGGTGTTAAAATCATACTGCAGATCCTGCCCCTCAGCCCACAAAACTGACACATTGCCATGTATGGCAGGTGCCATGGGGTCATCAGGCTGCTATCTGGGAGGTACAGGCCAAGTACTGCAGCTGTCACTCCTGCAACTGCAGCGACGACTCGCAGCAGCATCACCACTGACCTCTCACTGCTCCACATTGCCCCGAGGGATAACGCCACCACCACCATTACATGATGAAGCCACATTGCACTCCTTGGCCCTCCACTCATTGAGGTAGTGGATGCATCAAACCCTGCGTAAAAGCCATTTTTTATGCAGCTGCACCAAACTCCTTTGCCACACCTGCATCCAATTTTGTTTTTTTCAAATTTAATAAACTTTATTGAGGGTTGTGTAGAGAACATAGCAGAAAAATCATAGTAAAGAAAGAATATCCCGCACCAGCATTTCTGCAGTGCTGCAGACCTTTTTCCCACAGCTGCGGGACTTTTGGCTGCCTTTGTGAATCCAGCCCCTTATCCACAATCTGCTCAGTAATACAGTTCACTTCTTGAACTCTGTTATCTGATAGAATAGACACTGCTAAATACTCTTTTAGTGAGACTATATGTTGTGAGGGTAAGTCAGCTGCCTCATTCTGCACACAGCAACAGTGATGGTGTGCCCCCCTCCCGCATGGGTGAGCCACCACACCCACCCTAACATAATACATTTAATAGTTTTTCAAGTAGAACACTTGTTTTTATTATTAAGTATACCAAATGATTGCTGTCGTTGCCGTTGTTTGAGGATTTATGCTGCTTTAAAGGATTCATTAGTTCTTTTACCCTGGTCCAGACCCAATTTATGGGAGGAGCTTTTAGGTTCCATTTTATCCTTAGGCCAAATTAAAGGAGCATTTACTATGCTTTTATTTGGCTATGGGGCCTTGATTTTCAAAGGCTGATACAGGGCTTGCATCAAACCCTGCGTCAAAGCCATTTTTTGATGCAGCTGCACCAAACTCCTTTGCCACACCTGCACCCAATTTTCTTTTTTTCAAATTTAATAAACTTTATTGAGGCTTGTGTAGAGAACATACAGTAACAGAAAAATCATAGTAAAGAGAGATGATATATAAAGTACCAGTCAGTGAGCTTTAAAATGGGCACTGAGTCAATATTCATAAACCTGTAACAGTTACAAAGAAATATTCTAAACCAAGTAAACTGTCCAAACAAGCTATAGAAATAACAATATAACTTCTCCCACCTCCCACCCCAACCCCATAAGGAGCAAAAAACACCCCCCCTCTCCTTCTCCAGAGTCTGGAGCAATTTTGTGAGCAGCTGAGACATTAACAGATGGGGCATAGCAAAAAGGAGCACCTTATTTTTGAGAAAAAAGGAGATGTATCATGCTTATATGCAGGTTCGGGCATAAGCCATCCCACCTTCCTCCAGGGTAGTGGGGTGTGAGAGGCCATGAATAACCAACCATCATCCATCATCAGGGGTCAACAAAGTAAAAAGTGGTTCCCATACCTGAGTGTATTTCTTCTTCAAATATGACATATTTGCAATAATACGCTCAGCCTGCAGAGCAAAGAGAATTTCCCGATACCATTCCACATAAGCGGGGATGGTCTGATCGCACCAATGTCGAAGGATAATCTTCTTGATGCAAGCTGATATTAGAGCAATATGTGGTTTCTAATTACCAATTAAGGCCCCATCTAAGTCCCGCAATATGCAAGTCTCAGGTGTGAATGCCTGGTCCAGCCCCAATAAGGGGTCCAAGCACTGTCTAATATCTTCCTAAAAGGGCATGACCTTATTACACATCCAGAAAATATGAAGCAGTGAACCCCACTCCCTCTGACACCTGGTACATATGAATGTTGCCAGCCTACCCATTCTATGAAGTTTAGTCGGTGTGTGAAACATGTTATGTATTATCTGGAACTGATTGAAATGATATTTATCCCATTTAATGTGTTTATAGGTAGCCCTCCAAATGCAGCACCAGTCATGGGGGCCTCCCTGAGAGGGAAGAGCCTGGTCCCAGGAGTAGAAAAAACTAGGTTATCTCTCAGTAAGGAGCTCCCACAACCATGTGTGGTATAAGGCTATGGTGTGAGATGTAGGAGTGACTGATGTTAAGGGTAACAGTTTGTCCCCATATTCTCTTGACCAGACACCAGCACCAAAATGATGAAGTAACATGTGCCTAAATTGGAAGTACTTGAAACACATAGATGATGGCCAACCAAACTTTTGTTGAGCTTCTGCAAATGTAACAAGCTAGCCATCATGCAGCAGATGGTCAACCAATGAAAACTCCAGGGAAGGCCAGGCCGTCTGGGTCAACACCTTCCCAGCGATTTTCAAATTTGGGTTTCCCAAGATGGGTTGAGTAGTGTCTATGTAGGGATCTAAATTTAACCTATAACATAATTATTTGTGGCCATGAAGAGAAAGATTGACAGGGGTATCTTTTAAGGAGCTGGGAACCTTTTTGAAGGGAACATACAACAGGGCACAAGGGTCCAGGCCTAGCTGGGAGCACAATGAGTGTTCAATGTCCAGTCACTGGGGAACATAGACAGCATCCAGACCCCCCAAAACTGTGCAGAACCAGGAAAGAAAATGGGAACAATGTATGGCAAAATAATAGAGATAGACGTTAGGGACCTTTAACCCACCAGCCTCTTTTGATCGCCTTAGTTTAACAAGGGCTATCAGAAGAGGTTCCCCCGCTACAGAAATTTAGAGAACATTCTGTTAACTTGAATAAACCATGTCTTGGGTGCAGCCAGGCCAAGCATTGTAAGTGGATACAGAAGCCATGGGAGAACATTCATTTTAAGGATATTCAAACGGCCCCACAAGGATAAAGGTAGTAAAGACCATCAGTTTAAGTCAACCTGAATTTGGGAAAGAACATGATCCAAGTTATATTGTTTCAGTTTCAAGGAGTCAGTACTGAGGGACATTCCCAAATATTTCTGTTTATCCTTAACCCAAAGGAGGCCTAGATGCTCTATCCCAGCACAAATGGCCGTAACGTTCAGAGGCATGACCTCCGTTTTGAAACAATTGAGTCTGTAGTTGGAAAAAACACCAAACTGAGTTATAATATCCAAAACAGCTGGTAGGGAAGTGGAAGGAGATGTAATATGCAGAAGGATGTCATCTGCATAAACAGGCAATTTATAATGCAAGGAGCCTAAGGGGATACCATGAACTTGAGAGGACAGAATGATTTTTCTAATCAGTGGCACTAAGTATAAGTTGAATAAAAGTGGGGATAGGGGTCATCCTTGATGAGTTCCTTGCTGCAAGGTAAAGGAGTTGGACAAGACCCCATTACAGAGGATGCATGCTGAGGGGCTAGTGTAGTGTACCCTAAGTCATCTAATAAATTCAGAGGGAAATCCATATCTAGGGAGCAGGTGAAACAAGTAGTCCCAGGAGACTCTATCAAAGGCTTTCTTTGCATTCAGGGAAGCCAGGACTGATGAAATAAGAGAATCCCTGGATGCATAGATAATATGCATTAGTTTCTGGATGTGATCAGCAGACAACCTACCTGACACAAATTCCACCTGCTCCCTACTAAGAAGACAATCCCAAACCAAATTAAACCTATTGGTCAGAATTTTAGCCATTTTTAAAACAACATTAATTAAAGATATGGGCCTGTAATTTGAGACTAGCAAGTGATCCTGGCCTGGTTTAGTCAGAACCACTATGATAGCAGCCGTAAGGGCGAGGTCTGAAAGACCGTGCAAAAAAATGTAATAGAACATTTTGAGAAGGTGTGGTGCTAACAACTCTTTGAATTTCTGATAGAAGTTTGAAGAAAAGCCATCTGGGCCAGGGGATTTATTGGGAGCTAAAGAATCAATCATCCTGTGTACCTCCATCAGGGTCAAGGGGGCTTTTAACATCTCGACCGGTGCATCTCTCAGTGTGGGCAGGGCCAGGTTCTGAAGGAAGGTATCAAGGTCAGAAAGATCAAGAAGATCTAGAGGAGCCACATAGAGAGAATGCCAAAAGGCCTAAAACTGTGAGACAATGTCTTTGGGGGATGTGACAGGGTGGCCAGAATCTGATCAGAGAGATGAAACAATCCTGTCCATTTGTTGAGTATGCAGGTGAGGGTGAGGTGCCTGCCAGCTTTCTCTCCCTGGTCGAAATATTTGGCTCTGGTCCACAAAAGAAGATGTTCGGCTCTTTCTCCAAGAAGGGCATTATACTTGGACAGGAGAACTTCAAGGTGTTCCCATTCTGACTGTGGAGAGGACTCAGAAAGCTCCCATTCGGCTGCCCTAATCTGTGACAAAAGAGAAGAGATGGCCTGGGATAGCTTTTTTTCCAATCTGGCAGCCAACTGTATAATTTTGCCCCGAAGAGCGCATTTAAAAGAGCATCAAAGAATGTAAAGTTTTGGCATTGTGGGTGAGTTGAGAGTAAAACATTCAGAAATTAAATATTGTAGTTTTTCAACCACTTCCAGGAACTTTAATTACTGATTGTTAAAGCACCAGGTTTTATCCTGTACCAGGAAGGGAGTAAGGTTAACCTGCAATATAACTGGGTGATGGTCGGACACTACCTTGGCACCATAATGACTTAAAATGACACCTGACAGTGCTTCGGTACTCAAAAGAAAAAAATCAATACGGGAAAAGGAATTATGTGGAATTGACTGAAAGAAATATTCTTTCACGGTTGGGTGTAAGATCCTCCAGGGGTCTACAATTCCTAAAGAATCTGTGAGATCTCATAGGGTAAGTTGGCTTGGGGTAAGGGGCAGACCATGTCTTGAGGTCCTATCTAGTTCATTGTCCACAAACATGTTCCAGTCCACAGCAAGTATCATGGGAAGAGAGGCCCATTGGGACAATATGGGTATAGGCTGGGAGAAAAATGAAGGGTCTTCCATATTGGGACCATAAATGGATCCCAAAATCACCTCTAGATGTCCCAATAGCACTATCACACAAATATATCTGCTCAAGGATCACCCACTTCTTGGAGGAGACAGAATGGGACAGACCTGGACACCAGAATATTCACACCTCACTTACAAGTGTCTAATCCTGCACCAAGCACCTGTCCAACCCAGGAACATCATAACAACAGAACCTGGGCTGGGGAAGGTGAGTTTCTTGAAGAAAGGTTACATCAACCTGAATCTTGTGAAGGTGCAACAACACTTTGGTACGCTTCATCGGGGACTGGGCCCCTTTTTATGTTCTGCGAGCAGTACCTGAAGTTATGGGCCATACCTTATTAAAAGATATAGGAAATGTCTGGAAGAAACACATACTTAATTAGGAAGGCCACAAACCTACACATAACACCAACCAGCCACCAAATAAAGATCCCAAACTTCCACCCCCACCCTTAGCCCAGACAGCACACAACAATCCCAATAGAGATAGGTAACACACAAAGGACCAAGTTAACCAGTTCAAATCAGAACACCCCCCATCCTCCCTCCCCTTTGCCCACCCCAAAATTGTAAAGGCCATTATTTCCCCACCCCACCCCACCTACTACCACCCTCCATCCAACAATGAAAAACCTCCCCTCCTTTATCAAACTGGTGTATGACGTTCCTACCTGTCATAGCTCTGTGCTCAACCCACCCAGCTTCCCCCCCACATCCTGACCTGTAGATAACTATATACACTACCTTGTTAAGAAATAACATTATCATGTATTACATAACATCTTCAATACCCTCTAAATTAAAGAGGCAATTTTAAAGCATGTTCAAGAAATTTGCAACAACATATGGTAGAAATTGAAACAAGCACTAAAGATTATCATGTCCCCACATAGCCTTAAGAAATCCAAAAATCAGCCTGGGGAAAATACAAATACAGCAACTGAAACCCCTCGATACAAAGGAACCCAGTGCTGGGAGCGGTTTTCTAGATTACTACAACCCTGGTATATTTAAAAAAGAAATCTGAAACAAAGAACTGGTGATGAAATTTATACTGCCCCTAGACTTCTCTGTTATTCCTAAGTGGTGGCAGAACCCTCTCCCTCATAAGAGAAAACCATAAACTTGAGCTTTCTACAGAAAAGCCCCGAGCCTGGAGCACAGGTGATGCTCCCCTCCTAATAATAAAACAGAGATGGGAGCCCACCTGCACAAAATCCCACTGGCAAAATCTCACCCGGTGCACCACACAGAAGTCCCGGCTCGAGTGTCCATGTTGTTGCTTATCTACGATTCATGGGTTACATGTAGATTTGAGGATAATGCTACAGTCCCAGGGTACCCCAGCTAGCTCCACAAAAGAAAGTTCAGTCCTGGAATGTTAGATCAGTGGCAGTCTTCCAGCAATGTTCATGCGGGGAACAGACAACATTCAGTGACTCAAAGTTGTAGCCCAGAGCAGGAGATATCCTATAAGTCACTGGTCTAGAAGCCAAAAATAGCAGAAAAGAGGACAGAACCCAGCTGGGAGGCAGTCTAGTTAGAAAGCACATACCAGTCAATCTGTTGAAATATGGTTCTTTTTCCAGCTGGAGAAAAGAGGAGCAATCATCCAGCAAAGTAAGCGGTAGGAAAGAAGCCGGAGTAGTGAATGAGTAAACAGCAGCCATAATACAAGGTGGGCTGAAGTACGGGTCTTGGGAAAAGCAGAAGTAAGCAAATGTATTCCAGTCAATGGAACATGGATTTGACATTCTTCCAGTGCACATGGGATAGTCATTGTTGCAAGAAAGCTGCTAATAAGATGGCAAGGCAAAAAACACCATAGGTCTTCCTCTCTCGGTCATAGGTAAGCATAACCCCGATGAAAAGTCCATCCAAAAGCTGGGAAGGGGAATAATAATAGGTCCATTACTGGAGATCCAACACATCATCGCTTAGTACTGTTGCAGCATACAGTCCAATGATGTAGGGCCCCACATTAAACACCTAGCTCACCTTTCCTTGAAGAGCTCAGGCAGCAGTTTCTTGAGATGCTGAGTGGCATTGTCCACTCTCTCAAAGGAGTGCCAGGTATTTTGGAGCGAGAACTGTAGGCGTGTAGGGTAAAGCATCCTAAATTTGATCCCCACGGCTATAAGCTTAGCCATGAAGGGGTGAAAGGATGCACATTTCTGACAGGTGCCCACCAGGAGACCCTAAGTAAGCCACAGATTGGAGCCCTCTCACAAAATTTCTTTTAGATCTCAGGTTTTCTGCAGGATATATTGCTTATCCAAGAAATTGAGCAGCTTTAGCATTAAAGGACAGGGAGGAGAGCCCGCTGGGGGTTTGGGGTAGAGAGAGTGGTGCACCCACTCCACAATGTAAGCGGGATCATTCAGAGATGGGCCCACCACCCTTTCCAGAAATGTTTGTGCAAATTGACTTGGTGTAGCTCCCTCCACTTCTTCAGGGAGTCGGAAGATGATTAAATTGTTTCAGCAGCTTCTCCCTTCTAAATCTTCTGTCTTGGCTTCCAGCTTGTTGAGTTGTTGCTGCAGAAAAGCTGAATCAGAGTCAGTACAATCCTTCCATTTTTCCAGTGAGAATGTTCAGGTTTCCACGTCTCCCACCCATCTGCCCATGTCTCCCAGGTCTGATCTCAGTGATTTCAGCTCTTTTGTGAATGCTGTAAGGGAGTCTTTAAAGGGTTCGAACTCCTTGAGAAAATGTTCCTCTGAGAGCGGAGTGGGTGCCATAGTGGAAGTGGTGGAGCGTCTGGAGCCCGAGCCTTGGGCCCTGGGCTGTTTGGCTTGATTGTCTGGCGTCTGTGGGGAAGTATGCCACGGGGGAGCTTGCCACATCTCCGCTTTGGACATTGTTGCTGATAGTAAGCGTAACTTGCAAAAGGTCACTCCAGGCACATTGTAGAGAAGGATTTTCAGCAGGATTAGGGTAAAGATGCACTGTAAAGGTAGTTTTTAAAGTTATAAAATGGAGTAAGCGTGAATGCTGTAGAAGAGAAGCTGCTCGGATGAGAGCATCACATGACTCCCTGCACCCAGTTTTCTATTGGCAGGTGCAGTTGTGACAGATTCCTCAGTTTACAGCAGCTTGCACCAAAGTTTGGAGTAAGCCACGTGAAAAGGATCCCCCAAATGGCACAAATTAGACCAGGGAAAAGCTGGTATAACTTGCAGCATTTGGCATTCAGGACTGAAAATCTCATTCACTGGCTGAGAGAATACTGCAGGCCCATATGGAGATGCCAGTTCGACAATTTGATTGCGAACGAAATTACAGCGACAATTCTCTGTTGCCTCTGTAATGTCGCTGTGGGACCCGGCACTGCTTTCTTGGGGTCTTGCACCCTCTCCTTGAATCAACTCTGACTCAGAGTTGATTCTATTTAGTATGGAGTGGTGCAGGGTGCTTGCCCCCACATGGGGGGTTCAGGGGGCAAAGCCCCCACAAAGAAAAGTAACTTTCTGTAGATGGCTTTTTGCTGACCGCAATTGCAGTCCACATAAATTTGTCACTGTAATGTCAGTCGACAACTCTGTTGTCAAACTGGCATCATGGATCCCCGCAAGCCCTGTGAGCCAAATGATGGGCACACCAGGGGCTTGCAGCATTCTCAGGTCTTTGAAAATCGAGCCCAGGGTCTTTTAAATTCAAAAGGCATGTGTGGAGTTGTCCAAATTCTTCAAGGTACTGATAGTTTTGACATTGGCTATTATGGTCTGTTCTGGAAAAAATGTACTGCTCCTTGCCAATATCTGTCTTAATGTTAGTGGATTATTTGGCCACTTCCTGATCTGACTTAATACTATCATTGGAAGACTACGGAACAGCAAGCTGTTGGGCCTTTGTAGATCTTACCCCATATTCGGATTTGTGTACAAACATTTCACAAGTACCAGCTGTATTGTTATAAACTGACCCACTGGCAATTTTAAGAATATATTTAATTAGATACTTACCATTTCCCTATTTCCAAATTTTCTATTTTTTTCCAAAGCCATGTTAGATCCTGGAATTCTGGAATTATTCTGGTATGTGGGATTTATGCTGCTAGTGGTCATTTTTTGAATAAAACCCCCTTTGAAACTCTGTTATTTTATTAATGTCAGAGTCTGATTTTTTTATAAATTCATATTTTTTTAGCAGCTTCTCTAGACCTACCCATATTGACGGTATGTACTGTATATAATCTCAGAAAAAGCACACAAATGCAAGAATAATTTCAGCAAAGCACAAATGTACTTTTCAGACTGACTAAAAACTATGTCCAAAATCATGGCAATAAAGTTAAGTTTGTTAGTGCAACTGCAATTCCACTGCATTGCGTCTTTCTGATGCAGCTTCAGGAGCAGGTCCCAGTCACATATTTTAGTACAGTATAACATAAGGTTCAACACTGGATTCAAAGAAATTCAGCTGCAGTATAATAAAAGAACAGAAAAACAACCTATATCTGTATGCGCATACAGCAGTGTTATTACAAATGTAAAATAACGCAAACAGCCAAATATATTTAAAAAGTGGACTCACAATTTAATTATTTCATGTAAGATCTCCTGCTTTTGTTAAAAAGAATGGTCATCAGATGTGTAGAACCCCCAAAAGGTGGAGCTTACCTTGTGAGCCACTGGAGTCTTGGAGTGGGTCCCCTTGTGATGCTAGTGTCCTCTGGCTGGAATTGGTGCTGGAGGCCAGGACAAGAGGAGTTGGTGCTGCTTTATTGTTCTCTTGTTGTGTGCCTCTGATGAATGGGGATGCCCTGCTTCTCATGATGAACTGGAAGAATTGCTGATATCATCATTGCAAACTACACTGTAATCTTGGCTGAATTAAGTGTTTCAAAAAGGTGAAGTAAGCAGCTAAAAAGA
This sequence comes from Neoceratodus forsteri, assembly GCA_016271365.2. Taxonomy (NCBI): domain Eukaryota; kingdom Metazoa; phylum Chordata; order Ceratodontiformes; family Ceratodontidae; genus Neoceratodus; species Neoceratodus forsteri. Next base: position 1,648,909,424 of record CM057450.1, read on the forward strand.
CATGAGTAGCCAGCAGCGGGCATTGTACATAATGTAACTAAAGGGACCTCACCATCTTGTTGACTGTAGACTCCCACAATCAGCTAGCCAGAATGTAAGGGTTCCTAGTAAATACTCAGGTACTTTGGAGGTGGAGCAGCAGAGTGTTTGGCACCCTTTTTTCAGTCACTAGGGGAGCCAGATTTTGAGTGACAACCAAGGACAGCAAATGAGAGACTGAGTAGAGAGTGTGCTGAGCTGAACCTTTCTTCCAGTCCAGGAGGAGTTCATGGTGAGTCCTTCCCAAGTGATTGGAAAGGAGAGAGGTGCTGAGGAGGAGAGCTGAGGGCCTAGCTAGGACTAAAAATCAAAGGTCCTTCTGACAGCTGCATCTGACTGAAAAGGTTCGATCTGAACTTAGAGAGTGCTTTGAATCCTGAAAAGCTGTGAAAAGACAATCTATTGAAGCCATCTACTGACCTGCTATAATCAGAGGTAGGAACAAGCCTTTCTACCCTGTTTAGTGTGCCGAGGAAGGAGGGGTCAGGAGCCTGGTTCTGGATATTTGTATCCACAACTGAATAAGTGCCCACTGGGGTGAGGCAGGGTAGGTCCTTGATCTCAGCCTTTCTGAACTTGCCATACTGCTATGTGCTGCTGATTGGGAGAGAAAACCACATCACAATGACCAGGCCCAGCCTCGACCTACATCCGCCACTCACCTGCTGTTGTAGCATCACCTGCTCAGAACTGTTTGAGGCTGCCTTCAGTTTGGTACAGGACACATGAGTGCTAGCCTGCCAGCCAGAAAACACTGCTGTAGAATTTTCCCTGTCGGAGTACAGTTTGTTCTGATCAAAAGAGCTAGTCAAAAGGTTTGTTGGGTGTCATAAAAGCATACTTGAATATCTGTAAATGCACCAATGCAGGGTCCTGGACACCACATCGTGAAGCCTGCAACAGTGCATAGTTTACCTGGATATCCAGTAGTTAGAACAGAATTTCAGTTACAAAGTGCAATTGTCAAAAGTACATTAGAACTATGGTGATCTACTACTGAGGATAGTGGGTGTTCTACAGTACAGTAGGCCTTATCTGAAATCTTGTGTTGGTGTTGGAAGGCCTACTGTATCATCTCTGCAGAGAGGCCTGGACACTAGAAATCGCATTGCTTGGGATGACGCACTACAAATAGTGGAAGCGATAATCTGGTTGCTGTTCCCTAAAATCATGGCTGAACCAGTTTTTCATAACCCCGGTTTTCTTCACCTCACCTGTACTCCTGAAAAATAAAATCTTTATGTTAGTTTCTGAAAATCTGGTGTGTGAGCATATTACTAGCAATCTACACTAGTTAGCATATAGAAACATAGACTTTGACGGCAAATAAAGGCCACTTGTCCCACCCAGTCTGCCCATTTCCCTAGCTATTGGATAAGCTGCAGATCCTAGTTAACCAACAGCCTAATTCCTCCTACCACCCACTATAATTGCCTTATGTCTGTCCCATGCATTCTTGAATTCCCCCACTGTTTTTGACCCCACAACCTCCTCAGGAAGGCCATTCCATGCATCCACCACCCTCTCTGTGAAAAAATACTTCTTCACGTTGCCCCTGAGCCATCCTCCCTCCATCTTCAAACTGTACCCCCTTGTTCTTGTACATTGCTTTTTCTGAAAGATGCTACCCTCTTGGACTTTGTTGATTCCCTTGAGATATTTTAAAGTTTCTATCATGTCCCACCTTTCCCTCCTTTCCTTAAGGGGATACATATTAAGCTTCTTTAGTCTCTCCTCATATGGTTTCTGGTGCAGACCCTGCACCATTTTAGTTGCCTCCTCTGGACTGCCTCCATCCTGTCTATGTCCTTGTGGAGATGGGGTCTCCAGAACTGCATGCAGTACTCAGATGGGGTCTCACCAATTGTCTGTACAGAGGGATGACAGCTTCCTGTTTTCTACTGGTGATACCTCTCCTGTGCATCCCAGTATCCCCAGCCCTTCTTACTGCCTTCTCACATTGCCTGCCTACCTTTAGGTCATCTGATATTACTACCCCCAGGTCCCTTTCCATTTTTGTTGTTGTTAATACCTCCCCTCCATTGTGTACTATTCCCCTGGGTTTTTGTTTCCCAGGTGCATTACTTTGCACTTCTTTGCATTGAATCTAAGCTGCCATACTTTTGACCATTCCTCCACCCTTGCCAAGTCCCTTCTCATCCTTTCCACCCCCTTTGTGTATCAACCATGTTGCAGATCTTTGTGTCATCTGCAAAGAGGCATACTTTTCCTTACAGTCCCTCTGCAATGTCAATTATAAAGACATAAAGAGGACCGGCCCCAATACTGAACAATGCAGTACCCCGCTAGTACCACTCCCTTTCTTCAGAGCAGACTCTGTTTACTATTACCTTCTGCGTCCTGTTGTCCAGCCAATTTTTATCCCAGGCTACCATCCTGGGACCCACTCCCAAGCTGTCCAACTTATTAATCTTTTGTGTGGGACTGTGTCAAATGCCTTGTTAAAATCTAGGTAGACCATGTCCGCAGCTCCTCCCTGGTCTACTACTTTGGTCACCCAGTCAAAGAAATGTATTACATTCATCTGACATGACCTTCCCACTGTGAATCCATGCTGCCTTTGGTCCTGTGCCCCACTGGCCTCTAGGTACTCAACCCTTCTTTCTTTCAGAAGTGATTCCATAATTTTCCCTACCACTGAGGTCAAACTAACAGGTCTGTAGTTTCCTGCCTCTGTCTTGCTCCCACTTTTGTGAAGGGGAATCACATCCACCTTCCTCCAGTCCTCAGGTACCACACCATCCTCCCATGATTTGTTAAAAAGTGTAGTAAGTGGTGTCACTAGTTCTCGCTTTAGTACTTTCAGAATTCTGGGGTGAATCCCGCCAGGCCCCATTGCCTTGTCCACCTTGAATTTTAGGAGTCCTTTCAGGACCCTTTCTTCTGTGAATGGACTGGTATCAACCCTCCTATCCAGAGTGCTCCTATTGTTTGGTTTAGGTACGTCCCCCTCCCCTTCTTTTGCGAATACTGAACAAAAGTATTTGTTCAGTATCTCTGCCTTTTCACTGTCACCCTCTGCCCACCCCCCCCCTTCCCTTTATTAAGCCTCACTATCCCTCACTTGGTCTTTCTTCACTCACTGATGTACTTATAAAAGGTTTTGTCCCCTTTCTTAACTGAGTTGGCTATCTTTTCCTTGGTTTGGGCCTTTGCTATTCTGACTGTCTTCCCTGCTTTCTTCTGCTTTAACTGATAGTTCTCTTTCCTGCTCCTTCTGTGACTCCTTATACTTTCTGAATACTATCTTTTTCTCCCTAACCTTCCAAGCCACCTCTTTTGAGAAACATAGTGTTTTTTTTCCATCGTTTTGTTTTATTTGCTTCATACAAATGCTTGTTGCCTCTGGGATGGCAGTTTTAATTTTGCCCCATTGTTCCTCCACCCCTCCTTCCTGCTCTTTTTCTAGTGCATTCCTAAGACACTCTCACATTCTGCCAAAGTCAGCCCTCTGAAAGTCTAGTACCCTTACTTTTGTATGTCTTGACTATATGGCTGTATTTACATAGAAACACAGAAACATAGAAGTTGCTGGCAGATAAGGACCACAAGGCCCATCCAGTCTGCCCATTTTTTCTACCTTATGAATGTGCCATAGGCCTTTACTCTGTCAATTGCCTATTTATTCATACTCATCTGTATTGGTCCCTTATGCCTATCCCAAGCCTGTTTGAAGCCCTGCACAGTATTCATATTCACCACTTCCTGAGGTAGGCTGTTCCATGCTTTTATCACTCTTTCTGTGAAAAAGAACTTCCTCACATTACCCCTTGATTGGCCTCCCTCTACTCTCATTCTGTGTCCTCTTATCCTGTTATTTTTCTTATATTGAAATGTTAGACTTTTTCAACTTGTTAATGATCTTAAGATATTTGAATGCTTCGATCATATCACCTCTCTCCCTCCTTTGCTCTAGGGTATATACATATTGAGCTCCGTTAATCTGTCCTCATATGTTTTCTGATGCAGACCCTGCACCATTTTGGTTTCCCTTCTCTGGACTGCCTCCATTTTGTTAATGTCCTTGTGTAGATGAGGCCTCCAGTACGGCATGTAGTATTCCAGATGGGGCCTAACCAGTGTCTTGTAAAGAGGGATTATTACCTCCATCTTGCAACTTGTGATACCCCTAGTAATACTCCCCAACATCCCTCTAGCCTTACCTACTGCCTTAGTGGTGTGCTTGGATGATTCAGGCCATCTGTGATGATGCTGCCCAAGTCTCTTTCTTCCCTTGTGATTGCCAGCAACTCCCCTCCCAACCTATAGGTAGCAGCAGGGTTTCTCATCTCTATGTGCATGATCTTGCACTTCTTTGCATTAAACCCCGTTTACCACTCTTCCAACCATTTTGCCAGTTTATCCAGATCTCTTCTTATTCTGCCCACCCCATCTGGATCATCTAATCTGTTGCAGATCTTGGTGTCATCTGCAAACAGGCAAACCTTACCAGCCAGTCCATCTGCATTGTCACTGATGAAGATATAGAAGAGGACTAGCCCCTGGGCTGATCCTGAGGTACCCCACTTGTAACTTGCATCTCTTCTGACTGTATACCGTTTACCACCACTCTCTGTTTTCTGCCTGACAATCAGTTTGCCACCCAGTTGACCAACGTCTGACCCACCCCAAGCCTACCCAGCTTATTAATCAATCTTCTATGTGGAACAGTATTGAAAACTTTGCTGAAGTCAGGGTAGATGACATCAACTGCACCCCCTTGGTTCACCACTCTGGTTACCCAGTCAAAGGAATCTATGAGATTAGTCTGACAAGACCTTCCTGTTGTAAACCTATGCTGTCTTGGATCCCGTGCTCCTATGGATTCCGGCTGTTGCACTATCCCTTCCTTAAGGAGTGCCTCCATAATCTTGCCCATTACTAAGGTAAGACTGACTAGTCTGTAGTTCCTTGCCTCCTCCCTGCTGCCACTTTTGAAGAGCAGGATCTCATGAGCCCTTCTTCAGTCTTCTGGGCCCTCTCCTGTGCTCAGAGACTCACTAAATAGTTCTGCTAGTGGCTCTGCCAGTTCCACCCTTAGCTCCTTTAGTACCCTGGGATGTGTGTCATCAGGTCCCATTGCCTTGCCTACTCAGAGCTTAACAAGCTCTTGTATGACCCTTTTTTTGTGAAAGGGCTTGTGCACACCTCCCTCCCCCCTGTGTCCATGGTGCTGAACTGTGTGCCCTGCCCTACCTTCTCCTCAGTAAATACTTAGAAGTATCTATTTAGGATATATGCCTTTCCTTGGTCCTCCTCCTCCACACACTCCCCCTTATCCCTTTCAATCTTAGCAATACCCCCTTTGGACTTTCTCATTTCACTAATGTAGCTTTACAAAGTCTTGTCCCCTTCTTTTACTGCTCATGCTATTTTTTCTTCGGTTTGGGCCTTTGCCCGTCTTACTGCCTTCCCTGCTTCCCTTAGGGAAGTTTGGTATGCCTCCCTGTCTTTGTCCCGCTGAGTTCCCTTTTATTTCCTCAAGGCCAACCTTTTGGCACTGACCTTTTCTGCTACTGTTTTTGAAAACCAAAGTGGTTTCCTCCTTCTTTTGCCCTTGCTTTTCTCCCTAACACAATGGGATGTTGATTCAAGTATAGCATCCTTAATGCTTGCCCACTTTGCCTGTACCACTTCACCTGTATTTCTTCTTGCAAGGGCTAACTTAACTCTGATGCCCATCATATCAAAGTCAACTCTCCTCTGAAGTCTCATATTTTTGCCTTGGAATGGAGCGATTTAATTCTAGTGGTCAAATTGAGCCATGCCATGTGATGGTCACTGGCCCTCAGGTGACCTTCTACCTAGAGATCTGTGATCCTTTTCTCATTAGTCACTACTAAATCCAGGATAGCCCTGTCTCTTGTGGGTTGTTGTACTAATTGTTTGAGTTCCGCCCCTTGCAGGGAATCCACTATGTGCTTAGTTCTGATGGATGCTTCCTGGCTGGTATTGACCATTCCTTATCTGGCATGTTGAAGTCTCCCATTAGCAGAACCTCCTCTTTAGCTGTCATGTGTTGTTTATCTTTTACCAGTAATGTCCTCCCCCTGGTCTGGAGGCCTGTAGACAACCCCAGTTCATATGATTGTCCCAGTTCTTGTATCCAGGGTAACCCACAGTTCTTCTGGCTCTTTATGTGTAGTCTGAATTTCTGCAGCTTTGATATTTTCATTGTCATAAAGGGCCACTCCTCTCCCTCCCCTTTTTTTCACCTCGGTCTGTTATGAACAGTGCGTAGCCAAGCACTGTAGTCTCCCAAGTGTGGTTACTGGTGAACCATGTCTCGTTAATGGCTACGTCCAGTTTAACCTCTGTCATTGTTGCTCCAGGTCTGGGATCTTGTTTCCCAGACTGCAGGCATTTGTGTACATGATTTTCCATTTGCCAGATTTCAGTGTGTTAGTTGTGGGGCTAGGTCCAGCTTTTCCCCTGCATGTTGTATAGGGAGCTGGACCTTTTTCCTCACCTGGTGATGCAAATGAACTACAAACATTCTGAACTCCTGTTTGATCACTAGCTGAGGGGGGAGGGATGCTCTTCCCATTTGATGTATCAGGTGCTGCACCCCCTCCCCATTTGCTAGTTTAAATATTGTGAACCACACTGTCTGGCAGTCACTTGTTCCCAGATGGTTACCCACTTCTAAATCCGAGATCCTCTCACCATCCCCATTTGAGAATACCAGGTCTAAGACTGTTCCCTCCCGAGTGGGTTCCAACACTAGCTGCCTGAGGCATGCTCCCTGTAGGGGTAGACATGGGTGAAAGTTGCCTTTTCCACTTGAGTGGAACTTTTGCGGAAGTCTGGCAACTTTCGCGGAAGTTTCTGAGCTTCCGCCGGTGGCAGATCAGAAAACATCCACATGATTGGGGCCAACTTTCACTCTTTCTACCCAGCCCAATTTACTGAGTCTCCACCTCCCCATGGGTCTCACTCCCTGCCCAACCAAATGTAACCCCCCGCCCCCAAGTGGTGCCTCCTGATCACCCCCCCGCCCTGACATTTTTAAAAATAACTAACACCACAACCTGGTGGCTAGTCATTCCTACCCCAACCCAATCACCAACCAGTGTCCCTCCTGATTTTTCCCCCCTGGTGGTCTAGTGGTAGATATAGATAGTGACATCCCTTCCCTCTCTATCTTCGAAGTCCGAGCCTTTATTTTTTAAGCTAACCCTATTTTGTGGTGGTCTAGTGGCCCCCCACATCCCTCTGCACCCTGACAGGTAGTGTCCCACCCGGCTCCCCCATCCCAAAATGGAGTAGGCCACTGGCACAGTGATACAATTGTGCATTGCACAGTTTCTATGCACACTTGTAACGTCGCCAATTTTTTAAGATTTTCACTCCAGATTTTCAACATTGCCATTTTTTCACACCTCCTTATGAACAGTACAGCTGTCATTTTTCACATCCAGATGGAAATGTGTTTTCCTTCCTGTGGTGCAGACTGACTTAGTCGCTTTGCTAAATTACCTTTCAGGACCATGTTGAAATTTGGAGTGAAAATACCAACAAACATATTGTGTGATAGGGTGTCCAACCATAATGACCCACCCTATAGAGACTGACAAGAGTCCGGGGTGTGACTTGGGGTCATTGGCCATAATACCCATGCCTTTCCACCCCCACCTCCACCCTGCAGCCAGTTACAGGCATGGACAGTTTGCCTTGGGGTCTTCGGCCCTAACGTTCACCCCATTCTTCTATACTGCACCCATCTCAGCTTATTTCCTTATGGAATGGAGTGAGCATAAAGGGCTGAGGACCCCAAGGCACACCACAACACCTGTCGGTGTCTGCAGGGTGGCATGAGGTGGAATGGCATGAGCGTTATGGCTGATGACACAAAGGCACACCCCCAACACCTGTCAGTCTCTGCAGGGTGGGGATGGGAGTGGCGTTAGTTCAATACTTCACTGCCATTCCTATTATGCATCTCTCTAACTCCTGCACTACCAATGCCAATGCCAGCAAGCAAACATTCGGCATTGACAAATGCTTGTTTTTATCCCACTATTATATTGTTATACTCTTTCCAAAGAAAATCTTATTAAATTTAAATTGTTTTTTATCATATATAATTAATCTCATATTCAAACATTTCGCACCACATGTCATGTGACTAGGTAACTTAAAGGGTTTAATTCCTATATACTAAAGAAGTAAATAAAGGGCATGCGCTTGCATTCTTGGGTCAGAGACACCATTTCTTCTATGTCTTGAGTTCGAGAAGATCAACTTCAGCAGCAGCTGGAATACACTGAGGCATCCTATCCTTTATTTGCTCAGGAAGGATAGGGAAGGGAGCAAGCACACGCCAATGGTTCTGGGGAATTTTTGAGGTCCAGTCCAGACACACCATTTCTGCAAAGGTCCATTGCACTGAAAATGATGCCATCTTAGATTATTCCAAATCACCGTGTACTTCCTGCAAGATTGTGTCAAGCATGGAATCTAGAACATTACCGGCTCTTAAAATATGAACTAATAAGTGCACAGACTTTGCATTACCTGTTTACATAATCTGCTTAATCCTACAGTATTGATTTTAATAAAATATTTACTGATAATTGAACTATTTGAAAACCATACTTACTGTGTTCATTTTACTTTGGAAATTCCTGTTTATTGTTAACTATGCCAGTTGAAAATAGGAGTGAGAAAACCATTTGTAGTGATGGGTCAAAAGAGGAAGGAGACCCCAACTCGGGCAGTAAGAAACTATTTATGTCAAAATCGCTCAGGCAACTAGCTGTAAGCACTTTAAATAACATACAAAAATCCACAGACTTCCTAAAGAAAGGTAAAAAGAAGGGAGCCCTGAGGAAATAAGTCAATAAGTCTAGACTAACTTGTACCCCTACTAACACATTCAAGAAAAAAATGAAGAGGAAAATAGGAAGTGCAGAGGAAAAAGAAATACTGAATCAGAGTGTCAACATACTAACAAATCAATCAACAAGGAAAGATAGTTTAGTCTCCAGCCCAGTTCTGAATAATGATTTTTCAGAGGAATTTGAAAATTTAGAAATTTTAAATAAAACAGTTTGTGATATTCAGGAATCTATTAAAATAAATTGGAAGGAAGAAGTCACCATAGAAATGAAACCAGAAGTTAGCCCATGGGTAAATGAGGAGAAGCCTTCAAAGAAGGCATTTGAATATTTTTCATGTGAGGAGAGTGAGTCCATGCAAATGATGAACCCAGAAAATACATTTATTCCAAACTTGGAATCCATCTCAAAAGATTTGGCACTTGCCTTTAAAGACCCCTATACAGCTAACATAATGTTATTCAGACAATTAATATATATCAATCAAGAATTGATGCTCATCAAGGATTTATGCATAGAAAATAAATGAGCTTTAGAAAACATAAAAAAGGGAAAAATAGAAAGGTCTAAATGGTGTTACACTAGCCTGAGTAGGAGAATGGACTGGTGCCTGGGACCTATTAAGGATCCCGGCAAACCCCTTGATACACATGACCGTTGAGAGAACACAGCATTCTCCAACAATGAATTGGACCTAATAATGCTTCCTCATAAAGATAACAGATATGATAGTACAGGCGAAGAACTAAAGAAAAGGAACATCACTATATGGGAGAAAAGGGAAAGTCAGGAGAGGAAAATGGATATGAAAGCAAATCAGGAGACAAAGGAAGCAAGCATTATAGGAATACAAGATAGAAGTAGGGATGATGTGTTAAAGGAGGCACTGGATGTTGCAGAAGGGAAAGAAAATATGGCCAAAAAGGTAAAAGAGAAATAGAAAATCTAAAAAGGGGAAATTAGAAGTTAGGAAGAAAGCAACTTATTCCACAAAAATAGGGCTAATAAGTTAACCCAGATAAGAAAGAACAAGTCTAAGCACAAAGAAAAGCCAATGATACACACCCAAGTGAGAAATATAGAGGCTTATACAGTTTGAGAACCACATAATGTCCCTCCTGAATCTATAACTCCAAAAGGAAATACTGTAATAACCAAAACAATGCAGAGCACAAAGAGGGTGATTTAGACATTAACCCAGAGAGCCACTCAAAGGGAGATGAACTATCAAAGAGTTTTCAGAGATTTTTAAATAAAACTATAGACTCTGACTTTGCTGTACCCTTATACGAGGTGGGGATTCTTCCAAATGAAACTGAAGAGATGTAAAATGCAGCACTTAAAAACTTTTTGGGCCACCATTTTGGAAGGGAATAGAGATATTGTAGACCATTTAAGCATCATTAGGCCACTATCAGAGGCAGAATTATTCATACTAGTATCCAATCAGTTATACAGTCTTAAAGTGACTGAGAACAAAAAGAGCAAATTAAAATTTACAGTATGGACACTGAAATGGACAAAATTGTTACCCTTTCAGTCCTGTTCCCACATTTTATAAAGAAAACAGAGGCTTGACAGGAAAGGAGAACATTAGAATGGTGTACATTTCTAGGCTAGATTGTTTTCAAAATGAAACTAAACAAAATATAAAATCAAAGGTGGGGGAAAGCCTTCAAAGTATAATCAAGATCCCGAGTTTAAGAGCTGCATTTGGCAAAGTGGTTAAATGTGAAAAGAATGGACAAATTACAGTGTGGATGAACAATGAAGAAATGTACCATCTTTTGTTATCCAGGGCACATGAGTTGGATCATTTGGGCATCTATATCTGTGATGATAATATTGTGAAAATACCCCCTAAGAATATTTTGAGTTCATCCTCATGGGTTTACATGGTTCAGACTTCAAATAGATACACATTGTTAGAAAATCCTGTAGAAGACTGACTGTTGGCTGATATTAATTGAAAAGATATTTGTAAGGTGCCAATATCTTTCTCAGAGCCTCAAAGTAACAGTTTCAACCTGATGTCTTGGAATATATTGGGACTTAAAGATAAATTACCTGACCCTGAGTTTCTTAAGTATATTTATAATTTTGAATGTGTGTGTCTACAAGAAACATGGGTTGATACAGATATTTTAATGTGAGTGGTTATAAATCTTATTATAAATTGGCAAAAAAGCTTAAAAGGTTTGGGAGAAATTCAGTTGGGCTATTAACATTGTGGAAAATCAGGGAAGGAATTAATACAGAAGAAATCTCAGTTGAAAGTGATAACACCTAGGGAATCAGAATTTTTGAAGACAAACAGGAAATAATTATTTTAAATGTACTGTATATGTACCACCTTATCATAATACACATTGCAAACAAGATACACTTGGTTTATAAGAAAATGTTATAGATACTTGTATTAATGATAACCTGAATACTAGAATTATTCTAATTGGGGTCTTTAATGCAAGAAAGGGGCATCATTTACAACCAGCAGAAGGCCTTGCTGAATTCATGGTGGGGGGAATAAATTATCACATTTCCTATTTTAGGAACACGCAAGATAAAACTTTTAATGACAGAGGTAAGAAACTGTGAAATCCTAGTTAACAAGAATTTTCTATTGCTAAATGGAAGGTTGCCATCTGATAGAATAGGAAACTTTACATATTTAAGTACCAGTGGTTCATTGGTGATTGATATGGCATGCGTCAGCATGAATATGATTTCAAATTGTTATCATATATTAGTAAGTAATAAAGCAGAAAATCTGCATTCTCTACTGGAATTAACAATAAAATTATTTAATACAAGTTTTCAAAATAGAGAGATGAATCCACCATGAATAATAAGGCAGTAAAATGCATCGGGTGGGAAATAATAAATGACAAGCATTTTAGGGAGAAGTTAGATGCGCAACGGATAACAGAACAAATTAAAGCTATGGAAGATTTGGACAGGGAACTAGATTACCCAGTGGCCCTTGAAAATATTATAAACCAAACTGTCGAAATGGTACCCAAGGAAACAGGAATTTATGAGAAAAAGTGGGCTTCTAGGTATAACAAGGAATGTAGAACTGATAAAAAAGAATTGAATAAACAATTGGGAGTAGTTAGAAATCATCCAAGTAAAGGTTTTAAGAAATTATTAAACAGATTAAGAAAAGAGTACAATAACATTTTTAAAACAAAGAGAGAAAAACAATGAACACATATCTGGTAGGAGTTTGAGAAGACGGCATGGATAAAGAAAATAAAAAACTACTGGAGGATGGTAGCTAAGGGCTTGAGGGAATACTCCAAAGAACTACAGGCATTTATTGAACCAGACGAATGGGTCAAATATTTGTTTAAGATCCTAGTGTTGTATGAAGTAATATTCAGATGAGAAAAGAGGGATGGTCACCTGTAAATAAAGAGTTCACCCTGGAAGAAATCCAACAGGCCATCCTAGCATTCTCTAGACACAAAGCTCCAGGACCAGATGGAGTGCCCATAGATATATTTATGAATCAAATTGACATCTGGGTCCCTTATTTATACAAGGTTTTCAAGTATATGAATGAAACGGGAGATCCCCAAAACATGGTCAGAGAATATTATAATACCCCTTTTTAAAAAAGGTGATAAAAACAACCCAGCCTGTAACAGACCCATTAGCTTAATTGACAGCACACAAAAAATGTTCACTAGTATTATAAACAATAGACTCTTAGACTGGATATAGGAAAATAGAATAATGTATGAAGCTCAAACAGGTTAGACCACGAAACTCCACCATAGATTAATGTTTCACGCTATCGCACTAAATTCATAAATATACGGTAGTGAAAAAACAGAAGTTTTACTGTATTTTTGTCGATTTGAAATCAGCTTTTGACAATAATAATAGGGACCCAGTTACTTGTAAGATCTCATTTGCTCTTACTGTCCCCTCCATTCTCTCTGATCCACCAATGAGGGATTGCTAGAGATTCCCAGGGTCAGTTTAAAGACATTTAGGGCCCGGTCTTTTTGTTTTGTGGTCCCAACCATGTGGAATTTTCTACCTCATTGGGTAAAAGATTGCATGACCATCCAGGGTTTTAAAACTGCACCGAAAGCTTATTTATTTGATCTGACATATTCAGATTTTTAGGTTGTTGCTGTAATTTATACAGTTTTAAATAGTGGGGTTTTATTGATTTACTGTTTCATTATGATTGGTCACAGTATTTGTTTTTGTATGTACAATCGCCTTGGTTGCAAGAAAGGCGCATTTTTATAAACAAAGATTAAATTGAATTGAATTGAATTTGCTTTGTTGACCTTAGAGGACCTAGGTATTGAGAAGACTATTCTCAATATCCTAAGTACTTTATACAACAATAACACAATGCAGGTCAGCTACTGCACAAGAAGCGATAAAAGTGTAAAGTTTAATACCAACAGAGGAGTTAAACAAGGATGTGTTCTATAGCCTATGTTATTTAATCTGTTCTTAAATCAGAACCTGTCTAAGATATATGATCCGGAATTTCATTGCCATGCATCGAGAAATGATAGTGTCCTTATCTTGCCTATGCTGACGACATTGTACTACTATCCTCTAGATTTTTTTAGGAATTAAAATAATTTTTCATAAACTTTATCTGGAGTGCACAACAGCTGACCCTCAGATAAATTATAATAAAACTAAGTTGATGATATGTGGGAACAAAAATATGGGGAAATGTAAGATCACACTTGATAATTCAGAAATAGAAACTGTTAAAAGCTTCTGTTATCTTGGAATCACAATCACAGATAACTTCTCATGGGGTAAGCCCAAGAAAGACCTAGGGGAAAAAAAAAAAACGTTTCCTCCCTGCAATTGCAAGTCTTGCTCATAAATTAAGGGGTAACTCCATCAAAGGATGTATTAAACTAATAAACACTTAAATCAAGAGTCAAATACTGTATGGATCAGATGTCTGGGGACTGGAGGCCAATGAAATGGTAGAAAAAACATTAAATATTTATTACAAGAAACTCTTAGGTCTCTCGCAAGGAGCACCCTCATCTTTGGTGAGAGTGGAACTATGGTAGCTGCCACTAGACTGTCTCATCCAGGAAAAACTTGTCACATATTGGTTAAAAGCATATGCCATGGATGAGAAGAGATTCCCTCGTATGTGTATCGAGGAAACCATAAATTAACTAGACTCTCAAATAATTTTTCCAAGTTTGTTAGTCACTGAAAATATTGTGAAACCTTATAGCCTACTTTATTGTGTAGCTGAAGCATTTCTTAAACCTTTAAATGAGATTCATGCTTTTTTTTTGAGTGATCTTTTTACCTTCCTCCTACACACTCTGATGCCCACTTCTCCTTCAGGCCCCCTAGCACTCCATACTCAGACCATCCTCTTCTGGAGCTCTTCCTCTCACACAGATTGCAACTGACCCCCGAGTTGTCCCCGCCGTATCCCATCACCGGCCGGGTCCCCCTCTTCCGAGCGGGAAGGCACTGGGTAGCAGAGAATTCTAGCACACTATTTGTTCCATGATCTGAGGGTGCTGCTGTGGTGAAGGAGACTCCAGGAGGTTCCAGGGATCATGGAGAGTGGAGGCTGTCAACCGGCGGCACCGAAGATGTTTTCTGGCTTTCTTAGTCACGCCTTCCACTGCTATATGTAGTTCCCCTGGTCTCCACCAGGGGCCACTACAGAGCGGAGCCACCCCCCCCCCCAAGAGAGGAGAGCAGTCCTCTGGATGTTTGATCCTCTCCTTTCCCCTGCCAGCCTCTGGCGCCCGAGTCCATTCCCGAATCCAAGTCGCCAGTGTGGTTCGAGATGTGGCATCCAGCTCCTCAGCCCTCTGTGCCACCAGGCAGGTGCGAGAGAATAAGGCTTATGTCTACAATTCAAGATTAATAAATGGCTAGTATCCAATAAAAAAGGCATTTTGGTTTCAAAACATATCTAAGTCTACTTAAAAACCCACAATGAAGAAATCTTTTTACAAAATACCATTTTGAATATCATGATAGCCAAAGACTAAGATACATGTTTAAGAAAAAGTTCATCCCGGGGTATATATAAATGCCAAAAAGGAGAAGATGACTTAACACATTAATTAATCTTATGTCATCTATATAATAAATATAGGCAGATATTCTTAGGAGACATTTTGGCCCCCTTGGAATTAGAACCACATTATCTGAACGCATATCTTTTTAAGTCCAATTCATTGAAGATCTTGGAATCGGTAGTCTCCTTTCTCAAGATTATTGAAGGGGAAAAAACTACATATCATCAAAGAAATACTGTAAAACTAGTTATTTTTGCACAAAGTAATTTTGTCGCAAACACAGCTGTAACCATAACCGTGTAAATTAAATTTAGCATTAAGTCACTAGGGCCACATCCATTGTAATGGGAAAAAAAACACTAATTAGCACAAATTAATTTTAGCGCAAATTAGTGCTTCAGTGAATATAGCAAAAATTGACAGTGAAAATTTTAAGTTTTAGAAACATAGCAATATAGAAGTTGATGGCAAATAAGGACCGCAAGGCCCATTCAGTCTGCCCATTTTTTTCTACCTTATGAAAGTGCCATAGGCCTTTACTCTGTCAATGGCCTGTCTATTCATACTCATCAGTATTGCTCCCTTATGCCTATCCCACACCTGTTTGAAGCCCTGCACTGCATTCATATCTACCACTTCCTGAGGTAGGCTGGTCCATGCATCCACCACCCTTTCTGTGAAAAAGACCTCCCTCACATTACCCCTTAATCAGCCTCCCTCTGAGTGCATGCTGTGTTCTCTTGTCCTGCTATTTTTCTTATATTGAAACATGTTAGACTCTTTCACCTTGTTAATGTCCTTAAGGTGTTTGAATGCTTCGATCATATCACCTTTCTCCCTCATTTGCTCTAGGGTATACATATTGAGCTCCATTAATCTGTCCTCATATGTTTTCTGATGCAGTCTGTGGACTATTTTGGTTGCCCTTCTCTGGACTGCCTCCATTTTGTTAATGTCCTTGTGAAGATGCAGCCTCCAGTACTGCATGCAGTACTCCAGATGGGGCTTAACCAGTGTCTTGTAAAGAGGTATTATTACCTGTCTCTTACGACTTATGATACCCCTACTAACACACCCCAACATCCCCCTAGCCTTACCTACTGCTTTAGTGGTCTGCTTTGATTATTTCAGGTCATCTGTGATGATGATGCCCAAGTCTCTTTCTTCCCTTGTGATTGCCAGCAACTCTCCTCCAAACCTATTGGTGGCTTCAGGGTTTCTCTTCCCTATGTGCATGATCTTGCACTTCTTTGCATTAAACCCCAGTTGCCACTCTTCCGACCATTTTGCCAGTTTATCCAGATCTCTACTCGTTCTGCCCACCCCATCTGGATCATCTACTCTGTAGCCAATCTTGGTGTCATCTACAAACAGACAAACCTTACCCTCCAGTCCATCTGCAATGTCACTGATGAAGATATTGAAGAGAACTTACCCCAGGACTGATCCCTGAAGTACCCCACTTTTGACTTGTATATCTTCTGACTGTATACCATTTAACACCACTCTCTGTTTTCTGCCCACGAACCAGTTTGCCACCCAGTTGACCAACTTCTGACCCACCCCAAGCCTACCCAGCTTATTAATCAATCTTCTATGTTGAGCAGTATCAAAAGCTTTGCTGAAGTCAAGGTAGGTGACATCAACTGCACCCCCTTGGTCCACCACTCTGGTTACCCAGTCAAAGAAATCTATGGGATTAGTTTGACAGGCCCTTTCTGTTGTAAACCCATGCTGTCTTGGATCCTGTACTCCTATGGATTCCAGGTGTTGCACTATCCTTTCCTTAAGGAGTGCCTCCATAATCTTGCCCACTACTGAGGTAAAACTGACTGGTCTGTAGTTCTCTGCCTCCTCCCTGCTGCCACTCTTGTGGAGTGGGATCACATGAGCCCTTCTCCAGTCTTCTGGGACCTCTCCTGTGCTCAGAGACTACACTAAACAGTTCTGATAATGGCTCTACTAGTTCCACCCTTTGCTCCTTTAGTACCCTGAAATGTATGCCATCCGGTCCTATTGTCTTGTCCACCCTGAGCTTAGTGAGCTCTTGTAGGACCCTTTCTTTTGTGAAGGGACTTGTGCACACCTTCATCCCCACTATTTCCATGGTTCTGAGCTATGGGCCCTGCCCTACCTTCTCCTCAGTAAATACTGAGCAAAAGTATCTATTTAGGATAGATGCTTTTCCTTGGTCCTCCTCCACACATTCCACCTTAGCCCCTTTGATCTTAGCAAAACCCCCTCTGTACTTTCTCCTTTCACTAATGTATCTATAGAAAGTCTTATCGCCTTCTTTTACTGGTTGTGCTAGTGTTTCCTCGGTTTGTGCCTTTGCCTGCATTACTGCCTTCCCTGCTTCCCTTAGGGAAGTTTGGTACGCCTCCCTATCTTTGTCCCACTGCATTCCCTTTTATTTCCTGAAGGCCAGTCCTTTGCCTCTGACCTTTTCTGCTACTGTTTTTGAGAACCAAAGTGGTTTCCTCCTTCTTTTGCTCTTGCTTTTTACAGTATAAAGAGTACATGTTTTGTATTGACTGTGCATTGTAAACATTTTATATTGCATATTTGTCTTAATTCTGAATATTTATAATTGAAAAATATTTTGTATGTTGTACTTATGATTTTATTGTAAAGACATAACTTGTCGATCGATAAACTTATTGTACTAAAGTGAAAAACAAATGCCAGAATTTGTGCAGTCAATTAATTGAAGCTACCTCTGCCGGAGCAAATTTGGTATCTGATGTTGGATGTGGAGGACATCAATTTCTATTGGTTTTAGAAAACCATGTAAACTGAACCCCTTGAATCATAAATGTATGCAAAAAATGCAGATAAGACTATGAAATATCATGAAATCTTAAAAAAAGGGAACAGGGCTAGAATCACTCCTTTATGAGAACTGCTTGATAACAGATTGATATCACTGATTCATTGCAGAGAAAATGTACCTTTGGGGTGATGTAAAATCACCCCCCTTAAGAAAACACTGCTCCACAGCACAATGGGGTCTATGCACAAAAAATATGATTGCTTACATGCCATGGATCCATGGCACATAGGCAATCCTATGTCAGAATGCCGTACACTAGGGATCCCGCTGACCCATGTCGACATTAATGGAAGGGGTGAGTGCTCCTTCCATATGCAATCCCCCAGCCGTTTGTTGCATCTATGTGTACTGATGGTCCAGAGGAGTGTCATGGGGAGTACCCTCCCTCAATGTCATTCGAGAAGGTGTAGACTGCTCGGCAAGGAGGTGCAGGATAAGACAGCAGGGAACCTGCTGTATCCTCTGCATGTCTCCCTGTGGAAGACACCTACCAGCTATGGTAGGAAGCAGTATTAACATGCCATGCTGCCCTAGCCCTCTGGTCAGCAAGGGAGGGTTGGGGTGAAATTTTGGGCCCTCATCCATTCCTTCAGTGAGTATGGTACTTCTGCTATCCCACTGTCCCCTGCTCCATATGTCACAGGGGATCCACCCAGGGATGAGGCTGGGCATCAGATGATGCCTGCCTCTGTCTTCCATTCCACCTCCACTGCATACTAGTATGCTGGTGGGTGTGGGGACATGGACAGGTTCACTGTGATGGCATGCATCTGTGCACATCTAGCCCCATGTGCCGTCTGTATGTATGGAGCTGCACAGGCTGGGTACACACTTCTCACATGTACCTGGCATGCTGCAGTACGTATTCCCCAGTGTCCCCCTAAATCACTTCCCTTTAACAGGCCTAAATGCTTTTCTCAGTTGGTGCGCATTCTCCAAAAACACCACACCAGCATATCAGGAGTTATGAAAATCAGTGAAAAGTGCTGTTCAGGAGGCTTTATGTTCCAAGCACCAGTTTTACCAAGTTCTGGCTCTTGGTGCTTCCTCTTCAATTGGCCTTTGATGCAGTTGCTCACTGCTTCTATTACTCACTACATGGAGCTGCACAGAAGTCCACATAATGCACCAAATTCCCCCATTAGACACTGTCTACTGTCTGGTCCATAGGTGAAACATAGTGGTAAGTGACAAACAAAAACCCAAAGCAGTGGGAAGGCATGAAACTCATAAATTTAAAGAAACTAAAAACTGGCCCTCAGTTTTTTCAATGAGGATAGCCAGTTATTTTTTGTTGTAAAAACTGTCCCATTTTTATGACAGATGTGTTTAGAATAAAAGGAGCTGTGCTCATGATTGGTTCTTTCTCAAGTGCAGTACTAAGTGCATCAGTGGCTGCTTTTACTTTCATTTACAAATATAAAGCTGTATTTAAAGGAAAACTGCCAAAATCTTCCATTCCCCACCACCCAAAGCCTTTTCCCCCAATTAAGCTTTTTGCAAGGAAAGCCTTTAGTTCAATAGTTCTCAGACTTTGTCACAGTGAGCCTCCCCAAATCCATGGAAACGATTTTTGAGCCTCCCCCAAAAATTGAAATAATCTTGGGCCTCCCCAGAGAAAAATAACATACTGTACTTTGCACAGTACACCATGACTAAATTGAAACCCCTTTGAGTACTTGGCTCACATTCAGTTCTTTGTCTTATACTGATGTGGAACCTTTGAAAAAGAGCTCCTGTGCTCAAAGGTGTTATCTGAATAACAAATAAATAGAATAAACAAATATTATTATTCAGCTTATTGTGACCCCCCCCCCAAACAGGCCAACCTACATACTTTACTATTTTCATTCTTGAACCATTGTTACCCCTTGTTGCAGTATCTTCATGGGTCAGACTACTTTCTCTGTTTCCTCTCTATATAAAATAACCTTCCTACATGCTTTGCCTCTCCCCATCCTTCCCTGCTCCTAAACAACTTCTCAGGGATTACTTTGCTCCTTCATGCTATTGCTGTTAGCACTTCTATGCTCAACCCTTGCATTTGGGCTGTCCTGCCATCAGGCTACAAATTGATCAATTACCACCACTTTATTATTAGTTTATTGTTCATATTTGTTTGCACTATTGTTCATTGTGTATTTCTTGATTGTTTTGCAGTTACCTTTTGAAATGTATTCACTCCCTACCCTTCCCCGTGTACACCTGAAATAAGCCTTTCATTCACCTTCCCTTGTCACCCATTAGTAAATACATTTAATTCACCTACCATTATCCTCTTTCAGTTTGCATCATCTCTTCACACAAAATATATAAAACTAAAAATTTAAATACAGTACTTTTTCAGACTTGCTTGAGCCTCCCTTGGAACAGATTGGGGCCTCCCCAGGGAGGCTGGCCTCACCATTTGAGAACCCCTGCTTTAGTTGATGTGCTGGAACTTACTGAATTTTGATTTTGTAAAGTCCAGGAGCCAGGAACATGGCAGAGGCTGCGTAGTTCCATTTAATGTGAAAGTACAGGGCCACACCGCTTGCTTCAATACAAACTTATTGAAGCGGCGCGTGCCACGACTTTTTGCTAATTGAATGGAATCACGAGCCTCTGCTATGTTCCCAGCTTCTGGACATTAAAAGTTAAAATTCAGTAAGTTCCAGCTCATAAACCAAATTCTTTCCTTACAAAAGCTTAATCGGGGAAGCTGGGGATGGAAGATTTTGATAGTTTTCCTCTAAGCCTAAATCAGCAAAGAGGTTAACAAAACTGCTAAACCAGCAACAAGGATTGATGTAAATTAATAATCCTCCCTAACACAACACAAATGTGAAACCATGGCTAACCCAGTTTCACACAGAAAGCAGCTGCTGCACTGTGGTTTTGTGCTCGAGAAGGGAGAGATAAAATAGATTGCTACTGATGATACAAAATAAATCATGGAATGGTATAATTATTTGAATTTAATATACACACCCTCAATGTGTGATGCTTGATAAACTCTTTGAAGTTTACACTCAGAGTTTATGAGGCATCACACACCTTGAGTGTTAACTAAATTCTTGTAATGCACACCATCCCATGTATTTTTCTATGTTTAATCAAATTCACAGAATAGGCATGGATGGCATACCATCTCTAAAATACAGTTAAGTCCAGCACTGGAAGCCGAACTTCTTGACAGCATACTCAGCACACATCCGCCATATTCCTCCATTTTGAGATTCATGGCTGCTGCACAGCCTGGTCTGCTTACTTACCCTTCTCCTTTGCAAGTACTGGTTTATCTAGTTCTGGACAGAGAATTGTTTGTGGTTTTGTAAGTAACGTGAGTATTGAATTTTGCTTGAGATACTGTACCTAAATAAATGTGTGTGATGCATTATTATTTAGGTCAAGTACAACTGTACACAGTACAGCACCTTAATTTTCTAGAAGATTACTATTTTTGTGTGCAGGAATAAAACATCTTGTATAAGTTAAACATCCAGCTTACTTTCTACTAAGACCGGGTAAATTTGTCCTTAAAATGAACCTCATAGCAACTGATTGGTTGTAAAATTTAGAACCAAAGAGAACTTCCCTTTGAAAACAGTTTTCATTGATTGAAATGCAAATTGTTTATTAGCATGTATTTAGCATGTAATTAATTTGTAAAAACTGGTAAATTACTTGGATCAAACAGGTTTAAAAACTTGGACCATTAGCACTTTGCATTATATTTTTCTAGCTATACTGTTTTGCAGTATAACTACATTTTAAAGCAGTAGTCTACCCAAAATTTGCAAAAACATATGTTGTGCAGAGTGTTTTGATTTGTGTGTGAAGTTCTAGTGTGTGTTCTTCTCTCTGTCTGCTATCAGGAGTTTTTCCTAAATTAGCCTGCTAGCTTAATGGTAGTTTTACAACCCTTTGAGAAAGGAACTATTGGCTTCGAAACATGTCAGGCGTGGTGTTTTATGTACGCAATAAAATGTGTTAAACTTTATCTCTCTCTGGCGTCCTTCAATAAGGCTTGATTGTGTGCTTGGAACTTTTGGTTTAGTTTTACAACCCCTGGGGATCTCCATCTGAGATAACTTAATTGTATTCCTTGTTCCTACAATGCACCCTGTCTCATGCGACAGTGATGTAGCAGATACCATAAATTCAGCAGAAAGCACTGCTTTATTATCAGTTCACAGCAGTAGATATGGCCATATTTTAAAACTATACGGAGTTCAGCTTAGTGACTACCCTCATTGTAAAGGTCTTTCTATCCTGAACAACTTTGCTGCTGGTTATTTCTGTGCAGCTTGTAAAGCTTCCAAGATATTTAGTTTGTTTGCCATGTGTGTGTTGAATTTTGGGTCACTGCTACATCACTGTCACATGAGACTGAATGCATTGTGGAAATAAGGAATGCAATGAAGTTAGCTCAGACAGAGATCCCCAGGGTCATAAAACTACCATAAAGCTAGTAGGCTAATTTAGGAAAAACTCCTAATAGCAGACAGACAGACAGGACTTCATACACAAAGCAAAACACTCTGCACAGCATATGTTTTTGCAAATTTGAGGTGGATTATTCCTTTAGCTGCAGGGTAAGTATTATGGGCTGGATTCAGGATTGCTCTACTACCACTGTGCATATCACAGATCTGGCTGTTGCACCTCTACCAAGGTAAGTGGGGATCCAGACCCCAGCAGTAACAGGCAGTGGTAGTCTATCTGTACATCAGGTGTGAGGTGACTCATTAATATGCATGAGCATATCTGGAACATTGTGTCTCTCACTGTGCCTCTCATGCCTCTTGCCAGTGTGGTGTAGCCTGTGCTTTGTGGCAGGGAAGAATTATGGATGTTTTGGCTGACTACCCTAACAGCCATGGTGACAGCAGACTCACACAGACTGCAGGTGAGCCACCCCCAGAAAAACTGAGATCTGTGGATTCTGACCAGTGTTACAATCATTGCTATGTCTCAGTGCCCCGCCGTCTGGTTCCAGTATATGCAGGTGGCTCCTATGTGGGCTCAGGGCTGGGGGACATCTATTGAATATCGGAAAATATTTCAACTTAAATTCCACCTGCATGCCCACCGGACAGCCCTTGCTATATGTAATGCTCTGGTGTGGAACATGCAAATGAGCCCAGCAGTCCTTCCAGTAGTTACCTTTTGTATATTTAGTTACGTCTGAGAAGAGCAAGTTGAAGGCCTTGGCAATTATTATTGGGTTGTTACAGTTAGTACCATTAACTAACATATCAGACTCAGGAGCTCTAGTACTGTTACCCATGAAGCCTTTGATATGACTTCAGAATTTTCTTGGGTCATCCACCGTTGATTGGAGAAGCTGTCTACAATATGCACTTTTAGCAGCTTGAATAGCTTTTTTACAATAATTTCTTTGTTTCCTGTAGTCATGCCAGTTAGATAGAGTTAGTGTCTTTGAACTTAGCCCAGCACATATCTCTAGACTTGATTTCAGTAAGGGGGACACTGTGAAGTCCCTTAGTGGCCTCACCCCTGACTCAACACATTATAGATGGAATATGCTTGTCTTGAAGAACCTGGAGCTGCAAGATGAAATAGGACAGAGTCTCATTCACATTAGCAAAATTATAAATAGGAGTCCAGTCAATTTGTCTCAGATCTGCTATGAGGTCAGAAGTATTAAGTTTTGAGAAGTTACAGAAAATCAGATATTTTGGTGGGATGGGAAGGGTACATCCATTCCAAATGCAAAAAATAGCTGAGTCATCACTAATGGAGTCTGATTAAATGGCCAAGGTGACAATCCTGTTCTCCCTATTAGTTAGAATCCAGTCAATGAGGGTCTGACAGTTCCTCCTGAGAGCAACTCTGGTGCAACTCTGATGAGGGAAGAAATGATTTGAGCCACATGACATTTACTCAATACTGATTCATACAATATGTGCCAAATTTATTGCTGAGCCAATCTAGATTAAAATCAGCAAGTATGAGAACTTCATTTTTGCAAATGCTCCCAGATAAGTAGTGGATAACATCTATTAGGCCTACCATGCCATTTTTGGTGGATAATAGATAGTTATACAATATAGTTTCTTGATATTACCAAGGGTTAGTGGGTAGTGTAACATTTCACAAGATAATTGTGATCGGGCAGGTAGAGTAGTGAACTTCAAGTGATCTCTGTAACAGACCAGAAAACTCTGACCCCTTCTAGTGGCAGTGTGATCTAGCCATAGCAAGCTGTACCCTGACAGGGTGCACACAGAGTCAGGGATGGATTGTTTCAGTCATGTTTCAGTTAGGCACAGAAAATCAGGGCCATAGCATGATACCCAGGTTTCAAGGCTGGTAAAGTTTGCCATAAGGCTATGAATATTTAGATGCACACCCTTAAGACCCTTGATACCAAACCACTGTAAACAGGAGGGATGGGGACTATTATTTTCGGTGCTCAGACCTGGGTTTAGCTCCACATCCCCAGATAGGTCAATAAGTCTTGTAGAAATCTAGAACCAATTAACAAACCAGAGGCCTTCAGTAGGTAAAACTGGACAGCCAACTTGCAATTAAATAAAGGTGTTTCTGATGAGGGCACCAAGTAATGTCAGGCAGGTTAATGGTAGATGCAAGTTGGTTAGAGCATTGGTTCTCAGACTTTGAGATACTGAGCCTCCCCCAAACCATGGAAAAATGCTCAAGCCTCCTCCCAAACACTGAAATCATCTTGGGCCTCTCCATAGTAAAATAGCATGTACTTTGGACAGTACATCAGGAGAAAAGTGAAACTCCTTTATGTAGTCAGCTCTCATTTTATTCAGCCTATTGTTACCCCACCACTTTATAACGGCCCCCTCCCAGGCCAGCCTACTTGCTATTTTTGACTCTCAGACTATTGTTACCCATTGTTGCAATATCTTCATGGGTCAGACTGCTTTCTCTGTCTGTTTCCCCTCTAGCTGGAATAACCGTAATACCCACCTCTGCCTCTCTCCCTCTTACCCAGCTCTGAAGCAACTCCAGGGATCCTTCTCCCCCGTTCTTGCTCCTAGTACCTCTCTGCTTAAGTCCTGTATTTGGGCTGCTGTACCAGGACTAGTCAAATCAGTCAATTGTTACATCTTATTATTTGTTCATGTTCCTATTTGTTTGCACTGTTGTTCATTTGAATTGCTTGACTGTTTTTCAGTTACTTTTTGAACTGTATTTACTCCTTGTCCTTTCCTGGACACAACAGACATGAACCTTGGCTAAGTGTATCTTTCCTGGTCACCTATATGTAAATAAGTACATAAACTCACCTACTATTATTGTCTTTTAGTTTGCCTCATCACTTCACACAAAATATTTAAAACTCCAAGTTTAAATACAGTACTTTTTCAGTTTTGCTTGAGCCTCCCCTGTAACAAGTTGGGGCCTCCCAAGGGAGGCTGGCCTTGCCGTTTGAGAAACCCTGGGTTAGAGAAATGAAACTCGTCAGACAAGGAAAGAGAGCTCTTTTTGATATGGTCATACTACATAGATACATAAATATATATATTTATTTATTTATTTAAATTGTTTCACCAGGAAAGGCACACTGAGCAAAAAGTTGCTCGTCTCCAGGAGTCACCTAGGGGAGGGATTACAGAGGAGAGGATAACACGCAGGTTATCTAACATACATTTGATAGAATACAGTAGCATCTAACATACATTTGATAGAATACAGTAGCATCTAACATACATTTGATAGAATACAATGACATGGTACTAGAACACGCGTGACAGTGGAAAGCAAGGTGGATAACAGTTGGGAATTTGTACAGGGATATGTAAGACTGGGGGAAAATAAGTGCAAGGGATGGATAGGGAATGTGATAATTACATACAACAGGACACTAAAACGACACAATAAATGCAGTAGTTGGGTCAGTGAGCCGGATAACGTAGCGCACTTAGGTGCTGCAGGGCAAGTTAGGAAGGGGGACGGTGGGCTCGGGGGATGCTCAAAGAAGATGTAATGTGCAGGAGCAGTTTACTGATAAGTAGTTTGCAAGGGCTGCTGATAGAGATTGGACAGAGGAGGAGTGGTGAATTTGTGGTGGGAGTGCATTCCAGAGTTGAGGGAAGTGGTGTGAGAAAGCAGCCTGGCTGACAGTGGTTCTCAGCCTACGGATTAGAAGAAGTTGGGAGTCAAGGGACCTCAGGGCATGGGTGGCTGCAGGGGGCATACCATAGAGGCCAGGTAGTCAGGGAGGGCACCAAGCCAGTACTTAGAGGTAAATTTGGTACAGTGAATTAAGCGGTGGTTATCAAGGAAGGGGAATGCTAGGGAGCCGTAGAGGTCGCAGCAATGGGTACGGGGAGGTGTATCTAGAGTGAACCGACAGAAAGCGTTAAAGAGGGTGTCTAATCTGGATAGGACAGACTTGTGGACAGCATTGTAGAGAACATTGCAGTAGTCGAAGGAAGGAAGTATCATCTTCTGGATGAGGTCACGGCGAACTGTAAAGGGGAGGCTATTTCAGGCCTTGGTCCGGTATAGGGTCCCGAGTTTTGGACAAAGTTTTTTTGGGATATAGTCGATGTGGACTGAGAAGGTTAGGTGGTGATCAAGCCAAACTCCAAGGTACCAGAAGGAGGTGACATCCTCCAGCATGGTCCCATCAAGGGTGTAGAAATGAGGGAGGAAGGGTAACCTGGAAAGGCGTTGACTAGTACCGAATGTCGCATTTAGGGAGGGTTGGTGCGAGTTGAACCAATGTTGGACTTTGTTGAAGTCAGCCTGGTGGTCAGAGGCAACCATATATAGATGCTGTCAGCAGATAAGGACTGCAAGGGCCAATCCAGTCTGCCCATCTAAGCTGCCTAATGAAGCATCCAGTATCCTTATCTGGTAATAAGACAACATGATCAGTAGGGAAAAGTAACATGGAGAACACAATCCCTTTGTCTAAAAGAGAGCACAGCATTTCAGTGTACTTATTATGGAAGCAGATTAAAGAATATTACAGGCCCTATGCATTATCGGTCAAGAATTACGTGCTGGAGGTGCGTATCCCGCACTCATGGCCCCACACCTGCAGACAGGTGCGCATGGCCGGCATGCATCATCAGCCACCACCTGTCCACAGCCCCACCCCCTGGAGTTGTGGACCCAGTCAGGTATCCAATCGGATGCCCATCCTGCATCCTGAGTGGATCCCTTGCATGGCATGGCATGGGTCCGGGTGCATGAATAGCACCAGCGGACACCCTGACCTGCACAGTTAAGCTCCATCTGGTGGCGGAACCCTGGCCAAGCCCCTGGAGCACAGGGCAATGCACCACACTGCCACACACACCCCAACAACATAAGGCAGCCACAGCAACTGTGTAACAAGGCCCCACACACACACAAGGCACCCCTTCCCTGCATGGAAGAAGTACCCCTGCCCCTCACATATGGCTGCATCTGTCCCGGGGTAACCCATGATGGCTGCCCCCATCCACCCACTGTAGCCGCAACTCCCCCCTTGGTCCCATAATTGACGTTCAGTGACTCCCCTTCCCCCCACAGCACCGACAACCCCTCTGTCCCTTACCTGCATAGTCAGTGCCTCGGGCCAGACAGCCAGTGGCACAGCCCTCCACACACCTCCGCAGCTGCTGGCCATCCAAGTGATGCTGGGAACACGTCCCTATATATAGGCCGCACGCTTCCAACATCAGTTGGATGGCCGACAGCCACAGAGGTGTGCGGAGGGCTGTGCCTCTGGCCATCCAGCCCATGGCATTGACTATACTGGTATGGGATTGGGATGGGGAAGGGGTTGTCAGTGTCAAGGGGGGGTGGCACTGAACACCAAAAATGGTGGGGTCATATAACGAACGTAGCTTGCTGGTGGGTGGACACTAGCAGTCGTTCACCATCCGTGCCTGGCCCCAGGTGTGTGAGGGCATCATCTGGAATGAAGGGGGCACCACTGCAGGGGTGTCTACTACTGGTGGTGTGTGTGTGAGTGTGTGTGTGTGTGTGTAGACATGCACGGGGAAGGGGCTTGGGTTTCTTGAGGCCTGCATTCTGGGACCGGTGCCCCCTTGCTTATGTGTGGGGGGCGGCGCAGTACTGGGGATGGCCACGGTTGTGTGCTGGGGTGCGTGGGCAGGCACAGCGGATGGGAGCTGGGGAGACGCTTCTGGTGGACTGGGTCTGTAAGCCCAGTCCACGTGTGTGACACTGTGTGCGGACACATATAGGAAACTTATGGCAGTGTCCCCCCTACCGTAACCTGAAAACTGTGCCACACCCCTGCAGATGGCACTACACTCCTTTGTGCATGGTGCATGGTACTGATATGCCCCCTCACCTGCCCCCAGTGCTTTGTGGTCCACGCGGCCGGGGGATCGGGTGTAGAGGGGTTCTGTGCCCTGGTAAGTGAATCCTGTGTGGGGGGTACAATGGGTGCAGAGTGGCTATGCGCTGCGGATACACAGCATGTATCCACTCCGCCCATTAGTGCAAAGGGTCCAATGAGTACAAAGGTATTCCTGCTATAGATAATATAGCATGACCCATGTGGTTAATGGGAGAAAAACATACCCCAGAAGGGTAAGTAAGTTGTGCAATAGTGTTAGGGAGTTAGCGGCACCAACTGCCAAGTGAGCCAAGAGGCTGAAGAGAGTGAAACCATATATGCCATTAACTAAACAGAAAACAAGCATGCCCCAAATAGGGTGTTGGCTGCATCCAGTAACACAGGCAGCTTTTATATCACAACCACATAATAGGTCAATCTGTACTAGGAGAGGACAAAATAACCACCTGAATAGTTCGATCAGTGCCCAGTGTATATGGGATAATAGCAAAAACTAGCATTAAAACAGCACTTGGAAAAGCACTAGGTCACAAAGCAGTAACAGAGCAGAGAACTAATTAGGGCAACATACACAATGCAGAATTAAATGAGCAGGTATGACATTTCAAGAGGTAGTAAGTAAGGATAACTATAATCACAGTACCAGAGATGTGCACAGTACAGCTAATTTGTGACACAGCAGGGGTTTTCATGAGCAGCATGCCTGACCACCAGCTACCTCCTTTGCGTGGGTCATTTGCACGAGGGCCGCAACTGGGAGGGCCACTCAAGGGTCACCTGAAAAATATAGGAAGATGGCTTCCAGTTAGAGCAGAATTCAAGAGAGGAGGAGTGGCAAACAAGGCTCCAAACAGAGCTGGTTCCCCTGGTCCCATGATGATCAATGAGGGGGAGGGGGCAGTCAGCGACTGTAGAGCCCCCTCATAACCCCTTTTCCCTGTGTGCTGGTGAGCAGCATCTGCTGTGTGGCTGGATGGTGCAAGGTGTTCTTAGCTGGAGCCCTTGTGTAAATAGGCTTCCTGAAGTCCTGTAGACAAAAGCCATCCTCCAATTGGTGCAGAGTTCAAGGGAGGAGGAGTGGCAAGCAAGGCTACAAATGGAGCTGGTTCAGTTTGTCCCATGGCGGTCGACAGGGGGGAGGGGGTAGTCAGCTACTGTAGAGCCCCCTCATGACCTCTGTTCCTAGTGTGCTGGTGACAGGCATAAATTTATTTTTTAACAGTATGGAAATGTATACTATCTACAAAGACAGATCAGGGGCCAGATTCACAAAACTTTGCCCCAGCACAAATCCAGTTTGTGTGGTGCAAACCATGTTTCACGCCAAGTAGGTATTCACAAAAGCCCAGTTTGTAACCTCAAACTGGGTTTGCACCGGGGCAAAGTGTGGAGGGGGATGCAATGTAAATGAGGGAAGGGGATGTGAATATTGGTGCTGTCTGATACACAAAGCATTTGCTCCATGCAAGGGCCTATTGCTTGGTCCCCTTGCATAGAACAAATATCACTGGCCAAGGCCTTGCTTTAATTCCCTGCAACCCTAGTGGTTGATGGAGGTATTGCTGTGCCCCCACCCCAGCTGCCGATCACCAGCCTGAGATTAAGATATATTTGTCTCTGGCATCCAGTGGTCCCCCCACTTGATGATTGCCAGCCTGAATATAAATAAATATGTTTTTCTTGGTGTCCAGAGGTCTCTTCCAATGCCTGCCCAATGAAAAGAAAATTATTTCCCTAGTGTCTAGTGATCCCTCCCCTTCCCCA
Organism: Neoceratodus forsteri; assembly: GCA_016271365.2. Taxonomy (NCBI): domain Eukaryota; kingdom Metazoa; phylum Chordata; order Ceratodontiformes; family Ceratodontidae; genus Neoceratodus; species Neoceratodus forsteri. The sequence continues at coordinate 1,648,939,280 of CM057450.1, forward strand.
ATCCCCCATACTGTATAATGCAACCCCTTCCCTGGTGTCTAGTAGTCCCTTCCCCTGTACTGTATAACGTAACCCCTTTCCTGGTGGCTAGTGGCCAGAGTCCCTCCCCTTCCTCAATCCTCCGTAATGTATACTGTAACTCTTTCATTGTTGGTTAGTGGCCCCTCCCACCACCAATTGCTGCTTATTGAGGAAAAAAAAAATTTTCCCTGGTGGTTAGTCATCCCTCCCCCCCCCACCAACTGCTGGCCCATTGAGAAAAAAATATATATCTCCCTGGTGATTAGTGGTCCCTCCTCCCACCAATCATAGGCCCGAGTAAGACAAAATAGTAGCCTTAGTGGCTAGAGGTCCCTCCACCACTCACATCCATGCCTACTCCAGAGCCAAGATTTCCCTGGTGCTAGTGGTCCCCCCACTACGTATCACTGGCCTGGTGAGAAAATAATTTCCCTGGTGGTCTAGTGGACCCCCCCCCCACCCAGGCTGGTGGTGACCCACAACTCTGCACCCTCCAACCTGAACCCAAGCTGGTCACAAGCACAGTCCTCCTCTCACCACCATGGCTGGCTGCCGACTGAGCTGTCAATAAGTGTGTACTGTATACAGTATGTGCTCATTGAATGACAGCTCACTCTGAGCTGTCAATCAGTGTCAATGAACACGTACTGTATACAGTATGCACTCATTGACAGCTCAGTCAGTTACAGCTGTGGTGGTGAGAGGAGGGCTGTGCTGGTTGCCACAACAGGTTCAGGTTGGAGGCGTGGGGTGGTGGGTCACTACCTGCAGAGTGGGGGGCAGGGGCCCACTAGACCACCAGGGAAATTATTTTTTTCTCAACGGGCTGGTGATTGCAGGGGAGGAGGGACCATTAGCACCAGGGAAGTCTTAATTCTACAGTGGCCATGGGTGCGGGTGGGGGGAGAGACTGTTAGCCACCAGGGATACTATTTTGTCTTACTCAGGCTAGCAATCAGTGGGGAGAGGAAACACTAACTACCAGGGAGATATTTTATTTTTCTCAACAGGCCAGCGATCAGTAGTTGGAGAGAACAATGACCACAATGGAGATATATTTTTTTTTTTCTCAACAGGCCAGTGATCACTGGGGGGTGGGACTACTAACCACCAAGGAAGGGGTTACAGTATACCATATGGGGGATCGAGGACAGGGAGGGCAACTGTCCACCAGTGAATGGGTTTCCATATACAGGTACAGTATGGGGAATTGGGGAGGTGGAGGGCCATTGGCCACCAGGGAAGAGGTTACACTATACAGTACAGAGGATTGGGGAGGGGGAGGGACCACTAGTCACCAGGGAAGTCATTTCCTTTTCATTGAGTGAGAATTGGGAAGTGGAAGGAACCACTGGACGCCAGGGAAAGCATATTTATTTATGTTCGGACCAGTGATTGGTGTGGTGGGTAACACTAGATGCCAGGGAAATCACTATATTTATATTAGGGATGGTGAACAGTGGGGAGACCACTAACCACCAGGGAAGGTTTATATAAATGTTTTATCTTTGAACAGGCCGGCGATCAGCAAGGGGTGATGGGCTACTAGCCACCAGGGACTGTAGCTGCGTATAGGGCGAGGGGCTGGGGGGTACACTATGCTCCGCACAGCCTATGCAAATGGGCCCATAATGGGCATGCAAATGGCCAACTAGCACCTTGCATGCCCAATGGGCTCATTTGCATGACTGCCTTTGTGAACTGGGAACAGTGCCCCTGTGCCGTTCCTCATGGGCCTGTGCTCCTGGCTGCATGTTGGGGTGGTGCTTCTGGGGTAGTGCTGGAGGTACTGGAGTTACCACTGCTTTGGACTGGTACTATTCACAGTCAGATAGAGGGGAGCACTATCTGACTGTGAATAGCCATTTTGGATGCCTGGGCAGTCACAAAGCGCAATGCAAAATGTTGTGTTGCCTTTGCAATTTTTTGTGAATCGGAGCTTAGATTTTGCGCTATCCATATCCATTATCTGCACTCTGCAGATTGGATATATGGGGATACACAACGGCCTGACTCAGAATATGTGATTTATCTCCAAGTATGAAAGGCAAGAACATAGCTCACAATTGGCAAAGCTACAAGTAAGTTATGAATGTCTAGTCCCCTCAGAAGTGGAGATAGTTGTGTACTTTGTGCCAAGCCACCGTGTATTTTATTTACACAACATCAGATTCAGTTTTAACTTTTTAAATAATTTTTTCATGCAAAGAGTTCTCTGGTTTTCTGTGATTTCAACTGATGGCTTCAGTACTACACTGCCCTATTATGATGTCAACATTGTGATAGCTGCTCTTTGTTTGGTTCTGTTGTGTGCAAAGGTCAGGGAATGTGATTGAGACATGCTATATCTAACCTCTAGAAAAATGTTTATCTTGAGGTTAGAAAATGGGCTTTTTATTTGCTGGGCTCTGATTGGCTAGTACCCCTGCCAGGGGGGTACATTAACTTTCAATAGACGCCCAGCAAATAAAAAGTGCCAGCCCAAACTTGCCTCATGGCCAGCAAGTATCCTTCTGCCCAGCCTGCGTCCTCATTGGCTTAAGCACCGGGCACACAATTCAAACTGCCGCTATTTTTTTTTTAAGTTAGCTACGGAGTTATGCCCCCCCCCCATGAAAGAATTAAATCACTGAGCTCAACAGTCATGTAACTGAAGCAATGGCAAAAACAATCTTTCAATAAATCAGTAGTGAAGCCCAAGCTCAACTTCACCATACTGTGATCACTAGCACAGCTTCTGATGCCAGTCAGTCAGCTCTCACAAGCTCCTCTACTGACTGACTGCCATTTACTGTCAGTAAATTGCCCATATTTTAGAAGAGGCACTTTCTACATTTACAAAGGAAGAGGGAACCAAAACAAAGATACAATTTGCCAACCGAGCTTACTTTACAATGTGGCAGTCTCTGGACCTTGCCTTGCACTCATTTTCCAAACGCTGCCTGACCACTCTGCTGATTAACGAGTGTTTCCCACTACAAGAGCCACTCAGTTTTCTTTTTGTTAATCATTTTTCTCCCTCTGGCCCTGGTCTGCCTACCTCTATCATATCCTGGTATCGCCTTCAGGTCTCCGGCCGCCATCTCCAGGAATCTCTGACTCCTATTCAGGTTCTGCAGCTAGTACCCCCATGGCTTACCCCCCACGGCGGGGCAACGGAGGGCCCCCCTGCACCCTCTGCTGAACCAGGATCCAGTGTCACCGCGTACCTTCAGAGCCATTGCTCCCCATCGGAGACAGCTATCATGCCACCACAACCAGTGCCAGTTTTTTCCCATTTTCTCCCCTTCAACGTGTGAGGCATGCAATGACGCTAAGGGACAGGCACGTGCATGCTTCCGCATGCATGCCTTTGCGTTGGCCCCAGCACGTCCCCCCCTCTGGCTGCCTGTGCTACTGACTCGCCCCCAGCCACTGCTAGAGGCCACCAGAGCACCGGTGACAGCATTCTCCCCTCCCCGGGGAAGGAGAGCAGTCCAGTGGATGCTCCATTCTTCACCCTCCCCGCTGACCTCTGACAACCCTGGCTCATTCCTAACCCGGGTGGCCGGCACAGCGCAAGGTGTGGCATCCAGCTCCTCAACCCTCAGTGTCACTGGGCCAGTCTCTGCTCAGTTTTCTTATGTGATCCGTGGCAGTTACTTCCACTTACATTCTCAAACTGGACAAAAACAAAAAACAGAACAGGGAACGGGGGGGGGGGGGCTTCAGCTTCATGTACCAAAGAGGAACACATATTGTACAGCAGTATACACATACACTACAACAGTGATGAAATGCTGCATTGCCCTCTACTGGTAAGCATTGCTAAGAATGCCAGTAGAAGGACTACTTTACTAACCAGCAATAAGTTGATTTTAATCCTTTTTCTGCTAATTTTTAATTTTTAATTTTTTTTTAGTATTATAAAAAAACTTTACAGATAGCCCATTTTCTAAATGCAATAATACCCTCCAGGGTGGGCAGTATGGGCAATACCGGACCTTCCAGGGGCTATAACACCCTCTGCCTGTGGAGTTGGGCCTCATTATGCTCCTGAGTGGTCCGGTATTGCCCAATACCACCCACCCTGTCAGGTATTATTGCTTACTAAGGTAGCACAATAAACAAATTTATCAGGGAAAAGTCATCATGAATGGTGCATACAATCAGCTAGTGCAATATCAGAGCATTGCGATATTCTGGCAGATAAAGTAGCGTACTACAGTATCTACATGACCCTCATTCTAATTAGAATCTGGAAGTTGGAACATCCCAACCTTATACTGCTTAGTACTTCAGAATTTAAGAATAATGTAAAAAGTATTTTGCCATTACCTCAGCACCTCAGTTCATGTAGAAATGTTTCAGAAAAGTTTGAGGTGTCTTTTTAACAAAAAAAAAAGTGACTGCAAAAGTAATCTGTCAAATTAATCGCTAAATGCTGGCTGAAATGGCTATAAAACTTCACATTCTTTGGAGTCAATGATAAAAAAAATCCAGACGAAAGAGAAGAAAAAAGGCTTTGAGCAATAAGAATGCAACTGAACCTTGTTGCTAAAGTTTCCGAGTCAGAGAGCAACTCACGTATGTTCATTTGGTGAAGCCTTTATTTGTCATGTCAGGAAGAACTTCAAAACAGCTTTTAACTGTGATCTTCATCTCAAAGACAGGGTACTAGTTTTGTTTGATAAGAAGGACAGATAACCTGCAGCAGAGCCAATATGTGAGGTTAGCCCAGGACTGACAAAGGCTCAACACTGGCTGCTGCCTCTGCATTGTTCAATTAGACTAAAAGCTGTCATAAGGCATGAAGGCATGACAGCTTCATTTTCATGTGCTACAAAACAGACTACCAATGAAAGGCTAGGCAAACACAAATTTTTTTAACTTTTCATGGGTGCTTTCATCTGGTATTGTAAAAATTATTAAAAGGGAAAATGATATGAGTATTATATGTTCAGCGCTGGTGGTCTGACAGTATACACTTCAGCCAAAGTTTAATAAGATAGATTTGAGTGCTATGTGTTTTTTATGGGCACACTGTCTTTTCAAATTGTTCCCCTTTTTTCAGCGGTATATTCAGAAAACAATTCCATGAAGAAACCCACCATGTTTGATGTTTGTTTTTTGTTTGCCACAGAGCTCTTCAAGTGGTAATCCTTTAATGCAATTCTACAGGATACACACTCAAATACAGTCATATTGCCTCCTAACAATTATTTTAGTGGATACCAAATTTTAAGTGTACCTTGGGCACCAGGCCATGGTATAATTTTACAACCTGAGATGGAATACTTCACTTTATTTGGTGCATATTTGTGCAATTTGGGGGTATATTTTCAACAGCAGTAGTCCTTTCCCATTTGTTTTCCTTGAACTAAGTCAAACCTTCAGCTTCACTCCATGAACAGAGTTCCGGCAGATCCACTCTTTCTGTCCACTGTTTTTCACCCTTTTCATTCGGAAAATATGTAATACTTGGCAAGGGATATTTATGCAAACAGCAGATTATGTAAGTGTTTTGTTCTGCAGGTAAATAAAAAAAAAATATTAGGATGGTCCAAAGAACTAGAACAAATATTTAAGTAATAAACCATGACAGGGTGTGGGTTATGCTGGGATTTACCCATGCCTGGCATGGTTTAGTCACAAGGCCAAGCTATGCCAGGCATTGGTAAAACCAGGCATGTAGCCTAGAGGTTAGAGGAACAAGGTGTGAACAAGCTTAGTAAATCCAGCAGACCAGACCTGGGTTTGATTCTCACAACCTCCACTTGCATACTGTGTGACTCTAAGCAAGCCACTTAATCACCCAGTGTTCCCAGATCACCCCAGAAAATAGGCACTTGTGCCTAGTGGGCCTTACCTGGTTACCAAAGACTAAAATAACCTACACCCTGGAGAGGTTTGTTGTGATTATACAATGTACTTCTGTGGAAAGAGACAAAAAATTGTCATTATAAATGCATTTTTTTTGCTTTCATTACTAAATAATACTGTTGATATTCTTACGCTAAAGAAAATAGTCCATCAAATGTGTAGGTATTTAAAAGGTGAAACATTTTATTTTTGTGGTCCACAACATGTTAAATTTTATTGCAAGTAGATGCATTTAAAAAACAAGGAAATAAACAATTGTTTTTATTAGTGATAAAACTGAATAGTTAAGGCAGCATTATGTTGTGCTGTCTTTTCCTTCTTTACGATATTTTTTAACCACACCTTTAAAAATGGTTATTGGCACTGTTGAATTCAGAGTCGAACATTAGCTTTATTGTATGGACCTGCTAATCGCTGGGTTATTCATGTGTCTGTTTAGTCCTGAAATCAAACTCATGAAACTGCTCCTTCCCCCCATTGTTCCTGATAGAACTGTAGTAATTTCTTAATAGATTGTTGATATTTGTCAATGGAACTGATTTTAAATCTACTGTGATTTATTTTTGCCTGCACCAATCCTGAAAGACATTTACTGCCCACTGGATTTGTTTTGGGGTAGTTTCTTAGTGTCTCTCTAGCTCTAGCTTTAGTATTTCCTCACCTCTCATGTCAAGGTGACACTGCATTTTTCTCTTGTAGCATTGGCCAGGCCTGCTGAGATGTCAGGGCCCACGGAGTTCCAGTTCACCTGAGCAGAGCTAACAGTGCTTTACGGCGGCATGACAGCTGTTTCAGGGTTGGGGTCTGAAGCTACTGGACATGCTGAATTGGGAGTCTGAGGAGAAGCACTAACAGGTATGTTTTCAGCTGCTTTAGGTAGCATTTCAAATAAATCAGAAGTTGTTTCCGATAAAGAGCTGAATATCGAGTCTAGCTCGTTGGGGTCAATCATGTCAAAGCTAGTTTCCATTGTTAAACTAACGATACTTTCCTGGTGATGCTTAAGTGGCGATCCAATATGGTGGTTTGACAGCTTGTGAAATGGGGTTCGAATTGATTCGGTTTTGGACGCTCGAGCCTGCAGCTGACTGGTACCTCTTCTGTTGGTAATATTACAATTTACAATGGTTTGGGGGAGCCAGCTAGCCAATTACACTTCAAGATTATAAGGTATAATTGTATAATGAACCCTATTCCTAATGGTTTTGTTACAGTTTGTCCACACTCAGGACTTTGTCTGCAACAGGTTCCCAAATTTCTCAACCCTTAATACCTTTAAGGGTCCCTTGGTAGCTGCCACCACTCAGAAGTGACTCTCTTACCAGAGATATTCTTGGTCCAAATCACACCAGAGCTACTGCTTGCTCAGTAAATTCCTCCTTTGGCTATGGGCAAATGGCCTTCCCCTGTCACTCACTCCTGAGAAACACTTTCCTATACTTCTAGAATATGGCAGTTGTAGCCTTCTTCTTCCTTTGGAGACAGATCATGGATTTGTAAATACCAACAGTTAACTATTCCCCCAAAAGATTCAGTCTCAGAGGCATCAGGCATATAAAAATAATATTTACCAGCCAGCACATCAGTACAACAGTGGCTCTACTGCTTGTGATGCCAGTGACCCAAGTTTGGGAATGAGCATGGATTGTCGGGGGCCAGCTGGGGGGAAGAGGATCGAGCATCTCAGAGGATGCTTTCCTCCTCTGGGGAAGGAGGACCACCAGCTCCACTGCTCTACTGCCACCTGGATGAATGTGGGTGGCAATGCAGTCAGAATAGTGTAGGGGAGGGGGGACACAAGCTGGTGCCATGCTAAGCAGTCATATGCATGCCCATGTGCTCCTGTGCCACCTACAATCTGAGGGATGGGACTGTAAAATGGAAACACCTCGGCACAGCAGGATGAATGCTGGCTTCCCACAGGCCCTGCAGATGTGGCTCTCCTCCAGTCTAGGACCTGGTCTGAGCAGTGCAAGGCCTAGCCCACCATCCCATGCCTACAGGAAGTGACAAGTAAAGGATAGAGCTGGAGGGTAAGCCCAAGAGAAGACTCGTGATGGGGCTGGGGAAGCCAGCATGATGGAAGACCATGCTGTAGAAAGGGAGCAAAAAAAATGTTACTTCTTCACAATAGTTGCACAATTTACAGGAAATCACGATGCACAGAGACAATGGAGATTACAGGGTTACTACAGAAATTAAAAATAAATGGTTTGTACATAGCAGAAGAAACACATAGACCTTCCTAAGCTTCATAACTCTTAGCAAAGTAGAAAGATTTTTTTTACCACACAAGATAACTTTAGTGAGCCATGGCAGACTTCAAGCCTTAGATTGTGTTAAGTATGCAGCCCTAACACAAACTGACTTACCCTCCTCACATGCAGACTTAAGCCTGCTTGAAGCCTGACTCCACCCACCCTCATCACCCCTGCTTGGTGACATCATTTCCAGGACCTGTGCTTTTGTTCTTTCAGTACAGCCCCTCAAGAGGAACTGGTTGGAGCTGGATCCATATATTTCGTGTACTCAGTGCCACCTCTCACTGTTCTGAGCTATGTCTGCCCCTGCATGGGGTGGCTGCATGGCCAGGACAGTTTCCTGACCTGAACAACCTTGGGCTCATTGAAGCTTCCTAGTTAATTAATCATGGGGTCCAGTCGTTACAGGACAAAGGGACTGTAATTATCTTCCAAGGTCAGTTATTCTGCTTCTGGCAACAATTTTAATCTCCTTTCTCTAGCACATCTCTGTCCCCACAGCAGACAGAGTCAATTAAAAAACAAAAACAGAAAAAAAAGTACAAAAATTATGTATAATTACTGGTCCTCATTTTTTTCCATAGGGAAACCTGGTTGTACTTTCACTGTTATAACCAGCTGGTTATAAAGGCAAACACATGCCAAGTTTCCCTGGGTCTGTGCATGCTCCATCCGCAGTGTTTCCCTTCCTCGACTCCAGCCATCTTTCCCAAACTGCTCAACACTTCACAACCAGAAGGACTCAGTGGGAAGTACATTTAAAAAAAAAACAATAACTGGGCTACAAAAATGCCTTCAGACAGGGCTGCCTTTCAGAAAAAAAAAGAAAAAGAAAACATTCCTTCCCCACTCCCAACTGCAAACTGCATTGAAGCCATACTGGTCCAGGGCTCCACAGTGGATGTCTGTTAATTTTATATAATTGCTGAGGTGAAACAATTATCCCCAGCAATTATATAAAATAAAGGCTGGGTAGATGTTTAAAACTCGAATATAGAGATGGGCGAAGTGGCCCCAATTCACTCCACGAAGTGAATCGCGAAGTGAAAGCGGATTCACGGAATGCTCCGCAACGCGAAGCGGAGTACTTCGCATTATGATGGGTAATGCGAAGCCCATTGAAAACAATGGCTTTGTGTTACTCCGCCTTCCTAAACCACTACTCCACCAATTCTTAATGCGAAGTATATTGAAAGCAATGTACTTTACTTCACTTCGCCTTGTTTTTAAGCTCCAAAGGCAAATTTTGCAGTGATTCATGGGATTTCAGGTCACATGGGTTCTAGATTGTTCTGCACAGCTTCAGTTGGGGGTAGTGTGTGTAGGAAGCTGTAGGAGACAGTCTGCTCTGAGAGCTCTCTGTGATTCAAACCTTCTACAAGCTATTAAAAAAAGCCTTTTTGAGTGATTTTTTTTGCTGAAACTTTAGTTCATTGATTGTAGGAAACCCTCCTGTGCTCATATCATCGTGTGTTTATTGTTTGTGTATGGATCTTGAATGTTAATGTATGACATTCAGTCTGTGTACTGAGAGACAGTGAAAGTGTGCTTTGGGGGAGGGGTGTCTCTGTGGTGTAGGTAGATAACTTGGAGAAAAAGACAGTTTTTTTCTGTTCTGGTGATATTTTTCTTGTATAACTGTGTTAGTGTACACACAGTAATATTTTCAATAATTCTTGCCATTTTTTTGCTGATTGTTGTGGTGCAGCAGTGCATAATTTTATTTTGTTTAAAATATGTGGTTATATTACTGAAGTTTTCAATTTGCTATGCATTACTTAGTGTGTGTTTGAGTATGTGTGTGACACGTGTCATCAAATCAGACACCTTTTTATGTGCCTCACAGTAATTTCAGCAATGTGAACCTGCTATGCACTGCAGCTGTGTGATTGTTGTACTTCTTTGTGTTATCTTTACTGGTACTAGTACTGGTGACTATTACTGCAGAGTACAGTAAACTGTCCCCCCAGCCCACCCCAACCAGGAGGTATTCTTTTCCAGATTTGAATTTCTGATGGTGAGCGCTGGTTAGGTGTTGTGCCTTTGCATCTGCATCGCTTCAGTGCGCAGTGCAATCTTAATCTGTCCGTGCATTTGCATCTCTTTAGGGCCCAATCTCCATCTGTAATTTAAGTCACAGTTGTTTCTTTGGCTTGCTTCAGAGTACTGTACTAGTGTGGTGCATAATTCTGCATGAACATTGTATCAATATGTGTTTTAAAGTCAGGACCATCATCACGAGTCACTCGTGATACAAATCACTATCTTCATCGTCACGGTCACAAATGCAGTCACAAATCATGATTTACGATCATGTCATGAATCACAACATTAATTTTTTTACTAGTTACTTGGATGTATTGTAAGCCTGTTTTGTAGTATCTCTACAGGCTTCACCACCCCACCATTGTACTTATTAATGAGCGTTTCTAAGTTGGGGAGTTTTGTGCTACAGCTCATCGGGAAAGTACAGCCGTAGGCATTCACGTTCCCAATATAGTTCCATTTTGGTTATCTCAACCATTGACACCAAATCACGTTCTTCATCTTCACAGTCACAAATGCAGTCACAAATCACGATTCACGTTCACGTTCACGTCACGAATCACAACATTCATTTTTTTACTAGTAACTTGGATGCATTGTGAGCCTGTTTTGTAGCATCTTTCCAGGCTTCACCACCCCACCATTGTGCTCATTAATAAGAGTTTTTAAGATGGGGAGTTTTGTGCTATAGCTCATCGGGGAAGTAGAGCCATAGGCATTTGCATTCCTTCCTGTACAGCCTGTGAGTTATAGTACTGTAAGTAGTGGTAGGCGAAGTGGCCCCAATTCGTTCCGTGAAGTGATTCATGGAGTAACGCAGAATCCACGGAGTACTCCACAATGTGAAGCAGAGTACTTCGCTTCTTAATAAGGAATCCGAAGTCCTTTGAATCCAATGATTTTGTGTTAGTCCGCTTTCCCCAAACCACTTCTCCACCAATTTTAAGGCAAACTACATTGAAATCAATGTAATTCACCTCACTTCAGTTTGTAATTGCGCTCCAAATGAAATTCTGCAGTGATTCATGGGATTGCAGGTCACATGGGCTCTAGATTTTTCTGCACAGCCTCAGTTCTGGCCTGGGTAGTGTGTGTGTAGTGGTAGCTGGAGACAGTTAGCTCTCAGAGCTCTACGATTCAGAACCTCTAAAAGCTGTTTAAAATGCCTTTTTGAGTTATTTGTTTTGCTCAAAACGTAGTACATCGATTGTAGGAAACCCTTCTGTGCTCATATCATCAAGTGTTTATTGTTGTGTGTGGATACCGGGGCTGAGCCCCGGCTAGCACCGGCACAAATTAAGCACTGGATTTTGAATGTTAATTTAGAACAGTCAGTCTGTGTACTGCAAAGTATGCTTTGTGGGAGGGGTGTATTGGTGGTGTAGGTACATTAACTGGGACAAAAAGGCAGTCTTTCTGTTTTGGTTATATTTTTCTTGCATAACTATGTTAATGTACACACAGTAATATTTTCAGTAATTCTTGACATTTTTTTGCTGATTGTTGTGGTGCAGCAGTGTATAATTTGTCTGTTTAAAACATTTGGTTATATTACTAAAGGTTTTCAATTTGCTACACATTACTTGTAGTGTGTGTGTGTGCGTGCGCGATGCGTGTCATTATATCTGACACCTTTTATTGTGCTATAGAGTAATTGTAGCAGTGTGAACCTGCTATCCACCGCACCTGCATGAATTTTTTATACTGCTTTGAGGTATCTTTACTGGTAGTGGATTGTTACTGCCGTGCACTAATCCCCCAACTGGCAAAATGTATTCCTTTCCAGATTTGGATTTGTGACTTGTGAGCACTGGTTAGGTATTGTTGTGCCTTTTCATATGCATCCCTTGAGTATGCAGCGCAATCTTAATCTGTCTGTGTGTTTGCAGTGCACCATTAATTCTGGGAAACTGCATTTCTTGTTACACTCTCATTTCACTCCGTCAGCACTGGGGAATTTTCTGGACACAAGACAGTAGCATTTTGGAGATGCACATTAATTCTGGCGACTCTGTGTGTGACCACTGCATGCATGACTGAGTGCGCCATTAATTCTGGGAGACTTTGCCTTTCTTGTTACACTCTCATTTCACGTCGTCAGCACTGGGGAGTTTTCTGAACATAAGACAGTAGCACTTTGAAGATGCACATTCATTCTGGTGACTGTGTAAGTGGGGGGCTGCCAATATTGTTGTCACTCCACCTTACTTCGCGTTTAAGGTGGAATGACAATGCAAAATAATAATAACAAGGTGAAGTGAGCCTTTCCTATGGGGCACTCCACGTAGCAAAGTGCCAATGCAAAGTGGCCACTTCATGTTCACTTCGCCAGCAGATTTTAGATTTGCTGCATCTCAACTCGAATATTACACACACCCTCAGTGTAGGATGCCTTTATAAACCCCCTGAGCTTCACTCTCGGGGTTTATGTGGCATCCCACACCTCGGGGTGTGTGTACAATTCACATTATAACTCCCTACCCAGCCATTATTTTCTATTTATATCGCACCCCCACAAATGAAAAATGAAAACACATTCTGCTAGCGGTCCTAACAGATGCTTGTTTTCTCATGTGGGCCAGATGGCTCCAGTTGCCTCAGTTCACTCTCTATGTGAACCCCACACTAGTTCCTCATGGCACTTCTCTGCCTCTTTTTTATGTTGTCTTGCACGTGCAGCACAGACAACATATTGGGGTTGCTTGAAGTGGAAAATCAGGTTTTAGAGGTGCGGTTGTGTTGTGGCTAGTGGCACCACTGCTTTTTTAGGCTTGAATGTGTGGCACAAATGAGATTGCATGCTGTCTATGACAGCAGTTGCAAAGCGTGCCACCAACTTGAAATGTTTTAGCCGCTGCAATGAGGGATCTCCACCTCATTGCAGGACGTGATTTCCCTGGTGTAACATTTCAATGAGACATGGCGGCGGCTGTGCCATCCACCTCTCACATTCCCCAGAAAAGTCAGCATCAGGGGTTCCCAATCCCCTTGCCAGCATCATCATGCCCCCCTCCCCAGTTCATTTGCCCACAGGGGAGCCCAATCCCTGTTGGCATCATGTCCTGTGCCAGTTGTTTGCCGAGGGGGTGCCCAATCCCCCTTGGCATCATCCCCCCCACCAAACACCCTTTGTTATTTGCCAGTGGGGTGCCCAATCCCCATCTGATCCAGACCCCCACTCCAAAACACACAGGTGCTCGGAGCCCACCTCAGCATGCCAAATGTACCTGTCAAAAGAAAAAATCCTTCCCGCGATGTTTAATTTTTTTTAACCTGTAAAGTAGAAAATGGTCCCTCACTGTCTCGGCCCCCTCCCCCAACCCCACACCCACCCACTGCATACCTCACCTCACACCTCACCCTATACTTACCTCCACAGCCCAGCGCTATGATCTTTGGTGGACCAGGAACACGTCTGCACTCTTCAAACCTGACCGCGAACTGAAGAAATGTCAGTAAGCTGTATAATGGCATAAATAGGGCGTTTCAACTTTGGTGCATATCTCAGGCATTTGTGGCACCAAATTTTCAACATGGGGTCGTTGGGACTCCACCTCATGAATTCAGTCACTGTCATGACATTATTCAGTCCCAAAAGGTGATTTTGCAGTCATTGCACGGAATCACCTTTCAGGACCAATTAATGAAACAACAGTGCCACTATTCATGAGGTGGGCTCTCAAAAAGCCTATGTTGCAAATTTGGTGCAAAAAATCCAAAAAATGACTGTTTTACAAGTATGCGTTGCGCAATTTCCATGCACCCTCGTAACTTTGCAAATCTGTAATATTTTCACCCTAGATTTTCAACATTGGCATTTTTCCACATCTCCTTATGAACAGTACAGCTGTCATTCTTCACATCTTGGTCAAAATGTGTTTTTGCACTTGTGGCGCAGAATAGTGCAGTCGCTGTGGAAAATCAGTGTTTGGAACACATTAAGAAAACCACAGTGATACTGTTCATGAGCAGAGGTCCTAAAATGCCTATGTTGAAAATTTTGTGAACGAAAGTCCATTAAATGACTGTGCTATGAGCGTGCATTGCACAGTTTCCACACACCCTTATAACTTTGCAAATTTGTAATATTCTCATTCCAGATTTTCAACACTGGCATATTTTCATACCTCCGTATGAACAGTACAGCTGTCATTTTTCACATCCTGGCTGAACTGTGTTTTAGCACTTCCCGCACAGAATAGCGCAGTCACTGTGGGAAATCAGTGTTTGGGACAGATTAAGAAAATCACAGTGACTCTGTTCATGAGCAAAGGTCCTAAAATGCCTATGTTGAAAATTAGGTGACAAACGTCCATAAAATGATTGTGTTACAAGTGTGCGTTGTGCAGCTTCCACGCACGCTCGTAACTTGGATAATTTTTAATATTTTTACTCAAGATTTTCACCATTGCCATTTTTTCACACCTCCTTATGAACAGTACAGCTGTCATTTTCCACATCCTACCCAAAATGCATTTTCGCACATTCGGCTTGCAGTGGCGCAGTCACTGTAGGAAAACAATTTCCAGAACAGAGTAAGAAAACACTGTCAGCTGTCATTTATCACATCCTGCCCAAAATGTAGTTTCGCACGTCTGGTGCACAATTACGCAGTCGCTGTGGTAAATCAATGTTCGGAGCAGATGAAGATAATCATAGTGCCACTGTTCATGAGCAGAGGTCCCAAAATGTCTATGTTAAAAACTTGGTGAAATAATTCCACTAAATGACTGTGTTACGAGCATGTGATGCACAGTTTTCACACACGCTTGTAACTTTGAGAATGTTTAATATTTTCACTCCAGATTTTCAACATTGCCATCTCTTCACACCTCCTTATCAATGGTGCAGCTGAAATTTTAATGTGGTGCAGAATGGTGTGGTCACTGTGGGAAATCAACGTTCGAGACAGATTAACAAACTCACAGGAACACTGCTCATGAGCAGAGGTCCAAAATGCTTTCATGAAGTAGGGTCACAAACAAGTCATGTTTTAAAATTTGGAGTGCAAATACCAACAAACACCCAGGGTGTTAGGGTTTCTAACCATTACATTCCACCCTATACAGACTAACAGGCATCAGGGGTTTGTCTTGAATTGTCTGCTGTAGTGCTCACACCACTGGTCCTCCACCCCCACCCTGCAGCCACTGACAGGCATCAAGGTGTGCCTTGGACTTTTCAGCCCCAAAGTTCAACCCATTCTCCTATGCTGCACCTATCTCAACCTACTTCCTTATGAAATGGAGTGAGCATAAGGCCCGATGGCCCCAAGGCACAACGCAACACTTGCAAGACTCTGCAGGGTAGGGTGAGGTGAAATGGCATGAGCGTTATGGCCAGCGACCCAAACGCACACCCCAATGCCTGGTATTCTCTGCAGGGTGGGGTGGGGTTGACATTCATTCTATACTTCACTGCTATTCCTATTATGCGTCTCTCTCTAACTCCTACACCACCAATGCCAACACCAGCAAGACAACATTCGGCTTTGACAAATGCTTGTTTTTCCAGGTCTCAGCAATTGTCTGGACAACCCATCAGCACGTCTGCTGAGGTATTTATTAGCCCCACTTTAATGAACACTATGTGTGTCAATGTTCAAATTTCCCCAGAAATGGGTGTTTGCAGTGTACAGCCATAAACACTCATTTCCTGAGGTATTTGAAAGTTGACACTCAGGCTTCATCAGGCTAAATCTAAAAAAAACCTTAACAGAAAAAAGTAGGGAAAAAAGAAGTTATCAATTACAGAAAAAAAAACATTGAAATGAACAGGCCTTATTCATTTCAATGCAATTAGCTGTCAGAGAATCAGCACTTTAAGGGACACTGAGCATTCAGCATTGAGGGACAAGAGGAGTCACTATAAGGGACAGAGGTGAGTGCTACTGAGTGGGGGAGGTGGGTGGTAGGATGCACAGATGGTGGAAAAGGGTGGAGTTTTTCTCATTTATTTTAAGAGTTTGTGGATGGGAATACTGAGACTGACTTTATGGAAAGGGTCAGTAATGTGTGCCAATGGCAGGATTGGGCACCTCGACTGTCAGACTTGGGAGGGAGTGATAGTGAATGTACAGAAATGGTGGGACGTGCCTCAATGTGGCTATATTCAGACTCTACCTCTGGTCAATCAGTTGGTTACCACAGACTGTGATAGTCTGAATGTTGAAGGAGGTTGTATAAAAAATAGTGGAAATAGAATACGGAACTAACAGAGGTGACTCAGATACTGAGAGGGGTAGAGGAGTTTCCCTTTGCTTGTTTATGCATTGCTGCCTTAGACAGAGAGGAAGCATGAGGGGGGAAGAGTGAGGAAGCAAGCACACTGATTGATGCATACTGTATTTGCTTCAATTCCACTGGGCGGAATATGGAGCAAACATAATGTAATGCGGTATCCAGTCATGCTCTTCCAGAGCCCCAATTCTCTTTCTTCCTCTGTCAGCAATACATCAGCATAGCTCTCATTATGTAGTCATATCAATAGCACTGGAATATTGCTTTCCTCCAGGAAATGCACCTGTTTCTCACTAAAACACATAAGTTAAACAGGGAATGAGTGAGGAAAGTAGTCAGTAGTTCATAGAACTCTAAATCTAGAAGGGTGGCAATTCTTTTGCACAAGCGTCTGCTAACCAAAATACTTAAATCCTCCAGCAGTAAGGAGGACTGCTTGGTCTTACTTAGGGGTGCTTTATCACTCACAACCCTTTTTGCTTGGCAATGTACAGTATATGGTCCTAATACAGATACTGACACCTTTATCCTGGAGATGGCACAGGAACTCTCAACCCTGTTTGGGCCAGGAGATATACTTTTTTGGGAGGGGACTTCATTGAAGTGTGGGATCCTCATTTTGGAAAAACGTAGATATCCAAACCTTTCCCACACTAAATTCTGTAATTGTATATTAATATTTTTCCCTAAGCGTATGTCTAGTACACCTACTGTGCTAACGTACATAGCCTTGCACTGTTATTTAAATCTCTGTGTGTTATTTTATTTTGTAGTAAAATCTATTGTACTTGTCTTGTGGCACCAAGTGTTTTGACATTGGATGGTGGCAACTCTGTGTAGAATCGAATAGAACCCAATTTAACTCAGCAAGCTGTCAATTTTTTCTACACAAGCCAACTTCACCTTTCCACTGAGTCTGCTAACTAACATTTCTATGAGGCCTCGCACTGCAGCATGGCTGGTCCGGAAGCCAGAACCCTTGCCAGGCTGGTGGCCGATTCTTTAGGATAGAGCACCCAAATGCTTGAATCCCTGTCATAGGACATGGCAGTGATCAAAACTGCTCTGGAAGGGACCACAGAAGATGTCAAAAATCTGCAAGATCAAATGAATGTCACGGAGCAGCACACAGATGAGCTGGAAATTCACCAATACTCTATTCTAAAAAAAACTGAATGAACATGTGCTAAAGCTGCAAAAACTATGGGATAGGGCTGAAGAGTAAGAAAACTGAGGATACCGGAACAACATAAGGATCCTCAGCATCCCCAAGGACTTAGAGGGTCCCAGCATGGAGGGGTTCCTCAGTGATTTTCTGCCATGGCTAATGGGCGCACAATGGAGAGGCCCTGTGGATATGGAGAGGGCACACAGGATGAGGGATCAACTGGCAGCTCCCAGAGCCTCTCCCAGATCAATAATTGCCTACCTGCTTCAATATTCTGTTAAAGAGAAACTTTTGAGAGTGGCTAGGGAGATGGGAGAGCTCAACTGGAGAGGGGCTAGAACCTCACTTTATCAGGACTTCTCTCATGAAGTAGCTATGAGACGAAAAGCATTTGTGCCACTAAAAGCCCTTTCTTTGGGGCATGGGATTTAAGTATCAATTCAAAGGACTTACAAGCCTAAGTGTGTATGAAGATGGCATGGATTTTGTGGGGAACACCCCTTAAGAAATAACGAGCTGGATCAACAGGCAACAGCCCAACTATCAGGTTGGGACTACATCACCCAGAAAGCTGTGGAACCCATGTGATCATCCTGTGATGCATCAGAATTAGATAAATGGCAAGCAACAAGTGGGGAAAGTAAACAAAGGGACTCAGTTCCACACAAAATGGCACCCTCCGCCGCTAAGATGGTGGCTCCCAGGCAAGACACCACGATGCACCCGCAGAATCAGACAGTGACATCTGACTCTGGCGGTCAGAGAGGACAGGAAAGCTGTCAGAGCCCCCATCCCCAATGCACAAAGCACAGGTCATGGAGCAGAGCTGATTGGGAAGGAAGACCAATGTATTACCCTATTTTCCTGCCAGCGAAGTTCCAGAGGGATGACTTGACCAGCAGTGATGAACAACACAAGAATCGGGAAGATGTCCAGGACAACGGCTCATCTGTGAACCTCCCCAGCAACTGGATAGATGCCACTGGAGATCTTGAAGAGGAAGAAATGGACAGCTCAGATATTCAACCCACCACAGTCAAACCTAGGACTCGAACCTTCGCAGAGGCAACAGCTACAAACAAGAGCTGACAAGCCCTTGGACTTTTAATTGTGTTCTCACTTTGTGGCACTGCCGGGTTGTAACAGTGGCCAATAACGCAGTCAACAAATGAGATTGGTGTATTTTTCTTGTAATTTATAATCTCCCATTCTGTGTTCAGTGGATTTATGTGGGTAACTGAGGGAGGGGAACAAGGAGGGAGTCATGTATCGCACTAGAGGGTGGGAAGGGGACTGGATATGCAGACAGCCTTGAATGGCGAATTACCTAATAACCCACAGATGTAGTTGGAGTGGCCCTCTCCACTAGATAGGTTAGAGGGTGGCCCTTCCCTTCCCCCCCAGTGTGGAATAATTTCACTCCAAGACACACTGGTCCCTTTTGCAGGAGGTTGAATATCTGGGTGGCCATTGCCACCCCTCTAGCTGACCTCCTAAACCTCTCTTTCTCCACAACACAAATTCCAGCCGCTTTGAAGCAGGCGGTCATCATCCCGCTACCAAAGGGTGGTGATCCTTCTGCCGCTGGTTACTATCGCCCCATCTCCCTTCTTCCAATTTTGTCCAAACTACAGGAACACCTAGCCCTTACCCAACTCACACAATTTCTCAACTCTACCTCCTTCTTCACCCCATATCAGTCAGGGTTTCGCAACTCTCACTCCACCATCACAGCGCTTTTAAGACTCTCAAATGACATCTTCTCAGGGATGGACAAGGGACATATCACCTCGGCCATTTTTATAGACCTAGCCAAGGTGTTCGATACCATCTCCCACCCTAAGCTACTCACTAAACTACACGACGTAGGCCTCTCCCGCCTAGCCACTAGTTGGTTCCAGGCCTACCTGACGGGCAGACAACAGTCTGTAAAAATTGGTGCACATGTATCCCCCCACTCCCGGTCACCATGGGGGTCCCCCAAGGCTCTGTCCTGGGCCCCTTACTCTTTTCCATATTCTTAAAATGACCTCCCACTGACCTGCTCGAACAAATGTATGCAGACGACACTGTTCTGTACACCTCCGGCCCTTCCACCGGGGACATGTTTACAGCCCTCCAACAGGATTTTGATGGCATTCAAAAATGGCTCAGGTCAAATCAATTAGTACTTAACTCAAAAAAAACAGTCTCCCTAACCTTCAGCTCGCAACCTAGACTCTCCTGCCTTGCTGCTCCCCCCACCTTCCATACCCTGGAAGGTTCCACTTTGGAGTCCTGCACCTCCTTTAGATACCTGGGAATTTGGCTTGATCTACATCTTAATTACTCTGTCCACATTGACTCGCTACATAAAACACTGCACCCCAAACTGGGAGCTCTTCATTGGAATAAAGGGTGTCTGCCCACCACGGTCAGGAAGGAATTAGTGCATAAAATGATCCTCCCTATCTTTGATTATGGCGACGTGGTCTACAGCTCAGCACCTTCATCAACCTTGGCCAGTTTGGACACCCTCTTTCACTCCTTCTGCCGCTTCATCCTGGAATGCCCCCCCACCACCTATCATTGTGACTTTTACAGCGCCTTAGATCTCCCTTTGCTCAAGGCCCGAAGTCAGATACACTGCGCAAATGTCATAGCCAAATTCTGGACTAACTCCTTCCCCCCATCTCAGCTCCATTTTGACAGCACAATCCTCCTCGACCTACTCACTCAGGTGCTCCGACTCCAGGCTACTCCAACTCCCTTTCATGCACACATCGAAGGGCCAATCCGCCTTCACATATCGCCTGCCCAAACTCTGGAATGACCTCCCTGCTGACATCAGGCTCACCCCCGCCCCAAGGCTCCTTAAACCACTCCTCCATGACCATTTCTCAGACATATGCAACTGTTGCCAACTACCCAGACCCGTAACCAAGGGGCATCTAACTGTACCTTGACAGTACTACATTATCAGCAAAATTACTGTGAACCGGCATGATTTCTGCCTGTTTATACTCCGCGGTCTTTGGGTCTTAACCTTGTAATAGCTAACTGTATATGCTGCGGTCTTAGGACCAAACCTTGTAATAGCTAAACTGTATCAAATATGTATTGCTCCTGCATGTACTTGTCCTGTGTTATTCTGTATGTAACACCACAGGTCGCATCTGGAAATGAGCAGTCCCCGCTCAGTATGCTTGCCTGGTTAATCTCTTAAATAAATAAATAAATAAATACTTGGTCTCTGTTCCTTGCTCACCTAGTGGTTTTAGAGATAAGAAAGTAAGATGCTGGGGCTGTGTGATCGGGCCCCCCCAACCCCCAGGACCACTTGAGGGGTAGAATTCGCTTTATGGAACACCAGATACCATCTTGGATGTGGCTGGGGTACAACACCAATAGAGCCCCCCCCCCAGGCATACTGATTTATCTGGAAATAGCTGGCTTCTAAAGCGCAATGACGGGAACTTAAACCTCACATTTTCCTATACCTATCCCTTCAATTTTCAGGAATGGAAGTTACCCCCTTCCCCAGGTTCTTCATCTTCAACAACTTACTCTGACACACAGAACACCACAAGAATTTCAAACTTGGGACTGATGTAGGGGCACAAGAGGTGCAGATGAGGAATCTCCCACAGGAGCCCTCTGGCCTCCCATCCGGCTCCATGGCAGTGATAAGCCCCCATCACTGCTCCATGATCAGCCTACATAATAGCTGCACTTATGTATGTTGCAGATAGTGGTAAGCACTCAGGGTTGTGGTGCAGCTCAGCAAGCTTCAGGATATTTAGGTAAAAAAGCTTCCTTTTGTTGTAAGTGCATTCACCAAACAAACATGAGAACAAAATAAAGAAGCCAAGTGGTGGCAATAAACCACCACTCCTTTAAGGAAGCTTTCTTTGAAGAAATAGCAACTTCATCTCTTTTTTGGAGTGTGAATGCAGCCGTTCATTGTACCTAGCTACTCTTATGCTTTGGATTACTTGAGGGGAAGCGTGTAAAGTTCCCCCTTCCCACAGAATGGTGTACACTACCGTGTCTCTACACTAATATGTCAGCTGGGACTTGCAAAGATGGCTAGGAAGGCAGCACAAGTGGAATGACACTCACTGACTCTGTATATAGATTCGGGGAGGAACGGGTCTATTACTCAATAAAAGCAAACCTCCCCTTTCAGTACCAAGGAGGCATAGCAGGAGTGGTTCTCACTGTAACCCCCACATTTTTCATTCTCTCCTTAGGTGCTTTAGTGAATTCACAGGTTATTATAGATTGTTTACATAGCTGTAGTTGTGTGTTCCATAAAGGGATCAGCTCGTATAGTTTAAATGGCACTAAACAGGGCTGACTCTAAGCAGTCTCTTTTTTTCTCACTTATTATTGCTAACTATCACTGGCATTGGTTCACTTTTCCACTATAGGTCATATAAGACTGTAGTTGTCAGGTTAACTTAGTGTTTGTTCACCTGGTTCTGCTCTACTCTCTGCACAGGTTACAGCAGAAGACACTCCAGGTAGAAGCTCTGACCAGCCCTCCTCCAAGCTCTTCTCCTCTGCTGCTGAAGATCGGCTTGCAAGGGAGTCAAGCTTTACGTAACAGGCCCCAGGAAGTAAGTGGGACTTGGGTATTAGTAGTTGGGGACAATGTCTAACAACATGGAGAGGGGGTGAGGTGTGTCTCCTGGAATGTGAAGGGCCTTAATCACCCTGTCAAGCACACAAATGTTCTGCACCATCTCAGATCACTGAAGGCAGACCTTGTCTTGCTCCAGGAGACACATCTTACAGGCAGAATGGTGTAATGGCTCCAGAAAACATGGGTTGGGAGGGTAATTCACAGTTCAGCTATGGCAAGATCTAAAGGTGTCGCCATACTAGTACAAAAGTCCAGCTCTTTGGTTGAAGAATGGGTCAAATCAGACAAGTAAGGCTGGTGGGTGGTGGCACGGTTCTCCTTCCCGGGGGGTAAGGCAATGCTAGTTAATCTGTATGCACCCAACCAGGCTAAACAGGATTTCTTTCCCCAAGTTAGCCAAGCTCTCTTGGTGGCAAAGGGAGATGCGAAGATATGCCTATACTTGTAGGAGGGAACTAATCTGCTGCAGGACATATTCTTGGATAAGTCATGTCCCACCCCAGAATCACATCTCAGAACTAGGGAGGGCCTGACAGGGCTAGTGGCGGAGTTGGGGAGTGGGGGCTAATGGACCCATGGCACAGGGATAACGCTTCAGGTAGAGATTTCACCTTTTACTTGGTGGTCCATGGCACTCACAGTGCATTGACTTCTGGCTGTCAGATGGTACAGCAACACAGAGTATCCATGATGCTATAGAGCATATAGTCATCTCAGACCACACCTCAATAAGAATGCCCTAGCTCCAAAATGGAGTTCAGCCCTCTTCTCCAAGGTGGAGGTCTAACCCCCTGCTTCTTAAGGACTCTAAGTTCGGTACTTGGATTTTCGAATAGGCCAAAACTTTTTTTCAAATTCAACTCCAATGCAGAGGTGGGCACGGGAACAGTATGTGAGGCATTCAAGGCCTACCTGAGGGACCGTATAATATCCTACATAGCTGCTCAAAACAAGAAAAGGAGGGAAGAGCTGGACAGGCTCAAGCAGGAGCTCTCGGCTATGGAAATGTAACTTAAAAGCACCCCATCACCCTCAGATGCCTTCATATCCTCTGTCACAGGGCTAAAATACAAAATTAATGTCATCATACAGCATAAGGCAGAATGGCAGCTGCTAAGAGCTAATCACAGATTCTGGGAGTTCAGGGACAAAGCGGGCAAGCTTCAGGCCTATCACCTCAGAAAGCAAAAGGTAAAGTCTCAAATTCATGCAGTCAGGCCACCAACAGGGGAAACGGTTACCAAACCCTTGGTGGTTAATACAGTCATGTACCAAGTTTACCAGGCCCTGTATACCACCAAGAATATCCCCATGGGTTTCTTGCCTGATCCAGCAGTAAAAGCCTTCCTGGGCTCTCTACAACTCCCCCATCTGAGTCCCAAGTAGGCACAAGATCTGGATAAACCCATCTCTATGGAAGGGTTGAGGGCAGCACTTAACCAACTGTCAAAGGGAAAGGCTCCAGAAGCTGATGGCATGTCAGCAGAGCTATATCAGCTACTAGTAGAGAAGATATCTCCCCAATTTTTAGCTGGCCTACAAGGGGCAAAGGATTAGGGAATACTCCCCCCCCCAATGAGGGAGGCCATCATTACTCTGCTCCCCAAAAAGTCTCTGGACCCCCTGGACTGCCCCAATTTCCAACCAATCTTATTGATATCGGTGGACACCAAAGTGGTAGCCAAGGTACTGGCAGACAGGCTGGATACAGTTCATTCATCCATAATCCACCCATCGCAGGTAGGGTTCAGAAAGGGCAGAACAGGAGCAGATAAAATCTGCATGGTTTTAAATCTTAAATGGTTTGTCATGCGCTCCCTCACACCCATGGCCATCTTAGCCATCAACTTCTGTAAAGCATTCGACTTGGTATAGTGGGAGTACCTACACTCTACTTTGGGAGCCTATGGCTTTGGCTCCTCATCGAGGCTGGATCTCCACCCTCTAAAACTCTCCCTCTGCCATTGTCTTAACCAACCAAAACATCTCTCCCCCCTTTGAATTGCAAAAGGGGACTTGGCAAGTCTGCCCATTATCTCTGCTGCTATCCCTGATAGTCCTGGTTCCCCTGACCAGGAAACTGATACAGACACAAGAGGTCCAAGGCATAAAGGTAAAGGGGAAGAAGTACCTGGTCAATACCTTTGCTGTTGACCACCTACTAATAATAGCTAACCCGGCTAGATCTTTAGCTCCTATCCTTAATATCTTGCAGGAGTATGTGGCCATTTTAGGGTTTATGGTGACTATGAAATAGACAACCATTTCACCACTGAACCTGGCCTGCACTAGGGATAGTCTGCAAGTGGCACCAGTGGTCTGGACGCCTCAGGGATTTGCCTGCTTGGGGGTTAGAATCATGGCTAACTTGAGGAATCTGACTGAGGCAAACTATGCACCTATAATAACCACCATTAGAGCAGAAGTTCAAAGATGGATGAAGTTGCACCTCTCCATCAAAGGCAAGGTGGAGGTCTTGCAGATATTCACTCTACCAAAAGTAGCCTATCTGTTCTGTAACCTCCCAGTGGCCACACCTCCCAAGATATTCCAGGCTTTTGACAAACTGGAAGTGATGTTCTTATGAGTAGTAAACAGAGTCCACAGTGAAGAAAGGAGGGTTACTAGCAGGGTACTGTGGAGTTCAGTACTGGGATTGGTCCTTTTTAATGTCTTTATAAGTGACATTGCAGAGGAACTGGAAGGAAAAGTATGTCTCTTTGCAGATGACACAAAGATCTGCAACAGGGTTGATAACACAAGATGGAGTGGAAAGGATGAGAAGGGACTTCGCAAGGTTAGAGGAATGGTCAAATGTATGGCAGCTCAGATTCAATGCAAAGAAGTGCAAGGTAATGCACCTGGGAAACAAAAACCCAGGGGAAGAGTACACAATGGGGGGTGAGATACTGACAACAGTAAAAATGGAAAGGGACTTGGGGGTAATTATATCTGATGACCTAAAGGTGGGCAAGCAATGTGAGAAGGCAGTAAGGAAGGCTGGGGGGATACCCAAACTCAATAGACTGTAAGGCCTAATCTGCTGACAATTAGTATGTTAGTATGATACTGGGATGCATAGGGAGAGGCATCAATAGTAGAAAACAGGAAGTTGTTATCCCTCTGTACAGACAGTTGATGAGACCCCATCTGGAGTACTGTGTGCAGTTCTGGAGACCCCATCTCCGTAAAGACATAGACAGAGTGGAGAGTGTCCAGAGGAAGGCAACCAAAATGGTGCAGGGTCTTCACCAGAAGACATACGAAAAAAGACTAAAGGAGCTTAATATGTATACCCTTGAGGAAAAAGGGAGAGAGGGGACATGATAGAAACTTTCAAGTAACTCAAGGGACTCAACAAAGTCCAAGAGGGTAGCATCTTTCAGGAAAAGAGATGTGCAAGAACAAGGGGGCACAATTTGAAGATAGAGGCCCAGAGGTAATGTGAGGAAGTATTTTTTCACAGAGAGGGTTGTGGATGCATGGAACAGCCTCCCTGAGGAGGTTGTGGAGTCAAGAACAGTGGGGGAATTCAAGAATGCATGGGACAGACATAAGGCAGTCCTAGTGTGGGGTAGGAGGAAGGAAGCTGTTGGTTAACTAGGATCTGCAGCTTATCTGTTAGGTAGGAAAATGGGCAGACTAGGTGGGCCAAGTGGTCCTTATCTGCTGTCAAATTCTGTGTTTCTATGTTTATGTGAAGGGAGGGTCCCCAGATTTAGTAAAATTAAACTAAGGGCACACTGGTCAGCTGGAGGCCTGGGTCTTCCCTTGTTCCCGGGGTATCATCTGGCTTACAGGGTTGCACAGGCTACCAGATGGATTTTACCAGCAACAGGTTTAACCCTGGCCTGGCTGGGGCTGGAGAAAGATCTAGCGGACATCTCCTGGCTGAGGAGTCTCCAAGGGTGTAGTACACAGTTCAATACCACAGCTTCTCTGCTGCTGTGGAAAACCTGGCGGGCATGGTGGTAGTGTATGAACTTGACACATGTACCAGGCCCTTCTGAAAACCATCATTAAGGTATACATACCTATGGGGCAACCTGGATATCCTAGTGGGGGGGACCATTAGGTGGTATTTGTGGCTTGCAAGAGGTATTTGCATGATTGCCAACCTCACCACACAGGACACTGAGGTCTTGTGGGTAACAGGTAATAACAGCGAATACAGAATAGCGAACCAATAACAGTGACTCAATAATAGCGATGCACCAAATAGCGACTGGCACATTAGAGCAACTGTCACATATGAGCGAATAATGAATATATGAGACTGGATATTGCCGATACCCCCACCATCAGTGAGCAGCGTGGAGTAAGAATGCCTGGAACTGTATAAATGTTGCTGTGTGAACTGCAGTAGCTATGTGCTGCGCTATCATGTGTATGTGTTGTTGTTGCCGTTGCTATTTCGGATTCGCTGTTCTGACACTCACTCTTATTGATGTCCTAGTATTACATAGAGCCGTTTTGATGTCCTTCCAGCAGCTCTAATCATAGTACCAGCTGTCTAAGGCAGACATCTGGAAGTTCCTCCAGATCAGGGAAGATATTCACATGGTCAAGCAAAATACAGGCTTAGGAGTTGTCTGGGAATGGCTTAGACAACTACACAAACCAGGCAAGCTCAAAGGCATTGCAGGGCGGTTATATCACCTGCTCAGAGACTCCCAGCTGAATACCAACAAGTGTAGGGTACAGTGGGCGCAAGACCTGCAAATAGACATCCCTGGACATGTGGAACTGCTGCCTGAAAGGGGCTCACCTGACTTTACAAAGATGCCGGGGGCCAGCTCATCCAACTTAAACTGTAGTTGAGATAGTACCGTACCCCAGCAGCACTACAAGACATTGGCCTTCTCACTCACTCTAAGTGTTGGAGATGCCAAACATACAATGCAAACTTGTTGCATATTTTGTGGCAATGCCCTTCTCTAACACACTTCTGATCTGGAGTCCTAGAAGATAGCTCCAAGGTCATAGGGGTCTGGGTGACAGCCGAGCCTGCTCTTATCCTGCTGGGTGACACTTCACATCTGGCTACCTGTTCTAACCAGAATAAAAGCTGTCTGGCCACGGTACTACTGAAGCTAAGAGATCCATATTGATGAAATGGTGGCTGACTAAGCCACCCTCTCTTCTTTCATGACATGCAACAGTGGCTAAACTGGTAATGTTCGAACATCTCTCCCTTCGCCAGCTCCTGTCAGATGCGCACATACTATAAGAAATGGGACCCTTGTCTACATTTGCATCTTTATTCGGTACTCATACCACTGACTGGAAAACCCCCTTTATGAACAGGCTACAGCCTCTTACCACTATATTTTCCCTCTCCCTCACAGATAGACCAATGCTGTTATGTGGGGTGATATTCAGACAGGGGGGACGACTCAGAGGTTAGCAGTTCTAGGCCAGCCCCAGAACTTCACAAATGAGAAATGTACTGTTTTACTGTTGTCTCTCTTGCTGGATCCATATGTTGGTAATGTTGGATCCTTAGAACTGCAAGTGCCCAAATTGTGCAAAAGCAAGTTTAAGGTACGCACATTTGTGAAATGTTTAAACCTTTAAGTAGGATGCTATGTAATGTATTAGTATAACACTGTTATCAAATAATACATTATGTGGCATGTTTGATCATCTGTTTTCAGAAAATCTAATAAAATCTTTTATGATAACAAAAGGGATATCACAGCAGAAGTAAGCTGTGCTTCAATGGTCAAGAATTTAGCTTCTACTATATATCGTCTAGCCCCTTCACCATAACAATAGTGATTTAAATACTTATGAAATTATTTATTTATTTATTATTCAGACATTACATCTTTGAGCTCAGGAGCTCGTTTACAAAGGTTCCATTTAAAATTGGTAGTTACACAGAGAGAAGTGCTAACAGAAGATTAGCTAAGGTATTTATTTTACTTAAGAGTTTCACCAGGAGAAACATACTGAGTTAACAACTCATTTCCAGATGTGTCCTGGGGGAAGGGGATGTGGAAAAGTTACATCAGTAATGTTGCAATTATAAAACAGCAATAATAATAATTACAAAAAGTAAAAAGTACACAGAAGAGAATTAA
This sequence comes from Neoceratodus forsteri, assembly GCA_016271365.2. Lineage (NCBI taxonomy): Eukaryota > Metazoa > Chordata > Ceratodontiformes > Ceratodontidae > Neoceratodus > Neoceratodus forsteri. Next base: position 1,648,967,590 of record CM057450.1, read on the forward strand.
GAGGATGCAGAAAGTAGTGTAAAACACAGCATATCAATAACATATCGATATCAACAGTTCCACAAAATGCTACTGACAGCAAAATGGAGTGAGAAAGGGAAGGGAGATTGTGAGTACAATGGGGGACTAGTCATAGGGAAAAATGGACCAATAAACCAGGACAGTGGGGGAGGGAGTAGTATGGCAGAAGGAGCAGTGGAATTAGCGTAGGATCTGAGGCAACTGCAGGAGTGAGTATGGAACACACAAAGGAGGGAATTTAATGATATGGAAGAGAGAGCATGCAAATGGCAACAGGGAAGCTGCTCCGAAGTTTGGGGAAGCGGAAGGAGAAAGCAGAATGACCAGCAAAGAAGTTTACCGGTGGAGAGAGTGAGATGCCAAGGGTGAAAGCTATGAAGGGAATAGGACAAGGAAGGAGGGAGAGAAAGGTGGGGGGGGGGAGGCAGTCCAGCTAGAATTTGGAGCCGAAAGTTGCACAATGAGTGAGGTGCCTAGCATTAAGAGAGGGCAAGAAGAGGGAGGACACAGGGAACAGTGGGGAGTTATAGGTAGTCAATGCAGGGCAAAGTGGCAGAAAGAATAAAAGAGAGGATCCAACCTGCCAAGAGTGCACTTGGGAACATACAATGTTGCCGTAATTGAAGTGGAATCCTTTGTGTGACTATCTCTCTCTATGAGCAGGAAGTGAGCTAATAGCTTTATTCTATAAGGTGCCACAAGTTTAGGGTGCAGCTTCTTGTGGATGGTGTACAGATGAGTAAAGAAGTCCAGATTACAATCTAACTATACCCCAAGGTATTTAAAAAGAGACATCCTAAATCCCAACACCATCAAGGCTCTGAAAGAAGAGGGAGGGGAGAGTTTGTCAGGTCTCTGCCTAGTGCCAAATGTTATGGAGATCTTTATTGAAGCATTGAGAGGCAACTGTTTGGCCTGAAACCAGTGCTGAAAGTTAGCGAAATGCAATTATAGATGGATTGTGAAGTCAGAGACAAGGAACCAGAGAGTGTTTCTTTTAATCTAAGAAGAAGCTCAAAACCACTCCCTGCACTGCTGTCCCTCCTCTCCAAGCTTAAGTTTGGTGTTTTTCAAAGTGCATTATTTTTTTGTTTTTTTCCCCCCTCTCACTCTGGTCAGCCCCCATCATGCTCTGCCTCATCCCAGCCCCATCGCCCTGATGTTCCCCAGGACTTACCTGCCTTCCTATGGCCCTCTAGAGCGTTCTTCTTCTGACAGGGGCAGCTGGGGCACCCCATACCTCCACTGTATATGGATCCACTTTGGGAGGGAAGGCCCCAGTAGCCATGTGGGGGGCATGCAGGGGAGGTTGGTTGCATCTAGCCACCAGGACTGTTGTTCATTATTTATTTTCTGGTTCCCTCAGTATGTTGGCATAAGGGCATACTAAGAATGCATGGCTCAGTGCCCACTGATGTCCTCCCACCCACAAGCCCCTCCAGCTGCACTGCCATCTGTGGTCAGCCAGGAGGCAGTATTGTGGTGGACGTGGCTGCCCTCCCTCCCTGAAGGAGGAGGCGAGCATCCTCTGAGACAGTCAATCCTATTCCCTCCTGCCAGCCCCCAATGACCTGCACTCATTCCTGAACATGAGTCACTGGTGTCCAATGACCTGCACTCATTCCTGAACATGAGTCACTGGTGTTGCAAGCGGTAGTGCTACTGTTGCGCCAACAGGCAGGCATAAAAAGTTCATTATTTTCACATCTGTAAGCATGGTAAAAATACTCATTCAACAAGGTAGCTATGGCAGTCAGATTATTGATCAAACTGCCATTGTGTTCATTGATTTATGCATTTGTTAACCAGGTACGTGCTTTGATCCAAGGATCGTTTTCAGGCATGACCCAGGCCATGAAGATGAAACAGAAGACACAGAACAATACTTCGAGTACAATACAGAGCACTATGAAACAGTGTAAATAGCAGACAAGGAAATAGGGTGATAGTATTACAGCCGCCCCCCCCCCAAACACAGAGATAAGTACAATTTTGCACAAATACATGAGACAAGTGAGTTGTAATGCATCCTAGAAAGACAAGTGAAATTATGATACAAACAAGAAAGGACAGCAAATGTAATAGATGGGATGCAATATATCATAAAGTGCACTACAATTGTCACAGTATAGCGTATGGTTACATACTGAAACCAATCCATGACATTCGTCCAGGGGAGCAGAAGCAGCTTATCATGGCCATTAGGTTTGCTTTAGACTTATTGATACATTAGTGCTGGCAGGACTAGTCAGGCTTCTAATAAATCTCCAACAGGTGTTTGGATCTTAAGCTTCATTTGTTTTCTTTTGGAAGCATTTAACTTTTTCAGTTTTCATTTACTTTAAACAATTATTTCTTATCTTTTTAAAGTCATACCAGTCCAAATTACTCAATGTTCTCTTAGCTTTTTTCCACACATGTTTCTTTAATCATCTTTAAAATATGCACTGTAGCCCATTAGAACTAATTACACTTGGCTAATTATACTCATCTGCTTCACTCACCTCGAGGGTGGAGGTGATTACAAACAGATCAAACACTTCAATTATCTAGGGGTGTGACTCGACCCTTTCTTGAACTTCAACAAACATATTAACCACATCTTATTTACTGTGTGTCTTAAAACTTGTGTGCTTTACAGACAGGGATGGATATAGAATGTTTTCAAAGGGTATCAGTTTTGTCAAGTGGGTAACACTTCCCCCCCAAAAAGTAAAATGTTACCTTTTAAGGCCCAAACTAGGTTAAAACAATTATTCTGTGCTGGCCTAAGGGGTAGCAGGTGCTGTTCATTACATGGCTGGATCAACTAGTATCTGTAGATCAAAGCAGTGTCTCAGGGCTCAGGCCAGAAAGCAAGTTATTTCTCACTTTTTACTACCTGCAGCTGATTATGGTAATATTGTCGGCTGCACTGCATGTACAGTAAGTTCACTGTGCAGCCTTCAGACTTTCTGTAAAATAAGTTGTGCAGGTTCGCCCTATCCATCTTGCAGACTCTTTAACAACAACAAACTGCCTCCTACATTATATGGCTACCACAGCTTGCTGGTTAGGACCTCACAGTGCCAAATTTGTTGGCACTCATATTTGCAGAACTGCTGGCATGGCAAACTTCCAAATTAACCTCTTTCCAATCACACACCCTCGAACTGTGCATTTTGTCTGAGGTCACCAACTTTAAACTTGTAAAATTTGCAGTATGAGTACAGAATCTGTCAGGAAAGTCTTTGCCTACAGTATATGGCACCAGTTGCATTGTAACTCACAAAGGTCTTTGTAAGGATACTCCACTGTTTTAAATTGACTTAATGTGGTATCTGTTTATTTATTTATTTATTTGTGTCTAGGACAGGGGTTCTCAAATGGTGAGGCCAGCCTCCTTGGGGAAGACCCAAACTGTTCCAGGGGAGGCTCAAGCAAGTCTTGAAAAGTATTATATTTCACTTTTGAACTTTATAGATTTTGTGTGAAGGGATAAAGCAAACTGAAGGAGGATAATAGCAGGTGGAGTTATGTATTTATTCACAAGTCAGTGACCAGGGAAGGTACTGTACACTGAGCCATGGTTTATATCAAGTGTACCCAGGGAAGGGTAGTGAGAGAATACAGTTCAGAATGTAACTGCAAAACACTTAAGCAATACAAAATGAATAAAAGTGCAAACAAATTACGAACAATAAACTAACAATGTAAAGAACAATTGATCAATTCAACTGGCAGCAGAACTGTCCAAATACAAGAGTTAACCATACAGGTTCTAGGAATAAGAGCAGGAGGGAGCAAAATGATCCCTGAGAAGTAGCTGAAGAGCAGGGTGAGAGGGGGAGAGGCAGAGGTCAGCAGGAAGGTTATTCCAGTTACAGAAGAAACACAAAAAGCAGTCTGACCCATGAAGATATGGCAGTAAGGGGTAACAATGGTTCAAGAGTCAAAATATTGGAGCAAGTAGGTTGTCCTGTTATTTTTTTTTGGGGTACAATAAGCTTAATAACATGAGAGCCAGCTATACAAAGAGGTTTCAATTTATTTCTGATGTACCTGTGAAAAGTAGGCTATTTTTCTATGGGGAGGCCCAAAAATATTTCAGTATTTTGGGGGAGGCTCAAGATCTTTTCCATGGCTTAGGGGAGGCTCACTATGACAAAGTTTAAGAACTGTTGGTCTAGGATTACAAAGTACCTTTGAGCCAAGGCTCTTTTACAAAGGTTCCACATCATGCTGGTTACAGGGTAACAGAAACTAAAACATGAAACAGTTACAGATACATGGTTTTAGACAGTAACTTTGCTTGACAAAATCAAACTGAATGATGAGTAACTCAAGAAACAATAGGAGGAAGAGGGCAAGAAGGGGAGAGGGCTGAGGGTAGGGGAAGGCATAGGTGTAGAGGGTCAGGATGAGGCAGCTGAGGGGCCTTGTCAGGACAGACACAGGGCAAGTGCATTAGAAGTTGCATTGGACAGGTAAGTGCAAAAAGAGAGGGCAGAAACTGACACCTATGAGGTCAGCAGAATCGTAGGGAATGAAGATGTTATGGGGTGCAAGCACAGGTGGAGGTGCCAGTTATGGAGTGGCAGAGCTTTTTTTTGAACGCTCCAAGCGTTGCTGTGGATGAGGTGTCACTAGAGAACTCATTCGGCGAACACGGAGCCCTTTATGTAAATGACCTTTGGCCTTGGGATGTGCGTCAGTGGGAGATTTGAAAGATTTGGGGCTTAGAGCTCCTGGTGTTGCAGTTGTGATTTTGGGTTTGAGGCGGGTGCTGACTCCTGGTGGTGCCTTTCCCATCACGATTTTCTTAGCAGTGATGCAGGTTTGGTATTTGATTCGGTTGTTCAGTTGCAGCCAGCCTGTTTTGGAGTAGAGGTCGCAGGTGTGGGTGAGTCGGTGGGAACCAGTAATGAGTCGGCAGGCTTGATTGAGGGAAGTCAAAACACGCCTGAGAGATGAGGTTGTGGCAGATCCATAGATAATGAGACCGTAGTCAATGATGCTGATGATGGAGCTCCGGACAGCTATGGACAGAGCTTCTGGGGTTAGATGTTTCCTATGTCGGAATTGTAGGCCCATCCTGGTGTTGGCTACTTTTGCCACGTTATTGATGTGTGGGATATAGGAGAGATTACAGTCGAGGATGAGGCCGAGGTATTTGAAGGTATGAACTTGTTCGAGGGTGATTCCTTGCTTGGTTTTAATGGAGAGCTGATATTGTGTGTGTTTGTTTTGGGAGCTGCAGAAGATCATGGTCTTTGCTTTTTTCTGGTTAAGTATCAGTCTGTGTTTTGTGAACCAGTTTTCAACTGCAGAGAAGTTGGAGGTTACCTTGTAGATGGACTGGATCATGGTGGGATGCCAGGATGACAACATCATCCACGTAGAGTAGGATCTGTTCAGGGCAGGATTCTGGCAGTGAGTTCATAAAAAGGCTGAAAAGGAGGGGGCCCAAGATTGAGCCCTGTGGGACATCGGACTGGACAGGTCTTTGCTCTGAGAGTGTGCCAGCACTGTAATTTATTCTGGGTCACCCATTAAAAAGTGAATCCAATGGTCTCTGTGGCCTACCTGGTTACCAAAATTAAATAAATAATTACTTAAATAAATAAACGACACATAGCCATGTCTTTCTCATGGATAACATTTACTATTCTCTTCCACTACTCAGTATGTGTGTGGATCTCCTGTTGGGGAAAGGGTAATCCAAGGAGAAGCTGCAGCAGACAAATGGGCTTAGAACTGGAAGCAACATCTGGCCAGGAAGCAAAGCCCCTGCTCCATAGAAGTATGGAATCTTGATATGTAGCACTCAAATTATCGCCCTATCTCCATACTGCCTCCACTCTCTAAGGCACTTGAGCGCATCGTGGCTGATCAACTTACCGACCACTTGGATAAATACAATATACCTTGTCCACAACAACACAGCTTCCAGAAAGGTCACAGCACCACCACAGCCCTTCTTGAGTTCACTGGAGCTTTGCACAAATCCCTCGACAACGGCCTTCTCACAGGGGCCATTTTCATCGACCTCTCCAAGGCCCTCGATACGGTACACCATGGACTACTAATACACCAACTACTGAATGCCGGGCTATCACCTGACTCTTCTTTCTGGTTTAAAGCTACTTAGAAAACCGGTCACAGAGAGTAAAAAGTGCAGACGCTCTTTCTAACACCCTGCCTGTTCGCTCGGGTGTCCCACAGGGATCCATACTGGGACCCCTCCTTTTTAGCCTTTTCTTAAACTCCCTCCCTTTCCACTGCTCTGAGCAGATCATACTATATGCCGATGATGCTGTTGTATTCTCCACTCACAAAGATCCTGCAACTCTTCAACACAACTTTCAACTTGGTTTCAGATCTGTAGAGACATGGTTTCTTAATCATAAACTGGTCCTCAATGACAAGAAAACCAAATCTATGCTCTTCTGCAGTTCTCATAACCCACACAAGCTACACCACTTGGCTATCTCCACCAACCAGGGGAACACTCTAGATCAGGTGGTGTCATTCAAATACTTAGGGATACAGCTTGACCCTAATCTCTCCTATGGACTTCATGTAGATAATGTAGCTAGAGCTGCTAATACACGGCTTGGTCTCCTCTACAAACACAGACCACACCTCACGCCAGAAGCTTTGAAGGTTGCAGTTCTGAGCTCTGTGATCTCTGTAATAGACTATGGTCTCATCATTTATGGCTCGACCACAACCACAACCTTTAGATGCCTCTCGACTGCCTTAAATAAAGCATGTCGGCTCATCTCTGGTGCTCACCTTCTCACCCACACATGTGACCTGTACACTCAGACCGGCTGGCTCCAACTATCAAACCGCATAAAGTTTCTCACCTGCTCCATGGTCAAAAAACTCTACCTTGGCCTTGCACCTTCTGGGGTCTCAACTCTGTTACAACACTGAATTAACAAATGGTGCCTTAGGATATCCATGCTACAGCTACTGAAAGTCCCCCACTGTCACACTTCAAAGGGATAACGCTCTTTTGCTTATCGAGCACCACTCTGGTTCAATGGCCTCAGCCCAACCATCTCCTCTGCCCCAACTATTGGTATGTTTAAAACTAGGCTCCGGGACTATCTCACTACCAACAGCTCCTATGGCTGCCCAACTTAACCTTGTTTCTCCACGTCTCCTTCTGCTCTAGTTGTCCCCCCCCTCGCCTCCCATCCTCACTGGATTCTACCCTCACATCTTGGTATACCCAGTGCTGCACTTTTCACCCTCTCGCCACCCTTCCTACATTCCTTCTCCCCCCCTAACCTCTTCCCTCTCCCTATGACTCTGGCACTTCTTATCTGTTGTCTATTTTCTCTGACAAATGCTGCTGGCTGCCTTGTTACAATGCTACCCTTGAACTGTATTAATCTGTACTCTGTTTGCAATGTCCACATTGTTGTAATGCCTGTCTTGATGTTCCCCATAATTTGTATTTCTTTGATGTGGAACCTTTGTTTTATTTTTATTTATTTTATTTTATTTAAACAGCAGTTTGGAAAAACCTTTGAGCCATAGGCTCATTTACAAAGGTACCTTGTCACAGTAAGACAAACGAAAATACACAGTACAACAGTACAACACATAAGTATAACAGTAACTTAAGACATAGATACAAACAAGCTGGTACAGGTAGGGTTGATGCAAACAATACCAGAGTTATGTTGTCCTTAGCAGCTTAGTAATAAGCTTTGTCATAAGTATTGAGTACGGCTTTGACTAGTGGCAATTACAGCATTGGGTGTTAATAAGGTGGTTACGTAATGAAGTTTTGAAGCATGATATAGTTGGAGCTTCGGAGATGGAGGGGGGCAGTGTGTTGAACCAGAAGGGGGCCCTAAAGCTGAAGGCTCTTTGGCCATGAGAGGTCCTTGTTCTAGGGATAACAAGAGAGGTTTTCCCAGAGGTCCGAGTATGAACTAGTGGGACAGAGCAGCGTATGGTGGTGGTGGTCAATCCTGGTGGGGATAGCCCAAGGAGGGTCTTTTTTGTAAGGGTACAGGTCAGATATTTGAGGCGCTCATCAAGATCAAGTACCAGCGCCAGAGGATGCCCCAAAGAGCCATGGCTCAAAGGTATTTGTAATCCTAGACTTGATAAATAAAATAAAAAATAAATAAAGCAGTTCATCACCCAGACTGCTATATAACCTTCAGATGACTTCTATTATTAAATGGAAACAACATATTCTGCTGGCCATATTCTAATTCTTTAGGGCATAGGCATACCTCTCAACTGTCCCTGATTTTCAGGGATGTCCCTGATATTGCCTCAAAATTTTCCTCTGTCCCTCATAAAATTTATGTTTTTGTGACTGAACAGTGGGTATTGTAAGCATAAAGTAATGTTAAACATTAAAGTTACAGACTAGTTCTTCATCAGAAAATGCTTCTTACACTAATTCCCTTATTCCTAATGGCTTTCTGAGTGAGTATTACCAATTTTTAAGATGTGTCCCTGATTTTGGGTCTCTGTCCCTGATTTTTTTAAGCTTTGTCCCTAATTTATGAGGTAAGAGGTTGAGAGGTATGGGCATAGGGGAGATCTGGGGCCTTGTGTATGGGGCCATTTGGGACCATGGATATCCCACGACCCTAGTATAATATATAGAATAAAGTATGGGTCAGGGTGTGTAACAAGATTTTACACACACCCGAGTTGTGGGATGCTACAAAAACCCCGAGGCGAAGCCCGAGGGGTTTGTGAAAAGCATCCCACAATGAGGGTTTGTGTAAAATCGAGTTTGACACCCCGATCCATTTTTTATTTTATACAATTGCTGGGTTTCCCTTTTTCGTCTCAGCAATTATATAAAACAAACAGCTCCCTGTGTATCCTACTGTCGGTTTCCTTTTAGTCCGGTTCCAAGATTTTCGTATTTTAAAACTGTTTTTTTCCCTTTCTGCAGGTCTTTGTATGTTTCCAGGGTATATGGGAGGAAAAACTAAAAGAAAAGGACTTACCGCCAAGTTCTTGTGGCGGTTCTGTTTCTGTCGGCATGGAAAAGGTGAGCGGTCTTGACTGGTCGCGCTGCTGCCTGAGCATGCGCACAGCAAGGGAAATCGTGCGCATGTTTGCTGTTATGAACACTCCTTTATAATGGCAAATTACGCCACGGCTTCCTGATGAGAGAAAGGGAGACCCATTTATTATATAGATATATATATATATATATATATATATATATGCCAGTCTCACCCTAGTATAATATCTGTGCCTGTCTAGTACTTGAAACCAGATGTGCCTGTCTTCAGGCATGCTGTGGAGGATGCCCCATGCCTAACATACCCTCTTACTCAGCTGCCTACCTAGTTTCATGGGCAGTATGAGCTCAGATCAAAGAGGCTGTTGATGTCTGGCCTGGGGTGTGGGCTGTAAATGTAGCAGTGGCCCTGTATCCCTCCACTGTATGGCACAACAGTGCAACAAAGTCAGTGAGCTGCATAAGTGCAGCTCATACACATCATGCAGAAAAGCCATGTAAAGTTTTGTCATGTTTCCTAATGTCCAACAACAATTGGACTCACTAAATTCAGATTTCGATTCTGATAGCTAACTTATTGTTACCACATGTGTGATCTCAGGAGGTGATGTTTAGGGAAATGACACCATTTTAAATAGTCTGCAATTGTGCCTCACTATCTTATAGATAGAATATCGGTGCTGTTTTAGTGATTGTAAAACAGTCCCTATGCTATTTCTTTTATCTCTGTCAAATAATTATATGTCAGTGTGTTTTATTTATTTGTATTCATCGTAATTGCATGTTCTGGTATATACAATCAGTATTACCTATCAAGACAAACTATGAGTACAGTGTTGGAACTGAGTGGGTAGAATGTTTATATTTTGCTGGCCACTAACTGAATACATTTTAGAAATATGGTTGCTTTGTATTGCATTTCTAGACTACATTACACAGACAATGAATTTGCAAAAAAAGAACATGTGGCATTATAATATTTTAAGCTGTGCATTCAAAGCCTGGTGCCCAAAATAAAACATTTTGATAGTTTCTTGTTTGTATGCATTGAATGCCAAGTTTTATAAAACTGACAAAAGCATGATTTAACTTCTTTGGGTCACCAAGTCTGGTAACCCTAAACAGAGCCTGTACAGTTAGGCAAACTCTTTGCCCTGCATACTACAGCATCTGGCACCAAAAACTGCAATTTTCTCCCTTAAAGAGAAAATAAACTTGGGGGAGGTGTGGCCTGGACCCGGAGAACATGGCTGCTTGATTCCTTCACTCTGCCCCAGCCCGGCGAAAATCCGCTCATATTTGAGAACTATGCTGGACTGAAGACCTCTCCTTTCTGACAATTTTTTCCCCTGACATAGCGCTAGTACTTACTACTGCTTTTTTTTTCTGGGGGATGGCCACGCTCCGGTAACTTGCATGAGCCACGCAGATTTTAGTCCTGGCCCAGTCTACTTGGATGTAAAGGCCCGAGCGTGGTTACAGGCAGATCAGTGGTGTCTAGTTCTCCCCTTCTCCCCCTGCTCCCCGCCGGGTGGCGTTTCATGGACAATACGTGTCCTAGTAGGACTGGCATTAGACCGGTGACAGTCCAGCAACACTGCAGCTGTTTACAGATTGTAAGTCTCTCCTAAACAGATGGAACAGGCTGGCAGCTCTAGTGAGGGTACCGAGTCCAGGGCAGCCCTCAGCTCAATGGATCATGCACAGGTGTGGGAAGCATTGGCAAACATCATGAAAATTTTGGAGGCACTGCTTAGTAGAGTGGACACAACTGGTGCCTCCCTTGCTAGTAATGTTGCGGATGTTCGCTGCCTCAAAGACCAGCACAATGTTCTTGAGCAGCGTGTGGAAGAGCTGGAAACCCAACATCTAAATGCCCTTCACAGGCTTAGGGACCACGAAGCTAAATTGGCTCAATTGTGGCACAGAGCGGAGGACCAGGAAAACTGGAGCAGGCAAAATAACATCAGGATCCTCAGGGTGCAAGAGGGGATGGAAGGCCAAAATATGGAGAGGTTCCTAAATGAATGGATCCCCCAGCTCCTCGGTGAATGGTGGAAAGAGCCTGTGGGGGTGGAATGCGCTCAACATTTTCCTGGCAGTCCAAATAGCAATAAGAGTCCTCGGACCATTATTGCCTACATACTGCATTTTTCTACTAAAGATAAAATACTCAGGACCACGAGGGAAGCTGGGGAGTTGACCTGGAAGGGCCATACCATTTCCTTCTACAAAGACTTTTCCCAGGAGGTTGCAGCTAAATGCAAAGCTTATAACCAGCTGAAGAAGTTGCTGAGTGCAAATGCCATTCAATATCGATTCAAGAACCTTACCTCCTTGCACCTATCGAAGAATGGTCAGTCTTTTCTGGCTGAGTCCCCTCGGGACGCTGAATCCTGGGTTCATAGTCACTGGTCTGGCCTGTTATCGGGGACTATGGGACCGCACGGATCATGGAACATGTGGAAAGGGACATTGATCGCAGATGGATGGGCCCCCACAATAAGAATCCCTGCACACAACAACAGCTCTGGGCCCCAGCAACTGAAGAGGCCACTCAGCCTAACCCGATTTATCTAGTGATGGTGTGGCAGCCAAATTAATGGACTTACCCAACTCCTCTCTCCCACTGAAGCAGCATCAGCGGGCTAGAAGCCCCCGCTCCTCAGCATCAGGCAACCCTGCTGCGTCCCCTCTGGCAAAACTCCTCCGGGTGGATAGGTCAGCCCTGGATACAGGAAAGCATCTGGACCCTGTGGAGAGCTGATTGGTGGGTCACTCAGAAGACCCAATCCCGTTGGATTGGGCCAAAGTGATGGAAGAGGCTGAAGATGATGCAGCAGTGACAGCGGGCCTGTTTAAACCTGGACTTAAAACTTTTGCTGAAGCTCTTACATCACCTAGCAAGGGAGAGCCATTTAAGAACACGTGATGTATTGAGGCTATAGTACATATGTATATCTCTCCAATGGCTGGCCTGGGCCACCGTACTTCCTAAGGGTCAATGGCAAGAGTGGAGGGACCTCCCTGTTTCCTTTCTCCTCCCTCTCTGTCTCTGCTCTAGCCGAGACCCGATCCTCGACCTTGGGAACTCTGTGCACACGCAACTATCCTTTTGGTAGCTGCAGGCTTCTGCTGCATGGTGTTGCCCTGTACTTTTAGCTTCTCTTGCGCTGCCTCCCCCTCCTTTTCCCTGTCCACTGAGCGCTGTGCACGGGCAATTTTGCCATATGGAAAGGGCCCATATACCTAGATGGACAAAAAATGCTGGATCTAGTGCTACCACAAGATGGCTTCACCCTCCTCGTGAGCATCCTGATCTGCCATTTCCAAATGCCCCCCCCATCCTCATCCCCCTCTTGACTCCCACATAACCTGATATTTACTCCCGATACCTGACCTGTAATTGTAATTATGTGACCTATAGAACCCTTCCCCTCCATATCCCATTTCCCGAACAGTCGGACGTATCCTGATACTCACTGGTTGAGGGTGCCCCACCTAGCTCAGGATGGTCAGGATAGTTGGGCCTATCCCAATTCCAGGAGGAGGGTCTCGGGTCCAATCCAGCGGAACAGGGTTGGAACAGATCACCCATATCTGATGTGACTTCCCCATGGCCGGATTACCCTATACGCCATTTACGCCACAGCGTAGAGCCCCGTGGCTCAGGAGGGCCCCCCATTATTTGCTGTACTGTACTGTCTACTCGGGGAGTAGAGTAACTAGCATGGCAGGCCGGCCGCATGTCAAATAAAAAAAGTTCTCCGACTTCTCCTCCGCTCCAGTCCAGCCACGCCTCCAGGCAGTGCCCCCACCCGCCCCACCCTGACGCTAGCGAACCCCTACAGAACACTACAGTTGGTTGCACGCCGCACCACTTTATTGGTCAGTGTGTACCATTAGGAGGTGTGGCTACTCAGTGTAGCAGGAATCAGCAGCACACAGCAGCTGTCTGTATTCTGTCCTGGTTGACTCATCAATGACGGTCTTTACCATCTGCTGGTCTGACTCCGAGGTTTCAAGCTGAACGGCTGGGCCAGCCCAGGCAGTAAAGAGAGGGGCTGGGCCCGGGCATGGGTGTCATCGTCGGCGGCTCGTTGTCGCCAACAAGACTCGCCATCAACGGTGATCGCCACAGTAGAAAGTCAGGACTCTCGTCTCGGGAGGAGGCTGTTCCTGGAGGGAGCAGTGAAGCACTGCAGTCTGCAGAATGGGGCACCCGGTCATTGTGAGCTTCAGGACACCAGCCCGGGAGACTAGTTGGACCGTGGACGACTCAGTTAATTCACGTGCGGCGTGCAGCAGCAGCAGCAGTCTGTGCTCTGCTCGTCCAGGTTAGCAGTATCATTATTTTGGATTGTGTCCTCCTCCTCCCAGTCCCATACATACATTCACAGGCTAGCAGTCAAGTTCACAAAGGGAGGCCAGGCAGACCATTAGGTCTGAGTTTTGTGCTATGTGCAGTTTAGCCCTTTCTTTGTGGAAGCAGCCAACCTGTGTTGTGAGGTAAAAAAAAAAAATATGGCTATTAAGTCTATTTGCAGCTACTTTTATTTTGTGCAAAATGAACTGCAGTTTCAACATTGCTTTGCCAGAAATTAAATAAATGCCAGTTTTCTTATCAATTTTATAGCACATTTTCACTACTTTATGCTCCTACACAAACTTATTACAACTATAATGTGGCTTATTTGATCAGAATGATTCATTTGATGTTTTGCATGTGAAATTTTGACTCCTACAGTGATTCCACAGGGTGCTTTTAAATGGTGATCCAGATAACTTTTTCATACCCTTATTGACAGCGATTGTGGTGTGGTGTGGTGTGGTGTGGTGTGTGTGTGTGTGTGTGTGTGTGTGTGTATGTGGGGGGGGGATTTCAATTACAGTAAAGCTTTCGCCAGTTTTGAGTGTTTATCTGTTTATTGCTGCCTTGCTGGCCCGGCGCTGCAGAAGAGTGGGATGTTGGCATTTAGGAGCCCCCAGGCCACAAAATATGACTTGGAGTAAGGGCCCCCACATCCATTAATCTGGCCCTGGACCTCCCCCCTTTATATATTTGGTGTCTGAAGCAGTGTGGCCGTGGGGTATACCAACCACCCTTCTCACACGTACACCTCAACACCATGACTGAGTTTGTATTGTGTACAGAAAGTTTATACTGTGTTATACTTAAATTGTTGTTGGATAGCTGTTTTGCTGCATCTACGGTTCCTCAAGTTATATAATTGATATCTTATCTTTCTTTGTTTTGCTTAGATTTCCTCTGCAGCCTACAGATGGAACACTTCCCACTGCTATCACTCCTTCTCTCTCAGCTATTGCTTTCTGAGGTTACTGATGACACGTGTTTCAGCACAAGTCGGTGCCCAGGTACTCCCCTTCCCTCTCTTCCTTCTCGCTTATTTGTCTCCTCTGCTGCTACTGAGTTGGTGAGTACTCCTTTTCTCTATTACTTACTGGGTGGTGCACAAAAGAATGACTCAGACCTCAATTGGACCGCGTGGCAGGGATTGCGTCTCTTGGAATGTGCGAGGGTTGAACCATCCAGTAAAACGCACCACAGTTTTGCAATTTTTAAGCTCAATGAGGGTGGACATAGCTTTACTCCAGGAAATGCACCTTACCACCCACACGGTCCAGTGGCTAAAGAAGCTTTGGGTGGGCACAGTGCTGGCCAGTTGTGCCTCCATGAAATCCAAGGGGGTTGTTATTCTACTACGGAAGTCGGGCCCCTGGACTGTGGAGGCCCAGCGCCGGGATTCACAGGTCAGATGGGTAATGGCCAAGTTGTCATATCCAGGTGGCAAAGCCATAGTAGCCAATGTCTATGACTTTAACACAGACATGGGAGACGTCTACCCTGATCTGAGCCAGGCCTTGGCTGAGCTCTTGGCTGAGGAACTTGACATCCCAACCTTGCTGGGAGGGGACCATAACCTGGTGCGAGATGTCTTTTTAGATAAATCTTTCCACACACCTCAGTCCCATCCAAGGGTCTTAGAATCCCTGAACACTCTAATATCAGAATGGGGGTTGGGGGACCCTTGGAGACTTCATCACCCGACCGGGCGAGACTATACCTTTTTCTCTAATGTACACGGGACACATAGCAGGCTTGATTTCTTGTTGGCCAACTATGCTGCCCTTCCCGGGATAGTGTTTACTACCATTGGCAGTATACTTGTATTGGACCATGCCCTGGTGACAATCACTTTTTGGCCCCCAGGGCAGGGACCGCCTTCCACGAGATGGAGGTGTAACCCACTTTTGCTGCAAGATGCAGCATTTTGAGATGTTTTAAAGGAAGAGTCTCATGCCTATTTCACCCTTAATACCTCAGGGGAAACCAGTGCAACTACAGTTTGAGAAGCCTTCAAGGCATTTATAAGGGGGGAGAATTATCTCCTACTCTGCGGCTAAAAACAAACAAAGGGCGCAACAGATAACTGGTCTATAAGCTGAATTTGCAGGCCTGGAAAGGCGTTTTAAGTTTTCCACTGCTCATCCACTTAACTTTCCTCTTCTGGCTGACATCACTGGCCTAAAATGCAAAATGAATGTATTGCTAAACAGAAAGGTGGAGTGGCAATAAACTTGGGCCAAACATCGCTCCTGGGAGGGAGGGGACAAGGGGGGAAACTACTAGCCTATTACCTCCGAAAGCAGCAGGCGTCCTCTAGGATCCTCGCTTCAAAGACCAAGCAGGGGAAGGTAGCGACTACACCCAAAGCTATCAATGAAACCATGCATAAATTTTATCAAGAACTTTATCAGTCCCAAAACACCTTGTCCGACGCCGAGTTAACCTGGCGCCTGCAAGAGTTCTGCCAAGGAGCTCACCTTCCACTACTTTCCGACAAGGAAGCCCATGCATTGGATGCCCCAATTACCCAGGATGAACTACGTCTGGCCTTATCCCACATGGCTAAAGGGAAGGCCCCGGTCCAGATAGGATGTCTGTTGAGTTATATCAACTGTTGCAGAATGAGATGACCACCCCCCTTTTAAGTGCTCTTCAGGAAGCCCAGAAGGACGCTTTACTCCCCTCCACTATGCGGGAGGCTCTCATCATGCTAATCCCTAAAAAAATCATTGGACTGCCTACCTCGTGTGAACTACAGGCCCATATCGCTCCTCCCAGTGGATACCAAGCTACTGACCAAAATATTGGCTGCCGGATTGTCCCCAATACTGTCAGAACTGATTCATCCCTCGCAGATGGGGTTCTCAGTGGGGAAGTCCAGCACAGACAACCTGCGAAACCTTAAATGGTTGGCTCTACAGTCCGACACTCCCATGGCTGCCTTGGTGATTGATTTCGCAAAGGCATTCGACTTTCTGGAATGGGCATACCTCCTCCAGGTTCTATGATTGTATGGATTTGGACCTCACTTTTGCTCCTGGGTATTCACTCTGTACAATCTACCCATGGCCAGGATCCTTACTAATAAGGACATCTTCCCCCCTTTCTCCCTGCACAGAGGTACCAGGCAGGACTGTCCCCTTTCCCCTCTGCTCTTCCTTGTGGCTCTTGACCCACTGATAAGGAAGCTTACCACTACCCCGAATATCACTGGTATCCCAGTGGGTGATTCTTCATGTTTAGTCAATGCTTATGCAGACGATATGTTGCTTACACTTTCTAATCCACAAGCCGCCTTACCCTCAATTCTGTCCATCCTGCAAGAGTTCGCTTCCCTATCAGGATTCTGGGTGAACCAAAAGAAAACCACACTTTCTCCATTAAATAAGAAATGCAGTAGGCACTGTCTGTTTGGCACGGATATTGCCTGGGCCCTGCAAGGTTTCCCTTATCTGGGTATCACTATTACATTAGCCTGGAAAGATTTAGAATCAGTTAATTTCTCCCCCCTTCTGGCATCATTAGCGGCCAAGATACAACGGTGGAGGAAGTTACGTCTCACCTTGAAAGGGAAAGTTGAAGCCATTTGAATGTTTATTTTCTCCAGGGTCTCCTATTTACTTTCCAATCTGTCTTTTCCTCTTTCTCAGAAGCCATTTCAGGCCTTAGATAGGCTAGTGGCACTTTTCCTCTGGGAGGGCAAGGCCCCTAGATGGGGACGTGCAAAGATGCGTGCCCACTGGGCCAAGGGGGGTTTGAACCTCCCCTGGTTCGTGAGTTATCAGCTTGCCTTTTGGATGGCCCAGGCCATGGCCTGGTTCACCCCTCGCTCTCCCCACCCCCCCGTGGATTCAGTTAGAAACTGCCTTGTCACCCAAGGTTCCTCTTTTTTCTCTCCTGTCCAGCAGACAACCCCTGGGGCAACACCTGACACCTCTTATGAAAGAGACATGCAGATCCTGGCATAGGGCGATGGCTCTAGCTGGGGTTCCAAAAGCGGACTACCCCCCTCCTCTTTGTTACGCCCCAATTTGGAATAACCCCCTTTTGAGAGTGGATCATAAGCTGATCCTTTGGAAACTCTGGGCCTCTAAGCACATCAGTACGGTTGTGGATCTCCTCCTTCCAAACACACACATACTGATGTCTTTTGAACAGCTCAGGGACAAATACGGCCTGCCATCCCAAGATCTTTGGAAATTTCTCCAATTAAGGAGTGCCCTAACTCCCCTTCTTAAGTCTGCCTCATCCCAATCCAAATGGAGCTGCCTAGATAATCCTCACCAACCCAACAGTGGCAAGGGCCTTGTAGGCTCCCTGTATAGAACACTTAGAGATACCCAGCCGGATGCCTCTCTCTCTAGCAAAATTGCATGGGACCGAGACCTTCCACACCCTATATCCCCCTCAGCAATGGTCAGAATGTCTCAGGGTGGCCCATACAGCTTATGAAGATTCCAAGAGCCAGCTACTTCAACTTAAAATTTTACTCAGATGGCATAGGACCCCCGCAATCCTTTTCAGTCGTCAGCTAATCTTACAGGACAGATGTTGGAGATGTCAATCTTCTTCGGCCCATTTGTTTCACATACTCTGGACTTGCCCAACAATACATACTTTCTGTATGCAAGTCCTGAAGGACTGCTACGCCATAGTAGGCACACAAATTTCCCTTCAGCACTACCCCCTGTTACTGGGGGATGCCTCCCCATTGAATACACTTTCCTATTATAGTAAAGCATGGGTCCTGGTTGCAGTTATGGAAGCAAAAAGAGCTCTCCTGTTGAAATGGAGGAATTCTTCACCTCCTACAATTTCACACTGGTGGGCGGCTATGGCTAGACTGGCCATTTTTGAGAGAATCACGGCAGTAGCTAGGGATAAACTGACTGGCTACCATCTTAAATGGGATGCATATTTGCACTCTCATATCTGCATGGTAGCACCCCTGCCATTGAAAAATCCCCCTGCTGTCTAAATATAGATTGTGACAACAGATGGGGTCCCCCCCCTCTCCCAAGGTAGTTAATACTTTTGTTCCCCACCACTGTGGTCTGTGTCTTTTACTCATCCCCTACCTTTCCTTTTACTCCTCTGATACTGTCTGACCTGGTTGTTATCTCTCCAACCGACTCCACCTGTAAAACGCTTGTCTGGCCCATTTTAACCAGCTTTTCTTTCCATACTACCCCAAATGTGTGTCTGTGGCTGCTTACAGTATGATGTGGCCAGATCATTTATGTTATAGGTGTTTTGAAATCCACTCTGGACTCTCAGATGTTTTAAGATAAGTTATTTCTTTCTTAAGTCAGGTTTATTGTCAATTAATGTAAAATCTGATATCTGGTCTACACATGCCTGAAACTGGAACTGCTGATGTTGATATGGATAGTATTGTATTGTGTATCCTACTGATGTTGTGCAAAGGTTGGAAAATCAATAACGTTTTACATGATAAAAAAAAAAGAGAAAAATAGTGTTCAGTAAAAATGTCAAAAGTAATTCAGTTCTAGTGGTGCAAAAACAATTACCCAGAAACAGACATCATAAAGGAAAAATAGAAAGAGGTTACTATTCAAAAAGTACACTGTGTAAATGATTTGTATTTTTCTTCTGAAGAGCTATACATTTAATTATAGAATATGATGGCAAACAGTTCCAAGTAAAATGCTATATTTTACATTGAGATTCTGAAACCCAAATAATATATAAAATGCAATGCATTGTTTAATTACTCATCAGTTTTTAGTTAGTATTTCTGCAAACTGGGACAGAATCATTTAGGTGTAACTCCTAGTTTTCAAAAGGGTCCCTGGGAGACCTGACCTTACAGCAGCAAGCTTGTTATGTGCACCTGAGAAGGAAGCTGTACAAAAGGCCTCAAAAGCTTGCATCTTAAACATCATGTTGGCCTATTAAACTTACCATAGCTGCCAAATAAAAATAACTTTTTTTTCTCCTGTTTTTCTGTGGGCTAACATGGGACTCCCAATTATTTCATGGGTTTTTAGAAATCAAAAATATTTACGCTACTTCTGGTAAAGAAAGGGCAGACAATAAGAAATAATTTACTTGCCAGGGTATAAAATGTATGCCATTTTTTTATCTACAAATAAGTACCATGCTGTCAGGGAGGCATAGTATCTCTCTCCTAATGTTCACACAAGTTGCATTTTGAGTGACTTATATTCACCACTTTTGCCAAACAAAGCAAGTGAACCATGCCCCCACCTGCACCGAATTCTCTTAAATGCAATAACCCCCAGGTATGTTGAGTGTAAACAGTATTAGAATAATTAGTACAAGAGGAAAAGAGTTACAGCTGACCTCTACATACCTTTCTTTTGTTAAACATTCAACAAGGAGCGTAGAAAATCACCAGCATACCCAGGGAAGAAAGTGAGAACTTAAGACACCTCTTGATGGAATGCAAAGCACATGCTGTAAAAATGTGCTGGGAATGCAGCCTTTCACTAACAAGAATAGCTTGAAAGAGTGGCTAAGACATGGAGGCAGTGACTGGAAAATCTTTATAAGAATTGTTGTCATACTGGACTTCTCATAGGGATTATTTTAATCTAGTGGAAGCCATTAGAGACATACTGGTTTGACTGCAGGATCTCAACTTTTCCAGACACATACATCAAGCCCTACTGTGCTGTCACACTATCTAAAGCACTTGCTAAGAGGCTGTGAAACTATTAATAAAAAAAAAGCTACCACCATTTGATGTGCCTTGTGTAGAGCTAAAAAATGGAATCAGTTGTTCAATAGTAATTACATTATGAAGTTTCATTTGCAAATCACCACCCTCCCCCCCTTAGGCGTTCTACCCAGATGCCTTTTTAATATGCCATGATTTATCAAGCTAATAATTAAAATTATAAATTGTTACTCCAGGGCAAGCAATTAAGCTATTTGTGGCTCAAAACTGGAAACCACAGCATAAGAGTTTATATATATATATATATATATATATATATATATATATATATATATATATATATATGTCCTCCTACAGCATATAGACACAGCCATGTGTGTGTTAGAAGCAGATTTCCCCAAAGCGGTAAGACAATGGCAAGCAATTTTCAGTTTCCAATCACAGATTTTCATGAAACTTTCTATAGAATTCTGCCAACAGACTCATGCAGCACAACCCATGATTGAATTTCTCACGTTCCGTAAGAAGCGGAATTCCAAAATACTGTGGTAGTTGGCAAAATTACTAAGAAAAGTCCACAAAAGTACTGTACACAAGTAAAATTCTATATTTAATGCATGTGTGCAAATGAAGAAACAGACATACACAGTCAGCCCTGGCACTTTGAAGCACTCTGCTTCTTCATTAGATTCTCTTTGTTCTAGTGGGTATATGAGATGTGCTCTTTCCAATAAGTTCTTCTGGTTACAGCTTCATCAAGGATGGTTTTGGAACAAAACCTGCTCTTTTAGTGAGATTTTCTAAGTTCCCAAATAAATCTACAGCTGGCCTCAGCACAATTCAATTACTCAAAATGTCCCCAAATTGGATCATCTGGACATTCTGGCCAAGATATTCCTGGGTCTAGATTAGGGTCCACCTAATGCTTGCTCCAGCAGCAAATTAGTGCCAACCAGTGGTATACTGAAACCTGCTTGGGCAATTTGCAAGCAGAAAAGGAATGTCTCAATATACTAGTCAGCACTATGCAGATTATGATTGCAAACTCCAGCCTCCTAGGCCAATAGGATGCTATGGGGTTGCAATCACAACTGGGCTGTTAGGGCCCACTAAATTCACTTGCTCCTCTGGAGCAATCTATCATATTGGTACCTTAAGATGCAAATGACCCTATAGCACTAACAAGTTGCTTTGGGATCATTTGCATCTCATTATGGCTTCATTACAGGCCAGGAGCAAACAGAGAATTAGACTCCCCCCCCCCATAGTACCTGTCAGGGCTGCTGGTGCTGGTACTGGTAGTCTAGTGCCTATGCCCCCTAATCACCCCCAATAGACATGAAAACCTCCCCTGGCAGTTAGTCATCCCTTCAAATACACCCTCTGGTAAATCCATCACTATCACTGGTGGCTAATGGTCCCCGGCTCTCCCCATCACCCTCTGTTATCGTGGAAAAATTTCCCTGATGTCCAGTGGTCTCAATTACCCCTGATCATCCTTCTGTTATTATGGGAACATGTCCCTTGTGACCTGTGGCTCACCTGCCTCCAACTACCCCACTGATATACAGTTTGTCCAATATTTTCCTGGTGGCTGGTGGTCCCCCTGCCCCCTGGTCTGAATTCCTCCACTTAACTTGACCCACTCACCCTGTCCCTGGTATGTTTCCCATAGGTCAGACCCCCAGCCCACCTGTTCCATCCTCCCATGACAGTTACTCACCTCCATGACTGGCTGCCAACTTACAGGTTGTAATTGTGCACCTACTGTAATCAGCTATGAGTACAGTAGGTGCACGATCATGAACTGTCAAGTAGTGGCTAGCTGTGGAGGTGGGTGGGTGGTCTGTGTTGGTCATGGGGGGCACTGAGGATGGGGAAAGTGAGTCAGGGGGCTAACCAAATGGGGTGTACACTGGGAAGAGGGCAAGCAGGTTTGGCCAAGTAGGGGGAATTCAGACCCAAGGGTGTGGGGACCACTAATCACCAGGGAAATATTGGAGCTATATTGGTGGGGTGTTTGAGGGACAGTGGACTACTGAGCACCAGGGACATGTTCTTACAATAACAGAGGGGTGATCAGGGAGTGGAGGAGAACACCAGCCACCAGGGACAGTGACAGATGTACCAGCAGTCGTGTTTGGGTGCGAGGGGATCGCTAGCCACTAGGGATAGTGACAGATGTGATGGTGGGTGTGTTCAGGGGGCTGAGGGAACACTATCCACCAGGGATAGTCACAGGTGTACTGATGGGTGTGTTCAAGGTGTGGGGGGACCAGGGATAATTGCAGATGTACTGATGAGTGTGTTCAGGAGCAGAAGGGACCACTAGTTACCAAGGATAGTGACAGATGTACTGATGGGTGTGTTCAGGGGAAGGGGGACCACTAGTTACCAGGGATAGTGACAGATGTACCAGCAGGTGTGTTTAGGAGGTAGAGGGGATGACTAAGCACCAGGGATAGTGACAGATGTACTGTCAGTGCATTCATGGAGCAGGAGGCACAGTTACGGCCTGCAGCCCATAAGGACTGGTTTCGGGAGGCAGTAATTAGCATATCACTGATGGCCACTTACCACCTCTCCAAAGCTACCAATATGCTGGTGCACCTCTATGCAAGATGCTCTCAGCTGTTTTGCCAACTTTATCTGTTCCAGCTACTGTTTTCCCCAGAGCAAACCCAGTTTGAGCATGGAAACCAGGCTTTTGTGAATAGGAGCTCAGCACAAAATCTGGTTTGCTTGTGCAATCCCGGGCTTGTGCCAGGACAAAGTTTTATAAATCCTGGCCCTGATCTTTTATAAGACTGCAATATCTCTTTTTTATGGTCTCCTTTTTCCTTCTTTCGAACTTCACGTTCTATTTATTGGCAATATTCATATCCATAGGGTTTTGTAAATAATTTACCAGAGATTATATTTCAGAACTATATTGCAGATTAATGGCTATTACAACCCCTATATTGCTGTCAGGACATAAACACATACAATTTTCTTTGGTTATTGGTGCTGAGGCTTTTTTATGAAAGTATAGTTGCATCCAGTTGCATTAGCCAATGCTTCAGGCCTACTTTTATTTTGTACTTGTTTTTTAGTGCTCTTATTGTTTTTATTATCAGTCTTTTATCTAGCTTTTTGGTTGTCCTGGCAAATTAGATTTAGGGGTTAAAGTTTTCTTCATTATCTTCTACTTTTTGTTTTCATTTAGTAGTGCAGCAGGAGGCATGAATTACAGTAACTAGGTCATTATATTGAAAAAAGGGCTTCACCTAGGCAGTATGCTTAGATGGAGAAAACCACAGTGGATGACCTTCAGCACATGAGGTCTAGCAGTCAGTTGTCTATTATGACTGATCCATGAGTTCAGGGTAGTATCGCCTAAAGTGGTGATGTTCGGGTGAAACTACTAGATGAGATATTTGTGCAGCAAAATAGCCAGTAATCTCTGAGGAAGAGTGTTGGCCACTCTGCTGCATAACTATGTCATATAGACAGATGAGACACATCACTGATGCCGTACGTGACTACTCAGTGGCAGCCTGCCCTGACACAGAGACCAGGCAGACTGGGGATACCCCTACCTAATGGTTTGTAAGAGAGCCTAAATAGAGGGGGAAAGTAAGGCAGTAAAGCAGTATGATGCCCTCCATCTCTAGACACTCACCAATGACGCATATAGGCTCCGATCCATCCCTACCTCCCTATCAGATCCTGGTATAGAGGAGGGGAGCCCCAAGAGGTAGAAGAGTTACAGATATGAACTTCAGGAGGGTATCCAGTGAACAGCAATTGATTGCTTACAAAAAATGGAGACTCAGTTATGGTGCCTGTGTTCAGGGCTACCTGCAGGGTGGTGACCGGATACCTGGGTTGGCAAGGTTGTGCGATGGGAAGTGCACGCATGTACACATGCATGGGGGAGAGGAAGGGGCAGGGAGGTATGTGAGAGGGAGTGTGGCAGGCAGCTGCCGAGCTGGTCAGCTAGTGTGGTGGATGGGGTGGTCGATTTGGGTGTGCAGGGTTCGGGTCTGGAGTTGTGTGTTTTTTTCTTTGTCCTGGCAGGCGGTTTGTTTTTATTTTAAGAATTTCACCTTCCCCTGACATGCACCCCCCTGGAGTCGAGAATCCTTAAGTGGGAGGGGGAGTGGGGGCAGCCCCCCGCATACATGTAAATTTGGTCACCACCTTGCAGTTCACCACAATTAATTTTTGATGATGTACACTCACCCAAATGGCGATCACAATTCCTCAATCACCATTATGACATAGAACCCTCCAGGAGGTGGCAGCAGAAGTATAATTGGGCAACTACTGTTGATGTCAGGATACGCAGCTGCATCTGTAGAGGATACAGGTAATTCCACTGGCACACACGGATGAAAAATATAAATATAAAAATGTATGTACCAATTGGAGAGGTCAGAGTTATGTCTTGTGTAAAACTAGAAATACTTTAACTACTAGAGAACTACTGAGTTACTTTACGATTCCAACAGAAATAAAATTTGAACTTGATAATTAGAATATGTGATATAAAAAATCTTGTAGTCCTTTGAAACCCATAATCTGATGTAAAGTATCAGATGAAGAAACTGTATGTCTTGAAAAGCTGTGTATCTCATATATACGCTGGTTAGCCTAATAAAGGTACAATATTGTCAATGTCAAGATAAATGTTTTTCTTTAGTTTTCTATGCAGAGCCCAAAAAAATGCAACATCAAATAAACAAAAAATGCAACATCAAATAAATGAAAAATGCAACATCTAATAAACAACAAATGCAACATCTAATAAAAGACTGTCATCATCTCACAATATGTGCATACTCATAGTCAGTATTTAAACAAAATTGTAAAAACAGAATTATATGATGTTTCAGTATGATTTTTAAAACATTGTTATGCTAAGCTGTTAGAACTGGGGCTGGCAGTATCAATCAATCAATCGTTTATTTATAAAATAGCGCTATTCCAAAACCATAGTATTAGTACAACCATAAAATACATAAAAACAATTAAGCATATAAAAACATCTGCAGTATAGCATAAAGGTTAGAGTAACAAGCAGTGCATGAGTTTGGTACATTCAACAGGCCTGGGTTTGATTCCCACAACCTCCACCTGCATACTGTGTGACTCTGAGCAAGTCACTTAACCACCCCCAGTGCTCCTGGGTTGCCCCTGAAGACAGGCACCTGGGCCTAGTGGGCCTTACCCAGTTACCAAAAAATAACAAAACTGTATAGTTCCTGTTTTGATTCTTCATTTTATAGAACGGTTTTGTGGCAGTTATAAAAAATGAAGGAGAATTTTAGGTTCTTTTTGTTGAAAGTAGACTTAGTAACTTATTTAGCTGACTTTGTAGTGTAAATCTGCAAAATAATACATGTACATTCAGATGGACATTACAGTGATTGAAACAAGGCACATTTGGCTGTACATTTTTGCATTACTGTAGTTTTTGAGATGATTTTTTGCTGCCACATACTATCCTAGTGTGCTCTGATCTGATTCACAACCTCCTGTAGGATGTAAATCTACTAATCAGGATGAAAACAGCAACTGCTCTGTTAGAAACGCTTTCCCCACATGAACATTCATATGGGAAGCTACAAGTTGCAAGCAGGAATGTGCTTCAGGGCATATGGATATGCAGAAGTGCTCCATCAGGTGTGGCAATGTCTGGGTAGGCGTCCTGGCAGGATGACTTGGAGGAGTTCTGCCAATTCTGGAACATGCATTTCATGGAGCAGGACTGAGCTGTATTCAAAGAATAAGTGACTCAGAGTATGTAATTGTAGTTTCTTCTCTCGAAATGTGACCTGTCCTATGACTGATGACAGAATGTGATCCAGGAGATTGTCTGCAAACTAAAATTATTCTCCATTAAAGACATTCATCATCTGCTGAAACCAAAATGAGAAAACACTGGGTGATGTATTGTAAATTCCAAGGCAAGATGTAATAGCATGGTAAAAGAAAGCAACGTGATCCAGTGGTTGGAACTCAGAATGGTGAACTGCAGTTGACAGATGCCAGCTTCAGTCCCCAAAACAGCTGTTTTTCTCACTTTGTGATCTTCAGTAAGTTACTTGAAGCCCTTCTGTTTTACAGTACTCCTCCCAGCTGTGTAATTGGACAAAAGCAGGATGCCACAGAAAATTAGCATTGTTGCATCTCAGGTCAGCAGTCCTGGGTAAATAATACAAATACAGTTCAGCCTCCTGAAATCCTAGACATTTGATGTTAAATCATGTTGAGGGCCCATTCTCTGTAGTGTTTTTAAAAATTGTAGTGAGAAAGAAATAATGTGATTTACTGGGCATTGAACCCAGACCCTCAGAATACCGCCCCACTCATCCAACCACTGAGCTACAGGCTCATATGGTTGGACCTATGTTTCTCAGACATGTCCTTTCTCTGGTGCTGCATATCCTGCAACAAGGAATAATCAAGATGACAATTAGATATATTTTTTGTTTTGTTTTGGGATTTACTAAAGTATCATGTGTGCACAAGGCCTAGCCGAGTGCCATAAATCACACAGATAGTGTATAAATCCAACAACACACAGCCTGGTGTGTATTATTGCAATTATAACATTTTCATCAAAGGAAAAAAGACACACAAAAAAACTTCTTATTAGTTAAAACTAACAGCAGGCACATTACTCATGTGTGCTATGAGATGCACTCATGGTTAAAGACAAAGACTGACCCATCAGATAGCAGGATTTGGAAAGTTCGCATATCCAACATTGTTTATTCTCTTCTGACTTTGTGTATAATTATGACATAATCCTTCTTTTGGTTTATCCTTCATCAGTTCTACTGTGTAGTACTAAACCATAAGATGTATCTAATTGTTAATGGGTACTGGTCCCTCTTGCTTTCCCTCTCCCTTCCCCTCTCACTCCTCTCCCCCTCAGTCCTACCTGGTCTCAGTTCCATAACCCCTTTTGCGCCTTTCCAGCCAACCCGTATCTAGCCGCACTTTGCCGTATGCGTCTCTATGCCCAGCCGAGTTCCAGTTCCATAGCCCCGGGTCCTTTCAGCACCTTTTCCATAAAGCAGTAACTAGCCGTACTTTGCATGAGTCCCTGAGCCCAGAGCGAGTTTTAGTTCCACAGCCCGGGTCTTCTGGTGCCTTTTCCCGCTAAAGCCCGTGTCCAGCCACTCCTTGCGTGCGATGCCTTCAGCCCTAGCTGCCTCTCCTGATCCAGCTCTGTTGCTATTGGATCCTTTGTGCCTTCCCACTAAATGCTGCACCTTGAAATTGTGTTCCCTCAGCTCCTCCTTGCCTTACCCTCTGGTTTCATCCTCTTGCTTTTCTGCAAACTCTTCCCCCCTACCTGATGTTATCGCCGTACTTTGCCGTGTCGTCTCTGTGCCCAACCAGTTCTAGCTCCCTTAGCCCGGGTCCTTTTAGCGCCTTTTCGCAAAAGCCGTAACTAGCCCGTGCCGCGCGCAGGTCCCTGAGCCTGGCCGGTTTTAGTTTACCATGGGTCTTCTTAGTGCCTTTTTCCCGCTAAAGCCGTAATTAAGCCGCTCCTTGCCGTACATGCTTTCAGCCTAGCCGCCTCTCCTGATCCAGCTCCGTTGCTATTGGATCCCTTTGTGCCTTCCCACTAAATGCTGCACTTGGAAACTGTGTCCCTCAGCTCCTCCTTGCCCCTCACCCTCTGGTTTCATCCTCTTGCTTTTCTGCAACACTCTTCCCCCTACTTGCCATTCATCCCCCCCGCTCTGCCGTCCCTTGGTTCCGCGAGCCCGGCTGTGTATCCCTGCCCAGCACTGCAAGGCCGTTAGCTGCTCTCTTCCGTCCTTTCAGATCATTGCCCTCCACCTCTCATCAGTTTCACACCTCCTTGTAGTCCTAAAATCCCCCTTACCTTCCCTTTCCTCTCTCTCTCCCCTAAATGCTCTTGATCTCCGCCAGTACCCTCTGCCTGTTAGAGCCGTGTGCCTGCCTTTGAAAATCGTGTCTGTACTTGTACTATTGTACCGTTACCTGTATTATGTTAACTAAACTGACCTATTTTGTACTGTAATTGTGTCTCCCGGGTCATGCCTGAAAATAGTCACCTGTTGGCTAGTGCACCTACCCGGTTAACAAAAACTAAATAAATAAATAAATTTCTTTCTCACTAAAATTGGTGATTTAAATTGCTTAGAAGTGGCTAATTCTGCAACCCCCCCAAAAAAATCAAATTGTCATCTTACTTATTCCTAGTTGCAGGATATGCAATACCAGAGAAACGAAGTGTGTCCAGAAACCTCAGGTCCAATAATGCGAGCCTGTAGCTCAGGGGTTAGAGCACCAGAATGGTATTCTGGGGGCCTGGGTTCAATTCCCAGTAAGATACAATATTTCTTTCTTACTATAAATTGCTTTTCAGAGCCCATATTTGTATATTTATACAGTGTGTATTTTACTATATTTTTAATAAGCTTGTTGTGTATTAGAAAGTTGTTTGTATTCCTATTGTCTTTCCCTTTCCCCAGGCATGGCTGAAAACAGGTATTTGATCCAGTCCACTTTCTTGGTGAATCAAATAAAAATATAATAAAATAAATAAATAATACTGTGCGCATGCACACACACACACACACACACACACACACACACACACACACAGCGCAGACACATCTAATTTTCATCTTGACTATTCCTAGTTGCAGGATATGCAATGCCAGAGAAAGGAAATGTGTCTAGGAAACCCAGGTCCAGCCATGTGAGCTTGTAACTCAGTGGTTAGAGCACTGGGATGGTTTCATAGGGGCCTGGGTTCAACTCCTAGTATGTCACATTATTTCTCTCTCACTACAGTACAATTTGTGATTTAAATTACTTATCAGTGGCTAATGCTGCACAAACAAAACAGTCTTATTGTCATAGTGCTTTTACAGAAAAGTTTATCATTGTCACGTCTCAGCAAACACATCAATCACATTCATGAACTGTGGTTTTAATCCAGTTTCACTTTACTACATACCCATTTCACAGTTAAGCTGTGTGAAATTGACAAACATTTTCTTCTCTTAGTGTTTGTGAAATGTGGCAAACGTTTATAACTGTAAAATGGACAAGAAAAATTCTGCTATTTGATTGATCAGTCTTTGTCTTTACCCATGAGTAAATCTCACAATATACACATAAATAAAGTCCCAGCTGTTACTTTTAACCAATAGGAATTTTTTTTCACCATTTTTCTATGGGAAAATGCTATAATTGCAATAATACACACCAGGCTGCACGAGTGTTAGATTTATCCACTTCTTGGAGTACCCAAATAATCTCCCTGCAGCCTGTCTGTCAAAGACTCTACTGTACGCAGACGATGCAGTCACATACACAAGTGGCTCAAACCCTGAAATCATAGCACAAGATCTACAAAACAGTTTCAAGGCTCTCAAAATGTGGATCAGACAAATCAAATTGCTGCTACACTATAAGAAAACCAAAACAATGCTTTTTTTTCCAAGCCCACTAGTATGATAAAGGCCCCCTCACCTCACTATTCTACATAATAATGGAATTCCCTTGGAACTAGTTTCCTCATTTAAATACCTAGGGGTAACCCTAGATGACACACACTCTTTCACCTCATATGTGGACAGTATTGTAAGACAAACCAATATAAAATAAGGTGTTTGGATTAGACACAGACACTACCTCACCACTGAAGCAAAATGCATGGCAGTAACTAGCTCAATCCTCCCGGCAATAGACTATGGCCTGCCAGTCTATGGATCAGTTACTGACACAGTTCTCAACAGGGTTCGGCTACTCCTGAATAAAATCTGTCAAGTTGTTCTCGGGGCAGATAGGCTTACACACATGCGCTCTTTACTCACAAACCAGTTGGCTCAAACTGCAGGACTGCATTAAATATCAGGTATGTCTACTCGAGATGAAGGTGCTCAAGGGCCTCTCACCTACCTCCATCCAAAATCTACTTATCCCTGTAAATAACCAATATGCAACAGGAGCATGAACAAGAATGCACTAACTGTGCCTTTCTGCACACCAAATTAAGGCTAATGCTCCTTTGGCTTTCAGGCACCACACTGGCTAAACGAACTGCCAGAACACCTCGTGCAAGTCCCAGAACTACCTACAAGACAGAACTAAGAAAAGTGCTCACATTAAGGTCCAGATGTGACTGCCACCTCTAACATGCACTTTCCTCTTTCTTTCTTTCTTTCTTTCTTTCTTTCTTTCTTTCTTTCTTTCTTTCTTTCTTTCTTTCATCACCGTATGGAAGAACCCTGACTACCCTACTAGTTGTGTAGTGTAGTGGTTTTGTGCAGACATGTGGAATTGTCCTAAAATTATTTTTCTAGTAACTGCTATTGACAAAAGTTCCCTATAAGCTGCCTCCTGTACCCGCTTACTTATTCAATTTGTAATTATCAACCTGATAAGGAACCTTTGTAAATGAGACCCCAAGCTCAAAGGTGTTTTCTGAATGTAACAATAAACAAATAAATAGAAATAAAATAAGGCACTCGGCTGTGCCTTGTGCTACAGTAAATGATGCTTGAGTAAATCTCAAAACAATCTGCACCTTGTCAGGCATTATTGCTTAAAACTCTACATTTTGCAAAACTGGGAATTCAGCAGATGTTTTCTTATGATCTGAAAGTTTTGTGTGACAACTTGAGTGTTTTTTCCATGATTTAAAGATGTAGTGCTTGGCAGCAAATATTTATTTGTGTCCTTACCAGGACAGAAAAATTACTGGGGTTTTTCCTTAATGTGTTTTATTTTGTTTTTCTGTGACGTAAGGACTTTATGCATGGCAGAACTCCACAGCATGTATACAATATTGGGAGATATCCCATTAATGTGAAATATACAAATTTTACAAGACTTTCTCTTATGGGAAAACAAATTGCAATGCTCTGTTTCAGAGCAGAAATCCTCTGCCTGGAAAAAAACTATTTCTGTACTAATGTCTCTTCTAGCTCTGTCTGTCTTCTTAAATGTCTTATGAACTGCATGGTATACCTTATGGAACATCATTAATTACCATTGATGTGATAAAATACCACAGATGGTATCCGTTTAGAAACACAGAAACATAGAAACGTGGAGGCAGAAAAGGCCCGCCAGGCCCATCCAGTCTGCCCAGGTTGCCTAGACTACTGCTAGGATTTAACTGTAACCTCCTCCCCTTGCCAACAGGCCCTGTGCCTGTCCCACACCCCCTTGAACCCTCCCACCATCCTCTCTCTGACCATTTCTTCTGGAAGCCTATTCCATTCATTCACTACCTTTTCTCTGAAAATGTGCTTCCTAATGTTTCCTCTGAAATTCTCCGCTACAATTTGCAAATCATGGCCCCTTGTCTTCGATTGCCCATTTAGTTGGAATATGCTCCCTGCTGCCACTTTGTTAATACTCTTTAAGTATTTGAATGTCTCAATCATGCCCCCCCCTTTGTTCCATGGAGTACATGTTTAGGACCCTCAGTCTCTCCTCATATGTTAAGTGACCGATTCCCTTAACTATCTTTGTCACGCTCCTCTGGATGCACTCAACCTTCTCCATGTCTTTCTTTAGGTATGGACTCCAGAACTGGACCCCATACTCCAGATGCAGCATAACCAGCTAGGTGTACAAGGGTATTATGACCTCCCTCCTCCTACTAGTGATTCCCCCCCAATGCAACCCAGCATCCTGCTGGCTCTTGTCACTGCCTTCTCACAATGTTTTGCTACCTTCAGGTCCTATGTAATGTTGATGCCAAGGTCTCTCTCCTATTCAGATACCTTTAGTGGTTGCCCTCCCATGCAGTACACCACTATTTGATTTTTCCTGCCTAGGTGCATGATCTTGCACTTCAATGTACTGAAAGAAAGTTGCCATGCTCTGGACCATTCCTCTAGTTTCCTCAAACTCTTCACATAGTCTCAACCTCTCCTGTGTGTCTACTCTATTGCAGACCTTTGTGTCATCCACAGACATACCCTTCCCTCAAGACCCTTTTCTATGTCCCCTATAAATACAATGAATAGTAGTGGGCCCAACATTGACCCTTGGGGAACCCCACTGATGACCCTTCCCTCCCCTGAGGGTACCCCATTTATTACCACCCTCTGACTTCTACCACCAGCCAGTTCTGCACCCACTGTACTACCGTCCACCCAAGTTTCAGACATCCCAATTTATGCAGTAGCCTCCTGTGTGGCACAGAGCTGAATGCCTTCCTGAAATCAAGGTACGTAATGTCCACCAACCCCCCAGATCCACTACCTTGGTGACCCAGTCAAAGAACTCTATCAAGTTTGTTTGACAGGATCTACCTTCAGTGAACCCGTGCTGGTGTTAGTCCAGCAGGCCGTTTGCTTCCAGGTAGCTGGTGATTCTGCTTTTTAACAGTTTTTCCATGAGCTTGCCAACCACAGACATAAAGCTTACTGGCCTGTAATTGCTCACCTCTTCCTCCCTCCCTCTTGTGAATGGGTACCACATCTGCCCATTTCCAGTCACTGGGGACCACCCCTGATTCTAAGGACCTGTTGAAAAGGGCAGTCAAAGGAGCTGTCAGCACACCCCACAGCTTCCTCAACACCTTGGGGTGCATCCCAAACAGCCCCATCACCTTATCTACCTTCATACTCTTTAACTCTCTGGGGATCTCCTTTACCTGGAAGGGACTCATGTCCACTCCATCCCCCTCTTCCTCTTTTACCCTTGTGTTAACGCCCTCCCACTCGTTCTTTGTGAACACCAAGCAGAAATAGCTGTTCAGCAATTCAGCTTTCTCCTGGTCTTCTACCATCAGCTCTCCACTATTGTTCTTTAGTCTGTGTATCCCCAGCTCTGTTTTCCTCTGCTCACCTATATACCTGAAAAAGGTTTTGTCCCCTTTTTTGACCGCATTGGCAATGCTCTCCTCCATTCTAGCCATTGCCTGTCTTACCTCTAGGCTCGCCTCCTTTTGCCTTGCCTGGTACTTTGCCCAGTCCTCTTCCCTTTGCATTGTTTTAAACCTTCTGAACTCTAACCTCTTTGCCCAGACTCTCTCTGCCACCTCCCTGCTAAATCACAGGGTCTTTCTTCTCCTTCTGTTCTTACTCAGTCTCCTTATGCAGAGGTCTGTGGCTCTCACAATGACCCCTTTATTGTATCCCACATGTCCTCCACCCCCCTGAGCTCCCCACCCCTTCAAGTGCTTGATAACTGTAGTCCCACATTCTCTTAAAATCTGCTTGCCTGAAATCCAGCACCTTAACCTTGGTCCAGTGAACATCAGCCGATGTATGTACTGTAAACCAAATGGTGCTGTGGACACTCATACCAAGGTTCTCCCCCACCGATACCTCCCCTACCCTATCACCATTTGTCATAACTAAATCCAGAACCACCCTCTCCCTAGTTGGTTCCCCAACCAGCTGTTTGAGTAGGGCTGCTTGTAACAAGTCCATGATTGCCCTACTTCTGGTGGATGAGGCTGATAGGGTGCCCCATTCCACTTCCGGTAGATTGAGGTCCCCAGCAGCAGCACCTCACCCCTATTTGTCATCCTCAGGATCTCTTCTGTCATCTGTTTATCTACTATTATCTGCTGCGCTGGTGACCTGTATATCACTCCAGTGCTTACTACTGTAAATCTCCCTTTCCCTTGGTCAACAAAATCCATAAACCTTCTGCTTCCCCCATCTACCCTGCAGTTCCGTAGCCCTGATCCCCCTCCCTCACATAATGTGCCACTCCCCTACCTCTCCTGTTCACCCTGTCCCTCCTAAACAATGTATATCCTGGTATTATCATGTCCCAATCCTGGCCTTTGTGACACCAAGTTTCAGTAATTCCCACTATGTCAAGGTTACCCTCAGCCATGAGCACTGCCAGGTCTGGAATCTTGTTTCCTAGACTCCTAGCATTGGTACACATGGCTCTCCCAAACTCCAGACTCCCATTTTCCTTCCCTTGTACTAGCTTGCCTACCCGCTCCCCCAACTCGGTGCTTTGCATTCTGTGAAGGAGGGCTGATTGCCCCCCTTATCATCTGCCCTGTGGTGTGACTCTACCTGTACCCCCCCCCCCGATTTAGTTTAAATTGTAGTGGTGCTCCATGTACTCTGCTAGTTTACACTTTAGCACTGCCTTCCCTTCCCTATTTAAGTGCAGCCTATCCCTATAAAGGCATCTATCCTAAAGGACCCTGTAAAGGCATCTATCCTAAATAGATACTTTTGCTCAGTATTTACTGAAGAGAAGGTAGGGCAGGGCCCACAGCTCAGCATCATGGACACAGGGGGGAGGGAGGTGAGCACTACTCCCTTCACAAAAGAAAGGGTCCTACAAGAGCTTGCTAAGCTCAGAGTGGATAAGGCAATGGGACCTGATGGCATACATCCCAGGGTACTTAAGGAGCTAAAGGAGGAACTAGCAGAGCCATTAGCAGAATTGTTTAGTGAGTCACTGAGCACAGGAGAGGTCCCAGAAGACTGGAGAAGGGCTCATGTGATCCCGCTCCACAAGAGTGGTAGCAGGGAGGAGGCGGGAAACTACAGATCAGTCAGTCTTACCTCAGTAGTGGGCAAGATTATGGAGGCACTCCTTAAGGAAAGGATAGTGCAACACCTGGAATCCATAGAGCTACAGGATCCAAGACAGCATGGGTTTACAAAAGGAAGGTCTGTCAGACTAATCTCATAGATTTCTTTGACTGGGTAACCATGAGAGGTGGACAAGGGGGAGCAGTTGATGTCGCCTACTTGACTTCAGCAAAGCTTTTGATACTGTTCCACATAGAAGATTGATAAATAAGCTGGGTAGGCTCGGGGTGGGTCAGAAGTTGGTCAACTGGGTGGCAAACTGGTTGACTGGCAGAAAACAGAGTGGTGGTAAATGGTATACAGTCAGAAGAGATGCAAGTCACAAGTGGGGTACCTCAGGGATCAGTCCTGGGGCCAGTCCTATTCAACATATTCATTAGTGACCTTGCAGATGGACTAGAGGGTAAGGCTTGTCTGTTTGCAGATGACACCAAGATCTGCAACAGAGTAGATGAGCCAGATGGGGTGGGCAGAATGAGAAGAGATTTGGATAAACTAGCAGAATGGTCAGAAGAGTGGCAACTGGGATTTAATGCAAAGAAGTGCAAAATCATGCACATAGGGAAGAGAAACCCTGAAGCCACTTATAGGCTGGGAGGGGAGTTGCTAGCAGTCACAAAGGAAGAAAGAGACTTGGGCATCATCATCACTGATGACCTGAAATCATCCAAGCAGACCTCTAAAGCAGTAGGTAAGACTAGGGGGGTGTTAGGGTGTATTAGTAGGCGTATCACAAGTCGTAAGAGGGAGGTAATAATCCCTCTGTACAAGACATTGGTTAGGCCCCATCTGGAGTACTCAGGCAGTATTGGAGGCCACACCTTCACAAGGACATTAACCAAATTGAGGCAGTCCAGAGAAGGCAACCAAAATGGTGCAGGGACTGCATCAGAAGACATATGAGGACAGATTAATGGAGCTCAATATGTATACCCTTGAGCAAAGGAGGAGAGAGGTGATATGATCGAGGCATTCAAACACCTTAAGGGCATAAACAAGGTGAAAGAGTCTAACATGTTTAAATATAAGAAAATAGCAGGACAAGAGGACACAGCATGAGATTAGAGGAGGCGATTAAAGGGAATGTGAGGAAATTCTTTTCACAGAAGGTGGTGGATGCATGGAATGGCTTACCACAAGAAGTGGTGGCTATGAATACAGTGCAGGGCTTCAAACAGGCATGGGATAGGCATAAGGGAGCAATACAAATGACTATGAATAGATAGGTCACTGACAGAGCAAAGGCCGATGGCACATTTATAAGGTAGAAAAAGAAATGGGCAGACTGGATGGGCCTTGCGGTCCTTATCTGCCGTCAACGTCTATGTTTCTATGTTTCTATGTTTCTATCCAAGGCAAAAAGGCTGTCATCTCTCCACGTTGTCCCCCAGTCCCCCACCAACCCAAAACCTCTCTGGGCACACCAGCTGGAGAGCCAACTGTTAAACTCTGCTATCCTCTGCCTCCTCTCAGAGTTTGCCCTTGGGACTGGCAGCACCTCTGAGAAAGCCACTAATTTAAACCTCAAACTGCTGCAGAACATTGCTAGTACTCCAAATCTTGACTGCACCTCTAATAAACTGTTTCGCGTGAGGTCATTTGTACCCAGGTGGAACAACAAGTGGGTCCTCTCAACCTGCTTATTCCCCCAGAAGGGGATGTGATGAATGACCTGTGCTGCAGTCATGCCCGGCAGGCATTCAGTCCAGATCCTGCTGCCTTTGCCCCCCCTTCCCCTCCAGCTAATACCCTTAATAATGGAGACCCAACAATCAAAACCCTTTCCTCCACCCACCTTAGACTGCCCCTTTTTCCTGCTGGCTTCCCAGAGCCTTTCACTATCATGTTTTCCCAGCTGTTTCTTCCCCTCTCCCATTGCCCCCTCCCTAGTCTTGACCACCCCATTAGCCACCCTCATACTTTGCTCCTTCCAGAGTCCAGTCATTTGACTCCTATCTCTACTCCCCCTTACCCCAGGCTCTATGTCCCTGCCCTGCCCTGCTTCCTCCTGCTTTGTGACTGGCTCCATGTCTACCCCCTGCCCCTCTTTACCCAGTTTTGTGGCAGGAGTTTGTATTTCCCCCCAACTCCTCTCCTTGCCTGCTTTGTCCAGCTTAGTGTCTGAAACTTCCAACGTTTGGGTCCCTATCCCCCTACTGTGCTGCTTAGGCCCCTCCTCCATTTTGCTAACCCTTACTTCACACTTTGGACTGAGACTGTCTCGGGGTGGTTCCTCCTGTATGCTGTCATCTCTATGCTTGCAGTTTATTCCTGCTCTGTTTGCAGGGGGGACTCCCATCATCCCTTCTGCTATGGGTTTTAACAGTCTCTTCCTGACTGCACCCCCCCCCCATGGATTTCCATTATCACTAACTTCCTTTCTCTCCCCCTCATCCTTTGACAGCAGTGCAGCAAACCTATTTTTGTGCAAGATGCCCCCCACTTGCCCTACACCTACAGGGGCATGTCCCCCCTTTCTTCTCACAAATTTCCTAGGACCCTTACCACAAACCACCTGCCATCCATTCTGCTCATACTCCTGCCCTTTACTGACACTGGTATCCCCCTCCAATGTATCCCTATCACCCCTCTCTACTCTACCCTCCTTGCCTTTGTACCCATTTGTACTCCTCCACTCCATCTTCAGCCCCTGCCTGCCTGCTGCTCCCCTGTCCCTCACAGCCCTGAGTGAGTATTCCCATCCACCCCTTTTCCAACCTACTCCCTCAAAATGCCTACACCAGTCCCACCTACTTCTACCCCTCTCCTCTGCCCATTCAAGTGACCATCTCAGACCCCACACCACACCCCTGATCAGTGCCAAATGCCTACACACCATGCAGCCCCCATCCACCATGCCATATCCTGCACTATTGCTGACCCACACCCAGTGCACTCCACAACCCTACCAAAGGTCCCACCTAGCCTTGCAGTCTGGGGCCCAATCCCCAGCCTGGACTCCCTTATGTTCCTTGTGCCCCAACCCCTTTGCTGCTTCACCATCCACCCCATGTGTCCCACTTGTCAGTTGATTGTATCTAACTGATGCCTTCAGCAGATATAGGGGTGGACCCTGGAGGACACATGTTAACTACTTGATGCATCGGTGGGACTCCTGGCCTGGAAATCTTGAGGAGAATGTCACTGGAACTCTGTAATGTATGTGTAGTAGTCTTTGTTAGGCTAAGTATTACATTGGCATTAGCCTTAGCAGGACTGCATAGATGGTGAAGTGGCTAATGTCACCACCTCTGGTGCAAAAGGTTGGGGGGTTCAAAACCTGCTTGTGGAAAGTCAGAATTTCCTAGAGAAGTTGCATTAGAGCCCACAGAATTAGTTATAAAATGAGTGAAACTGGTCAGGATGGGCTATGGAACTAAGGTGGAAGCTAGAATATACAGATATCTCTCTACCACTCCTCCCCGGTGGACAAATAGTATACCCTGCAAATAGAAAAGTGTGGACTTAGAAATTTGGAATGCAGCAGTCACATGACCTGGCTCACCAATAAATTAAAGGCTGGGGTGGGGCAGTCAATGCAAAGCATTGATGGGCTAACACAGTTCAAGTGTAACCCAGTTACACAGATGTTCTATCTGCTTCTTCTCTTGGAAAACTTTGGCTGTGTCTGCTGTTTCTGGAAGGTAGGGATCCTGTCTCAGTAAATGCAGCTCCTGTGTGTGTGTGTGTGTATGAAGGGCTGGTAACAGCAGTCTAAAGGAGGGCAAACAAGGAGAGATCCAGGCGTTACAATCTACCAGCAAAGGAGTTAGATTTCAGGCAGGAACTCAGAGATGGGGAGGGGGGATGGAGGAAATGGAGATGAAAGCATTGCAGCATTTCCAAACAAAACATCTAATCAAGGCATCTCCCACAGACATGAGCCACTCAGCAGCATTTGGTAAGTAATACATGTAGTCAGCTCATATTCTTAAAGTACCACCCCGTTTACTACACCCCCCCCCCCCGAAATGGCTAGCCTATAGTGTAAAAAAACATCCTTCTACAATCTTACAATGAGTATCACATTCTCCATTTAAGAAATCCTGTTTACCATCCTTCCCTGAATGGAAGGGTTGTTTTAGTGCTACTTTGCTGCAAAGACAACAGAAAGATAAATAAGAACTTCTATCACACTGTAGTTTCTTTTTATGTTAGTTACATCATGTTCACTAGGCTATTGCAAACTACTGTGTAAATTGTCATTCCATGTCAGATACACACACAAAACTGGGGCATCACTATGGAATCTAGACTGCCTGAACATTCCATGAGTCAGTTATAACTCAGAAATGCCAGTTTCATTCTTACCAAGTATTCGAGGACATAACCATGAAACCTTAATTTTCACATTCTTTAATAAGTATAAAAAGTCATGCTTGTTACCTCACTACAATACCATTTCTATATGTTCTTGACACATGTAGTGGTTTAATTATTGGCTGCAGACACCACTGCTACAATGACCCACATCAGGTGAGCATTCTGACTTGAGAAGAATTCACAGGTTATAAATTCTATAGCAGCATCAGACAAGCATTCTGAAAATAATTTACAGGTTATATATTCTATAACAGCATCAGGTGAGTATTTTCATTGAAAGAATTCACAGGTTATACATTCTATAACAGCATCAGTAAGCATTCTCATTGAGAAGAATTCAGAGGTTATACTGTACATTCTATAACCGCACCAGGTGAGTATTCTCATTTAAATAATTCACATTATACATTCTATAACAGCAACAGGCAAGCATTCTCATTGAGAAGAATTCACAGATTATGCATTCTATAACAGCATCAGTAAGCATTCTCATTGAGAAGAATTCACAGGTTATATATTCTATAACAGCCTCAAGTGAGCATTTTGACTGCGAAGAATCCACAGGATATACATTCTATATCAGCATCAGGTGAGCATTCTGACTAAGAAGAATTAACAGGTTATACATTCTATGACAGCATCAGGCAAGCATTCTCATTGAGAAGAATTCACAGGTTATACACTCTATAACAGCATCAGGCAAGCATTCTGACTGAGAAGAATTCACAGATTATATATTCTATAACAGCATCAGGTGAGTATTTTCATTGAAAGAATTCACAGGTTATACATTCTATAACAGCATCAGTAAGCATTCTCATTGAGAAGAATTCAGAGGTTATACTGTACATTCTATAACCGCATCGGGTGAGTATTCTCATTTAAATAATTCACATGTTATGCATTCTATAACAGCATCAGGCAAGCATTCTAATTAAGAAGAATTCACAGATTGTACATTCTATAACAGCCTCAAGTGAGCATTCTAACTGAGAAGAATTCACAGTTTATACATTATATAACAGCACCAGGAGATCATTCTGACTAAGAATGCTGAGGTTATACATTTTGTATTAGCATAAGGTGAGGATTCTGACTAAGAAGAATTCAGAGGTTATACATTTAATAACAGTATCAGTAGAGCATTCTGACTAAGAAGAATTCAGAGGTTATGCATTCTGTAACAGCGTCAGGTGAGAGCATTCTCATTGAGGCAAATTCACAGGTTATACATTCTATAACACTGTACTTAATTCAACAAAACAACATACAAAACAAAATGTATATACTACAACAATAGCCAAATTCAGTTTTTGTGCTAGAAGTAAAGAATCAATTCTGATATAACAAACTAATCAATCAAGAAATCTAGAAATTTAGAGAAACATCCTCTAGAGAGGAACAACCTCTTGGATGGGGCTGAGTGGAAAACCAGTCAGAATCTCACTTAGTCCTGTATGACTAAGGTCTGTTCTTGCGGTCTGTCTTCTCACTGAAAAACAATAAAAATGAACATGAGAAGTATTGAATGTTAGTGATGAGGTGACTAAATTTTTCAAAGCTACTTTAAAAAAAGATTACAGGCAGACAAAACCATGTGCTACAAACACTTTGGGCTGGATATTCAAACTGCGCCCAAAATGTGCGCAGTAGCAGGAGCAAGCACAAGTCCATTGCGCTCATGTGCAATAGATGCGATATTCAAAAATGGAGCAAGCCAAATTGCGCAACCAGCCAACGTCTGAATATCGCACAACCTGCACCATAGCGCAACCAGGAAGGGGAAGCTGAGCAGATACAATGCGTTATAGCGCAAGAAGGGCAGCCCAGCTGAGCAGCCCAGAGGTGCCATAGCACAAGCAGGGAGCCCCCCAGCAGCAGAGCAATGGAACTGCACAACCAGGCAGGTAGGCAGTGGCTCACCACCCATGCCACAGATGGGCACAGGAACACACTGCAGAACTGACAATGCACCCCACACCCCAAGCACAGCACAACTGGGAGGATGGAATATCCATTGGCCCATGGGACAAGCAAACAAAAGCACAGCTGGGCCATGGTGCTCAGCACACCCACTGGCAAGCTGAGACTGCCACACAAAGGGCAGACCACCCATGGTACAGCAGCCCCCAGTGCACAGCACACCCTGCACCGTGACCCCAAGACACCCCCCATGAGCAGTGACCATCACTGCAGGAATCCCCATGCATACCCCACGTCACACTGCAACCTTGTGTACCACAGAACCATACAAGCCAGAGCCACCATGAGCACCCAGCAGTGGGTGGCAGCACACGGCAATGCAACAATGGCAGACACAGGGCCAACACGCACAAACCCCCTGAGGCACAGCTGAGGGACCGAACATGTGTTGCCACAAGAGGTACCCCACACAGGAAAGGGCGTGCCCCTGACACCACTGCCATTGATACAGCACCCTGCACAGTAGAGAAGTGTCACAGCGCGACCCACCATGAGCCACAGCAGCCAGCACAGTCACCCACGGTGGTGTGTGGAAGCATGCAGCACACCAGATGCAACACAGTGCAGGGGCAAACACACACCCATACCCTCGGGGACATCAACACAGGGACGCAGTAGTGTGGCAACCAAGCCCCCAGTGTGGGCACATGTAAACTGTGCACACACAGCCTGCAGTCCACCATGGCACAGGGGTGACACCCACCCTGTGCATGAACTGTGGCCCTGTACGCCACCAGCATATGCCTGGATCACAAGTCACAGACAGTGGTGCACAGCCTCTGCAACACACACAAGACACAGCATGGAGGTGGGACAGCAACTGTGGAGGCCACAGTGTCACCCGAGGCAAACATGCACCTCACTGGTGACAGGAGGCAATCCAGCATTGTGACGGTCACAGTAGATGACCTGCAGAGACAGCCCCCACTGACAAGGCAGCAGACCTTGCAGGCCACAGACATGCAAGGGTGTCAGCTGCACAGGCCAAGGACAGCTTGACAGGGGCACAATGGACACAGAGCAGGCACCATGGAACATTGCACACAGCAATGCAATGCACAGAGAACAACACACACCACAGATACCGACTGAAAGCCACACCCACACCAGAGACACCTCCCCATGCACACACACACATACCCATGACTGAACCTCCCCAGATGCCATGCACACCACTGCAACTAAGCACCTATAGCCAGCTGCAAATCAGAGATCACCACAGTATTCATATCAAAATATCTGTATTATAAAACCAACAATTACAATAACAACATCAACATCTATTTACATATATACATTTATGGGGTGGAGGTACAGATACAAGGTGGGGGTGGGTAAGGGGCAGGGGTGAAAAACTGGGAGAGGGAAGGCAGGGTGTGAGGGTCGGTCAAAGGGGGAGGCAATGTCCAGCTACTGGTTTCCAGCCTGCTCCCCTGCTGCCTGGTTCCGGTCCCAGGGTCACCGTCTCCTCCGCACCCC
Source organism: Neoceratodus forsteri (assembly GCA_016271365.2). Lineage (NCBI taxonomy): Eukaryota > Metazoa > Chordata > Ceratodontiformes > Ceratodontidae > Neoceratodus > Neoceratodus forsteri. The sequence continues at coordinate 1,649,010,000 of CM057450.1, forward strand.
ATGCTGCTGGAGGTCCCGCAGTATTGCCAGAGATTCTGTGGCCACCCGTAATAGCTGCTGCATGGATCACTCTATGCATAGGAGTGTCCAGACACCTAGGACAAGGGATCAGAGTCAATGGGTGTGACTGTCCATCCCCCTGCAGCCCACCCATCATGAATGGCATACAGCCATGTGCCCCACTCCTGTGATGGTGTGCACCCAGCCACAGTGACCGTGTGCACAAGACATGCCCAACCAGGTAGCAACAGCCATGTGTACCACTGCACACACACACCGCCCATGTCCAGCACAGCACAACCAAGGCCGTACAGTAACGTGGCTATGCAGTGGGCAGGCAGTGCCACAGCCATGTGCCCAGTGCATGCATGGACCACCATTGATGCACTCCCAGACATGCAGTGCCACTGGATGGTGCTGACTGTCACATGTCGCATGCATGGCAGTGGTGTCCATGGATGGTGGCCATGCCCTGCTCCCCCACCCTGTCACACAGCATGCAATAGCAATCATGTTGTCATGGCACTCACCCTCATTGGGCTGTTGCTGGCATTGTGGTCGTTCACCACCACGACTGGGTTCTGCAGCCACCACCCTCTGCTGCTCATCCATGGCCCTCCTCTGCTCTGCCACGCCTGTGGGAAACAAAAGGTGAGAAACACATCAGTACAATTCCAAAGCATATTTCCCCTACCCCAATGAGTGTGCCCACCCACCCAGCCAGACCCATACATCACATACCCTGTAAACACCGCCACAGCCAACCCTAGACCAACCCTCCCCCATGTGCTGGACACAAAAGACAGTGTTACCCATATGGACCATTCAGGTGCGTAGACGGATCACCCACCTGGACGAGGCACCACGCCCCTCCTGGCACGCGACCGCAGACGTGCCAGTAGCCACGGCTTCCTCCTCCTCAGGTCCCCATAGCAGTGCCTGCATTGCTCGGAGGTCCTCCTTTGACCAGTGGCCGCCTCCAGGTCAGTGGCCACCTGTTGCCAGACCTGAGTCCTGGCCCTGTCCAGAGGACCCTCCCCATACAGTGGGCCATAGTGTGGCTCCACAATGGCCTCAAGGTTGGCCAGCTCGAGGGCACTCCATTGGGGGGCTCTTCTGCGTGCCATCTCCAGATCTATAGTAGGCAATATGGTGCTCCACAGCACGGCAATCCCACGTGGAATTGTTGCGCAATACAATGCCACCATTCTCTATTGTGCTGTCGGTACAGCGCCGCCATTCCCTATCGCGATGTCACCAAACAGCGTGATAGAGCTGCAGACATGCCATATGTACAGCACCAAGGGGGTAAAGGTCGGGCACAGGGTCACGGGTCTCTGGCGCAAGGCCACGCACAGTGCCATTGGACGTCCATGCGTCTAGCACCATTGGTTGCCTGTGTGCCATCGCCACAGTGAACTATAGCACAGTTGGGCCACAGCACCATGTGGTGACCCTCACCGTAGTGCCACTGGCACAATGGTGGCCGTGCCCTGAATTGCCTACCATGCACAGCACGTCATCAGTGCAGCAGATGCCTGCGTAAGCTACCTGGGCATGTGCAGTCCGGTGTACTATGCATCCACAGAACTGCGCCTTTGGCTCAGCACGTACAACACAATTGCGCAAAGCGCAACAGCGTGATATTCAGCCGTCATATGCAAATCATCCGATCAGCCATTCAATGGCGCAGCAACACGATTTGCATCTCATTAAAGTTGTGCCACACCTAATTTGCATGGATTGCGCTATAAAAATGCGACGCTGTTCTGCAGTGGCCGTATTCGGTTACTGCAGTTTATAGGTGAGTTGCATGCTGTGTGATGTTCTGGACTATGGTCTCAGGGAATTGCTTTGTACTGCTCAGTCACAGGTGACCACTCTCACCCATACAGGCTGTGAAATGACCGAGCGAGGACTGGGTGAGGAAGATGATGGTGGGCGGAAGAAGAGGCCTAACTTTACTAAGGCTGAGACAGAGGAACTCTTCGAGGCCTACCTGGATGAGGAGCCACTTCTCAGTGGACGGCGGGGCACCTCTCAGGCCTGTGCTGATGCATGGGAGGGTATGGCACGTGCCGTCAACCTGCACGGCAGCCACCAGAGCTCTGTGCAGGAGTGTAAAAAGAAGATGGGCACCGACAGGAGGAGGGTGAAGAAGAAGGTGGCAGCCATCAGGGCGGTAAGTGCTGCAACAGGCGGGGGCCAGCCGGAGGTGGTGCAGCTGACTCCGGCAGAGAACAGGCTCGCTGCAAGCAGGCAGCGCAGTGCCATTGAGTGCATTCCAGGAGGTGGCTTCCAGACAGGTGGTAGCCCATCACTGCATGGTACGTCATGGTCTGGGGGGGGAAGGCAGATCACATGCACTAACGTGTCCTAACTTTCTGTTACAGACCCTGTGCATTTGCAGGGGTCAGCGGTGGAGGGCCTGTCCACTGCGGACAGCCAAATGGAGTTGGAGGAGGGACCATCCACCTCTGCAGGTAGCCGGCGTGCATTGCACCAGTGTGCATGCCTGGCTGCCAACACTGATGTCGTTGAGACAGGTGTGGGGGGTGCCCTTCCTGTGTCTCAGCAGTCTGGCATCCAAGCATGCCAGCACACTGTGGCTGTGGCTGTGGCACAGACCTGCACCATTGATGATGCAACAACCATTATGGGCATTGACATGTGTGTGTCACAGGATGGACACACAGCAGGACAGCTCAAGCCCATGGACCTGGCTGGTTCCAACGTGTGTGCCAGCACATCAGCACAGTCCCAGACTGTGCCTGTCAGCACCGGTGAGGCAGCACCGGTGGCTGTACAGGTCACTGGCACTGTTGCTGCCACAGTGGCGGAACAATTGATCCCTTGGGCACAGCAGGTGGAGGGCCAGCAGCAGCAGTCACCCACCGGGACTGGGGGTACAAGGTTCAGCAGTGGTGTATGTGTAGCGCCTGTGGACTTGCCCATACCTGGTCCTGGTAAGCAGCACCCACCCTCAAGGGGTGCTGAACAGCAGGCCCTTCCATACCCTGAGGGACAGGTTGCCGATGTGGCAGACGACCTCTTTGACGAACACACCCGCCTGCTGCAGGCATCAGTACAGCAGCAGATGCGGGTTGCAACGTCTGTGGAGGCACTGTGTGTGGCTCTGGAGTGGGTCGAGGAGTGACACAGCAGGGACAATGAGAGGATCCTGTCACGGATTGACCATTTGTGGATGGATGTGACCGTCGCCATTGACAGGCAGACACAGGCATTGGTCGCTGTCGTGGTCACATTGGGCACACAGTCAGGTGCCCCTGTGCCACTCACACTGCACAGTACGCTATCCACTCCCCATTCCAGGCGTCGTGTGACACCCACCCTGTCGACGCCGGGTTCAGCTGTGGGCATCCCGAGCACTCCTGGTGCAGGTATGTTCGGTGTGCTGCAGACCCCTGTGCGGGCACGGTCGCGTTCGCGCAGTGGAACCCCTTGTGGACCATCAGTGCCACCCCATGAGGCCCGTGCTCAGCCTGCCAGTGCTGCTGGGTCTCGTTGGGGCCGCCCACGCATCCAAGGTGGCTGTGGCACTGTGCCGCAAGACTGAGCTGTTCCAGTGCGGCCCTGTCTGGTGCTGCCCTGTGTGCAATGTGTGTTTTGGTGGGCAGTGCGCAGGGTGCCCAGCCCTACACGACAGACAATGGACCACCTGCACCCTCCCGACTGCTGTCCACAGGTGCATGTGCATGATGATGCCTGCATTGCACTGTACACCAAAGTGCGAAGGTGCCCAGCATCTGACACATGCACATGGACAGTCATTGGATGTGGTGGCCTGTGGACATGTGTTTTTAGTGTCTGTGTTCCGGCTCTGTTGTGCACCTGACCCCTGTGCACCTTGTGCCTATTGTGTGTGTGTGTGTGTGTGTCCGTCCACGTGCATGTTACTGTTCACCCCTCCCTGGTTGTAATGTGTGTGCTTCTGTGCCCTGCCACTTCCTTTTGCCGCCATGCACCCCTGGTGTGTTTCCATGTGTATGTGGGTTGTGCCCTAGCCACCGCTAGTTGCACATGGCCCCATGACTTACTTGTGTTGGGTGAAGTGCTCCTCTGTGATGGTGTCCCGTGTAGCTGGGCCAGCCGGATCAGATCGGGGTCCCGTCGTCCAAGGGGGCTGCTAACCTACTGGCACCGAAGTCACTGTCGTCCCCAGGTTGCTGTCCCCTCGACCTGTATGGCTATCCCACAGTCTTTGGCCATGTTGTGCAGGATACAACAGGCCAGGAATATCCCACAGGCCTTTGAGGGGCTATACTGTAGGGCACCACCAGAGGTGTCCAGGTAACAGAAACGCACCTTCAGCATCCCAAACACCCACTCAATGATGTTGCATGTGGTGGCATGTGCCTCATTGAATCATTGCTGCGATGGGGTCGTGGGCCGCCGGTAGGGTGTGAGCAGCAAGGGACGGAGTGGGTATCCACTGTCACCTGTGTGGAGATAGTGGAGGTTAGTGTCTTGTTCAGGCTCAGACTGCCCCAAACCCTGTGTGCCACACCCATGGCACCTGTGGCTACCCCTTGCCCACGATTTGTCAGTTCTACACGCATACTCACCCACTAGATGTCCTGTGGGGATGTCCCCACTCTTGAATCGATGGCACAGTGCCAACTGGTACCATATGAATGAATCATGTGCTCCCCCAGGGTGCGTGGCACAGACATTGATGATGCGCCCACTGGCATCACACACCACCTGGCAGTTGACACTGGCATATCCCTTCCGGTTCATATAGGCAGCCCCATTGGGGCCAGGTGGCGTGTGAATGGCTACATGGGTGCAGTCTATCGCCCCTAGCACGCCAGGCATACGTGCTACCCTGTGGAACTCCTGTATGTTTGCTGTGCACTCCGCCGCGGTGCTGGGGAAATGGATGTACTCTGCAGCATGTGGCAGCAGTGCACTGAGGAATTAGGTGAGGATGCGTGACGTGGCCGACTGTGTTATGCCTGTGGTGTCCCCTGTTGGTCTCTGTAAGGTACCCGTGGCGAGCAAGCACATGCAAGCTGTTACCTTTGTCTCCACTGACAGAGCATGACTCCGCGTGTGGGTGCCTGCATCACATCACTGCACAGCTCACAGAGCCGCCTCAGTATTGCCCTGTTCAGGTGGTACTGGCCCACAATCTCGACATCTGAGTACAGCTCATAGCTGGTGGCTCTGCATCTGCCTTTGGGGGGCGTGGGTACAGACTGGTCCTTCCACTGTCCCCCTGCAGCATGCCTTCACCCCCCCTCATTATGGCTTCCATGTGGAAGGTGGCACTGTCCATGTCCCTGGCTTGTGTTCACCCCCTCCGGTTGTTGCTGCTGTGTTCCCCCCCGCTGTCCTGACTGCTACCTCCACTGCACTGGGTACACCTACTGGCCTCTGCTCACTGTGGCCCCACACACCTTCCCTTGCCCCTATTCTGTCCTTTGGTTTCCCTGGCCTGCCCTCTTTGTCCCTCTTGCCCTGTTTCTCTCCCCCTGCCTCATGTGGCTTCCCTGTAGCGTTCTTGCGCCTCTTCCTTGCTCCTTTTTATTTTGGCTCATTTCCGCTAGGGCGCAACTTCCGCCTGAGCCACTGTTGTGCATTGCGCAAGTCTTTGAACATCGCACTGTGCACTTTATGCATGGTTCCACCCCCTTCGGTTGCGCATGCCTTCATTATCATTGTGCTTTGCTCAGCATGTTTCAGTGGCGCCAACTGCCTCAGCTGGATATCACAGAATGGCGATTTCTGATCAGCGGCGCAACCCTATTATGCATTGCGCAACTTCTTTGGAATATCCAGCCCACTGTATCTCATGTGCTCAGATCTAGTCATTTTAAGTAGGGCTGTGTAGAGGCCGAATAGTTATCCCTGAATACTATGAATAGTAGGATTTCTGAATATTTAGGAGCCCATCACAAAAGGGAACTATTAATATTCTGGATTTTCAATTCAGCCACCTTCCGCCACCTGCTGAAATAAAAAAACAATAAAAAAAGACATAAAAAAGAACTAGCCCCGCCTCTCGCCCATTCCAAACCTAGCACACAATGTAACCCCCACATTTTTTTAATTAAGTATACTTTATTTAACATTTCTTAAATACAACAAACCAAAACTACAACAATACAACACCAAGCCATACACAAAGTCAATAAGGGGAAAAGAAAAAAACATAGCCACCAAAGCAAAAAATAAATAAATAAACCTACCAAACCCTTACCCTTCCTCCCTCCCAGAAACAACAGACACAATAACAAAAATTAGGGGCATAATGAAACAGTGCATGAAGAAAAAAAAAAAAACCTTAATAGATTACTAAAGGGAGCTCAGATACCAGTAAAGGTGAGAAAAAAGATAAGGAACTATCCCTGCTCCCCTACGATTGTACTGGAATGGATATCAAGGCATAAAGTGACCCGATCAGTCCTGGAAGCACCCCAGTTGATGATGTAAAGAGGCAATTTGTTTTTCCATATTTAAGGCCTGGAGAATCTCCTGATGCCATTCCTGATATTAGGGAATATCCTCATCCAACCAGTGCCTTAATATGATTAATTTGGCTGTGGTAGAAATCTAAAGCCATATGTGCCTTTCGCATACTGACCAACCCGGGGGGTAAAGACCCACTAAGCAAATTTCTGGGGTAAAAGAGGATTCCAGGCCCAATAAAGGATCTAAGGAACTTTTAATAGCATTCCAAAATGGGGTGACCTTTGAACAATCCCAAAAGATGTGCCTGAAGTGGCCATCACTTAATTTACACCTATTATAGACTGGGGAGATAAGCTTGCCCATCCAGCATAATCGTACTGAAGTAAAATATAAATTATGAAGAACCTTAATTGGATTGATCGATATCGATCCTGTTTGATGTATTTGTACAAAGATCACTATATAAAATTGGCAACTCCGCAGGAATGTGAAGCACCTGCTGCCAATAATAACAGATTCCTGAAAGGTGAGAAGGATCAATATGTCGAAAATGCCTATAACATTTGGCTATGGGGTGGGGTTGCATTGCTTGAGAGACGTAGGATTGTATGTCTAAGTTCAACTATACTGGCATGGGACCAGGACCTTAATAGGCAGAGATGGTATGCTTTAATTGAAGATACTTAAATGTATGTACAGGGGATGAAAGCACTCTTTAATGATGGAAAACTGAAGAAACATGCCTCTTCCAAGAATGCATCTCAAAAGACATTTCAAAGTTGATGGCAAAAAGCAATAGGGATGGGTCGATGGCCTATCAAAAAGTGCGGTTTACCCAATACAGGCTGGCTAGTGGCTTTTGGCCAGTCCTGTCCGAAATAAGAGCACATTTGTCTCAAACCTTTTAGAGACCAGAGGAGACGCGTTGTCTTAAGTTGTGTAGGTAAATATGCCAGTGTGAGGTATAGCAGACTAGAAATCTATATATATCGGTCTGTTGGACACAGTTCCATTTCAATGAGCAGTCAGAGGGGAACATAATATGACTCTGCCTGTGCTGGGTCAGGTTGGCCTCAATGAAAAAATGTATTGGTATGAAGAGCACAATAATATAGGAAAAAATATGGTAGGTGCAGTTCCCCCGATCCCTCGGGAGCATGACTTTATAATAAGCTCGATGGACTGCACCCCCCCAAAGGAAAGTGTTGATTAGGTGCTGTAACTGCATAAACCAGGACTTGGGAAGATAAGGGCAAAGCACACCAAGGGGGTATAAAATATAGGGTAGGATATTCATTTTAACTACACTAATTCTGCCTCATAGGGAAAGGGGTAGCATTGCCCATCTCTGTAAATCAGACTTTATCGACTGTAAAAGGGGTACAAACATCTCTTTAATCAAAGCAAAGGGATATGAGATGAGGCGAATGCCCAAACAGGTTAACTCTTTGGGCTCCCAAGCTAACCCCATTTCCAAAATCTCCTGCCTATTAACAGAAGCATTGAGGGGTAGAACTCTAATCTTTTCCACATTCAATTTTTAACTGGAGAGGTTGGAGAACTACAAATCTCAGCTAATACCACAGGGATTGGTGTAGCAGGGTCTTCAATATGAAAAAGAAGATCATCAGTGTATGCTGATAATTTATGCGACCCCAGAAAAGATCCCTTCACCATTGAATTATTCTGAAGATGATGGATTCGGGTTCTAAATATAAATTAAAGATAAATAGGGATAATTGGCACTTTTGGCAGCCCTCCCATGTCCTTCTTTGCAACGGAAAGGCTGAAGACATCACGCATTGCACCATATCCTACCCCCACTGGGTAATCAAATCTGGTATACTACCAGATACCATAAGTGATCACCATATGATCTTTATGGTACACAAAATACACAGAACTAAAGCCTCCCCCCAGAAAAATTGTACTTTTCCACTCGTATAAATCTCTGAACCTCATTCCCCTCCTTCAGGATCTGGCCCACACTAACTAGGAACTGACATTCACGTTGCATTCCATACATGCTGCGTACAGCTGTTTTTAAGTTAAATTTCTTGAGGTCTGGAACAAACATGCCCCACTATGGTCTGCAAGGGTTAGGGGAAACCACCTCCCTTGGATTACCCCTGAACCCCTAGCGTGTCATAAGGCTAGGGATCAAGCTTGGAAAACGTAAAAAGCTACCATGCTCCCTCATGGCTACGACAACTACTGGTCCCTATGCAACAAGTGTATGAAAGCCACTCGGATAGCTAAATCTGACTACTTCTGCTCTACCTTCCAGTCCAATATCAATAAACTTTCCAAATTCTGGAAGGTGAGTCTCTCTCTCTTCTTCCCCCTCCTCTCCAACACCCCTCCTTAAAATAAACAATATTCAAACTGCTGATCACCTTAGCATTGCCACTGAATGTAATCTGTATTTCACCTCCTGTGCTTCTGCTCTCCTATCCTCCTTGCCTCCCCCCACGTTGACCCCTCACCCTCCACTCCCAATCTACCCTGCCTATCCCCCTCCTTCTTCTTTTCTAGCATTGCACCTACTACTACCATGGAAGCTCTATATTCCCTCACCCCCTTCAAAGGCAGTTCACCTGATGGTCTGGACCCCAAGCTGTTAGATTTATCAGCTACAGCTATCTCTGCTCCACTATCTGACCTACTTAACCTCTCCTTTGTCATGGCTTCTATCCCCTCTGTCTGGAAGCATGCCGCCATCCTTCCCCTGCCTAAGGGTGGCAACCCTTCCACTCCTGCTAACTATTGCCCTATTTCTCTCCTCTCTACCCTCACTAAGCTCCAAAAGCATCTGGTTCTCTCTTAACTAATTTCCTATCTCTCTGATTCTAGCTTTTTCACTCCATTCCAATCTGGTTTCTGGAAGAATCACTCCACCACTACCTCCCTGATTAGGCTCACTGATTCCATCCTCTCAGGGATGTACAGTGGTCAAATCACTTCTGCTATTTTTGTCAACTGTGTCTCACACCCTTTTTAATTTTTTTCAGTTTTTATTGACCGGTTAAGTGCATTAGATAATTAGACTCTCTCCTTGGCTGGCCTAACTGACTCTGCCACTAGCTGGTTCAAAGCCTACCTTGTGGGAAGGACCCAGTATCCAGTGATAATAACAATTGTATATGAGTGACCGTCAAAACAGCAACCTGTATTATGGCACTATTATCATGGGCGACCTGCCAGGGTAGCAAGGACTGTGACTGTGAGGGGAGGAAAGGGCGAGCAGAAAAGGAAAATAGCAAGGAGAAGGGGAGGGATAGGGAAGAGGATTATTACTCTCTAGTGTGCCTGCTCCACTGAGCTAACCATATGGTGTGGTGGGTAGCAAGACTGGCTCTGACAGAGCAGGTCCTGGGTTTCAGGGCTGAGGACCAGAGAGTTTTTATGTTCCCACGGCTGTGGGACTTACATTTTTTTTTTAAACAGGCTGTGCCCCTTCCCCGACATGCACCCTCCTGAGGTTGACCATCCATAATCAGGGAATGCTGGGGCGAAAGTGCCCATTAGAGCCACGGGGGCCACAACCCCCCCATAAACACATAATCTATTGTGTATGTCCGGTCATTTCGCAAGTGTATATCGCAACTGCTTTCGGCAATATACACTAGCTGTAATAGCAATCACCATAACGCATTCGCTACTATGACATGAAACTGTAAGGACCCAATTGGTAAAAATAGCAGAAGCCATATCTCCTTCCCTCCCTATCAACACTGGCATACCCCAGGGTTCTTTCCTGGGTCCTAAATTTTTCTCCATTTTCCTAAATGACCTTCCCTCACTCTGTTTATCCACCTCAATCCATATGTATGCCGATGATACAGTTCTTTTCGCTTCAGGCCTTTCCCCCACTGACGTCGAAACTAGACTTCAGGATGACTTCAGTAAAGTTCAGCTCTGGTTCAGCTCCCATCAACTCTCCCTCAATACCAAGAAGACAATCTCAGTGACCTTTGGCACTTGGCAGAGACTCTGTCAGCTCCCCTCCCTACCCTACCCTACTTCCACACCCTAGATGGGACAGTCCTTGAGAATTCCACTCCCTTTAGGTATTTGGGGGTTTGGCTTGACCAGAACCTCAACTTCTATAGACATGTTGACACCATCCTGAAGAAGCTACACCCCAGACCTGGCACAGTATACAGGAACCGTAGCTGCCTCCCACTACCGGCCAGGCATGAACTAGTCCAAAAGATGATGTCACTTATCTTTGACTACTGTGATATAGTATACAGTGCCACTCCCAAGTCCTCCTTAACCAGATTGGATACCCTTTTTAACTCCTTCTGCTGCTTTACTATTGATGCCCTCTCTCGCACCCGTCACTGTACTCTCTACCACTCCCTGGCTCTCTCCTTCTTAGTAAATCACAGTCATCTCCACTGTGCCAAATTCACATCAACATTTTGATTTGGAACACTCCCCTCTAATCTTACCTCTTCCTTATCTATTCCTCCCCAACCGGACCATTCCCTTAGGTCATATGACTCTTGGCTACTAGTAGTTCCTTGGCGGTCTACTGTTGTAGGACAAACGGCCTTCACGCATTGCTTCCATAAGCCATGGAATGCCCTTCCTCCCCAGATTCGCCACTCTTCTTCCCCCCACTCCATCTCCTTAGCTCTTCAAAACTTTCTTGTGGTGAATTGTACCTGTGGCTAAGTCCCTATTCCCTCCCCTCCAGCTTGCACACTGTTTCTATCCCCTGTTCAGCATGCTGCTCACATGATGGTTGCACATCTCTGTTTCATTGTGTTGTATACAATTGTATTTTATTAAAGCACTTCAATGTATATTCCTTGGTTTATTTTGGTACTGTTAATCTGCCATGATTCTCTGTAGATTTGTACCAATTGGTTTTATGTTCTTGATGTATGTATTGTAATTTGTATGTTTATTCTCCCTACTACTCCCCCAGGACGCACCAGGAGACAAGCAATTTGTTGCTCAGTGTGCCTTTCCTGATGAAGCAGTTCAATAAATAAATAAATATGTGGGCCTTGGGACTGCAGTACAGCACCTAACCTAAGTTAAAAATTCAGTGGGGAAGCCAAATTTTTCTAGAACTAAAAATAAGAAGGGCCAGGACACCCAGTCAAATGCTTTTTCTGCATCCAGAGAAACCAGGACAGATGGGGTCCTGCTCTCCCTGAACACAGTCATCAAATAATGAAGTTTGCACAGATGATCAATTGACAGCCAACCCACCATGAGCCTGACTTGTGCTGGGCCAGTCAGACTATCCCAAACCTGCCGTAACCAGTTAGCCAGTATTTTTGGATAAAATCTTGAGGTCAGCAATCAACAGTGAAATGGGACGAAACTACACAGCGATTGCACACCTTTTCTTTCTAAGTGTCACCATGTAACCCCAATCTTCCACCCTCTGTCAGCACCTGAATATCATCCTCCTTTCCACAGCACCCACAATTTTTAGTATTATAACTCCATGGTGGGCAACCCACACAACCTGCATGTTTCCGTGAACATCCACCGTCTTTCAGAATGGAAAGTGCTTATTTGCACTAAACAAATTAAATCCCCAATGCCCCCTTGGTCCTTAACTTGGTAGCACCTTCATTCCACTATCCTTCCCCATGCCACTACCCAACTTTGAAGTCCAAAGGTGACAGACACAACCCACTCTCTTCCATAGCTGCTGGCCTTCATACTGAATGAAAGTGCTCAAATGCTTGCTCAGCGTAATAGTAAAGTCAGCTGATACTAAAATGTGGGTGTGGGGAAGGGGAGGGTTGGGGTGCTGTCAGAGGGTAGGGGATGATGAGTTATGTTATTTACTGGGTTTGGGTTGGGGAAGAGGAAAGGACATTGGGAAATATAAACAAGGTTGGGGAGGGGCTTTTTATGTTTGTTTGCGTGCACGTGCAAAATGAATATATTGTTACTGTAGTGTAGGGGACTGTGTAGATGTGTACTGTATAAGCCAATGGATGTAGAAATATAGGAAGCTTGCCTCTCAAAAGCCAATGCTGAAACGACTGACGATAGTGTTTAGCTGGCTGATGGGCATAAACTTATTTTAGTTCAAAGAAGAAAGCCCCATCAAACACTGGTTTTCTGCCTATCGGTTAGCTAGCAGACATCATCAGGCTTTGAATATAATCTTCAAGCCTCACACTGGTGTGTGTGTGTGTGTGTGTGTCTGTGTGTATGTGTGTGTGTGTTTCTCCCTAGTTACAGACAGGAAGTGCCTATTTGAAAGCACTGAACAGAGCTGGGAATAAACAGCATGCTGAATGCAAATATAATAGCTTCTAATATGTTAACGGCATGTCAATCATGAACAGAAAACACCAGCAGTATTTGATTTAAATTACATATTATTTATGTTCCCTTTAAAGATCGCCTGATACCTGTTGGATAACACTGAAAATTGTGAGAGTTGGACACAAATCAGTTTATTGTTCAGATATTCTTGCAGTCTTTTTTTTTTCATAAGGACTTTATCTTTCTGCCCTTCCCCATAAGCCACCTTCTGCTGCCGACCCCAGCCCCTTCACCCTATCTCCAAGACTTTCCACATCTACTGCTTACCTTGTGTAAGTGGGTGCAATACAGAGTGGTAGTGTGGTGCCTTCAGGCAGCATCATCATCCTGCAAACAGGAGTCCTTTTCCACCCATTTCTCCCCTTGAGTCAGAGCTGGTGCCATGCAATGGCACACATGTAGACTGCGAATATGGTGCATGCTTTTAACACTCGCCTCTGTTTTTCAATTCTGGTGACCACTGCTATGCTACTGAGCCTCCACTAGGTGGCAGCAAAAACACTATCCTGCCACCTTGATTAAGGCGATCTTTGATGGATGCTAAATACTCATTCCCCCACCAGCCCCCGGGTGATCTTGGTCCATCCCAAAACCCGGTGTAGTGGAAGACTGAATGTCCAGTGACAGCCCTCCATGCCACTGACTCGGCTACAAATTTATTGCAGTGCAGATTTCCTTAGACAGTATTGTTTACAGCCCTGAGGGGCTGAACTTGTAACCTACTGTTTTATAGCTCTGTGCTTTTACCCTCTGCGCCATTAAACTAGAATTATATTTTTGCAATTATTTCCCCTTCTTCTTTATTACTGAGGGAAGTGACATAAGAAACAAGATTACTGTCCCTTGGATTTTGTTAGCCTTGGCTGCTTGTCTACACATGACATCATAATGCCCCATTTATGACATCATGATTATCTCCATAGCAAGAGATTTGGATGTCATAAACAGAATAGTGACTGCAGAAGTAGACAAACAGACAGAGCAAATAGGGCAGAGATCCTGTTTCCATACAAATGCCCTTAGTACTAAAGAAATAAAGGTGACAATTACAAGAAAGGTGAAATCTAAGCTACTGTAAACTATGACTAGAAATTGTGTTTTTCAGAGTTGTCCCAACAACCTCAGGGGCTCTTTAAAGCCCTGTTGTACTGTTAGCAAATATTCAGCATTAATAAATTGCTTGTTTTTGTTTAGTCGAATAATGAATATCCAGATACTGAATTCCTGAATATTTGGCTGCTAAATACCACATATTTGGATAAATATTCAAGAAAAGGTGTTTATAGAGCCCTAGTTTTCAGTGACAATTAGTTGGAGCTAACCGAAAAGAAATTATACGCAAGATAGAATTTCTTCTTTCTGTACCATTCCACATTGCCACTGGGCTATTCATGATCACTGGGCTGTAATAAGAAGTACCTGTAAGTAGAGAACATTCTTCTAAACTACAGATATGCTTACATTTTATCTGCTGTTTGCAGTACCTTGCAGCCAAAAGCTGCAACAGTGAAATTCTGAGTGTCCAATTTATAATGCCTTGTGAAAGTGTACAAAGAGGATTAAGTACCAGCTTTGCACAAGTCAGGCACCATGGTTTCTGTCCATTCTGCCCAGGACACTGCCATAGCTCTGATCAAATGCACCTTACTGCTGGTGGCTCCAGATTCCCAGCTACATAAGCCATATAGCTCCATGATTGTTTTCAGAGTCACACAACCACTATATCAGTGTGCCTGATTTATCAATATACATTAGGGTATGTATGAGTCAGAGGGCAGTTAGCTGAGCAGGTGAAAGAAATGTTTTTATGCCAGCTGTCATCAAAAGACTAAAGTGGGGACTTGGATGCTCTAGGTGGTGGGGATGCCACTAGACACCAGAGAATATATGAATGGGTATGGGGAGAGGGTGTGGGTGCACCTGGACACCAGGGAATATATGAATGGGTATGGGGAGAGGGTGTGGGTGCACCTGGACACCAGGGAATATATGAATGGATATGGGGAGAGGGTGTGGGTGCACCTGGACATTGCCACTAGATACCAGGGAATATATGAATGGGTATGGGGAGAGGGCGTGGGTGCCACTGGACACCAGGGAATATATGAATGGGTATGGGGAGAGGGTGTGGGTGCACCTGGACATTGCCACTGGATACCAGGGAATATATGAATGGGTATGGGGAGAGGGTGTGGGTGCCACTGGACACCAGGGAATATATGAATGGGTATGGGGAGAGGGTGTGGGTGCACCTGGACATTGCCACTGGATACCAGGGAATATATGAATGGGTATGGGGAGAGGGTGTGGGTGCCACTGGATGCCAGGGAATATATGAATGGGTATGGGAAGAGGATGTGGGTGCCACTGGATGCCAGGGAACATATGAATGCATATGAGGAGAAGGTGGGGTGCCACTGGACAATAGGAACTATGTGAATGGGTATGGGGAGAGAGTGGGGTGCCACTGGACACCAGGGAATATATGAATGGGTATGGGGACATGGTGTGGCTACAACTGGACACCTTGAAATATATGAATGGTATGGAGAGAGGGTGTGGGTGCCACTGGACACCAGGGAATATATGAATGGGTATGGGGAGAGGTGTGGATGCCACTGGACACCAGGGAATACATTAATGAGTATGGGGAGAGGGTGTGGATGTGGATGCAACTGAACACTAGTGAACAGATGAATGGGTATGGGGACAGGGTGTGGGTGCAAATGAACACCAGGGAATATATGAATGGGTATGGGGAGAGGGTGTGGGTACAATGGGACACTAGGAAATATATGAATGGGTATGGGTATGGGTGCCACTGGACACCTGGGAATATATGAATGTATATGGGGAGAGAGTGTGGATGTAGGTGCAACTGGACACCAGTAAACAGATGAATTGGTGTGGGGACAGGGTGTGGGTGCAACTGGATGCCAGGAAATATATTATTGGATATGGGGAGAAAGTGAGGTTGCCACTGGACACTAGGAAATACATGAATGGGTATGGGGAGAGTGTGTGGGTGCAACTGGGCACCAGGAAATATATCAGCAGGTATAAGGAGAGTGTGTGGGTGCAACTGGACACAAGGACATAGATGAATGGCTATGACGTGAAGGTGTAGGTGCAACTTGGAAACAAGAAATATATGAATGGTTGTGAGGAAAGGATGTGGGGTGCCACTGGACACCAGGAACTACATTAATAGGTATGGGAAGAGAGTATGGGCACCACTGGACACCAGGGAATATATGAATGTGTATGAGGAGAGGGTGTGGGTACCACTGGACACCAGGGACATAAATACATGGCGATGGGGAGATGGAGGCGTGATCTGCTCTATTTGCACATTGTTAACACATGTTTTTTGGAAGTGTTAATTAATATGACATAAACAGGCTGCTAACACTTCCAAATAGCTTCCAATATGCCAGTGTACTCTGGTAGGCATGATGCTGGTTGTGACTAGGATGTACTCATAGAGTGGATTAGTGCTCATGCCTAACAGATTTGGGGCTTTCAATATGGCACTTACCGTGATAACTACCTCTTGAGTGCACAAAGCTCTGTCTGAGCAGCCCAAACGGTGTTAGCATGATGCTTACTGTATGAATAGGCTACCCATTTTCTGTTACTAATGTGCTCTAGATATAATGGGGGCTTTCATTTAGATTTGAAACTCAACCTCTGCTAGTTGAGTTTTAACCAAAAATCACAGCCGAATATTAAAACAGCAGAAGCAAGGCAAGACTACAGTGTCAGGACTGTTAACTCAGAGCCATGGCACGAGATGCATTTTGTATAGCTGCATCATCACTGTACATAAGTGGTGTGAATTATTACAGAAACATGACAGATGCAAAAATACAATACCGACTTACAGAAACATCACGTGTTCTGAATGAAAGTTCAAGTGATCACTACAATTACATGTAGAACAAAAATGATGAAGATTTGGTAATGAGTCAAGATAAAGAATTACAAGAAGCATTTGTCAGATTAACAAACTTAGACTTGATGACTCAGAACACTGTTTTTGAAATCACATTCATCTTCAGATTTAAGGTAACTTATTTGACAATTTAACAGCTAAGGTCCCTGAGTGCATTCCACTTTTTTCCATACTGCTGACAGCTTGAGTACTAATTCTAAAAAAGTTTTAAGGTTTTTGCGGTCTTCCACAAAAAAAGTTCTAACCACAATTTAAATGACAGTTTTTTATAGACTCCCACAGCTGTTGCTCTTTACACTTCCAAAACCATGGAACAGTATGGCTGCAAGTGCTCTGTCATAATTTCCGACAGAACATTGGAAAACAAAATCTGAATGTCCATTCTTTATTACTAAGAGTGTTTGAATGAAAAGAGCATTGTTGCACCTTAGAATTCATCTGTTCCTAAACCTTGTGCCCTAACTGGGGTCATAACCCTTCATTTGTAACATCACAATACTTTTTTAATCATAACAGTGTAAGTGGCACAGTAGGTGGCATGCTCACCTCAGGCGTTGAAAGACTGGAATATTGTGAGTTCTAGCCCCACAGCAGGTGCTTTCCGGTAATCCCCATTACTGACACCACAGTGCAGTGTAACGGTGGTGCTGCATTGTTGAGGTGCCATCCTTCAAACCAGATGTTAAACCAAGGTCCTTCTGCACATCTCGGTTCCTAAAAAGGGGAAGTTAAAGATACCATGGGACTTATCAAAGAAGAGAGGAATTTTTATTAGGAAACCAGATAAAAAACAAATAACCACATTTTCCAAATCAACATTAATAGCCTGGACTTTGCCTAATACAGTGGAACTAATGGAGAAAGAAAATATGGAAATTAACTAAAGGACAAAGAACCACTGTCCAGATGGGTACTCCTTTCATGTGGCACATGTTTTGGATTATTTTTTTCAAGACAGGGCTAGCAGGCAGTGTAAGTCAAAAGATGTTTCAGAACAAGTCAGTTCCTTCAGACAAAATGCTGATTTTCAACAAACCCTAAGATTTACTGTAGATATAACATGGACCACTCAGATCCTAGCCCGTTTCACCCCTTGAGCTTCCTCAGGGAACTAAGGGTCTACATAAAATACAATAAAGAGCTTTTTTATTTGTTTGCATACCCAAGATCTATTTATATATCACTAGTAAATAAAAGAAACATATTTTTTAAGAATTTTTATTACTTTTCAAACTTATACATGATATAACAAGGTACATCACAGTGTATTGTGAACAGGTATAGATACTGAAAACCAGGGAGGGAAGAAAAGGGGGAGGGAGGGAGGGAGGGATGGAGAGATAGAAAAGGGATAGCATAACCACAAAGCAGGTCAACTGTTAAGTAACAATAGCTTGTTATAGGCTACAAAGTGCATGAGAGTCTGAATTACCAATAAAGTTAGTATCTCACTGCTGATGGGAGGGAGAGTAGAGTGCCATCCACAGACCAGGGCTCTCTTAGTCTGAATGGCCAGTAGGGCAAGCCACCTATACTCATGATGGGTAAGAGGTGGGAGATCTCTCTCTTTAGACCCAAAGGAAAAAGGTGGTGACTTGTGGGATGGGTTTTTGCAATACTGAAGAGGCTACCAGGCACACCTGCTGCCACATGTGTTGGATCTTAGGGCTGGACCATAGGACGTGCACCAGATTTGCCCCAGGGCCGAGGCAGTGCCAGCATTCATCTGAAGGGAGGAGTTTGACTTTGTGAAAAACTGCAGGGGTTTTGTACCAGGAATGGGAAATCTTGTTTTGGATTAACCTGGTGAGCACGTCTTTGAACCATTTGTGCAAGTCCTTCCAGGTCTGTTCCCATTGGGAGTCCAGAATAGTACACTGCAGCATCTTCTCCCATTTGGACTTTGCTGCAGTGGATTGAGAAGGAAGGGTGTCCCTGAGCTGCTTGTAAATGTGGCTGGCCAGGCCCTTTGGTCGATCAATCCAGCCCTGGAGGGTAAGCTATGGACTAGACTGCCTGGCTTGGACTAGCAGGTGATGGACAGCTGCCCGCATCTGTAAGTACCTCCAGATGTCCATCTGGGGTAGGCTCCATGTTTTCTGCAGTGTCTGGAATGAAGTCACTCTCATGTCGGGAAGGTCAAGGAGGTCCCCCACCCTCATTATGCCCCAACTGCCCCATTGTGATCAAGCCACCCTCTTGCTGTCTATGATAATGTGGGGATTGTGCCACATGGGGGCAAGAGCAACATGTGGGAGGCCTATACCCAGTTTGTCCATAGTGCTGTGCCAGATTTTCCTGGAGGCCACAATGGTGGGAGACACTACATTCGGGTTCTCCAAGATCAGTGACTCCCCCAGGGAGGAACACAAGAGAGGTGTCCAGGAGCCCCAACAGGTCTCTCTTCATCCCCTCCCACTGCGGGTCCTCACCCTGGGGATCTCTAAACCACTGAGCAGTCTAGGCAGATTGAAAGGCCCATTTGTATCCCTCCATCCAGGGCAGGTTCCAGCCCACCTGGGACCAGTGTGTCCTGAGCTTGTTATGGCTGAACTGGGGTTTAGAGCCCTCCCAAAGTAGGTCCCCAAACAATTTATCAATAGGCTGGGTCCACTGCTTGGGTGGTAAGATTGGGAGGTGGTAGAGGAGGTAGAAAAATCCAGGGGTTGTCACCATTTTTATGACCATTTTCCTCCCAGCCAGAATAAGCCAAAGTAGCTTCCATCTCTCAAACTCCAGCTTGGTGCTGGCCAATAGCAAGAGAATGTTAACTCCCCAGATATCCTCTAGCTTCAGGGGAACCACAATACCCAGGTATGTGATCCCAGATGGAGCCCACTGTAAACCAGTCTCCAGGGCTATTTGTTGAGTGCAGTACCTATTCAGGGGCATCATCTCTATTTTGGATTAATTCAGCTTGAGCCCAGAGATCTTGGCAAAAGACTCAAGAAGACCCAAGAGAGTGGATATTGAGAGGGAAGGGGAGTGTCAGCCAGAGAGAGGAGCAAGTCACCGGCACACATAAGAGTCGGGTAGTTTCGTAGACCCAACATTATTCCCTGAATGTCAGGATGGTGTCTGATCATTGCAGCCAAAGGTTCAACAGCCAGCACAAATAATAGAGGGGACAGAGGGCAGCCTTGCCATGTAGCCCTCCCCAAGGGGAACTGGGGAGAGATAGCATGGTTAGTGGTGACCCTAGCTGCCGGCAGGTTGTAGATGGCCTGAACTTTACCCCTGAAGCCATCACCTATTCCCAGGTGGGCAAGGGTTGCATCCAAGTAATCCCACTCAAGGGAGTTGAAGGCCTTTTCGAAGTCAACTACAATAGCTGCAGCCGGTGTAGGCAGTCCCCTTGCCACATGCATCAGATTCCTCAGGGCCCTCAGATGGTTGCAGCTGTGCTGCCCCAGTATAAAGCCCACTTGGGAGGGGTGTATCAGAGTAGATAGCAGGGGGCTCAGGCGGTTGGAAAGTGCTTTTGCATATACCTTGCTATCCACATTGATAAGGGAGATGGGCCGATAGCTGCCCAGGTTGATGGGGTCCTTATCTTTCTTGGGAATAACTATAATGTTTGCCTCAAGGAGCATGGGGGGCAGTATAGCTCTAGATTTGGCATCCTTAAAAACCTCAGTCAATAGTGGGGCCACATGCTGGCGGAGGGCTTGATAGAAATCCACCGTGAAACCATCACTACTCAGGGATTTGTCCCCCTTCAGGTCTTTGATGGCTGCTTCGACCTCTGCCACAGAAATCAGTGCATCCAGTTCTTTGACCTGTTGGGCCGGGAATTTAGGGAGGGACGTTCTGTTCAGGAAATGCTGGATCTCTGTTGGGGGAGTGGGATGGGAGGACTGGTAGAGACTGCAGTAAAATTAGGCCATTACCTTATTAATATCTAATGAGCTGGTGCTAATGCCCCACTCCCGTTCCACAGGCCTGGTATGTGGCTGGCAGCCTGCTGTTTCCTGAGCTGGTATGCCAGTACCTTGCCTCCCTTGTCCCCTCCCTCCCAGAATGTCTGCTGAAGCCGGAGTATAGCAACTTCGGCCTTTCTTTTTAAGAGTTGATTGATCTTGAAGCGTAGCCCCAGGATCACTCAGCCAGTGGGCGAGGAGGGGGAGGACAAAGGCATGGCCTTATATGAGGCCTCTGCCAGCACGAGTCGGGATTCCAGGTCCACCAGCTTCTGCTCCCATTCTCTTCTTTTGACAACCGCATATCCCATTATGCTTCCTCTCATGGTGGCTTTGAAGGCCTCCCAGGTGTTCCCTAGGGTAGTGTCAGAGATGGGCTTAGACTGGAGAAAATGTGAGGCCTCCATTCTGGCCCAGGGGATAAAATCCAGATCATGCATGAGGAGTGGGTCCAGTTTCCAGGAGCATGAAGGGGTTTCAGTAGAGCCCCAGGCTAGGATGAGTTGGACCAGTGCATGGTCAGAAATACTTCTGGGGAGTATAACAGAATCTAGGACGTTCTGTATAAGGGACTGCAACGCAAGCCAGAAGTCCAACCTGCTATATGTGGGGTGGGCTTCTGAATTGAAAGTGTAATCATGGACTTGGGGGTGGAAAAGTCACCATACATCTGTGAGACCCAGGTGCTCCATAAGCAGGTGTAGCACTCTCCCTCCCCGCACATGTGATTCAGTACCCATGTCACTCTTTCAAGGTGGGGTACCACAGTCAGGTTAAAGTTCCCCCCAGCAGCAGTGTGCTGCGAGGTAAGGTAAAGGAAGTAAGGGTTTCAACAAGGGAGTTAAAGAACAGGGGGTCATCCTGGTTGGGGACATATGCATTGCACAGCACTATAGGGCCAGACTGGGTGTCATACAAGCCCATCACTCACTTCCCCCTTCATCTGCTCTACTGATGGACAGTTTCCAAGGCAGAGACTTATGCAGTAGGATGGCCACTCCTCTTTTCTGAAATGAGGTCTCTGCATGCACCAGCTGTCCCACCCAGTCTTTCTGTAGTAAGGAATGATCTGACCCAGAGATCTTAGTCTCCTGGAGAAAAAAACACCTGGGATTTAAGATGCTTAAGATGGGAAAGGACCTTCCTTCTCTTAATGGGGGAATTCAGACTCCTCACGTTCCAAGTATGCATTATGATCTCTGCCATTTTACCTACAGGAGAGTGTCTGTTGGCAAGCAGTTTATGTGTGTGCATGGCCACTACCTAAGAAGCTACCTCTGCTACAGTCTTCACGAGGGGGACAGGTATGGATGTAGTTCTGGGGGCAGTCCCCTGGTAGGGGTCCTGGATGGGTGTGTGGTGCAGCTGTGCTCCGGTTGATCTCTCACTTGGGATTGGTAGAGGCAGGGACCTTGTCTTAGTATGTAACAGTACTAAATATCAATACCTTAGAAGTTTGACTCTCAGCAGTACCTACAGTAAGACAGCAATGAATACATCTAGCTCAGTTTTTTAACAGCAAAAAGAAAAATATATCTGAGGGTCTCAGGCTGGACTATAGCCGGCTGTGTCAGCAGCCAGTGGCTGGTCCAGCCTACCCTGAGGAGTGGCTTATCCCACCTGGGTAGCAAAGTACTGGCCCAGCTGGGCTGGGCACCCTGGGAACGTAATGTCTGATCCAAGGTGGCCATGTACTTTAATAATAGGTGTCCAACTACCCTACGTTACAACAAAACACAAATGCATATAGGGACAGCAGCCTCCTGGAGCAATAGGGTACCCTTTGAGCCTGTAGGCCAGTCAAGCAGGGCCTACCAATGAGAAGACAGTCTTAAAAGCCCCTTAATAACCATGCCCTGTCTGGGCTAGGTGGAGTGGACCTGTGAAGGCCCGGGGAGAGCGAAGAGTCGGGACTCCATTGCAGGACTGCACCAGCTGGAGGCTCCGCGGATGGGGGCAAGGTGAACGGTCGGGAGGAATAAGAAGGCAAGCTGACAAAAGCATGTGCCTTGTGCCCCTCCTGATGTGCAGACAAAGGTACAGAAAGTGGGGTGGGAGAGAGCAGAAGGGTCACCTCACCCTCCTGTCCAGGGGTGCAGTGCACACCTCCACAGGGCGGCAAGCGAGACCACCCCTTGATCTCCCTCTCACTGACGAGGGAGAGATGGGCACAGACAAGGAGAAATGGCTAGGGGATCCTCCCAGTCAGTACAGGTCCTGGGGCATATGGTGAAGGTACCACCAGTTGGGCAGGAAGAGAGGGGCGCTGCTCACAAGGTAGAGGTCCCTACAGCAGAACGAGTTGTGCGACCCGATCAGGGTGTACCTGCTAGAATCAGAGGTTGCATAGTCCTGCAAACCCCCATCCCTCGAACATCCCCACACCAAAGCTAAGTCTTCCTATGGTCCCATGGGGCAGCGGGGAAGATGGGAGTAGGGTAGCGGTCGGGCCCGGGCTGTGCTGGGCCAAGATGAGTCACATTACCCTCGTGGCAGGTGCAACTTGATATGGCTGCGGGTAAGAGGCACCTCCAATTAGCAGGCCTAAAAAGCAGCATGCAGGCTGGGGCTAAAAGGAGAGGGATAGGACAGGTAGGTATATGCATCACAGCCACAGCCCCTAACCTGGATGGGGGCACTTAGGGAGATACCGCAGCTTCAAACCATGCAGATAGCCAGTGCTTAATTCCACCCCCCTTCCCAAACCATAAACATCTCAGTACAATAGTCCTGCTGGGCAGCAGTCACAGAGAAGGGCTCAGGAATAAATGCTATCCTGCCCGTCGCTCACACCCCCCTAACTAAGAGGAGTGGGGAGTCAGGGGTGAGTACCCATAGTAAATGCAGATCAGTGTACTCACATGACTCCTCCTAGCTTCCTCCCCAACTCTTAACCTCCACTCCCCCCATTGCTCTCCTCAGCCATATCACCCCACAAAAATGCTGCACTTTTCTGGAGGCTCCTAATTAGGGAGTACAGCTTCAGGGGTCATTCATCCATCTTTGGTTCTTGGATTGCTGGGTCGTTCTTGCAGTCGTTGCTCCAGGCCTATGGCAGTTCCTTGGGCCTCTTAGACTAGGGCTGGCACAGGACAGTCCAGATTAGTTGCCCAGTTTTGCGCACGAAGATTGGATTCCTCTGGGGCTTCCTCGAGGGCTCCGGTGTCTAGGTCCTGTAGATCGGTGGCTTCATTGTGCAGGGTGACCAGCGTGAGTGGAGAGTACCCATTTTTTGTAAAGTACGGGATAGTCACCTAGGGGCTCACCTTTTCCTCATGGCAGGTGGACAAGTTTTGATATGGGTTCTCCCCCACTCGATCTTGCAGATGAGTCCTTCTAGTGTGCACCTCTTGTTGCGGCTGTTTTTTCAGATTTTGCGGCCTTGGCTCCCACAACGTGTGCTGAGGCTGGGACACATTCAATGGGGCCTGTAGGTCCTGCCTGAGCAAGGAGCGATGATCGGCATAGTCCCTGGAGCGAGCTGCGTGTGGGCCAAGTTCGGGGCTGCCCCTCTGGTTGTTTCTAGGGCCGGGGGAAGTTTTTTTTCAAAGAAGTCAGCAGCAGCCTTCTGGCATGGAAAACTACAAGGCAGTGCCATTGTAGGTAAATTTCAAGATCACCAGGTACTGGAGTGAAAGGGGGATGCCCAAATCATGAAGGTTTTTCCTGGCATCGGAGAAGCCCTTCCTGTGGGCTGCCAGGTCTTTGAAGTAATCTTGAAATAACATTATTCAGTTTCCCTGCAAGTCCTGGGCTCCCAGCTCCCTCACCCTGGACTGGATGGCCTTGTTCTCTATGAAGTTTAGCAGACATGCCAGGATAGGCCGGGGTCTCCCCAGCTGCAGGCCATAGTTTCAGAATAAGATGTGCCCACTCAGTAGTGATCCTGGTGCTGTGGGGCAGTCTAAGGATGTTGGGGAGTGCCCATTGGAGGAATTGTGTAGCTCGTCCCTCCTCGCACCTCTCCGGGAATCCGAGAAGCAGCAGGTTCTTTCTGTGGCTCCTGTTCTCCAGGTCATCAAGCTTGTCTTGCAGTCCCCAGATTTGGGCCACCTGTTCCCTTAGTGTGGAACAGTGACCTTGTAGAATGTCCTCTTGACTAGCAACTTTTTTGCTCCACAACCCCCATTTGGGAATCAGGATTAGTTAGGACACCAGCAGTGTCAATGCTGGTGACTGTGAGCTCATTCATCCTGCTGGGAATTGATGCAAACATTTCGCGGACAGACGGCTCATGGCCTTCTTTGCTGCTGCATGCCATACTCTGGAACGGGTGTTTCC
Organism: Neoceratodus forsteri; assembly: GCA_016271365.2. Classification (NCBI taxonomy): domain Eukaryota; kingdom Metazoa; phylum Chordata; order Ceratodontiformes; family Ceratodontidae; genus Neoceratodus; species Neoceratodus forsteri. The sequence goes on from CM057450.1 coordinate 1,649,034,903, forward strand.
GAGTTTGGCGCTGGAAGGCGAGTCTCGGGAGCGAACTGCTCACAACTCGCTGAGGGCAGGCAGGGAAGTGTTCTGATGTCCTCCAGTTACTTTTTGAGATGCAAAGCCTGCAGGAATCACAGATTAAAAATGGGACTAACTGTCCAGTTGGCAGCTACTAAAGACTTAAGCGGCCATCTTAGTTAACAGCTAAGCCACACCCCCAATAAGACTTCTTAACAGACCATGTACAGCTGAATCTAACCTATAGGTACTAAATGCATATATCTAGTCTTAGAAAGCAAACATGCTGTCTGTTATTTGGCATTTCTTACAGGAACAAATTATGTTCCAAAAAAGTCAATATAAGTTCAACAAATCATTGTATAGTCAGAAAGTCAAGACAGTGTATGTTTACCTCAAATTGCTTTTCTTTACTTCACACTGATTTTTGCTGCAGTACTTTCCTTATTTGTATTGACAAATGTAAAGAACTTTCCATTCTAAACATATAATAAAACAACTGTATGTGTCCTGAATTGACAGCTCACAGTGAGCTAAAGCACAACTCACCAATATTGAACATAGTCTCCACCTGGCGGCATGGAGATCCCTATGTGTGCCGTCTGACACTGTTGCCCTCCTTTAAGCTGGTAGGACTAGGGATCAATGTGAGCAGCTACAGTCTGGAAGCATGCACACCCAGCATCAGTTTGATGCCATATCTAGGCTACGGCAATACATTGCCCCTGATGCAATTCCAAGAGGGGAGTATCTAGTGGCAACATCAGGAACATGCTATTCACCTTCTACACCACCATATTACTCTTTTGCATAGGGTGAAAGGTTAGGGTAGAAGCTGCTCTGGCCATTGTTCAATACAGCTCCACAAGAGTTATTACAATAAGCAGTGAGACACACATACATTTTCATCACTAAATAGCATGCAATAATTCTGGTGCCACATGCATGTAAGATAAAGTACAATAATTGTTGTCACTGTTGGTTATGATTCTACTTTAGATGTCTTTGCAAAGTGTATTCCTGGTTCATTAATCCATTATTTATCACACTCCCTAAGTCCAGTTTGAGCTTCAGTGTTGCACATGGCAGAGTAGCTTGATTGGTAGAATTTCTATCAAGCCCAGAGATCATGGGTACTAGTCCTACTTACCACTACATTATTAAACAAAAAAAAAAAATATTGTTCAACAAAATATTTTTTGATTTTGTTGGCCTGTTTTTTTAAAATTAGGAAATAAAAACATATATGCCATATCCATCGATGCAGCCACCAAAAGGAATGGAATGAAATGAAATGAATGGATACAGTAATCCAGTAGGGCTAAACAAAAAACAGTTCCACTGTTCACATTATCATTATATTAACTAAAGGAACTTTCTGCTCCCCCAGAGGATGCCTTGACAGAGGCAGAACAGATGAACCGTGGTGGGCTCTGGGAGGGTGAGGGTGGGGGTTGGGGTAGGGTGCATGGTCCTCCACCTCTACCACTGCATAACGTATTCACCTTACTGGCAGAAAGGAGCAACCAAACAGAAGTTCTCATTACAGTGGAAAGGAAGGAGGTGGAAGTTCTCAGAAGGTAAGAACCGAAGGAGGGAAAGGGAATCACCCAGCCAAAGAGGAAGAAGCTGTTGGTGGGGGGCTCAGTTTTAAAGGGAATAGACTTGGGAGCTGGAGGGGGGAAGATAGGGAGAGGGAAAGGTAGGGAGGTGAGGTGCTTGACGGGTGTCTCTGCTGGGAGAGATGGAGAGAGGATCCTGAGGATTGCTAGGGCAGCAGGGACTAAGATCGAGCTGAATATCATTGCCTATATTCAGATGAATGATACAGCACAAGTGGAGGTAGAAGTAGTAAAGGAAAATTTCAGGGAGCATGGCACGATCTCAATTAAGTAGCACATATGGTGGCTTTTTCCGAGGTGCTACCTTTGTATGGCTGGGGAGAGGCAAGGAAACTCCACACCAGGGGCCAGATATTCAAAACTTTGCACTGGGCGCAAACCGTTTGCACTTGGTTTGCGCTGGATTTGCAGGGGTCCACTATGTTCAAAAGGCCAAATAACGCGGTTAAACTGCATTAGCACCAGGTAAAAGTAGAACGTATGCAAGGACCAAAAAGAGGGTGTGTGTACATGAATACAGGCGCAATGCTATATTCAGTGCATTAGCGCCGCGCAAAATGTTTTTGCGTGACTTAGTGTGACACTTCGCACAGTACTAATTACTGCACAGGAAAAGGTAGTCTTAACTCTGGGCAAACAAGATTTGCATGACTTTATGGCTTTGCTCAGCTTTGCATGGCTTTGCGTGACTTTGCCCGACATAGAACCGTGGTTTATGGATCTCTGTAATTCACAAGTGTGAATTGTGGAGTTTGCAAGGGTCTGCCATCAGTGGTTTATTGACCCTAACCAGTAAATACTAAACAGAGAAAGAAACCATAGAAGAAACGCTCTGCACATAGATGGCACCTCCTATGTTGCCATCATCTGCCATCAATCCCAGCCATGCCAGGCATTAAATGGTGACCCGGCACCCAGTGGACACCATGGCAGTATGTCCATACAGTACACACCTGCAGACCACCCTTCAGTGGACACCAACAGAATTCAGCACAGACATGCATCACTGGGGGCATGGAGGGTGTTGAGGGAAGGATGTACAGGTGGCCAGGCTGCACTACATACTGTTTGCTGCCCCAAGGCTGGGACAATCCATGTAGTGCAAATGGTTCAGTGTAGAGAATACCCCAACACCGGTGTGCCTGTCTGATGGTATGTGCCCCCCCCAGCCACATACCGCACATCTGTACTGACACCACAGCACACACAGCTAGCCATGTATATGTTACTGTGAGTATCCCATGCCAGTGGTGCAGCGTCTGTGGGTTGCATAACTGTAATGTCCACTGTCAATACACACCTTCAAGATGGGTCTGTCACTGTGCAAAGTGCAGCAGTCACTGATGCCCTACACACCATAGGCTTTGCTGTGTCTCTCACACTACTGTCCCCCTTGTTACTGTAGTGTCTGCTGTGCACTGTAGCAGGGGCTTAAGTGTGACTATTGCATGCGGCATCATCACCTGTGCCTGTGCTGTATAGTCCCCTGGGGCACAATATTCTGTGCAGTTCTGTACAAATGTAGCCTGCAGCTACCACCATGCACTTTCAAACAGACCTACAGGTGGAGCTGTGGGCAAACCCAGCTAGCCCCTGTACTTCTAGACTGACCTACAGGTGGAGCTGTACAGGAATGCCAACTTTTAAGAATCCTTGTGGGTGCTCACTGCTAGCAGGTAGCAATTTTCCTGTGACCAGGTTCCCTAGTAATCTTTTTTTGCAGGTTGCCCTCAAAAAATCGAGGATGCTTATGTCAACTTTGTGGGTGCTTGAGCACCCAAGCACCCATGGAGTCGGCTCCTATGGAGCTGTAGGACACTGCAATAGTGCTGGGCAAACTGTATGCAAATCAGGACATAGTGAGATGTTAATCTGGATGTTTGCCCGCAGACTGCCTAGATAGGCTCAATTGCATGTCACTTTTGAATATAGCAAAATTTTGCCCCAGGCAAATGTGATAGCACCGGGTAAACATCTTAGCTCCACACAAAACCTGCGTAAATGTGTCTGTGCCACACAAACAATTCAGAAATATGGTACATTTCTGCAGAATTTCACATGCGCTGGTGCTTGCTTAATGAATCCACTCCTTTGCTAGCACACACATTGGCCACATAGTTTACCTTTATCTTCTTTCATGTCACTGTGCACTGGGCTGCTGTTGTGGTTTGCACTTCCCTGGGTGTTCTATTCAGAGCTGTCTTTTTCCCGGGCTATTTTTGCACTGTACTCCCAGCACAGTTTGCCCGGCTTCCTTAGCATGCTATATTCAGCAGGTTTAGCACTGGGGCTATCCCTTTCGAATATAGTGGGCTGTTGCTTCCGGGCTAATTTAGCATGCTGGGCAGTGCTAATTTAGCCCTTGGGCAAAGTTGTGAATGTCTGGCAGCAGGGCTTTTAATGAAAGTTTAATGGCATGGTGCATGGAGGAAGGTCGGATACATTGGGGACTGGTGATCAACCTGGAAAGATGCAAGCATGTATGGGAGGGATGGCCTGCATCTTTCTAGGAAAGAGTCCACAGTCCTTGATGGCAGAACATTTAAATGCTATGTAGATGAGCATTTAAACTACTGTAGATGGGGATATGCTGTGAAACCAAAGGAGGCATAAATTGCCTCTCCCTGCATGGTAAAGGGCTAGAGAGGAAAGAGTTAAGGAGGGAGGATCACAGTGGAGAAAAATCCCCTAGATCAGATTCGCAGAAGGAAAGGGACAAGAACAGGAAAAGGAAAGAAGAAAATGGGAGTATAAAGCAGGTAGGGGAGTATATAGGTTTAATGGGATCCAGTGATGATGACAGTAATAAGGGAAAGGTAAGTTAAAGGGCAAGCTAGTAAACAAAAGAGGCAGGAGTGGGAAGGGCAAGGCAAGGTAACAGGTAACGATGAAAAAAGATTTAGAAAGCATTGTGTACTAATGCAAGCAATCTTGGAAATAAAATTCCAGACCTGTAAGTCACCATGGCCTAGGCTAATCTAGATTTAGTGGCTATAAAAGAATTGTGGTGTTCTAAGAACCATACACAGGAAATGAATAGATCAGGATATACACTCTGTTCAGGAGAGACAGAGAGGGGAGGAAAGGAGGAGGGAGTTGTATTATATGTGAAGGAGGGTATCAGAGTCACAGAGGTACAGTATGGGGGGACAAAGAGGAGAACGATGGTCTGGAATTACTATGGGTCAATCTGCAGGCAAATTCTGGGTACACTATGTATGCTGGAATAGTGTACAGACTCCAAGCACAAGACAAGGAAATGGAAAAGGGACTTGGGAAATCCATGATCAGGATGGCAAGTAAAGGGGAGATGCTACTAGTTAGCAGCTTCAATCTCCCAGAAGTGGAGTGTGTGATGAGACTCACCCTCAACCCTCTATTAGCAGCAGCAGCAGCTCCTTTAAGAATTATAGGATCATAGCATGAGACACTGTGGAATTCCAGAATATGAGCTATGTATCAGTAATTTTGTAGATGTACAAACCACTATGCAAAAGTTTCTTAACTTGTGGAAATGTACCTTATTTTTTAACTCTGCTTAATTACTGTTATATAGTATACAGAAAGGACATACAATTCAAGGTATCATATAAAATGCATCGCAAACTCATTTACAGTACTAGAGAGAAGTTTTCTAATGAAATGAGATACACAATATAAAAAAAAACTCTCTGTGATTTACATCGATAACTCAAAACAAGAAATTAACTGTTCAATTTGATGCCTGGAAGGGAAAAGAGAAGCAAAAAGGAAAAAAATAAATAGATGCCCCTTAGCAGTTTTTCTATGAAAACCAGAGTATGTACTAGGAAAGTCAAAAGTATACAAATCAATTATCGTGAGAGGTTCAACCTGACATAATATGTCTTAACAGGTATAATTGCTCTTACTATGGAATGTACACCATGTATGATATGTACCTTATTTAACAGAAATGAACATTCGAAAGACCATCTGTTCATAGAAATACTGGTTCTTTGTGCTACGTACAGCATTCTCCCACCTCCCCCTTTTCTTTTCACTTTCTCTTTATCTACTTTTTTCCCATGATGCAGTCTCCATTGGAGCAGTAGCTGCATGGTGACATTCATTCAGCCTTTGTCTGGATTGAACAGTCATATGCAGGTAGCATAGCCAGTATTCTTTCTCACTGCTCTAAGGAGCAGCTGTAGCATGTGTGAGATTGTAGACTAAAGCTGGCAACTTAAATGGCTGCCTGCCTAAGTGTTTTTTTCTTTTCATGCCCCATCTCTGTAGACTTGACTGCTGGGCTGTTTCTCAGCAAGGAGAGAAAGAGAGAAGACATTAAAGCATGTTGTGCCGCCTCAGTTGTTTTCTTGAAAAGTATGCCTTGCTTACAGACACAGCTGTATATGACCCATCCTGTTTATATTCCTTTATCTTACCATTTCCCTATCTCTGGCAAACCACTGTAAGAAGGAATAGTTTGAGGTTAGATGACTGCTGGACTCTGCCTCAGCTCAGCTCAGCGATTTAGAGGGAGAGAGCAGGAATGAAGTGTGTGAGCTGTGCGGTACCGCTATGCTTGTCTGTGTTCTTTTTCTTTTTACAGCTCCAGTGGGCATAGCCCTTCAGATGACTTTCAATCACAGTAAGGTAAAAGGGAACCTACCGGATACCGTATGGACTTGTAAATAGTGGAGTAGAACGACAATTACTGCACATCCACCGCACTATATTGTCCACCGGTGGAACACGGCAATGGCTACCATGTCTAAGATGGCTGCTGGAGTTCTCTGCACATGTATGATGACTCACGCATGTATGGTGAACTCCAGCGGCACGGTGGCATAGTCTACCATGTCCAAGATGGTCTGTGGAGCTCAGTGCACATGCACAAGTCATCACGCATGCTCAGGGAACTCTGGTAGCCATCTTGCACAAGGTGGATAGTGCTGTGTTCCTCCGTGACCTCAGCTCAGCCATACCAGCTCTGGCCAGAGCTGCTTTTCTTTGCTGCCTAGATTCAGACACCAGGTTATCGGTGCACCCTGTACATAAGTAAATATTTTAGTATTTGTAAATAACTTACTTGAAACACCAGGATGCTGATAAATGTGTTTGAATTCCCCTAGCTTGTCTCTGAGGCCTGATCCTTATTACCATTCTCCATGTATCCTTAGGGAAGGGCTTGCCAGTTCACTCCTTCATTTGAATAGTTGGGGTGTTTCTCTGGACTAGCTTAGGTACAATCCTAATTCAGCTAATATTTTTATTTTCTCATAATGTTTATTATGTGAATAAAACATTTCTGTAAATGTGTTGAAAATGAAATAAGCAATGTATTTTATTTAAAACTTTTATAGATTTGGTGCTGTCATGAAAGACAGTGATGGGAGCCAATAAAGGAAACTCTTAGGATAGGAGAAGACTATAAAAAACCTCAGATTCTGAACCTGGGTTAGTTTAGTTCAGTGCTCCAGAGAGTGCAGAGCTCTCCATTCAGCTTGGTTTAAGCCCAGCTCTACCAGCTCAGCTTAAGAAAGACCATACTGTTTTGCTGCTAGACTTAAGCCTGCATATCATCCATTGGATCCATCCAGCTCCAGAATTTAATTTTGAAGTATATTGGTGAAGTATTTTCTGGCAAAGACTGGTAAATAAAATAAAATTTTTATTTGCACCTTATTTCAAGAGTGGACATTCCATCTTCTAAATCTGATAAGCATCACAGTGTGGAGTCTTCCAACTGCAGCTTTGGCAAAGTGCAGAGCCATCCTTGATTCTCTGCAAGGGGCTTTTCGGAGGCAGTTAGGCAAAGAACCCACTTGGGATGGGGTAGTACTTGATCTGGTGCATACAAACAGGGACAGTACTGAAGAAGCCACAGCGGACAGTCCCATTTGTACCAATGATCACTGTAGTGTGGTTCAACATAAAGACAGAAGCACACCAAATCAAACTTAGACGAGAGTTCTGGACATTAACAGGGCAGATTTTAAAGAAATGGGGGACTGTCTCAGGGGCTGACAAGGTGGGGTGTAGGAGTGCCAGGGTGGAGTAGAAGCACAGTGGGGGAAGATAAGGGTGATAATAACTGAAGCAACCTATTAATGCATGAAGGAAGTAGCCAGAAAGAGAAGGAAAAGATCATTATGGTTCTCAAAGAAGGTGGTAAAGGTGGCAAAAGAAAAAAAAGGTTGCATTCAAAAGGTGTAAAGAAACAGAGAGAGAGGAGGACATAGAAACATAGAATTTGATGGCAGATAATAACCGCTTGGCCCACATAGTCTGCCATTTCCCTACCTAATGAATAAGCTACAGATCCTAGTTAACCAACGGCCTACTTCCTCCTACCCCCCCCACTAGAATTGTTTTATGTCTGTCCCATGTATTCTTGAATTCCCCCACTGTTTTTGACTCCTCAACCTCCGCAAGAAGGCCGTTCCATGCATCCACAGCCCTCTTGGTGAAAAAAATACTTCCTCACATTACCTCTGAGCTGTCTCCTCTCTATCTTCAAACTGTGCCCCCTTGTTCTTGCACATCTCTTTTTCTGAAAGATGCTACCCTCTTGGACTTTGTTGATTCCCTTGAGGTACTTGAAAGTTTCTATCATGTCCCCCTCTCCCTCCTTTCCTCAAGGGTACACATATTGAGCTCCTTTAGTCTCTCTTCATATGGCTTCTGGTGCAGACCCTGCACCATTTTAGTTGCCCTCCTCTGGACAGCCTCCATCCTGTCTGTGTCCTTGCAGAGATGGGGTCTCCAGAACTGCACGCAATACTCCAGATGGGGTCTCACCAAGTGTCTGTATATTTTCTACTGGTGATGCCTCTCTCTATGCATCCCAGTATCCCCCCAGCCCTCCTTACTGCCTTCTCACATTACTTGCCCACCTTTAGGTCATCTGATATGACTGCCCCCAGGTCTCTTTCCATTTTTGTTGTTGTTAGTGTCTCACCCCATTATGTACTCTTCCCCTGGGTTTTTGTTTCCCAGTTGCATTACTTTACACTTCTTTTCGTTGAGTCTAAGCTGCCATACATTCGACCATTCCTCCAACCTTGCCAAGTCCCTTCTCATACTTTCCACCCCATCTTGTGTATCAACCCTGTTGCAGATCTTTGTGTCATCTGCAAAGAGACATACTTTTCCTTCTAGTCCCTCTGCAGTGTCACTTATAAAGACATTAAAGAAGACCGGTCCCAGTACTGAACCCTGCGGTACCCTGCTAGTAACCCCCCTTTCTTCAGAGTGGACTCCGTTTACTATTACCCTCTGTGTACTGTCGTCCAGCCAATTTTTTATCCAGGCTACCACCTTGGGACCCACTCCAATGCTGGTTAGCTTGTTTATTAATCTTTTGAGTGGGACCGTGTCAAATGCCTTGCTAAAGTCTAGGTAGGCCATGTCCACAGCCCCTCCCTGGCCTACTAATTTGTTCACCCAGTCAAAGAAATCTATTAGATTCATCTGACATGACCTTCCCACTGTAAATCCATGCTGCCTTGGGTCCTGTGCCCCGCTGGTCTCTAGGTACTCAACAATTCTTTCCTTCAGAAATGATTCCATCATTTTACCTACCACTGAGGTCAAACTAACAGGTCTGCAGTTTCCTGCCTCTGCCTTACTCCCACTTTTGTGAAGTGGAATTACATCCACCCTCCTCCAGTCCTCGGGTACCACCCCATCCTCCCATGATTTGTTAAAGAGGGTAGTCAGTGGTGTCACTAGTTCTCCTCGTAGCTCTTTTAGAAATCTGTGGAGAATTTCATGAGGCCACATTGCTTTGTCCACCTTCAGTTTTAAGAGTTCTTTCGGAACCCTTTCTTCTGTGAATGGACTGGTAGCAACCCCCCTATCCAGAGTGTTTCTATTGTTAGTTTGAAGTACCTCCCTCTTCTCTTTGTTTGTGAATACTGAGTAGAAGTATTCATTCAGTATCCCTGCTTCTTCACTGTCACCCTCTGCCCACCCTCTGCCCACACATTCCCTCTCCTTTATTAAGCCTCAGTATCCCTCCCTTGGTCTTTCTTCACTCCCTAATGTACCTATAAAAGGTTTTATCCCCCTTCTTAAAAGAGTTGGCTATCTTTTCCTCAGTTTGGGCCTTTGCTATTCTGACTGCCTTCCCTACATCCTTCTGCCTTAACTGATACAGTTCTCTGTCCTGCTTCTTCTATGTGTCCTTATATTTCCTGAATGCTATCATTTTCTCCTTAACCTTCCCTGCCACCTCTTTTGAGAACCATAGTGGCTTTTTCCTTCATTTTGTTTTGTTGATTTGCTTTACACAAGGGCTTTTTGCCTCTGTGATGGCAGTTTTGATTTTTCTCCATTGTTCTTCCACCTCCCCTTCTTGCCTGTTTGTTACTGCTCTTCTGAGGCACTCTCCCATTTTGCCAAAGTCAGCCCTCCTAAAGTCCACCACCCTTGTTTTTGTATGGCTTGACTCTACAGCTGTGTTTATTGTGAACCACACTGTTTGGTGGTCACTTGTTCCCACATGGCTACCCACTTCTAAATCTGAGATCCTCTCTCATTCCCATTTGAGAGTACCAGGTTCAAGACTGCTCCCTCCTGAGTGCGTTCCAACATTAGTTGTCTGAGGCATGCCCCCTGTAGGGCATCGAGAATGACCCTGCTCTTGGATGTGGCTGCAGCAAAGGTGCTCCAGTTAACATCTGGCATATTCAGGTACCCCATCATCAATATCTCTCCTTTCTCTGCCATTCTAAGGATTCCTTCTATCATGTCCTTGTCCATTGCCTCCCCCTGAGATGGGGGTCTATAAACAACCCCTGTGTGGATTGTGGTGCCATTTTCTGTCTCCAGGGTGACCCACAGTGCTTCCTCCCCTCCATGTTTACCCTTTAGTTCTGTTGCTTTTATTTCTTCCCTTTGTAGAGAGCTACTCCTCCTCCTTTTTTACCCTCCATGTTCCTCCTGTAGATTGTGTACCCTGGCATGTTGACATCCCAGTTGTGGTTCTCTGTGTACCATGTTTCTGTGACTGCCATGATATCCAGTCATCCCTCTTCCATCAAAGCCACTAGTTCAGGGAGCTTGTTACACAGCCTATGGGCATTAGTACTCATTGCCCTCCACTTTTTGATGGCCTTACCCCTTTTGGGCCCATCCCTCTCCTTACTGCCTTTGCCTTTTTCTGGATGTACCGCTGTCCTGCTCCCTATCGACTTCTCTAACTTTGTGCCTACTTCACTATCTACCCTGTTTTGTGTGGGGGGGGCTGGGATTTCCCTGCTTCTCTTCAGTGCCTCCCCCCTTGGCTAGTTTAAATGCTTGCCAATGAAGCATTTAAACCTATCACCTAGGATTCTGGTTCCCCTCCCAGACAGACACAGGCCATCATGCCAGTATAGACCCACATCCCTCCAAGTGGACACCCAGTCCCCAGTGAAGCCAAATCCCTGAGCTCCACACCAGTTTTTCAACCAGTCATTGAATACCATGGTGCGGAGTACCATAGCCTCACCCATGCCATAGACAGGCAGCACTTCTGAGAAAGTTATCTCGCTTGCTACTTGTCTAAGGCCCCTCCTCAACTCCAAAAACTCCTGCTGCACTGTTCTGATCCCATTCCCAGTCAGGTCATTTGTCCCTAGGTGGACAATGACATCCAGCTCCCTCCCTCATGCAGCTGCTCCCACAAGCCTGAGGATTAGCTTCCTGTCCCTCCAAGCCATGGCACTAGGCAGGCACCTTACCTCCCTCTCCCCTGAGTCCCCTTCCAGGAGTTGTTTCCTTCCCCTGTGGGGTCCTGTGCCACCTTCCTGTGGGTCTCCTTTGTGGAGGTTCCCAACATCCTCCTTGGTCTCCACTGTGGGTGCCTCCATAGAGGAACCATGCTCCACCAGGATGGCAAATAAATTATGGAGAAGCACAACTGGAGGGATGCATCTCTGTTCCATCACCCTCACCCTCCCTGAGCCCACCATGGTACAACCACTCCTCTTTCTTGGCAACCTCTGAGGCAGTGGTGATGGCCTGGGAGGTCCCTGGGTGGGGGAAGAGGTTTCTCTAATCCTCACTAGGTCAGCCTGGAGACAGGCATCCTCCTCCCTCAGACTAGAGAGGTGCCTGTAAATAAGGCAGCAATGCAGCCTCCAGAGCATTTCCCAGAAGATTGCCACTCCACAGCCAGTGCATTGCACCATTCCCCACATGTCTGTCTCCCTTCATGTTTAAGATTATTTTTGTTTGTTTTTAGTGTGTGTGTGAGTGTGTTTACCCCCCCATTCAGTGTGCTGTGCTGTTGAGCATATGAACAGGTGTATGTCCTTTGTACTTTTGGGGAAGTGATGTCAGAGCCCCTAATATAAAGGACTTGATGCACTTGGGCAGGTGGGGTGAGGGCAGGGTGGGTGGGACTAAGCCCATGCCCTCCAGAAACAATCAACTACAACTCTGATTCACCACCCTGCGAGTGCCTCCTTTCCTTTCAGATACCTATTTCACAGAGTTTAAGTAACCGGTCTAGTCACAAATGACTGCAAATATTCTCCCAGCTAGATTTCCTCCCTGGCAAATAAAAGTTACACTAAGTAAAGTCAACCCCAAAAACAGAGAACCAAAACATTGACTTCTACTTACTTACACAAGCCTCAAAATTAGGAATTCAATTCAGTGTACTCCATTAAATCACCTCATTGCTTTAAGGAAGCTGGTGGCTGCTCCCTGTCTCAGCTACAGCTACAGGAAAGGCATGGATACCTAGAAAAACAGAAGAAACCAAGCAAGGCCATCAGGGCTGAAAAGGTGTAGATAGAGGAAAGGATTGTTCAAGGGGTCTCTGCAGGGGGTAAGACTTTTTTTAGGAACATAAGTGAGAAGAGTTAATTAAGGGGAGGGACAGTAAGAATTAGAAGGGTTGAAGGGGAAGGCTGTGTGGAAGGAGACCAAGAGAAAGCTAATGTTTAAACAGGTACCTCCACTCAGTCTTCACATTGGAGAGCAGAGGGGTTGGACCACCATGGAGAAATAGTGATAGGGTGGGGAGGAGGGTGGACACAGGCCCATTTTCAGAGGAAAGAGTGCTGAAAGAACTTGCAAACCTTAAGGTGGACAATTGGCTATGGGACAGGATAGGATTCACCCCAGAGTACTAAAAGAACAGGGAGGTTTTGGCTGCCCCATTGATAGTCTTGTTCAACAACTCGCTGAAAACATGAGTGGTTCCAGGGGACTGGAGAAGGGCTGAAGCTGTCCTCTACATAAGAGTGGTAGCAGGGAGTATACTGGCAACTGTAGGCCAGTCATCCTCACTTCAGTGCTGAGGAACTTGATGGAAACTCTACTGAAAGAAAGGATGATAGAATACTTTGCATTTAATGGGCTGCAAAACCACAGACAATATGGAGTCATGGGGGAGGTAATGACAAACAAATCTAATAGATTAATTTGACTGGGTGACTGGGTGACTGGGTGAATGGGAACTTGATCAGTGTAGAGTAGTTGATGTCGCCTATTTTGACTTCAGCAAGACCTTTGACGGGGTGCCACATAGAAGGCTGATTAGAATGTTGACCAACCTAGTAGTGGGATCTATAATGGTAAATTGGGTTGGAAACTTATTAAAGGATTAGAGGCAGAAGGGAGTGTTTTGAGTGGAGTACCACAAAACTCCTAACTGGGACCGGTCCTCTTTAATATCTTTATAGGGGACATTGCTCAAGAGCTGGGAGGGAAGTTGTGCCTTTTTGCAAATTATACCAAAATCTTCAACAGAGTGGACACTGAAGAAGGGGTGGAAAAAAGGTACAGAGATCTTGAGAAAGTTGAGAGTGATCAAAAATATGGCAGTTGAAGTTCAATGCCAGTAAGTGTAAGGTAATCCATCTAGGACATAAAACCCCCAGCCCAGAACATAAGAGAGGGTAAGTACTAAGAGACACTAAGCATGAAAAGGACCTAGGGGATATCATAACTGAGGACCTCAAGGTGGCAGGTCAGTGTGACAAAGAAGAGGGTAAGGCTAGTGGGGGTTTAGGTCAACAACACATAGAAACAATCGTACAGTGCAAATCTGTACAACCAAAACAGTGGGATCCATGACGTACGGGGGGGGGGATAGCAAGTCCTAAACACAGTCCCAAACCAACCCTGCAGAAAGCAACTCAAGGTAGCTGAAAGTTGCGGCAGTGGACAGATATAGTAAAGAAACTCAGGGGGATGCAACTTGGGGACTGAGGGATAAATTTGGGGGGGTGGGCACATTTAATAAAACAACTCCATGTGGGACAGAACTTTGGGGGTGAAAAATCTGGGTGGGTGGGCAGAGGAAGGAAATTAACTCCAGGTCTGACAGAACCTTCGGGGTGGAGAAAGTCAGGATGGATCCTGATTTACTATTCTTTTTTTTTTCTTTTTCTTCTGCTCATGGCTGCTGAGACCTCAGCCTGGTCATGGACCCCTGGACCCCCACCTCCATACTAGCCATGACTCTTGACACCTCCAGCTTTCCCCCTCGGGGTGGGGTTGCAGCACCTGAGCCTCAGTGCTGCAATCGTGGGACCAGAGTTAGGAACTGGCCTGGAGGCTGATTAGGGCCAGGGCAAGTGTCATGCATTGCAGCCACAAGCAAGGTTTTTCTGCTTGATCCCCGGGGCGGGAATGTGCAATGACGTCCTGCGTCTGCCCCACCCCCCCGTATCTTCTGATGCTGGAACCTGCGAGTCTTCCTGGCCTCCGCTAGGAGTCCTCATGCACTGGGCAGTTCTCCAACCCTCCCAACGGAGAAGGAGAGCAGCCCTAGGGTGCTCAATCCCTCTCCCCCGGCCAGCCCACCAGCTCCCCGGGTCTGTTCCCGAACCTGGGTTTGTGGTGTCGCAAGCAGAAATCCCACCACTGCACTGACAGGCCAGCTCTGATTTACTATTCAAACAGCACATAGCATTGAAGGGGAAATTGTCCCCTTGTCTTCCGCAAAGTTCCCTGCACCACCCAAAATATATCTAAACATCCTCCAAAATGCAGCAAACACAAAAAAAGTTGAAAGGAGGAGGTAGACTCAAACCCAGGTTTGCTGGCCATCCAGTCAGTCACAGCATGTTACTCTGACTGCTGAGCCATAAAGGCCAGCTTCTTCACCCAGCGGTGAATAGGCTGTTCGCTGAGTTGGCCTAAGTGAAAACACCTACAGGTATAGCGCTATACTGTCCGTGCTATATTTTCCTGTAGCTGTTTTCATGCATGCTACTTTGACCACACGGTTTTGAACTATTATTTCCCCACAATCTTGACCAGATACCGAGCAAGTGGAATGTTCAGTTGCATAAGGAGGGATCTCTCCAGCAGGTTGAAGGCAGTGGCTTTGCCACTATATCGCTCACTGGTGCAACCACACCTGGAGTACTGTTTACAGTTTTGGAGACCACACCTCAAAAAGGAGATGAGCAGAGTAGAGGCATTCCAGAAGAGGGCAACTAAAATGATGCATGGTTTGTACAAGACTGAGAGATCTCAGCATGTACACTCTAAAAGAAAGGAGAGAGAGAGAATATGATAGAGACCTATAAGTAACTCACAGGAGTGACTAGGGTAAAGGTGGGGAGTCTCTTTCAAATGAAAACAAACACCATGACCTGGGGCATATAATGAAGCTGGGGGGGGGGGTTAAGAGTGATGTGAGAAAGTATGTCTTCACTGAAAGGGCAGTTGATGTCTGGAACAGAGTGCTGGCAGAAGTGGTGGAGTATGAAACAGTGGGAAGCTTCAAGCATGCATCGGATAGACATAAGAGTATATTAGATAGAATGCAAGGAGGTGGGAGGGACGATGGAGACCCGATAGGGTCTGCGGAGATAGAATAAGTGGGGAACAGCTGGGCAAACTATGTGGGCTAAGCATTCCTTTTCTGCCATCAAATTCTATGTTTCCATATTTCTAAAATGTACAGCAAATGAAAAGAAAAAAATATCAGAAAGAACAAAAGACACAAGCCAGCAAGACTCAATACTCCCGCACTGGCCATGTTCTATTACAATCAGAGCCAGACAACATTTTCCCACAGTATAAAAAAGCATTCCTGGGCATAACTGCAAATTCTCTTTCCCGGTCATTCGCAGCTCATTACTTATCATACGCAACAAAGCCAAAACAGGAGAGTCTTCCTGCTGCAATGCAAAACAACCTCTAGTCATTCATGTACTGTACTCCATTTGATACATGCAAAAATTAACAGCAGAGTGCTTCTGGGCCAATGACAACATTCTGGGTCCAAATGTTCTAACACTAAGTCTGTATAAGACAGTGTTTCGAATAAAGTGAACCACCAAGCCTGGGCTAGTCAAGGCCAAATGTCCTAGCTATATGGACAAGTGAAAAATAAACGGTTCCTTTTCAGTGCTGCATGAGCGTCATCAACTGCACAATAAAGCATTCGGGCTTTTGTGTTTCTTATTCCCTTTGACATTTAGTTTTCCAAGAGCACTCAACCACATTGAATCCCACATCTTAGTGGGTATTCAAGGTTCAACTAATTACTGAAGGAGAGTAGGTATGTTTACCTGGTGTCCTGCAGGCCATTTCCAGTTGAGGCCTGTGCTGGGGTAGTGCATAGTCACTAATGCACTGTGCTGACTCATCCTATATTTAGCTAATTTACGCACTCGGGTCAAAATGCACTGACTGTTTGAATACTACCCCCAAGCTGGCCTTGTGCTGTTTGCCATGGGTGCCATTCCGGTACACTGCTAGAGAATTAACATTCATAATCTTGGGAATCGGGGCAGGAAGGGTTACCACTAGACTGCCAGGTAATTAAACTTCATTATATTGGGGACTAGGTCAAAAAGAGGAGGGTGTCACTGGCACCAGTATTGTGGGGGGGGGGGGGTGCAATACTGTGCGCATTAAGGGTAGAGTTTTGGAAGCAGTAAATACCACTGCCACAGCAGCATTTTAATGCTTCCAAAATCTTCTAAATATACCACCATGCCCTGTATGCAAAAAGGCTCCCTCATTTGCATTGGTGCAATGGTATATTTAGTGTAATCAAGCTATCCACTGATTGTCACATTGTGGTCATCTTACAATATGGCCTCCACCCCATTTTGATGCTCCAGTCAGCATAGTGCGAATCATGTTAGTTCTGTGCTAACCTTCTGAACATTGGGGCCTATGTGTTATGAGCTATTTCTACCTATACTCCACAGTAAAGGTATATACTCTAAGTGTGGTAATCTGGAGAAGGTACACTCTTTAGCATTACAAAATGCTTAGTTTTGTATTGGTTCTTCTCTCCTTTAATTGATTAGAGCACAACAAATGTAGAGTAATGTATTTATTTGTGACAACAATGGCAAGGAATGTATACTTATAGTATGTGCTGTTTCCTTCTTAAGAAATATATTTATTTAGATTATCCTGCACCCTTACATATACTTGATTAGATTTAGCACAGGCCAACTTAACTGTAGAAATGTGACTTTTTTTTTTTTTTTTAGAAAATATCTTTGCAAACCAATTCAAGGACTGTGAAGTAGGTAACCCAAAATTCCACAATTCAGCCTTGGATAATTATCACTTGTGGAATAATTATTTTAGATAAATGAGCAAATATATACACATTGTTGGTCTTTTTTTTTTAATTATAATTTTATCTCCTTTGGAGCCTGAATGGCCACATTCCAGTCTGGTCCCACCAGCCCCATCACCTGGCTTCTCTGGGACATGCCCCTTCTTGCCATCCATCCTCTGCCTGAGGACCCTGGACAGCCCAGTCACCACCAATGTGGGACCAGGGGGACTGGGCCTTCATCCTGCAATGGTCAGGGGGGTTCCTCGAGTTTTTCTCCCCTGGGCCCACTCTGGATGCTATGACGTGTTCTGTGAGCTCCGCCTTGGTGGAGTTGCTGTCCAACAATCAAGCAGATTGGACACCTTCCCTAACATGCCACTGTGCTGCCACCTGGAACATCCAGGTGGCAGCTCCAAGGGGGATGCCCTTACTCTCCTTCTTGAGGAAGGAGAGCTGTTCTCAGGATGCTCAATCCTCTCCCCCCCAGCCAGCCCCAGAGTGACCCACATCTGTTCTAGAACCTGCAATGGCAGGACGTGAGGCTATCAGTACCTCAGCCTCCATGCCACTGAACTGGTTGCACGCTGTTAGTCTTAACTGAGAGGTCTGGTGCTGTAGATTTCGAAGATGTGAGTTTTTGTATGGTTATTTACAGTGGCAGCTATTTAGCTGCAATGACAACACATGGAGGCAGTGTGGCCCATCCAGTACCTATAGGTATAAAGAAGATACCGGGAGAGATCAAAGCTCCAGTAACCTCTTGAAAACCAAACCACACAATTGGAGACAATAGGACCCTCTCACCAGATGTTGATTTAGTTTTTTGTTTATTTTATTGGATAATAGACCACTACTTGTATTTGATCTATGTTTCATAGTTATCTAACTACTTCATCTAGATCCTGATGAAGCAGTTAGATAACTATGAAATGTAGATCAAATACAAGTGATGATCTATTATCCAATAACATAAACAAAAAAACTAACTCAAGATCCGGTGAGTGGGTCAAAGTGTTTCCAGTTATGTGGTTTAGCTATCTAGCTGCCCCCAAACCTCAAATGGTTTGCATCCAATATCAAAGTTGTAAAATTAACAAAACATAACATACACCTTGCAAATATATGTCAATGGAAATAATTTATAAAAACTTGCATAATTAGATAGCTTTGTGCCAGGGCAATTTCAGAATATAGACTTTGCACATAACCTGATTTTTTTATATAAGGAACTACTGTATAAAGAAATCAAAGGTACACATTGACTTTCTTCATCTTTTATTTGTTAAAAATGTGCTACAGTATCACTACTGTAATATGTTTCTTTATAGAGAAAAAATGTTTGTTGCATGCATAGTACACTTATAGAGATGTTCAGCAACATATGGCAGTCCGTGTTTCTCAGTTAGATATTGGTGCTCTGGGGCCCTTTTTGGAACATTTTTTAGAATTTTTTTTGTAAGTTTTAGGATGTGTTTTATAGTCATGTGACAAGTTACCAACAAATATTTCCACCTATTAAAATGTCACAGTCTACCAATAAAAATAGAAATCATAGTTTAACTACATTTCCTTGAAGGGAACATACAAGTATAAATATTTTAATTTAAATAATATAGGCCAAAAATAGTAATAAAAAAGCCTGATAGAGAAGTGTAAAATGCTCCTGGCAGCAAAAGAGTTAATGGTTTGTAGGTTTTGAAAATCCTTTATTTTATTTTTGATTAATAGCAAGTCGGGTTTTGTTTTCTTATGAAATGAGGCATGACTGACAAGATAGGAGAACGATAATGAGATTAACACTTTCAAACAATATTTAGGTGGGTCAGTGGACAGTGATGAAATACAACCATTTACTATTTATGACTGATGCCTCATTTTATACAATCCACCTTATGTTAACATACTGTGAACTCTATGGCTGCCATGACAACAGCATAACCAGAGTCAGTAGTTACTACAGTCCCAGATGTTCTGAATTGTGGAACTGGAAACATTTTCCCACCATTCTGCCAAAGGCAGTTGTCAATTGGCTAATTCATGAACTAATGGAGGATGTCTTATTTCCTGACCTGTCACATGCAAATACTAAAGCCCACAGCAGGAAGCAAGAAATATGCTGTCGCTACTGTCTCTTCCGCATTGAAATGGAAATGGATTATTCATCATTATAAAATGGCAAGAAAAGTTCCTAGGCTCTGATTGGTCAGTGTTAAGCTTCTAAAGTGATGTTTTCCAAGCACAACCTCATACCTGTTCAAAAAGCAACTGCAATGTATTTTAGAAATGTATTTTTCACCTTTTTTCTTTCTCTTTTTTAACAAGCAAGCCATTTTATAATTACAATAATGCATTCCAGGGCATGTGTCATGGGGTAATGTCACTTCTCAGTTGTTGGACACACTCGGCCTATGGCCTTGTGCCCCACCCTCTGAGGCATAAGTTATTCCTGCACATGTCCTGCTGTGCATTTATTGCTTAATTGCACTGACTACTTAAACATAGCCCAATGGTTTGCATGCATCCTGAATCAGCTCAATAGCCAGATGAAAGTTTTTTTGTTTTTTTTTATTTTACAATTTATTTACCATGGTTAGCCCAGATGAAATGAAACTTCTTGTTTACAGATGGGGTCCTGCTTCAACCCATTTCCACAGCTGTGCACACTGGAGAACTGGGAGGTTAAGTGACATGCCCACATACCCAAGGTCACACAAAGAGTATTTCATATGGTTTGGCTCTAGTGGGGTTTGACCTTGAATCTCTTGTCTCCCAAGTCAGTGCTTTAAGAATTGCACCACACATAACCACCTTTGGGAGATTGAAAACCATCAGGCAATGTTAATAGTATAATAAAATTACTTTTACAAAAACCTCATTGCAAAATGTACAATGTTCTCTACTGTACATAATTTGCTCTTGCAAAAACTATCAGTTGCAAGAAATACTCAGATATTTCTTGAATATTGGACATTTGTATGCTGTATCCATCAATCAATGACCTCTGTGTTTTCTATAAATTGCAGCCTCATGCAACTTTGTACTCAGGTTACACCCTGACAGTACCTTATTTATGTATATCCTGATGTGGAGCCTTTGTAAATGAATCTTTGACTCAAAGGTTTGTAATTCTGATATTTTCAATAAATAACAAGTTTTTCAACCAAATCAGTCAAAATTCACCAAAAAAGAAGCTTCCCAAATTGTAAACATTTGCCAGATTGGTGAAATATCACTGGAAAAAAATGAAGGCAAAATAATTTAACTTTTTTTTTTCATTTGGATTAGAACTGTCTAGAAAGCAAAACTGTGCTGTTTCCTCAAGTCATGATAAAAACTGCATGCTTCCATTTTTTCTTGAGGGTTACATACAATATGTATACTAAATACATACAGTGTGTATATTAACACTGATTTTAAATGAAAGGGTAAATGACTATGGTTTTCCAAACACATGGCATTTAGTTACTTGAGGACTCTTCTCTTTGGCTCTTAAAGTTGAAGGAGAACTGCATTTAACCTGTAAGTTTGTGGCTTCTGTAGACCATGTACTTCAAAGACTAGTTCCAATTTTGTTACAGTTCAGTTGCGACTGGCCAGTTTGTAAATTCACTGGGTGTTTCTGATTTACACACTGGTGGTAACGACAATTTCAGAACTGTGTGCTGTAATTTACAGTACTATATAGCATACACTTGCTAAGCTGTTACACTGCTGTCAAAAAGTGTCTGTGTTCTACTATAGATCTACTGTATGTGGTTGAGAGGCACGTAAATTAAATCACAACATTCTAACATGGCAATTACCACTAATACATAAGTCAGAAAAATTAACTGTGTTAAGTGAAGATAAAACAATAACAGAACTGGAACTAATATTTAAAAAAAACTTCTGGTGAGATCACGTGATGCGTCTGGCTGGCTAGCCGCTGCTCACTTAAGCTCCTGCTCTCCCTTTTTACAATCTACGTAAATCAATAGCTTTGGAGTTATTTACATGGATCCTGCCTACCTGACTTCAGCTCTCAACCTCAGTGGAAGCTCTTTCAAAAATCTTTTGGGCTGCTGACGAGATTAACAAGCTGAAATGGAGACCGAGATGAGAGCGGCCCTTCCTAAACATACACCACCGGTCTCACCTGACATGCAAGCCAAGAAAGTGAGGCCTCAACAGCAAACATCTTCGGCTAAACAATTAAGTGCCCTCTCCGCTCCGCTGCCGCTAACAGAGGAGCATTTCCTACAGGAAATACAGCCGTTTAAAGAGACACTATCGGACATAGCGGCTGAGCTTAAAAACCTCCGTAGTGAAATGGCCGATCTTAAAATCAGGACAACAGACAATGAGGCAAGCACCCACTCCCTGGAAACATGGCGCGACAAGGGTGACCCTGAGCTAACAAAATTAAGGTAGCAAATATCGAAACTGCAGCTGAAGATGGAGGACCTAGAGGGTCATAGCAGGCAAAACAACATTTTAATTTTTGGTCTACCAGAAGGGGCGGAAGGCTCCTCTCCCATTGCTTTTGTACAATCACTCCTTGTAAAGATCGTGGGGCCCACACCACACAACCCTGTCTACCTAATTGAATGGGCACATAGGTCACTACGTCCAAAACCAGAGGCCTCAGCCCCACCTAGACCAATGATCATCCACCTGCTTAATTACCTGGAAAGGCAACATATCCTCCTAAAAGTCAGAGAATTACAAGCCATTCATTGGGAGGAGGAAAAACTGTGCATCACTCAAGATTTGCCACTTGAAACTCGCCAGCGAAGAGCTACATTTCATCCTGTGGTCAGCAAACTGATAGCAGCCAGTATCAAATTTAGGATGGCCTACCCTGCACATCTTCAGGTCTCAATAGAGGCCAAGTGGCAATCATATGAGTCAGTCACTCAAGTCCAGGCTGATCTAGCAAAGAAGCTGCCATCCCTGTTCAAGGCCTCATGAAGCAATGCAATACAAATATAAGGAAGAGACTCTAGCTGCTTTTACACTCCTTTGGTCCTCCTTCTCCTTCTATTATGCTGTCTAAGCTCTGTTTCTCCGTTTTCTTTTTTGAGATCTCTGCTGCTTACCTGAACTCTATTAGGATAGAAGTGGTCCCCATGGGATACCCGATCGTTTCTGGTGGTGACTTGACAGGATCAGAACCTGACAAAAGCTGAGGGAGCCCTACGTGATGGAGATCTGCGCAACATCATGCTGACCTAAAGGAGGACTATTTCTTAGGCAATGTTCATTTCCAGGGGGCTGGTTTATCGTCGCGCTAACATGGCATCTGTCCACTGCCATCTAGTGTCCCCAGGGGAAACAACCTGCTCTTTGTGGGTTGGACCAATCATTTAATTCTTGTTGATGCCAAGCTGCCCTCTATTTGTTCTGCTCTCTTGCTGTTGTTTAGTTCATCAAAGCTTTTCGTTCTGATCTCTTATTTTCTTCCTTTCATTTTCTCCTACTGTCCCATGGATGGTCTCGGGCAAACTTTTTTATTAATTTAGTGAGATGTATGTTTCCTACTATGTTTCCTACCATTTTACTTTTAACTTTTACATCCTCGGAGGTGTTTTTTTTTAGTTGTTGTCTTTCTCTCCTTGTCTTACTGTGTTTCGTAAGCTGATGTCGAAGGTGGGCTCTGGGGAGAGGGAGGGGATAGCACTGGGTTAGACATGGCCAACCATGTGTACTGGTGTATGGGGGGGTACCCTAGTCTCTCTCTTGAGTGCCAGTATAATAGGTTTGGTTGCATGGTCTCTAGAGAGATCTACTACGACAGATATTTTGAGGGGTGGGAATTATGACAATTTTGGACTGGTTAATACCTCCAGGTCACTCCTGAACAGGCTTATGGGGGGTGCATTTACTAGGGTACCAAAGGGATTCCTACCGAGTAAGAGTGTTACGAATAGCCTATGTTATGGGTTCTTAGGTAGAATGATTGCTGTAAATAGTTTTCAGTGGGTAAAATATGGGGGGGGGAGGGTAATCTTGACTAAGACTGTTCCAATGCTTGTTACCGTAAAATTTGTATGGTGTTTACAGGTTGTGTTACATGTTTATTGTTCCAAGTTTTTATTAAGTGTTTATGGGAAGTTGAGGAACACCAGATTCATCCTATTGAGGGGTTATGGGTACGGGGAGGGAGCTGTGGTGTACTTTTTTTTACTTACTAAAGAGGCTGTACAGGAGGCACTGGAAAATGAATGGCCAATGGTATTAAAAAATTTGTAACATGGAATGTGAGAGGGGCTCATGTACCCAACAAAAGAATTCAAATACTTAAACACCTAGCTCTGCTACAAGCTAACATTTCTTTTATTCAAGAGACCCACCTCCTACCTGGGGAAGCTATTAGCTTGCACAGATGGGGGGTCAGACAAGTTTTTGCTTCTGGCATGTCGACAGCGTCCGGGGGAACAGCTATCTTAATCCACCGGTCAGTTGCTTTTCAAGCTAAGACAACCATCATGGATCCATTTGGGAGATACATATTAGTCCATGGCCTTTTAGACCATATAGAGGTGGTTCTAGGGAGCGTATATGGTCCTGTTGGAGGGAACCCTGATTTTTTTTCTGGATTTTTCAGGCAAGTTGCAGTTGTTCACATCTCTACCACTGATACTTGGTGGAGACTGGAACTAACCCCCCACCCAGGATTTGGATAGATCCAATCACTCACTCAAACCTCTCTCCATCGCTCAGAAGGCGCTCTCCGACTTCTCAGACTCCGCTGGTTTATGTGACCCATGGAGGCTACAGAACCCTGTGACTCGTATTTTCACCTTCCAATCCATGGTACACTCCTCATGGTCCAGGTTGGACTATACATTACTTAATCATTCACTACTGCATGGTCTATGTGATTTTGCTATAGAACCAATTGTTATATCGGACCATGCAGCAGCTTGGGTGACCATTGCATTAGACCGGGATTTCTATAGAGACCCGGTCTGGCGGTTAAATATGCAACTTCTGAAGGAAGACTATATTATTACCAGAGTTTCAGACTTGATTCAGGTATTCCTTAGTCACAACCGGGGATCTGTTGCAAGGGTAGACCATGAGTGGTGCGCATTAAAATGCTATTTGAGAGGGGAGTTTATCAGACTTGCCTCCACCCATAAACGGAAAAGGGAAGCTGTGGCTACTTCACTTTTAGCTCAAATTAAGGCACTCGAACAATCTCCTCCTTCCCCTCCCTCGTCGGACACTCTGAAATTACTTCTGCATTTAAGGAATCAGTATTCCCTGTTGCTGCAGGAGAAGGCTGAATTCACCATATTAAGAACTCGAGCAAAATACATTGAACAGGGAGAAAAAGTGAGTCATCTCTTAGCCTTACGGCTAAAGAAATTAGAAGCTTCCAGGCTAATCGCCTCCACTGAAGACCCCGGTGGAGTTGTTAAAACTCACCCCAGGGATATCGTCTCAGTATTTAAACATTATTTTTCCTCCCTATACAGTAAGAGTGCTCTTTCCCCATCTCAAAATGAGATGTTGGACTACTTGTCCACCTCTCCCTTACCGTCTCTTTCCCCTGAGCAACAATCCCTCTTAATCGCCCCAACTCCCTCCGAGAAATTTTGTCTGCTATCAGTGACCTGGCACCAGATAAGGCTCCAGGCCCTGATGGCGTACCGTCAAATTTTTATAAACTGTTTGCTAAGGACCTAGCACCTAGCTTGCTCCATCTATACCAATATATGCTTTCAGGACAAATACAAGATCCAACCTTATTGGAAGCTTCAATCATTCTCCTTCTCAAGCCTGATAAGCCGACGCATTCCCCAGCAAGTTATCGCCCAATTTCCTTGTTAAATTGTGACATTAAAATCCTTGCCAAGGTACTAGGTAAGAGGATAGAACAAATTTGGACCTCTCTACTTAGTCCCGAGCAAATTGGCTTTGTGGCCGGTAGAACTCCAGCAGACCACCATCGTAAACTCCAATACATTATTCGCGCAGCGAAGCTGTCCCCCGTCCCAATGGCATTAATTTCATTAGATGCAGAGAAAGCGTTTGATAGAGTAGATTGGAATTTCTTGTGGACCACACTGTGAATTATGGGTTTCCCTAACCTATTTATCAGATGGATCCAAGCATTATACCTCTCTCCCAGGGCCAGAATATACTGTAATGGAGTAGTATCCGAGGCTTTTCCCCTCTCCTCAGGCACGCGGCAGGGTTGCCCACTCTCCCCCTTCCTATTTAACTTATATTTAGAGCCCCTCATCAGGCGCCTGAACTCCTCCTCTCTAATCGCCGGTATCCCCATAGGTAATAGTACCCCCACAATTTCAGTTTATGCGGAAGACATACTCCTTCACCTCTCGAATCCGGTTCCCTCCTTAAAAGAAGCCCTAGTAATCATTGATAACTTTAGCAAATACTCGAACTATAAACTTAACATTGGTAAAACTGACATTTTTCCTCTTAACCATCTAACATATAGCTCGGCCCTCAGTCAATTTGGTATGAAATGGACATCACGCTCCATTAAATATTTAGGGATTTATATTACCTTGAATTTAACTCTGTCGCGGAAGCTTAATCTGGAGGATTTATGGCACAGTATTCAGCAAGATTTAACAAGATGGAAAAACCTTCCACTCTCGTTCTGAGGCAGAATTAACACTATCAAGATGAATGTTTTACCCAGACTATTCTACCCTTTAAACATGCTGGACATCTTGCTACCGATATCCTTTTTTCAACATATTCACTCAGGGATTAACTCGTTTATATGGCTTGATAAAACAGCGAGAAGATCTTATTTTAAATTGTCCCAGTCTAAGGATCTCGGAGGGCTTCGTCTCCCCAACTTTCTATTTTATTACTGGGCCTCCCATTTACACAAATGTGGGAAATGGTTATCTCTACCTGATTCTCTTACTTATCATGGATACACCCCACTATGGTTACAAATTGAATCAGATTTGCTCATGTCTCATAAAATAGCTCCAGTATCTCTTTTCTACATATTAAAGAAAAATATACCCAAAGCTTTTCACTCCTTCCCGATTGGCACTTCTCTAAGAGTTCTTTCTCAGCTTTTTAGGTATCTCAAGGTATCCCCAACTTTAGATTTTTCCCAACCTTTATGTGCCAACCCGAACCTCAAAATAGGTAACACTCTTATAACTGGAAGATGGTTGGCAATTTCCCTTGAGCACACTGTTGCTGATTTTTATTCACAGGAACACATCCTGACCACGGAAGAGATTTTATCTAAGTTTGGCTGGCCGTTGTCGGCAGCTTTTAAAATTCTTCAGCTTAAACATCTTTTAATCAAAACGTTTGGGTGTAAAACCAAAGCCTCCCAGTTTGCTGAATTCTTTCAGCAAATCTCCACTTCTGTTAATAAACTGCATGGTATATCTAAGTTGCATGGCCTACTTTATACCTTTCCACAAACCCCATCAGCTGTCGGTTCTAAAATCTGGCAAAGACTCTTCCCGAATAAAGATGTTAATTGGCAATGTATATGGAGGGATTTATACACATATCATACTCAGGATCAGTACAGGATAATGAAATACTGCATTATGCATAACCTTTACTACACCCCCATTAAACTGGCACAAATGAAGCGCATATCCGCTACCACATGCTCCAGGTGTAATAAAGAGGAAGGTTCACTGCTGCATATCTTATGGTCATGCGACACAGTATCCCCTCTATGGAAACAAATAGAATTAACTTTGGATCCTGTACTGGGGCTGCAGGGTCTTTTCTCTCCTGTAATTTGTGTTCTCAGTGATTATTCTGAGATCCAGGTGAGGGAGAAAAGATACCACTTGGCCCTAATTTCAATGGCGGTTAAAAAATTGGTACTCAGACATTGGAAGGACCAAGCCCTTATCTCATATACAGAGTGGCTGCATGAAATGTCTTTTGCACTTCATGTTGAACATCTAATAGCACAGGTGAACCACCGTCAATCCTCCTTTAAGAAGAAATGGGGAAAATAACATGCCCTCTATCTGAATTGTTAATGGTACATGAGCTGGGTCTCGAGCCTGTCTCCCTCATTATTTCCTCTTTTTCTGTCTTTTCATGTCGCTTCAAAAGAGAGGTATATCCCCTCAGGTTCTGAAATGAGCCCAGACAAATGGGTGGCTGTGATCAAGGAGCACTACACCAGTGGGAAAGCTGTAGGTTGAGGCCACCTAGTGGCTAAGTGTAGCACCAACACTAAAATAGGACAAATAGACAAAACAGAGGCAGCCTAGAGAAGGGCAACAAAAATGGTGTAAGAAGTGCACCAAAAGTCATACAGTAGTAGCCAGAGACATTGCCAGCTATTTCCAGATATTTCGCAAAATTTCTGAAGAGTTTCTCTCTGCTGCCCCTACTGTGGAAATGCAGAAAGCCGAAGATATTTCTAGAAATATCACAGACATTTCAGGAAATATCTGGCAGTGTCTGTGACTGCTACCATATGAGGAAAGACTAGAGGACCTCAATATGTATTCCCTGGAGGAGAGGTGAGAGAGGGGGTATATGATAAAGACATTCAAGTACATCAGGGGTATAAAGAAGGTACACGAGGGTAACATCTTTCAGAAAAAAAGGTGTACCAGAGCAAGGGGGCATGATATGAGGCTAGAGGGGGTAGACACAGGGGCAATGCGAGGAAGTACTTTTAGCAGAAAGAAAGGGACTTGGAACAGCCTCCCTGTGGAGGTGGTGGGGGCAAAAACAGTAGGGGAATTCAAGAATGCATGGAATAGACATAAAAGTGCTCTAGCAATAAGGAAGAGAGGGTAAGCCACAGATCAACTAGGGTCTGTGGTAATTCATTAGGTAGGGAAAAGGGACAGACTAGGTAGGCCAAACAGTCCTTATGTGCCACCACCTTCTATGTATCTGTGTGTATCTGTGTATCTGTGGCACTATTCTGCTTTGATATGAGGAGGCCAAGTCTTCTTAAGTTAAAAGGAATAATTTCTTTGTTAAATGGATTATCCCTTTATTTTCTGTGTAATGGATAATTGTTTTCCCATTTAACCTGTCTCAACTGATCACTGAGCTGACCTGCCTAAACCACAAATCCCTCAAACATACCCTTTCAGATTGGGCTCTGGCCTCTCACCCCCACCACATAATTTCTGCCAGCGTCCTTCTGGACACACTCAATGACCACCGCATGGTTTATTGTGTGCATAAAATTCACTGCCCCAAGTTCCCTCCAAATCTTCTGCTAATCCAATCTTTCAGATCCTTGGACATGTCTACCCTCCAAGTGAACTTAGCAACAACCAACTAGTCTCCCATCTCCACTGCCACCTCCATGGACTCTGCCCTCAACTATTTTAGGACCAAGTTCTTGGCTATCTAGGATCAATACACTCCCTCAGGAAAACCAGGGTCAGAGGTTCCCACCTCCCCTGGGTCTCAGCCAAACTATTAGCCTGTCCACAAGGGTATATCATCACCGCAGTGACTCCCCAATGGCGAAGACCATCTCAGCGACAGGATTTGCCCAAAATCTGCATGTCACTGTGATGGTCTCTGCACTCCCAGAGGATTGCCTCGCAGGGTGTTTCACCACCCCCCGGTCCAACTCCAACTCGGAGTTAGGATCCTAGAGACTGGGGGCTGTGGGGATGGAGCCCCCCACATGAGGGGATTCGGGGGTGCAACTTCCTGATGGAAACAAGGAGGCATCCCTGACACCACATTGCTGACACTCGGCAATGCAGCTGTTGCTGTCTGGGATGTCTCTGTAACCGCTATTGCTGTGGTAAGGTAAAACCGTCTACGAGCACATGACCTTGCTTGGAAGGTACACAAGGCCTCAGGCTCCCATGTGGACCTACTCAAGAACCAGGCCCTTTGAAATACCTGCACCAGGACCATCAGACTTACTAAAGGTGAATATTTTTCCTCTTCCTTTTAGAACAACATTAACCACCCCTCTAAGTTCTGGAAGGTTGTCTATGCCCTTTTCTCCCCTTCCCCCTGCCCAGTCCCCTGCCCCAGTCCACAATGTGAGTGATACCACCATCTCTGACCCTTTATCTGTGGCTTCCAAATTAAATACCTTCTTCACCACCTGTGCCTTCTCCTTTCTCTCCTCTCGTCCCCCTCCCTCCCATCTCTCCTTCCCTTTGTCCCCTCTCCACCTGCCCCCAACTTTCTCCTCTCCCCCTTTTCTCTTTCTCCCCAGTCTCTCCCACTGACACATTAAAGGCTCTTTTAGCACTCAACCCACAAAACAACAAGAGCCCAGATGGGCTTGACCCCAAACAACTCCATCTCTCTGCCCTGACAATTGCCCTTCCCCTTGCCTCCCTTCTAAACCTCTTTTTCTCCTTGGCCTCTGTTCCCAATGCCTGGAAGCTTGCCACCATAATTCCCTTCCCAAAAGGTGGCAACCTGTCCTCTCCAGGCAACTACCACCCCATCTCCCTGCTTCCCATCCTTACCAAACTCCAAGAGCATTTTGTGCTGGCTCAGTTCTCCCCCTTCCTTGACTCTTCCTCCTTTTTCACCCCTTTCCAGTCTGGTTTTCATAAGTCTCACTCCAATTCAACATCCCTCCTCTAACTTACTAACTCCACTCTCTCTAGTATGGATTAGGGCTGTATTACCTCTGCTATCATTGTTGATTTGGCCAAAGCCTTCTTCTTGACATACTCACAGCAGCAGAGCTTTCTGTCTCAGCCACTAACTGGTTCCATTCTTATTTCATGAGTAGGACTCAGTCAATTAGGACTGTTAACTCTATACCCCCCCCTTCCAAATCACCACCGGAGTTTCTCAAGGGTCCATCCTTGGTACTTTACTTTTCTCAGTCTTCCTCAATGACCTCCCTATTGTCTGCTCTTCTACATAGATACATTTGTATGCAGACAATCCTCTTCTTTATGCCTCTGGTAACTCCCCCTCTGATGTAGTGACCAGCTTCCAGTTGGACTTCGACAAAGTTCAGCTCTGATTTCACTCAAATGAGTTGTCCCTCGATGCCTAGAAGATGATCTCCATGACATTTGGCATTAGGCAAAGGCTCGCTAGGCTTATTGCCCCACCATCTTTCCATACCCTTAACAGGACCAAGATCGAGGATGTCTCCTCCTTCAAATACCTCGGGGTATGGCTTGACTGTCACCTCAACTTTTCTGGACATGTGGACACCATCCACAAAAAACTGCACCCCAAATTGGGTGCCCTGTACAGACACCGTAGTTGCACCCCCCCGGTAGCATGCCGTGACATTGTCCAGAAGATGATACTCTTGATCTTTTACAATGGCAACATAGTCAACAGTGCAGCCCCAAGACCAACCTAACCAGACTGGACATCATCTTTCACTTCATCTGTCAGTTTGCTCTTGACTGTCCACCCCTTACTCACCACTGTGACCTTTACACTTCTCTCTTCTTCCCCTCTTTCGAAGCCAGAAGACCCGCACACTGTTCCGCCTTTGTCATAAAATATTGGCTTGGTTCTCTCCCCTCCTATCTCACCTCTGTCCTCTCCACCACCCACCCCACCTTCCACCTACTCCCTTCGCAACTCTGGTTTCCGGTCCCTTGCTCTCCACTCTAGGTCAACCTCTGCTGGACAATTTGCATTCTCCTATCATTTCCCTAAACTGTGGAACTCCCTTCCCTTATCCATTCACTCTGCTCCAACTCTCCCATCTCTAACTTCTCTCCTTCTCAATTTTATCTCCCCTTTTTGCAAGTGCTCCTGATTTTGCTTCTCTGCAGCTCTGCTCTTACTCTATTTTCCCCTCCCTCTCTCCTTTTCTGTTTCCCCAACCACCTCCCCTTTACCCTACAACTCAAGTTCAACCTTATTGATACACACTCTCTTTCACCATATACATTTGAGCTGCTACTCTGTTATGCCTCATCCCTTTCTTATTCTTCCTCCCTTTTTCTCCCAGGTTAACCCACTATGCTCAGCCCCCCTTTCAAAGTTAAGCCATGACACTTTTCTCTTCGTTATATATTTCTAATACATTTCCTTGTACATTATACTACCTGTATATTTCCTAACACATTGTTATAATGTATTAGATGTACTTTGATGATGGCCTGAAATTTGTTTCATGTTTATACCTGTTTGTTATTGTACTTTTATTATTGCCTTGTCCCCCTTCCCCTCACTCCCCAGGACACATCTGGAAACAAGCTGATACTCAGCTCAGTATGCCTTTCCTGGTGAAACGTTTTGAAATAAATAAATAAATATGCAAAATATCTGATAATCTCAGTAAATGATAATGACTTTATGAGAAATGCTTTGAAAAATGTGCATGTACAGCTCATTATCTACTACAGTGTTTGCTGCAATTTTATTGAATCGTACATAAAAAGGTAAACAAAGGCTAGATAAAAAACTTCTAAAGAAACAAGAGTTGGTTAGAGCCATCAGTGGTTTTATTAAGGTATATGTTATCATAAAATGTCTGATTAGTGTTACAGATTATAGACTACATGATACAGTAATGCAGTACACCATGTACCCTGGCTCCACGTCAGGCATGATTTCCAGATACTTCCATACTAGGATGCTATCTGTGTCATGAACGCACTCCTGGAGGCTGGGTCCACGGAGCTCACAGTGTCTGCCGTTAAGTGCAACCCATGACAGGTGGGTAAGGAAATACCCTCCTCATGTCCTTTTAGAGCACTCACTGATTTCACAACTAAACACTCACCACGAGAGCCAGGGGCTTTCTCTCTCTGGGTATCGGTAAACTAGAGGCTCGAGTCTGTGGCCAGGTGAGAACCCTCTTTCACTGCTGCGCTTGGGGGAACCCCAGGCATTATGAGCTCTTCAGGGCTGCTTTCATAACCCTGATTGTGTGTTCTCCCACAGGGGTGCATGAACCTGATTCAAACCCCTAAGACCCTCTCTGGAGACCTTGTGTACTTTTACACTACTGTAGTGTCCCAGATTCCCTTCCAGGATCCTAGTTGTGGTAGCATGGAGCACCTTAGCACTAAACAGGTGTGATACAGATTGAATAAACCTTCCCACAACCTTCACACACAAAACAAATCACTCCCAGGCAGTAGTATTTTAAAATAAAAGCAAGAGCTTTTACTGAGTACTTAAATAAGCACCATACAAACATACAGACAAATAATTTAGAAATTTGGTTACAGGATAACTACAAAAAAAGTTGAAAATACATTCAAAAGGAACTAATGAATTAACTGGATAATTTCTAACTTTTCTGTAGAGAATCAGCATCCCAAAAATTGGTTAGTTTTTCAAAGTCTCTCTTTCTTTCTCTTGTATCTCAGAGTCCCAGCTTTTCTTGCAGTGGTCTTCAGTGCATCTGGCAATCTTCATGTGTGTCAGGTAAATTTGGCTTCTGCCCAGAGTCTCTGTTTAAGAGACCTTATATAGCTATTTTCTGCAGTCTGCAAAACTGGTCTGTGATTGGCTAGGGGCCTTAATATTTCCAGGTCCAACTGTTCATCTCTAGGCCAGCGGGGGTCACTCTTGCTCTTTCCAAAGTTGCAAGTGAACTAAAATTATCAGTATTTTGATTTCCCACATTTTCAGCTCCCTGGCTGGCTTTGATCTACACTATCTTCCTAACAATATTAAAATGGAAATAGAGTGTGGTAGTTGGTAGAGAATTTAACAATAGCTTCCTAGACTGGGTGCCTGCAGAACCCCTGCTCTAAAACCGTTTATCTTTGAAATTCAAAGTGTTATAACATGAGGAGATGGCCCTTCCATCTCCTGTCATTTATGGAATCTTCCTCTTTGATCAGCTACCAGGAAATTCCAATCCCCTATTGCAATTCAACTCCTGTTACCTCCAAGCAAGCTTTTGTCCTAGGCAAAGGGGTAATGTCAGACACTAAAATACATATCAACTCTTCCCAAGTATCCTTGCACAAAAATGGACAATTTCTTTGACAAACCTTAGGTCCTGGCCTTTTTGGAAATTCAACATAAAAACATTACAGATAAATATGACAGGAGTGGCCAAATCTCCACGTCCCTCCCTCCTAAGACTGAATCTGTGAGAACATGCACCTATTGTATGGTAGGGTTTCCACAATTTGGTCACTGTTCTAATTGGTAAGATAGGCCATCTGCGCTCGCATTAGCAGACCCTGACCTGTGCGTAATGGTCAGGTCATAGGCATGCAGAGCAATATTAATCCATCTGAAGAGCCATCCATTTGTTTTGTCCATCTGATTTTAACCACACCAGAGGGTTGTAGTAGGGCTGTACCTCAAAGCACCGCCCATTAAGTTAGGCTCTAATTTCTTCAGGGCCCATACCAGCACAAGGCATTCCTTTTCTACCGTGGAGTATACCTGCTACCTGGGAAGTAGCTTCTTGCTCAGGTACACTATTGGGTGATCTCTTCCCTGGCTGGATGTCTGGCTGAGGACTGCTCCAATCCCCACATCTGAGGCATCTGTCTGTACCACAAACTGCCTAGTGCAATCTGGACTAGCCAGCACAGGGGCACTGCACAGCACCGTGTTTAGACATGCAAAGTCCCTTTCACAGGCTGGATCCCAGTTTACCTTTTTTGGGCTGTCTTTTCTTTAGCAAGCTATATAAGGGATCCACCAGGGTACTGTAATTGGGCACAAACCTTCGGCAGTACCCCACAGTCCCTAGGAAGCTCCAAATTTTCTTTTGGGTTTCAGGTGTGGGCCACACGTTTATTGCCTCAATCTTTGCTTGGTTGGGATGGAGCTGCCCCCGCTCCACTACATGGCCTAGATATGCCACCTCCACCATAGCCAACTGGCTCTTTTTGGCCTTTACAGTGAGCACTGCTGCCTTTATTTTGCCCAACATTTCCTTCAGATGGGACAGATGTTCCTTCCAGCTGGTACTGAAGATGGCAATATCATCCAGATGAGCCACTGCATACTCTTCAATACCCTGTAACACCTGGTTGACCAATCTTTGGAATGTGGCTAGGGGCGTTCTTCATTCCAAAAGGTATTACCTGGAATTCAAATAATCCTATTGGAGTGATGAAGACTGACCATTCTCTAGCTCTGGTAGTCAGCTCTACCTGCCAGTACCCTTTTGTTAAGTCAGTTGTGGTGAAGTATGACGCCTCTCTCAACTTGTCTAGCAGCTTGTCTGTCTGTGGCATTGGGTGGGTGTCAGACTTTGTGGCTGTGCTAAGTCCACGATGGTTCACACAGGAGCGAGTAGATCCATCTGGCTTTGGGATGAGGACTACAGGTGAGGCCCAGGGACTGTGGGTTTTCTGGATTACCCCTAAATCCAGCATTTCCTCCACCCTCCTCCTAATGTCCTTTAGGACGGCCTCAGACACACAGTAAGCTGTCTGTTGGATGGGCGCTTGAATCCTCGTGTCTACATCATGGGTCACTATGGGGTTCATCCAGGCTTGGCAATAAATAAAGGGGAAAACTCCTCTAAAAACTCCCTCACTTCCTGAGTCTGTTCTGGTCAACTGAGGTGACAGCTTGTGTCTCCACAGATAACTCCCACTTGCCTTCCTGTAGCAGGTCCAGGAGAGGGTCTTCCTTGTCTGTCCCTTCCCCAGGACTACACACTGCAAGCACCATGTTGGCCCTATTTAGATATGGCTTCATCATATTGACATGGTACATCCTATGGGTATGTCTCCTTTCAGGCAGTTCCACAATATAGTTCACATCATTGATTGTTGGACTACCTTGTATGGTCCTGCCTATTCAGCCTACAACTTGTCCTTCCAGACTGGAATTAGGACCATTACTTCCTGGCCTGCACTGTACGAATAAGCTCTAGCTCCATGATCATACCAGACATTTTGTTTCTACTGGGAAGCTGACAGGTTGCTTGGGCCACCCCCATAAGCTCCTCCCTAAACTTAAGGCTATACTCCATTATGGGAGCTCCCTCGGTGGCATGCTTGCCTTCCCAACCTTCCAGGATCAAGTCTAGGGGCCCATGCACCCTACGTCCATATTAGAGTTTGAAGGGGGAGAATCTTGTCAACTCTTTGGGCACCTTCCTGTATGTGAACAACAGGTGGGGAAGGCATTTCTCTGTTCAGCAAATGCACCGAGCATAATTTTTAGGGTACCATTAAATCTTTTCATGATCCCATTGGCTTGCGGGTAATAAGGTGTTGTGAGTCTCTGCACCACCCCACACTTCTACAAACACTTCATCAGGTCTGACATGAAGTTACCCCCTTGATCAGAGATAACCTCCTGCAGAAACCCGACATGGGAGAAAATCCCTAGCAAGGCATCTGCTACTTTGTCTACCCCAATTGAGGAGAGGGCGACCAACTCTAGGCACTGGGTGGTGAAATCGACCAATGTCAGAATAAACCTTTTCCTGGAGGAGCATGGGGTATTCAAGGGTCCCACAATATCCATTCCTACATTCTGCAATGGCTCCTCAACAATGAGCAAGGGAATTACGGCAGCTTTTGTTTTACTACCTGCTTTGCCTGTCTGTTGGCACCGGTGACAAGACCTGCAATCTTCCTTCACCTGCTGGGTGAAGTTGGGCCAATAGAAATGTTGGGCTAATCTCTGCGTGTCACGAGCAATGCCCACTGTCAATGTGCCCTGTCTAATCTCCTGCAATTCATGTTTTGTGGTACTCCCTCTCAAAAGTGTCTTAGTGAGTTTCCTATGTCATGCACTTATTTTCACTCATCACTTATCCTGCTGAAAATAATGCACAGTTAGTTTTTTAATTATCCTGATGAACTGATTTGTTAGTTATAAGTTGTGCAGCCTTCCTTATTTGCATTCTCCTATGTAGCTTACTTTGTTCACCAGTGATGTCTGTATATGCACTAGCTTGTATTCATTGTATAATACATTTCTCTGTATATGTCTGTATATGCACTAGCTGATACTCACTATATAATACATTTCTTCTTTCTGAATTGCCACCTGCTGTGGCCAGGGTCATGCCTGAAAACAGTCCCCTGGATCAGCTCACTTACCTAGTTACCAAAGACTTCAATAAATAGATAAATCTCCAGCCATGGGGATATCATAAGTGATCTTGAGCAACCGCTCATGATACCACTGGGGAATGACAAGCTGCCTGGTCATCACCCATCC
Source organism: Neoceratodus forsteri (assembly GCA_016271365.2). Classification (NCBI taxonomy): domain Eukaryota; kingdom Metazoa; phylum Chordata; order Ceratodontiformes; family Ceratodontidae; genus Neoceratodus; species Neoceratodus forsteri. The sequence continues at coordinate 1,649,071,086 of CM057450.1, forward strand.
CTCTGTCCTCACATACTGTGTATACATCAGTCCATTGTCCCAAAATTTCCTATGTCTTATGTCATCTCCCTATGTCCCATCAGATTCTGCACAAGCCCTCAGCCTCTCCAAACTAGGGTCAGTCCTCTGAGCAGCTGCAAAATCTTAACATTTTTCCAAAGCATGGGACATGTCATCCTCAGTTCCTAATCTGGGGTCCTTAGCTCTAGCATCAGGGCATTCAGAATCACTGCCATCCCTAACTTTCTGACCATTTGCTACCCTTCCCTCCTCAGAGTAACCTTCTGTAGCCGTTTTGTGAATGGCTACTTGTGGAAGTCCTACTTCCCTTTCACGATTCTTCCTTTCAGGAGACACAGGCTGGGGAACCCGCCCCCTATTCTTTTCCACAGGAGCTTCTGTGGGGTTCAGGGAATTACAAGAAGCCTTCACCGTCTAACTGTGGGTAACCGCACACATAACCCCATGCTGGAGATTGTTTCCTATCATCACATCCAGGGTGAGGTTATCTGCCACTGCCACTTTTTTCACCCTCTCTCTTGTCTCACCCCAATCCAGGAGAACACTAGCTAGTGGCAGGGTTTTCTCCTCCCCAGTGAATTCCCTCACAGTTACAAACTGGTTAAGTATAAGTTGCCAGGTCCAACCAAATCCCTGTTTGCCAGAGTAAGAATGCCCCAGTGTCCCTTAACCCATGGGTCTGCACCCCCATTTACGGTAACCGGGTGTATGTGCTCCCTCATGTTCACAGGCATACTCACAGGGATACACAGTGCACCCACCTCCTTTCGAGGGACACTTTTTCCACTCTGTGTCTTTTTAGGACACTGTCTAACAAGATGCCCTGGCTGCTTACAAAACTAACATTCGTCACTTTTTTTTATCCAAGAGATCCCTTTTGGGTAACTTGGGGCTCCCCCTTTTCTGCAGAAGCAGCAAGGGTTTTACCTGCCCTAAAGGTGCACTTTTCTCTTTGGCCCCTGCAGCACCTGTTCCCCCACTTCCTTTCAGAGCAGGCCTGCTCCTGGCATAGTGCTCTGAGAGCTTAGCAGCTTGCTGTGCTGTTTTAGGATCCCGGTACTCCAGTCAGGTTTTCAGCTCCACTGGGCAGGCCCAACAGAACTGTTCCAGTAACACAACCTCCTCAATTTTCCCCAAAGGGTTAGCTTCCACCCCCTCCCACCAACATTTCAAAAACTTTTTTTTTTTATGTTGTTTAACCAGGAATAGCACACTAAGCTGAAAGCTTTTTTACAGGAGCGACCTGGGAGCACAAGGAAGCTAAGTGACTGGCTCAGAGTCACACAGTATGCAAGTGGAAGCTGTGGGATTTAAACCCAGATCTGGTCTGCTGGATGTCACCAGATTGACAGCTCAGAGCCTTAAACCACTGCACTATACTGCCTCCTTCAAAAACTGACAGTGCTTGGTGGCAATTTCCTCAAAGCTTATTTCGGAGCTCTTTCGGAGCTTTCAAAATTTAACTCTGTAGGCCTCAAGAATTAGTTTATACTTTTTCCAGGGAAAAGGGGCTATTTCTTTTTTATTATAACACAAATCAGGGATTGGGAAGGGGGGAACCACTGGACTACTAGGGAAAAGGGGCTATTTCTTTTTTATTATAACAAAAATCAGGGATTGGGAAGGGGGAACTGCTAGCCTTTGCTGCAGGGGAGCCTGTGGCAAACTCCTCCCATGCACTTTGCGTTTGTCACATGGTAGCAGTTGCCCCAAGTGTCGGGACTTAGGTGCCGGGACCCCTCCTCTACCAGAATCTGGTTAGGGCCCCTGGTGCACCAGGCCTTGAAGCAAGCTAGCACCTATCGAAGTCCTTTTTGAGAATCGATCCCCTGGTCTCCCTGGACACGGAGAAAGCTTTTGATCACATTTCCTGGTCCTACCTTTTTGCTGTTCTTCACAAATTTGGGTTCCCAGAATAATTAATTATATGGATCAAGGTCTTATACCATCATCTTACTGTCAGTATTTCCATCAAACCATCTACATAACAAAAACTCATGTTCCAGTTTCCTTTGGTTTTATACATATTACTTCTCCCTAACAAACATATTTTGCTATATTGTTCTAAATAGCATTCCCTTCCTTGCATTATATATCATTACACAGATGTTTAGCTCAGATAAACTTTCTGGTATTTACCCCATAAAATACTTGATACAGGTCAGAAACAATATGTTTTCATACCTTAAACTGTGCTGTACATTGCCTGAAAGCAAAACACAAGAATATGTATAGCAACTGTCAAGCGCTGAACTGTGTAAAAACAAGACCATATTCTGTCTGGGAATCTAGCTACAGTACAGTTTAATTACATGATCAAATATAAGGCAACTCAGACTAGAGTACTACTTACTTGGTCAGCATGTCAGCTTACAGGCAGCAACAGCAACATGATGTTGCAAGGATCAGTTGCCAGAGGCACACACAGCCCAGCAATGGCATGGATGTTGGTGAGGGGCACAGTCAGGCGTCATGATGTCAGCATGATGTGCAGCTCACCAGAGTACCATACAGTATAAATTGCCAAAAAACTCAGCACTCAGTGCATATGTTGTGCCCTGTGAGATGAAACTCTGTCCAAGTGAGTACTGTGCTAGCCTGAGCACATTTTTTTGGAAAATCCTGACTCTAATATAAAAGGAACAGGTTGTTAAACTCCTAATACTGTTGTTTTGATTTTCACAAAAATAACTTGAGCCTCAGTCAAGCACCCTTAGAAAAAGAGTGAGCTGCCTTATTTTTGACCACGTAAATAAACTGTAGCTAGATTTACTTGTACTTTTTTCAAGTTTGAAGTTTTGCATATTTTTTTTATTATTATCGTTAAGGGCACTGCACAGGTAGCTCTAAACAAAATATCTGCGGCTGGATATTCAAAAAAGTGCAAAGGTAGAATGCATAGGTTTGCACTGGGCTTGTGCCTAAACTTAATCTGGAGGCTGCTATATTAAGTTGGATAGCACACCGGTGCTATCCGTCTGAATATTGGCAATGCTGGCACAGTGCTAAGTCAAACCACACTGCCCCGACATGGACCCGAGCTGTATCCAACCCACATGGAATTGCACCTGGGACCGGATTGTGCCTGGAGCCATGGTGTGATATTTAACTGCACAATACAAATGAGCCCATTAGGCATGAAAGGCTCTAAGAGGCCATTTGGGTGCCCATTATGGGCTAATTTGCCTGGAAAGTGGCAGGCCATTGGTGCTCATCCTGTTGGCACCTGCCACATTATTTCTGGTGGTGAGTGGCAACCTCTACCCCTGAATGCCTGTCCCCTATATGCTAATGTATTCTCTGGTATCTAGTGGGACCCCCTACCCTCTAGTCACCCGTCCCATATATGTGCAGGTTGTCCCTGGTGTCTAGCAGCACCCCCCATCCCCCAGTGCCTGTTTCATATATATGCAGGTTGTCCCTGGTATCTAGTGGCACCCCCACCAGCTGGTCACTCATTCTGGTGATGCTTTAGATTCTCTGGTAGCTAGTGGAACCCCCAGTCTCCTTGCCCGTATAGTGCCCAGCATCCCTGGTGTCCTGTGGCATTCTCTTCAATCTCCCGGCCCATGTAACTGAGACTATCCTGGTGTCCGGTGGTACCCCCAACTCTCCGACTACCAATTACGGAATGGACCAGCAAACACTGGCAGTTAAGCAGCCCCCCACCTGCCCCACCCATACCCAGCACACCATCCAGACAACCCTCGCCATACTAGTGAATAACAGGCACAGCCCTCCTCACACCTCCTCGGCCGGCCACCGTGCGGGTTGACAGTGAGCAACCATAGAGTACACGTGCTCACTGTCAATCCATGCAGCAGGAAGTGTGAGAATGACTTTTCTGGTAATCATATCATTCTCCCTGCACTGCCCCACCATCACTGGTGGGGGGGTTGGCCGGGTGGCATGCTGAGTGCAAGCAGAGCGGGTGGGCAGCCTTGAACCTCCAATGTTTGCCTTTCCATTTGGCAACCAGCAGTCTGGGGGGGGGTCAGGGGTACCACTGGACATTAGGGACAGTCTCTGTTACATGGGCCAGCAGATCAGAGGAGGGCACCACAGGACACCCGGGATGCAGGGCATTATATGGGCTGGGAGGCCAGAGGGGTTCCACTAGGCACTATGGAATCTGTGGTATCATTGGGATGGGTGCTTAGTGGGTGGGGGGTCCACTAGGCATCAGGGAATCTTTTGCATCACCAGGATGTGTGATCAATGGGGGGTGACACTAGCCACCAGAAATTCTGTGGCATCACTTGGATTGGTGATCAGTGGGTGGGGGTTCTAGTAGGCATTAAGGAAGACATGCTCTGCACTGGAATGGGCAATGGGAGGTGGTGCTACTAGACACCATGGCAACCATGTCTATATATGGGATGGATGACTGGGGGGGTGGTGCTGCTAGACAGCAGGGTCAACCTGCACATATATGGTATGGGTCACTGGGTGGTGGGGGTGGCACTAGACACCAAAGAAACCATTATTGATATGGAAATGGGTGCTTTGAAGGTGGGGCACTGCCTAGACACCAGGGGTAATGTGCCCTCACTAGGATGGGTGCTCAGAGGCTGGGAGTGCCACTACTCACCAGGATGCCATCTGCCTGTCATGGAATGGGCAATCAGGGGTGGACAGCTGTAGTGTAGCTGTCCAGCGAGCAAGGCTTTGTGTCCAGTTAAGTCTATGTTCTTGGAGGAGGTAAATAGTGCCATTTTGGTTGGCATTTACCACCGACGCAAACCTCTGAAAATGCTGCTGCGCCTATATAGAGGGGTGGCTCCCCTCATTTGAATTGGTACAGTGTTATGTCAGCGCTCAGGTGTTAACAGGTTTAACTCCTGCTACAGGGGTCTCTGAATAAAGACTCCACCCAAAAATGGGTGCAAAACCCAGTTAACATGGACAAACACCCCTTAGTGCCCACACTCACTTTTCAGTATCTGGCCCCTGAGGATCCAACACCAACTTCCTACAGTTTTTACAGACAGGAGCCTCCAATATAAATATTAGGAATGTGAAAACTTCCCTTGCAGGCCTTAACTCAACCAGACTAGCCCCCTTGATTAATGGCTCACTTTAGTACCTTATGGGTTAAAAAACTTTCCTTAGATAGCTAGCACTGGGAATTGGCTAGTTTGAATTTGGATCAGCAATTAATTGATCTGCTTCCAGCCATATCTGCTGGAAAAAGCTGATGCATGAACAACCCCTGAAGAAGACCACATGAATGGTCAAAGCACCCATGTATGTCCTGTTATGCTCTCTATAGAACAGTCTCTAAGCTTTGAAAAAGTTGCACTTTTCTAACATAAGTACTTTAAATAGTCACTAGTCCACTCCAGATTAGACAAATTCCTTGACTCCTCCTCCTTCCTATCACCCTTCCAGTTTGGTTTCAGAAAAAAGCACTCCACCATCAGCTCCATCCTCCATGTTACTGGCTCTATCCTTAAAGGGATGGACAGGGGTCTCATCACAGCGGCTATCTTTATTGAGCTCACTAAGGCTTTCGACTTGGTATCCCATCCCCCTGCTCTTAACCAAGCTGGCCTCAACCGATCTCTCCTCTTCAATGGTTCAGTGATTCCACTCCTTTCTGATCTACCACCAACCATCTGTGCAGGGTGGATGGTATCTTATCTCCCTCCCTCCCTCCTCATTCTCACAGGTTTCCCCCAGGACTCTATCCTGGGCCCCATACTATTCTCAATTTTTCTCAATGACCTCCCCTCCATATGTGTCTTCTCCCATATTCATATATATCTGCCAGCAATGCTGTCATCTACACATTTGGCCCCTCCACACTTGATGTGGCATCCTCGGTACAATGAGACTTCCATAATGTATCACACTGGTTTCAAGCCATCCAGCTCAAACTCAATACCCAAAAGACATTGTTAACTACCTTTGGCACCAATCAAAAGTTAACAAGGCTATCACTTCTCCTCGTGTTCTCCACCCTCAATGGTACCCAACTGGATGTTGTACACACTTGTAAGTACCTAGGTGTGTAGCTTGACAGCAACCTAGACTTCTCAGCACACAATGATGCTATACACTCAGAACTCTGCCTCAAACTAGACATCCTCTACTGAAACAAGGACAGTCTCCCCACTGACATATGCAAGGATCTGCTTATCAAAATGATCCTCCCCATTTTTAACTATGTTGTGTCGTCGAGGCACAGGTCAGGAAGCATAGGGAAAACCCAGGAGCAGTTGTAAAATTCCACAAAACTGTTTATTTATAGTTGCAGTAACATAAAATAGAAACACCTGTTCAGAATAACTATTTACAGAAGCAAAATAAAATCTCTTGTAAAAAAAGTCTCCCTTGCAGCTCAGCTTAGCTGATTTTATAAGTCTTTTTCATCCCCCATTCTTTGCAAGCATCCAGTTCTTTGTAAATTTCAGGAGCTGCTAGAATATATAGAGCTTCCTGAGGTCCCTCCAGCCTTTGCAAAAGGCTCCTACCGGGTCATAATGTATGCGGCAATAGCGTCGACATTGTAGCTAACCTGGTACAGCGCGTATGCTACCACTACTGGTGCAATACCACGTATACTGCCGTGCGGTATTGCACCAGTAGCAGTTTCCCAGGCAGAGGATAAGACCTTTGCTGGGAGCAGGTTCCATGAGCAGCTGCCATGGCTCACAGGACAGAGCCACAGCAGTAGGAATCCAGGCACTGCGTCTGGGACTGGGTTTGATTCCGGTCCCAGAAACTTTTTTTTTTTTTTCAGACTTGTGCATTCCTGAGTTGGGCCCCCGAGTTCAGAATCTTTGAGTGGGGGGTCTGAGATACAAACCCCTGAGCGAGGGGATGTGGGGCAGAGCCCCCAGAAAATCTTATGCCTCATGGCATAAATCGCGCTGTATTTGCAGTGACGGATTTGCCCGTGGCATAATATCTCATGACATTATGACCCCGTGCCCAAAAGGCTCAGGCATTTGCACTCAAATAACCTCTAGCTTTTTTTCAGTTATCTCAGATTATAAATACATATACATTTCAACAGTAACACCAAACATGTTCTAAACAAAAGAGATCCCAATATCAGCTAAATTTCCATACATTGATTCTCATATATTTTATATTAGCAGATATAAATATGCAAGGGAGGAAAAACAGACAGCAAGAAAAAACAGAGAGACAGCGAGAGGCAAAGGATTGTGAGACTGTTCAGATTGATCAAGTCCAAGGTCTTGCAGGAAAATTTGGTTGTGCAACCAGACAGAAGAGACAGAAAAGGAAAGAATACAGATCCTTGCATTTACACACTTTCTTCATAACAAATGGGCCAGGGTCCTATTCTGCCCTGTCACATGCTGATGCAGCCTACAGCGCAGCCCCTCCCTCCACTCTTGCTAAGCTGAACACTCTCTATAACACCTTGTGTCATTTTGCTAACTTTCCTCCCTGCATGCATCACTACTCCCTTTGTTCCATACTCACTATCTCCTGGTTCTACGATGCCGGCTCAACAAGAAAAATGTCAACCGGCATCACAGCGCCAGGCTCCACGTTGACAGCAATTTGCAGTCGGCATGGAGCCACACACATCTGCATGTGTTTTTTCTTAGGGGGGCTTTGCCCACCGAACCCCCACATGGGGAGGCTCTGCCCCCCCCCACACCCTCTGTACTTTAGGATTCTAACTCCAGGTCGGAGTTAGTTCAGGGAGGGGGTGCAGGTCAGGGGCAGGGGTTGCTTGGTCCCAGGGGCACTTCTACGGCAACCTGGCGCTGTTGTCGATATCGATGCATGTTGCTGTGGAAAAGTCGCTATTCAAGGGGCATACCCTATCACCCTCTTACCCTTGCATCGTCTTCCGACTGTTCTTCCCTAATTGGAAAATACTGGTTCACCTCCTTCCCCTCCTACCTAGCCTCTCTACTCTCCCTCCTCTGCTGCCTCCTCCTATCCCCTTTGTTCTAGAGACTCTCTTTCCTTCTCAATTCCTCACCCTTGCTCTAGTGCCAGTCTGGCAGCCTTCTCTTATAGTCTCCCCTCCTTATAGAACTGGCTTCCTCCTCTTATGCACCATGCAGCATCCTTACTCTCCCTAAAATGTTTTCTAAAGCCACCCTCACCCCAGTTGCTCCAGTCTTCCTCCCTAACCCCCTGCCCCTTTCTCTCCTCCCTGCTGCCCCACCCCTCCTCATCCCTTCTCTCCCCCCACTGCCCTACCCCTCCTCTCTTCCCACTGCTGTCCCACCTTTTACCTTTCTCTCCCTCACACTCCGTTCTCCCCATCTCCCTCATCCAAGAGTCTTGCCTCACTAACTTACCATCCTGATCTTACCTCCCACCCCGCACCTTTTGAAAATCTTTACTCGACACAATTTATAGTAAAACTACCTTTATACCTCTGGGAATTCTTTCCACTATTTTTTTTATGTCTCCACTGTATTTTTTTTCTTTAAAACTGCTGATATTGATTCATTTTATTGTAACTGCCACTGTTTTGTTCCAATTTTCCACTATCCCCCATGTCACATCTGGAAACGAGCTTCAGCTCAGTGTGCCTTTCCCAGTTACCAAACCTTTAAATAAATAATTAAAAAATAAATGTGCTCATATGAGAATTACCATCTCTTGTGTCTCTTTAAATTGTTGCCAAAACTTTGTTTTTATTTGGATCGGATGCATGGGGCTGGTCAAGCAGAGCTCATGTGTAATTCATTGAGGAGGGTATGCAAATCAACAATAGTGGTCTGCATTTCTATAAACATTGCAGCATTCACAGATGCAAGCTGGGTACATGAGAGAGGCACATACCCAGCCCTAGCAGCTTCTCACCCTTGGACAGGTGCAGAGGGGCATGGCATGCACTAACGCACACTAGCATGTGGTGCCTGCCCAAGGACCCACCCCCCCAGGATGCTGCTCCTTGGGAAGCAGATTGGAGGGCACAAGTGGGCATCCAATTGGATCTCTGACCTTGTCCCAAAGTGGATCCCATGCTCTGCACAGAGTGGGGGATTCTGGGATGGCCATTTTGAAAAATGTTGGGCGAGTGCCCAAATGGCTGTCCTCAGCCCTCCCAGTCAGCTCAAAGGACTGGGGCAGATGGTGGGGAGATTCCACATCCTGCTGCAGCTAGCAGATGTAAAGTGGGGGCTGCACAAAAGATACAGCAGGGTCCCTACTGCTGTACCTTGCGCCCCCCCCTTTCCTGGCACTCCATACCACCAAGAATGGTACGGAGTGTGGGCACACTACCTGTCACTCCCCCTGGACCAGCCACATGTGCAGCTGCACGAGCAGCCTAGGATCCACTGCAGGAGGGGCACATGTCCCTTCCATGAATGCATGCATGGGTCCATGGGACACCAAGTTTGTGGCATTCTGTCTTAGGGTTGCCTATACACTGCTGATGCAGTGGTGCCTAGGGAAAGCGTACATTCATGCATAGGCCCAGTTAGAGGGAAAAGGCTAAAAAGCATAAGTCCTTGGCATAAAAGGGAATTAAGGCAACTGATCCTGAACAAAAAGAAAGTCTATGGCTGCTTGAAAAAGTCAGGTTGCTTCCATGCCACAGAGGAGTACAAAACAGCACTGAAGGGCTACAAGGCTAACATTAGAATGCCAAGGAGGGGCTAGAAATCAGAACAGCATAGCAGTGTGAGCTGCAGATGACTCTAAGCCTTTTTGAGTATACAATAGAATTTCCTTCCTGAGGACTTTCGTCATTTATTTCAAACAAATTCCCTCCACTGCATTATTGAGAAACTGGTTTATTTGGGAAGGGGGATGCTGGAGACAGCAACATGACCGCACAGCTTTTTCATAGTTCGGATCTCTCTATAGCTTTTATCTACTTTTTCTCAGTTGAATTATGTCTTGTGGCAGTCAAATGGCCACACAAAATCACCAAAAACTGAATGAGGAGGCAGAAAACAAAACTGACCCCTTCCCCCCCCAGCTCAGCATCCTCAGCCAGGCACTAACACTGTGAAGCCAACGCTGGCTTCAGTTCAAACACTACTTATCAAGTTTCAAGTAGTATAGTCAGGGAGCTTGCATAAATAACAGTGAAGGCTGTGCCTCTAAAAAGAGACTGCATCAAAAACAGGGAGGGCTGCTTTAACACAGAAGGGGCTGCACCAGTAAGAGGGATTGCATCAATAACAGGATGGATTGCATCAATAACTGGGGTGATAGCATCAGTAATGGGGGATACCATCAATAACATGGGGGATAGCATCAGTAATGGGGGATACCATCAATAACATGGGGGATAGCAATTGTAACTTGGGGGATAGCATCAATAACTGGGGATAGCACTGGTTACTGGGAATAGCATTGGTAATGGGGGGGATAGCATAACGGAATCAGGATGTTTGCACCAACTAATCAAGTATTGCATGATTTGATTGGTGACAGTGGACACCGGGGAATGGGATTATATGGTTGGAAGTGAGGAATTTTGAACAGGGGAGTGCTTTGACAGGATGGTGGTGGGGGCCCAGAGACACAGAAGTGGTGCTACAGTTTGTAGCATTGTGATATGTGTCAAGTTTAAGTTACAACACTAGACAGCATCGTGTCTGAGAGCACACACTGTGATGGTAGTGGACTCTATGCTCAGTAATGCTGGAAGACATCTGGACTGGAGATTTACACTGTGCCTCACTCATAATGCACACCTCCTACCTGTAGTGTGAAGTAACATTTGTGTATGGTGCAAGCAGGTGGCAACACAATGAAGCAAGTGCAAAATGCATATTTTGTGCCACCCTCAAGTTCTCTCAGTGGTTACATACAGTTTGGCCCACTGTGTCTGAAATGGTCTATATACTGTAAATCTGTCACAGACAGATCCTAGAACTGAGTCCACACCATGCTATCAGTCCTTACAATCCTGCCACCAACACCCAGCGTGACTCTCACTCAGTGTATCTTTAGGCCATAGTCCCAGCACAGCCACTGCTCACACAGTACAGTGACCGTTCCACAAGGGCAAATGACCCACCACTTTAGTTACAGCTAAGAACACTTTGCTTTGAACAGTTTAGTAGCCTGTGTCTTTGGAAATGAATCACAGATTCACAGACTTGCCAATCTCACCAGGCCATTTGTGCCATTAAAAACACAGCAACATAATATTTACATGTTTTACAAGATTGTATACACTAAAGACTATGGGAAATACAGTACACTACAGAAATGGAAAACAAAACATTTTGAACAAGACAGAATTCACACAAAATAACCTAACTCTTCTAGGTAGATAGTTAAGGTTACCCAAAATAGAGATCTTTTGAGTCCTAGTAGACCTACCAAAGATGTTGCAGGCTCCCATCTCAAGATATGACTGAGTTTTGTAAGAGAACTACATGGACAGAAAAAAACCTAAGAGTTCATCCCCTTTGCCCACATCATCTGCCATGCCCCTCTTGTATCATACCTTGGACAGTTCTTTGATCTTTTAACCTACTTCCAAGACAGAACCAGTCCAAAGTGGCTGTGTGCATTCTGAATCTGTCCTTTTGTTCCTCCAGCTCTCACAGTCCAGGAGTGTGCCATCTATCTGGACCATACATTTGTTTATGGCAACGAATTAGCCTCTTTTAGATTAAGTGGACTCAGCCATTTGGTGTTACCAAAACATAAAGGGTCCCATATTCAAATAAATGGATAAGTGCAATGCAAATGTTTGCGCTGCTCTTTCACTGAACCTGGTTGCTACTCTTTTCAAACTTATAGCGAGCAGCTCTATCTGAATAAATATTGGGCCATGTCAGCTCTGTGCTAAGTGCAACTGTAATGTCCCAGCATGGACCTGGGCTGTATATAGTCCACAGGGAAAAGCACTGCTTGACATGGCATAGCACCAAGACCCCTGTGGACTATATCCAGCCACAACATGCAAATGAGCCCAGGGATGGGGAGGACATATGTGAGCGAGCACTTTGGGTGGGGGGCATTGGAGCAACACTGCTTCATCAGAAATGTGTAAATGGGTGATTGGGGGTCAGGGGTACCACTAGATACCAGGGCATCTTCACTTTTAAAATATGGGCTGTCAGGGAGCATGGGTACCACTAGACAACAGGGCATATTTACAGTGCAGAAATGGGTGCTTGTGGGATATGGGCACCACTTGACACCAGGGCATATTTATTGTGTAGAATCAGGTGCTCACAGGGAGGGGCATGAGCTTAGCACCTTGTTAAGTGGTGGTTTGCAGCAGTGGTAAACAGTGCCGCTTGGGGGGCTTTTTACCATTGCCAGAAACCTTTAAATGTACCACTGTATCAGTATGCAAAAGTGGCCCCCCTCATTTGCATAAGCACAACGGTATGTTACTGGTTTGGCAATGCTGGGTTTGTAGGATCTTTCCAGGGCTTCTGAATATAAGCCAGCTGGGAGCATCAGTGCGAACCTGGATTGAGCACTTGCTAACTCTGTTAGCAGTTGCTCTAACCTTTGAATATTGAGCCCAGAGTCTTTTACATCAAAACAGTTCTGCTATCCACACCCAGCCTGTTTAACCTCTGTGGGGACACAGGAATGCTCACACAAATGCCCTTCTAGCTAAATGTCTTTAAGCCTGTGACCACAATAGAAGGCATTGTTCAATTCCCCCATACAGTATATCTCAAACTTAATTACTTTATTTACAGAAAAAAAAACAGGTAATAACCAAAAAATTGCCTGGGTGTCAGAACATCCATTTCATTTCTAAGAGCAAAAAATTACAGCTATGTCTGTTTTAAAAATAATACTGATGCAAGGCAAGACAAAATATCTATTGAGTCAAAATATTTAAGAGAATGGAAACTACTTATTCTCAAGGAGTGAGTTTACATGCAGTTGACACCATGCTATGTTACGCCATGTAACACTGCAGAGTTTGCGTGTACTATAACTGATGCATGTCACAAAATTGCAACCAGATACAGCATTTTAGAAAAAGCTTTAACAACTAACCAGGGCCAGCCCAAGGCAAGGAAGCAAGCCTTAGGTGTTGGACGGTGGCAAGGGAAGAATGATCGAGCACCTTGGAGGTCATTCGATTCCTCGAAGGAGGAAGGATAAATGCCTCTACTACAGCTGTGTCATCTGGGTAACCATGTTGGCAGCGCAGCAGAGATACATGAGGGATGGTGTCTGTTGCCCTGGCTTAGCTCAGGCATGCTTGCATGCATACACATGTAGCCCTTAGTGGGCTGATGTCCTCAGGGGTGGGGCACACCAGATTAAGGAAAGCGCTATCTTGCATCGAATGATCTCAAGCGCACTCGGGTCCCTACCACCACCACCACTGGTCACTCTCTGCACAACCAGAGTACTACTGCCTCTGCACCAAGACGAAGGTAGGAGCCATGAGTTTGACCCCACCATGAGGCCAAGCCAATGTGGTTGTAAGCCATAGGGAGTTCAGTGCCAGTGATTCAGTGGGATACAGCTGGATATGACCCAAGGGAAGGGGGGCCAAGTCCGAGAGGGTATCATAAACAGTAAATCAAGAAAAAAAACTGACATGATTTCTCACTTTTATTCATTTGATCCAGGTTTACAAGAAAAATCAAAATCAATGTTTTATTTTTCAGTGTGCAGTACTTTATTGTTCTTTAGGAAAAGATTAACCAGTTATCGCTAAACATCAACAACATGTCAACTGTTAACAAACACTCTATTTGTTGTTCAAATTCACTGACAACATCAATTATAAAATGGGTAGGCTAAACCAATCAATCAGAGACCTAGTTCACCATGCATGAAATCCGTTCTATGCATGGCTAAAAAAAAGGTCAGAGAAGCAGAATCGTTTTTCCAAATGAAATGAGCATTAGAACTTTGACGTTTAAAATGATGCCATCTTCTATTCCCTCGCTAACGCTCCTGTCAGACTGGTATTTTAGTTCACAGAGAAAACATTACCATTATGAATGAAATTAATGTAGTCCCTCGCTTTGTGTCTCCCCTTTTCTTGTATCCCATTTCACTTTATCCCCCTACAGTCCGTGAGAGAAATCACTGTCCCACTCACCCACATAAGCTGCACTGTACCTGATGCTGTATCCGATCAGTGAAGAGAAGTGGCAGGCTCCCAATCAGTAATTACCTCCTGCCTTCACCCACGAACCATAGCCATAATTGTAAAGCATCTCCGTTCATTCAAACAATGAAAAATGTTTAACTTCAAAAAGAGGGAGAAGAGAAAGGCTCAGTCGACGAGGGGGGGGAGGGACCGTGCGTACGAGGACAGGACATAGAAACAGCTGCTGGCGGGAGGTACATAGACTCAGGTACTCCAGTGTTAAATGCTTCAGCAGTCATTTAAAAAAAAGGTGGCCAAGGGCAGCACATAAAAACAACTGCTGGCTGGCAGTACATGACTCAGTGTAGCATAGTCCATTCTTAAACGCTTCAGCACTCGTTTGCAGCACAGGCTGTGCACACTACACATAGCAACCTGAAGTCGCATAAATGCAAATGACCTCATGCATATTAATATAATGTCCTCAGAAGGACTATTTTATCATAGATTAGCAACATTAAATCTTTTTTTCTACATCCCAGCAAGATTTTTCTAACTGTAAAAATTAAAGATAGGAGCCCATTTTATAAGCACAATAAGACACTCCAGGGTGTGCATGTAACAAATTTTACTGCACGCTAGGGGCTAAAGATACTCAGCCAAGGCCTTGTGCCTTATTATGCCCCTGGCCATGTGGTAAAATATGTTCCATGCACATCCTGTCGTGTCTTATTGCTTACTTAGTTTTTTTTTGAAAAAAGTGAAGAAAACATAACAAATAGCAGACATAAGTTCACTAAAACCCTGTATGAATATGAACAGAAATAGGAGCTACACAAAGGCCTGAATGACTCAAAATATGCAATTTATCTACATGAGTGAAGGGGCAGGACCAAAACTCATGAGTAGCAGAATTTAGCAGCTGGCTTGAAGGCTGAATATGGCTACTGTGATGTCATCAGCCCTGTGAAAGCTGTTCTGTTTCGTTCCTAGGTTGAGAATAGTTACTCATTATGGAATATCTAACTTCAAGATAAATGTTTACCTGGAGATCAGAGAGTGTGATTAACACATTTATCACCACAGTGGTTGTATAAATATGGGAGAAGTGAAGGTAATATTTAAAGCTTTTCTCTGTTCAACAAAAAATGTTTGCCATTTAAGTCCAGTGTAGCACTATGCATCATTTTCTTTTTTTTTTTTTTTTGAGGCCTTTTTTTTTTGCAGTTTACGCTTCACATCCCCACTACACTGATCCAACCAAAATGGAATTCCCTAGTTCCTTCCCTAAGTTCCACCTACACTGCTCCCATCAGCCCCTACGGAGCCTCAGATTACCCCTGGGCAGGGTACAGGGCAGACTGGATGGGCCAAGCGGTCCTTATCTGCCATCAAAGTCTATGTTTTTAGGGGTGGGGAATTATACCCCCAATCACACAAGTCATTGGGAGATGGAGGAGGAGGCAGCGGCCATCGCAGACATACCAGGATCCCTTAGAAGATGGCATCAGGGCTTTGCTTTCTCTCCCATTATTTTCTCTTGAAGAGGTCAGCAAGCAAAGGGAAGCAATGTGCTTGAGCCTGCAATGTGTGCATAGTCGACATTTTCCCTTCCCACATGGCACTCTCAAGTGCAGCGCCACCAGTCATCACCCAGGTGGCCACTTTGCTATTGACTTCCCTTCTCCCTCCCACCACTGTGAACTCTATCGCTCTCTAACATTCCTTCCACTATCTCACAGACGCGTCTCTCACTGTGCCAAACTAACCTCCAAATTCTGGTTCAGGGGGATCCCCTCCCATCTCTCATCCTCTCTGTCCACTCCACCACCCCCCAACCCACTCTGTCAGATCAAATGATGCCCGCACCTTGACGGTCCCACGCCACTCCACCCTCATCAGTCAGACTGGTTTCGCTCATCATTTCCCTAAAATCTGGAATTGCCTCCACCCGGAAATATGACACTCCTCTTCCAACTACTCCCTTACCTCTGCCCTACCCAATTACTTTTCCCTCAGCTGTTCCTGTTTTAACCCACCTTAATACCTGTACCCAGTTTCTGCCTTCCTATCATGACCCCCCTGGCAGGGTTCTCAACATCCTGAAGGGGGAAATCAGGAAATGGCTACCCTTCTCCTCATATTCAGTTCTTGCCTCTCCCCCCTCTCTTCTCCACCTGCCCTTCTGGGTCACCAGTGTGCACAACCTAACTCCATCCTTGTTACTCCAACAGCACTTGTGTACTGCCTCGAGCCTGCTCCTGGTACACTCATACACCATAAATGGTTGTATCGCATTATTACTGTTTTGTACGTTTATATGTTCTTTTGTATTATTTTGGACATGTATTGTAATTTACCCAATGTTCCACTACTTTTATTGTACAATACCTTGTGTTCCAACTGTTGCACAATCTTATAATGTTGTATTGTTTGTACTACCAACAAACTATTGTAACTGATCATCCTTTACAACCCTATGTAACCCCTCCTCCCAGATCGCACTGTGAGATGAGCAACTTGTTGTTCAGTGTGCCCTCCTGGTGAGACATTTCAGTAAATAAATAATTAAATAGTATTGTAGCAAAGATGGTGATCCTCCCTTCCTGGAAGAGTCCTCTGGTGCACTCACTCCCCCTTACACTGGCAAGACCCCAGCAACCCACGTTCATTTCCAAACTTGGGTTGTGGGTGTGGTGAGCAGTAGCCATACTGCTGCATCAACAGACCTGCTTCTGTGCATCATTTTCAAATTCTGGCAGAGTGGACTTCTGCAGAATTTCAGAAAATTCGGTCTAATTCCATAAAATACTGTCAGAGGCAGAATACCCAAATTCTGGGGAACATGTGAAAATTCCACCATTTTACCCCCACATTCTGCAGCTCTACAATTATTTTCACAGAACACATTTCCATGACCATTCTATAAATTATGTTAACACAAATGAGTGAATGTTATCTGATATGGCCCTCTCTTGCTTCCTAATGGCTCTTACACACCAGCCTGGGGGTTCCATCTAATGTTTTGATGGTCAGATCTCTGCTTAAAAACTATTCCCTGCAAACTACCTAATTCCAAAGCCTACAGTGACTCTTACAAACTGCAGAAAACTCTTTCTTCTTCAAAAATTGTATAGCCCCTCTCCAGCACCATCCTGGAGAGGGCCACTGCCCCTGCCTTGGTGGTCAGACCAAGGATACGGGGCCTGGGTTCTTCCCCAAAAGCTAAAAGAAAATGGTGGTGCTTACGAACATACGAACATATGAACATACGAAAACTGCCAACAGAAAAAGGCTATTTGGTCTATTGAGTCTGCTCGATTAAGCAGCTAACAATCCTATTCTGCAGCTGCCCATCCCTCGACTCTCCCTTTTGCCCTGTCCCAACCCTTTTGAAGCATCCCACTGTTTTACAGGCCACTGCCTCTGCTGGTAGTGTGTTCCACTCTGCCACCACCCTCTCTGTAAAAAAAGTGCCTTCTCAATTCCTTCCTAAACCTTCCACCCTCTAATCTCATATTAAGACCTCAAGTGTCCATCCCCACCCTGCCCTTGAACAGTCCCTCTGTGCCAGTTCTGTTTATTCCTCTCATGTACTTGATGGTCTCGATCATATCCTGCCTGTCCCTCCTCTTCTCCCATGAGTATATGTTCAACTCTCTTAGTCTACTTTCATATGGTAACTCCCCCAGACCCTGGATCATCTTTGTTGCTCTGTGTTGCACCCCTTCCAGGAATCTAATGTCCCTTTTTAGGTACAAGTGCCATTATTCCAGGTGGGGTCTGACCAGTGATTTATACAATGGCAGAATCACTTCCCCCCCCTCCTTGAGGTTATACCCCTTGCAATACAGCCCAACATTTTGATGGCCATTGCCGCTGCCTTCCTACACTGTGCAGAGTTGTTCATTGCTCCACTAATGAGCAGCCCCAGATCTTTCTCCTCCTCAGTCTCAGCTTGCTGTAGTCCACACAGACGGTAGTTTCTCCTTGGATTCTTAGCCCCGAAATGCAGCATCTTGCATTTCTTGGCACTGAATCCCAGTTGCCAGGTGTCAGACCATGTCTCCAGCCTTGCCAGCTCTTCCTGCAAACCCTGCCACCCCCCCCAGGTCATCCACCAGTGCTCCCATCTTTGTGTCATCTGCAAATTGACTGATCTTGCTCTTGATGCCCACTGAAATGTCTGAAATAAATATCCCAAATAAAACTGGCCCCAGCACCAACCCCTGTGGAACCTCACTTGACACTGCACTTAGGGATGAGAGTTCCCCTCCCACCACCGCCCTCTGCTGCTTTCCATGCAGTCAGTTCTCCACCCATCCCACCAATTTTGCCCCTGCCCCTGTGCCCTTTAGCTTACTGCCAAGTCTCCCATGTGGCACTGAATTGAATGGCTTACTGAAGTCCAGGTACAGGACATCCACCACATAGTCCTTGTCCATTTGCCCAGTCACCCAGTCACAGTATTTCACTTAGTTGGTCTGGCAGGATCTGCCCTTGACAAAGCCATGCTGTCTACTGTCCTGCAACTCACTGACCTCCAGCAGGGTCATCAGCCTCTCATTCAGGATTGTCTCCATTAGTTTCCTCACAATGGACATGAGGCTCACTGGTCTGTAGTTCCATAGCTCATTCTTGGGGCTGCTCTTATGGAGGGAAACCATGTGAGCCATCCTCCAGTCTTGAGGTACACACCCTGAGTCCAGTGAGGCATTAAATAGGCCTGCTAAGGGGCCTGCTAGGACCTCTGCAAGCTCTTTCAGTACCCTGGGGTGTATGCCATTTGGTCCTAGTGCCTTGTCCATCCTCAGTACCCTTAACACCTCTAGCACTCTAACCTCTGTGATTTCCCTGTCTGTCACCCCCTCCTCCTCCTCTGTTCCTATCCTCCCCGCCACCTTGGGTACCCCCCCCTTCTTCTTAGTAAAAAAATGAGCAGAAGTGGTGTTAAGTGATTCTGCCTTTTCGTCCCCTTTCACCCCCCATTCCTTGCTATCTGGTCCTCACAACTCCTTTTCTCCCTGTTGTACCTGTAGAAGTCTTTCTCCCCCTCTTTAATGCCCTGCACCAATCTGAGTTCCCTGGATGCCTTGGGTGCCTTTACCACCCTAGTCACTTCTTTTGCTTCCTTCAGGTACTCCTCCCTGTCCTATCCCTCCCAGTTTTCCACCCAGAGTACATATTCAGTGGACAAATAGGGACCCAGCACTCAAGTGCAGCCACAGATTCATGTGAACTCCAATAATTTTTTAAGATTGCATTTAATGTGATCCACAAACTGCATACAAGACAAAGCATCCAGTTTGGGTGTGAAATGTTGGGTTAGTGGGTAGCCTCCCTGGTCTATGCCATCTTCTTGTATGCACTGTTTGTGGATCACATTAAATGCAATCCTAAAAAATGATTTGCGTTTGCATGAATCTGTGGCTGCACTTAAATGCTGGGTCCATATTTGTTCACAGTTCAATGTTTGGACCACTAGCACCGTAACTCGAAGGAGCGACCCTTCTTTTGATTTTCTACATATTCAGTGGGTCTGATTAACTGCAGTACAGCCCCTTGGGATGTCGTACCAACCTGCCTCCTCAGCAGTTACTCCAACATGGACTTACCAGGATTCGAACCTCAACACATTCCATTACATCATTTACCGTTTCCATTTCAGTTAATAACCTGCTCACTAAAATTAGGCTCTGGATCGATTTTCTGCTGCAAAACAATAACTCCATTGTTTATTTACAGGGGAGGGCTTTTAGGAATGGGGTAAGTGGAATTTCAAGTAAGCATTTTCATTTTCATTTCAAAGATTTGCATTTCCCAAAATCACATGTCCCTTTTTGATTCTATCTCCAGCATTTTGGTCAAGGCAGCTACCAAATCTGTCTTACTAACTGCTGCAGGAGTGGCCAAACTCAACCCCATAGGTCCCAGTCCCTTTAAACCCCAAAGTCCTTCTCTGGGTATCCAGATTCTAGTTGCAGGCCTGAGGTGCAGCTGGTAGCCGGCATTAGCGCACTTACTTGAATAAAGTAACTCTTTACATTCCTCTCTCAACCCTTGGCTCTATTTCCAGCACCAGTATGTGTGCTTAATCTATTTACAGTCCCCAGGTGCAGGGCAATTCCTGCTTTTTACTCACGGTTCTGCAGAATCAGTCCTTGGATGACATAGTTCACTGAGGTCCTGGGATGGATGGCAACACAGCAGAACCTGGCACAATGCTTAAACAGGGGCACTGAGGCTGCAGCTTGCTCTCTCTTTCTCTTGCTAGCAGATCTTGCAGCTTGTCCCCTTTGGCCCATTACAGGCCCCATTATAGGGCATGTGCACAAGGCCTGCCAACTACAGAGGACCACAACAACAGCAGGAACTTCCTGTTTGGCAGTAGGAAGGGAAGGATCATAGAGAAACATTAGTTTTGTCACCCCTGAAGGAAAAAAGTAGCTCTTTTTTCCCCCTTAGCTGCTGGTGGTCTGACTCTGAGCAAGGAAGAAGGAGATTACTGAAGAATACAGGAAGTTGCCATCCCAGAACAGGAAGGGTGAGAGTTGTAAGGAAAGGAGAGAGTAAGCATACAGAGAAACAGGAGAGAGGACACAAAATAAGACATGATGGGAGTGGGGCAGTGCAATAGCTGTGGGGCAGTAGTGTTCTAGGAGACATTCTGGGGGCTGCGATGCTACCCTATTTGCAGGCACCTCTCTGGTCTGAGGGAGGAGGTTGCCCATCTCCAGGCTGACCTGGCTAGGATTCATGAAACCTTGAGGATTGAGAATCCTGAATACCAGCCAGGGAATGCCCCAAGCCTCATGTCCCATCTGTTCAGCATACCTGGGACTTGCGGAATTTCGACACTTCTGAGAATCAGGCCCATTATCTTAGATTAAAAAAGCTATAACATGCTCTTCAGGCTATTGAATCTCCCACTGCTGCCTATTGTACTGAGTCACTTTTATAGACATAAGCACAAGTATGCTCAACTGAGCTGCAAAATTTGCAAATTGCGCCTTCAGCTCCTATGTTGTCTTATGCATCTCCAGTTGAGATCTAGTTATCAATGTACATAGGAATGCCAATGTAATTTTTTTGCTGTTTTGCCTCTTTTTTCATTCCCATCTCAGTAATAGGCATTTTATGGGGGACTCCTAGCAGGTATGGCCCCATCTTGAGCCAGACTCAATATGCCTTTACCCACCATCAGAGGCTGAAGAAAGCCACTTATATCAGCTTGTCTGGATATCTGTAACTTCTTTCCACTTCATAAGTATGTTTCATGAAGCTTTATAGGAAGGGTTTCAGTGAAAAGAAGGTATGAAGAACTTTTAAAAGACTTAATTTAGCTGTTTTAGTATTTGAATTGCAGCAGCTTAGTAAATACATTTATTTATTTATTTATGTCAAATGTTTCACCAGGAATGTCATACTGTGCTGGTATCAGCTTGTTTTCAGATGCATCCTAAGGAAAAGGGAAAGAAGAGAGGACAGTGCAAATACAGTGTACAAAAAATGTAATAATATGGAAATAAGTATAACAAAATAATCAAATTACAGGCAATGCTTCTGTGCAGGAAGAAAAATAATTAGTAAGCAATAATGCAATAATATGAGGGGTAGGGGTAGAGACTGTTAACTGGAGATAGGTGGCTGTGCTAGTGTCAATGTAGGGTGGAGAGCAGATGATCAGCCCAGTATCAGAAGCAACTGCACAAGTGAGTAGAGAAATTGTGGAGGAGAGATTTCAGAGTGTTAAGAGAAGGAACAGAGCAAATGGAAGGGGGGCACAAAGTTCAGGGAAGCAAAACATGAAGGCATCTTGAGCAATAGTGGATTTCAATGAGGTAGAGCAAGCGAGCAAGAGAAAGTACTGTGAAGGGAGTAAGAGGTAATAGAGGAAGGCAGGAGAGAAGCAAGATATGAAGGGAGGGAGCCAAACCAAAATTCAAAGATAAAGGAGTCACAGTGAGTAATGCACCAGGCATCAAGAGAGTGGAGGGATCGGGAGGTGTCAAAGAGCAATAGTGAGTGTGCAGAAGTTTGTCAAGGACAAAGAGACTGAAGAAGTGAAAGAGGGGGTCAAGTCTGACTAAAACAGACATGGGAACAGTCCTGTAAATGGTATTGCCACTGTCAAAAATTGGGAGAATTATCTCCAAGAGGATCTCTCTGTGGTTAGGAAGTGGGATGCTCCTCTTATTTATGTAAAGTGTACCAAGTTTGGGGTGGATCTTTTTGTGGATTGCATCCACATGAACAGAGAAATCAATGTGATGGTCCAGTCATACCTCAAGGTACTTGAAGGAGGGAACAACATCAGTTGCTGCACCATCAAGGGTATGGAAGGAAGGAAGAGGGCTGAGTCTAGTAAGACTCTGCCCGGTGCCAAAAGTCATAGAGACCATTTCCATGGCATTGAAGGACACCTGATTTTCACAGAACCAGTGATGGATGTTGTTAAAGTCCAGTTGGAGCTGGACCATAATGTCAAAGGCAGAGGAGCCAGAGGTAACGAGTGGGGTATCATCTGCATACACGTAAATGGACACAGAGGTGGTCATTTAGAAAAATGGAGAAAAGAATTGGACCAAGGTAGGCCCTTGGGGGACTTCTGAGCAGAAGCTGGGGAAATGAAGTCTACAATATGGACAGCCTGTGACCTGTCCTCAAGTTAGGAGTGCTGCTCAGCTGAGTAGGTAGAGAGTCCAGCTGCCTAAAACTTGTCCAGGAGAGTGTAGTGGGCAACAGTGTCAAACATTTTGGCCTAGTTGACAAAGATAAGGTGACTGAGCCCTGATCCATGCCAGAGAGGATAGTATCAGTTAGCCAGAGGAGAGAGGTGGAGTTGGAATGGGGCTTTCTGAAGCCAGAATGAAGAAGGAGGTTGAGTCAAGATAAGGGGAGAGTTTGGAGAGAATGAAGGGTTCCTGGAGCTTTGCCAGAGTTGGGGAGTACATAGGATGGTACTTTACAGAAGAAGAGTGATGACCCCTCTTTAGGAAGGGGAATGACTGTATCCAACATCCAAGAGTTAGGGACTGGGGATTAGAATAAGGAGAGGTTCTTTTATGTAGTGATTTCCCTTTGATACTCCTTATGATGAGTCTTCAGTGTTAGTCTATCTTCATGTGATCTCTGTCTCTGTCAAGAATGCTTCAGCCTAATTTCCGAAGCTATTGGAAATTTACCAGTGAATAAGACTCCAGGAGTGGATGGCTATCCTGCTAATTTTTATAAGAAATTTAAAGCTCAGTTAATCCCCATGCTTCTTCCCTTATACCAGCAAATTCTCTCTGGAGTGGACATAGATCCTACACTATTTGAAGCATTGATAGTTCTGATCCCGAAACCTGATAAAGCTCCTGAAATTGTAACAAACTACTGTCCCATCTCTTTAATGAATCAGAACATTAAAATATTAACTAAATTATTGGCCAATCACCTTAGTACAATTTTGGACACCCTGATAGGACCTGAACAGGTCGGATTCATGAAGGGCAGATCTTCTTCTGACCATTTACGAACCCTGTCGCATGTCTTCTTGGCATGTAGGGATGCACCATTTCCAGCTGCTTTGGTCTCCCTGGATGCCAAGAGGGCTTTCAATAGGGTGAACTGGCAATATTTATTTCAGACCTTGGAAGCATTTGGTTTCCCATCAGATTTTACAAGGTCGATCAGGTCTCTATATAAATCACCAACTGCACGTGTCTCGGGCAATGGGGTAACTTCTGAGGTCTTTACCCTTCATTCTGGAACCAGACAAGGATGTCTCTTATCCCCGTTATTATTTAATATTTATTTGGAACCTTTAATCCGTAAACTGCTAAATTGCCACACCATTCAAGGGATCCCAATTCATCCCTGTGAAATTAAAATATCTGCTTACGCAGATGATCTTCTTCTCCAACTTTCCAGCTCTGGCCAATCTATACCCCCTATGTTAGAAATTATTAATGCCTTTAGTAGAATCTCTAATTATAAATTAAATGTTAGCAAAACAATAGTTTTCCCACTTAATCACAAAATATTTAAAAATTACATATTGGCCTTAGGACTTAGTTGGAAGCAAGATTCCCTAAGATATTTAGGTATAGAACTATCTAGACTCTCTAGACAAATTATCAAACTTAACCTGGATTCTCTGGTCCATACAATCTCTCATGATCTAAATCGATGGGCCTCACTCCATATCTCTCTTTGGGGTAGAATAAATTTAATTAAAATGACCATTTTCCCCTGGCTTTTTAACCCCCTTTCTATGCTCAATATTTGGCTCCCATTATTCTGGTTCAAAAAAAATACAATCCCTATTTACTAAATTTATATGGTACAATAAATCCCCTAGGATAGCCTACCATACATTGTCTGCTCCCAAACAAAAAAGGTGCTTACGCCTCCCCAATATAGGACTCTATTTCTGGGCCAGTCACATTAATAAATATTTAAGGTGGCTCTCCAAAGAAAACCAGCACTCTGTTCCAACTTGACTCAAAATTGAGCTAACCCTTATACGTTCATGTGGCTTGGATCTTGAGGGATTGTTATATATATAAGGGTAAGCCTCCTTCCCCTAAAGCTCAAAAATTCCACAGTTGCCACATCCTTGAAGATTCATATTCAGATTTGCCATTATCTCAAATATGACCATACTAAGGATTTCACTCAGCCATTAGTGGGGAACCTATGGCTTAAAATAGATGGAAAACCAATTCCTCTAAATTGGTTGCCCAGCTTACAAAATATGCAAATTATTAATTTTATAAAGAATGGAGATTCATGGTTTCTGACTATGGAGCTTAGGGCTAAACTTAATATTTCACATAAACACACATTCAGGATCATCCAATTGTGGCATTTATTAATACAATCTTTTGGTCAAAACCCCCCAATTAAATAACAGCATCCCTTTTTGTAAGGAACTGTGACAGTTTAGTGGCGGTCCCAATGCTGTCTCAAAGATTTATGGTATAGAATATAACTGGAAGTTCCCTGATTGTTTTGGGCCAACTCAATTTTGAGAATCTTTATTCCCAAATCATATAATTGAATAGCCGGCACTTTGGTATAATTGTCACAAATTTGTGACACAAGACAGATTAGAGTTAATGCAAATGTATATCCTGCATAATGCATATTATTCACCATATAAATTAGCCAAACTGGGCTTAAAACCTTCCCCATTATGTGCTAGATGTCAACAAGAAGAAGGGACATTCTACCATATTTTTTGGTCCTGTCCCAAGGTGTCAACATTATGGAATACTATTAAACAGCTATCAGATACTCTTTTGGGACTTAAGGACCTGTTTACCCCAGGAATCTGTATCTTTGTTGATTTGTCTGTAATCAGAGTCCCTAATCACAAATACCACATGGCTCTTATAGTCATGTTGGTCAAAAAACTCATATTAAGACATTGGATTGATCAACAGGAGATCCCTTACAATGAATGGTTGACTGAACTCTTAGCAAACTTGCGTATGGAAAAAGCTATTGCTAACCTGAATAATAAAATGGGAAAGTTTAAAAAAATATGGGACCACCTACATAACCTATACTTTTTATAGGGTTTAAAATGGTTTGCATGGCTCATAGTACTCTAATCAGTCAACTAATATACACAACATGCTTGGGAAGTTCTGGTAATGTTAATGTTGTTGCTCTAGTGGGAAAGGGAGGGGGTGGGAAAAAGGGAGGAGGAATGGGACATAATGGGAGGGAGGGGTAGATTCATGTGAATAAGATGTCTTATGTATCTAGTAACATATACATGTATATTTGCCTTTTGTGTAAAAGAAAAACAATTTTAATAAACTTTAAATTGAAAAAAGAAAAAGAATGCTTCAGCCTTTGCCCTTTGGCCTTCAATCGTTTAAGTTCCTTACAGACCCATTGGGAGCACTGTTGGAACAATGACAGGCATATATGAACTGGTGTGAAATAATCAAGTGCCGATGTGATGGCCATGTTATAAGCCCCACAGCAGCCTCAACTCCTTCAGCATACATCTGCAGCACACTCAAGTAGCTCAATACTGACAAAAGTCTAGAGGCCTCAAGATTACTTAAAGGTTGGCAATGATCTGTCTACACTGGGAGGGTGATACTCTTTCCAAGGGTGAGGGGACCTGACAAGAAAACTCAAAGCATAATGATCATACCATGCATTTGGACGACCCAATATCTGTGACATAGGATAGGGTATCCAGAGCAAAGTGAACTTGTTCACAAATAATGCCAAACTCAGTAGTAGGATCAACATTGAAGAAGGGTTTAACATTATGTCTCCCATATTCAAAGCCAACAGCGTGTTCCAGGCAGACAGGAGTGCAATATAGAAAATAGCGCACAGATGGCTCAAAGGCAATATCCAAACACTTAGCGCACTCTGACCAGAGTGCACTAACTCCTTGAATATGGGGCTGTGGTGGTACAGTGCATAGTGACTATGAGCTGTGCTGACACAGGCCCCAACTGCAAATGGTCCCTAAAAGCCCATCAGAGACAGTACTGCCCAAACAGGATAGGGCCAGGGCTCCTGTGGGGCATATTCAGTCCTAACATGTTATCGAGCCTATTAGGCATGTAAGATGCTGTGGTCCATTTGTGTGCCCATTATGGGCTCATTAGTATGTCTGCACCCTCACCGCCCCCTTCCAATCAACCTATCCTGTGTTCAGTTTCTAGTGTACTGTAGAAATGGTGCGTGATCACTCTTTGCCATGCAGATGGCTGCCAGCCTAGGTGGTGAGTGAGGGGCTGTGCCGGTAACCAACTCTAATGCCATATGTAGGCATTGGTGTCTATAGTGGGACTATGTAGGGAGGAGTATCTGGAGTGGATGAGTGGGTTGGGAAGTGGGATGGTTGCAGGTTCTGGTGGAGGGGGTCCTCTAGACCACTAAGAATGAACACTTAGTACAGGATGGTAATCAGGGTGATGTGTAGGGACCACTAGACTGCCAGGGACTAGAATAATATTACAGGATGGTCACCAAGAGAGGGGATGGAACACTAGTCTACCAGAGATGTCTGAAAGCCATACAGGATGGGTGCTTAGGGGGTGGGGAACCACTAGATTACCAGGGACTGGAATAGCATTACAGAATCAGTGCTCAAGGGTAAGAGGACCACTGAACAACCAGGGATGTCTGAAAGTCATACAGGGCATTTGCTCAGAAGATGGGGGGACCACTAGACTATTAGGTAAGTCTGAAAGCCATATGGGATGGATGCTCGAGGGGTGGTGACCACTAGACTACCAGGGAGTCTAAAAACCATACAGGATGGGTGCTTGATGGGTGGGGAGGACCACTAGATTACCAGGGACATCAGGGGGTGACACCAACTACCAGGGATGTCTGAAAGCCATATGGGATGGACAATCAGGGGGTGACACCAACTACCAGGGATGTCTGAAAGCCATACAGGATGGACGATTGGGGGGGGTGACACCATTGCACAGGGTGAAGGGCAGGGTATCGGCAACATTAAACAGCACTGTGATGAAGGCTGTTTGGCACTGCCAGAGCTACTGAGTATACCACTATGCCCTGTACGCATGAGGGATCCCTTATTGTGATGTAAATTGTAAGACCAGACCCTGCATCACTTATCGAGCACGAGCAGACACGATAGACCAGGTGGTCTTCTTCTGCTGGCTCTTTTTGTATGTTCTTATGTTCATATGGGCACAGTGGTATATTCAGCTCAGCTGTGCTGTTAGGTTGGTGCAGCACGAGGGGTCTTTGAATATGGCCTCTGTCCTGTTGGCTTGCACTATTCTCAGTTAGTGTGGCACTAGCATGGTTAGTGCCATGTTACTATTTGAATAGGGGAGTCTATGAGAGAGATGATGAGAGAAGACTGGTGATGTACACAGGTGGAAAACATCATGGAACAGTGTACTACATTGATGGTATGCCAGTAGAGAGCAAAGAGGAAGAGAGGGACTTGGGGGTTGCAATTACCAATAACCTAAAGTAGGCTGCTCAGTGCAAAAAGGGTATAAGAGGGAGCAAATAAAAGCTGGGGTGCATAGTGAGAAGGATTATTGGCAGAAGAGGAGAGGGGCTATTCCTCAGTTTAGATCCCTGGCAAGCTCACATCTGGAATACTGTGTCCAGTTTATTTATTTATTTATTGAGATATTCAGAAAGACCTTTGAGTCAAAGACTCATTTACAAAGGTTCCACGTCAGTTCTGGGGTCCCTCCCTGAAGAAAGACAGAGAAAGATTAGAAATAACGGAACAAAGGGCCATAAAGATCATTCTTGGCCAGCAGGGTATGGATTATGATGATGGACCAAAAATCTCAACATGTATTCACTGGAGGACAGAAGGGAGGGGGCATGATAAAGGCTTGCAAGTTCATTAAAGGGCTCAACAGAGTGGACACATCTATTCAAACTAAGAAACAGTGACTCCACTGGGGGCATGTGCTCAATTTGGATTGCAGAAGGCTCAGAAGGGACATTAGGAAATATTGCTTCATGGGAAGGGTGGTGGATGGTTGGAACAAACATCCTGAAAAGGCTGTGGAGGCAAAGGCAACAGCAGGATTCTAGAGGAAATGGGACACATATAAAGGAGTTAGCGACAGTGAGTGGAGCAAGGGGAAGGGTTGACTGTGAGGGAGGATGGAGAGTAGATAATTTCCATTTAGGGAATCTTGGGGTAAATAGGTTGAGCTGCTTAGGTCTTTTTCTCTCCATCATGTTTCTGTTTCCAAAGTTCTATGAAAAGGTCTCTCAGTGTTCTTCCCTCATGTTATGAAGTTCCCATAAGAACATTCACAAATTGCTAGGGTCAGAATGGGGTAAATACCAATTCTGCTTGTCTACCAATGATTTGAAGGGTACCATACAAGTAAACATTTTACAGCTAGGTGTAAGGTGTAAAACATGTACACCCATATCTCCTAATACATCTGGGAGGGGCAGCTGAGGAATAAGGGGTGCTAGCTGCACATTTGAGCAGACTTGATAGACCTCTAGGCCTTTATCTGCTGGCAAATTTCGCATTTTGCAAGTTCGTAGTTACTCACTGGGAAAAATATTTGAAATCCAGAAATAATATGCTTGCCCTTCCAGCAATGTAGTATACGTTCTACAATGTATGAAATGTGAGGATGGCTTTTATATTGGAGAAACAGGACAAAATCTCTAAACAAGAATGAACCTCCATAGGTTGATAACCACACAGAAAGATGAGAGCACACCATTTGGGTTACATTTCTTTAGATCTGGCCATGCTGGCAGGGGCATCACCAGCAGGAAAAGGGAGGTCATAATTCCACTATACAAGACACTAGTGAGGCCCCACCTGGAGTACAGTGTACAGTTCTGGAGTCCTTACCTACGTAAGGACATAGACAGCGTAGAGAAGGTTCAGAGGAGGGCAACAAAGATGGTGCATGGATTGCATCATAAGTCCTATGAGGACAGGTTGAAGGAACTGAACATGTACTCCCTGGAGGAGAGGAGGGAGAGATGGGATATGATAGAGACACACAAGTATCTTACATGGAGGAAAAGGGTGCAGGAATACACTATTTTTAAGTGAAAAAGATGTTCCAGGACTAGAGGGCATGGGATAAAGTTGGAGGGAGGACGATTCAGAGGAAACGTGAGGAAGAATTTCTTCACAGAATGGGTGGTGGACAAGTGGAACACCCTGCCAGAGGAAGTGGTGGGGGCTAAAACAATCACGGGATTTAAGAATGCATGGGATAGACATAAAGGAATTCTGGAGGTCAGGGGTAAGGGGCAACAGACTTCTAGGAAAACATAAACTGAACTTACAAGCTCAAATGGGCAGACTGGGAGGGCCATAGCCCTTATCTGCTGACACTGTCTATATATGTCAGTGACTTAATCATCAGGGGAACCCAATTCACAGTTGCCATCATGGTGGCTGGAATAAAGGGTGCAAAGAGCCCCCTTATTCTATCATTCCCAAAAACTGCTATGCACAAAGCCCTGACTTATCCACTGGGGTAGGAGTCTCCTTCACATTCTAAGTCATAATGCAAATGATGGGATTTCTGGTTGGAAATGTCATTTTTAACTGCAAACTTTAAAACTGTAACTAACACAGATGACTTGACATGGCATTGCTCTAGTCATATTGCAGAATGCCATGCCCAGGGGCTGTGGAATGAGACACTACCACCTCACTTGTCCCCCCACTCCAACCCTGTGCCTAATGGCTAACCTGTCATCAGTATCTGGCAGATCTCAGTCCCATGCAAAGTCTTCTTAGTCCCATGACAATCTCAGCTGCAACTGGCGGCACAAACCTGTGTAGCTCCATCACTGTTCTACTGAAGTCAGAGGCACTGAGGCATGTGATTAGCAGGGCAGGGGTCAAGAGATTGCTGTGTATCATTAGCATATCAACCTTTGCACCTTTACCTGTGCTACTGGTGCAGGGAAAAAGCTGCAGCCCCTTTGTGTACAGCACAAAGGGGTAGAAGTAAGAAACATGGAGCAAAATGGTTATTACTGTGCCCACATTGCGCCACTGAATTATAGCAGTGTATGGGAGCCAGGATATTAAAAGGGAACTTTGAAACCACTCAACAGTGACAGACAATTGAAACTCAGGTGATCCAACTTTTAAACACCAAAAGAAGGGACCTTATTAAAGATACTGGGTTTTTGGAATAATACCACAGGTAAATTAGTATCAGGCTATGAAAACAAGAAAAAACACTCATGTTCATGCATTTTCCTCACAGCCTAAAATCAGTCCCCTCCCTCTACACAGTTTGACTATTGCTTTAACCTCTGACAGTTTTTCAACATCACTGACACCTTTGTTTATTTTCTAAAAGACATTACAAGTAGAGGGCATTCTAAATGACCCTCCAAAACAACTTTCACTGTAGTGAATTATCTCTAAAACACTTTGATATTCTAACAGGCTGATTCCTGTCTGATATATTATACATAGCATTACAAATAAATCTATTAAAGTTGTATGGTCTATCTTGCGCAATATTAAATCAAGGAAGCGTGATGTGCTATTACAACTATATTGTGCATATGTCAGACCACATTTGGAATATGCCTCCCAGCTATGGTGTCCATATAAAAAATCTGAAGGCCTTTTAATGGAATCAGTTCAGAGAAAATTTACTAAAAAGATTTCAGGGCTATATGATGTTTCTTATGAGGGTAGGTTAGATATCCTTAAACTTATGCCCCTATCCACACGTCGGCTCCATGGTGATCTAATGTTATTATATGACATCATTCAAGTTCCTTATCTTTTGTGAAGAACTTGGTCTAGAATTTAAAAGCTGCTATCACAACATTAGGGGACATCTTTTACAATTAGTCAGAAAACCCTTTGTGAGATCAAGTCGTAAATACTTTTTCACTATTAGAGTTGTTGGTCCATGGAATAGACTTCCGCTTAAAATTGACATTAGTGAAACTAAAAGTATTTTAAAAAATAGATTAGATAGCCTTATTAGCAATGGGTATGACCTTTCTTACTATATATTGGATGAGAATAGGAGCATCATGGGTTTCTGCCTTCTTGCTCTTGTACTTTCCTTAGTATGATCCTTAGTATGATATGAATCAACATTCAGTCTGTATATATATCTGACATGTAATTCAGCTCTGCTTTCACTGGCCAGAAGAAGAGAGTATGGAATGGATTTCAAAAAATATTGCTGTACGATTTGCAACAGTTTGTTTTTTTTACTGCAGCTGTGGCACCTAAAAGGCATTTTAGTGCAATTTTCAAGCATGTGGGCACATTTACAATGGTTTCTTCACTTTGTGGTAAAAGAATGATGCACAGGGGCTGACCAATGACCAGGTGGGTAGTGCATTGCCTCAAATGCTGGTGACCAGGCTTTGGAAATGGAACTGCGAGCTGGCCAGGCAACCTAGGGGCTGCAGAGGTGCTGCAATGCTGCAGTGCTCCCAACCAGGGGAGGATTGGGGATAGTTTCTGCCAGTGCAGCAATGCCTGTGGTGGGCCGGGGACATCCCTCCTCCATAAGGGGATGTTGCATGCATGCAAGGTCTGTCAGGGCACCACCTGGCATCATGTGGGTGGTGAGCAGGAAAGAAAAACACAAGATAACACCTTATCTACTTTGCGCTATCTAAATGACTGTAACTGGCAATCTCAGTCCCTCCTCACATTGATCCCTGCTCGACAGGACAGTGGGAGGGAGCAACAGCTGGCACTTGGAGCAGGTACAGGCCAGACTGGAGGAGCAGGTTGACAGTTCAGTGGGAAAAGATGGATAAAATAAATTGTGCATGCATCTTTTTTGTTTTTACACCATACATCATTTTTAATGCATAAGTGACAACATAATAAACCATATCTCACAAGTAATGCAACTGCACTAAAAATGGTGCAGTTCTTTGAAAATCCAGTCCTATAACATTTAAAATTCAGACTATCAAAAACACTTTTGTTAGTCTAATAACAGATATCACCTGTAACATATGTTTTGTTTTCTTTCTTTCTTTCTTCTTTCTTTCTTTCTTTCTTTCTTTCTTTCTTTCTCTGTGCATCTTCTGCATTAGAACTGTGCAGAATGAGAAACTGCACACACAGGTGGAATTCTAACAGAAAGGAAATTCTGCTTCAGAAAAAAGTGCTTTGTTTGCTTTTTGTATTTAAAATGCAATCTGTTTTCCACATGCAGTGTAACCCCCCGGTCAGGGGCTTACCTATGAGCCCCAAAAAAGGCTGTGTTTCCGGTTTTTTATTCCAGCCCCATTCTTTTTTTTTTCTGTCCCATTTCTGGCTTGCTGCCTATGTTTTGCTGCCGGCTTTGGAAATGGCACTGTGGTGCCGGCGAGCTCCGTGCATGTGCAGAAGCACATTTTTGTGTGGCCGTTTTTGGCCTCATTGGCTGTGCCTCTCCTGTGGTCCCAGTCCCGTTGGGCAATAAGAGAGGAACAGAAGACCTTGGGGCAACTGGAGAGGCAGCAGGGAAGTGACAAAAGTATTGTTTAAAAGTGTTAATTGCACTGCAGCATTTAGGAGCTGTTTCATATGTATTAATGAGGTGGCATCCCTTTGAAATATCGGGAGTCCTGTCTAGCACTGGGGAGACAGTGTTTAGTGCTAGTCACAGGCAAGGGAAAAAAAGGAGAAAGTTTGAGTAAATAAAGCACTGGTGTGGAAGGAAAAAGGGAAGTCTGCCAGTCCATGGGGAGAATAAATAAATATAGTGTATTCAAGGACTGCAGCCAGAGACTGGGGCTAAGACACTGAATAACTGTAATGGGACTGTGCTTGGCTGCCTAGGGGTAATATGAAATGGTAGCAGCAACTGGGAAAGGGTAAAGTGAATCTGTTCAGCAATGCAGTCACTTTACAGGGCACAGGGGTGGCTACGGCTGTGTAGGGAAAATGTATAATAAAAGTGCAGGGTTTGGCTGCAGGGACACTTTGATTCTGGGACTCTGCACAAACTGCGTGGGACTGTTTACTTTGGCTACCATGTTTAACAGCCATGTGACACCAGCCAGCCAGCCACCATGCCAGGATTATTGCCAAGGACACTGGGACTGTTTGAAAGGACTTTTGGGGGAAAATACCGGGGAAAGTTTAGGTGCCTTTTTCTGCACCAATGAGGCATTGAGGGAGCCTCATACATATTAATTTTTCTTAAGGACAGTGGCTCCAACCAATGGGGAGTGAGGAAAGGGCTCTCAAAAGGCCAGGACAGTTGGAGCTTGAGTCAGTTTGGTGGAAGC
This sequence comes from Neoceratodus forsteri, assembly GCA_016271365.2. Lineage (NCBI taxonomy): Eukaryota > Metazoa > Chordata > Ceratodontiformes > Ceratodontidae > Neoceratodus > Neoceratodus forsteri. The sequence goes on from CM057450.1 coordinate 1,649,104,843, forward strand.
TCCTCCAGATGGAGGGTGGCTCCTGCCCTTGGAGAGAATGGGGCTGCGAGATGGGCCTGCCTGGGGGCTGCCAGCAATTTGTCCCCCAGGGCAGGGAGTACCTGCCCCATCAGGAAAGAAAAAAGGAAGCAAAAGCAATGAAGGAGCAGCTTGGAAGAGAAAAAAGGGAAAGCTGTAGGTTGCTGAATTTTCTGCATTGTTCTGAAGTTGCACCACAGCAGTGAGAGAAGCGCAGCTCAAATGGAAAAGGGAAAGATGCAGATTGCGAAAAAGAGGTTGTGTCCTTAACCTGGAAAAAAGGCAAAGGATGCATCTTGATCCTGCAGAAAGACAAAAGTTGAGTTCTGAGCCTGGAAAAAGAATGATGGTTGTGTCCTGAGCTGGGTAAAAGGACAAAGGTTGCATCTAAGCCTGGAAAAAGACAGTAATGCTGAGGAATAATGAGGAACAGGAGAATGTAAATGTGCTGAGAGAAGAAAAGGAAGAGTGAGCCTCTTAAATGCAAAGAGTTGTTATTTACCTGCATGGTGAGAAAAAGGGACTTTGAAGTGCAGGTGATATGTGTGAGACAGAGCGAGAATGTGGCTGAGTTAAAGTTGAGAGACCATAAAAGCAGAAGGACAGACAGGTGCCTTTCAGAGACAGGTACCTGTTGTCTGCTCCTGAGAGACAGCAATGAAAAGAAACGGATTGCTGTGGCTATACACTTCATGGCAGGAAAGAGAAAGAAAGAAAGGTGAAGCAGAAGAGAATGTGCTGAAGGTTTCTGCTGACACTCAGGGCCAAGTGGGGAATTCGCTAACCCCCATCAAGTGGGATCTGCCGCTGCAGAGGATCACGGGTCTTGTACCCGAGTGCTAGGGCACTCTGATCAGAGGGAGCTGGGCCATGGGTCCACTCCCTGGTCTGGGTCATAGAAACATAGAAACATATAATTTGATGGCAGATAAGGACTGCTTGGCCCACCTAGTCTGCCCATTTTTCTACCTAATGGATAAGTTGCAGATCCTAGTTAACCAACAGAATACTTCTTCCTACCCCCCCCAACTAGGACTCCCTTGTGTTTCTCCCATGCATTCTTGAATTCCTCCACTGTTCTTGACTCCACGACCTCCTCAAAAAGGCTGTCCCATGCATCCACAACCCTCTCCATGAAAAAATACTTCCTACATTACCTCAGAGCAGTCCCTCCTCTATCTTCAAATTGTGCCCCCTTGTTCTTGCGCATCTCTTTTTCTGAAAGATACTACCCTCTTAGACTTTGTTGATTCCCTTGAGGTACTTGAAACATAGAAACATAGAATTTGACAGCAGATAAGGACCACTTGGCCTACCCAGTCTGCCCATTTTGCTGCCTAACAGATAAGTTGCAGATCCTAGTTAACCAACAGCTTACTTCCTCCTACCCTCCACTAGGACTGGCTTATGTCTGTCCCATGCATTCTTGAATTCCCCCACTGTTCTTGACTCCACGACCTCCTCAGGGAGGCTGTTCCATGCATCCACAACCCTCTCCGTGAAAAAATACTTCCTCACATTACCTCTGAGCCGTCCCCCCTCTATCTTCAAATTGTGCACCCTTGTTCTTGCACATCTCTTTTTCTGAAAGATGCTATCCTCTTGGACTTTGTTCATTCCTTTGAGGTACTTGAAAGTTTCTATCATGTCCCATCTCTCCCTTCTTTCCTCAAGGGTATACATATTAAGCTCCTTTAGTCTTTCTTCGTATGTCTTCTGGTGCAGACCCTGCACCATTTTGGTTGCCCTCCTCTGGACAGCCTCCACTCTGTCTATGTCTTTGCGGAGATGGGGTCTCCAGAACTGCACACAGTACTCCAGATGGGGTCTCACCAACTGTCTGTACAGAGGGATAATAACTTCCTGTTTTCCACTATTGATGCCTCTTCCTGTGCATCTCAGTATCCCCCCAGCCTTCCTTACTGCCTTCTCTCATTGCTTGCCCACCTTTAGGTCATCTGATATAATTACCCCCAGGTCCCTTTCCATTTTCACTGTTGTCAGTACCTCACCCCCCACTGTGTACTCTTCCTCTGGGTTTTTCTTTCCCATGTGCATTACCTTGCACTTCTTTGCATTGAATCTGAGCTGCCATACATTTGACCATTCCTCCAACCTTGCCAAGTCCCCTCTCATCCTTTCCACTCCATCTTGTGTATCAACCCTGTTGCAGATCTTTGTGCCATCTGCAAAGAGATATACTCTTCCTTCCAGTTCCTCTGCAATGTCACTTATAAAGATATTAAAAAGGACCGGTCCCGGCATTGAACCCTGTGGTATCCCACTAGTAACCCTCCTTTCTTCACTGTGGACTCCATTTAATACTATCTTTTGCATCCTGTTGTCCAGCCAATTTTTTATCCAGGCTACCACCTTGGGACCCACTCCAAGGCTGGCTAACTTGTTTATTAATCTTTTGTGTGGGACTGTATCAAATGCCTTGCTAAAATCTAGGTAGGCCATGTCCACAGCCCCTCCCTGGTCTACTACTTTGGTCACCCAGTCAAAGAAATCTATTAGATTCATCTGACATGACCTTCCCACTGTGAATCCATGCTGCCTTGGGTCCTGTGCCCCACTGGCCTCTAGGTACTAAACAGTTCTTTCCTTCAGAAGTGATTCCATCATTTTCCCTACCACTGAAGTCAAACTAACTGGTCTGTAGGTTCCTGCCTCTGCCCTGCTCCCACTTTTGTGAAGAGGAATCACATCCACCATCCTCCAGTCCTCAGGTACCACTCCATCCTCCCATGATTTGTTAAAGAGAGTAGTCAAGTGTCACTAGTTCTACCATTAGTTCTTTTAGAATTCTGGGATGAGTCTCATCAGGCCCTATTGCTTTGTCCACCTTCAATTTTACTAGTTCATTCAGAACCCTTTCTTCTGTAAATGGACTGGTATCGACCCCTGTCTCCAGAATGTTTCTCTTGCTTGGTTTAGGTACCTCCCCCTCCTCTTCCTTTGTGAATCCTGAGCAATGATATTCATTCAGTGTCCCTGCTTTTTCACTGTCACCCTCTGCCCACATTCTCTCCCCTTTATTAAGCCTCAGTATCCCTCCTTTGGTCTTTCTTTGCTCTCTAATGTACCTATAAAAGGTCTTATCCCCATTCTCAACAGAGTTGGCTATCCTTTCCTCGGTTTGGGCCTTTGCTATTCTGACTGCCTTCCCTGCCTCTTTCTGCTTTAACTGGTAAAGTCCTCTGTCCTGCTCCTTCTGTGTTTCCTTATATTTCCTGAATGCTATCCTTTTCTCCTTAACCTTCCCTGCCACCTCTTTTGAGAACCATAGTATTCTTTTCTTTCATTGTGTTTTATTGATTTGCTTCACACAAAGGCTTGTTGCCTCTGTGATTGCTGTTTTCATTGCTCCCCATTGTTCCTCCATCCCTCCTTCTTGCCTGTTTGCTAGTGCTTTTCTGAGGCACTCTCTCATTTTCCCAAAGTCAGTCCTCCTAAAGTCCAATACTCTTGCTTTTGTATGGCTTGACTCTATGGCTGTGTTTATCGTGATACACACTGTTTGGTGGTCGCTTGTTCCCAGATGGCTACCCACTTCTAAATCTGAGATTCTTTCTCCATCCCCATTTGAGAGTACCAGGTATTGCTCCCTCCCGAGTGGGTTCCAATACTAGCTATCTGAAGCATGCCCCTTGTAGGGCACCAAGAATGACCCTGCTCTTGAATGTGCTTGCAGCAAAGGTGCTCCAGTTAACATCTGGCATATTCAGGTCCCACATAAACAACATCTCCCCTTTTTCTGCCATTCTAAGGATGCCTTCTATCATTTCCTAATCCATTCCCTCCCCCCTGAGATGGGGGTCTTTATACAACTCCCATGCGGTTTGTGGTGCCATTTCCTGTCTCCAGGGTGACCCAGAGTGCCTCATCTGCTCCCTGTTTACTCTTTAGTTCTTTTGCTTTGATCCATTCACTTACATAGAGAGCTACCCCTCCTCCTCTTTTACCCTCCTTGTCCGTCCTGTAGATTGTGAATCCTGGTATGTTGACATCCCAGTCATGGTTTTCTGTGTACCATGTTTCAGTGACTGCCACAATATACAGGCATCCCTCTTCCAACAAGGCCACTAGTTCAGGGAGCTTATTACACAGACTATGAGCATTGGTACTCATCACCCTCCAATTTGTGATGGCCTTACCCCATTTCTGTCCTTACTGCCTTTGTCTTTTTTTGCATTTACCTCTGTCCTGCTCCCTAATTACTTCTCTACCTTGGTGTTTATCTCACTAATTACCGTGTTTTGTGGGGGGAGGCTGGGATTTCCCTGCTGCTTTTTAGTGCTTCCCCCCTTGGCTAGTTTAAATGCTTGCCAATGAAACATTTAAACCTATCACCTAGGATCCTGGTCCTCTCCCCCCCGGACAGATGCAGACCATTGCGCCAGTATAGACCTGCATCCTTCCAGGTGGCTCCCCAGTCCCCAATGAAGCCAAAATCCTCATCTCCACACCAGTTTTTCAACCATTCATTGAATTCCATAGTGTGGAGTACCCTAGCATCACCTTTGCCATAAACAGGTAGCATCTCAAAGAAGGTTACCATATGCGCTACTTGTCTAAGGCCCCTCCCCAACTCTACAAACTCCTCTTGCACTGCTCTTATCCCATTCCTAGCCAGGTCATTTGTCCCTAGGTGGACAATGACATCCAGCTCCCTCCCTCATGGAGCTACTCCCATGATCCTGAGGACTCACTTCCTGTCCCTCCAAGCTGTGGCGCCAGGCAGGCACCTTACCTTCCTCTCCCCTTCCTTCCCCACTTCTACCCCCCAATGACTGTGTCCCCCACCAAGAGTTGTTTCCTTTCCCTGTGGGGTCCTATCCCACCCTCCTGTGAGTCTCCTCTGTGAAGGTTCCCAGCATCCTCCTTGGTCTCCACTGCAGGTGCCTCCATAGAGGAGCCACTATCCACCAGAACAACGTATGAATTGTGGAGAGGTACAGCTGGAGGGATACACCTCTGTCCACCGTCTCCCTCCCTGAGCTCACCTTGATCCAGCTGCTTCTCTTTCTTGGCAACCTCTGAGGTAGTGGCAGTGGCCCTGGTGGTCCCTTGCCACATGCCACAATTTAGACCAGCTTTTGCTGGTCTAACTTTGTGTCAGCCATGGGATCTTTTTACGGGGCTTGCACCGAATATTTGAGGCAAACCACCATAAAAAGAGTAAAGTGTTGCAAATATGCATGACCTATGAGAATAGGGTCTCAAGGTGCGACAATGTGTTGGTGCACCACTGGGTTTGATGCAGGACTTGTTACAAGCCTGAGTCACCCTTTGAAAATTGGGTGCAATATGTTATCCAGGTCAACATTTCTCCAGGGGCTAAGTACAGTCCTCCGTGACTGCACTTAACCCAGGGAGGACAGCAAGACCAATAAACAAAAGATCAGAGCTTATATAAACTCTAACATGCACTGTATGCTACTGAGTCTCCTACTGCTGCCAACTCCTCTGATGTCAGCTGCAGGGGATTCTGGAATTTGTAATACCAGAATATGTTAGCCTAGAACGAAGCAAAATTAGTCTAATACAATCCATTATACTACAGTAAACAGTAAGTAAACCAAAATGTTTTTGCACACAAAGTGCACATCACTACCAGCCCTAGTTTTGAGTGTGGTGTCCTTGGTACTGACTGTTCCCATTTAACTACTGAGGTGGCAACCACCACTTTGCTTTGTGACAAGATTGTTCTATATGTGAAAGTGGAAAGACTTAAAAATGCTTTACTCACTAAAAATCTGAGGATGATCAATCTCTCTCCCAGACATTATGACACTCAGGAACTGAAAGCATACTGTGTCAGAATCCTATTTTTGGCATTCTCACTCAAAGAGCCCATCATGTTGGAAAATATTTACCAGCTGAAATTAAAAGTTAAATCATCTCTGAAGGGTCTCCTTGCCTTAAGCACAGAACCTGTGTGCATGCACATCTGTCATCATACTAACATTTGTTTCTTTGACAGAAATAACAGCATGCAAATGGCAAGGAGCCAAAAATAGAGGTACTGTATGCACAGGACTGAAGAATTCATTTACATCCTAATGTAATGTAATCCTAGCTACTCAAACAAAATCTGGCAAGAGCCAATACAGCAGCATTCTTGCACACTGAACTCAAGGTGGAACACGGCATAGTCTGCCATGTCAAAGATGGTCATCGGCATTTAGTGCACATGTGCGAGTTGTCGTGCATGTGTGTGGTTAAGTTGTGCATGTGTGACAACTCACACATGTGCACTGAGCTCTGGTGACCATCTTGGATACGGTGGACTGTGCCATGTTCCACCATGAGCTCAACAAGCTTGGTGGGTGACAACAGAACACATAGTGTGCCCTGGGGAGGGGGGATGAGTGCATGGATTTGGAGTTGTAGTAGGAAGTACTGCAACTCCAAATCCAAATGTGTGCATTGGTATTCCCTTTTATTGAGCTACCACAAGATGGCTGCATGCTCCACCCACTGCAGCCGTAAAAAGGAGAAAAAGACTTTTAGTCATGAAGTCTTAGTTTGTGGAGGCTGGATTTACTGCAACTATATGGTTCCCTTCTAATCTGAAAGTTGTTTTCCAAGGTAAGGCATGCTTTTGTGAGGATCCTGACAAAGTAAGACTTTAGTTTTCTTAAATAAGAACATCCAGTTGCTCTCACAGTTAAACTAGGAGGAAGAAGAAGAGCAGGATGTAAAAGATCTTACTGGGTATATGCCATTAAATGACAATGCTAGTGATCAGAGAGTTGAATGGCCCTAGACTTAACTAAATAATGCTTGAATTTTTCCCATACAATTGAACTTTTATGAATTAACTGTGTTGAAGTTTAAATTACTGCATGTCCGTCCTTTTATTCATATGTTCAGTTATATGGGGTTAAACTGTGACTGTGACTGTGATTTTGTTTTTCTCAGTTTCTTTTTCCTTTTTGTAAACTTTTCTTATCAGGCCAGTGAAAGCATGTACTCAAGTTTAATACCTTACTCTCCGAAAGTGTTGTCTACTGTTTGTCTTTCTTCCTGTTCCTCCTAAAAATATATTTAAAAAATATTTGGTTGTGGATATGTTATGCATATGCTTATTTTATGTAATAATCTCATGAAACACAATCAATAAACTAATAAATGCAAAAAAGTAAAAAAGAAAAGAAACAATGACCAAGGACACTCAGGGAATTGCTGTGCGCTGGTTCAGTTAGGCAAAACAATCCAGAAAACATAACCCCAGCACTCTAGTGCGCAGTTAAAATGAATGTATTTGATGAAGATGTTCAGTCAAGCTAATGAGAAAGAAAAAATACTGCTCCTCACACGTCTGAACAAATGACAGAGACACACCAACACACCCCAGAAGTAAAAAGATTAATAGCATTGCATTAATAATACTTGAGAGACAGACATGAAGGCCTTAAAGCAGATGAGAATAGATGAGTTTTTAAACAAAAAAATGAATGCAGTAATTTTTATAGTTGGCAATTTTATCAGTACAAAGCTAAAAGCAGATTACAACAGTGCAAAAAACATTTGAAAAGATTAAAAGACAGAAAGAAGGAAAGGTTTACATCATTCAGTTGTTTGGTTTTCATTAGGATAACAGAGAATACAAGTTAATAACATACATCAGATCTATTGTTAGGGAATTTTTGTATACGTTTCTGCAAATAGTATCTATCATATGAGCATGAAATGCAATTTTGAACCATTTTTTACTTTTACTTTGTCCCCTCATATTGTGCCAGATCTCCAGTCTTTGCCTCACTCTCCTTCTGCTGCTCGTGAAGTCCTCTCTGTCAGTCTGGACCCTTCCTCTGCCATATCCAACTGATCCTGTCTGTCATGCCACCCTGGCTTATTCCCCCCAGGGTGGCATGCTTCCTCCTTTTGGCATCAGTTGTAGCCTAGTCAGAGAGGAGAAAAGTCTGGATTCTTATCAGGGAACCAACATTGGGGAAGTAGTCAGTCTTAATAAGTACTAGTGTGACTGGCAGGGGCTCTGAGGAGGCCATCATGCAATGTCAAACTGAGAATTTTTATCCCATTATGGACCCTCTCTCCATTCCAGTTATGTGGGCAGCAAGCACTGGACTGCCCAATGAAAGGGTGTGCCAGACCATCACCTACACCACCAATGGCATCTGGACCTGGCCACCCCTACATGTTGCCATGCATGCAGCACTGCACAATACTCCCATCTCAGGAGTACAGCAATTATGCAAAATGTCTAGTCCCTCCATGCCAGCCTCCACTCCCGTTATAATGGTCACATGGGACGAATCATGGTGGCCACTGTGACAGATCAGTCCTCTACCACTATTAGGGCCTTTATGTTCACCATTAAAGATAAGTAAATTATATAGTAATCAGTTTGTAAACATATGTCTATTGCTTATAATTGGAGTAATCCATTTAATCATGGGTTTATCATGGTGGGACAAAAAGGTAGATAATCAAGTCAGCAATAGTTTTATCATCAAATCTGCATCATCTATCTAGCGTCAGTTTTCAGTCATCTACCAAGGAACATGCCATAATTGGGTTCATGCCATAAATATTGACACCCAAGTGCTGCTGCTTAATACAGAGTCAAAACTAAGCAAAAACAGGATCTAGAAAAATAAAACAATCGAACCCAATCTGGGGTATAAAGATAAAAGGGGAAGGGCAAGGGTCAATTTTATAAAACTGAAAAAGAAAAACAAACAATAGTGGAATAGAACAGGACAAGAAACAATGGTAGCAGAGCACATCTTCCATGCTGTTGGGAGCTGAGAAAAAAAGGGGGGGGGAGAAAAAACAAATGGGGTAAAATAGAAATATGCAATGAGTAATGAGGAACTCCTGCAGAGGGAAAATAGTAAAAAATAGAAGAACATCCAAAAAGCTACGTAACCATGGCAGCAATAGTGCGCCAACCTTTGCCAAGGGCTGGCAGCCAGAGCCGTCGACTATCCACTAAATATACACGTTCCATATCCTGGGTAATCAGTTGTAACAATGTCAAAGGGGGGGGATATCTTGCTGTTAGAACATGTATGCACAGCGAGATAGCCATAGATGAAATTTACTTGTGACAAAAATAAGGCGAAGAGTATGGATTTCATACTGCTGCACAGAGGCGGAAAGTCCACAAAATAATGTCTCTGTAGGTAAGTAAAGTCCAGTTGGTATCACCCAAACTATGTGCCAGTGTAGCCCAAAAGTTCTGAATATAAGGACAGTCCAAAAGAAAATGTGTCATGGTTTCTAACTGAAGGTTAACACACCATCTAGGACAATATCTCTCATCCATCCCCTTATGTTTTGCATTAGCTTTAACACTTAAATGACCATGACAGGTCACAACCAGAGGACATCTCACATCTTAGGGGGTGTCCTGACATCCATCAGGGTAGAGTGGATAGCAGGGAAGTATGGCACAGGTATTACAGGATATGAAGGACACTCCACAAAATTGTGATCCATAATGGAAGTGTAGAGATGATGTTTATGAAGGGAAGCAAGGTGTCGGATATCAACTTTCCACCTGCTCACTTTATCAATCACCATCTTCACAAAAGGCAAGGTATTATGATTAAGGGGAAGGCAGGAAGACAGACAGGTTACAGGACTGTAGGGGAGGGTCCATCCACAAGTTGACAGATGAACCCCACGTCCCAGGTCCTCTTACCAAATATGGGGAGATATTCCAGGCCAAAAGGGTGCAAAAAGTAAAGACAAGTGTGTTTATCAAGTTTAAGCCCCCTTTATCGAGGGGGCGATATAGTACATTCCTCTTTATGGGATTTAGCCTACTACCCCAAACAAGTTGAAAGAAGCCACTAAGGAGACACACTTCCAGGGATTTGGGTATGGGGTATACGATACTTATACAAGAGAAAATCAGCAGTATAAAGGTCTTTAAGAATGCAACTTTTTTCTTCTTGGATTATTGCCATGTTTTCCAAACTTGGACTTTAGTCTTGCAAGTGGGGGAGCTTATCCTCCCAGTTGACCAAAGCTATAACTCCTGACCCAAATGTCACCCCGAGAATTTTAAGAAGCATGGAAGTGACAGAGATACAGTCAATATCAACAGGACCAAGAGTAGGAGTACCAACCAGAAATTCCTTATATTTGTGCAAGTTTAAACGTGCTCCCGACAGGGGAGTAAAGGAGTGGAAGACCTCAAAAGCAAGGGCAGCCAGAATGCACATCTTGTACAAACAAGGTAACATTAGCCGCATAAGCCATGACCTTCATTGTTCATGAGCCAGCCGGGAAAGGGATGCCTCAGATTTGTAGATGCAACTGAATTTTGCGGAGAATAGGATCAATGCAATAAGTATAGAGCATAGGACTAAAGCGACTCTCCTGGAGTACCCCAGTCTTAAGTCTAATCCTGCGACCCCTATGGCCATTAACCATGGGGATAACAGAGGCCGAAGTATACAATTGGTGAAGCCAGATGCAGAATACAGCAGGAATACCATAATGTGTGAGAACAGAAAACAAATAGTGGTGGGACACCTTGTTAAAACCTTTCTCTTGGTCAAGGACTATGTGTTGGCCCGGTACAGAACACGTCTGGGAAGGTAAAATGACTATCTCAGATATCAGGAAGAGTCTGGTATTGAGACTATTCATTAAGATTTTCAAGAAGTCAGTATTTAAAAGGCTTAAAGGTTGCCAATTATTCAAGTTGTCCTCTGGGCCTTTCTTATACAATAGAATCTGAATAACATCTATAAATAGGGCAGGAACAACACCCCCATCTAACATCTTATTAAACACCTCCATCAACACACTGACTAAAGAGGAATCATAAGAACAAAAAATATTCAGCCAAAAGGCCATTCAGCCCAGGGGCAACATTAACATGAAGGACCTTAATGGCCAAGAGATCATTCAAGAAGAACTGTGCCAGGTTTTTCTCTAGAAGTGCTAGTGACCATTTTGAGCTTCTTTTGGGCTTTGTCCATGGGAAAGGAGGCAGAACCTGTCCCTCTACATCCCACAGAGTGAATTGCCTGGAGAAGACCTGCAAGGAAGAGTCCGAGACCTGACTAACGTCAGAATCCATGGTATCATCAAGCAAAACATCAAACATATTCTCTAGAAGTACTGGAGGTGATACAGGAACAGATTTTGAGAGTAGAGGCACAGTCTTCTGAGATCTCAAAGAACGTTTTTGACTCACAACCATCATGTCGGGAGGAGGCATGACAGGATCCCCACTAGGTGCCCCTGTTGAGTTGTCCATGAGAAGGTCCCCAGGAGGAGAAAGATGGTCCTCCTACACAGGAACCTGAGGGCCATAAGTAGCAAGCATAGTGAAAGTGGTGGGGTTCAGAACCACAGCAGTAGGATCAGTGTGGTGGGGAGGCAGGACGGGGACAAGAGGTTGGACAGAAAAGAAGCCACCCCATCCTTGTGAAGTTTCTGCTGCAGGCAAACCTGAGAATGGATCACAGCCTGATTATGGGAAGCCCAAAAAGAGTGACCTGAATCCTTACACAGATTGCAGCAAAGAGGGTTGGAGCACTGGGCATGTAGATGTCCCAAGCCAAAGCAGAGCATACAGCAAAGCTTGTTGCAAGCATTACTGAGGTGGTTGTCAGATCTGCATTTGAAACAAGTTCTGGGCTGGCCTAGGTAGAAACAATTCCCACAATTCCTGCCCAAAAAGAATACACTAGGAAGGTGCTGAAGTCCAGAATCTGAGTGCCGTAACTTGATGCGAAAGCACCAATACCGCGTCCAAAAAAGCTCAGAGTCTAAAACAGGTTCAGAATCCCCAAGCACATCACAGGGCCAACCAATATCTGACATCTTGAAATTGACCCCTTCATTTTTAACATAATGGTTACAAGCAGAATAGCTGTCTTAGTCAAAGGAATGGCTTTAAACGGAAGCCATAAAGGGGAATTTTGCAACGTCTGATTAAGGGCCCAAAACCTGTCCAAGCAGGTCCCTGTATGAAAACTGAGGACAAAATACCCATCCAATGGAGCATGAAGCACTGCATAAAGTTCACGTGGGGTGAAGTGTAAGGAATCCTTAGAAAGAGTCCTCCCAACATAGGTCCTGTTGGGGTGGGGGTTCCAAATCCCCTTTATAAAAAAAGCAGATGTCACTGAACAGGAGCAGAAGAACTAGGAAAGACATCTGTTTTCCAAAACTCCAACCAAATCTGAGCCACACTACAGGCCGAAGTAGTAGGAACATCAGATCAAAGTGGGGTCAGACTGTTCTACCCTGTCCGCCCAGGACAAGGTGGGGAGGGAGGGTTGTAAATGATCCAGCGGCTGTTGGGATGGAAGGAGGACAGTGGAAGAATGAGCCTCCATGCAGGAAACAGGGGTAGGCGACCCACCGTCAGAAGCCATGGGCAAAACTGTAGGCAGAGGAGGAATCACCAAATCATCCCCAGGAACAGGGATGGGGAAATGGAAGGGGTGTTAGACTCTGCAGGAAAAACAGCAGCAGGCATGGAAGGATCATGACCCTTGGAGGCAGGAACAGGAGGGAAGTTGGGGGGGGTTAAATAGAGTGTGACTGGTGAGTATCTGTGTAGCGAATTTACTGTATTATTGTATGAATGACGTGTGAGTGAGTAGTTAGGATTATAATCATTATAAGTTTGTTTACTTTACTTTGTCTTGTTAGTCATTAGTTGGGCCTGTTACTTAAGATTTTATTTTAATTCTAGATATTTATTTAGTTGTGTGCAGGAGACTAGGGCCCCTCTGGATCAGCTACCCAGTAGCCCTGATGCATGACCTCTGCCCCTTCTGTGACTCCCCCCTGCACTCCGCTATAAGACATTGTGGGGAGATGGGTATTCCTAGGGGGCAGTGGGGTGGGTGGCAGGGCACCGGAAGCTCAATGGAGGTGAGAGTAATTTGGGTGGTTTGGAATAGAAGGCACCCTAGGATGAAACGGAGCCTTGAGAGAGGCCTGACATGTCTGGCTTCCATTCCTAGGGTTCCCACCAGACCATATGGGCAGCCAGCTAGAGTGCCTGCAGTCTACAGCCTACATTAATCCCCTTGGGCAGTGATGTGCAATGCCAGGTCAATGAGGAACAAGACTACAATTATGTCAGACTTGGTTTCCTCAGTCGACCTGGCGTGCATCACAGAGACTTAGTTGGGAAACAATGTGGGGCCAGTCTTGGAGGCATTGGTCCTGTCTGGATACTCCATGGTACATTGCTCGAGGAGGGATTGGGGGGGTGTAGCCATCTGTTTTAGATCTGACCTGAACTTCTCCATACATCTGGTGGGTTCTACCAGATCGTTTGAATGCATGGCGGTGCATAGGGGTCCAGGTGCAGGCTGCAGAATTCTCCTTGTTTACTGCTCTCCAGGGTCAGGGGGAGAATTCCTGCAGGAGGTGACGGACTTCAATGTTGACAGGGTGCTGGAGTCTCCCAGATGGATTATTCTGAGTGACTTCAATGCCTGGATCGACAATGAATCCTTGCAATTTGACTCTGACCTCCTCCAGCTAATGACCTCGCTGGGCCTAGTACAGGCAGTTGCCTTTGTGACCCACCATCATGGCCACACCTTGGACCTGGTATTCTTACTGGGTCTCGAGGTCACTGACCTCGAGATTGATTGGGTTATTTGGTCCAATCATTGTACGGTGAAGTTCTCATTTGGGGCTCCCTTAATGATGGTCTTTCCCCTGTTGAGATGATCAGCTACTGCCCTTTAAAGGACTGTCCCCAGAGGGACTGATGGTGGGGGTTGATTTTTCTGGTATTAGTACTGTTAGTGCTATAGGCTTGGGTGAATTGGTGGCATCCTATAATAGGGCTGTCTCCAAGGTGCTCGATGCCATCACACCAGTCCATATATGATCTAGGTCATTTTGTCTGAGACCCCTGTGGGCTGACGGGGCTCTCAGGGTGATAAAGAACCTGGGTCAGAGGTCGGATCATTGCTGGCAGAGGAACCAGCTAGAGGAGGATAGACTTGCTTTGAGAAATCTCTACAGTGACTATCAAAGGGCAATCAACCGTAAGAAGGCAGAGTTCCTGCCCAGGGAGACTGCGGCAGGAGGAATAGATCAACTCAGCTCTTCCGGACTGTGGACAGACTTCTCCATCCTGTCTGTCTACAGCTGAAAAAATCTTTTTCAGCAACTTTGTACAAAGGGTTTGCTCTATTCTTCTCTGACAGGGTAACCTCTATTCGGGCCGGAATCTTGCCAGTGAGTCTGGATCAGACCCGCAGGGTTGGGTCTGGATGGAGGAGGGGAACTCCTATTGTCTGGGCAGAGTTTTGGTGGGGGTGGCTGAGGTCTCTGAGGTGATTTTGAAGCTGCAGCCCACTTGTTGTGAACTGGACCCTTGCCCAATGCATCTGCTAGTGGGATGCGTTGAGGTCATTGGTCCAGTGTTTGCTGGGATAGTCAGGTACTCGCTTTTGGAAGGGGTCTTCCCTGACCCTTGAAGGAGGTGCTGCTGAAGCCCTTTCTGAAAAAAAACATCTCTAGACCCCAACATCTTAGAGAATTATAGACCAAACTCCAACCTCCCATTTTTAGGGAAGGTTGTAGAGAAGACAGTGGCTCTACAGCTCAAGGAACACCTGGAGGCCTGGGACATCTACGAGCAATTCCAGTCTGGGTTTAGGGTGAGGCACAGTACTGAGACGGCACTGGTCTTGGTCCATAATGACCTGCCTATAGCCAGAGATTGAGGAGCGCAATCAATTCTCATTCTCCATGATCTGCCATCTGCATTTGATACTGTGGACCACACTGTGTGCTGGATTGCCTTGGAGAATGGTGTGGACTCACCGGTGTTGTTATCAACCGGTTCGAGTCCTTTCTTTTGGATAGAAGGTGGAGGGTGATGATGGGGGACTTCTCCTCCTCCCTCATGCCTCTGAACTGGGTAGTCCCTTAGGGTTTGATCCTGTCACTGATGCTGTTCTTGGTATACATGCTGCTTTTGGGAGGATCATCAGGCAGTAGAGTTTGAGTTTTCACTGCTATGCAGATGATGCTCAACTGTACGTCTTCAGCTGTACCAGGGACAAGAGATGCTGTCAAAGTGCTAAATAAATGCCTAGCAGAGATCCAGGGCTGGATGAACTCTTACTGGCTGAGGCTTAACCCTGACAAGATGGAGGTTCTAGTGATTGAGCCTGGTCGTGGGTGGACTGGGGATGCCTCCTTGATGACAACAGGCTTAGTCCTGGGATCAACACCATTGATGGCTTCCTCGAAGGTGAGAAACCTGGGCGTGATCCTTAATGACAGACTGATATTTGAGGTGCAGGTGTTGGCTGTTGTAAAAAATAGTTTTGACCATCTGAGGAACATTGCTTGGATTAAATCCCTTATTCCCCCCTGAGTATCCGTCGTCACTGGTACATGCCTTTGTAACATCGAGGCTCAGCTACTGTAATGCTGTATACCTCGGGGTCCGTGGGGGGAACCTCCACTGGCTAGAGCTAATGCAGAATGCAGCGGCCAGGCTGCTGACAGGATTACCCAGATTCTGTCATGTGACCATGGTCCTGTGGGTTCTGCACTGGCTGCCGGTCAGATAATGGGTTCTTTTCAAGGTGGGCTTGCTCACCTATAAGGCCCTAAATGGACTGGGCCCTGGCTACCTGTCAGACCTCCTTACTCCTGTCATTCTGGCTCACTCCCTCTATTCCTCCACCCAGGGCCTCCTGGCAGTTTTGAGAACCGGGCTGAAAACCTCGGGTGATCACTCATTCGGGGTGGCCAGCCCGGTCCTCTGGAATTTGCTCCTAAGATCTTTGAGGGAGACCCTTATGGTGAAGGCATTCAGGAGGGGCCTAAAGACCCATTTATTTAAACAAGCTTATACTACTGATGTATTTTATTCATGTCTGAAGTTTTAAAAAAATGTTATAGCCTATTCTGAGATTTATTATGACCCTGTAAACTGTTTTTGTATGGCACCCAGAGCCTCCGGGATTGGGAGCCCAAAAAATACATTTTACTTACTACTTATTTACTTACAGGTCAAACAGATCTCCAGCAACCTGTGAAACAGAAGGAACAGGCCCAGGCAGGGCAGCAGTAGACAGTGACATCACTGTAGGAGGAGTGGCTGGAGGGCAAGAAAAAAAGAGTCCCATCATCTGCCAGGAGAGGGATCATCAGAGGAGGAGTTGGAGGGCGTGAGAGCCATTGTCCGATGGTGTCCCTGGTTAGGCCAGCCTCCACCAATGCACAGACAGCGGACCAGTTGGCAAGCAGGTAAAGCTCCCCCAGGCATATCTGGATCTCACCAGAA
The DNA here is from genome assembly GCA_016271365.2 of Neoceratodus forsteri. Lineage (NCBI taxonomy): Eukaryota > Metazoa > Chordata > Ceratodontiformes > Ceratodontidae > Neoceratodus > Neoceratodus forsteri. The sequence goes on from CM057450.1 coordinate 1,649,121,143, forward strand.
GCCGGCTTAACAGGAAGATCATGCTCTGGAGCAGTACCACGAACCATAGACAGGCCATCTCCACAACACTGAGGCATCAGAGAAGCCTTCTATAAATGAAAGCTTACAGGAGTCTCTGCCATCGGCAATGGTGATCAGGCAAGGAGAGAGTCAGGCGGTAAAGGAGCCGCCTCTTCAGGTAATATTATAGTAGGTGAAATGTGCAAAGGGCAAGGAGCAGTTAGTACAGGCTGCAGTATGAGTGTCAATGCTGGGTTCTTAGCAGGAGAAAAATCTGTGGGCTTACCAGGAGCAGAGTCGATAGTACCAAGTGTCCCAGAAGTAGCAAGAGGAGACACATTGAAAATAGCATGCAGCCCCGTAGCAGCCAAATGCCCAACAGGTAATGGAGGTCACCCCTGTAATGAAAACAGCCGTTCCTTTGCTCGGAGGTATGCAGCTTCATCCTCCACAAGCAGTGACAAGTAAGTCTGTTTTCATGCCAACACGTCTTAGAGACACTGATCAGCTTCCACTATGGTCAGTAAAGAGGAATCCGCAGTAGGTCCAGGTGCAGTACAACTCAGACGGTCAGTCCTCTCCAGAAATGGAGGTAGCACCATGCAGTCAAGTAAAACAAACTCTTCAGCCCGAGTAGCAACAGCAGAGGAGAGAGGGGCCAAATCTCTCCAACTGTGTGTAGTGGCAGCAGTATGCTCCACCAAATCCACCATCTTTGCACTGCAGGACAGCAGTGCCCCCTACCCAAGAGTAAGAGAAATTCCCCAGTGTCCAGGCCAAATTTCCACCATTCACTAAACATACCACCAACACATCTGGTTTAATTTCAGTTGGTTTCCATCTGGATCTACCCTGCCCCCGTCCCTCCCGATGAGGCTGGAAATAGACAGTATTGTCTAACTCTAATTTTTCCAGTCAACAAAAACAAAATAAATAAAGTGTCTGGCAATGCATTGTTTTCATTCTCAGATTAGTTAATTAATAATTACGTTTTAAAGCTGTAACATATATTTAAAGTATCTTTCTGTACACAGTTCTTTCTTTTATCAAGCTTTCTGTCCTGAATAGTCAATCTTCTCCTCCAGCCTGCTCTGTACTGGCCCCCCAGCGCCATCTGCTGCTCCAGTGCTGTCCTAATCAGCAGGATCTATGTGAGGCAGGGCCTGAGAGTGGCAGTGACTGTCATGTTAATGACTCGAGGGACATAGGGTTTTACCTTGTGATCTGTGTCCTGCCAACCACCTGCACAATGCAAGGCAGTGCCATGACAGATCTCACATGTGTGCAACATCCCCCAGAGAGGAGGCAAGCTCCCTGGCCCACCTCTGGAATCCTCATGATGACAGAATCTGGTGCCAGTCCTCAATGGTTGAGAGCACTGTTGTGCGGCAGTGCCTCCCAGCCGAGCTGGCTCCTGAGAGCACTCTTAAACCTGGGCGCCAGCATGGGAGCTCAACATGCAATCCAGCATGTCATCGGGTGGCCTGCTAAATTCATATTTTAATAATTTATACCATTTTATACCGTGGGGAGTATTTTCAATCGTTTATTTGCTGCATAGCTATCGCCTCAGTAATTAACAGCCAATCATTTCATTTTCCCAGCACAATTCTTATCAATCTGAATAACTGATGTAATGCATCACAGTTCATTTCATTCATTTATTGTAGGATAACAATATTGATCAAAATAGTTAATTTACAATAGTGTTGGAGCATACTTAACTATGCAATAATGCAACATATAGAAACATAGAAACATAGTCAATGAAGCTGGCCCAGTGGCACTGAGGGTTGAGGTGCTGGACGCACCTCACGCTACACGGCGACTGGGTTTGGGAATGACCTCGGGTCATCAGGGTGCAGGCATGGGGGGGTGGGAGGAGTGGAATTGAGCTTGCCATCAGACTGCTCTGCTCTGCTCTCCCAGGGGTGGTGGGGGTGGGTTGTCGACCCACCCGTAGTTCTGTTCCCACGGGGTGGAGGCCTGGTGGGGTAATGTAGGTGGGCAGGACGGCAAAACAGGTGGGCAGAAGCAGCTGAGCTGGCTTCTGGTGTGCGTGCGTGCCTCCATGTGCATGTACAGCCATGTGCCCGGCGCTCCGGAAGGGGAACAGTAGAAAACCCAAGGAAAAAAAAAAATCTAAATTAAAAAAAAAAAGAAAAAAAGAAACATAGTCAATGATGGCACAAAAAGACCAAAGATCTATCCAGCCTGCCTGTAACACCTTATCATACACTGAGACCTTTTGTCAATATGGGGCTGTGTCTACACTACCCATCCTTGTTCCCTGCCTTACTATTGTAACCCCCCTGCAAATGGGGGTTCCCAAAAGACTTCCAGGAGCTTGCTTGAATGCTCCAAGCCTGAATGGTGTTTGGCGTTTAAGCCATTTATCAGTGAGTGTTTTTAGAGCCTCTGGTACTGTCTCTTTAAGAGCTGTCTGCTTGCAGACATAATTAGTTTGTATGGGGACTGTGTGCTTCTCTGTTTGAGTACCACTCGAGCTGCTGCCAATTCACTCCATTTTGCAGTCACTAGGAGTGCAAAGGAACCTATCTGAAAGATGTAACTGTTTGCCAGAAATAATTTAGAGTAATAATGAAAATACAGTTTGTCTAACCTGCTTTCTTTGCAGTCAGAACTGTGTCTGCCCTAGTTCCCCATTCTGGTTTTGAACTGCTGAACTGGACCAATCAGTGTGGGGTAAGCTAGCTCTAAAGTGGTGCCTGACGAATCAGAACTTGGACTCATAATCTGAGCCAGCCACAAGAGGACTGTATGGGCAGTGACTCTGGGAGATGTAGTTTAGACTTGCGCGCCTTTTGGACCAACAGCAGCAGTCTATTGTGAGTGACAGCCAATCCAGCCAAGAACTGGGAGGAACTCAAAGGAAGTGCCGGTTTTGTCTGTTGGAGTTCAGTTTAGATCTGGCAGTGAAGAGAAAGAAACCCTGTGCTCCTTCAGTGCAGTTTCAGTCAAACGTGTGTAAGGCCCAGAGTTCGGTCTGCAGCTTGTATAACTGCTTGTTAGGACTAAATCCGTCCTGTGAAAAGAATCAAAGGATCTCTGAAGAGTAGAAACCAGGCTCACCCTGTAGAAGACTGGAGAAATTGTTGAATTGCACTCGGTCTGTCAGGACCTGAATCTGCTGTGTGTTCTCCCGGGTATTGTGCAGTAATTGCGATCGGGATAGAGAAGCAGCCTGCCTGGTATAGTACTTTCTTTTTACCATATAAATGTGTGAAGAGTCTCTTGGAGCTCAAGAGTAGCCCTGGTGACGTTGAAGGACCCTATCTTGTTTGGAGGTCTGAGTACTAATTCAGGTCGCTCCTGTTGAATTGCCACATTAAATCCAAATGGAATCACTGTACTGCTGACTGTTTAAACTAATTTTCTTTTCACTGTGTGAAAGGGCCCCTACCAGCTGCCATGGTTTGGACTAGCCACTAGGGCTTGGGGTACCCAGGGACAGTAACTGGTAGGATAGGCCTGTGCACAGAGCCATAGGTAGATAGTAAAGTGATAAGCTAATTAACCTGATTTCCTGTCCTTATTATATCCCTAAATAAATCAGAGCTGCTTGTTTCAGCAAAGTTATACTTCCTGAGGTATTTGTTCTATGTTAAAGTACTGTACTGTGATTGTTGCACTGTATCTTATTTCACAGGAGGTCCCAGTGCCGGAACTAGTCCTGGGGGTAGTGTATACTGTGAAGGTAATTCTGATATATTGTGTGGGCCACTAGTGGGAAGAAAGGGGGTTGCAGTGTCCCAGAGGGCTGTGACCAAGTAAGTTTAACTATTGCAAACCCTGACCTCTGGGTGGAGGCACCACCATTGGATCCAGGCCCTCAACCTGTTAGTGGCAAATCAGGCAGGGTAGTAGCCCCTGGGATAGCGCCATCTAGGGTTACATCTTGGAGGCTCACCGCTGGGATTGTGTGTCCTCTAGTGGCCATATTTACGAACCACTGTTAAGAAAAAATGGGTACCCGACAGAAGTGGCTGTGCACCGCTGGTGGAGTGGTGTACTGGGAGGAGATTGACCCCAAAATGCTATGCTTATCCTGGACATCCCCCTGGGTATCAATACGGACACTGTACAGGGAGTACTTTCCAAGGTGGAAGGTTTACAAAACCCTGTGGTGGTGGGTCGGCATGCTAATCTGCTCACCCACACTTTCCTGGCCCTAGTAGAGTTTAAGGATCCCATAGATAGCTCCAAAGTGCCACAGACCATTACCCCAGAGGAGCCCTCACTGCCTGGAGAGTGATAACTAAGTACAGTAAAGACCCGGTGGGAATGAGCCCCACCACTGTCTGAAACTTTGAGGAGAAATTTGCTAAATGGTTGCTGGGGAAGGAAAACAGTGGAGGACTTGAAGAAACTATTCTTGCCACCTGGGGTGTTCCTCCCCAACACCCTCTCCGCTCCAGTACCCGTATGTGGTGGCTGAACCAATGCAGACTCCTATTTCTGCACCTGCCATTAGTCACGACTCTCACCGGAAGGTTGAGGATCTCTCTGGCACCCTCCCACCCCCCAAGGGGAGGATGACTGGGAGACCTGGATAGACTATGTTGCCCCCCAAGTGCTAGAATGGCAATGCTCGGAAGCCGAAAAGTGAAAGAGGGTTAGTGAGAGCCTCCGAGGTCCTGCCCTGGCTACCATCCATGCTAAATGGGCCAGTAACCCTGAAGTGACTGCACAGGCCTATCTTGAGGCCTTGGAGAATGTGTATGGGAGCCCAGATTCTGATGAGGATCTATGGTGGAGAGTAAGAAATGCACAACAGTACCAAGGGGTTGTTGTCTGTGTATGTATCTCGGCTGGAAAAATTGTTGCAAGAATGCCTCAGAAAGGGTAGTTTGCCAGCGATTGAACTGGACCGAACCAGGCTGGACAGGATCCTTAAGTCTGCTACCTTCTCAGAACTGCTGTTGCTTCAGTTCATACAGCAAATCGACTGGAATCCCCACCCTCCTATGATGAGTTAATGGAGAAATTCGAGGAGTTGAGAAAAGGCGACCTCGGGAGGGACCTGCACCAATAGCTGCGGCTACGACCCGAGTGACTGAGGTGGCCCATCAAGTGAAGTTCAGGGCAGAGGTTGGCAGTCAATGAGTGCTCTGACAAGGAAAAGATATGCCACAATGGGCGAACTGTTGAGAGAGATCCGAGATTCCAAAACAGTCCTTTATGAAGGCCACGCCTGCAGTATGAGGCCCTGACCTATATCCGACTGCATCTGCTATGGGGTGGGGAGTACCCACCCATGTATTTCCTGCTGATAACAGCTCCAAACTCAATTCCTTGACCATGGAAGTGGAGAAACTGACGAGATGTCTCCAAATGCTTATCTGCAAGAGATGGCACCAAGGTTTCCAGTTAGTAATACCCCCTGCCCTGGCTCCCAGTGTGAGCCTCGCCAGCTCAAACTCCAGAAAGTATGTTTTGCTATAATTGTGGGAAGGATGGGCACATGAAAGGAATGCGGTCCCCAAAAGACACTGACAAAGTTGTATATAGGCTACAAGGAGAGCTTGGAGAACAAATCAGTGGTTAAGAGGTGCATGAAATGATCCCAGTGAGGGCACCAAAAATGCTAACTCACGTCCTTTTGTGGCAAGGTCAGTTGCCCAGACCCCCACTACCGCCTCTCCAGACTGGTCCAGAATAGTGGGTTCCTCCATGGAGACCACTGTAAAGGTGAATGGAGTGTCTACCAGAGCTGTATTAGACAGTGGCTCCCAAGTGACAATTATGTTCCAGGATTGGTATCAGAAGCATTTGTCAGATGTACCCTTACAACCATTAAAAGGACTGCATGTATGGGGGTTAAGTGAGAAGGCCTACCCCTATTCCGGGTATATCCGAATTTGGCTGTCTTTCCCCACCTCCGTGGCTGGAGTGGCCGAACAAGTAGAGACCCTAGCCTTAGTGTGTCCCCCCACTGGACTGTATGATGGTGTCCCTTTGTTGATTGGAACAAATGCTCATATGTTCGGAAGGCTGGCACAGTTGTGTTATGAAAAACAGGGGTCAAAGACTAGTAGAGCTTTAAGAGTTCCGGCTTTAATTAAGAAGGCCTATGAGGCACAGAGAGATACTGAAAAAATAGAACCAGAGGAACCGGTCGGAATTGTATGGAAGAAGGATCCTGAGTCTCTGATCCTGGCGCCAAATGCCCAGTGTACCTTACAGGGAGAGGTCCGTATCAGAAAGGATGTTAAGAATAAAATATTAATGTTGGATGCACCAGGCGATGGAAAATTGCCAGAGGGACTGCTGGTCAAGCCTAGTATTTTGCCTGCTAGAGCCCATGCTTATGCCAGAAGGGTAATGGTCCAAGTTCATAATGTGTCTGAAAGAGACATTCGAGTAAATAGAGGTTGCATCCTGGCTAATGTGCATTGTGCAGACACTGCAGTGCTACCCAGCAGCAGAGTTCGAGGAAGAATGACAGAGTAACTCCTGACTTATTTGATTTAGCGACTCCCGTTGCCAGCTGAATGGAAAGTGAGGATCAGTGAGAAGCTTGCCCAGAGAGACCAGGTGTTTTCTTTAAAGGAATGGGATGTAGGATGCGTGCAAGGAGCTGAGCACAATATCCGTTGCATGACGAAAGACCATTTCGTGAGAGGTCTCGACGCCTGGCACCTGCTGACATAGATGATGTGAGACGGCATCTGCAAGAGATGTTAGCTGCTGGTGTATACAAGAATCCAGAAGCCCTTATGCTTCCCCATTGTGGTAGTGAGGAAAAGAATGGGACAGTAAGGATGTGTGTGGATTATCACACCTTAAACCAGCGGACTATCCCTGATCAGTACACAATGCCCCGCATTCAGGATGCTTTGGACTGCCTAAACAGGAGCAAGTGGTTCTCTGTGTTGGATCTCCGCAGTGGGTACTACCAGATCCCGATGGCCCCAGAGGACCGTGAGAAGACAGCCTTTATCTGTCCGCTTGGCTTCTATGAATTCATGAGGATGCCTCAAGGGATTTCAGGTTCCCCACCACTTTTCAACGACTGATGGAGCGTGCAGTGGGGACATGAACTTACTAGAGTGCCTGGTATACCTAGATGATGTTATGTGTTTGGCAGCTCACTGGAGGAACATGAGAGCAGATTATTTAAGGTATTGGACCGACTGGAGGACTTTGGCCTTAAACTGTCCATTGATAAGTGTCAATTCTTTCAAACATCAGTAAAGTATGTGGGACACATAGTATCCACCGAGGGAATAGAGACCGACCCAAGTAAAGTTGAGGCCTTGACCACCTGGCCACAGCCCAAAAATCTAAAAGAACTGCAAAGATTCCTGGGATTCTGTGGTTATTATCAGCGCTTCATCAAGGACTATTCAAGAGTGATCCGCCCTTTACTTAACCTTACTCAAGGGTATCCCCCAACCCACAAAAAATACCAAAAGTCAGCGTCCCTCAAGACTGAAAGAGTGTATTTTCATCCGAGTGAAGTATTTGGGGCCCGCTGGACTCCTGATTGTGAGACTGCTTTTCATGAGATCATATATCAACTTATCCATGCTCCAGTGCTGGCCTATGCCGATCCAAGAAAACCTTACGTCCTGCACACTGATGCTAGCTTGCAAGGGTTGGGGGCTGTGTTGTACCAAACACGAGAATGGCCTGAAACCAGTGGCCTTTGCCAGTAGAAGCCTGACCCCATCCAAAAGAACTATCCTGTACATAAGTTAGAGTTCCTAGCTTTGAAGTGGGCTATTGTTGACCAATTCCATGAGTACTTGTATGGGGCTAAAATACTAGTAAAACTGACAATAATCCTTTGACCTATATGCAGACCTCAGCTAAGTTGGATGCCACTGGCCATAGGTGGCTTCTGCATTATCTACATATGACTATGCTCTCGAATACCGAGCAGGTCTGAACCACATAGATGCTGATGCTCTCTCCCGGAGGCCTGTTCCCCAGAATGATTGGGTCCGATTGGCAGAACCTGACATTCGGGCACTCTGCCGAAGTTTGACAGGGAGGAACAAATGTCCACGGACGCAGTGGACTGCATGGTGGATTGCTTGGGACCCTCTGAGAATTGCATACCTGCTGCTTATTGCCACTTTTCTGCAACAGACATTGGTGCACTGCCTCCAGCTGGACAATGACAGTATCGGCCGGGCTCAATCCAGCGATCCCATGATCAAAGCAGCTTTAGAAGCCCTCTATGCAGGAAAGGATGTGTCCAAATTACGCTCCACTGATTTGAGAACTGCACTGTTATACAAAGAAGGTCCTAAGTTGTAACTGATCAATAAACTGTTACACAGAGAAACAGTAGACAGAGGGGGACAAGTAGATAAACAACAACTAGTGCTGCCCACTGCCTTTCGAGACTCAGTACTGAGGTCCTTGCACAACCACATGGGGCACCTTGGTATAGACAGAACACTTGACTTGGTGAGATCCAGATTCTATTGGCCTAAGATGGGGGCTGATGTGGAGCAACACATTCAAACTTGTAGTCACTGCTTACAGAGGAAAGCTTTGCCCAGAGGGCTTCCCCCCTTGTTAACATCACCACCAGTGCACCCATGGAGCTGGTCTGTATTGATTTTCTGAGTTTGGAGTCAGATCAAAGAAATATCAGTAATGTGCTGGTGTTCACTGACCATTTCACGAGATATGCCCAAGCTTTCCCCACCAAAGACCAGAAAGCATCCACTGTGGCCAAAGTACTTGTAGAAAACTTTTTTGTTCACTATGGGGCTCCACAAAGAATCCATTCTGATCAAGGGAGAGACTTTGAGAGTCATCTGATCAAAGAGATGCTTTCTCTGTGGGGAGTGCGAAAGTCCAGAACCACTCTTACCACCCCAGGGGACCCACAGCCTGAACGTTTCAACCACACTTTGCTAGATATGCTAGGCACCCTGCACCCAAAGGACAAGCTAGATGGAGCCAACAAATTAGCACCCTGGTACATGCTTATAACTGCACCAAAAGTGATGCCACTGGGTTCTCCCCTACCACCTGATGTTTGGAAGAGAAGCTCGACTACCGGTAGATGTGTGTTTTGGGGTCTCTCCTGATGGGGTTCAAGCTGACAACTATTTACAGTATGTGCAGAAGTTAAAGGCCCAGCTAACTCATGCGTACCAACTGGCTCAAACCATGGCTGCCAAAAGAAATCTGGCCAACAAAGAAAGGTATGATAAAAGGTGAAAGCACAGGAACTCCAGGAGGAGATCGGGTATTGCTAAGAAATCTGGGACTGCATGGCAAACACAAGATTGCTGACAGATGGCATCATCTCCCTCACATTGTAGTGGGCAAACTAGATGATCTGCCAGTGTACAAAGTAAGGCCTGAGAATAATTCAAAGATGTAAAAACAATGCATAGAAATCATTTACTGCCCATTGGACAAATCTTGATTGAGTCTGAGCCCCAGAAGATGCCCCTCTGGACCAGTGACTAGAGCTGCTGCTAAGAAAAGATCAAGGAAGTCTGCACCTACAGAAGCAGAGTTAAAGTGTTCCCCTGCACAAGTCCCAGTTGAGCATGAGTGTCAGTCCATATCAGAAGAAAGTGAGAGTGACTTTGAATACTATCCTTCTTCAGAACTGAGTCAATTGTTTGGGGCAATCCCTAGTCAATACTGGAGACAAAGCTGGGCCTTCTGGACTGTCTAAGCCCCAGCTTCATCCTGGAGCCAATGCTCCCAGAAAGTGAAGTCAAAGCATCAGATCAGATGAAATGGAATCATTGTGCATGGTTGAACTGTTTGAGCTTTCAGGGAGGAAAATGATAGATTGGGCAGACTGGTGATACACCCGAACAAGAAGAGTATTTTGAGTGCCCTGACAGTCCACTGCCAGTGTCCAAGCTCTCCATGGAGCCAAATGTTGTGGACTCAGAAACTGTAACTCCTGGAGCTGAAAGTGCCCCAAGTTCTAGCCTCTCTACCCCAGGGAGACTCCCTGACAAGTGAGGACAATGCTGAAAATGAGACTCAGAGTGCAGAGACTGTAACAGTTCCCCTAGAAAGACTGGTCGAGCTGTAAAGCCTGTGGTGCACCTCAGTTATGATTCACTTGGGAGGCCTGTGGACTTGCCTCTCAATGTTGTCCATAAAGGGTGTATGTGTCCCAGGCTCATTGCCCAAACTGAGCATCAGTGCCAACTCAAGTTACTTGTGTTGCCTCTAAGTATGGTGCCCTTGCCCCGTCCAGCCCCAAGGTAACTGATAGGGAAGGGCCCCCTCTCTTCAGGTTTCATGTACAAGAGGTAATAACTTGAGTTATGGTACAATGTGTGTGTAATACTGTGTAAAGAGTGATGTACTGCAATGTTTCAGAAATGTGTTCTTGGTAAAATGATATATTGACTGATGATTACATGTGTGAGCCTAATGCAAATGTATATGGTTGCAGTTAAAACTTATGGGGGTACTTGCTTGACGCGGATGTCAAGCTTTCCCAGGCCAGGAAGGGTGTAACCCCCCTGAAAATGGGGGTTCCCAAAAGACTTCCAGGAGCTTGCTTGAATGCTCCAAGCCTGAATGGTGTTTGGCGTTTAAGCCATTTATCAGTGAGTGTTTTTAGAGCCTCTGGTACTGTCTCTTTAAGAGCTGTCTGCTTGCAGACATAATTAGTTTGTATGGGGGGACTGTGTGCTTCTCTGTTTGAGTACCACTCGAGCTGCTGCCAATTCACTCCATTTTTGCAGTCACTAGGAGTGCAAAGGGAACCTATCTGAAAGATGTAACTGTTTGCCAGAAATAATTTAGAGTAATAATGAAAATACAGTTTGTCTAACCTGCTTTCTTTGCAGTCAGAACTGTGTCTGCCTAGTTCCCCATTCTGGTTTTGAACTGCTGAACTGGACCAATCAGTGTGGGGTAAGCTAGCTCTAAAGTGGTGCCTTGGACGAATCAGAACTTGGACTCATAATCTGAGCCAGCCACAAGAGGATTGTATGGGCAGTGACTCTGGGAGATGTAGTTTAGACTTCGGCGCCTTTTTGGACCAACAGCAACAGTCTATTGTGAGTGACAGCCAATCCAGCCAAGAACTGGGAGGAACTCAAAGAAAGTGCCCGGTTTTGTCTGTTGGAGTTCAGTTTAGATCTGGCAGTGAAGGGGAAAGAAACCCTGTGCTCCTTTAGTGCACAGTTTCAGTCAAAAAACGTGTGTAAGGCCCAGAGTTCCGGTCTGCAGCTTGTGTAACTGCTTGTTAGGACTAAATCCGTCCTGTGAAAAGAATCAAAGGATCTCTGAAGAGTAGAAACCAGGCTCACCCTGTAGAAGACTGGAGAAATTGTTGAATTGCACTCGGTCTGTCAGGACTTGAATCTGCTGTGTGTTCTCCCGGGTATTGTGCAGTAATTGCGATCGGGATAGAGAAGCAGCCTGCCTGGTATAGTACTTTCTTTTTTTACCATATAAATGTGTGAAGAGTCTCTTGGAGCTCAAGAGTAGCCCTGGTGACGTTGAAGGACCCTATCTTGTTTGGAGGTCGTGAGTACTAATTCAGGGTCGCTCCCTGTTGAATTGCCACATTAAATCCAAATGGAATCACTGTACTGCTGACTGTTTAAACTAATTTTCTTTTCACTGTGTGAAAGGGCCCCTACCAGCTGCCACGGTTTGGACTAGCCACTAGAGCTTGGGTACCCAGGGACAGTAACTGGTAGGGATAGGCCTATGCACAGAGCCATAGGTAGATAGTAAAGTGATAAGCTAATTAACCTGATTTCCCCTGTCCTTGTTATATCCCCTAAATAAATCAGAGCTGCTTGTTTCAGCAAAGTTATACTTCCTGAGGGTATTGTCTATGTTAAAGTACTGTACTGTGATTGTTGCACTGTATCTTATTTCACAGGAGGTCCCAGTGCGGAACTAGTCCTGGGGTAAGTGTATACTGTGAAGGTAATTCTGATATATTGTGTGGGCCACTAGTGGGAAGAAAGGGGGGTTGCAGTGTCCCAGAGGGCTGTGACCAAGTAAGTTTAACTATTGCAAACCCTGACCTCTGGGTGGAGGCACCCGCCATTGGATCCAGGCCCCTCAACCTGTTAGTGGCAAATCAGGCAGGGGTAGTAGCCCCTGGGATAGCGCCATCTAGGGGTTACACTATTACTCCTCAGAGTTAAAACCTTAACTCTGTCAAAACTGTACTTGAAACCATTAATGGTTTAGGTACCCAGCACATCCACTGGCAAACTCTACCATGGCTTAACCACTCTCACTGTAAACTAAAACTTTATCACATCCCTCCTGAATTTCCCCTCCAGCAGCATCCACTGTGTTCTGCATTCACTACTCCTGTTGAATCGTTCCTCACTGTTTACCTTGTTCATTCCTTTCAGGAAATTGAAGGTCTCTATCATATCACCCCTCTCTCATCTGAGCTTGAGAAAGTACATGTTTAGTATCCATAGCCTATCCTGGTAAGATCTGCCCCACTGGCCCTGAATCATTTTGGTTACCCTATGCTGCACCATCTGCATCCTGTCATTAACTTTTCTTAGGTGAAGACACCAGAACTGGGCACAGTACACCAGATGTGGCCTCACCAGTGATCTACAGAAAAACAGTAATACCCCTTTCCTCCTGCTGTCAAATCCCTTCCTGATATACCCTAGCATCCTATTTGCCTTACAGTAGGCCCTGTTACCCTGGCTAGATTGTTTAAGGGAGTCACTTATGAAGAAACCTAGGTCCCTTTCCTCGGAGGTAGTGCCCAACTTAAAGCAGCAATGCATGATTGCACTGAAAATGTTGACCTATATTAGTTTTATTTTATTTTAGACTGCAACCTATCTCCTGACTTGTATGATACCCTTTTTTTCCAGATTTTGAATCTACTTTACCACTTTTTTTACAGTTGTAATAATAATAACAGAAGCACACACTTTAATATGGCTCAGACCAGGTTTTCATCAATAAACTCTGTTGTTTTTGAACATCACTGTTTAAAATCACTTTTCTTGTGAAAAGAATGAACTAGCATGCAGCAGACATGGCTCCCTGACTTTATGGGACAACACATGTACAAAATCTCCTGAGAATAGAGATGAAACTTGGGTTCAAGCTATATTAAATAGAGCACTCCTTTTATTATTTCAAATATGAAAAAATGTGCTAAAACAGTATCAACTTGGGCGAAAGAAGGGCATATACACGTCAGGATATGACGGGCAATCTAAAATAGAAAAAAAAGTATAGATCAAAATTTTAACCCCAATCATGCACTACTGCTTTAACCACTCCCCTCCAATACTCCATTCTGGGTTCATGTTTCCCTATATACATCACCTTGCACTTTTTGGTGTTGAATTGCAGCTGCCAAGCCTTGGACCACCTTGGTCTCTGTACATCTCCTTTGCCCCCTTCTCGCTGTCTACCCTATAACAGAGCTTAGTGCCACCTGTGAAGAGACAAATTCTGCCCTGAATTCAATCTCCTATGTTGCTGATGAACATATTCAAAAGGAATGGACCCCGAACTGACCCCTGTGGCACCTCACTGGTGACCTCCCTCTCATTGGATCCGACTCTGTTTAACACTACCCTACCCTCTACTGTCTCCCTTACAAATAACTTCCCATCCATCTAACTATGTACTTCCTGAACCCTGATCCTTCAACACCCTTCCATTAGGCACAGAGTAAAATGCCTTGCTGAAGTAGAGTAAACCCACTGCATAACCTTTATCTTCTGACCTAGTTACCCTGTCAAAGAATACCATCAAGTTGGTCTGACAAGCCCTCCCTGCCATGAACCAGTTCTGTTTACTATACTGGAGCCTGTAATTCTCCAGGTAGTCCACTGGGTCCTTTTTGACTATAGTACTAGTGTCTCCATCAGTTTACCCACAATGGAGATAAGACTGACAGGTCTATAGTTACCCAGCTGCACTTTGCCCCACCGTTGTGGAGTGTAACTACATCTGCTACCCTCCAGTCTTTCAGAACCCCCGCCCCGTCTGAATAGGGCTATTAAATATTATCCTACCAGGGGTTCTGCTAAGTCTGATGCAAGTTCCCTGAGCATACTCGAATGCATCTCATCTGGCCCTAGGACCTTATCTCTCTTCATGGTTGCTAACCCTTTCCTGACCCTTTCACTAGTAAACACCTGCTGCCTCATTTCCGTAATCCCCCTTTCAGCAGCCTTTGTGCCACTCTCTGATAAAAACCCGTTGTCCACTTGGTGAGTTCTGAGCAGAAGTAATTATTCAGAATGGCTGCTTTCTGCTTGTCCTCCTCTATTACCCAGCCTCCCTTTGTCAGCTTAGCAATTTCCCCTCCCATCTTTCTTTTTTCCTTGATATATTTGAAAAACTGAATATGCAGCTCTGTGTCTGCTTTTGTATCCCTGAATGTCCTATTGTCCTCTGTAGTTCTTACTTGGCACTCCCCCATTCCTCAACCCCGCCCCCCCCACCAAGCTTCTCCTTGTACCTGATGAAGGCTCTCTTTTTGGCCCTCACTTCCTTCTTCACCTTTTTTAGAGAACCATATTTGTATCTTGTGCTTTCTCTTGGTAACCATTCTCAAGCATGATTTTGTTGCCTTAGGAACGTCCTGTTTTATTTCTCCCCCCTTTCCTCAACTCTCCTGATACTGTCCACTTCAATTAATCTGTCTCCGGCTAATTCCCTATTCTAGTTGAAGTCTGCACTTCTGAAATCCAGAACTGCAGCCTTTGACAAAGGCTTACTGGCACCAAGGGCCAGCTCAAACCATATGGTGTTATGGTCACTGGGCCCAGTGGTTCCCCACACTCCACCTACTCTTTCCGACCTGGTGAGCACCACATTGAAAATGGCAGCCTGCCTTTTGGGTTCTTTGACCAGCTGCACCATCATTCAGTCTTGCAATGTATCAAGCAGGGCCTGAGTTATGGTGCTGCAAGGTACTAATTTGTCCCAATCAGTGTCTGGCAGTTTGAGATCCACTACCCCCACTTGTACCACCACCCCTTTTGCAACCCCATCTCTACTTCTGCTCCTAGTACCCTATCACTCTCATATCCTTGCTCAGGTGGTCTATTCACCACTCAACATGCAATTTCTTACCTGATGCCACTGTGAGCAGAAACCACAGTAATTCTATTTTCCCATTTCCTCCCCAATAGATCCATTCTCCACTGCCTCAATACCTTCCTTGACATAGAGGGCTACCCCTAATCCTTTACCCCTATCTCACCTATACATGGTGTAGCAGGAGACCATCAGGTCCCAGTCATTATCCTCTGTGTACCACGTTTCTGTAAGGGCTACGACGTCCAGCCCAGCATCTGCTACCATTGATTGGAGCTCACTGATTTTGCTTGACAGGCTCTTGTCATTAACACATACTACCTTCTTGTGCCTAAACCCCTTGTGTTTTTTACAGGTTCTCTCCCTTCATTTTTCCTAGCTTCCTTAATCTCTTGTTTTTCCCATTTTTTGCAGATTTATTGTGCCCCCCCATCTTCTCTTACCCTTTTATTAACCCTCTTCATTTAAAGCAGCTGTACAGTAAAAAAGTTGTTTCAAAAAGCTAGTTTCTAGCTTCCACTAATACAAATATTAGCATATATGTTTAACCTATTTTTTTAGTTGAGTTCTAGTCTGTTCACTATGGCCCAGATATTCGAACTGTGCCCAAAAAGTGCGCAATAGCAGGAACAAGCGCAAGTCCATTGCGCCCATGCGCAAGAGACGCGATATTCAAAAATGGAGCAGGCCAAACCACGCCTACAGCCGACGACTGAATATCGCACCACCTGCGCCATAGCGCAACTAGGGAGAGGAAGCTGAGCAGATCTGATGGCGCCATAGCGCAACAAGGGATGTGCAGCTGAGCAGTCCAGAGGCGCCATAGCGCAACCAGGGATGCCCCCCAGCAGCAGAGCAATGCAACTGCACAACCAGGGAGGTAGGGGCCCACCACCCATGCCACAGATAGGCACAGGAACACACAGCAGAACAGACATCGTCACCCCACACCCCATGCACTGCACAACTGGGGGAGGGCTGGAATAACCACTGGCCCATGGAGACAAGCAAACAACCCACAGCCAGGCCATGGTGTCCCATCACACCCCCCAGCAAGCTGTGACTGGCACACAAGGAGGGCTGACCACCCTGTGCCACACCATCCCCCCAATGCAGAGCACACCCTGCACTGTGACCCCCAGACACCCCCTCCAGGAGCAGCGACCACCACTGCAGGAAACCCCATGCATGCCACCACCCTCACTGTGACAATGCAACCCTGTGCACCACAGAACCATGCAAGCCAGCCCCACCATGAGCACCCATCAGCGGGTGGCAGCACACAGCAATGCAACAACGGCAGACACAGTGCCACCATGCACAGTCCCCCCCCCGAGGTACTGCTGAGAGACCAACCATGCATCTGCACATGAGGTACCCCACACGGGACAGGGCTTGCCCAGGACACCACCACCAGTGGTACAGCACCCTGCACAGTATTCCAATGACACACCCCGACCCACCACTGGCCACAACAGCCAGCACAGACACCCACAGTGGTGCGTGGAAGCATGCACAACACCGGATGCCACACAGTGCATGGACAGACACCCACCCATACCCAAGGACACAGCAACACAGGGACGCAGTGGTGGGGCAACCAAGCCCCCAGCGTGGGCCCATGTAAACTGTGTACACACAACCCGCAGTCCTCCATGGCACTGGTGTGCCAGCCACCCTGCGCAGGCACTGTGGACGCGTACACCACCATCATTCGCCCGGAGCACAAGTCACAGACAGTGGTGCACATCCCCTGCAACACACACAAGACACAGCATGGAGGTGGGACAACAACTGTGGAGGCTACAGTGTCACCTGAGGCAGACATGCACCACACCAGTGACAGGAGGCAACTTAGCAATGTGACAGGTACAGTGGCTGCCCTGCAGGGACTGCCACCACTGACATGCCAGCAGACCGTGCAGGTCACAGACGTGCATGTGTGTCAGCTGCACAGGCCATGGACGGGCTGATAGGGGCGCCATGGACACAGAGCACGCACCATGGACCACTGCACACAGTCATCCAGTGCACAGGGCACAACACACATACCACAGACACTGACTGATAGCTACCCCCACACCATAGTCACCTCCATACTGACACACACACATACCCATGACCACACAACCCCTGATGCCATGCACACCATTGCAGCTGAGCACCTATAGCCCGCTGCAAATCAGAGACCACCACAGTATTCATATCAAAATAACTGTATTGAACAAACATATAAAAGTCAACTATTTACAAGACTATTTACAAAATATATACAAGGTGGGGGGAGGGCCACAAACAAGGTGGAGGTGGGTAGGGGGCAGGGGTGGACAAATGGGACGGGAAAGGAGGGTGTGAGGGTGGGTCCAGGGGGGTAGGGGATTGCAGGGACTGAGGGACCCCTAGTGGGATGGCCACTCCCCACTCTGACTCCATCGTGCTCAGGGCCTCCGCAGGACCCCGGTGTTGTCAATCCTGCGGAGGATGTCCAGCGATGCCCTTGCCACCTGGAGTATCTCCCGCAGCCTCTCCCTTATCTCCTGGCGATGGCGTGTACCTAGGACAAGGCAGCACAGTCAATAGGTGTGAATACACAACCCCATACAGCCCACCCACTGTGCATGGCATACGGCCGTGGGACTTACCTCTGTGATGGTGTGTGACCACCCACAGTGACCACGTCCACATGACCTGCCCACCCAGGCACATACAGCCATGCTGAACGCTGCACACACACACCAGCCAAGTCACGCACAGCACCACCGTGGCTGTTTAGTGACATGGCTATGTGGTGCAAAGGCAGTGGCACAACCATGTACCTGGTGCACGCATGGACCACCATTGGCGCACTCCCAGACATGCATTGCCACTGGACAGTGCTGACTGTAACAAGTCGCGTGCATGGCAGTGGTGTCAATGGATGGTGGCCATGACCTGCTGCCCACCCTGTTACACAGCATGCAATAGTAATCATGGAGGTATGGCACTCACCTTAATCGGGCAGGTCCAGTGGGCGGTGAGGGCCCTCGCCCCACCTGGCTTCACTGTGCTCCTCCTGCCGCCGAAGATCACGGGCACGGTGGCATTCCTCCAGGCTTGTGGTGCAAACATGGAGAGAGGAACATCAGAACAATCCCGTGGCAAAGTCCCCCTGCCCCCAGGTGTGTGCCCTCCCACCCAGCCAGACCCACCCACCTCACACCCTGATAACACCACCACAGCCAAACCCGGACGGTCCCTCCCCATGTGCTGGACACATACAATAGTGTTACCCATATGGTAGATAAAAGTGTGGACATAACACACCTACCTGGCAGTGGACTGTACGCTCCCTGTGCGTGCCGCGAGCATCTTAGCGCTCAACTCCCTCCCGCCACAGGTCCCCATACCTGTGGCGACTGATCAGCTCCTCCCTGTTCTGTGGCCTCCTCAAGTGCAGTGGCACCTCCTCCCACACCTGGGTCCTGGACCTGTCCAGGGCGCCTCCCCGAACAGTGGCCCATAGTGTGGCTCCACAATGGCCACTAGGTTGGCCAGCTCTATTGCCGACCACTGAGCTGCCCTCCTGCGTGGCATGCTGTCTGCTTGATTTGGCAATATGGCGCCTGCAGCGCCGGGTTCCCCACTTGCAGATGCTGCTCGGTACAGTGCTGCCATTCCCTATTGCACTGTCACCAAACAGCTGCGATAGAGAAAATCACATGCCTGGACGCATGGTGCCTAGGGGGCAAAGGTCAGGCACAGGGTCAAGGGTCTCTGGCACATGGACATGCACAGTGCCATTGGAACCCAATGCATGTAGCGTGATTGGCTGCCTGTGTGCTACCACCATTAGTGGCTTACTGCGCAGTTGGCTCAGTGCACCTATGATGGCCCAGTGCCACAGCGCCATGTAGTGACCATCGCTATAGCGCCACTGGCACAATGGTGGCCATGCCCTGCATTGCCTACTGTGCACAGCACATCAGCAGCACAGCAGATGCCTGCATCAGCAACCCGGGAATGCGCAGTGAGGTGTGTACTACACTTGTCACAGAACTGCGCCATTGGCTCAGCATGTTCAACACAATTGCGCAAAGTGCAAAAGCGCGATATTCAGCCGTCATATGCAAATCATCTAATCAGCCATTCAATGGCACAGCACTGCAATTTGTATCCACTTAAAGTTGCGCCTCGCCTCATTTGCATGGGTTGCACTATAAAAGTGCGACATTGGGCTGCAGCGGCCATAGTCGGTTACTGCAGTCTATTGTTGAGTTGCATGCTGTTTGGGAGTGTGGACTGTGGATTTAGGGACATGCATGGGACTGCACAGTCACAGGTAACAACTGCCATTCTTACAGGCTAAATAATGACCGACCAAGTTGTGGGAGAGGATGAACACAGTGGTGGGAGGAGGAGGAGGCCTAACTTTACCAAGGCCAAGACCAAAGCCCTGTTTGAGGTCTACCTGGATCAGGAGCTGCTTCTCAGCGGACGGCAAGGAACACCTCAAGCCCATGCTGCTGCATGGAAGGAGGTGGCATGTGCTGTGAACCTGCATGGCAGCCACCAGTGCTCCGTGCAGGAGTGTAAGAAAAAGATGGGCATGCACAGGAGGAGGATAAAGGAGAAGGTGGCTGCCATCAGGGCAGCATGAGCTGCAACAGATGGGGGACAGCCGGAGGTGGTACAGCTGACCCCACAGGGGGAGAGACTTGCTGGAAGCATGCAGCGTAGTGCCATTGAGAGTGTTCCAGGTTGTTGCTTCCAGATGGGTGGTGGCCCATCACTGCATGGTAAGTCATGGTCTGTCTATGGGGGGGCAGGGTAGGTCACATGCAGTAATGCGACTTTGCTTTCCCTTACAGATCCTGAGCATCTGGATGGGTCAGCGGTGGTGGGCCTGTCCACTGAGGACAGTCAGCTGGAGATGGAGGAGGGCCCATCCACCTCCACAGCTATGCATGGATCAATGCAACAGTGGGGCCGCCTGGCTGTCCACACTGATGTCGTTGTAACAGGTGCAGAGGAAGCTCTGCCTGTGTCCCAGCGTGCTGGCATCCATGGATGCCAGCATGCTGTGACTGGGGCCAGTGCAGAATCCGTCACCAATGATGTTGTCGCTAACGTCAGGGCAGTGACACGTGTGTGCCATGGGATGGCCACACAGCAGGACACATCGTGGTCATAGCTGTGGGTGGTGCTGCCGTGGAGGCCTGTGTGTCATCACAGTCCCAGCCAGTGCCTGTCAGCACCAGTGGGGAAGCACTGGTGTTTGTTCAGGACAGTGTGACTGTTGCAGCCACTGCAGCAGCACCACTGAGTCCTGGGGAGCGGCAGCCAGAGGGGCAGCATCAGCAGTCGGCCAATGGGCTTGGGGGTACAGAGTTCAGCGGTGGCATCTGTGCACTGCCTGTGGACATGCCAAGACCTGGTCCTGGTGCGCAGCACCCACCCTCAAGGGGTGCTGAGCATCAGGGCCGCACACACCCTGAGGGACAGGATGCCGAGGAGGCAGATGACCTCTTGGATGAACACACCCACCTACTGCAAGCATCAGTCCAGCAGCAGATGCGGCTTGCAACATTGGTGGATGCACTGCGTGTGGCTCTGGAGTGGACAGAGGAGCATCGCAGCAGGGACACCGCTCTGATCCTGGCAGGGATGGACCATTTGAGGGAGGATGTGACCGCTGCCATTGACAGGCATGCACAGGCATTCACTGCTGTCATGGCCACAATGGGCACACAGTCAGGTGCCCATGCATCGCGGACACCATGCAGTGCACTGTCCACCCTCGTTCCCGGCGTCGTGCGACTCCCTCCCTGTCAACACTGGGTTCAGCAGTAGGCATCCTGAGCACTCATGGCGCAGGCATGTTCGGTGTGCTGCAGACCCCTGCACGAGAATGGTCATGTTCACGCAGTGGAACCCCTGGGGGACCATCGGTGCCACCCCATGAGGACAGTGGTCATCCTGTCAGTGCTGGCAGGTCTCGATGGGGCAGCCCACGCATCCATGGTGGCCAGGGCACTGTGTCTCATGACTGACCTGTCTCCCAGCATGGCTACTGTCTTGTGCTGCCCTGTGTGCATTGTGTCTTTCAGTGGACAGTGCACGGGTGGGTACCCGGCCCTGCACGCAGACACACAGTCCACCTACAAACCCTCCCGGCTGCTGTCTGCAGTTGTGTGTGCATGATGATGTTGCATTGTGCTGTACACCAATGTGCAATGGTGCTCAGCATCTGACACACACACATGGACAGGCAGTGGGCGTGGTGGCCAGTGGACATGTGTGTGGCTAGGGTTGGCATTCTGGGTAGGTGTGCTTCCTGCCCTCTGTGCACATTTGGTGTGTTGTGTGTGTGTGTGTGTGTGTGTCCATCTGCGTGGCATGTTAGTCCTCACCCATCCCTGGTTGTGTGTGTGCTTCTGTGCCCTGCCACTTCCCTTGATGGCATGCTCCCCTGGTGTGTGTCCATGCATGTTTGTGGGTTGTGCCTTAGCCACTGTTGGCTGCACATGGCCCCATGACTTCACTGGGTTGGCTGAAGTGCTCCTCTGTGGTGGTGTTCTGGTGCAGCTGTGCCAGCCGGAGCAGTCAGGGGTCCCTTTGCCCAAAGGGGGGCTGCCCATCACCATCATCACCGGGCGTCCTCATCATCCCCCATTGCTGTCCCCCTCTTCGACCTGTACAGCTATCCTACATTCATTGGCCATGTTGTGCAGGATGCAACAGGCCATTAATAGCCCACAGGCCATTGAGGGGCTGTACTGTAGGGCACTGCCGGAGGTGTCCAGGCAATGGAAACGTGCCTTCAACATCCCGAACACCCGCTCAATGACATTACATGTGGTGGCATGTGCCTCATCGTAGCGTTGCTGCAATGGGGTCGCGGGCCACCGGTAGGGTGTGAGCAGCCAGGGATGGAGTGGGTATCCACTGTCACCTGTGTATAGAGGGTGGAGGTTAGTTTGGTGATCTGCATCGCCCTGCCCTGGGCAATGTAGGCCACTACCCATGTCACCTCTGGCCATGGCCCCCCCCAGGCCCTATGATTGTCCATGTGGTTTGCATACTCACCCACTAGATGGCCAATGGGGATGTCCCCACTCTCAAATCTGTGGCACAGTGCCGACTGGTGCCAGATGAAGGCATTGTGTGCCCCCCCAGGGTGCCTGGCACAGACATTGATTATGCGCCCCTGGCATTGCACACCACCTGGCAGTTGATGCTGGCATAGCCCTTGCGATTGATGTATGCGGCCCCCCTTGGGGCCAGGTGGTGTGCGTATGGCCACATGGGTGCCGTCTATTGCCCCTAGTATGCCAAGCATAAGTGCTACCCTGTGGAACTCCTGTTTGTTTGCTGAGCACTCTGCAGTGTGCTGGGGAAATGAATGTACTCCACAGCATGTGGCAGCAGTGCACTGAGGAATTGGGTAAGGTGGTGTGATGTGGCCGACTGGGTTATGCCTGTGGTGTCCCCAGTTGGCCTCTGGAAGGTACCTGTGGCGAGCAAGCACATGCAAGCTGTTACTTTAGTCTCCACTGACAGGGCATGGCTCCGTTGTGTGGGTGCCTGCATCACATCACTGCACAGCTCACAGAACCGCCTCAGAATTGCCCTATTCAGGCAGTACTGCCCACAATCTCAGTATCACTGTACAGCTCGAAGCTGATGCGGGCTCGGTACTGCCTGTTGGGGGAATACCGCCGACGAGCCCTTCCATGGTCACGCCCCCCCTGCCGCCCACCTTCTCACCCCTCTCATAGCGGCCTCCATCTGGAAGGTGGCACTGGCCATGTCCCTGGCTTGTGTTCACCTCCCCGGCAGCTGTTACTGTATTCCCGCCGCTGTCCTCCCTGCTACTTCCCCTGCACCGGGAACACCTGCCTGTGGTGACCTCTGTGCTGTGTGGCACTTCCCCCTTCTGCACTGGCTGTGGCTCCCCACACCTTCCCTGTGCCTCTCTGTTCAGGGTGCCCTTTTCCTGGCCTGCCCTGTGTGTCCCTCCTGCCCTGTTTGTGTGGCTAGAGTTCTGCCTCATGTGCCTTCCCTGTAGTGTTCTTGTGCCTCTACCTTGCTCCTTTTTATTTTGGCTCATTTCCGCTATGGCGCAACTTCCACTTGCTCCCATATTGCACATGGCGCAAGTTGTTGAATATCGCACTGCGCCATTTATGCATGGTTCCTCCCCCTTCAGTTGCACATGCCTTCATTATCATTGCGCTGTTGCTCAGCATGATTTCAGGGGTGCAACTGCCTCCTGCTGAATATCGCAGAATGGTGCAATTTCGGACTTGCGCAGGCACAACCCTATTGCACATGGCTCAACTCTTTTGAATATCTGGGCCTATATATATATATATATATATATATTATTCTAACCCTTTGTCAGGTTTACAATGTTATTTCTAAGCCAAATGAAGTGACAATCTTTTTTCTTAAGAAAAAAAGTAATTTAGAACATTCAGGGCTCAGAGCTCAGTACTGGATTCAGTCCTTTTTAACATCTTTATAAGTGACATTGCACCAACAGAAGGAGGGAGGTGGTGTTACCACTGTATCTGTCACTGGTGAGACCACACCTGGAGTAATGTGTCCAGTTCTGGAAACCAAACCTCAAAAAGGCCATAGACAGGGTAGAGATCATCCAAAGCAGGGCAACAAAAGTGGTACAGGGGCTGCACCAAATGTCATATGAGGTGAGACTTAGGGCTACAAATGTGTACACCCTGGAAAAAAGAAGGGAGATAGGGGACATGCTAGAGTCCTTTAAATACCTCACAAGGGTGGAGACGGTATAAGAAGAGGTAATTTGTCAGTAAAGAAGGTGTACAAGAACCAGGTGGCATGCAATGAAGCGGGGGGGGCAAGTTTAAGAGGGATGTGAGGAAGTATTTCTTTACTGGGAGGGTGGTGGATGCCTGAAATAATCTTCCAGTGGGGTGGTGGGATAAAAGCAGTAGTGGACATCAAGCATACATGGGATAGGTATAAAGGAAAACTGGTATCAAAGTGGGGGTTGGGGAAAAAGATGGACGGAGACTAGGTAGGGTTTGCCATGGCAGAACAGGCAAGGAAAAGAGGGGCAGACTAGGTGGGTCAAGCAGTCCTTATCTGTGACAAATTCTATGTTTCTGTGTTTCATAATACCTAAATTCTGGTAGAATTAGAGAATTTTACTACCATATGAAACTGGAAGATGTGTGGCATCTGTATGAGTTAAAAGATGTAGGGTCAATCTGGACCAGTAGCATGGAGGGCTGAGGTGCTGGGTGCTTCCCCTCCAGCCACAACAGTGACTTGTGTTTTGAAACAGTTGCGGGTTGCTCAGAGGCTGGCTGAGGGAGGGAAGGAGGGAGAGAGTACTGATTGTAACAAGGACAGCTGTCCTCCATTACAGAGGTGGGTCTATGCATCCCATTAGACAGTTGCCACCTGGAGGTTCTAGGTAGCAGTGCATCAGAATGCCAGGGAAGGTGTCCCACCCACTTGATGCTGGCAGCATATTCTCAGAGGCAGAGTTCAAACAACGCATCATTGCACATGCTGCAGACTCAGGGGGAAAGTGGGGGGAATCACAAATTAGCAGGATGAAAGCCCAGTCTTCTGCATGCCCCACAGTGGCAACTGGGCTCCCTCATCCTCTGGCACAGGACAGCTGGACAAAATGGTAAGTCCCAGAGCTGGGTGATGGGGCTTAGGGTACCAGTCCAGAACTGGGCGATTTGGGCAGAAAGGAGATAAAATACTAATTTAACAAAAAAAATAAAAATAGGGTCAGATAAGTGTCTTGATCTCCACATTTGAATTTTGTTTATAATATATGATTATGGCATGTTAAATTTTTAAAGAACAAAATCCCTAAATATTAAAATTTGTTTACCTGAGGAAAACGTTGCTTTTCCAAAGACGAATGGTACTGGCATTTTACTGTACCTTGGATGTAGTTTACCAAATATGACATTCATTTTCTTTTTATTTATCCATCATTTAGTCTTCTGTTAGTAATATACACAGTACATCAAACTTTTTTTATAGTTAAAATTCCCCCTATTCTTCAAAATCTTCTGCTATCCCATCTTTCATGTTTCCTTGCTGTAAATCCTCAGCTGGGCACCACTTCTACCTCCTGTTGAATAACCTCCCTCTTCTCCTTGTTTGTCCTCCTCTCCATTTCACCTCAAAGATCATCTCGGTGGATTCACTGATTGCTTTTACTGTATGTTAATACCACTGTGAAGACTACTCTTATGGTTGTAAGAATGGTCTTATGTGCATTCTTAGAGTATGAGAACTGTGAACTGAAGGTGAGTAGTTCTGGTACCCCAAATGAGACCACTCTTACAACTGTAACAGTGGTCTCAGTAGCAGAATTAATATATCATTGCTTGAGTTTGATCAGCAACACATTCATTTTTAAAAAACCTTAACCCGAATATGTCTATTTCCAGGGCAGCTGCGCATGAGAGATATACTGTCACTACAGCATTGACTTTACAGTGACATGGTCGATACCTACAACATTGCCACATCGCTGTAAAGTCCACCTGGGACCCCGGCATCCTTCCCCAAGGTCCTACACCCCATCACCAACTCAGACCTGTCTCGGAGTTGAGAATCCCGAGTATGGGAGGGTGCAGGGAACACAGCCCCCTACATGGGGGGTGAGGGAGGTGCAACCCCCGCAGCAAAACAAGAAGTTTTATCTTGGTGGCACCAATCGAACCACAATTGCGATCAAGGTAGTGGTGTCAGGAAAACGCTGCGTCGACAAGAAATTGTCAATGCAGCGTCGTGGATCCTGCATCAGGCACTCTTCACAGAATAAGAGTGCCTCGCATGCAGAGGAAAGGAGTGCTCTGAATGGTCAGGAGCTCTCCCTTGATCTTTAATCCTGTAACTAGTCCTTAGCCTATTAATTTTCCTCCCTCTGTATTATACCCCCATCCCATGGTCTCTGGATTTACTGGTCCACTGACTACCAACTAATTACCCCCTCATGTACTACTGTTGTTAAAGAAAAACTAAACATGGTGGGGGACACTCCAATTGTAAAAGCATGTGAACAGATCTTTCAAATGAAGTATTGGGCTTACCTGTAGGTAACAGGAGTCCTGAGATATAAATATCTAAATCATCTGTAAACTATATCAAGGCAGTGGCCATTTCACGGACTCTTGAGGCAAAATGTCTTGTCACTGAAGGGCAAGCTGTAATTAACAACACATAGCTCTCCATAACATCAATGCCTGTTTCATGATTCCATGAAATGCCTGAGGCCTTGACTGAATTTACCGATGATTTATTTAGTTATATCTCAGGATTTCTATCACCTACAGGTGCTGTAAGCTCAATACCTCATTAGGAAGATCTTTTCATGGGCTTTCACAATTCAGTTGACCCCTGCAATGTTTACTTCCACATTAACTGTGTGCATTTTGCAATTTATAGTATATCTTATGATGTATATATTGAATCATTTTTATTTTGCTGGTATTTACTGTAATTAACCGATCCTCTGTTTTGTATTTAACCATCAGGTCTCACCTGTAAATGAGACTTGGCTCTGTGTATCTTCATGTCCTAAACTTTTAAAAAAATAGATACCCAATGTCACGTCATGCTGAGGGTATTAAATGAGCCAGTCTTGCAAATCCTTTTCACCTTACTGGACTCTGTTCTGAAGCAGTTTCTTTGGAGGACTGTGTCTCTTCACTCTGCAAGAACATTTCGTAGTTCAGCACTTTTGTATATCAGGGTGGTGTCTCATCAGTTTTCATTTATATACTTCTCAGCAAATAAACAGTGCTATAAACTATAGCTGGGTAAACTGAAAATGATATTCAAGTCTGGGTGTGTTTTACAAAGAAACTCTTTTATGTCAATATGTAAAGTAGCCTACAGTAAATTATACAATGGCAAGAAAAAATCCTGGACACTGATTGGTCAGTCTTGGGCTGGACCCATGCTGTTATCCCAGTGCAACATCACGGGTCTAGTCTCAGCCTCACTGTGAACCTGCAGATGAACGTTTGCTTGATTATGTGCTGCTTGATGTGCTTGATGATGTGCTTCATTGTTTCATCTTCTTTTAAAAACCAAAAATATTTTTCCACACAAAAACATTTTTAAAATGATTTTTTTTATTCTGTATAACAACGAGCCATTGTACAGTAGCAATAATGCCCGACAGGGTGTGTGTCATGCTGGGATAACGTCACGCCTCAGTTATTGGACGCACTCAGCCTGCAGCCTCGTGCCCAACCACCTGAGGTGTGACGTTATCCCAGCATGACACACACCCTGTCGGGCATTATTGCTTAATTAAAATACAAGTGACAAGTGCCAGCCCAGTGCCATGGTGGACTGAGGCACTGATTGCCACACCACTTTCTACAGCGGCGGCCCTGTCTTGGGAACAGAGAAGGGGCACTTGGGGGCAGGCCATGGGAAAGAGGATTGAGAGTCCATGGATGTCTATCCTTCTTTGGGGAGGGGTGACAGCACATGTCATTGCTTGCCTGATACCTAGCAGAAGCTAGATTGTACAGCAACAGTGACCACATCTCAGAAAGTCGGGCACAGGCACTAGAGTATTACAGTATCTGCACACCATACAGCCATGCCTCAGCATAGTGAAGATTAATAAAGGAGAGGGGAGGTGGGCAGAGGGAGACAGTGAAAAGGCAGAGATACTGAATGAATACTTGTGCTCAGTATTCACAAAAGAAGAAGAGGAGGAGTTACCTAAACCAAACAGTAGAAGCACTCTGGATAGTGGGGTTGACACCAGTCCATTTACAGAAGAAAGAGTACTGAAAGAACTCCTAAAACTCAAGGTGGACAAAGCAATGGGGCCTGACAGGATTCACCCTAGAATCCTAAAAGAGCTAAGGGAGGACCTAGTGACACCACTAACCACACTTTTTAACAAATCATGGGAAGATGTGGTGATACCTGAGGACTGGAGGAGGGCAGATGTGATTCCCCTTCACAAAAGTGGGAGCAAGGCAGAAGCAGGAAACTACAGACCTGTTAGTTTAACCTCAGCGGTGGGGAAAATGATGGAATCACTTCTGAAAGAAAGAATTATTGAGTACCTAGAGGCCAGCGGGGCACAGGACCCAAAGCAGCATGGATTCACAACAGGAAGGTCATGTCAGACGAATCTAATCAATTTCTTTGACTGGGTGACCAAAGTATTAGACCAGGGAGGGGCTGTGGGTATGGCCTACCTAGACTTTAGCAAGGCATTTGACACAGTCCAGCACAAAAGATTAATAATCAAGTTAGCCAGCCTGGGAGTGGGTCCCAGGGTGGTAGCTTGGGTAGCAAACTGGCTGCACAACAGGACACCGAAGGTAATAGTGAATGGAACACATTCTGAAGAAAGGGGGGTTACCAGTGGAGTACCTCAGGGCTCAGTACTGGGTCCAGTCCTCTTTAACGTCTTTATAGGTGACATTGCAGAGGGTCTGAAAGGAAAGATATGCCTCTTTGTGGATGACATAAAGATCTGTAACAGAGTTGATACACAAGGGGGGGTAGAAAGGATGAGAAGGGACTTGGCAAGGTTGGAGGAATGGTCAGACATATGTCAACTTAGATTCAATGCAAAGAAGTGCAAAGTAATGCACCTGGGAAATAAAAATCCAGGAGAAGAGTACACAATAGCAGGGGAGGTACTAACGACAACAGTAATGGAAAGGGATCTGGGTGTAGTCATATCAGATGACCTAAAGGTGGGTAAGCAATGTGAGAAGTCAGTAAGGAGAGCCAGGGGGATACTGGGATGCATAGGGAGGGGCATCACAAGTAGAAAAAGGAAATGGTTATCCCTCTGTACAGACAGTTGGTGAGACCCCATCTGGAGTACTGTGTGCAGTTTTTGGAGACCTCTCGCCGAGGACATAGACAGGATAAAGCAGTCCAGAGGAGGGCAACTAAAATGGTGCAGGGTCTACATCAGAAACCATATGAAGAGAGACTGAGAGAGAGCTTAAATGTATACCCTTGATGAAAGGAGGGACGGGGACATGATAGAAACTTTTAAGTACCTCAAGGGAATCAACAAAGTCCAGGAGGTAGCATCTTTCAGAAAAGAGATGTGTAAGAACAAGGGACACAATTTAAAGTTAGAGGGACAGCTCAGGGGTAATGTGAGGAAATTCTTTTTCACGGAGAGAGTGGTGGACGCATGGAACCGCCTTCTTGGAGAGGTTGTGGGGTCTAAAACAGTGGGGGAATTCAAACATGCATGGGACAGACATAAGGCAATTATAGTGGGGGGTTGCAGGCTGTTGGTTAACTAAAATCTGCAGCTTATCCAGAAGGTAGGGAAATGGGCAGACTGGGTGGGCCAAGTGGTCCTTATCTGCTGTCAAAGTCTATGTTTCTGTGTTTCTATGTAGCCCATGCAACAACCTCGGGGATGAGGTGAAAATTAGAGGAAAATAACCCCAAGCAGCAGGATGAGGATGGCAACTCCACAGGCTCACACCACCACCAGTGGCACCCACTCATCCATAATGGTAAGTACGATGTTGGGGTAAGGCTTGGTATAGTGGGAAACAAGGCTGTGGGTTGCCATCAAAAGAGATCTCCTTGCTATGAAATGGACGGAAACAAAAAATGAAAAAAAAGCAGGTTGTGAATTGTGATTTAGGCTTTTATTCTTTTGTTATCCTGAACATTTTTCAAGTGTCAAAACTCAAATTGTATGTCTAGATACACAATTTTTCTAAATACCCTTTAAAACATCTATGAGCCCAAGCGTGCATTCAGATTGTTTGTAAGGTAACAACACAAAATAACCTCTTTGGCTAGAAAGGCATGTAAGGAATTAAATCCAGGGCACCAGAAGAGCTTTTTGGGAATACTAGAAGAGCAGAATGTGGTTAGAAGGGTAATGTATAAGTAAAAGCTAGAAAAAAGCAAAGAAATTATTAGGAGGGGAAAAGTGGACACAGAACTAATGATAACAGAGAGGATCAAAAAGCAAGCAATCTTTATTTGTTAAGCCCTATTCCAAAATTGGATCATAGCGTTGTACACAGCATTAAAAATGTAAAATTATACAATTATCAAATATCAAGTAAAAATTTAGACAGTAATCCAAAGTAAAATAATAGCAATATAAAGAACCAATCGGACCAGGAAAGCAAAAGGAAGTAAATGTGTTTTCAGGGTAGATTTAAAACCCTCGACAGTCAGGCACTCTCTAATCCAATGGGGTAGAGAATTCCACAGGGACGGGGCTGCAAAAGCAAAAGATCGAGCACCAGTGGTCTTAAAGCAGACCCTGGGAATCTCTAGCAATCTCTCATTGGAGGACTGGAGTGAGCAGCGGGGGCAGTAGGGACAGGGAAGATCTTACAGGTAATGGGTCCCTGCCCGTGTAGGGCTTTATAGGTCAGTAACCTGACCTTGAAGGTGATCTGCCAATGTACCGGCAGCCAGTACAGTTGACAGAGCAGAGGAGTGACATGGCTAGATCTTGATAGACCAGTCAACAACCTAGCCACCATGTTCTGAACCAGCTGCAGACGGTGGATATCAACCCACGGTACCCATAGGTATAGAGCATTGCAGTAATCAAGGTGAGAGGTCACAAAGACATGGACCAATGTTGGAAGATCACCAGGCGGAACCAGGTGCTTAATCCAGGCAATGTTCCTCAGATGGTAAAATGAGGATTTAACGACACTAGACACTTGAGATTTTAGTGTCAGGCCGCTATCGAATACAACACCCAGATTTTGCACCCAGCCTGAGGTAAGCAGCTGGTCACATCTGAGCCAAAGCCCAGAGGGAAGACCTGCTGCCAGCCCCATGCCTTGAAGACCTGGGTCCACAACCAGCACCTCAGTTTTGCCAGAGTTCAACTTCAACCAGTTGGCAGTCATCCAGTCTTGGATGTCGGAGAGGCAGTTATTACGGACCGGGACCAAACCACTCTGTTCGGGCACAAAGGACATGTAGAGCTGGGTATTGTCTGCATAGCAGTGAAAATCCAGTCCATACTGCATTATAATGTCTCCCAATGGCAGCATATACACTGCAAACAACATGGGGACAGCATGGAGCCCTGCGGAACCACACATGATGGGGGAGAGGGGCCAAGGAATAAATTTCTGACACCACTCTCTGCATCCTGCCAGTGAGAAATGATCGAAACCAACTGAGGACAGTACCCAACAGTCCACAGAGTGTCCGCAGGTGCTCCAGCAATACCCCATGGTCCACAGTGTCGAACACTGCAGAGAGATTGATGAGAACCAAGATGGAATGGCTCCCCCAAACTTTCGCTATCAGGAGATCATTAAGTACCCTAACCAATGCAGTATTGGTACTATGCCTCTTCATAAACCCAGACTGAAGAGGATCATAGACATCATGAGAAGTTAAATGGTCATCCAGCTGTACCAGAACCACCTTCTCAAATACCTTGCCCACAAAGGGCAGGTTAGAGACAAGTCTGTAGTTCTCTAAGCAGTCTGGGTTGAGGGAAGCTTTCTTCAAGAGGGGGGAGACTACAGCCTTTTTCTGGATGTCCAAGAACACCCTTGAGTCTAATGAGCTCCAGACAATCTCCGTTAGAACCGGGCCGATGACCTCAATGCACCCTACAAGGAGACTCATTGGGCCCAGGTCCAAACTACAGCTGGTTGGGTGCATACCCTGGATGACTCACACAATGTCCACGATCACTGGCTGGCCAAAATTGGACCAGGCAGGCCAAGTTCCAGCCACCTCCTGCAAATCACAGCAATACCCATTGGATGGTGTTGGACGGAACTCTGACCTGATAGTGGCAACTTTATTGGCGAAGAATTGAGCAAACTCATTGCACTTGATTTTCAAAAAAGTTTTCAGTAACTGAAGACAGGTTGGTTTCACAACCTGGTGACAGCAGGAAAAGCTGATCAGGTCAAATCCAAGCCATCATAATCTCTTTGGACAGGAATTATGCCTTCCTACAAGACATTGTCGATTGATATTCCTTATAATGAGCTATCAATTTAAGTTTGTCACCAAGCAGGCCCGATTTCTTCTAACATGGCTCCAATCTTTGGCCCCTATGCCTCAACTCCATCAAAGCCCCATCAAACCAAGGAGACTTTGGGCAAAGAGTGAGGGGTTGAACATGGACAGGAGGCAGGGAGTCGAGAGCCCCTGTCACTGCCTCATTATAGGCTAGCATCAGCTCCCTGCTTACACACAGCATACCTGATAGGTCCAGCACTGCCATAAGACTGTCTGGGGTCAGACTACTTAAAGGGTGGTACCGGACCATGATAAAACTTTCTTCAAGAACATAAGCAGAAAATGACAAGCAAAGGATAACATAGAAAGGATGATGATGAATAGAGAAAGTGTGGAGGAAGATGAAAGGAAGGCAAATATTAGTTCAGTGTTCACTGTGGAGGACACAGGATCCATCTCAGACAGCAAGATAAGGTTAATGGGCACCATCAGCCACAGATCAGAGACAGGAAACAGACCTAAGGAAATAGTGCTGAATGTGCTACAGGAGATAAACATAAACATGTCCCCAGGGCCAGATGGGCTGCACCAAAGGGCACTGAGAGATACAAGGCAAACCATAGCAGTACCCTTGGGAGTCCTATTCAGCAAGCCACTGGCAACAGGTGAACTAACTTTGGACTGGAGGGTGAGGACCTTGGTTCCCCAGCACAAGGGCTAGGGTAGGGAGAACCCAGGTAATTGCAAGCCAGTGAGCTGTATGTCAATAGTGGGCAAGCTACTAGAGACAATTGTAAAAGAACATTAGTTGAAATCCTAGTGGATAAAGGGCTTATGTAGAGGAAGCAACATGGGTTCATGAAATGCAGGTTGTGTCAAATGAACTTGACTGATATTTTTTTAATTATGTGACGTGGATGGTAGATAGGGGGCAGGCAGTTGCCATCTTGTACCTGGACTTCGGCATGGACTTTGATTTGGTGCCACCAAGGAAGCTAGTAAAAAAAGGTAGGCAAATTAGTACTAAGGCTTACTAGGTGAACTGGGAACTGGTTGACAAACAGGACTCAGTAGTCATAAATGGAAAGTTCTTCAGGAAGGTTACAAGTGGGTTGCCTCAGGAGCTCGTCCTGGGGACGATACTTTTTATAATGTATATTGGTGACATCTGGGTGGGGTTATAAGGGAAAGCGAATCTGTTTTCAGGCAGTACAAAACTCTGTTGGAGAGTGGAAAGTAGGGAGGGAATGAAGCACATAAATAAAGGGATATAAACAAGCGAGAGCAGTAGTCCATAATTTAACAACTTAAGTTCAGTGCCAAGGAATGGAACATGATTCACATTGGTAACAAAAATCCAAAGACATAATATTGCATCACTGGGGTCAAGGTGCAGCACTTAACGGAGAGAGATGGGACCTGGAAGTGATTAGCAACAGTTTGAAAACCTCTTCCTAATGTATGTCTTATGGGAAGGCAAACGGGATGCTGGGATGCATAAGGTGGGGTATCACTAGATATGTCATCCCTTGGTGTAAGTGGCAAACAGTAGGAGTTGGACATGTCCCTAAGTAGGGTCTGCAGATCATCTGCAGGAAGATCACAGTTCTGTAGTTGACTCTGTATGTACAGGTATCTGATAGCATGATTTGTAGGTGGCAGCTAGGTACTGTAAGGGATACTAAAGATTCTCTATCTGAGGGAAGCTTAACATCACAGTTTAGAAATGCCTAATTTGCACAACTGTGTAACTGTGTAGATGTGTGTTTTGTCTAACTTTCTATCTAGGGTAGGGTGGTTTATGGAAAATGAGGTTTCAGGCAGATGAAAGACACTAGTAGACCCTGGGTATTATTGCATGCAGTATAGGTAGGAGTCAACTAGGTGTTGTGTGAAGGGAGACAGCAGACTTCATTGAGCACTGGCATAGCAAGGTGATAGTCAGCCACAGGGCTGTGGGGCACTCATCTCACAGGTTATGCCCCGTAGGAGGAAACACTGCCCCATATGAAAGACATCTGTCAAGCTCCAGGTACAGTTGGTAGCAGCAAGGTATTAGTTATCCCTTCTGCAACATCAGCTGAGCTGGTACCCATAGGCACACCCCATACCCCCAGTCCTCCAAAGGCCCACTGGCCAAGGGAGCTGGAGGATGGTGGGGAGGGAGACAGGGAGGAATGGCAGGGATGGTAGGGGCAGTCACAAGGAGGTTGTCTAAGCTCACTAAATCCTGACAGAAAAACACTTTGTGCCCTTGGAAGAGGAGCAGGTACTTGACTCCTTCAGGGGGCCTTGCAGCCACTCGGAAAGAGTATACAGGATGATTTGATGACTCTCAGTGGTGAGAACAGGAGAAAGACAGCAAGGAGTATCCAAGTTAGGGCTGATTACTCCCTCCTTAAATAGTGCTAAACTGGCTGGCTAATCAATCAATAGCTGCAGTTAATTATACTGGTGACCAACATGGCTACTAAAGTGGAGGGATAGGAACAAACATAGTAAAAACACAAATTAATATATTTTTGATGATGCCAGCTGGAAAGTTACAACATACATATACAAAGCTAAAAAAATAATATATGAGTTACCCTGTAGAAAACAAAAAGCCAAAATATAGTGAATACTGCTAGGGCAACCATGAGCAACATTTTGTGCTGCCACAGGGGAGTTCTGATTACATCAGACCTCAAGAGCGAAGCTTGAGAGGTCCGATGTAATCAGAAGCCTGAGGTGACAGCTCAGGCTGGTTGGGCATGTGGTTGCCCAACCAATATTTTTATAGTATGTAGTTTTTTTTTTTTTGTTTTAGTTTTTATTTTAAAAAATGAAAGTGTTTCACAGCACTGCCATGGCAGGCAGGCAGTGTGAGTTCAGAACTTGAACTGATTGCTGTGCGCATGGCAGCACTGTGAAAAACACCAGCTGTCTCCAGGATTTCCAATCAGTTGGAACCTTGTTGCATCACACAAGGGTACAACCACATTCCATGACCTTTTAACTGTGGTAAAATAAGGTTTCAGCTGCTGGCATGAAAATCTATACAGAACAAACCCTCAGTATACATAGTAACCTTTTATCAATAAAGTGACCAAAAGTATTTCCTATCTATCTATATACCATATACCAAAAAATTTTTTAACAAAATATATTGTTCACCTACCTAACCCTAGAGGTGGCAATAAGCGTAACAATCTTTCACAAAGGGAATCCTACTGGATTTGCACATTGGATAGTCTGAGCCCAAGTGGTCTGAATGTGAAAGGGGCCTTCAAGTCATTCATATGACGTGCCAATACATGACTAAACATTAACTTGGACTGAACTAAATCTACATTATGAGCTATTTTCTTAAAAATAATGTTTTCTACATTTGTTAATTTGCCATTTTTGTATTAACATCATTGTGTTTCTGTTTTCTTCTCTCCTACTCTCAGGTGACAGTCCTTCCTTCGTATTGCAGATCCCCCAATCCCCTATTAAAGGCTTACAGTAGGCTGCCAGGAGACATCACAGCAGAGGAATTTGACAGGCTTCATGGTTTGAACCCATCTTGTCCCATGCCACCGTTCCCTTTCCCTATACCATTCCCTTATTCATTTACCCTACCCCTTTTTCCTCCTCGCCCCCCCACCCCTTAATTTGATGGACACTGCACTTCTGGACTTCATCCACAAGGTGGCACAGGCACTTGATGCCGGGGAGTCCACGGGTGCAGTGTTCGTCAATTTGTCAAAAGCATTTGACTTCTTAAACCACGAAATATTGATTGCTAGGCTGAAAAAAATGGAATGGACCCTGGTCCAATTGGTTGGTTTAGGTCTTATTTGCATTAAAGAGTTCAGAGAGTGGTAATAAAACGAACACTTATCAGATTTGGGTTATCTAACAAAAGGTGTTCCCCAGGATTCTATCCTAGGGCTGCTACTGTTCTTAATATATGTGAATGAATTACCTGATCATATACTGTACAAAACACCCATATCAGATTATATGCTGATGACACTGTGTTACTGACATCAGCCAAATCACCTAATTTAATGTGGCAAAACTTCAGACATATTGTGACATACTACAGGATTGGTTTTGTAATTCAAGGTTAGTACTAAGTATTGAAAAACTCAAGTAATGTTTTTTTAAAAAAAAAAACAGCAAAACAAAAACTTAAAGCAAGATATTCAGAATTTGGACATACTAACTCAGGAAGGTTATACACTTTTAATAACAAATAAATAAATGCCTTGGAGTTGAGTTGGATAGCTCATTAACATTCGATGACCAAACTGATTCCATAACTAAAAAGGTCAAGGCTAGAATAGGAGCTATGAGAAGGTCAGCATCTATAGCAGTGATGCACGGATATTACTTTTTTCCCAGATCTTGGGTGTCAATTTTTTTTTTATTTTGATCTGACCAAATCTGGTTCAACATCGGGTCAGATATTACTGTTAATTAGTTATAAAAAAAAAAAAAAAACAGGTTGTACACTAATAACTTTTGATAACTTTGGGAGGCAGTATAGTGCAGTGGTTTAAGGCTCTGAGCTGCAAATCTGGAAACCTGAGTTTGAATCCCACAGTCCCCACTTGCATACTGTGTGACTCTGAGCAAGTGTCTTAACTTCCCTGTGCTCCCAGGTTGCACCTGTAAACAAGCTTTCAGCTTAGTGTGTCTCACCTGGTTAAACGATTGAGGAAAAAAAAAACTTTTATTGCAAAAGCATTAAACTTTTATTTTAAAATAATTGTATGCAGCTTTTGAAGCTTTAAAAGCTCACAATTAATTTATATTGCACCTGCTGTTATCAATAATAGTGCATAGACTTATAGACAGGACGAAGGAAAGCGAGAGTTGTGGGGGGTGACCACATCACATGTGCTACTGCAACAGTTAATAAAGTTAAAAAAGGCAGTACGACATTTTAGAAATTTTATAGCAGATTCTGTTTCAAAAATAGTAACATGTTAGTGTTCTCTGTGAAAAGACGAGAACGATACTCTGAAATAATGTCCCCTACATCACTGAACATTCGTTCACTGGGAACACTACTGGGAGGTACAGACAGATAGTGTTTTGCTAGTCTGTCAAACATTGGAAAGTGAAGATTGATTATTTCCCAGTACTGGATGGCATCTGATGTTTTTTTGGGGAGAAGATGTTCAGAAATAAATATTTCAATCTCTGTGTTTCTGGATGTGACCTCAGCATTTTCTGTGGCTGTGGGAGAAAAGGTATGTTTTAGTGTCAGCAAAAAAGCATTGCAGTACAACAGAGTACATGACATTGATTAGTAGCCAAAGGATACTTACTTTCCTGAGGCACAGCATCACACTGTGTAAATGTGTCCCATGGGTCCTCAGCCTTCACCTCAGGCTTTTGAATGGGATCCACTCACACATATTTAGTGCATCTGGGCTGAACATGCTCGAATTCATCAACTAGTTCTTTTGCAATTGCCCGGGCAAATGTTTTCCCACTGTCCATTCTGAAAAAATGCAGTTTGTTTTGGGGTCAAGGAAAGAAGCAGCTACTAATTCCTTGGATGCCTCATAGTGCTTAAAAGGAGAATCCATTGCTGCCAACAGAGTTTTCCGCATTGATAGTAAGCCAGGGATCTTTATTGCATCTATGGTATGATAAAGTACTGTAGAAGTGGGTATTATGCCTGACACACAGGCTGATTGCAGGCTTAACCTTCTAGTTTAGTGCTCAAATGGCTTTAAAATGCAGCACACACTTTCTGCAAGTGACCACTGTGTAGAGCTAAGAGTTCTGTCCTCAGTCTCAGAGGCATACACTGTAAGAACTTGCCTCTGCTTCAACAGCCTTTTCAACATGTGATAACTTCTATTCCATGGGTTTATGTGATAACGGCGAATGCCTAAAGGCTATCACTGTTATCGCTCAGTCAGTGTGCCGAAAACATTTTCGGCACTCTGACAACCCCAGCACATCAGGACAATGGCGCCAGGACAGTGTTTTACTGCTTTCTGTGGGGGCTGTGCTTACACCTCCTTACTTAAGAATTCTCATCTCCAGGGGGTGCATGTTAGGGGGATGAAAGCAGTAAAAATAAAGGTTCGGGATGAGTGCAATAAAATTACACCAGTGCCCGGACCTGAACCGGCACCTCACCCACCCTAACCACTAGCCAACCCCCGACGACACAGCTCAGCCAGCCACCGCAGCACCACTCCCTACAGCCTCCCAGCCCATGCTTGCCATGCTCGCTCCCACCCACCCCCCGCGTACACATAGCGACATCCTGTCGCCCAGTTTGCCCACACCCTGATCCGGTCGCCCAACCCTCCCATAGCCATGAGGGATAGCACTGGGAAGGAGTCTCCGTTACGGATGGTGCCCTTCCTCATGCGCCCACCTCATGGGTTACCCTATTCCAACTGGTGGGGACGTCTTGAATAAGTCTGTATACAGGCACTTGCAGGCTTTTCTGTAGAGCAATTAGTTTTTCTGTAACACTACTGGAGTGTTTAAAATATCCCACTATTGCTCTTCTAACTGCCAGCAAGTCTTCACACAACTTTTGCTTAATTATGGCCTCATGAATGATTAGCTGCAAAGTATTTGCTAAGCACCCCTCACTGGGAACACCACTTAACTTCATTGGTTTGGTTATATTAGGCCAATTATCCCTAATGACTAAATGCCTTTGACTGGCTTGCAACCCCCAATTGTCAAGCACCTGCATAAATTCTCTGCATAAATTTTCACCAGTGTGCCTTTGTGTTAAATGTTTCAGCTCAAGCATAGCACCTTTATGTTTGAAGTTAGCATCCAACCAATGCACAGTGATTAAGAGGTATGATTCAATCGAATACTCTGCACTCCATGCATCAGTGGTGAAACTAATTGCTGGCACAGATTGCAGTTCACTTAATAACTTTTGCCAAAGCTTCCCATACATACATGGAATAATATTATCAGAGAAATGCCTCCTTGAAGGTGTCACATACCTTGGCTCTAACACTGACAGGAGTCTTTTAAATCCCACATTATCAACAGTCATCTCGGCTATGCTCTCTGTAATCTGCTTTGCACTTGCATGATCATTGGGTAAAAGGAGGGTTCGGCTATGCAAGCTTCCTGTATAGGCTGCCCTTTTTTAATTCTTTTTGCAGGAGGCTCACAACATTGGTGTACCGACGCATGAGCGAGACCCCGACTGTGAAATCCCTCACAGCGACAATTTCAACAAGCTTCAA
The DNA here is from genome assembly GCA_016271365.2 of Neoceratodus forsteri. Taxonomy (NCBI): domain Eukaryota; kingdom Metazoa; phylum Chordata; order Ceratodontiformes; family Ceratodontidae; genus Neoceratodus; species Neoceratodus forsteri. The sequence continues at coordinate 1,649,160,370 of CM057450.1, forward strand.
AACTGTCATTGTGGGGGACCCGCGGACAAAATTTCACCCTTTGGACGATTTTTGGGGCCCCCCTCGAGTTAACGCCAACTGGAGTTAACAATCTCTAGAAGGGAGGGGCATAGCCCCTTTGATAGAAAACAGACCGATGTCTGACAGGTGAAATTTCACCTGTCGACAATGGGGATGTCTCTATGCCAAATGTCGACAACAGTGTTCTCACGTCGGGAAAAAGTAAACCCAAGCATTCATCTCTGGAAATCTAGGCAAGCTTCTCTTTCTCTGCTAACAGCTCTACGTGCTATGATTTATGTTTATTTTTTAAATGATTAAGAAGGCTTGAAGTCCCATAACTTTTCACAGAAGAACCCTGATTTATAAAAGTAGGGGTAGTACACAGAATACACTTCGCTTTTGCACCAATTTCAGCATCTAAGTAGAAATACTGCCAGACTAAACTTTTTTGAGACATTTTGGCAGAAAAAAATAACGAGAATGGACAAACATGAACAAGCAGCTTGTACTCACAGTGTCCCTGCAGCTAATGATTGTTAACTGAACCGGTTCCTTAAATAGCCAGTAACCGATCAGGCTGGATATTCAAAAAAAATGGAAACATCTGACCGGATCGGATCGGATCACTAGATCAGATTTCCATGCATTACTAATCTGTAGTTACACCACAGATGTGTAACATGATTGCTATCCAACACATTTTACAAGTCCTGGAGTATGGCAGCTCTGTCTATGGGTTTGATGGTCAAAACCGATGCATAAAGATAACCATTCATATAATCGACTTGCAAGATTTGTATTAGATTGTCTATTTAAAACTCACCATTATCTTATGTATCAGCAGTTAGGGTGGGACAGTTTGTCCCTTCATTTGAAGAAACAATATATGTTAAATAATAATAATAAATAAAACTTTCTTTATAAGGCGCCTTTCTAAAACCAAGGCGCCGAACAAGTTTAAAAACATTTAACATGTCAACACATTGCAGCAAGTCAGTTAATACACAAACATCATCATCATCATCATAAACATCAAAACATTAAAATTAAAACATAAACAATCAGTCACCAAATTTCTGGTTCCATAAATGGGTTTTTAAAGCCCATTTAAAACCCTCCACAGTCGTGCACTACCGTAACTGGCAGGGTAGAGAATTCCAAAGAGAAGGGGCCACATGCATAAATGCCCGGGCCCCAGAAGATTTCAAACAAACTCTTGGAATCTCTAGCAACCCCACACCAGCTGAGCGGAGTAATCGCTTGGGGAGGTAAGGAATCAGAAGCTCTTTCAGGTAGTCAGGACCCTGACCATGTAGGGCTTCATAAGTCAACAAACAGACTTTAAAGGTGATTCGCCATTGTGCTGGCAGCCAGTGCAGACCGCGCAGCACCAGAGAAATATGAAAGCAGCGAGAAGTTCCTGTCAAAAGCCGGGCTGCTGCATTCTGCACTAGCTGTAAATGGTGAATTTCAACCCCCGAAATCCCTAGATAAAAGGAGTTACAGTAAACCAAGTGGGAGGACACAAAGGCATGAACCAGCGTGGGAAGGTCACTGGATGGAACAAGGTGCCTAATCCTTGTGATATTCCTCAGATGGTAAAAAGAGGTCTTGACGATGGATGACACTTGTGAATGCAGGGTCAACCCCTCATCAAAGATTACCCCCAGGTTACATACCTGTTCAGAGGCCATGAGATGCTGACCCCCCGGGAATAATCCCGAGGGGGAACCTACCCCCGACCCCTCTACCCGGCGTCCTGGATCCACAACCAGTACTTCAGTCTTTCCCGAGTTCAACTTCAGCCAACTCGAATCCATCCACTCCTGGATTTCTACCAAGCAGTTATTAAAGACCGAGAGAGCTCTATTCTGGTAGGGTGCAAAAGAAAGGTATAGCTAGGTATCATCAGCATAGCAATGAAACCTCAGCCCATACCTCCTTACAATGTCTCCGAGGGGCAGCATATACACTGCGAACAACATAGGGAACAAAACCAATCCCTGAGGAACCCCACAAGACAGAGGAACTGGGTCTGAAGAATAAATCCCAGACACCACCCTCTGAGTTCTTCCAGTGAGGAAAGATGTAAACCACCTGAGGACTGTACCTGACAGGCCACAGATGAACCTCAGATGGTCAAGCAAAACCCCATGGTCCACAATGTCAAACGCTGATGAGAGATCAAGAAGAACCAGGATGGAACGGTTCTTCCAATCTCTAGCCATCAGGAGATCATTGAGCACCCGAACCAACGCTGTCTCAGTACTATGCTTTTATGTTGTTAATATACAAAGTTAAAAACGGACTGATCAAGGGAAGTCTATCTATTGATTAGGAGGCAAACTTGCAAGGATAATATTTAAGGGATGTAATACACCAAGGTTTTACAGTTCCAAAAGTAAGAACAAAATATGGTCACGTGACATTCCAGTATAATGCAGCCAGAATATGGAATGCAATTTCTCCTTTTTTGTAGATTCTATTTTTGCTCTAGAGGTCCAGATCATCCTTCCAAAGTACCCACTTGACTAGCTGCCACTGTTCCCAGTCTGAAACCTGACCCCATGGCACGTCCAGCCCCATGGATCAATCCCTGGGAGAGGGTCTGTCCTACCTCAGTGGCCTTTCTGAAATTAGAGAGACCTACTATGACATCGGATCTGCCACAGGAGATCTGATGTGGTTAGGTCCAACAGCTCGATGTGGCCAGGTCCCCAGGGTTTCCTTCATCTCTGCTGGGCCTCCAGGGTATTTTTACTTGTTTGTTCCCCCTCAGAGCGCAAATGTGCCATGACGTCTGAGCACCATCATGCTGACATCAGCCTCTTCTAAGCCCCCTTACGTGGCACCACTCATGTTAAGTCCCTGATCTCCATTGGGGGCCAACAGAGAGTGGTGTGATCTCCAGAACCCACCCTGTGAGGGGAGAGCAGTACTCCAGATGCTCAATCCCTCCTACCCACCCTGACAACCTAAGTCCACTCCCGAACCTGGGTCGCCGACATGGCGTTAGGTGTGGCGTCCAGTGCCTCAACCCTCAGCACCACCGGGCCGAGGCAATTTCTTCTTCATTGAGAAACTTGCCTATAGAGATGTTATGAAATAAAATTTTTGCTGGTGAAATTGCTGCAAAATTGGTAATTTTGCCATGTGAAATATTTCGTGAAATTGCAAAATTTCACCTGAATCCCCCCAGATTTACACCAATTTCCTCATCCCCCAAAAATAAAAATTTCATGCACTCCCTGGTGTCTAGTGGACCCTGCACTCCCTGCCCTGTCATGATGATAGTGCCCCTGTTTCCCCCAGTACCCCCAATCGGGTACAAGCACATGCTCATTCACTGAAGCGCTCAGTCAGGCTGCCAGCAGTGGAGATGAGTGGAGGGCTATACTGGTGGTCCACTCAAGGTACTGAGCAGGGATTGAGGGAGGTGCACTATCTGATGATAGGGTGGGAGGTCCTGAGCCCAAAACATAAAATTACTAATTTTATGATGGCAACCATCACTTGGGCAAAACAAAATCCTCCATGATCGAGCCAGAAACTGTAAAAACAGAAGTCAGGTGGCACTACACACTCAACAGCTCGATCCCCAGGCACCAAGCCATGTTGCCCCATTGTCCCTACCCACACTAGCATCTCCCAAGGCTTAGTGCTCGAACACATCCTCTTCTCCATCTTTCTAAATTCCCTCCCCTCTGTATGTACATTTGCATCCATGTGTATGCTGATGACACTGTCATATTTGCCTCAGGCTCCTCCGTACTAGACCTGACGAGCAGACTCCAACTGGCTTTTACCAATATCCATCACTGGTTCTGGTCAAATCAGCTTTCCTTAAATGGTACCAGACAAAAACTCTCTAAACTGCCAGCCCTGCCCTCCTTCCACACTCTGAATGGGACTAGCCTTGAAAACGTCACAACTTTCAAGTACCTAGGAATTTGGCTTGACAGTCACCTAGATTTCTCTGCTCATGTGAACTACTTACATAAAATGCTTCACCCTGAACTTGGTGCACTGTATAGGAAATGAGGGTGCATCCCTTTGCCAGCCCCACAGAGCCATTGTGCAGAGAATGATTCTTCCTTTCTTTGACTACGGTGCCACTATCTATGCTAGTGCTCCCAAGTCTACTCTGACCAGACTGGATCCACTCTTCCACTCCTTCTGTAGGTTTGCCCTGGATTTCCCTCCCCCCAAGACCCACGACTGCCACCTCTACACCCCTCTCTCTCTCCTTTCCCTCCCTTGAGGCCAGACGACTTGTTCATTGCTCCTCCCTAATTGCTAAGTACTGTCTTGGCTCCCTCCCATCCTACCTTATGTTTCTTCTTTCCTCCCCTTCAAACCACTCCTACTCTCTCCATAGCTCTAACCTCCACTCTGTAACTGTCCCGTCCAGGCAGACCTTGGCTGGGCAAGCTGCTTTCTTTTCCTGCCTTCCCCAACTCTGGAACTCCCTCCCTGGCCCTATTCGTTCTGCTACCTCTATCCGCTCTTTCTCTAGTCTTATATGCAATTACTCTGCCCCCTCCTGTAGCTGCCCCTGACTCCCCCCATTATTGCCCCATACCTTCCTCTTCCTGGCTCTTACCCTTCTCTCCCCACCTCCTGACTCTCATACTACATATTCCCCTTCCCCTCCCCCATTCCTCTATCTCCCTACCTACCAGCCCTAATTCTGGACCTCCCTTGGCTCCTTCATATGATTTACCTTCTCCTTTCTCCCCCTCTCTACTCTTTGCCCTTTTCTAGACTACCTTGGCCACTTGCACTAACCTGGTTCATCCCCTATTCTTGTAGGCAAATGTTACTTACTGCTGTTGCTGCATGTTCTGTAAATAATTTCTATGTATATGGTCTTGTACTTTCAATGTATATTACTCAATGTTTAATTTGTGATGTATTGTATAAAAGTGTGCCTTAATATGAGTGTACATTCTCTATAAATATTTTTATGCTGTATGGATATGAATTTCTCCCTCTTCTCTCTCCCCAGGACACTTTTGGAAATGAGTTGTTTATGGCTCAGTGTGTCTGTTCTGGTGAACTTTTGAAATAAATAAATAAATTGAGAGATACAGAAGAAACACACTGTACCATAACATCCACATTTCTGGTCCACCCATCTCCCAATGCAGACAAAGAGATAACAAGGGTAAATGCTGAACTGTCCGACAGCCTGAAGCAGGTGGCTTGCTGAAACAGTACAGATATATTCCAAACTTAGCTGGGACCTCACAGCTAACTCTCTGTGAAATGCACAGAGGGTGAGGTGAGCTAGGTGATCAGATAGTGTGCTGGAGGCAATCCATGCTCAGATTGAAGGTACCTTGTTGACCACATTTAAGGGATTCAGGCATTACCAGCCCAGATCACTGATGCCATGGTACTGGCCAAGGTGAAGACATCCAGCTTGTATAGTGGTGGTGGGGAGAATGGAGCCTGGATGTTGATGCAATAAACAGTTTGAAAAAGGAAAAAAGGTTTAGGGTCTGGGCCCTGGGGAATGATATGATGCCTGATAGAATGGTACCCATGCCTCTTGCTCTTGGGTGGGGGATGTGAACCCTAAGAGAAATGGGAGGGTGGAGGAGTCCGTGGCAGGTGGGTCTGGCTGTCCGGGATGTAGCCATGCAAGCCGGGACAGTAAGGGGGATATGATAAATCCCTTTATTCTTTTTGACAATCCCTGCATTATGTGTTGTAAATAGTCGGGAATACTGAAAATGGTGAAATTACACCCGAGCGGCAAATTTCACTGTTTCACAGGCGAAATTTCACATTTTGCACCTGTGAAGTATTTTGTGAAATGCGTGAATTCTACAAAATATTTTGTGTAGCAAAATGTGTTAACTTCATACAATACTACTTGCCTAGGCTTGGTCCTTTTAAAACAGCTATCAACAAAACTTATAGGGAAACATGTATCTGCACTTAGACCCTTGGATAATCATGATTTGTGATGTCTCCTGATGTTTAACATGCCTGTTTTGTATGTGATACAAATGTTATTATTGTAGTGACTGATGAATGTTATATTATTTTGATTACTAGTATTGTACAGACTATACAAATGTTTTTAACAGAACAACTTTGTAAATAGGTTCTTGGGTCTAAAGTTCTTATCCTGTCAAAAAATAAAGTTTTAACTTAACTAATTAACTAACTAACTAAACTCCTTCCCCAACTCCCCCATAACTGCTTCTCTGTCCCATTCCACAAATCATGTGCCCTTGAATATGTTGCCTCCTCTGATCTCTGTTTGGGTTTCTTGTTTGCTCAGCTTTTAGTGACCTATTGGTGATCAATGTTTTTTGTTAGAAAATGTTGGTATATATAGATAGGAAATACGTTTGGTCACATCACTGAAAAAAATTTATTTTTGCTTTTTTTTTTCAGAGTAACTTTAAATATTAATGTTTTCCTGTATATGTATGTTGCAACTTTCTAGTCAGCATCACTGAAAATGTATAATTTGTGTTTGTTACAATGCTTGTTCAGACACCTTCACTTTAGTATACTATTTGTAGCTACTGATTGCTTAGCCAGCCAGCTTAGCACTATTTAAGGAGAGAGAAAGCAACCCTTATGCCAGTCCCCTGATGAAGCTTAAAAGCGAAGCGCCGGGGCTTTGGTCTGTACAGAGTGACTTTGTCTCTGTCTGTGTTTCACCAGTATTGAGCTGTTTAAATAAATGCACCTGCAGTTGCCTTACTGCATCTGGATTTTTTTTTTGTCTAAACTCCTCTGGTTCTGCTCAGTGAGTGCCACACTTCTTTGCTTGCCTGGATATTTAAACTGACCGGGGGAGACTTAGGCTGAGGGACCAGAGATGACAGAGAGAAAGAGGGTAACATATTAGGTCTCCCCCAGAAAGGTGAGCCAGGAACTGTGGAAAGGGAGGCAGCAAGACAGGGATTTATATTAAAATAAGAAAAAGTTATGGGGCGGGAGGATTCACAATAATGGCTAGGAGCAGGAAAATCAGGAAATTAAAGTAGAATAGGACAAAGTGAGAGGAACTAAGAAAGGGTAAGTGTGTAAGCACAAGTTGAAAGCCAGTCTTCCTTAATGCCAGGAGCCTAAGAGACAACATTAGTGAGCTCAGGCAATAGTGGCAGATAGAGGGTTAGACCTCGTAATTGAAAGGCTTACCTGTAATTCAGTGGCCAATCAGCCAGCCACTCCCACTTCCTGAGCTATATAAGCAGTTCCTCTCAGCCTCACTTTGAAGCATTTTGTCTTTGCAGCTGGAGGCTATGTTGGTTTGTCCTCTGAGCTGGCTGGGGCCTACCCCCCCCAAGCCTGCTGTTTCTGTGCGTCTCTGCTGGACTTCAATGTTTGTTTTCCTGCTTCTGGTTTGTATCTTTCCTCCGGCTGTGTGCTTACCTGTGTTTTGTTTCTTGTTTTTTGGTTTTTTTTTGGCCTTTCCCTGTTTTCTGTTTTGCTGTGTTTTGGGTTCCTCTTTGGGGGCTTTTATTTTTAAAACTCCTAGCATACTGCTACTACAGAGCTCACTCTGCTTGCTTTCAGTTACAACTCTCAATTTACTACACTGCAACTGTAAACCTACTCAGAGCTCATGCTACTGCTTTCGGTTACCTACAACTTCAGCCACTGCTGCTGACTGTTTACTTTAATTACTATTGTACCCAGTGCCTGTGTTTTAATGCTGTACTCATTTAACTACTGCTGTACAGGCCCACTTGCTTCCTGCTGCTGCCTTTTTTACACCCATTCCTATTCTACCTTGTTTACTCCGAGGTTAGCTGAAGCTCCTGCTGAGGCTATTAAACTAGCTTTTGTATCTGTATGTGGTTCTCAGCCTTTCATCACTTCCTTGTTTGTCCTACAGCAGGGACTGGGAGGTGTTTGGGAGGTCGTGACCTATGTGGTTAATTCATTTTGTTCTAAATCCTGTCTTCACTGCCGAAAATCCTCAGAGTTTGTCACCTTGATTTGGCTTTTCATGTCTGGCTGGCTTGCCCCTAACTCAGTGCTGTTTACTTGCTATACAGTTGTTATGCAGGTCCACCTATTACTACTACTGCTTACTGACCTATCAGGTCCACATTTGCTTATGCAATCGTTGCTCCTTGCTTATGCAAACCATTGCTTCATGCCCAGTGCCATCCCCTCGACTTCAGCCTGGGATTCTCCTGCTCTCAATCTGCATTCGACCTTGCAAGGTCTCAGCACTCAATGCTCATTACAATCTCAGCATGCTGTGCTCATTCAGTGCACCAGCTTTGCAACTCTCAATCAATTCTGGGGCATGCCAGCCATTCTAATCTGGTGCAGGTTCCTGCAGCTGACGGTCTCACTTTGCATTTAGTCTGCATCATCGAGCGTGTCCAACTTGGGGTGGGATCCTTCTCACCTGGCCCATGGCTGGGAATGTCCTCGCCCCGGGCTTGGCTTTAGCTGCCTGCTATGTGACAGCAGCTCCTGGTGTAGAATTTAAGACTAGCGGTGAAGGGTGGTTACAACGATCTCCTTTGGCATTAGTGTTCCACTATAATGGTTGGCCATTGACTTTAGTTGTTTCCCTAGCAAGGCACCTTCACTGCATTCTCCCCACAACTGCCTCTGGTTCACCTGGTTTGATTTAGGGTGGGTAGGCCAGGTGAGTGCCTCAGCAGTTGTTGCTCTCCTCCTGCGCCTTGGATGCTTGTATTGTTGCAGAGTTTTCTCGCAACCTTCCACGATGGTCCCGCTAGAGGGTTTGAGTGAGAGCCTTCCTCCAAATTGGAATATTTTCCACCTCACTTTAATTGGGTTTTCCAAATTGCAGCTGCAGAGCTGTCACTAAATACATTTTCCCAAGCCTGGAGGGAAGGCGACCTAGGCCTTGGATCCCCAGAGATTTCCTCCTCATAGGGGTTTCTTTCTCTCCTCCGTTGCCTCAGGTCATAACACTTAGTTAGCATAGTTACTTCCCCTAGTTTCCTTAGGTAGGTTCCGTTGTTGGATGGAGGTGGAGGATGTTCTGCCATTCCCTCTCTCCTTAGGGGATCCCCTTCTCTCAATGTAAGCCATCACTGTTCTTCTCTACTGCTATGTTCCAGGTACTGCTTCTACATCACTGTTACTGCTTGCTCATACGCATCATGTTGCCTCCTTTGGGGATGATACTACATTTCTTTTGGGGATTCTTAAGGTACCTTTAGCCACGGGAACCATCCCGTGGCACCTCTAGGGGCAGAACCCTCTCCGAGAGTTGCTCACTTCGTACGCCTACAGGGTGGTTTTTCCTCTGGAACAGAGAGTGTGAACAGCCACAACCAAAACTAACACAGTTACACAAGCATAACACTATACTGGCTGCGTAGGTCAGTGAATCATTACAGAAATATGGGCCAGTGGAAATAATGAGAGGGAGCCAGCCACACCTAGTAGACTGGACTTTATAAATGTGAGACAAGGAAGCTGAAGTATTGTCTTTGCAAGCAGAGAATGAACCAGCAGGACTCTAACTTTTATCAGTGAGGTACTTTTTATATTATAAAGTGTAGGACCAAACCGATCTGGGGGCCACTTTGACGTAGTGGTTTGGCATGTTCACATTTTGGCCAAAGTTTGATTACTAAGAGCCCCTATTTGGGACATGAGAGACTGGAAAAATCCTCCATTACATGCCTGTTTGGGCAGTTTGGGGGGGGGCATACTGGACTTCTGTTGTTTGTTCATATTGATCACAACCAGGAGCCCCTTTAAAAATAATTAAATAAATTTATAAAGCCAGGGTTGAGCAAATCACACATTGAATTGGGTTATGATTGGGGGAAAGCTGTGACTACTTTCCTAAGTGAATTGCTCCCAGCCACACCTAGTAGACTACACTTTACAAATGTGAGACAAGGAAGCTGGAGAATTGTCTTTGCAAGCAGAGAATGAAGCAGCAGGACTCAAATCTTATCAATGAGGTACTTGTTACATTATAAAGTGCAGGACCTTACCGATTGGGGCCACTTTGACATAGTGGTTTGGCATGTTCACATCCGGGCCAAAGTTTGATTACTAAGAACCCCTATTTGGGACATGAGAGACTGGAAAAATCCTCCATTACAGGCCTGTTTTGGCAGTTTGGGGGGGCATACTGGACTTCTGTTGTTTGTTCATATTGGTCACAACCAGGAGCCCCTTTAAAAATAATTAAATAAAATTTATAAAGCCAGGGTTGAGCAGATCGCACATTGAATTGGCTTCTGGAAAAGAAACCATGTTGAGTTGTAGCCAGTAGTTTGTGTTGTCATATATGGGCTTCAATACATTGCTGTAGCAGTCTTTCCAATAGTTTACCCACAACTGAGGTTAGACTAATGGATCTATAGTTAGCTACCTTCTTCCTATTTCCTGCCTAATACTGTATATTGAGGTTACTTTTGCTTCATTCCATTCAGTAATAGTTTTCCCCTTTATTCAGGGATGCATTAAATAGAATTGTAAGTGGGCGTATTATTTCACATGTAGTCTCTTTTAAGGACCTAGGGTGTACCCCATCTGGACCTGGAGACATGTTTAATTTTAAAATTTTAAATATCTTCTCAACTTCTTGTATTGTAAAAGGGATGCATTGTTCTGTTCTATTTGGAGTGGGTTCCATGACACATTCCTTTGGTTTAAAAATGCTAAGGAAATATTTATTGAATTCAGTGACCATTCTAATCACATCGCTCACAACTGCATTATTTGTTTCTATCAGTCCAATTGCAGTATTACTGCCCCCTTAGTGAGCACACATAATTATAAAACTTCATTTTATTGTCCTTGATGTCAGTTGCTAAGTGTATTTCTAAATTTTGTTTGGCTTTTCTAATAATTGTTTTGACTTTATTTGCTATCTTTTTATATGAGATCCAGTTTGTGTTAGTAGGATGTTTTCTGTATCTTACAAATGACCTCTTTTTTGTGTTTATGGCCTTTTTAATGTTATTTGTCCACCATGGTGGGACTCTATGTTTATTTTTGTATTTAGTTCGTATAGGGACCCAATTGTGGGTACAATAATTTATTTTCTTAGAAATGATGTCCCAGACATAATTCAAGCTTTGATTTCTTAAATCAGTCTCCCAGTCCCAAGAGGACAGGTATTGTTTGATCTTACAATAGTCAGCATTAAGAAAATCCTTTACTTTTGTTACCCCCTCAGTATGTGTGTAATTTGTGTTGACACTGAAATGTACCATCTTGTGATTGCTATCACCTAGTGCTTCTACTACTGTAGGTGGACTTATACCTTCATCCATATTAGTTAGAACAATTTCCAATATATTCTCCTCCCTTGTTCCGTCAGTTACTAACTGTTCTAAATTATGCTGAACTGTTATATCAATAAATTTATTTTCTGTACTGCTGCCACCTTGCAGTGTGGACCAGTTGATCATCAGGAAGTTGAAGTCTCCCACTATAATGTAATCTGATGGTACAGTACACTCCACTTATACCGCTCACGGCTATAATGGGTGATCAATTTTAGTGGGCAGATTGTGATTTCCATTTGCCATCTGCTATACTTTAAATGGTGAAAGCTGCCTCATATAATGATCATTGCCCGCCTTGTATTTCGGGCACTTATGCAGTCATACAGGTACTTGGAACCTAAGTGCTTTCAGTTGATACCTCATTAGATAGTTTACGCTCTTAAGCACTATAAGTTGGCTACAGTTCACAGCTTCTTTAGTTTGTCTGTGACAGTATCACACCACAAGCTTCTGGAGTGGTGTGTTTGCACCTCTGATTGCTCTGATTGCTGTATAGGAAGATAAAAGTGTGGATGCAGACTGCAACGAGGAAGAAGAAGTCTCACCTGGTGATGTAAGGAGCCTCCTTCTACCTCTGTGTCAGGTGATGCAGGTAGAAGGTGATGCAAGCTAAAATAAAAGTTTCACCTGGTGATGTAAAGAGACCCTTTCTAACTCTCCATTTGGATGATGCAGGTAGAATGTATTTCTAACTGAACTTTTACTTTACTGCAGTGTCTACAGCAGTACTGAACTGTTTGCCCACATGTATGCAAAACTGTGTCACACTGATTTTGGTATGGGGGTGTGTGTTCTCGTGCAAGCACAGTACTGTAAATAGAACGCTGTTTGAGTTTTTTTTTTTTCATTTGGAAACTGCACTAACATTATAGTGACCAGTGTATATAGTGGGCGGATTGTTTATGGATGAATGTGCCCACAATAAGCGATGCACACTGTACTTCCATATTGTCTGTAGCTGATAGGAAGTCATTATTTTTCTTTGTATTTAAACTGAGGGATCTATATCCGAAGCCAAGCAATTTTTTTGGTGGTAATATTATTTGGGCCCATATAAGTTCTGTACTAGTGTCAGTGGCACATGAAGGGCATACCGTGTATGCTTGATATATCTGATATATATATATATATATATATATATATATATATATATATATATATATATATATATATATATATATATATATATATATATATATGTATATTCCGCTGCCTCTTTTATGTGTCCAATTTTTTGATATTTTGGTATAACCTGGGATCTCTGTGTTCCAGCCATTATCCTGAAACCATGTTTCTGTCACCCCACAGACTGTTATGTCTTCTTCCGATAAGATACAGTTTAGTTAGTATATTTTGTTAGACAGACTATTGGCATTGAGAAGAAAGAAGTTTAATTGTTTATGTGGGCTCTTGACATTACTACTTCTGTGTTTATGCCTTTTATTATTGTTATTATTTTGATTTAACTTTACAGTTTTGTAAATCTTATTGTGCTAGTTTCCCGTGTTAAAAGAGGCTAGAAGATCCTGCCCCTCCCCTTGGGATTTCAGTTTAAATATTTAGAGATAAAGGATGTAATGTGTTTTCCAAGGAGAGAGCTACCTCTCCTACTCAGATATATTCCATCCCAGCATTATAATTCTTATCGGTTATTAAATTCCTCCCAGTGTGTAATGCAATTCATTTCTTGTTTTAGGATCCATTTCCTCATCCACTCATTTACAACTTTTATTTTGTTACTCTGATATTGTGATGCTTTTGAAATAGGTAGGATCTCAGATAATGCAAAGTCACATCCCAGATCAGTAAGTTTATTCATCAAGGATACGAAGTCCTGTTTGATTTGTGCAACTGAATCGTAGAAGATATTATTTGCCCTGGCATGTACAATTACCAGAGGCTTATCCGCTGTATTTTTAAGAATTGTATTAGATATCCTTGTGATATCCGCTACTCTTGCTCCACTAAAGCTGGTCAGGGTTCTGCAAGATTTTTCTGAATTGCAGATAACCCTGTCCAAGTGTTTATCAATCGAGTCTCCCAGTACAAATATATATTTCTGTCTGGTTGAATTGCTGCTTCGTAAGTCCATATTACTGACTTAGTCAGGGTTTAAAGTTTTGAGTGGTGGAGTGTCTGCAGAACAGGTCTCAGTTATAGTTGGAGCTCTACTGCTTATAACATTGTTAGAGTCCCTAGTAGTTTTGTCTTTATGCGTTTGATGTACTGGTTCCCTTGCAGCTTGATCCTGTCTGACTAGTGATGATAGGAGTGGAGTTTCTTGTGAAGTTGATGGACTGGGTTCTGATTCTAAGGAGAGTGGGAAAATAGGGTCAACACAGTTTTGTAGTGGAAGGGAACAGATATCTGCTTTACACCCCTGTTTTGTAACCTTTGCACTTTGTACCATATACCACTCCTTGTCGGAGCCTCAGTAATGTCTTCATCTCTAGTTCTTTTTTTATTGACTCCAGGTAGTTGGAGAGGTGATTCAGTAACTATTATCCCTGGGGAATTTGGTTCTATAGGTTTAAATACATTTATGTCAGGGGCAGTAGTCATAAGTTTGTTTATTTTCTTAGATGTTTGTTTGGTGCAAGATATACTACCTATATTGACTTGCAGTCTTGAGGCCATTGCTCTTTGGCTTGCCTCAAGTGACACCAATCTTGAGTTAAAAAGACTAATTTCATTAGTTAGCTCTTCCTTTTGTTTACACTTGTCATGTTTAAATATGTTTTTGGAGAAGGCCTTCGTGAGTTGATACAGTTGGCATGATACACATTTAATTCCTACTCCTCCCTCCAAGGTCATTAGTGTGTCTGCCATGGTCAGTTATTTTTAATATCACTAGGCAGTAGGTCAAGGAGGAGTGTAAACACCTGACATATAGCTTAACTGCCACTAAGTATACTGGCCAAATGAAGTTGAGTTTTACTTGCCAGAGCTTGTGCCTCTAATACAGTGTACATTAGGAGTTTTCTTGTAGGCAGCAATACAAGTTTATAAACAATGGCTAAAGACAGAAGCTAAGAACAGTAGTCCTGCAACAGGAGCTTACCTGTTACACTGAGACTTTAGGATAGGATATGGTCTTAGGCCACTAAGCCTGTTAAGTACACTAAACACACAAAACGTGTCTTTGCACGTGTCTTCACGTGTGGTGCTGCACTCACCCTGCTCACAGCAGGGCACACTAAAATAGTATGAGATGACCCGGAAGTAACCGGGAGGTCACGGACTGCTCTGTTTACACCAAAATGCTCAAAATGCAGTTATTGTGGGTGAGAACCACTCATCCATGGTTCTGGCAGCACAAATATGTTTTTAACACCCCCAGGTAGATATTAAAACAATAGTATCACTGGGTTGTAGTCTCTTAGCAAAACGAGGGATTACATCTCACTCCTGACCTAGACAGCTTCTAGCAGAGAACAGGCAGAGAACAGCAATAGGAAGGAGCTGCTCTTATAACTATACTTCTCTACTGGGAGTATATTACCCTCCTTTCCTTCCCTCCACTCCTCCACCCTTAGCTAGTTCTACTTTTATAGGCACAGGATTTGACTGAAAACAGAAACTTCCTGTTTGGGAGCAGGAAGGGAGTGATTACAGAGCCACAAAAAAGTCACCATCCTAGAAGGAAAAGAGTAACTCTCCATCTCCCCTTGCTGCTGGAGGTCTGACTCTGAGCAAGTAAGAAGACTACTGAGAAATACAGGAACTTCATGTCTCAGAATAGGAAGATCAGGAGCTTAAAGGGCACGGAGGCAGTAAGTGGAGAGAAAAAAATTTTAAATAAAATGAAAAAATATATATATTTTTAAATAAACAGAGGAAAGAGTAAGTATTAAAAACAACAGTTAAGGGGCCAGAAATAAGACATGATGGGAATGGTGCAGTGCAGTGGAGCAGCAGTCTTCTGGGAGACATTCTGGAGGATGCGGTGTTGTCCCATCTGCAGGCTCCTCTCTAGGCTGAGGGAGGAGGCTTCCCATCTCCATGCTGAGTTGGCCGGGATTTGGAGGACCTCATCTCCCACCCAGTGACCACCAGGGCCACCGCCGTTGCCTCAGAGGTTGCCAAGAAGAGGAGCAGTTGGACCACAGTGGGCTCCAGGGGGAGGGTGAGGTGGTGGAAGAGACACATCCCTCCAGTTCTACCTCTCCACAATTCATATGCCATTCTGACAAAGTGTGGTTCCTCTATGGAGGCACCCAAAATGGAGACCAAGGAGGATGCTGGGAACCTCCACAAAGGAGACTCACAAGACGGTGGCATGGGATCCCACAGGGGAAGGAAACAACTCCTGGTGGGGGACTCCATTGTTAGGAGGGTAGAACTGGGGGAGGAAAAGGAGAGAGAGGTAAGGTGCCTGCCTGGTGCCATGGCTTGGAGGGACAGGGAATAAATCCTCAGGATCACAGGAGCAACTGTACAGGGGAGGGAGCTGGATGTCATTGTCCACATAGGGACAAATGACCTGGCTGGGAAAGGGATCAGAGTAGTGCAGAAAGAGTTTGTGGAGTTGGGGAAGGGCCTTAGGCAAGTAGCATGCTTGGTAACCTTCTCAGAGGTACTGCCTGTCTATGGCATGGGTGAGGCTAGGATGCTCCACACCATGGGATTCAATCATTGGTTTGGCTTCATTGTGGACTGGGGGTCTACCTGGAGTGATGCAGGCCTATACTGGATAGTAGTCTGGGCAACAAGCTCCCTGAACTGGTGGCCTTGATGGAAGAGGGATGCCTGGATATTGTGGCAGTCACAGAAACATGGTACACAGAGAACCATGACTGGGATGTTAACATACTAGGGTACACAACCTACAGGAGGGACAGGGAGGGTAGAAGAGGGAAGGAGTAGCTCTCTATGTAAGGGAATGGATAAAAGCAATAGAACAAAAGAGTAAACAGGGAGGAGAGGAGTCCTGTGGGTCATCTTAGAGACTGGAAATGGCACCACAATCTGCACAGGGGTTGTATACAGACCCCCATCTCAGGGAGAGGGAATGGACAAGGATATGATAGAAAGCATCCTTAGGATGGCAGAGAAAGGGGAGATACTGTTGATGGGGGACATGAATATGTCAAATGTTAACTGGAGCACCTTTGCTGCAGCCATATCAAAGAGCAGGGCCATTCTTGATGCCCTACAGGGGGCATGCCTCAGACAGCTAGTGTTGGAACCCACTCGGGAGGAAGCAATCTTAGACCTTGTACTCTCAAATGGGGACAGTGACAGGATCTCAGATCTAGAAGTGAGTAGTCTTCTGGGAACAAGTGACCACCAAACAATGTGGTTCATGATAAACTCAGCTGCAGAGTCGAGCCATACAAAAGTGAGGGTACTTGACTTCAGGAGGGCTGACTTTAGCAAAATGGGAGCGTGCCTTAGAAAAGCACTAGCAAACAGGCAAGAAGGAGGGGTGGAGCAACAATGGGGAAACATCAAAACTGCCATCACAGAGGCAACAAGCCTGTGTGTGAAGCAAATAAACAAATCAAAATGAAAAAAAAGCCATTATGGTTCTCAAAAGAGGTGACAGGGAAGGTTAGGGAGAAGAAGATAGCTTTTAGGAACTATAAGGAAACACAGAAACAGCAGGAAAGAGAACTGTACCAGTTAAGGCAGAAGGAAGCAGGAAAGGCAGTCAGAATAGCAAAGGCCCAAACTGAGGAAAAGATAGCTAATTTGGTTAAGAAGGGTGATAAAACCCTTTATAAGTACATTAGGGAGCATAGAAAGACAAAAGGAAAGATAGTGAGGCTGAATAAAATGGACGGTGGGTGTGCAGAGAGAGACAGTGAAAAAGCAGGGATACTGAATGAATACTTCTGCTCAATATTCACAAAAGAGGAGGAGGGGGAGGTACCTAATCCAGTTGACAAAAGCACTCTGGATGGGGAAGGGGTCAATCCCAGTCCTTTCACAGAAGAAAGGGTTCTGAAAGAACTCCTAAAACTGAAGGTGGACAAAGCAATGGGGCCTGATGGGATTCATCCCAGAATTCTAAAAGAATTAAGGGGAGAACTAGTGACACCACTGACTACCCTTTTTAACAAATCATGGGAAGATGATGTGGTACCTGAGGACTGGAGGAGGGCAGATGTGATTCCCCTTCACAAAAGTGGGAGCAAGACAGAGGCAGGAAACTACAGACCTGTCAGTTTGACCTCTGTGGTAGGGAAAATGATGGAATCACTTCTGAAGGAAAGAATTGTTAGCACCTATAGGCCAGTGGGGCACAGGACCCAAGGCAGCATGGATTCACAGTGGTAAGGTCATGTCAGATGAATCTAATAGATTTCTTTGACTGGGTGACCAAAGTAGTAGACCAGGGAGGGGCTGTGGACATGGCCTACCTAGACTTTAGCAAGGCATTTGACACAGTCCCACACAAAAGATTAATAAACAAATTAGCCAGCTTGGGAGTAGGTACCAGGGTGGTAGCCAGTGTAAAACATTAGCTGGACAACAGAACACAGAAGGTAATAGTAAACGGAGTCCACACTGAAGAAAGAGGGGTTACTAGTTGGGTACCGCAGTGTTCAGTACTGGGTCCAGTCCTTTTTAATGTCTTTATAAGTGACATTGCAGTTGGACCGGAAGGAAAAGTATGCTCTTTGCAGATGACATAAAGATCTGCAACAGGGTTGATACACAAGGGGGCATGAAAAGGATAAGAAGGGACTTGGCAAGGTTGGAGGAATGGTTAGAAGTATGGTAGCTTGGATTCAGTGCAAAATAATGCACCTGGTGAACAAAAACCCAGAGGAAGCATACACAATGGGGGAGAAGGTAGTAACAACAACAAAAATGGAAAGGGTCAGGGAGTAATCATATCAGATGACCTTAAGGTTGGCAAGCAATGTGAGAAGGCAGTAGGGAGGGCTGGGGGGATACTGGGATGTATAGGGAGAGACATCACCAGCAGAAAACAGGAAGTTGTTATCCCTCTGTACAGACAGTTGGTGAGGCCCCATCTGCAGTTCGGCGTCCAGTTCTGGAGGCCCCATCTCTGCAAGGACATAGACAGGATGGAGGCAGTCCAGAGGAGGGCAACTAAAATGGTGCAGGGTCTGCAAGAGAAGCCATATGAGGAGAGACTAAAGGAGCTTAATATGTATACCCTTGAGGAAAGGAGGAAGAGGGGGGACATGATAGAAGCATTTAAGCACCTCAGTGGAGTCAACAAAGTCCAAGAGGGTAGCATCTTTTAGAAAAAGAGATGTGCAAGAACAAGGGGACACAATTTGAAGATAGTGGGGGGAACGGCTCAGGGGCAATGTGAAGAAGATTTTTTTTTTACAGAGAGGGTGGTGGATGCATGGAACCACCTTCCTGAGAAGGTTGTGGGGTCTAAAACTGTGGAAAAATTTAAGAATGCATGGGACAGACATAAGGGAGGTAGGAAGAAATAGTCTGTTGGTTAAGCAGGATCTGCAGCTTATCCAGTAGGTAGGGAAATGGGCAGACTAGGTGGGCCAAGCGGTCCTTATCTGCCGTCAAAGTCTGTGTTTCTATGTTTCTGCTTCCTGTGAAGTCAGCAGAGCTCCAAAATGTATCCAGGATACTTAAGCAATAAGGCACAACAGGGTGTGGGTTATTGGGGATTTACCCACTCCTTGTGTGGTGTGTCATGAGGTACAGCTGAGTGACTTAGCCACACAAGAAGTGGGTAAATCCCCAATAACTCACACCATGGAGTGCTTTATTTTGATTATACCATGGACTCATGTAAAAAACATGTAAAAATGTGTTTAAGTTTTTTATAAATGCAGTTCCTCAGTCGTGGGCAATGCAGGATTTAACCACGATCATATGACATGTTTTAACAAATGAGGTTACAGGATTTTCACACACCATTGTATAATGCAGGTTAAGCAAATAGCAAGTAGCACTTTATAATAGACCAACAGTGCTGCTCAGTATATGCACAGCAGAGACAAAGTCTCCAGCAGCACTGTCTCTTAAAAAGATTGGCATCCTTGAATCCCTGTGGAAAGTATACACAGACCAACCCTGCCCCCCGTACTACCTATCTCTACCACCTTCCCCTTCTTGACAAATACTATTCTACCTCTACTCTCTCCTCTCTACTTCTCCCTTCTCTACCCCCTCTTCACATACTCCACTCCCGTACTGTTTCCCTACTCCCCACCACTGCCTCTTGACAAAGCTAATTCCTGGCTGTGCACCACTCTTCACATCTTTGCTTCAAGATATTTATTTTTTCTCCCTAAGTATAGATTGTTAATTGCAGTTGGTATAACTAAGTTCTCCTGTAAATGCAGTGTAAATAATCATGTATTTATTTAAACTAGCCACTCTGAATTCCTTCTGTATATAGCTCTTGTCTGTCTTTACATTTGTTAAGATTGCCTGTTACTGACATGGAATCTTTGTATATCAGCTCCAAGCTCAAAGGTTGTTATCCAAGACAATTAAATAAAAATAAATAAATAAACAAATATTGTCAGGTGCTCCTTATGGGAGGGGGTTTTTCCATCAGTTTTGAAAAGGGCTGTAGTAAAGCCCCTCCTGAAGAAACCATCTTTGGACCATGATTCCCTGGTGAATTACTGGTCTGTCTTGAACCTTCTTTTTTTGGCAAAGGTATGCAGAACAGTAGTAGGAGTGCAGCTTGTAGCTTACCTGGAACTATACAACATTTATGAGCCTCTCCAGTTGGGATTTAGGCCTCATCACAGTACTGAAACTGCTCTAGTCTGAGTAGTCAATGTTCTCCTCACTGTGGGAGACCAAGGGCACTGTACCATCTTGGTCCTTTTGGATCTTGTATCAGCATTTGACATGATAGACCATGGTGCATTAATTGATCACCTGAAAAACTATGCAGGACTCACCGGTATTGTTTTCTGCTAGTTTGAGTCCTGCAATACTAGGAGATCACAGCTTGTGGCTCTAGGAAATTTCATCTCTGGAGGGGCTGTGGTCTCCTTTGGGGTTCCACAAGGCTTGATCTTGGCACCCATGTTGTTCGCTGTCTATAAGCTGCCATTGGAGGATATCATCATACAGTATGGAGTTGGGTTTCACTGTTATGCAGATGATACTCAGTACTGACTATCTTGCGCTCCAGATAGGTCGAATGCAGTGATGGTGCTTGGGTGATATCTAAAAGAAATCAGTGACTGGATAGCCTCCAACTGGCTGTGTCTCAGCCTAGGTAAGACAAGGTTATGACTGTCCATCCAGGTGAGCATGGGTTGGCAAAGACAAGTGGGGACAATCTGTTGCCATCATATAATGGTCAGATACTGAGTACTGTGGATATGGTGAAAGATCAGGGGTCATTTTGGATTGCAAGCTGACTCTTGAACAGCAGGTGGCGGTGGTAGTCCAAAATGGCTTTTACCATCTTCATAATCTCACCCAGATTAAGCCACATTTTACCACATCTAGCTCCAGCTGACCTGGAAATGAAAGTTATGCCTTTGTCATCTCCAGACTGGATTATTTTATCACTCTTTACTTAGTGTTATCTGGCGATCTGGGGCAGGATTCTCAAAACTTTCAGGATAAAAGTCCCACTCTGCAACTGCAGTTGTATGCTGAAATCACCCGCAGCTGCGCTGGTTGTGATTCTCAGCCGCAGCAGTTGTGGAGGATGTTACGGCTGCTCCCACCAGCTGTAGCATCTTGCCGCAGCTGCAGAGATCTCCCAGGCAACACCTCCCACAAGCAGCCATATATCAGGGAGCCGGTCATAATCCATCACCAGTTTTGAGAATACCCACTGCTGCGGGACTCCTGTGGCTCTGCAAGTGGTTTCCCTTTGGCACCAACATTTTGCTGCAGTTGCGGGAAATTCAGGATCTTTGTGAATCCTGCCCCTGATGCACTGTCTGCAGTTGGTGCTTTCACCACCCAGACTTTAAACTAAGTTAATTCCTCAAAGCATGTGATGTCCTGAGTCTTATCTACCTCATGGTATTTCTAGTTTGTAGTGGGGTGATGGCTGCTATGCTCACATCTAATAAATAGTGACATAGTAACTATGGGTACCTTTAAAGCATGCCAACTTACATATGCATGCATAGTTCTTCAAAAAACCTTACTTAGGTTTTTCCAGGTATATCCTTTTTCACAGTGAACTTAATAGACATAGGCCCGGATATTCAAAAGGGTTGCGCCATGCACAACAGGGTTGCGCATGCGCAAGTCCAAAATTGTGCCATTTTTCCATATTCAGAAGGAGGCAGATGCGCCACTGAAAACATGCTGAGCAACAGCGCAATGAAAATGAAGGCATGCACAACCGAAGGGGGTGGATCCATACATAAAGAGCGCAATGCGATATTCAAAGACTTGCGCGATGCGCAATAGCGGCACAGCCGGAAATTGCGCACTAGCAGAAATGAGCCAAAATAAAAAGGCTCAAGGAAGCGGCGCAAGAATGCTACAAGGCTGCCAAGTGGGGGAGAGAGAGAGAGAGAGAGAGACAGACAGCAGACAGGCTAGGGCAAGCAAGGAAAGCATGGGCCATAGGCTGTAGAGGCCAGCGGGGGGTGCCCGGTGCAGTGGAAGTAGCAGTGAGGACAGCGGGGGTAACACAGCAACACCAGCCAGGGGTGTCAGAAGCCAGGGAGATGGACAGTGCCAGCTTCCACATGGAAGCTGTAATGAGGGGGGTGAGAATGCATGCTGCAGGGGGATGTGGCCGTGGAAAGGCCCGTCGGCGGTATCCCCAACAGGCGTACCGTGCCGCATCAGCTTTGAGCTGTACACAGATGTAGAGATCGTGGGCCGGTACCACCTGAACAGGGCAATACTGAGACGGCTCTGTGAGCTGTGCAGTGATGTGATGCAGGCACCCTAATGACGGAGTCACACTCTGTCGGTGGAGACCAAGGTGACAGCCTGCATGTGCCTGCTCACCACGGGCACCTTCCAGAGGCCGACAGGGGACACCACAGGTATCACACAGTCGGTCACGTCATGCATCCTCACCCAATTCCTCAGTGCACTGCTGCCACATGCTGCGGAGTACATCCATTTCCCCAGCACCGCGGCAGAGCGTACAGCAAACATGCAGGAGTTCCACAGGGCGCCCCGTGTACCTGGCGTGCTAGGGGCCATAGACTGCACCCATGTGGCCATTCGCATGCCACCTGGCCCCGATGGGCTCGCATATAGGAACAGAAAGGGATTCTCCAGTGTCAACTGCCAGGTGGTGTGTGATGCCACTGGGCGCATAATCAATGTCTGTGCCACACACCCTGGCGGAGCACATGATGCCTTCATATGGTATCAGTCCGCACTGTGCCATCAATTCAAGAGTGGGGACATCCCCACAGGACATCTAGTGGGTGAGTACACCTGTATGGAATGCAAACTTGGGGCAAGGATGGGAATGCCACAGGTGCCATGGTAGTGGCACACAGGGATATGGGCAATATGGACCTGAACATGAGACTGATCTCCACTATCTCTACACAGGTGACAGCGGATACCCACTCCGTCCCTGGCTGCTCACACCATACCGGCGCCCCATGACCCCATCACAGCAACGCTATAATGAGGCACATGTTTCCACACGCAACATCATAGAGCGGGTGTTTGGGATGCTCAAGGCATGCTTCCGATGCCTAGACACCTCCGGCGGTGCCCTACAGTACAGCCCCCAAAAGGCCTGTGGGATATTCCTGGCCTGTTGCATCCTGCACAACATGGCCAAAGACTATGGGATAGCCGTACAGGTTGAAGAGGGGGACAGCGATAGGGACGCCAGTGGCACCGGTGTTGATGGTGATGAGCAGCCTCCCCCTAGGACGGCGGGACCCTCGACTGATCCGGCAGGCCCAGCTGCACTGGGACACCATCACATAGGAGCACTATGCAGAACACAGGTAAGTCAAGGGGACATGTGCAACCAACACTGTCCATGCGCAAACCACAGGCACACAGGGTAACACACCAGGGGTGCATGACGGCCAGGGGAGTGGAAGGGTCCAGGCATACAAACACACCATCAGGGAGGGTGAGCACTCATATGGACACACACACACCAGGCACAGAGCGTACATGGGCACAAGCGCAGCACAGCAGAACTGACATTGCTAACACACAGCACCACCGACCACCCCACCACCTGTACTGTCCAAGTATGTGTGTCAGATGCTGGCACCTGGCACCTGGTGGTACAGTACAATGCAAGCATCATCAATGCACATGCACCTGTGGACAGCAGTTGGGAGGGTGTGCAGGGGTCCGTGGTGGCTGAGGTGAGCAGAGCACCCAGCAGTGCACTGCCCACCATGACACACATTGCACACATGGCAGCACCAGACAGGGCCCGCACTGGGAGACAGCTCCAGTCATGTAGCACTGTCCCACAGCCACCGCGGATGGGTGGACGGCCCACTGCGTGACCCAACAGCACTGGCAGGCTGAGCAGGGCCACAGGGGTGGCACTGTTGCACCACCAGGGTCCCACTGCGCGAACGTGACCTTGCCCAAGACAGGGGTCTGCAGCATGCCGAACAAACCTGCACCAGGGGTGCCTCGGGATGGCCACAGCAGAACCCGCGCCGACAGGCCTAGTATCGCCCGACGCCAGGAATGGGGAGTGGAGAGTGAACTGTGTGGGGTGTGCGGTACAGGGGCACCTGACTGTGTGCCCAATGCATCCATGACAGAGACCACTGCCTGGGTCAGCCTGTCAATGGCGGCGGTCACATCCGTCCGCATACGCACCAGCTCTGCACGGTCCAGAGCACACTCTCTGCTGTGCCACTCCACAGCCACAGACAGTGCCTCCATGGACATTGCAACCCACCTCTGCAGCTGTACTGATTCCCGCAGCAGGCGGGTGTGCTCGTCCAATGGGTACTGTGCCCCAACGGCATCCTGTCCCCCAGGGTGTGGAAGGTCCTGATGCACAACACCCCTTCAGGGTGGGCGCTGTTCGCCAGGACCAGGAATGGGCGGATATAAAGGGCGGCGGACATGTGCCACCACTTGACACTGTACCCCCAGACCTGGTTTGTGACTGCTGCTGCTGCCCCGCCAACTGCTATGCCCCAGGGTCCACTCGTTCCATCGCTGTGCTAGCAACAGTGCCAGACACCTGCACAGCCACCGGTGCTGCCCCACCGGTGCTGACAGGCACAGCCTGGGACTGTGCTAGCATGCTGGTACACAAGTTGGAACCAGAAAGGCCCAGGGGCATGTGCTGGCCTGCTGTGTGTCCGTCATGGGACACACACCTATCACTGCCCATTGCAGTCCTTGCTCATCAATGGTGCAGGTACGTGCTACAGCCATAGTCACAGCGTGCTGGCATGCTTGCATGCCAGACTGCTGAGACACAGGCTGTGCACCCCCCGCACCTGAATCACCGACACCAGAGTTGGCAGCCCAGCGTGCATGCTGCTGCAGTGCCTGCTGGCTGGTGATAGAGGTGGATGGACCCTCCTCCATGTCCAGCAGGTCATCATCACTGCCTGGACCCACCACCACCATCTCCTGAAGACGAACAGGATCTGTAACAGAAAGAGAGTACATGTGAGTGCATGTGAACAACCTTCCCCCCAACCCCAACACTACCACCATGTCATACCGTGCAGTGATGGGCTTCCACCTGTCTGGAATCCACCTCCTGGTACGCTCTCAATAGCGCTCTGCTGCATTGATGCAACCAGTGTCTCCTCAGCCGGGGTCAGCTCCAACACCACTGGTGGGCCCCCGCCAGTGCCAGCACGTGCCGCTCTGAGGGCTGCCACCTTCTCCTTCAACCTCCTGCAGTCTGTCCCCATCTTCTTCTTGCATTCCTGCAAGGAGCGCTG
The DNA here is from genome assembly GCA_016271365.2 of Neoceratodus forsteri. NCBI lineage: Eukaryota > Metazoa > Chordata > Ceratodontiformes > Ceratodontidae > Neoceratodus > Neoceratodus forsteri. The sequence continues at coordinate 1,649,185,463 of CM057450.1, forward strand.
GTGGCTTCTGTGCAGGTTCACGGCTCAAGCTACCCCCTCCCATGCAGCCGCACGGGACTGAGGGGTGCCCCTCCGTCCACTCAGTACTGACTCCTCATCCAGGTAGGCCTGGAAGAGGGCCTCTGTCTCTGCTGCTGTAAAGTTGGGCCTCCTCCTACGCCCACCGTCCTCACCCTCACCTTGTCTCTGCTCGGTCATGGCGATCTGTATGGGGGCAAGTGGACACCTGTCACTGTGCAGTCTACAGCATTTTCCCATGACCATTGTCCAGAACATCACACAGCATGCAACTCACCTCTCACCTGCAGTAACCGAATCTGGCCAGCGCAGCCCAATGTCGCACATTTATATCGCAATGCATGCAAATTAGGAGTGGAGCAACTATAATGACATGCAAATCACGCCACTGCACGTTTGAATAGCTGATCAGATGATTTTCATGTGTCGGCTGAATATCGCGAATCTGCGCTTTGCGCAATACAGTTGAGTCGGCTGAGCCAATGGCGCAGATCTGTGACTGTGTGGTACACTGCATTGCACATGCCCAGATAGCTTACGCAGGTGTCTGCCGCACTGCTGACGTGCTGTGCGCGATTGGCAATTCAGGCCATGGCCACCATTGTGCCAGTGGCGCTACAGCAATGGGCACTATATGGCGCTGTGGCACTACTGCGCAATAGTCCACTGTGGCACTGGTACGCAGCTGGTCAGTCGTGCAGGATGCCTATATGTCAGATGGGGCTGTGCGTGGCCTTGCGTCATTGCCCATGACCTTGTGTCCGACCTTTGCCCCCTGGCGCTGTTCGCCTGCCATGTGTACGTCCCTATTGTGCTGTCTGGTGACAGCGCTATGTGAAGTGACAGCGCTGTTCAAACAACGCGATTGGAGCGTGTGGTGGTCTATTGCGCAACATCTCTACGTGGGGTTACGACGCAGCGGGGCGCCATATTGCCTGCTGTAAAGTTGGTACCATGGCTAGGAGAAGAGCTGTTCCCCAGAGCCAATTGGAACTGGCCAACTTGGTGGCCCTAGTAGAGCCCCACTATAGGGCACTTTATGGTGAGGCGCCCCTCACCACTGCCCGCACACAGGTGTGGCATCAAGTGGCAACTGACCTGGTGGGGGTCACTGGACAGTGCCGGTCTGATGAGCAGTGCCGGCACCGGTACAGTGACCTCCGCCGGAGGGATCTGGACCTTCTGGATAGGCTGCGGTCACATGCCTGGTGGGGCGTGGTGCCTAGGCCAGGTGGGTGTACCATCTATGCACCTGTATTCTCTGTAGGGGTGTGAGTGTGTTTTGGTGGCTGTGCATAGGTGATGGCTCTGCAATGGTTGGCTGTGTCAGTGTGTGCAGCTGTGAGATGAATGGGTCTGGCTGTGTGGGCAGGCACTCTCACTGGGGCAGGGGCAGTCTGCTTGGAGTCACACTGATGTTTGTCTCAACATATGTCTCCCACAGGCCAGGATGTGAGGATGCAGGCCGGGTTGAGAGGAGGCCGTGCCAGGGCCCAGTGCCAGCGGAGTTGCACCCCAGCAGCAGCAGCATCAGCAAGCAGCGGCGACACAGCTATTGAACAGTATGAGTATCATTACTTCATGGATGCTATTGCATGCTGGAGGGGAGACCACTAGCCCTGCACAACACAACCATGCAGGAAAGGGAGGTCATAATTCACTATACAAGACACTAGTGAGGCCCCACCTGGAGTACAGTGTACAGTTCGGAGACCATACCTACGTGGGACATAGACTGGGCAGAGAAGGTTCAGAGGAGGGCAACAAAGATGGTGCATGACTTGCATCACAAGTCCGATGAAGACAAGTTGAAGGAACTGAACATGTACTCCCTGGAGGAGAGGAGGGAGAGAGGGGATATGATAGAGACATACAAGTATTTTACAGGGAGGAACAGGGTGCAGGAAAACACTGTTTTTAAGTGAAAAAGATGTTCCAGAACTAGAGGGCATGGGATGAAGTTGGAGGGAGGACGATTCAGAGGAAACATGAGAAAGAATTTCTTCACAGAACGGGTGGTGGACAAGTGGAACACCCTGCCAGAGGAAGTGGTGGGGGCTGAAACAATCACGGGATTTAAGAATGCATGGGATAGACATAAAGGAATTCTGGAGGTCAGGGGTGAGGCAACAGACTTATAGGAAAACAAAGTGAACTTACAAGCTCAAATGGACGACTGGGTGGGCCATAGGCCCTTATCTACCGACACTGTCTATGTATCTATGTATGTATGCATACACAGGTGACATGCATCACTGTCAATATCCTGCACGTCTGTGTATCGTCACTGGTGGCCATGCATGCACTGGGCACATAGCTGTGTAACTGGCATCGCTGCGTTGCCCGTCACTTGACAGCCTTGTTTGTGCTGTGATGGACATGGGCAGTGTGTGTGTGTGCAGTAGTGCGCATAGCTGGTGCCGCCTGTTTGTGATGGCCATGTGCATGTTCACTGTGGGTGGGTGCATGCCATCACAGGTGCGGGACATTGGGCTATATGGCTTGCAGGTTGGGTGGTGTTCAGAGTTGTGGTCAGTCACAGCCATTGACTATGTTCCCATTTTCCTAGGCCTCGAGGTTCTCCGGAGGATTCGACAGGATATTCAGGGCCTCACACAAGTATCCATGGAGAACCAGCCCATCCTCCAGTCCATCAGGCGCCATGGCCTTCGGAGGAGGCGGCACAGGACGGTGCAGAACCAGGCAGAGGATGAGCAGCTGGCTGGGCCATAGCAGATGATACTCTTCCCACTTCTCCCATCCCTACCACCCTGCCTTCCCTCTCCAAGTTGTTCATCCCTACCCCTTGAACACCCCTACCTTGTACCCTTCCCCCCCCCTTGTAAATAGTTTTTATTGTTTTGGTTATTTAGTATTTGGATATTTAAATATACATTTATATTTTGATATGATTACTGTGTTGGTCTCTGATTTGCAGCTGGCTATGGGTGCTCAGTTGCGAGGTGTACATGCCATCTGGGGTGGTATGGTCCTGGAGTATATGTGTGTGTGTGTGTGTGTGTGTGTGTGTGTGTGTGTGTGTGTGTGTGTGCATGGGAGGTATCTCCAGCATGGCAGTGACTTTCTGTTGGTCTTGCCATCTGCTGCCACCCACTGCTGGTGCACAGGGTGTCTGGCTTGTATGCTTCTGTACTGCAGGTTGGCGTGTGCTGGGGGATGCATGATTTCCTGCAGTGCCAGTCACTGCACATGGAGTGGTGTCTTGGGGTCATGGTGCAGGGTGTGCTGTGCGTACAGGGACTGATGTGCACTGTGGTTGTCACCCCCTGTGTGTGGCACTCTCAGCCTGCCAGTGGTTGTGCTGGGGTGTCATGGCTCTGCTGTGCTTTGTTGGCTTGTCCCCATGGGCCAGTAGATCATCCGTTACACCCCCAGTGATGCTGTGCTTGGGGTGTGCAGGTGTGGTGTTGGTTCTGCAGTGTGTTCCTGTGCCCATGTGTGGCACGGCTGGCGATGGGCCCCAGCCTGCCTCCCCGGATGTGCAGTTCCATTGCTCTGGGGAGGGCTCTGCTTGCGCTATGGCACCTCTGGACTGCTCAGCTGGGCTGCCCTGGATAACGCTATAGCGCAACATTCTCAGCTTCTCCTTCCTGGTTAGCTATGGCGCAGTTAGTGCGATATTCAGACGTTGGCTGCTTTCGCAATTTGTTCTGCTCCATGTTTGAATATCGCACCTGTTGCGCATATGCACAATTGGTTTGTGCTTGCTCCTGCTGTTGCGCACATTTTGGGAGCAGTTTGAATATCATATTATATTATATTATATTATATTATATTATATTATATTATATTTCTTTTTTTCATTAAGTATACTTTATTGAATTATCCGAACAGCAGAACAGCATAAAACTAATACAAACTGTACAAGCAAATTCTAAAATAAAATAAAATGTCAACAATAAGCACAACAGGTCATAATAAAACAACAAAACAAAACTACATCAACCCACCTCCCCCCACAAAATCCCCCCCTCTCATCCTGGAGCTCAGCCAGTATTGACAATAAAGGACTAAGCTAAGGGCATAGCGGAGCAGTTTGAAAGAAACACTGGTGAAACAATAGTAGCAGTAACAGCCAACTGCTGTGGTGACTAAGCCACTGGTTCAGTTCTTGTGGATTGCACAGACAACAATGTGTATAGTGTCTCCCATCTGGTATGGAATTGGTCAGGACACCTTCATACGGCGGCAATATGCTTTTCCACCATTAACGCTGGCAAAATCTCCTGATACCATTCTCTATAAGAAGGGATAGAAGTGTCCTTCAAGTGCTGCAAAATTATTAACTTTGCCATCAAGGATATCAAGGCCATGTGGGCTTTGTGTACACTAGGAAGATCTGTTGGAAATTGTCCAACCAAACATATCTCTGGGGTAATAAGATCTTCTCAACCTAACAGAGGATCAAGAGAATACTTTATGTTGTTCCAAAAGGGGGATACCTCCCCACAATCCCATATCATGTGTTTCAGGGTACCATCCACAAGGTCGCAATAGGAGCACAGGGGGAAGATAGTTTTTTAATTTTGAATAGAGAAGATGAAGTATAATACATACTATGTGATGGAGTATAATACATACTATGTAGGATTCAGAATTAAAGCAGATGGAACCTGTCTTCCTTAATGTACTTGTAAAACACACGCCATACAGAATGCCAGACTCGGACATCGTCCTGGAGACCCACTGAGTGTTTCCAATAAAAGCAGATCACTGTGGGGCATTCAGAATCCAATGATTGAAAAAGTTTGTACAACTTGGAAACAGAGTTGGGACTCTAAAACTGATGTATCCCCCCAGTCCCAGGGCCTTGGACCCCAAAAAGGCAGATATTGCTTTGGTCAGTTGAATGTATTTAAAACTGGATACATTGGATAAATTAAGAGGTCCCTAATAGAGTTAAAGGGGATAAATTTCTCTCTTTCAAGAAGAGATTCAAGGGTTAGGTTATAAAACAGAGGGCAAAAAGTAGGCGGGACAGGCTGGCTCGCTATCCAACTATTCGAATTGCCAACTAAAGCCTGTACAAGAGCTCTTGTCCATGACAGACTCAGATACATATTCACCTGCCAGTGAGCTTTCAGGAACCAGTGCAACAGTGTCAATCACAGGCGGTAAGGCAACTGAGCTAGTTTTATATGAAGGAGGCTGCTAAGCTGGATCACAACCGATTTGCAGAGAGAACATTCGAAGTCCAACCAAATAGGCACATAACAATCATTCTGCTGGGCTTCCCTGCTAAGATGCCACAACAACAGTTTGCTACTGTTAAGAGTAGCATAATACAAGAAAAAATTTGGAAGGTGCAACCCACCATATTGTTTAGAAACATAATTTAAAGTAGGCACGGCAGATAGCTCCTCCCCTCCACAAAAATTTATTAATTATGGACTGTAATCGGGTAAACCAGATTTTCGGAAGGTATATGTTCAAGATGCCCAATGGATCTAAAATACATGGTAACACGTTCATTTCAATCTCACTAATACATTCCCCCAGTGAAAGCAGAAAGGATGACCATCTCTGCAAATCTTGCTGTGTTGTATACAATAAGGAGGATAAATTGTCCTTTACTAATTGCGACGGTGAGCAGGAGATGTGGATTCCTAAGTAAATAAGGGACCTCGATTCCCAGGATAGGCCTAATTTAAGAATCTCCGATTTGGGGGCTAAATTATTCAGAGGCAGGACCTCGGTTTCACCCAAATTTAATTTGTTGCCTGAGAAAACAGAAGAGCACTGTATCTCTCTTAATTTAGTCCAAATAGAAAGAACAAGGTCTTCCATTTGTAAGAGCAAATCGTCGGCATAAGCCGACAATGTATACCTAGTATCACCCACTCTAATACCTCAAGTGTCTGAGTTGCTGTAAAGGTAATAAATGAGAGGTTCTAAATATAAATTGAAAAGAAAAGGGGAAAGGGGACAGCTCTGCCTTGTTCCCCATTGTAAAAAAAGGGAGAGTATAATATATCATTACAACGTATACGAGCTGATGGATTATTATACAAAAGATGAATCCAGGTCAAAAATTCCAGTGGAAATCCACATTTTTCCAATACTGCAAAAAGGTAAGGCCATGCCACCCTATCAAATGCCATTTTGGCATCCACGGAGACCAAAGCCACTGGGGATGACCTCTCCCTGGACACCAAAATAAGACGTGTTGCTTCAATACCTTTAAAGCAAGGTTGGATCAGCTTATTTCAGTTGGCAATTTCAGTTGACTCCACTGATATGGTGGGAACAACTCATATGGGCTTATGCCTTCTGGTTGTCTTAAAATCCCAGTATGAATCCCAGTATAAGTGTAATTTCCATTAAATGGTCACTAGACAGGCAGCCTTACATAAAACCCACTTGTGAAGGAAAAATTAAAGTGTCCCACACTTGGGCCATTCTAGTTAGCTAGAACATTAGATAAAAGTTGGGAGGCAGTTTAGTGCAGTGGTTTAAGGCTCTGAGCTGCAAATCTGGTGATATTAAGCAGGCCAAACCTGGGTTTGAATCCTGCAGCTTTCACTTGCAGACTGTGTGACTCTGAGCAAGTCATTTAATTTCCCTGTGCTCCCAGGTCACACCTATAAAAAAGTTTTCAGCTTAGTGTGCTAGTCCTGGTTAAACAACTAACAAAAAAAAAAAGTTTTATTTTTGTATTGAATAAAGAGATCAGGCGGTAGCTGTCTTGGGACGTCTCATCTCTGCCCAGCTTCTTAATTAGCACAAAACAAGCCTCTGTAAAAGATGTGTTGGAAAAACCAGAGGAATACCAGAAATTATACAGTCGGATCAGAATAGAAGCCTAATCCTCTGAGCAGACCAAGTAAATGTTATTTATATAACCATCCAGCCCTGGGGCATTATCAGATGGTAATTGTTGGATAGCAGCTAGAACCTCACTCTCAGATATCTGACTATTAAAAATCTCTTGCTGTAATGGAGTAAATGCCAGTAGAAGAGGGTCCAAGTATTCAGATATCTGAATCCTCATTTGTGAGGTAGGGGGATCACTTGCATATAAGGACAAGTAAAATGAATAGAAAATGTCAGCAGTTTTATGGGGATGAGTGATTGGGGCATCAGCAGGGATGGTCCGTATTCCAGGAATAAAGCTGGCAGATTTTATGGAACAAAGTATCAGAGCTAACAATTTACTAGCTCTTTCTCTAGCTTCAAGGTACCTCACCTTCATCTTTAACAAGGCTAGTTCAGCCTTCTGTGCAATTAAGTCTGGGTACTGAGCACATAAAACGTGTAATCAAGCCCATACAGCTTCTGAAATGTGTGAATGAAGAGTTTGCTCAATCTGTCGAATATCATGTAAAAGCTTGTCCTAGCATGACTGGTGAGCCTTAAAGCATTTAGAAGCAAGGTGTATACACTCACCTCGTAGAAAACACTTTAAAGCTCCCCATAGCACATCCACCATTGATACAGACCCCTCCTTCTACTCCAGGAAATTCTTTATAAATTTACAAATGTGTTGAAGGATATGAGGATCCTGGAGAAGTTGAGAGTTAAGGCATTATGTGGAATCACTTTTCTCCATCTCACTGACAGAAAGGATTAAATTCACCGGGGTATGATCCAATATAACCATAGATGGTATTTCTGATTAAATTAAACCTGGGAGGCATTCCTTGTTGATAAAAAAGTAATCAAGTCTGGAAAAGGATCCATGTGGAGCCGAATAAAATGTGTATTGCTTGACAGTGGGATGGAGTGTTCGCCAAGGGTCCACATGACCTAATGTGTCCATAGAATCACTAAGGCCCCTTTGCCCCAGGGATAAACCCCTTTTTACGCATATGCAGTTTGTCCAAAATGTTGATGATAAACAATGTTCCTGTCTCCCCCAATTATTAAGGAAATATGGGCTGGAGGGGTGGGAACCAAAATTAAATTAGTAAAAAAGAGGTGAGTCCACATTGGGACCATAAACTGATCCTACAACTACTTCTGTTGAATCCAGCTTACTGTGAATAAAACTAAAACGCACTCCTCTGGGTCCCAGAACTCCTTTTCCAAAGAAAAATGAATATTCCAGGAAAGTAGTATGGCCATCCCACTGCTTTTGGTACTACACCCAGCACCATAAGCCTGTCCCACCCATTCTCTCCAATATAAATGCACTTCCTCTCATTTTACATGAGTTTCCTGTAAATATACAATTCCAGACCTTAGCTTCTTTAAATGTCTGAGCATCATGTGTCTTTTTCATTTCTCCTGCCCCCCTAAACATTGCAAGTAATAAATATATAACTAGAGATGCAGCGAATTTAAATTTCACCAGCGAAGTGCCCACAAAGTGATCACTTTGCATTGTCATTCCTCTCTGTGGAGTGGCCAATATGAAAGGCTCACTTCACCTTGTAATAATTACTTTGCATTGCCATTCTGCCTTAATGTGAAGTAAGGTGAAGTGACAACAATATTGGCAGCCCCCCACACACACAGTTGCCAGAATTAATGTGCATCCCCAAAATGCTACTGTCTTGTGTCCAGAAAATTCCCCATTGCTATCGAAGTGAAATGAGAGCGTAACAAGAAATGCAAAGTCTCCCAGAATAAATGGCTCACTTAGTCATTCACGCAGTGATCACACACAGTCATTAGAATTAATGTGCATCCCCAAAATGCTACTGTTTTTTTTTCCAGAAAATTCCTGACTCCAGATGAAGAAAAATGAGAGCATAAAACTGAAAGAAAAGTCTCCATTTAATTTATGCCACACTCAGTCATGCATGCACACACTCCAATAAGAACTACAGTATGTCCCCTGATGCTGCTTTTGGAATTTCATGTAATGCTTCTTGACCTGACTGGGCTGATACAGTGTCTTGTCAAATGATGTGCTAGAAGGATGACCCGACCATTGAGTTAACCCTCCATGATGATGTGATAATGCTGTTGGTTGCCCAATGTCTGCTGCACTGACCCCCAACAGGAAGGATGCCCTCTGTGTGTACACTAATACTACCCTTGCTAATTTAATATACCTGGCACCATCATGGTCATCCACAGAACCTGAGTTGACCTTAAATGTTCATATCCATTATATATATATATATATATATATATATATATATATATATATATATATACAGTGTGTATATATATATATATATACACACAAGTAATCATTGCTTTTTTTTTGTATCACAGGTCATAAAGTCGAACTTGGGGTGTGCATTTCTTGGCTTGATGAGGAATTTTGGTGTTGGAATACTGTCAAGCCAGTGATGGTAAGTATTTTGTGTTTTGGGGGGGCATAATTTAAAAAAAGTTAAAAATTATTCATTAATGTTTTGGTCATATGTACAGGTCTTCAGCGTATCATCAGAACTGAAAAATAATTAACTGTTGTGATTCGTGAAGAACGTGATTTGTCTCCTGATGAGTGTCTGGTGTGACATGACCAATGATAATAAACTGTACGAGAATGCAAATACCCACGGCTGTACTTCCCTGACCTGTACCACACAAAACTGATTTGAAAACTCATATCAACGAGTACAATGGTGATTGAAGCCAAGACCCGAGATACTACAAAACATGCTTATATGGAACTAACTACAAAAAAACTTACAGTTTTGTGATTCATGAATCGTGACCATGAAGATAAAGAACACGATTTGTATCTTGAGTGACTAATGATGATCGCCCTGACTTAAAAACACACATCAATGAGTACAATGTTCATGCAGAGATATGCACCGCATGGTACTCTGAACGGAAGCCAATTGTGACTTAAGTTACAGATGGAGATTGGGCCCTAAGGAGATGTAAATACACAGACAGATTAAGTTTGCACTGCACACTCAAGAGATGCAGATGGAAAGGCACAACAGCACCTAGCCAGTGCTCACAAGTCACAAATCCAAATCTGGAAAAGAATACTTTTTGCTGGTTGGGGGGGTAGTGCACGGCAGTAACAGTCCACTACCAGTAAAGATACCAAAAAGCAGTATAAAATATTCATGCAGGTGTGGTGGATAGCAGGTTCACACTGTTGCAATTACTCTGTGGCACAATAAAATATGTCTGATTTGATGGCACGCATCACACACACACACACACACACTACACTACAAGTAATGCATAGCAAATTGAAAGTTCAGTAATGTAACCAAATCTTTTAAACAAACTGAAATGATGTACTGCTGCACCACAACAATCTGCAAAAAAAATTTCAAGAATTACTGAAAATGTAACTGTGTGTACAATTGTACATTAACACAGTTATACAAGCAAAATATAACCAAAACAGAAAGACTGCCGTTTCCTCCCAGTTTTAACCTACCTCCAAGACAGATACGCCCCTCTCCCAAAGAACACTTTAAGTGTCTGTCAGTACACAGACTGAATGTTCTAAATAAATTAACATTCAAAATCCACACACAAACAATAAACACTCAATGATATGAGCACAGGAGAGTTTCCTACAATCAATGTACTAAATTTGGAGCAAAGAAAAATGGCTCAAAAAGGCTTCTTTAACAGCTTTTAGAGGATTTGAATCGCAGAGCTCTGAGAGAAAACTGTCTCCATCTTCCACTACACACACACTACACAGAACTGAGGCTGTGCAGAACACTCTAGAGCCCATGTGACCTGCAATCCCATGAATCACTGCAAAATTCACCTTGGAGCTCAATAACAAGGTGAAGTGATGTGAAGTACATTGATTTCAATGTACTTTGCCTTAAAATTGGTGGAGAAGTGGTTTGGGGAAGGTGGAATAACACAAAGTCATTGGTTTCAATGGACTGTGCATTCCTCATTATGATACAAAATACTCCACTTTGCTTTGCGGATTCCGCATTACTCCACAAATCACTTCACAGAGCAAATTTTGGCCACTTTGCCAACCAATATATACAATTACTCATTACCACAGATTAAAGGACTGAAAAAGAGAAAACACTCCACATACCCTAAACCCAATAATAAACCCACAACAACCCTGCTGAGCTCCAGGCACCAACCCCCCACCCCAAACCCCCAGAACTCCAATTGCATAAAGAAAATAAATAGCCCTTCAAGACATTAGAAACACCCCCAAACCCCATGAACAATATATCTCTGAAACAGCCTGGTCCAGATGACCACATCTCCCAAGAAAAACCAAGTTCCATGGTGGTGTATCTCTATTAACCATCCAGCCCCTACCCCCACCCTATGAATAACAAATTTGCATCCTCTATGCAAAACAATAGCTGACTGAAGAATAGAATATATAAACTTTTTGATAATATAAGACCATCAAATAACTGTGTAGCGCACTAAGCCAATGTAATAAAACAGCAGACAAACAAGGAACAAAGGGAAAAACCCACATTGTCAAATAAATGTCCTTAAACCTTCTTACATGTTAATGTTCTGCAGTGTGGTGTAAGTAAGTTGTAAATGAAGAAGAGCATTATATTAGAAAAGGAAAAAACTACATAAAAACAAATAAATCAAACTTACAGTGAAAAAATTAGGGCAGTTCCTCTTCACGCAGATGAGATACCTGGCATAGAAGTGATCAGAGAAGCCATTTATGCAGTCCAGTCCAATAGCGAATGTCCTTCAACTGCTCCATGGAGAAACCCAAAAGCCAAGCCACTTTGACTGGAACCAGTGATACAAATAAAGTAAAGCAATCTGCAAGCCTAATAGGCTACCATTGAAAAAAAAAGAACAGTATTAGGAGGAGCTGTCGAGCAATCAAGAACAAAAATAAATGCCTGCTGGCTCAGTGGCATGGAGGGCTGAGGCATCATGCCTTACCTCCTGCCATGCTGGCAACCCATGGTCATGGTGTGGGTGGGTCGCTAGGGATCAGCCAAGGAGGGAGAGGATCAAGCGTCCAAGGGACAGCTCTCCTCTCCCAGGGAGGGTGCGGACCATTGACTGGCATGTGCCTGAGCCCTGGTGGCTGCTGGGGATCGGCATGCCATGTTCCAGGTGATGGGGTGGAGGAGGAGCAGCTACCTGATGTGCAGTATGCAGACACATGTGCTGCGTGTCATTGGCAGCATTGCACACTCCAGCTCCGGAAAGAAAAATGTAAAAAGGTTCCTAGCCATGGAGCATGATGATGGTCCCCCCGTAGCACCAACCCAAGAGGACTCTTCCCCAACTGGATCCATTCATGGTGGGTAAAGTCACTCTCCAACACCTCTGCCATGAATGGTAAGTTGTGGGATCATAAGAGAAGAGGTCCGATGTTTGGGTGAGGGTGCGGGGGGATGGCTGAGGTAACTGGCTGGGGATCATGGGGAGAAAAAGAGAACCAAAAAAAATGCCTCTCCCAAAGGGTAAAGGGAAAGTATCCGAGCAAAAATGTACATAAATCTCACAGACACTCATTTATTTGTCTTGAAATACTCCAATCGCTGAAACAAAAGGCTGGGTATTAAAAGCAAGTGCTATTTCAGTAAGTCTAAGAAGTATGCCTCCGCATATTTAGAGGAGCTAGTATAGCCTCTTGCCATATTTCAAAGCTATCAGTATGGCCATGTCACTTTCCAAAAATCCGATGACCACACATAATAAAAAGTAAAGTCTTGTGACAAACGATCTGCAGAATGCAACAGTTCACATATACAATCCAAAAAATTATTTGACGGGTTCTTGCCATACGAGGAAACAGGCAAAGTTCCAAAACAGAAGCTCCCAGGGCAAGCTTATGTGACACAGTTTTATAGTGATCTGTGTGCCATTAATAACAAAAAGAGAGGCAAAAGAAAATGTCTCATTATAATCCAGAAGGGAGAACCTTTCAAATTTTCATCATGTCTGTGTTCAAGTCCACTGTTCACCATTAACATCAGACAAGGCATCAAACTGGTAAGAAGGATGTCTGCTAGTTCCTCTGAACAAAACTACAAGCCTCCTTATTGAGCATCCATTCAACTAGGAAAGCCAGAATCAGATACTGGATAAGAAAATAAACATTTAATTCATTAGTCACAGCAATCCTGAAATTTGAAAGAAGTTCCTGCATGATATTCAGTTGGTCTGTTTAAAAAGATCGGGGAACAGACGTGGGAGCTCGCTCTTAGACTCTTCGGCCAAATCAAACTTTTTGTGTGTTCCCTGATAGTTCACCTAAAGTCACGCAGGGTATAACATTCTAAAACCTATGTGTGCCACAATGAGCTTGGTAATGATGGCACTGTAGGTGGCCCGTTTCTGACAAACTTCAAGAGGCAAATCTTGTACTACTTGCAATTTATGACCTTCGCAATTAGCTTCCTTTATTTCTTTCATTCATGCAAGTAAATTCTGCTTATCAAGATAATTCAAACATTTGAATATCAAAGGGCGAGGGGCAGTACCGATGGGAGGTGTAGGGTGGAGAGCTTGGTGGGCACGCTATATAATGTAAGATGGCCCAGACAGTTTTTCACAAAGTTTTTGAGTAAACATAAGTGTTGGAGCCCTCAGCCCCTTCTGGCAACTCTAAGATGACCACATTATTGCGTCGGCTGTGCTCCTCTAAATCTTCTAATTTTGGGAGTCACATGATGCAACCAACTGAGTAGCAACATCTCTGATCAGCTCCTGCTCCCTCCTTGATTTAATTCTGCTAAAAACTGCTATTTTGGTTAAGAAATCCAATTTTGCTGCTGAGAGTTATTATTTTGTACAGTCCCTGTCCAGCAGTGCTAGAATTTTCTGTGTTTAAACCATCAAAATGGAGGTTGAAATGTGCCAAGCTCCTCCAAAACATACGCCACCACCTACCCCTGATAAATCGGCCAAGCAGTCCAAGGCCCAGGGGGTGTCAACCAGGCACTCAACTACTACTATGGTAACTACTCCACTGATGGAAGAGTGCTTTCTCATCAAATTTAACCCCCTTATGTAAACCCTTCAAGAACTTACTAAAGAGTTAAAACCTCTCCGACTTGAGCTTGGTGAGTTGGAACACTGAGTGTGCAATGTAGAGACATGCATCTTCTATCTGGAACAATGGAGAGATAAATTGGACCACAGCATGATCTCCCTTAAGCAAAAGCTGGTAAAGATGAAAAACTTGGTAGAAGACCTCGAGGGTAGGAGCCAACGAAACAATATCCTAATTTTCGGTCTGCCTGAGTCTGTTGAAGGACTATCTCCTGTCACTTTTGCCCAGAAAATAATAATGAAGACTGCTAGCCCATCACCTCACAACTCCACCTATATAATTGAATGGGCTCACCGCTCCCTGCAGCCAATGCCCGCTGAAGGATCACCCCCCCAAAGGCCTTTCATCCTGAAGTTTTTTAACTATCTTGACAAGCAGCATGTCCTTCAGAAGGTCCAGGAATTAAAAGAGGTACCCTGAGAGGGGGAGAAATTGAGAATTATACAGGATCTTCCTAGTTCAGTTCAACAAAAGTGGACTTCCTGTCACCCGAATGTTACAAAATTAATTGCAGCTGGGTTTTGTTTCAAAGTCTTGTACCTGGCTCACCTGCAAGTTCTAATTCAGGATGTCTGAAGATTTATTTATTTATTTTATTTATTCATTTTTGGATTACAATACCTCTGGGCACAGACCGCTCATTTACAAAGGTTCCACATCAGTGGGGAGGAGAGACAAAACATACAAAGGAGGTTAAAGTACAGTGTTTCCCAAAACAGTAAAATAACGTGAGCAAATATATATATGTATCTATACGCAGTTTTATCATTCTAATAGCAGGAAAGCATAGATGAGTGGGGCAAGGATAAAGATGGAAGAAAGAAAGGTAGGAAGTGGCAGCCATAGGCCTTGTCAAGTTGGTGTGGGAGGGATGGGGCAGGGTAAGGTGGGAAGGGGTATATGAAAGGTAGGAGGTGGCAGCCATAGGCCTTGTCAAGCTGGTGTGGGAGGGGGTAGGGGTGGGGATGAGGTGGATGTGGGGGTAGAAAGGTAGGAAGTGGCAGCCATAGGCCTTGTCAAGCTGGTGTGGGAGAGATGGGGCAGGGGGGTGAGGTGGACCGGGGGTAGCCAGGGACCTTGTTAAAGTGTGACAAGGGGGGGTAGCCTCGGAATTATAGAGGTAACAGCAGATATACATGGTTATCAAGTTGTGAGGAAAAGACTGAATGCTAGTAGATGGGAGTCTCAGATGAAGCAGTCACAAGAACTGTTGGCTGCGAGATGTTGGTGCAATTTCAGTTTGAATGGCCCCAATTTAGGTAGGGTAGTTATATCACTGTGAAGAGTATTAAACTAGTGAGGTGCTCTGTAGGCAAATGAGCGTTGCTCCTGGGCTGTCCAGCATCTAGGAACATGAAGATGATGGCTGTTTGAGCATCGTGTATGCTGTGAGCTACAATGGGAGCTTAGCAGGTTTGCAGTGCCTGGTGGCAGGAGGCCAAGAAGTCCTTTTCTGGCTAAAAGACAGGTCTGGTATTGGATCCTCCCAGAGAGCTGTAGCCAGCCAGTCTCAGCGTAAAGATCACAGGTGTGGGTGAAATGTGTGGACCCCATGAGTAATCTACATGCCTCGTTCAGAGCAATGGATATCCTGCACAATGAAGACATGGAGGCTGCTCCATTGAAAATGAGCTTGCTCAACAATGTTTGCCTTGTTAAATAAAGATTTTGATTGATTGATTGATTGATTGAATCCTGTGGCACTCCAGAGTGGACGGGCCATTCAACAGATATGACGTTGGCTATTTTCACCCGTTGACAGTGGTCTTCAAGATAGCTTTTGAACCAAAGTGTTATTCAAAGGATAGGCCAATAGCAGTAAGCTGTTGGAGGAGTAGTGAGTGATGGACAGTATCGAACACCTTAGTGAGAGCTATGAAGGTAGCTCCTACTAAGGTACTCAGAATAAGATCTTATGACTCAACTGAGAAAGCTACTTCAGGCTTGAAAGAGCTCCTACCCAATCTCTTTAAGGATCACTGAAGGAATTGTAGCTGCAGTATTGTTTCCTTGCAATGAGGACTACGCGATTGGTTGGATTTAGCCTGCTATTTAATTTCTACTTTGGATGAAAATCCTGAATCGATCTAGGATTTTCTTTTCTTTTGGTATAATTTTTTGACTGGCTGTTCAGTTCTTCAACCTACTCTTTTTAGCCTTTTGTACCTATGAGGAGCCAACAATTTGTGACTACCTTCTGGGACCAGGCCAACATTTCTTAATATATGATGCATTTCAGAACTTTACTGATCATTCTGGCACCCAACTCCAACCTTGTCCTTGTTGTGTCTTTGGGGTCTCAGCATTACTTCTTTAAAGTTCCTTAGACACTACAGAGGATCAGGCTGGGCTGCACTATCACTGGCTATGCATATTACCTTGAATGATCGCTTTCGTAGATGGAGGTTCAATTTGCTCTGGAGTGTGTTACAACATTGATGCAAGTTCCTGCTGCAATTTAGAATTCTACATCGATATAGGTTTTCACCTTGAATTTACTTAGCCAGTGAATAGTTTGTCCTACAGTACTTCCTCTGCCTGTTTAGTTCTTCACTTCACAGCAATCTATAGTTTAAGGCTGGACCTGTTACATAAATTACAGACTTTCAACCAGTGACACTCCAGCCAGGGTTTGACTTTTGTTATGGCATCATTTTGTGGCCCGAGCCTTATGTTTTGTTTGTGCTTTCCATGAGCAAACTTCAGTAGAAAGCACTGAAGTTCCTGTAACCAGCTGAATGAAGGGATCTGCCGGTTGGGCTTACATCTCTGAACTCTTTCCATTTAACTATTATATGGGCTAAACATTGTATATTTTTCTGTTGTTAAATGATGTGGCAATATTGAAATTGTTTTATTATTGTTGCCCAACTATCAGATGATAAATACATAGTCCATCTTACTAAGCTGATTTTTGCATTTTTCATTTAGGATCATTAAGGCATTTTATCAGTCAAAGATTTGGGAGGACTTTTAATACTCTCATTACATTTTTTCAGATTTGCTAATTGGCTATAACTATCGGTTTTAGGGAAAGAAGGGAGGTTGGAGGGGGTTTGGAGGATAATAGCTACACAGTTTTGGGGTCATCATGCACTGGATGTTGTGTGCGGGAGGGGGGTGTACAGTTTACCCTTGAGGGGGTTCATCATGAGAGTTTGCTTGATGATGTACAGTATACTATTCATTTGTATCTTTGTTGGTTTAAGGAAGTTTTTAATTTACATGTCTGCTTCTGGGATATGTATGCAAATAGGTCTGACTTTTCAACCCCCTTTGATACAGATATGTTAACTGTTCTGATAGCACCTTGGGAATCTGGGAGGTTAGCCTTATTAACACTTTTTTGGGTTCAGGAGATTGATGTTGGGATGGGGTGATGGTAAGTTGGGAGTTTGAACCCAGTGATTGGATGGGGGTGGGATATCACAATATATATGGAGAATGGGGAGGATGTCTTATAATTGGGTTTGGGAATGGGCTATGGGGGAGGAGGAAGGGGAGTACCGGAGGAAGTTAGGTATAGTCTGTGACACTTGGACAGATGGTTCTGATCACTGTATCATTTTTTGTAATATAAAAATTTGTTATAGACTGTCTGTCATGAGAAATGCTGAAACAACATGTGAGTATCACACACACACACACACACACACACACACACAGGTTTTAGATACAAGGTGTTACCTGGAAGGTCAGAAGCTAATTATAGACTTTAGCTAAGTTAATTATAGCTGCAGTTGCTAAGAGGGAAAATCAGAAACTTTTATAATGCTTAGAGGAAGAAGAGCAGGTTGTGACGTTTTAATGCGAAGTCATAAAAGATGCTTTGATGTCTGTGTGAGAGAGGATGCTGCTCTGGCATGAAAGAAGAACATGATAAAAGGAAAGACTTAATTGGGGAAGTCACATGAGGAAAGGAGTTTCTGCTGATGTAACCTTAATTAAGCTACCTTCTAATATGATAAAATATCCTGGGTGTATGATTTTTCATAACCAGAGGAGGAGCTAGGTGACCTCACGCAAAGAGGTGGGCAAAGCCAGCTTTTAAACAGAATTCTGTTTTCTTTCAGAAACTTCTATCTAGACTCTGACAAAGAAACATCTTTGAGCGCTTTAAGCAGGTATTTAGAGAGTGAGAGAGAGACAAATCTAAATACTGTAGTAGGAATTGTACTGTTAAAACTGTGTTCTTTTAATCGATTTGTATGTCTTGTGATATAATAGTTCTGTATTTTATGTTTTACATATATTTGATCTATTTTAGTACAACTGCATTTTTAGAGCCTACTTGGTCTGTCTTTGATTTCTTTTCTTTTACAAGTGGAGTATATATGGTTAAAGCAGATACTGTACATAAGCTTGAATGGTGATACCAAACTGGAAAAAGGTAAGCATTTTAAATCAGAGGTATTTAATTACAGTTTTTAAGGGTTCATTTCTGTACACCTGGTTAGGTGCCCATAGGCAAAGATATCTGGCCCCCCGAAGACAGAATTATCTGAGCCTGTCCATTGGATATGCTAACAAGAGGTTCACAGTTTGAATCCCTCCAAGACTTAAGACCAAAGGTTGATTCGAACCCCCAAAACAGACAGGAGGGTTACCCTGTTTCTGTTAACTGTTCACGAGACTGCACTCAGAGTTTGGCACTTTGGGGGTAGAGGGCTGACCTGCTAAGTGGGTTTGTGACATAGTCTACTGGTCCAACAGATTTGACAGGTGTGATAGATTACTGTTTGACTATAGTTACGGTACAAGAACTGACTATGTCAAAAATTTATTTATTTTGTTCATGGAACATCAAAGGTGATCAGTTTTCAATTAAAAGAGCTGAAATATTATTGCACTTACACAGACTACAGGTGGATGTAGGCTTCCTTCAGGGAAACCCATTTTCTCCCTACCCAGGTTTTGCTGTTTAGACGATCCTGGGTCAGGCAGGTGTTTGGACCCGGATCTGACTCTCATAAAAAGGGTGTGGCCATTCTGGTGGCAAGGAAAGTTAATTTCCATCTGCTCCAAGAAATAGCAGATTTTCAGGGATGGTATATATGTCTACTGGTTCCATTAGGGCACCTGGAGGTAGTCCTGGGGTAATCTATGGTCCCACTGTGGACAACCCTAATTTTTTCTCTAATCTATTAAATTTATTTTTACCATGGACTTCCCTCCTCATGCTTTTGGCTGGGAACTGGAACACTGTTTTTTTTTTAATGAGATGGTTTGGTTGGGCAGACACCAACAAGCTCTCACTCCAGGTCAAATAGCTTTATAAGAACTTATGGATTCCTTGGGTCTGGTAGACCCCTGAAGAGTCCTCCACCTGAAGCAATAAGAATATTCATTCCACTCTATTCCACATGATTCATTCTCCAGGATAGACTTCTTTTTGTTGGGAGTTGAGCACCTTTCAGGCATTTCCTTACGTCATTATAGTGCTAAAGTGGTCTCAGATCACCACCCAGTTTTCATACATTTGTGTCTCTCTGCCTCCACGGAAAGTGATAAGACCTGGAGGCTGAATAATCAACTACTAAAGCCTCCTGACTTAGTTGAGCATATTCATGCATTTGTCACTTCCTTTCTAGAAATCAGCTCCCCCTCTATGACTAAACTTGATGTTCTATGGAGGGAGGGGTGTTAAAATGTGCTCTTTGAGGTGAAACGATTCGGTTAACTTTCAAATGTAAAAAGTTAATGTCACAAGAAATTTCATCTTTGTTAGAACAGATCAGGATCCTTGAGAAACAAATTTCCTCTAACCCCCCTCATTCTGATTGGGAATGCCTGGAATCTCTATGGGCACACTATAATAAGTTATTGAGTGAGAAGGTTGAACATTTATTATTGAGGTCCAAAGCAAAATATTTTGATCAATGGGAAAAGTGGGCAAACTCTTGGCTTTAAGTCTGAGGGCTCAGACTGTAGATAAAGTTGTCTCCTTTCTATGCACTCATTTGGGCCAGTTGCTTACTTCCCCTTGAGATATTGTGGCTCACTTTCAGTCCTTCTACCAAAATCTGTACATCCCATCATTGCACTCTTTTTGTATTACCCAATTCAAGGCCTTTCTGCAGGGTCTTGACCTTCGTCATCTAAACGGGGCACAGACAGATTTCTTGCAAACCCCCTTAACATTAATGGAAGTGAGCAAAGCTATCGACTCCCTGACCCGGATAAGTCCCCGGGGCCAGATGGCTACATTCCTAATTTTTATAAACAATTCAAATCTGTTTCAGCCCCTATATTATTGGATACTTAGAATTACATTTCAACTCAGGGTTTCTCGGATCTTTCCTTTACAAAAGCTGTGATTGTGGTCTTGTCAAAACCAGGGAGGAAACTCTTGCTTGTTTCTAACTACTGTATAGGCCAATATCAATTATCAATGTTGATCTTAAGATTTTTGCTAAAATACTGGCCAATAGGTTGAACCAGGTGTGGTGACACTTTATTAACAGAGAACAAGTGGGCTTCATGTCAGGGGGCTCTCAGCTGACCATCTTTGAAAGCTTTCACATTTTATCTCCGCATCCAGGGAATCCACTACTCATGTGGTGCTATACTCCCTGGACGCAGAGGCTTTTGACAGGGTTTCATGGGATTATCTGTTTCATCTCCTGCCTAAATATTATACCCTCCCCTGTATTCATCCAGTGAATAAAGGTGCTCTACACTCATCCTTCAGCACCCATATTTTGTAATGAGGTACTCTTTATTAAAAAGTTTCCTTTTACAACAAGGTACCAGACAGGATTGTCCACTCTCCCCTTTTTTATTTAATCTACTACTAGAACATTTAATTAGGAAAATTTATGTTACCTCCCAAATTCTTGGCATCCCTTTGGGCCCACATCATTATAAACTTTCGGTCTATGCGGACAATGTCCTTCTACATGTCACTTTTCTTGAAGCTTCCTTACCTGCTGCCTTGGAAGTAATCACACAATTTGACAATTTTTCCAACTATAAACTGAACTTGTCTAAAACTGAAATCATGCTCCTAAGTATGACAGTGACGAGGGCAAGTGTGGAACACTTAGGGCTAGTGTGAGGTAAGGACAAACTCAAATACTTAGGTATTTATTTAAGTGTCTGTCCTTCTAAATTGAAGCAATACAACCTAGATCTGATGATTCATCAAATCAAATTGGATCTGGATTGCTGGTCTCTCCTGCCTATCTTGATGTGGGGTCATTTGAGCATAATAAAAATGAATGCACTCCCACTTATCATTTATCCTCTTTTAATGCTTACTCAAGCTTTCCCACAATCCTGGTTCACCCAGGTAAAAAGTATGATTTCTAAATTCTTATGGCAGGGCAAACCACCTTGAAGAGCACTGAATAAATTGATGTGATCTAAAAATAGAGGGGGCTTTGAAGGTTCCTAATTTCTATTTATATTATCTCGCTGCACATTGCTCTAGAGTTTTTTTCATTGGTGCAGGCCGGAATCAGAAGACCAATCCCTGTTCTATATTCCACATTGGCTGGAAATAGAACAATATCAATGCTCACAACTGTGGCTGGGCTTGCAAGCTTTATTGTACATTTCTCATAAGAGACTTCCACGCCCCCTATTAGGTACTCCTATAGCTATATTGATACAAGCTCATAGGCAGTTGTGTTCTCTCCTTGAGGTAGACCCTCAAAGAGACATTACTCAGCCACTGTTCGGAAATCCTAATTTTAAAATTGCAGGCCAGGTATTAACTCTGTCCTTTTGGCCTCATGAAGTGGTGAGCATTGTGGCTCATCTTTTTCAAGATGGCAAATTGCTTACATTTTTGGAGGCACAAAGAAAGTTTAAGTGGCCTTCCTCATTGTGTTTTAAATATTTGTAGTTGACTCACATGCTGGTTCACACGCCGGTTCAACATTTCAGAACCGGTATGTGGCATAAGTTATACAGAACACAGATTCTTAATCTAGCCTTAACAGTACCCACATTCCATACCACCTCTTACTATTATAACAAATCGCATAACACCATCTCCTCTAAAGAAGTTGAACCATTCTATTACTGGGACCAAGCCCTTCCCTTTTCAAAGGGCCCACATTACTGGTTTACTATCTGGATAAACACTTATAGATATGTAAAGTGGGATAGATACCATTGTATGCAGTTTCACCTTCTTCATAGTCTTTATTACACTCCAGTTAAACTGCATTGAATGGATAAGCTCATATTCAATGTTTGTTCCAGAGATGCAACAAATACTCTGCTACATTATTATATATACTTCGGACCTGTGAGAAGATAAAGCCCTTTTGGGTTGCTATACGGCAATGTCTGGATCCACTGCTGGATTTGAACTTGGCATTTTTGCCTCATATATGTTTGCTGGGGGCCTTTGAGGAGGAATTAATCAAGACTCAGAGACCCCATGTGGCTCTGATATCGGCCTGTTCCAAAAAAGTAATTTTCAGGCATTGGTGTGATCAAGCGGTCCCCCAATATATAGAATGGAATAGAGAAATATTGTTTGCACTGCAAGTGCAGCAGATTATTGCTAGCCTAGTGGACCACCTTGATGGGTATAGAAAAATCTGGGAGCTTTGTATGTTTTGTTAATTCTTTGATTCGCTGTTGGACGGATCTTCTACTTAATTCTATTATATGTTTCCCCATATATTGCCATAGCATTATCATAATTTGTTTTTGTGTCCCATATTTAACTGGGCCATGGTCATATATATTAATTATATGCACCCTGTCATATAAAATAGGGAACTTGATATAAAGCTTTGAACTTTTTGGACCATTTGACCTTCTCTGGCATACATTGGTTTTTCTATGCTGCTTTCTTGCACTTATTATCTCCACAAAAGAGAAGACTACTTTTCTCTTCCTAGGGTGGTGGAGGGCAGGGTAGGGGGATGGGAGAGGGGATAGGGGAAGGGGAGGTAGTGGGATGTTTTTCAATAAATATTTCTAGTTGCAAATTCCTACTTTTGCTGTTTGGGTTCATCTTTATTGTATGGCATTTATTGTAGTTGTGTACATTTACCCTTAAGTCAATAAAGTTTGCTTAATTTGACACAAAATAAATCTTCTAATTTCTCCTCTAGGTGGGCTACTTTCTTTCTGAGTGCTACCAATTCTGGGTCCAATCTGGGCTCATCAGTCATCGAGTGAGCTGATTTCTGCTTCACTATCCATAATTTGTTGAGCTAAGGCTTCATTATCTGAGCTGATCGGCTTGAGCTCCTCAGTGATGATTTGCAGTGCATCCTTGAGTGGAGAAAGTTCTTGTAGGAGCCTCTCCTCTGTTAAGGGCACATACATAATAGCTGTGCTTTGGGCCACACTTGGCTGGGCCTTTGTCCTCTTCAAAATCTTATCAGGTATCAGAGGAGGAGTATGGGGTATGGGGCAACCTTCATCTCCAAATCCATTTTCATCAAAGTAAATGGAACACTAGCACTCCAGATACGTTAATCAACTGCCCAAAATCACTGTAGCAGGATAAGAAAAGAAAAAAAAACTCATTTAAAAGTAAATAAATTGGGTGAAAAGACAGAGCAGATGGAAGCGAGTGTTACTTGCAATGGCACATCCTATGACTCGACATATTACGATTTCAATAAAGTGTATTAACTCTATGTCTCATAAATGTACTGTTGAATTTGTATACATATTAATAAAAGGTTCACCTTTCCTTGGTTGAAAAGATCATATTATTTCTGTATCACTTTTTGTTAGAATTCAAAGAGGTTACCATTGAAGCCAGGGAAATGCTAATTTACAGCTGCTTTCTCTATTCATGCCATAGTATGAAAGTAGAATGCAGTCTTATACTGCTTCATGCCTTACTAATCTTGTAACCACTTCACTTGAAACATTTAGGATTAATTATGATAGGGATATATTTTCTTAACTAATGTTATATGCTAGCATGTTAAAAAGTGTTATATTAGGCAGTGCTAATGCAGGCTTCATTCTTTAACATTTAGCTACCTTCCTGTTACAGAGTTCAATAATTATGGTAACTGGAGTGTGCACATAGCCAGTCAATGGTGGCTATTCACTAGTATGTAATAAAATAAATTTAAAGTAAAAGAACAATAGGGCTGAATCAGGAAACCAGTGTATGCCCGAGTGCAAGTCCTGAGTCCCTACCAACTAGTGCTGTGTGGAATTTTCTAATTCTAGTGGAATTAAATTTAGTAAACTTTTTGAAATTCCACTGAAATTTTGCAGAATTTCACCAGAAACAGAATTATGGAATTCTGTAGCAGAAAATAGTTGTGGAATGATTTTCCATGGAAAAAACGGTGTTTGCAAAACATTATTCCTCGAATATCAGTATATTCTGTGGAAATGGTTGCAGAATGATTTTCCACAGAAAAAGGCTTTTCTGTGGAATAAAATTCTGCCCGTGAAATGGTCATTCTGTGCTAATTTCACTGGTGGAATTCTGACTTCCACACAGCACTACCAGCCACCCAGGCAACAAAAACCTGTAAGGTGGCCACTAGGAAAAAAGGCACAAGGCATCAAGTTGATGTCTGTGCAGAGCTCTGTATTAACCATTCAGAAACCCAGTATCCACTGACCTTTTTTTTTATTTATTTTTTTTTGACAAATCATGCCTTCCCCTACCGGAGGGTGAAAACCACTTGAGGGTAATATATGTGAAAAGTACATATTTTGTCTCCCTACATAAACTCTACCCATGTGATCTCTTTGTTGATGCCATGTTTCAGATTGATGGTCCTAAAATAGTCAGTCCAATGGGCTTCTTTCTTCAGAAGCCTTCCATTTACATTTCCACCCCAGATGGGTTGTCTATCCTTTCCAGCCCTACGAATATAAAAGATAGCATATTATGATTATGGCTCTTAAAGTGCCTAGCTACTGTAGAATATTTAGTACCCTATCTAATGTTGCTCTTATATTCATTTAATCTTTGGTGTAGGGGTCAAGATTTGTCTATGTATGCTAAATCACGTGGGCATTTTAGCAAATAAACCACTTGTTCAAACTGTCATGTTATAAATTCTCTGTTGTAGATCTCTTCCCCATGAAATGGGTTGTGTAGTCCTTATCATATGAGAATTGTGCAATTTTGACAATTGCGACATGGGTAGTTTCCTGCAATAGTCTGTCACCCTTAAAACATAGTTATATTCCTTCTGTGCTGCCTTTGGAATGAATATCATTTTCTGTTATTTGTATTTTTTGCTTTTTTAGCTCTGACTAACAATTTTTCTTTTAAATGTCACCCTGCCAATATCGGTTGTCTGTAGCAAATGCCAATGCTTATACACAGTTCTATTAATAACACCATATACTGTACATCACAGAAGTCAATAATGTTATTCTACCCTGCTGTTGTTTCTGTCCTCCGTAGGAAATCTAAAATTAATTCCTCAGTTGTACAGCATACTTTCTTCTTGCTTCTGCTAGTGTTTGTCTTTATCCTTTTTCCATGAAATTATTTCCATCCAGCTCATCTGCTGCCTCTTTATATTCCTGTTCTGAGATACAATTTCTCTTAATTCTAATCATTTGTCCTTATGGGATGTCTTCCTTCATGTACCTTTCGTGCAAATGTTTCTCATGTTGAATTAATTTCAATTCAATTTTATTTAAGGCATTACCCTTAAGACAAACTCATTTTAAATTGCATCCCTCAAACAGTTGTGCAATACAGTTTCAAAGTTACAATAATAAATAAAACACAAAATGAAATAAAACATGTATATAAAAAAGTCATGTAAAATATATTTCTGTAACTGTCTTTTCTGGACAATTTTGTGTGCAGTGGGTACTCACTTTATACAAGGGCCCAGATATTCAAACTGTGCCACAAAGTAGCACAATAGCAGGAGCAAGCACAAGTCCAGTGCACCCATGATCAACACGCGCGATATTCAAACACTGTGCAGGTCAAGATGTGCCTGCGGCACACAACTGAATATTGTGCCAACTGCACCATGGCACAACCAGGGATGCACAGTGGCGCAGGTCTGATGCACAATAGCACAACAAGGGAAGTGCAGTGGAGCAGGGTAGCAGTGCATCAGCACAACCAGGGATGCGCTGGGACAGGATGCGGGGTCCACCACCCATGGTAGATATGAGCAGAGGAGCACACAGCAGAACAGATATCACCCCCCACACCCCATGCACTGCACAACCTGAGAAGAGCTGGAAGAACCACTGGCCCATGGACAGCAGCAACAATCCCACAGCCAGGGCATGGTGCCCCAGCACGAACCCTGGCAAGCTGTGACCAGCACACAAGGATGTCCGGCCACTTCGTGCCACACCATCCCACCAATGCAGAGCACACTCTGCACCATGATCCCCAGACACCCTGCCCAGGAGTAGCGCCCAACAGTGCAGGACATCCCATGCATGCCACCACCCCCACTGTGACAATGTAACCCTGTGCACCATGGAGCCATGCAAAGCAGCCCCACCATGAGCAGCCTGCAGCGGGTGGCAGCAGACAGTGATGCAACAACTGCATACACAGTGCTGCCCTGCATGTCCCCCCGAGGTACAGCTGAGAGACCGACCATGCGTCGGCACATGGGGTACCCCACATGTGACAGGGCATGCCCCAGACCCCACCACCAGTGGTACAGCACTCTGCACACCCTTCCAAGGACACACCCCATCCCAGCACTGGCCACAACAGCCAGCACAGATACCCACAGTGTTGCATGGAAGCATGCGCCACACAGGATGCAACACAGTGCATGGACAAACACCCACCCATAACCAAGGGCACACCAACACGGGGACACAGTAGCGGGTCAACAAAGCCACTGGCATGTGGCCATGGCAGCCGTGTACACATGGCCAGCACCCCTCCATGGCACATGTGTGCCAGCCACCCTGCGCAGGCACCATAAAGCCATATGCAACCAGCATGCAGCAGGAGCACAAGTGACAGACAGTGGAGCACATCCCCTGCAACAGACACATGCGACAGCATGGAGGGGGGAAACAACAGCAGAGGCCACAGTGCCACTTGAGGCAGATGTGCACCATACCAGTGACAGGAGGCAACCCGGAATTATGCTGGGTACAGTGGTTGTCCAGCATGGACAGCCACCACTGACATGCCAGCAGATCACAGACATGCAAGGGTGTCAGCAGCACAGGCCATGGATGGTCTGACAGGGGCACCATGGACACAGTGCATGCACCGTGGACCACTGCACACAGTCATCCAGTGCACAGGAAACAACACACAAACCACAGACAGTGACTGATACCTATGCCCACGCCATAGGTGGTTCCCTTCCAGACACACACACGCCCATGCCTGCACCACCCCTGATGCCATGCACACCACTGCTGCTGAGCACCTATAGCCCACTGCAAATCAGAGACCACCACAGTAGGCATAACAAAACAAATGTTTTATATAAAGGTCCAAATAACTATATACAATTATTTACATAAGGGAGGATGAGGGCCACATACTAGGTAGGGGTGGGTAAGGGGCAGGGGTGAACAAATGGAAGAGGGAAGAAGAGGTGTGAGGGTGAGTCAAGGGGGATAGGGTGAATCCGGGGGCATGGACGGCTTAGCGTCTGCCCCACTCTCCGCTCATGTGGCGCTTCCTTATCCTCCGCCTCCAGACACTGTGCTGCTCCCATCGCTGGAGTAACTCCAAGGATGCCCTCGTGATCTGCAGGAGCACCTGCGTGGCCCTCTCTAGCTGCAACAGCTGCCATCCACCTAGGACAAGGGAGCAGAGTCAATATGTGTGAATGTCCATCCCCCTGCAGCCCACCCATTGTGCATGGCATACAGCCATGGGCCACGTCCCTGTGATGGTGTGCGACCACCCACAGTGATCATGTCCACAAGTGCTGCCTATCCAGGTGCACACAGCCATGCAGACTGCTGCACACACCCACTTCCCAAGTCCCGCACAGCACCACCGTGGCTGTACAGTGACATGGCTATACGGTGTGAAGGCAGTGGCACAGCCATGTACCTGGTGCACACATAGACCACCAGTGATGCGCAGCCACACATGCAGTGCCACAGGACAGTATTGAGTGTACTGTGTGGTGTGCACATCAGTGGTGTCAATGGATGGTTGCCATGCCCTGCCACCTACCCAGCAACACAGCATGCACAGAATATCCTGGAAGAAAGGAACTCACCTGCATCGGCTGGATCCGGGCTCTGTTGATGGATGGTCCCGGCAGCCCATGGCTGTTGCCCTGCATCCTCTGCCTCCCGGCATTGCCGTGCCTCTCTGGCTCTTCACCACTCCTCAGGGCCTAGGGTGCAAACATGGAGGGGGAAACATCAGTACAAACCAGTAGCAAAGACCCCTCCAGGTGTGCGATCCTGCACAGCCCAGCCATGCTGCAACCCCACCACCACCACCACCCACACTGGATGGCCCCCTGTGTAGTGGACACATGCCCACCACGATACCCGTATAGGCGCAACTAGTGTATGGATGGAGCACCTACCTGGACATGGCACTGCACCTCACCTGACACGTACGCCTAGACAGACAAGCCTGTCTGGGTCCCTCCACTGGAGGTCCCCGTAGCAGGAGCGACACTGCTCGGCTGTTCAGCTGATCCCTGTGGCCTCTTCTAGTGCCATTGCCACCTCCTCCCAAACTGCCCTCCTTGCCCTGTCCAGGGGGTCATCCCCAAACAGGGTCCTAGCATGGGGCTCCACAATGGCCACCAAATTGGCCAGCTCCAGTTGGCTCCAGACAGCAGCTCTCCTTCTTGCCATCACTGCTTCAGGTAGGATCACAAAATGGCACTCTGTAGTGCACGTCCGCCAGGTAAGATGCTGCATGGTACAGCGCTTCCATTCCCCATTGTGCTGTCACTGAACAGCATGATAGGGGTGCACCCATGTGGATGCATGTCACCTAGGGGGCAAAGGTCGACCACAGGGTAAAGGGTCTCTCACGCATGGACCGCCACAGCACGATTGGGACTCCCTGCTTGAAGCGCAGTTGGGTGCCTGTGTGAGAAGCCCTGCAGTGGCCTACTGTGCTGTGGCACCATGGCACCTATGGCGCTCCAGGTCATGAGCGCCATACATGTGAACTGCGCACTAGCACCACTGGCACAGTGGTGGCCATGCCCTGCACTGCCTCCCATGCTTAGCACATCAGCAGTGCAGCAGGCATCAGCACCACCACCCAGGACATGCACCATGCAGTGCCTACTGTGCACATCACACAGCTGCACCTGTGCCTGAGCAAGCTCAACACAATTGCGCAAGGCGCAACAGCGTGATATTCAGCCAGCATATGCAAATCAGCTCATCAGCAATTCCATGGTGCAGCTACTGCCTTAGCATCCACTTAAAGTTGTGCCTCACCTCATTTGCATGCCTTGCACTATATAAATGCTACATGGGGCTGCAGAGGCCATAGTTTGGTATTGCAGTCTATTGTGGTGGGTTGCATTCTGTTTGGAAGTGTGGACAGTGGTGTGTGGGAGTTGCAAGGGACTGCACATTGAAAGGTAACACCTGTCATTCCCACAGTCTCTACAATGACTAAACATGAGGAAGAGGAGGAACAGGGATGTTGGAGGAAGAGGAGGCCCAACTTCACGCGGACAAAAACAGATGCCCTGTACAAAGCATACCTCGACAGGGAACTGCTGCTCAGCAGACAGTGGGGAACACCGCAGGCCTGTGCCGCGGCATGGCGTGAGTTTGTGCATGCCATGAACCAGCATGGCAGCCACCAGTGGTCCATGCAGGAATGTAAAAAGAAAGTCGGCATGGACAGGAGGAGAATTAAGGACAAAGTGGCTGCCATCAGGGCAGCACGTGCTGCAACCGGTGGTGGACAGCCGGATGTGCCACGCCTGACACCACTGGAGGAGCGGGTGGGTGGTAGCATGTGGCATTGTGCCATAGAGGGCATTCCAGGTGGTGACTTCCAGATGGGTGGCAGCCCATCACTGCATGGTAGATCCTGTGCTGTCACTGAGTGGGAGGTGGGGGGAATGCCACAGGGTAGGGCAGAGACATTAATGCTACTGTGTTCCCTTACAGCTCCTGTCTACATGGGTCAGCGGTGGTGGGTGTGTCCACTGTGGGTGAGGCCCTGGACATGGAGGAGCACCCATCCACCTCCACAGGTGTCCAAGGGTCAGTACCTCTGCATACCTGCCTGTCTGTCTGGACTGAATATGGTGGTGCTGGTGCAGACGAGGCCCTGCCTGTGTCCCAGCATGACAGCGGCCACGGACTCCAGCATGCTGAGACATGCAGATCAGGCACCAATGATGATGGATCACACATCCCAGACAGTGATATGTGTGGGACCCAGGATGGTCCCACAGCAGGGAATGGTATGGGCATAGCCATGGGTGGTGCCACCATGGAGGCCTGTGTGACATCACAGTCCCAGCCTGTGCCTGTATCCCCCAGTGGGGGCAGCACTAGTGTGCATCCAAGCCAGTGGGGCTGTTGCAGCTGCTGCGGTGGCACCGGTGAGCCCTGGCAATCGGTGGCCAGAGGGGCAGTGCCAGCAGTCGGCAAATGGGGATGGGGGGACAGTGTTGGGGGGCGGCATCATTGCACCATGTGTGGATGTACCCAGGCATGGTTCTGCTATGCGGCGCCCAACTTCAAGAGGTGCTGCCTGGCACGGCCAGGAACACCATAAGGGACAGCATGCCGATCAGGCGGATGACCTATTTGATGAGCACAGCCGCACACTCCAGGATTCAGTGGATAAGCAGTTGAGGCTTATGATGGCGGTGGATACACTCAGTGCGGTTCTGCGCCAGGCAGAGGAGCAGCGCAGCAGGGACCACAGTCTGCTCCTGGCAGGGATGGACCGGGCTATGGGATGATGTGACCGCTGCCATTGACAGGCAGACACATGCATTCACTGCCATCATGGCTACATTGGGCACCCAGTTCATTGCCCATGCACCACAGACACCGCACAGTGACATGTCCACCCCCTGTTCCCGGCATCGTGCGACACCTTCCATGTCGACACCAGGTTTGGCTGTGGGAATACCGAGCACGCCTGGTGCAGGCATGTTCGGTGAGCTGCAGACCCCTGCATGAACACAGTTGTGTTCCCACAGCATCAATGCTGGAGGACTATTGGTGCCACCCCATGAGGCCAATGGTCAGTCTGGCATGGCTGGCAGGACTCAGCAGGGCCACCCACGCATCCGTGGTGGCCATGGCACTGTGCCGCGTGACTGACCTGTCTCCCACCATGGCCACCATCGGCCTCTGCCCTGTGTGCAGTGTGTTGTGCACCATAAAATGCATGGGTGGTGTACCCGGCCTTACACACACGGTCCATGTGCACACCCTCCTGTCTGTTGGCCACTGTGGCGTATGCATGATGATGCCTATGTTGCACTGTCTGCCAGTGCGCAATGGTGCCCAGCATCTGAGAGACACACAGTGACGGCCACTGGGCGTGGTCATGTGTGGACCTGTGTGTGGCTAGGGGTTGCAGTCGGGGTCGGCATGCCTTCTACCCCTCGTGCATGTCTTGTGGTGTGTGTGTGTGTGTATGTGTGTGTGCATGTGGGTGTGCACGTGTCATGTTTGGCCATGCCCATCCCTGATGGAGTGTGCGGATCCACGCTCAGTCCCATTCACTTGCCACCATCTACCCCTGGGGTTCATCCATGCCTGTCTGTGGGTTGTGCCCTTGCCATTAGTGGTTGCACATGGCCCCATAACCTACCTGTGTTGGCTAAAGTGCTCCTCTGTGATGGTGTCCTGGTGCAGTTGCGCCATCCTGAACAGGCGGGGGTCCCTTCATCCAGGGGGTGGCTGCCCATCACCATCTGGATCGGCATCCTCATCATCCCCATCACTGTCCCCCTCTTTGACCTCTATGGCTATCCCACAGTCATTGGACATGCTGTGCAGGATGCAACAGACCAGGAATAGCCCACAGGCCTTTGAGGGGCTGTACTGTAGGGCACCGCCAGACATGTCCAGGCACCAGAAATGTGACTTCAGCATCCGGAAACACCCACTCAATGACATTACATGTGGTTTCATGTGCCTCATTGTACTGTTGCTGTGATGGGGTCGAGGGGCACTGGTATGGTGTGAGCAGCCAGGGACGGAGTGGGTAGCCACTGTCACCTGAGTATAGAGGGTGTACATTAGTATGGTGGTCTGCATCACTCTACCATGGGCTGTCAAGGCCAGTACCCATGGCACCTCTGACTATGCCTCCCCCCACATCTGCCCATGTCATCCTGCGTGTTGTGCATACTTACCCACTAGGAGGTCAGTGGGGATGTTCCCACTCTTGAACCTGTGGCACACAGCAGACTGGTGCCAGATGAAGGCATCATGTGCTTCCCTAGGGTGGGTGGCACAGATATTGGTTATGCACCCCCTGGCAGTGCACACCACCTAGCAGTTGATGCTGGCAAATCCCTTACAGCTGATGTAAGCTACACCATCCGGGCCAGGTGGCATGTGGATGGCCACATGGGTGCAGTCAATGGCCCGGAGCACACCAGGCATATGTGCTACCCTGTGAAACTGTTGTATGTGTGCTGTGCACTCCACCTGTGTGCTGTAGAAATGGATGTATTCCACAGCATGTGGCAGCAGTGCGCTGAGGAATTGTGTGAGTAGGCGTGATGCGGCTGACTGGATTATGCCTGCTGTGTCCCCTGTTGGTCTCTGGAAGGTGCCCGTGGCAAGCAGGCACATGACAGCTGTCACCTTTGTCTCCATTGACAGAGCATGGCTCCGTCATGTGGATGCCTGCATCTCATCACTGCACAGCTCACAGAGCCACCTCAGGATTGCCCGGTTCAGGCAGTACCAGCCCACAATCTCTGTATCGGTGTACTGCTCGAAGGTGATGCAGGCTCAGTACTGCCTGTTGGGGCCATACCACTGAAGGGCCCTTCCATGGCTGCACCCCCCTGCTGCCTGCCTTCTCACACCCCTCATTACTGCCTCCATCTGTCTGGTGGTACTTGCTATGTCCCTGGCTGATGTCCCCTCCCTGGCAGATGTTATCCCAATCCCCCCGCTGTCCTATGTGATGCTCCCCCTGCACCAGGTACACCTCTGGCCTTCAGCTGTCCTGCCTATTGCCACTGCCCTCACTACTCTGCAGCACTACCCTGTCTGTCCTGCATGACTGTCTCAGGCTCCCCACTCCTGTCCTGTGTGGTCACAGGTGTGCCCTGTCCTGCTCCTTCTGTGTCCCACTCACTGCTGCCCTCTTTGTTTTTGCTGCCAGCTCGCTCCCACCTCTGGCTTCCCTGTAGCATTCTTGTGCCTTTCTCTTGTTCCTTTTTATTTGGGATCATTTCTGCTATCGCGCAACTTCTGCTAGCTCCCCTACTGCGCATGGCGCATGCTGTTGAATATCGCACTGCGCCATTTATTCATGGTTCCTCCCCCTACAGTTGTGCATGCATTCATTACCATTGCACTGTTGCGCATTGCAACTTGAGCTGCGCAGCTGCATCCTGCTGAATATCACACAAATTGCACATTTTTGGACTTGTGCTGGCGCATCTCTGTTGCACATGGCGAAACCCCTTGAATATCTGGGCCAGTATATATATATATATATATATATATATATATATATATATATACATAGGGGATATGACATGGCCTGACTGAAGATAAATTTGATATCTTCAGTCAGGCCATATCTATTCTGTTTATACTCTGTAAGTTTTGGGATTATTAATAGTTTAGTAATTAAAGCATAACAGCAATAGTAGTCAGTATAACGTAAAGAAAAGTAGAAGACCATATTTTTGTTTTGCAAAAAAGTGCTATTTATTGCATAAAGTTGATACATATAGAAGTATTTAAGGTCTGTTAAGTGTTTGAACAATAGAAAAAAGGAGTATGTTAATAATAATTATAATATTTTAACCGTTTCATGACCAAGAGCATTTAAACTGCATAAAGCTAGTATTTTAAAAAGAAATGTTTTATTTTGAAAGTGTTTTTTATGGAAACATTGAATATTGCATAACTTTTTTGTAACCCTGAAAAAACATCGTGAATAGAACTGTGAAACAAGAAATACTGTAGTGTTTGTTAACCAGTGAAATTTTAAATTTGTAAGTACAGTATTTAAGTAACTGCTTAAGTACAGATAACAATTGATAGATTTCAGTTGTTTTGTGTCACTAATAAAATGAATGAAAAATATTGTGTCTTTGTCATTTTTAAAGTTTGAACAGTATTAAGTTGATAGTTAAGAAAGTTTTTTAAAGTTTAAATTGAGCTATTAAGTCCATGCATATGGTAGCATTGCTATTTGTTGAGTCATTGATGAAATGCTATAGATAAGATTTGCAGTATTGTCTTTCATGTTAGTCCTTTTCAGTTAGAGTAGTGTTCTGTTGCTGATTTATCCAAGGGCTGTAAGTCTGTTTAGCATATGTAGAATATATAATAGGTAGAGCGTCTGTGTTGTCTTCTTCTAGTTGTTATTTGAGTCCATTTGTGCATTTAGTTGTACTTGTTTGTTCTTTGTTTGCTGCTGTATGTTTCTGCTTCTTGTGGTCTTCTGGTGTTTCACATCTTCTGGAGTGTGGGCCTTCATTCCTGAGAAAGAAACAAAGAAAATAAATTATTACTGTTGTCATATTGATAGTATTGTATTTTATGCAGTGTTTATTTGTTGTGCAACATTGTACTTTA
This sequence comes from Neoceratodus forsteri, assembly GCA_016271365.2. Taxonomy (NCBI): domain Eukaryota; kingdom Metazoa; phylum Chordata; order Ceratodontiformes; family Ceratodontidae; genus Neoceratodus; species Neoceratodus forsteri. Next base: position 1,649,220,060 of record CM057450.1, read on the forward strand.
TCTATGGCTGTTATTGTAGAAACTCTTTGTATAATTTTGTTATATTTGCATTTGTATGATTACATGATGTGTTTAGGGAATGCATATTTTTAATAATTTGTATTTTACATGCTTGCATGTTTTGCAGATAAAGTACATTGCTGGACAATATGCCCTATGAACATTATTTTGTGTTTATCAGCTTTTCTATATAAAGTATACAATTTGTGAAGTTAGGTGAATATCGAGTATGATATTTATATACCGACCTAGTCTGAGTCTGAGTCGCTTGATAGGACTTGTAGGCGTCTTTTGATGGTGTGCTTGTTGATTGTCTCTGTTGGGGGGTGTAGGAGAGAAAGGCAGTTAAATTGTTGTTTGTATATTGTTATAGTGTTTAAGTGTTCTTGTGAGGTGTGTGATATGTGAGTTTATGATTGGTAGTGTGGCATGCTGTTTGTGGTAGTTCTTTTTGGCTGTGTGTATTAAGTTTGTGTTAAATGCTTTGTGGGTGTATATGTGTGTGTGTGTTATGAGTAGATTAGAGTATATAAAGGAAATTGTACCATTATGAAAGTGAAAGTTGATATTTGTTGCATGAAAAGCTGGTTGAAAAACGTATCCGTCCCATGCATTTCGTACATTGGATGAGTGTTCGTCATTTGTAGATGTTCATGCTGGTCTTGTTTTGAGCAGTGTCTGTATTAGCTCCACTTAATAGATCTGAAATTTGTTTTGTTGGTTTTCATTAATATAGGAGTAGTCATTAATGCTTACGTACACATTTGTGTCCTGTAACTTACATTATTTCAGTGGGTTGGATTCCACTGTCATTTAGCTTTTATGCGAGATGCTTGCATGCACTATGATTTGTTAGTTTTGGTCTGTAGTTATGCTTGCATTTGCTATCATTGTTTTAAGTATGGTACCTATTTTATTAATCCCAATCGGTTGGTTTTTAAACCACTTGACTGCTCTAATCCAGTGTACAGTTCAGTGTTGCTGTTCACTGCTAAGAAAAATAGGTCTTCAGGTTTCATGCAGCAGTCTGGACGTTGGCTGGCATATATGGTATATGTAGTGACAGGGCATCTGGTGGGATTGTCTTTGTTTTCATATGCCCTAGGTTTTATTTTCTGGTGTCTCTTATGTTGAGTTCTGAGCGGGTTTTTGTTTGACATTCAGTGGAGTACTGTATATAATGTATTCCATTTTCATCTACATTTTTGGTTACATCTCCCCATTTTAATTGTCTAATTTCAGTGGATCCTCTTACACCAAAAAATGTGCAGCATATGAGCCATAGTGTATTTATTAACAATGCTGCAGAATGAGGACCTAGCTGTTTCTGTGAATACAGTTTGTCAATCATGGCATCTGACAGTTCATCGGATGCATTTCGTTTACTTCCTTTACCTTGAGATTTTAAATGCTTTTTTTTTGCTGCCAATGTTTGTCTAGTTATCGCAAATTCTTTGTCATTTGATATGGAGTGACTGTAATTTTTGCTTTGAAGGTACCTTTCGGTGCTCTGATATATTGCTCAGAGGTGTATTGGCTCATATGACTCTCCATTGTTTTTCTTGGCATTCATGAAAAACTTTGATAGATAGTTATTTAATGTGACTGGGTCTATGTTTTCTAAGTTTCTGCTGTCCGAATAAGTTTCAACAAAATGCTTTTGTATGGATAAAACATCATAGTTTGTTTTACGAGAGGTGTTTTTATTTTCTTGGTCTTTAATAAAATGTAGTACTGAGTCATCTATGGTTAGGCAATGGTGTGACTTATCTCTTGTGGCTGAGGTTGATGGCTTGCTTTCATGGTCTTCAAGTTCTGTGAACATTTTGCTGCTGTCAGTTTTCTCTGAAGAAGTTGTTTCTTCTGTTTGACTCGGTATAAAAGGTATGGTGTTGGGCTGGATTTCAAACGAAATGTTCATGGTTCTTTTTTTTTATATCGTTTCTATGTTAGTTTCTATGTTCGGTTTGTATTACAGTTTTAATTAATTGGCCGTCTCAAACTGCCGATACTATTATTTGTAGTGAAGCAGTTTTGGGAGAAGAGACACTGTTTGTGAAGGAATGGAGAAGTTTTTATGTTGCTTCCTGTTTGTCTTCTCAGGGTGTCAGGCTGCTGTGTTTGCCTCGTGCGTTTGTGGTGAGTGGCACAGGTGTAAAGGTTTTGGTTGCCATGGTGTCGCAGAAGCGGTGGCTTGCACTGTGGTGGCATGTAGCATTCGTGGTGTAATTGAGTGTAGTTTGTGTAAGTGTGGTTACTGCAAGCATTGTCAGTATTAGTAACGTGGTCCGAATGGTTGCGTGGCATGCTGCTAATGACTGAAGAACATAACTGTATGAAAAGGAGAAAAGGTTTTATAAAGGAATAAAAAAGGAGGTGAGTAGGGAGCTGCCATGTACGTTTCCAGCTGCTGAAACAGTCCGAAATGGAATAGAACTTGCGCGCAGATGGAGTGAGCAGTAGAACCATCCTTGTAAATGAAATGCGTTAATGTGCCCGATAAATAGTCAATTATGTGCAATGGAAAAGCAGCGTGACATTTTTTAAAAAGGGTGTTGCAAATGGAAATGATGTAAATAGGGAGCGGAGGTATAAATGATTTATGTTGTCCGAAGTGGGAGCTACAGTGCACAATGATGAATGAGTTATATTTTAGTAACATGCACTTGCAGCAGAGAAGTGATTTTATTGTCGTAGTGAATAAAGTGACCGATAAAATACAGAGAATATGTGGCAGCATCATGTATGTATGTCTGACAGAAATGCCATGAATAAAATTAGTGCAAGTGGCAGCCATACAGACCAGTCAGTGGTGTGAGTTAGAGTGGCTTGGAAACGAAGAAATTGAGTACAAGTATGAAACCATAAAATAGTGAGGAGGTAATGCCAGATGACAGCCTTAGTAATGAGAATGTGTTACTGTTAAGATTTTAGCATGGAAATGCGAGACTGGATCCAGTCAGAGAGGCAGTTAGTGAGTGCTGATGCTAGTGTAAACTTTAGAACATGTAGTTTATTAATATAGTAATGGTAGTGGGGTGCAGTTTATGAATGTGTTTGTATATGTCCGGTAGAGAGGAGCGTGGCAGGAGTGGCAGCGGTGCAAAGTAGAGAATGGCAGGAGTTGAAAAAAGCCAGTAAGCCTTCCAGTTTTGTGAGGTGTAGTGTGCATAGAAGAGGGTCCCTGACTTTAGCGAGTTAGTAGAACAAGAGATCGTTTTGGCTCCCAAGTAATTCATTTTAGTGAGGCGTTACTGTATTATAGAGAAATGTTGCATGTAATCTGATTACAGTGTGGGAACATAGTTGCAGAATAGATGCTGCTTGTGAGAGTCATAATTGTACATGGAAGCGCAAAGTAAGTGTGTGTATGGAAACTGATGTAGTTGTTATTGGTGGATAGTTTAGTGGTTATTTACTGTATTTTCTGAAAGCTGGCAACAAGAAATGAGGAATTCAGCGGTAATGTTTAGTGGTGTAATTTGGAGAAGCAGCATTCTGCAACATGTTCGGTTTTCGGGTTACCATTAGCCGAGATGAGTTCGGCATAGTTATGGAGCTGTTAAATAAAATTGTTTTGTAGTGTGAGATTAGAATTATTGAAGAATCGGTTAAATGTTTGACTGTATTTTGATCGAGAAATCATTTTTTTGTCTCAGGAGAATGTACTTTGGTGGGACTCTAGCCAGAAGATGAGCGGGATGTAAAAGTGAAAGTGTTCAGAATGTGTACTGAGGAGCGTCCAGGTGCTACCATTGTTTTGATGGGCTTATGTATGACGTATAGGAGTGTGAAGATATTTGTATGACATGTAGGAATGTGGAGATATCAGTGATATCTTCACTGCCTGGCTGAGATATGATTTTTTTATACAAACTTTTATCCCAAAACATACATTGTATAAATATATATATACAGTATATATATACACACAGAATATATATATATATATATATATATATATATATATATATATATATATACACACATATCACAAAAAAACTTTGTTAATGCTTCAGTTAGGGTAAAAGTGACAAAAGTGAAGAAATTAGATGTTAACCCCTCACCACCCACCACCCTCATCCACAGACCGACAGACACCAGGGTGTGCCATTGGGCCATGAGGCTCAACTATCACCCCCATTCCATGTGTAAACAGGTTGACATGCTACAGTAAAGGAGATGGGGGTGAGAGTTGGAGTCTCATGGCCCATATACCACAACATCGTCTGTGGAGAGATGAGAGGTGGGAATGAATATGAGCAAGGCTCAACACTAACATCTCATTTCCTCACTTTTGTCACTTTAACTCTAAATGATGCATTAATAAAGTTTTTTGCAATTAATTTCCTTACTTTTGGAAAAAAGTGTAATATAACTAGTAAATGGTATGTGTTGGTGAGCCCCGCGTTCCCACCAAGCTGCCCATTTGCACATAATGATATGCGTCTGTGGGAGCATGGGCAATCTGGGCCCTGTGCTCCCACTTACTCATAACTAGTAGCCAGACAACAGCCCTATAGGGTAAGGAGCACATGTAATACTAATTTGTCAATATCTCAGCAACTGTAGCACCTATTAATCAAATTCAAGTATTGTTGTAAACATAACAGTGATTCCTCCATGTGAGAAAGTAGACAAAATCTGTATCTCACATTGTTTCTTAGACACAGGCATCAAAAAGCACTGTGGGCACCATAATGTTATCCTATGGGAAAAATCTCAACTTCGTAATGACATATCTATGGAACCGATAAAATATTTTACACCCAAACAGCATAAGTCACATCCCTGGGACACCCCTTTTATACCTTACAAATTTCAAGCCAAAATACAAGACCGTTTATTTACAGTGTAATGTACCTGGTAACTGGTATGTGTTGATGGGAACCTGGGCCCTTTGGGCCCAACACTCCCATCAAACTGCCCATTTGTGCATAACGATATGTGTCTATGGGAGTGCAGGCCTTCTGAGCCCTGTGCTCCCACTTAAACATAACAATGGAGCCGTACAATCGCCCTATAGGCTTGAAAAGGAATCCTTGTAACACTAATTTGCTGTTATCTCAGTAACCATACAACCTATGAAAAAAAATTCCATTGCAGGTATAATCTATGACTTTATAACATCCTTGCAGGCTTAGTTCACCTAACTGCAGGTAACAAAAAATCCGTATCTCCCTTCATTTTTGAGATACAGGCACTGAAACTCAGTATGGGAGTTACATTGTTATCCTATGAGAAAAATCTCAACTTCATAATGACTTATCTATAGAACCAATACATTTGTTCACACTAAAACAGCATAATTCACATCTCTGGGACACCCCCTTTACATCCTGCAAATTTCAAGTTAAAAAAAAAAAAACATTAATTTACAATGCAGTAGCAACATTTCTAAAAGTTTAAAAATTCCTAGTTCATGAGGTAGCAAAATCCCCAACCGTGAGGTCAATCCCCATTCGTGAACCGTCAAAATTGCCATCTGTGAGAAATCCTTGACCATAAGATTTGGCCATCTGGTCCCTAACTCACGGTCAAGGATTTTGCTACCTCGCAAAAGGGGATTGCTCACAGACAGGGATTTTGTCAGCTAGTGAAAGGAGATTTTGTCAGCTCATGAAAGGGGATTCAAAAACCCAGTCCCCTTCCGTGAGCTGACAAAATCTATCTCTGCGAGCAGATCCCCTTTCACGAGGTAGCAAAATCCTTGACTGTGAGTCAATTCTCATCCATGAGAATGGCGATCTGGTCCCTAACTTACGTTCAAGGACTTTGCTACCTCTCAAAAGGGGATTGGCTTGCGGATAGGGATTTTGTCAGCTCTCGAATGGGGATTGGAAGAGAGTAGCGGACGTAGAATTTCAAAATTTAAAACTGTTGTTTTGGGGCCAAAATGAAGGAAACCAAAGGTGTAGGTTTATAGAGGGCATCACCCTGAACAAAGCCCATGCCTTATTACAACATAAAGTCACCCGTGGAGGAAGCTACGACATTTTGTTTGGGAGGAAAAAATGAAAACAAGATGGCAGCTCATGAAAGGGGGAATTTTTCCTCATAGACGATAGGAATTTTTAAAATTCCCATTCATGAGCTGACAAAATCCTTGACCATGAGCCCAATCCCCTTTTGCAAAAAATACATATAAATCTTGGAGTAAACTGAGCATGCTCAGCACCCAAAAAATAAATAACTTTGGAACAGATTAATATTTTTTTACCAAACCAATGCTGGATTGTTCTTTATCCCAAATTCTTTCTATTCTGACATTTTCAGACCAAAAGACTAAACAGTGTGGTCACAGTGAGATGGGAAAAAAAGTGTCAAAGAGTGGCAAAAAATTTGTTTTTTTTGCACCCCACTGTGCAAAAACCATACACCTGACCAAAACTCAACTTGGCAGATCAAGAGACCTACCAAACTAGACCATACATTCCAAATTTCATGCAAATCTGTTTAATGGTTGCAAAGTTATTAATGTGCAAAATTTGGGGTTTAACATTAAACTGCCTACTCAACCCTAACTATACTGGCGCGACTGCGTCAGTGTAATATATATATATATAATAATGTGTAAGGCTAGTATATGAGGATGTACTGTATATTCATCAAGGGGGCTAAATAGGTCTATAAGACCATAAGCCCAAAGAGCAAGTGGCTTTATTGCCCTAACTACCCCCTTAGATAGGTATACTTCTGAGTGAATCACCCTTAACCATTGTTTATTGAATATAATACATTAGGGTGATTATTTTTATGGAACTTGCATTTGCAATCCAGTCATGGTACATGAAGGCCTCTTGCAGCAAGGTAGCAATGGTGTGTAATGATTGCAGGTAGGAGTTTGAGTGATTTCTGGGTTTGAGAGGGTTTTGTGTATGTACTTTTTTCCAGGTTCCTTTGCAGCTTATTAATTGGTTTGGCTAGCTTTCTAATGATGTATTGATTGTGTAATTAGTATTGTCCTATAGAGTTTAATGTAGTGCAGGTATATAGTTTTTATTAGGGTGGACATATGTGTTTAATTGTTTGATTAGTGTAGGTATAGAGTTTTAATTGATCATTTAGTTACAGGAAGACAGGAAAATAAACAATGGACTTTTGTATGGGGAAAATTCCCCATCCTTTTAATCTATGTCTATCAATCTATATGTCTGTCTGTCTAGCTATATATATTATATACCTAGACTTTAGCAAGGCATTTTGACACAGTCCCATACAAAAGATTAATGAACAAGCTAGCCAGCCTGGGAGTGGGTCAGAGGGTGGTTGCATGGGTTAAAAATTGGCTGGACATCAGGATGCAGAGGGTAATAGTAAACAGAGTCAACTCCGAAGAAAGGGGGGGATACTGGTGGGTACCACAGGATTCAGTACTAGGGCCAGTCCTCTTCAATGTCTTTATAAGTGACATTGCAGAGGGATTGGAAGGAAAAGTATGCCTCTTTGCAGATGGCACAAAGATCTGCAACAGAGTTGATACACAGGGAAGGGTGGAAAGGATGAGAAGGGACTTGGCAAGGTTGGAGGAATGGTCAAAAGTATGGCGGCTTAGAATCAATGCAAAGAAGTGCAAAATAATGCACCTGGGAAACAAAAACCCAGAGGAAGAGTACATATTTGGGGGGAGATACTAGCTACAACAAAAATGGAAAGGGACATGGGGTAGTCATATCAGATGACCTAATGATAGGCAAGCAATGGGAAAGGCAGTAAAGAGTGCTGGGGGATATTGGGATGCACAGGGAGAGGCATCACCAGTGGAAAACAGGAAATTGGCATCCCTCTGTACAGACAATTGATGAGACCCTATCTGGAGTGCTGTGTGCAGTTCTGGAGACCCCATCTCCTCAAGGACATAGAGAGGATGGAGGCAGTCCAGAGGAGGGCAAGTAAAATGGTGCACGGTCTGCACCAGAAATCATATGAAGAGAGAATAAAGGAGCTTAATATGTACAGTATACCCTCGAGGAAAGGAGGGAGTGGGGGACATGATATAAACTTTCAAGTATCTGAAGGGAATCAACAAATTCCAAGAGGGTAGCATCTTTCAGAAAAAGAGCTGTATGAGAACAAGGGGGTACAATTTGAAGATAGAGGGGGGACCTCTCAGGGGCAATGTGTCGAAGCATTTTTTCAAGGAGAGAGTGGTGGATGCATGGAACAACCTTTCTGAGGAGGTTGTGGGGTCAAAAACAGTGGGGGAATTCTAGAATGCATGGGACAGACATAAGGCAATTATAGTAGGGTGTAGGAGAAAGGAGGCTGTTGGTTAACTAGGATCTGCAGCTTATTCAATAGGTAGGGAAATGGGCAGACTAGGTGGGCCAAGCGGTCCTTATCTGCCATCAAAGTCTATGTTTCTAGTGGTGCAGTCATGCTCCTACAGTTAGGGTTTAATGGTCACTTCTACGTTAAACTCAAAAGTTTGCACTTTAATAACTTTGGAGCCGTTCAACTGATTCACAGGAAGTTTTGCATGCACCATCAGGGACCAGAGATCGCTGGATGTGGCATGTTTCATTCTGGTCAGTTGTGTGGTTGTGGAGCTCTGAAGTGTTAAAATATGTGGAAATTATTATTTGTTTGTCTAATTCTTTGTCACTGCATTTCTCAGAAATGGCTTGAATGGTCTGAAATTTGTAGAGTACATAGGTCTTGGGTCACAAATCTGCCTTTTCAAAGCTTGGTGAATGAGTATTAATCTGTTGAAACATTATTAAACTTCAAAGTTTCCCATTATTTCCTATGGGAAAATTTAGATTTGAGGCTCAAAATAAGATTCTTGATCGCGAAAAGGATTTTTGATCGCAATGTGAGTGGTAATAACTTTGCAGCCCTTAATGCAATGTGTGTGAAATTTGGCATGCACCATCAGGGACCAATGATCTCTTGATATGGCAAGTGTTGTTCTGGTTGAATGTAAAGCTGTAGAGATATGTAGTCTTACATATGTGTAGATTACCATTTTTTGCCAGATTCTTTCTTCGAGTGTATGTTAAACTGAATATTTTTGCATCTTAATAGCTTTGCAATTGTTCAAGCGATTTGCATGACACTGAATATGTGCCATCAGGGACCAATGATCTCTTGATGTGGCAAGTTTTTTCCAGGTGGATGTGAGAGTGCAGAGATATGGAGCTTCAAACAATTTATAAATTACAGTTTTTTTCAAATTCTTTGTCACCACGTTGTGCAAAAACGGTGTGGAATTTTGGTCTGAAATGTTTAGGGTATATAGGTCTTGGGTCACTGTGGTGCCTTTTGAAGGTTTGGTAAAAAATATTAATCTGTTCCAAAGTTATTACATTTAAAAATGTATCATGATTTCCTATGGGAAAAGTGAAATGTGAGGCTCAAAGAAGGATTCTTGATCACGAAACAGGATTCTTGATCACAATTTGACTTTAATAACTTCACAACCGTTCAAGCAATTTGCATGAAATGTGGCATGTGCCATCAGGGACCAAAGATCTCTTGATGTGATATGTTTTGTTCTGGCTGGGTGTGAGGGTGCTGAGATACAGAGTCTCAAAGAATTTGTAAATTACAGGTTTTTGTCATTCTTTGTCACCACATTGTGAAAAAATGGTGTGGAATTTTGGTCGGAAACATTTAGGGTATATAGGTCTTGGATCACTGTGGTTCCTTTTGAAGGTGTGGGGGAAACAAATTAATGTGTTCCAGAGTTATTACATTTTAAAGTTTCTCATTATTTCCTATGAGGAAAGTTAGATGTGAGGCTCAAAACTGGATTCTTGATCGTTAAGCTGGATTTTTGACCACAAATGCAAACTTCTAGTTCGTGCTGCCACCATCTTGTTTTCCATTAGTAAGGGAAACAAACATAAATTTCAAAACTAATACAGGGCTTTGGTAAACACCCACAGTTGTGTTTACCTAATTGGGGCCCATAGAATCACATTCTGGGGTTAGTTTTTTGATTACTTTATGAGAAATGCATTTTTTTAGCTGCGGAAATCTTGTTTCACAAATCTCAGAAAACGTTTACCGTGATACAGGATTCTTTTTTGCAATTTTGGAAAAATAATTTTCTTTTACCACAAATTGCGAAAAAGAATTTGCAAAATAGGATTCTGTTTTGCAATTTGTGAAAAAATAAATTTTATATAGCTGTTTCTTTGTCACTTCATAGCAAAGAAATGGTTTGGAATTTTGGACTGAACATTTTAGGGTAGAAAGGGCTTGCTCCTCAGATGTGCCTTTTGCTGGTTTGGTGAAAATATATTATTTTGGCTAGGAGTTCTGTGAATTTGAATTGTAATTGATTTCCCATAGAATAATATTATACTGGGAAGTTTACAGAGCCATTTCTTTATTACTGTGGTGTTAAGAAACAATTTGCAATTTTGCTCTGAAATTCTCATGGTAGAAGGGGCTTGTGTGACTAATGTGCCTTTCCGGTGGTTTTGAGAAAATATAGTAATTTTGTATCAGTTACACAGCTAATTAGGGTTAAACTGACAAAAGCAGGGAAATGAATCATTAGGGTTTCCAACCCTACCATCCCACCCCCACCCTGTAGGCAACAGCAGGTGTGGGGTGTGCCTTACCATTGTCAGCCCTAATGCTTACCACATTCTCATATACTGTGCCTATCTCAGCTTATTTGCTCATGGAATGGGGTGAGCGTTAGGGCTGACAATGGCAAGGCACACCCCACCCCTGCTGCTATCCGCAGGGTGGGGGTGGGGTGTTAGTGTTAGAAACCCTAACGCCACATTTCCCCTACTTTTGTTGCTTTACTAGTGCAGTAACAAAATTTTTCTTGCAAAGAATCCCCCCCCTCTCTCTCCAGATATAGATATATATATATATCTAGAGAGAGATAGAGAGATATAGATATAGCTATTGATGTGTGTACATATATATATGTATAGATAGATATAGATACAGCTATAGATATATATATATGTATAGATATATAGATATATATAATGGTAGCACGTAGTGCTACCATAGTTAGGGTTGAGGAGCCATTTACATGTTAAACCTACAATTTTGCACCTTAATAACTTTTCAACCATTCAACGAATTTGCCTGAAATTTGGAATACATGATCAAGAACCATACATCTTGGGATCTGCCAACTTTCGTATTGTTTGGATATACGGCTGTGCAGTTATGAAGAATGATCTGTGCGGCATGTACGCTTTTTTGCAATTCTTTGGTCATCTCTACAGGTGGCATGGTTTGTGCGACTGGTCCTAACTCTTCAGGAAACATGCAGCCAGGGTCCCTGATGTGCCTTTTGAAGATTTTGTGAAAAAATATTAAACGGTTCAAAAGTTATTCAGAAAACTGTTTCCCATTATAAGGCAATGGGAAAAGTTAAAAAGTTCAACACTTTTGCAAATGCAGTTTTTACTTTAGCAAATGGCCCTTTTACTTTCACAAATCCACCATTTTGTTTACAGTTGGTGATCATAAAAATGCTTGCCATTTAAATTTGGGATCCTCTAGCAACACAATTCTTTTTGTGTTTACCTAGTCGGACCCTGAGGATGCTAGGCATGTCTTTATTTTGAGATGAAACACCCTAGAAATATGTTTTTCAAGTTTCTGGAAAAAGTACTTTCACAAAGTAGTGTCACACTCATGAAAGTGTCACAAATTATTGTGAAAGCTTTTGCAAATTGCGACACTACTTTTCCAGGCTATGGCAAAATGACAGCAATTCTTTGCCACCCTGCTGCAAAAGAACGGTTGGTCTTTTGGGCTGAAATTTGGATTAAGCACAGACAAAATATGACACATGTGTCTTTCAGTGTTTCAGTGAAAAAATATTACAGGGTGGAAAAGTTATGGCATTCCAAAGTTGACGCTTTTTCCCATAGGGTAACATTACGGCGTCTGCCACATTACAGGAATCCTTTGCTGCCCTGCTGCAAAATAACGGTTTGGTCTTTTGGGCTGAAATTTGGAGGGAGGAAAGCCAACATCTCTCAGATGTGCCTTTCAGTTGTTTGGTAAAAAAATATTACAGGCAGCCAAAGTTATTGCACTCCGAACTTCTCCTTTTTTCCCATAGGATAACATTACGGCGTTCGCCACACCTTTCAGGGCCCGTATCTCGGAAACGGTGCGAGATACGGACTTTTCATCGGAAAAAGCAGAAAACTAGCTAGGAAAATCATACATCATATGACTTTTAAATTTTTTTTTCTACGTCATACGGTTCCTGAGATATAAGCAATTTAGTATTCCAACTCCTCATTTTCTGCTCTGAGACCCATTATTATGCATACATTCTTTGTACTCACTGTCTTTCTCTATGCAACTTTTGGGGAAAACTAGCCTGTGCACTTACATTACTGTTACCCTTACTGCTTCCGCTTGTGGTTCCGTACCTGTTTGACACTCCGTTCCCGTCTACGGACCACAATGGCTACTTTGCGATATTCATTTGCACTTATGCTTGCATTATTTTAACCATTTGTGTCTACAGTACTGTTTATCTTTCTGTTTCACTTTGCATCACCATGCGCATTACCATTTGCATTTGCAGGCACCGTGTTACTATGTGACAAGATATCACATGGCGGGAGCGAGGGGCCCAAAGGGCGCAGTGCTCCCGCTACTGCATTACATTCACTATTTCTCATTATAATTCTCAAAAAGAAGGGAAAATAGAGGCAAAAAACTCAGTTTAATGCATTAGTTAGGGTTGTTCCACAGCAACAAAAGTGAGGACATTCAGTGTTATGGTTGAAAGCCCCCCTTTGACCCCCTCCGTCCACACCCCCAACTGGCATCAGGGTGCACATTGAGGTTGTTGGTCCTAACTGTCGCCCCATTCTCCTATACCTCTGCTTCTTCACACATCTGATGGGGTGAGAGTTATGGCCGACAACCCCAAAGCACACCCATGCCGGTTGTGGGTGTGGATGGGGGGTCAAAGGGGGGGCTTTCAACCCTAACACCAAATTTCCTTGCTATTGTCACTGTGGAACAAACCTAACTAATGCATTAAATGGAGTTTTTTTGCGCAATATATATATATATATATATATATATATATATATATATATATGGGATACATAATGGGCATAAGTGTGATATGGCAAATATTATCACTCCTGCAGCGTGATATATCCAGAGCTCACAATTCAGGAGTGACAATAATAGCCATAGCACATGATCTGCACATCATGTATTTGATTTACATAATAGGGTAGGAGTTTCAGAAGTATTGTTATGTTGTTGTGTTCTGTTCCTGTTTATGTGTTTGCTCATTCTATGTATGAGTTTTTCTGAATGGGCTGGCAGTGTTGTAAACTCTGGGAAACAGATGAGTGTTTTGCAATGCTAAATGAGTTAGTTTTAGGTAAGAGTGAGAAACAAACTATTTTGTGAAGCTGTATGCTTTAGAAGTCTGGCTGAAGTCAAGCTGAGAGTATCACAATTATGGTAATGGGCTGAAAGTTAGAGTGTCAGAACAGCTGAGGCTGTTTTTAGTGGTAATTGAGTTAACTGCAGGCAGCAGTGAGGAACAGAGTGTTCTGTGAAGCTGTGCTGTTTAGAATTCTGGCTGCAGTCAAGCTGAGAGTATCACAATAATGAGCTGGAAGTTAGAGTGGGGAATAGGTGCGTTTTGTAATGCTAACTGAGTTAGCTGCAGGCAGCAGTGAGACCTCTCATGTAGTTCTGCATTTGTCTATGGTAGCAGCAGAGGTGTTTCTTGCATGCTGAGGTGGAAAGCTGCCTAGAGTGATGATATCAGTGACCTTTGTGTGACCTGTATGTGTAAATGGCTAATATCATCACAGCAGAGCAGAGGGTAAAAATGTCACACTGCAGTAGATGATCCAGTACACTGTTTTATCTCACTCATTTATCACTCACCCGATTGTATAAATATATGTGTGTGTGTGTGTGTGTGTGTGTGTGTGTGTGTATAGGGAATAGGACATGGCCTGACTGAAGATATCATGTTTATCTTCATGAGAGGCCACTGGTATTATGCTATCCCATAAGAAGCAAACCCACAAGTGAGATATCTTAATATCAGTAGCCTTTCATGAAGATAAATATGATGGGCTGTATTTTCAAATGGGTCAGGGAATAAGTCCCAACCTGCTACCGCAGCCACAGGACAAAACCTCCACACCTGCAGGGTTTTTCGCATTTCCAGCCAGCAAAGCCGTGAGAGATGTCACATCTGCTTGAACCAGGTGTAGCTTTTAGCCACAGCTGCACCAAAAAATTGTCCACTGTAAATCATGAATCCAGTCATAAACCAGCCCCACTTTTGAGAATACCACAGCTGCAAGAAAAACTGTGGCTCCACAAGTGGCAATCCACTTGTGCTGGGTTTTTCCCACAGCTGGGGGATTTCAATGGGCTCCGAAAATCCTGCCCAATATTTTCACTTAGACCCTGTCATAATCGGTTTATACAACGTATGTTTTGGGAACTGTTAATCAAAAACATTTCTGTGAACTACAAGAAGTTAAGTATATAAAAGTACCAGTTGCAATAAGCTTGCAGAAGTACTTTTTAAGGCCTGTTCTTTTAAACTCCCCATCCAACAATCAGTATAGTACTTATCACATAGTAATTACTTACTTGTTTTTGGTAGTTGCATCAGTTTTTCCTGGATATTAATTTTCCACTTGTGCTTTCCGTCCAATTTGGTCTGTCTGTACTTTGCAACCCCCCCACCACACACACGCACACACGCCAAAGCAGTCATTGTTGTGAATATGCATTAGATTTTTTAATATGGGCGTGGTATTTTGATTTTGACAGGAAAGGCATGCTAAGCTATTATAGCCTCTTGAAAGGAGACAGAAATATAAATCCTACTAGCCAGAGGCTAAAATTTTATTGAATGCCAATCTGAAAATGTTAACTGCTGACTTGTTTCCATTCTCTTTTGTCAGAAATGAAGGTTTTCTCTTGTTAATGCAAGCTGAAGTGCCAAGGAGCCACGTCCCCAGCCCTATGTGCTTCTTCACTACATCCATGTCCCATGCTTTACTCATTGTTTAAACCTGGCAGTTCATGGATTTCTAGATGACTGGTGTACAAAACTGTGTAAGGGTGGCCAAAAATATCTGTGGTCATTTCAGCCATTCTGTTAAGGCACAGAACCTAGTTGCTGTACAACATTAAGCTGTAGAACCACCATCTAAAACAAGATGCACCAGCAAGGTAGAATTGCACCTATTACATGATGCAGCAGCTGCTAGAACAACAGGCCATCCACCAGTATACAGCTGAGCATGGTATTGGTAAGGGAGAGGTAAATACCATCCCTAATCAGTATCAACTGATGGAGACCCTCTTCTGTGTACTAAAATGGGAACCCGTGAAGTGGGCGCATGAGGAAGGGTGCCATCCGTTACGGCGACTCCTTCCCGGCGCAATCCACTCATGGCGACAGATAGGTAGGGTGACCGGATGAGGGGGTGGGTGAATTAGGTGACAGGATGTCGCTATACGTATGAGCATGGGGGTGGGAGCGAGCATGGCGAGCGTGGGCTGGGAGTGGGTGGAGAGGCTATAGGGGATGGCGCTGTGGTTGCTGGTTGAGCTGCATCATGGCATCGGGGATTGGCTAGTGGCTGGGGTGGCTGAGGTACTGGGTTCGGGTCTGGGC
Organism: Neoceratodus forsteri; assembly: GCA_016271365.2. NCBI lineage: Eukaryota > Metazoa > Chordata > Ceratodontiformes > Ceratodontidae > Neoceratodus > Neoceratodus forsteri. Next base: position 1,649,235,685 of record CM057450.1, read on the forward strand.
GCTGGTGCGATTTTTGTGCACCCAGCCCAGCTTTATTTTACTGCTTTCACCCCACCAACATGTACCCCTGGAGCTGAGAATCCTTAAGTGAGAAGTGCGGAGTGAAGCCCCTGCGGGTGTGTGTGTGTGGGGGAGAACCACAGAAAGCAGTAAAAATCTGTCCTGGCGCCATTGTTCTGGTGCGCCTGGATTGTCAGAGTGCCAAAAATGTGTTTGCCACTTTGACTGAGCGATAACAATGATCGCCTTTGGGCATTCGCCATTATCACATAGACCCTGCTAAAACCCTTTGTGGAAATCACATGAGTTGTAAGTGCTAAAGGCCAACTTGGGGACCAAGGTCAGAATTGTACAACTGCCACTCACACTTTCTGATCATGAGCAAGACACTTAGGCCACCATATTCAAATGCTTAGCATGACGCTTGCCATGTTACAGCCATGCTAACCATGAATAGCATGCTTGGATGGGACAGGGGTCATACTTAAAAGCCAGTGATGCATGGTACCTGATCGCACAATCATGCAGAATATAATGCTGTGCCAATGCAAATGAGGAATCCTCTTTGCAAACAAGGCTTAGTGGTAAATTGAATGGCTTTGAAAGAATTAAACAGCCTCTATCGCAGTGCTGTTTGACACTTTCAAAATCCTACTCATAACCCTGCCCACAATGGTGTGTGAACACCCCTCCCCCAAGCAAAGTACCAATAGCAGGCTGATAAAAGGAGCTCCATCTCACCAACACAGGACCCTCCACCCCCACCTCCTTGGCTCAACCCACCCCTGTAACATAAAGGTTAGAGATGGCAGCTGGCATAACTTCTTCACTCACCACCTTGACCAGCTGCCATCTGACTGATAGTGAGCAAGTGCACCCCTACTGTAGAAAAAGCTATTCATACAGAAGGCATGCTTGCTCCCTGTCAATCATATGGCAGTCAGCAGAGGTTGTGAGCAGAGCAACTGTGCTGGTTGCTGTCTCCTGTTTATACTGTGCTATAGCATGAATGGGGGCTACTGGGGAGTGGAAGTGGAGGGTCCTGAGTGGGTGAGATGAGGAGGGTGGTTCTGATTAGGGATTGGGGGGAACGGGGAACTTCTAGAGCCAGGAAGGTACAGTACACACATAACGGGGCTCTGATACGGAATCAGGGGGGAGGGAGGGCCACTGGACACTAGGGAGATACAGTACACACTTAAGGAGGCACTAATGGAGGATCAAGAGGCTCACTGGATGCCAGGAAGCTACACTGCACACATTACAGAGGGTCTGATTGGTGATCTAAGGGTGACAGAGCTCTGCACAATGGTTCTGTGCAGTCATGCATGGTGGCATTGTGTGGCTTGCTAATAAGCTCTTAATGGGCATGCAAGTGACCCCTTTGTGCCTTGAATGCCCTATGGGCTTATTACCATGCCACAGCTGAATATGGCTTACAGGTGCACTGGCACTATCCTGGTTGGGATGCTTTATCTGCATTTCTTCTTGTGGGCCATATTCCAGTAGGGAGCTGTGTGAGCACAGTGCATGGTCACTATGCATTGCACTGGCATAGCCCATATTCAGACAGTGCACTCTTGTTGGAGTGCATTAACTATCTGAGTATTACCCCCACGCTGGTTGAGCTCTATCTCAAGTGCAGTGCTAATGGCTGCACAGTGCACATGGCCAGCTCTGATTATGGGGGCCCTGATCTTCTTTTGCTTAACTTCTGTGTAATCTCTCCAATCCATCTCTGTGTTGTTTAAATCTCCCTGTGTATTGTAAATGGTAGCAACATCTGCCCCTCCCTTTCCTAGACTGTAAAGCATTTTGTGATACAAATGATATGAAATGCATCATATAAAACCAAAATGCTTTACCTTCTACTCCCTTAGTAAGGTAATTGACTTATACAATACAGGGTGATTAGAAACCTGTGTCCATTTTTCTACAATTTAGTAATTCTATATTTGTAAAAGGAGATTGTATTATTTTATACCATATAGATACACATAGTTTCCATGTGTTTCCAGCTGGAGTAATTTACATGAATGAAAACACATTGATATTAACCCCACCTAACCCTCCCAAATTAGTTTAGAGACTACACATTCTTGCAGTTAATGTGCTTGGCACAGCAGAAACATCTTGTTTGATATCATTCTATTTTTTTAAAGTCAGAAAGCTCTGCATAAATCTTTTTGTGCATATGTTTGACAGTGTTTGGAAGTGCCAACATCAAAGAATGCATACCATGTCACTAGGTTACACAGCAACATTAGGCGTATACTCCCTTTTGCCAAGTGTGAGTGCCATTTTGAGGAGGATTAAACCTCTAGTGTCAAAAACACAGGCAAACTTAACAAAGGGCCTGTCAAATTCATGTTTTCTGAAAGGACACAAGGGTAAATCTGTTTGCATTTATTTAATCTGAACATGGAAAACATTAGGTCACAATCTTTTTGTGTATGAAATCAGAATTTTTATTTCATATTTCAGATGTAAGAAATGATACAGTTACTGTATGAATTATAAAACTGCACAACATTAAGAAATGAAACACTATTAATATGCTGCATGGGAGATGGAATGGGTGGATGTGATGAACAATGTGGCTTTTTTCTGTCAGCTGAAGCTCATCTAACATATTGACCCTGCCTACCTTGTAGATATACTCTTCAATCCTGCCCAAACATACCACTTAAGGTCTAGCATGAGAAATCTTCTTCATATACCACTTGGATACACATCACAAGATAACAAGCATTTGTCAATGCCAAATGTTGTCTTGCTGGCATTGGCATTGGTAGTGCAGGAGTTAGAGAGATAAATAATAGGAATGGCAGTGAAGTATTGAACTGATGCCAACCCAACCCCCACCCTGCAGAGACTGACAGGTGTTGGGGGTGTGCCTTTGAGTCATTGGCCATAACGCTAATGCCATTTCACCTCACCCTACCCTGCAGACACTGATAGGTGTTGTGGTGCACCTTGGGGCCTTATACTCTCCCCATTCCATAAGGAAATACGCTGAGATGGGTGCGGGATAAGAGAATGGGGTGAACATTGGGGCCAAAGACCCCAAGGCACACCTCGATGCCTGTCACTGGCTAAAGGGTGGGGGTGGAACAGTGTGATCATTACGGCTGATGATTCAAAGTCACACCCCTGACATCTGTCAGTCTCTACAGAGTAGGGCGTTAAGGTTGGAAACCCTACCGCCCCAGCCGTTTGTTGGTGATTTCGCTCCAAATTTTCAAAATGTGATTTTTGTGACCCCACCTCATGAACAGTGGCACTATCATTTGGTTAGTCAATCCCAAAAGGTGTTTTTTCACAGCGACTGTGCCATTTAGTGCCACAGGTGCAAAAACACATTTCTGGCAGGATGTGAAAAATGGCAGCTATACTGTTCATAAGGTGATGTGAAAAAATGGCAATGTTGAAAATCTGGAGTGAAAATATGAAAAATAGGCGAAGTTATGAAAGCACGTAGAAACTGCGTGCCGCACGTCTGTAATGCAATCATTTTTGGAATGTTTTCACCAAATTTTCAACATGGGCATTTTTGAACCTCTCCTCATGAACAGTCACACTCTGATTTTGTTAATCTGTCCTGTAAGTTGATTTCCCACAGTGACCGCGCTATTCTGCGCCACAGGTGTGAAAACACATTTCAGAAAGGATGTGAAAAATGACAGCTATACTGTTCATAAGGAGGTGTGAAAAAATGGCAATGCTGAAAATCTGGAGAGAAAATATTAAAAATTGGTGAAGTTACGAGTGTGCATAGAAACTGTGCAATACATGCTTGTAATGCTGTCATTTTGGGAATTTTTTTCACCAGATTTGCAACATGGGCTTTTTGGGACCTCCTCTCATGAACAGTGGCACTGTTGTTTCGTTAATCAGTCCTGAAAGGTGATTCCATGCAACGACCGCAAAATCACCTTTTGGGACCAAGAAACTAAATGACAGTGACATGTTCACAAGGTGGGGTCCCAAAACTCATATTAATTTGGGCCCAAATTCAAAAATGGCTATCAACCTAAGTTTAAATTCCCCATTGCCTCCCATTATAAAGCTTCATTTCTTCAGTTTGCAGTTCAGCTTTGAAGAGTGCAGACTTGTCCAGATTCAGAGAAGATTGCAGCTCCCGACCTCTGGAGGGTAAGTATGAGTCGGGGGGGTGAGAGGAGTTGGGTGCGCAGAGGGAGGGTGGGGATGGAGGATGAGGGAGACAACGGTGGACTGTTTTCTTGTTTGCAGGGGGAAAAAAGGCCGCAAGGGAAGGTTTTCTTTATTTACAGGTTACACACCAAAAAAAAAAATAGGTACACTGGGGTGGGCTCCCAGTGCGCCACAATTTTGGGGGGGGATGCCGACATGGGAATTGGACACCCCAATGTCGGCAAGGTGTATAGATGGAGGGGGCACCATGTGACACTGGGAGTGGGCATCCAGGTGTCGGAAAGGAAAGGGGAAACTGTTTAACCAGGAAAGACTTACTAAGAGAGGGGATGCTGACATGGGGATTGGGCACCCCGATGTCGGCTTTTCAGGAGTGTGTGATGGGTGGCAGGAGCCATCATTTTACAGTGTGCCACATAATGTTGGGGGGGGCATGCCAACACGGGGATTGGGCACCCCATTGTCGGCTTTCTGGGGATTGCGTGGTGGATGGCAGGAGCCACCATATTTATTGAAATGTTTCACCAGGAAAGGCATATAATGGAGGCTTGTCATCTGCCACTGCAATGATGAGCCTGTCTCTGATTGCAGCGGCAGATTCGTTTAAACTCTATGTCTCTCTCTGAAACTGCTGTCATCGGCAGCATGATCACTGGTTGGCGGCTGAGGGATGCACCCACTAAAGCATCCCCTGCATTCTCCACAACACTGACACACCTCTGAAATGTGCTACTACAACAAAATGTTACTTGCGCGTACGTGCAAGCCAACATAAAGAGGCCCTTTAAATACCAACATCAAAAAGTTGGTACATGACACCATAAAATATTTTTCTAGTTTATCCCTTCATTCAAACAAAAAACTACTTAACTACTGTCTTTGTCCATGTGCAGTACCTGCAGGGGGAACTCTTGCTCACACATTGCCTGAGTTGGGGATATACAGTAGCAATGATTTCTTTCTTTCTTTCTTTCTTTCTTTCTTTCTTTCTTTCTTTCTTTCTTTTCTTTCTTCTAGTTGCAATGGTGCAAGGGACCATTTGTAGGCATGACCCAACCTATAAAGATGGCAACAAAACAGAAGCAGTAGAATCAGAATACATACAGGAGGTGGTGTATATTGTCAAGTTGTGTAGTCAACAATTGGTGTTAAAAAACTGAAAGCAAATGCTACAGCATATACTCTCCTCTTTCTATTTCTAAGCTCTTATCTGTCCATCTATTATACCTTTAATATGGTAGTGGAAGTCTGAGGAATCCTGAAGTAAAAGACATCCAGGGAAGCCCAGACAGCTGAGCAGGAATGTTGTTTTGCATTTTACCACTCTCTGACTGAAATCTTTTAGATCTGGAAACAAATGTGACTGGTTACATGATTTTATTTTAAAACAGTTTTGGGCAGTTTAGAAAGATATCAGAAACTCAACATAGCAGACATGCACTTACAGTTTTGGTTGCATTTCACCAGTGCCTGTGTGTGCAGAAATGAGAAGGCGATGCCTCATTTGCATTTAGTGGACATGCTGAATTCTGGTGTTTTGTACACCCATGAAGTTGTCCAAAGGAACTCGGATTCCATTTGGCAGTTTGGCATTTCAGTGTCATGACACCGCACTTTTTACTGTACTCACACATTGAACATGTTCAAGTTACTGGCAAGCCACAAGAACTGCAGTAGCTAATGAGTGATGCTGGAGATTGAAAACTTCTTGCGTTGCACACGTCTTTATTTACTTATTTATTGAGGATATCAGATAACATATCTCTGAGTCACTGACTCCTATACAAAGGTTCCACGTCAGTGATAGACATCAAATACAACAATAACAGCTGGACAAAAACAGCTATGATAAGAAGCATGTACTGCAAACAGTATTGTATCAAATAGCTACAGGAAACAGAGTATATCAGTTGGTGTTATACAACGCACAGAAAATTGCATAATCAGGTACAGAATACTAGTGGAAACAGTTAGCAGATATATATACTGCAGGTCGGTGGCACCAGCCTGGACCAGGAAGTAACTTGATAGCTTATGAGGATTAGGCTGAACTGGGGGTGTCCATTGTCAAACATTAGCACGCACCAGGATGGCAAGACCAGAGTATAGTCCATTGTCAATAGGGAGAGGTGGGCAGTACTTGAAAATTAATGACAGTCACAGACTGAGTCTTACGTGATTAGGTTTCACAGGTGGGTCTTGAACCGGCCCAGTTTAGGTTCTGTGAGGAGGGAGTTAAGCCAGATGGGGGCCTGGTACCCAAAGGTTCTTTAACCCAAGGAGGTCTTGCAAAGGGGTACCCAGAAGTGAGTTGTCAGAGATCGCCAGGTGTACTGGGTGGACAAGAGTGATTGGAATAGGGGGGTAAGAGCAGATGGGAGTAGTCCAGCCATGATTTTTTTAGCAAAGAGGCAGATCTGATATTTGAGCCTCCCATCAAAGTTTAGCCAGTTGGTGACAGAGTAAAGGGTGCAGGTGTGTGTGAATTTGTCACAGCCAGAGGCTAGTCTACAGGCCTTATTAAGGGCCATCCTGATTTTGTTAAGGTGAGTGTTGTCAGCCGCCCCAAAGATTATGGTACAATAGTCTATAAGTGATAGGATTGATACTGAGACAGCTAGGTGAAGAGCTTCAGGTGGGAGGCAGTGCTTGTACCGATGAAGTAAACCAATATGCACATTGACAGCAATGCTCAGTTTTCGGATGTAGGTGAGTCCAGAGTCTAGGGTGATACCCAGGTATTTGAATGAGGTAACCTGCTCAAGGGAGTCATTTAGAGAGTTCAGTATGAGCAGAGGTAGCCCATTGTTCTTATTTTGGGCATGGGCGAACACCATTGATTTTGTTTTTTTATAGTTTAGGACTAGCCTATGTCGAATGAACCAGGATTCAGCTTCCGTAAATGATTTTTGGAGTGCACATAGGAGAGCGTTGGGGTCAGTATGGGAGCTATAGAGGATGGCATCATCTTCATACAGGAGTAATTTCCCAGAGCAAGCCTTAGGCAGGGAGTTGAGAAACAGGGGAAACAGTAGCAGGCCTAGAATTGAGCCTTGCGGGACCCCTGAACTGACTTGGAGGGGGGAGGACTGTGTGTGGGCAAGCCTGACTTTCTGAGTTTTCTTAGACAGATAGCTGGCAAACCAGTCAGTGAACTCAGGAGAGAGACCTATTTGTGTAAGGGAATCCAGGAGAAGTGTGTGGTGCACCGTATCGAATGCCTTGGATAGGTCTATAAAGACAGCACCAGCAGTGTGGCCCATGTCAAGAGACATGTGAAGGGTGTTGGTAAACTCCAGGAGGGCTGTAGTGGTGCTGTGGTTGTTGCGGAAGCCATGCTGCTCAGGACACGGGAGGCTGTATTTGGAGAGGTAGTCAGTAAGCTGAGTGGCGACAATTTTTCTCCAGGGCTTTGGAGAGAGGAGGCAGTATTGAGATGGGGTGGTAGTTCCCCGGTTGGGTGCTGTCGTCGCTCTTAAGAATGGGTGTGATGAGTTCTGATTTCCATTTAGTGGGAAATTGGCCCAGCGTTAGGGAGCGGTTCAGAAGCTTGGTGAGGGGGAAAAGAACTTCATTGAAGGTTAGCCTAAGTAGCTTAAGATCCAGTGTGTCACTGCTGAATCATGATTTACTGAGGGCCTTGCAGAGCAGGGGGGCGGCTTCATGCTGCAATACTGTTTTAAGGTGGAATGGGGGTGGAGGGGTGACAGGGGATGCTGGAGGGGTGGAGGAGAAAAAATTGGGGGGGGGGAGAACACTGCTAAGGTTGGAGAAGGAGGCGTTAAATGTATTTGCAATGAGGGCCGGGTCTGTGGTAATTGACCCATTAGCCCAAAGCTGGGCGGGAGGTGCTGTGGAGGCTTTGCTACTAAGCTCTTTAAGAGCATCACAGAACTTGCACCCCGCGCCCCAGGTAGCAGTGAGCGAAGCTCGATAGTATTCAGCTTTGGCCTTATGGATGTTCCATGAACATTTATTATGCGCCTCTTGGTAGTGCTGTCTATCAGAAGGTTTGCTGGTTTCCAGAGCAATGTGCCATAGATTGTCATGCTCTCGCATTTGGTCTAACAGGGCTTGTGACATCCAGGGTGTATCAACCCCTTTGACAACCTGTTTGCTTAGGGGCGCATAGCGATAACAGGCAGAATTGAAGGTGTTGATGAAATAGTCTAGTGCAGAGTCTATGTCTAAAGCGGTTGAGATGGATGACCAGTCACAAGTTGAGAGGCACTGTTTAAAGGACCGAAGTTTGTCGGGTCTGAGACGGCGTTGGAGCATAATTTTGGAAGGGGGCTTTTACGCAATGTACGACCAGTGACAAAGCACCGGGGAGTGATCACTCAGGGCATTGGGTACTATTGTAACCTGGGTAGCTTTGTGCGGTGAGTTGGTGAGTACAAGATCAAGGAGGGTGGCAGTGCCAGTCCTCAGGTTGAGTCTAGTGGCAGTGGTCACGAGTCGGGACAGGTTATGAGAGGTTGCAGCATCCCTAATGGGTGCTGATGTGTTAGCCAACCAATTAATAATAAAATCCCAGAGGGCAATGATTTCAGCCTTGTCAGGGAGTGTCTGGAGGTGGGCAAGGACAGAATGAAAGGCACTCTTTTGATTCCAGGGAGGAATGTATACTGAGGAGAGGAACAGGGGAGCTCTGTTTGGTGCAAGGGTGATATTCAGGGTGAAGGCCTGGGCACAGTGTTCGAGGGTTGCGGGTGGGAGGGCAAGACATTGTAGCGAGTCCTGGATGTATAGTGCACAGCCCCCACCTTTTTTGGAGGTTCTGTCAGCAGTGTAATGTAAATCCAGGAAGTGAGACCGGGGAGTCTGGTGTATGGTCGTTGAGCCATGTTTCCACTACCGAAATGACATCAGGGTGATTCTGGGCAACCCAGCCCTGAAAGATGTCAAATTTGTTGAGGAGGCTACATATATTAAGGGAGGCTATTATGAGATCCTTAGGGGCAGTAAGCTTGGGTGAGGGGGATTTGGTGGGTCCTGGGTTGGGGTGAACATCTCCTGAGAGAAGGAGAAGGAGCAGGAGGATGTGCATGGAGGCTAATTTTAGCCGTTTCTGCACCAGCTTAGGTGCCAGCAGGGAGGGGGAAGAACAGCGCATAGTGGTGGGGATGGGCAACTGCCTAAAGGAGGGAGAGGCAAGGCAGAGTAGCGGCCATGGAGATACCGTAGCAATGCCAACGGGAGTAGGTGTGGGAGGAGAGAGCATGGTCCACAGGTAAAATGAGTGAGGTGTTACTATGGTGAAGGCGGGGGGGTGAGGTGAGATGCCCAGTGGGGAGAGGATATGGCTCACCATAGCAGTGGATGAGTGGTGCATGACCTGGCAGAACAAGGGAGGCTAGGATTAGTGGTGCAAGCCAAGAGGCAGTAGTGGCACCAGTAGGAGGGGTCATAACTGAGTACAGGGTATGGGAAGGAGCGACAGAGAGGTTAAGAGTATTAACAAGCTGGATGAAATTAGCCTGACCCATTGGCTTAGTGGTAGTGTTGCAGATTTTGGTGCAAAGGGTCCTGGGTTCGAGGCCCGCAGGGGGACAGTAGAGAAAATATGGACAAAATTAAGGCTAGTGGAGGGGTATAAGTGTAGGAAGGCAGGGAGGAGCAGAGTTCAAGGAGGGTTAGCAGAGTGGTAGGAGGTAGGAAAACAGGGACTAGGAAGAGCACTGCAGTGACTCCTATTGGTCACAGGTATAAGCTACAAATGGAACAGTGGGCACCTAAGAATCAGAGGGCAGATCATGTAACAAGTCATGTGACCGATCTGCAGCAATAAAGGAGAGTTGGGCTTGGGTGGGTGGGGCAGTTGACGCACAGCATCAATGGGTCAACACCCCTCAGGAAACTGTGCAAGGAGAGGAGGCTTCAGTTACCTCTTGCACCTCTCAGGCTGTGTCCACGCCGACCGGAGAGTTGCTTCAGGCAGCTGCAGATACTACTGTGGTGGTGGGGTTCCAGGGAGGCCTAATAAGGGGAGAAACAAAGAGCGTGTTAGTATGCAGCGGGAGGATTGAAGTCACTACTGCGCATGCGCTGGGTAATGGACAGAATGTTGCTGTCCTGCCCTCTACTGAGCATGCGCTAAGTCCGAGGCCACAGTTAGGGTTGGGGGTGGACAGTGAGGGAATCCAAGATGGCAATTTTCCAGGGGAGACCACGACAGAGCTCGATACCAGACAGGCTACAACAGGTACTGTGCACTATGCTAGAGCCTAGACTTGCAGCATTACAAAACTAAACCATACAAGCTATCGACTAGCACAATAGCAAGCATGCAGTTACACAGAGCCCAGAAATAATTTCCTCTAAAGCACCCCAAGAGTAAAGCACAGACTACAGTGTCCAAACAGTAGATTCGCCCAGAGGAAAAACAATCCGTGCAAGTCGGAGGGCAGGAAATGATCCAGAGAGTTTGTAGTACAAGAACACCCCTCAGAAAACAGTGCAAGGAGAGGAGGCTGCAATTACCTCTTGCGCCTCTCAGGCTGTGCCCACGCGCCGACCGGAGAGCTGCTTCAGGCAGCTGCAGATAGTACTCAGGCTGTGCCCACGCCGACCGGAGAGCTGCTTCAGGCAGCTAGAGATAGTACTCAGTCACATATCCAGCTGTCTCTCACAGGGGAAGGACCTGTTGAAGGAAGGAGCCCCTTTTATGTAAAAAAGTTACTTTTGATCAGAAAACTTTAGAAATCATCAGAAAATTGTGCATTGTCCCCAGATCCCCTCTCCAATAAAGACACAGACAACCAGGCAGGTGGGTGCCGGTTGTCAATTATTTTACTTCATATTGCAAATTATTTACACCATAATTCATAAACATGTCCACAATTCAAATCCACCATATTTACATCATTCATTTCATTGTCACAGTCTACATTCCGAAATTAAATTCCTTGTCCTTCTCCCCCCAGATGTACACTTGGGGGTCACTCTCCTCTTCTTTTCCTTTTGTTGAGTACAAGTGTACAGTCGTACCCCTCTTCTGTGTTGTGTTGTCCTACCCTCCTCCCCTTCCTCCTTTCTTCTCCCACTTTTCTGCTGTCCATCTTCGGAGTGCCAATCGATCTGCTGTCCACCTGCAGCAGTCGCCTACCACTCTCTTCCTCTGCCACCTGAACCTTATCCCAGGGGTTGGGAGGGCAGGTATTTCTCTAACAACAAAAATTGTGAGCTCCCGCTCCTTGCCCACATCTTATATACCTCCTCTGCTTCACCCTCTCTCTCTTTCTTTCCTCCAATCCTACCATGCCTTTTATTTTCTGACATCATGAGGCCACTCCCCCATGCCAATCAAGCCCATTTAGTTCCTCATTCCCTGGCCTCCTCCCTCCCCTTCCCAGTCCCCCTTCTCCAAACCCTGCCTCCTTTTATGATACTCATACCAGACCCCACCTATTGGCATGGGGGCATGTTGGCAATAGGGTCTGCCTTTTACCAAGGCAAACCACCTTGTCCACAGATCCCCCATCCAATAAAGACACAGACAACCCAGTAGGTGGGTGCCCAGTTGGCAATTATTTTACTCCATATCCCAAATAATTTACACCATAATTCCATAAACATGTCCTCAATTCAAATCCACCATTTTTGCACCATTCGTATTATTGTCTGGGTCAGGTCCTGATATAGCTGGCACCCTGTGAGTCACCTGGATGCCCTCCATTTGGCCCAAAATATAAAAGAGTGCCCACAAATCCAAACCTCTAATTGCAGCTTCTGACCTGTTGAGCAATAAGAGAGAAGAATGCCTTTGCCCAATACTAAAACCATTATCAATCCCCCACACCCACCCCTTTCCCACCGATCCCACCCTTGTTGCCCTTAAAAACTTACTCCTTCCCAGGACCTGTGGAAGGAAACATAAAGAGATAGGTTAGTGAATCATTGTTTGCCATTCCTTACTTATCGCTTAAAACAATTAGAGGACCAACTGCCTTTCTGCTTTATCTCCTCCCCAGTGCCTCCCTGTGCCACCATCTCCAAGGCTGCTCCCATCCTAAAGGAATAAGATGAATATCTTTTTGGATCTTCACCCAGAAATTCCATTCTCATCTTTAGTACTGCAATGAGCTGCATACTGGATACCTGGAAACCATCTCCATGTAGAAACAGAGGGCCCATAACAGCAGGTCGTACAGCAGCGCATTCTGCCAATGTGCTCAGCGGGCATATGGCCCACACCCCTTGCCAGCTCAGCACTATGCTAACACCATTGTCTACCTGGTCAGTCTTCGATCTCCTCAGTGTCACACCGATGCTGTTCGGCCCCCATGAGATGTCTGTCCACTTTAATCCCCCTGGTTGTTGCCCCAGCCGTGTCCTACCACCTCACTGACTCGAAAAGCCCCATGATACATTGTAACATAAACTGCTCTAAATAGAGTCGCTTCGGTGCTGGAGCGACATATGTTTCCTAAGGCCCCTACTAACCTCCCCAGTAGCACCTCCGTGACTGGACATCTATTATCCACCGATCTTCCTAATAACCTCAGCCACCCCTGCATCATCTGCCTGACTAGGTTGCCCTTTGTGGGATTCCCCCCAGCCCCTTAAGTTACAGACTGACCTATTGCTGCTAAATGGACCCCCATGGTGGCATGAGCCACCTGTTCTTTCCAACCCTGCTCAATAAACTTAGCCACTTGGTCCTCCGTGACCACCCTACTTATCTCTAAGCCATGTTACTCTCTGAAGGCCTGGAAGACGCACCAAAACACTTCATACACCTTCAATGTCCTGGGGGACCAGGAGTTGTGGAACAGCAACTCAGCTCTTTCCAGCCAATCTCCCAGACATGTGTTAGTACTGGTGTCTGACTGACCTCTGCTTCTGGCACGATGTCACGGAACCTGTCCAACTGCAGACAGGAGAGGCAATCAGTTAAGACGTTATTCACCCCTTCTATGTGTTTGGCCCTAAATGACATGATCAATTTTAATCCTTATAAAACCAGCTGTCACAAAACCCTCTTCACTGGCTCGGTCCGGGCCCCTTTCTTGTTTAACACTTCAACTATCACCTGGCTGTCACACCAGAAAGTGATTTTTTATTCCAGAGATCCTCCCCCACACCAGTGTGGCCACCCATATGGGGAAAATCTCCAGAAAAGTGATGTCTTTTGTAATTCCCCTCTGTACCCATTTGTGCAGCCATGCCTCCGACACCCATCACCCCCTAAAATAAGCCCCCATACCTATGCCGCTGGTTGCATCCATGTACAATTGCAAATCAGTGTTATAGGCCCAATCCTCCTGCCAAAAGGTCCTCCCATTGTACTCCTGCAGGAATGAGTCCCAAATTTCTAAATCCTGTCTTGTGCCCCTTAAAATGTTGACCCAGTGATGTGGCCTCTTCACCCATTTTGCGGCCGTGGCCAGGCACTGTGTAAACGTGTTCTGGGGCGACTGCCCTACAGGTGAAGTTTAGATGTCCCAGGAGCTGCTGGACTGGCCTTAGCTGTACCCGCCTCTGCTGCTTAATCACTGACAACAATACTTTCAGCTTTTCCACTTTAGCATCTGGGAGTCTAAACACCTCTTCCACTGTGTCTATCTCAATACCTAAAAATTCCAGCTTCTGACTTGGGTCCTCCATCTTATCTGGTGCCAATGGCACCCCCAGCTCCCAGCACATCTCGCCAAAACTGTCTAACATCTTTTGGGTCTCCTCTCACCCTTCTCCCACAAAAAGAAAGTCATTCAAGTAGTGAATAATTGCCCTGTGTCTTTATCTCTCCTGAAACGCCCATTGCAACCACATATTGAACATCTCGAAAGTGGCACAGGCCATTGAACAGCCAATGGGCATTGCCTTATTGAAGTAATACTGCCCATCTATCTGGAAGCAGAGAAGGTCCCAATCCTAGGGCCTAACTGTTAGCAGCTGGAAGACTGATTCAATGTCCATCTTAGCCAGCCAGGCCCCTGGGATTGCTCTAATTAGTTGGACTGCTTCTGGTGTGGCATAAGTGACCTTGCTGTCAGCCACAGCTATGAAATCATTCACCTAGTCCCCATCCGGGTTGAACAGGTGGTGAATTACTCTGAATTCTCACAACTGCTTCTTGGGCACTAAGCCCAAAAGGAGACCTTCAAATTGGGTAGCGGTGGGGATCTGAATGGCCCTTCCACTCTACCAGCATCTATCTCCTTTTGAATTTTCTTCCTCAACAATTCTTCTTTCCCCTGAATTGAAGTCAAGTTCTTTACCTGAGACCTCTATCTCTGTCCTTGGAAATGTAAGCTAAAACCCCACTGAAAACCCCTCTCGCAACAACTTAGCTGCATCCCTATCCAGGTAGTGTTTGACCCACTCCTCTACAACCTTTTTTTCATATAGGAGTAATGGCCAAACAAAATGTTCCCTTGCTCCTCCCTTCAACTATCTTGCTGGCCTCCATACTGTGTGTATCCTCTTCCCCATGAATGGCCTCTAGCTCTGCCCCCCCACCCCAGGGTTGCCCCCGAAAACCTGAGTAGCTGGCCTGAAAGGGCGGGGTGGATTGGTTACTCCCATTGTATTTTTCCCACACCATCCTGCATTTTGAGGCTGAGTGGGACCCGCCATATTTGAAACAAGTGTACCTGAAGCGGTACTGTGGCCATGAGCAGAAAGCCATATTGTAGCCCCAGCAACATTTTTGGAGGGTTCCCGTCATCTTTTCTACATCCTCCTTGTTCCCTGTGCATATCTCCAGCCACATGTCCACCTGCCTAGTGTCCCATCTCACATCCCCGAAGTGTGCCATCCACTTCCTAAACTTCTCGTCATACCTAATCCAACACTGCCCACATTTGGCCTTGTATGCATTTTTGATTATCAAGGAATAGGCCAGCAGAGGGATGGCCAATTCTGGCTTCTTATTAATGGCAATGGCTGTATAATACGTAAAACCCATGGACCATGCATCCCAAGTTTTCCCTTTTTGTGGTTTGTCCTCTTCCCCTTTTCCCAGCAGCACTACCGCCACTGCCATATCCTTCTTCTCAAAACTTTGTTTTTCTTGTACTTGTCTATGTTGTCCACATTGGCTAACGCAAACATATCCACAAACTCACCTTTCCAAATTTTTTCTTTCATTGCCTGAGGAATGTAGTCCCGATCCTGACTCCCAGGGCCCCAATCTCTGGAACTCCCCCTTATTTTTCTCTTCTTCCTGCTTATTATTTCCCACTTCCTCCCCCTTTTCCTTTCTTTTGAGTCCCACAGCCCCACATTTGCATACTGTGTGACCCCGAGCAAGTCACTTAACTTCCTTGTGCTTCCAGGTCACACCTGGAAACAAGATTTGGCTTAGTGTGCCTCTCCTGGTTAAACAATTTCCCCTTCCCCTTTTATCTCCCCCAACACCTTCTCTAACTGGCTCATCCTCAAATTCCTCATAGATTTTAACATCTGCTCAACGTATTTTTTGATGATACTTTCCAGTATGGTCAGGATTACCTGGATGCTGGGGCTCCAGCTTTGGAATCAGAGCTGGGATCCCTGGGCCCACCAGCCCTTTGTTGTCAGGCTGATTGGGATCAGTAGGAGGAAGAGAAGGCACAGGCACACCCTTGGGGCCTGGGGGGGTGGGGAAGTGGCTGAGGCAAAGGCATTGGAGGAGGCTTGAGTCTTGGCTGTGGCACTGGAGGTGGGAGAGGCACAGAGGCAATTGGTATTGGCTCCTGTGGAGGTGCCGGATCCACTGACTCTGAGATTACTGGGGCCTTTGGGACCTTCTTGTTACCATGTCCCCTCTTTCCTCTGCTAGCCTTCCGCTTCTCCCCTCGCCCAGTTGCCTCCTCATCTGCACTCTCCAACAGCTTGCTCGCCTTCTCCACAAGCTCCATAACCACCCTGTATCAGTCCTCCTTGCTGGTCTTAGCCTTTTTGAGTGCCATGGTGCTGTGCTGCTTTACGATCTGTATGATTGAAATATAAGAAAACAGCAAGAAAAGGTTAATATTCATTCCATCAGCTTCTCCTTACTCTCCTCTGGGTAACTCTGGTCACACTGTGAGCCTTCCCCCCATCCTCCTGGGTTACTGTATACCTGGTTCCATGTTTGTTATATATATATATTGTCTTTTTTTTTTTTTTATAAAACAGGAAAAAGCCCGCTACTTGCTTTGGACTGTATATATATGTCATTCCATTATTCTAATGGACCCCGTACCCGCAGACCTTCAACTCTCTTTGCCTATAATCCCCTTTCACCTTTTGTTGTTTGCTTCTCTTGAAAAATGCTGAAAATTGCCTGGGCAGCCAGCCAATCCTGTCACCCGGCTGCCTGCTACTGCCCCAAAACCGAACCTTGCCTCTGTTTGTTCACTTTTTTCTCTTTTTTTTGTAGTATTTGTCTACAGCTTTGCATGGCATCCAGTATAGCGCCCGCAAGCTCAGCCTTCCAGGCCTGCCTTGCTGTGATCCCCTTAGGCCACAACCCTTCTTTGTGGCTTCCCTGTGTGCACACTTTGTGACCGTAGCCCCATGAAACTCTCTTCCAATTCTGACTAGATGCCAGGGCCCTTTTTGTCCTGTGTGTGCTTGCTGGCTGATACAGGTCCTTAAATGATTAATTCTGACCCATACAAACTCTGGCCCTGTTCGGGATGGCAAGGCCTGGATCACAATTTGATGCACCTCTGTGCCCTTCTAAAACGGTGCATGGCTTACACCAACAAAATGGTCTGACTATCAGCTTAGTGTCGTAGGGTCACTTCCCCATGCCTGTTGCGCAAAATTAAAAATGCCACAAAACAATTATTTTAGCACAAAAACCTGGAAAATGAAAATGAATGCTATAAAACAATTAAATCTAATGCGAAACCAAAAAGGAATACCCTACAAAGCCAGGATATAATGAAAAGATTTGAAAAAATTGCAAAACACCTGATGGACCAATTGCCAACTGACGTGCTTCCTAGAGGTAATTCTCTAATAGCAAAAACTGTGAGCTCCCACTCCTTGCCCACATCTTATATACACCCCCGCTTCACCCTCTCTCTCTTTCTTTCCTCCAATCCTACTAAGCCTTTTTTTCTAACATCATGAGGCCACTCCTCCATGCCAATCAAGCCCACTTAGTTCCTCCTTCCCTGGCCTCCCCTTCCCAGTCCCCCTTCTCCAATCCCCATCCCCTTTTATGATGCTTATAGCAGGCCCCACCTACTGGCATGGGGGCCTGTTGACAATAGGATCTGCCTTTTACCCAGGCAAACCGCCCTAGTCTTCCAGTCCACTTGTTTTCACTGCATTTAACTTTTATTTCAGGCAAGCTGGCTAGTAAAATTGTGCTGCCATTCAGAGGAGAGACAATAGAGCCATGGTGTAAACCTATGGTGGCAGCTGCAGGCCCTGCGGCATGAGCAGTCCAAGTGAACTTAGCAGACTGAGAAAGATGCTCGGGTGGGATTCATAAAAGATTTATTTGACAAACATTTATTTTGCTGTGTGCTGTTGGTATGGGGCACAGGAATCTACATTTATTTATTTTTAACTCTGCAGCAGAAGCAGGGCAGTGCAAACTTAGAAGACTGAGAAAGATGCATGGGTGAGGTTGAAGGATTTATTTGACAAATTATTTGACTTCTGGTGGTGCAAGGCACAAAAAGACATCTTTATGTTTTTATTGTTTCTGCCTGGCTCTCAGTAAAAACAAAGAATGCGGTCTGCTGTGATGAGACACTAGGCCTGTTACTGAGGGTCAGGAGGAGTGTGTGTCAGTGAGCAATGTGTGTGTGTGTGTGTGTGTGTGTGTGTGTGTGTGTGTGTGTGCATCTGACATCATGCGGTGTAGAAACCACAAGGAAAAGAATTAAGGAGAATGGGATGCAGGGGGAGAAAATAAGCAATGATAGGTTTCACCATGCCAGTTCCACCAAGTACCAGTTCTTTAAGTGGAGGTGCTGGAGAAAGAGTCGGGACAGAGACTGAGAGCCATAATGGTGGAGCAGGGGTTGTGCCTAAGAGAAGGACTAGGGCTGGCCATGTGATAGACAATCCCAAAAAACATGGTTGATTAGTCCTCAGAAGTTAAATGGTTCCATGCCCACTGCAAGCAGCAGCATTTCCAGCTAGTCTCAGTTGTCCAGTGCATCTAGCAATGAAAGCACACTGAGTATACCACAAGCACACAGATCTTCCACTGTTCCTCCTTCAAGTATTTTGAGTTCCCCTGTCTGGGGGAATATCAGAGATCCATCCCAATCTGTAAAGGCAGGACTTCCTCCTCTTTATCTTGTATAAATAATACAACACCATCTGTAGTCTCTGCCCCATGGGCATGGATGATTGCTATTCTGCCTTGAGACAATATATGATGACAACCCCCCCCCCCCACAATCATAAGCCCCAAATCAGGCATCTGCACCAGTAGCCACACCAAGCACAATTCTTCTGCCCAGTCATTGTCTAAGGAAAGAGAAAAGTCTAGTTCTGGCACTGATACTACTGCTATCTTGTCACCTGAAGAAAAAGTGGAATTGTTTGGGGGAGGACGACGTAAGCCAACCTCACAATTTTATAGAGACAAGCCAGTAGCACCACCATCAGGGCAGCTTATAGTGGAGTAACTTGCCAGTTAGGGGGCTATGGAAGTGGATCTGTCAGAGCAGAGGACTATGAGAGTGAGGTGGTGGGGGAAGCTGAAACACCAAAGGAGGAGGCAGAAAAATGGGGTGGTAAAGCAGAAGAACCACTTGAGATCAAGATTGGGGCATGGGTGAGGGGAAGAAAAAGTCAAAGAGGAGGAGAAGTAGGGGAAAAATGTAAAATATTTAAAAACAATTCTACATTGTGCATGGTGAAACATTGGGAAGGTGAATGTAATGCCCTATTGCTTTTAATCTATGTTTATGATCTTGTATGCATGACTTTTTTGGGAGGGTATCACAAATTTTGAAAGTATATGGGACGGTGAGATGGCAGTAATTGGCATGGAGATAAAACAGAGACTACAGGAGCTAAGTGTTGAGCTCATCAAGTAATACTATTATAGCTCAGAACTGGGAAGCAGCAGTCATACTTGTTGCAGACTGTGTCAGACTACCACAAACTCACTAATCCAGCACAGTGGCATGCAAACACCGCCTACCACAAGTAAGCTGTAGTAATTAATATGCATTACTAACCTCAAGGCCTTTTTCCCCTATTTGTAGTATGTTTTATCCCATACAAATTACTGATATGGAAGCTGAAGTGGTTTGTCTGAACTGAGGAAGCCAAACCAAATTTTCAGACCCTATGCCAAAGCCAAATTGAAGATGGCTCTTGTCCACTTCTCTTACCCTTAGTGTGTGGAAGCAGTGTATGGGGGACTCTAATGAACATGTTGCCTGAGTTGATGTTGTAGAATATTATATATAGAATAATGCACAAGAAGGAGTGCAAAATGAGAATTTTATGTACACCTGAGATGTGGAATGCTACATAAACCCCAGGGATTTATAAAAGCTTCTTCCACCAAGGTTGTTTTACCTGTCCCCCTTAGACTTAATAAAAAGGAATTTCAAAACTGCTGTATAATAATTAATTTATTGTTAACCACAGAAAACCAGTTCGAAATAGTGTCCTAAATGTTAAGTGTTCTTGTTTTCTTAGGATCTGTGCATTAAAAAAAAAGGTTTCTATGGAGATATGCAGAGGAGCTCTTCACTTTTGGTAGTTTCCAGAGTTTCTGTTAAGTGAGAGAGACAGGAAGTTGAAAATGGGCTGCCATTAGTTTTTTTTTAGGTTTCTGACTCAGTGTGTCTCAACTGTAAGCACTGAAGCGAGTTTTGTGAAAAATAAACACAGGTACTATTTTTTTTTTTACTTAGAGAAGTTTTTATTTTTGTTGCCAGAGTGAAAACACTTGAGTACTGAATCACACATAGAGCAGTGAGCATGCACATCCCATAGGAAAAGCTGACATGTGTTCATCGTTATAACCTGAAGGTTATAATGGCAAATTATGAACAGCTTTTCGTGTGGGGAAAATACAGAGACTGGTCATTACAGGGAAATCAAGATTGATTCATATTAAAAACTGGGAAAACATATTATTGCAATAAACTCTCATCTGTTTAAAACCTCTTATCCATCCATCCATCCAGTCATCTATTATAGTTTTAATTAGGCAGCAGGAAGTCCAAGGGATTCTAAGGTAAAATCTCCCAGGCAGTTTAGATGAGTGCAATTCCTTCTACAGACTAAACAGGACTACCATTTTTAATTCTAGCATACTCTGATTGAAATCTTGTAAATCTGTAAACAACCTTAACAGGTTACCTGATTTTATTGAATTTTAAGTAAGCAACAAGACACAATCAGGTGTATGTTAGACACTTCTAATGCACGAGGCAGCAGACCAAGTGCCTTTAGCCCCTGCCCATGCGTTAGATTTGTCTAACGTATCACCCCAGAGTGTCTTATCGCAGTTATAAAATGGGACACTGTATTTTACATGCTTAAAATAGTACTTTTTTTGGTTTAAAAAGTGAAAAGTTTCATCCATTTTGTAGTAACATAGTTCCTCTGCCTGCATGCATTTTTTTTTTTGAGAATGGAAGCTTTGTCATACTAAACTAAAACTAGGAACGAGAGGGCTGAAAGCCCATAAATGTTCCATCCTTACAGCTAATACCTCAAAGCAACACCTTCAAGTATATATTTGTCAAGTTTGAATTTGAATTCATTTTTACTTTGAGCCAATATTACATACTGAGCAAAGCAATCCATAAGTTCACAATTCTAACTGTGTAAGAATACTTCCTAGCAATGGTCCTGAACCATTTTCCCTTAATTTGTAGAGGGTGTCCCCTAGATTCAAAATCATTATCTTTAAAATCAATGTCAAGTTCACACATTAATTCAGGACTCTGTAACACCTCATACAGAAAGAGTATGTCACCACACGCTTGGCGTGTTTCCAGGGACATAAGTCGGAGGGATTTAAGACTGTTTTTGTATGATATATTATGATAACCTTTCATGATTTTGTGAACTTGTGCTGCATGTGTTCCAGCTTTTGTCTTTCCCCTACTTTGTATGGATTCCAGATCTGAGAAGAATACTCCAGATGTGGGCGTACATATGACTTATATAAGGGGATCAAGACATCGTTAGATCAAGATCTGATGTTTTTTTTTAATTGCCCAAACCACTTTATTGGCTTTACTGTGGCCTCAGTAATTTGTTGTTGTGAATTCAAGTTGATCATAATAGACATACCCAAATCCTACTAGGTACTCTGCAGTTAACAGTTAGGAGACAGTTGTCAATGTTACTACCCTCCCCCCCCCAATTCCAACTAAATCAGCAGCTCAGAAAAGTAGCCCTGCAACAGACAACATTACAAATCAAAACAAAAAGTCTGTGCACTGGGCTTCACCATAAATAGTCACATTGACCCAAAGACTTAATAGTCAAAATGCTATGTTTGCCAAAAATCACAAGATATTACTTTACAAGGAAGTAGCAGCAGTGGTACAAAAACAATCACAGACTTTTGGTTTTGATTTATGCCCCCCCACACACTTCCGATGAGGGGCTTGATAAGTGTTTTACACTCCCCCCACTCATGCTCACACTCACAGGCACAAAAAGTTTAAGCATTTTAAATGCTTTTGCTTTATTTCTTTTTTTTAAACAAGCAGGGAAGTGACTAAACGCGTTAACATAAACCCACAAACGGCTCCAAACAAGCTGAAGAGATCACTGGGAGCATCGTGAATGCGACTTCCTCTGCTGCTCCCAGTCAGTTGAATACACCGCATGTTGATGCGGTCCCAAGTACAGATTTACAGGTTCCCACTCACCAATGGAATTTGACAGACCTCTGCTGCTGTGTGGAGTACACGTATGTATGGGGCTAATGCCAGCTGCTGTCCCTTTAAGTGCTCTCAGAACAGTGTTGCAATGTTAGCAGGGGATCCTAGGAAAGCCCTTAGATTCTCGATCAGTTTAGTCAGTCTGGGGCTAGACCTCAGGAGAAGAACATTTATTTATTTATTTAAGAAATCGGAATTACAACCCTTTGAGTCACAGACTCATTTCCAAAGGCTCCAAGTCCGAATAAAACATAGACATTCATACAGTACATACATAGAATACATGTGGATGAGCAATCATACAGAGTATAACTACAATGAGTACGGGTTAATGCCTATACATCCACTAGCTAATACAGGGCAGAGCTATCGACATATTTACCTAAGTGGTTAAGACCTATACAATTGGTAGCTAAAGCAATGCATGATATGAGTTGGTAGTAAACCGCCTCAGGGAGGCCTTGTCTTATACATAATACAATGCATTCAAAGTCCAGTGCAATTATATGGTAACTGAGGGAGGTGAGGAGCCTGTAGGCTAGAAATAGTGAGGGATCTCCACTGCCTGGCCAAGGGCGGGTGCGTGGCCTAGTGACGTGGTGCAGGAGCCACGGGTTACCAGTTACGCTGGCATTGATGTGAGGAGAAGATATGGGCCCTTAAGGCAGCTTTAAAAGGACCTAGATCGGTGATTGATGTGACAGCCAGTGGGAGGGCATTGTACCAGGATGGAGCTCTAAGGGGGAAGGATCATTGGGCCAGGGTGGTCCTGACCCTAGGCACCTTCCAGATAGTTTTTGGGGCAGCCCATGTGTACGCTGAGATGGTGGCTGCCTGAAGAGAATCCATGACACTTATTGGGGTTAAACCCAGGTGGATTGTTTTGGTGAAGAGACAGGTCTGGTATAATAATCTTTCCTCAAGGGAGAGGATATTGGTGAGAGCGTATAGGGTGCATGTATGTGTTTTTCTGTCGGCACCAGAGAGGAGCCGGCAGGCCTTATTGATGACTACTTGTATTTGATGAAGTGCCATAGGGTCAGCGGCAGCATAGACTGTGAGGCCATAGTCCACCAGCGATAAGACTGAGGAGGTAATGGATAGGTGAAGTGCTTCAGGTGGCAGGCAGTCTTTATATCTGTAAAGGAGACAAATGCAGGTGTTGGTGGCACAGGTGAGGATTTTTATATGTTCATGGAAAGAGAGGGAAGAGTCAAATGTAATACCTAGATACTTATACTTTTGGACCTGTTCCAGTGGGATGAGAGAGGTGGTGAGTATTTCCAGGGGGAAATCTTTTGATCTGTTTTGGCGGTGGGCATAGAGCATTGTCTTTGTTTTTTTAATGCTGACCACCAATCTGTGTTCAGCAAACCAGTGTTCAATCTGAGAGAAACAGTTTTGTAAGGTACGCTGGTGAGAAAGAGGATCAGGATGTGCGGCATAAAGAACAGCATCGTCCACGTAGAGGAGAAGGTTGCCAGGGCAGGATTTAGGCAGGGCATTGAGGTAGATGCTGAATAGCAGGGAACCCAGGATAGCTCCCTGGGGAACTCCTGAGTGCACAGACAGCATAGTAGATATGGTATTATTAATTTTAACACATTGGACTCTAGATGAAAGATAGCTGGAGAACCATGATAGTGGACAATGAGAGGCACCAATTTGTTGTAATGTGTTAAGGAGGGGATGAGAAACCATGTCAAAGGCCTTTGAGAGGTCTATAAACACGGCCCCTGAGAGGTGCCCCTTGTCAAGTGTGGAGTGCCGGGAGTTAGTGAATTCTGTGAGGGCGGTCGTAGTGCTATGACCAGCTCTGAAACCATGCTGCTCCCTACATAAGAGGTTGTGTGCAAGGAGGTAGTCAGTGAGCTGATTGGCCATGATCTTTTCAAGGGCTTTAGAGAGTGGGGGGAGAATTGAGATGGGCTGGTAGTTGTTTGGGAGGGAGCTGTCACCATATTTAAATATTGGTGTTATCACTGCCATTTTCCATGAGGCTAGGAACTGGCCCAGGCACAGGGACAGATTTAGAAAGTCCGTGAGGGGGGAGATAACTGAGTCTAGCGCGAGGTATAAGATACTCATATTGAAGGCATCTTTGCAGTAATTGGAGCTCTAGAGGGCTTTGGACAGGTAGGCTTTCGCTTCTGTAGGGGTAGTAACTCTGAGTTTGAAGGGGGAGTGGAGTAGTTCAGTCGGTAGGGTAGGCTGAATTGGATCAAAAAAGTTGCTAGGGAGGACTGAGCTGTGATCTGAGAAGGTGGAGTTGAGACAGTTAGCTATGTGAAGTATGTCTGTGGTGGTAGCACCATTAACACTAAGCTGTGGGAGGGGGGAGAGCGGGATTTACCATTAAGCTCCTTGATGTTGTCCCAGAAATTTTTTGTGCCTCCCAAGGAGGTGGCTAGGGCGGTTCTGTAGTGCTCCACCTTGGCCTTGCGGATTGCCCAGGTACACTTACTGTGGGCAGCATTATAGGCCTGCCTATCGCTTAGCCAACCGGAGACAGTGGCATGATGCCAGAGGTTATCATGCATTTTGAACTGTTGTAGAAGTTCTGGGGTGATCTAGGAGGCATTACCTTTCTTAGTGGTCACTTTGATGGTTGGTGCAAAAGCATCACAGGCGGTATTAAAGGTGGTGGTGAAGTAGTGCAATGCATCATCTATGTGCTGGGCTTGGGAAATAGGGGACCAGTCCCAGTTAATTAGATATCGTTTGAGTTTGGCTGTGCCTCCTGGGTGTAGTTGACAATGAAAGGTGATATTTGGTGGTGGTTTAGGTAGCTGACAGGACCAGCTGAAGATGATTGGGGAGTGGTCACTTAAGGCGTTGGGTAGGACACCCCAGGTTGGTAATATGGTGGGGACGATTAGCGAGCAGGATATCTAGTAGAGTGTGGGTTCCATTAGTGGGGTTGGCCCTGGTAGGCTGGGATACCAGCTGAGTCATGTCTAATGCATCATAGGTATCTTTGGCGTGTGTTGATGAGCTCACCAGCCAATTTATGTTGAGATTCCCAAATAGGATTTGTTCCATTTTGTGGGGATGGCTGGCTAGATAGTCAGACAGCGCTTTACAGGCAGGGGATTGGCTGTGGGTGGGATGTAGGTGATGGTGAGAGTAAGAGGACCATGGTTTGGGTCAGGGGAGAGTTTTATTGAGAGGGCTTGGGCACCATGGTCTAGGGAGGGTGCAAGCAGGGCTTGGTAATGCAGTGAGTCATTTACATAGAAGGCACAGCCAATGCCTCTCTTGCCATTACGATCAAGCCTAATGAGAGAGTAGCCAGGAAAAGAGACAAATGAGTCCAGGGGCTTGGCTGACAGCCAGGTTTCTGTTAAAGCCAGAATGTCTGGTTGGTGCTGTGCTGTCCAGCACTGCAAGGGAGCTGTTTTTTTAGGCAGGCTGCAGATATTCATAGCGGCTATTTGAAGTCCCGCGGGTGACCACAGTTGGGGGAGTGCTGCTGGGCCAGGATTGGGGTGAACATTGCCAGATAGTAGAAGAAGCAAGTGGAAGATCCTGACAAGGCCATGAATTGGTGGTGTTTTGCCAGGTAGCGGCGGCTGGCAAGCTTAGAAAGTGATGAGCAGGGAATGGGCAGTTGTGTGAGGGCTGGGATGGCCAGGTGGAGTAACAGACAAGGAGGGCTCAAGGCACAGAGATATGGGTGATGGGGTAGAGGGGAGGGGTGCGGGAGGGCTATGGGGAGAGACAGGGTGACAGAGAGGCTATGAGGGTGAGGTGTTCCCCCAGCAGCAAAGGTGTGTACATACTAGAGGCAACTGGGGGTTTGTTGCTGAGCAGGGTAAACACGGTTAGCAACAGTAGTATGGTTAGTTTGTGGGTGGGTGTTGTGAGGGAGTACAGTGGTGGTAGATGTGATCATGGGCAGGTATGAGTGGGTCTTGTTGACACTTAACATTGTGGCAGACACAGTGGCACAGTGGTAGGGTTGCTGCCTTTGGAGCGAAAGGTACCTGGTTTGGATGCTATGTTGTATGCCTAGTGATAGCCTGGGAGATAGTGCAAGGGACACTGCAGAGAGGGGCAAAAGGCTGAGAATTTAGAAACGAATGATGCAGGACAGAAGTGTTAGGCGGGAGCAGTGGCAAGAGGATTGCAATCTACATGTTTTATTGCCCTCTAGTGGCTTTACAGTATAATCTGCAAATGGAAAAGTAAAAAAAAAAAAAAAACTTTAAATTGAAGAAATTCAGCACTGAGCAACAGACCAGATATCGGAGGCAATACTGGATTGGGGGGAAAAAAGATTAAATAAGCTGGCCAATGGTAGTGACATAGTCCAGTCAGGAGGAATTTGGAAATGCCTGGCAGGATGAGGAACCAAACACGGAGCTCGTGTTCCACGGACAGCCAATAAAAGCTGTCCCAAGATAAAGGCAATCATCCTTAGAAAATTTACAGACAGCCATGCAGCCTTGAGATCCCAGGACACTGCCCAGGCCGTACCTGCTAGCAAGGGCTCGGGGAGTGTGGCAGCAGGCTCTTCTGGGGGGTGTAGACCCACCATCTGAGGTGCTGGTACAGAATAAAACATCTATTTACTTTATTTTTGCATCCATTAAGTTTGTTCGCATGGTCAGCAAGGCATCTACATCCACAGCAACAGATGGGCATGGCAGAACAAAGAGAAGGTAAGGGTCTTTAGTGGCTGACCAGCACCAAAACGCCACAGCTGTGAAGAAGACACTGGCGATTAAATAGATACCATTGTTTCTATCTCCATGAAGGCTCCACAACAGACCATGTTTCTGGGGTCTAGTCATGTTTCCCCCTGATTCCTTCTTAGTCTTCATCCTTTTGGGATGGCATCTAATGTTAACTCCTACGCCTGTCCTTCAAGCTTCGGATATCTCTAAGCGGGGAAGCAGTCAGAAGGAAACCCAGCAGCATTATAATGGATCTGTGATTGTGCTGATGTTGTGATGTGCTGGTAAGAAAACCAGCCACTTCAGGAATTCAGTTGTTTTAATGTAAATGATTTTCTGTACATATTAAAAAAAAATTAGAAAAGAAGTACAGAGTGGGAGTGAGTGACTGATGGGTGGGGTGGAGGCAACAGCTGCACATAAAACACACACAGAAAAAAAAATATAGGACAATGAATGAATTTATGTTAGGTTTTTCCTGTAGTGTGTTTAGTTTGACAGGAAAATCAGTTGCTAGTGTAATGCAGAAAGGCTGTGGCAAACTGTCAGTAAGTGGGGGAAAAATGGCTACCATTAACATTCTAAGGAGTGGTACAAGGATTGCTTGCATTTCCTGCGGCCAGGCTGCAGTCACTTGTTTTTAGCCATGCATTAGACACTTCTAACGCATGGCTAACAACCAGTCAGGACACGGGATTGTCCCTGCCCATTTTATAAAACAGTTTTGTGCAGTGTGGAAGGATAGTGCATATAGGTAGTAGTACAGATGCACTTTTGTTTTTAACTGTATTTCCCCAGCCCCTGTGCAAGCAGAGGAAAGTGCTGGCAGAAGCGATACTGGCAGAGGCAGTGTTTGCCAATGTCAGTCAGGGGAGGAACAATAAAAGGAATAATGCATGACAGGTTGTGTGTCATGCTCGGATAACATCACAACTTGGGTTGTTGGGTATGAGGCCGCAGGCTGAGTGCATCCACTACCCAAGAAGTGACCCTGGAGTGCATTATTCTGATTATACAATGGCTTGTTTCTAAAGAAAAAAGAAAATAATAAACACTGCAGTTAAAAACCACATTTTAATGAATTTTTCAATGCATAGGAATACTTAGAAAAAAAATAGTGCTAAACTGCCAATGTATTGCTTTGGCCAATGAATGCTGCTGCTGGGTCTTTCATCTATCTCCTTAGTCTGATCTTTATATATCTGTTTCTTCCTCTGCCCCTCTGCTGTCCAGCTTATTTAACTGCTCCCCTCATATACAGGTCTGGATTAGATCCTTGTATTTTTGTGTCAGTCACCCCTTCCTTTACTGCCGTTAAATATGCTAGTTTCCTCCCCCACCCATGCTTTCGCTCAAGACCACCGTTAGTGACAGTTTTCTCCTGGTACAGTCAGCAGCAAGTGGGGTTCCTATTTAGTGTTTCTGCCAGGTCAGAGATCTGAAAGCAATGGACTGAAGCTGGTCCGGGTGGCGCCAATAACAAAGTACAGCTCTTACAGTCAGATGCATGCATGCACAGATGTACGTAAGGGGCAGAGTGGGACACTGCCAAGAGTGATGCTGTCTCGATGGGAGTGATGTCTGTGTTTTAAAAGCCTTTCTTTTATTTTTTTTATACACCAACTATATAGTTTGTGGTTCTTTTGAAAAGAGATGTGGTGGCGCAGGGATGTAAAGGGCAGAGCGGAGGACTGCTGAGATTGACTGATGGCTTACTTTTATGTCTTTTTTTTTGTTTTATTGACAGAATAGCAGGGAATTTCACTGAAGTAAATGCATTTGGGGGTTTGTGTGTGCTGTGGAAAAAAAGACTTTATTTTAGAAAAAAAGCACACAGTGTGAGGAGCAGGACATAGAGAAGTTGGCTGCCGAGTGGTGGATAGTGAAGCCAATCACGCTGATGGCTTCACTTTTGGTAGACATGACTTGTGGAGTGATTCCTTTAAGTTTTGTTGTGGTCAGCTTTTTGCTGGGACTCAATCCATGATGTTATGCTGGGATAACATCACGGGTCCAGTCCCAGACAGACCAATCAGAGCCCATCATTCTTTCTTGCCATTGTATAATAGTTAATAACCTTATTGTATAGTTAAGTAATAAGGCACGACAGGGTGTGGTATATCATGGGATATCATCATGCCTCGGGTGATTGGGCATGAGGCCACAGGCCGAGTGCATCCAACCGTCTGAGAAGTGACGATATCCCATGATATACCACACCCTGGAGTGCCTTATTGCTATTATGAACTGGATCAATTGATATTTTATGCATTTAATGTAAAAAAATAAAGTTTTAAAATATTTTAATAGTGTTTTTATATGAGTGTAGGTAGACATTTTAAAAAAAAGTTTATGTATGTCGTATTTTGGCCAGTAGGTGGTGCTGTTGCAGGAGGATTTTGTTACAGGCTTAATTGTTGTGGTATTCATCCCCCCCTGGAAGTTTAGTTTACTGGAACACGTTGATATTTTTTTTTGTTTGTTTGTTTGTTTGAGGAGGTGAAGATGATGAGTCGTGCAGTGCTTCTGAGGAAAGCGGAAAGGTAAGGGTCAAGCCTGGTATTGTTGAGGAGCGGGTTGTAGATTTTGCCATTTGGCATGAGGCAGCATGGCAGTGAGGGTGAGCAGTACTTGGTGCTCTCAAAGGAAGCACTTGCCGTGATGAAAGGAAGAAGATTTTTTTTGTGTTTGTAGAGCGTGTGCTTTGGGCGTCATGTATGGGGGGTCAGTTGTGAGGATGTGTTCATTTTTTTTTTATACCGTCTCAGTGGAGGTCTGACTTGCTTCACCTGTGGGGATGTAGAGAACGTTGCGCTGGGAGTAAGGAGGCTGGTGGCCGGAGGTTTTCTGAAGCCTTGATGATGTAGTCCGATATCATCACGGCTTCAAAACCCTCTCGGCCAATCAGCTTCCTCCATTTATGATCTCCAGTTCATTATTATATTTATACAACATATGTTTTGTGATAACTGGCCAGATAATGAGTGATATCTCTCCGAGCATGAAAAGTTATTACAGTAATATCTTTCCATATAAGCAATACTATACAATGGCAAGAAAAATCCCTGGGCTCTGATTGGTCAGTCTGAGACTGGACCCGTGATGTTATTCCAGTACAGCATTATGGGTCTAGTCCTAGCACACAGAGATGACCACACCAAGTGTTAAGGGAACCACTCCTAGCATTCTACTTCAGTGATCCCCGACACCCTGCTTTACTCATTCCCTGTCTTGCTGCTGCCCCAAGCCATCAAGCCGTGGCTGTAAAAAAAACTTCACCTCCCACTCCTGATATCAACCGCAAATGAAACACTCAGAACAAATAACATACTGCTGCATACACAATAAAAATAATTTTAATGCCCGACTTGTCCGAAATGAGCAGCTTCACTGAACCGCTTAGACTGTAACTGCCAGTTGCTTGGTTCACTGAAGCCACCCACTTCAAAGCATGGTAGCATGTCTTCTGCTTCAATATTGATAGGGCTGTAATGGACAATGCCCCCTGTTCCTGCTGCTAAAACATTTATTTTCAGAAACCTGACTCTTTAACATTTTCAGCCCATCACCCCTGCCAACGGCTTCTCCAGTGCACTTACTGAGGGATCCACCATTATGACAGGAAATGCAGAAGTCTCTGTTCGGCTTTCTCCAGTCAAACCCTAGTTTTAGTTAAAGTGAAAGAGAGTTTAATAATTAAAAAAAAAAAGAAACACAGCAAGGGGTGTGCGTGTGTCTGTGTCTGTGTGTCTGTGTGTCTGTGTGTGTGTGTGTGTGTGTGTGTGTGTGTTTGTGTGAGCTGAGAGCTGTGCAGCACCACCACCTAGTGAGGAAATCAGAAACTGCGGACTTTTTTAAGTATACTTCCACATTACAATATTAATAAAAAAATATATTTAAAACATTCTTGTTACTTCTTTTTTTTTAAATAAATGAGCCATTGCATAATAGCAATAATGCACTCCAGGGTGTGTGTTATGCTGGGATAACATCACTTCTGGAGGTTTGGACGTGCCGGGATGCGGCCTCATGCCCAACCACCCCAGGTGTGACATTATCCCAATACAAGACACACCCTATTGTGCATTATTGCTTAAAGACATGATGGGGTGTGCATTAGACAGTTCTAATGCATATCCAGGGGCATAGTAAGGCACAAGACCACAGGCCAAGTGCCTTCTCCCTCTAGCAGTGTGTTAGAATTGTCATATGCACTTATAAAATGGGACTCTGTGCTTAATATGTATGCTAAAATTAAAATGAATATGTTTTAATATGAAAGTAAATTCTTTGTCTAAATTTGAAATAAAATAGTTCCTTCGCCTACACAAGCCAAGCCGGATGCATTTTTTTTTGTTATTTCTGACTTTTGTCCTACTACGGCTTCCCTAGAAATAGTTAAGCTAAATTTAAAAAAATGTTTTTTGAAGAACAAATATTTAATAATAAAAATTAGGATTAGATTCTGGTGCATTTAATAGTTTGTTTCAAAAACTTAGGAAAACAGGCCAGTATCAAACAATCAGATACCTGTAACAAGAGCAAAAATATATATTTTTTAAGTAGCTGAATACATAGACTCAAATAAAAAAAAGATTTATACTTCAAAAAAAGCATATTGCAGCTGTAACATCCCATAATAATAATAACTAGTACACTACATTTTAAGGTATAGAGTTAAATCCAACCTATAATTCAGTTCTTTAGGGCATAGGGCTCCTTCAGAGTAAATGATCCTACTTTCCCTTTGTTGGTGTATACCCAATAGATCACCCTCTCTCACTGGTGGTGAAACCCAATCAATGTCCAGGAACTTGAGAGTACTGAGATCTAAATTGTGATCCAATGTCCAATGAGAACCAACTGAGGTGTCAAATCTGGACATCTGTCATAAAGGATGGACTGGGCATGTTCTTGGATATACTCCTACAAAGGGAAAGTATGATCATTTACTCTATGGGAGTCCTATAACCTATGGGACTGAATGATTGGGGGAGATTTAATTCCATACCTTAAAAAGTAGTGTACTAGTTATTATTATTATTATAATGGGCTTTTCCAGCTATGATATGCTTTTTAGAAATGTACGTCTTTTTTACTGCATTTTTCTTTTTTTTTTAAGTCTGTGTATTCAGTTACTTAAAGAATTATTATGGCTGTGGCCAGAGCCTACAGCTATCTTTCTGTCTGTAGCTGGAAAAATGGAATACTATGGAACATATTCTTTGGAGTTTTCAATGTATCCTTCCACACATACAAATCACTATGCCACTTGAAATAAAATGCTCCCTTCTTTCTGTTTAGAATAATGGAGCCAGAATTCCAAGTTGCTTATCAGATGGCCATTAGGAAACTGAAACAGCTTGTTAAATATTGGTTGCCTATTAAACTGAAGATTTGCTTACCCCCTTTGAAATGCAATAATTTGCACATTTAAATAAAGTCAAAGTCAAAGTTTATTTTTAAAAGGCACCTTTCCTTAGATCAAGGCACCTGTACATAATTAAAACCCAATTAAAACACAGCACAACAAACCACAATAATTTAAAACAACTTAAAAATTCAATGCAATAAACAGTTTCCATAAAATCCATATCTAAATAAATAATTAACTTCCAAGACTAAGCAGGATCTGAAATACGTTCTTGCTACTACCTTCAGTTAGGCAGGTATTGCCTTTCAAGAAAGATTCAACCTCATAACTGTCCCCCTTTCCCAGCAACAAATCTAAAAAGATTTTTATTGTTTTTTAACCTCTTAAGACACTATCTGATAAGCACTGTTTCAGACGTACTGTATGCCAGATCTTCTGTGAACTATCCAAGCTAAATATATAGCAATCAGCACCTATTTTATTACTATGTTTTTTGGGAAAAAAATACATTGTGCTACAACAAACACACACACACACACACCATCCTCATGGCCACAACATTCAAAATAAATACTGCAATCTAATATGTTATAAAACAATAAAGAAACTGTTTGCTTATGTCAGTGAAAACAGTGAAGTTCAGTTTACAGGTGATTTCCTTTAAATATTTCCTATCCTATCTTTTGTATCCTGGATAGCGCAGGGGAGATGCTACATCTCATTGTCATAGGGATCTTCATTTTACACATTTTTGCACTGTATTTACTCAGGATGTCCCAGATTTGATGCAATATCTTGTTTTCAGTGGGGTCATGATTTTACCATGTTTATAATGTATTTATTCAGGGTAGCCTATTCCAGATGTAAAATATTGTTTTCATTGTGTTCTGATTTTACACAGTGCAGCATAATATTTTGTAGATGTAGAGCCCCACTGAAAATAAAATGCCATGTCTTCTGTGAGCTATGCAGGCTAAATATATAGCAATCAGCAGGCATATTCTAGGAAAACACATTGTAAAAATATGTAAAAGGAAGACCACATTGAAACTGCCTCTCAGCAGATCTGCATTGTGCAATTCCATTAGAAATAATGGGTAAAAGCATCCCAACAGCTCTCCACAGTCATACTGACTGACCAGAGTTTGTTTTTTGTTCTTGTTATGGGTATCTGGGTTGTTTGATACTGGCTTGTTTGCCTCAGTTTTTGAAACAAACTATTAAATGCACCAGGATCTGATCCTAAAAACGTTATTTGAGTTTAGCTTGCAACATTAACTCCCATTACAGCTATTCCTAATTCAGTTTCTTATTATCCTTTTCTAATACTATAGTATATTTCTCACAGTTGTAGCATTTTGACACATTTATTATGGCATATTTTCTTTGTGAGTGACTGTTAGGAAGGGGCATTAAGTATTGGTCGCATAATAGCTAAATGAGTTGCATTATAGTGGCACAGTATCACCACTATATTTAGATGGAGTTGGCACTTTAATGTTAAACCTCACATTTTGAACTTTAATATCTTCACAACCTTTCAACAGATTTGCAGAAAAAATGTACATGTGAGGTTTAGTTGGGTAGATCTTTTGACATGCCAAGTTTTGTTCCAATCACATGTGCAGATTTCGAGATGCAGATAGCAAAAAATGTAAAAGAAATCACTGTTTGTTGCTGGTTTTTTTGCCATCACGTAGCACGCAGATGGTTTGAGATTTTGGTTTGCAATTTTCAGGGTAGAAAGGACATGCCTCAGAAGGATTTCCTTTGGTGGTTTGGTGAAAAGATTTTAATCCATTCAAAAGTTATTATATTTTAAGAATTCATGTTCTGAGCAAGATCTCAGTAAGCACTTCAAAATAACTGCATGAAGTTTTTGTATGAGAAATCCTTTTTCGTGAGGTTTTTCGTATGAACTGCAGAATAGTATTCCATGGTTTCCATGAACTGAGGAATATTATTCTGTGTTTACATTAACTGCGGAATAATATTCTGCAGTTTACGTGAACTGCAAAATATTATTTTGTGGTTTACATGAGCTGAGAACTGAAGTAAGTGCACATCAGTGTTTTTCAATGGGGTTTTCAACTTTGGTGCATAAATTTCCTAACACATTTCTGCATATATTTACATCAAATTTTCAACATGGCCTTTCTGAGACCCCACCTTATAACTAATGTCAGTGGAATTATACAAATCTGGCCGAAAAGGCAATTTCACGGTCTCTTGGCAAAATCATCTTTCAACTGGGATTTAAACATTTGTATCACCCTTGTTCATGAGCTGTGGTCATAAGATGGCTATGCTGAAAATGTGGGGAAAAATATAAAAATGGTAAAGTTATGTGCATACATTGAAATATTGCTACACTTGCTTGTAACTTTGATAATTTTAAATGTTTTGACCCAAAATTTTCAAAATAACCATCTCTTTACACCACCTCATGAAAGTGAAGCTGCCATTTATGAAACCCTGACCAAACTTTGTTTGTATCTGTGGTGTGCAATGGCATTGTGGTGATGTGGAATCACGTTTTGGTGGGATTTCAAAATGTTCATTACCAGGTCCATGAGATGGGGTAATAAGAAGGCTATGCTCAAAAAATGAATTCCTGTTTCAATAAGATATAGCACAAGGCCAGAGGGCCCTAACTCACACAAGCTCTAATATGTGCACATCTAAAGATCCAGTGCTTCAAATCCATGTGGATTCTTCCTCAAGGGAGGGGTCACAACAGTATACAGGTGCTGCTTAAGTAACAGGCACTTAAAGGTATATGCATATATATATATATATATATATATATATATATATATATATATAGATGTATAATGGATTTTCAAAATAATACTGCTGTAAATCATACAAATAATTCCTAGTAATACCATCACTCCCAGAGTGATAATACCACCATTCATCAGTGACAATATCATTGTTCAGGTGCCGTAATAGTATCATTCAGGACCTGAACAGTAGTATTATCATCAAAAGTCAACAGTGCAAGCACAAGTCTGCCTCCCAACATCTTCCAAAGCAAGCCTTCTGATTGGCTGCTTTTCCTGTGTGGGCGGGCAGAACAACTCAGAAAACATGGTGGCTCATTCTCTTCTTATCAAGACTGTACTGCGTCCCCGGGTGTGTTCTCCACATTTCTCCCTTTCTTTTAATTCTTCTGCCAAAAATGGAATTATCTGGTTGATCCTGCAGACCCAAAAAAGAAAAGGTAGGCCTGCCTACCAATTGTGGTATACCGTGTGTATGTGGTGGGAGTGAGATAAAGCGAGACAGTGCGGCAGTTGGCCAGGACCAAGAAAGTCCTTCACTGAAGTGGCCGACCGTCTATCACAAAATGATGATAAAAAAAAATCAGATCCATATTAGAAAGATAACAAATAGCTTAGTGTGCATTACAAGGGGTAATTCCATCTCAAGGTTCTGGGAACATGGGAACCTCTTGAGCTTCACTCTCGAGGTTCTAATGCAGAGTGACCTGCTTAAAATCAGATCCCCCTGGATCCGATGTGGTCCAATGGAACCAGATCAATAAGAGCCAACTGCCTAGTTGTTCAGAGTCCGGGTCCATCGGCTGCAATTTGCAACTATTTCAGTACAGCTATTTTTTTGTACCTTTCTCCCTGTGCGGCTGTTTTGTTTCTGTAGATGGAGCTCCATGATCTGGAGGATCCTGGCTGGCCGGCAGTCACCTGACTCCTACAGTACATTCTATGTGGTTCCCTTCTTCCTAGGGTTACCACCTGTCCTGATTTTCACAGGACAGTTCTGATTTGGGCAGTTGTGTCCTGCAAAAAAAAATAAAAAATGCTACATGTCCTGACTTTATAGAAGAAAAAATATTTTCTAAGTTTCCATTAAATGTTGCAGAAAACTATAATACCTTAACAAAAGTACCTTAAAATGATAAGAAACAACAGCAGAAACCAAAAACTACAATACTTAGCCTTAATTCTGATTCTATAGAGAAAACAAGCCTGTTGCATTGGTCGAGGGTACGTACTGTCCAACGAAAAATCATGTTTCGGTAAGAAATGTCCCACTTTGGGATTCTTAAAAGGTGGTAACCCTACTTCCTCCTGGTGCTCACTCTGGTGGTCATGGTGGGCGTGCAGTGCCAAATGAAAAGACTGGCACTGGCAGCCAGTCAGTGAGCAGCAGGGTTGATCATTTACATGCACAAGCACTGCAGCATGGCGCGACTGAAAGTGGAGACACTGGATTGGCCAGATCAAGCCAGACTGACAGGTTAGGCAGCCTAATAGCTGCAAGGAGACTGCTTGTCAGTCTTGGCTATTGGCTGATGCAGTGGGTGGGTGGAGCTGAGAACATTGCAGCTCAGTGTTCCTTGCTTAAGGTGCCATTTCAGCACTAACAGTTGGAGGGAACAGACTGTTGATGCTTCATTGTGAATGTGATACTTTCTTGTGGCTCATGCTACTAAACCTGTCTATGACAATAATATTACAAGTTTGTGTGTGCTTTGCTGCATTTTTTTACTACCTAAAAAATACTAAGGAGCATTTGGGGCCTAATTCAAACTAAGTTCTTTAAAATGAAGGAAAATCTTAATTGGGGGAAGGGGGATTGAAGTGACAGAACATAGTGGTGGGTATGGCGGTGGTGGACATCTGAAAAGCTCCTGGTGGGGGCAGATATAGCCAATTCGTTCGGACATAAAAAAGAGTAAAAAAGATGTTAAAAAATACAATATTGACTATATATTTGGTGTTTTGAGTCTTGCGGAGTGGACTGTGTGGGGGTTGATGAACTGTTACAGGCAGTGACCAGTCTGAATTGAACAATTAAAATCAAGCTAATAAATAACATAAAAGAAAGTAATTTTACACTAGTAAAAGGGAAAAAAAAAAACAGAGAGAGGGCAGATAAATTTGGGAACATCTTGAGGACTAAATAAAAACCACACTAAGAAAAAACAGCATTTTTTTTGTAAAATATACATATATATATATAGGGAAAAAGCATAGAAACAGAGAAAAATAGACTTTGACGTCAGATAAGGACCACTTGGTCCTCCCAGTCTGCCCATTTCCCTACCAATTTGATAAACTGCAGATCCTAGTTAACCAACAGCCTACTTCTTCCTGCCCCCTCCCACCAGAATTGCCTTATGTCTGTTTCATGCATTCCTGAATTCCCACACTGTTTTTCTGTGACATTAAAAAAAACTTGCTAAAAAAATATAGGAAAAAGCATATTTGTGTGTTAAAAAAATACATAAACCTAGCTACAGTGGTGGAAGGGGAAGTGTGTCTATGAGGCATAGCCTGTCCTGAGAGGACAGAGGAACTAGAGAACAAGTGAGAGGACTAAATAAAAAGAAAATACTTTCAGAAAAAATCATATTTGTGTGTAAAAAAAAACATAAACCTAGCTACAGTGGTGGAAGGGGGAGTGTTCTGTGAGGCCGAGCCCGTCCTGAGTGCGCGGAGGAACTTGCGAAAAAGTTACAAAACTAAATAAAAAGAAAACACATACAAGAAAAAGCATTTTGTGTGCAATAAAAAAAACTTGAAATTGTGCACCAGGCAGGGCGAGGAGGAGGAGGCCGAAATGGGGAAAGGTATGGGGAAACATATGGCACAAAAAACACTGCACAGTTTGACTGGTAAAAGACCAGTTGCTGGGGATTTCATCCAGTAGCAGTAGTGGGTCTTCCTCAATGCTGTCCAAACAGACAGGAATGGCTAAAACTACCTTAATTAAAGCTAAAGTAGTAGTCAGTACCACAAGGACTGGTAAGCAAAGATAGTGCCTATGTGTATTGTAGTACCAGTACATATTCAAATGAAACA
This sequence comes from Neoceratodus forsteri, assembly GCA_016271365.2. Classification (NCBI taxonomy): domain Eukaryota; kingdom Metazoa; phylum Chordata; order Ceratodontiformes; family Ceratodontidae; genus Neoceratodus; species Neoceratodus forsteri. Next base: position 1,649,273,552 of record CM057450.1, read on the forward strand.
GAGGAGGAGAAATATACTGTAGCTCTACTGAGAGTAATGATGAAATGGAGGATGTAGACCAGGAGGGAGAAAAGCAGAAACAAATGGAAAGCCTGAATGAGAAAGAGTTAGCAGTTGCACAGACGGAGGGTGAATGTTATGATTTGGACTTGGATGAGATGGGCATGAACAGTGTGGTGAAGATGCAGGAGAACAAGATGAGGGGGCAGTGCGTTCTGATTTGGGTTCTGTTATTGGCCTGGAGAAGCTGTTAAATGATGATAAGGGTGAAACAGAGACAGACCATGATGAGCATGAGCATCATCCCAATGTTGAGAAAGAGCGTAGTGAAAGTGACAAAGGAGGACAGTACAGTATGCCTTGTAATAAAACAAAAAATAATAATAATAATAAAATTTATTTGGTTAAGAGCCTTTCAAAGTTTCAAAGCACTGTACATCAAAAACTCAAACAAATCAGTACATACAATAAAACGACACTAAACGAATATTACAAAACTAAAATAATCAATCACAGCAAAGCAGAGAATGCCTTCTCCCATAAAAAAGTCTTTAGTGCCTTTTTAAAGCTCGCCACCGTCATACTTTCCCGGAGCTGACGGGGCAGAGAATTCCAGAGGGTAGAAGCAGCAAATCCAAAAGCACGAGCTCCAGAAGACTTCAAATTTACCCTTGGAATCTCCAGCAACCCCTCATCAGCCAAGCAGAGCTGTCTCAGAGGGGTGTAGGACACCAGGAGCTCTTTCAAATAGTCGGGACCTAGACCATGTAGGGCTTTGTAGGTCAAAAGACCCACTTTGAAGGTGATCCACCACTGTATTGGCAGCCAGTGCAGAGTGTGCAGCACAGGGGTAATATGAGAACTTCTGGATGCCCCAGTCAACAAACGTGCTGCCGCATTCTGCACTAGCTGCAAGCGGTGGATATTAACCCCAGGAAGTCCTAGGTAAAGGGAGTTACAGTAATCAAGGCGAGATGTCACAAAGGCATGGACTAAAACCAGCAGATCGCAAGGTGGAACCAGGTGCCTAATCCTGGCAATGTTCCTAAGATGAAAAAATGCAGTCTTGACAACTGCAGACACCTGATAACGGAGGGTCAGACCAGTGTCAAGCTCCACTCCCAGGTTACGCACCTGTTCAGAGGTGAGGATCTGGTCCACACCCAGGGTTAATCCAGAGGGGAACCCAGTCCTCACACCCTCAACCCTGCAACCCGGGTCCACCACCATAACCTCAGTCTTTCCCGGGTTCAACTTTAAACCACTGGTGTTCATCCAGTCTTGGATATCAGCGAGGCAGTTGTTCAGCACCGAGATAGCACTAACCTGGTCGGGTGCAAAAGACAGGTAGAGCTGGGTATCATCAGCATAGCAATGAAACCTCAGCTCAAACCATCTTACAATGTCTCCGAGGGGTAGCATATATACTGCGAATAACATGGGGGAAAGCACTGAACTCTGAGGTACCCCGCAAGGCAGAGAGAGGGCCCCGGATGAATGCAAACCCGAGACCACTCTCTGCATTCTCTCTTCGAGGAAAGATGAAAACCATCTGAGGACTGTACTCAATAGTCCACAAATGGACCTCAGGCATTCAAGCAAAACCCCCATGATCCACAGTATCAAAAGCTGATGACAGATCAAGGAGAACCAGAATAGAACAGTGTCTCTGATCTCTCGCCATCAGGAGATCATTGAGCACCCGAACCAGAGCAGTCTCGGTACTATGCCTCTTATGAAAACCAGACTGGAGAGGTTCGTATAAACTATGGATGGTCAAATGGTTATCCAATTGACCGCTAACAACTTTCTCAATAACCTTCCCACAAAGGGAGGTTAGAGATTAGTCGATGGTTTGCTAGGTCATCCGGGTCTAAAAGCTTTCTTCAGAAGGAGTCACCACCCCTTCCTTCAGAGAGCTAGGGAAAACTCCCGTCTCTAAAGAACACCGGATAATCCGAGCTAGGACCGGGCCAATGATCTCACTACAACCCATAATCAGGAAAGTAGGGCCGGGATCCAAGCTACAGCATGTTGGATGCATCTCATGGACAATCCTCATAGTGTCTACAAAATCTGGCAGGTCAAAGGTACTCCAGGAAATTCCGGGCTCCACGACAGGACACTGATCAACTGCAACAACCTTAGAGTGAGGTTGGAGGCACTGCTTTCTGATGTCTTCCACCTTATTCGCAAATAATCGAGCGATGTCCTCGCACTCAGTTTGCGTAAAAGCTCGAAGGATCTGCTGACAGGCTGGGTTGCACAGTCTGTCAACAGTTCTGAAGAGCTGAGTCAGTCGATTCCATGCAACAGAAATTTCCCTGGACAGGAATTCTGCCTTCTTATGGGAAATTGCTGTTTGATAGAGCTTATAATGCTCTAGCAAAATAAGATGGTCGGCATCAGAGGCAGTCTTCCTCCAACGATGCTCCAACCTACGCCCCAACCTCCGCAGCCCTCTCAAAGCCCCATCAAACCATGGGGCAATGGGATGGCGTGGAGAGAGGCGAACCAATCTGATCAAGTGGGCTGATTGGCCCTATTATAGGCCACTACCAGCGCTTCAGGATCAGTGCAAGACTCATCAAACAACGAGAGGTCAATAACCACCATCAGGTCTTCAGGGACAACATCCCGCAATGGGCAGTACCTGACCAACTCCACAGGGGCTGACCTACCAAGGGGGGCCTCAAAATTGAACCCAACTGAGTAATGATTGGACCAACCGACTGGTTCCACCACCAGTAGGAAGCCTCGATCCCCAGGAGGAAGACCAGGTCAAGATTGGTCGTAGCTGCAGAAACAACCTGTTCAAAGCCCAGAGATGTCATCACCTGGAGGAAAAAGATGACATCTTATGTGTGGTCTTACTGTTCTCTGGCTGCCAGTAATGAGTTATGAACAGTTTGCTCTATATGTAAAAAGACCATTAGTTGAGGGAGCAAAAAAGGTGCTATGGGTACCTCAGTATTAAAACGTCATTTAGAGAGATTTCACCCATTACGTCTCAGGCATGATTTTTCAGTCAGAGAGAAAGATGACAACATCATGCAGGCAGAGTTAGGTCAGACTCCATCTGCACCCTGTTGTATCAAGTGGTAGCAACAACCCTGCTGCTTCAGTTGTACTGGCAACTCTTTCTTCTTCTTCTTCTAGAGTATGTACTCAAACAGTACCCTTTTGCCCTTATCATCACTCCTAATGTTGGCCTCTGAAAACTTCAACTGCTAGGAGACAGCTCACGATTTCAGAAACAACTGAACATAAAGCTAAATACCAGTGTACTCATCCTGAGGCAATTGGTATAACAAAACTAATTTCTGAGATGATAGCACTGGGCTTACAGCCTTACAAAATGGTGGCGCATGTAGCATTCAAAGGGCTTTTGAATCATCTGTCACCACGATACAATATTCCATCCAGGAAATATTTCTCAACTGTCGCCATACCTCAGATGTATGATTTAGTAAGTGCTAAACTAAAAAATGCTTTAAAGGATGCAGTAGCTGGGGTTGTCCATCTGGCTACTGACATATGGAGAAGCTGCCAGCCAGAACCATTTATGTCGCTGACTGCACATTGGGTATCATTTACTCCCTGTAGTGGCACAGACAATTCCCCTCTGAAACTGGCTTCCCTTCACATCCAGTATATCCCACAGGATCACACAGCTTCCAACATCCTGGATGAGCTCAATAGAAAGATACAGTACTGGCTTACATCACAAGGGCTTTCTGTAGGTTTTATTGTGGCTGACAATGGTTCAGACATAAAGAAAGCATTATCTGATGGGGGATTTCTCCACATTCAATGTTTTGCACACTGCCTAAATTTGATCATGCATGCCTTTATGGAAGAGGTCAAGGATATAAAGGCTCTCACATATGTGGCAAAAAGAATATGCACATATTTCAGCCACTCCTGCAAAGCACGCCAACATCTTCAGGCTATACAAGAACATGGATTGCCTCCTAATACACTTATCCAGGATGTTGCAATGAGGTGGAACTCAACCTTTTACATGTTCCAACAATTGCTGGAGCAGAAAAAGGCTGTAAGACAGTATACACTAGAGAACAGCACAGGGGATGCTGATGTGTACATTAATCCTCAGCAGTAGGCTGTTTTAGAACTTCTCATCAAGATCCTGCAACCCTTTGAGGAAATTAATAGGGAAATAAGTTCCAACAGTGCCACACTCAGCCAAATAATTCCATTGATAAAGATTCTTAGAATTCAGCTGAATGCAATCAGCGATGAGTTGGAAGGTGCAAGAAGCCAGTTTCAGATGGGAGAGTCTAGTGCAACTGTAAGGGACTTGCCACCCAGAATAAAAAAAGATAGTACATAGAATGATTTAAAAAGTCAGAAAAACTTGGTGAAATGCTGGTGGCAGAATATTACATTATTTCAACAGTACCAGACACACGGTACAAGATGAAACACCTCTCATAGTATGACCAAAATGTGTTCCAAAACTGCAGACAGAAAATCATTGAAGTAGATTTGCTTTTGGAAAAAAAAAAACATGACAACAGAGGCAACCCCCTCATCCATTCCTCCTGCACTTTCACAGCCCTCTCTTCTCAGGCTATAAAACAGTCAGCTGCTGCCATTCGTTCTACCCCCAGCAGTCATCTTTGGGTTCACTTGGATGCTGTTTTCCTTGAAAAATCATCCCTTTCTTCTCCATATGTCACTGTTCTTCCCAGGCCATGGTTGACTTTTATTTAGCATAAAAAGGTATTGAATGGAATGAAGATCCCATAAAATACTGGCAAAGCAAGGAGCCTGTATGGCCTGCACTTGTGTAGATAGCTTTGAAGTACATGGTCTGTCCCCCAACCAGTGTATTTTCAGAACGACTCTTTAGCTGTGCGGGAAATGTGTTAACAGATACACAATCTTGGCTACTACCAGAAAATGTTGAAAAGTTAGCACTCTAAAGAATAAACCTTCCATTGACTGGTTACACCTATGACCCATTGTCAGCAAATACATTTCGCAATGACCTCAAAGATGACTACTTGGAAGAGTGGACAGATCAATGTTTTTCAGAAAAATAAATGAGTTCTCCAGAAAGCCCATATATGGCTTTTGAACCTGATGGCACGATGTTTTCAGCATATCCTAACAAACTTTGCTATTTTTTGGATTGTCTGAACCTGATGGCACAATTTTTTCAGTATGTGCTAATGGACTTGTTTAATTTTTGGATTGCATGAATGTAGGTCTCCGGACTCCTAAGAACATGCAGTAATTTTTTTGGCAGGGGTCCCATAAATGTGTCAGCAAGTTGGGTGGGGTCGGTGGAGGAAACCCAATGCCATAGAAAATAACTGCATGACTCTCAATGGAGCAGAGAAGGAACTAGTGCAACAATAACAAACTGATATGTCCATTGTATACTACTAAATGGGAATGGGATTCCCTCTGAAGTTAGACAGGTCAGTTTGCAGTTGCAGCACTAGTACTGAGACAGGAAACAGACAGAAGTCAACTGCATGACTGCCATATTCAATTGACCAGCACATCAGTGCTATAAACTCACAGTTTTCATTTCCTGAAATGCTGTTTACAATTCTATGTGTGTGTCACAGATCTCAGTGTTGTTTTATGCAATTATATAGCAGATTTGCAGTTTTCATTACATTTTACAAAAGGCTCTGATTCAGATCAGAACTTATTAGGACTTTGGCCTGGATCCTGAGAATAAGGGTCAGGACATTTTTGGGTCCAACCATCTCTTCTGATATAAATACATTTTATCTGTGTATTTATGTATTTATTGTTAGGGCGCTATGATCTTTGAAATAGCACCGGTTTATAAATAAAGCTAATTGTGTTGTATTGCGTGTGTGTGTGTGTGTGTGTGTGTGTGTGTGTGTGAGCGAGCGTGTGTGTGTGTGTATATATATATATATATATATTCTTTGCAAAAAACTATGTTACTGCATCAGTTAGGGTTTTTGTTAAAGTGTAAAAAGCTGGGAAATTCAACATTAGGGTTACCAACCCTACCACCCCCCCCACCCCCACCCTCCACACACCAACAGGCATTTTGGTATGCTTTGGGGTTGTCAGCCCTGTCACCCCATTCCGTGTGTAAACAAGATGAGATGGTACAGTATAGGAGAATGGGGTGAGAGTTAGGCTGAACGACTCCAAGGCACACCGGAGGATGGGGGTGGTAGGGTTGGTAACCCTAACATTGAATTTTTCAGCTTTTTACACTCTAATAGAAACCCAAACTGATGCATTAACATAGTTTTTTGCAATGAATTTCCCTTCTTTTGAGAAAGAGTAATGTAACTGGTATGTGGTTCTGGGAGTGTGGGCACTCTGGGCCCTGTGCACCCCTCATGCTACCCATTGTTGCATAATGATATGCATAAGTGGGAGTGGGAGCCTTCTGGGTTATGCACTCCCACTTAAACATAAGTACGAAAATACAGCAGCCCTATATTCATGAAAAGTAATCTTGTAACACTAATCTGGCAATATCTCAGTAACCATAGCAACTATGGGAAAAATTCCACTGCAGTTGCAGTCATGACTTCAAAACCTTTATGGGTGCTAAAGGTGGGCTACGCTGTGGAGAACAAAAAATCAATATCTCGAACCGTTTGAGATACGGGCGCTGAAAGGCACCACAGGTGCCACAATTCAACAGACGTACATAATTTGAGCATTTTCAGGATTTTTTTTACCCAATTTTTAATATGGCATTTTGGGGACCCCACCTCCTGAACAATGTTACTGTCATTTTGTTAATCTGTCCCGAAAGTTGAGTTTGCACAGCAAACAAGCCATTCTGTGCCACAGGTTTGAAGTCATGTTTTGGGCAGAATGTGAAAAATGACAGCTGTATACTGTTCATGAGGAGGTGTGGAAAAGGGTAATGTTGAAAATCAGAAGTGAAAAAAAAAATTGGCAAAGTTACAAGCACGTGTAGAACTGCACAACGCAAGCTCGTAATATGGTCATTTATGGGAATTCTTTTTATAAAATTTTCAACATGGGCTTTCTGAGAAATCCCCTCATGAATGCTGGCACTGTGATTTAGTTAATCCATCCTGAAAATAGATTTTGCACAGCAACTGCGCCATTCTGCGCCACAGGTGCAAAAACACATTTTGGGCAGGATGTGAGAAAGTACAGCTATACTGTTCATGAGGAGATGTGACAAAATGGCAATGTTGAAAATCTGGAGTGAAAATATAAAAAATGGGTGAAGTTACACACATACATAGAAACTGCACAACGCATGCTTGTAACACAGCCATTTGGGGGATTTATTGCACCAGATTTTCAACATGGGCTTTTTGGGACCTCCCCTCATGAGCACTGGTACTATCATTTTGTTAAATTGGTCCTGAAAGGTGATTCCATGCAGTGACCGCAAAATCACCTTTCGGGACTGAGTAATGAGATGACAGTGACATTGTTCATGAGGTGGGGTCCCAAAAACCCCATGTTCAAAATTTGGTGCAAAAATCTCAAAAAATGGCTGAGATATCAATATAAGTTGAAACCCCCCCCACACTGAGTGGCATTATACGGCTTACCTTTGATTCTTCAGTTTGCGGTTTGGCTTTGAAGAGTGCAGACGTGTCCCAGTCCTGAGAAGATCACTGCTCCTGACCTCTGGAGGTAAATGTGGGTGGGGGGGGTATGGGGAGGTGGTGCTCAGTGTGAGGGTGGGGATGGTGGAGGGGGGACTCGTGAGATGATGAGGGATCATCTTCTTTTTTGCAGGTTTTAAAAAATCGGGGGATGGTTTTTATTTATTTACAGATTTTTTTTGTATAACAGGTATTTGGGCACACTGGGGTGGGCTCCGAGTTTGCCATATTAGTATGGGGGTTGCATACATGCTGACACGGGGATTGGGCACCCCATGTTGGCAATTGTAAACTACAGCTTTGGCGGGAGAGAGGGAGGCATCATCTGACACTGGGAGTGGGCATCCCAGTGTTGGAGTATTACACACCAGGTTCACATACTGGTGGGGGGCCTCTAGTGCTGACATGGGGATTGGCACCCCATGTCAGCAAAAATGTTTTTTATAATTATCTATCCTATTTTTGTCTCACGACCTAGGATCCTAGGTTGTATCTCGTGCATACAAACTAGGATCCTATGTCATATTACGCGGATACGAAGTAGGATTTATATGATTAAATAAACACATTTTATGGGTATATTTTGTCCCGTAGCATGCAGAATGCTCCAGAGGGGGTCCCAATTAGCAAGCTATATGTGTTGGTTCCTCCCAGTAATGTCATTTTGGGAGATTTCAAAAAAATTGTTTGGGCAAAACTGAAAACAAGATGGCAGCCATACGAAAGAGGAATTTTCTCATACAATACAGGATTCCTCTTTCATATCAACAAGCTATATTGAAGTGCCTACTGAGCATGCTCAGAAATGATTTTTTCACATTTTTAAATTGCAATAACTTAAAAACTACTTATTCTTTTTACACCAGACTAGCAAAAGGTACATCTGTGGATCAAAGAAAAACAAAATCACACGTGCCCCCACAACGTAAACAACCACAGAATATTATGCTGGTTCAACTTTAAGCAGAAATGCATGGTGCTGAAAGGCCTCTCACACAGTTTGCAAAGGATGCCAACAGAAGACATAGACACATGTTTCGTCCTACCAGGACTCATCAGTATGCCTCATCTGTTTGACACCCAGTGGAATGAACCAGCTACCCTAAGATGGTCTACCTGGGTTATGTTGTAGTAAACCCAATTAAAACAAAAAACAATTTAAAAGACAAAGAACCTCTGTGCGCAAGCACTGAGGCAATGGTTACCATAAAGGGCATTTGGCCGGGAAGCCAAGTTTCAAAGAAAAACAAAATCACACATGCCCCCACAATGCAAAGCATCATGGGCTGCATATGCAGATCACCACAGAATATTATGCTGGTTCAACTTTAAGCAGAAATGCATGGTGCCGAAAGGCCTCTCACACAGTTTGCAAAGGGTGCCAACAGAAGACATAGACACATGTTTTATCCTACCAGGACTCATCAGTATGCCTCATCTGTTTGACATCCCAGTGGAATGAACCAGCTACCCTAAGGTGGTCTATCTGGGCTATGTTGTGGTGAACCCAATTAAAACAAAAAACAATTTAAAAGACAAAGAACCTCTGTGGGTCAGTCCCTTTCTAACCTGCAAATTTCACACCAAACAACCAAAGCCTCTGGGCTATAGGCAAGTTCAAAGAAAAATACCAGCAAAGTCAATGGGTGAAAACATGTTTTTTCGCCTCTCTGTAGCGCGGAGACCACACATCCAACCAGAACAAAATCTGCCAGATCAAGAGACCTAGCCTACCAGAAGATGTATACCAAATTTCATGCAAATCAATTAAACAGTTGCAAAGTTATTAAAGCACAACATTTTGAGTTTAACATTGAAGTGCCTATTTAACCCTAACTATAGGGGCATAACCACACACACACACACACACACACACACACATGTATGTGTGTGTGTGTCTGTGTGTGTGATGTGTGTGTGTGTGTGTGTGTGTGTGTGTGTGTGTGTATATATATATATATATATATATACATATATATTCAATGCCAAAACTCCTTACTGCATCAGTTAGGGTTGTTTTCACAATGAAAAAGTTTGAATTCGGTGTTAGGTTAACACCCCACCCCACAATCCCATCCTCAAACCCTAACTATGCATCACTCACACATACACACACACACCACACACACACACACACACACACACACACACATATGCAAGCAGTACAAGAGACATCCATCATCATGGTGCAGCAACTGTATGAGTTCTGCTGCCATCAGAGTGCCTTGTGGGTACACACACATGCAAGGCAACCATGGGAGATGGCCCACAGGTAGCATTTTTCTGTTACAAACATCAATAACAAGATTTAAGTAAATGCCTATATTTCAATTGTTGAAAAAACACACAATATGTTATCTATAGACAGCTGTATTGGAAATAAGAGTTTGGATAACCCTAGCAGCAGTCAGTGGATGTTTGCATATTGTTTTCTGATAGAGTGAGTCCTAATAAGAAATGGTAATAATAATAATAAAAGTAATGTTTTATAGTATAGTTTGCAAGCAACATGTTAGAGCAACAGTTGTAACATTCAAAGCTAACTATAACATGTTGCTAATGAATATTTGCAGTTAACACAGCAGTATTACAACATGTGATGGTGCTAGTTTCATACATGAGCAGTATGTGAAAAATACTATCTATGTGTCAAGTGTGTCTGTACTGCTACCAATTGCTTATGTGGTGGCAGCGATACCTGCAGCTAGCCAATCATTGAATTATGACAAAGAAAAAGCAGTATTTAGAACATTTGTGCAGACTAAGTTTCACTTGATGAAAAAGATATACCAACAATAATGTGTCATCATACTGTTATGGCAATATAGAATCGATCATACTGTATGTGTTTTTCATTACATAGTGGTATGTGAAAGGAGAACAATGTTGTGATTATTGTGCTTACAGATGTGACTGACTGGTATAGTGTCTTACAATCGTGCATGTGTCTTAAATGTGTGTATGTGTAAGGGGGAAAGGGGGTTGGGGAAATGTGTAGCTAGGGGTTTGAGGATGGGGTGGTGGGGTGGAGTGGTGGGGTGTTAACCCTAACACCAAATTTCCAAACTTTTGTCGCTGAGAAAACAACCCTAACTGATGCATTAATGGAGTTTTTTGCAATGAATTTCCCTTCTTTTTGAGAAAGTGTAATATGAATAGTAAATGGTGTGTTGGTGAAAGGTCCCACGCCCCCACCAAGCCGTCCAGTTGTGCAGAATGATATGTATTTGTGGGAGCCCTCCAGGCCCTACGCTGCCATTTACACATAAGCATGGAGCCATACAGCAGCCCTATGGGCAAGGAACTCATGTAACACTAATCTGCCAATATCTTGTGAACTGTAGCACGTAGAAAAAAAATTCAAGTGTTGTAATCATGAGAGTGAATATTTCTCACAACATAAGTTGATTGAATCCATATCTTGCATCATTTCTGAGATACAGGCACCAAAAGGCACTGTGTGTGCTAACTCTGAGGGCATAATACTGACCTACAGACATGAAAATGAGCAGTTGGAACACTAATTTGCAAATATCTCAGGAACCGTACAAGCTAGGAAAAAAATTCAAATTTCATGGGTTTTATGGCTTTCCAACCTACTTCGGAAGGGGGACTACGAGATTTTGCGATGAAAAGTCATATCTCGAACCATTTTCGAGATACAGGCCTGAAAGGCGTCATGGATGCCACATTGTTATCCTATGGGAAAATGTCTGAAATTCGGAATGCTGTAACTTTGGGCTCCTGTACTGTTTTGGCACCAAACCAGCAAAATCTGTGGGACCAGGGCTTGCCACCCTGCAAATTTCAGCCCAAAAGACCCAAGCGTTTTGTTGCAGGATGGTGTCAAAGATTTGCAGTTATTTTGGGAGTGCTTTGACAAATTACTTTCACAAATCATGAAAGTTTTGTGAGAAAACCTCTCAAAACTTTTGCATTTGCAAAAGTATTTTTCATAAAAATGTAAAATGCATTTCTGGGGGGTTTAACTGACCAAAAAAGATATGGCTAGGTTCCTCAGGATCTGACTAGGTAAACACAACAATCAGTGTTTACCTAGAGGGTCCCAATTTTAAACGCTAGGCATTTTTCTGTGTCACTAACTGAAAACAAGATGGCCACCTCACGAAAATAAAAGGGCCATTTGTGACAAAATTTCAGGTTTAACATGTAAACGGCCCTCAATCCCTAATTCTGTAGCACTACCGCATACCATAAAATATATATATATATATATATATATATATATATATATATATATGTTTTATAGTAGCAACGGTAGCTACCATAGTTAGGTTGAGAGCCATTTACATGTTAAACCTAAAATTTTGCACCTTAATAACTTTGCAACCATTTAACAGTTTTGCCTGAAATTTGGAATACACAATTAAGAACCATAGATCTTGAGATCTGCCAACTTTTGTACTGTTCAGATATATGGCTGTGGAGTTATTAAGCATGATCTGCGCTCGCATTTACGCTTTTTTGGAATTCTTTGGTCATCTCTAGAGGTTGCACGGTTTGCGCAATCGGTCCGAAATCTTCAGGGAACATGCGGCCAGGGTCCCCAATGTGCTTTTTGAATATTTTGTGAAAAAATATTAAATGGTTCAAAAGTTATTCAAAAAACAAGTTCCCATTATAAGTCAATGGGAAAAGTTAACAAAAACTTCGACAGTGCCGCAAATGCAGTTTTTACTTTCGCAAATGGCCCTTTCACTGTCACAAATCCGCCATTTTGTTTTCAGTGGGTCATCAGAAAAATGCTTGGCATTTAAATTTGGGACCCTCAAGCAACCTAATTCTTTTTGTATTCAAATAGTCGAACCCTGAGGATGCTAGGCATATCTTTATTTTGGGGTAAAACACCCCAGAAATATGTTTTTATGATTTCTGGAAAAAGTACTTTCACAAAGTACTTTCGCACTTGCGACAGTGTCGAATGAATTTGTGAAAGCTTTCACAAAAATCGACAGTACTTTTCCAGGCTGTGTGAAAATGACAGCAATTCTTTGGCACCCTGCTGCAAAAGAAAGGTTTAGTCTTTTGGGCTGAAATTTAGAGGGAACGCAGCCAACATCTCACAGATGTACCTTTCAGTATTTTGGTGAAAAAATATTACAGGGCAGCAAAGTTATGGCACTCCAAAGTTGATGCTTTTCCCCATAGGATAACATTACGGCATCTGCCGCATTACAGGAATTCTTTGCCGCCCTGCTGCAAAATAACGGTTTGGTCTTTTGGGCTGAAATTTGGAGAGAAGAAAGCCAACATCCCACAGATGTGCCTTTTACTGGTTTGGTGAAAAAACATTACAGGGAGAGAAAGGTATGGCACTCCAAACTTCTCTTTTTTTCCCATAGGATAACATTACGGCGTTCGCCACACCTTTGAGGGCCCGTATCTCGGAAACGGTGCAAGATACGGACTTTTCGACTGAAAAATGCTTAGCCCCCTAACAGGACCTAAGTACAAAACTAGCCAGGAAAGTCATAAATCATATGACTTTTAAATGTTTTTTCTATGTCATACGGTTCCTGAGATATAAGAAATTTAGTATTCCAAGTGCTCATTTTCTGGTCTGAGGCCCATTATTCTTCATACATTCTTTGTACTCACTGTCTTTCTCTATGCAGCTTTTGGGGAAAACTACTCTGTGCACTTACATTACTGTTACCCTTACCGCTTCTGCTTGCGGTTCCGTAACTATTTCGCTTACTGTTCCCATCTATGGAACCATGTGCGTTACCCTTCGTGATTCCATTTGTGCATGCGTTTGCGTTATTTTAACCATTTCTGTCTACAGTACTGTTTATCTTTCTGTTTCACTTTGCATCACCATGCACATTACCATTTGTGTTTGCAGGCACCGTATTACTATGTGACAAGACATCATGTGGCGGGAGCGCGGGGCCCATAGGGCCCCGCACTCCTGCCGCCACATTACATTTACTATTTCTCATTATACTTCTTAAACAGAAGGGAAATTAGAGACAAAAAACTCAGTTTAATGCATTAGTTAGGGTTGTTCCACAGCGACAAAAGTGAGGAAATTCGGTGTTAGGGTTGAAAGCCCCCCTTGGACCCCTCCGTCCACACCCCCAACCAGCATCGGGGTGCATGTTGGGGTTGTCAGTCCTAACTCTCACCCCATCTCCCATACCTCTGCTTCTTCACACATCTGATGGGGTGAGAGTTAGATTGACAACCCCAACACGCACCCTGATGCCGGTTGGGATGTGGGCGGGGGTCCAAGGGGCTTTCAACCCTCAACACCGAATTTCCTCACTTTTGTCGCTGTGGAACAACCCTAACTAATGCATTAAATGGAGTTTTTGCTCTAATATATATATATATATATATATATATAGATATATATAGATATATTGAGATAGATATAGATATATTATAGGGGTGCAGTTGCACCCTATATTTAGGGTTGAGTAGGCACTTCAATGTTAAACTCAAAAGTTTGCACTTTAATAATTTTGCAACCGTTTAACAGATTTGCACGCAGTTTGGTATGCACAGTCCTGTGGTGCAAATCTCTTAACCTGGCAAGTTTCATTCCAGTTGGATGTGCAGTTTCCGAGTTACAGAGAGGTGAAAAAACATGTTTTTACCCATTGACTTTGCCGGGATTTTTCTTTGAAGTTGCCTACAGCCCAGAGGGTTTGTTTGCTTGGTATGAAATTTGCAGGACAAAAAGGGACCACCCCACAGATGTGCCTTTTGCTAGTCTGGTGAAAAACAATAAGCCATTTTGAAGTTATTGCAATTTTAAAATTTTAAAAAATCATTTCTAAGCATTCTCAGTAGGCACTTCAATATAGCTGGTTGATATGAAAGAGGAATCCTGCATTGCATGAGAAAATTCCTCTTTCATATGGCTGTCATCTTATTTCCAGTTTGCTTGAAATTCAAATTTGGAAATCTCCCAAAATGATACTATGGGGAGGAACAAACACATGTAGCTTGCTTATTCTTATCCCTTAGGTGCATTCTGCACTTTACTGTTTGGAAAATTCCCTTAAAATGTGTGTTAATTAACATTTAAATTCTTTGTTCATATTGGCATCATACGATGTAAGATCTTAGTTCGTATGATGATATGAACTAGGATCCTACTTCGTATGACTCTGATACAAACAAAGAATTTAAATGAGGATATCGCAGCCATTTTTAGATATTTTCTCACCAAATTTTCAACATAAGCATTTTGGGACCCCACCTCATGAGCAATGTCACTGTCATCTCATTATTCAGTAGAGAAAGGTGATTTCATGATCGCTGCATGGAGTCACCTTTTGGGATGAGAAATCACCTTTTGAGACTGATTAATGAAATGATAGCCCCAGTGTTCATGAGGGGAGGTCACAAAAAGCCCATGTTGAAAATCTGGTGCAACAAATAAAAAAAAATGGTCATGTTAGAAGCGTGCATTGCACAGTTTCTATGCACGCTCATAACTTTGCCAGTTTTTAATATTTTCACTCCAGATTTTCAACATTGCCATTTTTTCACACCTCCTCATGAACAGTGCAACTGTCATTTCTCACATCCTGCCTGAAATGTGTTTTTGCTCCTTTGTCACAGAATGGCATGTCACTGTGCGAAATCAACTTTCAGGATGGATTAATAAAATCACAGTGCCAGTGTTCATGAGGGGATTTCCCAAAAAGCTCATGTTGAAAATTTGTTAAAAAATTCACAAAAATGGCCACGTTACGAGTGTGTTGTGCAGTTTTTATGCGAGCTCATAACATCGGCAATTTTTCATATTTTCCCCTACTGGTTTTCAACATTACCCTTTTCCATACCTCCTCATGAACAGTACACTGCTGTCCTTTTTCACATCCTACCCAAAACATGATTTTGCATCTGTGGCACAGAATGATGCATTTGCTGTGTGAACTCAACTTTCAGGACAGATTTGCGAAATGACAGTGATGTTGTTCATGAGGTTGGGTCCCCAAAATGTTGAAAATTGGGTGCAAAAAAATCCTAAAAATGCCCGAGTTACTTGTGTCCATTGAATTGTGGCACTTGCAGCACCTTTTGGCACCTGTATCTTGAAAATGATGTGTGACGCAGATTTTGTCAACTTATCTTACTTGGAGGTCTCGCTGTCATAACTACAACAACACTGGAATTTTTTTCATAGCTGCTACGGTTGCTGAGATATTGGCACATTAGTGTAACAAGTGTTCCTTGCCCTATAGAGCTGCTGTATGGCTCCATATTTAGTGTGCAAGTGGGAGCGCAGGGCCCATGCTCCCATAGAAACATATTGTTATGTAAAAATGGGCAGCCTGGTGGGAGCGTGGGACCCTTTTACTAGTTATATTAAACTTTTCCAAAAAGTAAGGAAATTCATTGCAGAAAAACTTTGTTAATGCATCAGTTAAAGTTAAAGTGACAAAAGTGGGGAAATGAAATGTTAGGTTGAGCCCCTAACCCCACCACCCTCCACCCACCCATCTTCCACAGACTGATAGATGCCGGGGTGTAACAAGGGTTGTCAGGCCCAACCTCACCCATTCTCCTTGACTGTAGCATGTCAACCTGTTTACACATGGAATGAGGTGAGAGTTGGGCCTGATGACCTCATGGCACACCCCGGCGTCTGTTGGTCTGTGAAGGATGGGGGGTTGGGGGGTCAGGGGCTCAACCCTAACATCTCATTTCCCCACTTTTATCGCTTTAACCCTAACTGATGCATTAATGAAGTTTTTTTGCAATGAATATATATATATATATATATATACACACACACACAAATACATATATAGATAGATATATATATTCTTCGCAAAAAAAAACTGTATTTATGAAAAATTTAGGGTTCATGCTAAAGCAACAAAAGCAGGGAAATGTGGCTTTAGGATTTCCAACCCTAAAACCCCACCCCCACCCAGGTGTGTATGTTTCTGGAATCTAAAGAATGCAGTCAGCTTTAGGGTTGACAAGCCCAAGGAAGACTGCACCCCTGATTTGTTTTAGGGGTGGGAGTGGGGTTTTAGGATTGAAAACATTAAAGCCACATTTCTCTACTTTTGTCACTTTAGCATGAACCCTAAATGTTGTATTAATGCAGATTTTGCAAAGCATTACAGTGGCTCAGTAGTGCCACTATAGTTAGGGTTGAGTACCCAATTTAAGGTTCAATGGTGACATTTTGCACCTTAATAACTTTGCCATTGTATGACAGATTTGCCTGAAATTTGGCAGGCACAGAGCAGTTGCATAGATCTTGAGATCTGCTAAGTTTTGTACTGGTCGGATATACAGTTGTGGAGATATTAAGTATCATTCCTTAGCACATTTACGCTTTTTTGTGCATTCTTTGCTCGCGCCTACAGGTTGCACAGTTTGTGTGACTGGTTCTAAACCTTCAAGGAACATGCAACCAGGGTCCCCAATGTGCCTTTCAAAGATTTCATGAAAAAATATTAAACGGTTCAAAAGTTATTCAAAAAACAAGTTTCCCATTATAGTCAATGGGATAAGTTAATAAAAAGTTTGACTGTGTCGCAAATGCAGTTTGTAGTGTCGTAAATGACCCCTGTAGTGTCATGACTCAGCCATTTTATTTTCAGTTACTGGTCACAGAAATGCTTGGCATTTAAATTTGGGACCCTCTAAGGACACAATTCTTTTTGTGTTCACCTAATCGAGCCCTGAGGATGCCAGACATGTATTTTTTGGGGGGTTAAATACCCAGAAATATGTTTTTCAATTTTTTGTAATCTGTAGTGTCGCAAAGTAGTGTCGAACTTGTGACACTTTCATGTTTTTTTTTTTGTGAAAGTGTCACAAATCACGACACTACTTTGCAACACTATGGCTAAAATAACAGGAATTGTTTTCCACCTTGTTACAAAAGAACGGTTTGGTCTTTTGGGCTGAAATTTGAAGGGAAGAAAGCCAACATCCCACAGATGTATCTTTTGGTGGTTTGGTGAAAAAATATTGCAGGGATGCACAATTACGGTACTACGGAGTTGATGCTTTTACCCATAAACTAACATTGCGGCATCCACTGCTTCTTTCGGTGCCCATATCTCGGAAATGGTGTGAGATACGGACTTTTCGGTGAAAAATTGCTTAGTGCAAAACTAGCCAGGAAAGTCATGAATCATATGAAATTGAAATTTTTTTTCTACATTGTACAGTTCCTCAGATATAAGCAATTTAGTATTCCAAGTGCTCATTTTCTGATCTGAGGCCCATTATTCTGCATACATTCTTTGTAGTCACTGTGTTCTCTATGCAGCTGTTGGGGGGGAAACCAGGGTGTTCGCTCCACTTACTGTTACACTTAGCATTTCCACTTGCATTTCCACACCCATTTGCGTTAGCGTTCCCATGTGCATTACCCTTTGCATTTTCGTTTGCGCTTGCTTTTGCATTACTGTTACCATTTGCGTCTCCATTACTGTTTCTGTTTGCATTGTGATTTGCATCACCGTGTGCATTACCATTTGCATTTGCGGCCACCCTTCCATTTGTCTGTCTTTTGTTTTGCATCATCATTGCTGTTACCATTACCATTTGCATTTCCAATTGCGTTACCGTGACCATGCACATTACAGTTTGCATTTATGTACGCGCTTGCATTTGCGTTTCCGTTTCTGTTTTGTGCGCGTTATGGTTTGCGTTTCCGTACTCACTTCCTTTTGCATTTCCATTTCTGTTTCCTTTGGGGTCATTGTTGCTGTTACAGTTACCATTTGCATTTCCAATTGTGGTACCGTGACTGTGCGCATTACGGTTTGCATTTCCGTTTGTGTTTCCTTTCGTGCTTGTGTTTGCGTTTCTGTTTCTGTTTCCTTTGACGTTATTGTTACTGTTACCATCACCATTTGTGTTTCCAATTGCAGTACCGTGACCGTGCGTGTTACGGTTTATGTTTACGTACGCGCTTGCGTTTGTTTCTGTTTCCTTTGGTGTTACTGTTGCTGTTACTGTTACCATTTGCATTTCCAATTGCGGTACCATGATCTTACGCATTACGGTTTGCATTTCTGTGTGCGCTTCCGTTCATGTTTCCATTTCTGTTTCCTTTGGTGTTATTATTGCTGTTACTGTTACCATTTCCGTTTACAATTGAGAGACCATCAACGTGCGCTTTACAGTTTGCATTTCTGTACATGCTTGCATTTGTGTTTCGGTTTGCTTTGGCGTTACTTTTGCTGTTACGATTACCATTTGCATTTCCAATTGCATTACTGTGACCATGCGCATTACAGTTTACATTTATGTACGTGCTTGCATTTGCGTTTCCGTTTCTGTTTTGTGCGTGTTATGGTTTGCATTTCTGTACGCACTTCCTTTTGTATTTCCATTTCTGTTTCCTTTGGGGTCATTGTTGCTGTTACAGTTACCATTTGCATTTCCAATTGTGGTACCATGACCATGCACATTACGGTTTGCATTTCTGTTTGTGTTTCCTTTGGCATTATTGTTGCTGTTACTGTTACCATTTGCATTTACAATTGCGGTACCATGACAGTGCACATTACCAGTTGTGTTTCCATATGTGCTTGCATTTGTATCTCTGTTTGTGTCACTGTTCGCTTTAGCGTCACTTTGCGCTTGCTTTTCTATTACCATTTGCATTACCATTTATGTTTGCAACTCCATCTGCATAACTGTTTGCACTTGCATTTGTGTTGCACTTACCGTTACTATGTGACAAAAAAACACGTGGTGGGAGTGCAGGCCTGAAGGGCCCACGCTCCCTCCACCACATTCCATTCACTATTTATAGCCCTCATTCTCAAAAGAAGGCAAAATTCATAGCAAAAACTCAGTTTAATGCATCAGTTAGGGTTGTTCTCAGTGACAAAAGTGAGGATGTTAGGTTGAAAGCCCCCTTGCACCCCCCACACCACCACCCCAACCGGCATCAGGGTGTGCGATGGGGTTGTCGGTCCTGACTCTCACCCCATTCTCCTATACTTCACCACCTCAGCTTCTTTACACATGGAATGGGGTGAGAGTTGGGGCTGATGACCCCAACGCACATCCTGATGCAAGTTCGGGGGGTGCAAGGGGAGGCTTTCAACTCTAACATCGAATTTTCTCACTTTTGTCACTGTGGAACAACCCTAACTGATGCATTAAATGGAGTTTTTTGCCATGATGTGTGTGTGTGTATATATTGCAAAAAACTGTGCTTCCATTTATAGGACAACAGTGACCAAATTGTCAGCATAGCCTTCTTATTACTCCACCTCATATTTGTTACAGAAAATTTTCAAATACCCACCAAAATGTAATTCTGTACAACAAGAATACCATTCCTCACCTCCAATGAAAAAACACATTTTGGGCAGGATTTGAAAAATGACAGCTATGACATACATGAGGTGGGGTAATAAGAAGTTTATGTTGAAAATCTGGGGTCAAAATATTTTAAATTTCAAAAGGTTACAAGTAGGCTTAGCAAAATTGCAACCATTGGCCATAACTTTGACATTTTTTGATATTTTGACCCCAAATTTTCAAAATAGCTTTCTTATGACCCTACCTCATAACTCCAATGGTTAACATGCTCAAATCCATGCCAAAATGCCATTCCATGCCACAAGTGTGGAAACACATTTCAGACAGGATGTGCAAAATGACAGCTGTACTGTTCATGAGGTGGTGTGAAACGATGACTATGTCAAAAATGTGGACTCAAAATATTGAAATTTACCAAAGTCATGTGCATGTATAGAGAGATTTCAATGAACTCATGTTACTCAAGCATTTTTAGGAATTATTTTACCAAATTTCAACATGGCCTTTTTTGGGACCCCACCTTATGAATACTGGTACTGAAATTCTGTTATTCGGGCCCAAAAGTTAATTTAGTACAGCAACCTTGAAATCCCCTTCTGGGCCCAATTAACAAAGCAACAGTTACAGTGTTCATGAGGTGGTGTCCTAAAAAAGCCATGTTAAAAATTTGGTGAAAAAATTTGAAAAAATGGCAAAGTTAGGAACCTAAGTTCAAAACGCCATTGAAATACATTATATGGCACTTACCTTGATTCCTCAGTTCACGGCTCAGCTTTGAAGAGTGCAGATGTGTCCCAGTCCACAGAAGATGACAGCCTATGACCTCTTGTGGTAAGTATGGGGTAAAAGGGGAGTGTGGGGTGGTGGGTACTCAGTGGGAGGGTAGGGATTGGGAGATAGATGGGAAGACAACAAGGGACTCTTTTTGTTCAGGATTTAGAAAAAAGACATTGGGGGACTGTTTTCTTTTTTGCAGGTCTATATAAATAAATTAGATGTATTGGGACACTGGGGGTGGGCTCCCCAGTGTTCCACACTGCTGGGGTACTCACTAAGTGCCAACACAGGGATTGGGCCCCCCAATTATGGTTTTATAAGATAAAATAATGGGCATTTGGTTGGACATCCAACACCAGGGCTAGGTATCCCGGTGGTGAATATTTCACATTAATAATAAGAGTAGGGGACAGCAATCAGAGGGTGTGGGGTGCCACTAGACAGCAGGGAATATATTAAAAAATAAGCAGGAGCTGGAATCTTAATTAAGCCCCCTTCTTATACTTCATCAGTTCTAGGTGCTCAGATTTTAAATGAAGACAAGGATGTTGCAGCACAAGGACATACCTTGCCATGGGAAATAATTAGTACCAGAGGATTAGGCCTGAGTGATAAAATCTGTATTTCAGTCCCTGTGATCTAACTTTTAGCAACGTTTGTTTCCTGCTATTGCAAGATGGCTATGGCCTGAATTGAGGCAAGGTATTGAAAACCGTGCTCTACCAAGCTGCTGTTTGTCTAACTGAAAGAGTTTCAAGAGCTTCTGGATGTAGTTTGCAAAAGATTTTTGCCATCTGCACAGAGTTATTGAAACATTTTTGAAAAATGTGTCCCCTTATGTTTTGCTTGTGATGCAATATTCTGATAGGCACATGGTGCTGTAATAGAAACCTAGAAAAGATAAACTTTCAACATCAGTAAAGGATTGCTGGGGGCAGTGGGGGTGCCACTAGACTCCAGGGAAAATATAGGGGAAAGAATTATTGAGTCACGAATAGAAAAAGGCTCCTTATGTCTCTATCTTGTACCATTACTGAGAAAATTAGTTTTTTGGGATGGCAAGATCTCAATTTGGTGATTTTCCAGAATTATATTGTGAGGTATAGACCAACAAAAAACATGGCAATGTGTCACAAACTATGTGATGCGAACCCAGATCATGCTTTTCCATGCAGTATGATCTTGGGGTGTTGTCACATGATATGCCTGAGGCATGCAAACCTAAATGTTTTATTTTTACAGGTCCACAGGGCTGGCTGGACTTGATTTTTACAACACTGTGGACCACAGATGTGCTGTTTGTGCACTTATTGTGTGACTTTAGGGTTTCAGTTCAATCTGTACAACATCTGTGATAGTAGCCCAGGTCACACTGCATGCAAAACAGAAAACCATATGTCTGTAGCTTGTACAATTGCTGAGAAAATGAGTTTTGGTATACCGACAGGGATCTATGATTTCGGTTTGACAACACTTTTGTCAACCGGCATCACAGTGATGGGATTTATGGCAACTGCAAGTTATAGTAGACATGAATCCCAAAAGCTTCCCGGTACTGCTTTACTATCAGGGGTCTTCACCACCGAACCCCCCATGTGGGGGGCTCTGCCCCCTGCAGACCCCTACTATAGAATGTCAGCTCCAGTCAGAGTTGGCTCAGGAAGGGGTTACAGGACCAGGAGATGGTGTGCCACTGTCTCGGGTGCAGCAATACAGTGAGCTGTCAGCAAAGTGTTGATTTTGCCAACAGCGAGGTATGTCGCTGTGTTGGTGTTGGTGTTGCCGCTGGATCAGCATATCGATGGCAAGGCCTTGATTTGGTGATTTTCCAGAATTGTATTTCGAGGTATAGACCAACAAAATACACAACAATGTGTCACAAACTATGTGATACCAACCCAGATCATGCTTTTCCATGCAGTATGATGTTGGGGTGTTGTCACATGACATGCCTGAGGTACAAAAACCTAAATGTTGTATATTTTCAGGTCCACAGGGGTGACTGGATTTGACTTTTACGAGATTTTTGGACCACAGTTTTGCTGTTTGTTTACTTTTAGTGTGACTTTGGGGTTTCAGATCAGTCCGTACAGTGTCTGAGGTAGTAGCCCAGGTCACACTGCATCCAAAACAGACAACCTTTTGTCTCTATCTTTATAGTACCATTGCTGAGAAAATGAGTTTTTGGGATGGCAAGGCCTTAATCTGGTGATTTTCCAGAATTGTATTGTGAGGTATAGACCAACAAAAAACAGGGGTGTCTGTACTTGATTTTTACAATATATGACCACAGTTGTGCTGTTTGTGTACTTATTGTGTGACTTTGGGGTTTCAGTTCAGTCCATACCATGTCTCTGGTTCTAGCCCGTGTCACACTGCATCCAAAACAGGAAACCTTATGTCGCTATCTTGTACCATTGCTGAGAAAATGAGTTTTTTATACTAAATACACAATTTATTAATATTCTCAGTGAAAACAATTCAGGTGTGAGGGGGTTATCAGTAAATTTTCTCTCAGAAAAAGGGATTTAAATCTCATGAAAAAGGAACAGGTCTCACAAGAGAGAATCCTTCTTCACAAGAGCAAATTCCTTCTTCGATTTTTCTCCCTCTATCTTGAAAAGTGCTCTTCCCATTGAAAACAATGGGAAATGAAAAACTGTTATAACTTTGCAACAGATTAATATTTTTTTCACAGAACTTGGCTGTTCTGTTACTCAAGCTGGTTCTACCATAAAAAAGTCACACCAAAATTCCACACTGTATAGCAGCAGGATGATGAGGAAACAACTGCAAAAAAAAAAAAAAAAGACCTTTTGCACTGTCTGGAGCATAGAATTCACACATCCAACTAGAACGAAATTTGCCACATCAGGAGATCTACCCCATTGGACAGTGCACACCATATTTTATGCAAATCCATTTATCAATTGCAAAGTTTTAAAAGTGCAAAATTTGAGGTTTAACATTAAATATGCTACTCAACCCTAACTATAGGGGCATGACCATGCCCCTGTAATATATAGATATACATATACACACACATACACCTTTAAGCACCTGCTACCTGTAAACTGTTGTGACCACTCCCCTTGAGGAAGAATCCACATGGATTCGAAGCACCGGGGTTTTTGTGTGCTGTTTATACAAAAAATCACTCTGCTTACACTTACATAGTACCTTTTTTGTGTTTGCCATACTCTTACATGCAACAAACATTTTGTTAGGAGTGTGGCTTTCGAGGGATATGACACTAGAAACATAGAAACATAGACTTTGATGGCAGATAAGGACCACTTGGCCCATCTAGTCTGCCCATTTCCCTACCTATAGGATAGGCCGCAGATCCTAGTTAACCAACAGCCTATTTCTTCCTACCCCCCACAAGAATTGCCTTATGTCTGTCCCATGCATTCTTGAATTCTCCCACAGTTTTAGACCCCACAACCTCCTCAGGAAGGCTGTTCCATGCATCCACTACCATCTCTATGAAAAAATACTTCCTCACATTGCCCCTGAACCGCACCCCCTCTGTCTTTAAATTGTGTCCCCTTGTTCTTACATGTCTCTTTTTCTGAAAGATGCTACCCTCTTGGACTTTATTGATTCCTCTGAGGTACTTAAACGTTTCTATCATGTCTCCCCTCTCCCTCCTTTCCTCAAGGGTATACATATTAAGCTCTTTTAGTGTCTCCTCATATGGCTTCTTTTGCAGACCCTGCCCCATTCTAATTGCCCTCCTCTGGACCGCCTCTATCCTGTCTATGTCCTTGCAGAGACAGGGTCTCCAGAACTGGACGCAGTACTCCAGATGGGGTCTCACCAACTTCTGTACAGAGGGATAACAACGTCCTGTTTTCTACTGCTGATGCCTCTCCCTATGCATCCCAGTATACCCCCAGCCCTCCCTACTGCCTTCTTACATTGCTTGCTAACATTAAGGTCATCTGATATGATTACCCCTAGGTCCCTTTCCTTTTCTGTTGTTGTTACTACCTCCCCCCATCGTGTATTCTTCCGCTGGGTTCTTGTTTCCCAGGTGCATTATTTTGCACTTCTTTGCACTGAATCCTAGCTGCCATACTTCTGACCATTCATCCAACCTGGCCAAGTCCCTTCTCATCCTTTCCACGCCTCCTTATGTATCAACCCTGTTGCAGATCTTTGTGTCATCTGCAAAGAGGCATACTTTTCCTTCCAGTCCTCTGCAATGTCACTTATAAAGACATTAAAAGGACTAGACCCAGTACTGAACCCCTGGGTACCCCACTAGTAACCCTCTTTCTTCAGAGTGGACTTCATTTACAATTACCTTCTGTGTCCTGTTGTCCAGCCAATGTTTTACCCAGGCTACCACCATGGGACCTACTCCCAGGCTGGTTAATTTGATTATTAATTTTTTGTGTGGGACTGTGTCAAATGCCTTACTGAAGTCTAGGTAGGCCATGTCCACAGCCCCTCCCTGGTCTACTACTTTGGTCACCCAGTCAAAGAAATCTATTAGATTCATCTGACATGACCTTCCTGCTGTGAATCCATGCTGTCTTGGGTCCTGTGCCCCACTGGCCTCTAGGTACTCAACTATTCTTTCCTTCAGAAGTGACTCCATCACTTTCCCTACCACAGAGGTCAGACTAACAGGTCTGTAGTTTCCTGCCTCTGTCTTGGTCTCACTTTTGTGAAGGGGAATCACATCTGCCTTCCTCCAGTCCTTGGGTACCACACCATCCTCCCATGATTTATTAAAAAGAGTAGCCAGTGGTTTCACTAGTTCCACCCTTAATTCTTTTAGAATTCTGGGGTAAATTCCATTAGGCCCCATTGCTTTGTCCACCTTCAGTTTTAGGAGTTCTTGCAGAACCCTTTCTTCTGTGAAAGGACTGGGATCGACCCCCCTATCAAGAGTGCTTCTGTTAATTGGATTAGGCACTTCCCCTCCTCTTTTGTGAATACTGAGCAGAAATATTTGTTCAGTATCCCTGCTTTTTCACTGTCCCCCTCTGCCCACCCACCATTCATTATATTCAGTCTCACTATCCCTCCCTTTGTCTTTCTACACTCACTGATGTACCTATAAAAGGTTTTATCCCCCTTCTTAACCGAGTTGGCTATCTTTTCCTCAGTTTGGGTTTGGGCCTTTGCTATTCTGACTTCCCTCCCTGCTTCCTTCTGCCTTAACTGGTACAGCTCTCTGTCCTGCTCCTTCTGTGCTTCCTTATACTTCTGGAATGCTATCTTTTTCTTTCTGACTTTCACAGCCACCTCTTTTGAGAACCATAGTGGCTTTTTCTTTCATTTTGATTTGTTTATTTGCTTTACACAAAGGCTTGTTGCCTCTGTGATGGCAGTTTGATGATTCCCCATTGTTGCTGCACCTCCTTCTAGCCTGTTTGCTAGAGTGCTTTCTGAGGCACTCTCCCATCTTGCCAAAGTCAGCCCTCCTGAAATCCAGTACCTCACTTTTGTATGGCTTGACTTTGTAGCTGAGTTTAACATGAACCACATTGTTTGATGGTCACTTGTTCCCAGATGGCAACCCACTTCTAGATCTGAGATCCTCTCACTGCTCCCGTTTGAGAGTACGAGGTCTAAGATTATTCCCTGATGAGTGGGTTCCGAAACTAGCTGTCTGAGGCCTGCCACCTGTAGGGCATCAAGAATTACCCTGCTCTTGGATGTGGCTGCAGCAAATGTGCTCCAGTTAATATCTGGCATATTCAGGTCTCCAATCAACAGTATCTCCCCATTCTCTGCCATTCTAAGAATGCCTTCTATCATATCCTTGTCCATTCCCTCCCCCTGACATGGGGGTCTGTACACAACCCCTGTGCAGATTGTGGTACCCTTTCCAGTCTCCAAGGTGACCCACAGTGCCTCCTCTCCTCCCTGTTTACTCTTTTGTTCAGTTGTTTTTATCCCTTCCTTTACATAGAGAGCTACTCCTCCCCCTCTTCTCCCCTGCCTGTCTCTCCTGTAGGTTATGTACCCTGGTATGTTAATATCCAAGTCATGGTTCTCTGTGTACCATGTTTCTGTGACTGCTACGATATCCAGGCATCCCTCTTCCATCAAGGCCACCAGCTCAGGGAGCTTGTTGTCCAGACTATGGGCATTGGTACTCATTACCCTCCATTTCCTGATGGCCTTACTCCCTTTGCCCCATCCCTGTCCTTCTTGCCTTTGTCACTTTCTCCATTTACCCCTGCCCTTCTCCCTATCAACACCTCTATGTTGGTGTTTACCACACTTACTACCACGATTTTTTTGGGGGGGCTAGGATTTCCCTGCTCCTTTCCAGTGCCTCCCCCCTTGGCTAGTTTAAATGCTTGCCAATGAAGCATTTAAACCTATCACCTAGGATCCTGGTTCCCCTCCTGGACAGATGCAGCCCATCCTGCCAGTATAGGCTTGCATCACTCCTGGTGGACCCCCAGTCCCCAATGAAGCCAAATCCCTGAGCTCCACACCAGTTTTTTAACCACTGATTGAATCCCATGGTGCAGAACACCCTAATCTCTCCTACGCCACAGATGGGCAGCACCTCTGAGAAGGTTACAGTGCATGCTACTTGTCTAAGACCCCTCACCAATTCCACAAACTCTTCCTGCACTTCTCTAATCCCTTTCTTAGCCAGGTCATTTGTCCCTAGGTGGACAATGACATCCAGCTCCCTCCCCTGTGCAGCTGCTCCTGCAATCCTGAGGATTCGCTCCCTGTCCCTCCAAGCCATGGCGCCAGTCAGGCACCTTACTTCCCTCTCCCCTTCCTCCCCCAGTTCTACCTTCCTAACAATGGAGTCCCCCACCAGGAGTTGTTTCCTTCCCTGGGGTCCCCTGCCACCCTCCTGTGGGTCTCCTTTGTGGAGGTTCCCAGCATCCTCCTTGGTCTCCACTGCGGGTGCCTCCATAGAGGAACCACACTTTGCCAGAATGGCATAGGAATTGTAGAGAGGTACAACTGGAGGGATGCACCTCTGTTCCACCACCCTCACCCTCCCTGAGCCCACTGTGGTCCAACCGCCTCCTCTTTCTTGACAACCTCTGAGGCAATGGCAGTGGCACTGGTGGTTCCTGGATGGAAGAGGAGGTCCAACAAATCCTGGCCAACTCAGCCTGGAGATGAGCAACCTCCTTCCTCAGCCCAAGAGGTGTCTGCAGATGGGACAACACCGCATCCTCCAGAATGTCTCCCCAGAAGACTGCTGCTCCACAGCCACTGCACTGCACCACTCCCATCATGTCTTATTTCTGGCCCTTAACTGTTTGTAACCTTACTCTTTCCTCTGTTTTTTTCTCTCTCTCCTTACTTTCTGCCTGTGTGCCCTTTAAGCTCCTGATTGTCCTGTTCTGAGACAAGAATATTCTATATTTCTCAGTAGACCCCTTACTTGCTCAGAGGCAGACCTCAGCAGCTAGGGGGCTGGAGAGCTACTCTTGCCCTTCTAGGATGGTGGGTCTTTGGTGGCTCTGTGATCACTCACTTCCTGCTCCCAAACAGGAAGTTCCTGTTGTCAGTCAAATCCTGTGCCTATAAAAGTAGAACTAGCTTTGGAGGGAGGGAAGGAGGGCAATATAGTCCCAGTAGAGAAGTCCAGTCACACAGCAGTCCTTTCTCCTGGTGTCTTCTGCCAAGCTACTAGCAGAATCTTTCTAAGACAGTCTTTAAATGTAGCTTCCTTCTATCTAAGCCACTCCCCCTACTTACTAGATCTTTCTACAAGTAATTTTCAACCTCACAGCTATCAAGTCCTTTCAATCACCTGAGATTTACACCTAGATAACTGTTCAGATAACCATTCAGTTCAGTTAACTCAGACAAACACACACTTTTTTTAGTTTTGTTTGTTAGGTTTTTTTACCCTAAATTAAAGGTCCAAGTACAAGAGTTCTATTTCTTTAGTCCCAGCAGAGATGTCAAGTCACACAGCAGTCCTTTCTCCTGGTGTCTTCTGCCAAGCTACTCTGTCAGTCCAATGCAGGGTGGTCTGCAAGGGGCTTAACAGTATCACATTAATCATCAGCCAAGCTGATCATGACATTATTCTGGCTTGCTGGGTGGCAACTTTGGGTATTTCAAAGGAAAGAGAAGACCCAATCATAAGTCAGCTCTTTTCTGTGATCTATGCCACCCAGCAAGCACAGCTGATCTGTCATGATCAGCCTGCTGAGGAATTACACCCTGCAAAAAAGAAAAACATCCATCAATGTCTCATGCTGCTGCTGCCTTTACTGTCCATCCACCCAACCATCCCACTCAGCACCCCCACCTAAAAAAACTAACACTGACACTGGGGGTGCTCAATCCCCCAGTATCACCACCTGAAATAAAGAAAACCATCCCTCATAGTTTTTATGTAAATATCTATATCTATATGTATGTCTTTATCTATATCTACATCTACATCTATATCTATATTATAGTAGCAGAGTAGTACCAATATAGTTAGGGATGAGTAGGCAGTTTAATGTTAAACCCTGATGTTTTCACTTTAATAACTTTGCCACCGTTCAATGGATTTACATGAAATTTTCCATTCACAGCCACTTTTGGTTGATCTATGGATTTGCCAAGTTTTGTTCCAGTCGGATGTGAGAATTCTGAGTTCAGGATAGTGCAAAAAGTGAATTTTTGGCAGCATTTTCCCATTGGTTTTGCTGGGTTTTTGTATGACACCTGTAGCACCCAGATGGTTTGGAATTTGTGGCCTGAAATTTTCAGGGTAGAAAGGGAATGGCTCGCAGATGTGCCTTTAGCTTGCTTGGTGTAAAAATATAAATCCATTCCAAAGTTATTTAATTTAGAAATTTTGAAAAATTGGTTTTAAGCACGTGTAATAATCCCTTCAAAATAGCTGTATGAAATGAAAAAAGAAACTTTTTCGATTTGATGTCATTTTTTTCATGAAGGGAAAATCCTTTTTAATTGGCTGCCATCTTGTTTTTCATTTTCCACTCCCAAAAAAATGATCAAATCCATAAAAATGACATTCTGCAGAGTGATCAACACATGTATCTTGCTTCTCAGGACTCCATTAGTTGGATTCTAAACTTAACTGTTGGAGAAATGTTCTTAAACTTTTTTTTTGTTTGTGTATAACTTTTTTTTGTGGCTCGCTAGAAATGAAAAATGAATCCTTTATCGTATGAGCCCAATTCTTTTTGTTGAGGTGAAATCCTTTTTCATTTTGCACCGTCCCTCTGATCACCACCCTTGTATGCTGCCACTCTTTCCCTGGTGTCTACCCCCACCCTTCTGATCCCTCTGGAGGTATTCCTAATATTTCTCTGGTGTCTAGTGGTACTCCCCGCTCCAATCGCCATCCACATAATGACTATCTATTTTTATGGTGTCTAGTGGAACTGCCCTCCCTCTGATCACCATGCCCATCATTCAGATATATTTCCCTGGTGTCTAGTGGCACCCACCCCTATCATTGCCCTATTGCTTAGCAAAATCACCTTTCAGGCAGGATTTCAAAACTTTTGCCACCCTTGTTCATGAGGTGGGGTCATAAGAAGGCTATGTTGAACATTTGGGGAATAAAGATGTAAAAAATGGCAAAGTTATTACCTGATGTTGAGATTTTGCTACGTTCACTCCTAACTTTGGCAATTTTAAATATTTTGACACCAAGTTTTCAACAGTCATCTTTTTACAACACCTCATGAATGTGACAGCTGTCATTTTTCAAACCCTGGCCATACTATGTTTTCACACTTGTGACACGCAATGGTGTTGTGGTTGTGTGAAATCACATTTTGGTAAGGATTTCAACATTTTCATTACCAGGTTCATAATCATGAGGTGGGGTAAGAAGAAGGCTATCATGACAATTTTGTTCCTATTATATGTACACGTCTAAGAAAATGTAGGAGAGCAGGGCCCTATGAGTAGACAATTATACTATCTCAAAAAGTAAGTAAATTCTTTGTAAAAAAAAAATATCATTAATGCACTAGTTAGGGTTAAAGTGACAAAAGTAGGGAAATGTGGCATTAGGGTTTCACACCCTGACACCCCACCCCCACCCTACAGGGAGCAACAGTAAAAACCATTATGGTTTCAGCTATCTTGCCTCTTCACAAATCAGGTGTGGGGTGTGCCTTGGGGTTGTCAACACTTACATTCAACCCATTCTCATATAATGTACTCATCTCAGCTTATTTACTGATGGAATGAGGGAGCATTAGGGTTACAACCCCAAGGCACATCCCATGCCTGATTTGCAAAAGGCAAGAGAGGTGAAACCATAATGTTTTTTTTCTGTTGCTGCCTGCAGGGTGGGGGTGGGGTGCTAGCGTTGGAAACCCTAATGCCACATTTCCCTACATTTGTCACTTTAATACTAACTAGTGCATTAACAAAGCTTTTTGCAAAAAAAAAAAAATATATATATATATATATATATTCTTTGCAAAAACTCCGTTAATGCACTGTTTAGAGTTACTGTAAGACTACAGTGACAAAAGTAAGGAAATCTGATTTTAGGGTTTCCAACCCTAAAACCCCACCCCCACCCCAGAAGCAAATCAGGAGTGCAGTTTTCCTTGGGTTCATCAACCCTAAAGCTGGACACATTGCAGCAGCAAAAAAGCTCAGTTGTGATGGACACAGGTGTGCATGTTTCAGGACTTTATAGAATGGGGTAAGTTTTAGGGTTGTTAGGGTTAAATCTTTACCTCTATGTTAAACTCAAAATGTTGCACTTTAATAACTTTGCAACCATTCAAGCAATTTGCATGAAATTTTGCATGTGCCATCATATACAGTATGCACTATTTCACAGCTCAGTCAGCAGCTGGCCATTGTGGTTACAGGAGGGCTGTGCTGGTCACCTGCTGGAGATCAGGATGGTGGGTCAATACCTGAAAGGTTAGGGGGTGGAAGGTCCACTAGACCACCAGAGTTATGTTTTTACTATTTCATGGGACAGGGATCAGGAATGGGGAGGGCCCATTAGACTACTAGGGAAGTTTGTACAAAAACAATATCGGTAGGGTGATCGGGGGGGGAGGGAGGGCCACTAGACTATCAGGGAACATTGTTTTCAGTTCTAGGAGGGTGATCGTAGATTGGGGAGTGGGTTGGGACCACTAGAATACCAGGGAATATTTTCTGAAATAAGAGGATGGCGATTGAACATTGAGTGAGGGGGGAGGGACCACTAGACTATTTTTGTAGCACAAGTCACGGAACTTACAATCACACCTTCACTATATAGTGAAAAAATTGGAATCAGGCAAGCATAAATCCTTTACCTTGTTCATTGCAGTCCAACAGAAAGAAAATCTTCCAACACATTGGTGGCCACCAAATTCGTGACATTTCATCTGAAGGCTTTTTCAAAAATGAGGAATTTGCCCCAAGGTTTATGTCCATTAGTGCTTTGGCAAGGGGGACAGAATGTGTTCAGTTTTCTCCGCTCAGCTGGTGTTGTGCCTATTACCACTGTACTAGTACCAGCACCTTTCGACCCTCCCCTCCACATTATCATACATCCCAGATTCAAAATCATTTCATGCTTCAAGGACCTCCTGTGTCCCTATTACTATGGAGTTTTCTAAATCCATCACATTTTCCTGTATTTCACCACCCTGTAAAGACTCAATATGCTCCATATTGTTAGTATTCACTTCTGAGTAAAAGCACTGTGGCTGGGATATTCAATGGGGTTGCGCCTGGCACAACTGAGTTGCACTGGTGCAACCCTGCATTGTGCCCCGGTGGGATATTGAAAAGGCTGCCTGGCACTTTACAAATCCCGATGCACCAGGGTGCAATGTAATCCTATGCGGCACAGATGCAGGGGGCATGCCCATGCATATGCGGCACATCCCGATATTCAGCCCAGGATGTGCGGCGCATATGCTGGTGCAACCTCTGCATTGTGCTGACATTGGGGGGGCTCAAAGTTGAGCCCTGGAAAAGTAGGAGCAAGTCCCGGCCACCCACAGGTGGACTGCTGTATTGCAAGGCGCTACACAGCAACCGCCAGCCATGGATGGCCACCCACCCACCCAGGATACCATTGTCAAGCACACATATACTCATGGTGGTCCAATGGACACCCCACCCACCCTGTAAGCCCAATAGCAGGCATCTGTAATATAAACCCAATTCCTGGTGGTCTAGCAGTCCCCTGCCACCCGATTGCAGGCATCTGCAAAGTAAAGTCAATCTCTGGTGGTCCAGCAAGGGTGCTACACTAGCCCACCAGGGAGCCAACCCCCACCAACTAAAGCATGTCAGGGCACCAGGTGCATTTCGCCAGAGTGCCCAGTGCAATGCATGCAAATGGGGCCATAACGACATGCAAATGGCCCCATTTGTGCCTTGCATAGAGTATGGTCTCATTTGCATACCCCCAGCTAAATATGGTGGGTGATGCACCTAGTGCAACTGCACTTGCACTGGCACATCTCCATGCTCCCTCCCTCCCTCCCTCCCTGTGGCTTGCACTGGTGCAGTGCCACTGCACCATGTGCAGTCTGTGCTCCGAACCTGCCATATTCAACGGTGCTGAGCCATGGCGCATCACCGTTGACCATCGCCTGGTCCTGGCCCTGGTGCAGCCCAGTTGCACTGTGCCCAGGCTTGCACCACTGCCCGGTGCAGTCTGAATATCCGGCCCTGTGAATTCAACACTCTACACAATCTATATAGATATAGATCTATTGTAGTTTGATAAAAATCTAAATCTGCTGTAGGTATAAATGAGAGTCCTTTGTTGAGAATTTTAAGTTTGTGTTCACTCAGAGTGTGGCTTGCTAGATTAATGACATTGTCTTCCACTGTTCCTTCTTCCCCTCCTCCCCCCACCCCCGATTCTGGGATGTTTGATGGGGTTTGTGAATTAAGATAGCCAACTCAGTTAAGAAGGGGGATAAAATCTTTTATAGGTACATCAGGGAGCGAAGGAAGACCAAGGGAGGGATAGTGAGGCTTAATAAAGGGGAGTGAGGGTGGGCAGACGATGACTGTGAAAAGGCAGAGATATTAAACAAATATTTTTGCTCAGTATTTACAAATGAAGAGGTGGAGGTACCTAAAACAAACAGTAGAAACACTCTGGATACAGAAGTTGATACCAGCCCATTTACAGAAGAAAGGGTTCCGAAAGAACTCTTAAAACTGAAGGTGAACAAAGCAATGGGGCCTGATGGGATTCGTCCCAGAATTCTAAAAGAACTCAGGGTAGAACTAGTGACACCACTGACTACCCTCTTTAACAAATCATGGGAGGATGGGTGGAATCGAGGACTGGAGGAGGGCAGATGTGATTCCCCTTCACAAAGTGGGAGCAAGGCAGAAGCGGAAACTACAGACCTGTTAGTTTAACCTCAGTGATAGGGAAATGATGGAATCACTTCTGAAGGAAAGAATTGTCGAGTGTCTAGAGGCCAGAGGGCACAGGACCCAAGGCAGCATGGATTCACAGCAGGAAGGTCATGCCAGATGAATCTGATAGATTTCTTTGACTGGGTGACCAAGTAGTAGATCAGGGAGGGCTGTGGACATGGCCTACCTAGACTTTTAGCAAAGCATTTGACACAGTTCCACACAAAAGATTGATATACAAGTTAGCCAGCCTGGGAATGGGTCCCAAGATGACAGCGTGGGTAAAGAATTGGCTGGAGAATAGGACACAGAGAGTAATAGTAAATGGAGTCCACTCAGAAGAAAGGAGGGTTACTAGTGGGGTACCGCAGGGTGCAGTATTAGGACCGGTCCTCTTCAATGTCTTTATAAGTGACATTGCAGAGGGACTGGAAGGAAAAGTATGTCTCTTTACAGATGACACAAAGATCTGCAACATAGTTGATGCACAAGGTGGGGTGGAAAGGAAGAGAAGGGACTTGGCAAGGTAAGAGGAATGGTCAAATGTATGGCAGCTTAGATTCAATGCTAAGAAGTGCAAGGTAATGCACCTGGGAAACAAAAACCCAGGGGAAGAGTACACAATGGGGGGTGAGATACTAACAACAACAAAAATGGAAAGAGACCTGGGGGTAGTCATACCAGATGACCTAAAGGTGGGCAAGCAATGTAAGAGGGCAGCAAGGAGGGCTGGGGGGATACTGGGATGCATAGGGAGAGGCATCACCAGTAGAAAACAGGAAGTTATTATCCCTCTGTACAGACAGCTGGTGAGACCCCATCTGGAGTACTGCTTGCAGTTCTGGAGACCCAATCTCCGCAAAGACATAGGCAGAATGGAAGCTGTCCAGAGGAGGGCACTTCAAAATGGTGCAGGGTCTGCACCAGAAGACATATGAAGAGAGACTTAAGGAGCTTAATATGTATAGCCTCGAGGAAAGGAGGGAGAGGGGGACATGGATAGAAACTTCTTCAAGTACCCTTAAGGGAATCAATAAAGTCCAAGAGGGTAGCATCTTTAAAAAAAAAAAAAGAGGTGTGCAAGAACAAGGGGGCACAATTTAAAGCTGGGGGGGGTGGCTCAGAGGTAATTTAAGGAAGTATTTTTTCACAGAGAGGGTTGTGGATGCATGGAACGGCCTTCCGGAGGAGGTTGTGTAGTCAAAAACAGTGGTGGAATTCAAGAATGCATGGGACAGTCATAAGGCAATTCTAGGGGGTGGGGGTAGGAAGAAGTAGGCTGCTGGTTAACTAGAATCTGCAGCTTATTCATTAGGTAGGGAAATGGGCAGACTGGGTGGGCCAAGCGGTCCTTATCTTCCGTCAAATTCTATGTTTCAATGTTACTATTAATGAAATAAACAAAAACTGTGATTAAAACATATGCCCTGTCTCTGGCCCCGGTTTTTTATGCTGTTTGATTCAATCACATTTTTTCTCACTTTAAATGTATATGTGATAAAATGAAATAAAGAAACTAATATATGTGTATCAGTGAGAAAAAGAGTTTGAAGTGGAGGATAACAATTGTGTTTTTATGTGCCATAAATGTATTTATTATGTGAGTTTGGTGTAGGGTATAGCATATAACAGTTTTTGGTTCTGCACTATGTCTGTTTGTTGCTATGTGTTTAAGCCTTTTAAACTGATTACAGCTGGATTACTTGATATAAAAGGGGTTATGCCCTAGAGCAGTGGTTCTCAAATGGTGAGGCCAGCCTCCCAAGGGAGGCCCGAAATTGTTCAAGGGGAGGCCCAGTCAAGTCCGAGAATGTATAGTATTTAAATTTTAAGCTTTGGCTGTTTTGTGTGAAAGGATAAAACAAATTAAATCTAGATAATTGCAGGTGAATTTCTTTACTTATGCACAATTATTTGACCAGGAAGTCCCCATTGAGCCAAATCTTGTTTATAGGTGTGTATTTATATGTAAATTAATACCTGGGGAAGGCATGCTGAGTCAAGGCTTGTTTCTACAATAGGTAGTTATATGCAAATTAGTGACTTGGAAAGGCACACTGAGTCAAGGCTCATTTCTATAGTAGGTATTTATATGTAAATTAGTGACTGGGAAAGGCACAGAGATCCGATGCATTTTTTCAGGTGTGACCTGAGGAAAGGGTATAGGAAGTTGCTTAACAACAGGGTAAGAGAGAGAGAGATGAATTAGATAGGTTGGTTGTTCCAAACAGAGAAACAAGGACCCAAGAGTCAGAAAAAAAGGAGTGACAAGTATAACCTGGGGTGCCAGGATAGGGGAGGAGAGCAATAAGTTGAATAAAAAGAGAATACACTCAAGTCAACTTCATTAGTTTCACTTTATTCCTGGTGTACTGTGCAAAGTAGATTTTTTTTTCTGTGGGGAGGCCCAAGATTTTTTTAAAAATTTGAGGGAGGCTCGAAATCTTTTTCATGGCTTGGGGGAGGCTCACTATCATAAAGTGTGAGAACTAATGCCCTAGAGGGTACTATTCATTTGAAAAAGCCTTTGGGTGAAATGTCACAAATTTGCTGGCCACCACTGTGTTGGAAGTTTTTCTTTCTGTTGGACTGCAATAAACAAGGTGATTGTTTTATGCTTGCCTGAGTCTGTTTTTTTTTTCACTATTTAGTGAAGGTGTGAGTGTGAGTGCCATGACTTGTGTTACAAAGGTATCGGCTTTTGTCACAGGCACCTATACCTCTGAGCGTCTCTTTCTACACCTGGACCACTAGACTACAGGGGAATTTTATTAGTAAGGTAGCAGTAGGGTGTCAGACATTAGGGAAGGGGGATAGGACTTCTAGACTACCAAGGAATTATATATTTGTATATGGGGATGGTGAATGGGGAAGGGGGAGGGACCACTAGATTACCAGGGAAATATTATATATTTTTATATGGAGACAGCAATCAGTGAACAAAGGAGAGGGTATGGACCACAAAACTACCTGGGAAATATATATATTGTTTAATTAATTGTTTAATTAGTATTTCGGAAAGACCTTTGAGCGTGAGCTCTTTTACAAAGGTTCCACGTCAGGGTGGACAATAAGACAATACACATATTCAGTGATTACAGAGGTCTGATCATTAGGCATTAAAGAGCGATTACATGACAATTAGACAAATAGGAGAAAAAAACTGAGCAGTTGTAATTGAATATTAAGCTATTTCTAATCAGTTGTCCTAGGTAGCACACCCCTGGAAACTGCCAAATCTGTTGATAGACTATGGCAGAGTAACTGTATAGAGTTTAACACTATCCCAGATGGCGAGAGGCTGGGTGACAGTGAAACAAGGGGACTGGGTTTGAAACCAACCACAGAGAGCGAGAGGTGGGGGATAGTGAAACGGGGACTGTGATGGGGGAGCAGCTCCAGAAGGCTTTGTCGAGTATGGTGTGTGGGGGGTTGGGAGGCAGTACCAAGTGTGTTTAAAGAGGATTGATAGCTTACTTAAGCCCTTGGTTAGGCTGGAATGGAGGCAGGGTTCTCTAGGTAGCCCTGCTGGGTGTTACCTTGGGGGTAGTCCTGTTTATCAAGTGGGGCCTGAGAAGCATATAGATATATGTATATACATACATATTTTTTTTTATTAGGAATGCGGATGGAGATGGAGGACCACTAGACTGCCATGGAACTCAAAAACTAAGGTAAATGTGGTTCAATGTATTTCAATGGGGTTTTCAACTTTGGTGCAAAACTTTGTCATTTGTAAAGATTTTGACACCAGATTTTCAACATACCCTTTTTGAGACCCCTCCTCATGGACAATGTTGGTGTCATTTTCCAAATCCTGACCAAAAGGTTCTTTCATGGACGGTTGGTAAAATCACCTTTCAGGACAGATTTCAACATCTTACCATACTTGTCCATGAGGTGGGATCATAAGAAGGGTATGTTGAAAATGTGAGGTCAAAATGTGTTAAAATGACAAAGTTCTGCGCATCTGTTGACATCTCACTATGCTTCCTCCACATTTTCATAATTTTCAATATTTTCACCCCAGATTTTCAACATAGCCATTTCTTTACATCACCTCATGAACAGGACAGCTGTCTGTTTTACATTCCAGGCAAAAATGTGTTTTGTCACCTGTGGCATGAAATGACATTGCGGTGGTGCGATATGACATTTCGGCTGACATTTGAAAATTCTCAGTCCAACGTTCATGAGGTGGGATAATAACAAGGTTATGCTGACAACTTTGGTTGCTGCTTTGGCTGAAATGCTTACACAGCAACATACATGTATGCATCTATAGAGGTATGAGAGCACAGGACCACAAGCAAAGAAGGCAATGAACATACTTTCTCAAAAAGTAAGGAAGACGTGGGGGGTGTGCCTTGAAATTATGAACCCTAATGCTCACACCATTCCATATGTATGTAAGCAAGCTGAAATGGGTTCAGTATAGGAGAATGGGGTAAGTGTTAGGGTTGACAACCCCAAGGCACACCCCACACGCCTGTTGCTGCCTTCAGGGTGGGTGTGGGTCTTAGGGTTGGAAATCCTAACAGCACATTTCCCTGCTTTTGTCACTGGAACCCTTACTAGTGTATTAATAAAGTTTTTTGCCAGGAAGATAGATAGATAGATAGATAGATAGATAGATAGATAGATAGATAGATAGATAGATAGATAGATAGATAGATATTGCTTGATTGTAAAAAATGCTAGTACTTCATGCTCCTGAATACCCCCTCACTTCCATCACTTGAGCTAGGTAGTAACATAGTAACTTAGTAATTTAGGACCAGAAGGGACTATAGGCTCTTCATGTCTGCCTTACTTTATAGTACTGCATGTATGCATATATGTACTGTAAAAGAGTGTTAGATAGTAATACAGTAACTTGGTAATTTCATGTCATAAAGGACTCTAGGTCCATCATGTCTACCTTAATTTGTAGTATAAAATGAACAAGAAAATCCCAGTGACCTGACTGGCTTAAAAAACAAGTATAAGAGTGTAATTATCTGGCCATAATTACACTTCTGTACTTGTTTAGCCTGTACACCAGGTTCAGCTTTCAATATTAATAAACCTCAACTTCAACTATGTTTTTTGTAGGTTTTACCATGACGCAGTGACAGCATGCATGGAGACATCCCCAACAGCAACAGCCGCAGTGCTGACTGTCAGCATTGAGGTGTTGGGGATGCCTCCATGCATCCATCGGGGGCTGCACCCCGGAACCCCCCCCTGGTGGGGGGCTCCACCCCCACTCCCCATGGTCTCTAGGATTCTAACTCCGAGTTGGAGTTGGACCGGGGTGGGGGCAAACACCGGGCGAGGCACTCCCGATCACCGCAGAGACCTCCCACAGTGACCGGCAGGTTTTGTCCGATTCCTGTTGCTGTGGTGGTCTTCGCGATGTCGGAGTCGCTGTAGCAACGGTATACCATTTTGGTATTCTAAAAGAAACATTTTTAAGGTGAACATGTTATACAGTAAGTGCAATAAGGCACTTCACAGATGTGCAATTATGCTAAATAATCACACTTATCTCACCTGTATTTTTAAGGCACTTGGCACAAACTCCTATTTCTAACATGCTCAAGAGGTGGGTTTATTTACTCATAATTACACTCCCTGGCATGTGTTATTACATACAGTTGGTAATGCATGTGTTCATGTGTTACACTGCATAGGAGAGCAAGACAATATCCTAATAACTTAATAATTAAAGGTCGGAAGGGACTCTAGGTCCATCACGCAACCCCCACCCCCCAAAAAAAAAATTTGTGTTGTACAAACAAATAGTTATTTATAGGGATGGATAGATAATTGAGCGGCAAAATGTTTTAATACAAACCTAGACTGGCAGTTTGCTACTGTTGTCTCTCTTCTAGATATAGTATACTGTATAAACTTTAGCTACCATAAGTCTCACAAAAACAATAATGTTAAAAGAGAAGGCAGTAAAGGCAGCCAATTGGTTAGTACAAAAGCAAAATCATATATTTAACCAAGTTGTTGTGAAGGGACACCTGCCTCAGAACTTCTGAAGCAGTTCACTTATTAAAGCTTTTGCTCCCTCTGCACCCCACGCCAACATGCTGTAGGGGGTAGGAGGAAGTAGGCTGTTGGTTAACTAGGATCTGCAGCTTATCCGTTAGGTAGGGAAATGGGCAGACTAGATGGACCAAGTGGTCCTTATCTGCCATCAAATTCTATATTTCTATGCTAGCACTGCTGTGTGCTCCTTGATAACTCACAGCTGCCAATAAAATCAGCTGGTAATGGCTTTTTGCTAATGAGAAAAGTGCTGCTGATCATGACAAATAGCCTTGGACCAATAGGCGTTGCTACTACACAGGCTTTCAATTGTTAGTTTGGGCGATTTTTGCATTTCGTTATTTCTTTACTGCTGTACAGCCCCTTATGTATCCTTGGTATACATTCCCAGAAGTATTGGTTATCTCCATTTGTGTTCATAAGAGTCGGAACAAAGGACTATTATACAAATAATATTTAACCACTCCTGTGCAGCAAGGTAAACTAGAATCTGCCACTTCAGTAAGTTAAAAATGTAGATATTATGAAGTTAGAAAATAATCAGTTCTATTTTCTAATATGCTGTTCCATGACATCTAAGAAATTTAACTTGCCTGGATTTAGAGATTTCGGGTTAGTAGGACTGTTTGCTATTATACTGCTTTTTTGTTTGACGTAGGTTTTGCTCTCATATCAAACTGATATATGAAACATCCCCATGCATAGCCTCTTACTCCTTTTGTGATTAGAAGGGAAGGAGACCAGCATGAATAAGCACTTGTGTGTTTCGATAAGTTATACTGTAGATAGCTTAATCAAAGAAAACAAGCTCTGAAATGGAGAAAGTAAAGTTAAGCATTCTCATGTGTTACATAGGCCAATAAACTGCAAGTGGCAATTATTTGTTCTTGCTGCTTTTGAAATATTTCTGTTACTGAAACTTGCCTAGGTTAATTAGCAGAGCCAAAACTTAGAGCTTCCCATTGCGATCTCAGTAAAAGTGAGCCAGAGTATATCTTGAATAAAAATGGAATAATATATAGGTTCTGGTGTATTACAAGGCAACAATTCCATCTCAAAGTTCTGGGGACACAGGTAACATCAAGAGCAAAGCTTGAGAGGTTACTTCTGTTCCCAGAACCTCAAGATGGAATTACTGCCTTGTAACACCAGAACATATTTATTTTTTGTAATATATGGATGTGAGGAATTTTTGAGTCCTTACCAGTGTTTGTTGGAGCAAGGGAGGACTCTTCAGTTAGAAAATCTTGTATGTGGTCAGTGTTCTTCATGGAGCCAATGACTGCAGCAACAAGAATTGAAATCCAAAAGTCAAAGTTCAAATGTGTGAATGTCTAAATAACAAACAAACAAAATGGCAAAAAAATTAACTTTTGCTTTTCGGCTATGCAGCATTCCGGTTATCCAGACTTACTCAGACTCGGCGTCTGAGTACATGACATAGCATCTTTTCTTGGTAAGCTGAGAAGATTTTTGTATATTTATCAAAACATCCCTGAAGAAATTGCAGTGGGAGCTGAAGATATTTTCCGAGGTTTCCGAGAACTGAGCTTCTATTTGTTAGGTGCTGTGCGGTTGGCATTTCCTGATGAAAAACTGGTGCAGCAGAGGAAGTGCTCTGTACAGCAGAGAAAGCACTTGGTGTGGGTTCTTGGTCCTGTCTTCTTGGTTCTGCTGTGGAGATAGCGTACTCTCAATGACCAGAGAGGATGGAGCAGATTTTTTTCTGTTTGGACTCTGATAAGGTGCTGTAATTGTTAATGCTCTGAATGTTTTTGTGACCCGACAACTGTGCCACATCGGTGGGAGGGATATTTGAATCTATCAGCATTTGGATTGCCATCTTTTGGGTTGAATGGTTTGTTATTCTCTTGTCTGGTGGCAGTCCTTCTGATTGTTGCAACCGTTTCATTATACAGCATATTTTGTTTTCTCCAATTGTCATGCACCTGTGCCAGAAGCTTGTTAGTTTAAGCTTGATGTTAGGTGCCAAGTAAAATGGGGAGTCTGGTTGGTTCATGTCTGGGGTCTTTTTGAGGCATATAGGTGGTATGCAGCCACTGCATCTCATTCAGAGCAAGTTGTGTTCTAGTAAAGTCTGGGTGGGACAGGTCTTACATCGTGGAGGTTTACTCCTGTCTTGGTCTTGGTTTGACGCTCATGGTTCTCAAGGTATTCCTTTCCCTTGCTGTCTGTGCCCAGTACTATGTCCCCCTATTGCAGCTGGTACTGCTAGTTAGCTCACAGGGCAAAGTGGAGGCCAATATTGAAGAATAGTATGAGGAGTAGAGCCATTGGGGAATGAAAACCCAGTGTTCCACTGCTGTATAACAGATTTATGTCAGTCGCTGTTAGGGGCTGGTCCCACCTGGCTCTGTTGCCCATTCCCAGCTTTTTTAGGTATTTTTGTTTTGTGGCTAGTGTTTGTAGTGTTTGCTTGAGAACCACTGAAGGACTTTAGAATATGGACTCGGGGTAATTTATTTGGCCAGATGGAGGTCGATACTGTCTAGTATTCTGCAGATAGTACTGGGCTCATACTCAGTTCCATCTTGTTTTTTTTTTGTCTAGCTCCTCACAAGGGTTGTTTTCTATTTCTCTTGACTCACCTGTTTTAGTGAGGTGCTTTTGAAGTAGCCGGAGGTCAAACTTTTTTTTTTTTTATGGTATTTATATTTTTCTGCTCTTGAATGAAACAGACTCTATCTTCTGATGTGTTTTGCTGCTTTGAGAGTGCCATTTTCTGTGAGGAGTTGTTTGCTCGGTGACCGTACAGTCAGCTTTTGCAGTATGTAGCTGTTCCGGTAAAAGCCAACTCGCGGTCAGTGCAAGCTGTCATGCAGCACTTGCACTTTTGTTGCACTGCAATAATACTGTCATTCAGACCTTGAAATGACAGTATTATGGGGTCTGAACGATGGTATTACAGCATTCCATTGATAATATTATTGCTTGTGAGCTGGTGTATTACCGGAATTTTTTTTTGTGTGCTTTTTGGGGGTATTATTTTAAATTTCCAAATATTACAAGCTGATAAACTTAGTCATGGAGAGAGATGTAGCAAAGAGACAAACTGTTACAAGAGATGCCAGGCAGTAGCGTGCCTGAAGCACAAGCAACATTGTTAACACTTGTCAGTCTTCTGGGTTTTTTTTTCAGCAAAAGTAAATTAGTTCAGAATTTAAAACACAGGGGCTTTTTAGAATAGTGGATCTTCTTACTTTAGAATAGTGGATCTTCCAACTTAAATGGACTGCATGTGAGTCATCATATTTAAAGCTGAAAAGCTGACCGATGATTAATTAGCTTTTCAATAAAAAGTAATTAACAAAGGACTAGATTTATAGAAATTGATTCTAAAGATATATCTCTTAAATAAACACAGAAATAAGATTTGGATTTTTGGAGTCTCTAGTAATCACTAAACTGGGGAATCTAAAGACTGAGGAGACTGAGGCAAACAAAATCAGGACTAAATGAATTAAATGAATTAGGAATAATTGGAATCTTATTCAATAGTTGTTAATGTCCTAGCTTTGCCTTTTAGTGGTGATACTGGTGAAGATCCTCATCCTTACACATACTCTAGACCTGTTTTTCAATATAATCCAGCAAATGATAAATTAAGCAACTGAAAAGAAAAGGAAACAAAGAATGAAGAAGCAGAAGACAGCTAAAGAAATGTTGAAAGCTGAAACACCCTCCATCTATTTACCTGCTGTATTGCATCTAAGTGTAAGAAAAGGGCACTTTATCTAACACATATATTTATTTTACAAACATTGGGCCAGATATTCAAAACTTTGCTCTGGGCGCAAACCGTTTGCACAGGGTCAGCACTGGTCCGCTATATTCAAAAGGTCAAATAGCACGTGCAAACTGCATTAGCGCCAGGCAAAATTGTAATGTATGCAAGGGGCAAACTGAGGGGTCATGTACATGAATACAGGTGTAAAGTGTTTTTGAGTGACCTAGAGCAACATTTTGCACATTGCAAATTACCGCCCAGGAAAAGATAGTCTTAACTCTGGGCAAACCAGCTTTGCATGACTTTGTGGCTTTGCGTGGCTTTGCGCGACCCTAACCAGTAAGTATGACACATGGAAATAAGCCAGACAGAGAGGAAACATGCAGCTCACAGATGGCATCCCTATGATGCCATCATCTGCCACCAGTCCCAGCCATGCCAGGCAGTAAGTGGTGACTTGGCTCCCAGTGGACACCATGGCAGTGCAGCCATACAGCATAAACCTGCAGACCACCCTTCGGTGGACACCAACAGATGCCAG
This sequence comes from Neoceratodus forsteri, assembly GCA_016271365.2. NCBI lineage: Eukaryota > Metazoa > Chordata > Ceratodontiformes > Ceratodontidae > Neoceratodus > Neoceratodus forsteri. The sequence goes on from CM057450.1 coordinate 1,649,317,917, forward strand.
CACACACATGCAGCACTATGGGCATGGAGGGTGTTGAGGAGAGGGTGTATACGTGGCCAGGCTGCACCACAGACTGATTGCAACCACAAGACTGGGACAAGCCACTCAGTGCAAATGGGCCAGTGCTGAGAATATCCGAACAGCAGTGTGCCTGTCTGATGGTATGTTCCCCCCAAGCCACATACCGCACATTTGTACAGACACCACAGCACACACAGCCAGCCTTGTATATGTCACTGTGAGCATCCCATGCCAGTGGTGCAGCATCTGTGGGTCACACAACAACATAACAGTAATGTCCACTATCAGTAAACACCTGCAAGTTGGGCCTGTCACTGTGTACAGTGCAATGGTCATCACTGCCCTACACACCATAGGCATTTATGTGTCCCTCACACTACTGGCCCCCTTGCTACTGTACTGTCTGATGTGCACTGTATCATGAACTATAGTTTGACAATTCCAAGCAGCACCACCACCTGTGCCTGTGCTGTGTAGGCACAATATTCTATGCTGTACTGTAAAAATGTAGCCTGCAGCTACCACCATGCACTGCCAGACTGACCTACAGGTGGAGCTGTGGGCAGACCCATCCAGCCCCTGTACTTCCAGACTGACCTACAGGTGGAGCTGTGGGACCCTGCAATAGTGCAGGTCAAACTGCATGCAAATCAGGTCATAATGAGATGCTAATCTGGATGTCTGCCCACAGCCTACCTAAGTAGGGTCATTTGCATGTCACTTTTGAATATAGCAAAGTTTTGCCCCAGGCAAACATGACTGCTCTGGGCAAATGGCATAGCTCCATGCTAAACTTGCCAAATGTGTTTGCGCCATGCAAACATTCCAGAAACATTGTACATTACTGTACAATGTAATATCACATGTGCCGATGCTTGCAGCTTTACTGACTCCACCCCTTTGCTAGCACACACACTGGCCACATAGTTCACCTCTACCTTCCTTCCTTCACGTCACTGTGAACTGAGATGCTGTTGTAGTCTGCATTTCCTGGTTGCTATATTCACAGCTGTCTTATTACTGGGCTATTTTTGCACTGCACTCCCAGACCAGTTTGCCTGGCTTCCTTAGCATGCTATATTCAGTAGGTTTAGCACTGGGGCTATCCCTTTTGAATATAGTGAGATATTGGTTCTGGGTTAATTTAGCATGCCGGGCAGTACTAATTTAGCCCCTGGGCAAAGTTTTGAATATCTTGCCCACTGACTAAAATTAAGTGCTTGTTCAGGTATTTTAATTTTTAATGTTATTGATTACATTTATAATATATTACTGAATGTTTAATACTGCATCCAATACACTTTGAAAACATGTACAATTTGAATATTTGTAGTATTACATAATCTTCCTTAGGATACTAGAATTTATTGAATCTTTCCCTTGGTAGAAGAAGCCCTGTTCCCCTAACAAGAATAATTATTGTTTTCAGAACATTATTCATTAATAAACAAAATGTTAACAAGAAGCAAGAAACACATAATAAATGCCCATAGTGATAGTTCTTTGAGTGAAACAGAAATGACAAATATCAAAATATGCAGAAATAAGTTATGCATTAAAGCTGAAAACCTAATTGAAATACATTGAATCGGGGACATGACTTGACCACCAGAGCAATGGCTGCTTAATCCCTAGAGCTCTCCCCTATCTGGGCAACATCCATGCTCTGGCACCATTATTTGTGGACATTGGAACCCTCTAGCCCTTTCTAATGCTTGGGTAGTCTATCCCCTAACCGACCGGTAGCTTTTTCAGTGGATTCCAATGTGGTTTGCTTCTCCTGCAGCGCCGGGTATCCGCAAGCTGCTTTGGTGCCATAGGCCACACAGGCCCCAGCCTGCCTAACAGAAACTGATGCCCTAGGCAGTAACCCCTGCGATCAGCCTTGGGAGCCTTGAACTGCCAGCCTGCTGTATTTTCCAGTGCTATGGCCTCTCTCGTGCAATCGCAACCATGTCTAGCCCAGGACTACCACCTTCACAACCCCGAGGTGCCCAACCTACAGCCCAGCCTGTTTCTGTCGGAGAATCCCTACAGTAGATCACTAGCATGCTGGAAACTTTGCTTGTGAGGGTCAACGATATTAGTGTCTCGCTCAATAATACAGTGGCCGATGTCAGGCAATTGCAAGATAAGATGAATGTGGTGGAACAGCGTCTGGACACTAATGAGCACCAACAGTCTAAATGACTGCATAGAATACAGCTGCAAGAGGAGAGATTCTCTACCTTATGGGACCGGGTGGAGGATCAAGAAAATAGGGCCCAGCGTAACAATCTACAGATAACTGGTCTCCCTGAGGGGGTGGAAGGCCAGTCTATGGAACATTTTTAAATGAGAATCTCCCAGTTTTGCTGGGAGATAGGTGGCGTGGGCCTATGGATGTGTAGCGGGCTCACTGGGTGTACAGCAGAAGAGACAAATATAACCAGACCCTGAGGCCCACTGTGGCTTCCTTTCTCTGCTACAACACTAAGGAGCAAATTCTTAGGACAGCCAGAGATTTGGGAGAGGTGCACTGGCAGGGCTCCCTGGTGTCTTTCTATAGGGACTTTGCACACAAGACTGCAGCTCGTAGGAGGCCGTTTGGGCCAATCAAGAAATTCCTATACCAACATCACTTTCAATTCCGATTTTGGGCACTTACCACCCTGCTGGTGTCTAAGGATGGTCGTGAACTGATGGCTGATCACCCTGCCTTGGTCAAAAAATGGCTCAACTGGTTTTGGCCAGAGCTTCCACCTTCTACTACAATTCCCAGAAGACTCTGGGCACCATCCCCTTTGCCTGCCACTAGAAGGACACATAATGGGTGAAAGCAGTTGCTGGAGGACTCATTTTCAGATGGAAGTGCAGCACTGAGCACCGGTCCCCCTATGCCAGCTGCTTCCACAGTTCACTCACCTCCTCCACTGATGGCAGTTGTTCCTGCTGAAGCTAGCCTCATGGCTTCCCTGACACCTCGAGCATCCAACTTCACCTCTAGGCATAGACAATGGTCCCGGAGCAGAACCCCTGTCCATCCTGAGTCACAACTGCAAGCTTCTCCAGCGAAAATCTCCAGGGAGGACTATGCCTCATCTACTTCTCCCATCCACCCCAAACGCCAAGATCTCCCAGACATGGACACGGACATGGCTCTGGAATGGCCGGACTACCCAGATGCCTCGCTTGTGGAGGTAGTAGATGCATCGACCCCTGTGCAACCTGGAGTGCTGTCCTATGCTGCTGTGGTTTCATCAGGACCTCAAGACTCTGTTGCTGCTCCCCTGGTCGTTACCAGGCAGGCCGAAGGCCCCAGTGGCTAAATGCTGGAGTTTTCCTATATACCAATAGCCTATGCATGCTTAAGTGATAGTTCGTATTGTTATTATAGTCTTCACTCCCCTCCGCTGTTGCACTGGAGACTATTTCCTGGTGTTCTCTCCCTATGGGGGCATTATGCCGTAGGTCTGTTTCTGCCATGTGCAAGCAGGGAGCTTGATTAGGAGCTGTGTTTTTTCCCTTATTTTTCTTCCTTGTCTCTTCTGGGGCATGTTTTCTGGCAGCAGATAGCACACAGGGCTAACCAGCTGGACGTCTTACAAGATCCAGTTTATAGCTTCCTGCAGCATTCAGGTTTGGGGATTACTTTCTCTTGTATGCCTATCCCGTTATATACAGTAGGCATTCTGTGTGGCCATGTAAGGCCTCTTAGCACCGCTGATATGTGCGGTCGGAGGGATTACCCCTCTGTTCCTTTTCACCCTTCCCTCCCCCCAATATATCCCCTCCCTTACCTCCACCTCCCCCTAGTTTCCTTCCTGTCCACTTCCTCCTATCCTCCTCCCATGATGTCCCAGTGCCCGACCATTTGGCAGATGCTTCGATGGGGGGTTGCCTCTCACTGGGTTCCGAGCACCTCCCCCTAGGTGGGTTCTTTGGCTGGCGTAGCTGAGAGTGTTGGTTGACCAACATTTTCTTTCACATTTAGCCCAGAATCCATTAGCGCATTTATGCTTGTTCACACTACTCTCTGAGCATAATATCTTAGTTGTGTTTAGAACAGCTTTGCTTAACATTCACTTGTTTGTTGTTGATACGGTTTACATTCACTTTTGTGCTTTGTTCTCTTCCCAGCATTCTTCTTGTACCAGTGTGTTATCTGCAGCATCCTTTGTACAAAGTTTAGTGCCAATGGTTCATCAGAGGTGTCTTGTGTCTCCAGTGGGTGGAACCTTCTCTCATCATCACTGGTATCGTTTCTCTGTTGCTTTGCCTTGATGATCTGAGTAAGTACCCTTTTCCCTGTTTTATTGGGACATGGCCCCTTCGGCAGCTACCCCTTCCTCTGGTATGTCTCTGGTTTCCTGGAATGTTAAGGGCCTTAATCACCCCCATTAAACATACCAAGGTGTTCCACTTTCTCTGCTCTCTACACACAGCCATCGCTCTACTCCAGGAAATGCATCTCCTGAGTCAAGCGTGCCTTGGCTGAAAAAGTCCTGGGTGGGAGAGATGCATACCAGCTCAGCCCCAAACAAAACCAAAGGAAAGGCCATCCTGATATGCCGATCATCCACCTGGAAGGTAGAGGACACTTGCAGAGACACCCATGGCAGATGGGTGGTGGTGAGGCTGTCCTCCCTGGCTGGGCCGCTTATTCTAGCTAACCTCTATGCCCCTAACAAAGACTACTCTGAATTTTTTCCTGTCATTAGCCAGGCCATCTCGTACTTCTCCCTTGAGGGTCCCAACATTCCTATCCTGGTGGGTGGTGATTTCAATATGGTTCTAGACCTCTTTTTAGATAAATCAAACCCCCTTCCTCAGTCTCATCCCAAAGCCTATGCTGTCCTACACAACTTGCAAGAGGAGTGGGGACTTGCAGATATTTGGTGGAGAGGCCACCCAACAGGACGGGACTACACCTTTTACTCCCATGCTCATGCTACACATAGTCGCATCAATTTTTGTCTGGCTAATGTAGCTGCAGCCCAGCACTTGTCTGTGAACAAAATTGGAAGTATAATATCTGACCATGCCCCAGTCCTAACTACCTACACTCCTGAAGGGCAATGACCACAGGGCACCCGGTGGAGGTGTAACCCTCTCCATCTGAAAGACCTGGAGTTTCACAGTATGGTATCCCAAGCTGCCATGAATATTTTGCCACTAACTCGACTAGGGAGGTAACCTCTGGTGCAGTCTGGGAGGCCTTTAAAGCGGTTCTCAAAGGCCATATTTTAGCCTTCGCAGCTGCGAAGAAGAGAGCCCGCAGGGTGACCTTAGCCTCCCTCCAAGCTGACCTTGTATGTCTGGAGCATAGGTTCCAATCTTTGAGGCTCCCGGGCAGAGACACCTCCCTTGTACACCAGATCGTGGGGTTGAAATACCAAATTAATACCATTCTTAACCAAAAGGCGGAGTGGTTACTCCTTAGGATGAAACATGCCTACTGAGATGGTGGGGAAAAGTGGCCATCTTCTAGCATTTAGACTACGTAAACAACAGGCCTCATCATGAATCCATGCTCTCTGGGTCATATCAGACAAGATTGTCCATACTCCGCAGGATATCAGTCTCACCATGCAGTCTTTTTATGCCTCTCTCTACAAATCACATTCCTCCCTGTCCACATCCCAGTTATGGCAGGGGTTAGCCCAGTTTAGTCAAAGCTCTGTGGGGCTGACCTTTACTCAGGACCAGGTGTCTCGGCTAGACACCCCACTAGAGGAAGTAGAGGTGAGGCAAGCCCTCTCCTGAATGGCACTTGGAAAATCCCCAGATCCTGACGGGATGACGGTGGAGCTCTACCATGCTCTAGGAACTGAAATAACGGGACCCCTACTTAAGGCTCTCCAAGAGGCGCATGTAGCTCAATCACTCCTGCCCACAATGAGAGAGGTTCTTATTACCCTTCTCCCCCAAAAATCTAATGACCCCCTGAATTGTGAGAATTTTCACCCCATTTCCCTACTGCCAGTTGACATGAAAATACTTGCTAAAATCCTAGCCACTTGCTTGTTAGATGTGTTGCCCTCAGTCATCCAACCGGCCCAGGCAGGTTTCATGAAAGGTAAATCAGGTCTTGATAATACCAGGTTGTTGTTCAATCTCAAATGGGTAGCATCCCGGTCCAAAGTCCCTATGGCAGCCCTTGCTGTTGATATTGCTATAGCCTTCGACTCGATTGAGTGGAACTACCTATCTGAAGTACTTCAGAAATATGGCTTTGGCTCAGGTTTCTGTCGGTGGGTAAAAACCCTTTACAGTTCACCGGTGGCCCGTATTCTCACCAATGCTGCCATTCTGCCCCCTTTTTGTTGCAAAGAGGGACTCGGCAGGGATGTCCCCTCTCACCTCTCCTTTTTTTGATAGCTTTAGGCTCCCTTATTAGGGCTTTTCTAACCTCATAGACCATCTCTGGCATTGAGATAAATGGCACATCCCACCCAGTAGCGGCCTATGCTGAAGACCTCCTACTTACCCTCTCCCACACCCATCAGACACTTCCAACAGTCCTGGCCATTCTACAGGATTTTGCCACCCTCTCTGGGCTAAATGCTAATCAGAAATAAAACATCCTGGCTCCTCTGAATTCCCTCTGTTCCAAAGCCTGCCTTACTGGAACGGAAGTCGCTTGGGCGGAGAAGGGATTCCCCTATTTAGACATCTTTATCCCTAATTTATGGTCAGAACTGTAGACCTCAAACTTTACACCATTGCTGGCCCAACTCTCCTCAGAGGTCGAGCATTGGCGCAAGCTGCAGTTGTCCCTACAGTATAGAACTGCGACTGTGCATATGTTATTCCTCCTTGGGTTATGTATCTCCTGAATAACTTGCCAGTCCCCCTCTCTCTGAAATTATTTATGTCCCTGGACCATCTTATGTTCTGTTTCCTGTGGGATGGCAAACCCCCACGCTGGAGTAAGCAGAAACTCCGTGCACATTGGACCCACGGGGGATTAGGAGTCCCTTGGCTCAAGGGCAACCATCTAGCCTGTCTGGCAGCCACTACTGCCCACTGGTTTGTACTAGGAGCTTCTCAGGACCTACCCTGGGTGCAGACAAAGTCAGGTCTGTATTGAGGTGGCTCCCTGATGGCATTGCTCAACCTGGAGGTTAAAGCCTCCTACAACTTCTCCCCCACATACTAGTAACACGCAGGGCATGGTGTACTATTATGACTCTATCGCATATCCCCATGTGGCCTGGGCTCCCCCATTTCACTATGTCCCTCTGTGGCGTAATCCCCTCCTGCAGTCAGGGGCATGCCCATCACTTGGCCCACCTGGGAACTGGAAGGTATCTCTAAAGTTCAAGATGCATGCATAGCAGACTCCAATGTCTTGCCCTCCTATGACCAAGGCCCCTAGAATTCTGAAGCCGCAGAATTTTGCACAGAACTTGCAATCTACCTCAGAACTTCTGCGGTGCCGCAGAATTCACTCTTCTTGGTGATTTTTTTATTAATATTTCTGTTTATAGAATCTGGTTTCCTTCCCCTCTTTTTATATCGAAAACCCCCCTACAGGTTCAGAATGTGATGTTATCATTGCTATAACATCAGACATTAGCTAATGACATGGCTGCATTCTGCAACAGAAATGACCAGTCACTTATCTACTACAGCTCCCACGAGACAGTGGCACAGCACATCATGCATGGTGATATTTGCTCAACCTGCACTACAGTCTAATACAATTTTCAGTCTCACATTGTTGCACTAGGGAAAATTTAAACAAAACCTTGTCAATAGCACAGACTTGTTAAGTCCATACCTCACTTTGTACAAACCTATTTGTGCCTTTAAGGTATAGAGACACTATCTGAAATGAATAACTGGTAAAATGAATTTAACTGTCTACATTTTTAAGAAAAATAAAGTAATTATGCCCAGAAAAGTGAAATATAATAATGTGTAGACCTGTTGAAAGAATAGACCTGTTAAATAAATAATTGCACTGTACGCATGTTTGCCAGGGTTATTGATTACGTATTGTCATTGATTGATAGAATCATCTAAAATTTATTGAGAAATGTTGTGTGCAGGGACAGCTGTTGGGCCAGAGGGTAGCATGCTGCATTTCCGTGCCAGCAACTCAGGTTCAGAGATGAGCTCTGGGAGCTGGCTGGGCAGCACAAGGATTGGTGGAACACATCGCTGCTCGGAGCCTGGGAAGGTATGGTGCAGTGTTCTGTCACATGGTGGACACATTGTGATGAGCCGGAGAGCTGTATCTCAATTGGTTCACATGCATGTCATGGCCTGATGGTGTTACGCAGTGTGTCATGGAAAGCAGGTTGACATGAAAAGTGAGTTTTGCAATAACTCCTCTTTCCAATGGGACCTGCATGAATGAGGATGAAATTTCATGGAAATAAAAAATATATATATATATATATATATATACATACACACAGTATCTCTGTCTGTCTCACCACACACACACATGCATATTTGTATGTATGTTGCAGATTGCATATAAATATATAAGTGATACACAGTGGGAACCTCATGAGTGGTGTAGAAAGCACATTCAAATATATAAGTGATAGACAGTGGAAACCTCATTAGTGGACTAGATTGCATGCATACAGAAATACCTTATTTATCACATAAGATCCCCTCTGCATGTGTCATTTACGCAACAGGCTAGGACCTTAAGGGAGAGACATTTGTTTTGCTTTTTTAGGCATAAAATTATTTTTATAAGTCTGTTATTTTTTAAACTAGTGTTACTGTGCTTTCCACTATGCTGATTGCTATAACCACTGCCATGAAAGTGAAGTCAGGATGACAAGCTGACACTGTGATGTGGTAGTTTGTTAGTGCCACAGAACTTCCACAGAAATTACAAACCACTGCCACAGAAGTTCTGCGGCAAATGGTAGTCTTGCCGCAGAACTTGGTCCCACTGTGCTGCAGAAAAGTAGGGGCCCTGCCTATGACCAGTTGCAAGCTAAATTCCAGCTCCCCTCCTCGGATGTTTGGAGGTATCACCAATTACACAGTGCTCTGCAGAGCCTTTTAGCCCAGTACCATACCAACACCAACTGGGAATGAGTGGGCCAGATACGCAAGTCCCCTAGCCCGAAAGGTCTCATTGGGAGATTTTACCATACTTTGAGAGATGTCCAACCGGATCCCTCAACCCAATATAAGCTTAAGTGGGCAGCAGCCCTTCAATGTGATATCCCAGAAGATAACTGGTCCCAATACCTACGGGATGCTCACAAGCATTACACAGACATGAAAAGTAGATTTATCCAGCTTAAGATCCTCCTCTATTGGTACCGCACACCAGTAATCCTGTGTAGTTGTGGCATGCTGAGCCACTCGAACTGTTGGAGATGCCATCAACCCGAGGTGAACTTGCTGCATATCCTGTGGACCTGCCCAATGGTTCTGCCCTTCTGGTCAGTAGTCGCCTCTGATTGCTCACAGGTACTAGGCTCTACGATTCTAACCATAGATGAAAAACTTCTCCTCAGGGACATGACATCGCTTAGTACCATATCTACCCCCTCCAAGAATGGGTGATGTGGCCTTTATGGAAGCCAAGCATCTTCTTTTAATGCATTGGCGCCAATTGTTGTTACCATCTCAGAAGAGCTGGCATGCTGCTCTGGCTCAATTGGTTTCACTTGAACACCTCTCCTATGCCAACCAAGGCTGACTGGATAGATTTGCAACAAAATGGGAAACCTACTTACAGTCCCCCCATGCAAAGCTCCCCTCTTACTATAACCCTCCTATCTGAACTGTTGGCACTTTGTATTTCCAATACTGAGCTCCACTCTATTTTGATGGTTTCTTTTGCATAATGTCGCAAAATTGGTTGATGTGGTACATCTACAGAGCTGCATGTTGAGTACTATGGTATTTTGTATAGATACTACTATGCACTGGATATATTATCTGGAACTGTGACTTTCAGGTCACCTTTGTATTAATCCTTTATAAAATCAATAAAATTCTTCTATGATAAAAAAAAAAAAGAAATACATTGAACCACGATCACCTTAGTTTTTCATATTGCAGTCAGTGGTTCTAGCAGCAAGACGTGTCTTAGATTGGAGAGTGGATATTCAACCTGGGACCTGTTCAGATGAGTCAGGGTGTGTGGGGGGAATGTTGTGGGGTGCAGGGTGGTGGGTGCTCAGTGGGAGGTCGGGTTGGGGGGATCGGATCTGCGAGGGACTGTTTCCTTTTTTGCTTTTTTTTTAAAGACATCAAGAGACAGTTTTCTTTTTTACAGCTCACATTAATGCAGGGATGGTGATTGGATGGTAGGGGGTGCCACTAGACATCAGGAAAACTTATATAAATAAGGGGATGTTGCTCAGAGGGTGGAGGCACCACTAGACACCAGGGAAACTTTATATTCAATACAGAGAAGGCAATTGGAGGGAGGGGGTGCCACTAGATACCAGAGACCATAATATAAATACTGGGATGGGAATTGGAGGGTGGGAGGGTGCCACTAGACACCAAGGGTACAGTAAAAAAATGGGAATGGCAATCAGAATGCAGGGGGAACCACTAGACACCAGGGAAAAATAGACAATTAAGTGTGTTTCCGTATGTTCTTTTTTGTATGAATGAAAAAGGACAAATGGAAAAAGCGGAAGCAAGTCACAAAAAAGGCTGCAGACATTTTTTTAAAAATGCATATGGGGGTCATTTCTCAAACAGTTCAGTGCAGAATCCACCTAACAGGGTCTTGATGAGCCAGATAGATGTGTTGGTCTATCTGCAGGATGTCATTTTTGTGGCTTTTGATTTTTTTTTTTTAGAAAAAAAAACAGAAACAAGATGACGACACACGAAAAGGACTTTTTTCACATATAAGAGGATTAACCAATACAAAAAAAGATTCTTGTTTGTATGACCCAATTCTTGTTTCATTCCCTGCAGCTAACATGAGGGTGCCTACTGAGCATGCTCGGAACCAAAATTTTACAAATCAATAATTTTGGAACAGATTAATATTTTTCACTAAACTAGTAAAAGGCACATCTGCGGGCCAAGCCACTTCTGTCCTGAACATTTCAAGCCAAATTTCTAAACCATCTGGGTAGTAGAAGTGGACAAAGAAAAGAGCAAAAACCCTTGAAAAAATAACTTTTTTTCACTCTCTGGATCTCGGAATCCACGCACGTGATTGGAACAAAAGTTGGTATGTCAAGAGATCCCCCCTCCCCCGCCAGAACCCTGCATGGAACCTTTCGTGCAATTCTGTTGAATGGGGGCAAAGCTACTAAGGTGTAAAATGTGGGGTTTAATAACATTAAACACCCTACTCAACCCTAAATATAGGGGCTTTGTTGTGTTACTATAATATATACCCTGTAAAAAGGAAAACCATCCATTGATGTCTGTTTATGACACCCCCATAACAGTCCCCCCTGCCCGATCCTCCCACTCAACACCCACTACCCCATCACCTCACAAATATAACACCAACACTGGGGGTGCCCAACCCCAGTGTTGTAATATGAAATATAGAAAACCATCCCTCATCATTTGTTTTAACCCTATAAAAAAGGAAAGCATCCGTCAATGCCTGTTGCGCTGTTAGTCCCCCCCCATCTGACCATCCCACTTAGCACCCACAACTCCACGTCTTCCATGCTCTTACTTACCAGGGCATTCAATGCCCTAATCCTGTCTGGACCACAGACAGGTCTTTACTCTTCAAAGTCGGACCACGAACTGAGGAAATCAGATATGCAGTTCAGTGTATTTCAGTGGTGTTTTGAACTTAGTGGCATAACTTAGCCATTTTTGAATATTTTTGCCCCAGATTTTCAACATACCTTTTTGGGACCCTGCCTCATGAACAATGGCAGTGAAATTAGGGAAATCTGTCCCAAAAGGTGATTTCAGGGTTGCTGTGCAAAATCACCTTTTGAGCAGGAGTTGAAAAATTTCTCTACTCTTGTTCATGGGGTGGAATCATAAAAAGCTATGCTGAAAATTTGGCATAACAATATTTAAAAAATCAATAACGATATGAGCCTACATTGAAATTTGTGAACACAGGCTCATAACTTTGGCAATTTTTAATATTTTGACCCCAAATTATCAATATAGCCATTTCTGCACAGCACCTCATGAATGTGACAGGTGTAATTTTTCGAATCCTGGCCAAAATGTGTTTTCACACATGTGGCATGAAATCACCTTTTGGGCAGGATTTGAAAATGTTCTCCACCTTTGTTCATGAGGTGAGCTCATAAGAAGGCTATGTGGATCATAAGAAGGCTGCTGAAAATTTGGAGTACAACTATGAGAATACATCAAAGTTATGAGTCTATGTTGCAATTTTTCAACGCACTCTTGTAACTGTGATGATTTTCAATATTTTGACCCCAACTTTTCAACATAGCCATTTTTTCACACCACCTCATGAATGTGACAGCTGTCATTTCTCAAATCCTACCCAAAATATGTTTTAACACTTGTGGTGCAAAATGATGTTTCAGCCATTGTTTTATAAATGACACCTGTCATGCTCGGAAAAAGTGGTCATAAAAAGATTATGATCACAATGTGGGTTAAAACTGCAAAAAAAAACAACTAAGTTATGAGGAAAAGAATTGTTCAAACATTTACTCATAATTTTATTTTTTAGCAAATTTTGGCACCTAATGTTCATCATATCCCTTGTGTTACCAACATCATGAACATGGTAGGTGTCATTTTTGCAAATCCCATCTGAAACTTGTTTCCACAGTCACACAGCGAAATCACCTCTTTGATAGGATTTAAAAAATTCCAGCTGTCTTCATCATAATGTCAGGGCATAAAAAGACTGTTGGACATTTGGGGTTAAAATGTGGGAGCCCACTTAAAAGTGGATATTGCCTCTCAGCTGCCCTATTTTGGGTAATTACCATCTAACAATGTGTCAAAGCAGGAGACCACTGAAAATGAGATATTGCATCTCATCTGCTCTGTCCCTGGTAAATATATAGTAAAAATGTGTAAAAGCAAGACCCGGTACAACAGCAATACCAGCGACAAACATTCAGCATTGACAAATGCATGTTCCTCTATTGAGAGTGGTTTGTTTTGACATGGCCTGATGGAAGATATCATATTTGTCTTCATTCGAGGCCAATGATATTATAATATGTCACTCACGGCTTCACCACTCATGAGACGTCATAATATCATCAGTGCCTCATGAAGATAAATGTATCTTCAGTCAGCTATGTCATATCCCCTATATGTACACTAGCACAACACACAAATAAGGGATGATTTTTGTGCATCTCTCCAAGTAATACATATATTATCAAGCCTCAGTTTCAGAGTGACACATCATGGGAATACAAATTCTTTGGTAAATAGGGCAGACAAGCCAACCCCAGAACAGACATTGCTTTGTAAACAGGCTTGTACTGTATGTCTGGGCCAGCACTAAGCATGACAAAGTACAGGCACGTGTTTCATCTTCTATGGGATTCCTCAGTTAACTACAGTCATAATCTTAATCAGGCACCTTAACAGACCCTTAGGCAAAGTCTGTTCGGACACCTGGAATGACCATACTAGAGAGGCAGTTTCCAGGAAAAAAGAGTATGGGATCCATAAAAAGATGCTAGGAGAGAATAAATATCCATTTTGTTTGGTTTTGGTTTCTGTGCCTCTCTCTAAACTATACAGATACTCTCAAGCCTCATTCCCAGAGCAAGGCATCTTGGGTATGCATATCCATATCTAAGTAGGGCTGACAAGGCATGGTGGTTCTTGTCAGTTCCCAGGATGGGAGAATTGTAATGTTACAAATCATCTTCCCTATTTGAACTGAGCACTTCTGAAGTAACAGCAGATGCTGACAAGTTTGTACATAGGAACTGTATACATGTTAAAAACCTAGAACAGGAGATTAGGGGGCTAAAGGACGCTCTGGGCAGGATTAGAGAAATGTGTGTGCTAGAAGATTTTGCAGACAATATATTAAAGAATAAAAGCAGAGAAAAGCAGGGTAAAACCATATGTGATTCCAGTCAGGAACCTGCCCAAATGGGAAATACCCCTCAGAGTTTGAGGAAGGAAGGAGGGTACAAGATAGCAAATGGATAGTAGTAAATATGATGGGCGCACCAAAAGAGAGAGGAGCAGATCACTATTCCCTACATGCGGGGTACAAAGAAATAACTACAAGCAACACTTTCAGTCCACTTGTGATGGAAAATACTCTGCAGTCAGATGAGATGGAGGACTCAGGACATAATAATGAGAGTGAAGGAGACATGCATGAACTAGTAGTCATTGGAGACATGCATGAACTAGTAGTCATTGATGATTCACTAATAAAATAATCTGCAACAACAAGGAGAGTGTAATAGTTAGCTGCTCCCTATATGCAATAATTAGAGATCTGGCAGAACATCTACATGGAATTCTCAAAGATTCCAGTAAAAACTCAGAAGTTATAGTACAGTGCAAGCCTATTACAATGGACGCGTCAGTGCACACAGCTTTTGTCCGTTATATCCAGTGTCCATTATATTCAGAGATGGTGGAGTCTATGTGTTAGGTGGGCCTATGTATGTGAGCAGGGGTGCAGAGTGAATTAGAACATATTATAAAACTTCATAGATTACTTAGAATCCTGCCTAGCATATATGTTTATATTCTGTGGCCCAGATATTCAAAAGAGTAGAGCCATGTGCAATAGGGTTGCGCCTACGCAAGTCCGGAATTGCACCATTCTGCGATATTCAGCAGGAGGCAGTTGCGCCCCTGAAATCATGCTGAGCAACAGCACAATGATAATGAACGCATGCACAACTGAAGGGGGAGGAACCATGCATAAATGGCGCAGTGCAATATTCAACAACTTGCGCCATGCGCAATAGGGAAGCAAGCGGAAGTTGCGCCATAGCGGAAATGAGCCAAAATAAAAAGGAGCAAGGGAGAGGTGCAAGAACGCTACAGGGAAGGCACATGAGGCAGAACTCTAGCCACACAGACAGGGCAGGAGGGACACACAGGGCAGGCCAGGGAAAGGGCACCCTGAACACAGAGGCACACGGAAGGTGTGGGGAGTTATAGCCAGTGCAGAATGGGGAAGTACCACACAGCACAGAGGCCACCACAGGCAGGTGTTCCCGGTGCAGGGGAAGTGAACACAAGCCAGGGACATGGCCAGTGCCACCTTCCAGATGGGGGCCATTATGAGGGGGTGAGAAGGCGGGCAGCAAGGGGGCATGGCCATGGAAGGGCCTGTTGGCGGTATGCCCCCAACAGGCAGTACCGAGCCTGTACCAGCTTTGAGCTGTACAGTGATACTGAGACTGTGGTCCGGTACCACCTGAACAGGGCAATTCTGAGGTGACTCTGTGAGCTGTGCAGTGATGTGATGCAGGCACCCACATGATGGAGCCATGCCCTGTCAGTGGAGACTAAAGTAACAGCTTGCATGTGCTTGCTTGCCACCGGTACCTTCCAGAGACCAACTGGGGACACCACAGGCATAACCCAGTCGGCCACATCATGCCACCTCACCAATTCCTCAGCGCACTGCTGCCACATGCTGCAGAGTACATCCATTTCCCCAGCACACCAGTGGAGCACACAGCAAGCATACAGGAGTTCCACAGGGTAGCACATATGCCTGGCATGCTAGGGGCAATAAACTGCACGCATGTGGCCATATGCACACCACCTGGCCCTGAGGGGGCCACATACATAAATTGCAAGGGCTATGCCAGCATCAACTGCCAGGTGGTGTGTGATGCCAGGGGGTGCATCATCAATGTCTGTGCCAAGCACCCTGGGGGAGCACACGATGCCTTCATCTGGCACCAGTTGGCACTGTGCCACAGATTCGAGAGTGGGGACATCCCCACTGGACACCTACTGGGTGAGTATGAAAACCACATGGACACACATAGGGCCTGGGGGGGCATGGCCAGAGGTGACATGGGTAGTGGGTACACACAGGTGACAGTGGATACCCACTCTGTCCCTGGCTGCTCACACCCTACCGGCGGCCCCTGACCCCATCATAGGAATGCAACAATGAGGCACATGCCACCACATGTAATGTCATCGAGTGGGTGTTCGGGATGCTGAAGGCATGTTTCCATTGCCTGGACACCTCCAGCAGTGCCCTACTGTAGAGCCCCTCAAAGGCCTGCAGGCTATTCCTGGCCTGTTGCATCCTGCACAACATGGCCAATGAATGTGGGATAGCTGTACAGGTCGAAGAGGGGGACAGCGATGGGGACGATGAGGACGCCAGTGATGATGGTGATGTGCAGCCCCCCCTTGGGCGACAGGACCCCCGACTGATCCGGCTGGCACAGCTGAACCGGGACACCATCACGGAGGAGCACTTCGGCCAACCCAAGTAAGTCATGGGGCCATGTGCAGCCAACAGTGGCTAAGGCACAACCCACAAACACGCATGGACACACACACCAGAGGTGCATGCCATCAAGGGAAGTGGCAGGGCACAGAAGAACACACACAACCAGGGATGGGTGAGGACTTACATGCCATGCAGATGGACATAGACACACACACACACACACGCATACACACACAACACACCAAACTTGCACAGAGGGCAGGAGGCACACTGACCCAGAACGCCAACCCTAGCCATACACAAATCCACAGGCCACCACGCCCACTGCCTATCCATATGCGTGTGTCAGATGCTGAGCACCATTGCACATTGGTGTACAGTGCAATGCAGGCATCATCATGCACACGCAACTGCGGACAGCAGCCAGGAGGGTGTGCAGGTGGACTGTGTGTCCGTGTGCAGGGCCGGGTACCCACCCGTGCACTGTCCACTGAAAGACACAATGCACACAGGGCAGCACCAGACAGTAGCCACACTGGAAGACAGGTCAGTCACATGACAGTGCCCCGGCTACCACGGATGCATGGGTGGCCCCGCCGAGACCCACCAGTGCTGACAGGCTGACCACTGGCCTCATGGGGTGGCACCGATGGTCCCCCAGGAGTTCAACTGTGTGAATGCAAATGTGCTCACACAGGGGTCTGCAGCACACTGAACATGCCTGTGCCAGGCGTGCTCGGGTTGCCCACAGCTGAACCCAGTGTCTACAGGGAGGGAGTCACATGACGCCGGGAACGGGGGTGGACAGTGCACTGCGTGGTGTCCACGATGCATGGGCACCTGACTGTGTGCCCATTGTGGCCATGACAGCAGTGAATGCCTGTGCATGCCTGTCAATGGCAGCAGTCACATCCTCCCACAACCGGTCCATCCCTGCCAGGATCAGAGCGGTGTCCCTGCTGCAATGCTCCTCTGCCTGCTCCAGAGCTGCACACAGTGCATCCACCGATGTTGCAAGCCACATCTGCTGCTGGACTGATGCTTGCAATAGGTGGGTGTGCTCATCAAAGAGGTCATCTGCCTCCTCAGCATCCTGTCCCTCAGGGTGTGTGCAGCCCTGCTGCTCAGCACCCCTTGAGAGTGGGCGCTGCACTCCAGGACCAGGTCTGGGCATGTCCACAGGAGGTGCACAGACGCCGCCGCTGAACCCTGTACCCCCAAGCCCATTGGTTGACTGCTGATGCTGCCCCTCCAGCTGCCACTCCCCAGGGCTCAGTGGTGCTGCCACAGTGGCCACAACAGTCCCACTGTCCTGAACAAACACCAGTGCTGCCCCACTGGTGCTGACAGGCACAGGCTGGGACTGTGATGACATGCAGGCCTCCATGGCAGCACCACCTACAGCCATGGCCGTGATGTGTCCTGCTGTGTGTGTCCACTTATGCACCGTGTCACTGCCCATGACGTTAGCGACATCATTATCGGTGATGGACTCTGCACCGGCCCCAGGCATAGCATGCTGGCATCCGTGTATGCCCGGCATGCTGGGACACAAGCAGGGCTTCCTCCACACCTGTTACAACAACATCGGTGTGGACAGCCAGGTGGCCCCACTGTCGCACTGAGCCACGTATACCTGTGGAGGTGGATGTGTCCTCCTCCATCTCCAGCTGACTGTCCTCAGTGGACAGGCCCACCACCACTGACCCATGCAGATGCTCAGGATCTGTAAGGGAAAGCAAAGTTGTGTTACTGCATGTGAACTACCCTGCCCCCCTCATAGACAAATCATGACTTACCATGCAGTGATGGGCCACCTCCCGTCTGGAAGCCACCAACCGGAACACCCTCAATGGCACTACGCTGCACGCTTCCAGCAAGCCTCTCCTCCTGTGGGGTCAGCTGTACCACCTCCGGCTGTCCCCCACCTGTCGCAGCTCATGCTGCCCTGATGGCAGCCACCTTCTCCTTTATCCTCCTCCTGTCCATGCCCATCTTTTTCTTGCACTCCTGCACAGAGTGCTGGTGGCTGCCATGGGTTCACAGCAAGTGCCACCTCCTCCATGCAGCAGCACGGGCTTGAGGTGTTCCCTGCCGTCCGCTGAGAAGCGGCTCCTGATCCAGGTAGGCGTCAAACAGGGCTTCGGTCTCGACCTTGGTAAAATTAGGTCTCTTCCTCCTCCCACCACTGTGTTCCTCCTCTCCCACAACTTGCTCAGTCATTATTTAGCCTGTAAGAATGGCAGTTGTTACCTGTGACTGTGCAGTGCCATGCATGTCCCTAAATCCACATTTCACACTCCCAAACAGCATGCAACTCACCAATAGACTGCAGTAACCGACTATGGCCACTGCAGCCCAATGTCACACTTTTATAGTGCAACCCATGCAAATGAGGCGAGGCACAACTTTAAGTGGATGCAAATTTCAGTGCTGCACCATTGAATGGCTGATTAGATGATTTGCATATGACGGCTGAATATCGCGCTTTTGCGCTTTGCGCAGTTGTGTTGAATGTGCTGAGCCAATGGCGCAGTTCTGTGACATGCGTAGTACACACCTCACTGTGCATGCCCGGGTTGCTGATGCAGGCGTCTGCCGCGCTGCTGACGTGCTGTGTGTGGTAGGCAATGCAGGGCACAGCCACCATTGTGCCAGTGGCGCTATAGTGATGGTCACTACATGGCTCTGTGGCACTGGGCCATCATAGGTGCACTGGGCCAACTGCGCGGTAGGCCACTAATGGCGGTAGCACACAGGCAGCCAATCGTGCTACACGCATTGGGTTTCAATGGCGCTGTGCGTGTCCGTGCGCAAGAGACCCATGACCCTGTGCCCGACCTTTGCCCCCTAGGCACCATGCGTCAGGCATGGGTGCACCTCTATTGTGCTGTTCGGTGACAGTGCGATAGGGAATGGCAGTGCTGTACCGCACAGCATCTGCACATGGGGAGCCACGCTGCAGAGCGCCATATTGGCAGATCGAGCAGAGAGCATGGCATGCAGGAGGGCAGCTCAGTGGTCGGCAATAGAGCTGGCCAACCTAGTGGCCATTGTGGAGCCACACCATGGGCCACTGTTCAGGAAGGCACCCCTGGACAGGTCCAGAACCCAGGTGCGGGAGGAGGTGGCCACTGCACTTGAGGAGGCCACAGGATGGGGGAGGAGCACTAAGCAGTGCCACCACAGGTATGGGGACCTGCAGAGGAGGGAGCCGGAGCTGCTAGCATGCCTGCGGGCACATGCCAGCAGGGTCACAGTGCCACGGCCAGGTAGGTGTTACGTCAACACTCTTATCTTCCATATGGGTAACACTGTTGTATGTGTCCAGCACATGGGGAAGGGACCGTCCGGGGTTGGCTATGGTGGTGTTATCAGGGTGTGGGGTGGGTGGGTCTGTCTGGGTGGGAGAGCACACACCTGGTGGCAGGGGGACTTTGCTATGGGATTGTACTGATGTTCCTTTCTCCATGTTTGCACCACAAGCCCGGAGGAACGCCGCCATGCCCGCAATCTTCGGTGGCAGGAGAAGCAGAGGGAAGCCAGGCGGGGTGAGGGCCCTCACTGCCCACTGGACCGGCCTGATGAAGGTGAGTGCCATAACTCCATGATTACTATTGCATGCTGTGTAACAGGGTGGGCAGCGGGGCATGGCCACCATCCATTGACACCACTGCCATACACGTGACTTGTTACAGTCAACACTGTCCAGTGGCAATGCATGTCTGGGAGTGCATCATTGGTGGTCCATGCGTGCACCAGGTACATGGTTGTGCCACTGCCTTTGCACCACATTGCCATGTCACTAAATGGCTACAGTGGTGCTGTGCGTGACTTGGCCAGTGGGTGTGTGTAGCGTTCCGCATGGCTGTATGTGCCTGGGTGGGCAGGTCATGTGGACGTGATCACTGCGGGTGGTCACACACCATCACAGAGGTTGTCCCACGGCCGTATGCCATGCACAGTGGGCGGGCTGTATGGGGCTGTGCATTCACACCTATTGACTGTGCTCCCTTGTCCTAGGTACACGCCATCTCTGGGAAATAAGGGAGGTGCTGCGGGAGATACTCCAGGTGGCAAGGGCGTCACTGGACATCCTCCGGAGGATTGATGACTCCTGGGTCCTGTGGAGGCACTGACCAAGACGGAGTCAGAGTGGGGAGTGGCGCTTCTGCTAGGGGTCCCTCAGCCCCTGTAATCCCCTACCCCCCTGGACCCACCCTCACACCCCTCCTTTCCCATCCCATTTGTCCACCCCTGCCCCTTACACACCTCCACCTTGTTTGTGGCCCCCCCACTTTGTATATATTTTGTAAATAGTCTTGCAAATAGTTAACTTTTATATGTTTGTTCAATACAGTTATTTTGATATGAATACTGTGGTGGTCTCTGATTTTCAGCGGGCTATAGGTGCTTAGCTGCAGTGGTGTGCATGGCGTCAGGGGTGGTGCAGTCATGGGTATGTGTGTGTGTCCATGTGGAGGTGACTATGGTGTGGAGGCAGCTATCAGTCAGTGTCTGTGGCGTGTGTGTTGTGCCCTGTGCACTAGATGACTGTGTGCAGTGGTCCATGGTGCATGCTCTGTGTCCATGGTGCCCTTATCAGCCCATCCATGGCCTGTGCAGCTGACACACATGCATGTCTGTGACCTGCACAGTCTGCTGGCATGTCAGTGGTGGCAGTCCCTGCAGGGCAGCCACTGTACCCGTCACAATGCTGGGTTGCCTCCTGTCACTGGTGTGGTGCATGTCTGCCTCGGGTGACACTGTGGCCTCAACAATTGTTGTCCCACCTCCATGCTGTGCCTTGTGTGTGTTGCAGGGGATGTGCACCACTGTCTGTGACTTGTGCTCTGGGCAAATGGTGGTGTATGGGTCCACAGTGCCTGCACAAGGTGGCTGGCACTCCAGTGCCATGGAGGACTGTGGGTTGTGTGTACACAGTTTACATGGGCCCACACTGGGGGCTTGGTTGCCCCACCACTGCGTCCCTGTCTTGTTGTGCCCTTGGGTATGGGTGGGTGTCTGTCCATGCACTGTGTGGCATCCAGTGTGGTGCATGCTTCCATGCACCACTGTGGGTGTCTGTGCTGGCTGTTGTGGCCAGTGGTGGGTCAGAGTGTGTCATTGGAATACTGTGCAGGGTGCTGTACCACTGGTGGTCATGTCCGGGGCATGCCCTGTCCCGTGTGGGGTACCTCGTGTGCTGATGCATGGTCAGTCTCTCAGCTGTACCTCGGGGGCTGTGCGTGGTGGCACTGTGTATGCCATTGTTGCATTGCTGTGTGCTGCCACCCACTGATGGGTGCTTGTGGTGGGGCTGCCTTGCATGGTTCTGTGGTGCACAGGGTTGCAGTGTCACAGTGGGGGTGGTGGCATGCATGGGGTTTCCTACAGTGGTGGTCACTGCTCCTGGGGGGGTGTCTGGGGGTCACAGTGCAGGGTGCGCTTTGCACTGGGGGGATGGTGTGGCACGGGGTGGTCAGCCCTCCTTGTGTGTCAGTCACAGCTTGCCAGGGAGTGTGATGGGGCACCATGGCCCGGCTGTGGGTTGTTTGATTGTTTCCATGGGCCGGTGGTTATTCAAGCCCTCCCCCAGTTGTGCAGTGCATGGGGTGTGGGGGGACGATGTCTGTTCTGCTGTGTGTTCCTGTGCTCATCTGTAACATGGGTGGTGGGCCCCTACCTCCCTGGTTGTGCAGTTGCATTGCTCTGCTGCTGGGGGGCATCCCTGGTTGCGCTATGGCGCCTCTGGACTGCTCAGCTGCACATCTCTTGTTGCACTATGGTGCATCAGATCTGCTCAGCTTCCCCTCCCTAGTTGTGCTATGGCGCAGGTGGTGCGATATTCATTCGTCGGCTGTAGGCCCACTTTGGCCTGCTCCCTTTTTGAATATCGCGCCTCTTGCGCATGGGCGCAATGGACTTGCGCTTGCTCCTGCTATTGCACACTTTTTGGGCGCAGTTTGAATATTTGGGCTCGTGTGTTTATTTAGTTATTTAACTGTCAGGGAATGTGAATTTTTAAGGAAGTTTATTACAGATGGTAACAGGAAGACAGTAAGTCTAGTGGCTGGATGTTGGAGTTCCAAGACAGTAAGAACAAAGGCAATTGCACTGCAAGGATTTTTTAGAAATATAAAATAATTTCCTTTTAGTGCAATTATTTAACTAATTAAAGTTTCTGCAGCTTGTGGAGAATAATTTTGTAAGAAGTGTAAGCTCTATTGCTCCTACAACTTAATTCTATATTTGCCAAATCTACTCACCAGCTCTGCATTCCCCCTCTCCAAAAAAGCACAGCAAATGCCCACAAAGCTTCATAGTATCCTTTATAAGCAATGTTTTTGTCCACTATAACCGGAGTAAAATGTACTGGATTTGATATGTTTGATTTGGGAAATCATTTTTTGTCTGCTATAACCAATTGTCCATTGTAAGAGCGCCCATTATAAGTGGAGTGCAAAATGTTAGACAGGAACATATTACACACTTATCACTCAATGTTAGAAGTCCTACTAACAAAATAAATGAGCTCACTACCTTGGTTAAAGATGAGAACCCTGACATTATTGGAATTACAGAGACACAGTGGAAGAAGGGGGACCAGTAGGGAAATGACATATCTGGGTACAACCATTTCCTGTGAGACCAAAAGGAGAGTAAGAGAGGAGGAGTTGCATTATTAAAGAATGGTCTCCCAGAGATGCACATGTGGACCTACAACTATGATGGATGTCTAATTTCTATTGCCACTAGAGATAGTCCCTTTTTTAACAAATATCCATCAGAATTTCAATACCCAAATTACCACAGTTCAACATACCTATCAGTTGATACTTCTGTACCTGTCTCCTCATGCAAATCTAGCATTTTCAGTTCCTATTTTTGCTCAAAGTGGCAATAGTGCTGATTGGGTTCTCTGAGGTGACTAGCGCTCCAGTGACATAATGGCAGAAACAGCTTCGCTGGCCCAGGTCTGGAATAGACCATATGAACAACACACTAAAACAGATCCTTACTGACCTGGCTGGAATAAAAATAAGTTCTCATAGATCTGCTATGATACAGTTAATTTGAATCAACAGCTTGAGTCTGCTGAGAACAGGGTGGCAGCAGCAGAAGACACTAGTGATACTCTGTTAGCATAGATGAGGTAAAGGGAAACCACAATTCAATGCCTCTTGTACAGGGTGGAGAATCTAGAAAGTAGAAGCCGGAATAATAATTTTCATTTTGTCAGCTTTCTGGAGGGCAGCAAAGGCCTGAATGTTTGTGCTTTCCTATAAAATGTTCTCCCCATAAGGGAGCTGACCCAGTAGAATTGGTCCACCACAGAGATCATGTAATGCATCTGGCCTGCTAGCTGCTGCTCCCTTGAGCTCCCGCTCTCCCTTCTTACAATCTTTTATAATCAACAGTTTTTGGGCTAATTTCACGGAGTCTGCCTACCTGACGCTATAGTTCTATCAAAGCAGAAGTCGACTGGGGGGATTTCAGCGTTTTCCGGAGAGATCAACGAGCCAGAATGGAGACTGAAATGAAGGCAGCCCTACCTAGGCATACACCACCAGTCTCGCCTGACAAACAGGCCAAGAAAGCAAAGTCCCAACAGCAATTATCATCGGCCAAACAGCTAAGTGCCTCTCTGCTCTGATGCCGCTATCCGAGGAGCGCTTTCTACAGGAATTACAGCCGTTGAAAGAGACATTACAGGATATCATGGCTGACCTTAAAAATCTCCGTAGCGAGATGGCTGAACTTAAAACCCGAGCAACCGATAATGAAGTGCGCACCCACTCCCTGGAAGTTTGGCGCGACAAAGCTGACCCCGAATTGATAAAATTAAGGCAGCAAATTCCCAAGCTGCAGCTGAAAACGGAGGACCTAGAGGGCCGTAGCAGAAGAAACAATATCTTAATTTTCAGCTTACCTGAAGGGGTTGAGGGTTCCTCTGCTATTGCATTTGTGCAGAAGTTTTTCACTAAGATCGTAGGGCCATCACCACATAATCCTACCTACCTAATTGAACAGGCACATAGAGCTCTACGTCCAAAGCCAGATGATTCTGCTGCATCTAGACCAATGATCATCGGGCTGCTCAACTATCTTGAAAAACAGCATATTCTCTTGAAAGCCAGGGAATTGCATGCCATCCACTGGGAAGAGAAACGGCTGTGTATTACCCAGGACTTGTCCCTTGAAACCCATCAGCAGAGAGCCACAGTCCACCCCATGGTCAGTAAATTGATTGCGGCCAGCATTAAATTCTGGATGGCTTATCCTGCGCACCTCCAGGTCTTAATAGATGGCGTGTGGCAATTGTATGATCCTGTCGCCCAAGCTCAGGCTGATCTGGCAAAGAAGATGCCATCGTTATTCAAAGCCCCATGAGTCAGAATGCACAAATATACGTGTGGGGCTCTGGCTGCATTAATATCCCCCTTTTGTTTTAATCATGTTTTTATTCTTTTTCCTCTCCTTCTAGGTCCATGTTGTTTACCTTAGTTTGGCTCGGTTTGGTGTGGTGTCTACAGGATATGCGATTACTCCCGGTGAAGCGTCGACAAGACTGGAGCCCGGCGAGTACTGACGGAGACCTGCATAAAAGTGAAGACCTGCGCATCATCGTGCTGCTTTCCAAGGGGACTCTTTTTGTACAGCATTAGTTTCCAGGGGGTCTGTCTTTTCTTTTGTTTCCAATGTGGCGGCAGCCCGTCGCTGTTTCTATTCCCTTGGGAAACAACCTGTCCCCTGTGGGTCTGTTTAACTCACTAACTCCGCTGATGCTAAACCGCCCCTTATTTCTCTGCTTCTCTGTTACTGTGTTGGTTATTCACTGTCTTTCGGTTTTGCTTTCTTTATCTTCCTACTTTTCTAGACATTGTCCCTAGTAGATGCCTACTGGCTAAGCAGGGCTTATACCTCCTAGTCTGTCTTCTGCTGTTCTCTTTTTATTTTTGTACCTTTGGCTCTCTTTTTTTCTGTTGTGGTTCCATTGCTACTGCTGGTCTCAGTTGCTTCCTAGTCTATATCTGTGTTCATATTCCATTCCCCTTAGATTTACTCACCTCTCCATTCTCTCCTTCTTTCTTTATTCTTTATCCTTTCCCACTACTTGGTACTTCCCTAGGCTACTTATGTAGTTAGATGTTATTACTCCCAATGGGAAGGTGGTACTTCCCTTCACCCCCTTTTTCTTTTTGCTGTTTCTCAGACTGATGGTGGAGGTGGGCTCCGGGGGGGGGATTGCATTTGGTTAGATATGGCCAACCGCACATACTGGTGATATATGGGGGGTGTACCCTAGTTTCCCTCTTGAGCACTGGCATAATCATCGCCACTTTGGGGATTGTACTGTGGCTTTTAGGGAGGATTGCAGTGCTGGGAATTTTGGCTGGTAAGAATTGCAATACCTTTAGATTGGTTATCATCTCCAGCCTATACCTAGATAATGCTACGCAGGGCGAACCTCCTAGGGTACTAGGGGGACCTCTACCTAATAAGAGTATTACGGTCAGTCCGCTTTACTGGATCTTGGGTAGAGTGTCTGTTGTATATAGTTTTCAGTGGGTAGGATATAGTGGGGGGTTAGTTGGGACTCAGGGTGTTCTACAGTTTGTGATCTTTAATATCATATGGGGTTCTCATTTTATGTCACATGTTTATTGGTTTAAGCAGCTGTTATATGTTCACCGGAGTATGTGGAGCACCAGAATCATCTTATTGGGAGGTTATGTTCACAGAGAGGGATTTGTGGTGTACTCTTTCTATTTAATAATGGGCATGTACATGAGGTATTGGAATATGAATGACCAGTGGTATTAAAAAATGTATAATGTGGAACGTAAGAGGGGCTCGTGTACCTAACAAAAAAGTGCAAATTCTTAAACACTTATCTTTTTTACGGGCCAACATCTCTTTCATTCAAGAAACCCACCTCCTCCTCCTTGGGGAAGCTATCAGCTTACGCAGACAGGAGATTGGGCAAGTCTATGCCTCCGGCATATCAACTGCAAGTGGGGGAACCGCCATTCTAATTCACCGCTCAGTTGCCTTTCAGGCTAAAGCAACTATTACAGACCCATTTGGGGGATACGTATTAGTCCATGGCCTCTTAGATCACACTGAAGTAGTCCTGGGGAGCGTATATGGACCTTTTGGAGGGAATCCTGATTTCTTTCTGGATTTGTTAGATAAACTGCAAACATTCACATCTCTAACACTAATTCTTGGTGGGATTGGAACACCCCCCACCCAGTACTGAATCGATCAGTACCCTCAAGCCTCCTCCATTGCTCATAAGGCGTTCTCTGACTTTTTAGACTCCGCTGGGCTATGCGACCTTTGGAGACTACAAAACCCTAAGACCCACCTTTTCACCTTCCAATCCACGGTACATTCTTCATGGTCTCGGTTGGACTATATTTTTCTTAGCCACTCACTTATGCTGGGCCTAGGTGATTCCACCATAGAACCGATTGTTATATCGGATCATGCAGCAGCCTGGGTGTCCATTGTATTAGATCACAATTTTCAAAGAGACCCGGTATGGCATTTAAATATGCAGCTTCTGAAGAAAGATTATGTTATCACCAGGATTTCAGATCTGATTCAGATATTTCTTGGCCATAATCATGGATCTGCTGCAAGAGCAGATGACGAGTGGTACGCATTAAAATGTTACTTGAGAGGGGAGTTTATTAGACTCGCCTCCACTTGTAAACGGAAAAGAGAGGCTACTGCTGCATCACTTCTGGCTCAGATTAGGTCACTCGAGCACTCCTTCCCTTCTCCTCCCCCGTCGGACACTCTGAAAACATTTCTACATTTAAGGACTCAATATTGCCTGTTATTACAAGAAAAAGCGGAATTTGCCATACTAAGAACTCAAGCAAAATATATTGAGCAGGGAGAAAGGGCGAGTCATCTTTTAGCTTTGTGGCTGAGGAAACTGGAAGCCTCTAGGCTAATTGCTTCCATTGAAGCTTCTGATGGGGCTGTTAAAATCCACCCTAAAGACACTGCCTCAGTTTTTAAACAATTTTACTCTTCTCTATACAATAAACGTGCCCTTCCCCCATCTCAAAGTGAGGTGCTAGACTACTTATCTACTTCTTTGTTACCAACTCTCTCTCCTGTGCAGCAGTCCTTTCTAATCGCTCCCATTTCTCTCCAAGAAATATTATCTGCTATTAGTGAGTTGGCACCGGATAAGGCCCCTGGTCCTGATGGCCTACCATCAAATTTCTATAAAATTTTTGCTAAAGATCTTGCACCTTGCTTGTTACGTTTGTACCAACACATGTTCTCAGGACAAATCCAAGACCCAACCTTATTGGAGGCCTCAATTATTCTCCTTCTCAAACCTGATAAACCGCTGCACTCCCCAGCAAGTTATCGCCCAATTTCCTTGCTAAATTGTGACGTTAAAATTCTTGCTAAGATACTCGTTAATAGGATTGAACAAGTCTGGACCTCCCTTCTCAGTCCCGAACAAATAGGTTTTGTGGCCGGTAGAACCTCAGCAGATCATCTTCGTAAACTTTCATACATTATCCAGTCAGCAAAATTCTCCCCTGCTCCAATGGCACTAATTTCTTTAGACGCAGAAAAGGCATTTGATAGGGTCAATTGGAACTTCTTGTGGACCACATTACAGGTAATGGGTTTTCCCAATGACTTTATTAGATGGATTCAAACTCTATACCTCTCTCCCAGGGCTAGAATATACCGTAATGGAGTATTATCCGAGGCTTTCCCTCTCTTTTCAGGCACACGGCAGGGATGTCCACTCTCCCCATTAGTATCTTGAGCCTCTTATCAGGCATTTGAAATCCTCCCCTCTAATTGTCGGTATACTAGTAGGGAATAGTGTCCCCTTGCTTTCGGTTTATGCCGATGATATACTCCTTTACCTTTCGAATCTGGTCTCCTCCTTAAAAGAGGCTTTGGTTGTCATTGATAATTTCGGGAAATTTTCGAATTATAAACTCAATACTGGTAAAACCAAAATCTTTCCCCTTAATCATTTAACATATAGTTTGGCTTTTAGTCAATTTGGGATGAAGTGGCTCCACGTTCCATCAGATATTTAGGATCTATATTACCTCGAATCTAGCTTTGTCGCGGAAGCTTAATTTTGAGGATCTATGGCACAACATTCACCAAGACCTAATAAGATGGAAAAATCTCCCACTCTCGCTATGGGGCAGAATTAATACTATCAAGATGAATGTCCTACCTAGATTATTTTACCCCTTAAACATGCTAGATACGTGGTTACCGGTGTCCTTCTTTCAATGTATTGATTCTGGGGTCAATTCATTAATATGGCGAGACAAAGCAACCAGAAGGTTGTATATTAAATTGTCCCAGCCTAAGGAATTAGGAGGGCTTCGCCTTCCCAACTTTCTATTTTATTATTGGGCCTCTCATTTGCATAAGTGTGGGAAATGGCTGGCTATACCTGAACTCCTTACTCATCATGATTATGTCCCACTATGGTTGCAAATTGAATCGGACTTGTTCATGTCTCATAAATTAGCTCCAGCATCTCTTTTTTATACATTAAGGAAAAATATACCTAAAGCTTTACAGCCTCTCCCGATCGGTATTTCATTAAGAGTTCTTTCTCAGCTGTTTAGTCATTTCAAGGTGTCCCCAATTTTAGATTTTCCCAACCTATTTGTGCCAATCTGAACCTCAAAATAGGAAGCGCCCCTATAACTGGAAGTTGGTTACCAATTTCCCCTGTGCACACTGTTGCTGATTTTTATTCGCAGGAACGTATTCTAACTATGGAAGAGATTTTACTTAAGTTCGGCTGGCCGTCATCAGCAGTCTTTAAAGTTCTTCAGCTTAAGCATCTTTTAATTAAAACATTTGGGTGTAAAATTAAAACCTCGCAAATCGCTGATTTTTTTCAGCAAATCTCTGTTTCCACTAATAAACCGCACGGTATAGCTAAATTGTACGGCCTGCTTTATACTTCTCCGCAATACCCACCAGCTGCCAGTTCTAAGAGCTGGCAAAGGTTCTTCCCAGACAAAGACATAAACTGGCAACGAATATGGAGGGATTTATACATATATATCACACTCAGGACCGGTATAGATTAACACAATATTGTATTATACATAACCTCTATTATACTCCCGTTAAATTGGTTTGGATGAAGCACATACCTGTCAACACATGCTCCAGATGTAATAAAGAAGAAGGTTCGCTTCTACATATATTATGGTCATGTGACAAAGTATCTCCCTTATGGAGGCAAATAGAATCAACTCTGGACCCATTGCTGGGCCTACAGGGCATTTTCTCTCCCTCAATTTGTGTTTTTGGGGATTACTCCGAAATTCAGGTGAGGGAGAAAAGATTCCATATGGCCCTAATTTCAATGATGGTTAAAGAGTTGGTGCTTGTACACTGGATGGATCAAGCCTCTATTTCCTATACAGAATGGCTGCATGAAATGTCTTTTGCACTTCGTGTTGAGCTACTAATAACAAATGTGAATCATCACCAAGCTTCCTTTAATAGTAAATGGAGGAAATTATATGCCCTTTATTTGAACTGATAAGGTACATTAGCTGGGTCACAAGCCTCTCAACCGAGCTATTTTCTCTCCTTTTGCCTTTTCATGTCCCTCCTTTTTCCTGAAAGCCCTCCATGTTTTCCACTGGGCCACTTCTTTTCTTCTGTGTTACTTCTTCTTCCCTTTCTTATTTCCTGTTTTATGCAGTGGATTACTTACTCAGATTTCTTTCTTTTTTTAATCAATATGGCCTTAACAGGATGGTAATTGTGTACACCACAGCATGAGAGGTGGGGGGTTTGGTAGATTACTTACTGTGGTTCTTATATTCCTTTGAATGTTGGATTTTCTGGTTTACTTATCTTCTTGTTAACTCATGTGGCATACTATCTATTGTTCATACTCTGCTTGGTTATACTGTATTATGTGTTATAATCAATAAAGTATGTTAAATTAAAAAAAAAAAGAATTGGTCCACTACTCCATAGACCTCAACCCAAGCTTGGTGAGTGCTCTCATCCCATCCTAGCCAAATCCCTATGCCATGTTGTAAAGGAATTCATTTTGTGTCTTGCAAGGACAGAGGTTTGCTGCTCTGACAGTCATCCATGTGTTCCAGGAATTAGTGGTAGAGCGTGGGGTGGATCAAGATGGCCAATGGAGCAGTAGCCTGAGTGTAACTCTATACACCTTGGAGAAAAAGTTTGTTTTACCTGGCGGTTTTGAGCTCCTTATTGATTCAAAACAGAATAAATTTGTCAGTAAGACTTTGGAGTTTGTGTCCCCAAGGTCTGCTCCGCTAGATCAGTGGTTTCTTCCAGGACTACACAGCTCAGAGTGTGCTGGTAGTGAGGGCAGCACTCCGACCTCCTCGTACGCAGCTGAAAAGTTACCTCCTACTTGCCTGGCTAAAACTAACTTTGATATGGCAGATTCAAGAAGACAAAGTTATCAGCAACAGCAAACAGATCCAGTACAGCAATTTTCTCCTTTAGAGGCAAGGGAATATAAGCTGGAGTCATTGGGCAGAGCATTAGATAAATTGCTCACTTGGAATCAACATAACGACCACAGGTTTGATGCCTTGTAAAAAAAAACAGAGTTCCTTCAGACTGAAATTAATCAAGTTAAAGCATCTGAGGAGGCAACAAAGAAAGTAGTGAATGAGCACACTAATTTAATAGCAAAAACAGGAAGCCAAAATTACGACCCTAGAGGCAAATTGTGTTAGTTTACTAAAAGAAAATTATAATATAAATTGCAAGTTGGAGAACAGTGAGAACTTACTATGCTACAGAAACATGGATTTAGGGAATACCAAACCAGTTTGATGCAGATTTCACAATGTAAGAGATTTGGTGAAAGACAGCCTTGTTAAAACTTTTGATTTACTGCAAGATAACCCCCCTCTGATAATTAAAGCCTTCAGGGTCCCAAAGAAGCAATAAAATCCTTCTGAATCAATTAAATCAACCATTCTGGCTGCCTTTGGGTTTGATTCAGACAGAGACTTTGTGTTCAAGCTAGCCAGACTGAGAGGATCCTTGAACTATAAGAACAATAAATACTACATTTATCCAGATTACTGTTATGATACACCACAACGTCAAAAATTCTTGGCATATTGCCGAGAGATTTTTGAAACAGGAGCTCAGTTCTCCTTGTTGCCCCCTGCCATGGTAAAGGTATCGAAAGATTTCAAAACTAACATTTTCTTCGAAATTGACCAGTTGGTTGCATACTTATGAGCACATTATTCTGCTCAGGACACAGTGGAATCCCCAATTTCTTCTGAGAGGGACATGATGGGGCATGCTGATAAGATGGACATTTAAAGCAAAAAGTTATATTTACTGAAGACTCCATCAAGAAAATAATTTACATAAATGTTGCTCAGGTGCCATATGTCAGTGTGCTACCACCCCTGCCTGCTGTCCCTGGTACAGGTTAAGGGGCCTGGGTTCTGCTATGGTGACAGTTGGGGGTTCGTTCCCAAAGATATAGAAAATAGCATGGTGCCTCCAACTGAGTAAGTTATTAGTGAGCCAGGTATCTGCTTGGTACAGCCCCTGGGATAGTGTATCTACCCACCTCCCCACCAACCACTCTGCACACTGAGTCCCCAATAACCTTGATCTACCATGAACCATAAATCTGTGCAATAGGCAAATGCAATAAACTTCACTAACACAGTAGTTTTAACAAACAAACTCACAGCTTTACTTGGAGAAAGGGCTAGGGAAGGGATACCGGGACAAAGGATGGCTGTGAAGAAAAAGATGGTTCATGAAAACACTTAATAATAGTAACCATTTGGCCCCACAGGCCAAGCCCACTCCCACTGGTACCAGTGTTCCCAGATTGTCCTTAGGGATACCCACTAGGTGAAGGCCAGGTCAGTGCTATGTGTTGGCCAACGGTTGGGGCCCTGAAATTTTTGCGAAGTGCTTTGTTTAAGAAAAACAAATTCCCCTTTACCCTTTCCAGGAGCCAAGTCCTGAGTACTCACTGTTCATTGATCTCAAAACCGGGGGTATGGAGCTCCTTGGTTCAGTGCAACATAGTGCAGGGGAAGGCAGGCCTTGGTTCCCCTTGGCAGGATGGACTTGCTCAAGGATCTTGCAGCTGGTCACCTTGATTGTAGTTCTGGATGCTTGTCACTTTCAGCCACTTCTGGCCCATTGCAGAGCACTGTTGCAGGATCATACCAGCCCCAGAAGGCCCAGAACCTGGAGTGGCTTCACAGCCCAACTCTTCACAAAGGATCACAGGTGCCCTAGCACCCCAGCAAGCTCTGGTGACCTCCTGAGACAAGGCACCCCACTCAGAAGGAGTTTGCAGGTTCCCTCCCTGGCTCTGAGTGAGAACCCCTCCAGCAGTGTGAGTCCTCAGTAGTCCCTGCACCAAATTCAGGAATCACAACAATCATAGGCAATTTCTCCACTGAGATCCAATACCAGTGGCTGGGGTGCTAACTGACAACCTTTTCGACACTGGTGCATGCAGCAGGGAAATTTCCGGCCATCAGATCTCTTTCTTTTCCAGACAAGCAGATGTCTTTCAGCTGCAACTATGGCACAGCTCTCGGCCAGTCCAACAGTTTACTTAGAAAATTCAGCACCCAGCTAGCACCCAACTGCAGAGATGCTTTGCCCCTTCAGTATCACAATTTCAGTCCCAAACAACTTAAGTGGACTCTCAGCAGCACTGTAGCACTCAGAATATCCACACAATCCTTTCAGGCAATTCAGCTACTGGTGCAGGGTTTCTGCAGCATCCAATTGCTCGAAGCAATAATTAAGCAACTTCTCAGTACCTGGAGAATCAGGACCACTGTTCAGTTTCTCTCTCTTTCTCTCTCTCTCCCTCCTTCCCTCTCTCTCTCTCTCTCTCTCTCTCAATCCAGTTCTGCAAGCAGCAATCTCCAAAAAGGACCTGGGAAAGGCCCTTTCAGTTCAAAGTCCACTCTCACAGGATACCTCCGACTTGTACAGAGCCCAGGAACAGACTGACCAACTCACAGACAGTCCACAGAGTTTCAGCCAATAATCAAGAATCCTGACTGACTGATGGAGCCTATCAAGAATCCATAACCATAGAGATCAATATTTCCAGCTGATTTATTGGGGCATGATCTAGGCACCTGAATTAGTCCTCTCTTTTTCCAAGGAGTCCTTTTGATTCAGTTTTAGGCACCTAGATCACTGATTAGCTGTTAGACAGGGGTCAAGTGTCATAAAGATGTCAGCTCCCAGGCAGTCCTATGGAGCCCCATACAGTTCAGTGAAGTTCCTCCCCTTCAAAGGTCTGATGCAGCCAATCAAAGTACTTTTATCAGTTAATGCCCCCACCAGATTACAGCTTCTTTAGGGCTCTTTCAAACAAGCCCCCATCATGCAGCTAGCCTCCATAGTTCTGTTGTCACTGCTGCTGAAACTCCATCCCCCTAGGCAGCAGGCAGAAATCTCATTATTATTCATGGGGCACTCATAAATATTAATAAACCCCTGAGTGCCCTCACATTCATATTGTATTTTTAAACATCCAGGGAGCATCTGTCCAACTCCTTTCAGGTGTCCAGTCCCCATGGAAGCTAAAAGAGGCACCAGGACTGTGGACACACTCTCCGGCCGACCGCAAAATAGGCAGTTGGCACATCAAAGCATAGAACCATGCATGAGCAATCGCTGCTATGCACCGAACTGCAAGAGAGTGCACAGCGATCATGGTTTAATTTCCTAAACCCAGCTGGGCTAAATGGTGGAACACCCACAGTTGGGAGCCACTTTGGGGTGCAGAGGACCCAAGAAAACAACCCACAAGTGCGAAGACCACGGGGAAACCCAAAGAACACAAGGGCTAACAAGGTAAGCCCCTGGGGGGGGTTACATAAATTAAATAGCTAAGGAAGAGGGGGGCACTTATGATTTAAAATAAGGAATTGAGAAAATATATTGTCTCTGCTAGTTGGCTGATTTATCTAATGTTTGTCTCCTTCTTGTTTAAGGTATCACCCCCCTCACCCTCCATATATGAATTGGTCTAGTTCCTATCTAAGTGTTAAAAGAGGATTAGAAATATCTGTATAATATGTTGCTTGTAGTTAAAGGTGTCATCTTACACATATGAAAAACTCCAAAATAAAAAGTAAAAAAAAAATAAGTAATTATTGGTGGAGCTATCAAAACATCGTAAAGCTTACCCTGAAGTATGACGAAAGCTGCATGCCAGGACCAACAATTTACTATCAGATACCCAGCCACCCTTCACTTGATGCATAATGGAGTCCTCAAGCACTTTAACACATTACAAGCTGCTGGGGTCTTTATTGCCACCACTGGCCCGCTACTGCTGACTCGTCCTCCCAGCACCAAGTATCTCCTGGCAGGGGAACCCCCGCTCCACAATCCATGGAACATGTAACCTGTATCTCCCTAGATTTCTCAGACCTGAGCACTGGACACTGGCATACAGCATCTCAACCCCATAGCACAACCCTGGTGCCCAGCTTCCCACACAAAGAAGAAAAGGTCCCAGAGAGTGAGGACCAATGAATTACAACCTCAACAACCTCCCGGTCCAGCAGTAGGAGCTGTAGCTGGAAGTCACTCCATATTCTGAAGATATTGCCACAACCCTGGTGGGAAAAAATTTGTTGCACTGTGACAGGCTAACACAGCTCAGCATACAGATGAGGGAGCCCCCGATCCACTGGAGCTAAACCGACATTGGCTCACTAGCCCCTCTCCTCCTGGGCCATAGTAGCAGCTATGACTGCTCTACCCCAGATGCTTTTTGAGTGGTGAAGACCAGACCCCATTCAGTCTACGCCCTGCTGCATTGATGATGCTGGCCACAACTTTGAAAGACATTATCCTTTACTGATGCTTTGACATTCTCAGACTGAGCCACACATGTAACTAACTGAAATGGTGACTTTTTTCTTTTTTATCTCTCTGACTTGCATTTACTGGTAGATGGGGGAGAGGGAGCAAAAGTAAACAAAACAAAGAAAAAAACTAAGGGACCAGGCCAAAAGTTAAAAAGTTATTTATGTCTGCACATTGTTCAGTTTTGTGAATAGCTCCTGTGTCCCTGCCTCCAGATGGTGATAACTTTACAGTACTTCCCCATCCCTCCACTCTGGTCCCCCCCCCTCATTGATAATGAAGTATGTATGAGGATGCATTGGAATGGAGTTATATTGCCTCTTTAATTTTCCACAGCCCTGTGGAGGTCCAAATGAACTCCAGTTCCATTCATGCTGTGATAGATTTGCATTGTATACTTTATTTGCTGACAGTCCCTGCCATGTCATCCAACCATTCCAAGCCATAATATAGGCAAATATCCCACAAGGAGGCTCCCCACAGCTCAGACCACCACCTGTTCATTGGCTCCCAAATGTGCCCATACAGTACAGAGCCAGCCTGATGAGATGGCTGACACTAGAATATACTAGTAGTGAAAGGGATCCTTACTTCAAACTCCTGAGCTATGTTGGTACATCTGGGGGCAGACAAGTCAGGATATATGACTTACACTCCATGGAGCCATCAAGTATATCCCCGGGGTAGTTTTTCTTCCTTAAAATGATCCCTCTCCTCTTATCCCCAGACCTCAGCTCATTTTTAACCCCTCCACTACCTAGGATCAGTTCATATCCTTGGTAGTAGAGCACTATCAGGTTTAAACTGGTAGTGAGAAGTTGGTAGTGGGAAATGTTGAGAGTTAGTGCAAATGATTGGAGTCATATCTGAGTTTTTATTGGGTTACATCAAAGGGTGAACTGTATGCAACAGAACTGTTGTATTTTTGGGAGTTAAGGGACTTTGTGCTGGGTCATAGCTAACAAGGGAATCATGCTGGGGATTATATATGTGATCGTTATTCTGGGGATGGATGTTGTTATTGCTGAAGGTATTTACCATCAGTATGCAAACACCCATAATCAGAATGTGGTGGGTCATGAAAATATGCTAGGTAACTACATTATATCACAAAATCACTTAATGGGAATCTGTTACAAATATGTAGGCTATAACATTGGATTTGCTATGAGAACATCTATGGGGCTGTTGGGGATGTTGTTTCTTCTAGTGGACATAATAAAGGTCAATCTGTTATTAGGGGCTGGGGATATTGAATGTAATCCCGGCCGAATGACAAATGACCTAGCAGATCTAGATTATTTTACAAATGTTGGTAAAGGCATGCAAATTATGCATTTCAGTGCTCGCAGCCTTGTTTCTAAATCACATGAGGTTGAGGCATGGGTCATTAACTATCAGCCCGATGTGTTGGCAATCAGCAAAACATGGCTATATGCCTCAATAACAAATAGCCACATTAATATTGATGAGTATACAGTTCATAGAAAGGACAGATTGACAGGAAGGGTGGGTGGTGTTTTATTTTATGTTAAAAACAATTACACTGTACATGAGTTTGATATAGTGACTAGTCCTCTTAAATACTGTGAACTGTTATCTGTCCAGATTGTTATTGCTATGGTGAAGAAATTGACTATATGTTGTGTTTATATTCCTCCTAAATTCAATACTGAGGGTCTACAGGCGTTCTCTGAGTCATTAGCCTTTAACACTGTAGGAGAAATTATTGTGTTGGGAGACTTTAATTCTAATTGGTCTGGGAATGGAGTAGCTGGGCTGACTGGAGTTTTGTCACATACTGGTCTTCAGCAATTAATTAACATCCCCACAAGATTGAATTTAAAAACGAATAAGCATACTGTGCTCAATTGGCTTCTTACAAATAAAGAAAATCATATTTTGAGGTGTGGTCTGGTTTCAGACTCATTAAGTGATCACCATCCTATATTTTGTCTTTGGAAACACTCAGATAAATCTACAACAAAACCTATGGTTTCTGGGTTTAGAAACTTTTCAGATTTTTATGTTTCTGGATTTAGGAACAGCCTGCAGAATATAGATTGGTCTTTTCTTGAAGTAATACCTAACATTAACTGTGCATTGCATTACTGTGTAGCAGAGGTCACTAGAGTATTGAATATGTACACTCCTTTTATCAGAAGACGTGTTAGAGGTAAGGAATCTAAATGGTTGACATCTTCTTTATTTAAATTAATGGAGAAGTGGGACAAACTGTGGAAACTTTATAAGAAAAATCAAACAGTTGTAAATTTACAGAATTACAGGTGCCATAGGAAGAGATGTAAGGTTGAGATTAAAAAAGCAAAGGCCCAATATTTGAGGCAACAGCAAACAGCTGGATTGACAAATAGTGCTAAATTTTGGAAAACTATTAATAGCATGTTAGATCCCCAGCATGAACCTAAGTTTCACAGGAACAAAGGTAGTGAAAAGTTAACAGATCCTTTAACAGTGGCAAATTAATTTAATACATTATTTACAGACTTGGATCATTATACAGTACAACATAAACTCATTTTGGTTGGTGATAACTCGGGGGGCTGTATGGACAATCCAAAATTTTACATAATGGCAGTTACTTATATGGAGGTGTATAAACTTCTGAAACAACTCAAGACAGACAAATCTTGTGATTTTGATGGTCTGTCTCCTAAACTGTTACAACTGGTTTCAGCACAGTTGGCATATCCAGTTAGTTTGATCCTTAATCTATCCTTTTGTTTGGGAGAAGTACCTGATATGTGGAAATATTCATATGCAATACCAATTCATAAGGCAGGTTCAGTTAGTGAATTTACAAACTACAGACCAATCTCTATTCTGTTGGCTCTATCCAAATTGCAGGAAAAAATTGTCTTTGGCCAGTTAACTGACTATATGGGAAAATATAGTCTGTTATCACAATGCCAGCATGCCTTCAGGAAGGGGAGTTGTGTTGAGACTGCCTTGGTTGAGTTCTCAAGCGCGGTCCACAAAGGCATGGAGAGGGGTGCCTGACTGGGGCCGCATTTGTGGACTTGACCAAGGCATTTTATTTGGTTGATCATTCTATTTTAGCTGAGAGACTAAAGCATAATGGGGTAGGGACACCAGCATTTTCTTGGGTGTCAAATTATTTATCAAATAGGTTTCAGATGGTAAAAATTGGGAACAGTTTATCTGATAAAGCCATGGTTAAGTGTGAAGTCCCCCAGGGCTCCATACTGGGGCCAATCTTATTCTCTATTTTCTTTGATTCTGTTATTTCATCTGTTAAGGACGCACAAGTGGTTATGTATGCAGATGATGCTGTTGTTTATTGTCAGAGTAGAGTTTAGTTAGAACTTAATGTAACTCTAACTAAAGAACTTAAAGCAGTTCAAAATTGGCTTACAAACAATAAATTAGTATTAAACAAGCAAAAACCAAAAACCATGGTATTTGGTACCCCTGTTAAGCTGAAAGTTATTGGCTCTAGCTTACAAGTTGAGTCATTAGATTGGGCTCTGTATGAAAACGTAGATAGTTTTAAGTATTTGGGGGTCGTTCTAAATCCGACATTGACATATGAGTCACATATGCATGCTGTTATGTCTAAAATTCATTCTAAAATAGCATTATTATACAGGTTGCGCAGTTTTTTGAGTGACGAGGCATGCTTAACCATTGCTAACCAGTGTCTGTTGCCCATTTTGAACTATGCTTCCATAGTAGTAGACAATGCTTCTTATAGTACAGTAAAGCGGAAATTGATATTGTTGCACAAAATTGGAAGATTTGCTTTATTAGCATCTAAAACAGTTCATCATTGCACTGTATTAGAGAATCTTGGATGGCTACCTGTGGAACATTACCACAAGTATGTAATGTCTAAATTTGTTTACAAAACTCAACAAACAGGGGTACCTTCTAATTTAAAAAAATCTATCTGATACTCCTCGTTTTAAATTGTACACTAGATCATCAGGGGATCCAACTGTGTTAAAAATGTCATTTTTGCACACCTCAAGAGGACAACGGTCATTTGCATATTATGCACTTACAACTTGGAATAATATTCCAGCCTACATAAGAGGTATGGGTTGTTATGGGTCATTTAC
This sequence comes from Neoceratodus forsteri, assembly GCA_016271365.2. Classification (NCBI taxonomy): domain Eukaryota; kingdom Metazoa; phylum Chordata; order Ceratodontiformes; family Ceratodontidae; genus Neoceratodus; species Neoceratodus forsteri. The sequence continues at coordinate 1,649,357,289 of CM057450.1, forward strand.
AGTAGTTCTGAAAAAAATATTTTATGAATGTGTCTAAGTATAATTGTTTTCCAGACTGATATTTGTTGAAGATCTGCTGACAATGAAATTCATAATTTCTGTGATATTTTCTTAATGGTTTAAATTGTATTAGAGTCTTGTATTTACACTTCTCATGAGATTTTATATGACGTGGAATTTGTATTCCTATTTAATTCATGTTTTGTATCAATGCACAATCTTCTTGATGTTTGTTCTGCTTATGTGTTCTGACTGACCATGGGTCGTACCTGTAAAAGGGATTGTATCCCAGTGTGCTTACCCATATACAAATAAAAATCAAATCAAATAAAATCAATATGGCCTGAGTACGGGTTCTGGTAAATGCACTCAAATGATTTATTCATTTATTTATTTATTTGAATATTCGGAAACAACCTTTGAGTATACACTGTTTTACAAAGGTTCCACATCAGTATGTAAAACAGCAGAGACATAACAAAAACTTGACAGTTAACACAAAACATAAGATTGCTATGTAATACAGAAAATAGATAAATAATACATTTGAGTAACCTAGACAACTGAAATTAAACAGTGGGAGGTGATTCCCAATTAGCAACATATGGCATAGCTGCCCAAGGGGAGCTGGTCAAGGTAGAGTATTGGAAAGGGTAGGAGAAAGAAATGGGGGATTGTGGATGAAGGGTAGATTAGAGAGAGAGAGAGAGAGAGAGAGAGAGGAGAGAGAGAGAGAGAAAGGAGAGAGAGAGAATGGGATTGGGAGAGGAGAATATTGGGAGAGTGGGCGGAAGGGAGGTGTTGGTGGAGTATGGAGGGAAGGGAGTTGGAGGAAGCTGGGGGGGTGACAAGGGATGGCAGGTGGGGGTCCAGGGTAGGTAAAACAGGAGGAAAGCTCAGACAGATGAGGGGGATATCCTGGTTGAGGATATGGACTCAGGTAAAGGAGTCAAAGGTGTTTAAAAGGGGGTATCCAGGTTGAAGATATGGATTAATTAAGGCAGTCGCAGGCATTTGAGTTCAGCAGGTATTGCTTCAGTTCTCTTTTAAAGGACTGAACATTTGTTGTATTAAGAGCTGCAGCAGGGATCTCATTTAGCCATAGTAGAGCTTGGTACATGAAGGATCTTTGTCCTAGGGAAGTTCTACAAAATGGGACATCAAGCTGTGTTGTCACTGTTCTTTGTGTGTTGTATTTGGAGCTTGCTTCCTTTATCAGGTCTGCAATTCAGGTATGGGTTAGGGAGTTCATGGCTCTTCTCCTTAGCAGGCAAGTTTGGTATCTGATTCTGGATTAAAGTGGTAGCATGTGGGCCAGACTACACAGGGTACAAGTGTGCATGAAATGGTCAGCATTTAGCAATAGTCTGCAAGCCTTGTTAAGGACAGTGGCAACCCTTTTGAGGGCCATATCAGTGGCAGCACCATAAACCACCATCCTGTAGTCGACCAAGGAGAGGACAGAGATGGAAACTAAGAGCCAGAGGGCTTCAGCAGTTAGGCTTTTCTTGTGCCTAAACAGGAAATGATGGTCTGGGGAGGGTTACTCCAGCAATATGCTGCATCTGACATTATTACTGTCTCTCCACATTTTCAACTGCCTAGTTCATTTTTTCCTTTTCCTTCTTCAAGAGTGTGCATTAACCTAAGGAGGCATTTGTACAACCTGTTGCCATGAATTTGATTAATTATCAAATATACCCTGAGTGTTGTTCAAGTACTGAGGGAGAAGAGGAGTAGGCTGCAGTACTTTGCACCTTAGCAGGAGATGACTGGCATTTGATTTTACCCCATATCTATACTGCTGAGCTAAGCTGGCTACATGACACCATACTGACATTTAGATGTGGCATGTCTCTTAGTAGTCCACTGGTACATCACTAACCCATTTCACTCCTCATTGTTTTCTCACCTGTTTCACAATATGATTGGTGGAGTAGCAAAATGATTGTGGTTTTTTACCTTGTAATGTACTGGTATCTTCAAAAGTATGGGTGTAGGAGTGACCCCAGTTCTAGTATACTTCTTTCAGAGTGTAGCTCTAGACAAAAGCTTGTCCTTTGCACAGGACTCTCCTAGCTGTCTTGTTGGGTCCCTTGATACTCTGGATTTTATGCTGGCAGGAACCCCTCTAGTTTTCTAAGGTATCTGCAGGTGTCTTTCTGATTCTAACATGAATGTATAGACTTTGTTGTGATATCTCTCCTCATTTAGAAAATGGTTGCACATTTCCTGAATTCTGACTGGTTAAGGGCATTGGCAAGGTGGGCATTCATGAGACAACAATGCCCACCTAAAAATAAGATCTACCTCCAGCTGCTTGTTTACCTAGCCCAACCCCATATAATCACTGCCCACATAGAATTTTGAACATCACTGTCTGTTGTTTGTCACTTAATGAGTGAAAGAAGGTCTGCCTGCAGAATTCCCCAACATACCAGTGGAAAGAAAGAAGCATCACAAACAGCCTTAAAAAAATATTTAATTTGTTAAAAAGTTTATCCTTTAGTGCTACTACAGAGCATTTTCACTCTGAGTGCTACTCGTGCCTTCCACCCCTAGACAACCCACCCACTGCATTAACTGCCAACAGGGCATCTCTATTTGTAGGAGACAAAATCAAGAAAGCATCATTGATTTCATCGTGGACAAATGCTGCAGTCTCATGATTGGTCTTCTCCCATTTATGCTTAGCTGTAGCACCTGCGCTGTTGAAAATGAAGCAAGAGTACACTGATAAAAACTAACAGTAAATAAGGGAAAGTTATTGTTGTAAGCAAACTGTTGTTGTGCTGGTGGTGGGGTTGTTACTATAATACAATGTCTGTGTGTGGGGGTTTGAGGGCAACAAGAGGTAACAGCTTACAAGTGCAGGAACTACTTTAGCCAAAAAAGTGGGTATTTTATCTTCATTATGTTTATTTAAAAAAAACTGATTTAAAACACATTTTGAAATGTAGACAAATGACTAATTTTCTAAGTAAAATAGTATCCTCCATGGTGGGCAGATTGGGCCATACCAAACCTTGCAGGGGCTATAAGGCTCTCCATCTACAGTCCAGTATAGCCAAATACCGACCACCCTGTCAGGGGTTACTGTTTGAGCATTATACCCACTGTTATGATGTTTTTTTACTCTACTTGATGGGTACATTGTTCATTTGGTACAGTTATTTGTACTCTGTGCTGTGCTTCTCTGGAGTAAATGCTTAAAGGGGAAGTAAACATTGCAGGGGTCACTCAAATTGTGAAAACCCAAGACAAGGCCATTCAAACGAGGTACTAGGCTTAGCTGTAGGTGTCAGGAGTCCTGAGATATGAAAATCAAATTATCTGTAAATCAAAACAAAGCAGCAGACATTTCATGTAATCTTAACACAGGAAGTGATGTCACTGAAGGGCAAGCTCTATGTTGTTAATTACAACTTGCCCCTCAGTGACATCACTTTCTGGCTCAAGATCCCATAAAATGGCTGCCTCCTTGTTTTGATTTACAGAGTATTTAGATATTCATATCTCAAGACTCTTGACACCTACAAGGAAGTTCCATACCTCATTTGAAAAATCTCTTTATGGGCTTTCACAATTTGAAAGATCCCTGCAATGCTTACTTCCCCTTTAACTTCACTGTATACCTTGCATACTTTTCAGTCACGGGACACATGGTTGGTTGCCATGACTATTTCCTGATATTTCAATGGGGACTTATTGCACTTATAGTTGTTTCTTTCCATCCAACAGGAATCAATATAGTGTACTGGTTAAGGGTGCTGAGCTGCAAACCTGGAGACCTGGGTTTGAATCCCATCAGCTCCCACTTGCATACTGTGTGACCCTGAGCAAGTCACTTAACTTCCTTGTGCTCCCAGGTCACACCCGGAAACAAGTTCCAGCTTAGTGGGCCTTTCCTGTTTAAAGTGATTTTCTGAGGTTTGCCATAACAAATAGAGTAATAACCTGTAGGAGTTGTTAATCAGTCTCCTACAATTCAGTCAAAAAGTGCCATTTCCCATGAAAAAGATGCTTTTATTTCTGTGCTCTGCTTCATTTGCATAACCCTGCACCTTTTTTCTCTCAGTGCTGCAACCCCAAATGTGACATTATGAAAGGGAAACAAAGTTTTTCAAGGGACACTGTCAGTTTTTAGCTGACTCTACATTGTTTGCAAGTAGCTGTTGTGACACTCTGCCATCTGCTTATGGTTATATGTATGATATTTGTAATATAAATATATGGTATGTGACTGTCTGCCTAGGACAAGTAGGCAGTGAGTGAGAGACTTGACCTTTGACCCCAAAAAGATATCAGTACAATGCAGACTACCTGAGGCAGTTGTGCCAAGAGAGAGGAGTCCAGCACAAGGGCTGAGCCAAAAAGCAGCATCTCATGGAGGCTGTTGTGACAGATGATGCCCCAGACCTTGAGTCAGTCTGTGACTGGAAAGGACCAAACCTTGGGCGTGGAGGGGCCAGGGTCCAGAGCAATGTTCAGACTCAGGGGGGAGGAGGACAGCAGGACCAGTTCAAGCCAAGGGCCACAGCAGGAGGGGAAGGTCACCAACATTCTGGAGCCAGAAGGGATCAGGCTATAGATGGAGTTGCAGAGGATGGAGCTGGAGTTTGAAAAGAAAAGGTTTGAAGCCCAACAGTGAAGGGAGCTTGAACAGAGGAAGCTGGGGATGGAGAGAGAGAGAGAGGAGAAGCGAGAGCAATGAGAGGCCGAGAGAAAAGAAAACTAACGGCGGAGAGAGGCAGAGGAAAGAGAGCAACAGCATCAAAGAGAGGCTGAGCAAGAGCAGTGAGAGGCCAAGTGATAAGAGAGAGAGAGAGAGAGAGAGAGCACCAGAGAAAATTTGAACTGGAGAAGCTACAATTCCCAAGACCAGCACCAGAGCAAGTAAGTGGCCTGGGTGTAACTGGGACTCCAGGACTGGGTTACAAATTAAATTCTAAATTGATAGCTGAATTTAAAGAGGGGAAGATATGGATGCCTTTTTAAATTCCTTTTAAAAAGTATGCATTCAGGCAAATATTCCTAGAGAGTCCTGGAGTTTCTAGCTATCTCTGCTACTTACTAGGAAAGCTAGGGATGCACTGGGTCAAATGGACAATTAGGACAGTAATGATTATAGTAAACTGAAAACTGCACTTTTAAAAAAATATAAGCTAACAGCAGAGGCATACAGAGTTAAATTCCATAAGCTCAGAAGAAGCCCTGACATGAGCTATGAGGAGCTAGCCACTAAACAACATCAGTTTTTAAAACTTTGGTGGGAAGGAATTGAAGCAGACTCTGTAGAAAAAATTGAAAGTGCTATACTGTCAGAGCAGTTTTTTGGGGCATGCCCAGCAGAGCTGAAAACCTGGCTGGAGAACCGAGATTGAAAAACAGTGCAAGAGGCTGCTGAACTCTCAGACCGCTATGCCAAGAGCAGACCTGCTTTGAGAGTGAATGGGGCAGGAATGGCAGTGCAGAAAGGGAAAAGCGTGTCTTCAGGGCAGCTAAAACCCTCCCCGTCTCCACCAAAATCAGGTAGCCCCAGGTTACAAAGAAAAGATTTACCTGAGAAAAGAAATGAATGTTGGGTTTGCAGAGAAACTGGACATATTGGAAGACAGTGTCCCAAAAGGGCAACCAGTGCACAAAGTGTGCTAGAAAAGAAGTTGGTTGCTTGTGTGTCCCTGAAATCATGCCAGTCAACATGAGGGAACACATGCACCCAGTCACTATGAATGGGGTACAGACACAAGGGTTAACATACATGGGGCATCCCTAACTTTGGTAAAAAGGGATTTGGTAGAGCCTGGTCAGCTTACACTCAATCAATTTGTGACTGTACAGGGGTTCACTGGGGAGGAGAAAACCTTTCCACTCGCTAGTGTCCTCCTAGACTGGGGTGCAACAGAGGGGACTGTAGAAAAGGTTGCTGTTGCCAAAACTTTAGCTGTCAATGTAATTATCAGCAACAATCTCAAACCAGGATGGTGTGTGCAGTTACCCACAGCCAAGCAACAAAGGAAAATTGTGTTTCCCTGGACCCCATAGAAGCCCCTGTGGAAACCACTGGGAGGTTGGTTCCCCAGCCTGTGTCTCCTGATTGGAGAACAATGAAAGGAGTGTAGAAATTCCCCAAGGGCAGTTAACCAAATAGCTATAGAGGGTTACTCCAAGGAAGGAGGGGTGACCCATGGTCAGAGGGTTAGGGATGGCAGTGATCCTGAATGCCCTGATGCTAGAGCTAGGGACCCTAGTCTAGACACCGTAGGGGATCTGTCCCATGCCTTGGTAATGTGTAAGGAGTCTGCAGCTGCTCATAAAAATTATCCTAGTCTAGACAGCTGAGGGCTTGGGCAGACTCTGAGGGAGCACAGGGAGGTGATGGGAAACATAGAGTTTATTGGGACAATGGACTGCTGAATATGCAGGATGCTAAGACAGAGGGAGGGGTGATGGGCAGGCAGCTTGTCATTTCCCAGGGGTACCGTGAGCAGTTGCTCAAGACCGCACATGATATTCTCATTTCTGGCCATCTGGGAAACATGTGCACTATGCAGCAATTAGCCCAGAATTTCTATTATCCCAACTTCACCCAGCAGGTGAAGGAGTATTGCAGGTCTTTTCACCAGTGCCAAGAAATAGGGAAGGTGGTTAAGAAAACCCAAGCTGCCCTAATTCCCTTGCCCATAATGGAGGAGCCATTCTAGAGGGTGGGAATGGATATTGTGGGGTCTTTAACTACCCCAGCTCCTCAGGGAAGAGTTTCATCCTGACTGTGGTGGATTATGCCACCCGATACCCAGAAGCAGTCACCCTATCCTTACTGAGGACAGACAAAGTGGCAGATGCCTTACTAGGGATTTTCTCCCAGTTTGGGTTTCTGCAGGAGGTTATCACCGATCGAGGGGATTCCTTCATGTTGGACCTGATGAAACATTTGTGGGAGAAGTGTGGGGTGGTGCAGAGATGCATGTCACCTTATCACCCATAAACCAATAAGCTTGTAGAAAGATTTAATGGTACCCTGAAGTCAATGCTCCAAGCATTTGCTGAACAGCATGGAAGCGACTGAGAGAAATACCTTCCCCACCTGTTGTTTGCATACAGGGAGATGCCCCAAGAGTCAACAGAGTTTTCCTCCTTCAAGCTCTTATATGGACACTGGGTATGTGAACCCTTAGACTTGATCTGGGAGGACTGGGGAGGTAAGCATGCCACCGAGGGAACTCCCATAGTGGATTATGTCCTTAGGTTTAGGGAAAGGCTGTAGGTGCTTATGGGGACAGCCCAGAGCAATCTGGCAGCTGCCCAACAAAAACAAAATGTGTGGCACGATCAGAGAGCCACAGCTCACTTGTACACTGTGGGTCAGGAAGTCATGGTCCTAATCCTAATCTGACCATAAGGCCCAGGCACTTACTCTAAAGCTGTCCCTGGACCCAGCTGTAGGCCCATTATTCCTAACCGTAGCCTACATACCCCCCAAGAACCAATCCCAGGCCCTGGGCCCACTAATTGACTACCTCACCTCCCTACCCAACTGGGACCAAATCTTGGTGGGCGACTTGAATATAAACTGGCTCTGCCCCTCATCTTCCTCCCACCGTGAGGCTTTCGATTCAATTGACCTAACTCAACTGGTCACACAGCCTACTAGAAAAACCCTGGGGGGGGACAAGCACCCTCCTGGATCTGGTCCTCACCAACAGGCCAATCCGCATCCACAACATCCAAATCCTCCCTGACTGCCTCAGTGACCACTCCCCTGTGCTTTTCAACTGGGAAACCCCTCGGCTCTCATCCCCGGTCAAAACCACCTCTCGAAGGCGGCTTAGGCCTGGGGGACTCATAGACCTTAAGCGCTTCCTTGCCCACACTGATTGGTCCCCTCTAACGAGGGCAACCAACATTGACTTGGCCCTGGGTTTCTTTATAAGCACTTTCAACTTTGCCTGTGATATCTTTGCTCCCATAACTGCTAGGAGGTCCAAAGTGAAACATGCCCCTTGGATCACCCCTGCCCTTCTGTGGCAACTTAAGCAACGTGACAATCTTTGGCACCTTGCTGTTGCTACTGGCCGTTCAGCTGACAGGCAGTCCTATGCTGCTGCCCGTAACCAGTGCACCTGGGCCATCCGTAAAGCAAAGGCGGAATACTACCAAGCCTCTCTTACCTCCTCCTGGGGGAACCCCAGGTGCTTCTGGGACAACATTAAGCAACTGAATGGTCACTCCAAGTCCCCCTCTCCTTCTCTTCTCAACATCAATGGTACCGTCTCCTCTGACCCTGCCCTCATTGCCTCCCACCTCAATAACTCCTTCACCGACCATAGCTCAGTACTTCCTGGTAACTTTTTCAGTCCACCTCCTCCATCTGTACCACCACCCACTGCCCACCCCTCTTTCCACCTGCGTTGTGTCACCATGCAAGAAGCTAGGCCTTACTTGCGAAAAGCCCTAAAAGGTAACACCATCGGTAATGACTCACTTGATCCCTACCTTTTACGTCAGGTCTTGGATCAGGTCCTCACACCTATTACATGCATTTTCAACAAATCACTCTGTCTCGGACAATTCCCCTCTGTCTGGAAGATTGCCACAGTTACCCCTGTCCATAAAGGTGGTGACAGGACTCTTCCGGTAACTACAACCATCTCAATCCTCTCCCCCTTTCTAAGGCGTTAGAAAATTGTATGTCGTCCCAAGTCTCTGACTACCTCTGTAAGTACAATGTTCTCTGCCCTGAACAACACGGGTTCAGAGCAGGTCATAGTACCAATACAGCACTCCTGGAATTTTCCAGCTTCCTCCATGCCTCCTTGGACTCTGGTGCCCTGGCTGGTGCTATATTCATTGACCTGTCTAAAGCATTCGATACTGTTTCGCATCCTCTTTGCTCTCCACCCTCGACCTAATAGGCTTTGCCTCATGACCTGTTTCCTGGTGCACCAGCTATCTCTCCGCCCGCTTCCAATGTGTGAAAGTCAACGGTACTCTCTCTGAAACATGCCCCATTCGCTCTGGGGTGCCGAGGCTCAATTCTTGGACCCTACTATTCTCACTCTTTCTTAACTCCCTACCCAGCAGTTGTACGGGTAAGATGCTTCTCTATGCTGATGATGCTGTTCTCGTTGCCTCCCACAATGACCCCATGCTGCTACAGAACTCCCTCCAACTAGTCTTTTGACTCTGCAGCTACCTGGTTCACTGAGCACCGACTTGTTATCAACCTTAAGAAAACAAAAGCGATGCTCTTCTCCACCCCAAAATAAGTACAGCAAGTTTCCTTAGCTGTCCACTCCACACCAATCTCGTCATTGACCAGGTGCAGTCCTATAAATATCTTGGTATAACCTTTGACCCTGCACTTTCATTCCATGGACATATATCTGCCCTAAATTCTGTCGCCAACTCACGGCTAGGCATTCTTTACGGCACAAAAATGCCTCCTCCTGATGCCCTCCGCCTGGCTGTCACCTCCTCTGTCATGTCTCTCATTGACTATGGCCTTCGGTCTATGGCTCAGCAGATCAGACTGCCCTAAACAAGGTTTGTCTCACAGTAAATAAGGCCTGCAGACTTATCACTGGTGCTCCCAGACTCACTCACACATGTGAGCTGTACACCCTGGCTACCCTACTCAACCTGGAAGAGCGACTCATGTATCAGACATGCCAGCTCACCTTTAAAGCCCTGCATGGCCTATCCCCATAGGCCTATCCAACTCCATTCGCCGTACTGCACTGACCCTGATCACGCGCGCAGCTCGCCAAGAGAGCTACCCTAGTTCTTCGAGAGCCAGGACCTCCAAGGTCAGAGGGCATTCCCTACTGTGCACCCCACTGGTATAACTCCTCCCTGCCAGTGTCTCAAATTCTTAACCTTAGCTTGCTTTAAGCCCAGGCTCAGAAACTTCCTGCTTAGCTCTCACAAATGCAACTGCCGCTAGCCTAGTGTAAAAAATATATATATATATATATATATATATATATACTCTGTTTGACAATGCTCACTGGCGCTCCCCTTCCTTTCCCTACTTATTCCTCCTCCTATCTCCCTCCCTTCTACCCCCACCAGCTCTCCCCGACCATAAGTTTTGCACCTTTTGTTATCTTTTGCTCGTTGAGATTGTACTCTATTGTAACAAAACTGTAGTTGAACTGTAACTTTTTTTGTTTGTAAGTACTGTGTCCCTTGTACTACTGTTCTGATGTCCTCTTTGTGACGAGGTACCTTTGTAAATGAGCCTCTGGCTCAAAGGTTTCTAAACTGATGTTTAACTAAATAAATAAATAAATAAATAATCCTGGTCTTGAAAGACAAGCTGCAGGCTGAGTGGGCAGGACCACACAAAGAAGTCAGATGGGTAAATGATGTAAACTACATTATAGAGTTACATGACAGAAGACATACACAAAGAATGTACCATGTCATCATGATGAAGACATATACTAATAGGGATGATATGGTGTTTGCAGTGTGTAGTCCTGGGGAGGGGGATGGATGAAGGAGACCCCCTTCTGGACTTGCTGGAAGAAAGCAAGCAGGAGTCCTCTGTGCAGGCAATTAAATTGTTACCCCAGTTGGCCCCAGACCAGATCCAAGAAGTAAGGGAGGTTTTAGCAGACTTTGCCCCACTGTTTAGGGCCAAGCCTGGACTAACCTCCTTAGCAACGTACAGTGTGGAGACAGGGATGTAGGCACCCATACGGTGAACAGCATGTCGGGTGTCCAAGGCTGTTCAAAAGGACATTAGGAGGGAGGTGGAGGAAATGCTGGATTTAGAGTTAATCCAGAAATCTCACAGCCCATGGGCCTCATCCATAGTCCTTGTTCCCAAGCCAGATGGCTGTACTCATTTTTTGTGTACTATCACGGACTGAATGCAGTCATGAAGTCAGACGCCCACCCAATGTCATGGACAGACGAACTCCTGGACAAGTTGGGAGGGGTGACATACCTTACAACTATTGACCTGACATAGGGGTATTGGCAGGTAGAGTTAACTGCTAGAGCTAGGGAGAGGTTGGCCTTCATCACTCTGATAGGGTTATTTGAATTTAAAGTAATGCCTTTTAGAATGAAGAACGCCCCAGCCACTTTCCAAAGGTTGGTGAATCAGGTGTTAAATGGTGCTGAGGAGTACTCTGTGGCATACCTGGATGACATTACCATCTTGGTACCAGCTGGGATGAACACCTGTCCTACCTTAGGGAAGTGCTGGGCAGGATACAGAGGGCTGGGCTCACTGTCAAAGCTGGTAAGTGCCAGGTGGCCATGGCTGAAGTGGCATACCTCGGGCATGTTGTAGGCTGGGGACAGCTCCGTCCTAACCAAGTGAAAATAGAGGCAATCAAGGCATGGCCCAGACCAGAAACACAGAAGCAAGTCAGGAGCTTTCTAGGGACAGCAGCGTACTATAGGAAATTTGTACCAAATTACATTGCCCTGGCCGCTTCCCTATCTGGCCTGTTAAAGAAAAGGATTCCTAAGAAAGTTACCTGGTAACCAACCTGTGAACAAGCCTTTACAAGACTGAAGGAGGCACTGTGCAGTGCTCCTGTACTGACAAATCCAGACTACAACAGACCCTTTGTAGTCCAGACTGATGCCTCAGATGTGGGTATTGGGGCAATGCTGAGTCAGACATACAACCAAGAGAAAGATCACCCCATAGTGTACCTGAGGGAAAAGTTATTTCCCAGGGAGCAGGCTTACTCTACTGTGGAAAAAAAAATGTCTTGCCATGGTGTGGGCCCTAAAGAAGTTAGAGCCATACTTATACGGGGAACATTTTGAGGTACAATCTGACCACAACCCCCTGGTTTGGCTGGCATAAATGGGTAAAATGAATTGCAGACTACTGAGATAGAGTCTTGCCTTGCAGGGGTATGACATGACTGTCTCACACAGGGTCAAGGTAGCCAATAAAAACACAGATGGATTGTCGCATCAATTTAAGCAATGAACTGACTTGGGGAGCTCATCCCATGCAGAGGATAGAGCCCCCAAATTCTGTCTAGGTGGGGAGGACTGTGATGCTCTGCCATCTGCTTATGGTTATATGTATGATATTTGTAATACAAATATATGGTATATGATTGCCTGTCTAGAACAAGCAGGCAGTGAGTGAGATACTTGACCTTTGACCCCAAAAGATGTCAGTGTGAGGAAAACCACAGGATGTTATAAACAGACCAGTGAAACTTAATTAAATGCCTTCCTTCCAGAGGGACAGTTTATTAACTTTTATAACCTGCTCCTACTTTTGAAGTTGGTTCCCATGTGTGCATTTATGGCATAGTAGGAAGGGAAATAATTTGGCTGATTCCTCTTAATTTTCTCACCTAACCAAGAATTAGTGACATGCTTGTGAAAAACAATAAAAACCTGAGATCACTCTAGCAAAACAGGAAATCAGAAGAAAAACATCAAAGAGGATGTTTTGATGAAAGACTCAAATTTAAAAAATTGCTGACTGTTGATTTCCCCAGGAAAAAAAATAAAATCTATGGGAGGATCTAACTGTGACCTCACCAAAAGGGGTGGGGAGATGAAGTTTGAAATGAAAGATGTATCTGGGGAAAGGTTGGCATATTATTCTGGACTCAAGAGAGACTTAATTCTCTGGACTTTAGAAGGCACTTAATGGTAACATCTAGATAGGAAGGAACTTAAGTAATTGTGGTAGGAGTTTGCTTTCTGTAACTTCCCTTTTTATGTTTGCTTGTGCGTGTGCACAAGAAACATTATGTAGCAGCTTAGGAGAAAAGAGGGTTGTGGAGGCATGGCACTGTGACAGCCAATGGAGGCATTGCATTTGGGGGCTTGGCACTGGTGGACCAATGGAGGCACAGTGTGCTGATGTCACTGGCTTCCAAAAGTGCCACCAACTTGTAACATTTTCGCTGCAGCAATCAGGGGCTGCCTCATCATTGCAGCGTCAGCCATTCCACTGCAATGAGGGAGCAACCTGTCATTGCAGGGCGGAATGTTACCTAGTGTAATATTGTTTGTGAATGCGGTGGCAAGCCGCCACCATGTTCACAAACAATGTTATACAGTCCCCACTGCTGAGGGGGTGTCCAATCCCCATCAGCAGCATGCGCCCCCCCCAAAACAGTCTTTGTTTGCCGACGGGGACCCCAACCCCCGTTGCTTCAGTCCCTCATCCCAGTTTAATTTGCCAATGGGGGAGCCCACTCCCCATCGGCATAATGTCCCCTGTCCCAGTTTAATTTGCCAACTGGGGAGCCCACTCCCCATTGGCATAATTTCCCCCTAACAAAAAGTTGGTTTGTGCTGAGGGGAGTGCCCATCCCCTTTGGCTGTTGCACCCCCCATGTGCCAACAGGGGTGCCCAATCCCCCATTGGCTACAGCTGCCCCCCAAAAAAAAACACTCGGGTGGCACTGTGAGGGCTCACCCCAGAGTGCCAAATGTACCTGTTTAAAAAGAAAAACCATCCCACAATGTTTTTTTTTCCCTGTAAATCAGAAAATGGTCCCTCGTTGAGTTCAGTGGCCCCGCCACCCTACCCACTCCCACCCTTTGTGCACACTGCCTCCCCACACCCCCCTTCACCCCATACTTACCTCTGGAGCCCAGTGCGACCATCTTCGGTGGACCGGGAACACATCTGCACTCTTCAAAGCCAACCGTGAACTGAAGAAATGCCGGTAAGCTGTATAATAGCGTAAATAGATTTTTTCAACTTTGGTGCATATCTCAGGCCTTTTGGGGAATTTTGGCACCAAATTCTAAACATGGGGTTATTGGGATCCCTCCTCATGAATTCAGCCACTGTCATGGTGTTATTCTATCCCAAAAAGTGATTTTGCGGCCACTGCATGGAATCACCTTTCAGGACCGATTAACAAAACAACAGTGCCAGTGTTCATAAGGTGGCCTCTCAAAAAGTCTATGTTGCAAATTTGGTGGAAAAAATCTTAGAAATTACTGTTTTATGAGCGTGCATTGCACAGTTGCTACACACGCTTGTAACTTCATGAATTTGCAATATTTCCACTCCAGATTTTAAACATGGCCATTTTTCCACACCTCCTCATGAACAATGCAGTTGTCATTTTTTACATCCTGGCCAACATGAATTTTCGCCCTTCCAGCGCAGAATAGCGCAGTTGCTGTTGGAAATCAGTGTTTGGGATACATTAAGAAAATCACAGTGACACTGTTCATGAGCAGAGGTCCTAAAATGCCTATGTTGAAAATTTTGTGATGAAAGCCCATAAAATGACTGTGTTACGAGCATGCATTGTGCAGTTTCCATGCACGCTCGTAACTTTGCACATTTGTAATATTTTCACTCCAGATTTTCAACATTGATATTTTTCCACACTTCCTTATGAACAGTACAGCTGTCATTTTTCACATCCTGGCTGAAATGTGTTTTTGCACTTCCGGCGCAGAATAGCGTGGTCACTGTGGGAACTTAGTGTTTGGGACACATTAAGAAAATTACAGTGACACTGTTCATGTGTAGAGGTCCTAAAATGCCTATGTTGAAAATTTTGTGATAAAAATCCATAAAATGACTGAGTTACGTGCATGCGTTGCGCAGTTTCCACGTATGCTCAAAAGTGTGAGCATTTTTAATATTCCCACTACAGATTTTCAACATTGCCATCTCTTCACACCTCCCTATGGATGGTATAGCTGTCATTCTTCACATTCTGCCCAATCTGTGTTTTTGTACATGTGGCTCAGAATGACATGGTCGCTGTTGGAACTCAAAGTTCGGGACACATTGACAAAATCACACTGCCATTCTTCATGAGAAGAGGTCCCAAATGCTTTCATGAGGTGGGTCACAAAATGACCATGTTGAAAATTTGTAGTGCAAATACCAACAAATGCCCGAGGCATTAGGGTTTCTAACCATAACGTCCCACCCTGTACAGACTGACAGGCATCTGGGTGTGCCTTTGGATTGCCGACTGTACTGCTCATGCCATCCCACCCCCACCCCCCAGCCACTGACAGGCGTTGAGGTGTACCTTGGACTCTTTGGCCCCAGACTTCACCCCATTCTCCTATGCTGCACTCATTTCAGCATATGTCCTTATGGAATGGGGTGACTGTAAAACCAAACACCCCAAGGCACACCTCAATACGTGTCGGTGTCTGCAGAATAGGGTGAGGTGAAATGGCATGACCGTTATGGGCGACGACTCAAACACTTACCCCAATGCCTGTCCAACTCTACAGGATGGAGGTGGGGTTGGCGTGATGTTCAGTACTTCACTGCCATTCCTATTCTGCCTCTGTCTAACCCCTGCATTTTCAATGCTAATACCAGCAAGCAAACATTCGGCACTGACAAATGCTTGTTTTTTATGTGACTGTAAGTTAGTGATATAATTGTTTTGTGTTTGGTTTTACCTGTTTTACAATTTTTAGTAAACAACATTTTTTTTAAAATATTGCCTGTGTCTTCTCAGTTTTCTTTTGCATGTGATTGCTGAGCCTGTGTTTAAGCCTGACAGCTGTTAAGGGTTTAAATGTGTTACTAAGCTTGAAAAAGGTAAAAATATACCTATGTCTCAAATTGAGTCGTAAGGGTACATTTTGAAAACCTGGTTGGGTGCCCCTGGGTGAAAGATTGTACTGCATTTCCAAAGATGGTAGATATCTGAGCCTGTGAACTGGGTACGCTAGCATTAGTTTCACATTGGACCCCCAGGACTCAAGACTAGTAGGTGATTCAGACCCAAAACAGACATAAGGGTTACCCTGTCTGTCTCCCATTCACACTATTGCACTTTGAGGTTGGCACTGTGGGAGCAGAGGGCCTGATCTGCGGAGTGCATTTGTGACAACTGTATCTAGCATTATAACATGTAGAAAAATTCTAGTGATTTGATTGGCTGAAAGCAGCTCAGAGTCATGTAATCATTGATCAATAATTACTGCACATTCATAAACTACTTACAGTCATTCAGGCCCTATAACATAAACATAGAAAAGTATTATCACGATCCCAGATTCTGACAGGAGCTGTCACTTCAGACCTGTCACTTCACCAGCAGGCAGTAAAAGTGAAACAACATCTACACAGAATGGCAAATTATCTTTTTGGCCTACCTGCATCACAAAAATGTTCCAGAAACTTTTCTACAAACTGTACTGCTGCAAACACTACCTAAATAGAAGACTGCACTTTGATTAGGGAGACAGAAAAAATGGCTATTTACTGTACCCACAATGCCTCACTATGTAAATTAGTATACAGGCTGTTATACTTCTGTGGTCACTACAGAAATAGGAGACTAGGAGACTATATCTCTCAGTAAAGTAATCTTGTCAGCTAGATACTATAAGCACAATGCCAAGTTTTGGAAAAAAACATATGATAGCTTTTATTGTTGAAGCCACTACAGGGATATGAGACTGCACCTCACAGTAAGGAAATTGGAAAACAACTTCATATTGTACCCACAGTGTCTTGCTATATACATCTACATATTAGGTGCAGTCACCACCACCAAAATAAGGGACTGCACCTCTGAGTAAGGAGCATTTAAGTCAACTAAATAATTTACCCAGAATTCCTTGTTGTTGTATGTAAAACATTAACAGATGCCTTGCATGACATCATTCTGGGAGTGTGGCTGCAGACAGAAAATTGGAGAGTGGGCAGAAACAAAGTGCTGATACAACATAAAAAAAAAGCTGACTGACAGATTTTTTACAAAACAAATTGCAGCTTCAACTTCTGAAGCATGGGCAGCAATGGCATACTATGTGAAAAAAGCATTTGTGGAATGTCAATAAATCACTTTAAACAATGTCCCCTTCCCCTTCCTTTCCCCATCCTCTAACTCAGCACTATACTACTATGGTTCATACTATGGTCTAAAACAAGCAAGGGGATCGATGAGACTCATATGAGCTCTTATACTAACCATCAATAATAATAGTATTTCAGATTAGAGCCTGATAGTAAGAACATGTCCAATTTAGATTTAAATTCAGCTTTAGTTTTACTATTGACTGCTTCTAAAGGTAGTCTATTCCAGGGGTTAATCACTCTTACTGAATAAAAGAATTTTCTTGTAACATAATTAAACTTTCTTCCTTGTAGTTGGTATGGGTGACCCCTAGTATCATAGTTGATATCCTTGAATTTGAGGCCTAAATCTACCATTAGAAGTGGGTCTAATAGAATGTCACTGTTGCATCTGGGATCAGAACTGCTATGGACCAGGGTAAACTCTTGGAAACGTAGAAACATAGAATTTGATGGCAGATAACGACTGCTTGGCCCACCTAGTCTGCCCATTTCCCTACCTAATAGATAAGCTGCAGATCCTAGTTAACCAACAGCCTACTTCCTCCTACACCCCCCCCCAACTAGAATTGCCTTATGTCTGTCCCATGCATTCTTGAATTCCCCCACTGTTTTTGAATCTATGACCTCCTCTGGAAGGCCATTCCATGAATCTACAAACCTCTCTGTGAAGAAATACTTCCACACATTACCTCTGAGCCGTCCCCATTCTATGTTTAAATTGTGCCACCTTGTTCTTGCACATCTCTTTTTCTGAAAGATGCTACCCTCTTGGACTTTCTTGATTCCCTTGAGGTATTTGAAAGTTTCTATCATGCCCCCTCTCCCTTCTTTTCTCAAGGCTATACATCTTAAGCTCCTTTAGTCTTTCTTCATATGTCTTCTGGTGCAGACCCTGCACCATTTGGGTTGCCCTCCTCTGGACAGCCTCCACCCTGTCTATGTCTTTGCTGAGATGGGGTCTCCAGAACTGTACACAGTACTCCAGATGTGGTCTTACCAACTGTCTGTACAGAGGGCCAATAACTTCCTGTTTTCTACTGGTGATGCCTCTCCTTATGCATCCCAGTATCCCCCCAGCCCTCCTTACTGCCTTCTCACATTGCTGGCCCACCTTTCGGTCATCTGATATGACTACCCCCAGGTCCCTTTCTGTTTTTGTTGTTGTCAGTATCTCACCCCCCGCCCCATTGTGTACTCTTTCCCTGGGTTTTTGTTTCCCAGGTACATTACTTTGCACTTCTTTGTGTTGAATCTAAGCTACCATACATTTGACCATTCCTCCAACCTTGCCAAGTCCCTTTTCATCCTTTCCACCCCACCTTGCTTATCAATCCTGTTGTAAATCTTTGTGTCATCTGCAAAGAGACATACTGTCCCTTCCCGTCCCTCTGCAATGTCTCTTATAAAGACATTAAAAAGGACTGGGCCCAGTACTGAACTCTGCAGTACCCCACTAGTAACCCCCCTTTCTCCACTGTGGACTCCATTTACTATTACCCACTGTGCCCTGTTGTCCAGCCAGTGTTTTACCCAGACTACCACCCTGGGACCCACTCCCAGGCTGGCTAATTTGTTTATTAATCTTTTGTGTGGGACTGTGTCAAATGCCTTGCTAAAGTCTAGGTAGGCCATGTCCCTAGCCCCTCCCTGGTCTACTACTTTGATCACCCAGTCAAAGAAATCAATTAGATTTGTCTGACATGACCTTCCCACTGTGAACGCATGCTGCCTTGGGTCTTGTGCCCCACTGGCCTGTAGGTACTCAGCTGTTCTTTCCTTCAGAAAGTGATTCCATCATTTTCCCTACCGCTGAGGTCAAACTGACAGGTCTGTAGTTTCCTGCCTTTGTCTTGCTCCCACGTTTGTGAAGGGGAATCACATCCACCCTCCTCCAGTCCTCAGGTACCACGCCATCCTCCCATGATTTATTAAAAAGGGTAGTCAGTGGTGTTACTAGTTCTTTCTTTAGTTCTTTTAGAATTCTGGGGTGAATCCCATCAGGCCCCATTGCTTTATCCACCTTCACTTTTAAGAGTTCCTTCAGAACCCTTTCTGCTGTGAAAGGACTAACATCAACCCCTCTATCCAGAGTGCTTCTATTGACTGGATTAGGCATCTCCCCCCTGCTTTTCCATTGTGAATACTGAGCAGAAGTATTCTTTCAGTATCCCTGCTTTTTCATTGTCGCTCTCTGCCCAAC
Organism: Neoceratodus forsteri; assembly: GCA_016271365.2. Lineage (NCBI taxonomy): Eukaryota > Metazoa > Chordata > Ceratodontiformes > Ceratodontidae > Neoceratodus > Neoceratodus forsteri. Next base: position 1,649,376,299 of record CM057450.1, read on the forward strand.
CACCTTCCTCTTTATTCAGCCTCATTATCCCTGCCTCAGTCTTTCTTTGCTCCCTAATGTACCTATAAAAGGTTTTATTCCCCTTCTTAACCGAGTTGGCTATCTTTTCCTCGGTTTGGGCCTTTGCTATTCTGACTGCCTTCCCCACTTCCTTCTGCTTTAACTGTTACAGTTCTCTGTCCTGCTCCTTCTGTGTTTCCTTATACAGTACTTCCTGAATGCTATCTTTTTCTCCCTTACCTTCCCCACCACTTCTTTTGAGAACCTTAGTGTTTTTTTCTCTTTCATTTTGATTTATTTGCTTCACAAAGTTGTGTTGCCTCTGTGATAGCGGTTTTGATGTTTCCCCTTTGTTGCTCCACCCCACCTTCTTGCCTGTTTGCTAGTGCTTTTCTGAAGCATTGTCCCATTATGACAAAATCAGCCCTCCTGAAGTCCAGTACTTTCACTTTTGTATGGCTCGACGCTACAGCTAAGTTTATCATGAACCACAATGTTTGGTGGTCGCTTGTTCCCAGATGTCTACCCACTTCAAGATCGGAGATCCTCTCTCTGTCCCCATTTGAGAGTACCAGGTCTAAGATTGCTCCCTCCTGAGTGGGTTCCAAAACTAGCTGTCTGAAGCATGCCCCTATAGGGCATCGAGAATAGCCCTGCTCTTGGATATGGCTGCAGCAAAGGTGCCCCAGTTAACATCTGGCATATTCAGGTCCCCCATCAGCAATATTTCCCCTTTCCCTGCCATCCCAAGGATGCCTTCTATCATTTCCTTGTCCATTTCCTCCCCCTGAGATGGGGGTCTGTATACAACCCCTGTGCAGATTGTGGAGCCATTTCCATTCTCCAGGGGGACCCACAGTGCCTCCTCTCTTCCCTGTTTACCCTTTAGTTCTGTTGCTTTGATCCCTTCCCTTACATAGAGAGCTACTCCTCCTCCTCTTCTTCCTTCCCTGTCCCTCCTGTAGATTGTGTACGCTGGTATGTTGACATCCCAGTCATGGTTCTCTGTGTACCATGTTTCTGTGACTGCCAGCATATCCAGGTATCCCTCTTCCATTAAGGCCACCATTTTGGGGAGCTTTTTACCTAGACTACAGGCACTGGTACTCATTACCCTCCATTTTTTTATGGCTTTATTTCTTTTTGCCCCATCCCTGTCATTACTGCCTTTGTCTTTTTCTCCATTTACTCCTGCCCTTCTCACTATCAACTGCTCTATCTTGGTGTTTACCTAACTAACTACCCTGATTTTTTTGGGGGGGTCTAGGATTTCCCTTCTCCTTTTCAGTGCCTACCCCTTTGGCTAGTTTAAATGCTTGCCAGTGAAGCATTTAAACCTATCACCTAGGATCCTGATACCCCTCCTGGATAGATGCAGGCCATCGCACCTGTATAGGCCTGCATCCCTCCAGGTAGAGCCCCAGTCCTCAATAAAGCAAAATCCCTGAGCTCTGCACCAGTTTTTCAACCAGTCATTGAATACCATGGTGTGGAGTACCCTAGCCTCATCCATGCCATAGACAGGTAGCACTTCCGATAAAGGTACCATGTGTGGTACTTGTCTAAGGCTCCTCCCCCTCTGGTGCCATTTTCATTGACCTATTAAAAGCCTTCGATCTAGTTGACCATGCTCTGCTCTGCTCTCAGATCAGGTTGCTTGGCTTGTCACCCCCTGTACTTTGCTGGTTCTCCAACTACTTGCAGGGCAGACAGCAGCTGATCAAATACAGCAAGGTACTCTTGGACACCACTGCTGTGTCCTCAGGTGTTCCCCACGGCTCAGTCCTGGGGCCCCTGCTCTTTTCCATCTTTGTGAACAACCTACCCACCACCTCTTCCTACTCCAGGTCCATTCTATATGCAGATGATCTGGTCATCCTAACCCACTCCCAGTACATTGGGGTAATAAACCACCAGTTGAGCGAGGACTTTAGGAGTGTCCAGTCTTGGATAACATCCCACAAGCTGGTCCTCAACCTCAATAAAACTCAGGCCATGCTCTTTGGGTCCTTGGCCAAGATAAAGGCCTCCTCTGACCCCTTGTATATCATTGGTCTTGATGGAGCCCTGGTCCACATCACCGACTCCATCAAATATCTTGGGGTTACACTTGACCCTCAGCTCGACCATGAACTCCATATCCTTAGTGTCTGCAGAACTGTTAACTGCAAGCTGGGTCTGGCCTATCATGCAAAGGGCAATCTTACTCCTGCTGCTTCCTTTGTGCTGGCTAGAGGTGTGTTTCTCCCCTCTCTCTACTATGGGCTTCTCCTGTTTGCTCATATGTCCAAAGTCCACCTCACCAGGTGGACCATCACCTACAACAATATCTGCCACTTTGTGCTTGCTGCCCCTTGACTCACCCACCACTGTGACCTGTATAGTAAGCTTAACTGGCTCTCCCCATCCAATTACTTAAATTTTGTCCTGGGCTGCTTCATGGGAAAGGTCCTTGGTACTGGCACCCTACCTGGGTTAACCAAACTCCTCATGCCAGTGGCATCTCCCTCATACTCCCTCAGATCCCTGGGCCCTGCTGCTCTAAGGATTCTGTCCACACGCACTCAAATGGGGGACAGAGACTTTGCCTCATGTGTCCTGAGACTATGGAACTCCCTTCCTGCCCAGGTTCACTCCTCCCCCTCCCAGGCTTGCCTCCGAACCTCCCTGTGGAGACACTTAAAGCTCACATCAGTGTGTGATTGTCCCAAGCCTCTGTAATCTCACTTGGCCCCCTGCACTGAACAGTCCTCCTAATGTTCTGTCTGTCTGCATAGATTCTGTCCTGCACTCAATTTATACACCCTAGGTATTGGGTATTGCTCTAACAGTGCCTCCCCTTGCTGGGGACTTATACTGTATATAATTTTGTATATAATTGACTCATACTGTATAATGACTTGTATATAATGTGCTGCTCACAGCTTTGGTGTTCTGATGTATTTGTTATGACCATTGTACCTGCTGACTATGTGTTGCTTCTGTTTCCCCTGACTCTGTAACTGCCTAAAGTGTATCTTGTTGTACCATGTCATATTTCCTGTACTCTCCCAGGTCGTACCTGAAAATAGGCAATTGTCTTGTCTAGTGTAATTACCTGGTTAACAAAAGCTAAATAAATAAATGAATCATAAGGAGCAGTAAAACTCCTCTCAAATGTCTGTCCTCTAATGTGAATAAATTTAGGTGATTTAATCTTGATTCATATGCATTGTACATCATCTCTCAGCTGAGAGGATTCAGAAGGTTGAAGAAAAGTCAGGTAGGGCTTACTGTAGATACTCTCCCAGGGCCCAAAGGGGATTTAAACTTATCATTCTTACCCTATTATCAACAATTCCCCTAGACATAATCTCCTAGCTACTGTACTCTCAGTAATGGGTGGCCTTAATTTTGTTAAGTGGAATGTCAAAAGTCTCACTAGCCCTATCAAGAACAAGAAAGTCTTCTCCCATCTCTGACACAAGAAGATAAATGCAGCATTCCTTCAGGAGATCCATTTGACAACTGTGGAGGTGGACAAACTCAAACAGGAGTGGATGAACACAGAGGAACATAGTGTTGAGCCCCACAGAAAATGTGGAGTCTCCACCTTGCTACACAAATCCCTAAGATCAAATCTCACTACTATAGCTGTCACAAAGATAAAGATGTCAGATGGCTAATGGTAATAGTAGATACCCTGGAAAGACTCATGGTATTGATTAACATATATACCCCTAACGTAGACTCACCAGAGTTGTTTCATACTCTGAACAAGACCACTGCAGAGTTTAATCCCTCTTTTTTCCCAGTCATTATACATGGAGTTTATAATCTCACGATAAACTACAAGCTGGATCATGGCTCTGTGGTGGCAGACTCACACTCTAGAGCACTTGGGACCCTGACATGACTCATTACTGAACATGCCCTCATTGATGAATGGTAGCTAACCCATCCCTGTTAAAGGGACTACTCTTTCTTCTCTAAACTGCACTTATCATATGGCGGGATTGACTTTTGGTTATCTTCATCTCTTACACAGTCTGCCATTGCCTCCTCTATCCACATTATTAGTCTGAGCCAAACCCAGTTTTTACTACCATCAGTTGGGTCCCCTTTAACCAAAATCCCATGCATGAAGTCTTGGCCTTTTACTGCTGAGAGACACTGCTTTTGAGACATTACTTCCCTCAAAACAACACTGACAACGCTTTCTCAAGGACAGTATGGGAAGCATACAAAGCTTGCCTACAAGGCAAAATTATTAGCTATGCAACATATCATCGTCACATGAGGGAGCTGAATTCTGGGACTTAGAATCAGAACTGTTGCAGAAAGTTAAAACTTGTAATTCACTCAAGAGAGCTCCTCTCAGATCTAATTGCTATCACAGCATTATGCACACTTATTGACACCCTCCTCACTAGGAAGGCTGAACTGGCCTTATTACACCTCATAAGTACATATTGGGAGAGTGGTGAGAAGGCCAGAAAGTTGCTGGCATATCACTTCCATCATCAGCAGGTAGAAAGGCACATTAAGGGGTTAAACAATCACATGGGCACTGCTTATACCAACTTTCTAAAAGTGGAGAAATTATTGCAGGATTCTATAAGAATCTCTACTCTTCTTCTTCTCCCCCCTCCCAAGCAATAGACTGTTTCTTGGCTCCTCTGCCTCGCCAAAATATCTTGGAATGCACTCACAATACAGTAATCACCCCCCCTTCCAATCAAGGAGGTTAAGTCAACTCTTGGGAAGGGGAGGGTGAAGGACCAAGACTCATTAAGAGGGGTATTCAGGGGAGGGAGGTAGACACCGGCCCATTCACAGTACAAAGACTCTTAGAAGAACTCAGGAAAATAAAAGCAGATAAGGCAATGGGGCTAGATGAGATCCACCCCAGAGTACTAAAGGAACTCTGGGAAGTGCTGGCGGAACCAATGGCTGCCCTTTTCAATGCATCACTAGAGATGGGGGAGATACCTGAGGACTGGAGGAGGGCAGATGTGGTCCCTCTCCACAAGAGTGGAAGCAGAGAGGAGGCAGGCAATTACAGGCCTGTAAGTCTGACCTCAGTAGTGGGGAAACTAATGGAATCCTTACTTATTAAGGAGAGGATTATGAAGTTTCTGGAGGATAACAGGGAACAGGATCAAAGGCAGCATGGATTCTCAGCAGGAAGGTCCTGTCAGATGAATTTTATGGATTTCTTTGACTGGGTAACCAGGGTGGTAGAACAGGAAGGGGTGGTGGATGTGGCCTGCCTGGATTTCAACAAGGCCTTTGACATCGTTCCACACAGGAGATTGCTAAATAAATTGGGGAGCCTGGAAGTGGGTTCTACAGTGGTAAAGTGGGTTGGGATCTGGCTAAGGGGGCTCAGAGCATGGTGATAAATGGCATGAAATCTGAGGAGAGGGAGGTGACCAGTGAGGTGCCACAGGAGTTGGTGCTGGGGCCAGTCATATTCTATGTCTTCATTAGTGACATTGCAGAGCATCTGGAGGGAAAGGTTTGCCTCTTCACAGATGACACCAAGATTTGTAACACAGTGGACACACTGGAGGGGGTGGAAAAAATGAGAAAGGACCTAAGCCTATTAGAGGAGTGGTCAGGTGTCTGGCAGTTGAGTTTCAATGCTAAAAAGTGCAAGATCATGTTCCTGGGTCACAGGAATCCAAGAGAGGAGTACAGCATGGGTGGGGAAATTCTGGCCACCACAAATTAGGAGAGATACCTGGGAGTTATCATATCTGATGACATGAAAGGTGGGACCAAATAGTGTGTAAAGGTGGTGGGGAGAGCAAACAGAATGTTGGGGTGCATAGGGAGGGGTATAACTAGCAGGAGGAAAGAGGTGGTGATGTCAATGTACAGATCACTGGTGAGGCTGCAGCTAGAGTGCTGTGTCCAGTTCTGGAGACCACATCTCCAGAAGGACATTGACAAAATAGAGGCAGTCCAGAGATGGCAATAAAGATGGTGCATGGACTGCACCAGAAGCCCTACAAGGAAAGACTTAAGGACCTTAATATCTATTCACTGGAGTAAAGAAGTGAGAGGGGAGATATGATAGATACTTTCAAGTACCTTAGGGGAATAAGCAAGGTACAGGTGGAAAGTGTATTTCAGAGAAAACTCTGCATAAGAACAAGGGGGCATGATATGAGGCTGAAGGGTGGAAGGCTCAGGGGTAATGTTAGGAAGCACATTTTCAAGAAAGGGTGGTAGATCCATGGATCAGACTTCCAGCAGACATTCTGGGGGTGAAAACAATACGGGGTTCAAGAGTGTATGTAATAGACATAAGGGTACCCTGGAGATCTGCACAACAGGACAGCCACAGATCAAATAGGATCTGAGGCTGCAGCAATGAGTACAGAAATGGGAGGACTAGGTGGGCCGTATGGTCCTTATCTGCTGACAGATTCTGTGTTTCTATACTTCTTTGGGCCTTAGCTTTAAAGCTCCGGTGAGTGATGTTTTTTCATTAGATTACAATCATATCTTGGTGGGGACAATAGCCCCCATCACATAAAATGTATCTGCATTCCCTAAAAGAAGTCCACTTGCCTCCCACTTTTTTGCAAAAGCTATTATAACAGTACTTCCCAAGAAAGGCAAGGACTCACTTCTGGCAAGCTATCATCCCATTTTACTAATTAATGCTGAAATTAAGATTATAACCAAAGTGCTGGCAATTTGACTTAAATACTTCTTCCATCTCAGGTTCAACCTTCACTGGCAGAATTCATTAAAAGCCACCAGGGATCTGATAATCTTAAACCCTTATCAGTCTGTTCCACCAAGTTAAATCTTCATCTATTCCAACTGCAACACTGTCTATTTACTAAAGAAGCATTTGACTCACTGGAACTTTAATTAGAGAACATCTGAAAAAGGATATAAATCCTGGAGAAATAGTATTGCTCAAAAAAATTGAGACAGTAGTAGATTTCTTAACACAGGAACCCCTGGAATGCTCACCAAAATTGAATTGGGAGGACATGGATGGTGTAGAATGGGGGAATGAAGAGGAGATTTTATTGGAAGAAAGGAAGGCTAATAGATCTAAAAACTCTGTGGGTCTGAGTAAAGAGAGTCAATTAGAAGGTTCCAGGGATTTGAGAATTGAGAATGAGAATAGGAGTGAGAGTAAAGAATTTGATCTATCCCAAATAATATCTGGTATGCAGGAAACCCTGCAAAGCCTGGAAGAGCTAGCAGAAAGGGAGACTATGATGGAAAATAAAATTAAACATATAACATATATACCATTCATGGATCGCAATTTAATTGGGGCAATACAAGATCCACACTTGGCTAGCGTGGCAATAATGGAGCAACTAATTATTTTGAGAAATGAAGTCAATGAACTTAGAGGGGAAATGAAGGCAATTACGATAAGACTGAAGGCATTATTACCTGTTAGGGGAATGGATGAGGTACAGATAATTCAGAAATTAGAAGAGGATCAGGAAGAGGAGAAAACTTCGAACTTTGATATGGAAAATAAGCATACAGAGCATGATGGCCCACAGGACAGAATAAACATACAGAAGGATTGGGAGGAGGAAGGTCAAGTAGGTCAAGCAGAACAAGTCCAAGAGAATGTATGGAATGTTCCTAAAAGCCCTAAAAGAATAAAGAATAAGGTGAAGATTAGTGGACGGAACAGTGGAGAAGAGGATAATGAGACAGGTATACAGAATGAGGGGGGAAATATTGTGAGAGCAGAATGTAAGGGCAAACAGGAAAAAAAGAAAGAAAAGTAGGGGTAAAACAGCGAGGAAGGAGGAAACAACAGAGCAGAGGATTTTGGAGGACGATAAGAAGGATAAAGACAAGCGGGAGGTTGATGAATTAAGTTTAGAAGATCAAGATGGTTCTCAGGGAGAGCAGGTTACTGAGGCTGTAGATTTGGATTTAATTAAGAAGGACCAATCACTGGTTATGATTGGAGGCATGAAATTGGATATAAATGCAAGTAGCATAGTATTGAGAATATTAGGATATCTAATTTGTAGTGACATCTTAAGCTTGGATGTGCAGTTGGAGGATATACATGATGCTAGAGGGTTTTTGTATGAGGAACAGAATTCTGTACTGTGATTATTTTTTAAACAACCAAGAGTGGCTCAGTATGTATGGAGAAACTCGATCTCACTACAGGAACTTAAATTGAGTGTGGAACCACCTATACTAACTAATGATTTGATTACTTGGGGGATACAAACAAAGGAAGAATTGGAATTGTATTTTGATAAACAAAGGAAATTCTTATGGTTTAGAGAGAAAGATTGTGAGAGGAAAGTTTCTCCATACATAACACTTTCTATTTTTGGTATCTCATATGTGGGTATGAATAATAAAGCTAAATAAGAACCATGATTACACATTTAATATGTAATATGTTAGGGGTAGAATTCTATGTGGATGATATTATACATGTTCAGAGAGCACATAGGTACTGGAATGAGGGAGACCAGATTGATCTGACCTAGAGAATGAGGATTTAGCTAAAAATATTTTAGGAATGAGTTTGAAGATAGATAATTTAGGGATTTTAATAGTGGATTTTCAATCTTTGAATGTTGGTAAAGTGACAAATGAAGCAGAGAAGGCCCAACAGCATGTGGACTTAAGTCAAAAAGGAAAAAGGATGAAGTATAATATAGCTACATATAATAGATTTCAAATGCTTGAGGAAGAACAGTTGTGACCAGGGGATGGTCTAGAAACAGATGCAGGACTTTTAAAGTACAATGAAAAGAATATAAGTACTATACGATTTATTGAGAGAAATAAGGATCAGAACTGTGTAATTCTGTCTTGGAATATTGTTGGGTTACAAAATAAATTAGCAGATCCAGAACTAAGGGACTTCTTAGCCGGGATGGCTATAGTACTGATTCAGGAATCCTGGCATGATAAGTAACAGATAGAGAGAATAACAATTAATGGCTATAACATGATTCATTCCCCGGCTATAAAGCAAAATAAAATGGGAAGGTATATGGGGAGTTTAATTGTGTATATTAAAATAGACTAGAATATAAGAATTTTGAAACAAGTGGTGGAACTAAACTATATCCTGGTTAAAATCCACCTAGAGGGTAGGCCGTTAATCATAGTAAATGTTTATAATCCACCAATAAAATCACCCTTGTTTGATAAGGTACTATTTCATGAGAGACTTATCCCTTGAATCTAGTCAAAATGAAATGGTCCTTAGATTAAATGCAGGACAAGCTGTACCCAACACTGTACCTAGTCTGTCTGAAACATCCCATGTCTCTCTAAGCAAGTCCAATAAGTCCTTGACAACTGTTTCCTATACTTTACTTGATACACCTATAACTCCCCAGATTGTTAATAAAAAAAAGAGCATGAGATGATGATTCGTACATCCACTGGTGCGACGAATGGTATACACTACAAAGTTCCCATGCTTGTAAAAAGGGATGAAAAGCTAATATTTTCAACCTCCCTCTGCATAATAGCTATGATATCTTAGCTACAAACATTTCTGATCCGGAGGTAACCTGTCTATCATCTATTAACACCTCATTGGTAATGGAAACAGAGATTACTATTGATCCTTTTTCAGTCCCAGAATGTGTAAGTCCAGTAGTTAAAAGAGAAATATTAATCCTAGGAGACTTAATAATTAAACATCTGGAGAGGGCAGTGTGTAATCCAGACAAATCCTGTTGAACCTTGTCAAGCTTTAGTGGGGCTAAAATAGTAGATATAGTGAAGATGTCTAGTAACATAGAAAAACACTTGACACCGAATCCATTGATTATTGTACACATTGGAGCCAATAATATATTCAAGGAGTCTATGGAAAGCATAAAACAAGATTTTGTGGCACTCACAAATAAACTGATATAACTGGGCTGCGTCCCAGCTCTTTCCGAAATTTTACCGATCCCAAAAACCTTATATTCTTATACACTTAAAATTAAAGCAATAAACGAATGGATGTGAAAATGGACACTTAGGCAAAACATATCTTGTATCACACATTGGGAGGAATTCTCCCAGTGGAATGAGCTGTTCTCATGGGATGGGCTTCATCTAAGTAGAAGAGGCAGTTCATTATTGGGAAAGCATATTACAGACTTTGTTGAGAAAGCTTTAAACTAATATTTTTTGGGGGGAGGATAGTTTATATCCTGCTCTCCTAAAACCTATAAGCACCATTTCACAAACCCTAATCATGACTGTAGGAAAAAGAAATGTCCACATAAAAATGTTAGCAGTAATGTAAATTAAATTATCAGTCTGCTAGTTAATGCTCGTAGTCTGTCTAATAAAATTGAAGAATTAAAGTATACCTTGATAAAAGACAATGTAACTATTTGTGAAATTACTGAAACATGGTTCACTGGGCATGAATGGGACACTGAGATTCAGGGTTACTCAAAGTTCTGCAAAAATAGGGTTGACACAAGAGGAGGAGGTGGTGTTGCACTATACATCTCTAATAAGTATGTATCCCATAGCATCACCCCAACAGAAATTGTTAATAGTAAAGTCGAAGCAATTTGGACTCAACTTAATCTACAAGATGAGAAACTGGTTGTAGCCCTTTGTTATAGACCCCCTAACTTAAGTCATATCGATAATATTGAATTTTTAACAACATTACAAAATATGGAAACTGCCCATAATTATGTTCTTATGGGAGACTTTAATTTTCCTAAAATTGACTGGCTAACACTTGAAGGCCACGGATATGCTGAATCTGCTTTTATTTAACTTACTGTTAATCAAAATCTATCTCAAATAGTTACGAAGGCAACAAGAGAAAATAATATACTTGATATTATTCTAACTAATATGGAAGCTAGGATGTCGATTCCATCTATCGATGCACTATTAGGAGATAGTGACCACAGTACAGTGACAGTGCAGTACACTTTGGCCCAGATATTCAAACTGCACCAGGCTGTGGTGCAAGCTTGGGTGCAGCTCAACTTGGCTGTGCAGGGGTGTGGACTGGGTGATATTCAACAGAGCTGTGCCATGGCTCAGCAGCATTGAATATCGCACCCTAGCCACCCGCAGTGTGCATGGCACAGTGGCACTGCTCCAGCGCAAGTGGCCAGAGTGGAGCATGGGGATGCGCTAGCACAAGTTCCATTGTGCTATGCACAGCAACTGCGATTTTCAAAACTTGACATGCAAATGGGGCCATAATGTATACAAGGTGCAAATGGGGCCATTTGCATATCATTATGGCACCATTTGCATGCAGGTGCGTCGATCCCTGACCACTTGCACCCGGCACCCTGCCAGGCAGCAGCCATCAGGGACCGATGCCTCCTGCAACCGGCAATGTGCTCCACAGCCCAATCATGGGCATTTGTATAAATAAATAGAACTATGTCCAATATCCCTGGTGGTCCAGTGGACCGCTGCCTGCCCGATCACGGGCATTAGTAATACAAAAATATTCCATCCAATATCCCTGGTGGTCCAGTGGACCGCTGCCTGCCCGACCACAGGCATTTGTCATAAAAAAGCTGTCCAATATCCCTGGTGGTCCAGTGGACCACTGCCTGCCAGATTGCGGGCATTAGTAATACAAAAATATTCCATCCAATATCCCTGGTGGTCCAGTGGACCACTGCCTGCCAGACCGCAGGCATTTGTCATAAAAAAGCTGTCCAATATCCCTGGTGGTCCAGTGGACCACTATCTGCCCGATCGTGGGCATCTGTATAAATAACAAAATAAGTCCAATATCCCTGGTGGTCCAGTGGACCGCTATCTGCCCGATTGTGGGCATTTGTAATTAAAAATAGAAATATGTCCTATATCCCTGGTGGTCTAGCATATCCCCTTCCCCATCTGCCCACTGAGCCCCACTGCCCCACTCCCCCCCGGTCAGCTGGCGGCGGCAGCACCCACCACCTGCCACCCGCGCGCCTGCGACTGACACCGTCCGGTAGGGCATGCGTCCATTGGTTCACAGGCGTGAACCAATGGGCATCAACTCCGATGCTGTACCACATTCAGATATGTGAATGACATATCTGAAATGTGTAATGCTGTGCGAGCTGCACATCCGATAGCTCACGCTGTGAACCAATGGCGTGCAACCCTACCCGATGCTGTCAGTCAGCGGGTGGCAGGCGGCAGGAGGTGAGGTGCTGCCACTCACCAGCTGACTAGGGAGAAGGTGAGGTGGTGCTCAGTGGGCGGATGAGGGAGAAACCCAGACCACCGGGGATATAGGACATATTTCTATTTCTAATTACAAATGCTTGCGATTGGGCAGATAGCAGTCTACTGGACCAGCAGAGATATTGGACTTATTTCATTATTTATACAGATGCCCACGATTGGGCAGATAGTGGTCCACTAGACCACCAGGGATATTGGACTTATTTCATTATTTATACAGACGCCCGCGATCAGGCAGATAGCAGTCCACTGGACCACCAGGGATAGTGGATGGAATTATTTTATTTTATTACAAATGCCTGCAATCGGGCATGGGTGGGCACTGCCAGGTGCAGCCGGAGCTTGGGTGGCCACCCACAGGTGGCAGCTGCCATGTTGCACCCTGCAGTGTGGCAGCTCACCTGTGGGTGGCCATCAGTTGTTCCTTTTTTTTGAATCAACTTTGTGCTGGCCCAGGTAGGGGTTGCACATGCAAGGCTCTGCACGTCCCAGGCTGAATATCGAGCTGTGCAGGGTATGCATGGGCACGCCCCCTTTACCTGCACCTGCATACACTACTGATGCACTCCAGCTCATCGGGATTTGTGCCGCGCACTTTTCCCTTTTGGATATCGCACTGGGGCGCATCAATGGGTTGCACATGGTGCAACACTGTTGCACCATGCGCAACCCTTTTGAATATCTGGGCCTTTGAATAAAGACACTATAAATGGGGTTACAGTAATTAAAGACTTTACAAGAGCAAATTATAAAACAATAAATAAAAATTTGAGTACTTGGAACTGGGAAATTGATCTCCAGGGCCTTGATTTAAACCAAATTTGGGACTGCATATGGGCTAAGATCAAATTCTGCTTGGATGCATGGGTACCTAACAGACAGAAATATAATAATGGACTCAGATCACCGCTTTGGCGGCATATGGGTATTAAGAGGGCAATAAACAAAAAAAAGAGGAGCTATAATAAATATAAAATGAATCCCACTACATTCACCTGGAATTCATATAAGGAAAAGACAAAAAAAGTGAAATATAGTATAAGAAAAGCAAAGAGAAATTTTGAACTGAGACTAGCGACTGAAACCATTGATAACCCAAATCCTTTTATAACTATATTAGTTCACTAAAAGGCAATTGTTCTACAGTTGGCCCAATTGAAACTAGTAAAGGAGTTATTAGCAATGAGCTTGCCATGGCAACTGAATTTAATAATTATTTTACAAGTGTATTTACACTGAAAGAGACCTTAATACTAAATAAGGCATATAAACAGAATCAACAGTTTTTACAGTTCTCTGTAGGAGAAGTAAATCATTTACTTAATAATCTTAAACCTCATTCATCCCTAGGGCCTGATAATATTCACCCCAGATTCCTTAAAGAAGCAGCAAATGTTATTAGTGGTCCTCTAACTATATTGTTTCATGCCTCATTAAGTCAAGGAGAAACAATTAATTTATGGAACGAGGCCCTAGTCACCCCAATATATGAAGCTGGTAATAGAAAAATAGTATCCGACTATAGACTTATAAGTCTTACATCAGTTATAGGTAAAGTTCTAGAAAGATTTTTTTTTATTATTATTTAGTTGTTTAACCAGGTATAGCACACTAAGCTGAAAGCTTTTTTACAGGACCAACCTGGGAACACAAGGAGGTTAAGTGACTTGCTTAGGGTCACACAGTATGCAAGTGGAAGCTGTGGGATTCAAACCCAGGTCTGGTCTGCTGGATGTCACCAGATTTGCAGCTCAGAGCCTTAGACCACTGCGCTATAAGATTACTCTTGGTTAGGACTGAAGCTCATTTTGCCATTTATAAGCTACATGATCTTACTCAGCATGGTTTCTTTCAAGGGAGATCATGTTTAACTAACCTATTGAGTTTTTTTTGAAAATGTTAGTTTATCACTTGAGTCAGGGCTTCCAGTAGATATAATTTTTTTCTTGATTTTTCTAAAACTTTTGTTAGAGTATCACATCAAGTTTGAATTAATTATATGTATAAGTTTGAATTCCACCTAAATACAATAAACTGGGTTATATCTTGGTTACACAATAGGCACCAACGTGTTGCCATTAGATGCCACCACTCAGATTGGAGTAATGTTACTAGTGGGGTCCCTCAGGGCTTGGTTTTGGGCCCTATCCTTTTTAATATGTTGATTTCCACAATGCAATCGCCTAGTACTATCTGGATGTCTAAATATGCAGACGATTGTAAAATTGGATGTATAATTAATAACATACAGGCTGCATATAATTTTCAGAATGAATTAGATAGGATAGGAGTCTGGGCAACAGATAATAAGATGCTTTTTAATGTACAAACATATAAGGTAATGCACTCAGGCCATAACAATTTGAACTTCACTTACCAACTAAATAACATGCTACTTACAGAAACAACCAATGAAAAAGATTTGGGCATAGTAGTGAATAACAAACTATCTTTTGACACTAATACTCTTGTTAAAGTCAAAAAATGCCAAAGAACAGTTGGTTGCATCTTTAAGCACATACAAAGTAGAGACTCTAGGGTAATTCTTCCTCTTTATATTAGCCTGGTTAGACCACATTTGGATTACTGCTCTCCTTTTCATGCACCGGTCACAAAAAAGGAAAAAACTTGTAGAGGGAGTTCAGAGGAAAGTGACAAAATGCATCAAAAGGATGAATAATCTAGAATATGAGGCTAGGCTACAAACACTGGACCTCTACTTCATGGACTATAGACAACTGCGAGGTGATCTTTGTTTGACATACAGGGCAACTTATGATCCCCTTCTTTATGAAACACTGGGCCTTATAAAAAATAATTCCAGCATCAATACTAGAACACATAACCTAACATCAAGGGGAAATAATTGTAAAACCCATAAAAGAAGCCATTGGTTTACCCAATGTGTAGTCTCTCAATGGAATATTCTACCATAAGAAATAGTAGAGTGTAATACTATCGATTTATCTAAAAGAAAGTTAGACATTCACATGGGTAGCATGAAAATATCTTATCTTTGATAGAATCCTAATCCACCAATTGGTGGTGAGCTCTAAAAGGGCATTCTGCCTCCTGAGCCCGTTACATCCTATAAACCTATGAATAATATCATGCAAGAAGTTAAAAAAGGTTTGGGGAAAGAATCTGTAGAGATACTTATAATGGGAGACTTAAACATAAAATATAGGAACAAAATAATCTCAGAGCACAAGGCCCAAATATGTACAGCCTTGGATATCCCAGGTAGGAGCTTGAGGGATAGCAAAAACACAGATAAATGTAAACAGTTGGAATATACAATAGAGGCACTACAATTAGTTGTACTAAATGGAAGATTACCATCTGATAGTATGGGAAATTGGACTTGTATAAATGCAAAAGGGGTAACTGTAATTGATTATGCATTGGTCTCAATATATGATTACTGTAATTATGAGGATTTAAAGATAGTTAATAGAACAGAAAGTGATCATTGCCCATTAGTACTGTATAAAAAAAGGGCAAGTCAGATTCAGGCTCTATCAAATCAAGATCACATGGAGACAGTGAACAGAAGAATTAGATGGGATCCAAATAAAAATAATCAGGAGAAGAAATTGAGTGATCATATTGTGAGAATTATAGCTAATAACATTCAGGATTTGTGGGAGCCAGAGGAAATGTAAAAAGAAATTATTGAGACATTTCAACAATTGGCTAATGAGGTAGAGAAGGGAAAAAAGAAAGAGGCTCAGACGCAATATCAGGAGTGGTTTTATAAGAATTGTAGAGCTGAAAAGAAGAAATTAGAGAGGCTGGTAAGAAAAACAAAAAAGTACCCTAATAAGAGAAATATAGTAGAGCTGAATACAGCAAGGAAAAGTTATAAGATGTTTGTTAATTTATGTAGAATGAAACATCAAAGTGAACTTTGGGATGTGGTGATTAAGGCAATAGAGGATAGAGATGATAGGAAATTTTGGTAATTGGTAGCAAAAGGAACTTGTAATTATAAAACTCAGTTGGATGTCCATATTGAGCCAGCCATATGGGAAAAATATTTCTTGGATATTTTTAGTGGGGCTAATTGTGTTCAAGATGAAGATGTAGGGGAACTAGATGAGGGTTTTAGATGGTTTACGGCAGCTGAGGTAAAAGAAAGTATAGAATCTTTCAAAAATAATAAAGTCCCGGGCCCAGATAGGATCTCTATAGATTTTTATAAACTTAATATAGAATGGTGGTCAACTCTTCTTGCTGACTTTTATAATAAATCAGCAATGCATGCATTTGTTCCTGATTCATGGTCAGGAAGTTTTATAGTACCTATTTTCAAAAAGGGTTCTAGGTCAGATCCAGTAAATTATAGGCCAATTGGCCTTTTAGATGTGATGGCAAAAATGTATGCAAAGATACTGCTAAATAGATTAATGAAAATATTAGATCAGTCCCATAAAATTTCAGAGTTTCAGGCAGGGTTTAAACAGGGAGTAGGTACAAGAAATCAGGTTTTTATCCTCTCACATACAATTGAAAAATATTGTAAAAACAAGGGCTATTTGTGGCATTTGTGGATTACTCATCAGCATTCGACACAATTGATAGAACATTGTTATGGGCAAAGATGGGACGAATGGGAATAGATAAGAATCTGATAATTCTTATTAGAAGATTGTATACAAAGACATGGACAAAAGTTAAATATTCACAATCGGGTGTTTAGACACAAAAAAATGAAACCAAGATAGGAGTAAGGCAGGGATGTGTCCTTGCGCCAACTCTCTTTAATTTATATATTAATAACATTTTGCAAGATTTAGATAACCCGATCTATCATTGTCCATATGTGGCCCAAAAATGGATACCTATCCTAGCATATGCTGATGATTTGGCAATTTTGTCAACATCTAGATTGGAACTACAAAGAGCATTAGATAGATTAGATACTCTATCAAAAAAAAACACAATCTAAAACCTAATACTAATAAAACAAAAGTGATGGTGCTGGGTTCTAACAAGGGATATAGGAAATTAATTTTAGCACAAAAAAAATTAGATTTTGTATTAGAATTCCCATATTTAGGAATATTAATATATAATAATTGTAGATGGGTTAAACATGTGGGATGGACTGGGAAAAAAATAGAACAAACAATAAAAGCCCTTAAGAGATTTAATAACATATATGGAGGCCTGACAGTAACACCTATGGTGAAGGTCATTAATGGGAAAGTAATAAGCCAGGCCACTTACTTGGCTGAGATATGGGGTTTGGCAAATTTGAGTAAATTGGAAGAAAAGGTAGATAAAATTTATAAACAAATTTTGAGACTTCCTGTAGGGACACCAAATACGTTAGTAAGATCTGAGATTGGGCAAATTAAATTGGAGCATATAATACATGTGAGGATGATAAATTTTTGGGCAAAATTATCAAGGGAAAAAGATAATACTATAATTGGTAAGATTATGAGGGAAAAGGAAAAACAACTATCTATATATAATAAAGGATGGTTATTCTTTGTATACAATATGTTAGAGATATATTGGTAAACCATTTAAGGAGATATATAAGTCAGGATATACAACTAAGCCCAAGTTATTGTAAAGAAATTAAACAACAAATATATAAATTTTCAGAAAAGAAAGTTATGGAGGGGATTAAAGACCTGAGGGTTGCAAGATGGTTAGTTAAGAACACAAAGGAGCATAGGCAAAAATTTTACCTCAGTGCTATCCATCAACCAGAGTACAGAACAATTCTGATGAAATATAGATTTGAGGTATTTCTGAGTAATGTACTTGAGAAAAGATATAATAAAGAAAGTGCAATAGGATCAGAGTGTTACTGTTATTTGAGAGAGGAAGAGGATCTGAAACATGTGACCCTTAGGTGTCCATGGTATAAGGATGTTAGGCATAAATACCTTGGGCAATACCTAAAAGGGATGAATTTCCCAGTTAGGTACATATTGGATCTGATTTTTAACTCAGAAAGTATTGATGTTCTAACTAATCTAGCAATATTCCTGACAAAAATTACAAGTATTGGAAAGAAATGTATCCAACAATATCGTCCTCTAGAATAAAAAGACTTTATAACAGAGAAAAAACAGGGTCAATGTAATACGAATGCTTTCTCCTTTAATAAGATAGTTTTGTTAGGACTTGTGCTACTCCTGGAAATGTGTAAAATGTGTAATATGAAAATATGTTAGTTTTATTATGTGGACTATTAGGTAATATGGAAGCATGGCTTTGGGTAAATTCTTATATTGTGATGTTTAAAATGTCTGTAAGGATATTTAACTGTGGTATTTGTTGTATTATGTATAATGGTAAAATGAATGTATGTATATTTTTAAGGTATTGTGATGTCCATGTGGACATGTATTTATTGTATTAATTGTATGTGACTATTATGATGTTTTTGTTTTAATTGTTGCAATGACAATTGGTTTTGTCCAACAATAAGAAGAATAAACAAACACTGGAATGGACAATCTCTTTAATGTGCTGTCTCATTATAAGCTTCAAGGACTCTTTTCTCCAATGGATTATGCTTCTTTACAATAGCCCATCTACTCAAATAAAAAAATAATTATCTCCTCTCCCCTCCCTTCATCCTGGAGAAAGGGTCCAGACAAAGTTGCACCTCTCACCCCTTTATTTTCTTACTAGTTGTCCTACCCCTCACTATCAGTCAATTGCAGCACCCTATGCTTCCCAATGTCCAAATAGCCCACTTAGAATGCCATACTTTTCTTATGATGATAACCTACTGGCATTAGTCTCTGGCCCCATTATTAGTGTTCCAGAGCTCATGAAAGTCCTCTGTCTTTTCTCTTAGTTCTCTGGCCTTAAAGTGAACTGGGATAAAAATGGAAGCACTATCATTAAATCTGAAATGTACATCTGCACCCTTCACATCCCAATGCATCAAATTAGTTCTGCATGCTATTACATGCCTCAGCATTAAACTAGGATGAGTCCTGTTCAAATCATGGGCAGGAACCTAGGACCCCTTTTGGTAGAAATACAGTCTGATCTTTACAGATGGAAAAAAAACTCAAATTTTTTCTTGGCTGAACAAATCAAGACTATTGTAACCCCCAGGCCACTTTTTAACTAGTTAGCACCCCCCCCCCCCATTAAAATCTGGAACACTGGTGCCCACATACTGGCATACCATTTGACATTTACAAAAGGATAGGCACCACCCTTGACTATTGAAGCCCCTAAAAAACATGGAGATCTGGTCTCCTAGAACAGTACTCACAGAGGTTGTCCTATCCACAGGGCATGGAACAAAAAAAAGAAAAGAAAGGCACTCTCCTGGGTAGCCGATCATACAGTCTCTTTCAAGTCATATCCAAGGCAGCTGAAAACACCACAGAACATTCAGGGGATTGCCCCCTTGAGTCCACTGAAAATGAACAGTTCCTTCCACTTCACTGGGAGTAGAAATCAGGAATCCTGCTGTAGCACTGGCCTCCATCACTTCACTGGAAGCTGGAAATGACACTCCACTAGGGAGAGAAATCCTGGGCCATCTCCTCAGAGCCCACTGGCAGTCCTTCTGCCACTCTTACCTCCTCACTCAACAACTCACAACCGCAGACTACCAACTGACTGAGCATTCTAAGCTCCCCAGAGCATCTGTCCACACAGTGTGGCTTATGCTGCTGCGAGAGTTCCAAATGATCTAATCATTCTTCCCTCAGGCTAGCTGAGTAAATACTGATGTCATTATGTAAAGAGACCCTAATGAGCTCCCTACCAGCTGCCTGCTACCTTCCTAACAATAATACTGATAGGATTCTAGTAACCCCCTGGGGACTGGGTGGTTACACTGTCAAAATGATGTTAGCCCTGAAGCTGTTATATTATCTTGGTCATATCTCAATTACACTACCAACTTGCTGGCTTACATGGATCCACAAGCCGATTGGCTAATTTGTATGGTAAGGGACCCCTTCCCCCCATTTCAGTAAACAAACTTCAAGAACACTGGTATTGGGGAGCTGGAATATCCTCTGGTTTAAAGGTTATTATGTAGCCTTCCTGGGAGCCCAAATCATCACCTGACTCCTCCCCTGTCCTCCAGTCTCCAATTATGGCTGAGCATTGAAAAGTGCTTATCACTGCATGGGGAGCCAGGGTTACATATTTTCTCCCCATCTCTCAAGGCCAAAGGTGAAAAAATAAACAGTACTGACTGCTGCGGTGCAGGGCTGGAGATTGCATTGAAAGCTTGCAAAATTAAACCTCATACCTCTCTCATGGACCCCATTGTGGAATAAGCCTACTCTCTGAATAGGCAAGAACCAAATTCTAGGCCCAAGAATTTTTTCCAGTAGGTGACGTGTTCACTAACAGTCAGAATCATCTGTGTTCTTTTTGGAATGTACAAGTTATGTACCAGCTGCCCCAGTCAAAGTTTTGGAGATTTATACAATTGTGCAGTGTGCTGCAACTTCAGCTTGTTGTTGCAGCTGAGGTAACCACCTTCATTGTAGGTTCCAGATGTTGAGAAAGCAGTCCTTTGTGCAAAAAAGAAAAGTAGGGCCATCTATAGGAAAATTAGATTGGCTCTGCCTCCCCAGACCATTTCAGCCCAAGAAAAATGGGAAGCTGACATCCAGCATGCCCTCAAGAAGATGACTAGGACATTTGCTGGAGAGGATCTCACAGCCTATACCGATCTCAGAGCTAGACTGATCCAGAGTGATGTCCTCCGCAGATGGTACTGAACCCCAGGTGTTATTTTCTTTTGGCCTTACTCCCAATGACATCTGCTAGTGTTGTGCCCAACAAGGGGGCTCCCTATTTCATATTTTGTGGAGCTGCCCTAGTATAAGTCTGTCTTGTAAAAAATACATTACAGATGTGAAACGAATGTTGGAAATACATTCCAGATGTCAAGTTCTAGGTTCTGCTATCCCAAAAATGAGTGAACTCTTTATATTGGGCAACACACATGTCCTCCCAAGATTACCAATGGGGCTTCATTCCTGGTTCATCTTAATGTGTATTGAAGCCAAGCAACTCCTTACATGGAACTAAAGATCCCACATACATCTGAGCCTTAGTCAATGGGTTGTTGCACTGGGTACATTGGGCAAGTATGAATGCATTTCTTTACAAACCATGAATTAAGGTGCATTCTTTATATGCAAATGGTCTCAGTTTATGTTCTGGCTGTCCACTACCTGACCAACCCAGGTCTCTCTAAGTTGGAATTTATTTAGCCTCCTCATCCCTAAATTAGTCAGTAGTAAAAAGCACTAACCTGAATGTCCTCCTAAACTATTATTGTGTATGGATTTAAGGCACCTCTGTTTTCTCATATGCATAGCTAAAAGTGGAAGTGGTTTAATTTAGCAGTGTCTACTGATACACTGGAGTTGGGGTACTGTTAAAAATCCCTAGAATATGTGATTGTTGTGGTTTGATACTTTTTTATCTTATTTTTTGTTCTGTCTGTATTTGATTGGGGCAATATTCAATTCAGCAGTTTGTTTTATGAAACACTGTACCACTTTTCAGAGTAGAACTCAATGGGCTGGCATTCTACAGTTCACACATATGCCTAGTGCTGCTCTCATGCTAAGCCTCAATGTGCTGCTAGGTCACTGCAGTATGATATAATCAGTACATTGTGTTATAGATGTCCTGTGAATACAATATTTACCACATGCTGTATGCCTCCAAATTAAGCTAACGTGTGGATTTTAAATCATGAAATATCTACTAGTCAGAAAGATTTAAATATTTACATTGATACTAAAGTATGCAAAACAAAATCTACTGTACATACAGTGTGTGGATGCTATGTAATTATTTCACCTTGAAATTTAAATGTACTTAGAAAGAATAGTGTATTAATCAGATGTTTGTAACTACAGCTGCAGCCAGTGACAAGCTACAGTATATCCAGATATATTGTGAAATTTCACCAGAAATCCCATTTATTTCAATTGGATTTCCTGTGATATATCATGATACATCTGGATATACAGCATCTTGTCACTAGCTGCAACTATTTATTTATTTAGTTGTTTAACCAGGAGTAGCACACTAAGCTGAAAGCTTTTTTACAGGTGCAATCTGGGAGCACATGGAAGTTAAGAGTTAAGTGACTTGCTCAGGGTCACACAGTATGCAAGTGGAAGCTATGGGATTCAAACTCAGATCTGGTCTGCTGGATGTCACCAGATTTGCAGCTCAGAGCCTTAAACCACTGCACTATACTGCCTCCCTGTATGTTTTATGTGCTGCTGCTATTTCCTATTGTGTCTCATTTATGTATTTAAACTTTTGGAGACCAGGATAATCACCTGTTCATGAGGGTCCTGGGGAAGCAGTAAGGTAGTTACATGTTCCACACAGGTACGTAGACACATACACACATCAAAATCTATAATAAATTCTATACATAGAACATTTATAGAGAATACCAAAATAAAATGATTTATTTACCCAATGTATTCACCACTGATGTGGTACAGTAGTGGCCGTTTCCATCAATAAGATTGCTATAGCACCATGATGCAATAGTGGTCACTATCACTGCAATGTAAGTTAATGCTTTACAGATGATAGCGACTGTTAATGGTATTATGGTAGCACATCTGATGGCATGCTATCACTACAAAAGGGGGTTGATGCAGTATATATGACTGTAATGAAACCAGATTATACACTGCATTAATTGTAATGGCAGATGATATCATTAGCCAGTTATCTCAAATATTAATGAAGTAGTTGCCATCTGTATCATGTACCGCAATATATACATTCCTTAGTAAATTAATTATTTAGCAATTTGATAAACATACTAGCATTTCTGAGAACTCTTAATTTATTAGGCCATTTATTCCAGGTTTGTTTCATGAAGAAGAAAGAAGACTTTTCACCAATTTTCTGTTTTGATTTATTAATGTGAAGAAGGTCACTGTACATTGGTTTCAGTATGAATTATCAGACTGTAATACTGGTCTGTTAGATATAGGCCAGATGAGTTTTGTTAATAACTTTTTAATATTTACTGGTTATTGCCAATAAACAACTACTGGCACAACCTCACAAACTCCATTATTCACACATGTGAATAACAGAGTTCTATAAACCATGGTTCTAAAAATAGCCCTCAGTGCAACTGAGTTCCTGTGTGAGAGACTGTCCTTGGGCTGGCTGTTCACTCACACTCACTCTGAAAAACCACCAGCATGAATGACAGTCTTCTTAGATGTTTAACCTTAGCCATCAAATCTGCCACAACCCAGATGCAGAACAACAGCTGTCACACTCAGAAACCAAAAAATAACAAGCCTCACAGATTGTTGCCTGGAAAAAAAACACAAGTTTTGTTAAGCCCTGAATTTTACTTGAAAAACTGTTTTCAGTTACTTAGCACTGACTGGAGAAACTGGTCAGCAGATAGGCAGGCAGGTCTTAGTGGGACGGGAGGCTGGTCTTAAAAGCCAGTAAATACAAAAAATCATAAAAAATTAACCAGTAAATATAAAAAAATAAAACATGGACGAAGTCTGGGAACTCAGATTTTATGCACATCCTCAGTGTGTGATGCCCAGATAAACTCCTCAGGCTTCGCCCTTGGGGTTTATGGGGCATCATACACCTCAGGTTTGCATAAAATACTCGTTAACCACACTTCCTCATGCATTATTCTATATTGTATACATATCAATAAATGCATCTCTCCTTTATTTTTCAAGGATGAAACTTGAAGCTTGGTCACATAATACGGTATACCGTGGTGCATCCTGTTATCTAAAAAATCCAGTATCTTGTATACAGTGGCCCAGATATTCAAAAGGGTTGCGCCATGCGCAACAGGGTTGCGCCATGCGCAAGTCCAAAATGCGCCATTCTGCGATATTCAGCAGGAGGCAGTTACGCCACTGGCACCAGGTTGCGCTAGAGAGTAATGCAAATGAATGCATGCTCAACAGGAGGGGGAGGATCCATGCATAACCTGCGCAACCCGATATTCAGTCGGGTTGCGCGGGAGATGTCATCGCAACCAACCTGCGCCCGCACAAGCTTGAGCCAAAAAAGGCTTAAGTCGAGGGCCACCCACAGGTGAGCTGCTGCATTGCAGGGCGCAACACAGCAGCTACCACCCCTGGCTGGCCCCAACTCACTCCTGTGCCCCCCACCAGCCCAATCGCGGGCAGTACAGGTACATGTCCCCCACACCTCCCACAGCCGATGCGGCCAGAACCTGCATAAACCCCCCAAGTGCCCGATCGCGGGCAGAACCTACATAAACCCCCAGTGCCCGATCGCGGGCAGAATGTAACCCTCCCCCAACCCGAATAACTCCCTGGTGGTCAGTGGACCGTAAAGCCCGATCGCGGGCAGAATGTCACAGCAGACCCCCCAAACATCTCCCTGATGTCTAGTGTCCCCCACCCACCCGAAGCCCCTCCACCCGCTCCCCGCGGCACGGCGGGCGACAGCATCCACCACGCCTGCCGCCCGCCTCCGCCCGACTGACTGTCCGGTAGGGCTGCCGCCCGTTGGTGCAGAGCTGGCTGCTGCCTGGCAGGGTAGCCAGAGACAAGTCCTCGGGGATTAGCACCTACACCGCAAATGGCATGCAAATGGAGCCATAAAGATGCAAATGGCCCCCCTGCGCTTGCATAAATTATGGCCCCATTTGCATGTCACCTTTTGAATATCGGAATTTGCGCATGGCGAATGGTGCTAAGCGCCACCGCCAAGTTTAATGCTCAACTCTGGCAACTTGCGGTAGCGCGGAAGTTCCACCTCGCCATGCGCAAAAATGCTAACGGCTTCGGGGCAATATTCAAGGGAGTTGCTCAACAGCGCAACTCCTTTGAATATCACCCCGGCCACACCCCTGCGCAACTATTTTGAGCAGCGCAGGGGCTTGCTGCCTCAGACTGGCGCAGTTTGAATATCTGGGCCAGTATGTTTATCGCAACAAATTATATTTTTGTATTGAAATTTCCAGGTAAAATTTTTTTTAATAAGAAATAACAAATAGGATTAGAATATGTAATTTACATGAACAAAAATTCAAGATGCAACTGTGGCAAATAATTAAGTAATTTACACCTTGCATGGGTCTATAGTTTTTAAAATGCTGCCCCTTATTTGAAACTTCTTTAAGTAATCTGTGTCTTGCTGTTTTTTTAATAATGTTTGTTGTTAACAAAACTTATGACATGGGTAGAAAAAATGCTGACTTCTGATTGTCCATGAGGTACTTTCAGCTGGGCCATTATCCCAGGCCAACAGCCAAGCTAAAAGTAATATGTTTAAAAAGTACATCAAATTTACTGAAAAAGACCCATTTCATATTCGCAGTAAGACACTCCAGGGGGTGTGCTATGGTGGGCCAATGGCACTTCTCGGGTGGTGGAAGCACTCTGTTTTGCCTTATGGTTCAACCCACCTGAGGTGGGCTGTTATCACACCATCTCACACCCCCTGTCATGCTTTATTGCTTAAATAAAACATACCATTTTCTAGAAGGCAAGTTGGTAAAATGGCTTCCATAGAAAAAACAGAGTGAAGTCATAGCTACTGCAGTTGAGTTTTGGTGGTTTGATTATAAGATGATTAACATATGTCTGTTAGATTTACAGGGTCTTCTACAGGATGGCAACAGGCTAGTGTTTAGTCATATACTGCTCTTATACAAAAAGGCTTTCGTATAAAACTTTATTTATGCACTGTTTTTAGAAGTGCTTAGTGTCCATACTGTGTTATTTTTCAGTGATCACACTGAAGTGATCATTCAGCTTTGACAGATGCTGTTGCTCTTTGCTGGCTTTGAGACCTATGTTTTCAATGTCATAGAAGGCTTTGCAATCCTCTTCACTGCTGGCATTGAGCTCAGTGTAGTGGTGAATCTGCATCAGGCAATGGCTTACTTCTTTACAAGTTGGTGCCAGCAGTGCTGTTCCTTCCCCACCATCATCATCTTCTTCATCTTCTTCTGGCTGGGCATCACCAACACCAACAGCTGCAGCAGCAATCTCTTCATCTGTTAGCATGCCCATACAGTGCAGGTAATCATCAGATGCAACAAAACTCTTCAACATTAACTGGTCTATGTTTTCTGCTGCCAGGATTTCATCCTCGCAGTCTTCTTCATCAACATCAATCTCTATGCTGTCCCTGAAAAAAACAGCCTTTTTAAAACAGTTCTCAATTGTCTGCTGCTTCACATCTCATCATGCCTGACTAAGGAGGTGTATGGCATCAAGAATTGTAAACTGTCATGCTAGGTCTGTTGTGGACATGGCAGTCCCCTCATCAAATGCAGAAATTGCCACCAAAAGCATTTGCTTTCTATAAAGGCACTTTAAGTTTCTGATTATCCGCTGATCCATTGGCTGGATCAGGGATGTGGTGTTGGGGTTAAAAAGATAAGTTTCACATGAGAGAGTTCAATTTGGGGGTCAGCAGTGCAGTTGTCAACGAATAGCAGAGTATGTTTTCTTCTCCTTCTCATATCTTTATTGAACTCTTTTGCCCGCTCAGTGAGTAGCTGGGATATCATCCAGGCATTGGTGTTCGCTCGGTAACTAACCGGCAGCCTCTGAACATTGACATTCTTAAAGCACTGTGGGTTTTGGCTCTTGCCAATAATGAGCAGTTTGGACTTGTGAGAGCTGTCCATGTTTGCACAGGTTAAAACTGTTATCCTGTTCTTACTCTTTTTACTGCCCGCTATACAGTCTGACTTAAAAGTCAGAGCCCCATCTGGTATTGCGCCATAAAAAATGCTGGTCTCATCGGCATTATAAACACAATCTGGGGGAGAATCAGAAAGAAAGGAAGGCAAACTGGACTGACTCCAATTCTTTGCCGAAGCTGTGTCGGCATCTTTTTTCTCCCCATGGGCCTTTTTAAATACTATGTTATGCCTAATTTTACATTGGCATAACCAGCCATTGCTAGGCTCAAAATCTGGTTTCCCCATCACACATGCCAGTTTTCATGCTTTTTCCTGTATTAGTGGTCCCATAACTGGCAAGTCAGACCCACGGACGTGCTCAAACCACCTTAGCAAAGCTTCTTCTACGGCACTATCCTTCCTCTCCCTTTTGTGCTTCCTATCTGTGTTGCCATTGCTTGTGTATTCTAGGAGGATTTTTTCTTCATTTTTAACAATCCTGCATATCTGACTTTGTGATACACACAGCTTACGGGCAACTTCAGATTGTGATGAGCCAGAACTATCAAGCAGCTGTAAGGCTTTTACCTTCTCTCCCAAGGAAAGCTCCTTCTGTTTCTCCTGCGTGACATCCATTGCGAGAGAGAAGCATGCAGGCACACAAAAACAAGAGAGGTTGCAAATGGGCTGAGAAATCTTGAGTGTTTGGCAGAGATCACAGGTAATTTATACACACAAGGTGCTAACTAGCTACTGCATTAAGGGTCGGGGTGAGTGAGGAATACCAAACAGGTCACAGCTGAACCTAATTAAGTGTGAATTAGATGCGGTTATGCGGATTATCAGGTGCTATAGCGGCACTCAGAAGCTTTATAAAGTTGCAAACACACTCACAAAATTATGCGTATATACAGACTGTAACAATTCTTTTAAACAATCAATTTACAATGGCAAGCATAGGAAAGGAATCGGGGAACCGCTCTTCTATTCCTTTAACTGGGTTTTTCTATTAAGCGGTATTCTATTAAGTGGACTTGACTGTACCTAAGTCATATGACTGCACATAATGACATGTGATGTGCTCCTAATTACTCCTGAGTACTTACTTAAGTTTGCTCTGATCTAGCAAAACTTGTCACTCTATGTCTGTTACCTCTTCACGTCTTCCTGTATACAAGTGCTTCAGTTGTCTTTAGGCCTAGCTTTGCTATTTATCTTTATTGGGAATACAAAATTGAATAATTATTGGCACAGCCCTTTAACAGAACAAGCACATAGTTAGACATTACAAATAATACAGGTTAAGATATTCAAACATGATGTATTACAGTACACCTCCACAATCAAATAATAGGAAAAAAGTGTTGAAGACTAAATTACAGTATTTCTAGTGAGGAAGGAAAAGCATAATTTCAATGTATAAGGTCTAGCTTTAATCCTAGTTTCTTTGAAAGGTTGTTGATATGGGCTCAATAAGCATTTTAAAAATATGTATCAAACCAATGGCAGGATAGCCCCATGGGATGCAATATCTCATTTTCATGAGGGTCCCTAACTAGGTACAGCATGGTACAAAAAGTGCATATTACATAACTCAGTACACTAGGATACACAAACCCTACTTTTAAAACAATGCATTAATACAAGTCCCTCATGGCACAAAAATGTTCATGGTATCAGTGGAGGTCACTTACTGATAAAACAGATAAAGGAAGGATGCCATCCATACAAATCAATAAATATAAGGGTGGCGATAAAAATGAAGTTTATGTGGGAGGACAGCTGCATGAGTCTGTGTGCTGCTCATACTGCAGCTTTTGGAAAGTAGAAAGGTTTAAACTTGTCTAATGGGGGAGCTGATAGGTTTTTCCATTCTTCTGGGCCTGAGGAACAGAAGGGCCATTCGCTGGAGTTTCTTGAAATTTACAGTAGGTACTGTCATATAATGGTTACTGTCAGGACCTTGCATTTTTAAAGACTTGTCATTTATGATGTTGTCTGTTATTAGATATTTTGTGTGTGATAAAGTACTATTCTGTAAAACATGCATTTTATTGATTTATGTGTATACTTTATGAAACTGTTCTGTATTATGGACCCCATTGAAAATTAGCATAACCACTCAAAGGGTTATCCTTTTCCTTGAATTTATAAGGAATAAACTTTTACAAACAAACAAACATCAGGGGTGTAGCCAGGATTTTTTTTGGAGGTGTTTAGATATGACATTTTCAAAATTGGACAAATAAAAGCCGGGGGTCTGGGGGGGAGGTACATGCTCTGTGGTGAGTTTTGGGGCGTTTTTCTTGAAGAAAAAACACACTTTTGATACATGTTCCTCACCCCTAATTTCATGGGAATTTTTTTTTTTGCATGGAATCAGGGTTGTAGAAGACTCTGGCTGGCATTACAGCCTGCAGACTCTCCAATGGTTGTGGACAACTGGCTATCCAACAATGCCACCAATAACCCACCCACCCCATATGCAGTTTTTGTAATATACTGTGATCTTTGAAAGATTTCTACATATAGGCTGTGGCCTGGGGTTTGTGGGCTACAAGGCCCCCAGAAGCTCTGGGGGGTTTACATGCTCTGTGGTGAGTTTTGGGACTTTTCTTGAAGAAAAAACACACTTTTGTTACATGTACCTCACCCATAATCTCAGGGGAATTTTTGTTTCCCATGGAATCAGAGGTGTTGGAGACTCTGGCTGGCATTACAGTCTACAGAACCTCCAATGGTTGTGGACAAATGGCTGTACAGCAGTGCCATCAACCACCCACCCCATATGCAGTACAATATGCAGTGCAATGCCATCACACACAGTGTGCTCACCATTGTTTTGTACCATGACCTTCTCTCTTCCTCTTTCTGTGCCCCCCCAACCAAAGTAGAGGATGCCACAACTACAAATGTTCAATCAAGCAGTGCTAGCTCTGCACACACAAAAGCTGACATCATTATGCACCTCACCACACTGTCACCACCACCCATATGGTAATGAACAGAGTCAGGCAGAGAAAGACACACTGAGCCTCCACTATATAATCAACTGGAGACCTGCACTTCTGGAAGTTTCCGTACAGTGTCAGGTGAGACCAGGAACACATCTAGGAATTCTTTCAGGAGGGGGTGACACAACCTAAGGGGCTTGGGAAAGAGAAAACTTCATGACATTTTCATTTGCAAAAGTATTGATTGAAACATGTTCTGCCCCAACAATAACATTGTTTTTAAGACATTGTCCTTTCATCAGCCCATGGGAAACAGTACACAGGTATGGTGCTGTACAACCTCTTTTTAGATATATAATGAACAATGCACACTAGGAAAGGCAGAAATGCCTATTTTAACCCTTCAGATTATGTATGGATGGTGTTGGCTAGCATGGTCCATTTAAAAGGGTTGTGGACCCCATACACTTGCCAGTAATAGCAGCTATAGATAGATGGATGGTCATTTCAGAGTTTGTTCTGCAGTGGTGCCCAGGGAAAGTACAGAGCTGAGAGGTTTGGAGGAGAGAAGGAGCAGCTATGGTGATGCTGGGATAAAACCCACCACTTGCAGGTCAGACCCTGTATACCTCTTAGCATTTTGTCACTGAAATTTTAGATACAAGCACTCAAAATGAAGGAAAATATTGTCAGACAGAGACACATTCGGAAGACTGGGAGCTGGTGTCTTAACAGCACTCTACCATTCTACCCTTGATCACAGCCTGGACACTAGATGAATGTCCTAACAGTGGAGTGATAATGTTTTTGGTGCAAAGCCCATCTTCAACTGCCAGATAATTGCTGCTCTTGATGAGCTGTCAATCACACCAGACCATCTTAGCATGAGGGGTACAGCTGGCTAAAGTAGGGACTTTAACTTCATTAATAGCAATAGAAAAATTGCACTAGTCAAGATGGCCAAGTAGAGAGTTAGCTGCACTAGCCCTAGTCAATTTGCACTAGGTTTTGGGCCAGTAAAACAATGTTAAAATAGACCCACGATCCCTGCCATATAAATATACAAAAGAGGCACATGCGTGAGTTATGGAGGGTGACCTGGTGCTGATGGCATGACATTCCACCATCATCCATTTATGTGGTGATACAAAGCCTTGTTACCAGGCATTACTAACATAGCAGTTAGAAGAGGAGGCTAATCACTTGTAAGGGGGTGTGGGAGTTGACCCTGTATACACTGTCAGAGACACTACGGCAAAATGAATAGGACGTGGGTGATGCAATTGTCAGTATATATAGATCTGTAATTACTGATGGGTGTATAAGAAAGGGGTTTCAGGTCAGGAGAATGGGCCTGAATGATCAGACCTATTCTCCCAACCTCAAACCCCTTTCTTATACACCCACCAGTCATTAAGGATTTATATAGACTGGCAACACCCACACCCTGGGCTCTTAGGCTCCACCCATCTTGATTTCTTATGTCTGTATCTAGTTTGCTGCTTTGAAATGATAGAAGTAGGAATGGGGTCCCCAGTCATACCTCTCATTTCAAATCAGCAAAGTAGATAAGGACATGGGGTTACATCTCACGGAATAGAGTGCAGAATCACACTGTTCCATGAGCCCCACATAGCCGTTTGTTGCTAGCTGCCTCAGGAGAAGCAGAAGATGCAACAGCAGCAGGACCAGGACTATTTCTACTTCTGCTTGGGGCAGACTCATTAATGCCTTTTATGAAAGCAAACAGGGTGATTTGATGACATCCTTAGGTCCCAGACATTTCTAAATAAAACTGTTTTTCACACACACTCAACTTCACTGTGTCTGTGTTTTATTTTCATAAAATTGTTACTGTCTAAACAAGTTATAATTAGAGGTGGGTGAAGTGGCTGAAATTCCCTCGTGTCATAATGGGGAACACAAAGTCCATTGAAACCAATGACTTTGTGTTATTCCGCCTTCCCAAAACCACTTCTCCACCAACTTTAAGGCAAAGTACATTGAAATCAATGTACTTCGCATCACTTCTCCTTGTTATTGAGCTCCAAGGTGAATTTACAGTGCTTCACGGGACTGCAGGTCACATGGGCTCTAGATTGTTCGGCACAGCCTCAGCTCTATGAAGTGTGTGTGTAGTGGAAGATGGAGACAGTTTCCTCTCAGAACTCTACGATTCAAATCCTCTTAAAGCTGTTAAAAAAGCCTTTGTGAGAGAATTTTTTGCTCAAAATTTAGTGCATCGATTGTAGTAAACCCTCCTGTGCTCATATCATTGAGTGTTTATTGTTTGTGTGTGGATTTTGAATGTTAATTTAGAACAGTCAGTCTGTGTACTGTGAAGTGTGCTTTGGGGGAGGGGCGGTTCTGTGGTGTAGGTAGACTAACAGAAAAAAGGCAGTCTTTCTGTTTTGGTTATATTTTTATTGTATAACTGTGTTAATGTACACACAGTAATATTTTCAATAAGTCTTGAAATTTTTTTGGTGATTGTAGTAGTGCAGCAGTGTATGATTTCAGTTTGTTTAAAACATTTGGTTATATTGCTAAAGGGTTTCAATTTGCTATGCAGTACTTGTAGTGTGTGTGTGAGTGTGTGTGCAAAGCGTACCATTAAATCAGATAACTTTTATTGTGCCAGAGTAATTGCAGCAGTGTGAACCTGCTATCCACTGCACCTGCATGATTTTTTTATACTGCTTTGTGGTGTCTTTACTGGTAATGGACTGTTACTGCCATGCACTACCCCCCCAACCAGCAAAAGATATTCTTTTCCAGATTTGGATTTGTGACTTGTGAGCACTGGTTAGGAGTTGTTGTGCCTTTGCGTCTGAATCTGCATCTCTTGAGTGTGCAGCGCAATCTTAATCTGTCTGTGCATTTGCAGTACACCATTAATTCTGGGAGGCTTTGCATTTCTTGTTATGCTCTAATTTCACTTCATCAGCACTGGGGAATTTTCTGGACACAAGACAGTAGCATTTTGGGGATGCAAATTAATTCTGGTGACTGTGTGTGACCACTGCGCACATGACTGAGTGTGCCATTAATTCTGGGAGACTTAGCATTTCTTGTTACACTGTCATTTCACTTCGTCAGCACTGGGGAATTTTCTGGAAACAAGGCAGTTGGAGTTTGGGGTTGCAAATTAATTCTGGTGACTGTGTGTGACCACTGCATGCATGACTGAGTGCGCCATTAATTCTGGAAGACTTTGCATTCTTGTCACTCTGTAATTTCGCTTTGTCAGCACTGGGGAATTTTCTGGACACAAGACAGTAGCATTTTGGGGATGCAAATTAATTCTAGTGACTGTGTGTGGCAACTACTTGCTTGACGGAGTGCATCATTAATTCTGGGAGATTTTGCATTTTTTGTTACCCTCTCATTTCACTTCGCCAGCACTGGGGAATTTTCTGGACACAAGACAGTAGCATTTTGGGGATGAAAATTAATTCTGGTGACTGTATGTGACCACTGCATGCATGACTGAGTGTGGTATTAATTCTTGGAGACTTTGCATTTCTTGTTACACTCTGATTTGACTTTGTCAGCACTGGAGAATTTTTGGGACACAAGACAGAAGCATTTTGGGGATGAAAATTAATTCTGGTGACTGTGTGTGGCCACTGCGTGCATGACTGAGTGGGCCACTAATTCTGAGAGACTTCACATTTCTTGTTACGCTCTTATTTCACTTTGTCAGCACTGGGAAATTTTATGGACACAAGACAGTAGCATTTTGGGGATGCAGATTAATTCTGGTGACTGTGTTTGACCACTGCACGCATGACCGAGTGTGCCATTAATTCTGGGAGACTTTGCATTTCTTGTTATGCTCTAATTTTTAATTCGACAGCACGGGAAAATTTTCTGGACACAAGGCAGTAGCATTTTGGGGGTGCAAATTAATTCTGGTGACTGTGTGTGGCCACTGCTCGCATGACAGAGTGCACCATTAATTCTGGGAGACTTTGCATTTTTTGTTACCCTTTCATTTCACTTTGACAGCACTGGGAATTTTCTGGACACAAGACAGTAGCATTTTGGGTATGCCCATTAATTCTGGTGTCTGTGTGTGATGTGACCACATCCACTGTGCGCATGACTGAGTGTGCCATTAATTCTGGGAGACTTTGTATTTCTTGTTGTGTACTCATTTCACTTTGTCAGCACTGGGGATTTTTCTGGACATAAGACAGTAGCATTTTGGGGATGGACATTAATTCTGGTGACTGTTTGTGTGTGGGGCACTGGGGGGCTGCCAGTATTGTTGTTGCTCCACCTTACTTTGCATTAAAGTGGAATTACAATGCGAAGTAATAATTACAAGGCAAATTGAACATTTCCTATTAGCCACTCCACATAGTAGACTGACAATGCCACTTCGCGTTCACTTCACCAGCGGAATTTACAACACAACTCAGAAAGATTCAGATGGGATTCATGCATGGCAAATATAATAGAAGATCCAGTCATTGGTTATAATATTATATTTGCCACCAGTACACTAGCAGACAATTGTATCTGATCTAAGACAGAAGCGATGGGGCAGAGTGAGGAGGGGATGGGGACCAGCAAGTTAGCCAAGGAACATTACAGGAACACTTGCGTAGTCAGACAGAAGTCATTCACACACACACACACACACACACACCATTACCCATATTGTACTTGTGTGAGATGGTGGCCAGCAGTGAAGGAGAACAGTTTGAGACTAGTGGCCACCACCTAGAGTCCAGGTGGGCAGTTGAGGTCAGGATGGCACCACCAGAAGGATGTGGGCACCGGCACTAGAATACAAGGTAATTTTTTTAATGCCAAACCTGGGACTAGGTGAGGGAGGAAGTAATGCCACTAATTTAAAAGACAAAGAACCTCTGTGCACAAACACTGAGGCAAGGGTTACCCCAAAGGGCATCTAGCTGGGAAGCCAAGTTTCAAGAAAGTACAAAATCACACATGCCCCCACAATGCAAAGCATCATGGGCTGTATATGCAAATCACCACAGAATGTTATGCTGGTCCTACTTGAAGCAGAACTGCATGGTGCCGAAAGGCCTCTCACACAGTTTGCAAAGGGTGCTAACAGAAGACATAGACACGTGTTTCATCCTACCAGGACTCATCAGTATGCCTCGTCTGTTTGACACCCCAGTGGAATGGACCAGCTACCCTTAAGGTAGTGTGCCTTGGATATATTGTGGTGAACCCAGAGGTAGAGGTAAAAGTGTTGCCTCTGCCCATTTATGCTAGCCAATGCACATCACTTGCCCTCTGTTCAAGAGAATGGGTTCAGTCACTGTCTTCGCTAATAATGTGTTGTACTCCTGGTTGTTTGAGCAATAGGCTGTCCATCACTGAGCTGGTAGTTCCATCCCCCTAGTTAGCTAATTGCCTCAAGGTCAAGCCTACTGATACAGAGTCACAGGCTCTGTCCCAAACCCTTTACTCTTGGCTCCACAATGCAGTTGCACTGTTTTATGTGTCACTGCTCAAATGAGAACAGGGACACCAGAACCATGTATTGAATAGGAGGGATTTGTTTCTATGGAGCTTAATATGTATACCCTTGAGGAAAGAAGGGAGAGAGGAGACATGATAGAAACTTTCAAGTACCTCAAGGGAATCAACAAAGTCCAAGAGGGTAGCATCTTTCAGAAAAAGAGATGTGCAAGAACAAGGGGGCACAATTTGAAGATAGAGGGGGGACGGCTCAGAGGTAATGTGAGGAAGTATTTTTTCACAGAGAGGGTTGTGGATGCATGGAACAGCCTTCCTGAGGAGGTTGTGGAGTCAAAAACAGTGGGGGAATTCAAGAATTCATGGGACAGACATAAGGCCGTCCTAGTGGGGGTAGGAGGAAATAAGCTGTTGGTTAACTAGGATCTACAGCTTATCTGTTAGATAGGAAAATGGGTGGACTAGGTGGGCCAAGCGGTCCTTATCTGCCATCAAATTCTATGTTTCCATGTTTCTATTAATCTGGAATCTGGACATAAATGGCCCCTCAGTCAATGTTTCACCATATAACCCTATCCTGATGCTCCTAGGGTGCAAGTGGCCCTCTCACTGTCCTGGTCCCAGTACGAGTAAAAATAAAAGATTATCCTGGCTGGTACCTGGCTTTTACCTCTGCCCATTCAGGCTGGCCAGTGCACACCACTTGCCCTCTGTTCAAGAGAATGGGTTCAGTCACTGTCTTCTCAAACAATGTGACACACTTGGTAAAACAGAAGTACATTCCCCTGCCTATCCTGGGGAAAGCCAGGCATTTCTTGTTTCCCAAAATTCCCACCAAAGTTTGTATTTATACAGTATCTGATTTAATAAATTACATGATGTGGTCTGTTCAGGGCACACTTTTACCTATTTAGTTGTTTCCCTGTCCTCCAAAATAACTGTTGTCTGTTCCCAAGTCCCAAATATATCTGGTTGGTAGTACAAATTGTTCTGCTTATGTACTGTTGGTAGTATACTGCTTGGTGCTTGCTTACCTCGAGAGTCTTCCAGTGATTGGCTACTTCCTTCTGCAGTCTGCAGAACTTAGCTGGCTCAGCAGTTGGGCCTGGCTGAATGAATCACTGAACCACAGAAGCCGAATGCCTGGCCTGGACTAGAGATGCAGCTAATTTAAATTCCACTGGCAAAGTGCCTGCAAAGTGGGCACTTCGCATTGTCACTTCACTACGCGGAGTGACCCATATGAAAGGCTCAGTTCACCTTGTGATTATTACTTCACATTGTCATTCCACCTTAACACTGAATTAAGGCGAAGTGACAACAATATTGGCGGCCCTGCACACACACAGTCACCAGAATTACTGTGTATCCCCAAAGTGCTACTGTCTTCTGTCCAGAAAACTCCCCAGTGCTGATGAAGTGAAATGAGAGCACAACAAGAAATTCAAAGTCTCCCAGAATTAATGATGCACTCAGTCATGTGCGCAGTGGTCACACACAGTCACCAGAATTAATGTGCATACCCAAAATGCTACTGTCTTGTGTCCAGAAAATTCCCCAGTGCTGATGAAATGCTACTGTCTTGTGTCCAGAAAATTCCCCAGTGCTGATTAGGTGAAGTGAGAGTGTAACAAGAAATGAAATGTCTCCCAGAATTAATGGTGCACTCAGTCATGTGCACAGTGGTCACACACAGTTACCAGAATTAATGTGCATCCCCAAAATGCTACTGTCTTGTGTCCAGAAAATTCCCCAGTGCTGATGAATTGAAATGAGAGTCACAAGAAATGTAAAGTCTTCAGAATTAATGGTGCACTGCAAATGCACAGACAGATTAAGATTGCTCTACACACTCAAGAGATACATACGAAAAGGCACAACAACACCTAACCATTGCTCACAACAAGTCACAAATCCAAATCTGGAATGGAATACCTTTTGCCGGTTGGGGGATTAGTGCACAGCAGTAACAATCCACTACCAGTAAAGATACTACAAAGCAGTACAAAAAATTCATGCAGGTGCGGTGGTTAGCAGGTTCATACTGCTGCAATTACTCTGTGGCACAATAAAAGGAGTCTGATTTAATGGCATGCATCGTGTACGCACTCACACACACACTACAAGTAATGCGTAGCAAATTGAAAACCTTTAGTAGTATAACCAAATGTTTTAAACAAACAAATTATACACTGATGCATCACAGCAATCAGCAAAAAAAGTCAAGAATTACTGAAAATATTACTGTGTGTACATTAGCACAGTTAGACAAGAAAAATATAACCAAAACAGAAAGACTGCCTTTTTCTCCCAGTTAATCTACCTACACCACAAAATCACCCCACCCCAAAGCACACTTCACAGTACACATACTGACTGTTCTAAATTAACATTCAGAATCCACACACAAACAATAAACACTTAATGATATGAGCACAGTTTTTCCTACAATCGATGTACTAAATTTTGAGCAAATAAAAAATGACTCAAAAAGGAATTTTTAACTGCTTTTAGGGTTTTGAATCACAGAACTCTGAGAGCAAACTGTCTCCAGCTACCACTACACACACACTACCCAGGCCAGAACTAAGGCTGTGCAGAACAATCTAGAACCCATATAACCTGCAATCCCATGAATCACTGCAGAATTACATTTGGAGCTCAATTACAAGGCAAAGTGAGGTGAAGTACATTGATTTCAATGTACTTCACCTTAAAACTGGTGGAGGTGGTTTGGGGAAGGTAGAATAATGCAAATTCATTGGTTTCAATGGACTTCGCATTCCTTATTATGATACGGAGTACTCCGCTTTACATAGTGGAGTACTCCATGGATTCCACGTTACTCCGTGAATCACTTAGCGAAGCAAATTGGAGCCACTTCGCCAACTACTACTTACAGTACTGTAACTGACATGCTGTACTGGAAGGAATGTGAATGCCTATGGCTGTACTTCCCAGATGAGCTGTGCCTGTATCATAAAATTCCCCAATTTAAAAATTCTTATTAATGAGTAGAGTGGTGGTGATTGGGTGAAGCCTGGAGACATACTACAAAATAGGCTTACAATACATGCAAGTAACTGGTAAAAAAATTAATTTTGTGATTTGTGATGTGATTGTGAATCGTGATTTGTGACCGTGATGATGAAGAATGTGATTCGGTGTGAGATAACTAGTATGAAACTGTATGGGAACATGAACGCCTACTTGGGCTGTACTTCCCCAATGAGCTGTAGCACAAAACTCCCCAATTAAAAAACTCTTATTAATGAGTACAGTGGTGGGGTGGTGAAGCTTGGGGAGCTACTACAAACATGACTACAATACATCCAAGTAACTAGTTAAAAATTTAATTTTGTGATTCATGACATGATCATGAATCATGATTTGTGACTGCATTTGTGACCATGATGATGAAGAATGTGATTTGTATCATGAGTAACTCGTGATGATGGCCCTGACTTAAAAATGCATATTAATGAGTACAATGTTCATGCAGAGATATGCATGACACCAGTTCAGTATTCTGAAGGGAAGACAAAGAAACAACTGTGACTTAAGTTGCAGATGGAGATTGGGCCCTAAAGAGATGCAAATGCACAGACAGATTAAGATTGCACTGTGCACTGAAGAGATGCAGATGCAGAGGCACAACACCTAACAAGTGCTCAACATCAGAAATTCAAATCTGGAAAAAAAAAACTTTGCCAGTTGGGGCGGGCCACGGGGGGAGGTAGTG
The DNA here is from genome assembly GCA_016271365.2 of Neoceratodus forsteri. Taxonomy (NCBI): domain Eukaryota; kingdom Metazoa; phylum Chordata; order Ceratodontiformes; family Ceratodontidae; genus Neoceratodus; species Neoceratodus forsteri. The sequence continues at coordinate 1,649,415,303 of CM057450.1, forward strand.
TACTACAGTAACAGTCACTCTAGTACTAGTACCAGTAAAGATACCACAATGAAGTACAAAAATCATGCAACTGCAGTGGATAGCAGGTTCACATGCTGCATTTACTATGTGGCACAATAAATGGTGTCCAATTTGATGACACGCATCACACACACACTCACACACTCACTAAGTAATGCGTAGCAAATTGAAAACCTCAGTAATATAACAACGTATTTTAAACAAACTAAAATTATGCACTGCTGCACCACAATAATCAGCAAAAAAATGTCAAGAATTATTGAAAATATTACTGTGTGTACATTAACACAGTTATACAAAAAAAATCACCAAAACAGAAAGAACTGTCTTTTTCTCCAAGTTTATCTACCTACACCATAGATACGCCTCTCCCCCAAAGCACACTTCCAGTGTCCGTCAGCACACAGACTGAATGTTGTACATTAACATTCAAATCCACACAAAAACAATAAACGCTCGATGATTTGAGCACAGGAGGGTTTCCTACAATTGATGAACTAAAGTTTGAGCAAAAAAAATTACTCATAAAGGCTTTTTTAACAGCTTTTAGAAGGTTTGAATTGAAGAGAGCTCTCACAGCAGACTGTCTCCTATAGCTTCCTACACACACTAGCCTGAACTGAGGCTGTGCAGAACAATCTAGAGCCCATGTGACCTGAAATCCCATGAATCACTGCAAAATCCTCCTTTAGAACTTAAAACAATGCGAAGTGAGTCGAAGTACATTGTTTTCAATGTACTTTGCCTTAACTTTTGTGGAGTAGTGGTTTGGGGAAGGCGGAATAACGCAAAGTCATTGTTTTCCATGGACTTCGCGTTACTTCCTATGACATGAAGTACTCCACTTTGCACTGCAGAGCACTCCACAAATCTGCCTTCATGCCATGAATTGCTTCACAGAGTGAATTGAGGCCACTTTGCCCACCACTAGCCTGGACACTGCCTGGAGTGCCTAACAACTCGGGGGGGGGGACGATGACTGACAAGCCAGGAAGGGAATGAAAGGCTGGCCAGGTAGCCCCATGAGTCAGAAAAACAAGTTTGTCTCACTCTCTTCTCTTTGTCGACACGTACTCGACCAATTCAAGTCTTTTTCTTGAGTCTCTACTTCTCCAGAGAGACTCAGACAATGTCACTCCTGACCCATCCTCTTGGACCCTCAGTCTGCCAGCAGCACCAACCGACCGATGACTCACTCTGTCTCCTCTAGTCTCCCCAAAGCAGCTCCACAAGTAAGAGGACCAGGGGCACAAACAAACTTTATTTAAATATAATTCCATTCCCACTTTCTGAACTCCGAGTCTCCGACCCAACTGAGTGGACTGACAGAAATTTTCCTGACCTACTCGCTCCTCTCTCTCTCTCTCTTTCAGTGAGTGGCAGTGCATGCACTGGTGTGCCAAGCTGCCACTTTTATGTAGCACCCATTGATTGGTGTGCTGTAGAGAGAGGAGGAGGAGGAGCTGGAGGGAGCAGACACACACAACTCTTTGGTTCTAGCACAGTACTGCACACTGCTTGGGCTTCCCTGCGGCCATCCCCAGTCCCCACCCCACCCCAGTAGCAGTCAGGTGAGCCATCAGAACACAAGCAAATAGGCAGCCTAGACAGCGCTTCATGCAGATGCGCATATTTAAAGGGCCAGTGCCCCATTCTCTGTGACTGTGTGTGACCGGAATTGGGATAAATAAAAAATGTTGGAGGTCATTTTGAGGGGTGTTTGAACATCCTAAACACCCCACCTGTCTACACCCCTGGGTACTATCCAGCTAGCTGTAATGTCCTTGGTTTATCTTATAGAACAGGGGGAGGGACACGGGTGAAGAGGGATGTCAAGTATGTGGGGCTGGGGAAGGGATATATATATGGTTACAGTATGTCTCAGTTATCAATTATTAGTAAAAAAGTGAAATATAATTTTTTCTAGCAAAGGAGATAAAATCATGACTTCAAATTTTTAAAAGGACTCTATAATCTCAGTTTTCTTACATGGGTGTCAGTGTTGGCACTATAATCCAATTTCCTGTTAAATAAACATCGCAGATATTTATAATGATTCACAAAGAGTGCTCATATTCCATCAAGTGTAGGAATATGGTGACTTGTAGCAACATCAGGCAGTGTAGCCTAGTGGTTAGAGTAATAAGCTGCGAATGAGCTTGGTACATACAGCAGATCTGATTCCCACAACCTCCACTTGCATACTGTGTGACTCTGAGCAAGTCACTTAAACACCCCAGCAGTCCCAGGTTGCCCCTGAAAACTGGCACTTGTACCAAGTGGGCCTTACCCAGTTACCAACAGAATAAAATAATACAAACATGAGAAAAATACATAGCTTCAGTTTTTTTGTAGTTTTAAAGCCAATTTAAAGTTAAACTACATTACATTAAACAAATATCAAATGAATCGTATATCTTTATTAATAATTTTACATGGATAGCCACATTTAGGTGAGTTGCCTAGTTTTCAAGAGGGTCCCTGGGAATGCATTTGCAGCAAGATGAAACACTGACAGTTAAGATTTAGATTAGATTGGTTCACATGGATTGCGTTTGTCATAGCCACATATAATAACTGGTGGATCTATAACAGTAGGTCAACAATTTTGTTGTCAACTGACATTACAGTGACTCCTTTATGTCAACCACATTTGCGGTCATCATAAAGGGAGTCACTTTGGACTGTGTTTTCTTCAGGAAGCTTTGCCCCACAAACCCTCCATTTGGGGGGCTCTTCTCCCTGCATCCCCGCTACTTAATTAATCAACTCTGAGTCTTTACTGTGGTAAAGTTGTTGTAGTAGCAATGGTATACCATAATCTATGACCCTCTATAATGACTGGATTTCCAGTCCTGATAAAATGCCGTAATAATCAGCTGAATTCTATAATAACTTGATAGCTGGCTATTACAGTGTTTTTCTCCTTGTACTCTCACTTTATTGTATTTGTGCAAGTAGGGCAGCTGCTCAAGAACATGTTCACTTGCACAACTACAGCTTACAGTTTTTCTCTCTGTTGAAACTTTGCACCAGTTATTATAAAAAATCATGCCTGTGCAAAGTTTGTTTTATGAGGATTTTTCACACACCTTCAGTGTGCAATGGTCTCATAAACCCCTCAAGCTTCACTCTAAGGGGTTTATGGATTATCACACACGTTTGGTGTGTTAAAAATCCTCATGGCACACACCTGCACAGGCATTATTCTCTATATATATATTCAGTCTTTTCAGTTTTATAGTCTTTCAGTCTTGCAAAGTTTTAGTAATACACTGATTTGTGGGGCCAATGGAGCAAAGAATTCTGTCATCTGTGTATAGGAAAAATTTATTGAATGGGAAACTGAGAGCCCAAGTCACACATACAGTTATGAGCATGAGATCCAAAGTTGGCTGCGGAGGGACTCCATTTGGAAATTTGAACTCTGAGGATAAGCCAGCACCAGCTATAACATGTCGTGCTCTGTTAGACAAGCAATTAGTAAACCAAGCCATGGCATGTTCATTGATGTTGACTGAGGACAGCCTTCACTCAGCCCATTAGCTCCATATGTGCGTTTACATGTGTAGTGCATGACTGAATGCATTTTAAAGTGAAAATTGATTATCTACCACATTGAATGCTTTAGAAAGCTCAATTACAGCAACAGGGGAAATGCAAAAAAAAATCCTTAGTTTAATCTTTAAATGAAAGTAATTGATTGCTTTACTAACAGAAGAGAAAGATTGTTCAATGAAAGAATTAGAAACAAAATAGAATTGTTTAAACTGTGAACTTACTGGGATTCTAAGCAACACAGCAAGGTGAATAAATTAGAAATTCTTGCTCAAAGTTATATTTTGAAAAGGATTACACATACAGAATATACTGTGCATCTTAAATGATGTAGCAAAATATCAAACAGCTTAGATGCCAGGGTTTGTGTTTCACCCCTCCAAACAACACCTGAAAAGCTTGGAGGTGACAATCCCACCTGCAGTATGACATATATTACCCACTATTGCAGGGCTATAACCCACCCCTTTCAGTGATATATATATATATATCTATATATATAGATATATATATATATCTATATATAGATATATATATATATATATATATATATCTATATATAGAGAGATATATATATCTATATATATCACTGAAAGGGTGGGTTATAGTGCTGCAATAGTGGGTAATGCCTACAGTAAGTTTAACAGCACTGTTTGTTCACTTGTAACTTGAGCTGCTCAGCTAGTGCATTAACCTTAGATTCCACAGTTATTTGGAGGTTAACCTTATCTAGAGTACATCTGCTGGGGGGGAGGGGCCTACACAACAAAACTATATCTGTTATTTTAGTTTTGTCTGTGTCAGTCATATGGACCAGAAAGAAAGTAAGTTACAGTGAGCAAGAGCAAAATTAGGTAATAATGTAGCAAAAAAAGGTATATGCTGTCACACAAGGGTCAGGACACACGGAGGAGGCCGCAGGTAGACCCGGAAAAAACACATGCTTACACAAATCAATTTGCATTTGCCCAAAATTATTGCAGAACAAGGACACAAACAGGGATCTTAGTGTTTCTGCTTCTTCCTTAGAGAATGGAGAGCTGCCCATAGCTGCTGGGTATTTATACAGTTAAATGGCAATTTAATTACAATGAGCACATTTTAATTACAACATGCATGCGTTTTGAAATGTGCAAATTCAAACTGGGTAATTAACCAGTTACTTCACAGTATGCAGTTAATGGCATCATTAGTATTTTAAAATTCTGAGAGCTAATTGCTCTTTGATATGCCATTAAAGGTGATCAGTAAACTGTCGCATGGACAAACTGGTAGCGCTGAAGGTGTCTCGGGTGCGGCTCAGCTAAGCACATTTCATTTCAGCACCATACTCTTCAGTGCTTTTCAAGCAGGCACCGTTCGTTTCAGTGCTTCCACAATTGGCAGGTGTTTCAGTTCGGCGCCGATCATTTCAGCGCTTTCCAATTAAGTTTTGTAATTCACTAGTTAATGCACTAACTGGTTCTGTTATTTACCCAATTTATTCACAAAGTGGTCCTGTTATTTAACAATGTGCTACAGCTCATGTTTCATAATAGCCCGCATCCAAATTGTACCACTTCCCAAGTTAAAATGCAGACTACTCCACATAGGCAACACCTAGTTAAGTGTGAATGTAAAGTGTTTGCCAGTCAAACAAAAATAATAGAAAGCCTGCAGGTATCCCAGGTTGGGGTAATACCTCATTGCAGTAGAGCAAGAATGTCGTTATCAGTAAAGTTCTGTAATTTAATAAGATGTATGAAGTTCTGCACCAACAAATTAAGGCAGCAGCAGTTCACGAACTCATGAAACACCTCGCTAAACACAAAGAAAAAGGAATGGAGATGTTTGATTCCTCAAATAAGGTTGCTTACTGCATAGTAAAAAATTATTTTAAAAATCAGCCCCGGCAAAGGGATACAATCAGGCTGTCGGGGGTGGAATTGGGGATGGCAGCAAATGGCAGGAGGGGGGGATAGACCCAACCAGTAGGAGGGCCTTTGGCGGCCCAAAGGAGTGGCCAGTTAGGTGGTGGGGGAGAAGCAAAAAACAATGCAATGTTGAGATTGTGGCACATAGAAGTATAGATAGATAGATAGATAGATAGATAGATAGATAGATAGATAGATAAATACTTTATTCTAAAGCACTTCCTTCCAGAGACTTGAGGCTCTGCAGGTTCGAAGAGACTTTTCACAAGTAGAGTGTGAAAAGCTTGCTCACTTCTTTGTGGCTAAGGTGGCTGACATCAGGGCGTCACTCCAACCGGCATCCTCTATGGGAGACGTGATGGATCGGTGCACGGTTGCTGCCTCTGGGTCCTCCTGGAGTTCCTTTGACCGACTGTAGTTCACTGATGTCATGCAGATTGTCCAGGGTATGTACCCTACATGCTGTAGTTTGGATCCGGGCCCAGCCTCCCTGATAAACAGTTGTTGTGATGTTATCAGCCGGTCCTAGCACAGATAGTCTGGTGCTCCTTGGAGACAGGTGAGTTTCCTAGCTCCCTGAAGGAGGTGGTGACACCCCTCCTGAAGAAAGTTGCTTTGGACCCAGACTGCCATGCTAACTACAGACCAATCTCTAATCTTCCCTTTGTTGGGAAGTTGATTCAGAAAGTAGTGGCCGTACAACTGGAGAACCATTTGACCATCCATGGCATCTATGAGCCATATTAGTCTGGTTTTCGAAAGAGGCATCTAGTCTGGTTTTCGAAAGAGGCATAGTACCGAGACTGCACTGGTTTAGGTGCTCAATAATCTCTTGATGGCAAGAGATCAAAAGAGCCATTCTATCTTGGTTCTTCTCGATCTTTTCTCAGTGTTTGACACTGTGGACCATGGGGTACTTCTCAAACGCCTGAGGTTCATCTGTGGACTATCTAGTACAGTCCTCATGTGGTTTAGATCATTTCTCACTGGCAGAACTCAGAGGGTGGTGTCAGGGATAGACTCCTCTGGTCCAGTCTCTCTGCCATGTAGGGTTCCTCAGGGTTTGGTGTTGTCCCCCATGTTGTTCGCAGTGTACATGCTGCTCCTCGGAGACACTGTAAGAAGGTATGGGCTGAGGTTTCACTGCTATGCTGATGATACCCAGCTCTATCTATCTTTTCTGCCTGACCAGGATAGAGCTGTCTTGGTATTTAACAACTGCCTCACTGAAATCCAGAACTGGATGAATTCAAGCTGGCTGAGGTTGAACTCGGAGAAGATGGAGGTGATGGTTGTGGACCCGGGCTGCAGGATAGAGGGTCTGGGAGCTGATTTGCCTTCAGGGTTATTTCTGGGTGGCTCCCAGCTCCCAACCTCTGAACAGGTGTGGAACCTGGGGGGTGATTTTTGACGATGGGCTGACGTTACGATCGCAGGTGTCAGCAGTCATCTAATCATCCTTTTATCATCTGAGGAACATCTCCAGGATTAAGCACCTAGTTCCATCCGGTGACCTGCCTACATTGATCCACACCTTTGTGACCTCATGCCTTGATTATTGCAACTCCCTTTATCTAGGGCTACCTGGGGTTGATATCCACCGCTTGCAGCTTGTGCAGAATGCTGCAGCCCGGTTATTGATGGGTACTCCTCATGCCTGTTATATTTCTCCAGTGCTGCTCAAAGCACTGGCTGCAAATACAGTGGTGGATTACCTTTAAAGTCAGTCTTCTGACTTATAAAACGCTACACAGACTGAGCCCAGTCTACTTGAAAGAGCTCCTGGTACCCTACTGCCCTAAGCGATCACTCCGCTTGGCAGATAAGGGTTGCTAGAGGTTCCAAGGGCTTCTTTGAAATCTTCAGGGGCCCGTGCTTTTATGTACGCAGCCCTGACCCTCTGGAATTCTCTACCCTGTCCACTTCGGGAGTGCACATCTGTGGAGGAATTTAAACAAGCCTTAAAGACCCATTTGTGGTTGTCAGCGTTTTCCTGATGATGATGTTTTAATCACATTTTATGATTTCGATATTAATGTATTTGTGTTTTATTTATTGTTTTAAGAAGCTTATTGTTAATGCGCCTTGGTTTTAGAAAGGCGCAATACAAATAAAGTATATTATTATTATTATTATTATATTATTACGATAAAATTCAATGTAATTTTAAAATCACACAAACATAGCTGGTCTGTGGCGCAGAGGGCTGATGCAGTGATGCCATACCTCTTTCCAAGCTGTCAACCCATGTTCGCAGTGCAAGCAGGTCATTGGAGGCCAGCCGGAGTGGGAGAGGATAGAGCTTCTGGAGGGCAGCTCTTTTCTCTTGGGGAGGGTGGGGAACAGATGCCAGAATTTGTCTGCCACCTAGCAGAGGCTAGGTGTTGGCACGCCTGGTCAGTACAGTGTGAGCCATGGAAGTGGAGCAGCCAGCTAGTGTGCTGCATGTGGACGCACGCATGGCATTCCCACTGTTGGCATTGCACTCTCTGCCACTGAAAGAAATGTGGAAAAATGGTGGCCCGGTCGAGCGGCTTGATGGCCGTCTGACACAATGCATCATCTCCAGAGAGCATCATCTGTACTGGATCTGGTCTGGAGGGCAAGTTAGGGGGCTCCCCAGCACCCTGCCACGGGGGTAGCAAGGTGATGGCCCAAAGTTGGAGGACAGGTGTGGGATGGACAGTGGCCGGATGAAGGAAGGATGCCAGGAAGAAGGGAGCTGACTGGGGGCCAGGGGAGAAAAAGTAAGCAAAACAAAAATAATCACACAAACATAGGTTGACTGGGAGTAAACAATTGGAAGTATAGTAATGCAACAAAGACATGGGATGTTGAAAGTGTGTGTCCAAATAATCGATGATGATGATGACAGGTGGCTGAAGTATGCAATAGTGGGAAATGAGCCTAGTGAAGTACAATGTTACTGCAAAGACATGGTTTGTGGTAAATTTAGGGAAAGTTCACTTTTTGAAGTGCCGCACTTGCAAAATGTTATTTAGCATGGAATCAAACACTTATCACCATTTATATGGCAAAATGAATCCCCCACACGAATTAAAAACAATCTGCCAAAAAATGTTTGCAATGAAAAAAAATCACAAAAAGTAAATTCAGTGATCAAAACCTACATTATGTTCTAGTTATAAAAACTGTAACTATTTATTATATTTCTCACCAAAAGGTTTTTTTTTTTTGTTTGTTTGAATTGGCTGTGTTGCAGAGAGCTCCAAAAAGAGTTTCCTTTGTCTGGTTCTCCCAGTGAAGTGCCAGTGTTGGTGCTGCCAACATGACTGCTGATAATTGTGCCCTGGAAATACTTTAGGAAAGGTCACTCATTTATCTCATTATAATGTGCACATAACACAGAGTTCAGGAGTACCCTGGTAACCACTCCATAAATAAGAATCCAGAAATCTGAAGAGCCTGTAGTATCCATATTATCTGCTCCAGTCCTCAACTGTGAAGCCCGGGTGTACACAGAAACACACGTGAATACCTGAGTAACTCTGCTTGTAACTCAGACATGCATAAACACACTGAGTTAACTTTCTCAGGATTTGGTGTCACATTTCAGTAAAATAATTACCTGTGAAAGGAATATTTCAGAACAAAATCTGAAGTACTCAAGATACGAACATTTTTTTTTATTGTTTTTTTTTTTTTATCTGGGGTAACAGCCCAGAACACATAAGCACTAACACAGGACAGGGTGTGCATCAAGTTAAACTGACGCATGCCCCGGGTACATTGTGTGGAAGTTGCCCACAGGTCAAGTGCCATCAATCACCTGACAAGTGCATTGATTTAGCTCAATGCACACCCTGTAGTGTTATTGCACTTACAAAATGGGTTGTGTTTAAAAATGTATTAAAATCTAAAATCAGTAAGTTTGAATGTGTAGAAAAAGTAATAGTTACATGAATTGGACATTAAATAGTGCTTCCACTGGCTAGAACTTTACTGGAGTTTAAAGTTTGCTTTTGGACTTTTGTCCTATTATAGTCACCATATTTGTAGTTCCCACCCTCATTGTTGGTAGTTTTCTGTGACTGTTCTCCCTCTCTCTTTTTCTGAGCAACTGCGTTTGTGCATTTACTAAATCAGAATATGCATTTTGTAAACTTGTTTGCTTCTAATGTTCATAAATTCAATCAACATTTAAAGCCATTTACAGTACTGTGCATGCTATAGATAGGGAGTGGTATTGGGAACACTGGGGCAATGTTACTGTGGCCAACAGAGACAGGAAGCATTGAATCAGGCTTGTGTCCATATTCAGCAAAGACACATGGAAAGCTGGCATGTCCCTACACTGTTAAAAAGAAAGCTGACATTTTAAAAGCTGTCAAGGTGACCAATTTTGACTACGGGTGGGGGTGAGGGGTTGTTATCAATACTGGGACATTATAGACACACTTTAAATATGTACTAGAAAATGTAAAGAAAACTGGAGCTCGTTATAAAAGTAGCAGTTTGTAGGCACAGTGAATTTGGAGGGCAAATGGGGTGTATGGAAATCATGGTCTGTTTGAGTGTTGTGCTGTGGTTTAATGAGGGAAAATGGCTGACAAATCTTTGGAAAAAAAAAACGATTGGGTGGCATATTGATCTGTGATAAGGCCAAGTAACAGGATGACCATACATCATGCTACAGGACATCAACACACAGTCATGTGACAGATTTTGATCATTGATTGTTCTATATTTCACTTACCTATTTTTATAAAATGTTTTGTAACTGGATCACCATGTAACTTTCATTTATACCCCTGTCTTGTGGGCTCAAACAAGGTTTAGGGGGCTGGGCTCTGTTGTTCTGGAAGGGGAGGGGGTAATTTCCAGAAATAAAACAAATAATGTGGTGCCGCCACCCAGATAATAGTTAAAGTGGGCCTGATGACAACTGGGTGCAACTCTCTGGGATGCTATACCTATCCATCTACCATTACAGTCACCCCACACACAGAATACCAACCGTTGTTGCAGTATTTCAATACACATATAATTCTTAGCAATCTCTAATAATATGCTCACAGACAGTGTTTAAAAAGGTTAATCAATTATTTATTCACAAAAGGGTAGGAATAGGGCAGGGAACATGGGATGCAGGAAAAGCAGGAGTCCCTTGAGCTCCACAAATGCCGACTGGATATAGCAAGGGTCAGGGGTGACCAAGATGGCTTCCTTCACAACTGTTTATATGAAGTCTCAACTTTAAGGTCTATTTATGGGGCTCCTGTATTATTTTAAAAGTTCACGTAAACATGCCCCAACAGATGCCTCTCTGTCCTATTGTCTGGTTGAGAAATGGGCACTGAAAGAGACTCTTCCTGCCTGTCATTAGCTCTGCAGCACTGTCCCCCAGGTAACAGGCAGAACATACACTCACAGTGCAGCCTCAGCTGCTCTTAATGCTACAATTATTAAAACACTTCTGCAGAGTTTCACTTTTTTCTCCCCCAGTGTGCCTCCAAACCCCAGGGTTCAGCACACACAAAGGAAACATCTGCTGAACTACCAGAGTGGTTTTAACATGAAACCTCAGTGAGACAGGGTTGAATAAGGCCTTGCCCCATTTGTTATGCAGAAAGAGTTTAAACGCAAGGGTCTGTTCTATCCTCTCCTTTTCTGTCTGTTCTCTGTCGGGTTGCACAACCAAATTTTCTTGTGAGACCTAGGAACTGATCACTCCGATGGGTTCACAATTTTGTGCCTCTTGCTATCTCTCTGCCTTCCCTTGCTGCTTCTGTCTTTTCTTCCCCCTTGCATATCTATGGGTAAAAAAATATATATGTGAATCTTTACGTGGAAATGTCACTGATACTGGAATCCCTTTGTTTAAAACTGTATATCGTTATACCGTAGAAATGATTGCAAAAAGCTATTTGAAACTCAAGGAGTTAACCTGAGATGCAGTTTTTAAGCCTTTTGCAGAGCTATAAACAAGAGGTCAGTTCCGGGTCACGATGTTATTTTTGCTGCACCTGCAAGAAACTGACAAGAACATTTTAGGAAAAACAGGTTGCCTGTTAATGAGCGGAGGTTGCAAAGACATAAAAAGAGTAACAATGCCTTTGCTAAAAATAAAGTGAGAGACTGAAATTTGAAATTGAGAAGAAACACTCGGAAGGAGGACTTTGTTTTCTCTGTTTGCACTGCCTTTGCAAATAGTTATTCTGAGCAATTTTAATTTTTTATTTTAGTGTTATTGATAATAAAACACTTATTTTACAACTGCTACTGGTTTTTCTATGTTTCCTGACCTGTGCCTCAATAACGGCCAGAATGTTGTTAGGATCTTTGAGTAGACCGCTAGCTAGCACATTCCAGTAGGAGCCAGCTCAAATGTCCGAACTCAGAGTTGTGCGGCACCTTACTGCTTGCACAGCACTGATTGCACTGTACCGCTGGCCTGGCGGTTTTAAACTTTAACACATAACTCCTCCAGTCTCCCAGCAAAACAGGCACACAGGTGCCATCAGGAGCAATAAATGAGGCACCAGTGGACCCAGACTGGTGAGACAGATGGCTGGGAGACAGACCAGATAGGCCCCAATCATGGGGGGGGAGGGGGTTATACTTTAAATCATTAAAATTGTCAGGGTTATAGAACGTGCTGTGCATTTGTTATTAGAATTTATAAACTGTTCTGTTTTCCTGCCATATAGATTTTAAACATTACATTCTAGGCAAACACAGTCTGTAATGAGCAGTTTTATGAGGCAAACCACATGCACAAAAGAGTTTTCCTTGTATTTAATTCAGATATATAATTTTTTGCTTTGGGTTGATAAAGAGTACCAATACTAGGAAGAGATCCAGAATGGACCCATTGTGAACAAATTACACATTGGAAAATCCTATACATAGTAAAATGAGATACTGTACACATGCATTATTGTTATACCTTTGGATGGATTTGGCTGACATTTTCAGGTTATGTGTTGGTGTCAGAATGCACAAACTTCAAAAACGTAATCCTGATACTTCCAGTACTTTCTGATTGTGGGTTTCCTGAACATATAAAGGTTTAAATAAATGTGATAGTTTTGTGTTTTTCTTTCCCCTAGCTCTATAGCCCAAACTACAAAACTGTCACCCTCCCTGAGCTTCATGTGTGGCACCCGTAGCCTATTAATGTGCCTCGAAACACTCAACTCAACCCCTAAGATTATCCTTGGTGCCCAAAATACCCCCACCCATGAACATGAAGATTGGACCAGGATCTTACATTTTTAAAGAGTGTGAAAGCTGTTATCTCACCAGAAGGTCTCTTAGATAAAGAAGTCTTAATCCAGCTGGCCGTATGGTAGAATTGTTGCTTATAACAATGGTGGCCCGGGTTCGCATTCTGAGCCTGGGTTCCAAGGGCTAAGGGGGAGGAGTGATGGGATGCTGTCCTCCTCCTCTGGGGAAGGAGGTTTGCTGCTTTTGCTGCAATACTGCCACCTGGTTGACCACAGGGGACAGTACAGCCATGGTGTTGTAGGAGAGTAGATGATGGTTGGGCCCTGCATAACTACTCTATCATGCCCCACTTGAAGCCCTGGCATTCCAGAGAGAATATCAGGAGGAAAATCTCCTGGGCATAGAGAAAGAGGTACCACGGTACTCCTTGACCCTTGTACTTTTACTAGCCAGACTGGTTTACTGTGGATAGTCTACTGACCCTGCATGCCCTCCCTGCAGGACCCACCATGATGGGATAAGCCATGGGGTGGGAAATGCTATTGATAAGGCTACAGAGAACTGAAAGTTAATCACAGATGAGATGGTCTGGCTTGGAGAAGCCCAGGATAAGAAGGGAATAAACAGATAATTATAAAAGGAGTCCAAATCTTTTAATGACTTTTAAATAAGCAGCAGAACCTTAAAGGTCGCCTACTTCCCAATAAACAGTCAGTGCAGATCTTGCAGAAGCAAAAGTACATAAACTCAAAAATGCAATGACCCTCACTGTGGTATTGTGCACTTGTTGCAGGTGGTGAGAAAGCTTTGGAGAACGGCACAGGAAATGGCATTCTTCACCATAACTATGACTAAGCCTTGATGAAATTGCATGCAATAACATGGAGAGACTCCATGGGGCTCATGGAAATGAAGGTTCAGGCGTTGCACCTTCCTCATATATATTTTTTTTTTTTACAACTTTAGCACTCTGACCTCCAGAACTCTCTCTGGAGAGGTCACTTGGAGCCTGCCTTGATCCCACCAGCCTGAAGTCCTAGCTTGTTCCTCTCTGGGCCCCACTCTCCATCCATGTCTCTGGCCACCCAGCCCCCCTGGCTCTGAGTCCCCCAAGGTGGAACCACCAGATAGCTCCTCCTGGCACTCTATCTAGAATCTAGATAGGCAACCAGGAATGGAGGCAAGCAGAGGAGACAAGTGAAGAGTCCGACATTGGGCGTGGTTGGCTGGCATCCCCGGACCCTCCTTCGCCTATCCGAAGTCAGAGGGTTTTTCTTGCTTAGGTACACCCTCTCCCCCATCCCTCCTGCAGACCCCGAGCATGCAATGAAGCTAGGGACATCTGTCGCAGCTCTGCATCCCACTACTGGTGCCCTGAAGCATTGCAGTGCCTCCAGTCTCTACTGGGGGCCGCTGCAGTGCCGGGCAAGCCCTGGATCCCCCCAAGAGAGGAGAACAGTACTCTGGATGCTCAATCCTCTCTCTCCCCTGCTGCCCCCAGCAGCCTGGGCTCATCCCTGAACCGGGTCTCCGGCATGGCATCCAGCACCTCAACCCTCAGTGCCACCGGGCTGGCTCACCTTCCTCATATTAAGGAGGTAAAACACAGAAACAAAGACAGTGTTGGAAAAAAGATCATTGGTCCATCCAGTCTGTCAGTTTTATCCTACTCTACCCAGAGACCTACTGTCTAGATGGGGCTTTCACCCTCCTCGCCCCCCCCCACTTTACTGCTACTCCCATGAGAAACTATTAAGCCCTTTACTCTGTTCCAGTTATTTTTGAACTCATTAATGATTTTTGCACCCACCACCTTTGCTAGTATGTGGTTCCATTGCTCAACCACTCTCTCTGTAAAGTAAAACTTTCTAACATCCCTCCTGAATCTTGCCCCCCAACCGGTTTACATTAATAATTCCTAGTTTTCAATCTGCCATTCCTTCTAAATAGTTCCTCACAGTTTACCTTGTTTATTCATTTGAGGAACTTGAAGGTCTCTATCAAGTCACCCCTCTCCCTTCTAGCCTCCAGAGAGTACATGTTCAGTGCCATAAGTCAGTCCTGAGGATCTGCCCTGTTGGTCCCGAATCATTTTGGTTACCCTATGCTGCACTGTCTCCAGGCTATTTATGTCTTTCCTCAGGAGAGGACTCCAGAACTCTGCACAGTAATGGGGTCTCACCAGGGGTCTATAGAGAGGTAGTATTATCCCCTTCCTCCTGCTATTCTTGGGTATATGTAAACTAATGTTCTCATGATGTTTCATGTATACAAATGTTTGATACTTTGGTTGTGGAATTTGTATGTAAATGAGTGTATTCTCCTGGGTCATGCCTGAAAACAGGGTAATGTTTGTCTAGCGCACCATACCCGGTAAACAAAAACTAAATAAATAAAACCTCTTCCAATACACTCCAACATTCTGGTTGCCTTGCAGTAAACCTTCTTATATTCTTATATTGTATAGTTTGTGTTAGGGAGTCACTTATAATGACCCTTAAGTCCCTTTCCTCTGATGTAGTGTCCTGCTTAACCCTTCCCATCCAGTATTCCTTCCCAGGGTTCATGTTACCTGTTTGTATTACCTTGCACTTTTTGGTGCTGAATTTCAACAGCCAGGCCTTGGGCAACCTCTATAACCGATACAGGTCCCTCTACAACTCTCTTACTCCCTCCTCACTATTTACCCCCACATAGCTTAGAGTCATCTGCAAAGAGACATATCCTGCCCTGTATTCCTTCTCCTATGTCACTGATGAACACATTGAAAATGACCAGTCCCAGGACTGACACCTGTGGGACTCCACTTGTGACCTCCCTTCCCCCATGTGATCTCATTTACACCACCATCTGCTGTCTCCCCCCAACCAACTTACCACTCAATTAACTAGATCCATTGCTGCTCCCAGATCCTCTAATTTCTTCAGCAGCCTTCAGTGTGGCACTGAGACAAATGTCTTTCTGAAGTCAAAATAGAGTGTATCTACTGCTTGTCCCTTATCCACAGCCCTTGTTACCCAGCCAAAGAATACTGTTAGGTTGGTCCAACAAGACCTCCATGCCATAGACCCATACTGCTTATTATCTTGGAACCCATTTCTTTCCAGAAAGTCCACTAGGTCCTTTTTAACTTCTGTCTCCATCAGTTTACCTTCAAAGGAGGTAAGACTACTGGGCCTAAAATTTCCAGGTTTCTACCTGTCCCCTCCCTTGTGACATGACACCACGTCCACTGTTTTTGTCTTTCAGAGGTCTGCTATGAAATCCCGACAATCACTCAACCAACATATAATAACCTGACTCCGTTTGCCTGACATTCACTTGTCTGAAAGTAGAAATTTGCCCACGGCAGAGGTGATTCTATGTGTTTGGGGCTTTGCCCCCTGCACCACCATACTTACATATAATCACCGCCATGGGCAAATTTCTACTGTTGGGCAAGTGAATGTTGGACAAATGAAGTTGGCCTTTTGTATGTCAGGTGAGTGACTGTCAGGATTTCATAGGACTCCCTCTTTCAGAATCAACCCTAAATGTAGTGAGCTATTGAATAGCCCTGACAGGGGTTCTAACAATTTGAATGTCAATTCCAGGAACACCCTCAGATGTATCCCATTTGGCCCTGGAGCCTTGTCTGCTTTCAAGGCTGCAAACCCTTTTTTAATCATTTCTCCTGTAATTAACCACCTGCTCTATTTCTGGCATCCCATTTGCAGCAGCCTTTATGCCGCTTTACAGTTGAGGCCTGCTATCCTCCACTGTGAATACTGAGCATAAGTAGTTGTTTAGAATGGATGCCTTCTGCTCAACCTCCTTTACTACCCTGCCCCCCTCCATCAGCCTAACAGTTTCCCCTCGAATCATCCATAGATAGATACACAGACACTTTATTTATATAAAATCAAAAATCTTTATTTATCCAGGTAAACATCATTGAGCAAGCTCATTTACAAGATGGACCCGGGTAGATCTGGGCCAAGTAATACAATACATACAGAAATATTTACAATAGTGACAAATAATACAGTAGATAACAATTAAATACAAGTAAGTACTCAATGTTACAACAGTCCTAGCAGCTCAGAGTGCTACTGTAATATTTAGAGAAGAAACAATAGGTGGCTTATTAGAATCTTGAGTAGGATAAGGGATCGGCAAGTCGTGGGGAGATCTGACGCAAGCACAGAATTTCAGAATGGAGTGTAATCACACTATTTCTCTAATCTTAATGCTCTAAACAGAAAAATAAAGGTCTTAACAGTCAGGCAAATAAGTAAGCACAACTCTTTAGACAAATTTTAGCAGGAAAAATCAGACTTCAGCTTGGTTTAGAAGGAAACACAGGAGCAGACTGCAGGAACCAATCAGAAGCCAGAGCCAAAAAGCGCTCACATTCCGATTGGTTAGCGGCTTTTGCCGTACCTTGCTAGTGGAGAGTCTGGGCTTGGGGTCTCGGGTGGCAGCTGTGGAAGTGCCGACCACCCGGTATCCGAGTTTCCCAAGTCTGTGGGGCAGGCAGCCCCTGGAGGGCTTGTCCTCAGCTGGGGAGAAAAAGAAGGGGTCAGGTTTAAGTGCTGGCCATAGACAAAGAACTGTCAGATGTCAAGAAAAACTGGAATGATACCATGTCCTGGCCATGAGAAATGGCTAACATAATGGAATGAGAGAGTTACCATGGGACAGGGGCAAGTAATAGTGAGAATGGGATACAGTGTAGGAGAATACGATGATAGAGTAGGGCAGAATAATTGGGCCAGGGTAGGGGGAAAGAGCCAAAGATCAAGCAATGTATAAAGACTACAGGGTGTCTAGAAGTCGCGACAGCCATACAGTAGGAAGCTAATGAATAATTCAGGAATTCCTAGGGGAGTAAAACATTTAGGGTCATAAGTAGCTCTACAGAGCTAAAGTTGCTCGAGATAACAAGCACTCATAAATTCAATTGAGCTCAGGGGGCAGTAACCTAAGCTTCGGACAAAATTAAGGGCTGGGGAAGCAATTGCAAGGCTCACACACATACCGCGCATATAGGGATTTAAAGGTATTCAGACTGAGAAGGCAGCTCAGTTTCAATAGTTTTTGCACTTTGTTCCACAAGGATGGCAGCATGAAGCTAATAGCTGCTCTGCCATAATGGGAGGAAGCCTTGGGGATACATAATGTAGTATAGGATGAGCTTCTTAAAGCGTATGTTCCTGGCTCACTTAGAGGGAGACAGTCTATTATATATTGCGGAAGCCATTTCATGATGACTCTATAATTCCAGAGGACTGCATTTCAATTACGCCTAAACATAAGTGAGGACCACCCTATGGCTTTGTGTAAGGAACAATGATGGGTGGAGATGGGAAGACCAGTAATAAACCTGATGGCCCTGTGGTAAAGCGCATCCAACTTAGCAAGCAAGGCTTTTGGACACTGACTATATAGGAAATCTGCATAGTCAATCAGCGAGAAAAAAGTGGTTTGGACAAGGAATATTTTTGCATCTCTAATGAGGAACTGGTTAATTCTAAAGAATAGCCCCAGCCTCTGCCTTAGTTTCTTTACAAGGTCCTCGACGTGCTCACTGAATGAGGTATTATGGTCTAACCATACTCCTAAGTATTTAAACTTTGAAGCAAACTCCAGTTTCTCTACAAGAATTGTGGTGATCTGAGGTAATGCTCCAGTGCTGGCCAGGTTCACCACATGACTATAGGGCGAGAACAACATTGCTTTTGTTTTTTTAGCATTTAGAAGAAGTTTTTTGTGAAGAAGATGGTTCTGGAGCTGATTAAATTCCTCCTGGAGATCTGCACAGGAGGCTTTGGGTGTCGGACGACTTATATATACTACCGTGTTGTCAGCGAACAGGTGTATGTTGGCCTTGTTAATACTCTCATCAATATTATTGATACAGATAGCAAATAGTAAGGGACCAAGTATGGATCCTTGCGGCACTCCCCTCAGGAGAGGTTTGAGTGGGGATAGCTCACCCTCAGGCTTAATTTGTTGATGCCATCCTACAAGGTACTCAGTAAAGCAATGCAAGGAGACTGAGTCAAGGCCTATACTCTTCAGAGAAGAGAGAAGTAGGCTATGATCCATGGTATCAAAAGCCTTGCTAAGGTCTTAAAATAGAGCACAGACAAAGTTTCTGCTGTCCAGTTCTCGGTACCAATCATTTGTTACTTTGGCAGAGGCCAAAATAGTGCTGTGTTTAGTTCTAAAGCCATATTGCATAGGGTTTAGTAGATTTTTGGATTTGAGGTAGTCCCTTAGTTGGTTGCTGACAATCTTTTCCAGGGGTTTCGACAAAATTATATAGCGCCTCTCCCTGGAGGCTTGGAGCGCTGTACACATATTTAAAACAAACCATCAGTAAATTAAAACATAATTTACAAAATACCTTACAGAAACATCTTGTAAAGTAATTAACAGTTTTTTAAAATGATCTATCACATTTAACTTAACTCATTCAGGCCTAGATATGCCTGTAGGTGGCATCTGAAAGCATAGCTACTCAGGACAATAATGCCTGTAGACATACTCAACTGACTTTCACTCAGGCCTAGAAACGTCTGAGAAAGTCAGCAGTTTTTACCTAACTATCAAACAAACCAAATTGCTTAGAATTGATTGCATGGCACAGTTAGAAAGGTAATTTTGCTCTGAACAATTTTGCTGCTGATACTTTGTGTCTATCATGTATACTTCAGGAGTTATTCATATTTGCTTAAGGTATGGTGTGCATGGCTAACATTTGCCTCTCAAGCCTCACCTAAGCACCTTGAATAAATCTGAAAAAACCCATAGTTGTTTGGTATTTCAGCTACTATAAAATAAAAACTAAATGGATTACAACTGATTGAATAGCACCAATGGAAAGGTAACATGGTGCTGAACAACTTTGCCACTCATACTTTGTGTGTAGCACTTATGGTTCAAGAGGTATTCACATTTGTTTGTGGCATGCTGATTATGACTTGGTTTTGCTTAGAAAGGCCCAGGATGCAGTGCTAAGAGTATACAGGGCACAAGTGGTGGAAGTCTCAAAGAGCTCTTGCGGTGTGAATGAGTTAAAACATGACAGTCAATATTCCAGGAAATAGGCAAGATTAAATAAAAATGTCTTTAAGCCTATTTTAAAGGTTTCCACTGAGGGAGTCTCCCTTAGATAGACTGGTGGTGAATTGAACAGGACTGGTGCAGCAATGGAAATTTTTCGGTCTCCAGATTGCCACAACCTAGCCCTGGAAACCACTAGGAAGCAACCCTCGGAGGAATGAAGTGCGTGAGCCAGGAGGTGAGGGACCAGGAGATCTTGCAGATAGTCTGGTTCACGGCCATGCAGGGCTTTATAGATCAGCAGTCCAACCTTGAAGGCAATCCTCCATCTTATTGGCAGCAAGTGCAGTCTGCAGAGGACCGACATGACATGGGCAGATCTCCAAGTCCCAGTCAACAGCCTGGCCACCAAGATTTGCACAAGCTGCAGACGGCAGAGATTGGCTCCAGATAGTCACAGGTACAGGGCATTGCAGTAATCCAATCTAGATGTGATGAAGGCATGTACCAGAGTGGTCAGGTTGTCAGCTGGTATCAGGGCCCAGATCCGGGCAATATTCCTAAGATGGTAAGAGGCACTTTGGATGACAGCTGACACCTGAGCATCATGTGTCAAGCCATCATCCAGGACCATGACCAGATCCCTGACCCGCATAAAGAGGGTCAAGGGAACACCTCCCAGTATCAAACCAGAATCATTCCCCAACCCTCCACCATCTTGTCGATGACCAAGATCCACTAACAATATCTCCGTCTTGTCCGAGTTGAGTTATAGCCAGTTTTGAGCCATCCAACTCTGGATCTCATCCAAGCAGCTGTTAAATACGGAGGCTGCCATCTGGTTACCAGGTGCACAGGACAGATATAGCTGCGTATCATTAGCATAACAATGAAAACCCAGCCCATACCAGCTGATAACACCTCTTAATGGCAGAATGTACACCAAGAACAGTATAGGCGACAGGATCAACCCTTGTGGAACTCCACAGTGCAGAGGCATTGGGCTAGATGAGGATAAACCCATCATCACCCTTTGCACTGTACCCATCAGGTAGGACCTAAACCAGCATGTGACATTGCCGGTTAGTCCACACCAGTTCTGGAGTCAGTCCAGTAACACCTCATGGTCCACGGTGTCAAATGCCACAGACCGATCCAGGAGAACAAGGATGGTATGCTCTCCCTCATCTCTTACTATCAGGAGATTGTTTAGCACCTTCACCAGGGCAGTCTCCATGCTGTGCCCAGATCTAAACCCAGATTGGAAATGCTTTAAAGTGGCAGTGGAGGCAAGATGAGTCTCAAGCTGGATGGCCACCACTTTTTCTAAAACATTTCCTAAAAATGGGAGGTTTGAGATTGGCCTGTAGTTGTTAAGACACTCTGAGTCCATTGAGTTTTTTTCAAAAGGGGGCTTAATCAAGGCCTCTTTCAAGGCACCAGAAAAAAACCCACTCCCCAAGGAACATTGGACAATCTCAGCAACCACAGGTCCAATAAGGCCAATGCAACCCACCAAAAGTTGGGTTGGACTTGGGTCTAGATCACAATAGGTTGGTCACAGCCATGAAACAATCTCAGCCACCTAAACCACTCCAATTGGATCAAACGCACCCCACACAAGAGGGATGCCCCGACACATCCTCAGTCTGATCCTGCAAGCTCTTTTAGCAGCTCTGGAGATCTCTGCCCTGATAGCAGACACTTTGTCGACAAGGAACTGAGCAAACTCCTCACACCTTGTGCTAGAACTTGCTCCCCCAGCATGGAGGCAGGTTGGATGTAACAGCGTGTCCACCATACAGAAGAGCTGAGCAGGTCTGTTCCTTGCCGCAGCAATCTCCCTTGACAAAAAATATGCCTTCTTTCGGGAGATTGCCCTTTGATAGTCACCATAATGTGACTTCAAAGCCAATTTGTCCTCCATCAAGCCAGACCTCCTCCAGTGTTGCTCCAGCCTCCAACCTCCATCCCTTAATCTTTATCTCCCTGAGTTCCCCATCAAAGCAAGGGGTTCTCTGGTGTGTAGATAAGAGTCAGACATGAATGGGTGTGATAGAGTCGAAGGCTACAGTGACAGCCATATTATAGGCCAACACTGCCTCCTCTTCACCCATCAGGCATGCAGTTTCCACACTCAGTAGGTCCAGCACTGCTTGTAGTCTTGTTGGGGACAATCACTGCAAAGAGGGATATTGGACCATGTCCACAGAAAATGGGCCTTCAGGGGGGTCCCAAAGATGAACCTCTCAGTGCTATGATCTGACCATATGACAGGATCAATCAAGAGGTCATTGACCTCGAGATCCAGTGTGAACACCAGATCCAGTTTGTGGCTGTGCAAGTGGGTCACTGAAGTAACAACCTGCAACAGGTTCAGAGCTTCCATATTCTGCAGCAGATCACAACCAAATGACGAGAGTCCTCCATTGACCCAAGCATTGAAATCCCCCAGAATTAACCATCTGGAGGACTCCAACAATATCCCTTATGCGCCTAAAAAACTATTTTCCCTTCCCTTGACCCCTTCTACAATACCCAGCTCTGTGTCTGCTTTTGCATTCCTGACTGCCTTCCTGCTCTCCTTCATCTTTACATAGTATTTGCTCCAGTCCTCAATCCCCTGTTTCTTGATGTAGCCAATGAAGGCCCTTTTTTTTGCACTCACTGCCTCCCAGACCTTCACAGAAAACCAGATTGACCTCCTGTGCTTATTCCCCTTGGTAACTGGTCCCATGCATTGTTTGGTTGCTTTGAGAATGGATCCTTTAATTTCTCCCCATCTCTCCTCCACCCCCCCTGATTTTTTCCACTCCAACTAATTTGCTCCTTAACTAATTCCCTAATCTGATCAAAGTCTGCTCATTTGAAATCCAGAACCGCAGCTTTTGAAGAGTGTATACTGGCTAGTTCAAACTGTATAGTGTTATGGTCACTGGACCCCAGTGGTTTCCCAACCCACACTCCAACTACCATTTCTAAGTTGGTAAGTACCATGTTGAGAATGGCAGTCATTCTTGTAGGTTCACTGACCAGCTGCACCAGAAGTCAGTCCTGCAACATGTTTAGCAAGACCTGACAACTGGTGCTCTTAGCTGCTAGACTATCCCAATCTTTGTCCGGTAGACTGAGATCCCCCACAACCACTGCCTCCCCCTTTGCAGCCCCCCTTCTTCAATGTCTTCCCCATTGTTCTCGATCCCCCTTGTCTCCCTGTCCTTCTGGTCTATAGACCATCCCCATTTGCAACCTCTTTCCTGATGCTGTTGTGAGCTGTACCCACAGTAATTCTGTCTGCCCATTTCCTTCCCTGATGGACCCATCCTCTCCTGCCTCCATGCCTTCTCTGACATAAAGGGCTACCCCGCTTCCTTTTCCCCTATCCCGTCTCTTCTATACTTGGTATATCTTGGTGCTATCAGGTCGCAGCTGTTATTCCCAGTGGCTCATGTTTTTGTAATGGCTATGAGGTCTAATTCTGCATCCAACAACATTTCTGGGAGTTTACTAATTTTGTTTCCCAGGGTCCTGGCATTTAGGCAAACTGCCTTCCAGTTTATACCTATGCTATTCCCACTATTGTGAGTTCTTTTCTCTTTGTCCTTTCCCACTTTCCTTAATGTCCTAGTTTTTCTGCTCCTTGCTGGCTTAATGAGCCTCCCTCCTCTGGCACCCTTATTTAATTTATTATGGACCCCTGCTTTGTTACTTTCATCCCCACTACTCCTATACCCATTTCTGGGAGTGTCCTAGCTAGGGTCACCTTTTGCTCTCTGCTTTCTGTTGTTCCCCCACCCTCAGTCTCTTCCATCCTCCCCCCAGTTTAAATATCCACCTACGTAAACATCAAACATCTGCCCAAGTGCACTGGTCCCATCTCTTGTTAGGCGAAGGCCATCACCCTTGAAGAGCCTCCTGTCCTAGAAGCCCTCCAGTCTCCTACAGAATGGTACCCCTCCTTCTGACACTATCCCTTCAACCACCCATTAAATTCCTCAATCTCCTCCTTCCTTACCCTGTCCTACCAATGCCTCCTACCCTACAGATGGAGGACCTCAGGAATGGCAAGTGAAACTGAGTGTGTCTTCAATCTGTCCCTCAGCCTTTGAAAGTTATGCTTCACTGTCTCAGTCAGCTGGTTTGCCAGATCATTGGTACCTAAATGTACTACCACTCCAAGCTTCTCCTTCCCCTCCTCTACCATCCTCCCAATGCCATTCACATCCTCAATAACTGAAGGCATCTCACCACCCCTCTCCCTTTTCTTCCTCCCCTCATCCCCTTATCCACCTCTCTAATCATAGTGTTCCCTACTATTAGGATACTCCTTGCTGTCTTCTTCCTGTTCTCTGCCCTGGGTACCACCAAGTCATCCTGTTCACCCCTCGCAACTGGCTCAGATCTCCCCAGTAGGCATCAAGTACCCATGCCTCATCAAATGGTGCAAAATGATTTTTAGTTGGGATTTGGTGAGTTTGGATGACTTTCTTGTGACTGCCCCTGCCACTCATCCCTCTCCTCACCACATTCCAGCCCCCTGAGCCAGTGGGTCTCGGGGGGAGTTGAAGTGTGGGGTGTGCTCCTGGGTACCAGCCCAGCTGGTGATGCAACATACATATCCCTTCCCATACTACTGTCAGCTGTGTATGGAGTTCCACAAATCTCCTTCATATTTTGCAGTGTCCCACTCTCCAGAGCATAGCCCAGGAGATTATAGTACCATCTAATATCTAGACGAGCACCATCTTTGTTGTCATATCACCTGAGTGGAGACTTGGAGCAATATTTGTGTTGGGGAATAACATATCAACTGCTACAGTTAAGGCTAGTGATGTGTTGCTTTGTGCTGCATAGCCGATTAGCAGATTGCATCACAGGTGACACAGCAAGCAATTAAAAGAATAAAAGGACAACAAATGTCTGTTTGTTCTTTTAATTGCACAGTACTGTGCAGTGATCTGCCATTGTGTCCATGATGCAGCAAAGCAACATGCCCATGGCCTTGACTGTAATTCATTCAGTGTTCAATACTAAATATACATTCCCTAACCTCAATCAATTTAGCTTTCTTGTTAACTTCCTCCATCCCTTTGACATTTAGGCTTGTTTTTGGAATGACCTCACTCCTAACAGTTACTGCAGTGTCTCCCATCAGGATGAAGTGCTATTATAATGATTTCTGCCAGGGATACCTAGCAGGATACTGCAGAAAGATGATGTTATCAAATGGCAATTACTTGTGCAGGAAAGTGTGGCATCTTTATCACAGAGTGCTCCATCAGGATGGGCAACACTGTACATCTCTTCTTAACTAAAGCATGTTTAAAGGTAGTTCCTTTTTGTTGCCTACTGTAATCATTTCTACACAACAGCCCATCATGAGCACATGCATGTAATGCCTGACTGCAGTATGGTTACTCGTTTTCCATGGCAATACATTTTAGAATGTAAAACATAATATTTGTTCTGTTCCTTTTTTTGTTTGCAAAATTCTTTGTGCTGTTGTATATACTTTATACTGGTTTCTCCCAGTTTTGCTTTACTGTGTACATAAGCACGTCAGACATAAGTTATTTCCTTATTAACGTTGAAAGTTGCAATAACTAGGGTAGACTCCAAAAACTACTGATTTATTTGTATTTTAAATTTTCAGCACACTATTAGTTTTCATTTCAAGAAGAAAGAGCCAGAATATGCAGAAGGCCTGGACAAACTGTGGCTAGATACATGCCATATGCTTAACACATAAGCCAATTATTATTTTTTTGTAAATTACCCTTGTGTGCTCTCTCTCTCTCTCTCTCTCACTCACTCTCTCTCTCTTTTTCTATAAAACTGTGACTGCAGTTGTACAGATAGCACATTATCCTACTCACCATGCAATCCAGACCCAGAGACTCATATGTGCAACGTCTGAGGGTATTCAGTTTTTATAACGGTGGATGTTTTATTTGGATAAAGCACCATCTCATCTGTAGTATTCATCAACAACTGGCACTAAGCAAACTATTCAAAACAGCATGGATAGTAGCCATACAAATCTGAGACGATACTCAGCCAACAGCTGTTAACAGCATCTCCATAAACATGATGGGCTTCAATGTTAGAGTGCCAGATTTTGTAGACTGTGAGCTACTGTATCAACAGCTGTTTTGAGCATGCAGAAATAACAATATTCATCTACTAACAGACTTTGTGAAGTCTTTTAGATGCACCAAACTGGAAGCAATCACAGTTGTTAGCAGTCTTTTTATGGCTGTGGGAAGAGCCTACAGCCATCTTGCTATCTGTAGCTGGAAAATGGAGTATCATGGAACACAAGTTTTGGACTTTTCAATGTATCCTTCCATGCCAACTGAAATAAAATACTCCATTCTTTCAGTTAAGAATGTTGGAGACATAACTCCAAGCTGCTTATCAGATGCCATTAGGAAACTGAAACAGCTTCTTAAATATTTGTTAAATATTGGTTGCCTAGTAAACTGGAGATTTGTTTACCCCTTTCAGAATGCAACAACTTGTACATTTAAATGCTAAGCATTTAAAAAACTTCTTGTTACTAGTTTCACTTGGGAATGTATTGTCTTTCAAGAAAGATTCATACCTCATAAATGTCATCCCTTTCCCAGCAAATTTATAGTTTACACTTTTATAACCTCTAAAGACACTATCTGATAAGCACTGTCTCAGACATATGCCAGGTCTTCAGTGAACTACCCAGACTAAATATGTAGCAATTGGCAGGCATTTTCTACTATGCTTTTTGGGAAAAAAAATATATTGAGATACTGCAAACACACACACACACACACACACACACACACACACACACACTCTGTACATACCGTCCTCATGGCCACAACATTCAAAATAAATACTGCATTCTAATATGTTATATAGAGAATAATGCACATGGAGGGGGGTGATATGAAGTTTTTTCACACACCCAGTTGTATAATATAGAAACCTCGAGTGCAAAACTCTAGAGGTTTCTATATTTTCAGCACCAGGTGTAAAAAACTGCAGATCACCCCCCCACATGTTTTATTTTTTATAATAACTGCCACAAAAGAATGATGACAGTGACACAGCAAACTTCGGTACCTTATGGGTCCTGGATTCGAGTTGGGTAAAGTGGATGGATCAAGTAATTATCAATCGCAGTAATGAAGTTAAAAAAAAAAAACAACTAAAAAACGTGTTATTTATCTGTCTGCAGTATTGTTGATTCGTCTTTTAGATGGATCAGGGTCATTACGGTTGCCGTGACACGGAGGTGAAAGGTCAGGCTGCCAGTGGAAACAGTGAGAGGAGGTAGCAAGAAAAAGTACATTTTTGCTGGGGGAAATTTCTAGTAGGTGAATACTGCTTTTCTGAGTAAAGGACTACTTGCTATGGACATCTCGGCTGTCTTCTGTGTGAGCAAGGTAACTTTCCACTATATGGAGATCGCTCACAACGGTTAGAGAACTTTCTCGAGCTGCCTCGGATTGTTAAATTGTTCTGGCCTGCTGGAGACTGTAAAAGTCATATCAACCTGCAGGTTGATACGAGTTTTTTCATATCAACCTGCGGGTTGATATGACTTTTTACAGTACTCAAAAACGGGTTGATAACAGCGGTCCCCAGTTATTATAAAGCAATAAAGAAATTGTTTATGTCAGTGAACATAGTGAAGTTCAGTTTAGAGTAGATTTCCTTTAAATATTTCTTATCCTATATTTGTATCCTGGACACACACACACACACACACACACACACACACACACACACACACACACACACACTGTACACACCATCCTCATGGCTACAATATTCAGAATAAATTGTGCATTCTAATATGTTATAAAACAATAAAGAAACTGTTTGTTTATGCCAGTGAATACAGTGAAGTTCAGTTTAGAGTAGATTTCCTTTAAATATTTCTTATCCTATATTTTGTATCCTGGATAGCGTAGGGGAGATGTTACATCTCATTGTCATAGGGATCTTCATTTACACATCTTTGCACTGTATTTACTCAGGCTGTCCCAGATTAGATGCAATATCTCATTTTCAGTGGGGTCATGATTTTACTATTCTGATAATGTATTTAATCAGGGTAGCCTAGTCCACAGCCCCCATATTCAAAGGAGATACGCGGCGCACCCCAGCAGAAAATGGAGATGCGCTGCACAACTCCAACAATGCACTGCAGCGTGATATTCAAATGTGCAGGATGCACTGGCCACAAGTGAATGGGCCAGGGTGCACACAGATAGTATGCTGTGCAAGTCGAGGGTGTGTTCCCATGCATATGCTGTGCTGCAGCATAATCAGTGGGAATGCACCCCTGGCAGTCCAGAGCAGGGCAGCCCACAGTTAGGCCATGAATAGCTATCCTAACCCAGCCAGCCACCCACAGGTGGCTGCAGAAGTGCATCCAGGTGCATAGCAGACTGGCAGCCCTGGTGGAATAGAGGTACCCCCTCCCATCCCCTGATCGATCCAAATCCATCCCCAAGGAGCTTCATAGTGTTGGGCCCCCCAAACCCAATCGTACCAGAGGAAACCACAGTCCATATCCATAGCATAGAGGACCCCCACACACCGCCTTGGTACGTAGATACCCCACTCCCCCCATACCTGATCTGTTGCAGAGACTGGCACTGCCCCCCACACCCTGACACAGCCAGCAGCTGAATGTACTGGACCTGGGTCGGGGACCTGCACTCTGGAATGAACCAAGTGGCTGTACCATGCATTGGGGCACTACACAAGCTACGGACCCACTAGTGTATGCAGCCATGTGTATGTCCCTGGCAAACCATAAGAGGGAATTGACATACCTCCAATGCATGCCTTGTCAATGCTGTATCTTCCTGCTGTCATACACCACAGCAGGCCCACACTCTCCCCCATTCTCCTGTGTAACATGCCACCCTCCAGACTGCTGAGGTATTCTGGGTGCCATGGAGTGCGGTATCCTGCAATGCCATTTGCAGTGTATGCTCCAGGCTATGGATAGTGCATCCGCGGTTCCCCTATTGTACAAAGAATTGGAGGTCAGCCATAACATGCCTGTTCCAGGACCTGTGTGAGTGAGTACAGCATAGGCTGTCATGCACACTGAGCAGTGCAATGGTACTGGGATGATGGATCTGCATGCGAGCGCCTGAGGTGTATGGCCACTGGGTGTTATCACCCGCACACAGCTCGTGCCTATGTATGACACATTCCAGCATCCTACTACCAGTGCTCTGCCACCTGAAAATAAGATGCCATTTCTTCTACATAGATACATAGACAGTGTCGGCAGATAAGGGCCTATGGCCCACCCAGTCTGCCCATTTGAGCTTGTAAGTTCAGTTTGTTTTCCTAGAAGTCTGTTGCCCCTTACCCTGACCTCCAGAATTCCTTTATGTCTATCCCATGCATTCTTAAATCCTGTGATTGTTCAGCCCCCACCAATTCCTCTGGCAGGGTGTTCCACTTGTCCACCACCCGTTCTGTGAAGAAATTCTTTCTCATGTTTCCTCTGAATCGTCCTCCCTCCAACTTCATCCCATGCCCTCTAGTCCTGGAACATCTTTTTCGCTTAAAAATAGTGTTTTTCCTGCACCCTGTTCCTCCCTGTAAGATACTTGTATGTCTCTATCATATCCCCTCTCTCCCTCCTCTCCTCCAGGGAGTACATGTTCAGTTCCTTCAACCTGTCTTCATAGGACTTGTGATGCAATCCATGCACCATCTTTGTTGCCCTCCTCTGAACCTTCTCTACCCTGTCTATGTCCTTACGTAGGTATGGTCTCCAGAACTGTACACTGTACTCAGGTGGGGCCTCACTAGTGTCTTTATGGTGGAATTATGACCTCCCTTTTCCTGCTGGTAGTGCCCCTGCCTATACATCCCAGCATCCTATTTGCTTTACCTGCTGCCTTGTCACACTGCTTCCCTACCTTGAGGTCATCAGAGATGATAACCCCAAGATCCCTTTCCTGCTTGGTGCATGCTATATCCTCACCCCCCAACTGATATATTGTGCCAGGGTTTTTGCTCATATGCATTATCTTGCACTTCTTTGCATTGAATTTCAACTGCCAAATCCTGACCATTCTTCAAGTTTCTGCAGGTCACTTCTCATTCTGTCTACACCCTCTGGTGTGTCTACTCTGTTACAGAGCTTTGCGTCATCAGCGAACAGTGAAATTCTGCCTTCTAGGTCCTCGAATGTCACTGATGAAGATGTTGAATAGGACCGGTCCCAGCACTGATCCCTGTGGTACCCCACTGGTCACTCTTCCCTCTGTGGAGTGACAGCCATTTACCACCACCCTCTGTGTCCTGCCACCCAGCCAGTTACCTACCCACCACACTACTGTCCTGCCCACACCCATATTCCCAGTTTGTGTAATAGTCTTCTATGTGGCACAGTGTCAAGGCCTTGCTGAAGTCCAGATAGGCCATGTCCACTGCCCTCCCCTGATCCACCTCCCTAGTCACCCAGTCAAAAAATTCAATGAGGTTGGTCTGACATGACCTCCCCCTGGTGAAACCATGCTGCCTTGGGTCCTGTAGTCCATTGACAACCAGATGTTCCACCAATCTTTCCTTCAGTAGTGCTTCCATGATCTTCCCCACTACCGAGGTGAGGCTGACTGGTCTGTAGTTCCCTGCTTCCTCTTTGTTCCCACTTTTGTATAAGGGGACTACATCTGCTGTCCTCCAGTCTTTGGGTACCTCCCCTGTTTCCAGTGATTGGCTAAACAGGATAGCCAGAGGTTCAGCCACCACCTCTCTTAGTTCTTTAAGGACCCTGGGGTGCACCCCATCTGGCCCCATTGCTTTATCAACTCTTATTACTTCCAGTTCCTTCGGGACCCTTTCTCGTGTAAAGGGACTTGTGTCCATTTCTGCACCATTCTCACCCCTTGTACTCCCTTCAGACCCATTACCCTCCTCTTCCTCAGTAAAGACTGAGCAGAAATACCTGTTCAATATGTCAGCTTTACTGTTGTCATCCTCCATGCGGCCCCCATCCTCCCCCTTCAGTCTCACTATCCCTCCCTTTGTCTTTCTTTTTTCACTTATGTACCTGTAAAAGGTTTTTCCCCTCTACCCACTGATTTTGCAATGTGTTCTTCTGTCTGAGCTTTGGCTTCCCTTACTGACCTCCTGCCTCCCTTTGCTTCTCCTGGTACTCCCTATCCCCTTCTGCCTGTGTCTTTTTGTATTGCCTGAATGCAATCTTTTTGGCTTTCACTTTCTTTGCTACCTCTTTGGAAAACCATAATGGTCTCCTCTTCCTTTTCCTCTTGCTAACCTGCTTAATGCATAATTCTGTTGTTCTTGTAATCCCCATTTTTAAATACTGCCCACTGTTGCTCAACCCCTGATTCCTGTCCCATTCTCCTTAATGCCTCTTTCAAGTATCTCCCCATTTTCCCAAAGTCTGCCCCCCTAAAATCCAGGATACGTGTTTTTGTGTGGTTTGGATCTGCTCTTTCTGTGATTTCAAACCACAATGACTGGTGCACTGTTTCCTAGGTGCTCCCCACTGTTACCCCATCACACTGTCCCTGTTTGTGAGCACAAAGGTCCAGTATTGCCTTCTGCCGAGTTGGTTCCATGACCAGTTGCTTGAGGAAGGCACCCTGAAGGAGTCCAGGATAAATCTGCTCTTAGTTGATGCTGCTGCTGGGATGCTCCAGTCCACGTCTGGAATATTGAAGTCTCAACCAGTACTACCTCACCCTTGTCTACCATCCTTTGGATGGCTAGCATCAACTCCCTATCTGTTTCTTCCTCCTGGGCTGGTGGTCTATAGACCACACCTGTCAGGATAGGCTGTCCCATTTTTCTTTCCAGCTTAACCCACAGTATCTCTCCCCATTTGTTTCCTCCTGGATCTCTGTGGCCCTTATGTCATTTTTCACATACAGTGCCACTCCTCCTCCCTTTCTGCCTGCTCTGTCTCTTCTGAATATGTTGTAGCCAGGTATGGCCATCTCCCAGTTGTGGTTATCATTACACCAGGTTTCAGTGATGGCCACAATGTCCAGTCTGACTGCACCATGACAGCCTCCAGATCTTCCATCTTGTTGCTAAGGCTCCTGGCATTTGCACATGGCTTTCCATGATTTGACCTCCCTAGACTGTTTCACTGTTCTACTCCAGCCCCTTCCTTGGTTGTCATTTGATCCTGGTTCTCCTTGCTGTCTGCCCTTCTGCTGAATTTTGCCCCTTTTCTGCTTATCCACCTCTTGGGCACTAATCTCCATCTTTTGCACACTGCTTTGCAGAGATAGCCACTCCTCTGGTTCACTGGTTCCACTGCTAGCTGTGGGGTTGAGCAAGTAGGTACCCTCCTTGCTGGCCTGCCACCCCCCTTTGCTAGTTTAAATGCTTGTCAATGTAGCATTTAAACTTATCATTGAGTGCTTGGATTCCCCTCCAGGATGGATGCAGGCCGTCAGGCCAGACAAACCTCCATCCTCCAGGTGGGTCCCCAGTCACCAATGAATCCAAACCCTTCCTCACAGCACCAGTTCTTCAACCATGGGTTAAGTTCCTGGTGCACGCCACTCTCGCTCTCCTTGCCTCTCACAGGTAGTACTTCTGAGAAAGTGGCAGAGTAGCTACCTGCTTGAGACCCCTCCCCAGTTTCCTAAACTCTTCCTGAACTTCCTTTGGCTCCCCATTTGCCAGGTCATTAGTACCTAGGTGGATAATGACATCCAGCTCACCCTCCCATCTTGTCTTCCCAGTGATCCCCAGGATCTTCCTTCCATCCCTCCATGCCATGGCACCTGGTAGGCACCTCACCTCCCTGTCCTCCTCCTCCTGTGTTCCTAGCTGGATCCCTCTTATGATGGAGTCCCCCACCAGGATTCACTTCCTCCTCCTCTGGGGTCCACTGCTTTC
Organism: Neoceratodus forsteri; assembly: GCA_016271365.2. Lineage (NCBI taxonomy): Eukaryota > Metazoa > Chordata > Ceratodontiformes > Ceratodontidae > Neoceratodus > Neoceratodus forsteri. The sequence continues at coordinate 1,649,447,939 of CM057450.1, forward strand.
CCCGCTGAGGTCACCTCCTTGGCTAACCTCCACATCCTTTCCTTCCACTTCTCTGGGTACACCTCTATTTGGTTGTCCTCATTTTGTAGTGTGGCATATGAGTTCTTGAGTGGAATAGGATCTGGGATGTGCCTCTGTCTGACCACTCTAACCCTCCCTGAGCCCACTGTCATCCAAGTGCTCCTCGCTCGGCATCCTTTGAGGCAGTTGCATTGGACTGGTGGTCCCTGGATAGGGGTGATGGTACTCCTGACCCAGTTTACTTCTGCTCTGAGTCTGGCTACCTCCTCCGCAGTCCAGAGATGCATGCAGATAGGGCAGCACCTCAGTGTCCTGAAGGTCTGCCTGAATATGGCTGCCCCACAGCCACTGCATTGCACCACTCCACATTATACTGCAATTCCACTACTTGTCTGCTACTGAAGCTCTCTAGTTCCCTTTTATTAATTTACTGTCCTAAACTCCTGCCACTGATCCTCAGATAATTTTTTTTTTTGAAAAAGAAACCAATAAATAAATAAATAAATAAAAACACTTGTCGTGCTGAGGTGGGCTTCTTCCCTTATGCCCTCCTTCTACACCCCTTACTATACCCTGTGTTTAGCTCCTGTCAATCAGATTTAACAGAGCATATAATTAAGAGTTGGGGAAGGGAGGCGGGCGAAAATTTGCAGCAATTAAAGACAGCACAGAATTACACCACCACTATGTTTTAAATTTTCAACAGCCCAAAACAATTATAAGTAAAGACAACAACGAAAGTATAGTGTCACTAAAAGCCCACAATCTAAGTTTAAAAGAAAAATAGCAATTACCAGTTACTCTAAAGCACTGAATTGAATATATTTCCTTCCTTCCCCTTCTGGCTTCTTCTGAGAAAATAAACTCTACTTGCTACTTCAACTCTGACTAAGCCCCACCTCCACTTATCACGTAGCTGAGGTCAGAGGCCAGACAATTAACACCTTCACCCAACTACAGGGCAGTCAGACAAGCCAAGATAAAATTTGCAGCAATTAAAGACAGCACAGAATTACACCACCACTATGTTTTAAATTTTCAGCAGCCCAAAAACAATTATAAGTAAAGACAACAACGAAAGTATACTGTCACTAAAAGCCCACAATCTAAGTTTAAAAGAAAAATAGCAATTACCAGTTACTCTAAAGCACTGAATTGAATATGTTTCCTTCCTTCCCCTTCTGGCTTCTTCTGAGAAAGATCCTCACTTCTGTGAACTATGCAGGCAAAATATATAGCAATCAACAAGCATATTCTAGGAAAATACATTGTAAAATGTGTAAAAGGAAGACCACATTGAAACTGCCTCTCAGCATATCTGCATTGTGCCAATTCATTAGAAATAATGGGCAAAAGCACCCCTAAAGCTCTCCACAGCCATATCGGCTCTGACCAGAACATGTTAAAACAGGGGTTGGTGACCCTTTTCCAGTTGGAATTTTGTTTTCAGTCAAAACCAATTCCGAAAATGTGTGAAATGGTTCTTCTGTCCCATAAACTGTAATGCATTTTTTCTTCAAAAAAGGCATTTTTATTACTTTTTATCTCCAGTTTTATTCCTCATGGTTCTCCTGTCCCCAACAAGATACTTGGAGTGACCGCCATGGCTTCACCTGCCCTGCAACAGAAAGGGCAGACAAGTAATTGCCTTCACAGCTAAATCCAGTGTCAGTCCATGGTTTTCAGTGGGGGCATGAATGATGAGCAGCCTGTGTTCTCAGCCCCACAGTAGCAGTGTGGGATTCTGGGGCATAAATGTAAACCCCCCACCTCCTACTGACACTGTGCTACTGGACTTGCCTAAAACCTTGTTTTTAGAAATAAATCCCAGGTGGTAGTGAGGTGCAAGAACCCCTGAAGACAGATATTAAAACACTTTCCTTATGCAAGTCAGCTGACCTCTTTTGACAGAAAGATGCTTACATAGAAACATAGAAGTTGACGGCAAATAAGGACCGCAAGGCCCATCCAGTCTGCCCATTTCTTTTTCTACCTTATGAATGTGCCATCGGCCTTTGCCCTATCAATGGCCTATCTATTCATACTCATCTGTATTGCTCCCTTATGCCTATCCCATGCCTGTTTGAATCCCTGCACTGTATTCATATCCACCACTTCCTGAGGTAGGCCGTTCCATGCATCCACCACCCTTTCTGTCAAAAAGAACTTCCTCACATTACTCCTTAATTGGCCTCCCTCTAATCTCATGCTGTGTCCTCTTGTTCTGCTATTTTTCTTATATTGAAACATGTTAGACTCTTTCACCTTGTTAATGCCCTTAAGGTGTTTGAATGTTTTGATCATATCACCTCTCTCCCCCCTTTGCTCTAGGGTATAAACGTTGTGCTCCATTAATCTGTCCTCATATGTTTTCTGATGCAGTCCCTGCACCATTTTGGTTGCCCTTCTCTGGACTGCCTCAGTTTGGTTAATGTCCTTGTGAAGGTGCGGCTCCCAGTACTGCATGCAGTACTCCAGATGGGGCCTAACCAGTGTCTTGTAAAGAGGGATTATTACCTCCCTCTTCTGACTTGTGATATACCTACTAATACATCCTAATATCCCCCTAGCCTTACCTACTGCTTTAGTGGTCTGCTTGGATGATTTCAGGTCATCGGTGATGATGATGCCCAAGTCTCTTTCTTCCCTTGTGACTGCCAGCAACTCTCCTCCCAGCCTATAGGTGGCTTCAGGGTTTCTCTTCCCTATGTGCATGATCTTGCACTTCTTTGCATTAAACCCCAGTTGCCACTCTTTGACCATTTTGCTAGTTTATCCAGATCTCTTCTCATTCTGCCCATCCCATCTGGATCATCTACTCTGCTGCAGATCTTGATGTCATCTGTAAACAGACAAACCTTACCCTTTAGCCCATCTGCAACATCACTGATGAAGATATTGAAGAGGACTGGCCCCAGGACTGATCCCTGAGGTACCCCACTTGTGACTTGCATCTCTTCTGACTGTATACCATTTACCACCACTCTCTGTTTTCTGCCCGCCAACCGGTTTGCCACCCAGTTGACCAACTTCTGACCCACCCCAAGCCTACCCAGCTTATTAATCAATCTTCTATGTGGAACAGTATCGAAAGTTTTGCTGAAGTCAAGGTAGGTGACACCAACTGCTCTCCCTCAGTCCACCACTCTGGTTATCCAGTCAAAGAAATCTATGAGATTATTTTGACATGACCTTTCTGTTGTAAACCCATGCTGTCTTGGATCCTGTGCTCCTATGGATTCCAGGTGTTGTACTATCCTTTCCTTAAGGAGTGCCTCCATAATCTTGCCCACTACTGAGGTAAGACTGACTGGTCTGTAGTTCCCTGCCTCCTCCCTGCTACCACTCTTGTGGAACAGGATCACATGAGCCCATCTCCAGACTTCTGGGACCTCACCTGTGCTCAGAGACTCACTAAACAGTTCTGATAATGGCTCTGCTAGTTCCAACCTTAGCTCCTTTCGTACTGTGGGATGTATGCCATCAGGTCCCATTGCCTTGTCCACCCTGAGCTTATCGAGCTCTTGTAGGACCCTTTCTTTTGTGAAGGGACTAGTGCACACCTCCCTCCCCCCTTTGTCTATGATGTTGAGCTGTGGGCCCTGCCCTACCTTCTCTTCAGTAAATACTGAGCAGAAGTATCTATTTAGGATACATGCTTTTACATGGTCCTCCTCCTCACATGCCCCCTTATCCCCTTTGATCTTAGCAATACCCCCTATGGACTTTCTCCTTTCACTAATGTATCTATAGAAAGTCTTGTCACCTTCTTTTACTGTTCGTGCTAGTGTTTCCTCAGTTTGGGCCTTTGTCTGTCTTACTGCCTTCCCTGCTTCCCTTAAGGAAGTTTGGTATTCCTCCCTATCTTCATCCTACTGCATTCCCTTATATTTCCTGAAGGCCAGCCTTTTGGCTCTGATCTTTTCTACTACTGTTTTTGAGAACCAAAGTGGTTTCCTTCTTCTTTTGCACTTCCTTTTCTTTTTAACACAATGGGATGTTGCTTCAGGTATTGCATCCTTAATGCTTGCCCACTTTGCCTGTGCCCCCTCACCTGCATTTCATATTGCCAGGGCTAGCTTAACTCTGTTGGCCATCTTATTAAAGTCAGCTCCTCTGAAGTCCTATATGTTTGCCTTGGAATGGGATGATTTAGTTCTAGTGGCCTAATTGAACCATACCATGTGATGGTCCCTGGCCCCCAGGTGACCTTCTACCTGAAGATCTGTGATCTTTTCCCTGTTAGTCAGTACTAGATCTAGGATAGCCCTGTCTAGTGAGCCTCCATGAATATCATGAGAATCCATAACTTGCATGTGCAAATGGTTTGAATTCTGGACCCCAGATGGATTTCCATAAAAAAAAAAAGACTACGTGGAGATATTATTTCATTGATTCAAAATTTAGTTGGATTTCATCCAGTGAATCAGAGGAAACTTTTCAGCTTGTTTTCAATAGTAGAGAGAGGGCATACAATATGCATAAGTAATATGATTAAGCATTTTTTTCAACCAATGAAACAAGCTCTTAAAGGAAGCGATGAAAGCGGGGACTGTTCAATCTCTACACAGTAGTGAGCAGAGGTGCACATCTTGAGGTGTACCAAGGTGTATAGCTCATTTAAACCTACACTTCAAATACACCTCAGGTGGGTCATAGTGAAGAAGGACAGGGTGAGCATGCAGGATGATACTGGCAAGGTGGATACCCTTACCAACTTGTTCAGTTCTGTGTTCACAGTAGAGGTCTCTGCTCCCTACCTGAAACCACAGGAAAATTCAGGGGTCCATGGAAAGAAAGTTTAGGGATGGAATCAGTTTATGTAAAATGGGTGAACAAAGGGTTATGACATCTAAGAAAAATCCCCAAGACCAAATGTGTTTCTCTTAAGGGTACTGAAAGTGGCTTGATAGGATTCGGAAGCAGCTCTAGCAGAACTGTTCAATGTTTTTTTTTTTTTAGAAACAGGGAAACTGGAGAAGTTGCAAGAGACTGGAGAGTAGTTCCATTTCACAAAGGGGAGGGTAGACATGGGTAACTACAGACCAGTGAGGCTAACTTTTCTAGTGGGGAAATTACTGGAAACTATTGTCAAAGAGCACATAGGGAATTTCCTGCAAGCAAATGGATTACAGAACAGGGGGCTGCATGGGTTGTAAAGTGAGGGGCAGGTCTTTTCAGATGAATCTGACTGATTTCTTAAATTTGGTAGCCCAAACAGTGGACAGGGGCCAGACAGTATATATCCTTTAAACAAACAGTCCATGCAGTCATGCACTGACCTCATACTCAGAACTGCATCCCTTGCTACATAGTATACAAAGCAGAATCCAGGCAGAGTGAGAACAAAACAACCACACACAACAATATTTGTGCAGTTATACAGAATTTATTGAATAAAACTTACATAAAAACAGTCACCAAGTACATAACACAGACAATAGCAAGCATAAAGCCTTAGCTCTTCGGGGCGCTCTGCCACTTCCTCAGGAAGCCAAACATTTGACAGACATTTGCAGTTTGACAGATCTTATAGAAGAACTAGCACATCTTAGAGACCAAACGGAGACTGATGAACCTTGCCCAGGAAGGATTGAAAGTGGTATATCGAAGAGGAAGGAATCTATTAGGTGCCTTGGTTTGTAGCTTACATCCCCCCCCAACACACACACTCACACATGCAAGTTATACCAGGTCCCAAACTGCCTTCTGGAACTTACAGATGTGGTAATTGCAGGTACTGTGGCAATATTAAAGTGGGAAAAGCAATTGTCCACCCAGTAACAGGAGAGAACTTTGAGGTATGTTCATTCTTTTCAAGCAGTACTCCTGCCATTGTGTACCTTGCTACCTGCTCTTGCAAATTATTTTATGTTGGCAAAACCTTATCTACTTCTAAAATACGTGTGGAAGAACATCTTTGAAGCATATCCAAAAAAGAAATGGACAATGTCTTGGCAGAACATATTGTTAAAAGTGGACCTGAGGCTGAATAGAATGAAAGGTGGGTGGGCAGAGGGGGATAGTGAGAAAGCAGGGATACTGAACGAATATTTCTGCTCAGTATTCACAAAAGAGGAGGGGGAGGTGCCTAATCCAATTAACAGAAGCACTCTGGATAGGGGGGTTGTTCCCAGTCCTTTCACAGAAGAAAGGGTTCTGAAAGAACTTCTAAAACTGAAGGTGGACAAAGCAATGGGGCCTGATGGAATTCACCCCAGAATTCTAAAAGAATTAAGGGGAGAACTAGTGAAACCACTGACTACCCTTTTTAACAAATCATGGGAGGATGGTGTGGTACCCGAGGACTGGAGGATGGCAGATGTGATTCCCCTTCACAAAAGTGGGACCAAGACAGAGGCAGGAAACTAGAGACCTGTCAGTTTGACCTCTGTGGTAGGGAAAGTGATGGAATCACTTCTGAAGGAAAGAATTGTTGAGTAGCTAGAGGCCAGTGGGGCACAGGAACCAAGGCAGCATAGGTTCACAGCGGAAAGGTCATGTCAGATGAATCTAATTGATTTCTTTGACTGGGTGACCAAAATAATAGACCAGGGAGGGACTGTGGACATGGCCTACCTAGACTTTAGCAAGGCATTTGACACAGTCCCACACAAAAGATTATTAGTCAAATTAACCAGCCTGGGAGTGGGTCCCAGGGTGGTAGCCTGGATAAAACATTAGCTAGACAACAGGACACAGAAGGTAATTGTAAATGGAGTCCACTCTGAAGAAAGAGGGGTTACTAGTGGGCTACCGCAGGGTTCAGTACTGGGTCCAGTCCTTTTTAATGTCTTTATAAGTGACATTGCAGAGGGACTGGAAGGAAATGTATGCCTCTTTGCAGATGACACAAAGATCTGCAACAGGGTTGATACATAAGGAGGCATGGAAAGGATGAGAAGGGACTTGGCAAGGTTGGCGGAATGGTCAGAAGTATGGCAGCTAGGATTCAATATAAAGAAGAGCAAAATAATGCACCTGGGAAACAAGAACCCAGGGGAAGATTACACAATGGTGGGGAGGTAGTAACAAAAAAGGAAAGGGACCTGGGGGTAATCTTATCAGACGACCTTAAGGTTAGCAAGCAATGTGAGAAGGCAGTAGGGAGAGCTGGGGGTATACTGGGATGCATAGGGAGAGGCATCACCAGTAGAAAACAGGAAGTTGTTATCCCTCTGTACAGAAGTTGGTGAGACCCCATCTGGAGTACTGCGTCCAGTTCTGGAGACCCTGTCTCTGCAAGGACATAGACAGGATAGAGGCGATCCAGAGGAGGGCAATTAGAATGGTGCAGGGTCTGCAAAAGAAGCCATATGAGGAGACACTAAAAGAGCTTAATATGTATACCCTTGAGGAAAGGAGGGAGAGGGGGGACATGATAGAAACGTTTAAGTACCTCAGAGGAATCAATAAAGTCCAAGAGGGTAGCATCTTTCAGAAAAAGAGACATGTAAGAACAAGGGGACACAATTTAAAGATAGAGGGGTGCGTTTCAGGGGCAATGTGAGGAAGTATTTTTTCACAGAGATGGTAGTGGATGCATGTAACAGCCTTCCTGAGGAGGTTGTGGGGTCTAAAACTGTGGGAGAATTCAAGAATACATGGGACAGACATAAGGCAATTCTTGTGGGGGGAAGGAAGAAATAGGCTGTTGGTTAACTAGGATCTGCGGCTTATCCTGTAGCAAGGGAAATGGGCAGACTAGGTGGGCCAAGCGGTCCTTATCTGCCGTCAAACTCTATGTTTCTATGTTACTTTTCAAGATATAGAAAAAGTCTGACTTGGCATCAGGGGAGGGAACTTGAACCAGGAATTACTGAGATGTGAGACTTTCTGGCAATAAAAAATTAGGCACAATCACCATCTGGACTGAATCAATATTTTCAATTCAGTCTTTATTTTGCATAATCATTGTGTGATATTTCCATTACTTTTGCCTCTCTGACTGATTGAATTAGAATCATGCATAGTGGTTAAATGATTAGACATTCTGAATGCTTTAATATTTTTCCTCTATATATTATTTTTTTATTGTTTGCCTTTCTACGCTGATTAATTCTTTTTGCTCTTCTCTTACATATCATTTTTTTACAATTCTTAACTGAGATGTATTTCACTACCTTAGCAGATATAAAGTGAGAGTGTCTTCTGTTAGCAATACCTGTTCATATATATATACATTAGTATATATATATTTTTATAAGCTGGAACATTGGCACAATTACTTAGAATTGCACCATGCACTTAGCACTTGAATTGCTTATCTATTCATGAACCCTTTATCCATTGGTCGCTCATCTTAATATTTGCATACCCCACAGTATTTAACAGGTGATTGCTATATCTACTATGCCTTTGATAAAGTGCAAGGTAGTGACACGAAATGTTAGGTGACAGCAAGAGGAATGCTACTCCATGGCTTTTGCACTTAAAGTTATTAACTGCTCCAGTATCATGTTTTTTTTTTTGTTTTGCCTCAAGGACATTGTAGCCATACTTCATTGATTGTCCTGTGTGTGTTTCTATGTGTTGACACTGTTTTAGGATCCTCAGCTGCCTTACAGTCACACTATACAATGGACTAAATTTGCTGAATCTAGGTGACCGCAGACATCTGCTTCTCTACAAATGTACCACAGGCAAGGTGCTCGGCTGTATCCTGGACCTAGCACTACCCAGCCCAGTCCGTGAGGAACTCAGATCTGCAGCAGGACTGGAATACAGTCTCCCTCATATGAAAAACAGAGTGGGCTCTGCCTTCTTCTCCATGCCAGCCCTCTGGCTTGGAACAGCCTGCCTACTGATCTATATCCAGTTCATGCCCCTCCCACCATGTTTGGCCCAATACACAGGTGTCACAATCTGAGCTGCTTACAGCCTAAGCCCCACTGTACTTGATCAAGGAGGAAGATCCAGTGATGTGGGCAACTACAAACTATACTGACGTGCATTGTGTGGATAAATGAGGTGGCCCATCTATTTATGTGAGACATACGTAGAAAGAAACAGTGAACTGTTACTGGGTAACAGCGGGTTATGAGCACATCCCCTCATGTGAGGATTAAATGAAACATTAAATATTGTTGGAACTGTGTTGAGAATCTGAGTTTGTATTACAAGATGTAATGTATAAACTGGTAAGCAGAATCTGCTACTATTGGAAGCCATTGTAAATGAGTCAACACAGAAACACAGAAACATAAAATTTGTCGGCAGAAAAGGATCACTTGGCCCATCCACTCTGCACCAGTGATCCCTGCCTAGTCTGTCTCTGCAGACTCTAACTGATCTCTGGGGAGCCTCCCTTCTCCCTGCCTATTGAATTATATTCCCCTATGTCTATCTCATGTATGTGTAACCCCCCCGTGCCGATGTCTAGGGGCATGACTTTCTTTCACAGAAGTTCCAGGGCAATAGAATGGGAGTACTCTAAAGCACTAACATCGAGACAAATGCACTTCCAAATTAAGGCTGAGAAAATAATATTCCTACCTCTCAAGCATCTTCAGCACTTATGCACTTTATCTTCTCCCTCAATATTTGATTTTCTCCTCCCCGAAGCTGCCCATAGGACCAAGACCTCTGTTCTGCACCTCAGCTGTTTTAGGAGCCCTTATTGTCCCAACCAGGCTGGATGATTTCTGCAACTGGAATGCAACTCATGGAAAAATGTATTAAATTGCAGATAAAGGGGAAAAGAAGGATTCCATTTCATTTGCTTCCCCCTCTCAGTTTATACAACATGCATCACTACCATTTCCTCCCAAAACTAGCTTTTATTCTCACCTGTACTGCAAATGATTCCAAGCAACACAGGGGTCATATATTTAATTTAAAATAGATATATCAGATCCATGGGGCTATTGAACTTTTTACATTTACTGGCTGGACAATTTAAGGCAGCAGAAACGATGGATACAGGCAGACACAAGCAACAATATTCTTGTTCCTACTCTCCCTCTCTGCTGTTCTACCAGAGACCTACTTGAACTCAGATCCACGCAATCTCCTGGTTTCTTTGGATCTCGTAAGCCAACTTTTTCCTTTCTTTCTTAGGTCACTCTTTTGCTCACTGGCACTGATTGTCCCCCCTAAACTCTTTTGCAGGAAAGCAAGCGGCCTCCACCACCGGGGCCCCTGGGTACTGGCCCAATCCACAGGGGCTGCCAGGAATTTTTCTGATGACCCAGGCCCCAACCCTCTTATAATGGTTGGCACTATTTCCAGTGCTAATGCAACACCTTCCACCTTCACTCAGCTCTGCCTCAGCATCTGCCATCTCATGGATGGCCCAAACTTGCTCCGGTGATTCCACTGGTCTTACTTCCTCAGGGGTCCCAACCAGGCCACATAACTAATTTCACTGTCTGGGCTTGAATTAAGCTCCAGCACTGGGGCTACCTTCCAAGGTCTGCCATCTTGGCCTGTGACCCACCCAGACCTCAATGTACCGGTGCCCCAGGACCTGCCCCTCCAAAGCAGGCCCCATGTTTTTGGATGAAGGGCCCCCCTGCTCCCTCTACCTCTCCAAGCTGCCCTGCCACACCAGGTATGAGGGGAGCTCCTGCCACCGGATCACCTCCTAGGATGACACTGTCACTGCCCTCTAAGCCACAGCAACCCGGAATACACCTGCAAGGCGTTTCTAAGGGCTCCTACACTTTTCTGCCCTACCAATCCACCTACTGTCCTGCCCCAATGATGCAGGACCTCACTACCTATTTTTCCCCCAAGGAGCTCCATACCCCCCCACTCTTCATCGACCCCAATGCAAGGAAAAGCCATCCTGACTATTCTTTTCTAGGGGGTATTTCCCCACTGGCCCTCCTATACCACTGAGCTCCCTCACTTGCCCACCTCATCTGCTCCTAACTCTACGCTTCCAGCCTCCCCCCTCCAGCCCCAGGCCTAATGCCCAGGCTGGAAAGGCCCAGAAACTTCCTGTCAGTCTCCTTGTATACTCCCTAAACCTGCTCTTTGCTGCCACCTGGAGGTGTCCAGCAGTCAATTTCCTCCAGAGCACTAACCCATCTCCTAGCTCTTTGGTGGGGGGGGGTAGGAGGGGGAAAAGGATGCCTAAGATGGGAATACAAGCTCCTGTTTTACAGGCAGCTTACACTTTCCCCCCACCCTAGAATTTATTCCCTCCTGGGAATGATGGCAAGGGCCCAGTGATGGTCTTCTCCCATCAGACTGAGTATGCGCAATCCCCAGCCTTCTGGCAATAGACACATCATACCAGGCCACCAGGCACCACCCAATCTACCTGCCTAGCCCAATGTACTTCAAACAATTCGTAAAACCTACCTGTGTCAGAAGATAAACTAAATGAATAGAAATAACCTTCATTATTATTTATGTTCAACAATAATTGCAATCATTTCTCATAATGATTAGACATTTCAATTTTTAAGCATTCAATAACAGTAATAATGAGGTAGAAACTGTGTAGCCATTCCCCAAATACCTCCCACCAAATTTTAAAATGTTTCATTGTGTACAACCCTAGGCAACTCACTCACACATTTACACACACATACTGTCACCAGCCTCTCAAACATGGTTTATAAAGGTCATAACATTAACATTATAAAAAAAAAATTTTTTTCCAAATCTAAGAGTCACCACATCAGCTCTGCGGAGCAATTGTCCTGGTGCAATCCATAAGTCTCAAACTAGAAGGCCTAAGTTGCAGACCCTCCACCTGGAGGGAAGTAGAATGCTAGATCTGTCTTAGGGTCACATGTCCAAAGGAATCCCGGTCCAAAAGATAGTACTTGGTCCGAGTCACAGTTAAATCCTGTACCATAGCAAAAAATGCTTGAACAGTGTTGAACCAGACCAAGTCCCTGTGCGACACATCAACCGTGCCTGCTGGAACAACTGCTGAGATGGGGCACCTCCTCCACCTGGACGACTCTTTAACCGCTCCACCTGCTCCTTAAAGACCCAGTCCTCCTGCATCTCCTCAATGATGTCCCAAATCTGTTCTGGCACATACGGATAATTCTAAATGGGATATTCTACCTGTAGCCTCTTGTGGACTCACCTTTTGGCCTGACTCCATTCGGGCAGGTCCCTCATGCTGGTCCTCCTGGCTTGTCAGATTGGTAGCCATTTCTCCTGTCAATTTTTCAGGTTCAATGGGTCATTTGGGTTCAACCCATCCCTCCTGGTGCTGAGGGTCTTAGCCCAGACTGGGAGCTGAGCAGTGTTCTCTCCAAAGGTTATAACTGGGTGATGGTAGGGCCTAGGGATTGCTCTTACCACCATATGGTCCTGGAACTGGAACTGACTGCTGTCATCAAGACACAGGTCAGGATACATAGGAAAAACCAGGATCAGTTGTAAAATTCGCAACAAGAGTTTTATTATGAATAACAATAAAATAAAAATATAAAATTGTTCAATATAACTATTTACAAAGGTAGAATAAACAGAGAAGATCCATCTGAGTTTTCCTTCAATCTCTGTGTCTCCATCTTGCAAGAAATTGCAGCTTTGTTTTTATAAGTCCTTGCAACCCCACTTCTTAACAGGCATCCTGTTTTTTTCTAAAATGTTCTTGTATATTTCAGGCAGGTGCAGTTAGAATACAGTGTCCCAGAACTGAGGACCCTTCTCCACAGCTTCTGCAAAAGGCTTAACAACTGCATTTCAGGTTAACCCATTCAGTTCCAATTAGCTTTGCAATCATCTCAAACTATAATTATATACATTTCAACAGCAACACAATATCATTTCTAAACAAAGGGATCCCAATATCAGTTGCATTTCCACATAACGATTTGTATGTATTCTTATACCAGCAGCTCTGCAATGGAGGAAAAGACAGAACAGCAAGTGAAGACTGAGAGACAGTGAGAGGCAAAGAATTGTGAGACTGTCAGGGTGATCAAATTCTAGATCTCAGGAGAAAATGTGGTTGCACAACCAGACAGACAAAAGACAGGAAAGAAAAGAACAGAACAGAACCCTGCATTCAAACTCTCCATAACAACTGGGTCAGAGTCCTATTCATCCCTTTCACATACACTACCTCTCCTTAAGAGGGAACCTGTTTTATCAAACAGGATTCCAAAACTTTCTAGTAATTCTCTACTAACATTAACTTCTAACTTTCAGAAACTAAGCACATGTGCAGTATCCTTTTTTTCCATAACAGTAAAGTGAACAGTAAGGTTTAAACTCATATTTGTTTTTCAGTCTTCAGAACCTTCAAATCCTGATCCACAGCTTGACAGAAAATCAGCATTGCTATTCTCTTTACCAGATTTGTACATCACATTGAATTTAAATGGCTGTAGTACCAGGTACCACCTTGCTATTCTGGAATTTTTATCTTTCATTTGATTAAGCCAACAGAGAGGATTGTGATCTGTTATAAGTACAAAGTCATTTCCTAGCAAATAAAATGTAAGGGACTCCATGGCCCACTTTGCTGCTAAATATTCCTTTTCAATGGTGGAGTACCTTTTCTCTCTGTCATGCAACTTCCTACTTATGTACAGAATAGGATGCTCTGTCCCATCTATATTTTGACTCGGGACTGCACCTAGTCCTACCCCGATGCATCTGTTTGTAACAAAAAATGGTTTCTCAAAGTCTGGGCTTCTTAAAACAGGGGTTGAACATAATTCAGCCTTAATGACTTGAAAAGCTTCATCACACTCTGGGGTCCATTTCACATTATTTGGGTACCATTTTTTCATGGGTTCAGTGAGGGGAGTAGCTAACTCAGCAAAGCTGGGAACAAATCTCCGATAATAATCAGCCAGCCCTAAAAATGACCTGACATGTTTCTTTGTTTTAGTGACAGGGCTATTAGCAACAGCTTCTATTTTAGAAATTTCTGGCTTAACTTCTCCTTTTCCCAACACATAGACCAGATATCTGGTTTCCTGCATGCCCAATGCACATTTAGTAGGATTAATAGTCAGATCTGCATTTTTGATAGCTTGCATAACTGCTCATAGCTGTTCAGATGGCTTTTCCAGTCTGGACTGTACATCATGACATCATCTAGGTACACCTCACAATAACTAGTGTGAGGTGTCAAAATTACATTCATGTATCGATGGAATGTAGCTGGCACACCATGTAAACCAAATGGCATGGTGGTGAACTGATAAAAACCAACAGGAGTAGCAAATGCAGTTTTGTCTCTGGATTGTTTAGCTGAAGGGATTTGCCAGTAACCCTTGATGAGATCGAGGATACTGATATACTTTGTACTCCCCAGTCTGTTCACCAAATCAACTATTCTGGGCATAGGATAACTGTCAAATTCTGGCACTTGATTAAGCTTCCTAAAATCAAGGCAGATTCTAATACTCCCTTCTTTTTTGTTTACAATTGCCATTGGAGATGACCAAGCACTCCTCGACTCTTCTGTGATACCCAATTCTTTCATTTTTTGTATTTCCTTAACCATGTCAGCTCTTAACTGCTCTGGTAACCTGTATGTCTTTTGTCTAATAGGGCGAGCATTCCTTGTCACTATTACGTGCTCGACCCCTTTTGCTCAGCCTGGTACTGTGGTAAATGTACTGTTAAATGTCTTTAGCACATTACAAATTTCTGCAGTTTGTTCTGAGGTTAAGGAAACATTCACCTCTACAGCATCAGAAGTTATAGTTTGTTTCAGTCTATCATAAGCTACATCAATATCTTCTTTATCAGTTTCTGATGAAACAAGCAAAACAGCTTTTGGTGTTCAACCCATTTCTTAAGGAGGTTAGCATGATATATCTTAGTAGGATTTTTCTTGTCAGGTGTCTCAATCTCATAGATAACAGTGCCAGTACATCTAAGCACTCTATAAGGCCTTTGCCACTTCATTAACAGTTTATTTTCTGTTGTGGGTAACGGCAGCAAAACCTTTTCACCTGGCTCAAAACCTTTTCATTTACCCCATGGTCATAATATACCTTCTGCTGGCTTTGAGCCTCTTCCTGCTTGCTATGGGCAATTTCAACATATTTTGCCAGCTTCTTTCTTAGGGCATACATATAAGACGTTATACATTGTTTCTGAGTGGGGTTATCTTCCATGTTTCTTTTATTACATCCAGTGGCTCTCTTGGCTGCCTACCATACATCATTTCAAATGGTGAAAACCCTGTTGATGTCGGTGGCACTTCTCTGTAAGAAAAAAGTAGGTAAGGCAAGTATTGGTCCCAATCTTTCTCTTCTCCTTTTACAAACCTTCTTAACATGCATTTTAGGGTTTGGTTAAAATGCTCAACAAGACCATCTGTCTGAGGGTGATGGGGGAGGTTATTATGGCAGTGATGCCTAATAGTCTGTACAGGTCCTTAAGTAATACAGCACCAAAATTATTACCCTGATCAGTAATAATTTCTTTGGGTATGCCCACTCTGCTGAAAGTTTTTGCAAGCTCTGCTACAACTTTTGAAACTGTGACTATACACATTGGAACTACTTCTGGGTATCTAGTAGCATAGTCACATACTACCAGGATAAATCTATTACCCTTTTTACTTTTGTCTAAAGGACCAACCATATCCATTGCAATTCTCTCAAAAGGCACATCTATCAAGGGTAGGGGTACCAGGGGCACCTTGTCTTTTCTGGTGATGTGGGCTACTTTCTGACACTCAACACAAGAATTAAAGTAGGCAGCTTCATCTTCATGAATTCCAGGTCAGTAAAATTTATACAGCAATCTGGCAAGGGTGCGATCCCTCCCTGAGTTACCAGCCATAGGACTATCATGTGCTATCTGTAACAACTCTGTTCTATACTTGTGTGGTATAACCAATTGTTCTGTCTGTTCCTGTGTCTGAGGTTTAACCCAAACTCTGTACAATAACCCATTACATTTTTTAAACATTAGTCCACCCTGTTTTGGTTTCACCCTCAGCTGCTTAATAGAACCCTGGAGAGAAGCATTGTTAGCTTGTTCTGAAAGAAAATCACAATGAGTGATCAGTTTAGTTTCAGCATTTTCATATGCTAACCCCTTATATCCATCAGTCATTTGTTGCCAGTTTCTTCAGGCATCGTCTTTCTTTCCTGGATTTCCAGATCTTGGAGCTGTGCTCAAACAAGTCTGAATCAAAGTCACTGAAAGGAAAAGTGTCCCCACCACCTGAGATTTTCTTTGCCTGAGCGCTTGTTACCACTACTGCTGAAACTGCAGGGTTCAGTTCCTCTGAGATTAATTTAGTAAATCCTGGACAGTCATTTCCAATAATCACAGGTACAGGTAACTTATGTACTACCCCCACTTTCATTTGGTGCAACACACCCTTAATGGTCAGAGTCGCTTGGTTGGTGGGATAGTATCGAGTGTCCCAGTGGATGCAGATGACACCAGTACCTGAGCCCTTTGTACAGTGTTTTCCTAGCATCTCAACATGCACTAGAATCTGTCTGCTTCCCTAATCAAGGAGTCCCTTTACAGTCTTATCCCCCACCTTCACATCTGTTAAGTACTTGTCCCAATTTGCCAAGGACAAATCTGCTCCAGTATCACTCTTCTTACAGCGATTTCTTGCAATATGATCTGGCTTATTACAGTTATAGCAAATAACGTCTTTGGGCACAGATTTGTTACCCCCACCAGAGTTCTTAGCAGGCTTGGAGCTTAAATGGGAAAAAGAGTGTCTTACCGGTGCTTGGCTGTAACCTTACTGCTGTGGCAGCTGTCTGGCCATTTGGCAGTCCTCAGCCAAAGAAACAGCATTTTCCCCACTTTCTGGTCGGTGTTCTTTTACCCAAAGCTGCAAATCTGTAGGCAGGATGTTGATGAATTACTCCATGGCACATGTGTCGATCTGTGGGACTATTTTCCCCCCTGGTTGGAGCCATTTTATCAGGAGTTCTCTGATTCGGGTGAAGGCTTCTCAAAGATTGTCGACTGAGTTGTACTTCAGAGATTGAAATCTCTGTCTGTAGGTCTCGCCTGAGATGTCATACCTTTTCAGGATTTCGCTTTTCAACAGATCATAGTTTTCTGACTGTGCAGTGTCCATATTGCTGTAGGCAAGTTGGACTTTCCCCTGTCAGGTAGGGCACCAGTCTGATTGTCCATTGCTGCTTTGGCTATTGGCAGGCTGTGGCAACTCTTTCAAAAGTTATCAGGTATGCCTTGATATAATCCAAGGGACACAACTTTGTAAGTTTAATGGTTTTTAAGTTGCTTGTGTTCTGTGGCTTATTTGGATCTGTGCCAGATCTTCTGCCTTTGATAGCTTGCAAGGCATCCAGCCATCACTGCTCCTGTCGCTGCATCCCTTCTCTCATCTGTTGCTTCACTTCTCTCCTCTGTTTCTTCATCTCTTTTTGTTGTATAGCCCACCGTTTGAAAAAGGCAGTCAGGCTTTCAGGTTCTGTCACTGCCTGTTCTTTTTCCATAATTTGTGCTGGCTGTACAATCTCAGTTTGGACTTCTGTCTCTGCTAGTTTGGCTGCCATTCTCCTGGTAACCACTCCTGGACTTGCTGCTGCAGAATCCATACCTTTCTCTATGCTTCCCTAGTACTAGCTCCAGTACCCACGCACAAAACTCCTGGCTTAGAGTATGCACGTCATAAATCCCACTTAGGCTGACATCATCTGCTGTTGAGGCACAGGTCAGAAAGCATAGGAAAAACCAGGAGCAGTTGTAAAATTCGCAACAAGAGTTTTATTATGAATAACAATAAAATAAAAAATAAAATTGCTCAGTATAACTATTTACAAAGGCAGAATAAACAGAGAAGATCCATCTGAGTTTTCCCTCAATCTTTGTGTCTCCTTCTTGCAAGAAATTGCGGCTTTGCTTTTACAAGTCCTTGCAACCCCCATTCTTAACAAGCATCCTGTTTTTTTTCTAAAACATTCTTGTATATTTCAGGCAGATGCAACTAGAACACAATGTCCCAGAACTGAGGCCCCTTCTCCACAGTTTCTGCAAAAGGCTTAAAAACTGCATTTCGGGTTAACCCCTTGAGTTCCAAATAGCTTTGCAATCATCTCAAACTATAATTATAGTCATTTCAACAGTAACACTATATAATTTCTAAACAAAGGGATCCAGATATCAGTTACATTTCCACATAATGAATTGCATATATTCTTATACCAGCAGATATGCAAGGGAGGAAAAGACAGAACAGCAAGTGAAGACTGAGAGACAGTGAGAGGCAAAGAATTGCGAGACTGTCAGGGTGATCAAATCCTAGGTCTCACAAGAAAATCTGGTTGTGCAACCAGATAGACAAGAGACAGGAAAGGAAAGAACAGAACAGATCCCTGCATTCAAACTCTCCATAGCAACTGGGACAGGGTCCTATTCAACCCTGTCACAACTGCCAACATATTTTTCTTCTTCCAGCTCCTTTATATCTTGTTAACAACCAACATTCCCTCTGGCTGATACTGGTGCAGGCCCAGGTTCTGTGCCACTCTCCAAAGGTTTAATTCTGAACTTGGCTCCCGGGATAGGCTCCGACTTGCTTGACAAGGCCTGTGGGCTACTGCCAGACAGGTGTTGTGGCAAGGGTTCTCTGAGCCCTGGAGGATCCCCGACTGGTTGTCTGAAGCCCCTGCCCCTCCCTCTGCCAGTGGAAAAGCTGATAGCCAGCAGTGGGGATCAGGGCTGATGGCTGTGCTCCCCGACACCTTTTTTCTTCTCTGTTGCCCTTGCACCTTCCTTCTCTTCTACAGCCTCCACTATTGCATCTGGAGATTCGCTTCGGGTTTCATCCACCTGGACATGGGTGCTTTCTCCTAGGGACAGTCTCTCAAACCCCACTGAATCCCCACTGGCCAGTGACCATGGGATAAATGAGCAGGTGGTGGAACTGGGAGCATACATTCCCAAATTCAGAAATGGCGGACTGCCTATATAATATGGGCATATAGGCAACCTGGCAACTGCCTCCCCAATGAACCCACACCTTACACAACGTTCATGTCCTTTGCATTTTCTCCCAGCTTTTCAAAGCCAGGAGAGCAGTGAGGCAGGAACTGTAGCCAGGGGTTCCTCCTGAGGGGTCACTTTGGGTCTCTCTACATTCCTCCCTGCTACCACTTGCTGCTAATCCCTGGTGGATGTCTGTGCTCAATCTTCCCCCCTCCCTGTTCTCACACTCACAGATGTCTCAATGTTTATTTGCTTCAAATATGTGCAACCCAATTCACTTGTCTGCAACATAGATGTGCTCAGGAAAAATAGTCTTTTTTACTTTCCTCTGCTATCAATATTTCTCCTGCTTCTGCTGGTGTCCACTTCCACAGCTCCACTCACTCTGATCTCACTAAGATGGGCCTCTGCTTGCAGCTGCTGTAGCTCCTTTCCTGCCATCCTTCAGTCAGAACCCTGTCTGAGGGTCACATGACCAGTGAGTGACACACGCAGCTCCACACCAGCAGGCTGAGGCCTAGGCCTGCTCCAGCCCACTCCCACAGCAATTTTTACTGTGCAACAAGGCCCAACCAGGCCAGAAAGCCTGGCATTGTAGTGGACTGCAAGTCTCGGGGTCCAGCGGTGTTTTGGGGTTGGGGAACATCCTGGATAAGCCCCCACAGCATAACCCCCCTCCATGTTCCTGTCTAGGGGAATAACTTTATTTTGCAGATGTTCTGGGGCAATAGAAAGGGGGCGCTGTCAAGCATTAACATCGAGACAAACGCACTTCCAAATTAAGGCACAGAAAATAATAAGACAGGCATTTTCAGCGCTTGTGCACTTCACATTCTCCTGTAATATTTGATTTTCTCTTTTCTGAAGCTGCCCACCACACCATGGCCTCCACTCTACACCATAGCTGTTTCAGAAGTCCTTACCATCCCAACCAAGCTGCATGAATACTGCAACTGGAATGCAACTCATGGAAAAATTAATTAAATTGCAGATAAAGAGGAAAAAAAGGGTTCTATTACATTTGCTTCCCCCCCTCACTTTAAACAACACACATCACTACCATTTCCTCCCAAAACTAGCTTTTATTCTCGCCTGTACTGCAAATGATTCCAAGCAATACAGGGGTCACATACTTCATTTTAAATAAATAAGTAGATCCATGGTGCTATTCAACTTTTTACATGTACTGGCTGAACAATTTAAGGCAGCAGAAACGATGGATACAGGCAGACACAAACAAGGATTTTCTTTTTCCTACTTTCCCTCTTGGCTGTTCTACCCGAGACCTACTTGAGCTCAGATCCCTGCAATCTTCTGGCTTCTTTGGATCTGGTAAGCCAACTTTTTCCTTTCTTTCTTGGGTCACTCTTTTGTTCACTGGCACTGCCCCCCCCCCCAAACTCTGGTGCAGGAAAATGAGAGGCCTTCCCCACCTGGACTCCTGGGTGCTGGTCAAAGCCACAGTGGCTTCCAGGAATTGTCCCGATGACCCAGACTCCAACCCTCTTACAATGGTCAGCACTGTCCCCAGTGCTAATGCAACACCTGCCACCTTCACTCAGTTCTGCCTCAGCACCTGCCCTCTCACGGATAGCCCAAATGTACTCTGGGACTGGAAGGAAAAGTATGTCTCTTTGCAGACGACACAAAGATCTGCAACAGGGTTGATATAGAAGGTGGGGTGGAGAGGATGCAAAGGGACTTGGCAAGATTGGAGGAATGGTCAAATATATGGCAGCTTCGATTCAATGCAAAGAAGTGCAAAGTAACGCACCTAGGAAACAAAAATCCAGGGGAAGAGTACACAATGGGGGTGAGATAATAACTACAGAAATGGAAAGGGACCTGAGGGTAGTAATATCAGATGACCTTAAGGTGGGCAACTAATGTAAGAAGGCAGTAAGAAGAGCTGGTGGGATACTGGGATGCATAGGGAGAGGCATCACCAGTAGAAGACAGGAAGTTGTTATCTCTTTGTACAGACAGTTGGTGAGACCCCATCTGGAGTTATGCGTCCAGTTCTGGAGACCCCATCTCCGCAAGGACATAGACAGGATGGAGGCTGTCCAGAGGAGGGCAACTAAAATGATGCTGGGTCTGCACCAGAAGACATACAAAGAGAGATTAAAGAAGCTTAATATGTATACACTCGAGGAGAGGAAGGAGAGGGGGGACATGATAGAAAGTATATCAAGGGAATCAACAGAGTCCAAGACGGTATCATCTTTCAGAAAAAGAGATGTGCAAGAACAAGGGGGCACAATTTGAAGATGGAGGGGGGGATGGCTCAAAGGTAAAGTGAGGAAGTATTTTTTCATGGAGAGGGTTGTTGATACATGGAACAGCCTTCCTGAGGAGGTAGTGGACTCAAAAACAGCGGAGGAATTCAAGAATGCATGGGACAGACATAAGGCAATTGTAGTGGGGGTAGGAGGAAGTAGGCTGTTGGTTAACTAGGATCTGCAGCCTATGCATTAGGTAGGGAAATGGGCAGACTAGGTGGGCCAAGCGGTCCTTATCTGCCATCAAATTCTATGTTTCTATGATTCCTCAGGGGTCCCAACCAGGCTCACATACCTAATTTCTCTATCTGGGCTTGAATTAAGCTCCAGCATGGGGGCTACCCTCCAAGGTCTGCCATCTTGGCCTGTGACCCCTCCAGACCTCAACGTACCGGTGCCCTAGGACCTGCCCCTCCAAAGCAGTCCCTATGTTTTTGGGTGAAGGGCCCCCTGGCTCCCTCTACCACTCCAAGTCGCCCTGCCACACTGGGTATGAGGAGAGCCCCTGCCACCAGCTCACCTCCTAGGAGGACACTGCCACTGCCCTTCCAGCTCTGGCAACCCAGAGTACACCTGCAGGAGGTCTGTAAGGGCTCCTACACTTCCCTGGCCTACCAAGCCACCTACTGTCCCTGCCCCAATGATGCAGGATATGACTACCAATTTTTGCCCAGTGGAGCTCTATATCCCCCACTCTTCATCGACCCAGACAAGTGGAACAGCCATCCTGACTATACTTTTCTTGGGGGGGTTCCCCCACTGGCCCTTCTAGACCACCAAGCTCCTTCACTTGCCCACCTCATCTGCTCCTAACTCTGTGCTACCAGCCTCCCCCCTCCAGCACCAGACCTAATACTCAGGCTGGAAGGACCCAGATACTTCCTGTCAGTCCCCTTATATACTCCCTAAATCTGATCTCTGCTGCCACCTGGAGGCATCCAGCAGTCAATTTCCCCCAGAGCACTAACCAATTTCCTAGCTCTGGAGGGGGTAGGAGGGGAAAGGGGATGCCTAACATGGGAATACAAGCTGCTCTTTTACATGGGGCATACATATGCTTGAAGCCCCCTACTGTTTTCCCCACACCCACTTCCTCTGGCAATCTGTTCCAGGCATCTATCAGTCTTTCAGTTAAATAGTACTTCCTCACATTCATCTTAAACTCCTTGCTTTCAGCTTCATCACATGCTCTGTGTTCCTGGTGCTTTTTCTCATTTGAAAGAGACTCCCCCCTTCACCCTGTTCATCCCTTTGAAGTACCTGTAGGTCTCCATCATGTCCCCTTTCACTCTCCTCTCTTCCAGGGTGTACGGGTCCCTCGGTTTCTCCTTGTAGGGCTATTGGTACAGCCCCTGCACCACTTTAGTTGCCCTCCTCTTGACTGCCCCACCCTATCTATGTCCTTTCTGAGGTGCAGCCTCCAGAGCTGGACACAATACTGCAGGTGGGATCTCACCAGTGAGCAATATAGTGACAAAACCACCTCCCTCGTCTGGCTGGAGATACCTCTCCCTATGTATCCCAGCATCATACTGGCCCTACTTATTGCTTTATGACACTTCCCTGCCACTTTAAGGTCCTCAGATATAATAACCCCAAGGTCCCTTTCCTGGTTAGTGACTGTCAGGACCACTCCCACATCTCATACTCAGCTTCTGTATTCCTATGCCTTAGGTGCATAATTTTGCCCTTTTTGACATTGAACCCCAACTGCCTTGCTCTTGACCACTCTTAGTTTTCCAAGATCCCTACACATTCTCTTCACCCCCTCCTGAGTGTCCACCATATTACAGATTTTTGCGTCATCTGCAAAAAGACATACCTTCACTTGTAGTTCTTCTGCAATGTTACTTACGAAGGCTTTAAAGAAGCCAGTACTGACAGATGTGGCAACTCGCTGATCAGTCTCACATTATTAGAGTGAGTGCCATTAACCACTACCTTCTGTTTCTGTCTCCAATCCATTAACCAGTTTCTAACCCAGTTTACCACTTTGGATCCACTCACTGGCTGCTCTGTTTCTTTATCAGTTTCCTGTGCAGCACATAGTGTTGAAGTCCTTGCGCAAATCTAGATAGACCATGTCCTCTACCCTCCCCTGATATATTTCTCTGGTTACTCAGTCAAAGAAATCAATCAGATTCATCTGGCATTATCCCTCCACCCCCATCAGTCCATGCTGCCTGTGATCTTGCTGCCCATTTGATAAAAGATACCCTGCCAACCTTTCTTTTAATAGAGTTTCTATTAATTTTCCCACCAATGAGGAGACTGACCAATGTGTAGATGCTAGCCTCCTCCTTGCTGATGCTCTTGTGTAGAGGGACCATGCCAGCTCAACTACAGTGCTCCAGAACCATGGCCTGCTTCCGGAGAGCTGTTGAATAACGCTGTCAGTGGGGTAGCTAGCACATCCCTGAGTTCCTTTAGTATCTTTGTGTGTGTCCACTTTCAGAGCTGCCAAGTTCCTTCAGGACTCTTTCTTCTGAAAATGTACTGACCTCCTCCCTCCTTTGTTCCTGCTGCTCTCTTGTGGTCCATCTAGTCTGTGCAGTGGAGGGTGGGGGGGGGCACCCTCCACTGCAAAGACTAAACTGAAGTACTTGTTCAGGATGTCTGCTTTTTATTGGTCTTCTACTCAGTCCTCCGCCACCCTGCTTATCATCACTATCACTCATATTGCTTTCCTCTTCTCAATGATGTACCTGAAGAAAGTCTTATCCCCTTTACCTACTCCTTGGCTATCCATTCCTCTGCCTGTGCTTTTGCTTCCCTCACTGCCTTCCCTGCTTCCCTCTGTTTATTTGATACAGCTTTTTGTCTTCCTCCCTCTGCATTTCCATATACCTCCTGAATGCCATCCTTTTCCCTTCACCACCTTAGCCACTTCTCCAGAGATCTATAACAGTCTCTTTTTGCTTCTGCTTTTACTGTCTCACTGTACATCATGCAGAGGCTGGTTGCCTGAATTATACCCTCCCTTATTTTTCCCCACTCTGCTTCTAGCCATCCCTGGCAGTCCCCCTACCCATGAGGCAGTTGCTGAGATAATCTCTCATTTCTTTAAAATCTGCCCTCCTAAAATAGTCCAGGACCCTCATCCTCATGTGGTTTGCCTCTGTTCATGTCTTAATGTTAAACCACACTATACAGTGGTCACTGGTACCTAGGGGACTGCACACTGTGACATCAGCAATGCTGTTCCTCATTGTAAGCACCAGGTCCAGGTCCAGCACTGCCCCATCCTTCATAGGTTCATTTACTAGCTGCCTAAGACAAGTGTATTGTAGGGAGTCAGAGGGGCCGGTTCCTTGATGTGGCTACATTTGTAAGGCTCCAATCTATGTCTGGCAGACTAAAGTGACCATGTAGCAGCACCACCCCCTTATTTGCCATCCTGATGATGACTTCCCCCGTGCCATATTCAACTCCTTTCCCAGCGCTGAAAGTCTGTGTACTTACTTTGTACGGATCTCGCCCCCAGTGCCTGTCTCCATGATGACCCACAGCCCCTCTAGCCCTATCTTTTCTTCCCCCTCTACCTACATCGCCTTAATTCCCTCCTTTACATATAGTACAATCTCCTTCTCCCTTCTCTTACCCTCCTGAGTGCAGAGTTGCCCAGTATGACCATGTCCCAGTCATGGCTGATAGTGCATCATGACTGCTGTGGCCACTAAATCCAGGCTAGTCTCCACCATCTCTGGAATTTTATTTCCTAGACTCCTTGCACATAGCTCTCTATACCAAATTTCCTCCCTGCCTGATTCCATACTTTCCCCTCCTGCCTGTGCTGTTCCCTTATCTTCCCCATGTACCAGCTCTTCCCTTGTTATCTTCTCTGTTACCTTTCCCCTTTACTTCTTTCTTCTTACTCCCCTGGTTTGTTCCCCCCTTGTCATATGCCTTGTCCCCACTTCTGTCTTTTTGCGTTCCTGCCCTGGATGAGCTTACTCCTCATGGGCTCTCTCTCCCTGCTGCTTCATAATCTCTGGGGGAAATTATGGTCTGCCTTAGTTCTATGCCCCCCCCACCAGCTATTTTAAATGCTCATCCAAGTAGCATTTAAATTTCCCAATAAAGACTGTGGTTCCCTTCCAGGAAGGATGCAGACCATCTCCCTTATAGAGGCCCATATCCTCCCACATTGACCCCCAGTTCCCAGTGTTGCCAAAGCCCTCCTCAGTGTACCATTTCTTCAATCAAGGAGTGAAATATCCTTTCCTCTCCCAAACCATATACAGGTAGAACCTCTACAAAAGCCACAGTGCATGACGCCTACTTGATGCTCCTCCCCAGCTCCCTGAAATTTCTTTGCATTAACCCTACCCTGTCCCTTGCCAGGTCACTTGTCCCCAGGTGGATGATAACATCTGGAAACCCTCCATCTCCTGCTGTCCTAGTGTTCCTCTAGATCCACTCCCCATCCCTCCAAGCCGAAGCACCTCTCAGGAACTTTACCTCCCTCTGTCTTCCTCCACTCACTCTCACATCTGTCCCCCTTCACCTGCTCCCAAGTCTATTCCCTTAACAATAGTGTCCCCCACCAGCAGCTGCTTCCTCCTCAGTAGGGGCCTCTTCCTCCTTCCTTGGGGACTTCACTTCTGAGGGGTTCCACTTTCTACCATCCAGCTGCTATGGATGCCTTCTTCTGGCTGCCATGTTCTACCAGTATTGCACCTGGAAACAAGCTTTGGCTTAGCGTGCCTCTCCTGGTTAAATTTTCCTGGTTAAGAAAAGGAATTCTGCAGTGGTGCAGGCTGAGGAGTGTGTACCCTTCCAACAACCCCCACTCTCCCAGAGCCCAGCAAGGTCCAATTGCTGTGCCTCTGGCTAGGCATCCTCTGGGGGAATGGTGGTGGACCTGCTGGCCCCTGCATTGGAAAGAAGGTCCTCTACACCCTTGCAAGTTCATTATGGAGTCCAGTAACCTCTGTCCTCAACCTTATGAGATTAGTCCAAATGGGCAGGACCAAAGTCTCCAGAAGGTATCCAGAAGGACTGTGGCTCCACACCCATTGCACTGCACCACTCCCATGCTCTTTCCTTCTTTTAAATTAATGTCTGTTGAAACTGCCCTGTACCTCACTGCCTCCTTTCTATGCACACTGAATACCTACCTCTCTCCCTTTGCTTGTCTAAAATGTATTTTGGTACCCTACCCTGCATAGGGTGTCTCTCATTTCCCTTTCCTAACCCACCTACTTGTGTGTAACTTGCTCTGGATGTCACCTGCCCCTTACCCACTTACAAGAACCTTATTTGTTTTCCTACCCTCGATAGGGTGTCTCCTTCTTTTCATTTTCAACCCCCCTACCTGTACCTTCCTTATCATGGTGCCTACTACTCCTTAACCACTGGATGTTAACCCACTACCTGTATCTATCTTCCCCTGCAGCTGACTGTTCCATTATATCAGACACAGTACTGTTAATCTCCTACTTTGGTCTGGTGCTCCTCCTGCAGTCTCCATCAGACTGTGGACTATCTGCGGACACCTGCAGATGCTTTAAGACAGATGTTCCTCGCCTGTTCTGTGCCATTTGCATGATGGGACGAGAGCATTATGGGAAATGCTGATAGAAAGAGCTAACTTAAGGAAGTCTAAATGCAGACAACAGCTTCACTTCTGCCTAAGCCACACCCCCCCCAATTAACAGCTATCAATCCCCCCATATAATGTCAGGGATGACTTTCAGCTGCCTTCCCCTTACTCAGACCAGCACACTGCTAAGTATAGTGCATTTTGTACCCTGACTGAAGATCCCAATTTACCTTGCTGACCCTACACGTCTAATTAAGTATCTGTCTGTTTACCCCTAGTTAGAAATGTGCTAACGGAAATGTTCTAGCTGCCTCAGTCAGCTGCCTTCTTGTTCTGATAGCAAGAGCTAGCTGTTATTGTTATTATTATTAAAAATATGGATGCCAAGCTGTACGTTTACAAATACAGTAGGTAATGGTGTATTGATATTTGATGAGGCTCAGTACTGATATGTGATGAGTCTCAGTTCCAGGATGACCATGCATGGAGCTAAATCAATGTATGGTCATGGGATGGCTTTTAACCAATTACATGTGGACATTGTCGTTACCTATTTTTTTTTTTAGTTGTTTAACTAGGAGTAGCACACTAAGCTGAAAGCTGTTTTACAGGTGCGACCTGGGAGCACAGGGAAGTTAAGTGACTTGTTCAGGGTCACACAGTATGCAAGTGGAAGCTGCGGGATTCAGACCCAGGTCTGGTCTGCTGGATGTCACCATATTTGCAGATCAGAGCCTTAAACCACTGCACTATACTGCCTCCTTTATTTATAAGTGCACTATTAAGACACAGAGCCATGTTATGTGAGACCCTGTTATTAAAGAGCCGCTGACACCAGAAGTGCTGCATTGCATAATCTGAATAAGTAGACCCCCAATAAATCGCATACCAAAAACTAGATTTCTGCGTTACTTCATTTTAAAGATATTAGCCATTTTAGGTAGCATGTCGATTCGCCGTGAACATTTCAGTGCAAACAACATAGCGCGGCAAGAACAGCGAATGTAAAAACAGCATAAGGAACATTTCAGCATAAAGAACATCTCAGCATATTACAAAATAGCGTGAACTTCTCAGTGTATCAGGACAAATTAATTAGTATGATATACGATTTTAAAATAGCGTTATTATAGAATGAAAGTTCCATCCGCATACCTGTGCATAGCGTTTCTCATATATCTTAGATTTCTCTTTGTCAAAAATATGAGAAATCTTTCTGTGTCTTCACTGTCAGAATCGAACAGCAGGAACTGTTCCCCACTGTCTGTAACACAGTATTCAGGTGGAATTTGAAGTTCAGTGAAGGATACAGGTTGGCTTGGAGCAACTGCTGCAGTTTGCCGTGCCCTTTGTGCACTTCGTTTTAAACTGGGTATCAAGGGGAGTTTAGCACTGGCAGACTGACTGATACCACTGATTGCATTTGCTACAACCTGCTGGGTGGTTTCTTGAGAGCTGCAAGCATGGTCCTTTACTTCATTAACTGCCTTTCTAACCTCAGCTTCTACTGGATTTGGAACATGATTGTGCAGCCCAATATACTTAACTACAGCATCATTAGCTGTGTGCACATGGGCAGGAAATTTGTACGAGTCATATTGCTGACATTTCCAATACTCCTTGTCTCCATACTTTCTCTCCTTGTGATAAATATAGCCTTCATGTGTTAGGAAAGGCTGTCCTCGGTTGCTCAAAACAAAATGCAGTGGCATGTCTGATCTGGGAATGGAGCTGCTAGCAAACTGTCAGATTTATATATGATAAAGTAGCATAAGCTGCCACCAGGCTACAAAGCACTCCATCATTGGCTACTGCATGGGCTGTAATTGGCTAACATCCGCTACCATTTTCAACAATTTGTTGATTTCTACTGTGGTGGAGGACTGGAGTTGGAAAACATGGTTTTGTTTAACACTTTGCGAGTGTTGATGCTGTGGTACCTCTTGTAGGGGACTTATGCATTTGGGAAGTAGTTCTTTTAAGGTTGCTACATTTGTTGTTGGTTGCTTATGATCTGGATGAACTGGATTGATTTGTGACCATTATGACTGCGATTGAGTAAGACTGCACTGTACATTGTAGTGCTGAAATGTCCGCGCTGTAACTGATCGCGCTGAAGTCATTTGCGCGCTATTGACGTGGAACCACCATTTTGCAGCCCTGATTTACAAAAAAAAGCCTGCTTCAGTGAACAGCTGTCGATGATGCCATCTAGGGAACTCACGGTCTAGTATTCTCTATCAGAAAGCTTATAGGACCTGTTTCTCCAAAGTTGTAAAGATCATGTGCAATGGTTTTCACATGTAAAACTGGCAGCACCATTCAAAAAACATTGCTATAAAAACTATATGAGTGTCAGGTTTTGTAACAAAGTTAATTCCACAGTAGAATCATGCTCTGGAGTGACTTAATGTGCTTGCATAATGGCAAGTGCAGAAACAGGGAATCATGCATTATAAGAGATTATAACATGGCATCCTATATTAGCAAGTACAATAAAACACAGATACAGACACAGATAGAGTGGGATCATCTCATTTTTTTCTGCTGTGTTTGCTGTTTGGAATTTGGCTGCTGTGCATTATGGGAAATGCATATATTTAACTGCATTTTGTATATGTGGGTGCAATGGTGAACAGTCATTCAGTCATTGATTACATGCAGATGTGATCAACATTTCGGAATATGTGTTCATTTTGGCTGACTTACTTTTGTGAACTGTGGAATCATCTCTGTTTTTCTGCTGTGCTTGCTGTTTGGGATTTTTTTTAAACAGGTACAATAGTGAAATTAGGGTTAAAAAAATGGCTAATAACTTTAAAATGAAGTAACACAGACATATAGTTTTTGCTATGGGGTCTAATGGGGGTATGCTTATTCTAATTCTGCAATGTAGCACTTTTGGCCAGATGATGTCAGTTGCGCTTTAAGACAGGGAATGTTTTGAAAAGTGCCATGAAATCTTACTTCCTCCTGAGCAGTTGCCAGAGGTGGGCAGAAGGGACCCCAGCTGAATATCTCATTGGAAGGATGGCACCTTCATGAGTGTAGCTGCCCTATCATACAACAGTGCATGTCTGTGTTAGGTATACTAGTGCATGGTGTAGGACTTGAACTCAAGAGCATCTGAGCATCCAGGACCAATGACAAGACTGTTTGCTGCTAAGCCACTGACACTGGTGGTATAGAATTCATGGATCCTTATCAGAATTCACATCACTAACACCAGTGGGAAAACCCCTTTCTCTGACCCAGAGCATGGCAGAGGGCTTAAAGGTAGCAGTGTAAACAATGGCTTTTCTCATGTGTGTGAAAAAGCACAGACATTTAAACTCATGGGCACTAATCCACTGAACTGTAGATTTAGCCAAGATGAGATTTATCTGACCCACAGCACAAAACACGAAACTCTTCCTTTATGACAGATCTGATAAAGCAATGGCTCTGCCACAGCACAGTCTTTTCTGATTCAAAGAATGATATGCAAATAAATGAAACAGACTATTTTGTTTGATCTGCCCCTTTTGCCTGCAGTCATCAAGATACAATCTAGTGAAGTCAGCTACATCGCCGTTGTCTGTCTGCAGCAGACAAACGTAACTCAGCCATCCTGTCTCTGTTAAATTCCATTGTACAGTATATCAATCACTTACAATTAGCCCATATAAAAGTTTTAGTACTCATTCTTTTAGAATAGAATAGAATTTGGTTTGAAATATTGCCTTTCACTGACGCTGTATCCCGAAGCACTTTACAAAGCAATACTTAAGATACCAGCTTAGTATGTTTTGCCTTGTAAATCTTTGGAAATAAATAAATAAATACATTTTTGTGAGTGGGAATTCAACCTGGGCCACCACCAGAGATTGGGTAAAACGTCCCTTCTGCCCATTCTCTGGTGGTGGCCCTGGTTAAAGATAAAAATCCTATGACACATTTAAAAAGAGTACTGGCATTCCCTGGTATTCAGGGCAAAACTCCTGCTCACAAAAATGTATTTATTTATTTCAAAAGATTTATGAGGTATGGCATACTGAGTTGGTAATAGCTTATTTCCAGGTGCATCCTGGGGGGAAGGGGAAGGGGTATAGTAGAAGTTTAACAATAAGATTCAGTAAAGTAATAAATAATAAACACATGCCATATAGCTACACATTTAGTTGTTGTGTGAATTCCACATAAATCCCCCTCACTATCAGCACCTTACTTATTGCTTTCTTCCTTTACTTACCATCCTGATGATGGCTTCCCCAGTGCCTTATCCAGCTCCTCTCCCTATGCTGAAGGTTTGTATAACACCGCTGTATGGATGATGCCCCAGTGCCTGTCTCCAGCATGATTCTCGGTACCTCCAGCCTTTCTTTTCCTCTGGGTGCCCCTGTACTTCCTTGGCCTTGATTTCCTTCCTTACTTACAGTACAACATCTCATCCCCTTCTTCCTTTCCCTGTCTTTTCTGAACAGAGATTCGGTTGGTATGGCAATGTCCAAGTCATGGCTGTCCATGCACCATGACTCCATTATGGCTACCAAATCCCAGATAGCCTCTGTCATAATGGCATTCAGGTCCAGAATTCTATTTCCCAGACTCCTTCCATTGTTGCATAGGGATCTCCATACCTTACTCACTCCCTGCCTGCTTCTCTGCTCCCCCTCTCTCCTGTCTGTGCTGTTCACTGATGCGTCCCCTAATCCACCTCTTTCCTCTGTTATTTGTCTCCCTTACTCCTTCCTTCATGCTTCCCTGATTTATACCCCCCCTTGTCCTCTGCCTTGCCCCACTCCTGTCTTCTTGTGCCCCTGCCCTGGGAGAGTTTATTCCTTAGGCCCTCCCTCCCTCCCTCCCTGCCTAATGCTTCATCATCTGTGTAGGACAATTACTGTCTCCCTTAGTTTACAACCTCCCCACCTGGCTAGTCTAAATGCTCTTCCAAGTAGCATTTAAGCCTACCACTAGGGACTGTGGTCCCCATTACTGGAAGGATACCGCCCATCTCCCTATAGAGGCATATATCTTTCCAGGTTGTCCCCCAGTCCCCAGTGTAGCCAAATCCCTCTTCCATGCACCATGCCTTCAGACAGTTGTTAAAAGCACAGTCCAAAACAAACCAGGCATTCAGGAAAGGCTCTGCTCTTGAGTGTGCAAGAAAAATCAACAGCAGCAGAATGTTTGCAGTTAAATACATTTATTGTGGACAAAACACTCCATGTTGAATACATCAGCACGTAGGAGCACCTATAACCACAAATCTCCCCATTGCTTTGACGTTAGTCTTCATCAGCAGGCTGGGTTAGTCATGCTGTTCCCCCTTTTTACACCTCAAGTATGTCAGTACAGTGACCGCAAGTGGTCTAACTGTTTACAATTAAATTGCTGACTTCAAGTAGCTCTGAGGTGATTTCAACCTGAGTTCACACATGGTAATATTTAAACAAGAAGTGCGCATTGTGATACAAAAATCCAAACATTGTGTCATTAAACATTTAAACAAACTATACACACAGCAAGATTATGAGTCAAGATTGCTGCTGACAATGATTTTGCATTCTGTGTTTGCAAATTATAATTACCAATGTCTAGCACCCTATTGAATGCTAATCATTTTATTTAGGTCTATGCTAATTGCAGAATTCAGTACGACTCTACTAAAAGGTAAAATAAAAGGTCTAATGTTCAAAAAATGAAGGGCGCAAAGTACTGCTACTCTTTTTTTCACCATGTATGGTTTTGCTTAAAGGCACCAAAACCTTTTTTTTCAGTCTTTCCATAATGGTGAAGATAATTGTTTCTAATTAAAAAATTTTAGCAGCAAATAGTGGGCGTCTTGAGGTGCAAAACAAGGACATTTTATTCCAAAGAGGTTAATAAAGCACTAGTGGGTGCATCGAGTGTGTACACAGGAGAATAATCTGAAGAGGGCAATAAACTAAAATATAACACTACACAGCTGCTGTGATTGCAAACACTGGGAAATTTAGTTCTAAACAAGTCAAAACACTAGTGGGTGTGATGAGTTAAGCTATGAAAACACTGATAAATATATTCCCAAACAGATCCAATAAAATACTAATGGGTGCATTGTGTTTGAAGACAGTAGAATAATCTGAAGAAGGCAATAAACTAGAATACAGCACTACACAGCTGCTGCAAGTTAAAACACCGGGAAGTTTATTCCCAAATAGGTAAGTTACGCACTAGTGGGTGCATCAAGAGTGAACACAGGAGAATAATCCCCAGCACCATTTGTAGCACATAACTGAAGTGCATAGCATACCACATTGTATGTCCTGGGGACGGGGTACAGATCCAGTGAGGGTTTGGTGGAAAGAATTGCTGGCTAGTAGGCAGGTGCTGCATCTAATAGAAAAAGTAAAGTGTCTTCTTGGTATCTTATTTATTAGTGCATGCACCTGCATCCTGTAATAAAAATGTTAAACCAGCAAATTCCCCACTCCCAGTCTTAGTGCAGTGCTGACTATTGAATTCTGGTGTAAACTTTGATATTAAACCTTTTATAAGCTGCTCCCAGGCTGAGACTCGATCAATAAAGTATGAAAGATCAGACCAGTCTGTCTTGATCATTTTTTTTCATAATTTTCTCTCTCAGTCTCTCTGTGATCCTGTTCTCCACAATAAATTTGACTTTGAGTAGCAGCAGCAGCCAGTAACATTATGTGATTAATCCTAATTGCTGGCAAAATTCTTGTGTTGCCTTGTGTAAGGGTCAGGGTACAATGGCTTGTTTTGTAATAATACTACACAAAAGGGCCATTCACACAACATTTTCTGCACCATTGTGAGTGGTGCAGAGCTGTTACAGAACTGCTGCTTTGTCGTGTGAGCGCAATCTGCATTGCAGTGTCTGCATGCATTGTGTTTCACCGCAATCCCTCTTTTCATGGGATCACGAGTTGTAGGTGCTTGTGCAGCTTATCTGAACAGGGCCAAAATCGCTCACACAGTACCAGGTGACTGCTGCCATTAAATTAGGCATTAGGGGGTTAAAATGACTCTGATGATTAACACCAAAAGGCCATGATGACAGGAAAAGTGGACGTGAATGAATCAGGTATCCAGTGATTAAGGCTACTGAGGGAGGGCTACTAGCAGATGGGTGAATGTATATTGGAGATACCAAGTAGGGCTATCATCCTATAAAGCTGAACATCACAATTGCAAATAGGCAATATCACGAATGTGAAAAGGCCAACTGTGAAAAAAGGACAACTCACCAAAATGGTGATTCCTGTATGCGCGCGTGCACACAGAACAACACACAGGCAACATGCAGGGGGATGTGGCAGCACACAAAAACCTACAGTGGATAGCAGACCCCCCCCCAGATGGGATACCACTTACCCCTGACCACACACAGGACCCCCCTGAACCAACCTCCCCCTCCTCCGCCTCCCTGTATGGACCACTCAACCCATGCCCCCACATGCTTAGGTGCAGCACGGTTAGAGGCGATCAGCCACCATTGTGGCACATACCATAGGATGCCTGCCTCATTGCAACAGTGGTGCATTGAGAGATGTGTGCTGGGGGTTTGAAACCCACACACTGCAACCTGCACTCCACACCGCCATCCCAACAAAACACACCATGCCGCAGTCATAAGGGCCATGCTGTGTACTGGAAACACCGCAGGTTGCTACAATAAACACAGCGTGCTGGACACCAGGAACTGCACCTCACCTGGCAATCCTTGTTGTCTGTCCACTGCTTGTGTTGAGCTATACCAGCAGAATGCCTCCACACGCCATGGCCCCAACATGCAGCATAATCCCCTACACTATAGCGTCTGCACATACATGGCTATTACTTTTATGCAGCACTGCCTCAGGGGGTGGGGCAGCACACACGCTCTGCTGCAGACAGGTGCATGACCACCTGACTCCCAACACCTTAAAGGGACCACACGTGGAAGTGCAGGAGTTCCTATCATAGGGCAAACTGAATGATGGATGACGTCCAGTTTCTCAGCAGCCAGAAGGGGAAACAATTCCTTGCACACCATGGCTTTATGGAAAGGTGTGACAAGGAGGTAAAGACAAAGGTTTTCTGGAGGTGTGTGCAGGACCACAAATATTGGTGCCCTGCACACGTGCACACAGTGGCCGACAATGTTGTCTACACTGGCAGGTCACAGAATCACATCTCTGATGTGGGTGAGGTGGGGGTGCATGGTGTGATGGCACAGGTGCATGAATGGGCATGCAGAAGTGTGGAGAACACCTCTCAAGTGCTCATCCACTGCACCACTGGTGTGCCTGATGCAGTGGCTGGCAGGCAGCCAGCACTGCTTTTGATGAAACTCAACATGCAGTGGGTATGGCAGACTGCAAGGGGGTTCCCCACCACAGCAACCTCACTAACCGACCTGAGGATACCCCCAGAGTACACCATCAGCGTGGGGGGGGGACATCTTCCTGCAGCATGACAGCAGGCTTGCGGAGGACTGTGTCCTGCTATTTGTAACCCAGCAGTCCCTACAGTACCTGGTCAGTTGCAAGGACTGGTTCCTTCATGGGACCTTCCACTGCTCATTGTCACTGTTCAGGCAGCTTTATACAGTACATGGGATGCATGCAGGTGTGGTAGTGCCGGCCATGTACATCTTGATGCCGGTACACACAGAAAGAGCTTACTTACAGGTCTTTGGTGAGGTGCAGCGGCTTGTGGGTGGGGTACAACCCAAGACAGCGTGCCTCAATTTTGAGAGGACAGCCTGGTGTGCCCTCAGCTCCATCTTTGACACCACTGCCCTCAGGGGCTGTTTCTTCCATTTCTACCTGGCAGTCTGGTGGAAAGCCCAGTAGATCCTTGAGGTGCTCGCGAGGTATGCCAGGGACAAAGAGTTCACCCTTCAAGACCGAATGCTGCTTGCCCTGACATTCATGCACATGGGCACCATAGAGAAGGCATATAGTGAACTCCTGGACCAGCCCTTCTACAGGATGAATGAGAAGCTCCTGAGGCCCATTCTGGAGTACCTGGAGCTGTCATGGGTTGGGCGGACCATTGGCAGGATGGCTCGCAAAAGGCCAATGTTCCCCATACCAATGTGAAACATGTACGAGCTGATGCTCACTGGCCTGGCGAGGACCAACAATGCGATGGAGGGCTGGCACTGAGGATTCAGCACCAGGCTTGGTGCCAGCCACCTCAGCATCTGGCGGTTCCTCGACTGCCTCAGTGAGGAACAGTGTATGAGTGACCTCCGCATGGAGCAGCTGCTTTCTGGGTCTGGGGCTGCACAGCAGAAAAAAAACTACCAGGACCTCTCCAAGTGCATAGAGACCATTGTGGCTGAGTACAGCAAGCGCAGCACACCTGACTACCTGCGCTGGCTCACCTATAACTTTCAGCTGCAGGTGTAGTCAGGTGTGCCACCAGTCATGCTGACAGTCCTGCTCAGTGGTGCATTTTGCGGGCCAGTTTGAGCCGCTTATGCTCCTGTGCCCCTCGTCTGCCAGCCTGCATGGGGTGCTGAGCTCCCCCACATCCCCTTTACCTCTGCACACCCCAGTGCCTCCATCCCTGGTGCGCCCTGCTGTGGCTCTTCCACACACCCCTGTCCTCTGTGTCCAGCCACGTACTGTGTACCAAGCATCATTGTCGGCCGTGCTCCCCATGGTGGCAATTGCAGTTGGTTGTCCAGTCCAATTGTGTCCCAGTGTCTGTGCATGCCCCCTGTCCTCCTCACGCAGTGCTCCCCCCTCTTTGTGTGCCTTCCATCAGGTCTCTTGCATTACATGGTGGTGGTGGAAGTGTTTTTTTTTTAAATCCTCCCCATTCGCCATTTTGATGGTCACACCAGCTTTCCAGGTTTTGCCTGTGCCCTTTCGGCGATTACCCTTCCATGATCACCCTTCTCACATAGAACCAACTAATCCTGTATAACAGTCCTGGAAGACCTCAGTAATGTCTAATTTTATGGCAGCTAGTCTTTTATAGCTGAGAGATCTGACTGTGTCCATTACTACTGGCCTTACCATACCTGGTGCTATAGTGTTACTGATGGCAAACGTTGTTTAACAAAATAATATTAAGCTCCAATGGCACCAAGCACACACTCCCCCTATTATTGCACATTTGAGCCAATGTTTGCCTAAGTTTCTCATCTGTCTATTGTGTCCACTTGTTTTATTTTGCACTAATTGTGGTGGGAAAGTCACACAGAGATGTCACCTGAAGGCTGAGCCTATTGTACCTATGGACCAGTGGGTGACATGACCAAGGCCCACAAAAGCTCAGCAAAAAGGCTGGAAGGTCAGTCACACCTCTGTAGGGGGCTGCTGTGTGAACAGGAGCCACATTGCTACATCTGGAACGGAGCAGCCTGCACCATGATGCAACTGCAAATGTGTTAGGTAGTGTGAACACACAAAAAGACAGCACAGTAGCGTTCAACCTGCCCTATGTTAGTAGTGACCCCACCTACACCACACACTGCTACAAGAGGTATGTTATACTTTTATCTTTCAGCACTCAGTGTATTTGGGCTGGAAGTGGCTGGGAAAGCTTTGTTTGTCCTGTTATACAGCAGCACACAAAATCAGCCTCCTTAGTCTGGGTAATCACTGGTTAACAATGGAGAAACCATCTGAGTAGACCAGAGACCGGCCACCCAAGTGCTTTCCCTTCCTTCCCAATTCTTGACTCCTTATCAATTTTTTTTTATTATGCTGCCTATTCTATTTTAATTTATTATTCCTTAAGGATCCCTAGCTGTCTAAGTCCATCGACTGAGAGACTTGTCTGCAAGTACAGGGAGACCCAATAGGAAAGCACTGCTTCTTCCTATTGCAACAAATCTCGCCCACACTCTGGGAGAAAATGGCATGGATGTGTATATGTGAGTGCTGCTGTTGGCCACCCACATGGGTCTCTGCACTGCAGTTCAACAGATAGTCATTTTAAAGGATGGTGGGACAGACTGACATACTAGTGGCAGCCAATCACCCACGGGTTTCTGTAACTCTCCATTCCTTCCTGGTGACAGATTGGCAGGATTAAACAGTGTGACCAGCAGCTGCATTGGAGAGCAAGAGACACACAGCAGAGAGAGCAGAGCATGCAGAGTAGAGTGGCATGTGTTTGCTTGTATGTATTCCCAGGGGCAAACCAAAGTTCCCAAAATTCACTGGTTTGGGGCATATTTCATGCACAGGCGAACTAAAGCAAATGGGAAGGGGGGGTTGACCTTTTAAGTGGCATGGTGGAACTGAACTTGCAGCCTTAATAATTACTTTGAGTTTAACGGAATCTATTACCTCCAGCTATACAGGACAACTATAGGGGCAGCTATGGTGCCCTGTTTTGCCAGCCCTTCTTTGTGCTTTTGGAAGAGACCTCTGTGTACTCCCCCAATTGAGAATCCATTCCTACACCACATTAAAAAGGGGTGTCGTTTTATCGGTGAAATTGTGTGTGTGCAGAAAGGGCCCTGAGGAAGTGGCTGGTAAATTTATGGAGTGGCTGAATGCTAATGACATTAATAATTCACAAGGACTGTGAGTAGGAAGTCCCTAAACTTCCTTGAAATTACATTTGAAATTGGAGAAGAAATGAAAGTTCATATGAAGGGATACAGAAAGCCCACAGCAGCCAATAGTTTACAGTTAAAATTCAATGCTAGAAAGTGCAAGGCAATGCACCTGGGGAAAAAGAACCCCAAGACAGAGTAGTGGATGGGAGGGGAGAGACTTAGCACTACAGATGAGGAAGGGGATCTGGAAGTTATCAGTAGCAACTCATTTAAGCAATCGAGTCAGTGCAACAAGGCATAAAGCAAGGCTAACAGGATACTGGGATGTATTGGGAGGGGTAGTGATAACAGAAGAAAAGAGGTAATACTTCCGCTCTACAAATCCCTGGTGAGCTCTCACCTAGTGTACTGTGCCCATTTCTGGAGTCCACATCTCAGCAATGATAAGGATAGATTGGAGACAGTGCAACACAGAGTAACAAAAACGATTTAGAGCCAGCAGGGCAGATCTTATGAGGAATGCCTCAAGGCACTAAATATGTACTCACTGGAGACCAGAAGGGAGCGGGGAGATATGATAGAGACCTTCAAGTTCCTTAAAGGAATTAACAAAGTGAACTGCAGGGAACTATTTAGCTTGAATACAAATTCATGGTCACGTTTACGTGAATGGAAATTAACAGGAGATAGGTTCAGGAGGGATGTGAGGAAGTACTACTTTACAGAAAGGGTGGTAGAACCTGGGAATAGTCTGTCAGCTGAGGTGGTGGGTGCGAAAACAGTGAGGTGATTCAAGCAAAGCTGGGACATAATGAAGGATCAGTGGTTACCAGGGGTGACAGAACCAGGAAGAAGAATAGAGAGATGACAGGGAGGGTTAGTACCCTGGAGAAACAGTGGGTTCCAGGGATTATAGAGAACTTGGGCAGATTGGATGGACCTCTGGTCTTTTTCTGCTGTCATTGTCTATGTTTCTATGTTTACTAAGAGTGAATAGTGCCTACTCTTGTCCTGTCATCAATTCAATCCCATATGGACAGTTCCTACAGATACGTTGAAACTGCTCACTAGGTGAAGAGTTTGAAAGACCGTCTAAAGTTATGATAGAGAGGTTCCAGGCAGAGGCTAAAGCACCAACATACTTCAGGAAGCTTTTGCTACGGCTAGGAATCAGTACAGAAACCCTTTCTTAAGACGGAAAAATAAAATAACAAATCAAAAAGAACCTATCTGCTTTGTCACAGAGTATACACAGGCATCTGGGCAAACTGAGGCTATAATAAAACATATTGGCCAGTCCTTTTAAATGATACAACTCTAGCTAAAGAAATCACTGAACAGCCATGCATAGCATATGCTATAGCTGAAGACCTTCTGGGGCAAATTGGTCCACAGTTGGTTCATCCCCTCTAACTCAGCACTCACCTTTAGAAATTGGCTACATCCTCCCATGAAGGATACACATTAAGTGTGGAAAATGTAACATCTGTGAAAACTGCTTCCAATGCAATAAATTGTACCTGAATGGTTACAAAAGAGATGCTGACATTAAGAGCCTTATAAACTGCGGTAACAGCTTTCTTGTGTATGCCATTTGGTGTATATGTCCACTGTTGTACATAGGTTGCACTGCAAGACCCCTAAGACAATGAAGTGATGAGCACATTTGTAGCATTAGGTCAGGTCTTGCAGAC
Organism: Neoceratodus forsteri; assembly: GCA_016271365.2. Lineage (NCBI taxonomy): Eukaryota > Metazoa > Chordata > Ceratodontiformes > Ceratodontidae > Neoceratodus > Neoceratodus forsteri. The sequence goes on from CM057450.1 coordinate 1,649,487,851, forward strand.
ACTCCACTGGAGAGGCACTTCTCAGAAAGACACCAGAATAATCCCAGTGGTATCTGCTTTACGGGCCTGGAGACTGTAGGGAGGAACCCACGGGGTAAGGTGACAGGCTCACCAAGCTTCTGCAAAAATAATATTTTTAGATCTGCTTTCTTGGATCCTTACAACCCAGTGCTTAAACATTGACTGGGACTTAGAACTGTTTCTGTAAATACATGTTTTCTGGTTCAGCTGTTTTGGCTAGAAAATACTTTGGAACCTTCATCTGACATATTATAATGAATTAAATGTTTTATACTGTGTGTAAGATACAGTTGTTGAATACTATATATGTATATTAACATGAACATGAATCACTATTCAGTATTATGCATTCTGATATGCTTTGATGATTTTTTGATAAATAAACAATCTAGCTCTGGGGTGCCCTCAGCTCTACATTGACTTCCATTCTCCTCACCAGCTGAGTCAGTATTGTGTTTCTTCCTCTTTTTCGCTCTTGCAGCTCATACCCTGGCAGTGGCAGGGTGAGCTTGTTCAATAGCAGATCCCCTTCTCAACAGTACTCGGTGTAAAAAGCAAGGGCGACTGCAGCTACTGCAATATGCCAGTATTCCATTTTTGTCTCCTTTCTCTAAAGGTTTCAACACTGTTGTCACTCCATTCTTTGAACATTAGTTTTATTTTACCTCTTAGTACATTTGTACTGAATTTCTACTATTAGGACAGAGTTAAATAAAGTGATTATGTTTCAGTAAGGTGCTAGACACTGGTAATTATCATTTGCAAACATAGATTGCAAAATCATTGTCAGCAGCAATCTTGACTAGTAATCTTGTTGCGCTTGTAGTTCTTTTAGAGGTGATAGGAGACAATGTTTACACCTCTGGAGTCTGTCCAGATTTTCCTTTATTGTCTACCAAGTTCTAATATGTTTTTGACCTCTTTTATTAAATTAATAATCAAATTTATTGCCTTTTTAACTACCCTGAATCCCTCTCTTCTTAGCAGTTGCTGCTGTTTTTATTCATACTACCTGAACATTCTTAACATCAATAGCACTATTTCAGGCTATTCAGATGATTAGCATGGAATGGAGGTTATTGATGTCATAGAATGTCTTAGAAATATGAAAAGAATTAGCTGGCCCGGTGGCGCAGAGGGCTGAGGTACTGGACGCCTTACCTCATGCTACACCTGCGACCTGGGTTCGGGAATGTTTGGGTCGCTTCAGGGTCGGCCGGGCAAGGGAAGGATTGAGCATCTGCCAACAGCTCTCCTACTTTGGGGTGGGGGGACTCAGCATCGTGCTGCAGACTGACACCCAGTGGAGGCTGGGGTCAGCACAAGCATGATGCTAGAAAGGGTGGACCCACGCTTAGGGCGTAAGACTGCCTCCACAGAGGTGAAGACAGTCACCTCACCCATTGCACGTGCGTGGGTCTGGGGAGAAAATGAAAAAAGAATCAGAGCTGGCAGGATCCATGATGGCAGACTGTGCCCGTGCCTCCTCTTCTGCGGGTGGGGGAAGAAGAAGAAGAATCAGCATTTATATAGCGCTTTTTCATACATCCAAAGCACTTTACAAGCAATGCTAGACTGGTAGTGAAGTGACTGAATGTGTGGTGGCGGCCATATTGCTGCACATCATCACCCACACACAGCCTGGATAATTGCATGAACCGGTTTATGGGAAGGGGAATGTTGGCCAGGACACCAGGAATGTTCCCTACTCTTTGCGAAGAGTGCCCTAGGTTCTTTTTACTTCCACCTGGACACCCACCAGGACAACACCAGGATGGGCAGAAGGGACCTCGGTTTTAACGTCTCATCCGAAGGACGGCACACCCCAGCAGTACAGCACCCCCCAATACTGCACTCGGATGCCAGCAATTTTTAGGTGCAAGTCCAATCCGGTTGTGGGACGAGAACCCACGACCTTCTGGTCCAGAGGCGGATGTGCTACCAACTGAGCCACGCTGACACCTGGCACCTCTCGCCACCAGCCCTGTCACTGGGAGGTAACCCATGGGGGATGGCTGGTTTATGTTTAGGAGTCCTACATGTCAGTGTAGTCACCTTTTACTATTTTATCCACAATAAATGGATTTAATGAGCTAGTGTACTGCCTAAAACTAATACTAGTTTTTAAAAGCATTTTACCTTTTATATCTGAGGTACTTTTTCTTTTCCCTGTGGTTAATCAGAAGATTGCTTACCTGATGTTAGTAGGTGTGATGTGTGAAACAGCACTCTGCCTGGCAGCTGACACATCTAGATTGCTTACCTGATGTTAGTAGGTGTGATGTGTGGAACAGCACTCTGCCTGGCAGCTGACACATCTAGCTCTATTTCTGTATTACATCATCAGTATTGTGATCTCACTGACTGTGACATCATTGCTGCTTAGGAACAGCCACTCAGTAGCTGCCAGGTCAGTTGCCTGAGATGTCACTGTCAGTGAGATCGCAATGTTGACGATGTAGTGGGGGAATAGAAACAGATATGTCAGCTGCCAGGTTGAGAGCTGTTCCACACATCCAGCACAATATTATCTCGTAGAAAACTTTGCAGTGAGCAGATGGAAAAACAAAAATACCTCAGAAACAAAAAGTTACAATTGATTACTTCTTAAAATTTTTATAATTTTCCTGCCTGTCTGTTTTGGTTCCACTAGATCTTTAACTGCAAACTTTCTACTGGTGTGGATTTTTATTGCACACTCAAGAGTTGATCCTTCCTTGAGTGCCTGGCTTGTTTTTGGACTGTGATGTTGTTCTTGGGAACTGGCTGCTCCCTCCTGGCACCATTCTCCTGCACTGCTGGGCACATTGCCTTTGCCTTGATTGTTAAAAGTCCTGGTACAGAGTATCCCTTCCTCTACCCAGCCATATACTGGTAACACCTTGGCAAAAGCCACAGGTTGTGCCACCTGCTTGAAGCCCCTCACCAGCTCCCTGAAATTTCCCTGCACTATCCTTCTCCTCTCCCTCCTCAGGTCATTTGCTCCCAGGTGAACAATAACATCTGACTCCCTCCCATCTCCTGCTACCCTGCTTATCATCTGGATCTACTCTCCATCCCTCCAAGCTGAAGCACCTTACAGGCACTTCAACTCCCTCTCCCTTCCTCCCCCCACTGCCAAATCTATCCCCTCACAATAGTCCCCCACCAGCAGCTGCTTCTTCCTAGGCTGGGGGCTTCCTCCTTTGTTCTCGGGGTCTTCCCTTCTTAGGATCCTACTTCGTCTCTTCCCACTATTACTGGTGCCTCCTCCCAGCTCCCCCGTCCTGCAAGTACAGTGAAGGAATTCTGCAGTGGTATATGCTGAGGAGTGTGTACCCTTCCCCCCAGCCCCACTCTCCCAGAGCCCACCATGAACAAACTGCGTTGCCTCTGTCTAGGTATCCTCTGGGGGAAACGTGGCAGACTTGGTAGCCCCTGGTTGGAGCAGAAGGTTCTCTGCACACTTGCCAATTTAGCATGGAGACCAACAACCTCTGCCCTCAACCCAGTGAAGTAAGTACAGGTGGGGCAGCACCTCAGTCTCCAGAATGTGTCCCAAAAGACTATGACTCCACACCTGTTGTACTGCACAACTCCCATGGAACTTGCCTTCTTTTACCTTGGTGCCTGTTGAAACTTCCCTGTACCTTACTGCTTCCTTTCTATGCTTATTGAATTTCTACCTGTCCCTTTGCTTGAGACAAGGTGTGCTACATGTTCAGGTGGTGCAGGGTTCAAGTGAAGCTGCAGATTGGCCAACCAAATTACACAACAGCTGGAACAATATTCAGCCACACTCTGTTGCGGAAGGTCACCACTATTTCATGTCATAAATAGATTACAGTGAAAATTGTTTTTTCATTGCATATTGCTCAAAATTCACCAAGTAGTGCAATAGGTAAGAGCACAAGGCTACATACTAGGTTCCCCAGTGCTTCACTCTGGTGAGATTCATCAGGGGGCTCCCTGACGAAGATCATCAGAGCAAAATGCTGGGGTACCTGGTGTGTAACCTTGTGCTCTTACCTGCTGCATCACTTTGTGTATTTCTTTTTTGCAATACGCAATAATAAAGCATTTTTTATTGCAATTTATTTTTGTCATGAAATAGTGGTTTTCTTCTGCAACAGAGTGCAGCTGAATCATGCTCTTCTTAAGCTTGTGTGAAATGTATTTGGTACTCTACCCTAGATAGGGTGTCCCTTGGTTTCCCTTATATAACCCACCTACCTGTGTTTAACATGCTCTTTGTCTCCATTACTTCTTACACCCTTGCTTGAACCTTATTTGGTACCCTACCTTACAAAGGGTGTCTCCTAATTTCCCTTTTCAACTCTCCTACCTGTAACTACCTTATCCTGGTGCCTACTACTCCTTACTCAATAGATGTTCCCTAGGTCGCACCAGGAGACAAGCAATCTGTTACTCAGTGTGCCTTCCTGGTGAAAGATTTCAATAAATAAATAAATAAAATGTTAGCACACTACCTGTATCTTCTTTTCATACCCTGAAGCTGACTGTTTCAGTATATCAGAACACAGTAGTGTGCTGTTTCCTGCCTTGGCCTGGTGTTCCTCCTGCAGAGTCTTCTGCAGGCTGCAGACTATCTGGAAATAACCTGCACATGCCTGCAGACACCTAAGGCAGATGTCCCACTCCTGCGCTGTTCCGCTCACTCACTGGGACACAAGCATGATGGGATGTGCTGGGAAGGGAGTCTTTTATAGTGCTCTTGTTAGAAGTTACTAAGCCTCTGGCAGCTCCACCTCCCCAATCACACACCTGATTCACAGGGCTTTCTTAATCTACTCACCCCAAGCTTAATTTTATTATCTAGGTTTCCCACATTACCTGTTAGACCCAAACAGTGACTAAAAATCTCTTTCATCCACCTACATACACCGCTACTTAAAGTATATATATACATATATATATATATATATATATATATACAGTATATATATATATATATATATATATAGTATTGGGAGCCTTTATTATCGCTAAAAAGCAGCAAGATTATTTCTTTGTAATTCCATCGCTATAATGTCTGGGGTTGTTAACCCCTCTTTAGTATGTCATAGCGATAGGATTACAACCGGAGCTGATCTGCACATGCGTGAACCTTTTTTAGTGCTTAGCCAATGGCCTTCTAGAAACGTCCGCAGCAATGAGTGCATGACCCAGAACGGCTACGGCAGTGACTCAGACTACAGCAGTAAAGAGCCTTCTTCATTTTTGATACTTGTTATGGGGACCATACACTATCAAATATAATGTATTGTAGCTCATTGTTTCTGTTGTTATTGTATCTTTCTGAAATTCTAATAAAATTTATTGAATTGCAATACATATATATATATATATATGATGTATGGTCCCTCTATCGGTAACCAGTTTGATTAACGGTCTTGAGGTTGCCATGGCAACGTAAACGTCTCGAGCTTTGCTCTTGAGGTTTACTAGGTTGCCCTGGCAACCTATTGATGGTTAACAAATCGGTTACTGATAGAGAACCATACTGTACATTATCCTCTATATATACAGCAGAGCTGGCTATGATGCAACGTATTACTATATAGTAGGTTATATTCGCGTTCATTTTATTGTCACTATTTTCGCTATTGACATTTTTAAGTGAAAATAAAATGAACGCAAAAATAATCTGAATGCGTAGGGCTATGTAGTGTGGGCTACAAAGTGTGCTCAACATGAGCAGACTACACAGTACTTGTATGTGCAACATGAATAACTTATTGAAGTCAAATAGAGTGCTCTATTTCACTTATTTAATTCTGAAGTAAATGAAAAAACTAAAAATAAAATCTTTGTTCGGTCCTCCTGTGTCCGTTTCATTCCTGTTATCTCTTTTAACCTTCATGATGCCAGTTCAACTTTCAGTCTGCTGTCTATGGCTGTTGGTGTTTGCCTGTGGAATACACAGGAACACCAGTTACACTCATTCTGCTTGCAGTACTTAGCAAAACAGTAAAAAAGAAGAATGGTAAAACAGTAAATTTTGTTCATTTAATAAAGGTTGTACTTACTAATTCAGACAGCTCTGGCGTGCCTCATAGATGCCAGCTTGCTGAAACCCCTGGATTACATCCTCTTTATGGGACTGCAGGCTCTTGAAGCTCTCTTCTAACCAGTGAGTGTGGTGCTCCTTCAGTGTCTGTAAGCGCAGGTCGATGTTAAGGTCTTCTGCACCAGTAGCAGTTTTGTCTGATACTAGACCAGCATACCAGTTAGTGAATTGTGCCTTCAGGTAACCCTTAAAGATTTTGTTAACGGACACATCCAAAGGCTGAAGTGTGTCTGTACAAGATGCTAGGATGTACATCAGGATTAGCCTGCTTTCCTTCAGATGTTTTATCACATCATCTGTGGTGTGTGCCCGATACAGATCAAGGATAATGATCGTCTTTTACGCATCTGGTAAAGAAAGTTTAGCTTTCATGCTGGTAACATAAGGGGTGAGAACATGGTCTATAAACTGTTGTGTTGTCTCTATGTTAGCCCAATGATTTTCACTGCGGGTTATATGCCAGTCATTTAGGAACTTGTGGTTTAGGTGACTAGCTGCACTTTTGCCCTTATAAATCAGCCATGGTGGCAGCATGTCCCGCATTCAATGTACATGCTAGTACTATTGATATCTGTCGTTTGTCACCTAGGCCAGTCAGGGAGATTTGTTTTGACCCTATCGCAGCCATTGTTCACTCCAAAACAGGGATCATATTTACCCTTGTCTCGTCAAGATTGATAATCAACTCAGGAAGGATCAATTTCTTGGGCACTGGCTGTTGAAATCCTCCTCAGGAATGCTGCTCGTAACTGAGGAAAGTCACTCGGAGTTTTGCGGGCTCCCTTTGTCCCCTTCCTGTGCTTAATGCTCATTCTGTTTAAAAAAAAAAAAGCAGGCCCACTTGCAGGATAAATTAAGGTGTCCACCATTTTCAGCAAGTGCCTGTGGAGAATTTGCTTTAACTATGCCGACATCAATAGCTTGAAGTACACCTGCATTCACAACAGCACCCTCAGGACGCAATAATATTTCAATTTTTCTGAGTTGGTCTTCCAAGTTTGACTCCAAGTGCGTGGGGCATCTGCGTTTTTTTTTTTTGGAAGGCTAGGTGACATGGCAGTGGGGTCGGAGTGTTTTTTAAATTCATTAAGCTAGTCGAACTTGAATTTCCTTACAGTGCTCTCGTTCACACGATTACCTGTACTGGGGAGGTGGAAACACACAGCAGGCATCACACCATGCATACTTGCCGAGTTGATATTGTGTCTCGGCATTGTAATTCACATAAGAGGCAGGGTGACTTTTCTTACACAGCGGAGGGGAAGCAACCAGCTCCTTAACCGCCAAGGCAGTAACAGAAATGTCCACACCAGAAGTCTCACTCAAATCTGCAATGATCACATTGTTTGTTTCCACTGGATACTTTCTTTTCACTTGCGAGCTATGAATCCATTTAAGCAGTGTCATTGTAGCTCTGAGACTGAGACAGAAATTGGCTCCAACAAATATCACACTGGGCTATCTGTGTGCACAGCTCACTATTTACACTTAAGGTGTGTCTGCCCTACCTAATACCAATTAGTGCTTGATTACAAGGCTGATGAGTGCTTGTATTGTGACCGTTTAGTATGCTGTAATTTATAGTGTGCCAGGAGCTCTAATTCAAGCAGACGCGAATCGGTACCGCATGTTGCCTGCCGCGAAAATTATTGGGTGCTAATTCAATCTAATATACTGTAACTTGCAGTTAGTGATAAGTCACAAAACACTGCATGACAAAAGGGCTTAATTGCCATTGAATTACATTGCTTCCTGTAGTATACCACAGCATTTTATGATATACTGCAACATTACTGCATTGTATCCTGGCTGGCACCATTGTACTTACTTATATACTGTACCTCTAAGTTTAACCCTTTGAGTGCTGAGTATGTTTGAACATACATAGATTTTGGAGATATATATATATATATATATATATATATATATACTCCACCAATTTTCTAAGGGTTACGCTAGAAGCTTACTCCCCTCTCTGTCTGCAATTCCAGCAGTTCCAGCACAGGACCTCAACTAATATAAGACATGCCCATGATAGTTTATCTACATTTAAGACTTGCCCATGATAGTTTAGCCACATCTAGTTCACAGAAAAAGGGGAAATTGGACTTCGGCGCATGCCAGATGCTGCAGTAAGGGGTCGCAAGGGGGTCTCCTGAGCTGGACCTCCCACCACTAATCGCCTCCACTAGCTTTGGATGCTGGCTTGCTATCCCTCCCATTTCTAGCCTCTCAGACAATTGGAGGGCTGCTCACTGTACTTAACTGCTGTCCCACCAAGTGGCCTGTCTGCACAGTGACCTGTCTGTGCAAAGAACCATGTGCTAAGGATAGTGCAGTTGTCAGCCTTGAGTCTGCTGGAGTCAGCTGAGGAGGTGGGACTAGATGACCGTACAGCTTTCCCGGGCTACAGTCCCTGCAAAAAAGCACTCCTAACCAGTTGGACTTCAGTGCATGCCAGACACCACAGCAAGAGGTTGTGAGGGGATCTCTTGAGCCTGACCAACCCTTCCCCTGACCAATTGCCTCCACTAGCTATGGACACTGGTCTGCTACCCCATCCCACTTCTAGTCTTTCAGACAATTGGAGGGCTGCTCACTGTACTTAACTGCTGTCCCACCAAGTGGCCCATCAGCAGAGCGACCTGTCTGTGCAAAGAATCATATGCTAAGGATAGTGCAGTTGTCAGCCTTGAGTCTGCTGGAGTCAGCTGATAGGCAGCCACTCTGCTGGCCACTCTGCACCACTTTCCACGGGACTCCAATGTATCTCAGTAAATGCAAGGACACTACAGTTCAGTATAGACCTATTATATTGCTGTGTAGGTTATTGATGCCCTAGTTATTAAGTTGGTTTCTTGCCTGTAGCAGCTGTAACTCTGTTCATTGATACAACTGTTTTAAGTCTGTATTGCCCCTGTTACCATGATTTATACATATTTATTTATTTAGCTTTTGTTCACCAGGTAACTGCACTAGGCAAGAGCCTGCCTATTTTCAGGCATGACCCAGGAGAGTACATAACAGGTGAACAAGCAAATTAACTGTACAGCAAATTAACACTGGTCGAGAATATAAGCATCACTGTAAGTCAGTAAAGGAAGTGCATAGGATTACAGACTAGAGGTAGGTATGAATTAAAATCAAGCATCTGTTTGCACATTACCAGGTACAGTCTCTTACTTTTTGTGACAGTATAGCCAGTTTACATATTGTGTTTGAAAAGACAAAAAAAGTCTGTGGCATTAAGCACGTGTCGGTTTCTACCTCACACACTCCATTGACTTTCTAACCAGGCGCTGCGGCACCCAGGTGTGTTCTCCCTGCTCTCCGCAAAACAAACTCTCACTTTTTGGAGAATGGCACAAGTTATACTAAGGAAAACAGCCTTTAGACTGATTGGTTATTATTTTGTCACAGACTGTGATTATCTCTTTAAAAAAGTTGCACTATACTGTTAATGGCAAGTGGAGGTTTAAAAAATTCAGATGACTCACGTGGATCAGCAAATGAGAGAAATCCCTCACTCCCTCATTGCTGCATAGCTATTGATGGCAGATAAGGCCCTATGGCCCACACAGTCTGCCCATTTGAGCTTGTAAGATCACTTTAAGTTTTTCTAGAAGTCTATTGCCCCTTTCCCCTGACCTCCAGGATTCCCCATGTCTATCCAAAGCATTCTTAAATCCCGTGATTATTTTAGTCACCACCACTTCCTCAGGCAGGGTGTTCCACTTGTCCACCACCCTTTCTGTGAAGAAATTCTTCATCACATTTCCTCTGAATCACTCTCCATCCAACTTCATCCCATGCCCTCTAGTCCTGGCACATCTTTTTCACTGGAAAATAGTGTTTTCCTGCACCCTGTTCCTCCCTGTAAGGTACTTGTATGTCTCTATCATATCATCTCTCTCCATTCTTTCCTCCAGGGAGTACATATTCAAGTCATTTAGCCTGTCTTCATAGGACTTGTGATTGCCCCTTTCCCCTGACCTCCAGGATTCCCTCATGTCTATCCAATGCATTCTTAAATCCCGTGATTGTTTCAGTCACCACCACTTCCTCAGGCAGGGTGTTCCACTTGTCCACCACCCTTTCTGTGAAGAAATTCTTTATCACATTTCCTCTGAATCACTCTCCATCCAACTTCATCCCATGCCCTCTAGTCCTGGAACATCTTTTTCACTGTAAAATAGTATTTTCCTGCACTCTGTTCCTCCCTGTAAGGTACTTGTATGTCTCTATCATATCGTCTCTCTCCCTTCTTTCCTCCAGAGAGTACATATTCAAGTCATTTAGCCTGTCCTCATAGGACTTGTGATTCAATCCCTGTACTATCTTTGTTGCCCTCCTCTGAACCCTCTCTACGCTGTCTATATCCTTACGTAGGTAAGGTCTCCAGAACTGTGCACTGTACTCCAGGTAGAGCCTCACTGGTGTCTTGTATAGTGGAATTATGACCTCCCCTTTCCTGCTGGTGATGTCCCTGCCTATACATCCCAGCATCCTATTTGCTTTACCTGCTGCCTTGTTGCACTGTTTTCCTACCTTGAGGTCATCAGAGATGATAACCCCAAGGTCCCTTCTTGCTTGGTTTATGCTATATCCTAACCCCCCAACAGATATGTAGTTTCAGGATTTTTTGCCCCATATGCATTATTTTGTACTTTTTTGCGTTAAATTTCAACTGCCAAACCCTTGACCATTCTTCAAGCTTCTACATGTCCCTCCTCATTCTGTCTACACCCTCTGGCGTGTCCACTCTGTTACAGAGTTTTGTGTCATCAGCAAAAATGGAAATTCTGCCTTCTAGGGCCTGCGCAATGTCACCAATGAAGATGTTGAATAGGACCACTCCCAGCACTGATCCCTGCAGCAACCCACTGGTCACTCTTCCCTCTGTGGAGTGACAGCCATTTACCACCACCCTCTGTGTCCTGCCACCCAGCCAATTACCCACCCACCACACTACTGTCCTGCCCACTCCCATATTCCCCAGTTTGTTTAACAGCCTTCTATGCAGCACAGTGTCAGAGGCTTTGCTGAAGTCCAGATAGACCACATCCTCTGCCCACCCTGATCCACCTCCCTTGTCACCCAGTTGAAAAATTCAGTGAGGCTGCTCTGGCATGACCTCCTTCCCAGTGAAACCATGCTGCCTTGGGTCCTGTAGTCCGTTGGCAACCTGATGTTCCAGCAATCTCTCCTTCAGTAGTGCTTCCACAATCTTATCCACTACCAAGGTCAAGCTGATTGGTCTGTAGTTCCCTGCTTCTTCTTTATTCCTGCTTTGTATAAGTGGACTGCATCTGCTGTCCTCCAGTCTTTGGGGTACCTCCCCTGTTTCCAGTGACTGGCTAAACAGGATTGCCAGAGATTCAGCCACCACCTTTCTTAGTTCCTTTAGGACCATGGGGTGTGCCCCATCTGGCCCCATTGCTTTATTGACTATGATTCCTTCCAATTCCTTTATGACCCTTTTCCATGCAAAGGGACTTATGTCCATTTCTGTGCCATTCCCACCCCTTGTACTCCCTTCAGGCCCGTTACCCTCCCCTTCCTCAGTAAAAACTGAGCAGAAATATCTGTTCTGTATGTCAGCTTTACTGTTGTCATCCTCCATGCTGCCCCCAACCTAACCCTTCAGTCTCAGTATCCCTCCCTCCACCCTTCTTTTTTCACTTACTGTATGTACCTATAAAAGGTTTTGTCTCCTTTGACCACTGAGTTTGTGATGCACTTGTTTTGGCTTCCCTTACTGACCTCTCTGCCTCGCTTTGCTTCTCTTGGTACTTCTTCCTATCCCCTTCTGCCTGTGTCTTTTTGTATTGCCTGAATGCAATCTTTTTGGCTTTCACTTTCTCTGCTACCTCCTTGGAAAACCATAATAGCCTCCTCTCCCATTTCTCCTTACTAACCTGCTTAACACATAATTGTGTTGCTCTTTAATCCCAGTTTTAAACATTGCCCACTGTTCCTCCACCCCCCGATTCCCTCCACATTCCTATTAGTGATTCTTTCAAGCGTGTCCCCATTTTCCCCAAATTTGCCCTCCTAAAATCCAGGATTCGTGTTTTTGTGCTGTTTGATTCTGCTCTTCCGTGATTTCAAACCACAGTGTCCAGTGGTCATTGTTCCCCAGATGCTCCCTCATTGTTACCCCTATCACATCGTCCCCATTTGTGAGCACAAGGTCCAGTATTGCTTTCTGCTGAGTTGGTTCCATAATGGGAGGGCTTTAAGCCCAGAGTTCAGTGGGCTGAGCAACTACGTCACTCCCTCATCAGGCTTATAAGGTCACTCATCCTGAACCTCGCCAGGATTCGTTTTTCATTGCAGCTGGATGTGCCACTTCTCCTTCCTGTGGTTCTCTCACCTCTTCCCCTTTCATGTGTTTTGTAGTGCCTCTGGCCACCAGCTCACTCGTTTATCCTGCTGTTCTTCCAGTGGCTCCTTTCTCATGCAGACGCTGGCTCTGCAGCTCTACTCTACCCGCAGTAGTGTGTCCCGCTGTTTCCTCCTTTCCTCCTCTCTTCACCTGTTGTGGTCCCAATTCTGCCTCCTCATCTCATACTAGCCATCCAGGATGCGCTCTACTCAAGGACTGCAATCGCTAATTCTTTTGGGTATACCTATCATGAATCCTATGCCCTTTCATCAAACTGTGGCCTTCCTGCCGCATTTATTCAGGTTCCTGACTGCTGTCTTCTCACCAATTATCAAGGATTCCCTCCAATCCAGGCCTATAATCAATATTTACCCATTCTGGCCTTCATGGCTTCTCTCCATCATCATCCATTGTCCACTTCGCTCTTACCTCTCATCGACTCCTCTGCCTCTCACTCCAATATTGTACCTCTTTCCAGTCCATGTCCCACTTGGGTGCATGCCTAGCCTCAACCTGCTCATCTATTTTACGCTGCTCTACATCATCATACTTTACCCTCCATGGATATCTCGCTTGTCTACAGGCCTGCAGTCAATATTCTTTTGGGCATCCCTATCAAGTTGATGTACCAGGTCATAATGTCGTATGCATAATAGCGCACGACATTATGCCGAATCCTGGACCGGTGCACTCTCCATGTTGGACCCCCCCCCCCGGAGTTAGAAACCTTAGTGGGGGAAGTCCAGGTGGCGCAGCCCCCCATAACGGGGGATGTGGGGGCAGAGGCCTCCACAGAAAAAAAATACCAGTGAAGCACGCAACGCGCTTAAGATGCACAACATTCTGACGTGCACGGTTTTGATCCCGTGCCTCAAGTTGAACTCCCGGGTCTGCTAATTCCCATCGATTAATCAAGCATCCCTCTCATTGAGTCCTATAATACCTCATCACATAGATCATGCCAGAGTCCCATTCTCCTTCACTCAGTCTGCCCTCAGATTCTACTCATTTGCTTTGTTTAATCGAGCATACCTACCTTTAGGTTGTATGCTACCTCTTCGAACTGCCCTTACTTCCTCAGTCTTCTCCTCTTGGACTGCTGCACTCCTGTGGTGCTCAGTGGCCATCCTGCCACATGTATCAGGTTCATGACTCCGGTCATCATTCACTCATCCTTACCTCAAGGTTTATCTTTTTACATCGCTTACTCGAACCTTTCTATCATTGAATCCTATGCTACCTCATCGACTCTGATGTTCGGGTCTAATCATTCACATCGCATAATCAAGCATGCCTCATTGGCCTCAGAATCTACTTACTCACATCACTCAATCTAGTCTAGCTCTCATTGGTCTTATGCTACCTTATTGACCTGTCACCCTCATGCAGCGATTATCATCATTAGTCTTCATCATCCTCAGTATTCTGCCTCGTCTCGACCTCCTCCCTCAAACTTCTCATACCCACCTCTGGGAATCCCTCACTCATCTAATGACCTGCTCTTCCAACCCTCATGTAGGTCAGTGGCATCACATCGACTACCCCCTCTGGTTCTGGGCATGCCTTTTCTCGTACCAGCCATCAAGGATTCACCCCAATCATGGCTTCATTCCTCATAGTCCATTATCTCCTGTCAATCACTCAACCCCTCATCATCAGTATTCATTGTCCTCAGTCTTCTCTTGAGCACATCTGGATGTCCTTTGCTCCTCTGACTTCCCCCTTGCTCCTCCGACTTCTACACGGATCTACTCCTTCTCATCTATTACTCGAGCATACCCCTTTCAGGTCCCTTCTAGACATGCCTTCTTGGCCTCGGAGTCCACCTCCTTTCAAGGAGCCTAATCCCTGCTGCCTCATCTTCCTTATTTGATCTGTGCTTTCTTTTGGGTTTTTTCCCCTAGCCAATCATCATCTTCCCTACTCATATCCTTCTCTTTAATGAAACCTTCTCTTTAATGAATCCTTCTCTTTAATGACATATGTATTCAAATCAAACATCGTCAGCCTGGAGGAAAGGTGACCTAGGCCTTGGATCCCCAGAGGTTTCCTCCTCAAAGGGTGTTTTTCCTCTCCTCCATGCCAATGGTCATAATACTAGTTAGTGTTAGTGCTTTCTTAGGTTAATTAGTTAGGTTCCACTATTGGATCGAGGCAGATGGTGGCTCCAGCTTTTCCCTCTCTCCTTTGGAAGTCTGCCCTTATCTTCTCAGAATTCATTCATTCATCATCCTCACCTCTTCGATGCTCGACACCCGATTGGGTATTCTTTTTGGACTTCTTCCTAACCTACCTTTAGCCGATGCAATCATTCCCATGGAACCTGTGGGGAGGAGACCCTCATCTAGTGTTCCTTGTGTCGTACCCTACAGGGTGGTATATCCCATATATAGAGAGAGGCGGAAAGCCACAAAGTAAATCAAGTCATACAAGCATCATCTCATCTAGTTGCATAAGCACAATTGAATGGGAGGGCTTTAAGCCCCAGGTTCAATGGGTGGAGCAACTACGTCACTCCCCGATGAGGCTTATAAGGTCACTCATCCTGGACCTCGCCAGGATTCGTTTTCATTGCCCACTATCAACCCCTCCTCCTCCTGTGGCTCATCTATCTCTTACTCGTGGGCTTCTTCCTAATCTACCTTTAGCCGATGCAATCTTTCCCATGGCACCTGTGGGGGGGGAACCCTCCTCTAGGGTTCCTTATGTTGTACCCTTACAGGGTGGTATATTCCACGGATAGAGAGGCGGAAAGCCACAAAGTAAATCAAGTCACACAAGCATCATCTCATCTAGTTGTGTAAGCACAATTGAACCAGCTGTTTAAGGAAGGCAGTCTGAAGGGAGTCCAGGATAAATCTGCTCCTAGTTGATGCTGCTGCTGGGAGGCTCCAGTCCACAACTGGAATATTGAGGTCTCCAACCAGCACCTCCTCCCCCTTGTCTGCCATTCTTTGGATTGCTAGCATTAACTCCCTATCTGTATCTTCCCCCCGGGCTGGTGGTCTGTAGACCACCTCTGTGCAGATGGCTGACCACATTTTGCTTTCCAGCTTAACTCACAGTATCACCCCTTCCCCCATTTGATTCCTCCTTGATCTCTGTGGCCTTTATGCCATCTTTCACAGAAAGTGCCACTCCTCCTCTCTTCCTGCTTGCCCTGTCTCTTCTGAATATGTTGTAGCCGGATAGCGCCATCTCAGAGTTGTGGTTATCATTACACCAGATCTCTGTGATGGCCACAATGTCCAAGTCCGACTGCACCATGGCAGCCTCCAGATCCTCCATCTTGTTGCTAAGGCTCCTGGCATTGGCACATATGGCTTTCCATTATGTGACCTCCCTGGTCTATTTTGCTGTTCTACTCCAGTCTCCTCCCTGGTTGTCCTTTATCCCTGGTTCTCCCTGCTGTCTGTCCTTCTATTGTATTTTGTCCTTTTTCTGCCTACCCACCCCTTGGGTGCCTATCTCCATCTTTTGCACACTGTTTTGTAGTAATATCTCTTCCTCCTGTACTCTGGTTACAATGCTAGCTATGGGGTGGGCAATTAGGTACCCTTCTTGCTGACCTGCCCCCCCCAGCTAGTTTAAATGCTTGTCCATGTAGCATTTAAACTTTTCATTGTGTGCCTGTATTCCCCCCCAGGATGGATGCAGGCCGTTAGGCTTGAAGAGACCCGCATTTCTCCAGGTAGGTCCCCAATCAGCAGTGATTCTGAACCCTTCCTCAAAGCACCAGTTCTTCAATCATGTGTTAATGTTCCTGGTGCATGTGCCCCTACGCTCTCCCATTCCACTCACAGGTAGTCCTTCTGAGAAGGTGATGGATGTAGCTATTTGCTGGACACCCTGCCACAATTTTCTAAACTCTTCCGGAACTTCCTTATACTCCCCATTTGCCAGGTCATTAGTTCCTAGGTGGATAATGACATCTAGATGTCCCTCCCATCTTGCCTTCCTGGCAATCCCCAGGATCTTCCTCCCTTCCCTCCACACCGTGGCACCTGGTAGGCACCTCAACTCCCTGTCTTCCCCCTTGCATGTTTCTAGCTCAATCCCCCATATGATAGAGTCCCCAATCAGGATTCACTTCCTCCTCCTCTGGGGTCCACTGCTCCATCCACTGAGGTCACGTCCTCTGTTGACCTCCACATCCTTCCCTTCCACTTCTCCAGGTGCCTCTGTCTGGTTGTTCCCATTTGCCAGTGCAGCATATGAGTTCTGGAATGGAATAGGATTTAGGATGTGCCTCTACCTGACCATCCTAACTCTTTGTGAGCCCACCATTTTCAAAGGGCTCCTCATTCTTGGCATCCTTTGAGGCAGCATTGCTGGACTGGGTGGCCACTGGATGGGGCAAAGGCACTCCTGACCCCATTTACCTGTGATCTGAGTCTGGCTACCTCATCCCACAGTCCAGAGAGATGCCTGCAGATAGGGCAGTCCCTCAGCATCCAGAAGTTCTGCCTGAATATGGCTGCCCTGCATCCAATGCATTACATTACTCCCCACATTATTCTGCACTTATACAGCTATTACACTATTTGTGAAATTACAGTATTACTGTATTTGTCTGTTAGCTATTACAATAATTGTCTGTTTCTGAAGCCCTCCTTCTTGTTCCCCCAGACATGTAGCTCTCCTTCTAGGTCCCTGTGTTTGTTTTTTGGGAAGTATTTTTCTTGATGTCAGGTTTTTTTTTGTAGTTAACACTATGGTAGCCCTCAAGTCGACTGCACTTCTATGTTACTGCAACTTGTTGTATTGAGGTCAGGCTTACTCCCACTTATGCCCCTCCTAATCCACAGCCCCTGCTATTCCCTGTGCTTGGCTCCTGTCAATCAGATTTAACAGGGCATTTAATTAACAGTGGGGGGCGGGATTGGAAGGGTGGGCAAAAATTTGCAGCAAGTAAAAACAGCAAGAAAATAACAGCCTCACATAAATCACATCAAAATAGGTTTCAAATTTTCAACAGCAAGGAAATAACAGCCCTAGTTAAAACCAAAATAGGTTTCAAATATTCAACAGCAAGGACATAACAGCCCCACTTAATTCACACCAAAACAGGTTTTAAATTTTCAACAGTAAGATTTTGTACTGAATAACACCACACCAGAAGATAGCAATTTTGTACAGCTACTCAATCAAGAATGTGAACAAGTTCAAGGCCTGTTTAACATATGGCAAGTATTTACCCAATTTGACCAAGTGGTATGCAGACTGAAATGCCTAAACCGGGAGAAAGTATCTCTAAGGGCATACCTGGAAGTTAATATGGTACCCAGGGGCTTGAGAATATTTTAAAAAAACTACATTCAGTCAACAGAGGAAATGCTTCTTGGAAGTCTGGAGGGAAATAAATTATGAAGAAAGTAAAAAAATACATTGGCTTGATTTTAAAGGAAATTACATTAATACAGCAGGAGGTCGAGGAGGAAATAAAAAAAAATGAGAAGAAGCATTAAGGGACTTTGAAAATAGTAGCCAGATTGAAGAATTGTTAAAAACTTTTGAAATTAACTTATTGAAATATGAAAATAAATTTAAGGAAACTAAGAAAAAGAAGTCTGAAAGAGATGCAAATGACTTTAAGGAAAATACTATTTTTAAATGGAGCACAGCGAATGGAGCAGAAAGTGACAACAGTAACAACGCTAAATCTAAATCTAAATCTACAGTATATTGAAACAAACAGCTCAATGATTAGACTATGGCACAGACAATAGCAAAGCCAACAGCCCAAATCCAGAGGACCTTGATTTTTTTTAAGTGAAGAGGAGGTTGGAGAGATCAGACACTGCCACATCAACCTTATCCTCTATCACCCTCTGGAACTGAGACACAGCAAGAGACTCACTTACCAACAAGGATACCAAAACAAACACGGTGGTTAGGTGGGAAGAACAGGATACCGAGGATGGGGATGGAGCATAGGCTGGAATCGAGGGAAGCAAGGAACTGAATTTTAATGTCATAAATTTAGCGCAGTGTAAACTGTTGGATACAGAAATCAAAGTCCTGAACAAGTGGTTGTCATTTGTTCTGACCCAAAGGTTTGATTTATTTGAAACTTTTTGGACTGTCACAAGTTTGTCCGCAATTTAGGATTAAAATCCTTTATTTGAAAGACAGAAAACTGATTGGTAGAACATAAATATGAGCATGGTGAGTACGGACATGACTTCTCAGAACTTAGAAGAAACTACTTCTACTGGTGTGGACAATACAGAAGTCTTTAAACCAAAATCGATTTTCTGTCCACCTTTTAATCCTGCACTACAGACATTCTTGAAATGCTGTGAGTGTTCTCCTGGCACTAGACAAAGAAACTAATAGCCTTTTTTTCACAATTTAAGTAATCAGGAAATGTCTTCCTTGAAGAAACTGGGTGAAAATCATTTGATTACTATTAAGCCAGCCGATAAGGGTGGCTCTCTTTTGATATTGGATACAGCAGATTATGAAAAAGAAGTCTGCAGGTAGTTAGGCAATGGGGAATATTCTGAAAAACTGAAAAGGGATCCCACCAAGAATAAAAAAAAAAAAAGATTTATGTTTTTCTGGACAAGGTAGAAAATGAAAACTTGCAACCCCCAAAACAGTTGAATTTCTAAAAGTAAAAGCCCCAGTTAAAGCCTATTTCTATTGCCTCCCTAAAATTCTTAAGTGTCTTGTGAATCCACCCGGTAGGCCTATAGTATCAGGCAACAATTCCCTCACTGAGCCTCCAGCTAAATTTGTAGATTGCCATATTAGCAAATTAGCTCAGCAGGTGCTCTTGTACATAAAAGATATGGGGGACATTCTCAGAGTTTTGGAAAATTTGACAATAAAGGAACAAAGTCTCCTGGTGACCTTAGCTGTTGAGTCATTAGACTTTAACATACCCCATGATGATGGTTTATCAGCTGTGTCATACTTAGATGAGAGAGAGAGAGAATGCTGACCCCTCTACTGAGCTGTTATAGCAATCTGAATACATGATGAAATGTTAACAGCTTCTTCTTCCAGGAGAATTTTTACCTACGAAAAAAGGGCACAGCAAGGGGGGCAGTTTTTCTCCCAACTGTGCCAACTTATACTTGGGCAAATGGGAGGAGGAGGTAGTCAGAAATCCAGAGTTCAACATGTTTCTGGACAAACATGACCTCTGGAGGAGGTTTATCAACAAGGTGATAATAATTTGGACAGAAACAGAGGAGGAACTTGAGTTTGTTAAATTCTTGGAAAGTACAAACAAAAATTTGAGATTTTCTCTTTCCTTTATTTAAAGAGGATTACTTGTAGTATCCTGAATTTGAATTGTATGCTGCTTTTAAGGTTTTTGAGCACTTTTCGTGTGGTTTGCAATAAAATCAAGCACCTGTTTGCACATTACTAGGTATGCTCTCTTCTTTTTTTGTCACAGTACAGCCAGTTTACATATTGTGTTTGAAAGCCTAAAAAAGTCTGTGACATTAAGCAGGTGCCGGTTTCTACCTCACGCATTCCACTGTATATACTTATATACCTCTAAGTTTAAGATAGACACTTACTCCCCTCTCTGTCAGCAATTCCAGCACTTCCAGCACACGACACCGACTAATTTAAGACATGCCCATGATAGTTTATAATCATTTAAGACTTGCCCATGATAGCTTAGCCACATCTAGTTCACTGAAAAAGGGCAAATTGGACTTCAGCGCATGCCAGGTGCTGCAGCGATGGATCACAAATGGATCTCCTGAGCTTGATGTCCTCAACTGATTGCCTCCACTAGCTTCGGACACCTGCTTTCTATCCCTCCCATTTCTAACCTCTCAGCCAATCAGAAAGCTGAGGAGGTGGGACTAGATAGCCCTACAGCTTTCCCGCGGGCTACAATCCCTGCAAAAAAAGAGCACTCCTAACCAGTTGGACTTTGGCACAAGCCAGACACCACAGCAAGGGGTTTCAAGGGGAACTCTTGAGCCTGACCTCCCTTCCCCTCACCAATCACCTCCACTAGCTACAGACACTGGCCTGCTATCCCTTCCACTTCTAGCCTCTCAGACAATCGGAGGGCTGCTCACTGTACTTAACTGCTGTCCCCACCAAATGGTCCATCTGCACAGCAGCCTGTCTGTGCAAAGAACCATGTTCTAAGGATAGTGTAGTTGTCTGCCTTAAGTCTGCTGGAGTCAGCTGGTAGGCAGCCAGTCTGCCAGCCACTTTGCACCACTTTCCACAGGACTCCAGTGTATCTCAGTAAATGTAAGGACACTGCAGTTCTATATAGAGCTATTATATTACTGTATAGGTTATTGATGCCCCAGTTTTCAAGTTGGCTTCTTGCCTGTAGCAGCTGTAACTCTGTTCTTTGATACAACTATTTTAAGTCTGTATTCCCCCTGTTGCCATGATTTATACATATTTATTTATTTATCTTTTTGCTTATTGGGTAAGTTCATTAGGCAAGAGCTTGCCTATTTTCAGGCATGGTCCAGGACAGTACATAACAGGTGAACAAGCAAATTAACACTGGTCAAGAATACAAGCATTACTGTGGGTCAATAAAGGATGTGCCTAGGATTACAGACTAGTAGTGGGTATGAATTCAAAGCATTTAGGACAACATCAGAAGTGCCTTAACTTATAGACTAGGGGTGGGTACAAATAAGAGAAGAGTACAGGTAACAACCTAGAAATAGCTCTGGAACAGTAAGGCAGAAGGAAAAGCAAGACTGGGCAGTAGGAGATCAGAAGTACGAGCATTTGTCAGAGGTTCAGAGGTGGTGGAAGAGATCTTTTATGAAGATAGTATGGGAGTTGAAGATACATAGGTGAGCAAGTAGGGAATTCCAGAAATTAAGGGAGTAGTGGGTAAATGCCTGTCCACCCATCTTAGTGGAGCATTTGGGAACAGTCATCAGGGCCTGTGTAGAAGACCACAGAGAGTATGCATGGTCTGCAGGAGAAAATAAGGAGGTCAATGTGGCAGGTTGGAGGATCTAATAATGTTGTCAATGAAGCAGCCAAGAATGTAGGAATGCCTGGAGGGAGAGGATAATCAGTTTAAGGATAAGCAAAGCAGGCAGTGGTTGGTGAGCTGAGGGTAGGAAAAGGCGAACCTGCATTCATTGTTGTAAACAATGTTCCATTTGTAAAGGCAGCCGACGGTGGCCTGGAAAAAAGATGGGAGTGTGTACAGAGTGTAGGAAGTAGAACTCCCCGGGCTATAGCAATGTGTGCAGCTGGGGTAAGGGCATGATGGATACGGTAGGCCAGGCCAAGCTTGGAACTGATGGATCTACAAATGTCATTAATGTGCAGGGAGTAGTCAAGGTGGTCCAGAGTGACCCTGAGGTATCTAAAGGAATGGATCAAAGATACAGGGGATCCATCCAGACATTGAATGGAGAGCTTGGAGGCAGAGGTACGTGTCTTATGGGGGGACCTAAAGAGCATAGTCTGGGTCTTGGGAATGTTGAGAACAAGACAGTTGTGGGAGATCCAGGTTTGGATTGCGTACAAGTCAGAGGTATGTAAATGAGATCTGTTTCTTTTTCTCTACCTGTTTCTGACTCCTTATTTTGGGCCCCCTACTCTTCTGTCTCTGAGGTGCTTACACACAGATCCTTCCTGCTTATACCTACACCAATCCCCTTGTCTGCATGTTCCTGTTTCTTTTCCCCCTGTGCTGCTCTCATGCTTACCCTTCCACTTATTTCTAGACAGTCATGCCGACTTCCTATATTGGGTCCCCCTATGTTTTTCTCTCTCTCTGAGCTGCCCACACTTAACTCCCTACCTAGTTCCCTAACCTCTTGTATTTACTTGTAAATTCTGTGATATCACTCCCCACTGTCTTTCTTCCATGTTTCTGGTTACTCTTTCTCTCATTCCCCTATTGTTTTCCCTAGTTTTCCTCCCACCTACTGGCTTTCCTTCACCACCACCCTTCATCTTCATCCCCCCCACCATCCCCTCCTCCAGCCTTCCCTCTCTCTCTCTCTCCCATTCCTCTGGCTTCCTGGGTCCTACTGCCTCCTTTCCTCTTACCTCCACCTTGAAGGTCTCAGGTCTCTTCTTCCCTGCTACCCCCTGCCTCCCCATTCTCTCTTCCCCCACACTTTCCTTATAAATGTCTCACAGTCTCCTTCAAGCTCCTTGTCTCTCTGCTGCTTTTATTGGCAAGTCATATTGAGCCCAATCCTGGCACTGCTTACCTTTTTCCCACTCTTCTCCCCAAAGGACTGGGAGTGGCACATATCAACATCTGTAGCCTCCTCCCAAAGGTTGATAAGCTACAACCACTTATAATTAATCTCAAACCAGATGTGTTGATTATTGCAGAGGCTTTGTTATCCTTCCAGATCCTTGATACCGCAGTCACTATCCCTGGGTACTATAGTTGCTCAGATGGATCAGGGCAAATCTGGACCTGATATCTGCCCTTTTGTGGCAGGATAGTGGTTCTGCCAGATACTTCCACTATCTGCCTGTGTATCCGTCCGTTGGATCCATGGTTGGATCCCGCGTTATCCGACGGCTGGATCCAGGGATCTGACACCAGATCCCTGAACCTGGCACCAGATAACATGGGATCCAACCTCCGTATTCGGCCAGATCCTGGGATGGATCTAACTCGAATAGTGCCACCATCCACCAGATCACTAGCAGATCCACGGTGGCACAATCTGAGCAACACTATTGGGTACACACTCACCTGACAGGATCATGCTAAGAGGGGTGGTGGAGTTGACATCTACCTCTCCTCTAAAAACCAGTCTGAGCCTGTACTTGCTGTCACCTCACCCTCTGAGTAAGAGCTACTTCTCCACAAACACTCTCTCCCTTTCTCTGTCCCTATCTTTGTGGCTGGAGTCTACTGCTGCCCTGATCTGTCCCTCCCATCAGTCACCAAGCTCCTTACCACAGTTTTCTCATATGCTTCATCTAAAGAGCTACTCATCTGACGTGACTTTAACCTTAACTGACTTTCCCCATCTCTGACTAAATTGTGCCAGAACATTAAGTGCCTCCAGCTTACCCAGATGATCTCTGACCCAACCCAGTGAAATCATATATCCCTCAACCACTCCTTACTGGACTGGGTTCTTACCTCTCACCCCCACCATATCATTGATGCCGGCACCCTCCCCAATGCCCTCAGTGACCACCATATGGTCTATTGTGTGCATAAAATGCACCGTCCCAAAGCCCTTCTTCCCAATTCCTCCAGATCTGGTTCTTCCAGTCACTGGACTTGTCATCTCTCAATGCCGACCTGGTAGCTACCGACTGGTCTCCCATCTCTTCTGCCAATAACATCAAAACTGCCCTCCATAATTTCAACACCAAATTTCTGTCAATCTGGGATAGTTAGGCCCCCTCTGAAAAATCAGGGTCCATGGTTCCCACCTCCCAAGGATCTCAGCTGAATTGCTGGCCTGCTTCCATGCATGTGACCTTATCTGATGGACTCATAAGTCCTCTGGCTCCCCTGCTGGCCTACTCAAGTACTTGTTCTTTTGCAAATACCTGTACCATAGCCACCAGGCCTGCCAGGTCTGAATACTTTGCCTTCATGTTCCAGAAAAAACTTCAATCACCCCTCTAAGTTCTGGATGGTTATCCATGCCCTCGTCTCCCTACCAACCCAGTCCTCCTCCCTGTGTTCAAGGTGGATGACACTGTCAGGTCTGACCCTTTATGTGTTGCTTCAATGTTCAAGTCATTCTTCACTTCTTCTCTTCTCTCCCCCTCCTCATCATCTCCCCCTCCCCATCCTTCTCCTCTATCACACCTTTTCTCCTTCTCTCTTATCACCTCTGCTGCTTCACTTAAGGCCCCCTTGCTCTTAACCCTCTCAAGGTCAGAAGCCCTTTTGGTCTTGACCCCAAGATCCTCTATCTCTCCACCCCAGCCATTGCTTTACCTATTACCCCCCTTCTCACCCTCTCTTTCTCGCTTGCCTATGTTTCTGACTCTTTTAAACAGGCCACTGCCATACCCCTCCCCAAAGGAGGGGGGCCCCTCCTTTCCTGCCAACTACCACCCTATCTCCTTGCTCTCCACTTTGGCCAAAATCCAAGAACACATTCTGCTATCTCAGCTTTCCCCTTCCTTGGTTCATCCTCTTTCTTCACCCTTTTTCAGTCTGGATTCTGGAAATTTCACTCCACCACCTCCTCCCTCCTCCTGCTTACTGACCTCCATTCTCTCCGGCATGGATCGGGGCCTGATCACCTCAGCCATTTTGTCGACTTGGCAAAAGCCTTTGACACTGTTGCTCGCTCCCTTCTCCTACATAAGCTTAAGGCAGCCGGGCTCTCTGACTCCTCAATTAATTAATAACATTCCTACCTTGAGGGGAAGGTCCCAAACTGTTCAAATTGGGAATTCCCTATCTCCCCACTTCCTGTCAGCTCTGGTATCTCCCAAGGGTCTGTCCTTGGCCCAATTCTTGTCTCGATCTTCCTGTATGACCTCCATGCTGCCTGCTGCTCCGCATCCATTGATTTGTATGCTGATGATACGATATTATTGGTCTCTAGCTCCTCTCCCTCTGACCTCATGGCCATGCTTCAGGTGGATTTCTCTAACATTCAGAAATGGTTCCAGGAAAAACAGCTGTCCCTCAATGCCAAGAAAATTATAACCATGATCTTTGGCACTAGGCAGAAGCTTGCTAGGCTGACCTACCTCCCCTACTTTCACACCCTAGATGCAGTTGAAATCGAAGATGTTCCCTCATTTAAGTGCCTCAGGGTCTTGCTTGACTGGCAACTTGACTTTGCAGTGCATGTGGATGCCATCCACAAAAAAATACATCCCAAACCTGGTGTGCTCTACTGGAATAAAGGCTGCATTCCTCTTCCTCTTCTTGTTTGCCAAGTCATTCTCTTGAAAATGATATTCTCCTTCTTTGACTGTGGTGACATAGTCTACAGTACTGCTCCCAAGTCCACCCTAGCCAGACTGGATCCTCTCTTCCACTCCTTCTGTCACTGTGCTCTGGACTGTCTGCTTCACACCCACCATTGCTCCCTGTACTTCTCCCTCTCCCTCACCTCCATTCAAGCTAGACACCTCACTCATTGTGCCTTCTTCATCTCTAAATATTGGCTAAGCTTCCTCCCCATCTAATGTACTTTCTCCCCCCCACACACCCTTTGCATCTCTGGCTGTCATTCTTTTGTGCTGCCCTCAAGGAAAACTTTGTTGACCAGGCTGCTTTCTCCTACCACTTCCCCAAATTATGGCACTCCCTCCCTCTAACTATCTGCTCTCTCAGTGTTTTCACTTCTCCTGCAATTGCCCCTGATAACTGTCTCTGATCCGCTGCTCGCAATCCATCACCCCCACAAGTCTCCCTTTCTATCCACTCTGCATTTGACTAGCCCCCCTTCCTGCTCCCTATAGGGTCTAGCTTTGCACCTTCATTTAACCCTTCAACACCTCAGCATTTTCGGATCGTAGTTCTTGAATGGCACCTCCTAACGCTGTTATTCCCTCCAAATCCTCATTGCACAGTTTACTTTCCTCATCCTCACATAACTTGCTCATGGAGGGGCATGTCCTGGATGTGGTTCTGGCAGATGGGGATCTAGTAAGGGACCTGGTTGTAGAGGACCCCCTGACTGGGAAAGACCACAATACTGTCTGGTTTCAAATAAGCATGGGGAAGGGGGGTGAGATCTAGGACACTGGCAATGGACTTCAGGGGGGCTGACTTGTGGGCATGGGAAATATTCTCAAGGATCACTTGAAGGGGATTACATCAATGACAAGTGTGGAAAGGAGATGGGATGTCATAAGATGGGGACTTCATGAGGCAGTCAGGATCTGCGCTAAGTTGAAACATAAGGGAGCAAGGTCACATAAACTATGCTGGTGGTCCAGTGAGGTACAGATAGCGGTCAGAGAAAAGAAGGTGGCCTACAAAAAATATAAAACGACAAGAGGGGATAGGGATAAGAAAATGAACCATTTTGCATCTAGAAAAGTCACCCGGGTGGTGAGGGGAGCAAAGTCCAGTAAAGAGCAGCGGCTGGCACAGGGGATACAGGGAGGGGAAAAGGGGTTTCCGCACATTGGGGAGTGAAGAAAACTAAGGGCCATCTCAACAGATTGAGATCAGAAGGAGGGTTGGTGGATGAGGCGAGGGACCAGGCAGAGGTATTTAATGAGTACTTTGCCTCTGTGTTCACTAGGGAGGGGGGGATATCTACAAAGCAAGGCATTATGGGGATAGAAGCAGCAGTGAGTGGGATCAGGGGAGCAACAGAAATGGAGCAAGAGGGAGGGAGAGGTACCCAAGGGGTGTCACATCTGGAAAAGGATAAAAAGGCCAGTAAGGTGGAGGGGATGGATGATGCTATCTCCACCAAAAGGGTGTGATTAGCCCTCAAGGCCCTAAAGAAAGACAAATCTTCTGGGCCGGATGTTATTCATCTGAGAGTACTATGGGAATTGGTAGACATACTGGCTGCACCCCTGGCAGAGCTCTTCAACAGGTCACTTGAGACAGGGAGGGTACCTAGGGATTGGCGAGAGGCACATGTGGTGCCAATCCATAAAGGGGGGTTGAGGGAAGTACCAGGTAACTATAGACCCATCAGTTTGACCTCGGTGGTGAGAAAATTATTGGAGAGTATACTAAAGGAACGATTGGGGGTGTACTTGGAGGAGGTGGGAGGTCTGGATAGTCGGCAACATGGGTTTGTGCCAGGTAGATCATGTCAAACCAATCTTGTGGAGTTCTATGAATGGGTAACATCAGAACTGGACAGGGGAAAGCCTGTGGATGTATTATTCTTGGACTTCAGCAAGGCGTTTGACTCTGTCCCCCACAATGGTCTGGTGGAGAAAAATTATGGGGTTAGGAGTAGGCCCTTTGATGGTCAGATGGATTGAAAACTGGCTAGCTGGATGCACCCAGAGAGTAGTGGTCTGTGGGGAGCTCTCGAACCCTAGAGAGGTTGGTAGTGGGGTACCGCAGGGCTCGGTCCTGGGTCCGATCCTGTTTAATACATACATATCGGACATCAGGGAGGGTATAGGGTGTGAAATGAGTCTCTTCGCTGATGACTCCAAGATGGGAGCAGTAGTTGAGGGAGATGAGGGGAGGTTGGCCCTGCAAGGGGACCTAGACACCCTGGAAAGCTGGGCTTGCACATGGAAATTAAATTTCAATATCACCAAGTGCAAGGTGTTGCATCTTGGGTGGGGAAACCCTAAACACAGGTACACCCTGGAAGGGGAGGTGCTGGAGGCCTCAATAGGGGAAAAAGACCTAGGGGTCATGGCGGATGCATGTATGAATAACTCTGAGCAGTGCAGGAGAGCGGCTAGCAAGGCAAACAGGATGTTGGGATGCATCGTAAAGGGGATCACCTCTAGGAGCAAGGAAGTGATTCTGCCGCTGTACAATGGACTGGTTAGACCACACCTTGAGTACTGTGTACAGTACTGGAGACCACACTTGAAGAGGGACATACAGCTCCTGGAGAGGGTACAGAGGAGGGCAACTAAGATGATACGAGGGCTAGGGGACTTGACGTATGAGGACAGACTTGAGGAGCTCTGCCTGTTTTCATTGGAGGAGAGGAGAGACAGGGGGACATGATTGAGGTCTTCAAGTACCTCAAGGGAATAAATAGGGTAAACATGGAGGGATCTTTAGACTTAAGCAGGAGGTATCACCAGAGGGCATGGTTTGAAGTTGGAAGGTGGAAGGGTGAGGGGAAAAGAGGAGGAGGTTTTTCACTGAGAGGGTGGTGGACCCTTGGAATGCGCTGCCTGGCGAGCTGGTTCAGAGATCCACAGTGGAGGGCTTCAAGAGAGGGTGGGACAGACATAGAAAGTGGATGTATCAGATGATGGCCTGTCCCAGGGGGGTGGGGATGGATGATAGGGGTTTCTGGAACACAAGGGAGGGGAGGGCCTCGGCACCCAACTAGGAATCTGAGGTTCGAGCAGACTCGATAGACCGTAAGGCCTAATCTGCTGGCAAATAGTATGTTAGTATGTATGATGCTTAGTTCCTATTCTACCTATTATGTAGTTTTTAATTGTTATAATTTTTGTACTCTGTTGTAATTTTTGTTCTTGATTTCTTCATTGCCCTCCTTTCCCCCCTTCCGCTAGGACACATCTGGAAATGAGCTGTTATCAGCTCAGTACTGTATGTCTTTCCTTGTGAAACTTTTGAAATAGAAAAGGCATCGCTGACTCTGTCCACTTCAGCAGCATACAAGACTCTAGGGAAGTAATTGAAGTTATCGTACTGCAGCAGTAAATAGTTTAAATTATTCACCTTGAGTCTTATGAACTGCTTTTTTGTGGGAGTATTTGCAAGGTTTGCGAGCCTTAGCAGCCACACATCTTTGATCTAGTGAAGACAATAGTTTTGCACTGTGAGAGTTCTGATGCAATCTGATCAGTTCCAGAACCCAATAACATTGGCTGGTGGAGGCCCTACATCAAACATGTGCTGTGAATTTCCATTCTATTTATGTCACTGGGTCTCAGAACTGATCTCTAATTACAAAAATGAATATCAGACAGGCATGAGCTGCATCAGCAAGGAACTCAAAAATGAACAGACAAGATTATTTGAAAAAGTACAGCACGGAATATATGAAGGGTACAAAAATGCCCACATCTTTAATTATATTACAAAATAAAGAAATGTTTCTCTCTCCTTTAGGGAAAGGATTTAATAGTTCTTAAAAGTTTGCACATCCAGTATTTCAGTTAGCCCAATGAAACACTTTTCTTTTCTTTGCTATAGTGCATAAGAAAGCTTTTACAAAATTCCCTCAAGCAAGTATAACATCAAACATAAGACTTACCAAGGAAAGCCCAAAGCCCAGCACAGACATTAATATATAACAGCATCATCAATACGTGCTCTGACCAACATTTTGTGCAAAGCACTCAATTACACAGAAAGAGACTGTGTGCATCGCCTAACAGAAGCTTGTTGGCCAGCCACTGTACTAATCCTGTTTGTCACAAAGCTGATGGATAACACTTGTCAGGATGAACTGACTCATCTCAGGGACACAAGCCTTTCTTGTTACAGTCCTGTGAACATGGCAGATGAAAGATAAAATGTTCTAGTAGCTGACAGAGTAACCTGTAAATGCCTGTCCCAGGCAATCTACTTGTCAGCTTTTCTGGCTAAGATAGGAGACGTGTGCCATACTTGTCAGACTTGTGTCATTCTTCCCAAATCTTTCAACATTCTTATCTCTCAGGCTATTTTTTTTTTGTTTTATTGTTCCTTTGCCAGGTACAACTTACTGTACAAAGTTGAATAGATTTTCAGAGTATAAAAATGAATATCAGTCAGTAGTTTACATGATAATCACTGTATTTTAGGTCAACTGAATTTGGGGTTCAGTAAAAAAAAATAAAAGTAAAACACTTCTGTTAGCATTTTTAGGTTCATCTGACAGGCAATTTGGCCTAGTGGTTCGAGTACGCTGTTGTGGATCTGGGGACAGGGTTGGAATTCTACAACTACAACTTACTGTGTGATCCTAAGCAAGTCATAACCTCCCGGTGCTTAACGACTTTCTTATTTCTCTCTGCTCTGTCTCTGTGCTGCATAAATCTCCTTGTGCACTACAAACAGCAGCAAATATCCCCCCCTCCCTCTTCTGGATTGTAAAGCACTTAAGGATACAGACTGTGTGAAAGGTGTTACATAACACCATTTTCTTCCTTAAGAAAACATTTAGAATCCCCATTCTCTATACCTTATCATACAGTGCCTCTCTGTCCCAGATTAATTATTCTTTCTTTTTGAAACTTTGTTATGAGGATACTCCCACTAAGCTGGAGCTTATTTCTATGAGTGACTCACAGCAGGCAGTGAAACATCAATAACAGAGTGACACAGCAGGTAGATGTGCGTGAACAATGAATGCACGGCACTGTACAACTACAGTAATAAACTCCAGAAAAAGAAGAAACATATAGAAAGTGTACAAAGTACATCAGTTAGGGGGGCAAAGAGGATGAGAGGAAGGGGAGAAGGCAGCCAGTTTATGGAAAGATAGTTGTAACAGAGTCATGGTGATGTAGAATTCAGACAACAGATTTCAGTGAATTTCAAGCTATAGAATAGGGTAAAAGGCAAAACAGGTAAATAGTGAGGGATGGGTGGGGCATGGGTTGTTGCAATGTGGAGACAGGAGGATATTAGAAGGACCAATAATCACTTTATTACAAGCCCAGTGTGCCTCATGGGGAAGTTGCTGTTCCACGCTGTACAACGGCATTTTAAAGAATAAATTCATACTGCCCTCAGCTATGCAATACAAAGAAATCTTTATGAATGTGAAAACACTACCACTGTGTTCCTAACTCCTACCACCATGATATTGTATTGTGTACCCAATTATATCTCTTTTTCTGTCATGTTTAGGGTTAGATGTATGTACATAGTATGTTCTACTTATTATATAAGCAATGAGACACGATGGGGTGTGCATTAGACAGTTCTAACACATGGTCAGGAGTGTAGTAAACCATGGGGCCACAGGACAATTGTCTTCAGCCCCTGGCTGTGTGTTAGGTAAGCAATAAAACATGACGGGGTGTGGGTTATGCTCTGATAAATGCAGGCCTGGAGCGTAGTGAGGCATGAGGCCACAGGCAGAGTGCCTTATTGCTCCTAGAAGTGTGTTTATCAGAGCATAACCCACACCCCAGAGTGTGTTATTGGGAATGAAGGCCTGGGGCGTAGTGAGGCATGAGGCCACAGGCTGAGTGCCTTATTGCTCCTAGAAGTGTGTTTATCAGAGCATAACCCACACCCCAGAGTGTGTTATTGCATTTACTAAATGGGTATATGTTGAGAAATATTGTAACTTTTCCCAAGTAATTGAAAAATATTAAAAGCTTTTGTTTTGGGGTGAAAAATAAGACCTCTGCATTATTGTATCAGTATGGATGCTGGAGAGCGAGGATGATGTGGTAGAAGGGAGTCTCAAATTATCTGAAGTTACCTGCACTGTTACAAAAAGCACCTGCAGAGTTACTGTTTTTAGGGAGAGAGAGAGTCTGAAACTATGGGGAGCAAGTCTAAAATTATCTTCACTGTTAGAAATGGTACCTGCAGAGTTAGGGTTTGTAGGCTGTTTGTTTATCCTCTGCAGTCTCATTCCCACTCGCCAGACTCCTCCCACTTGCTTTTAATTAAATATACAATTCCTGCCGCTCCTAAATTTACTTTTTTTAGCATTAAGTTTACCTGTAACAACAGGAAGGAGATCATGTTATGTTTGTAAAGAGTGACTGCAGTGGGTTGCTAGACTGCTGGCAACCCAAGATTTTCCTAATAGTCTTGCCAGCAGCACATTACCATCTGCGGTAGCGACTGTCACAAAAGTACCAGTGGTCTCACTTTCTGTGGGTTGACAGGCAGAGGAAGACACTGCAGATACTTCAGCCACAAAAAAGGAATGCTTACAGATAAGGTCTGCAGATTGAAAGCAAGAGTGACACTGGTTACTATAAAAAAAGGGGGATTTTGTGATAAACGAGTGTTCTTTTTTAGAGAGAAACAGAGTGGCTGTTTCAGTGGCTTATGTGTTTGTGCAACTCGAGAGTTCAGCATGTAGGATCAGGATGAATGCAAGATGTCTTGCCAGTGGTGGCGCAAGGATATCCTGAGTTAGTGGGTCACTGGTGGTGGCTCTTGTTTTTTCAGTGTGGTAAAACCAAAATAAAATGCATAGCTGGCAAGGGCCGTCAGTCAATCAGGTTGCTTTTCTACCTCTACCCATTTTGTAAAACTGTCTAATGCACATCCCCAGAGTGTCTTATTGCACCTATAAATTGGGTCTGGCTATTTTACATGGATTTAAAAGTTTACATTTGTATGTTTTAATAGTAAAACAAAAATGAAATCTTTGATGTGTTTTTACATAAAATAGTTCCTCCGTCTTCATCTAATTTGTTTTTGCCCCTAACTGTTTTTACTTATAATGGCCACTATAGCTGTGGTTCCAGCTGGTTATAATGGCACCCCCCCAACGCATACACTGAAGGAGCTAAAGTTTAAATAGTTTGCTGTTTACTTTAAATGC
The DNA here is from genome assembly GCA_016271365.2 of Neoceratodus forsteri. NCBI lineage: Eukaryota > Metazoa > Chordata > Ceratodontiformes > Ceratodontidae > Neoceratodus > Neoceratodus forsteri. Next base: position 1,649,520,402 of record CM057450.1, read on the forward strand.
TAAATTAATGGTACATCAGGGACTGAAGGAAGACCAAGGAAGGGATAGTGAGGCTTAATAAAGGGAGGGGGTGGGCAGAGGGTGACTGTGAAAAGGCAGAGATACTAAACAAATATTTTTGCTCAGTATTCACAAATGAAGAGGGGGAGGTACCTAAACCAAACAATAGAAACACTCTGGATACAGGAGTTGATACCAGCCCATTTACAGAAGAAAGGGTTCTGAAAGAACTCTTAAAACTGAAGGTGGACAAAGCAATGGGGCCTGATGGGATTCATCCAAGGATTCTAAAAGAACTAAGGGTAGAACTAGTGACACCACTGACTACCCTCTTTAACAAATCATGGGAGGATGGGGTGGTACCTGAGGACTGGAGGAGGGCAGATGTGAATCCACTTCACAAAAGTGGGAACAAGGCAGAAGCAGGAAACTACAGACCTGTTAGTTTAACCTCAGTGACAGGGAAAATGATGGAATCACTTCTGAAGGAAAGAATTGTCAAGTACCTAGAGGCCAGAGGGGCACAGGACCCAAGGCAATATGGATTCATAGCAGGAAGGTCATGTCAGACGAATCGAATAGATTTCTTTGACTGGGTGACCAAAGTAGTAGGTCAGGGTGGGGCTGTGGACATGGCCTACCTAGACTTTAGCAAGGCATTTGACACAGTCCCACACAAAAAATTAATATACAAGTTAGCCAGCCTGGGAGTAGGTCCCAAGATGGTAGCCTGGGTAAAGAATTGGCTGGAGAACAGGACACAGAGGATAATAGTAAACGGAGTCAACTCTGAAGAAAGGGGGGTTACTAGTGGGGTACCGCAGGATTCAGTACTAGTATAAGCGACATTGCAGAGGGACTGGAAGGAAAAGTATGTCTCTTTGCAGATGACACAAAGATCTGCAACAGAGTTGATATACAAAGTGGGGTGGAAAGGATGAGAAGGGACTTGGCAAGGTTGGAGGAATGGTCAAATGTATGGCAGCTTAGATTCAATGCTAAGAAGTGCAAGGTAATGCACCTGGGAAACAAAAACCCAGGGGAAGAGTACAAAATGGGGGGTGAGATACTGACAACAATAAAATGGAAAGGGACCTGGGGTAGTCATATCAGATGACCTAAAGGTGGGCCAGCAATGTGAGAGGGCAGCAAGGAGGGCTGGGGATACTGGGATGCATAGGGAGAGGCATCACCAGTAGAAAACAGGAAGTTATTATCCCTCTGTACAGACAGCTGGTCAGACCCCATCTGGAGTACTGCGTGCAGTTCTGGAGACCCAATCTCAGAAAAGACATAAACAGGATGGAGGCATTCCAGAGGAGGGCAACTAAAATGGTGCAGGGTCTGCACCTGAAGACATATGAAGAGAGACCTAAGGAACTTAATATCTATAGCCTCGAGGAAAGGAGGGAGAGGGGGGACATGATAGAAACTTTCAAGTACCTCAAGGGAATCAACAAAGTCCAAGAGGGTAGCATCTTTCAGAAAAAGAGGTGTGCAAGAGCAAGGGGGCACAATTTAAAGCTGGGGGGGGCGGCTCAGAGGTAATGTAAGGAAGTATTTTTTCACAGACAGGGTTGTAGATGCGTGGAATGGCCTTCTAGAGGAGCTTGTGGAGTCAAAAACAGTGGTGGAATTCAAGAATGCATGGGACAGTCATAAGGCAATTCTAGGGGGTTGGGGGTAGGAAGAAGTAGGCTGTTGGTTAACTAGGATCTGCAGCTTATTCATTAGGTAGGGAAATGGGCAGACTGGGTGGGCCAAGCAGTCCTTATCTGCCTTCAAATTCTATGTTTCTATGTTTCTATGAGGTCTGAGCAGACGAGTGAATGAGCCAATGAGTGGGTGAACAGACAAGTGGCCGAGATGAAAATGGCAAGCACTTGCTGTGACTGTGCTGGTAAGACAGTGAAATAAACAATAAACAATTAGTGTACTTCACCCATTTCACCCAGATGGCCCACGTTGCTTTATTTATTTTTTTTTTTTTTTGGGTTTTACCCTGTGTTTGAATGAAGTGGGATTCATAGATACATAGACACTGCCAGCAGATAAGGGCCTATGGCCCACCCTGTCTGCCCATTTGAGCTTGTAAGTTCCCTTTACATTTTCTAGAAGTCTGTTGCCCCTTACCCCTGACCTCCAAAATTTCCTTATGTCTATTCCATGCATTCTTAAATCCCATGATTGTTTCAGCCCCCACAACTTCCTCTAGCAGGGTGTTCCACTTGTCCACCACCGTTTCTGTGAAGAAATTCTTCCTCACATTTCCTCTAAATCACCCTCCCTCCAACTTCATCCCATGCCCCCTAGTCCTGGAACATCTTTTTCACTGGAAAATAGCGTATTCCTGCACCCTGTTCCTCCCTGTTAGGTACATGTATGTCTCTATCATATCCCCTCTCTCCCTCCTCTCCTCCAGGGAGTACATATTCAAATCCTTCAACCTGTCCTCATAGGACTTGTGATGCAATCCTTGTGCCATCTTTGTTGCCCTCCTTTGAACCTTCTCTACCCTATGTCCTTACGTGGGTAAGGTCTCCAGAACTGTACACTGTACTCCGGGTGGGGCCTCACTAGTGTCTTGTATAGTGGAATTATGACCTCCCTTTTCCTGCTGGTGATGCCCTGCCTATGCATCCCAGCATCCTATTTGCTTTACCTGCTGCCTTGTCACACTGCTTCCCTGCTTTGAGGTCATCAGAGATGATAACCCTAAGGTCCCTTTCCTGCTTGGTGCATGCTGTATCCTCACCCCTCCCCCAACTGATATGTTGTTCCAAGGTTTTTGTGCCCCATATGCATTATCTTGCACTTCTTTGCATTGAATTTCAACTGCCAAACACTTGACCATTCTTCAAGCTTCTGCAAGTCCCTCCTCATTCTGTTTACACCCTCTGGCATGTCCACTCTTTTACAGAACTTTGTGTCATCAGTGAACAGGGAAATTCTGCCATCTAGGTCCTGTGCAATGTCACTAATGAAGATGTTGAATAGGATCAGTCCCAGCACTGCTCCCTGTGGTACCCCACTGGTCGCTTTTCCCTCTGTGGAGAGACAGCCATTTACCACCGCCCTCTGTGTCATGCCACCCAGAAAATTACCCACCCACCGCACTACCGTCCTTCCCACTCCCATATTCCCCAGTTTAATCATCTTCTATGTGGCACAGTGTCAAAGACCTTGCTGAAGTCCAGATAGGCCATGTCCACTGCTCTCCCGGATCCACCTCCCTTGTCACCCAGTCGAAAAATTCAATGAGGTTGATCTGGCATGACCACCCCTGTGAAACCATGCTGCCTTGGGTTCTGTAGTCTGTTGGCAACCAGATGTTCTACCAATCTCTCCTTCAGTAGTGCTTTCATGATCTTCCCCAATACCAAGGTCAGGCTGACTGGTCTGTAGTTCCCTGCTTCCTCTTTGTTCCTGCTTTTGTATAAGGGGACTTCATCTGCTGTCCTCCTTCTCTGGTTCCAGTGATCAGCTAAACAGGATTGCCAGAGGTTCAGCCACCACCTCTCTTAGTTCCTTTAGGACCCTGGGGTGCACCCCATCTGGTCCCATTGCTTCATCAACTCTTATTTCTTCCAGTTCCTTTAGGACCCTTTCCCATGTACATGGACATGTGTTAATTTCTGCGCCATTCCCACCCCTTGTACTCCCTTCAGGCCCATTACCCTCTCTTCCTCAGTAAAGACTGAGCAGAAATATCTGTTCAGTATGTCAGCTTTACTGTTGTCATCCTCCATGCGGCCCCCGTCCTCCCACTTCAATCTCACTATCCCTCCCTTTGCCCTTTTTTCTCACTTATGTACCTGTAAAAGGTTTTGTCCCCTCTACCCACTGATTTTATGATGCGCTCTTCTGTCTGAGCTTTGGCTTCCCTTACTGACCTCCCTGCCTCCCTTTGCTTCTCCTGGTACAGTTCCCTATCCCCTTCTGCCCATGTCTTTTTGTATTACCGGAATGCAATATTTTGGGCTTTCACTTTCTCCGCTACCTCCTTGGAAAACAATAATGGCTTCCTCTTCCTTTTCCCCTTGCTAACATGCTTAATGAATAATTCTGTTGCTCTTGTAATCCTTATTTTAAATATTGCCCACTGTTCCTCCACCCCGATTCCCTCCCCATAAGCATGTCTCCATTTTCCCAAAATCTGCCTTCCAGGATACATGTTTTGGTGCAGTTTGGTTCTGTTCCTTCTGTGATTTCAAACCACAGTGACCAGTGGTCACTATTCCCCAGGTACTCCCCCACTGTTACCCCATCACACTGTCCCTGTTTGTGAGCATGAGGTCCAGTATTGCCTTCTACTGAGTTGGCTCCATGACCAGTTGCTTAAGGAAGGCACCTTGAAGGGAGTCCAGGATAAATCTGCTCCTAGTTGATGTTGCTGCTGGAAGACTCCAGTCCTCATCTGGAATATTGAAGTCTCCAACCAGCACCACCTCCCCCTTGTCTGCCACCCTTTGGATGGCTAGCATCAACTCTCTATCTGTTTCTTCCTCCTGGGCTGGTTGTATGTAGCCCACCCCTGTGCTGATGGCTGACCCCATTTTGCTTTCTAGCTTAACCCACAGTATCTCTCCCCCATTTTGTTCCTCCTGGATCTCTGTGGCCTTTATGCCATCTTTTACATAAAGTGCCATGCCTCCTTCCTTCCTGCCTGCCCTGTCTCTTCTGAATATGTTACAGCTGGGTATGGCCATCTCCTAGTTGTGGTTATTATTACACCAGGTCTCTGTGATGGCCACAATGTCCAGGTCCAACTGCACCATGGCAGCTTCCATAGCCTCCATCTTGTTGCCAAGGCTCCTGTCATTGGCACGCATGGCTTTCCATGATGTGAATTTCCTGGACTGTTTAGCTATTCTACTCCAGCCCCCTCCAGGGTTGTTCTTTATCCCTGGTTCTCCCTGCTGTCTGCCCTTCTGTTGAATTTTTACCCCTTTCTGCCTATCCCCTTGGGTGCTTTTTTCCATCTTTGCACACTGCTTTGTAGAGGTAGCCCCTCCTCCTGTTCACTGGTTCCACTACTAGCTGTGGGGGGTGGGCAATTAAGTACCTTCCTTGCTGGCCTGCCACCACCCTTGGCTAGTTTAAATGCTTTTCCATGTAGCATTTAAAACTTATCATTGAGTGCTTGTATTCCCCTCCAGGATGGATGAAGGCCATCAGGCTTGAACAAGCCCCATCCCACCAGGTGGGTCCCCAGTCACTAATGAATCCAAACCCTTCCTCACAGCACCAGTTCTTCAACCATGTGTTCAAGTTTCTGGTGCATGTGCCCCTACGATCTCCCATGTCTCTCATGGGTACTACTTCTGAGAAGGTGATAGACATAGCTACTTGCTTTGGACCCTTCCCCAATTTCCTAAACTCTTCCTGAACTTCCTTAGGCTCTCCGTTTGCCAGGCCATTGGTACCTGGGTGGATAATGACATTCAGCTCACCCTCTTGTCTTGCCTTCCCAGCAATCCCCAGGATCTTCCTCCCATCCTTCCATGTTGTAGCACCTGGTAGGCACCTCACCTCCCTGTCCTCCCCCTCATGTGTTCCTAACTGGATCCCTCTAATGATAGAGTCCCCCACCAGGATTCACTTTCTCCTCCTCTGGGGTCCACTGCTCTCCCCACTGAGGTCACTTCCTCAGATGACCTCCACATCCTTCCATTCTACTTCTCTGGGTACCTCTGTTTGGTTGTCCCCATTGGCCAGTGATGCATAAGAGTTCTGGAGTGGAATAGAATTTGGATGTGCTTCTGCCTGACCACTGTAACCCTCCCTGAGCCCACTGTCATCCAAGTGCTCCTCATTCTTGGCATCCTTTGAGGCAGTGGCATTGGACTGGGTGGTGTCTGGATAGGGGCGCAGGTATTCCTGACCCAGTTTACTGTACTTCCACTCTGAGTCTGGCTATCTCTTCCCACAGACCAGAGAGAGATGCCTGCAGATAGGGCAGCACCTCAGTTTTCAGAAGATCTGCCTAAATACGGCTGCCCCGCATCCACCACATTGCACCACTCCCCACATTATACTGCACTTATACTGCTATTCCGTTAGTTGTCTTTTACTGAAGCTCTCCTTGTAGTTCCCTCTTTATTAATTTACTGTCCTAACAATCTTTCCACCGATCCTCAGATACTTTTTTTTAAGAAAAAACAAAAAATGAGTCAAAACACTTGTGGCAAAGGTAGGCTTCCTCTCCCTTATGTCCCTCCTACTCCACAGCACCTGCTAGTCCCAGTGTTTGGCTCCTGTCAATCAAATTTAACAGGGCATATAATTAAGAGTAGGGGGAGGGGTGAAAAGACAGCAAAGGAAAACTGCACCACTAAAAGCACATCAAACTAGGTTTTAAATTTTCAACAGCCCCAAAACAATTCCAAGTAAAGACTGCAAAGGAAAACAGCACCACTAAAAGCACACCAAACTAGGTTTGAAATTTCCAACACTCTCAAAACAATTCCAAGTAAAGACAGCAAAGGAAAACAGCACAACTAAAAGCACACAAATCTAGATTTCAAACAAAAACAGCAATGATCAGTTACTGCACTGCACTGCACTGAAATGAATCTGGATCCTTCCCCTTCTGGCCTCGTCTGAGAAACCAAATATTAACCTGCTACCTCAAATCTGTCTTAACCCCACCTCCAGTTATCACGTAGCTGAGGTCAGAGGTCAGACAATTAGCACCTCTTCCCCAAAATACAAGGCAAGACAGATGACAAGACAAAATTTGCAGCAAGTAAAGACAGCAAAGGAAAACAGTACCACTAAAAGCGCACCAAACTAGGTTTTACATTTTCAACAGCCCCAAAACAATTCCAAGTAAAGACATCAAAGGAAAACAGCACCACTAGAATCACACCAAACTAGGTTTTAAATTTTCAACAGCCCCAAAACTATTTCAAGTAAAGGCAACAAAGGAAAACAGCACCACTAAAAGCACAGCAGACTAGGTTTCAAATTTTCAACAGCCCCAAAACAATTCCAAGTAAAGACAGCAAAGGAAAACAGCAATGCTAAAAGCATACCAAACTAGGTTTTAAATTTTCAACAGCCCCAAAACAATTCCGAGTAAAGATAACAAAAGAAAACAGCACCACTAAATGCACACCAAACTAGGTTTTGAATTTTCAACAGCTCCAAAACAATTCCAAGTAAAGACAGCAAAGGAAAACAGCACCACTAGAATCATGCCAAACTAGGATTTAAATTTTCAGCAGCCCCAAAACAATTTCAAGTAAAGGCAAGACAGGAAAACAGCACCACTAAAAGCACACCAGACTAGTTTTCACAGTTTCTACAGCCCCAAAACAATTCCAAGTAAAGACAGCAAAAGAAAACAGCAACACTAAAAGCACACCAAACTAGGTTTTACATTTTGAACAGCCCCAAAACAATTCCAAGTAAAGACAGCAAAGGAAAACAGCACCACTAAAAGCATAAAAAAAAACCCAGCAAAGAGCAGTTACTGCATTGCACTGAAATGAATCTGGATCCTTCCCCTTCTGGCCTCTTCTGAGATGCAGACATGCAGTGCAGCATTTGGATAGGTGGCTGGGCAGAGGAACTTTGACATGGTGCAGCGACAACTGAATTCAGGGTCTTCCACAATTCATAATGTCAGGCTGTGAGTGCACCCTTCTTTTTATGTATTTATATGTTGCCATGAATTACTTTGGAGGAGTGATTGAGTGATGGGACAGTACCATCAGGCACCACAGCAGTGATTGGGATCACAGCTGTAACAATAGTCATGGCTCATACAGGAAAGCAGTTCATCATCTAACAGAAAATCAGTTTTAATTAATAACTAAACTACTATTTTTCTACTGTGTGAATCACAGAGCGTTATATGCATAGCTAAAATGGGGCACCATACAGCATATGTGGGCTAAACGAGGTGGAAAAATGGTAGCTGTAAGTTCTTGAAAATTCTACTGGCTCAAATATTTCATAGCAGTCCTATGTTCAGTTCAGTTATCTGGCCCTTGTTTTTAGCCATGCATTGGACACTTCTAATGCACGACTAATGACTAATCAAGATGCATTGTTTTCTCTTCCCATTTTGTAACTGTATTTATTTAATGTCCAGAAAGATATTATTGAGCAATAGGCTCATTCAATATAATGTCCTGGCAGACAACAGCATTTACAATAGAAGTATCACATATACAGTACATACAATAACTTAATATACATAACACCAAACACTAGCAGATCCAGCTATGCAGCAAAGTAACACCTGATTTCCCATTAGGCCAACACAAGTAACTCTTTTAGCCTACTAAGAGATTTAAATGGGAACATTTTACATTTTTTTCTGACAAAGTGCGACCCCCTTAATAAAATGGCTACCCCCTGAAAAAAATTCTAGGTTTGCCCCTGACACCAAATGTTTGTTAAGGTATTCACTGCAACAATTTAACACATCATCAACAGGGTTTTAAACTATTATCCAGTTGCACTCTTTACAGCACTCTGATAATGTAACTACTGGGTGAGGTAGGTGTCCTATAATAATCTAATGGACAAAGCTTGGAACCATTTCAGGAAATCGATCTTGACTCCCCCCACCTCCTTCCTATGGGATATTCCTCAGTTTTGTTTTGTGCATCTCTCCAGGCTGGTCACACTGTACTTGTCTCCTGAGCCTTATTTATCCCTTTTTCACTAGGTAAGACTATTGTGATTTAGCTTCACCAAGTCACTAATTCTTTGTAAACCTTTCCTAATTATTATTCTCTTACAGCAGTATGTCATCCTTTATGCATGACTTTTCTTATCTTGGGGTTCAAAATGTTCTCTTGGCTATGCTAAGTTTCCTAAGTTTGGTTGTCTACTTTGGCTATTTGTTGATTAGTTTGGGTTATGCTTCCCCTCCTTGTGGTATTTTTTGATTTTGCTTCTATCCCCAAGTTCAGATGCCAGTCCTGGTTCAATCGAGCAGTGCTGGCTTTTATCTGTAATTGATCCCCTCCTTAAAGCATGGCTTTCCACCCCATGGCCTTTTGGGTATTCCAGCTGATCTAATTTAAGAAATGTCAGAGCCCCAGGGGTAAGAAGTCTATGGTACAGCATGCCATTTATCCCCCTGCCACGCCCAAAGACTGAGCTACAAAGTCTGTGTGCTTTTTCCGATCTCCCTACAACCCAAACTTTCTGGTTGAAAAGGAAGATTATCAGCTTGATGCTTCTGAGGTTGCTCTGAACTGCAGTATACACACTGGGCGTTCCACATCACTTTCCTCAGCAGTCCTTACCTTGACAGACTGTACGTTGGGTTGGCAACATGTTTCTCTGCTCCTCCCCTATGCCTAGCCTCCTGTTCAGCAGCAATTCTGTTTTGAATCCACAGTATGTCTACACCAAGTAAGGTGCTACCCTCATATTCCTCTGACTTCAGTCCCAGCCTCACACATGACCGCATGCTGGCATTACCTTCCTGAGACTGTGTTCATCTTGCATACAGCAGTCAATTGGCTGGAGTGGTGATCATCTTTTGGAGGTTTGTTCTAGTCAGCCACTTTTGAAGTTACAAAGGGCAACCATTTTGAATGTGAGTTTCTACAACATAAGCTGCAACTGTTCTTCATTGTGGCAGCCAGTCAGGCACAGAGTGATGGCCATTTCAGTGAGATACCATCTTAGGTGTCTGCAGTGATTGGCCATCTTGTGTGGGTCACAACTAACATCTTGTGGAGGGCATTATTTGTTCCATTCAGAGACTTTCTTCTCCTTTAGGGTGACTTTTCCACTGCTTGCCCTTCTGATTTAAGTACTCCAGCTTTAGAGTGCCACAGTATTCTGTATGTCATCAGCCTTTATTTATATATTTGTTTCAATTTTACTCTTTTTTTATTTTTAATCATGTCTGCCTGCTAGCAACCATGTGGCTCAGCACCCTCATTGTTCTCACTCACTCTAAAAGAGAGCAAAGGCAGTGTGTCAAGGAGTCAGCCAATGCAGAAAGGAGGCAGCCAACCCCAAATGCAATGAATGAAGACAGATCCCATATTCTAGAGACATTGAATTCACAAAAGGCTAAACTGCTGTGAAGCAGAAAAATCTCATTGCACGTGCTCCATTTGTAAGTTGTGCAATACAACATTTCTTCTTCATGGCAGCTTAGCCTTTTGCGAATTCTGTGTCAACAGAGTGCAGATTTTTTCTTCATTCTCACTTGCTGTAACCTTGCATTCCCCAAGTCAGAGCTTGAGCAAGTCAGTATGGGTCACACCAGGAGATGCTGCATGATGTGCTTAAATATCCTGCTCATAAACCAGGCTGGAGACCTTTGCTTCCTTTGTGTGGTCAATGCAGACACTCAGAACAACTCCTAAAGGGCTGATACCTCCACAGAAGACAATTGGGGTGACTCACCAGACAACTTCTACTCAGCAGCAATGGCTGAGATTTTTCAAAAACAAACAGACTGCATTGACACCCTGGTAACCCACAAGAAACCCAGGGAAGAGAGAGATGACTCATAGCCAGGAAATACTCCTAAGCCAAAAAGATCCAGGATACAGCCTGTCAATCAGTACAACCCCGACAGTGTTATCTCAGAGAGTGATGAGTCTGACATGGAGCAGGAGGAAAGGGAGGACCTAACTGCCAAACAGTGCCCAATGTCACCATTCCCAAAATCACATGAATCCTAAGAGACCCTGAAGTTTGAAATTCTTTCAATGCCCACTAAACAGAAACTAGATCACCTAGTGAGAGAACGCACTAAGTCAGAGGCTTTTTTCCCTATCTGTAAAGCCTTAGAAAACATCTTGAATGATGAATGGAATGTGCCAGACCTGGTAAAGACAAAAGAGAAAAGACCCTTCAACAAAAGGTACCCATTGCCAGGAAACAAACTGGAAACATAGGGAAGGGGCCTCCAAAATTTGATCCTCAAATAACAGCCCTGAGCCAGTCTACTGCCCTTCCCTCGGATGACTTCAATGCCATAAAAGATCCAGTGGATTAAAGAGTAGAGGCTATTGTGAAGAAGACCCACAAAATGCTGGGAATGATTAATACAGCACCCACAGTATCAGTCTATACTACTAGAGCTATTCTCAGATTTTTTTAATTTTTTTTTATTTGAAAGCTTATGTGACCAGGAGAGATACATGGAGCAGCGGCTCATTTCCAGGTCTGACCTGGAGAAAGGGAATGGGAATATGTGCACAGATACAAACTGATTTACAGAATCAGATTAAGCTGTTGGTGGTCTTTTTAGTTCATTTGGGGAAATTTGTCAAGGACACTGGGGAAATTCCCCAGCTCTCCAGTAAGGGAACCATTGACCATTTACAGAATGGCCAGTTCATCAGAGTCCACAGCAAGGATGGACATTTTGGAGGCTGGGGAGTGGGTCTCCTACCCTACCTTACTGCAGCAAGAGGCTGAAGAATTCTTTGACACATCAGGCACTCCAGGTGCATGGCAGGCAGAGAAGATGGATTTTACTCTGGATGTTCAGGATAATACACCAGTAAAAATGGAAGCAGTCAGCATGAACAGAATGGACACAGATCCTCAAAACTTGCAAAATCAGTCTGCATCAACTTTACAAGCCCTCCTTCAGGTGGAGGAGGAACGCTTTATCAAATGGAAAAAAGAACTCTCCAAGGCTTTGGAAGGGATGAAATCTGCAGATGTCCATAAGGCAGGCTTGGCGTTTCCTAGCAACCAAGCCATACATTCCAGTAATTCCATGGCAACCAGCTATAAGAGTACCTCTGAGAAACAGTATTTACCTAAAATAATCTTTCAATCCTCCCACACTGACCAGCAGAAAGCCACTGTTTTTTTTTTTTATTTTCGCTACAAGCGAAGCAGCACTCAGTGCACAAAGTTATTAAACCTGCTGAACCAAATACAACTTCTTGGGTGGATTGCTCAAAAATGTACAATGCTCCATGGAGAGTAGAGTGCTCTCTGAAAGCAACTGGATGGGCACGTTCACCCACAATGGGAGATTGGATTTCAGGATTTCACCCATACAGATCCCTGGGGTAAGAATAGAAGACACAAAACTTACCAAACAAAATGTTACGTCACGGACTACTTTTTCTAAAGCATCAGAAATTAGCAAGGATTGTGGGGCTCAGGAGGGTGGGGAAATGGAAAAAAACTAGATGAAGGAAACAGAGTTGGTAAGTGATTCTCCACTAACAGTTCCTCCAGAACTTAAATTAACACAGAACCCTGTGTTAAATATAAGGGAAAGTGCAGCAGATCTTCTCCGGCCCCCCCAGGAAGACGATATTACTGACACCACAAGTGAAACATCAAGTCTCTCAAATTACACAGAAACTTTGTTTGATACCAGAAATACTGGACATAAAGACGACACACCTAATGCTACAAATACAGATCAGACTAGACAAAATTCTCGCCCTTATGCCTCTCTCTTTCAAACCCCAGTATATCCAGCTAAGAGGCACAATGCAGTCCAGTTACTGTATAAAGGATGGATGGATTATTTTCCGAACAGACTCTTTGTGACTAGAACCCTCCTCAAAGAAAACTTGCATTTCCATGCAGCAGAAATTTATGCATTAATCCATGTGTCTGGGGAGTCCTCCTTTACAGTGAGCTTTAAGCTCACTAGCAGGCTAGAGAAATTTTAGACCAGGTATCAAGCAGTTAAAAATACACCCTTGTGGTCACCATTTGAGGTTATACCCTTAACAAAGCCTGCGCACATAACAATTACAGTATTGCTTAGAAATGAGGGGGTGAGCATCACAGACCTAACTTACTGGCTGAAGTAGCATTGCACAGTTCTGGGGCACCTTGAAGCCATTTTTGATTCAGAGAATATATGGACAGAGGGATGGAGAATAAGGGTCATCTTACACTCTAATGAGACAGGGTTACAGCATCTTCCCAATTGTTTTTTTCTAGGTAGGGATTAGGGGTCCTGTTTTATGCAGGATAGCCCAAAACCTGCTACAAGTGTGTATCACCAGGGGCATATTAGCAGTGTTTGTGATCACCTTAGATGTACTCTGTGTAATAATTTGGGACACACGAGTGGTCAATGCAGAAGTGAGGCCATCTGTAATTTATGTGGCACAAAGGGACAGTCATATTCAAGTTGTCCCAAAGCAGCATATAGTCAGGCAGACTCAGCAGACACTGAAGAACAAAGGTTGCTAGTTACTATAGCTCAGAGGGCCCATTCTACCACCCAAAGGTTTCACACCAACCCCCACACAAACACACACACAACAAGAGAAGGTTTCAAGGGAAGTTAAAGAAGCTACTGACTAGGATGCCTCCCCCAAGAAATCATTCACTTAGGTACTTCTGAAGGAATCATGACAGCTGCTATAGTGATAACAGAAGTACCAGAAACTCCCATACCTTTAATGCCACAGTTATGCCCCCACCACCACAAACTGGTGACCAGCAAATAAGGAAGATGGTCACTAGGCACAGACAGGCTCTGTTACAGTCAGCACCCAAAGTACCTAAAATTTCAGTTACACCCACATCCAATAGGTACCAGGTCTTACAGTCAACCCCAGAGCTCCCAGATAATGACTTGGACGATTCCCAGGCTGGAGCCGGACAACAGAAGATAGTTTCAGAAATGATCTCAGTGAAGTAGAAGGAGCAGTAGACACAATGCAAGAAGGAAAGAAATCTGCAGGGAAAAAGAAACGGGGGGGGGGGAATCTAAAACCACAAAAAGAAAGCCACCCTGAGTCTTACGAAAATAGAACTACACCACACCCCATAAAATCTCATGACATAGCCACTAACTTTTTGTTCTATTAATGTGAACAGCAACAAGAATAATAGCAAAAAGAGGGGCTGTATTTTCTCATTTGAGGGTGAATAAAGCAGAGGTAATTTTCTTACAGGACACCAGACTTTACACAATAACAGAAATATCAATGGCAACAAAGATATGATTTTCTGGTGTATCATACTGGTCATTGGGTTTGGAAGCCTGTTCAGGGATAGGTATTTCATTTCATAACATTACAGTAAAAATTCTTAAGCTTATAGACCTGATAACAGGAAGAGTTATGATACTAGACATTAAATATCAGAACTCCAATATTAGGCTGATAAATATTTATGCTCCTCAGAGGAAAGCAGACAGGGTCGAGGTCATTCAGCAAGTACAGCAGTATTTATTCACCTCCCAAAACATAGTTTAGGGGGGTGATTTTAATTGTGATTTATCTGCATGGGACAGAGGATGCAATGCAAATACTCAGAAGATTTTTTGCGACATGTCTTATTTAAAAAAAGTAATACAAACTGCTAACCTTGTTGATACATACTTTATTATTTGAAAACTACTAGAACAGGTCCCACCTTCCACAAAGGAGTGTTGGCCACAAAGATTGATTTATTTTTCATATGCAAAACTTTGCCAGTCCAGGCAGTATATATTACCCCAGTATGACCAAAAGTCATACAGATGAGAGATTACTCAAACTTTGACTTAAACAACTTCCATACCGACCTCAGCCTGACAGACTGGTCCCTGGTATATGCAGACCATGATTCCTCGGTTGCTCTTGACAGTTTCCTAACCATTTTTATCCCATTACAAGATATGCATGCCCCACTCATCAAAATAAGAGTGAGGGGCACAGTCACAAAATGGTTACAAGAGGAACTGTTTGCCCTGATGAAGCTTAGGGACAAAAGTTGGCTAAAATATAAGGCGTCTGGGAACAGATCTGACTTTGAGGTCTACAGGCAACTCAGGAATTCATGCAAATGGGCAATTCGCTCGACTAAGAGTGATTTCTGAAAATCATCCCTTGAAGGGTCAGCCAAGAACCCGAGGAGCTTCTGGTACACTATTAAACACACCGTAAATGGTCCGGCCTGCCAGCAGGTTCCTGACTTGCTAATAAACGGAGTCAGTTGCAATAATGCCCACACGATAGCAAATGCTTTTAATGGCCTGTTCTCTGACCTGTCTGATTATACCTCTATGCCTTCAATTTCAAAAGATCTGGGTCCCACTCCTGGTGCTTTACCCCACCCTCCTCTCCCTCCCTTCTACTTTAAGTCTGTCTCCTTCAAAGAAACTCAGAAGCTTCTAGTAGGTCTCTCCCCTTACTCCAGCACTGGGCACGACAACCTTGTGCCCAAACTGCTCAACCTGGGGGCCCCCTTCTTGGCCCATCCGTTCTCCCACATTCTTAACTCCTCACTCATATCAGGGTCTGTCCCTGCCATTTGGAAGGTGGCCCATGTGATCCCAGTCCTCAAGCATGGCAATCCTAAATTACTCAAGAACTATCGACCCATAGCGATTCTATCTGCAGTTAATAAGCTGCTCAAAAAAGTAGTGCCCTCCCAGATTGCCCTCTTCCTCCAAACCTATGACCTTCTCTCCCCTGAGCAGCATGGGTTCTGAAAAGGACACAGCACTTCCACTACCCTCACACAGGTCACCTCCAAAATCAGAACTGTGACTGATCAAGACAGACTCACCAACCTGTCCAAGGCCTTCAATTTAGTTGATCACACCCTCCTGGGCTCTGTTCTCCATTCTTTCAGCCTCTTACCCCCCCCCCCCGCGTCCTAGCCTGGTTTACTAATTATCTCTCGGGTAGGCAACAGTACACGAGGTTCCAAAATGCCATTTCCAGGCTATCACTGGTAGCCTGTGGGGTGCCTCAGGGGTCGGTCCTTGGCCCCCTATTGTTCTCCCTCTTTATCAACCAGCTGCCTTCAATCCCAACCTTCGGACTTGTTACCCTGTATGCTGATGATATGGTGCTCCTCGCCAGTTCACAAAATTTTGATGACATAAACTCTAGACTCAACTCTGATTTTGATCGCATCCAATCCTGGCTCAAGGCAAGTAAGCTTGTCATCAACCTTCAGAAGATGCAGGTGATGTTATTTGGCTCTCTTCCCAAGGTGAAAGCGTGACCGGCTGATCTCAGAGTCATTGGCACTGATGGCATCCCTGTGATGGTGGTGGACTTGTTCAAGTACTTGGGGTGACCCTAGACTCCCAACTGGATCTCTCCTTGCACATACTTAACTCCTGCAAGGCCACAAACTGCAAACTAGGACTAGTGTACAGAGCAAAAAGTTGTCTCACCCCAGCTGCCAGACTTGCCCTGGCAAAAGGGGTTTTCCTCCCCTCGCTTTGCTATGGGCTCACCTCCTTCATGAATGCCCCCAAAGCCTGGCTTTCCAAATGGGACACCTTGTATAACAACATATGTCGCTTCACCCTATCTGCCACTCGTCTCACCCATCGTTGTCTACTTTACTCTAGACTGGGTTGGCTCTCTCCTAGTAACCATCGATCATTCATAATGGGCAACTTTATGGATAACATCATCCAGTCATCTACTCCTTCAGCACTTGCTGACCTCCTCCAGCCAGCTCCATCTGGCTATCAGCTGAGGTCCACTGAATCCCAGGCACTTATGGTCCTTAAGACTCACTCCCTTGTCGGGGATCGTGCCTTTGCAGCTCTCGCCCCTAGAACCTGGAACCTCCTTCCTCCTCATGTAAGAACTGCCCCTTCCCACAGCTGCTTCAGGTCTTCCTCTGGGGTTACTTAAAACAAGCTTCAAGCTGCCTCTGTCCCCTGTCATCCTACCCTCCGTGATGTGCCTTTGAAAATCCTGGCTGCGGGTGTGCACTTGTTCCAAAAATAACAAATAAATAAATTCACAAATGTTGTTGCTGCTGACACTGGTCTTAATTCCTTGGCTGCCCTCCCTGGGTTGTCATGCCTCACACTGAATTGCACTGAAATTGTTCACTGCCTGTTACCTGATTGTAGTTGTTTGCTAATACCTGTCTGTACCATGCCTGACAGTTGCACCCATGTCTCTGTACTTTGTTTCTGCTGGTCCTTCTTGCTTGTATTCTGACTGTACCTTGTTTAAATTGTTGATAGCCTCTGTACTGTTATTGCCTGTATCTTTGTAACTCTACCGGGTTGCACCTGAAAATAGGCACTTGACTGTCTAGTGTGCTTACCTGGTAAACAAAAGCTAAATAAATAAATAAATATGTTACAATAGGTCCACAACCAGCATTAAACCATAGCCCAGGGTTATGGAAATTAAATTCCTCCTTCATAAATTATGAAGAAGTCCTTCAGAACTTGCAATATTTCATGATAAATAGGAAATCTGTGTATGAAATGTATGATGACCCCCACTATTTGGTGGTCAGACACAAAAACAGATTTAAAACAACTTTTAATATCCATTAGTAAAGCTTATAGAAACAAAGATTATTTCCAATATTTACAAAACAGACACAATTTACAGCACCTAATGACACTAGCTCAAATAACAAAACATACTTTTACTGATCAGATGAAAAATATGAAACAAAGCATGCAGCAATTTCATAATAAGCAAGCAACAATTCTGAAAATGCAGCAGACTTTTGGTATGGAAGGGAAACTTGTTACAGTAAGCCCCCTTTTAAGCTGCATAGAAAGGATACAAAAGAAAACTATGGAAGCAGTGCTTGACACAAATAATGTATTAAAAACAAACCTGAATGATATTCTGCATGAGGTTACGAAGTGTTCTCTAAAACGTTTTCAAGAAGAGATCACAGCTTCAAATAAAATCCATGCTTTTTTTGAGAAATTTGAACCTCCTACATGCCTACCCAAAATGTTGTCAAACTTAACTAGAGACATAGGGCTGGATTTTTGAAATGAACTATAAGCCTCATGCCCCCAGTGTGCCACCTATTGGGTGCACAGAGCTTGTGGCAGTCTCCAGCTGTGGATTGGGAATTTCAAACACATGTGCTCTGCACAGGACCATAAACCACGATTTTATGATCTAGCCTGCACCACATCCCAGAGCCAAAGACACGGGGCTTGCACTGGACATTTGGTGCAAGCCACTGTAAATCAGGGAATCTATCGCAACTGCACCTGAGATTGGAAAATCAGGTGCAGTTGCAGCAAAGGGGTTCGGTGCATCACCAATTTCAGAGTCCTCTGGTGCAGGGCTTGTTGCAAGCCCTGCCCTGTCATTTGAAAATCCTGCCCATAGAGCCAGTAGAAGTTGAAGTTGCCATTTCTCCATGAGCAATCGGAAAGCACCAGGGAAAGATGGTTTTACACCCGAACTATATAAATTTCTTTGTAAAGACATAGCACAAGAACTAGCACACGTTTTTAACTATCTACTACAGATTTCTGGAATACCCTTGGAAATGGCAGAAGGTATACTCATTTTTCTGCATAAGAAAAGGGCACAAACAAGTTTTGTCCAGTTGGAGGGCCATTAGTTTATTAAATATTGATTTTAAAATTTTAACTAAATATTTGAATAAAAGGTTACTAACAGTAGCAAAATATCTCATAATACCGGCACAATCATGTACTGTGCCAGGTAGATCAATAACGGATCAACTTATCCTACTTAGAGAGATTATCAAAAAGGATAATATTTCAGGATTAGAAGGTTGTATTCTATCTCTGGATCAACAAAAAGCCTTCAACTCCATTAGTCATGCTTTCTTGTGGCATACCTTACAATATTATGGTATACCTGAACCTTTCATTATTTGGTTAAAAAATCTATACAAGATAGCAACAGTTATCCCCAGGGGAATGGCAAATGTTGACCCCTCATCGCAATAAAGAAAGGGGTAAGGCAGGGCTGCCCTATCAGCCCATTGTTATATGTTTTTAGTATAGATCCATTGCTACAAACATTAAATAAGACACACATTGTTTCCCATATTCAATATCTAGATACCACTCTACATTTTACTGCTATGGTATATGCAGATGATATATGCATCATGGTTAAAAATTCCTCTGCAGCAAAAGAGGTGCTTAAACTTTGTACAGAATATGGGTCTGTATCTGGGACTGCCTTAAATAAAGAAAAATACATAGGAAGGGAATTGGGGAAAAAACTCAAATTTAAATCACAATTAGCAGGTATAACTTTAACTAGAGAACCAATTAAGATATTAGGCATGGAATTTGGTACAGAACAGTTGGATTTAATAAACTGGGATAAAAAATAGAACAAGGGAAAATAATGATAAAAAATGGAATCGGTGGACAATGTGCAAAGCAAAAAGGATTTATCTTATTAAAACATATTTGTTGCTGATTTTTCTGTTTATTAGTTACACTTTTCCACCACCCAAATTACAAGAAACAACAGTCTTCAGTATTTTTTTCCAAGCTGTCTGTGGAAGCAGATTAAACCCAATAAAACGGAACATTCTCTATTTACCAGTACAGAAAGGAGGACAAAATATGGTCAACTCATTGTTCATTTTTTACTGCCAATTTATTTTTACAAATTTGAAACCCCTATTAATACACACAGGGAAATGATGGACAGGTGTATTCTACTCTGCACTTTCCACTTGGTTCACTTTGTGAGAGAATGGTACCCAGCAAATTGTGAGGAAAAACCCTCTGACTCAAACATATTTAAGGGAGGTATTTGTAAAAATGAAATCCTGGAACATGACAAGTTCATTAATCCTCACAGGAACAAAAAAGAAGTTTATATACAGGTTATAGGTACACATTTTTCAGAACGCATAGTTTTCCCTAAATGCCCATCAGATTGCTTACCAGCTTTACAAACCTTGATTGATGATAAAAGGATTCCCCAAAAAATGAAAGACACAAACTGGCTTTGTTGTCATGAAAAACTTCATATTAAAGCCAACCAAAAACACAACAGGTCGAAGAAAGGGTGTGTTCTAGACAAGGGTGTTTTCAGCAGTTAGAAAATATGGAACATTTATTTTTTTCATGCTGTTATGTAGAGAAGTTCTGGGCCTTTGTAACACAACAATGGAATGAAAAATGTTTTGCAAGTGTAAATTAGAAATATAGAAACATGATGGCAGAAAAGGACCTCCAGGACCACCTATTGTGATCAGTTTGCCTAGACCAATGCTAGAACTTAACTGTAACCCCCCTACCTTGCCGACAGGCCCCTGTGTCTGTCTGTCTGATGCCCCCTTGAACCCTCCCACCATCCTCTCTCTGACCACCTCTTTCTGAAGCCTATTCCATTTATCCACCACTCTTTCTGTGAAAAAATGCTTCTAAATGCTTTCTCTAAACTTCCCTTTAAAATTTGCAAATCATGGCCCCTAGTCTTTGTTTGCCCCTTTAGTTGGAATATGCTCCCTACTGCCACTTTGTTAATTCCTTTAAGTATCTGAATGTCTCAATCATGTCTCCCCCCTCTCCTTTGTTCCAGGGAGTACATGTTTAGGACCCTCAGTCTCTCTTGCATGTTAAGTGACTGATTCTCTTAACCATCTTTGTCACCCTCCTCTGGACACGCTCAACCCTCTCCATGTCCTTCTTGAGATATGGACTCCAGAACTGGACCCTATACTCCAGATGCAGCCTAACCAGCTGGGTGTACAAGGGTATTATGACCTCCCTCCTCCTACTGGTGATCCCCCTCCTGTTGCAACCCAGCATCCTGCTAGCTCTTGTCACTGCCTTCTCACAATGTTTTGCTACCTTCAGGTCCCATGTAATGTTGATGCCAAGGTATCTCTCCTGTTTGGTTATCTTTAGTGGCTGCTCTCCCATGCAATACACTGCTCTTCAATTTTTTGTGCCTAGGCACCTGATCTTGCACTTCGATGTATTGAAAGACAATTGCCATTCTCTGGACCATTCTAGTTTCCTCAAATCCCTACACATACTCTCAACCCCCTCCTGTGTGTCTACTCTATTGCAGTCCTTTTTCTCATCCACAAATAGACACACCCTTCCCTCAAGGCCCTTTCCTATGTCCCCTATAAATACATTGAATAGTAGTGGGCCTAACACTGACCCTTAGGGAACCCCACTGATGATCCTTCCTTCCCCCAAGGGCACCCCATTTATTACCACCCTCTGTCTTCTACCCCCCAGCCAGTTCTACACCCATCATACTACCATCCACCCCAGCCCCAGACATCCAAAGTTATGCAGTAGCCTCATGTGTGGCACAGAGTTGAATGTAATCCTGAAATCAAGGTACACAATGTCCACTGCCCCCCTCCCGATCCACCACCTTGGTAACCCAGTCAAAGAACTCTATCAAGTTCATTTGACAGGAGCTACCCTTGGTGAACCTGTGCTGGCATTGGTCCAGCAGGCCGTTGCTTCCAAGTAGCTGGTAATTCTGTTTTTTAGCAGTTAAGATTTTGATTTATGGGTTATACTCCAAGGAGTGGTCTGAATGGGAAAAAAGTACACTTAATATAATTTTTGCCACTTTTAAATGGCTTATTTGGAACTCTAGTGGTTTATTTACACTACAGCAAAATAATATAAATCATATTGAATTATTGTCAAAAATTACTAACAAGTTGAGGGAGATTTCCATGCTGAAACAAAAACAGAAATGGAAGAAAGTACCATAGATTACTGACAATGATGTACCAATTACATAGGAATTTCTAATTTGTTTAATTTGTAAAAACGAACCAATCAGCTGATATGTTTATACTTTGTTTTCTCCATATTTTTTTGTTTCCTTTTCTTGATTTCTTTTGGATGTAAAGATATTAAAAGAGTACTGAAATTTCCTTATGGAATGTATGAATCTTCAATAAAAACAAATTCCCCTACTCTTGACAGTAGGGTGAACCCTTCGGCCATCTTGCAAGATGGCTGACACTGTCTCTGTGAGTGAGAAGCTGGATGCAGAAGCATGGGCCTCCTCTCCTGTATCCTTCTCTCTAGAGACTGAAGACCTTGCGCTGGATTCTCAAAACACACTGAAGGTGAAAAACCACCTGCAAGTCCTCAAAAGTTCCTCAGTTGTGAAAAAAATGGGGAAATTGTGCTGAGTGGTATATACTGGGGACTGTGGAAAAAAAGTGCAGCTGCAGAAGTTCCTGAGGAAAAAAAGCCATTGAAAAGTATGGCATATCCCCTTAAAAGCTATTCTCAGCCAGTGTTTTTTTGCAGTTGTTGAAAAAATGTTGCACACATGCTGCACCACAGAGGGTAAGGCACAACTCTCCCTGAGCAAAATGCAGTGGACCAACAATTGGGATACAATTATAGTGGGGGTTCAGGTGCCAAGCAACAGCAAACCAGTGGGTGTATAGTAGTATGAGTTGTTACAACAAAAATAGTACACATTTTCATTGAAAGTCAACAGACCACAACCACTAGATCCAGTGCAGCCCTTAATGGAGCCCCACAGACAGCAGAGGTAGAGCTGACAACAGCCTGCAGTGAGTTCTACTAAAGCAGGCAACATAAACACCACAGGAAGAGACACAACCATCAGTTCCACCATCAGTTACAGACAGCCACTGTGGTGCATGGTCCTGCTGGTACCAGTGGTGCTCTAGTGGTCCCAGTTGAGGGGGCTGGCTGCTGGTCTCTGTGAGTACTGTCTGTGAGTACTGTCTGCTGCATCTATGGCAAGACTATCAAAGTCTGCTGCTCCAGTTAATGTGGATCACCTGTTATTGTGCCTTCTGAGCCTTTTCCTCAGCTGTGGATCCGCACTTGCAAATTTTCAGCAGCTGCAGAAAAAATGTGGATTTTCAGCACTTGCAGAATTTAGCAACTTGCCTGTTTTGCTGTTTTCTGCAACTGCAGAAAGTTTCTTTGTGAATATGCAAAACTAAATTTCTGCAGTGCTGCAAGCCATTTTTCTGCAACTTTGGAATTTTTGGCTCTCTTTGAGAATCTAGCCCCCTGTTTGTGCCAAGGATTGTGCATTACCTGAAAATAGATTCCTTTCCTCCTGCAACTCATCTACTCATGCATTGCTTTCTCTGGTGCCGATTCAGCTCCTCTCAGCCGAAGCTCTATTGCAACAGGATTTAGACTGCTGCAAGCAGCAACTTCATAACATGACTGCTGCAGAAGAACGTACTTTCAAGATGAAAAAGCAGCTCTTTTGCAGACGACATCTTGCTGTTACTTCAAAACTTGGTGAATAGTTCTCAGGAGTTGGTCAAGATTATTAAAAGATTCTCAAATGTAGCGGGATATAAGATAAATGAGACTAAGTCTGCAGTGATAATTTTCTATGTTCTGGATCCAGAACAAATTAAGCAGCATTTAAATGTGGAATTAAACAGGATGGTATGAGATATTTGGGAATAAATATTCATAATGAAATCAATTCCCTGTATAAATTAAATTTTCAGGAACTTATTACATCATTGAAGTTAAAACTACAATGCTGGGAAAAATTCACATGACATTATAGGGGGAGATGCAAACTATTAAGATGATGATAATACCATTTTTATCTTTTAGGTTACAATCTGTAATAACCCCAATACCCAATCAATGGTTTGCACAAATACAAAAGATTAAAAAAAAACATTTATTTCAAATAAAAAGCAACCAAGAATTTCTTGGGACAAGTTGTATCTGCCTATTGATAAGGGATGTCTGGCATGTCCTGATGTAGGCAAATATCATTAAGCTTATTTGTTTAAGTTGATTTTGCTTTGGGCCCAAGAAAAAGATGTTTATAAACCAATAACATCTTGGATTAATAATCTGATTCAGTCCCTTTACCAAGAACAGCTTGATATTGAACAACTTCTCTATACATCTAAAATATATACAAATTCCAAAAGTCATTATAGCGAGACATCTGTCAGATTGTGTAATAAGATATACAAATATGACTAAGTGGGCTATTCATTTATCCCATGAAAATAATATCTGGGATAATCCCAATTATCAGATAAGAGGGAAGGAGATAAAAAATTAAACTTGGGAGAAGAAAGGGATTAAAAATGGAAAGATTTGTTCTCTAAAGGGAAACATCTATCATGGGAAAAAATAAGAATGACTTACCATTTGGAGATTAATCAATTCTTGTTTTTTAATCAACTTATTAGTGTCTATAACAAAGACTACTCAAGATGGGAAAGGGCCCTGAATAATAAGCTGATGGAAGACCCTCTACAAAGAATTTTGATTAACCAAGCAAGTAAATTGTTTTCTTGGTCATTGTACAATCTTCAAAAACCTTTTGAAACAGTGTATACATCACTGTTTCAAAAATGGGAGTCAAATTTACAATGTGATTGTAGTTTGGCACAATGGGGTTTGGCATATGAGGAAATAACAAATTATAGTTTAACCAGTGACCGTGTGATACAGTATACGATTCTGAACAGAGCGTATTATATTCTGCATAGATTATTCAAAATGAAGTTAATGGATAACAACTTCTGTTGGCATTGTAAGCAGGTGCAAGCAGATATGCTACATATATTTTGGAAGTATAAAGTCAGTCAGAATTGGTGGCACAAGGCTTTTGAGATATTAGAACAAATGGGACTACAATTTTAGATTGGAATGATCCTAAATTTGTACTTTTACAAATGTATAGTGCCAAACTGCTATCACATATAGAGAAAAATCTTTTGCAAGCCAATATTATGGCTGTAAAAAGGCTATTATTAAAAAATTGGAAAAGTGAAAATGAGGAACTTCCCTTCCCCCAGTGTGAATGGAAGATGACTTTTTTTAACAACGCTATTTAATAATGGCTTTTTTAAGAACTTTAAATCAATTTGGAAGTTATTAAATATAGAAATTGCAGAATGGTCCCTTGATGACTTCAGAGAACATTAGTTATATTTGGGGGAGCAAAACTGATTGTTTTTTCAAGGATTATTATAATAACTAATAGTTATGAAGTTTTCCATATTTGAGGTCTTTTTTATAAACAAGTTGACTTAACTATATGATGCCTGTATGAATGTTTTGTATACTTTTATAATTGCACCACAGAAAATGAATAAACAAAAATAAAAAAAAATAAAAACAGATGAAGAAGCAGCTGGTGACAACTGCTTTTTTGACTCCAGCTCCTGCACGCCATCCATAATACAGCCCAGTGGGCACTTTTGTTCCACCTCCACAGCCGGCAGATGATTTGCTGCCTCTCCCCCTGACTGAGTGTGTTGCCACTACAGACTGTCCTCCTGCACTGCACTCTGCCCTGTTGCTGGACTTGGTTCCCATTTGTCTTTGGGGCTGAGCTCTCTGATATCCGCACGAGTGCCTCAGAGCTGGTTCTTGTGCCTCCCACTCCTGGAACATCCTAACAGCTGCAATTGACATTTACACATCCTGCATCTCCCTATGTCATCCCACAGTGCTTCCACTGCCTAGTCCTCCACAATCTGTGGCATGTACTGGCACCGACTCTAAAACTGTTACTACCCAGGCTGCAGCTTTGAATGTTCCAGAGAGGCCCCTGCTGATCCACAATGCTCTGCATAAGAGGTTAGCAGAAGTGGCCGTCATGGGGGCTAGTTGGATGAATGCCACCAATGGTGTGTCCTGGACACCAATTCACATGGAGTGCTATACTTTGCCCACTAGATTTCCTTCTTCTATTACCTCAGCTAATTCTCCTGCCATTCTGACCACTAGCCATCCTTCACAACAGGAGGTTCCTCAATCTCAGGACTTCCCCAATGTACCCATTACCCTTTTGGAGCCTGCTCCTACTGACCCTGCTTTGGACCCTTGTGACAGGGTTGAATGGACCTTATCCTAGTTGTTATGGAGAGTTTGAATGCAGGGATCTGTGCTGTTCTTTCCTTTCCTGTCTCTTGTTTGTCAGGATGTGCAACCAAATTTTCTTGTGAGACCCAGGATTTGATCACCCTAACAGGCTCTCAATTCTTTGCCTCTCACTGTCTCTCAGTCTTCCCTTGCTGTTTTTGTCTTTTCATCACTTGCATATCTGCTGGTAAAAAATATATATGTAAATCATTATGTGGAAATGCAACTGATATTGGGATCCCTTTGTTTAGAAATGATATAGTGTTACTATTGAAATGTATATAATTATAGTTTGAGATTATTGCAAAAAGCAATTGGGAACTCAAGGGGTTAACCTGAGATGAGTTTTTAAGCTTTTTTTTAGAAGCTGTGGAGAAAGGGTCTCAGTTCTGGGACATTGTGTTTTGCTGAACCTGCCTGAAACATACAAGAACATTTTAGAAAAAAAAACAGGATGCTTGTTAAGGAGGGGGTTGCAAAGGCTTATGAGAGACAGAGATGCTGTAGCTGCAGTGTTTTGGGAGACACACAGAGATTGAAGGAATAGCTCATATGGATCTTCTCTGTTTATTCTGCCTTTGTAAATAGTTATTCTGAACAATTTTATCTTTTTATGTTACTGCTTGTACTAATAAACACTTTTTGCAAATTCTACATCTGCTCATGGTTTTTCCTATGCTTCCTGATCTGTGCCTCGATGACAACCCTCCACCAGCTGCCTCAATGCCTCCTCCTCCTTTTCCTCAGACTCAGGCTCTCCCTGCTGTAGCACCGTTCCACTTGTCTGACTTGTTTTCTGCTTGGAAGGACCCTCTACCTATACAGAATATTGTCCATCTCCACTATAGAGGCAGCCTGGATAACTCCCCTGATCGAACCTATGTCATCCGAAAGCTTCTGAAGAACTCCTTGGGTTTTTGTGCTTCAGAGTTATACTCTGTCATCTGCATCTCAGGCAAGGAGACTTTGATGTTAGCTGTAGGTCTCTTGCACTACTAGATCGATTTGGTTCAACTATGAGACTACAAAGAGCTCCCCCTTGTGGGTTCCTGTCCTTGCATGCCCACGTCCAAACTCACTACTAAGATGTCACTATTGTGTTCCAGAATGAATGTGTCAACATAACTGATATTTTGTATTGGTTAAAGCTCTGTTGTGAGGTTCTGGAGACTCCCTCCCCTATCATTGATTCTGAACTAGTTTGGACAAGGGGTTGGAAGGTGAAAGTTTGTCTCTCCCAAACTAGAGATGGCATTAGCCATCTCCTGGGCAGCTTCTTCACTGGCCATGATAGAGGTGTCTGTTTTTACCCAGGCCAGCCTAAGATATGTCACAAGTGTAGTGCTCACACGCAATTTAGCTCCAACTGTGATGCTGTCGGTTGCACCTATTGCATGGAATATGGCCATTTATGCTCTGCAAGTCCCAACCCCTTTAAAGGCAGCTTCTGTGATGAACAGAGACAGTCTTTTCTCCAGTGTCCCTGGGCTTCTCACAATAGGAATGATGGCCTTAACCAAGAGGCCCCTATTGTTCAGGGCCAATCTATGATTGATAACCCTCTTGATATTACTCCTTCCCATGCTGCCCATCTGTTTTCAGATGATTCTCATACTACTCCTTTGGAGGTCTCTTGTGATCCTTTTGCTGCTTCTGTCTCATGTGATGACTCCACCATTACTGATCTCCCACACAATGTGCATCAAGATGCTGACCCCAGTACTTCCAGTACTCTGACCCCTTCTTTTGACATGCCCCCCCGATAGAGGTTGATGATCCCACTGGTTTCATCAAGAAAAAGAGAGGCCACCAGACCAAGTCTAAACCTAAACCTCCCAAGTCTCCTGATCCTCCTTTATAGAATATGTTCACTGCTCTATCCTCCATGCTACAATGGGGAGACACTGAAGATGAAGGTGGACTATCAGATACCTCCTTGCTTCCTTCTCAGCCTGATGCCCTCTCTGAAGTTGAGGACCCTAATGGAGCAATTCTAGTTAAGCATGTTAAAGGTAGAACTCGCTCCCAAACCAATAAGTCTGAGTTTCTCCCGGCTTAACTCCACATGGCCTCTCCCCTCCCTATCTCTGTACTGTCCCTAAATGCCAGTAGTATCAAATCTTATTGAAAGAGACTGTTGACATTTTCTGTTTTGACATCTCTCCCAGGTGATGTAGTCTTTCTTCAGGATACTAGAATTAAGTCTCAGTGAACTTTCTGCTGTACGTTGCTTTTGGGTGAGTGGGACATCTTTTTGATCCTGGGGATGGATGCTTGCGATGGGGTAGGAATTCTGTTTCATACTTGTGATTTCACACTTCAAAAACTGGTAGAGATATGTCCAGGTCGGCCCTACTTTTGAATGTGAAATGTGGTTCTCTTTCTTTGAGAATTATCAGGGTTTATGATCCCCAACTGAAATCTGCTTGGGTACAATTGTTTACTTCTCTTCACCCTTATTTATTCACCAGCAGACTTGTTCTCCTTGGTGGGGATTTTAATTGTGGGCTTAGTCTCACTGATAGTGGTGGCAAAACCCATAAATTGTTCTGTGATTCATTTTTTTTTAACAATATGATATCCTCAGCCCAGTTACAGGACAGCCATCGTGTTTTGTCAGATTCTACTAGAAGCATTTTTATTAAGGTTACTTTGTAGACTTGGATTGATTTTGTCTTCTTGTCTCTCAAACTCCATGTTTCTACTACAAAAACTTTTCCTGTTGAAATGTAGAATCACTTAGCTGTATTCTACTCTGCCTCTTTGGAGCCACCTTCATTGGCTCCTCCTCTCCCCTGACCGTCGTGGCTTAATGTTACCCTATTACATGACCAATTCATTCATGATGGCTGGTTAATGGTTTTTGATGATGGATGGTTTTAAATGCCTATACTTACTTTGACTCCTGGTGGTTGGACTCTAAACGCTGTTTTAAATCCTTTTTTCACAGGACAGCTCAGAAGATATGTACCTCTAAGTACTTACACTATCTGCCATTATGCGTTAACATGCACAAGATTCAGTCCTCAGCACAGTCCTCAGTTGGTTTCGATCTTTCCTCGAGGGTAGGACTCAGAGGGTGGTGTCCGGTATTTTTTCCTCTGCATCATTCCCTCTATCCTGTGGGGTGCCGCAGGGCTCCATTTTGGCGCCCTTGTTGTTTGCGGTGTACATGCTGCCATTAGGAGTGATTATCAGCTGGTACGGTCTGAGTTTTCACTGCTATGCAGATGATACTCAGCTGTACATGTCCTTTGTGCCCTGCCAAGATACTGCCTTTTCAGTCTTTAACAACTGTCTTGCCGAAATCCAGGACTGGATGAATGTGAGTTGGCTGCGGTTGAACCCAGAAAAAACTGAGGTGTTGGTTGTGGACCAGGGTCGCCGGGAGGTGGGTTTGCTGATGGGATCACCCTCGGGTTTATGGCTTGGGGGTGTCCAGCTAACTACCTCAGGCCAGGTGCAGAACCTGAGCGTTGTGTTTGATGACTGTTTGACACTTAAATCTCAGGTATCAGCAGTTGTCAAAACCTTTTTTTACCATCTGAGGAACATCGCCCGGGTGAAACACCTGGTTCCTCCAGACAATCTTCCTACTTTGGTCCACGTTTTCATTACCTCCCGCCTTAACTACTGCAATGCCCTTTATCTTGGGCTACCGGGGGTTGAGATTTGTCGCTTGCAGCTAGTGCAGAATTCGGCAGCCAGGCTATTGACTGGTTCTTCTAGGTCCAGTCATATAACGCCTGTGCTCCGCGTACTCCACTGGCTGCCAATTTGCTGGCGAATCACCTTCAAGGTCAGTTTGCTGACCTACAAGGCCCTGCATGATCAGGGACCTGGCTACCTGAAAGATCTCCTTTGTCCCTACTGTCCCTCCCGCTCTCTCCGATCCACTGATGAGGGATTGCTCGAGATTCCCAGGGTTCGTTTAAAAACTTCAGGGGCCAGATCTTTTAGTTTTATGGCTCCAACCCTGTGAAATTCTCTACCTTATCAGGTGCAAGACTGCCTGACTGTCCAAAGCTTTAAGAAGGTTTTAAAAACATATCTTTTTAGCCTAGCATACAATGAGTTTTGAATGCTGTTGTCAAGTCTAATTTTAATATTGTTTTAATTATTTATTGTTTTATCATGTAATGTACAGGCGCCTTGGTTTTAGAAAGGCGCCTTTTATAAATAAAGATTGATTAGATTTGATTTGATTTGATCTCCTCTATGTTTGAGACCCACACTGCCTTACTAACCAAATTAACTCCCTCAAATC
This sequence comes from Neoceratodus forsteri, assembly GCA_016271365.2. Taxonomy (NCBI): domain Eukaryota; kingdom Metazoa; phylum Chordata; order Ceratodontiformes; family Ceratodontidae; genus Neoceratodus; species Neoceratodus forsteri. The sequence goes on from CM057450.1 coordinate 1,649,550,209, forward strand.
GTCTATGACTGAACTTCAATATAGTTGCACCAAGACTCTAGAACAAGAATGCAAGTTTGGAAAGCAAGGCACTAATCAGACCTTTGTCTGCTCTAAGGCTTGTCAGTCTCAATTTCATAGTCATTAGATGTTGTCATTATGATCTTCAACAGCTGTCCCTCCCCCCATTCTACCCCTTCTACCATTTTTTCCATTGTACATGACTATGTTAGCTCCAAGTTTGGTACTTCTGACATCCATTTTTTTTTCTGGATTATCCCCTTCAGTTCTGAATGTTCCTGCTCTGTCTGACTCTGACAAATGGCTTCTTTCTCAGCCTATCTTTACCAGAAGGTCTGACAGCCATAGTCTGTCTCCAATAATATAGCCCCTGGCTCTGATGATCTCCCATCTGAACTTTATAAAATTTGTTCTGGCCAGTTGGCTCCTACTTTGCTTGTATTGTTTAACCAAAACCTATTTAAAATATGTTATCGCCTCAATTTACTGAAGCCCTTCTTATTTTTTTTATACAGAAAAGGTGATTGGACTGTCTTACACAATTGGATGCCTCTTTGCCTGCTAAATACAGGCTGCAAGATTCTGGCTAAAATTCTGTTCTCACAAAATGATTGGCTATTGTTGCAACCCAGCTTATTTCTCCTTCCCAGTGTTGCTCCATTCCTAATTGCAACATTCCTGACAACCTCACCATTCTGTGAGAGCTCTTTATGAGGAGCACTTGTAGTAACGTTACTGGTTTTGTTATCTCCTTAGATCAAGAACAGATATATGATGATGTTAATTTATACTATCTTTTTGAGTTATTGTAAAGGTATGGTCTCTCTCTCTTGTTTTTATACATTGGATTCAGCTTTTGTACTCTACTGCTATGGTGCATCTCCTTATTAATTTCTATTTGGGTGCCCCTGTTCCATTTAAAAAAGGCATCCACCAGGGCTGCCCTTTGAGCCCATTATTGTATATTTTCTCTATTAATCCATTGCTCCATTTACTGCAAGCCAGACTTGATGTCACTGGCATTCAGCTCACGTCTGATACCCCTGAGATTAAAGTTATGACTTATGCCAATGATCTCTGTATTGTTTTGTGGGACTTGTCTTCCAGACTCTTGATTTCTGCTGTTCTACACAGCTTTTCTCAACTGTCTGGCTCCCAGATTAACTATTCTAAGAGTATAGCATTACCGACTGGATTGTCCCCTGAGACAGATATTCATGACATAGCTGGCATCCCTCTTAGTTGTGACCCTGTTAAACTCTTGGGTATCTATTTTAACCACCCTGATGTTGTCACCTTTAATTAGACCCAATGCCTGCTCAAAGCAGAACACAGACTAGTCCAATGGAAACATAAACACTTGGCTAAACAGAGGAGGTTCTGTTTTATTAAAGCTTTATTGCTCCCATGTTTTAAATTCCTTAGTTGTATTTTCCTGCCCCCTTTCACCTTGTAGACTAGATTGTACAGCCTCTTTTTTCAAGATGTATGGGGTTCCTGTCTCAATCCGATTAAATGAGACATTACATATTGCCCCCTCAATAAAGGGGGTCTTAACATGGTTAACCCCATTATTTTTTATTTTAGTATGTTTTTTACCTGCAATATTTCTCCTGTTTTACGACAGACTCCCCCACCATGGGTCCCCCTTGTAGAAGATTGGCTCATCCCCCATCTAGCTTGTTGAAAGGATGGTAGATCCCACCATCTAAGTCAGGAGTTTGACCATGTTCTCCTTTCATATATTAAGTGGATTTTCCAGAAAATTCACTGTTGGCTCTATCCCTTGGTGACCTTACAGCTTGGAACAGGAAAACACTGTACCGTTTTATCCTTGCTTCCACTTCCTCTCCCTCAATGGACATCTGGCTTCCCCTACTGATAGTCTGGCAGTATATCCTAGAGGTTAGAGTGGCAAGCTGTGAATTAGCATGGTACATCCAGCAGACCTGGGTTTTAATTCACACAGCTTCCACTTGCATAATGTGTGACTCTGAGAAAGTCACTTAACCACCCCAGTTCTCCTGGGTTGCCCCTTAATACAGGTACTTGTGCCTAGTGGGCCTTACCCAGTTACTAAAAAAAATAATATATCAAATTTTGCCCCCATGCTGATGTTGCTTCTGCACTGTCTCAACTTGTGAATCATAGCATTCCTCATTATGCAGTGGATGTCATATGGCTTAGCCTTCATGGTAAACTGGCCATTTGTGACTCATTAAAACACCAGTCACTTGCTGACAGGATGTGCCCTCATCTGGAATGCTTGGATGAAGTGGAAACTTTGTCTCATTTTTTTTTTTTCCAATGCCCCTTGAATCACCAATTTAAGATGTTATTGAGTAAACACTGGAATTGTCCCCTATTTATCCATGTTACCTACCGTATTGTGGTCTGGGGCTTATATTTGTGTGCATGGAATGGGTTTCATGCATCTACCTTGCAACTATGTTTTGCTATATGTAAATATTTCATGTGACAAGCCCTCTGAGCTTTTATGCTGCAACAGTGCACCATTCCCCCCACAGCAACTTTGTTTTAATAGTTCATAGCACCCTTCTTTCTTTATATTTGACTGACAAGAAAGTCTTTTCCCTGTCTCTTTCTCAAAATCTGTGGGCTGGTTTCCACCCTTCTCTTCCCCTTGACCTAGTCTATTTCCATGATGGCTGATTGTGTTCCCTTATGTTACTGCTTAATGTTCATTATATCTGCTTGATTTTTGCTTTCCTGCTCATTCTATTTGTTTTCTTTCTGTTGTTATTTACTGACACCAAGATCTTTATTGTTTCTCTGTTTTCATGAGTTATATATTGTAGATTGTTGTTTTGTTTCATCAATAAAAAAATACCCCTACTCTTATCAAGAAGTGCCATGGGATCTTTAACATCCACCTGAACAACCACCAGAACAGGCAGATGGGATCTCGGTTTAAAGTCTCATCTGAAAGATGGTGCCTCAGGAGTGCAGCACCCCCCTCATGATGCACTACAGTGTCAGTATTGGGATTTATCCTACATTCCTGGTATGGGGCTAGAACCCACCACCTTTCAATATTCAAGCCTTAGAGGTGAGTGTGGTACCCGCTGAGCCACTGACACTGATGTCTCAAAACTGTTCAGTGGGATCCTCACTAAGTCCAGTAAACATGCCTCCACCCTGGGCTATGTCATCCAGGTGATCCAGTATGTCAAAGATCCTTCTGTAGACACATTCAGCATGACAGCAAAGGCAAATACCACAATTAACTGAGTCCATTGGCACTTCTGGCTTAAGTTATGGCAGGCTAACTAAGATTCTAAGAATATGCTGATGAAGCTAGTTCAAAGGAAATGTAGTTTTTGGATCTGATCCGGAAAACTACATAAAAATGAAGAAGGAAGGGAAGGACCTCACCAAAGGCATCTTGGGCAGACTGCTTTTTCTCCCCAACTTCAAAAACTGGTTTCAAAACACTTTTCAAAGAGAGCAGAGAAACAACTACTACTAAACCTCCAACAATCATAACTTTGGCTTTAAGCCAGATTTCTTTAGCAGAAGAGAGGACTCTAACAACTGAAATAGGTAGACTCACCCATTGTTCAGGAGAGAATTCATATACGCAGGCAGATACGGAAGTCAGCAGGTATGAGATAAGGCAAGCTTAGGAAGCATAGAGTCCAGTAGGAAGCAGACTCCAAACCTTTACCAAAACCTGGGCCACTTTGGTGAGGGACAAGTTGGTGCTAGAGATAGAAAGGAACAGATACACATTAGAATTCCAATAATTTCCAAGAAAAAGCAGGTTCTTACCATCGCAAGCCTTGACAAGCCAAGACCTCCTTACATCAGGTTAGAACGCTGCTCAATCAGCTCCTAACTGAGAGGGAGATAGCCCCTGTGCCACATAACAAATGTGGCTGTGGTATGTCCTCCACCTTATTTCTGATGCCCCAAAGGACAGGGTACCTTTGCCCTATCCTAGATCTAAAATTTGTCAAGCAGGTCATCTACTACAGAACATTCAGGATGGAGATGCCATAGTCAACAATTGCATCGATCAGAAGAGGCAACTTTCTGTCATCAGTAGATCACAAAAACACATATCTGCACATACCCATCTACCCAACACCTTACAGGTTTCTCTTATTCCTCATGCTGAGTAACACTTCCAGTACCAGTGTCTACCATTTGGACTGGCATCAGCACTAAGAGTTTTCACAAATGTAATGGGCACCCTGGCAGCCAAAATGCACAGAGAGGTAATCCATGTGATCCCGTACCTAGACAGTTGGCTAATAAGAGCAAGTACCACAACAGAATCTGATGTGGTAACAAGCAGGGTCCCACAGATATTGAATCAACATGATTGGATCATCAATTGGACAAACAGCAATGTTAACCTAACATGGTCATTAGAGAATCTTGGAACTAACTTCAATACTGAAGAATAAACTGTTCGACTCTTGGACATGGATAAACACCATTGCATCACAATGTAGGACAACCCTCAGGAAAGCACACATAATGATTTTTAACCTAATAAAACTCCTTGGGATGATGGCATCATTCATAGACGTACATACCTGGGCATAGTGGCACATGAGACCACTACAACTGTTCATACTGAGGAAGTAGATTATTGCCACTCAAAATTACCTCAAAGTGACAAATGATCCCTCCAGGGTGCAACACTCCATTGCATGGTGGACTGTCTCTCAAAATGTAAGACAGGGCAAAACCTTAGATCATCAAGTGACAGTGACATTAAAATAGATGCAAGTCTACTGGAATGGTGAGCCATCCTAGCTAACAGCACAGTGCAAGGAGTATTGACTACAGGGGAGTCACAACTTCCCATCAGTGTTCTAGAGATCCATTTTCAGTGACAAGTGACAGGTCATCATGTGCAGATTAGAACAGGCAAATGGGTAACAGTAACATACATAAATAAATAAGTTGGAAAAAGAGGCACTCAAATGTTTTGTGAGACCATACAACTTATCGCATGGGCGGAAAGACATTTTTGAAGCCTATTAACAATCTGCCTGGTGGGAGAGCCCAACACATAGGCAGATTGACTCAGTCATCAAACCCTGTATTTAGGGGAATGGCAACTCATCTGCAAAGTATTCCACTAAATCTTTAACCATTGGGGGCCATTTGAAATAGAGTTGATGGCAACAACAGTCAACAACCAAGAGTTCAGATTTCTCTCCATATACAAAGAATATGGATCAGAAAGGGTAGATGTACTGTCACTCTTGTTGACATTTAATAAGGCATAAGTCTTTCCTCCATTTCCCTTCCTTACACAAGTACTGAGAAATGTAAAAGGATCATGGACTTTAGTAGCGCGTGTGGCACCAGACTTGCCTAGGAGAATGTGGAATGCCACCCTCATGAAGATGCAGCCAGATTTTTTATTTATTTATGTAGTTTGGACATACACCTTTAGCCAGAGTAGCTCATTTTCAAAGGTTCCTCATCATCAGTAGATCATAACAAAATTCACATAATACGTAGCACATACAGATCACATGATAAATACATGATATTCACATGATACATACACGTTATTACAGTAGATTACAGCTCATTTACAATCAAGGCAGCACACAACATGGCATTGTCAGGCTAAGGATCAAGCAATGTAGGGTGAAAATTAAGAGCAGGGGAATATCAACTCCAGGGGCATTGTCAGTGGCAGGGGAGGTGGCACCTGCTAGATTGGAGGAAGATCAGTGGAAGTTACAGTACAGTTGGTGCTGGAGGTATGGACTTGTAGTAAACCTCTCTTAAACTGAACAGTTTCTGAGATGCTCAGAAGGGATTCTGGTAGGTCGTTAAACCAGTACCAGTAGGGTGAAAATTAAGAGCAGGGGAATATCAACTCCAGGAGCATTGTCAATGGCAGGGGAGGTGGCATGTGCTAGATTGGGATCACATGATAAACACATGATATTCACATGATACACTGGGGTGTCAAACAGACGAGGCATACTGATGAGTCCTGGTAGGACGAAACACGTGTCTATGTCTTCTGTTGGCACCTTTTGCAAACTGTGTGAGAGGCCTTTCAGCACCATGCATTTCTGCTTAAAGTTGAACCAGCATAATAGTCTGTGGTGATTTGCATATGCAGCCCATGATGCTTTGCATTGTGGGGGCATGTGTGATTTTGTATTTCTTTGAAACTTGGCTTCCTGGCCAAATGCCCTTTGGGGTAACCATTGCCTCAGTGCTTGCGTACAGAGGTTCTTTGTCTTTTAAATTGTTTTAATTGGGTTCACCACAACATAACTCAGATAGACCATCTTAGGGTAGCTGGGTCATTCACTGGGGTGTCAAACAGATGAGGCATACTGATGAGTCCTGGTGTCTATGTCTTCTGTTGGCATCCTTTGCAAACTATGTGAGAAGCCTTTCAGCACCATGGATTTCTGCTTAAAGTTGAACCAGAATAATATTCTGTGGTGATTTGCATATGCAGCCCATGATGCTTTGCATTGTGGGGGCATGTGTGATTTTGTATTTCATTAAACCAGTGATGCCCTGACAGCAAAAGAGTGCACGACTAGAGTTGTTCTAAGGAAAGGAACTTGAGCCTGGACACATTCCTAGTGGAATATCGATTAAGGACTGGACACAGGAGATTCTGTAGCCCTGAGTGCATGAGACCCAGTAGAGCTTTTTTTGCAGAGGAAGCAAATTTGGAATTTAATTTTGTCCTGCAGGAGGAAACATTTGGTCTGGGAGTAGAGGAAGCATGTGTAGGTTAGACTATCAGCACCAAGAATGAATCGACAGGCCTTATTGAGAACTTTATTTATTTATTTTTTTATTTAATTAATTAATTACTTTTGGTAGCTGGGTAGACCCAGTGAGACCATGACAGTCCCTTTTTCAGGGGCAACCCAGAATTAATTACAGATAGTGGTGGATTACAGGGACACATTCTGTGAATTGTTCTCTTTACAACATACAGTATTACAGAGAACACAGCTCAATGAATTTCTCACATTACAACATACACTTACAATAACTGTTCACATTTCAACAATTATATGCACTCAGCATGTGTTAATCCATATAAGACATCACTGGTTACAGACAGTTGCAGTAGGGACATCATATGCAATGAGGACTTAGCAGTATTTCAGCGGTAGCAAGTGTGGTGCATTGGTTAAGCTCTAACAGATGAGCCTTATGTCCCTTTTTAACCTCCCCCGAGGGAGTTACATACCTGAATATTTTCTGGAACTAGTTTGACCCTATGGAGTACATTGTCAGAGGCTGCACCATAGATTGTGATTCTGTTGTCAATAGTGGGGAGGACAGAACTGGTCACAGCTACATGCTTGGTTCCTGAGTAAGATTGTGCTTTTGTCGATATAATGCCCCAAACTTTTTATTGATTGAACTGATAATAATGTCTACATGGGGCACAAATGAATGGGCATCATCTATTGTGACACCTAGGTATTTAAAGGTGCTAACCTGTTCTAGAGTGGCACCATTCTGATTTAAGATAGTTAGAGGATGAGCCTTTTTCCTCATCAATGGTCCAGCAAATAATACTGTTTTCATCTTTTTGTAATTGAAGACTAATTTATTCTATTTGAACCAGTCCTCAAGAGACCAAAAACTATGCTGCAGGTCACCAATGAGGTTGTCATGGCACAGGCTACTGGAAAAGATAATGGCATGGTCTGCATAGAGCAGGATCCTTGATGCAGGTCAGGCTTCAGGAAGGCTGTTAATGAAGAGGCTGGAGAGGAGTGGACCAAGTATTAAGCACTGCCGCACACCTATGGTAACATTTTTGGTGTCCAGTAGCACCCCATTGATTTTAACTCACTGAGTTCTTCCAGTGAGATAGCTTCTGAACCAAAACACAGTATTGTGCGAGAGGCCAAGAGAGCAGAGTTTGGCAATCAGGATGGCATTGTTGACTAGATCAAAGGCTTTAGTTAGATTGATATAGATTGATCCGACAAGGTGTCATTATCAAAGACTTCATTCAGGTAGTTGGTGTATTCAATTAATGCAGTATTAGTACTGTTGGCATTAACAGTTGTACTTACTAAGGTATGTGACCAGTTGCTCTAACACTATTTTTTCCAATGCTTTAGACAAAGGTGAGAGGATACAGATGGGCCTAAAGTTGGCAATAATGAAACGGTAACCGTTTTTGTGAACAGGTATGACTAGTGCCAGGTTTCAGATGTTAGGGAATTGGGAATATTGCAGAGAAAGGTTCAAAATTTTGGTCAGGGGGAAAGCAATCTCAAGGGACAGAGCAATTAGTTTCATGCCCAAGGCATCATTATCCATTCTGATTTTACCAAGAACTCACTTACCATATTTGATCATGTCAGCCACTGATATGGCTTTAAAGTAGAATTTGGAGTAGCTAGTGTCACTGGTGAGGTTCAAGGACCAGTCAAGGAGAGTAGGGTCGGGCTCTAGATAAGAGGGAAGAACCGCGCTGAGATCAGTGAAGGTGTTGTTTAACATGTAGGTAGGTAAAAGTTTATTTTTATACAGGTAATACATGTCATTTGGACAAAAGTCCAGTTTACAAGACAGACCTGTGTAATCCATATCTAAGGTACAGACAAAGAATAAAATGTACAAACATACATGATCCAATAGAAATGCATTCAAACTTCTAAAGCATATACAAAAACACTTTGAAATAAAAATATAGATGTTACTAATGTAGTAACACAAAACAGATAAAAATACTCCCTATGGGCAAATACAGAGTGCAACATGTTTGCCATCTCCTCAGGGGCTGGGGTGACAGAACTGTTGACACTGAGCATAGTAGGAGGCAATTGGCCATCACTTCATAGAAGTTCCTTTAGAGAGTGCCAAAACTTCTTCCCATTTCCCCTAGTGCAAGTTTGCTATTCTTTGTAGTATGCAGCCTTAGCCTGTCTAATATCTCTAGTGCACTAGTTGCATGCATCCCTATAGTTTTGGAGGTCAACAGGAGAACCTGCTGCCTTGACTCAAAACCATAGGTTATCACTGGCCCGCATCTGGACTAGGGATGTAGGAGTAACCCACTCAGCCATTTTTCCTCTTTGCATCCGCTTTATGTAAGGGGCATATTAGTCACATGCTGTATTGAATGTGGTGATGAAATGATCTGGTGTGGAGTCAATATCTGGATTGAGATCAAGGTAACTCTAGTCCAGCTTAGCCAGATATTCTTTGAAGGCCCCTAGTAACCCTCTCCTGAGTACTCTGGTGTATGCAAGTTTCGGGGGGGGGGGGACCTGGTAATTTTGGCAGACCAGGTGCATAGTACAGGGGAATGGTCACTTATCACATCTGGCAGCATCATGACCTCTGTTAACTGATCAGGGTGTGTGGCCAGTACCCAGTCAATAAGGGTGATAGTTCCATTTTATAATTAGTTCTGGTGCAATCCTTTACCACCTGGGTGAAGTAGAGACTTGTGAACGGGTCTTTTACTGCCAGGCTTGAATTGGTGACCCAGTTTATGCTGAAGTCGCCAGTAACTATCATCTCCCAGTTCTGGTTAGCATGCTTAAAGTATTTGGCAAATGAGTCAATGCCTGTTTGCTGCTTGCCAGGGGGTATGTAGAATGACATGATCAGATTTTTACCATCCTTCCCTAGTAGGAGTTTCACTGCCAGGCACTCACAGTCATCTGAGAAAGGGTCTAAAGTACTTTTATGGCCCTGGAGGTTGTCCCATATGTACAGGAAGCACCCACCCCTTCATTTGGTTGTCCTGTCCTGCCTGAAGAGGTTATACCCTCTCAGGGATATTAACACATCAGGGATTTTAGGGGAGAGCCATGTTTTGGTGAGTGAAATAAAATCATGCTGAACTTGCAACAGCTAGGCTTTGAGGTGAACGAATTTTGGGAGGAGGCTGCCAATGTTGAGTGCAGCAATCTTAAGTGTACACGGCAGTCTCTTGCTGGTTAAGGGGAGGTCCAGGGTTTGGGTGGATGTTGCCTGACATAAGCAAAAGGATTAGCAGCAGTTTTCTCACAATCCTTCAGTAATGGTTCTGCTTTAGAAATGTGTGCACTTGGGAGAGTGCTCTATTATTATCTTGGGTCAAGGGACACAAGGAGACATCAGGGGAGGTAAAGGTCTTATTAGGTAGGGATCAATTGAGAAGGTTGGGAGTTGAATTACTCATGGTACTGCATGGGAGGCAGGGGATGTAGGACCCCCATTTCCCATGGGTAAACTCTGTGGAAAATATAGTAAATTTGGTTAGAGGGCTGGTATATGAGCACACTCTGTGGGGCATCTGAACCAATTAAGCTGTCAGTGACACCAGACCTTCTCACACAGGGACCTCTACCTAATCTGTAGCTCACAGCCTTAACCTGACGTCTTGGCCACTCAAATGCAGAGACTGCTAGATGGTGGCTATTCTAATTGCATGTTCGAGATCATCCTTCTGGCACAACGGCTGTTCACCAACAACACTTATAACAGACAATGGTCCATTTTTGCCTGACAGTGCATAACTCATAAAACTGAACTCCTGAATTCTAGAATTATAGAATTCTTTCAGGTAGGATTTGACAAGGGATTGGCCCCAACATCTATACAGCTACAGACAGCAGTCCTTCATACGGTCAGGGGTGACTTCAAGGGGACACTGCCAGGTTCTTACCCTCAACTGCTGCATTTTCTGAAGGCGGTTGATAACCTATAAGCCAAGATTAGACCACTGGTGGCACTGCACATGGTTTTAGATGTCTTGACCAAACCCTCTTCTGAACCTCTATAGTCACTACCCTGTATTTGATGATCCTTAAGACTGCATTGATGATAGCCGTATGTTCAGCTCATAGAACTAGTGAGCAACTGTACAAGCCTTGTCCTGCAGATAACCTTTTCTAAGATTTCACCAAGAATGGGTAGTGTTAACGACTGTACTATACTTCTTTTCTAAAGATTCCACAGCCTTCCATCTGTCAAAAGACATTTCCCTGCCATCCTTTGAACTTGGGCCTACAGCTCAACAAAGAGAGGTGCTGCAGACTCCGGATATCCTACACATTGTTAAAGAGTACCTTCACAGGACAGCCCCTTTCAGAAAGTCTGGCAGGCTCTTCATCGTACTTCAGGACACTAGGAAAGGGGCTACTGCTTTCAGAGCCACAATAGCCATGTTGTCGAAGGCACCCATCTGGGAGGTGTATGCATCTCAGTTCATCAAGGAAGGACCCTTTGAAACTTTTTTACTGATCAAATGTTTGAATTTGTGAGTGCCCTGACATTTTGCCAAATTAGACTTCTTCAGTGGGAGAATTTGTACATCTAAAATCAAAATACTTTATATAAATCATAATGTAATAATTATATGAAATATTTAAAAACAAAATATACAGAATTTGCATTCTGCATTCTCCTGTAAACAACTGCATACCTTAATGAGATTGTTAGTGGATATACAGTGTACTTCAATATTTTCATCTATAGTTCACATTGCCTGCAATGTACTTTTTTGCACCCATACATTTTTTTGGCTGTTACCAAATGTTATGCCTGTACAACTATTTCACCTGTAGTGGATCTGCTTAGTCACCTCACTGTCACCCATTAAGTGCTTTATCCTTTGTCCACCCCGGTGCTCCCTGCAGCTACATTTCATTCTTTTTCTCATCTGAATAGCTGGAAAATAAAGTGGCTTTTAGTTCATGAGTCTTCCTTACCCAGGCAGGGTACAATTTTGGGTAACTGGCTGGATCAACCTCAGGTGGGGGGGTTGGGTCCTTGTCTGGAGACCTATTTCTATGTGCCAGCTATGAAGCACCTTGACCTCTCTCTCGGGTGGTACCAAACACAGTGCCTTTTATCTATAATATTTACTCTCCTCTTACAAGAGTTCCATCTGTGACTCCAGATAATATTAGGTTGAATTACCACTAATATTGGAACAACAGCTGACAATAAACTCTAATGTTTTCTTCCCTTGGGGGGAGGGGTTGATAACATTCTGGGTTTCAATAATTTTAATTGGTAAATTATTACATCAGGGTGATTGAAGAGTTTACTTATCTTACTCTCAACGTTTTCTTCTTCTTATATGCTGTGGTGGCTCCTGATGAAACTATTGTTTTTGAGCCACCTCGAACATCATCTGGCACCTTGTGTGGTTTCCACTTGCAGAACTGTTTCTACCACCTCCAGCTCTAACTGAGACCCAGGAGGAGAATAGGGGTCTATGGGCCAGGTACAAAAAGACCTTGAGGTTAAAATCTTCTGCTTTTGAAGAACTCAGTTCAGTTACATTGGTTTTGTGCCCAGTTGGTACTGTTTTTCTGATTTTGTTTCATAGTTCTATTTATTTTACACTGTATTCTCCTGCCAAGCTGCTCCACACAAACCTATCTTTTATACTGTGTTTTCTGAGCTGGTTTTTCCATCAAGGTGTTTTTTTAAGATTTACTGTTCCACTTTCTTTGATAATGGCTAATGCTGATGCCGTATTTTTTTTTAATTTATTATTTATTTAAAGTTTTGTGACCGAGAGAGGCACGCTGAGCCGAGGCTCGTTTCTGGGTGTGAGCTGGGGAGGGGGAGTAGTAAAGCAATAGTACAGATATTCAGGCAGGTTACAATAGCCTGGGTACAATTACAGTATGTATACAAGTTCAGTAAATAGTTTAAGATACAGATACAGTATGTACAAAATGTACATAGTTATAGGAGTTATGCTAAAACAACATTCAGGTAGGTTACAATTGCCATGGAACAAATTATATATACATGTTTAGTAAACAGCTTAAAAACAGGAACACGTTACTGCAGCAAACAATGCAGTTTCAATGGGAGTTAATCTCTTTTGTCATGCAGTAAACCTGTGTCACTGTGCAGCATCCTGGCAGGCTTCACTGTATGTACAAAAATGACATACATATAGGAGTTATGCCAAAATCATAGGTTAAGCAGGGTAGGACTAAAAGGCAAAAATAATGCAGTTGCAGACAGCATAGTGACCTGGTTAGGCCTGAGACAAAAGGGGTTTATGAGCCAGTAGCAACATGTAAGGTAAGTATGGGCTTGCCTGGCTGGTAGCAAGAACAGGAGGAGGGCTGAGTGTGGGAGAGGGCATATTTAAAGAGGTTTAGTGAGGGAAGCAGGTGGAGTGATGAAGTGAGTCCCAGATGCGAGGGAAATGGTATGAGAAAGTGGCCTGACCAGACTTAGTGTGGGATCGAGGAAGGGAAAAGGTGCGATTGTCTCTGGAATGGAGGTGGCAGGATGGGTAGGTGGTAGGGGAAACTAGGGAAGTGAGATAGGGGGTGAGAGAACCAAAACAGAATTTAGCTATGATAGTGGAAGCGTGGTGCTGGCAGTGGTAGGAAAGGAGGGGGGAGAGGGAGGAGAGAGGGAACAGTAAAGGGTACAGTGGTGAGTTCTAGGGGGAGCATTTAGGGTGAAATGGCAAAAGACATCAAATAGCTAGTCCAGTCTGGAGAGGGCAGTGTAGGAGGTGGACCCATATATGATATCTGCATAGTCGAAGATGGGTAAGATGGTTTTGGTGAGTAGTATACGGCGGTCTGAGGGGTTGAGAGCATCTTTATTTTTCTAAAGAGCACAGAGCTTTGAGTGGAGCTTTGAGTGGATGTAGTTTATGTGGGTAGTGTAGTCTAGGTGTCAGTCCAACCAGACACCTTGGTGTTTGCAGACAGAGATGGTGTCTAGGGTGGAGCCATCGAGGGTAGAGGAGGAGAAGAAGGTTGGTGTGAAAATGTTGGAGAGTTTTTGGGCAGTGCCAAAGGTCATGGATACTGTTTCTTTGGCATTAACTTTTAGTTGGTTTGATTTGCACCATTTTAGGATGTGGTAGAAGTCATCTTGTAGCTGTGTAGTTACCACAGAGGCAGAGGGGCCTGAGGAGTAGAGAATGGTGTCATCAGCGTAGAGGTGAATTTGGGAGGAGGCAGAGCAGACAGATGGGAGATCATTCAGAAAGATAAAAAATATGATGGGACCAAGGATAGAGCCTTTAGGTATGCCAGCTAGAATTGGGGGGTGGGGGGAGAGAGTGTTTTCTGTTAGTACACTTTGGGTGTGATCAGTCAGATAGGAACTGAACCAATCAACTGTGGAAGTGGATAGGCCAGCAAGTCTGAGTTTGGTGAGGAGGAGAGGGTGGGGAGACAGAATCAAAGGCCTTGGCAAGGTTGATGAAAATGGCAGAGGTTATGTGCCCTTGATCCATGCCTGTAAGAATGGGATCTGTGACCCAGAGAAGGGAGGAGACAGTTGAGCTATTTTTCTGGAAACCAGACTGGTAGGGGGAGAGGAAGTTGGTGAAGGAGAGGAAGTGGGTGAGCCTGGTAAGGACTAAGGATTCTTGCAGCTCGGCTGACACAGGGAGGGGGGAGATGAGGTGATAGTTACCTGGTGAGGAGTGGTCACTACCTTTGTGAAGGGCAATAACTTTTGTGGACTTCCATGTCTGGGGGACTATGCTTAGATAGAAAGAGAGGTTTAGGAGATGTGATGGGGTGGGCAATGGCTGGGGCAGTGAGTTGTTGGAGGAGAGGGTCAAGCCCAATCAGGGCTGGACTTACGAGGATTTATCGAATTAAGGGCATGGAGGACTTCCTAGGTTGTGATGGGGAAACTGAATGCTGTTTGGGGATGGGGAAGTGGGCAAGAAACAAGAGGGGTTAGCAGAGGTGGAGGGAAGGGCACAGGTAGTGAAGAAAGTGTTTAGAGTAGAAGCAATGCTGACGGGGTCAGATATTAGCTTGTTGTTAATGAGGAGGGGGAAGATTTTGAGGGGGGGTTCATTCATTCATTCAATCAATTTATTGGATAGCAAATTGAGAAAATAGTTTCTCCTTTAAAATTGTGTCCATACATATTCACTTACAAAACATGTAATTAGACATACATACAAAATATACAAAATTAGTTATAGAAAAATACATTAAAATAATCAGCTGAGAGAGAGTACATAGGAAGCATACACTAATTACATTCATCCAAAACAATTGCAATGCTCATCCAAAACAAGGGTTCAAAAGGGAAGAGAGGGGTTGCCAGAAGGTGTGAGGTAAGTTTATGTTTTCCTGTAATGTACTGTAGTTCAGAAATACTGGATTTTGGCTGCTCTAATAGCCTTGGTGCATGAGTTTCTTAAAATGCGGCAGGTAGAGAGATTGGTGTAGAAAAAGAAAGACTTATAGTGTGTCCATGCATGGTCATGAGTGGTGCAGAGCTTAATAATATTGGTTGATATCCACGGGTTGTGTAAGTGTCTGACTCTGCATCATCATGATGTGGTGTGAGTATTCCATACAGTATTCAGGATGTGGCGGAAGATGGAGAGATCTGAGCTGATGTCGATAGAGGAGAAGAAGAGGGACCAATCAGAGAAAGCTTGGTCATGTAGTAGTGCATGTCTTTATGGAGCATAGGGATCTATCCCAGCGATAGGTTGGGGAAGAACGGGGTGCTTTCAATTTGCATACGCAGCATGTAATGAAGTGGTCGCTGAAAATGTCAGAAATAAATAAATAAAATAAATTGGTTTCACACAATGTTAATGGCATGACTAATCCAGTTCAGAAAAGTAAGGTGATGTGTTTCCTCAGGCGGGCCAAAGCTGAGTTTTTCATGTTGCAGGAGATGCATCGTTCTCCTCAGGAACATGGCAAGCTCAATTCATTTGGCTATCAGTTATTTGCTTCCTCTTTCAAAAGTAGTCACCATAGGGGTGATGCCATTCTTATTCTTACTGAAGTTCCATTTGAGGCAATAGATAACAAAAGGACAATGAAGCTCACTATATCTTAGTGAAGGGAGATATGATGGTACAATGGTAACTTTGGTCTCTCTCCGGGCTATCTACTTTTTTTTTCAAGGGCTGTTTTCACCTCTGTCTGAGTGGGGTGAAGGACCTTAATTTGTGTGGGGAGATTTAATCTTACAATCAATCCTCATGTAGATAGAATGTCCCAGATTCTTAAGAAAGAACACTAAGTTGCATCTCGCGTTAAGAAATTGCTGGGGGAGCAGGGGTTTTAGATGTCTGGTGGCAACTGTGTGGTCAGGCTAAAAACTATATTTATTATGCCCTGCTTCACCTCCTCCCATCTGGACTATTTCTATGTTTCAGAAGATCAGACTGCAATGCTGTGAGTTGCACAGGCAATTAGGGTCTTTCTGATCATGCTCAAATTTATTTAAAAGTGAAGCAGGATATGGTTAACCACAATACTTTCCGGAAGCTGAATGTTTCACTCCTACAGGATGAAGAGGTTAAAGAAATGAAACAGAAACTACTACAGGAAATAATGCAAGATACTGTGGGTCTTGAAGCTTCAGCTGTTATCCTCAGGGGCAGGCTTATAGCCATATCTGATGATACAAAAAAAGGGCATCTCAGCTATAGCTGCCAGGAAGAAGAAACAAAGGGAGGCTAGACAACAGGAATTGGAAAGTAAGATGTGTGACTTTGAAGAACAGCAGAAAGTAAAACTTTTAACTTTTAATAAATACTGTAGAAAACATCTCTATTTATGCAAGCATTTAGGGTTTAGGTATATCTGATTAGCCATACATATTTATTTTATGATTATTTTATCTGTGTTTATTTAATAGGTAGAATCTAGATATTTATGCATCTTATGTATTTCATGTTATTTTTATAATAGTGCCCTGAGCCTCCGGGGAAGGGCGCCACAAATAAATAAAGATCACTACTACTACTACTTAATATGCAAAGAAGCAGAACGCTATTGAGACTGAAAAAAAATTACGTGGGCTCCTTGATTTTAAAGTGGACGAAAAGCTTCTTTTTCTCTGACAAAAATGCTATTATGGAAGGCCTCACTCTCTTCACATGTTGTCAGGTAGGCTACAAGAACAGCCAGTACAGGCACAGATAATATAGGTTTCTAACCCAGCTAAGGGACAGAAGATTTGTACTAATCAGGAGATTTTGGATGCTTTTTGTACATTTTAAACTGCATTATACAGTGCAGCCCTGAAAACTGAGACTGCAGCTTTTCTTAGTAAGTGCCGGAAAGGGTTTCCTTAGTATGCTGCCACCAGTCAGATGCAACCACACTGGGGATATCTCTAGTTCTAAATCCCAGCAGAAACACTGCTCACATATTGGGAGGGTTTGGCCCGAGGTTCAATGTGGGGAATAGCTCCTCCCACAACCTCTATTTAAGCCCTCCACTACTGCACCTCCCTTGCTTAGGGAGTGGTTTTTGGGCTTAAGGAGTGTTTTGTGTCCCGGGGCTCCCTACATGGCTGTGTGGCTGTACTACCTTGTGCTTGCTGCTCTGTGTGTTTGCCCCTCTTGTGCTTCCCCTCTCCCATTTTTGTTTTTTCCCTGTGTGTTCATGCCTGACTGCTCTCCCTGCTTCTCTTTGGTTTCCTCCTCTGCGGCTCCTGCCACCTCCCCAATCCGTCCTCGCACCCCCCCTTTTCTCGGTTGTTCTGGGGTCCATCTTCCATGTAGTTTCTTTTAGGCTTCTTTAACTCTCTCTGACCGCCACTTACGAGTGGTCCATTCCTCCCCATGTGTCCCGTCCCTCATTCTCTGCAGTGTACACTCCCTGTTCCTGTCTGCCCCGCAAGCATCCCCTTCACCTCAACGACTACAGCAGCCTTTGGGCTCCTCCTCCCAGGATTTTGGCCATGGACAGGCCTAGTTTCTCCCGCTCCTCATTACTTACTCATTAGTGGACAGGACTCCAATTCTACCTTCCATGCTCCGTAAGTGCCTCTCCCTGCATACAGTTTGCATTTACCATCGCTAGTTTGTTCACAAGCCACCGGGTCATTTTCCACAGTGCCGAGTTACCTACACGGGGCAGCTACTTTCCTAGTTTACTCAGCAGGACATGCTACATATTGTACCTTCTGTATGCTGTCCCTTGGTTCTGTCTCTGGCTTTGGATTTATGAACAGGTGCAGTTCAGCTGTATCTCAGCTTTCTTTTCCGATACCACTGCATGGTTTCAGTGATACCAGGCCGGGGGGGAGGGTACACCAGGCCTGCCTTGTCATCTGCATCGCCCTATAACACGCGGCGCAGTGCTTGTCTCATTCTGCCCACTTCTGCTATTCCCATTTGTCTTTCCTTGATACTCATCCTGGTTACTAATCATTGAATTTACCTGCTGGTCCAATACAAGGTACCACGTCACCTACCATACTTTGGCCATCTATGCATGCATAAGCTAATATTGTGTTCACACATTCAAAGACACGTGATAGGATCATTCATAGTACAATACAATTCTGCTTCAGTCATCACAGGATTTCCCTGTCCACTTATTTTTAATCCATTTCCAAAGCACTGGGGTCTTCATTTTATGGAAAGAGAGTGCAAGAGCGATGATGCTTTATATGTAATATCACCTTTATCCCGTAATGCCTTGTCTTGTAGAGTCTCCTGTCTGAGCTCTGCAGGGCCCTTCTCGTTATCTCTTGAGGACGTCCAGGAAGGAGTACCCATGCTCTACTCCACTGCCTGCACCTCCACCTACTCCTCTCCTGCAGCTTCCAATCTCATTTGCTTCAATTACCTGCCTTCCCTAGTTTGTTCCTCCATTCTGTTTTTCATTCCTCAATTTTATGCTCCACACACTTCCCCCTACTCTTAATCTGCTCTGTGCATCCCATACTTACCATTTTATCTAATTCCCACCATGTCAACTACTGATTCATCACTTTCCCTGTTTTATGTCTTACATCTACTCTCTCTCTTACAGCAGTGTTTGCACTATTGCCAGCCCATACCAGCAGTTTTCCAAACTCTGTCCCTAACTTGCACCTCCTGAGGTGCTGAGTGAAGGTAGGCTTCCCCTGTCTACCGGGGATGGGATCCCATTACAACTACTACCTCTGATGATGTACCAATCAGACATCCTCTGTCATTAACTCTGCTGGACAGCACTGAGTGAAGGTTAGCTCACCCCAACTACCAGGGATGTGAGCCATGTCTACACTCTATGGAGTCATACCTTGCCTTCTCTACTCATACCAGTTGCCGCTTCCCTTTGGGAACGGAACATCTTCACCCTTAGTGCCTGCATCATCCTACCCATGTCTAAACTGCCTCAAGTTAAGACCATTCCTCCTCAACCGGCATGGATGGATACCTGAATCTACGTTCCATTGCTTCAACCTTACACATTCTCAGCCTGCTATCCAGATGCTGCTTCCCTTCAGGAACTTGGCTTTGCCTGACTTGCCTTCTCCAACTTACCTAGTCTGCAGCCTTGATGCACAGTCCTACCTCGCAAACTTCCTGGATGAGACCCTGCAGCTGCTTGGACCGTTTCCACCCTCTGCTTCCCATACTCGATGCGGGTTACCGCTTCCTTTTGGGAATGGGGCCTTTATACCTCAATGCCTTCCACCTCCCTATTTTTTCTGCAGGCTTCACATGTTGGTCTTCCCACTCTGACTGCCTCGTTTGGGTTCCCAATCGTGTGACTCCCCCAGTTCCCATCTCTAGCCTACACCCAGATGCCTCCTCCATCTGGAGTGAGATTTCATCCTTTCAGTGGTTTCATCATCCTACCTCTGCCTGGTGGTATCAGATTTTTGTTATCTCTATTCAAGTTTCTGGATTGGAAGCTCATTCTGCAACTGTCTGTTTCACCTGTGGATGCTCTCTACTGGACCACCACCTGCTCCTCCCTCCTGGACCTGAACCATTTCCCTAATTTGCCTCCACCATCATACGCCATCTGGTATGTCGTGTCCACGTCTTCTCATGTCAGCTCGCTCGTTCACTTTGGATCCTATGTCCACACCTGGAAGTTCATCCATCTGCATTTTCTACCTCCTGCCCAACTTCTGCTTCTCTCCTAATACAGGATCCCTTTGCTTTGAATGCCCTCCTTTCTCTCCCATTTCCATCCTGCACTTCCATAGAACTTCATTCTCTAACCCTTTTTGTCTCCTTTCCCTCATGTTATGGATCCTGCCAGCTTGTTCAGTCCCTCTCTCAATGCAGATTGACTGCCTCATGGCCTTCTTTGCTGCTGGTCCCTTGTACAGCTGCTATACGAACTTGTTTTATTTTGCAGATTTGGGAACCTTGTCCTTGATCTCTCCAGCATCTTCCATTCTTTTCTCTTGTCATTTCCAGCTTTCGTCAGATGTGGGACTCCTGTATCTCACCTCAGTTGCTCATGGTTCTGGCTTGGCTCCTTCGCCTTCCGTGGATCATCCTCTGATGCCTTGCTTCAGCTTTCCTGAATTTCACTGCTGTTCACCATGGAGTTGTCCTGGTCCTGTACCTTCCTGCTCTGGATGTCATCCAGCTTTGCCTAGCCCATAGCTTTCCCCAGATTATTCCTTCAGTTCCTCTGGATCTACTTCGGACTTCTTTCCCATTTGGATGGCTACCCTTTCATCTTCACCTTGCAGGCTCAGGGCTTTGTACTGTTTGCTGTGGCTCTTTTGGGCCTTGTACCCTATCTCCGACCAATACCCCTACCTGGTCATCTGCTCTTCTATATGATCCATCTCATACTCCTACTCTGGCCATTCTATCAGTACCCTTATACTACTCATTGGATCACTCATTCATTACTCTGGAGAAATACTCCTGTCAGCAAGCATCCCTTAGCTAACATGCCTCATAGACTCTTACGCCATCATAGAGTTTTTACACTGCTCAATCAGCTCCTCATGATCATTCATTGAATCCCATTCACCTGGGCAATACTACCCTCCAAATCCCGTCCATTCAATCACCGTGACATCCCGGTCTGCCTCGTCTCACTGGCTATCCTCATACATAGAAAGGACTTAAATCCTTCTGCTATGCTCTGACATCATAATTAGCATTGCTTCTATGGATACCGGGAGTCACATGATAACCCATTCGACTAAGAACATCATCCATTTTACCATCTCAGCCTAGTATTCCAACGCCGTCTCTGTTCACCAAGTTACTCGACTCCTACTTCTCAACAGACATTGCTAGTTTTACGAATTTCACAGATATCTTCCAGAATATTCATCATGGGATCTCTACTGCCTAGCTGATTGCTAACTACACACCATCCAAACCATCATTTTCGCTCCTGGAGATCGCCATTCCGTACTACAATCATCTGCACCTTTTCATCTACTACCTTAAGCCAGGTCAACTGCTCTTCCAGAAGACCCTTCAGCCTCTTCTTCTTGAATTACCTTCATTAACCTCTGCTGTAAAGACCATCACTGAGAACTGGCTCTCCTGAATTCTAACTAGCAATCTGTAGCAGTCAAGACAAATTCACCAACTCAGCCTTGCCTCCCACTCGGTATTAATCAGCCGTAGCACTAAGATCCTATAACATCCTGCACTAGTCAATCTCACTGCCAATCCAGACTAGAGACTCTTTCTTACATCTGCTTCCAAGCTTCTCTCAAGTACTTCGGCATCAGGATTACCTGTACACTTAATCAACCTATGCCACCACAGTGCATCTCCTAGACGATCACACCACAGAAATAACTGCACTTACTTCGGGCATCGTACTAGAAAAGTGTTTACTTATAAAGTCATGAATATCATGACCAAAGAAGCCATCCATCCCTCATACCAAATTTCAAGTCATTTGTTATATACATTAGGCTACCATCTGGACCGCTCCGCAACTTTTCTTCTATTTATTTACTAATCACCTATGGCATTACTCTCATCAGTCTCTCAAACTCTCCTCATTTTACTCTGGGATGCTTACTTGGCAACTCATTGCTCACTAATTGATTCTTTACCACCAGACTACCTTGAACATCAAACCTTACATGAATTGGATCAGTCACCCATAATTGGAATGCTCCACCTATGGTTCAATGGACAATCAGCCAGCCACTCCCACTTCCTGAGCTATATAAGCAGTTCCCCTCAGCCTCCTTCTGAAGCACTTTTTCTTCGCCAACTGGAGGCTCTGTCCATTTGTCCTCTGCAGCTGGCTAGGGCATGCCCCCCCCACCTTGCTGCTTCTTTCTACTGCACTTCCATGTTTTGTTCTTCTGCTCTGCTGGTTTTCTGTGTTTTGTTCTTCTGCTTCTGGTTTGTATTTTGCCTCTGGCTGTGTGCTTCCTTTTGTCTCTTCCCTGTTTTTTCTGTGTTTGTGTGTCTTAGTTTTGTTTTGTTTTGGGGGAAACTTGGTTTCTAAGCTCCTACCATTTTGCTCATTTAGAGCTCAATCTACTTGCTTTCAGTTATTCACATTGCCATTGCAATCAGTACTTGTATTCTACTCAAACTAAAGCTGCTCCGCATGCTACAAGACTAATTGTTTTCACCAGATTCAGGCTCCCTCTGAACCCTTGCTATGCAGCTCAGTCATGCTTTCTCAGCTTAATCTACCTCCCACATGGTCACAGCTGCTTTCAGAGCATTGTGCTTCTCTCCATTCCGTGCTTACAGAATACTACCACTCATAGCTGATGCTATTCCCTGTTTGTACTCTGCTGTTATACTCATGAGGTCAGCTAAGCTATTGCTGATGCTGTAAACTAGCTTTAATTTCTGCAGGTGGTTCTCGACCCCTTCCATCACTTTCTTGTTTTTCCTACGGTGGAGACTTGGAAGTGTTTGGGGTGTTATGGCCCCATGTGGCTAATTACTGATGTTCTAAATCCTCCCTGTGCCGCTGAAAATCCTCACAGTATTTGTCACTTTCATTGGCTTTTTTGAATGGCTGGCTTGTCCCACTATCATAGTGCTGCCTCTCCCACTTACATTCATGTCCCACCATTGCTACTATGTTTTGCAGACTATACGTTCAGGTCTGACTATTCCTACTGCTTACTGACCTACGTGCAGGTCGGACTATTGTTGCCCTGCCCTATTGAACTACCCTGCCTTACTGAACTACATCAAGATCCACTCCTGCTCACTTCATGATTGCTCAATGCTCCATGCCATCTGCCCTCTGCAAGGTCTCAGCATTCAACACTCATTCAGACCCTCATCAATCCCTGGGGCATGCCAGCCATACCATTCTGATGCAGGGTTCACCTGCAGCTGATGGTCTCACTCTGCACCTAGAGTCCACAGCTTGAGCATGTGAAGCTTGGGGCAGGGTCCTTCTCACCTGGCCCATAGCTGGGAATGTCCTCACTCTGGGTAGACCTTCAGTCATCAACCATACCGACGGCACCTCAAGTTGTAGAATTTATGACTAAGCCATGAAGGGAGATTACAGCAATTTCCTTTAGCGCTAGTAGTTTCCACTATAACAGTTGTTCATTGGCTTTAGTGGTTCCCTAGCAAGGCACCTTCACTGCATTCTCCCTATGACCACCTCTGGTTCACCTAGTTGTTTTTTTTCAGATTGGTAGTCTGGATGAATGCCTCAGTTGTTGTTACTCTCCTCCTCCCACCTTGGAGCAGCAGTTGCAGAGCTACCATTTCACAACCCTCCACGGCATTCCTGTTAGAAGGATAGAGTGAGAGTTTGCCTCCAAATTGGAATATTTCCCACCTCCCTTTAATTGGGTTTTCAAATCACAGCAGCAGAGCCATCACTAAATAAAATATCCCAAGCCTGGAGGGAAGGTGGCCTAGGCCTTGGATCCCCAGAGATTTCCTCCTCAAAGTGTTTTTTTTCTCTCCTCCGTGTCTCCAGTCATAACTCTTAGAGTAGTGTTCCCTAATTCTGTAGGCAGGATCTGCTGTTGGATGGAGGGGTATGGTGTCCCTATTGCCGTTCCCTCTCTCCTTAGGAGGTCCCCTCATTCTCCCTTGCAACCCATCAAACCCACACCATTGCTAACCTGCGAATCACATTACATTATCAAGCTGCCTAATGCTTTATCTAGTACTGTATCTCACAACTACTGATTGTTTATATGCTTCATACTACTACTTTCTTTTTGGGAATTCTTCTTGCCTTATGTTTTACGATGTTACTGAACTATGAGTTTTATATGACCAGGTCCATCTTGCAAATGAGCCTTGCTCAATGGTGCCCACCTGGATAAATAAAGATTTTGATTGATTGATTGATTGCTCCTCACCAAAGGACAAATGACCCACCCCTTCTCTTATAGCTGAGAACACTTTTGCTGGATATATGGCAACAGTAGCCTGCCCCTTCAGAAGTAGGTCACAGACTTGCCAGTTTACTCTGGTTATCTATACTATACCTGAAATGGCTCAGTCACAGAAAGCACAAAATATATAAAAATAATGTTTAATACTCAAAGATATTTACATTTGTTACAGGATAAATCATGCAAAAGCCTAAGAGGAACATAGGATTTCTATACAGATAAAAATAAAGACTTTGGAAAAAGATAGCAATCACATGGGAAAAATCTACCTCAAACTTTCTAAATTCTAAGGGCAGGATTTTCCAACCGCAGCACAGGGCTTGCAACCTGCCCTGCATCGCGGGACTTAGGTTTCACAGGCGTGCCAAACCTCATTGCCACAACTACACCTGATTTTCCATTCTCGGGCATAGTTGCAACACTTTCCATGATTTACGGCAGGTTGTGCCACATTTCTGGTGTAAGCTCTGTGTTGGAGGCCCCAGGGAGTGGCACAGGCTAGACCACAAATATGTGGTCTAAGGACCAACGGTTGGCATAAGGGATAGAAAATCCCAATTGTTGACAGGGACTGCTGCAATCTCTGTGCTCCATATAGTCAGCACACCAGGGGCTTGTGGCAGTCTTCACTGTTTTGAAAATCCAGCCCTAAGCGTAGTAGAAGAGGCTTACCCCCCCGGGAACCTGGTGATCTATGACAGAGTAGAACCCATGATGTTACCCGTTCAGAATTCCAAAACATAACTGACTGTAAGAACAACCTCACACAGAGATAACTTTGACTGGCCAGCCCACTATGCCACATTATCATACATGCCTCTTTGACATCACAGGTTCAACCATTTCTTTGATCTCTGGGGTCACCCATTTTGAGAACAAGTCCAAACTGGATTTTTTTTTATTTAGACCCTGGCTTTTGTGGATTGCAGCCTTGGTCCTTTTGTTTTCCATCTGGCTCAACCAGTGGGGTTCCGTTTTTTCTGTCTTGTCGCTATTTTCATTAAAAACCCTGTCTTTATGTTATGAGGGGGAAGCAGCTCTTTGATATTTAACTAAAACTGAAGACTTAGAGAAAATACTTTTGCTACCCATAGAAACATAGAAACATAGAATTTGACGGCAGATAAGGACCGCTTGGCCCACCTAGTCTGCCCATTTTCCTAACCTGTTTCATATATCACAAATCCTAAATGATCTACAGCTTACCCTCTCTTTCCTATCGCTAGAGTTCTTTTATGTCTGTCCCATGCATTTTTGAATTCCCCTACTGATTTTGCCCCTGCAACCTCTGCCAGGAGCCTGTTCCATGGATCCACAACCTTTCTGTGAAAAAAATACTTTCTCACATTACCCCTAAGTCTACTCCCCTCTATTTTCATATCATGGCCCTTGTTCTAGAACATCTTTTTTTTTTTGAAAGATGCTACCCTCTTGTACCTTATTTACACCTCTGAGATATTAGAAAGTCTCTATCATATCCCCCCCTCTCTCCTCTCCTCCACGGAATACATATTGAGATACTCCAGTCTCTCCTCATATGACTTCTAGTGCAGCCCCTGCACCATTTTTGTCGCCCTTCTCTGTACCGCTTCTACTCTGTCTATGTCCCTGTGGATATGCAGCCTCCAGAACTGGACACAGTTTTCACCCCCACTTGTTTGTACTGGAAGTACAAAGAACTTTATACACAAAGGGCCACTCATAGCTGAGTTCCCATAGGCATGGAACTGCAATATGAGGCAGTTTTTAATTCTCTCCATATATCCCTCATTTAAAATAGTTTGCAGAGGCACAGATCATATTAAAAATAAAATAGAACACACACAAGAAAAAAATACATTGCAAGTTGTCACATTTCCATCCCCTGGAAAAATGGAAACTACATAGTTTAGTGATCCTATATGATGTTTTTTTCATGTTAACAGGTTTGCTCTTCCTGCTAGGTCTACAGTTTTACCTCTGCCTTAACAATTCACTATTTCTTTCAAGTACTCCCTATCTTCACTGGCCCATGATTATTACCTAGACAAAGCATCTGCATTCCTTGCTGTGACCCACTGTGGTGCATGATGTCCATGTATAGGACTGCAGCACCAGGCTCCATCTTAACAATTTGGGGGTTTGCCCACTGGTCCAATTTAGCCATGTGAGGAGGCTGTGGTTGGCAACCAGTGTGAATGCCCTCCCATACAAATATGGTTGCAGCTTCTGAAGAACCCATATGATACCCATATACTCTTTTTCAATTGTGGTGCAGGCCAAATCTCTGGGTAGCAGACTCCTGCTCAGGTATACAACTGGGTGTTCCTCCCCCCATGTGCTTGATCTGACTCAGAACCATCCCTAGCCGTGATCAGATACATCCACATACTCAGTGAACTTCAGAAAATATTCAGGGCTTGGAAGCACAAGTGCCAGGCACAGTGCCTCCTTCAATTGATACAATGCTGTTTCACAGTGGTTCATCCACTGGACTTTTTCTGGCATTTTCTCCCTTGTGAGATTGGACAGGGGTTTGGCCATGTATGTTGTAAACTTATGATAGTACCCTCACATCCCTTGGAAGGCATGCACTTTCCTCTTCATTTTGGGTGTGGCCCATCCCTATATGTACTGAATTTCTGCTGTCTCAGGCCAGACGTACCCACTCCCTACCCTGTGCCCAAGGTATGATGCCTCTGCCATCCCCTTTGGCACTTCTCACCTTGACTATCAGCCCTACAGCCTTCAGTTGGCAGAGCACCTCACTCATACGCCTGACATGATCCTCCCATGTCTGGCTGTAGATGGTGATGTAGTCCATGTATGCCAGGGCAAAATATCCTGCCCCAGATAGAATGCAGTCCATGAGCCACTGAAAGGTCACTAGCATATTCTTCATTCCAAATGGCATTACTCAAATAGGCCAAACAGAGTGAGGAAGGCTGACCTGTCACTGCTTCAGGGGTCAAGGTAATTGCCAAAAACCCTTTTTCAGGTTTATGATGGTCAGGTACATGGCTCCACATAACCTCTCTGGGACCTCATCCTTCTGGGGCATGGGGAATGCATCCAACTCCATACAGCTGTTGAGCTTGCAGTAGTTGGCACAGAACTTTGTAGTCCCATCCTTCTTGGGGATCAGTACCACCAGGGAAGCAGGGATTATTAGACTCCTGGATTACCATAAGAGCCAGCATTTCCATGATCTTCCCCTCAATGGCATGTTTTACTTCTTTGGGGACTTAGTAGGGTGGCTGCCTCAGAAGGAGCTGGTACCCGGTATCCAGATGGTGCTTTGCCAGAATGGTATATGCCGGTTTACCTATGAACATTTCCCCAAATGTGTGCAGCACTCCACAAATTTTTGCAGCTTGTGCTGCTGTCAGCCACTTTGAGAGAGTGACAGCATCCACTGAGGATTCTCCCTTAACCTCTCCTAGGAGAGTCAAAATTAGTTCTGCTTCTGCCTCCTCCTCCTCCTCCTCCATCATATAGCTGCACACAACTATCATCCCAGTCATGGTAGGGCTTCATCATGTTTGCATGATAGATTTACTACTTGCACCTTTTGTCAGATGTCTCCACCATGTACTGCAATTAACATCGTTCACCCTCCTGATCACCAAGAAAGGACCCTCCCAAGTCACCTGTAATTTATTCTAACAGATGGGGATGAGTATCATCACCCATTGCCTGACTTTCTATTCCTGGTCTCTGGCCCCACAGTCGTACCACGTCTTCTGTCTGTGTTGTGCAGTGACTAGGTGCTCCTGGGTAAATCCCATGAGCTCCTTAAGCCATGACCTGAAATTCAGGATGTACTCCACAACAGATTCCCCTTAAGAAGCAAGCTCACCCTCCCATTCATCGCTTAACAAATCAAGGGAATCCATTAACATATGGCCAAACAAGAGCTCAGAGGGTAAGAACCATGTGGACTCCTGAGGAACTTCCCTATATGTGAATAAGAGATGGGATAAGTACTTATCCTACTCTCACACATGTTGGTCAGTGAATGTCCTTCTCATAGTCTTAAGCAATGCATTAAATTGCTCACCAGACCATTCATCTGGGGGTGGTATGGGGAAGCCTTGATCTGCAGAACCCCCACACTTCTATTTAGTTTTTGTATGTGTAATTTGGCTCTGTTTTAAGATGGGCACCCTGAGCCTTCACAAGGTTAAGCATTAAACATAATTAAAAATAATAAATTAAGAGTGAAGAAATTCAAGTAATTATAATTTACATAATGGACTAGGTGTTTGATCTAGCAAAGGCTCTTTGGTAATGTAATATATAGATCTTTATATGAGGAAGTTTAAGTGAATTGTTGATTATGTAATAAACTCTAATTAACCCCCCATCTTTATTCATTTTAATCTATTTCATTTTATTTCACCATTTCTCATAACTGAATCACTTATGGTGTTACTTAAGCTTGAAGATAATTATTCATAAGAGAGTTCATTATAATGTCCGTAGTTAAGAACTTTGGTAAATATTTATATATAGGAAGGTAAAACAATACTGCATCACAAAAACCTTAAAATTACAAGGTGGATGTTAGGGTATATGTACAGTAACCTAGGAAACTAATTGTTAATCTGTTAATTGATGGCAGTATAAGTGATCAGCTGTAACCCCAGCAGGTAGCCTCCTGACGAAGCTCATTGGAGCGAAGCGCCGAGGCTGTTGGGTAATGGTTCCCAGTACCTGTAACTCTGTAAAGCAATAAAAGCTGGAACTTGCTTTGTAACTTTAACTATCTTTTATGTTTTACTTTTGATGTATTTTGGATCCATTACACCTCAAGAAGTGCTGGACGGTGAGTTTTAATATCTGCCTGAACTACCACCAGAACAGGCAGATGGGACCTCGGTTTAGTGTCTCATCTGAAAGACAGACTTCTCCCAAAGACTAGCCATTGGGGCAGACATGAACTTGTTGCCCAGGTCTGATAGAATTTCCTGAGGGAAAACCCACCTGGCCAAATATCTCTTACAGTTTGTTGGCCACTTTTTCCACCTTAATGGAGGACAAGGGCATGTCACCTGGGTACCTGATGGTGTAATCCACAACCACCAAAATGTACGTCTTGCCTATGTGACTTGGGGTGCTGAGTGGCCCCACAATGTTTGCAGCAACTCAATGAAATGATTCTTCAATTATAGGTAGGGGAATCAAAGCTGTCTTTGCCTTATTCTCAACCTTTCCCATACACTGGCAATGCAGACAAATTTGTCAGTAGTTTGCCACACCCTTAAGAATACTGGGCCAATAAAAATTGCTAGCTGTCTTTTTGTATGACTGACTGCTAAGTGTCTGGAAAAAATGTATATTATGGGCTAAGGCCAAAAGCTGCATTCTGTATTCCTTAAGAACTACTATCTGTCAGAGTACCCCTTCCTCTGGTCCTCTCATTGGAACCCACTCACAATATAGGAGCTCATTCTCCCAGTATACCTCCCTTCTTTGGAACCCTAAGAGTCACCTTTCACCTGGTGGTTAACTCCCTTAATTTCTATAGGGATGGGTCAACTTGCTGAGCTTTCTCCAGCTCTGCACCCCTGACCTTCTCTAAAACACACTCTCCTGTGGGAGAGCCACCCACAGCTATTGGTATCCTCAGTCTCGAGCAGTAGCTCAGTAGTGTTGCTCCCAGCTTGTTCTTCAGCTACAACTTCCCCTGCTGTAGAGGAAGGGTTGCTTCCAGCAGCACTGCCCTTCTGTGTGCTGAGGAGCTGGTTCACTACCCTTACTATGGATAGTGACACACTCACGCACAGTGCTAGCCTGACTGCTAAGTCATTATCCATAATGACTTCCACAGGCCGGTCTGGTAAATGACCCACCTTCCATATACCCTGGCCACCATCCCAGCTTAGAAAGATCTGGACAACTGGCACTGAGACCACAGGACCAGTCACTCCTCTAATTCTGAAAAACTAGCCTGGTAGGATTTGTTTCTTGTGAATCAAATCTTGCTTTACCATTAAAATAGAGGCCCCAGTGTCCCTCAATTCCTGGGTTTCCATCCCCGCCTACTAACACAGGATGCATGTGTGCAGTGGAATTAGTGGGAATTGTACTCTGGGTACAGACCACTAGCTTCTAGGAGCATCCACAGCTACCCTCACCAGCTGCACTCTCACCTTTTGCTATATTTTTCACAGTCATACAGTGTTCCAGTTTTTGGCAGACATAGCACCTGCGTTCTCCTCACCCCTTACATTTGAAATCATTTGGTTTCCTTTTTGTTCAGGCACAGGCTGATTTCCCTTATGTTGCCCCCTCCCTGGGTTCCCTTAAAACAAACTGATGTCCCTCCCCCCACTGTTTTTGCACTGAAAGCATGGTCAGCTGGATACAAACTAATCAGCCTTCTTAGCTACCTCCTTCATGGAGCTCAGAATCCTATCCAGCAACCATATTTTCAACTCCTGTCATACAATCTTTAAGAACTGTTCCATGAGGAACAAATGTTTTATCTATATATATCATGTTTATTGTTCTTCCATAAAAACATATAGACATTACAATCATGCATAATAAATAGGTAAACAAAAAGATACGTGATCAATACAATTATTAAAAAAAGAAAAGATTTTTCATATACAGAATTTATTTCACCATGAGAGACCTAATCCCTAGCAAGGAACAAATATCCCTAGTATCAATACCTGCAGGGATATATGTTGCACAATATAGGTTTACAAGCGATCAACTGTTTCACTTCCAGGAAGGTGTTTTATTTTTATTTTTATTACTTCATAAAAAAATTTTGCAGCAATCGCTGCATCTTCTATTGTGTGAGGATGAAGAAGTACAAACAATGGATCATAATCTGCACTTATGTACTTCATGAGAAACTCATTTAATATAGTATTCCCAGAGGATTTATATAATAGGTATTGTACCGTAATGTGATAGATATTTACAAATTTCAGGGTTAAGCCTATCAGAAGAAGTGCTGTTAAAGTATGCATATCCAGAACATATGATTCCCATCCTTGCCCATGTGATTAATATTTTATCTGTTCCACAGAGCTAGTTTTTACACCCTCAAACCAGCACTCTGACTGCCTAGTTGTACACACATTTCAGAACAGTAATCTCTCAGCACCTTCTTTAAAAATCTGGGGCTCTGTATTCAAAACTGGGCAAAGGAGGGCGTAAAACTTTGTGCTGCCCCTTGCAGTTGCCCAGGTGTCCAAAAATGCTATATTCAGTGGAATAAAGCATCTGCACTATTGGACTGAATATAGGGCCATTGCAGCTAAGCACTAAGCCACTTAGCACTTAGCAGACATGGCCCCCAAAATAGGGCATCACAATGGCTTGCACCCACGCTAAATTTCCTATATTCAAATGGACCCATGCAAATGAGCCCATGAGCCATGTGAGGTGCTAAGGGACCATTTGCATGCTCATTATGGGCTCATTTGCATGGGGAGCAAGGCTGGACAGCGAGGAGTGGCCCCCCAGCTGCCCGCTCCCTGAGAGCTATCCCTGGTGCTAGAGTCCACCGTCACCAGCCTGATACAAAATTAAGTGCTTCCCTGGTGTCTAGTGCCCCCCCCCCCCACTGCTCACTGGCCCCATATTAAAGAAAATTTTTCCATGGTGCCTAGTGGTCCCCCCCTCACCAGTTGCTGGCCTGATATAAAAGAAAGTGTTTCTCTGGTGTCTAGTGGTCCCCCCTCACTGATCTTTTTTTTTTTATTTAGTTGTTTAACCAGGTATAGCACACTAAGCTGAAAGCTTTTTTACAGGAGCGACCTGGGAGCACAAGGAGGTCAAGTGACTTGCTCAGGGTCACACAGTATGCAAGTGGAAGCTGTGGGATTCAAACCCAGGTCTGGTCTGCTGGATGTCACCAGATTTGCAGCTCAGAGCTCTGGCACAATATAAAAGAATGTTTTTCCCTGGTGTAGAGTGGTCCCCCCCTTTCACTGATTGCCAGCCCAATATAAAAGAAATATTTTCCCTGGTATCTAGTGGTTCCCCCTCACCAATTGCAGGCCAGTTATAAGCTCCCTGGTATTAGCAGTACCCACCACACTGATCAATGGCCTTATGTAATGTAGTAGCTTTCCCTGGTGTCTAGTGACCCTCCTCTTGCCAGTGCCTGATCATTACAGAACTATTCCCTGGTGTCCAGTGGTTGCCCCCCACATCCCTATCCCATGTATGATAAAATAACACCATTCCCTTGTGGACTGGCAGACCCCCTCCCTATCACTGATCCCTAGTAAAATAAATTGACACCTTTTACTGGTGGTCTAGTGGACCTCTCCCTATCCCCAATCTGTCCGTGCAATAAATTGCATGCATCCCTGGTGGTCTAGCGGACCCCCTCCCTATCCCCAATCTGCTCATAAAATACAATATATTTTTCCCTGGTGTCTAGTGGACCCCCCACCCCTGCAGGCAGTGCCCTGATACCCCACTCCCCCCATCCCATCCCCGAGCCGGGGACTGGCAGAGCCGTCCACTCTCTGCCACAGCTCGCCACTGACTGAGCTGTCAGTGAGCGCGTACTGCCAACCAATTTGTCACAGACTTGTTCTCTCCCATAAGACAGTCTGTGGTTGTTACCAGTTTCACAACATAGAAACATAGAAACATAGAAACATAGAAGTTGACGGCAGATAAGGACCGCAAGGCCCATCCAGTCTGCCCATTTCTTTTTCTACCTTATAAATGTGCCATCGGCCTTTGCTCTGTCAGTGACCTATCTATTCATAGTCATTTGTATTGCTCCCTTATGCCTATCCCATGCCTGTTTGAAGCCCTGCACTGTATTCATAGCCACCACTTCTTGTGGTAAGCCATTCCATGCATCTACCACCCTTTCTGTGAAAAGAATTCCTCACATTCCCCTTAATCGGCCTCCTCAATCTCATGCTGTGTCCTCTTGTCCTGCTATTTTCTATATTTAAACATGTTAGACTCTTTCACCTTGTTTGTGCCCTTAAGGTGTTTAAATGTCTCGATCATATCACTCTCTCCCTCCTTTTGCTCAAGGGTATACATATTGAAGGCTCGTTAATCTGTCCTCATATGTCTTCCTGATGCAGTCCCTGCACCATTTTGGTCGCCCCTTCTCTGGACTGCCTCAGTTTGGTTAATGTCCTTGTGAAGGTGTGGCCTCCAATGCTGCCAGCAGTACTCCAGATGGGGCACCTAACCAATGTCTTGTACAGAGGGATTATTACCTCCTCTTACGACTTGTGATGACCCTACTAATACACCCTAACACCCCCTAGCCTTACCTACTGCTTTAGAGGTCTGCTTGGATGATTTTAGGTCATCAGTGATGATGATGCCCAAGTCTCTTTCTTCCTTTGTGACTGCTAGCAACTCCCCTCCCAGCCTATAAGTGGCTTCAGGGTTTCTCTTCCATAAGTGCATGATTTTGCACTCTTGCGTAATAAATCCCAGTTGCCACTCTTCTGACCATTCTGCTAGTTTATCCAGATCTCTTCTCATTCTGCCCACCCCATCTGGATCATCTACTCTGTTGCAGATCTTGGTGTCATCTGCAAACAGACAAGCCTTTACCCTCTAGTCCATCTGCGAGGTCACTAATGAAGATGTTGAATAGGACTGGCCCCAGGACTGATCCCTGAGGTACCCACTTGTGACTTGCATCTCTTCTGACTGTATACCATTTACCACCACTCTCTGTTTTCTGCCAGTCAACCAGTTTGCCACCCAGTTGACCAACTTCTGACCCAACTTAGCCTACCTAGCTTATTTATCAATCTTCTATGTGGAACAGTGTCAAAAGCTTTGCTGCAGTCAAGACGACATCAACTGCTCCCCCTTGGTCCACCACTCTGGTTACCCAGTCAAAGAAATCTATGAGATTAGTTTGACAGGACCCTTCCTTTGTAAACCCATGCTGTCTTGGATCCTGTGCCCCTGTGGATTCCAGGTGTTGCTGTATCCTTTCCTTAAGGTGCCTCCATAATCTTGCCCACTACTGAGGTAAGACTGACTTGGGTCTGTAGTTCCCGCCTCCTCCCTGCTACACTCTTGCAGGTGGGGGATCCACATGAGCCCTTCTCCAGTCTTCTGGGACCTCTCCTGTGCTCAGAGACTCACTAAACAATTCTGCTAAAGGCTCCTGCTAGTTCCTCCTTTAGCTCCTTAAGAGTACTCTGGGATGTATGCCATCAGGTCCCATTGCCTTATCCACCTGAGCTTAGCGGCTCTTGTAGGACCCTTTCTTTGTGAAGAGAGTGGTGCTCACCTCCCTCCCCCTGTGTCCATGATGCTGGGCTGTGGGCCCTGCCCTACCTTCTCTTCAGTAAATACTGACAAAGTATCTATTTAGGATAGATGCCTTACAGGGTCCTCCTCCTCACATGCTCCCTTTTCTCCATTAAGCTTAGCAATACCCCTCTGGACTTTCTCCTTTCACTAATGTATCTATAGAAAGTCTTGTCACCTTCTTTTACTGTCCGTGTAGTGTTTCCTCAGTTTGGGACTTTGCCTGCCTTACTGCCTTACCTGCTTCCTTTAGGCAGTTTGGTATGCCTCCTATCTTCATCCCGCTGTGTTCCTTATATTTTCTGAAGGCCAGCCTTTGGCTCTGACTTTTCTGCTACTGTATTTGAGAACCAAGTGGTTTCCTTCTTCTTTACACTTCCTTTCTGTCTAACACAATGGGATGTTGCTTCAAGTATTGTATCCTTAATGCTTGCCCACTTTGCCTGTACCTCCTCACCTGTGTTTCTTTGCCAGGCTAGCTTAACTCTGTTGGCCATCTTATCAAAGTCAGCTCCTCTGAAGTCCCATATTTTTGCCTTGAATGGATGATTTAGATGTAGTAGCCAAATTGAACCATACCATGTGATGGTCACTGGCTCCCAGGTGACCTTCTACCTGAGATCTGTGATCCCTTCTTTGTTAGTCAGTACTAGATCTAGGATAGCCCTGTCTCTTGTGGGTTGCTGTACCAGTTGTTTGAGGCCTCCCTGCAGGAATCCACTATGTGTCTAGTTCTGGCGATGTTCCTGCTGGTATTGACCAATCTGTATCTGGCATGTTGAAGTCTCCCATTATCAGAACCTCCCCTTTAGCTGTCATGTTTTGTATATCTTCTAACAGTAATGTGTCTATGTCCTCCTCTGGTCTGGGGCCTGTAGACAACCCCAGTTCTTATGGCTGTCCCATTTCCTGTTTCCAGGGTGACCCACAGTTCTTCTGGCTCATTATGTGTATTCTGAATTTCTGTAGCTTTGATATTTTCATTAACATACAGGGCCACTCCTCCCCCTTTTGCACCCTCGGTCTCTTCTGAACAATACATAGCCAGGTACTGAAGTCTCCTAAGTGTGGTTACTGGTAAACCACGCTCACTAATTGCTACTATGTCCAGTTTAGCCTCTGACATTATTGCCTGCAGGTCTGGGATCTTATTTCCAGGCTGTGAGCATTTGTGTACATGATTTTCCATTGGCAGATTTTGGTGTGTTAGTTGTTGGGTGAAGTTTGGCATTACCCTGTGCATCGTATGGGAGACAAACCTTTTTCTTACCTGGTGATGCAAATGAATCTGCAAACACGCTGAATTCCTGTTTGACCACTAGCTGAGGGGGAGGGGTGTTCTTTCCATTCGACGTATGGGGTGCTGCACCCCTCTCCCCATTTGCTAGTTTAAATATTCTGCAAAGACGTCAAACTTCTGCCCCAATGCACTGACTCCCTCTTTAGTCAGATGCAGTCCATCATTACAGAACTATTCCCTGGTGTCCAGTGGTTGCCCCCCACATCCCTATCCCATGTATGATAAAATAACACCATTCCCTTGTGGACTGGCAGACCCCCTCCCTATCACTGATCCCTAGTAAAATAAATTGACACCTTTTACTGGTGGTCTAGTGGACCTCTCCCTATCCCCAATCTGTCCGTGCAATAAATTGCATGCATCCCTGGTGGTCTAGTGGACCCCTTCCCTATCCCCAATCTGCTCATAAAACCACTCAGAAGCTTGAAAGTGTTACCTTGGGATGCTGCCACCACCCAGCCACAACCTCACTCGGGGTATCTCTAGGTCCAAATCCCACCAGAGTTACTGCTCACACACAGTACAGTGCTGCTTACCAAAAGGCAAACAATCCATCCCTTCTGTTACAGCTGAGAACACTTTTACCTTATTTATATGTTTATTTGTTTATTTATTTATTTAATTTTGGTAACTGAGTAGGCCCACTTAGACCAGATGGTCTTTTTTCAGGGTCAACTCAGGGTTAGTTACAGAGAGACATAAAGCAATGACATATACAATTATACAATTAGAGAGCAGCAACAGACACATCAAATAGGAATACAGCATTATTAGTCAACATATTTCTTATCATGACAAAGAGACAAAATTTTTAGAGCTACAATGGACCTAGAATTTATATAATTCATAAGCTCATAGGTTGATGCCTGGTATGCTAACTTTAACCATTTTCACTTGTAACAGGAGCAGTGATTTGATATCAGCAGGTGGGATTTGAGCTCATTCTTGAAAGCCCTTATGGATGGGCAGATGTTTGGATGCTGCTTGGGAGTCCATTCCACAGGGAAGGGGTGAAGGAAGAGAATGATCTAGCTCCACTGGAGGTTCTGACTCTAGGCATCTGGAGCAATTGGACTTCCGATAATCTTAACATTCTTTTTTTTTTTCTATTATTTCTTTATGCTCCTTGGGAGCCTGGCAGATGACTCTGGTCCCTCCCTTGGAGGTACTTAGTCTATGGCTCTCCTTTCCCCACCTACTTCCCTGCAATCCCCATGCCCCGTTACAGGGCTAAGGTGAAGAGGCTTTGGCTTTCCCCACCCCCAGAAGTAAAATACAGATATTTGGGAGCTGGAACAGGTGCAGGAGAGCCATCACGGAGCCTGCCAGCTTCTTTTTCCTCCATTTTTCCCCACGCCCTCCCTGTTGACGCCATGCGTCGGCAACATGCCTCCTGACTCACATCTACTCCAGCCACCACCAGAGGGAGATCAACAAGTGGGATGGCAATCCCTCCCTCCCTGAAAGAGGAGAGCAGTCCTCTGGATGCTCAATCCTCTTTCTCCCCTGCTGACCCCCAATGGCCTGGGCTCATTCCTGAACCCGGGTTGCTGGCGTGGCTTGAGGCGTGGCTTTCAGCACCTCAACCCTCAGCACCACCAGGCCTGCTGGATCTTAATGTTCTTTTGCACTGTTTAGGTTGCAACAGATTTTATTTAGGCTGGGGGGAAGTGCTGTCCTGCTTTAATTTGTAGGCTAGGCATAGGGAGGGGTAGGCCAGTCTGCCCTCAAGTGATAATCAGTTTAGGGATTTCAGCACTGTACAATGATGGTCAAGTGGTCTTGCTGAGTTGGCAAATCTCATTATTCTGTGGTAGAGAGTTCTCAGCATCTGGAGCTCAGTATCCCTGACAGAGTACAGCACTGGGGCCCCATGGAGCACAGTAAGAAGGAGGGTACCTTGAGCAATTCTACAGTGAGATTCAGAGATAAGAAAGGGGCTCAAGAGATACAGGAGGCCTACCTTCTGGTTTATAGTTTTAGTTAGGTGGCCAAGATGGGTCTTGTACGTACTGTCTTGGTCAAGGTAGACCCCCAGGTACTTGATGGAGTTAACCACCTCTACTTTTGTCCTATCAGTGAAACATAGTTTAAGTTTTTCAGTGCAGTCAGTACCAAGGCTCCCTGGTCCGAATAACAGTGCCTTTATTTTCGTTCCCTTTGAGAACAAGTTTGCTGTTAAAAAGCCAGTTTTCCAGCAATAGGAGGTCTTTTCCTAGTTGCTCATTTAGTTGAGTTGCATTTGAGGTAGTTCTGTAAAGTATTGCATCATTTGCATATAGGGTAACCTTAGCTTCTCCACTGTGCAGCACTAGGTCATTTATAAACAATGCAAATAATAGTGATCCAAGGATTGAGACTTGTGGGACCCCATCAAGGATAGGCTGCTGGTCAGAGAGAGCACCACACCACTTCACAATTTGTGATCTTCCCTCCAGATAGTCTGAGAACCACATTAGTGAGTGGTTGTCTAGCCCCAGGGATTCTAGTTTTTCAGTTAATAGTTGGTGGCTTGCCAAATCAAAAGCATTGGTTAGGTCTATAAAGACCCCACCTAGGCCTTTATCTATGGTGTCTAAGATGCTAGTGGTCAGGGTAACAAAGGCAATATCAGTACTGTGTTGTTTTTCTGAATCCGGGTTGTTCAGGAATCATAATGTTGTATCTCTCCAGGTAATCTTGTATTTGAGTGTAGATTAGCCTTTCTAGTATCTTGTTTAATGCAGGGAGGATTGATATGGGTCTATAGTTTTCCACTATCTCTCGGGCCCCCCCTTTATGTACTGGAGTAACCAAGGCCACTTTCCATAGGGAGGGTACCTTCCCTTCCAGGAGGGATCTATTGAACAGCCAGGTGATAGGGGATGCTATGACCTGGACAGCTAGCTTTAATAGCTTAGGCTCAAGCTTGTCAAAGCTGGCAGATCCTGTAGTATTCACCTTCAGTAATAGCTTAAATACATCAGACCAGGAGATCAGTTTATGGTGGAATTGTGGTCTGTGGGAGGGTACCTCAGCCTTTTAAGGGGAGGGGTTCCAGTTGGAGGAGTTTTGTATTTATCAAGATTAGTAAAGAAGGCATTAAGCTCATTTGCAGATTCAGCTGGATCCCTGAAGTGGGTCCCATTGGATACTATGTCAGCATCTGTTGTTGAGGCTTTACTCTTCAGGAGGGAATTAATGTTTGCCCAGAATTTCTTAGGGTCAGATAGGTTACTAGTTTGCAGGTCTCTCAGATACCTTTTTTCGCTGACTTTAATTCCCTTTTGCATTTATTCCTCAGGGCCCTGAATTTCACCCAATCTTCAGTTAGGTTGGAGGATTTGTATGTATGCCAGGCCTTATCCCTCATTCTCATAAGAGTTCTTAGATCCCTGGTTATCCATTTGGCATTCTGTCCTTTTACTAGCAATTGTTTGAGTGGGCATGTTTGTTGGTGGCAGAGCTGAAGTAATTTATGAAGTTATCTAGGGCAGTGTCTAGTGTAGGGGCATGCTTGATCTGAGTCCAATTTATTTTAGCCAGCATCCTTAGGAAGGAAACCTGGTTGAAGTTAGAAAAATCTCTGGTTCAGAAGGTTCGGGAAGGGGGTGGTTAGGGAAGTCATTTTTCCAAATTACAAATATCGGAACATGGTCACTGAGGGAGTCACTAAACATGCCAGCCAGTTTAACTCTATCTGGCCTGGATACAAGAATCCAGTCCAAGATAGAGTGATTGCCAGTTTTCATATTAAGTCTAGTCGGTATTTGAATTATTTGAGTCAAGTACAGGTCCATAAGGGTGGCTCTGGTAACGGAATCAGATGGGGTTTCCTGGTGGATGTTGAAGTCCCCTAGGATAATCTTTTCCAGGGGAGGTAGGCCCTGTACCATGGCCACAAGGGCCTGAAAAGCAGTAGGGGCTTCTTTTGGTGAGTTGTACACACATCCAATGATCATAGATTTTATTTATTTATTTATTTATTGAAATTGATTCACCAGGAAAGGCACACTGAACAAAAAAATGCTCATCTCCCGGTGCAACCTGAGGGAAGGGGTACAAGGGGAGGATAACACACAGGTTATCACAATAGAGCTACATTAAACAGATGTATAGAGTAGCATGGAAGTACTTGGTTACAACACTGGTTAAACAGTCAGCTAAAAGCGTGTACCAGTGTATACGTACAACTTCAGACATACATACATACATACCTACATAGAGAACAGATTGTTGCTGCAGATAACAGTAGAGGCTAAATCTAGGCAGGACAGAGAGAGACAAGAGAAGGCAAATAAGTGCCTTTATTTATTTATTTTTTTTTTTTTGGATATATATAAGCCAGCTTCCTTGGATAGGGCTTGCCGCTGGCCAGGCAATGGGAATTTGATGGGGAGGTCATTAATTTAAGGAGTGCAGGCACAGTTTACCATGAGGTAGTTAGCCAGTGCAGTTGTTAGGGAATAGGTAGAGGAAGAGTGATGGATTTGAGGGGGGAGAGCATTCCAGAGTTTCAGGAAATGGTGCAAGAAGGCTATTTGTCCAGCAGAGGACTTACGTCTGGAAATATTTAGTAGTTGGGAGTCAAGGGATTGGAGGGCATGAGGGGGAGTGGGAGCTGACAACAGTATGGAGGAGAGATAGGAGGGGAGGGTGCCAAGCTAGAATTTTGAGACAAACTTGGAGCAGTGCAGTAGTCGGAGATTTTCGAGGGAAGGGAAGGTGAGGGAGCAGTAGAGGTCACAGTGGTGGGAACAGGGGGAGGCATCGAGGGCGAAGTGGCAGAAGGCATTGAAGAGGAAGTCTAGTTTAGATAAGGTGGATTTTGGTGCAGCGCTGTAGACTATGTCACAGTAGTCTAGGGAGGGAAGGATCATCTTCTGCACTAGTTCCCGCCTAACTGAAAAAGGGAGGAAAGAGCGGTTCCTGTAGAGGGCACCTAGCTTGGGGCGAAGTTCTTTTATGATTGCATCGATGTGATTGGAGAAAGTAAGATGACGGTCGATCCATACCCCTAGATATCGGAAGTAAGCAACATCCTCCAGGGTTGTTCCACCCAGAGTGTGGAAGACCGGGAGCGAGGGAAGTCGGGATAGCCTCTGTCTCATGCCGAAGGACATGGTGGCAGTTTTTTTAGCGTTGAGAGAGAGCTGGTGCGAACCGAACCAGAGTTGAACTTTATTGAAATCGGACTGGAGGTTGAATGCTACTTCATCCAGGGAGGAGCCAGAGGTGAATAGGATGGTGTCACCGGCATGCATGTAAATAGATGAAGCTGTGCAGATTTGTGGCAGGTTGTTGAGAAAAATGGAGAACAGGATGGGACCAAGGACTGACTCTTGGGGGACACCAGTAATCACGGGGAGGGGGGAGGATGTGGCATCTGCAATTCTTACTGATTGTGTTCTTCCTGAGAGATAGGCACTGAACCACTTAGTAGCAGAGACAGTGAGGCCTGAATCTGAAAGGCTTGTTAGCAGCAAGGGGTAGGAGACAGTGTTGAATGCTTTAGTGAGGTCGACAAATATTGTCTAGGAGATCTGCCCCCTATCCATACCAGAGAGGATTGAGTCAGTGAGTCTTAACAAGGAGGAAGCAGTGGAGTGGCCCTGTCTGAAACCAGACTGAAATGGCGTGAAGAAGTTAGAGTCAGAGAGGAAGGAGGTAAGTTGGGCGAGTATCAGGTGCTCTTGTAGTTTGTCAAGGACTGGGAGGAGAGAGATAGGGTGGTAGTTTGAAGTGGAGGAGGGGTGCCCTTTAGGAAGGATGACAATAGCATGTTTCAGGCCTGGGGAGCAGCAGTGGTAAGAGAGGTTTAGGAGATTGGCTAGAGGTGTTGCTGGCTGGCAGAGAGGAGAAGGAGTTTGGTGTCCAGCCTGTCGAGAATTGCCTTTAGAAGGTTTAGGGTCAGTAGGGCCTGGAGGGCTTCAGTTTGAGTAATAGATTGGAAGGAGAAAGTGCATGGCCCAAGCGAGTTGAGGCTCCAGCAGTAGTGTCTGTGTGGAGTAGTAGGGGCAGGGAGGAGAGGAGGAGAGTCGAGGCACAAGAGGTGAAGTATGTGTTGAACTCAGCAGCCACCCCGGGTCTAGAGAAGTGTGTTGTTTATGTTTAGGAGGTGTGGGATGTGCCGCCGGGGGGGGAGAAGAGAGAGTGGATGACCTTCCAGAATTTGGATGGGCTATTTAAGTTAGACTGGAGGGAGGAGTTGAAGTATTCCACTTTAGCGAGCCTAGTTGCTGTGGTGCACTTGTTACACAGCACACAGTATGTGGTGTAGTCTTGTGGAAGGTGTGAAGATTTATGCACTGGCCATGCTTTGTCGCTGGCATTTTGGCAGGCTATAAGTTCTTGGGTGATCCATGGCAGGTGGTTACTGTGTACCCTGGAGTGATGCAGTGGGGCATGCTTGTTCCAGACAGTGAGGAACGTGTCGTGGAAGTGAGTGAAGGCATCATCAATGGAGGGGGCTGGAGTGGGTGTGGACCAGTTAGTCAGGGCTAGGTCTTTGAGCACAGTGGCTAGGTTGAGGGATTTATAGGACCGTTGGATTAGGAACTTGGGGGCAGCTGTGGGGTGGTGAATTTTCCTGATCAGGTATATAATGTGGTGGGTCACTCTGAGTCAGGGAGCAGACCAGCTTGGATGACCCGGTGGGGGTGGGAGGTGAGTGCCCAGTCTATTAGACAGTGGTTCCCCGATTTGGGTTTAGGCTGGTAAGCTCAGTGATGGATTGCGACAGGTTTAGAGCCAAAATGTCAGTAGGGGTTTTGATGAGAGAATGAGATAACCAGCTGTGGTTAAACCCCCCCATGATATACAATTCCCCCTTTGAGGATAGGGAGGAGATTTTCGTGAGTAGGTCAGTGACAGCTGATACTGGAGTACCCGGCCGGCAGTATACATCGGCTATGTAAATAGGGAGTGAGAAGGGTAGATCCAGTTGAACCATTATAAGTTCATGGGCTTTTGGTTCTGACTTTGTTAAGACTTAGGAGAAGTGTAGTTCGGTATTTACATAAATGGCCACTCCACCGCCTCTGTTAGCCCTGTCCTGGTGGGTCATGGTGTAACCTGGGATGGAGACAGAGGGCTCAGAGACATTTTTGTTTAGCCATGTCTCGGACAGAATGATGATGTCGGGGGCATAGTGGGTAGCAAGTACCTGGAGGGAGTCAATTTTGGGGGCTAGGCTTCTTATGTTTAGGTGCAAGAGGTGCAAGCCAAATGGGAGGGTGGTGCCACTGGGGTTTGAGGTGGAGGATGGGTTTGGAGAGGGTCCAGGTAAATTTAGCAAGGTAAGGGTATGGTGGGGACCTGGGTTTGGATGTATGTCCCCAGCTGCGAGAAGCAAGAGGGCAACAGTAAGGTAGTGTCCAATGAGTTGTAGCCACCAATAAGTGTTTGAGTGCCATCTTGTGTAAGTATGTGGGTGGCTGTGGGAGGTCTTATGGGAGGTAAGTAGTTTTAGAATTGACCATATGTGTGAGGGAGGGAAAAGGAAAGGGCAGGGATGCATGTTTGAGTGGACCCACGTATGGCTGAGGTGAGTGGCAGTTGCAGAGTATGGGGGGTAGTGGGACCTTATACGATCAGGCAGGATAGGAGGTTGAATTTTAGGGGATGTTTGTGGTAAGTTGGAGAGGAGTGGTGGGTGGCAGATGATTGCGATAGCAAGGAGGGACAGGCAACCTAGCAGAAGGGACATGGCTAGTGGCATGCAGCAAGTAGCAATTAGGGAGGGCTTGTGGGCTGAAGGATGGAGAGAGAGAGAGAGAGAGGGTTGAGGGAAGTGTAGGCTGAGCACTGAGGCTGAGATAACGATGATGACAGAAGATTAACGGTGACCTCTAGTGGCTAATAAATATAAGGAGCATATGGAAAACCAGGGAGATGGCATTCAATTGAGTCACGTGAAGTCTTGCGACAGGAGGCACTATATAAGTACTACCAGCGAAGGGTGGGAGGGTATTGGGAGGCTGGTGGGGAGCAGTCTCGAAGCGACTGTGGGGATTAGCTACTGCTGAGTTGAAATAGTGAGGTGAGCTGCCGGAGCTTTTTCCGTACCTGGGTAGTTCAGGGGGTTGGGGGAGGGCAGTTCCTGCACGGCCCTCACGACCTAGGACCTTCAGTGGATCCTGAAGCTGTGGAGACAGAAGGGGAGGTAAGCAACTTTTTTATATCCCACAGAGCTAGCTGATTAGCATACGAGGCAGCAGCACACTACTACCTAGTTTGGCACAGTTTAACTATGCATCGAAGGATTCATTGATTATATACAGAAAAGGTCTTTAAAAACGGATCAGCATTTGTACTTTAAAATCACAGATTTTAAATGGAGCAGCATTTGTACTAATAACCATAGATTTTAAACAGCAGCATTAGTACTAAAAATTACAGATTTTAAAATGGAGCAGTACCTAGGAAGTCATACACAGTAGGAATGAAATAGCTGTCTAGCTCCACTACAGTCGAGCACAGAACAGAGGTTCTTAAAGCAACGAGTAAAATTATTAATTATTAGGTATAGGAATCGCTGCATCCTCTTAAGGCTCTATTTGGAAAGCGCTGAAAGCTGTGCTGTGATCACCCAATACCAGTTGCACAAATAGTGCATCACAAGTGGAGTTGTCCAGGGTTCTAGAAACAAATAATTTAGCATTAAGCAATTAGTTTATGTATAGGGCAAGTCCCGCACCCTTTTTGCTGATTCCATCATATCAAAATGTCTTATAACCTGGAAGATCAACTTTGTGGGCTAGTATACTGGACTTGAGCCAAGTCTCAGAAGCTGCAAGCACATCAGCGGAGTATGTATCTACCCAGGCCTCCACTTCATGCTTT
The DNA here is from genome assembly GCA_016271365.2 of Neoceratodus forsteri. Taxonomy (NCBI): domain Eukaryota; kingdom Metazoa; phylum Chordata; order Ceratodontiformes; family Ceratodontidae; genus Neoceratodus; species Neoceratodus forsteri. The sequence goes on from CM057450.1 coordinate 1,649,594,634, forward strand.
TTCGGTTGAAGGCTACAAACGTTAATATGCGCTATTTTCAGCCTCTTGGTGGTGGTCCATAATGTAGTATTTGTGGCACCAATGTGTACATTGGGGTCTGGAGGACCAGGATTAAATTCAACATCTCCAGCTAGGGTAATTTTAAGAGATTCCATTATATTTTTTAATAATGCTTTCGGCAGCCTAGGGCAAAGGAGGGTAAGTCGATACAGATGGCTACTTGTAAAGCATATTAGGGCTTAACAGTTCCCCCTTAACTGGAGCCCATTCATATATATCAAGATAGAAAGTTGGGAACTGTAGGAGCTGCCCTCCAGAAAGTCACTTTCTGTTGGGTAGAACGGTTTGCCAGTAGCCATGTATATATTTTGCATGGCTATGTATGAGCCCAAGACTACCAAGACATAAAAGGTTGCTAGTAGGGCCCCCTTTAATATCTTGAAATAATCTTTTGGGGTGCATATCAACAGAGGAAATGGGTGCTCTCTATCTACAGTGTCTCTGCTTAGAGGCCCTTATTAGAATAAGTCCTAGCTAACAGAGCCCTGAATCTAAGAAAGAAGAAAGTGCAGTAGTGGTTATGACTAATGTACATGCACATAATTATAGGTTGCTCACAGGTCTACTGGCTGACATGAGATAGTTATGTTCTCCCAGTGAGTAGCAAACAGCAGACCTCTAGATAATACAACTGATTGATCCCTAAGACTTCTAGTTGACTGTTACTGTTTCACATGTGCTGGAGACTTTAACTATTAGATGAAACAGGTATATTTATTAGCAGTTTTGTTTAGACACAGATCTATTGTCCAGCATAGGCGAAATATTCCTACTTGTTTGTAGATAAAGAAACGTTTCTATGTTCAGCTTTTTTAGTTATCAGAGCAAGGGCACTTGGGGGAGACTACTGCCACCCAATTGGCTGCAATCTCAGAGTAGGTGGCACTAAAAGTTCATTTAAAAGTGAACAGGGTGGGGTGGGTGGATTGGGAGAAAACCACTGCAACAGTCTCCATCTTTGTTCTGGTCCTTGGCAGGTCTCCGGTATGGTGGCAATCAATGAAATTTCATCCGTGGTGCAGGGACAGGACAGCCACACAAAGTTCAATGTCCCTCAACCCCCGGTGTTGATTTCGGCTCCCTTGGTGGGTCCAGGCAGGAGCAGGCAGCAACATTCAGGTCTCAGTGCAGAGGGAGGGAACCAGCAGTGAGAAGTCTTCCCCTCTACCCTGATGTTGTGAGTCGGGGTCTCCGGCAGTGTCTGACAGCAAATAGGATCAGCACAGCTTTTAAAGGCCGGCTGAAGCAGCAGCAAAGATAGTTTAAATTTTGGCACCAACAGGGACTGCTCCTCTGATTGGCCACAGCAAGCCAATAGACCTTAGATATGGTAACTGTTGCCTGCCTCTTTGGAGATGGATCACAGACTTTCCAGTTTACCCTTGGAAATCTATACCTGAAATGGGTCAGTCACAGAAAGCATGATGTATTTAAAAGTAATATTTAATACAGTACTACAAGATATTACATACTGTATGTTACAGGATAATACACTCTAAAGACTATGGCAAACACAGTGTTTCTACAGAAATATAAATAAATACTTTTGAAAAAGATAGTGCTCACTATAGCAAAAATCCAACTCAAAGCTATCTAAATTCTAAGTAGTGTGGAAGAAGCTTACCCCCAACAGGGAACAGAAGACTCAAGCCTGTGACGTTGCTAGCTCAGAATCCAAAAACATAACTGACTCTAAGAACAACCTTACGCACACATAACTTTGGCTTGCCATCCCATTACATTGCATCATCATACATGCTTCTCTGACATCACAGGTTCAACTATTTCTTTGGTCTCTGGGTACAGCCCTTTTTGAGAACAGGTCCACACTGGATTTGTTATTTGGACACTGGGTTTTGTGAATTGCAGCCTGAGTCCTTGTTCTACCCACCAGGCCCAATCAGTGGAGTTACATCATCTCCATTCAAAGCCATGTATTTTTGTTATGAAAGGGAAGAAGATCTTTGTGAAATTTAACTAAAACATAAGCCTTCTAGATGAAAAGACTTCTGCTGCTCATCCCCATTTATTTGCACTGAGAGTACAACAAACTTTTTACACAAAAGACCACTCACGGCTGAGTTCCCCCAGTTACAGAATTGCAATATGAGGCAGTTTTCAATTCTTTCCTTACACCCCCCATTTAAAATAGTTTACAGAGGCATAGATGATAAGAAAAATAGGAAACACACACACACACACGAAAAAAGACATTGCAAGTCATCACAGTAATTTATATTTTCTGACCAATTGTTAATAAATAATCTTCTGTTGCTCTGGATGCCCTCAGATCTAGAGTTCCACTCTCTTCACCAGCTACTACTCTTTGATTTCATATTCCTAAGAGATTCCATAACATCAGTTAAACCATTCCATGCTATTCATCTGAATGTCCTGAATGTCCTTGAATGGTGTTATTAATGACACCATTCAGGCAGTATGAAAAGAGACAGCAGCAACTGTTGAGGACAGAAGGATTCAGGATACTTACATAGGCAAAACATTAGATTATTACTCTAACACAAAAAGGTCAAAACACATACGAATATTGGATATAAACTAAAAGGAAAATGGGTCATCTTGAGGTGTAAAAAACTGTTTCCTAGCACCTTTAAGAATTTTAATCTAAGAGCTTTTCTAGTTGAAACAAAAAGTGGGATCGTTTTGATCTGATTTCATACCTGCATGATGCCCTAGCATTCTTCATTAGTGAATTTGTAAAGGTTTGCAATGCTCATCCCTCTGTTATTAGAACCAAATAAGACAGGGAAGTTTGCAATGGATAAATGGGAAGATTTTGGAAAGCTTATGAATCAGAAATATATTATGGAAAAATAGCTAGGAAAACAAATTGGAACAGCAACTGGACATTTTTTAAAACATCTAGAAATGTATAAACAAATGATAAAGAATGTAAAAGCCCAGTATTTTAAAACTAAATTTGAATTACCTAATAATTGTGGGGAATTTTGTAACATAGTAGGAGGCTCCTACTGATCAGGGTATTGCCTGCATGAGCATACTTGCAGCTCCTGACAGTCTACCTAACTGGGTGCCATCTGCATTGGTATTTACTACTCTTGTCAGCTCTGTGTTCCCTCCTCTTCCTGGGTGCTAATCCATGCTTCTTTCATGCAGCCCATGGTTTTACAACAATACTAAAAGTACCAAAAGTAGCTGGAAACTCCAGTAATTTCTTATCATTTAAATTTAACAGCAAAGTTGAAAATGTGTTGACGAATCCAAAAGATATGTTTAAATTAGTGAACTCATACTTTACAGATATGTTGCCACAGGAACCCAATCTTGATTTACTGTAGACCAAGCCCCAAAGAAAACGTTGAACAACCAAGTCAGTTCAATGAGAGATATACATGTAATAAGATTTGAAAGTATTCATATTAAGGACATAAAGAAACAATTATGAACCCTTAAAGTAAATAAGTCTGGAGGAGTGACTAAGATAGAAGCCAGATGTCTGAGAGAGGCTGCTGATACTACTGCTTGTCAATTAACAAAGCTATTAAGCTGGAGTTTGTGCAGTGTCATTTTCTCAACTATTTGGAAATTGGCTATGGCTACCCCAGATTTCAAGGGATGGGATGATAGTATGTTAAATAACTATAGGCCAATTGCTCTATTGCACCTAATTTCAAAAAATCTGAAAAAGGAAAAACACGAACAATTTTATTCATACCTTTCTACTTATAAGTTGCTCTCTCCCCAGCAGTCTGGATTGAGACCACTACATTCTGTCACAATGGACTCACTGAACTTCACAAACACTGTCACCCAGGCTCTTGAGAGTAAAATGTATATGGTTCAGTGTTTGTGGATCTAAGCAAGGCCTTCCATACAGTGAACCATTCTTTACTGCCACAAAAATGGACAGCTATAGGAGTCAGTACTGATACTCTACCATGGTTTAGTTCTTACTTTGAAGGTCATTGTTAATTAATTTGTATGAATGGAGTCTATTTAACACAGAAACAGACTTTGACGGCAGATAAGGACTGCTTGGCCCACCCAGTCTGCCCATTTCCCTACCTATTGGATAAGCTGCAGATTCTAGTTAACCAAACAGCCTACTTCCTCCTACCCTACACTATAATTGCCTTATGGCTGTCCCATGCATTCTTGAATTCCTCACTGTTTTTGACCCCACAACCTCCTCAGGAAGGTGGTTCCATGTGTCCACCACTCTCTCTGTGAAAAAATATTTCCTCACATTGCCCCGAGCCGTCCCCCCTCTATCTCTAAATTGTGCCCCTTTGTTCTTGCACATCTCTTTTTCTGAAAGAGGTTCCCCTCTTGAACTTTGTTGATTCCCTTGAGGTACTTGAAAGTTTCTATCATGTCCCCCCTCTTCCTCTTTTCCTCAAGGGTATATTTATTAAGCTCTTTTAGTCTCTCTTCATGTGGCTTCTGTTACAGACTCTGCACCATTTTAGTTGCCCTCCTCTGGCTTGCCTCCATCCTGTCTATGTCCTTGTGGAGATGGGGCTCCAGAACTGCATGCAGTACTCCAGATGGGGTCTCAACAACTATCTGTACAAAGGGGTAACAACTTCCTGTTTTGTACTGCTGATGCCTCTCCCTATGCATCCCTGTATCCCCCAGCTTTCCTTACTGTCTTCTCACATTGCTTGTCTACCTTAAAATCATCTGATATGACTACCCCCAGGTCCCTTTCCATTTTTGTTGTTGTTAGTACCTCCCCCCATTGTGTACTCTTCACCTGGATTTTTGCTTCCCAGGTGCATTTATTTGCATTTCATTGCACTGAATCTAAGCTGCCATACTTTTTACTATTCCTCCAACCTTGCCAAGTCCCTTCTCATCCTTTCCACCCCCCCTTGTGTATCAACCCTGTTGCAGATCTTTGTGCCATCTGCAAAGAGGCATACTTTTCCTTCCAGACCCTCTGCAATGTCTCCTATAAAGAAATTAAAGAGGACGGTACCTCACTAGTAACCCCCCTTTCTTCAGAGTGTATTCCATTTACTATTACCCTATGTGTCCTGTTGTGCAGCCAATTTGTTACCCAGGCTATGACCCTGGGACCCACTCCCTGGCTGGCTAACTTGTTTGTTAATCTTTTGTGTGGGACTGTGTCAAATGTCTTGCTAAAGTCTAGGTAGGCCATAGCCATAGCACCTCCCTGGTCTACTACTTTGGTTATCCAGTCAAAGAAATTGACTAGATTTGTCTGACAAGACCTTTCCACTGTGAATCTATGTTGCCTTGGGTCCTGTGCCCCGCTGAAGGGCAAATCACGAGGGTCCACTTTAGGGTACCTGTTGCTCATCCTTTTCATTGATGATTTGCCTTAATTGATTTTACATTTGGCCCTGAAAATGTATGTAGATTTTATGGCTTTCTAAATAAACTCAAGATAAAGCCCAACAACTATTAGCTCCAGTCACCCTGGAGGAAGTGGATACAGTGGTGAAAAATCTTAACAATGCAAAAAGTCACGGACCAGACGCTTATATGTCTGGGTTCTATAAGACTTTTAAGGAGTTACTTCTCCCTCAATTAGTAAAAATCTGCCGGGAGATTCATACTGTTTAGCCCACAAATAATGACTGAGGAGTCACAGGGGCAGACGTCCCCCAGCTCAGCCTTAAAAAGGGTGATCAACTTTGGTGGTCATAGATGCATAGAAATTGCTGGCAGATAAGGACCACTAGGCCCATCTAGTCTGCCCACAGATCCTAAACTTGTATGCAGTCACTGACCCTAAGTGATCAATGGCTTTTCATCACTCCCTCCCCACCCAATGTTCCCTTGTGCCTGTCCCAGGCATGTTTAAACCCCTCCACAGTGCTTGCCCCCACCATCTCTTGTGGCAGACTATTCCAAGCGTCCACCACCCTCTCTGTGTAGAAAAACTTCCTCGCGTTATCTCTTAATCTACCCCTCTCCAATTTCATATTGTGTCCCCTTGTTCTGATATCTTTTCTGCATTGGAAAAGATCCCCCACCTGCACATTGTTTATGCCCTTGAGGTACTTGAAAGTTTCTATGATGTCCCTCCTTTCTCTCCTCTCCTCCAGTGAGTACATATTGAGGATTTATTTATTTATTCATTACAAATCGGGCTTACAACCTTTAAGTCAGAGACTCATTTACAAAGGCACCTCGTCGCGGGGGGGCAGACATCAAGACAGTTATTACAGTACAGATTAAAACTGAGGATAACATTACGAGTGCAGTAAAAGGAGCATTTAACATAGATACACTTAGGTTACATAATGTAGTAGTTTGTATGTTACTCAGGTTACATAATGTTACAAAATTGTGAGTTACACTCATGGATATAGTAGGTCCTCTGAGAAGACAGTGGGTTACATCCCTGTTTGGACCTAGTAGGGAAGGGATAGGTCTGGGGGAGGGAGAGGCTGTCCAGTGGACATTGTCGAGCCAGGGGGCAAGGCAGGCGGAAACCACAGGTTACAACAGGGGTTAGTTGCACCTACAACAGCGGGTATTAAAGATATGGTTCCGAAGAGCTGTTTTGAAGGAGACAATTTTTGGCAAGTTGGAGATGCAGCTAGGGAGGGAGTTGAACCAGGTGGGGGCTTGGTAGAGGAAGGATCTCTGGGCAAGAGAGGTCTTGGTTCTGGGCTCCTTGAAAGTGGCCTTAACAGAGCTACGGGTGGTGACAGATGAAGATGGCTGCCGTAGGGAGGTGAAGACCCCAAGGGAGGGGAGAGTCCTAGCAGAGATTTCTTGGTGAGAAGGCAGGTCTGGTAGAGCAGTCGCTCCTCAAAGTTGAGAACAATGGTGGTAGTATAGAGAAGGCAGGTGTGAGTTCGGCTAGGGGCACCGGTCAGGATGCTTAATCTCTCATCATATGTTTTGTGATGCAAGCCATGCACCATCTTTATTGCCCTTCTCTGGATAGCCTCCACCTTGTCTATGTCCTTATGCATGTGTGGTCTCCAGTACTGCATGCAGTACTCCAGGTGAGGCCTTACCAGTGTTTTATACAATGACATCAACACCTCCTGTCTCCTGCTAGTAATGCCTCTGCCTATGCACCCCAGCATGCCACTGGCCCTCCCTTCAGGCTTTGCACACTACTTTGATACTTTAAGGTCATCAGATATGATAATCCCTAGGTCCCTTTCCTCTTTGGTAACAATCAGACCTCTTCCCCCATTCTGTAGCTCTCCCCAGGGTTCCCCCAACCCAGGTGCATCATCTTGCACTTTTTTGAATTGAACCTCAGTTGCCATACCTCTGACCATCTTTCAAGCTTCTCCAGGTCCCTCTTCATTTTCTGCACCCCTTCTGGAGTATCCACTCTGTTACAGATCTTGGTGTCATCTGCAAATAGACAGACCTTTCCTTCCAGCCCCTCTGAAATGTCACTAATGAAAACATTGAACAGGACTGGTCCCAGTACTGATCCCTGTGGTACTCCACTGGTCACCTCCCTCTCCCTGGAGTGGATCCTATTTACCACCACTCTCTGTCTTCTGTCTGTCAGCCAGTTTCTAATCCAATGTATCACTTTATGCCCCATGCCCAGACTACTCATCTTGTTAACCAGCTTTCTGTGTGGGACAGTATCAAAGGCTTTGCTGAAATCTAGGTAGGCGATGTCTACCGCCCCTTTCTGATTCACTTCCCTAGTCACCCAATCAAAACTATCAGATTTGTTTGATAAGACCTTTTTGTTGTGAATCCATTTTGCCTCAGATCCTGGGCACCACTGGATTCCAGGTGTGCCACTATCCTTTCTTTCAGAGTGTCTCCATGATCTTCCCCATCACTGAGGTGAGCCTGACTGGTCTGTAGTACCCACTTCCTCCCTACTGCCACTTTTGTGCAGTGCAACTACATGCGCCCTCCTTCAGTCATCTGGAACAACGCCTGTGTTGAGTGACTCTGTGAACAGGGCAGCCAGAGGTGCTGCTAGTTCTCTTCTCAACTCCCTTAATATCCTTGGGTGTATGTGGTCTGGCCCCATGGCTTTCTCCACCTTCAGCTTTGTGAGTTCCTCCAGAACTCTCTCCACTGTGAATGGACTGGTGTCCACTTCTCCCCCCCTCCATTGCCTCTTCTTCCCAACTGTGGTCCTTGACCCTCTCCCTCCTTAGTGAATACTGAACAGAAGTATTTGTCCAGTATTTCTGCTTTGTCTAGATCCCCCTCCTTACACTCTCCCTCCTCCCCTTTGAGCCTCACAATCCACCCCCCCATTTTTTCTTCTATCGCTGATGTACCTATAGAATGTCTTGTCCCCTTTTTTCACAGTCCGTGCTAAACCCTCCTCTGTCTGTGCCTTGGCTCTCCTAACAGCTTTCCCTGCTTCCCTTAGACATTCAATGTACACCTTCCTGTCCTCCTCCCTTGGGGTTCCCTTATACTACATGAAACTTGCTCTTTTAGCCCTTACTTTGTCTGTTCCCTTTTTAGAAAAACCACAGTGGTTTCCTTCTTCTTTTCCCTTTGGCCACTATCCTAACACACTGGTTAGTTACCTCCACTATGGCTCCTTTTGGTTTACACCCCTGTTCCTCCACTCCCTTCATTACCTCTCCTTCTCCAGTGCCCGCTCCTAAACATCTACCCATTTCACTGAAATCCACCCTCTTGAAATCTAATATTTTGCCCTTGTGTGGCTTAACTGAGTCCCTGTTTCTATGCCAAACCACACCATGTGGTGGTCACTGGATCCTAGCTGCCCTTCCACCTGGACTCCTTTGACTCTGTTTCCATTGGTCCATACCAGGTCCAGAATCGATTTATCTCTGGTTGGCTCATGCACCAGCTGTCTGAGTTCAACCCCCTGCAGGGATTCCAGGATGGCCTCGCTTCTGGCTGAAGCAGCTGCCTGGGTGGTCCAATCTACATCTGGCATATTGAAATCCCCCATCAACAGGATTTCACCTTTAGCTGCCATGTCATGAATTTCCTCCATTAGTACTCTGTCCACTTCCTCCCTCTGTGCCAGAGGTCTGTAGATCACCCCAGTACGTATGGCTGTGCCATTCCCTAGTTCAAGGGTGACCCACATTGCCTCAGCCTCCCTCTGTCTTCCCTGTACTTCTGTAGCCTGTATGCCTTCTCTGATGTACAGAGACACCACCCTCCCTTTTTACCTTCCCTGTCCCTTCTGAACAGTGTATAACCCAGTACATTGATGTCCCAGCTGTGATTAGCAGAGTGCCATGTCTCTGTTATTGCTGCTATGTCAAGGTCTGCATCTGTCATCAAGGCTTCCAGGTCTGGAATCTTATTTCCCATTTGTGAGCATGACCTTCCATGTTTTATACCCTGCCCTCTCTCTGTTCTTGTTCTCTCTTCCTTGCCTGTTTCCCCAACCACAGATTTCTTGTTCATATGCTCCTTCCCCCCCTTATCCCCCCTTTTACATGCTTTGCCTGCCTGCTCCTCACTGCCCGCATCAGTTGTTCCTGTTGTCAAGTTGTGTTTTTCCATGCTACCATGGGGGAGTGTTCTTAAGCCACCTGTCCCTCCTGACTCTCCCCCTTGGCCAGTTTAAATGCTGTCTGCTGAAGCATTCCAAGTTCTCACCAAATAGTCTGGTCCCTTTCCAGACAGATGCAGGCCATCCTCCTGATAGAAGCTCACATCTGCCCAGGTGGGGTCCCAGTCCCCTATGAAGCCAAATCCTTCCCTTCCACACCAAACTTTCAACCAGGTGTTGAAGGCTAGGATGTGGAGTGCCCTATCCTCCTATGTGCCTTGGACAGGTAGCACCTCCAAGAATGAGACAGAATGTGTTACCTGTTTCAGCTCTCCCCCCAGCTTCCTGTAATCCTCCTGGACTCTGGCTAACTCCACCCTTCTCCTTTCTGTGATGCAGTTGACTTCCCTCTTCCCCATGCTAGGTGTCCTTAACCTTACACCCTGGACAATAGAGTCCCCCACTAGGAGAAGCTTCCCCCTCCTCCGGGGACCTCTGTCCCCCTTCCCTGGGGCTCCAGCTTGGAGATTCTGACCGTCCTCCCTGGTTCCAGCTGCAGGTGTCTGTGTGGAGCATTCTGGTCCTGACTGGTTTGTCTTGGACTTGCATAGGCTGAAGCATACTTTGTCTTGCAGGAAGGAGGTGTCACACAGCTGTATGTTGTCATGCCCACCACTAGCCACCGAGTCAGGCACCAGCTCCGACACAAAACACGCCAAAGAAAGTGCAGGAATAATGAACAATTATGTCTTGTATGGAGAGATGCATGTGATGTGTAATGCCTTAAGCAGGTCAGCTAGGTCTTATAGGCCTATCAGCTTCCCACTGCATGGGGTTTACCCTGTGACAGTGCCCACCCCTTTGCCATTTTTCTCATGATGAATGTGTTAGTAGGATCAGGGTGGTCCTGCACTTTGAAACGGAATGCAATGCATGACAGATATGTCCAAACTGCTGCTGGTGACCTACCCTGCTGGATCATAGCACAGATGTAGGCCTGCACCTGAGTTGGAGTCTCCTATGGCACCCTGCTTTAATTCTGTCTGCAAAACTATAGGAAGGCAGAGAATCTCCCTACTTACTTCTTCCAGATCAAGTGGGCAACAGAGAGCTGTATCGGTTCAAAAATTCTTGGGTCCCCTAGTGCCATACTGCCTCTGGAATCAGTGTGACAAAGGGTCTGCATCTGGCACCAGCTGGTGGAATCACTCAAACTGAAAGTGAGATAAGGCATTACCAGTTTATGTTCACCTTGCTGGGGAGATGGTGTGCCTTGAACATAATGTTCAGTTGAAGGCAAGGAAGCACAAAGACCTACAGCAAGTGCATGATCTCTTCTAATTTGGAAGTCTATGAGTTGATTATGTCCACCACTGTTTATTTGTCTGCTGAAGAGGGCTCACTGGCTTGCCAGCCTATCCCTCCAGACATCCACAGCAACAATGATGGGGGAAAAACTCCAAAAGAGTGATGTTCTTTGTGAGGATGCTCATAACCCACTCTAGCCTCCAGCTGTCAGAAAACCAGGCACCCTGGAAGAATGCTCCAAAACCTATACTCCCAAAAGCATCAGTAAAGAGATTTAATTCTCCTAACCCAACCTTGTTATCCTGCCAGATTGCCACTCCATTTAAATTCTACAGGGAAATTTCCCAGATTAGCAGATCTGCCCTCATTCCCAGGGTCACACAGACATGGTGGTACAGCTGCCTTCCACCCAATGTTGCCACAGCCAGATGCTACAGGAATGCCCTGCCAGGGGTGATTACCCAGCATGCAAAGTTCAGGTTCCTCAACAATGCCTGTAACTGGACCAGTGTAACCTTTTTGCCTTGACCTCATCACCCAGAAGCTGCCATAAGGTGGCAACCTTTTTGTACTGGTAGCCAATTGGGAAACCCTATGGAAAGAGTCCAATTCAATTCCCAAGTATGTGAGCCTTGTGGAGGGGCCCTTGGTCTTCTCTGGCACTAGTGGAACTCCAAACTGCTCTATGAGCTGTCACAAACACACTCCTGGGGATCAGGCCCGCTGAGCTCACAGTGCCCACCCTTAAGTGCAATCCATGATGGTGGGGAATGGTGTACTAATCGCACAGCAAAACTGCAAGAGCGAAGACCATCACAGTGACAGAATTCGACCAACAATGTTGGGTCACTGTGTTGGTCCCAGCTGGCACCGGAACTGCATAATCCAGTGTTTCACCCTTCCCTAAGACAACTCTGACTCAGAGTTGTATATTTAGAAACCGGGGGTGGGGGTTCAGGGAGCACTGCCCCCAGAAGGAAACACACACATCCCCGACAGTAAAATTCCGACACTCGGCATTGTGTCTGTCACTGTCAGGGATGTCGCCTGGCTTTAGGTAAACCAGGGGGAACAGGGATACCCTCCTCGTACTTTAGAATGCTTGCTGAGGTCATGACTGCACCTCTGCCATAAGGATATAGGGCATCCCTCTAGCTCTGGATAAGGGCACAATGCCAGTCTCCAGTCTTGTGGCCAAATATGAACCCTTCTTTGGCTATTACACACAGGAGGAAGACCCAGGTATAACACTCTCTTTGGGGTAGCAGCGTAAAAACCTGATTTGGCCTTCTCCCTACAGGACATGCAACAGCCTGATTCAAAATATTTGTATACTCTGGTATTCTCCCTGTTCTTCCAGAAGTCTCTTCCAGATCCCTTTTCAATTTGGTTGCTTATGGTGCCCTTTCTAAGCAAGTAACAGTTGTCACAGATTATTAATAAACCTTCTACAGTCACACATACAATATAAGGAATTCTCACTCAGGCAAATATTCTTTAGAAAAATAAAAGTTTTACTAAAATTCTCAAATACATACAGTTACAACTAAAAGAGAATATATTAATTTGAGTTACAGTATGCATAAACAAAAAATGGAAAAATATACAGTGAAACGCACTAAATCTATTTGCTAAAAAGTCTACCTTATTATTGCAGTGAATTGAAGACCAGAAAAAGTGGATGAAAGTTTTCAATTCCTTTAGTCCTTGTAGCCACACTGGGTTTCAGCAGTTTGGCTTCTGGTGTGAGTCAAACAGAGCGTCCAGGTGAAAATGTGTGTCCAAATGCCCTGAGCTGGGGCTATTTATATACCTGTCTGTGGATAGAGACTGGCCCTCCCATTTTAGGTCACCAAGTGTCACTCTTGCACTTCCTCAACACAATGTTTTGGCTCAATAATTAACCAGTAACATGACTGTCAAAGTTAAAACTTTAATGTATCAGTATACACCCTATAAGCTAATTCACAGTGTCTTGTTAGAGTTTCACACAGGTTGGCTAGAAGGAAGTTTCTTTCCTGTTACCTCATTAAATGTGATACTGTATATTATGACAGCTTCCTTGGATTAAAGCATTCTTCTCCTGAGTGCATGATTTTATGACCTACGAATGGATTTTGGCATATCTCTGTTAAAAAGCCTGAGAATGCAATCTCAGTTCCTGGCAAGCAGCTGCCTTCTAAGTCAAAGGAAGGTCAAACCTTTTTTTAAATCCAGTCTTTTCTCTATGTCCCCTTGAATTAACACTGGCATTTTGTGGCATCTGCATATACATAGAATTACATAAAAAAACACATATACAACAGAATTATATCTACAAATAAGGACTAGCAGCTGGGCAGCTCACAACATAATCTCATCACACAGCTGGGACTGGCTAGGGCCTATCAGTAGGAAATCACCTAAGTAGTACGTAATGTTGTGATTCCCTATGTACCTCTTGGTGGCCCATTCCAGGAAGGTGGTGAAAGCTTTGAAGGTGGCACAGCTAACAGAGCAGCACCTAGGCATGGCCATATCAAAATACTGCTTGCCTCCAAACATGAAACCTAGTAGGTCAGTATCCTGTAGTCTGACAGTTAAAAGGTGGAAAGTGGATCATATGTCACTTTTTGCCTACAAGGTCGCCCTACAGAGGCCCCACGTCAACTCCACTGCCACACTGAAAGGTGAGTGCCTGACTGTACAGTCTTCCAGTGCAGTGAAGTCATTGACCAAACTGCCCTTGGAGTAGTGTCGTCGAGGCACAGGTCAGGAAGCATAGAAAAAACCTGGAGCAGTTGTAAACTTCACAACAAGAGTATTTATTTGTACTAGCAGTAACATAAAAAAAATTAAATTGTTCAGTATAACTATTTACAAAGGCCAAATAAACAGAAAAAGTCCATCTGAGTTTTTCTTCAATCTCTGTGTGTCCTTTCTTGACAGCAATTGCAGCGCTGTCTTATAAGTCCTTGCAACCCCAGTTCTTAACAAGCATCCTGTTTTTTCTAAAAGGTCCATGTATATTTCAGGCAGGTGCTGGCAGGAACACAATGTCCCAGAACTGAGGCCCCTTTTCCACAGCTTTTCTGCAAAAGACTTAAAAATTTCACTCAGGTAACCTCTTGAGTTTCCAATAGCTTTTTGCAATCATCTCAAACTATAATTATATACATTTCAACAATACTACTATATAATTTCTAAACAAAGGGATTCCAATATCAGTTACATTTCCACATAATGATTTGCATATATTTTTATACCAGCAGATATGCAAGGGAGGAAAAAGAACAGCAAGTGAAGACTGAGAGATCGCGAGAGGCAAATAATTGCTAGACTGTCGGGGTGATCAAATCCTGGGTCTCACAGGAAAATTTGGTTGCACAACCAGACAGACGAAAGATAGAAAAGAACAGATCTCTGCATTCAAACTCTTTCCATAACAACTGGGACAGGGTCTTATTCCACCCTGTCACATACATCCCCCCTTCTTAAGAGAGAACCTCTTTTATTAAACAGGTTTACAAAACTTTCTATTAATTGTCCACTAATATTAGCTTCTAAGTTTTAGAAATGAAGCACATGTGCATTATCCATTTTTTCTATAACTGTACAGCAAATGGTAAAGTTCAAACCCATACATTTGTTTTTCAACCTTCAGAACCCTCAATTCCTGATCCATACCTTGACAGAAAATCAGCAGTACTATTCTCTTTACCAGATTTGTGTATCACCGTGAATTTAAATGGCTGTAGTGCCAGGTATCACATTGTGATTCTGGAATTTTTATCTTTCATTCGGTTAAGCCAACAGAGAGGATTGTGATCTGTTATAAGTGCAAAGTCAGTTCCTAGTAAATAAAACGTAAGGGACTCCATGGTCCACTTTGCTGCTAAACATTCCTTTCCAATGGTGGAGTACCTTTTCTCCCTGTCATGCAGCTTCCTACTTATGTACAGAATAGAATGTTCCATCTCATCTATATTTTGACTCAGGACTGCACCTAGGCCTACCTCTGATGCATCTGTTTGTAACAAAAATGGTTTCTCAAAGTCTGGGCTTCTTAAAACAGGGGCTGAACATAATGCAGCCTTAATGGCTTGAAAAGCTTCATCACACTTGGAGCTCCATTTCACATTATTTGGGTACCGCCTTTTCATGAGTTCAGTGAGAGGAGTAGCTCACTCAGCAAAGTTAGGAACAAATCTCCAATAATAACCAGCCAGCCCTAAAAATGACCTGACATGTTTCTTTGTCTTAGGGACAGGGCTGTTAGTACCAGCTTCTATTTTAGAAATTTCTAGCTTAACTTCTCCACTTCCCAACACATAGCCCAACTATTTGGTTTCCTGCATGCCCAATGCACATTTGGTAGGATTAATAGTCAGACCTGCATTTTTGATAGCTTCGATAACTGCTCATAGGTGTTCCAGGTGGCTTTTCCAGCCTGAACTGTACACCACGACATCATCCAGATACGCAGCACAATAACCAGTGTGAGGGGATACAATTACATCCATGTACTGCTGGAATGTAGCTGGCACACCATGTAAACCAAATGGCATGGTAGTGAACTGATGGAATCCAACAGGAGTGGCAAATGCAGTTTGTCCATGGATTCTTTAGCTAAAGGGATTTGTCAGTAACTCTTGGTGAGATCGAGGGTACTGATATACTTTGCACTCTCCAGTCTGTCCACCAAATCATCTATTCTGGGCATAGGATAACTATCAAATTCTGACACTTGATTAAGTTTCCTAAAATCAAGGCAGATTCTAACACCTCCTTCTTTTTTGTTGACAATTATCACTGGAGATGACCAAGCACTCCTCGACTCTTCTATGATACCCAATTCTTTCATTTTTTGTATTTCATTAACCACGTCAGCTCTTAACCACTCCGGTAACCTGTATGTCTTTTGCCTAATGGGACGAGCATTCCTTGTCCCTATAACATGCTCAACCCCTTTTGTTTAGCCTGGTACTGTGGTAAAAGTACTGTTAAATGTCTTTAACAAATTATGGATGTCTGCAGTTTGTTCTGAGGTTAACAAAACATTCACCTTGACAGCATCAGCAGTTACAGTTTGTTCCAGTCTATCATGAGCTACAACAATATCTTCTTTATCAGTTTCTGGTAAAACTAGCAAAGCAGCTTTTGGCATTTTTGCAACCCATTTCTTGAGGATGTTAGCATGGTGTATCTTAGTAGGATTTTTCCTGTCAGGGGTCTCAGTTTCATGGTTAATGGTGCCAGTACGTCTAAGCAATCTATAAGGCCCTTGACATTTGATTAACAGTTTATTTTCTGTTGTGGGTAACAGTAGCAAAACCTTTTCAAATGGCTCAAAAATGTTTCCTTTTACCCTGTGGTCATAGTATACCTTCTGCTGGTTTGGGGCCTTTTCCTGGTTACTATGGGCAATTTCAACATATTTTGCCAGCTTCTTTTTTAGGGCACACATATTAGACATTACAGATTGTTTCTGAGTGGGGTTATCTTCCCATGTTTCTTTTATCACATACAGTGGCCCTCTTGGCTGCCTACCATACATCATTTCAAATGGTGAAAACCCTGTTGATGCCTGTGGCACTTCTCTGTAAGCAAAACGTAGGTAAGGCAAGTATTAGTCCCAATCTTTCTCTTCCCCTTTTACGAATCTTTTTAACGTGCATTTTAGGGTTTGGTTAAAATGCTCAACAAGATCGTCTGTCTGAGGGTGATGGGGGAGGTTCTTATGACAGTGATACCTTGTAGTCTGTACAGCTCCTTAAGTAATGCAGCACCAGAATTACTCCACTGATCAGTAATAATTTCTTTAGGTATGCCCACTCTGCTGAAAAGTTTTGCAAGCTCTGCTGCCACTTTTAAAGCTGTGACAGTAAGCACTGGAACTGCTTCTGGGTATCAATTAGCATAGTTGCATACTACCAGGTTAAATCTATTACCCTTTTTACTTCTATCCAAAGAACCAACCGCATCCATTGCAATTCTTTCAAAAGGCACATCTATCAAGGGCACCAGGGGCACCTTGTCTTTTCTAGTGACTGGTGCTACTTTCTGACAATCAACACAGGAAGTACAATAGGTAGCAACATCTTCATGAATTCCAGGCCAGTAAAATCTATACAGCATTCTGGCAAGGGTGCGATCCCTCCCTGAGTGACCAGCCATAGGACTACATGAGCTATCTGTAACAACTCTGTTCTATACTTCTGTGGTATAACCAATTGTTCTGTTTGTTCCTGTGTCTGAGGTTTAACCCAAACTCTATACAGTAACCCATTACAATTTTTTAAACATTGGTCCACCCTGTTTTGGTTTCACCCCCAGCTGCTTAAAATAATCCTGGAGAGAAACATTGTTAGCTTGGTCTGAAAGTAAATCACAATCAGTTATCAGTTTAGTTTCAGCATTTTCATATGTTAACCCCTTATATCCATCAGTCATTTGTTGCCACAGTTTCTTCAGGCATCTTCTTTCTTTCCTGGATTTCCAGATCTTGGAGCTGTGCTCAAACAAGTCCAAATCAAAATCACTGAAAGGAAAAGTGTCTCCACCATCTGAGATTTTCTTTGCCTGAGTGCTTGTCACCACTGCTGTTGAAACTGCTGGGTTCAGTTCCTCTGAGATTAACTCAGTAAATCCTGGAAAGCAATTTCCAATAATCACAGATACAGGTACCTTAGGTACTACCCCCACTTTCATTTGGTGCAACACACCCTTAATGGTCAGAGTCACTTGGGTGGTGGGATAGTATCAAGTGTCCCCGTGGATGCAGATGACACCAGTACCTGGTCCATTTGCACAGTGTTTTCCCAGCACTTTAACATGCACTAGGGTCTGTCTGCTTCCCGAAACAATGAGTCCCTTTACAGTCTTATCCCCCACCTTCACATCTGTTAAGTACTTGTCCCAATTTGCCAAGGACAAATATGCTCTAGTGTCACTCTTCTTATGGCAATTTCTTGCAATGTGACCTGACTTATTACAGTTATAGCAAATAATATCATTGGGCAGAGATTTGTTACCCCCACCAGAGTTCTTATCAGACATGGAGTTTAAATGGGAAAAAGAGTGTCTTACCAGTGCTTGGCTGTTACCTCACTGCTGTGATGTCTGTCTGGCCATTTGGTAGTCCTCAGCCAAAGAAACAGCCTTTTCCCCACTTTCTGGTCAATGTTCCTTTACCCAAAGCTGCACATCTGTAGGCAGGATGTTGATGAATTGCTCCATGGCAAATGTGTCGATGATCTGTGGGACTGTTTTGTCCTCTGTTTGGAGCCATTTTATCAGAAATTCTCTGAGTCGGGTGAAGGCTTCTCGAGGATTGTCGACTGAGTTGCATTTCAGAGATCGAAATCTCTGACTGTAGGTCTCTCCCGAGATGTCATACCTTTTCAGGATTTCACTTTTCACCAGGTCATAGTTTTCTGACTGTGCAGTGTCCATACTGCTGTAGGCAAGTTGGGCCTTCCCTGTCAGGTAGAGCACCAGTCTGATTGTCCATTGCTGCTTTGGCCATTGGCA
Source organism: Neoceratodus forsteri (assembly GCA_016271365.2). NCBI lineage: Eukaryota > Metazoa > Chordata > Ceratodontiformes > Ceratodontidae > Neoceratodus > Neoceratodus forsteri. Next base: position 1,649,612,959 of record CM057450.1, read on the forward strand.
GGCTGTGGCAACTCTTTCAAAAGTTGTCAGGTAAGCCTCAATATCATCCGAGGGGCACAACCTTGTAAGTTTAATGGCTTTTAAGTTGCTTGTGTTTTGTTGCTCATCTGGATCTGTGCCAGATCCCCTGACTTTGATAGCTTGCAAGGTATCCAGCCATTGCTGCTCCTATTGCTGCATCTTTTCTCTCATCTACTGCTCTTGTTGTTGCATTTCTTCTTTTCACTGTGCTTTTAAACGTTGAAGTTCTTTTTCTCTCTGCTTCTCTGTCTCTTTTTGTTGTATAGCCCATCATTTGAAAAAGTCCATTAGCCTTTCAGGTACTGTCACTTGCTGCTCTTTTTCCATAACTTGTGCTGGCAGTACAATCTCAGCTTGGACTTTTGTCTCTGTTAGTTTGGCTGCCATTCTCCTGGTAACCACTCCTGGACTTGCTGCTGCAGAATCCATATCTTTCTCTATGCTTCCCTGGTACTAGGTCCAGTAGGTGCACAAAACCACTTTTCTTAGGGTATGCATGACGCGTAAATCCCACTTAGGCTGACACTATCTGTCATCGAGACACAGGTCAGGAAGCACAGGAAAAAACTGGAGTAGTTGTAAAATTTGCAACAAGCGTATTTATTTGTACTAGCAGTAACATAAAAAAATAAAATTATTTAGTATAACTATTTACAAAGGCCAAATAGACAGAAAAAGTCCATCTAAGTTTTTCTTCAGTCTCTGTGTGTCCTTTCTTGCAAGCAATTGCAGCTGTCTTATAAGTCCTTGCAACCCCCACTCTTAACAAGCATCCTGTTTTTTTCTAAAATATCCTTACATATTTCAGGCAGGTGCTGGCAGGAACATAATGTCCCAGAACTGAGGCCCCTTTTCTACAGCTTTTCTGCAAAAGGCTTAAAGATTTCATTCAGGTAACCTCTTGAGATTCCAATAGCTTTTTGCAATCATCTCAAACTATAATTATATACATTTCAACAGTAATACTATAAAATTTCTAAACAAAGGGATCCCAATATCAGTTACAATTCCACATAATGATTTGCATATATTTTTATACCCGCAGATACGCAAGGGAGGAGAAAGACAGAACAGCAAGTGAACACTGAGAGATAACGAAAGACAAAGAATTGTGAGACTGTTGGGGTGATCAAATCCTAGGTCTCACAGGAAATTTTGGTTGCTCAACCAGATAGACAAGAGACAGAAAAGAACAGATCCCTGCATTCAAACTTTTTCCATAACAACTGGGACAGGGTCCTATTCTACCCTGTCATAGGTAGGAAAGGTGGTGGATCATTCGATATTCCCCAGCTCTTTTTTTTGGAATGACACCCAATTGCAAGACCCTCAGGGGTACGTGGAGTGGTGCACCGAAAGAGCCAGAAACTTTGCCAACCTTGACTCCCTTGTGGACCTTGTTTGCTATTACCTTTGGGACAGCAGTGGCAGATTTGAGATTCTAAACCATTGTGCTCACTCTGAGGCCTCTGTAAGGAATCTAAAGCCTGCCGATGAACCCTTTGATTAAGTAGTTTGCAGCAGACTTGTCAGGATAATGGAAGTGTCAAGGGGTTAAGCTAGTCACCTTTACCAGTGTTCTATCCAGACCTGCCAGTTCCTTCCTTGGCTTGTTTGTCTGCACCACCGTGTCCTTCCATGCTGTCATACTTTGCTCCCGAGCCCTGGCAGTTGAAACCCTATTCTTTCTGCATTCATGGCTACATCTTCAGTGGGCATGAAAACACTGGCCCCTATTAAAATCCCAGCAAGCCCCTTTGTGTTCCTTGTTATTATTATTCTCCCCCCTAAACTCCCACAATCCCTGCCTGGTGACTACATGACCACTGTCCATGTAAACCACTTAACTGGGTTTCCCTCTTGTCAAGTATTGGGCCCACAGGTCTCCATGCATGTTCTTCCAGTGCAAGTGGGTCTGCCATACAATTTTTAAATAAAAATGCTCATCATATTGTAACCAGGCATGGCCCTCGAAGGACAAGTAGGCATACTTGATAGTGCCCTATATTTTAACATGGATTTTAGTTTTTCCAGGTACTTCATCCCCTAGACAGACATGAAGATATCAAATGCAGCTAACCAGTTCTCAAAAGTGTATGGGACCTTCGGCCTTCATGGCCTGTTATGCAGTACATGTCCTTTTTGTTATTCTCATCAATGTCCAACAGTTCCCAGAGGAGAAGTGAGAACATATTGATAAACTCTCCGTTCTGTACCTTTTCCCTGATGGTATCCGATAGATGGTCACACAAAAGGGTCATTGGCCTTGTTGGGGGCTGACTCCTCCCATCTGCATATGGCAACATGTGGGATCATGGGTGCCACATGGGTGGAAGGGCAATGTCAGCCATTGCATTATATGCATGGCCTCATCTTGTGGTTTGAGCATCCCAAAGGGGTACAAGCCTGCCCCCAAGGGGGGTCCTGCATTCAGCAAGCTAATCCCCTGCTTCCATGTGGCCATGCGTTGACCTGCCAGGCCTGAACCCCCAAGGGGTTAGCAGATGGAACCCCCATGCCTGGCCACTGAGCAAGGAGCCAACCCACCTATGTGGCATGCAACCCTAGTGCCAGGTATCTGAAGGGCTACACTACCCTTGCCTTGCTGGCCTAAACAAGGTTGAGGGGCCTGGGTCCTTACTTTAACTTTTAACTTGTTCCTTCCCAAGGTATAACATTTTGCACAGTGCCTCCTCCCAGAGTATACTTTATGTGGGCTAGATTAAACCTGGTACAACCCTCTGGGATGCTGTACCCACCCACAATACCAATATGCCACCCCAAGCACAACCTGATAACATTTACCCAGAATTCAGACATTTGCAATTATTAATGACTCTCTACTAATAATATGCTCATGAGACAGGATTATGCAAAGACAATAACAATTTATTTGCATGGGGAAGGGCTAGGATGGGTGATTGGAATAGAGGTCAAGCTATTTACAATATTCACATTTGGATTTGGTATTTGGTTTAGATTGGTTTGATTTGGTTTAGAAAATCATTCTATGTTCAAGTTTAAACATTAATCATTGTGGCAACCCATCAACCTCTGAGGCATTCAGATCCCTGATTGCTATCTAAGCTAGCTACACTAGAAAGATGACACAATTATTTAAACTCACACTGGTACTAGTCCCAGAGATGCATTAGAACTCCGCAATCCCAAAACCTTTTCTGGGTACCCAGTACTGAACAGTTCTGAAAGTTGCAGACCTGTTGGTCAGTGCAGCTGTCGTTGGCCAGCTAGTTGGAGCCCTTAAAAGAAGAATCAGGTTTAACTTGCATTTTACTTTTAAACCCACACTGACTTTAGTAGGGAAGACTCTGAAACCTTTGCTTGTTTCAAAGACCTTAGACTAGGATTACTGAATTTGGTAACTTTAACTATTTACAAGCCCTTCTATTACAGGGTTGGTCCCTGTGTACTCTCTGTTAGACATGTTCATCATTAAGTCATATTTGAACTGTACAAGGCAGAATCAGGTGCTTTCAGCAGATGGGCTCAGACTCTGAAGGTTAGGATGCAGGAAAAGCTAACAGCCAGCCCCCTATACTGACTGCAGGATCTTACAGCTTTTGAGGTGGAAACTTACACCTTTCCTTCTGTTGGCAGTGCCCCTTTTCTAGGCTGAAATCACTTCACTGGATGACCAGACTGGGACTGGGGCCAGCATGTTTCAACCCCAGGTCCAGGCTATACCCCTTGGGGGAAACGCATATGGCAGTGTCCTAAGTGGCACACTACCAGTCTGTGTCCCATGTTGGATACGTTGCATTCAGCACATTTATTAGTCAGCAGATTTATACTTTTTATTTACAGTCACTTCAACCATGGGCCAGCGTGGCTCCCATGGTCCTTTCAGCTCTCAGATACAGACTTTCATCAGGCTGGGTACTTTGCTCCCTACAGCTAGGGCAGCCCAACTGCTTACAGTTCATGCTAGACAAATTCGGATTCTTTAACATGCTTTAACCAGATGGAGCTTGAAGCAAGGCTCACTACCACTTGAGACAACTTGAGCTAGACAAAGCTTGAGGCATGACTTTCTACCCTTTCGCAGGCTTTACTTGGTTGCAAAGTTAAACTGCAACTTTCTCACTTGAGACACTTTACGTTTTGGCAAAACATATCTCTGTAGCTCTCTTAGGCTCACAACAGCTTTTATACAGTCCCTTGTGGCACTGGCGGCTCCAACTGGACAATTACTAGACCTCACAGGTAAAGTCAGGAAGAGCCACGCACTCGGGATACTCCCCTTTTAGTCCTGTAGGCATTCTCACAACAGTCACATTAATACTTTTTAAAATCTGGACCCTTCTGTGGTTGCTTGGCAGATGACCACTAGAGGTGGGCGAAGTGGCCAAAATTCACTCCATGAAGCAATTCGCAGAGTAATGCGGAATCCACAAAGTAATCCACAATGCGAAGCGGAGTACTTCGCATCATAATGAGGAACACAAAGTCCATTGATAGCAATGGCTTTGCGTTACTCCACCTTCCCCCAACCACTTCTGCACCAATTTTAATGTGAAGTACATAGAAATCAATGTACTTTGTATCACTTTGCCTTGTTATTGAACTCCAAGGAGAATTTTGCAGTGATTCATGAGATTGCAGATCACATGGGCTCTAGATTGTTCTGCACAGCCTCAGTTCTGTGTAGTGTGTGTGTAGTGGTAAATGGAGACAGTTTACTCTCAGAGCTCTGTGATTCAAATCCTCTAAAAGCTGTTAAAAAGGCCTTTTTGAGCCTTTTTTTTTTTTTTTGCTCAAAATTTAGAACATCGATTGTAGGAAACCCTCCTGTGCTCATGTCAATAAGTGTTTATTGTTTGTGTGTGGATTTTGAATGTTATTTTAGAACATTCAGTCTGTGTACTGACAGACATTTGCAGTGTGCTTTGGGGGAAGGGCATATCTGTGGTGGTGGTAGGTTAAAACTGGGAGAAAAAAGCAGTCTTTCTGTTTTGGTTATATTTTTCTTGTATAACTGTGTTAATGTACACAGTAATATTTTCAGTAATTCTTGAAACTTTTTTGTTGTGGTGCAGCAGTGCATAATTTCAGTTTGTTTAAACGATTTGGTTATGATACTGAAGTTTTCAATTTGCTACTCATTACTTGTAGTGCATGAGACAGTGTGTGTGTGACAAGTGCCATCAAATCAGACACATTTTATTGTGCCACAGAATAATTGCAGCAGTGTGAACCTGCAATCCACCACACCTGCGTCATTTTGTACTGCTTTGTGTTATCTTTGTTTTGGACTGTTACTGCAGTGCACTGCACCCCCAGCCCCCACCCCCAACTGGCAAAAGGTGTTCTTTTCCAGATTGGATTGTGACTTGAGAGCACAGGTTAAGGTGTTGTTGTGACTTTGCATCTGCATATCTTCTTGATTGCGCAGTGCAGTCTTAATCTGTCTGTGCTTTTCATCTGTTTAGTGCCCAATCTCCATCTGCAAGCCACAGTCATTGTTTTTTTTGGCTTCACATCCACTGGCCCAGAATGAAAGTTCAGAAATCTAAATTTGTTTCGAATTTTCTTGGTGATCCCCAAAAATGCCTGCAAAAGGATGTGCAAGCAAAGCTGTTTCTGGCCATGACACTGCGACTAGTGGCAAGATTGTCTGTGGGAGTGGTAGTACGCAGAAGTGCATAGCTGATGTTAGTAAAGGGATTTCTCCATCAATGTTTCTTATAGTGTAATCTGTAGCTTCTCTCATAGTTGGAGTGGATGATGTTATCCCAGCTGGTGCTGTTAGTGCAGTTTTTGCTGGCATGAGTATTGATGCCTCAAGTTCCACTTCTGACTAGTTAACCATTTCAAAAAATATATCTGAGTCTAAAGCTGTGACTGACAGCGTAGATTGTCATACTCCCCATTAACATCCCCATGGCAGCTGAACATGATTCTGATCCTGGCAATGATAACTCACAATATCACATTTCTTCCAGTGCTGTTGAGGTCATGCCTTTGCCATCCAATGATTCAAAGTGTGGCGCAAAAATAACAGGTGATGATGATGATAATGCCGTGGTTGGAACATGTTCTGCACATGACAGCATCCAAGCTGAAAATGTGGATGCGGATGATGTTCATGAATATGATAATGATGTCAGTGACCCCTGTTGGGAACCAGAGAAAAAGAAAGTCAAAGTGGCTGTGTCTGGGTCTGTTGGCATTAAATCCCCCCTCCTCAAAAAAGTTGTGATATAGCAGTTCCTGTTGATGATAATGATGATCACCCAGTAATAATCATAGGTAGTCGTGGTGGTAAGTTGGAGTCCAAGTGTGTCCAGCCTGAAAAATCATGTAGCACACTCCCCATTTCAGGAGTTAAAAAGCTGGAGTCCAATAAGCAGCACCAGGGACATGTTAAAAGTAGGGGATCACAATCCCTTATTTGGGATTATTTTGTCCACGATGCAAATGATGAGTCATTTGCAATCTGCCAGTTTGCCAGGTGTGCGTGAGTCAAGGTAAAAAGGGGAGTCATCTGGGCATGGGGGAGCCAGCATACACATCTTAAGAACAGGCACATGGCACTGTGGACCCAGCACCAGATGGCAACTAATGCTATAGTGGGGCATTCACCCTCGTCATCAACGTTACTAAGCATGTTATCCCCTTCCATGAGTGTAAGACCAAGTAGGAATGTCTTCAGTAGTGATGAAATAACACCGAGGGGGCCACCATATGGAGAACCTTCCTAGCTGAGGAACTGTGACCATGGGGGGGGGGCAGAGAAATTGTGTTGGAATGCAGACTGTCCTGGCCAGAAGGCAGTCTGCGGAGCCATGATGGTGACAAAACCATTGGACTGGATAACCAGGATCATAGACCCCATAATGAGGAGTAACAACAGGTGGGGTTGACAAAGAACACCAGGTGAGAGTACAGGCAGGAGGTTAGCCACCAGAGGGGCTGCAGCTACAAGGTAATTGCTATATAAGGAGCATGCTGTACTTTTTTTCTTTTTAAGAAAGAAAAAAGAGCAAGGGTGGAAGGGAGAATGGGCATGGCAGAGGCAGGGAAGAGGAGGTAGTGCACTGGAAAGGAGGCAGGGAGGGTCAGGAAGGATATGTGCCCTTGACAGGAAAGCCCCACTGGAGCAGTGGTCAGCAGGGAAGCAGGGGGTCAGGCAAACACATCCAGGGGCAGAGTATCAGTGGAGGGATGGCCTGGCTGAAACAGTGGCCAGGCAGTAAAAAATGACTGTGCAAGCCAAGGAAAATGGCCTACCTAACTGTAAAGGTCACCAAATGGCCACCACAAATAGTGCTGGGTCACAGAGGTCAAGTCCTCTGTGACCCAGCCTTAAGTAGTGGCAGAGGCCCCTCCCCCATGGACATGACCAAGCTGGCCATACCAGTGCAAACCCCGTCTGGCTGGACCAGCCCAGTGTTGCTGCTGGCCTGAAGGCCAGCTGTCTCCATTGGTCATGGGACTGTGGACAAAGCTACCCCTCCCAGTACAAGACCGGAGTATCAGTTCTAAAACAGAAAAGGCCATCATCTACAAATATTTGTGTTTTTGGGTGGACCAAGAATTGAAATTTCTAAAATAGAACAGGTGTAAATCTCAAATATTTATGTGTTTGGGTAGACCAAAAATAGAAATTTATGCAACATGAAAACAAATCATGTTCCAAGCCCTCTACAGAGATGCAAACATTGTTTATCCATTGAGACCAGAAAGAAAATTATTTCAGTCATTATTTTTCAGCAAATAGACTATGGTTATCTAATTTATGAGTTTAGAAGTAAAAACTGATCTTCCAATACTTAACAGAGTGTACTCTACAGTAGCCATATTTGTGCTGGGCATTACTGGTTCCCCTGAGTGAATGCATCATTGTCTTTTTCTTACTAGATTAAATTAGACCTTTTCAGTCAGGAAAGAAAGAGCTTGGTATACATTTTTATTCAAGTGTATGAATGACCTAGCTCCAAAGTACTTGTCAAAACAGTCAGTTTATCCAGACTCCCAACAGTCTCTGAAAGACATATCTGACAGTGGTTTAAAAGTACTGAGAATATGACCAAAGTTTGGTCTAATGGCTTTTCAGTATACGCCTGGATCCTTACGGAATTCTTTACCCCTCATATGTGACAGTTGCCCACTTGTACCACCTTTAAAGCAGTGGGTCTAGAATGGCATCCTTATGAATGTAATTGTACTGGAAATCATTTCTTGTTTTTATTGTTTTAACAAATGCGTTTTTGTATTGTTACTGTATTGTTCATTGATATTGCATTGTTTGTAATCATTGACATGCAGGACAACCCCAAAAACAGGCTCATGCATAGAGATCCCATGCAGTCCTGTTGAAATATAATACAATTCATTTCTAGTCACTTTTTTTTAACCAGTGGTAGTGGTCTCACAATGTACTGTTGTAGTGTAGCTGACCAACCTGGATGCAATTACTTCCCTATCATTTTATAAGTCTTAGTGTAGTGCAAGAAATGGCAGGTACTGCCAGCAGATGACATTTTATCTTTATGTTACTTACTGTCATTGAGACAACAAAGGCATTTGAACAGAATATTTTCATGCAGAGATAAGATGCTTACCTCAGCATGGTTCCACCATTCCGCAACAACACAAAATTTGTCGACTGTCAACACAGTGATGGCAAAACACCACCAACTGGTGTTGTGCCGATGCTGGGGAAACTGGTGTTTTCTTTGGGGGGCTTTGCCCTCCACATGCCCCATGTAGGGGGCTCTGCTCCCCATGCCTTCCACCCCGCACTTAGGATTTCTAACTCCAGTTGGAGTTAGTTCGGGGAGGGGGGCAAACACCACGGAGGCAACAGTTTTGGGAAACGTGGACACCATTACAGCAAACTGCTAAAAATGTCGCTGTGATGGTCTTTGCAGTATTTCCATCGCTGCTGTGACATGATACCCCTCAGCACAGAGTGAATACATTTATAAAACAGAGGTTCATCTTAAAACTATATAGCAACTATAAACAGTAATTAGTTAATTCTATTAGTTTGTCACTGGACTTCAAGGGCCATATTTTCAAAACCTCCTGAATGCTGCAAGCCTTGGGTGCACTGAACAAATGGTGCATGGGGCTTGTGGCATTCTCCCTGCTGGTGACTGGGATTTTCCATCCCGTGCACCAGTTCCCTCAAGTTCAACCAACTGGTTCTGGTCCAGCTTGCATCAATCCTTGGTACCCTTTTTATGTGGCTTGTGCCAAATATTTGGTGCACGCTGCCATAAATCAGGCAAACTGTTCCAACTGTGGCCCGGCCTACTAAACTCAGGCACACTTGTGGCAAAGGTGTTTGGCTTAGCTGCACCAAAAAATGGTTTGATGCAGGACTTAATGTAAGCCCTGCATTGCCCTTTGAAAATCCAGTCCCAACTATTTAAATGTACATTGAGGCATGGATATTCAGACTGCACCAGGCTGTGGCGCAAGCCTGGGCTCAGCGCAACTTGGCTGCGCAGGGGTGTTGACAGGGTGATATTCAATAGAGCTGTGCCATGGCACAGCATCATTGAATATCGCACCCTGACCACCTGCAGTGCACATAGTGCAGTGGCACTGTGCCAGTGTAAGTGACCAGAGTGGAGCAGCGGGATGTGCTAGCGCAAGTTCCATTGCGCTATGCGCAACAACCGAATATTCAAAAGTGCACATGCAAATGGGGCCATAATGTATGCAAGGAGCAAATGGGGCCATTTACATGTCATCATGGCCCCATTTGCATGCAGGTGCACCGATCCCGGCGACTTGCGCCTGCCGCCCTGCCAGGCAGCAGCTGTCGGGGACCGATGCCCCCTGCACAGTGTGGCAATGTGCTCCACTGCCCAATCGCGGGCATATGTAGATTTAAATAATCATCCAATATCCCTGGTGGTCCAGTGACTGCTTGCAGCCCGATCACGGGCATATGTTAAAATAAAAACATCCAATATCCCTGGTGGTCCAGTGGACCGCTCGCAGCCTGATTGCAGGCTTCTGTATGAAACTAAATCATCAATATCCCTGGTGGTCCAGCGGTACCTCCCTCCCCACCGCCCACTGAGCCCCACCGCCCGCTCCCCAGTCAGCGGTGGGCGGCAACCCTCACCGCCTGCCACCCTGCCACCCACCAACTGTCACCGTACGGCGGGCTGTATGCCCATTGGTCCACAGCATGAGCCAATGAGTGTGCAGCCCATACAGTACTACACAGTCCAGATATGAATGAATCATTCACATATCTGGACTATATCGATCCCAAACTGCATGCCCATTGGCTCACGCTGTGGACCAATGGGCGTGCAACCATATGGTGTCAGTCGCGGGCAGTGGGGATGGCAGGCCCGGGTCAGGGCTCTGCCACCCTTGCCCGCTGACTGGGGGAGCGGGCCAGTGGGGCCCAGTGGCGAGGGGAGGGGCACCACTGGACCCCAGGATATGGATGACTTATTTTCATACCAGCTCACGATCGCTGCAAGCAGTCCACTGGACCACCAGGGATATTGGACAAATTATTTTCATACTGAAGCCTGCCATTGGACTGCGAGTGGTCCACTGGACCACAAGGGATATTGGACGTGTATTTACTTCTACAGATGCCTGCGATTGGGCATGGAGGGGGTGCCACCACGAAGGTGCAGCCGGATCTCGGGTGGCCACCCACAGGTGGCAGCTGCCGTGTTGCGCCTTGCAATATGGCAGCTCACCTGTGGTGGCCAGCTATTCATTCTTTTTTTTGGCTCACCTGTAGCAGCAAGTAGAGGTTGCGCATGCATGGACTCAGCACATCCCGGGCTGAATATCGGGATGTCGCGGAGTATCATGGGCACGCCTCCACCTGCGCATACATTACTGATGTGCTCCGGCGCATAGGGATTTGTGCCAGGCTAAATCCCCATTTGAATATCATGCCGGGGCGCATCAGTGGGTTGCGCATGGTGCAACACTGTTGCGCCATGCTCAACCCTTCTGAATATCCGGGCCTAAATGTACTCATGGCAAAGGCCATCAGCTACAACTGCATATTCTGTCCAACTTGCTTGCTATGTAACAGTCACAATAAAAATAAGTACTTATTCACTATGATGTAAACAAAAAAAAAACTAGTTCTATGTTTATATCTTCCCTGGAAAGCTATTTGTACTCTCGTCCATCTATGGATTTATTTCCCTGAATATGATCCAGTTATCAAGTGTGACACCTCATATCTTTACTTGTTCATCACTGAAACCCCTGAGATACATAGAATAGAAAGCATTACTTGAATTCTTTTGTAATTGTTAATTTGCTTCCATCAAAAAGAAATGAAGAAGTTAATTTCGTTGGAACAGACCAATATGCCACACATCCGCACTGCCTATACCCGCAGGCTATTTAAAGGTACAGCAGGTTATATTCTCTGCCATTAAGTTTTGTAACCACCCTTCCGCTATAGTGCATATTGGGAACAGATGCTGAAGCCAGTATGACATAAACCCAAGCTATAATACTTTCTTGTACTATAAAAACCTTTCCTTTATCAATGTTCATGTTGAAATGGTATGTGAAGTTCACTCAAAAAAGAACATAAAGACAATGCCTGAAAATGTTTCAACAAAGTTTTATAGTAAGGGAAAACAAATCTTCCTAATATAAGAGGAGTTGTAAACACAAGCAGTTGCATTATACTGAAATCATAATGTGTGGTCTTTGATGCATTCAGCATGTTTGTTTTTCAGTAGGCACATTTTAGTGCTATGTAGTGCTGCGTAGCACATGAATTTCATGCTAGAAGTTTTATGTTGCAGTATCTTAGATGCAAACAATGCATATTCAGTGGCACTATATTACATGTTTCCCTTATAAAATATTTAATCTTAGCTGTAATGTGAAAGTTACCATAGCTTTACTTTATATTGCCCCTCCTCCACCAAACTATTCTTAGCGTCTACAGGGCTGATTGTTATCAGCCTACACACATGTATTTGAAAAGCAGATAAACCCTGTAATTTGAGGTTTCTGATAGTTCCAGCATGAGGTCACCCATCAAAAATAGTCAGCAGAAAATTATGTTACTGATTCTGATATTTTTGGACACCAGTTTCTGGAAGTTTGCTGAAGTAATAGCTGAGGTCCAGCACTAAAAGGAAAAATGCTGGTGTACATATATGCATTTATTGTACATCACCATATATACCATAGCTTAACAATATTAAAAAAGTGACAAGATAATTGCTATTCAGTATATGAATGATTCTCAAAATTGACATTTATTTTACACACAAAAAATGTAATGCCACCAACATGAGTGGAAGATGCTTATGATTGCCTGGGTTATCGTTCACATTCTGGTGCAGTACTCTACAAATAGCACAAGTGGTACTATCTTCTTCCCAGAAATCCCACAGCATTTTTATTTCAAAGGCAGGAAGCAGAAGGGAATACCTGAAGCCATATAATTACAGAGCTGGAGATATGAAGTACAGGGTATTAAAATAAATTAGATAGATGAATTATCAGAGTGGAGAGTTGCACTGATAAACCATATTTAGTACACTAATCCAGAGCATTGGTTTTGCATTCTTTGAGCCTTTTAAGATGACAAGTCAAGATCAATTGCTTCCCTTAGAGGTTGGCAGCTTTCCTGCACCACCATTTAATTTCTGTTTGATGTTCTATACTTTGTGTCAACGCGCAAACTACTGTTCAAATATATAGCAGTGATTAAAATAATTCACCCAGCTGCTTATAATTAAAGGCCAAGTTGCATGTAATGACAACTTTATCTGGCAAGCTAGCTCTCATCTTGAAAATGAATCCCACACCTTCAACAAAATATTTTAATTTGTGGTAGACATTCATGGTCTCCACTTATTAACATAGTTAATGAAGAGCCCCCTCTCAAAAATGTATAGCCACACAGGGATTATGAATACAGTTTAACTGCTTATCTATACAAAAGATAAAGCTAAGTGCATACAAATTGTTGATGTCTCATGGCATAAGCCGACAGTATAACCTAGAGGCTAGAGTAATGAGGCCAGGGGCTGGTAGTATAGCCTAGAAGTTAGAGTAATGAGCTGTGAATGAGCTTGGTACAGCCAGTTGACCTGGGTTTGATTTCCCCCAACCTCCACTAGCATACTGTGTTACTCTAACAAGTCACTTAACCTCCTCAGTGTTCCTGGGTTACCCCTGTAAATGGGCACTTGCACCTAGTGGGCCTTATCTAGTTACCAAAGAATAAAAAAACCTTCCATTCCATGATCTCCATGTTAAGTGGACATCTTCCTACACTGCAGCTAAAATACATACAGTAGTTACTTTACATCCTTCTTTGCAAAAGGAGGTCATTTTATAAAATGCAACTATCTCAATTAAATGAGTAAGCAAATAACCCACAATAATATTTGCAAGTGTGAGGGTGAGCATGTAAGTGCACGAGTGTGTGCGTATAGAATTGGCTACTATATTTTAAGGTGAAGAAAAAACACAGGATACATTTTTTTAAATTTATCAAAATGTGCTATTATTTAACTCTTTACCATATGAGAAAGCCTTTTGTGCTATGGCAAGTGAAGGCTTTTTTTTTATAATGCTACCCCGAGCCACCCGTAAATTGTCTATATACCCACCTACCAACTCACCCAGTCACCCACAGAAAAGTGCCTTCTGAAATACTACTCCAGGTTTTTCCTCTTGTGACTATCAGTCATTCATCTCGTTTCAATTCAAGCACATATGCACAAAGTCATGATTGCCAGCCTTAGTTATATGTGAGTGTTACGGAGAACTGTTGGTGAGATATTGTTCTCCAGTGGTACTCACACCTAACAGATACCAGTGCTTAGAGCTTAGCATGTCTTTGTGTAGCAAACATAAAATCAAGATGAGGACCAATGGTGATTGGGGGGGGAGTAGGCAAGTAGGCTATTATTTCAGTGTTAGAGAAAACTGACACTCAGGTGTTGTTGGGTGCTTATTCCATTACTAGGTGGTGACGGTGAGAGTTACAATTTAAATGCTGAGATTTATGACTGGCTCCCCAATTTGTGGCAACTTGCAGCTATTTTTTCAGCACCGCTGCACCAAAATTTTACACCTGGTAGGATCAGGCATAACGTCTCCTGCAGCTGCACCTGCTGCCCGTGTAGAGCTTGGGTTGAAAATAGTAGATTCCACAGATGCAGATAATTTGTTCCACACTGGCCGCTGTGGAGCGGGACTTAGTCCCAGGAGGACTGGAAATCCAACCCCAGGATTTTTTCAGGTCATATTATCAGGATTGTAAAAATCAAACATTAAATCCGTGTAGAACCATATGATCATGTCAAATCAAAGTATGATCATGTGATGAATTTAAGCCTGTAATATTTTAAGTTTTTTAGACCCACTTATATGTATTCCTACAGGGAGGGGATGTTACGGTTCCAAACATCTTGGCTTGCAAAAGTTTCAACTCCTGCACATAAAGTCTGCTATTAACTATATGACTTTAATTTACATTTTTATGCTTTTAATGTTGATATTTATTGAGTTTAGATTGCATGTATAAGGTTTAATGTGTGTTGTCTGTGGCATTTATGTGCCTTGGGACAATCTTGAACATGGGCTGTAAGGATTTAGAGCCTTTTCCAGTTATTGATAAACCAAACAAACAGCACTAAACGCATTAAAAAAAGTACAGATTAAAGACTAAAGTGGGAGATTTTCCCACCACATTTAACCCAGTAATGCTTAAAAAGCTTAACATTGAAATTGTGGTGCTGGAGAAAACATTAGAAATGGCACAACTAAGAGATGGATGTGAAAAAGTCAACAAAATCTGAAACTGTTGCATGCCATGCTTAGGCTGCCCATTGGGTCATACGTCATAAGGATTTTGAAAATATTTCTGTGTTTGGACATGCAGTTTATGTGAATGTATAAGAGACTGAATTTGGTGGTTCTGTACATAGTGTCCCTTTCTATACAAGGTATATATATATATATATATATATATATATATATATATATATACACACACACACACACACACAGTATATATATATATATATATATATATATATATATATACTCTTTATAAAGCAGAGAGTAAGATACTGGTAAAGCAGAGGCTGCATTCAGATAAACAAAACAGTCATTATGTGCTTATCTCACACATATAGCCATAGACAATTCTATTAGAATATTTGCCTTTTATAAGTGAATTCTGTCCAACACATCAGAGATATCCTCATCTCCTTACAAACAGTGCCATGGGATCTTAGATTTTCTCATGGACAACTATCAAAGAAGGCCACAACATCCCTCAATTTAGGGTCTCATCAGATGGTCAGCATTGTATACCGATGCCGCAGCAAATCCCAGATGGCGAAGACCATCACAGCGACAGGATTCAGCCAAAATCTGCCTGTCACTGTGATGTCTCCACACAGAGGATTGCCTTGCAGGGTGTTTGCCCCCCCCCCATGGTCCAACTCTGACTTGGCGCAGCCCCCCAATGAAATCATGGAGGCATCCCCGACTCTGCATTGCTGACACTCGACAATGCGACTGTCGCTTTTGGGGATGTCTTTGTAGCTGCTATTGCTGCAGTAAGGAAGAACCGGTCAGCATCTACTGCAGTGAATCCCCTTCCCCTCAGTACTGCACTGCAGTGTGACAATTGTGTGTCAGCCTATGTTACAGGTGTGACACTTCAGCCCAGATCCTTATGACCCACAGGTAAGGGTGCTACCAACCAAGTATACTGAAACAGCACCATCCATAAGTAAACAATTAAGCAATAACACATTTCAGGGTGTACCTTGTGCTGGGATAGTGAAATGCTTGGATGGGTTGAAGCACAAGATCAAATGCTGAGTGCTTTCACCACCAAAGAAGTGCCAGTTTCCAGAGCACAAAGCACACCCTGGAGTACCTTACTGTGATTATTATATGGGTCCATTAGGATAAGTGAAGGAATAGTTTAAAACAAATTAAACAAGAAAGCTTAGAAACTAGGCAAAAGTGGAGAAAAATAAAAAAAAATCAGTCCTATTGAGCCATTGTACCTTTGGACAGTAGATGGTTGGTGCTAGTCTTTTTCTGTTTAATAAAAGTAAATGCATTTAAGTGTATTTATACAGCTGTGCCAGCTAACTATAAACCAATCAGTGAGACTACAGATCCTTTTTACTGTGCTGTTATGCTGGAATATCAGCACTGGGTTCTAAGCTTATCGGCCAATCTGGTTCTGGATTTTAATATGTCTTTCATAAATTGACACAGGAGGCTGTCGTTTGTGCTGCGATAACCACATACCCCCAGATGTGAGGCCTGAAGCAACAGCTGAGCTCCTTCAGCCCCTGGAAGTGTGGTTATCCCAGCTCAACTAATACTCCTAGAGTCTCTTATTGTACACATAAATTGTTGTTTAAGAAAATAAAAAAAAGTTTTAAAATAATTCTATTTATTTTTTTGATTAAGTAGATCTTCATCGAGATTATCTCCACCAGTGTAGAGACCACATGGAAACTTTTGCTAGCTGGGGGCAGCCCACAATGATGTGCAACGTCAGCACCTGTAGACATGGGTGGCCCCCTTGCTCTTCAATTCTTTCTTTTACCATCAACCGCTAACATTGGACCTGCAGAGAAACAATGCCAACATATCTTTAACTATTTATTACTTTCTAAGTTAACTTTACTTATAGGTGTCACTGTATGCTGTCATCGAAAGAACCTTTATTTAGGTTTTTTACCTGTGGTTACAAGATCTAAAAGAATCATGCTCACACTGTGTGTTTTGCTCTTTTGGCTTGTCCCACAGTGTGAGGGCCTGTAAGATCTGCCAAGGATTTAATCAGGCCACAAGGAGATGCCAAAAGAAGGCCCTGGAAACCTTCATCGCTGTCAAGGCCATATAAACCCAAACCAAGGCCATGGGCTCCAAGCTAGCTCCTCCCTTCTCACCTGATCAACACCGAGAAATATGTACCCCTGGCAGTCGACAAGGATGATGGAGAAATTCAAGAAAAAGGAAGATCATCATCAAAACGCTCTTCCTCCAGCCACTAAGAGCATAGGAAAAACCCTGTTTCACTGGTGAGGTCGAGGATGCCATTGAACATGGAAAGTCCACATTGCCATCCACTCCGGCAGCATCAACTACAGTGCCCTGTAACATCATTGAGACATCAAGATCAGAGTTTGGCTTTGGGGCTGCCATACCTACTATGGATGGTATACTGATCATGTCAGTGGGTTCTGGCCCAGGGATGATGGCAGCCATGAACCCTCAAATAGGTTTAATTGACTCCAAGGCAATGCTGGTGTCATTTTCAGAAATGTTACTTCACCTATTCCAATTGCTGCCAGCATCAGTGCCAGTAGTAGGACTTAAATGCACACCTGTATTTCATCTATGGCAGCTACCACTTCTGTTGCTGGGTTTGTTAATTGCCCCCATTGTCACTCAGGACAATGATGAGGCAGAATGCAACCCTGATCTTTTAAATATGGAGGAGGATATGGTGGATGAAGAAGAAGAAAAAAGAAGAAGACCCCTATGAATGGGGGGTTCCTTCCAGTTTTAACCTCTCCTCTTGCAAGGAGGACTCTGTGGTTTATAACTCCAGCTCTCCTCCTGAAGATCCCTCTTTTCAAGCTTTACTCAAGCAACTCCAGGATGTCATGGGGTTCAGAGGTGAAGAGAAAGATTCCAGTAAATGAAAATTACTGGCATTCTTAGAAATTACAGCTGCACCTGCTATTGTAGTGCCTCCTATATATTCTGTGTTAAAGAATGCTATCTTTGCTGCCTGGCATACACCTAGCACTTTACAAGCAGTTCCTTGAAGGGCTGACAAGCAATACCCTGCACTGTCTAAGTCATATTATGCTGCACAACCAGAAACTGATTCTGTGTTAATCATGGCTGTTCATGATTGCTCTAGAGCCCCTAGAGTGATGAGTACCCTGTCTCCTGACAAGGAATCGAAGAGACTGGATGCTATAAACAAAAGAACTTATGCCTCTGCAAACATAGGTCTATCAATTGCAAATTATCACACTTCTACATGAACAAATGTCAGACTTGCCTGTGCAAATCTGCCATGACTACTATTCAGGCCCTATAAGATGCCTCCAATGCTTCTGCTAGAGCTGCTGCCTCTGGCATTTCCCTCAGGAGATCTTCCTGGCTCACCGTGGCTGAAATTTCTACTGATATACAAGAAGTCATACTGAATGCCCCTTTCAGGGGCTCCAAGTTGTTTAGGACCACTGTTATTAATGCACTCAAGGAACTGCAGACATCCAAAATGACTTTGAGGAATGTCATATCCTTGACCCTACATAATACAAGATGTCATGGTAGAAGTATACTTCAGAGACCAACAGGCTGTGGTGGCTGTGGCTACTGGTAATGATTCCATGGTTGAGGAGGTGGTCTAAGTTTAGGTCCCCCCACCGTTAGTGGCCATTCCACAGTACTTCTAACTTCCACTTCCTCCCCCTCCACTGTTGCCTCCAGAGGTGTAAGTGAGGGGGAAAGATCTCCCTTCATCTGTCAGAAAATAGGTAGATCACCATGGACTAGTGGTTCCCAGAGATAATAGAAAAAGGACATACTCCAGAGCTTTTGTGCAACCTTCTAGTTCATCCTGCTTCTCATTTTCATTTTTCATTGAATCCCTTATCCCTCCTAAATGAAGAAATATAGTCACAAATTCAGAAGAATGCAATGGAACATGTTCCTCCCACAGAAAAGAACAAGGGGTTCTTTTTCAGGTACGTCCTGGTTCCCAAATGAGCAGGATGCTTGTGTCCTGTACTGGACTTCAGAGACCTGTACAAATTCATTGAATACAATAAATTTTGAATGGTGTCTCTTCAAACTGTCATCCCCCTAATACAAAAGGGAGATTGGCTTTGCATCCTGGAATTGCAGGATACATACCTTCATGTAAAGATCAGAAAATGCCACAGTCAGTACCTCTGCTGTATGCTGAAGGACAACCATGATCAGTTATGAGTCTTGCCTTCGGCTTATTCTTGGTGCCATGTGAATTTACCAAATGCTTTACAGCTGTGGCAGCAGCCCTCCAGAGGGAAGGGTTTTATGTCTTACACTAGTTGGATAACTTCCTACTGAAGGGTATGACCAGGGAAGCAGTTCAGCATGTCTTCTTCTTCTCCAGAACACATCAATTATTCAGGGACCTGGAAGTTACAGTCAATCTACCAAAAACTACTCATTCCCTGTTTATGTCTGCAATACATTGATGCAGTGTTGGACACAGAAGTTGGCAATGCTTGTCTGCCTCCAGACAGAGATGAGACACTGGTGACCCAGCCTTGGCTGGTTCACAGGAGCCACTATGTGTCCACCTGGACCATGCTCTGCCTCCTGGCACTAGTGGTGGCTACCATTGTGAAAGTATCCCTTGCCCATCTCCATATGAGAATCTCACAATGGATATTTCAGCTACAGTGGGTACAACCAATGGACAAATCTCTCATCACATCTCCTCTTCACAAATCCCTACTTTGATGGATGGAACCCCAGCACATGTTGCAGGGCATTCCATTATTCTCCCTGATTCCAGGCCAGATCCTAACAATGGATGCCTCTGGATTAGGATGGGGTACCTATTTGGGACTCTTTCTGACCCAGAAAGTGTGGACCAATCTGGATTCAGAACTCCACATGAATGTTCTGAAGATGAGGGCTGTTCTGCTTGGTCTCCAAGCCTTCACAGAACACCTCATAGAAACATAGACTTTCACGGCAGATAAGGACCGCTTGGCCCACTCAGTCTGTCCATTTCCCTACCTTTTGGATAAGCTGAAGATCCTAGATAACCAACAGTCTACTTCTTCCTAACCTCCACCAGAATTGCTTTATGTCTTCCCCATGCATTCTTGAATTCCCCCACTGTTTTTGACCCCACAACCTCCTCAGGAAGGATGTTCCATGTGTCCCCACCTCAATCATGGTTCTTTGTTAATAAGGACAGACAAAGTCAGTGTAAGGCACTACATCAACAAGCAAGGGGGTACTCACTCTCACCCCCTTACAGGGAAGTGATGAGAGTCTGGCACTGGGCAATGTCACATAGCCTGCAACTATCAGACGTGTTTTTCCCAGGTGTCCAAAATGCTTTAGCAGACAAGTCTGCTATCACAGAACTGGGGGTTACTGGTCAATCTGGACAAGAGGTCCCTACATTTACATGCATGGCTCCTGCGGGCATAACCATTGGCCATTTTGGAGTTTCTCCCCATGTGACTGATGTCTTACTGGCAGCTAGAAAGCCTCCCAGTAGACATACCTATTCACTAAAAGGGAAGCATTTCTCTATATCCTGTTTCCCATTCTGAGGACACATTTACATGTCCTGTCAATACAGTACTGGCCTACCTATTGTCCCTATCTGACTCTTGTCTTCAGTATTCATCTATTAAGTTTCACTGGGCTCCCATCTTGACTGTCCATGCCCGAATTTATGGGTGCAAGGGGGCACAACTGCAAGTGTCTCTTACATTTCTTAAGGGTATTTTGGACAAGTCCCCCGATTTGTAAACTGGTTCCACCTGGGAACCCTAACTTCATCATTAAAAAATTGACTCTGGCTTAATTAGAGACTGCTGCAACATGTGAAATAGATTTCCTTTTTGGGAAGGTTCCATTTTTGGTCGCTATTACTTTTGGTTGGAGGATTTCCAAGCTTCAGGCTCTCCTGCATGAGCCTCCCTACCTGATTTTCCACAAGGGCAAAGTATCCTTGCATATCAATCCATGCTTTCTACCCAAGATGATCTCTGATTTCACATTGAATCAGACCATGCACCTTCCTGTGTATTATCCAGAGAATGCTAAGAAAGGTGAGGTATTGTTCAATATACTTGACGTACCTAGAACACTGCATTTCTATTTCAGTCACACTAAAGACTGTAGAAAGTCTTCTCAGCTTTTTGTTTCATTTACCATGGCAGAGTGTCTGTGCAAATTGTTGTCTTCCTGTACTGAGTTCTGTTATCAGATGTATGATAAATAAACTCCCTACTACTGTGCATGGCCACTCTACACATGGTATGGGCACATTTGTGCCTTTTTTCAGAATGTTTTGGAAGCTGACACATGTGCAGCTGCCAAATAGAGCACTGTACATACTTTCACTAAGCACTACATTCTAGACGTTATCTCACATAGACATGCTGGATTTGATTTTGCTGTTCTGCAAGGCCTTCTGGCCTGATTATATATCAAACTTTGCCATCTTCCCTGGGTACCTTGTGTATCACTTGGAAATCGATACAAAATTGTGGCCCAATGAAGGAGATATCCTTGATGAAAATAGAACAGTTACTCACCGTAAAAGTAGATTTTAAGAGAAGCTCCTCCATTGGGCCACAGTGCATCCCCTTCCCCTTCCCCCTTTCTGAGCTATAAGCTGGCAGGTCTGTCCACTGCTTTGTCTGAAAGTGTCCATAAGAGCCTTGTATATACCATATTTCCAGCTCCATGCTTCTCCTTGTGTGCCTGGTACTGGTTTGATCTCCTGGTTCCTCGAAGTAAGAGGCCCTCTGAGCTTGTGTCTGGTGGTGAACTGAGGAACAAGGGAGCTGCCTTTGTTTTATAGGCACTGATGTTGCACATTATTGTGGGTGTCCCCCAGCAAGCAAAAGTTTTGAGTGGTCCTGATAGCAGTGGTTTAGAGTTCAGAAGGTGTGGCCTATGGAGGAGATTCTCTTGAAGATCTATTGTTATGGTGAGTAACTGTTCTTTCCTGTGCAGTTGGACTGCCACTAGAGAGGGCTACTGAATACTTATATAACAGCGTGCAGATATCTGTCCTCACCAGGGAGAGACAAGTAGGGAAACAGGATTAACAAGAAAGCTAGGTGTCCCTGTTGTATTTTTTTTGTTTCACAAACACACTATACCCTGTTTGTTGCCCTGTTCACTGACTAGATTGCCTGAATAGCACACTGTGATTTCTTTTGATTTAAAAAAAAAAACAGTTAATTCATTGGTGTGGTTTGACATCCCTGTTTTACACCTCTGAAATGAGGATTGGGGTTTGCCATCTGAGGAATATACTACTGAGAAAAAAACATAGAGAATTTCAAGGGGCATATTTAATGCAGTAGCAGAGGTTGAATGGGAATCCTTAGGTTCTCTTCATATTGCAGAATGAATTTTTTTAAATAGCTGGAACTGTTGATTTGAAGTCACAGGTACTTCAGTGCGCCATATTCAGCATCTCGTGGTACGGTGCAGAGTTAAAATGAAACAAATGTTTATGGTGAAAGCACAAGATTTGAGACAAAGAAAACTGAACACAAAAGCTGAGGAAAAATGTTTATTCAGAGGCTGACTGGTGGTGTTAGAGACAAAAAAATGTTATTATGGGTAATGAAAAACAGACAGCATTTTAACGAGCCCTTTTAATGTTATCCTGGTGGAACCTTGATTTTGCTTTGTGATGTGTCCTGGTTGGCAGGACTTGTTTCTTACCATTGGTTGTAGTCTGGTAAGGACAGGACTGTCAGCCATTCACAATGCAGGGCTTTTTTGCCCACAATGCAGGACTTTTTTGACCATTTTATAAAATACTGGACCATTTTGAAAAATACAGTTCAAGTTCTCACAGTGTTTCTATTTTCACAAGAGGATTAAATACTGTAAGCAGTATGTTATGCACTGTCTTCTCCTTTATGCCAGACAAAGCTGAATGATTTCTTTGACTGGGTGACCAGGGAACTATTATGTATGTATGTATGCATGTATATATTTAGTTATTTATTCATTTATTTATTTGAAAATTGGTAACTGGGAGAGGCACATTGAGCCAAGGCTCATTTCCAGGTGAGACCCGGAGGAGAGGAAGCTGGAAAAAACAGCAGACAATACAAAATAGCAAAACATCTGTACAAACATACAGTACAATACAATACAAATTAGAATAATTATTAAATAGTTGCATACACAGATAATAAAGTGCAGAGAACATCTAGCAGTGCAACAAATTGGCAACAATACATAGTGGACAAGAACAATAATAGCTGTAGGTGACTGGCCAGAAGGTGAGTTGATTGCCCAGCCTCAAAAGAGGAGCGAAAGCTGCCGAGGAGTGGACGTTTGGCCATGGCAGGAGAGGAGAGGAGAACCAGCTGATTGCTATCTGGATGGATTAAAGTTCAGCCATGGTGGTATCAGGAGTAAGGGTAGCAGGAACAGGTGACCAGGAACAGAATCAGGGGAAGACAGTGGACATGGCCTATCTGGACTTTAGCAAGGCCTTTGACACTGGGCCACACAGGAGTTAAGAAGTGGTAAATTAGGTTAGAAACTGGTGAACAGATAGGAGACAGAGGGTGGTGGCTAATGGCACTCACTTTAATGATGGAAGAGTGACCAACAGGGTGCCACAGGTCTCAGTACTGGCACTGGTCCACTTCAATGTTTTTATAAGTGACACTGCAGAAGAACTGGAAGGGAAGGTATGTCTTTTTGCAGATGACACCAAAATCTGTATTAGGGTGAACATTCCAGAGGGGCTGGAGAAAATGCATAGGTATATTGGGAAACTTGAGGAGTGGTCAAGAGCATGGCAGTTGGGGTTCAGTGTCAAAAAGTTTAAAATCATACAGCTAGGGCATAGGAACCCAGGAGCTGAGTATAGGATGCAGCAGCAGTACTGACAGTCACTAAGCAGGAAAGGGACCTCAGGATTATCATTTCTGTTGACCTCAAAGTGGCAGGGCAGTGTGACAAAGCACTAGGTGGGGCCAGTAGGATCCTGGAATGCATAGGGAGAGGTATCTCCAGCATGAGGAGGTAGGTGGTGTTACCACTGTATTGCTTGCTGGTGAGACCACACCTGAGCAAGGACACAGACAGGGTGGAGGCAGTCCAGAGGAGGGTAACTAAAATGGTGCAAGGGTTCCCACAAAAGCCGTACGAGGAGTAACCGAGGGATCTCAACATGTGCACCTTGGAACAGAAGAGAGTGAGATGGGACATGATAGAGACCTACAAGAACTTTGAAGGGGTAAACAGGGTGAAGGAGGGGAGTCTCTTTCAAATGAGAAAGAGCACCAGGACCAGAAGATATGCAATTAAGGTGGGGGGTAGTATTTTAACAGGGATGTGAGGAAATACTACTTCACTGAAAGAGTTGTAGATACCTGGAACAGATTACCACCGGTAGTGGTGAGAGCAAAAACATTAGGGAGCTTTAAGCATGCATGTTATAGACATGCAGTGGAGTCAGCCAAGATGCAACCTAATAACGTGCAGTAAATGACATGTAACAAAATACTGCAGTAAAAAAGGGCTGAATTGACATTGAATTACACTATTCCCTGCAGCATACAGCAGTATTTTGTGACATACTGCAGTCTTGGTGTGTTGCATCTTGGCTGGCACTGCTGGGGAATATTAGTAAACAATCAGGAAAGATGGAGGGTCACCGGAGACCAGTTAGGGTCTGCAGAGGCAGAATAGGCAAGAACCATCTGGGCAGACTGGGTTGGCCATGCAGTCCTTTTCTGCCAACAGATTCAGCGTTTCTATGTTCCCTTACCAAGAAAAGAAAAAGGAATCACTAATATGGTCATTTAAAAGTATGGCCTTTACATACTGTGCATGGATAAGAGAACATGGTGCTGGTGGGGGTGGGGGGGTCTATCACTTGAGAACTAAAATTCTACCGTTGTTCCACTGCAAAGTCTCACAAATTGTATGAGCATATAACAATAGTAAAGTGCTATTTTGTAATTTACTAACCTGTCCCAAGGGACTACACACCAGTTATTTGAGGCTAGTTCCCTTTTTTCTATAATGAAGTATGACTTTTTTTTACAGTATAATCAGACTAATTTTTTAGAAATCTCATCATCCCCAGTCTTCTCTTTCTTGACCATGACTGTGAATCTCTGTCAGGACTTGCCTGCACCTGTTACCTACCAAGGTTACCACTCCTTCCAGGTGTCCCAACCGAACCACTTGAGATCCTGGTGGCCTCACTACAAATTCCACCTCACACCCACCCACATAGCTTGTTGGGATGCTACCTCCCTCACATTCCTGTCCCCCTCTGTAGTAGGACATGCATACTCTGTGACTCTCCCATGTATTGTCTGTTAGAGGCTGAATACCCCTTCCCAACCCCAGTAGAGACTGGGCCAGCTTTTTCCAGCAGATAGCAAACTTCTTGGAGCAAGCTTCTCAAGGTGTCATGTGACTCAGTTCATAGCATGTCTGCCTCTGAACTAGAAAGTCATGGGTTCTAATCCCACACCAGGATTGAGCTCATACCCAAAATGCTGGCACCTCAGTGCAGAAGTGGAGGCATTTATTTTTATTTATTTATTTTGATAGTTGGATTTACAACCTTTGAATCAGGGACTCATTTACAAAGGCACCTTGTTGCAAGGAGGGTAGGCATAGTTACAGCGTGAGATACTACTGTGGTAACATACAGGTTCAACACAGATAACAAAAAGAATACAACATAACTGTGGTTTATGGGATAAAGTTACATGCAGTAAATAGCCATCGTATAAAAAAAAAAGGGGGGGAGCAGTCCAACGGACACTGTCAAGGCTATGGACAAGAAACTGGGAGGGACCCCAACATTAGGTTGATTAAGGGCAACTACAGCTTCGGGCGCCAAAGAGGTGGTTATGGAGAGTGACTTTAAAGGGACCAATTTTGGTAGACTTAGTGACAGAGAGCGGGAGGGAGTTAAACCATGTGGGGGTGTGGTAGTGGAAGGACCTTTGGGCTAGGGAGGTCTGGGTGTGGGGCACCAGAAAGGTGGCCTTAACTGAGCTATGGGTGGCAATGGATGGGGATGCAAACCACAGGGACACAGTGACCCCTGGGGGGGAAGAGTCCTAGCAGGGATTTAATGGCAGGTAAGCAGGTTTGGTAGCGCAGGTGCTCCTCCAAGGTGAGCAGGTTGGTGGTGGAATACAGCCGGCAACTATGGGTGCGAAGGGATGCACTGGTCAGGAGCCTGCAGACCCTGTTTATCAAGGTCTGGATTCTGGTGAGGGTGGTATTGTTGGCCACAGTGTAGATAGGTAGGCTGTAGTCCACTAGGGACAGGACGGAGGAGTTGATGGCCAGTGGGAGATCGGTTTGAGGGAGGCAATCTCTGTGGGGATAGAAAAGACCAATCTGAGAGTTTATGGCTGAGGACAGGGTATTGTTGTGGGTGTGGAATGTAAGAGCCAAGTCGAAGATGATGCCCAGGTACTTGTAGGATGACACCTGCTCAAGGGGATGAGCATTACTGGGGAGAATGCGGGGGGGGGGCATTTTTGGCCTTATTCTGGTGATGCGATAAAAGCATAGATTTGTTTTTTTTTTTAGGTTAATGACCAGCCGGTGGTCAAGGAACCACTTTTCGGCTTGGTTGAATGTGTGCTGCAGGGATTCCTGTAGAGATGCGGGGTCAGGGTGGGAGGCAAGGAGAACCACAACATTGGCATAGAGTACCATATCGCCCGAGCAGGAGCTGGGGAGGGTATTGAGAAATAGGCTGAACAGAACGGGGCCCAGGATGGAACCCTGGGGAACCCCCCGAGTGAATGGGCAGGGTATTGGACAGGGTGCCATTTACCTTCACTTGCTGTGATCTGGCAGAGAGGTAACTAGTGAACCAATCCAGTGGGCCGGGGAGAAGCCAAGTTGGTGGAGGAAGTCAAGTAGGAGGGGATGACAGACAGTGTGAAAGGTCTTGGAGAGGTCAATGAACACTGCACCCTCAACATGACCAGAGTCGAGAGCAGAGTGGAGGTGCTGGGAGAACTCCAGGAGGGCTGTAGTGGTGCTGTGTCCAGGGTGGAATCCATGTTGTTCTGGACACAGCAGGTCATATTTGGCCAGGTACTCGGAGAGCTGAATGGCCACTATTTTCTCTACTGCTTTGGAGAGTGGGGAGAAAATGGAGATTGGCCTGAAATTGTTAGGGGAGGTTCTATCTCCACTCTTATGGATAGGGGTGATTTATGTAATTTTCCAGGCACTGGGAAATTGACCAAGACATAGTGACAGGTTTAAAAGGTTGGTGGGAGGGGCTAGTACAGTACGTAGGACTAATCGGAGAATCCTGGAGTCCAGAGGATCACAGCTGGGGCTGTTGCTAGCTAAGGCTTTTTGCAGATGAGGCCTGGCTTTAAGGGGTGATATGGCACACAGGTAGAAAGGGGAGCAATATGAGGTGGGGGGGTGGAGGCAGGGATAGGGTCAAAAAAGTAGTTGGGGAGGGCAGAGCTTAGATCTGAGAAAACCATATTGAGGCTCTCAGCTCTGCGGGGAGAATCAGTAGTGAAGGTACTGTCTATGGAGAGTAGTGATGGTGGGGGGTGGATCTTTCCATTGAGCTCTTTCATATTGTCCCAGAAGGCACTGGATGAGCCCCAAGTGGATTCAAGGGTGGCTTGATAATATTTGGCCTTAGCCTGCCTTATAGCCTAGGTGCACTTGTTACGTGCTGCATTATAGGCTTGTCTGTCAGCCAGTTTGCCTGTCTCAACAGCAATATACCAGAGATTATCTCTTTGTTTCAGTGTTTGGATGAGGGATGGGGAGATCCATGGGGCGTTGTGATTCTGGTCAGGGGGGCGAAAAGGTCACAGGCCTTGCTGAAGGCACTGGAGAAATTGTCTAGGGCAGAGTCAGTATCCATTGCGAGTAGGATTGGGGACCAGTCAAGCTGGGCTAGGTGCGTTTTTAGCTTTCTGAGACCCCCAGGGCAAAAGCATCGGTGCAAGGTGACCTGGGACACGGGACATGTTGTACTGTCAGTGTGTGCCACCTTTTGGATGAATTGTAAAACCCATCTGCCCATTTGTGGTAGTGTCCTGGTGGTGGTCCAAGTGGAAGTAAAAGAACCCAAGTCCCTTTTTGTAAAACTAAGGGATTTTCTCAGGCGTACTGGTCAACATATCCCTTCTTATAAAACCCATTCATACGATTGTCCAAAGCTGTGTGTGGGTGTTAATGTGTGAAATGGTTGCCACTATATGTTTGCAGTCACTTCCCTACCAGTCTTTCTTTGCTTGTAAGAACTTTGGGATATGATGATTACAAAAAGCACCATATAAATGCTAATTATTTTTCTTGTTCTTCTACTTCTTCTTCACTAGGAGGTGAGACAGGAGACTGAGTGGTCCTGTGAGGTGCACATTTGATGGTCTCTTCATTTACTTAGTGCCACCTTTTCTCCATGTGTGATCCTTCCCAAGGACATTCCACAATGATGCTCAGATAGAGTCATGGGGAGGTGAACTTCCCAGACATCTTCTCTGCACATCATTGACCTGCCACACCTTCGCGGAACACTTCCTGTACACTAGAGGGTGAATAAAGAGTGCGACAGACCTCCTTCCTTGTTCCTAACCCAGTGATAGATGCTGAACTCTTTCTCTGCTGACTTGCAGTGGTGGCCTATGTATCAGGTGTAAACCTGGGCCACCATCATGGCAAACATCTTCCCAACCTCTGTCATAAAAGATTGGCCCTGTTGCCCTAATGTATTTATTATTTACATGAAAATTGTGTTTTCTACAACTCAATCACTTTAGTTACTGTGTACAACTCTTAAAACTACATTATTTATCTGAAACGTGTGGTTTCTTGTAAATGTCAATACTATGAAATAAGTTAGCTTTGCAACTGCATTGTACAGTATGTGTGAATTGTTCTACTATGGAATATTACTCTGCTGTTGCACATGTATTCTCTGACTACAATGTCTATATACAGTTTGTGTTGTCTCTTCTGGGTCACTTCTGAAAATGGGATTGGTTACCAGCAGGCTCACTGGGTTGCCAAGAACTAAACAAATAACTTTCCTACAGTATTATTCACACCTTGAGGGACTGAGAAAAGCAAAATGATGCATTTTGGGAACAAGAACATATGAACCATCTGTTACTTAAATGGAGAACAGCTGGGTTCGGTGGAGGAGCAAAGAGATCTGGGAGTTATTATAACAAGTGACCTGAAATTCGATAGACATTGTAGGGAGGTACTTAAGAGAGGGAATTGAATGCTGGGATGTGTTGGGAGAAGTCTTAACAGTAGAGATAGAAGGATGATGATGTCCCTGTATAGCGCATTGTTGAGGCCCTACGTTGAGTATTGTGTGCAGTTTTGGGCTCCCCAGGGTAAACTACTGGTGAATAGATTGGAGAGATTACAGAGAAGGGCTGCAAGAACGGTGAGAGGGACTAGTGGTCTGACATATACTGAGAGACTCAAAAAGCTCAGTATGTATTAGCATACAGGAGACTCAGGGGATACCTATGCCTAGTCTACAAAGCCTTACAGAGCCCCAATTTGTGGGAATATTTGTCACTTACTAACAGTGAGTTTGCAAGGGTAACCAGGGGACACCATTATAGGCTGAAAGCGAAACAATTCAAGGGAAACAAGAAGGAAGCTATGGTTCAGCCAGAGGGTGGTGGATGAATGGAACAGGCTTCCCACTAATGTTATACCAAGTGATAATATTGACATATTTAAGAGATGTCTTGACAATTATATATCTGAACAGAGGAGGATTGAATATAGGGGATGTTAGGGCAATGATCATGTCCTAGTGGCATCTTAAGGCTTTTAAATTGAAACTTTCCTATGATCCTATTTATTACTAAAACTCTGGAATGCTGATGAGTGTCTGGCCTGGTGTTAATCCTGGTAACCAAGAGACAGCACGTTCATGCCTAACCTGCTTAGCATCCTTGGATAAGGGCGATAATGGCCATGGGTGCTTATCTCAGTTCCCAAGAATTATCACACCAACTGCCTCCTGCCCACATGGTAACCTGGGTGTGGCACAATGGGCAGGGATTCTGCAGGTCCCTCACCCCACTCTGAATAATGATTTGGATTTGGGGATGAAAACCCTAAGACACACAAGGCTTTCTTAAAGGCACATATAGCGTTCTCTTCCTTACAGCTGCTAATACTTATTATACTTGGCATAAAGTCATATAAAAAACAAATTGGGACTCATTTAGGGCTGAGCAAAATTAGCAAATGTTGATTTTCTGGAATTTTCTCAGAATTCTGTAAAATTTCACAAAATGTCATGAAATTTACAGAAATGTTTTAATTAGAGATGCTGCAACGTTTTAATTCACCTGCAAAGTTAATGCGAAGTCACTAATTTCGCATCTGGTAAAATTTCACAAAGTTTTGCACAGGTAACACAGAATTTGCATATGCAACTTCACCTGGTCAACTTTGACTGTTAACTTCAACTTTAATTTGGTGTACAGGCAAAGCTGACAGGAAACAAACAGTTCGGTCACGTGTGGACCTCTCTGCAGGTCACATGACCACTTTCCTCCACAGGAAATGCTTCTTTACACTTGATGACTCAGCCTGAGTGAGATTGGAAGTGGTGTGGAGTACAGAAAGATACTGAGAGCAATTCATTGAACTAGTCTGCTAGTTTAATACTTTAAGTGGTACCAGTCTATCTTTTTCTTTCGTCCTGCTGAAGTTCTAACTGAACTACCTCTGTTCTGTGTTTTAAACATGTGTATGTTACTCTCTGTCTCTGTCTCTTTCTTTGTATTTTTTTTCTTTGTTGCACCTTCTTGCTGTTGCTGTGGATCGTCCGGCGGGACGTTGTGAACCACAGACATGTGGTGGGTCATGTGCTGTCATCCTAAATCATGCTGTTTTTGGGATGCAGGTCCACCCACCACAAAACATGGAGGTGGAGGTGGAGGTGCATCAGCAGCAGCAGCATAAGAAAGAGCAGCTGCAGCAGGTGGAGCAGCCACAGCTGGTGGAACAGCCACTGCAGGAGCAGCAGCATAAGGAGGAGCAGCTGCAGTAGGTGGAGCAGCCATAGCTGGTGGAACAGCCACTGCAGAAGCAGCAGCATAAGGAGGAGCAGCTGCAGTAGGCAGGGCAGCCACAGCTGGTGGAACAACCACTGCAGGAGCAGCAGCAGCAGCATGAGCAGGAGCAGCTGCAGTAGGTGGAGCAGCCACAGCTGGTGGAACAGCCACTGCAGGAGCAGCAGCATAAGGAGGAGCAGCTGCAGTAGGTGGAGCAGCCACAGCTGGTGGAACAGCCACTGCAGGAGCAGCAGCATAAGCAGGAGCAGCTGCAGTAGGTGGAGCAGCCACAGCTGGTGGAACAGCCACTGCAGGAGCAGCAGCAGCATAAGCAGGAGCAGCTGCAGTAGGTGGAGCAGCCACAGCTGGTGGAACAGCCACTGCAGGAACAGCAGCATGAGCAGGAGCAGCTGCAGTAGGTGGAGCAGCCACAGCTGGTGGAACAGCCACTGCAGGAGCAGCAGCAGCAGCAGCATGAGCAGGAGCAGCTGCAGTAGGTGGAGCAGCCACAGCTGGTGGAACAGCCACTGCAGGAGCAGCAGCATGAGCAGGAGCAGCTGCAGTAGGTGGAGCAGCCACAGCTGGTGGAACAGCCACTGCAGGAGCAGCAGCAGCAGCAGCATGAGCAGGAGCAGCGCAGCAGGTGGAGCAGCCACAGCTGGTGGAACAGCCACTGCAGGAGCAGCAGCATGAGCAGGAGCAGCTGCAGTAGGTGGAGCAGCCACAGCTGGTGGAACAGCCACTGCAGGAGGAGCAGCAGCAGCATAAGCAGGAGCAGCTGCAGTAGGTGGAGAAGCCACAGCTGGTGGAACAGCCACTGCAGGAGCAGCAGCAGCATAAGCAGGAGCAGCTGCAGTAGGTGGACCAGCCACAGCTGGTGGAACAGCCACTGCAGGAGCAGCAGCAGCAGCAGCATGAGCAGGAGCAGCTGCAGCAGGTGGAGCAGGCACAGCAAGAATAGCAGCAGGCTGGAGGCCCCCATGGCTCCATGCCCACAGCGTGAACCATCTGCTCCCCAAGAACAAGTAGCAGGGCTGTCAAATGGGTGCACGTGATGCAAGCCTAGGGGCCCGAGGAAGACCTCTCCTATGTGAGCATATTTTGAGTGTGACCAGATTGACAAAAGTGTGGCTAACTGCTCTATATGCCACAAGGTGGTCTGTATGGGGAAAAGGGGCAGCCTCACTGGCAATGGGGGGACAGAGGACACACCTAGTTGTGCACCACCATGCAGAATGGCAGGAGGCATGTACAGCAGCTGCTACTGTACATTAGCAGCATCATGCAGACAATGGCGCATGGAATCTGCAGTTGCCCCCCCCTCCTGCAGTCGAAATACCAGCAGTAGTTGCTGAACAGGCACCACCAGCAGTAGCAGCAGCAGCAGCACCACCACCAGTTGCAGGCAATGAGCAGGAGTCAGTGTGTCCTGAAATTTTAGAACTGTGACACCTGGTCATGGAGCTCCAGCAAACTGTTGCACAGGTCCATGATAATCAGGACTGTGAGTCTGAGACTTTGAATGGGAACCATCATGGTGGTGGTCATAGAGGTGCCATTGAGTAAATATGTGGCAGTGTTCTAACTTTGTACTCTCTTATGTACCACTTTATCATCTCTCCTTTCATCTTGTCTTTCTTAACATCTATGCCCTTGTCCTAAAAAAAAAATAAAATAAAAGTATATAAAAATGACCCCAAAAAATCTGTGCTATCCTACCTTGACCCTTTCTCCCCTTATCTGTTAAGTGATGATAACTAGTAGCACTGATGATGCCCTTGCTGCTGCAGAGATTGGTGTTCCAGCTCACA
Organism: Neoceratodus forsteri; assembly: GCA_016271365.2. Lineage (NCBI taxonomy): Eukaryota > Metazoa > Chordata > Ceratodontiformes > Ceratodontidae > Neoceratodus > Neoceratodus forsteri. The sequence goes on from CM057450.1 coordinate 1,649,645,630, forward strand.
TATCACCCCTGTATGCACACTCAGAAGTAAGTGAATTTTCTTCTACTGTAATGCTCATTAAAACTGCCTGAACCTCTGTTGCAGCCTTCCTCTTGTTGTAGTGTTCCCTTCATTCCTTCACGAGATGGTGCTGCTGCTGCTAAACATGCATGCCTTTTCACCTTCAAGATGTTGTCCATATTTATTGACTGGAGTCTGTATCTCATATGCACAGTGCTATGCTAACATTACAGAATGTGAATGTGATTAACTGAGATAACACGTCATGTAGTCTCACTCTGCAAAATTAGCGTTGGTCGTGAGATTTATAATCATGATATTATAACATCTGTGTACATTTGGACAACAGTCTCTTGATGGGGCAAAGGCATGGCACATTCCAACATGTTTAGCAGCACCATCTCGTGGAGGAAGAACCACCATACTGCATTGAGATCACGGCTGCAAGTTAGGTTCTGGCAGTTTTTGTGATCGTTATGTAAAAAAAAAATATCACTTAGTACTGTGCCTCCATGGTGGGTCTGTGAGCTGAAGCAATGATCTCTGCATCGGTCATTGCTTCATCATCAGTGCGAGTACTTTAACTTCTGAATTCAAGTGTTTTTCATTTCATCCTGCTGTATACACGTTTTCCTACTTTCCTGCGATCTACAAATGTCAAGTAGTGGTCCCATTACAGAAATGCTTACATGCTGCTCAGTGCTGCTGCTGCTGCTGCTAATGCACTGGTGTGCAAGTAGGAAGAGAATTCCAGAAGAATCAAACATCAACATCTTTTCTGAGCATTGAAACATCTTTTTGTATTGCTGTATCTTCCTGCTTGCCACAAATGTCAAGTAGTGGCCCCATTACAGAAATGTTTACATGCTGCTCAGTGCTGCTGCTGCAGTTGCTATTCCACTGGTGTGCAACTGGGATGAGAATTCCAAAAGAATCAAACATGAACAACTTTCCTACTGCTGTAAAAAAGTTCCAAAAAAATATCAGTGAAGTACAATTGAGTATCTCCTGTTATTCACTGCAACACCCCCCCATCGCCCACTCTTATGCCCTGAAACTGCCTGCTTAGTATCCCAGAATCTTTCTGCCAGAGTCCCTGCCTCCTACACGTGCACTTTTCCATATCCCAGGGACTCCTTTACAGGCTATGAACATGTTATTGATGGATAGGATTATAAAGGCATCTCTGTATGTATTATTTACCTTTATTTCTACACTGTATATATTTTGTTGTATACATCTTACTACTGTTGTTTTATGTATATTTTACTTGTACTCTATTCTGTACCCTCGTCCTTGAAAACTGCAGGTCCACCTTGTAAATGAGCTTGCTCAATGGTGATTGCCTGTGTAAATAAAGATTTTGATTGATTGATTAATAAATTCTCGTCATCACATACACTACTGCGAAGTGAAAAGAAATACAGGTTGACGTGCTGCTTTTACTTGGTGCTCTTGGTTCTGCTGCTGTGGCTGCTGATGATTTTGATAACCTGGAGTGAGAACATGCTGTGCTGCTGCTGTTTGTTGCTGTTGCCTAGGTGACAGACAGACGGTGTATGTTGGCGCTGTACTCTTACACACACTAACAGTTGTAAGTAATTTTTGCCAGTGTAGTCTAGTTCTGTTATATTTACAAGTGAATGTTCAATCATTCTGTTTAGATCTCACTTGTGTCTTTTTTCTTTTAGGGCCTCATCTTGGAGATTGTTTCGAATGATACTTCACATTAGGACTGCAGATTGCAATGTGAAGGTGTTTATTGGTATTTATTTTTTTTTATGGTCTTCTTGTCATGGTCGTGGCTGGCTGGGCCTGGTAGAATGGAAGGTAAGTACATGTTTTTTGGGGGGGTGGGTGTTGTTTGTTGCTGTCTTGTGTTTCAGTAGTTCTGTGATGACACATTAATTGTAAGTAACTGTGTCTGCTGACTGAGTATGACTTCCTTGCTATTTATTTTATTTATTTATTTAGCTTTTGTTGACCAGGTACAGTAAGTGCACTAGACAAATCCTGCCTATTTTCAGGCACGACCCGGGGGAGGGGGATACAGATGAATGCCAACTGACCTTGAACCACATTAAGCTGTTGGTGGTATTGCTAGTGAATGAGGGTAATTTGGCCAGGACACCGTGGAAATTCCCCTACTCTTTTTTGATAAGTGCCATGGATCTTTAACATCCACCTGAACTACCACCAATCCAGGCAGATGGGAGCTCAGTTTAACGTCTCATCGGAAAGACGGCACCTCAGAAGTGCAGCACCCCTCTCATGCTGCACTACAGTGTCAGTACTGGGATATTAACCCAAGTGCCAGATGTGGGAACTGAACCCACAGCCTTCTGATCTCCCGGCCTCAGAGGCGAGTGTGCTACCTACTGAGCCACTGACACTGACGCTATATTTCTGGCACCTCCATGCATCAGATGATAGTCTGCTTTTGCAACAATAACCAAACATGATGCTTTCCATTTGTATTGCCACACTCCATTGCATAATACATTCATTCTTTTCTCTTCTTTTTTGTGGGTTTGGAGGTGGGGGCTTCAATAGAAATTGTGCCAGATTCAAAAGTAAATGATTTCTGTTCCTCTTGCTATAATTTCAGGTACTTGTCGGAAAACTTAGCCACAGAAATCCCTGTACTTGCAGCAACTATTACCTTTCCCTTCTACTGCTTAGTACTACCACATCCATGAGTTCACAACGACCAGACTTAACATTGCTAGCCCCTGATGAACCTGCCTCGTCATCATCACGACTTCCACTGCTACCATTTGGAGGCACACAAGCAGTAGTCTTCTTGGTAGCAGTGCCACAGCAAGAAACAGCTTTCCATGACCATCTCTTCATGGGCATTTTTTAAGATTACACAGACCGTCAACAAGAAAAGAAGCACTTGTACCACAAAAAGTGATTTTTTCCAGTCTTATGTGTTGCTGTAACAAATTCAAGAGAATTCAAAAGAGTACAATGACAAAGACACTGCAATCTGTACTAAATTTATTATGTCTATTTTTGTTCATTTAAATGCTATAATATGCACTCGGAGTGTTCACAGTACTATGGTGAAACACACAGTAGTGGTGGTACAGTGGCAGTAATTTCAACAGACTGAACAGAAAGAATTAACAGCAACGTTATAGTTCTTTATTTGTTGGTGGATTGGAAGCCAGAAAACAATAACACTGAGTTTCAGATGGAGATTGGACACTAAAGAGATACAGCCGCACAGGCACAAGACCTTAACTAGTCTTCAGAAATCCGAAAGTGGAAAAATAATACCTTATTTTGTGGGGGGAATTTACAGCAGTAGCTAGACAGAAGCAGGGAAACATAATGCAGACAGGCTGAGAAATTTAGAGTACTGCTATTAGAGTGGCACAATAAAATGTGTATGAATCGACAGCACACACACATATAGACTAAAGATCTTTCGCAGAAACTGTAACAGTTCAGTAAACTACAACAGTCTTTTAAACAGACTGAAAAAATGCCCAGCAAACAGCAAAAACTGATAAAAAATGAATAGAAGTATTACTGTGTGTACCTGAACACACAAATATTAAAACATTAGCCAACAACAGTTGGAAAGGCTGCCTTTCTCACTGTGGTCTGTGAATCTTCCTTCTACACCACAGATCTGCCCATCCCCTAAACCACACTTCTACAGTGTCTCAGTACAGACAGTGAATGTACTAAATTAACATTCAATATTCACAACAAACCAGTAAATGCTCAATGATATAAACACGCATGGGTTTACTACACTCTATGTACTAAATTAAGATGCAATACTCACAACAAACTAAACACACAAGGGTTTACTACACTCAATGTACTAAATTAAGATGCAATATTCACAACAAATCAGTAAATGCTCAACGATATAGACACACAAGGGTTTACTACACTCGATGTACTAAATTAAGATGCAATATTCATAACAAATCAGTAAATGCTCAATGATATAAACACACAAGGGTTTACTACACTCAGTGTACTAAATTATGACAATATTTGGATGCAAAAATGCCTTTTTAAAGGTTTTTGGATGGTATGATTCTCAGAGCTCTGGGACCAAAGTGTCTCCAGCTTTGCACTACATACACTACACAGAACTGAGGATGTGCAAGGCAATATAGAATCCATGTGACCTGCCATCCCATGAATCACTGCAAAATTCACCTTATAGAGCAAATAAGAGGCAAAGTAACACAAAGTTCACAGGAAACAAAGGGGACTTCATGTTACTGTAACACAAAGTTGTTTGCTTTGCTTTGCAGAGTATTTCATGAAATTCAAGTTATACGCAAAATACTCTGCATAGTGAAGTTTCTGGACTTCACGCACCTCTAGTTTTAATAGGTCATAACTAGGTCAAAAGAGCTACAGATCTGAAGTTTGGCATGTGTATTGTTTGAAAGGGGCCCTAAAATAATGTCAAGGTTCATGGCATTTGGGTGAGGGGCAGGGAAGTTATATGGGCTCAAAGTCTGGCAGTTTATTATTCACGTGGACATTTCTGAAAATATTTCTAGTCTTACAGCATAGCCACCTTTGGAGCTAGATGATTGAACACTTGTATGCATACTTTCTTGGAAGAGCCTTAGAAACTGCTAACTCAGTAGTTAATTGGTTGTGTAAATTGTAAGTTACAAGAATTCAAAATTTCACAGTTTATTTGTGAAATTGTGTGAGAATTTTCAAAATATTTGGATGTCTATAACTCTGGTGTTAATGCAGGTATACACTCAACATTTGGCATGCATGCCAAAGTAGATATGTTCTGGAATCTAATTAAGCTGGATAAATGTGGTTTAGTAGGTTAAAATTTATTGAGGCTACTTTAGAAATTACTAATTGCCAAAATTTTTTCACAACTTCATGGATAGTAATGCCACTACAATTCCGCTTGTATAAACTTTCACAAAACACTTATCATCACTGAATCACCTTACCTGCAATAGCATCATGGCCCTACAATACCTATTCAACACTCCTCCAGCAGTGATGCCCAACATCATGCTCTATCATGACTAAATATATCCATATACTTCTATCACAGTGGCCTAAGTCACAACAAGTTGTAAGGCTTGAGGCTTGGCATCACTTGGTGCCACTGTTTTCAAATAGTTAAAATATACTTTGTTATCAATAGGGTTGTTAAAGAGTCAGCAGGTAGCACTGAACAGAGATAATGCTGCACGTGCTTGTGCTTCCACAAGTCATTAACTCGGTGAGCTGTAGAGGTCATCTGGCATATTGCAAGAATTCAGGCTAATACACAGTGATGTCTATGACAATTCTTCATGATTCATCACTCAAGATAGTAAACACTTGGCACCACTATATCTTTACCTTGAAACCTATGAATGCTACCTTCTTGCCACTTTACCTAGCCTTTGCCTTCCTCTACAACTGCAACTCAAGTGTATGACTTGGCAAAATGTATGGGCATAGCTTTGGCAAAAGTATTAAAACATTCTACAATTTCACAAAAACTCATGAAATTCAACTTTAATTACTGATATTATTTTGGGATCTTTGGCTGCTTATAACTTGGCCAGCCTTTGAGTAAGAGATTAAAGAGTTGACACACACAGCCTCTTTTTTCCCATATTGTTTTTTTCTCCCGGCTCAGCTCATCTCTCAGGGATATAGCCTGATCAGGCTGAACCCACCCATCATCCAGTTGGCTACAGGGTTATTCTCCAACATTTTTTCCCTCATGTCTCCCCTGGTGGGGGTGATGATTCTATCAGCCTTACACAATCACAGCTTCCCCTGCAGCAGGAGAAAGCTCCCTGGCCTAGTTGCAGGGGTGGCTATTTTGGTGTAACCCATCACCAACCCTCCCCAGCTGATATGAACTGCTGAGTGGCAGCTGTCTCAGCCATGGCTTTCCTCCTGGCATCATGTCCTGGGCTTGCTTCTGAATCCAGGTTGTCAGCATAGCAGTGCAACACTCCACTGCTGGGCCATAAGTGTGGCCTCAAAGCCTAATATTTAGGGTCAATGAACCTATCAAAATTTGTAATATTCCATTCTCTAGTTTTTAAGTTATAGGGGCTTACAATTCTGAAGTTTACATAATTGAGAAATGTAATTTTAAAAGTTCTGAGTGTTTGGATGCTTATAACTCAGTCATCTTGAAAGATGGAGACCTGCAACTTGGTACATTTTCTGTGTGGAGCTTTGTAAAGTCCCCATACCACATTCAGTGCAATGTGGGCAAATACTTTTTAACTTAGATGGAAATAAATGAAATCACAATTTGGTGAAAGTTCGCAAAATTTTTGCAGATATTTCACATTTCACCAAAGTGAAATCAGAATTTCACCAGAATTTTGCTAGCTGAAGATACAATTTTGCTTGGCCCTAGACTCAATTGATCCCAAAAGAGCATAACTTAAAATGACATGGTTTATAACAATCAAGTAAAAGATGACCTAAAGAAAAGGGGCTACATTCATGAAGCACCTGTCATGTGCTATGCAATGTACCCCAGTGAGTATTGCTTAGTAACACATACTGTGCAAGGAGGAAGAACCTTGTAAACTGCACGGGTTTCTGACAGTTCTTTAAAGCAGTTATGAGTAGTCAGTGGTGCTGGAGGCTGGAAATAGAACATGGAGGGCATGAACACTGATCACTGGGATGGGATGGAATCCCAGCAGAGACACCAGCTGTGGCTGTTAGAATGTGAATGGCAGCCAGAAGCCATGTACACACACCTTCTTGCCCAGATCAAACAACATTTGCACAGTGTGGCTGCAATCTGAAAAGTAGTCACAACCCTGACAGCAAGCTAAACTGAATTCATGAAGTATCCTGTGTGAGCTTACCAAGGAAAAATGCATGATAATTAGCAGAGAATTAAAGTTCTCCTTAAACAATGCAAAGCAGCATACACAAGCTGTGTTTAAATACTGCCATGGGATACATGCATAGTTTCCTCATGGCAGAAGTTGATGATGAGGAGGAGGACAGTTTTTCTGTGAATAGAGAATGGATCAATTTCCTACAGTTGGTTGACCATGATTTTAAATCATGGTTCAGATTGGGCGAGGAAACTATGTTGGCAGTAGTAAAAGACCTGGAGGATGACCTTATGTGCCCTACAAAGTATAGCTGTTCACTTGGACCTGTTGGTCAATTCCTGGCAACTCTGCAGGTTTTTCTCCACAGACACCTTCCAAAGGTCCATGTTTGGATTCAGCCAACATACTATGTCCTGCATGATAGTACAGGTCACCAAAATCATAGTAAGAAGGGCACTACTGTACATAAAACTCCAGATGGACAGAGAAAATCTAAATAAAATTAAATTAGTGTACTTTGACATGGCATGCTGGGAGTGATACTGTAGGTATAGTGAACTTCACACATGTGCCTATCTGTGCCCCCAAAACAATACATGCAAACTTTGCAATAGGAAGGGATATTGGGCAAGATTCAGAAAGCTTACCACCAGTGGGCATCTTGTGGAAGCAGTTTACCTCAGTGCTGTCTGCACTGTCAGAACCAGGAAGATGTGTGCTGAGTGCATCCTGAAAGTGACCACTGTAGCCAGGAGTATATGATGCAGGACACGCATCCATGGAAGAGGCCTCAAGGTGACCATAGGGCTCATTATCATGCAGGCCCTACCCCCTGTGTACTGAGTGCCCCATACAGTATAAAAGGGCTGGCACTACAATAGATGGTGCCTCAAGCAGAAATCCCTGCCTTTATGAAATAAAAGCATACAGTAGGTCAGATGCCACCAATACAGGATGTCATATGCTGTAGAGGTAGCAGTGTTCTAGCTGCAGAGGGAAGGAAGTGGAGAAAGACCACAATGACAGACATGGCATAGCACAGCCACCTCAGTATAAGTGCAGACAGCTGCTTTCTACCCTCCCTGATGATTAAATGAGACAGAGGTACCATCAGGACAGGGCATCCCTCCACAATCTAGTGGATGTACTGGAGGACAACCTGCAGACATGCAGACACTGACACACAGAAGTTAGCTTCTGATCCCTGAGGAAACAAGGTCATGGCTACTTTTGTATTCAATGGGTCCTGGTCATTTCATCATGCCAGAGGTGTGATATTTGCTGTGACACAGTCCACGGTGTCATGTAAGACAATGAAAGTCACCAATTCCCTGGTCAACATTCCAGCCAATGCACCAGGTTTCCAGTCACTGCAGATGAGCTCAATGTAGTAAAGCAGTCATTTTTCACCACTGCAGGCATGCAAGGACTTATAGCAATTTTATTTATTTATTTATTGAAAAGTTTCACCAGGTAAGGTACACTGAACAACAAGTTGCTCGTCTCCCAGTACAACCTGGGGAAAGGGTGATGGGAGTTACATAGTAACAATGAGCACACATAAATTACACAATAGCATAGAGAACACAGGGTGTGAGTGAACAACACATAGCAAACAGTACAAGTAATTGCAGGATGACATAGGTAAAAATCCAGTAGCTATACCCTCATGTAGTGGCAGTCACACCAGTAACCTAACAGCAAGAGAGACCAATGGACTGGCCCACTACAGACTGATAGTAGCACAGAGCAGACAAGTGATGGTGAGATAACAAGATGGTAGAGAAGCAAGTCTATGCATAGGGCTTGGAAAGCAGAACTATAGAGAGAAGAAAAGAGAGAGACAGACAGAGAGAGAGACAGAGAGAGAGATGATAAGAAGCAAGCATGCAAGATAGGAGCCAGGATTGGCTCCAGGACTGTAAGTGCATTGATCGGTTGGGTTAGCCAACCAGAGCAACAGGCAGGGTGTGAGATGGAACTAGGGACAAGTGCAATTTACAGAGAAGAAGTTGTGTAGAGCTTGATTTAATGAGCCAGGCAAGGAGGAGGATTGGATCTGGGCAGGAAGAGAATTTCACAGTTGAGGGAGGTGGTAGGAGGGGGGGAGGCCTGTCCACTAGAGGTGGATCTCCATGGAACAGAGAGAGCTCAGTGGTCGTGGGATCTTAGAAGTCAGGAGGAGAAGGGTGGGGGGTAGATTAAGGAATTTAAGTAGGGAGGGAGTGTACCAAACCAGTACTTAGAAGTGAAATTTACACAGTGATGCAGTCACCTGTTTGTCAGGGAAGGGAAGGGAAGGGAAGGGAGGAAGGAAGGCTCAGTACAAATGACAGTGGTGGGTGAAGGGAGGTGCACCTAGAGCAAACTGACAAAAGGAGTTGAAGAGGGTATCCAAGTTAGCTAAGGAGGTGGCAGGAGCAGAGCAATAGATGATATCACCATAGTCAAAAATTGGGAGGATCATTTTTTGGATCAATTAATGGCTAGTCGGTGGTGGCAGGCAGGAGCGGTTTCTGTATAAAGCGCCAAGTTTGAGTCAAAGCTTTTTTTATAATGGCATCAATGTGGGCCGAGAAAATGAGATGTTGATCCAACCAAATGCCCAAGTACCTGAACGACTCAGTGGCAATTATGGTTGCCCCATTGAGGGTAGTGAAAGAGGGGGGACTGGAGTTTTGACAGTTTCTGGTGAGCATCAAATGTCATGGACACAGTTTTCTTGGCGTTAAGGAAGAGTTGGTGAGATTGAAACCACCTCTGGACATTATTGAAATCCACAATCTGGTGGATGTACTGGAGGACAACCTGCAGACACTGAAACACGTATTCACCTGCAACCATATACCCATCCATGCTCCTAGCCACAATCAGTATAAGTACTGTAACTGAAAGCGTATCTATTCTATGAAACGTCAGATGCTATGGTATCTTCCACAGACCACACCATTACACAATTTGTGATGAAATCCTGCTTTTAAAGTTAAACCATGATGCATTCATCTGGGAGCACTGTGGCTGACATGCCTTACTGGTGGGACCCACAGCACCAGAGGGCATACTGCTGGGTAACATGTATGTGGCCTCAGCGGCATACATGTGCATTTGCAACATGAATACTAACATCTGAGCATCTAGTTTAATGGGCATGCTGGATACCCGCACTATCATATTTTATGATACTTTAAACAGCCCTGCAAATCAGGTAGAGAGGAGGTACAATGCAACCCATATCACCACATGTGATGTCATAGAGAAGGCATATGATATACAGTACTAAATATCAGATTCCCATATCTGAACAAGTTGGCTGGAGCCCAGTAATGCACCCCTGAAGCTGTGGGCAAGGTGGTATCAGCTTGTGTCATATTATACAATATTACAGTGCAACAATTACTAGTATTGGAGATGGATGATGCAGACAGACATGATGACAGATTAGGTGATGAGGATGAGGATGAGGGATGGGACCTTGCACAGCCCTACAGGGATAGGGCTGCAGAGGAGGAAAGTTCAATGTGCTCAGATTGTACAGCACTCTTTCACAGATTAAGAAATGTGCATGCACCCCCATATGCAATGCCAACTCCCAAATGCATGCCCCCTAACTTTAGTACCACTACCACCTGAATACATGTTGCTCCCCCCACTGTGGCTGCTACTGGAAGTTACACTTGCTGTTTTGCAGTTTGTTATTTTTCAATAAAAGTTTATTACCAAGCAACTGGAGTGTGACAGGGTTGAATAAGACCCTGTGCCATTTGTTATGCAGAAAGAGTTACAGTAAATGCAAGGATCTGCTCTATCCTCTCCTTTTCTGTCTCTTGTCTGTCTGACTGCACAGTCAAATTTTCCTGTGAGACCTGGGAACTGATCACTCCAATGGTCTTTCCATTCTCCTCCTCCTGCTATCTCCCTGCCTTCACTTACTCTTGCTTTTCTACTTTTTCTTTCCCCTTACATATTTGCAGTTATAAAAATATACAGTATGTAAAACTGTTTGTATGAAACTGGGATCCCTTGGTTTGAAAATGTACTGTATGTAGTTATACTGTTGGCATTATTGCAAAAAGCTATTTGGAACTCATAGGATTAACCATGAGATGTAGCATAAGCTCTTTTGCAGAGCTGTCAACAGGAGGTCAGTTCTGGGACACCATGTTCTATTTTGTTCCACCTGCAAGAGAATTGACAAAGTTCTGATACATTTTGTGAGAAATAAGAAGACTTAACAAAATTAGGTTGCAGAAGTTAATTGCCAGGCAAAGACTAATTATAAAATGAACATTAATATTTTGTTATCGAGCACCACTCTAGTTCAATGGCCTTAGCCCAACCATCTCCTCTGCCCCAACTATTGGTATGTTTAAAACTAGGCTCCAGGACTATCTCACTACCAACAGCTCCTGTGACTGCCCAACTTAACCTTGTTTCTCCACTTCCCTTTCTGCTCTAGTTGTCCCCCTTCCCCTCCTCACTGGATTCTACCCTCACATCTTGGTATACCCAATGCTGCACTTTTCACCCTCTCGCCACCCTTCCTACATTCCTTCTCCCCTACCCTCTTCCCTCTCCCTATGACTCTGGCACTTCTTATCTGTTGTCTATTTTCTCTGACAAATGCCGCTGGCTGCCTTGTTATAATGCTACCCTTGAACTGTATTAATCTGTACTCTGTTTGCAATGTCCACATTGTTGTAATGCCTGTCTTGATGTTCCCCATAATTTGTATTTCTCTGACGTGGAACCTTTGTAAAAGAGCCATGGCTCAAAGGTATTTGTAATCCTAGACTTGATAAATAAAAAAAAATAAAAATAAATAAATAAAAAGTTAGAGGAAAAGGCTGAAACTAAGAATTAGAGATACCCTCAGATGAAGGATTTTATTTTCTTTGTTTGTATTGCCTTTGTAAATACTCATACGGAACAGTTTTATTTTTTATTTTACTGGTATTAATAATAATAAAATGCTATTTGCAAATTTGATAACTGCTCCTAGTTTTCCTATGCTTCCTGACCTGTGCCTCAACAACATGAAGCACCAGTCTCTTTAGCATTCTTGATTGTGAGATGAACTTTGTGAGAGCTGAGGTACTATGCTGCCCACACTACCATAGCTGCCATCATAGGGAAGATATTTGACCTACTGTACTAAAGCTCAGAGTCCAGTGTCTGAACAACTTGGGTGGAGCCCTGTAATACACCCCTGAAGCTTTGGGAAAGGTGGTTACAGCTTGTACAATGTTACACAATATTACAGTGTAATGATGACTGTTACTTGAGATGGATAATGCAAACTGGCATGATGACAGATTAAACGATGAGGCTGAGTGAGGGGACCTTGTCCAGTGCAATAGGGATGGAGCTGCAGAGGGGGATAGATAAATGTGCCCAGACTGTAGTGCAGTATTTGGCCAATTAAGTAATGCTCAAGCATGTGCTGCACATACAATACCAACTCCCTGAATACATTCCCTCCCAACTACAGTACCATTAACACCTGAATGCATTTTGCTGCCCCCAATGTGTACTACCCCATTATTTGTATACACTCATCCCTCGTCAGGAAATGTACTGACACAGCAAACACACACACACACACACACACACACACACAATGCTTAAACCTAAACAGTAGGATTACTCATGACCACTGTGCTGGTCCGATGGCATTCTCCTCATGGTGGGCAAGTGGTTATTGGGTTGGTTTCTAGTTGCTTTTGTAAGTCCTTCCTTTGGAGTGAGTGCTGAGTGCAGTGATTGAATGTAACAGTTATTTTTTTTGGTTAAAGGGATATAGTAAGGTACCCCAAATGCCTTTTTCACAAAGTATGCCATTGCCAGCCATGCTTCAGATGTTGCAGCTGCAATTTGTTTTGGAAAAAAATCTGTCTTACTTATTTTGTTTTATGTTTTATCAGTGTTATCTCCTCCAGTTTTCTGTATGTATGACAACACACCCCCAGAATGATGTCATACCAGGGAGCTGTCAATGTGTTACATACAGTAACAAGGAATTCTGGGTAATTTATAATGTCAACTTAAATGTGCCTTACTCAGAAGTACAGTCCCATGTGTTGATAGTGGTGAGCTCTTATATGCAAATGTACATAGCAAGGCACTGTGGGTAAAATGAGAACCTGTTTTCCAATTTCCTTACTGTAAGATGCTGTGTCATATTTCTATAGTGGTGTCAACAATACAAGCTTTTGTATGTTTATATTCACAATAAAGTATTCTGCACACCGTATCTACCTGCAATACTTCTATACTGAGAGATGTAGTCTCTTATTTCTTCAGTGAACACAGAAATATAATAGCCTGTACACTAATGTACATAATGAGGCATTGTGGGTACAGTACATAGCTGATTTGTCTAAAACTAAAAATTGATGCTGTCCCTTTAATAACTTTGTTTCCCTGGTATGATGTCACAGTTGGGTGTTGCACCACTATGAAAAAAAAGGTCTGATTATGCAAATGAAGCAGCGCACCAAATAATAGGAGTTTATTCATGGAAAACTGCACTGTTTGTCAATTTGAATGGTAAGACTGATTCACAGCACCTACAGGTTTTTATTCCCATTTGTTATGGAAAAGGTTGGTAAATTCCTTTAAAGCAGTAGATGAGTCTTTGTGGGCAAAATGGAAAGGTACAGGGAGCTGAAGCAGCTAGATGGCTCTTGACGATCTGTGCTGGTCCAGTAGCATTCTTCATGTGGTGGGTGAGTTATTACTTCTTTTGTCTGTTTGTGAAGCAAATGCAGGGTCTCACAGGAAACATTCAAGTTACACTTCGCCTAACAAACATCCTACATCCTCTGGAAAAACATGTTAACCTTATTTTATTAATATGGGCACCTAGGGACTGTCAAGTGACATCTTGAGGAAAATATATGCTGAATTTTATGTTTATATCTCAAGGCATTTCATAGTTATTACTTCTGTCTGTTGTTTGTGAAGCAAATGCGGGGGTTAACAGGAGACATTTGAATTGAACCTTGCGTAACAAACATCTCACAGCTGTACCCTTTGAAAAACACTTTTTGTTTGTTGTTTGTTTAAAATTTATTTTTATACAGGGTACAAATTGATTAGTGTGCAATCCCGATTTACAACAATGTCCTGTGTTATACAAAATACATTCAATAATCAACATAACACAACTAACACATAGGCAACTGTTACAAGACATGCATCAGCTCATAAAATTATTTGAAACGTGCAAATAGTTGTCAAATATTTATACAGGGCATTCTTAATTTTGAGTAAACTTGTCAAAGAACTTAGTTCTTGTGGTAATGCATTCCAATGGATTGCTAAACAATTTTGTAATGTAGAATCTCCTAATCTATTCTGGGATCTTACTATTGGGATTCTAAAATTCCTTAATATCAATGTTCTCTTACTTGGGGGTTCTAATGTTATATATTTAGCAAGTGGATGGGTTGCTTTAATATAAACCAAATTATGAGACCAGATGAGCCATAAATACATTCTCCTTTTCTCTGGTTGTATCCAGTTTAACTCTCTCTCTCTATATAAATATATAACAGTGGTGTGAACCATATCTTCTTTTTGTTATAAATTTGGCTAATCTATAATAAGTTTAATTTGTTTTATTTAAAGATTTTGTAATCGAATTCTTATATAATAAAACACTATATTCCAATACTGGTAACAGCAGTTGTACAATTATTTTTTTTTCTTTCTTCAATTTCCAAGCATTTCGATGTTCGTCCTAGTGCCCCCAGCCTCTGGTTAACTTTTTTAACCTGTTGCTTAATACGATCACTATAAATCAACCTTTGGTCAACCAAGACCCCCAAATACTTATAATTGTTAACACCTTTTATAATGATTCCACCCACTAAGCTAACTTCCAAGGCTAAATTCTTTATAGGAGCTCCCACTGAAAAAATCATACTTTGAGTTTTTTTACCATTTAATAAAAGACCTGAGGCTCTGCACCACTTCTCCATATCCCCTAGGTCATGTTGGAGTTTGTATTCTAAAAGATTATAGCTTTCAGCTGCTGCCACCAATATAGTATCATCTGCATACAATCTGACTTTACTATTATTTATAACTGTTGGGAGATCATTTACATAAATGTTAAACATTAAAGGGCCTAAAATCGAACCCTGTGGAACACCTCTATTTATCTCAATCAAGTCTGAGTCCATGGATCCACATGTAACACACTGCTGTCTGTTGAAAAAATATGATTTAAACCAATATAAAGATTGTTCTTGTACCCCAATATCATACCACCTCTCCAACATATTTGAATGTTCTACCAGATCAAATGCTTTATTCGGGTCCATGAACACTGCCTCGACTTTTATGCCCTGGTTCAAAAAAGATGACACCAAGTCATGAAAATCTACTAGGGCAGTGCTTGTGGACCTGCCCTCTTTAAATCCATATTGACAATCAGTGAGTTTTTAATTTTGTACCAAATACCCAAAAAGCTGTCTATGAACTTGTTGTTCAAGTAATTTAGATAGTATTGGTAACAAGGTTATTGTCCTGTAGTTTGAAGGAGTTATATTATCTCCACCCTTATGAATCAATATTATTTTCCCCACTTTCCATATATCAGGAACTATAGATTCGCACACACTCCAGTTAAAAAAATAGGTTACCATAGGAGCCAGTATGTCTGCAGCTATTTTTAAAAAATACCCTTCAATACCATCTTCCCCCTGCTTTAGAACCATCTAACTTACACAATTCATTTTCTACATCTTTAACCTTTATTTGCTTAAATGTAAATCTAATCAATTGTTCATTGTTAGGTTCTTTGTTTTTCAATAATTGAGATACAGAAATATCTAAAATCCTCTGCTTTGGTTTACTCAGTTTTAAATCTGGCAATTCTGAATAATAAGAATTGAGTAATCTTGATACTTCTACTGGGTCCTCCACCAAAATTTTGTCATTCAGGATTTTTATTGGGGTCCTAGTTCCAATAGGATTTTGTAGTTTTGTTACACATCTCTAAACATTTTTAGGATCCATTGCTGCACTAATATGTTTTATAAAATAGCTTTTTTTAGCCGTTTTAACTTCTTTTTTACATTGTGTTCTCCAAAGCTTAAACCAATTCCAATACTCTTCTATTTTTGTTTTCTGTGCTTTTTTCCATAGTCGGTTCCTTATTCTCAGATGAGTTTTTAACGTATCTGTTAGCCATAAAGGGTCTTGTTTTCTCCTTTTTTTTAAATTTTTGGGGCACGTTGCTGAATTATTTCTTTTAAATTTTTGGTAAATTCTTTGACTGCAAGATTAATTTCAGGGATTAACATTATTCTATCCCACCTAAGATTCATTAGGCTATCCCTAAAAGCTTTAATTTTAAAATTCTTAAAGTTTGATATCCAAGAAGATTCTGATATTACTTTAATTGAAAATTGGATATCCAATCTACACTTAATAGGATTATGGTCACCTAAGTTCATAGGCATTATTTCCCAAGCTAATGCTTTTATCTCTTGGGAATCAAAAAACAAATTTAGAATTTTTATTTTTTTTAGTCTTTGGTAACCAGGTAAGGCCCACTAGGCACAAGTGCCTGTTTTCAGGGGTGACCTGGGAGCACTGGGTGGTTAAGTGACTTGCTCAGGGAGGTTGTGAGAATCAAACTCAGGTCTGGTCTGCTGGATGTACCAAGCTCATTCACACCTCTTTCCTCTAACCTCTAAGCTATACTGCCAGCCCCAATTGCAATTGATCCAGTTGTTTTATTTTTAGAACATCTAGTTGGATTTAAATATTCTGTTCTAATCCTAGAATTTCAAAACTTGATTTCAACTTTACACTTCTGTCTTGGGACCAATCAACATTGAAATCACATGTTAGAATTGCCTTTTGCCCCTGTAACTTGTCTAATAGAATTTCTGATAGAATATCAAAATGCTTCATTTTTGTTTTGGTGGTGCATAAAAAACTTCTATCATAGTTTTTGCTGTTAACAATTCCACTACCAGACTTTCAATTCCCCTTATTGACTTGGATAATATGGTTCTATAAGGACCCAAAGTAACCTTAATATAAAGCATTACCCCCCCCTTCTCTGTCCACTCTTTGTTGTGAATATCCATTTAATTTAACCTTTAACCTTATTTTATTAACCTGGCCACCTAGGGAAAATCAGGATACACCTTGGGGGACATGTATACTATATTTTTTGTTTATACTGTACCTCAAAAATGTCAGTGTTTTTTCTCCTTCTGTCTGATGTTTCTGAAGCAAATACAGAGGCTGATAGGAGACATTCCAGCTGCACATTGCCTTCCAAACATGACACGGATTCACCTTGGAAAAAATGTTTAACCTCGCTTTATTACCCTGGGCACATAAAGGCTGTCAGGAACACCTTAATTAATATGTATATTTAATTTCATGTTTATAACTCAAGAAATTTAAAAGTTGTAACCTCTTCTTTCTGATGTTTGTGAAGCAAATGCAATCCTGACAGGAGACATTCGAGATGCTTTCTGCATAACAAACAATGCACAGAGGCACCACTCAAAAATTACTTTAACCTTATTTTATTAAACTAGGCACCCAGGGGCTGTCAGGGGACACCCTCGGAAACATGTATACTGAATGTCTTGTTTATACCTCAAGAAATTTCAGTTATTACTTCTTCATCACTTCATCACTATGCTGATTATCAATGGGCAATTGACCATAAGAAGGCAGTGTTCCTATCCAGGGAGGTTGCTGCAGGGAAGAACAGACCAGCTCAGCACTTTTGGACTGTGGACAGGCTTCTTCATCCAGTCTGTCTACAGCCAAATAGAGCCTTTTCAGTGGCATTTTGCAAACAGTTTGCTCTGTTCTTCACTGACAGAGTATCCATTATTCAGGCTGGCATCTCACCAGTGGGTCTTGATCACTCCCACAGAATGGGGTCTGGGAGGAGCAGGAGTGCTCAGATTTTCTGAGTGAAGTTACAGCCAGTGGAGATGGTCTCAAATGTGATTGTAAAGCTGCAGCCCACTTGTTATGAGCTGGACCCTGGCCCGACACATCTCCTAGTGGGCTGCATTGAGGTTATTGGTCCAGTGTTCATAGGAATTGTCAGGTGCTCACTTTTGGAGGGGGTCTTTCTTCATGCTTTAAAGGAGGCATTGGTGAAGCCCCTTCCGAAAAAAACATTTTCTTGACTCTGACGTACTGGCGAATTATAGACCTATCTCCAATCTCCCATTTTTAGGAAAGGTTGTTGAGAAGATAGTGGCTCTACAGCTCAAGGAACACCCAGAGGCCTTTGACACCTACAAGCCATTCCAGTCTGGGATGAGGACAAGGCACAGCATGGAGACAGCATTAGTCTGGGTACATAATCTGTCTTGAACATTTGATACCATGGACCACATCATGTTGCTGGATTGCCTTAGAGAGTTTTGTGGACTCACCAGTACTGTCATCAACTGGTTTGAGTCCTTTCTCTTGGGCAGGAGGCAGAGGGTAGTAATGGGGAATTTCTTCTCCTCCTTGATGTCTCTGACATGCAGAGTTCCTCAAGGCTCGATCCTGTCACCGATACTGCTTGCAGTATTTATGCTGCCCTGGGGAGGCTCATTAGACATCACAGTCTGGATTTTCACAGCTATGCAGATGATACTCAGCTGTATATGTATTTCTACTGGGGGAAAATGATGCCATTAAAGTGCAGAATAAATGCCTTGTCGAGATCCAGGAATGGATGAACTCTAACTTACTGAGACTTAACCCGGACAACATGGAGGTGCTGGTGATTGAAATGGGTTGCAGGAATGATGGAGATGCTTCCAGGGTGATGACTGGTTTGGTACTGGGGTTAACCCCGTTGGTGGCATCCTCTAGGGTGAGAAATCTGGGCGTTGTCCTCGACAACAAGCTGTCATTTGAAGATCAGGTGTTGTCTGTCATCAAAAGTGATTTTTACCATCTGAGGAACATTTTGTGGATTAAACCCTTAATTCCAGCCGAAGACCTGCCATCACTGGTGCATGCCTTTGTAACATCCAGACTCAACTACTATAATGCTCTTTACCTCGGAGTCACTGGAGGAAACCTCTGCTGGCTGCAGCTAGTGCAGAACACAGCTGCCAGGCTGCTAACAGGGTTGTCAAGGTCCTGTCATGTGACCTGGTCCTGCAGGGTCTGCACTGGCTGCCAGTCAGGTGGAGGATTCTCTTCAAGGTGGCCTTACTCACCTATAAGGTCCTATACAGATCAGGCCCTGGTTACCTGTTAGACTTCCTTACTCCTGCCATCCCAGCCCGCTCCCTTTGTTCCTTCAACACAGGCCTCCTGGCAGTTCCAAGGCAAAGGCTGAAAACCTCAGGTGATTGTTCATTCAGGGTGACTGGCCCGGTCCTCTGGAAATCATTGCTAAGATCTTTGAGAGAGGCACCTACAGTGGAGGCATTTTGAATAGGCCTGAAAACTCATCTTTTTAGTTTGGCTTTTCCTACATATGTTATTTTACCTATATTGGATTTTTAATCACTCTGTTTTATTGTATTGCTTGTTTATATATTTGAATGTTTTATTATTCTGTAAATTTTAATTGTATGGCACCCAGAGCCTCCGGGTTTGGGTGCCAAACAAATAAAAAATCTAATATAATATAATCTAAAATCTAATCTTCTGTTTTACATTTGTGAAGCAAATGCAGGGGCTGACAGGAGACATTAGACCTGTACTTTGTCTAACAAACATTAGACAGATGACCCCTTTTCAAAACCCTTTAATCTTATCATAACTTATTAACCTGGGCACTAAGGGGCTATCCGGGGACACCTTGGTAAACATGTATACTAATTTTTTTTGTTTATACCTGAAGAAAGTTCAAAGCGATTACATCCGTTTGATGTTTACAAAGCAAATGCAGTGGCTGACAAGAGACATTTGAGCTGCACTTTGCCTAACAAACATCTTACAGATGCACCCTTTGAAAAACACTTTAGACTTATTTTATCAGCCTGGGCACCTAGGGGCTATTAGGAGACACTTTGGGGAACATGTATACTGATTTTGTTGATTATACTGCAAGAAAGTTCAAGGTTTGTATGTCTTCTGTCTGATGCTTAGGAAGCAAATGCAGGGGCTGACAGGAGACATTTGAGCCGCACTTTGCCTAACAAATATCACACAGATGCATCCATCCAACAATGTAATCTTACTTTATTAACCTGGGGGTGCTGCTGAGCTACTGATCGATCTACACACATTTATTTAGAGCTCCGCTGATCCAGGATGGAGTATCCACCAAAACTCTTTCAAAAAAGTAAATCCTTAGTTGAGCTATACATATTCACTGGGTAGAAATCCGCTACATAGTATGGACAAATTTATCTCCCTGAAAGTTACAGGGAGAGGTGTTCTGACCTGAGGACCTGTCGGAAGGGTTGGAACAGGGAATTTCCCTGTTGTAATAACCTGCTCAGATGTGAGCAGAAAACCAAAGGCATCACAAAAAACTACTCTTGCTTCAGTACAAGCGCTCTTAACTGAATTTCAAGCCAAGATCAAGCAATCAACCTCAGAGATCAAAAATTAGCTTTCAGAAATAACTTCTCAGCCGGCCTGGTGGCGCTGAGGGTTGAGGCGCTAGACGCCACACCTCGCGCTGCACTGGCGACCCTGGTTCGGGAACGGACTCGGGTGGCCGGGGGTCGGCGGGGGGAGGGAGGATCGAGTGTCCCAACGGATGCTCTCCACCCTCAGGGGTGGGTTACCAAGAGCGCATTTCGCTCTGCATTCCTTCCATAGCCGGCGGAAGCACCGGCAGAGGGAAGGGGTGGAGGTGGCTTCGCCTGTCGGAGCCGGGAAGGGGGGACATCTCGGAGCATGAGGGACTGCGTGCGTAAGCACGCTACCACTCGGGGACATACGTCCCTAGTGCAAGGCATCCTGGGGGAGTGGGGACGTCAGGGGAGAAAATCGGAAATACCCTCCGGCAGCCCTAGATGAAGTCCGCCCTAAGTCAACCCGGACCACCTACAGGACAGACCCCAATGTGAGAGGAGAGGAGGATGGGCACTCTAGGGGCAGATCCCTAAGGTAGGTACCTGGGGACATGAGCGGATGGAAGAAGGGGGCACCGGAGGCAGTAAGGAGGGATAAAGATGAAAATAAAAAAAAAAAAAGAGATAACTTCTCAATGTGCCACTGTAGAGGCATGGATGGAGAATGCAGAAAAAAACATTGAAATTAACAAACGGGAGATCAAGGCCATTTCTGCCAGAGTCCTTACCTTGGAAGGAGCCACATATGCAGTGCTACATGAGCAGCCAGCACAATTAGTGTGTCTGGAGAATAATATGTTAAGGGGAAACCTGAGGCTCATAGGTTCCTCTGGGACTGTCTCTAACACAGAACTCAAAGAAGCTGTCCAAAAGGCATCAACAGCTGTTGTTTCTATTGAGCCTTCCTTTTCCTTGGAAACTGTATTTTGCCCACCCCCACGTCAGCCTAAAGATCCATCGATCGTATCACAACAACCTGTAGCAAGATATATAATGTTAACTTTCAATACTCTAGGTGAAAGAAATAGACTTCTTCTGTTGGCTAGGCAGAAGAAACAACGCATTTATGGTGGCCATCAGATTCACCTAAATCCAGATTTTTGTTTGCAGACTCAACACAGATGAAAGAGATTTCTGCCTAAAATGTCAGAGTTCAAGGATGCAGGGACATCAGCGGCATTACTTGCACCAGTCTGTCTGAGGATTCATTTCCAGGGTAAGACATATCATTTTGATGATCCTGATGCTGCTCAGACTTTCTTTGAAAGTAATTTGAAAATGCCTGAAGATATTGGCTCTGATTTTGAGGAGGAGGAAGAAGTAGAGGTGACTGAGTATCATCCTGTTTAAGCTGTTGGACTGCGCTTTTTCAGTGGAAATATGAAATAGTTTAAATCCTCTGTAATGGATTTTGTTTTTATTTTTTTTGAATTTCAGTTCTGGAATTAAGTGGAATGATGTCTAATTGTTAGGAGGTAAAATTATTTGTTGGAAATTTAAAGCTTGGAGCTTAAACAAATTTATTTAACTATGTTTAATAATACATCTCTACTAATTATAATGTTAGGTTTAATTATTCTTTTTAACCCCCCCCCCCAAAATACATTACATTTTTTTGTGCTTTATTTAACCCTTATGCTGCCAATAGAATTAGAACGTATAGAGATTTTAGACTGATATATCAGTCCACGCCACAGCAAGGGTTAATTTCATCTATTATAAAAAAGTAGTAAAATTTCTAATTGTTTCTCTGTTCTCACTGAAATTAAATGTAAATGTGATCTTTACCTTAAAGAATAAAAATAAAGCATAAAAAAAAACTGGGGGGCTTAATGTTTGTCTGGAACACCTTGGGTAATATCTGTACTGAATTTCTAGTTTATACTGCTCGTTATTTCAAAGTTATTACCCTGTCTGTAAGATGTTTGTGAAGTAAGTATATTTAGGGTCTGTCAGAGCATACCTTGGGAAATGTAGTTTCTGAATTTTGTGTTTTTACCTTAAGAATTTTCAAAGTTATTATTATTTCTTCTGTCTAATGTTTGTGAAACCAATGTAGGGGCTAACAGGAGGCCTTTGAGCTGCACTATCCCTAACAAGCATCTCACAGATGCACCTTTCAAAAAACACTTTAATGTTATTTTGTTAACATGGGCACCGAAGGGCTATCAGGGGACACCTTGGGGAACATGTTTACTAAATTCTGAGTTTGTTCAGTACCTGAAGAAATTTCAAATTTAGTACTTCTTCTGTCTGATGTTTCTGAAGCAAATGCAAGGCTGACAAGACACATTTGAGTGGCATTTTTCCTAACAAACATCACAGAGATGCACCATTCAAAAAAGGTTTAACTTTATTTTATTAACCTGGGCACTTAAAGGCTGTCAAAGGACACCTTGGGTAATAAGTATAAAACACTTTAACCTTTTTATTAACCTGGATATCTAGGGGCTATCGGAGGAGACCCTGGGGAACATGTATACTATTTTTTTTTTGTTTATATCACAAGATATTTCAAAGTTGTTAGAGAAGCTGCAAAGTATTGTAGAAGCTGGTCATTTGTCTGAGGCCTTTCCTCCCTGGAACTGAAGGATGGGAGAAGGACAACACCCTAAGAGAAGGTAATACTGAGGCTACCTGCAGGGTGGTGGCATTCAGAGGAGGGCAGAGATAGAGTGGTTAAAAGAGCTGAGGGCCAGCAGCTCTGCTTCTTTCTCCTCCTCCTTCTTTCTTCAGATCAAGCAGGATCACGGTTGCCCAGTTTCACTGAGGTAAGAGGCCTTTTATTCTGGTAAAGGCTTGGGGGTCCCCACTCAGCAATGGCCTTGGTCTGAGCCCACTGGGCAAGGAGCCTGGTTCTTTAGCTCTGGCTTGGTATGGGAGAGGAGAGAGGAAGAAACCCATCTCTAGCAGGTGGTAGGAGGGTGGCCAGTGAAGCCACATCGTAGTGATATTCTCTTCATCCCCCCCTAAGTGACAGCCGGGCATTGTGCATTTGGGGCCCTAGGACAGAATGGTCAATATCTGGTCTAACAATATGGGCATCATGCACACCATCAGTGGCCAGCTAGGGCCTAAGGGCCCCTTGGGAGATCTAATGCGCATTATTGTGTTAAAATGTATGCTTCTGAGGATTCAGTTTAAGGCAGTTCATGTACTCGGTATTGATAATGGAATTGCAGGTGCTTTATCTCATTCACAGTGACAGAGATTCAGAGAGCTGGCAACAGCAGTGGAACAGCAGCCATGCACGGTCCCACCCTTTCTGTGGAAGGTGGTAATTCCAAGACTTGGAGATGCATAGGTAATTCCATTGCACCATAGACAAGGGAAGCCTACCACTGGGGATAGAACACAACCTTATGGCTTGGAAAGAGGCTGTGTGGCCCAGTATCTGAACAATACCAATCAATGCCCTGTGTAGGTACCTTATGTTAACCAAACAGGAAGGGTTGTATCCGGGGGTGGTGGGACGCCATCTCTTGGGGTTATCATGGTTTTCTATGGTGATGGGTTCACCGACACCACCCATGCCTTTAAGGTATAGAAGGTCATGGAGAGTTGGGGAAAATCACAGGGCAGCCTGCCGGATAGGCGGCGCCCCATCTCGCCGGTGATCTTGGACCAAGTATGGGCAGCATTGCCCTTGGTGTGCTGGAGTACATACAATATAAGCCTGTTTGATATAATGTTTCTGGTGGCATTCTTTGGGGCATTCTGGGTTTCGGTGTTGACCCAGGCCACTCAAGCTAGGGGGGGTATCAGGCCTGCTGATCAAGGATGCTGTTGCCTTGAAGTAGGGGTTCTTTGTGTGGTTAAGAAAGAGCAAGATTGGCCAGAGAAGCAGGGGCCACTGGTGCCACATGAAGGCCCTGCCTGACTCTTCCTGGCAGGTCTCATAGTAGATAAGGGCCTGCATGGCCACTTGCCCGAGAGAGAGTGAGGCGTTCTTCCAGCATGAGAATGGCAAGCAAGGTGATGGCCTATCAGTTTTTACATATCTTGAATAAGGCCATCCAACAAGCCGGGCTGGACACTTAGGAGTTCAGCACACATTCTTTTCAGATTACAGTGGCAATAAATGCAAGGAGCCAAGGATTGTCTGGTGGAATAATTCAGGTGTTAGGGTGATAGAAGTCTCAGGCACACTGCACTACATTTGCCTACATTTGCAGTAACTCTCCTATTGTCTCTTACAGGGTCCCCTGATGGCACCAGAAGCATATGGATCTGTGGTTATTCCTTCATCTATTGGGTAGTGGTGAGAGTGGCCAGGTAGCCTGGTGGTAGCAGCCTTGCTATACCTCTGGGGACAGAACAAATTCATTGGCTGAGAGTGAAGGGCACACACTGGAGGGAGTTGCTTCTGAGGTTGACGGAAGATGCTTGCACATAGAGGAATCCAAACATCTTGCTGATCCATTTTGGGAGTGAAGACTTGGGGTCTCGGAAAGCAATAGACCTGCTATTGCTGATGAAGGAGGATCTGAACTCCACAAAATGCTTGTGGCCCCATATGGTTCTCATTTGGTCTCACCTGATTCAGCGAGAGCACTGGCCCAATGCGAGAGACATTAGAGCAATCAATGCTGCATGCATTCATGTGAGTCATGAAATAGAGCCTTTATGGAATCCATGGGGGGAGCTGTTGTGAGACATTCATGCCTCCTGCCAGGGCCTGTATGTTTGGGAAGATGGGCACTTGCAGGAAGGAGAAATAGACCCGTTGTTGAATTCTTTTAAGCAGGTCTTGAAGGCACAGTTGGAGCAAGCAGCTTTCATAGATTCATAGATTCATAGAGTGTATACTAATTTAATAGGCTTGATGCCCTTTAAAGAACTCGCACCTATATTATAGGTGATAGAGGTATTTTCTATTTCCCATGTGAAAATCAAGTCTATTTTTAAATGTATCCATAGTTGGACTGGATACTACATATGAGGGTAGGCTATTCCATATATTGATCACCCTCAGTGTAAAGTATTTGCTTCTTTTAGTAGTTTTTATAAATTTACTTTTAAGTTTAAATCCATTATTTCTTGTATTGATATTGCTATTGCTTTTGGGGTCAGGTTGCATCCATCCTGTGGCAGCTCGAGAGGATCACAAACTGATGGCACTGGGGGGAAAAAGGGTGGATGAGTCAAATTCTTCTGAAGGGCTTGTCACTTTCAGTAAGCATGAGGCAAGGAGACTGCAGCACCTGGACCTGGATTGGGGGGAGGTCATGGTCCAACCTCATCAGGATTATCCTGCAAGGGCAGCAGCGCTGGATGGGGCTTGCCACATGACCTTCCTGTTCCTGATGGTGGGCTCCTGATCCAGGAGGTATATCAGCAATTCAGGCTCAGACTAGGGTAGGTCCAAGAATTGGGGGCAGGTGTGTGAGAGGCCTGAAAAGGATGCACACGCTGCTCCAAAAATGTGTGTGCATAAATCAATAAATGCAAGGCTGCAGTCATTTCCTCCAAGACCTGTGTCTGTGTGAGTTATTTCAGGGAAGGGGTAGTAGAAGGCTACCAGAATAATACT
Organism: Neoceratodus forsteri; assembly: GCA_016271365.2. Classification (NCBI taxonomy): domain Eukaryota; kingdom Metazoa; phylum Chordata; order Ceratodontiformes; family Ceratodontidae; genus Neoceratodus; species Neoceratodus forsteri. The sequence continues at coordinate 1,649,671,516 of CM057450.1, forward strand.
TCTTATCTCTGGTGTTTGTGAAGCAAATGCAGGGGCTGATAAGAGGCATTCAGTTGTGATTTGACTAACAAACATTACACAAATGCACCCTTAAAAAACACTTTTATCTTATTTTATTAACCTGGAAACTTAAAGGCTGTCAGGGGACACATTTGTTAATATGTACAGTATAACAAATGTCATGTTTTTTATACCTCAAGAAATTTCAAAGTTATTTCCTTTTCTGTCTTGTGTTAAGCAAATGCAGGCTTTGAGAGGAGACATTCAATGTGTACCTTAAGTTGCCTAGCAACCAGTACATGGAAGCACCACTCGAAAAACACAGTAACCTTATTTTATTAACCTGGGAATCTAGGAGCTGTTAGGGGACACCTAGGCGAACATGAATTTTATGTTTATACCTCAAGAAATTGCAAAGTTATTACTTATTCTGTCTGATGTTTCTGAAAGAAATGTAAGTTTGATAGAAGACATTCAAGGTGCACTTTTCCAAACAAATAAGATGCAGATGTCTCCCCTCAAAAAATACTTTACCCTTATTTTTATAACCTGGGCACTTCAGAACTGTCAGGGGACACCATGAGTAGATATGTACCAAATTTCTTGTTTATACAGTACCTCAAGAAATGTCAACATTGTTATCTCTCCTATCTGAAGATTGTGAAGGAATTGCAATGGTGACGGACATTTGAGCTGCACTTTGCCTAACAAACCACACACAGATGAATCACTTGAAAAACACTTTACCCTTATTTTATTAATCTGGGTACTTAAGGGCTGCGATGTGACACCTTGGGGAACATATATACCATAATTTCTAGTTTATACTGCAAGAAATTTCAAAGCTATTATTTCTTCTGTCTGATGTTTCTAAAGTAAATGCAGGGCTGACAGAAGACATTCAAGCTGCACTTTGCCTAACAAACATAACACAGATGCAGCCTTTGAAAAATACTTTACCCTTATTTTATTCACCTGGGCACTTAAAAACCATCAGGAGACAGCTTAGGGAACATGTATTCTAAATTTCATATTTATATCTCAAGAAATGTCAAAGTTCTTGCTTCATCTGTCAGATGTTTGTGAAGCTTGCACAGTTCTTTATAAAGCCTCACCAAGAAGCATATAGTATTATTCTGACCACATTTCATTATGTGCTCCCCAGAGGAAGAGGGACTCATCCTAGGCCATGGTTTCCCAGAAAACTCTGCAGCTGGCAGGTTTTTTATCTACTGAGTGCTGGGCTGTTGTGAAATGACACTGCCTGCCCAAACTTAATGTGATAAAATGAAACACTCACATACTTTACAAAGCCACATCATGAAACATAGCAGTGTGGTCACATTTCATTAAGTGCTCCCAGGAGGAAGAGGGACACACCAAAGGCCAGGGTTTCTCAGAAAATTCAGCTACTGACATTTGTTTTCTGTACTGAGTGCCTGGATGTTTTGAAATTACACTGCTTGGCCAACATGTACTGTAATGCCTATTTATACAATGGCAATAAAAAATCCTGGAACCTGATTGGCTGTCTGCCCTTGGCAGCAGTGAGGTAATCTGAGCACAACCTCACTGTGTTGATTTGTTGGATATTTGTTATCAGCTTCTCTTTATACACAAAGATATTTTGCTAGACTAAACAATCTACAAAAAACATTTTTTTAATATTTTTTTTATTTTGTGTAACAACAAGCCATTGAATAATAGTCAGTGTCAGTGGCTCAGTAGGTAGCACACTCGCCTCTGAGGCCGGGAGTTCAGAGGGCTGTGGGTTCAGTTCCCACATCTGGCACTTGGGTTAAAATCCCAGTACTGACACAGTAGTGCAGCATGAGAGGGGTGCTGCACTTAAGAGGTGCCGTCTTTCGAATGAGATGTTAAACTGAGGTCCCATCTGCCTGGATTGGTGGTAGTTCAGGTGGATGTTAAAGATCCCATGACACTTATCAAAAAGAGTAGGGGAGTTTTTATTGAAATAATAAACTTAAAGTACAACACAGTAAGGTAAAATGATATCTCTTAACAGAAATGTGAATTCATTACATAAACCAAGGAGGAAAAACCAAAAAAAACAAGATCATTAATTAATTACAAATATAAAGAAATTCCTGATATGGTTCTTACAGTTCCGTAGTTCATTATTTATACTTAATAAAGTGAGAGAAACCCTTCCACCATTTCTTAATTTTTTCCAAGTTTAATAACTGTGATTCTTGCAAATAGATTTCTTTTAATTCACTAGACACCAATATGCTATAACACTCATATGACATTTTTCTTTGGGAGAGAACCCATTGACATCTCGCCTGCCATAGATAATACCTTGCATAGCCTAAAAAAGGGATAATGTGCTTTTATGATACTGCGCTAAACTAGGGGGATAGATACCTAATACCAAAATCCCATAGGTCATAGCAGTAAACCATTTCAATTTCCATTTCCCTGCTAGATAAACCCACAACAATCGAGCATATGAACAATGAAGAAATAAATGCTCCATGGTTTCCTGTAAATTAGTGCATTCTGGATAAGGGCAATTTCTTTCTTCTCTCGCCTTACATTTTGCGTGACCCCGTACATTTGAATGCCCATACATCATCAACCATTGTGTTTCCCACATATATGGGGGTAGTCTAGTATTATTTAGTAGTGCTAACGCTAAGGGATTCTGGGCTGTAGGAGAATTCTTAAAACAAGGTTCTTTTGAGTGAACAGTATACATAATTATTTTATACAAAGTATGCGCACTGTTATTTTGTATCAAGTCTTTAGTAATCTGCCATCTGTATAATTTTTGCACAGCAGGATGGAAATATGTGGGGACATGTACATGAGGGTTTAATTTAGGGGATAGATTATGCCAAGCTTTAAAATACCTACCCAAGGCCATTGTAACCCACACCCATTCTGTACCAACTGAAGGTAACAAACTACTTTTAATGAAATGTGAAGAAAATAGGGTATTAAAAAATACAATTGGGTCTATCATCCCAAGGCCTCCATTTTTCTTATCTAAATAAGTATAACACCTCTTAACTGGGTTTAACCTATTCCCCCATAACATTTGGAAAAAATTACTGCAAACTCTAGTTTCCAGATGAGATGGTAATGGAAAAATCATAGCTACATATTATAAGCAGGGTATGATAAATTGTTTTATTATGAATATACGTTTTAGTTTAGACAGTTTCCATTGCTTATATCTGTTTACCTTTTTTTTCCATTTTATCTAATGCTGCCTCCCAATTCTCTACTGGAAGATTTTGTGGGCTAAAATGGAGGCCTAAAAGTTTAAGCATCTCCCTTGTTATAACGATTTCATCCTAAAAAATTTCTAATGGTCCAATAGCCCTTAAAAATAAACCTCTAGTTTTCTGAAAGTTTAATTTGGCATTTGAAACAGCTGAAAAATTCATGAATTCGGCAAAAAACATATTACCTGTGTACAATCTGAAAAGAACAGACTGACATCATCTGCATAGGCTATCAGGTGTAATTGATGCTGAGGGGCATCTCCAGTGATACCAGACCATTGAGGTGAGCCAACAAGGGAATGCAAAAGGGGATCTAGTGAACAAATATATAAAAGGGGACTCAGGGGACATCCCTGTCGAACTCCGGTTTGTAACAGCAAACTCCTAGCTGTCTCTCCTTTCAAGGTGGGATAAACCAAATTAGAATCATATAGTGATTTAATTTTGTTAAGAATTTGTGATGGAATACCATATTTTGCTAGGACAGAAAAAAGATAAGGGAGGTAAACTCTATCAAAGGCTTTCTCAAAGTCGGCTGCTATGATACATCCATTCTTACCTGTTAAAGATAAAAGCTCTATAACATCTCTTATGGTCATAATTGCTGATTGTATTTTCCTATCCAGAAGGCTGCAAAATTGATAGGGTGATATGACCTGTCTAGCATAATGCTTTAAACGATTATTCAGTATGATAGCAAAGATTTTATAATCGGAATTTAAAAGGGTGATAGGTTTCCAATTTTTTATGTTATGTCTATATCCCAATTTATGCAAATGTATGAGAAAGCCATCTGTAAAGGAAGGAAACATTGCATTCATTTCCATAAGAAATTGAAACAACAACTGAAAACAGATAGCTAATTCTGCCCTATAACATTTGTAAAACTGATTGGGAAGCCCATCCAGGCCTGGTGAAATATTAGATTTTAAATGCTGAATTGCCTTTTCAATTTCTTCAATAGTTATTGGGCTCTGTAATTTTAATGCCTCATGAGGTAAAGAGGGAAGATTTATAGAATTAAAAAAAGTATTGTTGTCTGTAAGATAGGGGAAGTTGGCATCAATGTGTGATAATGTTTCCCAATCGAATACCTTAGTTGTTTTTCGGTCTCTGCGCTAGAGCCATCTGTATCCAATAAGTAATCAATAGTCATAGAGTTTTTTATGTCTTTCCAGGCCTCAAATGGGTCCCCTATGGGTGATTTCTTTGTACTGTTAGAGAGCGTAGCTTGTATAGTCTGTGCTCTATCATATTGGAATTTTTTCATTTCAGACTTAATAGAATTTATCTGATCAGTGTAATCCTGTCTAGAAACATAAGAAAAAGCAATGAGCCTTTGCAGTTGATGCCGTAATGACAAATAATTAAACATTTTTGAATTCCTCGAGGATGTCCCATATTTTTTAAACCATGTACATAGCTCTGATTTTGTGTCTATCCACCATTCTCCTAAATTTGTATATAAAAAAGCCACTGAGAGGTGGGCCCTTAGTATGCTTAAGATACAAGTTTTTACCTGTGGAGTAGTGAGGACTGAAGTGTTTAGTTTCCATCTTTTCTGATTATAGGGTAGTGGTGCTGCATCTTTCAAGGTGCAAAGTAAAAGAAAATGATCTGAAAATTCTACAGGCCTTATTTGCAGGGAACTAACCAGTACCAAGGAGGAAACTAACATATAATCAATTGTGGTTTGAGATTTACCTCTCATATAAGTGACTCCAGGTCCGTGTGTGAGATATGTAGTGCAATTCACCAAACCAGTGGTTTTAATTATATATTCTAATGCATTTGAGTCACAATAGATTTTTTCTTTTATTGAGGTGATTTAATTAAGCTGCAATTGAAGTCACCCCCCAAAACACCCTAGCTGTCATCACCAAGTATGTCTGAACCATTTTCATACAAGTGACTCTATCTGCTTTAGTTTGAGGGTTATAAATGTTGATAAATCTGCAGCACATGTTATTCCATTTCCCATTCAATATCAAAAAGCATCCTGGAATAAGGTCAATTAATTTATAAAGAGTAAAATCATAAGAATTAAATAAAATTGCTATCCCATCTGCGCTATCTACTCCAAAGGACCAGAATGAGGGACCCCAGGGCCAATCCCTTTTAAATGTGGAAAGTTGTTCCATAGAATACATCCATGTTTCTTGTAAGAAACTCTCAGAAATTTGTTCCTCATGGATGTATTGAAATAAAGCCTGTCTTTTGGTAGGATTTAACAGACTATGAGTGTTAAGTGATCCCCATTTTTTATGCATCATTAATCCATTTGTTTGATGATTTCAACTATTTTTTCCGCCTTTTCTTTTTCTTCCCTTTATAATCCTCAGTAGGCTGGGCCATGGTGGGCAAAGTAGATTTTTGGGAGTCGGAGTCCCCTAGTTCCATTTCTGAATCTCCCACCGGGGTAAATAAGGCATCATAGGAGTTATTAGATTCAAATGTGATGGAAGGGAAGGGTGGTTTGGACTGTAAGTTCCTAGAGGATCTCCTACAGTGTAGAGGAGAGGTGGGGGCAGAAACTACCAAGTCTTTGTCAGTAGTGATGGTTTCTATATACAAACTGGGGCCAGAGCCAGGGGATCGAAGGAAGATCTTTGGGTGCCAGCTTCCTCTGGAGGGTTAGTTTCAGCAATAGGTACTTCAGTTTTTGAAAGGGCAGGGGAAAGTGGGAGAGAGTGGAGGGTGGTCTGTCAGGGAACCTCTGCTATTCCTGAGGGAGAGGGAGGGGTTACAGTGTCCTAAGCCTGCTATATCAATAGGTCATGGCTCACGCAAGAGGCCTTGTTTCTTGCTGCCCATCGGCATTCGTTGAACACATGCCCATACTCCTCACACAGATCACATCTAGTGTGGTTCGCACATTACATTGTGACATGCCCAGTTTCTCCACAATTATCACATCAGGACTGATCACATACACTAGAAAGATGAGTCCTTGAACTGCACCTACAACAGGCTCTAGGTTGATCCCCATAGAAGCAGACCCCTCAGTCTCTACTTAACAAAAAAGAATTCGGAACATGTTCTATTCCTGTCTCAGTTTGCCTCAATTTGACTTTATATTTCCACCTGCCCATCCAAAACTGTTCTGAATCTAAAATAGGTTCTGGTGCACTAAGTACATCACATTTCTGTGACAACCAATAGGTAATGTCCTCTACACGGACTCCCTCATTCCTGAACATAATAGTTACATACTTTATTAATGGTTTAGTCAGGGAAATAACCAAAACGGGGGTCCATGTAGGGGAAACCTGCCCATACCTTTCCCAGAAAAGATCTAAAGCAAAAGGTGATCTAAAACTGACATCAAGATTGTCTTCTCCTGATATATTTATAAAGGCAAATACATCTTTAGGTGAGAAATGTAAGGAGTCTTTTAATAAATATTGTCCTACATAATATCTGTCTGGTCTTTGCTCTAGGCCTCCTTTGTTGTGAATGCGGACCGCGTTTCTTCTGGAGACTGCCTCCCATTTGGCTTTTGTAAACAACTCTGACATCAGGGGTTTCCATTTTGGTGGTCCTGTAAGGTCTATATCTGGAGGATTATCCTGAGTTTGCAAGTTAATTTCAATTTTAGGAGGGTTCTCTGGGATGTTTTGCCCTACTGGGGGTGGTGAAGCAACAATGTCTATAGGCTTTGAACTTACAGGTCTTGTCTCTCCCCTTAGTTCCCTCTTGGCAGTGCTAAGATCAGTTCCTGGTATCCATGTCGGAGAAGACTGTAAAAAGTTTAAATCTGAGTCCCAAGCAGGGTCTGGAACCCATATGCCTGAAGGTGCCTGTTTCCATCCTGCACTTACTAAGGCTGTCTCTGGTGACCAGGGCCCACAAGGCAGAGCAGGGGAAGAAGCCTGGGTGTTTGAAGAACCATCAAGCTCCTGTGCACTTGTTGTGTTATTTAGGGACATTTTTGCTTGTTTTAATTCTGGATTTATGAGAGAAAATTCCGTATTGCCTGTTTGCCAGTTATTTTTGGTTTGGTAGATTATTGTGGGAGGAGATACCTCAGAGATAGACACAGGCTTCATAAATACAAATCTGGCCATTTTTGTTAAAGGCGTACTAGACTCCGAGGCAAAGCTTGGAATTGCAGCTGAATATAGTGCTTTGTTTTTCCCCTGCTGTGCAATAGCGCGTGGTGAATCAGTTTTACTTTCTACCCTTTCTTAGAATATGTTCAGCTTTTGGCACTTGTTAGCATAAACAAATTCACTGCCAGCCTTATTTTTTATTACATCCTTCTGTAAAGGGGCATTAATCATAGCATAAACATAGCTTGACTCACCCAATGCTGCCGAGGCCTTTGATGTTGATGTGTCATCCACAATGCTGTCAGGCCGGCTTGCTCTTTTGACAGGAAGATCAGCTGAGCTCTGTGATACATAACTTGTTCTAGTCTAAAATCACCTCCAAATCTTTAGATACTTTAGTAATGCTATTTGTTTGTTGAGCCATACTTAACTCGAGTTCATCATTTTTTCCCCGTAATTCTTCTGTAGAAATAAATACCTCATGGAACTCTTCATTGGAATCAAACTCTGTACAAGAGTCAGGGTTAGCCTCAAGCTTTACTGCAGTGGAAGAGGATGCCAACTCTCCTACCTGATGAACGTGTTCCTTCTCTGGCATCCTGCACCGAGTGGCCACCATGCGATCCAACAGCCTGTCCCCCTACTGTGAAGTAGGGGAATTTTGTTTTTATTAAATATTTCAAACCATCACAACAATAGAAAACAGTCAAAATAAATTGAAATAAAATTCATGGCTTAAAGTGATAGGAACATCCAAATCAGTCATCCAGGGAAGATTCTTCCATACATTCCTAATATACACATCAGTTTGATAAGATTTTTCTTTATAATACAGACATTGCCTTTCTTTGGAAATACTCCCAACAAGATCTTCATGTGTCAGTAATTTTTGTTGTAATGTAAATAAACAGTGGGCATTCTAAACATACCATTTAATAATAGAAAATAATACAGTTAATGTAAGGAGTCCCAGTGAGACCATTCCCTGCCATATTCATCATAAATCAATGTCTCATAAGAGACCGAACTAAAAGGTAACATATCCCAACAAGCAGCTAAATAGGACCAAAAGGATTTAATAAATGAGCACGTAAAGAATAAATAATGCATAGTTTCAGATTGTGCCAAGCATTGTGGTCTGATACAGAGCATCTCATTCAAGGCTTTATGTTTCTGGTTAGCCTTTACATTCAATTTTTCGTGGTAGCAAAGCCACAAAACATCCCAAAATTTGCAAGGCACTCTTTTATTGTGAAGCAATCACACAAGGTCAGGTGTCGAGGAAGGAGGACACAAAGGGAAGGTAATGGAGTCACTAAATAACTGTCCTGTACAACAGAGTATAACAACTTCTTCGAGTAGTGCAGTATATGTTGAGACATGATACACCATTGTTTGAGATGCACAAAAATTACTCTATAATAAGAGGGAGACAACAAAACAGATTTAAAAACTTTTAATGAATTTGAAACCCAACCACCATACCAGGCCTGAATTTTAATTTCAAACAAAGGTGACCACCAAGTGGATAGCTGACCACAAATTGGACGAAGATTAGAAAACAGAAATTGAATAAAGAAAAACAATGCCGGATTAACCATATTAAGACCTCCATCTGACACCTTTAAGTATAAAACATTTTGTTTTATGGGGTTTAATCTGCTACACCAAATTGCTTGGAAAAACAAACCGTTAAGAGTAGCCTCCCGTTCTTTAGGAGGAGGAAAGATCATGCTGACATATAAAAAAAGAGGTAACAAATAAGTCTTAATCAAGTATATGCTCTTAAGTTTCCCCATACTGCACCTATTCCAACCTTCAACCAAAGTGTTCCCCTGTGTGATTTTCAAATCCCAATTAAAAAGATCTTGTCTACCTGTATCAAAAGCAATTCCCAAAATTTTAACAGGTCCATTCATCACTGGGATGCCAGCCAAATCTGTGGCAGACGATTCCATCCCAAGACATCTAATTACACATTTATCTTTATTTATATGTACACCGGAAGAAGTACCATAATAAGCACAAACCTGAAGTGCTCTGCCATGATCGACAGAAGACTTTAGAAGCAAAAAAATGTCATCAGCATAAGCTACCACAGTCCATGGTGCACGACAGCCAGAAATCATGATAGGAGTAAAAAACTGAATATCATTCAACAGCCGAAGTAGGGGGTCATTACAAAAACAAACAACAAAGGACTTAAGGGGCAGCCCTGACATACTCCTCTTTTTACAGGAACCAGGGACCCCAAGAACCCATTCACCAGTGGCCTAATAAACACAAAATGATAAATAGCTTTTAACCAGACAATAAAGGATTCAGGGATACCATAACGGTGCAATGTCACCCATAAAAAGTCATAATCCACAGAGTCGAAAGCCTTCCTCTGATCCAAAGAAACCACCAAACCACTAGTAGAGTCTAGTGAGCCAGATTAAAAAACTTCTCTCAGTAACAAAAGCTGGTCTGCTATCACCTTTCCCGGTACAGCACAGGATTGAACACGGGATATAGTGCACGACATAGCCGCAGATAACCGACGTGCCAATATTTTCATAAGAAATTTAAAATCTACATTCAAAAGGCAAATCGGCCTCCAATTATCCAAATTTTCCCGAAAACCTTTTTTATACAATAGGGTTACAACTCCCATAGTTGTGTTAAACGGAAACTATTCTTCATTTAACATAAAATTATAAACATGAGCCAATTCCTGGGAAATATAAGGGACAATAAGATTAAATAGTTCTGATGGGAAACCATCCTGTCCAGGTACCTTCCCTTTGGGTAGTGCCACAACTGCCTCTAGGATCTCTGCTGGAGAGATTTCTGAGGTCAAGACAGCGGCCGCAGAACTAGATAAAGTAGGAAAATCTAACAAATTAAACCATCGTGAAAAGGCAGCAGCATCAGTGGGCTGTTCATCAAATTGCTTCCCTAAATACCTAGACACAACTGTCATGCTATCCGATTGCTTAGTAACAATTGACATATCAGAATCCCACACAGCTGACATTGTCTTTCACTTAATCTGAGTGGAGCAGCTAATGAAAGGGCAAACTTCGGCCAAAGACCCCTGTGTACCAAAACGCTGCTGCATGGTTAGAGATGCCATTTGTCTTTCATGAAAATCCTGCATCTGACGCTGAATAGTCTGAATCTGTCCCCCATAATCATGTTTAGTTGTATATGTCAAACTCATCAAATGCTGCAGCTGTTGCCTGAGCTTCTGATATCTCAATTTCTCAGAATAGGAAACATGTTTGCTGGCAAGCAATAAGAAGGCCCGTAAATCAGATCTGGGACTATCCCACCATAGAAAAGGATTATCAAACATCTCAAATGTTTTCTTCCCACACAACAAATATAATAACTGATGGTGAATTGACCCCTCAGAAAGCAGAAAAGTATTATATTTCCAAAGACCAGAGCCGTGAGGGGGGTCACATGAACCCACCACAATGGATAGTGCCTTGTGATCAGAATAAGCTACAGAATATACCTGGGCAACTTGTACAGGAATCCTTTTACTGAGAAAAAAGAAATCTATGCGGGTGGCATGCATACCCCTCTGAAACGTAGGTATCCCCCGATTATGAAATTATTTGTATACATCCTTCAACTGGGCCAATTGTATGCTAGAATTCAAAACTCGCATATCACAAAAACATTTTTTTTGTAGAAGTGCCACTCCCATGATCATGAGTTGTGAGGCCACAATTGAAGTCACCACCCCAAAGCACAGCTTGTGCAGAAAAAAGAAAGGGGCGAAGCTGAAGAAAAACATCCACTCTCTCAGCCTTTGATTGCGGTGCATAAATATTAATCAATCTAAAATAAGTGTCACGCACCTTAATTTCTAAAAGGAGAGCCCTCCCAGGAATCAAATCTAACAACTTTAGGAGCTGAAAATGTAAATTAAACAAAATCCCCACTCCAGTGCATGTACCCAATCCAATGGAACCAGTATGAGGGTCCCTTGTACCAGTCACATTTGGCAACGCCAACCTCAATGGCTGTGTGCAGTCTAGTATCCTGCAAAAAGATAACATCAGCATTAGTGGACATCAAATGGGAAAAAAATCCACCATGTTTTTTTGGGGTTTTAATACTATTGCCATTAATTGTCAAAAATGTCAGCTGGCTGAGTTGACCCATTTAAAAACTCAAGGTGGTTTGTGCATCTTAGTTTTTCCAGCACCTGAGGCCTGTTTCTTCTTCCCTTTAGGAGCAGGCTTCCCTTTCAGGGGACCCGCAGTCTTCTCACTCACATTACCCAGTTCACTGGATTCTGAATCTGAACATATGTCAGCACAGTGGGAACCCTCTGAAGAAAATTCAGAGCTTTTGTCCATTAAATCAGGTTCTAAAAAAAGTGGTTGATATCTATTAGAAGTTTGAGTTTCTGAAATCTTATGAACTTTTGGAGTGGGTTGCCACCAACTCTGATGACGAGTCACCCTTTGTTCAGGGTCAACAACAGGGTCCATCAGGGGAGGTGGGGGGCAGCATGTCTAGAGAAGGAGGTATGAGTAGTACTGGCAAAATTCCCAGATCTTGTGAAGGAAGGCCATATCATCAGGAGGGGATGTGTCTGTCTCAACGGACACAGTCACTACCTGACCCACCTTAACAGCGGGGGGGGGTCAGAGTAGAATTCTGGAGGAGGGGGTAATGTGGAGAAATCAGAAGAAAGTCTAGTACCGGGTTGTAGGGGGGCTCCCCCAGACTGCACATGGGCCCTCTGGGCAATTGCTACAAGCAATCTTTTCTCTTCCAAATCCCCAGATCCAGATTTATCAGAAGCAGCTTGTTCACACTCCCCATAGGAATGACCAGAAAGGCCACACAGATTACAACTCACTGTCTCTGAACAATGCATAGACATGTGACCTAGGTTACCACACAAGGAGCAACGTATTTTATCACAGGCACTACTAAGGTGTCCTGGGGCACCACATTTATAACAAGTTTTGGGTTGGCCTGGATAGAACAAAATGCCATGGTCACCCCCCAAATAGAAATAATTTGGTAAATGTTGCAAAGAACCATTCACTTCATTCAAAATGACCCGAATCTTCCAACCCCCTGTCCAAATGTTTTCATTATCAAAAATGGCATCAGGAGCCCCCAACACAGTACAACACTACTTAAGCCAAAAAAGCAAATCGGTCACACTCACACCCTCATTGCAAAACAAAACTGTAACATTTTGTTGAGCAGGTCTAGTAAGAGGAATGACCTCAAAAGGGGCCCACAAAGGTGTGTTCTTTACTTAAGTATACTGGACCCAAAAGGCCTCCAACCCAGTCTGTAGTTTAAAGCTGACATCAAAGGAACGCTCCCCAGATACCTGAATAAGAGCATATTACTCAGTAGCTAAAAACGGTAGACTATGTTTAAGTAAAGTTTTTCCTACATATTCCCTATCAGGAAAAACATCAAGCTCACCCTTATACATGATTTGAACGGCATTGTGATGTTTTGCAGGGAGCACTTTCTTCTTAAAAAAAAAGCATAAGTCTTAGATTGATTGGTATGATTTTCCCCTGAAGATTGAGCAAAGGAGTTAGTAGTAGTCAAAGGGGGAGACTCCACAGGGCGACCTAGAGGGACACCGGAAGACTTAGAATCCCCACGCTATTTATCCTGGGAACTCAATGCAGCCATCATTGTAAAGTTAAGCTTAGGTTCAGGAGTCAATTCCAAGTCCGTATCCAAGTGTAAATCCGAAACATCACCTGGAGTCACACAGGTAGTCTGAGAAGCCACATTAGCAGGTACCGGGGGTTTCGCAGAGATATGGACACCCGGAAAACGAATCGGGGCAAACCCTGAAGTCCACTGTTGGGAGACAGGTGAGAGCACCCATCCCACCACCTTTAGGGACTGATCCTCTGACCAAGGTCCAAGCTCTTCAGGCACCAAGTCTGCCCACCTCTTCTGCGGGACTGCCGGTTTAAAAGTATGGGGTTCTGAGGAAATAGCAGAAAAGGAAAATGTTGAGATACTTTCCTGCTTAAGGTGTTCCATTTGAAAAACTACAGGCGATCACATGAATGCAGCACACGGCTGTTCCTCTTACACACCCGTGGAGTGAGTATTCTATGCTATCATTGTTATCAGACAACTCCCGCCAGATACAGGAGAATCGCTCAGGGCAATCGGGAGCATGGTAGTAGCAAGTTCCATCTCCAAAATCTCCACATTAGGCACAGAAACTGGAGCCATAGAGGAAGGTGAAGAATTACTTGCAGTTTCTAGCACAGGGTGAGAAATCGGTTCTGACTCTATAGCCACTTTTGCCGGAATGGCAACTCGATCCATAGCTGTCTCGGGATTCTCTAAGTGAACGGCAGCATCAAGAAAGGTCTCCACCTCACCAAATTCAGGCAATAATGGTGTATCGAGCACACCATGCTCCTCCATGTTCTTCTCCATCGCAGACCCAAAGGAGACTGACACCACGTCGGACATCAGGTCCCCCTACCGACAGAGTAGGGGAATTTTCCCGGTGTCCTTACCAAATTTCCCTCATTCACTAAAAATATCACCAACAGCTTAATCTGGTTCAAGGTCAGTTGGCATTCATCTGTATCCCCCTCCCTGGGTCGTACCTGAAAATAGGCAGGATTTGTCTAGTGCACTTACCTGGTCAACAAAAACTAAATAAATAAATAAATAAAATAGCAGTAATGCACTCCAGGATGTGGGTTGTGCTGGGATAATCTCACTTCTGGGACATTGGACGCACTCGGTCTGTGGCCTCGTGCCCAACCACCCAGGTGTGAGGTTATCCCAGCATAACCCACACCCTGTCATGCATTATTGCTTAAATCAAGCACACAAGTACTTTATACATCTGTGAGGAGCTCAAGTTAAAAATTCCCATCCCTCTTGTGATAATTACAGTAGGACAATTTGGAGTTTCTAACCAGTCTCAAACATTGTCACCATGTCACCATGACAAATCACAGTGAGGTTAGCTCAAGGTAGTTGTCACCTTAGTCAGACTTTAATGACTGGCTCACAGATCTGTGAAAGAAGAAAATATAAAATGGGTAAGGAAATCCCTGCATCCTGATTGGCTGAGACTTGGTTCTAGCCATTTCCTTAAGAGAGCACTAACAATTGATAAACAAGTCCCTGCCAACAAGGCCACTGCATATTCCATATCATTGTGCTGGTATGGAATTTTTAGTATTGAAATATCAGCCATTTTTTTCCTCCCATACTAAAGTTCATGCTAAGGTTTAAGGAGCAGAGGGGGCAGTGGAGGCATGAGATGCTCCTATCCATCAACCATAATACACTACACTATTTCATTCGAGAATATAGTTAACCAATCTTTTTTTTTAAATTGAGTCTTATTACTACTAATGATTACCTCTAAGGGTCTTTTATTCCAGGGAGAAAGTACTCTTTGTATGAAGAAAACCTTCCTTTTATTTGTTTTAAACCTTCACTCCCACTATATATGTAGATATTACATACCTTTGAAATGTGACTGCCAATACAATGTAGGTTTCTTTCCATTGTATTTTGTTACTCTGTCACTACCCAGAACAGCTGCAAATTGTTCCTCCCCCCCCCACCCTGGCTGCACAAATGTTAGCTCACTCACCATCAATGCTCCCTGCCCAATCAGTCACGCTTCCCAATCAATGACTAGATTCCTATAGTCACTGACATTGACAGCGCATATGCATCTGTGGCAGTAGTGTTTTTTTTAATAACTACTACATTTCTCACCACTTGACTGATGCTCACAACTGATCTGTAAAAAAAAATGGAAGTCACAGCATTTCTGATTTCCCTAGCAATTCTTATATTTTGTGACTCCAGCTCACGACCGCTATCTTTATCATTTCCACACCTGCTCGTTCACTTTCTCTCTCCTGTCTGCCACCATGAATGGAAACAGTGTCACTTCAGTGGCTAACCACTACATCTCTAGCTTCTTTGTTTGACTACTCCCATTTTCTGGAGTCTAATCTGTTAAAATTATAGTTATACAGTAGTTAATAGTCATGCTCCCCTGAAAAAGTGTAGGTCAAAAGGGTTAAAAGCTCATTGGCTTACCAGGGAGCTCAGAAAACTCTTGACTGCTAGAGATAAAGCCTGGTGGAGATATAAACACAGTGGGCTATCTGTTGACTGGCAAGTTTACAGACAGCTTAGGAACAAGTGTAAGAGCTACTTTAACATGGCCAAATGTCTTCATTACAGGTCCCTCCAAACTGAGCACCTCTGCAATCCGAAGGAATTCTGGAGGCAGGTGAACTTACTGATCAAGGATAAGACCACAGAAGTCCCTAGCTCCATCTCCATCCTGGACACCCTTCTCTCTGACTCCCCTTCCATCTCCATAGGCTACAATTAAGTTTTCACTAACCTTCATAGCTATACTTCACAATTTACCAATCCTCCCTTGCTACCTGACCCTCCCCACGTATTAAATCTTGGTGCCCGCCCTGCCTTCCACCTGAAGCTTACCTCCCTCAATCAAATTCACCGGCTACTTGCTAACCTTAAAGCAAAGCAAAGCAAAGCAAACTTTATTTGTTAAACATTATTTCAAAGCCAGTTCATAGTATTGTACATATAAATAAAACAATAAAAACATATATGAAGCAATAAAAACAATACAAAATAATCAATAATAGGCAGCGGTAATTTCAAGCATCTGGAAACGCCAGGTTAAATAAATAAGTCTTTAAGGCAGATTTGAAAGCCTCAGTGGTCGGGCACTCTCTGATCCAACGAGGTAGAGAATTACACAGGGTTGGAGCTGCAAAAGCGAAGGATCTAGCTCCTGAAGTTTTCAAACAGACCCTGGGAATCTCTAGCAATCCCTTGTTGGTGGAACGGAGAGGGAGGAGGGGGCAGTAAGGGCAAAAGAGATCTTGCAAAAGGTGATGGCTCTCCTGGCTTTGATACCCTCAAACCTAGATTTCTTAAACTAGGAGCTACTGCTCTAGCTTGTCCCTTTTGTGACTTATTCAACCGGTCCTTTCTCTCTAGCATGGTCCTGGACAAATGGCAAGTTGCTATGGTTGTTCCAGTACATAAGTGTGGCCGAAATACCAAAGTTGAGAACTAGAGGCCCATTTCAATTCTCTGTCCTCTTGCTAAAATCGAAGAGCGTATTCTCAATGACCACCTTCAGGACTACCTTGACCTCCATCATCTGCTCTCCCCATTCCAGCATGGCTTTAGGAAAAATCATAGCACCTTACTGCCTTAACCAAAGTCATCTCCAATCTGTTTCATGCCATGGACAAAGGCCTTGCCACTGGGGCTATCTTTGTTGATCTTACTGAAGTCTTTGACTCGGTCAACCATGGTCTCCTTCTCTATCACCCTCATCTCCTTGGTCTTGATTCTAGCTTCTTACTTTGGGTCCAGAGTTATCTCTCCGACTGCTCACAAAGGGTCAAGTGGGCTGGCTCTTTCTCTAACCTCAGACCTGTTTCCCATGGTGTACCTCAAGGCTCCATCCTGGGCCCACTCCTATTTTTCCTCTTCATTAATGAGTTACCTAAAAACTGTGGGGGAGGGCTCTGAACATCTCTTAATGGATGATGCCTTTATCTATCACTCCTCACCTGACATCAGGTGAATCAACAACTCATTAGAGCAAGATTTTCAGGCTCTAAAGAACTGGTTCCTTGGGCATCAGCTACTCTTGAATATAAAACAAAAACTAAAAGCATGTTGTTCTCTCATCACCTCTCCTCTTCACATAACAATCCCCCTCCTGTGATTCTCACTCATAATGGTGACATCTTCGAATCTGTTCAAGCCTTTAAGTACTTAAGAGTCACCCTAGATACAGCACTCTCTCTTGACACTCATGTCACCTTCCTCACCAAATCTGTAAACCAAAAGCTTGGTATGCTTAACCGCATCCGTCCCTTCCTCACAACCACCTCCCACTGCAAGATCACAGCTGCCTCATTCCTTCCCCTCCTTACTTATTGCACATCCCTTTTGCTCACTGCCAACTCAACAGTCCTATCCTGCCTCAAACAGGCCTATCACAGGGTGGGTAGATTTTCTTTGGGGGGTCAATGCCCATTCCCACCATCGTGATGTCCTTGCTTCCTTAGGTCAGTTAACCTATGAATTTAAACTTTGTTTTGCCACAGTCTGTCTGATGCACAAACTGGTCCATAAATACACTCCCCCCTGCCTTGGTGAGTTTGTTTGACTTTGGCAACCTCAGCATGCCCTTATGTCCACCTCCCCGCCCCTGCTGATCATGCCCAAACCATGGCTAGCAGTGGCACGAAGATCTTTTGCTTTCTCTGCTGCATATACCTGGAACTCCCTGCCTCACTCCTCACTATCCTGTCTCTCTTTCCCCAAATTTAAATAATCTTTGCTATCCCACCTCTCTGCCTCCTCTGTTTGTACCTGATCTAGATAAATTTCCTCCTGACTTCCAAACTGTACAGCAGTCTACCTTGTGGATCTTGCGCTTTGTCACTCTAACCTATCTTTGCAAAGCTCCCCTTTCCACAAGAAGTGCTATGTGACTGTCTTTATAATACTATGTCAACCTGTGCCGTTTTTTTGAGCAACTAATGTGATGTCTATAGTTTGTTATCCAGTTGTCCTGGAAATTGTTACAACCAATGACACTGTAACTGTAAATGTAATTTGCACTGTATTCTTTATGTATTGCACACCCCAGGTCACCCCTGAAAAGGGGACTGTAAAGTCCCAGTGGGCTCACCTGTTTACCAAAATTCAATAAATAAATAAATGAATAAAGAGAGACTCACACCAAAATTCTACATTGCAGAATTAGGATAAGCATACCCCCAATAAATCTCATACCAAAAGTTAGGTTTCTACGTTACTTCATTTTAAAGTTATGAGCTATTTTGTAACCCTGATTTCACTACCTATTCAAAAAATCCAGTTTTAGTGAAGAGCCACTGATGATGTCATCTCCTGAATTAACACTCTAGTCCTCCCTGTCAGCAACCTTATAGGACCTGCTTCTCCAGAGTTTAAGAATCTGTAGCTATAGTAATCCTTTAAAAAATGACATAGGGTTAGCTGCAGTGCTTGCGTTTTACGAATGTTCAGATGCATGGCACTGTACTTCAGAACATGTCATAAGGTGGTTTTGGAATGCAGCACTGAACCAAGGCATATATTGTCAAGGTGGTGCACAATTTTAAAATGTTGAGGGGACCCACAATCTTAGAATGTGACAGGGATGTGCCATCTCAAAATCTGGTGAAACAATCAGTCTCACAATGTGAAGGGACACACATCGAGGAATTTCATGGGGACTGGCAATTTCATAATATAGGGTGGATGCACACTGTTTGAATGTGACAGGACAAACCATTTATTCTGAAATTGATTATCCCTGCCACATTCCAGAATTCTACTCACCCACCTTATTTCAAAATTGTGCATCACATCCCCACCACATTCCAACATTATGTGTCCCAGCCACATCCCAAAATTATGCATCCCTGCTACATTATGAAAATGCACATCTCTGATGCATTCCCAAATTGTGTGTTATGCCACATTCTGAAATTATGCGTCACCGCCACATTCTGAAATTGAGCATCACCACCACATTCTGAAAATACACGTCACCACAACATTCCAAAACAATGCATCACCATCACATTCTGAAACTGTGCGTCACCACCACATTTTGAAATTGTATGTCACTGCCATATTCCGAAATTGTACATCACTGTCACATGCCCAAATTGTGCATCACTGCCACATTTCAAAATTGTGCATTACTGCCACATTCCAAAATTGCATGTCACTGCCACATTCAGAAACTGTTCGTCACCGCTACATTCCAAAATTATGCATCACCACTACATTCCAAAATTGTGCATCACTCTTGCATTCTGAACCTGTGCATCACTGCCACATTCCAAAAGTGTGTTTCACTGCCACATTCCGAAACTGTGTGTCACCACTGTATTCTCAAATTGTGCATCACCGCTGCCTTCCAAAATTTTGTGCCGCCACTGCATTCCAAAATTGTGCACCACCACTGCATTCTGAAATTGTATGTCACTGCTCCATTCCAAGCCTGTACATCACCACTAAATTCAGAACATTTACATCACTGCTACATTCCGAACCAATGCATCACCATCACATTCCAAAACTGTGTGTCACTGCTGCATTCTGAAATTGTTCATCATTACTGCATTCTGAAATTGTGTGTCACCATTGCATTCTGGAATTGTGCATCACTGCAACACTCCAAAATTGTACATCACCGCCACGTTTTGAAATTGTGCGTCACCGCCACTTTCTGAAAATGGGCATCATTACCACATTCCAAAACTGTGCATCACTGCCACACCTCAAAATTGTGCATCACTGCCACATTCTAAAATTATGTGTTCCAGTTACTTTCTGAGACTGTGTCATTGCTGCATTCCATAGTTGCAACCTGGTGACATTTCAAAATCTCATACCTGCAGTATTTTAAAAACAGCACACAAATTATTTTCATTCTAAAGCCATGTTTACCACTGCATTCCATCCACCCTGTCACATTCTGAAGTACTGTACCTTGCATCTACACATTATGGAAGTGCATGTGCTGCCCCCTCCCCATGTCAGTTTTACTTTTTCAGATGTTTACTACTGTACACCTGCAGTTTTCAGTAACATAGGAGAAATTAGTCATATAAGGTATCTTGCAGGAAGGACTAGGTTGTGAGTTCAGTGGATGATATCATCTGCGACTCTTCACTGAAACTGTTTTTTTTAACAGACTGTGAATTAAGGTTTCAAAATGACTTGTAACTTTTAAACAAAGCAATTTACAGATGTGATTTTAGACATTAGGCTGATTGAGGATATGTTCATCAAAATTCTGAATTTATTGATGTCAAAGATTTTGGCCTCAGTCCCTCTTTAACAAATCATTGTTTTCATATAATCCACTGCTATTGCTGCACTCACTCTGGAAGTAACTAGCAGTGCAGCAGTAGACTTGCCCTGATAGCATGTGTCCATCTGTGGGAGCAGTACTCAATAAAGTACCGGTGTTCTCCCCTCTAACATTGCTCTCTTCCTACATGGCTTTAGGCAACTGTCCTCACAAAACAAGATTCTTGGCTATATATAAAACAGCTAAACACTATGAAAAAATACAAAGAATGATCTATATAAAGATACAAATAAACACGTAAATGTTGTGATATAACTATTCATAAACACACAGGCAGCAAAAAGGTGGTGGCTGCAACTGGTGGAGGAATTATCTCTTTTTTTTTCCAATGTGTAATCACATTTTTTTGTATATTTCTATTTTTTTCTTGTGTTTTTTTTTTCTATTCCTGAAAGTACCTATTTTATGTAAACAATAAGGCACTTAGGGGATACTGGTTGTACTAGGTTTACCACACAACCAGGGGCTGAAGGCACTCAGCCTGCAGCAGCATGCCTTATGAAGCTCCTGGGCATGTGATAAACCTAATTTAACCAATGTCACATTGTATCTTATTGCTTAAATGGGGGATGGATGCACACATGCAGGACACAATGGTTAGATGCTTTAGGTCAAATTTAAGATCTGATTTCAGTAGGGGCAGCAAGAAAATGCTAAGTGTCTAATGCAGTACTATTTTGTAACATATTTTTTGGTATAAAATCACATGCATGAAACTTTCAAGTCAGACCCAAAGTACAGTACAGTACTGTGTGGACAATTACTGGTGGTGGGTGGGGTCAATGTATGGTTAGATGAAATACCTGTACATTTATACAGTGATACACAAATTGATGTGACTAGAACAATAAATAACTAATTTCATGCCCCCAATAATCAAAAATCAAAAATGGGTGAACACTAAAGCTATTCATGTTAATGGCACTGTACTGAACACCCACTTGATCTCTTCCTCTAGGAGGTAAATCCCAGGATTGAGAACCATAAAAAACACTGCACAGTACAGTTCTTTTAAAAAATGGCTGAAGCAGGACTGCAAATGCCTCCAAACCACTTCATAGTGTCATTTCTCAGCCATCAGGGGTGGGTGGTCATTGCATCCATGCAGTATGAGTGGGTCCTGAATTTCAACTGAGTGAGTACAGTACGTGTGCACTTTAATATTTGATATTTGTAATACATGTAGCATGCATGCAAATTAAGGCACAGTTAAAAAAGTACTTTTCAATCTTGCATCATTACCGGATATAAAAGTGTTGACTATTGTAATTAGAAGGGCTCCAAAGGAAGGAGATCAGTAGGAGGAGGACCACACCCTCCAGTACTGGCAGATGGTACACAATTGCCACCAGCACAGACTCAAGAAGAGGACCACTATGTGGACCCCTATGATGGGAGTGGCAGGCTGTAAGACACCAAGTGAGTACAGACAAATTTAAAAATTATGCATATGATGACATGGAAGGTCTATGCCAAGTAATAAAAGCACATCTTCACCTTCTGTCTTTCAGATTGACAGTAATGGATGGGAGTCCTGAATACTGCAAACCACACTGGCCTAGCCACTGGTCAGTACTTTGTAATACATACTGCATGTACAACACTCTTAAAAAAGAAATATACCAACAGTACTTAAAAAAAATACAAGAAAATATAAATAAAAAACATATACTAAACTGCACCAATACTGTATGTGTATACTTATTCTGCATGGTATGCTGTGGTTTGCTGAGTAAATATTTTTGAGGGGTGCATCTGTATGATGGTTTTTAGTCGGAGTGCAGCTCCTTTTAGCCCCCACATTTATTTCACAGTCATCAGACAGAAGCATTTATAACTTTGAAGAACATGCTGCTACAAAGAGGGAAAATGTTTTTCTGGAATGGTTTTATGGGATGACTGCCAAAATCCAGGGACAGATGTCTGCTCAGAGAGCCTGTCTTTGCTTGGCAGACATCACACAAAATGGCTGATAACCTTGGCATTTCTGCATATATTGAGCGGGAATTCCAGATACATGTTCCCAAAGGTGTACCCTAAATACCCCAAGAGAAACATGCTGCTACAAAAAGGGAAAAGTGGTTTTCAGAGGGTAGTTTTAAGTGATGATGGTTGCGATCCAGGGAAAGTATTCTGCTCAGAGATCCTGTCTTTGCTTGACTGACTTCAAACAAAATGTGTAATAACTTTAGCACTGCTGCTTATATTAAGCTGACATTCCAGGTACACATTGACCAAGGTGTCCCCTAAATACAGCAAGAAAAGCATATTGCTACAAAAAAGGAAAAGTGGTTTTCTGGTGTGGTTTTTAAGTGATGTCTGCCAAAATCCCTGGACAGTTTTCTGCTAAGACAGCCTGTTTTTGCTTGGCAGATATCACACAAAATGGCAAATAAGTTTGGCATTTCTGCTTGCATTAAGCTGAAATTCCAGATACATGTTGCCCAAGGTGTCCCATAATATTCCAAGAAAACATGTTGCTACAAGAAGGGAAAGTGGTTTTCATGGGGTAGTTTAAAGTGATGACTGTCGAGATCCAGGGTGACTTTAATAGTGACACAGCCCTTTAAAAATGTGAATGCTCTGCTAGGGTCATCTACAGGTGGGAAATGAGTTAGTATCTAAGTATCAGCACCTCCACAGAACACAACAGTCATCACATCACTGGCTGCTGTAAAATACTGGAATAACATGTGATGCATGAATCTGCAGAACACAACAGGAAATTGGACACAGCTGTTAGTGGCATGGTGGTGGCAATGGTGGATAGAAAGCCCTCCATCCCATTCACAATCCTATTGCACTGTCCCTGGCTTTCAAGGACAAGATGCATACTGCAGTTGAATTCATTCATAGGTGTGGGTGGCCCTGTGGCACACTTACGGGGGGGTGTTGATGGCTCAAATGGAACTGCATCCTGTCTTTCACAGTGATCTTTATGTGACAATATACAGTACATGATTAGTCTGATATCTGTACAGTATTGGGGTATGTGGCACACACATGAGCATAGTACATATCCTGTACACATAGTAGTATGTCATACCACACCATCAGGTTGGCTTTGTGTTGTGTCCTGCTGTTCTACCTTGGTGCCTATACATTACAATCCTTTGCCAAAGGGAGGAAGGGGTATGGTTAGTATATGTTCATGTGTAATGTACATTGCTAGCATTCTCCTAGCTGGTGTCATACCTGAAGGGGAGCTCCAGTGCCCATACCATCTACTCTGTGTATGGTACTAGATCCTTGTTGACCAGTATTCATTCCTCCTGTCCTGTGAGGTGGGGCCTATTGCCCATTCTGAACCCTGTTTGGGACTGAAACTGGCAAAGGCCAGCTGCCTTCTGCCATGCCAAACTTCAGGTTATTCCACCTTTTTGGTATGTCCACTCAGGTCCTGGGACATGTAGCCAGGGCAGTGACCTTGCATGTAATACTCCTTCACATCTCCTGTCTTGCTGCAGCAGAGAGAGAATGGGGTCCATACAGGGCAGAGTGATGGTGAGTCACCTTGTCAATGATCAACACTGTTTTAGCCACAGTGTAGTCTGGCTTTCATTTCTTACTGGTTGCATTCTACCCTGCACTGGTACCAGGCCATGGCATCCTCTGAGAGACTGTGATACTCAGCACAGTTGTGCCTTTGACATCATCAGTCTTGGGCAGATGGCCTTGGATGCAGCTCTTTCATATACATGGAACAGTTTGCTCCACAGCAATCTCCCTGAGCTCCTCATACAGGACATTACAGATTGAAGGAGCACCTCCAACCAGTCAGAGCGCTCCTTTCTTCTGCATATGACACACTCTTATTCTGTAAAATGTATCTCACTTATAGCTGCCCTGAAAACTGGCATGTTTAAGGAAAGTTGTCAAAAAGGTTTTTATATCTATATAATATATATTATACAGGCATGGTCATGCCTGTATATTAGGGTTCAACAGTCACTTCTATGTTAAACCCAAAATGCTGAACTTTAATAACTTCACAACTGTTTGACCAATTCACAAGAAATGTTTCATGCACTTTCATGGATGAATGATCTCTTGATGTGACAAGTTTCATTCCAGTCGGATGTGCGGGTGTGGAGATATGCAGTGTCAGAAAAAGTGAAAATTATGACTTTTTGTCAAATTCTTTGTCATGCTGCTGCTAAGAAATGGCTTGGGGTTTTGGTCTGAAATGTTCATGGTATATAGGTCTTTGGTCACAGATGTGCCTTTTGAAGGTTTGGTATAAAAATATTAATCTGATCAAAAGTTATTACATTTCAAAGTTTCTCATGATCTCCTATGGGAAAATTTAGATGTACTGTAAGGCTCAAAACAGGATTATTTGATCACAAAACAGGGTTGTTGATCACAAAACAGTATTCTTGATCATGAAACAGGATTCTTGATCACAATTTGTGAAAAAATAAATTTTATATAGCTATTTCTTTGTCACCTCATAGCAAAGCAACGGCTAGGAATTTTGGACTGAAATATTCAGGGTATAAAGAGCTTGCTCCACAGATGTGCCTTTTGCTGGTTTGGTAAACATGTGCTACTTTGGCTTGGAGTTCTGTGAATTTGAATTTTGGTTGATTTCTCATAGGATAACATTGTATTAGGAGGTTTACAGAGCTGTTTCTTTGTCACTATGGTGTTAAGAAACAATTTGCAATTTAGCTTTGAAATTTTCAGGATACTGAGGGGTTGCCTCACAGATGCACCTTTTGCTGACTTGGTGAAAATATATTACTTTGCTCTGGGGTTCTGCTGCTGGCAGAAGACACCAGGAGAAAGGACTGCTGTGTGACTGAACTTCTCTGCTGGGACTAAAGTAGAAGAACATTTGTATTTGGACCTTTAATTTAGGGTAAAAAAACTAACATACAAAACAAACAAAAAAAAGTGTGTGTTTGGGTTAACTGAACTGAATGGGTAACTGAAAAGTCATCTAGGTGTAAATCTCAGGTGACTGAAAGGACTTAACTGCTGTGAGGTTTAAATTACTTGTAGAAAGATCTGGTAAGTAGGGGGAGTGGCTTAGCTAGAAGGAAGCTACATTTAAAGACTGCCTTAGAAAGATTCTGCTAATAGCTTGGCAGAAGACACCAGGAGAAAGGACTGCTGTGTGACTGAACTTCTCTACTGGGACTATATTGCCCTCCTTTCCCCACCCAAAGCTAGTTCTATTTTTATAGGCACAGGATTTGACTGACAACAGGAACTTCCTGTTTAGGGGCAGGAAGTGAGTGATCACAGAACCACCAAGGACCCACCATCCTAGAAGGGCAAGAGTAGCTCTCCGGCTCCCTCTAGCTGCTGGAGGTCTGCCTCTGAACAAGTAAGTGGTCTACTGAGAAATATAGGGTATTCTTGTCTCAGAACAGGACAATCAGGAGCTTAAAGGGCACACAGGCAGAAAGTAAGGAGAGAGAGAAAAAAAAACAGAGGAAAGAGTAAGGATTGCAAACAGTTAAGGGGCCAGAAATAAGACATGATTGGAGAGGTGCAGTGCAGCGGCTGTGGAGCAGCAGTCTTCCGGAAGATGTTCTGGAGGATGCGGTGTTGTCCCATCTGCAGGCACCTCTCTGGGCTGAGGGAGGAGGTTGCTCATCTCCAGGCTGAGTTGGCCAGGATTTGTGGGACCTCCTCTTCCATCCAGGGACCACCAGTGCCACTGCCATTGAATCAGAGGTTGCCAAGAAAGAGGAGCGGTTGGACCACAGTGGGCTCAGGGAGGGTGAGGGTGGTGGAACAGAGGCACATCCCTCCAGTTGTACCTCTCCACAATTCCTATGCCATTCTGGCAAAGTGTGGTTCCTCTATGGAGGCACCTACAGAGGAGACCAAGGAGGATGCTGGGAACCGCCACAAAGGAGACCCACAGGAGGGTGGCAGGGGACCCTGCAGGGGAAGGAAACAGCTCCTGGAGGGGGACTCCATTGTTAGGAAGGTAGAACTGGGCAAGGAAGGGGAGAGGGAGGTAAGGTGCCTGCCTGGTGCCATGGCTTGGAGGGACAGGGAGCAAATCCTCAGGATTGCTGGAGCAGCTGCACAGGGGAGGGAGCTGGATGTCATTGTCCACCTAGGGACAAATGACCTGGCTAAGAAAGGGATTAGAGAAGTGCAGGAAGAGTTTGTGGAATTGGGGAGGGGCCTTAGTCAAGTAGCACGCACGGTAACCTTCTCAGAGGTGCTACCCATCTATGGCATAGGAGAGGCTAGGGTGTTCTGTACCATAGGATTCAATCAGTGGTTGAAAAACTGGTGTGGAGCTCAGGGATTTGGCTTCATTGGGGACTGGGGGTCCACCTGGAGTGATGCAAGCCTATACTGGTATGATGGGCTGCATCTGTCCAGGAGGGGAACC
This sequence comes from Neoceratodus forsteri, assembly GCA_016271365.2. Classification (NCBI taxonomy): domain Eukaryota; kingdom Metazoa; phylum Chordata; order Ceratodontiformes; family Ceratodontidae; genus Neoceratodus; species Neoceratodus forsteri. Next base: position 1,649,698,150 of record CM057450.1, read on the forward strand.
AGAATCCTAGGTGATAGGTTTAAATGCAAGCTTTTAAACTAGCCAAGGGGGGAGGCACTGGAAAGGAGCAGGAAAATCCTAGCCCCCCCCAAACAATCACGGTAGTAAGTGTGGCAAACACCAACATGGAGGTGTCGATAGGGAGAAGGGCAGGGGTAAATGGAGAAAGTGACAAAGGCAAAAGGACAGGGATGGGGCAAAAGGGGTAAGGCCATCAGGAAATGGAGGGTAATGAGTGCCAATGCCGTAGTCTGGGCAACAAGCTCCCTGAGCTGGTGGCCTTAATGGAAGAGGATGCCTGGATATCGTAGCAGTCACAGAAACATGGTACACAGAGAACCATGACTGGGATGTTAACATACCAGGGTACATTACTTACAGGAGAGACAGGCAGGGGAGAAGAGGGGGAGGAGTAGCTCTCTATGTAAAGGAAGGAATAAAAGCAACTGAACAAAAGAGTAAACAGGAAGGAGAGGAGGCACTGTGGGTCACCTTGGAGACTGGAAAGGACACCACAATCCGCACAGGGGTTGTGTACAGACCCCCATGTCAGGGGAAGGAATGGACAAGGATATGATGGAAGGCATTCTTAGAATGGCAGAGAAAGGGGAGATACTGTTGATGGGAGACCTGAATATGCCAGATGTTAACGGAGCACATTTGCTGCAGCCACATCCAAGAGCAGGGCCATTCTTGACATCCTACAGGTGGCAGGCATTAGACAGCTAGTTTCGGAACCCACTCATGAGGGAGCAATCTTAGACCTCGTACTCTCAAACGGGGGCAGTGAGAGGATCTCAGATCTAGAAGTGGGTTGCCATCTGGGGACAAGTGACCATCAAACAGTGTGGTTCACGTTAAACTCAGCTACAGAGTCAAGCCATACAAAAGTGAGGGTACTGGACTTTAGGATGGCTGACTTTGGCAAGATGGGAGAGTGCCTCAGAAAAGCACTAGCAAACAGGCTAGAAGGAGGTGTGGAGCAACAATGGGGAATTATCAAAACTGCCATCACAGAGGCAACAAGCCTTTGTGTGAAGCAAATAAACAAATCAAAAGAAAGAAAAAGCCACTATGATTCTCAAGAGAGGTGGCTGTGAAAGTCAGGAAGAAAAAGATAGCATCTCGGAAGTATAAGGAAACACAGAAGGAGCAGGACAGAGAGCTGTACCAGTTAAGGCAAGAAAGAAGCAGGGAGGGAAGTCAGAATAGCAAAGGCCCAAACTGAGGAAAAGATAGCCAACTCAGTTAAGAAGGGATAAAACCTTTATAGGTACATCATGTGACGTAGAAAGACAAAGGGAGGGATAGTGAGGCTGAATAGAATCAATGGTGGGTGGGCAGAGGGGACAGTGAAAAGCAGGAATACTGAACGAATATTTCTGCTCAGTATTCAAAAAGAGGAGGGGAAGTGCCTAATCCAATTAACAGAAGCACTCTTGATAGGGGGTCGATCCCAGTCCTTTCACAGAAGAAAGGGTTCTGCAAGAACTCCTAAAACTGAAGGTGGACAAAGCAATGGGTCCTGATGGAATTCACCCCAGAATTCTAAAAGAATTAAGGAAGGAACTAGTGAAACCACTGGCTACTCTTTTTAATAAATCAAGGGAGGATGGTGTGGTACCCGAGGACTGGAGGAAGGAGGATGTGATTCCCCTTCAGAAAAGTGGGACCAAGACAGAGGCAGGAAACTACAGACCTGTCAGTCTGACCTCTGTGGTAGGGAAAGTGATAGAGTCACTTCTGAAGGAAAGAATAGTTGAGTACCTAGAGGTCAGTGGAGCACAGGATCCAAGGCAGCATGGGTTCACAGTGGGAAGGTCATGTCAGATTAATCTAATAGATTTCTTTGACTGGGTGACCAAAGTAGTAGACCAGGGAGGGGCTGTGGACATGGCCTACCTAGACTTTAGCAAAGCATTTGACACAGTCCCACACAAAAGATTATTAGTCAAATTAACCAGCCTGGGAGTGGGTCCCAGGGTGGTAGCCTGGGTAAAACATTGGCTGGACAACAGGACACAGAAGGTAATTGTAAATGGAGTCCACTTGAAGAAAGGGCGGTGTTACCAGTGGGGCACCGCAGGGTTCAGTATTGGGTCCTGTCCTTTTTAATGTCTTCATCAGTGACATTGCAGAGGACTGGAAGGAAAAGTATGCCTTTTGCAGATGACACAAAGATCTGCAACAGGGTTGATACACAAGGAGGCTGGAAAGGATGAAAAGGGACTTGGCAAGGTTGGAGGAATGGCTCAGACGAATGGCAGCTAGGATTCAATGCAAAAAGTGCAAATAATGCACCTGGGAAACAAGAACCCAGGGAAGAATACACAATGGGTGGGAGGTAGTAACACCAACAAAACAGGAAAGGGACCTGGGGGTAATCATATCAGATGACCTTAAGGTTAGCAAGCAATGTGAGAAGGCAGTAGGGAGGGCCGGGGGTATACTGGGATGTATAGGGAGAGGCATCAGCAGCAGAAAATGGGAAGTTGTTATCCCTCTGTACAGACAGTTGGTGAGACCCCATCTGGAATACTGTGTCCAGTTCTGGAGACCCCATCTCTGCAAGGACATAGACAGGATAGAGGCAGTCCAGAGGAGGGCAACTAAAATGGTGCAGGGTCTGCAAGAGAAGCCATATGAGGAGAGACTAAAGGAGCTTAATATGTATACCCTTGAGGAAAGAAGGGAGAGGGGACATGATAGAAACTTTCAAGTACCTCAAGGAATCAACAAAGTCAAGAGGGTAGCATCTTTCAGAAAAAGAGACTTGCAAGAACAAGGGACACAATTTAAAGATAGAAGGAGGGCGGTTCAGGGGCAATGTGAGGAAGTATTATTTCACAGAGGGTAGTGGATGCATGGAACAGCCTTCCTGAGGAAGTTGTGGGGTCTAAAACTGTGGGAGAATTCAAGAATGTATGGGACAGACATAAGGCAATTCTTGTGGGGGGCAGGAAGATATAGGCTGTTGGTTAACTAGGATCTGCGGCCTATCCTGTAGGTAGGGAAATGGGCAGACTAGATGGGCCTAGCGGTCCTTATCTGCCATCAAAGTCTATGTTTCTATGTTTACATTTTGTTTAATTTCCCAAAGTGATAATATTGTAATGCAAGGTGTATGCTAGTGTTTTGTCATCATTTCATTCATGAGAGCACAGGGCCCAGAGGGCCCTGTGTTCCCACACACAAATACAGATACTATTAAGGTGTAATGCATGGATGTCAGTGCAGAGTCCAGAGGGCCCTGCACTCCCAAAAAGAAATATAGATGATACTATGGACTGATGGATGGATAGCAGCACAGGGCCTTCTGGGCCCTGCACTCCCACACGCAAATACACAGAGGAGTATGGAGTGATGGGAGCACTGGGCCCTGTGCTCCACATGGAAATAAGGATATAATTACAATCTCTTAAAAAAATGATGATGGATTAGAGATTGAGGGATATGTGTACATTCACGAAAGCTTAGGAGGGGGACTTGCGACCCACACACACTTTGTGAGGCTTGACATACAGAGTAACATATATGTTTACTGACACTTCACTCCAGGTAGTTTAGGAATTAGGGTTAGGGTTAGGGTTACTGTTATGGTTAAGGGACATTCAGGAAAGGGTAGGAGGGGGCTTTGACCCACAGTGTATAGGGCTCACCCCAAAAAGTAACATAAATTTAGGTTTACAGTTAACTCTCAGCAGTTTAGGAATGATGTGTAATTATCTGGTTTTGGGTTTTTAGGGCATAACTCCGTCAATGTTCAAGGAAGTTTTTTTTGTCAATATATTTTTATTGATAATTATCTCAAAAACATTACAGAAAAATAAACATGTGAAACTGTTAAAAAGCATATTGTTAAAAGCTTACAATGCAAGAGAAATGTTCAGGTTTAACTAGATTGAACAGATATGGCAGTTAACAGGTTTTAAAATAGGTCTATCCCTATCAACATCAAATTTACTTTAAGAAAGAAGTCAAAACCAACACAAAAAGTCAATTAATTGTCTAAAATGAAACATAAAATCCAAAATCAAACCTTACACTTAGATGAACAGTTCACAAAGATTGCATAGAGGACTTTAAAGAGGAGTCCAACTGCAGTAGGTGGGTAAACCTGTATAAAGGGTACAATTTATGAGATTCACAGGCTCATCCAGCCATGTTTCTGATCTTGGCCATAGGATGGCAGAAAAAGGAGTAAAGAAAGAGGAAGAGGAAGACAGAGGGTAGTCAGATTTTCTTCACACAACTAGCCATAAAGGTTTCATGATGTTGTTGATTACAGAAGAATGTCAGGGGCATCTAGTAAAGCTTCACACTTGAGTACTACAGTATATGATGTGCCTATTTATACAGGAGCACTCGGGGCTTTGTGTGGTGTGCCCCATTTTTTATCAAACTTGGCTGATTGATCTTTCAGAGTCAAAGCGAGCTTTTCCATTCTAAGAATATATAATACACTATGTCTCCATTCTTGTACTGTAGGAACTTTATCTTCTAACTAGTGTTTCAAGATGATCTGTCTGACCGGCACCCCAAATAACATTAGACTTTTTCTTTGTTCATATGACCAGGGGAAGGCACTGTCAAAATGACCCAAGATACATGTAGCTGCCTGAATATGACTAAATCATGGGGTGATCCCTGAAAATGTTTTCCACTTCCCTCCAGAGTGTCTGTACAAGGGAACAGCCCCAGTATCTGCTTTACATTAGTGACATGTCGGGGTTAGAGAGAGTCCTATTTTGAACCTTTGGTGTGGAGTATAATAAAGGTTGTGGCTTGTTTTGAATTGAATAAGCCTCATGTTTACTGTGCAGAATACCAGAAATGGAAAACACTAGATGTTTTCCCAGTATCACTCCTCAGTGTATATTCCTACTATTTTGATCAACTTCGTATTGATTCAGAAGAGGAATCCCTGACCAGTTCCACAAATAGCCTGTACAATGAGGAGCTAGAAGAAGACATAAGCATACAACCCATCAGAGATTTGTAATTGTCATTAACCTGGATTTAAAAGTCTATTTTATTTTTAATTTAATTTTTGAGACAAACAGAGAACTCCCTGTCCAGAACATTAATGTTAAATCTATTTGCTAAATCAGTACATGACATGAGTGCACCAATTTTAAGTATGTCTTTAACTAAGTGCATGCCCTTGTTTTCCCACAGGATGTTGTTAAATAACCTACTGCTGTGTGCGAAATTGGGGTTGTTCCAAATTGGTTTTGCTCTGGACTGGTTCAAGTTCAGCTTTAGTAAAAGACTGATCTGGTTTATTTGTCTGACAGCGTCAGACAGTATTTTGTTATTTAGTGACCTTGGAGATTTAGCATATAGTAGGGATTTCAGCTCTATATCCTGACTGTTCATGCTCTCTCTTTCAAAGTCAAAGTCATTTTTATTTATAAAAGGCACTTTTCAAAATATCACAGCACCTGTACATAAAATTAAACAGACTATAATAAATAATATAACAGTAATAGATAAAATAGGTAGCATTACAATTAAAAAATATCCAAGAAAGCTAAATCAAATAAATATGTTTGTAAGGCAGCCTTAAAAGTCTCGATGGATAGGCTCTCTCTAACCTGATGAGGTAGAGAATTCGACAGGGTCAAGGCCATGAAAACAAAAGATCTTGCCTCTGAGGTTTTTAATCAGACTCTAGGAAACTCTAGCAATCCCTTATCAGTAAAATGGAACAGATGGATGGGGCAGTAGGGGTGCAGGAGGTCTTGCAAATAATGTGGTCCCTGTTCATGAAGGGCCTTAAAGGTCAGCAAACAAACTTTGAAAGTGATCCTCCCCTGCACTGGCAGACAATGCAGTTCACGGAGCACAGGCATGACGTGGCTAGATTGAGATAAGCCCGTCAACAGCCTGGCTGCCACATTCTGCTCCAGCTTCAGGTGGCACATGTCCACCCAGGGAAGTCCTAATTAGAGAGGATTACAGTAGTCAGGGTGGGAAGTCACAAAGCATGGATCAGGGTAGGCAGGTCATCAGGCGGAACAAGGTGTTTTGTCTGGGAGATATTCCTCAGATGGTAAAATAAGGACTTGACAATGGCTGATACCTGTGATTTAAGCATCAGCTTGGCATCAAGAATAACACCCAGATTCTGCACCCATGCGAAGGACCTCAGCTGTTCCCTCCCCAGAACCAGCCCTGAGGGCTGAACCGCAGAGGACCCCACTACCTGACAACCAGGGTCCACGACCAACACCTCAGTCTTATCAGGATTCAACCTTAACTAGCTGGCACTCATCCATCCTGGATCTCAGCAAAGCAGTTGTTAAAGATCGAGATGGCATCATCCTGTCCTGGCACAAAAGCCATGTGTAGCTGATTATCACCTGCATAGCAGTGAAAACTCAGCCCATACTGCCTTATAATGTCTCCCAACGGCCATGTGTACACTGTGAATAACATAGGAGAAAATAAGGAGCCCTGAGATGCCCTACAAGTCAGGGGGAAGGGGCCAAGGAAAAAATCCCTGACACCACTCTGTATGTCCTGCCTGTGAGAAAAGAAATGAACCATCTGAGGACCAAACCAGACAGTCAACAGATCAGCCTCAGATGCTCCAGTAATATACCCCATGGCTCAAACACTGCAGAGAGATCAAAGAGGACCAAGATCAAACAGTTCCTCCAGCCTCTCACCCTCAGAAGTTCATTAAGTACCCAAACAGGTGCCATCTCAGTACTATGCCTCTTCCTAAATCCAGACTGGAGAGGATCGTAGACCTCATGAGCGGCAGGATGGTCCTTGAGCTGCAACACAGTTACTTTCTCAATAAGCTTACCTACAAAAGGCAGGTTAGAAAAAGGTCTGTAGATTATGAGAAAGTCAGGGTTGAGGGAAGATTTCTTCAAAAGGGGTGTCACGACCACCTCTTTCAAGGGGTCAGGAAACACTCCCTTCTCCAATGAACTCCAGACTATCTCCGCTAGGACTGGTTCGATGACTTCCACACACTCCACCAGGAGGCTGGTTGGATCAGTATCCAACCTACAACAAGTCAGTTGCATGTTCTGGGCAATCTTCACGATATTCATGATTTCCAACTGGTCAAAGTCAGACCAGACAAACTGAGCACCAGTGACCTCCCATCGACCACCGCGCTGCTCATTGGGATCTACTGAATGGATTTCTGACCCGATGGTGGCAACCTTATCTGCAAAGAATTGAGAGAAAACTCCTCATACTTAAGTTGTAAAAAAGCTGTCCAATTCTGAAGGCAGGTTGGATTGCACAACCTGTCGACAGTTCAGAAGAGCTGAGCAAGTTGATTCCTTGCAGCAGCTACCTCCCTGGACAGGAACTCTGCCTTCTTATGGGAGACAGATGATTGATAGTCCCTATAATGGGCCATCAATCTAAGTTTGTCATCCTCCAAGCCAGATTTCCACCAGTGATGCTCCAGCCTTTGCCCCACTCACCTCAACTCCTTCAAGGCCCCATCAAACTAGGTGGACTGAGGATGAAGAGTGAGTGGGAGAACATGGACAGGAGCAATGGAGTCCATGGCCCCCGATACAGCACTATCATAGTGCAGCAACAGGTCACCAGGCTCTGTGCATCCTGTAGGCCTACTCAATAGGTCCAGCACCACCATTAGACCAACAGGGGACACATCCCTTAAGGACCAGTACCAGACCATCTCCACAGATCTATTGGGGGGAGCTGCAAAACTGAACCCTATAGTGTGATGGTCAGACCAACTGACTGATTCCACAACCAAATCAGTGATCTCCATCCCCAGGAGGATCACCAGATCCAGACAGTGACCACAAATATGGATAGCAGAGTTACCTACCTGTGTGAAGCCCAATGAAGACATCAGTTGGAGGAAGTCTTGACCAAATTTTGAGAGTTCCTCATTAACCCAGGCATTGACTTCCTCCAGCACCAACTACCTGGAGGACTCCAACACCATATCGACGACAAAAGTCCGCAACTTCCTGCAGGAATTCTTTCCCATCCCCAGGTGGACGATAGATGAGAAGAATCCTGCAACCCACACCTACACCCATGTTACACTCAAAGGATCTGGTGATCCCCACAGGCACCTTTATAAGGCTCAGTTTCTTCTTGAAACAGATGGCTACACCCCCTACCTCTGTGATCCAGTCTTGGGCAGTGTATCACTGAGTACCTGGCTGGCACTGCTGCTTCCAACACAGGACCAGCATTCTCATCCAGGCAGGTCTCGGTGATGCAAGCCAGGTTGCATGTTCCAACAAGATCAGCAATAACTGCTGTCTTGTTCTTAGTCGATGTGGCATTGCACAACACTGCCTGAGTTGGATGAGTGGCCACAGGAGAACACGTCATTTTCCCACTCAATGTGGAGCCCTTGGGTATGGGAACCAGGCAGGGAGAACCCCTTTCCTGTACCCATTTCACCCCAGGGTGCCTCCTGGTACCCACAACACCAATCTGCCCCCCGCCTCCCTGGCCGGGGGCCCACAACCCCCCAATTCCTTCAAGCTAGCCCCAAGGCTTGACAATGCCTATAGACCTCAGTGGGTAGCAGAGGACAGACAAAGGGGCACAGGCCCCTAAGCCTAGAGGGGAGTAGCACCTCTCCACTGAAGAAAGGTGCCAGCACATAATTTCTGCCTAGATAAGCCAGCAGCAGTAATACACCCACATCAACAAATAAACAAATCACCCCCAATAACAACTAATACTAACCCAATCGAAGTGTAGCTTTGTTCTGTATCTTCCTGAAACCACTTAGTTATTTGTGCTGCCCTGGCTGATAGGAAATGTAGGTAGAAATCTGGAGCTTTAAGACCTCCTTTGACCCAGGTCCACATTTCAGCATAGGGTACAAATACATACAGATGCAATGGGGGGGGGAGTCACCTGTTGATTTATAAATGTTATCTTTCTAGAGTCAAACGGAAGTTGTAAGAAGAGGGGGGGAGGTGGTCACTTTAGCTTCCTTAGCCAATTGGGAATGCATTGGATAGGGGTTTTAGGGAACTTGTTATGTATGATATTTATGTTACACCATATACAGCAATCTCATAGAGTGAGAACTAGCTTCCACATAAAGTTTCACTGTTTGATGGAAGGTGTTATGAATTAAAATGTACTAGCATTATTTGTAGCTATTATATTTCTTTCCTAATATTCCTTAACTGCAATACCTTTACTGGTATCTCATTCTATTCTCTCTTCTCTAAGGCATGGGTAATCTTGCTTCATTCCTTCGATTGCCCCCCACTACCAGCTGAGGTTTATAGGCACTATTGCACCTTGGTGATTGCGGGGAAGTATTGGAGGGATGGGGCTGGGGGGGTCAGGTGGGGAGTGGAGCAGGGGGAAGAATTGGGTGTGGGGTCAAGAAGGCATCCTGGGAAAAAATGGGTCCAGGATAGGGGTCCTCCCTGCTTGGTGCCCATACCCAAGGACTCCATTTTTAGTGGGCGGGTAACTCAGTCAATCTTCACTACTCATCCAGCCTGGATGGTGTTATGCAATGCCAGGCTGATTCAAAACAAGATGGCAGCAATTGCAGATCTTGTTGGGTCATCTGACCTGGCTTGCATCATCGAGACCTGGCTAGATGAAAATGTTGGCCCCATTTTGGAGGCAGCTGTTCCAGCTGGGTACTCGGCGATACACCATCCAAGTTTGGATCGTAGGGCCGGGGGGTTGCCATCTGTTTCAAGATGGAGCTAGGCCTGGTAGATGTGCCAGTTGGGTTCACTAGATCCTTTGACTGTATTGTGGGCACAGGTGTGGGTTGTAGGATACTTCTCATTTACCATGCACCCAAGAGCAAGTAGGAGTTCCTGCATGAAGTGGCAGACTTCATCACTGAGATGGTATTGGAGGCCCCCAGGTAGTTGGTACTGGGGGACTTCAATGCCTGGGTTGACAATGAACTCTCACAATTTGGACAAGACTTTCTCCAGTTGATGGTTTCATTGGGGCTCACACAGGTGATTACCTCTGTGACCCACATACAAGGTCATTCATTGGATCTGGTGTTGCTGCTGGGGTTGGAGATCTCGGATGTGGTGGTGAAACCCATCAGATGGTCTGATCACCATACTATTGGGTTCAGCTTCACAGTCCCCCAAATAGACCTGCCCATATGGAGATGGTTCAGTACCACCCTTTATGGGTAGTAACCCCAGATAGTCTTATGGCGATTCTGGACCTATCGGGTAGTGCAAGTGTTAGCAGGGATCCAGAGATTCTGCTATGAGCCTATAATAAGGCAGTGGGAGAAGCCCTGGATACCATTGCTCCAGTCCGTGTTTGCTCACTTATCTTGCACCCTCAGTCCCCGTGGTTTGATGGGACCTTGAGGGAGCTGAGGAGAGTGGGTAGAAGGTTGGAGCCTTGCAGGCAGAAAACGGGCCTGAATGAGGAGAAACCTAGATTGATATTCCATTATAAAGTACTGTATATCAATCTGCAGTCTCCCTTAAGAAGGCAGAATTCCTGTCTGGGGAGATTGCAGTTGCACGAAATCGACCAGCCCAGCTCTTTCATACTGTAGACAGGCTGTGCAGTCCAGCCTGACTCCAGAACCAGAGAGCCTTTTCACAGGAGAAGTGTGAGGAGTTTGCTCAATTTTTCATGGATAAGATTGTGACCATCAGGTTGGAGAGCCATGCACCTCACTCCAGTGGGCAGAGGGGAGATTGGTGCGAGACCACTCGCTCCCACTTTGTCTGGTCAGACTTTGCTCAGTTGGTGATAGATGATGTTGTGAAGATGATCAAGGGCTTGAGACTGACTTACTGAAGTTTGGATCATGGACCAAAGCGCCTCCTAGTGGGGTGCATGGAGGCAACAGGACCTGTCCTTGCTGAGATTGCTAGGTGTTCATTAGAGACTGGGGTGTTTCCAGACACCCTGAAGTAGGCAGTGGTTCATCCCCTCCAGAAAAAAAACTCTTTAGATCCTGATTGTGTCGCAAACTACAGGCTTGTCTCTAACCTGCCTTTTGTAGGTAAGGTTACTGAGAAGGCAGTCGTGTTGCAGCTTGAAGGTCATCTGACCACCCACAACATCTGTGATCCTCTCCAGTCCAATTTCAGGAAGAGACATAGTACTGAGACAGTGCTGGTCCGGGTACTTAATGATCTCCTGATAGGAAGGGATCAGAGGAACTGTTCCATCTTGGTCCTCCTAGATCTCTCTGCAGCATTTGACACCGTGTACCATGGGATGTTGCTAGAGTACCTGCGACTTTTCTGTGGGCTGAGTGGCACAGTCCTCAGATGGTTCCATTCATTCCTCACTGGCAGGAACACAGAGTGAAGTCTGGGGTGTTTTCTTTGGCCCCTCTCTCCTTGCCATGTGGGGTGCTGCAGGGCTCTGTGCTTTCCCCCATTCTGTTAGCAGTGTATATGCTGCCATTGGGAGACATTATTAGGCAGTATAGGTTGAGTTTTCACTGCTATGCAGATGATACTTAACTGTACCTGTCCTTTGTGCCCGGACAATGTGATGCTGTTACAGTATTTAACAACTGTCTCTCTAAGATTCAGGAGTAGATGAGTGCCAGCTGGCTTAGGCTGAATTCGGATAAGACTGAGGTGATGGTTGTGGACCCAGGTCATTGGGTGGAGGGATCATCAGCTGGGCAGCTATCTAGGCTTTGACTGGGGGTGCAACCAGCTGAAGACCTCTGACCGGGTGCAAAATCTGGGCATCATGCTGAATAGTGGACTGACACTTAAGAATCAGGTGTCAGCCATTGTCAAGTCCTAATTTTATCATCTGAGGAATGTCACCTGATGACCTTCTGACATTGGTCCATGCCTTGGTGACCTCGCTCCTTGATTTCTGCAATTCCCTATACCTAGGGCTACCGAGGGCGGACCTCTGCCACGTGCAGTTGCTGCAGAATGCGGCTGCCAGGTTGTTGACAGGTTTATGTAGATCTGACCATGTCACACCTGTGCTCTGCACTTTGCACTGGCTGCCAGTGCAGTGGACGATCACCTTCAAGGTTAGATTACTGACCTATAAGGCCCTACATGGACAGGGACTGAGGTGCTTGCAAGAGCTCTTCTGCCCCTACCACCCCTTTCGCCCTCTCTACTCTGCCAATGAGGGATTGCTGGAGATTCCCAGTGTCTCTTTGATAACATCAGGAGCTAAGACATTCGCTTATGTTGCTCCAACCCTTTGGAATTCTTTACCTCATCGGGTAAGGGAATGCCCATCAGTGGAGACCTTTAAATCTCCCTTGAAAATGTATTTATTTGAGTTAGCGTATATTGATATTTAAACTCCTGCTATGTTTTTAGAAAAGTGACTCTGTTTTTAAATTGTTGTTCATATTATGTAAAACACTATGCTCTTCTGTGGAATAATGTTTTAGAAATAACGTTTGGTTGGTTGAAAATATGTTAATACTTTTCACTCAATCACAGAGCAGGAAAGGCTTTTACTAATTTTAATTTATTTTACTAATGGCAGGTAGTGATAGAATCACATTGATTACTTGGAATGTCAGGGGCCAGAACCATAAATTAAAAGGATACTTAGTTCTAAGCCATCTTAAAAAGTTAAATGCTTCACTAGCGTTCCTACAAGAAACTCACCTGAAAAAAGATCACTACTTACTGATGCAAAGAGAATGGGTGGGACAAGTTTTGGGGGAAGGTGATAGCTCTGAGAAAGTGGGGGCCCTCATTCTAGTAAAAGGGAATCTAAATGTCCAGCCATGCACAGTAATAGGGGACCCTATGGGACACTATATTATTGTTAACGGTAAATTAGATGAAGAATACTTTACATTTATCAATGTTTATGGGCCTACCGCTCAATCCCACAATCTAGTCACTAAGATATTATCAAAAATCAAGGGGTTCCTGGACAGCACTATTTTACTGGCACGGGATACTAATAGTATTTTAGACCCCACCCTAGACAGATCCTCTTTCAGACCACGTAGGAATAAAGCAGATAAAGATTTGGCTGACCTTATGGAGAACTTACAGCTAGTTGATGCCTGGCGGGTTTTACACCCCAGTATCAAAGAAAATACATGTTGGGCACAATGCAATCAATCTGGCTCAAGGTTAGATCAAATGTACACACCAAAGGACTTCATTAATAGAATTATTAGGGTTATAATCAAAAGTCAGGTAATCGCAGATCATTGTCCTATGGCAATATTCTTTAACGTCTTCAAATCCCAATAGAACTTGTCGGTGAAAAATTAATAATCTCCTTTAGGAAAATGTGGAAATTTTCAATAAAATTAAACACATTATAGTGAAATTCCTTTCTCTCAATGACCCAGAAGACACATCCTGAGGCAACACGTGGGACTGCCTTAAATGTTATTTGAGGGGCCTTATAATCAAAGAAGCTTCAGCTTTTAAAAAGCAGAATCTTAAGAAACAGAAAGAAACCATTGCTAAATTAGAAGACCTAGAGAAAATGTTGCTCACTGCTAATACCTTGGAGAATTGGAATAATTGGTCCAAACTTAAAGTGGAGTACAATGAAACTCTAAGAAGTGAGGCATACTTTGCCATAAGGAAGGCAAAAATAAATTACATTGATTCTGGCCCAAGGGTTGCAAAAAATGTAGCTGTTAGGTTGAGACAGAATAAGGGGATAACTAATATCACAGCCACTGAAAGTAATGCCACTTGTAATATTATCTCAGGACATAAACAGATGAATGAGGAATTCCTGAAGTTTTATAAAGAGCTATGCCATGAAGAGGCATGTCCTACAAGGGTCTTCTTGGATTCATTCTGTGAGGGCCTAAACATTCCAACAGTTCCAATCCCCCTTAAGGAAAAACTAAGGGCTCAGATATCAGTGGGTGAAATTCTGAAGGCAATAAAAAAGACTAAATAAATAAAGCACCAGGGCCTGATGGTTACTCATCCAATTTTTATAGTAAGTTTAACAATGAGCTAGCTCAGGTGCTAACTGAGATTTTTTTTTTAACTCTCTTTCTCTCTCCCTGGACTGGAACTCTCTCAAGCTATCCCCACTGGCCTAACCGCTCTACCGTCTGTCGTGTCTCCCACATCTTCAAGATAATCATGACCCCCGGGGCCACGGGGGCTAACAACTCCAGAGAGAGCCAAGGGGGCAGTGATGAGAGACCAGCATTGGATGTGTGGCAGTGGTGGTGGCGTCGGCTCTGGAGGAAGCCGTCGCCTATCCGGCCAAGGAAGTTGTTTCTCTTTTACATCCCTTAGTCCCCTCCTTCCCATGCGTGGGCACATTCCTGACTTCTCAGTGCATGGCAGCCCTGCCAGCATCAGGCCATGCTGAGTACATGCTGCTCAACACTCTGCAATGCCCCCGATCTTCACCGGGGGCAGCTGGAGTACTGAGCCACCCATCACCCTCCCCCCAGGACAGGAGAGCAGCCCAGCGGGTGCTTCATCCTGTCCCTCCCCTGCCGACCCCCAGCACCTGAGCTTGCTTCCAAGCTCGGTTTGCCGGTGTGGCGTGAGGTGCTGCATTCAGTGCCTCAACCCTCAATGCCATTGGGCTGGCTTAGCTGAAATTTTTAACGAGGCTCTGGAGAGAGGACACCTTTCTAATGAGATGACCAAAGGACTAATTACTGTTATTTATAAACATTGGAGCAACTGCATGCTGAGCTTGAGGAGTTTCAGCAAGGACCTTACATGCGATATTGCTACTTATAATAGGTAAACCACCATTGCCTATTATGGAGCTTGTGCGATTTTTTCTGCTGAGGTGTGTTTTTTTTTCTATACACGGTATCGTATTATACAACATTATTTTGTCACACACTATTTAAGCAAGGTCAGGCCCTTCCCAGACTGCATTGTGTTGCAGAGAATCTCTCTTGGCCTTGTCTTTGTCCTTTACTTTCCCCTAGGTTCCGACAGTCTGCGGTGGAGGAGGTCATGCCTGAGGGAGAAGCACTGAAAGCCCCACAGGGGGTGTTGCATTCGAAGGCCGGAGAAGCCTGGTTGTCCTGAGATAAAATCAGTTAATATCAGACAACATTAGAAATTATTCCAGGGGAACAGAAGAAGCTCACTTTATCAAGGCACACTGTAGAAGGGTGGATGTGCTGTCCTTAAGTAGTGTTTAGTTTTGCTATTCATCTGTTTGGGGTTTGTCATTGTATGGTTTGTGTTGCATTAACTTTGCAGTGTTTTTTCTTTACACGATCAGCTTAACAGTTGCTCCGTTGTTGGTACTAGTGGAGAGTAATTGTTTGTATGGTAATTTTTAATAGTTTAAACAGTTTAATAGCCTAGGCAAATGTGTACTTATTTTAAGATATTTTACAATTTTTGTAAAGCTGTGGATTGACTACTAGTTCTCACATGGCTAGAGCTGTTATAAGCATATGCTTGGTGTTCTGTGACAGTATTCATTTTTCACCTGGACACATAAGCCTTCACATCTTGTTGCTGGTGAGAGCTGATTTTGCTTTGTAATGCTAAAAGTGCTCTGCTGCTAGTCTAGATAAAGGAGCACGTCGACGTTAACCGCATTGTCAACCTGAGTGATAAGATTCAAAAACAGATGGATTTTCTTCCAGCTGACGAAAGTTGATGTGGTTGCAACTGGTGGGGAAATAGCTGCTAAGCACTTGCTAAACACACAAGCAAGCAACTGAGTGTCCCTGTGTATGTTTTATTATGATGTGGAGATATAATAATAATAAAAATAATACTTTATTTATTACGCGCTTTTCAAGTATCAAGGTGCAGTACAGTAAAACAATTAACACAATAAAAACAGAATCATCATCATAAAATGTACAGTACAGATCAGAAATCATCACTAGCATATGCTTTAACCCAAAGAAATGATTTTAGGGCCTGTTAAAAGCTCCCCACGGTTGTGCATTCCCTAATCCGACGGGGTAGAGAATTCCAGAGGGACGGGGATGTAAGTTAAAAGTATTTTTTTTTTACAACTAAACATCCACTACTTGAGACAGTTTTTTCTTTAGTTATGTGGTTATAGCACTGAATAGTGAGCTGTTATTAGGGCCTGTGACCTGACTATCACCTGATATTTTGTCATTATTTGTCAGAAGGCCTTTAAATACAATTATCAAAAAATATATAGAAATAGGTTCAGGGAAGTGTAGATACACTATTGTAACCCTTGTTTTCTTTTTTCCTTTTGAGAAATTAAAACTCTGTTATTCTCATTTGCCTAACTTTTGCCCACTCTTCCATTGCTGGCTGGACAAGCTAATAGCCAGCAAGAACTTCGCTGTTTTTTAAAACTCCAGGAAGAAGCATTGTTCTGTATGTTTGAAGCAATCTGCCACCAACTTGAAGTTAACTCTAGGACATTGTTTTGTGAACTGGATACTTGCTGACAATGTGGAATGTGTGAGAACATTTGATTTAATGACTGGAAAATGTAGTGAGATTACTACTACCCTTGAATGCAGATTTGCACATAGTTTTAGGACATATTGGTGATAGTGCCAGAAAATTATCATTTGGGAAGTGATTTTTAGAGGGTCAATAAGTACAAAGAGGATATTTTGTGATTTACAGAGTTGAATTTAATTATGCAATACTTGGTGACATCAGGTGTGTTAATCAACTCACTGTTTTTTTTTTTTTCAAATTGATAAGTATTTTCAATTAATTAAGTTATTAAGTCACTTACCTACATTGATCATTTTATACATCTATCATGGTTAATACCAGGTTACAGAGACTTAATAATAGCAAACCCTCTCCTTTACAAGAATTATCAAAAAATACTAGGGCTTTTACTAAGCAAACAAAAATTACTGATCACTTGTTTACTAACAATAATAAAACCTCCACTCCTAGGGGTAGTAATGAAAGGAGATACTATCTCAATAACAGAGCCAGAGAGTGGGGAAGGTGAGTTTCAATACACACCACTCAGTCTTGAATTGTTAAAAGAGAATGAGGTGAACATGAGTCAAAAATATACTATAGATATTAGGGAATCTAATTCAGAGAATAATATACCAGATAACACATATTGTGAGAGTCAGGAGGAAACAGAGAGCACAGTCAAGCCCAATAGTATAAAAAGATCACCAACTTTGGTATACAAATGAGCTATCTAATTCTATTTATCAATCAGGTAGTATAATTACTAACTACCAGAATAATAAAACTGAAATAGGTGAAGTCCTGGAGGAACTACAGCATACCATAGATGGTCTCAGGAGACTCGAGGAGCAGATTAATTGCTCATGGTATTGCAGTGGCTGTGATGCAAAAAAAAGGGATGATGAAATTGATAACAAGGAAATAATAGAACAAAGGACTGGAAATTTTATACCCACCTGTTGAAGTGAAGAGCTAATTGCTCTGTTAAAAAATCCTAACAATACTTTTTTGATCTTGATGGAACAATTAGTTATTAATAAGAATTTTACTGAGAACATGTAAGCTGATATTGCCTTTAACAAGGCAAAAATAAACCAGATACTCATGAAGTTCGAGCAATAATCATCTCCCACAAATAGTGAGATAAGGATTAAAGAAAATTCAGTTACACCTAAAAAGGATAATCTAAGTCCAGACGTTAGTGTGATCGAAATCCCAAATACACCAGTAATAAAAAGGAAACAAGCTAAGGGAGGACTTGAGAGAAGTAAGAGGAAGAAATCAAAGGGTTAAAAAAGAATAGAGTCTAAATATGCAGACCTCAGCACAAGTTAGTGAGTCAAATAGTGGGGTAAATGGAGTATTCCCCTGTCCCTTCCCTGATAGTAACACAGATCAAACACAAAATAAATTGCTAACACAGTTGGCAGACTAGAACAAGAGATTGTTGAACTTAATCAGGAATTAGGACATGCCAAGTGTACTGTACAGACAACCACATTAGCTAAAACAGAGATGGAAAGAAGGGATAAAAGAATACTTAGTGATATAAATATACAGAGCAAGTTGCAAACTGAATGTATAGATATACACCCTATAATTAGGTTGTATGGGCCCATGAACTGGGTCAACTTTGAGCCAGCAAATCAGGATTACAATATTATAGCTTACCTAAACAGTAAGCTGGACATTGATCTGATAGAGGAAGATACTGGTGAGATCAGAAATTGCCCAATTGACTCAGCTACAATAACAGATGTTCATCTTGTCTCACCCAGAATTGCAAACTATAGCTGGGTTAATAGTGTGGAATTAAAGGATAATGATGTAATTCTTTTATATCCAAATAGAGCACAATTTAACAAAACAGTGGAGAATATCAATAATAAAGACAGGGTGGATAAGCCAAGAATGTTGACTTTATTTGGTATGAGCCCACTTGATCAGGAAAATGGTCACAAATTATCACAGGCAATTAAGGACCTATTAACAAATGTTTTGGCAGTACCAGTTGAAGTTATGGGATCTATACTAGCCAAGAGAGTTCATGATGGCAGTCAAATTGATTTATCTGTCAGGAATGACAGGTTGGCAGACCTAATACTGTTACAGGCCTCAAAACTGGACCATTTTGGGCTTACACCTAGTGGACTCAACAGTTCTTGATAATGCTTCCAGGGATGATTTAGCACAATGAGTAAGAGAAAATGGTACGTTGTTACCTCTGGCAAATAGATTCATGCTGCTTGCTGGATATAATGAAGAGTGACTATGTGGGGGATATGTATAAATGATTGTGATAGTGAGATGAATGTACCTAATTTGGACAATCATTTATCTGGAGGGATTAAGTTTATTTCTTGGAATATGGCTGGTTGGCACAATAAGATGTCTGATAATGACTGTATAAGCTTTTTGACTGGATTTGAGGTAATTTGTTTACAAGAGACTTGGCATAACTTGAATAATGTGGTATACCTAAATGGCTATGAATGCTTTCATGAACCTGGGTCTAAAGATACAAGAATTGGTAGACTTTCTGGTGGACTTATCATCTTTTTTTAAAATTGGAAGTTTTCATAAGATACCAGGCTGGGGGACGTGTAAGAATTGTCTTGTGACTATAATAAGGGATTGGGAAAATGAGAAAGTAATTGTTAATTGTTATGTGCCCCCAGAAAACTCCAGTTATTATTCTGATTAAATATGCAGAGAAGTGTCTGATTTATTAATAGAGATACGGCTGCCATTTCCTGAAGCTGAACTACTGGTATTGAGTGATTTTAATGCCAGTATCGGCCCATTTGATGGCTTCTCAGACCACTCTCTGTATTTATACTCCTGCACCACAGACCCTTGGCAGATGAGAAAAGCCAAAGATAATGTGCAAAATAATTTTGGGAAACTTTTAATTGAGATATAGAAGGAATTTAGCTTGCATCCACTAAATGGGAGATTTACAGGGGACAAGGAAGGTGAATATTCTTTTGTATCCTCTAGGGGCACTTCTCTTGTAGATTTTGTCTTCTGGTCTGGTTCCCTTAATTACTGGTCTAATTGTTCTATTTATATAAGAGCAGAGAGTGACCATTACCCAGTTGTACTAGAAATAAAGAAGAATGGAAATACTATGCCTCAACTAAACAAGCTAGTATTTACTGAAATTGGGGCAACTTGTAGAATAATATGGAAGCAAGAGTCATATGTGAATAACTTGCCAGTTCTAATAAATTCCATATTGAATCAATCATTTAGTATTGTTAACTCTTTGGATTTAAGTAGTATCTTAACACAGACTTCCATACTTTTTACAGAAATCAAGATGAGACTAGAGTACCCCCTACAAAATACATAAGATATGGTTATAGATACTTGGTATGACAAAGACTGCAAGAAGGCAAAAGCAGAGGTTAGAAAATTGTGCAGATGTTCCAGCAAGACTAAATGTAAACAAAAAGCCTCACCTGGCGTACAGTGTGCAATTATGGAGGCCTCACCTCAGAAAGGACATAGACAGACTGGAGACAGTGCAAAGGAGAGCTACAAAAATGATACTTGGACTGCACAACAAGACATACGAGGAATGTCTACATGACCTAAACATATACTCCCTGGAACAACACAGAGAAAGGGGGAACATGGTCAAAACATTCAAGTACTGGAAGGGAATAAACAAGGTCCAGGTTCAGGACCTATTTCAGATCAAGAATCATGCAAGAATGAGGGTGAATGGACCCTGGAAAGACTAGTTAAGTATTTCACATCCATAAAAATGCCAAAAGTGAGATCAGAATTACATCAATTAGATTGTGTTGACCTTGGGATTATGATTCTTGTATTGTGTATCTAACTCTGTCTCAATAGTCTCCTTAAATTGTGATTATTGTACAAACAGGGGATTACAAGTATGTATATACTTAACTTGTTGTTTGAATTATGTATTTTGCACTTTATGCTGTCATTGTGTGTAAATGTTCCCAACAGATTGTACTAAACTATGTGTATTACATGTATGTATTTAAATTGACATGATTTTAAACAAAACTATTTATTAATTATGGTGTATTGAGATTGTGAAAACTTTTTCGTCATACAATAAAATTTGTTGATTGATTGATATTCATAAACTGGGGAAGGACTCTTTCTCTCTTGCAGCAACTATAGGCCCAATTCACTAAGCAATTCTGATGTCAAGATACTGGCAAAAATCCTGTCTAACAGACTAGAAAAAGTGATGCATTTACTTATTTCAAAACAGCAGATGGAAGGCAGGATATCAGCAGATAATACGAGAAAGCTTTTTCATGTTATGCAAGCTGCAAATAAGAGTCAGATACCTAATGGCCTACTCTCTCTTGATGCGGAATATTCAAGGAAGTTTTCTGAAACTTGGTGAGCTTTTAGTCGAAGAGAAGGTACACATGTGTGAAGTTTGTTGAAGATCAGCCTTGAATTCGGCATTTGGCACCATGTTTAATTTTGGTATAAATATCAGAGTGCTGCAGGTATCCTGTGATGACTGTCCTTTGTATGATATGTTAATATTGTAGGACTAAGTGAGATCTTTCATTTCATATATAGTGTTATAGTTAACTCCAAATATTGAGCGAGCTATGGTCTGTGAAAGTTCTAATGTTATTCTATAGGAATTTTTCATTTATGTGGGTTCGGGTTAGGGTTTGGTTATATATCTGTTGGAGTTAATGGGGGGCACATATCTGATTTTGTTCAGGGTGCCCCATTAAGTATAACTTGTTCTGGAGTTAGGTTAGAGTTAGGTTATGTATCTGTTGGAGTTAATTGTGGGTACATATGTGATATTGTTCAGGGCCCAGAGGAACACTTTTTTTCGTGTGTGCCCACCATTAAATATTACTTGTTCTAGGGTTAGCATTAGGGTTTGGGTGTGGGTTAGGTTACATATCTGTTGGAGTTAAGGGGGGAGCACATGTCTGATATTGTTCCGGGTGCTGAGGTACACCTTCTGTTGTGTGTGCCCACCATTAAATATTGCTTGTTCTGGAGTTAGGTTATGGTTAGGTTATGGTGTCTGTTGGAGTTAATATGGGGCATATATCTGACGCTGTTCAGGGTTGTTCTGGAGTTAGGGTTAGAGATAGCTGCTCAGGTTAGTGTTGCAAAGACATTTGTGACTAAAAAAGGCTTCTGGCCACTCCATGTGACCTTTTGGCACCCTGACGTCTGCTGCTGCATCTCCATGGCTTTCTAGCCTCTCCATTCTTCTTTTTCACCCAATAGGTCTCTGGCCTCCCCTTGTGGCTGCCTGGCCTTACAATCACCCATCCCCTTCACAAGCTCCTCGGTGTCTGATGTCACCCAGGGACATTTCAGTGCTTGCCTTGCTCCAGTAGCCATTTCTTGCAGGCCCGGCATCCTGCTTCTCTCCTGATGTCTGCTAATGATAGTAAAAATACAGGCCTATTCCCCCAATCACTACCTAGCTCTCCTCCTGCTCCATGGCCCATCCATGGTGTCTGACATCATGCCACGTGGCCCAGGTCACTGCCTTCAAGCTTTTCCTTTGCTTTTCCTTTGCTCCGCAGGCCCACCGCAGCCTAGCCAAGCCAGCATTTTCACCCAGTTTTTCTCACTCTCTGCCTTTCAACCCACAAGCAGCTTCTCTCTAGGTCTGCCTCCACACGCTTCTTCTCTTGGGCCAACTAGCCCCCAAAGCCAAAAACCCTCAACTCAGCCCCTTCTTTCTTTCAGTTCCATGATATATGCTCTCTTATGGCCTCCACATAGTGCCCAACCACACAGAAATGGCATTCGGTGCTCATCGCATGCTGCACACTGCTGCTCACAGAACATCTATCAGCATTTAGTTTAAACTACCTCATGGTACCCAGCTGCCACAGTGCAATTGCCCCCACATCCCACATGCAACAAAACCATCCTCTTAATATATGTGTGTGTGTGTGTGTGTGTGTGTATATATATATATATATGTATTATTCTTATTTTTTTTTTAAAAAACATCATATCGCGATGGCCCACATATTGCTTGTTTTTACCTTCCTTTGATCCTTTAGTACACAAACCTCAGTCACTGCTCCAAAGCTTCAAGTACCAATCTGACATGCTGCAGTTTATCAGTGCAATTAACTAATAAAAGTTCAGCAAAAGTGGCTGAACCACCACTGTGCTGACTCTTAGGCACCCCATTTAGCTCCTCCCCTTCCTGTCTGCCTACCTATTGTCCTGGCCTACCTGTCCCTCTCCTTACCTTCCCCCTCCTTCTAAGTAAGCAATCTTTTTACATAAGGGAGGGTGCACCAGAACAACAGTCTGCCCTTAAAGGGCAAACTCCATAATGCTTGTATGGAATTTTTACTATTGAAATATCAGCCATTATTTCCCTCCCACTGTAGGTATTACATACCTTTGATATGCGAATACCAATCCATTGTAGGCTTCTTTCCACTCTATTTTGTTGCTCTGCACTGTGCAGAACAGCTACAAACTGTCTCTCCCCCTCAGCTCAGTCGCTAGCAATGCTGCCTGCCGATCAGTCACTCTTCCTAGCCAACCACGAGATTCCTATAATCACTGACATTGACAGCACATATGCTTCTGTGACAGCAGTGTTTTTTTTAATAACTGCTACATTTCTCACCACTCAACTCACACTCACAACTGATCTGTAAAAAAAAAATAAAAGTTACAGCATTTCTGATTTCCCTAGCAATTCTTATATTTTGTAAATCCAGCTTCAGACCGCTCTCTCTATCACCCACCCACTCATTCATTCTCCTTCCCCTGTCTACCACCATGAATGGAAACAGTGTCACTTCAGTGGCAGACCACTACATCTCTAGCTTCCTTGCTTGACTACTCCCATTTTCTGGAGCCTAATCTGTTAAATATTAGTGATTTGTCAAATGATCCACTGCTATTGCTGCACTCACTCTGGAAGTAACTAGTAGTGCAGCAGTAGATTTTCTCTGACAGTGTGGGTCCATCTGTGGAGCAGTACTCAATAAAGAACCAGTGTTCTGCCCGCTAACGTTGCTCTTCTCCCAGCACACACATGGCTTCAGGCAACAGTCCTCACAAAACAAGATTCTTGGCCATATATAAAACAGCTAAACACTATGAAAAAATATAAAGAATGATCTATATAAAGATACATATATACATGTAAATGCTGAGCTATAATTACTAATGCACACAGGCAGCAAAAAGGTGGTGGCTGCAACTGGTGGAGGAATGATCTTTTTTTTCCAACTTGTAATCACATTTTTTTGTGTATTTCTATTTTTTCTTGTGTTTTTTTATTCCTGAAAGTACCAATTTTATATAAGCAATTGGACACTCGGGGGGACGCTGGTTGTACTAGGTGTACCACACACCCAGAGATAAAGGCACTCAGCCTGCAGCTTCATGCCTTGTGATGCCTCTGGGAATGTGGTAAACCTACTTCAACCAAAGCCCTGTTGTGTCTTACTGCATGGGCACACATGAGCAGGGCACAATGGTTAGATGCTTTAGGTCAAGTTTAAGGTCTGATTTCAGTAGGGGCAGAGAGAAAATTGTATTTATTTATTTAGTTTTTGTTGACCAGGAAGGAGGACTAGACAATTCTGTCTATTTTCAGTCTTGTCCTGGGGAAGGGGGATACAGATAGATGCCAACTGACATTGAACCAGATTAAGCTGTTGATGGTATTTTTAGTGAATGGGGGAAATTTGTCAAGGACACCGGGGAAATTCCCCTACTCTGCCAGTAAGGGGATCCATGCAGGACTGACAGGCTTTGTGTCAGTTTCATTGCAGCACTGAGACAGTTTGGACATGTGGGACACTGGGGGAGAGGGCCTCCTCCCTGATCTTTATTACACCAGAGGCCATGGATTGTGGGAGAAAAGTGGAGATGAAGGAGGGAAAAAAGCAGCAATGGAGAAACAAAGAAAGCAGTAACAAACAAGAAGGTGAGCAATCTTCAGTAGAGACTGAGGATGCGAAAACTCAAAATGTGAGTACAGTGGTTTCAATTCCTGTAGACGCACAAAAAGAACTTGTAAATAGAGGAAAGAATGATGATAAAGAAGAGTTAAGCCCTAAACGGGCAGAGCAAATGTTTGCCAGTGGAAATGACAGGCCTGACAGGCTGAAGCCTGTCAGAATCAACTGCAACAAAGTGATGCAGCACAATCAAAGGGTGCCATGTCTGCAGATTCAGGTGAAAGTGTAAATAACAGGGAAACCTTAAAAGGGAAGGCCCAAATGAGTCAGAAACGGCTTGGGCCATGGAGGAGAACAGATACTAAAATTGAAGGAAATGGTAAGGAAACAATGATGGGTGCAAAAACGAAACAAGGGAAAATTAAAACAGAACAAGAACATCCACAAATGAAAAAAGGGAAAATAGATAAACAGAAAGCAAGTGAAGAGGGCTTGGAGGAGTACACTTTTGAAAATTATAAAGATAACCCAGAGTTGTTTAAAAATGCCTTACTAGAAGCAGGATGGAAATTGAAGACGGATGGGTCAGGATGGGACCCTAATAGTCCTAGCACATCACGTGAAGGGTTGAAAGGGCTAGAAAAGGATGATGAAAAAAAGAAAAAAGGAAGGAAGCGCACAGGAACAGGAATGAGGGGGAATGACAGAAATGGATGATACTAAAGAGATAATAATTATAGATCCAAACAGGCCCAGCACCTCAGGGGACAATATAAAACAAAAAAAAGTTATAAAAGAAAGCAGTGTTTATAACTCTGAAGATGCTGCAGAAAACAAGCAGAAAGACACATTATCAGAGGCAGACAAAACAAAAGAAATACTTTTTGAAGGAACTGGCAATGACAACGAGGACAAATCTATGGAGCTGGAGCAGAAAATGATTCAAACTGACAAAGAAATGAGTGAGGATGTTGGAGGGCAGAAAGAAAAACCCTGGGGTGGAAACACAAAAGAAAAATTATTCCCAAATGACACAAAGCCACAGCAAGCAAAGAGGAGGAATGCTGTAAGGCTTAGATTTAGACGTACTACAGCGGATGCACCAGACAGGATATTTACAGGAAAACAGCTATTAATGAATAGCATGAAATATGACCCTTATGAAATTTATGCACTCTTTCATGTACCTGGGAGCACAGAGGATGATATAAGTTTTAAACATCCAGGAGGGCTTGACCGTTTCTGGAAATTGTACCACCAGATGAAATACAAGGAGTTTTGGAAGGATATTATTGCTGCTCCTTTAACAAAACCTGCCTTTAAAATTGCCACTGTATTATTCTGAAATGAAGGAGTAAATGTGATAGACATAAATTTTTGGATAAAACAGAAGTGTATAATGCATGGACCGCCTGAACTAACATTGGACGATAATTGTCTCTGGACAGGAGGATGGAGATACAAAATAACTCTAAAACAGATAGATGGTGAAATCCAGTACTTGCCAAACTATTTTTTTTCAGGTCAAGATTGAGGTATTGTTTTCTATGCAGGTTAGCCTTGGGCCTGTTACAAATGTGGAGACAGAGGACACCTAAGTAATGCATGTGGGAAAGTGAAATGTGGCCTATGTCGTTCAATGGGTCATTTTGGAGCTGAATGTACAAATAAAACAAAATACAGCTTGTGTGAGGAAGAAGACCATACTTTTTCTAAATGCCCATGGGCCTCTCATAACAGCATATACACTGGGGAAAGGTCGGAACAAGATGTCTATCTAGCAGTAGCACAAAAAGAAAAAAACAAGCAGGACAAAGTAGTGATGGAAGCCTTAAATAAAGATGTGACAGGAAGGTGGAAAATAGAAAAAAATGAGAATTTAGAAAGTAAAAAAGAATCCCAAGCCCCTCCTCATGGGTCAGAGACAGAGAGATAAAAGGAAATAGGAAAGGAGGAAGAAAGGATAAAACTCAATGGAAAAAAGAAGAAAAAGAGGCAGGGTGCAGTAAATTTACAATGGTGACTAGATCAAAAAATAGAAATAAAACTACAAGCAAACAAACAATACTGCATGAGAAGGATCAAGAAGGTGTGGAACTTACAAACAGATACACACTTTTGCAAGATAAAGAGTGGTCTACTATGGATGAAGGGTCAGATATGTCAAGTACAGACTTTTCAGAAGGTGAGGAAGTAGTGGATGGGGACACCATGGACACACAGGTGTCAAAAAAAAGAAAGAAATCAAAGGATGCAGGATAAGAAATGAATAAACAACAAAACTGATGAGGAGTCCAAAATGCCTCACACACAATTTGAACAGCATTAAAAATAGAAGAAAGAGGCAAATGACTTTTAAAATATTAAGTGATCTTAAAAATGATGTTTATATACTCCAGGATGCAAGGTTACACACCACAGATGAGATACAGCAAGCCCAAGGAGACTGCATCGGGGGGCCATCATTGTGGTCCATTGGGACTGAAGGATGTTTTGGGGTGGGGTGGTTTTTACATCTCATGAGGTACTAATATTTAAAGTTATAGATTCAGTGTCAGGGAGAGTTCTTATAGTGGATGGTACAATCAGGAGAACAACAATGAGAATAATTGTGATTTATAACCTGAAGGGAAAAACAAAGAAATACAGTAATGGGACAAATAGAAACATACCTACATACTTCAAAATTAGTGGTATGGGGAAGGGATTTCAATTGTGGTTTGACTAGAGCAGATTGGGGGAGGGCAACAGCAAAAATCTTTTTTGACACCAATTATTTAAGGAAAATATTAGATAACACTGGGATGGAGGATGGATACAAAGTAAAAGGGAAAAAAGGGGAGCACACATATTTTAAAGGCACGCGTTCAACACAAATTGAGTTTTGGATGGTACAAAAGAAAACAAAAATTAGAAACATCAGAAACATTCTGGCAGAAACATCTGATCACATGGCAATAGAACTAGAAATAGATCTGGGTAGTAGGATGATTATTGGAAAAGGATGGGGGTTTACTTGGAGGAGGTGGGAGGTCTGGATAGTCGGCAGCATGGGTTGGTGCCAGGTAGATCATGTCAAACCAACCTTGTAGAGTTCTATGAATGGGTAACATCAGAACTGGATAGGGGTAAGCCTGTGGATGTATTATTCTTGGACTTCAGCAAGGCGTTTGACTCTGTCCCCCACAATGGTCTGGTGGAGAAACTGATGGGGTTAGGAGTAGGCCCTTTGATGGTCAGATGGATTGAAAACTGGATAGCTGGACGCACTCAGAGAGTAGTGGTCTGTGGGGAGCTCTCGAACCCTACAGAGGTTGGTAGTGGGGTACCACAGGGCTCGGTCCTGGGTCCAATCCTGTTTAATGCATACATATCAGACATCAGGGATGGTATAGGTGTGAAATGAGTCTCTTCATGGATGACTCCAAGATGGGAGCAGTAGTTGAGGGAGAAGAGGGAGGTTGGCCTGCAAGGGACCTGGACACCCTGGAAAGCTGGGCTCACACATGGAAATTAAATTTCAATATCACCAAGTGCAAGGTGTTGCATCTTGGTGGGAAACTCCCTAAACACAGGTACACCCTGGGAGGGAGGTGCTGGAAGCCTCAACAGGGAAAAGACCTAGGGGTCATGGTGGATACATGTATGAATAACACTGAGCAGTGCAGAGCAGCTAGCAAGGCAAACAGGATGTTGGGATGCATACATGAGGATCACCTCTAGGAGCAAGGAAGTGATTCTGCCACTGTACAATGGACTGGTTAGACCACACCTTGAGTACTGTGTACAGTACTGGAGACCACACTTGAAGAGGACATACAGCTCCTGGAGAGGGTACAGAGGAGGGCAACAAAGATGATACGAGGGCTAGGGGATTTGACTTACGAGGACAGACTTGAGGAGCTCTGCCTGTTTTCATTGGAGGAGAGAGAGACAGGGGACATGATTGAGGTCTTCAAGTACCTCAAGGGAATAAATAGGGTAAACATGGAGGGATCTTTAGACTAAAGCAGGGAGGCATCACCAGAGGGCATGGTTTGAAGTTGGAAGGTGGAAGGGTGAGGGGGGAAAAGAGGAGGAGGTTTTTCACTGAGAGGGTGGTGGACCCTTGGAATGCTCTGCCTGGTGAGCTGGTTCAGAGATCCACAGTGGAGAGCTTTAAGAAAGGGTGGGACAGACACAGAAAGTGGATGTATCAGATGATGGCCTGTCCCGGGGGGGTGGGGATGGATGATAGGGGTTTCTGGAGCACAAGGGATGGGAGGGTCTCGGCACCCAACTAAGGATCTTGGTTCGAGCAGACTTGATAGACCATAAGGCCTAATCTGCTGGCAAATAGTATGTTAGTATGATACTGGAGGATGAATGTAGCAAAATTACAGGAGGAGAAGTGTAAGGAAAAAGTTAAAGAGCTTTTGGAAGATAAGTTAAAGAATTGTATGACAGCATATCAGAATGGAGGGAAGACACTAAATATGAGATTAAGCAGCTTATGATAGAAGAAGGGCAGTGAACAGAAGCTATTAAATATAGGAAATACCTGAGTTTAAGGGCAAATTTATATAAGCTTATGACTAGACAGGTTAAGAATAAAGTAGATGATCAAAACAAACAGAGGAAGTTAAGGAGGAAATGAAAGGATATCAGTAGAATAGAGTTAAATCACTTTTCATGGAGTAAAAAAGTGGTACACAGGGAGCAAAACATCACACAAACCCCTTTGATAGCAACAAGGAGAGAATAGAAAATCAAATAATTTATGAGTTGCAGGACAAGAGCGGGCAGGTATACACAGACATAGCTAGCATTAAATGCATTGTACAAGAATTTCTGATGGAAAAATGTCAACAACCAAAAGGCAGTGGAGGAGGGCCTTTTTTTCAAACAGCAAATGATCCAAAACTGGAGGAAGAAGAAGCAAAAGCAATAAATAAGCAAATAAAAGAGGAAGAAGTTAAAGAAGCAGTAAAAACATTAACTAGCAACACAGCACCAGGGGTGGATGGGATTCCCAACACATTCTATAAAATCTTAGAAGAGCAAATTGCCCCTATCCTGACACAATTGTATAATGGAATTTTGAATGGGGAGAACTTGGCAGATAGCATGAAAAAGGGAATAACTATATTTCTGCATAAAAGAGGGGAAAAACGCAACTTAAAAACTGGAGGCCTATCAGCTTGTTAACATCAGATTACAAAATATTAGTGAAAATAATCAATAACTGATTAAGGACATTTACAGATAAATTAATACTACAGACACAAACATGCTCTATACGAGGACGAAACATACAGCAGAATTTAATTTTTATAAGAGAGAGATCATTAATAAAGGGCAAGATCATTCACTGCAGGGGTATTTATATGCCTTAGATCAGGAAACAGCTTTTGATATCATAAAGCATCAGTACATATGGGACACTTTGGAGGAATATAAGATCCTGGGAGAATTAATTAGTTTAATCAAAGCACTATATAAAGAAGCACAAACTTGTCCAATGGTTAATGGACATTTAGGAACATCAATGTATATGAGGAATGGGGTACTACAAGGATGTCCATTAAGTCCTTTATTATATGTCTTATGTCTAGATCCACTGTTAAGGAAAATAGAAGTAGAAAGAGGGATTAAGAACATTGTGTTGAAAAATAAGAATTTAATTAAAACAAGTGCATATGCAGATGACTGTGTAGTTTTAGTCAAAGACCAAAAATCAGGGAATGAGTTGATAAAATTAGTGGAAAGAAATAGTCAGTATATGGGGATTAAAATAAACAAAGAGAAAAGTAAGATTTACTCATTAGGGGAAGTTGAGAAGGAAATAAGAAGAGAATTAGATATAGTTCAGGTAAGTATTACGATTTTGGGAATTTCTTTTGGAGGACAGGAGGTGATGCAACAAAACTGGGGAAAAAAGAATGAAATAGCACAAAAGAAAATATGCAGGTGAAGCAATGGAGTATGACAAGAGAAAAAATCATTTATTTATTGAAGACCTTCATAGTTCCAATATTTTAGTTTTTAGCATATATATTTCCAATGCCATTACAAATGCAAATGAAAATATTAAGTCTCTTTTTTCAGCTATTATGGGGTAGTAAATTGAATCCTATCAAAAGATGAACTACATACAGGGCCATAAAGGATGGAGGATTAAATATAATACATCCAATAGTTTTTATGTAAATATATGTGTGTGTACAAACATAGTTCCTTTGATAAAAGAAGAGAGTAGTTGTTGGTCTTTTCTAACACAACAATGGAGTTCATCCTTAACTAAGAGTATTGAAAAAAAGGAAATGCAGTAGTAGTAGGGAGAATATGGCCTGTATATATGGAAACTCGTAGATGGTATTTAACTCAGTGGGGAGCGACAGTAGATTCTTTAATCATGAACAATAGAAAACAGATGTATAAAGGAATTACGGAGAACAATTTCTTTGAATCACCAGTTTTTATGGTAGACAATGGAATAAATGTACTAAAGTTTAGAAATAACACTGGAAAAAAGAATTCCAAAGAAAATGAAGGAAATAGTGTGGATGTGCAGTCATAACAAGTAAAATGTGAGATGCAATCATAAACATAAAAAAGTTGAAGAAATAATATGCGGGGAGTAGAATTGTGGTAATCAGGAAGAAAGTGTGGAGCATTTATTTTTTGAATGTGAGTTTATTAAGCCTCTTTGGGAAACAGTGGCAAATTATTGGGGAATGCAGGTCTTTAAAAGTATGACATATAACATTTTGGTGTATGGACAGTTGACAAAGGAGTTGGAAAAATTAAATAAGAACACAGTATATGTAACATTTGCGGTTCTGAAATGGGTTAAAATAAATTTTTGTAGTGATTTAAAATGTTTGTTTTAAAATGTATGTTTTTGGCTTGTAAATAAAAACTTCCCCTACTCTTGGCAGGGGGCACTGTTGGCTACCCATCTAAGATGGAGGACCCTTGTGTGGAGGAGATGGACCTGGAGGATGTGCTAGTTGTGGTGGAGTCCTCACACCCAGCCCAGATACAATGAGAGGATGTAGAATCGAATGGTATAAGTTCTAAAGTTATATCTACAGCTTCAGTAGCAATAGCACGTGTGGATATAGAACAACAAGTCAGTGGTGCAGTGGAATTACTTGAGGAGCGCATGGTGATGAGCACAGATTTACTGGGACTGAACATGAAGCAGAAGCATGTACGTGATATTTCAGCAACCAAAACTCCAGAGAATGCAGTTGCAAAGGCATTGAATGGACACCCCGCCTCTGCTGAGGTAGAGCGTGAGCAGGAGAAGGCTGTTAATGACAAACAGCTGACAGGAGAATGCACAGTAGGTCTGGTGAAACCTGATCCAATTTCTCTCACACAACAGATCCAAAAGCAGTTTTGTTTGCCTCAACACGATAGCGACCCCAGGATGAAACTTGGTCAGTGAACAAAGCATTGAGGAACGCAGGATGGACAAAGAACAGTATGGGGCAATGGATCCCGAACCTGACGTGGCACAATTCAAGTAATTTACCAGAGGATGCATCAGCAACCAGGCCTGCAATGAACACACTCACAGAAAACTTAGAAGCACAGACATGGAGCTCCTGCATTGCTCAACAAGATCAATCACAGGTAATGCAATGAACAGCATGCCTGGGCCCACAATGATCAGCATCTAATAACAACATTAGACTTCCACTTGACAGTGAAATACCTAGTACTTTGGCTGATAGAGCTGCAACAGATAGAAATGATAGTTTAAGAACTCTTTCAAGGAGAGTTTCAAATGGCACTGGTACTGACAATAGGAGTAAAAATATGAGGGTGGCTTGTGGGGGTACTGGGGGGGCACCCTTTCAGACTTATTTAAAAATAGGTTAGAACAGGCCCCCAGGAAAAACGCAGTTAAACTAAGGTAAAGAAGAGGCCTATAGGAACACGCGTATAGGGTATATGTAGCTAGGTGTTTAGTGAAATAATCATTGCAATTTGTACCAGCTGATATTTATGCACTGATTCATGTATCTGGTGAGGATACCTTTGATATAAGTTTTAAAGCTAATGCTGGGTTGGACAGATTTTGGTGGAAATTTAACACTTTGAAACAGACACCATTATGGCCCCCATTTTATGTGATCCCCCTGACCAACCCCAGATAAAACTTGCTACTATCATGTTTAGAAATGAAGGGGTAAATGATAGTAATACTTATCATTGGTTACAAAACAGGTGTGACATTTTGGGACCTCCTGAAGCAATTATTGACTCAGAGGGACTGTGAACAGGAGGCTGGCAATTCAAAGTTAAATTGTTTCAAGTTAACTCTAAAGTTATTCATCTTCCTAATAGCTTCTTCCTAGGAAAAGACAGAGGTATTTGCTTCTACGCAGAACAGCTAAGAGGGTGCTTTAAGTGTGAGGTTAAACCCAACCTAATTAGCAAATGTGATATGCTTAAATTTGCATTATGTGGGGGCTTTGGACACGCCAGTGAACTATGTGAAAATATTTTTCAACGCAATCTTTGCGATGACAAAAGCCACACTTTTCATCAGTGCCCCTTGGCTAGACATAATAGGAATGAAGGCTGGGACCAGGATTATCCTGTGCAGTATGCACAAGATAAAAGGAGGGGCCCAACACCTAACCCTGTCCCACTTCCCCTCAACAGATACAACCCTTGACCAGGGGACCCACACAGTTACACAAGAAGAAGCGGGGATGCCCAGATTTGTTACTAGAGAGGAGGGAGAACAAAGTACCCCAACTAATGAACTAATAACCCCCCCCCCCGAGAACAGAGTGAGGATAATTCACAGCAAAAATCTGATAGACAACATGATCAGGGAACCCTGGCTGTAGTTGGTAAAGAACCACAGGAAATGCCCCCCAGGAATCGGATGTATCTACTAGATCCAAGATAATCTCAGAGATTGATGAGAAAGACAAGCACCCATTGGAAGAAACTAAAAAGAAAAAGGGAAAAAAAAGAAAAATTAAAGGACCACAAAGGGATAAAGACTGGCTCCAGCCACTAAATAATTACTAATGACTATCATACACCTAGCCTTCCTAAATGTGTGCAGTCTAAAATACTACAAGAAGAGAATTTCAATTTATCACACCTTGAGCATTTAGCACATGATATTGTGTTTTACAAGAAATAAGACTGAATTCTCTTTTTGATGTTAAGCAACTTAGGAGAAGCTGGGTTTGAGGGCAATTCATCTGGACATTTGGAACAGAAGTAGCGGATGGGATAGGGATATTGTTTACGGGTCTCCTATTTTCAATAACTAGAGTGGTAGATACTGTAAATTACCTGGCAGGGCACTATTTTTAGATTGTGAATACGAGATTTTTTTCTTTAGTTTGATAAATACGTATGCACCACAGACAAAGGCATCCAGGATCAAGCTGTTTGAAGCCATTAAACCATATTTATGCACTAGGAAATATGTAATATGGGGACGAGACTTAAACTGTAGTTTAGATCCAAATCCTCAGGTGAGACTGTTAGGAAAATTTACTGTGATACACATGCACTAAAACAGATACTGATAGGGACAAATTTGCAGGATGCCTTTAGACGAATCAGAAAAGATCCAGGGTTCACTTACTATAGGCATATATATCAATCAAATCAAATCAAAATGTTATTTGTATACCGCCTTTCAAAATCAAGGCACTTTACATAATAAAAACTATAATGAACGAATAATGTTAAAAACAATCAGGTAATTAAGCAATTAAACAGGGAAGGCCAAAGAAAATAAATATCTTTTTAACATAGATTTAAAACTACTAACAGTCAGGCATTCTCTTAACCGACTAGGTAGAGAATTCCACAGGGTTTGTGCTGCAGATGAGAAAGCACAAACTCTAGATGTTTTAAGTCGAACCCTGGGAATCTCTAGCAATCCCTCATTGGCGGATCGGAGAGGGCAATTGGGGGAGTAGGGAGTCAGGAGATCTTTCAGGTAGTCGGGTCCCTGTTCATGTAGGGCTTTAAAGATAAGCAAGCCTACCTTATAGGTGATCCACCACTGAACTGGCAGACAATGCAGTTCACGCAGCACAGACATAATATGGCTGGTCCTAGAAGTACCAGACAGCAGCCTGGCTGCAACATTCTGCACCAGCTGCAAGTGGCAGGCATCATCCCCAGACAGCCCTAGGTAGAAGGCATTGCAGTAGTCAAGACGGGTAATGATGAAGGCGTGGACCAATGTTGGAAGGTCACCTGGTGGAATCAGGTATTTCACTAGGGCGATATTCCTCAGATGGTAAAATGAGGATTTAACCACAGCTGACACCTGAGACTTCAGGGTCAAGTCGTCATCAAAAATAATGCCCAGGTTACATACCTGATCTGAGGTAATGAGTTGGACACCATCAAGCCACAGGCCCGACATGTGCCCAACCCTGAAACCCGCCCCCGGGTGACCTGGATCCACAACCAACACCTCAGTCTTATCCAGATTCAATCTTAACCAACTCAAGCTCATCCAATCTTTGATTTTGGAAAGGCAACTATTTAGCACAGAGATTGCATCAACCTGTCCGGGCACAATAGGCATATACAGTTGAGTATCATCTACATAGTAGTGAAAACTCAAGCCATATTGCCTGATGATAGCTCGCAATGGCAGCATATACACTGCAAACAACATGGGTGCCAATATGGAACCCTGCAGCACCCAGCATGACAGGGGAAGGGCATCAGAGGAATTAAATTCCAGTGACCACCCTCTGAGACCTGCCTACCAGGAAAGATCAAAACCATTTGAGGACTGTACCTGACAGTCCACAAAGGAACTACAGGGTCTCCAAAAGCACCTCATGGTCCACAGTGTCAAAGGCTGCTGAGAGATCAAAAAGGACCAAGATGGTATGAGCCTTTAGATCTCTCACCATTAGGAGATCATTTAATACCCGAACAAGGGCAGTCTCCGTGCTATGCCTCTTCCTAAACCCAGACTGGAGAACTTCATAGACATTATGGGTTACAAGATGATTGTCCAGTTGCAATGCAACCACCTTCTCAATAACTTTCCTCACAAAGGGAAGGTTAGAGACAGGTCAGTAGTTAGTTGGGTCATCAGGATGCAAGGAGGGTTTTTTAAGGAGTGGTTGAATGACCACCTCCTTTATGGGATCTGGAAAGTCTCCCCTCTCCAAGGATCTCCAAACAATTTCAACTAGGATCGGGCAGATAACATCTACACATCTCACTAGGAGGGAGGTAGGGCTCGGATTCAAACTACAACAGGTTGGGCACAAAGTCTGGACAATCTTTACAATGTCCATGAATTCTGGTCGGCTGAAATCTGTCCAGACAGACCGGGTACCCAGCATGTCCCATCGACCTCTGCAGTTCCTCATGGAGAGAGACAGGCCAATTCCAGACCTGACGCTGGCAACCTTATCTGCGAAAAACTGAGCTAGGTCATCACACTTAATTTGTGAAAAAGTTCTTCCAGACTGGAGACAGATTGGATTGCACAATCTGTTAATGGTTAGAAAAAGCTGAGCCTGTTGGTTCTGTGCAGCAGAAATCTCCCTGGACAGGAACTCTGCCTTCTTATGGGTGATTTCTGATTGATAGCCCTTATAATATTCCATCAATCTAAGCCTGTCAGCATCCAGGCCAGACTTCCACCATGCTCTCTCCAGCCTTTGACCAACTCGCCTCAACTCCTTCAAGGCCCCATCATACCAAGGGGACCTTGGGCGAAGAGTGAGTGGTTGAACGCAAACAGGAGCAATCAAGTCCATGGCATCTCCCATTGCTTTATTATAGGCTAGAATGAGATCCCCAGGACCTGTGCTTTCACCCAGCAATCCCAATAGGTCCAGAACCACCAATAGACCATCCAGGGTAACGCCCCTTAAAGGGATATGCCACATAAATTGATTATTTTTTACTTCTAAATATGTGGTACCTACTAAAATGGAAATAAAACCTATAGAATTTTCTGACCATCACATCTTACTAGGCAACTTTAGTTTAGCAACAGTGCCACCTAGATTTTTTTTCCCAATCATAATGCTGGAAGTTGAATTCTTCTTTGCTTGAACAGATGGAATTAAGAAAGCAGCTTTTAGAAGCCAGACATTCTACTATGTGTTTTTAGGATGCTTGGTAGAAATGTTGTTGAAACACAAAAGGGGAGCTGAAACACTTTTTTATAACATTGGGACACAATAAGGTTAACTCAGATTATCTTAAAGATATAGGGTTTTGAAATCAATGGAATAGGCTAATGTCCTTCCCACCTAGTGATCAGGCCAGATATAAGACACAGATTGCAGAAGTGAAAAAAACAAATATTTGCCTACCAATATGAAAGGGCAAAGACTTTGGAAGCTGAAATGAGATTTGGAACTGTTAAACAGCCAGCCTTAGATCCATACATGGCATGCAAATAAAGACTGAATGCCAAAGTTATGACAGGCTTATATAAGCAGAATGCCACATTAGTCACAACTGATGTGGAGATGTTAGCAGTAGTACAAAATTCAGTATAGTCTATATATACTAATGAAGCTCCTACACAGGATAGTCTTTTTAATTGCTTAACTGCGCCTGTACCACAACTTGCAGCAGAATCCCAGGTTAATTTGGAAAAAAAACATTACACAAGAAGAAGTATATGGGGTGATTATGTCTTTAAAGACAGGGACTTCTCCAGGACTAGATGGCCTAACAAGCGAACTGTATAAAGTTTATGCAAAAGAAATTAGTAATTTACTGGTTCCTGTTTTTAATTATATTTTAGAATGCAATAAAGATTATCCAGACTTTGGGAAAGCCATTATTAGCTACATTTACAAAAATGGAGACAAAAACAATATTTCCAATTGGAGACCTTTTGGTATGCTAAATGGTGATTGTAAAATTCTGTCTATATTAAATTTGTCAAAGGTTACAGCAGGTTACAGAGACTCATACTGATACAGTGCAAATGTGTGCTGCACCTCATAGAAATATACAGCATAATCTATATTTGTTAAGGGAACTTTTTGAAAATAATAGGACTTAAAACATGACTGGTTATGTGCTTGCCCTGAATGAATCTAAGGTATTTGACCAATCAGGACAGCAATATCTTATGCGAGTTTTGTTGATGAATCGAATACAAAAAAAAATGGTAGATTGGCTTGAGGGGAGTGTATATATAAAGGAGCTTGCTTTGTGCCCTCAGTTAATGGGAATTTAGGGGAAGTTCTGGCCCTTAATAGAGGTGTGCGACAGTGATGCCCTTTAAGTCCCCTGCTATATAACTTTGCACTAGATTCGATTATTAGACAAATTACATGGAATAACCAAATTATAGGGTTAGCTCCCCATACCAGTGTGTCCAGAAAAGATATCTGCATATGCAGATGACATGTGTGTATTTGTAAAAGACACTGTATCAGGAAAGACAGTAGCACAAACATTTCTGGCAATTACTTCAGTATCAGGGGCATTATGAAACCTGGAAAAAAGTGTGAGCCTGCCAATAGGAAACTTACTAGATGGTCCAAACAACATTGCAGGGGTTAAAATTGTCAGCACCCCACAAAAAATACTAGGTATATGGTTTGGGAAGCGGGATTTAGCCACCTTAAACTGGGAAAAACATTTGGAGATATGTGAATCCAAAGTAAGGATCTGGAAGAACTGGAAATTGGCAAAAAAGAAAAGAATACTGATAATAAAGAAATGCTTATTACCCATGATGCTCTGGGGAAGCCATCTTAATCCAGTTAAAAGAGACTTCACATACTTACCATGTAAAGAAGGTGGTTTGAACATGATAAACCTGCTTGTTTTTTATCACTCCTTTTTCATCAAAAACACCGTTGTGTGGGGCTGGTACCTGCCACAGTATGCTTGGCAAGCGTGGATACAGCATACTTTAAATACATATGTGTCCAAATGGGAACAGGGATTACCAAAGATACTTGCGAACTATAAAATACCAGACTATGCTGTTGCGTCACTCAAAAAAATGAGACAATGGAAAGTAGAGCAACAGACTATACAGACATTTGGACTCAAACGGCTATATAATCATACTGTGTATGAGGTACATAAAGTAATATTAATATTTCCAGAGTGTACAGTAGTAGCCACAGATACTGCCAGCTATTTTCCAAAATGTCTGTGATATTTCTAGACAAATCTCCAGTTTTCTGCATTTCCACTGTAGGGACAGCGGAGAGAAACTCTTTACAAATTTCACAAAATATCTGGAAATAGCTGGCAATGTCTATGGCTACTACTGTATACCCTCAAAGATGCCACAGACCTTAGCTGCCCTGAATGACAATAGGATACCCCAAATCATCTGGGACATTGTCTGGCTTTGTTGCCAGGGTAAGTTGGGTATCCAGGGAAATCTGAAACACGAGGCTATACAGGAAAGGTTTGGCCACAGATTTACATGTACTAATATTGAAGAAACAATATACCATGTTTATATAACCTGCCCACACACTATTCAATTTTGGGCAGATCTGGCAACCAGATACTGTAGCAATGGCCGTTTGTAAATGGAATTACTTACAATACACTTGTATTAGAGGATTATTCTGGGATTTGGAGAGGCTTCCATATCAGTACATTACATGTTATTATTGCAATAATAAAGTACTACCTTTGGCAGGCTAGATGTCAGAATTTTTTACAATAGATACAGCTAACAAAAACAGTTCTGATTTCACAAATAGAGATGTCAATACGGAAAGTGAAAGAGACAGATAAACAGAAATATGCTGCAGAAAAAGTCGATCATTTATGGAAGAATTTGGAACGTTTGTTTTAAGGGGACTATAATGGGAAGGTTAATAATGAATGGTGTAAGGCTTTTGGATACCTTTGAAGGGACATCAAGGAATGTAATACTAGACGGTTATAATATGAATTTATAGTAATTTATCTGTATGTATAATTTTAACATTTACTGATTTTTGTTTTGACATAATGCAATGTTTATTTTCTTTAATTAATTTCCCCATCTCTTTTTAAGAAGTGCCATGGGATATTTAACATCTTCTAGTACAGGCAGATGGGACCTCGGTTTAATGTCTCGTCTGAAGGACAACACTTCAGGAGTGTAGCACCCCCCTCATGCTGCACTACAGTGTCAGCATTGGGATTTAACTGAAGTACCTGGTGTGGGGATAGAACCCACATCCTTCTGATCTTCCAGCCTCAGATGCGAGTGTGCAACCTGCTGAACCACTGAATGCTGAGTGTATAATACAATATTGTTTTGTAACATAATATTTTTTGGTATAAAATCACTTACATGAAACTTTGAGGTCAGACCCAAAGTACAGTACAGTACTGTGTGGACCATCACTGGTGGTGGGTGGAATCAACGCATGTCTAAATGAAATACCTGTACACTTACACAGTGATACACAAAATCAACGTGAACAGAATGGTAAATAACTAATTACATGCTCTCAATATCCCAAAACCAAAAATGGATGAACACTGAAGCTATTCCTGTTAATGGTACTGTACTGAACAGCCACTGATCCCTTCCCTAGGAAAGGTAAATCCCAGGAATAAGAAGCATAAAACACACTGCACAGTAGAGGTCTTTAAAAAATGGCTAAAGCAGGACTGCCAACTCCTCTAAACCACTTCATAGAGGCATTCCTTAGTCTGCAGGAGTGAGCATTCACTGCACCCATACAGTAAGAGTAGATCCTGAATTTCAACTGAGTGAGTACAGTATGTTGCAAACCCACTCAGCAGGTCAGGCCCTCTGCTCCCACAGTGCCAACCTCTGAGTGCAGTATTGTGAACAGGAAACAGAAACAGGGTAATTCTCCTGTCTGTTTTGTGAGTTCGAATCAACCTTTGGTCTCAAGTTTCTGGAGGGATTCAAACTGTGAACCTCTTGCTAGCATACCCAATGTACAGGCTCAGATAATTCTGCTCTTCAGGGGATGCCAGATATCTTTCACCTACGGGCACCTAACCAGTGTACAAAATGAACCCTTAAAAACTCTAATAAAGACCTCAGAATAAACTTTTACCTTTTCCCAGTTTGGTGAAACCAATAAGCTTTGCATAGTGTCATCTTTAACCATATATGCTTCATTTGACAAAGAAAGAATTTCAAAGGCACACCAAGTAATCTCTTAAAATGAGACGTTTACTTAAAAATAGATAAAAATGTAAAATGTAAAATACAGAACCATATATCACAAAACATTACAATCACTTAAAAAAAAACAGGTTTAAAAGTGTAATTTCCTACCAACCATACACTTAGCCTTGCCTAGCTAATGTATTCTTATATTCTTCCAGTGATGAAAGCTGTTGTAGCTTCAGAGTCCAAACATGTGTGTGTGTCTAAAGCACAGTCACAGCAGAATTAAAACAAAATACAAAATCACACATGTCCACACAATGCAAAGCATCATGGGCTGCATATGCAAATCACCACAGAATGTTATGCTGGTTCAACTTTAAGCAGAATTGCATGGTGCCGAAAGGCCTCTCACACAGTTTTCAAAGGGTGCTGACAGATTACATAGACACGTGTTTCGTTCTACCAGGACTCATCAGTATGCCTCGTCTGTTTGAAACCCCAGTGGACTGAACCAGGTACCCTAAGACAGTGTGTCTTGGTTATGTTGTGATGAACCCATTAAAATAAAAACTATTCAAAAGACAAAGAACCTTTGTGCGCAAACACTGAGGCAAGGGTTACCCCAAACAACTGTCTTGAGCATGCCTTCTCCATGATGTCACCCAGCTCCTCCTCTGTTTATTAAAAATTATACGATCAGGATGTCTTCTGTCAGGAGGTAAATGAATAGGTGACATCAGCCAAAAAAAAAAAAACTTGTTTTCCCATATGACTTCCCAAGTAAGTCTGTAATTTTCCAAGTTCTTTTTTTCATCCATGAGCAGCATACTGCTCTTCACAGACATCAAAGGAGCATTTATGACTTCGCACCAAAGTGACATAACCTGTTTTCTTCTTCTAAACGTCATAAAAGTTTATGATTTTCCAGCCTAGCAGTTGGCAGCTACAATTAAGCTAGATAAACAGGAGATCCTTAGTTTAAGTCTCTTCTAGCCTGTAATTATCTCCTGGCTTTTATCTTTTAGCTGAAACAGCATGTCTCATGAGAGACACTCAATAACACATTTTTATATTACAAAAAGCATAGATTAATCAGAACCAGCTGTCCAAGTGTTACACAGTACATGTACATTTTATTATTTAGTACTTGTAATACATGGAACATGCATGCAAATATGCAGTGGAATGCACTGTTAAAAATGGAATTTTCAATCATGCATCATTACCAGATGCAGAAGTGTTGACTATTATAATTACAGATGCTTCAAGAGGAAGGAGGTTAGTAAGAGGAGGACCGCACCACCTAGTGTTGGCAGATGGCACACCATTGCCACCAGCACTGACTCACCAAGAGGACCACTATGTGGACCTTTATGACATTGAGTGGCAGGTCATAGGGCACCAAGTGAGTACAGAAACATTTTAAAATTATACATGTGATGAAATGGTATGGTCCGTGCAATATAATAAAACAACATCTTTACTTTCTATCTTTCAGACTGACAGTAATGAGTGGGAATACTGGATACTGCAAACCACACTGGCATAGCTACTGAGCAGTACTTTGTAATACTTACTGTATGCACAACAGTCTTAAGAAATAAATGTACCATACGGTACTTAAAATACAGGAAAATATAAATAAAAAACACATGTAAGCAATAATACCTGACAGCGTGGGCAGTACTGGGAAATACCAGACTGCCTAGGGGCATAATGAGATCTGATGCCACAGGTGGAGGGCCTTATAGCCCCTGGAAGGTCTGGTATTTCCCAATACCGTCCATCCTGTAGTGTATTATTGCGCTTATAAAATGGGCACTATGAAAAAAAAGTTTGTTAAAAGATTGTTAATAAAAAATACAATTGAGATTAAGTTTTGTAATTAAATAAATCCTCCACCTCTATTGGAATGAAGGACTTTTGTCCTAATGGAGACACCATAATTAAAAAAAAAAGCCGGTGGAATGCTGTTACTGCCACCACAGCAGACTGTTTCTGTTTCTTCAGTCAGACCCCCCCCCGATTGTCACGAAATAGCTTTGTCCCCCCTCCACATTTTTTGTTTCATTTTTATTTGAAAGATTAGCTGTTGTTGTGTCTTATTGTTTTAATACTGGAGCCAAGAGCTATTGCCGTTGGGATCACGGAAGAAAGTGTGGTTGGGACAGTGACCATGCGAGGCAGGTCTTCACTTCTGGATACAGGTGACATAGAGAAAATTATTCTCATATGGACATGTTTAAACATAAACTGCTGCATTTAAAAATATGTCCTGCTTTTTAAGGAGAGAGATCGGTTGCAATGGCAAAGCTCATGTGCATGAAAGGAGTGTCATTTTGTTTGT
Organism: Neoceratodus forsteri; assembly: GCA_016271365.2. NCBI lineage: Eukaryota > Metazoa > Chordata > Ceratodontiformes > Ceratodontidae > Neoceratodus > Neoceratodus forsteri. The sequence continues at coordinate 1,649,740,861 of CM057450.1, forward strand.
TTTCCATACCACAGATGAACGTTCATCTGTGGTATGGAAAACTAATACAACGCCGCTCCTCTCACGCACAGTAGTGGTAGTGGAGCAACTGGTCTGTCTTATACTCTTTGAAATTTTGTAGCCACTTTCTTTTTGAAACTTCTGATATTATTTTAAGGTCCTGACTGAGTTTTTCCGGGGGGGGGGGGACAGAGGAAGATCAGTTGTCGGTTTATGCCCCACTTAGTGAATGGGAAAAAATGGCAGTGTGTCGGTTTTGAAAATTTGGGGTGCCCATGAATTCCATACATATTGGAGCACCCCGACTTGGCACTTGTTTTTTTAGTGGGCTCTGTTGAAAAATAAATTAATGCTGAGCATGGCTTTCTGCCAGTCAGCATGCTTTATTTTTCAAGCCCATTTTCTAAATTAAACTGTACCCCTAGTGTCTGTGTATATTTATTCTGCATGGTATGCTGTGGTTTGCTTAGTAAATGTTTTTGAGGGGTACATCTGTGTAATGTTTGTTAGTCAAAAGGCAGCTCAAACATTTCTTTTTAGCCCCTGCATTTATTTCAGTCATCAGATGGATGCAGCTGTAACTTTGAAGAACATTTTGCTACAAAAAGGGAACAGTGGTTTTTGGGTGTAGTTTAGTGGGATGACTGCCTAAATCCAGGGAAAGATGGCTGCTCAGACAGCTTGTCTTTGCTTGGCAGACATCACACAAAATGGCTGATAACCTTGCCATATCCACATATATTAAGCTGAAATTCAAGATGCATCTTCCCAAAGATGTGCCCGAAATTCCCCAAGAAAAACATGTTGCAACAAAAGGGAAAAGTGGTTTTCTGAGGGTAGTTTTAAGTGATAATGGCTGAGATCCAGGGAAAATTTTCTTCTCAGAGACCCTGTCTTTGCTTAACAGACATTACACAAAATGTGTAATAACTGTCACTTCTGCTTATAATAAGTTGACATTCAAGGTACACATTACCCAAGGTGCCCCCTAAACATCCCAAGAAGAACATGTTGCTACAAAAAGGGAAACATGGTTTTCTCGTGAGGTTTTTAAGTGATATCTACCAAAATCCTGGACAGTTTTCTGCTATGAGAGACTGTTTTTGCTAGGAATACATCACACAAAATGGCTAATAATTTTGGCATTTCTGCTTATATTAAGCTGAAATTCCAGATACATGTTGCCCAAGGTGTCCAATAATACCTCAAGAAAACATGCTGCTTCAAGAAGGGAAAAGTGTTTTTTATGGGGTAGATCAAAGTGATGACTGTTGAGATCCAGGGTGATTTTAATAGTGATACACCCCTTTAAAAATGTGAATGCATCACTAGGGCCATTGTGGAGGAGTTGTGGGATAACAGATGGATCAGACACCAAACTTCAGGTTCAACACACAGTCTCTTTGTGATGTTTATTCAAAATACAGAGGATAACCTTTAGTAATGGCATATTCCTTCTTCAGTACATCAGTTTGCAGCAACAGACTATGTATGTCCTTTCTCTGCACTTAGCCAGCACCTTCTGATCTCTGATCTAAACTTTTCACCGACAGCCCATCATCTCTACGGTTGCTTTGTTTGCTTGGGTGGTGGGGGCTCAAAAGGAAAAAAAAACAAGAGTTATCCCAAAGGGCATTGACAATAAGCCAAGTTTCAAAGAAACACAACATCACACATACTTCCATAATACAAAGCATCATGGGATATATGCAAATCACCATGGCATTTCAGACTTGTTCAGCTAACAGCAATTTACATGCATTTTAAATAGCACAACTAACTTAATTATTATCATACAGTCCCCTAGTAACTTTTTACCTTTATCAAAAACACCTAGTGCCATGGTATTTTCAACATTTACAGGTTTTATACATATAAGGTATAAACATTAAAGTATTTTATGACATAGTGCCATTGCATACTAAATCTAACAACAAGGAACACCGCCCGTTGTTTTACATCAGCTTGGCGGTCACAACAATAACCTCTCTGTCACATATTCCCCACCTTAAGAGGGAAACAGTTATTGCAAACTGCTTAACACCTTCCTGTCCCAGGAAGGGATGGAGCTTCCACCCATCCATCTTTAGAAGCTCAGTCTCAGGGTCCCTATTAACGATAAACATTCCATCATAAACTTAGTGGATATCATCATTCTTTACCCTGAGACATTAACACATTTTTCAACAGAGAAAAGTGGTACCAGTCTCTATACTATTTCATGCTAGGGAAAGTCCATCATATTTTACTGACTGAAAATCTGGACAGCTGTAAAGTCTAGTACCATAGAAAGAATTTATCTGGGGTGAGTAATTACCTGCTCCAATCCCACCAGACATGTTGGTTTTAAGAAGGGGCCCAGTCCTAGGGTGACTCCCTCTTCATAAACCCACTATGTCTCTTGATTCATTCATTTCACTTGCCAGTGATACAGACACCTGAGGATAGACACTCATTTGGTGTTACCCCAGAACAGGTTCCAATCCATTTCCCACTCACCTCCTCCTTGGTAGGTTTTCCCTCAGAAAAGAATAAAACACACATACCACCTCAGACTCCTTGTCTGCCCTTGGGTGCCTCTTTCTTTGACATCAGGCAGACCCCTGACAAAACATGCTACACTTTTGCCTACAGAAAGGAACCATTGCAGAGTCACTTCAAGCCTTGTGCCTGCAATCACCTTGACCCCACTGTCTTATACATGTAACCCCTCACCCTGCCTTTTTAGCAAAATGACAGGTGGCATGCTGTTGAAGCTGACAGCAGTACCTGGTGGGGACTGGGTTCAGGGAGGATGAGGTTACTCGGCACAGGGGACCTAGGTTTGGCTACTCTGCACAGGGGCACCCAAGTAAATCCGAACACAGGAAGCAATAACTGTAATGTCCAGAACCAGATTCTTCATTGTGGCTTTTATTCACATCCAAGCTGAACAAACAAAGCATAGACAGACCCCCATAGGGCTACATTTCCTGGTAATGCAGATTAGAGACTACAGAACACTTTATCACAATTTCCAGCCCTCAGGCTCTAAACCCACCAGGCACACATCCCGGACTTGCATGCAGCTTTGGGTACACAGCCCGACTTGTATGCTAATTGGGTTTTCCCCACTGGCCCGGCTCCCCTGCTGGCCACTTGATCCGCGGTCCATTTGAAGAATGAACCAATTATCCTGTTGTGGCTCCCCAAACCACACTAGAGTCTTTGACTCCTAGAGAGAATTTTCCTTACAATCCCACGTCTGGGAACTTCCCTCATCACCGGCCAAGTACCTGAGGCAAAGTAGAAATCCACAGAAGAAATCCATAGAGGTGGACCTGATCACTAAAGATGGGGGCCACCCACCTCCAGCTCCCACGGCCCATACCCGGCCATTTCTCTGGAAACTGAACAATTCCTTTACTGAACTTTCAAATGTAGATTATGGGTAGACGTCTGTCACATCTTCTCTACATATTATTTGCATCCCAACAAACTCTGGACTTGAACCTACTTTTAACTTGCTTAGCCCACTACTCTGGGCTTCCCAATATTGTAGTAGTTCAATCCCCACATTGTCACACAAGTCCCAGGGTGAAAAACATAGGCCCTTTCGGCCAGAGCAGACACTCACCCTCACGTTGCAGGTGCCCCACAGGCAGCTCACAATTCTTCTTGTTCTCCCACATAAACTCTGGAAACTCATAGGCAGCATTTCCTTCACAAGCAGAACTAGGGGGTTGCCCCAGGAATCTGCAGGGAAACCTTTTCTGCCCCCCCGAAGGGAGGGGACCCCTGAGACCCGAAAACAGCGGTCTCCACCACTTCAGTAATCTTCTGTGTCTCTCTTTAAGGTGGAGACACATAGCCTTTTAAACTAAAAGTAGCCCTCTGTCAGGGCTGAGGCTCCTAGAGCCTTCACTGAGCTGCTTTACCAGCAAACTCCCAACTTCTCACTCACTCACTGAAGACTGACTGAAGACACTGACTACAAAACCTCCCAACGTTCTAACCAACTCCCTTTGCTGCAGATTCCAATGTGGCTCATGCAGCTGTGATAGTTCTATTGGTGGTGTCATCCCTCAGTCTCAACTGAGACTGAGAACAGAGTGAGACAGTGTAAAATCCATTTAACTGGAGTTTCACAAGCTGCCTTCCCTGCCAACCACTAGTTCTTACTGGGATTCTAGTAACCCCGGGTAACAAGGGGGTTACACACAAAGTGTCTGCGGGAATACAGAAGGAGCAATAGTAGTTTCTACTCTCCTATTTCAGCCTTTTATAACCGATGTCCCCAAATCCTTGGTCATCTTATCCCCAGGCAGGTCTCAAAGTCATTACTGTCCAAATGTTTAGACAGTTTAATGCCTTTTGAGATACTGGCTCTTTCCGTTTTCACTGCATTGATGGCATGCGAGACCCTCATGGTATCCGCCCATTTGGTATCTTGACTTCTCTGCTCAATGTCTCTTTCTCTCCACTCAATGTCTCTATGTCTTTCCATCTGCACCTGTTTCATGCAGAGCCATTTCAAGAACTCCCATACACCCTCAGTCGATGCTTCTTCAAGAGGAGGTAGTTCCCTTGATTCTTCCACGTCCTCTTGCATCTCTTCATAATCTTCAGGCTTGACCTTGCTCTGAGCTCCCAGGTCCAGTCAAGGCAGCAGCTTCTCTCCCAGTCTGTTGCCCATGGTTCTGGTCAGAGCTACATGGACTATCTTCTCTGGGTTCTCCTCTGGCAACTCCTGGTGCGTCGGTCCATCTGGGAAATCTGGGCTATATCCACCAGAAAATGTCCTCTTCGTCCAGTCCAGATGGACCAGACACCAAACTTCAGGTTTAACACACAGTCTCAGTGTGATATTTATTCAAAATACAGAGGATAACCTTTAGCAATGGCATATCCCTTCTTCAGTACATCAGTTTGCAGCAACAGACTATGCATGTCATTTCACTACACTTGGCCAGCACCTACTGACTCACTGATCTTTGATCTAAACTTTTCACTGAAAACCCTTCACCCCTGTGGTTGCCATGTTTGCTTGGGTGGTGGGGGCTCAAAAAGAAAAAACCCAAAACAAACTACAGACAAAGAACCTCAGTTCAGAAACACTGAACCAAGGGTTACCCCAAAGGCATTGACAATAGGCCAGGTTTCAAAGAAACACAACATCACACATACTTCCACAATGCAAAGCACCATGGGATATGTGCAAATCACCATGACATTTCAACTTGTTCAATTTACAGCAATTTACATGCATTTTAAATAGCACAACTAACTTAATTTTTATCATACGGTCACCTAGAAACTTTTTACCTTTAACAAAAACACCTAGTGCTGTGGTATTTTCAACATTTACAGGATTTATACACATAAGGTATAGACATTAAAGTATTTTATGACATAGTGCCATTGCATACTAAATCCAATAACAAGGAACACAGCCTGTTGTTTTACATCAGCTCAGAGGTCACAACAATAACCTCCCTGTCATAGCCATCTACTGGTGGGAAAAGAGACAGCATCTAAGTATCAGCACCTCCACAACACAAAACAGTTGTCACATCACTGGCTGCTGCAAAATTCTGCAATAACATATGATGCATGGATCTGCAGAATACAACAGGACATTGGACAGAACTATAAGTGGCATGGTGGTGGTGGCAATGGTGGATAAACAGCCCTCCACCCCATCCAAACTCCTATTGCACTGCCCTGGCTTTCAAGGACAAGATGCATACTGCAGTTGCATTCATTCAGAGGTGTGGGTGACTCTCTGCCACCCTTATGTGGTGTTGATGGCTCAGGCAGAACTGAATTATGTGTTTCATAGTGATCTATGTATGACATTATACATGATTAGTCTGATATCTGTACAGTATCAAAGTATGTTGTACACACATGAGCATCGCACATATCCTGTACACATTGGGGCATATCATATCATACCATCAGGAGAGCTTTGTGCGTGATCTTCTGTCCCACTTGGGTGCCTACACATCATGATCCTTTGCCAAGGGGGGGGAAGGGAGTATGGTTAATATATGTTCATATTTAATGTACATTGCTAGCATTCTCCTAGCTTGTGTCATAATCATCTTTCTCTATTTATAGTGCGCCTTTCAGATATCAAGGTACATCACAGAGTGTAAAATAAATAAAAACAGGAACAATAAATACATATTAAAATTCAAATGTAATTACCTAATTAGTCACAGTATGCCTTGCTCCACAAATAAGTCTTCAATGCCTGTTTGAACCCCCCCCCCCAGAGTTGCGCACTCTCGAACCAGACAGGGCAGAGAATTCCAAAGGGCTGGAGCCACATACACGAATGCTCAGACCCCTGATGTTTTTGACTCTACCCTTGGAATCTCTAGCAACCCCTCATCTGCAGAGCAGATCAATCACTCAGGGTGGTAGGGGAACAGAAGCTCTTTCAGGTAGTCAGGGCCGAGTCTGCGTAGGGCTTTATAAGTCAGTAATCCAACTTTGAAGGTGATCCACCACTGAACTGGCAGCCAGTGCAGTTTGCACAGCACGGGTGTAATATGGGAAGTCTGAGGAGTGCCCATCAACAACTGGGCACAGCATTCTGCACCAGCTGCAAGCAGTGGATATCAACTCTTGGAAGCCCAAAGTAAAGGGAGTTGCAATAATCAAGGAGCAAGGTCACAAAGGCGTGGATCAGTGTAGGAAGATCATTGGACAGAACAAGGTGCTTGATCCTAGTGATGTTCCTAAGGTGGTAAAGGGAAGACTTAACAATAGCCAACACCTGAAATTGTAGTGTCAGCCTATCATCAAGTATCACCCCTAGGTCCTGCACCCGTTCGGTGGTTGGCAGCTGGGAACCCCCAGGAAAAGCCCTGAGAGGTGACCCACCCCCGACCCCTCTATCCGGTGTCCTGGATCCACAGCCATCACCTCAGTCTTCCCTGGGTTCAACCTCAGCCAGCTAGAATTCATCCAACCCAGGATTTCAGCAAGGTAGTTATTAAAAACTGAGAGTGCTCCATCCTGGTCAGGTGCAAAAGACAGGTAGAGCTGGGTATCATCAGCATAGCAGTGAAACCTCAGCCCATACCATCTTACAATGTCTCCAAGGGGCAGCATGTACACCGTGAATAACATGGGGGACAGCCCAGAGCCCTGAGGAACCCCACATGACAGAGAGAGCAGGTCAGAGAAATAAATCCCTGACACCATCCTCTGAGTTCTGCTAGTGAGGAAAGATCTAAACTATCTGAGAACTGGACCTGTCAGGCCACAGATGAACATCAGGCGCTCAAGCAGCACCCCATGATCCACGGTGTCAAAAGCTGATGAGAGATCAAGAAGAACCAAGATGGACTGTTTTTTCTGATCTCTCTCTATCAGGAGATCATTGAGCACTCGAACCAGTGCAGTCTCAGTACTATGCCTCTTTTGAAAACCAGATTGGAGAGGTTCATAGATGCTATGGATGGTCAAATGGTTCTCCAGCTGTACAGCAACTACTTTCTCAATTACCTTCCCCAAAAAGGGGAGGTTAGAGATAGGTCTGTAGTTTGCCAGACAGTCTGGGTCCAGAGAAGCTTTCTTCAAGAGGGGTGTCACCACTGCCTCCTTCGGGGAGCTAGGAAACTCATCTGACTCAAGGGAACACCAGAATATCTGTGCCAAGACCAGGCCGATAATATCAAAATAACCCATAATCAGGGAAGTTGGGCCAGGATCTAAACTACAGCACATAGGGCGCATACCCTGGACAATCCGCACAACATCCATGATCTCCAGCTGGTCGAAGGTACTCCAAGAGAATTGAGGGACAGTGGCCAAGCACCGATCATCAGCAACCCTCATAGACTGTGTTAATCGAATCTCCACCCTGATGTCAGCCACCTTATCGCCAAAAAAACTAGCAAGCTCCTCACACTCCAATTGTGAAAAAGCTCTCCGAACCCGCAGACAGGCTGGGTTGCACAGCCTGTCTATGGTTCAGAAGAGCTGAGCTGGTCAGTTCTGAGTGGCAGCAATCTCCCCAGACAGGAACTCTGCCTTCTTACGGGAGATTGCTGACTGGTAGAGACAATAATGCTCTAGCAGTCTAAGATGGTCAACCTCCAGGGCAGATTTCCACCAACAACACTCTAACCTTCGTCCTAGTCACTGCAACTCCCTCAAAGTCCCATCAAACCATGGGGACCTAGGGCAGAGGGAGAGAGGACAAACAAGGATGGGGCAACAGAATCCAGAGCAGTAGTAATGGCCCTATGATAGGCCAGAACCAAAACCTCTGGGTCCCTGCTTGCCGTAGAAAATTCCAATAGATCTAGTACCACCACTAGGCCATCAGGGCACAAATCCCATAAAGGGCAGTACCTGACCATCTCCACAGGGGTAGGCCTGTGAAGGGGGGGTACAAAAATTGAATCTCACAGTGTAGTGGTCGGACCAACCAATGGGTTCCACCCCCACATCAGAGGCCTCGATCCCCAGGAGGAAAACCAGATCGAGAGAGAGAGTGGCCATGCTTATGAGTAACAGAGGTAACAATCTGTGTGAGGCCCAGTGATATCATCAACTGGAGGAAGAGTTGACCAAATTGTGAGAGTTCGTCGTCGACCCAGGCATTGAAGTCACCCAGGACCATCAGCCTAGGTGACTGAAATGCCAGGTCGACGACGAAGTTCACTACTTCCTGAAGGAATAGATTTATACCTGAAGGGACGCTCCAGTGCCCATACCATCCATACTGTGGATGGTGATAGGTCCTTGCAGCCCCTGTCCTGTGAGGTGGAGCCTATTGCCCATGCTGAACCCTGTTTTGGTCTGGAACTGGTGAAGGCTAGCTGTCTTCTGCCGTGACAGATTTCAGGTTATTCCACATTTTCAGTATGTCCAGGCAGATCCTGGGATGTTCAGCCAGGGCAGTGACCTTGCAGCAAATACTCCTTCACATTTCCTGTCTTGCTACAGCAGACAGAGCATGGGGTCCATACAGGGTAGAGTGATGGTGAGTCACCTTGTCCATGATTAGCTCTGTTTTAGCCACAGTGTAGTGTGGCTTTCATTTCTTACAGGCTGCATTCTTCCCTGCACCTTTTATAGGGTACCACAGTTGTGACATTTCCTGTGGCAGAGCAGGAAGGGGTGGATCAGTGGGGCCTCCACAAGGTGATCTCATTTACAGGGCACTAGTAATTTAACTTGTTATAACAAGTTAAACAAAGCACAATTAAACCATTACTTGCATTTTGTTTTCCTTCTAATTACTCTGACTAGGTTACAAACCCAGCAACTTATTTGGAATGGATTTCATTAACTGCAGGTACTGTGGAACAATTTTCAGAAGGACAGTCTTACAGGATTTAGGACACTGTCCTACATGCTGGGCCTTTGGAGATCTTAGGCTCAGCTCGGGCAGCATGGGCAGAGATTGCACGCCTCAAATTTCATATTGAAGAGGAAATACACTATAAGAACCACCGCCATTTCCCCAGCATCCAACAGAAAAACCTCGACATGAGAGGGTAGTTGGTCCAGGAGGTTGGCAGGTGGTTAGAGAGCAAATCAGGTGCTCCATCACTCTCTGCTCTCCAACACATTACCTCCAAAACCATATAAACACTACAAACAGGTATCTGCCTCTATCTCTGAAATCAAATAAAGAGGCAGAAGACACTGCAGAGCAGGACACTGCGGCACAGGAGCTAGCACAACAAAACTCACCCAAATCAGGAACCAAAACAAAACAAGCACAAAGGAAATCCAAAAACTCTGATCATAGGAGACCCATGATTCGGGGAGTTGATACCCATCTCCAGCCAGGGGTGATGGTCAGATGTCTCCCAGGTACATCAGCATGGAGAGACACTGACCGCATAGCTAAAATTGTTCACAAAGCAGGAGAAAACATTGATGTCCTAGTACACATAGGGACTAATGATCTCACCAGCCGGTCAGTTGTGGAGACCAAGGAACACCTGACTAGGCTGGGTGACAAACTATCATCTATTTCGTCCAGCATCTCCTTCTCTGAGATCCTGCCAGTCTGGGAGAGGGGTGCAGATGGACGGAAGGTCAGAGAAGGGGAGATAGGGGAGCTAAACACGTGGCTCAAGGGCTGGTGCCAGGAAAAGGACACAGATTTGTAGGAACTGGCAACAGTTCTGGGAGCGAAAGTTCTTTAAATTTGATGGACTGCATCTGACTAAAGAGGAATCAGTGCACTGGGGCAGAAGTTTGACGTCTTTGCAGAATATTTAAACTAGCAAATGGGGAGAGGGGTGCAGCACCCATCGTTGAATGGAGAACACCCCTCCCCCTCAGCTAGTGGTCAAACAGGAATTCAGCATGTTTGCCGTTCATTTGCATCACCAGGTAAGAAAAAGGTTTGTCTCCCATCATGCATTGCAAGGTAATGCCAAACTTCACCCAACAACTAACACACACAAAATCTGGCCAATGGAAAATCATGTACACAAATGCTCACAGCCTGGAAATAAGATCCCAGACCTGCAGGCAATAATGTCAGAGACTAAACTGGACATAGTAGCAATTAGTAGACGTGGTTTACCAGTAACCACATTGGGAGATTTCAGTACCTGGCTATGTATTGTTCAGAAGAGACCGAGGGTGCAAAAGGGGAGGAGTAGCCCTGTATGTTAATGAAAATATCAAAGCTACAGAAATTCAGAATACACATAAGGAGCCAGAAGAACTGTGGGTCACCCTGGAAACAGGAAATGGGACAGCCATAAGAACTGGGGTTGTCTACAGGCCCCAGACCAGAGGAGGACATAGACACATTACTGTTAGAAGATATACAAAACATGACAGCTAAAGGGAGGTTCTGATAATGGAGACTTCAACATGCCGGATACAGATTGGTCAATACCAGCAGGAACATCTGCCAGAACTAGACTCATAGTGGATTCCCTGCAGGGAGGGCCTCAAACAACTGGTACAGCAACCCACAAGAGACAGGGCTATCCTAGATCTAGTACTGACTAACAAAGAAGGGATCACAGATCTCAGGTAGAAGGTCACCTGGGGTCAGTGACGATCACATGGTATGGTTCAATTTGGCTACTACATCTAAATCATCCTATTCCAAGGCAAAATATGGGACTTCAGAGGAGCTGACTTTGATAAGATGGCCAACAGAGTTAAGCAGCCCTGGCAAAAAAGAAACACAGGTGAGGGGTACAGGCAAAGTGGGCAAGCATTAAGGATGCAATACTTGAAGCAACATCCCATTGTGTCAGACAGAAAAGGAAGTGCAAAAGAAGAAGGAACCACTTTGGTTCTCAAATACAGTAGCAGAAAAGGTCAGAGCCAAAAGGCTAGCCTTCAGGAAATATAAGGAACACAGCGGGATGAAGATAGGGAGGCATGCCAAACTGCCCTAAGGGAAGCAGGTAAGGCAGTAAGAGGCAAAGTCCCAAACTGGAGGAAACACTAGTACGGAACAGTAAAAGAAGGTGACAAGACTTTTATAGATACATTAGTGAAAGGAGAAAGTCCAGAGGGGTATTGCTAAGTTAATGGAGAAAAGGGAGCATGTGAGGAGGAGGACCCTGTAAAGGCATCTATTCTAAATAGATACTTTTAGCAGTATTTACTGGAAGAGAAGGTAGGGTAGGGCCCACAGCTCAGCATCATGGACACAGGGGAGGGAGGTGAGCACTACTCCCTTCACAAAAGAAAGAGTCCTACAAGAGCTTGCTAAGCTCAGGGTGGATAAGGCAATGGGACCTGATGGCATACATCCCAGGGTACTTAAGGAGCTAAAGGAGGAACTAGCAGAGCCATTAGCAGAATTGTTTAGTGAGTCTCTGAGCACAGGAGAGGTCCCAGAAGACTGGAGAAGGGTTCATGTGATCCTGCTCCACAAGAGTGGTAGCAGGGAGGAGGCGGAGAACTACAGACCGGTCAGTCTTACCTCAGTAGTGGGCAAGATTATGGAGGCACTCCTTAAGGAAAGGATAGTGCAACACCTGAAATCCATAGGGACACAGGATCCAAGACAGCATGAGTTTACAAAAGGAAGGTCCTGTCAAACTAATCTCATAGATTTCTTTGACTGGGTAACCAGAGTGGTGGACCAAGGGGGAGCAGTTGATGTCGCCTACCTTGACTTCAGCAAAGCTTTTGACAGTGTTCCACATAGAAGATTGATAAATAAGCTGGGTAGGCCTGGGTGGCTGAAGTTGGTCAACTGGGTGGCAAACTGGTTGACGGACAGAAAACAGAGAGTGGTGGTAAATGGTATACAGTCAGAAGAGATGCAAGTTACAAGTGGGGTACCTTAGGATCAGTCCTGGGGCCAGTCCTCTTCAACATCTTCATTAGTGACCTTGCAGATGGACTAGAGGGTAAGGCTTGTCTGTTTGCAGATGACACCAAGATCTGCAACAGAGTAGATGATCCAGATGGGGTGGGCAGAATGAGAAGAGATCTGGATAAACTAGCAGAATGGTCAGAAGAGTGGCAACTGGGATTTAATGCAAAGAAGTGCAAAATCATGCACATAGGGAAGAGAAACCATGAAGCCACCTATAGGCTGGGAGGGGAGTTGCTAGCAGTCACAAAGGAAGAAAGAGACTTTGGCATTATCATCACTGATGACCTAAAATCATCCAAGCAGACCTCTAAAGCAGTAGGTAAGGCTAGGGGGGTGTTAGGGTGTATTAGTAGGGGTATCACAAGTCGTAAGAGGGAGGTAATAATCCCTCTGTACAAGACACTGGTTAGGCCCCATCTGGAGTACTGCGTGCAGTATTGGAGGCCACACCTTCACAAGGACATTAACCAAATTGAGGCAGTCCAGAGGAAGGGCAACCAAAATGGTGCAGGGACTGCATCAGAAGACATATGAGGACAGATTAACGGAGCTCAATATGTATACCCTTGAGCAAAGGAGGGAGAGAGGTGATATGATCGAGGCATTCAAACACCTTAAGGGCATAAACAAGGTGAAAGAGTCTAACATGTTTAAATATAAGAAAAATAGCAGGACAAGAGGACACAGCATGAGATTAGAGGGAGGCCGATTAAGGGGAATGAGGAAATTCTTTTTCACAGAAAGGGTGGTGGATGGCTGAATGGCTTACCACAAGAAGTGGTGGTTATGAATACAGTGCAGGGCTTCAAACAGGCATGGGATAGGCATAAGGGAGCAATACAAATGACTATGAATAGATAGGCCACTGACAGAGCAAAGGCCGATGGCACATTTATAAGGTAGAAAAAGAAATGGGCAGACTGGATGGGCCTTGCGGTCCTTATCTGCTGTCAACTTCTATGTTTCTATGTTTCTATGTTTCACTGGTATGGGGCCATTGCATCCTCTGAGAGACTGTGCTATACAGCACAATTGTGCCGATGACATCATCAGTCTTCAGCAGATGGCCTTGGATGCAGCTCCTGCATATACATTGAACAGTTTGTTCCACAGCAATCTCTCTGAGCTCCTCATACAGGACATTATAGTTCAAAGGAGCACCCCCAACCAATCAGAGCACTCCTTTCTTCTGCACACGAAACACTCTTATTCTGTAAAGAGTGTCTCACTCACAGCTGCCCTGGAGTCAAGAACATTCAAGGCAAGTTATCAAAAATGTTATTATAGAGATATATAGTGGTATAGTAGCACCACTATCGTTAAAGTGATTTATGAAAGTTCCCAAATGCCTGTTTCACATAGTATGCCGTTGCCACCCATGCTTTAGATATTGAAGATGCAATTTGTTTTGTAAAAAACATCTGTCATAGTCATTTTATCTTATGTTTTATCAGCACTTTTTCTGTAGTGTCTTCAACAATAAAAGCTCTCATATGTTTTTTTCAAAACAAGGTATTGTACATATAGTATCTAGCAGATAAGATTTCTTTACTGAAAGATGTAGTCTATGTCTGTAGTGGCCACAGAAATATAATAGCCTGTATGCTAATTTACATAATGAGGCATGGTGGGTAAAGCAAATAGCTGAGTTATTTTGTTTCCCTTATCAAAGTGCAGTCTCCTATGTCAGTAGTGTTTACAGCAGTACAGTCTGTGGAAAAGTTTCTGGACATTTGTTTGTGATTTAGATAGGCCAGAAAGATCATTTGGCATTCTGTGTTGATGTTGTTTCACTTTTACTGCCTGCTGGTGAAGCGACAGCTCCTGTCAGAATGTGGGAGTGTGATACTTTTCTATGCTTATGTTATAGAACATGAATGACTGTAAGTAGTTCAGGATTGTAATTATGGGTCACTGATTACATGGGTCTGAGCTGCTTTCAGCCAATAAAATCACTAGAATTTTTCTACATGTTATAACACTAGATACAGCTACTTGCAAGCAATGTAAAGAGTCAGCTAAAAACTGACAATATCCTTTTAAAAATGTTTTTTCCCTTGCAAAATGTCACAGTTTGGGGTTGCAGCACTGAGAAAAAAAAGGGTCAGGGTTATAAGAATGAAGCAGAGCACAGAATTAAAATGATTGTTTTCTTGTTTTGATGGAAAACAGTGATTTTTGGCAGTTTGAATGGTAGGAGACTGATTCACAACTCCTACAGATTACTACTCCCATTTGCTATGGCAAACCTCCATAAATCACTTTAAACAGAACTCATGTAATTCAGTGACTGCCTGCAGATTTCAATTTCAATTTCAATTTCAACTTTATTTTTAAAAGGCGCTTTTCTTAAATCAAAGCGCCTGTACAGATAAATATGACAATAAATATAATAAATCAAATCAACAGAAATCCTTAAAAGCAATATTAAAAAGGTGGGTCTTCAACTCCCTTTTAAAACTAAGGACGGTCGGGCAGTCTCGCACCTGACAAGGTAGAGAATTCCACAGGGTAGGTGCCATAAAACTAAATGATCTAGCACCAGATGTTTTCAAACGTACCCTGGGAATCTCCAGCAATCCCTCGTCAGTGGATCGGAGGGGGCGAGAGGGACTATAGGTGCACAGGAGCTCTTTCAGGTAGGCAGGTCCCAGATCATGTAGGGCTTTATAGGTCAGCAAACCGACCTTGAAGGTGATTCGCCAGAACACTGGCAGCCAGTGCAGTCCGTGGAGCACAGGCGTTATGTGACTGGATCTAGAAACTCCAGTCAACAGCCTGGCTGCCGCATTCTGCACCAGCTGCAGATGGCGAAGTTCAACCCCCGATAGCCCTAGGTATAGGGAGTTACAGTAGTCAAGTCGGGAGGTAACGAAGGCGTGGATTAATGCTGGAAGGTCCTCTGGGGGAACCAAGTGCTTCACCCTGGCAATATTCCTCAGACGAAAAAAGGATGGCAGGAGGGATCAGTTCTAGCCAGGTAAGTTATCATTTGTAATGGAACTCACGTGTTGGAGTGGCAACGGCTTCATTTGTACACTGAAAATGGCACCAGGTGAAATGTGCACATTCACTAAGTGCCATTTTCAGTGTATGAAGGAACCCTTCATAAGCAAATATGTTTAAGAAATTTGAAGAAACGTGTTTTGTATTGAGATTCAGAATTGTTTTTTAAGTTTGCAGTCCTTGTTGTCATGGCGATATGCAAATGAGACGGAGAGGTCAAATTTGTGAGCTGCTGTCTTGAATCTTGCTGACATCTCGAAAACTGCTTGAAACTTGGGGTAAAGGTTAGTGATGGCTACACATTTGTTCTACATATATATATATATATATATATATATATATACATACATACATATGAAGAAGCCAGCAGACAAAAGCCATTTGGTTTATCAAGTTTGCTCATATTTCAGGGTCCATAGCTTGAGATAATGACTAAGTTCTGTGGCTTTCTCTTGTGTGACTGCTTTTCTTGTGAGAGACTGGAGATGTCGAACTGTTTCTTTGCCCAAATGTCATTTGACAGCAGTTGTAAGTGCCATGCGAGTGAGTGAACCCAACCAGGGCTGAGTAGAAGCTGGGATGTGTTCACTGTTATAACCCATGGCGGGTTATAACAGCGAATTATAACCAGTTCTCCTATGAGAAAAAAACATGCCCCAGTTATTACATATATATCTAATTGATCTCAGTCAATAATAGATTAATACCATAATTGAGACCACTGTTACAGTTGTAAGAGTGGTCCCACATTCTTAGGGTATCAGAACTGCTCGCCTACAGTTCACGGTTCTCATACAATAAGAATGCATGTGAGACCACTCTTACAACCATAAGAGTGGTCTCAGCAGTGGTATTAACATACATCCCTTTCTACTGGATGTGCTGTGGTTTCTTTACCTCTCTGTGACTCTTGCTGCACCTGTAGTGCTATCAGTTAAGTGGGACTACCCTTACCACCAGTCTATCCTGAATACAGCCAATCATTCTATAAATGTGCAGATGATATGTTCAGAATACCACACTATTGGACGGACATTGATGGCTTAATATTCCAAAAGCACACATGACGCCTTTATCTGGAAACAAGCTGGGGTGCATGACATCATACAAGGTGAGCATGCACCCAAGGTGTTCCTCATAGATGAGCATAATATGCTATTGATGCAGGGTGCACTGCACACAAGATAATCAATATATTTGTGTTCCACAAGTGACCTCAGATATCTCCTGGGACCTTTTCTCATGACTCCCAACAGAGTCTTTTGCAGAGGTGACTTAATGCTGTGCTTATCCCAATGAGCTGTAATTGCAAAAATATTCAGAATACTCAAAATGTGCTTCTTACTTAATGCACATTATGGGGACCATTACAGTAAACACAGGAGGCAGTGTGCAGCATTATTACTGAATGTGCAGTCCTCCATGGTTCTATGCAAAAACAACTGGTAACATTTTGTGGACAGGGCATCCTTGGGTCAGTGATGGGACCAGGAACAGATGATGGATTGGAGCAGGTACACAATGATGGTATACTGAGGGGGGCTACCGGGAGGCCAAGGTCAACACATACCTCACATAGTCGTAGTAGTAGTAGCAGTAATCTTTATTTATTAAGCACCAATTCCCAGAAGCTCTAGGTACTGTAAAGGATAACATGTCAAAAAATTAAAATACACATCTTAAAATTTTGATAAGTAATTCATAAATAAATATAAGATCAGAGTGAGTGAGTGTGTTTGGTGGGGGGTTGTAGGAGAACAGATGGACCAGCCATAGAACTTCAGGCTCAACGCACAATCTCTCCGTCATGTTTACTTAAAACATAGGGATAACCTTAAGCAACGGCATATCCTTTCTTCAGTACATCAGTTTGCAGCAACACACTATGCATGTCCTTCCTCTGCACTTAGTCAGCACCTACTGACCCACTGATCTACTGATTCTGTCTCTTCAGTGAAAATTATTTTATTCCCAAGCTGATATATACCTCACCAGGTGTTTGCTTAACTGAGTCATGTACTCTACGACATTAAGATGTCCCACCTCCTTCCCTTCTTCCTAGTGTTATTTAACTGCATCCAGTGGCCCCCTTGGATTCCTTCCATAGAATAATGAAAAAGGAGAGAAATCAGTGGATGCCGGAGGGATTTCTCTGTAAGTGAAAAGTAAATAGGGGAGGTACCTATCCCAATCTTTACTTTTTCTTTTACATGCTTTCTCAACATTCTCTTTAATGTCTGCTTAAACCTGTCTATGAGGCCATCAGTCTGTGGGTGGGATAAGGAAGTATACACTACTACCACGACCAGCAGACGACAACATTCTTTTAGCAGGTGTGCATTAAAATTTACTCCCCTGATCACTATTTTCTGGGGGATCCCATGTGGCTAAACACTTTTGCTAGCTCCTCTGCTATCCTTGGATCAGTGACATTTCTCATGGGGATAGCTTCTGGGTAGCAGGTAATGTAAATCACATATGACCAGTACAAATCTGTTATCCTCAGAGCTCTTTTCCAGGGGCCCCGCTACATCCATGGCTATCCTGTCAAAGGGATTAGTCACAATGGGGATGGGTTGTAGTGGTGCTCTATCCTATTTTACTGCCTGAGCTACTTTCTGACACTCAGCGCATGCTGTGCAATACTCAGCAATGTTCTCATGGATAGAGGGCCAAACAAACCTGGGTAATATCCTATTCAGGGTACTACTGTATCTCTGCCTGCATGGCCTGCTAGAGGGATGTTATGTGCCAAATACATGATTTGGGAGCGGAATTTTTCTTTAACCATTAGTTGGTCTACTACCTCTCCAGTTCTGGGGTTAGTGTATTCTCTGTACAGCATTCCCTGCTTTACAACAAACTGAAGGGCATCTTTTTCCACTTTCTTCCCCATCTGTGAAAAAAACAATTTAAGTGAAGGGTTTACTTTTTACTCATGCTGCATATCACATTTAAAAGTGTGTCCCAAGTCTGGCTGTGATCCAGTCTGCACAGTAGCCATAAAGTGATGCCATTTTGATAAGGCTATGTGAGTTGTCTCTTTCTTTATATTAGGACAGTTCCTTAAATAATGTCCCTTATTTTGGGACCCATGACATACAATCTCTGCTACTGGAATTTGACCACCTCTTTCTGCTTTCCAGTCTTGTTTCATTGGGGCTGGGTTTGACAGTTTATAAGTAAACTGCTTCCTTACTGGATGCTGGTGGTTGCAACTGCTGATGTCCCATGGAACCCTCTGGGTCTGGATGGTCGGGCTGCCAGGAAGTCTTCCACCAAAATGATGGTTTTATCAGTGGAATCGGGCTTATATTCCTGAACCCAAAGTTGTACTTCCTGGGGTAAAATTTTAATTAACTGTTCAATAATTACCGCCTTCCAGAAGTTGGTCCTTGCTCTTGTTATCTGGCTGCAACCATTTGTAGCAGAGCTCCTTGAGACAGGCATAAGTCTCTCAGGAGGTATCCGGTGATTGCATTTTAAGAAACCTAAACCTCTGGCAATAGGTTTCAGTGTTTATGTCATAGTGCCTGAGGATTTCCTGCTTCACTCGGTTATAGTCCTCTGCCTCTCGGGAGTCCATGTAGCTATAAACCAACTGGGCATTGCCTGTCAAGTGTGATGCCAGTCGAACAATGCACTGTTCCCTTGGCCATGAGCATGTTCAAGTGATCCTCTCAAACATTTTGAGGTAGGCCTCAATGTCATCACTGTCTGATAGTTTCGACAGATTAATGCATTTTGGGCTACTGGTTCTTTCAGTTTGTCCTGTATCGATGGCATGCAAGACACTCATGGCATCCACACATTTGGCATCCTGCCTTCTCTGCTCAATGTCCCTGTCTCTCTCCATCTGCACCCTGTTTTATCCAGAGCCATTTCTACTACTCCACTACATCCGCAGGTGGAGTGTCCTCAAGAGGAGGTTGTTAACTCGATTCTTCCTCATCCCCTTGGACCTCTTCATTATCTCCAGGCTTGGTCTTCCTCCGAGCTCCCAGGTCCAGTCCAGGCAGTAGCTTCTCTCCCAGTCTGTAGGCCATGTTTCTGGTCAGAACTCCACAGACTTTCTTCTCCAGGGTCTCCTCTGGCAACTCCTGGTGTATCGGTCTGCCTGGGCAATATCTGTCCAAAAATGTCCCCCTAGCCTAATCCGGGCATCTCCAGCAAGTTATCCCACTTCTGACATCATGTCTGTGGAGGGGTTGTGGGATAACAAATGGACCAGACATAGAACTTCAGGCTCAACACAAAGTCTTTGTGTGATGTTTATTTAAAACACAAGGGATAACCTTAAGCAATGGCATATCCATTCTTCAATACATCAGTTTGCAGCAACACACTATGCATGTCCTTCCTCTGCACTCAGTCAGCACCTACTGACCCACTGATTAATCTCTTTAGTGAAAATTATTTTATACCCTATGTTTGTCTTGTGTGTTTCGGTGATGGGGAGCTCACTAAAGAAAAACTCCCAAAACAAGCTAAAGACAAAGAACCCCAGTGCAGAAGCACTGAAGAAAGGGTTACACTAAAAGGCACTGGCAATAAAGCCAAGTTTCAAAGAAACACATCACACATACCCCCACAATGCAATGGGATCTATATGCAAATCAACATGAAACTTTAGGGTTGTTTAGCTTAAAGCAGGAATGCATGGTGCTATAGGTCATCTCAAACAATCTGTAATTTACATGCATTTTAAATAATACAACTAACTTCATTTTTATAATACAGTACCCTAGTAACTTTTTACCCTTATCAAAAAAACCTAGTGCTGTGGTATTTTCAACATTTACAGGTTTCATACACATAACACATATACATCAAGATATTTTATGCCATAGTGCTATTGCATACTAAATCCAACAATGAGGAACACAGCCTGTTGTTTTACATCAGCTCAGAGGTCACAACAATAACGCCACTGTACGAGGACCGGAGAGGGAAAAGAAAAATTAAAGAGGACATTATAGCATAGTCAAGAAAGGGGAAGAGGCACCCATAGGTGGCCAACATTATGGACTAGAAATAGTAATGAATAGATTAGGCTTAGAAATAAAAGAACTGTTGAACAGATTTAAGAAAAGGTCAGTCCTCAAGAGTGGCAGCATCTCCCTGTCACATATCCCCCACCTTAGGAGGGAAGCAGTTATCTCAATCTGCTTACCACCTTCCTGTCCCAGGAAGAGATGGAGCTTCCACTCATCCATCTTCAGAAGCTCCATCTCAGGGTCCCTATTAATGATAAACATTCCATTATAAACATAGCGGATATCATCATACTTTACCCTGAGACATTAACACATTTCTCAACAGAGACTAATGGTACCTTCCCTGCACTATCTCCTTTTAGGGAAAGTACATCATATTTCATTGACATCAACTCCTACAGCATATCTAGACATGAAATCAGCATTTGAAAGTTTGTCCCTGCCCTATGGGACACAGTAAATTGATAGGGCTGAAGAGCTAAGTACCACTGCATTATGCAGGGATTTTTTTTCTCTCATTTGGTGCAACCAGCAAAGGGGGTTATGATCAGTTACAATCTTAAATTCAGACCCCCACAAGTAATATTTCAGAGACTCAATAGCCCACTTCAGAGCTAAGCATTATTCTCTATGGTAGCATATCTTCTCCTCCTCCTCTCATGTAGCTTCCTGATGATATACATGATCAGATGTTCTTCCCCATCTATTTTATGAGAGAAGACTGACCCAATACCATTCTCTAATGCATCAGTTTGAACCTCAAACATCTAGTTGAAGTCAGGGCTTTTCTATACAGGAGCTGTACATAGAAATGCCTTGATATTCATAAAAGCCTCAACACAAATAGGGATCCACTGAACCCTATTCAGGCACCTCTTTTTAGTGAGATCAGTCAAAGGACTGGCAATGGCTGAGAAATTAGGAATAAATCTCTAGTAATAACCAGCCAGGCCTAGGAAAGATCTCACATGCTTTTTTGTGGTAGGGATTGGGCTGTTTGCTACTGCCGTAACCTTCTCTACCTTGGACTTCACTTGCCCGTTGTCCACAATGAACCCAAATATCTTGTTTCTGTCTTTGCTAGGGCACACTTAGCAGGGTTAATAGTCACTCCTGACTTCTTTATTGCTTGCAATACCTGGGACAAGTGTCTAACATGTGATTCCCAGTTAGGGATGAATATGACCACATTATCCAAATAAACCGCATGGTATTCAGTGAATGATCTTATTATGGGGTCCATAAAATGTTGAAAAATGGCTGGAGCCCCATGTAGTCTGAATGGCATTGTGACAAACTGGTATATACCGAATGTGGTGCTAAACTCAGTTTTGTCTTGTGAATCATGTGACAAGGGGATTTGCCAATATTCCTTAGTAATGTCAAGGGTGGAGATATACTGTGCATTGTCTAGTCTGTCAATGATGTCATCTATTCAGGGCATTGGATAGCCATCAAATAGTGACACATTGTTAAGCTTTCTAAAATCTAGGCATAGACGTATCCCACTCTCTTTCTTGTCCATTATGACCATGGCTAAAGACCATGCACTCTTTGAGGGCACAATTATGCCTAACTGTTCTATTGTTTTGACTTCCTGAATCACCTCATCCCTCACCTTCATGGGCAATCTGTAGGGCTTTTTGTGTATGGGCTTGTCTTTTGTGGCAGTTATGGTGTGCACAATTCCTTTGGCCCTCCCCGGGATATTTGTCAATAGTGGCTCAAATTCTTGAAATACCCTGTGCACATCTTTTTGTTGCTGAGGCTCCAATTCAGGGTTTATCTGGATGTTCCCCAACTGTCCTGACTACTCTAGCCTTTTATAGGCAACATCCAACTCTGACTCCCTGGCTTCAGGATGGATGTAAAGGGAGGGGTTAGGCTTCTCATGCCATTTCCTAATGAGGTTCACGTGGTAAATTTTCTGGGTGTCTCTTTCCTGGCATGCTAAGCTCATAATTAGAGATGCAGTGAAATGAAATTCCACTGGTGAAGTGAACACAAAGTGGCCACTTTGTGTTGTCATTCCGCTATGCGGAGTGGCCAATAGGAAAGGCTCACGTCACCTTGTAATTATTACTTCACATTGTCATTCTGCCTTAACACAAAGTAAGACAGAGTGGCAACAATATTGGCAGCCCCCCAGTACCCCCCACATATACACAGTCACCAGAATTAATGTGCATCCCCAAAATGCTACTGTCTTGTGTCCAGAAAACTAGTCAGTGCTGACAAAGTGAAATGAGAGCACAACAAGAATTACAAAGTCTCCCAGAATTAATGGCACACTCAGTCATGCACACAGTGGTCATGGTCACATCACACACAGTCCCCAGAATTAATGTGCATACCCAAAATGCTACTGTCTTGTGTCCAGAAAATTCTCCAGTGCTGACAAAGTGATATGAGAGTTTAGCAAGAAATGCAAAGTCTCCCAGAATTAATGGTGCACTCAGTCATGCACACAGTGGTCACACACAGTCACCAGAATTAATTTGTTTCTCTGAAATGCTACTGTCTTGCATACAGAATATTCCCTAGTGCTGGTGAAGTGAAATGAGAGGGTAACAAAAAATGCAGTCTCCTAGAATTAATGGTGCATTCTGTCATGCGAGCAGTGGCCACACACAGTCACCAGAATTAATTTGCATCCCCAAAATGCTACTGTCTTGTGCCAGAAAATTTCCCAGTGCTGACAAAGTGAAATGAGAGCGTAACAAGAAATACGAAGTCTCCCAGAATTAATGGCGCACTCAGTCATGCACACAGTGGTCACACACAGTCACCAAAATTAATCTGCATCCCCAAAATGCTACTGTCTTGTTTCCAGAAAATTCCCCAGTGCTGGCAAAGTGAAATTAGAGGTAAACAAAAAATGCAAAGTCTCCCAGAATTAATGGTGCACTCCATCATGCGAGCAGTGGCCACACACAGTCACCAGAATTAATGTGCATCTCCAAAATGCTACTGTCTTGTGTGCAGAAAATTCCCCAGTGCTGATGAAGTGAAATGAGAGCGTAACAAGAAATGTAAAGTCTCCCAGAATGAATAGTGTACTGCAAATGCACAGACAGATTAAGATTGCTCTGTGCACTCAAGAGATGCACAGTCAGATGCAAAGTCACAACAAAACCTAACCAGTGCTCACAAGTCGCAAATCCAAATCTGGAAAAGACTACCTTTTGCCGGTTGGGGGGTAGTGCACGGCAGTAATAGTCCACTACCAGTAAAGATACCACAAAGCAGTATAAAATAATTAACGCAGGTGCGGTTGATAGCAGATTCACACTGCTGCAATTACGCTGGCACAATAAAAGTTGTCTGATTTAATGGTATGCATCGCACACACACTCGCACACGCAGTACAAGTATTGCGTAGCTAATTGAAAACTTTTAGAACTACAACCAAGTGTTTTAAACAAACTGAAATTATACACTGCTGCACCACTATAATCAGCAAAAAAAGTCAAGAATTACTGAAAATATTAGTGTGAGTACATTAACACAGTTATACAAGAAAAATATAACCAAAACAGAAAGACTGCCCTTTACTCCCAGTTAATCTACCTACACCACAGATACGCCCTTCCCCCAAAGCACACTTCACAGTAAACAGACTGACTGTTCTAAATTAACATTCAAAATCCACACACAAACAATAAACAATTGATGATATGAGCACAGAAGGGTTTCCTACAATCAATGCGCTAAATTTTGAGCAACAAAAAATGGCTCAAAAAGGCTTTTTTAACAGCTGTTAGAAGATTTGAATCACAGAGCTCTGAGAGGAAACTGTCTCCATCTTCCACTACACACACACACACACTACACAGAACTGAGGCTGTGCAGAACAAGCTAGAGCCCATGTGACCTTGCAATCCCATGAAGCACTGCAAATTCACCTTGGAGCTCAATAACAAGATGAAGTGATGCGAAGTACATTGATTTCAATGTACTTTGCCTTAAAATTGGTGGAGAAGTGGTTTAGGGAAGGTGGAATAACATGAAGTCATTGGTTTAAATGGACTTCGCATTCCCCATTATGATGCAAAGTACTCCGCTTCGTGTTGCAGAGCACTTCACGGATTCCGCGTTACTCCACAAATCACTCCGTGGGAGCGAATTTCACCCACTTTGCCCACCTCTACTCATAATTCACTGCTCCTGTTTGTCTCAAAATGGTGAAGGGACCCTGCCATTTCAAGAGTAGTTTGTTCTCTGTGGAGGGAAGGAGTAACATCACTTTAACCCCTGACTGAAATGCTTTAGTCTTCAAACACTGGTCGCATCTTTCTTTCTGCAAGTCTTGCTTCTGTTTTAAGCTCTGGTGTGCCAATCTGATATACCCCACCAGGCATTTGTGTAACTGAGTCATGTACTCTACCACATTAAGATGTCCCACCTCCTTCCCTTCTTCCCAGTGTTCTTTAACCACATCCAGTGGCCCCCTTGGGTTCCTCCCATACAATAATGAAAAGGAGATAAACTAGTGAAAGCTGGAGGGATTTCTCTGTAAGCAAAAAGTAAATATGGGAGGTACCTATCCCAATCTTTACCTTTTTCTTTTACATGCTTCCTCAACATTCTTTTTAATGTCTACTTAAACCTGTCTATGAGGCTGTCAGTCTGTGTGTGGTATGGGGAACTATAGTCTGCTACCATGCCCAGCAGATGGTACAATTCTTTTAGCAGGTGTGCATTAAAATTTCTCCCCAATAAGTATTTTCTGGGGGATTCTCATGTGGCTAAACACTTTTGCTAGCTCCTCTGCTATCCTTGGATCAGTGACATTTCTCATGGGGATAGCTTCTGAGCAGCAGGTAGTGTAATCACATATTAACAGTACAAATCTGTTACCCTTGGATCCCTTTTCCAGGGGGCCCACTACATCCATGGCTATCCTGTCAAAGGAATTAGTCACAATGGGGATGGGTTGTAGTGGTGCTTTATCCTATTTTCCTGACTGAGCTACTTTCTGACACTCAGCACATGCTTTACAATACTCAGTTATGTTCTTATGGATAGAAGACCAATAAAACTTGGGTAATATCCTATTCAGGGTGCTATCTTTGTCTACATGGCCTGCTAGAGGGCGGTCATGCATCAGATACATGATTTGGGAGCGGAATTTTTTGGAACCATTGGTTGGTGTACTACCTCTCCAGTTCTGGGGTTAGTGTATTCTCTGTACAGCATTCCCTGCTTTACAACAAACTGAAGAGTACCTTTTCAGCTCCCTTCCCCATCTGTGAAAAGAACAATTTAAGTGAAGGGTCTGCTTTTTACTCATGCTGCATATCACATTTAAAAGTATGTCCCAAGTCTGGCTGTGATCCAATCTGCACAGTAGCCATAAAGTGATGTATTTTGATAAGGCTATGTGAGCTGTCTCTTTCTTTACATTAGGACAGTTCCTTACATAATGTCCCTTATTTTGGCACCCATGACATACAATCACTGATACTGGAATTCACCCCCCTCTCTCTGCTCTCCAGTCTTGTTTCATTGGGGCTAGATTTGACAGTTTATAAGTAAATAGCTTTCCTACTGGATTCCTGGTGGTTGTAGCTGCTGATGTCCCATGGAACCCTCTGGGTCTGGATAGTCGGTCTGTCAGGTAGTCTTCCACCAACACAATGGTTTTATCAGTGGAATCAGGCTTATGTTCCCAAACCCAAAATTGTACTTCCTGGGGTAAAACTTTAATAAACTACAATAATTACTGCCTCCAGCAGTTGGTTCTTGTTCTTGTTATCTGGCTGCAACCACTTGTAGCAGAGCTCCTTGAGACAGGCATAAGTCTCTCGTGGGGTTTCCAGTGACTGCATTTTAAGAGATCTAAACCTCTGGCAATAGGTTTCAGTGTTTATGTTATAGTGCCTGAGGATCTCCTGCTTCACACGGTCATAGTCCTCTGCCTCTCAGGAGTCCATGCATCTATAAACCAACTGGGCACTGCCTGTCAAGTGCAGTGCCAGTTGAACAATGCACTGTTCACTTGGCCATGTGCATGTTCGAGCGATCCTCTCAAATATTTTGAGGTAGGCTTCAATGTCATCACTGTCCAATAGTTTGGACAGTTTAATGCCTCTTGGGCTACTGGTTCTTCAGGTTGTCCTGTATCAATGGCATGCAAGACACTCATGGTATTCGCACATTTGGCATCCTGCCTTCTCCGCTCAATGTCTCTGTCTCTCTCCATCTGCCCCTGTTTTATCCAGTGCCATTTCAACAACTCCCCTATGTTCCCAGGTGGAGCATCTTCAAGGGGAGGTAGTTCCCTTGATTTTTCCTCATCCCTTTGGATCTCTTTGTTATCTCCTATGTCCAGTCCAGGCAGCAACTTTTCTCCCAGTCTGTCAGCCATGTTTCTGGTCAGAACTCTACAGACTTTATTCTCCAGGGTCTCCTCTGGCAACTCCTGGTGCATCAGTCCACCTGGGTGATATCTGCCCAAAAATGTCTCCCTAGCCTAGTACAGACATCTCCAGCAAGTTATCCCACTTCTGACATCATGTCTGTGGAGGGGTTGTGGGATAACAGATGGACCACCACAGAACTTCAGGCTCAACCCACAATCGCTGTGTGATGTTTATTTAAAACACAAGGGATAACCTTAAGCAATGACATATCCATTCTTCAATACTTCAGTTTGCAGCAACACACTATGCATGTCTTTCCTCTGCACTTAGTCAGCACCTACTGACCCACTGAGCTATCTCTTTAGTGAAAATTATTTGATTCCCTATGTTTGTCTTGTGTGTTTAGGTAATGGGGAGCTCACTAAAGAAAAACTCCCAAAACAAGCTAAAGACAAAGAACCCCAATGCAGAAGAACTGAAGAAAGGGTTACACCGAAAGGCATTGGCAAAAAAGCCAAGTTTCAAAAAAACACATCACACATATCCCCACAATGCAGTTGGATCTATATGCAAATCACCATGAAATTTAAGGCTTGTTTAGCTTAAAGCAAGAATGCATGGTGCCAAAGGGCCTCTCAAACGATCTATAATTTACATGCATTTTAAAAAACACAACTGACTTAATTTTTATAATACAGAATCCTAGTAACTTTTTACCTTAATCAAAAACACCTAGTGCTGTGGTATTTTCAACATTTACAGGTTTCATACACATAAAGCATATACTGGATTACTGGATTACTGGATGTGTAATGGACAAAAGAAGACACAAGGCCCATCGTGATTGTCCCCCTCAAAAGAGGGTCATTGTAGAATATGAGTTGATTTAAGCTATTTATCTAACTCAGATTGAAATATATTAAGGGACATGGAATTAATCATCTGTTGAGGAAGTATGTTCCATAATTCCATAATACACATCAAGGTATTTTGTGATATAGTGCTATTGCATACTAAATCCAACAATGAGGAACACAGCCTGTTGTTTTACATCAGCTCGGAGGTCACCACTATAACCTCCCTGTATAAGGACCTGAAAGGAAAAAGGAAAATTAAAGAGGACACTATAGTATAGTCAAGAAAGAGGAAGGGTGCCTATAGGTGGCCAACCCTATGGACTAGAAATTGTAAAGGATAGATTAGGCTAAGAAATAGAAGAACTGCTGCAACAGATTTTAAAAAAAAGATCAATCCGCAAGAGCTGTAGGATCTTCCTGTCTCACAGAGTACTAATTTTCAGGGAGAGGCAGGAAATGGTAGAAAAACCAAGCTGAGACTACACAGTACCAAAAGCCTCCTGGAAGAGGAAGAACTTCAGATGCTCTTATTGGCACCCACAGAGGGGACCTCTCTTAAAGACCTTGGAAGCCTGTTCCACAGGACTGGCCCAGCTATTACAAATGTTCTGTCTCCTATTGATTTTAGCCTTGCTCTGGGAACAGCTAGAAGGCCCACCTTGGAGGAGAGGAGGGGGTAGGAGATTTGGTAGGGAGTCAAGTGGTCACTCAGGTAACCTGATCACTTAGGCTAAAATGCTGCTGAGACATCTTTAGTTACAACATATAAACATGTGATAATAATGATGCATGGCTGTACAGGATGTGCCACACATACACAAGGAAGCATATAATGCAGAAGCACATGTTACTAGGTATGTGTTCTGCTACACCACAGGGTTTCATGGAACAGACCCTTGGCATTGCTTGGTTTCACAATCTGTGCTGTAGAGGTTCAGGGGACATGTGTGAAAGGGAGTCAGTCATGAGACATTCATGGAGGCCCGTGACCTTGTTCTCTGCATTGCATTTGTGCATGGTAAGTCTGTGCAGAATTAAAATACTCTGAATATGTGGAATTTGAATGAACTTTTTTTCATAAGTTCATGAAATTTGTTTACATGGTCATAACTAAGCTATCTACTGAGCTAGAGAGCTAACATTTTGCAAGATTTTATTTTGCTAAGAGTCCTAAGGACATGTCAAATATCATGACATTTTGATGATTAGTTTCAAGGTTTTTTTTTAAGGGGGGACATTTTGTGAACATTTTTCTGACTATACCCTCAGCTGCCTTGGAGCTAGATGTGGCCAAATTAGCATGCATAATCTTCCTGGAATGTGTATAGAAACTACTAAATATGCATATGTTTGGTTTAATAATTTTAATTTGCCTGGGGTTCATATTTCACTATACAGTAATTTGTGATGTTTTCTTAAAATTTCTAAATATGTGGATGCTTGTAACTTCTCTGCTGTTGCAGGTATAGGCTTGAAAATCTGGCAAGCATATCAAATGTCAATGACCCTAGTATCTAACAAAGCTTGACAAATGTGGTTTAGTAATTTTAACTTTACAGTCGAAGTACTGCAAATTATAATTGGCAACATTTTCTCATAAATTCATGGTAACATAATAGATGTCTCCAGAATTTCAGAATTCCACTTGTAGAATTTGATATTCACAAAGCACTTATCCCTACTGCATTTGATAAGCTGAGCTGTTCGTATTTCTGTAGTTCCTTACTTGGTGACTGGGAGAAGGCATTCAGAAGGTACAAAGAAAAGCAGGGGGATGAAGAATGGGACAAATATCAGGAAAAAACTAGAGAAGCCAAGAGGACAGTCGGGTTTGCAAAAGCAGGTATAGAACTGTGCATTGCAGAGATATCTAAGGGAAACAAGATAGGAGGGGTATTTTCAGGTACTGGTGGGGGGCAGGGTAATAGAGGAGCATGGGCAGAAAGTAGCCTTGCAGAATGACTACTTTGACTTGGTGTTCACTAGAGAGAACAGCAGGCCCTTACCTGAAAGTAGCATAAAGGCAGCTGATAGAGAGGCCCCAGGAATGAGGCTGCAGATATTTACTAGCATAGGTCAAACAAGGGTTAGCAGGCCTAAAGGTGAAGAATCCCCAGGGGCCAGATGGGATGCATCTAAGAGTACTGTAAGAACTGGTATTAGTGTTAGCTGAACCCCATATAAGACTATTCAGTGCAGCAAGGGGTGACTCCCAAGGACTGGAAGATGGCAGACATAGTTCTACTGTGCAATGGAAGGGACAAAGAACAGCTGGGAAACTATGAACCCAACAGCCTTACCTCTGCAGTAGGGAAACTGATGGAGACACTAGATAGTGATGACCTTGTGGAATACCTGGAGAAAAACTGGTTTCGGGATAGTACACAGAATAGGTTTGTGATAGCACTGATTGACTGGGTAACCAGGGTAGTTAAAAAGAAGCATGCAGTAAACTTACTCTGCTTCAAGTTCATCTAACTGACTCAGTGCCACACCAAAGGCCACTGAAGAAGATGGCAGATCTGGGAACAGCTAATAAAACAGTAAGGTAAAACACAAACAGGCGCTCCACCTTGCAAATGTCTACAAACATGGTGGTGCACCAGCACAAACTAGAACATTAGCACAAAAAGCGGGGCACCCACCACAGACTAGCTCTACAGTGAACAATGTGTGTTACCCAGACTCTGATAAATCAGATGATTACAAACTATTTAAAATATGAGGTACTCACAGTTTATTTCATGGCACTCTCATTCAAAGTGGTATATAAAAATGGTGCAGTGAAAAACACATACAGGATGCTTCAAAAAGTTAAACAGACAGAGGGAGGCAGTCCCACTAGCAGCAGCAGTTATACCAGTATAACTGCTGATAGGCCTTACGTTTCATCCTGACTGGTCAGGGCTTCATCAGAGGTGAAACCATAGGTGCTCAAAGTCAC
Organism: Neoceratodus forsteri; assembly: GCA_016271365.2. Lineage (NCBI taxonomy): Eukaryota > Metazoa > Chordata > Ceratodontiformes > Ceratodontidae > Neoceratodus > Neoceratodus forsteri. Next base: position 1,649,771,349 of record CM057450.1, read on the forward strand.
ATTATATAGTGCTGCCAGTTTAAAAACTTTTAAAAAAACTCACACAAATTTAAGCAGTTAAAACAGTTAACAATAGTTTTCCATAGAAATCCATAATTAGATAAAAGAGAATACCAATGATTACCCTGCCCTAATTATTATGCTTGTATACAACAATAATAGTAACACTGTGCAGCTAGTCTTCCTTACTAAATACTACATTAAATAACTGAGGGACAGGAAGAAAACTCAGGGGGAGGCAACACAAACAACAACAAATAAAAATTGTCCCGAGACAGGGAATCAAGCCCTAGTCCATCACTGCTCCACCACCCTCCACTGCCTGTGACTCTATACACTGAGCCACAGCAACTGCTCAGACAGCACACTGCCAGCCAGAGGCTTTCACCTCTTCCCTAAAGGCAATATAGCTACAGGGATAGAGGTAATTTATCTTCACTATACTGTCCCTGTAGCTATTTTTCCTTTAGATGTTTTACCCACGCTGTTTGTCCCGCATGGTTGTTGCTTTGACATATTGACCTGGTACAGACAAAAGTAGGGAAATGTGATGTTAGGGTTTCAAACCCTAACACCAGTGCCTCACCACTGAAGCAAATTGGGGTAGATTCTTCCTTGCATTTGTCAACCATAATGCTCACCTCAATGCAGTAACAAAAAAGCTGAGGTGATGGAGACCGGTGTGTATGTTTCTTGAGTGCATAGAATGATGTGAGTGTTATGGCTGATAACTGCATGAAAGACTCTACCCCTCATTTGCTTCAGGGGTAGGGCAGGGGTTTTAAGGTTTAAAACCCTAACATCACATTTCCCTACTTTTATCACTTTGATATGCATTTTCCTACTTTTGTCGCTTTGATAAAAACCCTGACTGTTGCATGAACACATTTTTTTGCACAGAATGTCCTTACTTTTGAGATAGTATAATCATATCCTTATTTGCCTGTGGGCGCGCATGGCCTGTATCCCTCCATAGATGCATATATGTATATCATGCTTCCATTTGTAGGACAACACCAAGCAAATTGCCCAAATACCCTTCTCATTACCCCAACCTCATGAACCCAGTACTGAAATTTTCAAATCCTAGCTGAAACGCTATTCAGTGCCACCACAATGTCATTTTATATCACTGGCACAAAAATACATTTTGTGCAAGATTAAAAAAATTACAGCTGTCACATTCATGAGGTAATATAAAAAAATAGCTATCTTGAAAATTTGAGATGAAAATATGTAAAATTAGGAAAGTTACAAACATATGTGTGTGCAGCTTAATTTCAATAGATGCACATACCTTTGCCATTTTAATATATTTTGACCCCATATTTTTAACATATTCTTCTTATAAGCCCACCTCATGAAAATGGCAGTAAAAATTTTAAAATCCCACCTGAAAGGGGATTTCACCAACCAACCATGAAATCACCTTTCAGGATGGATTAGCATAATTCTACCAACACAGTTCATGAGGTGGGATCCCAAAAAGGCCATGTTGAAAATCTGAGCTCAAAATATACAAAAATGGCAAGTTATGCCACAAAGTTGAAAGCCCCATTGAAATGCATTAAAGCTGCAAACAATAAAGGATTTCCCCTCATAAAAAAGGATGACGTGATACGAAAAAAGATTATTTTTTCATATCACTAAGCACAAAAAAATATTTCTAATGTTAACAAAATAACATTTTAAGGGCATCTCTCCAACAGTTAAGTGTAGAATCTAGCTAAGAGGTCCCAATAAGCAAGATACATGTGTTGGTCGCTGTCTAGAATGTCATTTTCGTGGCTTTTGAAGTGTTAATTTTAAGGGAAAAACAGAAAACAAGATTGCAGCAAATGAAAAAGGATTCTTCCCTCATGAAAAAGGATGGCATCATATGAAAAAAGAAAATTTTTTGTGTCAGACTTCTATCTTGAAGTGCTTACTAAGCATGCTCACAAACAATTTTACAAAATTTTAAAATTAAATAACTCTGGAACAGAGTAATATTTTTTCACCAAACCAGCAAAATATACATCTTTGAGAGTGGCCCATTCTAGTCTGAAAATTTCAGAACAAAAATCTGAACCATCTGGGTGCTACAGGTGTCACCAGAAAACCCAGCAAAACCAAAAAAAAAAAAAATAATTTTTGAACTATCCAGAACTCAGAATCCACATATCAGAGTAAAACGAAACTTGCCATATTTACAGACCTACCACAAGAGACCAAGTATGCAAAATTTGATGCAAATCCATTGAACAGTTGTGAAGTTATTAAAGTGCAAACATTGGGATTTAACACCGAATTACATGCTCAACCTTAACTATAGGGGCACTATCGTGCTGTCTGCAATGTGGGAACCAAGAAGATTTGTGCCAAGTGCAATGTGAAAGTGACCACTGTTGCCAGGAGTACATGATGCAGGACATGCATTCATGGGAAAGGTCTCAAGATGAGCATAAGACTCATTACCATGCAGATCCCAACCAGTGCTGTACTGAGTGCCACAGGTAGAGAAGGAATTAGAAGTGGCCAGCACTGCAATAGATGGTGCCTTGTACAGACATTCCTGACCTCCTGAAACAAAAGCATAGGTCAGATGTCACCAATACAGGATAGCATATGCAGTAGAGGTAGCAGTGTTCTAGCTGCAGAGGGAAGGAGGTGGAGAAAGACCACAATAACAGACATTTCATAGAACAGCCACCTCTGTATAAGTGCAGAGGGCTGCTTTTCACTCTCCCTGATTATTAAATAAGACAGAGGTGACATCAGGACAGGGCATCCATTCACAATCTGGTGAATATACTGGAGGACAACCTAGAGACACTGACACACAGAAGGTGGCCTCTGACCCCTGAGGAAACAAGGTTATGGCTGCTTCTGTATTCAATGGGTTCTGGTCATTTCACCATGCCAGAAAGGATATATTTGCTGTGACATAGTCCATAGTGTCATGTAAGACAATGCAGGTCACCAATTCCCTGGTCAACATTTCAACCAATGCACTAGGTTTCCAAAAACTGCAGAAGTAAAGCAGGCACTTTTTCATCATTGCAGGCAGGCTAGGAATGACAGATGCACTCAACTGCAACCATGTATCTGTCCATGCTCCTAGTCATAATCAGTATATGTATTGCAATTGTAAGTGCTTCTATTGTATGAAAATTCAGATTCTAATATATCTTCCACAGACCACACTGTTACAAAATTTATGACAAAATCCTGCTTTTTGGGTTCAACCATGACACATTCAGATTGGAGCATTGTGGCTGACATGCTTTACTGATGGGAACCACAGCGCCGGAGGGCATACTACTAGGTAACATGTAACTGGAGTGTGACAGGGTTAAATATGCAAAATGTGTTAAATGCAAGGATCTGTTCTAGCCTCTCCTTTTCTGTCTCTTGTCTGTCTGACTGTGCAGTCAAATTTTCTTGTGAGACATAGGAACTGATCATTCTGTGCATCTCACAATTCTCCCCCTCCTGCTATCTCCATGTCTTCAACTGATATTCTCTGCTTTTCTATCTTTTCTTTCCCCTTGGCTATCTGTGGTTATAAAAATATATTTGAAACTGTTTGTATGAAACTGGGATCCCTTGCTTTGAATATATATATATATATATATATATATATATATATACAGTAGTTATACTGGTGAAATGACTGCACAAAGCTATTTGGAAGTGATAGGGTTAACCTTGAGATGCAGCACAAGCTCTTTTCCAGAGCTGCCAACAGGAGGTCAGTTCTGGGACACCGTGTTCTATTTTGTTTCACCTGCAAGGAATTTGACAAAGTTCTGATGCACTTTGTGAGAAACAACATGCCTCTTAACAATATGAGGTTGCAGAAATTAATTGCCAAGCAAATACTTATTATGAAAAGAGCAACAATATGTATTTTAGAGGGAGAGACTGAAACATAGAATTAGACATACCCTCAGATGAAGGACTTTATTTTCTCTGTTTGTATTGCCTTTGTAAACAATTATACTATGCTACTTGAGAATTTTATGACTGTTGCTGGTTTCCCTATGCTTCCTGACCTGTACCTCAATGACATAAAGCACCAGTCTCTTTAGCATTCTTAATTGTGAGATGAGCTCTGTGAGAGCTGAAGTATAACGCTGCTCACACCACTACAGTTGCCATCATAGGAGACATTTGATATACTGTACTAAAGATCAGATTTCAGTGTCTGGATATGTAGGGTGGAGCCTGTAATACACCCCTGAAGTTTTGTGCGAGGTGGGTTAAGCCTTATAAGTAGCACATCAATAAGGCGACTCAATAACGGCAAACCAATATTGGTGACTCCACAACAGCGAATGTCATAAAGGTGATATGCACTTAATGGCGACTGATATTAAATAGTAACTGGTCACTAATGGTGGCTCTGAGGTGCGCCACTACCCCAGTGTCCAGGTGTGTCTCAGAGTTAGAATCATTAAAATAGTAGGGGGTCGAGGGGCTCAGCTCTCAATGGGGTTTGTGGGGGCAGAGCCCCCCACTCACATCAATAGGCAATAGGTGCGTAGCTGCAGGCCAGATGCCCAGTATAGCTGCATACCTTGTTAGTCAGAAGGGGCATTCTCTGCTACAGCATGGAGGGCACATCTATTGCCATGTCAAGGTGGTGCCTCCTAAGGTTTACTGGAGGTGTGTGGTGAGTCACAGGTTGTGGTGTGTTGCCAGACTGCATATCACTGAAGATGACACCATGACAGTAAAGGCAAGCTTTTTGCTATTTAATACTGGTAGCCGTTCATTGCGGTCGCCGATTATGCATTTTGTGCATATGGATTCGCCATTTTGACGGGTGCCACGTTTATGCCATATTATACAATATTATAGTGCAATGATGGCTATTACTGGAGATGGATAATGCAGACTGGTATGATGACAGATTAGAGGATGAGGCTGAGTGACAGGACCTTGTCCAGTGAAATAGGGATGGAGCTGCAGAAGGGGAACAAGTGTCCAGATTGTAGTGCAGTATTTGACAGATTAAGTAATGCACAATCACCCCCACATACAATACCAACTCCCTGAATACATTCCCTCCAAACTACAGTACGATTAACACCTGAATACATGTAGCTGCCCCTGGTGTGTATTACCCTCATTGTTTGTATACACTCATCCCTTCCCAGGCTATTTACTGGCACAGCGACACACACATATCCTTCATGTAAAAACTAAGCTTTTCCATTTGCTGATTATATCCTCAGCCCACTAGAGGCATCACATTATTCTGTTTTTCTTTCAGCTTCTCTCTTATTCATAATACAGCTGGTAGCTGCCACTGTGGTAAGGCACCTTGAATTGGTTCCTTCTTATTAAAATACACTGGTAGCTGTCACCTTGGATAGGCACCATGAATTATCACTTATTTTATCTAGTTTTTCTATCTTACTTAAATACACTTGAGTGCTGTCACTGTGGTCAGGCATCTTAAGTTGGCTCTTTCCTATTAAAACACACATAATAGCTGTCACCTTGGATAAGCATTACAAATTTAACATTTTTCCTTTTTTTTTCCCCACTTCTCTACCTGCTGCCAATAGTTCAATTTTCCCCAGATCCCCCCAAAAAGAAAACACCAGACCAGTATGTGTGGGTGCTCAGATTCTGTAATTAATTTACTTAAATTCTTGATTTCAATCCACAAATTCATGCATCTATATACATTGAACATAATCCATACAACAGTACATCGCTCCAAACCATTTAATCATGCCAACATTTCATTTGTTAAAATTACTGTCAATTTATTCTTTGTCTTCCCTTATCTTCTTCTTCTCCCCCCCAGATGTACATCCTGGGGGCTGCCTTTCTTCATTCTCTTCTGTTCAAAGGGGTAAGAGCATACACACTGTACCCCTGCTTCTTGTAGTGCTGCCTTACGTCTTATTTATTATTTATTTACCCCCCCTTTCCCCCAGACTATCTTCCCCCTCCCCAATTTTACATTTTCATTTTCTTTTTTGCCATCCCTGCTGACCACCTTTAGCAGTCCTGGGTCCACTGCTCTCCACCTTCAGCATCGACCATACCTTCCCTTTCACTTACATCAGGGTGGAAGGGCAGAAAATTCTCTTTAAGTGAATTTGTGAGCTCAAAGGGCCTGTACATGGCTTTAAATACCCTGGTTGCTCACCCCCCCCAACCATCCAATCACTTCTTCCCACCTCACCTCTGCTCTGACCTCATGACTCCTCCCCTTCTGACCTCACTTACCTCTCTTACTCATTCCTCCCTCCCCCCTCCTTTCCCTGCCAATCAACCTCCTTACACACCCACTACCTTCTCTTGGTCTGCCCCTTTAATTGGGCAACCCTCTTTGTCCCCAGATCCCCCCAAAAGAAAACACCGGACCAGTATGTGTGGGTGCTCAGATTTGGCAATTAATTTGCTCAAATTCTAGAATTTAGGGAAGTAACTCACACCCTGCAGTTCTGTGCATTAACTCTTGCCCCCAGCCTCTCAGCTGCTACTGTTGATCTTTGTAAAATTGCTGTATATAACTGCTGTTTACTTTGAAAACTGTAGACTGTCACTGAAATTCTGTACACTGTGTCCTGTACTGTACTACCAGTATGTATTGCCTTGCTTTATGTAACTAACTCCGGGTTGCCCCTGACAAAGGGACCCTCGGGCCCAAGTGGGCTTACCCGGTTAATAAAATTTAATAAATAAACAAATCCACAACATTCATGCATCTATATATATTGAACATAATCCATACAACATTATGCCACTCCAATCCATTTAATCATGCCAACATTTCGTTTGTTAAAAATACTGTCAGTTCATTCTTTGTCTTCTCTTATCTTCTCCCCCCCCCCAATGTACATCCTGAAGGGCTGCCTTTCTTCATTCTCTTCTATCCAAAGGGGTATGAGCATACACACCGTACCCATGCTTCTTGTAGTGTTGCCTTATGTCCTATTTATTATTTATCCCCCTTTTTCCCCCTAGCCTTTCCTCTCCTCTCCTCAATTTTTCCACTAGTCCACCTTCCACTTGTGATGGATGGTGGACTTCCCCCTTCTTAGCCAATTCTCTCCCACATCCAGGGCTCAATTGTATTGACAATTTCAGTGTTAAAGATAGCTAGGCCTAACCTGGAGAGGTGTACCCCATTCCTCCCTCCCTATAAAAATCCACTATCTGCTCTGTCATGCCCCTGCATATGATCTTACCCCCCATCTCCAAAAACAACCTGCCCACCTTGGCATTCAGGATCCTCTTGGCACCATCCATGGCCTTGTGTTTTTTGACGTGTGTCTCCACACCCTCCTTGGCACTATGTCTGATCACTCCAGAGTAACCTCTGGCCACCATCCATGTATCTTATTAATGTCCTCTTTAATGTGATAATATATGTCCAGCCAAGGTCTGGCCCCCAGGTTGTTCCCTACTAAATGGATAATTATAAGGTCCAGGAGGCTGTGATCCTTTCTCATCTCCCTCAGTACTGGCAGCAACTGTGCCCATTTCATGCCCCGAATGCCTCTCCAGGTCAGCTTGATCTGATTAATGTCCAAATATAGCTACTCCCCCCCCCGAGCCTCCTGGATGTCCACCTCTCAGCCCAATGGACAAAGGAGTGACCTCAAATCCAGGTCTCCAACCTCCTTGTTCATCTTGGATAAATCATAAACATAGAGAGCGTTAGATACCCATCCTCATCCTCATCTATGTCCCATATCCCTTTATCTAACAAGACTCAGTCCTTGGACAAAGCAACCCTTCCCCTCCCATCATTTTATTATGCAATGAACCACCTGCTTGATTGGAAATAAAAGAATCATCATTATTCAAGTTCTTTCACATCATGGACATATCTTTTAAAACAGTTGGAAAACCACCTCCCCTTTTGCTTGATGTCCCCGACAGTGCCATCCTGGGCTGCCAGTACTGATACTGCTCCAATGCAGAAAGAATGTGAGGAATATTCACTCAGGTCCTCCCCCATAAAAGCTAGCCCCTTTATAAGTACCGCTATTGCCTGCGACTCCATGACCGGGGCCCCATCCCCATGCAAAAACATCAAAGGGTTTTTATTCCATGGTCGACCTGCTGGATACGCATGCAGGACCCCCACTGGACATATGGCCCCATTCATATGTCTCTGTAACAGTACCCTATGCTCTTTTCCCACCTGGTCAGTCTTTGACCTCCTGAGGAGCACTGATATGCCTTCCTCAGTCCAGATCGTATCTCCCCACTGCAGTCCCACAGAACTATCCATTTTCTCATGCCCTATGACCTCACCGACCCGAAAAGCCCTGCTGTACATGACGGCGTATACTGCCCGAAATAAGACCACTTCACTACTAGATGTACATACCCTGTGTAGTACCCCTAGCAGCCACTCCAACAGCACCTCAGTAAGTGGTCTTCTGTGGTCCTGAAACCTGTGTGCCCCCGAAGTCAGCGTTGCATCATACTTCTTATCACATTGTGCTTTGTGGTATCCCCCCACCCTCTTAGGGTAAACACCTGGCCTACTGCCATCAAATGAACCCCCATGGCTTCATGTGCCATCTTATTTCTCCACCTCACCACTATAAATTTTGTCACCTGGTCACCTGACACCACCCCACTTACTTGCAGCCATGTTTTGCTTGAAAGGCTTGGAATGCCCTCCAGGAGGTTTCATATGCTTTAAGGGTCCTGGGGGACCAGGAATTGTGAAACAACTGTTCAGCTCCATCAAGCCAATCTTCCAGTCGCAGTCCAGGATTGCTATCTGCCCCAGCTCTGCTCATGGAGTAATGATAAGAAACTTGTCCATCTGCAGGCAGGAGTGGCAATCAGCTATCACATGATCTATACAGTCAATGTGCCTTACCCTAAATGACATAGTCAACATCAGCCCCTTAATACCAGCTGCCTTAGTACTCTTATGACCCTTTCGAACATTGCCTCCCGCTTGTTCAGCACATCTACGACTGCCCTGTTGTCACTCCAAAAAGTGACCTTCTGATTCCTAAGGGCTTCCCCTCACACCTCCATTGTTACCCATATGGGGAAGATCTCCAAAAAGGTGATATCCCGTGTCACCCCCACCCTCCCCCACATGCTGGGCCAGGCCACTGCAAACCATTTCCCCCAAAGTAAGCCCCCATTCTGATGCCCCCAGCTGCATCCGTATATAGCTGTAGGTCCATGTTAAAGACCCATTCTTCCTGCCAGAAAGTCCTCCCATTGTAGTTGCTCAAAAACTTCTATCACACCTGGAGGTCTTCCTTGGTTCCCCAGGCTATGTCCACCCAATGATGAGGCCTAGAGATGCCTTGAGTCACCCTAGTCAGGCATCGTGTAAATGTGCGCCCTGGTGCAATGGCCCTACATGCGAAATTCAGATGACCCAACAACTGCTGCACCTGTTGAAGCTGCACCCTGCATCAGGACTTGCCCTCTCCTAGCAGTGTTTTTAACTTTTTCACCTTGGGCTCGGGCAGCCTAAAAAGCTCCCCCATGGTGTCTATCTCAACACCCAGGAATTCTATCGTCAGACTGGGACCTTCCAACTTGTCTGGGGATAACGGCACCCTGAGCTCCTTGCACATTGCCACAAAATCCCTCAGCATCTCCTCTGCCTGTTGCCTCCCTTCCCCTAGCAAGAGAAAATCATCCCGGTAGTGGATCACTACCCTGTAACAATATCTCATCTGGAAGGACCATTGCAGCCATGTGCTGAACATCTCAAATGTAGCACATGCAATCGAGCAACCCATGGGCATGGTTTTATCAAAATAACATCTCCCCCCAACCTGGAATCCCGGTAGATCCCAGTCCTCAGGCCATACCGGTAGCAGGCGGAATGCTGCCTCGATGTCTGTTTTTGCCAGCCATGCTCTCCTCTTTGCCCTTATCAACCTGACTGCTTCCTCTAAGGTTATGTAGGCCACCATGCTGTACTCTTTGATAGGATCATTGACTGAATCATTATCTGGATAAGACAGGTGGTGTATCATCCGGAATTCCCCTGGCTGCTTTTTTTTGGGACTAAACCCAAGGGGGATATCCTCATATCTGGTAAAGGTGGATGACTGAATGGGCCTTCCACCCTGCCCGCCGTTATTTCCTTCTGAGTCTTCTGCTCTAGCACTGTTTCCCTACCCCTTACTGACTTCAAGTTCTTTGCCCTTGTCTTTTTTCTGTCTCCTTGGAAATGCAGGCTGAATCCCCTCTGAAAACTGTCTAGAAGCATGCAGGCTGCCTCTTCATCCTGGTAATGTCTCACCCAGTCTGCCAAGACATCAATTTTAATAGGGGTGTCAGCCAGCCAAAATGATCTGCCTGTGCAGTCCTTAACCATCCTCATGGCAGCCGTAGAAGGCTTGTCCTCAGCCCCCACCTACCCCCCTGCCTCTAGCCTCCCTCCCCCACTGTTGCCCCCTATGCCCCGTATGGTTACCCCAAAAGGACTGGTTGTAGCCCACAGTATGGTTCCCAGTCCCTTTGTCCCAGCTATACCTGCATTTTGATGCTGAGTGGTTAGTCCCAAATTTTGAGCAGGCGTGGCAGAAATTACAATTTGGCCAAGAGCAGAAAGCCCCATTATAACCCCAGCAGCACTTTTGGCCTGCCCCAATTTTCTTGTCCCCTTCACTATCCCTGCTGGTCGTGCCCATGCAAATCTCCAACCACAGGTCAATCTGCCTGGCATCCCATTTGACATCCCCAAAATAAGCCATTCTCTCCCTAAATTTCTCGGCAGATGTTTGTTGTTCTGTATAAGAACATCCTGTCTGCTGTGAATCACCTGTATGGGCTGGTTCCTCAGGTAGAACCTGAGCCTCCTGGTTATAACTATTGTCACTATCTGTGCCACTATCTGTGTTATATGTATAATACTGCGCAGAGGCCTGGGCTGGCCGACCACGTGGTGCCAAAGTCACCCACCTGCACCATGCAGCCCTACTCAACAACCGGGCCCTCGTTTGTTGCAAAATTGCATTACTTCCTCTCCTTTCTTATCCTTATTCCTTCCCAGAGATATCTTGGGCCATGGCCCGCTCCCACTCTGCCAATTGCCTTGCCACGGCAAGCCTGATGTCCTTTTGATAAAGCAAGTTCTCACCCTCCGAGCACTGACCACGTGGCCTATCACCCACTGCAGCAGAAAAAGCTCCCAAAATGTCTCAATTTCCACCTTGTTTGGTGTTTTTTCCCATCGGCCTCACCATCATAAACCCTTTCTCTATGCCATAGCCCATAGGCCAAAAAAACACCAGTGATCTTTTTTGTTGGCTGCCGACATGGCCCTGGTCCGATCAACCACATGGTGATGACATCAGATGTCATCACCATGTTTTCTGCTGATGAGCCTAGCCCCTTCCGAACATGCCACCTTTCATCAGTCTCTCCAACCGTACCAAAAGGGATCTGGTGCCTAAATTCCCCATCAGTCTCTCACACCTTACCAAGGAGGGCTCCATCTGTCGGACCTGCTCGCCACTTGGATTGGACCCAGACATGTTCCCTTCAATCCACTGAAGCCCCTACCTGGAAACCAAGTGGCACCTCCTCATCAACAAACTTCCCCTCTGCCTGTGTGCTGTGTGCCTCTGTGACCTGCTGCCAGGTGAAGGCGTGCACCCGTTACCCCTGACAGTTGACTGGCTGCCTTTTAGCTAGCCTCCCTCTCCAACTCCCCAGCTCCCCGAGCATTTATCCTCTCAAGTAACCACCAAGATCCATGACAGCAGCAATAACTTTCTTACTCTGCATTTCTTTTTCCTCTGCATTTCCATTTATTTTTGTTTTTTTTGAACTTGCCTTGTTAGTTCGCATCTGAAATACTCACTTCGGTCATCTCTCAAGATGATAAGCCCAGACTACCAACACTTAGTTACCACTACTGTCATTAGCTGTGAGTGTAAGAAACCCAGATTATATTAACTTCAAATCCCTATTGTTATAAAATAGTCCACTGGCTCTGAAATAAGTAAAACTGAACTCAGCAATTAATTAATCTTTTAAATTACCAACACTGACGTGCTTTCCAGAGAAAATTCTCTTTATGCAAATTTGTGAGCTCCCAGGGCCTGTACATGACTTTAAATACCCTGGTTGCTCACCCCTCTCTCTCTCCCTCCCTAACCATCCAATCACTTCTTCCCACCTCACCCCTGCTCTGACCTCATGCTCCTCCCCCTTCTGACCTCACTTACCCCACCTACTCATTCCTCTCTCCTCCCTTCCCCCCTTTTCCCTGCCAATCAACCTCCTTACACACCCACTACCTTCTCTTGGTCTGGCCTGTAGACAATGTGGTCTGCCCCTTTAATTGGGCTACCATCTTTGTTCAATGAATTGCTAATTGGCTCTTTCAGGGCATAATGTTTCTGCTAGCTCTGCTAATATCCCTGTTTTCAATTACCCTCTTCACATATGGCAAGCGCACTCCTCTTGGTTGCACACACTACACAATTTTAAACCCTTTTATTGCCACTAATCCACACCCTCAGTGGGACCATACAACTAGGGGACAGGCACTGAAAATGGTCTCTCCAAACTCCATTGAATACCGCACCTTCCTAATTTTTTGTGCTTCCTCCCTCTACCAAATTTCCAGCTTCAAAAAAACAATCACCCTTAAAGTGCAATTCGCTAAGTCACCACCTCAAAGTGCACAAGATCTCCATGAGACACCACATACGGCAACTAATCTTTCTGTTCCTCCTCTGCTCAGGCAATATAGAATTCAACTCTGGTCCAGCCCCCCCCCCCCCACTCACCTGCTGACTCTGCTTCTGCCAAAGTGCTAAGAATAATGCTTATAAGCGTCTACAGCTTACAAAAGAAAATAACAGATGTTCAAGCTTGGGTATCCCATTCTACCCCCCGATATTCTGATCCTAACAAAACTTGGCAGAAGTGCACCACCACAGAAAAAGCACTAGCCCTACCATCGTATTCCATCTATTGTGTTGACAGACTCACGGGGGGGGGGATGGTCATTCACGTTAAAGATAGGCTATCTGCCTCTGTCCTACATGCCATATCCAAGATAAAGGAATTTGAATGCCTGGCTTTAAAAATATCCATCTCTTCTGCTGAAACCATTAACATACTAGGCTGCTACAGACCACCCTCTGGGGGTCTAGATTTACTGGCTCATCTACAAAACTTTCTAGACTTAAATGCAAATGAAACATTTATTATCTGTGACTTGAATCTGGACCAGTTCAGCTCTAAATCGACCCCTTTAAAGAATCTTTGGGGTGACCTCAGTTAGAGTCAGATAATTACCAGAATAACAAGGCCAAACCATAGAAATCACACCACTGGTTCATTACTGGACCTAGTCATTAAAAATAGACCTTATAAAATAGCACAGGAAGCTATATTCCACAACGATCTCAGTGATCACTACATAGTAGTGTGTGTCAGGAACCTCTCGAAATATATTTCCACCAGCAAATGTGTTATTAGGTGGAGTTTCAAAAGGTTCAACCCAACCTACTTTCTGGCAGACCTAAGGGATATTAACTGGCAAAACTTTTACCTAGCAGCTACAGAAGCCACACACATTCTCAATTCCACCATTACTCACATCATAAACAAGCATGCCCCACTAATTAGCCATAGAATTAAAAAAAACCTTCTGTCCCTGGTTCAACGGGGACATTGAAAAAGCTTTATTAAAAAAGGGATCAACTCTAGGCCACCAAGAGATGCATTAAATCCAATAGCAACTAAACAGTTTTTAAGGTTTGCCACAATGCCTGCACTAGGCTCATAAGAGACACAAAAGAAAATTACTATCTGAACGTTATTGAATCAGTTAAAGGGAACCCTGCTAAAATATAGCGCACCTTCAAATCAATTGAAGGCTGCGAAAATCCTCCATCACTACCTGAAAAAATTAGCTGACAAGGCTCCTTTATCACTGATAAGTCTGAAATACTCAATAAACTCAATGAACACTTCGCAATAGCAGGCCTCACCTTCGATTCCTCCAGTGCGGCCGCCCTGCGCACAACCATCCTACAATCGGCAATGGATTCTAAATCTCCTATTGATGCTACCTTCAACTACTCTACCATTACATATAAACAAGTCGAGGATCAATTACTTAAACTGGATACCAAAAAGAGTACTGATGCAGATAACATCGACCCTTTCTTCCTGAAGTTAGGATACCACGTCCTGACTGCACCAATTACACACCTATTTAATTTATCGCTAACAGAAGGAACAGTTCCTCATACATGGAAGGTAGCCCACTTACTATCCCTCTTTAAATCTGGTGACACTACTGACATGAATAACTATAGGCCTATATCGATCTTACCAGTCCTCTCAAAAATCTTAGAAAAACTGGTTAGTATCCAGGTCAGGGATTTCCTTGAGACTCACCATCTCCTAAACCCCTTACAATCTGGGTTTAGAAGTCAGCACATCACCATATCTGCCTTATCTAAGGAAACAAACCTAATGGTTGCCCCTCCCCCCCCCCGTCCATCACAACCCTTCTCGGTGAGATGCTTGGAGTGGTGGATAGGTTCAAATATATGGGTTTTATGCTTGACTTGCATGTTTTGTTTTATTCCACCTTGAGGCGCTAATAAAAAAATTGAAACTGAGGCTGGGCTTCTTTTTCAGAAATAAATCTTTATTTTCCCAGACATCCAGGAAGAGACTAGTCCAGGCCACCTTCCTGCCTCTCCTGGACTATGCCAATATCATTTATAACAGTTGTGCAGCCACCTATCTCCACAAACTGGATACTTAGCGCCAGCTAGAACCCATCATTGTACCTAATATAAGGATGTCAGTTGGACTTCCCTGACCACCAGGAGAATCACGCATATCTACATCTGGGTATACAAAGCCCTCATAAATAAACTACCTCCCTATATTACAACTCTATTCCATCGATCGCATAGTGTGTACACATTAGGGAAATGCTCGTATATATATCCCTAGACATCCCTAAAACATGCACACACTGTGGCAATGTAGCCATTAGTTATATACTCTCCACAACTTGGAATAAACTGTAATCAGCTCTAAAGCTCCAATCCCTAATCCAATTAAATGTGTTTAAAACCCTCATTAGCAAAACTTCTACTGACACCTGTCACTGCACTTAACCTCCGTTCTCCCCACCTTTCCTACTTCTTCCTCTCTTCCATATCTGTTTTCAAAGTAGTGACTGTTATGCCTGTTTCTTACTTGAATCATAACAATCTGTGTTATATTACTGATACCCTGCATTGTACCTTACATTGTAAACCCTACCATAAGCCTGCATTCCGAATAAGAAGTCTGTAACACTGTACTTACCTTGTAAGGATTTGTCTAGTGCACTTACCCGGTCAACAAAAACTAAATAAATAAATAATAAATAAATTTAACTCATTGTATGTAAAGCGCTTTACTTTGTATGTTCAGATATATTGTATCCTCTCTAACTCATTGTATGTAAAGCACTTATAATTTGTTATCCTGTTAAGTTTCTGCATGTCTGTACTCTCCCAGGCTGTGCCTGAAAATAGTCATTTTATGGCTAGTGCACTTACCTGGTTAACAAAAGCTAAATAAATAAATTATTAATCATTGCCACTCCTCTGAAAACCTGTGTATATTGTTATCCTATTGTTTTTGCCAGTATCTGAGGGTACTGATTGCTGACTGTAAATAGTTTTAATATTGTAAATATCCATTTCTCTGTATATTGTTCAGCTCTCTGTACACTGTTCTGCGTATTGTAAATGTATTGTTTTTTGTCATTATCTGAGGAGACTGATTGTTGGACTGTAAATAGTTTTAATAAAGAAAATAATGTATATGTAGTGGTGCATTACTGGTGAGTAATACCATTGAGAGGTTCTGGACATGTAGGAAGCTTGAGAGGTTCTGGTGTCCAGAACCTCGAGATGTTATCACTCACCGGTAATGCACCCGGTACATACTCATTACTTTTTTTAATATATGGATCAGGTGTGGAAAGTTTTGTAGCTGCTTGAGAGCAGTTTAAAACTTAAGAGCACTGCTCGTGATGCAGGTGAGGAGGTTTCAGCTAATGGTCCTAGGCGGTGAGTCATGAGAAGGCAGTTGGTGGCACGGTGCTCCAGATAGTGATGTTGCTTGTCATAAACAGCGAAATGTAGGTCACCAAAATGTCCATGGTGGAAAACAGGACTGCAGTACGCAGTATAGAGAAAAAAAAATGCTGTGACGAGCTCCGAGAATTTCTCTCGCTAAGCAAGAGAGAGAGAGCCGTCATGTTTTCTGCATTGTTGTGCCCACCCACACATGAAAAAGGGCTAATTGGAAGACATGTTTTAGAGATGTTGGGAGGGAAACTAGCACTTGCGCTGTTCTGTTTTGCTGGTAATACTATCGTTCGGGTCCCAAACGATACTATTACGGGACCCAAACAATAGTATTATCACTCCAGAAGTGTACTATTATCACACTGGGAGTGATAGTATTATCAAGATTTTTTGTTGTATGCTTTAGTAGCATATTAAATCACAAATCCATATATTAAACTGTAATATTAATTTCTCTGTATACTGTTCATCTCTCCGTACACTGTTTTTGTTTATTGATTGTACAAGGGACATCCTTGCAAATGAGTTTGCTCAATGGATCTTATCCCTTCACAATAAACTTGAACTTGAACTTGAACACATATATAGTGCTTAAACCTAACCAGCAGGATGGTTCATGACCCCCTGTGTTGTTCCGATGGAGTCCTCCTCATGGTGGGCAAATGGTTATTGGGCTGTCTTCTAGTTGCTCTTGTAAGTTCCGCCTCTGGAGTGCGGTGATTGGATGCAGCAGTTACTTTTTAAAGCAGGAGATGTGTCTTGGCTGGCAAAATGGAAAGGCACAGGTTGCCAAAGCAGCTTGATGGCTCACAATCATCTGTGCTAGTCCAGTGGCATTCTCCTTGTAGTGGGTGTGCTATTACTTCTTTTGTCTGTTTGTGAAGCAAATGCAGGGGCTGACAGGAGACATTCAAGCTACACTTTGCCTAACAAACATCACACAGATGCACCTCTGGAAAAACATGTTAGCCTTATATCACTAACACGGGCACTTTGAGACTGTCAGGTGATATCTTGGGGGATATATATACTGAATTTCATGTTTATACGTCAAGGCATTTCAAAGTTCTTCTGTCCTATGTTTGAGAAGCAAATGCAGGGGCTGACAGGAGACATTAGACCTGCACTTTGCCTAACAAACATTAGACAGATGCCCCCTTTTCAAAAACCCAGACAATTTCAAGTGTAAACTACCCTTTCTGTGTAGAAAACTTCCTCACATTACCTCTTAATCTACCCCTTCCAATTTCATATTGTGCCCCCTTGTTCTAGTACTTTTTCTACATTGGAAAAGGTTCACCACCTGCACCTTGTTTATGCCCTTGAGGTACTTGAAAGATTCAATCATGTCCCCCCGCTGTCTCCTCTCCTCCAGTGAGTACGTTCTGAGGTCCCTTAGTCTCTCCTCATATGTTTTGTAGTGCAAGTCCTGCACCATCTTTGTTGCCCTTCTCTGGATAGTCTCCACCTTATCTATGTCTTTGCACAGGTGTGGCCTCCAGAACTGCACATAGTACTCCAGGAGAGGCCTTACCAATGTTTTATACAATGGCATCACTACCTCCCACCTCCTGCTAGCGATAC
This sequence comes from Neoceratodus forsteri, assembly GCA_016271365.2. NCBI lineage: Eukaryota > Metazoa > Chordata > Ceratodontiformes > Ceratodontidae > Neoceratodus > Neoceratodus forsteri. The sequence continues at coordinate 1,649,789,009 of CM057450.1, forward strand.
CCCTGCCAATGCACCCCAGCATGCCATTGGACCTCCCTGCCGCCTTTGTACACTGCTCTGATACCTTAAGGTCATCAGAGATGATAACCCCTAGGTCCCTTTCCTCCTTGGTGACAGTCAGCTCTCCTCCAACCCGTAGCTGTCCCCAGGGTTCCCGCTATCCAGGTGCATTATTTTGCACTTCTTTGCATTGAACCTCAGTTGCCACATCTCTGACTATCTTTCAAGCTTCTCCAGGTCCCTCTTCATTTTCTGCACCCCTTCTGCAGTATCCACCCTGTTGCAGATCTTGATGTCATCTGCAAACAGGTAGACCTTTCCTTCTAGCCCCTCTGCAATGTCACTGATGAAGACATTGAACAGGACTGGTCCTAGTACTGATCCTTGTGGTACCCCACTGGCCACCCCCCTCTCCCCAGATTGTACCCATTTACCACCACCCTCTGTCTCCTGTCTGTTAACCAGTTCCTAACCCAGTTCACCACCTTGTCTCCCATGCCCAGACTACCCATCTTGTTAATCAGCCTTCTATGTGGGATGGTGTTGAAGGCTTTGTTGAAGTCTAGGTAGACAATGTCTACTGCCCCTCCCTGATTTAGTTCTCTAGTCACCAATCAAAAAAATCATTTGACATGACCTTCCTGCTATGAATCTGTGTTGCCTCAGATCCCGAGCACTGCTGGATTCCATATGTGCCACTATCCTTTCTATTATCAGTGTCTCTATGATCTTTCCCACCACTGAGGTGATGCTGACTGGCCTGTAGTTCTCTGCCTCTTCCCTACTGCCGCTTTTGTGCAGTGAGACTACATGTGCCCTCCTCCAGTCCTCTGGAATGACACCCGTGTTGAATGACTGTGAACAGGACTGCCAGAGGCACTGCTAGTTCCCTTCACAGCTCCTTTAATATCCTCATGTGAATGCCATCTGGCCCCATGGCCTTATCCACCTTCAACTTTGTGAGTTCTTCCAGAATTCTCTCCACTGTGAATGGACTGGTGTCCACCTCTCCTCCTCTTTTGCCTCCGCAACCCAACTGTGGTCCTTGACCCTCCCTCTCCTTAGTGAATACTGAGCAGAAGTATTTCTTCAGTATTTCTGTCTTGTCCAGATCCCCCTCCTTACACTCTCCCTTCTCCCCTTTGAGCCTCACAATCCTCCCTGGTTTTGATCCTTTCACTGATGTACCTATAAAATGCCTTATCCCCTTTGTTTACAGACTGTGCTAAGCCTTCTTCTGTCTGTGTCTTTGCTCTCCTAACAGCCTTCCTTGCTTTCCTTAGACGTTCAAGGTACACCTCCCTCCTAAGCCAAAACAAAATCTTAATGGATTATTTATGGCTTACATTTGGCTGCATATGCAGTGAATTATGTAAATGAGCATTTGCTTACATTTGGATTTCTTTTTATAAAGATTCTTGATATGTTTGTCTTTGTATTTCTCATGTCATTTCTCTCAGAATTCTTTCGTAACTTTTCTTACCAAGAAAACATGATGCCTAGATGCTCTCCTCCCACCTTGGAACTGCTGTCTCTCCTCACCACTCCATATAGTTTGATGGGGGTTGGGGTGGACAAGGCACCAGGCCCAGCTGGCATCCAGCCCAGGGTACTGAAGCAGCTGGCAGAGGTCCTTTCGGGACCTTTGGCAGACCTATTTAATGACTGACTAAACTCGGGGTGTGTACCTCAGGACTGGAGGATGGCTCATGTGGTGCCCCTCCATCAGAGTGGCCCCAAGGATGAACTGGAGAACTACAGACCTGTGAGCCTCACATCTATCGTGGGTAAGCTAATGGAGACTATCCTGAAGGAGAGGTTGGTGGCCCTTCTAGAGGCCAAAGGACTACAAGACAGCAGACAGCATGGCTTCATACATGGCAGATCCTGCCAAACCAATCTGGTGGAGTTCTATGACTGGATAACTAGGCAACTGGACAGAGGCCATGCAGTGGATGTACTATATCTGGACTTCAGTAATGTATTCGACTCGGTGCCACATGGGAGGCTGGGAAGTAAGTTAGAAGGCACAGGGGCGGGTGCAAAGCTGGTGAGATGGGTAGGGAACTGGCTTCAGGGAAGGCAACAGAGGGTGGTGGTGGCTGGGGAGCGCTCACACCCAAGGGTAGTGATGAGCTGTGTTCCACAGGGTTTGGTGTTGGGACCAATGTTGTTTGGGATATTCATTGCAGACATATCATGGGACATCAAGAGCAAGATTAGTCTGTTTGCTGATGATACCAAGGTAGGAGCAGTGGTGGATGATCTGGGGGATGGCAAGGGTTGCAGGATGATCTGGCAAAGCTTGAAACCTGGTCAGACACCTGGCAACTGGGGTTTAATGCCAAAAAGTTCAAGGTGCTGCATTTTGGGATGAAGAACGCAAGGAAGAGTTACCAGCTGGGGGGAGTGCAGCTAGCCCAGACAGAGAAGGAGAAGGATCTGGGGGTGCTCATTACAGGGTCAATGAACAATTCAGCACAATGTAGGAAGGCAGCTACAAAGGCCAACAAAATGCTGGGTTGCATTGCAAGGGGTATATCCTCAAGGAGGGAGGAGGTGATTCTGCCACTGTATCGGTCATTAGTTAGACTGCATCTGGAGTACTGCATGCAGTACTGGCACCCGTATCTGAAGGGGGACATTAAGTTACTGGAGGGGGTCCAGCACAGGGTGACAAAAATGATGTAGGGGTTGGGGAACTCATCATACGAGATGAGGCTGAGGGAATTGAACATGTACTCGCTGGAGGAGAGGAGGGACAGTGGGACATGATTGAAACCTTTAAGTACATGAAAGGAATAAACACGATGGGTACAGAGGGGCTGTTCAAAGTAAGGGAGGGGAAGGACACCAGGGGCATGGTATGAGACTGGAGGGAGAAAGGTTCAGGAGGGAGATGAGGATACACTTTTTTACAGAGATGGTGGTAGCTGGGTGGAATGTGTTACCTGCAGAAGTGGTATCCAGTTGAACAGTGGACTGCTTCAAAAGGGGATGGGACAGGGCAAGGGGGAGGGTTAATGAAGGGGAAGGGTGGAAGGGAGGGGCAGCTGCAGAATAAGAGGTGCTAGCTGTACCTTTGAGCAGACTTGATAGACCTCCAGCCCTTTATCTGCTGGCAAATTTCGTATGTCTGTATGTTTGTGTGTGTTCTACATGGCCATGATGATGAGGGTCTTTCTTTGACAGACTCTTGTGTGATCTCTGACGTTGCACTACTGAAAAACAGGACAAATAAGAGGGCATCAAGTGAGAGCAGACAAATTAACCAAATTATGCATATAATGAAATGGTATGGCATGAGCTATGCCAAGTAATAAAAACACATCTTCTCCTTCTGTCTTTCAGACTGTCATAATGGATGGGAGTATTGGATCCTGCAAACCACACTGGCTTAGTCACTGGACAGTACTTTGCATTACATACTGTATTAAGAAAGAAATGTACCACACAAGAAAATATAAATAAAAAACATATGTAGGCAATAATACCTGACAGTGTGGGTGATACTGGGAAATACCAGACCACCCAGGGGCATAATGAGGCCAGACGCCACATGCGGAAAGCCTTATAGCCCCTGGAAGGTCTAGTATTTCCCAATAACCCCCACCCTGTAGGGTATTATTGCACCTAGAAAATGAGCACTGTAGAAAAAGAAAGTTCAAGAAAAAATTGTTAATAAAAAAATAATTTAGATTAAGTTTTGTAATTAAATGGTTCCTCCGCCTCTATTGGAATGAAAGACTTTTGTCCTAATAGAGACTCCATAGTTAAAAGAAAAAGCCGTTGGAATGTTGTTACTGCCCCCACAGCAGACTGTTTCTGTTTCTTCAGTCGGACCCCCGTCTCATTGTCATGAAATAGTTATGTCCCCCCTTCTGCATTTTATTCTTGTTTCATTTTTATTTGAGAGACTAGCTGTTGTTGTGTTTTATTGTTTTAATAGTGGAACCAGGAGGGGGGGGGGGAGCTAGCCAACCAACATGGTGGGAGGTTAAATCTACAGGAGAGATCAAGAGAGATACTTCTTTCATCCATCCATCAATAGCAGTGGGTTCTGAAAATTCATTCACATATCTGGACTGACTAGTACGGTATGGGCTGCACGCCCATTGGCTCATGCTCTGCACCAATGGGCATGCAGCCATACCGGGCTGTCAGTCAGCAGGCGGCAGGGCAGCAGGCAGGTAGGGTGCTGCCGCCTGCCGGCTGGAGGTGGGGGGCGGGTAGGGGCTCCGTGGGCAGGTGGGGTGGGGTCCACTAGATTACCAGGGATTTCATACTTGGGGATGAGGAATGCCGCCTACGATTGGGCTCCATTTGATCCACTGGACTACCAGGGATATTGGGCTTTGGGGAGATACTGATGCCCGTGATCGGGCTAATGGGGTGTAAAGTTATGCCCGTGATCAGGCTACTCGGGGTTTGGATTGTGTTATGCCCACAATCGGGCTACTCGGGGGGTTGGATGACGTTATGCCCACGATTGGGCTACTCGGGGGGGTTGGATGAAGTTATGCCTGCGATCGGGCTACTCAGGGGGGAACACTGTTATGCCCGCAATTGGGCTACTCGTGGTCCACTGGACCACCAGGGATTGGAGACATCCCTTCCGGGACGTCCCGCGATCGGGCTGCAGGGGGTGTCAGTCCCTGAGGGCTGCTGCCTGGCAGGAGCCAGGTGCAAGTTGTCGGGGATCGGTGCACTTGCATGCTAATGGCATGAAAATGGGGCCGTAATCAGATGCAAATGCCCCCCCATGCGCCTTGTGTAAATTATGGCCCCATTTGCATGTCACCCTTTGAATATCACAGGTGCTGTGCATGGCACAATGGAACTTGCACCACCGCATCTCAATGCTCCACTCTGACCACTTGCGCTGGCGCAGTTCCACTGCGCCATGCACAGTGGGGGTGGCAAGGGAGCGATATTCAAAGCAGTTGCGCCATAGCGTAACTCCATTGAATATCACCCTGGCCACACCCCTGTGCAACTATTTTGAGCGGCGCACAGGCTTGCGCCACAAACTGGCGCAGTTTGAATATCTGGGCCAGTGGCTTCCTGGTCACAGAAGGAATTTTCCTCCCTACTGTTCTCTTGAAATGAAGTGTTAATTTTCTTGTTACAAACGTTGGTTTTTGAAGTTTGCATTTTTGATGTATTTCTTATACAATGGGCCTTGAAGCTGAGAGGTTATGTGTTCAGATTTAGTAGGCAACAAAACCAAGTGCTCCAGGTCTCCAGAGTGAACAATGTGCTGTTTTACTTAAATGAGAAAATAAGGGCAGACAGGATACGTTGGTTTAGATATGAACTGAGCAAAGGGACATTAGGGAAAATATGCTGGGTACAATACAAGTGGATTTTCAGGTACAGATTTGGGTTACTAAGGGTATGGAGGCAGTTAGGAGATAGCTTGTTCCACCCTGAAGAGAACAAAATAAAAAAGGAGTTCATGTCCCTTATATCCAGTTATAGCATGGGTGGCCAAGGGAATAAAATATTTAGGCATGCATCTCACCCCAGACCCTCATAATCTGGTTATCTCTAACCTTAACCCCTTATTTAGTCACTTGCAGACAGAGGTGGACAGATGGAAGCACCTGAACCTTACAATGGTGGGGAATATAGATGCCATCAAGATGTTGTTTGCTTCAAAAGTATTTTACCTTCTGTCACACCTCCAGGTGGTAATCCCGGAAAACTGGTTTAAAAAATTGAACACTGTGATGGGGAAATTTCTGTGGGAAAGTTCTACCCCTACATGCAGTAGAGGTAAGCTCAGAACCCCCTGGAATAGAAGGGGTTGGTGCTTGTCACATTTCCAATGGTATGGCTATGCATTCCAGGTAGCCGACACTTGCCGAAGCTTCCAAGAACCAGGCCCGAACACCCCAGCGTGGTGTAGCATAGAACAAAACATACTAATGGGGGCCCACTCAATGGCATACCTGGGCTATGCACTTCCAAGACAGTTCCAGAGGTGACAGATGATCACTGCTGCACATGTGGCATGCCAGAAGGTAGGGCACTTCTCAAACTCTTGCCTAGATTCAGGACACCACACATACCTGTGGAATAACCCAAGATGATACATCGACAATAGCCCCTTCTACTGGAAAACATGGCACAGCAGGAATATAAATAGGATACAGGATGTACTAATGCCAGATAGGTCAGACCGAGACTCCTATGCAACACTACAAGAGAGGAATAATATACCTAACAGTGATTTTTGGAAATTCCTCCAAACTATGAAGTGTATATCAAAAGAATTAAGAGAAGGATGCTATTGCTGTAGCTGTGCAACCCATCTAAAGGGGAGGAAGGAGAAACATAGAGGCCTTACATTAATGTGCTGGCTAAAGGACCCCACAGGCCCAGCAGGCCGTATCTACAGGATGTTACTGGAATCAGCACCTGACTCCTAGCTACCGGCCAAAGTTAAGTGGCAGAACATGCTAAATACTGTATATCCATATCAGAAGGGGACTGGTGCCTATGTTGGGTATCTGCTCGTAGGACACGTGAGGATCCACGTAGCTTTCTGATCCTGAATGAAACCCAACATTTATGGTACAGAACCCTTGTGCAACTCAAAGCCATGGGTCTGATGCAACAGGATAATTGTTGGAGATGTGGAATACCAGGGGCAGATCTCCTGCATAAGTTTTAGGACTGCTCCCTCATACAACCACTATGGGGAAAATTTGTCAAAAGGTTCTTTCAGATCCTGCAGATACATATCCCTCCATCCCCAGCTCTGCTACTTCTTGGACTAATTACCCCACAAAACACATTGAAGCAATTCCATAAACTCTTGCTCTTACAAGCCTTAAGCTGAGGTTAAAAGGATAATCCTGAAGAGATGGAGGTTACAGGAGATCTTGTCTATCTCAGAATGGTCTCAAGCCATGGAAAAACTAGTCCTGTTCTCCAGACTCTCACATTTTGTGAATGAATCTAGTCCAAAATACTACAGGATATTGGCTCTCTACTTGCAATATATCCAAAAAGGGGCTTTGCCCAACATGCCTCCACAAAGCAAGGATTTACTAAAACCCCCATGAAGGAACCCTAAGGTTTGGAAGGATTTCAAGTGTAAAGTACTGTGTTTAAGGAATGACTGGCTGTTTCTATCTCATATGAATACACACCACTATAGGACCATACATAGACTGTACCACAAGTGGAAACTGTTTGTTTTTCCACATGAAAGTCTAAACTAAACTGATATATTACAGATTACTTCCAGACTTAGACTGTCACTGCCTTGTATAAATTATTTACATGTGATAGCAAATGTACCTTGTCAACTGTAAAACCCATTACTTTTGTTTTCTATTCATGCATTACTAATGTTATGAAAGTTTAGCTAGTGTATGTCTGAAAGCTCAATAAAAAAAGATTAACTGTAAAAAAAAAAATACTGGAGCCAGGTCTGTTGCTGTTGGGATCATGGAAGAAAGCGAGGTTTGGGACAGTGAGCATGTGAGGCAGGTCTTCACTTCATGTTGCAGGTGACATAGTGAAAATTATACTCATATGGACATGCTTGAACAGAAACTGCTGCACTTAAAAATATGTCCTGCTTTTTAAGGGAAGAGAGAGCTGTTGCTATGGTGCTGCTAGTGTGCATGAGAGGAGTGGCATTTTGTTCGTTTTCTATAAAGCAGATGAACGTCCATCTGCGATATGGAAAATGAACAAAATGCCGCTTCTCTCATGCACAGTAGCTGTAGTGGAGCTACTGGTCTGTCATACTGTTTGCGATTTTGGAGTCATTTTCTTTTTGAAACTTCTGAGATAATTTTAAGGTTTTGACTGAGTTTTACCTGGGAGGATAGAGGAAGATCAGTTGTTGGCTTACGTCCCGCTTAGCAAGTTGGAAAAAATGGCATTGCGTCAGTTTTGAAAAATTTGAAGTGCCCATGGATTCCATACATATTGGGGCACCTTGACTTGGCACTTTTTTTTTAGCGGTCTTTATTGAAAAATAAATACATGCCGAGCATGGCTTTCAGACAATCAGCATGCTTTATTTTTCAAAAACATTTTCTAAATTAAACTGTACCCCTAGTGTCTGTGTATATTTAGTCTGCATGGTATGCTGTGGTTTGCTCAGTAAACGTTTTTGAGGGGTACATGTGTGTGATGTTTGTTAGTGAAAAGGCAACTCAAGCATTTCCTTTTAGCCCCTCCTCTTACTTTACATTCATCAGACAGAAGCAGTTATAACTATGAAGAACATGTTGCTACAAAAACAGAAAAGTGGTTTTCGGGTATGGTTTTATGGGTTGACTGCCAAAATCTAGTAATAGATGACTGCTTAGAGAACCTGTCTTTGCTTGGCAGACATCACACAAAATGTCAGATAACCTTGGCATTTCTGCATATATTAAGCTGAAAATCCAGATGCATGTTCTCAAAGGTGTACCCTAAATACCCCAAGAAAAACATGCTGCTACAAAAAGGGAAAAGTGGTTTTCTGAGCGTAGCTTTAAGTGATGATGGCCAATATCCATGGAAAGTTTTCTGCTCAGAGACCCTGTCTTTGCTTAACAGACATCACACAAAATGAAAAATTACTTTGGCACTTCTGCTTATAATAAGCTGACATTCCAGGTACACATTGCCTTAGGTGTTTCCTAAATACCGGAAGAAGAACATATTGCTACAAAAAGGGAAAAGTGGTTTTCTGGTGAGGTTTTTAAGTGACATTTATCAAAATACTGGACAGTTTTTTGCTATGAGAGCCTGGTTTTGCTTGACAGACATCACACAAAATGGCTAATAACTTTGGCACTTCTGCTTATATTAAGCTGAACGTCCAGATAGATGTTGCCCAAGGTGTCCCATAATACCCCAAGAAAACATGTTGCTACAAGAAGGAAAATGTGGTTTTCATAGGATGGATTAAAGTGATGATTGTCTAGATCCAGGGTGACTTTAATGTGACACACCACTTTAAAAATGTGAATACACTGCTAGGGCCATCTACAGGTGGGAAATGAGGTGGCATCTAAGTATCAGCACCTCCACAGCACAAAACAGTTTGTCACATCACTGGCAGCTGCAAAATGCTGCAATAACATGTAATGCATGGATGTGCAGAATACAGCAGGACATTAGACACAGCTGTAAGTGGCATGGTGGTGGCAATGGTGGATAAACAGCCCTCCACTCCATCCAAAATTCTGTTGCACTGCCCTGGCTTTCAAGGACAAGATGCACACTGTGGTTGCATTCATTCAGAGCTGTGGATAACTCTGTCACCCTCATGGGGTGTTGATGGCTCAGGTAGAACTGCATCCTGTCTTTCACAGAGATCTATGTGTAACAATATATATGATTAGTCTGATATCAGTACAGTATTGGTGTATGTGCACATACATGAGAATAGCATATATCCTGTACACATAGGGGCATATCATACCATACCATCAGGAGAGATTTTTGTTGTGTCCTGCTGTCCCACTTGGGTGCCTACACATTACGATCCTTTGCCAAAGGGGGGGAAGGATGTATGGTTAGTATATGTTCATGTTTAATGTTCATTGCTAGCATTCTCGTAGCTGTTGTCATACCTGAAAGAGAGCTCCAGTGCCCATACCATCCACGCTGTAGATGGTGATAGGTTCTTGCAGCCCAGTATTCATTCCTCCTGTCCTGTGAGGCGATGCCTATTGCCCATGCTGAATCCTGTTTTGGTCTGGAACTGGAGAAGGCTAGCTGTTTTCTGCCATGCCAGATTTCAGGTTATTCCACCTTTTCAGTAAGTCCAGGCAGATCCTGGGATGTTCAGCCAGGGCAGTGACCTTGCAGCTAATACTCCTTCACATTTCCTGTCTTTCTGCAGCAGAGAGAGCATGGGGTCCATACAGGGCAGAGTGATGGTGAGTTACCTTGTCTATGAGTAGCTCTGTTTTAGCCACAGCGTAGTGTGGCTTTCATTTCTTACTGTCTGCATTCTACCCTGCACTGGTATCGGGCCATGGCATCCTCTGAGAGACTGTGCTACACAGCACAATTGTGCCTATTACATCATCAGTCTTCGACAGATGACCTTGGATGCAGCTCCTGCATATATCGTACATTGAACAGTTTGTTCCACAGCAACCTCCCTGAGCTCCTCATACAGGACATTATTGATCAAAGGAGCACCCCCAACCAATCAGAGCACTCCTTTCTTTTGCACATGGAACACTCTTATTCTGTAAAGAGTGTCTCACTCACATTTGCCCTGGAACCAGGATCATTCAAGGCAAGTTGTCAACAATGTCATTATAGAGATATACAGTGGTGCAGTAGCACCAATATAGTTAAGGTTGAGTAGGCAGTTTAATGTTAAACCCTAATTTTTGCACTTTAATATCTTCACAACCGTTCAACGGAGTTGCCTGAAACTTGCATGTGCATTCTTGTGGGGTAGATCTCTTGATGTGCTAAGTTTCATTCTAGTCAGATGTGCGGATTCCAAGATATGGATAGTGAAAAGGCATAACAAATCACTGTTTTTGCTGTTTTTTTTTGCCATGGTGTAGCACCCAGATGGTTGGGAATTTTGGTCTGAAATGTTCAGGGTAGAAAGGGCTTGCCTCAGAAGGATTTGCTTTGGTGGTTTGGTGAAACAATACTAATCCGTTCCAAAGTTATTACATTTTATAAAATTGGGTTCTGAGCATGCTTAGTCAGGACTTCAAAAATAGCTGTCAAAATTATTATTCATGAGCTATGAGGTGACTCTAGGAGTTCAAGCCAGGATGCCTAGAGTCACATCATAGCTTGTGAATAATAATGAGCTTATTTGCATACTTTTTTTTAAATTGAGGGAACTAGAAAAAGTGGGTGAAAACTACCAGCCTATCCCGCCTTAGGAAGCTTGATCTGTTCAAAATAACTGTTTACAACAATTTCTTTTTGGTTTCACCTGTTCACATTGCAAGAAACATAGAAACATAGAAACACAGATTTTGATGGCAGATAAGGACCGCTTGGCCCACCCAGTCTGCCCATTTTCCCTACCTAATGGATAAGCTGCAGATCCTAGTTAACCAGCAGCCTACTTCTTCCTACCCCCACCCCCTAGAATTGCCTTATGGCTGTCCCATGCATGCTTGAATTAGACCATTGTTTTTGACTCCACAACCTCCTCCGGAAGGCCGTTCCATGCATCCACAACCCTCTCTGTGAAAAAATACTTCCTTAAGTTACCTCTGAGCCGCCCCCCTTCTATCTTCAAATTGTGCCCCCTTGTTCTTGCACACCTCTCTTTTTGAAAGATGCTACCCTCTTGGACTTTGTTGATTCCCTTGAGGTACTTGAAAGTTTCTATCATGTCCCCCCTCTCCCTCCTTTCCTCGAGGCTATACATATTTAGCTCCTTAAGTCTCTCTTCATATGTCTTCCGGTGCAGACCCTGCACCATTTTAGTTGCCCTCCTCTGGACAGCTTCCATCCTGTCTATGTCTTTGCGGAGATTGGGTCTCCAGAACTGCACGCAGTACTCCAGATGGGGTCTCACCAACTGTCTGTACAGAGGGATAATAACTTCCTGTTTTCTACCGGTGATGCCTCTCCCTATGCATCCCAGCATCCCCCCAGTCCTCCTTGCTGCCCTCTCACATTGCTTGCCCACCTTTAGGTCATCTGATATGACTACCCCCAGGTCCCTTTCCATTTTTGTTGTTGTTAGTATCTCACCCCCCATTGTGTACTCTTCCCCTGGGTTTTTGTTTCCCAGGTGCATTACCTTGCACTTCTTAGCATTGAATCTAAGCTGCCATACATTTGACCACTCCTCTAACCTTACCAAGTCCCTTCTCATCCTTTCTACCCTACCTTGTGCATCAACTCTGTTGCAGATCTGTGTGTCATCTGCAAAGAGACATACTTTTCCTTCCAGTGCCTCTGCAATGTCGCTTATAAAGACATTGAAGAGGACCGGTCCTAATACTGAACCCTGCGGTACCCCACTAGTAACCCCCCCCTTTCTTCAGAGTGGACTCCATTTACTATTACTCTATGTGTTCTATTCTCCAGCCAATTCTTTACCCAGGCTGTTATCTTGGGACCCACTCCCAGGCTGGCTAACTTGTATATTAATCTTTTGTGTGGGACTGTGTCAAATGCCTTGCTAAAGTCTAGGTAGGCCATGTCCACAGCCCCTCCCTGATCTACTACTTTGGTCACCCAGTCAAAGAAATCTATCAGATTTGTCTGGCATGACCTTCCCGCTATGAATCCATGCTGCCTTGGGTCCTGTGCCCCTCTGGCCTCTAGATACTCAACAATTCTTTCCTTCAGAAGTGATTCCATCATTTTCCCTACCACTGAGGTTTAACTAACAGGTCTGTAGTTTCCTGCTTCTGCCTTGCTCCCACTTTTGTGAAGGGGAATCACATCTGCCCTTCTCCAGTCCTTGGGTACCACCCCATCCTCCCATGATTTGTTAAAGAGGATAGTCAGTGGTGTCACTAGTTCCACCCTTAGTTCTTTTAGAATTCTGGGATGAATCCCATCAGGCCCCATTGCTTTGTCCACCTTCAGTTTTACGAGTTCTTTCAGAACCCTTTCTTCTGTAAATGGGCTGGTATCAATTTCTGTATCCAGAGTGTTTCTACTGTTTGTTTTAGGTACCTCCCCCACTTCCTTTGTAAATACTGAGCAAAAATATTTGTTTAGTATCTCTGCCTTTTCACAGTCACCCTCTGCTCACCCTCTCTCCCCTTTATTAAGCCTCATTAACCCTCCCTTGGTCTTCCTTCGCTCCCTGATGTACATTTAAAAGGTTTTATCCCCCTTCTTAACTGAGTTGGCTATCTTTGCCTCGGTTTGGGCCTTTGCTGTTCTGACTGCCTTCCCAGCTTCCTTTTGATTTAACTGATACAGTTCTCTGTTCTGCTCCTTCTGTGATTCCTTGTACTTCCTGAATGCTTTCTTTTTCTCTTGAACCTTCACTGCCACTTCCTTTGAGAACCATAGTGGTTTCTTACATCGTTTCATTTTGTTTATTTGCTTCACACAGAGGCTTGTTACCTCTGTGATGGCAGTTTTTATTATTCCCCATTGTTCTTGCACCCCTCCTTCCTGCCCATTTGCTAGTGCATTCCTTAGGCACTCACCCATTTTGGCAAAGTCAGCCCTCCTAAGTCCAGTACTTTTGCCTTTGTATGGCTTGACTCTATTGCTGTGTTTATTGTGAACCATACTGTTCGATGGTCGCTAGTTCCCAGATGGCTACCCACTTCTACATCTGTGATCCTCTCTTCATCTCCATTTGAGAGAACCAGGTCTAAGATTGCTCCCTCTCGAGTTGGCTCCAATACTAGTTGTCTAAGGCATGCCCCCTGTAGGGCATCTAGAATAACCCCACTCTTTGAAGTGGCTGCTGCAACTGCACTCCAGTTAACATCTGGCATATTCAGATCACCCATCAGCAATATCTCCTCTTTTTCTGCCATTCTAAGCATTCTTTCTATCATTTCCTTGTCCATTTCCTCCCTCTGAGAAGGGGGTCTGTATACAACCCCTGTGCGGATTGTGGTGCCATTGCCGGTCTCCAAATTTACCCACAGTGCTTCTTCTCCTCCTTGTTTTCCCATTTTTTCTGTTGCTTTGATTCCTTCCCTTATGTAAAGAGCTACTCCTCCTCCTCTTTTACCCTCCCTGTCTCTCCTATAGATAGTGTATCCTGGTATGTTTACGTTCCAGTCATGGTTTTGTGTGTACCATGTTTCTGTGACTGCCATGATATCTAGATGTTCCTCCTCTATCAAGGCCACTAATTCAGGAAGCTTGTTACTCAGACTATGGGCATTGGTACTCATTGCTCTCCATTTTTTAATGGCTTTACCTTCTTTTGCAGCATCCCCCACTGACCTTTCGACCTTGGTCTTTTTCTCATTTAATACCCTGTTTTGTAGGGAGAGGCTGGGATTTTCCTGCTACTTATCAGTGCTCTCCCTTGACTAGTTTAAAAGCTTGCCAATGAAGCATTTAAACCGATTGCTCAAAAGACTTGTTCCTTCCTGGACAGATGCAGACCATCCTGCCAGTATAGGCTGGTGTCCCTCCAGGTGGAACCCCAGTCCCCAATGAAGCCAAACCCTGTGCTCCACACCATTTTTCAACCATTCATTAAACTGCATGGTGCAAAGTACCTCGCTTCACTCATGCCATTGACAGGCAGCACCTCAGAGAAGGATATTGTGTGTGCTACTTGTCTTAAGCCTCTCCCAATTCTACAAAGTCCTTCTGCACTGCTCTAATCTCATGATGAGCCAAGTCATTTGTCCCTAGGTGGACAATGACATCCAGCTCAGACTCCCGTGCAGCTGTTCTCGTGATCCTGAGGATGCGCTTCCTGTCTCTCCAAGCCATGGCACCAGGCAGGCACCTTACTTCAGTTTTCCCTGCTCCCCCCAGTTCTATCCCCCTAATAATTGAGTCCCCCACCAGGAGCTGCTTCCTTTCCTTGTGGTGTCCTCTGCCTCCTTCCTGTGGGCCTCCCTTGTGACAGTTGTTCTCAGCCTCCTTAGTCTCCTCTGCGGGTGCATCCATAGGGAGCTATGCTCCCCCAGAATGGTGTATGGATTGTGGTGTGAAACAACTGACTGGGGTGCCTCTGTTCCACCATTCTCACCTCTCTGAGCCCACTGTGGTCCAACTGCTGTGCTTTCTTCGCAACCTCTGAGGTAGTGGTGGTGGCTCTGGTGCTCCCTGGATGGGGGAGGTTCCCTTCCTACCGTCCATTGTGGCCTGGGGAAAGGTTCCCTTACTACAGCCATCCGTAGTAGGAATTAGTGCAGATAAGGTCCCTATTAAATCTAAATTATTGTAAAGCAGACACTGACCAACAGCAGTAAAGGTACCAGCATTGTATGACTAGCAACAATACAACTTCCTAACAGACAAGCACCCCAAATGACAACAGCAGCCTGGAGGCTTGCTAACTCAGCATCTAGTAGCCTTGGGGAAATGGACCACAACAAAAAGACACTAAAAATGCATTAATTTGTTGACTTTTGTTACAAATCCTGGAACACACATAGGTTTTATAACAGCGTTTATTGAATTGTGCTGCCTCTTTTAGTTTTAAAAATCTTTGCATATGACCTTTAAAGCGATTTATGAAGGTTCCCCAAATGCCTTTTTCACATAGTATGCCATTGCCAGCCACGCTTCAGATGTTGAAGCTGCAATTTGTTTTGTGCAAAAAAAAATCTGTCATCGTCATGTTTTTTTTAATGTTTTATCAGCTCTTTGTTTCTGGCTGCCCCCCAGTTTCTCTGGGAGGCCACACCCCCAGAAAGATGTCATGCAAGGGAGCTGTCAATATGTTATGTACCATGCCAATAAATGGGTCTTGTGGCTCAGTGCACCTACTGTCTTATTTTATTTACCATGCCTGTGAATGGGTCGTGTGACCCAGTGTACCTTCTGTCTTATTTTATGTACCATGCCTGTAAATGGGCCTTGTGGCTCAGTGTACCTGCCCAGTAACTAAAATAAATAAAATAAATTTTGATGGACCCACATTACAATTATGGTACAGCAACATTTCTACAAAATGGTGAAGTAGATGTGAGGTATTGAATATATAAACTCACTCTGGAAGTTGCCAGTGTAATTGAGGTGCAGCAACAGGTGAAAGGGAGGACTGGAGGAGGCACAAAAACTCTTCCTCTAGGTAGGAATCTGAGGAGGATGATGTATCTCCAGCACGACAAACAGCAATATTAGCAGCATAGCTATTAACCAGTATCACCCAGCGATCAGCTTCCACTCCTACCAGCAGCAACCATTTTGGAAAAGCCGCTGAAACTGTGATATTGTAGATATGTGCAAGATCAGCACATCATGCACTTTGGAGAAAGCATCCATTTGCTCTGAAAAAATGACATGCAAATAGGAAAATAGAATATGATGGCCAATATTTACTGCCTGGCCCATCCAGTCTGCCCATCTCCCTACCTACATGGAGGCATGGCACAGCTATAAATTCTGTAGAGGATGATCTCTTGAACTACTGGCATCAAAAAAGAAAGGAATGGCCTGGCTTGACACCTGGCTATTGAGTATCTGTTCAACTCACTGGCACGGTGTCACAGGGTGCTCCTGTGAAGGGTTTAGGGCCCCAAGTTAATATGTATAAAAATGGGAGGGAACCTGAAATCCCCGTATTTACAGTATTTTGTGCCTTTCTCCTATTTTCAAAAATGTCCTTTTGGAGTCGTTTTGTTAAAGGAATTAATATGACTCTGTGAAGATGAAGATGAAGATGAAGATGTCTATATTGCGTTCTCTCTTCGTGGTAAACTGTGTAAGTAGGGCTCTTGCCTACTGTATGTCCGTTGTGCTGAATTTCTAAGTCCAGACTTCTGTCCCGCATTCCCCTTTCGATAGTGCGGATGTAAAAAGCTCTGTGAAGATACACAGAGTTGCAGCAGTTTTAAGCTACCACTTATGAAGCTGTATTGTGGTTGTCTAAGTTTGTAATTCTATGGAGAGGAACATATTAGGATAGCGTATGCAAACACGAGCCAATCCTCCTGTGCTTTTTAGTGAAACCTTCCTAGGTAAATTAAAAATGAAAGTTTACTTGTGGTTTAGTGTGGTGAGCCCTCTGTCGGGTAGAATGGAAAGCCGTTATTTTGTATTGGTAGTCTTGGGGTGCCTGTTATCATTTCTGTGGGTTTGTTTGGGTTGGAGGGTGGTGAGTGATCGTTTGGATGTTTTTCTGTTTAGAACCTGTACCCTTCTTTTGTGTTGGGTGGTTGTTAGGAGCCGCTCTGTTCGTTTGGATGAGTGCCCTTTTTGGTCTGAATTTGCCAAGTCGGGAGGTTGCACTCTGTGGGGGTGGAGGCGCTTGTGTTGCGCTGAGACTGTTGTGGCTCCTGGGAATGAGAAATGTGGGGTGTTGGTGCTTCGAGCCTTTTCAGTTCCTTTTTGCATGTTTTTGAGGAATCCCCCTTTAATAATTAGCCCGAGTCTCTTACATAAATTATATGTGGATATGGAGTGACTGGAACCGACTCGGGATCGATTCTGCAGTGCCGCTGTTGCGGCTGCTGTTATGTGTGAACTGGGAAGGTTATGGTGGTGGACATATTGATGAGTGTTTGTCTGACTGTGGCCGTGATTCGCTATCCCTCTACTCATTCTTGCCTTTGGTGCTGTGACGGTCTATGGGGCGGTCACTTTTCGTGGAGGTTGGCTGATATCTTTTATTTTGCTTCCAGCTATTTGATTTTGCCCTCAACTGTATAGCTGTTATTGGTTCTCTTGTGTATTTACCAGGGATTAGGGATTATTTTGAGCAATTGTTAGAATTTTTGTATATTTCGATAAAAACCCTTGTTTTGTGTTGATACTATGGCTTTGCCTTTTAGAAATAAGCCGCCGCATTACTTTTCGATAGTGCGAACATTCGCACTATTGCAAAGTCAATTACTGTTAAATTTACTTTATAATGGACTTTAGCAATTATAGTATTTCTATGTTGAGTTTGACTAACCTTCCGAAGGTGAAATGGGGAGGTTTGGAGCTGAGTCTGAGACTTCTTTGCAACGAGGATGTTTGTAGTGGTTTTGAGGTTCTGAGTTCAGTTCCTGCTGGCGTCTTTGTTCTTTTAGTAGCCGGACAGCCTCAACTGCATTCATTTTATCAAGTATTGGAAGGGGAGGTGCTTTCAGTCGCTAAAAATATGCTTAAAAAACTCCTATAAAGAGTATAATTTATTTGTATGCCTGTAACTATCGTGCTACAGTAATTTAAAGGGGTATTACTTTTGCAAATCCAATAAACACTTTGAAAATTAAGACTTAGAGTGTAAAGCAAGATACTGGGGTGGAGTTATACAATCACATGACCCCTTCTGGGTATAAATTCAGAATGTCTGATTTGAGATTTAGATTCTGTTTGCTGTGGGTCTGGAGGTATGCTCTGGATGCTGCTGAAAAGTGCTCTGTGGAGTTTTGATAAACTGTGTTATTTACTGCTCCGAATTGAAGACTTAGAACTGCCAGAATATTCTGTTTGCTGTGCTATCTAGTGCCTCACATGGAAGACTTATAAATACCAGATTATGCCATTTGCTTTGACGTCTGCTATCCGAATGGAAGTGTAAGATGGAAAAAGTACTGAACCATGCTGAAATTATCCTGTTGTAAACAACGTCTGGAAAAGAATTAATTAAAACTGAAATATTTACAAAGAATGGTGAGACATTATTCTATATGACTGCCCACATACACTTGCGCCCTATCATACACGGGATCACAACGCATACCCCCTGGGATCAAGACTGGCACCACACAAAGTTTCATAATTGCATTTTTTTAAATTTTGACCCCAGATTTGCAAGATAGTCACTTTATGGTTCCCCTAATAAACATGTCATGTAGCATTTATAGTATATTGCCTGAAACATCATTTCACACCAGAAGTGTGAAAACACGTCTCATCCAAGATTTAAAAAATGACACCTGTCATGTTTATGAGGTGGTGTGGAAAAATGACTATGCTGAAAGTTTTGAGCGAAATATTGAAAATGAGTGAAGTTGTGAGTGAGCATTGAAATACTGCAACATTCACTCTTAGCCAATGCATTTTACTTCATTTCATCATTCCACACCACCAAACCATAATTCTGTGCTACAGCTGCAAAATCACATTTTGGCTGGGATTTGAAAAATGTCAACTGTCATGTTCATGTGGTGGTGTGAAAAAATGGCTATGTTAAAACTTTGGGGTGAAAATATTTAAAATTACCTAAGTTATGAGCAAGTGTAGATAAATTTCAATGTACATGCATAACTTTGTCAATTTTGGATATTTTGACCCCAGATCTTCAACATAGCTTTCTTATGATCCCACCTCTTGAAAAGGGGTAGTGAAAATGTTCAAATCCCACCCAGAAGGTGATTTTGCAAAGTGACCATGAAATTGCTTTTTTGGCCAGATTTGCATATTTCCACTACAATTGGTCATGAGGTGGGGTCCTCCAAAGGGCATATTGTAAATTTGGTGTAAATATATTCAATAATGACAAAGTTATGAATCAAAGTTTTAACTCCCATTGAAATACATTATATTGAGCTGCCTTATTTTCTCTTATTGCACTCAGTGGTTCCAGCAGCAAGACGTGTCTTCATTGGAAGAGTGGATCTATGCTATAGGACATGTTCAAGCGAGTGAGGATGTGTGGGGGATGTGGATGGGTGTAGGGTGGTGGGTGCTGAGTGGCAGGTTAGGGTGGGATGGGTGGGGTGCATGTGAAGGGTTCAGATCAGTGATGGGCCATTTCGTTTTACAGGTTTTAAAAAATCCTTGGGGATTTTTTCTTTGTTACAGCTGACATTCTGATACCGGGGATTGGGCACCCCAGTGTTGGGCTACTCTTTAGAGAAGGAGGGTTGGCAACCTGGAGGGGAGGGGCGTTCAAGAGAAATGGTACCAGGGTACCAGGGGTGGGCACCCTGGTCCACACATATATTATATCTATGTATTTAGCCATATATATATATATATATCTATATATATATATCTGTGTGTGCAAAGCACAGTGCAAACATTTGCTCTACGCCTTGCAATTGCCCAGGTGCCTGAAGTTGCTGTATTTAGTCAAATAGCACACCAATGCTATTCAACTGAATATAGGGTCATGTCAGCACAGCACTAAGCCACTCAGCACTGCCCAGACAGGGATCCTGTAGAACATCACCAGAATAGATACTGCCAGAACACAATTTCCAATATTCAAAGGGACTCATGCAAATCAGTCTATTGGATATGCAAGACAATAAGGGGCCATTTTGCATGCCCATTATGGACTTATTTGCATGAGTAATGAGAAAGGTTAGGACAATGCTACCCTCCCCAGTTGCCTGGAAACAGACATGTACATATCTCTGGTGCTAGTGGTACTCTTCCCCATGGATTGCAGGCCTGTTCTGTAAGTGAAAATTAATTAAAATAATCCTGGTGCAAGTGGTACCCCCCAACCAATCACAGGCCTGTTCTGTAAATAAAAATGATCCCTGGTGCTAGTTCTACCCCCCCCCCAGCTAATCGCTGACCCATTCTCTAAATTGAAATTATCCCTGGTGCTAGTGGTACCCACCTGCTGATCACCTGCCTGATCTGCACATATCAGTTATCCCTGGTGTTAGTGGTAATTTGGTAAGCCCCCCCCCTCCAATCATCAGCCCCGGCTCAATGAATATTATCCCTGGTGCTAGTGGTAACCCATTCCCTCTGATTGCCAGCCCAAGCTTACTGAATATTATCCTTGGTGCTAGTTGAACCCCCCTTCCTCTGACTGCCATCCCAGAAGTAAAATCAAACCTCCCTGGTATCCAGTGATCACTCCCCCAGCACGGTACCAGGTATACCCCCCCCACTCACCTTAGCATTATCCTTTGTGCCACAGGAGCATATGGCGACTGGCATAGCCACTCATATCTCTTCAGCCAGCTGCTATATGTCCTGTCCTATAAATAAGAGGCAGGCTCCCTGACTGTATGTATGGTGGCTGGCTGAGGAGGTGTGAGGGGGTTGTGCTGGTCACCGTATGTTCCTGTTGTGGCACCATGGATAATGCTAAGGTGAGTGGGGGATATGCCCAGTGCTATGGAGGGGGGGGACCACTGGACACCAGGGAGGTTTGTTTTTACTTCAAGGCTGGCAATCGGGGGGGGTTACCACTAGTACCAGGGATAATATTCAGTAAGTTGGGGCTGGTGATCAGAGGGAGGGGGGTTACCACTAACACCAGGGATAATTTTCATATGGCCAGAGCTGGTGATCAGAGGGAGGGGAGTTACCACTAGCACCAGGGATAATAAACCAGTGCTGGTGATCGGAACGGGGGGTTACCACTAGCACCAGGGATAATATTCTTTCAGCTTGGGTTGGTGATTGGAGGGAGGAGTGATATCACTAGCACCAGGGATAACTTTAATTTACAGAACGAGTCGGCGATTGGTGGGGGAAGGGGGACCACTAGCACCAGGGATAATTTTAATTTTCAGGAAGGGATGGCAATCAGTGGGGGAGGTTTCAGGGACCACAGGTGGTAGTTGTGCTCCTCCAGTGGCCAACCAGCTTGGTGGCTGCATTATCTGTGCTAGTCACTAGGGATACCCATCGTTAAGTCTGGTTTTGTGTGGCGGTATTTGCACTGCACAAAAGGATTGCACAAAATCTTTTTTCGCAGTACAAAGCTATTGAATACGGAGTAGCACAGATATTCATGACCATGCCCCTCCCCTTGCTTGCATGTATACAATATGTTTTGTGTGGGGGCTAACGGTCTTTGCCCATGCAAAAGCCCCTTTTGAAAGTGGGGCTCCAGCACAAACAGCAGTTTATGCAGGCCAAAACCCATCAGTGCATGTGCAAACTTTTGAATAATGGCCCCCCCAAACTGATTAGCAAAAGAAAAAAAAATGACATTTATTATTTTAATTAGAAAACAAAATGCTATTGATTGTGTTGAAAAATCACTAAAGCAGACTTTCAAGAACTACTGTAAGTTCACACACATGAGATAGCCTGTGCACTTGGTAAGACTCGACAAAAAAACACACCAATATGAAACAGTCAAAAACATGACTAGAAAGGTGAAAAATAAATTTCATTTTTTTAAATTAGTGACTTACTTGGGAACTTGTCAAGTAAATTGAATTAAGTCCTAAGTGAATAAAATGTTGCAAGTGACAAAACACAAAAAACACAACTGTAAAAAGTTATTATGTGCATTTTGTACTACACTTAAAGTCATACATAAACAAAATACAGTATTAAGAAAAATTAGGACTCACGTCCTGCATGAAGAAAGTACGGACTCATCTCCTGATCAAATAAAATTACCACTCTACTTTCACAAAAAGTAAAGAAATTCATTACAATAGACTGTGTTAATGCATTCATTAGTGTTGCAAAGGCAGAAAGGGAGGGAAATGTCTCCATCCCCAAGCCCTGTAACCCAAGGCCAAGCTATAGGTCCAGAGCTGTGTCTTATGGGTCTGCTGCCTCATGTTACAGGTCTGGGACCCCTGTGTGAAGAAAGTTATGACCCATCTCCTGCTTCACGCAGGACCAATAGTGTCCTATGCAAAGAAAGTTAAGGCTCATCTCCTGTGTGAAGTAAGTTATTTTTTTATCATAGAACAATTTTAAGTTTTGAAGTTAATACCACTTGCTGTCATCAAACAAGTCATATCGAGCAACACTGTAACATATATCATTAACTGTACCCAATCATATACCAATATCTGAGGCCACATTAAGAGTAACAGTCAGCAACATATGTGGTATCTAGGATATAAGCTAAGCCAGAGAAATAGGAAAGAGAACAAAATAAGGTAGAGAAGCCAAGTTGGTGATGCTGAGGCGATTAGGATGCAAAGAAGTCAAGAGGGAGGATTGCAAAATGACAATGGAACCTTACACAGGGGACAGTTTAGGTAGGCACCCCATTTGGCCTAGTACCTGTCCAGGTGTCCTTGATGAGCATAAGTGAGGCGCTCAAACAACGAAAGGCAAGCCAATGCTGCCTACCGGGGCTGACGGGGAAGCAACGCACTTTGAGCCAATACATGAGGAGGAGACATTTGGCTTCAAGCAGGGCCAATAAGACCCAGTCTCATTGAGGGGTTGGCAGATTAGCCAATGAAGATGAGTCCCCCAGCAGGAGTCTAGGGTCTACCAAGGAAACCGCCGCCGCAACACCTGAGAACAGTCTTGAGCAATTTGAGACCAAACGGACTGCAGGGAGGTACACAACCATAGAACGTGCAGTAGATGAGCACCGGATTGTGAGCAGCACCAGCATTGAAAGTGCGGCAGGAGACCCCGGAAGTACAGGGCAGCTGGAGTGCAGTACCGGTGGTGCAAAAACTTAAGTTGGAGAAACTGACTCCTAACATCATTGTAGCATCTATGTGCCTCACGCAGATAGTGAGTTCAGTTGCCCTCTGGGATGGCACTGCCCAGAATTTCTGCCCACTTCGCCCTGCTAGCAGAGGACAGGTCTGACTGTGAGTTCTTCCAGGTTCTATAGAAATGACCTATTAGACTTTGAAAGTTGGAGGGTTTAGGAATGGACTCTAGCCAATCCCACCTGGCATGGGTACTGTGCTATGCAGAAAACTCCAGCACCACACTACGTATTTAGAGAAACTTCCAAAAATCTGAAAAAGGAAGCTGAAACTTGGTCTGTAACTGCTCAAACAACATAGAAACATAGAAGCATAGAAGTTGATGGCAGATAAGGACTGCAAGGCCCATCCAGTCTGCCCATTTATTTTTCTACCTTACGAATGTGCCATAGGCCTTTGCTCTGTCAATGGCCTATCTATTCATACTCATCTGTATTGCTCCCTTATGCCTATCCCATGCTGGTTTGAAGCCCTGCACTGTATTCATATCCACCATTTCCTGAGGTAGGCCATTCCATGCATCCACCACCCTTTCTGTGAAAAAGAACTTCCTCACGTTACCCCTTAATCTGCTTCCCTCTAATCTCATGCTGTGTCCTCTTGTCCTGCTGTTTTTCTTATATTGAAACGTGTTAGACTCTTTCACCTTGTTAATGTCCTTAAGGTGTTTGAATGTTTCAATCATATCACCTCTCTCTCCCTCCTTTGCTCTATGGTATACATACTGAGTTCAGTTTATCTGTCCTCATATGTTTTCTGATGCAGTCCCTGCACCATTTTAGTTGCCTTTCTCTGGACTGCTTTAATTTGGTTAATGTCCTTGTGAAGGTGTGGCCTCCAGTACTGCACGCAGTTCTCCAGATGGAGCCTAACCAGTGTCTTGTAAAGAGGGAATATTACCTCCATCTATTGACTTGTGATACCCCTACTAATACACCCCAACATCCCCTCTAGCCTTACCTACTGCTTTAGAGGTCTGCTTGGATGATTTCAGGTCATTGGTGATGATGACATCCAAGTCTCTTTCTTCCCTTGTGACGGCCAGCAACTCCCCTCCCAGTCTATAGGTGGCTTCAGGGTTTCTTTTCCCTATGTGCATGATCTTGCACTTCTTTGCATTAAACTCCAGTTGCCACTCTTCCGACCATTTTGCTAGTTTGTCCAGATCTCTTCTCATTCTGCCCACCCCCATCTGGATCACCTACTTTGTTGCAGATCTTGGTGTCATCTGCAAACAGACAAACCTTACCCTCCAGTCCATCTGCAATGTCACTGATGAAGATATTGAAGAGGACTGGCCCAGGACTGATCCCTGAGGTACCCCACTTGTGACTTGCATCTCTTCTGACTGTATGCCGTTTATCACCACTCTCTGTTTTCTGCCCGTCAACCAGTTTGCCACCCAGTTGACCAACGTCTGACCCACCCCGAGCCTACCTAGCTTATTAATCAATCTTCTATGTGGAACAGTATCGAAATCTTTGCTGAAGTCAAGGTAGGCAACATCAACTGCTCCCCCTTGGTCCACCACTCTGGTTACCCAGTCAAAGAAATCTATAAGATTAGTTTGACAGGACCTTCCTTTTATAAACCCATGCTGTCTTGGATGCTGTGCTCCTATGGATTCCAGGTGTTGCACTATCCTTTCCTTAAGGAGTGTCTCCATAATCTTGCCCACTACTAAAGTAAGACTGACTGGTCTGTAGTTCCCTGCCTCCTCCCTGCTACCATTCTTGTGGAGCGGGATCACATGAGCCCTTCTCCAGTCTTTTGGGACCTCTCCTGTGCTCAGAGACTCACTAAACAGTTCTGATAATGGCGTCTTTAGTTCCACCCTTAGCTCCTTTAGTACCCTGGGATGTATGCCATCAGGTCCCATTGCCTTGTCCACCCTGAGCTTATTGAGCTCTTGTAGGACCCTTTATTTTGTGAAGGGACTAGTGCACACCTCCCTCCCCCCTGAGCTGTGGTCCCTGCCCTACCTTCTCTTCAGTAAATACTGAGCAGAAGTATCTATTTAGGATAGATGCTTTTACATGGTCGTCCTCCTCACACGTCCCCTTATCCCCTTTGATCTTAGCAATACCCCCTCTGGACTTTCTCCTTTCACTAATGTATCTATAGATAGTCTTGTCACCTTCTTTTACTGTTCATGCTAGTGTTTCCTCAGTTTGGGCCTTTGCCTGCCTTACTGCCTTCCCTGCTTCCCTTAGGGAAGTTTGGTATGCCTCCCTATCTTCATCCTGCTGAGTTCCTTATATTTCCTAAAGGCCAGCCTTTGGCTCTGACCTTTTCTGCTACTGTGTTTGAGAACCAAAGTGGTTTCTTCTTCTTTGCACTTCCTTTCTCACTAACACAATGGGATGTTGCTTCAAGTATTGCATCTTTAATGCTTGCCTACTTTGCTACTCCCTCACCTGTATTTCTTTTTGCCAGGGCAAGCTTACCTCTGTTGGCCATCTTATCAAAGTCAGCTCCTCTGAAGTCCCATATTTTTGCCTTGGAATGGGATGATTTCATTCTAGTGGCCAAATTGAACCATACCATGTGATGGTCACTGTCCCCCAGGTGACCTTCTACCTGGAGATCTGTGATTCTTTCCCTGTTAGTCAGTACTAGATCTAAGATAGTCCTGTCTCTAGTGGGTTTCTGTACCAGTTGTTTGACGCCCTTCCTCTGCAGGGAATCCACCATGTGTCTAGTTCTGGCAGATGTCCCTGCTGGTATTGACCAATCTGTATCTGGCATGTTGAAGTCTCCCATTATCAGAACATCCCCTTTAGCTATCATGTTTTGTATATCTTATAACACTATCATATCTATGTCCTCCCCCTGGTCTGGAGGCCTGTACACAACCCCAGTTTGTATGTCCCATTTCCTGTTTCCAGGGTGACCCACAGTTCTTCTGGCTCCTTATGTGTATTCCGAATTTATGTAGCTTTGATATTTTCATTGACATAAACAAACAAGAGCAAAACCAAGGAGTCCTCAGCATACAAATCACCTATGCTGAGAATGCCTCACTTTTCCCAGGAGGCCCAATTCAGCGGTCTACCCTGACTGGAATGTACCTGTTGCACCAAAGTAAGAAATAGTGCAAGGGGGGGCCCAGGACTCACGGGGGTACCTGAGAGGGACATGAGGGAGTGCCATGCCATCGTAGTCTCTAACATAATCGGTGATGCTGAATGGGGGACCCTAAACTTGGGACCTAAAAGCGCCAGGGGGGATTATCCATCAGCAGACTGGCCTCAAGTTAAAGCCAGGGCAAAATGCACTGGACCCCTGGGACAAGCCAGTGGATAGCAAGAGCAGCCATACAGGCCATGTGGTACCCATTGAACCAGGGGATCCCAAATCCACCTCGGGGCCAGTGCACCCGCATCTTAGATTTTCCCCACCTTGGCTGTTTGCCATCCCAAAGATAGCGAGATACAAGGCACTCGAGAGAAGTAAACACTTTGGGGGAGATATGGATTGGCAGATTATTCAGCCAGTACATGACCCTTGGCAGCAGCAACATCCATACTGCCGCTACCCTGCCTGGTAGGGTTAGGCGCAGTTTGCGCCATCTTTCCACCTCAGACGCTAACTGTACCAAAAGGGGAGAAAAGTTGGTGGACTCCAGGTCTGACCACTTGTTGAAGATGTGGATCCCTAAGTACGAGAATCCTGACTTCGCCCAGCCCGACTCAGTGCCACTGAGAAAGTCCTTGGTGCAAGCAAGGTTCAAAGGGGCCAGGATGTTTTTTTTTCTGATTGGCTATCAGCCCAGAGAGGGAGGCAAATTCCCATAAAATAGAGAGAATGCTAGACAGGCACTGTTGTGGGAGGGATACAGTGAGCAATTGGTCATCAGCGTATGCTGCCACCAAGTAGGAAGAGCCCCCCACAGGCATCCCTGTAACCATCTCGGAAGTGACAAAGGCCCAGATCAAGGGGTCAAGGGCTATCAGAAAGAGAAGAGGAGAAAGGGGGCAACCCTGCTGAGTGCCTCTATGTAATGGGAAGGGAGATGAGACAGTAGCATTAGTGAGTACTCGAGCTAGGGGGCACTGTAGAGGGTAGAGACCCATTGTCAAAAATAGGTACTGAAGCCATACATCTGCAGCACCAAATATAAATAAGACCATTCTACCGAATCAAATACATTGGTGAAATTGATGGCCAGGGCCGCCATTGGAACAGATGCTCTAGATGCCACCCACTTGAGGGTGAGCAGCAACCTAGTGTTATCCACCCCCAATTTTCCTTTCATAAAGCCAGATTGGGATGGGTGAATGATAGAGGGCAGGACCTCTAACAACCTAGAGGCTAAGACTTTGTCAAGTATCTTAGTATTGACTGATAAGAGGGATATAGGCCAAAAGTTGGCACAATTAAGGGGGTCATCAGATTTCTTGGGAAGGAGAGTAATAAGGGCCTCACACATTGTAGGAGGGAGGGAGGGACGTAGTCTTATGGGCTTCTTGTAGTGCGAGAAGCAATGGGTGAATAATTTCATCACCTAAGGCTCTATTTAACTCCCAGACATACTGTCTGGGCCAGGGTCCTTCGACAGGGCCAGTTGAGATAAGGCACACCTGAGTTCCGGGCCCATAAGGGAGGCATCGACGGAAGCAACCTGGGCTGGGGTCAAAGCGGGAAGTGTCCAACCTTGACAGAAACTACTCAGTTTTTGCCACAGACAGGAAAGGGAGAGAGAGGACAGAGACTCATATAGGAAGGCATAAAACATACGCATAACCTTATTAAGTTCTTTGGGTTCATGAACCACCCTTCCTGAGCTATCACGTAGAGCATGGATACGTGAAGCTGCTTGTTGCTTACAGAGCTTGTGAGCGATCAGCTTGCTGCTTTTCTCCCCTCCTTCCCAATGTACATGCTTTGAGTGGAGAAGAAGTCATTCCGCCCTCTGATTAAGCAAGACATTAATTCGATGTTTGAGACTGACAATGCATCCATAGAGAGAGACTCTGCAACGGGGGGGAGGATTGAAACTGTGCCTCCAAATTCGCCAAGTCAGATTGAAGTGTGGCCAGGGTCACTTTGCATGACTTGTTCTTTGCAGCTGAAAATGCTATTATGCGCCCCCCGGAGCACCACCTTGAAGGCCTCCCAGACGGTACCTGGGGGAACCTCCCCATTAGCATTAATAGAGAAGAAATCTCTGGCTGTCTGGGGATCATGTTACAGAACTCAGGGTCCTTCAAAAGAAGGGGGTTGTACTGCCATCTCATCCCCGAAGGTTGCTGACCAGGCGGGATGAAGTTGACCTGGACTGGGACATGATCAGAGATCAAAATGTTGCCAATTCTACTCTGAGAGATGCTCTGGGATGCTTCTACATTTGTGAACCAGTAGTCAATATGACTGTGGGTATTGTGGGCACAAGAATAGAAGGTGTAATCCCGGCCTGTAGAATGGTCTTGACGCCAGACATCAACAAGACCCCATTCCTCCTGTAGGGCATCCAGTGCTGCCCGGGCTTTAGGATGAGACTGAGGGAATGGTTTAGATTTGTCTAAGAATACATTCATAACTTAATTGAGATCTCCTCCCACCAGAATGGGGATTTCTGAGCCATCCAGGACCAGGTATATAGCCTGACTGAGTGTGGGGAAAAAATCGGCCTGGTCTTTGTTGGGGGCATATACATTTGCAATGAGAAATGGTCCTGCTGGTGAGGAAAACCTGACCACCACCCATCTGCCCTGTGAATCCCTCCTAGAATCCTTGGCCACCCATAAAGAGGAGTCGCACACCAAAATGGCAACCCCCTTAGACTTTGATGCAGAGGAGCTAGCATGGACTGCCCCTACCCATGATCTCCTCAGCCAGGGAAATGACCTGTCCAGGAGATGCATTTCCTGGAGTAGGGCAATATTAGTATGAAGAGAACGGAAGTACTGCAGCACCTTTGTGTGCTTAATGGGATGGTTCAGTCCCTTAACATTCCAAGATACCAGTAAAGTGCCTGCAGAAGAAACACCATTCGAGGGGGCCATAGTTAAGCTAACAACACAGTGATGATAGTACTTAACTCAGATGGGTCGGCCAAAGGAGAGCAACCTCAGATAAGGAGTGAGGGGGCTCCACAACAGTGTCGCCTGGTGGACTTACCCAGAGATGAGTCCTTAACACCCCAAACTGCAGTGTAAAAATGTAATACAGAATGTGAGCCTCAAAGTAGGAACTAAAAAGAGAACCAAATGAATAAAATGGAGATCAACAACACAGTAACAACAAACAGCAAGCTAAAGTAAAAATTCAGTAACAATGGCAGTTCAATGAGCTAGAAGCATGACAACCAAGTGTAGTTACACTAAGGGATTCAAGGTTAGAGGCGAAAGACAGAACCAAACAGGGTACTCTCAGCTTTACAATCCTTGAAAGCTCTAACTCAGGGAAGGTCTAGGTAACCGAGGTAGAACAAGGCTCCCCTTACCAAAGAAACAGCAATGGTCAGGCATCAGGACATCGAGGGGGAAGGAAGCAAAATCTGGGAGGAGGGGCAGGAGAGTAGAAGGAAGGGGGGGAAGGGGCAAGCGAGTATCAAAGGGTTTGGAAATTTGGAGGGTAACCCCTCCTACCAGCTACAAAATTGCCTCTGTAAGCCCCCCCCCCGACAGGGGAGGCACTATCTGGTAGCCTCACCCTCCATCCAGGAGAACTACAATTGTCCTTTTGGAGTCAGTTATAAAGGGGTATCACCATAATCAGGGAAAGAAAAAGCCCCAGCTATGTGATAGCTACTGGGGGGCGTAAAGAAGTGTGTGAAGAAAGTTATGATGCATCTCCTGCTTTGTGCAGGACCATGCACGATATAATCTATAACTCATATCGTGCTTTGTAAAAAGAGTTGATTGGTCCATTACTTCATGCAGGGCCTGAAGAAAGGTATGACTAATCCTGTGGAAACTAAATAAATCAGGTGACACATGGGGCATGGCCCAGATCTGTAGTTTGAAGCAACAGACCTGTGGGTCAGACGCACAGTTCTGTGGCTTAGTCTTGGGTCACAAGGTTAGGGGATGGGGGATGGGGTAGGAGTTAGGGTTGAAAAATCCCTAAACACTTTCACTCCTTTCGTGACTTTGTAACCCTAATGTATGCCTAGCTGTACTGATAGCCACTACCCCAGCCCACTAGTACCAATAATTATAACCTGGTTCTTTAGGAGCTCCCTGGTGCTTCACTGCATAATAGGGACATGTGAGTAATGAATAGTATTTCCCAAATACCAAGAATAATAGCCTATACATTATTTGGGAAGAAAAACAAATAATTGGTGCCATTCAGGACTATTCTGCATTTTGCTATGTAGCAGGAGTTCAAGACCTCCTGAAAATTCCTGTCCAAGCAAATGCTACATTGGAAGAAATGACATGTAACCCAACACTTGCAGAAGCTTCATGCAGGACAGACAGATGACTGAGCTGCTGCTGAGAAAGAGTCAGCTTCCATCCACTTGTTAACATTAGACAAAAATTTGAAGTCTTGAATGTTTTTGTTCCCTCTCTAAATCCCAAGCTAGATAGGGCCAATATTTTAAACTACAGACTGAAAATTAGACTTTTAAGAAAGGGAAAATAGAAAGGCTGTTTGGTGTTTGCTGAGAAAGACAGGCAAGCAGAGCCCCAGCACACACAGGCTGTGTGCACGTGTACTGACTATGTACTAAAACCAAATTAGATTTAAAGTGGCACTGTTGTGTTTTAAATACTAAAAAGCTTACGGGAGTAAGAAAGGTTCTGTAGGAGTTTATTTTAATTAGAAATGTAAGGGTTTTTGTAACTTAGTCACTGTCTGAAACAAAGAACAAGGCAAGCAGTCTAACTGAAGTGCAGTCAGCTGTTAGGGACCTTTTTTCTATTGTTGTTCGTGGCTTGGCTTTGCACCTAAGAAAAAATGAAAACTTTTTTTCTGGTAATTTAGTCAGGCTTGACTATATTAATGAGCCTTGTCAGCATAGCATTGCTGCAGTGATGTGAGTACCTTGATTTCATAATAAATATAATTTAAATTTAATGTCAAGCACTATTCCCCCACTAGGTTCAGGGATCTCCACCCTTTTGACTGTCCCCCTTTGTCAGTGGAGGCTTATAGGTATTGTTGAGTCTCGGGGATTGTCAGGAGAAGGAATAAGAGGGGGGCTGGGCCTGGTGAGGGAATGGAGAGAGGTGGCTAGATCGAGGTAGTTGGGACAAAGAGATGCCCTGGGGTGAAATGGGCCCAGGACAGGGGTCCTCCCTGTGTGGTTCCCATACCCAAGGGTTCTGCTGAGTGCAGGCAGGTAGCGCGGTCTTCCTCAATAGCTCATCTAACTTGGACAGTGTTGTGCAGTGCCAGATCTATTAAAAAAAAGACTGGAATAATAGCAGATCTTGTTGGGACATCTGACCTGGCATGCATCACTGAGACCTGGCTGGATGAGAATGCGAGCCCTGTATTGGCCTCAGGTGTTCTGGCCGGGTACTTAGTGATATATGGCCTGAGGATGGATCATAGGAGCGGGGGTGTAGCCATTTGTTTTAAAGTGGAACTGGGCCTTGTGGATGTGCCAGTAGGGTCCACCAGATCCTTTGAGTGTCTCGTGGGTGCGGGTATGGGGTGCATGATATTGCTTATCTACCATTCACCTGGGGATGGGCAAGAATTCCTGCATGAGATCGCAGACTTCATTGTCAACGTAGTGTTGGGATCCCCCTGATGGCTAATTCTGGAGGATTTCAATGCCTGGGTCAATGATAAACTCTTGCACTTTGGTCAAGCTCTCCTCCAGCTTATGACTTTGCTGGGCTTAACACAGGTTGTTTCCTCCACAACTCATATTGCTGGTCACTCATTGAATCTGGTGTTCCTCCTGGGGATAGAGATCTCTAATTTGGTGGTGGAACCCATCAGCTGGTCAGACCATCACACCATAGGGTTCAGTTTTGTGGCTCCCCCTAATGGGCCTGCCTCTGTGGAGATGGTCCGGTACCGCCCTTTGAGGTGGGGTGACCCCAGAGGGCCTAATGGTGGTGCTAGACCTATCTGGCCTGTTGAGTAAATGCATGGGTGCAGGGGATCTTGTACTGGCCTATAATAAGGTAGTGATGGATACCCTGGATTCCATTGCTCCTGTTCGTATTCAGCCACTCACTCTTCCCTCAAGGTCTCCATGGTTTGAAGGGATCTTGAAGAAACTGAGTAGAGTAGGTTGAAGATTAGAGAGGGCTTGGCAGAAGTCTGGCCTGGATGCTGACAGGCTTAGATTGATGGATCATTATACTGTCTATCAATTGACAGTCACCCATAAGAAGGCATAATTCCTCTCCAGGGAAATTACCGCTGTGTAGAATTGACCGGCCCAGCTCTCTCTGACTGTTAACAGACTGTGTAGTCCAATCTGTCTGCAGTCTGGTGAAGCCTTGTCACAAGAAAGATGTGACGAGCTTGATCAATTTTTCATGGATAAGGTTGTAAGCATCAGGTCCAGTATCCACCCAGCCTCCTCTACAGGGTATGGCAGAGGTTGGCGGGAGGTTGCGAGCACCCAGATTGTCTGGTCTGACTTTGGCTGACCGGACGTCATGGATATTGTGAGGATCATTCAGACTTTGTGGACAACCAGCTGTAGTTTGAACCAAGGCCCACTGCGTCTCCTTGTGGGGTGCATTTTGGAAATCAGCCCAGTCCTGGCTGAGATTTTCTGGAAGTCATTGGAGAGGGGAGTCTTTCCAGATCCCCTGAAGGAAGCAGTTGTACAACCTGTCCTGAAAAAAAGCTTCCTTGACCCAGACTGTCTTGTCAACAACAAACATGTCTCTAACCTGCCCTTTGTTGGTAAGGTTATTAAGAAGGTGGCTGCACTGCAGCTGGATGATCATTTATCCACCCACAATGTCTATGACTCTCTCCAGTCCAGATTTAGGAAGAGGCATAGCACCGAGACAGCCCTTGTTTGGGTGCTAAATGATCTCCTAATAGCAAGAGATCGGAGGACCCACTCCATCTTGGTCCTCCTTGACCTCTCAGTGGCATTTGACACTGTGTACCATGATGTACTATTGGAGCACCTGCTGTTCATCTGTGAACTGTTGGGTACTGTCCTCAGATGGTTTTGATCTTTCCTCGAGGGTAGGATGCAGAGTGTGGTCTCAGGAATTTATTCCTTTGATCCCCTCTCCCTATCCTGTGGGGTGCCGCAGGGCTCCATGTTGGCACCCATGTTGTTCACGGTGTACATGCTGCCATTGGGAGACATTATTAGGTGGTACAGTTTGAATTTTCACTGCTATGCAGATGATACACAACTGTACATGTCCTTTGTACCCGGGCAGGGAGGTGCTCTCTCTGTGTTTAACAACTGCCTATCCGAGATCCAGGACTGGATGAGTGCTAGTTGGCTGAGGTTAAACTCGAATAAAACTGAAGTGTTGGTGGACCCAGATCATCAGGAGGTGGGTGTGTTGGCAGGACAACCCTCTGGTCTTTGGCTTGGGTGTGTCTAGCTCACCACCTCAGATCAGGTGCAAAACCTGGGAGTTATTTTTGATGATGATTTAACCCTAAAATTACAGGTGTCAGCCATTGTCAAGACCTCTTTTTATCATCTAAGGAATATCACCCAGGTGAAAGACCTGGTCCCTCCTGAGGATCTTCCGACATTGGTCCATGCCTTCATGACCACTCACCTTGACTACTGCAGTGCCCTGTACCTAGGGTTACTGGGGGCTGATATCCACCACCTGCAGCTGGTGAAAAATGCAGCTGCCAGGCTTTTGACTGGTACACTTAGGACCAGTCATATTATGCATATGCTCTGCAGACTGCATTGACTCCCAGTGCAATGGTGTATTACCTTCATGGTCAGTTTGCTGACCTATAAAGCTCTACATGATCAGGGACCTAGCTACCTTCAAGATCTCCTTTCTCCCTACTGCTTCTTCCAACCACTCTGATCCACCAACGAGGGATTGCTTGAGATTCCCAGAGTGCAGCTTCAAACATTTGGGGCCCGTTCATTTACATTAGTGGTTCCCACCCTGTGGAATTCTCTACCTCGTTGGATAAGACAATGCATAACTGTCCAAAGTTTTATAACAGAATTAAAAACTTATCCCTTTGGCCTGGCATTTCCAGAAGAAGGTTAAATGCTGGACTGTCATCTTGTTTATGATCAGTTGGCTGTATGTATTTTAAGTACGCTGATGGTTTTATTTATTGTATTTAATTGTTTGATGCATTTGGTTGATTTTATGTAAAGACGTCTTGATAGTTGGAAAGGCACCTTTTTACAAATAAAGCGTGATTTGATTCATGTGAGGAAAGTGGGCACAGGTCCCTCCATGGCCACTTGCACAACTGTGAGTACACCGTAGCTGGTAGAGTGGAACTAGTCAGCTGACTCCGTCTGCTTCAGTTAACTGCTTTTCTGTTCTGTGAGTGTGCATGGCTATGCACACAAGACATTTTTCTGTTTGTGGCTATGTGCCCAAGAAGAAATTTAAAAAATATGTATTATTTTTTCTGAGAATTTAGTGAGGCTTGACTTTAGTGATTGAGATTTGTCAGCTCAGCATTGTTGCAGTGACTTGATCTCATAATCAATATAATTTAAATGTACTTTCAGGAATCTGGGCTCAGGTCACTCCACAGCCACTTGTGCAACTGTGAGTACACTGTAGTTGGTAGTATGGGACTAGTTGGCTTACTTCCACTGCTTCAGTTAGCTGATTTTCTGTTCTGTGTGTACATGGCTATGCACTTACGGCATTGTTCTAAGTTTGTGTTTGTGTGCCCAAGAAGAAATTAAAAAATATATATTTATTTTTCTGAGAATTTGGTCAGGCTTGACTATAATGAGTTAGTCTTGTCAGCTCAGCATTGCTGCAGTGAGTGAGTTACTATATTTCATAATAATATAATATAAATTTAATATCACACACCTCCAGTGAGGAACCTGGGCTCAGGTACCTCCAAGGCTACTTGAGCAACTGCACCATAGCTGGTAGGGTAGAACTAGTCAGCTGACACCCACCACTTTAGTTAGCTGCTTTTCTGTTCTGTGTGTGTGCATGGCTGTGCGCTCAAGACATTTTTCTGAGTCTGTGGCTGTGAGCCCAAGAAGTTTATATATATATTTATAAATTGGGGGTGAAAGCTATTCCAGTGGAATAGATATATATATTCTCACTGCAGTGAGATAAATGCTGATGACATCAGCAGAGTGAGATAAATTCCATTTATCTATACTCTGCTGCTGTCACCACTCACTCACTAAAGCCTGCATTCTAAATGAAGCTGCTTCACAAAACAGTTTCCCTTTCTCACTAAGGCCAGCAAGTTACTCAGTTAGCATTGCAAAGTACACTCACCTGTGTGCTATAGTGTTTCTAAGACTCCAAGCCCATTAATGTGCTGATATCAGGTTCACTACAGCCTACATTCTAAATGAAACTGCTTCACAAAACAGTCTCTCTTCCTCACAGAGGCCTGCTAGTTACTCAATTATCATTGCAAAGGACACTCCCCTGTGTGCCATAGTGTTTCTGAGACTCCCAGCCCATTCAGAAAAACTCATACAAATTCAGACCACACACAGAAACAGCAGACAGCAAAAAGAAACAGGATAAGAACACAGGAAAACATAACATTATGCTTGGAGGTCTCATCCACATTGCATAATACCACACACGATGTGCAGATCATGTGCTATGGAAAATATTCTCATTCCTGCAGAGTGAGCTCTGGATACTCTCACTCATGTCTTCGGCACCCGTTAGTATCCAGAGCTCACTCTGCACTATAGATAGGGTTGCATAGCCATTTCTATGTTAAACCTCAAAGTTTGCACTTTAATAACTTTGCAACCTGCTTTCCAATTTGCCCGAAATTTAGAATGGAGGAAGATTTTTTGTGATCCAGAAATTCTCGTGTCAATCGGATGTACAGTTGCAGAATCGTAGAGCACTGAAAAACGTGAAAAATCCCCAACATTCTGTTTTCTTTAGATGTCCACTTTGTACTGAAGAATGCCTCTGAGTGGGTTAAAAGTGGGTGGGCTACATGGGTCCTGGGTCGCAGATGTGCCTTTTGAAGATTTTGTGTAAATATCTTGTCCCGTTCAAAAGTTATAGCATTTTTAGTGTCCCATTATATCCTGTGGGAAAATTTATATGTACAGCTCGAAAATTGTTGCAATAGTATTTTTTAGTATCGAGCTTGCCAAAAATAATGTTGTGCTGCCGCCATCTTGTTTTCAGTTAGCAAGAAAGAAAAAACAATATAACTCAAGAAATACTGCACTTTTCAACACACTAACCATTGGGTTTACCTATTCAGGGCCTGAGGACAGGAATCTGGCATTAGTTTTTCACCAGCTTGTCTGGAAATGTGGTTTTCAGATTTTTTCCATAATTTTGCTTTTTTGATCGTGACACTATCTCAAAGTGCCACGGCAATATGCATGACCATAAAAAATACTAGCACGACACTATATTTTACGTTTGTGGTTGTATTCCCATTATAAAGATAGGAGTGTCGCGATAATTTCTTAAATGACCATGGTAACACTGCAGAGCCACATTTTCTGAAATGCTGTTTTCTTTGTCACTTGATTGTGGCAAGCTGGATTTTGATATTGGCCTGACATTTTTCAGGGTGGCAAGCCCTAGTACCACAGATGTGCCTTTCAGTGGTTTGCTTCAAAAATGTTCACCACGTCCCTAGTCACAGTGTTCTGAAGTTACAAATTGTCCCATCGGATAACATTGCATTGTGGGAGTCATTTTCTTTGTCACATCATTGTGGCTACGTGGATTGTGGTATTGACCTGAAATTTTTAGGGTGGAAAGCCCTACCCCTACAGGTGTGCCTTTTACTGGTTTGGTACACAACCATTGAACATGACCATAGTTACAGCATTGTGAAGTTTGGAAATTTCCCCATAGGATAACACTGTGGTGCAGGTTTTTCTTTGTCTCTTCGTTGTGGCAATGTGGATTGCGCTATTGCCCTGAATGTTTCACAGTGGAAAGCCCTACTCCCACAGGTGTGCCTTTTGGTGCTTTGATACAAAAGCATTCAACAGGGCCATAGTTACAGCATTCCAGAGTTCAAAAATGTTCCCATAGGATACCATTGTGGCGCTCATGATGTCTTTTGGGGCCCGTGTCTTGAAAATGGTTTGAGATACGGACTTTACGTCACAAACATTCTTGGCCCCCCATTGGGGGCTAAGTACAGAACTAGATTAGAAAGCCATGAAACCCCTGAAATGTGATCTTTTTATACCATGTACAGTTCCTGAGACATTTGTGAATTACTATCCCTTGTGTAAATTTTCATGTGCATCGATGATTACTATGCCTTCACAGTTGATACTCACACTACTTTTTGGTGCCCCTAACAGGGAAATGATGAGTGACCTGTGTTTGGTCGCTGTGTTGCTGTGACAACTATTGACTTTCACAATCACAATTACACTTAACTTCACTTCGTGGCATGTATGATTCACAAGTTACGGGAAAATTAACGTAACTACACCTCCTTGCTTCATATGACTGTTATATGGCACCATACTTAACTGTTTGTGGGAGCCAGGGCCCAGAGGACCCGCGCTCTCACAAACACACATACCATTTGGCACACTTATGCAGCTTGATGAGAGCGTGGGGCCTGAAGCCGCCAATTTCTATTGCTACTTACATTGCACTTTTAAAAAAAGAATGGACATTCTTTGCAAAAACTTAATTAATGCATCAGGGTTAATACCACACCAACAAAAGTGTGGAAATTCAATGTTAGGGTTACAACCCCTATCACCCCACCCCCACCAACAGGCATCAGGGTGTGCATTGGGGTTGTCTTGCCTAACTCTCACCCCATTCTCCTATACTGCATCACCTCAGCTTCTTTACACATGGAATGGGGTGAAAGTTAGGCCAATGATCCCAACGCACACCCCAATGCCTGTTGGTGGCTGTGGGGTGGTGATGGAGTGGTGGGGGGTAACCCTAAAATTGAATTTCCACACTGTTGTTGGTGTGGTATCAACCCTAACTGATGCATTAATGAAGTTTTTGCAAAGAATATATATATATATATATATATATATATATACACACACACACACAGTGGGGTGGGTGATAAACATTGCAGATAAAAACGTATTCTCACTGGACTGAGATAAATCTTGCTGACATAGGAACTGTAGTACATATTTACATTTACACACACAGTTCCTACGTAAGCAAGTGATATTCTCACTGTAGCTATGTTATCAGGAAAAGATGTGCAGGCACTACAGTGTCCCAGCAACTAAAGCAAATCACATTCAGCTGTTATAATAGTTAAAGCAGCCCGAGTTTCCCATGCTACTGACTACACCGCTATTTCTAATTACACACATTAACAGTAAAAAAGCATTGCGTGGTGCTCAGTTACAGGAATACAACCGTGAATGCAGGACAGGTCTATTGAACATGAAAACCATGGAAACAACAGTCCTCCTCACAAGCAAGCAAAGCAGATCCACTACCATGCAATGATAGCCAATCCAACAACAGACAACATACTCATTCATAAAAAACAGCACTCCCCATTAGCAATGCAGCCTCATCACAGCACAGCAAAACTTAGAAATAAAGTAACACACATTTTCATACCTTGTTGACACAAATAGCCAAGAAATACAATATTGTATAAATCGAACACATGATGGGCATGAGTGGGATATGTAAAATATTCTCACTCCTGCATCGTAAGGCATAGATATCTCACTTGTGCCTTCGGCACTCGTGAGATATCCATGCCTCACTCTGCAGGAGTGAGAATATTTTACATATCCCACTCATGCCCATTATGTATCCCATATATATATATAAATAATGGATACATGATGGGCAAGAGTGGAATATGGAAAATATTTTCACCCCTGCAGAGTGAGCCTGGATATTTCACGAGTGCAAAAGGCACAAGTAAAATATACAGTGCTCACGAGGCAGGAGGGAAAATATTTTTCATATTCCATGATGTGCACATCATGTGTCCTGTTTATACAATGGGGGCCTCGCTGTTGAAAAATGTACAATTTGCACAGCTTGTGCGGAGTTAGTGCAGGTTTAGCGTGGCTTGCGTGGGTTTAGAGTGGGTTTGCAGGGGTGTAATAAATGGTATTTATTTTAACTCTGTTGACATCATCAGGATTTATTTCACTGCAATGAAAATAACATGTTTTATTTCACTGGAGTATGTCTCACCCCCATTGTATAAATATACATATATATATATATATATATATATATATATATATATATATACCACACTGTGAGTATATTTCAGGGCAGATATCAATGATATTTTTGCATCCTGGGGACCTAGAGTGAGGATATCGAAACACTAGGTCCGATATCCTCACCCTAGTTTCAAAATATACATAGAGTATGTCCTGACTTGCTCATTCAGAACTCATTTGAATGTTTGACCTCAGTCGCAGTCCTAACTGTATTCAAATGTAAATAATTTTAAAATGAAAAATGATAGCATAGTACTGTAAGCACGAATGTTGTTCAGCACAAAAATATCTACCATATGAGTGGTGTTTCATTTATAGCTACCTTTTACTTTATTTTTTTATAATTAGTGAAAACACAGCAGAAACTGCATTTTTATTTTCACTTGTTTGACGAACAAATGCAAATAACTTTAAAACAAAAAATGATAGCATGTTACTGTGAGTACAAAATTTGTTCTGCACAAAAATATCTACAACATGAGTGGTGTTTCATTTACAGATACCATTTAGTTTTTTATAATTAGCAAGAAAACAGCAGAAAATTGAATTTATTTCACATTTTGCAACAAACAAATGTGATTAACTTTAAAATGAACAATGATTGCACAATACTGTGAGCACAAAACTTGTTCACCACAAAAATATTTACAAAATGAGTGGTGTTTCCTTTATAGATGCCTTTTAGTTTTTTTTATAATTAGCAAAAAACAGCAGAAAATTCAATTATTTTATCACTTTTTGCAACAAACAAATGCAAATAACTTTAAAATGAAAAATGATACCATGGTACTTTGAGCACAAAAGTTGATTAGGACACAGATATCTACAAAATGAGTGGTGTTTCATTTATAGATACCTTTTAGATGTTTTTAAATCAGCAAAAAATGACAAGAAATTATTTTTTTTCCACTTTTTTGGAGGTATGGCATAAATGGAATGTGCAACCCCTTACTGGAAATATTGTTGATAGTTTTTGTTCTTGTGCTGATTGGCCTGATGACATCATTTGTGGCTTCACCACTTGTGATGTTATTGAGTCAATTGGCACTTGAACAAAAAATATTGATACTATTTCCAGTAGGGGGATTGCGTATCCCTTAGATATACTGTATAGCAGGAAATATTAGCTTTCAGTTTATTTTCGCTATATTAGCTTAACTGACAAAAGTGTTAAAATAAGCTGATCGCTAATATTACATGGAGCATAGTGCTGTAATGGGACATGAAGCTGATGCGCTAATTTAACAGGGCGCTAAATAGTACTGCATCCCAGTCCATGCTAAATAAAGAGGGCACCAATATAAGCTGCTATACAGTATTATAGTTTTGCAGTTGTGCCATTATAGTTAGGGTTGATTAAGCTGTTTAATGTTAAACCCCATTTTCTGCACTTTAATAACTTCGCTATCATTCGATGGATTTGCATTACATTTTGCATGTGTGGTCTTGCTGGGTAGATCTCTGGACGTGCCAGGTTTCATTCTGATGGGATGTGTAGATTCTGAGTTCTGGATAGCATAAAAACTACATTTTTGTAACTTTCTTTCCATTGATTTTAATAGGGTTTTCGTCTGACACCTGTAGCACCCAGACGGTTTGGAATTTCCATGTGAAATGTTTGGGGTAGAAAGTGGCTGGACCACAGATATGCCTTTTGCTAGTTTGATGAGAACATATTAATCCATTCAAAAGTTATTTAATTTTAAAATTTTCATAAATCAGTTCTGAACATTCTCAGTAAACACCTCAAGATAGCTGTATGAAATGAAAAAATTATTCTCTATTCATATTGATATCATCCTTTTTCATGAGTGGAAAATCCTTTTTTATTTGGATGCCATCTTGTTTTCAATTTTTCCTAAAACCTCAAATTTGAAAATTCACAAAAATTACATTCTGGGGAACAACTAACACAGGTATCATGCTTATTGAGACCCCCTTAACTGTATTCTGCACTTTACTGTTTGAGAAAATGCCCTTAAAATGCATTTTTTCAAGATAATAAATCTTTTTTACGTATCACAAGTGACAAAAAAAGATCCTTCTTCGTGAGGAAAATCTCATTTTTTGTTTGCCGGCATCATTTTCCCTTGTGTCTAATGGTGCCTCACACTATCAGATTCACATTTATTTACTGGTTTTATCCATAACTCACTGGAACAAGGGCTCTTGGTTGGGGCAACATCCATAGACTTAACCAAGGCCCTTGATACTGTTAACAATACACTACTTATTGACCAGCTTACCAGCATTGGCCTCTTCTCAGACACCACCTAGTGGTTCTGCAGCTATTTAACCAATCACTCCCAACAAGTAAAAATTGGAGATGCCATCTCTGATAGTAGAACAGTATGTTCTGGAGTCCCTCAAGGATCCATCCTGGGACCGCTATTATTTAGCATCTTTCTGAATAAGCTACCAAAGTTCTGTCATGACAACATCCTACTATATGCAGATGATGCCATAATATATACTAGTAACCCACATCCAAAACATCTTCAAGAACTGCTACAGCAAGGCTTCACATCTGCCAAAAAATGGTTCACTGACCAAAAGCTAATACTGAACTACAAAAAAATGAAGACCATGCTGTTCTCCAGCATCCACAGCAAACATAAGTCATTCCCCTTATCATCAAAAATGATGTGGGATCACCCCTGGAACAAGTACAACATTTTAAATATCTAGGTATAACCATCGACTCCATGCTGTCCTACACCCAGCACATAGATTCAACTGTGAAAGTAATAAACAGGTGAACAGGCATGCTTTATAGGCATAGACGCAACCTGACCCCTGAAGTCCTGAACCTAGCCATACATAGCTCTGTTCTCCAACTCGATAACTATGGCATTATCATCTATGAATCTGCCTCAGACACAGCCCTCCGGCATATCAAAATAGCTCTAAATGAAGCCTGCCACCTTCTAACTGGGGCAGAACCCCGAACCCACACATGTGACCTATTATCCGGATCAATTGGCTCCAATTCAACAACAGACTCAGATATCAAATATGCCTGCTCACCAAAAAATTCAATCTAGGTATGATGACTCCTGGTGTTCAATCCCTTCTGGTGCCATTGTTAAACCCTCACACTACCAGAAGTTCCTGCAGTCAAATTTTCAGAACTCCTACACACTGTACCTCTCTTGGACAGTGTGCTTTCACCTATAGAGCCCTGCTCTGGATAAATGCACT
This sequence comes from Neoceratodus forsteri, assembly GCA_016271365.2. Lineage (NCBI taxonomy): Eukaryota > Metazoa > Chordata > Ceratodontiformes > Ceratodontidae > Neoceratodus > Neoceratodus forsteri. Next base: position 1,649,831,444 of record CM057450.1, read on the forward strand.
GCAATCAGACATTTCCAATGCAACAAAGTTAGGATCCTTTAAAAAGCCCCTGATATCATTGGAAAACTTGGAAAAAATGTGAGATTTAGACAGTTCAGTTTATATTTCATGTATTTTCTATAATTATTTACCTTTTTTCTTTATTACTGAGGACAGCTGTATAAAAGAGTCTTACTGTCCCTTAGATTTTACCTGCTCTTTCTGCTATCCTACATATTACATCATGATCTGGGTTGCACCTGGAAATGAGTTTCTGGTCGTGGTGCTTTTCCAGGTTACCAACTTTTAAATAAATTAATAAATAAAATAAATAATCCCCCATTTATGACATTGTAATTATCCCCAAAGCAAGAAATTCTGATGTCATAAACAGAACTGTGATGTCATATGTAGGCAAGCAGCCAGAACAGATAGGGCAGTGACCCTGTTTACATGCAAATGTCCTTAGTAATAAAGAAGAATGAGAAATACAGAAACAATATTAAAATATAATCTCACTTGTGCTAAACATTACATTTTCTCAAAGTTGTCACAACAGTGTCAGGGGCTCTTTAAGCACATATTTCGGTAGCATTTAGTCATCGAGGCTACCTGTGACTGCTACCAATAGGCAGTACCAAATTCTAACACACCTGCTCCTTATGGGTATCCCCCTGACTTTCACCTACTCTAATTACTACCCTCACTTGCACTTATTTTGCACTTACCTCTGGGGCTCTCCTGCCCCCACCTATCCTCTCCCCCTCTCATCCCCCAATCCCCCACTCCCTATCACCACACCCCACCCCTCCTCCCTCACTTCTCCTCCTCCTCCCTCTCTTCCCTTATGGCCTTCTGCCTGTTTCACTTTGTATTTAGTAACCTAGTAACAATTATACTCTGGCATACATTGTACAATGCCTCTGCTGTATGTAAGATGTACCTCTGATCACTGTTAGTGCCATTTTCACTTTATTTTATCTATAATAATCTCCTGAATCTTCATCTCCCCTCTTTTTACACATACATTTATTTAGGCCCAGTGACACTTGCAATGTAACTATTGTAAATGTTAACCTGACTATGCTATCATTCTGACATGGAACCTGTGTAAAGAGCATCTGCTCAAAGGTCTTGAATCCAAGATGTTAATAAGAAGGTTTTGAATCCACCTCCCCATATTTCTTTAATAATGTAATACTTCATATAGTTTATATTTCTCCCTGATATCTAGTGGCTCCCTCCAACACCTGATCACTGCCCCTATAATTATTTGTCAGTTCCCTGGTGTCAACTGGCACCCTCCACCTTCCATACGCCACACACCCTTAATTATTTATTTATTTCCTCAGTGTCTAGTGGCGTGCCCACCCTCCCATCACCCTCCCTGTTATGTTTTTCTTTTTGCTTCCTGGTGTCCAGTGGCACCCCCACACACCCTCTGATGACTGTCCCCATAATATTTTTTCTCCCTGGTGTCCACTGGCACCCCTCCCACCCTCCGATCCTTCTGATGTTCCTCTAAGCTGTAAATAAAAAAATGGTCCCTCAATGCCTTTTTTCTTAAGCTGTAAAACAAAAAAGTTCCTCGCCGATCTGCCCAACCCCCCAACACCAGCCACCATGTACCCCCCACATCCCTCACACACCCGCACTCACCTGAACAAGTCCCATGGTGAAGATCAACTCTCTGATCGAAAATACGTCTTGCTGCTGGAACCGCTGACTGCAATATGAGAAACTTAAGTTAATGCGGTTCAGTGTATTTCAATGGGGTTTTCAACTTTGATTCATAACTTGGCCTTTTATTGCATATTTTGACACCAAATTCTCAACATGGCCTTTTTGGGACCCCACCTCATGAACAATGTCAGTGGAATTCAGCAAATCCTGCCCAAAAGGTGATTTTGTGGTCACTTGGCAAGATCATCTTTTGGGTGGGATTTGAAAAATGTCATTGCCCTTACTCATGGTATGGGATCATAAGAAGGCTATGTTGAAAATTTGGGTCAAAATATGTAAAAAAGGTAAAGTTGTGTGCATGTGTTGAAATTTTGCTACACTCACTCATAACTCTTATAATTTTAAATATTTTGACACCAACTTTTCAGGATTGACATATTTTTACAGCACCTCATGAATGTGATAGTTGTCATTTTTCAGATCCGGCCAAACTGTCTTTTTGAATCTGTGGCATGGAATGATGTTGAGTGGTGTGGGATCACATTTTGGTGGGAATTTAAAAATTTTTGGTACTGGGTTTATGAGTCGTGGTATTCAGAAGTCTATGGTGACAATCTGGTTGTGGCTTTGCTAAAATTGGGGCCTGCGCTTCTACAGCAAAGTACATATAGGCATCTATGAAGGGATGGGAGCTCAGGCCCCAGAGGGCCCTGTGCTCCAACAGGCAAATAAGGAAATGGTTACACTGTCTCAAAGGTATTGTTGCATGGGAGCACAAGGCCCTGAGGGCCCTGTCCTCCCACAGACAAATGAGTATGCAATTATACTATCTTAAAAAGTAAGGAAATTCACTGCAAAAAATATTGTTAATACACTAGTTAGGATTAAAGCAACAAAAGTAGGGAAATGTGGCATTGGGATTTCAAAACCTAACACCCCACCCCTACCCTACAGGCACCAACAGGTGAGCGGTGTGCCTTGGGGTTGTCAACCCTAATGCTCACCCCATTCTGATATACTGTACCCATCTCAGCTTATTTACTGATGGAATGGGGTGAACATTAGGGCTGACAATCCCAAGGCACACCCTATGCCCATTGCTGCCTGTAACGTAGGGGTGGGATGTTAGGGTTGGAAACCCTAATGCCACATTTCCCTACTTTTGTCACTTTAACCCTAACTAGTGCAATAATTAAGTTTTTTTGCAATTAATGGATAAATATATATATATATATATATATATATACTGTATATATATTTTTTTACAATAATGTTTGTGGCTTTGTGCCCAAGAAAAATTAAAAAAAAAGATTTTTTTTCCCCTGAGAATTTACTAGTCAGGCTTGACTGTAATAAGTGAGCTTTATCAGCTCAGCATTGTTGCAATGACATGTGTGCCTATATTTCATAATAATATACTGTAATTTAAATTCAGTACATCTTCCTGTGAGGAATGCAACTATAGCAGACAGAAGATGTAGTTCCAGAAAACATAATTCGTCCATCAGCCCCTGCAAAGCTGCAGTAGGTATAGTGCAGCAAGCAGTAGGAGAGGGTGAGCATACTGCAAAGTGACTCTCAGGGTGCATTTGCTATACAGAATTATGCTTTGCCCCATCACAGCCTGCAGTTTCCACTAGCACCAGTATGGCATCAGCTGACACCAGGGAAAAAAGTTAAAGTATCATTCAAACTACTAGTAGTGCTTCTAGGAGGATACTGTCATTAACTGCCACTGATACTACCAATATTAGAATGCATGCTCTTCATCCCTTGCCACTGCCACCAGTACCACCAGGATGAGGACATCCTCCTTAATAACCACCACTGCCCTGATCCTCTACTCATCCACTGCAACTACTAGCATCCCAACATATGGTGCAACAGTGGCCCTGACAGTCACTCCTGCCACTGTGACCAAGAACACTCCTGCCACTGTGACTGAGATGGCATCTGCCACTGTAATCATGGTTGCCACCAGTACTGCTACAGTGACACTGGCTTTTTGTTACCACAAAACAGGGTAGTTAGTGAAGTAAACACCAAAGTAGAAAAGTCGATGGAAAGCAGGACAGGGGCCAATGGTGAAAAAGGCAAAGGCAGTAAGGGCAGGGAAGGGGGGGCTAAAAGGGATGAGGCCATCAAAAAATGGAGAGTGATGAGTTCCAATGCCAATAGTCTGGGTAACAAGCTTCCTGAACTAGTGACCTTGATGGAAGAGGGATGGCTGGATATTGTGGCAGTCACAGAAACATGGAACACAGAGAATCATGTCTGGGATGTCGACATACCAGGGTACACAATCTACAGGAGGGACAGGAAGGGAAAAAGAGGAGGAGGAGGAGTAACTCTTTACGTAAGGGAAGGGATCAAAGCAATGAAACTAAAGGGTACACAGGGAGGAGAGGAGGCACTGTGGGTCACCTTAGAGACAGAAAATGGCACCACAATCCAGACAGGTGCTGCTTATAGACCGGAGGAAGGGACAAGGAAATGATAGAAGGCATCCATAGAATGGCAGAAAAAGGGAGATATTATTGATGGTGGACCTGAATATGCCAGATATTAACTGGAGCACATTTGCTGCAGCAACATCCAAGAACAGGGTCCTTCTCGATGCTCTACAAGGGGCATGCCTCAGTCAACTAGTGTTGGAACCTACTCAGGAGGGAGCAATCTTAGACCTGGTACTCTCAAATGGGGATGAAGATAGGATCTCAGATTTAGAAGTGGGTAGCCATCTGGGAACAAGTGACCACCAGTGTGGTTCATGATAAACACAGCTGTAGAGTCAAGCCATACAAAAGTGAGGGTACTAGACTTTAGGAGGGCTAACATTGGCAAAATGGGAGAGTGCATAAGGAATGCAATAGCAAATGGGCAGGAAGGAGGGTTGGAGGAACAATGGGGAAAAATCAAAACTGCCATCGCAGGGGCAACAAGCCTTTGTGTGAAACAAAAAAACAAAACAAAGGAAAAAAACACTATGGTTCTCAAAAGAGGTGGTGGGGAAAGGTTAGGGAGAAAAAATAGCATTCAGGAAGTATAAGGAATAACAGAGAGAGCATGGCAGGGAACTGTATCAGTTAAAGCAGAAGGAAGCAGGGAAGGCAGTCAGAATAGCAAATGCCCAAACAGAGGAAAAGATAGCCAACTCAGTTAAGAAGGGGGATACAACCTTTTATAGGTACATTAGGGAGCAAAAAAAGACAAAGGAAGGGATAGTGAGGCTTAATAAAAGGAAGGGGAGGTGGGCAGAGGGTGACAGTGAAAAGGCAAAGATCCTAAATGAATACCTTTGATCAGTATTCACAAAAGAAGAGTAGAGGGCGATACCTAAACCAAACAATAGAAGCACTCTGGATAGGGGGGGTCAATACCAATCCAATCACAGAAGAGAGTTCTGAAAGAACTCTTAAAACCAAAGGTGGACAAAGCAATGGGGCCTGATGGGATTTACCCCAGAATTCTAAAAGAACTAAGGGGAGAACTAGTGATACCACTGACTACCCTTTTTAACAAATCATGGGAGGAAGGTGTGGTACCTGAGGACTGGAGGAAGGCAGATGTTATTCCCCTCCACAAAAGTGGGAGCAGGGCAGAGGCAGGAAACTACAGACCTGTTAGTTTGACCTCAGTGGTAGGGAAAATTATGGAATTACTTCTGAAAGAAAGAATTGTTGAGTACCTTGAGGTTAGCGGAACAGAGCACCCAAGGCAGCATGGATTCACAGTGGGGAGGTCATGTCAGACAAATCTAATAGATTTCTTTGACTGGGTGACCAAAGTAGTAGACCAGGGAGGGGCTGTGGATGTGACCTAACTGGACTTTAGCAAGGCATTTGACACAGTCCCAAACAAAAGATTAATAAACAAGTTAGTCACCCTGGGAGTGGGTCCCAGGGTGGTAACCTGTTTAAAAAATTGGCTGAACAACAGGACACAGAGGGTAATAGTAAACAGAGTCCACACTGAGGAAAGAGGGGTTACTAGCAGGGTGCCGCAGGGTTCAGTACTATGACTGGTCCTCTTTAATGTCTTTAAAGGTGACATTGCAGAGGGGATGGAAGGAAAAATATGCTCTTTGCAGATGACACAAAGATCTGCAACAGGGTTGATGCACAAGGGGGGTGGAAAGAATAAGAAGGGACTTGGCAAAGTTGGAGGAATGGTCAAAAGTATGGCAGCTTAGATTCAATGCAAAGAAGTGTAACATAATGCACTTGGGAAACAAAAAACCAGGAGAAGAGTACACAATGAGGGGGAGGTACTAACAACAACAAAAATGGAACAGGACCTGGAGGTAGTCGTATCAGATGACCTAAAGGTAGGCAAGCAATGTGAGAAGGCAGTAAGGAGGGCTGGGGGGATACTGGGATGCATAGGGAGAGGCAGCACCAGTAGAAAACAAAAAGTTGTTATCCCTCTGTACAGACAGTTGGTGAGACCCCATCTGGAGTACTGCATGCAGTTCTGGAGACCCCATCTTTGCAAGGACATAGACAGGATGGAGGCTGTCCAGATGAGTGCAACTAAAATGGTGCAGGGTCTGCACCAAAAGCCATATGAAGAGAGACTAAAGGAACTTTATATGTATACCCTCGAGGAAAGGAGGGGACATAATAGAAACATTCAAGCACCTCAAGGGAATGAACAAAGTCCAAAAGGGTAGCATCATTCAGAAAAAGAGATGTACAAGAACAAAGGGGCACAATTTGAAGATAGAGGGGGGATGGCCAAAGGGCAATGTGATGAAGTATTTTTTCACAGAGAGGGTGGTGGACGCATGGAACAGCCTTTCAGAGGAGGTAGTGTGGTCAAACAGTGGGGGAATTCAAGAATGCATGGAACCGACATAAGGCAATTCTACTGGGGGGGTAGAAGGAAGTAAGAAGTAGGCTGTTGGTTAACTAGGATCTGCAGCTTATCCAAAAGGTAGGGAAATGGGCAGACTGGGTGGGCCATGCAGTCCTTGTCTGTCGTCAAAGTCTATGTTTGAATGCTGCCACAGCCAGTTGCATGACTATTTCCAGTACTGTGTCAACCCTGACTGTGACTCCTCTTGTTTCTTGGCCTGTCTCCAGTACTGTAGAACATTTTATAAAATGGGCTAACAAATCCCAAGGCACTGATTAGCTACAACATCATCTGAGCCGTGTCCTTATCAGATGATATTGTAGCCAACCGGTACTACTGCCCACCAAGAAGCCAAATGACCAAAAAAATTAATGAGCTCTGCCAAGCATTAACAGAAACGTTGACTGGCAGAGCTCACTGAAGCGCAGCACGACATCACCTGTGGACAGCACAATAACGTAACACTGCATTCAAGAACATATCGTATCCATCTAAACCAAGAAAAACATTGTACCTCATAAATGAGTCTCACAGCTTTCTCTCCCTATCACCATTACGTTTTAAAAGTACACCGACAAGCAGCCGTGAACGGCATTTTTTTTCAAGCGGCAAATCCGTAACGAAAGCCACCACCCGGCACCATCGGCAAGCAACGAAGCAGTGTTCTTCAGACACTCAGCAGGCACTAAACTTTACTTTTAAAATAAATAACGAGCCAAATATTCCCCAAAAGCGAAACCAGGAAACAGGAAGAAATATTGTCAGTGCTTTCTACGGTGTCTGTTGAGGGACACGCTGCTCCCAGTCAACAGACACACTCCTGTCTTAACACTTCAACTCCCTAACTAAACACAGGCAAACAAAGAAATAAAAAAACAATAAAAAAGACATACTGTAAATGTATGAGTAACTTTTTCTTGCGGGGACACAATAAATACATTGCACAGAAACTTAATACAAGGGACTATTTTTCACTGTTTTCAATTTTAAACCTATTCTTATATTTCTCTATTTTTTTTTTACATTTAAAAAAAAAATTACTACAAAGGCCCATTTATAAAGCGCAATAACACACTCCGAGGTGTGGGTTGCGTGCTGATAAGAACACGCCTAGGGGCATAAGGCACCGGCGCAAGCGCCTCGTGCCTTAGTACACCCCTAGGCGTGCTCTTATCAGCACGTAACCCACACCTCATCATGTGTTATTGCTTACTTAGTGTAGAGGAGGAAGAGGAGGTACTTTCCACCTGGAGATGAATTGCCCACTGATGCATTATCTGAGGAGGCTAACCTAAGCAACTTAGATGATGAGGTAGCATATGGGGAGTACCTTGCAAGACATAAAGCAAGAAAGTTAAGTGGCAAAAAAAACCTCAACATCTTGACGTCACGGTGGCAGAAGAAAGAAGGATATGGCTCCTTCCAAAAAACTCAGCAGGCCACCCTTCAGCACTTTGTTCAACAGGTTCCATCCCGGCCTGAACAGTAAAGTACAGCATGTGCAGAGGCACCAGTGGAGCTAGAGGAAAACTGGTAGACCTAGGTCCAAACAAGAAAGGCAAGTGGGGGTGAAAAGAGTGGCGGTAGAGGGGTTACATGAGACACTAGCCGCATGAGTGGATTAGGAGCAATAAGAGCATGGTATGGTTGCATTTCACATTACTAAAAGAAGATAACAGAAAGGCAGTGTGTACAATGTGCAACACGACTATCAGCTGGGGGGGATCTCTGGCAAGTTTAACAACCACCTCCTTAGTGAACCACCTAAAGGTAATGCATTTCCAGGTTTTTAAAGTGTCAGGGTCTGTGCCTGTGGTTCCATCAGACCCATCTCATGGTGATGATGCAGGCAGTGGTGCTGGTGGCAATATCAATGCCACAGACTGCCTCCAAAAAAATTGCTGTTGCACCTGCTTTTACCACTCCCACCCCTTCAACATCAAAGAGTCCTCTATGCACCCCTAGCACTCCCACCAGGTACCAGTCCTCTGCTATTTGTTCACCATCTGGCAAGCATGGAACATCCCCCCATCCATGGTCAGTGTCAATAATGGAAGTGTTTCAGGCCAGAATTAAGTAGCAGTCATCCCATCCAACAGCTAAGCACATCACACAGCTCATAGTGAAATGATGGCATTGGTTCTGCAACCCTTTCCACTTGTGGAAGACACTGGTGTTCATAGGGTTCTGCTGCACTTGCTGCCATGGTTCCAGCTCCCATCATGTTCCACATTTGCATGAACTATGGCACCAAAGTTATATGGGGTGTAAGAATAGCAATTGCAACAATGCTCCAGGAGGCTGGTGGTGGTGTTTTCCACTACAACTCAGACAACTGGAACAGTATAAACTCCACGCATGCATATCTCTCTTTGATCACATACTGGTGTGTGCAAAAGCCTGTCTCCTGTTGTTAATTCTTCCTTTTCTTCCTGTGTCACTGTTCTTTCCTTCATCCTTCCACAATCTGGCAGTCACTCCAGGTCTGCCCTTCTAAATGTTGGACTAATGGAGAAAGACAAAACATCACCGAACATCCTGGCATTCATTCAAGGCATGCTGTTGTCATGGACAGTAGGTACCAATGGACAGTAGGTACCAATCTACATGTTCTTTTCATCACAGATAATGGGGCAAATATGGTGAAAGCAGTTGCTGATGATACTTTTACTAGCATTTGTTACTTTGTCCACACCTTGTATTTAGTGGTCACATATGTCCTATGTCATGGTTCTGAGGATAGCAAGACTGTCTCCACAGCATGCTCCTTCTGTGCTCATTTTCATTGTTCTGTAAAGGCAACTAGCCAACTAAAAGACGTTCAACAATGCCTTGGTCTGTCTCAATATAGCTTGATACAGGATGGGAGTATCAGATGGAATTCATCAAAACTGACGTTGTCTAGATGGTTATAACAGAACTGTGCACTTCATGTCAATGGAGCGTGACATTGGGGGAGTCCTAAGCCACCATGAGTAGTCACTGCTTGATGCCGAGGTGATAGTATTTGGGCCACTTGAGAGGAGCACACATGATCTAAATGTGTCCACTGCAGCTCTGGGTCAGGTGATCCCAGCAGTGCATATTAGTGAAAGCATCCAAGAAGAGATATGTAGAAGAAAAAAGGGAGATTCCTGATGGGGCAGCTATGCTCCTTAAGCACCTGCAAACTGAATGGGATACAAGGCTTGAAACAAGTGCTGGATAGTTGCAGCCACATTTTTGCAACCATGCTGGATTCCCCAGGTCAAATGTGAGATCCTTCTCGTGGCTATGGATAGCCACAGAGTGATTCATTTTGTATCAAGAGCTGTGTGATAAGTAGAGATGCAGTGAATTATTAATCCGCCCGTGAAGTGGGCACTTTGTGTCCACGGAGCACAATGTGAAGTGGACCCTGTAAAGTGCTCATTATGCCTTAACATGAAGTAAGGCGAAGTGAGAGGAAAATAGGCACATCACATGGCTTGCAGTACTGTAAGTCACATGCTTTAGCCAGGCAGGAAGGAATTGAGTCAGAGAAGCAGTTTCACTTTCTGCTTTGCATTTGTAGAGGGAGAAAGCAGTTGTGAGAGGAGAGGAGAGGAGTTTGCTTGCCTTTCGTTGCTTTTCAGTGCCAGAACCCAGAACGAAACAGCTTTTTTAAAAGCTATTTTATTTAGTTTTTGTATTGTATTAGTGTTTTGTTTGTTAGTGAATTTTTTCTATAAGTTTTGTTTTGTTTTGTGCTTGTGACTGACTGTGTGTGTGTGTCCACTGTGTGTGTGTGTGTGTGTGTGTGTGTGTGTGTGTGTGTGTGTGTGTGTGTGTGTGTCATCCTGTGGACTTTGGGAGAATGGAGGGTCTTGTAGTAGAAGGTGAGTCGCTGGCCTGTGGGCACGGTAGGAGGGGAGGAGTGCAGACCCGTGGGGGGCGGGGCAGTTGTGTGATCTTGGACCACTCCAGACTCCTGGCCGGTGTTGCTTCCCCTGTTGAAGCAACAGGAGCAGCAGCAGCAGCACCACCAGTGCCACAGGTGGCTGCTGTGCGTACACCTTCTCCACCACTACCACCACCACCACTAGCAACAGCTGTTGGGGCTCCAGCAGCACCTCCTCCACTACCTCCACAGCCACAGGAGGTGGCCCTGGAAATTGTAGGTGGTGGTGGGACTCATGCTTGATGTGTGAGGATTGTGTCTGGTCCCCCCCCACAGCTCCCCAGTGTGGTAGTTTTTTAATTGTGTGGGGGGAGACAGCACAGTGGTGGAGTGCCATGTGTGTGGTGTGCTGGTACGTCATGGCCCCCCCAGGACACATTTGGGGACCGGTGGCCAGTGCACCCACATGCTGAACCACCACAGGGCAGAGTGGCAGGCTGCTATGGAAGGGGCCAGGCATCGACCTGCTGGCCCTTCCGTGGCAGTGGCTGAGGGTGCTGCTGGGGTGGGAGATGTGCCTCGCAGCAGTCACCACCACAGCAGGAGGAGGAGGGCTACTACAGCAGCAGCTCCTCCTCCACCACCACAGCCACCAGCACCACTCTGTCCACCACCAGCTACACTACCTGGATTCCCCACTGCAGTGGACCCCGCCACAGTCCCTGCAACCCAGTCTGACATCGGCCTGGTGTGGGCAGCACTCGAGGAAAATAATGAGTGGTTCAGTGCTTTGGAGCAGCAGGTTAACAGAGTGGCAGCACAGCAGCAGCAAATACTTTCAATGCTGCTTAATAGAGAGAGAGAGTCTGGCAACTCAAAGGACCATATCTACTTCTGCTTAAAGTGAAATATCAATTGCTTATATTTCATAGGGGATAAATAGTGATTCTTATTGGTAGATGCTGGTATTGCATCAGAAATGGATCTTATAATTGGCTCATTTGTGATTGGTCGATTTAAATAGAGCACATGATCTTAATGGCATATAAAAATGTGAATAGTGGGGCCAGCATGACACCTTGACAAAGCATTGGAAACGTGAAACGTTTGTGTGTTTGTGTCTCTTTTGGAGTTGTTTGCTCAGTGGGTATAATTTGTGCTGCTACTACCATGATTATGCACTTTATAATAACTTTTTGATATTTCACTTTAAGCAGAAGTGGATATGGTCCTTTGAGTTGCCAGACACTCTCTCTCTCTATTAATATGTATTTATATGTCTGAGCACCAATTGACTCCAGTAGCAACCTTATATTTTTTTGTCTACTTTCAATGCTGCACCTGCTACTGGACCACCACGGCATCCCACAGCCATAGTAAGTGAGGAGATTGTTTTCTACCCCCACACACCCACCCCCACCCCTGACCCCACCCCACTACTGTGTTGTACCTTTTTTGTGTGTTTTTTTTTTGTTATTGTTTAATCATACACATTTTCCCTTCCAGGGGAATCTTTCTTGCACCACATAGTGCAATACATTTTTGTGAAAACCACCCGTAATTTCATTACAGTGTGTCACGTGATGGAGGAATTCCCATTCTGAAAATCTGCCCACATTTTGCCTCCCTTCTCAGCAACGTTAGGACGTGATGGCAGGAAGAGCGCGTGTGCATACTCCTTACAGTGAATATCTGATTGTCCGGCAGGTTTCCAAATGTTTCTTTATGTTATAATGGTCAGTTTGTTTTCCTCTGCTTTTCTCCATCACATCAAGTAGTTGTTATATATCATTTCTGTTGTTAAGTAACAGTTATGCATCAGACAGTGTTTTATGACACCACAGAACAATAGTTATTGAAAAGCAGCTGCAAATAAATACAAAGCTGGTCTGAACAATATTGGAAGACGTGCTCATTTTTTTTTATACATAAAAAAAGTAGTCAAGTAAGTAAAGCAGACATAAATTGTGAAAAGAATCATATCATTTAAGTCACGACTCGGAGGTAAGTAGTGGTGGCTGTGGCAATGTAAAGTAGCATAAAAAAGTACAGTTCAGAACTGTGAGGACATTCTTGCAATGCTGCTTTAATTGTAAAAATGTTGGTATGACATCATGAGCTCACAGCAACAATCACAGAACACACAAAAGTGGCACGGAGTCCCCAGATTTTTTCTGCAGGCCCAAAATGCATCCTCCTTGTGTGCAGAAAATTGACAAGTGGTTACACAGTGAAATGAGACTGTTTCAACACATACAAAGTCCCCCAGAATTAATGGTGCACTCAGTCAGACGCACAAAAGTGACACAGAGTCCCCAGATTTTTTCTGCAAGCCCAAAATGTATCCTACTTATGTGCAGAAAATTGACAAGAGGTAACAAAGTGAAATGAGACTGTTTCAGCACATGCAAAGTCTCCCAGAATTAATGGCGCACTCAGTCATGCGCGCAGTGGTGGCACAGAGTCCCAGATTTTTTCTGCATGCCCAAAATGCATCCTCCTTGTGTGCAGAAAATTGACAAGTGGTACACAGTGAAATGGGATTGTTTCAGCACATACAAAGTACCCCAGAATTTATTGTGCAGTGCTCCAGGATAAAATGATGACCGTGAGCAAACTGTTACTGGTCCAATGTGTGCTGCGATTCAAGGAAATGCAATGTGATAATCTCAACTGGATGGAAGGGTGCCCTTTGTCTGTACACTAATAGAAGCCTTGCTGAGTCGATATATATAGATATATATTTCTGTATTTTGTAGGTGGGGGGGTTGACATGGACATGTACTTATGGTATTGTTCTGTATTACAGGTCACAGATACTGTTGGTGTGCACATTCCAGTGCTCGATTAGAACTTTTTGCATAGAAATTTGTAATGGATAACTGTCAAGCACATCATGGTAAGTATTTTTTTTTTTGGGTGGGGGGAAACATATTTGCAGGTTTGTCTGTAATGGTTTCTTATTTTCTTACTTCTTCACAGATTTCATCTGCATCCTTCTCGAGTCTGGTTGTTAATGATGGTCATGGCCATCTAATGAAATGACTGTGCGCCCCAGCCGGGGGGTCCTGATGTTGAAGAACTTGTTTGGATAATGCCACTTTGTCAGAACAACAATGCATCTGGAAGTTTCATACAAAAAGAAATGAATGACTTCTTACAACTTAATTGTTATATGTTCCTCCCTGGTTCTCAAATCTCAATCCCTAAAGTCAAGTTACATTCCAAAGACACATCTTGTCAACTAACACGACCTGCGTGCAATATTTGCTGCAGTCTTTACAAAACAATGAAACAGATGAAATAAAATCTTCGTACTTACCAGAATGGATTTCACATGAATATTACATCAGTTCCTCTCCGTACAGTGCAGCTACAGTATCATTCCCAACCAGTTTTAGCAATGGAGCCTTTTTTTGTTACCCTGTAAAAGAAACAAAAGAAGTGTACTTTGTTTTACCATTGCGGCCCTGAAAAGCTACAGAAAACAAAACATGCAACTAAAGGAAGTGAAGCAGCATAACAAACATGATTACACATACTCACTTTATGGTTTAAATATTAAGAAGCTTTCTGTCTCTGGCTGATGGATGTGGTGGTCCGGACAGACTCATGGACATCAGTCCCAGTGGTGGTGGTCCGTGGGGGCAGACAGACTCATGGTGGCAGACTTGAATAATATCAGTGCCGGTGGTGGTGGTGGTCCATGGGGGACAGACAGACTCAAGGTGGTAGACTTGGATAACATCAGTCCCAATGATGGTGGTGGTCCATGGGGGGCAGACAGACTCATGGTGGCAGACTTGGATAGCATCAGTCCCGGTGAATGTGGTCCATGGGAGGCAGACAGACTCATGGTGGCAGACTTGGATAATATCAGTCCTGGTGGTGGTGGTCTGTAGGGGGCAGACAGACTCATGGTGGTAGTGATGGCAGTGGATAACATCAGTCCTGGTGGTGGTGGTCCATGGGGGAGCAGACAGACTCATGGTGGCAGACTTGGATAACATCAGTCCCAGTAGTGGTGGTCTGTGGGCAGCAGACAGACTCATGGTGGCAATGGTGGTAGTTGATAACATCAGTCCTGGTGGTGGTGGTCTGTGAGGGCAGACAGACTCATGGTGGCAGACTTGGATAACATCAGTCCCGTGGTGGTGGTGGTGGTGGTCCGTGGGGGGCAGACAGACTCATGGTGGAAGTGGATAACATCAGTCCCGGTGGTGGTGGTCCATCGGGGGCAGACAGACTCATTGTGGCAGACTTGGATAACATCAGTCCCAGTGGTGGTGATCTGTGGGGGGCAGACAGACTCATGATGGCAGTGGTGGCAGTGGATAATATCAGTCCCGGTGGTGGTCTGTGGGGGGCAGACAGACTCATGGTGGCAGACTTGGATAACATCAGTCCCGGTGGTGGTGGTCCATCGGGGTTAGACAGACACATGGTGGCAGACTTGGATAACATCAGTCCCAGTGGTGGTGGTGGTCTGTGGGGGGCAGACAGACTCATGGTGGCAGACTTGGATAACATCAGTCCCAGTGGTGGTGGTCCGTGGGGGGCAGACAGACTGATGGTGGCAGACTTGGATAACATCAGTCCCGGTGGTGGTGGTGGCCTGTGGGGAGCAGAGAAACTCATGGTGGCAAACTTGGATAACATCAGTCCCGGTGGTGGTGGTCCATGGGGGGCTGACAGACTCATAGCGGCAGACTTGGATAACATCAGTCCTGGTGGTGGTGGTCCATGGGGGGCAGACAGACTCATAGTGGCAGTGGTGGCAGTGGATAACATCAGTGCTGGTGGTGGTGATCCATGGGGGGTAGACAGACTCATGGTGGCAGACTTGGATAACATCAGTCGTGGTGGTGGTCTGTGGGGAGCAGACAGGCTCATGGTGGCAGTGGATAACATCAGTCCCGGTGGTGGTGGTCCATCAGGGGCAGACAGACTCATGGTGGCAGACTTGGGTAACATCAGTCCCAGTGGTGGTGATCTGTGGGGGGCAGACAGACTCATGATGGCAGTGGTGTCAGTGGATAATATCAGTCCCGGTGGTGGTGGTCTGTGTGGGGCAGACAGACTCATGGTGGCAGACTTGGATAACATCAGTCCCGGTGGTGGTGGTCCATCGGGGGCAGACAGACTCATGGTGGCAGACTTGGATAACATCCGTCCCGGTGGTGGTGGTCTATGGGGGGGCAGACAGACTCATGGTGGCAGACTTGGATAACATCAGTCCTAGTGGTGGTGTTCCGTGGGGGGGCAGACAGACTCATGGTGACAGACTTGGATAACATCAGTCCCGGTGGTGGTGGTCTGGGGGGCAGACAGACTCATGGTGGCAGTGGTGGCAGTGGATAACATCAGTGCCGGTGGTGGTGGTCCGTGGGGGGCAGACAGACTCATGGTGGCAGACTTGGATAACATCAGTCCTGGTGGTGGCAGACTTGGATAACATCAGTCCTGGTGGTGGTGGTCTGTGGGGGGCAGACAGACTCATGGTGGCAGTGGTGGCAGTGGATAACATCAGTCCCGGTGGTGGTGGTCCGTGGGAGGCAGACAGACTCATGGTGGCAGACTTGGATAACATCAGTCCCGGTGGTGGTGGTGGTCCATGGGGGGGCAGACAGACTCATGGTGGCAGTGGATAACATCCGTCCCGTTGGTGGTGGTCCATGGGGGGGCAGACAGACTCATGGTGGCAGACTTGGATAACATCCGTCCCAGTGGTGGTATTCCATGGGGGGCAGACAGACTCATTGTGGCAGACTTGGATAACATCAGTCCCAGTGGTGGTATTCCGTGGAGGGGCAGACAGACTCATGGTGGCAGACTTGGATAATATCAATCCAGGTGGTGGTGGTCCAGGGGGCAGACAGACTCATGGTGGCAATGGTGGCAGTGGATAACATCAGTCCCCGTGGTGGTGGTCTGGGGGGGCAGACAGACTCATGGTGGCAGTGGATAACATCACTGCCGGTGGTGGTGATCTGGGGGGGGCACACCACCTCTTAAATACTTCAGTTAAAACCTGCCAACATTAACCACACCATCATCCTCATAAAGAAAACTGCCCTCAAAGTCATCGATGTCTGAAGTCTGAACACTAGGAAATTCTTTCTCCATTGTGTCGTTATCTACATCAGTGGTGGGCCGTTTCAGGCAGCCACTTCCAGTGCCACCAGGATGCTCCATTTCCACATCAGCAAGGCCACCATGACTAGGACGGGGTATGAATACTGAGGTTGCAGTCTGTGCTGGTATGTGTCTCTCGTTCATTTTAATGAATGTTAGCAAACTAACATTTGCAGGAGACAGGTTTGTCCGATGATCCCTGACTATTGCACCTGCTGAGCTGCATACCCTCTCAACATTTACACTGGAGGGTGGGCATGGGAGGTACTTCAGAGCCACTGCTGTTAGCTCTGGCCATTCACTGACCTTTCCACTCCAGTACAAAAGAGGATCTTCACTTATTGTCAGATGCCTGTTTTCAGACAAATATGACTCAACCATTCTCTGTGCCACACTAAGTCCAATTGTTGATGCATCATCCTGTTCTCCCGAATCGTTTATATAACAAATACCCACTTGGGACAAAACCTCCCAAAGTGGGTTGATGCCAGCCACTTTGGATGACAGATCACCTGGAACTACAGTCCCCTTCCCCTTGCAGGATATGCTTGATGGTCCTCCAGGTACACCTTCAGCCGGATTATGCTGCTTAGGTTTGCTGACCTTGGCACGTGACTTCTGTGCCCCATGAACCAAGTGCACCAGTTGACCACTGATATTTTTTACCTGTTCAGGCAATCCCTCCAGTAC
This sequence comes from Neoceratodus forsteri, assembly GCA_016271365.2. Taxonomy (NCBI): domain Eukaryota; kingdom Metazoa; phylum Chordata; order Ceratodontiformes; family Ceratodontidae; genus Neoceratodus; species Neoceratodus forsteri. Next base: position 1,649,848,647 of record CM057450.1, read on the forward strand.
TGATGTAATTCCATGTTTTTATCATGGGTCCAGCATTGTTGCTTTGGCAAAGTTGTCACTACACTGAATGCTCACAACGTGACGTTTCTGGTCAAATACTGTCAGCATGTGTTGCAGCAACATCCTGCTACCACCGTCTCTGGCAGCATCAAGGCTATGCTGTACATTCACCAATGTCTGCCTCAGCAACCGCAGCAGTGGACTTGATCGACTAATGGAGGCAGACTCGCCACTCACTGCCTGTGCGGCATGTTCAAAAGGCCACAAAATTGTTATTACAGAGTCTATGAGGCACCACTGCTCCGTCGTCATAGACATTGAGGCCCCAGAACTGTCACAGCTAGTGTGCATAACAAGATATTCTGAGATAGCTTTGTATTGTTCATACAAGCTCTCTGCCATGTATAACATGGAGTTCCATCGGGTGACAACTTCCAGCTTTAAGTGGTGCTGAGGCAGGCTGTTTTGTATCAGCAACTGCCGCAGTTGGTCATGGGCCTTTCCAGATCTTGAAAAGTGATAGCAGATACATCATGCAATGGTCAGCATTTCCTTTATATCAGGGTACTCCTGAACCACAAGATTTAAACAGTGGGCCATGCGTGGAACACGAAAAAAAACACCATTAGTGATGCATTTCATCACATTTGACCCATTGTCACTTGCTATGAACCCAGCTCTCAGGGACAGAGGGTTTTGTCATCCATCAGTTTCAGTCAGTACCATGTCCAACATGTTCTCACCAGTGTGTGAACAGGTCACACTGCACATAGCAATCGTTGCATGCTGTTGAATTCCAGGAAGATTGCTACCGCGACAATCCACCTTACTGCACAGATTATTCACACTACCAACATTACAAACAACCTTGGCACCTACGCCCAGTGTGCAGTTATACACATATATGAACTCCCCACTGTTTTGCTACTTGTCCACATATCCATACTTAAATGGATGAATGGAGAGGAGGAATGTTGAAGGGCATGTCTTACTGAGTAGGACACAGTGCGGAACAACTCGGGGACAGCACGGGTAGAAAAGTATGTCCTGGATGGGACTTTCCATTTTGGACAGGCACATGCAGCAAACCGTCAGAACCCAGAATTCTCCACAAAGGAGAAGGGCAAAAGATCAATTGCCAACATTTCCGCTACAGCAGCACATAGTTAGCGTGACACAGTATGATTCGGGGGGCACTTCAGCTTATGCGCAAAAACACTCTGTAACGTGGGCTGACTTAAACGTTTTACACATGGTGTGTTGTTGATCACAAATGGTTGAGCTCTGTGATGAATGGCATTGGCAGGGCATGGAGTGTGGACATTTGATGAAGACGTTGCACAGGTGATGATGACAAACCCAGAAATGATGTTATTTTGCTAGATTTGCCAACTGGGGTTGATGAACCACTTGCACTAGACATACTGCATTCACCACCACAAAAACTGCTACTCTCACCAGCACTGGACAACATTTCAAAGTCATTATGGTCCTCCACCTCATCATGCCTGTAGTAATCCTCTGCTCTTATTACCGCACTACTGCACACGTTTAATTTCCTACTGGGCTTAACAGTCATGGAAGGGGATAGCATGCTGGCTATGGTTGCCAGTGATACGGGTGAAGGCCCCAGTCTGGTATTAGCTGCCAGCTTGTGCTAGGTCCACAGAGCCAAGTGTCTGTTCTTAAGATGCATATGCTGTCCTCCTGTCCCCAGATGGCTCCCCTTCCTTTTTACCTCAACTCACACGCACATGGCAAACCTGGCAGAGTGCAACTGAACCATCATTTGCATCTTGAACAAAACAATCCCAAACAAGGGAGTGTGATGCTCTGCTTTTAACATGTCCATGATGATGTGGCTTATTTAAGTCTGTTATTTTAATCACTGAAGTGGGGGGGCACGTGATGTTTCTGGCACTGCACACCTGGACTGCAACTGACCACCACGACTACCTATCATATTGATTACTGGGTCATCATCATCATCATCAACTAAAAGCGGTAGATCACAAGATTTTACAAGGGGGGGGGGTATTCCTGCAAACAGACTCAGACACAGCCACTTTTAATTTATTTTTCTCTGGTTCCCAACTGGGGGTCAATTACATCATCATCATATTCATCAACATCACACACATCCACATCTACTGCTTGGATGCTAGCATGTGGACTGCATGTTGCAACAACAGCAACATCATCATCATCATCACATTCATCATCAGCATCTACACCACCATCACCTGATATTGTTTCACCACACTGTGAATCACTGCATGGAAAATGCGTGACGTTAAGTGCCATGGTGGATGGAATATCACACTGTTTGCTATCATTGACATGATCATCAGAATCCTCAGGTTCAGTTACAGGGATGCTACTGAGAAGTATGACATCATCTAAGCTGCCACTCACTTGCATTGCTTCACACTCAGTCGTTTTGGAAATGGTACACTGGTCGGAATTAGAACTTGATGCAACAATACTAATACTACCTCCACCACCACTAACACCAGTAACACTAACACCACTGGCTGGGAAAACATCATCTCCTCCAACTATGAGTGAAGCTACTGATTGGGCTGTAAAAAACATTGCAGGAGAAATGCTTTTCCTCACATCAGCAATGCACTTCTGTGTCTTCGTACTACTACCACGCCCACAAACCATCTTACTGCCAATATTGCCATGGCGAGAAACAGCTTTGCTTGCATGTCTCTTTGCAGGGTTTTTGGGGAATCAACCACAAATATTATTACCAGATTCAGATTTTGATACATTCACTTTCTGATTGGAGGGACACTAGCTGAATGTGAAGCCAAATAAACAACTGTGGCTTCAGCAACAGATAAGAGACTACTCTGAGACTGTCATGGAATTAAAACAACTTCAGTAACCAGTGGTGCTGATGAGGTCACAAAAACAATCCAGTCTGGTAAAACATACCTTTTGAACATGGGGGTGGGGGGAGCACTGAATACAGACAGTGCTGATTTTTACTGCACTACAAGCAGCAAAACTGAGAACAGATACCACGATCGCAGTACAAAATCAGGCAGTTGCAGTGGATAACAGGTTCACACTGCTGCGCTTAGTTGCAATTACACTAGTCTGTGTCTCAATAAAAGGTGCATTATTTGATGCACATAACACTGCACACACACTCACACACAACACAGAACAGTTTGTGTACAATGCTGAACGAGGAATGCGACGCAAATGCAAAAGTTCAGTACTATGCCACGTTACGTATTGTAAATTTGTAATTTAAACAATCTGACCTTGTGAACTATTGCACCACATCCACACAACAAACAGCAAGAAAAATTCTACTTTTACTGACAATATTACTATATGTACATTAACACAGTCAGTTATATAACAAAAATATAACCGAAAAACAAAGAAATCACCATTTCTCCAACTTAAATCTACCTACACCACAGATACACCCCTCCCCCAAAGCACACTTTCACTGTCTTTCACCACACACACTCAGTGTTGTAAACTAACATTCAAAATCCACACACAAACAAAAATGCTCGATGATATGAGCACAGGAGGGTTTCCTACAATCGATGAACTAAAGTTGGATCCCCAAAAAAAGCAAAAATGCTTTTTAAACAGCTTTTACAAGATTCCTATCACCGACAGTTATCAGAGCACACTGTCTCCTACTTCTTCCTACTCATACTACTCCGAACTGAGGCTGTGCAGATCAATATCGAGCCCATGTGACCTGAAATCCCATGAATCACTGCAAAATTCGCCTTTGGAGCTCAAACACAAGGCGAAGTGAGTCGAAGTGCACTGCCAGCAGTGCACTTCACCTTAAAATTGGCAGAGTAGTGGCCTGGTGAGGCACAGTAACATGAAGTCATCGTTTCTAATGGACTTTGCATTCCTCATCATAACGCGAAGTACTCTGCTTCACGTTGCAGAGCATTCCATGAATCTGCCTTTGTTCCGCGAATCGTTTCGAGGGGCGGATTAAGCCCACTTCACCCACCACTAGTGATGAGGTGACTGGTTACATGCAAAAATGGTGCAGACACCAGTGGCTGGTGAATAAAGTTATGATAGAGAAGGAATGCCATCTGGCAGATCTGATTCCACTGAGGGAGCTGGGGATGGAATGCCTGTTACTGACAGCAGCAGTGACGGGAGTGAGTGGTTGCTGCTCAACATGTCTTTACATCAAGAGCAACAGAAGAGGACACTGTCATAGCCTTTTTCTGCAGACAATATCTTGAATAGCTATTTTGCGGAGTCTCTTGAGCCATTTCAGATTGATCCATTAGGCTAATGGGAACAGAAGATGCATTCATTCCCTCACTTGGTGCAACTGACTCTGAGATAAATCAGTTGCTCCCTATGAGTGTGCCATCCAAGATCCACAAGGATGATTAGCACAGCTGGTGATGTTGTTGAGCCCCATCATTCAACACTAGACACTGAACACATCCAACAGCTTGTTTTCATCATGCTTAACTTGCCATTACTTGCCTACAAATATGAGATACCCCCATGAAATAGAAATATAGCCTCCCAAGACTATTTTTATTGACTGTTTTTCTTCATAAAGTTAACCTACGTATTCCCTCTGTGCTTCCTTCCTGCAGTGTTTAATGCACCTGCATTCATTATAATATAATTAAATATATTACCTTTATCTGAATCAGATATAAATACTCTTCTTGTTGTTTTAATACATGTTATTATCATGTATGTTAGAAACAGGAAGGGTGCTGAACAAAAACACAGCTAGAATATCCCCAAGGTAAATCAAAATCTACTGGGTGCTTGCGTCTCATGTTATGACTTCATAACAATGAGGTTGTGAAACTGGGTGCAGTACATAGTGCACCACTCACCAATCCACTTTTGCATAATGCCTACGAAAACAACATTCCCAAAACCTTCTTGCTTCCCACAGAGTCCCAACATTTTGACAATACGGCTTGTTAAGGGGACTATTTTTGCTGCTTTCATCAGTTTATTTTTGCTGTTTTCATCATTTTGCTATCCATTTCTTGCTTGCAATTATTTATCTCACAAATAAAAAAGGCTGTCTGCTTTTATCACTCTTTTAAAATCCTTTCATCTCATTTCTTTTTCACACATCCACTTTGCTGCCACCTAGCTTATGCTAATGCACTATGGCAGGCCCACAGGGGCACACTGCCTGTGTCTCTACTTCCCGAGAGAAGAACCATGCATGGGATGCTCACTCCTCCCTCCCCTGGCTGGCCCCTGAGTGACCAAGGTCCATTCGGAAACTTGGTTTATCATAGTAGTTAGCAGTACTGACACTACTATAGTGCTATGAGGCTGGTTCTTTCTTTTCATTTTAAGAAACCAAAACATTGCTTTTTTAAAGCTATTGTTTTCCCCTCCTGTTGTCTACAATGGATATACAATATAATCAGAAAGCGATGTACTCTCAAAACAGACAGGGATATACTCTGTCCTGTAATCAGACAGGGAATGGGATATACCGTGTTGAGGCTCTATGAGCCATCATTGAGACAGCAGAGAGGTTTTTTCAGTCAGGCCCATTGCACCATATGGCACCAACCCAGCTCTACTTCTCCTGAAGCTGGTCCATCGGGGTGGCCACACAACCAAAACATTTTGACTGTGCCATGTTGATCTCCTAGTAGGTTGGGGATCCCTCCAAGGAGACCAATATGGCATTTTATAAAAAATTTTCTGACAGGCCTCGCTCTTGGGCCCTCCTTGAAAATAAAATGAAAGGATGTAAAAGAAGAGCCATAAAAGCAGCCAGCCTTTTTTATATGTGTGATAAATAAAATATCACAAGTAAGAAATGGGTAGCAAACTGTTGTCAAAGTAAAAACACCCCTTTAAACAAACCCAATTTGCAAAACGCTGGGATGAATATGTGTGGTTTTAATGGAAACAAATAAATAATTTGATATTGGAAATGTTCTTTATTTTTTGGCTTTTTGCAAATTGCAGCTGCTGACTGAGTTAGTGACCTCTCTCTACGCTACTACACCTAATGAGATCTTCTTTATCACTATGCCAAAATAAGGAGGATTTGCACCAGGGCTGTGACTGAGTCATGCTTGCAGACCAGAAACAGACCTGGCCTAATGTGACTATTTTTCTTTTTCACTTTTTGGGAAAAAATCACTATCCTAGCACTTCTCCTGATAAACACTGAAAATTAAAATTATCACACAAAAGTGTGAAAAATGTTACCCTCTCCTCTAGCAAGGGATTTAGAAAAGGCATGCAACTGCCAATATTTCTGCTTTTTGGGTGATTTTAACTAGTTGATGGATGTAGATTGCTTTTTCACAATAAATATTTGCACATAAGAAAGGGATAGCAAAAGGATGACAAGAGTAACAGTCCCCTAAATAAGCCATATTGACAAGACTGAGCAGAAACAGGCCTAGGATAGTACTAGGAACAGTTTAGATTTTTGTCTAATTTTAACAAGTGGATGGAAGTAGATTATTTCTCAGCAGCAGCTTAATCTGTCTCTCCTGTCTGAAACTTCTGCATGTGCTGGATCACATGACCTGCCTTTTGTGAGCATCCAAAGTGGCCTCTGACTAGACAGGAAGTCTAGGGAAATTTTGATGTCTCGCATCCAGTTCCAGCAGTTGAATCATGAATAACAAAGCATGAGTAACTAATAACTGGGACCTCTGAATATGAATACTTGGCAGATATTTACAAGGTATTCATACATCCCCACTGGATACCGAGCCATTTGACTAGTGTAGGCCATAGATGTTGTACACTGTTGTCCTGCATTGGTGTATTTAAGAACTAGTAACAGCAACATTTACTTGCAAACCCCAGATCAACCCCCAACTGGGTATTTGTACTCCTGACTGGATGGCCTAGTCCATTAAATTGCTTTGATATTGAAATGGTTGTGTACGGACAAATCTCTGAATTACTCATGGTTCCCAGTCCAGCAGGATCTCCCCCTGAACACAGTGTGGTCATGCAGTGGCAGTGGATCCTTCTTTTGGCAGGTCTTGCTTCTCTCTTGATTATAGGTCTCCGTAATGATATACAAAGCTGCTCTTTGTAGTGTCAGACAGGCCTTTCCTCTCTGCATGTATTTCATTGAAGACACAAGTGCAGCTATAGTCTATGGAGCCTAAACATGTTAGACCAGTACACCACATCCTGACATCCATTCCCTGAGAGTACTGCAACAGCAAGTAGCTGATGGTACTGCTCCACAGACACAGAGCTGCTCTCCAATATGAAAGTATGCTGTGGTACAGCAAAGTGTCTCTGAGCACTGGGACACTGATTACAGGATGGCTTACCCTTGGAATTACCTCTCTTGCCTTTTTTACTTTAAGTTGCTCAGTGCAAGCATGGGATTACCTCCATTATAGCAGTGCAGGAATTCTGCTTAGCTCTGGCAGATGTGGGATCTCTCTCCTCCCACTACCAGCAATAACTCTCTTATATGTAAGCAATAAGACACGATGGGGTGTGCATTAGACAGTTCTACTGCACAGCTAGGGGGACGTAGTGAGGCATGAGGCCACAGGCTGAGTGCGTCCAGTCCCCTAGCCATGCATTAGAACTGTCTAATGCACATCCCCGGAGTGGCTTATTGTGCTTATAAAATGGGCCTGTGTATTCTAAATGGGGGTTCTAGTTTTAGCTGTGCATTAGACACATCTAATGCATAGCTAACAACCAATCAGATTGCTTGAAATCCATTGCCCAAATAACTATCTCTCACAATGGTCACTCACAAACTGAAAAGTTCAGAAACAGACCCTGATGTTCACTGGAAAAATCCAGCTCTCGGATGGTGCATACTAGCTGTCAGTAACTCACAGAAAGGATGGAGGTTTAAATGTTACTTGAATGAGCATTTAAACTAGCCAGGGCAGAGGCTATAAAATCAAGGAATGCAATAATTGACCCCCCCAGATGATGAAGCAGCAGGGACGGAAACACCAAGGAGAGTAAGCTCCCTCAGGGCAGTGATGCAAGAAGACGGGGGGGGGGGACAAGGCAGAGGACAAGAGGGGTATAAATTAGCAAAGCAAGAAGAAAGGAGAACAGGTGACAGGTAAAAGAGAAGGTAACAAGAAAAGCAGGGAAGAAGGGGGTCAGGGAGCTTCAAGAAACTGCACACATAGGAGAGGGGGAAAGCAGTGAAGCAGTCAGAGAAGGAGTAAGGTATGGAGAGTCATGTGTGCCAAGGCAAACCATCTAAAAATAAAATTTCAGACCTACAGGCCATCATGATGGAGGCTAGCCTGGATTTGGTAGCCATAACAGAGTCATGCCACCCTGGCAACCATGATTGGGGCATGGTCCTACCAGGCTACTGTCTATTCAGGAGAGAGACTGGAAAAGGAGGAGGGAAGGAAGGGTTGTACTATATGCAAGGGAGGGAATCAAGGTCATGGAAATACAGAGGCACCTGGAGGAAAACGAAGGGCTGAAGGTTCTGTGGGTCATCCAGGACAGAGGCACTGGGGCCACTATCTATCCAGAGATGGAATACATACCTCAAGCACAGGGAAAGGAGTTGGATAAGGCACTTTTGGAAGCCATCATCAGGATGGCAAGTAAAGGGAAGTATTGCTATTTGAGGACTTCAGTCTGCCAGATGTTGATTGTAGTCTTCCAACTGCAGCTTTGGCAAGGAGCAGAGTCATCCATGACTTCCTACAAGGGGCTTTTCAGAAGCAGCTAGTTAAGGAACCTACTAGGGATGGGACAGTGCTGGACTTGGCGCTTACAGACCAGGATGGCATTGCAGACATCACATTAGGCGGTCCCCTAGGTACCAGTGATCATCGTATAGTGTGGTTTAACATTAAGATGGCAACAAAGACAAACCACACCAGGACAATGGTCCCAGACTTTAACAGTGCAGATTTTAAAGAAATGGGAGACTGCCACAGAAACTGCCTTTTAGTGCGGGGATTGCCAGGGAGGCGTAGAGGCACACACAGGGAAAATAATGGAGGGCATAAATAAAGCAACCAAGTTCTGCATGAAGGAAGTGCATAAAAGCAGAAGGGAAAAAGAGACTGTTATGGCCAAGGTAGTGAGGGGAAAAAAGAGTGGCATTCAGGAGGTATAAGGAAATGCAGAGTGAGGAAGACACAGAGGTATAACAAGTAAGACAGAGGAAAGCAGGAAAGGCAATGAAGAGACCAAAGGTGCAGACAGAGGAAAAAATAGACAAAGGGTAGTTGAAAGGGATAAGACTTTCTTCAGGTACATAAGTGAGAAAAGGAAAGCAAGGAGAGGGATTGTGAGGAGGAGCACAACGGCAGGGGGACATTGTTAAGAAGAGGATCAAGAAAGAGCAGAAATCCTAAACAGGACCTTCTGCTCAGTCTTCACAGTACAGGGTAGGGGACGGACCATTACGGAGAAGCAGAAACAAATGGAGGGGTAGGGGGACACAAGTACACTTCCAGAGGAAAGAGTCCTGAAGGGGCTTGCAGCTCTAAAAGTAAGCAAGGCTATGGGACTGGATGAGATATGCCCAATGTTACTAAAGTGGCTTAGGGAGGTGCGAGCTGATGGCCTTCTTCAACAGCTCACTGAACATAGGGTGGTTCCAAAGGACTGGAGGAGAACAGATATGGTCTCTCTCCATAACAGCAGAAGCAGGGAAGATTCTAGCAACTGTAGGCTAGTCAGTCTTACAACAGTGGTGGGGAAATTAATGAAAACCCTGTTAAGGGAAAGACTGGTGAAGTATCTTGAATCCAAAGGTCAAAGGCAGCCTGGATTCACAGGGGGTGGTCATGCCAGATGAATCTGATTGATTTCTTTGACTGAGTGACCAGGGGAAATAGATCAGGGGAGGGCAGTAGAGGTGGCTTATCTGAACTTTAGCAAGGTCTTTTATACTGTGCTGCACAGGAGACTGATAAAAAAATTGAGCAGCCATGGGGTGAGACCGGAAGTGGTGAATTGGGTAAGGAACTGGTTAATGGATAGGTGACAAAAGATGGTGGTTAATGGCACTTACTCTAATGAGGGGAGAGTGACCAGTAGGGTGCCACAGGGCTCAATACTGAAACCGGTCCTCTTCACTGTCTCCATAAGTGACATTGTGGAAGCACTGGAAGGGAAGATATGATAAGTCTTTTTTTTCAGATGATACCAAAATCTGTAACAAAGTTGGACAATCAGGAGGGGTTGGGAAGAATGTGAAAGGACTTTTGGAAAACTGAAGAGTGATCAAGAGCACAGCAATTGGATTCATGTCAAAAAAGTGCAAAATCATGCACCTAGGGCATAGGAACCAAAGAGCTGAGAACAGGATGGTTTAGGGAGGTACTGACATTCACTAAGCAGGAAAGGGATGTTTAGGTTTTAATATCCAATGACCAGACATGGCAGGGCACTATGAAAAGCAGTGGGTAGGGCCAGTGGAATGCTGGAATGCATAGGACGAGGTATCTCCAGCAGGAGGAGGTACGTGGTGTTGCCACTGTATCACTCACTTGTGAGACCCCAACTGGATTATTGTGTCCAGTTGGAGAGGCCACACTTCAAAAAGGACATAGGCAGTATGGAAGCAGTCTAGAGGAGAGCAACTAAAATGGTGCAGGGGTTGCATCAAAAGCCTTATAAAGAGAGACTGAGGAATCTCAACATATGCACCTTGAAAGAGAAGAGAAGAGAGTGAGAGGTGACATGATAGAGACCTACAAGTACTTCACAGGTCTCTTTCAAATGTGAAAGATCAATAGAACCAGAGGACATGTGATGAAGCTGTGGGGGAGGAATTGAAGAGGGATGTGAGGAAGTACTGCTTCACTGAAAGAGTGGTGAACACCTGGAACAGACTGCCAGTGGAAGTGGTAGAGTTGAAAGCAATAGGGGGCTTCAAGCAGTTCTGGGATAGACATAGGGAATATTAATAAATAGGCAGGGGGGGAGTGAGGGTCACTGAAGACCAGTTATGATCTGCAGAGACAGATTAGGCAGGGACCATCTGGGCAGACTGGGTGGGCCAAGTGGCGCTTTTCTGATGACAAATTCTGTGTTTCTGTGTAGGTCCGTTATTCATACCTAACTCAATGAAGACTTTCTCAGGTCCATGCGCCCTTTGTAATTTTCTTTTCAAGCTTTGGGGCATGATTGGCTGTGCAATCATCGTCTGACCCCATTGCTTTGCTGATGATGGTTAGGGGTGACAAAGATGGCTGCTGAAGCAGCAGTCCACAGACAGTCATTCCCAAAATGTCTTTATTTTCAAAGCTCCTGTCCCTAAAAAATGACTTTGTGTCCCAGAAAAGTCATGTGTGGTCAGGCTTAAGCATCCTTTTCATTCAGAGTAATGATTAGATCATTTCTGATCCTGTCAGGACTGCTATTGCATTCACTCTACTGGTGGCAGTTGAGTCTTTTCTGTGTGACATACTGGAAGCCTTAAAGTTAAATCCCACAATAGGGGGGGTTCCTGAACATTTTAGTAATCAGGTTCAAAACTACAGATGCATGGAGCATGTGGCAATCCATTATGACTGATTTCCTAGGAGTCTGTTTAACTCTCCTATATTTGGTTTAACATATCATCATCATCATCATCATCATCATCATCATCATCATCATCATCATCAATTTTATTGGAAGGCAAATTAAGAGAAACTCTCATTTACACTTGTGTCCGAGTACAAAAAAATACAACATAATATTGCAAAACACAAAAACATATTGACAAATGACATAAGGCATCAGGAGGGTTAAGAAAAGCAAAAGGCGGAGAAGGCCATTGTGGTTCACCTGGGAGGTGAGGGGAGCAACTGGAGAGAAAAGAAGGGCTTTCAAAACATATAAGAAGATCCAGAGGGACAAAGACAGGGAGATCTACAAGGAAAAACTGAGGCTAGCAGGGCAGAAGATTAGGAGGGCTAAAGCTGACACAGAGGACAGACTCGCCAGACAGGCCAAAAGGGGATGACAAAATGTTTTTTAGGTATGTTAGGGAGAGAAAGAAGGCAAAGCAGGGGATAGTTAGACTGAAGGGGAAGGGGGGGAGTACAGGTGGAGGATGACATTGAGAAGGTGGAAATGCATAATAGGTATTTCTGCTCAGTCTTCACGGTAGAGGGGAGGGGAAGGGACTGGAGTGAAGGGGAAGGGAAGGTGCAGGGATAGATCAAAGTTCATTCACTGAAGACAGGGTAAGGAAGGAGCTAGGTAGGTTGAGAGAGGATGACGCTATGGGTCTGGATGCCCTGCATCCTAGGGTACTCCAGGAATTAAAGGAGGAGTTGGCAGCTCCCTTGGTGAGACTGTTTAACTTGTCCCTAGACATGGGATGGGTGCTGAGGGACTGGAGGAGGGCGGATGTGATACCACTCCACAAGAGTGGCAGCAGGGAGGAGGCAGAAAACTATCATCTGGTCAGCCTCACCTCGGTGGTGGATAAGATGATGGAAGCACTCTTGAAGGAAAGGATAATCAGATACCTTGCTGATAATGGACTGCCAGATGACAAGCAACATGGCTTCACAGCAGGGAGGTTGTGCCAGATAAACCTCACTGAGTTTTTTTCGATTGGGTGACAAGCGTGGTGGATCAGGGAGGGGGTGTGGTGGTTGTGGCCTACCTGGACTTCAGGAAGGCCTTTGACTCCATCCCTCACAGAAGGCTGGTTAATAAGTTGGAAAGCTTTGGGGGGGTGGGACCAAAAATAATGTGGTGGGTAGAAAACTGGCTGCAGGACTGGAACCAGAGAGTAGTGGTGAATAGTGTGCATTCCAGGGTAGAAAGGGTGTCGAGCAGTGTGCCCCAAGGGTCAGTGCTAGCACCCATATTTTTTAATCATCATCATCATCATCCTTTATTTAGAAAAAAGCACCTTTCCAGAGATCAAGGCACTTGTACATAAAACCACCACATACATAACAATAATTTAAAAACAATTTCAACAATCCAAAACATTAATAAAACTATACCCAGATGATTAAATAGCTAAAACACAGGATACACTAGGCTGAATAAATAAGTCTTTAGTGCTGTCTTAAAACTCTCAATGGTCAGGAGCTCACATACCTGATGAGGTTGAGAATTCCACAGGGTAGGGACCACAAAAGCAAAAGACTGGGTCCCAGATGTATTCAACTGTATCCAGGGAATCTCTAGCAATCCCTCATTGGTGGAGTGGAGTGGACAGAGACAGCAGTAAGGGTGAAGGAGATCTTGCAGATAACAGGGTCCCTGTTCGTGTAGGGCTTTATAGGTCAGTAACCTGACCTTGAAGGTGATCCACCACTGTACTGGCAGCCAGTGCAGTTTGTGGAGCACAAGCATAATATGACTGGCCCTAGAAGTGCCAGTCAATAGCCTGGCAGCCGCATTCTGCACCAGCATAATATATATATGTATATACTGTACATATATATATATATATATATCAGCGATATAGGGGAGGGATTGGAAGGGAAGGTGTGCCTGTTTGCAGATAGTACCAAGATCTGCAATAGTGTGGACGTCATGGCCAGGGTGGAGGCAATGAGGAGGGACCTAAAGAGCCTGGAGGGGTGGTCAGAAGCATGGCAGCTGAAGTTCAATGCAAAAAAATGTACTGTGATGCACATGGGACCCAATAACCCGCAAGCCGGCTACATTCTGGGAGAGAAGGAAATGAAGGTGACCAGGCAGGAGAGGGATCTGGGACTTATAATTTCAGATAACCTCAAGGTAGGGAATCAATGCAGCAAAGCAGTGGGCAGGGCAAATGGAATGCTGGCATGCAGTGGGAGGGATATAACAAGCAGGAAGAAGGAGGTACTGATGCTCCTCTATAAGTCCATGTGAGGCCACACCTAGAAGTATGGGGTACAGTTCTGGAGGCCCCACCTGAGGAAGGATATTGATGGGATGTAAAGTTTCCAGAGAAGGACAATAAAGATGGTGCAGGGCATGCATCAGATGCCCTATGAAGAGAGACTGAAGGAGCCAGACCTGTACTCACTAGAGAATAGGAGGGAGAGGGGGTACATGATAGAAACAGTCAAGTATGTGAAAAGGGTAAATAATGTGGGTGAAGAGAGCCTATTCGCAAGGAAGAGAAGAGACAGAACTAGAGGTCACAGTCTGAGGTTGGAGGGGAGAAGATTCAGGGGCAGTACATGGGCACATTATTTCACCAAAACGGTGGTGGACTCCTGGAATAGTCTAACAGAAGAGGTGGTAGGAGTAGAAACTGTAGAGGAATTCAAGAGGGCATGGGACAGATGTAAAGGATTGGCCAGAGAGTGGTGAGAGGTGTATCTGGATGGAGGGCGGGCAATATTGGGGCAAACTCAATGGGCATTGGTGTCCTTTTGTGCCGACAATCTTTTATCATTCTATGAAGTTATATATATATATATATATACACACACACTAATTAAGAAAGGCACAATGGTTCAATAAATAATATAATGGTAATAAAAGGATATAAATTTGCCCATAACAATTACACTGATTCAGCAAAAGCCTAACAATATAAAGTATAACATTATAACATAACATATTTCCAAATAATATCATTAGTCAGATGATCTCTTATATACTTACCTGCTAACAACATAAAGCAACATATAGAACAGTTTTTGTAGGCTCAGTACCAGATTTTCAAAGCCCCCTTGGCAATGTTTCAGCAACATTTCATGAAACAGCACATGAATGTTAGACTACTCTAAAGTGGTATAAAATTCCGATGTAGTTATTACGATTTGAACACAATTTGCAACAAATATGGTGCTGCTCGCACCCAAAAAACTACACTGGCACCATTTTCTTGATGCAAGTGGCCACAAATCTCGGAAACTGTCATGACTCTCTAGCATTTGAAAATAATGCTCTAGAGATTTTGCACAACTAAAAGGATGATGATGTAGTAGAAAATCATCCCATTCACCCTCTGAAAATCTAGCCTTCTCTCTCCACCAGTCTGTTGTGCTGCTGCTGCTGAATCTTGTACTATCAACCTGCGACCGACTTCCTCCCAAGAGAGACTACCATTCCCAGAACTGTTTGTCTCTGTTGTACTGTAGTCCTTCTGTTTAAAAGGATGACAATTCCCATCAGATCTGTACAGTCCTAAGAGCTGGCTACACTAGCATCAGACATAGCCATGTAATGATAATTTAGCTTCTCAAACTGATCATAATAAGAGAGCTGACACGAAGCTGACAGCACGCTATGATACGTTTTGCTACACTGCAGTTTAAATGTAACTGATGCATGCCACAAAACTGTAACCAGATATTTTAGAAAAGCTTAAAAGCTGGCTCAATTTCTTACTTTTTGTTCTTGTTGATACTTTAATAAAAGAATCCCATTTAATGTTTAAACTATATTGTTCTTTAGAAAAATGTAATCACATTTATCCCTATCAACAACATGCTAACCTATAACAAACATCATATACTGCTGACATGCAATGGCAACGCAATTAATGATGTATCAATATGAGCATAAAATTTGTAAAGTTTTTCTTTAAACTCTAACTTTTGTAACAACCATGAAGACAATATATGATTAAAATAATGCATGGGTGGCCATGTAGGTAGATAATTGTTTTATTGTTTGACAAGTTATGTTGTAACAAAAATAATATACACTTTATACCTCAGTTAAAAACATTTGTGGGCTCATAAATACACAAAATCACTTGCATTCACCACCATAAGATAACTTTATACTCTCTTTAAATCCCAATAACCCCTTCGCTTTAATTCCATTTTCAATATTTAATCCTTATGTTATAGTCACCTTGCATACATATTGCCTACTTATTTATAGTTTTTAAGTGTAATTTCTGCTTTTCCACGATTTTCAAAAATGTGACAACACTTTCTAATATCCCTGTTGAGTCTGCATTTAAAAGGTACTTTATTATTTCTTCGGTGGTCATATGTAACTGACCTATTATTTTCCCCTAGTATCTTTTCTCTGTATTTTCCATACAATGGGCAAATAAGCAACAAATGTATAATGCCATCATACCCCAGATTACATTTGCACCTGCCACTGGTGCTAACCACATCACCATTAATAATAGCCTCCATGTGTTCACTTTCATAATATTCAAAATGATATTTCATGAATAAACGCCTGCGACTGGATGTTTTACAAGTATCAAATATTTTTCTAATCCAAACAGTTTTTTATTGTGTGCCAACCAAGTATCTTGTATTTTGCACATTCCTATATGTTCTTTTGATGGAAAATATATCTAATTCTAGGGTGGCCATGTACAATAAGGTTGTGTTTCCATCAGGGGTTCTGATGACAACATAGACATATTGAGCAAAGTCTGAGTCAAGGCAAGTCAAAATTTATTTATATACCCTAGCACCCAATCCAAGCAGGATCTGAGCGCTTTACAGAGTTAGACAAGAATAACAGCATCAGACTCATTAAAACAGTAACAGTTCAAGATAAAATCTGAATTAATAAAATCAATATTATTTAGAAAATGATTGATTAAATGAAAAGGTTTCCAAAGAGAGGCCTTTGATGTCATTAGAACACTGAGATGGAAACACTTGCCTTGTTGAACTTGATTACGGATACTGTACTTTATCTTTTATAGTATATGGTGACAAACTTAAAAAAAAAAGAATCAAAGAAACACGTGGCTTTATACTGCTCTGAGATACATAGATACATAGACACTGTCAGCAGATAAGGGCCTATGGCCCACCCAGTCTGCCCATTTGAGTTTGTAAGTTCATTTTATGTTTTTCTAGAAGTCTATTGCCCGTTATCCCTGACCTCCAGAATTACTTTATGTCTATCCCAAGCATTCTGAAATCATGTGATTGTTTCAGCCCCCACCACTTCTTCTGGCAGGGTGTTCCACTTGTCCACCACCCTTTCTGTGAAGAAATTCTTCCTTACGTTTCTTCTGAATCGCCCTCCCTCCAACTTTATCCCTTGCCTTCTAGTCCTGGAACATCTTTTTCACTGGAAAATACTGTATTTCTGCACCCTGTTCCTCCCTGTAAGGTACTTGTATGTCTCTATCATATCCCCTCACTCCCTCCTCTCCTCCAGGGAATACATATTCAAGTCCTTCAGCCTGTTCTCATAGGACTTGTGATGCAATCCCTGTACCATCTTTGTTGCCCTCCCCTGAGTCTTCTCTACCTTGTCTATGTCTTTATGTAGGTAAGGTCTCCAGAAATGTACACTGTACTCCAGATGGAGCCTCACTAGTGTCTAGTATAGTGGAATTATGACCCCCTTTTCCTGCTGCTGATGCCCCTGCCTATGCATCCCAGCATCCTATTTGCTTTACTTGCTGCCTTGTCATACTGTTTCCCTACCTTGAGGTCATCAGAGATGATAACTCCAAGGTCCCTTTCCTGCTTGGTGCATGCTACATTTTCACTCCCCAACTTATATGTTGTGCCAGAGTTTTTGTGCCCCATATGCATTATCTTGCACTTCTTTGCATTGAATTTCAACTGCCATACCCTTAACCATTCTTGAAGCTTCTGCAGGTCCCTCCTCATTCTGTCTACACCCTCTGGTGTGTCCACTCTGTTACAGAGCTTAATGTCATCAGCAAACAGGAAAATTCTGCCTTCTAAGTCCTGTGCAATGCTACTGATGAAGACATTGAATAGGACTGGCCCCAGCACTGATCCCTGTGGTACCCTACTGGTCACTCTTCCCTCTGTGGAGTGACAACCATTTACCACCACCCTCTGTGTCCTGCCAGCCAGCCAATTACCTATCCACCAAACTGCTGTCCTGCCCACACCCATATTCCCCAGTTTGTTTAATAGCCTTCTATGTGGCACAGTGCCAAAGGCCTTGTTGAAGTCCAGATAGGTCATGTCCACTGCCCACTCCTGATCCACCTCCCTTGTCATCCAGTCAAAAAATTCAATGAAGTTGGTCTGGTGTGACCTTCCCCTGATGAAATCATGCTGTCCTTTAGTAGTGCTTCCATGATCTTCCCCACTGCCGAGGTCAGGTTGACTGGTCTGTATTTCCCGCTTTTGTATAAGGGGACTACATCTGCTGTCCTCCAGTCTTTGGGTACCTCCCCTGTTTCCAGTGATCAGCTAAACAGGATTGCCAGAGGTTCAGCCACCACCTCTCTTAGTTCCTTTATGACTCTGGGGTGCACACCATCTGGCCCCATTGCTTTATCGACTCTTATTCCTTCCAGTTCCTTTAGAAGCCTTTCCCGTATAAAGGGACTTGTGTCCATTTCTGCACCTTCCCACCCCTTGTACTCCCTTCAGGCCCATTACCCTCCTCTTTCTCAGTAAAGACTGAGCAGAAATATCTGTTCCGTATGTCAGCTTTACTGTTGCCATCCTCCATGTGGCCCCCATCCTTCCTCTTCAGTCTCACTATCCCTCCCTCCCTTTGCCATTCTTTTTTCACTTATGTACCTGTAAAAGGTTTTGGCCCCTCTACCCACTGATTTTGTGATGCACTTTTCTGTCTGAGCTTTGGCTTCCCTTACTGACCTCCCTGCCTCCCTTTGCTTCTCCTGGTACTTCTCCCTGTCCCCTTTTGCCTGCATCTTTTTGTATTGCCTGAATGCAATCTTTTTGGCTTTCCCTTTCTCTACTACCTCCTTGGAAAACCATAATGACCTCCTCTTCCTTTTCCCCTTGCTAACCTGCTTAATGCATAATTCTGAAGCTATTTTTGTCAAGTAGAGGTTTATTACAGCCATATTTTTCAGTGTCGGTCCCCTAGTGACCCTGTTGACAACTAGGCATGTGCCTAAATACAGATATTCCAGTGCACTTAGCATCACTATTCTAAAGTGTAAAATTAGAGATTTCTAAACTGGGCAATAGGGAATTTTGTTGCAATGAGACTCTGGAATCTGAAAATTGCAACATAGTAGTGATGTCACTGTAATGGCTGAGCAACCCCCTGTGTCTAGGGGTACATGATGGTAGTCTCACCAGAGGAGTACCCACCTTATGTCATAGAACCTGTACCTGCACAGGTACAGCTACAACCTCAGGCCTGGGACTCTGGAGTAGAGGCACCATGAACCAATATAATGGAACACCGTTACGCATAAGACCACACACAAATTGATTGTCCATAATGGAACTGGGATCAAGCATGGAGTATTTTATATAAGCTGACTATATCGTACATAACTCTTGGGGCATTCCCAGGCTACATATCTTCATGATGGCACTTGCACTCACTGTACTTCAGTTTTCATTGGCCATGCTTTACATGATAACTCCTTCAAACTCTCCTAGGACTCTGTATGATTCCTCACCTCTAGTGTGGCATGAAATTTGACTGCTGTCACTCCTAACTGGTCTGATGGCACACAGTGGGACCTAGTGCCCACCCCAGGAGCATAGTATTTTCCATGTTCACCCCTGAACTAAAGGGCATAATTACACATTACCTAAAGTACTGGGTCTCTCTCAACCGTATAGATCCCAAACCTCTTTTGTGGGGTCCCTAGAGCCCTGGTGCTCCCAAGGTCAGTTATTCAGTGGCACTGTCCTCAAGCATGGCAAACACTACCCTGGGGGCAAACTGTGCTGGCATATGTTTCAATGTGCTCAAAAGGACAACAAATATGGAAAGCATATCAGCATATGATATCACTACCAAGTGCATAAAGCATGGTTGATCCAGCCATGGGTGCCTCCCTTCAGCACTCCACTGATAGCCCTAGTGGCCCAAAACTAGACTCCCATATCTGACCCCTCACATGGGGACTTACCAACCCAAGCCCTTGCCAGGCTCCTTCCTACCTGACACCCATTCATTCAGCTACCTGCCATGGGTTTTACTATGAACTGCCTAGGACTTTACACAATGAGCATTCAGTTAAGTGAAGTTAACTTATGGTTGCTCTAAACAAAGACTTACTTCTCCCAGTTCTTTTCATTACTCCTGGGAGTGAGCCCTTGAGTGTTCCTGTGATCTCCCTAGAGGGGTGGTCCACCATAGAAAGACAAGGGGATGAACTGTGAGGCTGGGAGTGCAGAGGGAGACTGTGCAGAGGGTGATCAGAAAAAAGCAGATATCCTGAATAAATACATCTGTTCTGTCCTCACAGTGGAAAGGGAAGGGGATGGGCCACATATAGATTATAGAACCACTGGAGGGAGGGAGGGAAGTAGACTCAAGTCCATTCAAAGAGGAAAAAGCCCTGAAGGGACCTGTGAATCTGAGTGTGGATAAGGCTTCATCCAAGGGTACTGAAGGAGCTCATGGAGGTACTGGTTGCACCTCTGACAGCCCTATTCATAACTCAATAGATACAGGAGTGGTCCCAGAGGACTGGAGAAGGGCAGATATAGTCGTGCTCCTTAACAGTGGTAGCAGAGAAGAGGCTGGCACCTACAGGGAAACTAAATGAGTCACTTCTAATGGAAAGACTGGTAGATTACCTTGCATCTGGTGGGTTACAGGACCCAAGGCATCATGGATTCATGGGAAGGAGATCATGTCAGGCAAACCTGATAGATTTCTTTGACTGAGTGACCAGAGAACTAGATCGAGGGCAGCAGTGGACATGGCCTGCTAAGACTTCTACAAGGCCTTGAAAACCATGCAACATAGAAGGCTCATAATAAACTGGGAGGCTTGGGGGTGGGAACCAAGGTGGCACATGGGTATGTCATTGACTGACAGATAGGTGACAGAGGGTGGTGGTTAATGGCACTCACTCAGGAGAAGCAGAAGTGTTCAGCGGGGTTCCACGGGGTCAGTACTAAGTGCAGTCCTCTTTAATGTCTTTATAGGTGATGTTGCTGAAGAACTGGAAAGAGAGGTGTAACTCTTTGCAGATGACACCAAGATCTGCAATAGGGTGGAAACTCTGGAGGGCATGGAGAAAATGAATAGAGGCCTGAAGGATGGTCAGGTGTATGACAGCTGTGTTTCAATGCAAAAAAGTGCAAAATCATGCACCTTGGGTGTAGAACAGCAGTGTAGAGTATAGAATGGGGGTAGTTATTGACAGTCACCAAAGAGGAAAGGGACCTAGGCTAAATCATAATGGATAACCTTAAAGGGGCAAGGCAATGCAACAAGGCAGTGGGTAAAGCCAGTGGGATGCTGGTGCATAGGGAGGGGTATCACCACCAGAAAGAGGAAGGTGATGTTGCCACTATATCGGTCATTGGTGAGACCACACCTGGAATACTGTGTCCAGTTCTGGATACCATACCTCAGAAAGGACATAGATGGGGTAGATGCCATCCAAAGGGGCAAAAAAGTGGTGCAGATGCTGCACCAAATGTCCCACGAGGAGTGACAGAGGGATCTAAACATGTCCACCCTGGAAGGCAGAAGGGAGGGGGGAACAAGATAGAGATCTTTAAATACCTCACAGGGGTGAATAAAGCAAAGGAAGGGAGCTTTTGTTTCAGAAAAGAAGCCACACAAGAACAAGGGGCATGCAATGAAGCTGAGGGAATATGTAGGTGGGTGAGGAAGTATTTCTTCACTGAGAGGGTGGTGGATACCTGGAACAATCCTCCAGTGGGGGTGGTGGGGTTGCAAACAGTGGTGGGCTTCAAGCATGAATGGGACAGGTATAAAAGAAACTGTTATCAAAGTGGGGGGGTGGCCGGAGACTAGGTAGGGTCTGGGGTGCTAGAATTGGAAGGAAAAAGAAGGGCAGACTAGGTGGGCTAAGTGGTACATATCTGCAGACAAATTCTATGTTTCTATGTATGTGCCTTTTGGGGCTGATAATCTCCACTCCTTTTGAGGTGAGTTCCTTCAGGCCTCCACTCCTCCAGCTGCTCTCAATGGTCTTCTTCTCTGTAGACCAGGCTCAAGGGGACCCATGCCACCCTATCCCAGAGACCCTGGTACCATCCCTGGGACCACAGGCCTCCCTCATCTCAGTCACAGCCAGAAACACTGAACTGCTCCCCTCTCTCTTGCCGAGCTCTAAACCAAGATGGCCAGCATGCCCCCTCCGCTCTTGTGCCTTCCCTTGGCACTGGGTCCAAAGACAGCTGACAACAATAGCATCGGCAAGGAGCGTGCAAGAATAAGGGCACTGATTTTTCTTCACCCCCAGACTAAAGGATCCTAACTCAGCGGGGGGGAGTGGATCATGAGGAAAGTTAAAAATTGTGGGGACATGGAATACTGTTTCCATGGCCCCATATGACAGAGTCTAAGTCCCAATTGCAGTAAAATTGTTGGAGACCTTGATTAGAACACTGGTCTCCAATGGAGCTGGCCGAGCTGCTTGATGCCCCAGCCGTCCATGCCACAGGAGCAGCTCGGCCAGCCTCTTGGATCCCGGTACTCTTGTCTGTCCTCAGCACCACTGACAGTGACCAGGGCAATGCTTACAGCAAGCGCTGTAAATCCCCCCTCGCTGTCCATGGTAGAGCTTACCAGACTAGCACTGTGAATTGTGGTGCTATTCTGGTAGCATTCTTCTGACCGGGTACCCCTTCCCTTTATATAGGCTTCTGGGGGAAGAGCAGAACTATGCATCTTCATGCCACAGTTTTCCACTATTAGCTAAGTCAGGCCACTCACAGCATGTACATCCAGACATCCTGGGCTGGGATCTCAAACAGCGATGCAGGGCATGCATCAAGCCCAATGTCAAATCCATTTTTTGGTGCAGTTGCACGAAACATTTTTGCCACAATTGTCCCCAATTTTACTAGGCTGGGTGCAGTTGAGACACTTTACCCAATTTACAGCAGCTTGTGCCAAACATTTGCACAAGCCCCATAAAAAGGGTACCCAGGATTGCTGCAAGCTAGACCAGAAAAAGCTGGTAGAACTTGAGGCAATTTGCACACGGGATGGAAAATCCCACTCACCGGCCAGGAGAATGCCATAAGCCCCGTGTGTCATACGCTCGGTGCACCTGATACTTGCACCATTCAGGGGCATTTGAAAATGTGGCCCCCTAGCTCCAGACATTTTCCCCCAGAGAACAGCTCTCAGCATTTGGCTTAATCCTTTGAGTGCTTTCTGGTAACCTACTGTACCACAAGCCAGCTGAGGAAAGAGGCTGGTTATACCACTACTGTGGTATAAGAACTTCCTGCGACCTTTGAACTGTGGTACAACAGAATTTTTGATGAATGTGGATTGCTATACACAACAGACCCTAACCATTCACTATAATGGATATTGAACCATGAAGTATGATTGAAGCAGATCATTATATACAGTATTTTAAGCATTTATATTTCAAAGTTGGGCACCTCTAATAAAGCAGGCACCATTCTCCAAAAAGTTTCAGACTTCGTAATCCATTTATTCAATAAAACATGAACACAACATCATGCAGACAATGGCTGTGCCTGCCTGATGCATTTCAGATACACAAATAATTTATCAAAGGCTGCATGATGTTGTGTTCATGTTTTATTGAATAAATTGACTACTAAGTCTGAAACTTTTGGAGACTGTTGACTGCTTTATTAGAGGTGGTGAGTGCCTGACTTTGAAATGTGATTGTGTTTAAATGTGTCAGAAGCACCACCATCCCAGTGCGAACTCTATCACCTTTTACCTTGAACTATTTTACACGTTTACATGTCTGACTTTTTACAATGGTACTTCTTTAAGGATCCTACATGTAGGGAAAAATTGCCACTCTTTTAGTTACCCCTTGTATTTAAAAGGCCCGGATTTATGTAAGCAATAAGACACGATGGGGTGTGTATGGACAAATATTACCGCATGCCCAGGGGCATAGTAGGCATGAGGCCACAGGACAAGTGCCTTCAGCCCCTGGAATGCGGTAATATCTGTTCCATGCACACCCCCAGAGTGTCTTATTATGCTTATAAAATAGGCTCTTTAATTTTAAAACATTTTACAGTTTGAAAAAATCATTTTAACGTGCATAAAAAAAGATTTACATATGTAAATTTATGATAAAATAGTAATTCCGCCTAATACAAAATGATGTAATTGTTTAAGTGCCAGAGAAAGTTTGTCCTTTGCTGGCATCATTAGTACTTGTGTTGTTGCCAGCCTGATGTTACTCACTGTGCCCTGTTTAGGAAGGACCTCCAGTTTCTACTGTGAGACAGCAGAGAGTGAAAGAGAGAAATATGTATAATGTTTTTCTGACCATGACAGAAGGCAGTATGGCAGGAGCGGGTGGGGAACACAGTCCCGGTGTTTACTTCTCCCCAGGCAGCTATCATTACATTAGCGGAAATGTATACTTACAAAACAAATGGAGAGAACATCGTAATGGAGGTAGTTTGTACTTCTTCTCATCCCCTACCCCATCCCGAAAGCTATCAAGAAACAAGCAATGTGTATGTGGTTGAGATGGAGCTCCGGCTCCATTCTGTGTGGGACAGGACAGAATCTGTGGAATGTTTATCTTGATTTTTTATTTTATTGAAATACGACCAGTTAAATCAAGGCATTGCTGTAGGGGTGGGTAGGTGGGGACCTGAGGAGACACACACACAGATGGAGCGAGCAGCCCTAACGAAGGTACAGTCTATGAAGAAATAAGTAAAAAAACTCACAAGGCAACAGCCTTTTCGGTTAGCTTGGCAAGACAGCAGAGGCATGCTGGTAGCGGGGTCTTGACAGTCCAGACCACCCGGCAAATTATTTTTTTTACTGACATTCGGCTTTTCCTGATGGCTCATCTACAGTTTCTGCGCTTTTACTTGACATTTAGGCTATGAAGATGCTGCCAAAGAGAGCAGGAGAGTGGAGCCACAGTTTCTGTGATTGGCCGGTGAGTATGGGATGTGCCGCATTATCGAGGAAAACAAATGGCGGCATTTTAAAAATGGGTGTTCAAGGCTCATTGATTTTCCTTTTCCCCAATGCGGTCCTGCTTTTGAGTTCTTGTTTTTACCTGTGCATCGAACGGATTTGATGCACAGGTAAAAACCAATAAAAATGCAGGATTTTCTCTCCCCATTTTAAAATTTCTATTAACACTTGGTATCATTCTAGATACATAGATACATAGACAGTGTCGGCAGATAAGGGCCTATGGCCCACCTAGTCTGCCCATTTGAGCTTGTAAGTTCAGTTTGTTTTCCTAGAAGTCTATTTCCCCTTACCCCTGACCTCTAGAATTCCTTTATGTCTATCCCATGCATTCTTAAATCCCGTGATTGTTTCAGCTCCACCACTTCCTCTGGCAGGGTGTTCCACTTGTCCACCACCCGTTCTGTGAAGAAATTCTTTCTCATGTTTCCTCTAGATCGTCCTCCCTCCAACTTCATCCCATGCCCTCTAGTCCTGAAACATCTTTTCGCTTAAAAATAGTGTTTTCCTGCACCCTGTTCCTCCCTGTAAGATACTTGTATGTCTCTATCATATCCCCTCTCTCCTCCTCTCCTCCAGGGAGTACATGTTCAGTTCCTTCAACCTGTCTTCATAGGACTTGTGATGCAACCCATGCACAATCTTTTGTTGCCCTCCTCTGAACCTTCTCTACCCTGTCTATGTCCTTACGTAGGTATGGTCTCCAGAACTGTACACTGTACTCCAGGTGGGGCCTCACTAGTGTCTTGTATAGCGGAATTATGACCTCCTTTTCCTGCTGGTGATGCCTGCCTGCCATCCCAGCATCCTATTTGCTTTACCTGATGCCTTGTCACACTGTTTCCTACCTTGAGGTCATCAGAGATGACAACCCCAAGATCCTTTCCTGCTTGGTGCATGCTATATCCTCACCCCCAACTGATATATTGTGCCAGGGTTTTTGTGCCCTATATGCATTATCTTGCACTTCTTTGCATTGAATTTCAACTGCCAAACCCTTGACCATTCTTCAAGTTTCTGCAGGTCCCTTCTCATTCTGTCTACACCCTCTGGTGTGTCTACTCTGTTACAGAGCTTTGTGTCATCAGCGAACAGTGAAATTCTGCCTTCTAGATCCTGTGCAATGTCACTGATGAAGATGTTGAATAGGACCGGTCCCAGCACTGATCCCTGTGGTACCCACTGGTCACTCTTCCCTCTGTGGAGTGACAGCCATTTACCACCACCCTCTGTGTCCTGCCACCCAGCCAGTTACCTACCCACCACACTACTGTCCTGCCCACACCCATATTCCCCAGTTTGTGTAATAGTCTTCTATGTGGCACTGTGTCAAAGGCCTTGCTGAAGTCCAGATAGGCCATGTCCACTGCCCTCCCCTGATCCACCTCCCTAGTCACCCAGTCAAAAAATTCAATGAGGTTGGTATGACATGACCTCCCCCTGGTGAAACCATGCTGCCTTGGGTCCTGTAGTCCATTCTGTTTTATTTACTTAAAGGGCAACTACAGTAAACAAGCATTTTACACATTTTGTTTTTAAAAAAAAAAATACTCCATGGGCTTGTAAAGGAGAGGCTGTTGTTTACATTTATACTGTAACAGCAATTATTAAATTAGGAGAAATATAGTTTCATAGCATTTGAAAATTTTAAACATAGCCTCTCCTGATTAAAAAAATCCTGCTCTGAGAATCCTAACATTGCTGCCTTGGTGATGTCAGTGAAGTAGAACTGTATTTTATTAAAATAGATAACTGTCTGGTTTTAGATCCTGTCTTAGTGGCCAATGAATTTAATGCCTACTACACCTTTTGTGCCATGTCTCTTCTAAATTCCTTCCTTCCCTTACCACCTTCTGCTCTCAGGTCTTCACCTCAGCCAGCATCTACCCCTCCTTTTCCTTTCCCACTGTCTCCCCTGATGAAGCTCTAAGTGCCCTTCTCTCCCTCAACCCCTCTAAAGGCTCCTCCCCAGATGATCTTGATCCTAAACTTCTCTATCTTTCGGCCCCTGCCATTGCTTATCCTATCTTTCTAATCTTAAACCTCTCCTTTACATCTACCCAAGTCCCCTCCTCCTGGAAGCACACCGTGGTCCTACCTCTCGCCAAGGGTAGTGACCTGTCCACTCCTGGTAAAAATCACCCCATCTATCTCCTTCCTACCCTTGCTAAACTTCAAGAACACCTGGTTCTCTCCCAACTTTCATCCTTTCTCTCTGCTTCCTCCTTCTTCACCCCTTTCCAATCTGGTTTTCGGAAGAACAACTCAACAACCACCTCCATCTTCAGGCTCACCGATTCTATTCTTACAGGGATGGATGATGGCCTGATCACCTCAGCCATCTTTGTCAATCTAGTCAAAGCTTTTGACACTGTCTCCCATACACTGCTTCTTGACTCCTTTTCCACAGTTGACCTTGCCTTGTCAGCTACAAACTGGTTTAAATCCTACCTCATTAGTAGGACCCAATGGTAAGAATCTCTGATTCTATCTCCCCTCCTCTCCCCATCGACACTGGTGTGCCCCAGGGCTCAGTGCTTGGTGCCCTACTTTTCTCCATCTTCCTTAGTGATCTTCCCACAGCCTGCTCTGCCTCATTCATCCATATGTATGCCAATGATACTGTCTTGTACAGCTCTGGCAAAAACCCAGCTGCTGTGGAAACCAACTTACAGCATGACTTCAATCAAGTTCAGCCTTGGTTTTCCTCCCACCAGCTTTTCCTTAATGCCAAGAAGACGGTCTCTATGACCTTTGGCACCAGGCAGAGACTCTCTAGGCTCACTGTCATGCCCTCCTTCCACATCCTCGATGGGACACTCCTTGAGGACACTTCCTCATTTAGATATCTGGGGGTTTGGCTGAACCAACACCTCAACTTCTCTGTGCATATCAATGCCATCCTGAAGAAACTGCACCCCAAGCTTCATGCTCTGTACAGGAATCATAGTTGAATCCCACTGACTGCGAGGCTTGAACCTGTCCAGAAGATGATACTCCCCATTTTTAACTACTGTGATGTAGTGTATGGTGCCACTCCTAAATCTTCCCTTACCAAACTAGACACTCTCTTCAACTCCTTCTGCCACTTTGCCCTCGACTCTCCCTCTCACTCCTATCACTGTGAACTCTATCACTCCCTAGCTTTCCCTCCACTATCTCACAGGCGCATTTCTCACTGTGCCAAACTAACCTCCAAATTCTGGCTTTGCAGACTCCCTCCCTACCTCTCATCCTCTCTCTCCACTCCCCCTCCCCTCACCCATTCTCTCCGATCTAATGATACACGCACCCTAGTGGTCCCATGCTGCTCCACCCTCATCGACCAGACTGGGTTCACCCATCACTTTCCTAAAATCTGGAACTCCCTCCCCCTGAAATACAACTCTCCTCTTCTACCTATTCCCTAACCACCACCCTCCACAATTACCTCTCCCCCAGCTGTTCCTGCTTTAACCCTCCTTAACTACCTTATTCCCAGGTTCAGCCTACCACTCCAACCCCCTGGCAGGATTCTCAGCATCCGGAAAGGGTACTCAGGGCTTGGCTACCCCCTCCCCCTATTAATCCTTGCCTCCCCCTTCTTTCCCTTCTATCCTGCCCTTCCTCTTGCCCCTGGTTACACTTATTAGTTACCCTCCTTCTTCTCCTCCTACAGCACTTGTGTACTACCTTGAGCCTGCTCTTGGTACATCATCACACTATAAATTGTTCTGTCGCATTAATATTTAGTATGTTATACTGTACTATATTCTGTGTTCTCCTACTGTTGTATAATCTTACAAGTTGTAATTGTCTGTATTGCCCCTACATAATTTGTAACTGTTCATCCATCCATTAATTGTATAATCTCTGTTTTCTTAGCCCTTTGTAACCCTCCCCCAGATCGCACCATGAGATGAGCAGCTTGTTGTTCAGTGTGCTCTCCTGGTGAAACATTTCAATAAATAAATAAATAAATAAATAAATAAATAAAGTATTCAAATATGAATAACTTTAAAATGCAAAATGATAGCATGGTACTTTGAGCATGAAAGTTGTTCTGCACAAAAATATCTACAAAATGAAAGGTGTTTCATTTATAGATAGCTTTTAGTTTTTTTAACTAGTAAACAAAAGCAGCAGAAAATTCTGTTTTTTGTCACTTTGGCAACAAACAAATGCAAATAGCTTTAAAACAAAAAATGATAGTATGGTACTGTGAGCACGAAGGTTGTTCAGCACAAACATATCTACAAAATGAGTGGTGTTTCATTTATATATTTATATGTTTGTTGCCAAAGTAACAAAAATGTAATGTTCTGCTGGTTTTTGCTAATTATAAAAAACTAAAAGGTATCTATAAATGAAACACCACTCATTTTGTAGATATTTTTGTGCTGAACAACTTTCGTTCTCACAGAACCTGCAATCATTTTTTTGTTTTAAAGTTATTTACAGCTGTATGTTGCCAAAGCAACAAAAAATGACATTTTCTGCTGCTTTCTTTGCTAATTAAAAAAAACTAAAAGGTATCTATAAATGAAACACCTCTCATTTTGTAGATATTTTTGTGCTGAATAACTTTCGTGCTCAAAGTACCATGCTATCATTTTTCATTTTAAAGTTATTCACATTTAAAAAAAGTTAGTGGAGCTAGAATACATCTACACAGCTGACATCTCTCACTTCATTGACATAATCAAGGCAGCCATTTTAGGATTCTCAGAGCAGAATTTTTGAATCGGGGTGGCTGTGTTTAAAGTTTTCAAATGCTACAAAACTGCATTTCTCTTACTTTAATAAATGCAGTTTCAGTATAAATGTAAATAACTGCCTCTCCTTTATAAGCCTATGGAGTTATTTAAAAAAAATGTGTAAAAAGTTTGTTTAGTTGTCCTTTAAGGGGGCACTTGTATACCTAGTAGACATCATAGTCTTAAAGCCTATGAAAAGCTCTTTCAAGCAAGTTATCGGGCTCATGTGTAGTTAGATGCACTCCAGAAATGTAGAAAATTGAGTCTGTTCAACATTAATACTACATTGCAGCCATTTGTAGAGCATTATGATGTAATCAAGGAAAAAGCTGTACCTAACTATATTGAGTCAAGCAGATCTTGTTCTTCAATGACATGACAGGGTTCTACAAATGGCTGCTATGTGGTATTAATATCAAATAAATTATTTTTTTTTTGTATCCCTTGAGTACTTCCATCTACAAGTGAGCCAATACCTTGTTTGAAAGTGTTTCTCATGGGCTTTCAAACTATGTCAGGCACTTTACGAGAATGTTTCCCTTTAAAATGCTCTGCAGAAAGCAAATGGAAAACCCTGTTTCATGAACTACATGCAATTAATGTTTATGCTCCCTTGAAAATTGGGCCCAGAACATAGACAGTATCATAGAAACATAGAAACATAGAAGTTGACGGCAGATAAGGACAGCAAGGCCCATTCAGTCTGCCCCTTTCTTTTTCTACCTTATGAATGTGCCATCGGCATTTGCTCTGTCAATGGCCTATCTATTCATACTTATCTGTATTGCTCCCCTTATGTCTATCCCATGCCTGTTTGATGCTCTGCACTGCATTCATATCCACCACTTCCTGAGGTAGGCCATTCCATGCATCCATCACCCTTTATATGAAAAAGAACTTCCTCGCATTACCGCTTAATCTGCCTCCCTCTAATCTCATCCTGTGTCCTCTTGTCCTGCTATTTTTCTTATACTGAAACGTGTTGGACTCTTTCACCTTGTTAATGCCCTTAAGGTGTTTGAATGTTTCAATCATATCACCTCTCTCCCTCCTTTGCTCCAGGGTATACCTGGAGATTCTATATCATAGCAGAATGTAGGTACTAATCATGTTGTGATTCCTTTGAACCCTTGACTATCTGAAGGATTAGATGGTACTAATGTATCTAGTGATGTTACAGAAACTGTGGTGCACAGTGCTAACTTTTTATCATGGAATGTGGCTAGGCTTACATGCAAATTAATGGACAAAGAATAGTATACTTTTCTTTCCACATTTACTGTGATAGCCTTTCAAGAAACCAGGGTCAAGGAAGTGGTCAATATAAATGTCTATGAAGTGATCAACTCACCAGCAATCAAACCCAAAAACCTTGGAAAAGGAGTAGGTGGACTTGCTATTTATATTAAAATAAGAGAGGGGATAAAGATACTTGATACTTTTAAAACTGGAACAAAATACATTATAACAGTAGTGAAATGGGATGATCAATTTTTTATCACAATAAAGGTCTTCATTCCCCCTAAAAATAATGCAAAAAACTCAGACGATATTTGGACAAACCTTAGTACAGACTTGGACATCCAGATGGGGTGCGCAGAATGAGAAGAGATCTGGATAAACTAGCAAAATGGTCAGAAGAGTGGCAACTGGGGTTTAACCGCAAAGAAGTGTAAGATCATGCACATAGGGAAGAGAACCCTGAAGCCAGCTATAGGCTGGGAGGGGAGTTGCTGACAGTCACGAGGGAAGAAAGAGACTTAGGCATCATCATCACAGATGACCTGAAATCATCCAAGCAAACCACTAAAGCAGTAGATAAGGCTAGGGGGATGTTGGGGTGTATTAGTAGGGGTATCACAAGTCAGAAGAGGGAGAGGTAATAATCCCTCTTTACAAGACACTGGTTAGGCCCCATCTGGAGTACTGTGTGCAGTACTGGAGGCCACACCTTCACAAGGACATTAACCAACTTGAGGCAGTCCAAAGAAGGGTAACCAAAATGGTGCAGGGACTGCATCAGAAAACATATGAGGACAGATTAATGGAGCTCAATAAGTATACCCTGGAGCAAAGGAGGGAGAAAGGCGATATGATCAAAACATTCAAACACCTTAAGGGCATTAACAAGGTGAAAGAGTCTAACATGTTTCAATATAGGAAAAATAGGAGGGCAAGAGAACACAGCATGAGATTAGAGGGAGGCCGATTAAGGGGTAATGTGACGAAGTTCTTTTTCACAGAAATGGTGGTGCATGCATGGAACGGCCTACCTCAGAAAGTGGTGGATATGAATACAGTACAGGGCTTCAAACAGGCATGGGATAGGCATAAGGGAGCAATACAGATGAGTATGAATAGATAGGCCACTGACAGAGCAAAAGCCAATGGCACATTCATAAGGTAGAAAAGGAAATGGGCAGACTGGATGGGCCTTGTGGTCCTTCTCTGCCATCAACTTCTATGTTTCTATATTTCTGTCATTAACCACAGATTCCCAAATGTTATTCTTTTGATTCCTGTTGATTTCAATGCCAGGATAGCAAACGTTTACAATACTGAACTTTTTTAAACATATATGGATTTGGGAGATACTGGAAAATGCAATAGTCATGACAAGTTTGCAAATGAAAATGGTAAAAAAATACAGAATGTTATAAAAGATAATGCATTGCTTAGTCTAAACAGTAGGTTGAGAGGTGATGATATTGGAAATACTACTTATTTCAGTCCAAATGGGAAAAGCACTATAGATTACATAATCTGTAGATCTGAACTATACGGCTGTTTAAAAATAAGAATGAGAGCAGAAAGTGATCATGAACCCTCTCTTTGAAAGTTATCACACAAGAAACAAATACATCCTTTAGATAATATCCTAAATCTCAATCTTAATCATGATGACTGAGGGACAGAGATTATGTGTCACTTTCCCAGTGATGAATTCTTTTAAAAACATCTTATATGGCCCTGAAGCAAAAGGTGTTACAGATAAGATCAAAAAAACAACACAAGCAGTAACAATGGATAATAATTTGAAACCTCTATTTGCATTAATAAATACAAAAATATATACTTCTAGTAATAATGATAATAATAATAAGAGCAGAAATAATTACTGGTTTAATAAATCCGGGGCCCCATTTTCAAAGGAGATGCGTGGGTACAACACGGGCTGCATCATGCAACCCTGGAAATGTGACAGCTGCTGGGGGCATGCCCATATTCAAAGTGCATAGATGAGCAGCGCACCCCTGACAGTGCCAAAAACACACAGTATTGTACTGCACCTATGCAAATGAGGGGTCCTTCATGCATATGCAATACAGCACAATATTGACTAGTTTCAGCAGAACAAAATGGCCCCAAGTGGCGGCATAGATTTATGTTTCTGAAACCCTGTCCTAACTGGTGTGCAGGCCCGGCTGCACACTGGTATGGACAGGGAACCCTGGTGGTACAGTGGTCCCTCCCTAGCCTCAAGCACTGTGATACTAGTAAAACTCCCACCTGCTCCCCATATCCCTGGTAGTCTAGTGGGTCCCCTCTCACCAGCCCCAATCAGAGTTAAAATAATGTAATGCCCCAGATCCCCAGATCCCTGTTGTTGTAGTCATCCCCCCTCCCCAGCCCCGATCACAGTTAAAATAATATAAAACCCCTGATCCCCATATCCCTGTTGTTGTAGCGGTCCCCCCACTCCAGCCCTGATCAAAGGTATCATAAGAAAAGACCCTCCCATACCCCATTTCCCTAGAAGTCTAGTTGTCCCGAGCCATGATCTGTATAATAATTGACATGTCTCAGTCCCTGGTAGCCAGTGGCCTCCCACCTCGTTAGTCAGTGACCCACCACCCCGTTCCCACCCAACCCAACTGGAGCAAGCGACTGGCACAGCCACGCACACCATGGACAGCCACCAGTTAAACTGAACAGTAATGCATACAGCATACAGTACACGCCCATTGGTTGACTGGCCAACCAATGGGCATATACTGTATACTATATGTGCTCCTGTACAGTTCAGTCGGTGACTGGCCATGGTGGTGTGGGTGGGCTGTGCCAGTCACCAGCCTGTTGCTGGCTTGTCACCCTTGTTCTTGCACATCTCTTTTTCTGAAAGATGCTACCCTCTTGGAAATGTGAAATCATCAAACTCCTAGATAAGTCAGGCCCCAAAGATTTAGTCTCCAGTTACCGTCCCATCTCACTCCTTGCTCCTCTATCCGAAATCCTAGAAATAAATTGTTCATAGGCAAACCATGGATTTCCTCACACAATATAACCTCCTCTCTGATGCCCATCATGGTTTCTGGGCTGGCCACAATACATAGACAGCCCTCATAAAGTTCACCCACTATTTACGTAGAGCCATTGATGAAGGCCTTCGCTCTGGCTCCGTCTTTATAGACCTCACAAAAGCCTTCGATCTTGTCGACCATGAAGTCCTTCTCCATACACTTGCAAGCCTCCATTTCTCCATGGATGTTACCTGCTGGTTCCGCGACTACCTCACAAACAGATCTCATCAGACCTCTACTGAAGGAACACTCTCTGACTCCTGCTCCATTAAGTATGGCTTACCTCAAGAGTCCATCCTTGGCCCTCTCCTCTTCTTCCTAGTTGTAAACTCACTTCCTGACATCTGCACCAACACCAAGCTCATCCTCTATACAGGTGACGCTGCCCTTTTTAGTAAGGACAAAGATCCCCTCACTCTTATCAATAAACTCAAGGGCAATTTCGCCCGGCTCCACACTTGGTTCACCACAAAAGGTCTCACCCTTAACTCCAAAAAAACAAAGTTAATGATTTTCCCTAGCCCGTGCAGATCCATCGACTTCGTCCTCTCCCTTCTCAACAACCATGGGAACCCCATTGAAAGAGTCTATGAATTTAGGTACCTCAGCCTATTCCTTGACTGCCACCTCAGTTTCGATGCCCATGCCAGTCTCACCATCAAGAAAGCCCACCAACAACTCAGCATGCTTCATAGATCTAAGCAATACCTCAATAAGGAATCCAAGTCCCTACTTATCTCGAGTTTCCTCCTCCTCGTCTTTGACTATGGTTCTGTAGTCTACTTCACACACTTCTCACTTTAGAATGTCTCCAAACTTTGTAGCTCTTACCATAATGCTATCTGTTTTGCCTCTGGCCTCCCCAAACTCACACACCATTGTGACCTGTACAGAGTCTCTGGCCAGTCTTCCCTCAAGGCTCATACTAACTGCAAAATGGCAACCTTCTTCTACAAACTCTCTTGTGGACTCCTCCCTGACAGTCTCACCCCCTCTTCCCCACAGCCTCAACAAAGGGCCACAAGACATTGCTCCTCTTTTTCCTTCACAATCCCTTTCTGCCACACCACCCACTGCCAAAAAACTCTCTCCTACCAAGGACCCAAACTTTTGAACTCCCTTCCCCTCGAACTGAAGCTTTGTCCCTCTGCCTATTCCTTTAAACACAGAATCAGGACCATCCTCTCCTTCTCCTCCACCTGCAACTGCTCCTTGGCCTGACTCTTCCCTTTGCCTTTCCCACAGTTTCCTACCTCTTCTACCATTCCTCCTGACTAGCAGCACTTTTCCCTGAGCACTTTTCTATATTCCCTTACCCCTCTGTTTTTAGATGCCAGTTAAACATTTTTATATTTTGCAATGTTATTAATGTAAACAGTTTGTATTTATTTTTTTATTTATTGAAAGATCAGATAACAATCTTTGAGTCAGAGACTCATTTCCAAAGGCTCCACGTCAGAATACAAAACAGAACAAGAAGTAGACATTGTACATTCTTACATATGGGTGGAGGAAGGGAGAGACAACAGGGTATATACATTACATGTTGAATATAGGCAGAGTACTATAAGTAGGGGCCAAGTGAGCAGTGCTGCTAGACCTATACAGACTTGGTAGCTATACAGTCTTGTAGGGAGCTTAAGCACGTCAGTGAGTAGTACAATCAAGAAATTAAGGCATGGCCTAAATGCTAACAGGTGATAAGAGCAAGCAGAGAGCCAATGTCATTAATACACAGTGGCAGAAGTGGGCCAGGGATATCTTTAGCCCATGGTCTTGCCGTCTGTGGCAGATATCTGTATATTAGCGGGGGCAAAGGCAGAGATGGGTAGAGATTATGTGGTTCTTGAGGACTACTTTGAAGGGGCCTCATTTGGGGATAAAGATGATAGCCAGGGGGAGTTCACTGTACCAGGATGGCACTCTGCAGGAGAAGGATCGTTGTGCCAGGGTGGTTAAGACTCTGGGAACAGCCCATGTTAATTTGTTTGCCGCATGGGTTTTTGTTGTAGTATGTGCAGCACGGAGGGAGGTTGAGACTCCAGTGGGGGTAAGGCCTAGGTGGATTTTCTTAGTAAGGAGACATGTCTGATAACGTATTCTTTTGTCTAGGGTGAGGATCTTTGTTAGTGTATACAGGGTACAGTTGTGGCTACGCTTATCCACTCTAGCAAGGAGCCTACAGGCTTTGTTAATAGATAGGTGGATTTTGTTTAGTGCAGTGTGGTCAGCGGCCGAGTAGACAAACCATAATCTACAAGGGAGAGAACAGAGGAGGTAACAGCAATGTTTAGTGCCTCTGTGGGTAGGCTGACTTTGTGCCGATACAGCAGCCTGGTGCATATATTTATGGCGGAGGAAAGATTACTTATATGTGGGTGGAATGAGAGATTAGGATTGAAGGTTATGCCCAGGTATTTATAGGTGTAGACCTGTTCCAGTGGGGGGAGGATTTTGGAGAAGATTGTTAGCTGGGCATTGTGGTCCTTACTCTGTCAGTGGGAGAAGAGCATTGATTTAGTCTTATTTACATTGACCACGAGTCTGTGGTCAGTGAACCAGTGTTCAACTTGGTTGAAGGCAAGTTTTAGGGAGGACTGAAGGATTGCGGGATCTGACTGAGAGGCATACATTACCGCATCATCTACATAGAGCAGAAGGTTACAAGGACAGGATTTGGGCAGGGTATTCAGAAAGATGCTGAATAGCAGTGGGCCAAGAATGGAGCCCTGAGGCACCCCCGAGCGGACTGGTAATGCGGGTGAGAGGGTGCTATTTATCTTCACACATTGGGACCTGTCTGTGAGGTAACTTGTGAACCATGCGATGGGTCCAGGGGACAGGCCTGTGCAGTGAAGAGTATTTATGAGGAGGGTGTGGGAGACTGTGTCGAACGCTTTCGACAGGTCTATGAATACGGCTCCTGTTAGCAACTTTTTATCTAGTGCACTGTGCAACAAGTTGGAGAACTCTATGAGGGAAGTGGTTGTGCTGTGTCCGGCTCTAAAACCATGTTGTTCCCTGCATAGAATGTCATGTGCAAGTAGGTAGTCTTTGAGTTGGTTTGCAATGATTTTTTCCAGGGCTTTTGAAAGGGGTGGGAGTATGGAGATGGGCCTGTAGTTATTGGGCAATGTGGGGTCCCCACTCTTCAGTATTAGAGTGATGGTGGCCATCTTCCAGTCACTTGGGAACTGTCCAAGACATAGGAAGAGGTTGAGGAGATCAGTCAGGGGGGCTAGTACCAAGTCAAGTACCAAGTTAAGAATTTTCATGTCAAAGGAGTCTGTGCAGTAGTTTGAGCTACCTAGCACTTTTTTAAGATAAGAACTTGCTTCATTCATAGTAATGACCCTGAGGTAGAAAGAGGGGAAGGTGTTGCTGGGTTCCAGGGAATTAGGGGTGGGGTCAAAAAAGTTCCTTGGCAGAACTGTGCTCAGATCACAGAATGCCGCATTTAGTCCATTGGTGATTGTGAGTGGGTCCGATGTAATATTATTGTTGACAGATAGCTGGGCAAGAGGAGGCATCCTGGACTTTCCGTTTAGTTCCTTTAGGTTATCCCAAAACAACCTAGCATTCCCCCAGGAAGAGGCCAGGGTGGACTTGTAATAGCAGGATTTGGCTATTCTAATAGCCCAGGTGCACTTGTTGCGAGCTATTTTATAGGCCAGCCTGTCCGTGTGTACACCGGAGGCAATTGCTTTGTACCAGAGATCATCACGGCTCTTCAGCTGATTGAGCAGTGCTGGTGTAATCCAGGGGGCATTTCATTTTTTGGTTTGTATCTTCGTGAGTGGGGCAAATGTATCACAGGCCTTGTTGAATATGTGGGTGGAGTATTCAAGGGCAGCATCTATAGAGGGGGCACATCTGATGGGGGACCAATCACACTGGGCAAGGTATCTCCTTAATTTAGTGAGGTCTCCAGGCTGAAGACGGCATCAGAGGAAACTGCTTGGTCAGGGAAGTTTCAGCAAACATGACCAAAAAAAGAGGATGGGGGATGGTCACTTAATGAGTCTGGCAGTACAGTTATGTTTATGATTCTGTTAGGGTGGTTGGTGAGTACGAGATTGATGAGGGTGCTAGAACCATTTCTGGGGTTAATCCTGGTTGGTTGGTTGACTAATTGGGTCAGGTCTACCACTGAGATGGTGTCCTTTATAGGGGAGGCTGAGCTTGACAGCCAGTTCACATTAAGATCTCCCAATATAATGAGCTCAGTCTTGGGTGGGAAGCTGGAGATATAGTCTGCCAGAGATTGAAATGCTAAGGTTTGGTTACACAGTGGGATGTACACCACAGTAATGGTAAAAGGGGCTCTGGTAGTGTCTGGAGTGATTTTTAATGTTAGAGCCTGTGCTCCGTGGCACAGGGAGGGTGCCAGTAGGCTTTGGCATGGCAGTGAGTCCCGCACGTAAAAGGCACGCCCCCCTCCCCATTTGCCAAGTCTGTCCGCTCTATAAGTCATGAGGCCAGGGAGTGCTATGTAGGGGTCCAGGACCTTCTTTGATAGCCAGGTCTCAGTGAGGGCTAGCACATCCGGTTCATGCAGCTGCACCCAGCATTGAAGCTGTGCTATTTTTTTGGGTAGGCTGCAGATATTCATAGCAGCAATACTTAGCTAATGGTGAGAGGTGCCCAGACTGACTGAGGTGGGGCTTGGATTAGGGTGTACATTGCCTGACATTAGAAGCAGCAGAGCGAAGATTCTGAGGAGGGCCAGTGTTCTCTGTTTGGTGATGTGGTATGCTGCTTTATTTTTTGGGTACTGCCTGTGCAAGGAGTGGCCAGGGAGATGAGGGTAGGGTAGGAGAGGAATGCAATGGGACATAGGAGGTGGTATTGAGAGGAGATGGGTGGGTGATGTGTGTGGGGGGTGCCGTGGAGCTTCCGTGCCAGGGAGAGTGGGTGGCAGCTGGTGTTGTGTTGCAGG
This sequence comes from Neoceratodus forsteri, assembly GCA_016271365.2. Lineage (NCBI taxonomy): Eukaryota > Metazoa > Chordata > Ceratodontiformes > Ceratodontidae > Neoceratodus > Neoceratodus forsteri. The sequence continues at coordinate 1,649,887,370 of CM057450.1, forward strand.
AGTGCCAGTGGAGTGAGCCACGGGCGAGTGACTGGGGCGTCCCAGGATGAGGATGATAGAGGTGAGTAGTGAGATAAGCATTCTAATGCTGGTGTGCTGCTGCCAGGGGAGATGCCTGGAAATTGTGAAGCAGCAAGGAACTGTCTGAGGGTACAGGAGGGAGGCTATTAGGGGACAGTGGGGAGGGGAGATAGGACGATGGGAGCAAGATTATTGGTGGAGAGTGGGAGGAGAGGTTGAAGGGATAGACATCGAGGACATATACAGGATAATGATAATGTGAATCAGTGAAAGGGGATGGGGACAATGCTGCCTCCAGTGGAGAGGTGTTATAAGCTGCTAATGGTAACGTGGGCTGATTGGTTCAAACTCAGCCTCACTCCTATTGGTTCTTGGTTCGTTTCCAGCCCTATATAAGGGCATGTCAACCAAGGGCAGTGGTGGGGGTGGTGAGGAGCCAACGTGCAGTGTTGGCGGGGCAAAACACTGGTTGAAACTGCGCCACAGTCCTGTACTTGCTTGGTGAGCCCGCGTTCTGTACCTGCTTGAGTTCAGGGGTGGGGGAGGGTGTCTGGACTCTGACCCTTGCGACTGGCGGACCCTCGGTAGGATCCGATCCTGATGTGGGCTCTGGAGAAGCAGATAAGAGTTATTTTATGCAGTGCTACAGGGGGAGGAGACTTTTAGTATGCAAAAGGCAGGGTACTACAGTTACAGGCTATCAGGACATGCACATCCTTTTTTGTCTTTTTTGTAAGCAAAATAAAACAGCTGCTTTGGCTCCTTAAGGGGATATTTCTTTTTTTAACCAAGATAGGAGAGGTTCTTTTTGCTCCTTAAGATACAGTTGCAAAGGCTGTGGAAATTTCTTTTTTAAACCAGCAATAAGACAGTTTTTTTAAGTTATTACTTTTTTATGTTTTTTTTTTTTTTTTTTAAAGACAAACTAAAACAGTTCCTTACACTCCTTAAGGCACAGTGCAGTAGCTTACAGGTAAAGGCAGTGGCGGTGGAGATCTTACTGAAATAAAACTACAGTTCCTTTCACTCCTTAAGGCACAGTGCAGTGGCTTACAGGTAAAGGCAGTGGTGGTGGAGATCTTACTGAAATAAAACTATTTCCACTGCTGGGCCGACATAAATGTTCAAGTAAAAGGCACCAAAACACTGGTTGAAACTGTGCCACAAACCTGTGTTTGCTTGGTGAGCCCATGTTCTGCACCTGCTTGAGTTCAGTGGGTGGGGAAGGGCATCTGGACTCTGGCCCTCACGACCGGCGGACCCTCGGTAGGATCTGATCCTGATGTGGTCTGCTTGAGTTTGGGGGGTGGGGGAGGGCATCTGGACTCTGGCCCTCGCGATTGATGGACCCTCGGTAGGATCCAATCCTGACATGTTGTTATCCTCAATATTGTCCATATTGTCACCTATGTGTTTCATGTAACTGGACACTTGTGTAAACAAGCAGTGATGCTCTCATGCCTTTCCAGTATAATCAATAAAATGAAATGAAATGATTCCCTTGAGGTACTTGAAAGTTTCTATCATATCAACCCTCTCCCTCCGTTCCCCAAGGGTATACATACAGTATTAAGCTCTTTTAGTCTCTCTTCATATGGCTTCTGGTGCAGAACATGCACCATTTTGGTTGCCCTCCTCTGGATTGCCTCCATCCTGTCTATATCCTTGTGGAGATGGGGTCTCCAGAACTGCATGCAGTACTCCAGATGGGGTCTCACTAACTGTCTGTACAGAGGGATAACAACTTCCTGTTTTCTACTGGAGAAGCCTCTCCCTATGCAACCCAGTATACCCCCAGCCCTCCTTATTGCCTTCTCACGTTGCTTGCCTAGCATAACTCATTATCTCCTGGGCAGCAATTTTTGTGTCAGGTTAAGCAATGGATAGTTCGGACTTCATACAAAGGCTATTGGAAGTAATGAATTAAGGTCATCTGATATGACTACTCCAGGTCCCTTTCCATTTTTGTTGTTGTTAGTACCCCCCCCCATTGTGTACTCTTCCCCAAGGTTTTTGTTTCCATGGTGCATTACTTTGCATTTCTTTGCATTGAATCTAGGCTGCCATACTTTTGACCGTTCTTCCAACTTTGCCAAGTCCCTTCTCATCCTTTCCACCCCCCTTGTGCATCAACCCAGTTGCAGATCTCTGTGTCACCTGCAAAGAGGCATATGTTTCTTTCAAGCCCTTCCACAATGTCACCTATAAAGACATTAAAGAGGACTGGTCCCAGTACTGAACCCTGCAGTATGCCACTAGTAACCCCCCATTTTTCAGAGTGTACTCCGTTTACTGTTACCCTCTGCATCCTGTTATCCAGCCAATTTGTTACCCAGGCTACCACCGTGGGACCTACTCCCAGGCTGGCTAAGTGGTTTATTAATCTTTTGTGTGGGACTGTGTAAAATGCCTTGCTAAAGTCTAGGTAGGACATATTCAAAGGCGACTCCCTGGTCTACTACTTTGGCCACCCAGTCAAAGAAATCCATTAGATTCATCTGACATGACCTTCCTGCTGTGAATCCATGCTTGCTTGGTCCAGTGCCCTGCTGGCCTCTAGGTACTTGACAATTCTTTCTTTCAGAAGTGATGCCATCATTTTCCCTACCACTGAGATCAAACTAACCGGTCTGCAGTTTCCTGTCCCTGTCTTGCTCCCACTTTTGTGAAAGAGAATCACATCCGCCTTCTTCCAGTCCTCAGGTATCACACCATCCTCCCATGATTTGTTAAAAAGGGTAGTCAGTGGTGTCACTAGGTCTCCCCTTAGTTCTTTTAGGAAAGGGGAAATTGTTTAACCAGGAAAGGCACACTAAACTGTTGCTTGTTTCCAGGTGCAACCTGGGAACACAAGGAAGTTAAGTGACTTGCTCAGAGTCACACAGTATGCAAGTGGGGGCTGTGGGATTCAAACCTAGGTCTCCAGGTTTGTAGCTCAGTGCCTTTAACCACCGCACCATACTGCCTCCGGTGGGACTTTTAGAATTCTGGGGTGAATCCCGTCAGGCCCAATTGCTTTGTTCACCTTGAGTTTTAGGATTTTTTTCAGGATCTTTTCTTCTGTGAATGGATTGGTATCGACCCCCTGTCCAGAGTGCTTCTATTGTTTGGTTTAGGTACCTGCCCTCTGCTTCTTTTGTGAATACTGAGCAAAAGCATTTGTTCAATATCTCTGTCTTTTCACTGTTACCCTCTGCCCACCCACCTCATTATCCATCCCTTGGTTTTTCTTCACTCCCCAATGTACCTGTAAAAGGTTTTATCCCCCTTCTTAACTGAGTTAGCTATCTTTTCCTTGGTTTGGGCCTTCGCTATTCTGACTGCCTTCCCTACTTCGTTCTGCTTTAACTGATACAGTTCTCTGTCCTGCATCTTCTGTAATTCCTTATACTTCCTGAATGCTATCTTTTTCTCCCTAATCTTCCCTGCCACTTCTTTTGAGAACCATAGTGGTTTTTTACTTCATTTTGTTTTATTTACTTCATGCAAAGGCTTGTTGCCTCTGTGATAGCAGTTCTGATGTTACCCCATTGTTCTTGCACCCCTCCTTCCTGCTCATTTGCTAGTGCATTCCTTAGGCACTCCCCCATTTTGCCAAAGTCAGCCCTTGTAAAATCCAGTACCCTCACTTTTGTATGGTTTGACTCTATGGTTGTGTTTATCATGAACCACACTGATTGGTGATTGCTTGTTCCCAGATGGCCACTCACTTCTAAATCTGGGATCCTCTCTCTGTTCCTGTTTGAAAGTACCAGGTCTAAGATTGCTCCCTCCTGAGTGGATTCCAACACTAGCTGTCCGAGGATGTAACATTTTCCACAGCTATGGGGGGGGGACAGTCGTAAGCTACCAGAAATCATGAAGCTGGTCGTAAACTGGCTTCACCTTTGAAAATACTACAGGTACAAGAAAAACTGCGGCTCTGCAAGTGGCAACCAACTTGTGTTGTTTTTTTTGCACAGCTCCAGGACCTTCAAGGGCTCTAAAAATCTATCCCCAATCACACAGCAATGTCTTGTTTTTACATGAGCAATGATAGCTACACTTTGCAACAATAGTTCATTATTTAAAAGACAAAGAACCTCTGTGAGCAAACACTGAGGCAAGGGTTACCCCAAAGGGCATTTGGCTGGGAAGCCAAGTTTCAAGAAAATACAAAATCACACATGCCCCCACAATGCAAAGCATCATGGGCTGCATATGCAAATCACCACAGAATGTTATGCTGGTCCAACTTTAAGCAGAATTGCATGGTGCCGAAAGGCCTCTCACACGTAGTTTGCAAGGGTGCTAACAGAAGACATAGACACGTGTTTAAGTCCTACCAGGACTCATCAGTATGCCTCATCTGTTTGACACCCCAGTGTAATGGACCAGCTACCCTAGAGGCAGTGTGCCTTGGATATATTGTGTGAACCCATTAAAATAAAAACTATTTAAAGACAAAGAACCTCTGTGTGCAAACACTGAGGCAAGGGTTACCCCAAAGGGCATTTGGCTGGGAAGCCAAGTTTCAAGAAAATACAAAATCACACATGCCCCCACAATATATCCAAGGCACACTGCCTCTAGGGTAGCTGGTCCATTACACTGGGGTGTCAAACAGATGAGGCATACTGATGAGTCCTGGTAGGACGAAACACGTGTCTATGTCTTCTGTTAGCACCCTTTGCAAACTGTGTGAGAGGCCTTTCGGCACCATGCAATTCTGCTTAAAGTTGGACCAGCATAACATTCTGTGGTGATTTGCATATGCAGTCCATGATGCTTTGCATTGTGGGGGCATGTGTGATTTTGTAATAGTTCATTAGTGCATGAATGGAAATCATCCCTAAAACTTGAGCAATATGCCAAGGAAAATATGTACATATCACCTATGGTTGTAAATACAGTAAATGAATTTTATTTGTACTGAAGGTAAGGAGGTCTGTTGGTGAGGAAGCTTTTGGAACTCACTGCAGTGTGAGAGAATTAACTAGAAAGTATGTGTTTATTCTTAAACAAAACAACTAATACCTTCCAACCATTCTTTCAAAATTTTTTATGTTTTAGAAGACTTGAAACTACATTTTGAAAGATGTAACTTTAAAACTGTTAGACTAAGAAACTTAAGGCTTCTTTGAATGAAAGCTTGGCGTCTGATCAACATAAATAGATTATAATGATGCAGTTCTTATCTGTCAATATAGTTCTATACATATCAGTGTACGTTGTTAAAAGTAACAGGATTTAAAAAAAATATTTCAAACCATTTCATGTTATGTTTTGATATATATAAAATGAGCAACATTATGTATTGATATATAAACCTATCTTACTCCAAGTTTTAATTTAAAAAAAAGTTTCCAGTCATAGTGGTGCCTACGTTATCACATTCAAAAGATATTATCTTAGAAAATGTCTAACTTTGGAACTGTTGGGGATAGAAACATATATATATTTTTTTCCTACAGAGGTTTTATACTCCTATGCTGCCCCCACTGCCTCCCTCTGACCGACTCCCCCAGCCTTGTCATCTGGCTTCTCTGGCACTTACCTTCCATTATCATCCTTTGCCACAAGATTGTGATGGGTGCCCGATCACCAGTGCAGGGCCTACGACAGGTCAGTCATTATTCTTCAGCTATGGGTGTTTTTTTTCCTACGATTTTCTCCCTGGGCCCACAGGATGTGCAATGGGTGTGATGTGCATGATCCACCTCTGTAGAGATGGCCCCGGTGTCCTGAATATGGGGACCCTTCCCTTGCATGCATGATTCACTAGTTGTACCACCACAACACCTCCAGCTGGCAGTCAAGCAATGAGCCACAGCAACCCCCCCCCCAAAGGAAGGACAGCAGTCCTAGGGACACTAGATTCTCCTTCCCAGGCCAGCCTCTGAGTAACCTGCATCTGTTTCTGAACAGGGGTTGTCGGTGTGGCAGGAGGTGGGGCACCCAGGGCCTCAATCCTCCACACCACTGGGTCAGCTCCAAGCATATTTTTTTTAATGAAAGCTTTGAGTAAGGCATTAGGAATCATTCCTATCAATACAGTTATTATGTGTCAATACTATTTCACATTTAATGGCACTACTTGAAACTGCTTTTTGAGTACATCGATACACGTTGTTAGTAGTTACATAGACAAAAAACAGCAAACACATAGAATCAATACTATTTTTTGTTTGTATCTACAAACTATCATAACTAGTTTTTGTACTGATACATAAAATTATGACAGTTTAAAAAAATGTGCAACATTTTGTTTTTACTTTCTCTGAATTTTGGTAATACTACAGATTATTTATTTGGAAACTGTCTATCATGCAATTTATTTTTTAATCACGCTGCAAACATTTCATTCTCCCTTCTAGCCATCCCCTATTGGCTTTGCTTGTGAAAGCTTCAGAAGATGATAACTGAAATCATGTCAAATACACACTTTGCCTATTTAATTGTGATTGTTTGGCTAGCAAATGGCAAATCTACTCACAGATTTCACCCTCTCATGGTTGTAAATACAAGAGATAGCGATGCTCGGAAAGTGCATTGTTGGATCTGTAGCGCTGTCCATAACTTCAGTATCTATATTCAAGCACTTGAACAAGATAACAGATAATTTTCTCAGATAATCTGAATCACAAAACAGTGAGTTTGTGTAATACCCATAACTGACAATTTAGTGCAGTAGAAGGGGGATGCTGTACTGTTGAGGTGCTACCCTTTGATGAGACTTTAAATTGAGGTCCCTTCTGCCCATCTCTGATCACTGTCCAGGTGAAAGTTAAAGACCCCATGGCAGTTATCAAATAAGAGTAGGGGAGTTTCCCTGTTATCACTACCAGCATTCCTGCTATAAAGAAAACTGTTCCATGTAACCCACCCCTAGGGCACACCTAGAAACATGTTATCACAGCTTACTGTGCCTTTCCTGGTCAAACATTACAAATACATAAAAACAACATCACTAGATAATGACCTGGATCCCTCATTATCCATTCCAGACATAAATAATACACACAGTATAAAAAAGGCACTATCCATGAAATCAAACAGTCCCCATGGGTTATCCGAGACCCTCTAAGTTCCTTAGCCTTATGATGAGTCAATTAGCCCCAGATTTGCCTCTTATATTCTTACAGTGCAGTGCTTCATGTGAAACTATTCCCTACTAGTCACTATATGTTATTTATTTTGTCATTAAAACATTTACACCCAGTAAGGGTGCATTGAGACTTGTACAATCTTGTTTCCAAGTATGTCTTGAGTAGGGGACAGAAGGCAACAGTATAGACCCACAGACTTACACATTGTATATAAAACTTAAGGAATTCAGTGGAAGTAATTTGAAAATTAAAGAAAGGGATTTGGTATCATTAAATGTAACATTCAGTTTATAATTCACTTTGTTTATATTTATCACTCACTCTATGATGGTTGCCAGTCTGATTTCTTTTTAATAAGGGAGTGCACCATACTTAGACAGGAAAGTGGCAGGCATTTTCAGGAAGACTGACTTTCTGTAGGATATCAGCATCTGAATAATTCCCTTTCTGACAACAGTCAGAATGTAAGCTAATAAAATGCGGAGTGTCCTCAGGCTGACTGAAAATGGTGCTTCTCAATCTGATAAATTAGTGCCCCATATTCTAAAACAAAACACAGAACTGGATGCTCTCACAGTATAGATGAGGAGATTTGGAAGGTTGGAAGTATATATTGAAATTTAAATATAGCAGTATATATTTCCATTAAGAACTGCTGTTTACAATTGTAAAACTAAATAAATACCTATATAGCCACGTAACAAAGAGCTTTGTTTGCATTGACAGCATATTATGCAAGTTGCTCAGCAAGCCATCATTAGCAGTTCATTTAAAAGTTTAATTTATGGTCATAAATGATGTTTGGAAAAAGAAATTTCAGAACATAGCTGGGGCATTTTCACATCCCCGTTTCCTCTCACTCACTGCATAATTTAAAATTCAACTTCTGGAACAATGCTGGAAATGTTTCATTTTACAGTACCAGCTACAGTAAGTACTTAGTAGAACTGCTTATTTTCTTTACGGGATTGTGAATGACACAACACCGGTAGGCTGTCCAGGGGTTACTTAAGATGACAAGTTACAGACATTTTGTGTGATATCATGCTGGGGCTGTGCTTTGAAGGCCCTTTGAAGTGAAACAGCAGCTCCTGGTAAACATGTATTGCAGAACCTTAATTTCTTAACTGCAGAGTGTCTTATTAGTCAGTCAGAAATAATTATACATTTTGACAGGGGAAACTGATGCTTGAAGAACAACCCTATTAACTGCCGATTGTTTCCAACACCTTTAATCTTAAAAGAACAGAAAGGAAATATATGGTTGTCTAGCATAAATATGGTCTTTTGATGTGGGTATTCGCTACTGAAACTCCTGTGACTGTTTGCAAATAAATAATGCTTTTTAATCACTTATAGGTGACAGTGTGAATAATCATTGCTTTGAAGTGGAAATCTAAACTGTCATATCCTTAACTACTACTGTTCTAATTTGCAAAATTTCAAGTTGATAATGTATAAGTTCCCAAGATTCCACAGTAATTGTTTTAGTTTCTTTCAACAAGCATTTATAACCCCAATCACAGTAACATATATTCTATATCAAACAGTTTGATGATTATGTATCTCTGCAGAAAAGTGGAATGTCTTTGTATGTTACTGTATTGTTATGTTTTCTTGTCGTTTTTGTATAACTTTGAAATTCCCAATAAAGTACACCAATTAAAAAAAAAAGAAATGGGGACTGTGTATAAGATCAATTGTGGTTTTGTTTTAAATATTTCTAACCACCCCTGCTGCAAATACTGTACTAGATACCACATATTCACTACTGGCAGCAGGTTTATAGTTCTGCATCGTGATTTACTTGTTTCAAGACTAATGAACTGTAAAGCAAAATCAATCTCTCTAATTGGTTCTTCAAGGATTATGTTAGGAAAATGTGCTCAGTGACCTCATATCATTGCCATTTTGAGCCTTGATTATAGTAAAATAAAGTGGTTTTACGTGATTTCTTTAGGTTTGCTATTTAAAGCTGCTGGAGTCTAAGTGGACAAAAATAATTGCTATTTATTTCAAGAGTGGAGAAAAATACCTCAGATTAAAACTGGTATTTTGGGGCCCATGTTGCAAGATATCATGAAAGCTTTCATTCATTATGTTAGTTCCTTGAGAAGTGGAAATCTTCATTGTTCTCATCAGTTTTTAAAAGTAGAGACCGTTAGGGTTACCACCTTTTCAGGAGCCCAAAGTGGGACATTTCTTACTGAAACATGATTTTACGCAGGACAGTATGTAACCTCGACCAATGCAACACACTTGTTTTCTCTATATAACCGGAACTGAGGGTAAGTATTGTAGTTTCTTCATTGCTTCTATTGTTTGTTGTCATTTTAAGGTATTTTAGTTAACATATTATAGTTTTCTGCAACACTTAGTGAAAAGTTAGAAAATATTTTTTCTCCTAAAAAGTCAGGACAAGTGGTATTTTTCATGTTTTTTTGCAGGACACAGCTGCCCAAATCAGGACTGTCCTGCGAAAATCAGGACAGGTGGTAACCCTAGAGACCGCACTAGGATTGCCAATTAAAGACCCATTCTATTCTTTCCTTGCTGCCCAATGCCCTTGGGACAATAATCTGTGATGAACTTGTCACTTATCTTGAAAAATACTTTGTCCAGTGTGTACAACAGCATGGCATCTGAAAGCTCCACAGTGCCAACACGGTGTTGTTGGAAAGCACCAACTATGTTCATGAGGCCCTTGACAATGGTGACCTCATCGGAGCTATATATAAACCTTACTAAGGCCTTTGACTTGGTCAATCATAAACTTACATAGATACATAGATACATAGACAGTGTCGGCAGATAAGGGCCTATGGACCACCCAGTCTGCCCATTTAAGTTTGTAAATTCAGTTTATGTTTTCCAGGAAGTCTGTTGCCCCTTACCCCGACCTCCAGAATTCCTTTATGTCTATCCCATGCATTCTTAAATCCCGTGATTGTTTCAGCCCCCACCACTTCCTCTGGCAGGGTGTTCCACTTGTCCACCACCTGCTCTGTGAAGAAATTCTTCCTCACGCTTCCTCTGAATTGTCCTCCTCCAACTTCATCCAATGCCCTCTAGTCCTGGAACATCTTTTCGCTTAAAAATAGTGCATTCCTGCACTCTGTTCCTCCCTGTAAGATACTTGTATGTCTCTATCATATCCTCTCTCCTCCTCTCCTCCAGGGAGTACATGTTCAGTGCCTTCAACCTGTCCTCATAGGACTTGTGATGCAGTCCATGCACCATCTTTGTTGCCCTCCTCTGAACCTTCTCTACTCTGTCTATGTCCTTACGTAGGTAAGGTCTCCAGAACTGCACAGTGTACTCCAGGTGCGCCTCACTAGTGTCTTGTATAGTGGAATTATGACCTCCTTTCCTGCTGGTGATGCCCCTGCCTATGCATCCCAGCATCCTATTTGCTTTTCCTGCTGCCTTGTCACACTGTTTCCCTGCCTTGAGGTCATCAGAGATGATAACTCCAAGATCCCTTTCCTGCTTGGTGCATGCTATATCCTCACCCCCAACTGATATATTGTGCCAGGATGGTATGCCCTATATGCATTATCTTGCACTTCCTTGCATTGAATTTCAACTGCCAAACCCCTGACCATTCTTCAAGTTTCTGCAGGTCCCTTCTCATTCTGTCTACACCCTCTGGTGTGTCTACTCTGTTACAGAGCTTTGTGTCATCAGCGAACAGTGAAATTCTGCCTTCTAGGTCCTACGCAATGTCACTGATGAAGATATTGAATAGTACCGGTCCCAGCACTGATCCCTGTGGTACTTCTACATAACAAACTCCTTGGCCTGAGTTTGTCACAGAACACAGTTAAATGGTCCCACAGCTATCTCACCAATTGTTCACAGTGTGTGAAGATAGATAACTTCTAGTCCAATTATCTATTGATGTCCCCAGGGTTCAGTCTTGTGTCCACTGCTGTTTGGCCTCTTCATAAATTAACTGCCCATTACCTGTCAGACAGCCAATGTATTCCTCTCTGCTGATGATGCTGTCATCTATTCCAAACACCCTGGCCATGACAGCTTCACCGCCACTCTCCAAAGGAACTTAAGGATACTAGAAAGCTTATTCTCCAAAAAAAACTGGTCCTCAATTATAAAGAAACCAAAGACCATGCTCTTCTCTAGCCTTCCACTACAGAGGAAAATTCCAACTTTAGTCTTCCAAAACGGCCAGGGACAAAACCTTGAACAGTTGGAGATGTCCAAATACCTTGGTGTAACTCTGGATGACACAATACCCCCCTCCCCCAGTTGCTAATGTGGTGGCATAGCTAACAGAAGGCTGGGTACCCTGTACCATAACTGGAATGCTCTCACTGGGAATATTAGATGCCTTATTGGAGTCAGCTCCATTCTGTCACTTACAGATCATGACTTACCCGTCTACACAGCTGCCTGTGACATGGTGCTAAACATAGAAAATCTGATCTGTAATAAGATGTGCCACTTTATACCTGGTGCAAATAATCGCACTCATGGCTGTCTGCTTTACGTACTCACTAACTGGCTACCTTTACCCAGCAGAATAAAGCTCCAGACCTATCTACTACCCAAACAGGTGCTCCTGGGTCTAACACCCCCTGCTTTAACAAATTGCTTCCGCACTGTCTCCAACCAATACAACACCAAGAACATGGCCAGGAATGTCTTTAACCCTTCTTTCTGGCATACTCAGCTGGGCAAGTGTTCATTTGCTGTCAGGGCTGCTAACTGGTTCAGTGAACTAACTGATACACTGCTGAATCTCCTCAAGACTAATCAGCTTAAGAGAGCTTTGCAGTCTGCCCTTGCAGTAAAATGCAATTTAAACCATTAAACTATTTTATTCGTTTTCTCTCTGTACATATCCTGTGACTTTTCATATAACCATCTGCATGGCTTTTCCAAAACTATATATAATTATTCTGTGTGTTTTGAGCCTGCTCAACTGCATTTCTTCTGGAACTCCTTATTGTACTTGTAATGTTTTTTGTGACTATGTATTTGATGTGGATCCTTTGTAAATGAGCACTTGTGATCAAAGGTAATCTCCGAAGTTTTCAATAAAATAAAAAAAGTAAAACATCTAGGAAAGCTGGGTACAACCTAATGGAATACTGAACCAATCAGTGAGCAGCTTTCACAGTGCTGATGGTATTACAGTAGCCATGTGCAATACTAAAACCAGCAGTTGAAATCAAAGAGAAACACTTACATCTCCACAGAAACAGAAGCCTTAAAAGCTATAACTATAAACTGATGTTGTATAAATCAAATATGAAATAGGCTGACTCTGATTATGCAACTTATCATCATTTGTAAGGGGGCAGGACTTTAAACAACTCACTCATGACTCTGCACTCAAGAGTTCTGGTTCTGCCTCCTACCTCATGAAGATACTGCACATTTTGAGTCAGCCTGCATATATCTTATTGGAATATGTATTTTGAAAAGAATAAAAGGGGCTATAGGAAGCTGAGGCTAAGTGGCTGAACATTCGGCATAGCTGACTGAGCAGCAGGATGGTATTTAAGAGGCACAGATTCCATTCCCAGTTGGGTCACATTATTTTTTTTACTCCAATTTATGTTTTGACTGCCTAGTGGTAGCTAAAAACATACAAAACAGTTTCCTGTCATGCAATATATTACAAAGTAAAGCTGCCCTATGCAGTTTGATTTACATTTGTGTGACGTCATCAAGTTTCAGCATGGCTTGCTCAATAGCATTTGTTTGGCCTTAAGCCAGAGAGTTTTCACATATATCAAAGAAGAGAGAAACATATTTAATTGCCAGTTCTCCAGCATAATAAAATGCCTGTCTAGTTACTTCCCCTGCCCACTTAGTACTGTAGCTATGGGACCTCTGTGGCCTATATTCGGAAACCAGCTCTGCAAGCAATTTAGGAGGTTCCGACTATCTCAAAGCATTCCATGAAGCATCTACAAAAAGCAATGAAAGCAAGGAATGTAAGCACTGTAAATATTTTTGAAAGACCTGCTACCTGGTAAGTGTGAAGACAGACATAATGATAGATCTGTCTCCTGCCTGCTTCAATAGCATCTAAGGACAACCATCCTAAGACTGTAGAGATGCCCTGAAGAAACTGACTTCCTCTTCAAAAACAAAGCAATAACATGTTCTATAGACCAACACATGAAGGATCATATCGTATTCAAGAATCTCTTAAAGAGACAGTTGTTATTTTTCTTTTTTTTTTTGTATGGCTCAGCCTTGGGAAATAGAGCATTTTAATCATGTAACATTGATTTATTCTTGGTAATGTAAGCAGAGCTTTATTTTTCAAAACTGACAGCTTGTTCTTCATAACACATGCTCCTTTTAGTATTCTCTTTTTGTTGTTGTTGTTGTTTTAAAGTGACAATTTTCTAGACTGCTTTAAAATAAAGTACTTGCCATAGATATTTGTCAAACACATTTGTTTAAACTACAGTAATAGTTTATCATGCAAGATGGCATAGCACATTGCATGAGTACAGTTATGTATAGAAACACAGAAATTGTTGGCAGATAAGGACTGCCAGACCCATCCAGTCTGCCTGTAAGCCCTGTACTTGATTACAGCTTCTGGCCCTCCCACTGCTTTACTGCTATGGTTCCCCTATGCCTGTCCCATGCACGTTTAAATCCAACCACAGTGCTTGCCCTCACCACCTCCTGTGGCAGACTATTTCATGCATCCACCACCCTCTCCATGAAGAAGAATTTACTCACATTCCCTCAACCTCCCACCTTCCAATTTCATGTAATGCCCCCTCATTCTTGTACTCTTCCAGTGTTGGAAGATGTCTCCCCCTGCACCTTGTTTATGCCCTTGAGGTACTTGAATGCTTCTATCATGTCCCCTCTCTCCCTCCTCTCCTCCAGCGAGTACATATTGAAGACACAGAATCTTTGAAATATGATGGCAGAAAAGGAACCCAACAGCCCATCGAGTCTGCCCCTTCCTCTCCCCCCACTCATCTCCTTTTCCACAGGCCCTCCCCTTCCCCCCACTTACCAGCCCCATATGTCTGTCCCATGCCCTCTTGAATCCCTCAAATGTTTTTGCCCCCACGACCTCCTCTGGTAGTTTGTTCCAGGCCTCCACCACCCTCTTCATGAAGAATCGCCCCCTCACATTGCCTCTATATCTTCCTCCCTCCAATCTTAGGCTATGCTCTCTAGTTTTAGCCCCCTCCTTCCTTTTAAATAAGCTCCCCTCCTTCACCTTATTGATACTCTTCATGTACTTGAAAGTTTCAATCATGTCCTCCCTCTCCCTTCTGGTCTCCAATGGGTACAGATCCATTTCCCCACACCTCTTCTCATATGGCTTCCCCTGCATACCATGCACCATCTTGGTTGCCCTTCTCTGAACCCTCTCTATCCCATCTATGTCCTCACATAGGTGCAGTCTCCAGAACTATACCCCATACTCCAGGTGCAGGCTCACCTTGGCTTTGTAAAGAGTCATCAATACCTCCCTTCTTCTGCTAGTTATGACCCTCCCAATGCATGCCAACATTCCATTTGCCTTCTCCACAGCTTTGCTGCATTGTCTATCTACCTTAAGGTTGCTTGATATTATAATGCCCAGATCCCTCTCCTGCTCTGTTTGTTGATCCCCCACCCGCCAGAGTATAAGCTCCTCACAGGTTTTTATGCCCCAAGTGCAAAACAGCACACTTTTTGGCATTGAATTTCAGTTGCCAAGTTTCTGACCACCCCTCCAGAATCTTCAGGTCCTGCTTCATGGCCTTCACCTCCCCTGCGGTGTCCACCCTATTACAGATTTTCATATCATCTGCATATAGGCACACCCTTCCCTCCAGCCCATCCACTATATTACTGATGTAGATATTAGAAAGGAGGGGTCCCAGTACTGACCCTTGGGGCACCCCACTCATCCCTCAATCTGTCCTCATAAGTTTTGTGTTGCAAGCCCTGTACCATCTTAGACGCCCTTCTCTGGACTGTCTCCAGCCTGTTTATGTCTTTTTGAAGGTGTGGAATCCAGAACTGCACACAGTACTCCATGTGAGGCCTGACCAGGGTTTTCTATAATGGCATCACTACCTCTCACCTTCTGCTGGTGATAGCCCTGCCTATGCACCCCAGTATGCCAATGGCCTTCCCTGTTGCCTTAGTACTCTGCTTTGACATTTTCAGGTCATCTGAAATAATAACCCCCAGGTCCCTTTCGTCCTTGGTGACTATCAGCAACTCCCCCCCATCCTGTAGCTCTCCCTAGGGTTTCTATGTCCCAGGTGCATAATTCTGCACTTCTTTGAATTAAACCTCAGTTTCCAGTCCTCAGATCATTTCTCAAGCTTCCCCAGGTCCTTCCGCATTTTCTCCACCCTTTCTGGAGTATCCACCCTGTTACAGATCTTGGTGTCATCTGCAAACAGGCAGGCCTTTCCTTCCAGCCCCCTGCGATGTCATTAATAAAGACATTGAACAGAACCGGCACAAGGATCAATCCTTGAGGTACCCTGCTGGGCACCCCCCTCTCCCCAGATTGTACCCCATTTACCACCATGCTCTGCCTTCTATCCATCAGCCAGTTTCTAACCCAGGTTACCACCTTATCTCCCATGCCCAGACTACCCATGTTGCTAACCAGACTCCTATGTGGGACAGTATCGAAGGCATTGCTGAAATCGAGGCAGGCAAAGTCCACTGCCCCCATTTATTTATTTTATTTTTTATTTAGTTTTTGTTGACGGGTAAGTGCACTAGATAAATTCTGCCTATTTTCAGACATGACCTGAGGGAGGGAGATACAGATGAATGCCATCTGACTTTGAACCAGATTAAGCTGTTGGTGGTATTTGTAGTAAATGGGGGAAAATTTTGGCCAGGGCACCAGGGAAATTCCCCTACTCTTCCTACGGGGGGCTTTGCCATCCACTGCAGAAGGTCAGTCTCTGCTGAGCTGAGTATGGAGAAGGACGTGGTGAAGAGTTGTGTGCCTGCGGAGCTGTCCGCTGTTGCTGAGGGTGTTATAGGTATTCTGCCTGACCCTGCCTGCATTCCTCGTTTAACTGAAGTGACTTCTCTACCTGTTTCTATCCCAATGGTGATTCCTGTGAGTTCTGAAGATTCGGGACCTGTTGTGTTGCATGTGAGTTCCGTGGATAATGTGTCAGTCTCTTCATTGGTTTCTGCTGCCATGGATTCGGTCAAGCTGGAGGCGTCTCCTCCACTCGCTTCCACGTCGCTTCTGCCTGTGCCTGCTCTGGAAGACATTGTGGTCTCTGCGGGCAGTGGTCCAGTGCCTACGCATCCTCTGACTGCTCCTGCTTCGAATGTAGTAGAGGAACTCTCTCGATCTGTCTGTGTCTGCGCCGATTATTTTCCAAATGGAACCCCTTAAGCAGGATGGGGTTTCCACCTTTGTCTTTCCTGCCTCGACTTGCAAGTCTAAACAAATGACCCCTAAGATGACTGCCTGTGCCCCGCAACGTGAACAAACGGCTTCATCTCAGGCTTGGGCGGATTTGGTGTCAGACAAGCTGGAAGGGTGGTCAGTGGAATCCTTTCACCGGGCGGCAGGCTGGGTCCGCTCACCTGACTCTCTTCAATAGACTTTGGGTTTTGCACCTATTCGAGTCCCCGGAGTGCAACTGCATCCTTTGCCTACAGTATCCTCGCCTGACCCTTTACACCTTTCTGAGAAACTGTCGGGTGATGTATCGTCTTTTTCTTTAGACTCTGAATTTGATTTGACCCCCAATCCTAAACTGGTTTTTCCTTTACTGCCTCATTTGCCACCTCTGGATTCTACTTGCACAGTACCTTGTCCCCGTGTTCCTTCAGGTGATAGCTGTGTGGTGCCCCCCCCCCCATTCTCAGCCTAATTTTATTTCCACCAGGTCCTTGGAGGGTGACTCGGAGGCTATTTTGGGACCTGAACACACTGGTGGCTCTAAATCATATGCCTCTTTTTTTTAAAAGAAGGTGGTGCCTGCCAAAAGACATAATGCTGTCCGTATTGTGTATAAAGGGGGTCTTGAATTGTTTCCTGATAGGGAATATGTGGGGAAAACTTTACTGAAACAAAGCTTACATTTCTTGGCTACTGAATTATATGCTCTTATTCATGTATCTGGAGAACGCTCATTTGATGTTAGTTTCAAATTTGCTGCAGGGTTGGAGGCATTTTGGAATTGGTATGGGAAGGTTAAAAATACCCCACTGTGGGCTCCTTTTGAAGCCATTCCTCTGACCAGGCCCACTCAGAAGTCCATTACGGTTCTTTTTCGTAATGAGGGTGTCAGTGTAACTGACTTGCTTTTTTGGCTGCAGCAGCGCTGTACTGTGTTGGGGTCTCCTGAAGCTATTTTTGATAGTGAAGGTATATGGACGGGGGTCTGGAAGTTTTGGGTCATTCTGCGAGAATTGAATGGTTCTCTACAGCATTTGCCCAATTCATTGTTTTTGGGGGGTGACCGTGGTGTTTTATTTTATCCTGGACAGCCTAAATCATGTTATAAATGTGGTGCTTCGGGACACCTTAGTGGGGCTTGTGATAAAATCCATTGCTCCCTATGTGGTAAACTGGGTCACGTGTCCCAACATTGTTCTGAACCTGTTTGCTGTAATTTATGTGGTCTGTTAGGTCATACCTATGGTGAATGTTCTCAGGCTGCTTCTTCTAAATCCAGTTCAGGGGATTTGGAGGAGCAGAGACTACTAGTTGCAATTGCCCAACAGATGCATGTCCGGGTGGAGACTGATTCCTTACCAGTGGACCCTCGACTTTCTCCTTCCCTGTCCATGGTGCCCCTTCACCCCGAATTTTGTTCCGATCCTCCTTCGGTAGTTCAGAAACCTCTGGAGGTTCCAATGGTGACAGACCCTATAAACACCCCTCCTGTAGTTTTGGATCCTCCTTTGCTAGAATGTAGGCCTGGGCTGGTTGTTTCCCCTCTTGATATGCCCCCTCCACCTCCTCCTTCAACCCTGGCTGTGGATCCTGAACAACGGATATCGCGCCGCAAAAGCTGGAGAAAACCGGCCCCTAAGGTTCATAAAATTTCAGAAACTCAAACGTCTAATCGTTTTCAACCTCTTCTTTTGGATACTGAGTTTGCTGAAAAAACCTCCGAAGTCTCTTCGGAAAGTTCACTGCATGCTGATCCTGATTCTGATTCTGATGCGAGTGTAGTGAGTGAGCAGGTTGTAGGTCCTCTGAAAGGCAAGCTTCCCTCTAAAGGATGAAAGACACGAGCCTCTGGTAGGACTAAATTGTTTAAACCCCCCTTAATTTTTTCTTCATATGCCTCATTTTGCCCGACTTAGATTTTTAACGATTAATGTTAATAGCGTTAAAAATTCGAAAAAGCGTGGTGGTGTGTTTTCTCACCTAATGTCCATCCCTGTAGATGTAATTTTTTTTACAGGATATGAGATTACATACTACCCGAGAGGTCCGTCATGCTAAATATGGCTGGTATAAGGGTCCTTCATACTGGTCCATTGGTCAGGGTGCATGAACGGGGGTGGGTATTTTGTTTACACTTCCTTTCAAGCTCATAAAGCTGATTGATTTAGTACCAGGACGAGTCCTTATATTGGATGGTAAACTCCGTAACACTTATTTTCATCTTATTAATATTTATGCCCCTCAACAGAAGGCGGACAGGGTGGAAATTTTTTTTCAGATTCAGCCCTTTCTTTTTTCGGCACAATCTGTGCTTTGGGGAGGGGACTTCAATTGTGGTCTTACGCTACAAGATCGTGGTGGTGGTACCTCTACTACAAATATATTCTGTGATATGTCAGCCCTACAGGCTACAGTTAGATTAGCTCATTTGTAAGATGTGTATCACTCTTTTCATTCTCAGGGATTCCCTACTTTTCAGCGGGGTAAACATGCCACTCATATTGATTTTTTTTTCTTAGTAATCGGGTTCCAGTACTTAATGCCCGAGTTGATTCTGTGGCCTACTCTGATCATAATGCCCTTTCAATAGTGGTAGGGGAGTGGGATTCTCCTTCTGGCCCCAGTCTTTGGAAATTTAATACATTATTGCTCTCTAGGGGCTCTCTGTCCCAAAAATTAGTGTATTTTATAGAAGGTAAGAAAACTTTATTTCGGTTATTTGAAGATCCTTTTCTTTGGTGGGAAAGTTTGAAATTTGACTTACGATTGTTTTTATTAAGTGAGAGTAAATATTTGTCAAATTTGGAGAAGGTCGCATATCAAACGCTCAGACAGCAGTTACAACATTTGATGAGTTTGGCATATACTACTAAGCATGATCATGGTGATCAAATTAGTTCTATTAAACAACGCATGAATGATTTCCATGTGAAACATTTGGCCTCTTTGACTATGCAACAACAGTTTGGGACTCAAGGGTCTTTTGCGAATGTATGTCCTTTTTTGAGCTGTTCTTCCCGCATTCAGCGTAAGACCATGCTTGCTGTCTGGGATCCTGATATGGTGACTGTTACGAAACAATCTGATATCATGTCAGTGGTGTCTAACTATTCAGGTAGACAATTTGATACGCAAGGTGATAATACTGCTGCCTTTTCACATTGGTTGGCTTTTTTGAATGTTCCTACCCTACCTGATTCTGTGCTCACCGCCCTTACTTCTACTGTTTCCCCCTTGGAGGTTCAGACAGCTGTAGCCGCATTGCCTAAACAGAAGGTCCCGGGTCTTGATGGCCTCCCATCTGAATTGTATGCTCTCCTGACTCTTTACATTTCTCATGAATTGGCACAAGTTTTTACTTTTATGTTGCAAGAATGTTGTTTCCCCATTCATACGACTTTAGGGGTTGTTACCCTGTTGTATAAGAAGGGGGATAAGGAAAACTTGGATAATTGGAGACCAATTTGCTTGTTGAATGTGGACTTCAAAATTCTAATGAAAATCCTGGCATTACGATTATTGAGGGCTACTGCATGTGTTATTTCATGTACACAATCTTGTGCTGTTCCTGGAAGGATAATTTCAGACCAACTGATTGTTTTACGGGAAGTTTTTGAATCTGGTTCTTTTTCTTCTACTTCGGGATTAGTGATGTCTTTGGATCAGCGGAAAGCTTTTGATTCGGTGGAATTTGAATTTCTCTGGCAAATTCTCTACAGATATGGTATTCCGGTTTTGTTTATTTCCTGGTTACAAGCTATTTATAATTGTCTTTTTGTTAAACCTCTAGTGAATGGCTTTTTAGGGCCTTTGGTTCCGGTGAAATGGGGGGTATGTCAGGGATGTCCCTTAAGCCCTTTATTGTTTGTTTTCTGCATTGACCCGTTGCTTCGGTTATTGAATGATGTCCGCTTTTTTACTCCTGTCCAGCTTTCAGGCTACTATGCTCCTTGGACTGCTGCAGCATATGTGGATGATATTTGTTTATTCTTGAAATCTGAGGCGGATTTGATTAGAGCTTTGGAGTTCTGTGGGTTTTATGGTACTGCCTCTGGCATTCACCTGAATAGGGAAAAGTGTGTTCTCCGATGTTTAGGGTTTGATGTTTCTACCTCTCACATAGCTGGTATCCCAGTTACACACGGTCCTATTTGATGATGATGATAATGATATGATGATAAAACTTTATTTTTATACAGGAAATTCTAATCATTAGGATTATAGTCTGTTTTAGGACTTGTTTTTGACACCGGTAGACAGGATTTAGTTAACTGGGATTTAACACTTGCGCGGAGCAAAACTTTAGTGGATAGTTGGAATAGGTGTACTATGGGTAAGCTCAAACGGGTTTAAATGATTCGGACTTACTTGTTGCTTCTATTTTTGTATATGAGTATGATTTTTCCCCCTCCTAAGGAACGGGATGCTGCACTTTATGGTTTATTTTTTGAGCACTGTGGTGCAGTAGATTAAATCCCATTAAACGTAATGTGTTGTATCTAAAGGTGGTAGATGGGGTTTGAATATGGTTAATCCTGTTCTATTTTTGTTTATTCAATTTTTGTTTGCTAATCTATTTCCGGTTTGTAGCGGGCAGACTACTAGTTGGTCACCGCTGTTTCAATCCCGTATTTGAGCGTGGTATGGTGGTTGGGGCTCTGATTCTCTGAAGATTTTTAAATCTGTTTCTTTTTCATCTGATTATTATAGATTTGTTTTTGTGCTCATAAGCGGTGAGGTATTACATCCAACCTTGTTTTACATTTCTCTAAGAAATTGCTATATTCAATGGTACAGGATAAACATTTTAAGGACCCCATCACTTTCCCTTTATGCCCAACGTATCTGACACCTGATGTGATGCGATTGTTTCATAATACAAGAGTACCTTACAAATTTCGGGATGTTTTGTGGCTTTGTTGCCACGAAAAGTTGAATGTTAAATCAAATCATAAACATAAGGCGTTAGAAGACAGATTTTGAAGTAGGACTCAATGTGTGCAACAATACATAACAATGTCTCATCTGTTTTTTACGTGTTCTTTCATTAACTCCTTTTGGTCCTACGTGGCCTCTTGTTGGCATATGGTACCTTTTCAAAGTCTTTCTTATGAATATTTGATTTATGGTGCTTATGGCAGAGAGTGGTCCTCTTGGGATTCTAGTACTTTATCTGACTTGTTTTCTATTCATAGATGGTATGTTTGGAATGCTCGTTGTTTGTTTACTTTGCAACAAAAACTTTTAACATATGATGATATTGTGGGGAATGTTTGTAGAGAAATGCAATGTTTATTTTATAAAGAAAAGGCTTTCCAAACAGATCAATATATTTGAAATGTATGGCGTAATCTACCTTGGATCACTGATTCAGATGTTCCAGTGACATGATTTGTTGTTTATTTTTGTTTTGATTTCTGTTTGTTGAAGTGATGTTGTACAATGCTTAATAAAAACAAAATTCCCCTAATCTTTTTGAGAAGTGTCATGGGATCTTTAACATCTGCCTGAACTACCACCTGAACAGGCAGATGGGACCTCGGTTTAACATCTCATCCAAAAGATGGCACCTCAGGAGTGCAGCACCCCCCTCATGCTGCACTGCAGTGTCAGTATTGGGATATTAACCCAAGTGCCTGGTGTGGGGCTAGAACCCGAGCCTTCTGATCTCCCTGCCTCAGAGGTGAGTGTACTACCTGCTGAGCCACTGACACTTCCTTCCTTTGTCACCCAGTCAAAGAAATCAATCAGATTTGTCTAACATGACCTATCTGCTGTAAATCCATGTTGCCTAGGATCCTGGCACCAATGGATTATAGATGTCCCACTATCTTTTCTTTAAACAGTGTCTTCATGATCTTTTCCATCACTGAGGTGACACTGACCAGCCTATATTTCCCCGCCTCCTCCCTGCTGCTGGATTTGTGTAGAGGGACCACATGTGCCCTCCTCCAATCCTCTGGCACCACTCCCATGTTGAGTGACTTGGGGAACATGGCTGCCAGAGTTTCTGCTATCTCTCTTTACAGCTCCCTTAATATCCTCTGGTGCATGCTGTCTGGTCCCATTGCTTTGTCCACCTTCAATTAAGTGAGCTCCTGCAGGACTCTGTTCCCTGTGAATGGACTACTGTCCACCTCTCCCCCCTTGGCATCTGTTGCTCAGCTGTGGTCCCTGTACCTCCCCCTCTTCCATGAATATGGAACAAATTATTTATTCAGTATTTCTGCCTTTTCCATGTCTCCCTCCTTGCACCCTCCTTCCTCCCCTTTGAGGCTTACAATCTACTCTTGTTTTTCCTCCTTTCACTGATGTACCTGTAGAATGTCTTGTCCCCTTTTTTAATTGTCTGTGCTAAACCTTCCTCAGTCTGCACCTTTGCTCTCCTTATTGCCCTCCCCACTTCCCTAAGACACTCTAGGTACACCTCCCTGTCATCCTCCCTTTGGGTCTCCTTATAGTTCCTTAACCCTGCCCTTTTAGCCCTGACTTTCTCTGCCACCTCTTTTGTGAACCATAGTGGATTTCTGCTTCTTTTGCCTTTGGATACGAATCTGATGCATTGGTTTGTTACTTTCAGTTAGGCTCCTTTTAGGTGCTCCCACTGCTCTTCCACCCCCCATCCCCCTTTTCTCCAGAACTCTTTTGGTACCTTTCCCCATTTCAGTGAAGTCTACAGTTTTTGAAATCCAAAACCTTCATGCTTGTATGACTTGACTGAATCCCTGTCGCTACAGTATGTTGAACCACACTATGCTGTGATCATTGGAACCCAGTTGCCCTTCTACCCGAAAATCTGCGATTCAATCTCCGTGTGCTATGCATCAGAGGAAAGTGACTGTATTTTCACACTTGCTTTAATAAGTACTGTAGCTGTAGTGCTTGTTTTTTGGGCAAGAAACAATTGTAAGTAAACTAGCCATATTAATTGAAGTATCATGTTTCATTATGATTTAATAGATATAAAATTACAAAAATGACTTTTTAATAGTGAATCTGATTTAATAACATTTTAATGTAATAGATTTTCTAAAATTCATTGTTCTGTGAAAGGCTATTGTTAAACTTAGTTAAACAGTATAAAATTGACCCCTACCCCCTCAACCCCCCCAAAAAATAATACAGACTTAGAATACAATCTAGCTTTATGCAGCACTTGAAGCAAAAAGGATCAACTTGTGTAGCATCCAAATTTAGTACATTTATTAAATGTCCACCTAAACATATACTGTTGATGTTTTAGAAACATAGAAACATAGAATGTGATGGCAGATAAGGACCACTTAGCCCACCTAGTCTGCCCATTTTCCTACCTAATGGATAAGCTGCAGATCCTAGTTAACCAACAGCCTACTTCCTCCTACCCGCCACTAGGACTGCCTTATGTCTGTCCCATGCATTCTTGAATTCCCCCACTGTTCTTGACTCCATGACCACCTCAGGAAGGCTGTTCCATGCATCCACAACCCTCTCCATGAAAAAATACTTCCCCACATTACCTCTGAGCCATCTCCCCTCTATCTTCAAATTGTGCCCTCTTGTTCTTTCACATCTCTTTTTCTGAAAGATACTACCCTCTTGGACTTTGTTGATTCCCTTGAGGTACTTGAAAGTTTCTATCATGTCTCCCATCTCCCTTCTTTTCTCAAGGGTATACATATTAAGCTCCTTTAGTCTCTCTTCATATGTCTTCTGGTGCAGACCCTGCACCATTTTGGTTGCCCTCCTCTGGACAGCCTCCACTCTGTCTATGTCTTTGCGGAGATGGGGTCTCCAGAACTGCACACAGTACTCCAGATGGGGTATCACCAACTGTCTGTACAGAGGGATAACAACTTCCTGTTTTCTATTGTTGATGCCTCTCCCTGTGCATCCCAGTATCGCCCAGCCTTCCTTAATGCCTTCTCACATTGTTTGTTCCCCTTCAGGTCATCTGATATAATTACCCCCAGGTCCCTTTCCATTTTTATTGTTGTCAGTATCTCACCCCCCATTGTGTACTCTTCCCCTGGGTTTTGGTTTCCCAGGTGCATTGCTTTGCACTTCTTTGCATTGAATTTAAGCTGCCATACATTTGACCATTCCTCTAACTTTGCCAAGTCCCTTCTCATCCTTTCTACTCCATCTTGTGTATCAACCCTGCTGCAGATCTTTGTGTCATTTGCAAAGAGACATACTTTTTCTTACAGTTCCTCTGCAATGTCACTTATAAAGACATTAAAAAGGACCAGTCCCAGTACTGAACCCTGCAGTACCCCGCTAGTAACCCTCCTTTCTTCACTGTGGATTCTGTTTACTACTACCATTTGCGTCCTGTTGTTCAGCCAATTTTTTAGCCAGGCTACCACATTGGGACCCACTCCAAGGCTGGCTAACTTGTTTATTAATCTTTTATGTGGGAATGTATCAAATGCCTTGCTAAAATCTAGGTAGGCCTTGTCCACAGCCCCTCCCTGGTCAACTACGTTGGTCACCCAGTCAAAGAAATCTATCAGATTCATCTGGCATGACCTTCCCACTGTGAATCCATGCTGCCTTGGGTCCTGTACCCCACTGGCCTCTAGGTACTCAACAATTCTTTCCTTCAGAAGTGATTCCATCATTTTTGCTACCACTGAGGTCAAACTAACTGGTCTGTAGTTTCCTGCCTCTGCCCTGCTCCCACTTTTGTGAAGAGGAATTACATCCTCCCTCCTCCAGTCCTCAGGTACCACCACATCCTCCCATGATTTGTTAAACAGAGTAGTCAGCGGTGCCACTAGTTCTACCCTTAGTTCTTTTAGAATTCTTGGGTGAATCCCATCAAGCCCCATTGCTTTGCCCACCTTCAATTTTACTAGTTCTTTCAGAACCCTTTCTTCTGTAAATGGACTGGTATTGACCCCTGTCTCCAGAGTGTTAATCTTGTTTGGTTGGGGTACCTCCTCTTCCTTTATGAATATTGAGCAAAAGTATTCATTCAATATCCCTGATTTTCACTGTCACCTTCTGCCCACATTCCCTCCCCTATATTAAGCTTCAGTATCCCTCCCTTGGTCTTTCTTTGCCCCTTAATGTACCTATAAAAGGTCTTATTCCCCTTCTTAACAGAGTTGGCTATCCTTTCCTCAGTTTGGGCCTTTGCTATTCTGACTGCCTTCCCTGCCTCTTTCTGCTTTGACTGATAAAGTTCTCTGTCCTGCTCCTTCGATGTTTCCTTATATTTCCTGAATGATATCCTTTTCTCCTTAACCTTCCTTGCCACCTCTTTTGAGAACCATAGCATTTTTTCCTTCATTGTGTTTTGTTGATTTGCTTCACACAAAGGCTTGTTGCCTCTGTGTCGGCTGTTTTGATTACTCCCCATTGTTCCTCCACCCCTCCTTCTTGCCTGTTTGCTAGTGCTTTTCTGAGGCATTCATTTTCCCAAAGTCAGCCCTCCTAAAGTCCAATACTCTTGCTTTTGTATGGCTTGACTCTATGGCTGTGTTTATCGTGAACCACACTGTTTGGTGGTCGCTTGTTCCCAGATGGCTACCCACTTCTAAATCTGAGATTCTTTCTCTGTCCCCATTTGAGAGTACCAAGTCTAAGATTGCTCCCTCCTGAGAGGGTTCCAATACTAGCTGTCTGAGGCATGCCCCTTGTAGGGCATCAAGAATGGCCCTGCTCTTGGATGTGCCTGCAGCAAAGGTGCTCCAGTTAACATCTGGCATATTCAGGTCCCCCATCAACAATATCTGCCCTTTTTCTGCCATTCGAAAGATGCCTTCTATCATTTCCTTGTCAATTCCTTCTCCTTAAGATAGGGTTCTGTATACAACTCCCATGCGGATTGTGATGCCTTTTCCTGTCTCCAGGGTGACCCAGAGTGCCTCATCTGCTCCCTGTTTACTCTTTAGTTCTGTTGCTTTGATCCCTTCCCTTACATAGAGAGCTACTCCTCCTCCTCTTTTACCCTCCCTGTCCCTCCTGGAGATGTGTATCCTGGTATGTTGACATCCCAGTCATGGTTCTCTGTGTACCATGTTTCTGTGACTGCCACAATATCCAGGCATCCCTCTTCCATCAAGGCCACTAGTTCAGGGAGCTTGTTACCCAGACTATGGGCATTGGTACTCATCATCCTCCAATTTTTGATGGCCTTACCCCTTTCTGCCCCATCCCTGTCCTTACCGCTTTTGCCTTTTTGCATTTACCACTGTCCTGCTCCCTAATGACTTCTCTATCTTAGTGTTTACCTCACTAATTACCATGTTTTGTGGGGGGAGGCAGGGATTTCCCTGCTCCTTTTCAGTGCCTCCCCCCTTGGCTAGTTTAAATTCTTGCCAATGAAGCAGTTAAATCTATCACCTAGGATCCTGGATCCCCCCAGGACAGATGCAGACCATCGCACCAGTATAGGCCTGCATCCCTCTAGGTAGCTCCCCAGTCCCCAATGAAGCCAAAACCCTGAGCTCCACACCAGTTTTTCAACCATTCATTGAATTTCATGGTGAGGAGTACCCTAGCATCTCCCTTGCCATAGACAGGCAGCACCTCTGAGAAGGTTACCATATGTGCTACTTGACTAAGGCCCCTCACCAACTCTACAAACTCCTCTTGCACTGCTCTGATCCCATTCCTAGCCAGGTCATTTATCCCTAGGTGACAATGACTTCAAGCTCCCTCCTTCCCTCATGCAGCTGCTCCCACAATCCTAAGGATTTGCTTCCTATCCCTCCAAGCCATGGCACCAGGCAGTCACCTTACTTCCCTCTCCCCTTCCTCCCCCACTTCTACACCCCTAATGATTGAGTCCTCCACCAGGAGTTGTTTCCTTCCCCTGTGGGGTCCCATGCCACCCTCCTGTGGGTCTCCTTTGTGGAGGTTCCCAGCATTCTCCTTGGTCTCCACTGCAGGTGCCTCCATAGAGGAATCACTATCCACCAGAACAGCGTATGGATTGTGGAGTGGTACAGCTGGAGGGATGCATCTCTGTTCCACCACCCTCTCCATCCCTGAACCCACCTTGGTCCAGCCACTCCTCTTTCTTGGCAACCTCTGAGGTAGCGGCAGTGGCCCTGGTGGTCCCTGGGTGGGGAAGGAGGTTTCATGAATCCTAGCCAGGTCAGTCTGGAGATGGGCAACCTCCTCTCTCAGACCAGAGAGGTTCCTGCAAATAGGGCAGCATCACAGCCTCCAGAGTGTCTCCTGGATCACTGCCGCCCCACAGCCATTGCACTGCACCTCTCCCATCATGTCTTATTTTGTGCCCCCTCTCCTGTTTCTATGTATACTTACTCTCTCCTCTCCTTACAACTGTCACCCATCCTGTTCTGGGACAGCAACTTCCTGTATTCTTCAGTAGCCTCCTTCTTCCTTGCTCAGAGTCAGACCACCAGCAGCTGAGGGGGAGAAAGAGCTACTTTTTTTCCCTTTAGGGTTGACTAAACTAATGTTTCTCTATGATCCTTCCCTTCCTACTGCGAAACAGGAAGTTCCTGTTGTCAGTCAAATCCAGTGGCTATAAAAGTAGAATTGGCTTAGGGTGGGATGGAGGGCAATTAGTAAGAAAAACAGTAGCTTTTTTAGTCCGCTGCTTTCTGCTCTACAAGCAAGATTTCTGTCTTCCAAAAGCTAGCAGCAGGAAGTTGTAATTGGAGCCAACTGCTTTTATACTGCCTAAGCCACACCCCAATTAACCTCTCTCTCCCTTCCTACTGATTTAGAAAAGTAAGTTGAAACAGTACCCTTCCCAACACAGAAACACACACTGACTTTCTTTCTTTTCTTTTTTTAACCCTGAATGAGACCCCCCTCTACTTCTAATAAAGTATCTGTTTGCTTAATCTCAACAGGCACTGACTCCTGCTGAGATAGAAGTGTTAAATTAGTAAGAAAAATGGTAGCTTTTTTAGTTTGCTGCTTTCTGCTCTACAAGCAAGATTTCTGTCTTCCAAAAGCTAGCAGCAGGAAGTTGTAATTGGAGTCAACTGCTTTTATACTGCCTAAGCTACACCCCAATTAACCTCTCTCTCCCCTCCTCCTGATTTAGAAAAGTAAGTTGATAAGGTTTGTGGCCTAAATGCCTCTTCATCAGAACACTGGTGTGCACTTCTTCATTCTTTATATATGTTAAAGCTGTTTAAGGTCTTACAGATTACTTCCAAAGACCATTCTGGAGCCTGTCCCAGCTGCATCAATTTTCTTAATTTTGTGTCCTTACCAACATGTTAACTTGACCTCAGTGGCTGCAGATGATGAGTTAAAGTGTTGGCAAGGACACAAAGTTAAGAAAATCAAAGTGGCTGTGACAGGCTCCAGGAAGGTCGAGGAAGGCCTCTCTTTCCCTCTTTCTGCAGCTTTGCCATGGATTACCTCCCCAGAACCCACCACTGTTCTCTGTATTCCTCCCCCTTGCCCTCCCTTGATGCCAGGTACCTCATTCATTGTACCACCTTCATATCCAAATTCTGACTGGACACCTCTCCCCCACCTTTCCTCCCTCCTCTCCTACTTCTACCTCCTACTGCCTCTGCAACTCTGACACCTGCTGTCTCACCTTCCACCCTGCAAAATCCTTTGATGGTCAAGCTGCTTTCTCCCTCTGCTTCCCCAAACTTTGGAGCACCCCCCTGTTGCTATTCAACAATGGCCCCACTTCCCTATCACTAAAATCCCTCATTTGTGACTTCAGTACACACTCCTGCAGTTGTCACTGATGCTAGGCTACTCTGACTCTTCCTCTTTCCATATTACTCCCTCCCACTACTGGCCTGATTTACCATTCCACTATCCCCTTGGACTTGCCCCCACTGTACTCAAAATCTCCCTTCCCTCCCTCATTTTGTATGTGCTATGTAAGATCTCTAAGGGGAAACCAAAAAGGTGTGGGAACCCTAGAGGTGGAATCAGGGAAAATTAGCAAAGAACAGGACGTGGCCACAGAATTAAACAGGTACTTCTTAAGTACGTATCAACAAAAAGAAATACCTAATATTACTAATACACATTGTGATCAATCGGTCAGGGAACTAAGGTTTACAAAAGAAGATATTTTGGACAAAATAAACAGGATTAAACCAGATAAATCAGCAGGGCCAGATGGTATAAATCCAAAATTTCTAAGGGAACTGTCCAAAGAACTAGTAGGTCCAATTACAATGTTATTCAATGCATCAATAAAGGAAGATAACATACTTCCAGAGTGGAAGGAGGTGACAGTGACACCGATCTACAAAAAGGGTGACAGGAATGATGTCAAGAATTATAGGCTGATCAGTTTGACGTCAGTCCTGGATAAGGTACTAGAAGGATTAATACAGGACCACATAGTTAAACACATAAAACAAGAAGGTTATGATGGCATAATGCAACATGGATTCAGCACAGGGCAGTCATGTCTTACTAACCTCCTCCACTTCTTTGAGCCAGTAATTGCTGCCCTGGATAGGAGTATGCCAGTGGACATTATTTTTCTAGACTATTCAAAGGCCTTTGATTCTGTATCTCACAGAATACTACTAGAGCAACTGGCCCATATACAACTGCACCCAAAAATAATAACGTGGGTGAACTCATGGCTTGGTAACAGGTGCCAAAGAGTAGGAATCAGAGGGTACCTCTTAGACTGGGGAGAGGTGACAGGTGGGGTCCCCCAGGGATCAGTCCTGGGACCTACAGTACCTCTTTAACATACTTGTGTCTACAATGCAGACCTCTGATAGTAAATGCTATGTAAATATGTTGATGTCAGCAAGATAGGTGCCATATTTAACAACAAAGCAACAGCAAATAAATTACAGGAAGACATAAAATAGCTGGAACAATGAGTGAAAAAGAATAAATTAAGATTTAATGAGAAGAAATGTCAGGTTATGCAACTTGGGCAGAATAATCAGAGACAGAACTACCTAATAAACAATACTGTAATACAAGAACTGGTTAATGAATGAGACTTAAGAGTCATCATTACAAATAATTTCTCCTTTGATACACGTACATGAGCTATGGTTAAGAAGTGTCATAAGATTCTGGGGTGCATTTTTAAGAATATAAAGAGTAGGGAACCATCTGTGATTGTCCCACTGTATTCATCATTGGTCAGGCCCCACTTGAAATACTGCTCCCCGTGTTGCACGCTTGAAAGCATAGGAGGTAGAAAATTCATAGAGAGGGTGCAGAGGAAGGCAACAAAAATAACTAGTAGTCTTCAGCACAGAGAGTATGGGGGTAGGCTGGGAGAACTGGGTCTGTATTCCATGGAGTACAGAAGATTGCAAGGGGACCTATATCTAGTATTCAGTGCAACTAAGAATAATTCTATATGGGAAACCATAGGACTGAGTAGACAGCATACCAATAACACTACACAGTCTCATGATCTAAATTTAAGAGGTGAAGTCAATAAAACAATTAAAAGAAGGACCAACCTGGTGGTGCTGGGGGTTGAGGTGCTGGACGCCACACCTCGCTCCATGCTGGCAACCCAGGTTTGGGAACAGACTTGGGTCACTAGGGGTTGGCAGGGCAGAGAGGGATTGAGCATCTGTGGACTGCTCTCCCTCTCTGTGGGATGGGGGCTACCAGCTGTCGGTGCACTAGTGACCTCTGGCAGAGGTTGGCAGCAGTGCACTGGCACTGCATGGAAGGGGGTGAGCTTGGGGTATGGTGCCAGGAAGGAGTGTGTGCGGATACGTGCGCACTCCCTCCATTGGTGTCATTGCACACCCCTGCCCACAACAAGCCAGAAAAGTGGAAAAGCATGGCACTCAGTTGTGGTGCCTTGATGGTCATCCAAGAGAATGCCTGGCCTCGGGGGTGCCACTGCCCAATACTGGATCCTGTGTCGGTGGGAAGTGAGGGGGACTCCCTGCCACCCCACCATGGGGGGCAAGCCACAGGGGTAAATGGTGGTGGGGGCTTCACTGGGGGCTGGGACAGGACCTGACAGTGGCTGGAGATGGACAGATGCCTGGATGTGAAAGCAGACCGAAGGGCCACACAGGCAAAAAGGATTAACAAAAAAAAATTAAAAGAAATAACTGGTTTAGTCAAAAGGTGATTACTACATGGAACTCCCTGCTGGAAAGTGTGATTAAGAGTAGTGTGACATGGGCAGCCAGTTCTGAGTGCTATAGTATCATTTTTTTGTAATATCAAATGGGTTATGGACTGTCTGTCATGAGAGATGTTGAAATCTGGTGCTCTAGGAGTGATCTCACCCCCCCCCCAGGTTTCAGCTGAAAGATGAAAGCCATGAGAAAATGCTGAAACAGCATGTGAGATCACAAACACACCGGTTTTAGATACCAGGTGTTACATGGCAGGCCAGAAGCTATTTACATACTTTTCTAAGTTAATTATAGATGTTGTTGTTAAGAGGGAAATCATAAAAAAAAAGTTTATGATGTTAGAAGGGGAAACCAGGTTTAGCAAACTGGCACAAAGTTGTAATTATTCCTCTGATGCCTGTGTGAGAGAGGATACTGATTAAGATAAAAGAGATGTCATTTGAATAACATATGAGTATGCTGAGGTTGCAGAATTTAATTCTTGAAAAAGGCGTCCTGTTTTTTTATTAAATATTTGTTTATATATATTCTGACAGAGGAGGAGCTAGGTGACTTCACCCAAAAAGGGATTGGCAAATACAGTTTGCTTTAAGGAATATTCTGTTTTACTTTACTGATACACTTTTATCTAGACTCTGACAAGGAAACATCTGTGAGCACTTTTACACAGGTATTTAGAAAGAGAAATAAATCTAAATATTGTTGTAGGAATTTGCACTGTTTAAACCTTGTTCTTTTAAAAGATTTGTATGTCTTGTGATATAACAGTTCTGTATTTTGTGTTTTACATATTTGTATCTATTTTAGTAAAATTCTTTTTAGAGCATACTTGGTCTGTCTTTGAATTTTCTTCCATTTGTAAGAAAAGTATATATGGTTATAGCAGACACTAGGCATAAGCTTGAATGGTGATACCAAACTGGAAAGAAACGTGTTTTAAATCTGAGGTCTTTATTAAAGTTTTTAACGGTTCATCTCTGTATACCTGGTTAGGTGCCCGTAGGCAAAATATCTGGCCCCCGAAGACAGAAATATCTGAGCATGTGCATTGGGTACACTAGCAAGAGGTTCACAGTTTGAATCCCTCCAAGACTTGAGTCCAAAGGTTGATCTGAACTCACATAACAGACGAGAGGGTTACCTTGTTCTGTTAAACTGTTCACAAGGCTGCACTTGGAGGTTGGCACTTTGGGAGTAAAGGGCCTGACCTGCTGAGTGGGTTTGTGACAAGTAGTACCATGAAAATATTTAAAAAGTCCTTAAACGAACATATGGGTAGGGAGATGTGTGTGTTTTACCACTGAAAAGTGGTGAGTTGCTAAAAGGTCTTCGACCTCCTAACTCGTATGTTACCTATGAACCTATGAACCGACAGTATTTTGCTGCCAGTCGCACTTTGCTGATCAGTTGTTATTGCTATGTTATATTTTGCACTACTTGAACACTGTGCTTCCTCATTTGTCTACAGTGTACTTTTTATTATTGTTATTATAATTGTGACTTTACTGATGTAACTTACTACTGCACTCTCCTTATCCCCTTCCCCCAGGACATCTTTGGAAATTAGCTATTTGGCTCAGTATGTTTTTTTTTTCTGGTGAAACTCTTAAAGATCAAATGGACATTTTTTACATATTTTTAATAAAAGCTTGAATCCTCATGAATTTAAGGCCCTGTGTCATGATTAGAGCTTCCTGAAAATTTCATGCTGTTTGGTGTTGTGGTTTTCTTTAAATCAGCATCTGTTAATATGCTCTGCAGTAACTGAAAACAGTGAAGATTTTTCTGTCCCTATCAGTGAGGCCTGCAGAGCAATGACATCATTTTGGTCTAACCTGCTGCTTCAGCTGTTAAATCCCTGATTGACTGAAGAAGCTGTTGCACTTCCCAGTCAGAGCAGTCAGTAGAGCTAATTGTTTTCACTCCAAGTTTGTTACTAACCCATCTGGTTTGTGTTTAGATAGATTAGCTTAAAATCTATCATTCTGTTCTCATAAAAAGTTGATAATTTGAGTTTCAGTGCTGAACTGAAGTGGTTTGTGAGAAATCATCTTGTCTGTATCACAGCTGTCAGTTCTTTCTCATCAAAACTGTGCATTGTTTTCTGACTGTATAATACAGGGTTGTTTAATGGATATAAAATACATCTAAAGTTTGTTAATTCATAGAAGTATTGTGTCTTTGATGTAGCCTCCATAAATAGATTCCTGTGAGAACAATTTTGTTTTTATGTCAGATTGACAAACAGGTGTCTGCCACACTCTGCTATTTCAGGAACATGTACTCTATGAACTCACAAAATTCAGTTCTTTGAGGGTTTCTGTGTGAAAATACATCATGTATGTGTATAACTAGAAATACTATATGGCATTCTGATGCCCTGTCTCCTGCCTGACAGTTGAGGCAACAGCACTCTGCTGCCCCCTTTCCCCTGCCACACAAGCCCCTTGTCTCCTGCCCCCATTTGAGGCTGCTGCACCCTGCTGCCCATTGTCTTCTCCACACAGTCAGGGCTGCTGCACCCTGCTGACTCCTCCACAAACAATTGAGGCTGCTACACCCTGCTTCCCTCTGTTCCCCCACCCCCACAGTCAGGGACAACGCACCCTGTTGCCCCCTGTTCCTGTCTCCACAGTTGGGGCTTCTGTGCTCTGCTAAGCCCTAGAGTTCCAGGTACCCTGCCTTCACAGTTGGGGCTACTGCACCATGCTGCCCCAGGCCACTAGAGGAGGGGTATTTGCTGCATCTGCTATCCACTTCCATTTCCCCAACTGGGCAAGGCTGCTGCACCATATGCACCCTGTCCCACAGTCATGGCTGCTGTACCCTGATGCCCCCCTGTGTCCTGCCACACAGTCGAGGCATCTGCACCATGCTGCCCTCTGTCTCTGCCACCACGTCCAAGGCTGCTGCACCCTGTGCCTGTCTACACAGTCAAGGTTGCTGTGTCCTGCTGTGCCCTAGAGCCCAATGCCTCCACAATTAGGGCTGTTGCACTATGCTGCCACATGGCATAAGACAAGGCAGGGCATCCACTGCACCTTGTCCCCTGCCACCACAGTTGGGGCAGTTTCTCCCTGTTGCCCCCTGCCACAAGAGTCAGATACTTTGCTACAACCTGCTGCCCATGTCCCTTGTCTCAAATAGGCACGTATGTCGCACCTTGTCCCACAGTTTGAGCTGCTGTACCCTGATACCTCCCCTGTCTCCTGCCCTAACAGTTAGGGCTGCTGCACCCTGCTACCCTCTGTCCCCCACCTTATAACACAAGATGAAAGTTTTTTTTTTTTTCTGAGCAGTTTGGACAGTGTACCAAAGGATGGCAGGGAACAGCATGGTGCAACAACCCTGTGGAGGCAAGAGGCTCCATGGTGCAGCAGGGCACAGTGGTGGCAATGGATAGAGGACAGCTTGGTGCAGAAGCCTTGATTGTGAGGCAGGACACAGTGGATCATCAGGGTACAGCAGCCCTGACTGTGAGATGGGGTGCACATGGTGCAGTGGCCCTGCAGATTTGGGGCAATGGAAGTGGGTAGCAGGGTGCAGCAAAAGACCCATTTTTGGTGGCCTGGGACAGCATGGTGCAGCTGCCCCAACTATGAAAGCAAGGGACCTGGGACTCTAGGGCTTAGCAGAGCACAGCAGCCCTGACTGTGAAGACAGGAATGAGGGAAACAGGGTGCATTGGCCCTGACTGTGGGGGTGAATTAAAGTTTTTATTAAAAACAGGAAAAACTGAATCATTTGATTTTTAAATAAACAACTAAATAAATAAGTAAGTAATCCATAAGAACTTGTACAACTCTAACATACGGTATGTGAAGTTCTAATTAAGCAGTTTTTAGGCCACAAAATATCAACAGCACATATTTAGCTGGACAATTATTAAAGGGACTCTATTTGGATGATACAAGAGTTGCTCCTTCTTTGCTTCAAGTGCTACATTTCCTGCATCATAAGGACTCTCCGACATTAAGTTGTTCACAGTATCCATGAGCGTAACAGGAATTTGGTCAAAGAGTTTATACAATACCTTTCATAAATACTATAAGGCACTTTGCAAAACAATGATATTCAGTAGATACTGGTAGTGTAAGGACTGTATGTGGTGTACATGCAGCAGCTATTAAGCATGCTTTCAAAATAGGCCATGCAAATTGTGTAACTTCATTTGCAGAAACATGTTGCATAACCATTGATTATTTCCAGGCAACTGCACACCTCACATGAGCTACATACTTTTTAACACTTAAAAGCCCATTTTATCAGTCTGGTAACATTCTCCAGGGTATGAGAACTGTGCAAGTCTCAGGTGGTTGCAGCACTTGGCTACACCTCAGGCCTAAAAACCCAGCCAAGGCATGCATTATTTTCTTATAACCACATGACTTGTCATGTGTTATCTCTAATTATAAAATGGGTCAGGAGTTTTCTGTTCCCTAATTGGCTGAGAGATCCCTGTGGCTGTGTCCTTATCAGGGCATTTGTGCCAAATGGCATCTTTTCAGCCAGTCAGGACATTTCACAAAACAAATCACTGTGCCAACTGCCGTACTTTTAAAGTACAGTCTCAAAACATAAGTCAACCTACCTGGTCAAGCTGGAGAACCCTGGAGGCGCGTCCCCCCCAACACACACACAGACACACATAGAACTGCACAGCATTCTATGAGCCTCATCACTTTCGGCCCCAAAAATGTAAAATCAAATGTAACCTGTGGTTCTCTGGATAAAAAGCCAACCACAATGAAAGGGGCCGTGCGCTTGCTGCCAGGATGCAACTTTGAAACAGCAGCTGACAGCCACTTGTCTGTTACAATTTTGATTCCTGAAATCCACCTCTCTTACAAACATAACCCAATAAACATATTTTTAGGAAGAAAAATCATTCAACAGAAGTTGTAGCTGTGTGAGAAACTTCCTCAAAGCACTATGTATCAAAATCAATAAGTACAGCCCTCTTACAACAATTTGGCAACCTTTCCAGATTCAAAGTTAATGTGGCTAAGTCCCTAATACTGCCACTTCTATCTTACACAAGCAAACTGCCAGCTTATCCATGGGTTATCCAGGTGGTTCAGGGACACCTGCAATATCTGAGAATTAATTTCTCCTGGCACATCAACTCCCTTGGCCATCTCAATCTCCCTCCACTACTTAGTGCCCTCTCCCAAGACTTAGCTAGATGGAATTGCCTTCTCCTTTCACACAGGGGCAGAGTGCAGGCTTTTAAGATGATGGCGGCACCCCAAATCCAATACATGCTAGGGAACCTCCCAGTGAAACTTAAGTCAGACCTGTTCAAATGACTGCACTTTCAAATGCTTCTCTCCTTCTGGGGCTCTAATCCGTGGTGCATCAGCTATAAGAAGCTTACATTCCCCTTCATTAATGGAGGTATGGGTCTGCCTAACTTTGGGTGTCAGGTGAAAATAGTGAGGGAAAACAGTGAGGGAAGAACAGCACTGGAGAAAACAGTGAACGGGAAAGCACAGTGCAGGTCATTTGGGTGCCCTCTTCCAGTTGTGCTGCTGACCCCCTGATGTGTGCAACGTGGAGGATGGTTATATTTATGGTGGGAGTGTAGGGGAAAGCCCCCCTCAGAAACTACTGATGTTCCCCTGTTGTGCTCCTCCCTGACATGTGCCTTCCCACCCCCCACAGTCAGTTAAATAAATATGCCCTACTCCCTAGTCTCCTGCTCTCCAACTTATACCCCCCCCCGGAGTCACTGTGCTAAATCTATCCTCCCCCCATTCCATTAGCCTCTTTTGACTGGTGGTGTGGTATGGCAGGTTTCTTTTGTTTTCTGACACTGTCGCCCTCAGTACCACTTATCATTATTGCTGCTGCCAATTTTCGTTTGCCCTGCTTTTCCCTCACTGTTTTTGTCGTCGCTGTTTTTGCGATGCTATTTTCAGCTTGTACCTTAATTTCACACAGAAACATACCTCACACACATTGCTGCAATTATTGCATGCCTCTTCCTGCTCACAGGACACAAAAAGATCTAAATAGGTATCTTGTGGGCAATTCGGAGAAACACAACTATAGAAGGGATCCCAATGGGGGCATGCATAGATAAAATCTCCTTATTTGCAGATGATATTCTGCTGACTTTGACCTCCCAGAAACAATCTATCCTGGCAATCTGGGATCAACTCACCTTATCTGGGGAATTGGCAGGTTACAAGGTAAATTTTCAAAAGACGGTGGTTCTCCTTTATAATGTTGTCCCCTCAAATAATTTGAAGAGGCTTTTTCTTTTAAATGGCATAAACAGGCCATGAGTTATTTAGGGGGTACCTTACCCAAAAACCTCCTCCATGCTGAGTTACTAAATTTAGAACCTCTGACTCAACAACTGACGGAAGATTTCTCTAGATGGTCTCAACTCTATTTGAGTTTCTTGGGGAGAGTAGAAGCAATTCGGCAAAATGTCAACCCCGTATCTTGGTTTTTTTTACAGACTCTTCCCTTTATGCCAGCAGATTTTTACTTCCAGGCTTGGGACAGGTTAATATCCGGTTTTATCTGGAGGGGG
Organism: Neoceratodus forsteri; assembly: GCA_016271365.2. NCBI lineage: Eukaryota > Metazoa > Chordata > Ceratodontiformes > Ceratodontidae > Neoceratodus > Neoceratodus forsteri. Next base: position 1,649,925,449 of record CM057450.1, read on the forward strand.
AATCCCCTAGGGTGAGATACTCTATTCTGCAGCTTCCACAGGAGGGGGGGGCCTCAGCCTTCCTGACCTGTGGCAATATGCAATAGCTGCCCCGATAAGAACTCTTCTATTTTGTGTCAGCTCACGTTATACTGCCCACTGAAAGAGCATTTTCACTTTACTCATTTGGAAACTTTCTGCAGTGTACCACGCTTTCACAGTTCCCGCAATATACCCAGGAGCCCTTGTAGCAGTGGCTCCAGTTCTTATGCAAGTACTTTACCATGGCAGAATCTCTTTACCTACAGGCCTTTGCCTATAACTCTGCTTTGTCCTCTAACTTAATAGATAAGTCTTCTCTGTGATGGCTAAACCATGGGATAAAATACATATTTCAGCTTGTCAGTCCCACTGGTGTCCTTCCGTGTGTGTCCCTATAATCGATCTACCAACTACCTCGGGAATTCATTTACAATTATTTGCAGTTAAAATCGTATTTACATCGGTTTGAAGAATCTCTATCCTCTATAGTGGAGAAACTGCACCCACTAGTCTCCCTGATTCAGTCCCACTTGACAGAAGCTTCAACTGAGCATTTAATTAGCCTTATATATTGGGCTCTTTGGATGCGAAAAGGGGACTCAACAGAATCACTTCGGATGAAGTGGTCTAATGAGTTGCAGGTGGAGGTATCTACCAAGGGCTGGTCAGATGCAGCCCTCCCTGCCTACAAAGTTTCCTCTTCGCCATACTGGAGAGAGTATGTGTGGAAGTTGAGAACTCGTTTTTTCTGCCCTCCTGCCATTATGGCAAGGTTTTCAGGGGAAGCATTGGGTAGTTGCTGGAGAGAGAGTGCAGGTGCATATTGGCTAATCAGACTCATATTCTTTGGACTTGCCCACTTTTGGGTGACTATTGGCAGGAGGTGATGCAGGAATTAGCAGCTTTGTGTTGGCTGCCCCACCTCCCCCATCACCACCATTGGTGGTCCAGTTCTTTTATAGCTGTGATCTGATTACATGCTGCACAAAAAAAAAAAAAAAATGATCAACTGACTTTCCCATTTACAGATCACCTGCAACCACCGCTAGAGGCTGCCACTAATCCTGAAGCTCAACCCTTCTACTTATGTGGGTATAATGTTGCTACCATACATAACAGTAGCTCTGCTGCTAGCTCCTTTGGTGACACCACCGCCATCCTCCTTCCCAGCGGTGCAGCCTGACCAGCCACTCCAAATCCACCTTCCCCCACCTTGATCTCCATTTTGCTCCCTGATGTAATCCCTTGCAACCTGTTGGCAGGTCCTTTTGTCCTCCCACTCACCTTTCACGATGGACTACTTGTCCTAAAATCCCACTCCCTCATTGCCCCTGGGTTTTCCTCCAGGTCACCAACTTCCTGTCATAAGGTGCCTTGGGTCTTGCCCAAAAATAAAATCCTAATAACACTTTTGTTACTCTTATCTGGAGACGTAGAAACTAACCCTGGGCCAACCTCTCCCACTAGCCCCAACCCTTCCCCCTCCTCTTCAATGTCCTCGTGGACTAAAACTTGCACACCTAAATATCTGCAGCCTGCTAAACAAATTAACCCTGCTGTAACCTATTGCTCTCTCCTTGAGACCTGACATATTGATTATTTCTGAGACCTGGCTGAAACCTTATAACCTGGACACAAATTCACTATTACTGGCTACACCCTCATTCAGCTGGAAACAAAAGAGGTGGTGGTGTAGCCATGTACACTGACTCCTTGATTCAGTTTACCCCAGTCCCACAGCCAACGTCCACGCTCACCATCAACGCTTTACTAATTAAACTCTTCCTCCCCACACAAGCTCCATTTTTATTGCTGGATCTTAGCCTTCCTGACTCCACTAGACCCTCTTTCATGGAGCACCTGCATACCCTAACATCTCTGGCCTCTGGGGGTGAACTACATATCCTCGGCAATTTCAATCAGAACTGGCTTTCTGGGTTTAGTTCCAAACTGTGAAGCCAGGTGTCAGCACTAAATCTATCTCAGCAGATCACTGAGCCCACACGTCTTAACCCCAACTCCCTGAACCACTCTTTTCTGGACTGATCCTTTACCTCCCACCTGCATCGGATACTCACCTCAGGATTGTTACCAGGTTCCTTAAGTGACCATCACATGATCTACACAGTAAGGAAAATTCACAGACCCAAGGCACCCCCCCCAAAACCATCCAAACAAGATCCTTTAAATCCCTGGCTCTTGCATCTCTCCTAAATAACCTAGCTAACACAGACTGGTCCTACATCTCCCTGGCTACCTCTATCGACTCTGCCTGGGAGTACTTCAAGATCAGGTTTATCACAGTTCAGAACTCTCATGCCCCACTCAGATGACCATGGGTGAGGGGTGCCCACTTGCCATGGATCTCTAAGGATATCTTGGTCCTCCTTAGGGCCAGGGATCTGGCTTAGAAGGCCTTCAAGATCTCCGGGTCACCTGGGCATAAACAAAAAGTACTGTGCTCTATGGAAGACCTGCAACAGACAAATCCATAGAGCAAAAGCCAGCTACTTACTTGACACCTTACATTCCAACCTAGGCCAACTAGCTAAATTTTGGAAGGTGGTAAAGTCACTTCCCCCCCCCCACATCGCAGCCCCCATCCTTGCTTTGAATAGAGGAGGCTCCACGATCACCGACTCACTCGAGGTGGCCACTCAATTCAATTCCTTCTTTACAGAGTGTACATCCTCACTTCTGGCCACTCTCCCTCCTGACCCAAACACCCCTCCTATATCACCCTATTCTCAAGATCCCCCAGCCCCTCCTTCGCCTTCAGTCCAATTTCTCCAGCTGAAGTTTACAAAGCCTTGCTGTTCCTTTACCCTCCAAGGGCAAATGCCCCACTGGCCTGTACTCAAAATTACTCTACTTATTAGGTCCTGCCATTACGATCCCCCTTAGCTTCACTCTATAACCTCGTCTTCTCTCTTGCCTCCATCCCAACAGAGTGGAAGCATGCCACAGTCATCCCTTTCCCTAAAGGTGGTGACCCCTCTGCTCCTGGAAACTACCACCTGATTTTACTCCTCCCTATTCTGGCTAAAATCCAGCAATACCTTATCCTCTCGCAACTCAGCTTCTACCTTGACTCCTCCTTCTTCACACCATACCAGTCTGTATTCAGGAAGTCCCACTCCACCACCACCTCTCTCCTAAGAATTATTAATTCCATCCTCAATGGCATGGATCGAGGATACATCACCTCAGCCATTTTTGTCAACCTGGCCAAAGCCTTCAGCACTGTTTCCCACTCACTTCTCCTCACCAAGCTCTCTTTCAAAGGGCTCACATGCGCGGCCACCAGCTGGTTCCACTCCTATCTGGTAGGCAGATCTCATTCAATCAGAATTGGCAACTCCACCTCTGCCTCTTGCCCTGTTACCACTGGTGTTCCTCAAGGCTCAGTCTTTGGTCCACTCTTGTTCTCCATCTTCCTCAATGATCTGCCCACTGCCTGTCCTCACACATCCATTCACATGTACACTGATGATACAGTACTGTATACATCCAGCTCCTCTTCCTCTGATGTGGCAACCAGACTTCAGCAGGACTGCAATGATGTTCAGCGCTGATTTGGCTCAAATCAACTCTTTCTCAATGCCAAGAAAACTGTCTCTATGACCTTTGGCACAAGGCAGAGACTTTCATGGCTCCCCTCCACCCCCACTTTTCACACCTTGAATGGGATTTCTCTTGAGATGTGCACCTCCTTCAGATATCTTGGGGTCTGGCTGGACCAGCACCTGGACTTCTTTGCACATACTGATGCCATCCACAAAAAGCTTCACCCCAAACTGGGTGCGTTGTACCATAATCGTGGCTGCATCCCTCTACTGGCTCACCATGCTATTGTGCAGATGATTCTCCCCATTTTCGACTATGGTGACATAGTCTACAGTACTGCCCATAAGTCCACCCTAGCCAGACTGGACCCTCTTTTCCACTTTTTCTGTCATTTTGCCCTTGACTGTCCTGCCACCACCCATCACTGTCCTATACTGGTCCCTAGACCTCCCCTCGCTTCAGGACCGGCAGCTCTCCCACTGTGCTAGCATCACAGCTAAATTCTGGGCACAGTCCCTCCCCCCATATCTCACCTCTGTCCTGGCAGCCTCTACCCTCCTGGCATATACATTCATGAAAAAGGACTTAACGCCTCCTGTCTGTTCCACGCATGTCCACCATGGCAGGTCAAGCAGTGTTTTCTTATTGTATACCTAATATATGAAACTCCCTCCCTGCTGATATTTGGCATGCCTCCTCTAGACAGTACCTCAGTACCCTGCTCAAAGCCCACTTTTGCTCCACCTGCACATGTTCGCTGTAGTCCTTGTTCCTTGAGTCTGCATAGTGACATTGTATGATTGCTTTTATATATATAGCTCCTGGGCTAGCCCACTCAGATTATGTGACTGTAAATTGACTTTGTATGTATGTATGTATTTATGTATGTATTTGCTATGTATCTATTTTGTAACTGCAAATAATATTGTACTGTCAGTTGCCTTGCACTATTTGTCATATGCCTTGCACTGTTACAATTTGCATGCTGTACCCTAAGTACTGCAAACACTCTGTAATTTCTTGTGTACACTGTATAATTATATTGTATTTCCCTTTCCCCGCTACCCCCAGGACACATCTGGAATCAGGCAGTAGTCTGCTCAGTATGCCTTCCTAGTAAAACCTTTAAATAAGTAAATATGATTGCCCAGGTCTATTTGTGCCTATCTATATCTTGTCCTTTACGATCCCAGTGGGTATTCAGGTTGACAGGGTTACATACAGACAGATTACTACATTCATTTTAGCCACCCATAAAGCTATTACTCTCTTGTGGTGCACTAAAATAATTACCACTACGGATTCCTGGCGATGTTGGCTTGGGTAATCTATGCTTTGGAAAGACATTCCCCTTGGCTGTCAGATGGCGTAGAGACATTCGATCTTCGCTGTCACAAATGGGTACTGTATCAGTTAGACCACTATGCTGATTTTGTCCCATAGATCATCTGAGCATCCTGAGTTCTTTAGGCGTGTAGGGAGGTTTTGCTTTAAGTCTGTTTTATTTAATCTGAGCAGAGGCTATACGATGCCCCTTCTCTTATTTTCCCCTTCTCACCCCTTTTTTTTCTTTCTTTCTGTATAGTCTAATTGGGTTTTGTCAGTTACTCATGCTTTTTGCATAAAGCTTTAGCTCATTAGTTCATTTTTTTTATTTTGTACTGGATGATATCGACAAACACATAAGCTTTTCTATGGAAATGGAGATCCATTGTCCCTCTAGATATTTGTCGGAACCATCAGATTGTGTTTTTTCATTACAGTACAACTGGACATTATCCATGCCCTATGGATATGAGAAATGTGGACATTGATTTATGTTTTACCTGATAAACAGGGACTATGTTCCTTTATAGAAGATTTAATTGTTCCACATATACCCCTTGATATGTTGATGTAATTCTTTCCCAGTTAGTGTCAAGTGTTGTATCATTTCAGTTTCTGATGATTTGTATTATTGCTTGACTGTCTTTTTTTCCTTCATGTGTATATTACTTATTTTCTGGAGAATACTTTCTATAGACATGGTAAATATAAAAAAATATATAAATAGGTATCTTGTGAGGGACATCTTCTGGGCACCGATCTTTGCACCAGGGTAATGTTTGGTGGCATCCCCTCACATTTATGCTTGCACCCCACTATTGGGCATACAGTCCAGGTCTGGAATAAAGTGGTCAAACTACTAAAATATAACCCAAAAACATCCCCAAATCTACCCCTTTGGAAGAAATCACTTCTCACCATTGGGGGCTCCCCATTAATTGGTCTGCCTACATTATATTCCTTTCCCATCTAATCGACCACTCAACTGGTTAACTGAAATCTTTTGGGCATCTCCAAATAGAGTTTGGGCTAGAGAAAAACAGACATTGGCAATATCCTCAACTTCGCTCCTCACTCACTGCACTCCTCGGCCACAGCTTTCACTGTGGGGACACCAAAGAGATGGATAAACTACTGGCACCTTTGGAGGACACACAGTTAAGGGCCAACTCTTTCTACAGATGCCTTTGTCTCTCAGCCACAACAACACTGGAGACACTGCGAAGAAAATGGGATGCTGAACTGGGGATTGTCTTGTCACCAGTGGAGTGGAATGCTTGCTGGAAACACTTAAAATCAGCCCTTAGGGATACTTGCAGCCACTTTACCCAGTTTAAAATATTGCATAGATGGCATAGAGCCTCATCTCAACAAAACAAGTGGGGCCTGATGCCCACAGACCAATGTTGGTGGTGTTTTTCCTCCACTGGCAACATCTCCCATATTCTTTAGATCTGCTCATCCCTTCACTCCTTCTGGATAGAGATCCAGAAGGTTTGTAGAGTGCTAACAAACACAGAAATCACTCTGAACTCCACATTAGTCATGTTAGGTATTTTTCACTTGGAAAATGAGCACTCTCCTGTGCCAACTCCATTCAAATGCTGGCTAATGTGTGCACTGGTCACAGCAAAAAGAGACATACTTAAACACTGGAAAACAACCACCTTCCCCGATGCCCTCTGGGAACTAGTGAAAATAGTATGTTTTGAGTGGGTATGTTATGTCTCCATGGGTCAACTGGCTCAATATGACAAAGTATGGGCCCCCTTCTTATCTTCCCCCTATTGCACCATACCGGAAGGCCACTTCTTAGCTTCCAACTTTTCTCCCATGCATCATAAAAGGGACTATCTAGGGCTTGGTATACCCCCCTTCATTGCATAGCCAATTTTTGTTATAATAACGGCTGCACCATCTCCTGTTTCTTCTTACTATCTGGTTAGTGCTCCTCAACTGTTAAAATGTTTATTTGCCTGTTGCAATGTATGGTTAAATAGTTAAAATATCTGTTTACTGTATAAATCTCAGAGTTTTTCCCATTCTATTGCCTGTCAAAAAGAAAAAAAGGTAACTTCCTTGTGTTCCTCTACCTCTATGCATTCTTTGGTTTCCACTTTCAATCTACTGTTTTATGTAATCCTTATTTATGGTACTTTTTCTAGTTACTTACTATGTTCAGCACTAGATTCTCTGGACCACACTTGGTGTTGCATCTCCATGGGATTATTCCAGTCAGGTTATCTTCCTATTTATAGTCAGTGGTCCTTTGTATACCTCTTTTAACTCATGAGGAGAATCCTGTCTCAATGACAACCATGAATGGGATATAGCCATACCAGGCTATATTCTGTTCAGGAAGGATAGGGAGGGTAAGAAGTGGGAGGAGTGGCTCTTTATATAAGGGATAGTATAAAAGCTACAGAAACACAGAATAAAGGGAGGGGTGGAGGCACTGTGGGTCAACCTAGAGACAGGGAACAGAACCGCTATTCACACTGGCATAATCTACAGAACTCCAGTACAGGGGGAAGGGGGGAGATGGATAAGTTACTGGTGGAAGCCGTACAAAAGATGGTGACCAGGGGAAAGGTTCTGCTGATGTGGATTGCAACATCCAGCTGCAGCTTCAGCTAGGAGCAAAGACATCCTGGACTCTTTACAAAGGGAATTCCTCGGGCAACTAGTAAGGGATCCCATTCATGAAGGAGCAGCGTTGGACTGGGTATTTACTAACGGGGACAGCATTGCAGACATTGCAGTGGGTGACAACCTGGGGACAAGTGATTATTGCACGGTGTGGTGCAATATAACCACTGAACCAGAACTGAACCACACTAAGGTGAGAGTCCTGGACTTCAGGAGGGCTGAGTTTACAAAGATGAGGGAATGCCTCAGTGATGCCCTTGTGGGGCGGGGGGGGGAAGCCATGGGTGGTGTGGAGGAACAGTGGGCAAAACTAACAGGGGCCATAGGGAAGGCAACAAACCTCTGTATCAGGCAAGTAAACAAAAGCAAGAGGAAAAAGAGATGGCTATGGTTGTCAAATGAGGTGGCTGGGAAGATAAGGGCAAAAAAGTTAGCATTCAGAAGGTATAAGGAGATACAGAGGGAACAGGATATGGAGGTGCATAACAAGATGCAGATGGAGGCAGGGAAAGCAGTCAGGAGTGCAAAGGTGCAAACAGAGGAGAAAAATAGCACAGGCTGGAAAGAAAAGGGATAAGACATTTCAGAGATGTAAGCAAAAGAAGAAAAACCAGGGGAGGGATTGTAAGGCTAAAGAGAAAAGAGGAGAGGTGTGTGTGGAGGGGAACCAGGAAAAAGCAGGCATCCTGAAAAAATATTTTTGTTCCGTGTTCACGGAAGAAAGGGAAGGTGAGGGACCACAATTAAGTGGCAGGAGCATCAAAGAAAGGGAGGTGGACACTAGTGCATTTACAGAGGAGAGACTTCTGAAGGACTTTGCAAATCTGAAAGTGGACAAGGCAATGGGACCAGATGGGATACATCCAAGGATATTGAAGGAGCTCAGAGAGGTGCTGGCTGCACCTCTGACAGTCCTGTTCAACCATTCACTGGAAACAGGAGTGATCCTGGAAGATTGGAGGAAAGCAGATATAGTCCCACTTCACAAAAGTGGTAGCAGGGAGGAAGCTGGAAATTACAGGCCAGTCAGCTTGACCTCAGTGATGGAGAAATTAATGGAATCACTGCTGAAGGAAAGGATCATGGAATATCTTGATAACAGCTGCTTACAGGATCAGAGGCAGCATGGATTCACCAGGGAAAGGTCATGTCAAACAAATCTGATAGATTTCTTTGACTGGGTTACCAGGAAAATAGATAAGGGTGGAGCAGTGGATGTGGCCTACCTAGAATTCAGTAAGGTTTTTGACACCATTCCTCAAAGGAGACTAGTAAGTAAAATGATCAAACTGTTAACACAAAGGAAGAATCTGGTAATGTACTGTATACGCTAACATGAAAGATTCCATGCAATAAGATTTCAGTGAAAGACAGTTTCAGTGTTAGACCAAAGCTGCAATATGAAAACAAAAGCAACCGTCTGAAAAGCACAGCATGCAGCTAACCTCACGTTTTCTTTTAAAGAGGAAAAACAATGCTCACCCTCAAAGCAGCTGCAACATCATTTCAATCTCGATACAAAGACAGAACCTCACACTTACATTACATTCATTAGTAATCCAATAGTGTTTTTCTGAAGGCATCCACATTTTTAAAAAAACAAAAGTGCAAATTGCAGAAAAAAAGAACCATAAGAGTCTGTCACTATGGCAGTGTTCTCTGCAATGCCTACCAACATTTTGTTTAAAGCCTAGAAGCATCTGCAGGGTAATGATGCCAGACTTAACATGTAGTCTTAAATGCTTCTCTTAAAGGGACAGATTTGCTACTCAGTGTACATCAAAAAGTGTTAAAAAGTACTGGAGTGAAGACCTTCCAAGCCAACTTCCCTGAAATGAGGGAGAGCTACGGGTTTTAGGGTTGCCACCTATCCAGTTTTTGACCGGATAAGCTGGTTTTTAGGGTCCTTATCCGGTCATCCGGTTTTGATTAAATGCAGTCCGGTTTTAGGGCCATTTTGAGTGCTCATATACTCTTAAAACTGATGTATCAAATCATTCACTGTTTTGGCTGCATTGCATGTCCAGGTTACAAAGAAATTCTGATGTCACAGTTATTCAGACCTGCCTTTGTTTGTAAAACCAGTCTGTCTGGGAGGTGTAAGGTATGGCCATTAAGATCATTAGCAGTAAATTAACCTAATCTTTTCCACTCTGAATTTTAAGTAAGTATGGTCTTTTACTGTTATGACAGGAAACAACTTTTACACTTTTATATGCTCTCATGTGTTTCTTTTTGTTTGTCCTATATTCTGGTATGCTTTAGACCCATTTTTGTTAAATTAATAATCTAACTTTTATTGCCTCTATCAACACATTTGCTCTAATTGTTTCTATTACCTAAACATTCCATATATTAGCTGCACTTTTACAGGTCATTCAGATGAAAAGCATGGAATGGTGTGTCTGAAATTGTGGTATGTCTTAGAAATATGAAAAGAAACAGCAGTAGCTGCTGAGGTAAAGGGGAACACAGTTCAGTATTAGAGGTCCCACAAGCATTGATAATTAAGTTATCAAAAATTGGTAAAAGCATCAGAATACATGACTGACATGGAGAGGAAAATGGGAGAGTGTTTAACAGAGGGCAGAGCAATAAGCTGTGGATGAGCTTGGCACATTCAGCAGATCTGAGTTTGATTCCCACAACCTCCACTTGCATACTGTGTGACCCTGAGCAAGTCACTTAACCTTCCTGGGTCACTCCTGTAAAACGGGCTATGTGGCCTATGGGAGGTAACCTGGTTGCCAAAGAATGAAAATAAATAACTGAATAAATAAATCAAATGAATAACAGTAAAAAAAAAGATTTCCTATCACTAGTAATGTCTATTCCAACATTACAAATGGCTTTGGAGGAAGAGCGATATACTCACCAGTCATAAAAAAGGGGTGGGGCCAGAGGCAGAGTTTGGGGTGTGGTTTAGCATCCGGTTTTTACCTCATCCAAAGGTGGTGACCCTAACTGGTTTCCACAATTAAAAATCAGAAGATTTTCAAATGCCCAGATGAAGTCAGTGTAGGCTCCAGCAGCAGCTGCAGGTGTGTGTCTGTGTGTCTGTGTGTGTGTGTGTGTGTGTGTGTGTGTGTGTGTGTGTGTGTGTGTGTGTTAGGAAGCAAGGGGGTAGGCTGAACAAAGCTGGGTGTACATGCACTTGAATTTTACAACATGCACTTGAATTTTACGAAAACACAAGTACATGGACACCCAGCTTTGCACTGCCTTACCCTTCCCCCCTCAGTTTTTCTCAGCTGACTTAACACTTCTCCTTACTGCAGTCACTGCTGGAGCCCATAGGAGCACAGAAAAAGCATGCAATGTTCATGCATACAGAGCTCTGCCCTGCTGTCTTACCACCCCCTGGAGCCCACAGGAGTACAGAAAAGTTTTCCTGTGTTCCTATGGGCTGTAGCAGCAGGAGAAAGTGTGAGGGAGTGTAAGGCAGCTGTACAAAGCTGGGGGTTGGGGAGGGAGTAAAGCAGCACAAAGCTGGGTGTATATGCATGTGTGTTGTACAAAAACACAAGTACATGCACACCCAGCTTTGCACTGCCTTACCGGCCCCCAGCTTTTCACAGCTGCCTTTCACCTACCCGTACTGCTGTTGCTGCTGAAACCCATAGGAGCACATGAAAAGTCAAGCAAATATATACCCAGCTTTGCACTGCCTTACACACATGCACTCGCAGGTGTATACATGCACACACACGCTTGTTACTACAGCTGCTGCTGGAGCTCAGAAATGGTCCAAAACTGTACACACATAGGAAATTTGCTCAGTTGCTTTACATCATCTTTTACTGAGGCTGAAGCACACCTGCTTTACCCACCATTGCTGCAGCCTCTGCATGGACCCCAAAAGAGCACATGGCTGCCATTCTGCTGCTATATAAAGCAACCCCATAGCTGCCTTACAGACATTCCCAGTAGCCTTACCCCCCAACTACTGTACAAAACCATCTTACTGCTGGAATCCACCCAAAAAATAAAAAGTAGTGGAACTGCACTTTCTACAATTCAGGGTTTTCCAGAATCTGGATGCAATGCTGCCAGGACTCCTGATGAAAGCACCGTCTTCTTCTGTGAATTGAATGCACAATGCAGGTCAGATCTTCCACTGCAGGGCACCAAAGTTGTAGACAGTGGTGAGTGAGGGCCATTTGGCATTTTATCATCTCAGCAAGTCTCTTCTTCCTGGCATTGTTGAGCTGCTGCCAAAAAATGAATTTCCAAGCTTCAAGGCCGCACTTGTTATCATGCAAATCCAGACCTGAGGGGGGAACAGAGCCATGAGTTCCTGATTGGCTTGCTGCTCTAATTATGTGATGTCACACACATAATATGGAGTCTCAAACAGGACAGATCTAAGCAGCATTAATAAGCAAAAGAAAAGCACAGAAAAAAAGAAACAGTGAGCAAAATGGTGACAAACCACACAGTCTCCTAACATGGTGGCTCGGCAGGAAGGGCAGGTCAAAATCAGGAGAAAATTCATTATGGCGGGAGATTCGGGATGAGCCAAGAAAAACAGTATAAGATCAGGAGGGGAGCTTCAAAATCAGGAGGCTTGAAAGCTATGGGAGTTTGAGTTCACCAGAGAGTGACAAACACAGCATGGTTGTTGCTCTTGAGAACACAGTTTAGGATCTTGAGGAGCACGTTGCTATACTCAGATGGGCTAGTGCTGCTAAGTTTCCTGGACAGCATCCTGGCAGGACAGCAGGTGCTAGTTGTGGCAAGACAGGCCTATACCACTTTATTTATGCTAATATTTAATGTGTTGTGATGTGCTCCAGAGTTAAAACACTGTCCCTTTAAAGGCAAAGGGAGATTTGAAAATAAAAGGTACTTAACATTTTAGGTCTGGCATTCGTCTAGGAATGAGCAGACAGGGTATGTGTATTCCAAGGATTATATCCCTTACATTAAAGGGCACTTAGCCATTCCAAAGCAAAAGGCCCCTCAACAGGAAGAACCATTCCTGGGCACAAGACTTGTTACAGGTTTTCTTTTTTTTTTTTTTGAGTGATCTATTTTCCCCCCTCCATGCCCTGAATCCTCCTCTCCTTTGGGCATCCAAGGTCACCAACACCCCTTCTAACCCACCCAAGTCCCTTCACCTCACATTGCAGCCTACCTCAAGGTAGCTCGGCAATACCCTTCACTGAGTGGGTCCCTCTCCACCGAGAGGGAAGGCACCAGTTGGAGCAGCCCAGTGCGCTATATTTTTCCTCGGCCTCAGGTGCTGCTGAGTCAGCTGCCCTGCAGGAAATCTTCCGGGTGTGCTGGTTGACTGGATGCCATCATCCAGCCAATCCAGAGTGGTTTTTCTGTGCTCTGGTACTTCCCACATTGTGACACTTTTGTGCAGTGCTCCTGTTCTCCACCAGGGGCTAGTGTAGAGCGAAGCAACCCTGGAACCCACCCCAGGAGAGGAGAGGAGAGCATTCCTGTGGATGCTCAATCCTCTCCTTCCCCTGCTGACCCCCAATGACCCGAGTCCATTCCCGAACTCGGGTCACCAGTGTGGTGTGAGGTAAGGCACCAGCACCTCAACCCTCTGTGCCACCGGGCCATTACAGGGTTTTTAAACATGAAACCACAGTGACACCTGCAGGACAAGGTGGACTGCCACACCCCTCTAAAAGTGGATGAGTGTGGCCTGAAAAATGACATCACTCCGACTTTAACTTAGACACACATTTTGAAGTCAGTGCATTAGCTTGGAAGTCAAAGCAGGAGAAGGAAGGGTATTCCTTGGAAATCTCAGAGCTAGAAGGACTTACCAAGCTGTTTTATACTTTTTGGAAGTATATGTGGGTCTGGGAACCCCTCTGAAAAGACCTGGGTTTGTGAAAGTGGACTTTTCACATTCTGAACAGAAATTCTGATTTTTAAGTTAGAAATTGAGAACAAAGACTTTTGCACCAAGACAACCCTGAGTTTTACATAAAAGGAAACTCAGAGACTCGAGATTTCATTCCAACAATCATGTTTTTCTAAAGAACTCCATCATCTACAGAGAGAATTTTCTTCTCAAAAAGAACATTTGATCTTTATGGACTCTAAGCACCAACCAAAGTATAGTTTTAGAAATAACAGTGTATAGTGTTTTCTGCATAACCATCCAATAATTACTTTTGTATTGTCTGCCTTTCAAATCTTCCAAATTGTAGAATTTACTGTGTTTTTTATTTTCTTGAAGTAAACTTTTTATAATTTAGCAACTTTGCCTGCGATATGATTGTGTGATATAACATTTTTAACAGAAGGATTTTGTAAGGACTGTACACCTTGCTAATTAAGATAGAAAAGTGCTTGGCTATCCTACAAACCATATTAGCACAGAGGCCATCAGCTGGGAGGGGGGATTCTAGCCCAAGAATGCAGTACAAGAGTCATGGGAACTCAAGACTACATTTCCACCCTCCCACTGAGAAAGGGAAGGTTGGTGACGCATCCTGAACCCTACAATTGCTCACAGGTTCCATAAAAAGGGGGCCATCCCTGCAAACACGATGCTCTGCCACACCCATGGGGCTGGGCTCATGGCACTAGTAGCCCCACAGAAAGACAGAGAGACAGACAGAGACAGGAAAATTAATTTAAGGAATTGTGGTGTAATCATTGCCATGTTGCAGGAGGCGGCTGACAAGATACCCTTATTGTCATTACAATATTTTATTACTTGACTACTAGTAAAGTGGTTAAAGGAGTCCCAGGGAATTGTGGAACAGTTTCTGTATCCAGATGTTTAGTCCATGTAAGATTATGGAGACCACTACAAAATACAGAATAAATTTACATCAGGATAACTACAAGGTAGTAGAAGAGAGTCAGCAGGGGTTCAGTGCTGAGCGGTGCAGACAAAACTGATAGATTTATCTGAGGAAGAGACTAAGAGGGTAGACAACAGGGAAGCAGTGAACATTATATACATTAGCAATAATGCATGGTTGAATGTGCATTCTTTGGGAGATATGGGCACTCCTTGGATATTATGTACTGAGATCTAAGGCCACAGGCTGAGTGTTCATCAAAACACACGTGAAGGTACCTATAATCTCCTAATGAATGCAACACCTCGCAGTAGTTCTAAAAGGGCTAGATATTAAGCATTTTGGCTTTAAAACTTCAGCACCACCAGTAGGCACCACTTACTACTGTGCCACCCAGGATGCAACAAAGTAACTTTCATTAAATTACGTCACAAAATGCTGCATGATAAAAGGGCTTAATTGCCATTGAATTACACTGTTCCCTGCATCATACTGCTGCATTTTTCAGTAATACTGCAAGTTACTGCATTGCATCCTGGCTGGGGTCTCTGTTTACCAGGTGCCCTTTCACTGGACAGCTGCTTATAGCAAATGAAATCACCCACCTCACCATCTCCTACATTTTGCATATACAAACCAGGGCTTACAGCAGTTCATTTCTGCCTGGCAAAGTTCACTATGAGCAATCTGCTTAAGTTCTGGAAGTAATTACTTGAGCAGTGCCACACTAACCAAAATCCTTATGCAAATGAAAGCATTAAGGGAAGGATGCTGATGTGGAGGAAACATTACTAAGGTGGTTCAGTAATGCCAAGTGCAAGGGGGAGGGAGGCAATGCTAAGTGACCCGCTGCTTATGGATAATGCTAGTTATCTTGCTACAGTCATGGAGAAGGAGTGTTTTAACCCTTCCAAGGGTGACTGGAATTTAAGTTTTAAGATGGCTCATGTAGAGGAGCTGAATGCTGATACGCTCAATGCTCAGCAATGTCTTACTGAAGTCCTGCCAGGTTTGTTACAAGGTTAATGAACTCAGTAATATATTTAATTGTGTACTCCATTAAGACTCAGAAATTGCTGCATTGTAAAAAGGAGCACAGGCGGCATAATGTGTTTACAGCTAACATTGCCTACCATGGGCAAAATGTTCAATAACAGATGTGTCCATTACAGGCGCTGCCTGATGTACTGTACTTATAGTCATGGCAGCTGAACTGGTTCCTCCAGTGAGAGAGCAGAGTTTCTGTCAGTCATTTTGACCCAATTTATAACTGGATGTTAGAAGTACTTCATGTAGTGCAATGTGCATGGCTGGAATGTATGTAAATACAGCTGTAAGTAATCTCACATGCATTCGTAGGGTATGTGCACTAGGAACTGTGGGTGAGTCACTCTGGTAACCAAAGAATAAAAGAGAGCTCAGTCTTACAACTGTAAGAGTGGCCTAATTAGCAATATTAAAATATTAATATATTATTGATTTAGGTGGATCACAGACATATTAAATTTTTTATACCCCTCTCCCGAACGTGTCATTTTCCAGGACATCTTTTTGAGAGACTCTTTACAGAATAAGAGTGTCTCATGTGCAGTAAAAAGGAGAAATCAGATTGGTCCAGAGCACTCCCTTCATCTATAAGATTATGAATTAGAACAAAGGAGATGGGTATATGGAACTGAATAGAAAGCTACTGTAGAGTGTCATTAAACTGTCATTCCAATTAGAGATGCAGCGAATTTAAATTCCGCCGATGAAGTGAACGCAAAGTGGGCACTTCACGTTGCCACTCTGCTATGTGGAGTGGGCAATGCAAAGTGCTCACTCCGCCTTGTCATTACCACTTCACGTTAAGGTGGAATGGCAATTCGAAGTAAGGCGAAGTCATTGTTTTTAATGGACTTCGCGTCCCTCATTATGATTCTAAGTGATCCACTTGGTGTTTCAGATTTGGCAGCCCCCTCACACATCACATGGCTTACAGTACTGTAAGTCACATGCTCTTTAGCTAGGCAGAAAGAAAGTGAATCATACAAGCAGACACTTTTACTTTCTCCTGTGCAGACAGAGAGAGAGAGGAGTGTGTTTTGTGACTGCTGATACTTTGAGATCAGAACGAGGAGGAGATTTAAACTTTGATTTAGACCCAATAGCTTTTTTAAAAGCTACAGTTTTTTGTCTTTTCTGTCTGTACTCTTTTTTACTTAATTTGATCTTTCTGTAAATGTTATTTTTCTTACATAGAGGGATATCAATTGCAAATTATGTCCATGCTGGAACTGCTGCTGGATCATCAGGGGATCCCACATTAGTTTTTTTTTTCACATACCATGTGCCCCCCCACACCTTCCTTGCTGGGTTATAAAATGTATTCTTCCAACAGCCCCGACCCTTGTATGTAATTATGCCCTTTTTTGTTGTCTTCCGTATGTATTCTGAGCAGTGGAAGTATACTGTGCTAAACTGCATGGGTGCAGTTTTCTTTCCAGTCTGTGTATGTACTGCAGACACTGTCCAACTCCCTGACTTAAAAACACTTATTAATGAGTACAGTGGTGGAGTGGTGAAGCCTGGAGAGATACTACAAAACAGGCTTTCAACATCCAAGTAACTAGTAAAAATATTAATGTTGTGATTCGTGATGTAATCGTAAATTATGATTTGTGATTGCATTTGTGACCGTGATGATAAAGAAATGCAAATGCCTATGGCTGTACTTCCCCGGGCCCCGATGAGGTGTGGCACAAAACTCCCTGACTTAAAAACACTCATTAATGAGTACAATGGGGGAGTGGTGAAGCATAGAGAGATACTACAAAACAGGCTTACAATACATCCAAGTAACTAGTAAAAAAAATTACTGTTATGATTCGTGACGTGATCGTAAATCGTAATTTGTGACTGCATTTGTGACCGTGATGATGAAGAACATGATTTGTATCACGAGTGACTCCTGATGATGGTCCTGACTTAAAAGCGCATATTAATGAGCACAATGTTCATGCTGAATTATGCACCACACCTGTCCAGTACTCTGAAGGGAAGCCAAAGAAACAACTGTGACTTAAGTTAGAAATGGAGATTGGGCCCTAAAGAGATGCAAATGTACAGACAGATTAAGATTGCACTGCGCACTGAAGAGATGCAGATGCAAAGGCATAACACCTAACCAGTGCTCACCATCAGAAATTAAAATCTGGAAAAGAATATCTTTGCTGGTTGGGGCAGGCTGTGGGGGGGGGGGGCAGTGTACTGCACTGCTGCAGTAAGAGTCACTAGTACGAGTACCAGTAAAGATAACACAAAGAAGTACAAAAACTTACACAGCTGCAGTGGATAGCAGGTTCACATTGCTAAAATTACTATGTGGCACAATAAAAGGTGTCTGATTTGATGACACACATCACACACATACACACACACACACTAAGTAATGCGTAGCAAATTGAAAACTTCAGTAATATAACCACATATTTTAAACAAACTAAAATTATGCACTGCTGCATCACAACAATCAGCAAAAAAATTGCAAGAATTATTGAAAATATTACTGTGTGTACATTAACAGTTATACAAGAAATAACACCAAAACAGAAAGCACTGCCTTTTTCTCCAAGTTAATCTACCTACACCACAGATACACCCTTCCCCCAAAGCACACTTCCACTGTCTCTCAGTACACAGACTGAATGTTGTACATTAACATTCAAAATACACACACAAACAATAAACACTTGATGATATGAGCACAGGAGGGTTTCCTATAATCGATGAACTAAAGTTTCAGCAAAAAAAATGACTCAAAAAGGCTTTTTTAACAGCTTTTAGAAGGTTTGAATCACAGAGAGCTCTCAGAGCAGATAGTCTCCTACAACTTCCTACACACACTACCCCAAACTGAGGCTGTGCAGAACAATCTAGAGCCCATGTGACCTGAAATCCCATGAATCACTGCAAAATTCGCCTTTGGAGTTTAAAAACAAGGTTAAGTAAGGCGAAGTACATTGTTTTCAATGTACTTCGCCTTAAGAATTAGTGGAGTAGTGGTTTGAGAAGGTGGAGTAACGCGAAGTCATTGTTTTCAATGGACTTCGCATTACTCATTAATAACACGAAGTACTCCGCTTCGCGTTGTGGAGCACTCCACGAATTCGCTTTCACTCTGCGTTCCACTTCGTGGAGTGAATTGGGGCCACTTCGCCTATCTCTAATTCCAATACATGGGCTGGTTTATTGGACCTTTTGTCACAGATCTCCAGTCACACATAAAGGACATTAAGCAGGCATTATCTATTTTGGAAGAGCTCCACATCAGGGAAACTGACTTGCTGGTGGCACTCAACATGGAGGCACTTTACACTAATATCCTCAATGGAGGGGGGCTTGAAGTCTTTTTGGCACTATTTGGACAAGCAGCATGATCTGAGTTCCCCTCCCACAGAATTTCTCTTTGAGTTGTCTAGATTTGTTTTAGAATGCAATGCACTTGGGGGGTGGGGTGGCCTGATGTCAACTAGAATGGCAGCCTAGATCGAGAGCTCCTGCTACCCTGCATTATAATCTGAAATAAATCAGTTCACAGCTGATCCTGCCATTTGGAGAGTGCTACCATAATAATTTAATCTAAATACCTGTTAGGAGGTATCTTCTCTGGATGCTGAGAGTGCTCACAGGGCTGCAATCCCCATCCTACGTCCATCCCATGAGCCTGGGGCCTACGCCCATCTCCAAATCCCTGACACAGAGGTAGCAGCCCACCTGGCCATGGACCCGAAACTGCAGGAGATAAGAAGAATGTTTGCCAAACTTGTACAAAAATGGGTAACTTAGAGCTTGCAGCTCAACAAAATGCAGTGGAAATCATATACCTTTCACAGCAGACTAATGTTGCAGAACAACGGCTGGCGGATAATGAAGACCTTACCAACCACATCAACCATAAGACCAGAGACCAGGAGAGAATGATCCAGTTATTGCAGCAGCATGTGGAAGATTTGAAAAACTGCAGCCGTCAGAATAACCTACGGTTTATGGGTTTTACAGAGGGCTGCGAAGGCATGGTTGGACGCACTTTTGCAACATGAATTTGGCACTCATCCTGGCCACCAGGGGAGACCTTCTAGAGATAGATTAGGCTCACCACTCCCTGGCTCCAAGGCCAGCACCTGGGGGCCACCTGCAACCCATCCTAGCCTGGTTCCTCAGATTTAGGGAACAGGAAGCGATTATCCTGGCCTCATGAGCCAGAGAGCAGCTCACCTGGAGAGGCCAATGGGTACAAATTTTCTCAGACTACTTGCAGGAGTTATCCACTGGAAGGAGGGCCCTCATCCTTGCAAGACAGGCCAGTGCCAACTTGGGGTTGGAGTACTCACTGCAGTACCCCACACACTCTGTGCATTGTCATCAATGGAAACCCACACTCCTTTGACTCCCCAGAGGCAGCAGAGTCTTTTCTGTCTTAGTATGCCCCTCAGCTGAATTGGGGCAAGTACGGGGATGGGAACAGGTCTGGCAAGACATTCACCAGACCAACACAGATGGACTTTTCTCCACAGGGAGTGCCAAGTCAGATGGCTCCCCCTACACTGGACCCCCATCAGAGTGACCAAGCAAATAATCCAGACTCCTGGCTCCCAGCGCCAAAAGGTCAGTGTCGTAACCAAAAGAAAAAGGCAGCAGAGGGGAAACGCAGAGATAAAACTCCTAGGCTCTGCTTCTGGAGCCATAGTGCAAGCCAAGAGTTGGAGGCTTCCTCTGAGGTGCATGACCCACCTCCAGGACAAAACAGATATGAGGTGTTCAGGGACTTACCTGCCGAGGCCCTTCCAGAAGACAGGCCACTGCCTGCCTGAGCTGATTTTGTCCCCGCTGAGAGCACCCTTCCTGAGAAGGTCTATTTCTGGGCTGAAGTGGTGGAGGGTGCTGCGACACCTGGCCTAATTCAGGCCACTAAGCCAGAAATCGTGGTGGAAATGGGCCAGTTCCTGCTACTGCCTGAGCAGCAAGATACAGCCTGTTGATGGGCCGAGGTGCATGATGAACTGGTGTGATTACGAGGCAGCCCCACCACCTCATGGGACTGATCCTCTGCTGCTCAAGGGTGAGTCCCAAAAGGGGGGATCTGTGTTTAAATTTGTCTGGCCTAAGTGTTAGACTTGGTCCCCCCCTCACATGGGATGTCCATACACTGGAACATGCACTTTGCCATATTGTACAGCACATTCAGTTTAAGTGTTTAAAGCTGCAGTACTGTTTTATGGGCCCTCATGTTCTGGGAGAGTGCCTGGCCTTTAGTTAGGCCCTATTTGTTATTTAATACAGACCCTCAAGATCCTCTGACCCCAAAGTTTGTTGCCCTCCACATAGAAGGGAGAGGGAGTGTAAAGGGAGTGGCAAGAGAGGAATATGCAGCATCAGGAATCTGAGTTCAGATCTCCTTAAACACCCCCTCCCATCAGAGTTGCAGCCAATGCACGTGTGCCCCATTTACTAGCTGAGCAAGATCAGTGCTGGCAGAATAACATGGGTATGCTTCATCAGGCTGTTGAGACTGTCTCTAGCCAGGCTGGAAGGTACCAGGGACAATGGGAGGGGGATGGACAATAGAAGCTGACAAGTCCCGGCTCCCACCTCCCCGAAGGATAATCTCCATTACAAAGGTAGACAGCAGCACATAATAGACGATGTTCAGGAAATGGCCAGCCAATGATCCTTTCAGTAGGCTTCACTCAGCTCCCTGTGGCTTTTGGGTGGAGGGCACTGTGCATCAAAGCAAGGCTGACAGAGGCCAGGGATCATACAGGGCAAGCTCCACCCATGGATATCCTCCAGTTCTCAGGGGGAATGCCATATGGGAGCAGAAGGCCAACTGGAGCTAGAAGCCTCACTGGGGGTGGGTATGGCTCAAGAGCTCGCCCATCCCCCCCATAGAGAACCTTACACAACTCTCCTATGAAATCCCAGGGTTTCACCATGCAGATCAAAGAGGTTCTGAAACTGCAAATGGGGAAGGGGCTCAATACAGTAAATAGGGGAATAGCCTTCATGAAGGGGTGACAGAGGTAATAACTCCTCTGTCTATTCATGAGATCACTCCCCCTCAGGTGGAAGTTGGACCCGAGAGGAGGCAACCTCCATGTTGTACAGAATAGTACTGTAGCCCAGGTGCTATGTGCCAATGGCTACTACCCCTGCCTGTTAGTCCTCTAACAGATTAAGGGGCCTGGGTGCCTTAAACGGTGGTGATCAGGGGTTCTAGCCCAAAGTTATAATAAATAGCGCAGGGCCTCCACCCACAGTAAGTTAAAAGTGGGTTAGGTGACTGGGTGGCCCCCTGGGATGCTGCACCTACCCACCTACCCTACCAACCACCTCACACACTGGATACCTCAATAGTTTATTAACACCATGAACCACAAACCAGCAGTAACTTGACAGACACACAAATACTCTGTATACAGTAATTTCAAACACTAAACTCACAGTTTTATTGGGGAACAGGATTAGGATGGGGTACCTGGATGAGGGATAGCTGTAAGAGAAAAAGGTTTAGTGAAGTATCAAACCAGAACAACATGGGCCATCAGGCCAGTCCACCTCCGGGTGCCCACCACCACTGGTACCAGTGTTATACCCTGAATGTCCCCCTGGGGTAGCCACTACTTGCAGGCCTGGTTGTTGCCACCAGTTGGCCGGCTGTAGGGGCCCTAATATGTTAGAGAAGTATCATTAAAAGTAAACTGATTACTCCCTTATTTCATTCCAGGTGCAAGCCCTGGGTACTCAAGGTTTACAGCTCTGCAGCAGTGCCTTGAGGCAGGATCCATCACCAGTCTGGGAGTGGGGAGCTCTGTCCACGACACAGCAATGGGCTACAAGATGAGGGTGGTCTCTTTCAAAAGGCAGGATCTTAATTGAAGGTCTTGCAGCTTGTCCCTTCAATTGAAGATCTGGCCACTAGTTATCTTCAGCCTCTTCTGGCCCATTGCAGAGCTCGCATACAGGTCCACTCCAGCTGCAGAAGGCCCATACCCAGGAGTGGCTCCATAGCCCGACTCCCCACAAGGGTCATAGGTTCCCTATCACCCCAGCAAGCACCAGTGACCTCCTGAGACCATGGGTCCCACTTGAAGGGGTTAACAGGTTCCCTCCCTGACTCTGTAGAGTGCCTCCAAAGCTGGTGGAGTCCACTCTGTTCCTGCACAGTTCAGCAATTTCAGGGCAGCCAGCCAACTTGCGGTTTCAAAATGCCAGGGCTGGTTAGGCACAGATTTAAGGGTTTTAAAGCAGCTCCAATTCACACAGGAAAGCATGACAGCAGCAGGAATTCTGGAACATGCAAGCGCCTGCTCACCTTCCACTAACACAGTCCCTGTATGCTCAAAAAGCTTCCAAACATAGCTTCAGCTGGGACTCAGCTCTCAGCCAATTTCTTCAGTCCACAAGACAGATTTCCAAAGCCTGGCTAGTATCCCGTCTCCTGAAATAGTTTGCCTCTCAAAGCAGCTTTTCCAAATCCCAGATTTCAGTGCAGGATTTCTGCAGCAGCTATTCGCTGTCAATGGAATCAGCACAGTTCAAAATACCGGAGGTGTTTCCAAATCAGTTCAATCTCCCTCTCTTCCTCAATCAGAGTCACTTTTCTCAACAGCAATCCTCAGTTCAAGACCTGAGAAAGGTCTTAGGCAATACTCCTCTCTCAAAACAGATCCCTCCTGACTCATTAGGAGCCCAGGACAAACAGACTTATTTCTCCCAAATTCTTTGGGATTTCTCCCCACAGTCCTGGCCTCGGATTGGTTGTCCCCTGTTGTCCATCAGAGTTATTGTTTTTTTGATCCCTCTGATTGGCTGTGTCTCTTTGCACCTGAAACAGTGAACTCCCTCTCCCAAGAGTAATTTGGTTCAGCTTTTAGGTGCCTTGTGACTGGATTGGTAGCTGCTGGAAGTCAAAATACTATCAAAGCGGCTGCTCCCATACAATTCCACAGCGTCCTCAGGCTGTCCCACAACAAAGTTCTAATGCAGCTAAGAAAAAGAATCTGTATTGTAACCCCACAGTCTCATAGCCCCAACTGTACTCTTTCAAATGAGTCCAACCCCAAGCTTCTATGTGCAGTGGTTCCCCAGTTGCTGCATAGAAGCTTATTATTTATTAAGTTCTGAGGCTTCCTGTACACTCCATTGTGGTCTCTGATCCACATTTAGGTAAAGAGGGCACCGGGACCAGGAAACACCCTTCAGGGCGATCAAAAACAGGCGGTCGGCAGATTAAAGTACCCAAATGTGCATGCGCAGTCATTGGTGGCTCATAGGAATGCCAGCGACTCGCGAGTAAAGTTTTAAGTGTGAAACTGGGCTAAACAATGAACTGGGGCTAAGTTGGGAACCTGGGGCACCAGAGGGCTTAACCAGGTGAAAAAAGGACCAGGAGCCCCCAAACTCAAGGTAAGCCCCCAGAGGGGTTACAGTACAATACAGACATAGGGTATGCATTATATTGCACCCCACCAAGTGGATCAATGTGAATTGTTTCTAAAGGACAGGGATCATCTGTAGTAGGATAGCTGTTATACCCTAGTTCAAAGTAGGTCACTCAGCGGTAAACCCACAGCGACTGTCTCTGACATCTGGGCTACAGGTTAGCGGATGGGAACAGAGGCTGCTGGGCTACCTTGTGGGGGGGGGAGAAGGTAATCGACTGGTTCAAATGTTTTCTATAAGATTCATGTTCTGTTGGTTGTGTTGTTACATAGTTTTATATGTTCATGCGTACAGGGGTTGTGATGGAACAAGAGGGGAAGGTAGGGGTGAAGGGGGGCCTCCTCCGGGTCCTACGAGGGGTATCCCAGGGCATTATGAAATATCAAGACCTATACATCATGT
Organism: Neoceratodus forsteri; assembly: GCA_016271365.2. Lineage (NCBI taxonomy): Eukaryota > Metazoa > Chordata > Ceratodontiformes > Ceratodontidae > Neoceratodus > Neoceratodus forsteri. Next base: position 1,649,949,676 of record CM057450.1, read on the forward strand.
GATCCAAAGCTGCCTGATGGAGACAAATTTGGTCTCTTGGAATGAGAGGAGGCCCAACTCACCAGTCAAAAGAAAAAAGGTAATATTGCAGCTTAAAAGGTTGATCCCCCGGATAGCATTCCTCCAGGAAACTAAACTATCTAGGGAGGAGGCCTTGAATCTTAAGCAGGGATGTGCGGGAGAGGAGTTACATAGTACTGCACACTCACACAAACAAGGTGTCTCCATCCTGTTACACAAAGACCCGGGGTGGAAGGTGGTCAGACACAAGCAAGATCATGAAGGCTGGTGGATTATGGCCGAGATGGAGACCCCTGTGGGATCTCTCACCCTCCTTAATGTTTATGCCCCAAACCAAGACTGCCCCCAATTCTTCTACAACTTAAATCAATCACTAACCGATACCATCATGGGGAAGGGGGGGATTTCAACCTGACCCTGAGCTCATCCATAGATAGAAACAGAGGAACAGCAGAACCCAATAAACAAGCTGTCAAAGCGGCCCATCGGCTCATGACTGAGCACTTGCTGGTGGATGCCTGGTGCACTGAGCACCCATGGATGAAAGACTATACATGTTTCTCTGTCATACATGGATCCTCTAGCAGGATAGACCTGTGACTGGTGTCCACTGTCTTATATGATCTGGTGACGAAGGTGGATGTCTACCCTATAGTCATTTCAGATCATACATCACTTGAACTAAAGATAAACTGGGGACCAGAGCAACCCCAATTAGCCACATGTTGCCTTGATGGCCTTCTATTAGAAGACCCACAGTTTTGTACTTGGCTAGGCCCAGAAATAGCAGACTATTGGGAGAACAATGACAATAGGGAGGTTTCAGACTCCACTCTCTGGGAGGCCTTTAAGGCCACCATCAGAGGAAGGATTATTTCCTTTACCAGTGCCAGACAGAAACATAGAGAGATGAAACAGGATGCCCTGGAAAAGAGACTGGCTAGACTAGAGGCCCAATACAAATCCCTTTCCTTGGGGGACACACCCCATACCCTAATAGCTCAATTGACCAGTGCCAGGGTCCAACTCAATGCCCACCTAACCAGGCAAGCAGAGTTAAACCTCAGGCGGATGTCACATTCATGCTAGGAGGGGGGAGAGGGCTAGCAAACTTCTAGCTTATCACCTTAAATGTAGACAGCCTGCTAGAATAATCCATGGCCTAAAGAATGGGAAAGGGGTGCTGACGAACTCCCAGAAGGGGATCAGTGAGACCATGGGCCAGTTTTATGAACGCCTCTATTCCTCCACCATCCCCACCAGATCCCATAGTAGAGGCATTCTTGGCTAACATCCTGATCCCATGAATTGCTACCTCCATGGCCTCCCCATTGGACGAGCCATCGACAGAGAAGGAAATCTTGACTGCCATTAAGTGAATCCCCACAAGTCTCCAGGGAAAGATGAGCTTCCCATATACTTCTGTCAGGTGCCAGGAGCTGAGATATCTGGATATTTACTATGGGCCTTCAGAGATTCCCTGGAGAAAGGAGCCCTCCCCCCACCATGAGAGAAGTGGTAATAATGGTACTCTCCAAAAAGGTAAGGACCCACAAAATCCAGGCAGCTATAGGCCAATTTCTCTTATCAATGCCGATGCCAATATTTTGACCAAGGTCCTGGCAGGTCAATTGGAGAAGCTCCTCTCAGGCCTAATCTACCCTGCACAAGCAGGCTTTGTCAAAGGCAGAGTAGGGCTCTGATCACTCTGATTCATGAAGCCCAATCCTACCACACTCCAGTGGCAACACTCACTGTGGACTTTGAGAAGGCCTTCAACTCGGTCAAATGGTCCTACTTGACGTACACCCTGGAGTGAATGGGCATAGGTTCCACCTTCAGGGCTTGGGTTAGGCTCTTATACTCATCTCCGATGGGGTCAAAACTCACCAACAAAATTATGTCCCCAGCATTTAGCTTTCACAAAGGCACAAGGCAAGGGTGCCTATTGTCCCCTCTTCTGTTTGTACTAGCGACTGAGCCACTGTCCATAACAGTCTGGGAAAATAGGGGCATACTGGATACTGGGTATAAATATGTGGAGGCTCAACCCTCAAAACATTTCTTTATGCTGATAACCTCCTAACCACTACAGTCTATACACTTCAGGTCATCCAGACAATACTGGATATCTTAATCAAGTTTATGGCAGCATCAGGACTGAAGGTGAATCAGGTGAAAACCGAGGTTCTGCCCCTAAATAAGGCTTGTATGGAACAAGCCTTCATCTCACAAAGTCTGAAATGGTCTCCTGAAGGCATTAAATATCTGGGGATCATCATCCACTCCAACATCTCTAAATTAATCTCAACCAATTTTATGAGTCACCTGGAAGGAATTAGGAGTGACCTGTACAGACTGAAACCCCTGAATTGTCATTTGGCAGGGGAAAATAGACTCGGCCAAGATGATGATTGCCCCCAGAGTGCTATATTTCCTTGCCCATCTCCCCACTCAAATTCCATCAAATGGTTCCAGAAAATTGATGCCCTGGTTGGAAGATTCCTATGGGAGGGATGGCCACTGCACTTTACTAGACAGAAACTGCACCAGCACTGGAACGGGGGGGGTGGGGTTTACTCTGATTTCAAGGGTATCATTTGGCCTTTACTATGGCACAAACGGTCAAATGGTTTCTACCAGTTGGTAACTCCTCTCTTACCTGGGTCCCACTTGAAGCTTCACTGGTCGGATCCCCTTCCCCAGTCACTCTGATATATACAAATAAGAGACTCACAAGGGCCCTGGCACCACCTATCTTGTTATCCATCAAGTACTGGGAATAAATTCCACTCACTATTCCAAGCTACTCTAATTCCATGGGAATTTATGCCCCTGTGGAAAAACCAGCTCACCAATGTGGGCAAAGAAGTCATCCACTGGCACATCTGGGCAACCCGGGGGATCAAACTGGTATAGGATTTAATGGTCCCAGGCTCCAACACATTGGATGCTTTTAAAGCTATGAGAGGGCAATACTAACTCCCCTTCAACCATTTATGGAGGTACTTGCAGATTAGGGATGCCATTACACAGCCGGTGCTTCCCATTCTGACATCAAGCACCTCCCTGGACCCCTACCTGCTGAATCTATAGCAGAAATTGGAAAAAGGCCAGGCAAGCTGGATTTACAAAGCTCTATGTGATGTGATCCCTGACTTGACTCTCTCTGCCAAGATCCATTGGGAGCAAGAGATGGGCATCCACATCTCATACCAATAGTGGGCCAACTGCTGGGCCAGGATATACCACGCCTGCAGGGATGGTAGATCAAGGCTGATCAAAAACAAAACCCTGCTGAGGTGGTATTATACCCCGGCCAAACTCAAAAAACTAGGCCTTCTCAAGGAAGATTTATGCTGGTGATGTGGCCAGGCCAGGGCCCACCTGTTCCATGTCCTGTGGTCCTGCCCTGTGATTCGGCCCTTCTGGACAGCAGTAGTTGGTGTATGTAAGGAGGTGACACCACACCTAACTATTGACGCACCCCTGGTGTTGCTGAGCTGCAAACCTGAGGCCGTGCCCAAGTATAACCCAGGGGCCCAGATGGTCACGGCAGAAGGCACTGCAGCAAAGCATCTAATCTTGATGAGATGGAGGACAGTAGACTGGCTCTCCCTGGCAGAACTGCTATTGTCCTTGGCTATGGTAGCCTCATGAAAAGCTGTCTAGCTTTGCAACAGGCACGATGCCTAAGTTTGGCCTCTGCTGGCAGCCCTTCCTGCAGTCCGACTACTGTCATAAAGCTCTAAGAGACTTACAGTAAGGAGAGACCCCCTTAAGGTGTTGACCACCCCAACACCAACCTAACTCAACCTTCTTCTGTACTCAGAGAACATAAATCCTCATGTATGTACTGTACCTGTTTGCCATACTGTACATAATTACAGTTATGTTTGTTTCTTGAGCTTAACCCAATAGGCATTAACTTGGCAATTGCGTAATAGATAAGGTCTGAGTATCCACCTACCACCGTTATGCATATTTCCTTGTCACTGAAGAATGATAAGGCAGATGGACCCAGCTTCCTTGAGCCCCCAAGGCAATGGATTAAAGTTACATGTAAAGCTGTTCGATGGAAAACACAATCTGTAAAATGTCTCAACTAGCCCAAGGTCTAATCTCTGTAAGGTGAGGAGCTGGCCTATGCTGCTCCCAGACAGTTATTTCTGCTATGTATCATGATAATATATTATATATGTTGTGGCATTGTCTCAATTAAACTTTTCAACTTGAAAAAAAAGAATGCAATGCATTCACATTATTAGGAGAGTTATTTTTACAAGTGAGCTATAAAGCAAGGCGTGCAAGTTTTGCACTCAATTTCACAAATCTGCACATGGGTTTATGGAAAGAACAGTTTCTGTATAATGCAGTGAATAATCCTTTTTTTGAACAAAAGTCATCTGCAAAAGATATATTGATGACTGTTTTATGGTATGGCAAGGGATAATGGAAGAATTGAACCTCTTTGTGAAATATCCAGTATCCACAAACTTCAAGTTGAGGTTTTCTGTGAACTCCAGTTTATCCCACATTTCTTTTTTGGATGTATGTATCATCAAAAATGCAATGAGTGGTATCGATACAAATTTGTACCACAAGCCTATGGACAATAATATCATCTAATATTAGATCCCACACAGGAAACAAGCCGTGGTCAAAGATCCAGTCCTGGTTCAGAAGAACACTGGGTAATACTAGACAGTGCTGTCGTATTCCCCCCCCCCACCCCGAAACCTTTTAGTTAAACTCATTACATGTGTTGATTTGTAAGTGTTATTTATTGGATGGTTCCTGTCTAGACTGCCAATTATGAATTTATGTATTTAAATGTCTTACGGTATGTTGTATTGTGTCTTGAACTATGTATCAAAGTGTTTTAATGTAAAAGGATCTCATTGTAAATGAGTTTTTATCTCAGTCGAGATTATCCTGGTATCACTCGATCAGGGGAGACCCGTGGATGTACTATTCCTGGACTTCAGCAAGGCATTTGATTCGGTCCCTCACAGGGGCCTACTGGAGAAGCTGAGGATGATGGGGGTAGGACCACTGATGGTTAGGTGGATTAGAAATTGGCTTTCTGAGCACACCCAGTGGGTAGTGGTGGGGGGGAGGTCTCATCTCCTAAGGAGGTCATTAGTGGGATCCCAAAGGGATCAGTTCTGGGGCACTCCTATTTAATGCCTACATCTCCGACATCAGGGAAGACATCAGGTGCGAAATGAGTCTCTTTGCAGATGACTCTAAGCTGGGGGCAGAGGTGGAGAGAGAGGAGGAGAGGATGGCCCTGCAAGGGGATCTGGATACTCTGGAAAGGTGGTCAAGCACCTGGAGATTGAAATTTAACTCCTTCAAGTGTAAGGTGCTATACCTAGGGTGAGGGAACCCCAAATATGTGTAAATCCTGTGGGGAGGATGAGTTGCAGGCTTTGGCAAGGGAAAAAGGCCTGGGAGTCCAGGTGGATGTCAACATGAATAACTTGGAGCAGTGTAGGAGGGCCGCGGTCAGGGCAAATGGGATGCTGGGCTACATCACCAGGGGATTACCTCGAGGAACAGGGAAGTGATTTTGCTGCTGTACAATGACCTGGTTAGACCACACCTTGAGTACTGTGTGCAGTTCTGGCTGCTGCACATAAGGAGGGACATCCGGCTCCTAGAGAGGGTTCAGAGGAGGGCAACCAAAATGATACGGGGACTGAGGGATAGGACATATGAGGAGCGACTGGAGGAGCTCAATCTGTTCTCTCTGGAGAAAAGAAGGACGGGGAGGATATGATTGAGGTCTTCAAATACCTCAAGGGAGTAAATAAGGTACACCAAGATGGGATCCTTTGGCTAAAGAAGGTTGGAGTCACCAGAGGGCACAGTTAGAAGATTGAGGGTGGGAGGCTTGGTGGGAAAGAAGGAGGAGGTACTTAACCAAGAGAGTGGAGGAACCATGGAATGAGCTGCCAGGGGAGCTGGTACAGATAGTTATGGTGGAAGGACTCAAGAGAGGATGGGACAGGTACAGGTGAAGGGTGAAGCAGAGGATGGCTTGCCCAGGTGGGGGGGGCAGGATCGGGGAAGGGGGAAGCATGAAAGAAGCCTGGAAGATGGCTACGGAACCCAATCAGGGTGCTGAGGCCCGAGCAGACTCGATAGACCATGGGGCCTACTATGCTGGTGTTTTTAGTATGCTAGTATGTTAGTATATAAAAATATGAATAAAACAGTTTACTACTACTACTACTACTACTACATAATGCAATGCTACTGACAAGCTCATGCTGTCCATGGCATACTTTCAGAGGGATACCCACAAGCCAGTTTACTCAGGTCAATAGGAATTTCAGTGCATCAAATATGTTTGAAGAGAATGTGGAAATACTAATTAGAAATTAGAGGGAGAGAGGTTACATAGAAGATTTCCAGAGGCCTAGGAAGAAGGCAGCAGATACAGACAGGGGCACACTGTTACAGGAAAGGCAGTCACATACAACTGATGGTAATAGGATTAATTTTGTCATTGCATTTGGTATTGAAGCTAATGTAATCCAAAGTATTCTGAAGAAAAACTTGACCTATTCAACAGACTGGACCAAAGTTACAGCCTTTTGTAATGCAGTTGCCCGTATTTTGTACAGCTGCTCCCAAAGCATAGGTGACGGAGTCACTCATAGTTAGCAACCTGTACCTAAAAGCAATACTTGGCTACTGCCAGGGGGTCATAAGTGTCAGAGGTGTAAAAGAGGTGTAAAAATTATGGTGTTATAAATCAGGTACAGAGCTTTTTGAATCCCTCCAATGGTGAAAATCTGCAGACAACTCATTTTATTTACTGTGACTCTACCTTTGTTGAGTATTTGGGCAATTGAGTATGTGGAGCCTGTTATGTGGGTCGAACCCACCATAAGGTGAAGGAGGGGGTGGATGAACACATGCTGACTGTCACAAATTGGAATTTAAATTATGTGATAGCTAAATACACCTTGAACCCTATTAATAATAGTTCACATTCTTGGAGCTTTGTAGGTATTGAGAGGATTAGAGTGGGACCAAGGGGCGGTAATATTGATCTTTTACTAGCACACTGGGAATCCTACTGGATCCATAGACTGCATGCCACAGTCCCACAGGGCTTAATGATAGAATTGAAATCACCCCATTTCTGTGAGTCTACTGTTTCTTGTGGTCAAATGTCAATTGAATTTAAAAGACAGAATATATGGGATCTTTTTTGCAACATGCTTGAACCCGGATCCCTGTGATATGTATCAGTTCATTGTTTTAAGTGTCAGTGTGTGAGTTTTTAATCGCTATAACATATGGTTTATCACTTGCCACTTTTCTTTGTTTGCACATGTAAATGTATTATTAAGTATTCATAATTAGCAGCCCAATGGTACGAAGGGCTGAAGCATCTTGCCTTACCTCCTGCCACCCCGGCAACCCTTGTTTGTGGTATAAGCGGGTCGCTGTGGGTCGGCCAGTATGGGAGAGGATCAAGCATCTGGAGGACAGCTCTCCTCTCCTGAGGAGGGAGGGATGCAGGGGCTGGTGTCAGTCTGACATCTAGTGGTGGCTGGGTGCTGGCATGCAAGGCCCCTCAAGCATGTAGGGGAGGTGAAGCAGTTGACCGGCTTGCTGTGGGCCGACACATGCACAGCACGGCCATTGCCGACATGGCATGCATCACCTATGGGAGAAGAAAGAAAATTGTGGAAAAAAACAGCCAGGCGTGTTGGATGACTGTTGACTCTCGCAGGGCCCCGTCCTCAGCAGGAGAAACCCTCCCAGAACTGGATCTTACTCAACTGGGATGCGGGAGTCCCCGCTACCCTGCCATGGAGGGCATAACCATGGGAGAAGAAGGAAGAGGTCCTGCAGTGGTCGGGGGATGGGGCTGGGGGGTCGGCAAGAATGTGGGCCGACTGGACTGAAAATGAAGCATAAAGAATGTAAGGTAAAAAAAAAAAGTACTCTTAATTGGTTTGCAGATTTTTCCATCACTGTCACTTTAAGAATGGACTGTAAAAGTACACTGACAGACTGCCATGGTAGCCTTTTGAAAAAGTGTATTTACATGAAACATGAAGGTGTTTTTCGGCACCTGGATGTTACCTGTACCTTTGCTGCTGTATCATGAATTAAATTTGTCTCTGCACATTTATAATGTGTGAAGCATATCCTTCTTAGCATTAGAAGATGGACATGAGTGAGTGCACACAGTTTCTGTATTTCTTATTCTAGAGATGATTTTGAGCAGAGGCTGGTAGTGGGCTGAACCATCAGTGAACTCCTACACCAGGCAGAAAGGTCTTGGGCAGATGGAAAAAGGACCAGGCAGCTGATAAGTAGAAATGGAGGTAAAAACAGAAATAAAAAATACAAAACAAAGTCAATATGATGCTTGGACACATCAAGTGGGGAACTCAAAAATCATATATTGTCATAGTACAAGGCATCAACGAGGCATGACTTGGAGTGCATATTTTTACTAGTTCTGGATACCATTCTAGAAGAAAGATCTTTGGACTTTGGAAAACATTTTGAGGAGATTAGCAAGGATGATTAAGGGCACAAGTAAGCTGGAGTACAACAGACAATAAAGCAGATTAATCTTTTTTATGTGGAGAAAGGGCAAATGAGGGGGTACAGTATGATTCAGGTATTTAAAATAATGAAGGGTATAACTGAGAAAACAGATGTTTGTTATAAGCCAGGAGAAGAGAACAAGGGATCAAGTGCTGAAGCTTAGAAGAAAATGACATTACAGAAAAATTATTTAATAACTCAGGTTCCACCTCGGATCTTCCCCCAAAATGCTCTGTATTGCTTTGAATGGTTTAAGTACTGTTTTAGCCTATGTGACTATTAACATAGAAACATAGAATTTGACATCAGATAAGGACCACTTGGCCCATCTAGTCTGCCCATTTCCCTACCTAATGGATAAGCTACAGATCCTAGCTAACCAACTGCCTACTTCCTCCTACCCTCATGCATTCTTGAATTCCCCTACTGTTTTTGACTCCAAGACCTCCTCAGGAAGGCTATTCCATGCATCCACAACCTTCTCCATGAAACAAATACTTTGTCACATTATCTCTGAGCCATCCCTCCTCTATCTTCAAATTGTGCCACCTTGATCTTGCACATCTCTTTTTCTGAAAGATGCTATCCTCTTGGACTTTGTTGATTCCCTTGAGGCACTTTAACGTTTTTATCATGTCCCCCTCTCCTTCCTTTCCTTGAGGATATAATTATTAAGCTCCTTTAGTCTCTCTTTATGTGGCTTCTGGTGCAGACCCTGCACCATTTTAGTTGCCCTCCTCTGGACTGCCTCCATCCTGTCTATGTCCTTGCAGAGATGAGGTCTCCAGAACTGCATGCAGTACTCCAGAAGGGGTCTCACCAACTGTCTGTACAGAGGGATAACAATTTCTTGTTTTCTACTGGTGATACCTCTCCCTATACATCCTAGTATCCCCCAGCCCTCCTTACTGCCTTCTCTCATTGCTTGCCCACCTTTAGGTCATCTGATATGACTACCCCAGATCCCTCTCCATTTTTTGTTGTTGTTAGTATCTCACCCCTCCCCCATTCTGTACTCCTCCCCTGGGTTTTTGTTTCCCATGTGCCTTACTTTGCACTTCTTTGCATTGAATCTAAGCTGCCATACATTTGACCATTCCTCCAACCTTACCAAGACCCTTCTCATCCTTTCCACCCCACTTTGTGTAACAACACTGCTGCAGATCTTTTTGTCATCTGCAAACAGGCATACTTTTCCTTCCAGTCCCTCCGCAATGTCATTTATAAAGACATTAAAGAGGACCGGTCCCAGTACTGTACCCTGCGGTACCACGCTAGTAACCCCCCTTTCTTTACAGCGGAGTCCATTTGCTATTACCCTCTGCGTCCTGCAGTCCAGCCAATGTTTTACCCAGGCTACCATCTTGGGACCCACTACAAGGCTCACTAACATGTATATTAATCTTTTGTGTGGGACTGTGTCAAATGCCTTGCTAAAGTCTAGGTAGGCCATGTCCATAGCCCCTCCCTGGTCTACTACTTTGGTCACCCAGTCAAAGAAATCTATTAGATTCATCTGACATGACCTTCCCACTGTGAATCCATGCTGCTTTGGATCCTGTGACCCGCTCACCTCTAGGTACTAAATAATTCTTTCCTTCACAAGGGATTTCATCATTTTCCCTACCACTAAGGTCAAACTAACAAGTCTGTAGTTTCCTGCCTCTGCCATGCTCCCACTTTTGTGAAGTGGAATGACAACTGCCGTCCTCCAGTCCTCAGGTACCACCTCATCCTCCCATGATTTGTTAAAGAGGTTAGTCAGTGGTGTCACTAGTTCTCCCCTTAGTTCTTTTAAAATTATGGGGTGAATCCCATCAGGCCAATTGCTTTCGCCACCTTCAGTTTTTAAGAGTTCTTTCAGAACCCTTTCTTCTGTGAATTTTATTTTTTTATTTCTATTTTAGTCTTTGGTAACCAGGTAAGGCCCACTAGGCACAAGTGCCTGTTTTCAGGTGCGACTTGGGAGCACTGGCGGTTAAGTGACTTGCTCAAAGTCATACAGTATGCAAGTGGAGGTTGTGAGAATAAAACTCAGGTCTGGTCTGCTGGATGTATCAAGCTCGTTCACACCTTGTTCCTCTAACCTCTAGGCTATACTGCCAGCCAGTGCCAGTAGATGGACTGGTATGGACCCACCTATCCAGAGCATTTCTACTGTTTGGTTTAGGTACCTTTCCCTCCTCTTCTTTTGTGAATACTGAGCAGTATTCATTCAGTATCCCTGCTTTTTCGCTATCACCCTCTACCCACATTCCTTCCCCTTTATTAAGCCTCAGTATCCCTCCCTTGGTCTTTCTTCACTCCCTAATGTACCTATAAAAGGCTTTATCCCCCTTCTTAACAGAGTTGGCAAGCTTTTCCTCAGTTTGGGCCTTTGCTGTTCTGACTGCCTTCCCTGCCTCCTTCTGCTTTAACTGATACAGTTCTCTGTACTGCTCCTTTTCTGTTTCCTTATATTTCCTGAATGCTATCCTTTTCCTCTTAACCTTCTCCGCTACCTCTTTTGAGAACCATAGTGACTTTTTCCTTTGTTTTGTTTTGTTGATTTGCTTTACGCAAAGGCTTGTTGCCTCTGTGTTGGCAGTTTTGATTTTTCCCCATTGTTCTTCCACCCCTTCTTCTTGCCTGTTTGCTAGTGCTTTTCTGAGGCACTCTCCCATTTCACCAAAGTCAGCCCTCCTAAAGTCCAACACCCTGATTTTGTATGGCTTGATTCTACAGCTGTGTTTATTGTGAACCACACTGTTTGGTGATCGCTTGTTCCCAGGTGGCTATCCACTTCTAAATCTGAGATCCTCCCATCATCCCCATTTGAAAGTACCAGATCTAAGATTGCTCCCTCCCGAGTGGGTTCCAACACTGACTGTCTGAGGCATGCCCTCTGTAGGGCATTGAAAATGAACCTGCTCTTGGATGTGGCTGCAGTAAAGGTGCTCCAGTTAACATCTGGCATATTCAGGTCCCCCATCAACAATATCTCTCTTTTTTATGCCATTTTAAGGATTCCTTCTATCATTTCTTTGTCCATTGCCTCCCCGTGAGATGGGGATCTGTAACAACCCCTCTGCGGATTGTGGTGCCATTTCTTGTCTCCAGGGTGACTCATAGTGCCTCCTCCCCTCCCTGTTTACCCTTTAGCTCTGTTGCTTTGATTCCTTCCCATATGTAGAGAGTTATTCCTCCTCTTTTACCCTCCCTGTCCCTCCTGTAGATTGTGTACCCTGGTATGGTATGCAGTCATGGTTCTCTGTGTACTATATTTCTGTGACTGCCATGATATCCAGGCATCCCTCTTCCATCAAGGCCACTAGTTCAGAGAGCTTGTTACCCAGACTATGGGCATTGGTACTCATCGCCCTCCATTTTTTGATGGCTTTATCCCTTTTAGGTCCATCCCTGTCCTTATTACCATTGCCTTTTTCTGGATTTACCCCTGCCCAGTCCCTATCGACTTCTCTACCTTTGTGTCTACTTTGCTAACTACCTTGTTTTGTGGGCAGCTTGGATTTTCCTGCTTCTCTCCAGTGCCTCCCCCCTTTGTCTGGTTTAAATGCTTGCCAATGAAGCATTTAAACTTATCACCTAGGATCCCCTCCCAGACAGATGCAGACCATCATTCCAGTATAGGCCTGTATCCCTCCAGTTGGATCCCCAGTCCAGACGAAGCCAAATCCCTGAGCTCTGCACAAGTTTTTTAACCAGTCATTGAATCCCATGGTGCAGAGTACCCAATTCTCACCCATGCCATAGATAGGCAGCACGTCCGAGAAAGTTACCATGCGTGTTACTTGTCTAAGGCCCCTCCACAACTCCACAAACTCCTTCTGCACTGCTCTGATCCCATTCCCAGCCAGGTCATTTGTCCCTAGGTGGACAATGACATCCAGCTCCCTCCCCTGTGCAGCTGCTCCTGTGACGTTGAGGATATTGATCTCTGTTTTGGTGCTTGGTGACCATAATTGGTTCTATGTCATAACGGTGACTGCCAAAAGGTAATCACCATTACGGGGAAGTCACAGAGCTAAAAATCAGTTTTGGTGCTGTGACTCCCTGGTGCACAGCAAAACAGCACTGGGGACTTACATTTTTAACGTTTTATGCAGGGAGCTACACCCCACACACCCCCATTTGGGGCTTCACCCACCACGCCCCCCTACTTAAGGATTCTCAACTCTGTGTTATATACTGCAGCTGGAAAAAATCAGAGTCTTGATGAGAAAGAACTATAAGCTGTGATATAGACAAGCTGATTTCTCACAGAGAAAGATTCCCCTACTTCAATTCAGCACTGAAACTCAAATGATCACTTTTATAAGAAGAGAATGATAGGCTGTAAGCTAATCTATCTAAACACAAACCACAGACTGAGTCTGAAAGAACCTGACAGCAAACAATTAACTCTACAGCCTGCTGTGACTGGGCATCTGAAGCAGCAAGCTACAGTACTCCAATATGATGTCATCACTCTCCAAGCCTGACTGAGAGAGACAGAAATAACTCCACTGTAGGGGCAGGTTAACAAATGCTGATTTAAAGAGCACCACAAAACCAAACAGCATGAAGATTCCAGGTAACACTAATCATGACACAGGGACTTGACTTCAAGCTTTATTAACAATATGCAAAACCTTTGCACATGATCCTTAATCAAGTACAAGAGGGAGTAGTTGAGGCTCATCAATCACAGCTTATAAGACCTCTTTTATTTACAAAAGGTCAGGCTTATGCCAGAGGCCCTGGTGCAAGAACTGATGCAGTTAAATGTTTAGAGTTTGTGTATAATGTGGAATATGCTTGTTTATTTTGTGAGGTATGTGTGTGTGTGCTTGCATGCATGTATGTGTTTGTATTGTGCAGCATCTGTGTATACATTGTTTAACATGTATTGTATATATGTCTTTTACTATAGAAAAAATGATACATCCATACCCTGGTGCTGCTCACTACTATGGGTACTTTGACTTGTTTTCTGTGAAAATCCAAAACTTCTAAGGCTCCAAATTTGTAAGTCATTTCAATTTTTTAGATGTCATAATACTTCCCAGGTCCCATATTTTGGAAGTCAAAGTTGTCCAAAGATATATAGTAGAGTAGTTTTGGAAGTTCATATAAAATATTATTGGCAAACTATAAACTTATGTTCAGGAAAGTCAACCATTTTAACATCCACGCCTAAAATTTTGGAAGACTTTCCCATTTGAAAGTCAAATATTTTCTTCCCCTAATTCTGAGAGATTTTTACTTGTTTTTGAAAGTCAAATTTGCACAATGGAGTTACCTGAAGCCCTGCACCACTGCCCAAAACTGTCCCACAAATCATCTCCATGGTACATACCAAGATTCACAAAACTTGGGCACAGGATGAGACAGTAGACAGAACAGTTCTTGTGAACATATGGATTTTTTTATTTTTTTGTTATGTATAGTTGATTGTGATGCAAAATCTCAGATGGATCAGTTCCATCTACTTATGCAGCAAATGTGCAAGATCAGCAAACACTAAAGTTTGGAGAAGAGCACTGAGATGGACAAAATGGCAACCCAGTGCTTTGTCTCCAATCAGTAAGGCTTTGTCAGGGATCACTGTGCATCCCTTACCCAAGAAGACTGCCATATTAACAGTAGATTAGCATTCAGATTACCTTCTGACTGCAAAAAATGAATTCCTTAGTAATATTTTACCAGTCAGTTAGTTTAGCCTTCAGTTTAGCAGTCATTTCAGGCAGATGCTAATGTTAAATACTAACATGTTTACTGTTATCAGTATTTAACCTTCAGTTTAACACTCATTCTGACCCGATGCTAATGTTAAATACTGCTAACATATGCCGGCCCCGGTGCAGCAGTTGATTTGCTCTGCGACACCAGCGAGGTTCGGAATGGACTCGGGTCACTGTAGGGTCGGCCGGGGGGAGAAGGCTGGAGTGTCCAGCGATGGCTCACCTTCTCCGGGGGAGGGGGAGGTTATGGCCCGGTGCTTGCTGGCCCCTGGTGGAGGCAGGGGGCATGGCATGACATCAGGCCTTGATGTCTAGGGGGGGAGTGGTGGACGTTGGCTCAAGCCATGCTGTCTGTAGCATGCCACTCCTCAGGGAGAAAACAGAGAAAATGGTGCCTTGGTGGGGTCAGATGACGGCCTTCCGGACCCTCATTACGGAACTCCTGGACCCCTATCACCACCTCAGCAGCACCCAGGAGCACTGGTATAGCTATACAGGCTCTTCCCCAATGAAGGTAAGGGACCCTCCCGATGCAGGGATACATCGGGCTTACCTGGGCTGGCTCCAATATGGGGTGGTGGGGTTGGGGGTTGCTGAGTGAGTTTGGTCCATGCAGGGCCCAAAGGAGAGACCAGACTAAGATGCAGGTGGGAGTATAAAGAAATAATGCAAAAAAAAAAAATACTGCTAACATGTTTAATGACAGTCATTAGCAAATCAGAAGCAGTATAAAGGTTTCTCAGAACAATAGCAGCAGTGCATGGACAGCAACCTAAAATAAATACAAAGAGTTACTCAAGATCGAGACATATGACTCCACAAAATCTTCAACTGGACCATAAAACACACATAGTTTTTCAAGTACCTTCTTTTCATTAAGCAAACAATTTATTGATACCCATGTTGACAGACTTTCGCAGAGTTGGAAAATATCCATACTCCATGAGCACCTGTGCAGAACACAACTGAATCAGTAAAAGTTGTTGAAATCAGAACCATGGAAATTGGCAGCAGAAAAGGACCCTTCAGCCCATCAGGTCTGTCCCTCCTCCTCCCACTTAGAATTCCTCCCAGTAACCCCATGTGCCTGTCCCATGCTTTTCTGAAGCCTGCCACAGTATCAGCCCCCACCACTTCCTATGGCAGCCTTTTCCAGGATTCCACCACTCTCTCGGTGAAGATGTTTACAAACATTTTTTCAAATTACTTTTTTTGCTATGCTTAAGAATAATTCAGAACAGTTTAGAGCAGATTAACAGAATTTTTTAAATCTTTAAATGATTAAATGCAAACATTATAATAAGACTGAACCCACCAGCCCACTTGTGCAGAGGGAGAGGCCAGATGTGTTTAGTTCCTGTCACCAGGGTTCCCACCAGACCGAGTGGGCAGGCAGCCAGAGGGGGTGCACTGTCCACCAGTCCCCTGAGGGCAGTGCTTTGCAATGCCAGATCGGTTAGAAACAAGACTGCAATTATAGTAGACTTGGTTTCTTCAGCTGATCTGGCTTGCATTATGGAGACTTGGATTGGTGAGGAAGCTGGCCCAGTTTTAGAGGCTGCCATCCCATCTGGGTATACCATAGTGCACTGCCCCAGAGTGAAACGCAGGGGTGGGGGGGTAGCCATCTGTTTTATATCTGAGCTGGGCTTCACCGTGCACCCAGCGAGAACACCTTATTCCTTTGAATGTGTGGCCATTCGTGGGGGTCCGGGCACAGGCTGCTTGATTCTCCTGATTTACCGCCCCTCTGGGGTGGCGGGAGATTTCTTGCAGGTAGTGACTGATTTCATAGTTGGTGAAACATTGGAGGCCCCCAGATGTTTGGTGTTGGGAGACTTCAATGTTTGGGCAGAGGATGAATCCTCTTGGCTTGGTTACAACTTCCTCCAGATGATGTAATCTCTGGGCTTTGGCAGGAAGTTTCTTCCGCGACCCATCAGGGTGGCCACATGTTGGATTTGGTGTTCTCACTGGGGCTTGAGATAAATAGTCTCAGCATTGATAGGGTCATTTGGTCCGATCATTGCACGGTGAAGTTCCAATTCGGGGCCCCCCCGGTAGCCCTCTCCCTGCAGGGATGGTCAGTTATCGCCCTTTGACCCCAAGGGTTTTTTGGTGGTGACTGACCTATCTAGTGTGGACAGTGCATGCGTTGGGGGTGTGTGCGCAGCAGTGGATGCCTCTAATAAGGTGCTTTCTGGTGAGCTCGACTCCCTCGCACCAGTCCGTGTATGACCCAGGTCTTCTCACTTGAGGTCCCCTTGGTATGATGGGGAGCTCAAGGTGAGGAAGAACTTGGGTCAGAGATTAGAGCACTGCTGGCAGAGGTCCGGCCTGGAGGTGGACAAACTGGCCCTGCGTGTGCACTATTGTGCATATCAGGGGGTAATCAACTGTAACAAGGCAGAATTCATGTCCAGGGAGATTGCCGCTGGACTTTCGGACTGTGGAAAGGCGTCTTCATCCTTCCTGTCTACAGCCAACGGTAGCTTTTTCAAGCGCATTATGCAAGGAGTTTGCTCGGTTCTTCTCAGACAGGGTGTCTGCCATCAGGCAGGAGGTTCCGCCAGTGGACCAGAATCTGGTCGACAGTGGTCACCATGGGTGACCAGAGAGCACTCCACCTGGTTGGGGTGAATTTAGACCGGTGGAGGTGGCTGAGGTCAGTGAGATTGCTTCCAAGCTGTGGCACATCTTTTGTGAACTGGACCCGGTGCCAACTCGTTTCTTAATGAGATGTGTTGACTCCGTTGGCCCAGTGTTTGCCTTGATTGTCTGGTGTTCCCTGTCAGAGGGGGTCTTTCCTGATGTCTTGAAGGAGGCATTAGTGAGACCCCTTCTGAAAAAACATCGTTGGACCCTGACGTCAAGGAAAATTACCGTCCTATCTCCGATCTCCCATTTTTGGGTAAGATTGTTGAGAAGGTGGTGGCGCTTCAGCTTGAGGAGCAACTCATGGCCTTATGATTTGTATTGAGCCGGCTTCAGTCTGGGTTTCGTGCGAGGCATAACACAGAAACTGTGCTAGTTCGAGTGCATAATGACCTCCTTAGGGCTAGAGATCGAGGGAAGGGGACAATTCTTGTTCTCCTCGATCTCTCTTCAGCATTTGACACGGTGGACCATCGAGTGTTACTTGACCACCTAAGGGAATTCTGTGGACTTGCCAGCACCGTTATCTGCTGGTTTGAGACTTTTTTATCTAACAGGAGGCAGAGGGTAGTGATGGGGAATTTCTCCTCTTCCCCAGTCAACCTGTCATGTGGAGTTCCCCATGGTTCAGTTCTGCCACCGATGTTGTTTGCCATGTACATGCTACCCTTGGGAGTGATCACTAGGAAGTACAGTCTGGGTTTTCACTGCTATGCAGATGATACCCAGCTGTATCTTTCCTTTGCCCCTGGAACATCTTGCGCACTAGAAGTGCTTAACAGCTGCCTAGCTGAAATCAATGACTGGATGGCCTCCAGCTGGTTGCGACTGAACCCCAGTAAGACAGAGGTACTGGTGGTGGAGTCGAACAGAGGGCGTGATAGGTTGGCCTCTGGTGCAGAGACAGGACTTTGTCTTGGCTCTGTACCATTGAAGGCCTCCTCTAGGGTGCAAGATCTTGGTGTTATTCTTCACAGCGGTTTGACACTTGAGTTTCAGGTGGTGTCTGTTGTCTGTACCAGTTTCTATCATCTGAGGAATATCACCAGGATAAAGCCCCTAGTTCCACCACTGGACCTCCCCACTCTGGTGCATGCCTTCGTGACGTCCCGGCTTGGCCACTGTAATGCACTCTATCTTGGGGTCTCTGGGGTACCCTGCGCTGACTGCAGCTGATGCAGAATGCAGCAACAAGGCTGTTGACAGGACAGTCCAAATATTGTCATATTACCCAGGTGCTGCGTCATCTGCACTGGCTGCCGGTTAGGTGGAGGGTTCTCTTTAAAGTGGGTTTGCTCACCTTTAAGACCCTACATGGCCTGGGCCCTAGATACCTGAAGGACCTTCTTGCACCTGCTGTCTCGGTCCGCTCCCTCCACTCCTCCTCTAGGGACCTCCTAGCAATTCCCAGGACGAGGCTAAGAACTGCTGGTGACAGAGCATTTAGTGTTGCTGCCCCAATCCTGTGGAATTCGCTTCCTCTAGCTGTTAGGGAGGGCCCATTTGTTGAGGTTTTTAAGGCCTGCCTCAAGGCCTTTTTGTACAATCAGGCCTTCCTGGACTATATTTGTTAGTCTTTACCTGTCTTTTTAAAAAAGATAAATTTGTTGTTAATTTAGTTTTAGAGACTTTAAATGCAGCTGAAGTTGAGGGTAGTTATTTGTATAGCTAATTTTGTTTTAATTTGTTCAGAGTATTGTATTTAATGGATTGTTATTGTGATATGTTGTATTTATTAATTGCTGTACAGTGCCCAGAGCCTCCAGGATGGGCATCTTTTTAAATAAAATGTGCCTTGCCTTGCTATAGTGACCATCTGTGTCACTGACAACCCCAGGAGGGTAAGCTGAGATGATGGAAACCTCCCACTCTTCCCAGCACCATAGTAGCAATTCTGCTATGAAGCAGCACCCCGGGAGGGGGGTTGAGCCGCGGTGCTTGGGTGGAAAGGGGAGCAGGTGATGTTTGGTGGGGTAGTGGTAGGGTATGGGCAACCTATGTGGGTCAGGTAGGACCCCTCCAAATCAAATTTTAAGATTGAACTACTTTACAAAGTATAACAATGCGGGCCAACATGCCGGCACAATGGTAGTGACTGCTTGCGACACTGACGATATGAGTTCGGTAGTGAACTCAGTCTGTTGAAAGACAGGGCAAGGGGATGTGGAGAAAGATGAGCATCCCAAAGACTGCTCTCTTTCTCTGGAGTGCAGCAGGCATTGGCGCCCCGCAGACACTGACTCCTGGTAATGGAAATCTGACTAGCTCCTCTCTACAACTTGCTGTCACAGAATTGATACTGGAACACTGTGGCCAAGCTTCAAGGCATGGTGACGTCACTGGAGACAGTTCTGCTGCAGATAGAGGAAGGGCTGGGGACCTTCCTAGGTCACAGTCAGGCTTTGAAGAAGCTGATCCAGTTGGGCGGCCTGCCAGTAGAGTGGCAAGGCATCCTGGGTTCGGGAATGGACACAGGTGATCAGAGGGCTGGCTAGGTGGAAAAGGATTGAGCATCCAAGGGATGGCTCTCCTTCTTCAGGGGGAGGGAAGGCTAATGTCCAGCACAACAAAGACCTCTGGCAGAGGCAAACCTGCAACATTATAATAAGATTGAACTACTTTACAAAGTTTAACAATGTGGGCCAGCAACACTAGTGCAGTGGTTACAACCATTTGTAACACTGACGATATGGATTCAGTAGTGAAATCAGGCCATTTGAGGACTGGATGAGGGTGTATGGAGAAGGATGAGCATCCCAAAGACTGCTGTCTTTCTCTGGAGTGCAGCAGGCACTGCCACCCTGTAGAAACTGACCCCTGCTACTGGATACCCAACTAACAGCTCTCTACCACTTACCATTGCAGAACTGTTATGGGAATACTGTAGTGGAGCTTTGAGGCAGGGTGATGTCACTGGAGACAGTTCAGTTGCAGATGGAGGATGGGTTGGGGACCTTCTTAGGTCAGTGTCAGGCTCTAAAAAATGCTGGTCCAGTGCACTGGGCTGCTGGTGCAGCAGAAAGGCATCTCTGTGCAATGCCAAAATCCCAGTTCTGAGAACAGACTCAGGTATCAGAGGGCTGGCTGGGTGAAGAAAGATTGAGCATCCAAGGGACTGCTCTCCTCCAGGGGAAGGGGGAGCTAGTGTCTGGCATGACAGAGACCCCTGACAGAAGCAAACACACAATATTATAATAAGGCAGATGGCTCTACTGCAACTGGTGCCTAGATGTCTGGGAGGTGGAACAGACTTTGGGCTTGTCCCATGGATGTCATTGCACATTCCACCTCCAGGGGAATACTGCAGCAGCAAACATCTGATCCCCTAGCATGGCAACCCTGCTTCACTGCTGTTCCTACTGCCCTTTTTTCCCCACTGGGGAGTCCCGCTCCCATGGTCCCATCCTGGGGGGTGTGCTCTTTGTTGTCCATTGGGAGGGGGTGCCCGCCTGGCACCCTGACCAGGGGTATAAGTCAAAGGCTTGATAGGATGGTGCGAAGCAGGGGCTAAGCTCCCATGGCAGGGATTTGGGGCCTGGGTCAAAACAAAAGCTGATCTGAGCAACAAAGGTGGAGCTGGATGTTATCTCCATTGCACTGCAAGCTGTGGTCACATAGGTGGTCATTTAGGTGGCAGTAGTGCAGCAGAAGCAGTGACCCACCCTCTGATATGCTCAGTCCTCCTCCTCCCAGCTGGCTCCTAATGATGAGGGCTCACTTCTGAACCTGAGTCACTGGCATTGTGAGTGATAGCACTACTGCTGTGCCAATGAGCTGGTCCTGAGACCATTTTTATAATTTCTTTTGTTGTAGTAGGTTCACATATCTGGCAACAGCATTCCTCTTTTCTCCCATGACAGAGAAGTCCTCACGGGGTAGCAGTAGAGAGTAAAAAAAGGTAGCATGCATTATCAGCTTGGCTCTGCAAAGTAAGTATTTACACTTTTGGGGTATTGCAAAAGTGAAAGACACAGGTATCCTGTGAAAAGAGCGAGCGCAAAACAGCGAGGAAACACAGACACTGACTCCTGGTAATGGATATCTGACTAGCCGCTCTCTACCACTTGCTGTCACAGAACTGATACTGGAACACTATGGCCAAGCTTCAAGGCACGGTGACATCACTGGAGGCAGTTCTGCTGCAGATAGAGGAAGGGCTAGGGACCTTCCTAGATTACAGTCAGGCTTTAAAGAAGCTGATCCAGTTGGGCGGCCTGCCAGCACAGTGGCAAGGCATCCTGAGTTTGGAAATGGACACAGGTGTCAGAGGACTGGCTAGGTGGAAAAGGACTGAGCATCCAAGGGATGGCTCTCCTTCTTCAGGGGGAGGGAAGGCTAGTGTCCAGCACAACAAAGAGCTCTGGCAGAGGCAAACCTGTAACATTATAATAAGATTGAACTACTTTACAAAGTTTAACAATGTGGGCCAGCACACTAGTGCAGTGGTAGCGACCACTTGTAACACTGACGATATGGATTCAGTAGTGAAATCAGGCCATTTGAGGACTGGGTGAGGGTGTATGGAGAAGGGTGAGCATCCCAAAGACAGCTCTCCTTCTCTGGAGTGCAGCAGGCACTGCCACCCTGTAGACACTGACCCCTGCTATTGGATACCCAACTAGCAGCTCTCTACCACTTACCATTGCAGAACTATTATGGGAATACTGTAGTGAAGCTTCGAGGCAGGGTGATGTCACTAGAGACAGTTCAGTTTCAGATGGAGGATGGGTTGGGGACCTTCTTAGGTCAGTTTCAGGCTCTGAAAAAGCTGGTGCAGTGCGCGGGGCTGCTGGCGCAGCAGAAAGGCATCTCTGTGCAATGCCAAAATCCCAGTTATGGGAACAGACTCAGGTATCAGAGGGCTGGCTGGGTGAAGAAAGATTGAGCATCCAAGGGACTGCTCTCCTCC
This sequence comes from Neoceratodus forsteri, assembly GCA_016271365.2. Taxonomy (NCBI): domain Eukaryota; kingdom Metazoa; phylum Chordata; order Ceratodontiformes; family Ceratodontidae; genus Neoceratodus; species Neoceratodus forsteri. The sequence continues at coordinate 1,649,971,570 of CM057450.1, forward strand.
AGGGGAAGGGGGGGGGCTAGTGTCTGGCATGACAGAGACTCCTGACGGAGGCAAATACACATTATAATAAGGCAGATGGCTCTACTGCAACTGGTGCCTAGATGTCTGGGAGGTGGAACAGACTTTGAGCTTGTCCCATGGATGTCATTGCACATCCCACATCCAGGGGAATACTGCAGCAGCAAACATCTGGTCCCCTGGCATGATGACCCTGCTTCACTGCTATTTCCACTGCCCTTTTTTTCCCCACTGGGGAGTTCCGCTCCCATGGTCCCATCCTGGGGAGGTGTGCCCTTTCTTGTCCATTGGGAGGGGGTGCCCGCCTGGCACCCTGACCAGGAGTATAAGCCAAAGGCATGATGTGATGGTGCAGAGCAGGGGCTAAGCTCCCATGGCAGGGATTTGGGGCCTGGGCCAAAACAAAAGCTGATCCAGGCAACAAAGGTGAAGCTGGATGTTATCTCCATTGTACTGCAAGCTGTGGTCACATAGGTGGTCACTTAGGTGGCAGTAGTGCAGCAGAAGCAGTGACCCACCCTCTGATATGCTCAGTCCTCCTCCTCCTCCCAGCTGACTCCTAATGATAAGGGCTCACTTCTGAACCTGAGTCACTGGCATTGTGAGTGGTAGCACTTCTGCTGTGCCAATGGGCTAGTCCTGGGACCATTTTTATAATTTATTTTGTTGTATAGGTTCATATGTCTGGCAACAGCATTCCTCTTTTCTCCCATGACAGAGAAGTCCTCACGGGATGGCAGTAGAGAGTAAAAAAAGGTAGCATGCATTATCAGCTTGGCTCTGCAAAGTAAGCATTTACACTTTTGGGGCATTGCAAAAGTGAAAGACACAGGTATCCCGTGAAAAGAGTGAGCGCAAAACAGCAAGGAAACAGGAGTGCTTCAAAAATAGTGAATTTCATTTTGACTACCTTGTGTTAATAGTGCTTGTTTGTTTGAGTTAGGAGAGTATCATTTAGCACTGTAGGGAGTACAGGTAGAGAGTAATGAGTCATCAGTGTCTGGGAAAGCTGTGCTGGCTCTGTAGCCTAGAGATTAGAGTCACCAGCTTTGTGAAGGGTTGCTGCACCCTGATCTGGGTTCGGATCTCAACATTACTGATTTTTTTGTTATGCACCCACCCTCCCTCCACATAGAAATATAGAAACATAGACTTTGACGGCAGAAAAGGACCGCTTGGCCCATCTAGTCTGTCCATTTCCCTACCTACAGGATAAGCTGCAGATCCTAATTAACCAACAGCCTATTTCTTCCTACACCCCACAATTGCCTTATGTCTGTCCAATGCATCCTTGAATACTCCTACAGTTTTAGACCCACAACCTCCTCAGGAAGGCTGTTCCATGGCGTCCACCACCCTCTCTGTGAAAAAATACTTCCTCACATTGCCCTTGAGCTGCCCCTACTCTATCTTCAAATTGTGTCCCCTTGTTCTTGCACATCTCTTTTTCTAAAAGATGCTACCCTCTTGGACTTTGTTGATGCCACTGAGGTACTTAAAAGTTTCTATCATGCCCCACCTCTCCCTCCATTCCTCAAGGATATACATATTAAGCTCTTTTAGTCTCTCCTCATACTGCTTCTCTTGCAGATCCTGCACCATTTTAGTTGCCCTCCTCTGGACCGCCTCCATCCTGTCTATGTCCTTGCGGAGATGGGGTCTCCAGAACTGGATGCAGTACTCCATATGGGGTCTCACCAACTGTCTGTACAGAGGGATAACAACTTCCTGTTTTCTGCTGGTGCTGACTCTCCCAATACATCCCAGTATCCCCCCCAGTCATCCCTACTGCCTTCTCACATTGCTTGCCAACCTTAAGGTCATCTGATATGATTACTCCCAGGTCCCTTTCCATTTTTGTTGTTGTTACTACTTCCCCCCCATTGTGTGATCTTTTCCGGGGTTTTTGTTTCCCAGGTGTGTTATTTTGCACTTCTTTGCATTGAATCCAAGCTGCCGTACTTCTGACCATTACTCCAACCTTGCCAAGACCCTTCTCATCCTTTCTACGCCTCCTTGTGTAACAACCCTGTTGCAGATCTTTGTGTCATCTGCAAAGCATACTTTTCCTTCCAGTCCCTCTGTAATGTCACTTAGAAAGACATTAAAAAGGACTGGACCCAGTACTGAACCCGGCAGTACCTCACTAGTAACTCCCCTTTCTTCAGAGTGGATTCCATTTACAATTACCTTCTGTGTCCTGTTGTCCAGCCAATGTTTTACCCAGGCTACCACCCTGGGACCCATTCCAGGACTGGTTAATTTATTAATCTTTTGTGTGAACTGTGTCAAATGCCTTGCTAAAGTCTACGTAGGCCATGTCCACAGCCCCTCCCTGGTCTACTACTTTGGTCACCCAGTCAAAGAAATCAATTAGATTCATCTGACATGACCTTCCCACTGTGAACCCATGCTGCCTTGGGTCCTGTGCCCCACTGGCTTCTAGGTACTCAACAATTCTTACCTTCAGAAGTGATTCGATCACTTTCCCTACCACAGAGGTCAAACTGACAGGTCTGTAGTTTCCTGCCTCTGTCTTGCTCCCACTTTTGTGAAGGGAAATCACATCTGCCTTCCTCCAGTCCTCAGGTACCACACCATCTTCCCATGATTTGTTAAAAAGGGTAGGCAGTGGTGTCACTAGTTCTCCCCTTAATTCTTTTAGAATTCTGGGGTAAATCCCATTAGGCCCCATTGCTTTGTCTACCTTCAGTTTTAGGAGTTCTTTCAGAACCCTTTCTTCTGTGAAAGGACTGGGATCGACCCCCCTATCCAAAGTGCTTCTGTTAATTGGATTAGATACCTCCCCCTCCTCCTCATTCATGAATACTGAGCAGAAGTATTTGTTCAGTATCCCTGCTTTTTCACTGTCCCTCTCTGCCCACCCGCTGTCCATTCTATTCAGCCTCACTATCCCTCCCTTTGTCTTTCTATGCTCCCTGCTGTACATATACAATGTTTTATCCCCCTTCCTAACTGAGTTGGCTATCTTTTCCTCAGTTTGGGCCTTTGTTATTCTGACTTCCCTCCCTGCATCCTTCTGCCTTAGCTGGTACAGTTCTCTGTCCTGCTCCTTCTGTGTTTCCTTATACTTCCTAAATGCTGTCTGTTTCTCCCTAACCTTCCCCACCACCTCTTTGGAGAACCATAGTGGCTTTTACTATCATTTTGATTGGTTTATTTGCTTCACACAAAGGCTTATTGCCTCTCTGATGGCAGTTGTGATGTTTCCCCATTGTTGCTCCACCCCTCCTTCTAGCCTGTTTGCTAGTGCTTTTCTAAGGCACTCTACCATCTTGCCAAAGTCAGCCCTTCTGAAGTCCAGTACCCTCACTTTTGTATGGCTTGACTCTGTAGCTGAGTTTATTGTGAACCACACTGTTTGGTGGTCACTTGTTCCCAGATGGCTACCCACGTCTAGATCTGAGATCCTCTCACTGTCCCCATTTGAGAGTATGAGGTCTAAGATTGCTCCCTCACGAGTGGGCCCCAAAACTAGCTGTCTAAGGCATGCCCCCTGTAGGGCATTGAGAATGGTCCTGCTCTTGGATGTGGCTGCAGCAAAGGTGCTCCAGTTAACATCTGGCATATTCAAATCCCCCATCAACAGTATCTCCCCTTTCTCTGCCATCCTAAGGATGCCTTCTATCATATCCTTGTCCATTCCCTCACCCAGATATGGGGGTCTGTATACAACCCCTGTACGGATTGTGGTGCCATTTCCAGTCTCTAAAGTGACCCACAGTGCCTCCTCTCCTCCCTGTTTACTCTTTTATTCCATTGCTTTTATCCCTTCCCTTACATAGAGAGCTACTCCTTCCCCTCTTCTCCCCTCCTTGTCTCTCCTGTAGGTTGTGTACTCTGGTATGTTAACATCCCAGTCTTAGTTCTCTGTTACCATGTTTCTGTGACTGCTACGATATCCAGGCATCCCTCTTCCATCAAGGCCACCAGTTCAGGGAGCTTGTTGCCCAGACTATGGGCTTTGGTACTCATTACCCTCCATTTCTTGATGGCCTTACCCCTTTTTGCCCCATCTCTGTCCTTATTGCCTTTGTCATTTTCTCAATTTACCCCTGCCCTTCTCCCTATCAATGTCTCTGTCTTGGTGTTTACCTCACTTACTACCTTGATTTGTTTTGGGGGGCTAGGATTTCCCTGCTCCTTTCCAGTGTCTCCCCCTTGGTTAGTTTAAATGCTTGCCAATGAAGCATTTAAACCTATCACCTAGGATGCTGGTTCCCCTCCTAGACAGATGCAGACCATCGCACCAGTATAGGCCTGCATCACTCCAGGTGGACCCCCAGTCCCCAAAGAAGCCAAACCCCTGGGCTCTGCACCAGTTTTTCAACCACTAATTGAATCCCATGGTGTGGAGCACCCTAGTCTCACCCTTACCATAGACAGGCAGCACCTCTGAGAAGGTTACCCTGCAGGCTACTCATCTGAGGCCCCTCCTCAACTCCACAAACTCTTCCTGCGCTGCTCTGATCCCTTTCTCAGCCAGGTCATTAGTCTCTGGGTGGACAATGACATCCATCTCCCTCCCCCGTGCAACTGCTCCTGTGATCCTGAGGATTCGCTCCCTGTCCCTCCATGCCATGGCACCAGGCATGCACCTTACCTCCCTCTCCCCTTTCTCCCCCAGTTCTACCTTCCTAACAATGGAGTCCCCCACCAGGAGTTGTTTCCTTCCCCTGTGGGGTCCCATGCTACTCTCCTGTGGGCCTCCTTTGTGGAGATTCTCAGCATCCTCCTTGGTCTCCACTGTGGGTGCCTCCATAGAGGAACCACACTTTGCCAAATGGCATATGAATTGTGGAGAGGTACAGCTGGGGGAATGCACCTCTGTTACACCACCCTCCCCCTCCCCCTCCCCCTCCCTGAGCCCATTGTGGTCCAACCACTCCTCTTTCTTGACAACCTCTGAGGCAACGGCAGTGGCTCTGGTGGTCCCTGGGTAGGAGAGGAGGTCTTCTGAATCCTGGCCACTCAGCCTGGTGATGAGAAACCTCCTCCCTCAGCCCAGAGAGGTGCCTGCAGATGGGACAACATTGCATCCTCCAGAACATCTCCCAGAAGACTGCTGCTCCACAGCCACTGCACTGCACCACTCCCATCATGTCTTACTTCTGGTCCCTTAACAGTTGTTTTGAATATTTACTCTTTCCTCTGTTTATTTATTTTTCTCTCCCTACTTACTTACTGCCTCTGTGCCCTTTAAGCTCCTGATCTTCCTGTTCTGAGATATTCCCCCCCACAGCTCCCTCCAGAGTAACCCCTCCATCCACAACCCAACACTAACTCCCCTCACCACCTTCTTTCTCCAGCCCCATCAGCCCACAATTTCACAGCACCATCAGTCCCTCTGTAGTCCCCTCCGACACCCTCTATGTCTCCAGAGTCTCCCACCATGTACTGTATACCACTTGCACACACTGTTCTACCAGTGATGCTAATCAAGAGAGGTTTGGGTGAGGTGCCTGGTCAGGGGCCAGGAAGGGGAATGCAGTAGCAGGAGGGAAGTCAAACAGGGCAGTTCTGGCTACTGAGACAGTGGTCAGCTAGAGGCATGTTGGACTTAGGGCTGGTCCAGTTTTGGGGAAGTAGAGGGTGATTGAACTGTAGGGTGGTGGTTCAGCTACAGGGAGGGTGGTAAGGAGGCTAGCCCAGCTGCATGGATGGTAGCTGGCTATGAAGGGGAGGGTGGTGTTTTGGGGGGTAGAGCATGCAGAGTGAAAAATAACTCACTAAGACCAATGGTTTGTTGCCACAACAACCATCATAGAAATAATGTTGTCATACCTGTTTTGTGCTCTTAACACAAATGTCCCCTCAGTGATGGCATGTTTACTCAGTCACTATGATTTACAGCTCAGGACTGACATCTAGGCCATTTGCAATCATTTGATCTCCCTAGGATCTATTCGTCTTCTGAAGAATTGAGCAGAAAAAGCAGGACTTCACAGAAAATGAGATTCTTATCTTCATTTGACAACCCTAGGTAGGTAAATAGTTAAATAAAGTCAGTCTTCTAAGATGCACCCTCACATATTCATACTTATGACCCACATTTTTTGCATAAATAATTTGGAACATCTTGAGAAACTGACAGATTGCACTTGTCTGTTTCTTTAAAATCTAAACAAAAACCCTTCATTTCCCATAACCCCTTCTTGGCAGGATATGATGCTGCCAGAGTGAATCACCTCCTAATTTGTTGCTGTTCATAAAGCAGGTTAGACCAGTTAGAACTGGTTTGTGATCTGAAATGGATTTGCTTCTTAGAGAGCCTGCCTAGAAAAACATAAACATTTTCAGGTATTTTTCTACAGTTTTTTAAAACTTTAACTCAGAAAAGAGCTTATTATTCTAGTAAGAGTTGTAGAGATAGTCTTTTAGCTTGAATACATTGTGTTTTTGGAGCTAGCTTCCTGTTGTTCTGGATCAGACTTCATTTATACTTCCTTGCTGTAAATAAGATTGCATTATTTATTTTTACTGCATTTTTTATGTTTTGCCTGACAGAAAATGGCCTTTCGGACTAAGAAATGTGCAACTGCAGTTACTACAATGTGTTTGTGTGTGGGGAGGGGCTGGTTTGCATTCAATGGCAGTGTTTCTAGCTGCTGTGGGTATCATGTTGCATTGATTGTTAGCTGAAGAAATTGTGGCTCTGTGTGAATAATTTTTTGTGAAAGAGAGCAGTCTATGCCACCAGTGTCTGACATGGATTTTATGCTTTTAATTTAAATTATTTTTCTTTTACTGTAGTCAGTCGCTTAGCCTGTAGTCCACTCAGCTGTAGGAATTAGTGTTTAAAAGCAAGATCACACTAGAATCCGTCCTGGGTAAAATGAATTACAGTGTAAACTAAAAACATTTAAAAATGCATAATATTCAGTAGGAGGAAATGTAGATTTTTTTGTATCTGTTCTTTATAAACACCTCCTGCCCCCAGCCCAACACCCTATTGGCCTAGACACTTTACAATTTCTTAGGCTTAGCTATAAAACTGAGGTAATTTGGGAACATTTGTGAGTGATGGGGTATATTGCCATCTGTGGTGCAAATATAGCTGGTGTAACCCCCCAAATGATGGTAGTCTATACTCCCCCCTCCAACAATTGAGGTGCTAGGATATCTGTTCATATCCAATTTCCTTGCTTTCTGGAACTTTTTACTTATACTAACATATTTATCTGTCTTTTATTTTCCTTTTTACAGGTCTACAGAGCTCCACAACCCATCAGATAAGTAATATTTCCATTTTTTCACCTGTCCTATCAGTACTTAGCTTTCTCAAGAACTATGGATCCTTTTTGATCATTATCTATTCTTATTTTACAGGTGTCCCATCTACAGTATGTTTTCTAGATCCTTACCCTAAGTTCACCCAGAGGCAGGTAAACACTACCTTAAATTACTGCCTTTTCTAAACTGGGGTGAACTGTATTGTGGGGATTTCTTCCTCAGGCCCTGCTTATACTACCTTTGTTGATCCTCAAACCATTCTGCTCATACAAAGGGTAACCTTTTGTAGTTCTTACAGAGATGCCTTACCTATTAGGTAAGTAGAGTCTGATTTGGGTGTACTGGGGTTATATGTGTGTAATTTATTTTTAAGGTCCTAAGGAACTCTAGGTTCATCATGTCCCTGTAACCATCGCTTCTGGGATGAATAAAAATGATGTGAAAATGTGTATTTTAAGGCCTTCCCTAGGAAAGGCAATTTAATTTCTAAGGCACCCAATCCCAGAGGCTCTGGACCGCACATGATAAGAAAAAAAATGCATAAAATACAAAACACAATTATGACAGCAGTAGGGAAGTTAAAATCAATGCTCTACAAACTGAATTACATATTAAGTTGGCTATAATATAATAAAAGATAAAATAGCTTATTCAGTGAAAGCCTGACAGAAGAGGTGGGCCTTAAGCCTCTGATTAAAGATACCAATCAAGAGGGCCTCCCAGACTGCAGATTGAAGTGCCTTCCATGGGGTAGGCTCAGAGACACTAAACGCTCGGTCTCCAGAGGTCTTGAACTGAACCCTGGGGATGTCCAGGAGGCCCCTCGAGGAAGAGCGGAGGATTCGGAAAGAGGTCACAGAAGGGCAGAGGTCACAGGCATCAGGAGCTCAGACAGATACCCACACTACTATCCAGTAGGTGTGCTCAAATTTTTTGAAATCCATTTAGTCAGTACCTCAGATTTTCAGAATTTCCAGTTTAGAGTCTGATTCTATTTTGCCTCCAGTTAAGGCACAGGAATGAAATCTGAGGTGGTATTCACAGTCAGTCTTTGGAGTTGATTTGATTAAGTGGCATGTAATCTGTATCTGATCCATTTTTTTTGAATGCCCTGGATTTTTTTGTACTTTTGGATCTTGTGCTATCTATATTATTAAGTCAAAGTCGAATGTATACCACGCTTCTTCAGTGTGGTGAGTGGTTGAGTGTAAGGGTATTTGCCATTAGTCAAGGTAATGGAAATTGGTTTTACAGTTCCTCTAGTAGAGCCTTTCAGTGGTGTCAGTCTTGTGATTTGGGAGCTCCATGTCCATTTGACCCTCACTTATGGTATGCTTGGGTTGGCAAGTAACCTGCACGCATCCTGATGCTATTTTGGAAGTTTCTGCCCAGCCACTGTTGCCCCTGGTGTGCCATTTAGCAGGTCCAGTGGTTGAATTAAATAAAACAGTTTTGAAAGGCACTCAGGAAACCACTAACCAGTATAGAAAACACATCTGTCATCAGCAGATTAGCTTCAGTGCTGTTCCTGACAAAAAATGTAACCTGGCTGTGTCTGTATGAATTAATAGTGAACGTTGTCTGGAAAATGCCTTTATTTGAAAAAGTCAGATGTAATGCAGATTTTCCTACTTTTGCAGGGCTGGGGGGGCTTACACCCTAAATAAATCTTAGGCTCTCTTGTTGCTTTCTGTGTGCCCAGAGTTTGAGTAGACGAGGTAGCTGGGGCAAGTTGCAGAGGAAGGGAGTTGGTGTGTCTCTGAGAATGTCCAAGGGTCTGTGATTCTGTGTTCCCCTGAGTAAGATGGGGGAAGTTAATGTTACCCACCATCTTGCATTGGGACACACAGATAAAGACAGCCCCTCGAACTCAGTTCAAAGACACATCGATGCAAACTTTTCTCCCAATTTGCCCCTGGTCAGTATGTAAAACTAACTCCTCTACATCCCAAACATGTTCTGTGTGGGGAAACAGAAAGCAACACAGGCCTTCAGATTTTGCAGGAGAGGGAGCTTTGGACACTATGTGTTCTTGAACAAGTCTGAAGGTCTCTTGATTTTTACAAAGCGAATGGCAAGTTGAGCAGTGGGGGTTGCATGATGCACTAACCAAGTTGGAGGGGTTGGTCCTTGAGCAAGTCTGAGGACCTCAGACCAAGTTATGGGTGTATGGTGTATTGCCTACACTGCACAGTGTGTGATCCCTGTAAACTTGCTCTGTGGAAGCAAGCAGAGACCCTCAGACTTGCTCAGGAACACAGCCATGCCACTCCCCCAAACTTGTTCTGGGGCAAAACAACAGAAACCCTCAGGCTTGTTCAGGGAAGTACAGGATGTGAGCCCGCCCCCAATGCAGACTTGCTCTAAGGATGCAGTCATTTCTGTTTACCCCAAACACAAGTCTGCAGGTGTTGTTCAGGGATCATCTGACTTGTCCAATCCCACAGGTCCGTAGGGGGCTGTCCGTGTTGGTGGTATGGGCACACAGTTACTGTGGGTTTGGTGGGGTGAGGGGACTGTCTTTGCTGGTGGGGCAGGAGGACTGTCTGTGTCTGGTTGGGTTGTCAGACTGTCCATGGTTGGTGGGTCGGAGTGGGGAGTGGCTGTGCTGGTGTGGTGGAAAGTGTGGCAGTGCTGGTGGGTCAGGGTGGGGAGAGTGCCCCTACTAGTGGGGTGTAGACATTGGTCATGCTGCTGGGGTGGGGAGAGTGGCCATGCTGTTGGGATGGGAAGAGAATGGCCATGCTGTAAAATTCTACATTTATATACAAAGTTACTCAGATAAAGGTATTGGTATTTATCACACTCCATTTATGTCAACCCCATTGCATAAATTTATAATAATAACTGGCTCCCCCTTTTTCCTATAGGGAAACCATGGTGTAATTTGCCATTATAAAGGAGTGTTTATAAAGGCAAATACCCGCATGGTTTCTCTCACTCTGTGCAAGCGCCCACCACAGTTCGCCCCTTCCCAACTGCGCCATTTGCCTTCTCGCCAAAAAGTCAACTGCCGTCCACCACAGTAACTCGGCGGTAAGTTATATATTCCTTTTTTTTTTTTCAAAAAAATTCTGGTTACATTGAAGATTTACTGGGACAGTTAGAAATGTTTAAACACCACTGGCCACTTTTTAAATCTGGGCACCATCACCAGATGAAAAAAGGAAAATGGAGCACAGCCCTTGCCAGAACCTCTATTATTTTATATAATTGTTGTGGTGAAAAAGGAAAACTCAGCAATTATATAGAATAAAATATGGGGTGGTGCGTGTAAACTCAAAGTTTACACACACCCTTGAGGTTAGATGATTGCACAAACCCCTCAAGCTTCGCTTTCGGGGTTTAGGTAGCATTTAACTCTGTGGGTGTGTGAACTTCTCGTTACACACACCACCCCATAATTTATTCTATATTTTATAGCTCATCAGGGCTCTTTCTATTTACTATTCTGTGTTTTTAATTATAGACTCTCCTGGCCCATATGCTGTTCTTTTCCTCCCCCCCCCCAATCCTTTAGTAGCCCTTGGTGCCCTGACATTAGCCATTGTGCAGCTCTATTGTATGCAGTTCTTGCCATTTCTATGACTTCTTAGGGAGCCCTAATATTCCTCCCTGCCTGCCTCCCACCACTACTTTTAAGCCCACTTTAGGCATTGGCCTTTGGCTGCAGTGTGGCTTTTCCTTTGTGGCCACTATTCTGTGTGTCTGCTCTCTAAGTCCCTTCATACCAGGCCCCTAAGAGCACTTACACTCAACCACCATATGGCTAAGCTGGCAGTTCCTGCCACCTACTGCTGCCTGCCGCCCCTCTGGAGCCTCTTAACCATCCCCTCCTCCAGACCCTCTTATCCAGCCCCTCGGGGGGGGCTCTCCACATAGCAGCTTTGTGGCTGATTGGTACAGGAAGGCATATCTCCATCTTCTTTCCCACCCAAATGGAGTAGGTTAAAGCCTGAACTTCATACAGGCTGGGACTGGGAATTGGAAAGTGCCTGCGAGCACTGTCACTCTAATGCAGTAGTGCTAAACTGATGGTTGCATAGCAACACCCACAGCATTTCTGATTGGCAGTTTTCTGACCAGCCTACCTGTCTGCTACATACAGTTGGGGCCCAGGGACACTCCCCCCAGATACCAGGGAAAGGATAAAAAGAATAACAAAAAAAAACACTGTTTGCCACTAGCCATGAGGAAGTTGTCCCACTACAACACCGGGGCTGTACCTTTAAAACACTGGCCTCCTGGGACAACTCAAGACCCCAGAACCACCAGTGTCTTTTTAAATTATGGAGGTACTACTAGCCCAAGGGCACTCCCACTAGCCCGTTAGGGATACTACTTGAATCTGCTGGTCACCAGCATGCCAACTTGTGGCTCTAAGGGGGTTTTGCTGAGCTCTCAATATCTCTTTATTATTTTCTTAGCTGTCTATGTTCCATGCTAGACTATGCAGATTTCCTCAATAGCCAAAGCCCAGTCAGCGCACTCTCTAAGCTCGATACGCTCTATCATAGAGCCCTAAGGTTTCTATCAGATCTTCCATACTCTACCCACCACTGTTTGTTGTATTCTACTGTAGGTTGGTCTTCTCTTACCCTCAGACATTACAGAAATGCGGCTATCTGAACATACAAAGCTATTGCCAACAAACTACCTGACTACATCTCTGCCTGTTTACCACTTTGCACTCTAAGCAGATATGCTCTGAGAAGTGCCTCCTATATTACCTTAAAGGTAACAAAGGCTAGATCCTGTTTTGGCTAGGCTTCCATTAGCCATGTGCTTCCCAAGCTATGGAACAACCTGCAAAATACCTTGAAATTAAAGCATAAAGTCAGCATCACAGCCTTTAAAACACTTTATTTACAGCACAATACAGAATCCTGCGCTTGCTACTCTTGATCAAATTACTCCCCCTTTTAAGGTGTCCCCAGATCACTCTTGTCTTGGCCCATTCCTGGACTCTGATCCCAGTTTCTGCATGGTCATCTCCCTCCTTCCCCTCCCCTCCTTACTCCCTTTCTCTCTATCTCTTCACCCCCCAATCTATTGACCCTGAACTCAGTCACTGCCTGGTCCTCTCCCTTCCCCTCCATCCTTTCTTCTCTCCTCCTTATCTTTTACCCACCACTCTGTTCCTCTATTGTACCCACTCTTCCCTTCACCCTGCCCCCCCTGTCTAGTTCCCCTCATCTGGTTCTTCATTTCTGCAGTCCTGGTTCACATTCCCTCTCCTTAGGCCTCCGACCTTTACGCACTCCATCTCTTGCCTATTCCTCTGCCCCTATTCCATCCCTCCTACCTGTTCCTAAGGGCCCAATCGATTCACCACAGTGTTCCAGGGCTCAGTCGATTAGTCTCGGTGCTCCAGGGTCCCAGTCAAGTCGACATGGCCCTTGTCACCCCAGCTGCTGACCTAATCTGTATTACTGTTACTAGCTCAGTTTATTATCTGCAAAATATTGTGTTATTTATCCTGTATTTCAATACAATTTATTGTCCATGCTTGTTGTTGATCAAGTCTATGTATTCCTTTTTGTGTATTACCCTGTTATTTTGTATTTGTGCCCTCTCAGGTCCACCTTGAAAAGGAGCTTGCTCAATGGTGTCCGCCTGGTTAAATAAAGATTTTGATTGATTGATTGATTTCCTATCTTTGTTTTCCTTACTATGATTGTAAGTGTAGTTTTTCCTCTAAATCTCCCCTTCCTTTACTCCTGTGCTGTACCATGCCCCTTTGTTTTTTGGTATTTAGTACACATTTTGGTTATGGACACCCAGACCCCACTGCTCCTCATGACACGTGCTCTACCACTGTCGCTGTTATATGTTCACCATAGTAATCTATTTTTTTCACTTTATTTCTACAGGTCTGGCCAGACTATATACCAATAGGATAAGTATTTTTGTTTGTTACACCCCCAATCTCTCTTTTAGGACTTCTGACCCTTTGTGTTTCCTCAACCTTCTCTGTTCTTCCCTTTCATGTCATGTCAGAATTCTCTAAACCCAGGACACCCCAACTCTGGATTCCCTTACTGATGGGGTAGGTAAGTCCAATGTAATTACATAACTGTTCTGTCGGGTGTGTGGCATATAACAAGGTACCCATTCCATTGTAATGTGTAGCAACTTGATTTTGTATTTTGTGGCCATAAAGGAGAGCTATTTCAGCCTTGTCCCCACCTGATGTTTGTTAGAGGTATCCACTTATCAAATCAGACCTTTCTTACTTATGAGGTTTGATAGTAGAAGGCTCCAAGGTGGTAAGGCCGCAGGCACAGGTAGAGACTATTGAACACCACTCCATGCAGAACAAGCTGTTAATCTCACACTGACCACACAAGATGTGAGGTTACCAGTGCATTCAGCAAGATGACGGGTTTGTTATATATAATGATATGGCAGGTTGTTTCTAAAACACACAGGTGACATACAAACTCCCTGATGAGTGCTGATTTCAAAACAGAGCCTGGTACTTTTAAAAAAAATATTTTTACTGGGTGTTATTTTGAAATCTGCACTCTTCTGGTGCATATGAGTCATGCTGGAATTCAGCACAATTAATGAACCATTAAAACACATATGGGTCAAATGAAAGTTGCCGGCAGCAAAAGACCATCCTGATCTATCTAGGTTGCTCGAGATTGCAGCTAGCTCCCTATTCAGAAGCTGCCCCATCCCCCCTCCCTTTTGCCCTGTTCCACCCCTTCTTGAAGCATTCCACTGTGTTACATGGCACCACCTCAGCCAGTAGTGCATTCCACTTTGCCACCACCCTGTCAGTAAAGAAATGCCTCCTCACCTTCTTTCTGAATCTGCCCCCCTCCAATCTCCAAACTCCAGGGGGTTGTGGACTTCGGGATGGGGAAAAAGTCAGGAACAGGAAATTATTGCGTTCCAGAATAAAAAAAAAATGTTGCAGCAGGAAGGGCACCTGGCAGGAATCCAACCATGGTCCCAGGCCTCCTACCTCACTATGTGCTGGTACCCTAGTCACTCGACCACAGAAGTGGCTCGGCCAGCCATCCCAGCACATGGCAACTTCAGCCCTCTTTAGGTGATATGGGAAGCGACAAGGGTGGCAGTAATAGTTTGCCATTATTATACCCCTGTCGCTGTAAATCCTTTCACACTTTTCACAGCGGGGTTCTTCCAGCATTTTTCTTCCTGTGCTTTTTTGATCTGGTACCCTCACATCTTGCTGCATGGGTCATGGCTCCCCTGATGTTGTGGGTCAGAAACTCTTTAATAGTCTGTAAAATAAATTTTCTATAGGCACTGTCCTTAAACAATGTGGGACATGGCACCACTATTTAGGCTGTGAGCTACTTCAGTCTCCACCCAGGGTAGGTCAGGGGAGCATGGCCAGTGACTAGCATGGAGGAGTGTGCCATATAGGAATCTCTATTAAGCAGTTGAGAGAAGACAAACACTCTGTCTATCCTGGTATATGACTGGGGTGTGTATCTGAATACAAACTATACTCGCAGCATAATGAATTCCAGTGTCAGCAGGCATTGTGCATGATTAATGGGCCATTAAAATACAAAAAATACCATTGAAAGAAAACTGGCCATTAAAAGGGTGATCAAAATGTAATGGTGCCATTATTTACGTACTGATTAAGGGGATAGTGTATTGGGTGCTGTTCATGGCTGCATGGCAAGAAATCTGAATTTAAAGAGTAGCGTGCCGTCAAATGGCATGAAGGAATTTCACATTTACTCAGTTACTGATTTCAGAAGCAAACCATGTGCACAGGTGACAAAATGTAAACATTCACCTTGATCATGATTTGTGCTTGAAGAACATTTTGCAAAACAGGTAGCACAAAGACTGTCTCAAAGTAATCCGTATGCTCCCCTAGAGACTAGGATGGAAAGGGGAGCTATGATAGTACCTGCCATTTTGTAATGGGGATTAACCGGTAACTAGGTGGCTGTGGGAACTATTCAAATTGGTACATCAAGGTAATCTGGACATGAGGGGAAACTTGAAGGTAGGTTGGGAGGTATATTTAACAAAGGGGGGTGGATCCATTAAAATCTGCCACTCACAATTAGGAGGTTTAAGAGGTACGTCAGGAAGTCTATTAAACAGAGGGTGGTGAATCCATTGAAAAATCTTACTGGCATCGGATGGTGGGTCCATTGAAAAATTGGCCAGATGATGCAGTGATAACAATTAATTGTTCCAAGTAGAGATGAAGAGAATTTAAATTTCGCCGGTGAAGTCATGGCGAACTGGACAATTTTGCCACGTGGAGTAATCCGCAAAATTTCACCTTCCGCAGGCGAAATTTTGCCTTTCCACAGATGAAATTTCGCCATTCCATGGGTGAAATTTCACATTTCACCCCACAAGATGGGTGAAATTCATGGATTACTCCATGTAGCAAAGTTTTGTCACTGCACCCACCACTAGTTCCAGGCAGAGAGACACATGCAAAGGCACCAAAACCAGGCATTGGATCGTGGATCCATTGAAAAATATGCCAGGTGGTGAGTGATAACAATTAGTTGTCCCAATCAGAGACACATGGAAGGGCACCAAAACCAGGGTGGAGAATGGTGAGTGCTAGAAACCAGGAGAGACAGTATGGGCCAGAGTTGATGGGGAATCCCATCAAACTAGATGACCATGCATTACTACCATTCTGTTTGCATATTTTTTTAAATTATTTATTTTTCCTGCAGAAGCCCAATGTGGACGTGCAATGACAAACACAATGGGAGATCTGGAGCATCAATATCCCTGCTCTTGAACAAAGATATGCACATTTTGTAATCATTTACTTAGAGTAATAAGAATGTACAGATAAGCAGGATACTATGGGCTCTATGTACACTCATTTGCATTTTAAGAAACAAGCATGAAATTTCTATGCAGATATAGAAGTTTGAGCCTGACCAAATAACGTAATTTTCAGTTTAGTTCTAAAATATTATATTTTGGTCATTCCCTTAGTCACACTTCTGCATTTTGGCAGATTGAGGTCTGCGATAACACCCTTGAAGAAGACAACTTTTAACATCCCTTCACGAAGAGTGAAAAAGGTACGAGAACATAAGATTTATGCATGGACTTACCATGACTTTGGATACAGTAGGTGAGCACCGTTTTATTTTCTTAATACTGGATTATTTCTTGGGAGATGCAAACTACTTTGAGGTATGGGTTACTGCCTGATAACAACACTTCTTACTCAATGAAAAATTCCAGTTGCAAAAGGTATCACTCTAGCCATGTATAATAGATCACAAGATCTGCCATCATGGTGCTGAGATCAGGCAAACCATTTTTATTTATCATTGATGCATTATGTATATGGACATTGGACAACATTTCACAAAATAAGGCTGTGTCATGATATAGGTTTTCGGACACTATTTGTGTACAAGTTGAAGGTAAAATGTACGCCATACTTTTCAAGCCTATAAATGACTCTACATATTTAAGGTTAAAAATACTGCCTCTGACTGGGATGGGATTATTAAGTGAGTTGTAATGTTAAATGTCACTTAAGAGTAAAAGCACAGTCATAAGCAGTATTTTTAACCTTACATATCCCATCAGTAGCACCTTAAATATATATGAATCACGCGTAAGCAGTAAAGTATACTGCTAAAAAGCAGTCCTTGACCAGCATCCAAACTGCTATGAAGCATTCATAAGCAGTAAAGTATACTGCTAAAAAGCAGTCCTTGACCATCATCCAGACTGCTAAGACTGCTATGAAAACTGCTTTCTTTGGCTTCTAATTTAAATATTTTGTGATATCGGCAGGCTAACTTAAGGCTTTGGACTATGAATCCTATCAAGATAACTAATACATTCTTGTTAACATGGCAAAACAGTCTGAAGGCTAATATCATGCTAATATACTGCTCAGGTGAAAATAGTCTGACTGCTATTAGAAGGTTAGGGGAATGCCTTCCATTTGGGTAAGGGATACCAGCCTGATACAGATAGTCATGTCTTCAAAGGTGTTTAATACACTGTGTTGAATGCAACCCAGTCCACACTTATAAAATATTACAACAACATTTCTCTTTAAGGAATATTTAAAAAGGCATTCATCAACCATCAAATTCAGTTGCTTTTAAAAATACTGTGTGCTTCTGGAGATTTGAAAACAAATACAGGGCTGCAATGCTTGTTCTGTTTCTTAGGATTTCAAAAGCCTTTTCTGTGTGTGTGTGTGTGTGTGTGTGTGTGTGTGTGTGTGTGTGTGTGAAATACTTTTCCTGTGTCTGATGAGCAGCTTCTAAGAGTCAGGTGTGAAAAATCTATGCTAAGGAGTTTGTTCTTTGTTACTACAAACTCTGCTCTGAGTTTATCCACCTCATTTGGAATGTATCCTAGGAGACCCCTTCTATGTAATTTTGCTCTTGAACCTTTGTGTGCATAATGACACATTTAGAGCTGAACTTGCCACAGAATGAGTTCACATGGTCCTGGCTCCATCTGTTAAGAACATAGTGATAAAGCTGAAGATTAATGCAGAGTGAAGCACTGGACTGTTTTCTGCATTGGCTCTTGAGGATGATTTTGTATCTGTTTCTGCTCCTGGAAGCTCTTTCACAGGTGAACTTGCCAATAAAAATGTCATCTGAAACAGATATCTGTATGTGCTTACTGTGTGCCAGAAAGTGAGGTGAGTGTGCTGTTTTTACTTCTCCATGGCTCTGGCTCCATCTGTTAAGAAAATAATAAAAAATAAACTATATTTCCTAAGCTTTTGGCAGCTGATTGTGAACAGTTATGACTGCTGTAGTAACACAATGTGTCACATGTCTCCTTTCCCTCTGAAAATAAATAGGCTTGGGTCCTACCATAAACCATGCACTTGTTTTCTGATCTGTGTGAGTCAGTGGTCTATTTTTGCTCCAAACCTAGTCTGTGTGGCAATGAATCAGCATTGACATTTTCTTTTTCTGGCCAAGGGCTGACAGTAGGTCATAAGCTTGCAGAGCCAAGCTCCACTTTATTAACCTGACATTCATATCATTTCTTTTACTGAGTTATTTTAGGGGATTGTGATCAGTGGCGACCTGAAAGTGTCATTTGTGCAGGTATGGTTTCATTTTGTTAATAGCCAACAAAATGCCCAAGCACACCATTACATCTCAGGTGCATGCAGTTTCTTGCTGAAATGTACAGTGGGATACTCCTCCCCATCACTTTTACAATGGCTTACAGAAGGACTGAACCTAAGCCTCTGTCTGATGCATCTGTGTGGACTAGCCTTTCTGAGCTGCTCAAATGCATTTTCACTGTTTTTAATCTAGACCACTTTGTCAGGTACTCATTTGACTATGAGGTCTGTTGTGGGTGCAGTCTCATTACTGACATTTAGCACAAAGGTCCAGCAGTACTGTAGCTTAACCCTAGGAAACATTGCACCTTCCTCTTTGTAGTAGGTCTTGCTTCCACCTTCACTGGTTCAGTTTTGATGTGCCCACCCTCAACACAGTGTCCAATGTATGTCACTTGTGGCATGCCTATATTGCACTTCATACCATTTTTCCAATCCATATATAGCCATGGCAAATTCCCCAGCCCCATTCAGGAGTTTGCCACCAGCCTCTGGAAGTTGAAGGAATGCTTTTCAGCACAAAAGGCATGACTAAAAATTTATGCAGCCTAAAGGCTGCAATAAATTTGGACTTCTCTTGGGCCTCTTTTGTTGGTAGCACCTGCCAATACACTTTGGACAGGCTCATGACAGTGTGGGTTCTTGTCACCCCCTAGGCATTCCAAAATGTCTTAAGTTACTGTACAAGAGTAGGGCATGCATTAGTAGCTGTGACAGAACTATGTTTGTATTAATCCACACAGAATTAAGGCAGAGTTGCTGCTGAATAAGCATTTGGTGAATATGCAAAAATCTGGCAGTTTGGACACTAATGAATCAATGGCATTTTGACACTTCAACGTCATGATACAGCATTAAAAATAACTATTGTTACTGGCTTTGTCTTAAAACACACATCACATCAAAGTCATATTTATATATGTCACAAGCAGCCAGATAAAACTATATAACCCTTCACATCAGTAAAAGATCCAAACCTTGCTGCAGTATACACTAGTATGTCTGCCCCCAGCTAAAATAGAACAAATAGTCATCAGCCCAGGAGGGTGGTAGTCATATCACTTGTCATTTCACAAATGAGAGTAGTAAGTTGGGGACAGTGCAGGGCAAGGCGCTTTCAAGACAAATAACCATCAGGTGTGTGTAGTATACCTGCTGAATACAGAAATATTGCATTTTTTTAAGATTACTATTAATTGGAAGTCTACTAGCTTCCTCCAGGAGTGAGGACCAGTTTTCATCTAAGAATTCTGTACACAGGCTAGCAGACCAGTTTTTCTAACTAGAGAGCCTGCAAATGATTGCTGTAGGTGGGCCTTGGCTGTGATCACTCCACCTCCTGACACCTGAGCTGGCAGGTCAAGGAGGTATTCAGGTAGACTCCCACTAGAGGAGGTGATAGGCAGGCAGGTAAGGGGTTCCTAGGGGTGGGGTGGCTTGTAGCCAGAGGGGAGAAGCAAGAGGGTATTTACAGTAACTGGGAGCACAGATGTGCAGAGCCATCTGGCTTCTCCACTTGGGCAGGAATTGGGCTCCCCCTCCAGCAGCAGTGGTGGCACATTTTTGGAAGCACTTTGATAAGTACAATGAGTTTGCCTTTAAGGCTGGCCTGAATTTGTTTTCTAACATGCAGTTAATCTCCTGAGTAAAGACACCTTTCCATTTTTTTGGCTTTGGGATGGCAGCTTAATAAAACAAACTCTGGTCAGCGCTATCATAGCTGCAAGAAAAGTGATGATAGTGATGCAACCACTGTGATGGGTGCTAGCTAGCAGGGCTTCCCAAGTACAGCAGAGCAACTTGGACTTGAATTTGGACTTCATGTCTGCAATAACAGATGGACTTTACCCATCTTTCACTATATGACACACACAATATCAAACCTCAATATTTGTTTTCAGTTCCATTTTAACAATCAGATGTTATGCACTGTGTGCTTCAGGCTACCTCCCTCCACCTAGTCATTAATCCAAGGAAATTAATGGTTTCTAGGTAGTTATTACAATTATAAGACCAATCTCAATAACAACTTTTTTTTTGTTTTGTTTTTTAGTTTTATTTAGGTTTTTGCTGTGTGTCACAAGTCACGTATGCCACACAACATCAATTTGCAGCTGGATTAGTCATTTCTATGACATTAATGATCAACTCAGTAGCTAACCAGGAGCCTTGCTAGGCTCATGAATAATTAATTAGACTTATAATCCTAATTATAAAGTGCTATTAATCAATTTGTGTCAGCATCAGTCTCCACCAAGGAGACCACAAGGGTCAAAAGAAGTCAAATATAAAATTCAGTTTGATATCAGAAATACTATTAACTTATGATGTGTCAAAAATCTCTGTGTTTCTCTAACTAACATGATGTCCTTCTGAAGAATCCCACCCACAACCACAGGCCAGGGACAAATTTACTGTCATGACTCGTGACTGTACACAGCACACTGACAGCGCAGCAGTCCACCACCAATTCTTTCCAAGATTACCAGACGGACTCCTACAGTACAGTTACTGTTAAGTGACCAAATTCAGCAACTGTTAAGTGCGCCTCACAATATGAACTGGAGATGTAGACACATCTGGCGCATAGCCGCACGTAGAACAGTCCCATACTGGGATTAGTTGATGCTTATACATAATGTAACGTGATATACTATAAAACTATTATTAAGGAGGAATAATGGGGAATGAGTGATAATGATGATGACATGTGTGTGTAGTTGTACTTTACTTGTGTTGTAGTGTAAATAGCCTGCTATGAGCTGCAAAGTCAGATTTCGTCCCCTGGGCCACCCACAGCCAGCAGCACAGGTGCATCAACTTGTACGTTGTTTGTCTGAACAGTATTTTTTTTATACATGAAATCGTGAATAAACATTAACAAGTCATCATGATTGGATGGCATAAGTCAAAAATCTACTTTACCAGCCTGCTGCCCTTGCCCTGTACACACAGCCACACTGAAGCCAGAAAAAAAATTATTGGGGATTTCTGGGACTGTTACTTTTCTCGTGCCCCCCCCCCGTAGTCTCTCTCTCACCACCCTCTGGACAGCAAAAGTAAAAGATTTATTTTGCCACTCTGCTGCCCTTGCCCTGTACACACAGCCACACTGAAGCCAGAAAAAAAAATTATTGGGGATTTCTGGGACTGTTACATTTATCGTGGGCCACCCTTCAGTCTCTCTCTCTCCATTCTAGATGTCACAAGTTAAAGATTTATTTTGCCACCCTGCTGCCCTTGCCCTGTACACACAACCACATTGAAACCAGGAAAACAAATTTTATTTGGGATTTCTGGGGCTATTACATTAGTCATGGCCCCCTCTCCAGTCTCTCTCTTTCTCTCTCTCTCTCTCTCTCTCTCTTCCCTCTGGACACCACAAGTCATAGATTTGTTTTGCCACCCTGCTGCCCTTGCCCTGTACACACAGCCACACTAAAGCCAGGAAAAAAAATCTTTAAGATTTCTGGGACTGTTACATTTATCGTGGGCCCCCTGCAGTCTCTCTCTCTCTCTCTCTCTCCTCTCTGGACAGCAAAAGTCAAAGATTTATTTTGCCACCCTGTTACCCTTGCCTTGTACACACAGCCACACTGAAGCCAGAAAAAATTGTGTTTGTGATTTCTGGGATTGTTGCATTTCTCATGACCCCCCTACAGTGTCCCTCTCTCATTCCCCTCTGGAAGTCATAAGTCAAAGATTTATGTTGTCCCCCTGCTGCCCTTGCCCTGTACACACAGCCACACTGAAGCCAGAAAAAAAAATTGTTTGGGATTTCTGGGACTGTCGCATTTATCATGGGCCACCCTGCAGTCTCTCTCTCTCTCCTCTCTGGATGTCACAAGTCAAAGATTTATTTTGCCACCCTGTTACCCTTGCTCTGTACACTCAGTCACACTGAAGCCAAGAAAATAAATTTTATTTGGGGTTTCTGGGACTGGTACATTAATCATGGCCCCTCCTCCAGTATTTCTCTCTCTCTGTGCCCCCTCTGGATATCACAAGTCATAGATTTATTTTGCCACCCTACTGCCCTTGCCCTGTATACACAGCCACACTGAAGCCAGGAATAAAAAATATTTAGGATTTCTTCGACTGTTACATTTATCATGGGCCCCCCTGCAGTCTCTCACTCTCTCTCTCTCGCTCCTCTCTGGACAGCAAAAGTCAAAGATTTATTTTGCCACCCTGTTACCCTTGCCCTGTACATACAACCACACTGAAGCCAGAAAAAAATGTATTTGGGATTTCTGGGATTGTTACATTTCTCGTGGCCCCCACTACAGTCTTCCTCTCTCACTCTCCTCTGGAAGTCATAAGTCAAAGATTTATTCTGCCATCCTGCTGCCCTTGCTCTGTTTACAAAGCCACACTGAAGCCAGGAAAATAAATTTTATTTGGGATTTCTGGGACTGTTGCATTTATCATGGACCACCCTACAGTCTCTCTCTCTCTCTCTCTCTCTCTCTCTTTTCCTTCTGGATGAGATAATGAATGAATGTTAACAAGTGACTGTGATTCGTGATTGGATTGCACAAGTCAAAGATTTATTTTGCTACCCTGCTGCTCTTGCTCTGTACACACAGCTACACTGAAGCCAGAAAAAAAATTAGGATTTTATGTAAGTGTAAGATTTCTCCTGGACCCCTAGTAGTCTCTCACTCTCTTCTCTGGATCAGGAATGGCACAAGTCAAAGATTTTGCCAGCCTGCCCTTTCTCATATATACAGTCAGCTACACTGTTTGAGGCCAAGAAAATAAATGCATTTTCATTTGGGATTTTCTGTAACTGTAAAATCTCTCTTGGGCCCCAAGTAGTCTCTCCCTCTCTCCTCTGGGTCTGGAAAGGCATAAGTCAAACATTTTGCTTGCTGGTCCTTTCTTGTCTACACAGCTACACTGACTGAGCCCAAGTAAAGAAAAAAACTTTCATTTGGGATTTTCTGTTACCGTAAAATCTCTCTTGGGCCCCCAGTAGTCTCTCCCTCTCCCTCTCTCATCTGGATCTGGAATGGCAGAAGTCAAAGATTTTCCCAGCCTGCCCTTTCTCATACATACAGTCACACAGTACTGCCACACTGCCTTAGTTTGCAATCTGCATCCCCACCATCAGCCACCCAGGCCACCACTATCTCCCCAGTCCAGAGTCCCAACTCCCTGACCCACCTTCACCCACCCCAAATGATCGATTTGTCTCCCCCTCCTTTCTCTCACTCTCCTTAATTTCTTTTTTCCTTCCCCTCCAGCTCACATATTTTTGGCTTTTTTTGCATTTTTTGGAGATTTTGATGCTTTTGTTTAGTGACTGTCTTTGCTGGCTGCCTGGCTGTGCTGAGTGCAGCTCCTGCTTCTGCTTATCTGATCCTCCTTGTTCATCTGGGATTGTGTTGCACACTCAGCATGGTTATATAATATGAGCCAGATATTCAAAAGAGTTGAGCCATGCGCAATAGGGTTGCACCTGTGCAAGTCCGAAATTGTGCCATCCTGCGATATTCAGCAGGAGGCAGCTGCGCCTCCGAAAACATGCTGAGCAACAGCCCAATGATAATGAAGGCATACGCAACTGAAGGAGGAGGAACCATGCATAAATGGTGCAGTGTGATATTCAAAGACTTGCACAATGCGCAACAGTGGAGCAAGCGGAAGTTGCGCCATAGCGGAAATGAGCCAAAATAAAAAGGAGCAAGGAAGATGCACAAGAACGCTACAGGGAAGCCACATGAGACAGAGGCAGAGGCACAGACAGGCCAAGTGGCAGGAACAGGGCAGGTCAGGGAAATGCCACAGCAAAAGACAGGCACAGGGAAGGTGTGGGGAGCCACACAACTCAGAGGCCAGCACAGACAGGCGCACCCGGTGTAGGGGAGGTAGCAGCCAGGACAGCAGGGGGAATAAAGCAACAGCTGCCGGGGGGGGACGCAAGCCAAGGACATGGCCAGTGCCACTTTCCACATGGAGGCCATAATGAGGGGGGTGAGAAGGTGGGTGGCAGGGGGACGTGGCCGTGGAAGGGCCAGTTGGTGGTATGCCCTCAACAGGCAGTACCGAGCACGCACCAACTTTGAGATCTACACAGATACCGAGATTTGTGGGCCGGTACCTCCTGAACAGGGAAATACTGAGGTGGCTCTGTGAGCTGTGCAGTGATGAGATGCAGGCACCCACACGACAGAGTCATGCCCTGTCAGTGGAGACCAAGGTAACAGCCTGCATGTGCTTGCTTGCCACAGGTACCTTCCAGAGACCAACTGGGGACACCACAGGCTTAACCCAGTCTGCCACATCACACCACCTCACCCAATTCCTCAGTGCACTGCTGCCACAAGCTGAGGAGTACATCCATTTCCCCAGCACAGCAGCGGAGTGCACAGCAAACATACAGGAGTTCTACAGGTCAGCACATATGCCTGGCATGCTAGGGGCAATAGACTGCACCCATGTGGCCATATGCACACTAGCTGGCCATGAGGAGGCCGCATATGTGAACTACAAGGGCTATTCCAGCATCAGCTGCCAGGTGGTGTGCGATGCCAGGGGTCACATCATCAATGTCTGTGCCACGCACCCTGGGGGAGCACACAATTCATACATCTGGCACCAGTCAGCACTGTGCCACAGATTTGAGAGTGGGGACATCCCCACAGGACACCTAGTGGGTGAGTATGTAAACCAAATAGACATATTGAGGGCTGGGGGGGCATGGCCAGAGGTGTCATCGGTAGTGGCCTACATGGCATGGGGCAGGCCAAAGCTGATCACTAAACTAACCTCCACCCTCTGCACACAAGTGACAGTGGATACTCACTCCGTCCCTGGCTGCTCACACCCTACACGACCCCATCGGAGCAACGCTACACTGAGGCACACGCCACCACACGCAATGTCATTGAGCAGGTGTTCGGGATGCTGAAGGCACGTTTCCATTGCCTGGACACCTCTGGCGGTGCCCTACAGTACAGCCCCTCAAAGGCCTGTGGGATATTCCTGGCCTGTTGCATCCTGCACAACATGGCCAACAAATGTGGGATAGCTGTACAGGTTGAAGAAGGGGACAACGATGGAGACAATGGGGACGCCAGTGAAGATGGTGATGGGCAGCCCCCACTTGGCCGATGGGACCCCTGACTGATCCAACTGGCAGAGATGCACCGGGACACCATCACATAGGAGCACTTCAGCCAACCCAGGTAAGTCATGGGGCCATGTGCAACCACCAGTGGCTAAGGCACAACCCACAAACACGCATGGACATACACCAGGGGTGCATGCCATCAAGGGAAGAGGCAGGGCACAGAAGCACACACACAACCAGGGATGGGTGAGGATCAACACGACACATGGACGGACACACACACACGCACACACACAATGCACCAAATGTGCACAGAGGGCAGGAGGCACACCAACCCAGAATGCCAACCCTAGCAACACACATGTCCACAGGCCACCACGTCCACTGCCTGTCCATGTGCATGTGTCAGATGCTGGGCACAATTGCACTTTGGTGTACAGCGCAATGCAGGCATCATCACGCACACATAACTGCAGACAGCAGCCAGGAGGGTGTGCAGGTGGACTGTGTGTCCATGTGCAGGGCCGGGTACCCACTCGTGCACTGCCCGCGGAAACACACAATGCACACAGGGAAGCACCAGACAGTAGCTGTGCTGGGAGACAGGTCAGTCTCGTGACACAGTGCCACAGCCACCACGGATGCATGGGCAGCCCTGCCGAGACCCACCAGCACTGGCAGGCTGACCACTGGCCTCATGGGGTGGCACCTATGGTCCCCCAGGGCTTCCACTGTGTGAACGCAACCATGCCCGCACAGGGGTCTGCAGCACACTGAACATGCCTGCACCAGGAGTGCTCAGGATGCCCACAGCTGAACCCAGAGTTGACAGGGTGGGAGTCGCATGATGCCAGGAATGGGGAGTGGAGAGTGCACTGCGTGGTGTCTGCAATGCATGGGCACCTGACTGTGTGCCCATTGTGGCCTTGACAGCAATGAATGCCTGTGCATGCCTGTCAATGGCAGCAGTCACATCCTCTCGCAAACGGTCCATCTGTGCCAGGATCCATTCAGTGTCCCTGCTGCGACGCTCCTCCGCCTGCTCCAGAGCCACACACAGTGCTTCCATGGATGTTGCAAGCCGCATTTGCTGCTGGACCGATGCTCGCAGTAGTTGGGTGTGCTTGTCCAAGAGGTCATCAGCCTCCTCAGCATCCTGTCCCTCAGGGTGTGTAAGGGCCTGATGTTCAGCACCCCTTGAGGATGGGTGCTGCGCACCAGGACCAGGTATGGGCATGTCCACAGGCGGTGCACAGATGGTGACACTGAACCCTGTACCCCCAGGCCCGGTGGGTGACTGCTGCTGCTGCCCCTCCAGCTGCCACACCCCAGGGCTCAGTGGTGCCACCGCAGTGGCCGCAACAGTCCCACTGTCCTGATCAGACACCAGTGCTGCCCCACTGGTGCTGACAGGCACAGCCTGGGACTGTGCTGACACACTGGCCCCCACGGCGGCACCAGCCACAGCCATGGGCGTGAGTTTCCCTGCTGTGTGTCCATCCTGTGGCACACATGAGTCACTGCCCATGACGGTCATGTCATCATCACTGGTGCCGGACTCTGCCCCAGCCTCAGCCACAGTGTGCTGGCATCCATGGATGCCAGCACACTGAGACAGAGGCAGGGCTTCCCCCACACCTGTCTCAATGACATCAGTGTGGACAGCCAGGCGGCCCCACTGTCATACTGATCCACACATACCTGTGGAGGTGTATGGTCCCAACTCTGACTCCATCCAACTGTCCGCAGTGGGCAGGCCTACCTCTGTTGACCCATGCAGATGCTCAGGATCTGTAAGGGAAAACAAAATCGCGCTACTGCATGTTACCTACCCGCCCCCCCAAGGCAGACCATGGATTACCATGCAGAGATGGGCCACCACCCGTCTGGAAGCCACCACCTGGAACTCCCTCTATGGCACTGCAGTGCATGCTTGCAGCAAGCCTGTCCTCTGCTGGGGTGAGCTGTACCACCTCCGGCTGTTCCCCACCTGTTGCAGCACGTGCCGCCCTGATGGCAGCCACCTTCTCCTTTACCCTTCTCCTGTCTGTACCCATCTTCTTCTTACACTCCTGCACAGAGCGCTGGTGGCTGCCATGCAGGTTCATGGCACATGCCACCTCCTCCCATGCAGCAGCACGGGCCTGAGGGGTGCCCCGCTGTCCACTGAGCAGTGGCTCCTGATCCAGGTAGGCCTTGAAAAGGGCCTCAGTTTCGGCCTTAGTGAAATTCGGCCTCCTCCTCCTCCTCCCACCACTGTTGTCCTCCTCTCCCAGAACGTGCTCAGTCATTATGTAGCCTGTAAGGATGGCAGTTGTTACCTGTGACTGTGCAGTCCCATGCATGTCCCTGAATCCACAGTCCACACTCCCACACAGCATGCAACTCACCAATAAACTGCAGTAACCGACTATGGCCACTGCAGCACTTTGTCGCACCTTTATAGCGCAATCCATGCAAACTAGGTGAGGAGCAACTTTAATTAGATGCAAATCATGGTGCTGCACCATTGAATGGCTGATCAGATGATTAGCATATGATGGCTGAATATTGCACTGTTGCCCTTTGTGCAATTGTGTGGAACATGCTGAGCCAATGGCGCAGTTCTGTGGCATGCATAGTACACATCATTGAGCATGCCCAGGCTGCTGATGCAGGCATCTGCTGCTCTGATGATGTGCTGTGCACAGTAGGCAATGCAGGGCACGGCCACCATTGTGCTAGTGGCGCTATAGCGAAGGTCACGACAATGTGCTGTGACAAAGGGCCTTCTTAGGCACAATGGCACAACTGCCTGATAGTCCGCTATGGCACTGGCACACTGACAGCCAATCGCCCTACACGCATTGTCGTCCGATGGCACTGTGCATGGCCTTGTGCCAGGGACCTTTGACCCTGTGCCCAACCTTTTCCCCCTTGGCGCCATGCATCAGGCATAGGTGCACCTCTATCGCACTGTTCAGTAACAGCGCGATAGGGAATGGCAGCGCTGTACCACACAGCATCTGCGCATAGCGCCATATCACCTACTATAGCATTTGCAATGGCGCAGAGAAGGGCTGCTCCCTGGTCTGCTGTTGAACTAGCAAACCTGGTGGCCACAGTGGAGTCACACCATAGGCCTCTGTTTGGTGAGGCCCCCTGGATAGGGCTAGGTCCCAGGTGTGGCAGGAGGTGGCCACAGCCCTTGAGGCAGTTACCGGCAGTGGCAGGATGGTGGAGCAGTGCAGGCACTGTTATGGTGACCTGCAAAGGAGGGAGCCGGATTTACTGACCAGACTGAGGTCACGTGCCAGGAGGGGCATGGTACCATGACCAGGTAGGGGTTCCGTCAACACACTCTTATCGCCCATATGAGTCACATTGTTGTTTGTGTCCAGCACATAGGGGAGGGACTGTTTGGGTTTGGCCATGTCAGTGTTCACAGGGTGTGTGGTGGGTGGGTCTGGCTGGTTGGGGGGCACACTCCTTGGGGCAGGGGTGCTTTGCTTTGGGAGTACACTGATGTTCTTCTCTCCTTTTTGTCCCCACAGGCCTGGAAGAGGTACACCGCTTGTGGGTGGAACGGAGGGCAGTGGAGGCCACAGCCGGGTGGGCTGAGGGTCCACAATGGCCACCTGACCATCCCAATGAAGGTGAGTGACAGACATCCATGATTAATTTTGCATGCTGTGTGACAGGGTGGGCAGTGGGGCATGGCCACCATTCATTGACATCACTGCCATGCATGCCACTAGTTACGGTCAACACTGTCCAGTGGCAATGCATGTCTGGGTGTGCATCACTGGTGTTACATGCGTGCACCAGGTGCATGGCTGTGCCACTGCCTTTGCACCACATAGCCATGTCACTGGACAGGCACGGTGGTGCTGTGCGTGACTTAGCTGGTGGGTGTGTGCAGCGTTCCGCATGGCTGTATGCACCTGGGTGGGCATGTCCTGTGGACATGATCACTGTGGCTGGTCACACACCATCACAGTGGTATGTCCCATGGCCGTATGCCATGCACAGTGGGCGGGCTGTATGGGGCTGTGCATTCACACATGTTGACTGTGCTCCCTTGTCCTAGGTGCGAGACATCTGAGGGAGATACGAGACACCCTGAGGGAGCTACTCGCCCTAGCCCAGGAGACGGTGGCCATCCTCTGGAGAATTGATGAGGCGGGGGTCCTGAGGAGGTGATGTGTGAGGCGTAGGCAGAGCCTGGACCAGCGGGCAACAGTAGTGCCTTGTCCCTGACCTCCCATCCTCCCTGTACCCACCCTCCCACCCTCCCTATCCCACCCCAGTTGTCCACCCTTCCCCTGCCCACCCCACCCTTTTGTGTCCCCTACCACCTGTATATAGTTGTCGTTGATCCTGTAAATAGTTTATATATATATTTATAATACATTTGACTTTTCTATGAATGCCGTGGTGGTCTCTAATTTGCAGCAGGTTATAGGTGCTCAGCTGCAGTGGTGTGCATGGCATCAGGGGTGGTGCAGTCATGGGTATGTGTGTGTGTCCATGTGGAGGTGTCTATAGTGTGGGGGTGGATATCAGTCAGTGTCTGTGTTGTGTGTGTTATGCCCTGTGCACTGGATGACTGTGTGCAGGGTTCCATGGCGCGTGCTCTGTGTCCATGGTGCACCCATCAGCCCATCCATGGCATGTGCAGCCGACACCCATGCCTGTCTGTGACCTGCATGATCTGCTGGCATGTCAGTGGTGGCATTCCCTGCATGGCGGACACTGTACCCGTCACTGTGCTGGGTTGCCCATGTCACTGGTGTGGTGCATGCCTGGCTCAGGTGGCACTGTGGGCAACACGGTCATTGTCCCACCTCCATGCTGTGGCTTGTGAGTGTTGCAGGGGATGTGCCCCACTGTCTGTGGCTTGTGCTCCGGGTGACTCATGGTGGGATATTGGTCCATGGTGCCGGCGCAGGATGGTTGGCACTCCAGTGCCATGGTGGACTGCAGGTTGTGTGTACACAGCTTACATAGGTCCATGATGGGAGCTTGGTTGCCCCACCACTGCATCCCTGTGTTGTTGTGCCCTTGGGTATATGTGGGTATCTGTCCAGACCCTGTGTGGCATCAGGTGTGGTGCATGCTTCCACGCACCACTGTGGGTGTCTCTGCTGGCTGTTGTGGCCAGTGGTGGGCCGGGGTGTGTTACTGGAATACTGTGTGGAGCACTGTACCACTGGGGGGAGGTGTCACTTACACGACCATCCAATATAGGGTCACTCTTGTGCCAATGCATGGTCAGTGTCTCAGCAGTACCTCGGGGGACTGTGCGTGGTGGCACTTTGTCTGCCGTTGTTGCATTGCCATGTGCTGCAACCTGCTGATGGGTGCTCATGGTGGGGCTGGCTTGCATGGTTCTGTGGTGCACAGGGTTGTATTGCTACTGTGGGGGTGGTGGCATGCATGGGGATTCCTGTAGTGGTGGTCACTGCTCATGGGGGGTTGCCTGGGGGTCGCTGTGCAGGGTGCGCTGTGCACTGGGGGGGATGGTGTGGCACAGGGTGATCCTCCCTCCTTGTGTGCCAGTCAAAGCTTGCCGGTAGGTGTGATGGGGCACCATGGCCAGGCTGTGGGTTGGTTGCTTGACTCCATGGACCAGTGGTTATTCCGGCCCTCCCCTGGTTGTGCAGTGCTTGGGGTGGGGGGCGATGTCTGTTCCGCTGAGTGTTCCTGTGCCCATCTGTGGCATGCGTGGTGGGCCCCTACCTCCCTGATTGTGCTGTTACATTACTCTGCAGCTGGGGGGCTCCCTGCTTGTGCTATGGCACCTCTGGACTGCTCAGCTGAACATCCCTTGTTGCGCCATAGCGTATATCTGTTCAGCTTCTCCTCCCTAGTTGCGCTATGGCGCAGGTTGTGCGATATTCAGATGTTGGTTATAGGCGCAATTTGGCCTGCTCCTTTTTTGAATATCACATCTGTTGCGTATGGGCACAATGGACTTGCGCTTGCTCCTGCTATTGTGCACTTTTTGGGCGCAGTTTGAATATCTGGGCCCATGAGTGCATCATGTGACCTTCTGTTGCTTGATTGGATGCCACTAGGTGTTTTACCCGTTGCCATCACTCACAGCAAGCATCAGAATAAATATAGTAGGTAATTATGTGTGTTTTCTTTTGTTTTATTTTAGCTAAAATGGTCCCTTTTCACTTGGTTCATGGACTGGATCTGGATACTAAAAGTGAAGGGAGTCAGGGACGGGAAATGAGCATGCTGTGCAGTATTTTACTAATAAGTCATAGTAGTAGCTAGCGGCTCAGTTAGTTTCTTTCTTAATTTCCCATTGCTGTCTCACTGCAAAGCACATTGGAATGCAAGCCGTGTGTGTGTGTGAAATTTACAACCTAGGAGGAGACAACATAGCAGTGAATGAGTGAGCAAAGCACTCTTAACCCTTAGCCTGCAAACAGAACTGGAATGTAAAGGAACTCTGGACTGATATGTCAGTCCATGGCAAAGTTAAGGTTAAGCACAGTGGGGTGTGGTGGGGGGAAAAAGACCTGCCTGAAAGGAGCCTATATAATTCACTGTAGCCTGGATTCAGAACACTATGTAAGTCCGCCAAGAGTTTATTCAGAATAACATCTGCATGCTACTGCTACTGTAGCACATGGTTGTTTCTTTGATGGTGCCGGTCTTGAGAAACAGTAGAGGAGGAGGAGGCAGAAAGGTGGCAGTAGCAGCAGAGATGATGACTCCACTGTCCTCCAGATTCTTGCAAGCCTTTGGCTGTGTGGAGTATGTGGCAGCAAGCTCTGCCTCCTGCTGACATCAAAGTCACTGTCACTGGTCAGATGAAAGCCAGTGACAGTGATGGTTGCCATAGGAATAAAACACAGGTTAACAGAAAGGGACATTATTTCATATTATCAACCAGTGAGTGTCGGCAATGATGTGAACCAGAAGTAGGCACACATCAAAAAAATAGTGCAGGCAGACAGGAGGGGAACATACAAACGAACAGCACTGTGATGAATGGAGAGGACCACATATGCTTGTGCTTCGATTCAACTGTGGAAGGACACAGTCTAGGTATTCTGTCATGTGCTTCCAAAACCCCCTCTTCTGTTATGTAATAGCAAAATGTCAGCATGGCTCTGCCCATGCAAGGGGGTTGTTGATGTGACTTCAATACTGTAGAGAACTGTTGTCCAGTGTACTTGGTGGAGTCTTTGAGTTGGATGGAAAAGAGGTTTAAAACAAGAAAGGGGGAAACAGAGCTGAGCAAACCAAATGTTTGCTTGATTACCTGATGAGAAAACAGGTCTCAGATCAAGGCTATGATAGGAATGGACGTGGGTCTGAGCAGTATGTATCCATATAAAAAATAGGCCTTATGCTCAACTGACTCAATTCACTAATAATTAATACATTTTGAACTATTTATTAGTTTTACTTTGGTTGAAATTTTCACATGCAGATGAGTTCGTTGCTAACCCCTCATAAAACAACAAACTCCTAAGTAAATCTTAATCTTTTGTTAGTTAGGCATTTATTAATTTGTCTCCTACTTAAGAATTAACTAATCCTTATTAACTGAGTATCAGTTTGTCATTTATTTATTATTAGTTGAGATTATATGATGGATATGTTATGTTCAATCAACACTCAACTTGATTAGCATTAGTTGATAATTACAGCTATTCCACATGTGCAATGCATAGTTATTCATTAAGAATAACTAATTCATCACTGTTTTCCAAAATGTGTTCTGCATCAGAATGATACAGAATTGTGCTACCCTCTGTCTCACAGTTATGCACTCAGTTGCAGTAAAGGAGGCATCTATATCTGTGACTGATCTGGGGAGCTGGTTGTCATAATTTGCTCCTCAGTATGTACTGTTTGAGTGTTGTGGGTTCCCAAAACTTCCAATTAATTAAAACCACTGATAAAAGGGTATTTTTGTAGTGAATATTATAATACATACATGCAATGTTTGTGAGGATAAAATTGGTCAAATATTTTTGATACCCACAGTGTGGTGAGACCTAGAGTGATAATAACACATTAAACAAATGTATCCACACTGTACAGTGTGATTGGCTGGAGCTGGCAGCATGAGCTGTCAACTCCAGCCAGTCACTTTCACTTAAACACCATTCACTTTCAAACCTGTTGGCAGCATAAGAAATTTCAAAACCCCCACTCACTCGTTTGCCAACTAGGGCTGTCACAGTATCACAGTTTTAGGGTATACCGTGGTATCAAAAGTCACGGTATTGATACTGTGTTAATTTCTGATACCGCAGTAACTGTGATTCATGGTATACTGTGGTATTGAGACCTTTCAACTGTTTTTTTTTTTGAGAGGGTTGCATTTTCAGGGACAAATGTCCATTCCATGTCAACTCTCCCTAATACAAGAGTTTGGGGACGCTTCTCTTTTGTGCAAAAACTGCTTGTTCTGCAATACTGTGGTATGACAATAACTGCAGTATTACATGTGATGGTTATCATACCATCAGACTTTTATACCATGACAAGCCTAATGCCAACTCCACCTAACAGTTTCACTTCTGTGGTGCAGCTGCCATGTCACTTTTCTGCTCAGAAAAGTGTCACACTTTTTATGTACAGTCATTTTATAACTCCCTTCTTTTACTTCTAATCTGCCATTCACATGTCTGCAGCCACTTTTTCATTTCATTTTCATGTAATTTACTGAAGATTATAACCGCTGAGCAAAGCTTATCTACAATGGTGACCCATGTGAAGCAAAAACATACAATACAATGAATATACAACCAAGTACATACAGAATTTAAATTATACATAAATATACGTTGTGCACACAATAAAGACAATAAGCAAATGGTTACAGAAAGCAGAAATGAGAGTCCTATAGAGAAAAATGGCACAACAAAAACAGTGTTTCAAAGCTATGGATTGGAGCTCATGATTACTGGAGATTTTAATATAAACTGGAATGGGAAGGAGGCTGCACCAGTGAGGGACATGATTGCCACTGCCAATATGTCACAATTAGTCACCCGCCCTACCAGACAGAATTATAAGACTGGTAGCAGCACCCTTCTTGACTGGGTACTAGCAAGATCACCATCTTGAATCTCCGAGGTCAAGGTTCTGCCTGACACGCTAAGTGACCATTCCCCTATCACACTGCTGTGGCCTAATAAATTCACCAAAAGCCCACCCAACCTCATAACAAGCAGGGTCCTGAGAAAGGGTATGCTTGGAGCCCTCAAATCGGCACTCACCCTTCATGACTTGGACCCCAATCAGTCAGGCATCATCCCCAAATCAGGCCCTCAGCTACTGCACAAATGGTTTCAACAGCATCTGTGATATCTATGCCCCCCCTCTCAAAGAGGAAAATTAAAGGGCAGGCCAATGGGTGGATTAATGGAGAACTACTCTCCTTTATGAATGAAAGGGATTCACTTTGGGAGAAGGCAAGAAACACGGGTAACAGGCACAACTACCAGTGTTACAGAGCAGCCAGATATCGCTGCACTAAACTTATTCAGCTCACCAAAGCCAATTATCACAAAGCACAGCTTGCTAACTCCTGGGGAGACAGCAAAAGGTTCTGGGATAACATCAAGAGCATCCTTGGCAAGGAGGACAAGATGCATCCCCGTCTACTTAACATCAATAGCAATCACATCGCAGACTCCCTAGCCATGGGGGAGGCCTTCAACAAGGCCTTTACTGATCTCATAGCAGTATTACCACCAGCCTACTTCCACCCTGAGCAGAGCCAGACCAAAAATGGACTCTCTGAACACTCTCACCACTCTTCTACCTTAAAAGGGTGACTGTGAAGGAGACAATAGCTAAGGTCAGGAATGTACTGGGCAAGACAAGGCAGGGTAGCAATGGGATCAACATAAAACTGCTATCCCTCACCCTGGACATCCTCATAGTGCCCATCACCAAGCTGTTCAACAAATCCCTGACTCTTGCTCAATTCCCAGAGGTCTGGAAGCAGGCACTAGTCACACCTGTGCATAATGGAGGTGACAAATCCTTGGTAGCCAATTATAGGTCCATCTCAATACTATATCCACTGCCCAAAACACTGGAAAAGATTGTGGCTGGTCAGCTCATTGACTACCTCAACAAATATAACCTACTCTGCCCTAACCAGCATGGTTTCAGACAAAGCCACAGCACAACCACTGCTCTGCTGGACTTTACGAACTATGCACACAAGGCCTTGGATGAAGACAAACTGGTGGAGTCTATCTTCATAGATCTCACCAAAGCCTACGATACAGTCAATCACCCTGTTACTGACCAAAATGTCAAACATGGGTGTGGCACCTAGTGCACTATGTTGGTTCTATAACTACCTTACAAGCAGAACTCAATGTGTCAAAATTGGACATACAGTTTCTAGTGCAAGACAGGTATTGCTAGGGGTGTCCCAGGGAGCAATCCTTGGGCCCCTACTCTTCAGTATCCTCCTAAATGACCTCCCCACTGCCTGCAACACCAAACTAATACTCTACCCTGATTATGTGGTGCTCCTGGAAAGCAGCACATCCCTTGCTAATCTGCAAATTGAGCTTCAGGCATCCTTTTCCTCTTTGGAGATCTGGTTCTGCAGACATAAGCTGCTACTTAATTATAAAAAGACCAAGGTCATGCTTATTACCAGTACACACAGAAAAATCAAACAACCCCTCCCCTACCCCATCATTACAAACTCCTGCGGTGAGCCACTGGAACAAGTCTGCATGTTTAAGTATCTGGGGATCACACTGGCTGAAACCCTTACATTTGCCCAACATATTGACTCTCTGGTCAAGACAGTCAACATTAAGATTGGCGTCCTTTATAGGCATAGGAAATACCTATCTCCTGAGGCCCTTCACCTTGCAGTACACAGCTCCATATTATCACATATCGACTATGGAATAGTGATATATAGCGCTGCAATGGATACTGCATTGAAATGGGTACAGGTAGTTCTAAACAAGGCCTATAGGCTAGCCTAGATTTACAGCATGATACACACACCTGAACACTGTATGAACTCACACATTGGCTATCCCTAAAAAACAGGGTCATTCATCAGACGTGCACCCTAGGGAAGAAAGCACTTGTGGAGAAAACCCCACCGTGTTTGCAATCTTTTAGTGGCTGTAAACATGCCACAGGCCACCAGAGGGAGGACAAGAGGGGCCCTGTCCATCCCCTTCTGCTGTAATATGCAAGGGCAATGGGCATTTGCCTACCGTGCCCCCTTGTGGCTGAATGAATTACCTGAGCACCTCCTTGCCACCACCTGTCTAGCCAGATTCAAAACTAACCTCAAACAACACCTAAGTACAATCTCTAAATGTTCCTGCAACTAATCTCAGGTATCTCAATCATCTGCCAATTTAAGATTGATACAGCACTTGTCTCCCCTCTTCTCACGCCCTCCTGGCTGCACTTGGTCAAGACAAGGCCCCCCCAGCTTACCCTTAACACCCGCCTATGGCTATACAAGTTCCCCAGACCATCCCCTTCCCCGCTACCTGATGACAAGGCTCCTAGGGGCTGCACTATTGTCTGCCTTTATAACTGTGCTCATGTAACTCACTGCTCTAACCTGTAATCCACAATGTCTTTGTGTATATGTTTAACAGGGTGTTTTTTTTATGTTTTTCTATGATTACTACTTTGTACCTTGTCTAGTCACTGACGTGGAACCTTTGTAAAAGAACTTGGGCTCAAAGGTATTTTCTGAATCAATAAAAGTGAAGATGATTATACAGTACCTGTAACTTACTGTACCTGTACTTGTTTTCCCAGACCCTGATCCCCATGTGTCACTCACATTCTTCACCAGCTGCAGGCTCCTGCAGACCAGCAACACCTTCTGGCCAGCTTGAAGCCACCGTCACCCAGCAGAATCCCTAAAAAGCCACCACTGTCTCCCATGGATGCATCCTCAGCTGCTTGCTCCATAGAGGCAATGAAATGCTGGCACACAACATCACACACAGGAATGAAACTACCACTCAGTTTCAGTGCTCTGGTGTGCACAGCCATCTGAAACAAATTTAAAAACAAAGCAATTAAAAACCTAACAAGGAAATGACTCAGAAATGACAATGGCCTAGTATAAAAGAGATAGAAAAGTGATATTCCTCCTTCATGCCCCTTGACCTCTGACATTATTCATGGCTCCAACACTCGTGATGTCATAAGGTCAAGCTGCACTTGGGGAAAATATTACTGATATTTCCAGTCAGACCATGGCATATTCCATAGAGCTGTGAATGAGCATGGTACATTTAGCAGATTTGGCTTTGATTGCCATAACCTCCAACTGCATACTATGTGCCCTGAGCAAGTCATTTATGCTCCCCAGTACTCCCAGGTGGACCCTGAAAACAGGTCCTGTGCCTAGTGGGCCTTCCCTAGTTACCAAAGAATAATATATATATATATATTCAGTGAAGCCTGCCAGGATGAAGCACTGGTTTACTGCATGACAAAAGGGATTAACTCCCATTGAAATTGCATTATTTGCTGCAGTAACTCCACTGCAGAATTCTGCAGTGCTGCGCTTCATCCTGGTGGGCATCACAGCATATATATATATATATATATATATATATATATCTGTGTGTGTGTGTGTGTGTGTATATATATATATATATATATATATGTATATTAGATAGATATCTATATCTATCTATCTATCTATCTATCTATCTATCTATCTACATTAGATAGATACATATCTATATCTCTCGCTATATATATTATATATAGAGATGTATAGATATACATATATATGTGTGTCATAGTGGGACAGTAGCACCACTATAGTTATGGTTGACAAGGCAGTTTAATGTTAAACCCCAAACTTTGCACTTTAATAGTTTTGTGACCATTCAATGGACTTGCATTAAAATTTTCAAGCATGGTCTTGGGGTAAGACCTCTTCAAGAGTCAAGTTTTGTTTTGGTTAGATGTGTGAATTCTGAGATCCAGATAGTGAAAAAAGTGAAAAAATTGGGGTTGGGGGGTTTTGTTTTTGTATTTGTTTTTTTGTTATTGACTAGCATCCAGACAATTTGGAATTTTACTCTAACATTTTCAGGGTAGAAAAGTGTGGGGCAGAGTGGTGCCTTTCACTGGTTTGGTGAAAAAAATATTAATCCATTCCAAAGTTATAAGGATTTGAAATTTTGGTTGTGAGCATGCTCGGTTTTGGATTCCTGTTTGGTATGAAAAAAGAAACCGGGCCATACAAAAAAATATTATTTTTTTGTATGGGGGGGTAATCTATTTTTGTGATAAAAATTGTTTTTTGTATGGCTGCCATCTTGTTTCCTTTTTACTTTTTTTTCCAAAACCCATAAAATTGATATCCTGCAGAGACAACAATACATGTATCTTGTTTATTGGGACCCCTTAGGCGATTCTGCAGTTAGTATTTTGGAAAAGTTAACCATAAATGTGTTTTTTAGCACATTTTAAAATCTTTTTTCATGACCAGAGTTTCTTTTTTAGTATGGCCATAAGAAAAAAGAATAAGGCCATATGAAAAAAAGATTCCCTTCATATGAAAAAATAATTTGATCTTGTTTCTTTTCATATTTTTTTTTCATATGAAGGGATGATATTTTTATGTGAATGACACAATCTCCATGAAAAAAGATCCCTTCATACAAAAAAAGAATTTGGATTTATTTTTTTCACACTTGTTTTTCATACGCAGACTTCTTTTTTCATATGAACAATGCAACCTCATGAAAATGATCCCTTCATACAAAAAAAAAATATTTGGACTTAGTTTTTTTCACATCCTTTTTTGTATGAAGGATTCTTTTTTTTTTAATCTTTTTTCATTCTTGCAAAAAAATCCATTTCTATAAAAATAATTTGGACTTAGGTTTTTCCCATATTTCAACATTAACAAGGCATAACTCTGCTATTTGGAGTTAAGGGATAATCTATATATCAAAACAAATGTTTCAATGAGTACTTCAGGATTGACACATAGTACCCTCCCCCCCAAAAAAATACAATTTATGGGGCATATATAAAATCATAAAAATAAAAGTAAAAAAAAATTACCATAGCATAACATTGCAACTTTATTGTGCTTTTGCACTGTAACAGTGGAAGGATGGAAATGGAGGACCCTGTGCTTCCCTACACAAATGGATGTGTTCATACAATTCCCAAAGAGACCTGTCTGAATGAGGATACAATTATACTGTCTCAAAAAGTAAGGAAATTATTTGCAAAAAAACATTATTTATGGACCAGTTAGGGTTCAGATTAAACCAGCAAAAGTAAGGAAATGTGGTGTTAGGGTTTCCAACTCTAATACTCCACTCCCACCCTGCAAGCAGCAAAAGGAAAAAACTTTAGGGTTTTACCTTTCCTGAGTCTTGGCAAATCAGGACTGGGGTCTTCCTTGGGGTTGTTAACCCTAACACTCACCCCATTATCATATAGTCTGCATATCTGAGCTTATTTGCTGATGGAATGGGATGAGTGTTAGGGCTCACAACCCCAAGGAAGACCCCAGCCCTGATTTGTGAGGATTGCTGGTGAAGATGGTTAGCTCACTGGTTTCCGGCATTGGCATCCTTTCTGGTAGACATAATAGTTCCCCAAGTGGCAGGATGGTTACCTTAATGGTTTCTGCTGGAAAGTTGGAACAATGATTGGACACTGCGCTACTCTGTCCACGGCAGGAGGCCATACTGGTGGCAGTCATTCTAGGTGCAAGGTAGGTGCTCCAGACAGTGAGTAATCACCCTGGCTCCCAGTATAGGCATTCTGTCCCACACAGTGGTCATTCTCACCATATGGTAGATATAGACAGTAGATATTCTGGCACAATGGCATGAATTCTCACCCTGGAGTGGTCATCAAGGCACAGAAAGTGGGAATTTCTGCCCCAAAGTATACACTGAGACACAGAAGGTGGGCATTATGGCCCTGGGGTGGGTATTCCTGCCCAAGGGTGGACACTGATGCACACTGGGTGGGCATTACAGCCCTAGAGTATGCATGAGGCACAGAGAGCAGGCATTCCAGCTAAAGGATGGATATTCTGACCCCAGGGTGATAATTCAGGCTCAAAGAGTTGGCATTCCTGCCCTAAGGTTGGCATTCTGGCCCTAGGGTGGACAGTTTGACAATAGCATTCAAAATGAAGTAAATAATGTGGGCATTCTTCTCTAGGTTAGGCACTGTGGTCATCTGGGAGGACAGCCTGCTCTGGGTTCTGGAAATGTGGCCCAGGTGAAAGAAGGCTGGTCAGATGGGAGTGGTGGTCAGAGGCTTGGGGGTGCTCCAGGTGAAATGAGGCTGGTCATATGGGAGGAGAGTCTGATCTGTGGTCTGGAAGAGTGTTCCAATTGCTGGGAGGAAGATCAGCTAGGGGTGGAAGGTCTGTCTGGGTGCTGGTAGGGTGGTCCTGCTGATAAAAAAACTGGCCAGTTGGGAAGAGCAGGCTACATTAGGGCTTGCAAAGGTGGTCCAGGTGCAGAAAGGCTAGTCACATGAAAGGCTGATCTAGTGGCTGGGTGATTCAGCTGCTAAGCGGAAGGCCAGCTAAGGGTAGAAAGCTAGTTTGAGGACTGGAAGGGTGGTCCTGCTGCCAAGACATTGGTCAGCAGGCAAGAGGAGGCTGATCTGAGACCTGGAAGATAGGTTAAGGTGTAGTGAGGCTGGTCAGCTGGGGAGAAGAGACTGATCCAATGGCTAAAAGAGAGGTCCAGCCACTGAGAGGTAAGTCACTAGGTTAGGGGGCTGGAAGAGTAGGGCAGCTGCTGGGAAACTGGTCAGAAGTTTGGAAAGGTTGTTCAGGTGATGGGAGGCTAGTTGACTGGAGAGAAGAGGAGAGGCTGGTCCGGAGGCTGGAAGAGTGGTCAGCTGGGGTCAGAGGCTGGTCCTGGAGATGAAAGGGTGGTCCAGCAGCAGGGAGGGTAGTGGCTGGAGATCATAGATTGGATAGGGGCTGGAATGATGGACCAAGTGCTGAGAATGTGGTCTTCTTGAGGTTGGAGGATGGTCCAGGGCCTAGAAGTGTGCTCCAACTACTGGGAGGCAGATTTGCTTGGATGGGAGGCTGATCTGATGGATGGAAGGGTGATCCCACAGCTAGGAGGCTGTTCAACTGGGAAGGAGAGGCTCAGCTAGGGCCTGAAAAGGTGGTCTATGGGCAGGCAGTCTTGTCAGCTGAGCAACAGGGGCTGGTCTGGGGGCTATAAGAGTGGTCCAATTGCTGTAAGAAGGTCAGCTAGGGGAGGGAGGCTGGTCCAGGGGCTGAAAGGGTAGTCAGCTGGGGGATCTAGGGGCTTTTCCTGTGATTGAAAGTTTGTCCCAACTGCTGAGAGAGTGGTT
The DNA here is from genome assembly GCA_016271365.2 of Neoceratodus forsteri. NCBI lineage: Eukaryota > Metazoa > Chordata > Ceratodontiformes > Ceratodontidae > Neoceratodus > Neoceratodus forsteri. The sequence goes on from CM057450.1 coordinate 1,650,013,374, forward strand.
GGCTCTGAATAGTAGGCTGGTCCAATGGCTGGAATTGTAGTCTGGGTACCTGGAAGGTGGTCTGCTGTGAGTTGAAGGCTGATCTTGATGCTAGAAGGGTGTAGATGGTACAGGGTCCAGAGATCAAGCCCTTTTAAAAGACTTTAGAGGGTGTCACGCCCTCCACTAACCCCTTGGTGAAATCCAGACTAGCTTGACTGTGCATGTTGTACCAGGTCCTGGTGTTCCTGCCAAAGTAGCCAGTCTGAGGTCTATAATTTTGGTCCAGAGTCCAGCAGATCATATTTCACCATACCCATATTTATCATTGACTGTGTGACTGGAAGCTGTGACACCTGACTTATTCAAGGGGGATCACTTAATGTCTTTTACAAGAGTGTCCAGAGGATTGACTAGATGGAGTGATTCTTGAGACCTGGATTTTAAACATAATCCCAACATCCAGCCATGGGCTACAGGAGCCTTAGGGCATGGTGAAGGCTGCACCCTAAGATTATTGACTGAATTTGTAGGGCCACCCAAAAGGATAAACAGTCTAAATATTCAAAAAAATATCACCTGAAGATAGTCTGCTGAGCTAACTAATCGTTCACTGTTATTATGAGGCCCCCCTTCCTCACCCAATCTGCAACTGATAAGCTAATTTGTTTCCCTGATGTCTGGGGGTTCCCCTTCCCTCTCCCAATCCTCAGCTATTTTCCCCAGTGTCTGGGGGTCTCATCCCTTGCCCTCACACTCATCTCCCTGGCTGTCTGGCTATCATCTGCCCAACATATGTACAGTATTTCTATCATACATTGCTATATAGCAATACATGGTCTGACAATAGTTAAGTCTGCATACAGCGCATCCATGTAACTCATATGTCAGCAATGCTTAACCTTAGACCTGTAATTCTGCCATGGTTCACTGTTTTGCCCCCAGACTTGCATGGTACCTTCTGAACCAGCCCCTCAAGGTCACACTGGTGATGACCAGTACCCCAAAATGGGTGTTCAAACATTAACTCTGCATGTTTTCATTTTGTAAACAACTAATCCAGATATGAGTGGCAGCATATGGTCAGTGCAACCACTAACATTGTGCATTATAACCACAGCAGGGATGGAAATATGGCATAGCACCAGATGAATGGTTTGCATGACCAGATCCATGTGGCAGGCATGTGGCACTACTGCCAGAGTCATTACTACAACCCCCCAAAGATCTGCACCTTTGTACATGCTTCCTGTGAATATCGAGTTCGAATTTTTATGTATTTCAATGGTCTGACCTGGTGACCCAGTGGCCCTATATCAATTGGTGGCAATTGTTTCTTTCCTGGTATGCAGTGGATATTTCCTCCATAGCCTCATTCCTGAGCATTCCAATGTTCAGCAGCCCCATGTACCACATAACTGTTTCTCTTGCATTAATGGATGTTCTGGCCCAACAGGTAACAAACCCTTGTAAAAGTACTTATATTACTTCCTGTGGTCATGGGATCTCTGTGCCTTGTGTACTGGGTGGTGAGGGTACTGTGGAGATACTGTGAAGTGCATATCATGGAGTTACATACAGTACCAACACTATTAATAACAGGGCCTCACCTTGCTACTTTGCCTGTGCTGTTACACTGAGCTGTGCAATAGTGCAAGTAAAGACCAGTGAATACTAGTGTAAAGACTAGTGGATACCCCTTTATGTTTTCATAAAAGGGGTGGAACACATGGGTTATGTAAAAAAACATGATGGCCTCCATCAATGTGGACACCCACTGATTTGAGAGATGGTGGACATATTGTAGCTCCACTCTGGGTGGGTATTCCAGTTCTACTGTAGCCATTCTGGCACCCAGTTCTGCTCTAGGATAGGCATTCTTACCCAGGGTGGTTGGTCCTGCACTCTGAGTGGGCATTTTGGCCACCAAGGTGGTTACTAAGGCATTCCAGCTACATGGGCAGGCATTCTAGCCTCAGGGTGGGCATTTCTGCCCTGAGGGCGGCCAGTCCATCCCTAGGGTGGGCACAGAGATACAGAGGGTGGTCATTCAAGTACCCAGGTTGGGCACTCTAGAGATCAGGACTGGTATAGAGGTTGAAAGGGTGGTCAGCTGGGGGAATACAGGGTGGTCCTGGAAGGGTTGTCCAGCTGCAGGGAGGGTGGTTGACTGGGGATCGGAGGCTGGAATGGTGGTTTAGCTGCTGGAAGCATGGCTGGCTGGAGGTCAGAGGCTGGTTTGGGGTCCAGAAGTGTCTGTAAGATGCAATGTAGGTAGTTCAATGGTGGAATACAGGTCTGGGGATCAGGCATCTTTTAAACACGTTGGAAGGTCCCTATGGTCTTCATTAACCTTGCGCTGAAATCCAGAATAGCCAGAATGGCCAGACTGTGCATGTTGTGCCAGTCTGGCTGGTCTGTCCAAACCAGGAAATCCAGTTTTTACCATAGTGGTCTGGTCCTGGTTTCACCAATACATTTGGCACAGAACCAAATAAACAAAAGCATTATTTATCATCATCATTGGTGATGCAAAATGAAACTGTTGTATAAAAATTAACACACACACACACACATATGCACACACATGATTAATGTCAGTTTATTTAGTCGATGTTTAATCTGGAATACACACACACCCTTTTCACATGCACCGGCAGCAACATTAACAAAATTATATACTTAATTTTGGTGATCCAGTACATTAACTACCCCCCCAAAGTGAGCCATGCTTTTAGGGTATTAGCATGACTCGGCTGGTAGCACATCCACCTCTGAGCCAGCAGGCCATAGGTTCTAGTCCCACACAGGGATTGGAATCATACCATAAATGCCAGAACCCAAGTGCAGTACTAGGGGGATGATATGCTTTTTGTGGTGTCCTTTGTTTGAGGTGTTAAACTCCAGTCACATCCTCCCACTTCTGGGGCTATCCTGGTGGGTCTTCAGGTGGAAATAAGAGAACCAAAAGCACTTTTTGCAACAGTAGGGGATTTTCCACAGTGTCCTAGCCTACATTCCTGTTCCCATAAAGCTGGCTCATGCAAATGTCCAAGGCTGTGTGCGGGTGTTGACGTGTGAACTGGCTGCCACTACACATTTACAGTCACTACATTAAAAGTCTCTCATTACTTGTAAAGTACTTTGATATAGAATGTGTATCAAAAGTGATTTATACAGCTGGCCCAGTGGCACTGAGGGTTGAGGCGCTGGATGCCACACCTCATGCCATGCCGGCGACTCGAGTCTGGGAATGAGCCCTGGTCATCAGGGGTCAGCAGGGGAGAGAGAGGATCGAGCATCCAGAGGACTGCTCTTCTCTCCCGGGGAGGGATCCAGGGTTGCCCAGCACCACAGTGGCCCCTGGTGGAGAACGGAGGCACTGCAAATGCCAAGGCTCACAAGCAGGGGGAACACGTCAGGTGGCTGCCTTCTGGACATGGGTGGGAACATCCACGTCATGGGCAGGGTGGCATTGCACGTCCTATGTCTGGGGGACTAAGCTGAAAACACCCCAGCACACTGAGGAGGTGACAAGGGCCCCAGGGACCTCCCTCACATCCCAACACCAGACACCCACACCGACAACCCACGACCGACCTCCAGAGAGAGATGGACCCTCTAATCCCAGAAAGATGCTGTCAAGGTAGGAGTGGGAGGCCCTGTCCCGGGGGGGGTGATCTGGGGCACTGGGAGGTCTCTCAATGGAGGGGGAAATCGGTGGTGGTGTGTCATGGTGGGGAGTAGAAGGGGCTGAATGTTGAGTGGGCACCTCCGAGAGATGCCTCAGTGGGTTGGAGCAATAAATACAGTTAAAAAAAAAAGTGCTTTATACAGTAAATGCTAATTCTTTACACATGCCAGCTGCATCATAGACAACATTATTGCCACCGAGCACACTGGCAGCAATATTAACAAAATTACATACCGTATTCGAATTGGGGGATCCACAGCACCCTTCCCCCCAGTTAAGTATGCTGGATGCAACAAAAATAAGATTATATAATCACATTTGACACACAAAACACTAATTACTTGTTTAGGAGTAATATCCACCTTTTCAAGCATGTCAATATAAAGGCAGCATGCCAAAATGCTGGAGACGCTGGTCAACAGTTAAACACTCAGCACCCTTTTCCAGTACACTGACATCTTGGCAGAGTGGCATGCCAGACCACAACTGACCTTTCCACCCCACCCATTTTCAGGTACACTGGTATCTGAGCAGAGCAGCATTCTGGCATGCTGGAATGACCTCAAACTCCTACGTCTTCAGCAGCTTGAATATGGAGCATGTGGTGTGCAGCTTATAAACATGATTGCACTAACATCATGAAGCAGAACCCTGCTTGCATGTAAAGCAGGAGAGGATACAGAACACCTCCTCCCTTTTCATGCACACCAGCAGTGCTCCAGAGCCCTCCACAGCAGCAGCAATCCAGAGCACACACACACACACACCACCCCTTCATGCACATTGGCTGGAAATGACACAAAAGTCAAATTCTGTTTTTTTTAGTCAATACTGTCTGAGCAATCCAGAGACCACCCTACCAAAAAAAGTATTCCAAGGCACACATACACCTCCACTCCCCCATGCAAACTGCCTGTAAATTACAAAAAATTCAAATTATGTTGTTGTTTTTTTTGTCACTACTGTATGAATGATCCAGTGGCACCCACCATCAAAAGTGACCCATGGCATGCATGCACACACACACACACACACACACACACACACACACACACACACACACACACACAATTGACAGGAAATGACACAAGTCATATTCTGCCTTTTTAGCAATACTGTCTAAGAGATCCAGAGCCCCCCAAAAAGTGACCCGGCACCCCTCCCTGCATACTGATTTGAAATAAAACAAAAGACATTTTTTGTTTGCTTGTTAGTTAATCAGTACTGCCCACATCTTTACATCCAGGGCTCTTGCTTTCATGCACACTGATCAGAAATAAAAGCAATAGTCAAATTATTGGGAACAGCAGCGACTTACATACAGTACATAAAATATATCAGGAGATATTTGTGAGGATCACCTTCTGGAACAGATAATTTGACAGTGAATATAGTGTAGCACAGAAACCAATGTTCACTGAGTGCTACATAAGTTATTTAGTTATCAAACACATCTGATTAACTTTGGTGTGTTCCTTTCTATACATTGTTGTTATACCTACAAATGTGAGTCTACTGTACATGTAAGCTTTGCATAATTACAGCAATTACTATTTCTGAAATATTTGGCTCAAAAAGGACACACATTTTGGTTAGTAATTTGAGACAACCACATTTGAGATTTTTGCTTCAGGTTGGAAAAGAAAAATACAGTGATAAAACACTGATGTTATATATCCCCACCCCATCCATTTGACAAAAATACATGTAGTCACAAAAACATCCTCAATGAGCTTGAGCTCAGTTTGGCCATGTACTTAATGCACTCTACATCAGATGAAAACTGCAGAACTTGGTATTTCATTTAGAAGATAAGAGCTGAGTTAAACTTCTTACCTAGCAGAAACACATTTAAGCCAAGGGAACACTTAATCTGCAAGCAATCAGACAAATCAGAGCAAGAAGGCATCAGAGAGAGCAATCTTGCTATCAGAGCAAGGAGGCAGCTTTGTAAGGCAGCTAGAACATTTCTGCTAGAACATTCCTAACTAGAAGGTAAGTAGACAGATACTCTGTAAGGTAAATTGGGACCTTCAGTTAGGGTACAAACAAAAACACAACAGTTAGTGTGCTAGTCTGAGTTGGGGGAAGAGAACTGATAATCATCTTTGTAGTTAGTCAATTCACTTTTATTTCTTAAGCACCCAATCCCAGAGACTCTTGGCACTTTACATAATATTACATAACAAATTATAGCAATACACATGTTATTAAATCAGGGTCACACCATTTTAAAACATACAATAAATAATAATAAATAATATTCTTAAAACTAGCTCCATTTCAGTCTAAAATCAGTGCATATTAAATGCTCGATTAAAAAGATGCACATTAAGGACATGCTTAAAAATTTCTATGGAGGGAGCCTCCCTCAATGACCATGGGATGGGGTTCCATAACACCAGTCCTGCAATTTCAAAGGCATGATCTCCCAATGTTTTTAGTTGTGCCCTTGGGACCACTAGGAGATCCTTCGCAGATGACCGTAGTTAGTGCACCGGGCGAGCAAGCATCAGGAGGTCAGACAGATAGCCCGGACCCGAGCAGTATACGGCCTTATAGGTGAGCAAACCAACTTTGAAGGCAATCCTCCACCTGATTGGCAACCAGTGCGGTACGCACAAAACCGAGGTTATGTGATTGGATCTCAAAAGGCCCGTCAACAACCTGGCTGCAGCCTTCTGCACCAACTGCAGTCAGCAGAGGTTGCCCCCACTGATCCCAAAGTATAGAGCATTACAGTAATCAAGCCTGGAGGTGCCAAAAGCATGCACTAATGATGGCATATCTTCTGGCTTAGCTGGGCCAAGAGGAAAGCTGTAAATGGGGTGTGTAGCTCAGGCAGAAGTGAAGCAGGGGTCTGAATATAGACTTCCCTGTAGTTAGCTTTTGGTCAGATAGCAATCTTGCTATTCCCAATTGACAGCCAATCCCGGGCATTGCCTGGGAACCAAGAAGTGGGCAGAAGCTTTTTTAAGCACTAGGCTTTAAAGCGGCCCATGGTGCAAAGGACCAATGTGCAAAGGATGTTGGAGTCTGCCCTCTGGAGTCAGCCCAGTGAAGCAGCTAGCAGCCAGCCACTCTGTTGCCCAAGGGGACCCCTACCCAGGTAAGGTTGTTGGGTGCTGCATTATATGGTGGCTGTGCTTGGGAGGCCAGATAAGCATGTCAGTGGCTTATGGGCTTGCTGTTGTTTATCCTTGTCTTTAGTATGGTGTTGTTTATTCTTAACTGATACAAGGTTTTAGTGTGTTTCTGGGTAGTAGGGATTGTACTACCCAGAGGGTAGGGTCTAGTTGCAGGAGGGGAACCAGAGAGCTGGGCTTGTGTGCAGGAAGGAACACAGTGTGTTGGGCTTGGGTGTAGGACGGTGCCCAGAAAGCTAGAATTGTTAGGAGGAGGGGGTCCCAAAGGACTGGGCTTGGTTGCAGGAGGAGACCCAGCTGGCTGGGCTTAGGTGTAGAAGAAGATCCAGTAGGCTGAGCTTGGGTGCAGGAGGGGGATCAAGTGGGCTGGGCTTGTATACAAGAGGAAACCCAGTAGGCAGGGCTTGGGTGCAGGAGAGGACCCAATGGGCTGGTCTTGTACACAGGAGAGAGTCCAGTGACATGCACTTGGGTACAGGATGGGGACATAGCGGTCTTTCTTGGGTGCAGGAGGGAAATCAAGTTAGCTCTGCTTGTGTCCAGGAAGAAACCCAGTGGGCTGGGTTTGGGTAGAGGATGGGACCCAGTGGGATAGCCTTATGTACAGGAGGGGCCCTAGTGGGCTGGGATTGGGTGCAGAGGGTCCCATTGGGCTCGGCTTGAATAGATGAGGGGCCACAGAGGGCTGGGTTTGGGTGTAGAATGAGACCTAGTAGGCTCAATTTCTGTACAGGAGAGTACCAAGTGGTCTTGGCCTGTGAGTAAGAAGGGGCCCAATAAGCTGGGCTTGGGAGCAGTATAGGACCTAGTAAACTGGGCTTGTGTACAGAAGGGGACCCAGTAAGTGGGACTTGTATTCAGGAGAGGACTCATTAAGCAGGTCTCATATACAGGAGGGAGACCCAGAGGACTGGGATTGGGTGCAGGAGGATACCCAGTGGGCTGGGCTTGTGTACATGAGGAAACCCACAGGGCTGGGCTTGTGTGCAGGAGGGGACCATGTATTGGTCTTGTGTTTATGAAGAGACCCAGAGGACTGGGCATGGGTGCAGGAGGGCAACCCAGTGGGCTGGGCTTGGGTGTAGGAGAGGACCAATGGGCTGAGCTTGTACTGCAGGAGGGGGACCCAGTGGGTTGTACTTCTGTGCATTAGAGTTCTGATGTGGTACTTGTTTACGAGTACGATTACAGTACACTGAGGACCCTCAAAGAGGATAAATTACATATCTGAACTTAGTTTCAATCTATACAGGATCAGACGTACAAGCCTGTTCAAAAGATTATGTCTGTTCTGGCAAAGCCTTGCCAGCTTGACTTGCACAAAGAATTCTATAGCCATGATGGCCTGCTCATGATGATGTATACATACTGCATATGGTTTTGAAAGATGCACAAAAAGCAAACTGTTTGGATAGTTCTTCTCTCCTAGCATTCCACAATACAATACTGCTCTCCCTGCAACCTACGTCTCTTGAATGCTGGAGAGATAGAAACAGCAAATAAAAATCTAAGTTAAAATCTCAAGTAACCGGTAACTGAAAAAAATTGTCTAAGTTTTGAATCTCAAGCAATTAACAACTGAGATATTTTCTAAGTCAGAAACACAACCAACTCAAAAGCTGGATCATGTTTAAATTGAAAATTCCAGTCAATCCATAACTACAGTATTTTCCAGAGTCTGATTTCTCAACTAATGCAAAAGTGAAAAAATAAATCATTTCTCCACTAATGGCTAGATGGCAAGAATTATACATTAGTTGAGTAAAAACCCCTCAACCAATGGTCAAGATTGATGCTCAACTTTTTAATTAGTTATTCCCTACTGAAAAGGTAAACACTGTGTAGTTGCAACTTATGTTTTTTGTATGGGTAGGCTTAGCCACATGAAGATGGCATCTGGAACCAACAATGACCTCCCTCCACCCCCCTCGTCATGAGTGGAGGCCTATGGCATGGCTCGCTGTGAGGTACGTCAGGCGGGTCAGTGTTTATTATTTCACAAGTAACCCTCAGTCAGCTCCAACCACAGCATCAAAGGTGTTACAGGCAGGCAGGCTGAGAAGTTCCCTTGGAACCATCTCACCAGGGCAGGTGTTGTGATAGAAATTTGATGTGGTTTGAGCGAGCAGACAAGCTGTGCCATACCATGTAGTGTTGGCGTGCTGGAGGTACTTAGCTGGCACACAGGTTGCCAGTAGCTACTCTCACTATCTTCTGCCTAATCTTCTGTTTAAGTATCCTTTTCAGAAAAAAAAAACTGACTGTAAAACACATTGTATCAAAAAGTAAACCAAAAAACCTTTGCACAGCCACAAATCATGTCCAGGTCACATAGGGTGGCTTAATGTGAAGCTAAAATCCTATCCCTTTAGAGGAAAATAAGGTATAATGCGTGAAATTGCATCTGACAGTCGATGGGCAGAGTTAAATCAACAGCTGGTACATAAAGCTGCTGCTAGACAGTTTCCTTTAATACATCAGGTTGTGATGGAAATCTGGGCTACACATGCTATTCCTTGCCATTGAAATATGCTGGAAAGGTCTTGCAAAGCTGTACTGTCTCCTTATGGGAAAATCTGTGCTGACACGCACTATTATGTGGAAGGAAAAATGCAGTCATTGATAGTTATGGTGGCAATTCATTGACTCTCCTCTGAAACAGCTGGGTGCTGTGGCATCTGCATTGGTGTTATCCTACTGGCATCTAGGATCTTAGTGGTGCAGCTATAGTTGTGCAGCCTGAGAACTAGGCAGTTTTTCCTTTTGTAGGCATCTCTTTCTATTTGGTTGAACCTTGTTGTGCTAGTGACTTGAAAAAGGTGACCATATTGAACATGAAAATAAATTGGTTAGGTAATGCATGTTTTAGGGTACACACATAAAATTATCTGAGTTGTAACATTCAGACAGAATGTTCTGCTTCCATTCTTTTGAATAAACACCAACTGGTGACCCTGGGAAGAGTTTAAGGGACAATTAATTTTGTTATTTGGTGATTTGGTATGGTATCTGGCCACTGAAAGTGTTTGTGCAGGGAGCATGGTTGCAGAGCGAGGTGCACCACAAATGTGCATGGTCTTCATGCATGCTCACTGAGAGGCACCCATGCATGCATCTGGGTTACAGTCATCATGATGGATAAGCAGCTGTGCATGTGCTCTGGGTTTTGAGTGGCAATCAGGGTAATCAGGACAGTGCACGTGGAAGTAGAAGAAAAACAAAACCTTAACATCATGGTAGAGTTAATGTGAATACTGATATCCCTGTCACTCTGTGAAAAAAGTGGACATGAGAAACAATTGTTTTTTTCAAACAAACTGTAATGAGCCAAGAAAATTAATGCTATTAAACTATGTCTGCTCATGCAGTAGTTTATAAATGCTTTTAAGCAAAGGGTAAAATATTTAATAAGATAAACCTGGGTATTTGGTAAAAACATATAGTGCAAAACATCTCCTTTATGTGGATATGGATATTTTGGGATATTGATATAACAGTACTGAACTGGTCACAGTGATGGCCAGCCAGTGATCATTTGTGTTAAGCATTGGTGGGAAGCTGGCCTGCCATGGCAAGGCCCTCCCCTCTGTGAGCCCAGGTTCAAGATCAGGATAACAAAAACATGTCAAAACAAGTCTAACTCCAATTTCTCCTCACGGTACAACTCAGTGGTGCTGTAGCAAGTGGATGTGGATACTGCAAATATTTTTTTTTCATGTTTTCTGTGCTTTGTGTTTTCACAGCTTGCAGTGATTCAGGGTGTCCAGCCAGGGTTTGAGGACCAAAGTGGAATTTGAGCCGGCCCGCCGGCACAACAGTAGCACTTCCATGTGTGATGCTGATGACCCGGGTTCGGGAACGAGCCCAGTGAGTTGGAGGGCCAACCGAGGGGAGAAGGCTGAGCATCCTTGGGACAGCTCACCTTCTCTAGGGAGGGAGGGGGACTGTGGCTCGGCACTTCACCAACCCACAGGTGGAGGCCTGGGGTATGGCAAGCATCCAGCCAAGTTGCTGGGGAACGAGCATGGCAGACATCAGCAGTGACACCTTGATGTCAGGGTGCACACACGGAAAAAGGGGAAAAACAGGTCTCCAGGCACCAGGTACACAGAGTGCCCGGTGCAGTCCCCAAAGCTCCCACTTGTCTGTCCTGCAAACTGACCAGACGCAGACACAGAAGTTTGGGGTGTACGGGCTCCACCTCATCCCTGCCTGGAGGGCAGATCCACGGCTACATTGGGGGTTCAGTAAGGGTCCATGTAAGGTGAAGGAAGCAAGCGAAGACACCACAAGCATCTCCCAAAGGTGCAGTACTTGGGAACTGGAGGGAGAAAAATAGTAAGTTAAAAAAAAAGTGGGATTTGAGCAGCAGTTGATGGCCTTTGCCCAGGCAAAAAGGAAGGCAAGGTGGGATGCCTGCTTCCAGAAGTAAAGTGACCCTGACCCAGGGAGTCATGTGATGCACTAGATGTGAGTAGCTGCTTTCTTCGGTACTTCATGATCACTAGCTAAAAACCGTGGCTAATGGCCATTTAAACTAGCCTTTCTACAATCCTCTCCCACTATTTTGTTAGCAAAAAAAATCCTTACATTTTTTTGGAAATTGACACTATGGACATATCAGATCCCCAACAGATGGAGTTAAACCCACTACCCCCAGTACTGCCAAGTGCTCAGGCTCCCAAGCGTCAGAAACAGGGCTCACTATTGGATTCACCTCCCAGCACTACACCACCAGAGTCCTTGTCGGACAAACTGGATCAATTTTTCTTGGAGCTAGTAACAGTCAAACTCACCTTGTGTAAACTAGTTTCTGGCTCTAAAACTATCGAGTCAGCACTTGAGGCTCTGACCACCGGGGTTTCCGACACTGAAGCCTGAATCAGCCAGTAGAGGATCAGATAAACTGGGACACCAAGGAGCTCATGGACTTATGAAAGAAAGTGGCAAAATTAGAAGAGAGCATTGAAAATCAAGAAGGAAGGAGCAGGCAGAACAACTTGGTGCTAGTTGGAATACTGGAGCATGCAGAGGGCACCAATATGCTCTCATTTATCCAAAAACTTCTGTAAAAAGTAGCAATGGTCCTCTGGAGTCTGTCACTGTCTACATGCTTGAGCAAACCCACTAGCCCCTTAGCCCCACAGCAGCTACAAGGAGAAAAAACAAAGGCCATAATATTGCAATGTTTTCAATTTGGTAGTGAACAAGGCGACCGCAATTGAGCGCTTTCAAAAAGAGTGACTCAATCACGGCACCTGTGTTCTGGGCTACCTGGTAGGGTAGCGACTGAATACAGGTGTAGACAAGTACAGTGACAGGATGTTGCTATATATACATGTACACAGTGGGGGGAGGGGATAGGGACCACATCGTGCAATGGCTGGAAGGGGAGGGAGGGACGGTATGTGGAGTATCGTGCAGTGGTTGACTGCCAAGATAGCCATGTGGCATGGTGGGTAGGTGGTGGGCTGGTGTTGGGAGGATGCCAGGTTCAGTTCTGGGTGCATTAGTTTTTGGTGTTAGGTAGAGGTTTTCAATTTTTTTAAGCTTTACACCTTCCCCTTGACATGCACACCCCCTGGAGTTGTGAATCCATAAGTAGAGGGGAGCAGAGGGCAACCCCACAGAGGGGTGTGGAGGACGCAGCCACCCACATAACATAGAAAACCAGTTGCCGGTTTTCTAGTCCCTGTGAGTGTACATCACCGGAATTCATTTTCAGCGATGTACACATGCCCAAACAATGGTCGCTATTCTGCGATTGCCATTATGACATAGAACCCTTAAATGTGGTCTATATTCAGCCTCAAGCCCAAAAGAAGGGTGCCCTAACCTGGAATGGCCAGCGTTGTTTCATTTTTAGTGATGTTACTGCTGCAGTTCAGGACAAGCAACAGGCTTACCAAGACATTAAAAAAGCCCTTCGTCTAGCCCATGTCCCTTTCTACATGCTGCACCCTGCACACCTCGTGCTAAGCACCTCTTCTGGTGCCCATGAGTTCCCCAACACTGAAGTAGCTCGCTGTGAACTCTAAACATATGCCAAACATTTTTCAACATCTGCCGCCTCATTCAGGTGACTCAACATTTAAGAGATAAGCTCACATGCTGAATCGGTGTGTAATGTGTGCTGCCTGAATACTACTGTTTCATTGTGCTTTGGAACTTTATTATTGTTATTTTGCTGACCCACCCCTCTTCAGTACTACTCTACCATCTGTACATCAAGTAACCCGCTATGTGGACTGAGCAACCGTAAAGGGAATGCTTTGTTTGTTTTTGGTTAACTGTTTTATTATGGGGATCCTGGACTCATTCAACAACGTGGCCCAAATGTGGTGGACAGACTGCTGCTTCTGTTTTCTTCCTCCATTCTGCCTACTTTTCCATACGTGAGCAACTTTTGTTGACACAGCCGCACAGCTGCATTTGACAGCTGTTGTCATTAATGTCAGTTGACAACACTGCACTCCTTCCTCCCAGCTGCAAGCTTATATCCCTCCCCTTCATCTATAGACTTGTTCTGTAACCAATCAGCTTTCAGCATGAGGATTTGTCACTACACTATTGATGCATGTCCCTGGTTTCCAGTTGCATGATTACACCATTGAGCTGGATACCTCACCATGGATCCCTTCAGCCACAGTGAGGTTTGTTCATCGGTTAACACAGAAGCAAGTCCTTCCTAACTCTGGCTGCATCCTGAAATGGACATCTACTATTTCAGATGGCAGTACAATTTTCAACCAGAGATCTCCTCAAAGACCTATTAATATATGGTAGATCTAGACTGCCTGCTTCCTATTTACAGCTGGCACACTAACCATTGCCTTGCCCCCGACTGTCAGAACTTTAATTTCTCTGCCTGATGCAACCTGCGGATAAGTGGAGTAGCCCCTCATCACTCATGAAATATAAGCTGAATCCCTATGAGGACTTGGGATACAGTAATAATCTGCCTAAATCAGTATACATGACTACTAGCCACTGCGATTCTGAGAGGCCCCTTTTATACCCTCAGTAACTGCTCTGACCCCATAAAAAATTAGCATATTGACTTTAACTTTTGAAGGCTCTATTGTTTGCTAAGCACTGATATGGGTTGTATTTGGCTTTATGCAGTCTTTTATAGACAACTGATGGTGTAAGGGTACTATCGGATGCCAACCTCACTCGCATTCCTTCTTTACAGATGTGAGTTTAAGGGGTTACGGTTAATAACCTTTTCTCAGTGACAGATCCTGGACAGAGGAGTGCACTCATGTTGGCCCTGAAGGGACATAGCTTCTTGGGTGCTCACCCTTGCCTTTCGGTACCCCAGCACCTTTATGGTTGAGGGACTGGCTCCAGCAAGCCCCACCTCTGTCCTCTGTTGATGTTTCTATTATTGATTATTATACTGTTCTCAGTTCGTAGTTATAGAGCTATTGTTGTTTGTTTGTTTGTTTGTTCACTTCTTGTCACTTTTTTTGTTCATTTGTTTTTAGTCCAGCAAGTATGCTATAAGATGGTACAAATATCCCTGCAGATACAATTATATGATAGCAGAAGGCATCTATTAGTTGTCCACTATTATGATGCTAACTTTTATATAGCTCTCCAATACCTTTACTGGAGTGACACTATGCTACCTCTCGTATTCCATATCTCACAACTCTCCAACCATCTCATAGGCAACGCACATGATGGCTAAGTCAGGATACAACCTTATCTCTTGGAATATTAAGGGGGCCTAAAACAAAGAAAAGCAGTACCAAATTCTAAGGCACCTCAAGTGGGTCGGCACAAACATACCTTCCTGCAAGAGACCCACACCTTCCCAACACAAGCCAATCTATGGTGTAGAGAGTGGGTAGGTCAGATTTATGCCTCCAGAATTGACAATAAGAAAACAGGTACAGCAATCTTAATACACTGTAATACCCCTTTTCAAATGCAGGAGCAATTTATTAACCTAGATGGGTGCTTTGTTATACTTAATGGCATTCTCGATAGAACCAACATCATTTTGGCATCAGCTTATGGCCCCAATAAGGAGGACCCCCAAGTGTTTACAGCCTTGTTATCAGAACTCTCAAAGCACCACTCCATCCAATGATCCTGGTGGGAGACTGGAACACAGTCTCAGATGTAACCCTAGATAGATTTGGCAATTGCAAGAGTGGGCTTTCACCAAACTAACATGCCCTACAAGAGCTGCAAGACTCACTTGGGCTACTTGAACCTGATGGGTACTGCATCTTGGAAATAGGAGTTACACTTTTCTGTCCTCTGTCCACAACACTTCCTCCTGTCTAGACTACTTTCTTCCTACCCCCGGCATATTTTCAGACGCTATTCAATGTGAAATTTTACCAAAAGTAATATCAGATCATGCCCCAGTTCTCTTTTCCTTCTCCCTCACTACTCAATTGGACAAAGACAGAATTTGGACAATAAACAATAATCTCCTCAAGGAATCTAAGACATTAGAAAAGCATAAATTATGTACTGACTACTTTTTTAAATATAACACAGACACCGTTGAGGCCTTTAAATGCACTATCAGGGGGAAATTAATACACTTGGCAGCCACATGGAAAAGGAAAAGAGAACAAGAGGCTACATTACTGCTTCAAGAAATTAGGGACAAAGAAAAAAAATATCCCACACCTTACCTAATGAAGAATGGATACAACTTAACTGTCTCAAAGGTAAATATGGGGAGTTACTGAGGGAGCACACTGAATTCATGATCTTTCAGGCCAAAACTCGTTATGTTGACCAAGGCAAAAAGGCAGGGAAATTGTTAGCCTTAAAGTTAAAACAACGAGATTCCTATAAATCTATAAAAGGCTTATGACTTTCACCTAATTCCCCTTTAATTACTAACCCCAGGGATATTGCCTCTGCTTTTGCAACATACTACCAAACTCTTTACTCCACAGACCCTCCAGTACTGGAGACTAGTATCCAACAATTTTTTGACACTGCTAACCTACCTAAACTCCCCCCAGAAATCTTAACAAGGTTGGGAGCTAACATTTTCCCAGGAGAAGTACTGCAGGCCATATCTAACCTCCTACTTGACAAAGCCCCAAGCCAAATGGCCTATCCACTAACTTTTGCAATGCGTTAGCACGGTATCTCATGGAATCCTCGACTACATTACTTAATTCAGCCCAAGAAAACCACTCCTTAGATCCTTCCCTATAAAAAGCCATTATTAGCCTGCTCCCTAAAACGGGCAATGATCAAGAATAAAAGTCCTACTACTGCCCAATATCCCTCCTTAATATGGATGTTAATTTATTAAAGATTTGGGCAGTGAGAGTAAGCTCAGTTTGGGACTCTCTAATTGGCTCTGAACAGGTTGGTTCATGCGAGGTCACCTCTCTTCTGACTGTTTGCATAAACTCTTTCACTTAATGTCCACCTGCAGGGACTCCAAGCAACTGCCATGCCCCTGGATGCGGAGAAAGCCTTCAGCAGGGTCTCCTGGTCTTTCCTCTACCTAACCCTCCAGCAATATGGCTTCCCTACTACCTTTATAGACTGGGTTAAATTGTTAAATTCTTGCCTGTTGGCCTCCATCAAATGCAACAGAATCAACTCCGCTCTCTGTCGCCTTTACAGAGGGACATGACAGGGATGCCCTCTGTCCCCTTATCTCTTCAATCTTTATTTGGAGCCCTTGACTAGAAGGATCCTTTTGAATGAAAATATTAAAGAAATTCAGGATGGTCATCACAGATACAAAATTTCTACATCTGCGGATTACATCCTCCTACATTTAGATGATCCCTCCCACTCAATCCCTGCAGCCCTTACACTCCTGCAAAAATGTGGTGAGTTATTGGGCTATATGCTCAATCTGGAAAAAAACTTGTATTATGACACTTAACCACTGGACTTCCAAATTCCAAGCTCTACAGTGAGGAGGCACATGGTCCCCAATCACTCTTAAATACTTACTGTAGGTATTTACTTAGCCACTAATAAAAAAAAAAGTATTTTCCCAAAATCTAGAAACACTCTTAACAACAATTAAATATGACCTTAATAAATGGACTGCCTTACCTTTGACACTTTGGGCAGAGTTAATATTAAAATTAACATTTTACCCAGGTTGCTGTATCCACTAGAGATGACCAACTTCTTCATATCCATTCACTGGTTTAATAAGATGAAAACCATACTAATCTCCCTTCTATGTTGTAATAAGACCCCCACGCAAAGCCTATCATAAACTTACTCCTCTTAAGTCACAAGGAGGCCTTTAACTCCTCAGCTTTTATTTCTAATATCTAGCCCTACACGTGGGGAAATTCTTATAGAGGAGATACAATGTCCCTACTAGCCCACCAAATGCCTATATCACTCAATGGCAACAAATAGAACTCGACCTTTGTCACTAAATCAAAATTAACATTAGAGCCCTTATCCACAACCCGCACCCTCATTTACCGATACCTCTAAGGCAAACCCCAATAGGCACCTTCCTTCTGGTTAGCAAACAACTACACAGACTCCTTAAAACCAGACCCCTATTTACCTCATACCAACCAATCCTAGGTAACCCCAATTTAAAAATCCAACATAAACTAATCCCAGATAACCTCCTCAGCACCCTACTGTATCATTCATATATCTGGGCCAGTTTATACCAAATGACTCCTTTATTTCCTTCAGTATCCTTACACTAACTTACCCCAACACAAAGAAATCCTCTTTCGCTTCCTTGCAACTTTGGCATATGATAACCACTACCCTTCTGCCCAAACCTTGGTCCTTTTCTGACTTTTTCTCATGGTACGAACTATCTCACCTTGCCACTCAATGCCACTCCACCTCACTATTATACAAACAAACTGTCAGTGGTACCCACCCCAGAAGAGCAAGACTCCTGCTCCTTTTGTCAAATTGAATTCCCAGAACTAAGTCATCATAACATGAGATGTTAGAATAACATACATAAATATAATACATTTGATGGACTTAGACTTATGCAATATAAGATATCCCACAACTTAAACTTTACACCCACTAAGCTACATAAAATGGACCATCTATAATCACCTACTTGCATTAGATGCAAACGAGAGCCAGGCAACTTGAAACATATCCTATGGGAGTGCTCCAAATCAAAACCACTCTGGGAATCCATACAAAGTCAACTAGATACTCTTCTGGGGTTGGACGCAGTCTTTACCCCTCACATTTGTCTGTTGGGCCTCAACATTGATCACATTTTTGGTGGCTGGAAATTTTGCATCTCTCATCTCTGCTATTGCAAAAAAAAATCATATTAAGGCATTGGTTAGACGAAACCATCCCCACCTCTCAGGAATGGCACAATAAAATACTAAAGCCTCTCAGAATGGAGAAAATGATTAGCTCTCTTAATAACCATTTAAAACAATACCACCAAAGGTGGGATACTCTCAAGACCCTTCTGGTTATAAATTAGTTGTTAATTATCTACCTGTCACATACTCTCACATACTTAACATGTACAAGATGTATCTTGTTTTGTATCTATATGTTTATTGTATACAGCATCTAATTATATTGTACCATCCATGCATTATCTAACCTCCATGATTGTTGATGGGAGGTGCCAAAGTAGTTACTGTTCAGATCTATATTGTCTGTTTTTGTTTTCTTTTTAAAAAAGTTTAATACAGTTAAAAAAAAAAGACTCTGGCCCATCTGGGTTTCCAGCTCAACTGGCCCGCAACCACAGTTTGTGACCCCCCCCCCAAGCCAACTCCAGTGGACAAACCACCAGTGGCACCAACAAAGAAGGAAAGGGCATACAAACCCTGGCAAGCACCACCTGCACTTGTGGATCCACCACAAGGTAAGACAGATTTTGGAAACTGGATTGTTTAGGAACCGAGTACTGTGTTAAGGCATTCTTTCAAGGATCCCAGCTGGAGGGACAACCCAGCACCCAAGCACCCACATAAGGGGAGAGGGGGGCTCCTCCTCCTGCAGGGCCAGCAGATAATGACATTCCAGTACCAGCAGGACCCATGGACCAGAAGGGATTTCCACTTCTTCCAACTCCCCCGAAAAGCTCAGCCAGCAACCCTGCCCCAGGTTCTAGTGAAGCCTATTCCCTCAGCACCACTGGTTTCATCCTTAGTTCAACCCCTGCAGCCAGCAGATCTAACGCCAGGTCCCGCAGCCCTTCCCCAACAGATGGTGCCCCTGCAGGCACTGTCACTACTCAAACAAAAGCTTGATAAAGTGCTGGCCTTCACTGAGGCAGAGGAGAGCAATCAGCTGGAACCACAGCTGGCAAGGTCAGTGCTGGTGCAGGGTGTGGTAGTTTTACCTTCTGCTCCAGCACTATAAGTTTTCTGCAACCTGTCACCACAAGCTACATAAGTCTGGGGGAGCCAGTGGGCTTGCACCTCTCTGACAAGGTTAGACAGCAGATGGGCAATGGGGAATACTTGGATGCTTTTAAAGTAACACCACTCCAGCTCTGGTGTGTGCACTGCACTTCTTGGTTGCTTTTGATGGAGAGACATGTGGGTTTGTGTGGCAGCACCTCCAGGAGCCATCAGTGTGTGTGGTTTGACTTGTTTGAACTCTCCTCTGTGAGGTCCGATGTTCCACAGTGATCAATGTTGTCCCCATTATGTGTGGGCTGCATACTGTCTCTAAGCAGTGATATCCAAAGGTATGGTTTGTGTTTCCACCATTAAGTAGATGAAACTGAGCTGTATCTTTCATTTCCCACATACATTATTTTTTGGGGATTTCTTAACCTCATACTCCCTCTGATATCCAACTCATTGTCGCAACTTTCAGCTTTGTTGATGTAAATTTTTTTTTAAATCTGTACTATTTTCCATTCAGGTCCTGCTCCTGATCTGCCCCAGGTAACCACCCAGCTCCACCATTTCTAAATGTGGCCCTCACTTCCTAAACCCTTGCTTAGTGCTTACCCCTGAAATTAGGTCAGATTGGGGCAGGTTCCTCCTCACCAGAGAACCTAAGGGAAGTGAGGGATACAGTGGGCTATGCAGAACCCTAGTGTACAAGGTGTTATTCTGCAGGTCAGGAAATATTAGCCCCCCCCCTCCAGCTCTGCCTGCATTTCCACTAGTGGTCACCTAGGTGAAATGTGCTGTGGCAGAGCTTGAAGTCAGCCCTCCTCAGAAAAGGAAAGCATACTTTGCGATGCTCAATTCTCCTCTACACGCTGTCTCTCTGATGAGCCACATTTGGAACGCAAACCTCCTGGTTCATTAGAATCATGAGTGGCAGCTCTGCCACTGTTCCAGCACACTGCTTCACTGATGAGGGATTTGTATAATTTGTATATTTGGTATATATTTTGTATTTGTATTCAGTTTAGTCATACACTTTACCCGGACAGTTTATTTTTTTTTTTTTTGCTTTTAATAATGTGGTATATTTCTTTCTCTGATTGTACTCTGTTTACTTTTTTTACTCTACTGTTTGTATGCCCCTACATTCTGTATCCCCACCACACACACACACACACACACACACACACACACACACACACACACACACACACACACACAAGGAAATGAGTCCTGGCTGAGTGTTCTTTACCCAGTTAACAAACTTCTAAATAAAGAAAGATTTGTTCCCAGATAGGGCATTCCAGAGTTTGTGCTTTAGAAGTGTGTTACTGAGATCTGCAGTTGCCATTAGCTATCTGGGATTGAAACAAGCATTTGTCAATGCCGAATGTTGATTGCGTTGATCTGTTGAGCTCGCTCAGTGGCCCTCTATCACTGGTTCAGTGCGTTTGTCCCAGTGCTGCAGGCTGCTCTTTTGTACTGGGCTGCTGCCTGCGTTGACACCTTGTTCTGCTGAGGAAGAAATCCACAGCTGTCCCAACAGAGATCCACTGAGAGGGGTCACTCCCCCTCTCTCACTGGCTCATTCTGTTTCTCCTGGCGCTGCAGGCTGCCCTTTTGTACTGGGCTCCTGCTTGTGTTGATGGCTTTTTCTACCCACAAAGAAATCCACAGCTGCCCCGACAGAGCTCCGTTGAGGTCGCTCACTCCCACTGTCTCACTCACTCATTCTGGTTCTCCTGGCACTGCAGGCTGTCCTTTTGTACTGGGCTCCTGCCTCTGTTGGCACCTTTTTCTGCCCACAAAGAAATCTACAGCAGTCCCGACAAAGTTCCATTGAGCTCGCTCACTCCGCTTCTCTCACTTGCTCATTCTGTTCTGCCGGCACTGCAGGCTGCCCTATTCTACTGGGCTCCTGCCTGCGTTACTGCCTTCTTATGCCCACAAAGAAATTTGCAGCAGTTACAATACAGCTCTGTTGAGCTCACTCACTTGCTCATTCTGGTTTTCCTGCCACTGCAAGCTGCCCTTTTGTACTGGGCCCCTGCATGCATTGCTGCCTTTTTCTGCCTACAAACAAATCTGCAGCAGTCCCAACAAAGCCCCGTTGAGCTCACTGACTCCCCCTCCCTCACTCGCTCATTCTGTGTCTCCAGGTGCTGCAGGCTGCCCTTTTGTAGTGGGCTCCTGCCTGCATTGGTGGCTTTTTCTAGTCAGAAAGAAATCTGAAGCAGTCCCGACACAGCTCCACTGAGCTCGCTCACTCTCTCTCTGTCACTCTCACATTCCGTTTCTGCCAGCGCTGCAAGCTGACATTTTGTACTGGGCTCCTGCCTGCATTGTCGCATTTTCTGCCCACAAAGAAATCTGCAGCAGTCACAGTAGAGCTCCGTTGAGCTCGCTCACTACCGCTCTGTCACTCGCTCGTTCTGTTTCTCTTGGCGCCGCAGACTGTGCTTTTGTATGGGGCTCCTGGCTGTGTTGGCACCTTTGTCTGTCCACAAAGAAATCTGCAGCTATCCCGACAGAGCTCCATTGAGGTCACTCAGTCTCCTTCTCTCATCGCTCATTCTGTTTGTCCTGGTGCTGCAAGCTGCCCTTTTATACAGGGCTCCTGCCTGCATTGGCGCCTTTTTCTGCCCACAAAGAAATCCCAGCAGTCCTGATAGAGCTCCATTGAGCTCACTAAGTCCCCTTGTCTCACTCGCTCATACTGTTTCTCCCACCTCTGCAGGCTGGCCTTTTGTACTGGGCCCCTGCCTGTATTGACGCTTTTTCTGCCCACAAAGAAATCAGCAGCAGTCCTGACAGCGCTTCGGTGAGTTCGCTCATTCCCCCTCCCTCACTCGCTCTCTTGTTCTGTTTCTCCCAGTGCTGCAGGCTGCCCTTTTGTACTGGGCTCTTGTGTTGGGGCCTTTGTCTGCCCACAAACAAATTCACAGCAGTCCCGACAGAGCTCAGTTGATCTCGGTCACTCCCCCATCTCACTCAGTCGATCTTAATCTGTCCCAAACACTGATTTAGCAGAGTGACCATGCTATTGTCCAGCAGGAGTGCAAAAACACATTTTAGCCAAGATGTGAAAAATGACAGCTGTAGTGTTCATAAGGAGTTGTGAAAAAATGCCACTGTTGAAAATGTGGTGTGACAGTATCACAAATTTGCGAAGTTACAAGGGTACGTGGAAACAGTTCAATGCACGCTTGTAACACAGTCTTGTTATAGTAGTCCCGAAAAAACTCCATTGAGCTCACTCACTCCCCTTCTCTCACTCGCTCATTCTGTTCTGCCGGTGCTGCAGGCTGCCCTTTTCTTCTGGGCTCCTGCCTGCTTTGCTGCCTTCTTATGCCAACAAAGAAATTTGCAGCAGTTACAATACAGCTCTGTTGAGCTCACTCACTTGCTCACTCTGGTTTTCCTGCCACTGCAGGCTGCCCTTTTTGTACTGGGCCCCTGCATGCAGTGCTGCCTTTTTCTGCCTACAAACAAATCTGCAGCAGTTCCAACAAAGCCCCGTTGAGCTCACTGACTCCTCCTCACTCGCTTGTTCTGTGTCTCCTGGTGCTGCAGGCTGCCCTTTTGTACTGGGCTCCTGCCTGCATTGGCGGCTTTTTCTGGCCAGAAAGAAATATGAAGCAGTCCAAGCACAGCTCCACTGAGTTCGCTCACTCCCCCTCTGTCACTCTCGCATTCCGTTTCTGCCGACGCTGCAAGGTGACCTTTTGTACTGGGCTCCTGCCTGCATTGCCGCATTTTCTGCCCACAAAGAAATCTGCAGCAGTCACAGTAGAGCTCCACTTGAGCTCGCTCACTACCGCTCTGTCACTCTCTCATTCTGTTTCTCTTGATGCTGAAGACTGCACTTTTGTATGGGGCTCCTGGCTGTGTTGGCACCTTTGTCTGTCCACAAAGAAATCTGCAGCTATCCCAACAGAGCTCCATTGAGGTCTTTCAGTCTCCCTCTCTCATCGCTCATTCTGTTTGTCCTGGTGCTGCAAGCTGCCCTTTGGTACGGGGCTCCTGCCTGCATTGGTGCCTTTTTCTGCCCACAAAAAAATCCCAGCAGTCCTGATAGAGCGCCATTGAGCTCATTAAGTCCCCTTGTCTCACTCGCTTGTACTGTTTCTCCCACCGCTGCAGGCTGGCCTTTTGTACTGGGCCCCTGCCTGTATTGATGCCTTTTTCTGCCCATAAAGAAATCTGCAGCAGTCCTGACAGCACTTCGTTGAGTTCGCTCACTCCCCCTCCCTCACTCGCTCTCTCGTTCTGTTTCTCCCAGTGCTGCAGGCTGCCCTTTTGTACTGGGCTCTTGTGTTAGGGCCTTTGTCTGCCCACAAACAAATCCACAGCAGTCCTGACAGAGCTCAGTTGAGCTCGGTCACTCCCCCATCTCACTTGGTCAATCGTAATCGGTCCCAAACACTGATTTCGTAGAGTGACCGTGCTATTGTCCGGCAGGAGTGCAAAAACATATCTTAGCCAGGATGTGAAAAATAACAGCTGTAGTGTTCATAAGGAGTTGTGAAAAAATGCCATTGTTGAAAATGTGGCGTGACAGTATTACAAATTTGCGAAGTTACAAGGGTGTGTGGAAACAGTTCAACGCACACTTTTAACACAGTCATGTTATGGCAGTCCCAACAAAGCTCAGTTGAGCTTGCTTACTCCCCTTCTCTCACTTGCTCATTCTGTTCTGCTGGCGCTGCAGGCTGCCCTTTTCTACTGGGCTCCTGCCTGCGTTGCTGTCTTCTTATGCCCACAAAGAAATTTGCAGCAGTTACAATACAGCTCTGTTGAGCTCGCTCACTTGCTCATTCTGGTTTTCCTGCCACTGCAGGCTGCCCTTTTGTACTAGGCCCCTGCATGCATTGCTGCCTTTTTCTGTCCACAAACAGATCTGCAGCAGTCCCAACAAAGCCCCATTGAATTCACTGACTCCCCCTCCCTCACTCGCTCGTTCTGTGTCTCCTGGCGCTGCAGGCTGCCCTTTTGTACTGGGCTCCTGCCTGCATTGGTGGCTTTTTCTGGCCAGAAAGAAATCTGAAGCAGTCCTGACACAGCTCCACTGAGCTTGCTCACTCCCCCTCTGTCACTCTCACGCTCCGTTTCTGCTGGTGCTACAAGCAGGCCTTTTGTACTGGGCTCCTGCCTGCATTGCCGCATTTTCTGCCCACAAAGAAATCTGCAGCAGTCACAGCAGAGCTCCATTGAGCTCGCTCACTACACCGCTCTGTCACTCACTCATTCTGCTTCTGTTGGCGCCGCAGACTGCGCTTTTGTATGGGGCTCCTGGCTGCATTGGCACCTTTGTCTGTCCACAAAGAAATCCGCAGCTGTCCTGACAGAGCTCCGTTGAGGTCGCTCAGTCTCCCTCTCTCATCGCTCATCCTGTTTGTACTGCTGCTGCAAGCTGCCCTTTTGTACGGGGCTCCTGCCTGCATTGGCGCCTTTTTCTGCCCACAAAGAAATCACAGCAGTCCTGATAGAGCTCCGTTGAGCTCACTAAGTCCCCTTGTCTCACTCACTCATACTATTTCTCCCACCGCTGCAGGCTGGCCTTTTGTACTGGGCCCCTGCCTGTATTGATGCCTTTTTCTGCCCACAAAGAAATCAGCAGCAGTCCTGACAGCGCTTTGGTGAGTTCGCTCACTCCCCCTCCCTCCCTCACTCGCTCTCTCGTTCTGTTTCTACCAGTGCTGCAGGCTGCCCTTTTGTACTGGGCTCTTGTGTTTGTGCCTTTGTCTGCACACAAACAAATCTGCAGCAGTCCAGACAGAGCTCAGTTGAGCTCGGTCACTCTCCCCTCTCTCTTGGTCAGTCTTAATCTGTCCCAAACACTGATTTCCCAGAGTGACTGTGCTATTGTCTGGCAGAAGTGCAAAAACATATTTTAGCCAGTATGTGAAAAATGATAGCTGTAGTGTTCATAAGGAGTTGTGAAAAAATGCCACTGTTGAAAATGTGGCGTGACAGTATTACAAATTTGGGAAGTTACAAGGGTGCGTGGAAACAGTTCAATGCATGCTCGTAACACAGTCATGTTAAGGAGTTTCATCACCAAATTTTCAGCATAGGGATTTTAGGACCTCTGCTCATGAACAGTGCCACTGTCATTTTCTTAATCTGTCCTGAACACTGATTTCCCACAGTGACTATGTTATTCTGCGCCGGAACTGTGAAAACACATTTCAGTCAGGATGTGAAAAATGACAGCTGTACTGCTTATAAGGAGGTGTGAAAAAATGACACTGTTGAAAATCTGGTGTGACAATATTACAAATCTGAGAAGTTATAGGGTATGGAAAGTGTGCAATGCACACTTGTAACACAATCATTTTATGGAGATTGTTACAAATTTTCAACATAGGCATTTTAGGACCTCTACTCATGAACAAGTCACTGTCATTTTCTTAATCTGTCCTGAACACTGATTTCCACAGTGACCGCTATTCTGCGCCGGGAGTCGAAACACATTTTGGCCAAGATGTGAACAATAACAGCTGTACTGCTCACAAGGAGGTGTGACAAAATGCCAATGTTGAAAATCTGGCATGAAAATACTGTAAATTCATGAAGTTATGAGCATACGTAGCAACTGTGCAACACACGCTCGTAAAATAGTCATTTTTTGGATTTTTTTCCACCAAATTTGCAACATAGGCTTTTTGAGAGCCCATCTCATGAACACTGGTACTGTCATTCATTAATCGGCCCCAAAGGGTGAGTCTGCACAGTGACCGTGAAGCTCCATTTTGGGCCCAATTAACGCCATGACAGTTCAAGACTTCATGAGGAGGGGTTCCAAAAACCCCATGTTGAAAATTTGGTGAAAAAAATTCCCCAAAATGCCCGAGATATGCACTAAAGTTGAAAAAATCCTATTTATTACATTATACAGCTTACCGGCATTTCCTCAGTTCGCGGTCGGCTTTGAAGAGTGCAGACGTGTTCCTGGTCCACCAAAGATTGTCGCGCCGAGCTCCAGAGGTAAGTATAGAGTGAGGCGGGGGTGTGGGGAGGCAGGGTGCGCAGTGGGTGGGTGCGGGTTGTGGGAGGGGCGCAGGGAGACTACGAGGGACCATTTCCTTTTTTTCAGGTAAAAAACAAAAAAAAAATGATGCGGACCATTTTAACATTACAGGGCATGTGGCATGCTGGGGTGGGCTCCCAGCATGCCACCGAGTCTTGCTTTGGGGGGCAGCTGTAGCCGATGGAGGATTGGGCACCCCCGTCAGCAAACAACAAAAGGGGCATGTGGCACGCTGGGGTGGGCTCCCAGCGTGCCACCGGAGCCTTGTTTTTGGGGGGTGCAGCTGTAGCTGATGGGGGATTGGGCACCCCCATCAGCAAACAACAAAAGGGCGGGGAATTCTTTTCAGGCACCCCCATCGGCAAACAACAAAAGGGGGGATTCCTTTCTGCTGACAGGGATTGGGCACCCTGCCTGCAGACAATAAAACCGGGGTTACATTATGCCCTTTGGGGAGGGCTCACCCGACAGCAAATAAACATGGGGTAATATTGTTTAGAACATGGTGGCAAGCCACCACCATGTTCTACAAACAATATCAGGGATCCTACATTCTGCCCTGCAATGACGGATCGCTCCTCATTGCAGCGGATGGCTGATGCTGCAATGATGAGGTGGCCCCTGATTGCAGCGGCTGATTTTTTTAGAAAGTTGTGGCATGCTGGCTGAACTAGTGTCAGCAGCAGCGTGCCACGGCATTGGGGGACAGGGGACAAGCCTTTGCAGACTGTGGGGGCATTTGGCACAACAGTGCCATGCCTCTACAACCTGCTTGTGGAGAAAGCTGACGCAACATGTTTCTTGCGCATGTGAGCAATCAATGTAAAAAAACAGACTGAGTTGCTTTTGATGGGTCCAAGAAGATTAGTATCATCTATTAAGCTTTTCATTAAACTACCCTCATTTGATGGGGTACAGTTTCGGGCAAAACAAGTGATATACCACCTGGGTGAAGCTCAGGACGACAAACAAACCCTGATTTCTCAGGTGTTGATGGTAGCACAGAGAGGCTTTTACCATCTGAAGAACATTGCTAGGTTGCAACCCTACTTTGATTAGGGTGACTTAAGGACTCAGGTTTTGTTACTTCTTTCCCCAGCTAATGCAATGGGATTGAACAGTGCCTGCCTGCAAGTCAGCTGCACCACTTACAGTTGGTGCAGAATATGACAGCAAGGCTCTTTATGTCTAAACCTGTAATGGATGGGGGCATATTTTTCCAGTTTCTTAAGAGCAGCAATGGCAGGCTATTAGATGGTGACAGGACTTATTATGAACTACTACTTGCCCTTCAAGAAGACTTTGTGGATAGGTGGGCTTTATGTCCAGTAGCCCAGGTTTGCACAGGATCCCACCTCAAGATCAAAATCTCCTGAAGATTGAGCATTTATAGCTTCAGCCCTGAAACTCTAAAATGTATGCCTGTGGTCAAAACTAGATGCTCTCTCAGTTGAGATTTTTAAGTTGCATTTAAAGATTACATTATTTAATCAGGCATTCCCCAGTGAATTTCCATCTGTTGTATTTATAGTAGCTGCTTTCATTTACTATATGTTTTACACAATTTATTGTGTGATTATGTTTACATACACATTTTTCAAATGCTATGTATTTGTAATGGGCCTTGAGCCCATGGAAAAGGGGCTCAAGTAATAAAATATGTCTATCAGATCTCCCAAAGCATGGAGAGGATCATTTTCTTGGTTATGTTCCACTTGATCAAACCTCTTTAGAGGCTCAATCACTTGAGCCTTTAGCCAAGCCATCCAGGTGATGACAGGCTCATCCAGCTAACCCTATGGAGTCTCTGCAGGAACCTCACACTATGGAGCAGACATGACATCATCCAAAGGTGAATCTGACACCAGGGAAATCTTTCCAAGGAACTGGACTAGCCAGGTCAGAGCATACAAAGGAAGAACTAAACAGAAAGGACCTGAGTCTGGATAAATCTTAGCCGGGCTTAAGCATTGTAGCCAGAACCGACTTAAAAGTGCCAAAGCCCAATATTATATGTCTGATACAAAGCATAAAAAAGCAGACAGCTTACAGCTCAACTTGTATTAACTAAAGGTCACCTAAATGGGGGAATTATATAATAACATAGTATTTTTTCTAATCATATAACATCATCTATTCTAACAACAATAACTTCTGTCTTAACCACAAGATGATAAGATGGCTCTACAATGCTGGTTTGACAAGAAACACATCGACCAGCATCACAGCGCCAGGCTCCATATCGAGCTACAATTTGCAGTCAGAATGGAAACCCCTTTTGATAGTGTGTGTTTTTTCTTTAGAGCTTCACTCCCCGAACACTCTCATGGGGGGATCTGCCCCCGCATCCCCTATGCTAATAGATACCAACTCCAAGTCAGAGTTGGTTCAAGGTGGGAGTGCAGGTCGGGGGACAGTGTTGCCAGATCCCAGGTGGGCTTCTATTGCGACATGGCACCGTTGTCGATATTGACACATGTCGCAGTACAAGTTTCGCTGTTCGGGTGGGGCATATCGGATAAGATAACACCTTTCTTACAAGGTGACATTTGGAAATAACCATGTTTTATTCTACCATTTACTAGAAATAATGAGACCATTTCTCAGCATAGCCACTAGTTGTAAATTCTGTTTTCCCCCTCTGGGCAACTCCAGTCTGAAAAAAACCTTGAAACAAACTGTAAATTATCAAATCCTTTTGCAAACTGGAGGGCAATCCATGGCACGCTTTTGGAACATGTCTGCTGCTGTAAGTGAAATAGTCTCAGTGGGTATTGACTGTATATCACTGATGGGTCACAAAGGGGTAAGAAATAAAATCCACTCTGTGCTTCTACTATTTGACAATCCTATCATGCAAGCCTAAGAGTCAGAAGGCTACAGATCACTAATGACTGTTTTGGGGGGATAGTTGTGTATAAGATATAGTCAGGCATTGTGGCAGTTGTTCTATGTATATGTGTAATGTGTATGTATGTCATTTACTTAGATTTATATTTAGGGTGCCAGAAAAACCTAACCTGAGTTGCAAAGAAGACAGCTGGGTATATGACATACCTGTTTTGTTTCTATTTCTAAGTATATGAAATAGTTATGTTGTTTATTGCTTTTGCTGGGTAAAAAAGAAGAATGATTTTGTCATGACATTTCTAATGAACCTTTCTGATGAGAAATGGTGAACATGTTCTTTCATAGTTTCTTTTTATTAGTGATATGAAATTATTCTTGCAACAAAACAACTTGGGTTAGGCCAACATGCCCCAGATCTGTTCAGTAACTATAAAAATATAAAATAGAGTACTCATATTGTGTCACACAAACTCTGGCACTGGCACTGGTGCAGGTACTGGTTCTGGTACAGATTATCTTACTGGTTCTTGTTCCAGTGCTCATCCTCCAGTGGCAACCCCAAAATGAATCTTAACATCTCCCACTGTTTTTTTTTCTTGCCACCATCCCCATTCCCTTGGACTTCCTCTTCACAGTTTTCTTTTCTCCACTACAGAACTTTTTTTTCTGGTCTTTGTCTTCCTTCCTTCCTTCCTTCCTTCCTTCCTTCCTTCCTTCCTTCCCCTCTATAAAGGCTTAAAGAGATAGTGAAACCAAAACAGACAGACATGAAAATAATGCAAATTTTAAGTAGTAGTCTGTTGTAAAGTTTTATTTCTGAAGTATTTTTCTTTTTTCTTTTGCTCATCAGAAAGTATTCTATTTGATAATATTGTGCCAGATGTGTGGATCAGCTCATAGCCTGGCAGCTGACAAATCTAATTCTACTGCCCCACACTACATCATCAGCATTATGATCTCACTGATAGTGACATCATGAGTGAATGACCTGGCAGTCACTCACTTGCTGTTCCTAAGTAGCAGTGATGTCACAGTCAGTGAGGTCACAATGCTGATGATTTAGTGTGGGGCAGTAGAGCAAGATACGTCAGCTTCCAGGCTAAGAGCTGTTCCACACATCACACCTATTAACATCAGGTAAACAATCTTCTAATTAAACAAAGGGAAAAGAAAAAGTACCTCAGATATAAGAGGTAATAGTTGTCTGCTTTTAAAATCTAATATTAGTTTTAGTCAGTACACTAGCTCTTTAAGTTTTGGCTCATTTTTCCCATGTCTTATTTTATGTTAAACATATGAAAAAGTTCACCTACCCTACCAAAATAGTTCTAGCACATCCCGCCATTGTCATACCATCTTAGTTTCAAATATTATGCACAACAAAATGGCACTTCCTACCCCCTTGATCAGCTATTCCATTCAATCTTATCTATCCCTGATGTCCAGTGGTTACTCCACCCCCAGACAAAGCATCATACAGAGACACTATGTGGGGGAAATTGGTTGTTGATGTTCAGCCACCCACAATAAAATATATATTTATATGTAAATACGGTGTGCACATTGTCATTATCCTTCTATCACTCTGTTTGAGGTAGCGCTATTCTCTGTTGGCTATATACAGCCTATGTCCATGTTGGGCCAGTGCAGTTTCACTTAGCACTGTGCCAACATGGTCCAATATATTTATTTATTTATTTCACAGAGAATCCTTTAGGTAGATGCTTATTTTCAAAGGTCTGATATATATTTGGAGAGTGCCAGTCTACTATCCACTGAATACAGTATGGCAGCCATCAGATCCGGTGCTAGTTCAAGCACAGCACAAATATTTGTGCTGTGCTTGCCTCCTGTTTCAATACCAGGGCCCAGAATGGTTACTATGTGCGGAATACAAGAATTTAAATCTCTGATTATTTCTACTCGCAGAATGTTCACTACCACACTCACACAACAGGAAGCCTCAGAGGGAGGCAGGGCCTCTGTTTTATCTATAGCATGTTAAACAGTAATGATTTTGCTGGTAAGCAGGTAAGGTTAGGAGAAGGAATTTCCACTGACAGCAAAAAAATCACCTGAAATTCAATTTTGAAGTACCAGGCCCAGATATTCAGACTGCGCCGAGCAGTGGCGCATGCCTGGGTGCAGCGCAACTAGGCTGTGCCAAGGCCAGGACCAGGCAATATTCAACGGTGATGCACCATGGTGCAGCACTGTTGAATATGGCAAGGTCAGTGCACATACTGTGCATGGCACAGTGGTACTGCGTCAGCGCAAGCCACGGAGAGGAAACACAGGGATGCACCAGTGCAAGTGCTCTTGCACTAGGTGCATCACACATGATATTCAGCCAGGTGCATGAAAATGAGGCCATAATATATGCAAGGTGAAAATGGGGCCATTAGCATGTCATTATGACCCCATTTGTATGCGTTGCACAGGGTGTCCTGGTGAAATGCACTTGGCACCCTGTCTAGCTGCTGTCATCGGGGGTTGGATCCCTGGTGGGCTATTGTAACCCCCTCCCCTCCCATATGCCCGATTGTGGGCATCTGTACTATGAAATATTAACCTGGTGGTCTAGTGGTTCCCTCCCTGAATGCCCAATCATGGGCTTCTGTAATATTAATTTCTAACCTGGTGATTTAGTGGTCCCTTCCCTGTATGCCCGATTGTGGGCTGTTGTAATATTAAATAATAGCCTGGTGATCCAGTGGTACCCCCTCCTCACCCACCTAAAGAGGACCCCCAGCCACCCAGCACCTCCCCCGTCATTGGCAGGTGACAGCACCTCACCTTCATACCACCCGGCCGCCCGCCGAATGACTGACAGTTTACAGTATGATCTATATGCCTGTTGGTCCACAGTGTGGACAAATGGGCTTGCAGACCATACTGTACTACACAGGACCAGATATGTGAATGAACACATTCATTCACATATCTGGTCCTGTGTGGTAGAGTATGGTCTGCAAACCCATTTGTCCACATGATGGACTAATAGGCATAGGATCATACTGTACGCTGTCATTCAGTGGGTGGCCTGGTGGTATGTAGGTGGGGTGCTGCCACCTGCTGATGATGGGAGGGGGTTCTGGGAGGCTGGGGGTCCTCTGTGGGTGGGTGGGAAGGGGGTACCACTGGACCACTAGGCTACTATTTATTAATTGCAAAAACACATAGCTGGACAACACAGTTAAAAC
Source organism: Neoceratodus forsteri (assembly GCA_016271365.2). Classification (NCBI taxonomy): domain Eukaryota; kingdom Metazoa; phylum Chordata; order Ceratodontiformes; family Ceratodontidae; genus Neoceratodus; species Neoceratodus forsteri. The sequence goes on from CM057450.1 coordinate 1,650,045,608, forward strand.
ATGCATAACCTGAAATGCATTATTAAAAGAGTATTTTACTTCTTTTGATGAAGTTAAAGTATATCAGTTTCTTACTGAAATAGTTTGGATGGAATGGGATTTTCTACCATAAAGGAAAACAATCAATCTGGTTGATCCTGCCACTTATTCCCTTTGAGCATGTTTTACACTCTGCAACTATGCTGATGGACTGCCATTTTCCAGAATGCCATTTCCACTGTAATGTAAAAAAGAAAGGAAAAAAAAGTGCAGACAGTGTGTGTGTGTGTGGTGTGTGTGCATGTGTGTGAAGTGTGAATGTGTGAAGTGTATGTGTGTGTAAGTGTGTGAAGTGTGTGTAAAGTAAGTGTGTGTGTGTGTGTGTGTGTGTGTGTGTCTGTCTCTAACAGGAGTGCTGCACTAACTGAACTATGCTGAAAGGGAAAAAATATCACCATTAATTAAATAAAATGATAAATGGGTGGGTGTAAAAAACAGAATTTTATACACACCCTCAGTGCGGGATGCCTTTATAAACCCCCCGGACTTTGCCATTGGGGTTAATGTAGCATCCCACACCTCGTGTGTGTGTAAAATTCTGATTACACACACACACCCATATATTATTCTATATTTTAATAATGCAGTTCAGATTATGCATGTTTTAACAAAGTTGTCCATCTATGTGTTTTTGTAATTAATTAACAAATAATGGTGTCCTATTTTTTTCTTTTCAAGTCAAAGCTGGATAGAAAGAGTATACTATTTTCAGAATCATAACACATGCTAAGATTGTTTTTATTGTCTTTGTCCAGGAAAGGCATACAGCTACAGCTTGCTTCTGAGCATGTTTTGGGTGCACAGGGAGGTTAAGTGACTTGCTCTGGTCACACAATATACAAGTAGAGCATGTTGGAATCAAAACCCATTCTGCTGGATGAATGAAGCTTGTTCACAGCTCTTTGCTTTAACCTCTAGGCTGTACCACCAGCTGTTAATCAAAAAGTACACATTTCAAGGCTGACCCCATGATGCCAGGCCAGTACGTACATAGCCATATTTGCATCTTGTAGACCTGAGTCCACACCCAAAATTGTATGAGAAAAGGCTGCAAGAGAGGGAACAGAATAAGACGGAAGTTGGTGCTGTGGCAGCCCCACAAATATGTACTCACATGAACACAGTCAGGGTATAGCAATCATGAAACAATCTCCAAAAGATAGTGCCCTTCCAAAGAAATAGACAGAAATGCAGTCAGTATATAGCAACTATTGTTGAATTTATTTACCACTACTTGTGAGAGCCCCTAGTGCCTCGGCAGAGTGCCTTCAAGGGGTCGTGATACAAAACCCATATACAGCATTCATTTAAATACAAGCACAAATGTGACATCACATAATTATTTACCCAATCAAAAACATTCATTATGAATCCAAGGAAAGAAAAGGAAGGGGTAGAATTTTTTTTGGGGGGGGAATAAAAGGGCAAGAGAAGAAAAAGAAGGAGGGGAAAAACAGAAAGGAGGGAGGGCTGAAAAGAAAGAACAGGCAAAAAGGAAATTTCCTTAAGTTCCAATGCAGTCAGTGGACATTCAAAATATTGCAGTTAAAGATACACAGTGCACTTAATCATTACATGCTCATAATACATCATTACATACTCATAATACTGATTTGAACTTCTATTTATATTTTTACCAAGGGGTTCTCCTAGAACACTAGGGACACACCATGGTTGTAAATTAGAACCATATTGCAAATTAGTATTAATGACTGTGCTTCAAAATCTCTCTCCAAACCATTTACATATTTCATAATCTTAAGAATTTGTAATTCATTCTTGCATACATGGAAAAAAAGAGGTTTTAAACTTATCTAAACAGTATTTTGAATCACTCATCATGTTTAAATATTCTTATTCTAAATATCTTACAGCTGTAGAGGGAGAGATAGATACAGAGGAATAATAGTGGACTCATCTGTGCCGGAAAAATTTCAGGAGAGCCAACCGTACCTCAAGGATGTTTTTTTCGCCATATGAAGCAACCTAAGAAAACTGTAAAAAAAATCAATTTAGGACATGCAATTGTATCATTAAATCAACTTGTATCAACTTATTTGAAACAAGCGCCTAGATTTAAATATGATTCATTAAATTCCTTACACACATAAAACCAATTCAAAGAGACGTCTTTCCATCTTATGCCGAAATAATCTATGTTCTTAAAAAAGGTTTGAGATCCCATCTCTTATTTAGTCCAAATGGAATAACTGTGTTGGGTTTAAAAATCCAAGCACTTTCTTTTTGCAGTAATTTGTGGGGCCTGCTCCCCCAGGATTCCCTTTTACATGTTCCAATCCCATAAACTTGTAATGTAGCACATTGTTATTATGTGTGATAGTGAAATGTCTTTCTATGGTGGTGTCCATTTTCTGATTAATAATGGACCTAACATGGTTCTGAATACATTCTTTCAGGGGTCTAATAGTCTTTCTATGTAATATAGGTCACATGTACACCATAACATATATACCACAAAAGGTGTTTTACAGGTAATGAATTCACTTTTATAGCAATCCTGATATGAGGCCCCAATACCTGTTGGCACCGCAAAGTCAGCCTTGAGACGTGTAGTTTTTAATGATTAGCTGGCAGCATAGCCTAGAGGTTAAATCAATCCTGAAGATGGATTATTTTTACTAACAGTTTGAAATGTAAAGGTGATAACTCACAAGTTTCAATGCATATACAAAACAATTATTCTAAATGTATAAAATGTTGTAATAACACCTCAAAACACACTTAATAAAACAGACAATTTCCTATTTAACCAATAGGTCAAGATCCTCAGTGACATCATTTCCTGTCAGGAGTCTAAAACATATGGCTGCTCCCAGCCCTTAATTACAGGCTAATTTACATATGAATAACTCTGGAGTACAAAGACTCAGAGATAAACATAATGGGTCACTCAAATTAGCTTTTTATGGGCTTTCAGACATTAAGAAACCCTGCAGATGACAGTTCCCCTTTAAGTAATGAGTGACCAGAGGTGCTGGCAGAACAATGGACAAGAGGGTGGGGAACTGAACTAGTGTGAGGGAGACTGGGTAGACTGAGTGGCTGAGTGGGGGAATGGATTATGATTATGAGCTTTCTAAGGGCTGTAGTTAACACGGAATCTAAACTGAGGATTGAAGGTCCACAGAAGATGAGTGAAACACTACAAAAAAAGGTGTGTGGGTGAGTTTTAAACTTGTGTTTTAAAAGTTGATTGCATGTTAAGTCATAGCTGGGGGTGGGGAGTTTTAGAAATGTATTAGAAATATGTTTTTTAATTTATGGCAAGTCAAGATTTTAAACTTTGCAAACATGGCTTTCTGAAATCTGTTTTCAAAATATTTCTGAGAGGCATGCATATCTATGTGTGCTGCATTCTTGTTGCCAGAAGGGTTCCCTGACCCAATGGTTGTCACGTCATAAGGCACTGGTTCCAAGTCATCTTGGCCAATCAGGATACAACAATTTCTCTACTCATTTTATAATGGTTTATATCACTTCTCTGCTGCCATCAATACCTCAAGTGCATGAAGTTATCACAGCATAACACATGCTCTGTCATGTCTTCAAATTTAATTTTACTAGCAGTATATCGTGATCACTTCCACCTATCAGTTCTCCTATAATTAGCGACCACTGAGTCCAAAAATATGTTGTCCTGGCTACAAGAGTGTGTTGCTAATAGTGGGCCCAGTCAGCAGGTGCCATCTTTCAAGGATTGCCTTATGCTCCCCATTTTTGATAAGATTCATCTGATGAAAATGTAGATGGCTCATAACCTGAGTGTGACTCTAGGTAGTGAGTTGACCTTGACTCTTCTGGTGTCTGCTGTAGGCAGCCCAGAGCAGCTTTTACCAACATTGCCATGTTGCACACCTACCTTGACCTGTACAGCATAAGGACACTGGTGCCATCTTTCATTACCTCCCATCTGGATTACTGCAATGTATTGTGTCAGAGCCTGCCAATAAATCACATTTGCCACCTTCAGTGGTTGTGGTATCTGATTTGTTGATGTCTACTCAAAGATATGGTCATGTTTCACCTGTGCTGCATGAACTTCTCTGGTTATTGATAAGGTAGCATGTGGATTTTTAAAGAGGGAGTCCAGCCAAAATGTCTGGCATCAATAAATTCAGAATTTGGATCTGCATAGCCCCAGTAAGCCTCTTGCCAAAAATGAGATCTCTAAGTTACTTTGTTTAAAAGTTACAGGTCATTTTATAACCCTAAATGCACTGCCTTGTTAAAAAAGCCAGTTTCAGAGAAAAGCTACTGATGATGGTCATAGCCTGAACTCACAGCCTAGTCCTCCCTGCAGGCTACCTTAAATTACTTATTTCTCCCATGTTACATAAAACTGCAGTTGTTTTAAACATCTGAAAAAGGAAACCTCACACTGGGTGGGTAAGTGCATGCAGTTCCATTATGTGCATATGCAAGGTACAGTACTTCAGAATGTGACGGGGGGCGGGGCAAACATGGGTTTAGAATGACAACATTGTGTGCAATTTTTTAGAATACTGCAGGCATGAGATTTTGAAATGTCACCAAGTTGCAACTGTGGAATTCAGCCATGACACAATCTCAGAAAGCAGCTGGGACAAGTAATTTTGAAATGTGGCAGGGACGCTAAAAGTCATGATGTGGTGGTGTCATATGTTTTTAGATTGTGGCAGAGATACACAATTTTGAAATGGGGGACACATAGTTGTGAAAGGTGGCTGGGATATGTAATTTCATAATGTGTCATGGATGTATACATTTGGCATGTGGTGGTGACGCAAAATTTCGAAATGTGATTGGGATGCTTGATTTCAAATTGTGGTGGCAACATGCATTTCACAATGTGGTATGGACACGGAATCTAAGTGTGTGGTAGTGATGCAGCTTCAGAATGTGGTAGACACATGCAATTTCAGAATAACGAAGGGATGCATCATTTTAGCATGTGACTTGGACATGAAATCAAATCAATCTTTATTTGTAAAAAGCACCTTTCCTTCGATCAAGGCACCTGTACATAAAATCAACATATAAACAAATAATGAAATATTAGAATATGGCAGTGAACTTCATTTTCAGTATGCGGTGGGGACATACAATTTTGGAATATGGTGGAAAAGCACATTTTTGGAATGTGACAATGACAGGCAGTTTTGGAATGTGAAACTTTACACACAATTTCTGAATGAGTCAGGAAGGCATAATCTTAGAATGTGGTGGTGATGCACAATATTGAAACGTTGTAGTGACGCACAATTTCAGAGTATGGTGGGGACACAATTTCGGAATGTGGCAGTGATGCACAATTGCAGAATGTGGCAGTGATGCACAATTTTGGAATGTGGCGGTGAACACAATTTCAGAATGTGGCAGTGATGCATAATTTCAGAATGTGTCAGTGATGCACATTTTCAGAATGTGGTAGTGATGCACAATTTTGGAATGTGGTGGTGAGCACAATTTCAGAATGTGGCAGTGATGCATAATTTCAGAATGTGGCAGCCGTGCACAATTGCTGAATGTGTCGGTGATGCACAATTTCAGAATGTAGTGGTGATGCATGATTTCGGAATGTGGCAGTGATAATTTTGGAATGTGGCTGTGACAAAATTTTGGAATTTTGGTGAGAAAGTTGCATTCCAGGAGCCATTTTTGTCCCACATAGAGCCATTTGGCCTCCAGCCATCACCTTGCACCTACTTCTGATGTTACCCTGGCTCCCCCAACTCTGATAACTAGTCCCCTCTGCTGTTGGGCCAGTAGAAATCCACAGAGGACAGGGCCTGGAGGTGTTGATTAATGGTGGCCAGTGCACATCGTTTTTTTTTTAGTTCTCTCCCCATCCCCCCTTAGCCCTACCTGAGCATCAGGCCATGTCCCAACAAATCTGCATGCAGTTTGCATGCCCCATGGAGGAGCAAGCTTCCTGGCCCACTTCAGGGTTTGCTGGTGTGGCAGAACCTGGGAGCCATTCCATCCTGGCTGGGAGTGCTGTTTGTGTGGCAGCACTTTCCAGCCCTCTTCTGAGCTGCCTGGCCACTCACAAGTCCGCTGTTGAACTTGGGGGTGCCAGCATAAGAGCATGTAGTGCTACCCACTGGACCATCAGGCGTCCAAACCATGAGTTTTTTGAAAGTCCCATTTAGCAGGCTAAACTCAGTAGGAGAGTGCATGTTTTCAATTGCTGCTCCTGGGCTCTGGAATGCCCTTCAAGATCCCACCAGTAAACACCTGGCTTTTTTTTCAAGCTTATGGGAATTGAATGGATCTAACATTTAAGTATTCAATACTTGCTTTTAGTCTTCAGCTCTGATCTCCTCCTGTATAAACTGTAAATCTTAAAAGCTTTTACATTTATGCAATAGTGTAATTCTGATCATTACATGTATGTTAAATGGCAATTATTTATTATTCTGTGGTATTTTTGAACAGTGCTTTGAATCAAAGAAAGGTGCTATAGAAATTAAGATATCTAATTATTTGTCTATCTATGATCTATCTATCTATCTATCTATCTATCTATCTATCTATCTATCTATCTATCTATCTATCATTCACTTACTAATAAAGGGTTAGCCACAGCTCACTGTCTAATCCCTTTTCTGACATGCTATAGAAGTATGCATTCTCGCACTTTTCACTTTCAAACAGTGGTCCTTCCTCCTTCTCCACAATCTTATGTGGATCCTGCTCCCACACTGTCTCTTGCCTGTTTCTCTTGCTGTAGGAACACTGGAGAGGGAGACAACAATCCATCTCCTCAGGCACTGATGATTTCTGAGTTGTAAGATCATTCCATTGGCTCTTGAGTTGTTCAGGGAACCTCTAGACACCTGAGTTTTTTTTTAAATGAGGCACCCAATACACTCACACAACCACTCATACTCAAAAGGTTTAGGAGTTGTGCTCCAAACATTTGAGAGTTGCATTCCTCACTTCGGACAGCAGGAGGGCAGTCCCCTTCACACTGTAATCAGGAACATGCCTGCTTTCCTTGGCACTTCCACACAGCATACAGCACCTGTGGAAATCCTGGCTGGGCTCTGCACTGCTGACAAACGCACAGGTCAGGCAGTTAGTATAGCAGATGGCCAACCCCAAATAAGTATGCAGCAAACTTGTGTAATAAAAACAAAAACTGCAAGTACCATGGCAACACATTTACCCAACAAAACAAAGTGATAAAATGTGAACAGTATATCAATCAAACTACTTGCAAAACTAAATTATACATCTGGTGCTAGATGCAAAGTTTTACTACTGCAGTTTCTTATTTTATCTGTTACTTTTTTTTTTTTTTTTGGACTGCCTCCATCTGGACACCCATCTTCCTCCAGTCACAGACACTCTCTCAATGCTCTCTACTAATCTCTGATGTCCTCTTTATCTCCATGACTTGCCCTTCCCCCATGATGAAGCTGTTGGAAAGAAGGTACCACCGGAGTTGTGTCATCAGCTGGGACAGGCAACAGGAGGTGATGGGAGTGAGAGTGCACAGGGTGGGCCATCATCCTATAGTGTCTTTTTTGTATATAACTTCTCTGCATGGTGTTCTTGTTCCCAGCCATGAGGATTCTGGCACACTAGAGGTTCTGAGTGTATACATGCCTTTCCCATCACAGATCCCAGGTGATGTCCTCCCTGTCTGCCTTTGCTGCAGTACCTTTCATGGTTCACCCAGGTGGCAGTGCGTCAGCAAAGGTACAGTAGCAAGCTTCTCCTCCTACAAGAGGAGAGGAACCTCTGAGATTCTAGACCCTCCTTCCCTCTGCCAACCCTTCAGTGAGCCATGCTTCTTCCTGATCCCTGGTTGCCAGTGCCCCTGACAGACCAGCCTTGCTACTACATCTTGAAATACAAAATGAAAAAAAAATTCAAAATTCACACATATTCTACATGGAATACATCAAAGGTTTACTTTCAATTTTTTTTTTTTATTTGCCCACCTCTGTGACTTGGTATTGCAAATCTTCACGCCAATGAGTTTCAAGTGAATTTGCTACAGACATTGATAACATTGAAGAGCTGAAAGAAAACTGCTTTCAATTTGATTGGTTCTGTGTAATCTGGACTGGAAGTGTTGCTGCAAAAAAAAAGTTAAACTGAAAAAAAAAATAAGATCAAGAGAGCAAAACTGGTTGAGAGTACTGATTTATGGACTGTAGGAATGAAACATAAGGATCTCATCTACTCGCCATCAACTTTCGGTCTGTTCTGTTTATGTGTTATTCATAAACACTTAGTAGTTACAATAATATATATCTGCAGAAACGGTACTGAGATTTAAAATACACATTTTTGTAAGCCCTCAGATTATTCTAAATGTGAACTTGTAAACATAGCTTTGCACACAAAACAAACACAGTCACTCACTCTTCAGGGCTGGGTCCAAGACATTTTTGGCAGTTTATTGGGAGTCAGTTTCTTATACTTCTGTTATTCTTGCCAAAATATTAAGATTCATCCTTATTTTAGCTAAGCAGGATCATTCCCAGTTATTATAGGGCTTGATTTGTAGGTTTGCCTTCAAATGAGACTGTTTCAGAAGTGCTCTACCTCAAACACTCATCTTGTTCAACATATCTAGCGTAAGAGGTTAAAAGGAAATGGTCCACTAAGCATGGACTCCATAAAACAGCACTTTAAGTAATACCATATGCGTCAGAAGTAGGATAAACCATGCTACTGTGAGGCTGATAATACAGTTATTGTATCTGATTAAGGCTTATTGTATATGGAATTCAACCAGTTCAAAAACCTTGTTGTGCACAGACCAAAATGTATCGGGCACATTCTAAAAATGTTGTTGTGCACATTCTATCATTAGTGCCTTCTGCTGTGTGCTGCCTTGCAATGACTCTTATCGCATTCAATCTTACAGCATGGCTCTGCTCATTTTGTGCTGTGGCAATGAGAATGAGTGCAGTTGGAGCAGAAAAGTCAGCTTGGTCAGTCCTTGGAGACCACCCACCAAGACAGCCATCCCACTAGCCAAAGGAAATGACCCATTCAGGATGGTGGGTCATCTGACTGCTTTTTTTACAAAGAAAAAATGTTTTCTGATTCAAAGTTGCAGTGGCAGTGTGGCCTTACACTACAATGTCTGCAATCAAGGTTAAAAAGTAAAAACCCCATACTACCAAAAAAATACAGTATTGGAGACCTTACACAGCTCACCCTCTGTTTCTGTCTTGGGGTTGGTAACAGCAGGGACCTCTCAAGCTTTGCTCTTGTGGTACATAGGTTGTTATCTCAATCCCCTTGAAAGAAACACAGGCTTGTTGTGTATGCTCACCAATACATTATTCCTTATTATAGGGGCACAGTTGTGCCTCTATAGTTAGGGTTGAGTAGCCTGTTTAATGTTAAACCTCAAATTTTGAACATTAATATCTTTGGCTCCCTTTGATGAAATGAGCTGCAATGTTGTATGCGTTGTCTAGAAGGCAAGGTCTTGATGTGTGGAAATTTTTGTGATGGCAGTTTGTGTGGTTTCTGAGATACACGTGTCCTTTCTAGAAAAAAACTCATTTTTTTCCTATACTTAACATTGTTTTTTTAGCTCTTGTCTACAGCCTACATGGAAAGGAATTGTTGCCCCAAACTTGCAGAGGATATGTGACATGTCCCAAGGTAATGCCTTTGACAGGCCTGGTGAACAAAATATCAAAGGTTTTTCCAAGCTATAAGGCTTTAAATTTTAGTGTTTTCAACTTCCACATGCACAGTAGGGATTTTGAGATAATGTTCTGTGGCAGAACTAAAAATCTGATGCTAAAAATGTGCGTTTTGCTTTTCCACCTCTTGTTTGGCATGGCACCAAACATTTTTTTTGTGCCATGCAAACTGCCATCTTGTTGATGTTTTCCACAAACCAACAAATGTGGAATATACAAAAATGTTATGGGATTTACAAAAACAAACATCAGAACCTAGCTAAACAAAACCCGTTTAGCTGGATTCTCATGTTTGTTTTTTAAAATAATGGGCACAAATACGTATTCTGGGCACCCAAAATCCCAGGTGCCCAGCTTAACAAGAGGAGCACTTCCCCTGCATTCACAGTAGGAATTTCTTGCCTTCTGCAGCTGCAGCAGAACTCCTGATACTGGCTGCAGTGTGAACTGTGAGCGGCCTTTGCTCTGATGTTTGCTGGTGCCCCTCCACACACTTAATGCCCCACCCCCTTCAACAAACAAAACAATTCCCTGGTGTCTACTGGCACCCCCACCTGCTGATCACTAATCCAATATCCCTGGTGTCTAGTGGCAGCCCCCCACCCACCTATCCTTGTCCCTGATGTCCCTGGTATCTAGTGGCACCCCCACCTGCCAATCCCTGTTTCCAATATCCCTGGTGTTTAGTGGCACTACCCACCTGCTGATCACCGTTCTGATATCCCTGGTGTCTAGTTAGGTCCTGGAGCCACCATCAGAATCATGGGCTGCAGTTCAAGGAAGTTGCAGTTAGCTTCAATTGCCCTGAGCTACAGCCGTCATTGAGTGGAGTTGTATTTTTTTTTGCAATTTGTTGAACTTTATTGGAAAAAAGAGAAAATAAAACAGTAATCAAATAACAATAATATGATTTAGTCTATAAATAAACACCATCATAAACAAACAAATATCATACACAAAAATAAAACACAGAAACAAAACAATATTTACCCAACCACCCTGCACCCCACCCCTTCCCACCCACGCAGGCCATATCACAGTAACCCATAAATAGTAAAAACAAATACTGTAAGACTCTGAGGAGCCAATTAACTCATCCAACTCCAAGTACTTTAAATTTAATCAAATAACTAAACCAGGTACACTAAGAAAGATACAGAGGCAGAGTAAAAAAAAGAGGAAAGGGAAATTATCAAATACCTAACAAAATGGAGTAAAAAGGAGCCCACAATTCCTGAAATTTTGGCTGCATCTGATTAGCTGTAGCAATGGCCCTTTCTGAATTTAGTGTTTTTAATCTTTCTTGAATCCATTCAGATCTGGAAGGTACCTGAAACCCTTTCCAATGCCTCATTAAAAGTAGTTTTGCTACTCCAGCTATGCAGGCCATAAATAATTTATGGGATTTAGAAGGTACCATTGCATAGTTACCAAGGACACAAATTTAGACAGTAAAATATTTAGTATGTCCAGATAAAGGTAGGATCATGTACTTGACAACCTGCCACCAGTCCACAACCTTAGGGCATGACCACATCATATGAAGTAACGTTCCTTCTGCCTGGGCACATCGTGGACAAGAGGAGTCCAATAATGTACCCATTCTGTGTAATTTTGCTGGGGTACAATATAAATTATGCAGTAAACTGAACTGAAGTAAATGAAGTCTGTCTTGTTTCATGAATTTATAGCTACTGTTCCAAACATTCGCCCAGCACTCCGAGGAATAATTAAGATTTAGTGCTTGCAACCAATAAAGGCAATAGGTAACACTTTAGACCAAATAATTTTACCTATATCCCTATATATGCCCAGAATTAATCTGGGTTGCATGGCTAACATGGAAAAGGTAGAAAAAAGGGGTCCAGCCTCATTTGGTCATGGAGACAGGCCCAGGTCACCTATGTCACAATGATGAATTTGTGCATATTGGAAGAATTTATGCACAGGAAAGTTAAACTTTTTCATAAAGTCCTCAAAAGATAAGAATGAGTCCCCCACCATTAACTCTTCTAAAGCAATAATATAAATCTTATCCCATTTATTAGCCCAAAGAGGTTTCTTGTCAATTAATATATTTAAATAAAAAAAGAGGCTGTGTAATATCCAGCATGGAGGACAATTGAAATGTGCGACCAAAATTGAGTGTGGGCTTTAACTGACCACCCAATAGGGGAATTTCATAGTGATGGTGGAAGTTTGGCCAAGGGGGTATATAAAAGAGAATGTAGTATTATCCCATATTCTGCTTACTTAGTGCCATGTGACACTAAATAATAATTAGAGATGTAGTAGATTTAATCCACCCAGATTTCAAGGGTGGCAAATTTTTAGCAAAGCCCTGTGGGGAGGCTTCCCTAGCCAGATAAATTTAGACCACAAACTATTAACATGGTGGAACCAAGTTTTAGGGAGAAAGATGTTCAGCATGTTTAATGGATATAAAAGATGGGGCAAAATTGCCATTTTGAGAACTTTTATATGTCCCCATAGAGAAAGCAGTAATTTTTGTCATCTCTGTAAATCTAACTCCATCTGGTGTGAAACGGGATCCAAATTACATTTTTTTTAAGTCAGCCAAGTCAGAGGTTAGTTTAGTGCCTAAATATGTTAAGCTTCCCGCTTCCCAATTAAGCCTCAGTGATGAAATATTTTATTTGTAACAACTGATGGTTAATGGAAAGACTAGTTTTAGACATATTCAATTTGTAGTTAGCCAATTGTCCCAAGTCCGAAAGCAGGGCTAAGGCTGCCGGGAGAAAAGAGTGCCATTTGGAAATGTGGAGTAAGATGTCGTCAGCAAACATAGAAAGTTTAAATTCCCTCAAGCCAACTGCAATCCCCGTTATTTATGTGGAGGATACAATTTTCCTAGCAAGCAGTTCAATATATAAATTGAATAGCATAGAGGATAGTGGTCAACCTTGTTGCATGTCTCGGTATAAAAAGAAGGGGGAGGTGACAGCTCATTATTACATAAAACTCTGGCTAAAAGGGAGGAGTAAAGGATACGAACCCAATTAATATAATCTGGAGGAAGACCAAATACAACCATGACACCTTATCAAGAGCTTTTTCTGCATCCAGGGAAACCAACACCAAATCTGAATTGGTTTCCCTGGACACAGAAAACAAGTGAAATAGCTTCCTGAAATGGTTACTAGAATGATGACCAGATATAAACCCTGCTTGTTCTGACCCTATCAAACCACTCCAAACTTTTTTAAGTCTAGCAGCCAGAATTGAAGCGAGAAGTTTAATGTCTACATTTAAAAGAGATATAGGCTGGTAATTGTCCGGGATCTCAGGGTCTCTATCTGGTTTTGGAATTAAAACAATGTTTGCTTCAAATAATGAGGTTTCTCAAATTCTGACTTGTGCAAATAATTAAACAGGACCACGAGAGATGGGGTTAATTCCTCTTTAAATGATTTATAAAATAAGGGGATAAAGCCATCTGGGCCAGGAGCTTTACCAGATGTAAGAGAGTCTAAAGCCTGAAGAACCTCCATGACCGAAACAGGGCCTGACAGAATATCTTGCTGTTTTCTCATGAGTTGAGGTAAATAAACATCTGCAAAAAAAGTTTCAAACTTGTTGTGCCAGTCTTCTGGATCTGAAAAAGCTGAGTATAGATGTGCATAATAAAGTCAATATTTCAGCCAGTTGTTTAGGTTCTGAAGTTCTAGCATGAGGCACTGTATCTACTATAGCCACTATCCATTTGGCTGCAACCTTTTGCTTAAATTGTAAAACAAGCAATTTCTTGGCCTTTTCCCCTTGTACGATATATGTCGTTTGGACACTTGCTGCTGCCTTGGAAACTTTATCTAATAACAAAGCTGAATACTGAACCTGGAGTTGAAATAACTCCACACTTTTTTGTTCATCAGAGTTTTTACCTAAACTCTTCTCAATCTCTCTAATTTTTTGCAAACATTCTTCAGCTAGTTTGTTGGTTTCCCTTTTCCTGACCGTTTACATACTTATTAATTCCTCACACCATATAGCCTTTAAAGCTCCCCACCAAACATCCAGTGCCTGAATAGAATCAGTATTGTCTTTGATGGAAGGGGTGATAAACTCTTTTAAGTGATTAATACAGATGGGGTCAGCCAATAGCAGAGCATTTAAAGACCATGAGCTATTTCTATTTAATTTCTCAAGTGGCATTAAAAGATGAAAAACTGGGGAGTGATCTGACAAGACTCTCGCTTCAGTATCAGTGGCCGAAACAAACTAAGGCAAATTCTGACTTATTAAAAAATAATCCAGACGTGAGTGAACTTCATGGGCAGGGGAAAAGAACATATAGGACCTATCTTTGGGATTATACACCCTCCATGGATCAACTAACCCCAAGTTCTCCATGAATTCCCATAGAGCTCTCTGAGCCGGAGAGGGACCCAACTTTTTCCTAAAAGATCAAAGTCTTGGGAGTAAGCCAAATTCCAGTCTCCAGGTAAAATAGTGAGTAATTGTACAAACGGTGCCAATGCTGTTGCCAAAATAAGAAAAAATGAAGGAGAATCAACATTAGGGACATATATTGAGCCCATCACTAATTCCATATTGGCAAGTGTGACATGAAGTAAAATAAAATGTCCTTCAGGATCTTTAACTTCTGTAATTAACTGAAAAGGGATTGTTTTATTAAGTAATATGGCCACCCCTTTTTGCAGAGTACCCAAATCCAAGCTGTAAACTTGCCCTACCCAAAGTTTCTGCAAGAGGTGGACCTGGTCAGGAGGAAGGTGAGTCTCTTGCAAGTAAACAATACACAGTTGCAGCTTGTTTTAATGCCTTAAGATACAGTATTTCTTTTTATTGTCTCTGTCTCTTTAGTATTTCATGACACCATATTCCAAATTAAGGACAGGCAAACTCAGAAAAAACAGTCGCTATCAAGTTAGTAGCTCTTGAGCTAAATTGCCTGCATGGGTCCCCTTCCCCCTCTTGTCCCAAATAAATTGAGAGACCAATCAGCATCCTCCACCTTTCCTCCCCCCCAAAAAACCATATCCTCTCTCAAATCCAAACACACCTACCCTGGGTCCTAGGCCCTCTCCTAAACATATTGTCCATGGAAGCTGGCATAGAGACCATCCTGAAGGGTCTATCCCCCAAATCTATGAATCCAACTTCTTGAGATAAGCATCTAAGAGGAACATTATCTAAAGAACAATAATACTAACGTAAAGGATTTATATTTGATCTGCACATCATAAAAGGCCTATAAATAAAGCCCAATACCACTTAACGTCAATGATCTATGTAACCATATTAACTGTAAGTATGCAATCCTAGAGAATGACCCTGAAGGTGCCACATAGGGTAGCCAGTACTTCTAAGTAAAATCCTATTTTCAATTGAAGGAACCTATCACACACAGACTTCTAACCATTAAATAAGGAAAGAAAAGTTTACAAAAATAGGTAAAAAGAAATACAACAGCATATTGAGGTTACTTTCTTCTCGTGTTGATAGCTAAAGTAAAAAAAAAAGACTGAAATACCATGCTGTTTCAGGGTAACTTTTAAAGTGGTGTTATATAAGGGCAAAACATACTGTATATCAAAGCAAAGGACAATATGTAAAAAAAATTAGCACACTTTTAGCTGCACTGCAATATAACTGAGGATAGGCAAAACAAGATAAACCTTATATATACACTCTGAATAGTAGCCACAGGAGGTAGTGGGGACAAGCACAGTGGAGGGGTTTAAGCATGCCTGGGACAGACACAAGGGAAGCTTGAGAGGGGACGGAGTGATGAAACACCTTTGATTACATAGGGTCAGTGGCCACATACAATGTATACAGCCTACGGGCAGACTGGATGGGACTAGCAGTCATTATCTGCCAACAATTTCTATGTTTCTATGTTCTATTTTGACATTTACATGACATTCAAATTCTGTAAGCCTTCACAGTTATAAAAGGGGCATAAAGTCTATTGAAGTCTCTATTATTATATCATCTCAAAATTATCATATCCACATATGGTGAAAGGCAATACACCTGCACCGAATTTAACAGTGGAATAATAAGGGGAAGGCTGCTCTAAAAGTTAATGCAGTTCACAAGTCATCCTGAAGTGATTGACAGGTCCACATGTGTGAACTTTCTAAAATATGATGCATTGACTAAAAGTAAATGAATTAGAGCAGAATCCGTCAAATAATAAATATCTCTCCCAAAAATAAAGTGCCAAATCTGAAGGACTTAAAAAGAGCCCAGCGGAAAGATAAACTATCCAAGTACATAGGGATAATTCCCCTATTAGTCCAAATGGTAGTCAAGTTGGGATCTTTGTAAATTGATTCATCAGCTAGGTTTGTTTCTTGGTCCAAGATCATGTGCTATTAACATAAAGCAAATCTCAGCCACACTAACTGAAAAAAAGAAACTTGGATACTCTCAGGGTATAGAATTGTTTCTGTAGATCAAGTAATCTTCGACTAATTCTAAAAGCTGCAGTCAGTTTCGAACATCTCAGTAATGCTTGCCATGAATTAAACAGACTGATGAGCAATCACCACTCTTTGCTGAACAGCTCAGGGAGCAACTTGGAAAGCTCTTCCTGGGCTAGCTTTGCACTGTCAGATCTGAACGCTCCTTTATCCAGAGCGATCTCAAGTCTAGCAGGATACAACACCTTATGTTTTATATTCGCAACCCAAAGCTTTGACTTGCTCTCTCAGTAGGCTGCTCGCTCTTGTTGAACCTTAAAAGTTAACTCTGGGGCCAACTTAAGAGATTTCTCAGCCCAATGTAGCTTTTCTATATTGCGTGCTGCTCACAATAAATGGTCATGGTCCAGATAATTAAGTACTCAAAGATCACTGGGCGGGGGATCACCCTCGGGAGGCCTGGGCCACAAAGCTCTGTTTGCCCATTCGACTATATTACAAGCTCCATTAAGGGAATTTTTGTGCATAGTTTTTGAATAAACTCCACTGGTTTTTGTCCTCCCCACCCCCCAGAAGTCCCAATAATACCAGATTATTCCAACAGAAGCTACTTCTAGGTCCTCAATTTTCTGTTCAAGCTTCAAGACCATTTGTTGCAGTTTTAAGATGTCAGGCTCCATCTTTGTGAACCAGTCTTCTGCAGATGAAATACGGGTTTCTGTATCATTCACCCACCTAGTCAGTTCTTTCACTGTGGGTTTGAAATCCTTAAAATCCTCTATTAAGGTGAACAAGGCAGATTTCATTTCCAGGTAGAGCTGATCAGTAGTAATGTTCCACGGTTGCTCTTTCATGGGAGTCGGCAGTGAGGAGCTATGGTGAGGCTGCTTGGCTTTCAGCGTCAGGTCGGTGTCTTGTTTTTTCAAGCTGTAAAGTGTGTTCCTGTACTTGTTGATCAATTTCTTCTGTGGCCATGACTTCCAGAGAGCAAAAAGGAGTAAGAAATGCTGAAGAATGTTAAGAAAGGTACAAAAAGTTGGATTTTTAAGCTAAAAATTCTCATGTCCTAACAGAAACATAGAAACATAGACTTTGACAGCAGATAAGGACCACTTGGCCCACCTAGTCTGCCCATTTCCCTACCTACTGGATAAGCTGCAGATCCTAGTTAACCAACAGCCTATTTCTTCCTACCCCCCACAAGAATTGCCTTATGTCTGTCCCATGCATTCTTGAATTATCCCACAGTTTTAGACCCTACAACCTCCTCAGGAAGGTGGTTCCATGCATCCACCAGCCTCTCTGTGAAAAAAGACTTCCTCACATTGTCCCTGAGCTGTCCCCCCTCTATCTTCAAATTGTGTCCCCTTGTTCTTGCACATCTCTTTTTCTGAAAGATGCTACCCTCTTGGACTTTGTTGATTCCACTGAGGTACTTAAAGATCATCTGCAAAGGATGAATTTTAGAAAAGCAAGTGCTGCATAGTAATGACAATGACTCCCCAAGATAACATTTCCAAGTTTCACTTACTTTGTCACTTGTATTTTGCAGTAATTTGGTATTTTCTGTGTTGTGATCTTAGCCCTGAATCGGCACATTCTCACTGTGCCTACAATGGGGGTGTGATCAGCGGTGATGTATTGTTGGATCGTGGTATCTCAGCACTATGCTATCACTGCTTATCTCAGTGTTGTTCCTTAGTTTGCACGTGAGCTTCTGTTGAAATTAAATCCTGTGATCTCTTTGATGCACACTAGTTTTATTTCCCACGATAAAGCATAGGTTAAGCAGATGACAACCTTTGTTGTCCACTGAGGGTCAAATTGAAAGTGGAGTGTTCCCCATCTGCACCTCACGCCCCGCTTCTGCATCTCGATCGCAGTGCAGTAAGAACTTACTAGTTTTTCTTCTGTGCCCCTGAAGGGCCATTTCACAAATGGATCATATAAGCTAACTCCTACCCTTGAACATATGGAAATTCCAGTCATGGAGATCCACACGTTAATGCCCATGTACATCAGATGGCATGCAATGTCCCTGTCACTACCGTCAGCAAATGCGTAGCAGTGCATATGTACAGGGTGCAGCCTGAGTTCGACAGTGAGCCTCCAGTTTTATCTCATGCTGGTTTTGCGGCACATCTCCAGTCCCGAATGTATCTGGTGAATGTGACCACCAGATATCATTCGTCTGATCTGCCAAAAAAAATGTTTGATCACAACCCAAATAAGGAAGCAGTGCCAATCTAAATGAAGCCCTGTTACCCCACACCTGACAAGGCAGAACACACTGGAACCTGTGGCTGCACCACATGTATAACCAGCATAGTCGCAGTCCACAAAGCCCACATAAAGAGGGATTATTCAGGGGCAATATGCAAAGCTGTTCAAAGTAACCAAGAGGTCACTTCATTGTTCTTGGTCTGGTACAGATGCATCTCACGCCATCCACCACAGCAGTGCTGTAGCTTCCAACACCATTATAATGAGGTGTTCAATGCGGGTGAGGGTGAAGGCATACCAAGTGACCAAGTGTACATGCACAGCTAATGAAACACTCCTTCATAACTGTGTTTTACTGTTCCCTAACTCCAGCATTCATCTTTCATGTATGAGAACTGTGCATCTTGTAAGTAAATAACTGCATTTTATGCACATTGTAAATAGTGCCCACCAACGCAAGTCATTCACTTCAATGCAGTATTTCTTTATACTTAGCTGTCTGAAAATAATGACATATTATGAATCACTAGCATGGTGTCTTCATGATTGGTTTGTTCACCTTTACTGATACACAGCACTCATAAATGCCTACAGTACCTGTTCAACGGCTACCTTTTCAATGTGCCTTCTGCCCCCCCACCCCACACAATAAAGGATCACACCGAATGTGGTCTGTCATGGCCACAGCCTCGACATAACATGATCCTGGTTTCACACTGTGGCAATTGCCATTTGTTCATTGTGCATGGCCCTTGACCAAGTACAACTTTCCTATTTTTGGCATTGCCTTCCTCAAGTGTTTACCTGCTGTGCCATTGGTACTTGTATGGACCCTGATATACAGCTGTTTGAGGGTTAAAATGTTGTAACAGCTTGGCTGTTGAGGTACACACACTCATTGCAATCTGCATCAAGTCCCATGCTAGTGCATCTCTGGAATAGACTAGCTGTGGGGCACCCTAGCCTGACAAGTCCGATTATATGGCTTATACAGTTGTGGTCATTGGACTGCATGCTGAGTGATGCTTGATTCATGGCTGGACTCAGCTGCTGTGTCTTTGTGTGGTATGTTACTGGTATGGATGCAGTTCAGAAACACTGCAGTGCAATGGCAAGGGATGCCATCTGAGTGGTACAAACTGGCATCACACTGAGGCCACATTTACTGTGTGCTATGAAGCAGCCACCACACCATGTCAGTGGCATCATGGCTGCCTGTTTATTCAGTTCTGTGTGGAGCTTTGCCACTTTTGTCCACTGATAGTTATCCACTGTCAGTGCGGCAGGCAAGGCTTCATGCAGTGACACGTTTTGTGGCACCACATGCCTGGCATTCCAAGTAATATGGAACTAGGTACCACAGCAGTTGGATTTAGGAGGCACCATGTGTTACTGGGGAATGCTGTCACCAGATGAATAATGTTTGTCAATGGCTGACAGCAGCCAACAATTGTGCACCCTGGTCGGCTAGTGCCATAGCTGGCACTATTACATATTTCAGGTGGAGGGGCGCACATGCACAATAAAAAACACTTCCTGAGCATCCACATGACAACACCATTCTAATTACAAGCATCACTAGCTGCACATTTGTTTGAGATGTGTACTGGTGGCAATGGTGGGCTTGAACATTACAGTGTTCACTGATATTCATATATCTGCAAACATTTTCAGCTCAGCTATGTGTGCTTGCATTTACATGGTCATCAGATGTGCCCCCAGGATGCAGAAGGAGCACCCTTGGGATGCAGGCTGACAAATGAGATGGATGAAAGGACACCGCTTGAAGTTAGTCATATACAGAGCACAGCACTGAATGTGGTGTGGTATAGAGAATGTATCCCATGCCATGTAAGGGTAGTAAATCCACAAGTTGCAAAGCCAGTCATGTGTGCTGCATCATGACAAGCATCTCTCAAATGGCAGCAACAGCAAAGGATGTCTTCCAGACAGATAGCACAACAAGTGCCATTATTGCATATCTATGTCACACTGAGAAGAAGTGCAGGCTATTGTGGCCCCAGCGCAGATTGCACATGGTGATAATTGAATACAACGCATGGTGGTGCAGACAGGCACACTCGTGTTAGAGGGATGGCTATGGTGGTTTTTAGCCCATCAGAGGAGGAGCAGTGTAATCATTTTCCTATGCAGCTATCAGGGATGTGCACCTGTTCACTGAACAGAGTAGATTGCACTTCACAGGGCACGGCACAGGTGAACAGGTGCACCGCAAGAAAGGGGAAGGCAGAGCTGTCAGGACCAATGAAGTATTCATCAATAGATTTGGGGGGGTTGAACAGGCAGGGCACCAGCAAAATGGAAAGTCAGGCAGACTCATACAGGCACCAGCAATGTGCCTCAGTTCATAAAGCATCGGACAGTTAGATACAAATACTGCATATGAAGTGAGATCTCAGAAAGGTACCCGATGAGTCGGATAGCAAGCTGGTAATCATCAATGAGATTTATAAGAAAGAAAACTGATGTTTACCAGCTTGCAGTCCGAGTCATCCGGTACCTTTCTGAGACCGACTTACAGTATCTAGATATCCAATGCTTTTACAAATTGCTGGTTCCTGTATGAGTCTGCCTGACTTTGCATTTTGCCAATGTCCTGCCTGTTCGACCCCCCCCCCCCAAGTCTATTGATGGATTACTTCATTGGCCCTGACGGCTCTGTCTTCCCATTACTGCTAGTGCACCTGTTCACCTGTGCACCGGGGAATGCACAAAATGTATCCGTATAGTATCAGGCACCATAAAAAATTAAAGCAATGTGTGGTGGCATGCACAATGGGTGATCATAAAATAATTTGAATAGCAGAATTCTTTTTGAAGAGGAGGAGTTGTTTTTGCAGGCTGTGAGAAACAATCCCAATACCCCTGCACTAGCAGATTTCGCAAGTATGGATTCTGCAAAAACTTACACACACCTTGCAAGCAAACAATTACAGGCATCTTCCGAGCCATCATCCAATATGACCCACAGGGGCAATGGAAGAAAACCGGCAACCAGATGGCATTGGACATGGGTTTGGGGCAACGGGGCCTGACTCAGGAGGCAGCAATGGTGGGAGTGGGTTTGGGGCTGGCCCGCACAATGGCTGGACACTTAGCAGTAATAGGGATTTCAATAATTATGCGGTCCAGCAACTGTGGGTTTTGAGAGTATCTGTTGAGGCTGAAATGAACTGGCTGCTGTGGCAAATGCGAACAGCTATACGGGAGGTTGGCAAGCTAAAATAAAGATTACTTGACATTTTATGACTGCCTCAAACTGAACATGGCATAGCTAGGATGCTGCAGTTTATGAAGTGAATGGACATCAGAAACAAATGTATTTACCACTCATCGAGGGGCATATTGGTCCCGGGATCCTCATGACTGCTCTCTGAATTTTCTGATTTATCATCTTACATGATGTGTGACTGGCTCACAAGGGGCTCATACAAATATGGCTGAACACCACCAGATGCAGGCATAGATTCAATATCGCTGTCATCTTCTGAAGACATCCTCAAGCAGTTTAAAATTATGCTGGTAGGACTTCACAGAAATACCTGTTAAATTCCCCAGCCCTCCACAATGACACAATGGCAGTGGGGAATGTACCTGTGCTGCTGTGAAGACAGAGAATGTCGGGGGTGGGGGCATGCAATTAAATAAATGTAAAAATATTGAGACTTATTGAAATACAACATATAATTCTAGTAAAGAAACACACACAAACACAAGTTGCAACAGAATATGCTTTTATTTAAAATGTTCTTGAACTAAGCAAAAACGGCTTTGCAGATGATCTTTAAAAGCTTCAATCATGTCCCCCTCTCCCTCCTTTCCTCAAAGGTATACATATTAAGCTCCTTTAGTCTTTCCCCTTATGGCATTTCTTGTAGAAACTGCACCATTTTAGTTGCCCTCCACTGGACTGACTCCATCCTCTCTATGTCCTTGCAGAGATGGGGTCTCCAGAACTGGAAGCAGTACTCCAGATGGGGTCTCACCAACTGTCTGTACAGGGAGATAACAACTTACTGTTTTCTGCTGGTGATACCTCTCCCTGTACATCCCAGCATCCCCCCAGCCCCCCCCCTACTGCCTTCTCATTGCTTACTAACCTTAAGGTCATCTGATATGATTACCTCCAGGTCCCTTTCCATTTTGTTGTTGTTACTACCTCCCCCACTGTGTCTCTTCCCTGGGTTTGTTTCCCAGGTGCATTATTGCACTTCTTTGCATTGAATCCAAGCTGCCATACGTCTGACCAGTCCCCCAACCTTACCAAGTCCCTTCTCATCCTTTCCACCCCCCACCCCTTGTGTATGAACCCTGTTGCACATCTTTGTGTCATCTGCAAAGAAACATATTTTTTCTTCCAGTCCCTCTGCAATGTCACTTAAAAAGACATTAAAAAGGACTGGACCCAGTACTGAACCCTGCGGTACCCCACTAGTAAGCCCCCTTTCTTCAGAGTGGACTCCGTTTACTATTACCTTCTTTCTCCTGTTATCCAGCCAACGTTTTACCCAGGCTACCACCCTGGGACCCACTCACAGGCTGGCTAATTTGTTAATTAATCTTTTGTGTAGGACTGTGTCAAATGCCTTGTTAAAATCTAGGTAGGCCATGTCCACAGCCCCTCCCTGGTCTACTATTTTGGTCACCCAGTCAAAGAAGTCGATTTGATTCATCTGACATGACCTTCCCACTGTGAATCCATGCAGCCTTGGGTCATGTGCTCCACTGGCCTCTAGGTACTCAACAATTCTTTCCTTCAGAAGTGATTCCAACATTTTCCCTACCACAGAGGTCAAACTGACAGGTCTGTAGTTTCTTGCCTCTGCCCTGCTCCCACTTTTGTGAAGGGGAATAACATCTGCCTTCCTCCAGTCCTCAGGTACCACACCTTCCTCCCATGATTTGTTAAAAAGGGTAGTCAGTGGTATCACTAGTTCTCCCCTTAGTTCTTTTAGAATTCTGGGGTAAATCCCATCAGGCCCCATTGCTTTGTCCACCTTGAGTTTTAGGAATTTTTTCAGGACCCTTTCTTCTTTGAATGGATTGGTATTGACCCCCCTATCCAGATTGCTTCTATTGTTTTGTTTCGGTATCACCCCCTACTCTTCTTTTGTGAATACTGAACAAAAGTATTCATTCAGAATCTCTGCCTTTTCACTGTCACCCTCTGCCCACCTCCCATTCCCTTTATTAAGCCTCACTCCAGAGTGCTTCTGTTAATTGTATTAGGTACCTCCCCCTCCTCCTCTTTTGTGAATACTAGGCATTAGTATTCGTTCAGTATCCCTGCTTTTTCACTGTCCCTCTCTGCCCACCCACTGTCCATTCTATTCAGCCTCACTATCCCTCCCTTTGTCTTTCTACACTTCATAATTTACCTATAAAAGGTTTTATCCCCCTTCTTAACTGAGTTGGCTATCTTTTCCTCAGTTTGGGCCTTTGCTATTTTGACTGCATTCCCTGCTTCCTTCTGCCTTAACTGGTACAGTTCTCTGTCCTGCTCCTTCGGTGTTTCCATATGCTTCCTAAATGCTATCTTTTTCTCCCTAATCTTCCCCGCCACCTCTTTTGAGAACCATAGTGGCTTTTTCTTTTATTTTCATTTGTTTGTTTATTTGCTTCACACAGAGGCTTGTTGCCTCTGTGATGGCAGTTCTGATGTTTCCCCATTGTTGCTCCACCCCTCCTTCTTGCCTGTTTGCTAATGTTTTTCTAAGGCACTCTCCCATTTTAACAAAGTCATCCCTCCTGAAGTCCAGTACCCTCACTTTTGTATGGCATGACTTTGCAGCTGAGTTTATCATGAACCACACTATTTGGTGGTCACTTGTTCTCAGATGGCTACCCACTTCTAGATCTAAAATCCTCTCACTGTCCGCATTTAAGAGTATGAGGTACAAGATTGCTCCCTCCCAAGTGGGTTCCAACACAAGCTGTCTGAGGCATGCCCCCTGTAGGGCATCGAGAATGGCCCTGCTCTTGGATGTGGCAGCAGCAAAGGTGCTCCACTTAACATCTGGCATATTCAGATCCCCATCAACAATATCTCCCCTTTGTCTGCCATTCTAAGAAAGCCTTCTATCATACCCTTGTCCATTCCCTCCCCCTGAGATGGGGGTCTGTATACAACCCCTGTGCGGATTGTGATGTCATTTCCAGTCTCTAAGGTGACCCACAGTGCCTCCTCTCTTCCCTGTTTACTCTTTTGTTCTGTTGCTTTCATCCCTTCCCTTACATAGAGAGCTAACCCTCCCCCTCTTCTATCCTCCCTGTCTCTCCTGTAGGTTGTGTATCCTGGTATGTTAACATCCCAGTCATGGTCCTCTGTGTACCATGTTTCTGTGACTGCCATGATATCCAGGCATCCCTCTTCCATCAAGGCTACCAGTTCAGGGAGCTTGTTGCCCAGACTATGGGCATTAGTACTCATTACTCTCCATTTCTTGATGGCCTTACCCCTTTTTGACACATCCCCATCCTTACTGCCTTTGTCATTTTCTCCATTTATCCCTGCCCTTCTCCCTATCAATGGCTCTAGCTTGGTGTTTACCTCACTAACTACCCTGATATTTTTGGGGGGAGGACTAGGATTTCCCTGCTCCTTTCCAGTGCCTCCCCCCTTGGCTAGTTTAAACACTTGCCGATGAAGCATTTAAACCTATCACCTAGGATCCTGGTTCCCCTCCTGGACAGATGCAGACCATCGCACCAATATAAGCCTGCAGCACTCCAGGTGGACACCCAGTCCCCAGTTAAGCCAAACCCCTGAGCTCAGCACCAGTTTTTCAACCAC
Organism: Neoceratodus forsteri; assembly: GCA_016271365.2. Classification (NCBI taxonomy): domain Eukaryota; kingdom Metazoa; phylum Chordata; order Ceratodontiformes; family Ceratodontidae; genus Neoceratodus; species Neoceratodus forsteri. The sequence continues at coordinate 1,650,070,780 of CM057450.1, forward strand.
TGATTGAATTCCATGGTGTGGAGCACCCTAGCCTCACCCATGTCATAGATGGGCAGCACCTCCAAGAAGGTTACCGTGCATGCTACTCATCTAAGGCCCCTCCCCAACTCCACAAACTCCTCCTGCACTGTTCTGATCCTTTCCCAGCCAAGTCATTTGTCCCTAGGTGGACAATGACATCCAGCTCCCTCCCCCATGCAGCTGCTCCCATGATCCTGAGGATTTTCTCCCTGTCCCTCCAAGCCATGGCACCTGGCAGGCACCTTACCTCCCTCTCCCCTCACTCCCTCAGTTCTACCCTCCTAACAACGGAGTGCCCCACCAGGAGTTATTTTCTTCTCCTGTGGGGTCCCATGCCACCCCTCTGTGGGTCTCCTTTGTGGAGGTTCCCAACATCTTCCTTGGTCTCCACTGTGAGTGCCTCTATAGAAGAACCACTCTCTGCCAGAATGGCATATGAATTGTGGAGAAGGGAGAGGGAGGTAAGGTGCCTGCCTGGCACCATGGCTTGGAGGGACAGGGAGCGAATCCTCAGGATCACAGGAGCAGCTGCACAGGGGAGAGAGCTGGATGTCATTGTCCACCTAGGGACAAATGACCTGGCTAAGAAAGGGATCAGAGTAGTGCAAGAAGCATTTGTGGAGATGGGGAGGGGCCCTAGACAACTAGCATGCACTGGAACCTTCTCGGAGGTGCTGCCTGTCTATGGCTCGGGTGAGACTAGGGTGCTCCACACCATGGGATTCAATCAGTGGTTGAAAAACTGGTGCAGAGCTCAGGGATCTGGCTTCATTGGGGACTGGGGGTCCACCTGGGGATGCAGGCCTATACTGACATGATGGTCTGCATCTGTCCAGGAGGGAACCAGGATCCTAGGTGATAGGTTTAAATACTTCATTGGCAAGCATTTAAACTAGCCAAGGGGGGAGGCACTGGAAAGGAGCAGGGAAATCCTAGCCGCCCCCAAAAAATCAGGGTACTAAGTGAGGTAGACACCTACATAAAGATGTTGATACAGAGAAGTGCAGGGGTAAATGGAGAAAGTGACAAACACAATAAGGACAGGGATGGGGCAAAAAGTGGTAAGGCCATCAAGAAATGGAGGGTAATGAGTACTAATGCCCATAGTCTGGGCAACAAGCTCCCTGAACTGGTGGCCTTGATGGAAGAGGGATGCCTGGATATCATAGCAGTCACAGAAATGTGGTACACAGAGAATCATGACTGGGATGTTAACATACCAGGGTACACAACCTACAGGAAAGACAGGGAGGGGAGAAGGGGGGGAAGCTCTCCATGTAAGGGAAGGGATAAAAGCAACTGAACAAAAGAGTAAACAGGGAGGAGAGGAGACACTGTGGGTCACCTAAGAGACTGGAAATGGCACCACAATCCACACAGGGGTTGTATACAGACCCCCATGTCAGGGGAAGGGAATGGACAAGGATATGATAGAAGGCATACTTAGGATGGCAGAGAAAGGGGAGATACTGTTGATGGAGGACCTTAATATGCCAGATGTTAACTGGAGCACCTTTGCTGCTGCCACATCCAAAAGCAGGGCCATTCTTGATGCCCTTCAGGTGGCATGCCTCAGACAGCTTGTTTTGGAACATACTTGTGAGGAAGCAATCTTAGACCTCGTACTCTCAAATGGGGACAGTGAGAGGATCTCAGATCTAGAAGTAGGTAGCCATTTGGGAACAAGTGACCACCAAACAGTGTGGTTCACTATAAACTCAGCTACAGAGTCAAGCCAACAAAAGTGAGGGTTCTGGACTTCAGGAGGGCTGACTTGGCAAGATGGGAGAGTGCCTAGAAAAGCACTAGCAAACAGGCTAGAAGGAGAGGTGAGCAACAATGGGGAAATGTCAAACTGCCATCACAGAGGCAACAAGCCTTTGTGTGAAGCAAATAGACAAATCAAAATGAAAGAAAAAATACTATGGTTCTCAAAAGAGGTGGCAGTGAACGTTAGGGAGAAAAAGATAGCATTTAGGAAGTATAAGAAAACACAGAAGGAGCAGGACAGAGAACTGTACCAGTTAAGGCAGAAGGAAGCAGGGAGTGTAGTCAGAATAGCAAAGGCCCAAACTGAGGAAAAAATAGCCAACTTGGTTAAGAAGGGGATAAAACCTTTTATAGGTATATCAGGGGGAATAGAAAGTCAAAGGGAGGGATGGTGAGGCTGAATAGAATGGACGGTGGGTGGGCAGACAGTGACAGTGAAAAAGCAGGGATACTGAATGAATACTTCTGCTCAGTATTCACAAAAGAGGAAGTGGGGGAGGTGCCTAATCCAATTAACAGAAGCACTCTGGAGAGGGGATCGATCCCAGTCCTTTCACAGAAGAACGGGTTCTGAAAGAACTCCTAAAACTGAAGGTGGACAAAGCAATGGGGCCAGATGGAATTCACTCCAGAATTCTAAAAGAATTAAGCACAGAACTAGTGACACCACTGACTACCCTTTTTAACAAATCATGGGAGGATGGTGTGGTACCTGAGGACTGGAAGAAGGCTGATGTGATTGCCCTTCACAAAAGTGGGACCAAGACATAGGCAGGAAACTACAGACCTGTCAGTTTGACCTCTGTGGTAGGGAAAGTGATGGAATCACTTCTGAAGGAGAGAATTGTTGAGTACCTAGAGGCCAGTGGGGCACAGGACCCAAGGCAGCATGGATTCACAGTGGGAAGGTCATGACAGATGAATCTAATTGATTTCTTTGACTGGGTGACCAAAGTAGTAGACCAGGGAGGGGCTGTGAACATGGCCTACCTAGACTTTAGCAAGGCATTTGACAGTCCCACACAAAGATTAATAGTCAATTAACCAGCCTGGGAGTGGGTCCCAGGGTGGTAGCCTGGGTAAAACACTGGCTGGATAACAGGACACAGAAGATAATTGTAAATGGAGTCCACTTGAAGAAAGAGGGTTACTAGTGGGTACTGCAGGGTTCAGTACTGGGTCCAGTCCTTTTAATGTCTTTATAAGTGACATTGCAGAGGGACTGAAGGAAAAGTATGCCTTTTGCAGATTACACAAAGATCTGCAACAGGGCTGATGCACAAGGAGGGGTGGAAAGGATGAGAAGGGACTTAGCAATGTTGGAGGAATGGTCAGACGTATGGCAGCTTGGATTCAATGCAAAGAAGTGCAAAATAATGTACCTAGGAAACAAAAACCCAGGGGAAGATTACACAATGGCGGGAGGTAGTAACAACAACAAAAATGGAGAGGGACCTGGGGGTAATCATATCAGATGACCTTAAGGTTGGCAAGCAATGTGAGAAGGCAGTAAGAGGGCTGAGGGGATACTGGGATGTATAGGGAGAGGCATCACCAGCAGAAAACAGGAAGTTGTTATCCCCCTGTACAGACAGTTGGTGAGACCCCATCTGGAGTACTGCATCCAGTTCTGGAGACCCCATCTCCGCAAGAACATAGACAGGATGGAGGCAGTTCAGAGGAGGGCAACTAAAATGGTGCAGGGTCTGCAAGAGAAGCCATATGAGGAGAGACTAAAGGAGCTTAATATGTATACCTTTGAGGAAAAGAGGGATGGGGGGACATGATAGAAATGTTTAAGTACCTCAGTGGAATCAACAAAGTCCAAGAGGGTAGCATCTTTCAGAGAAAGGGATGTACAAGAACAAGGGGACACAATTTGAAGATAGAGGGGGTACAGCTCAGTGGCAATGTGAGGAAGCATTTTTTTCACAGACAAGGTGGTGGACACATGGAACAGCCTTCCTGAGGAGGTTGTGGGGTCTAAAACTGTGGGAAAATTCAAGAATGCATGGGACAGACATAAGAAAATTTTTGTGGGGGTAGGAAGAAATAAGCTGTTGGTTAAATAGGATCTGCAGCTTATCCTCTAGGTAGGGAAATGGGCAGACTAGGTGGGCCAAGCGGTCCTTATCTGCCGTCAAAGACTATGTCTATGTCTATGTTTCTATGTAACTGGAGAGATGCACCTGTCTTCCACCACCCTCACCCTCACCCTCCATGAGCCCACTGTGGTCCAACCACTCCTTTTTCTTGGCAACTTCTGAGGCAGCAGCCGTGGCCCTGGTGGTCCCTGGGTGGGAGAGGAGGTCCCCCAAATCCTGGCCAACTCAGCCTGGAGTTGAGCAACCTCCTCCCTCAGCCCAGAGAGGTGTCTGCAGATTGTACAACACTGCATCCTCCAGAATATCTCCCGGAAGACTGCTGCTCCACAGCCACTGTACTGCACCACTCCCATCATGTCTTATTTCTCCTCTCTCAAGAGCAGTTGAAAAGAGTTCCTACCTCCAGCACTGCATCATGTGACTCTGAAGTTGTATTTTTCTTAACCCATCAACTCTGAGTCCAATCTCCTACTTGGAGCAGGCTCACCCTGACAGTCCTGTCCCTCACCCAACACCTCCAGACACACTTCAGGTGTTGTTTTTCTGACAGCCTTAACCACCAACCAAATTGTGCCTCTGACTCCTTGGTGCCAATCCTACCTTCTAGAATGGAGTATGAGAGAGAGTGGAGAGCCAGAGTTGTTGTGTGTACTGCACTTGAGCTGACAGTAAGTCAGTTTGGTGGCAGAAAATGAACAAAGTGGGTAGGGATGCCGGAGTGTCCACCAGGATGACGAGTTTAAGCAAATGATTGGGGTCCTTGGGTCCGCACTGCTACCTATAGTCCACTTGAACAGGGACAGCAGGAGGATGGACAACAGTTAGACCAAGAGCTATGGAGAATGGGAAATGAAGTTGAGAGGACTCCCTCATTTCCCTCGTGTCTAGTGTTACACCCATCAACCAATCACCGTCCCCATTATTAAATTATTATATTCCCTAATTTTCCTGGTATCTAGTGGCACCCCCACCAACTGATCATCATCCCCATTGCCCAAAATATACTCTTCCCTGGTGTCTAGTGGCACCCCGGCCCTCCCATTTCATGCACAACCTAAAATGAAGAAAATGGTCCCTCAATGTTTTTTCTCCAAAACCTGTAAAAAATAAAACAGTCCCTCACCAATCAACAACCCCCACCCCACCTCCCACTCAGCACCCCCACCCCCAGTACAACCCCACACAGCTTCACATGAATAGGCCCCAGGTTCAAGACCCAGTCTCCCATCTAAGACATGTCTTGCTGCTGGAACCATCAACTGCAATATGAAAAACTAAGGTAAATGTGGTTCAATGTATTTCAATGGGGGGTTCAACTTTTATTCATAACTTAGTCATTTATTGACATTTTTGTGCCAAATTTTCAACATAGCAATTTAGAGAGCCAACCTCATGAACAATATGACTGTCATAACACAAATCCCACCCAAAAGATGATTTCATGGTCGCTTGACGAATTCACCTTTCTGCCAGGATTTGCATAATGACAGTCATATTGTTCTTGAGGTGGAGTCATAAGAAGGTTATGTGGAAAATTTGGGGTCACAATATATAAAAATGCCAAAGTTAGATAGATAAATAGTTTATTGTTGACATATTTGTCATCACAATATCAGACAGGCAAACATATATCCATACATTACTTTCTTAGTTACAAAATACAATAGTTTTAGACTTAAAAAAAAAAGAGTAGGTTTTCATAATTTGCTTCATATATTAACAAGCATTTGTCCAATGCCCACTCCCCATCAGCATTATGTCCCCAGCCCCCTTGTGTGCTGTGTGCTGAGGGTGCCAACTCGGATCATGTCACACCCCTCACCCATTTCTGTGCCATGGGGCTCCAATTGTCGATCATGTGGCCTCCTCCCTGTTGCAGGTGGTACACTGGCATTGGAGTTGCAGGAGTTAGAGATGCATAATAGGAATGGCAGTGAAGTATTGAACTGATGCCAACCCCACCCCTTCCCTGCAGAGAGTGACAGGCATTGGGGTGTGCCTTTGGGTCATCAGCTGTAACGCTCATGGCATTTAACCTCACCCTACCCTGTAGACACTGACAAGTGTTGTGGTGTGCTTTGGGCCTTATGCTTATCCCATTCCATAAGGAAATACGCTGAGATGGGTGCAGTGTAGGAGAGTGGGGTGTACTTTAGGGCCAAAGGCTCCAATGCACACCTCAATGCCTGTGACTGGCTACAGGGTGGGGGTGGGGATGGAATGGCGTAAGCATTACAGCAAATGATCCCAAGTCACACCCCTGATGACTGTCAGTCTCTACAGGATGGGGTGTTACAGTTGAAAACCCTAACGCCATAGGCGTTTGTTGGTATTTTCACTGCAAATTTTCAACATGGGCTTTTTGTGACCCCACCTCATGAACAGTGGCACTATCAGTTTGTTAGCCGAAAAGTGGTTTTTCACAGTGACTATGCCATTTGGCAACACAGGCACGAAAACACATTTTGGGAAAGGTGTGAAAAATGACAATTGTATTGTTCATGAGGAGGTGTAAAAAAATGGCAACGTTGAAAATCTGGAGTGAAAATATGAAAAATTGGTTAAGTTATGAGCACAGGGGTACTGACTGGGGGGCAGCCAGGACAACTGTCCAGGGCCCAGGTGGCTTGGGAGGCCCACATTTACACATTTATATGTCTTAGGGATGGGAGAGGAGGGGCCCAGACCTGAAGGTGTGTTCCGGGCCTGAAAATTTCTATCTGCACCCCTGCACGAGCAGGCATAGAAACTGTGCAACACACATCTGTATCCCAATTATTTTGGGGATTTTTTTTGCCACATTTTCAACATAGGCATTTTGGGACTTCCCCTCATGAACAGTGGCACTGTGATTTTGTTAATCTGTCCCGAAAGTTGATTTCCCACAGCGACCACGCCATTGTGTGCCACAGGTGTGAAAACACATTTTGGGCAGGATGTGAAAAATGACAGCTGTACTATTCATAAGGAGGTGTGAAAAAATGCCAGTGTTGAAAATCTGGCATGAAAATACTGCAAATTTGAGAAGCTACAAGGGTGCATGGAAACTGTCCAAAGCACGCTTGTAACACAGTCATTTTATGGACTTTCATAACCAAATTTTCTACATAGGCATTTTAGGACCTCTGCTCATGAACAGTGTCACCATCATTTTCTCAAACTGTCCCGAAAACTGATTTTGCACAGCCACCATGGTATTCTGCGTCGGATGTGTGAAAACACATTTCAGCCAGGATATGTAAAATGACAGCTGCACTGTTCATAAGGAGGTGTGGTAAAAAGTTCTGAAAATCTGGAGTGAAAATATTACAAATTCACAAAGTTACAAGCGTGCGTGGAAACTGCTCAATGCATGCTCGTAAAACAGCCATTTCTGGGATTTTTTCCACCAAATTTGCATCATAGGCTTTTTGAGAGCCCCCCCCCCTCATGAACAGTGGCACTGCCATTTCATTAGTCAGCCCTGAAAGGTGATTCCGTGCAGTGACCGCAAAATCCCTTTTGAGACCAAATAACACCATGACAGTGACTGAATTCATGAGGAGGGGTCCCAATAACCCCATGTTGAAAACGTGGTGCCAAAATTCCCCAAAATGGCCGAGATATGCACCAAAGTTGAAAAAAGCTATTTATGCCATTATACAGCTTACTGGCATTTCCTCAGTTCAAGGTCGGCTTTGAAGAGTGCTGACGTGTTTCCAGTCCACCGAAGATCATTGTGCCAGACTCCGGACATAAGTATGGGGTGAGGGGGGAGTGTGGGGAGCTGGGTGCATAGAGGGTTGGTGAGGGGAAGTGGGCAGGAGAGACTGTGAAGGACCATTTTCTTCCTTTACAGGGCAAAAAAAAAAGATAACGAGGGTCGGTTTTCTTTTTTTTGCAGGTGTTTGGTACACTGGGGTGGGCTCCCACTGTACCACCTGCACAACAGGGAGGGGGACCGCAGCAGACAGGGATTGGGCCCCCCATCGGCACAAAAATGGGTGAGGGGGACATGCATGATGCCGAGGGGATTATGCACCCCCTCGGCACACAGCACACATGGGGGCTGGGGACATTATGCTGACGGGGAGTGGGCTCCCCCGTCGGCAAACTAAACTTGACAGGGGAGACTGAAGCCGATGGGGATTGGTCCCCCTGTTGGCAAGGAAAGACTGTTGGGGGGACCATGATGCCGAGGGGGATTGGGCACCCCTTTGGCACACACTTGTGATGGGAGGAGGGAATATCATGCTGACGGAAGGGGGCTACCCCATCGGCAAATGAAGCAGCTGCGTGCTGCCATGTTTTGTAAACTGCTTCACCAGAAAAGGCACGCTGCATGAGGAGCTTGGCGCTGCTCTCATTACAGAGGACTTTTCTTTGATCTGGTGGCCAGTTTACGTGATTGCTGGTGTGGGCCTTGCATGTTATCTTATTGAGGGATGAGGGCGCACCACTGATCGTGCCTGCATTCGCCCACAGTGACCCACTTCAAATCTGCTACTAATGCAATATGTTTGATGCATGATATGAGCCAACATAAAATTCCATTTCCTATAAAAACCATATCATCTATTCTAGTTCATACAGGACATGTTTTGTTTTCCAGCATTTTGTGGCATTTATCAAGAAAAGAGCCAATTTCTCTAACAGTTCCATACTTTCTGAATTAAAGAGAAGATCCATAATGTATCTACCAGGGAGAAATAAAGTACTCATAATCTCCCCCAGATATCTATTTTGATAAACTTTATTCTAAGGGCATCTAAATATTATGTGATGCAAGTCCTCCAGCTCTTTTAATGGACAGTCACAATTAGGAGTTATAGCTCCCTCTGTTTTATATCTATGTGCTAAGGAGTTACTAGGTAAAGATTTAAATCTAAATATTGTTAATATAAGATATTTTATTTAAATATAACTTCAAAGAATCCTCTTTTGTATTTGTTGATAACCATTTCGCACTTTTGAGTTTTCTAATATTTTCTAAATCATCACTTTTAGCTTTTTTAATTGCTAGTTTAGTAACAGTTTTTGTGTAAGCAGAATTTATCTTTATATTTTGATCATGCCAATACTTTAAATAGTTACAGTTATAATCTAGCAATATTTGGTATACTTTTATTAACCATGGATCCACATGTATTTTCTTTTTGAGCCAGTACTCTTTTTCTTGCTGGCCTGGATATTCAAAGCAGTTGCGCATGACGCAACTGGGTTGCGTATGTGCAACTGCGGAAGTGTGCCATGGAGCGATATTCAGTGGGAGCCATTGCCCAGCACAAGTAGCAGTGCGACAATGCGCAACCATACTGAATGCATGCGCAAGGGCAGGGGGCATTCACATGAATATGCGGCACAGTGCGATATTCAACCCCTGACCAATGGCACAAGTGTGGAGCAACGGCCAGATGCACCAAGCAGACTTGAGCCTATAACAACAGGGAGCAAGCAGGGGGACAGCACTTGTGCCAGAGGGGAGTGAGACAGAGAGAGACAAAAAGACGGACAGAGAGAGACAGAGAGAGAGAGGAGAGGGGGGAGAGAGAGAGAGAGAGAGAGAAAGAGAGAGAAAGAGAGAGAGAGACAGGGAGACAAAGTGAGTGAGAGTGAGAGAGTGAGAGAGAAGAAGAGCCACCAGATCCTGGAGGGAGCAACACAGGCATCCACAGGGGCATTGGATAGAGGTAGCAGGCATGTGCAAGCCAGGGGCAGGTGTCACAAGAGGGAGCCCAGTAGAGTGACAGGCACTGCCCCACAGTGGGAAGCGGACCACTGGAGCTGGACACCCAGGGGGAGACAGGACAACAGGGACCATGGCCAGTGCAGCCTTCCAGATGGAGGCCATAATGAGGGGTGTGAGGAGACAGAAGGCAGAGTGACGTGGCAGTGGAAGGACCCGTCGGCGGTACACTCGAAACAGGTGGTACTGACTGCATCAGCTTCGAGAACCACACTGATACGGAGATCATGGACCGGTATCGCCTGAACCGGGTGATTCTGAGGCAGCTCTGTGAGCTGTGCAGTGAGGAGATGCAGGCACCCACTAGACAGAGCCATGCTCTGACAGTGGAGATGAAAGTGACAGCTCACCACGGGCACCTTCCAGAGACCAACAGGGGACACCACAGGCATAACCCAGTCAACCACGTCAAGGCTCCTCACACAATTCCTCAATGCCCTGCTGCCACTGTTACACTTGGGTTATGCCCCCTACTGTCCCACATATACCTCACACTGTATTCCTTGTCTATTGTACTGTGATACTGCTATTTTGCACTTATATATAGATATGAGTGCTAGGAATGTGTTTTGCTGTTAAGATATGCTAATATTGTCATGCATGATTTATTACACCTCACTATAATACATTTATCTAGATTGTTTGTCTTTTACATATATTCCATATATAATCTATCTAATCACTGATAAGATGACTCAGAGGGATCATCAGTGATTATTGTATACTTATATTCTCATATAATTATACATAATGTGTTTTACACTCAGATATGCCCTGCAATAGGCCTGTCAGCAGTTCTCTTTGTCTCTAAGCAAGCTGACAGAGACAGAAGGACTTTGTTATGTCCCTATGTTTTATATTGTACATAAGCAAGAAATGTAGTTTGAACTGTCAGCATTTCTTTTGTCCAAGCTATAATGCTAATGAAAGCATATTCTGTCTCATATGATACTCATTAGTAATTCTGTCTCCTAAGTCATTATCCAATTGAGAATGACTTAGGACCAATACATATTGTTTCTTATATCTGTACCTATGTTGCAATCTCTGTTGCTATGCTGTTATCTGTAGTATTTAGCTGTCCACAACCCATTGTAGCGCTCTCGAGATACTACTGTAGCTTCTCTAGAAGGGCAGAGAGCTGGAGCGCGGGGAGAGATAGAACAAGATCTTAGAGAACCTAAGATCTACAATTCTGGAGATTATGTACATTCTTCAGGAGGGGTGAGAAACCCATCTCCCTTGTGATTTTCTTTGTCACATGCTTGGCGTAAGTAGCATAATAAACTTTATTAGTACTCCTTGCTTGTTTACGAATGTTTCTTGGCAGACTCCGAGACACAAGAATCTGTATTATTATTATTTATATTGTTTACCCTACACACCAAGAGTGTTTAGACAACACCACATGCTGTGGAATACATCCAGTTCCCCAGCACACAGACAGAGCATACAGCAACCAGCAGGAGTTATAGCATAGCATGGATGCCTGGTGTGCTAAGGGCCATCAACTGCATCCATGTGGGCATCCGCATGCCACCTGGTCCAGAGGGGTAGCATATGTGAATAGGAAGGGCTACCCCCATGTCAACAGCCAGGTGGTGTGCAATGCTAGAGGGTGCATAACCAATGGCTGTGTCACACACCCTGGGAGTGCACATGATTCATTCATCTGGTACAGCTCAGCACTGTGCCACAGGTTCATGAGTGGGGAAGATCCCCAAGGGCCACCTAGTGGGTGAGTATGGGATGACCATGGGCATCTAGGAACAGCAGGACATGGGATGGGGTGGGCAGGGTGGGTGCACTGGCAGGAGCACCAGGGATGGCCAAGGGGCATAGTGACAGAGGACACCAGGCTAACCATGTATCTGTCCACACAGGTGACAGTGGCTATCCACTCAGGCCCTGGCTGCTCACCCCCTACCGGCACCTGTCATCTGTAGCAGAGCACCAGTACAATGAGGCACACTCCAGCATGCGGAACATCATTGATTGTGTGTTCGGGATGCTGAAGGTACGATCCTGTTGCCTAGACAGGTCTGGCGGTGCCCTACAGTACAGCCCCTTGAAAGCTTGTGGCCTATTCCTGGCCTGCTGCATGCTGCACAACATGGCCATTGACCACGAGATAGCTGTCAAGTCTGAAGAGGGGGACAGCAGTGGGGATGGTGAGGGCAATGGACTGGGGGGTGGTGGGCAGCCCCACCCGGGTGGAGGGATTCCCAGCTCATCGGGATGGCATACCAGCACCAGGACACGATTGCACAGGAGCACTTTGGTGCACACAGGTAGGTGGAGAAACACCCATGTAATGGACAGACACAATGGCACAGTACATGGCCATGAGCAGGCATGGCTATGGGCATGCACACACACAGGCGTGGGGCAAAATTGGCGGTGCCACAGCCACACACAACACCACAACACTGTACAGCAACACGCACACACACACGCACACACACACACACACACACAGACACATGCACACATGCAGGGCACATACCCAGGTGCTAGCACATGGTGAAAATCAGATGCAGGGTGCCGGTGCACAGGCGCAACCAGTGCTGTGCTGCTATCATCTTGCACATGCCACATGGGCCAGCGGCCGGGTGGATGCACACATGGGCAGCGTGTGGTGCAACACACAGGTGCCATGGCTGTGGCATGCACACACACACACACACACACACATACACATATCACCCATGTGCACACTGGGCAGTGGCAGCAGACTGCAGACAAGGTGGCGCGCACATCAGGTCCACCACACAGACACATGGCCACCACGGACATGGGGTGGCCACGCCAGGGCTGGTCAGCAGCTACAGGCTGTTCAATGGCCACAGGGGGGTATGCAACTGCCCCCCCAGGGGTCGAACTGTGGGAATGCTACTGGGTCCTCGCAGTAGGCACCCAAACAGGCCTGCCTCAGGCATGCCTGGGATGCTGACAGCAGATCCTGGCATCGACACTGAGGGTGTCACCTGACGCTGGGTCCATGGGGTGGACAGTGCACTCCGCTGTGTCTGTGGTTGGTGGCCACACCCTCTGGCAGCCAGTGGCACAAGGCTGACCAAGATTGCATTGGCAATGTGGTCCAGGGATGCGGCCGTGTCCTCCAGTAGGCGCTGTATGGCCTCCAGGACCTGCGCAGTGCCCCTCTCATGCTGCTTGGCTGCCTGGCACACCTCTGCATGGAGTGCACGCACCCCAGCTATGAGCAGCACCTGTTGCTCCACGGAGGCCCGCAGCAATCAGGTGTGCTCAGTCAATGGGTCGGCGTCCAGGGGTGCATGGGCATGCCACTGTCCCACCGCTGGTGTACGACCAGACTGCATGGCCCCCCGCTCAGGTGGATGCTGCAGAGCAGGGTCCCCATGGGGTAGGTCATTGTCAGGTGCACCAACAGCGGACACTGCTTCTGGTTGCCCAATGTCCCCAGCCATCTGCTGCTGCTGCCCCTCTGGCCCTTGTGCACTGGCCAGCTCCTGGGCAGTCACACCACCACGCAGCACCACTGTGGCTATGCATACAGTGGCACCAAGGGCAGTGGCAGGCAGATGTTCCACCACCAACAGGCCACTGGCCGCGCTGCCAGTGATGGTGGTAGGTATGGGTGTCTCCCCCATGACACCATCCAAGCTGTCCAGGATGATGGTCATGTTATCATTGGCATCAGACCCCACCCCGATCTGTGTCTCCATGCAGAACATGCCATGGCTGGCATCCTGCTGGAACACAGCCAAGGCCTCATCTGCCTCCAAGCCCAGGACATCCAGCTGAATGGCGGTGGTGTGTTGCAGCCGATTGGGCCCCCAGATGCCCATGGAGGTGGATGGCTGGTCCTCCAGGGCTGGGCCTGCCCCCACAGTAGCCGCTGGCACCCCTGCCACTGCAGGCTGGTGTGCCAGTGCTGTAAGGGAAAACAGATGTGTAGGTGCCACCGTACCAGACCCCCCCTGCATACATACCATGCAGTGATGGGCTCCCTCCCATCTGGAAGCCACCACCCAGCATACCCTCAACGGTGCACTGCATAGTGGCCACCACCAGCTCCTCTTGCACTGTGAGCTGTCCTGGCAGCCTGTATGGCTGCCACCTTCTCTTTAATCCAGCGTTTGTCAGTGCCCACCTTCTTTCTGCACTCCTGCACAGACCGCTGGTGGCTGCCCTGCTGGTTCACGGCTGCTGCCACCTCCACCCAGGCCACAGCCCTGGCCTGTGGTGTGCCAGTGGCGCCACTCAGCAATTGCTCCCTGTCAAGGTAGGCCTCAAATGGGGCATCGGCTTCCACCTTTGTAAAGTTGGGCCTGCGCTTGCAGGCAGGCCCATGCTTCTCGGTCTCCTCATGCTCAGACATGTTGTTACCTGTGGACATAGACGAGTGGTTACTGACTGCAGCAGCCCACCCCATCCAACTTGCTGTGCTGGCTGTCCCCATGGCAGGCACAACTTACCTTAGATGGTTGCAATACCGGTCCATGGCCTGTGCTGTTGTGCAGCACCTTTATAGCGCATCGCATGTAAATTAGCTGTTGCGCAATGGTAATGACATGCTAATATCTCCAGTGCACTGCGCATTGACTGATGAGCTCATTAGCATGTGACATCTGAATATTGCGCACTTGGTCCTTGCGCAATGGAATTGCTCCGGTGCAAGTCATGGTGCAATGCCGTGACATGTGCAGTGCACTGCCCACAATCTGCATGCGTCATGGCTTGTGCTTCCACCTATTGTGCACAGTGCGAAGGAGTGCTATAGGGGACACATTGTCTAATGCACCATGGACCCTATGGAGCTCAGGTGCTATAGGTCCCATGGTGCATGGTGTGCTATAGGGGCCCATGGTGCTCAGGTGCTATGGGGCCCATGGTGCATGGTACGCTATAGGGCCTATGGTGCTCAGTGCAATATGGCCCCTATGGTGCTCCTGCGCACTTTGAAAAAGGGTGACCCCTGACCCCTGACCTGACCCTATGCCTCCTCGGGGCTCCAGCTGTACATGCCAGGTGGGCCATGCCCATGCCATGCATCCACGGTGAAGTACAATTGGTGGACACCGCACAACCTTCCACGAGGTGTGCATCCCGTGCACGTTGTGCACGTGCGCTACCGGGCACCATTTTGATTCACCAATTGTATAGATAGCATGGTGCAACAAGGGGCGTGACATGCTCACAACTGGAATGACATCGAGTTGGTGAATCCTGTGTGGCCCAGGTTGAACCACATGAACCAGGACTGTGTGGACAGAAGCCCCTGCAGCAGGCCAGAACTGACGTCTGGCAGGCCATTGCTGCTGGCCTGGTCCAGGACACTGGGGTGCAGCACACTGGTGAACAGTGCTGCCACCGGTACTGCAACCTCATGTGGAGGGACCCTGAGAGGCTGAGGACGCTGCAGGCATGGGTCCGCAGGGGGGCCGTGACACGGCCAGGTAAGTCAGCACATGCTGCTTCTGTACTCAACTGCCATACCATGGTGTTGGCTGGGCTGCCTGCCATGCCCGGGGGAGCACTATCAGCATGTGCCATGTGGTGTGGCATTGCCAGACACTGGATGTGCTGTGCCAATGCCCTGCGGTCATGCCCGGCTGGGGTGCACACTGTGCAAGGGGTGGGGGCAGTGGGCTCATACTGTGGCTGTGTTCTTATGTGTGCCTGTCTGTGTTCCTTTCCTAGGGCCTGAGAATTGTAACCATGCCAGGGTGACAGGGGTGCCTGGCGGGCCGCAGCCACAACCAGCTGGGGGCACTGGCCCAAGTGGTGGAGGTGGATCGGCTGTGGGACTAGCACGTACAGCACTGCAGTGGGCAGGTAGGCACTGTTCTCTTCCTCTACTCCTTACAGGGTCGTCAGCATGTGTGGGGGTGCAGCCATGGCCACCTGTGCCGTGTGCCGTGTCAGCTGTGTGTAGCACACTATGTGGTGTGCATGCCACCGTGAGGTGCCCATTGCACATGTGTGGCTGCTGTTGGTGGGATGGGTGTGCATCCAGCTGCCACCGGTGCTGCTGTGGTGCTGCTGCAGCACTATGCCACCTGCCTGCCACTGAGCAGTCAGGTGGCCTTTGGTGGCGGTGTCCACTGCTGTACACTGTCATGGCATGCTGGGTTGTAGGCAGGCATTGGCCCACCCACTGTGGGTGCCGGGGTGCCACTCCAGGGGCATGCTTTCCCACTGTCCACTGTGCACAGTGAGAGGGCTTGGTTTCTATGGACTTGCACTGATCACCTGTCCATTCCTTTGTGATAGGCATCCAGAGATCGCGGCTGCCATTGTACTGCCGGCTCCTGTGGCAGATAATTCTCATTACGTCCACCATGTTGGAAGTGGCCCAGAAGATGAGGAGGATGGAGCTGTGAGACAGGCAGCGTTGGAGGCGCCAGGTGGCAGCAGGCCGTGGCCACCCATAGCAGACCTCATGCATCCTTCTTGCCCCTGCCTTCCCCTCCCCTGCCTTCCCCATCTCACTGTACAGTCCCTGTCCCCTGTCCCCATCCCTCACTCTCTACCCTATCCCTCTGATTTTACTTGTACATAGTTCTTTAATACAGTTTACATCCTTACCCCCCTGTGTCCATTTCTGCTTTGCAGCTGTCGAGTGGAGCCATGCTGCAGTGGCATGGTAGGTGTCTGTGTGGTGTGCCTGTGTCATTGTGCGGGCCATGCATGGTGGTGTCCTGCCCCTCGATCGATGGCTGTGCCTTCGGGTGGCCATGGACTGGCTGTACAGGTTGTGTGGCATGTGTGTTGGGCGCCGTGTACCAGAGTGTGGCTCACTGTGATCTGGGTGGGTGGAGGCATGCCTTTCAGTGGGGGTCCAGTGGCAGCTCACCCTTGGCTGTTGGTGCTGCCTGTTCTCTGTGTCCACTGTTCTGGTGCTGGGGGGGGGCCAGCTGCCTGTCTGCACCCTGTGGGCAATGGTCATCTGTGGCCCACCGCTGTGCCTCCCTGCCACTGTTCCCAGCCAGGTTCCACTGCCTCCCCATGCTGTCCCCCCCCACCTTGCTCCCACCAGAGCCTGGGGCTGGTCCTTCTGTGCCTTGGCACATCTCCCTTTGCTCCCTTGCGCATCTCTGGTTGCGCTATGGCGCAGGTCAGGTTGCTCCCTGCTGCACCTCTGGCTGTGCAACCATTGAATATTGCAGTCACTGCGCCATGGCACATTTGTGTTGTGCTGCTCCGGGGTTGCAGTGGCCTTTGGTGCATTTCTGAATATCTGGCCCACAGTGATTTGAATTCAAAAATTTACCATCCTTGTTTGTGCAAGGTGCTGAATACTCATGTATCCCATTTGTGACCTAACTAGTACATTAGAAGTGCCATGAGGTATCTTGAATATTTATTTATATTCTTTATTTAAACTTATATCCAATTTTCATTAGTTTTGTAGTTCCCTGTGTCACTACAGCATAAAGGCCTTGTGGGATAGTTTTTGCATTTATTACTTTCATTATGGGAACTATAGACACACCACCATATAGCCTATTAAATCTTTTTAGTTGTCTAATTACATTTTTAATTGTATTATCCATCTTGCCTGTGTTTATAGTCACATTTTTATTCCAAGAAATGTTTGTTGAGAAAATTACCCCAAGATATTTAAAATCTTTAACAAAGTCCAGGTCATTTTCCCCAATTTTAATTTTCTATATGACTTGTTTGTACTAAATACCATTATTTATTTTTTTTTTTGAGGATTTGGAATTAAATTTAATT
Organism: Neoceratodus forsteri; assembly: GCA_016271365.2. NCBI lineage: Eukaryota > Metazoa > Chordata > Ceratodontiformes > Ceratodontidae > Neoceratodus > Neoceratodus forsteri. Next base: position 1,650,088,126 of record CM057450.1, read on the forward strand.
TGGTACATATCTTTTCTAATTTAATGAGGCTTCTTTAAAGGCCTAGTCGGGATGCAGAAAGTAAAGCAAGAATATGGGTATTTTTTGTTGAAATATTTTTGGTGGATGAAAAGTATGTTCATCTTATTCTAATATATTACTTCATTTATGTATATATTGAATAAAGTATGGGTGAGAATGCATCCCTGCCTTACCCCTATGTTAGTCTTGATTTCTTCTGTTAGTCCCCCAGTTTTAGTACATTGTACCTTAAACAATGTATTTGTGTATAATCTTTTTATTAGTATCAAAAGATTACTGTCTAATCCTTTTTCATCCAATTTTTGCCATAGATAAGCACAATAAATGTATTCAAAGTCAGAAGAGAAGTCCACAAAGGACATGAATAACTTGTGTTTGTTGAGTTTACAGTATTTTTCTATTAAATGTGTCAATATATACATTTGTATAATTGTCCCTGTGTTCTTTACAAAACCAGCCTGTAATGGGGATAGTATAGCATTTTTATCAATCCATTTCTGTACTCTATTTAATAATATTTTAGCATATATTTTTGCCATTGAGTCAATGAGACAGACTGGACAGTAGTTAATTGGGTCTGTTTTTTTTTCTCCTTTTTATAAATTGGGATCACATAACTCCCTTTCCAAGATGAGGGAGTAAAAATCATGCATTATACTTTTATTAAATAGAGCAAGTCAGAATAATGACCCACTATTCCACATCCAGTTGATAGAAATCACGAGGTATTTTATCAGATCCTGGTGCTTTATTTTTTTAAAAGCTTTTTATAGAATTTTGCACCTCTTCTTCTATAATCCAGTTAAAGTTGCCATTTATTTTGTTGCCAATTTGTGATATGGGAATATTCTGCTTATAAAAGCATTTTCCGTAATGTCCTTCCCATTTATCTTTCGGTATATAAGAATCCAATTGTTTTTTATATTTTGAAGTCTTAGTAGCAACCAGTCTATTATATAGATCATCTTTTCCCATGATTCCTTTTGAGAGATTGTTCTTTGATATTTTACATATTCTCTATATTGTCTTCTGGCTTGATTAAGTATAACATAATTTGCTTTATTGGGGTTCTTCCTGGCCCAACTGGATAACTTTACTAGTTTCTTTTTCCTATGTCTACAGGTCATATAAAACCAGTTCTCGTATCTCTCTTTACTTTTACAGACCCCAAGTTTGTAATATAGGAACACTGTGATATAGGAATATTCTGCTTATAAAAGCTTTTTCTTTAATGTTCTTCCATTTTTTCTTTTGGTATATAAGAATCCAATTGTTTTTTATATTGTGAAGTCCCAGTAGCAACCAGAGTCCAAAGGGTCTTATCTTTTTAGTCTATAATATAGTTAATCTTTTCCCATGATTCCTTTTGAGAGATTGTTCTCTAATATTTTACATATTCTCTATGTTGTCTTCTGGCTTGATTAAGTATAACATAATTTGCTTTATCGGGATTCTTCCTGGTCCACCTGGATAATTTTGCAAGTTCCTTTTTCCTATGTCTACAGGTCTTATAAAACCAATTGTTGTATCTCCCTTTACTTTTAGGGACCCCAAGTCTGTAAATTTCTTTTATATTTTCATGTCCATTAATTAACTCTGAGCATATTTTCGATGAATTAAGTATATTATGCACTACTTCATTAATATTTACTTTAAAACAATTCATACTTTCTGCTCTTTTTTCATTAGGGATTTGATTCCATCTATTTCTTTTATTATTAATTACTTCCATTATTGTTTCAGCTTCCCCAGAATTATCTTTTGTGAATTTCCTACATGTAAATATAGGATCATGATTACTTGATGTCCTAGTAATAACTTTCAAATCTTGATATTTCTGGTAGCGTGGAGGGCTGTGCTGGTCACCTGTTAGTGGTTGGGGTAGGGGTGGAAGCTGGGTGGTGGGGGACTACCTGGGGTGGTTGGGGGCCCACTAGACACCAGGGGGTTGTCACTTGTTACTGCCTACCGTGACGGATTGGTTCAGGGAGGCGGCTGCTCAGTGATCGGTGATGGGGGGGCACTGCAGTGTACTACATGGTAGTCTGTTGCTGTGGGTGGGACACAGCAGCTGGAATGGGGGCTCACTGGCTACCAGAGGCAGTCCCTCATACTGCCTGCTTGCGATAATCTGGGCGACAATATTATGTGCATGCCAACGTTGTCAGCTGCTATGATTTCCTGGCTTTGTATTGTGCTGCACTGCTTGGGAACAATGTTACTGGTCAGATCTGTCTCCTGTAGATTAATTAATTCTGCCTTCATGATAAAGTCCACAAAATCCAGATCAGCTATCTTTGTAATATGTCCAGCAACATTCTATGTTAATATTCCTATAGCATTTTTGTTTTCTTGATAAAATCCCCTAAATGAACAAGCCATTACATTATTATCATTAATATGTGTTGCACTATTCACATTAATATTTGTGTGGTTATAAAGTCAATCATCTTGATTTGCCAAGGTTTGATATCTGATACTCACAGGTACGTTATACAACATCTCTTCATTATTTTCAGTCTGTATAGCTCTTACAGTAGTTGCTCATTTGGTGACATTTTATTAAAATCAACCATAATAATATCTAGTGTATCCAATTTGCAACTTTCTGCCAAGATGTTATTTGCCAGATTCTGGTTGGTTAGAGTGATATTAATCTGACTTCTCACTAGCCAATTACTATATACCCTTTCTATATCAATTATGTCTGCCTCATAGAATTCCAATCCTAATATGTTTCCCAGAAGATGTGTTATCGTAAGTTTAAGTTTTCTTTTATTTTCCCATCCAATTTGAGTTGCTCCAAAGATTGTTAGGACAATATCGTTGGTTTCCTCTAAGAAATAGTTTTGACGTGCCAAATCCTGTAAATTGATATATTTATTAATCTCTTTTGCCAGTTCTTTCTTTGTTTTAGTAATCCATTTTCTGTCCCTTGTTATTGTCTCTGTTAAAACTGGGTAATCCATGGTTAGATAATAATCCACCGGAAATTCTGCATTCCTTTCTTGCATAGTGTGGAACTCTTGCATGTTTAAAAAACATTAAAAATATGTTTCCGGATATATTATCATTTGTTCTTATTATGTCTATGATATCACCATGATTAATTTCCAAACCTAGCAAATCTTCACAAATCATAATACCCAACATTCTCGAAGTCTCTCTATTTTTATAGGGTTGTTTTTCAACCCCACCTGATTTTAACAATTGCTCGTGAGTCAGTTAGATATCCATAATCATCCTTAGGTATCTGTTGTTTATCTAAGCCCCCACTGAAAATCTCAGTCTGAGATGCAGTTGAGATTTTAGTAGTTTTATTGTCCCCACTAGCTTTTCGTGAACTAGTTTCTGTAGTTTGTTTCTTTTCAATATGCTTTTTAGTTGTTCTATCCAGTGTTTTTTTGACTCCTTTAGCTGCTATTTTGTTTACTTTTTTATTCCTTTTTGGTTTAGTCATCTATTGTTTAGTCATCCATTGTTCTATTTTACCTTCTGTGTTATTTTCTTTACAATTGCTTTTTACAATATCATGTGTAACAGTGTTTTGAGAGACAAAGAACCTCAGCAAGCAAGCACTGAGGCAATGGTTATCCCAAAGGGCATTGGCCAGGAAGCCAAGTTTCAAAGAAATACAAAATCACACATGCCCCCATGATTTGCATATGCAGTCCAGGATGCTTTGCATTATGGGGGCATGTGTGGTTTTGTATTTCATTGAAACTTGGCTTCCCGGCCAATGTCTGAGGGGGAAATGGCAATAAATGCTGCTAGCACAAGGAACTACTGGGAATCAAGCTATGGCCACATAAGAAAGACTGGAAAGGGAGTCTTACAGAGCTATTTAGGCAACACTGTCATACATGTTATAATAGCTCAGAAGGCATTAAGCTCCCTTGCTCTTATGGTTCCTCCTCAACTCACACAGTGTGCAGCAGCCATCTTGGATCATGTGTCTTCAATACCAAAGTTAAGACCATTTGTTGCAATTTCACTATGCATGCTCATAACTTTGGAAATTTTCAATATTTTGACCCCATATTTTCAACATAGCCTTCTTATTACCCCACCTCATGTATGTCATAGCTGTCATTAAATCCTTGCCAAAAGTTGTTTTTGCACCTGTGGCATGGAATGGCATTGCAGTTGTACAGAATTAAGTTTTGGCTGTACCGGGTACATGTGATGGGGTAATAAGATGGCTATGCTGACAATTTGGTCACTGTTGTTCTATAAATGGAGTGATAGGGAATGGGAAAAGAAGTTGAGAGGACTCCCTCATTTCTCTGGTGTCCAATGGTACCCCCACTCCCACAGATTGTCATCCCCATTGACCAAAGTATACTCTTCCCTGGTGTCTAGTGGCAACCCCACCCTCCCATTTCAGGCACAACCTAAAATGAAGAAAACGGTCCCTCAATGGGTTTTTTTTCTCCCCAAAACCTGTAAAAAAAGAAAATGGTCCCTCACCAATCAGCAAACCCCACCTCTCATTTAGCACCCACCACCCCACACACCCCAGTACACCCCACACAGCCTCACCTGAACAGACCCCAGGTTAAAGATCCACTCTCTCATCGAAGACACGTCTTGCTGCTGGAACCTATGACTGCAGTATGAGAAACAAAGGTCAATGTGGATCAATGTATTTCAATGGGGGTTTCAATGTTTATTCTAAACTCAGCCATTTTTTTACATTTTTGCACCAAATGTTCAACATAGCCTTTTACAGAGCCCACTTCATGAACAATATGACTGTCATAACACAAATCCCATCCAAAAGGTGATTTCATGGTCACTTGGTGAATTCATCTTTTGGCGGGATTACATAATATGATATATTTATTCTTGAGTGAGTCATAAGAAAACTATGTTGAAATTAAGTCACAATATGTAAAAATGCTAAAGTTATGACCATTCATTGCAATATCACTACGCATGCTCATAACTTGGAAATTTTAAGTATTTTGACCCCAGATTTTCAACATTGCCTTCTTATTACTCCACCTCATGGATTTCACAGCTGTCATTTTTCAAATCCTTGCCAAAAGGTGTTTTCACACCTGTGGCATGGAATGGCATTGCAGTTGTGCAGAATTATGTTTTGGCAGGGATTCAAACATGTTTTGTACTGGGTACATGAGGTGGGGTAATAAGATGGCTATGCTGACAATTTAGTCACTGTTGTTCTATAAATGGAAGTGTAGGGTCTGGTGGGCCCTGTGCTTCCACAGCTACAGTACATACATATATGCATCTATGGAAGGATGGGAGCACAGAGCCCAGAGGGTCTTGCACTCCCACAGGCAAATAAGGATACGATTATACTGTCTCAAAAAGTAAGGAAATTAACTGAAAAAAATGCATTAAATGTTCTAGTTAGGTTTACCACCACAAAAGTAGGGAAATGTGGCATTAGGGTTTCCAAAGCTAACATCCCACCCCCACTCTATACACACCAACAGGCATCAGGAGTGTGCCTTGGAGTCATCAGCCCTAATGCTCACCCCATTTTCCTAAACTGTACCCATCTCAGCTTATTTACTTACAGAATGGGGTGAGCATTAGGGCTGATGACTCCAAGGCACACTCCCAAAGCCTGTTAGTGTGTGCAGTGTGGGGGGGTGGGGTGTTAGCTTTGGAAAACTTAATGCCACATTTTCCTACTTTTGTGGCTGTAACCCTAACTATAGCATTTACTTAGTTTTTTGCAATTTATATATGGTTAGGGCTTATTGTGTATGGAATTCAACTAGTTCAAAACCTTGTTCTGCATAGACCAAAAGTTGTTGTGCACATTCCAAACATGTTGCTGTACATGTTCTGTGATTAGTTCCTTCAGCTGTGTGCTGCCTTGTGCCAACTCCCATGGCTTTTGTTCTCATAGCGCAGCTCTGCTTAGGTTGTGCATTCCATAATGAACCCTGAGTTTCCTGGATGCACTGAGGTGGTGAGAATGGCTGTGGCTGGAGCAGGAAAGTAGGCTTAATTGGTTCTAGGAGACCACCCACCAAGACAACCACTAGTTGGAGGAAATTACTCATTCAGGGCAGTGAGTTATCTAATTACTTTAAAAAAAATTTGTAATTCAATACTGCAAGGGCAAAGTGCAGCCACACACTAAAACCTCTACAATTGAGGTTAAAAAGTAAAAATCATGTACTATAAAACATAAAGTATAGGCAACCTTACACAACTTGTCTTCTGTGTCTATCTTGGGGTTGATAACAGGAGGGACTTCTTGAGCTTTGCTCTCGAGGCCCATATGCTTTTATCTCAACCCCTCAATATGAAAACAGGCTTGTTGTGTATGGTCACCCAATCATACATACATTATTTCTTATATTGCCTATAAATTTGCCAGTTACATAAAATATTAACATGATAAGATAATTCTGCTTCAGCAAAAAAATGGGAATACAGTTTTATATTTTGCCTTTTATAAAAATCATATTCCAAAAGTAGGAAAGGGAGAGGAGAAGCATGCTGATGCTATTTTCAGTGCCTAGGAAGATTTCAAGAGTGCACATACTGTATAGAGAGTTTACAGAAAGGGTAAGCACAGGGAGCATTCATGACTTAAGCAGGATCACACAGTAAATAAATGATGATTTGGGGATTGAAATCCAGGTCTCAAGGTTCAAAGTCTCTGAGCTTTAGGTTTATACTGTATGTACAGTTTCTGTGTAATTTTCAAGTTCTTTGGGTGGGAGATCTGTGAAATGAAGCTGAGTGGTTTTACCACACAATGAACTTAAACAAACATTCATATAACAATTATAGATTGCAGGAGCATCTCCGACCAATCAAAGAGCTTCCTTCACTTGCATGTGAGGTACTCTTATTGCAATAAGAGTGCCTCAAGTACTGAACACTGTAATGGGCCTCTTAATGACCACTCCTGCCACTGACTTTATTAAATAAAAACATTTATTTTTATTTAACAAAGTTAGAGATCTATAATAATTTTATGGGTCTGGTTGGAAAGTCTCATATGGCTCACCTTCAGTTAGTAGTCATCTGGTCCCAAGAACATGTGAGACAATGCTCTTATAGCCATAAGAGCCCTCCAACTGGACCAATAAACTTATATAAGACACAGGAGCAGTTGGCAGTTGAATATTTTTTGGATCGGTAGGGTCAGTTCCTCAATGGCCATTTTAAATATCTTCATATCCAAGGAGTCGGGTCCAATTCTACTTTTAGTTGCTAAGCTTAGCACTTCTTTTTCACTGTATTGGTGCTTACCCATGTAAAATAGAATTTGGGTTTATTTGTGCTGGAGGAGATTGAGAGACTGTGGGGGACATGTGGGGGACAGGTGTGGTAGGCTACGTGCCAGTGGGCAGGTCTTTATCCACATTAATAAAGAAACAGTTAAACACCTCGTCAATGGCTTGAGGGTCAGTGGTGTTCACTCCGTTGACATGAAGGATGTTTGGGTTGAGGTGACTTTTCCATTTTAGGCCTAAATGGATTGATTCCTATAGACTCCTGCGATTATTACTGGATTCACAGATTTTAGTTTTGCAGAATTTGCTTTTGGATTTACAAATTGCAGATTTACACTGGTTTCTTGGCTCTGTGTACTTTTGTGGGGCCTGGCAGGAGCCTGATTTTTTTGTATGAGGACAACAAATTGTCCAGCTCTTTGAAGATAGTGAAGAGTTCTGAGATGAGCCAGTGACTAGTGTTTCCTCTGACTCTCTTCTTTCTTAGTGGAGCAAAGCAGTCACATGCAGTTTGGAATAACTGTGAAAAAGTCAAAGGCAAGGATGATGTTGGGAATGCAGTCCAAAAATTGCCAATCAGTGTTACAAAGGTAGTTTGGAAGATCAGTGAGTCTCTCTCCCTTTAAGCAGAGGGTGTAGATGAATTTTGGAGGAGGTCTCAGCAATCTGGCTGTAGCAGTAGATAAGAAAGTGAACACTAATGAGATCTGTTAGTACCTCTACATGTCAGAGTCTTTCAGGGTGGGAAGCCAGGATCCAGTCAATGAGTGTTTCTGTTGATTTTTTGTAGTTGACATAAGTAGGGGACTTGATCACCTGGTTGAGGTAGAGTTCAGACAGTTTATTTTTGCACTGCTTGGTATGTGATGAGAAACATAGAAACATAGAATTTGACGGCAGATAAGGACCGCTTGGCCCACCCAGTCTGCCCATTTCCCTACCTGATGGATAAGCTGCAGATCCTAGTTAACCAGCAGCCTACTTCTTCCTACCCCAACCCCCTAGAATTGCCTTATGACTGTCCCATGCATGCTTGAATTCCACCACTGTTTTTGACTCCACAACCTCCTCTGGAAGGCTGTTCCATACATCCACAACCCTCTCTGTGAAAAAATACTTCCTTAAATTACCTCTGAGCCACCCCCTTCTATCTTCAAATTGTGCCCCCTTGTTCTTGCACACCTCTTTTTTTGAAAGATGCTACCCTCTTGGACTTTGTTGATTCCCTTGAGGTACTTGAAAGTTTCTATCATGTCCCCCCTCTCCCTCCTTTCCTCGAGGCTATACAAATTAAGCTCCTTAAGTCTCTCTTCATATGTCTTCCGGTGCAGACCTTGCACCATTTTAGTTGCCTCTTCTGGACAGCTTCCATCCTGTCTATGTCTTTATGGAGATTGGGTCTCCAGAACTGCACGCAGTACTCAGATGTGGTCTCACCAGCTGTCTGTACAGAGGGATAATAACTTTTGCTTTCTGCTGGTGATGCCTCTCCCTATGCAACCCAGTATCCCCAGCCCTCCTTGCTGCTCTCTCACATTGCTTGCCCACCTTTAGGTCATCTGATATGACTACCCCAGGTCCCTTTCCATTTTTGTTGTTGTTAGTATCTCACCCCCCATTGTGTACTCTTCCCCTGGGTTTTTGTTTCCCAGGTGCATTACCTTGCACTTCTCAGCATTGAATCTAAGCTGCCATACATTTGACCATTCCTCTAACCTTGCCAAGTCCCTTCTCATCCTTTCCACCCCACCTTGTGCATCAACTCTGTTGCAGATCTTTGTGTCATCTGCAAAGAGACATACTTTTCCTTCCAGTCCCTCTGCAATGTCGCTTATAAAGACATTGAAGAGGATCGGTCCTAATACTGAACCCTGTGGTACCCCACTGCTAACCCCCCTTTTTTCAGAGTGGACTCCATTTACTATTACTCTCTGTGTCCTATTCTCTAGCCAATTCTTTACCCAGGCTGTCATCTTGGGACCCATTCCCAGGCTGGTTAACTTGTATATTAATCTTTTGTGTGGGACTGTGTCAAATGCCTTGCTAAGTCTAGGTAGGCCATGTCACAGCCCTCCTGATCTACTACTTTGGTCACCCAGTCAAAGAAATCTATCAGATTTGTCTGGCATGACCTTCCCGCTGTGAATCCATGCTGCCTTGGGTCCTGTGCCCTCTGGCCTCTAGGTACTCGACAGTTCTTTCCTTCAGAAGTGATTCCATCATTTTCCTACCACTGAGGTTAAACTAACAGGTCTATAGTTTCCTGCTTCTGTCTTGCTCCCACTTTTGTGAAGGGGAATCACATCTGCCCTCCTTCAGTCCTCAGGTACCACCCCATCCTCCCATGATTTGTTAAAGAAGGTAGTCAGTGGTGTCACTAGTTCTATCCTTAGTTCTTTTAGAATTCTGGGATGAATCCCATCAGGCCCCATTGCTTTGTCCACCTTCAGTTTTAAGAGCTCTTTCAGAACTCTTTCTTCTGTAAATGGGCTGGTATCAACTTCTGTATCCAGAGTGTTTCTACTGTTTGTTTTAGGTACCTCCCCCTCTTCCTTTGTAAATACTGAGCAAAATATTTGTTTAGTATCTCTGCCTTTTCACAGTCACCCTCTGCCCACCCTCCTCCTCTTTATTAAGCCTCACTATCCCTCCTTGGTCTTCCTTTGCTCCTGATGTACCTATAAAAGGTTTTATCCCCTTCTTAACTGAGTTGGCTATCTTTTCCTCGGTTTGGGCCTTAGCTGTTCTGACTGCCTTTCCAGCTTCCTTTGTTTTAACTGATACAGTTCTCTGTCCTGTTCCTTCTGTGATTCCTTGTACTCCTGAATGCTTTCTTTTCTCTTGAACCTTCACTGCCACTTCCTTTGAGAACTATAGTGGTTTCTTACCTCGTTTCATTTTGTTTATTTGCTTTGCACAAAGGCTTGTTACCTCTGTGATGGCAGTTTTATTATTCCCTATTGTTCTTCCACCCTCCTTCCTGCCCATTTGCTAGTGCATTCCTTAGGCACTCACCATTTAGTAAAGTCAGCCCTCCTAAAATCCAGTACCTTTGTCTTTGATGGCTTGACTCTATTGCTGTGTTTATTGTGAACCATACTGTTCGATGGTCGCTAGTTTCAGATAGCTCCCACCTCTACATCTGTGATCCTCTCTTCATCTCCATTTGAGAGAACCAGGTCTAAGATTGCTCCCTCTCGAGTGGGCTCCAATACTAGTTGTCTAAGTCATGCCCCTGTAGGGCATCTAGAATAACCCCACTCTTAGAAGTGGCTGCTGCAACTGCACTCCAGTTAACATCTGGCATATTCAGATCACCCATCAGCAATATCTCCCCTTTATCTGCCATTCTAAGTATACTTTCTATCATGTTCTTGTCCATTTCCTCCCCCTGAGAGGGGGGTCTGTATACAAACCCTGTGCAGATTGTGGTGCCATTGCCTGCCTCCAAATTGACCCACAGTGCTTCTTCTCCTCCCTGTTTACCCTTTTGTTCTGTTGCTTTGATTTCTTCTCTTATGTAGAGAGCTACTCCTCCTCCTCTTTTACCCTCCCTGTCCCTCCTGTAGATAGTGTATCCTGGTATGTTTACTTCCCAGTCACGGTTCTGTGTGTACCATGTTTCTGTGACTGCCACAATATCCAGATCTTCCTCCTCCATCAAGGCCACTAATTCAGAAGCTTGTTACCCAGACTACGGGCATTGGTACTCATTGCTCTCCATTTTTTGATGGCTTTACCTTCTGTAGCGGCAACCCCCACTGACCTTTCTACCTTGGTATTTTTCTCATTTAGTACCCTGTTTTGTAGGGGGAGGCTGGGATTTTCCTTCTGCTTATCAGTGCCTCCCCCCCTTGACTAGTTTAAAGGCTTGCCAACGAAGCATTTAAACCGATTGCCCAAAAGACTTGTTCCCTTCCTGGACAGATGCAGACCATCCTGCCAGTATAGGCTGGTGTCCCTCCAGGTGGAACCCCAGTCCCCAATGAAGCCAAACCCCTGTGCTCCACACCATTTTTTCAACCATTTGTTAAACTGCATGGTGCAAAGTACCTCGCCTCACTCATGCCACTGACAGGCAGCACCTCTGAGAAGGATACTGTGTGTGCTACTTGTCTTAAGCCCCTCCCCAACTCTACAAAGTCCTTTTGCACTGCTCTAATCTCATGATGAGCCAAGTCATTTGTCCCTAGGTGGACAATGATGTCCAGCTCAGACTCCCATGCAACTGTTCTCGTGATCCTAAGGATGCTCTTCCTGTCCCTCCAAGCCATGGCACCAGGCAGGCACCTTACTTCAGCTTTCCCTGCTCCCCCCAGTTCTATCCCCCTAATAACTGAGTCCCCCACCAGGAGCTGCTTCTTTCCTGTGGTGCCCTCTGCCTCCTTCCTGAGGGCCTCCCTTGTGACAGTTGTCTGCACCTCCCTAGTCTCCTCTGTGGGTGCATCCATAGGGGAACTATGCTCCCGCAGAATGGTGTATGGATTGTGAGTTTAACAACTGACTGGGTGTGCCTCTGTTCCACCACCCTTACCCTCCCTGAGCCCACTGTGGTCCAACTGCTGTGCTTTCTTCGCAACCTCTGAGGTAGTGGTGGTGGCTGTGGTGCTCCCTGGATGGGGGAGGTTCCCTTGCCACTGTCCAGTGCGGCCTGAAGATGGGCAACTTCCTCCCTCAGGGCAGATAGTTGTCTGCAAACAGGGCAGCATCTCAGCCTCCAGAAAGACTTCCGGAAGACTGCTGCCCCAGTTGATGTTAAAACCACCTGGGATTAGTTTTTCATGGCACTGGTTCAGGCAACTGATGTGACCAAGAAAGGGGTCTAGATCAGAGTCAACCATGTTAGGAGGAATATAGGTGACAGTCGCAGTTAGGTTCTTGCTTCCATGTCTGAGTCTGATGTTGGCTACTAAGAAATCACAGAATGGATCAGTAGCCTTGGTAGTGAGCAGCAAGACCTGTAGATGGTCCCTGATGTACAGAAGATATTCTTCTCCCCATTTACCTGTGTGGTCATATCTAAGGAGGGTGTAAGAGGGGGAAGCTACCTTGCTGTCTGAAATCCTCATAGTCAGCCAGGTTTATTTAACCTTATTATGTTGCTTGCACGCATGTGCAAGAAACATAGTGCCATCATCCGAGTTTTCGGAGGTGTGTCAGCCCCTCTTCCAATGCAGTCAGTCAGTGTGTTTGCAGGTGCAGCCCCAGTTCCCCAGTGAGTGCTGCAGCTGTCTATGACAGCTCCAAAATGCACTGGCATACAGTTGAAAGGGAGAGCTCCGCTTCAGTGAGCAGAGCTCTCCCCCCCACGCACACACACGTGCAAGCACACATATTGCGTGCTGATGTGCTCCCACCCACGCATACACTGTATGGCCGACAGGGGGTGCCCAATCCCCCATCGGCTCCACACCCCCCCACCAACAGCTGTCCAGGAGCCAAGCTGGGAGCCCACCCCAGCGTGGCAACAACTGTTATAACCGACGGGGGTGCCCAATCCCCTGTCAGCTCCAAGGCTGCATGCCCCCCAAAAAACTTTCCCGGTGCCACGCTGGGAGCTCACCCCAGCATGGCAAATCTTGTTTTGGCTGATGGGGTTGCCCAATCCCCCGTCGGCTCCACGTCCCCCCAACAGATTTTCCTGCTGCCACGCTGGGAGCCCACCCCAGCGTGGAAAATGTCCCCATCGCCTTCTTAAAAAAAAACTGTGAATAAAAACGGTCCTCGTAGTCTCCCTGCCCCTCCCACAACCCGCACCCACCCACTGCGCACCCTGCCTCCACACACCCTCACCCCATACTTACTCCGAGCTCGCACGATGATCATCGGTGGACCGGGAACACGCTCTGCACTCTTCAAAGCTGACCGCGAACTGAGGAAATGCTGATAAGCTGTATAATGGGATAGATAGGGTTTTTTCAACTTTGTTGCATATCTCAGGCATTTTTGGGAATTTTGGCCCCAAATTTTCAACATGGGGTTTTTGGGACCCCTCCTCATGAATTCTTGCACTGTCATGGCTTTAATCGGGCCCGAAGGGTGATTTCACGGTCACTGCACGAAATCACCTTTTGGGACCGATTAACAAAACGACACTGCCAGTGTTCATAAGGTGGGCTCTCAAAAAGCCTATGTTGAAAATTTGGTGAAAAATTCCTAAAAATGACTGTTTTATGAGTGTGCGTTTCGCAGTTCCTACACACGCTCGTAAGTTCGCGAATTTTCAATATTTTCACTCCAGATTTTCAACATTGCCATTTTACCACACCTCCTTATGAGCAGTATAGCTGTCATGTTTCACATCTGCCCATAATGTGTTTCTGCCCATGTAGCGCACAATGGCGCAGTCGGTGTGCGAACTCAATGTATGGGACACATTAAGAAAATCACAGTGACACTGTTCATGAGCAGAGGTCTTAAAATGGCTGTGTTGAAAATTTGGTGAATAAATTCCTAAAAATGACTGTTTTACAAGTGTGCGTTGCGCAGTTCCTACGCATGCTTGTAAGTTTGCAAATTTTCAATATTTTCACTCCAGATTTTCAACATTGCCATTTTACCACACCTCCTTATGAGCAGTGCAGCTGTCATTTTTCACATCTTGCCCAAAACGTGTTTCTGCCCATGTAACGCACAATGGCGCAGTCGGTGTCTGAACTCAATGTAAGGGACACGTTAAAATCTCAGTGACACTGTTCATGAGCAGAGGTCTTAAATGGCTATGTTGAAGATTTAGTGAAAAATTCCTAAAAATGACTGTTTATTAAAGGCATGTTATGCAGTTCCTACGACGTCAGAAGTTCGCGAATTTTCAATATTTGCACTCCAATGACTTCCAAATACCTAAACAGCACATAGAAGCAAGCAACATTTGGCATTGCCAAATGCTTGTTTAACCTTTACATTAATGTATGATCATTGGAGTATAATGGTGTGACAACTGGAAAGGTAGAAAGAAGCTGAGCACAGAGGCTTTTTTTTTTTTTATTAAAAAAATCAACTGGCAAATTGCCTTACCAGTGTATGACCACAGAGAAGCATGAATTAGTAAATTCTGGCATGAGCATCTGGCACAAAAAAAGTGTTGCCCCACAGCATGATACAGCACCATTCTCTGACATTTGAATTGTAGTGCAACAGCTGTATATAAGGCAGTTCCACAGACAATGTCCTACTGTATACTGTGCTGTTGAATGCTTAGTGTATGCTGGGTAATTAAGGGGTCGCCACCCACTTACTGGACACTGAGACTATATACAGTACTGTACCTACAACACTGGCTACTGCAGTAGCCCACCAATGAAATACATACAGTGCTCCCTCACTATTGTGAACCCCTCTACACTAAATTTCTTTTACAGAGAACCTGTGTGATGGATCCCATTGTTACCTAAGCAGGCATAATGACACCTCACTATAGTGAATCCTAATGGTATTTTTATTAAAAATACCTTTCAAAGGGCACTACCTGGTAGACTCTAATGAGTTTGCACACAAGGGGCCTGATTCCAAGATGCATGGTGCAACTAGCTGGTGTCTGCAAGTTGTGCCATGCGACACTATGCCAGGGAACCTGCACCGTATTCCAAGACAAGCAGGGGCGCCGACACCTACGTCCTGTGACTTGCAGCAGCTGCAGGCTAGCGCCACAGGAATGGCGTAATGGACCAGGGTGCTGCAAGTCTCAGCCCATGGATAATTGCCCCCCAGAGTCCCCCACCCTGGAACACTGCCGCATGCACCAGGGGGCATTGTGGGGGCTGGCTATGTGGCACTGGTGTTTGGGGGCACTTTATGTGATGGACCCTGAGGGGCCCCGTCATTTGGGGTTGGGGGGCATGTCAGTGTTGGGGGCTACGGGGAGTCCAGCACTGTGTGTGCCGTGGCACTGCGGAGTGGGCATCCATTAATTGGCATGGACAGATGCCCCTTAGACCATCTCTCTGCTGGTCTAACTCCACTGCACCATTACGGCTTCTGGAATAATGTAAGTGGGTTACAGCAGCCGCCTTTCTGGAATAGGGTGCAATTGCTGCCATAACCCACCCTTGCGCCATGCCATTGAAGGTTGTGGGTGTAGTGGGTGGCATAGCCCACCTTTGGCATAGCCCGCATACGGCATGGCATAGGTTGCGACTTGGAATCATGACTTGTGTAACGCATGGCACAAGATGTGATGTACGCCATGGGGTTTGCCGTAAATCACCTTGTGCCATGTGTAACGCATCTTGGAATTGGGCCCAATGTGTAGTCTCTTTATTTTTCCTTTACTCTCCCTTCCTCCTTAATTTTGTCAATCTCACTTTTACTCTTTTTTTTTCCTTTTCCCACTACTACTTTTTAAAATTGGGTCCCTTGGAAAGCTTAGCCAAACTCAATTTCATTTTTACAAATCTGGTCAAAAATCTACACATACAAACACATGAACATAGGGTTGAGTCAGCAGAAAAAAGTCTTGTGATCTATCATATCTGCTTGAGTTTGCAGACCCCATCCTGAGGGATCTGCCCCCCCGATATCCACTGCTCCCTCTCCATCAATGCCCTCCTTCTCCCTCCTCCTCTACTCCCCCCCAAAAATGCAACTTTCCCCTTTACTCTGTCCCAACCTCTCTAGAAGCTGTCCAGAGTCTTTAGGGAGACAACTTCCTTCAGCAACTCATTCCACTTCACCACCACCTTCCCAGTAAAATAGTGCCTCCTCATTTCCCTCTTGAATCCCCCCCACCAGCTTGAGACCATGCCCCCTACTGGTCCTATTCCCACTAAGGTTGAAGAGACCCTCAGAGTTCACTCTGTTGAAACCTTTAAGGTTTTTAAAGGTTTCGATCAGCTCTCTCTCTCTCTCTCTCTCTCTCTCTCCCCCTATCCTCCAGGGAGTAGATGTTGAGATCTTGGAGTCTCCCCTTGTATGATCTGCCTTGCTGTCACTGGATCATCTTGGCTGCCTTCCCTGGACCACTTCCAGCAGGTTGATGTCTTTTTTTAGGTAAGGGCACCAATACTGCACACTGTGCTCTAGATGTGGCCCAACTAGTGATACGTGCAGTGGCGGAATGACCTCCACTTTTCTGCAGTCATACCCCTGGCTATACAGCACACTATCTGATTCACCTTGGCTGCTGCTCTCCTGCAGTGTGCTGAGTGCTTTGGGTCAATTGTGATGATCACACTGAAGTCCTTCTCTTCTTCTGACTTGGAAACGTGCATACCTCTCAGCCAATATTTGACCTCTGGATTCTTCACCTCCAAGTGTATTACTTTACACTTTTTGGTGTTGAATCCCAATTGGCAAATGTCTGGCTCACTCTCCAATTTGGCCAGGTCTTCCCTGATGTCTTGTCCCCCTTTTCTGTGTCTACTCTCCCACAGAGCTTTATGTTGTCCACAAACAGGCATATCTTAACTTTTATCCCATCTGCAATGACACTGATGAAGATGTTAAATAACATCGGTCCAAGCACTGAGCCCTGTGGGACCCTGCAAGTGACTGGTCTAGCCTACGACAACTCCCCCCAGCTACTAACCTCTGACTCCTATCTTGTAGCCAATTTCTAACCCACATAGAAAGTTCTGCACCTACACCCAAGTGCTCCAGCCTCCTGATTAATCTCTTGAAGGGAACAGGGTCAAAGGCCTTACTGAAATATAGATACAGGATGTCCACTGCCTGTCCCCTGTCCCTTGTCCACTGTCCTGGTTATCCAGTCAAATAAATCAATCAAATTAGTCTGACAGGACTATCCTGACATTAACCCATGCTGCTTCTCATTCTGGAGCCCATTGTCTTTCAGAAAGCTTACAAGTTTTTCTTTCAGTATGGTTTCCATGAGTTTCCCCACTATTGAGGTCAGACTGACTGGCCGGTAGTTACCAGGGTCATCCATCAGCCCACTTTTGTGTAATGGCGCTGCATGTGCTGTCCTTCTGTTCAGTGATACTTCCCCCAGCTCCAGAGAAGTGTTAAACGGGACCACCAGGGGACCCGCCAGCACATCTGCTAACTTCCTCAACACTTTCAGATGTATGCCATCTAGTCATGGGAACTTGTCTTCCTTCAGGGCCTTTAAAGATGAAATGCTACATGTATTTATTGTCTGTAATGACATCTTATTTTATTCAGTACAGTATTAGAATATTTAAACTAGTTTCATGTTCAACAAGGGTTGATTCTGTGTGCAATGTGTTTCTTCTTACTTAGTGTCTAATACAGTAACTCATCATGTTGAGCCAACAGCCATGCCAATGTCCAAGTAGCAGTCATGTGGTTTTATGCATCCCTCTCTCTGCTTGCACTGGAAAGAGCTTTCATGCCCCCCACAACACATATGCACACACACACTCACTCACTGATCTGCTGATAGCATGACGTATCACCCGTCTGTTAGCCTGAGGTACCACAATAGAAAGAAGCTGACATCTTTTTTCTAAACTGAAAGGAAAGTATTGTCTTATGTTGTGAACCAACTCCTTATCACTATTGAAAATTAAAAAGTTTCATTAGATATGTCAGGGAGAGGTAAGGAAAGAGGCAGTGACAGTTTCAATGGAGAAATCAGATTGCTGTCAGATCTGAGTTCAGTACACGGTATGAGTCCTAACATGGATTTTCTGTTGTTTAGATTAACTTTTCATTTTTACGTGTAATATTGGCAATAACGTTTGAACAGAGACAGAAAAGCAAGCTGATGCCTAATTATTTGTACTGCAGTGAGGGACTCGTAGAGTACTGCTAACTAACTACTGTTCACTGCTGACAGACATACAGTATTGTACATTCATTTACATTGTCAGAAGTCATGCTAGAAACCAGTGTAAGTTTCAATAGGAAAACCATCTGACTTCAGTCTGACTTGTGTGCAGTATGAAAATCGAGACCCAAAAGGGATTAATGTAAATGCACATCACAAGATCTGTTGGCTTTACGACAGCAAGCATGTGAGCACTTTCATAAATAAGAAGGCAACTGCCCATGGGGGAGGGCTGGTTGAACCAGTCGCCTTCTTGACTCCCTGAGTTAACAGAATTGGTGCTGCTTTGTGGGAGTAGGAAGGTGCTGTGCCAGGGTGGGGAGGACATCAAATGAATTGTTTTAAGCACAAACAAGCACTGTACATTAAGTAAGTCAGTGGCTGGCCATGGAGTTGGAGGGGTTGAGCCCATCACCCATTGGGGATCATTAAATAAAATTACAAATTGTGGGTGCTGAGAGGTAAGAGGGTGACACTGGTCTTTTGATAGAGGGTGGGGGATGGGGTTTATATATTATTTGGGTTTGGGCTAGGGAGAAGGGTTTGTTTCTCTTTTTGTTTTGTCTATAACAGAATACTCTTTCCTGAATACAAATAGTGCCCTATTCGGGAAGGGCTCCTGAATATTTGGGAGCCCTGCTGTTCATTGTATTCGGGGAATACTATTCAGCCCCTGCACAGCCCTACTTTCCATTTGTTTGACGTACCTGTCAGTGTCATGTATTGGTTCATTTGCCCTGATTCAGCTTCTGGGCCCTCTAGAGCAATGAAGCATGCAGTCCCTATTGTTATTCACTGACCCTGGCTCTCAGGTAGCAGATTTCTTCCCTGGCAGCCTCAAGTTCAGCTTTCAGTATCTCCACCTTCCTACAACTGTGGCACTGGCTGTAGATCCTAAGCACCCTCCAGGTCATGACTGCTCCACAATTTCTGCACTCCACACACTCCCCCCAGTGTTGTCCCACTGGCATGTTTGCGTTTTGCATGTTTTGTTTATAATCCCAGCTGGTGATTATAAATTACAAGATATATATATAAACTAAAGTTGTCCTGACAGGAACATTTAATCTCACCTTTATTAGCAAATCCAATAAGTCTTCATAGCACTTTGCAGTCACAATGACTGACAGCCTGACAGACCAGTGACTATGGTGCAGCATGAGCAGCATGCCTTCTCACTGGCTTGGAGCAGTTGAAAGGCAGATCAGCATTTTTCTGCACTCTGGCTACTAATGTGGTGGTAGTTGATGGTGAAAGTGCCATATCTATTGGGCTCTGTAATTATAGTGATTGACAGTCTGACAGACTAATGGGTATGCTGCAGCACAAGCAGCAAGCTTTCTTACTGGCATTAAACAGCAGAAAGGCAGATCATTTTCCTGCAATCAGGCTGCTTAGGTAAATAACCCATAGAAGGTGGATTTATGTGCACATTAACAGCCATCAGCAATGAAAATGTTTCCACCTGCAAAATACACATGCAACAATTAGAGATGACAATATGGTATCCAGTGATGCTAGCAACTGTAAATGAGCGACTATCAAAACAGCGACTCATTTACAGCACTATCCTTTTGGGCTACCCTGTAAGGGTAGCGAACAAATGCAAACGTGAGTGTAGGGAGGGTGACTGGAAGGGGAGGGATAGGGAGGAGAAGGGGAGCGATAGGGAAGAGTGTTTGTGTCGGGTAGTCTGCCTGCTACAACCGAGCTAGCCATGTGGTGTGGTGATGAGGGTGGCTAGCGTCAGTGCAGTAGGTACTGGGTTCAGGACTGGGGGAAACTTTTACTGCTGCCATTTTTGTTTTTTCTAATTCTGTCTCCCCTTCCCCAACATGAATCCCCTGGAGTTGGTTACCTTTAATCAGGGGGGTGCAGGAGGCACAGCCACCCACCACATAAACACTAACTTAACTTGCCGGATGTCTTTTTGCCCACAAGTGTATATCGCTGATTTGCTTTTCAGTGATATACATTCACTATAACAAGATCACTGTTTTGCGATTGCTGTTATTACATGGAACTGACAAACACTACCCTTATGAAAATGGAATATATTGTAATATTGAAAAATATGCGCTAATGTATGTCAGTACAGTGAGAAATACATTGTCCCAATGTAATATATTATATTATATATTATGAAATATATTTTTTAATATACTGACATATTATATTTCTAACTCATAGTATGCAAAAATATATTACACTATATTAAGAAATACATTGACTCAATGAAATATAATACATAGTATACTTCAGCATATACTGAAATTTTATATTTCTAATTAAAGAAATTCTATATCATCTAATGTATGTTAAATGTATTAAAAGAATTTATTTTATTAAAAAAACTAAATATATTTCAATACACTAGAAATTATGTTAAGTATGGCAATACACTGAATTGAAAAACATAAACAATATATTTCAGAAATATATAATCAGAATGTATTTCTACCTCATGCATTGTTTGAGATCATGTTAAGCTGTTTAGTAATACATTGCCTGAAATGTATTATTAGCATATTTGAAAATATATACTGTATTCTTTGTATATGTTACATATATTTTTATATATGTTATAAACATTTTACATGTTACATATATTTTATACGTTACATATATTTTTATATATTTTACATATATTTTTTGTAAATGCTTAGTCTTGTCCCTTATGTATATTTGCATAACTAATTTGCATATTTCAAAAACATAGTTTACCAGCCAAAATAATGATAATTTCTAGTTTTACAATAATTTTGAATTTATAACATAAGCTGACAGGCTGAAAGGAAAGGTACAACTTATAATGCAAGTGCATGTAGGGCCTTACCCTGACCTAAAAGTGAAACAAAATAGGGTGGTATAAATATTGATATGAGCCTTTAAAGGCATGAGCTTGTGAGGTAAGTCTAATGTGTGCATGTAAAGGTGTAAAATGTCTGTTTGAGTTAAAACTTCACTGTTAAAAGCAGCAATTTAAATGTAAACATTTCCATGGTTACTAACAAGATGAACTCTATAGTAGTTGTACAGATAAAGGTACATTAAATAATTCCTGTTTTGTTTTCTTTTTTGTCTGGTTAAGTAAATAGTTATAATACTATCTATTACACATGTATATTACATATATTTGTAAACATAGGAAACAACATTTGAAATGTAAAAAATACATTTATACATATATTGGCAATACACCAATAGCATATATTTGCCATCCTTATTTCAATGTATTTGGAACATAATCAATATATTTTGCAATATACATAGTATAATAAAATGGCAATAATGTGTGTATTTACAAAACATTGCAATATATTTGCAAATTTTAAAATATATATAAATATACTGATTTTCCAAAACATTAAAATGTATTGTAAAACAAGTAGATTGGAATATATTTCACCATTTGTAAATATAATGTTAATAATATATTTTAAAATATATTTCATTTTTATAAAGGTACCACTCATAATTGTTTGCAAAAGCCATTTTGTGACATGCTAGGACATATTTCCTGACCTTGTTAGTTCTTCTTTGCTTTTTACCATACTGTACGCATCACACTGCATGTATTATGTATGCACCATCTATTGTAAGATTATCTTGCAAGGGTTGCATGATGGTATGTAATCTATGAATGCTACCTGGGGTGGAATATTCAGAAGGGTTGCGCATGGCACAACACAGTTGTACCATGCACAACCCGCTGATGCACCCCGGCACGATATTCAAAAGGGGAAAGTGCATGGCACAAATCCCGATGTGCCGGCGCAAGTGGGGGGGGCATGCCCATGCATACCCCTGCACATCCCGATTTTCAGCCCAGGATGTGCAGAGCCCATGCAGGTGCAAACCCTACATGCGCCGCATACAGTTGTTCCAAAATATAAAGGAGCAACAGCCGGCCACCCACAGGTTAGCTGCCATATTGCAGGACACAACACAGCAGCTGCCAGCTGTGGGTGGCCACCTGAGCTCCGGCAGCACACTCTGTTGGGTAGCACCCCCCATGCCCGATCATGGGCAGAGGTAGGAAATGAAGCAGTCCTATATCCCCTGGTGGTCCAATGGACTGCTCGCAGCTCAATCGTGGGCATAAGTATAAAGATGATAACCTCCTATATCCCTAGTGGTCCAGTGGACCGCTTGCAGCCAATCACGGGCGAAGTCTAAAATAAGATTAGATCCATCCCTGGTGGTCCAGCGGTACCCCCCCTCCCCACCCTCCCTGAGCCCCACCACCACAGTCCCCTGGTCAGCGGCGGGTGGCAGCTCCCCACCCGCCAAGCCACCCGGCCACTCACTGACTGACTGCATACAGTACAGCTGTATGCCCATTAGTTACAAGCGTGGGCCAATGGGCATGCAGACTATGCTGTACTACAGTCCAGATATGTGAGTGGATTCATTCACATATCTGGACTGTGTAGTATGGTACAGTCTACATGCCCTTTGGCCCACACTGTGGACCAATGGGCATACAGCTGTACTGAATGCAGTCAGTCGGCAGGTGGCTGGGTGGCTTGCGGGTTGGGAGCTGCTGCCTTCCGCTGACCGGGGGGAGTGGGGTGGTGGGGCTCAGTGGAAGGGTGGGAAGGGGGTACTACTGGACCACCATGGATGGGATCTAATCTTATTTTAGACTTCTGCCTGTGATCAGGCTGTGAGCAGTCCACTGGACCACCAGGGATATAGGAGGTTATTATCTTTATACTTATGCCTGCGATCGGGCAGTGGGACACTTTGCCACTTGTGCAGGGGGCGTCGGTCCCCGATGGCTGCAGCCTGGTAGGGCGCCAGGTGCAAAGTCACTGGGGATGGGCGCACCTGCATGCGAATGGGGCCATAATGACATGCAAATGGCCCCATTTGTGCCTTGCATGCATTATGGCCCCATTTGCATGTGCACCTTTGAATATCGCGGTTGATGCATCTAGCGTAACGGCACTTGCACTAGCGCATCCCCCTGCCCCACTCTGGCCACTTACACTGGTGCAGTGCCACTGTGCCATGTGCAATGCGGGTGGCCACAGAGCGATATTCAATGGTGCTGAGCCATGGCGCAGCACCATTGAATATCACCCTGTCAGCACCCTGGCACATCCCAGTTGTGCTGCGTCCAGGCTTGCGCCACAGCCTGGCGCAGTCTGAATATCCCACCCCTGATGTACTACCAAATGTTATAAACTAATTGCTGTTATTCTTTTTTTTTTTTTTTTTTATTGCTGGAGATATGTTGTGGAAATCTGTCATAATATACCTGTAATTATGCTTATGTTTCTTGTGCTGGCTCTTGTGTATATACTGTCATCATTTACCAAAAGCCTACTGTTGTCCACAAATGCTTAACATTCTGCTTATTTATTTTGTTTGGCTTCCTGTACCATTACTCCTTCTTTCTGCTTTAGACCAGCCAGCCTCCTTGGTGCTTCCTCAATCAGGTGATAGCAATCACGTTCTAACATGCTGACATTTTGGAGAGTAAATCTCCATCATCAGAGCTCTGGAAGCACAGAAAGCCAAACAAAATAAATAAGCAGAATGCTAAACATTTGTGGACAACAGTAGGCTCTCTAAATTTCAGGAAATGGATACAAATGAAGGGTGCAATCACGATGAAATAAAAGAAACAAAATGAATATGGACAGAATTTGTAATAGGCAATAGAGCCACAAAGAGGAAACAGCTTGCCATAAATGAAGTATGGTAAAGTACATATGTTAAAAACACTTTGCAATCAAGCACAAATGAAGTGATTTGTAGTGACATATAAATACAAAGGCCCAGATTTTCAAACTGCGCCATTCTGAGGCACAAGCCCCTGCGCTGCTCAAAATAGTTGCGCAGGGGTGTGGCCGGGGTGATATTCAAAGGAGTTGCGCTATTGAGCAACTCCTTTGAATATCACCCCCCAGCCAAAGCACTTGCGCATGGCGCAGTGGAACTTGCGCCACCGCAAGTTGTCAGAGTTGAGCATTAAACTTGCGGTGGTGCAAGTACCATTGCACCATGCTCAAATTTCCGATATTCAAAGGTGACATGCAAATGGGGCCATAATTTATACAAGGCGCAGGGGCCATTTCATCTATATAGGCCCCATTTGCATACCATTTGCATGTAGAGTGCGCCGATCCCGAGGACTTGCTCTGGCCACCCTGCCAGGCAGCAACCCGTCGGAGGGCGACGCCTAATGCAACCAATCGCGGGCATCACAGGTACATGAAACCCCCACACATATCCCGAAGCCGATGTGGGCATCACAGGCCATGAAACCCCCCACACATATCCCGAAGCCAATCGCGGGCATCACAGGTACGCCAAACCCCCACATATCCCAAAGCCCGATCGCGGGCAGTACAGTTACATAGAACCCCCGCCCACACATCTCCCACAGCCCAATCACGGGCAGAGCGTGTATGAACCCCAGTGCCCGATCGCAGGCAGAATGTAACCCTTCCCCCAACCCGAATATCTCCCTGGTGGTCAGTGGACGTAAAGCCCGATCGCGGGCAGAATGTCACATCACAACCCCCAAACATCTCCCTGGTGTCTAGTGTCCCCCACCCACCCACAAAGCCCCTCACCTGCTCCCCGCGCGCCGGCGGCGACAGCATCCACCCGCCTGCCGCCCGCCGCCTGCCGACTGACTGTCGGTAGGGCTGCCGCCCATGGTGCAGAGCTACAGCCAATGGGGTGCAGCCCGACACCGTACATGACAGTCAATTTGTGAATGGTGTTCATTACAAATCTGGACTATCATCGCCTCCGCAGTATGGGCTGCATGCCGGTGGCTGGCATGCACCAAGCGTGCAACCCCGAACAATCAGTCGGCGGGCAGCTACAGTTATTGGGGTGTAGCTCATAGTCAGACATGACAGTTCAGATTGTGAATGGTGTTCATTCGCCAAATCTGACTGTTATGTACGTGTATGGGTTGCATGCCCATTGGCTGTAGCTCTGCACTAATGGCGGCAGCTCACCGACAGTCAGTCGGCGGGCGGGCGGGCGGCAGGCGGTGGATGCTGTCGCCCGCCGCCGTGGGGGGAGCGGGTGAGGGGCCGTGGGTGGTGGGGGACATAGACACCAGGAGATGTTTGGGGGTTGTGATGACATTCTGCCCGCGATCGGCTTTACGGTCCACTGACCACCAGGAGATATTCGGCTGGGGAGGGTTACATTCTCACCCGGGCGATCGGGCACTGGGGGTTCATACACGCTCTGCCCGCCGATCGGGCTTCGGATATGTGGGGGGTTTCATGTATCTGTACTGTCTACATCGGGCTTCGGATATGTGTGGGGGTTTCATGTACCTGTACTGCCCGCATCGGCTCGTGGATATGTGGGGGTTCTATGTACCTGTACTGCCCGCGATCGGGTTTGGATATGTGTGGGGGGTTTCATACCTGTACTGCCCGCGATCGGGCTTCGATATGTGGGGGGTTTCATGTACCTGTACTGCCCGCGATCAGGCTTCGGATATGTGTGGGGTTTCATAACTGTGATGCCCGCGATCGGGCTGTGGGAAGTGGGTGGGGGTTCATGTTACTTATGCCCACGATCGGGCTGGTGGGGGGGCACAGGGACCGAGTTGGGGGCCAGCCAGGGGTGGCAGCTGCTGTGTTGCGCCCTGCAATACAGAAGCTCACCTGTGGGTGGCCCTCAACTTGATCCTTTTTTGGCTCAAGGTTGTGCCGGGCAAAGAGGTTGGGGTTGGCGCATGCACAACTCTGTACAACCCAACTGAATATCGGGTTGCGCAGGTTATGCATGGTTCCTCCCCCTCCTGTTGAGCATGCATTCATTTGCATTGCTCTTTTGCGCAACCTGTTGCCAGTGGAGCAACTGCCTCCTGCTGAATATCGCAGAATGGCGCAATGTAG
Organism: Neoceratodus forsteri; assembly: GCA_016271365.2. Classification (NCBI taxonomy): domain Eukaryota; kingdom Metazoa; phylum Chordata; order Ceratodontiformes; family Ceratodontidae; genus Neoceratodus; species Neoceratodus forsteri. The sequence continues at coordinate 1,650,114,015 of CM057450.1, forward strand.
GACTTGCGCATGCGCAACCCTGTTGTGCATGGAGCAACCCTTTTGAATATCTGGGCCAAATTGTTTTCAGTAATGACTGTAATATAATTATCTTTGGACTTTTAACGTTTAAACAAAAGAAGGTTTTTTTAAACACGTTAGTTTTAAACACATGCTAAAGAAAATAAAACTACTAATCAATACCCAATGAGTGATGTTTTGCTAAAAAGGAGAAAAAAAGAAGCAAACTACATTGGTAGGGTAGTGCAGGTGGACAGCACTAAGAGGAGTAGTGGAGTGCAGTTCTGTAGATATAATTACCCTGCCACATATGCACCCCAAAAACCTTTAAGCCTGGAAAGAAAGAGTAATACAGCAACACTAACACAGGAATGTGGTTTTGGAATTTACATTAAAGAACATGTGTGATGAGCTGGGTATCGTGCAACTCATCGCAGACCCTACAAAATTCAATGCCAAAAATAGCGTTAAAATCTCCATATTAGATGTAATACTTACAAACAGACTATATAAAATTGCACATGCAGCCATCTTCCACAATGATCTTAGTGATCACAACATTGTCACCTGTATAAGAAGCTTAGAAAAATGACCATCCCACTCCACGTTCAACACAAAGCGAAGTTTCTATAAATTCAAACCCGAAAGTTACCTAGCAGACCTTCAAGATACAAACTGGCAAAACTTTTACCTGGCTACTTCACTAGATTAGGCTGTTAATATCCTTAATACTAACCTAACAAACCTAACAAATAAGCATGCCCCATTCACTAAATGTAGGTGAAAAAGGCCTCATATCCTTGGTTATGTCCAACCTGAAAGCAGTCCTGACCCAAAGGGATAAACTATGGGCCAAGGTGAGGCAGTCTTAAGCTCCAACAGACTGGCTGGCCTTTAGAATCTTGAGAAATGCTTGTACCAAGCTGATTAGAACAGCCAAATCAACCTATTATGTGGAAACCCTTGAGGGTGTTAAGGGTAACTCAGCCAAGAGCTGGCAAACCATTAAAGCTGTCAAAGGACAGAGAACCCCGCCTGCAGTCCCCATCACAATTATAACACAAGGTACCATGATCTCTGACCAGGGCACCATTGTAGACAAACTAAATGAGCACTTCACAACAGCAGGCCTAACGTTCAACTCTTCCACAACTGCCAGGCTTGTTGACTGCTCACCACGCAATGACGCCCCCTTAGACCCTTAGATTCAGGACTCCTTCTGTTTCTCACCAGTGACTTTCAAGCAAGTCTAGGACCTATTAATAAAATTAGATATGAAAAAAAGTGCAGGCACAGATGGAATTGAGTGTTTCTTCCTAAGGCCAGGGTACCACTTTATAACTGCCCCCATAGCACATCATTGCAACTTATCAATCACATCTGAAACAGTCCCATCCTGCTGGAAAACAGCCTTTATACTACCTTTGTTTAAATCAGGAGACCCCTGTGACCCTAATAATTACAGACCGATTTCCATCTTGCCTATCCTGACAAAGCTCCTAGAAAAGTTATTCAGTAATCAGCTGAAGGATCACCTCAAAAAATCAAATTTATTTAACCCCCTCCAGTCCAGCTTCTGGCAAAGCCATAGTATGGTTTCAGCTCTAGCCAAAGTGACAAATGATTGGTTCACTGCCCTGGATAATAAAAACTCTACTGGAGCCATCTTCTTAGACCTAAGCAAGGCATTTGACATGATCGATCATAACACTGTATTAACCACACTCAAAGACCTTGGGCTGAATAACTGCTCACTAAACTGGTTCACTAGCTATCTTATTGGTCGACTCCAACGCATCAAAACCAACGGACTCCATTCCTCTTCCTTGCCGATAACTAGAGGTTTACCCCAGGGATCCATTCCTGGACCTCTGTTATTCACAATTTATGTCAAATCCCTTAGTGACAACATCCATAAATCCAGACTCCAATTTTTTACGGATGATACCATCCTTTATACATCCAAACCCTCTTTGTCTGATATCATCACAGAGCTAAAGTCTGATTTTAGTCAGTTGGAGTGAAACCTGTTAAGATTAAAACCAGTATTAAACACCAAAAAAACTAAAACACAAGAATTGGGCTACTCTACAGGCACAGGAACTGCGTGACCACTGATGCCCTTCTCCTTGCAGTAACAAGCTCAGTCCTTTCCATGATTCATTATGGGATTGTCATCTGTGGTTCTGCAACTGATATTATACTTAATAGAATTAAGGTTGCCCTAAACAAAGCCTGTCATCTGGTCACAGGTGAGACCAGGCTCACCCACACCAGTGACCTCTAAGACCAAACTAGCTGGCTAAATTTCAAAGGCAGGCTTACCTACCAGTCCTGCCTACTGGCTAAAAAGATATGCCTTGGTTTCACTCCTCCCTCAACACAGAAACTCCTTACTCAGACCGCTATCCCCATGATATGAGGAGTTCCACCAAAGCCTCATACCAAGTCCTTTTTTGTAGGACTACCCAAGGGCAGTGGGCATTCATGTATAGAGCACCTGTTTGGCTAAATGGCCTCCCTTCTGATGTCCTGGCAGAACCCAAGCTAGGTCCTGTTAAATCCAAACTCCATCAGCGCCTACTTGATACTGATAGCTGTGACTGTCTCTAGCCTGGGCAGGTGCCCAGTCCTCCACCCCCCCCCCATTTCACCCCTGTACTTGCTACTGGTGACTAACTCAACTCAGATGGTTTCTGCTTAGCCAGTTACATCCCCTACTCTACCTTGTGCACTGACTATTCTAGTACTTCCCTTCTTATGTCCTGCATTTACTGCCATTATAGTCACTTTGTATTATGTATATCCTTGCCCCCATTTTGTATTCCTTGCCTGAAATCTTTGTGCATTGTATTTTCTGTATGAACACCCTCTGACGGGCAGCCTTTTGTAAATGAGTCTCTGACTCAAAGGTATTGTAATTCCAAGACTTAAATAAATAAAACAAATAAATAAAAATAAAGTATGTACTTTTTAACCCTGCATCCCCCAACTTCTCTATGTAGACAGGCCACACTGATACCTATACTAACCTTACTAGGAGACTCACTAGAGGCAGTTGATCAATTCACATACCTAGGGATATGGTTAGATAGCAAACTATCCTTCACATATCACATTGAATCCCTCACTAGGAAACTGAAAATATTTTTTTTCTACAGAAACAAACCCCTTTTTCCTTTAGATATTAGGAAAAGGCTGGTTCAAGCCACCTTTCTCCCCTTACTCGACTACGCAGATATAATTTATAATAGCAGCACAGTAACCAACCTTCATAAGCTTGATATCCTGTTTCACCATGCAATCCACTTTATAACTAACACATCTACAGAACCCACCATTGTGCCCTTTACGCGGCTGTAGGCTGGGCTTCCCTAGCTACAAAAAGGACTCTACACATTAGTATCTGGGCTCTTAAAACATTTCAGAACAAAGTCTCTTCCTACATCACCTCCCTTTTTCATCGTTATCACAGCTCTTACACCCTTAGAAAAAAATGCTTTCATACTACTAAAACTACCCAAATTCCACACACTTTATGGTAAAGCTTCGTTTAGCCATGTAATCCCATCCACCTGGGACAAATTACAAACCACACTAAAACTCCCTGAACCGATCTCCTTAAACATATTTGAAACCCTGGCCAACAAAGTACTTACAGAAATTTGCCACTGCTAAAGCACCTAGTAGCCCTTCTGGTAGAGAAGCCATTATAGTCTCATAAAGCACTTAAATGAAAACTTCTTTCATGTTTCCTCCTTTCCTACCTGTTAGCTTAGTTCCTGAAATGTATATAATTTAGCCATAACTCCCCTCCTACTGTACACTGTTTACCTGTCTCAACACTGTTCGAACTTGATGTATCGCAATTATATTATATTGTATTACTGTACATTGTTTACCTGTCTCAACACTGTTCAAACTTGATGTATCACAACTGTACTATATTGTAATGTATTGTATTGTATTGTATTATTGTGTATATTTTGTACCACGTTGTCCTACCAGGACCTCCTTGTGAATAAGCATGCTCAATGGAGTTTTCCTGCAAATAAACTTGAACTTGAACTTGAAATTGCTTTGACCATCAGCTGCCTGCATTGTGCAGTTTTGGCAAATGGTATGTAGTTGTCACAGCATTCTGGTCTCTATACACACACAGATGTGGGCTGCAGCATGTGTTGGGTACTGCAATATAATACATTTAACAGTGCTTTTTATAACAGTATGGGTATGTATCTACTGTGCCCACCGATGTTCAGCAATTCCCAATGTTATTTTAGTGCCTCAGATTACATAGGGTTAGGCCCTGGGTTCTGCAAGCAAAAATGCCTATCTCCTCTATGCAGATGAGCATCTGTGCAAGTATGACATGTAATGTGTTCTGTAGCTATGGATCTCACTGAATTAGGAACATAGAAATATAGAAAATGATGGCAGAAAAAAAAAGCTGGTCCAACCAGTCTGCCTATAAAACCCTAACAAACTCAGGACCCTTTGTCCACACAGGGTTCTAACTCACACTATCCATCCCCATGCTCCCTGCCCTACTGCAACTAGCCTGAGGAATCACCAAGCCCTTCACTTTGTCCAAGCCATGTCTGAAACCATTGATAGTTTGGACTCCCATCACATCAGCTGGCAGATTGTTCCATGCCTCCACTACTTTCTGTAAATAAAACTTTCTCACTTCCCTCTTGAATATCCCCCCCATCAGTTTCCACTCATGCCACCATGTTCTTATTCCACTACTTATGTAAAATAGTTCCTCACAATTTACGTTGTTCATTCCTTTCAAGAAGTTAAAGCTCTCCGTCATATCTCCCCTCTCTCATCTGGCCTCCAGTGAGAACATATTCAGTGCCTTAAGCCAATCCTCGCAAGATATGTCCTGCTGGCCTTCAGTCACTTTGGTCACCCTACATTGCACTGTCTCCAGCCTGTCCTTATCTTTCCTTAGATGAGAACTCCAGAACTGGACACAGTGTTCCAGATGGGGCCTCACCAGTGATCTCTAAAGAGGCATAATACTTCCTTCCTTCTGTTGTCAGTACCCCTTCCCAAACACCCCAGCATCCTCTTTGTCTCACTGTAGACCTTGTCTGCTGCACTGGCTTGATTGTTTAGTGAGTCATTGATGATGACCTCTAGGTCTCTTTCCTCAGAGTTCTGGACCAGCTTTACCCCCCTCCCCATCCAGTACTCTGTCCTGGGGTTCTTGTTCACTGTGTGCATCATCTTGAACATTTTGGCACTGAATTTCAACTACCAAACATTTGACTGCCTGTCTAACTGTTTCAAGTCTGTTTGCATCTCCCTAACCCCCTCCTCACAGTTTACCTTGCCACAGAGCTTAGTGTCATTTATGAAAAGACACATCTTGCCCTGGACTCTTTTGCACGTGTCACTGATGAACATATTGAAAAGGACTGGACCCAGGACTGAACCTTGTTGCACCCAACTGGTAACCTCCCTCTCGTCTGATCTGACTCTGTTAGCCATAACCCTCTCCTGTCTCCCTTCCAACGACTTTCCCACCCATGTAACTGTGTCCTTTGCTGCACAAACATCCTCTAGCTGTTTTAGCAACCTTCCATGAGGTACTCAGTTGAAAGCCTTGCTGAAAATGATGTAAAGTAAATCCACAGCGTGGCCCTAATCCACTATTCTCATTATCCAGTCAAAGAATATTATCAGGTTAGTCTGACAAGACCTCCCTGTCACAGACCCATGCTGTGTACTATCCTGGAACCCATTGCTCTTCAGGTGTCTATGAGGTCTGCTTTGAATAGTTTCTCCATCAGTTTACCCACAATAAAGATAAGACTGGCAGGTCTGTAGTTAGCCGGTTGCTCCTAGTCCCCCTCCCTTATGTAGAGGAATTATGTCCACTACTATCCAGTCTTTTTAAACTATCACTGTCTCAGTTGAGCTGCTGAATAGCCTTACCAGTGGTTTAGTAAGTTCCATTGCCAATTCCTTGAGTACTCTTACATGTATCCCATATGACCCCAAGGCCTCATCTATCTTTAAAGCTGCTAGCCCTTTCCATTGGTAAATATTTGCTGCCTCATATCAGGGATCCCCCTTACAGCTATTTTAATGCCACTGTCTGACAGAGACCCTCTGTCTTGAATACAGAGCAGAAATAGTTGTTAAGTATGGCTCCTTTCTGCCTGTCCTCCTCAATTACCTTACCTCACTCTATTAGCCTAACAATTCTTCCTCCTTTCTTTCTTTTTCCCTACTATCCTAATAAAGACTTCCTGTATATTGACAAGTTAGTGCTAATGTACTTCTGCTACACAGTCATATATGTCTACTAGATAGACTAATTGGCCTAACATCATCAGCAAGGCTTTTTGGAACTCTTTGTCACCCTATGTTCATGCTAGCTCCTCTGTAGAATACTTTAAAAAAGTGTTAAAATCCCTCTTATTAAAGCTGGCCTACAGTACTTTTCCATAAACATATGTTGTAGTTAATGCAATGTTGTTCATTATTTTCTATTTTGCTTGTACATTTATTTAGTTTGTTTGAAAGGTAACTTGAGTCTTCAGGATAGTGTACCAGGAAACATTGCCTTGCCAAAGCCTCTCAGATGGGCTATTGCAGGTAAAAAAAAAACATTACACATGACATACATATGATATGCACACACTTTCTTGTACTGTATTCTGTGATATTTCACCTTGTGTCACAGTGTGTGCACCACTCAAAATGGTATAAACTGCTTAGCATAAACATGGATCCATGGTGGGTGCTATATTTATTGTTCTTTCAAAAGCATTTGATATGCTGAACCATGGTGTCCTCCTGTCCAGGCTCAAGGTTATTGGGATGTTTCATTCTGTATTGAGGTGGTTTGGGTCATATCTGCAGGGTAAGTAGCAATTGTGGAAGTGGGCATGTATAGATCTCAGCTGGCTCACATGGACACTGGAGTCCCTCAGGGATCAATATTAGGACCACTTTTGTTCAATGTCTATGTGAACCAGCTGAAGTTTAATGACCCAGAGATGGGGTCCCGATTCTCAAAAGAGGGCTGCATTTGACGCAAGCTGCAGCAAACAACAGCTTGCGCCAAAGCCCAATGTGCCACGGACCCTGCACCAGATTCTGGTACAGGTGGGGGTCCTGGCGCCTAAGTCTTAATGCTTGCGGAAACCTCAGCCATGCGGCAAATGCATGGTGCATGGGAGGGTTTGCCACAAGCCCCTTGGACCATTGACTACACAATTAGTTCGAATAGGGACCGGCGGCAGAGGTATGCAGAGGGCTGTGCTGGTCCCCTGCTCTGTCTGGGGATGGGGGTGGGACACTGCCTGCATGGGTGTGGGACACGGAGCACCAGTGGGAGGGCTGGTGGCATTTGTCCTGGTACCAACTGGGACACCGGGATCTGGAGGGGGGCACTACCAACATGCCGAGGGGCACATCGAGGATTGAGTGGGTGCTTCCTCTCCTGGATGCCCTATGGGGGCACAAAGTGGATGTAGGGTCCATTATATGGCACTTGTGGGACACAGTGGTGTTGGGGAGGTGGGACACACTACACTACCCATAGGACAGCTCACCCAGAGGAGCGATGTCTAAGTCCCCTTAGACCAGCCCTGGCTGGTCTAAGGGGTCTTAGAATTTCTCCCACTGGGCGCTTTCTGTGAATAGCAAGCTGCAACTTGCATCAGCACAGTCCACCTAGCACCATGTCACAGGGCAGTGCAGAGTGCAGGGCTGGCACAAGCCCTGCTTGGAGCAGGCAGCCTGTGATCGACGCAGGCTACCTTTGTGAATTGCATGGAGGCAGCCCTGGACGCAAGGTGCACCTTGCACCATATCTGTTTGGTGCAAGCACCTTGTGTCAGATGCAGGGCTTTGAGAATCAGTCCCAGGGTTTCATCTGTATGCAGATGACATGATAATTTATGTAGAGGGGAATACCCTAGAGTGTATTAATCAAAAACGTCAATCGGCCTTTAAACAGAGAATTCTTTTGAAGATCATTGCCTTGTCCTTAATGATCAAAAGACCCAAACTGTTTTATTTAGAAGCAGTCAAGACCTAGGAAAGGGCTCAGGTCTATCTATCCTAACTCAGAAGGGTAGACAAACCTTCAGGTTCATAAGTATAAGTATCTTTGGCTATGGCTCGCTCGTGCATTAAAGTAGGATGAGCATATTGATTCACTTATAAGCAATATTGTGAAGAGAATTGGTGCCTTGTATACATTCAAAAATTATATGACCCAGGAGGTTAAACTTACAGTGGTTAATTCAGTGATAATTCCAATCATTGATTATGGGGATTTTTTATATGCTGGGGCTATAAGGTATCAATTGGAAAGGGCTGAAGTTATGTTTAGTCAGTTAGCATGTTTTGTTATGAATGACCCATGAAGAACCCATAGCTTTTTTCTGTATAATACCATAGGTTGGCTTAGACCCCATGACAGAAGAAACCTTCATCTCCTGCTATTCATGTTTAAAATATGGAAGGGCTCTGTCCCTACATATTTAATCAACTTTTTTGAGATCAGAGCCATTAAGAGCTGCCTCAGATCAGCTAAGGGCCTGGAATTCTGTCATAGTTCATATAATTTAGAGATTGGCAGAACAACAGTGATTAACAGAGGTGTAACACTTTGGAACTCATTTCCGCAATGTCTGAGACTATGTAATTTACCAATTAGACTGTCTACTATTAAAAATTGTTTTTTAAAAGAGGGTGTAGCCCAAGTAACTTGCAGCAGTTGGTTTCATGTTTAACATTTTGAAATGTATTGTTCTATGTTTAGGCTGTTATTAATTGCCTATTATAATTGTGTTTTGTACTGAGAATCTGTTTAATATTTAGCATGGATTTGTATGCGTGTATTTATGTAATGTAACTTTATATGCCATGGGACCTCATTGAAAAAGAGCACCTGCTCAATTGAGTGATTTCCCTGTGCATGTGTTTTCTACGAATAAAATACTACTATTATACAAAATCCTGACACCCAAAATTCTGACTTACAAAATCCCAACACCAAAATCCCAATTTACAAAATCCCAATGGCATGGCGGACCTCCGACAAATTCCCAATGGTATTTAAGAGGGGTACGGGATCAGAATCCCCCACTGAACAGTATCGGGAATTGCACTGTCAGCATTTTTGTAATGTTGGGATTTTGTAGGTCAGGATTTTGGTGTTGGGAATTTGTTACTCAGGACTGTAAACACATGTTAAGAAACAGCTTGCTTTGAGACCTGAAACACATGAAGTTCAAGTGACTTGCTCAAAGTCACAAAACATTAAAAGCTATGGTCCGATCTTAGCCTGAGATCCAGTTTTGTTGTTCAGAAAGTGTTCCCTAGCTGGATTGTGATACATACCATATAATTAAACATTTGCATTTTAACTTGTGGCTTGTATTCAAGGGCAGTGTGTATTAAAAAAGATAATTTTTAGCACATGCTGGATTTGACCAAGTAGATTGTTAATTGTCTACTCCATAGCAAAACAAACATAAACATCAACTAAGGTCATATGAAAGATAATAATGATTATATTTACAGAGATAGACATAAGAGAGAGATGATACAATTAAACAGCTTGAAAGAAACATTATCAGTGTAGTGCATGAGTGCCATTTAAGTACTTTATCTAACATAATTAGAGGCTGCAACTTATATTCAAGGGTGGCATGTACTGTAATTAAATACAGTATAAGAAGGAACTGAACATGTACTCCCTGGAGGAGAGGAGGGAGAGAGGGGATATGATATAGACATACAAGTATCTTACAGGGAGGAACAGGGTGCAGGAAAACACTATTTTTAAGCGAAAAAGATGTTTCAGGACTAGAGGGCATGGGATGAAGTTGGAGGGAGGACGATTCAGAGGAAACATGAGAAAGAATTTCTTCACAGAACGGGTGGTGGACAAGTAGAACACCCTGCCAGAGGAAGTGGTGGGGCTGAAACAATCACAGGATTTAAGAATGCATGGGATAGACATAAAGGAATTCTAGAGGTCAGGGGTAAGGGGAAATAGACTTCTAGGAAAACAAACCGAACTTACAAGCTCAAATGGGCAGACTAGGTGGGCCATAGGCCCTTATCTGCCGACACTGTCTGTGTATCTATGTATCTATGTATATGGTAACATCTAAAACCAATTATTCAAGTTAGTTTATTTAACTTGCATAAGTAGTTAAAAATGTATCCACCAGTACAGAAATACATTCTCAATAACTTTTAATATTTGAAGAAGCAAAGTTGAAAAAAATGCATCTTTTTGAGTTGTGTTCAGGTATAAATTATTTAAAGTGTGTGGATTCTCTCCCTAACAGAGTTTAGCCTTATTATCTTATGTTTTCCAACACCTAACAGTTATTACATGTAGAATAATGCAAAAGTAGGGATCGCTTACAGCACTTTGTATACACCTGCGGAGTGTGAGGCTTCATAAGCCCTAAGAGTGAAGCTTGAGGGGTTTATACAAACATCACAAACTCAGGATGTGTAAAAAAATTAAAAACTCAAGTGACACCCCACCCATGATTTATGTATTATTATTACTGGTTTCAATGATTGTTCTCATATGAAAGTATCTCATGGAAAAGAATGCAGGTTATCATTCCTAATGTTTAAAATCCCATCTTTAACTTCAACTTCCCAAACTCCTTAAACCCCATGTAATCGAACAGCCCCAAACTATTTTTCTTTTGTAAAAAAGAAAAACGAAAAATTGATTCAGCCTGCTTAATTTTGTCTTTCTGAATTGAAAATGAAAATTGGAGCCACACCGCTTTTTTTTTTTTTTGCAAGAAGAGTGAAACTAGAAGAGTCATGCAGTGTACCTGTGGTTTTTAGTTTCAGTTCAGAAAGAAAGAAAGAAAACTTGGCATGATCAACCAGGTAAGCTATTTTTTTTAACAAAGAGAACCTCACTGAAGAGTTAGATAACAGTGGTTGTGGATTTTGGGAAGGTGAACTAAAAATTGTCAAAATCTTTGGTGTGAGGGGAAGAGCATGCTGTCTCTAGACAGCACAAGAGGCTGTACTGTTACCTGATTCCCTTATAACCAAGTGGTTATAACAGAAAATTAAACACAGCTTTTCCTTAGAATAACCATTCTTGACCAATAAATATATTCAATTAACTTGCATTTAGCATATATGAAGAGTTAGCTGTAATTCCAAGTCACACCTGAAATAAGCATGCATTTGTTTAGTGTCTTGCTTACCTGGTTGATAAAAGCTAAACAAACAAACCTGTAAGTCAGCAAGTAAGGATACATCAAGTAACTGTTTGCAAAATCCACTTATTGACATGTCAGGATATATACTGCTTCCACCTAATGTTAAACATGCAAGGAACTAATTGCTCTGTTAGGCAGCACATGCCGACTAGTAATGATAGAGTAGCATACTGTACTTCTTTATACTTAAGCTGACTGGCTGAGGATGGTCAAGCCCCCACATGCTGACTGGCAGAGTAATGATCAAACATCCAAATGCAGCTCTCTGAATGGTTGGTTCAGCCAAGCCCCCATTTCTCATAAGACTGTCACTAATATGTTTGTTTCATCCTTGGTAACCAAATATAACAAGCATTTGTCAATGCCGAATGTTTGCTTACTGGCATTGGCAGTGGTAGTGTAGAAGTTACAGAGCTGCGTAATAGGAATGGCAGTGAAGTATTGAACTGAAGCCAACCCCACCACCACCCTGCAGAGAGTAACAGGCATTGGGGTGTGCATTTGGGTCGTCAGGCATAACGGCCACGCCATTTCACCACACCCCACTCTGCAGAGACTGACAAGTGTGACGTGTTCCTTGGGGTCTTTGGCCCTTATGCGCAACCCATTTCATTAGGAAATACGGTGAGATGGGTGCGATATAGGAGAATGGGGTGAAGTTTGGGTCCGAAGAGCCCAAGGCATACCTCGATGCCTCTCAGTGACTGCAGGGTGTGGAATGGTACGAGCATCACAGGCAAGAATCCCAAGTCACACCCCTGATTCCTGTCATTCTCTATAGGGTTGGCGATTTAGTTGAAAAGCCTAATACCTCAGGCATTCGTTGGTATTTTAACTCCAAATTTTCAACATGTTTGGTTTGTGACCCCACCTCATGAACAGGGGGAATATAAGTTTGGTAGCCGAAAGCTGCTTATGCACAGTGACTACGGCGTTTACCACCACAGGTGCAAAAATATTCTGAACAGGCTATAAAAAATGACAGCTGTACTCTTTCATGGGGAGGTGTAAAAATGGCTATGTTGCAAATGTGTAGTAAAAATATTTTAAAAAAAGGTGAAGTCACGAGCGTACATAGAAACTGTGCAACACACACCCGTAATATAAGTAGGTTGGGGATATTTTATAGCAGATTGTCAACTCAGGCATTTTGGTGCCTCCGATCATGAACAGTGTCACTGTGATTTTCTTTATCTGTGCCGAACAATGATTTCCCACAGCGACCACGCATCTCTGCACTGAAAGTGTGAAAACACACTTCGGCCATGTTGTGAAAAATGCCAGCTGTACTGTTCATAAGGAAGTGTTGAAAAATGCCACTAGTGAAAATCTGGACTGAAAATATTACAAAGTCATGAAGTAACGAGGATGCGTGGAAACTGCACAATGCTCACTCGTAACACAGTCATTTTATGGACTTTTGTCACCAAATTTTCAACATAGCCATTTTAAGACCTCTGCTCATGAACAGTGTAACTGTGAGTTTCTTAATCTGTCCTAAACATTGCTTTCAAGACACCAACAGCACCATTATTGTGCGCTACATGTGCGATAACACATTTTGGGAGACATATGAAAATTGCAGCTGGACTGTTCATAAGGAAGTTTAATAAAATGGACATGTTGAAAATCTAGAGTGAAAATATTAAATCTGCAAACTTACGAGCATGCATAGGAACTGTGCAATGCACACTCGTTAAAGTAATTTTTAGGCATTTTTTCACCAAGTTTTCAACATAGCCATTTTAAGACCTCTGCTCATGACCAGTGTCACTGTGGTTTTGTTAATGTGTCCCATACATTGAGTTTGCACACCGACTGCACCACTGTGCGCTACATGGGCGGAAACACGTTTTGGGCAGGATGTGAAAAATGACAGCTGTACTGCTCATAAGGAGGTGTGGAAAAATGGCAATGTTGGAAATCTGGAGTGGAAATATTGAAAATTCGCAAACCTACGAGCGTGCGTGGGAACTGTGCAACGCACACTCGTAAAACAGTCATTTTTAGGAATTCTGTCACCAAATTTGCAACATTGCCATTTTAAGATCTCTGCTCATGAACAATGACACTGTGATTTTCTTAATGTGTCCCATACACTGAGTTCGCTGACAACGACTGCGCCATTTGCGCTTACATGGCGGAAACATGTTTTGGGTGAGATGAAAATGACAGCTGTACTACTCATAAGAAGGTGTGGAAAATGGCAATATTGAAAATCTGGGTGGAAATATTGAAAATTTGCAAACCTTTGGCGTGCGTAGGAACTGCATAGCATGCGCTAAATAAAACAGTCATTTTAGGAATTTTTTCACCAAATTTTCAACATAGCCATTTCAAGACCTCTGCTCATGAACAGTTTCACTGTGATTTTCTTAATTTGTCCCGAGACATTGATTTCAAGACAACCGACTGCGCTTATTCCCATGCCTACAAGGGTGGAAACACATTTTGGGTGAGATGTGAAAAATGACAGCTGTACTACTCATAAGACAGTGTGGTGAAATGGCAATGTTGAAAATCTGGAGTGAAAATATTGAAATTTCGCGAACTTACGAGCCTGCATGGGAACTGCGCAATGCATCCGTCGTTAAACAGTCATTTTCGAATTTTGGAACCAAATTTCAACATGGGGTTTTGGGCCCACTCTCATGAATGATTTCACTGTCATGGCAGTATTCAGTCCCGAAGGGTGATTTCGCAGTCACTGCGCGAAATCACCCTTCGAGCCCGAATAACCCATGACAGTGACATCATTCATGAGAAGGGGTCCCAAAAACCCCATGTTGAAAATTTGGTGCAAAAATTCCCAAAAATGCCTGAGATATGCAATAAAGTTGAAACCTCCCTATCTAGCCCATTATACAGCTTACCGGCATTTCCTCAGTCCGCGGTCGGCTTTGAAGAGTGCAGACATGTTCCCGGTCCAGCGATGATTGTCGCGCCGAGCTCCGGAGGTAAATATGGGGTGAGGGGGGTGTGGGCAGGCTGGATGCGCAGTGGGTGGGTGCGGGTTGTGGGAGGGGCTTGGAGGCGGCGGGGCGTTTTTGTTTTCTGAGGAAAACAAAAAAGACATCGATGGGACTGCTTGCCCGCTGGGGTGGCTCCCAGCGTGGCACCAGGATTTGGGGCGTTTCAGCCGACGGGGATTGGGCGCCTGCGCAAAAAATTAAAAAACGCTGGATGCTTGCCACGCTGGGGTGGGCCCCAGCGGCACAAGGACTTTGGGGAGAGGGGCGATTCAGCCGATGGGGGATTGGGCACCCCGTCGGCACAAGACGGATTGCCATGCTGGGGTGGCTCCCAGCGTGGCATCAACTACTGGGGGGGGACCGAGATGATGCAGCTGAGCCAACGGGGATTGGGCACCCTGTCGGCTATACGCTGCGTGCAGGAGGCGCGCACTCCTGGGGCTGGGGAGGGAGTGTGCGCGATGAGCAGCTTCTTATCGCTGCTCACTCAAGCCGTAGCTCCCCTTTCAATCAGGTTACTTCATTTTGGAGCGGTTACAGAGCTCCAAAATGCATTGGCTTACAGGGGCCGTGCCTGCCAGCACAGTGCCTGAATTGGAGGAGGGGGTGACACACCTCTGAAATCTCCGATGAAGGCACTATGTTTCTTGCACATGCGTGCAAGCAAACATAAAAAGGGAAATAAATTCCCCACAGTAAATTACAGACCCATCAAGCTGACCACTGTGGTAGAAAAAGAGTCAAAAAGGTCCTAGTCAAGGAGGAGGTTGTAAAACAAGTGATTAATACTTGATACCAAGCTGCATCTGTATATTATAGATAGGTCTTTTCACAAACCTCCTAAGTTTCCATGAATCAGTCTGTAAAGGACAGGATAAACATGTGAATTTTATCAATAAATTATGGTGACTTTCTGTACAAAAAAATGTTCATAAAGCCCTATCTTGAGAAATAAATGTATTATGCAACAGGCTTGCCAGGGTGGTCTTGCAGTGCTGATATGATGCTCACCACTGTTCACGTTATAGAAGACTGAATTGGATTTCCCTTAATGAGAAAACAAAATTGTGCAAACTTTTGTTTACAGTAAACTGTGGACAAGGGAAAGTCCCAGATTACTTCCAGTAGAGACTTTCCTAGAGAAAAGATTTAGAAAGCCTATAAGCATACTCCAGTATTATTTATTAATGTATTAATTGCTTCATTTGTTTATGTACATATGTATTTATTTATTGTAAAGGTTTTACAAGGAAAGGCAGACTGAGTTAGTAACAGCTCATTTCCACATATAATATCAATATTTAAGTCAGTACAGGGAAGGTCAATATTTAGCTTTTATCGTCCACACATCTTGAATTTGTTGTCAACACATTTGTGTAAAATAAACCAGAAAACTACCAATGAAATGTGCTACTGTATCAATTTTATTATTAACCCCCTGCCAGTTGTCAAGTCTTGTGATCTTGGGGGTAGTACCTAATTGTTTAAATTAATTGATTTAAATTATTGTGTTTTTTTGTACTTCTAGAAGTACGATTGTATTGTAAATTTAAACAAGTCTGTTTATTTTATACTGCACATGATGCAGCTATTTTACATATTAATATTTATTTATTTATTAAAACAATCGGAAATACACCTTTGAGTCGAAGACTCCTTTGCAAAGGTTCCACATCAGAGATACATAGGATAACACAAGTGCATAGTAGTTATTCTACTAAAAACACAGTACAGGGCAACACATGCCCAGCGTCAAAGGGTTAAAGAAACAACAAAACAGCAAAGTGTTTAGGGTGAGGTAACCTGACCCAACATTAAGTGCAGTGTGATCAACACAATGGAGGACAATGAGGGACCACAGAGGGTCTCAGTTTAGAGGTAGCGAGTGGGATAGGGCGTGGGGGTAGGGGTGACTAGGGACAGTCACAGGATGAGAACTTAAGGAGCTGATTTTTCAGATTGATTTTGAAGGGGCCAAGCTTGGGTTCAAGTGAGATGAGTTGGGAAGCTCATTGAGCCATTTAGAGACCCGATATAGAAAAGCCCTTTGGCACAGGGAGGTCCTGCAGTGGGGGACAGTTATGAGGGACTTAACAGTACTTCTAGTGGGCCTGTTTGCAGGGACCTGTTTTACAAGTGGTGAAGCCCGGGGTGGGGCAAGGTTGAGTAGAATTTTCTTGGCTAGGAGACAGGTGTGACATTTAAGTCTCCCGTCGAAGTTTAGCCATTGGGTAAGCCTATATAAGTCACTAGTATGGGTGTATCTGTCACAACCCATGATCAGATGGCATGCTTTGTTTAATGTGATTTTGATGTGGCTTAGGGCAGTTGGGTCTGCGTAGCCATATATTACTATGCCGAAATCCATTAGTGTGAGTACTGAGGAGGGACTGCCAGGCAGATGGCTTCTGGGGGGAGGCCGTGGAATGAGAGGGATGTGTCTAAGATTATCCCCAAGTATTTAAATGGGGTAACCTGCTCTAGTGGGTTGCCAATGAGTTGAGGATGCTAAGATGTGTACCAGCGTGAGGACTCTGGAGGTGGGTGAAGATCATTGTTTGAACTTAAAACTGAAGGTGGACAAAGCAATGGGGCCTGATGGGATTCATCCCAGAATTCTAAAAGAACTAAGGGTAGAACTAGTGACACCACTGACTACCCTCTTTAACAAATCATTGGAGGATGGGGTGGTACCCGAGGACTGGAGGAGGGCAGATGTGATTCCCCTTCACAAAAGTGGGAGCAAGGCAGAAGCAGGAAGCTACAGACCTGTTAGTTTAACCTCAGTGGTAGGAAAAATGATGGAATCACTTCTGAAGGAAAGAATTGTTAAATATCTAGAGGCCAGAGGGCACAGGACCCAAGGCAGCATGGATTCACAGCAGGAAGGTCATGCCAGACAAATCTGATAGATTTCTTTGACTGGGTGACCAAAGTAGTAGATCAGGGAGGGGCTGTGGACATGGCCTATCTAGACTTTAGCAAGGCATTTGACACAGTCCCACACAAAGATTAATATACAAGTTAGCCAGCCTGGGAGTGGGTCCCAAGATGATAGCCTGGTAAAGAATTGGCTGAGAATAGGACACAGAGAGTAATAGTAAATGGAGTCCACTCTGAAAAGAGGTTAGTAGTGGGCACCGTAGGGTTCAGTATTAGGACAGTCCTCTTCAATGTCTTTATAAGTGACACTGCAGAGGGACTGGAAGAAAAGTATGTCTCTTTGCAGATGACACAAAGATCTGCAACAGAGTTGATGCACAAGGTGGAGTGGAAAGGATGAGAAGGGACTTGACAAGGTTAGAGGAATGGTCAAATGTATGGCAGCTTAGATTCAATGCTAAGAAGTGCAAGGTAATGCACCTGGGAAACAAAACCCAGGGAAGAGTACACAATGGGGGTGAGATACTAACAACAAAAAATGGAAAGGTACCTGGGGTAGTCATATCAGATGACCTAAAGGTGGGCAAGCAACGTGAGAGGGCAGCAAGGAGGGTTGGGGGATACTGGGATGCATAGGAGAGGCATCACCAGTAGAAAACAGGAAGTTATCATCCCTCTGTACAGACAGCTAGTGAGACCCCATCTGAGTACTCGTGCAGTTCTGGAGACCCAGTCTCCCGAAAGACATAGACAGGATGGAAGCTGTCCAGAGGAGGGCAACTAAAATGGTGCAGGGTCTGCACCGGAAGACATATGAAGAGAGACTTAAGGAGCTTAATATGTATAGCCTCGAGGAAAGGAGGGAGAGGGGGGACATGATAGAAACTTTCAAGTACCTCAAGGGAATCAACAAAGTCCAAGAGGGTAGCATCTTTCAAAAAAAGAGGTGTGCAAGAACAAGGGGGCACAATTTGAAGATAGAAGGGGGGCGGCTCAGAGGTAATTTAAGGAAGTATTTTTTCACAGAGAGGGTGGTGGATGTATGGAACGGCCTTCCAGAGGAGGTTGTGGAGTCACAAACAGTGGTGGAATTCAAGCATGCATGGGACAGTCATAAGGCAATTCTAGGGGGTGGGGGTAGGAAGAAGTAGGCTGCTGGTTAACTAGGATCTGCAGTTTATCCATCAGGTAGGGAAATGGGCAGACTGGGTGGGCCAAGCAGTCCTTATCTGCTGTCAAATTCTATGTTTCTATGTTTTTTTTGTGGTTAAGTATAAGTCTATGGTACCCAAACCAGGATTCAGCTTCAGAGAAGTTGTCCTGGAGGGTGCGCTGGTGGGTGAGTGGTGTTGGTGACTACTATAAATGACAGCATCATCTGTGTATAAGAGAATTTTACCAGTGCAGGTGTTGGGGAGTGAGTTAAGGAAAAGGCTAAAGAGGAGAGGGCTGAGTATGGAGCCTTGTGGGACACCAGAGAGGATGGGATGGCAGTCAGACAGAGTGGAACCAATTTTGACTCATTGGGTCCTACCAGTGAGGTAATCTGTGAGCCAGGATATTGTCTCTTGGGAGAGGCCCAGGGCAGGTAGGTAGTGTAGGAGCAAGGCATGATTGATCATGTCAAATGCATTTGTGAGGTCAATATAGATAGAACGTCTATGTAATCACTGATGGGACACAACTGAAAATGAACTCTGCTTAATCTTTTTATCCCAATAAAATGAAATGAAATAAAACCCCCCTTGGCTTTAGGAAGGCTTTCAATTTGATTCAACATATGGCAATAATCATGAAATTCTTTAACATGACTGAACAACAGAACACAGAATATACAGTATAGTAATGGTTTTATGTCAATGGAAGGTAATGTGTTAAGTGTGGAGCCTCAGGGCTCTGTCTTGGGACAAGTATTATTTCAAACGTACACAAATGGTGTTGATAACTGGACTGAGAAACATTGTATGCAGATAATAAAAAACTTGGGGGTGCTGTAGAAACAGTTGAACAGACAACATCCCTTCAAAACAACCTTGAGAAATTATTTATACAGGTTGATAAATGGGGCATGAGGTTTTATACTGACAAATGTGCAGTTCTGCATCTATGGAGCAGGAATTCAGAAACTAGATACTTTATTAATAGAACCCAACTCAGGAAAGTTACTGAGGAAGGAATCTGGGAATTATAGCATATGATAGCAGTAGTCACAGTAGTGATAGTGTTAGTGGTGGTAGTAGTAGTAGTAGTAGTATAAGATCTTCAGTTTGTAGAGCACCCTTCCTAGGCTCAGAGCACTTCACAAGTAATGCAAAAATAGTGGAAACAGATATAATATATAGAAATCATTAATAAATAACTGAATTAAGAACAAAATCTGAAGAGCAGAAACTGTAAACAGTACACACTTGTTAGAGGCTTTTTTTATTTATTTAGTATGCTTTTCTGCTGTCAGCCGCCCAGTTCTTCAGCCCAGTCATGGACCCCTGCTTCCACTCCCATATTGGTTGTGCCTCATCGATACCCCAGGTTTACCCCCCAGGGAGGGGTCATGGCACCGGCCCTAGAGTGCCGCAACATCGGGTTAGGTCGATGGGCCAGCCTGGAAGCTATTGAAGCTGAGGGCGGGCTTCATTTGGGGCAGCTGGTGGCATTTTTTCCCTGGTGTGTTTTGAAGGTGGAGATGTGCAATGAGGCCAATGTCCACCCTGCCCCCTTGAACAAGTGGCGTCTGTGTGCTCGGTACACTCAGCCTCCGCTAGGTGTCCATGTTGCACTGAACGCTCTACCCCTCCCCCCCAGAGAAGGAGAGCAGTCCTCGGATGCTCAATCCTTCTCCCCTATCCATACCTTCGACATCCCGGGTCCCATTCCCCAACCTGGCTTGCCGGGGTTATAGGCTTTTTTACAGACTTCCACAGGCTTGAACCTAAACATGCATGATGCATAAGAGATAGGAGGAAATACTTCTTACTCAAAGGGAGCTGTAGATGTATGGAATGAATTACTGCAGTACTGTATGTAGTAGACAATGGTACAAACTCATTAATTAAAAACAGTTGGACATATTTATAACAGAAGAGCATTTTCTGGGGCATTAAACAATCACAAGACTGTCAGCACAACAATCTTTCATTCATAAACTTTTAATTACTTTTGTCATTGGGGTGCTACTGATGTATGGCACATAACAGTTAAAACAGAGAATTAAATATAAACCCTCCACCACCCATGACAGATCTTTCAAATCTTTCAAGTACTACAGTTTTCTTCCTGTCTAAATTGCCAACTTACTTAAGTTATCTTCATGGGGAGTGGGGGTCTCTTGGTGTTCATTTCAGAGCTCTGATATGAATTAAGCTCAGCCATTAAATATCAGGATGGGCCACCCACTGGTTGGGTCCCTATTCTAAAATGTAACTTCCTGAGTTGGCTTCCTTTAAATAATGTGTACTGCCTAGCTGGCTGAGTGGCATGGTGGACTGAGGCATTGCACCCATCCTGCCACACCAGTGACCTGTGTTTGCTGCAGAGCATGGGTCACTGGGGGGTGACTGGGGGAGTGATCGAGCAGCTGACAGGCAGCTGTACTGCCCAGACTGGGGAGGTTGGCTCGCCTGGTCTTTGAAAACCATCATGTGGAGGTGTTGTGATGGTGAAGGCATTGGCGGGGGGCCAGGGGCTAGGCCAATGGTGGGAGGAATGGAGTCATCTTGGGCCAAGGCATGCATGCGCACCTCCACGTGCACACTTGACCTTGTCTGGGTCTCCAGGGAACAAGGGGTGAAAATTGGTGCAACAACTGGGGGTTGGGGCTTAATGAAGCCTCCCCCCCAAGCTGGTGTCAATGGCTCACCTGAGGGCTTGGAGGATCAAGGAGTCAAAAGACTCAGAACAACCATGGTGGCCATAGGGACAGGCTGGTACAGCCACCCAGCCTGCCAGAGAAGCATAACAGAAAACATGGAAAAAATAAGGTGTACTGCCTAAACTGACTTTCTTTAACTAAAATGCATCCACTAAATAATCTGCAGGTGCTAATACAGACAGACAGGCATCTCCCAAGCATTAAAGAAACACAAACTCAGTAGCTCATTCACAAACTTTTATTCACTTTTCTAATTAACAGTTGTAGTAGTACAAAGTTTATTGTTTGATCATAACAGTTTTTACAGATCATTACAATGTATTCCAAAATAAAAAATTACAAAATACATGCTTAATACCAGCTTATTCAAAGCAGTAAACACGTTTACATAATACTTCAAATCCCATAACAGAACAACATATCCCAGAAACAGGTAAAAGCAAGTGTATAGAGAATAGTGTATGGTCTGCTATTGGTAACAAGCCTGTGTAGCCATCGAGAGATTGCCATGGTGACTGTTCAAACCTCGAGAATGAAGCTCGAGAGGTTTTGGTTAACCTGGCTACTTTGAGACATGTGCTTTGTTGCTGATAGTGGACCATGCATTGTATTTTATAGTGTATGGTCCACATAAACAGCAAACACAAATCCATTATATGTGAAATAAAGAGGCAGGATCTTTACCTTTCCATTTTTATGTTGGCTTGCGTGCATGCACAAGCAACATATTGCCACCATACAAAATTTAGAGGTGCACCACTTCTTGGCCAATGCCCCGATTCATTTAGCAGGTGCAACCACACCGTACCAATGAACTGCTGAGTTGTCTATGAGATCACATCAGATGCAGTGCCATACAATTGAAAGGAAACCACCACTGATTACATGTCCCACTTTACATATTGCAGGCAGCAGCTGTCGTCAGCCACCTCTCCATCCCCATGAAAGCCAATAGATGAAAGGTATGCCGCTTTGTAGAACTGAAGAGGGAAGGGTACAGCACCAGAGCTGGACAGAGAGAGATAGAGAAAGTGAGAGAGAAAAAGTGCACAAAAATCCACAGAGGGAAGATCATACAACTGCTGTAGGGATTGGGAGCTGCAGCAGGCGTGCAACAGACAGGAGAGCAGATTAAGCACTACAAAGAGGGCTGTTGAGCCCCGTGTACAAAGCTGCGTATAGAGAAGTGAGTACAAGCCAAGTTACATATGAGAGATTACAAACCTACAAGGACATTAGAAGCTTGCAGCCCAAGAACTGGATGGGAGAGCGATGTAGTAATTGCTACAGAAAAGGGCGGGCAGAACTGCAGAGACCTAGCAGCCGAAGGGCCAAGTTGATGGCTGCAGGGCACAGGCTGCTGCAGTGATGGTGAAATAAGCAGGGCACCAGAGAGCCCAGTGAGCCCATCCTTCTCCGGGCTGCCACCCCACAGCTGGTGCCATGCAGCACTGTCTCTCGCTTACTTTCCGACTTGTTTCCTCTCCAAAAACAGTATTGCCAGCCCAGCAAGGAGGACTTGGATCACAGTGGAGCAGCTTCCTGCACAACTGGAAATTATGTCCTGCTCAGTGACGCTGCAGCCTGCAAGATGACTGGCTTGTGCTGGGGAAGGGGGACCAGTGTGGCGGATCTGCTGGGCTGAGTACCAGTACTCAGGGCCAGCATCAGCACCTGGGCCTCATGGGCAACTTCCTGGGGCCCCTGACACCAAAGGAGCCCACGAGGAGGCTTCCAACCCCCCAAAAAACTGAAAAAAACAGTCACGTCATGATCAAAGCGATTAGACAGGCTGCACTCTCTCATTGCAGATCGCTGAGTAAAAAACTGTGAAAGAACAGTGACTATAAAGCTTAGATAGCTGAAAAGGCAAGGGCTGGAAAGCACCAGCAGTCATCTATCCTGTCACACACTAAACTCCATTTCTCACCCTGTGCAACGAGCGAGTGAGTGCAAGTGTGGCCATCCCTCAAATAAAGACAAGTTTCACACTTTCAGTTGGTTCTTGCTCACTGCCTCACTCGCTGTTGCCTGTTGCTGTCATTTTAGCATTTGTAGGGAACTGGACTGTATGACACTGTCAGTCAGATGACCCCCCCCCCCCACCATTCCCTCTCTGCTAGTTCTTTTACATGTGTCCTTCCCTCCAGACCCCCCCCCACAAATCTGCCCCAGGCAGGCATCTAAGCAGTGGCTGGCTGGTGGTGTGGGGTATTCCTGGAGGAGACAGGGAGGGCTGTATTGTTTTCCCACTAGATGAGGAATGGAATGGGATCCTGCTCCCTAAATCTGAAGCAAAATGGCAGCTACTAGTATGACTCCAAAAATAGGCTCCAGAGTAACTAATCCGATCAGTAACTAATTAACCTGATGAGCCAGCAACCGATTTAACACCGTTGATGAAGGGGGTGACAGGAGGAAGGAAAAATTGAATATTTTGCTTGCTTTTTCCTAATTGGTATAGTCTGCCTTCTTTTCCAATGAATGCTTTAACTCATTCACACCACAATAGCTCTTTGAGACATTCACCACTTATAAAATGGTAAGAGAAAATCTTGAAATCTGATTGGCTGTTGTTCATGAAGCAATTATGTTCCACGCATGGAAAATAAAAAGTGCTGCCAAATGTGCACTGATCACCATTGGAATCATTGCGCTAACAGAATGTTAAGAATTCAACTGGCAGCCATTGTTTTTTGCTAGCAACTGTAAACATCACATTTACTTGCACTGGGCCCTAAAAATAAATCTACCCTAAATGCAAAATAAAACAGATTAATTAAATGTTGTTTCCCTGATCATCACATTCTCCTTACACACATAAACAAATAGAAACATTAAGTATTGTTTATAGTTTTCATTACAACTGTTTCTTTGATAACAATGAAAAATCGCCCTTCTATCTTTACCTGCTCATCAGTGAAATCTCTTCTCTATGCCCTGACAGTGAGATAATTGAGTCTCTGGCTGTAACATGGCCTTTGTTTTGTGTGCATGTGTGTGTGTGTGTGTGTGTGTGTGTGTGTGTGTGTTGTGTGTGTGTGTGTATAGTATGATAGGAGATTATACCATGGACATGAGTGAACAGCCAATGAAATGGTCAGACTGGCAGTTTACCACTGATGTAAATCCTCTGATAACCAATGGCTGTTGAGCAAATAATAATGGTAATAATGGTACAAATGGTCATTTACATCCTAATCCTCTGCAGCACAGGAATAAATACAATAAAAATAAACACACACAGCAACCTCTTTAAAAGTTGTATTTTATTATAGTAAAAAAATTAATCTTGGTATAATCGCAATAAGCCACTCGGAGGATGTGGGTTATCGGGGGATTTACTATGGCTGGTAAAGATTTACCCACTCTGCTGTGCCTTGTGGGCAAACCATTCCAGCCATGGTAAATCCCCCGATAACCCACACACCCTCGTGGCTTATTGCTTAAGTAACATTCTAGCAGTGGAACTGAACAGAATTTTGAATCCATGTATTCCATGGTAAACATTCCATGACAAACATTCCATATCTTGAATGTGGGGAAACAGAGAAAAAACAGGAAGAAGAAAGTAGGTAGCAATACAATGACATCATCAATGGCATTATTTGTAGTGGGCAGAAGGACTATTTGATCATAAATACACAAAAGTAAATCTATTGTTTCTACATATAAACATGCTTTTCCCAACTGTAAAAAGTTTGAAAAAAGGAGCCCATTTTATAAGCGCAATAAGGCACTCCGGGATGTGTGTGGAACACATTTTACCACATGGCCAGTGGCTAAAGTCACTCAGCCTTTGGCCTTGTGCCTTATTACACCCCTGGCCATGCGGTAAAATGTGTTCCACGCACACACCATCATGCCTTATTGCTTGCTTGTGCCCTGGATACTCTTAGCACTGCATCCTGGGTCATTCTAAGCAAAATCATGCCATAATCAGCATACCACAAACAAATGTGAATACCTCTTGAACCGTGTGTGCTACACACAAAGTACAAGTGGCAGAGTTGTTTAGCACAAAAGTACCTTTCTAATGGTGCTATGTAATCAATTGTAATCAATTTGTTTTTTATTTTATACTAGCTGAAATACCAAACTGTGTTTTTTTTTCAGGGTTTTTCAAGGTGCTTAGGTGAGGCTTGAAAGATAAATGTTAGCCATGCACACCATACCATAAACAAATGTGAATAACTCCTGAAGTATATGTGATAGACACAAATTATAAGTGGCAAAGTTGTTCAGCACAAAATTACCTTTCTAACAGTGCTATGCAATCAATTTGGTTTTTATTTTATACTAGCTGAAATACCAAACAACTGTGTTTTTTTCAGATTTATTCAAGTTGTGTAGGTGAGGCTTGAGAGATAAATGTCAGCCATGCACACCATACCTTAAACAAATGTGAATAACTCCTAAAGTATACGTGATAGACACAAAGTATCAGCAGCAAAATTGTTCAACACAAAATTACCTTTCTAACAGTGCTATGCAATCAATTCCAAGCAATTCGGTTTGTTTAATATTTAGGTAAAAACTGCTGACTTCCTCAGACATTTCCAGGCCTGAGTGAAAGTCAGCTGAGTACGTCTACAGTCATTATTGGCCTGAGTGGCTATGCTTTTAGACGCCACCTACAGGTGTATCTAGGCCTGAATGAGTTAAGCAAAGTAGGGGCTAGTAGTACTAGCAGAGGGGAAAGGATTCGGAAAGTGAAACAAACCTGATAATATTCTATCCAGACAGGACCAAAACTGTGAAAATACAGACGGGTGTTAACTTGTACCCAACCAGGCCATACCGCTCAACTGTCCTTAGCTGGCAATGCTAGGCATCCTTCCCAGATCACCCCCCCATACCAATTTTTCCAAGACAGGAAATAAATGAGCTGCTGGCTGCTCATGGCTCTCCACCCCACCTTGTCTCTCAGTGTGCAGCGTGCCTCTCTGGGGAATGGGACACCCCCTCTGCTACTCTGCTAGGCAGACCTGAGGTCTGGTTGTGTTAATGGCAATAGCAACTTGTTCTTGGAGTTGGCAAGCCAAGAAGCAAGATGACCCCCAGGGCCCCTTAAATCCCATCCTGGCAGCATGAGTGACTCCACTTGCACCCTATGAGGGACCCCATCCGGCCAGCTTGGTGGCCCCTAATGGGATAATAACTTGAGTAGCCCACAGACTGGCAGTAGTATGAAAGCCTGGGTCTGAGTGGGCTGCAGGGAGTGGCAGTGCCAGTGTGGACTTGTCTCATGAAAGGCACAGCAGGAGCGGAGCTGTGGAGCAACTTAGGCAGACAGAGGGGTACCAGTACAAGATGTTAAGTAACTCCCCCCTTCCCCATGATCATAAACAAACAGGGTAAGGAGATCCTTTTCTGTCAGACATGCTGGAATGCGGTCTGATCATGAGCCCTTCTTTCCTTGGGCTACAATAGCACTACTGCTAGTACAACAGCCAGCTCTGCTGCCCATTGGAATCAGCCGATTAATCATGAAGTGTAGTGTTTTGGTGTGTGGGCCAGCCAGGGTCAGGGTGGGTGCCTGCTGGACAGGGCTGCAATTCCAACTACTCGGAGAGTAGAGGGAGGGAGGGTTGCAGAGCATTAATGATAGATATGACAAGGACCAAACAAACCAACCTGTAGTGTAGGGTCCTACATTATAAAGGATCTGGTATGAAATCCCAACTGCTAAAATCCTGGCACTCAGATTCCTGATGTCAAAATCCTGACTCACTTGTTCTGTCAAGTATGGTATCCTGATCCCAAAATTCCGACTGATCCTCTTAAATAATATAATAATAAAAAGCATTGTACTACTATGTGATCAGAGTGGAGCAGCATGGAGTAGGAGTATCGCAGCCCTTGTTCCTATATTATAGGGAGCATCACACACTGGCCCTGCACACAGCTCAACAACTACAATGCCAATACAGAATTTGCTTTTAAGACTGAAATTCAAATGTAAATACAGTGATCATCACCCATTGCTGTCTAAGTGGTGTAGAAGTATTGCTTGTATTATAGGGGGTAACACACAGTTCAGTAGCGCTAGAGTACTGCTAAATAGACTGAACTTCTTAATAAAGTGGATTTTAGCCTTTACTTATTCAAATTGACTGACTGGATGGCACTGTGCCGGTAGCTAAAGTATTTCCCCTTCTAACCCGACCGTCAGTTGCCCAGTTCTCAGTGGAGTTACTCTTTTGTGAGCTGGCACCTCAAAATGTATTTTGCACACTTACCAGCTTGTAGTTATTACTGCAAGCAAAGTCCGTGTCCGAAGCAAATTGTTTTGGCTTCTTGGACTGCTGCCGAAAGACGGGGAACCTGCTTCCTGACCTAAGGTACAAACTGGTTATTTATCAGTGCTATTCTCAATGCTCTGCTCTGTTTGCAATTCTTTTGCAGCCCAACAATATGTGTTTGATTATGCACTCTTACTAGATTGTAGCTCTTATTGAATGCAAAGTCCTGATTGCAAGCAAATTCAGGTAAATCAGTGTTAAAGTGTTTGCAAACTTTGTCCTTAAATGTTAAATGTAAAGGAGTGCATTTACAAACTTGTTGAGATTACAAGTGTCAGCAAATTGTGTGATGGGATCCAGAACTTGACGGGAACTCCGAGTCAGTCTTTTGTCTGCTGGGCATGCAAGCGTCGGGATTTCATATGGATCCCACTATAAACCCCACTGACTCCGACTTTTATCTCTGCTACTTACGAGTCCCAAGCCCAGCATTTGAAGAGGTCACTGGTCTGCTCCTAATCTTCAATAAGCCACTCAAAGTGAAGGCCAGATTTTAATCAGCACTTTTTTCAGTAGTTTTCTGCATGCTGAATCAGATAAATGAAATGTCTGTTAGCCACCATATTGCTAGCGACCCTATTGAAATTGAAGAGCAAACCATTTCAGGAGAACTAGTAACTACAGTTACAATTTACCAAAAAAATGTTGTGTTGCATGATTTGATTTGTACTTGCTTTGGTCCCGATCCAGGATGGGATCATAACTGTTGCTCATGCCTCATTGCTCAGTGCTGCGGGATAACTGAAATCGACTGTTTTTGTTTAAAATCTCAGAAATTATTATGTTGTTTGTTATACAGACTAAACATACATTTGTTAAAACAAGCAGTCAGTACATTAGTCAGATCAGTGTTGCAGCTGTCACTCAAGAAATAAAGCAATCAATGAATTCATTGGGAATTTCTTTTTCTGGAGACGGACTAGTGAGTGAG
This sequence comes from Neoceratodus forsteri, assembly GCA_016271365.2. NCBI lineage: Eukaryota > Metazoa > Chordata > Ceratodontiformes > Ceratodontidae > Neoceratodus > Neoceratodus forsteri. The sequence goes on from CM057450.1 coordinate 1,650,142,220, forward strand.
TGACAGCTGCAACATCGATCTGGCTGCTATTTCCATTCATATTCATGTTAAATGATACTGGTGTTGTCTTATGTCTTTTTTAATTTAATTTTTTGTATTATTCTTGTATATATAGAATTTTTCTAATCCTTAGGCTGCCAACAGAATTAGAACTTAAAGGAATTTTGGACTGCTATATCAGCCTAGCAAGGGTTAAGAGGCAAGAGCAGCAGACAGTGAGTGAGTGACAGTCACTCAGTCACTCACATTGAGGCTTGGCTCTTCTCTACAGTCCATGTATGTTTGTCATTCCTTCTTCAGCCCACCACAGCCCACAGCAGCATGCATGATGATGATGGCTGGTTTTGCCAAAACAGTATCAGCTAGCATCATCAGCAATTCCGCAAACTAAGTGTGCTACAGTTTTAGGAGGGAGACCTTAATTAATTTGCCCTGTTACTGCCCACAGCCTAGGAGTTCAACAAAAAAGTAATAAGAATACATTCATTACTTGACGCAGGACTCACAGTGCACTGCGGCCTGCAGGTGCAGGCAGCAGCACCAGTCGGTCCAGGTCTGTGCATAGCAGTTATTAATTATTATTTTGTCATAAAAAATTCATAAAGTTAGACTTGTGGCTGCAGATAAAAAGTATGAAAAAAAACATGGTTGGAGGTCAAAGTGAGGGGGTCCCACTGGAGGTCCATTGTCCAGGGCCCACAAAAACCTGAAGCCAGCCCTGCCAGTACTGCTGGTGATACTGGCCGCCTGTTGCCTGGCCCAGTCCACCTGGGCCTAGGATACCGCCTTTGTCGAGGTGGTGCTGTTAGACTTGAGCTCCAATGTGGATTACACGATGTACAACACAGGGCTACAGGGCTGTTTCTCCTGGGCTGGAGCTGCAATCAACGCAGAGGGCAAAATCGTACAGGTCAGACACCCACCTGGAGCGAGGGGGTGGGGGGGTCACTGTGTGCTTGCTGCTGGCCCACACTTCACTGGTTGGGAAGGGGTTGTGTTATTGTCACAAGATGGCTTCGATCACGTGTTTGTGTGTGTGTGTGTGTGTGTGTGTGTGTGTGTGTGTGTGTTTGTATGTATTCATTCACAAGAACACACTACAAACATACACACACTTTGTCTCTCCCTCTGGCTACAACTTCCAGTCCCCCTTCATGCTGTTTGTTGCCCTGCACACCCCATCTGTGCAACTTTGTACAGCATAACTAGCAATAACAAAATGGGTTATTTCTTTTTCTAAATGTCAACATGCTCAAGTTCTGCGCAGGCTGCTGTGATCAGGGTGTATGTGTCGCTTGTTTCTTAGACTGCTTGGAGCCATTTCTTAGCTAAAATGTATTTTATGTCACTTTACTAGAATGTACAACTTGGTGATTCCCCCGCACCCTCAGCCACTCCAAGTCCTGCTTGCTTGCTAAGCCAACTGTTCTGTCTGTAATCTAAGTTATATAAATTGGTTTTGCAGAAATTCCTCGATTTAAAGGACTTGGTAGCCAGTCCTGTCACTCATCACACAATCTCTGGTTGTTTGCTTTTGAGGAAATTGCAAACTTTTCCCAATAACCTTTCAACTAATTCAGACTAACAGATTTGCTTCCTTTTTTTATTTCATGTGTTGTGCCTGAAAATGGTCAAATTGTTTGCTTAGCACACCAACCCGCTAACCAAAAACTAAATAAATAGTGCAGGACTACAGGACTAGGTCCCCATCCCAAGATTTGGTAAAATCCAGACTGCCAGACTGGACCATAGCCGAATCCGTAAAAACAGTGATCACTGAATAACTGGATCAGCCACAATGGGAGTAACTTGCAAGGTCCAGTTGTTTACGCCATTCCAACTGGTCCATTTTTGTCTGTCCATTCCAGATTTTTTTTTAGGGACAAGGTATGGGTAAAATCTAGGTTGCCGGCCCCAAACCAGACCTTTGACTGTTGGTGTGGTCCAAGTCCAGCAGTTTTAATTTCTCCCATACCGTCACCCTACATGAAGTCTGGAACAGTTGGATTGGATGGAACAAAATAGTAAAAAAATGGACAGACTGGAGTGCATGTTATGCCCAGTCTGGTATTTTACCGTTTTGGTTCCGGTCCATGATCCAGATTGCACCCATTCCCCCACCCAACTAACCCAGCATGAATATTTTAAAATGCATTCATCAGAATTCCTTTACACACAGGCACACTCACACAGTTTGATTTTTACCCTGCTTAAGAGAAAAATTGAATGTTGCAGGTTATGAAATAGAGCGTTTTTAAGGAGACCTAAAGCATCTCTGCTTTACAGTCATTACCTAAATCTGGTTTGTCTAGACACGTTTCAAAGTAATCCTAAATGCAACATCAAAGGCCGGGCTCCTTTGTATACACGCCCCTGTGAGGTGCTCTGTTGGAGCTGAAAACCACTTCAACTTCTGGCTGTGTGGTGTAATCTGGGGCTGAAGTATATACAGACACCCACCCACCCACCCTAGGGAGACAGGCAGATAGAGAGAATTTATTATTGGGCTAGTGTGTGTCTGGCATTATGAAAATGGGTGCAGGAAGGGAATAACTTTTCAAAACTATTTTGCTAGCTACAAAAAATTTGAGCGAACTGGAAATTTGTGCTGCATCAGTAAGGTTTAGGAATCAGGGCTGTGCAGGTCAGTTATATTTGTGTCTCTGGTATGTGTATTTATTTGCATATTCATCTTTGAGAAATGTTTTATGCAGTATTTCAGATGTGTTTCTGTTGTCAATAATTGCACAAAACTAGTGGTCTGAGAAGCTTCAATAAAATATGCATTTCTGTGATGAGTTGTAGTAGTCATCTGTGTGTCACAGCCCTAGCCAAGGTCAAATGCTAATTTATATAGTGTAACAAATATTTAAGAGGCTTGGTGTCAGTTCAATGCTTCACTGCCATTCCTATTATGCATCTCTCTAACTCCTGCACTACCAATGCCAGTGCCAGCAAGCCAACATTCGGCATTGACAAATGATTGTTTCTATCACCGCCGCTCTCTTCCAGGTCCAGCTCTCACTGCCATGGCTGGTTCAGGAAGATTGGAGGTTCACATCATGCACATACGTGAATGCATTCCATGCTGTTATACCATCAATGTGACATACTCATGATGATATAACATCATGATGTCACATTGATAGTACAATAACCCTGTGAATCGATTGAATTTAGTTAATAATCAAGGCCACTGATTTACGGTGATTAAAACAATTAAATTCCGTTTTCAAGACTTAAGATTCCAGAATTTCACCGGTGATTATTACTCTAATTTTCGGATTTTACCGGGATTCTTTCATCATTTTTTAGTATGTGCATAAATAATCAGAATTAAAGAAGGCTTAATATACAGAGCATTAAATGAAGCAAACTGAAAATAGTACAGGAAGGAATTAAAAGAAAAACATACTTTTTTATAGATGTATTGATCTGATAGAAAATGCCAGATTCCATGAAATCTTCGTTTTTACCGGTTTTCAAGCAGCCCCAATTCCGGAATTTTACCGGATTTTCCGGTAAAAACCGAAAAACAGTGGCCTTGTTAATAATGTTCTACCACACATTATAAACACATTAATCTATCTAATAGTAGTATAAACATAGTTAACGTTTGCTATTGTGCTTCCCCCCTTATCAACAGCAACTTTTTTTTAAAGTCTAATAGTTTTAATAGCTAAAAAATAATTTGCTAGTTGTTGTATAATAAAATTAACCTTCAGATGTCATTAAGACTATAGTCAAATCCTCAGGAATTGATGACAAAGTTGGCAGTATAGGACTCAGCCATGTTTTCCTGACATTGTTGTACCATGGGCACTGTACTAAAACATGCTCCAAGTCTTTAGCATCACTGGAATTACAGTTACATTTTTTACTGGGGGCATCAGAATCTTTAACAAATCTAGCTAGCTATATATTACATCTGAAAGTTTCAAACCTACAGACAAAATATTTATTCTTTTTTCTTGTATTGGCAATCACATTAAGGTGAATCTATAACCGTACCATGCATCATTTTTAATATACCATGGGGAAAATTCAAAATGTCTGATCAATTTAACATCCTTTACTTAATTTTGACCCCTGAATTTATTTTTAATATATTTTTTGTATCTAATACTGAGAGTAATATTCTTGCTCACATAATTCCACAGATATTTCAACCCATATTCCTGGAGTAGAAGTATAACATTATTCAGCCAGATGGATGGTTTACAGTCCAGTTCTATCCAACTGAGTTTTTTTTCCTCAGGCATAATTTTGAGATCCTATCTTCAGCCGTCCTTGCCAATTTAAGCCAATAATTCACGTTATCTAAATTTGACAGAGTTTTGAAGCTGTCCAGACCTAATGCAGCCCTTAGATAGCATCAAATGTTAAATTTATTTAGGCCTGTGGCAGATCTAAACAATTATGATGCTATTTTCTCAACCGCATCAATCTTTTGTGGTCCCTAAAATTCGCTAGCATATAATGTTTGTGCATTAAACTTTGCAGAGATAATATGTCCTATGGGCTTTGTGCTATTTCCATCAAATTGGTAGTTGAATTTCTTGAAGCCCTGTAAAATATGACTAAGCTTGATCTTATACATAGTTATATGTGTAGACCAAGGCCCTGATTCTCAAAACGTTGCCCAGGCACAAACCTTGGTTTGCATGAGTAGACTGGGTTTTGTACCAAGCTGCTATTCACAGAAGCCCAGTTTGTGTACTCAAACCGAGTTTACGCTTGGGCAAAGTGTAGAGGGTGCACAATACAAATGAGGGGGAAGGGACCAGAATGTCAGCAAAGTCCAAGTAACAGAGAATTTGCTCCATGCAAGGACCTTCTCTGCAGTCCTCTTGCATGGAACAAATACTGTTGACCAAGACCTTGCCTTAATCTGCGCAACCCTAGTGGCTGGCAGAGGAACTGCGTTGACCCCCCTGCCTGACCCACAGCACACTAGTTCCTGGTGTCCAACAGTCCCTCCCCTCAACCAGTCCCTCACCTGATGTATGACAAGTGTTTCCCTGGTGTCCAGTTGTCCCCCTCCACCTGATCCCTCAACCACTGTATGACAAGTGTTTTCCTGGTGTCCAGTGGGTCCCTCCCCCACCCGATCCCTGCATCAATGTATGATAAGTGTTTCCCTTGTGTCCAGTTGTTCCTCCCCTCACCTGATACCCTGCCCAATTAAGAAATGACTGTTTACCCTGGTGCCTAATGGACCCTCCCCCCATCCAATCCCAGTCCCTGGTTTGACAAGCCCCCCATGGTAATTGCCAGACCACCACTGCCGTCTGGGATTTCCCCATCATATAAGCCATAGAAGTCATATATGTCATAGCTGTCATATGTCTCCCCCAAAAAAACAGACCCGGCCCCATTCCCATACATTGATCTTTGCCCCCCCAGCCTATCACTCTTTGGTAGTTAGTGACCCCCTTCCTCCCACGGCACTGACAACCTTCCCAAGTCTCCCATACCTGACCATTTAAGCCCCTGGTTCACTGATCATTTGGCACATGGGGATTGCAGCATTCCCCAACTGGTGATCAGAAATTTCAATCCCGAGTGCCAAATGTCACAAGTTAGACCAGCTCTTTCCTGGTCTAACTTGCAGCAGAAGTCCTTCACTCAGCTCAGATACTCATGCTTGGATTTAGAAACAAGTAAAAGCAAACAGAACAATCCAGCACCAAGTGAACAGTCAATATCCAACTTTTAATGAAAGAGGCTTTAAAAGACTTTCAATATAGCAAAATGGTGCCACGCAGTGCAGAGCTCACAGTAACTCAACTTGGTTCACTTCAAAGAGCTTATGTGGATTTTTACTGTTTACTCAGTGCTGGATTGTCCTGGTCTAACTTGCACTACTTGGGGGACCCTTCTTATGGGGCTTGTGCCAAATCTTCGATGCAAGCTACCGTAAAATGAGGAAACTGTTGCAACTGTACCCGATGTACTAAAATTGGGTGCAGTTGCATCAAAAGGGTCTTGCGCATCTGCGCAAAAATAAAACAGGTTTGATGCAATCCCTGCATCACCCTTTGAAAATCAAGCCCCAGGACTTTAATCTGGCACTGATTTCTCTATGCCTCAAGTTGAGGCACCTGAATAGGAATGCTGATATCTGCACGAGGGTATGCAAAGAATAACATATATCACATAAAAATGCAGTGCACACTTCAAGACTAAAGGCAAAAGTGTTATTTAATATATTGCCAGATTATACCAGAATAGAGAAAAAAGCACCCTGAAAGAATGCAAGGAATGGCTTGGGTTGATTCATGCCCCTACTAAATTTACTTCACACAATGCAGTGTGGGGCACATAACAAGCTCCCCAAGTCTGTGGCATTCTCTGCATCCTCCTCCACCAATGCCAGTGTTTGAGTTTGGGAAGCAGTCAGTCACTGAAGAATGTGCACAACAATTATAAAGATGAACTACCCTGATCCCAGCAAGGATCTGAAGATGAGAACACCTTGTATTGAATGATAATGTGAGTCTGGAACTGTGATTCCTCCTTTTAGAAATGACAGGTATTGAAGCGGCAGTGGGTGGCACTTGCTATGCCGGTGAACCAGGTTTGTGTTCCAAGACCAGAGCATTGATGTAGGCCTGCAGGTGGAGAACCGAGCACTCTAGAGGAGGGTGGGTAGTGGCTTCCACTGTTTGCAGCTGAGTAACCACAGGTGACCAAGTAGCAGGAGCATCAAGGGAAGGGAGGATGTGCTTCTGGTGGGTGTTTCCAGCTTTCAGGCACATGTGTCTCTGTCCCCTTGAGGGAGGTGTCTTGAGCAAAATCTGGAGTAAATAGGGGTAGCATGATGAGCAGATGACACTCTTACATCTCACCTCCTCAGCAGGGTGGCAAGGGTCTTAAGGCCCACCTGTCTCCTCCTCTCACCACCACTCCAAGTATTGGTTGAGCCCCAAAGTAGAAAAGGCATGGGATTATGTCGCCACTAAAAACAGCACGGCAATAAATGCCACAAGCAAAATGCCGCAGTCTCACATAACGTCGGACAAAACACTGACCCGACAACTACAGAGAACAGCCATTGAAAATAATGGGACCTCTTTATTTTTGTGGGATGCTCTGCCCCAAGCCCCCTGGACTATAAATAATCATCTCCAAAGGGGTGTGGACTTTGGGGATGGAGAGAAACTTGTGAGGGGGGAAAATTCATTTAAAAAAAAAGTAGCAACACAAGGAGACCTGGGGGGAACTGAACCGTGTTTCTAGGTCTCAATCCCTGCTGTGTGCTGGTGCCTTAGCCACTCCACCACAGGAGCAATTGACCAGGCACCACACCATATGGCAACTAGAACCAAACAGTTTAAGCACACAGTGACAGGGATAGTGGTAATTCCCTACCACTATTATACCCCTGTCACTCTAAATGTTTCTGCACTTTACACAGCTCGATTGTTGCTGCAGTTTTAGTAGCACTATATTGACCCAGTACCACAGCCATAGTACTACTGCTTGTGATGCTGACAAAAAAAGTTTGGGAATGAGCCCAGAGCATCAGAGGGCCAGCCAGGGGAGGAGGATCGAGCAGCCACACAACTCCTCTCTTCCGGAGATGGAGAATTGTGGAATCTGGAATTCACCTGACCCCAAGCAGGAGCTTGGGACCACATATGCAGTAGGAGGGGGGAGTGGCAGACATCCATGTGCTGTGCATGAAAGCATGAACAGCAGCATGCTGATGCCATTGCATGTCCACTTCCCTGGGGCAACCAAGTAAAGTCGAAAGCAAGTGACAGAAATGATGCCCTGTTAGTCCCCCACATCTGCTCTGGTTCTGGTCTGCCTGCACCTGGAGCTCCCAGAGCACTACCTCTGCCAGAGCTGTCTAGATTGAATGATTCAGTTGCTGAGGAGCACATGGCAACCCCATCCTGAGGGATGCAAGCCATGAGTGCCTGACTCTAGTAGGTGGCCCGGGAGCCTGGCATCAGGAAGGAGGACTTGAGAAGGACAGGAGGAGGTGCTGCAAGGGCCGAAGGATGCCCTGCCACAGGGCAGAGAAGGAGCGTAAACATGATTGAAAAAAAACTCCAGAAGAAGTGGTGGTTGGGTGTTAATTGTTTGGTCTAGAGGTCAACCCTCCAGAGGGAGAGGATATGAGCAAGCAGATGGCATAAGAAGTGCTGTTTCCCAGAGTGAGGTGCAAAATACAGAGAAAAAAGAAAATATGTGCTGTCCAGGTAGCATAGTGGCAATGCATCCACTCACTACTCTGGAGACCTGGGTTTGAGAATGGCCCCGGTGGCAGGGGCTGGCCAGTAAGGAGCGATGAGTGTCCCACAGGACTGCACTTCTCTTTCAGGGATTGGGGGGGTCTATGTTGCTGTTGCTAGCTTTGCTTGTAGAGCAGAAAGCAGTTAACTAAAAGAAACTACTTTTTTTATTAATTTAACACATATATCTCAGCAGGAGTCAGTGTCTGTTGAGATTAAGCAAACATATACTTTATTAGAAGTAGAAGGGGTCTTATTTAGGTTTAAAAAAAGAATGAAAAGAAAGAAAGTCAGTGTGTGTTCTGTGCTGGGAAGGGTTCTGTAACAGTTTACTTTGCTAAACCAGTAGGAGGAGAGAGAGCTTAATTGGGGGTGTGGCTTAGACACTATAAAAGCAGGTGACTCAAATTACAACTTCCTGTTGCTAGCCTTTTTACTTAGTAATTGCCCTCCATACCACCCCTCCACCCACCCACCCTAAGCCAGTTCTACTTTTATAGCCACTGGATTTGACTGTCAACAGGAACTTCCTGTTTGGCAGTAGGAAGGGAAGGATCATAGAGAAACATTGGTTTTGTCAACCCTAAAGGAAAAAAGTAGCTCACTCTCCCCCCCTAGCTGTTGGTGGTCTGACACTGAGCAAGGAAGAAGGAGGCTACTGAAGAATATAGGAAGTTATTGTCCCAGAACAGGAAGGGTGAGAGTTGTAAGGAGAGGAGAGAGTAAGCATACAGGAGAGGGGACACAAAATAAGACATGATAGGAGTGGTGCAGTGCAATGGCTGTGGGGCAGCAGTGTTCCGGGAGACATTCTGGAGGCTGCAATGCTGCCCTATTTGCAGACACCTCTCTGGTCTGATGGAGGAGGTTGCCCATCTCCAGGCTGACCTGGCTAGGATTCGTGAAACCTCCTCCCCCACATAGGGACCACCAGGGCCAATGCCACTACCTCAGAGGTTGCCAAGAAAGAGGAGAGGCTGGACCAGGGTGGGCTCAGGGAGGGAGAGGGTGTTGGAACAGAGTTGCATGCCTCCAGCTGTACCTCTCCACAATTCATTCACTCTTCTGGTGGATAGTGGTTCATCTATGGAGGCACCTGCAGTGGAGACCAAGGAGGATGCTGGGAACCTTCACAAAGAAGACCCACAGGAGGGTGGCATGAGACCCCACAGGGGAAGGAAACAACTCCTGGTGGGGGACTCAATCATTAGGGGGGTAGAAATGGGGGAGGAAAGGGAGAGGGAGGTAAGGTGCCTGCCTGGAGCCATGGCTTGGCGGGACAGGAAGCGAATCCTCAGGATCGTGGGAGCAGCTGCATGAGGGAGGGAGCTGGATGTCATTGTCCACCTAGGGACAAATGACCTGGCTAGGAATGGGATCAGAGCAGTGCAAGAGGAGTTTGTAGAGTTGGGGAGGGGCCTTAGACAAGTAGCACATACAGTAACCTTCTCGGAGGTGCTGCCTGTCTATGGCAAGGGTGATGCTAGGGTACTCTTCACCAGGGAATTCAATGAATGGTTGAAAAACTGGTCTGGAGCTCAGGGTTTTGGCTTCATTGGGGACTGGGGAGCCACCTGGAGGGATGCAGACCTATACTGGTGTGATGGTCTGCATCTGTCCAGGGGGAACCAGGATCCTAGGTGAGAGGTTTAAATGCTTCATTGGCAAGCATTTAAACTAGCCAAGGGGGGAGGCACTGAAAAGGAGCAGGGAAATCCCTGCCTCCCCCCACAAACAACAGTAATTAGTGAGGTAAACACGAAGGTAGAGAAGTCATTAGAGAGCAGAACAGAAGTAAATGTAAAAAAAGGCAAAGGCAGTAAGGAAAGGAATGGGGCTAAAAGGGGTAAGGTCATCAAAAAGTGGAGGGTGATGAGTACCAATGCCCGTAGTCTGTGTAACAAGCTCCCTGGACTAGTGGCCTTGATGGAAGAGGGTTGCCTGGATATTGTGGCAGTCAGAGAAACATGGTACACAGAGAACCATGACTGGGATGTCAACATGCCAGGATACGCAATCTACAGGAGGGACAGGGAGGGTAAAAGAGGAGGAGGAGTAGCTCTTATGTAAAGGAAGGGATCAAAGCAACAGAACTAAAGAGTAAGCAGGGAGCAGATGAGACACTCTGGGTCACCCTGGAGACAGGAAATGGCACCACAATCCACATGGGGGTTGTATACAGACCCCCATCTCAGGGGGAGGGAATGGACAAGGAAATGATAGAAGGCTTCCTTAGAATGGCAGAAAAAGGGGAGATATTGTTGATGGGGGACCTGAATATGCCAGATGTTAACTGGAGCACCTTTGCTGCAGGCACATCCAAGAGCAGGGTCATTCTTGATGCCCTACAGGGGGCATGCCTCAGACAGCTAGTATTGGAACCCACTCGGGAGGGAGCAATCTTAGACCTGGTACTCTCAAATGGGGATGGAGAAAGAATCTCAGATTTTGAAGTGGGTAGCCATCTGGTAACAAGTGACCACCAAACAGTGTGGTTCACGATAAACACAGCCATACAATCAAGCCATACAAAAGCAAGAGTATTGGACTTTAGGAGGGCTGACTTTGGGAAAATGAGAGAGTGCCTCAGAAAAGCACTAGCAAACAGACAAGAAGGAGGGGTGGAGGAACAATGGAGAGTAATCAAAACAGCCATCACTGAGGCAACAAGTCTTTGTGTAAAGCAAATCAACAAAACACAATGAAGGAAAAAAACGCTATGGTTCTCAAAAGAGGTGGCAGGGAAGGTTAAGGAGAAAAGGATAGCATTCAGGAAATAAGGAAACACAGAAGGAGAAGGACAGAGAACTTTATCAGTTAAAGCAGAAAGAGGCTGGGAAGGCAGTCAGAATAGCAAAGGCCCAAACCGAAGAAAGGATAGCCAACTCTGTTAAGAAGGGGGATGAGACGTTTTAGAGGTATATTAGGGAGTGAAGAAAGACCAAAGGAGGGATATAAACAGTGTCAGTGGCTCAGTAGGCAGCACACTCGCCTCTGAGGCCGAGAGATCAGAGGGCTGTGGGTTCAGTTCCCACATCTGGCACTTGGGTTAATATCCCAGTACTGACACTGTAATGCAGCATGAGAGGGGTGCTGCATTTCTGAGGTGCCGTCTTTCGGATGAGACGTTAAACCGAGGTCCCATCTGCCTAGATTGGTGGTAGTTCAGGTGGATGTTAAAGATCCCATGGCACTTATCGAAAAGAGTAGGGGAATTTCCCCGGTGTCCTGGCCAAATTTCCCTCATTTCACTAAAAATACCACCAACAGCTTAATCTGGTTCAAGGTCAGTTGGCATTCATCTGTATCCCCCTCCCCCGGGTCGTGCCTGAAAATAGGCAGGATTTGTCTAGTGCACTTACCCGGTCAACAAAAGCTAAATAAATAAAACTGAGGCTTAATAAAGGGGAGGGAATGTGGGTAGAGGGTGACAGTGAAAAAGCAGGGATACTGAATGAATATTTCTGCTCAGTATTCACAAAGGAAGAGGAGGGGGAGGTACCTAAACCAAACAAGAGAAGCACTCTGAAGACGAGGGTCGATACCAGTCCATTTACAGAAGAAAGAGTTCTGAAAGAACTAATAAAATTGAAGGTGGACAAAGCAATGGGGCCTGATGGGATTCACCCAAGAATTCTAAAAGAACTAAGGGTAGAACTCATGACACCACTGACTACTGTCTTTAACAAATCATGGGAGGATGGGGTGGTACCTGAGGACTGGAGGAGAGCGGATGTGATTTCTCTTCACAAAAGTGGGAGCAGGACAGAGGCAGGAAACTACAGACTAGTTAGTTTGACCTCAGTGGTAGGTAAAATGGTGGAATCACTTCTGAAGGAAAGAATTGTTGAGTAACTAGAGGCCAGTGGGGCACAGAACCCAAGACAGCATGGATTCATGATGGGAAGGTCGTGTCAGACAGATCTAATAGATTTCTTTGACTGGGTGACCAAAGTAGTAACCAGGGAGGGCTGTGGACATGGCTTACCTAGATTTTAGCAAGGCATTTGATACAGTCCCACACAAAAGATTAATACACAAGTTAGCCAGCCTTGGAGGGGTCCCAAGGTGGTAGCCTGGATAAAAATTGGCCAGACAACAGGACCAAAGGGTAGTAGTAATGGAGTCCACAGTGAAGAAAGGAGGGTTACTAGCGGGGTACCGCAAGGTTCAGTACTGGGACTGGTCCTTTTTAATGTCTTTATAAGTGACATTGCAGAGGAACTGGAAGGAAAAGTATGTCTCTTTGCAGATGACAAAAAGATCTGCAACAGGGTTGATACACCAGATGGAGTGGAAAGGATGAGAAGGGACTTGGCAAGGTTGGAGGAATGGTCAAATGTATGGCAGCTCAGATTCAATGCAAAGAAGTGCAAGGTAATGCACCTGGGAAACAAAAACCCAGGGCAAGAGTACACAATGGGGGGTGAGATACTGACAACAGTAAAATGGAAAGGGACCTGGGGGTAATTATATCAGATGACCTAAAGATGGGCAAGCAATGTGAGACGGCAGTAAGGAAGGCTGGGGGGATACTGGGATGCATAGGGAGAGACATCAAAAGTAGAAAACAGGAAGTTGTTATCCCTCTGTACAGACAGTTGGTGAGACCCCATCTGGAGTACTGTGTGCAGTTCTGGAGACCCCATCTCCGCAAAGACATAGACAGAGTGGAGGCTGTCCAGAGGAGGGCAACCAAAATGGTGCAGGGTCTGCACCAGAAGACATACGAAGAAAGACTAAAGGAGCTTAATATGTATACCCTTGAGGAAAGGAGGAGAGGGGACATGATAGAAACTTTCAAGTACCTCAAGGGAATCAACAAAGTCCAAGAGGGTGGCATCTTTCAGAAAAAGAGATGTGCAAGAACAAGGGGGCACAATTTGAAGATAGTGGGGGGACGGCTCAGAGGTAATGTGAGGAAGTATTTTTTCACAGAGGGAGTTGTGAATGCATGGAACAGCCTTCCTGAGGAGGTCGTGGAGTCAAGAACAGTGGGGGAATTCAAGAATGCATGGGACAGACATAAGGCAGTCCTAGTGGGGGGTAGGAGGAAGTAAGCTGTTGGTTAATTAGGATCTGCAGCTTATCTGTTAGGTAGGAAAATGGGCAGACTAGGTGGGCCAAGCGGTCCTTATCTGCCGTCAAATTCTATGTTTCTATGTTTCTATCATAAGCTGCTTGACCGCCACCCAGTGGAACTAGGTGATAGCACAAGTGGAGGCAGAGGAAGGATTCTGGGAGCTGCCACTAGACACTAATATGCTGTCACATACCATGGGACACACACATGTTATAACACTGAATTGTGGCAAGCACCAAAGGAAAAAAACACCTCACATCAGGCTGCCAACTGACCCTCCACAGACCCTGCACCCTGACCAAGCACCAGCTCCCAGATCAGATCCTGACCTGGTCATGGAAATTACTCTCCCTTGGGACCCTGCCATGGGGGGGGAGCCAAGGAAGAACAAAGAAGGCTAGGTAAGCACTTGGAGATGGTGGGTGATGGGGCTGTGGGGGAGGGGTGTCGGTCAGATAGGGACCACAAATGTGGTAGGAAATATGAACCCAAGGTTGGAAAAAAAAGAAAATATGGATGCCTGGATGTGGGGAGTCTGGAGTCCTGGGGCAAGGAGTTATTTACACACTGTTATGGTAGTTGATTGGAATGTGATAATTGCAGATGAGGGAGGGGGTACGTAAAGTGACTGGGGCAGTGTGGCGGGTGTTGGACTTTTTTCATGTTTTCACTATGAAATGGACTTACTTCATACTTTGTGAAGGACAGAAAGCATTGAATGTAGTTTTTGAATAATAATTGGACAATAAATGATCTCAGCCATGGAGACCTCTTTTTATGCATGGATTCACACTTGTGATCACTTGTTATCTAATATGTGATAAGACTTGGCAGAGACATGTATTAATAACTTATCTGGAGGGCATTACAATCTTGGCAATGCTGGCCTTATTCTGTGAGAGTTCTGGCTTGGGATTCACTGTTACATTCTTGCTTGTATCTTGAGAACCTCTTATCTAATTATGATCAAATGTTCTGCAGGCATCACCTTACTGTATTTCTTCAGGATATTACAGTCTGCCATGGTGGTCTAATAATGCATTCTGTTCTGACTTGTAATTCCTGTGCACATTTTTGTTTATCTAGTGTCTTAAAGGATACCTAAACCCATACATTTAACATATTTATTTTCTAAGATCTTGCTTCTTAGCCCTTTAAAGGAAAGGCAGCAATTTATATTTGTGCCAAATAAATGCAGTTTTGTAGCATTTAAAAAAATGTAAACAACTACCTCTTCTGTTTCAGATCTCCCTACTTCAGTGCCAACATGCAGTGTGATGGCGTCAAACAGGAGAGAGTCCAAGCAGCATGAACAAGTGCTGTAGCTGCCCCTCAAACAAAGAGACACTGTTCTCCCCTTATATTGCTGCCAATTTGTTACTAAGGTTAAAAACCATCACCTAACCTATGTATTATGCATACTAATATGTAAGTTAAGTAATAATATTTTAAGTTTGCAACTCTCTGTACATGTAAACAAATGCAGCATTCACACCCGTATTCACACAACCCGTCCCAATAGTCAGACGGTGCCAGCCTCCTTGAACATCTGTCCTTACCCTAAATGTTCAAGTCCTCCTGGACCTACTTTACCTGGTGGTCTAGTGGGGGAACCAAGAGACACTGAAAGATCATAGTGACACAAAGATTTGTTGCATGCAGACACAACCAGAGCTCACCACCTCTCCTGCCCCATTCTGGCTTTAATGCATTGTTTTGTAGATGTACGTGCTAAATTCCCTTGCCATGCCCCCGTTTGAGTGTAGATAGATAGATAGATAGATAGATAGACAGACAGACAGACAGATAACATACCTGGTGATCCAGTGGGGGAATCATGACAGTCCTTATAGTCACAGTTCCACGAGGATCTGCTGCCTACTGCTGCAACCGGAGCTCATGGCCACCTCCCCCTTCCTGAAGCCCAGACCTGGAATTATCAGACTCATCTCCAAATTCCCCTGGAAAGGAAACTGACACAGTTCTAAAAAGATCACGGTCCAACAAAGATCTGTTGCTGACTAGTTGTTGCTGGTGCCACAACCCAGAGTTCTAGACCATTCCTTCCTAGTTGGAAACTGCACCTCTGCCTTGATTGATTATTTTGTCTCAAACGATCAAGAATCTGTTTGTTTTTTTCACCAAGAAGACCAAAATTAACTTAATTGTAAAATGTCTGGGGACTTAGGCACTTTAAATTAAAGAATCAATAAAGGCAAAGGGTGCCATTTCCAGCTGAGAGGGGTGCAGTCTGAGCTCCAGTTGTGGAGGCACCGGCAGCAATAACAACAACAGCGGATCTTCATGGGACCATGATCTTTAGGAATCTCTTGGTTTCCTTTCCACCACTAGACCACCAGGTATTTTTATATTATATTTGCAAGCAGGGACATGATGAAGGAGTTCAGAGATGAGTCTGATAAATCCAGTACTGGGACACAAGGAGGGGGGAAGTGGCTGAGAGCCCCATTTGTGGAGGCAGGCAGCAGATACTTGTGGAACTGTGACTGTAAGGACTGCCATGATTTTCCCCACAGGACCACCAGGTATTTTATATCTGTCTGTCTATCTATTTATCTATCTATCTACACAAATGGGGACATGGCAAAGAAATTTAACACCGTCTACAGAACATCACAATAAAGCTAGAACGGGGGTGGCAGTAAGTTCCAGCTGTGTTGACAGGTAACACATCTCTTTATGCACAGGACAGGGTGCATCTGAGTAAGGAGGGCACAAGGGTCCTGAAAGACAACCTGGAAAGGTACCTGATTGATCAGCTACATTTAAACTGACTAAGGGGGGGGCAGTAGTAGAACACTCAGCGACAGGTGAGGGGGCCACCGGGCCTCCCCCCAGGAAGGAACCTAAAAGAGGGGAGAGGGCAAGGGGTAGGGATAGCAGAGATAAGGGGGGGAAGATAGTCATAAAGGGAACAGGGGAAACATGGGGCAGGGTTCAAGATGGAAAGTGGTCTCCTTAAATGCCAGGAGTCTGGCAAATAAGACAGCAAACCTGCAGGCGCTGATGGCAGAAGGGAAGGTAAACATAGCTGCCATCACAGAGACCTGGACAACCAAGTACCATGACTGATACCTCGAGATCCCAGGGTACCAACTGCATAGAAAGGATAGAGAAAGGGGGAGGGGGTAGTAGTGCTGTACATAAGGGACAGGAAAATGTGCACCAGGGAAAGGGGGAGGGGGTGCAACCAAAGCCCTATGGGTAGCATTGCAGAGTGCAACTGGAAAGAAGATTCAAGTGGGACTGGTGTACAGACCTCCATCACAAGGCATAGAGCTGAATAGGGAGCTGGGGGACCAGATTAAGCAGGCAGGAGGGAGAAGGAACCTTGTAATCCTAGGTGACTTTAATCTGCCAGGTGCTGACTGGGGCACCATTGCTACTTCCTGTTGCAGGAAGCAGATCCTCCTGGATGCTATTCAGGAGTGTTTCCTGACTCAGGGAGTTGCAGAGCCAACAAGAGAGGGGGCCATACTAGACCTGGTGCTGTCGGACTGGGAACATGTTCAGGGTGTGGAAGTGAGGGAACCCCTTGCAGGCAGTGACCACCACACAGTGTGGTTTTACACTGACATGGGGAAGGATGTATCTAAGACAAAAACAAGAGTGGTGGATTTCAGGAAGGTGAACTTCTCTAGAATGGGTTTCATGCTGAAGGAGCACCTGGCAAAGCCCAGGCTGCAGATGGATGTGGAGCAGAAATTGGACATCACCAAGAAGGGGTTAAAAGAGGCCACCAACACCAGCATGAAGATTCATAAAAAGAACTCCAGGTGTCGGCGACCCAGCTGGTATAGCAGGAGGGTGACTGAAAAGGTGAAAGAGAAGCGGGAGGCCTTCTGGAAGGACAAGCATACCCAGAAGGAGGAAGACAGAGAGGCTTATGCAGAAAAATCTTGGGAGGCAGAGAGAGAGGTCTGGGCAGCAAAGGCAAGGAAAGAGCAAAGACTAGTGCAGGGGATTAAAGAAGGGGTGAAGGATTTCTTCCACTACATTAGGGAGAAAAGAAGCAGAAGGGATGGGATTGTAAGGATAAAGAGGGAAGGAGGATGGGTAGAAAAGGGGGAGGATCAACTGGAGGCTTTAAATGAATGCTTTTGCCATGTCTTCACTAAGTAAGTGGAACAGCCCATTCCACATGAGAGGAAGGGGTGCCCGTGGGGTACACTATGAGGGGGAGATTGAGGTGGACAGGGTCTTACAGGAGCTAAGTGAACTACAGGTGGACAAAGCACCAGGACCAGATGGTTTACATCCGAGGGTCCTGAGGGAGTTGACTGGGGTACTAGCAACCTTGCTGATGGGCCTGTTTATCACCTCACTGGAGGAGGGGTGAGTTCCACAGGACTGGAGAACAGCTCACATGGTTCAACTCCACAAGAGTGGTCCCAGGGAAGAGCCAAGTAACTACGGGCCGGTTAATCTGACCTCCAGAGTGGGGAAGATAATGGAGACCATTCTAATGGAAAGACTGATGTCCTTCCATGAGGAAAATAGTCTCCAGGACGACAAGCAGCATGGGTTTGTCAGGGGGAGATCTTGCCAAACCAACATGATTAACTCTTTGACTGGGTTACGAGGTCATTGCACAGAGGAAAGGCAGTCGACGTCCTGTACCTGGACTTCAGTAAGATGATCGATTCAGTGCCACATGGCAGGCTGATCAGCAAGCTGAAGGACCTTGTAACTGGGGACAAACTGTTGGTGTGGGTCAAGAACTGGCTGCAGGATAGAATCAGAGAGTGGTGGTAGGTGGGGAACTATCCAAACCTTGGTCTGTAACCAGCAGGGTCCCACAGAGCTCAGTACTTGGACCTGTGCTGT
This sequence comes from Neoceratodus forsteri, assembly GCA_016271365.2. Taxonomy (NCBI): domain Eukaryota; kingdom Metazoa; phylum Chordata; order Ceratodontiformes; family Ceratodontidae; genus Neoceratodus; species Neoceratodus forsteri. Next base: position 1,650,160,397 of record CM057450.1, read on the forward strand.
TCAACATCTTTACTGGTGACATTGCAGAGGGGGTCAAAAATAAGAGCTGCCTCTTTGCGGACGATACCAAGCTCTGTGAGGGGGAGGACACAGTGGAGGGGAGATGGAAATTAAGGGAGGATCTGGCTAGGCTGGAGAAATTGTCAGGCATCTGGCAGTTTGGGGTGCAATGCCAAGAAATGCAAGATCATGCACCTGGGTACCTGGAACCCAGGGGCCAGCTACTGGCTTGGGGGAGTACAGGAGGCAGTCTCAGAGGAGGAAAAGAACCTTGGGGTGATTAACAGTGGAGACATGAAGCACTCTGCACAGTGCTGCAAGGCAGCAGCCAAAGCAAATAAAATGTTAGGCTGCATCATCAGGCAATATCCTCTAGGAGGGAGGAAGTCATCTTGCCACTGTACAGGTCACTGGTGAGGCCGCACCTGGAATACTGTGTATAGATCTGGTGCCCATATCTGAAGAAGGATGTCAAGCTACTGGAGAGGGTCCAGAGGAGGGTGGCCAGGATGATGCAGGGTATGGGGGACAAAACATACGAGGAAAGGCTAAGTGAGCTAAACATGTACTCCCTAGAGGATAGGAGAGAGAGGGGGGACATGGCAGAGACCTTCAAGTACTGTACTACAGGTAATGTTCACTGTCCTTTAAGTTTCACTGTGTTCGCTGATCTAGAAAAAGTGTTAAATTAAAACTACAATGAAATAAAAAAGACACTGTGATTACAATGGTGTTCAATTACAGCTGATCTGCAGAGCACTAAAATTAACAGATGCAAATAAGTTGCCGTAGATGAAAGAGTGAACTTTAAATGGTGTGAACATATTCTGTAGTACAGTACTTTAAGAGAATTAACAGAATAGGACTGGAAGGCATCTTTAACTTAAGGAAGGGGGGTACAACAAGGGGAGCACAGCCTGAAGCTAGTGGGAGTAGATTTAGGAAGGAAATGAGGAAGCACTATTTTACTGAAAGGGTGGTGTCAGGATGGAACGAGTTGCCAGAGGAGGTGGCTGTGGTAAATACAGTGGCTAGTTTCATGGGGGGGGAGGTGGGACAGGGTGAAGAAGAAAATTAGGGTAGCTGTTCCTGGGTGGAGAAGGGGGAAGGTACTGGGGGAGGGACAGTGACTCCAGTGGGAGTATGGGAGGGGCGCAGCTCCAGGAAACTAATTAGAACTGCACACTCGAGCAGACTTGATGGACCACTATGGCCTGTTTCTGCTGGCAAATTCATATGTTCGTAGGTTTGTATCTCTGTGGTACGTGATCTGTCAGTGTCTCTTGGCTCCCTCACAAGACCACCAGGTAAAGTAGGTTCAGGAAGGCTTGGGCATTTATAGTAAGGGACAGATGTTCAAGGAGACTGGCACTGTCTAACTGTGGGGATGGGAGTGTATGAACAAGGGTGTGAATACTACATTTATTTTCACGTATTGTGATTTTCCTTATTGCATGCTTTTTGTTTACAATTGCATGGTTAGCTATATCATTAAAGATCAATGGTAACCATTTTACACATTGTTAAACAAAAGCCTGAATTCAAGTCCCTGTGTCATGAGTAGTGTTTCCTGAAAATGTCATGCTATTTGATTTCGTGGTGTTCTTTTCATTAGCATCTGTTAACTTGTTCTGCACTAACTGAAAACATTCAGGCTGTTTCTGTCCTTCTGACTGAGCCCTGGAGAGTGATGACATCGTATTGGACTAAGCTATTGCTGCAGCAGTACAAGACCCTGCTTGACTGAAGAGCTATAAATTTCCTAATTAGACCAATCTGCAAAATTAATTGTTTGCAGTCCAGGGCTTGTTAGGCAGGGTATGGGGCAGCTGAGTGCAGCTGCCTCAACTATGGCATAGGAGACAGTGGGCATCAGGATGATCTATACTGTTTCTAGTTCTGCATTATGAATTTTTACACAGAAACCATCAATGAACTGAAATTTGTGAGTTCATATAGTACATGTGCCTGAAATAGCAGAGTGTGGCAGACACCTGTTTGTCAATCTGAGAGGAAAAGAATTGTTCTTACATGGACCTATTTATTAAGGCTACATCAAAGACAAACTACTTGTATGAATTAACAAACTTTAGATTTATTTTATATCCACTAAATAAACAACCCAGTGTTGTATAGCCAGAAAACAAAACACAAAGTTTTGATGGGACAGAACTCACAGCTGTGATACAGACAGGCTGATTTCTCAAATGCATACCACTTCAGTTCAGCACTGAAACTCAAATGAGCAGCTTTTTAGAAGAACAAAATGATAGATTTCCAGCTAATTCATCTGAACACATACCAGAGAATGAGTTAGTAAAAACCCTGGACAGCAAGCAATTCATTCTGCAGACTGCTCTATTTAAGAAGTTTACAGCTCTTCAGTCAAGCAGGGACTTGTACTGCTGCAGCAGTAGCTTAGTCCAATATGATGTCATCACTCTCCAAGGCTCAGTCAGAAGGACAGAAACAGCCTGAATGTTTCCAGTTAGCACAGAACAAGTTAACAAATGCTGATGTAAAAAAAAAACACAAAACCAAATAGCATGACGTTTTCAGGAAACACTACTCATGACACAGGGACTTGAATTCAGGTTTTTTTTAACAATGTGTAAAATGGTTACCATTGATCTTTAATGATATAGCTAACCATGCAATTGTAGACAATAAGCATTCAATAAGGAAAATCTAGGTTGTACTAGAGAACAGACTTCAAACTTTGGTCTAGGATCTAATAAGGCAAATTCCCTGGAGGGGGAGAGGGAACTGAACATAAGTAAGAGCTGAGATATTTGCTCTATTTCTTGAAGTAGCCAGTGAGTGTGTTGTGGGAGGAGGAGGAGTAGGTTAGTCTTTCACACACGGCCAGCAGAGACAGGGCGGAGTGCCAAGTTAGAAGTGATGGTTGGGTAGGTTGCCTCTATTTCACAAGGATAGTATGCCTCCATAAGGGCAGCCAACAGCAAGATGGTATCGAGGGTTGGACCTTCAGGTAATAGTGACCTGTCACCTAGAAGTATGAAAATGGGATTGGAAGGAATCTGGAGATGCAGGATTCTGTAACAGTCTCCTTGGACTCCCTTCCAGAAATGGTGACGCTGCTGGCATTGCCAAAGAAAATGGAAGAGGTAAGCACCTGAGGCATTGCATCTCCAACACTGGGAGTGAGGCAAAAGCCTTCTACAGAATAAGAAATCTGGGGTACGGTACCATCAGTGGAGGAGTTTGGCCTGGATTAGTTGGCCTCTGGCATCACGGTATACTGCATGGGCCGCTTTGAGGCAGTTTTCCCAACTCTCTGGAGGGAAGATCACTTGCAGCTCCTTCTCCCATTGGGTCTTACATTTGTCTGTGGTGTTGGGTTGGGAATCCCTAATAGTGTGATAAATTCAGCCTGCCACCCCTTTGGCTCTGAGTGGTGCATGCAGGCATTGTAGTCAGTCCCATTCCTTTTGGAGGGTGGGATGCTGCTGGAGGAATTGTATAGCACTACATATCTGCAAATATCTCAAAAATTCAACTCTGGGGATCCCAAACATGGCATGAAGCTGCTGGAAGGAAAGCAGGTCATTGGATTTTGGCACTGAAATATCAGTAGTTGAGTGTATCCCCCGCATTTATCCATATTTTCCAAGCTAGTGGTACCATCCCTACCTGAATGTCAGGATTTCCCCAGTGAAATTTCTTCCATCTACCTAGAGAGGTGAGAGCTCCCCTGAAGATCGTCCTTTCCTGATTGGTGGTGAGAGGACCTCTGGATTTGGACTTGTGAAATTTCCCCCGAAATGATTTTGTTTTATACATTTTTATGTTTATTTATGTTAATTGTATTTTCTTTCTCTTTTCCTTTTTTAGTTTTACGTTAGTTATTGGTGGGAGGGTTAAAAATAATTACTATACTTATAGGATAGCATATTACTGTGTATTGATTTACTGTATTCTTTCTTTTAAGGTTTTGGTTTGTTTGGGTTTTGTTTTTGAACAGTTGAATAGTGTGAAGAAGGTTCCTTGTTTTAAAATGTGTTAGTGTTTTACCTCCGCGGCCATGCGCTATTCGTCCTCTGCTCTTTGTGCCCTCTGCCCTTTTTCTCCTCCCCCACTTCAGTTTACAATTTACCTGCACTGTAGGGCACTGGATATTGCACGGAGGAAGTGAGGGGGGGTTGGGGTGTGAACACCAGGGGATGAATGAGGGGGGCCACCGCATCAGGGTAGTGAGATCCAGGAGACGCCCTGGGGTGAAATGGAACCAGGAGTCTGGCTTGCCATGCCTGATTTCTCTACCCAAGGGCACTACAAATGATGGTAGGTAGGTGGTCCGGGCAGCCCGGGAGGTTCACCCAACTCGGGCGGTGTTATGCAATATTAGGTCCATTAATAACAAGACTACAATTATTGCAGATCTAGTTAAATCTGTGGACCTGGCTTGCATCACTGAGACCTGGCTGGATGAGAATTCTGGCCCCGTTTTGGAGGCTGCAGTTCCTGCCGGGTACTCGGTGATACACCACCCAAGATTGGGTTGCAGGGGGGAAGGGTAGCAGTCTGTTTCAAGTCCGAACTTATCCTGACAAATTTACCAGTGGGGGAGATGGAGTCATTTGAATGTACCATAGTGGCGGGTGTAGGCTGTAGGATCATTCTTATCTACCATCCACCAGGTGATGAGAAGCTCAAGCTGTGGACCCTGCAATACGAGCAGACTTGATAGTCCAAATGGCCTCCTTCTGTTGGCTTGTTTGTATGTTCATATGTTCCAGGAAGTGGCAGACTTCATCATCGACATGGTGTTTGAGTCGCCCAGGCTGATGGTCGTGGGCAATTTTAATGCCTGGGTCAACAACGAACTCTTGCATTTTGGTTAGCACTTCCGCCAGCTGATGACATCTCTGGGCTTTACACAAGTTGTTTCCACTGCCACTCACAAACTCTCTTGACTTAGTCTTCCTCCTGGGGATTGAGGCCTTCAATGTGGGGGTGGAACCAGTTGGATGGTCTGATCATTACACTGTGGGGTTTAGTTTTAGCACCCCCCTTTGTAGGCCAACCCTTGTAGAGATGACTCGGTACCACCTTTTGCGAGATACAAACTCTCAAGGCCTAATGGCGGTCCTGGATCTCTCGTCCTTCCCAGAGGCAAACAATGATCCAGAAGCCCTCGTGGTGGCTTATAATTTGGCCATTACAGTGGCTCTGGATATCATTGCTCCTGCCCATGTTCATCAGCTCTCCCTTCGCCCTTGATCCCCATGGTTTGATGGGACTTTGAGGAGATGCGGCGATTGGATCGGTTGGTGAGCTGCTGGCGAAGTCTGCTTTCGATGCCGACTGCCTTAGATTGACAGACCATTTTCAAGTCTATCAATCTGAAATCTCCCGTAAGAAGGCAGAGTTCCTGTCCGGGGAGACTGCAACTGCTCAAAATCAACCAGCTCAGCTGTTCCGAACTGTGGACAGACTATGCAACCCAGTCTGCCTACAAGTTTGGAAAGCGTTTTCAGAAGAAGAGTGTGATGAACTTGCTCAATTTTTGCAAATAAGGTTGCTGACATCAAATCGGCCATTTGTCTAGCACACTGTATGTGCGCTGTGGTAGACCAATGTGGGTTCACATATCTTGGCCATTTTTGGAGTACCTTTGGCCGGCTGGCTTTCATGGATGTCATGCGGATTGTCCAGAGTGTGAGACCTACATGCTGTAGTTTGGATTTGGGGCCCACTACCCTTATCTTGGGTTGTAGAGATGTTATTGGCCCGGTCCTAGCTTGGATAGTCTGGTGCTCCCTGGAGACGGGTGAGTTTCCAAACTCCCTAAAAGTGGCGGTGGTAACACCACTCCTGAAGAAAGCTTCTTTGGACCCAGACTGCCTTGCTAACTACAGACCAATCTTTAACCTTCTCTTTGTGGGGAAGGTGATTGAGAAAGTAGTGGCCACACAGCTGGAGGACCATTTGACCATCCATGCCATCTACGAACCCCTCCAGTCTGGTTTTCAAAAAAAGCGTAGTACCGAGACAGTGCTGATTCGGATGCTCAATGATCTCCTGATGGCTAGAAATGGGAGGAGCCATTATATCTTGGTGCTCCTAGATCTCTCATCAGCATTTGAAACTGTGGACCATGAGGTGCTGCTTGATCGCCTGAGGTTCATTTGTGCACTGTCGGGTATGGTCCTCAAGTGGTTTACATCATTCCTCACGGGGAAGGTCTCAGAGGGTGGTGTCGTTTTTTTTTCCTCCAACCCGGTCCCATTAACGTGTGGAGTTCCTCAGGGATCAGTGCTGTCCCCCATGTTGTTGGCAGAGTATATGCTGCCCCTCGGAGACATTGTAAGAAGGCATGGGCTGAGGTTTCACTGCTATGCTGATGATACCCAGCTCTACCTTTATTTTGCCCCTGATCAGGACGGAGCTGTCTCAGTCTTTAATAACTGTCTTGCCAAAATCCAGGAGTGGATGAATACCAGCTGGCTAAAGTTGAACTCTGATAAGACCGAGGTATTGGTAGTGGATCCTGGTCGCTGGATAAAGAGGTTGGGGGGGGGGCTCGCCCTCTGGGTTATATCTTGGGGGTGAGCCACTCCTAACCTCTGAACAGGTGCGGAACTTAGGAGTAGTCTTTGATGATGAGCTAACCCTGCACTCTCAGGTGTCGGCTGTCGTCAGTTCCTCATTCTACCATCTGAGGAATATCGCCAGGATCAAGCACCTTGTTCCGTCCGACAACCTTTCTACTCTGGTTCACGCCTTTGTGGCCTCGCGTTTGGACTACTGCAACTCCCTGTACCTAGGGCTGCCTGGAGTGGAAATCTGCCTCTTGCAGCTAGTGCAGAATGCTGCAGCATGGCTGTTGATGGGATCCTTGCGGTCCTGTCATATTTTGCCAGTGCTGCGCGGATTGCACTGGCTGCCAGTTCAGTGGCAGATCACCTTTAAAGTCAGTTTGCTGACTTTTAAAGCCCTGCATGGACTTGGCCCGGACTACCTGAAAGAGCTCCTGGTTCCTCACTGCCCAGAACGATCACTCCGCTCAGCCAGCGAGGGGTTGCTAGAGATTCCGAGAGTATGCTTGAAATCTTCTGTGGCCAGAACTTTAATGTATGTGGCCCCCAACCTCTGGAATTCTCTACCCCATTGGTTACCTGAGCACACAACCGTGGAAGGTTTTAAGAAAGCATTGCAAACTTGGTTATGGAGTCAAGCTTATGGCATTTAAATGGACGGAAAGAATTTAAGATTGTACGATTGTATTACTGGATTTTAAGATCTGTTATTGATTATGTTGTTGTTGAACTTTTAATTATGTGATTTTATTCTTGTTAGGCACCTTGGTTTTGAAAGGCGCCATAAAAATAAAGTTATTATTATTATTATCATTAATGTAGTGGAGACCGATAAGCCAGTTTGGCGCAGTGAGTTATTTGCAAACAGCGGTGCCAGGCCTGTTGTGTTTCAAGAATAATATTATTCTTCCCCATATTTTTAGTAATCTAGGGTCCTCAGAGTAGAACCATCCACTGCAGACCAGTTAAATCTTTTTCTAGTGCAACCCACCATGTGGTAGGAACTATTTAGTGGCTTGGACCATCCTGTAGGCCAAAAGATATCCCTGAAACCAAGGGAGTCCCAGACCCCTTTGTGACCAGTGTACTCATAGCTTGGCTTTACTACGTCTGGGTGCCTTATCTTCCCATAATAGCAAACTCATTAATTTTTCAATCCTGCTAAATAATTTATTAGGTACTCTGAGGGGAAGGTTAGAAAATAAATAAGCAAATCTAGGAAGTGCAAACGTCTGGATTGCTTCCACCTTGCCTTTAAGAGATAAGTGGAGCTTGAGCCATCATTGGATGTAAGGTCTAGCACCCACAGAAGAGGGGAAAAATTATGCGGGACTAAGTCAGTTCAGTTGGTGGAGATTCTGACCCCGAGGTACATAAAGTCCTCTTTTGCCTAGACTATATGGGAGCCAGCTCTGACCTCTGACATGCACAGAGCGTTCAGAGGAGAGATAGTGTTGTTTTTCCAATTTAACCACCAGGCCAGATGCAGACGTAAACCTATCCAAAAGAGCCATTATGTGGTCCAATGATTGGGTGGGTTCATAAAAGTAAGGAAGAGGTAATTGACGTACTTATTAACCAAGAAATTGCTGTCTCTGATCATGATGCCCTGTATGTCAATCGAATCCAAGACTTTACTAGTAAGGGGGTCCCGTGCTATCAAGAAAAGTGGGGGAACAGAGGACAGCCTTGTCACATGCCCCTAAATAACATAAATGGCTTAGAGATAGTGCAGTTGGTGAGGTTGGTGGCCATTGGTGTATTATACAGAGTGGAAATCCAACCGCAAAAACATGGGGCAAAACAGTATTCCTTCAAAACCGAGTGTGTATAGTGCCACTCCACTGAATCGAAGACCTTACGGAAATCGACTGCCATAGCCGCCATGGGGGATATGGCCTGACTTGCATGCCATTTAGGGTGAAGGACAGTGCGGATGTTGTCTTCACCCATTTTCCCTTTTCTAAACCTAGCTTGTGATGGGTGAGTGATGGCCAAAAGAGCGCTCTCAACCCTGTTGGCTAAGGCCTTAGCTACAATTTTTGTGTCAGTGGATATTAAGGATATGGGGCAGAAACTGGTGCAATCTAGAGGGTCTGAGGATTTTTGGGGTAACAGGGTGAGCATGGACTCTTTTATGGTGGGGAAGGTGTGCCATTGGAATGGGCAGCTTGCACAGTCTCTTGGAGGGGTGGGATCATTATATGAGGCATTAGTTGATACAATTCACCACCACCATACTGTCCAGGCCTTGGGCCTTACCCTTAGAAACTTGTTTCAGGCCTGTCTTCAGTTCCTCAGCTGTGAGGGGTGATTCCAATTTCTTTCTAAGTATAGCAGGGAACTAGGGTACTAGTGTGGACCCCAAAAAGGCTTGAATTGGGGAGTGGTCTTGGGACCCTTAGGTCAAAGATGAGTACACAGTGCACGCCTCTTAAAACGTACACTGTTAATGCGGACAATTGGTTACCATGGATGAAAAGAGGTGCCCCAGCCCAAACTGTGTCTCTTTGTCTTTTATGCTTGTTTGAATGAACGTTGGAGAATGCTTTTGGCAGACAGAATCTGATGGCTTATTACTGTCAAGTGCATGCAGTTAGCATCCGCTTTTTGCACCTGTTAATTGCTGCTGCACTTAAGCTGCCAAGAGGATGCACTAAAGTAGCAGGCAAGACTAGAGGGATGTTGGGGTGTATTAGTAGGGGTATTGCAAGTTGGAAGAGAGAGGTAATAATCCCTCTTTACAAGAAACTGGTTAGGCCCTATCCGGAGTACTGTGTGCAGTACTGGAGGCCACACCTACACAAGGACATTAACCAAATGGAGGCAGTCCAGAGAAGGGAAACCAAAATGGTGCAGGAACTGCATCAGAAAACATATGAGGACAGATTAACGGAGCTCAGTATGTATACCCTAGAGCAAAGGAGGGAGAGTGGCGATATGATCAAACATTCAAACATCTTAAGGGTATTAACAAGGTGAAAGAATCTAACATGTTTCAATATAAGAAAAACAGCAGGACAAGAGGACACAGCATGAGATTAGAGGGAGAACGATTAAGGGGGAATGTGAGGAAGTTCTTTTTCACAGAAAGGGTGGTGGAAGCATGGAACAGCCTACCTCAGGAAGTGGTGGATATGAATACAGTGCAGGGCTTCAAACAGGCATGGGATAGGCATAAGGGAGCAATAAAGATGAATATGAATAGATAGACCTTTGACAGAGTACAGGCCTATGGCACATTCATAAGGTAGAAAAAATGGGCAGACTGGATGGGCCTTGCAGTCCTTATCTGCCGTCAACTTCTATGTTTCTATGTAATACTATTTTCACTGCTGGTAGCAGTTAGCAATGGCAATGAAAATAAATACTTTGTGTTTGACAAAGAAGGTGGCACTAGTTCAGCAGATTGAATCACTGCCAAAAATGAGTGTTTGAGATTTGGCTGTCCACCTTTCTCTACCGAAATCCACTGTCTCTGATCTTCTGAGATGTAAGGAGGAACTGCTTTCGGAGTGGCATAGAAACCAGAATCCCAACAAGAAAAGAAGAAGAGAGGGGAAGGACGTTGAGGTCGAAGAGGCTCTTCTCCACTAGTTTACCTTGGTACAGGAAAAGGATGCATTAATCAGTGGCCCCTTATTAATAGAGAAGTCCAAACAGCTCACTACAGCATTAGAGAAGGAGGACTGCATTCCAACAGAGGACTGGCTCCAGCGCTAGAAGGCATGGCATAACATATGCTATCGCCATGCCCATGGGAATAAGCTGAGCACCGACAGTAACGGGACTAGTTCTTGGCTCACTGACATCCTCCCAGACCTCTTAGATGGTTATGAGCCTGCCAACATATTCAACGCAGACGAAACAGGCATTTTATTTTTTTGTTGTGTTGGATACGGCACCCTGACTTTCAAGGACTCCATGCCGCAGGGAACAAAAGAGGCAAAACAGCAGCTTTCAGTCCTAGCATGTTGTAATATGTCAGGGACTTAAAAATGTGAGCTTTCGGTCATTGGAAAATCAGCTTATCCATGCTGTTTCTGTAATGTTCACCACCTGGCTTTGCTGTACGAGAATAACAGATCAGCATGGATGACAGTGGACATTTTTTGTGAATAGGTTAAAAACTGAGATCGGAAACTCAGAGGCAAAAAAATTATACTTTTGCTTGACAATTTTAGCGGCCATTCTGACATTGTACGATTAAGGAACATCAGGCTAGTTTTCATACCACCCAAACCACCTCGATCATTCAGCCACTAGATCAGGGTGTGATTTATGCCTTTAAGAAACATTATGTTCAGGCTGTGTGAGAGAGAATTCTGACGGACATGGAAGGGGCTGAAATTAGTGCTGCTGATTGTGTACGACAGATCTCACTGCTAGATGAAGCTACCAACTTTCTGAGGCCAAAAACTGGGACGGTCCATCCTGACCATGCCCCCCCACCTTGTCACTCCCACGGGCACTGCCGCAGACAATGCTGTGCACAGTCAGTTACATTTTGCTGCTTGCTCTGGCCATGCCACCCCACAGTAACTCCAGTAACAAACATTAAAATTAAAACAATACATCGTTCTGCTGCAGCAAGTTCCAAATCATGATGTACAGAAAGTTAATTAGAAGCAAACCTACATTACATTGTGATCAGACATTCAAGCTACATGTATTGCTCCTCCTGACAGTCCCATCCATCCCATTTACACTCATCTCATATGCTGAGTAAACTTCATGTCAGTGACTCCCACCACTGCACCAGATTGTTTTCACACACTTCTCTACAGCTGATTAGGTTCAGGTACCTTAGTTCCCTACTGCCAGTCTCTTCTCTGTCTGGAGTCCCTCTCAGCTGCTGTCAGGCAGACATCAACATGTGCTTGTTTGCACTGCTACCCAGTAATCTAACAGGAAGGAACATGCTCTACTGTGCTCCCACTGACCTGCTTGCAGTACAACACAGGCGCAGGGGTTGAAGTTAAAAACTGCTGTCCAGCCTGAACGGTGCCAAAGTGGTGCTGAAATAACTGTTATTCGCGGATTAGCAGTCAGCAAAAAAAAAAAAAAACAGGACAAAACTGGGACAAGTAAGCAAAAAACTGGGACAAAAGTGACATTTTGCAAAACTTGTGGGGACACTGGGACATGCTGCTTAAAATAGGGACTGTCCTGGGAAAATAGGGACTGTTGGTTGCTTTACTGTTAGATGCAGTGCCCATGATGAAAACGGCATGGGACAGTGTTACTACTGAAACAACAGTGCACTGCTACTGCAAGGCTGGTTTCTGTTTCCCCAATCAGCTAGCCATCAGGGAGGAGGTAAGTGAAGAGATTACACTGCCTCCTATCGGGCTCACTGAAACTGAATTTGAAATTCTCGCCTGACTTGGAGAAAATGATCCAGAGCCTGTAATGGATGATGTACAGGCAGTTGTTGAATTGATGAAGCCAGTCCCTGACCCAAAGACCAACTCTGATGATGATGAAAACAAGCCCCCATCACTGATCACCAGCTCAGAAGTGCGGCAAGCATTAAAGGAGAACTGCCTGGAGAGGTGAAGCCCCAACTGCTGCAAAGATCGGGGCTTCACCTCTCCGATACCCCCGCAAACGCCAGAACAAATAAGTATTTTTTTTTACCTTTTCGCTCATAAATTCTGAAAAAGCTCTGGTGAAGCCGGCATTTTGAAGATGGTGCTCTGGGAAACCACGGGATCTCGCTGGTAATACCGCAAGATGATAACATGGCATTACCTTTATTATAACACTAGCCTTAAATGCGGAAGTAAAAGTATACATATTTTTCTGATGCTAGATATTGTTTGTACTAAATTTGTCTAAATCTCATGGGTATAGCAGGCATACCCATGGGATTTAGGCAAATTTAGTAAAAACGGTGCAAGGCATCGGGAAAATATATATACTTTTACTTCCGTACTTAAGGCTAGTATTATAGTTAGGGTAATGCCACGTCATCATCTCGCGGCATTACCAGTGAGATCCCATGGTTTCCCAGAGTGCCATCTTCAAAATGCTGGCTCCACTGGAGCTTTTTCAGAATTTTACGAGCAAAAAGGTAAAAAAAAATACTTATTTGTTCTGGTGTTTGCAGGAGGGATTGGGAGAGGTGAAGCAGCAGTCGGGACTTCACCTCTCCAGGCAGTTCTCCTTTAACAACACTATGCAGGGCAATGGAGTAGTGTCTGGATGTTGTTCCAGACTGGGATATGCTGGCAAGGATGGAGGCGGACTGGAGGCACTTCACAACAAAAAAAGAAAAGCAGACCACCATTACAGCATTCACTGATCACCAGTCGAGTTCTGAATTGTAACAACAAAAAAAGTCTTTTAGCCTCACAATCACACATTTACATAGCACCTAGCACAAAGCACCAAGCACCAGAAATATTGTATCAAAGTTCTAATAAGTAAAAGTTATGTTTTACTTGAAGTTACCTGATGTTAACTCATGCTTCACCCTGACCCTTCACCCAGATGTGTAACATTTTAACACAGCCCACACTCCTGTCATTCCTTCACCATCAAACATCAAGTCGTGAACCATTACCATACTACACCACCCCAAACAACAACGCAGCATAAAACAACAAACCAAGCATAAACATAAACTGTCACATACTTCAAGTTCGAGTGAAAGCCTCTGGTGTACAGAGGGTTTTATCTTTCTAAGTTTCTTGCAGTTCCTACCATACCCAGCCTGCTGCTAAAATACTCTGACCTATGCTTCCATTGAGTCCAGCTGGGGTGGAGGGCGGGAAACACCCATAATACTTAAAGTAATGTGTGGCAGATCGTGTCAATGTACTACGGACGTCGTTTAGTAGGGACATTTTCCTCTGACATGGATGCATCCGTTAGAAGTGGCTTTGACTGCATCTGCACATATAGTATTGGTGTACCATTTCATTAACTCCTGACAGAGTGGTGATGATCTCCCCTTTGGTATTGCAAAGGGCCAGGATTTGGGATTCAACTTTTTGCTTGCCCAATTTGTAAGTTAGGAGTTTGCCTCTCTTGTCACCAGATTCCCAGTAGGTATGCTTGGCCCGTAGCATTTGCCGTTCAGCTTTGTGATTAAGAAGTATGTTAATCATGTATTTCAGGTCTACTATTAAAATTACAAGCTCGGGCAGGTTGGTTGGTTAACTTGAACTGATCCTCCTCACTTTTTAGTTCCTGTTGTAGCTTATTGAGTTCTTGACCCCTCTGTTTATTTTGTGCATCCGTGTATGAAATAATCCGGCCCCTGAGGTAGGTCTTAAATGCTTCCCACATTATCTCTGGAGTTGTCGCTCCTGTACTATTGATTTTCAAGTAGGCATCTGCCTCTTCAGCAATCCAGGCACAACATTTGGGATTCCTGAGGAGCAAGGGGTTACATCTCCAGTGTGAAGATCTATCCTGTCCACCAAGGGGTGAGTACAGCAACCCTACTGGAGCATGATCCAATATTTATTTATTTTATTTGTTTATTGATGGCTAAGAAATGCAACCTATGAGCTAGAAGCTCATTTACATAGGTTCTGCGTCAGAGAATAGACAAAGTGAAACATAACAACAAACAATAAGTTGTACATAAGTATACATAACAGTGAAATATAAAATCACACACACCCCCATAATGCAAAGCATCATGGGATGTATATGCAAATTACCACACAATATTATGCTGGTTCAGCTTTAAGCAGAAATGAATGGTGCCGAAAGGCCTCTCACACAGTCTGCAAAGGATGCCAACAGAAGACACAGGCACGTGTTTCGTCCTACCAGGACTCATCAGTCTGCCTCATCTGTATGACACCCCAGTGGAATGAACTAGCTACCCTAAGTTGGTCTATCTGGGTTGGGTTGTGGTGAGTCCAATAAAAACCAAAAACAAGCTAAAACACAAAGAACCTTAGTGTGTAAGCACTGAGGCAAGGGTTACCCCAAAGGGCACTGGCCGGGAAGCCAAATATACATACATAACAATGACTCAGTAAGCGTATACTCTAGATTACATTCAATTTAGATGTTCAAGTAGTAGCATATACTATACTTTCCATTCAGTACACATTCGAAGTTGAAGCAGCAGGAAGCACGTATCTGTACCACTTTAGATAACAGCTAAAATGTTGAATAACAATAGACAGCAAATTAGGCTAAAGTACATATTAGTAACTCGTAGATTGTAGCTTTTAGATAACACTTTAGTTAGATTGTGAGCACAGGCAATAGGAAGTTTAAGTAGTTTTTCAGGGGAGAGAAGATAACTGTAGAAGGGCACAGCTTGAGACAGGCCTTGTCAGGTTCTGCAAGGTGGGGGGGCGGTGGTATGAAGCAGCTAAAGATTAGCATTGTCATGGCAAAGGAGGGGGAAGGTTAAAGGCCAGTCACACTTAGCGTGATTATTCTCTAGGTGAACCTTCAGGTTTGACTTAAATTGACCAAGTTTGGTACAGGACAGGAGTTCAAGGTTAAGAGAGTTTAACCATTTGGGGGCCCGATAGCCGAAGGATCATTGACCTTGTGAGGTCCGGCCAAAGGGGATTTCTAGACCCCGACTGCACACACTTCTGGTACTCCTGTTACAGCTGTTGAGAAGTAAGAGGCCGAGTACCCCAGAGGTGGTGAGGCCCATGGTAGACTTTTTAGCGATTTGACAGGTTTGGTATCAGATTCTGCAATCCAAGTTGAGCAGTCCTGTATGTAAATAGAGCTCACAGGTATGTGTTAGCCTGTGGGCCCCTAATAGGAGCCTACAGGCTTTATTGAGGGACATCTTAATTCCCAGCAGGGCTGAGTCTGTTGCTGCACTGTATGCTACAAGATCGTAGTCGATTACCGACACGACAGAGCTGGACACAGCGAGCCTGAAGGCTTCTTCAGTAAAACAGTGCGTGTGTTTATACAGGACACCAATTCTGGCATTGACAGTTTTTGCAACCATATTGCTGTGTTGTGCATAGGATAGTGAGCAGTTGAGGGTGACCCTGAGATATTTGAAAGTGGGGACCATTTCCAGTATTTCATTTATATTGTTATGAATTTGCAGTTGGTAGGATATGTGCTTATTCTGGGGGAGTAGCAAAGAGCATAGTCTTTGTCTTCTTGTAGTTGAGTAGTAGTTTTTGGTTTTGAAACCATGTTTCAATGCTTGTGAAGTTGGATTGCATTTGTTCCTCTAGTTCAGTAGGGTTGGGCATACTGGAGAACAGCACAGCATCATCTGCATAAAGGAGAGTTTGGCCCTGACAGGCCATTGGAAGCTTATTTAGGAAAAGCTGAAGAGAAGGGGGCCCAGGATTGAGCCCTGGGGAACCCCAGTTGTAACAGTACTTTGGTCAGAGTAGGCATTTAGAATTTTCTCTTGTTGTGTGCGATCAGTGTGGTAGCTTTTGAACCATTGAACAGAATCAGTAGATAAACCCGTTGAGGACAGTTGGTTATGCAGGAGCCCGTGGTTGACTGTATCAAATGCCTTTGTTAAGTCAATAAATGTAGCCCCAACCATATGGCCTCAGTCTAGAGCTTCATGGATGAAGCTGGTAAACTCGATAAGGGCAGAAGAAGTACTTTGCAGCTTCCTAAAGCCATGTTGTTGTGGGCATTGGAGCTTGTATTTGTTTAGGTATTCAACTAACTGGTCACTGATGATTCTTTCTAGTAACTTGGAAAGGGGTGGGAGTATGGAGATGGGCTGGTAGTTAGAACAATTGGTACGGTCTCCACTTTTAAACACAGGGGTAACCATAGCCTTTTTCCATATCTTAGAGAACTTGGCTGTAATTAACAACAGATTAAGTATACGGGTTAGAGGGTGGATTATCTCGTTAAGTATAAAGGCCACTAATTTGGGGTCCAGAGAATCACTGCTGACTCTTGAATTCCCAGTTGCCTTGGTAATGTATTTTTTAACAATATCCAAAGTATCTGCACTCCAGCGAATGAAATTCAGCATACAAACACCCACTACAACAGTTTTTGCAGCTAATTCTGCTTTCTTTATTCTAAGTGTTCTTGTGGTGAGTGCTTACAGACCTCTCCACTGCCACAATGCCCCGGCACATTGGGAAGGTATCCCTTCTTCAGGGGATGCAGATTTGAGGGAAAATACAGCTACTTAAATATACAGAAACTCGTCCTCTTATAAAACAGGTGACACAATAGTGCTCATTATATCCCAATTAAAGTTACATACCAGTAATATGTATTTGTTAGCCTCAGAAGGACAGACTATTTTTTTTCATTTGTACTTTTTCCTCCTTGAGCCCTGGTAGGTGGCTACGGCTCTCCAATTGGAGGGACTGTCTCTCTCCGATCCTGCCGCTCCTGTGCTAGGTGGCCCCCGGTAGTTCCCCCATGGATTGCCCCAGCAACAAGGCCAGGAGGAAGCCGACAGCCCCTCCCAGAGAGCCAATCCAGAATCTGGGGGTCTGCTCCTGGGAGCGGTGGACCATCATTGAGTCTTCCAGGCTCACTTTTTCCTGCTTTCACCTGGCCTCCCTCTCTTTCGATGCAAGGATGTCTGCTTCAAGCATCCCCACCCATACTGTCCTCTGGCTATCGCCAGAGGGCAGTCAGCAAGCAGGACAACTAGTCTCCCTCCCTCCCTCCGAGAGAGGAGAGCAGTCCTCCAGATGCTTAATCCTCTCGCCCCTGCCAAACCCCGGCAGCTCAGGCTCATTCCCTAACCCAGGTCGCCGGAGTGGCGTGAGGTGTGGCGTCCAGTGCCTCAACCCTCAGCACCACCAGGCTGGCCAAGGAGAGACTATTTTAATGTGGGAGGGGGTGGAGCTTCCAGAGATTGCTCTATGTCCTCAGGTTTATAGTCCCTTTGGTTGTTGAGAAAGTTAGGTGGAAGCACCTCCCTGAGGTCTGTGAAGGCCAGGTTAAATGTGTTAGAGATTTCCTTGGTGTCATGGGTCAGAGTACCGTTAATATTGAGCATGAAAGGGGGAGTTCTGCTGGTTTTTCCAGTCAGTGTTTTTATATTCTCCCAGAAGTTTCTGCTATCCCCCATGAGCTATTAAACTCCTGTTAAAAGTACTGACTTTTTGCAGTACGAATGGCTCGGGTGCAGTTGTTATGGGCAGTTTTGTATTTTTGGATGTCAGTCCAAGAGCCAGTACTTTGGGCCTTGAACCAGAGGTTATCCCTCTCTTTTATTTGGTGGGGGGGGGGGTGATCCAGGACTTGCTGGTACCTTTCACTTTCCGTTTTTTCACAGGGACATAGATGTCACATGAGGCATTGAAAATGTTGACAAATTGCTCAAGTGCTGTGTCAACGGTGTCAACGTCGTTTGCTTTGTAGATGGCTGACCAGTCTTGGTGTTTCAGGTGGGATGTGAGAGGATCAAGTTGCCCAGCCATTAAGACTCTGTAGGTGATGGTTCTAGGGCAGTTTGGGGCGTCTTGTTTGTCCACTTGCAGAGGATAAGGGGAATGGTCACTTATGCAGCCTGGGAGGATGACAGTACTGGTCATCCTGTCAAGGTGGTTGGTTAACAGTCAGTCAATCAGGGAACTGGAATTGGAATGGTGGTTAGCGTGGATAGGGGTCACAACTAGCTGACTCTAGCCAATGGAGGAGATGGCATCCTTGTATGGCTCCACTTCGGGAGATAGCCAATTTATGTTGAAATCCCCAAGGACTAGGATCTCTGAGTCATTGTGAAGGCCAGTAAAGTAGACAAGGTTAGCTTTGAAGCCTGCTGACTGTTCTTCGGGGGGGGGGAATATAAACAGTGACAAGCGTTAGGCATTTACCCTGGGTGCCAAGTTGGACCTGGATAGTTAGGATCTGGGAGTTTCCGCAGGTAGTGGGAGAAGGTTGTGTGTGACCCAGGGAGAGTGTCTCTGACTTATATGATACAGCCACCACCATGCTTACTGAGTCTGTCCTGCCTGAAGGAAGAGTATCCAGTTATTTGGATGGCCTGGTCGGGAACTCTTGGTGTAAGCCAAGTTTCCACAATTGATAGGATGTCAGGTTTATGTTGAGCTATCCATACCTGTAGAGAGTCAAACATGGCCTGTAGGTTGTAGATATTCATTTCAGCAATGGTTAGTACTCCACCTTTATTAGGCGGTCCGATCTGGGGACCCAGGTTTGGGTGGACATTACCTGATAGTAGTAGAAGTAACCATGCAAGTCATATTAATTGCCATTTCAGAAGTTTTAGAGTCCGCACACATGAATAGTTGCGAGGCTTTCCTTTTCCAGGTTTGCCAACTAGGATAAGCATATTAGGTTGAGCTGGGGGGGAAGGGGTAGTACATATGTGATATTATTAGAGGTCCTATTGGTAATCATATCTTCTCAGGAGGAGAGCTAGTGGCATGACTAGGAAGATAAAGAGCATCCCATTCAAAAAGGGATCTAGGGTCAATCGGGGAGGGGTGTACCGTGAACTTTGGTTCCAGGTATAGTGGCATGAGGCATGGCTATTATTATTAGTAGTAGTAGGATCTCGGTGGGTAGGGTTCCCATTACATTGGCTGAAAGGAGATTGTCCGCAAGCCGTGAACACAGTTGTAGTAGCTGAGTTAGAGATAGAAAATTTTGGATTGTTGAGGTGCTTGAGTTGGTGGGGGTTGGGGTCAAGGTCTGGTTCCTAGTATGCATTCTATGGTAGGGACAGAGATTATAGGGTTAGCAGAAAATGTTGTTGGAGGTAGTAGCACAGTGGTTGAGTGGCCGCCTTTAGTGTCGAATGTTGGGGGTTCAATCCTGGGTAATACCAGGTGTCAGAAGGAGGTGCAGAAAGGGGATGTAGGAGGATATCACTAGGTGGCAGGAGAGGAAATACAGGAGGGAGGAAGGAGAGAACCACAAGGAGCAGTGGGAAAATAGGGTTCTTACTAATGACTCCTAGTTGTGGAAGAGTATACGCTGCAAGTGGGGAATTAGGCACTTAGTAAAACTCTTGTGCTGTTACATGACCAGTTACATGACCGCAAGTTGCCAATAAAGGTAGGACAGCCTGGGGTGAGCAGGGCAGTCGACACAAAGCATTGACAGGCTAACACTGTCCACAAACAGGCAGGGTGCAGCTTTCAGTAGGATCCATACCTGCAGCTCCATTTATAAGGCGCTCCCAGTGTGGAGTGAGGAGCAAGTGGGGGGGGGGGTTCTTGTTTGGAGCCTGTTGGAGAGAGAAGACAAAAGAAGGAATTCAGCCAGAGGCAGGAATCTGGACAAAGGAGCCTGTCTGTGTATACGCTAACCTGCCTTGCAGACAGTGAGGAACACTGGATTCAGGTAACAACACAAGCCAAATAATTTGGAGTAATCCTCAAAACAGGCTGACCAAAAGCAATTGCTGAATAATGTGGCTAACCCCTGCTTAATAAATCACATTCATTACTGGCTCTTAAAGGAGATATAAGAATCGACTCAATCAGTGGGTCATGAGCACTCGATGAAGCTTCACCATCTGCCAACCACAGATCAATTCAGCTGTGAGTGACGTGTACTGGGGAGTAGAAGGAGTAGTCCCTTCCATCCGGATGATCACACCTCCAAACATCTGTTAGCCCCCATTCTGCCATTAAGGCTGCTAATGCCACCCTCGACCTTGAATGAGTGTCTGGAGAGACCTGAGATCTGTCCAGGAAAATGTACTGGGCTATGTTCAAGTCACCTCCTATGAGAAGTGGAGTGGCTTTCTCCCCCCAACATCGGCAATAGTCTGGCCGATTTGGGGAAAAAAAACTTACATCATCATTGTTAGGGGCATAAATGTTAGTAAGGATGACCTGTCCACCCAGGATTGAGAAGAAGGCTACAATCCATCTGCCCTCAGAGTCAGTCTTGGATACCTCCAATTTCCATGGTAGTGCTTGATGGAGCAGAATAGTTACCCCTTCACCAAGATTATAAAGATGTTGAGCTGTGTTGAACCTGAACCACCCATGCTTTCTTTAGACAATGTATATTCCTATCCTTTAGGTGCATTTTCTGGAGTAAGGCAACCTAAGTTTTTAAGGATTTTAAATGCTAAAGAACTTTGATATGCTTGACCGGGTGGTTGATCCCCTTTACATTCCAGGAAGTGTATCTAATATTGTTACTTAAACCAGCAGACATGATGTCATCTCACAGGTGGAACTGGCATCAACAGATGCAGGCAATGGGGAGTTGACTCTTCCCTAAAATGCCCCTTTATCAGGAAAAAAGGAGAGCCTTGAGTGGTGGAGGGGAGTTGGTGCTGAACTGGTTGGGGAAGCTAGATGAATAGTCTACCTCCAAAGGAGAGTGGTGGTCCAGGAACATTCTCAGACAGACTAAAGGAAGTGAGATACTGTCTGGGGCACAGAATCAACATACTACCAGTACTTGAATCAGCGCAAGAGAATCTACCACACACCACTCTACAGCAATAACACTTTATGCAAAGACTGTGTCTGTGAAACAGTAGGCACAATAACTTTTGAACAATAGCACAATTGGCTGCTGCCTGCACTGACATGTTATTTTTAACTGTGTCAACCAACAATTGTATTGCAAAACTGGCAAAGCTCTTAATCTGGGCTAAACCAGTAGGTAGCAGATATTACTAACAAAACTTAAACAGTTTAGCAATGTGCATAGAATAATGCACTATACTATTAACCTTATATTATTTTAACCTGTGGAAACAGCTGTATAAACAATAGTTTATAGCCCAGGTTGGGGCTGATGCACAGGGCAGAGCAGTGAACATTAACCAGACGAGGTCAGACATATGTTACAATAACCAGAAATAACAGTATTAACAACAACCAGAAAAAAAAATTTAAGTACCTAGTGTGTCTGTGAGATGGAGGTAATACAGTGTCCTCCAAGCTTCTCCACAGTGGTACCTGGTGGGAAAATATGACAGAAAACCAAGCAGGAAATCCGTCTCCTCCCCCTGGTTAGCAAGGACTTACATGTTCAGAAACTCATCTTGGGACTTGAGGTATATCACAGATAAGCTGGTTTCCTAAGTGGAAAAGGTGAAAAGGAGTGGTATCAAGTCCCTGTGAGATCAGCAGGGAGAAACCCCTCCTAGTGAGAGTGAGGTGTGCCAGTCACGAGGGTCATAGACTGGTACTAGAGCTGGCCCACCCATTGTGCAGGCTAGGTAAGGACTGTGATCCAAAGGCTATTATGCCAAAGTATAGTGCAGTGGGAGGGGAGGACTGATCCTGGGTTATTCAGGTAGTTGATATGGGGATTAGCAGGATATGATTTTATCAGGGGGAGGGTTGCACTGTGTGTCAACATGCCTTTTCTTTGGCAGTACATTGGGGGGGGGCATGGGAGAGCATAGACCACTTTTTGCCATTCATTCACTCACCCTACTCCTACCCAGTTAGAATAGCACTGCCTGAAGAGCACCATCTAAACTGCTCTGTCAGGACCACGTAATGCCTAAATAGTGACAGAGGTAGAAAAGTGTATCTCAAGTGTCGCTACCCCTGTCACTATTCAGGCAATGGTGAGGATCTACAAGTAAAAGAAAAGTGCAGTAACTGGCTGAGCTGCTCCTGTGGTGGAGAGGGTTAAGGCAGCAGCAGCTCAGGCAGCACAGAACAGGAGACCAGGATTCTGTTCTTGGTCGCCTGACACATGCTGTTTCACCTTTCTCCCTGCCCGAAGTGTAACATTTTTTTCTATCACCTGAAACAAAAATTCCACACACACCCAAGTTTATCTTTTACCCCCGAGATCCGCACCACCCTCAGAGTTGGTAATATAAATTATGGGGGGTGGGTGCAGGGGGCAGAGCCCCCCACAACACAAAAATGTAAAATCTGTCTTTTAGCGATAGTAGCAGTCGTCAGTACCATTGGCGCTGTTTTCATTCACAATGTTTTTTCCTGATGCTGTTGTTGGCAGCACTCTTTGTACTGTGCTGTTCTTGATGGTGTTCTTCTGACATGTGCTATTGCAACCTAGCACCTGCTCTACTGGTATATAATAATGTTGCATGTCAGAGGAGGTTGCTTGGACACCTTTCTTTTTAGGTAGTACAGCCCATGACCCTGACTAAGACCTCTCAATGTGTGCTGAAAAAGGTGAATCCTACACATCTAAAAACTGTACCCATGTTAAGCACAGACAATCTAACAGTAATGGAACATCAAATGGCAAAGATGGTGTACATTCGTTCAAAGACCCCCCCAACCCCAGCAAGTAATACCCAGAGCCCAACATTTGATATGCAGACTCCCACCCCTGCCTATGAACCCCAAAGCACTATTGAATAAAGTATGCAGGGGAGGTACCCTTAGTCCAACCTGATGACAGTCTGATGGGGGGGCCTTCGTTTTAAAACAGAAAACATCTTACCTGGAACAATCAGATAAGGGCAGTGGCAGCAACACTGGCGAACGGCCATGTACCTGGGTGAATCACTGGAGCTGCAGAGTCAATCCTGTCCATGTCCTCAGCACTAGCAGTTGCATTGGCCCATGCTGAGAATACCAGAGAATTGTCTAGTAGCTGTTCGTGGGATTTCCAGGCACTGGATGGCCTGGAGGCACAGGCATCTCTGGATGAATCGGGGGCTGATTTTGCAGGTGGAGATAAGTGATCCATATCCTGTCAAAATGCTCTTTGTGAGTGACTCCTGGACCGCATTTTTTTTCATTCTTGGCCTGGGGTCTGTTAATCTCCCCTGCCCCGTGGGTGAGCTGTAGATGTTTCTTCTCTGGTGAATTGCACTATTGTGGCCACAGACTCAGAAGTCAACGTCATATTGTTGTCACCTGTGTTCTGTGCAGATGAGTCCCTCTCACTTCTTAAGCTAACATTGGTGCTCCGCAGACTTTTGGCATGGCACTGTGAATCCTCCCAGAGCCTTCTGGGTGATGTAATCTCCAATAAAACATCTGGTAAATGGTGTCTGATCCACTGACCGATCTCCTGCGGGTTTCTGCCTGTCCTGACCATTGCGGGAGATACATAGGTTAGTTAGACCCTAAAATTGGTAGTGTATGCCATCAAATTTTAAACTTAGCTTCAATGAATTGTAGTCTTTCCTGTATTGAACAACGTCCATGGAGAAGTCTTGGTATGAGGAGATCCTGGACCCTCTCCAATAGAGATCCCCTATTTTTCTGGCTACACAGAGAAGGCGCTCCTTAATGAAAAAACAGAGAAGGTAGGCAATAATGGGTTGAAGGCATGAGCCTGGGGAAGCTGGGGGGGGGGGTCACTGGTACAGTGCACACATTCTACCTCTATCTCACCATGCTAGTGCAGGCCCATCATCTGTGACAACATTTAACATGGGAATTTTTCCAGCTGACCCCCTCAGCTTTTTCTGGGACTCCCAAGATTCTGATATTGTTGCAGCACCCCCTATTTTCTTGACCCTCTGCACATTCCCAGAGGCAATCGAGGCATCACTCATGGTAGTCTAGGTGTTGCAGGATATGGTGCTGAAAATCTTCAATGTCCCCTTTTTGCTGTTTGAGGAAATTGACTCGATCTGCCAGGATGCTCACTTCCTCCGGTGTGGCCAAAGATAACACCTTTAGCTCTGCCATGTTGGCTAACGTTTCAAGTAGCCATGTGATGTAACTCAGGGAGGTGGCATTCTCTGTGGGCAGGGAATGGCTGTCCGTGCCAGCCATGTCAGCTGGTTGAGCAGGAAGCTTCAGTATGTGTGAGAAAAATAAATGCTAGGCTGTAGAGCGGAGAAAGTTCGGTGAGGGAAAGCAGTTACAGGGTCCCCGGTAAGGTTCTGTAAAGTGCTCCAACTTTGCCCCTGAGATCCATTGAAACCAGAAAACAATAACACAACACTAGACAAGCTCTGACAGGGAGAAAACTTAATTATGGACAAGGATGAGATGGAGTGGTAGATTAAAGTGGTCATCATCGTAGGTGGCTAGCCACGCCCCTCGTGACAGTCACCTTTGTAGACAAATTGGCAATAATGTAAGGGGAGAACAGTGTCCCACTGCTTGAGGGGCAGCCACACTTGTTCACACTTGGGGTTAGATATCCTTTAAGCCTGACAGCTGTGTCCAGTTCTAAACTGCTTACTCATCGTGCACACCTCATCACAAACTATCCCTTTAATCAATTTGCAGCACCCTGCATTGGGAGAGTTTTGTTACAAGCATACTTTATTTCTTAAACAGAGCAACAGATCCTAATGCAGAGTACCAAGAACAGGTCCCAAATCCACTCTTGTGTGACAGTTCAAACATTCTGAAGGGACATTAAAATGGTATCTGTTTTCTGGCAGACTACAAGAAAGAAATTCTGATTAAACACAAACTGTGAAATATGTTTTTGTTTTAAACTACCTTATACCTACAATCCCCCCACAGTACCACCATCACCCTCATCAGTACTACCTTCCCTATTTGATCTGAATGACTGCCATACAATTGCAAGAGTTCATTGTCATAAAAGACAGCCTTCTAACAAAGGGGAATACTCTCTGCCCCCGCCCATCTAGCTGTGACTGCTATCTTTTGGATCTCCCTGTGAAGTTTGAACCCGCTGCTCAACATAGTGCAGTTGGAATCAACATCTGACCTGCATATCTGGGATGTACAGTTTTTCAGGTCTGCATTCAGTGACACTAAACCTAACCCTGGAAAGCTATTCTTTTTCTTTGATAGATTTATATGCCCAAAAAAGGTGTTAATGTACCAACATTTTTATTCGGTTGTTTCCACGTATGTTTGACTGAACAAACACATACTGGATACCACACTTCTCTCCAGTATGAGACATATAGCAGACTGGAGACAGTCCCAGCTAGCCAGTGGATATGGCTGCTGAGCAAACAGATCAACTGGAGAAGCATTTACCGCACTTCAGGCAAGACAAGGCAATTTAAGTGTTGTTTGGTGACCTGCCCATAACAGCTCTGGTACTGTAGAATATAAAATCAAAAACGGACTGTAACTTGTAAAGTAGAATAGCAAGCATGTAAAAACAAACCAATGAATATCTTTCAAACAGCAATCGGCACAAATCAGAAAGTCAGGTAGGTGAGCAGGAATAGGTGGGTCTTTAAATCTCCCTTGAACTGCTTGACACATGGTGGCCATCCGATTATTTCACAAAATAGGTACATCCACTGTAAATGCTTGGCACCTGGAAGATTTTAAGCAGGATCAGAGACTGAAAGGGTAAGATGTTCAGACAGTCAGATGGAACAAGTCAGGCATATGGGATGAGAAAGTGATGAAGGTACAGTGGGCCCTGTTTGATCAGGGTTTTTTGAAACAGTGAACATGCCATGAAGATGATATACCACCTCACAGGCAGCCCATGCAGTTCTCAGAGCACATGCATGTTATGATCTTTGTGGCTTGTTTTAGTTATTGGCCTGGTTACAGTGCAGTATTCTGCATTTGCTGCAGTTGGTGCATCAAGCTGACAGCTAGGCCCAGATAGTCAAGAGTTTCAATAGTACAGGCACGTGGTCACAGACACATGCCCAAAGATGGGCAGGTTGTGCTCCACCTGGTGATGTTTCTCATTTTTATTTTGTATCATATTGTATTGTAAATAAGATTGCTTTGAACTGTCCTATTCCAATCCATTAGGATTTTATAGAAATTAATTCTGAATCCTACAGTATTTAATTCCGATTTCTATAAGGACCCCTTTATAGGAACTGAAATTGAAATTGTAATCATATATCCTAATTTTCAATGTAAAAACATTATTTTACCTTTATGTAACCCCCCCCTCCCCCATGATGGAACATACCTGTCGAGCCCCCCTGGAGGCTCGAGGTGGATCCACCTGTGATGTCTGTGTCCTCCAGCTGGAACTGGTGCTGAGAGCCAGGAGAAGAGGAGTTGTTATTTGTGCTTCTGTTTTTAGTTGTACACTGCCAATTAAGTGGGTAACACTGCACGCAAAGACGAACTAGAGTGATTGGTGATGCCATTGTTGTAAACTGGACTGTAATCTCCGATGGATTAAATGCTGCAAAAAGTTAAAGCATGCAGCAACAAAGAATGCTCTTATTGCTGCTGGCTGCTACTTTAACTTTTCAGAGGACAAAACTGGTCACACAGGGATGTCTGTTTGGTGCTACTATGAATAGTGGAGACATGCAGGCTGCAAAAAATGAGCAGCCAAGCAATAGGAGTCAAGGCTAAAATGTTTATTAATGTGCCATGAGTGCAAAAAATGCAACTTACAGCAATCCACTCCCCCAGTTGCAGTGAAAGGCAAATGGACAGACCATGTGTTATATTTCACACGTGCGGCTGATGTGATTCATCATCGTTGTCTTTGATGAAGCACGTCAAGCCATATGGGAGTGGATTGCTGTAAGTTGTATTTTTTGCACTAATGGCACATTAATAAACATTTTTAGCCATGACTCTAATTGCTTGGGTGCTCATTTATTGCTGCTGCGTGTCTCCTCTATTCATAGTAGTACCAAACCAATATCCCGGTGTGACCAATTTTGTCCTCCGAAAAGTTAAAGTAGCAGCCGGCAGCAATAAGAAACTGTGTGAAACAGCAGCCAGGCATAGAACTGAATGTAAACAGACAGACATTGCCATCTTGTGGACCTTGTGATCCAACAACTAGAATGCAAGGGGTCATTGTAAAGACATGGGCACTTGAGAGGAACAGCAACTTGGTGCTGTTTTTCAGCTACTGGGGGTGGGGGTCCAGAGTCTGAGTGACAAAGCTGTCAACAAATGAGAGGCAGCCAGAGGAGGCACTAAGCTGAACCCTTCCACCAGCCTAGGAGGAGTTCAGGGCAGTCCTTCTGCATGGCTGAAGAGTAGTGAGGTGATGAGGAGGAGGGCTGAGGGCCTAGCCAGGCCTCAGAGCCAGAGATCCAGGTGTGAGCTGAAGCAGTTGCTAGAAGTTCCATCCAAGCTGAGAAGAAGCGCTGTGAAGCCTGAATAGCTGTGAGAGACCAAATTTGCTGAAGCTATCAGCAGACTGCTGTAATAAGAGGGGAAAACAAGCCATTTTACCTTGCCTGATGCATCAAGGGAGGAGGTGATCAGGAGCTTGTCTCCAGCATACTTCTGCCCTTGATTGAGTGAGCTTTCACTGTAATGAAGCAGAGCTGCTCATTCGCATTGGCCCATCTGAATATTGCCATGCTGCCACATTTTGGTAGAGTTGAAAGGGGAGCTGCAACACAGTGATTAGGCCTAGCCTGGGCCTACAACCACCATCTCCCTGCTGCTGCAGCAATGTCCATCCAAGAGCACTTGAGACTGCTTTCCATTGGTACAGGACGTGTGAGTAATGGCTTGCCATCCAGAAACTGCTGCTGTTGTTTGAATTTTCCCTGTTGGAGTACAGCTCTGTGATTGGATTCCCTGTTGGATTATAAAGATGTTTTGGTAAAAAAATGCTAGCCAAAAGTAAGTTGGTTGGGGTAAAAGCAAGCTTGCGTATCTGTGAGTGCACCAATGCAAGATCCCAGGCACCGCGACATCAGGCCTGCAACAGTATTTCATTTACCTGGGTCCCTAGTAGTTAAGACTAAAGTGCAGTTAAAGAAAGTGATTGCTTTAAATGTTATTTGAAACTGTGGGGATCTGCTACTGAAGGTAGTGGGAGACCCTGCAGTACATTAGACCTTGCTGTAATATGTGTGGGTTCTGGGAAGTCCAATGCATTATCTCTGTGGTCTCTCTGGTTATCTGAGATTGCATGGCTTGGGGTGATGCACTTGGTAATAGTGAAAGTGGAAATTGTGTTGCTATTGCAGAAATCAGTACTAAAACAGTTCTGCATAATCAATATTCCTTTCACAGGGCCAGTGCTGCTGAATTATAAAGTCCTGTTGTTAGCTTCTAAAATTTGGTGTGAAAGCATATTGGGCTTTATTCACGATGGCAGACCGGGTACATTTCAACTTAGCATACCTGGGCCATGGTACCCCACATTGGCTGTGCAGTGCACCTCACGTGCTATGGATGAAGCATAGCCACATACTCCCACCACTGCACCACCCACCTGCACAGTAGCAGGAGGGTGTAAGGGGACATTTCTGGAGCAGCCCAGTGATCAATGGCAGCCATCCTATTGGATGGCCTGCCTTCTGGCAGACTAGATCCCCCACTCTACATGGATTGGGGGATGGGGGATATGGCCGTTCCTCCCAGAACCACTGGATCACTTAAAGGGACTGATCAGTCCATCTAGTTGCTCTACCATGCCCCCAGCCTTCATGGTATGCTCCAAAGGCCAGGGCTAGCAAGGTGGAGAGGATGGAGTCATGTCCACTGCACCATGTAGCCGGTGAGAGGGGGTATGTATTTGGCTATGGAAGGGTCCCTGCCTGTGTAGTTGGTGCCCCCTCCACTAGTGCTCTGAGCTGCAGAACCTTGTGCATGGCACAAAGTCATTCCCTGGTCCCAGCCACGCTCCTCACTGGGCTGTGCACATAGCCAGGCAGCCAGACAGGGGTGAGGATGTGGAAGAGGCACAGGTACCCACTGTGGATGCGTGGCGGTCCCATGCCAAAGCTACTGCACGGTGGGAGAACATACTGAAGCCTATGCACCACGTATATGCCATGCATAGGCTTCCTGAATAGAGCTCCTTATTAGAGATCTACCCTAATCGGTACAAAATTGTTCAACACTGCAATTAAAGTGTAGGTAGTAGTACAGATTGGTTTTTGGGTGGTGTCTGTTAGATATTGGGAGGGGGGAATGGTACTGCATCCCAGGGAGCAGTATTCTACTACTGATCAGGCCCACTATTTCCTTCTCTGGGTGGAGACACCTTGCTATTCCTCTTGTTCATCTTTTGAATTAAACCCCTGACATTAGGAGTTTAATGAGCCCGGGACCCTCAACCTTGCTTGGCCCCACGGGTGCAAGTCAGGGGTAGTAACTAAGAAAGTAACACCATTAACATCTGCAGAGAGACCCAGTTGCATTTAATTTCAGAATTAGGATTTTAAGACTGCAATTCCAAAAATCCTGATTTTAAAATTCGGATAAAAAAATCTGATGATTCCAAATCCACAGTTCTGAGCATTTCTAATTGTAAATAGTGATGTTTTCAAATGAAAGAAACTGCACCACTACAGATGTCACCTGGGCTTCTAGGGATAGTTTACCATCAAGTAGGACCCATATGTTCTTAGCTGAATCCATGACTCTCAAAAGTGCCCTGTCCAGTGCCAAAAATGGGAAACAGGACCTCATAACAAAGAATAAATTAAATGAAATGAAATGAAATAACAGCTGAGCACAAGCCAGGTTGGACCTAGGCCCAAAATACAGTAAGGGGCAATTAGGACTGCTAACACATTGGAAGTCTGTTCATGTGGTACTGTTCGACTTGTGCTTCTAAAAAAGTTCAGAAATCATTTTGGCAACTTTCGAGGATATTCTGATTTAGGACAGCAGAATAAATGTATGAACTACAGATTAATGTATTAAACTGTGGAACAAAATTCCACGGAACTGATCACTGTCAGAGGTCAGTTCTCTGGAATTTCTTTCAGCAGTTTAATACATTAATCTGCAATGTAAGAATTGTGTATCACTGGCCGCACATTAATTTAATGTTTCCCTGATATCCAGTGGCACTCCTCGCCCTCAGATCGCTGGTCCCATATTAATTTAATGTTCCCTGGTGTCTAGTGGCAGCCACCACCCTCCAGTCATTGGCCATATGTTTACTTAACATTTCCCAATCCCTGGTGTCTAGTGGCATCCCCCACCCACTGATAGCCAACCCCTTATTTAATTTACATTTTCCTAGTGTCTAGTGGCACCCCCACCCTCCGATCACCAGCCCTGTATTAATTTAATATTTCCCTGATGTCTAAGACACCCCAGACCCTCTGATTGCTTGCTGCCATTTAAGTCCCTGGTGTCTAGTGGATCCCCACACCACCCACACCATGTTGGGTACACCAGCCTGCCACCCCCCCCATAGTCTTCAGTGCCATGGGGAGCCATACGGTGAATGGCACAGACCTCCTCTCACCACTTCGGCTGGCCGCCGTATGCAATGACAGGGAGTGCACAATCTGCATGCTGTAAATGGAGCAGAGTATGCAGGTCACATGCTCCCAGTCATTGCATATGGTGGCTGGCCTACATGGTGAGAGGAGAGCTGTGCCGGTTGCTGTATGGTCTCCCTTTGGCAATGAAGACTATGGAAAGGGGGGCAGGCAGATTGGTGTACCCAACCTGGTGTGGGTCGTGCAGGGGGGTGCTAGACCCCAGGGACATAAACAGCAGCGAACAATTGGAAGGTGCGGAGGTGCCACTACAAGGAAACATTAAATGAATATGTGGCCGCCGATCAGAGGGTGGGGCTGCCTCTAGACACCAGGGAATCATTAAATTAATATGAGTCCAGTGATAAGACAATGGGGGGGTGCCACTAGACACCAGGGAAACATTAAATAAATAAGGGGCTGGCGATCCCACTAGGCACAAGGGAATCATTAAATTAATAAGGGGCCAGTGACTCGAGGGTGGGGGTGCCACTGGACACCAGGGAAACATTAACTAAATACAGGGCCAGCAATCAGAGGGTGGTGGTGCCACTAGACATGAGGTAAACATTAAATTAATAAGGAACAAGTGACTGGATGGTGGGGGGTGCCACTAGACACTAGGGAAACATTAACTAAATACAGGGCCAGTGATCAGAGGGTGGGGTGTGCCACTAGACACCAGGGAAACATTAATTAAATACAGGGCCAGTGATCAGAGGGTGGGGGCTGCCACTAGACCCTAGGGAAGCATTAACTAAATACAGGGCTAGCGATCAGAGGGTGGGGGTGCCACTAGACACCAGAGACACATTAATAAGAGGCCAGCAACCAGGGGTGGGAGGTGCCACTATACATGAGGGAAACATTAAATTAATGCAAGGACAGCGATCAGAGAGTAGAGGGTGCCACTGAACACCAGGTAAGTTTTTGTTTTCTTTTTACCGGGGATGGTACAGAACTGATCACTGAACTGAGGAATAATTACAGGAATTGAAGATTAATGTATTAGGTTCTGTAGTTCATGTGAATTATTCCACAGTTCAGCAAGAAAATTTTGTGGAACAGGGCGAAAATTCACCAAACACATTTGGAAAATTTCCTGTTTTGCCAAAGGCAGAAGTTCAGAAAATTCTGCGAAAGTTGCAAAATTTTGATAATGTTCCGCTAAAGAGGAATTAACAGCTTTTGCCCAAATCTGCCCCAGACAAACTTTTCACCTTCTTTGAGGTAATTACTTTCTGATAGGCAACAGAATGAGACCTCAGAACTGATTACTGGGATTCAGAGCTGAACTGCCTCCAGGTGTGCGCCAATCTCTGCCTCTGTGACATCATCCACCACAGCACACCATCAATCAAGCCATGGCAACCAGCAGTGGAGAGTAAAAAAGCAAAACTAAATAGGTGCTAAGGTGCTAATGGCAGCAGATGAGGCCATATTATAACCATCCGCCACCCTTTCAACTTCCATTGCACTGGCAGCTGACATCCTCGAGATGTGCAGTACCTGGTCAGCTCAAAATTTCACTTGCGCCTATATGGATCATCACCACAGTGGAGGAAACAAGGTTGGAGACCCCAAGCTGAAAAAACACCATATAATGATCAAATAAAGCTACTGAATCAGTCTTGACATAAGAGATCTCAAGTCCAGTTTCAAATACCAGGTCAAGGATGTGCCCCCCCTCACCACCACCACCACCACACCACCACGTGTAGCAGAGGTAACTACCTGCACAAGATCCAGTGTAGATATCTGCTAGAGGAGTTTCTGTCAACACTACTCCAAATTGTCATCTACCTAGGCATTGAAATCCCCATGCACTAATGATAAAACTTAGGTGATTCCAGCACCAGTTTGGTGACAAATTTGAGAACTGCAAGAATTCCCCTGCATGCTGGGGAGTACCATGAAAGAAAAGTATTTCTAGAAACTTAGAACTTGTCAGCAGAAAAGGACCACTTGGCCCACCCAGTCTGCCCACATGTTCCCTGCCTAATCTACATCTGCAGACCTTATATTGTCTCCGGTGACCTGCAGCCAACTCTTTTCTAATACATTCCTATGTTTATCCCATGCATGCTTGAAAATTCCCATTGTTCTAGCCCCCACCACTTTGACTGGCAGTCTTTTCCAGACTTCTACTACCCTTTCAGTAAATAAATATTTCCTCACATCTCTCTTGAGCCCCTCCTTCCCCCATCAGTTTCATCACATGCCCCTGGTACTAGTGCCTGTCCTCATTTGAAAGAGGCTCCACTCTGATACCCTGTTCATCCCTGTGAGGTACTTGTAAGTCTGAATCATGTCACCTCTTTCTCTCTCCTCTCTTCCAGTGTGTACATGTTGAGATCCCTCATTCTCTCCTCATAGGGCTTCCCTTGCAAACCCTGCACCATCTTAGTTGCCCTCCTCAGGATCACCTCCACCCTGTCTGTGTTCTTTCTGAGGTGCAGACTCCAAAACTGGACACAGTACTCCAGGTGGGGGTTTACCAGGGAGGGATACAGTAGCACCACCACCTTCCTCCTCCTACTGAAGATACCCCTTACTGTACAAAACAGAATCCCATTAGCCCTGACCATGGCATTGTCACACTGTACTGCCACTTTGAGGTCCACTGATATAATAAACCCAAGATCCCTTTCCTGTCTAGTGACTGTCAGGACCACACCATCCTATATTCAGCACTGTGTTTCATATCCCCTAGATGCATATTTTCCCTTTTGGGCATTGAACCTCAACTGCCATGTCTTTGCCACTCCTTTGCCACCACCCACTGAGCTCCTTTCTTAGTTCCCCAATTGCTGCCTCCCTTCCCAACCCCCCTACCTTTCGTAGCACATAACCTCCTCCACTCTTCAACTGTTGCTCCTCCCCTTCCTCTTAACCCTGTGTCCCCCTACCCACTCGGCCGCTCACTCACCTGCCCTAATCCTACCTCAAGCTGCCTTCTCCCCCACCCCCACCATTCCTCTCTATTAACAAAACCATCTGTGTGTGGCTGCTCCCTAACACCCATCCTATCCCCCCACCCCACCAGGATAGCTCTCATGGAGCTCAGCTGCAATGTTTTCCTTTTGCCGTCTGTTCTAGTGTCGCTAGGTCCGCTATTGAATATTTGTTTTGTATGTGTTGGTCAAACCATCCCCCCCCACCATACCTAGCTGGCTGTCTAGGAGCTCAGCGGTAACTATGACCCCTAGGCTACTGCCTGATGTACTTAAAGGTTGTTTCCAAATAATAAATAAATAAACTCAAGTTTCACTAGATTTCTATGCATTTTCTCCACTCCCACCTGAGTGTCCACTAGTGGTGGGCGAAGTGGGCTAAATTCAGAAGGCGAATCCACGGAGTGCTCCACAACGCAAAGCGGAGTACTTTGCATTATAATGGGTAACGCGAAGTCCATTGAAAACAATGACTTCGGTTACTCCACCTTAACCAAACCACTTCTCCACCAATTTTAAGGTGAAGTAACACTGAAATCAATGTACTTTGCATCACTTCGCCTTGTTATTGAGTTCCAAAGTGAATTTGCAGTTCTTCATGGGATTGCAGGTCACATGGGCTTTGGATTGTACTGCACAGCCTCAGTTCTGTATAGTGTGTGTGTGTAGTGGAAGATGGAGACAGTTTCATCTCAGAGCTCTGCCATTCAAGTCCTCTAAAAGCTGTTAGAAAAGCCTTTTTGAGCATTTTTTTTGCTCAAAATTTAGTACATTGATTTTAGGAAACCCTCCTGTGCTCATATCATTGCGTGTTTATTGTTTGTGTGTGGATTTTTAATGTTAATTTAGAACAGTCAGTCTGTGTACTGTGAAATGTGCTTTGGAGGAGGGGCATATCTGTGGTGTGTAGGTAGATTAACTGGGAGAATAAGGCAGTCTTTCTGTTTTGGTTATATTTTTCTTGTATACTGTAACTGTTAATGTACACAGTACTATTTTCAGTAATTCTTGGCATTTTTTTGCTGATTGTTGTGGTGCAGCAGTGTATAATTTCAGTTTGTTTAAAACATTTGGTTGTATTACTAAAGGTTTTCAATTTGCTACGTGTTACTTGTAGTGTGTGTGTGTGTGAGTGTGTGTGAGATGCATGCGTGCCATTAAATCAGATACCATTTACTGTGCCACAGAGTAATTGCAGCAGTGTGAACCTGCTATCCACTGCACCTGCATGAATTTTTTGTACTGCTTGTGGTAGCTTTACTGGTAGTAGTGGACTGTTACTGCCATGAACTACCCCCCCCCCAAACTGGCAAAAGGTATTCTTTTCCAGATTTGGATTTCTGATGGTGAGCACTGGTTAGATGTTGTTGTTGTGCCTTTGTGTCTGCATCTCTTTAGTGCACAGCACAATCTTAATCTGTCTGTACATTTGCATCTCTTTAGGGCCCAATCTCCATCTGTTACTTAAGTCACAGTTGTTTCTTTGGCTTCCCTTCAGAATACTGGTGTGGTGCACACAATTCACAATCACATCACAAATCACAAAACTAATGTTTTGTTGTATCTCTCCAGGCTTCACCACTGTACCCACTGATATGAGTTTTGAAGCTGGTGAGTTTTGTGAACAGCCAGGTCATCAGGTCATCAGGGAAGTACAGCTGTAGGCATTCGCGTTCCCAATACGCTTGTCAGCTCCAAGTCCGAGATAAATAAATTCATATTTCACGATCACGAATGTAGTCACAATTCCCGATCACATCATGAATCACAAAATTTATTTTTTTACTAGTTACTTGCATTATGTAAGCCTGTTTTGTAGTATCTCTCCAGACTTCACCACTGTACTCATTGATAAGAGTTTTCAAATTGGGGAGTTTTGTGATACAGGTCATTGTCATCGGGGAACCACATCCATGGGCATTCGCGTTCCTGTACAGCATGTGAGTTACTGTACTGTAAGCCATGTGATGTGTGGGGGCCCCGGGGCTGCCAATATTGTTGTCACTCCTCCTTACTTCAGGTTAAGGCAGAATGACAACGAGAAGTCACAATCACAATAACAAGGCGAAGTGAGCATTTCATGCTGGCCACTCTGCATAGCGGAGTGACAACGCAAAGTGCCCACTTCATGGGCACTTCACCGGTGGAATTTTAATTTGCTGCATCTCTAAGATGGAAGACTTTGCATGTCTTCTTACACTCTCATTTCACTTTGTCAGCAGTGGGGACTTTTCTGTACACAAGACAGTAGCATTTTGGAGATGAACATTAATTCTGGTGACTTTGTCTGACAACTGCCCTGATGATTGAGTGTGCCATTAATTCTGGGAGACTTTGCATTTCTTGTTACTCTCTCATTTCACTTCATCAGCACTGGGGAATTTTCTGGAGCCAAGACAACAGTAGCATTTTGGGGATGCACATTAATTCTAGTGACTGTGTGTGTGTGGGGCTGTCAATATTGTTGTCATTCCGTCTTACTTCGCCGTAAGGCGGAATGACAATGCAAAGTAATAATAACAAGGCTGAGTGGGCATTTCATGTTGGCCACTCCGCAAAGCGGAGTGACAACGTGAAGTGCCCACTTCGCTTTCACTTCCCCGGTGAAATTTAAATTTCCTGCATCTCTAGTGTCCACCCTATTGCAGATTTTGATATCATCTGCAAAAAGACATACCCTCCCCTCCAGTTCCTCTGCAATGTGCCCTATGAAGACATTGAAAATAACTGTTCCCAATACTGATCTCTGTAGTACACTGCTGTTCACTCTCCTGTCCTTAGTGGGAGTGCCGTTAACCACCACTGTCTATCTTCTATACGTTAACTAATTTCTAATCCAACTTATCAATTTGGACCCCACTCCTAAGTGTGTCAACTTCCCAATCAACCTTTTGTGTGGCATGGTGTTGAAGGTCTTACTACAGTCCAGACAGGCCATGTCCACTAACCCCCCAATCTATTTCCCTGGCCACCCAGTCAAAGAAATTTATCATATTAGTTTGGAATTTACTTCCTCTGGTGAATCTGTGTTGCCCCTGATTCTGCAACCCTTTGGATACTAGATGCTTAACCAATCTTTCCTTCAGGAGGGCTTCCATTAATTTCCCCACCACTGAAGTTAGACTGACTGGCCTATAATGGCTAGCCTCTTTTTTGCTGCTGCTCTTATGTAGAGGGATATGTCAGCCCTTCTCCAGTCTTCTGGAACCATACCTGTTTGCAGTGAGCTGTTGAACGACACTATCAATGGGGCAGCTAGCACCTCAATGAACTCTTTCAGTACACTGGGGTGTGTTCTGTCCTGTCCTATAGCCTTATCCACCTTCAGGGCTGTGAATCATTTCAGGACTTTCCTCAGCACCAACACTACATGTAAAGGAAACACAGTCAAAAGACCTGGTTTATCCACGAGGCAATGTGAAGCGGCATATCCAAGCTCAGACTTAAAGCAGAAAGCCACTTCACCCCCCCACCCCACACACACACACTCCCATTGCAGCCAATGCATGACCGAGGAACCCTACGGGAGGGAAGATGCCAGAACAGGTCCCATATTATCACACAGCTATGTCTCAATGATGTAAATAAGAACAATTGAGGAGTTTGTAAAAAAAACATGAACTGTCTTGGACTTTTCTCTACATCACATTGAAGCATTTCAGTTTCCCCTCTGGTTTCCTTGATCTTATTTCCTACCTGTACTCTACACCTATGTTCAAGTATGACCTACTGGTCACCTTTCCTACTATTTTGAGCTCTCCCAAGGCACCTGGCAGGGATGCCCACTAGCCCTTCTGTTAGTTGCCCATTATCTTAAATCACTGGCATGAGCAATAAGGCGAGACCCTTTGATGCATGTATGTGTAGCAGTGGGTAGGGAGGAACACTGTATCACTGTTTATGCAGACGAAGTCCTCCTCTATCTGTGTCACCTAAAAAATTAAATACCTAATTTCTGATCCATTCTCCAGACCTTCGGTGCCCTATCTGGCTATCGACTTAAACAGAAGGAAGATCTGCTCCCACTGACCTGATAAACAGAGTATAACTCTCAAATGCTAATCTCAATAACAGTTTTTTTAGTCTAATAAAGGGTATCACCTGCAACATATTTTCCATTTTTTTTTCTTATACATCATTGGGTGGACTAACACAGCTACTACATGTCATTGTCTTAATCGAAAAAAAACCTAAAGTATGAGCACTTAATTTCTCCCCTTCTTCCATTCTGAGGGAGAAGTACCCTTTAATTGGAGTTCATGAAGTGTCAGATATCTGGGTATAAAGAACACTAAATCTGTTTCACTGCTTTGCTCTGCAAATTTAGGACCTTTAATTACCCAAATTCAGATGGATCTGGATCAGTGGGCACTTTTCCTGCTGAAACTGAAATGAAGGGTTACTGCGGTTAAAACGATGGTCCTACCAAAGTTTGTTTATATATATATATATATATATTCTAGTCTTATTCTTTCCCTATTCCCTCCTGGATGTGGGCAAGTTTGAATAAATGCTATTGCATTTTCTCTGGCACAGTAGCCCCCCTAGGATAAAATATTTATCTTTATGTTGACCTAAGCAGTTTGCAAGTCTTGTCCTGTCCCAGTTAAAAACAAACTATGAAACTATGGAAACAGCTCAGTTACAGGCTGCTCTGAGCTGGTTAGAAAATTCATCATCTCAACAATGAGTGCAGATGGAGAGGGAGATACCAGCCAAGGAATCCTCTGAGCCCAGGCTTCTTAACTCGGCTGTTCTGTTTTCAGGAAGAGGAATGTCATCTCCCTGTATAGGGACAATTCTTCGGATCTAGAAAAAGGTCATTGCAAGGCTTGCTCTTTGAAATTCACTACTTAAGTATTTTTCTATTTCTCTCCATACAGATTTTTTCCCAGCAAGACTAGATGGATGTTATGGAAATTGGGGCCACATGGGCCTTCATTCCCCAATACAGTTCTGGCAAGGTGGGAGGAGGACACTCCAGTTACCAACTCCACAGGAAAAGTATGGTTTATTTCATTCTGATCAATTTCATTACTTCCAGATTAGAGCTTTTATTGTAAATCTCTGTCAGATGCCCTTTCACAGACAACCCCCAAGGCTAAGGTGCACTAGAGATTTGTTCAGAGGGATGCAGCATAGCCAACTTATTTCCAGATTATACAGTACACAAGTTCAGAGGGCTAACACCCTGTTTCTGGCATTTGATCTATGATCTCAGGAACTCGGGATCCTACTTACTCCGGAACAATTGTCTAACATATGTACAAATACCTATAGGATTTAGGAACAGCAACATAGAAAACAATGGCAGAAGGAGACCGCAGGTCCATCAAGTCTGCTCATGAAATACCCAGGACGTGTTGATAATCCTGGGAGCTACCCCCCCCCACCAGAATTACTTTTTTGTACCTGTTGTATTGTCCCTTAATTGTACTGTAGCTTCGTCCCACCCATGCTTGAAACTCACCACAGTCCCTGCTCCCACCACCCCTGCCAGCAAGCTGTTCCAAGGCTCCACCACTCTTTCAGTGAAGTAGTGTTTCCTTGGATCCCTGCTGAACCCCCGACTTCCTTGTCTGTGATTTAGAGATTTTAGCTAGAAGGGTCTAATTTGCTTTTTCATTACTCCAATAAAACAAGTACATAGAACAACAAAAAATGGTTGCCACTTTGACATGCTGGAGAGACTGCAGAGATCCAAAAGCTGCCCACTCACATATATATTTGGGCCTGCCCTAAATTGACAACGTTCATAAATGATGCTGAAGCAGCCATTAGGGTAATATTTCTCCCACAGTTTTCTTTAGTCCCAATGGTATTCCTGTTTGCATTTACTCCCCACGGTACAGGGGATTCCTCCTCCAAATATTTGTTGTGAATATTTTTAGCAGCAGTTAAGACATGCTTTACAAAAAATGGCACTGTTCCAGCCCACCTACTGTTGCAGAATGGAGAGTTGCAGTTTATGTTATATGTAAGTAATAAGCCACAACAGGGTGTGCATTAAAGGATTTTGATGCACGCCCCAGGGGCGTGCTAAGGTACGAGGCCAAAGGCCAAGTGTCCTTACGTCCCTGGGAAGTGCATTAAAATCCTTTAATGCACATCCTGGAGTGGCTTATCACACTTATAAAATGGACCACCATCATAAAAGAATTAGTTTGATTTACTCTGATAGGGATTAAAACTTATTTACTATTTTTAAAAGTGTGTACAATGCATTACCTCTAAAACATCTAAAAAACTGAAACAAGTAGTCCCTATTAATGCATAAAATAGTATATCTCAACAATAAGTTAACTAGTACAGTACTTTGCAGGAAAAGTATTTATTAGTAGAGTTGGTTGAAAATAAATATTTTCTCTGTAACGTAAATTTCATCATAAAAATGCACTGTAACATCTGTAAATTTGTAAAAGTAAGTAGTGTTTAAAACTTAATTTTCATTACACCATAGCTATATAGTTTCATTGAAGGCAACCTTCTCTTTATTGTTGTTTTTTACTTATGTGGTATAGTCTAGTACATAAAAGGAAAACTGCTATAGGATTGAGGTGAAAGGTTACAAAGAAAAAAAAACTCTAAATCTGCCAGATTGCCTTTTTTTAGTGGGGAAGGGGAAGGGTAGATTTCACCTGAAAACACCTATATATGGTTCAAATGTACATGCTTTTATAAACATCAGCAATGTATATGTATTACAGTGTCAGTGGCTCAGTAGGTAGCACACTCGCCTCTGAGGCTGGGAGAACAGAGGGCTGTGGGTTCAGTTCCCACATCTGGCACTTGGGTTAATATCCCAATACTGACACTGTAGTGCAGCATGAGAGGGGTGCTGGACTTGTGAGGTGCTGTCTTTTGGATAAGATGTTAAACTGAAGTCCCATCTGCCTGAACTGGTGGTAGTTCAGGTGGATGTTAAAGATCCCATGAGTAGGGGAATTTCCCTGGTGTCCTGGCCAAATTTCAATCATTCACTAAAAATACCACCAACAGCTTAATCTGGTTCAAGGTCAGTTGGCATTCATCTGTATCCCCCTCCCCCGGGTCATGCCTGAAAATAGGCAGGATTTGTCTAGTGCACTTACCCGGTCAACAAAAACTAAATTAAAAAAAAAAATTTGAGCAGTTTGGGTCTGCCTATGTAACTGTGATTTCCCACCTTTTCTCTTTGTTTATAAAGTTTTGCTGTATTGCCTACTTTCTTCATCCTGTTTATGTTTTTTTCTGTTTTTTCCCACATTCAAGACAGAATGTTTATCATGGAATGTTTACCATGGAATACAGGGATTCAAAATTCTGATCTGTACCACTGGTAGACTATTAGGCCCTGGACACACTGGGGAACTTAAAACAGTTTAAGTGCCTTAAAACAGTTTAAATCCTCCTAGCACTGTTTGCAGACAGACTACAAGCCCCTTAAAACGTTTTAACAAAAGTGTTTTTAAACCCTGCTAGATATCTAGTCTTAAAACCATTTTTAAAAACGTTTTGGAGCTAGCATGGTTTTACTTACAGGTCTGTCCATGAGTAAAAACGCTTTAAGCTGTAATGGTTTAACTAAAGCAGTTCTAGCTGCTGTGTGTCCAGGCAAGCACAGTTCTGTGTGTTGGACTTAACACAAAATAGTTACAAGGAGAACAGGTTTAACACTAGCAGTGTGGCCACACTAAACCGTTATCAAAAATGGTTACTGGGTAGTGTGGCTGCACTGAAATGGTTTAGCTAAACTGGTTTTAAAAACGGGTTTCAAAAACAGTTCTGCAGTGTGTCCAGGGCATTAGTCTCCTAACATACTGTACGCACAGACAACAAAGGCCTGTTTTAGAGCCAGAGACACAATTATCTCACTGTCAGGGCAAGCAGAAGAGATTTCTCTGATGAGCAGGTAAATA
Source organism: Neoceratodus forsteri (assembly GCA_016271365.2). Classification (NCBI taxonomy): domain Eukaryota; kingdom Metazoa; phylum Chordata; order Ceratodontiformes; family Ceratodontidae; genus Neoceratodus; species Neoceratodus forsteri. Next base: position 1,650,201,771 of record CM057450.1, read on the forward strand.
CAGAAGGGGGATTTTTCACTGTTAGTAAAGAAACAGCTGTAATGAAAACTATAAAAATACTTAATGTTTTTAATTTATTTATACATGTAAGGAGACTGTGATGATCAGGGAAACAACATTTAATTAATTTGTTTTATTTTTTATTTAAGGTAGTTTTATTTTTAGGGCCCATTTGGAGTTTTTTATAGTGTAAAGGTAGCAGCCATGTTTGTAATGGAAGATCAGTTCTGGTTGCGGGGGGGGGCTGATGGAAGATAGTTCTGGTTGTAGGAGGACTGATTTGCTCATTGTGTGATGTAGTTTAGGACCAGGATGACTGTGCGTATATAGAGATTAAATTTACAGTCAGATGATGTCTCTTGGCCAATGAGATTTCTAGATTTTTTTCTTGCCATTTTGTAAATTGCATGAAATGCCTAACGTTTTCTCTCAGGAACCAGGCAAAAAAAGGAAGACTGAGATGGACTAAGTGGATACTATATATGATGGACATTGGCATGAACTTTGAGCCTTATGGATGAAAACTGAAGAAAACTGCTCAACTTTCTTTATTCATATTACGTCTGTTTTATCAGGAGGTCTGTGCTGGTTGTTCTTATATGTTCCATAGGTAGGGTCCCCTGGAGGTAACAGGCCGTAGATAAAGGGATATAAAAATATTTCTGCAGTTTCATTATTTATTTATGTGCTGATCATATAGCAGTGTATAACTTAGTTGCTGTACTGTTTGTTGTCTTTTTTTTTAATTGAAATAACAGTTAAATATAAGAACAATAAAATCAAATATTATTGTGCTTTTATTACTCATTGATCTTATATTACAAAGAATGGCCTCGAGAAACACATTCTTCCCAGTCTTCCACCACCTTTGTTTTTGTTAACACATGCTTTCAGGGGAATTGCAACCAGACATGGGAGGACCTTGTGGTGATTTCTCTAGCCCCTGTAGCACCTTCCACCCATACACCCGAGACACTGTCTCCTTCTAGGCTTACCATTCCACTCCTCCTGTCATGCCAGCTCATTCTCCTCAGAATCCTCAATCTCTTGCAGGAACTAAAGATTACCTTTGGAAGGTAGGGTCTGAGGAAAGACCGAAACTGGTACAGCTAGTTAGATGAACAGGGAAACACACACCCACCATTCGATTTACATATTTTACTACCTGAAACATTAATCACAACTAAACTAACACCCAGCCTCCCCACCACAATAATCCTATCAGGGGAAATAGCTAATCAGCATCGTCACAAAGCGCCAGATAATATCTGTACCTTAGTGAGTGTGGGCCACCCAGACTCTCCCACCCCCCTCATGCAATATTACAGATACTAGTCATACAGAAACTACCCACCCCATCCACACTCTTTTTCAAATGACACAATAAAAAATAACTAAATGATTGTGGAGTCTGACTAATGCTTGGCCTACAAGTTCCCAAACCACATTAGACCTTAGTTCACTTATACATTTATAGATACGCGTATTTATTATTGTTTACAGGTGCTGAAGGAGACAAGACAAACCCTGGATGCTCCTTTAGCAGACCTATTTAATAAGAAGGTGAAGTGCTGGTGGACTGGAGGGTAGTGAATGTTGTCCACCTGCACAAACCTGTGGATAGGGAACTCCCAGGTCATTGCAGCCAAGTGAGCATGGCAGCACTAGTGGGCAAACTACTGAAGTTAATTATAAAGGGAAAGATAATGGATTTCCTAAAGGAAAACAGCCATCCAAACAGGAATCAACATGGGTTTTAGGAGGGGCAAGTCATACTGAACAGGCTTGATTAATCTTTTTCAACCTGGTGGCACAGATGGAAGGGGCCAGACAGTAAACGTTTTATACCAGGACTTCAGCAAGGTCTTTAATTTGGTGCCCCTTAGGAGGTTTAAAAGGTAGGAGACTTAAGACTAATGTTTGGACTAACTAGGTAGATTAGGAACTGGTTAATAAATAGGACTCAGAGAGCGGTCCTGAAAGGTAAATCATCTGATGTCAGGGTGGTCACAAGAGGAGTTCCACAGGGGTCTATTCTGGAGCTGATACTATTTAAGATGTATGTAAGTGGTATCAAGGTGGGGTTACAGGGTAATGTGACCCTATCGGCAGATGACACAAAACTCTTCAGAAGAGCAGATGATGAAGGAATCAGCGGCCTGAAAAGAGATGAAGAAAAGCTGGAGCAATGGTCCTGACTTTTGCAACTGATGTTCAGTGCCAAAACATGTAATGTGGTGTACATTTGGGACAAAACTCTACAGACAGAATATTACAATAATAACATCATGGTAGAGCACTTAAAGGAGGAAAGGGAACTAGTGGTGAAAATAGAAACAGCTTAAAAGTCTCTTTCCAGTGTAACACCAAATTACACATATCCCAGTAATGCAAAGACATCATGAGAAGAATATGCAAATCACCATGAAATAAATTAGTTGGGCTCTGTTTTAAAGCAGGAGTGTATGGTGCCAAAAGGCCTCTCACACAATCTACAAAGGCTGAAAACAGTAGAATCATCTTCCCAATGTGGTATGGCATATGGGAAAATTATCAAGATGCTGGAATGCATCAGGTGTGCTATCAGTAGTCACAGCAAAGTTGTGATGTCACCGCTGCACAGGCTGTTGGATAGACCACATCTGGAGAACTGCATAGAATTCTGGAACCCATATCTGAAGAAGGATAGCGAGGTGTTAGAGACTATGTAGTGGAGGGCTCTAAAAATTATCAGTGGTCAGCAGGAGAAGACCTACTCTATGAGGAAAGATTGGACAGTCTTTACCTGCACTCTCTGGAGGACAGGAGGGAATGGGGGATATGACAGAAACATGCAGATAGGTGTAGCAACATAGCAGAGTGGACTTCTTAGAGTTATTTATTTAAGTTAAGCAACAGCACAACCACCAGGGGGCACTATCTTAAACGGTCAGAAAGTATTTCTGCATGGCAAGTGGTGGAAAGGTGGAACACTCTACCCAGTAATGTGATCAGTGCTGATACTATCATAGGGGTCCAAACCCTATGGGGCATTTTCATGGGGTAATTAGGAACAAAAAGGAACAGAGGTGTGGGGGAGCTCTGAAATGACAGAGTAAAATAATAAAGGAATGTCAGAGTAAACTCTATGGACTCAAAATGTTTTTCTGTCCCTAACCATTTCTCAACGTAGAGCTAAGCCACCTCTCTCAGTGGGATTTAGTTCATACAGAGAACTTGGAGTGAAAAGTGAAAATCCACTTTTACTTGGGCTAAAATTCCTGGTCTCACAGTATCTCCTTCTCACAACATTTGAATTCTCAGAATCAAGCAGTGTTCTAGTTTAATATTTCAAACCACTTTTCAATCTGGGGGGGACATGATTCATAAAGTGGTTTGTTGTAATTTTCCTTACCAGGTATACTCAAACTGTGATAATCACCTTCGAGGCATGTGGATATACCACTGATCCTACTGTACAGAACAGTCAGTTTTGTAGTCTTTCACAGTCAAAACAAATACCTTGATTGATCTTTTTTTGGACTGTTACACACAGCGTTAAGGTGACCAACTCTGAACATTCCCCGACTCTGGGTCCAAAAGTATTTTTAAGAACAGAGCTCATAATATAAAAGAAATATCTAACCATTGCTGTTAGTTTGGAATTTCTCCCTATGGTCCCACATGGCTTATGGACTTGGGCATAACCATTGTACCACTGCAGAGATCCCATAACTCATGTTCAGGGCCCCCTATTTCTCTTGACTTTGGTTCACTTTAAATATAAGTTAATAAGGCCTCTGAGGGTTGTCTTTTATGGTATAAAAAACACTGAGCATAATGTTTGGGTGAGAGGACCATGAGATGAAGCTAAGCCATTCTGCCTGCCCACACCTAACAAGAGGTGTCTCTTATACCCTAAGACACACCCCTCGGAGGCACTATTAATTGATTGTAAATTGCTCGAGTTTAGTTTGTGTGATTTATAATAGGTTTAGAGCCTTTTTTTATTTACTCATGCTGTCTCCTCTCTGGTGCTCCCACAAAAGAGCACACTGTACAAAGGATAAGCTGTACAGTGGATCAGCGTGCTGATTGGCTAAAATCACAATAGTGATTCATAATGGGTTTTAACTAGGCCAGAAATGGCAACAGTCATGCACAGCTGAGGTAATGAGTGTTTAATTAAAGAGCACAGACCACATTAACTAATACAGAGATCCACAAAACTGCTGCATTATTATGTATGGTGTGAACATGATATTTCTTTTTTTAATTAAGCTTTTTGGTCCTCATCGCCTCCTCCCGTCAACTGTAATGGGGACACATCTGTAATTTTACGGTTTTCTCCCTTGCCCCCCCCCCCGGGGCACCAGCACACGGCCGTGCGAGCATGTGGAGGCAGGCTTCACACCCCATGGTGCCAGCTCAGCCCCTTCTACCTCCTGATACTTTTTCTGCCCCCTCTCCACCTGCGCCACCCACCGGACCTCCACCCAGCGGGAGCAGAACTACGGGGGGGGGTGCCAACCCCAATCACCGCCCTCAGGAGAGGAAAGCTGCCCACCAGCATACTCAATTGTGCTCTGCCCTCCCCCCATGTCAGCACCCCAACGACCCGAGGTCATTCCCGAACCCGGGTCAGTGGCATAGCATGAGGTAAGGCATCTAGCACCTTAACCCTCTGCGCTACCGAGCATGATATTTCTTAAAAAAGTAAGGGACTGTTTTTAAAAAAATACTCACATAGTGTATGACTATTATGCTGTGGCAGTTTAGTTCTTTAAAAATTGTTCTCATTGCCAGTTAAAACCTAATAGGAATAGGAAACCACCTAATCTGCTCCTAACAGAAGCCAGTTGAGGATATAACAACTGAATAAAGTAATTACTTCAAGTGACAAAACTGACTTGCATATAGTTGCAGAAAACTTGCATACAGTCCAAGAATACTTAAAAATAGTTATGTTATTCTTAGAACTGTGTGCTTGATCAGGTTAATTTTGTGCAACTGCTTCTGTGGTATATAGTAGCTCATGAACAAAGGGCTTTAGCACCATCTACTGTTAGTGCTTGGGTTTTCTACAAGTTATGTAACAAGGATAGCCCAAGAAATGCAATTATGCTTATATTGAGGTTTGTCTTTAACTCAGTTTTAGAACTGGGAGAGGGGTCTAAAACGTATGAAGATCAAATGACTTAGGTGCATATTAGAAACATACGTACAAAGATGTCTGTTGTTCATGCTGAAAGACCAATAGTCTGTCAAGTACTGTAGGATACTTCTGGTATCTTGAACTGTGTTTTCATTGGTCTCCTAAGTCAGCACAGCTTTCTATATTCTGACTCATTCATGGAACTGTCAAACTACCGGTTACTCACAAGTTATACTCTACCACAGGGGCTACCTTTCACAGTCAAGTTAAGGTTGCACACTGTTCTTAGTGCCCCTGTATTTGCTTATTTATTTGCTGTCAGTTACCTTCTCCATTTTCTTTTGAGCATGATACCCTGCACCTTGCTGTAATTCACTTCACCACAGCTGTTTTAAAGAGCTAGTTGAACCAAAACAGACAGACAGGAAAATGATACAAATTTTAAGAAGTAGGCAGTTGTAACTTTTTACTTCTGAAGTATTTTTCTTTTTCCTTTTGCTCAATAGAAAGTTTTCTGTGTGATAATATTGGACTGGATGTGTGGAACAGCTCTCTGCCAGGCAGCTGACATGTCTGTCTCTATCCCCCAACCCCATTACATCATCAACATTGTGACCTCACTCTCTGTGACATCACAGGTGCTCAGGAAGAGCAACTCAGTAGCTGCCAGGTCCATCAACGGTGACATCAGAACCAGTGAGGTCACAGTGCTGATGATGTAGTGGGGGGAATAAAACTAGATAGTCAGCTACCAGGCAGAACGCTGTTCCACATGTCACACCTACTAACATCAGGTAAACAATCTTCTAATTAAACAAAGGGAAAATAAACACTACCTCAGCAATGAAAGGTAATCGTTGGCTGCTTTTAAAATCTAGTATTTGTTTTAAGCAGTACACTAGTTCATTAAGTGTGATATTCCATGCTTTAATACACTGATGTGATTGCTGTGCTGTATTGCCCCCCCCCCCCAGAAGACTTCTGGAAATGTATGTATATATTTATTTATTTATTTATGTCTTTGATAACCAAGTAAGTGCACTGATCCAAAGGACCATTTTCAGGCATGACCCTAGCCATGAAGATGGTAACAATGAGTACATACATGAGTGCTTACATGACTTTGAAAACAGGTGACAACAACATGTCAGAACTTTACAGTAATGAGCTTTACATGCAGTGCTTGCTAGAGGGAAATACGAATACATTTTGGTGTGCAAAATGAGACTTCAACATGCCAGATACAGATTGGTCAATACCAGCAGGAACATCTGCCAGAACTAGACTCATAGTGGATTCCCTGCAGGGGGAGGGCCTCAAACAACTGGTACAGCAACCCACTGGTACAGCAACAACTGGTACAGCAACCCACAAGAGACAGGGCTATCCTAGATCTAGTACTGACTAACAAAGAAGGGATCACAGATCTCCAGGTAGAAGGTCACCTGGGGGCCAGTGACCATCACATGGTATGGTTCAATTTGGCTACTACATCTAAATCATCCCATTCCAAGGCAAAAATATGGGACTTCAGAGGAGCTGACTTTGATAAGATGGCCAACAGAGTTAAGCTAGCCCTGGCAAAAAGAAACACAGGTGAGGAGGTACAGGCAAAGTGGGCAAGCATTAAGGATACAATACTTGAAGCAACATCCCATTGTGTTAGACAGAAAAGGAAGTGCAAAAAAAGAAGGAAACCACTTTGGTTCTCAAATACAGTAGCAGAAAAGGTCAGAGCCAAAAGGCTGGCCTTCAGAAAATATAAGGAAACACAGCGGGATGAAGATAGGGGGGCATACCAAACTGCCCTAAGGGAAGCAGGTAAGGCAGTAAGGCAGGCAAAGTCCCAAACTGAGGAAACACTAGCACAAACAGTAAAAGAAGGTGACAAGACTTTCTATAGATACATTAGTGAAAAGAGAAAGTCCAGAGGGGGTATTGCTAAGCTTAATGGAGAAAAGGGAGCATGTGAGGAGGAGGACCCTGTAAAGGCATCTATCCTAAATAGATACTTTTGCTCAGTATTCACTGAAGAGAAGGTAGGGCAGGGCACACAGCTCAGCATCATGGACACAGGGGGGAGGGAGGTGAGCACTACTCCCTTCACAAAAGAAAGGGTCCTACAAGAGCTTGCTAAGCTCAGGGTGGATAAGGCAATGGGACCTGATGGCATACATCCCAGGGTACTTAAGGAGCTAAAGGAGGAACTAGCAGAGCCATTAGCAGAATTGTTTAGTGAGTCTCTGAGCACAGGAGAGGTCCCAGAAGACTGGAGAAGGGCTCATGTGATCCCACTCCACAAGAGTGGTAGCAGGGAGGAGGCGGGGAACTACAGACCGGTCAGTCTTACCTCAGTAGTGGGCAAGATTATGGAAGCACTCCTTAAGGAAAGGATAGTGCAACACCTGGAATCCATAGGGGCACAGGATCCAAGACAGCATGGGTTTACAAAAGGAAGGTCCTGTCAAACTAATCTCATAGATTTCTTTGACTGGGTAACCAGAGTGGTGGACCAAGGGGGAGCAGTTGATGTCGCCTACCTTGACTTCAGCAAAGCTTTTGACACTGTTCCACATAGAAGATTGATAAATAAGCTAGGTAGGCTCGGGGGTGGGTCAGAAGTTGGTCAACTGGGTGGCAAACTGGTTGACTGGCAGAAAACAGAGAGTGGTGATAAATGGTATACAGTCAGAAGAGATGCAAGTCACAAGTGGGGTACCTCAGGGATCAGTCCTGGGGCCAGTCCTATTCAACATCTTCATTAGTGACCTAGCAGATGGACTAGAGGGTAAGGCTTGTCTGTTTGCAGATGACACCAAGATCTGCAACAGAGTAGATGATCCAGATGGGGTGGGCAGAATGAGAAGAGATCTGGATAAACTAGCAGAATGGTCAGAAGAGTGGCAACTGGGATTTAATGCAAAGAAGTGCAAAATCATGCACATAGGGAAGAGAAACCCTGAAGCCACTTATAGGCTGGGAGGGGAGTTGCTAGCAGTCACAAAGGAAGAAAGAGACTTGGGCATCATCATCACTGATGACCTGAAATCATCCAAGCAGACCTCTAAAGCAGTAGGTAAGGCTAGGGGGGTGTTAGGGTGTATTAGTAGGGGGTATCACAAGTCGTAAGAGGGAGGTAATAATCCCTCTGTACAAGACATTGGTTAGGCCCCATCTGGAGTACTGCGTGCAGTATTGGAGGCCACATCTTCACAAGGACATTAACCAAATTGAGGCAGTCCAGAGAAGGGCAACCAAAATGGTGCAGGGACTGCATCAGAAGACATATGAGGACAGATTAACGGAGCTCAATATGTATACCCTTGAGCAAAGGAGGGAGAGAGGTGATATGATCGAGACATTTAAACACCTTAAGGGCATAAACAAGGTGAAAGAGTCTAACATGTTTAAATATAAGAAAAATAGCAGGACAAGAGGACACAGCATGAGATTAGAGGGAGGCCGATTATGGGAATGTGAGGAAATTTTTTTCACAGAAAGGTGGTAGATGCATGGAATGGCTTACCACAAGAAGTAGTGGCTATGAATACAGTGCAGGGCTTCAAACAGGCATGGGATAGGCATAAGGGAGCAATACAAATGACTATGAATAGATAGGTCACTGACATAGCAAAGGCCGATGGCACATTTATAAGGTAGAAAAAGAAATGGGCAGACTGGATGGGCCTTGCGGTCCTTATCTGCCGTCAACTTCTATGTTTCTATGTTTCTATGTTTCTATGCAAATGAGATAACAATACAAAATGGAAGGAATACAAACACAGGATAAATAAGTACTATACTGAGACAGACAAGGGGAGAGTGCGGAGGAAAAAGGTAGGGGGAATGGTGTACTCTGAGGGGAGGGACTATCTTTTCTGGGGAGGGGAAATGGAAAAGGACTTGGTAAAAGGGGACAGAACACCTATTACAAATTTATCTAGGTGGGCATAAGCATGTGGCTTCAGTCAACAGCCAGACTTTGAGGTAGGTTTTGAAAGTGAGGAGGGAGTTGGTCGAGCGGAGAGACGTGGGTATCTTGTTCCACAGTGAGAGGGTGGCGACAGATATGGCTTTACTGCCCATGATGGTAGACAATCTAGTGACTTCCAATAGGGGAACTGAGGACTCTCGGAGACACCTGGGTGCTAATCTGTCCCTGATGAGGTAGGAATAAGGTGACAGTTCACCCACCTCCAAGCGTGTTATCGACGATGCAGCCAAGAGCATAGTCATATCAACCTTGGAGTGGGAGCCATCCTAGCAATTTATGCAAGTCATAGAGATGTGTATTGTACAGTGACAGGAGCACGAATCTGCAGATATTTTTGTATACTGAGCTGAGTCTGGTACTCAGGGCCGAGGACACAGAGGAGTAAATGGGGACGCAGTAGTCTATAATGGGGAGAAGATTGCCTTGGGCAATTGCCTGGCATGCCTCCATGGTCAGGTAGAACTTTCGGTTATAGGCAGCCCCAAGTTTCTGGTTTACCCTACGCACTATGATATTGATGTGTTCCATGCATGAGAGGGAGGGATCAAGTGTTACACCCACCCAAATGAGCTGATACTAGCTCAGCATGCTTTTCAGGAAGGAAGGAAGGAAGATACATACGAACATATGAATGTGCCAGCAGAAACAGGCCTCCTGGTCTATCAATGTCTGCTTGAGTGTGCAGCTATCACCTCTAAGTTGCAGCTGCCCCAACCCTGGAAGGAAGGAAGGAAGGAAGAAAGAAAGAAAGAAAGAAAGAAAGAAAGAAAGAAAGAAAGAAAGAAAGAAAGAAAGAAAGAAAGAAAGAAAGAAAGAAAGACGGACTTCCCTCTTTCTGACTGTCCTTGTAGTTGTATCCAGAGCCATTATTCCTCTTCAGGAACTTATCCAGAAATCTGCTCCACAGCCCTACCACCCTATGAGTGAAGTAATGCTTTCATAAAGAGCAGCTCTGGTCTTCAGTATGTACTGTCATGAATATAATGTTTCACATATTACAATTTACTAGAGAATAGATTTTTTATAAATTTTTATTTATATTTTCCGTTTTCCTTCACATGGTTTATTGCACATCTTGGTGGCCTACCCATAGATTCTGCATAAAAGTGTTTGACTCTCCCCAACTGATCTCATAGTGCTTTTGTTAATGGTGTCACTATACATATACTGACAAGAGGATGTAATGTCAAAATCAACAATTCTAAAGTCAGTTGATGACAGATTTTTTTTTTTTTTTTCAAAGTCACAGTGAATCAAGTATCATGTTATCTGGTTAATTTTCAGATTAAGAGAGATGCCAGGTGTCACAAACCCACTCAGCAGGTCAGCTCTCTACTCCCAAAGTGCCAACCTCCGAGCGCAGTCTTGTGAACAGTTAACAGAAACAGGGTAACCCTTCTGTCTATTTTGTGGGTTCAAATCAACCTTTGGTCTCAAGTCTTGGAGGGATTCTAACTGTGAACCTCTTGTTAGCATACCCAATGTACAGGCTCAGATAATTCTGCTCTTTGGGGGGGGAGATATCTTTTGCCTATGGACACCTAACCAGGCATACAAAATGAACCCTTAAAACTCTATTAAAGACCTCAGAATGAATTGTTACCTTTTCCCAGTTTGGTAAAACCAGTAAGCTTTGTGTAGTGTCAGCTTTAACCATGTATGCTTTCTTTGTCAAGAAAAAGAAATTCAAAGGCACACCAAGTAGTCTCTAAAGTAGAGGTTTACTACAAAATAGATAAAAAAATGTAAAATGTAAATGCAGAACCATATATCACAAAACATACAAATCACTTAAACAAAACAGGTTTAAAAGTGTAGACTAAATCTCCTACCACAGTACTCTTAGAATTGTCTTTTCTAAAGTATTCTTATCTCACAGTGCTGTAGATGTTTCTTTTTCAGAGTCCAAACATTTATGTGTAAATGGAAAACAGAATACTGTTTAAAAGCTAGCTTTGCCAACCTCTTTGCGTGAGGTCACCTAGCTCCTCCCTGTCAGAATATAAAAAATATATATCTATGCAAAACAGGATGTCTTATCAAAGGTAAATTCTGTGATCTCAGCACAACTCATTTTCTCATATGACTTTCTTTGATTTTATGATCAGCTTCACCTTTCCAGGACATCAAAGGGACTTGTTATGTCTCTCTGCCAGATCTCATGGAGGTGCAACGTGCTTTGTATCACCATATGAATTTTACTGTGTTTCCTCTGAACATTATAAAAGTTTATGTTCTATCTTGGCATCTAGCAAGCTGCAATTAGTCACATAAAAAGGAGATCCTAAATTTTAAGTCTCTTCTAGTCTGTAATTATCTCTTGGCCTTCCGGGTAACACCTATTAGCTAAAACCTGGGATGGGGGGTTGTCATTCCACAGACTGACAGCATCTCTCATGAGAGACATTCAATAACACATTTTTATATTACAAAAAGCATAGGTTAATCAGAACCAGCTGTCCAAGTGTCACACCAGGTACTACTTTTTCATAGAGATTGTGGTGGAAGGGTAGAAATGGCTGTCAGAGGAGGTGGTCAGTGTGCAATCAGCGGAGGGATTCAAAAGAGGGTCATACAGATACATGGGTTTGGTAAAGACCACACCAGAAAAAGAGGGAGAAGGGGGAAGGAGGTGCCTCTCTGGCTGTCATTCAGCATTTGTTAGGTAGTAAAGGGCAGACATGATAGGTCAAGGTGCCTTTATCTACCAACAGATTCTATGTTTCTGTGTCTATTTATCAGAACAATAAAAGGAGATAGTAAAATAAAAAGTAGGGAACACTGAACTTAAATATAGTGATGCAAATAAAATGTGTTTAGCATTTTATTTTAGTAGCTAGCTACTGTACCTGCTCTTTAATTCTGTTCTCTGTCCCTCCCCACTCTGTTTCAGTGCAAGTTTCATTCTTCTCTAAGTTAATTGCTCCTCCAAGAGGTATCTTTTATGGTATACATGAGTCTTCGTACCATAAGAGGCATCCCTTGAAGGACCAATTAACTTATAAAATCACTCAAGCTTCTGTAGTCGGAGTAAATTATGTATTAATGCTATGGCAGTAGGGGCAGTAGAAGACCAGGAGGTCCATCATGACTGCTCTCTATTGTATCAGTGGATATATCCTTTTATGTTTTTATCCCTTATGTAATTGTCAGTCTTATTTTTAAATAGTTTTATTTTTTACTGTTATGTCTTGAGTTAGTTCATTTCATATTTTCATGACCTTCTAAGTGTAGTAATATTTTTACCCACATGAGTGAGCTAACTGCTGAAGTGGGTAATTCATAGGCAGCAATCCTTATATATATACATGTAAAGACACACCAGATCACAGTTTTTTTGTGAGTGTATCTTAAGTTTACTAATGCATGGATATCACACAGCAAACAGCAATGTGTGGACAGACATGTGAAACAACTATTGTGAGATATAGTAATGCAGTTCAATACAGCTTACTGTTACTTTTCTGGTCTGCCTGCTCTGTAAAAAAACCTTTTCTTCATGGCTCAATTGCCTACTTCCTTGGTTTAATTTACAATTCTTCCAGTAGTTAAACTTGACGTTTTACTGTACCAGAGCTGTTTGTGAGGGCAGGAGGTTGTACTTTTCCTTTTTTCTTATTTTCTTTATCCCAAAACTATGGTCATCATTTTGGAGTACATCCTGGACCTCACTGTGGCATGGGGCTTACCATGGAATAAGCTCTGAGGGTAGACAAAGAATTACTTGCACGGAGTGAAATTCACCCGTTTGAGCACAAGCAACTTGAACTTGTTTTTTCACACTGTAGTAAATATTTTATTTTATTAGCTTTAACTATGTCCCTGTGGAACTGCTTGTTATTACCTGTTAAATTATTTTCAGTTCTATAGGTTAGGTTTAAATTACATTTCAGTGTGTCATCCTCGTTAAAGGGGAACGTCCATGAACAAAGAAAGATGTTCAAAAGCATTGCTAAGGGAACTCTATTTCAAGTAAACTATTGGCCAAATCAGTTACTCTTTTAGGGCCAGAACTATAGTGAGTACCTTAAAGGAGTAATAGGACAACTTGTTTTGCCCTTCCTGCACAGAGGCAGGAATGGGAACCTCTAAAAAGGAACTAATAGACATTGGAAGTATATGTTATATACACCAGAGGCACTTTAGCATTGCTTCAATGGCTCTGTAATAACCTTTTCAGTGTCCAGAATCACTGTTATCTAAAACCACCAAACAGAAAGTGAAGAGAGAGCCACTTACTGTGCTACACAACAGAGCCTCTGTGAGCAGAGGTGAGAGCAAGGTGGTGGCGACACAGGCAGAGGCAAGCATGTCTGCCTGTGTCCACTGAGGTAGGTGGGTAGGCGGCAACCCTCGCTGTCTAAAATTTTCTTTATTACAAATAGATAAGACTTTTACACTGACATATTGTCTTCCAAAATCATGGCAGGCTCTGCAGAAATTCTTAGTATGCTGTGTGGTGAAGGGGTGCTTGTGAAATATATTATTTGTTTATTTATTTAACAGACTTTAGGATTACAACCTTTGAGTCAGAGACTCATTTATAAAGGCTCCGCATCAGAAAAAACAAATACAAACACTTAATATGTATAGACATAGAATGGCAGCTAGAGGTTACAGTTTTTTTCAGTTTACAGTATTGCAGAATCAAGATCAGCTATACATTGCATTGAACGTGTTAGCGAGAGCTGTATTTTACAGTTTTCAAGAGAACAATAAGTTTGCTGATAGAGGGAGTAACAGGTTTGATATTTAAAGTGAAGTAAAGAATTAGACAGATATCTTGTGAGTGCAGCCAAAGGAGGCATTGTTAATAGGTAATGTTTGGTAGCTCTATCGGTAGGAGCTCAGTGGTGGGGTGGTCCAGTAAGGTGATAGATAGATGACCCGGCACTAGCTAGTACATTGGCAGTTTCATGAAGCGAGAATGTGTTCTTTGAGAGCTGACTTGAAAGGTCCTAATTTGGAGATGGAGGAGACGTCGGAGGGAAGTTTGTGTACCAGACTGGGGCCCTGTGTGGGAATGACCTTTAGGCTAAGGAGGTTCTAACCCTCGGGATGGACCACACCTGTCGGTTGGCAGTGCAGGTGTTCACCAAGGTGTGGGAGGATAGGAGAGAGGCAGAAACCCCCAAGGAGGTAAGCCCCAGGTGTATTTTCTTTGTGAGGAGACATGTTTGATAAAATAGCCTTTCATCCAGGGTGAGAAGATTTGTCAGGGCATATAGGGTACAAGTATGGGTACGCTTGTCTGCCCCAGAGAGGAGTCTGCACACTTTGTTTATGGCCAGGTGGATTTTGTTAAGGGCTGTGTGGTCAGCAGCTGAGTAGATAGTGAGCCCATAATCGACTAGTGAGAGGACTGAGGAGGTGACAGCCAGATTAAGGGCTACTGGAGGTAGGCAATCCTTGTGCCAATACAATAGGCCTATACAGACATTTATGGCTGATGAGAGAGTGTCAATGTGTGAATGGAAGGAGAGGCTGGAATCAAATGTAAGGCCCAGGTATTTATATGTATGGACCTGTTCGAGATGAAGGAGAGAGTGGGAGAGGATTGTTAGCTTGGCCTAATCCTGTCGGTGGGCAAAGAGCATGGTCTTTGTCTTTTTTACATTTACCACAAGTCTTTGGTCTGTGAACCAGTTTTCAATCTGGTTAAATGTGTGTTGGAGGGAGGACTGCAATACTACGGAATCTGGGTGTGAGGCAAAAAGAACCGCATCGTCCACATAGAGTAGTAGGTTGCCAGAACAGGAGTTGGGCAAGGAGTTTAGGTAGATGCTGAATAATAGAGATATTAAATATCTCATGTTCACTTCCATTCCACATTATGATATAACTGGGGGCTTTCACTGTGGTATATGCAATGCTTTCTCCAAAATTAGTAAAGAGTTAGAGATACTAAAGGGAGAGATTTCTAGCTTACATGAAATAAACAAGAAAGAAAAATCTATAAAACAATTAAGTGCTGATACCACAGTGAAAAAAGCAGGAAAATAATCACATTCTAGATCATGGGATGAAAGAGAGGATGATGAAATATCAGGCCAGGGAGAATATGTTGCCGAAAGGGTGTGAAGTAAGCCAACAAAATAAATAGCCCCATGGTGGAGGCCTCCACAGTTAGGAAAGGGAGAGTCAGGAGAAGTCAAGATATAAGCCCTTCAGATAATCAGATAGACCAGGTGGAATGGCATCGTGTCCAGAGATCAGATGGTAGGAAAAAGGGTAGAAGAGCATTAACAGAAAATGAAGTCACCCAATTAAGTAATAGATTTCCCCACTCCAAAATATTAATGAGCCCTCTCAAGCGCAAAATAACCCCTATCTACCCTCCCAGCAAATAGTGATAGGTGATTCCATCATTCAGTACACAGACTCGGTAATATGCAAAACAAATAAAATGGTAACATGTCTCCTTAATGCAAGAATCTATAATGTTGATTCTCAGACTGAGTCATTCATCAACAAAAAGGGAAATAAGCCAACAGTCATAATTCATGTAGGCACAAATGATGTGGGTAAGGTACATGAAAAGGATGTATGCCATGATCTCCTTAACCTAGCAAAAAGTCAGTTCCACTGGGTCTAAGCTTGCAGTTTCAGACATTTACCCATCCCTGGTACTCATAAGGAAAAGAATCTGATTATTTCAAGAATAAACATCAGATTGGAAAATTGGTGTGGCAAAGGAAATAAAAAGTTTATAGACCACTGGGCCAATTTTAGAGGAAAAATAAACCTATTCAGCAGAGATGAGCTGCACTTAAACAAACTATGAGCTAAAATCTTGAGTAATTCCTTCAGATGTGCCCTCGTAAACCCAACTTTAAACTAAACAAGAAGGGGGGAAAAGTGGGCAAAATAGAAGACGAATGTACATGTTGGGGTTAAAACTATAAAAAGTCTCATAGCTCAGACCACATCAAAGCAGTTAACATTGAAATGCACACTAGGTAATGCTAGGAACATATGACATGAAGTGGAAGAACTTCACGAACTTGCCATCATGCTAAATTTTTCCATAATAGCTGTCACGGAAACATGGTTGAGTGACAGAGACTTCAGGGGTAAAGGAATATCTAACTATTATCTGTATAGTAAAGACAGAGGTACTAGGAAAGGGATGGGGTGGCCTTATTATAGTGGTGCAATAGTACCCCTATAGTTAAGTTTGAGTAACCCCTAAATTTGCACCTTAATAGCTTTGGCACTGTTTAACAAAATCAGCTGGAATGTTGCATGTGTTGTCTAGGAGGCAAGGTGTAAATCTGTGGAAAGTTTTGTGATGGCAACTTGTGTGATTTCTGAGATCCATATATGTCATTTTTCTGAAGATGCCTAATTTTTTTCCTGTACTGTCCTTAACATGGGATTTTTTTTTGCTCTCACCTATAGCCTACATGGAATGGAATTTTCCCCCCAAACTTTCAGCATACAGGTGTGATGTTCTAATAAATATTAAATGGTTCCAAAGTTATAAGGCTATAAAATTTGGTGTTTTTCTGCACTCAGTAGGGTTTTTGGGCTAACGTTCTGATACGATACCAAAATTTCTGTGCCGCAAAACCATTTTTGGTTTCTCACCACTTGCTTCTCACAGCACAAAGCATTGTTTTGTGCTGTGAGACCCACCGTCTTATTTCTTTTCTCCTCGAACTAATAAGCATGGACATTACTTAAAAATGCCATCATTTATAATACAAATACCAGAACCTAACTAAACGGAACTTGTTTAGCTAGACTCTGGTGCTTGTTTCTTCTATTGATGGCGAGAAATATCTTTGGATATAGTTGGAGGTATTAGTATCAATTTTACATTTTAAGACCTTAATTAAGATGCACTTGTGAATGTTACGGTTAGCCCCCAGTTTTTTAAACTGATGTAATATGCTGCTTGAATCTATGTGTAACATATGTGTATTTAATGTACCGTATGTTTCTATGTATTTCTTTTATTTTTGTATTGTTGTTCAACTTTTTTTGGTCGCAATTGTAAAAGAGAGTTTTCTCTCAATTTGCGTACCAACAAATTTGATGATGATGATGGTGTCTAGTGGCACCCCCCCACGCTCTGATCACTGGCCCCTTACTTATATAATTTTTCCATGATGTCTAGTGGCACCCACCCACCTTCCCATTGCCATCCCCCTATGTATGTTTTTCCCTGGTGTCTAATGGTGCCCCCCCCACCCTCCAATCGCCATGCCCTTATGTATGTTTTTTTCCTGGTGTCTAGTGGAACTCCTCACCCTCCAGTCACTATCCCCATATTAATGTTATCTGTAATAAAGAAAATCATCCCTCAATTTTGTTTAAACCAGTAAAAAAAAAATGGTCCCTTGGGGATCCAACCCCCCCATCCTGACCACCTACTGAGCTCCCACCAGCTCACACACCCCCACACACCCTCACTCACCAGAGCACATGCCAGGATGAAGATCCACGCTCCAATCAAAAGACAAGTCTTGCTGCTGGAACCGCTAACGCAATACGAGAAACTACGGTAAGTGTGGCTTAATAAATTTCAGTGGGAATTTTAAGTTTGAACATAACTTTTTTAATTTTGAATATTTTGACCCCATATTTTCAACATAGCCTTTTTGGGATACCATCTCATGACCAATGGTGGTAGAATTATGCAAATCAGGCCAAAAAGGTGAGTATGTGGTCACTTGGCAAATTCACCTTTTGGGTGGGATTTGAACATTTGCACTACCCTTGTTCATGAGGTGGGGTCATAAGAATGCTATGTTGAAAACTTGGAGTCAAAATAGGTAAACATGGCAAAGTTATGTGTGTACCTTGTAATTTTTCTCTGATTGCTTGTAACGTTGGTCATTTTAAATATTTTGACCCAAATTTTTAACAGTCATTTTTTCACACCACCTCACAAACCTGACAGCTGTCATTTTTCAAATCATGGCCAAAATGTGCTTTCACACCTGTGGAATGGAACAATGTTTCAGTGGCATGAAAAGATGTTTTGGTGGAGATGTGAAATTTTTCACCTACCAGATTCATTAAGTGGGATAAGAGGAAGGCTATGCTAAAAATTTGGTGTACTAATATCATAAAATGCCTAGGTTATGAGTGAACATTGTTTCTTAACATTTACTCATAACTAATTTTAAATATTTTGTATTCCAAACTTTCAACATAGTCATTTTTCCACAGCACCTCATAAATGTGACATATGCCATTTTTGAAATTCTGGATGAGAAATGTTTTTGGACTTCTGGTGTGAAATGACATTTCATCCAATATACTATAAATGGTATATGTCACATTTATAAGGTGAATCATAAAACCAGTATCTTGAAAATCTTGGGTCAAAATTAAAAAAAATACAAATAATTGTTAACAAACTTTGAGTGTAGTGACAGTCTTGACCCCAGGAGGTATGCTTTGTGATCCCGTGCTGGTGAGCTGAGTTTGGTAGTGAGATCAGTGACCCAGTTAGATTGGGTTAGGGTGGGGGGATGGCTCTCTTATGTGATACCCCTCCAGCCAGGGAATGAAAGATGCAGGGTTATCCGCATTGGCCCAGCTACCTTATAGTGAAGACAACTGTCCTCTTTTCATAGGGCCCTGTACCTCTCCCCCCTTTGGTGGCAGAGGGCCCAGTGCGTTGGCTGACAGATGCACTTTTTGTCCTGTGCATCTGTAGCTGTGGCCACACAGAAGTGCAGGGACCAGGGCCCTGTGCTTCTGCAGCCCACCACACAACCCCATGAATTCCTCACATATGTTATTGCACAGAACTGCAGGGCCCACAAGGGCCCTGCACTTCTGTTGGTGGAGGGAGTCTTCCCTAGAAGCAGGGCATCTGCATCTGTTAACGAAGGTCCCTTTGGGATCTGCATGAATGAGGATATGATTCCACTATCTCAAAAAGAAAGGAAATTCTTTGCAAAAAAACTTTGTTAATGCACTAGTTAGGGTAACTTAATGCCACAAAAGTAGGGAAATATGGTGTTACAGTTTCCAACCTTAACTTCACACCCCTCATGAAGCAAAAGGAAAAAAAAACATTAGGGTTTTGTGTCTCTGGAGTCTTGATGAATCAGTGGTGGGATCTTTCTTGTGGTTGTCAACCCTAATGCCCACCCTGTTCCCTGAGCAAACAACATCATGCATGATTTCCTTTCTTCACACAGGGCCTGCTGGGTCCTATGTGAAGAAAGCTACAACAAATTGTGTTGGCAGCATGAGATGAGACATAATTCTCTACCTTTGAAGAGTGTATCACTATAAGGCACTGTCTTGGAGCTGTTCTTTTTGCTTTGGACTACAGGCTACAGTCTGAGGGGACCATTAGGGGTGATGACAACAAGGAAGATCCACTACTGATTTGTCAAGATTCCAGAGACCAGAACCCTAATGTTTTTTTTTTTCCATTTGCTGCTGGGGTGGGGGTTAGGGTTGGAAACCCTAATGCCACATTTCTCTACTTTTGTTGCATTAAGTTACCCTAACTGGTAAATTAATGAAGTTTTTTGCAAAGAATATATTAAAGAAGGGCTTCAAACATGCAATATCTCTAACAAAAGTAGAATACATAACATAGCTACAGAAACATTTTGGCTAAAAGTAAACATAACAAATGTTAGCACAATAATTGTGGGGGTCTGTTACAGACCCCAGACACCGTGACAGAAGGAACTGCTGCTGTAACCAAAGAGATTGAGACAGTCTATGAATTGGGAGACATTGACCTCAGGGCTGACTTTAGTTTAGGTGACAAAGATTGGATAAAGTCAGAAACATACTCCTCTGCTGGTAGTTGCCTGATAAACAAAATGGAACAACTACATCTAGAACAATATGTTAGTGATCCAACAAGAAATGGCAAACTTCTAGATCTTGCCATAACCTTGAAGGGCATAGGTGCTAAAAACTGTAATATTGGAGCACCATTGCAAATGGTGATCACAACCTGTTATGATTGATCTCAGTGTAACTTATAATACTGAAAAAGGTAATATCATACTATATATCTACAATAGGACTGACAAATCGGCCTTAAGGTAGGACCTAGAAATGGTAGGTTGGGGAACTGTATTTGTAAATAAAACTGTACTTGATATGTGGAACACACTCAAAAGCGTTATACTAGATAGTTGTAGGAAAATGTACCCACTGTTGCCAAGTATGGAAGCTCAGGAATTAGACCAAAATGACTCACAAAACGTGTTAAAAAACAAATTAACAAAATAAAACAGACTGTACAAAGCATATCTAGTTAACAGGGATGAATATAACTGGCAAAAATATAAAACCAGTCAAAAGAAATGTAAGAAAATTATCATCAAAGCAAAACAGAACATGGAATCTGTTCTGGAGAAAACAACAAATAAGAACAGTTATAAACAGTTTTGTGGCTATATAAATTCTCTGAAAAAAAGGAAGGAAGATTGGACTGATACAGCATAAGGATATAATAATAACTGAACCATCAGAACAGGCTGTCTTTAATACATACTTCTGCTCAATGCTTGCTAATAAGAATAAAATCCACCACATCACTGCCTGTACCTCAGATAGGAAAACTACTATCTTAGAAGAAGAAATAAGGAGTAGGATTGAGACACTAAACCCACATCCACAGGTCCATGTAATATATCTGGGCACGTACTTAAAATACTTAAACAGGACAGTAAATAAAAAATTGAAATAAAACAATCAAATATGTCCTGTCTTGTTTTTCAATAATGTCTGTGTGCTTATGCATTTACAATGATATTGCATGTGTGATACAGTACTTTATTTTATTTTAGTCAAGATCCAGATTTTCACAAGATGGCTGTTACTGGATCTCCCTTGTTTAACTTTCTGTTTTTTTACATTGAGAAAGAGAGTGTGACTTTCTTTGGTGATGTTCCTGTTTGTGCCTTTCGCACCATCTGCTGTCCTCATGACAAACACATTGTTTTCCTGGAGCTCTTAAATGATTTAGTGTACTCAAAGCAAATCAAGAGTTTTGTTGTCTTTCTCTGTTTATTTTTTTTTGTGTTACACAACCAAAAAAAGAGTTTCTTAACTCAGAGTACAGTACAAGCCGCTTATAACGGACTCATCTGTGCCAACCACTTTTGTGCTTTATAAGCAGCTATCTAAGGTATTCAAGAGGCTTTTTTTTAACTTGCAGTCACTTCTATGCCCCTTGTCCAGAGCCCTTGATATGCAGTGCAGACTTCTTTTTCGCTACCCATCAGCCTACCCAATGTAGCACTTTAAATAAAAAAATGAATGTACTTTGAATGCTATACACTGACACAGGGTTGGAGAGCTGCCGCAAGTAAAAACACCAACAGATGTCTGTGCTGACTCAATTTGTATTCACCTCCCTCCGCCCACCCCCTAACACCAAAAGGTTTCTACTTTTGCTGACATACTGACTTGGTTTGCATTCATCTTGCACTCCCCTGCCCCACACTGCACTGCAACTCACATCTGTCTGTTTCGCTCCAGTGCTCTACACTTGTATCTTTAGAAGGATATGACTTAATAAATCTCCACCCCATTAAAAGCTGCAGGAAATGCAAAGTGTCTGTCTCCAGAAATCTGACTTTTCAATTGTGTTGGAGCAGTAGCTTTTTGAGCAACAGGGTAAGAGGGCAGGAGGTACAGTCAGAGATGCAACTGAAAATGAAGCTTTTGTCCAGTACACTGCGGTACTAAGTTTTTTTTTTAAGTGAAATACGCATTCAGCAACATTTCTCCAAACAGTGAAAATGGAGCTTTACTCTGATTGCTGCTCATTCCATCTACCACATTCATACTATGCCAAGTGCAGCAGTTCTGCATGAAATGGAGACATCATCAAATGATGTCTCATCCAGTCCAGTAGAAATGAGCTCATTTAGAATGTTGAGAATTGGCAGATGGGGCTGAAAATGGCAAATCTTAATAGTCATAATAAAAGAAAGTACAAACTAATAAAAAGAGTTTCAGACCTGTTTATTAACAGCAAAGGCCAAAAGACAGTACAAATGGTCATTAATCATTCCTGTCCCCTTTAAGGAACAACTGTTAGGCCCTTTAAAAATGATTTTTGAAGACTCTCTAAACACTGGGGTAATTTATAATGACTGGTGTATTGCAAACATTGTCCCCCTCTTTAAAAAGTGGGATAAGTCCAGCACATGTAATTATAGACCCATTAGCCTTACCTTAATTGTAGGTAAAATTCTGGAAAATATTATCAGGGCAAAAACTGTAACAGAATTCAAGAAGGCATGGGCTAGGCATAAGGGAACCTTAGTGGTTATGGAAGAGAGGACTAAGCTGGAGATCAAGTAGGGTCTGAGGTATCACAGTAGGTAGGGAAAATCGGCAGACTAGGTGGGCCAAGCAGTCCTTATCTACCATCAAATTCTATGTTTCTGTGTTTCTAAATACTTGAGCAATTATCTAACATAGACACAGACCAACATGGTTTCATAAAGGACAGGTTGTGCACTACAAACTTATTAAGCTGCAATGAGAAACTTAGTAAAATTCTAGACTGCAAATGTCCTTGCGATATAATTTTTCTTGACCTGAGTAAGGCATTTGCCGTGGTGCCACATTGGGCCATTCTACAGAAGCTTGAAATGAAAGGTCTAATCTTTAAAATTATTTGATGGATAGCTGAGTGCCTGGACAATAGGTCCTGAAGAGTGGTTTTCACTCTGTGTATAGAGTGGTGACTACAGACGTACCTCAGGGATTGGTGCTTGGAACAGTAATTTTCCAAATCTTTGTTTCAGACCTTACGGTAAAACTGTCAAACTGGGCAATTAAATATTCTGATTATGCTAAAATAGGTGTACCTTCAGCAACCCCAGAGCAGAAAAGTAGCTTCCAAAATTATTTGAACTTAATATCATCCAGGCCTGTAAATGGGAAATGTCCTTTAATTTGACAAATCTAAGGTTACAGCATGCACCTTGGTAGATATAATGCTTCTCATATAGTATCTACTCACTGTGTAACACAATATTATCCACTACTTCCCAAGAAAGGGATCTACGTATCAGTATCACTGTAAACCCCCCCCCCCCATCCTCAATTTTTGTCTACAGATCTCAATGTTATAGAGAGGGCAGGGACCTGACAACCTTACTAGCATTTCCACATTATTTGGAAAATAAAAGGCCTTACCTCACAGATGTTTTCGTTCAGAAGGTCTTTTCTTACTCTGGAGATGGATTACAGAGCCAACAGGATCCTGTTGATCTTGAGCCTGGAAGGAGAGGTTATTTAGCTACTCAAGGGGTAAGAATAACATTTATGGTGAGAATGAATTCATTAAACCACTCATCACAAGAGAACTCATAATAACCATAAAATACTTTAGTTTGGATAGGAAAATGATTGCATCCAAAAAAATTAATAAATAACAAGGAGCATCTCCATGGGGTTGAGAGATTGGCAAGAGCACAGATGGCATTTAGGCAATGAAAAGCAATGACAGCTTCTGAGATTTCTTAAGGGTCTAGAACATAGACCACTCAGGCTCCACACTGAAACTTCCTTTGAGCACAGATCTTGACAATGTCTTTAGCTTGTTTTCACTTTACACTGCTATTTGATTCTTCTAATGGGGGAGTGACTTACTCCTCCCATGCCAGCCGAGCCAAAATTGGAATTTGGGGCAATGCAGCTAAATGCCTCCTCAACTGCTCACAAACAGATACCCGCTCATCCACTGAGCCAAAACCAATGCCAAAACTTTTCTTTTCCCTCCAAGCCCACCCAGGCTGGACCACAGCCTGAATGGTGGTTCCCTCTTTACATTAGGTGCCAGTTCCCTGACAGCCACGTCCCTAACTGGGTCTGATGGGCCTGCCCCAGACATGGGCACGGCAGGTCCTAAGGTGAATTCCAGGACGTGGCTTCCCTCTCTGAGCTTACCCACCATGCAGTGTTTCAACTGGGAATGGTCCCCCAAATCTGCCACCTCCGGAAGACCCTGTTGTGGCCCTGCCACCACTGCAACAGCCCTATTGCCTGGAAACTCCAGCCATACCACTTTTGGTTACTGGGACCACTGCTTCTCTTCAATCTGGTTCCCAATGCATTTCCTCCTTCCTCCCTCTTGCAGCAGCTGATAAAAACCCCTGGCCCCCATGGCTGGCAAACTCCTAACTGCCCTCCCTCGGAGTCCTCCCCGCATCTCTCCAATGCTCCCAGCTGACTTCTTTTGGGCTGGAGGGGGGTGACCCAGGCCATCTTGCCCTCATCAACACTGCCATCAACCCTTCTCTCCTCCCACCCTGGGAAAACCCAGGACTTAAAAAACTCATGAAACCCTGACACCTGGTGGCAGTAGAAAGGTATAGCTACCTGCTGACTGGACTGGGGCCCTACACATTGGGGAGGATCAAACCCAAACACGGGCTAATAAGCCCACCCTGTGAGGGGCGTTTACACTCTTCCTCCCCTTAAAAACTATTTGCTCCTGGAAATGGGGACAGCATAATGGGCACCTTAAAGAAAATTACTGCAGACAGGGTGAGTATGCACACTTCCCACCCTTACCCAGAGTTCTCCCTCACAGGTGCACCAGATGGTATACAGTCAGCACAATGACTTTTCTAAAGCGAAGACCATCACTGCAACAAATCTCGCCAGGTCACTGTGATGGTCCCACTGTACACTGGTACTTTGTCTCCCAGTGTTTTGCCCCCACACCAAATCAACTCCGATTCAGAGTTGGTTATTTAGAGATGGGGGTGCAGGGACCACACTGTGCTCTGAATGGAACAATGCCGTCAGTCAGCATTGTTCCCATTGCTGTACAGCATGTTAACAACATTTTTGTTGATAAGTTGCCATGGAACTGTGCCAGACCCCCCTCCCTCAGAACTCCCTACCTACCACTGGGGAGCAAGTTTGGTCCAAAATGAACAGTAGCATTTGTCTTTTTTTTTTTTTTTTTTTTGCAACACGCTTATAAACTTCTAAATAGAGTAAGCTGTATCTTATTCTAGCCAGGCTGACTCTGTAATCTTATTATCCAAACTGGAAACAACTAAGCATGCAGATTAAATCTGTAAACTTTTAATCTTTTAGCTTACCACCACACTCACCTCCATTCATACAACCATTCACTCACCATGCATACTGAGGTAGTGCTTGTATTGCATGAATGATTTACTAGGCCACTCCAACCAGGAGCAGCATTAGTAGCAACTCTAAAATTGTTCAATAAAAAGCCTTTTGTTTTTCAAACCAGGAACAATACAGTCTTGAGGGTGGGGGTTGATCATAGTCACAATCTTGATATCCACAGTAGCACCATCCCCTACCCTGGGCACAATACTTCAGAACCATAATTTTTATGATTTTAATTTGTCTTCCCCTTCAAGCTTTCAAACAAAACCGGACAGTCCTGGTGATTCACAAGCAAGGAATACAGTCATCTTACCCCTTTAAATAATGGACCCACTGCCGCAGAGGAAATAGTAGTCAGGATATATGTTCACCCTAAGGTGCGCGCATGTGCGCCAACATAGAAGTCATAAGTAACCCGCACACTGATTCAGTAGTTGCGCACAAAGCAGCTGACAGGGATCCTCATGTTCATGAAGTAGTGACAACAGTCACCACTCAGATTTAAGACTTAGGCAGCAGGACATGAAAGTGAATGGGAAAGAAACATTGTATGCCCACCCCCACCCCAAGGCCACAGCCCTTTAATTTTAACATGCCAGCAGTTAGCAAGCCAGACATCTCACTCTCGCTCTACTTACTGAACAAAGGAACCAATTGGCAAAATTCCAACCAATTGGCTTTGCAGTTACAGCAATATTTTCAGCTTGACACCTCTTTTCAGTAAGACAGTACTTGATAATGAACAGTATTCCCCTGCTGTTCACAGAAATGGCATGTTTTATTTGTTTGGTAGATGCCGCCCAACAAAGCAATGCGAGAGATTCTCTGACATAGGGCATATATTATATTATTTCAGTTTTAAAGTTGCTTAACATCGGTGTAATCTGCCTCCTCCCCAAGCAGCATCTCACATATAAAATGTGTTTATAATGGACTTAAAGCCTCACCATTGTAAGCATGGTCATTTTTTTTTCAATATAAGAAAATGGGAAAACTATCATTTTCGTTTACAATAAAAGCAACAAAGCAATCTTCTGTCTATTTCTGTGTAATTTTTTTATATATTTGTTGGGGGCCGGAACGGGTATAACCCTCTCAATTAGCAGGCTGAGACATTGACTGTACATATGTCTAGAGAGATGAGATTGCGCTTCTCTTTAAAATGGGGTCTTATATTATATACGCATTTGAGATTCAATGAATCAGTGCTTGTAAAAGGTTGCCCATGTTGGCTACATGGGATAGTAATCTAAAGTGGACAGCAAGAAATGTAAGTGCAAAATGTCTTTTCATTTAATTTCATAAATTCAGACTGTGCTTAGTATGGATCAGGAATGGAAGAGAAATACAGTCTCCTAAATGCATCTCCTCTCTCATATCACACTGACTCACTCACTACATTGTAAAAATACATTTTAAAACCCCCACTGAGCTTGACAATACCCAGCATACTCATTATAAACTATACCTAGGGTAAATGACATCACATACAATTATGCATGCATCCATCAAAGATCCCATTGCTAAGTATTGCTTTAAGAAGCTGTCTGACCCTGAATACCACATTGCCATAACAGTATTAAATGATATAATTTTGAAGTTGGCAGAGTTGTCTAAGATGTTTCAGAAAAGTGGTCTGACAACAGTTGAAGCTGTACAGATTGCTAGGGCAAAAATAAAAAATATCAGAAGCCAGTACCTGGGTGAAACTGTCTACTGGTGCCAATCTGTAAAACTCCTTTTGGCTAACTACACAGCTGAAGTAAGCACAATAGCAATTTTGCAATTAATTGGTCTGTTATGTGACCCTCTGGATAGCCGATTTCCTGCAGGTGAACATTCTGACTGATCTGCTTTTGATTTTACAGCAATGCCACATTGCAGCTTTGAGTTTGGCTTATCCAATATTGAGAGACTGTACAGCAATTATCAGGACTATTTATTTTCATCAGTGGACCAAGCAGAAATTGTTAGCCAGTACGATGACTTCAGAGTTATAGGTGCTGAAAAAATAAAGGGAGTATAATTAAAATCCTTTACTGACATGATCCACTTTGCTTTGACTACCATGCAGTACAGCATGGTGGCTAAACTTACTGATGTATGTGCTACATTCCAAGCTAAACATGAAGCTATCATGTATAAAGGTTCCTACGTAGCCTTATCCTTCGCCAGAAGAGAGTCTCCATAGGGAGGTGCAGGGTGAGAAGGATACGATAGCACAGAGAAAAATCTTGGGGGTGATAGAGGATCATGTACTGAAGCAGAGAGAAGTATGGCTGAGTAGGACCATAACTATCTTTGGGTGGAAGGTTTCTCTCTAGGATTCTCATAGGACAGTTAGGGAAGATTTGTTGCTGCTCTTGGAAAGAGCAGTAGGATTTTATATCTCCAGAAACATGGTGGAGTCTATAAAGTTATACAGAGATCCTGAGCCCACAACACAGACTGATATTACATTTAAAAATCCTCATACAGCTAGCAGCTTGCTTTCTCTGGCCAGAAAGCTGGATTGCTTGGGAATACATTTAGTTAACACATTAGACTTGGGCAAAGTCATTCCCAGGTTGACACAGACTAAGGACAGTCCAGAATCAATCTTAGAGGCAGATAACCCCCTGATTGACTTGGGAAACCTAACTGACCCTAATACCTACTTGCAGCTGACAGTTATTGATTAAGCCCGACAAATGCAGCCTGTAGATAATATCAAACAAATGAACTCTGAATGCTGCTAGATTTGGATAAGTGAGCTGGGGATCGAGGTGTGGACGCCCTTTCTATACTTTCATGGAATATTGAGGGCATCCATCTTAAAATAATTGATTCTGAAGTAATGAGATTTCTGGATAATTTTGATATTATTGGACTACAAGAAACATGGTGTACATAAAATGTAACTCCCAAATTGGCTGGATATTCTCTCTACTCTGCCAGCAACTAAAGATAAGTTTGGAAGGTTTAAAGGGGGTATTTCTTTTTTTATCAAAACTTTACTAAATTTTCAGATCACTAACATTTCTACTAAGTCAGAGGGTATTTTGGATCTAGTGATTAGCAAGGGACAAGAGAAGATCATACTCTGCAATATATACTTTCCCCCTAGCAATAGAGCTGCTGATCCTGCTGAACTTTTCATACAGGATCTGAAAATGGCACTTGACGTATTGTCAGATAACAGTATATCTTGTCCAATGATTATTTTGGAAGACTTTAATGCCAGAATTTCTTCTTGCTTTTTGGAGGATGTATATTTAGATACAATCCATACAATATCTATAATTAATCCAAATATCTCATATACTAGGACTGCTCAGGATGTAAAATCTAACCTCAGAGGTAGGGAATTGCTAGCAGGCTTGGCCAGTAGAAATTTCTGTATTTTAAATGGGAGAACTCAGGGAGATCTAGTTGGATCCTTAACGTATAGGGGACCTTCTGGCTCTTCAACCCCTGATCAGGTTTGGACCAATTTGGAAGCAGTAAAGCTGATTCAAAAGTTAGAGGTCATGGATAGATTGGAATCAGAACACTGTGCCATTCAAATGCCCTTTTGGGACTTTAAGGAATGATGCACAACAGGAAGAGAGTCTGGAAGTCATAAACAAGAGAAGGATTAGATGGGGGCTGATTCATCACGCTAGTTTCACAGAAATTCTTAGTACAGGAGTCTTTGGTGATATTCACGAGTTGGTCCTGGACAAAAGTAAGGCCTTTAATATTTTGGAGAATTGCGAAACTATTTATTCTTTACTTGGACCTAGATGTAAAACAACGTACCATCCTAGGTCCCTTTATAAAAAGTTTTAGTTTAATTCAGCATGCCTACAGGCAAAGAAAGAGTTTGGAGGAAAACTAAGATGGCATAAGAAGAAAATAAATAAGTCTGCATCAGATTTTAAATTGCAAAAGACTGAAAGAGAAAAATACAGGAAAATTCTCTAACAGGAGAGACATAAACATACTCAGGGACTTTGGGAAAAACTGAGGCAGGCTGTTTTGGATAGGGATGGAAGGCGATTTTGGCATATTGTGCCCAGTGATATAATAAATATGCCAATAGGATTGAAGACTACATTACACCAGAAGTTTGGGCATCTCATTTCTCAAAGCTCTATTATTCTCATGAGGAGCAGGAGACACCTGATGCTTTCAAAATACAGGAAGATGAAATTTTTCCAAGACCTATATTGATCACAGAGGATGAAATCTGGATGACACTGATTGGGCTTAAGGCAAATAAAGCACCAGGGCTGGATGGGGTCCTAGCTGATCTCTATAAGGTTCTTCCCAGCTGGTGGATTCCTTTTCTTCTTTTGCTGTTTAATGACCTGGTTCAGGGGTACACTTGCCCTACCGGTTGGGCAGGTAGTGTCATCTTCCTAATTTTTAAAAAAGAGTATCTGAATGACCCAAGGATGTATAGGCCTATTAGTTTGATAAATGTTTCACAGAAGATCTTCTCTAGGATAATTTTGGGCAGATTGCTGTCGTGGGTCAAGGAGAACTCAGTATTGAATGAGGCACAGAACGGTTTCCAGAAGGACCGTTCTACAGTGCAACACTGTTATGTTCTTCAACACCTGATCTGGAAGTATACTAAAGTGAGAAAAACAGATTATATTGCTGTTTTGTGGACTTCTGCGCGGCCTTCAACAGCATTAGTAGAAAAATCCTTTGGGCTACATTAAGGGATCTGAAGTTGGAGGCCTCACTTCTTGACGTTATTAGACTCTATGAAAATATGTGGGCAAAGGTCCAGTATAATCAGTATGATCATCTATCTGATAGATTTGAGAGAAACGTGTGGGTCAGACAGAGGTGTATTTTGGCCTCCACTCTCTTTAACATCTACATTAATACAGTCTTGGATCAGCTTGGTAACCCAGATTTTCATACTCCAAAAATGAATGATCAAAGGATTGAATTATTAGCATATGCAGACAATTTCGTCTTGCTCTCTACTTCAGTCCTAGGTCTTAAAAGAAAATTGGCTCACTTTGAATCTCTCTGTTCTCAAAGAAACTAAAAGTTAATCTTGGCAAGACCAACATTGTAGTTTTTGGCTCTCAAACCAAGAATATGATAGGCTTTAGGCTAAACGGTAACCATATAGACACTGTTAAGTGTTATGACTATTTAGGTACCCGTTTTGCCTCTAGCGTATCTTGGACAAAACATTTGGAGGCTATTTGATTTAAAACGGGATCTTCAGTAAATAACCAAAAACATTTAACAGCAAGATGGGGAAGTCATTGGTCAAAGGGGTATTAAGAGTTGTTAATGCCAAAATAAGAGTGAGCATGTTATATGCCTCTGAAATCTGGGGTTATACTAAGGTTAGAGAATTAGAAATACTGTAATTCTGAATAAACTCTATAGCTAGATCTTAATCTTGTTAAATGGAACTCCAAGCTGTATTCTTGCCTTGGAGTTAGGACAATGTTCCTTGACTTCTCTCATCTGTGAAAAACGTTATCTCTTTCTGTTGAAACTTTTTCCTTCGCACCGACAAAGATATCCCAGAATGTGTGTAGAGGAAGCCATCAAATTGGCTAGCATAGGATATGTACATCCCTTTATTCAACTTATTAAGAAAACAATAATGCTGGCTGGATTGGGCCATCTCTTATATAAAAGTTACACAAGACCATTTGAGGAGATTAGGCAGGATGTCAAATTGAGGCTTATTGACTTAGACATAAATTCTTGCTATGTTCAACTCTCCAAGCTTACGCTATATGGGTTTTACAAAAAAGTAAAGATTTCATGGGGATATGAGCCTTATCTTTCTTTTTTAACATGTCCTAAACAAAGGAGAATCTATACAAGATTCAGAACTGAAAACTGTAATGCTCAATGCATTCATTTCAGATAAAAAAGAGAGGGGGTACTTTCTCCATATTGTAAATGTGGAGTGAGGACTATAGATGATCTCAAACACATGGTACTCTTGTGTCCTAGGTATGAATCAACTAGGAAAAAAAACTGCTGAGTGGATTGTTAGGGTATCTCAGCCTACCCCTGGAGGATCTTTTGGAATATTTGTTTACTATGAAAGAGAAGAACATGGTAGAGATCTTTGCAAGATTTTTAATTTCAACTCATTTGTAAAGTTTATTAGGGGGACCTGAAGTCCTGTGGAGGTTTTTTATGTGAAAAGGTACTCAAGGGACACTGTTAAATTGAATTGCACTGTAAAGATATTTAAGTTCCTTGTTGATTTATCTATTGTCTATTTATATTTACTATGTATTCTGTCCTGATTTTAGTATATTGTAACTGCTTTAAGCTGAACAATAAATTGTACTACTACTACTACTACTACAACTACTACTACTACTACATTCCAAGCTTCTAGTGCTGACTGTGAAAGAGGATTCAGCCTCATGAACTGCATTAAGAGCAAGCAAAGAAACTGCTTGGAAGAAAGCCATTTAGATATTCTGATGCAAACAAAATAGTTTTTAGCATCTGATGGAAAAATGGATCTTGATAAAATATATACATCCACTGGAAGACTGGGAAAGACAGGAGAGGAAAAACAGTAAATGTTGATTTCTTAGCAATGTATCATCAGCAGCACCCCTTTTAGATGCATGCAAGACTCTTTAAAATGTACATAGTTTACACATGTTTCCATTTCATACTGTTATGGTGCACAATGCACATCCAAGCTTCGGACTGTCAGAATGTATATTTATACTTTGCATTGAGTATTTGAGTGTTTGGTTATGTTTTCTACTGTTTATTGGCAATAAAATATATCACTTGTTTGGGCCACCCAATTTGTGCACATGAATCAATTTTTTTGCACAAAGTGCCGCACACACATATCAGTTGCCCACCCACAGAGACTAAAAATTAGAGGGAACATTTGTCAGGATCTGGCTTGGTTGTTTCTTGGCTGAAGGAATCCATGGAGATGACATAATATTTCATCCTGCATCCTACCAGATCCTGTATCAAGGCAAATTGTTTAGAGAGGCTGACCCCAAATCACAGTGTGGTGAAGCACAGAGGAAGCCCCTTCTGAATAAGCGCCTGGTCGTGTCTTCCCAGAGCTCCAGGCCGCTGCTGCAGCTTTTGAATCATGGAATTTAAGACCCAATCTGATCTTTTCTCCTTGATTATGTCCCTAATTGCTTTGGAATGTAGAGATACTGTGTAGTGGAGTACTCCACACGAATTAGTCTCCACACCCACCTTTCAGCTTGTGATCATTCCAGTAAATCTCTTACACTAGTGTGCTGAGCAGCCCCTGACTCAAACCATGCCTGGGTCCTATACACATGGTTTGAGGGGTCAGTCCTCAGTAGGCCATCCATTCTTTCCTTTAAGGATTTGCTTTGCACCACCAGGCATGGAGCAGTATCTGGCAAATTGATGGCAGGCTGCTGGAAAGGCCATGGAATGGTCCTTTGAATTTCATGGTCAGCAAACCAATACCTCTCAAGCTGTCCTCCCAGGGGCAGCAGGGCAGTCTCTCTTCAACTGAGATCAGCTTTGGGCTCTACAATTGCAACAAGCCATAGGTTATAAGGTGGAGGGGGCCTCTACCTTAATTGCACTGGTAGATGCACAGTCACCAGGCAGGGAACCCATAGGCAACCCCCTGAGCCCTGGGGGGGTCACCATATGACTTCTGCTGTCCCCTGTCTCTCCCTCTGCCATGGGGATAATCGATGGCCAGCAGGGTGGATCTGGGCAGATGGCTATGCTCCAACTCTCTCTCTCTCTCTCTCTCTCTCTCTCTCTTCAACAACCTCCTCCATAGCCTGCACCTTAACATCAGGAGACTCCTGATTCAACTTTTCAGCTTGTACTTTCAGCCTTGTCTCTCCTCCTAGGTCCAAACTCCTCTGGTAGAGCAAAGAGGCCATGCCCAACAATGTGCTTACTGGGTAAGGCCAAGGATATCCAAGTGGCTGGCCTTCATACAGTCCCTGTAGGGTGGCATTTGTACAAATTGTGCAAAGTGGGAGCTTCACTGCTCCCTCTCCATGAAAGCCACATCAGCTACACCTCTCCATGGCCTGCCCCCCTCCCTGAAGAATTCCAAAGCTAGACTGTCCAGGTGGCACTGAGGGTTGAGGTGCTGGATGCCACACCTCACAGCACACCAGTGACCTGTGTTTGGGAACAAGCCCGGGCCACCAGGAGTTGGCAGGAGAGAGAGGATTGTGCTTCCAGAGTATTGCTCTCCTCTCTCAGGGGAGGGAGGGTTTGCCGTACTGCTCATCCTTTAGTGATGGCTAGAGGGAGATGCAAGTCGGGAGGTATGTTGCTGATGCATGACATCAGTAAGGGGGGCAGGAGAAATGGAGGAAAAATGGAGCTGGCAGGCTCCGTGATGGCCCCATCAGCACCTGTTCCGGCTCCCCAACATCTGTATATTTGTCCAGGGGGAGGCTGGTGCCCCTTCACTTCAGTCCTGTCATGGGGGAACCCATGGGGGATTGGAGCGGAAATCAGACTGGAAATGGTGAGGCTGGAGACCTAGTCCCCTCTGAGAAAGGGTCCGGAGCCACCTGCCAGACTTCAGGAGAATACTATATATATATGTGTATATATACAGTATATATATATATATATATATATATATATATATATATATATATGTGTGTGTGTGTGTATATAATATATATATATATATATATATATATATATATATATATATATATATATATATATTAGCACAGTAGTACCACTATAGTTATGGTTGAGTAGCCATTTGTCTGTTAAACCTCACATTTTGCACTTTAATAACTTTTGAACAATTTGTCCAATGTGCCGGAAATTTGGACTGTACAAAGATCTACCATAGATCTCCGGATCTGGAAATTTTTGTGTCAGTCAGGTGTATGGTTGTGGAATAGTAGTGCACTCAAAAAGTGAAAAATCCCCAAAGTTGTAATTTATTTGTCCACCCATAATGCACTGAAGAATGCATTTGAGTGGGTTCAAATTGGGTTGCCTGTATGTGCCCTGGGCTGCACTGGTGCCTTTTGAAGATTTGGTGAAAAAATATTGCTCCATTCAAAAGTTATTGCATTTTTTCTGTCCCATTATAGCCTATAGGAACATTTTAATGTGCACTGCAAAAACAATCAATATCATATTTTTTGATCGAGCTTGGCCAAAAATGTTGTCGTGCTGCTGCCATCTTGTTTTCAGTTAGTGAGAGAGAAAAAACAGTGTAACTCAAAAAATATTGCACTTTTCAACACACCAACCATTGGGTTTACCTAATCGGGCCCTGACGAACATGCCCATGGTAATCGTTTTTAACCAGCTAGTCCGGAAATATGTTTTTTAATTTTTTTCATTCCTTGATCACGTAAACATTTTTATTGCCATGCAAACAATCGTGAAAACTCTAAATATGACCACGATAACATTTTTGTGTGCGCTCTAACATTCCCATTATAGAGACAGGAGAATTTTGCTATATGTTGCTTTTTTGTCACTTGATTGTGGGAAGGTGGATTGTGCTATTGGCCTGACATTTCAGGGTAGGAAGCCCTAGTGCAACAGATGTGCCTATCAGTGGTTTGGTTTGAAAACGTGCAACAGGTCCATAGTTACAGCATTCCAAAGTTCTGAATTTTCCCCATAGGATAACATTGCGGCGGTTCTTTTCTTTGTCATTTCATTGTGGCAACGTAGATTGTGCTATTGGCTTGAAATTTTCACACTGGCAAGCTCTACTGTCACAAGTGTGCCTTTTGGTGGTTTGGCACAAAAACATTGAACAGGGCCATAGTTACAGCATTCCGAAGTTCAGAAATGTTCCCATAGGATAACATTGCAGCACCCATGTTGCCTTTCAGGGCCCGTATCCAAAAAACGGTTCGAGATACGGGCTTTTTGTCACAAAAATTCTTGATTCCTCCCCAAGGGGGACTAAGTAGGAAAACAGGTTGGAAAGCCATGAAACCCTGAAATTTTAATTTTTTTTTTAGCTTGTACGATTCCTGAGATATTTGCAAATTGCTGTTCCAATTGCTCATTTTCATGTGCGTAGGCCACTATTAAGCCTTCAGAGTTAGCAGTCACAGCACTTTTTGGTTCCCATATCTCAGAAATGATCCGAGATATGGATTCGGTTGTTTACTGTCACGTGAACTACTCACTGTCACGATTACAATGACACTTGAATATTTTTTCTAGCTGCTATGATTCCTGATATATGGGCAAATTACTGTTACAAGGGCTCCTTGCCTTATAGGACTGCAGTATGGCTCCATAGCTATGTGTAAGATGGAGCATGGGCCCAGAGGGTCAGAGCTCCCACAAACACATACCATTATGCACAAATGGGCAGCTTGGGTCCTGCACTCCCACCAACACATTTCATTTACTACTTACATTACACTTTAAAAAAAAAGAAAGGAAATTCTTTGCAAAAACTTAATTAATGCATCAGTTAGGGTTGTTTCCACACTGACAAAAGTGTGGAAATTCCACATGAGGGTTGCCACCCCACCATCCTCCACACACCACCAGGCATCGGGGTGTGTGTTGGGGTGGTAGTGCCTAACTCTCACCCCGTTCTCCTATACTGCATCACCACAACTTCTTTACACATGGAATGGGGTGAGAGTTAGGCCAACAACCCCAATGTACACCCCAATGCCTGGTAGTGTGTGGAGGGTGGGGTGTGGTGGTGGGGTGGTAACCCTAACGTGGAATTTCCACACTTTTGTCAGTGTGAAAACAACCCTAACTGATGCATTAATGAAGTTTTTGCAAAGAATATAAATACATATGAATTACAAAGCCATGCAAGTAGGAGGTCGGCACTGTAGCAGGGGGTTCTTCAGAAGAAAACCTTTCTGCTATCTTTTCATTTGTTTACTTTTTGCACCTTTCCAACCATGTCACTCTCTCCCTTTACACACTGCAAAATGGCACCTACACTTTGCTCCTTTCCACCTTGCCTCACAAAGCAGACCAATTGCTGTAGCCATTCTTCATCACATGATCCTTCCCTAGACACAGGAGCTACCAGTGAGTGACATGTCTACAGTGAGCCTGCCACCACACTACCAGGCCCAACAACTGCACCATCAACCAAAGCAGGCCTCACTGCCACGATGGGACATCTCAGCTCCAACTCCTCCACCATGAGCAGGGCCAATAGTTTTGTCAGCCATAAAATGAAAAAGTATCCTGGATGAGCTCCCACATCTGTAACCCCCCCAACCCCACTTGTCCTCAATTTTCATCTAGGGGTCTCGCTGTTATAGAGGGGGGCACAGATCTGACAACCTTACTGGCATTTCCCTTACCTCACAGATGTTTTCATTCAGAAGGCCTTTTCTAACCCTGGAGATTGATCACAGAGCCAACAGGACCCACTAATCTTGAGCCTGGGAGAAGGGGCTATTTAGCTACTCAAGGGGTAAGAATAAAATTTATGGTGAGAATTAATTCATTAAACCACTCATTACAAGGGAGCACATGGCAACCATAAAATACTTTATTTTGGATGGGAAAATGATTGAGCCCCCCCCCCAAAAAAAAATTATAAATAAGAAGGAGCAGCTCCATAGGGCTGAGAGATTGGCAAGAGCACAGATGGCACTTAGGCATTAAAAATCAACTACAACTTCTGAGATTTCTTAAGGTCCTAGAACATAGACCACTCTGGCTTCATACTGAAACTTCCCTTGGGCAGGGATCTTGACAATGCCTTTAGCTTGCTTTCGCTTTACACTGCTATATGATCCTCCTAACAGGGGAGTGTCTTACTCCTCCCACACCAGCCGAGCCAAAATTGGAACCTGAGGTGATGCAGCCTAATGCCTCCGGGGCTGCTCCTAAATAGATACCCACTCATTCACTGAGCTAAAACTGGTGCCAAACCTCTTCTTTTCCCTCTGAGCCCACCTGGACTGGACCAGACCCTCATGGCAGTTCTCTCCTTACTTTAGTTGCCAGTTCCCTGCGAGCCATGTCCCTAACTGGCTCTGATGGGCCTGCCCTAGACACAGGCACAGCAGGCCCTAAGACACATCCCAGGATGTGGCTCCCCTCTTTCAGCTTACTCACCATGCAGTGTGTCACCTGGGAATTGTCCCTCAAATCTGCCACCTCCAGAAGACCTTGTTGTGGCCCTGTCACCACTGCAACAGCCCCACTGCCTGGAAACTCCAACCATACCTCTTTTGTTTTCCAGGAGCACTACTTCTTTTCAACGTGGTTCCCAACACATTTCCTCCTTTCTCCCTCTTGCAGCAGCTGATAAAACTCTGTGGCCCCCATGGCCACCAAACTCCTAACCGCCCTCCCTCCCTTGGAGTCCTCCCTACATTGCTCCAATGCTCCCAGCTGACTTCTTTTGGGCTGGAGAGGGGTGTCCTCCTGGCCACCTTGCCGTGATCGACACCGCCATCTCCCCATCTCTACTCCAATCCCTTGGAAAACCCAGGGCTTAAATACTCCTGAAACCCTGACCCATGGTAGCAGTAGAAAAGTATCACTACCTCCTTACTAGACTGGGGCCTTACCCAGAGGGGAGGATCAAACCCAAACAAAGGCTAGTAAGCCCACCCACGAGGGTGGCTTATTAAGTACAGACCTTGCACACACTAAGCAGTGTAACAGATCAGTCAATCAAAATTTATTTAATAGAGTGCATATCTCAATTGTGACTCAATGGGCTTCACAATATTTCTAACAATTTTTAACATACAATAAAAAAACATGCAAACACACAGGTAAATACAGACATTAATTATCAATAAAACTTTACTAACTACCCATAAAAGCTTGTCTGAATAAAAAGGTCATAAGCTCCCATTTGAAAATATCATCTGTTGAACTATCTCAAATCTGGTGAGGGAGGAAGTTCCATAGGATTGGAGTTGCAGAAGGAAAAGCTTGAGCCCCCATGTCTTTAAGTGAATCCTGGGAACTCCCAACAAACCCTCATCCACAGAATGAAGGGAGCGGGTGGGCCAGTAGGATCACAGGAGATCTTGCAGGTAACTGGGCCCCTGACTGTGTAGGGCCTTATAGGTCAGCAAACCAACTTTGAAGAAGATCTGCCACCTATCCGGCAGCCAGTGCAGAGAGTGCAACACAGGTGTAATATGACATGATCTAGGTAGACCAGTCAATGACCTGGCTGCCACATTCTGCACTAGCTGCAGGTGGTGCAGATCTACCCCCACTAACCCCAGGTACAGAACATTGCAGTAATTCAGGTGTGAGGTCACCAAAGCAAGGACTAGTGCCAGTAGATCAGCCGGGGGTATCAGGTGTTTAACCCTGGTGATGTTTCTCAGATGGCAAAAAGAGGTTTTGACCACGGCCGATACCTGTGGTCTAAGCGTCAGGCTGCAAAACAAAGTTGTCTCTAAGGCAAACAAGATATTATGGGCCATAAAAAATAACAAAGTTCAGGGACGTAAGCGTCATTCATCCCCAGTATGGTGCATATGTTAGGCCACATCTTGACTATGCAATCCAGTTCTGGAGTCTGTATAAAAGAAGAGACATACACCAGCTGGAAAGGGTAGAGAAAAAGGCTAACAAAAATTGATATCTGACATAAGAAATGACCCATACGGAACCGGACTGAACAAACTTGCACTAATGTCATTGAAAACAAGCAGACTAAGGCGGGACCTCTTGCAGATGTTTGATATAGTTCACAACCCAGCCTTGTTCAGTGAAATAGATTTTGACTTTAAACAGCTTCACAATGACACAAGGGGCCACCCCCTATAGATAACTGGACAAAGTTTTAATAACCTAAAAAGAGGGTTTTATTTAATGCAGAGAGTAGTTAGCTGATGGAATTCCCTACCTACCAAAGTAGTAATCAGCAGCAGTAAGAGATAATTTAAATTCAAATTGGATAAATTCAAA
The DNA here is from genome assembly GCA_016271365.2 of Neoceratodus forsteri. Taxonomy (NCBI): domain Eukaryota; kingdom Metazoa; phylum Chordata; order Ceratodontiformes; family Ceratodontidae; genus Neoceratodus; species Neoceratodus forsteri. The sequence continues at coordinate 1,650,240,887 of CM057450.1, forward strand.
TTGGATAAATATACCATGAATGGAGGTTGTCTATCCTATTAGTGGGAGCAATAATGGGCCTGTGCCTTATCGCTCCTAAACACCTTTATATTTACCTTTATATGAACTATAATACATTTAGTTCCTCTTCTTCTCCAGTTGCAGGAATCCATTTTCTAAATACCTAGCAAAGGAAATGGCATCACATATGGAGAAAATCCTGGTAAAATGCAGTGCTGCCAGTGATTCCTAATGAAGATTTCCCGATTTCCACAGCAGTCAGTGTTATTGTTGGTAACTTGTGCTGATGGCACTATCAGGCACTAGTACTTCTGTGATACCACAAATTTGCAAAGCCAGTGTCTCAGTGAACTAAATGTTGTACCATTTTGAGAACTGTTTTATGCTGCCAGGACCACTAGTTTCCAAAACCTTTTGTGGCTCTTTTGCTTTGCATTATGCTTTGCAACATTCCCACTTGGCGAACTGTTTTGTGCCTGTGCAGTTTGCAAAATTTCTTTCTGCTAGTACCATTCTAAATCATTGTTGTGTCACTGCCATTTTACATTTGGATAATTAGAAGCAGTGTGGCCCAGTGGGTAAAGCATCAGCTTGGAAACCAGAAGATCACAAGTTGAAACTTCAGCAGAGCCAAATATTCATTGTGTGACCTTGAGCAAGTCACTTAACCTTTCAGTGCTCCAGTCTGGCAGCTGTGGAAATGGGTAGATGCTGGATTTCACTTGAAATGAGATGTTACATCCCAGCTGAGCTACTCTGTCTAAAGTCATCAAATGAAATAATTGTTATATGGTGTTGTGTGATAGATTAGTCTGCAGGTATAAACAAGTTTGTGAATACTCAACAGAGGACTCTTGACTTGAAGGTCTAAAAGACTTTTATTTTAACACTGCTTCTTTAAGACAAAAAGCAAATGATTTTTTCAGCTAAATGAAAACAAAAGTACATGTAAGCTATATAGCCTATAACCCATGACACTGCAAGGATGTATTGAGCATTAATGCATGCCTCAGGCATCTTGTGAGGCACAAGGCCAAATGATGAGTGTCCTACAGCCACCAGGGAAGTGCATTAATGCCCAATACTCCCATGTCCTGAAGTTGGTTATTGCACTCATAAAACACAAAGGTGTGTGGGAGCTAAGGAGGCCAAATGGAAAAGTAGCCCATAGCTTCTCCCTTCTAGTATCCCTTATTAGGTCATGTTACCCTCTTTCATGATATATTTATCCAACTGGGTTTTGAACTGTTGCTTAGATTTAGAACAGACAAGTGACAGTGGGAGCTTGTTCCAAGGGGCCAGCACCCTCTGTATGAAGAAGGCCCTCCTTCTATTAGTAATGTATTTTATGTGCCTAAGTTGAAGAGGGTGACCCCTTGTCCCTTTGGTGTCATTTTTAAATTGGAGGTTTAATTCGCTTAGTAAATAATCATCTCCCATTATATCATAACAAAGTAGTAAATCTCTAACTCTTATTGTTTCAAGGGACATATGCTTCAAATGCTCCAAGCGCCCTTCATAGGGCATGTTCTTAATATTATGTATCAATTTAGTGTCTTGCCTTTGAACCCTTTCAATGTCATTCACTGCTTCCTTGGTTATTGGTCCCCATAATCCAGAACTGGTCTGACATATGGCTTGTACAGGGGCATGATCACTTCCCTGTTACGGCTCCTAAAATTTCTCTTAATGTTGCATAACACTTGCTTGGCTTTTATAATCTGTTTATTTGCATGAGAGCGGTAGGTCAGTTTGTGGTCTATAAGAATTCTAAGGTCTTTCTCTTCCATGGATTACGTAGTACCTTACCATTCATATAATAGTTCTGCATACCATTATGTTTCCCCAAATGAATTACGCAGCACTTGTCCACATTAAACATCATACCTCTAGATGATGCCCAGTCACAAATACTGTTTAGATTGGCCTGTAGGCCTCTAGCTCCTTCTGGGTCAGTTACTGTTTTAGCAATTTTGGTGTCATTAGCATACTTACTAATCCAGCCACAGCTATTCCTACCCATAGAGGACATAAAAACCCTAACAGCACTAGGCCCAGGACCAACCCCTGCGGGGCCCCACTACTGCCTCCCACCCTGTCTGAGTAATATCCATGTAAACACACCCTCTAGGACCTCCCACTCAACCAGGCCCTGATCCAGCATAACACTCTGTGGTCTATATCTATATCAGTAAGACAGCGAAGGACCTGGTGGCGGGGAACATTATCAAAAGCCTTTGCCAGATCCAAATAAATACAATCTACATCCTGCCTCTTATCTAACACCTCTGAGATATTTTCATAAAAACAAAGTAGATTAGTCACACACAATCTCTTCCTGACAAACTCGTGCTGCTCTCTGTCCTCCTGACCAGTTCCCCTGAGGTGGGCATCAATGACATCTTTCAGGATGGATTTCATTAGCTTACCAGGGAGGGGATCCTGCTTCGAGATCCTGCCAGTTTATATCCCTGTTGTTTAGGTCTCCTACTACCAAAACCTTCCCTAATTCACATGCTGTTTTTATTTCTTGGTTTATTTGTCTGGAGATCTCTATAGGATGTGCCGGGGGCCTTCAGGGTATTTGAAGTAAGACTAATGGGCCTATAATTGGTACAGTCTGCCCTATCTCCCTATTTATGTATGGGCACCATACTTACCTCCAACCAATCCTGAGGCACAGTCCCACTTACAAGTAATTTATTGAACAATATGGCTAGCGGTATTGCTGTACTGTGGGACAATAGTTTAAGCATCCTATCTGAGATATTATCAGGACCCCCAGAGTAAGTTTTTTTGAGGGACTGAATCTTTTCCAGTATTATTTTGGCAGTGATGCTTATGGGTATCTCGTCATTTTGCCTAATATCAAGTTTACTTTGCTGTTTTCTAGAAAACACTGTACCAACATATTCATTAAATATATTTGCTGATTTGAGTGGGTCTGTGATGATCTCATTTCCCTTTTTGATAGAGCATAAGTTATGTTTGGATATTCTTAGGGATTTACATAACTATAGAATTGTTGCATATTATCTCTGTTGGCTGTGGATGCCAGGTTCCCTTCCATTTTTTTTCTCACTCTTGAGTTTCTTACATTTGGCCTGCACCATTTTATATTTGCTCCATATTTGAGGGTCCTTGTTATGACTTTTATATAAGTTAAACAAGTTCTGTTTTTGTTGTAAGAGTTTTAGAATATCCTTGCTTAACCATTTAGTTTTTTCCCTTAGTATTATATAGCTTTGTCTTCTTCAAGTGTTTGTCACATAATATATATAATTAATACTTCAATACATTCCACATATCTTCCAAGGACTTGTCTTTTAGTTTGCTATCGCAGTTAATTTGCTCAAGTTCAGCATTAATGTTATTAATACCAGTGTGATAAAATGTATAAACCTCCCTGCATCCCTTAGTGATGGGAATATATTGTGCAAGAGTAATAGATATCCCTCTATGGTCACTATTCCCTAGAGGGAGTAGTTACACAGGATGTAATGTTGATTTCCTTTGTAGATAATACTAAATCTAATATACTATTTCCCCTTGTGGGGGTTACAACATTTTGTGTCATATCCACTTCCAGACATAATTCCAAGAATTCTAGACTAAGAGGGGATCCTGCTTCGAGATCCTGCCAGTTTATATCCCTGTTGTTTAGGTCTCCTACTACCAAAACCTTCCCTAATTCACATGCTGTTTTCATTTCTTGGTTTATTTCTCTGGAGGTCTCTATAGGATGTGCCGGGGGCCTATAGCACACCCCTATAAGGATAGGCATGCTTCTACCTGTTTCAAGCCTAATCCGAATGGTCTCAGGTCCCGTCACCACAATCTTCTTTGTCTTCTCCGAGACATTTGTGGATTTCAGAGTATTTGATATATATGCAGCTACCCTTCCCTCCTTTTTGTCCCTCCTGTCCAGATGATATAAATCATACCCAGGGATATGCCGTCCCCAAGCAACATCTCCCATCCACCGGGTCTCGGTGATAAATGCCATCTGTATTCCCCCACTTAGTTCTGCTTGCAGCTCATCTATCTTATTATTCAGGCTTCTGGCATTTAAGAGCAAACAATGTATATCACTAGTTGATTTAGGTTTATATTTAGGTAGAGGTTTAATAGGTTTGTCAGCTAGGTACCCTCCCCCTCACCCGTATCTAGTTTAAATTATGTTGCACAGATTCTTTTATTGCAATAGCCAACGTAGCGGTTCCGAGTGAATTGCGGTGTAGCCCATCCTTCTTATACATCCGTTCATTTCCAAAGAAAGAGTCCTATAGGTTAATGAAATGTACACCTCTATTATTACAACCATTTACTAGTCTGCTATTTACCCTCTGTATGGTGCGATTCTTTTCTGGATCACAGCCATACAGTGGAAGGATACCTGAAATGATAGGTGTCTGCCCTTTCTGTTGTATTAGGTCTACACATTCAAGCAGCTCCATAACAATATCCTTTTCATGGTCCCTACCCACATTATTGCTACCCACATGCAACACTGCGGTTTGTGAACTTGGTGCTGATGTAGTATTTGTGGTAACCAACATTTAATGTCATGTATCCTTGCCCCAGGGAGGCAGTTTACAGTGGTATATCCTTTATTACCCCTAGTGACAATTGTATCAGTCTTTCTTAATATAGAATCTCCTATGATCACTACTTGATTACACCTGAGGGTATCCTCAGTCGGTAGGTCAGAGCAGGTTTCAGAAATGGTACTAAAGGGAGAGTATCTATTTTGCTGTGGTATGTCTGAAGGTCCCATTGCTCTCCTTCTCTTTTTACTTGGTCCCTTAGTAACCTTAGCCCAGCTACCAGAGTCTGTGTCCTCACAGGCAGTGACCTAGCCCTCGGTGTCAGATCCCATACTAGTATCAGTAGGCAGCCTACTACTAGCTAGTATAATGCTATCCTTTTCTACACATGTTATGGGGGGGGGGGTTACACCTGGTGAGCTCAGGCCTGCGGTTCATTACCTTTCAGTACCCTCAATTGCTCTGTCAATGCCATATTCTCCTTACATTTGTTGCAAGTGTAGCCTTACTTTGGGCCTGGGTTACTTGCCTCATACATATTACAGCTGCTACATTTTGTCAAGTCCCCCCTCTGACAGAGGGACTTCAACATTTGATGCACCTCCATGTTAGGGACATCCATTAGTACTGTGGCTGCTCTGCGACGATGGATCAGCAGCCCTACACTGTACCCTGTGTACAGCTGTCTACCTCTCAGGCTGCTGCTCTTAGCGTGCAGTAACTTCTATGTGGCTCACTTACCACAGTTCTCCTTAGGTGCCGACTACTGGTCGACATATCCCCACTGTGCACTGGTCCATGCAGGACACGTAAGACACGCGTCTCTGCACTTGCCGATGCGTGCTCGAGCTCATGCCGCACTGTGGTGATAATAGTTTAAATAGCCTTATGGACCAGAAGTATGTCACCCGACCCTGCAAAGCCTGTCAGCATTAAAAACACTTTTCCCAGGTAAATACCCCCTTTCTCAGTAAACACAGTGCCCAATTTACAGCTTACAGTGTTACCGCTATACAGCAGTCCATCCAGAGAACACAAATAAGCTTCCCCAGTGATGTACTCACCCATGGACTGCAGCCTGTGGACTACAGTACCCACTGTGCAATGCTTCAGTTGGTTTCACACTACACAAAGACCCCCCTCCACCTGCAGATGCCTCTGCTTAGCCAAGTATAAACTAATAGTTATTTTGCCAAGATTAGCACTGATTTCCTGCTAGGAGCAACAGCTTCTTGCTCTGGTCTTAGCCAACACAGGCAAACAAGCACCTTCTCACAGCAAGACCTCATATAGAATGGATTTCTTTTTTTAAAATTTCTATTTTATTTATTTTGCATAGTACGTTGTATACATACATAATGTCTTGTGCAAGGAATGACCAAAACAGTACATCCTTAGAGAAGAAATTACTTCATTCTACACAGGAGTCAGTGTCCCTTACTTAAAAGCTCATTAGGATGGAAACCATACTATACAGTATTAACATATTACCCTTTAAATTTTTACTAAATGCTGTGGCATTATAGCCCATGGGCACATGACTATAAACTTTATGTTCTTCCTATCATGTGTAACTATTCATTCTTTGCCTCTAAGGGCCATTGGTGTCATGCATTCCCCAATATGTAAACAGAACAATGCCATGCCTGCTTAGTCGATATTAACTATCAGTTCTAAGCTTCTGAGATTTTTATCTTTTGAGCTTAAATTGCCTCATTTGGGGCAAAACCCCTATAATTAAGAAAGAGCCCTCTAAATAGTGGGCAACCCATTACATTGCTCTGAGGCAACCTATTTTATGTCACTACCTGGGAGAGTGCAATTTAGAAATCCTGATCGCAACTAGCCATCTAGGATAAGGCTCCCCTGAGTATGCTATGAAATCTTTCCAACTTTAAAACTTGCTAACAAGAGGATTTTAAGAATAAACCATTGGAGCAGTGCCTAGAAAGTGTACTTCCATCATGCTAAGGTTAGAGATATAGTTGAACCCCCCACCCCCACCCCAGCAGTTATTTTTATTTTAAGGGAGAAAAAATAAAAATAAAAATAAAAAGGATCACAGTTCTCAGGTGCCCTCTTCTTCTCTATCTTAGGATTCAGCTCTCCTCGTGGCTTTTCTAGCAGCCACCATTCCTTGCCTCTCACTTTCCATCAGAGGGATCTGTGAAAATGTAGACCTTACTGTCCTGTAATCCATAGTTTGGCTGGAAATTGGATAGTATGGGGTATGTTAAGGTCCCAAAGTGTCACTCGTACCCTATCAAATGTTTTCCTTCTAAGCCTGGTAGCATAGGAAATATCTGGAAATAAGTGCAACAAAGCACTTTCAAATGATAATGGTCCGTACCTCTTTACCAGATTCAGCAGCTTATCTCTGGTGGCCATACTATCCAAAACTGCCATTAAATCCCTCAGGAGCTCTGTCAGAGGTTTGGATCTGTGCAGTAGTCGGTAGACTAATCACCCAGGTAGTGCTTTGGCAGATCGTGGAATGCTGCTTCAAGTCCACCACTTCACCATTTAGAGGGTCTACTGTCTGTTCTACTGTGGTGATCCTGCCTGCTATTAGATCCAGTTTGGTGTTGATAGAGGCCAAATAGGTTAGGAATTGCTGCATCTTCTGACCCAGGGATTGGAGCATTTCTTCTGGATCATCTCCCTCAGGCAAACCTCCTGGCACAGATCTAGTACTGGGGTCTGCAGGCGAAACTTTTCCGTCTTTTTTTCATTCACCCAACATCAGATTTTTATGGCTCCTTCCCATTTTCTTCTCTGGCCTGTAAGCTTCAAATCTATAGGACCTTTAAATGATTTAATGCTCTGAAAGTTTAAGTTGGAAAATAATTTCCTCAGGAGTAGACATCAACCACGACTGTTGAGCTCAGGCTCCACAGCACCCTCCCCCCCCATTAAATGGGTTTCAGTGACTTCCAGTGACACATCTGATGGAAGAGATCATGTATGAGTGAGCTCCAGAGTCGACTGCATGAATAATACACTAAAAAGCCACATTTTTCTCCCAGGTTCCAATTTTCCACCACCTAACCAAAGGATCATTGCAGAGTGTTGCCGATCAAACTAATTTTGACACAGCATGGCTTATTTTATCTATGCTATCCCACCAGAGACCCAACAGATGCTACCAAGTCCAGTCAGATCACAAGTCCCAAAGCCCCAAAAGTGGGCACCCCACCAATGACTCTGCCTTACACCCCACACTGTTGGTAAACTTTCTTGTAGAACTGACAATAGAAATGATTGTCTTCAAGAGAGCAGGAGCCCTAAAAGCAGTAAAAGCCTCACTAGACACCTTCGCATGCACGGTGGGGGATGTGGAAGCTCCATCAGCTCTCCCTTGAATATAGAGCTCAGGTGGAAGAGAAAAAAGTCAACAAGCTGAGATGAAAAGTAGCCAATTTAGAAGAAAGGATTGATGACCAGGAGAACAGGAGCAGGTGAAACAAACTGCTCCTGATGGGGATACCTGAACTGGTGCAGGGCTGGGATGCTGTTGCCTTTTCAATGCTCTCATTGTCAATCTGGCAGGACCTCCTGAACAAGGGCAATCCTATACTATTGAAAGGACTCACTGCTGGGCACTAAGACCAGAAGCTCCCTAGTATTCTTCCTAAGATCTTCACTAAAAGGTCAAGCGAGCAGAGCCTGATGGATATGGAGAACTAACTCCACAAACTGTTTACTCGTACTGGCACAGATACTAGTGCTGCCTCTAGACCAATGCCACAGAAAGGGGAGCTGCCAAGAGCAACAATCTGCAGCCTGTTAAACTTCCAAGACAAGATGCACATAGAGCAAGCTGCCCCAGCCCAGCCAGTCCTACTCTGGAAAGACACTCGTTATTACATATTCAGTGACCTAAGCTACTGTAGAGTATCAGGGACCATCAGAAGGCTTACAGGGACATTAAGCAAAAGCTGCACACAGCGTGAGTAAAGTTGAGGTGGTGTTCCCTGCCAAACTAATCCTACTACTACTACCCCATGGAACCCACAGTTTGACTTGACAAGGGCGGCTTCCAAGCAGCTCCCTAGTATTCTTCCTAAGATCTTCACTAAAAGGTCAAGCCAGCAGAGCCTGACAGATATGGAGAACTAACCCCACAAAGTGTTTACTCATGTACTGGCACAGATACTAGTGATGCCTCTAGACCAAGTATTTTAAAAACAATTTTCACCTTTCAAGTCAGTGTTAGACTTTGTGACTTTTCCACTCTTACTCCAGTAATAAGTTTGCCTGCACTTTCAATTTATTTCCTGGGTAAGGGGTGGGGGAGGAGGGGGCTGGAGCACTGAGAGCCTAACTTTTCTTCAAACAGTGTTCGGCTTAAATAACATATGTGAACTGTGCCACAGATGGACAAAATGTCAGAAACAGCTAATTCCTTTTGCCGTTAAAATGCTCCTCCCCCACTTCTCCCCGCAGCACACCATGAAAGCTCACACATTCCAGAAGCCAGCTGCTAGTCATACAGACATTTCAGTGAGGAAATATTGTGGGACACAGGCGCAGGTGATTGGCTGGAAGAAGATGGCCATTACCGCAGGCTGTTTTTCAATTCATCCTTGGCTTCTACTGTGGGACATCTAACAATGGATCACTCCAGTTTCTCACAAACCATGCCCCTGTTCCTTGGAGGAGGGACATTTGAAAGCAGTACTGTTGGGCACCATGCAGCTTCCACGAACAGAGGCCAGAGAACACCAGCAAGCAGGTCTCATTCCTCCATAGAAACAGAAACATAAAATTTATTGATAGATAAGGATCACTTGGCCCACTCAGTCTGCCCATTTTGACCCTCCATATAATGTTACCTCAGACCCTACCTGATCACCAACTACTCCACCCCCCACTTTTCTACTAAGATTCCTTTGTGACTATCCCATGCATGCTTGAAGCTTTCGCCTGTTTTGCTCCCACCATCTCCACCGGAAGACTGTTTCCAGCATCCACCACTCTTACAGTGAAGAAGTACTTCCTCACATCCCTCCTAAATTTCTCCCTTCCAGCTTCATTGCATTCCCTCTTGTTCTGGTGCACCAGCTCTTCTGCAAAATACTCCCTCCTGCACTGTGTTCACCCCCCTGAGGTACTTATACTGTAGCTCTCTATCATGTATCACCTCTGCCTCCTCTCTTCCAAATAGAGATTCATCAGTCTCTTACCATAGAGCTTATGATACAACCCCTGCACCTTTTTAATTGCACTCCTCTGGACAGCCTCTACTCAATCTATGTCCTTCCTGAGATCTGGTCTCCAGAACTGGACACAGTACTCCAAGCTGGGCCTCACCAATGATCCATACAGTGGTAACACAACATTTCTTATAAGATTCATAAGATTCATAACATTGCTGTCAGGTCCATTAGCATTAGCCTTTAATAACCTGCACCACTAAGAATCAACTGAATAGCAGCGAGTCAAAAATTGTCTATCTAATGCAGCTTTGAACTGATTTACAATCTTCCTTGATATTATGGATGCTGGCAGTGGGTTCCATTGGGACACCAAATGCTGGGAAAACTACATTCCTCTATTATTCTTCTTGTAGTTATATCCCCTTAACATTGTGTGGTGCCCCCCTAAATTTTTTGGAGTCTGGTCTCAAGCTTAGTCCCAAACATTCCCAAAGGTCCTGGTTATTAATTGCCCTGTGTACGAAGCACATATCTCCTCTCAATCCTCTATACTGGAGAGAGTAAAGCCCCAGATCACTCAGTCTCTCCTTATATGTCCTTGTCTTAATATTAGCCTCCAGTCACGTTGCCTTGTGCTGTACCCTCTCAAGTTTCCTAACATCCGCCTTAAGGTGCAGTGATCAAAACTGACAGCAATACTCCAAATGTGGTCTGGCCAGGGCCACGTACATAGGGACCAGCACCTCTCTCTCGACCTGCTCTTGATGTTCCTTTAGATGGATGTCAATATTGCATGGCGTTTCCTAGCGACTATAGTGCAATGTTCTGAAAAGGTTAAATTGTTATTAACAAAAACTCCCAAATCTTTCATTAATGTGGATGCTATGACCACCTTGCCATTAATATAATACTTATCTTTTCTATTCTTTTTACCTATATGCCTAATTTTACATTTGTTCATGTTAAACCTTAACTTCTTCCTTGAAACACCATCTGTTTGTGTATTAATATTTGCCTGGAAAAATTTAGCATCTGTTTCGCCGGTAATTAAAGTGCCCATTTTGATATCATCAGCGAATTTTATCACAGGCGATGGAAGCGATTACAATATTAAACAGTACAGGCCCCAGTACCAAGCCCTAGGGGACTCTACTAGTCACCCTAATCCATGAAGAGTAATGCCCTTTTATGGTCACCCTTTGCTTCCTTCTCATTAGCCAGGATACTAGCCAATGTATTATTCCTTCCTTCTGCTGCTTCCTCATCCTATGCTGTGGTACATAGGGATGGGAATCACAAGCATAGGGAGGGGAATTATCACCTCCCTCCTTCTGCTCATAATTCCCTTGCCCATGTAACCCAGCATCCCGCTGGCCCTGCCTACTGCATTGTTGCATTGCCCTGCCACATTGAGGTCATCAGATATGATAGCCATGAGGTCTCTTTCCTGCTTTGTGACCATCAAAATCGCTCCCCCAATTTTATACATTGCCCCCTGGGTTTCTGTGCCCTAGGTGCATGAGTTTGTACTTTTCTACATTACAGCCCAACTGCCATACCCTGACCACTCCTTGGGTTTTCTCAGGTCCCTACTCCCTCTCCCCACCCCTAAAGAGTATCTTTCCTATTGCAGACCTTGGTGTCATCTGTAAAGAGGCATATCTTCCTTTTCAGCTCTTCTGCAATGTCTCTCATGAAGACATTGAAGAGGACTGATCCCAGCACTGAGCCTTGAGGTACCCCACTGGTCATGCTACCCTCGTTTGAGTGGGTGCCATTTACCACCACTTGTCACCTATCCATCTACCAGTTTCGTACCCGGTTTACAACCTTAGGTGTCACCCCCAAACTGCCCAGTTTCTTTATAAGCCTCCAATGTGGTACAGTGCTGAAGGCTTTGTTGAAGTATAAGTAGGCCACTTTCACCACCCCACCCTGAGCTGTTTCCCTGATCACTTAGTCAAAGAAATTGCTCAGGTTCATCTGACATGACCTTCCCCCTTGAATCCATGCTGCCTTGAGTCTTGCAACCTACTGGCTTCAAGATATTCCAATAGCCTTTCTTTTAACAGTGTTTCATTAACTTCCCCACCACTGATGTTAGACTAGCTGAACTGACAGCTTCCTCTCACCTCCCTGCTGCCACTTTTATGAAGCGGGAGTACCTCTGCCCTCCTCCAGTCTTCAGGAACCACTCCTGTTTTCAATGAACTGTTGAATTGGTCTGTCAGAGGTACAACCAGTACCCCCCAAGCTCCCTCAGCACCCTTGGATGCTCCTCTCCTGGCCCCATAGCCTTATCCACTTTCAGATTTGTAAGCTCTCTCAGGACTCTTTTTTTTCTGTGAATGGACTTGTGTCCACCTCTTCCCCCAGTGTTCCTGCTGCTTCTATGCAGTCTGCCCCCCTCTTCCATCATTGTGAAGACTGGGCAGAAGTATGAATTCAGGACATCTGTTTTTTCCTGCTCTTCCTCTGTACAATTTCATCCTGCCCTTCTTAATCTCACAATCCCTCCCCTTGTCTTCGTCTTTTTGCTTATGTATCCAAAAAAGGTGTTGTCCTCTTTAGCTACCCCTTTGACTGTCCTTACCTCCATACATGCACATTTGCTCCCCTCACAACCTTCCCTGCCACACCTTTAGCCTTTACCTCCACACTTCCCTCAGGACACATAGTGGTGTCTTTTTCTTCCTGTTTAACCCTACTTTTTCCATGCAGGGGTTTGTTGCCTTCATTATGCCATCCCTTAATTTTTCCCACTCTTCCTCCACCCCACCCAAGAAATCCCCCATCCATTAGGTTGTCTCGAAGGCATTCACCCATTTTTTTTTTAACTTTCCCTCCTGAAGTCCAGGGCCTTCATCCTTATATGGTTTATTTCTGCCACCATCTTGATGATCGCTGGTCCCCAGGTGGCCTCCATCTTGACATCTGCAATACAATACAAAACTGTCCCTCTTTGTGAACACAAGGTCCAGTATTGTCCCACCTTGAGTGGGCTGTCTGACTAGTTGCTGGAGAAATGACCACTGCAGGGAGTCAAGGAGGGCCCTGCTTCTAGTCAAAGCCTTAGCCAGGATGCTCCAGTCTACATTCTGCAGATATAAATCCTCACCAGCAGCACCTCCCCTTTTTTGCTGTTTTGCTGATGGCTTCCCCCAGTGTCTTATCCAATTGTTCCTTTTCTGTTGGAGGTCTCTATATCACCCATGTGGGAATAGTGGCTCTAGCTCCTCTTCTTGGCAATATGTCAAGACCGCACAGTCAAAAACAGCCTAGTCAATAACCATGCCACGTGGGCAGTACAAAACCACATGGTCCAAATCCACACTAGATTAGATATACTAACTCTGAAACTGAGTGACGCTGTTATGACTATGCGGTTTGTGACTTTGCATATTTGCTGTCATAGTTTTGACCAGACACCCCTCTTCTTCAGGGTGACCCACAGCACCTCCAACCCATCCTTTTCTCCTAGGTTCTCTTGTATTTCCATCACTCTGATACCCTCCCTCACATACAACACAATCCCTCCACCCTTTCCTCCCTATCCTTCCTGAACTGAGCATAGCCTGGTATGGCCATGCCTCAGTTGTGGCTCCCTGTGCACCATGGCTCAGTAATCACAACAAGATTCAGGTCTGCCTCCTTCATGATGGCCTCCAGATGTGGAATTTTATTTCCAAGACTCCTTATGTTGGCACACATAGCTCTCCACACATTACTCCTACTCTGCCTGCAACCCCTCTTCCCCCGCCTGCCTTTGTTGCCATTTGAAACTTCCCTCTTCCCCTCCCCCTTCATTACCCTCTTTGTGCCTTTCCTCCTCAACACCTCCCTTTTCACCTCTTCTCTCCTTGTCCCCCTTGCCCCACACTATGCTTCTACCTCCTTTAACTTTTGCCCTGCAGGAGTTTCCTCCCCTCAAGCCCTCTCTTCCTGTTGTTTCAATCCATGAGGTGGAGGCAGTTTATGCCCCCCTTTGTATTACCGCCTCCCCCTCAGACAGTATAAATGTTCATCAAAGTAACATCTAAACCTTCCACTAAGGACTACGATCCCCTTCCCAGATGGATGCAGGCCATCAACTCTGTATAGACCCATATCCTTCTGGGTCAGCACCCATTGCCTAATGAAACTGAACCTCTCCTCCTGGCACCATTCTTTTAACCAAGTGTTGAAGCTCTTGGTGTGGAGTACCCTATCCTCCCCTCGGCCGTAGACAAGTAACACCTGAGCAAATGCCACCATTCACACTACATGTGTTAGGCCCCTCTCCAGTTCCTAAACTCTCCCTGTAGTACCCAAGCCCCCTCACTTGCTAGGTCATTTGTTCCCAGGTGGACAATAACATCCAGCTCCCCACCCTGTCCTGCCACCCTAGCAACCCATAGGATCTATTGTCCAGTCCTCTGAGACAAGACACCAGAGAGGCACCTAACCTCCCTCTCTCCACCCCTTCCTGCTCCCAAATCTATCCCCTGGAAATTGAGCTGTCCACTGAAAGCTGCTTTCTCCTCTGCTGGGGTCCTCTATATCCCACCTTGGGGTCTCCCCATTGTAGAACCCCAACATCCTCCCTTGCAACCTCTATGGGTGCCTACTCATGGCAGTCTTGTCCCACCAGAATGTCCAAGGAATTCTGTAGTGGAACAGGCTAAAGAATGTGCCTCTGATCTGCCACCCCAACCCTCCCACAGCCCACCAGAGTACAGTCAGCCCGCCTCTGTCTAGGCAACTGCTGGGATAATGGTTGCAGGCTCAGTGGCATCTGAGTGGGGCAAGAGGTCCTCTGGATCCTAGTCAGCTTGGCACAGAGACCAGCAACCTCCAACCTCAACCCAGAGAGGTATATGCAGATGGGGCAGCATCTCAGTCTCCAGAACATTCCCTGGAAAACTGTAGCCCCAAGCCACTGCACTACACCATTCTTACGTCTGCTAACATCAGTCACTCCCTTCTGTTTTTCAAATGTAACTTTCTTCTACTGTCTCTTCCCTTTACTTGCTCCTTTCCCAGCTATACCCTTTATCAAGACTTAATGTTATACCTCACCCTAGATAAGGTGTTTCCTGCTTTCCCTTTAAACAGTTGCTATTTAAAGGTAAAGCTCTCCCTGTACCCTCCTGCCTTTTTAATCTTCTTTTCTGCTAGCTTTTCCTATTGTCCTTCTTGAACTTTACTTTATCCCAGATACATTGCCTCCTGTAGTTCCACCTGTACCTGTTATCTGCCTGCTTGTTTCCCCTGCAATTACCCATTACACCACCACCTGCATCTGCCTATGTAATTTAACTGTAAGTGTATTCGGATCTTTAGAGTACCTTCCCTTGTCAATCTGGCAGAATCCACTGCAGGCCTATGGTCACCTGTGGACACCTTAGAAGCCTTAGGATATCTCTTCCACTCCTGTACTGTTCCACTCATGCGCTGATTCATGAGCATGATGGGACACACTGGACAAGGGAGTCTTTTATAGAGTTTGGGTTAGGAGGCATTAAGCCTCTACCAGTGCCATCCCCTGATCACATACCTGATTCACAGGGCTTTCTGAATCTGCTCAGCCCCAAGATTACTCTCGTGAGCTAGGTTCCCCACACTACCTGTTACAAATTGAAAGACAAGACTCAAAGTGCCACAAACACTGACTATAAATCTCTTTTTCTACCCACTTACCCTACTACTTTCAATATGGAGAGAAAATATAAATAAATAAAGTGGTGTTATAATGCCACTGTAGTTAGGGTTGAGTAGGCTGTTTAATGGTGTTTGAACTTTAATGGCTTTGCCACCAATCAGCAGATTTGCACAAAAGTTAGTATGTGAAGTCTCAGCAGCAAGGTCTCTTTACTTGTCAAGTTTCATTCTGGTCAGATGTGTGGATTCTGAGATCCAGATAGCAAAAGAAGTGGAAAAATCTGGGGGGTTGCTGTTTTTTCCCTCATCACCTAGTGTCCAGATTCTTTGCAATATTGCACTGAAATCTTCAGGATAGAAAGGGTGTGGGCCAAAGTGGTGCCTTTCACTGGATTGGTGAAAAAAATATTAATCCGTTCCAAGATTATAAGTATTTGAAATTTTGGTTCTGGGCATGCTCAGTACAGTCTTTTGGATAGCTGTTTGATATGAAAAGAATTTGGCCCATCAGAAAAATGATTCTGTTTCATATGGAGCGGGGTAATCTTTTTGTGTGAACAAATTATTTTTCTATGGCCATCATCTTGTTTCCAATTTTTTCCAAAAAAAGTTTAAAAACCCATAAAAATGCTATCATACAAACACACCAATACATGTATGTTGCCAATCAGGGCTCCATTAGGTGGATGCTGCACTAACTGTACATTTTGGAAAAAAATACCCCAAAATGTGTTTTTAAAACATTTTTAAATATTTTTTCTTGAAACTACTTTTTCTCATGTGACTATATGAAACAAGAATCGTTCATACAAAACAAGATTGCCTTCATATGAAAAAAGAATTTGGACTTGTTTTTTTTCACATTATTATTTTTTTTTTGTATGAAGCCATCTGTTTTTCACAGTATGGCACAATCTCATGAAAAAAAGATGTTTTCATACAAAAAAAGAATTTGGTCTTGGGTTTTTTTCACATTCTTTTTTCCAATGAAGGAATCTTTTTTTTGAGATTGTATCATTCTCACAAAAAGATTCCTTCATACAGAACTTGGACTTAGGTTTTTTTCACATTCTTTTTTCATATGAAGGATTTTTGTGAGATTGTGTCATTTTCATGGAAAAAAGATTCCTTCGTATAAAAAATAAATTTAGACTTAGTTTTTCTTTCCACATTTCAACTTTAACAAGCCATAACGCCATCACTTTTTGCAGTTATGGGGCACTCTATATTGCAAAATAAAGGTCTTAATGAGTGCTGCAAAACTAACACAGACCCCACCCAAAAAAAATATAGGGGCCATATGAAAAAACATAAAATAAAAAAAAATCTAAATTCCCATAGGATAACATTGCAACTTTAACAAGCCATGAGCCCATCAATAATTGGAGTAAGGGGCACTGATATAAAAAAGGTGTCAATGAGTACTGTAACAGTAACACATAATCACCCCTAAACACTGATGAGTTTTGCACTGCTGAATACTTTGATGTGGTACATAGGTCTACCATAATGTATTCTAGATGTTGTAGCTAAAGCCAGCCAACTTCTGTCTGATTGGTAGTATGTGTGTTTGATAAAATAAAATGTTGTGAATCTATTAGGTTTATTGGTTTACTACATAGGTTTGACTGAAATGAGGTGGGACAATGTCTGTGTGGCAGGGCATCACATCTTCTGGTTTGTGTTTATGGAGGGAAGGACAACAGTTCCATCATCTCTTGAGTACTAGTTTAGAAGTCTTGGCTACACCTCTGCTTTGGATAAGTTTATGCAACAGGCCACAATCTCAGTAACAGCCAACTTCAAACCAGGCAAGGATAACAGCAAAGTCCAAAATTGCAGGCCCATCTGTCTCTTAAATATTGATATTAAAATTTTGGCCAAGCTACTGGCCACTAGGCTAAAGCAGGTCTAGGTCTCTCTGTTAGGGCTAGAACAGGTGGGTTTTGGGGTGGGACAAGTGTCCTTAGACCACTTGAGAAAGCTCTTTCATCTCATTTCTGTGTAATTCCCCCTTCCACACCTTGCCACCTCCTGTCCCCTTGCCTCTCCAGTTCTGGTTCTCCTTGGCATTCCTATTGTGCCCCTGCTGGCCCTGTAGGTCCAGATATCAGTTGGAGGACTGGGGGAGTGAAGTCAAAAGTGAAACTGCCCATTTGGCAGTTTGCTGCTTTGCCACGCAGCTCAAGTATCTATGCTGGTGAGTCGGCATCCATTTAGCATGAGTACTGCAGTGCTCAGGGATTTAAGCTGCTCCAGCAGCAGCTGCTGCAGCTCTCTCCCTCTGTGTGCAATGGTCCCTGTAGGCATATAAATAGTAAAGGGGGTTTGGAGGCACTTGGGAGAAAGAAATTAAAATGTTTAAAAGTGCTCTCAGGCACTACGTGTTAAAAAGGGTGCCTGTTACTTTATGAGCCACCCAGGCTGCTATGGAATGAATGGGAGATGTAGATGCTGTTGGGGAGATGGCACTATAGCAGCATGATAGGTGGGAGGAACTCTGTTTTCTGTCGACTCTGCCACAGGACACCTGGGCAGAGAGCCAGTTACTGGGCACTAATACTGTTATTTATTTAAATAATTTGGTTTGGCTGCAGCATGAACTGAAAGTTGGGACATTGAATAGCCTGCTTTGTCAGCAGCCATAACTGTCACCTTTGACCTGTTATCAGCCAATCAGAGCCCTGGCAGCTCCATGTACTACAGCTATGGTTCCTGGGTAAAAAAGAGAGGACAATGTCTTGGCCGCAGAACAGCCAGCCAGTAGGGTGTTGAGTGAGCTTAAAGCATATTAATTTTTCAAGCAAACAACTGCATCAGCCAATCAGGAGCTGTCCTGAGCCCCTGAAACCCAAAGGACAAACAGAGTTCAGTTCAGTGGAGTCCACTCCTGAGGGGGGCTCCATGATGTTGTTGCAGAGTGTAAAGAAGGCCTGCCTGGGGGCTTGTACAGCCACCAGCCCAGGAAACACACTGTGTTGTCTTTCAACATCTGGAAGGCACTGTTCTAGAACCAAAGAGTTGATTTGTTGCCCAGAAGCAAGAAAGTGCCTGAGAGGTTCCCAAGGAAGAAGAAGCCTTTTTGTGATTGTCACGTGAAAAAGAAGGCCTGCCGGGGGGCTTGTGCTGCCACCTACTCAGGAGGTGCTCTGTGTTTCCTTCCAATGGCTGGAAGGCATTGCTACCTGACTGAAGGTGTTGTTCCTGCTGACCAGTGTCCCAGAGTTGTCTAGGAGTTTCCAGAGAGAGAGAGAGAGAGAGACAGGAAACTCCAGGTGATGTCTGAGAGATGTTCAGAGGCCTACTTGAGTGCTTGCAAAGCTAAATAGCCAAGGGAAGTCTGACTGATGTTTCCAGTAGTTGCAAAGATCAAGTGAGAAGATTTGTTCTTCTGTTTAAGTCTGAGTTTGCAAGGTGAGAAGATTTGTTCTTCTGTACAAGTCTAAGTCTTGGTAATGAGAAGATGTTTCCCTGTCTTCTGCATCAGGTCCGAACCTATTATGTCTGAAGCTGAGAGACTGTTTACTGCTAGCATTCGGTGGGAAACCCAGGGACTATGTTCCAGTCAAGAGAGACCCACCACTGGGGCGTGATCTGGTTACCGACGGGTAAGATGTGCCTCAGCAAGCTCCTTCTCCAGCTAGTGCTTAAACGATATTTTTCTTTATTTTCCAAAGTCCATACGATGCCAGACATATAACAAGTTGTAGTGTGTGAGTTCCTGTACCTCTGGATGTATTTCTTTGATATTGGACAATGGGGAAATCATACCAGTACTCTTCCCAAGATCCCAGGAAGAACAAACAGCAAAAATTTATAGACTGCCCAGGGCCATGTGGCATGCTTAGAGGCCTACCAGGAGATTCCAACCTTACTTTGCTAGATGTGTTATAAGAAGTTTGGGAATTAACAGGGATGGTTCAGATCTTGGACAGGAAAGTGAGCACTTTAGATCACAAGTTGGAAGGATTTAACCAGTGGCTGACTCTTTTAGAAACTTCAATGGATACTGTTAAAGCCAACCAAGCCCCATCAGTCACCTCAACAAATAAAATAGCCACAGTCATTGCAGGAGTCCTGCAGAAAAATAAAATCCTTCATCCGCGGCTCGAGCATTTAGAAAATTCTGCTTGACAAGTAAACATTCATCTACTAGGTCTCCCTGAAAGGATTGAAAAATCTGACCTAATCCAACATCTTGAGTGGTGTTTGGGCTCATTACTCGAACTGGAACAGCAAGGCTCTATTCATAAACCACACCAAATAACACCCCAGAAATGTTCAGATCCAGCAGACTTACACTGCACTTTCATGTTGGATACAGCAGGAGTTCACATCAGAGGACAAGTAAAAGGGACTACTGCAATTGACAACCAGGACCTGGATTATTTTGTTCCCTGACCTCAGCTATTCCACAAGGCAACACCGGAAATCATTTGATGCAGTATGTGCCAGCCTTAAAAAATTCGGGATCTTGCATACACTTCAGTTGAAGGCCAAACTCTGAATTTCCTATGCTGGCAACATTTATCTCTTTAATAACCCATGGAAGTGAGTGAGAGATTGGGTAAAATTAAAGAGGACTTTAATAAAGCATCTGTTTCACTAGAGAAGCAGGAGGAGGAGGCAGCTGAAGATAGCTGAGTTGGCTGACTATAGC
Organism: Neoceratodus forsteri; assembly: GCA_016271365.2. Lineage (NCBI taxonomy): Eukaryota > Metazoa > Chordata > Ceratodontiformes > Ceratodontidae > Neoceratodus > Neoceratodus forsteri. The sequence continues at coordinate 1,650,260,893 of CM057450.1, forward strand.
TTTTGAACTTACTAATACCTGCTTCTCAAATGCTGTTTAACCCTGTATACTAGAAATTCTTTCTACTAGCTTTTGATTTGGATGCATGATCTAAAACACAGCTCTGCCAGACTCCTTAAAAATATTATGTTGTTATTGATATATTAAAATGTTGGCTATTGGGCACAGTGAAGTCTTAAGAATTGTGACACAGTTTTATGGGGAGCTGGCATCATAATGCAGGGTTTGGAACTGACTATCTTTACTTCACTTGGGAATATCTTATACCTGCTTACATGCCTTGTTCCGATGTCTATCTATATAACTAGTCAGAAATACTTTATTATTGATAGATAAGGGTGCCCTCGAGGCACAGGTCAGGAAGCATAGGAAGACCAGGAGCAGGTATAAAATTCACAAGTAACATTTTATTATTATCAATAACAGTTAAATAAAAATAAAATTGTTCAGTATAACTATTTACAAAGGCAGTACAAACACAGAAAACAAAGCCCATCATCTGAGGGAATCTCAAATTCCATGTTTCAGTTTCTCAGTCTCTCTCTCTCTCTCTCTCTCTCTCTCTCTCTCTCTCTCTCTCTCACTCTAGCAAAAGCATTGCTGCTCTTATTTGTACATCCTGAACTCATTAAAAAAAAACAGAACTCTGTAAGTTTCTTTCCTTGTAGGCACAACAAAATAGAACATGATGTCCCAGAAATAACCTCTTGTTGACAACTTTGCAAAAGAGTTTGTGTTGCATTACAGGTTAACTCCTTAAGTTCCAAATAGCTTTTTGCAATCATTTCAACAGTATAACTATATACAGCTTCAAACTAAGGATTCCAATACTGCTTACAGTTTCACATAAAAATTCATATATATTTTTATAAACACAAATACACAAGGGAAAAAAAAGACAGAATCAGCACATGAAGGCAAAAAGATAGTGAGAGGCCGAGAATCACAAGACCGCCAGAGTGTTTAGTTCCTAGGTCTCACAAAAACATTTGACTGGCCAACCAAACAGACAAGAGACAGAAAAGGAGAGGACAGAACAGATCATTGTGCTTTAACTGTTTCTGTGTAACAAATGGGACAGGGTCTTATTCAACCCTGTCACATACCTCCTCTCTTTAAGAGGGAACCTGTTTTAAAAACAGGTTTCCAAAACTTTCTATTAATACTCTTCAAACATTAGCTTATAACCTTTACAGTTCAATGCATGTACAATATAGCAAACAGTGAAGTTTAAATTCATCCTTTTTTTCAGCCTTCTGAATTCTCACTTCCTGATCCTTATCTTTACAGAAAATCAGCATTAGCATTCTATTTTCCAGATTTGTGTATACCCTTGAATTTAAATGACTGTAGTGCCAGGTACCACCTTGTGATTCTGAAATTTGTATCCTTTATTTGGTTAAGCCAACAGAGAGGATTATGATCGGGTAGAAGTACAAAGTCAGCTCCTAGCAAATAAAACTTAAGGGTCTCCATGGCCCACTTTGCTGCAAGGCATTCCTTTTCAATGGTGGAGCATCTTTTCTCTCTTTTCTTTCTTTTGTGCAACTTCCTACTGATATATAGAATGGGATGTCCCATCCCATCCCATCTACATTTTGACTCAAGACTGCACCAAGGCCAGTCTGTGATGCATCTGTCTGTAGCAAAAATTGTTTCTCAAAGTCTGGGCTTTGTAAAACAGTAGCTGAATATAATGCAGCCCTGATGGCCTGAAAAGATTCATCACACTCTGGGAACCATTTTACACTATTCGGGAACCATTTCTTTGTGAGTTCTGTGAGTGGAGTAGCTAACTGGGAAAAGTTGGGAACAAATCTCCAATAGTAACCTGTCAGCCCTAAAATGACCTGACATGTTTCTTAGTTTTAGTGATAGGACTGTTAGCTACAGCTTCTATCTTAGAAATCTCTGGCTTTACTTCTCCAGTTCCCAAAACATCTCCCAAATATCTGGTTTCCTGCATGTTCAATGCACATTTGGCAGGATTAATGGTCAGACCTGCATTTTTTGTAGCTTGGATAACTTCTCATAGGTGTTCCAGGTGGCTTTTCCAGTCTGGACTGTACACTACAACATCATCCAGGTATGCAGCACAATAGTCAGTGTGAGAGGATATCATTGCATCCATGTACTGCTGGAATGTAGAAGATGCACCTTGTAAATCAAATGGCACGGTAGTGAACTGATAGAATCCAACAAGGGTGGCAAATGCAGTTTTCTCTCTAAATTCTTTAGCTAGGGGAATCTGACAGTAACCCTTGGTGAGATAGAGAGTACTGATGTACTTGCCACTTCCCAATCTGTCCACCAAATCATCTATCCTTTGCATAGGATAGCTGTCAAATTTGGATACTTGATTAAGCTTTCTAATATCAAGGCAGATTATTACACCCCCTCTTTTTTATTTACAATCACCATTGGTGATAACCAAGCACTTCTCAACTCTTCCATGATACTCAATTCTTTTTTGGGGGGTTATCATAACTATGACTGCTCTTAACTGCTCTGGTAATCTGTATGTCTTTTGTCTTATAGGGCAAGCATTCCCTGTCACTATTACATGCTTGACCCCTTTTGCTTGGCCTGACACTGTGGTAAAAGTGCTATTAAATATCTTTAGTAAATTACAGATTTCTGCAGTTTGTTCAGAAGTTAAGGAAACATTCACCTTTACAGCATCAGAAGTTACAGTTTGTTCCAGTCTGTCATAAGCTATAGCAATATCTTCTTTATCAGTTTCTGGTAAAACTAGCAAAGCAGCCTTTGGTGTTTTTTCCACCCATTTCTTCAGGAGGTTTGAGTGGTATATCTTGGTAGGATTTTTCCTATCAGGGGTCTCAATTTCATAATTAACTGTGCCAGTACATCTAAGCACTTTATAAGGCCCTTGCCACTTCATTAATAGTTTATTTTCAGTAGTGGGTAATAGTAGAAAGACCTTTTCACCTGGCTCAAAAACTTTTTCTTTCACCCCATGGTCATAATATGCCTTCTGCTGGTTTTCTGTCCTCTTTCTGATTACTATGGCCAGTTTCAACATATTTTGCCAGTTTTATTCTTGGGGCACACATATAAGATGTAACAGATTGTTTCTGACTGGGGTTATCTTCCCATGTTTCTTTTATTACATCTAGTGGCCCTCTAGGTTGTCTACAATACAGCATTTCAAATGGTGAAAAACCTGTTGAGGCTTGTGGCACTTCTCTTGAAGCAAAAAGCAGGTAAGGTAAGTATTGGTCCCAATCTTTCCCTTCCCCTTTTACAAACCTTTTAACATGTGTTTTAGGGTTTGGTTAAAGCGCTCAACAAGACTGTCTGTCAGATTGTGATAAGAGGAGGTTCTTATGGCTTCTTGAGTTGCAGCATTTCTTCTCTTTTCCGTTTCTCCATCAATTTTTGTTATATAGCCCACCATTTGAAAAAGGCCTCCAGGCTTTCAAGTTCTGTAACTGCCTGTTCTTTTTTTCCATCACTGGTGCTGGCTGTACAGTCTCAGCTTGGGCTGCCATCTTTCTAGTAATGACTCCTGGGCTTGCTGTAGCAGAATCCATATATTTCTGCTATGCTTCCCTTGTACCAGGTATAGTACCCATGCACAAAACTCCTGGCTTAGAGTATACATAGCATAAATCCCACTTCTTATACTATCTGCCATTGAGGCACAGGTTAGGAAGCATAGGAAGACCAGGAACAGGTATAAAATTCATAAGTAATGTTTTATTATTATCAATAACAGCAAAATAAAAATAAAATTGTTTAGTATAACTATTTACAAAGGCAGTACAAACACAGAAAACAAAGTCCTTCATCTGCAGGAATCTCTAATTCCATGTTTCAGTTTCTCAGTCTCTCCCTCTCACGTTAGCAAAAGCATTGCTGCTCTTATTTCTGCATCCTGAACTCGGTAAGAGACCAGAACTCTGTACGTTTCTTTCCTTGCAGGTGCAACAAAATAGAACATGATGTCCCAGAACTGGCCTCTTGTTGACAGCTGTGCAAAAGAGTTTGTGTTGCATTCCAGGTTAACCCCTTATATTCCAAATAGCCTTTTGCAATTATTTCAACTGTGTAACTACAGTATATACAGTTTCAAACTAAGGGATCCCAGTATCACTTACAGTTTCACATAAAAATTCACATATATTTTTGTAAATGCAAATATGCAAGGGGAAAGAAAAGACAAAAACAGCAAGTAAAGACAGGGAGATAGGGAGAGGCGTAGAATCACGAGACCATCAGAGTGATCAGTTCCTAGGTCTTACAAGAACATTTGGTTGGCCAACCAGACAGACAAGAGACAGAAAATGAGCAGACAAAACAGATCCTTGCATTTTAACTGTTTCTGCATAACAAATGGGACAGGGTCTTATTTAACCCTGTCACAAAGTAGTTCAGTGTATATCATATTCTGCTTATCCCACTGCTGCTGTTAAAATCTGAGTCTGGAGGGTAGCTGGGCTTAAACAATGATTTTCACTTTTTTAATACATGGACAATAAAACCACAGAGTGGTTGAAAGAGTGTACAAACCCATGGACCTTATTGGCTTACTTCTATAGAAATAAGTCCATGGTCATGGTGCCTAGAGGCCTTCTTATACTGATAGTGAATGTTATTTGTTGTACTTCTGTACTTGTAGAGCAATAACCCCCATATGGATGGCAATGGATGATAAGGATGATATGAAAGTACTCCTCTGGGGAAATTACTTCATGATATTGATTTCTATGCCCTGGAACCAAGTATATTAAATGTATTTGAATTGTATTATGTGACTGTATAAAAATAAAGTTTAAAAAAAGAGAGAGAGACACCACTGCTGATTGGCAGTGTGACTAAAGTCATTTACACCCAGAGTGTCCAGAAATTCCAGAGAGAGAGAGCTTGTGACTGCCATCCAAGGCTAGTCTGGGGAATCAGTTAGGTGGTGTCACTGTTAGGCATTACCTATGCATCTCCCCCTGAAGGTTTGTGCCTGGACATGGGGGTTGAGGCGTATGGCCCTGGTCCCCAGCACTGGTCTTTCCAGCCTTGTGATGATACTGAAAAGATAGTAACCAGCTGCCAGAGAAGTTGACAGGTTTCTGATCTGCTAAAGCTGCAAGAGCCTGCTGCAGGGAAGCCCCAAGCTGCAATGTGTCTCCTGCTGGTCTCAGCATGTCAGGTGTCCAAAGGGATTCCAACCACCCCAGATCCACAGTCTGAATGTCATAAGCTGCATGGTCTGCAAACCATGAGTAATTCAGGACTTGCCCTTTCTTTTTTTATCCAATTATTTAACCAGGAGTGGCACACTAAGCTGAAAGCTTGTTTACAGTTCGACCTGGGAGCACAGGGAAGTTAAGTGACTTGCTCAGGGTCACACAGTATGCAAGTGGGGGCTGTGGGATTCAAACCCAGGTCTCCAGATTTGCAGCACAGAGCCTTAAACCACTGAGCTATACTGCCTCCCTAATCCTCTTCATCTGGAGAACTGTATATAGTTGCCACCAAAGGTTTTGAATTTGGCCAGCCATAAAGTTTCCAAGAGTCACCAACATGTTGCTACAACCAAAGCAAGTTTAACTAAATTGTTATGAAAGTGCACCAATGCCGGCCAATCAGTTGCACCATACAGGCCTGCAACTGGACTCTGGGTACCCAGAAAGGACTCTTAGGGGTTAAACTGGTACCTGTTGGGGAGTGGGTAATATGTTAGAACAAGTGGGTTAATACCTAATTCCAAGTATATGCTGGTGGGAGGCAGGCACTGTGAATCTTTTTGGGGTTTACAGACAAAGTGATTGACGGTGTTTGCAAAATGCTAACAGTTGAAAAATGCTATCAGTTGTTTATCCTCTGTCTCCATTTCTCTTTTCCTGGCCCTACCCCATGTAAATAAATTGTTGGGTAATCTTTCTACAACTGTCTCATGAACATATTATTAGTGAGCATATTACTAGCTTAAGTCAATGATTGCAAATATATTGAAATATGGTTTTGGTTTATGGTAATCCATGTGTGGCGCAACTGTAAGGGGAGGTGGGTAGGTACAGCATCCCATAGGGTTGTTCTACAAAAACATCTGACCCACTATATTTTAACTCTGGGTGGAGGCACCATGCAATTTTTTTATCTTTGGGAAAGAACACCACTTTTGTACTAGGACAAGAGTCAGGCCCTTCAACCTTGTTGGGCCCACAAGGCAGGGGTAGCAGCTCGCTGGTACACGGTGCCTGGGTTATATCTGCATCCAGGGAGGTGGAACCCCTGTGGTCCTGGTCTCCCTGGATACAAAAAAAGCTTTTGATAGGGTACGTTGTAAACATCTATTCAAAGTGTTGGAGCATTATGACACATCAGAGGAATTCATCCAATGGGCTGCACTCCTCTACTCTCAGCCCTTGGCCAAAGTTAACTGTAACAAGGTCTTGTCATCAGGTTTCTCCCTGTTGAATGGCACCAGGCAGGGTTGTCGCCTCTCCCCCTTCCTGTTTAACCTGTATCTGAAGCCCCTGGCTATTTGGCTAAGCTAAAACCCAGTAATCAAGGGAATATAATTTTTGGACAAGCAATATAAACTGTCCCTTTATAAGGATAATATTCTATTACATGCCTAGCACCCAGCCACAGATATCTGTTTATCATGGGATACCCAGCCCTGTTGGTCTGTGGGGAGTGCTATGGGATGGGCCATTGTGGCAGTTTCTCCAGGGTCACATGCCTGCCCACCCCGGAGGAAAAGCAGGAGACAAAAGCACTATCTCAGAGAGCCTATAGGGGTCTTACAGTTATGCGACTCCTACTGTCCTGTAATGTCCACCCCCAACCCAGACTCTGCTGGTGGCTCTGGGCCTGGCACTCCCAACCAAGGGTTACTGAACATAGTCTTCCTAAATATTGGTAGTCTACTACATAAATTTGCCCATTTCAAAACCTGTGTTGCATTAGTATAGCCAGACATTGCATGTCTAACTGAAACTTGGCTCAGTCCACACTTGCCTGACACCATTATCTCATTGCCAGGCTTCACTGTCTTCTGGGAGGATAGAATAGGTAAATGGAGTGGGAGCTGCATTAGTTACCTCAGATCAGACCTGCAAGCCTCCAAAACTGCAATCAAGGATTGAACCAGGGACTGCGAATGTTTAGCTATAAAACATTTGATAGGGTATGGCAGGAATCTCTTGTCATCCTGTCTGTTTATATCCCACCTGGTTAGCAGCTCCAGGGCATAGAGTCTCACACTCACTGCTTCCAAAACCTTAAGAAGAACTAGGAATACATTGTTACTGGTGATTTTAGCATTAATTGGAATGCTACATCAAGCACAGGTCAGAGGGATAAGATGTCCAGTTTGTTCCTAACCTAAATCGTCACTGGCACACCGTGACCAGTTATAAAACAGACAGTATGACGTTACTCGACTGGATACTGCTCACAGATCCTGACAGGGTTAAAGCTGTCAAAGTTTTGCCCGTTACCTTAAGTGACCATTCCCCAGTGCAATGTCTATGGGCTGTTAAACAGCCCAGGTCCCCCCCCCCAAAAAAAAATCATTATCCGCCAGGTCCTGAACAAAAAGAAGATGCCTGAATTCAAAGCCCAATTGGCCCAAATTGACTGAAGCTTCCTGGATGCCATTCCCAATATTGATTCAGCCCTAGACATTTTTGACTCCAGGTTCACATGTGCCTGTGATAAATTTGCACCCATTAAAAAATGCAAGGCAAGAGGTACTCCATCTGGAGGGATCACAACCAAACTTCCTGCCTGCATGAGAGAGTAGGACAATCTGTAGGTACCAGCCAAGAAACAGGGTCTCCAATCTGCCTGCAAAGATACAGAGAATCCTGCCACAAGCGCACCAGTATGATTAGAAATGTTTCGGTCAAATTAGACTTCTGCAAGGAGCAAAAGACCCAGAACTGGAGCGATGGCAAAATATTCGGGGGCAACATCTTTCAGCTCCTTAGTAAGAGTGATAAATCTTCACCTAAAATGTTCTTGGTTGAAAGTCAAAAAGCCCTTGATCCTACTGAAATTGGCAGTTATTTTATTTGGCCTTCATTTACTTCAGTTCCATCATCCCCACTGTGCCTATCCAGACCATCTGTGGGAGACCTAGTCCTGAAGCCTCCTAGTTACCAGGCCCTGAACCAGGTTACCCTAAATTCTACTTTTAGGCTTTGTCAGCCAAGAACACCTTAAAATATATCAGTACAGTACTTAGTAAAACTAGGCTGGGAATGACTCACTTGACATGAAATTACTTTCATGAGCAGTAGAGAAACTTTCCCATCCAATCTCTAGAATATTTAATGTTTCTCCGTTACTCACAGTTCTCCAAGAAGAGGAAATCTGAGTTGGTTACACTAGTATTTAAAAGCAGCGACTGCACTAATCTAGTCAGTTACAGGACAATTTCTATTCCCCCCTTCCCCATCTAAGGCTCGAGAGAGAGAATAGTTTCTGAACAACTTGTCATTTATCTCGAAAAATACAGCATCTGGTGTGCTCAGCAGCATGGCTTTTGGAAGCTTCACAGCACCAATACTGCACTTTTGGAATAGATCAACTATGTGCATGAATCCCTGGAAAGTGGTGACCTATTTGGAGATTATACATTAATCTTACAAAAGATTTTGACCTGGTCAACCATAAGCTCCTACTCTGCAGACTCTTTGGCCCGGGTCTGTCCCACAACACAGTGGATTGATTACACAGTTACCTTATGAACCACACTCAGTGAATGAAGATCGATGGCTCCCTGGCTGATGGTAGGGGAGTATCTATTGGTGTCCCACAGGGTTAAGTCTTGGGCCCACTCTTATTTGGCCTCTTCATAAACAAATTGCATGGTGCCTGTCAGACAGTCAATGTATTCCTCTATGCTGATGATGCTGTCATTTGTACCAAAAACCATGACCTTGAAAGCCTCCCTACAGCTCTTGAAAGTAACTTCAAAACATTGAAAAGCTGGTTCACCAACAACAAACTGGTCATAAATTACAAAAACACAAGGACCATGCTATTTTCTAACCTCCCACAGAAAACGAAAGCTCCACCCTTTGTCATTCAAATTGGTCATGGTCAAAATCTTAAACAGTTGGAGTCCTTTAAATACTTTGGAGTAACCCTGGATGACACCCTGTCAGTTACACCCATGTTGACAACATGGTGGCCTTAGTCAACAGAAGACTGAGTGCACTGTACCATAATCAGAACAACCTAACTGTGGAATCTAGGCTCCTTATGGTGGCCAGCTCCATCCTTTTACTTATAGAGTATGGCCTCCCTGTATGCATAGTTGCCTGTGACACAGTGATAAACAAAGTAAAGCTGATCTGTAATGAAGCATTTCACTTGGTGCCATAGGAGCCAGGTTTGTAAAATTTTTGGTGGGGCCCAGGGTCAGGGGTCAAAGCCCCGTCCCTAGCCCAGGGGTCAGAGGTCATTCACCAGTGGGGTCAGAGTTCAACTACCAGGGGGTCCAGGGGTTAGGGTTCAAAGACCCACCCCATGGGCAAGGGGGTCAGATGTCAACCCACCACCACCAGGGCATTACGGGAACAGAGCAACTTGTATCGTAACATGGGGGTCAGGGGTTTAAGCCCCCTGGCCTCAGGTATGGGAATGAAATTGAAATACCATTTAAAAGGCTTGTTTTTAAACTTTAACAAACAACACCTTTTTTTGGGGGGGGTAGGCAGAGGCATTTGGGGTTGGCGATTTCCCTTAGAAACTTGATATTTTATTTGCTACTGTGTGTGAATGTTAATAAATATTGTACTTATCATGTGGTGTCTTCTTCCCATTTTGGCTGGAGTTCAGTCAGAATGGCCCTGTACCCCAATGATTTGCACCATCCCTGCCCGTTCCTCAGTGGTGGTTAGTGTCAGACACCTCCCTTCCCAGCTGCAGCATCAACACACACACACGTTGGTGGTGCCCCTGCCGGATCTGAATGAGCCACAGTGACAGAATCAATTGTGACCAACACGGCCTGCCACATACTACCTCGGCTACCTCTGTCTAACAGTAATAAGGAGGAGCACAGCCTAGTATGGTGAGTCATCACCTGTGCCCTATTCTTAAGCTGCACTACCTGTTACGGTTAGACAGCAGGCAGCCCATGTGTGGTGAGCTGTGTCAGGCACAGTCACCTCAGTCACTGTGGCAAGACAGTCAGGGGGACCAATAGGTGTGTCTGGGCATGTGTGTTGATGACACAGCTGGGAAAGCATGGAACATTCCCCATGCAGGAATGGCACAAATCACTGTGTATGAGGCTAGGGCAGTGTGTGTGTGTGTGTGTGTGTGTGTGTGTGTGTGTGTGTGTGTGTGTAGAGGGGGTGGACTTCTTTGCAAGCAGATTCCCACAGGGTTGTTGCAGGACTGGGAGGGCTCAGGCTGTTGCCATAGGGGTGGGGCCTTCTCAGGCATTGGGGGGGCTCCCATCTTTACTGGGCTGGGCACCAGATGTGGGGAGGTACCCCTACACACTAGAGGCTAATACATACAACATTGGTGCAGGTGGGGGGGAAGACAGGACACCAGAGAAAGGTTTAGAGAACCGTTTGCACTTGAAGGGGTGGGATCAGAGGAACATGTTCCTCTCTATAAGAGGTTGGGATCAGAGCGGGGGGTATATGCACCACCACACACCAGCAACACATTCCCTACTATATTGGAGCAGGCTTGGAGGAGGGAGTGCTGTGTGATATGCACGGGGGGGGGTGATGTCCCTGGCCCACCCGACTCAAGCACATTCTCTACATCAATTGTTACAGTTGCAAAGTCAAGCATGTTTACCATCAGAAACATGTGACAGCACCATCCTAATACATCCACAGTATGAATCTTGCATGCACATTTCACAGGTAACCTCAGAGACCAGAAATCTTTAAAATTGTGTGTGGTCGGTGGGGCCATCTTTAATGGTGGAGAGTCATTAATTACTACATGACCTGCAAAGGTCAGAGAAACCACAAATATGCAAAACATTGTCATAGGATGTTAGAAATACATTTACTGAAAGACCATAAGATTTGCCAGCAAACACATACTGCCACAGTGAGAGTATTTGTAACAGGCCTTTTGGGCCCAAATATATCATTCTGTTCCTCAACAAACCACATATCCTCTTTCACAATTCTATTACATACATTTTCAGTTTACAACTTGTAAATTAATTTAGGTTACATAATGTGATACAAACTGCTTGCTTTGAAGGAACATTAACATAATTAGTCAAGTTGTCACAAGTTAAGACCATAAATCTTGAGATACACACAGCATGCAACTAAGAGAACAGGATGACAACTCATTCAGTTCAGCACACTGTAAAAGGCAGGTCTGCTTCACTGTCTACAAACAAGTGTGTGTAGTCAAATTTAGGTTACCATAGCAAGCAAACCTTTCAAGTTTCAGTCTCAATGTTCAGATGGGCGCCATGGGCCATGGCAACCTCTCAATGACTACAGACACCTATAGTATACTGGAGTATTACATCACCCTCTATGTATATTTTAAGGGCTACTGGTTGCACACCCTAAACTATGTCAAGGTTATTCATCTACTTTGAATCAAGTCCTAAGGCTCATAGGAATTGTTCCAGGACCAGCAGTGTAACAATTTCAACAGGCAGACAAAATAAATATTGGCATCAGTGACTTTCCTGAATGGTAAAATGAAACACGACCTCCACCCCAAGGTAATTACCCAGATTTTCTCTTGCCATCCCCAACCACACACATCAATTAGGCAAGTCCCTAGCCAGAATGGTGGCACTGAGGGTTGAGGCGCTGGACTCCACACCTTGCGCCATGCTGGTGACCAGGGCTTGGGAAGAGGCCAGGGCGGCAGGGGAGGGAAGAAATCAAGCATCTGGAGGACTGCCCTCTCTTCCTGGGGGGGGTACAGGGTGCGCTTACTCTTGGTGTGACCTCTGGTGGTGGCTGGAGGATCACCGATGGGGGCGGCACGGAATATGCCATGGGGGCAGCGCCACGGCAATTCATTGCCTTGCTAGCTGGGCTCCACAGGGAGAGGGGGAATCTAACAGTAGAAAATCCCTGGCTCACTGAGGAGACGGTGAGGGCCCCAGGGATCTCCCTCTCATCCCTAATACCAGGCTAGGCCACACCGGGAATCCACAGCCGAACTCCCAGAGGGATGACCCCTCTAATTTCCGAGAGTGCCACCAAGGGAAGGCGGGCTCAGTTCTGGGGAGTGATCTGGAGTGCTGGGAAGTTCATCTGGGGGAGTGAACCGGTGATGGCTGGCCACGGTAGGGAGTGGAAGGGGCAGGATCGAGTTGTGCACCACTGAAAGATGCTACGAAGAGTACTGGTGCATAAAAATAGTTAAAACAAAATTAGGCAAATCCCAATTAAGAGCTTTCAAAACATGTGCATGTGTGAGGACAAGAAAGAAGTTACAGTCTAGTAAATCCCTCCAGAATTGGATACTGTAATTTAGTTACAGTCTGTACCCCTGTAATAATTACTCAACCCACATCGATATCCCTCGGGATCATTAACAACTGTGGCACAACACAACAGTGTCCTGACCTCAAAACTTACAAGGTGCCATTTAACCAGGCATGCTGCCATAATAAGATGAGGAGGCCTGCTGAAACACCTACACAACCTACAGCACATCAAGGTAATAATGCTGCAGGTCGGGGATGTCCCCCGTTTGTCAAAATGGACCACAATCATTTCTATTTCCTCCACACGAAGTTCCGGCCCAGTGCCCCAGACTCCTACATCACCAATAGTTTGGTTGCATTGCATTGGCTGGGGACCGGACATCCCATACCAATTATCCATAAATAATGCAAAGTCCAAAACACACCAGGAAACACCAGGTTATGTAATCTGTAGGCTATAGAGACAGCAGAGAGAAGAAAGAAACCCCAGTTCCCCCCCTCCAGGTCCCCTACATCAAGTTACTCACATATGTAATTTCTGAGCATAGTGCACCCCCAGCCCCTGGCTGGCTTGCTGCCCCTATGGGTTTAGCAGAGGTTGGGAAATGAGAGAGCATGACGTAAGTTGAATGAGGCACCGTATTTCACTAAACATACACCATTGTCAAGTTAGAGAGACACGGGGACTCAGGAACATACACTAGATATAGGTATAGATATAGATATAATATTTTTGGGGGCATGGCCTGAGTAAATAGAAGACACACAAAGGTAAAACCCATGCAACTCATTACAGTTCACCATCACCACATTATACCTTCCAACACAAGGTTACATGATCATCATCTTCATCATCGCTCATGTGGTGTGTAGTCTGTGGAAGTGACTGGATGAAGCCTGGTGCCTGCAAAGGATGACTCAAAGGCCTCCAGACAGTGCTTGCACCCTGACCCAGCTGCGCACATACTGTCAAAATGGTCCCATCCCTTGTGGTCATGAAACTAGACAGGAGGAGGATGCACGACAAGATAATAGGAAGTACAAATAATTCCACTTCCAGTTTCACCTTGTCTGCTGCAGTCTTTTCCTTCTATCATATTCCCAACCTTTCCCCATCCAGACCATCCATCTTTCTCCTCTGAGCTGCCCTTGGACTCCTTTCCTTCCAGAGTCCAGACCTAGAGTACTTTCCACTTTTCATCCCCTCCCTCTCCCTCTGAATCCTACAGTCTGGATCATTTTGACCCCAACTATTTTCTTCTCCCTCCCAAGTCAGTCAAGCAGAAGCATACCATATTGACTGGACCTATGTTTTTCTCTTTTTTTTTAAGGAAAAATAAAAAAAATACAAACTGCAATGAGACCTTTGGCAAACTGCAGTTGTATCAATATGGAACCAACTGGCCTTTGGCAAGTATCTGGATAGCATCTGGCATAGCAGTATTGCAACCACAACCACAACTGCTGTGGTTCTTTCTTTCCGTTCCCAATCCCACCAATACCCTATTTTTTTTTTTAATCAGGTTCTCTCTCTCTCACACAAAGTAATACCGTTATTTGTATAGCCTCAAATTATATTTATTGCACCTACCACCAAATGAGATTTTAGGCTACAGTCTGGCCTCCACTCTCAGCCCTACCATTCACCCAGACACCACCACCAGTACAAACTCCACTCCCCTAACCCCCTCCTGTCATCTTTTACTTTTCTTGCTCAATGCACCCTTTCTGCCAGGTGCTGCTACAGCCCCAACCTCTGTCTGTGTGATTTCTTTGAATATAATATTTTCTTTCAGGTGTTGTTTTTCACTGAAGTTTAACTCTAGCCCCAGCCCTAACGTCCAGTGCTGCCCCATGACAACGCCTAAGTGCCTAGATGAACTACTGCCACACTGTCAGCCCCTGTTCTGCTCCAGTCATTAATATTTCTGCAACATGCTACTGCAGAATGAATCCATTCCCCCCTGGACCACCTCTCAAGTCAGCCAGTGAGTGACAGTCAATATGATCTCACCCTTCCCCTTAGCTCCCCTGACAAGCACCAAGTCCCACTCCCTACCTTGAGTAAAGTGGAACAGACTAGGAAGGGGAAAGAGACTTTTGGCCGGCTAGCTCGCTTCCTTCCCCTGTATCAACATCCCATCCCCACCATACCTTTAGTGCTGGCATAGCACTTGAATTTACTGAGTGAAAGGAGATCTTGCATGGAAGGTGGGGATAAGGCCTGCAGGCTGCTCTCTTTTCCACCCCCGAGAGTGCTGCTGTGCGGTGGCTGACCTGGCTTGGCTATCTGTCTCTGGGCAAACTTGGCTGATTACCGACTGGCTGTTGATGTGCACTGCTGGCTGCTGCTGGGTGTTGGGTCACCTGCTCTTCCTTGTCCTGGCCTGGCTCTGCTTCTCCAACCACGTGGCTATGACTGAGCCTTACTGCCTACCTGTTCTGCTAGCCGTACTGGCCCACTGCTGGCCAAATGATGGGGCAGTGATGATGACCCTTTGCTCCCAACCTGACCGCAGCACTCTTAGCGCACTGCAGTGGCACTTTTCACTCGGACCGGAGAGGCTCACCACAGACCTCACACTCTCTCTTCTTCACTGGTGCTCTGCACAACTGCATACTGCTCCATGCTCCCTCCACACCCCGACAACTCTTCTCTGCTGCTTTTGCTGTGGCCTGCTTTCCCTGAAGGATGACTCCCCAGCTGGTTTCTTCTTCCCTTCCTGACCTCCCAGGAATCCCTAACCCTCCCTGCACTTCTCCGATGAATGGACCAACTAACCTTAGACTGGATGGGCCTTGCGGTCCTTATCTGCTGTCACCAACTTCTGTGTTTCTACCACTTTCTTCTGGCTTTCTCCTTTCCTCCACGACAAAGACGACTCCCTATGACCATACACGCCGCAAACCACCACCTCATGCTGCGCCCGACTCTCCTTAACAGCCTATCATTGCCCGCTGCTTCCTCTATAACAAGCCCGGCCCCTCCCCTGACCAATCAGAGCACTGGGCCTTTGACTTTTGGCGCATGTACCAGGGCTTTGGCGCCAAATTTTAAAAAATACCACTAAATCACCAATGATTTAAATTCCCTTAAGGTGGAATCGCTTAGGGGGCGGGATCACTGCACTCGGGAAGGGGTCAAGCTGCCCGTGCCCAGGACAGGCACGGTGACATGCAAAAGAAGTTCATATAATAAGATGCCAGCCAGCGCCCACCAATCAAAGATGAATGGGCGGAGGCTGGGCTGGAGCTGGGAACGGGGCAGGGGGGGCACGCTGTACGCACACAGCCATCCCAGGTCACACAGCCTAGAATGGGAAAAAAAGCCAGAAAAGAAAGAGGGACAGAAATTAGTGCTGGGGCTCAGTCCACCTCACAAAATATTGCTGGGGCCCATGCCCCATGGTCCCATACAACCCAGCGCCCATGCTTGGTGCAGATAATTGCACCCATACTTGCACCCTCTATGCCCAAACAAATTGGCTTCCACTAGCCAGCAGAATAAAGCTACAGACCTGTCTGCTAACCAAGAAAGAGCTCCTGGGCCTCACTCTACCTTTCTTAACAAATTGCTTTCATACCTTTTCCAGCCATTACAACACAGAGAGCATTGCAAGAACTGCCATGGAGCCTCCCTTCCAATTAACTCAGCTGGGGATGCAGTCATTTGCTGTCAGCGCTGCAAGTTGTCTTAATGAACTGCCTGATAATCTGCTGAATCTACCCAAGGTAATTCAGTTTATGAGATCTCTGAGGGCCGCCCTTACAGCCCAGTGCAGCTGTAACCATTAACTATGTAAGCAATAATACCTGACAGGGTGGGAGATATTGGGCTATATGGGACTGCACAGGGGTGTAATGAGGCCTGACGCTGCAGGTGGAGGACCTTATAGCCCCTGGAAGGTCCAGTATAGCCCAATACCATCCACCCGGGGGTATTGCGCTTAGAAAATGGGTCTTAAGTTAAAGTTTAATAAAATCCATAAAGACCTAAAAAAAAGTTACAATTTAGTAAAAAATAATGCCTTTTGTTGTAAAGCAGTCCCTCTGCTGGCATACAGTACATACCAGTAGATGGCACAGCTATGTGTTAGACATGGTTTTTGACTGTTAGGTAGTTACACTCTTGTTCCAATCTTTTTCTGTGCAATGCTGGCATTGTATGGAACTCCCCCCTCCCAGAGAAAATGTTATATGTGTGCCAGCTAGACATCAGGAGCCAAGCAGGAGGGATGAAGCAATGCTGATGATGTATGGAGTCCCCCCATTGGAGAAAACATTATGTGTGTCAGTGAGACATTGGGAGCAGAGTGGAAGAGGTCAAGCAATACCAGCGATCAGCACAGACTGTCCTGGTGTCAAGCTATTCTGATCTGCAGATTGAGGGAGGCTGAGGTACATTATTCTATTTTAAGCTACTTTTGCTGTGGGTTTTTTGGGTGAAAGGACACAGAAAGTGAAGGGATCAGAAGAATCGAGCCAAGGAGTGGTACCACTATTTTCCTAATTTTATCTTCCCTGAGGGAGAGACACCCTGCCACCTAATACATCAGCCAGCTTTTGGGGGGGGCAGGGGCGCGAGTAGCTCTCAAAGGTTAGAGCACTCTGCTGTGGCTGAAAAGCCTTTACTTTTTATAAAATAAGTGGTTTGTTTGGGAAGTGTAGTGGCAGTTGTTCTTTCCCCCCTGCTATTTGGGACTGGAAGGGTCAGTTACAGTCACTTGTTAGGGAAGGCAGAAACATGGCAGCAAATTTGTTTGAAATTTCTCTGTGGCATAGTTATTTCTGTTAAGATGCAGGCTGGGACTGGCACTTTTCTTACCCAGGCTCTGTTTTCTGATAGATGCTCACCTTGCCAAGGGTATCAGCCAATCCGAGTCCGGGAATTTCTTAGCCCATTTTCTAATTAAATTCAGCCATTCCTATGTACTTATCCTGTGACTTTGCTGCACAGTGATCTGCCAATATGTTACACATGCCTGCATGTAATTGCTACTAACCTGTATATTTTATACTGGAATTGACTGCATTCTACTGGAATTGCTCACAAGGCTTGTACTGTCTTATTTTGCAACTGTACAACTGATGCAGAACCTTTGTAAATGAGCACTTGTTCTAAATGGTTCTCTCTGAAACTTTCAATAAATAAAAATAAATAAATATCCCAGAAGTCCTCACAGAGGTGGAACAATTTGGCAACAGCTCTTTCTATAAACTAAATGTCAACAAAACCTCCATTCTACCCTTCAGTCACAAAGCCAGTTGTCAAGAAGTTACCAACTTGGGGCTGAATTGGTCCAACACCACTCTACTGTATCAGGGAATCCAGATGGTAGTAGTAATAGTAGTAGTAGTAAGTTTACTTATAAGATGCCATTCCCTGGAGGCCCAGGGCACCATACTGGTATAGACAGGAACATAGTAGAAACAACACATTCAAATAAAAATAAACATCTTATAGGAAATAAATAAATCAGCAGTAAATACATATTTAAATATCATTCAATTAAAACAGAAAAGAAATATAAAATAAGCATAACAATATGATGGTAATGCAGACAATCAGTCCCCTGAAAGTCTGTCTTAACAGATATGCCTTCAACCCCTCTTTTAAAGGCCTCCTCAAGGGGGGTTCCCTCAGTGCCCTAGGCAGAGTGTTACAAAGCAAAGTGGCAGTTATCTCGAAAGTTCAATCCCTGAGAATTTAAGCTGGCCCTTGGGACCAAGAAGAGACCCACGTTGGAGGAGCGGAAGTGAGAGGTGAGTACTGGGCAGGATTCAGAAGATCCAACAGGTAGCTTGGGCCTAACCAATGTAGGGCTTTGTAGGTTAGTAAACAATCTTGAAAGTAATATGCCACTTCACAGGCAGTCAGTACAGTTCATGCAGGGCCACGGTCACATGACTAGACATCAAGGAACCAATCAGTAACCTGGCCGCTGTATTCTGCACCAGATGCAAGTGTCACAGGCTACCTCCACTAACCTTAAGATAGAGTACATTACAATAATCCAGCCTGGACATTATTATTGCAGGTACCAGTGTTGACAGATCTTCAAGGGGGATAAGTGACTTCATTTGACTTATGTTCCTAAGATGGTGAAAGCCACTGCAGACTGCAGCAGAAACCTGAGCCTCGAATGTCAACCATTCATCTACAATGACTTCCACATTTTTCACCTTTGCAGAAGCCAACAGCCTAGATGACCCAAGCCGGAGCTCTGTCTTTCCTATGCCTACTTCTGTTCCACCCCCATGATCTGGTTCTGTCACTAGTACCTCAGTTTTGTCCAGGTTAAGTCTCAGCCAACTAGATACCATCCAACTCTAAATATCAGCCTGGACATCATTAACGCAGTCCATCCTGGACATCATTAATGCAAGTACCAGTGTTGACAGATTTTCAGGGGGAATAAGGACTTCATTTGACTGATGTTCTTAAGATGGTAAAAGCCGCTCCAGACTACAGCAGAAACCTGAGTCTCAAATGTCAACCATTCATCCACAGTGACACCCAGATTTTTCACCTTTGCAGAAGCCAACAGCCTAGATGACCCAAGCCGAAGCCCTGTCTTTCCTATGCCTACTTCTGCTCCACCCCCATGACCTGGTTCAGTCACTTGTATGAAAAAATGTGGGTTAGGTGGGTAATGGAATCAATCTTTTGTGTTCTTCAGCCTCCCCCAAGGATCTGAGACAGACAACCGTCGGGGGGAGCTTTCAGTGAAGATGCTAGACACTTTCAAGTGTGTTACAGAACCAGGAAGTGTAAACACTCCAGGAAATACAATTGAAGTGCTAAAATAAACTGCTGAAAAACAAAGGTATGCCACCAGTTCAGTTATTAAAGGGGGTCAATCCCTATATAGTGAAGCAGTAAATATTATTGCAACACACATTTGTGAGTGGAAAACCAAAAAATCAGAAAATTTGTAATGTCTCTTGTCATTTACAGGGAATATGCAAAAAACACAGAGCAAAAAGTTGTTTTGAGCACAGTATAAAGCAAAATATAAACAATACTGGTGAACAGGCCCATTAAAGCACTGTGTAAGGTATGAAATGTTTAGAATTAAATCTGTTTAGAAATATAAAAATATTATAAAATAATTAAGACAAAAATTCTAACTAAACTTAATTAAAATTTATGTATTAACAGAAAAAACTGATACAGAATTACCCAGTGAACAAGCTCAATGAATGAGTGAAAAGTAGGGGAAGAATAAAAAATTGAAAACACACTTGAAAGTGTCTTGCATCTTCACTGAAAGGGCCCTCCTCCCAACATGGTTGTCAGTCACTAGTACCTCAGTTTTGTCTGGGTTAAGTCTCAGCCAACTAAATACCATCTAACTCTAGATATCAGCCAAGCACAAATTAAGCACCTCAACAGTGTCGGGCTTGCTGGGAGCAAAAGACAAATACAAGTTGGTGTCATCCCATAGCAGTGGAAACCAAGATTGTAGCACTGAGTAATCTTCCCTAGGGGCAGCATGTACACTGCAAACAGCGTAGGTAAGAGGATAAATCCTTGGGGTATCCCACAGAGGAGGGACTTTGTGGACAATGAGAAAGTTCCTATAACCATTCTCTGTGTCCTATCCCTGAGGTAGGACTCAAACTGACAGATGACAATGCCGGTGAGACTTCTGTACTCCCTAGAGAACTGACCATTCATCCCTATGTCTAGTCCTGAGGAGATCATTGTGCACCCTGCTCAATGATGTCTTGGTGCTATTCCCAGATTGGAGGGGCTCATAGGTGTCATGAGTTGTGAGGTGTGCCTCAAGCTGTAGCACCACAACCTTCTCTCTAACCTTGCCTAGAAATGGTAGTTTTGAGACAGGATAATTCACTAGAATATCCAGGTCCAGAGGTGGATTCTTCAGAAGGGGCAGAGCCTGTGTATTTTTCAATGTCACTGGGAAGACATCTTCTGATAGAGGGCACCAAAGTATTCCAATGAACACCCACCAAATAACCCCATGCAGCTTACTAGTCAACATCTAGGGCCTGGATCTAGTTCACAAAAATTGGGCCTCACCTCTGAGATATCTTATAGACCTCTACCATCATGATTGGCTGAAACTCTCCCCAAGACACCTAAATGCATCCACAAAGCACAGGCTCAACCTGGTTGTAACAGCCCACTTGGAGAGATCCCGACCTAAATAGAGGAAACTTCTCTGAGAAGAATTGAGTGAACTCTTTACAATTAGCTAATGAACCAGCTCTGACTGGCTGTAAACAGGTTGGGTTTAATAACCCGACTGCAGTACGGAAGAGCTGAGCTAGTCAAATCCTCCTAGCCACATTTTCCCTGGATAGAAATGCTGCCTTCTTACTGGAAATTGCCCTTTGACATTCATGCTACCAAATTATCAAAGCCAGTTTGTCCTCCTGGGCCCTGTATCTTCTCTAGCATCTCTCTAACCCCTGAACCCTGTTCTTTAACTCCTTAAGCTCCCAATCAAACCAAAGGGATCTTAGGTGTAAGACCCGAGGTTGTACATGGGTGGGTACCCCAGAGCTGAAGACCCCGGTAATGACCCTGTTATAGCAAAGCACTGGATTCTGTGAATCCATCTGACAGGTGGTATCTCCCTCATACCACACTTTGCTTCAAGAAAATCTCACCTCATTGCTGGCAGTTGTGAAACAAGATTTCAGCAGGTGGTACATATGCTTCATCTCCCTATGGGGGAGAATAAAAGTGATTAAAATAAACATCTTACCACAAATGTTCAGCCCCTTCAGTGTGCTAATGATCTGGCTCCCACTAAAAGGGTTTCAGTTAGTCCTTCTTTTTTTTATCTTTTTTTTCAGTATGACTCAGCTAAGAATTAATCAGCAATAACCTTTTATGATTTCTCAATATTCAGAGATTGTGTTATGTTCCAATCATCATATGTCATACTGACCTACCTCCCTAAGGGTCCAAAAGTAGCTAACTATTCATGTTCCAAATTCTAATAATTTTATTACAATTCCATTGCATATATTATTATTCTGAATTACCCGTGGCTGTATATTTAACATTACTACAAATTATCTAAGCTTTATAGAATTTTCTAACCTATTTTGCTTCTATTGATTGTGCCCTGGAAAGAGGCCCAGATCATATTAAATAAATCTAATTGTTCATTTTGAATGTAATGGAGCTGTTCCTTTGCATTACATCTTTCATATAATTAATCCATGTCTGAAAGGCCGGGGGGTCCGCATCCTTCCATTTGATCAATATGCGCTTTCATGTGATGTTCATTGCAATTGTTTAAAGTGCCCATGAATGATTTTCTTGTGCCCCTATGTAAGTAAATATTGAAGTCAGTGTTGTCATTGGCATGGTTTGTACTTTCTGGCTATTGGCTTCATTTAAACATTGAAAAATCTCAGGCCAGAAATTTGACAATTTTGGACAGGAATGTATTAAGTGTATTAAAGTGCCAGATGTGTTTCCACAATGTGGGCAGCTATATCTAATTGCTGGGTTTATCACATGCAATCTTGTGGGGGTTAAGTATACTCTGTGTATTGTATTATACTGTATTTGTTGTAGCTTTGATGTCTTTATATTAGAGAAAGGTGTGTGCAGAATTTCTTGCCAAAGTTTTTTACTAATATTAATCCCTAACTTTTGCTGCCATTTAACTTCATTTTAGTTAAATCACATTCTGTATCTTCAATTAAGATTTTATAAAGAACTGCAATTAATTTAGTGTCATTACTCTTATGAATAAGAGCTCATAAAACAATGGTGAACTATTGCACAATGCTAGTTTACTATTAATTTCTTTTATATAACTTTTAAGTTGAAAATATTGGAAAATATTACCTTTATGTAACTTGAATTCTTCCCTTAATTGATTAAAAGTTTTCAATGTATCATCTTTAAATAAATGACTGAAATGTGATATTCCTTTCGAGTGCCAGGTTTTATATGCCTTATCAGTTACCGTGGAGTTATATGATGGATTATCATAAATTGGAGTATCCATCGATATCCCCATTTTATAACTGCTTATATTATGTGCATGATACCAAGCTTTCAGAGCTGTGGCAGTTGCCAAATTATTGACATGTTTATTGATTATTGCCTCTGGTTTCTTAGTGTAAGGTATGAATAACAGATTTTTTTAATACTCTCTTACTCATATCTTGTTCCATTCTAGATACTGGTGTCTTAGTTAAATTTGTATTTATTCAGTGCCAAATTATTCAACATTGTGCAGCGTTATAATATTTATAGATGTCTGGGAGTGCCATGCCACCTTTCTCTTTGGATCTCACCAATGTGTTGTAGGCTATTCTTGGTTGTTTATTCTGCCAAACAAATTTAGTCACTATCCATTTTAATTTCAAAAAATATGTTTCTGGAAGCTGCACTGGGATGCTCTGGAATAAATAATTACATTTAGGTAAGATATTCATCTTTATAACATTTATCTGGCCAATGTTTGTTAAAGGTAATGACTGCCATCTATTTAAGTCTGCCATTGTTTTGGATATTAGGTCATCATAATTAACTTGACATATCTTCATTATCCTGTTGGGGATATGTATACCCACATAGGGAATATATTATTTTATTGTATATTTGCAAGAATCTGGAACAGTTATTGGGTCTATGTTGTTTAAAGGCATCACATAAGATTTCTGTCAATTTACTGTATAACCCGAGACTACACCAAAATCTTTCATTAACTTAAACAACTCTTCCCAGGATTGGTTCAAATCCATTAAATAGAATAATGTGTTGTTGGCGTATATGCTTATTTTATGTTAAAATTGATGTATTTTTATACCTTTAATATTCTGATTATTTCTTACCAAATTTGCCAGTGGTTCCATAACTAAAGCAAAAATGAAGGGGACAGTGGGCAACCTTGGCACATTCTCCGAATTAAATGAAATTGTTCAGAAAGTGTATTATTTGTTATTACCCTAGCTACTGAGTCTACTGAGGGTGGGGATTCTACTGACGGGGGGAATGCTACAAGTCTCGATGGCTGAGAGGGACCTGGGGGTGGTGGTGGATGTCAAGATGAACAACTCAAAGACTTGTAGGAGGGCAGCAGCCAAGGCCAATGGGATGCTGGGATGCATTGCTAGGGGGATCACCTCCAGAAGGAGGGAAGTGATACTCCCTCTGTATAACTGCTTGGTGAGGCCTCACCTCGAGTACTGCGTGCAGTTTTGGAGGCCACACTTAAAGAGGGACATTATACTCTGGGAGAGGGTCCAGAGGAGGGCAACCAAAATGATTTGGGGCTTGGGGGACAGGACCTATGAGGAGAGGCTCGAAGAGCTAATATGTACACATTGGAGAAGAAGGGTTAGGGGACATGATAGAGGTCTTCAGGTACATGAAGGGAAATAGGGAGGAAAAGTCAGGGTGCTTCAAAGGAAGGGAGGAGGGGCTACTAGGAGGCATGGATGGAAGCTGAGGGGAAGATTCAGGAGAAAGGAGGAGGTGCTACTTCACTGAGAGGGTGGTGGAGCCATGGAATGCACTGCCTAGGGGCTGGTGGAGGCAGAGATGGTGGAGGAGTTCAAGAGGGGTGGAACAGGTACAGGGGAAGGGTTCTGGAAGCAAAATCCAATGCAGCGAGAATATCCAGAACTGGGAAGGGAGAAGCCAGAGAAGGCGAAGGGGGCAGCAAGGTCAGCTCCCAGGGTGGGGCTGACCAAACGAGCAGACGCAAAAGACCATTAGGCCTATTCTGCTGGCATTTTAGTATGTTAGTACTGGTGACTGATAAATTAGTTTCAACCAGTTAACATAATGTTGCCCAAAGTTCATTTTATTCAATGTATTCAATATAAACTGCCACTCAATTTTGTCAAATGCTTTCTCTGCATCTGTAGAAAGCAAAAAAGCATCAGTATGTGAAGCTTTATGTATAATATTGATTGATCTTCTAATATTGTCATATATTTTCTGACCTTTAATGAACACATTTTGGTCTTTCTGGATCAAATAGTCCATTGCCATATGCAATCTTAATGCTAATATTTGTGTAAAGATTTTATAATCAACATTTAATAAAGATATTGGACAATATGACTGACATTTTAATGGATCCTTTCCCCTTTTATAAATGAGATGAATAATTGCATCACTAAAAGATCTGGGAATGGATTGCTCTTTATTAAATAAATTGAATATTTTTAACAGTATTGGGTTAATTATATCCTGAAACTTTTTATAAAAGTCAATGGACAACCCATCCAGCCCTGGAGCTTTGTTCTTGAGTGGTTGATTAATTGTTATTTCTAGTTCAGTTTTATTTATTTCAGCATTTAGGATGTTCTTTATTTGGTCAGGTATTGTACTTAGTGGTATGACATTAATACATTCCATTACCCTCTTAACATTTGGCTGTAATTGTGTCCTGTATAGCTGTTTATAATACTCTATAAACTGTTTGTTTATCTCAGATGGATCCATTGTTATGGAGCTGTCTGCCTTCTGTAGTCTATGAATAGTGGTCTGTTCCTTTTCTTTATTTAATTGCCATGATAATAATTTTAATGGTTTATCTGAGTAAAGGTAGTAGTTAGACCAAGTTTGTAAAATAACCTTATCTGCTTGTTCTGATAGCAATTTATCATACTCTGTTTTCTTTTGTACCAGAGCCTTATAGACCTGAGGGTCCAGATGGGTGCTATGAATAATTTGTAATTCATCAATTTGTTGTTCTAGTTGCTTATGTTTTAGTCCACATAGTTTTTTCCCTTTCTTTTCCATGTTAAGAAAATATACTCTCCCCCATACTATAAAGGCATCCCATAAGTTGTTTAATGATGCCTCTCCATTATCATCATTTTTAAATAATTATTTTACATTCATAGCTGTTCTATCCATCAGAACCTTTTTTTGTTGTTGTAATAATGACACATCCAGTCACCATTTATAAGTATAATGGGCCTTGTCATATTTTAAATGTAGAATACATTGAGAATGGTAAGATATATGCATTCCAGGGTATTCTATATTTGTAGCCAGATACAATAACAACTTGGAGCAAAGGAAAAAATCTATTTTAGAGTATGTCTTATGAATATCTGCATAAAATGAATATACCCTTTTGTTTTTATAAAAACAGGTCCATGAGTCAATTACATTTAATTCTGCTTAGAAGCTTTTTATTATACTTATAGAGGATTTATGGACATTCGATGAGTCTGATGTCCAATCATTTTTATTTACAGTTAAATTAAAATCTCCTGTTATTACGTGTGGCGGAGTATGGGTAGTTAGTTGCAAAAAGAAGCATTAAAAAATCCTGGTGCACTCTCATTGGGAGCATATATAGTAGCTAAAGTGATTTTTAGCTTAAATACTTGAATTTCTAATATCACAAAGTGGCCCGCTTGGTCTACAGTTGCTTTCAATATTTTTGGTTTTGGTCCTATTTTTTTGAAAAGTATTGCCACCCCTCTTGAGTTAGTGTGATAATGTGAAGATGCACCGTACCCCCAGCATCTGGAGAACCATTTAAATTATTTTCTATTGAAATGCATTTCTTGAAAATATACACAATTAATTTTATGTGAATCTAAATATTTGATAACGTTATACATTTTTTCTCTTTTTTTAAGGCCTTTCACATTCCAGGACACGATTTTCAATACCTCAGTCATTTCCTATTAATATTGTTATCCTTGCTTTCTCTTTTGGACCCTTGTGTAACAGCTAGAAAATAACAAACTACTAGTTTATACATCCATACCTTTAATACAGCTGGTGCAGTACCTTTTAAGCTATACAAAATTTCTACCCAACATTCAAGCCCTCTCTCTACCCTCAGTGGGAGAAAAATCTTCTCCCCCCATCCTTTGGTATTTGTGCAGATGACTTTCAAAGCCATTTATTGCCTATATGCACAGTCTCTGGCATCCTGACATCGTTATACAGACTGTTTGCAATTCTTTAGCACTTCACAGTATGCCACGCTCCCCCTCCCTGATTACTCAACATAAAGATTATTTTATTTTGTCCTGTTCCCCTACAACTTTCTCACAACTTATCATTTCTAAACTCATAATGACAAACTGCAGTCCCACAATATTTACAAGAGAAGAGGAGGGAAGAAGAAAAAAAAACTTAATCACCCTTTTAAGTTCTTCCATCCCCTCTGTCTCCCCCTCACTCCCCCTTTGAAATACTTTTCACTCCTCAAGTCTTTGCTTTATCTTTTTTGTTGATTTCATATTCCATTATTTTCTTTTTTCTTCTTTGTTCTCACTAATGTATAGTTACAGTGGTAGCCACAGACATTGCCAGCTATTTCCAGTTATTTCGTGGAATTTCTAAAGAGTTTCTCTCTGCTGCCCCTACTGTGGAAATGCAGAAAGCAGGAGATTTCTCTAGAAATATCACAGAAATTTTGGGAAATAGCTGGCAATGTCTGTGTCTACTACTGTATTTCACTCAGAAAGTTATTAAGGGATTGATCTATCCCTGCGGTATCAGTGCTCATTCTGAGACATATCCACATTTTACTGATCGAGTTTTACTCAGATCCTGGGGGAGGATGATTCTTATAGAGTCCTTCTTCCTCTTTCCACTCCCCCTTCCCTTGTTCAGCCAAATCATTAATCGCACTAGTTTTTGGTAAGTTAACTTTCAGTACTTTTAACTTCTATTAGACCCTATGTGTGTCTTTCAGCAGGCAGACTGTGTGCAAGTGGGAGACTATAGGGGCTGTAGTCCATGCTCTGATAGAAGGACTATAGACCCAGATGTCAAGCATTTACAAGCTGCATTGGGAAAGGAGGCTGCCAGCTTGGGCTACATCTAGGATTGTTGAAGCCCAGCGAGGGAATTTTTAGGCACTTTGGTACCATATACTTTTAAAAAGGGGACATATAGTTGGGTGAGCGGAATAGTGGTCACGCAACATTACTTCCACATTCTCGCCCTATACATCTCACCTCAGTGCGAGTGGGGTGAGCACAAGCAGGTGCAAGCATGTGGTCACTGTGTGTGAAGACATGCATTAAGACAGACGCATTGCATCTGCACATGTCTGCAGGTGTCCGCTGGGAAAGCAGATCAAGAAGGTACCAGTTTATTAAACATACTTAAGTGTCTAATACAGGTTGTGATATAGCACAGGAAAATACACAACTTGGTAGTGAAATTCATGGATGGGACTTTTGGGGCTAAATATAATAGCTTTGGGAATGTATCTATGGAACTGGGTGATGAATCAAGTACATATATATGTGACCAATGTACAGAAATAAAAGAATTAAAGTCTAAAATCTGAGGTCTTGAACTACAGATTGCTAGTTTACAGCAATTTGTAGATGTTGACAGTGGGGCTGGAAGTAGGATATCAAGAGCTGATAACAGATGTGAACAAGTAAATAAACGTGTGAGAGAGAATGAAGAAGATGACGATTGGTGTCACATGTACAATATCCTTACCTATAAAAAGAAAAGAAAAAAAAGAAGGGAAAGGGTATATCCAATTGAATTAAACAATAGATTTGAACCACTCATGACTCTAATGAATCAAATTGAAGAGCAAGCAGATGATCTTATACACCTGATCTCAAGATAAACAAGGCCCTGATGCTAGGGTAGAAAACCCTATAAATATAACAAGTGGTACCAAGGATCAGCATGGACAAAGTCACAATGCTCAAGAGCACCAACAAAACCAGCTGATCATGTTTTCCCATGTAGTGACAGACCCCAGAACAAATAAACACAGGGACTAATAAGAAAATAGAAGGGCCTAGTGACACATTACAGGAAGACAGAGGAAATCAGGAACAAACTACCCCTATACTAAATGAAAAAGGATTTATAAAGACTACTAATACTAATGATCAGGCTGAGAATATGAATATCATGCAAGGGGAAGACCATAACCAAATAATACCACCACCCTCGCTACTTGATCAGAGTAATGTAATAAATGTAGAAGTGCAAGGAAAAACTAATAGGCAAATATATATCCTGGGAGATTCCATGATAAAATATATAGACTATCATACAACTCAATGTGACAAAGTGAGCAAAGCTAACTGCAGTTTTTCTGGAGCCACTATCAAAGATATAGGACATATGCTACCCAATATTTTAAAACCTGCAGGATCAAATCCCCTAGTGGTGTTGCATGCTGGAACTAATAACACCAAAAGACAGTCTGTAGATGAAATTCTCAAAGAATATAAAGAAATTAAGAGATTAGTGGACACCAGAGGGGATGAGCTAACCATATCTGAGATATTACCAGTACCCAAAGCCTTGTTGAGATGGACAAGGAAAATAAAGCATCTCAATAACAAATTAAGGCTATGGTGTCTGCAAAACAAAGTACAATGTATTAAAACATGGGAACTATTTGATGGGCAATTTGATCTATTTGCATATGATAGGCTACATCTTAACAAGAAAGGTAGCAGGTATCTAGGGAATATTATTAAAAAATATATCAAAAGAAGAAATTTAAACTGATTAGGGAGGGGAGATGGGATGAAACAATCAATTCTGCTATGAATAAACAAACGACTGATCTTATTATGAATAATCAAAACAAGTCATTTATATCAGGTACAAGGAATAACAAATGTAATAAACTGATCAATCAGAATGAAATTAAGACTGTGTTAATAAATGCAAGAAGCTTGGTTAATAAAAAAGATGATCTTGAACTGCTATTATTAAATGATAAATGTGGCTGCAGATGGCTAATGAGATGCACACCCGGAGCCATAAGTGAACTATGAACCGCATAAAACTACCAAAGTGCGGCTGCACGGTGTAGATGCCAAAGACCGCACAACTTGGTTTAAATAAAAAGAATACATTTATTCAAGCATAAAAATTACATAGCAGCAGCAACAGATCCTCACACGTTGAACATTTTCGTGTCTGCTGACGCTTTCTGAAGACGTAATCATAAGGTTCCCAATCGCCCTTTTTAAAGACAGACAAAGTGACAGTGCATCAAAAAAGTGGCAGTGCATCAAAAAAACACCTCGAAACTGATACCTGAATAGTGAATATAGCCAAGTGCATCAAAAAAGGAAAAAAGGGGGAAGGAACGAATGATGGGGGAAGGGGGAAGGGGAGGAGAAGGGGAAAGGAAGGTGGGGAAGAGGAAGGAGAAGGGATAAGGGAGAGGAGAGAGAACAAGGGAAAAAGGAAGAAAGAAAGGCATACATCAAAAAAATCCGGCATATACATATAGATCATCTGAAACAACAATACACTATAAATATTCAAACTCCATTAAGAAAAGGAGTAATACTGAACATTGCATTTAAACCGAACCCACAATATGCTTTTAAAATATATTGCCACTTGCTCTCAATCTGCAATAATCTATTATTCAGATCATGTCCTCTAATATTTAGGCTTACTCTTTCTAATCCTTGAAATTTAAAAGTGTGTCCAGGACCCTTCTGTAGCACATGTGTGGCCAAAGCATTAGTTTGGTCCTTATATTCGATGCTCCTTAAGTGTTCACATATGCAGTTTTAAACAGTCTCTTAGTCTTTCCGACATAGAAAGAGCGGCATTCACAGCTAGCCACATAGATCACATTTGTAGTTGAACAGTTAATGAAGTGTTGATTACGAACAATTCTACCTGTCTTAGGATGTTGGAAAGACATCCCTGTTATCATTAAAGTACAAAAGGGGCAGTGTCCACAGTAAAAGGTCCCACCTGGTAACAGAGTCCCAATAGAATCTGCAGGTGCCACATATAGACTCTGTGTAACTAGGTCCGCTACATTTATACCTCTCTTGTAAACCATTCTTGGGGGATGTACAATTTCATGCTTTAAGCTAGGTTCCAGGGAGAGTAATTTCCAATGTTTTAACAATATATTACAAATTTTATAAGCATGTGGATGGTATTCTGTAACAAAATTAAAAGACACAAAATTACTTAACCAAAAATCCTTCTGTTGCAATAAAGTAGATCTATTAATAACATTCACCATTTCTTGAGCCCTAGATACAACTTCATCATTATATCCTCTGTTCACAAAATTCTCCTGCAGTCTATCTGCTTCTTGATTATATTCTGATTCACTAGAAGTGTTGCGCTTAGGGCGCATAAATTGCCCCTTTGGAATATTTTCTAAAATGTGTCTGGGATGACAACTGTCATAATGTAATAAAGCATTTATCGAACAGGATTTCCTAAACAAGCTAGTATCTAATCCACCTGATGCATTCTTAAAAACGTTTAGATCCAAAAAGGCAATTTCTGTGCTGTCAACATGCATAGAAAAGGGTAAATTTCTACTCGTTAATTCTAAATATTTCACAAAATCAGTGAGTTCCAATGGGGATCCCCTCCACACTAACAAAACATCATCTATATAACGCTTATATAAATGTCATTTCTGTTTATACGGATTTAATTCAGAAAAGTCATAACAGTATTCCCACTCAGCCAAATATATATTGGCGTAGTTCGGTGCGAAGGAGGCCCTCATTGCTGTACCTTTTAAATGTAAATAAAAACTCTGCTCAAATAGAAAACAATTGCATGTTAACACCTTCTCTGTCAAGTTCACCAAACATTCCATAAATGCATGTGTGTGCAAGGTATGTTCATGAAGTACTGTTCTAAGGGCTTCTAACCCTCCACAGTGAGGAATATTCATATATAATGAATTAATATCCAAAGTGACCAATACATCATCTTTTTCAACCTGTACATTCTGCAAACAATGCAACATTTCTAATGTATCACGAACATTAGCTGGCCATAAAGGGACCAGCGGTTTTATGTATTGGTCCACAAATTGTGCAAGTGGCTCTGTAATAGAGCCAATACTGGCTACTATGGGACAAGCTGATGGGTCCACCATAGATTTGTGAATTTTAGGTAACCCATACAGGGTGGGTCTAACTGGATGTTCGACAAGCATAAACTCATACATCTGTTTTGTAATAACCCATTCATAAAAATTTCATACAGATATATGTCGATTTCTTTCTTAAATAAAGGGATAAGATCTTTAGGTACCTTTTTATAATACTCAGTATTAGATAATTGTATCAAAAGTTCTTGTTCATACTTAACTTTATCAAGTATTACTATGGCCCCTCTTTTGTCAGCAGCTTCAATTTCTATAGATGCATTACTACCAAGTTTCGTAAAGCTTGATGTTCTGCCACTGTGCAATTATGAAATTTTGATGTCTGCTGACTGTCCAGTAAATCCTGAATGTCCCTCTCACAGGCTTTATGAAATGCAGTAACAATCAGAGTGGAAGGTGGAATAAAGGTGGAAGGTTTACGAAGTTGATTCATACTTGTTATGTTTTCTGTAGTATGTAAAACAGATTCTCGATCAGCATTAGTATCAGAGTTATGGAACATAACTTTCAAATCGAGCCTGTGGGTAAACTTATGTAGGTCCAACATTATGTTAAAATCATGTGGTCTAGTGGTGGGTACAAATTTTAGCCCTTTTTGCAGGACACTCAATTCAGCCTCTGGTGATTCATAATCAGATATATTAACTACTAAATTATTTAGTTCTAGTGCTGATTCCTCCACGGGCATCTGCCCCTCCCTATTAACCATTGACCTCCTCTCTGTCATTCTCTTCCTGCCCTTTACCCTAGTTCCTCTTCTTGTCTTTCTACATTTGGCTGAAACTGTACAAACCGAGGGCTCCTTCTCAAGACTTTCTGAGCCATCGGAATTTCTGAGAGGTTCAGGTATACGGGGAGTGTCCCAATTGGCATTATCTGCATTTGAGGCACTGTTGTTAACTGGTTGATGGGTTGAATCCCTCGTGATCGTACGTCTACAAATTCCCGTTGTAAAATTTGCTGATTCGGAGGGAGAGGTGTGTAGACTCTCTAATATTCCACTCTCTAAAAAAGGCTGATTATTATTAAGTTGTGCTTCAGAAATATTTGTGCTGTCAGAATCTGACCCTGAGCCACTAGTATAAACCATATAATCATTAGATCTTTTCTGTTTCTTTAAAATTGACCTCGGGATCATATTCTTATTTTTTCCCCATTCAAAAATCCGGCCTTCTAAATAATCCCACCTATCTCTTTCAAATGTATGTTCTTTTGTCTTCTTAATGCACATATTGTGTCTTTTGATTGTTTGTTCCAACTTTAATCTGTATGCTGGATATTCAAGGTCATCTTTAAAAATCTGAACTTGTTTTTCCTTCTCAAAAATGATGCTTTTGATTTAAATTTCTTATTCACCTGCATGTTTTAAAATGATCTTAATCAAACCAGCACTACTGTCTTAATTAAGAGTTTGCCAATCCAAGAAGAAATTAGTTATTTCAAGTCCAAATGCTGGCTGTTTGGTATATCTAAGGTCACTTGGAGCCCTATTGACTTCAAGGTAAGCGTTCCTTGTTACCTTTTGCCAGTACACGCATCTGGCCTTCTGGACCACTCTTTCTAAATCAATGGACAAATTACTCAAACAGCACAACAAGAAATGGCTGTACCTTCCCAGGCTTCTTTGACAGGTCTAAACGTACATTTTGTAGATTCCATTTTTTAAACCGGGGGATATTAACCCTCTATTGGTTAGGGAAACAAATGCTAGACCTATAGCTGTGGGACATTTAAATGAGGAACCAGTCAACCAAGAACCTATTAATATTAAGAGGTCCTTTGCTGAATTAGAGAGAGTGGTCCTGAAGGCCAGATGCCCATAAAAATAAAAATATGATCCCAAGGTCTATTCTAAAGAAACAGAAAATATCTAATGATTATATGGTTTATACTAGTGGCTCAGGGTCAGATTCTGACAGCACAAATGTTTCTGAAGCTCAGCTTAATAATAATCAGCCTTTTTTAGAGAGTAGAATAACAGAGGTAGAGAGTGTACCCCTTCCCCTCCGAATAAGTAAATTTTACAACAGGAATAGGTAGAAGTACAATCACGAGGGATTCAACCTATCGACCAGTTCACAACAACAGTGCCTCAAATGCAGATAATGCCAATCGGGACACTCCCCATATACCCGAACCTCCCAGAAATTCTGATGGCTCAGAAAGTCTTGAGAAGGAGCCCTCAGTTTGTACAGTTTCAACCAACTGTAGAAAGACAAGAAGAGGAACTAGGGGAAAGGGCAGGAAGAGACTGACACAGAGGAGGTCGATGGTTATGAGGGAGGAGCAGATGCCCATGGAGGAATCAACACTGGAACTAAATAACTTAGTTGTCAATATGTCTGATTATGACCCTTCAGAGGCTGAATTGAGTGTCCCTTAAAAAGGGTTAAAATTTGTACTCACCACTAGACCAAATGATTTTAACATAATGTTGGACCTACATAAGTTTACCCGCAAGCTAGATTTGAAAGTTATGTTCCATAATCCTAATACTAATACTGATCGAGAATCTGTTTTACATACTACAGAAAACATAACAAGTATGAATCAACTTCGTAAACCTTCCACCTTTATTCCACCTTCCACTCCAATTGTTACTGCATTTCATAAAGCCTGTGAGAGGGACATTCAGCATTTACTGGACAGTCAGCAGACATCAAGATTTCATAATTGCACAGTGGCAGAACATCAAGCTTTATGAAACCTGGCATGTAATTCATCTATAGAAATTAAAGCTGCCGACAAGGGAGGGGCCATAGTACTACTTGATAAAGTTAAGTATGAACGAGAACTTTTGATGCAATTATGTAATACTGAGTAATATAAAAAGGTACCTAAAGATCTTACCCTTTATTTAAGAGAAATAAATCAACATATATCTGTATGAAATTTTTATGAATGGCGTTATTACAAAACAGATGTGTGAGTTTATGCTTGTCGAACATCCAGTTAGACCCACCCTGTATGGGTTACCTAAAATTCACAAATCTATGGTGGATCCACCAGCTCATCCCATAGTAGCCAGTATTGGCTCTATTACAGAGCCACTTGCACAATTTGTGGACCGATACATAAAACCATTGGTCCCTTAATGGCCAGCTAATGTTTGTGATACATTAGAAATGGTGCATTTTTTACAGAATGTACAGGTTGAAAAAGATGATGTATTGGTCACTTTGGATATTAATTTGTCATATACAAATATTCCTTACTGTGGAGGGTTAGAAGCCCTTAGAACAGTACTTCATAAGCATACCTCGCACACACATGCATTTATGGAATGTTTGGTGAACTTGACAGAGAAGGTGTTAACATGCAATTGTTTTCTATTTGATCAGAGTTTTTATTTACAGATGAAAGGTACAGCAATGGGGGCCTCCTTTGCACCGAACAATGCTAATATATATTTGGCTGAGTGGGAATGCTGTTATGTCTTTTCTGAATTAAATCCATATAAACAGAAATGACATTTATATAAGCGTTACATACAATAGTAGTAGTGCTGAATTTGTCAAGCAATTTTGTGAAATTCCCTATTTATCCTTCACAAAAGTTAGGGGAAAAAATCCTCTAAAATTCTTTTTGTTATACCTACTGAAAGAGGCCAGTTCCTATTACGGTACTTAAGAGCCATCTGATAGATTTTCAACTACACTATCAGATGAGACGACCCTCTCTGGGTAGCAGTGAACACACTAACAAATGAAACAAAATTCCTAACTAAAGGTTTCACAATTCTCAATAGGGATTTTTAAAAATCCTTTGACTAATTCAGTGCTACTACTGTAGATGATATTTTGTTGGTGTGGAGGGGAACCCCATTGGAACTCACTGATTTTATGAAATATTTAGAATTAATGAATAGCAATTTAACCATTTCTATGCATGTTGACAGCACAGAAATTGCCTTTTTGGATCTAAACATTTTTAAGAATGCGACAGATGGATTAGATACTAGCTTGCTTAGGAAATCCTGTTCGAGAAATGCTTTATTACATTATGACAGTTGTCATCCCAGACACATTTTAGAAAATATTCCAAAGGGGCAATTTATGCTCCATAAGCGCAACATTTCTAGTGAATCAGAATATAATCAAGAGGCAGATAGAATGCAGGAGAATTTTGTGAACAGGGGATATAATAATGAAGTTGTAACTAGGACTAAAGAAGACTGGTTTGCTGACCAGGGCACCTAGCTTTACCTGAGCTCTTTCCTTCTAAGATTGCTTGAAATGACACAGCAGAGAACCTTACCAGAACAAGGGAAAAGGATTAAGACTTCTTTTGGCTAAGCAGATTTACTGTATGTTGTTATTTTTATTTTGTACTCAAAGGGATTGCTACTGTTTGTTGCTAAGATTGCATTGCTTTATTTTTCTCTGATTCAAATTGTTGTTGCTGGTATACCTTCTTCTGCATTATTACAAGGTGTGCCTGCAGGAGTGTGCTAACAGATTACTGCTGTAATCTTCTGATTCAAATTGTCTTTTGCAAGGTATATCTTCTGTTATTGCTTTATTTTTTTTTCTGTAGCAAAGTGTTTCTTACAGGGTATATCTTCTCTGAAATTATTACAGGTGGCGCTTTACAGGTTTTGCAGTTTTATCTAACATTAGGATACGCTTTCAGGGTTACTGCATTTGTTGTTGACTGATTGTTTTTGCTCTTACCTCCTTGTTCTTTCATCCGTGGTTTTTCTTTATCGGCAGGGGAAGGGCCCAGCCACCCACCCCATCCCCAACCACCCCACACTGCACTCCTTTTATAGGGTACCACAGTTGTGACATTTTCCTGTGGCAAAGCAGAAAAGGGCGGATCAGTGGGGCATCCACAAGTTGAGCTTATTTACAGGGGTGCTAGTAATTTAACTTGTTATAACAAGTTATATGAAAACAAAACACAAAATCAAACCATTACTTGCATTTTTTTCCTTCTAATTACTCTGACCAGGTTATAAACCCAGCAACTTATCTGGAATGGATATCATTAACTTTAGGTATGGAGGAACACTTTTCAGAAGGACAGCCTTACAGGATTTAGGACACTGTCCTACATGCTGGGCCATTGGAGATCTTAGGGCTCAGCTCCGGGCAGCATGGGCAGAGATTGTGTACCTCAAATTTCATATTCAAGAGGAAATACATTATAAGAACCACCCGCCATTTCCCCAACATCCAACAGAAAAACCTCGACCGCAGAGGGTAGTTGGTCCAGGAGGTTGGCAGGTGGTTAGTAGGGCCAAATCAGGTGCCCCATCACTCTGTGCTCTCCAACATATTACCTCCAGAAACCATATAAATGCTACAAACAGGTATCTGCCTCTATCTCTGAAATTAAACAAAGGGGCAGAGGACACTGCAGAGCAGGACACTGCAGCACAGGAGCTAGCACAACAAAACTCATCCAAATCAGGAACCAAAACAAAAAAAGCAAAAAGGAAATCAAAAAAACATCTGATTATAGGAGACTCCATGATTCGGGGAGTTGATACCCATCTCCAGCCAGGGATAATGGTCAGATGTCTCCCAGGTACATCAGCGTGGAGTGATACTGACCACATTTCTAAAATTGTTCACAAAGCAGGAGAAAACATTGACGTCCTGGTACACATAGGGACTAATGATCTCACCAGCTGGTCAGTTGTGGAGACCAAGGAACACCTGACCAGGCTTGGTGACAAGCTATCATCCATTTTGTCCGATATCTCCTTTTCTGAGATCCTGCCAGTCTGGGGGGGGGGGCAGATGGACAGAAGGAGATAGGGGAGCTAAACATGTGGCTCGAGGGCTGGTGCCAGGAAAAAGGACACAGATTTATAGGGAACTGGCAACAGTTCTGGGAGTGAAAGTTCTTTAAATTTGATGGACTGCTTCTGACCAAGGAGGGAGTCAGTGCATTGGGGCAGAAGTTTGATGTCTTTGCAGAATATTTAACTAGCAAATGTGTAGAGGGGTGCAGCACCCCATACATTGAATGGGAAGAACACCCCTCCCCCCCTCAGCTAGTGGTCAAACAGGGATTCAGCATGTTTGCAGTTCATTTGCATCACCAGGTAAGAAAAAAGGTCCATCTCCCCATACGATGCACAGGAGAAATACCAAACCTCACCCAACAACTAACACACTGAAATCTGGCCAAAGGAAAATCATGTACACAAATGCTCACAGCCTGGGAAATAAGATCCCAGACCTGCAGGCAATAATGTCAGAGGCTAAACTGGACATAGTAACAATTAGTGAGATGTGGTTTACCAGTAACCACACTTGGGAGACTTCAGTACCTGGCTATGTACTGTTCAGAAGAGACCGAGGTGCAAAAGGGAGGAGTGGAGTGGCCCTGTATATCAATGAAAATATCAAAGCTACAGAAATTCAGAATACACATAAGGAGCCAGAAGAACTGTGGGTCACCCTGAAAACAGGAAATGGGACAGCCATAAGAACTGGGGTTGTCTCAGGCCCCCAGACCAGAGGAAGGGCATAGACACATTACTGTTAGAAGATATACAAAACATGACAGCTAAAGGGGAGGTTCTGATAATGGGAGACTTCAACATGCCGGATACAGATTGGTCAATACCAGCAGGAACATCTGCCAGAACTAAACACATGGTGGATTCCCTGCAGTGGGAGGGCCTCAAACAACTGGTACAACAACCCACAACAGACAGGACTATCCTAGATATAGTACTGACTAACAGAAAAGGGATCACATATCTCCAGGTAGAAGGTCACCCGGGAGCCAGTGACCATCACATGGTATCCTTCAATTTGGCCACTGCATCTAAATCATCAAATTCCAAGGCAAAAATATGGGACTTCAGAGGAGCTGACTTTGATAAGATGGCCAACAGAGTTAAGCTAGCCCTGACAAAAAGAAACACAGGTGAGGGGTACAGGCAAAGTGGGCAAGCATTAAGGATGCAATACTTGAAGCAACATCCCATTGTGTTAGACAGAAAAGGAAGTGCAATAGAAGAAGGAAACCACTTTGGTTTTCAAATACAGTAGCAGAAAAGGTCAGAGTCAAAAGGCTGGCCTTCAGAAAATATAAGGGAACACAGCGGGATGAAGATAGGGAGGCATACCAAACTGCCCTAAGGGAAGCAGGGAAGGCAGTAAGGCAGGCAAAGTCCCAAACTGAGGAAACACTAGCATGAACAGTAAAAGAAGGTGACAAGACTTTCTATAGATACATTAGTGAAAGAAGAAAGTCCAGAGGGGGTATTGCTATGCTAAGCATCTATCTTAAATAGATACTTCTGCTCAGTGTTTACTGAAGAGAAGTTAGGGCAGAGCCCACAGCTCAGCACCATGGACACAGGGGGGAGGGAGGTGAGCACTACTCCCTTCACAAAAGAAAGGGTCCTACAAGAGCTCGCTAAGCTCAGGGTAGACAAGGCAATGGGACCTGATGGCATACATCCCAGGGTACTAAAGGAGCTAAGGGTGGAACTAGCAGAGCCATTATCAGAACTGTTTAGTGAGTCTCTGAGCACAGGAGAGGTCCCAAAAGACTGGAGAAGGGTTCATGTGATCCCGCTCCATAAGAGTGGTAGCAGGAGGAGGCAGGGAACTACAGACCAGTCAGTCTTACCTCAGTAGTGGGCAAGATTATGGAGGCACTCCTTAAGGAAAGGATAGTGCAACACCTGGAATCCATAGGGGCACAGGATCCAAGACAGCATGGGTTTACAAAAGGAAGGTCCTGTCATACTAATCTCATAGATTTCTTTGACTGGGTAACCAGAGTGGTAGACCAAGGGGGAGAAGTTGACTTGACTTCAGCAAAGCTTTTGACACTGTTCCACATAGAAGATTTATAAATAAGCTGGGTAGGCTCGGGGTGGGTCAGAAGTTGGTCAACTGGGTGGAAAACTGGTTGACGGGCAGAAAACAGAGAGTGGTGGTTAATGGTATACAGTCAGAAGAGATGCAAGTCACAGATTGGGGTACCTCAGGGATCAGTCCTGGGGCCAGTCCTCTTCAATATCTTCAGTAGTGACATTGCAGATGGACTAGAGGGTAAGGCTTGTCTGTTTGCAGATGACACCAAGATCTACAACAGAGTTGATGATCCAGATGGGGTGGGCAGAATGAGAAGAGATCTGGATAAACTAGCAAAATGGTCAGAAGAGTGGCAACTGGGATTTAATGCAAAGAAGTGCAAGATCATGCACATAGGGAAGAGAAACCCTGAAGCCACCTATAGGCTGGGAGGGGAGTTGCTGGCAGTCACAAAGGAAGAAAGAGACTTGGGCATCATCATCACCGATGACCTGAAATCATAGCAGACCTCTAAAGCAGTAGGTAAAAGCTAGGGGATGTTAGGTGTGATTAGCAGGGTATCACAAGCCGTGAAGAGGGAGGTAATAATCCTCTTACAAGACACTGGTTAGGCTCCCCATTAGGAGTACTGGCAGTACTGGAGGCCACACCTTCACAAGGACATTAACCAAATTGAGGCAGTCCAGAGAAGGTCAACCAAATGGTGCAGGGACTGCGTCAGAAGACATATGAGGACAGATTAATGGGCTCAATATGTATACCCTTGAGCAAAGTAGGGAGAGAGGTGATATGATCGAAACATTCAAACACCTTAAGGGCAATAACAAGGTGAAAGAGTCTAACATGTTTAAATATAAGAAAAATAGCAGGACAAGAGGACACAGCATGAGATTAGAGGGAGGCTGATTAAGGGGGAATGTGAGGAAATTCTTTTTCACAGATAGGGTGGTGGATACGTGGAACGGCCTACCTCAAGAAGTGGTGGCTATGAATACAGTGCAGGGCTTCAAACAAGCATGGGATAGGCATAAGGGAGCAATACAGATGAGTATGAATAGATAGGCCACTGACAGAGCAAAGGCCGAAGGCACATTTATAAGGTAGAAAAAGAAATGGGCAGACTGGATGGGCCTTGCGGTCCTTATCTGCCTTCAACTTCTATGTTTCTATGTAACAGTGAATGCTATTAATAGATCTACTTTATTGCAAAAGAAGGATTTTCGGTCAAGTAATTTTGTGTCTTTTAATTTTGTTCAAAAATACCATCCACAGGCTTATAAAATTTGTAACATATTGTTAAAACATTGGAACTTGCTCTCCCTTGAACCTAGCTTAAAGCATGAAATTGTATACTCCTCAAGAATGGTTTATAAGAAAGGTAGAAATGTAGCGGACCTGGTTACACAGAGTCTATATGTGGCACCTGCAGATTCTATTGGGACTCCATTACCAGGTGGGACCTTTCAGTGTGGACACTGCCCCTTTTGTACTTTTATGATAACAGGGATGTCTTTCCAATATCCTACGACAGGTAGAATTGTTCATAATCAACACTTCATTAACTGTTCAACTACAAATGTGATCTATGTGGCTAGCTGTGAATGACGCTCTTTCTATGTAGGAATGACTGAGAGACTGTTTAAAACTGCATATGTGAACACTTGAGGAGCATCGAACATAAGGACAAAACTAATGCTTTGGCCGCACATGTGCTACAGAAGGGTCCTGGACACACTTTTAAATTTCAAGGATTAGAAAGAGTAAGCCTAAATATTAGAGAGGGTGATCTGAATAATAGATTATTGCAAATTGAGAGCAAGTGGCAATATATATTAAAAGCATATTGTGGGTTCGGTTTAAATGCAATGTTCAGTATTACTCCTTTTCTTCAAGGAGTTTGAATATTTATAGTGTATTGTTGTTTCAGATGATCTATATGTATATGCTGGATTTTTTTGATGTATGCCTTTCTTTCTTCCTTTTTCCCTTGTTCTCCCTCCTCTCCCTTATCCCTTCCTCTTCCCCCTTCCTTTCCACTTCCCCTCCCCCCTTTCCCCCTTCATTCCTTCCCCCTTTTTTTGTTTTCCTTTTTTGATGCACTTGGCTATATTCACTATTCACGTATCAGTTTTGAGATGTTTTTTGATGCACTGCCATTTTTTTGATGCATTGTCACTTTAAGTGTCTGTCTTAAAAAAGGGCAATTGGGAACCTAATGATTATGTCTTGAGAAGTGTAAGCCGAAGCAAAAACATTCACCGTTTGAAGATATGTTGCTGCTGCTACAGTATGTCATTTTTATGCT
Organism: Neoceratodus forsteri; assembly: GCA_016271365.2. Taxonomy (NCBI): domain Eukaryota; kingdom Metazoa; phylum Chordata; order Ceratodontiformes; family Ceratodontidae; genus Neoceratodus; species Neoceratodus forsteri. The sequence goes on from CM057450.1 coordinate 1,650,302,272, forward strand.
TGAATAAATGTATTTTTTTTTATTTAGACCAAGTTGGTGTAGTCTTTGGCACCTATACCATGAAGCCAAGCTTTGTTAGTTTTGTATTATTAAATGATCAATATGACCTGTGTGCAGTTACTGAAACTTGGTGGCACAATAATGAAAGAAGTCAGCATATTACAGGCTACAAATTATTTAATAAAATTCTGGTGGGTAGAAGAGGTGGGGAGTTGCACTATATATTAAGGAAATATACAATACTCAAGAAATCACACCCCTATTGCTCAATAATAATGAAGTGGAACAGCTGTGGGTTAATGTCATGCAGCCCCATAATAAAAAAAAAAATATTATTGGTGTATGTTGTAGAGCCCCTGGACTCAGCAATGAGGATAACAAAACCTTCCTACAAGCAATTAATAAGAGAGCTCTAACTGGTAGAGTTTTAATCATGGGGGATTTTAACATGCCCAATATTAATTGGAGACAACCTGTGGGTGCTACAGAAATGGAGAAAACCTTTATTGACCTAATAATATCTGATGACCTAGAACAACATGTCCTAGAGGGAACCAGAGGAACCAATATATTAGACCTGGTCTTCTCCAATATAAAAAATGAAATAGCAGAGAGTGAAGTAAGGGAATCACTGGGGTCAGGTGACCACAACATGGTCGAATTTAAGCTCAATAACTTAATACCTATACATAAGGGAGTAACAAAAGTTAAATGCTGGAATAAGGCTAATTATAGTGCAATTAGGAAATATTTGACTGAGTGGGATTTGAGTAATGAATTGAAAGATATCAATGTACATGATACATGGATAGTCATAAAAAATAGAATAAGTCTATGTGTAAAACAGTTTGTACCAGAAAAAATCAAATATAATAAGTGGGGGAAAATTCCTCCTTGATTTAACAATAATATTAACAAACTTATAAAAAAAGAAATGAGCATATGTTCGATACAAAAAAGGCCCACTGCATACAACCTGCAAAAATTTAAAATAGTTGCAACAAAAACCAAAATGGCAATAAAACAAGCTAAAAGTAGGGAGAAAGAGAGGATTGCAAACATAGCAGCAGATAATAAAAAGACCTTTTTCAACTATATTAATAATCAATATAAGGGATTAAATGGAATTGGTCCACTAAGCATAGATGGGAAAACAATCTTGGATGAACTGACTATGACCAAGGTTTTTAATGATTGCTTTCTAAGTACATATCAAGCAAAATCAAATAAAGTAAGTCCAGTAAAAAAACTGAAGTTGAAAATGAAATAATAACACTTCGACAGAAATAGCTGATAGGTTGAAAAACCTTAAAACAAATAAATCACCAGGACCCGACAGCTTACATTCTCGACTCCTCAGAGAATTATCCCATGAACTACAGTATCAGGTCCACTGTCTATTCTCTTTGAGAAATCTCTTAAGATGGGGATTGTCCCAGATGATTGGTGTGAGGCAGATACTACACCAATATATAAAAAGGGAGTAAATCAGACCAGCAAAATTACAGACCAATTAGCCTAACCAGTATCATCAGTAAGATTATGGAGGGTTACCTCAAGGATCACCTTGAAAAACATATTAGGATATTTGGTCAAACTTATTGTAACACAACATGGTTTTAGTAAAACAAGATCATGTTAGATGAACCTGCTGTATTTTTCTGACCAGGTTAGTAGGGCTCTGGAGACTGGTTTTCCTGTGGATGTGCTGTATCTGGACTTTCCAGATCTTTTTATTTGGTACCACATGATGAATTAATAAACAGTTTGATAGGACTGAACATTGAATATCCTATAGTCAGATGGGTAGAAACTTGGCTCAATAACAGATGGCAGTGTATTAACATTAGGGGCTATGTGTCAGACTGGGGTGAAACCCCAGGGCTCCGTGATGGGCCCTATTTTCTTCAATATTTTTGTCTCAACTTTACAGACTTCTGGAAACTCGTGGATGGTGAAATTTGCAGATGACACAAAGACTGGGGCAATAGTGAGGGACAAGGATGGTATAACTGCATTCCAAGAAGATATAGATAATCTAAGTCAATGGGCAGCCAAACATAAAATGAAAATTAACATCAATAAATGTGCCATAATGTATTTTGGTAAACATAATATTAATGGTAAATATACACTAAATGGAGAAATATTAAAATCAGTTGACAATGAGAAAGACCTAGGGATTTTGGTTACCAACAACCTAACCTTGAAAAATCATACAACTGAAGTCGCTGAAAAAGCCAACAGAATGGTCAACTGCACACTTCAGCATATTAAAAGCAGGGATAATACAGTATTAATGCCACTGTACAAATCTTTGGTGAGGCCAGACTTGGAGTATGGAGTGCAGTTCTGGAGTCCTAGGTTTAATAGAGATGTAATACTACTTGAGAAAGCTCAGAAAAGATTAACTAAAAGAGTCCAATGTTGCCAAAATCTAGACTATATAGACAGAAACCAGAACTTATCACTATTTTCACTAGAGTGCCGTAGACTCAGGGGTGACCTATGTCTGGTCTATGCAGCATTCCAAAATCAAGATCTATGGGAGTGAGTAGGCCTTAAAAGGAAGGATACACTCATCTGTACTAGAGCCCATGGTTTACAATTAAAGGGTGAGCACTGTAAAACCAACAGGAGAAAATCATGGATTAACCAACGGGTGGTAACGCCATGGAATAGCCTTCCATCTGATATAGTCAAAAGTGATTCAATTATTATATTTAAAAATAAATTACATACCTTCTATGCAGCTAGAAAATATTCATTTAAGACAGATCAGTCTTAAGTGACAAGACTATCTTGGTGGAAGCCATTGTCTTGTATATGAACATATGAAACTTATGAAACTTGTGTTTTGTGGGGGATACGGAGTCGCTCTAGAGGCATGCACATTGATGTTAGCTTGTGTATTAGTGTTAGATGTTGCTGCATCTGGGTAATATTTCTCAAATGCCCCTTAGCCTCCCATGGGTCATCAAAAGTTTGGAGTTTACTGTTTACCATGAATCGGATTTTGTCAGGAAAAAAACATAGAAAATCTGATGCCTTTTGTGTACATTTTAGCCTTTAAAGGGTTAAAGAGATTTCTTCTCCTCGTGGTTTCCTGTGATAGAGCTGGATAAACATTAAAGTGAACATTACCCACCTTCAAACCTTTCTCAGTTCCAGCTTCAAACAAAATTTCCTCTCTGTGTGAAAATTATGTGGTTTAACGAACACTGTGCGAGGCACACTCAGGTTGGATGCAGCAAATCTATTGCCACTTCTATGGGCTGTGTTCAGTGAGATTTTCTCTTCCGGATATTTCCTCCCTACTGCCTCTGTGATAAATTTCTCAAAAAATTTGACTTGCTGCTGTGTGCCCTCTATGCCTTCTGGAATTTTGCATAAATGTAAATTTACTCTTCTAGCATGGTCCTCCTGTTCAGCTAATTTATGTGTGAGAATCTGTAATTATTTTTCATGTAAGGACTGTGTTTTCATAAGGGGAGCAAGCTCATTCTCAACTTTAGAAATCCTGTTTTGCATCTCTTCTGATTTTATTGATAAATTGTCCATTTCTCACAGTTAATTCTGAGACGGGGTAGTAATTATTTGAATAGAGGCTTTCATCTCCCCCAGTGTGCACAAGATATCTGTCTTTATCTTGTTTATTGCTGCTGATGCTTTTTCATTGTTCTGTCCCAAATCCAGATTCATTACATTTGCAGTTGCATCTGTATGTGTTTTTACATTGTGGACAATGTTATCTTCCATTAAAGTTGCTGCTGCTTTGTCACTAATCTCTTTTTATCCTGTGCTCGTTTCAGCACTCTTTTGAACCTCACTGCTTTTAGTTAAATGTTTTTTCATGGAGGACTGCCCTGTATCAGCTGCTTCCCCTCCTCTAGTCTTGTCTTTTTTTCGGAGGCATATTTATTTTCTCTATTGAATATGCATGGCAAAAAAAAAATATTTTTTGACCTTTTTGTTGCTGGAGAGTGCTCAGATGCTAATTTCCTTTTACCTGCAAAAGCTGAATTATCACTGTATGCCTCTGTTTACCATACACCGCTTTTTTATTGAGCATTTGTTACAATTTATTTTAGTCGCAGGGGCAGCTTCTTTAGGTTCAGTGCCCGCTTTCTGCTTTTTGGGAAAATACAACTTTGTTAATTCCTACACAGTGCGAATATTCTTTAGTATCACCTGTGCTCTTAGGCATTGAACTAGAGGAAATAATTAGCTGCTATAATGATTAAATTGATCATTGCCCATTGTTCAATCCCCTAAGTGTATTATTTATTTGCTATGGGAAAGTGCTTTTCTGCTGTCCATGTATTCACTCGGAATCTCTTCTTTACTTACAGCCAAACACTTACTGCTGGTGCACCACTATAAAGTGATCCACTTCTGTAAAACTAGAAGAAAGATTTTCTGCCCACCTCACATTATTGGTACTTATAACAAATTCTATCAAAGCAAATCACGGACGGCAAATGCAGGTGCTTCACCGAATATCCCCGCTGTGGTTCAGCTGCTGAGAAAAGAAAACAAGTTTACTTAGCTTAGCTTGTATATCAGGCTGCAGTTTTCTTCTACATGTGGAACTCTTCAGTGTGGCAGTGTGAGTTTGGAGTCATATCATTGCTACATCCATAGACCAGCAAACAATGCTGTAGAAGACACAAACCATGCTTGCTTACCCTTCACCTGGCCATCTTGGATTCAGCATATTGCATCACATGCTGTTTCCCTTACAGGTGCCATTAGACCTTCTTCTTATGGCAAGGAAAGAAATCTAGGAGAACATTCACTAAACTTGGTGCTGACAGGCAGGCAAGAGGATTGAATCTCCCTGACTTCCTCACATGCTACCATGCAGCACAGGGTTCAGAGCACCCTCTCAGAAGCAAGGTTTGTGGATCAATGTCTAGAAATTGAAAACCTACTCTGAAAACTGCATGGCATTAGCCTGCAGTCAGTATTCTATACCCAACTGACTAATCTGCCTAAAAAAATAGAGAACGGTGATAAATCACAATGGAATAAAGTCCGACGTCAGTGTTAGGTAAAATATTAGAAAAGTTTGTAAAGGTGGAAATTGAGACCTTTGTGGATACATAAATCCTGAGAGATACTACACAGCATGGCTTCACGAAGGGCAGTCATGCCAAACAAACTTGATCAGTTTTTTTTTGCAGAGTGAGCTGGGCATTGGATGAAGGGAAGCTGGTGGATGTGATTTTTTTGGGATTATAGCAAGGCATTTGATTCAGCTCCTCATGCTGAGTTAATTGATAGTCTCTATAACCTGGGTTTAAACAGTAGATTAATACTATGGATTGAATCCTGGTTGACTGACAGGGAGCAGCAGGTACTTCTTTGAGGGGAAAGGTCTAATTGGGCACCAGTTAGCAGTGGAGTACCTCAGGGATCAGTCCTCGGGCCTTGTTTAATATCTATGTTATAACTATGAATTCTAGTGTATGAGTGTGGAAGTTAAAGTTCTCGGACGATACAAAGATCGGTTCAGTGGTCGAGAACTTCTGAAATCATGAATCTACCGAGGGAATTGGACAAACTAGAATTTGGGGCACAGGAACACAGATTAGTATTCAATGTGGACTCATGCTGTCTTATGCACCTGGGTAAAAACAACTGCCTAGCATCATATTCCTTAAAGGAAAGGTAATAATAGAAACAACAGAGGAGAGAGATTTGGGGGTCACCCTGACCAACAAATTGAGATTCAAGAAGCATTGTCAGTTAACTGAAAAAAAGGCTAATGGTATTTTAGTCTGTATAAGAAAGCACATCAACAGTAGGGACAAAAGCGTGATTCTGCCACTATACACATCGCTGGTGAGACCACACCTGGATTGTGCCCAGCTTTGGTTACCATAGAATAAATTAGAAATCAGCTCCTTGGAGAGGGATCAGTGAAGGGCAACTAGGATGACTTCAGACTTTAAATCTCTAGAGTATAAAGAAAGGCCGAGTACACTTTGACTACATACTTTGTAATATCAAAGACTAAGAGGAGATTTATGTCTTGTCTATGGAGTTTTCTAAATTCATAATTTATGGGACTGTCTAGGTCTAGAAATGAGAAAAGTACAGACAGATACTAGAGCACATATACGTTAATTGAAAGTGGAGGTTAGCCACTCAAAAAAAGGGCAGTGTGGTTTTCTCAGAGAGTGGTAACTCTGTGGAACAGCCTGCCCCTTTACATTGTTAGTAGCAAGACTATGGTGCAGTTTAAGAAGAAAATTGGACATATTTTGCGAGATGACCAAAATGAGTGCATATAACCTCTGAGAAAGGGAGAGCAACAATGGGCAAATTGCCCCCACTGCTCGTACAAGACCTATGTGACCTATGAGACCTATAACTTCAATAGTTACTGTACCTCCTGAGATATACATATATATATATATATATATATATATATATATATATATATATAACATATAAATATATATATATATATATATATATATATATATATAGATGTAGATACAGATACAGATATAGATATAAACAACTGGCAAGAATAACCAAATGCCAAGGAGGAGGAGCCTTAGAGGCTCAAGCCTTGTGATACAATACCAACTTCTAGATAGCAAGACCAACTTTCTTCATGAAAGATTGGAATGACAAAGATGTATCCACAGTAAACCACTTACTCTGTGATAGGACATGTAAGCATTAAGCCACGACGAAGGTGGCATCTAATGGGGGATTAAAGCATGGTTGGGAGGGTTGTGGCACAAGGCCACAAGCTGAGTGCATACAAAGGCCCAACCATGCATTAATCCCCCATTAGATGCCACCTTCAGAGTGGCTTAATGCGCTTGTAACATGGCAAGTGCAAGACAACTATTAGTTGGATACAGTTTTTTGGTCTATCAAACACAAATGAGGACAACAGGTCATGTCAATTACAGAATCATACTTCACGTCTCTTACTTTGCAAAGCTGTTTCTGACTAAACCGGTGCATGTGCACGTTCCATAGCCCACATGCAGTAGTCTGGTGGGTTCCAATTTATGCAACGTTACAACTTTGCTTTTTGTACGAACAGTGAGATTACATTATTATGACAGCTGCAAATTTCCTACTTCTACTCGGCTGCTGTGCTGCTGATCGTACGTTTTCAGTTGGCATTCATACCATGCTGCATTGTGGGCACAATGTATTCCCTGTACTCGCAACACTTTTTTCAGCTTGGTGTGGAGCACATCGTTCACTGTTCCGACCAATAGGTGGTGCTTTGCAAGTCCTACCACACTTTTGTGTCTGTCTTGCTACTGTGCATTGCATTTCGACCTCTGTATTGCTCACGCCACCTATTGGTCAACATCACCCTATGATTACGATTACCCAGTTCTTAGTTTTGACACGCGTTCATGATCTGAACACGGCATTACTGCTGGATTAATACCCACCTGACTTTGTGTCACGGGTTGTGTTCTGACCACTCACCTTTTTCTATTCCACTACACCTTTCAATGCCATGTTACAAATATCATTTTTAATCAAATGCAACCCAAGTTCCAGTTACAAAACAAGGATGTATTCTCCTTTCAACGGTTCAGCCATGTGATTGCCTCTATCACAGGGTGACTCCCAGGGCAGCTGCTGTAGTCCCACACTGTTTTACAGCTGCAACAGTGAGCTGCTGCCCACATGCCATTTCACAGCTCTACTAAGAGGGCAGATCAATAATGCCACACACATTCAGTCTTCCATTCACTTATTGGCAGGGAGCCCTGACCTGAGCTCCGACAGAAAAAAAAATTGGGAAACAGTTCTGAATAATAAGCACACATTTGTAAGTTTGATGCATACAGGATCATGCTGGCCAAAATGCTCCAACACATGTACTATTCCCCATCAAAACTCCATGAATGGCATGGTCTGGACTCCCCACTATGTACTAAGTGCAATCTGGAAATGGTTACACAGAAACATGTCTTACAGTACTTCACCAAATTCCAACCACTGTGGCAGCAAGTGCAAGCTGTACTGGATCCTGCACTGGAACCAGAAGATACTTCCATGGCAGGAAGGTGCCTTGTAGGCCTGGGTGTTGAATCCCTTATGGACCAAAGAAAATACCACTCTACACTCTAACCATGGCAGTTAAAAAGATCATCTCATGCCACTGGTTGGACCAAGACACCCTTACTCTAATAGAATGGCACAAAGAGATCATGCAGGCCCTCCATGTTGAAAAAAATGCTAGCCTCAGTGAGGAACCAGTATAAAGGATTCCACTGTGGAAAGTAGTTCCAAAGTACAGACACAAATTTCCTAAATTAAACTAAGAAGTACAGCTCAAAATGTATTTCAGGAACTCAGCTTTAAAGTGATTTATAGAAGTTCTGCAAATGCCTTTTTCACTTAGTATGCCTTTGCCAGCCATGCTTCAGATGTTGAAGCTGCAATTTGTTTTGCAAAAAAATCTGTCATAGTCATTTTTTTTAATGTTTTATCAGTGTTTTGTTTCTGCCTCTAGTTTTCTGTGTGTGGACACACCTCCAGAATGATGTCATGCAAGGGAGCTGTCAATGCTTTACATACAGCAAAAAGGAATTCTGGGTAAATGTTAAAGTTGACTTAAATGTTCCTTACTCAGAGGTGCAACCTCTTATTTTGGTAGTGGTTATTGCAATATAGCACCTACTACGTAGATATACATAGCAAGGCATTGTGGGTACAATAAGAAGCTGTTTTCAGTTTCCTTACTGTGAGGTGCAGCCTCATATATCTGTAGTGGCTTCAACAATATAAGCTCTCATATGTTTATTTTTAAAATAAGACATTGTGCACACGGTATCTAGCTGACAAGATTTCTTTGCTGAGCAATGCAGTCTTATACTTCTGTCTGGTGACCTGCCTACCTTGGTCCACGCCTTTGTTACCTCGTGCCTTGACTATTGCAACTCCCTTTATCTAGGGCTACCTGGGATTGATATCCGCCGCTTGCAGCTGGTGCAGAACGCTGCAGCCCGGTTATTGATGGGAACTCCCCGGACTTGTCACATCTGTCCGGTGCTGTGCGAACTGCACTGGCTGCCGGTGCAGTGGTGGATCACCTTAAAGTCAGACTTCTGACTTATAAAGCCCCTACGGACTGGGCCGGACTACCTGAAAGAGCTTCTGGTTCCTTAATGCGCGGGCGATTGCTCCGCTCAGCTGATGAGGGGTTGCTAGAAATTCCAAGGGTTTCTTTAAAATCCTCGGGGTCCCATGCATTTATGTATATGGCCCTAGCCCTTTGGAATTCTCTACCCCATCAGCTATGGGAGTGCACGACCGTGGAGGGATTTAAACAGGCCCTAAAGACCCATTTGTGGTACTGAGCCTACTCCGTATGGTGTATCTTTATCTGAATTTTAAGAAAACCTATATTTTATTATTTTATTGCATTCTTTTTTATTTTATTCTTATTGTAAAGGTGCCTTGACTTTTAGAAAGGTGCAGTATAAATAATTATTATTATTAATATAAAAGCCTGTATACTCATTTACATAGTGAGACATTGTGGGTACAGTAAATAGCTGAGTTTTCTGTCTCCCTAATCAAAATGCAGTCACCTTTTCAGAAGTGTATACAGCAGTGCAATCTGTAGAAAAGTTTCTGTAAAAATGTTTTTGTGATGCAGGTAGGCCAAAAAGATAATTTTCCATTCCGTATAGATGTTGTTTCACTTTTACTGCCTTTTGGTGAAGTGACAAGTCTGAAGTGATGCCTCCTGTCAGAATATGGGAGTGTGATCATACTTTTCTATATTTACGTTGTAGGGACTGAATGGCTATAAGTAGTTCAGGAGTGTAATTGTGGGTCAATGACTGCATGGCTCTGAGCTGCTTTCAGACAATAAAATCACTATAATTTGTCTACACATGTTATTATGCTAGATGCAGTTACTTGCAAACACTGGCCCCTATGCACAAGGGGCGGGTAATATGCGCCCATGCAGCTACACACCCACAGGAGTAGTCACACTGTGCTTGAACAGTGGCCACCCTGCGATTTCTGTACACAGCCCCGCCCCCTTGGTGTGCAGGCCCACAGGGACGATCTGGTGTGGAGCTGTGGATCTGGGTGGGTGGACAATCAACTGCCCAACCCAGATCCCACAGTGGACCACTTGCACCTGTGGGCACTGGGATGGTTGCCGTCACATAAAGCGCCACATGCGGTGTGGGGGGTCTGGTGCCCAGTTGACCACCTGCTGGCCTTCTAGTCTGCCCCACATGCTGGGGCTTTCTTGGTGGGGGTGCACATGACTTTGCCTTACCGCCACAGCCCATGGATGTAACTCCCGGGAAGTCATGTAACTGGCCCCCCGCCTTTACAGCTGCCCCAATATGGTGGAGGCACCGACACCTACGCTCAGCACTCCGCATGGTCATGCATCCCTTGGAGTGCCAGCACGCCCCCTGCACCTCACCCAGTCAGCCCATGCACGTAGGTCTGCACTCCGCCAGGTATCCAGAGCATGGGGGGTATTAATACAATGAGGAATGCTGTGCAGGGGTACAGTGGAGTTTTGGGTGGGTCTTGGTGGGCTACGTGCCAGGGTTTCTTGACCACCCCATACCTTTGTGCATAGGGCCCAATGTAATGTCCCTTTAAAAACTTTGTTTCCCTTGCATGATGTCACAGTTGGTTGCAACACTGAGGGAAAAAAAAGGCAGAGTTATGAAAATGAAGCAGAGCACAGAAATAAAAGGATGTTTTCATGGAAAACAGCAGTTTTTAGCAGTATGAATAGTAGGAGACTGATTCATTACTCCTACAGGTACTCCGATTTGCTATGGAAAACTTCCATTAAGCACTTTAATATGGCATTTGCAGTTCAGCTTACATTTGACCAAAATTCTGACTGCTTCTAAAATGCTTCTCACCCAACACTTGCAGCTCTCTCTCTCTCACTCTCTAATTGATCTCTCCAGCACCTGCAACTCTGTCTTTCTGTCTCTCCAATTGTTGATCTCTCAAGTAAAAACTTGCCTTGCGACCACTGCTGTTAGTCATCACAACCACCTGGCACCTGGCACCCACACTCTCTCTCTCTCTCTCTTTCTCTCTCACTACTGCTGCTTTCAGCCTAGCTGTGTGACGACTTCTGCAGTCAGTCATCCCCTGCCACTAAGCACCTGCCGCTTTCCCTCTCTCTGTCTGCTGGTGTCACCCTCACCATGCAACCATCAGAACCCAGGAACACTCACTCCACTGCAGTCCTCAGCTGGATTATTCTGTTTCTCTAGCAGCGATCAGGTCATCTGCCACTCTACTGCAGCTAGCTACAGATCTGTGTACTGGATGCATGGTGCCAGTTGGGCCTGTCGATCTGTTGAGCAGGCACAGAAAAAAAGAACAAGGCTACTACTTTTCTGTTCAGTACGAAGTGGTAGATTTTGTTCAACATAGCAAACCTGTTGCTAGGTAAAGTCAGTTAGGACTAAATGAGCCTGAACTAGGCATTAATCAATGGTCAGGTGATCTGTTTTGACAAAGGAGGTTTCTAGATCTACTCCTAGTCTGCAAATCCATTTTATAAAAGTTGTCATTTGCAGCTGTCTATTTTCAGTCTCTTTATTTCTCTGGCTTTCAGTTTGTCTTTCCAACCTGAAATCTGCAGCACCCCCCCCGCCGCCATCCCCCATCCCCATCCCCATCCCCCATCCCCAGAGGCACGAATATTTCAGTTCTCCATCACTCCCAAGTACAAACACTAAATTATTAGGTGTCTATTAGTTTCTAACCTGCTTCACATCTGATACAACTCCTCAGTGATTTGCCCCAACTTCACATCCCCAGGAATTAGAAGGAATTAAAAAAAGTTGTTTTTTTTTTGTCTTCCTTTTATTTGTCCTGATATGAGATTACTGCTCTGCTGGTTTACACCTTTTCTTGGGGGGAGGTCTCCTTAATAGGACCAGTACAATTGATGAGCTGTGTTTTTGCAGTAAGCTCCATCATCCATCCTACTGTAAACTCTACTAGCACACAATTGTGTTTGCACCCTACCACATTGTGCCATTCCACCTATTTGTTTGCGTGATATTTTGCACAGCACTATTTTGCATGATTGCAATGCCTACCGCTCCACAACCAATGTGAACAATATGATGTCACCACAAAAAAGGTATGCAACAAATAAATGCCATAAAAATGTATGCAAAAGGACCATGGCAACATTATGCAAAATAGTGCTCATACGCTGATATAGTACATAAAACTGTATCTCTGAAAAGAATGCGTAAAATGGTACTGGCAGAAAAATGATTTTGACTGGTACTAGCAGAAAGAAATTTTGCAAACCACACAGGTACAAAACAATTCACTAAACTATGATGCCACAAAACCTAAAACAAGGCAACAGAACCACAAAATGTTTTAGAAGTTGGCAGCATAAGACATTTCTCCAAATAGTGCAACATTTAGTTCACTGAAACAGTGTCTTTACAAATTGTCAGTATCATAGGAGTACTAGTGTTTTAAAATTATGAAAATGACACTGAATTACTGGGAGTGCTGTACTTTACTTTTATTTTCCCCATATGTGATGTAATTTCCTGTGCTAGTGATTTAGAAAATGGATGCCTGCAACTGTAAAGGAAAAGGAAACTAAATATGTTATATTTCTGGCTCTAAATGAGGTTTGATCAATGGCATATTTGAAATACATTTCGATTGAAAATAGTCCAGTTTGGAGTAAATGTAGTGTGGTGCAGAATAAAAAGCGTAATCCCAGGCCTGACCATAAAGGTGGAGCCAGACATCCAGATAAGTCGGCTCACCCTAACATTTCCTCACTTTTTTTCTGCAACCTGATGTTCCTTTTTAGGTATTTGTGAGGTGCTGTCCAAATGTGGCTAAAAGGTCAGCCTGAGCTCACCCCCTCATATTATGGAGCCCTCCTCCCATACAGCTAGCAGTAAGAACCATTCCCTGAAAACTGAAAAGTCAGAGCCATGGGAAGCATAAATAAAGGCCCAAATCAACAGGAATCTATCATATCGTCCCTTGAGTATGGAATATCTACCCTGTTTGTCAACATGCTGATTCAATATTTTAAAAGTTGCAGCACTGGGAACCAGCTTGACTGCCCCTCTCCTCTGCCCATACACACAGGAGGAGGTGACAGTGGTCCGCTACCCAAAACCTAGCAGTTTATCATGTTCTGAACAGGAGAGGTAGGTTTCCTGTAACTGCAAAAAAAAATCCACTATAGTTTTCCTTAGAAAAGCCATCACTTGGCTTCACTTAACAGGATTTGTTAAAACCATTTGTTACCCGGGCACCATGTACCAGTGCCAGTGGGCTACTACACCTGCATTGCAGGCCTAAACAAGGATGAGTGGCCTGGGTTCTGTTCTGATGGTGACTGGGTGTTCTTCCCCAAACAGCAATAAGTAATAGTGTGGTGCTTCCACCCAGAGTAACTATAGTGGGCCAGATGTTTGTAGGTTACACCCCCCTGGGGTGCTGTACCTACCCGCCTCCCCTTCCAGTCACCCCACACATGGATTAGAAACTTAAATTGTACTGTAACACTTTACTATTCATGCAATTATTGACTACCGCTAATAATTTGCTCACTGACAGTTTTAGCCAATAACAATGAACAATTTATTAGAAGGGGAAAAAGGGAATAGGAGGAGACATTAAATAACAAGCAACTGGCAGCAAAAGCATTAAACAATAACATACACAGTGCCCACCTCCCACTGGTACTAGTGCCCCTTAGAGTCTATCTGAATATCCAGGTACTACAACACAGTCCCAGTACAGGCCTTATTGAAGAGTTACTCAGGATCAGGGTGCAGTATAGCGTAGTGGTTAAGAGCACTGAGCTGCAAACCTGGAGACCTAGGTTTGAATCCCACAGCCTGCATACTGTGTGACCCTGAGCAAGTCACTTAACTTCCTTGTGCTCCCAGGTCACACCTAAAAACAAGCTTTAGCTCAGTGTGCCTTTTCTGGTTAAACAATTTCCCCTTTCCCTTGTGGTGGTGCACTTGGTGAAAGTTTAGTAAGCTTGCAATTTAACCCCCCTAACAGGCCATAGTGTACTAGCACAAATTTAATAAGGAATGAAATTCCAACCACTTGCTTGTATCATTTTGAACAAAAACTGGAACCCCAACTGTAATCAAAACATGGAGGACAGAAAATTTACCCAGTAATGCCAGCAACTCACATGACTCTTGGATGTAGCAGACCAGAAGCAGCCTGGTGATTCAGAAGGAGCAGAGAACAGCACACAGGAGCAGGAAAGCAGCCCAGAAGCCTTGAAGTCTTTTGAGCAGATGACAACAGTTCAGCCCTTCGTGTCTCGCACCTCTGTGAATGCAGCTCTTCTGGCACCCCTTCTCTGGTCATGGCTCTTCTAAATCACACCTAGGATACAGGAACACTGCACAGCAGCTTCCCAGTTCCCAAGGAGCCCAAACTCCAGGAGCGACCCCACAGTCCTACTCCCCCAGATGGGTCAAGAGTACCCCAGTATTCGGTGATGTGCTTGTGGCACCCTCTTCCCCTTTCCATCCCACTTTATAAGGGCTAGTTGACCCCTTACCAGGCTTTGAGCTGGCCTGGACAGAATGCAGACTCTGTTTCCACCTGGTTCAGCTCAGTAACTCTTAAATGCAGCAGTGGCCCTTTGATTCACACTTTTTGCAGGGCCCTCTGGAAACAGTCTCGGGCAACGGGTGAACTCAGCTTTTAGGCTGCAGGCCTTTGTGGCTTCTCAAGTTCCCAGAGGCAGCAGGAGCTCAACAGCCTTTTTAGACTCTGCTGCAGGTCACAGGCTAAGATTTCAGTCTCTGACAGAATTCAGTCTTAACCCTAAGGTATAAGATTTAGAATGTATAGGTTTTTAGGACATGTATACATGCTGGTGGCACAGCAAGGGTTAACCCCCCCATGTAACTCTGGAGGGGTTCTCTCACAAACGCCGCACATTTTGACTTTTAAACTGTCCTGAACACTTAGCTCGTGCTCCTAGGCTATGGGAGATGAATTTCCAATCCTCAGGCAGGAAAAGAAGTTGCAGGCCGTGCTGACCTTGTCTCTCAGTCTTGGTGTGCTACTTCTCCTCACAGAGGCTCGGCCAAAACTTCCCCAAGCTGTAACTGTCCCTTGGGTTTCAGGGGAAAATGGCAGCTTCAAATTGGTTGCCACAGCTATCCACCCTTAAAATTAATAAATATCAGGTTTCCCTGATACCTGATTGGTGGCTCATTTGGGCACCAAGAACACAATTCTCACCCCCTTCCCAGGAACCATAGCTGCAGGTCCTCAGGCTCCTTGAACACTGATTGGCTGACTTGGGGTCAAAGGTAACAAACATGGCTGCTGCTGTAAACAGTCTATATAGTGTCCTAATATTGATGTATCTTTTGCAGATAAACAGTAATATTTAACATTTATTTGCCTCCAGAGTTTGATGGGTGCCCCACTGCCATATCATCCAATGGCAGAGTGGACTTTTGAGGGTACCTACCCTGCCTGTCTCGAGCACCAAAGTTCGGACCCACCAAGGTGACAGGCAGAGCTTCATAATACATAACAGTCTCAGCTGCTCTTAAAGTAATGGGCACTCTGCATTTTAATAGTGCTTTTATTTCCTTTTTCTTACCCTTCCCCTAACATACCTCTGAATCTCCAATAGAGTCACTGGTAGTCTGGGGGTCGAAGAACACAAAGGAGCATGAAAAGAGCTACCAGAGTGGCTTTACTCTCTGAGTACCATAGTGCTTTTAAACATTCAAGCTGACTGCCGCCAGCTTGCACACTACAGCAGCAGCCCTATTGAGAGCGCAGGAGCTCTACAGCACTGCACTTTACCACTAAGCTAGCGGTCAGGATCTACAAACTCCTCCAGTCCCCCTAAGGAGAACAAGGCACTGGGAATAGACAGGAGCAAAAGCACAACATCACAGAACTGGGACTGGTGGCAGTAAGTGGCCCAAGGGCAGAGCAGTGCTCAGGAGGCAAACTAAGGTAAGCCCCACCCGTGGGAATGGGGGGTTTACACATGTACATTGTAGGAAACAACCAAGGTATTCATGTTATTCATGATCAGTGCCTAAGAACCCTTTTATGGTAGCATTGTTCTGTAAGAAATGAGGTTCAGGATCCCAGATTTAGGATACATAACCACAATAACCCTCTGTGACAATTAGTGACAGCAGCACAACAAAGAACACACATATTGTGCCCACCTGACAGTAGCAGAACTATGTACATTAGCTTTTCCCCTTCCAAGGGTAAAACTCACCAAGAAATTGTCTCTGTTCCCATCCTGTGGCCCCCTTCCACCTTGCCCAGGCCATGGAGGGGGTGGCACTGGATTCCGTCCTTCTGTTAGAGAGGACAACCCCATGAGAAAGATGATGCATGAAAAGGCTCAATGTGCAAACCTACATAATCCACATCACAGATCCTGACCACAGAGAGAGCTCTCTACAACAGTAGGCTGATCCCTGGTCCCACAGATGTCATGGTATCCCCTCAGGCAGCTAAGTATATCCCCTGTGGGGCAAGGCCTTGTCACACACCCCCAATCACCAGTAATTTAACAGCAATAAGTGACATAATGGGTAGCCAAAACTTCAATTAGCATGAAACACTTCTGCTAACTAAACTGGAATGTGCATCACCACTGGCCTCCATGAACTGGGCAAACACTGAGCATGGGTGCTGCCGAAGAGACTGAGGGCAGAAAAAGGTACCAGGCCTCTGCTTTGGCTTCCCATGTCCCAGTCTGGTAACTTTACCACACAGTTCCCCTGGCGCAGACCCCTGACCCCCATGGACAGACCCATGGCAATGCCAAATAAAAATAGTGTACCTCTGCGCACACTGTGTAAAAATCATGCATGATACCCTGAAGTATTACAATTCTGGAGCCTCATCAGTGAATATTAAACAGAAAAAGGCTGAGGTGTCCAGGAAAACTGGCAATCAAACATCCATTAAAATGTTAGGCTCAGGACATCCCTGTAAAAGTCATAAGAAATCTTTCTCAGGCTATTAATAATGTCAAACGAGGAAACCAAAAATTTGTAATCTGCAGCAAAGTTATCATGGACTAGGCCAATCCAAACAGTCTAAGAAAACAAACAGAGTCTGAAATAATAAACCCTCATTTTGCATAATAACTGTTGGCAATGCAACTCACCCACAGGTGTATTGTAACAGTACCTTAGTCAGGGTGATCAAGTCGCAGGTTCAGAAGATGAGACACCATGCTGTCTGTGTTTTTGTAGGCCCTGCAGCAACTTCTGACTCTCCTTCATGGTGCAAGGAGCTGCCAGCCTGCCCGACCAGTGGGCTTTTTGTTTGTGTACTGTCAACCATTCAGTGGGAGGTGGCCGCCATTTCATCCTGGAGCCTTCCTGCTGTGTCACCACTGAAATACCTCTGTCCTGTAGTGCTGTTTTAGCTTCCTCCAGGGACCCATATATTTTCATGCCATCTTCCCAGAACAACCTGAGCTTTGTGGGACAAGGTATATGAAACTGAATCTGTTTCTCTCACAGCACTTTCAGAATATCTCCATAGGCCTTTCTCTGCCTCTGTGTTTCAGGAGGATAATTATGATTACCAGCAGTCAGGCTTCCAGGTATGTTACATCCTTCTTTTGCCAGGGCCAATGTAAAATACTCTGCTTGACTTTAAAACTATAAAATGTCATGATATTGACTGAAGATGGGCTTGAGAGTCAGTGGGTTTAGGAAGAAAGGCCCTGTGTTCTATTTCAGTGTTCACCTGCATGTATGTTGGTAGGCCCAAGAAGTTCCACAGAATGTCAACCAGAAACTCTGTCATTTGCCCCAATTCAGATCCTTAAGGAAAACTAGATAGATGTAGATTATCCCTGCGAGAATGCCCCTCTAAGTCTAGGCATGTATCTTTTAAAGCTGCTGTGAGGTGTATAAAAGACCTGACTGCTTCTCCAAGCTGCAGAGCTTTATCCTCCACCAGCCTGACATGCTCTTCAGCTGCCTCTACACATTTTTATGGCTGCAGTGGGCAGAGCCCTGCAGACATCTTGCTTCAAAAAGGGATTCAAAGCATTCTTTCCCACTGAAGAACACGTTGGACTTGCAGCACAATCTCCTATGCCAGATAACTACACCAGATAAAAAAGTCCCTTCCGAAAAAACAAGAAGAAAGTGTGTTTCCTTTGTAGTTTCAACACCTCTCCTACTTTGCCAGAGCCATATATCAGCCATTAGTCCAGAATTCCTTTACATAACATCCCAGTTCTGTCTGTAGGCAGTAAGGGTTAATAGTGCTGTGCTCAATCACTGCCATGTTGTTTCCTCCTAGGTTTAGAATTTCACACACACACACACACACACACACACACACACACACACACCACTGTGTTTTAGCCTTCCTTTGCTATCATGGACTGACATAGTCCAGCACCCCTTTATATTCCAGTTCTGTCTGCCTGTTCTTATAGTGATATTATGAAGAAATTAGATTTTTGTCATGTGATTGATGTACACATTCCAACCTCTTTTTCCCTTTTCTATGTGTATTTTTTGCCCTTGCATCATAACCTCAGTCTATATATTTATTCAGGGATTGGATTCCCCACTCTTGTCACTAATCATATTTCTTTACCAAAACTGTAATTTAATTATATGAACAATCAAGAGCACATTGCAATGGACTAGAATGTTGGGCCGAGAATATAACAAATCATGTTTTACTTTTTCTTTCTACATGTATCAGTCTCTCTCTCTCTCTCTCTCTCTCTCTCTCTGATCTCTACCACTATAGCTTGTAGTGCTGTGTGTTAATTTGAGTTGCATAATTCATATCCTCACAGTCTCCTCAAACTGGGAGGTCATGGAGGTCAGAGGGGGACTGATATGCTCATGTGTTTCAGAAAAAAAATTCACTTAATAGAATTAGCACCCTGCAATTTAAGCAACCACAATTGTACTATACAGTTTATATCTGTACTGATATTAACCACAAAATGACATATTTACAAAAGTAGTGTAAGAAACAACTACAATATATCACACATTTCCATTCTGTACCATGCATCAACACTCGCCCCATGACAAAATGCTGTATAATTGTTTAAAAACTGTTTCTAAATCTATTTCAGTGAACACTAAGGGACAATGTGACAGCATTGGCAACCATTAATGAATAAAAAGCACAAAGGTTTTCCTTCAAGAACTGCACTAACAGGGTCACTGTCCACACTTGTTAGTACCTTCTTTTTTAAACTATTTTTACAGAACTGCAGTACCCAATATATTAATAATTTGTCTCCATGTCCCTGTTGCATTATCCCCCCCCCCTTTTTATTGCATTCTGTGGAGCTTGTTAGTGCAGTTCTTAAAGGAGAACTTTTGCACTCTTACTAGTTTACAATAGCCAATGCAGCCACCTTGCCCCTTAAGAAGTTCATTGAAATGGATTTAGAATATTTTTTAAAGAATTATAGTATATTCTGTCATGGGATGAGTGTATATGCATGGCACGGAATGGAAATGTGTGATATAGCTGTTTCTTGTGCTACTTCTGCAAAGATCTCATTTGGTGGTTAATACTGGTACCGATATAAATTGTATAGTGTAACCGGGGTTGCTTAAATTCCAGGATGATAAATCTATCAAGTGAGAATTTTTTTTTTCTAAAACACATGAGCATACCAGTCCCCCTCTGACCTCCATGACCTTCCACTGTGGGGTTATAAATAAAACAGCTCAAATTAACACACAGCCTTACAAACTGTAGTGGTAGGGAACAGAGAGGAAATGTAAAAAGGAAAAGTAAAACATGATTCATTATATTCACTGCCCAACCTACCTAGGCCACTGCAATTGCTTATGTGCTTGTAATTGTTGTTGTAATTAAATTACTGTTCAGCAAAGAAATAACATTAGTAGCTGGCCCAGTGGTGTACAGGTCTGATGAACTGGATGCCTTACCTCTTGTCACACCAGTAACCCTGGTTCATGAACAAACCTGGGGTGCTGGGGGTTGGCTGAGGAGGGTCTCACATCAATTCTGCATAAACAACTCAGCGCATGCATTTCAGCGTGGTAATCATAGCGCAGATGAAAACAGTGAATAATACTATTCAGCGCATGCCAATTTCGCCGCAAGTTTAAATAAAACAAGTCTACCGCTAGGGGTTCTTGCTGTTACTGTTACTGTTACTGTGACAACATGTCTTTAGAGTTTGTCTCTAGTCAGCGGGGCCAGCAACTACTCTCCCACAATGTGAACTTGTATAGAAAGGAGCTATTATACTGCGAGGCAATGTACTGGAAGTGCATTAATTATGATGAGATGAAGTGTTCTGCCCGCTGTCACACTCGTGATGATTGTGTTATAAAGTTTTTGTCTGAGTATAACCACATGCCAGATGCAGGGGCTGTGGCTGTACGAAAGGTTTTGCAGGATAAAAAAAGAAAAAGCTTTGTCTTTGCAGGAGGGCACTCACATGATTGTTGCCAGTGCGACTAGCTGTCTTGACCCTGCAATAGCTGGAAAATTGCCAGCAATATCTAGTCTGAAAAGAACAACGCAGAGTGCCAGACAAGTAGCTTCTGTTACTCCAGTATTGCCTACATGCCTTGCCAAACTACAAATACCGAGCCAGTTTGCTGTCACTGATAGAGGGGATCAATTTCTACTATTTGACAGTGGGCCAGAGGACACAGAGAGTTTTGTGATATTTGCTACTCCAAAGAATCTACAACACATGTTGACAAGCAAACATTGGTATGCAGACAGCACCTTTAAATCAGCCCTCCCTTTATTTTCACAACTATACATAATCCACGGAGTGCATCATACTACTGTCATTCCTACAGTTTTCATCCTAGTGTCTAGCCGTACTTACGGTACTTATGTGAAAGCCTTCACTGCTATTAAATCTAAGTGTCCCAACCTCGTCCCACTGTCTGTCATGACAGATTTTGAGCTAGCAGCGGCCAAGGCTTTTTCCTCTAAATTTCCTGGCAGTTACAAGAGGTTGTTTATTCAATCTATGCTAGGCTATCTGGCAAAAAATACAGGACTTGCCAGAAATACAAAAAAATGCCATGGTTAATGAAAACTATGCACTGCATATCCGAATGTCACCAGCTCTTGCTTATGTGCCCCCAAGCAATGTCCTGTCCACTTTTGAGGTATTGAGATGCAGCACATTTTGTACAGAAAATGAGGAACAACTGACAGAATTAATGGACTATTTTGAAGACACATGGCTGGGCCATCCGGTAGGCAGACAAGGGCGCTGCAGGCCACTGTTTCAAACTGATTTTTGGAATTGCTATCAGGCTGTTAATGACTCTCTCCCCTGCACAAACAATTCTGTAGAAGGATGACACCACAGTTTTAATAACTTGCTTGGTTCCTGTCACTCCAATATATGGAAGCTTATCCAAGCCCTGAATACAGAACAGAATCTGAATGAGTTAAAATTAGAGCAGTACTTAGCAGGGCAAGAACCCCCACCACCATGAAGATGGTACTGTGACACCGCAAAATGACTGCTGTCAGTAGTCAGCAGATACAGAACATGCTCCGAAGTGGATTATCTATGAGCTGTAACCCACAATTTCTAGCTCCAAGTGTAATGAACTATAGCTACAGCGTTCAATTAATGATTTTAACTTGCTCATACTACTACTCGTTGTTTGAAGGATTTTAACAAAAAAAATAAAGTGTTGTTTTTAAATACTGAACCTTTATGAACTCTACAGCAAACCAATTGCTTCTTGCTAGCTCCTTGATGATGTGGGATTACTTGCTAGAGTGACTGAGCATGTGACCTGGTCATGTGATGAAGATGTGAAGTGGATTACGATGGTGAGCAAGGAAGGAAAAGAAGAAGACACTGAGAAGTAAGGTAACAAAAACATGTTTACATTTTTTAAAAATGAATGTTAACGTCTGCTTCACAGAATAAATGTGATGAAGTTTCTTGCAATATAATATTATAGTGTGACTATTACATGTGGCAAATTGACCATGCTGACATTAACCGAGTTTAAATTAATTGCACTGATTTGACATGGAACCACTGAGGAGTGAAAGGATTGCATGTCTGCTGGACTGCTCTACTTTCCCAGGGAGGGAGGACTGCCAACCAGGTGGAGGTGTGGTGGTAATGTGGGTCTGAGGATGGCAAGGAAAGGAGGGAACTGCGGGATTCCACGAGCATGCACACGCCGCCACATAAGCGTGTCCAGCTTGCATGCCCCAGTGCAGGGATGGGGACAGAAAATGGAAAACTGAAAGCAGAAGCAGGTCCCATGATGCTCCAACCATGCTTCCATCCTGAGGTGTCCTCAGGTCCCAAGCCAGTCTGGATTGTAGCACAGCAGGACGGATGACCCTCCCCCCTGTACATACATAAAAAAAGAAAACAGAGGTTGTAATGTGCAAATCAATCACATGATGAAAATCTCATTACTTTATAATACCACTAGTTTGTGAAGAGGGGATACAATCTTGATGGAGAAACTAGTCTCATGGATGTAAGCTTTTGATTAATATCCAAATTCTTGTGCTGTTCACTCAAAAACACATATAGTATGTGTTTCTTATGATGTCATCTTTCTTACACATTTTTCACTATCATCAACAACATCATTTTGCAGCCATATTGGTTCTAGCTAGAGTGTGTTCTACTTTCATCAGCATTTGATGTAGGCATTTAAATTCCTTCTTACTGCCCTTCCTAGATGCCTTTACAGTACCTCCTTTAGTAATATTTCAAATTGGTTCTGTCTGAGCCATTCAGTCTCCTGGTCTCTATCATAGCCTTGTGTTCTGGCAGGGGAAGGCTCCAGCTACCCTCACCACTCCTCAGGCTCAATTTTGTCACCATTCTGCCTAGGTTTCAGGTGTCAGAACTGGGATCACATATGTCTGTCCTCTCTTTGACTCTTTCTAGGCATTGCTAGTATTATTTAATGTTAAATGTACAGGTTGTAGGGAGTTTGGATGATGGAGGGGTTGAGAGCTGCAAGTCTAGCTGCTGCTCAGATCCGTGATGTCACCAGAAGTCTTCAGTTGCTGAAACTGTGATACCAAACTTCATCCTTGGGGTGGGGTGGGCGATATATTTCCTGCAAAACCATCAGTATACCCAGTTTTATTTTTCATGTTATTTATTTGCTGAACTGAGATATGTCTTTTGAAATCATTTACACATTCAGGTTCTCTTGCCACACCCACCATGAAAAAGTTAAACATGCTAATGTGGTGCTATGCTGTTTATCATCAGAACCATATGCTAATGCCATCCTAATTCATCCACATAAAAATAATAGTTTGTACTGTCTAAAGGTAACCTCAATGCATTTGTTTTGTAAGAATTGCTAATGGTGGCCATATTAATTGATCTGACTCATTAATTGCAAAAAGAGTAATAAATGTAATTTTAGAACTACCTGAAGGAATTAGAAACATAACAATGATTGGGATCAGCAAACTGTGTGGCCCATTGTCCCTTTATCTGTTGTCATTTTCTATGTAGCAATCAAAAGATATCAGAAATGCATTATTGCTCAAAACTATACAGTATGATGACATTGTTTGCTGATTGGCAAACATAGGTGCTTTAAAAAGTGTATTTACTGCTAATATACTTTACACATAACCCTTGCTGTGGTGCTTTGCATTGAGGTTATTTCCTTTTTCAACCCCTAGACCTGGGCATATCCATAGCTTTATTTCTTATACTGTATTGTTCCCATTCTCTTTCCTAACTCTTTCTTTCACAGGATGTCTCTGAGAACTACACATCAACTTTACAGGGAAATCCTGTTGTTTCCTGTGACATTTCAGTTTCTTCCATCTCTCTCTCTCTCTCTCTCTCTCTAACTTCTTCAAAGAATTCAACCAGTGTAGAATTATACACTGAGTGTTTTATTGTTCCCAGGAATTTGATTCATTAAAATGATTAAAACAGAGACTCTGTTTTCTTGAATTGAAGGTTTTAAACCCTCCACTGCCAGAACACCTGCAGATGTACACTTAACCACTTATTTGGAACTCACTGCCTTTATAATGGTATATAATTTCTGTTCCTAGTAAAGATCATTTTAACAACAAAGGCTCAAATTAAGACTGCAGTGTAATTACACAGGAGATATTATGTTAGTCTCTTGTATAGTAAGGCTGACTGGTGCTTCCAACATGAATCCATCTGTTACACTATAAAATGGGGATTTGTGAATATTGAGCTATGCTGTAAGACAGCAGCCCTTTAAAGAGCTACTGATGCCTCAAAGAAAACTTTAAAAAACATAATAATTAGGTACTGTTCTGCTTGCATTCCATTTATATTATACATATATATTCTCCTCCCCATAATTTATTACTAAAGAAATGTGTATGAATGCATGATTGTTGTCACTTTGACTTAAATTTGTGTTCATCTGCCTCTATAGCTCACTCCCTACTTCAAGTCATAATCCTCTGTTGTGACATCACAATGTTGCCATGTGAGTAACTGTGAGGTTGCAAGCAATGCTCTATGACTTCAGATAGGAAAAAACAGCAGGAATAGATGAACTCTTCAGGAGCAGAGATCCTGTATTCATGCAAATGACCTCACTACTAAATAATGGGGAGGAGGAATACAGAACTAATGGGAAATACAAGATGGACAGTGCCTAAATATTATGTTTTGTTAAAGTTCTCCTGAACATGTCACCAGCTCTTTAAGGTTTCATAAAATCCACTCAGACATTTGTGTTTGTAAACAGGTGTTTTAAAACATGATTTTTTTGCTTGATATGTTTGGCTGAACACAGTACAGTACAGTTCTAGTGAAATATATTGCCAGCCATACAGAAAACAAGTTGAAAGTTACCCCCAGCCATTCTATGGAGACTTCAAAAATTTAAACAAATAGAATGAATGAATACTTTAGTTCTATGTTTAGTGCAGAAGCTACAGGAACAATATTAGACAGCATGATAAAGTTTGGGGGCATGGGTTGTATATCTGAAGATAGAGCACAAAGTGGTATGCTTGTCCTAAAGGTAAAAAGTTCCTGGGGCCAGATAGTATGCACCTATGGATGCTGAGAGAGACAAGGCAGGCCCAAGCAGCACAGACCTATTTAACAAATCACTAGCGAAGAGCATAGTGGCAAAGGATTGGAAAGCGATGAATGTGGTCCTTTGCACAACAGTGGGGATAGGGAGACTGCATGAAATTACAGGCCAGTGAGCCTAACATCCATAGCTGGTACTGGCAAGCTACTAGAGACAATTATATAAACATTTGTATAGTTAAATTCCTGGAAGAAAATGGGGTCATGCATCAGAACCAGCATTGGTTCAAGAGAGGCGGGTCATGCCAAATGAACTTGGTTGAATTTTTTCAAGTCAGTAACATAAATGGTTGATTAGAGGCCAGACAGTCAACATACTGCAGGGAAAGCAAGCAAAAAACAGAGCTGAGTCTGAAGTAGTTTTAACCCTTAGGCTGCCAACAGAATTAGAATGAATAGGAATTCAGTAATGACATATCAGTCCATGGCACAACAAGGGTTAAATGATAGGGTGTTTAATCCAGTGTATGACACATAGAGAGAATATCCAAAAAACCCAGCATTTCAAACCCTTAGTGGTTTTTCCTCAAGTGGCCAAGTCAACTTCCTGCACCTGTATTCCAGTAAGACCTTGTGTAACTTGAGAGTGATGAATAAAACTGGTAAATATAAAGTGTTATTTTGCCTCACTAGCCAGCTGCAATGATTTTGTGTGATATGAGCGACGTTTAAATCACGACTTGCATGAGGGCAAGTCCTAATCGCCAAAAACAAAATCGGTGATCAACACTATGCCGAATACAAAATTGGAAACAATTCAGACAAGCCCCCCATGCTGCCCAACTAAATTTAATCAACTCGAGGGGGGTGGACACTGAGGGAGTGAGGAAAACGTGGGAGGGGAGACCATTGCAGGAGGGACAACCCATGGGTGGGGGGAACAATCTGGTGGGAATGGGATGTCAGTAAAACAAAAATTTAAATAAATCGCACAGCATAGGTGGTGACCGTAACCACCATGCCAGGTGGCCAGCTCAGCAGCAGCCTGCTCAATCCAACCACTTAATCTGCTACCACTAAACTCACTAACATACTCAGCCTACACTACTCTGTCCCATCTCACTCGTTATTTATGTCCCCTTTCTATCCTGTCATGGTCGCTGTCTATGCAGGTGTGTAAACTTGAATCGCTCATTTTCAGTAGCTTAATTTGCTTCGACCATATCACTGGATGCCAGCTGCAGTGGAAATAAGATGTCATTTCCACTGCAGCTGCTATTTCCACTACAGCCTTTCACAATTGTTGTCCTCTCCTAATCAGAAATAATACAACACACACTGCCATAACCTAGCTATGGTAGGATATAGCATACTGCTTCCAGAAGCCACCAACAGAGATAAGAGTCCCACATTAATTCTGGTTAATATGGTGAACATTTAGCATCTGCAATGCTCAGGGGAGTCAAACTAACAACTTGCCTTTTTAATGTACTGAGCAGTGGAAAGACTACCAACATACCTACATGCCCATCATTTACATAGGAAATCTAATCAGTTGTTCACAAATAACCTTTTTATTCACTCTTTCATGATGTCAACAAAGCAGCCTGCAACTCGTGGCTTTGACACTTGTTGCCACACAGCATTGTTGGCAACATTCAAGACTGAATAAAAAGTGGCTGTCCTGGTGGTGCTGAGGGCTGAGGAGCTGGATGTCTTACCTCATGCTGCACTGGTGCCCCGGGTTCAGGAATGACCTCGGGTAGTTGGGGTGCTGGCATAGGGAGGGAGGAAGCAGGACTGAGCAGCCAACAGCAGCTCTCCCCTCCTGGGGGTGGTTGTCCACCACCCCATAGTTCTGCTCCCATTGGGTGGAGGTCTGATGGGAAGTGTAAGTGGAAGGGGGCAGCTGTGATTGCCAGGAGTGGGGCGGAAGGGGCCGAGCCTGTACCTGCTGTGCCTGTGCGCCTCCACGCACACACAAGCATGTGTCTGATGAGGTCCAGGGTCAGGGAGAAAAAAGGGAAAAAGCCACAAAAACTACATATAGAAAAAAAAAGAGTGAATAAAAAGCTTATTTGTGATCAACCCATGGAATATCTCCTATTTATTCATTCCCACATAGAAGACCAGTGAAGAAGGTAGGATACCTAGGACTAGAGGAGGTGTTATCTAGATGGACTAGGAATTGGTTGACAGATTAGACTCAGAAAGTGATTCTAAAAGAAAAGTTCTCTCAGATCAGGGAGGTAACTAGTGGGTTTCCCATGGGGTCTTTCAAGTGGCTGCACTTAAGTGATAAAGGAGTGGGATTGCAGGGAGACACTGAGTCTGCAGATGACACTAAAATCTGTAGGAGACTGGATAGCGAGTAAGGAATTAATAGCCTGAGGGATGCAGAGAGGCTGGAAAAGTAGTCTAATGTGTGGCAATTGAAATTTAATGCCAATAAATGTTATGTAATGCACACCAGAACATAACTCTGTATATGGATTATTGCATCAGTTAGGTAAGGATGGAGCACTTAAATGAGTAAGGAGACCTAGGGGTGGCAAATAAAAATAGTCTAGGCTTGTTTTCTTGGCACAGTACACAAACTCAAATAGGATGTTAGAACACACAAGAAGGGGGTGTACCAGTCAATGAAGGAAGCTAATACTACCACTATACAGATCACGGGGTCGATCATACCTGAAATATTGTGTGAAATTCTGGAACCAGCATCTGAGGAAGGACAGAGATAGGTTTGAAACCATGCAGTGAAGGGCAACAAAAAATGATCCAGGGGTAGCAGGGTAGATCCTACAGGGGGAGAGACTGGAAAGTTTAAGGAACTTCAACATTAATTTCAGCTGTAGAAACTGATATTTTAAAGGAACACTGTCATCCCTCTTTGTATTATTTATAGGTGAAAATCAACATTTTATGATGGCTTACCTTCTCTAAAATGAATTACATTGCTGGTAGTTTTATCTGCTTCCTTTCTTAGTGGGAGTGAAATGCAGGCCAATGGTGCAATTATAGCCAACCTTGTTTTATTTCAAATCCTTGACATACTCTCATTGCACACTTCCTGAACATTAGGGACACAGCAAAACAGAGCAGTCACACACGATGCAATATTCTCCTTTCCTCTCCTCTCCTCTCTTCTCTTCTCCTCCAACAGCATCCACCGTGTCCAGACTATTTTGGGGGTGTTCATAACTCCGGGAAAGATGCAGTCAAGGTTAATCAAGGAATGCAAACAAACACATTTTTGGTAATGACAGAATGGTGAACAGTCTGTTTTTCATGTTTAAAAAGAACACCAGAATCCAGATCAAACTATTAGCTTCATCAGCATATTCTACAGAAGCTCAGTAATCATAAATTTTTTTTTTTAAAGTAAGGACACTTTGAGGTATATAAAGGAGTTAACAGTATCCCTTATAGTACTGGTTCCAGTTATGTTGTTGCTCCATCTCTACAGGCCTTTTAGTTATCCTAGTGGGTTTTTCTGATTTTAACACGGGCAGCAAGAACCATTCTGGAACTGTGTGATGTGATTTATTTCCTTGTTCAGCTGATTTACATACCGCTGGTGAGAACCTTTTAGAACTGTATAATGAAGTTTGTGTCCCTGTTCTACTCTTCTATTGTTGGCACAATGCATCCATGTTCTAATATAGAGCTCTGTGGTTGAGAGGGACATAAGCTACATCACACAGTTCTAACCAGAGTGTAAATCAGAAACTCCCACTGAGGTTACTAATAGGCTAGTGTAGATGGAACAGTAGTGGGATTGGAACCAGTATTTACAAAAACAGCTTCTTTTGGAAAGCAAATGACTTACAGTATCATAGTAATGTGTCAGCAGAAAAGGACCATCTTGGCCCATCCAGTCTGCCCATCTCCCCTCCTCCCCTACTTGTCACCAGTGCACAAGGAGCCTATCATGTGTCCTCTAACCAACCCCATATGTCTACCCATGCTCTCTTGAATCCCTCCACCACTTCAACACCTACCACCTCCTCAGGTAATCTGTTCCAGGGTTCAACCACCCTCTCAATGAAATAACACCCCCTTAATTTCCTTTAAATCTTCCTTCTTCCAATCTTAAAGTATGACCTCTTGTTTTAACTACAACTTCCCTTTTGAAAAGACTTCCTTCCCTCACTTTATTTATCCCCTTCATGTACTTGAATGTCTCTGTCATGTCTCCTCTCTTTCTTCTAAACTCAAGCAGATACAGATTTAATTCTCTCAATCTTGTCTCATATGATTTCCCTTGCATACCCTGCAATAACTTTGCTGCCCTTCTTTGAATCTTTTCTATTACATCTACATCCTTTCTTAAATGAGTCCTCCAGAACTGTACCCCATACTCCAGGTGTGGTCTAATCATGGTCTTATATAATGGCATCAGCACTTCCCTCTTCCTACTAGTTATGCCCCTTTCTATGCACGTCATCATTCTGTTAGCTTTGCCAACTGCCTTACTACATTGGTCTCTTACCCTAAGGTTGTTGGAAATTATAATCCCCAGATCTCTTTCCTGTTCTGTTTGCTTTATCTGCTCTCCCCCCAGTGAGTACTTGGCCAGTTATGCATCTATATGTATCACTGCACACCTTTTTGTATTGAACTTCAGCTGCCATGTTTCTGATCATTTCTCTAGTATACTCAAATCCCTCCTCATGGCCTCAACCCCTCCTTCAATGTCGACCCTCTTCCATAACTTTGCATCATCTGCAAACAGACACATTTTACCTTTCAATTCCCTCTGATATATCACTAATATATATACAGTATGTTAAAAAGGATTGGTCCTAATACAGACCCTTGAGGAACCCCACTCATAACCTTCCTTACCCCAGAATGTACACCATTTATCACCACCCTCTGACTTCTATCCCTCAGCCAGCTTTCCACCCATCAAGTTATTTTCTGTCCCACCCCAGGCTTTCTGTCTTATTTACCAGCCTGTGGACAGGGACAGAGTCAAAGGCCTTAATGAAATCCAGGTAGGCAACATCAACTGCCCCTCCTTGATCAATCACCTTCATTACCCCATCAAAACATTCTATTAGATTTGTTTGGCAACATCTCCAGGTTAAGTACAGTTCTCCTTTAAATATGTACTGTACTTTCTGAAGGACAAAGGAAGGGAATGTGATAGAACCACACAGGTATACAATAAGATAAACTCCATAGAGTTGTTCAAGTCAAGGACCAGTTCATTCTTCAAGATATGCAATCTCAAACTGGAAGGTGGGGGGACTTAAAAAGGATGCTAGGAAGTACTTTTTCCAAAGATCAGTGGGACAATGGGTGGAATAGGCTGCCCAGCACTGGATCAATGCTGGAAATATAGCTGGGTTCAAACCACAGTGGGATACCTTTAAGGACGTTATGAGGAACATGCAGGTGGTAGAAGACAGGGAAAACTCTGAGGGGAAGTAATACCTCGTATGGCATCAGGTTAGACTTGACAGACTTTTAGTCTTTTTTTGTTCTTATTCTTGTGTTACTATGTTTCATATACGTAATATGATCCTGAATTATGAAATTAATTACATTAGCCAAAAACAGTATATTTAATTCTATTTAAAATGAAAGTGACATGTGCAATGCAACATTATGACTGTTTCTGCCCTGGAGCCTGTTTTAAATATTGGCTCCACATAGGCCACTCTTTAGTCAACAGGCACATACAGTATGCAGTTCTGATGGACTTGTTGAACATAATTACTAGCTCGTTCTGGATTTTTGGATGCATTCCATTAGGTCCTATTCGCTTATTTACATTTACCATCTTCCAGTAGTCTTCAATTTCTTCAGGTGTTACATGTCTGCCTTGTAGTGTGTTATTTCATTCCCCATGGAATAACATTTCTCTGTCTGATATCACTCCACCCCTTTCTTCAGTGAAAACTGAGGTGAAGTATGCATTCAGGCATTCTGACCTATGTCTGTCATTTGTAATTATGTCACCTGTGTCTTGGTTCTTAAGTGGACCAACAGTACTTGGTACTTTTTCTCTTCTCATTCACAACTTCAATTTATCCTTCTGTTTTCCCCTCCACTAAAGTCATAATCCTCTGTGAAATCACAGGCATTCCACAGCAACAAACTGTTATGTCATAAACTGAGAATAATGGCTTTAGCAGAGGATAAAGAAGGAAATATTAAGTTTGGGGGCACAGATAGTCTGTTCTCTTGCAAATGACTCCTATAATACAAAATAAGAGTAGATCAATAAAGAAAATTAAAGAAATGTAAGCTGAATTGTGTCTGAACATTATATTTTAAAAAGTTTTCCTCTATATTGGAATATTACTTTAAGAAGCCATTTCTGGAAATTATAACCTGTTCATGTCCAGTCTTCCTTTTTTAAGGAAGATTTTTGAGGCAGTAATGTCATGCTGTAGTTTCAGGAACATCTCAGTAGAGTTATCATTCATAAAGGACACAGTTGTGACAAATGGAGCCCGCTAAGTTTCCCATTGGTTCACACCTCCCCAACCCCTTTTCCAACCTATTGGACTTCTCCTTAGTCTCCCCCTTGACTACTGCAGATATTCTTTACTCTTTTCATCACTACTCAGGAATCCTGCTTGCCCTTTCCTCCCTCAAACTGTCTAAGCCTAGTCCTGATGGACTTCATCCCAAACTCCACCACCTCTCAGTTCCTGCCATTGCAGCACCACTCACTTTCCTGCTTAACCTTTCATTCTCACTCTGCTGCATTCTCCAGTCCTGGAAGATTGCCAAAGTTCTCCCATTTCACCACAGGGGTGACCCCATCTCTCCCGGCAACGTTTATCTTATCTCCCTCCTCTCTTCCCTTTCTAAGCTGCAAGTGAAGCTTGTCTACTCTAGACTTCTTGACTACTTCACATCTACCAGTTTAGTCTCCCCCTTCCAGTCTGGCTTCTGGAAGCCCCACTCCACAGTCTCTTCCCTGTTGCATGTCACTAACTTCATTTTCTCTGGGATGGATCAGGGGCACATAACTGCTGCCATTTTCATTGAAATGGCCAAAGCCTTCAACTCAGTGTCACACCCACTTCCTCTGGACAAGCTGAGTTCTGCTGGCCTCTCAGCTCCTGCCATTGACTGGTTCCATTCCTGCCTAATGGACTGTCATCAGTTGGTGTTGGTTGAAAGCATCTTATCACCACCCCTTCCCATCCAGGCTGGGGTCTCACAGGATTTTATCTTGGGTCCCATCCTTTTCTCTAGTTTCCTGAATGGCCTCTCTTCCATCTGTGTCAACCTGCATATTCATATGTATACAGAAGACAGAGTCATCTTCTCCTCTGGTCCCACTACTACAGCTATGGAAGACCTGCTCCTGCATGACTCCCACAACATCTTATACTGGTTCCATTCCAACCATCTTAGGGTGAACACCAAAAAAACAGTGCCCATGACCATTGGTACAAGCCAGAAACTGACCAGACTGCTGCAACTTCCAGTTTTCTCTTTTTTTTTTAATTTGCCTTTTTATTGAGTAGATAAGAGAGAAAAATAATACAGAGTCAGAAATAGAATAGTTAACAAAAAATGCACCCAACATAGTGAATCAAAGACAGATGAGTCAGAATATAACAGGCATCAGCTTCAGAAGTCACTATGCCACTCATCAGCAACTACTATCTTTTCAATTGGGGGATGCCACCTTAGAGGAAAAAATAGCAGGCAGAAGTGGGGCTCAAAAATATAAACAATATAAACTGAATGCCCAGATCCGCTGATACTGTATGTGCTGTTTAAATCTTGATTGAAGCCCCAGCATCCCCAGCAATCCTGCAGGGTCCAGAATGCTATACAAATAAAATGAAAACCAAAATGTACACATAAGACAATTGAAGTCCCATAAATTCAAAGTCCATCGCAGATTAAAGTCCTAGTAATAATACTGAGGAGATAAAAAACATAAAGCCATCCAATCTTGAAATCTGAAAAAAAGGTTTATGTTAGTAAGAAAGAAAAAGAGAAAGAAAGGGGGTCACTGCAACCATTAAAATAATAATCTAAAAGCCAGAACCAGACTTGAAAAGCTGTCAGGACATATTAAAATACTGACAAATAGTCTTCCAACTAAAGTCCCATGTGCCTATTGGAAAGATAAACTGCACAATCCCGGTGCCCTAAACCTACTTAAGGAAGAAAGTCAGGAAAGTGGTCTAGCTGATACTGCACCCAGCTATGCCAGGCATGATCAAATGTTGCCACCCTGCCCAACAATCGAGCCGAAAGCCTTTCCAACATATAAACGTCTCTGACCAGGGCATGCCAGGCCTCCTGATTAGGAATAGTCTTGGTGTGCCATAGCTGAGTAATGACCTTTTTTGCTGCCATTACAAGCAGGTTCACTTGTTCGTAAGTAGTTTTAGTCACCCAAACTCCTCTGGTTTCACCGCAGTCAGTATATACATAGGAGTTAACAAAGGCAAACAGTCATAAATAGCAGTCAACTTGCATAAAACCCCCTTGCCAAAAAGGAGCCAAAAATGCACAGGCCCAGAGTATATGGGTCTGATCAATGCTTTCACAGCCACATTCCTTCCAACATTGGCCTAGGGAGGCCTCTGTGAACCGAGCTACCACAGCTGGAGTATGAAAGTATCTAGTACAAAGCTTCCAGGCATATTCTTTCCAATATGGAGAAGTAGAAATTTTATAAACCGGAAGTGCAGAGGCTTACCAGGCTTGTGGAGGAATGTTCTCATTCAGATCAAGTGCCCACTGAACCCTAATATTGTCAGTGGAATCCCTTGGCCATTCCCGAAGGGCTTTGTAAAGGCAGCTGATTAAATGCTGTGTTGGGACCCTACTACAATGTGTTGGAATCAAGGATAACAAAAGTGAGGGATGCTCTGCATGAGTAGAAAGTACGCCCTTAAAGGGTCTGATGTATGACGTCAACTGAAGATGCCTAAAGAAAAAAGATTGTGGTAATTGATAATTAGATTGCAGCAGTGCAAAATACCATTGAGATCCATCAGTTGATGCATGTACTTCAGACCCCAGGATTGCCAAGATACTAGTGTGTCATCCAAAATATTTTGGGGAAAAGAAGAATCATAAGTGAGTGACCAAATAAAAAGGCCTTCTGACTAAGCGAGCTGGATATGCAAAACCTGAAGCCACCTTTTAAAAGATAGACTTTCAGTTTTCTCATCGCTGGACAGCTCCCCCTTGAGGCAGTGCAGTCCTTCAATTACCTTGAAATGCGCTTGGATAGTAAGCTTGACTTTTTAGCTCATATGACATCCATGTGAAACTTTGCCTTAAGCTGGGTGCTCTGTACTGCAATAATGACTGCCTATCTGTGCTGGTCTGCCGGGTGATGCTCACCAAAATGGTGCTCTGGTCTTCAACGATACTGATGTGGTTTACAGTACTGTCCCCTCCACTTCCGTAGCCAGACAGGACTCCCTCTGCAATGCCTTTTGTCTCATCTCTGCAAACTCCCCTCCCTGTGTACACCACTGCTTCCTGTACTCATCTATGTCCATCCTTCCCCTACCCTCATGCCGCCAGTCACACTGTGCCTCCTTCATTTTCAAATACTGGTTTGGTTCACTTCCCTCCTACCTCTCCTCACTCCTCCCTCCACTCCCCCAGCTCCATGCCCCCTCTGCTTCAGGGACCACTGAACCCTCTCCACTCCTCATCCCCATTCCTCTGCTGGGTAATCTGCCTTCTCCTATTAGCCTGTACAATTCCAGAACCTGCTCCCCTCTCCCTTCTACCATTTCACTGCCCCTGACTCTCTCAAGTATCGGTTGTCATTTTTCCCACCTCCCATCTGCACCTGCTTTGCATACATGGCCCTTCCTGGTGACACTGGTGGTGCAGGGGGTTGGTACTTCTTCACCTAATAGGTCTCTAGTGCACTGTTATGCTTTGCTTCACAGCACATCAGTGAAATTATTTTGCATTTGTTTAGGTGTGACATACTGTCCATTAACTGCCCTTTAATTTGTTCCAAGTCTGTGCCTGTGAAAAATTATTTATTGTACTGTGCCTGCACTTTATTCTGTACCTAGAAATGTACTGTTGTTTGTTCACTGTACCCCTTGCACCCCTTTCCCTGGGTCATGCCTGAAAATGAGCTTTGACTCAGTGTGCCTTTTCACCAATTGTTAAATAAATAATTTAATAAGAGTTCCTCTATCTACCCTTCAGCATACTACCCTCTCCTCAGTTATTTTCTAATTCTGATCACACTCTAACACTGTCAGGACACTGGGGGGGGGGCAGATTTTCAAAGATATGCACCCCCTATGACTGGGCCATCAGTGCAGTGGTAGCTCTACTGCTTGTGATGCCGGTGATCAAAGTTTAGAAGTGAGCTTGGGGCATGGGAGGGTCAGCTGGGGAGAGGAGGATCGCTTGGGGCATTGGAGGGTCAGCTGGGGAGAGGAGGATCACGTGTTCGGAAGAGAGCTTGGAGCATTGGAGGGTCAGCTGGGGGGAGGAGGATCGCTTGGGGCATTGGAGGGTCAGCTGGGGAGAGGAGGATCAGGCATTCAGAAGTGAGCTTGGAGCATTGGAGGGTCAGCTACGGGGAGGAGGATCACTTGGGGCATTGGAGTGTCAGCTGGGGAGAGGAGGATCAGGCATTCGGAAGTGAGCTTGGGACATCGGAAGGTCAGCTGGGGGGAGGAGGATTGCTTGGGGCATTGGAGTGTCAGCTGGGGAGAGGAGGATCAGGCATTCGGAAGTGAGCTTGGAGCATTGGAGGGTCAGCTGGGGGGAGGAGGATCAGGCATTCGGAAGTGAGCTTGAAGCATTGGAGGGTCAGCCGGAGGAAGGAGGATCAAGCATCTGGTGGGCTGCTCTCCTCCTGCAGGGAGGATGGTTTGCAGAGCCCTGTGTCTGCCTAGCTCAGCAGCTGGGGGAAAGGCACCCAGGATTGCCTAGAAGGACAGGAGGGGTGGTGCAGGCACTGATGTTTTGTGCACAGGAGCATGCGGCATACAGTATGTAAAGGCATCATTGCATGCCATGTCACTTGGTGGGGGGGACAGGAAGAACACTACCAGTGGTAGGATGGTGCTGCAACACCTGCAGACCCCACAGCTGACTAGCTGGGATTACCAGTCCGGAATACTAGATCCAGTCCCCGACCGGGATTGGGGAGACCCCATTGACCCTATGTGGAGGGCAAGTCCTAGGGGTACCGACTGGTAGGTAAGTTCCACTGGATGTAGGGGTGATGCGGCTAGGGTGACCAGGACAGTGTGGGGCAATCCAGTAGAGAGGAAGGAGAAATAGATAATAAAAAAAAGATATACTACACCAGACTTGCAGCAACAAAACAGGATTTTACATCCTGCGTGTCAGTTAGACACCCACTAAACCAGGTTTCTTTGGTCTAGGATGCGCCAGTGCTGGAGCCTTTTGCAAGGTGCGTACAAACAATTTTTGCTGCAAGCTGCTGCAAAGGATGTCTGAGTGTTGCAACTGTGTACCTGATTAGCAAATGGGGAGCAGTTCCGGCACTTGGGATTTGGTGCCGCTGTGGCAATGCATGGGATTGCCACAGGGAATGACAGAGGCACTGTGTCAACCTTTGAAAAGCTGGCACTAGCTGTCTACCCTGACCCTGAATTTTATTTGAACTGCTCATGAACCATATTTATCACTTTATTTAAATTGTTTCTCTAGGAAAGGCATACTGAGCTGAAAACTTTTTTTCCAGGTACATCTGAGGGAGGGTTGTTACAGGGGAGTAAGAAAAAAAAAACAACATAATATAATACAATAGCATACAAAAAGATAAAATTGTTACATGTGTAATAAGGCTATTTAAGACAGCGCAAGGAAGATTATGGCCCAGATATTCAAAAGGGTTGCTCCATGCGCAACAGGGTTGCGCATGCGCAAGTCCTACATTGCGCCATTCTGCGATATTCAGCAGGAGGCAGTTGCTCCACTGGCAACAGGTTGCGCAAAAGAGCAATGCAAATGAATGCATGCTCAACAGGAGGGGGAGGAACCATGCATAACCTGCGCAACCTGATATTCAGTCGGGTTGTGCAGAGTTGTGCATGCGCAACCCCCAACCTGCGCCTGCACAACCTTGAGCCAAAAAAAAAAGGATCAAGTTGAGGGCCACCCACAGGTGAGCTGCTGTATTGCAGGGCGCAACACAGCAGCTGCCACCCCTGGCTGGCCCCCAACTCGGTCCCTGTGCCCCCCCACCAGCCCGATCGCGGGCATCACAGTTACATCGAAACCCCCCTAATATCATCTCCTACTAGCCCGATCGTGGCAGTACAAGTACATGAACCCCCCCACACACATCTCCTATAGCCCGATCGCGGGCAGTACACGTACATGAACCCTCCCCACACACATCTCCACAGCCCGATCGCGGGCAGAACCTGTATGAACCCCAGTGCCCGATCGCTGGCAGAATGTAACCCTCCCCAACTCGAATAACTCCCTGGTGGTCCAGTGGACATAAAGCCCGATCGCGGGCAGAATGTCACAGACAACCCCCAAACATCTCCTGGTGTCTAGTGTCCCCCACCACCCACGAAGCCCCTCCACCTCCCCCAGCGGCGGGCGACAGCATCCCACCCGCCTGCCGCCCGCCCGCCCGCCGACTGACTGTCCGGTGGGCTGCCGCCCGTGGTGCAGAGCTACAGCCAATGGGCGTGCAGCCCATACCGTACAGCGATAGTCCAGATTTGTGAATGATCATTCACAAATCTGACTGTCAGGACGAGCGGGCTGCACGTTCATTGGCTGTAGCTCGCATCAATGGGCGCAGCTTACCGGACAGTCAGTCGGGGCGGTGGCGGGCGGCAGGCGGTGGATGCTGTCGCCTCGCCGGCCGCGGGGGGAGCGGGTGGAGGGGTTCGGGGTGGGTGGGAGGACACTAGACACCAGGGAGATGTTTGGGGGTTAGCTAGACATTCTGCCCGCGGATCGGGTTTACGGTCCACTGGACCACCAGGGAGTTATCTCGAGTTGGGGAGGGTTACATCTGCCCGCGATCGGGCACTGGGGTCATACAGGTTCTGCCCGCGATCGGCTGTGGAGATGTGTGGGGGCAACATGACGTGTTCTGCCCGCTGACCGGGCTGTGGAGATGTGTGGGGTGTCATGTAACTGTGATGCCCGCGATCGGGTTGCAGTATCGGGTCCCCGACGGCTGCTGCCTGGCAGGGTGGCCAGGAGCAAGTCCTCGGATCGGCGCACCTACATGCAAATGGCATGCAAATGGGGCCTATAAATAGATGCAAATGGCCCCCTGCGCCTTTGCATAAATTATGGCCCCATTTGCATGTCACCTTTGAATATCGGAAATTGCCATGGCCTAATGGTACTGGAGCCACCGCAAGTTTAATGCTCAACTCTGGCAACTTGCGGTAGCGCAGAAGTTCCACTGCGCTTACGCGCAAGTGTTGTGGTTTGGTGATATTCAAAGGAGTTGCCCAACAGTGCAACTCCTTTGAATATCACCCCGGCCACACCCCTGCGCAACTATTTTGAGCAGCGCAGGGGCTTGCGCCTCAGACTGGAGCAGTTTGAATATCTGGGCCCATGAGTTTATGATCAGGGTATGTGGTGGCAGGCAAAATACTCTGGGCAGAGTGGGGAACCAGCAAGGGAAAATAGTAAATGGTAAGCTTTGAACAAGTTATTTTCCAAATTTGGTGATTTTCTAGGAGGAAGGGGAAAGGTAAGGAAGTGAAGGTGGAGCAGCTGGTAGCTGACAAATTAGAGCAGAGAAGACAGTATAGCCTAGATGTTAGAGTAGCAAGCTGTGAATGAGTATGGTACATCCAGCAGACCTGGATTGTATTCCCACAACCTCCACTTGCATACTGTATAACCTTGAGCAAGTCACTTAACCTCCCCAGCGCTCCCATTCAACCCTGATTACAGGTCTTCTGCCTAGTGGGCCTTATCCAGTTGCCAAACAATAGCAAAAAACAAAAAAGGGAGGATGTGGGAGAGAAGAAAAAGGAAACGGGAGTTATGAGAGAAAGAGGTTTTATTTGAAATCTATTTTACCAGGTAAGCAAGCAAAATCCAAGAAGGGCTCATTTTTAATTGTGAACTAAAAGAAGGAAATCCATAGATGAAAAACCAGTAGAAATAATTTTTTTTTTATTTATGATTTTGTTTACTGGGTAAGTGCACTGATCTGAGGGACCATTTTCAGGCACGACTCGGGCCATGTCACAGGGGGTTTCAAGCATAGAGAGTGGCGTAGCCAGCCTTTGGCACAGGCAGCCTGTGCCATGTCAGAGGCTGACTTTTGGAATCGCAGGCAGTGTAATGCATGTCGCAAGGTGTGACTTGCACCATTGGGTTTGGCGCAAGTTACCTTGCGACATGCGTAACCCATCTTGGAATTGGGCCCATAATCTCTAATTGTACACTGCAGTCACTAAACATTTTAGTCTAATAAGCATCTTGCTCTGTGCTGTATATTAGAATGTAATCCAGTCTACCCGTTGCTGACCAGGAAAATTCTAAATTGGAAGAGCATCTCTGACGGATTGCAATGTTGGCAGACAGGGGTGCCAGAAGATTGAAATAGATGGGGGTGCTGAAAATTGGAAGGGCATTTGTTAGTATATACAGGTCATTTTTTACAAACCATTTTTTGATATACACCATAATACAACAGTATAAGATACTGTCAACCACAGAGATTAAGTATTACCAGTGGCAGCCATTCTAATGTCTTGAGCCATTAATTGCGATTACTGTATAGTTATAAAATCTGCTTTTAAGTATGTGAGATAGTTAAAAATATACTAATTATGAATGCAATGCATCTTTTGCAAAAAAATTAAATTTATGTTGATTAACAAATGCTGCTGCTTTAAGTGAACAAACCCCTAACATAATTTCACAGAAAAAAATATGCAGAAATGGGAAGTACCAGATTTTAAAAGTGTGAAATTATTACCATTCATGTGTTATTCAGACTTTCTAACACAAGAAGCATTACTCCACTGAAAACAGGGCTCTGTATCTGAACTGGACAATCTATCTGTCTGTCTGTCTCTACACACACACACACACACACACACACACACACACACACAAATGTGTTTAGCAAATATGAGCTACAGTATGCTTTGAACTTTTACTCTGAGCTGTGAAATGTTCATGGTGCCCCTAGTTAAGTAACATATAAAGACTTAGTGAAAATTAATACAGTAGGCCATCCTAAATCTTACCAGCAATTGCACAACATGACATTGCTGGAGGGGCATGTTTACATCATTGTACTACTTTTGTTATAACAAATGTGACTTCTTTTAGATTCAGATAGAAAGACTGTATTTTTCTTACTAGGAGGCAGTATAGTGTAGTGGTTAAGAGCACTGATCTACAAAGCTAGAGACCTGGGTTTGAATCCCATCAGCTCACACTTGCATAGTGTGTGACCCTGAGCAAGTCACATAGCTTCCTTGTGCTCCCAGGTCGCACCTGAAACAAATTCTGAATTACTGTGCTTTTCCTGGTTAACCAAGTCCCCCCACCCTCTTTACTGTACATTGGCTTGCTAAATGAAGTTTGGCTATAAATCAGAGCTCTTACTTTGACATTCAGGACTTCACGTAGTGTAATAGTGTATTGAAGAAAAAAAAACATTTTGCAAGAGAAATGCTGCATGTAGCAGATACATGTCTGAACCAAAACAAAAACTGTATATTGTCTATACAAGTAGGCAGTATAGTGTTGTGGTTAAGAGCACCGAGCTGCAAACCTGGAGAGTTGGGTTTGAATCCCATCAGCCTCCACTTGCATACTGTGTGACCCTGAGCAAGTCATTTAACTTCCCTGTGCTCCCAAGTCACACCTGGAAACAAGCTCTTGCTTAGTGTGCCTTTCCTGGTTAAACAATTTCCCCCTTTCCTTTTCATATATCTGTCGGGGTTATATCAGGAAGCTGGTATGCATAAGAAAGATGGCAAATAAAGTGATATTGGAGGCAGACACATTTGAATGAAAATAAGTACATCAGATTGTGTATAAAATTAAGTGCTGCAAATATAGTTCTGTTTGTCATTCATGCTAAATAAAATATTAAACTGATTACAGGTCTTATAAAGGTGGTGATTTCCTTGTTTCACAAAGGCATTTTTTAAATCTATATTAAAATTAAGCCATCACTGGATTTCATTTTCAGTACCAACCATATGGCTTTTTAATACAGCAAAAATCATGGTGGAGGTGTCAAAAAAACACCCTTTCAGTAAGTGTATTTATTTATTAATGCACCATTCATGGCTGCATTTGTTGAGTTTTGTTTCATTCAACTTTAGAAAAACATATTGCTGCTGGGGAAATCTTTATTTAAAAAGAAACACAGGTTAAAGGGACACTGTCAACCTTTTTTGCATCATATTATTTCTAGGTAAAACCTCACATTTTATGATTGCTTACCTTCTCTAAAATGCATTGATGTTGCTGGTTGTTTAATCTGCCTTCCTGCTTATTAGAAATGAAATGAATGGGAATGTACAGATCCAGAAGCAAATGATTTGATACCGTTTAATGGACCAACATAGATGTAACAACAAGAACAAAGTGCTCTGGCTTTCAGACCAACCAGTCCTTCTTCAGAAGTGTAATGGCAGTTATTTAGAAAAACAATACTTTTAAAAGCTAGATCATGCAGAAAAAACAGAAAAAACTCCATTAGTTTAAAATACTCATTTAAAAAATACAGACGATGATGTCGGAGAAGTTTAACAGTTCCATGTTGCCTTCAGCTGGGAGGGTCCCAGGTTCAAAGGTGTATGGTGCAAAACACATACAAAGAATCCTACTGCATATAAATTTAATTGACATAGGATAACACTGCTGGAGCAGATGACTCTTAAATCAAGCTATGAGTGTCACAGTGTGTATAAGTATGTGAGTACTGAAAAACAACCCCCACCCAGATTAAAGACATACTGAGATTGTCTTAGGACTCCAAGAAGTTTCAATGTATGTATTATAGACAAGAAATTACCAGGAAAGCTGTCTTAAAACATCAGTGCACACTGTATGATGTGTGAAACTTAGCTGGACCTATCACCCAGCTGTACTCTCCAGCTAGATATCATGCCCCATAAACTTCAGAAATCTCTAGTGCAGTGACAGGACTTTATAAATGATAATTTTAAATATAAATTGGCAGTGTT
This sequence comes from Neoceratodus forsteri, assembly GCA_016271365.2. Classification (NCBI taxonomy): domain Eukaryota; kingdom Metazoa; phylum Chordata; order Ceratodontiformes; family Ceratodontidae; genus Neoceratodus; species Neoceratodus forsteri. The sequence continues at coordinate 1,650,344,509 of CM057450.1, forward strand.
AGTGTCAAACAAAAAACTCTTGTCAAGGACCACCAAGGAATTAAGACCATGTAGCCTGATATGTACTGATGTAAATAAATTCTCAGTGTATAACAACTTGATGTACCAGTAGTGTCTAAGGAATCTGAAAAAGAGATAAAAATGTAATTTCTCTTCTCCTCTTTACTCAAACAATACACCCTACCCCACCCCACATCCCCATAATGCGGGGGGGGGGAGATAACTAGCTTTAAGGAGATACACACACACACACACACACACACACACCTAATGAACCTTCATTCACATCAGTCACTGCAATTGTTCCCCAAAGGAATTCAACTTGTCATCAAATCCCAAGTAAAAGGGATCATGTATCCTAATACCTACAGAGCAAAAATGTGTCACTATTTAACCTTACTCCTATCTGTGTAGTAACATTTCCAAGGATTCTGGATAGAACCACAATGACATAAAACTGCCACCCTCCCCAGGGTAAGGTAACTAAAAGTAAATATTAAGCATGTCTGTAAGACCAGAGGTCTAACATACCTACATTTCCACAAATCACTATAATACTAGCCTAATGTAAAAAGATCTGTCCAGGACCCCCATACAAATGAGATCTCGCACCCCAATATGTTCAGAGTTAAAAAAATATGTGACCGTCTATGATAACACTCCTGTATGTACAGTAACAGGCTAGGTAATCTGAATATGGTGCAATGGAATCAATCCCACTCCCGGGTGAAGGTAAAAAGTAAGGAGGAATTACTATTCATTATGTGTGTGAAGTTAAGAGCAGTAACACACTGTAACTCCATGTGTCTAAATGGAAACCTACCTCAATGTGACAGCAAGTCCCACACCTGCTATATTCACATGCCTCACAACACATACCCATACACATACACTCATACACACACACACACCCACATCCCACACATGCTGAAGTCCTATAATATACCCATCTGAAGAAGAAGAGGTCTGTGGATGTCAATTTCTGTAATGTCCCATGAAACCCAGATCAATGTTTATCCCATCTGCTACCATATTGAGATGTAAAAAATAAATTTAATCTCAAAAGCTCATCTCTGCTGTGTGTTTTTGAGATTTCCTTTTAAGATCATTACTGACATATCCAAAATTGAGCGGTCAGGCTGAGAGATGTGGTGCCCCACTGGTTTTTCAGTTTTCTTTGTTTTAATAGTATGTCTGTGCTAGTTCATCCTAGTGCGGAGCTGTTGGCTTATCTCTCCAATATAACCTGTTTGTGGACATCTCTTGTACTGAATGAAATAAGCAACATGTGATGTGCATGTATAACTCCCATGCTCCTTGAATTGTCTGTTTTGTGATGTAACCACAGTCCGAGGTGGAAATGAGCTCACAAGTCTTACAAGTGCGTTGGTAGTAGGGTCGTGTGCCATTGTGTGACATGGCATTCTGTTCTGGTGAAAGTTTGCTCTTAATAATCAGGCTGGCTAAATTTGGTGGTTGTTTAAAAGAGTAGTGGTTGTTGCTTAAAAATACAATTAAGGGTTTAATTCTCACTAAATATTGGGTGGAGTTCTTTAATAATCTTACGCAGAAGTTCAAGGTCTGGATGATATGTGACTACTAAGGGTATTCTGTCTGTAGCTGTCTTTTCTTTATATTGAATTAGTTGTTGTCTTGGTACTTGCGTTGCACATTCTGTTATCCTGTGAATTTCTCTGAAAGAGTGTCCCTGCTCAATAAAGGCATTTTTTAAAATAGCCAAATATGTATCTCTGTCATCCTCATTTGAACAAATACATTGACATCAGAGTGCTTGACTGTACATGACAGATTTTTTTGTGTGGTTTGGGCAATTACTTTTCTTGTGTAGGTATCTCTGTCTGCCTTTTGGCTTCCTTTAAATACATGTATGGAAGGTTCCATCCTTAATGGTGATTGTGGTCATACCTCTCAACTGTACCACATTACGAGGAACGTTCCTCATTTTACTTCAGAAAAGCTCCCTGTTCCACATTGTGAGGACTTGTTCCACATTCAGTATTAACATTTTGAAGCAAAAATCTATAGTAAATGATGCAAAACATATATTATTCAATTAATTAAAGACTTTCTGAACATAAATGCAAATATTTTAACAGTGTTCTAAGCCTCCTAGGTAAAGATTTGATTAAGTGTTCCACATTTTGCTCATTTGTTCCACATTTTGAGAGGCAATGTTCCACATTTGGGGGACAAAAGGTTGAGAGGTATGATTGTGGTGTCCAGAAAATTAACATTGATGGTAGAATACTCCAGGGTAAGCTTTATGGTTGGGTGGAGCTTATTAAGTTCTTGATAAAAATCTTTGAGTGCATCTGTGCCCTCCATCCAGATAATAAACAAATCATCAACGTAACAGAAATAAGCTAGTGGCTTATGGGGACAGTGCCTTAAAAAATCCTCCTCCAAGTCTGCCATAAAGAGGTTAGCATACTGTGGTGCCATTATGGTGCCCATTGCTGTTCCCATAGTTTGAACATAATGTTTACCATTGAAGTTGAAGTTGTTATGTGTCAAAATGAATTCCATAAGTTCTCCCACCACTTCAGGGTTGATGTTTTGTTCCGGTCCTTTCTCCTGTATGTATTTAAGGCATGCTGTAATGCCAACTGTGTGTGGAATATTAGTGTAGAGGGATGTTACATCCATTGCCACTAAAATGGTATCAGGTGGTAAATGTGGGAATGTACAGTTATACACAGCCTTGTTTTACTCCAAATTGTTTACTTAAGCTTATTGCATACTTCCTGAACATTAGAAACACCCTCAAACAGTACAGCCACTTGTGGCACAATAGTTGCATCTACTCTCACTGCTAGATAGTATTGGGGTGTTCCTGAGTCCAGGAAAGATGCAGCTGTAGCTGGTGAAGAAATGTAAACAAATATGTTTTGGTGTGGTAACATCAGTATGGTTGACACTCAGTTTTTTACTTTTTAAAAGGAAAAAGGAGTCTGAATCAAACAACAAGCTACATCAGCAGTCTCTATAGAATGAGAACAATCATAAAATGTGTTTTATAAACTAGGGACACTTTGAGGCCAAATGGGGTTGCCAGTGTCCCTTTAACAGTTGAGAAAGCAAATGAAAATGAAGCAGTCACCTGTTAACAATAGCTGTGTTTACATGGCTGACTTTGCTCCTTCTGGGGAATGTTGCAACCCTGCCCCAATACAAAAGACACCCAACATCTGCATCTACACAGTCCCTCTCAGTGCCGGTACAAGATGTGTTGGAGAGGGGCTGCAGGTCAAGGGGCGGTCTGCTGCTAAAAGGGAAAAGACTCCCCCAGGAAGTGGCACATGGGAGCTGGGTGCAGTCTGTCCACATGGCCACTTAAACTACTCACTTCCAAATGCATTCCCAGACTTTCTGAGATGGCAGAGTGCATCAGGGACTGGCTTACCATGATCCGTTAAGTGTCCACATGGTGGCATTTGTACTGCAGCAACCCGAGAGCTCAGGTTGCTGCAGTGCAAATGCTGCCATGTAAACACAGCTAAAGTGCTGGACTGCTTTGAAGGCTATTAAGAAGAATTAGCAACTGACTGATTAATTATGGTCATACAACTGTCCTCCAGCCAGACAACATTAAAGGTATAATAACTCAGTATCTGGTGTTAAATTAGGCATGAAAAGATATAAACCATATATGAACATACGAATGTGCCAGCAGAAACAGACCACCCGGTCTATCTAAGTCTGCCCAAGTGTGCAGCTAGCACCCCTAGTTTGCAGCTGCCCCAACCCCCTCCCATTTGTCATCCCACTTCCACCCCCACCTCCCCCAACCTCACTGTTCCCTGTTCCAGTCCCATGCCCTTTTGAAACTGTTCACAGATTTACATGATACCACCCATTCTGGTAGGACGCTCCATTTTGCTACCACCCTCTCTATGGAATAGTGTCTCCTCATTTCCTTTCTAAATCTTCCCCCTCTATTCTTAGCGCATGCCCCCGGTGACCCCGCTCCTTAACTTAAAGTCCCCATCTGCCCCATCCTTATTGATTCCCTTCAGATACTTGAATGTCTCTATCATGTCCTCCCTGTCCCTTCTATCCTCCAGGATGTACATATTCAGGTCTCTCAGCCTGCTGTCATAGCCTGTCCCTTCCATTCCACATATCATCTTTGTTGCTGTCCTCTGCACCCCCTCCAGTAGCCTGATATCACGCTTTAGGTATGGCCTCCAAAACTGCACACAATACTCTAAGTGCGGCCTTACCAGTGACTTGTAGAGGGGCAAGATCACCTCTCTTTGCCTGGATGAAAAAACCCTCACTATGCACCCCAGCATTTTGTTCACTTTTGAAGCTGCTCTCCTGCACTGGGCAGGTTTGTCCATGGTTCTTGTTATCATTACCCCTAGGTTCTTCTCCTCCTCAGTGATCCCCAGCTTAACCTCTCCCAGCCAGTTTTCTCTCCTTGGGTTCTTCACCTCAAAGTGCATAACCTTACACTTCTTTGCATTGAACCCCAGCTGCCACCTCTCTGACCACTCCTCTAGCTTGCTTAGGTCCCCCTGCAGCTGCTTCCATCCCTCCTCTCCATTCCCCACTGCTCCAATTTTGGTGTCATCAGCGAACAGACTTATCTTGCTCACCACCCCATGTGCAATGTCTGATATGAAAAGTCCGAACAATACTGGCCCCAACACAGAGCCCTGTGGCACCCCACTCATCACAGTCCTTGGAATTGAGAGCTCCCCTCTCACCACCACCCGTTGTAGCCTCCCACTGAGCCAGCTTGTAATCCAGTTCATCATTTTTGCCCCTGCCCCTACACCAGCTAGCTTCCCCTTAAGCCACCCATGAGGCACAGAATCGAAGGCCTTGCTGAAGTCCAAGTAAAGAACATCCACTGAATGACACTTATCCAGCTCACCTGTCACCCAGTCATAATATTGTATCAGGTTGGTTTGACAAGACTTCCCTGAAACAAGCCCATGCTGCCTCACATCCTGGAGGCCATTGTCCTCCAGGTACGACACCAGTCTTTCCTTTATTATTGTCTCCACGAGTTTGCACACTATGGAGGTGAGACTTACCCGGTGATAATTACCATCCCTTGGTCCACTCTTGTGTAATGGTACTACATGTGCCATCCTCCAGTCCAGTGGCACACATCCCGACTCCAGTGAGGTGACATACAGATCTGCCAGTGGCTCCTCCAACACCTCCACCATCTCCCTCAGCACCCTGGGGTGGATACCATCTGGCCCTGGTGCCTTGTCTACCTTCAGTGCCCTCAGTCCCTCTAGGACTCTACTTGCTTCAATTCTTCCATCTGTTGCCTCCTCTCGCCCTGTCCCCATCCTCCTAGCCCATGGTGGTAGCGGTCCTCCCAGCATAGTAATTTCACAAAACAGGCTGTTTGAAATGCAATAGTAGGTTAGCAGAAAGAAGGGAGTATTTCTTTAACTGCCGTAGAGGTTTGCATAATGGAAGGATACACTGAAAACTCCTAAAAGACGTGTTCCACAGAAACACCTTTTTTCAAGGGAAAGCGGGATGGCTGTAGGCTCTGCCCACACCCATAAAATTATCCTCCTGCCTTTCTCTGCTCACCAGAGAAACCTCTGCTGATGACCCTGACCCAACTAAAACAGAGGATCTTACTCTACAAGAGGCTTTTTGTTTTTGTTTAAATTAGTTTATTGGATATTTACATCACAGACATTACATTCTCAATATCTATTTTTGTAACATTTATAATTAAACATAAAAAAAGTTTAATTAACATTATAAAGCAAGTTAAAAGTTGTCTTGCAAAAGTAATGTTTTTTACCTAAACAACTTCATCATGTACTCTAAATCTGTAATTTGTCCAAAGATTTATACCACGTAACATTCTTTGAGGTTCCCTCTAACAGAACTAATATCAACTTATAATGTATGGTAAGTGCCTATTAACCACCATAATCAGCAGTTACACAGCTGTGTTATGCACTGTTTAGAATTTTAAAAGTTGTTAACCATACTTCGGAACTTCCAAACAGTGGCATAACAAAAAAGAATGCACCAGAGTTCCATAATTCTCACACATTGAATGCAAACAGTGTTTTTGACCATACACTATAAAGATGATGGCTGGAGGATTGGGTGACTAACCGTTGAAATCACTCATGGTTGCTAGGGCTACAGTAAACCTCTCGAGCTGCACTCTCGAGGTTTACCATGTTGTCCTAGCAACCACTCGAGGTGATTACAGCGTGGTTATCACCCGATCCCCAGCCATTATCCTCTATATAATTACTATTATGTTTGAAGATATAACGTAGAAATTACTATTTATACTTATTTATTATAAATCTGATTAATAACAATATAGTGAAAATGAATTAACCAAAACATTAAATATACTTTAAGCTTATATTTTCACAACGGTATCTTATCCTTAGTAGCTGCATATTCTGGGTAAAGAAAATAGAAAAGAGTGTATGTATATCTCCTTGGTTATTATTCCCTCCACTTTGTCTTCTCTATGTTACTTATATACCCCCTCTTATCCTACCCTTGTCTTTTTATGTTGCTTGCATGCATGTGCAAGAAACATAGTGCCATCATCCAAGTTTTCGGAGGTGTGGCACCTGTCTTCCAATGCAGTCAGTGTGTTTGCAGGCGCGGCCCCAGTTCCCCAATCCCTGCTGCAGCTGTCTATGACAGCAGTTGAAAATGCAGTGGTCTACAGTTGAAAGGGAGAGCTCCACTTCAGTGAGCAGAGCTCCCCCCTCCACACACACAGGCACACACGCACACTGTGTGCTCATGCGCCTTCCCCCTTCCCCCACACTGTCGGTGGCCGACTGGGTGCCCAATCCCGCCGGCCCACGCCTCCCCCAGCATCCAGGTGCCAGCATGGCAAAATTATGTTATGGCTGACAGGGTGCCCAATACCCCGTCGGCTCCAGCCCCCCCAACAGCCTTCCAGCTGCCACACTGGGAGCCCACCCCAGCGTGGCAAATGTCCCTCATCGTCGTATTAACAAAAAAACCCTGTAAATACAAAAACTGTTCCTCGGTGTTTCTCCCTGCCCCCCTCCCACAACCTGCACCCACCCACTGCGCACCCTGCCTCCCCACACCCCTCCACCCCATACTTACCTCTGGACCACAGCGCGACGATCTTCGGTGGACCGGGAACACGTCTGCACTCTTCAAAGCCGACTGCGAACTGAGGAAATGCCGGTAAGCTGTATAATGGGATAGACAGGGTTTTTTCAACTTTGTTGCATATCTCAGGCATTTTGGGGAATTTTGGGCCCAAATTTTCAACATGGGGTTTTTGGGACCCCCCCCCCCCATGAATTCTTGCACTGTCATGGCGCTAATCGAGCCAGAAGGGTGATTTCACGGTCACTGCATGAAATCGCCTTTTGGGATCAATTAACAAAATGACACTACCAGTGTTCATAAGGTGGGCTCTCAAAAAGTCTATGTTAAAAATTTGGTGAAAAAATTCCTAAAAATGACTGTTTTACAAGCATGCGTTGCGCAGTTCCTATGCACGCTCATAAGTTCATGAATTTTCAATATTTTCACTCCAGATTGTCAACATTGCCATTTTACCACACCTCATTTTGAGCAGCACAGCTGTCATTTTTCACATCTTGCCCAAAACGTGTTTCCGACCATGTAGCGCACAATGGCGCAGTCAGTGTGCGAAATCAATGTATGGGACAAATTAAGAAAATCACAGTGACACTGTTCATGAGCAGAGGTCTTAAAATGGCTATGTTGAAAATTTGGTAAAAAAATTCATAAAAATGACTGTTTTACGAGCGTGCATTGCGCAGTTCCTACGCATACTCGTAAGTTTGCGAATGTTTAATATTTGTACTCCAGATTTTCAACATTGCCATTTTACCACACCTCTTTATGAGCAGTACAGCTGTCATTTTTTACATGTCGCCCAAAATGTGTGTCCGCATGCAGCTTAATAATGGCGAGTCGGCGTCTGCAATCAATGTTTGGGACAGATTAAGAAAATCACAGTGACACTATTCATGAGCAGAGGTCTTAAAATGGCTATGTTGAAAATTTGGTGAAAAAATTCCTAAAAATGACTGTTTTACGAGCGCGTGTTGCGCAGTTCCTATGCACTCTCGTACGTTCGCAAATTTTTAATATTTGCACTCCAGATTTTCAATATTGCCATTTTACCACACCTCCTTATGAGCAGTACAGCTGTCATTTTTCACATGCCACCCAAAATGTGTTTCCATACATGTAGTGCACAATGGCGCATTCGGTGTGTGCAATCAATGTTTGGGACAGATTAAGAAAATCACAGTGACACTGTTCATGAGCAGAGATCTTAAAATGGCTATGTTGAAAATTTGGTAGGAAAATTCCCTTCAGACATTCTGCAATATTACTAATGAAGACACTGAACAGAACTGGCCCCAGGACCGATCCCTGCAGCACCCCACTGGTTGCCCTCTCTCCCTGGACTGCACACCATTTACCACCACTCTCTGCCTCCTGTCTGTTAGCCAGTTTCTAACCCAGTTTACCACCCTTTCCCCCATGCCCAGCCTACCCAGCTAGTTTATCAGCCTCCGATATGGGATGGTGTCAAAGGCTTTGCAGAAATCAAGGTAAGCGTTGTCCACTGCCCTACCCTGATTCACTTCCTTTGTCACCCAGTCAAAGAAATCAACCAGATTTATCTGACATGATGTCCCCACTGTGAATCCATGTTGTCTATGGTCCTGGGCCCTGATGGCATCTAGATACCCCACTATCCTTTCTTTAAGCAATGTCTCCATGATCTTCCCCACTAGTGAGGTGAGGCTGAATGGCCTATTGTTCCCTGCCTCCTCCTTGCTGCCAGACATGAGTAGAGGGACCACATGTGCCCTCCTCCAATTCACTCATGTTGAATGACTCAGTGAACATGGCTGCCAGAGGTACTGCTATCTCCCTTCGAAGTTCTGTTAATATCCTTGGGCGTATGCCATCTGGTTCCACCGCTTTGTCCACCTTCAATTTAGTGAGCTCCTGCAGGAATCTTTTGCCTTTGAATGTACTATTGTCCACCTCTTCATCCCCTTGGCAACTGGTGTCCTGCTGTGGCCCTTGCCCCTCCCACTCTTCTCTGAATACTGAATGGAAAGACACAGTGGATGTCTTGGGAGGAAGGCATGGAACTATCACTTCCAAATACCTAAACAGCACACACAAGCAAGCAACATTCGGCATTGACAAATGCTTGTTTGTATACTGACTCAATTTCTTGTTCAAAATGTTTCTACTTTCCTGTTAGCTTGTAGCCTGAATGCTAGAATTCTCTATATGTTTTCAAAAAGGTTCTCGGATACTTCCAAATTTGGCCATTACTTCTCTTGCTTTACACTATATTTCACCCTAAGAAAGGAAACCACTCTTGTCAGCCCAGCATCCTATTCTGTGATAGTTGGACTTTGCTTCCTTCAGCTTATTATTAACTGTTGCTGAGCTTCTAGTCCCTTGGAGTACAGTAACATTCTGTATTATGACATAGCCCCCTGCAGTTGCGTTATATCTTCTATAATCCAAAATATTGAAGAACCTGGAATATCTAACCCTGTAATGTCCTTCTTCTTCTGTTTTACTTTCCATAAAATTGCATAATCCGTGAAGTCTAAATATTGTGTATTATATTCCCAATAGTACCCTGGCACCTCCAGCAAGCATTTTGAACATCAACATCCATATGTAATATAATAATAATAATATTCTTTATTTTTAATACGCCTTTCAAATTTCAAGGCGCAGTACAAGTTAAAATGGTTTAAAACAATGCTGCACCACAATAATAAACAAACAATATTGTACAATCAAAAACTATTTTCTACATCACAGAATGCCATGCTCCATAAATGTGTCTTAAATACCTGTTTAAATCCCCCCCACGGTCATGCACTCCCTTATCCAATGGGGTAGAGAGTTCCAGAGGGTTGGGGTTATGAACATAAATGCCTGTGCCCCCAAAGATTTTAAAGAAACCCTCAGAATCTCCAGCAACCCCTCATCAGCCGAGCAGAGTGGATGCACAGGGCGGTAAGGAACCAAAAGCTATTTCAGGTAGTCAAAGCCCAGTCCGTGTAGGGCTTTATACGTCAGTAAACCAACTCTGAAGGTGATCCGCCACTGAACTGGCAGCCAGTGCAGTTCCCGCAGCAGTGGTGAGATATGGGAGGGCTGGGGAGTACCCATCAACAACCAAGCTGCGGAATTCTACACCAGCTGCAGGCAGCAGATATCAACCTCCGGTAGCCCAAAGTAGAGGGAGTTGCAATAATCCTGACACGAGGTCATAAAGGCGTGTATCAATGTAGGAAGGTCGCTGGATGGAACCAGGTGCTTGATCCTAGTGATGTTCCTCAGATGGTAAAAGGATAACTTAACGACAGCTGACACCTGAGGTCGAAGTGTCAGCCCTTTGTCTAGTATCATCCCAAGGTCTCGCACCTGTTCAGAGGTATGGAGCTTGGAATTCCCCAGGAATATTCCTGAGGATTGACCTGCCCCCAACCCCCCATCCAGTGACCTAGATCCACAACCATCACCTCAGTCTTCCCAGGCTTCAACTTCAGCCAGCTGGACTTCATCCAATCTTGGATTTCAATGAGGCAGTCGTTAAATACTGAGAGTGCTCCATCCTGATCGGGCGCAAAAGGCAGGTAGAGCTGGGTATCATCAGCATAGCAGTGAAACCTCAGCCCATACCATCTTACAATGTCTCTGAGGGGCAGCATGTGCACCGCAAACAACATGAGGGACAGCACCGAGCCCAGGGGAACCCCACATGGCAGAGAGATTGATCCAGAGGAAAAAAAACCCGACACCACCCTCTGAGTTCTACCACTGAGGAATGATGTAAACCATTTGTGGACCAAACCAGAGAGCCCACAGATGAATCTCAGGCTCTCGAGCAGTACCCCATGGTCCACAGCGTCAAAAGCTGATGACAGATCAAGAAGTACCAAAATGGACCATTTTTTCTGATCTCTCGCCAACAGGAGATCATTGAGCACCTGAACCAGTGCAGCCTCGGTACTGTGCATCTTTCAGAAACCAGACTGGAGAGGTTCGTAGATGCTATGGATGGTCAAATGGTTCTCCAGCTGTACAGCCACTACTTTCTTAATAACCTTCCCCACAAAGGGAAGGTTAAAGATTGGTCTGTAGTTTGCAAGAGAGTCTGGGTCGAATGAAGCTTTCTTCAAGAAAGGTGTCACCACTGCCTCCTTCAAGAAGCAGGGATACTCACCAGAATCAAGGGAGCAGCAGACTATCTGTGCCTGAACTGGGCCGATAACATCCCAACAGCCCATAACCAGGGCTGTCAGGCCCGGATCTAAACTACAGCATGTAGGGCACATACCCTGGACAATCCACATAACATCCACGATTTCCAGACGGTCGAAGGAACTCCAGGAAAAAGGAGGAATAGTGACCAAGCATCGATCATCAGCAACTCCTATAGAGTGTGCTGAATGGGTCTCCAACCTGATGTCGGCCACCTTATCAGCAAAGAACCGAGCAAGCTCTTCACACTGCAATTGTGAAAATGCTCTTCGAACTTGCAGACAGGCTGGGTTGCATAACCTGTCCACAGTTCAAAAAAGCTGAGCTGGTCGGTTCTGAGTGGCAGCAATCTCCCTGGACAGGAACTCTGTCTTCTTACAGGAGATTGCTGACTGATAGAGTCAATAATGCTCTAGCAGTCTAAGATGGTCGGCATCTAAGTTGTATTTCCGCCAGCATCACGCTTACCTACGTTCTGGTCACCGCAACTCACTCAAAGTCCCATCAAACCATGGAGACTGAAGGCGGAGGGAGAGAGGACATACATGGACAGGAGCAATGGAATCCAGTGCTGAGGCAGTGGTCTGATTATAGGCCAAAACCAAAACCTCCTGATCCATGCTTGCCATAGGAAATTCTGATAGATCAAGCACCGCTGCTAGACGATTAGGAGTCACATCCCGTAAAGGGCGGTACGTGACCATCTCCACAGGGGTTGGCCTATGAGGAGGGGTGTAAAAATTGAATCGCGCAGTGTAGTGGTCGGACCATCCAACAGGTTCCACCCCCACATCGGAGGCCTCGATCCCCAGGAGGAAGACCAGGTCAAGAGAATGTCTATGTTTATGAGTAGCAGAGGTAACCACCTGTGTAAGACCCAGTAAGATCATCAACTGGAGGAAGTGTTGTCCAAATTGAGAGAGTTCGTCATCTATCCAGGCATTGAAGTCACTCAGGACCATCAGCCTAGGTGACTCAAATACCAGGTTGACCACAAGCTTGGCAGGTGTGCTATGCAATCTGCTCAGAATTTTCTTTTGAATTAATTGGCATTTTAGACCTGGAGTGCCTTGGTGAGCCTCTATCCAACATTTATCTCATAACTCTTGTGAAATTTATGTGGACATATCTTGGCTCCCCTTAACCATATGTGTCTCAGAAAGTAAGATGAACATCCTGAATATATATATTATAGATTAGACACCCTCTGCTTTTCTTTTTCCCCAACCACTGATTCACCACTGTCAACATATCAGTCTGAAAGTTTATAATCTTCTCCTAGTCACTTCTTAATCCCAAGTCTTAAAGAGCAACTGATACGATCTGGCTAAAAGTAATACATTGCAGAATTAGAATAAGTATACACCCTGTACATCCCATACCAAAAATGAGATTGCTATGTAACTGCATTTTAAAGTTATTAGCCATTTTGTAACCCCGATTTCACTACCTTTAAGAAAAAAAGCCTGTGTCAGTGAAGAGCTGCTGATTATGTCATCTAGGAACCTAACAGTCTAGTATTCCCTGTCAACAAGCTTATAGGACCTGTTTCTCCAAAGTTTAAAGAGCACGTGCAATGGTTTTCACAAGTAAAACAGGCAGCACCAGTCAGTAAACTATGTGGTTTTTTTAACTTGGTCTATTAAAGCCCTCCCCCCGGAGTACTCAATTTAGTTCATTTGAAATCAATATAAATATGACTGTAGAACAGTGCTGTGCTGCTAGTATTGTTTCACAGCCATCTGTTGGACTGCCAAGGAACTGCAGGAACAACTACCAGAGCTAAAATCTCCTGTCCACTTTAATATATGCATTTCCCAAAATTCACAGCAGCCAAATCCTAAACAACAAACACAGCAGAATAATGGAGATGATTCCACAGTTCACAAACGTAAGTCAGCCAAAATGAACACATATTCTGAAATGTTAATCACATCTGAATTTTATCAGTAATGGAATGACTGTTCACCATTGCACCCACAATATACAAAAATATGCAGTTAAAATATGCATTTCCCATAATGCACAGCAGCCAAATCACAAACAGCAATCACAGCAGGATAATGGAGATGATTCCACAGTTCACAAACGTAGGTCAGCTAAAATGAACACATATTCTGAAATGTTGATCACATCTACATGTAATCAGTAATTGAATGACTGTTCACCATTGGACTTACAATATACAATTTGCAGTTAAGTATATGCATTTCCCATAAAACACAGTGGCCAAATTCAACACAGCAGAAAAACAGAGAGTATTCCATCTGTGTCTGTATTTGTGTTTTATTGTGCTTGCTAACATAGGATGTCATGTTACAATCTCGAATCAAGCAAACCCCCAGTTTCTGCACTTGCCATTTTTACAAGCACATTAAACCACTCCAGAGCATGGTTCTACTGTGGAATTAAGGTTGTTACAAAGCCTGACTCTCATATAGTTTTCATAGCAATGGTTTTTGAATGGTGCTGGCTGTTTTACATGTGAAAACCATTGCACATGAACTTTACCATTTTGGAGAAATGGGTCCTATAAGCTTGCTGACTGGGAATACCTAGACTGTGAGGTCCCTAGATGACATCTTCAGCAGCTCTTCACTGAAACAGGCTTTTTTTTTTTGGTCATGTAGTGAAATCAGGGTTACAAAATGGCTAATATATTTAAAATGAAGTAACACAGAAATCTAGTTTTTGGTATGAGATTTGTTGGAGGTATGCTTATTTGGATTCTGCAATGTAGCACTTTTGGCATCAGCGGTTCTTTAACTGCAAATACTTATAATGGTCTGCTCTTGGTAAACCGTATTCAATCTATAGCTGAGCAAAATACTTTATATGTGTTCTAGAACTAAGTTGCTGAAGGGTACAAATTATTTTGCATTTACAGCCCTCCCACGTAATAGGTTCCTAACTATTGTCAATTTAGTATTCTGTCAAAGGGGTTCATGAAATCTTAATTAGTGGTGGGTGAAGTTTGTAAACTTCACTTTGCAGAGAATTTCACAAATTCAAATTTTACCAGTTTTGTGAAATTCTCCACAAAGGCAAATTTGTACTTCACTTTAAAGGAGAACTTTGTAAATGGTGGAAATGTGAACTTCACCCATGAATTAAGGGTCTAAGGTGAAGATTACAAGGATTCATGGGATTAGAGGCCATATGGTGCTGCAATGAGCAATATTGCCATGCATAGGCTGAATTCAGTGCATTGTGAGGATGAGAGAGCTGGTGTTAGGTGTACTCTGTATCTTTGTGCCTCAAAAGATTTCTGAAGACTTTGAAATGCACATGTTTTTCTAACTAATCACTCCTTTCAGTCTCTACTGTGCCTTGTGCTCCTAGATTACCAATGATTTGTGTTTTTTTTTTTTGTGATTTAGCTAGTTTAAAGTTGTAGTTTAGTCCCCTATATTCTAGTGAGGCAGTGTTGTGGAGGGAAGGGAGATTAGCTGCAGCAATTTCAAGCAAGAACAAACTCTGATCAGAGCCAACATGGGTGCTATGCTGCTTTAAATGGACATTGTTCACTTAAAATGATCAAAGTTGTGACTGTGCAATGGAAAATTTCAAAACATGCTCATAACATTGTTGTTTTGCAATATGTGTACTTGAAATTTCAACATAGCCTTCTTATGACCCCACTTCATGAACAAGGGTGGAGAAAAATGTCAAAACCTGCCCAAAAGGTGATTTCATGCAGCAACAACATCATTAGAGTGGAAGCAGGGAGGAAGCAAGAAACTATAGGCTGGTCAGCTTCACCTCAGTCATGGGGAAGATTATGGAGATGCTGCTTAAGGAAAGGATTGTGGAACACTTGGAATCCATCACACAGCATTGGATCTGAGGCAGCATGGATTCATAGCAGGACAGTCTTGTCAAACAAATCTAATAGCCATTTTTGACTGGGTGATGAAGGGGGTGGATTGGGGGAGTGGTGGATGTCACCTACCTTGATTTCAGCAAGGCCTTCAACACTGTTCCTCATAAAAGACTGGTTAACAGATTGGATAGTCTTGGTGTGGGCCACAAGGTGGGAAACTGGGTTAGAAACTGGTTGAGGGACAGAAAGCAAAGGGTGGTGGTGGTAAATGGGATCAAATCTGAGGAAAGGGGTGGTAACTAATGGGGTGCCTCAAGGATCAGTCCTAGGGTCAGTCCTTTTTAATGTCTTCATTAGTGACAGGGCTGAAGGGTTAGAAGGGAAAGTTTGCCTATTTGTAGATGACACCAAGATCTGCAACAGGGCAGATACTCCAGATGGGATCGAGAGAATGAGGAAGGACATAGGCAAGCTGGAAGAATGGTCCAAAGTGTGGCAACTAAAATTTAATGAAAAGAAGTGCAAAATCATGCACCTGGGGCACAGGAACCCTGCAGAGAATTACAGGATGGGAGGGAGGTGTTTAAGGTCACCAAGGAAGAAAGGGATTTAGATATAATCATCTCAGATGACTTAAAGGTGGCCAGACAGTGTACAAAGGCTGTGGTGAGGGCCAGTGCCATGTTGGAGTGCATGCGAAGGGTATCACTAGCAGAAGGAGGGTGGTGGTGATGCCACTGTACAAAATACTGGTGAGACCTCATCTGGAGTATGGTGTGCAGTTCTGGAGGCCACATCTTCATAAGAACATAGACAAAGTGGAGGTGGTTCAGAGAAGGGCGACTAAGATGGTGCAAGGCTTTCACCAGAAGACATATGAGGAGAGATTAAGATACCTCAATATGTATACACTAGAAGAGAGACAGGAGTGGGGAGATATAATAGAAACCTTCAAGTATCTTAAGGGCATAAACAAAGTGCAAGTGAGTGATATCTTACAGTATACAGTATAAGGGATGTACAAGGATGAAGGGGCACGATATGAGATTGGAGTGAGAAGGATAAAGGAGAATGTGAGGAAGTTTTACTTCTTAGAAAGGGTGGTGGATGCATGGAACAGCCTACTCCAGGAGGTGGTGGGAGCTAGCACAGTGGGGGATTCAAGCACACATGGGATAGGCACAAGGGAACCCTAGAGGTGGGAAGGAAAGGCTAAAGCCAATGACCAAGTAAGGCCAGCAGCCACTGGTGCAGGTAGGGAATATGGGCAGACTGGGTGGGTCTAGCAGTCCTTATCTGCCATCAATTTCTATGTTTCTGTGTTTCTATTACACGCCACAGGTGCAAAAACACATTTTGGTCAGGACGCTTATAACATTACCATTTTTAAATATTTTGACCCCAAATATTCAATGTACTGTAGCCTTTTTTATGGCCTCACATCATGAACAAGGGTGTGAACATTTTTCTAAACCTGCCCAAAAGGTGATTTTGTGCAGTGACAATGTCATTCCATGCCACAGGTGTGAAAACACATTTTGCCCAGGATTTGAAAAACGACAATTGTCGGTGGGGTAATGTGAAGAAATGGCTTTTCTGAAAATGTGGGGTCAAAACAGTGAAAACTGCCAAAGTTGTGAGCGTGTGTTACAAAATTTCAATGTACACTCATAACTTTGCCATTTTTAAATATTTTCACCCCAAATTTTCAACACAGACACCTGATGAACAAGGTCAGTAAAAATTTTCAAATCCTGCCTAAAAGGCAATTTCAGCAATGGCCATGAAAATGCCTTTTGGGCCTAATTTGCATAATTCCACCATAACTGATTATGAGGTGGGGTCCCACAAAGGCCATGTCGAAAATGTGAGGTCAAAATATGCAAAACTGCCTAAGTTATGCAGCAAAGTTAAACCACATTGAAATATATTGAACCACACTTACCTTAGTTTCTCAGATCGCAGTTGCCGGTTCGAGCAGCAAGAAGTGTCTTCTATAGCAGAGTGGTTCATTGCCATGTGACCTGTTCAGGTGAGTGAATGAATGAGGGTGTGTGGGGTTTGTACTAAGGGTGTGGGGTGGTGACTGCTGAGTGGGAGGTCAGGGTGGGAGGGGCCAGACCAGTGAGGGATCATTTTCTTTTTTACAGGTTTATGAAAAAACCCATTGAGGGACAGTTTTCTTTATTACAGGTCCCATATAGGGATGGTGATCAGAGAAGTGGGGTGCTACTAGATACCAGGGAAACATTATAGGGAACAGGGATTGGAGGGTGGGGGTGCCACTAGATAACAGGGAAAACATTATAGTGGATGGGGATGGGAGGGTGCAGAGGGTGGGGACTGCCATTAGACACCAGGGAAAACATAAGGGAATGGGGATTGGAGGGTGGGGCTGCCACTAGACACCACGGAAAACATTACATAAGCAGGGGGCCAGCGATCAGATGGCAGAGCAGACACAACTCTCTTTTTTTTATTTCTTTTTTAATATATTTTCAGCTGTAATAGGTAAATAAAAGGAAAAGGGGATTAGAGGGTGGGGAGCCACTAGACACCAGGGAAACATTATATAAGCAGACAGATGGTGATTGGATAGCGGGGCATACATGGATCTCTCTTTTTTTTATTACACCTTGAAAACATTACATAAGCATGGGGCCGGCGATCAGACAGTGGAGCAGACATGGCTCTCTAATTTTTTAATTTTTTATATATATTTTCAGCTGTAATGGGGAACCAGAAGGGAAAGAGGATCAGAGGTTGGGGGGCCATTAGACACCAGAGAAACATTATATAAGCAGGGGGCTGGTGATCAGACAGTGGGGCACACAAAAATCTTTCTTTCTTTTTTTATTTTGAGGGTGGGGGGGTGCCACTAGACACCAGGGAAACATTACATAAGCATGGGCTGATAATTGTATAGTGGAACAGACACAGCTGTCTCTTTGTTTTTTTTTTTTAATATATTTTAGGCCATAATGGAGAACTGGAAGGGAAAGGTGATCAGAGGGTGGAGGGTTACTTGACACCAGGGGGACATTATATAAGCAGGGAGCCAGTGATCAGACAGTGGGGCACATACAGATCTCTCTTTTTTTTTTTCAGTTGCAACAGGGAACTAAAAGTAAACCAGAAGTGATGGGCACCAACAAAATAGTATGATAGCAGAGGGGAAGGGCAAAACACAAATGAACAGCACTGAAGTAGTGGAGTGATTGTGCTTCAACTCCAAAATGTCATGCTTCATTCAGAATCTGGTGACAAGATTCCAGAGCTCCCTTCTCTCTCGTTCTGTTATAGCAACACGTCATGCATCGCTCCACTATGCAGCAATAAGAAGTCAGGGCAGACAGCCTTTTCTGACTTCACAGCACTGTCATAGTCAATGTTTTGTGTGAAATTTTGTTCCTGTTTTCTGTGGTTTGTTATTTTAGTTTAGTAGAACAATCAGGTGTGTTCACTGAGTTATTATTTCACTGTTGTTGGACTATCTTGATTTCATTTTTGTTTCTTGCTAAAAGTTAGCTTTTTTCATGTACATAGTAACATTGGAGTAATTACCTGATTTGTTGTGTCTTGCATGTGTCCCCCAGGCCCCAACTCCCCCCAGTGCCTTAAATCCCTGCTGTTTTTTGTCTGTGTAACCCCCCCCAAAAAAACAACATTTGTGATATTGCTGTTGTTTACTATCTGTGTACCTCAGTAAACTCTTTTAAAGTGTTATGTAGTTCTGCATGTGTCCCCCTAGTCCTTTGAATCCCTGTGTATTGTTCTTGAAAAAATCTGTAGTGCTGCTGTTGCTTACTGTCTGTGTACCTCAGTAAAGACTTATAAATTGCTGTGTTGTGTTCCTAAATCTACCACAAAATGCCTGTAAAGAGATGCCCCACTAAATGAGTTTCTGGAAGTGCTGATCCCTCCAAGAAGAGTGTAGTTTCTGTGGTTCTGAAGGGTACCATAACCATTTGTGACACAGGTTCATCAGGGGCCATTATTGCTGGTAGGACTTGACAAGGAGTAGTTGCTGCAAGTGGGGACATCAGTGTGGGCAAACGTTCTCATCACAGTCTGTGGCATCAGTGCTGGTGGGTGCTGGTGCCGGCAGTGCAGTCAGTGTAGGCAGGGACAACAGGAGCAGTCCAGGAACCCCAAAAATGTTTCCCCTGTGAATGAGGTTGAGCATGAGTACCTGGAGGTGGTTGATGTTCCCAAAACCATCATAGATGAGCCTAAGCAGCAAGGCTCACACTGTGGTGTGGAAGATCTGAGTGTTTCTTCAAGCAGGGCCAGGGAGTCAGATGCTGCTGAGAAGGAAATACAGGGTGGCAAAAGTGATGATGATTATGATGTTGAGGATGAGGACAGATCTCAGGAGGTTAGCAGCCTAGGTGAGGATGTGGATGTTGATCTTGACCCTCTATGGGAACCAGAGAAAAAGAAAATTAAGGGCCAAGGAATCAGTAAAGTCTGCCTCCCAGTCCTCCAGCTGTTGTCTCTGTTGAGCCAACAATAATAACAGAGGATGAATCAACAGTTGCAACAGTGCAGAAATCATACCCAAAAACACCCATTTCTAGCCCTCCTATGTCCCAGTACACTGTCCACTGCCATGTGAAAATAAGGGCTACCAAATCCCTAGCTTGTGATGTGTACATTCTTGACCCGGTAAATGAAACAGTGGCTATCTGTCAGCTATGCCAAGCATGTGTGAGCTGTGGGGAAAAGGGTAGCCACCTCGGAACTGGAGGCCAACACACACATCTGAAATTCAGGCACCTGCTACACTGAACTCAGCACCAAAGGGGGCCCTTCTCCCTTATCAACCTCATTGAGCAAGGCATCTAAATCACAAAGTGGTGTAGTTGGTATAGAAACAGACCCAGAACAAGAGTCAGAAGTGACTGCGGAGGACTACTACAGTTATGAGGATGAAAAGTTGGTGAGATTTCCTATTGTGGGTAGAGTAGTAGCAGTCATGGTTTCAGTATTGTCAGCCAGAGTCAGTGAAGCACATCAACCCCAGCCCCTAAAAAATCCAAAATCACATCATTCATTTGTTCAGCATGTGTGAGCCCCCCCCCCAAAATTCAAACCTACCCCAACATTCATGTCACCAGTGCACAGAGCCCAGCCGTTTGGTCTCTTAAGCCCAAAACCAAAAAAGATGCAACCTGCATTGCATAGCATGTTTGAGCATCACACCAAATACCCACCCAGGTATCTAAATCACAAAGTGGCACAGGTGGCATAGAAATAGACCTAGGGTGGGACTCAGAAGTGACCACAGGGGACTACTACACACATGAGGATGAAACGTTGGTGAGATTTCCTAGTAGTATGCAAAGTGGTAGCAGTGGTGGTTTCAGTATTGTCAGCCAGAGTCAGTGAGGCACATCAACCCCAGTCCCTAAAAAATCCAAAATCACATCATTCATTCATTCAGCATCTGTGAGCTCCCCCATGTCCAAACCTACCCCACTATCCATGCAGCCAGTATGCAGAGCCCAACTGTTTGATTTCTCAAGCTCAAAACCCCAAAAGGTGCAGCCGACATTGCATAGCATGTTTGAGCATCCCACCTAACACCCACCCAGTCATGCTTTTGCATGAGAACTTAATGCAGGAACTGCAGAAATGCTGGCACTTGATCTATAGTCATGATGTAGCAGCCTGCCCAGTTTTTTACCACAATTAATGGAGAAAAGAATGTATGTAAATTGTGATTTTGTCGTACCTCACAGTAACTGAATAGCACAACAACAGTGTTGGGGCACTCTACAAATACACAACATAGTACCATGTAACGGAACCTGTTGCAGAATGCAACATATTTATTCTGGCAGTTAAAAAAAATTAAGGAAAGAGACAGCAAGACAGGCATGAAAGTTAGAAAAGACAAGACATATAGATAGGAATGTAGGAACTATAACATATAGATAGATCAGATAGCAATGTTTTAGTATTTTTCAACTTTTTGAGGGGTTCTTTTTTGGGGGGAATGAAGGCGTATAAAACTTACAAAGTTGGACAGACTATAAAGAAGATAGGAAAGATTTTGGGGGGCATTTTTAACTTTTTGGGGGTTCATTTTGGGTGGAAAATGAAGGACTATGAAACATGGAAAGAGTAAAGACTCTAATAGGATAGGACATATGCAAGAACAGGAACAAGAAGGAAAATCCTTAGTAAAACAAAGACAAAAAATCAAACAGCTCCACTACTACCACCCACATCACCACAGTGGAGCTCCTCCAGACCTGCCAGAAGCATCTTCTGATTCTCCAGGATTACTTGCATGTCCTGCTAAACCTCAGTGAGAGGTCACCCACTTCCTCCCTTGCTGAGACCAGCTCAGATGCCATTACTGTTGCTGCTTATTCTGCTGCTGATGGTGGTGGTGATGCAAGTGCTGCTCCTTCAAGGGGAGGAGAAGCTGGAAGTACAGGGGCTGCTTCTTCTTCTTATGCCTGCACAACCATGGCACATGAACTGGCCTGCTCAGACTGGCCATCATCCACATCCCCACTTGCTGCTTCATGAAGCCTCAACTCCCACTTGGCCTGGTGGTATGACTTTAAGTGGATCCTCTGCCTCCCAGTACCCACATGGGATCCCTTGATTCCTCTGTGGACCAGTTTTCCATAAACATTGAAAGTGACCACACTGTGGTCACTTGCTTCACTGTCACAGAATTAGGCTACACCCTTGGCTGTGACTGATGGACCACTTTTCTATCTCCTGATTTCCTAGCAACAGTTAATGCTTTTCTCTTTGCTTTTCTTCTTTTCCCCCCTGCCCTAGGTTAGCCACATAGCATAGCTCTTTACTGTCCCTACTAAACTTCCCACTAGTTCTCTCTCTTTTCATTCTTTTTCCATTTCCATCCATCCAGTCACTGGAATGATGCCAAACACCTGGAGAGGTGTTGTGTAAAGTGCATAAGTGCATTTTGTGCACAAAAAGCATGAAGGTTATTTTAACTAGAAATAAATGCAGCTAATAAGGCTATTTTAAATAAAAATAATTCAGAAGCCATGTAAAACAGTAATAACTTCATGATTAGTACAGTTATAAGAAATCCTTATGGTATTTTCACAACTTCACACTATAAACCTGTTACTGTATAAGGTTCTATGTATGAGAATGTGGTATACTTTATAAAAGTGCTTAATCACTGTGGATCAGAGATATAGAGAGTCAATATTTGTGGAGATATACACTGTACCTTTAACTGAACCAGGAAATCCCCTGGAACAAACAAACTTCCTTGATTTTGAAACAACATTTTCAGACATGAAACAGCATGTCCAAACATGTAAATAGAAAAGGACTCAGTCAGCTGACCTCAAAAAAGATATAAAAACCTCTTTATTGAGTTCACTTCAGTTCAGTCCAGTGGGTGTCAGCCCTGAGAGGGAGGAGAGAGGCAGACAAGCTGTTGAATGCAGATGAGAATGGTCTTAGGAACTCTAAGATCCAGGACTGCATTATATGAGAAACTACTGATGTTAAGCAGTGATTTTCTTTGCAATTTTTTTGTTTTCATTTATTATTTTTCAAACATTTGAAAAATAAATATCACATCAAGGTGTGTTTTAAACCTGTAAATTGGCCTTGTCTGAAGTGTATTCCCACGTGCTGTGACAAACTTGGTGTCAGAAGTGGGATAGTACTGGTTGTCCAGGGAAACAAGGGGGAGACCAGTACCCAGATACCAGCCCTGGTATCCAGACATAGGGGGGCAAAGAGCAGGATGGCATACTTCCAGGATCTCATGGATGCCAAGGATCTTTTGAAAGAGGAGTGGCTTACCAGTGTGCATACCAGAGCTCAGGTGAGGAGAACTGGAGAGGAGCTATTGCCTGGATTGGAGTTTGATGGAATGCTGAGGTGGACCAATGTTGGAGAGAGGCAGAGCACCACTGCCAGGTGCTGATGGTGGGTTCCCAACCAGAGGATTTCATGGTGGAGGCAGAGGACCAGGATCCATGGGTTCTAGAGGAGGAGGACCCCCTGATGAAACCTTTGTTGCCAGCCACTTTTGAGAGCCTGTTGTTGCCCATTTTTCTGGGCTGCTGCTACTTGGGGGATGATGAGATGAAGGCCCCAGGTAAGACTGTTTCAGGACATTTGCATACTGTGGTGAAGACTACAAGCAACAGGGAAGACACCATGGAGGCTGAAGGGACTTTCCCATGTTTTGAACCCCTGTGATATGGGATGAAATGATTACAAGAAATGTATAACATAAAATAAATGTCTATACTGTATGATATAAAATGAGGACCCTAGGGTCATGGAAGATCTAGGTATGGGGTGGATCCTATGATTGGGCCCCTGAGTGGAAACAATGTGTTAGAATTGGGTTAGAGCTGGGTACAACTCACCTGGAGAAAGTTGTGGTATAGGCCTATACGGCCGCCCTGATAGCTAGATGGAGGAAGCTAGAAGTCAGCATAAAACTGATGTGTATTACTTCCTCTTTTTTAATGTACTGATGAAGGTAAGATAGTGGGTGCACAGGGCTGAAACGATGCCAAGTGATGGGTATGGAGGAAGCTTGAAGTCAACATAAAACTGCTGTGTATTACTTCCTCTTTTTTAATGCACTGATGAAGGTACAATAGTGGGTGCACAGGGCTGAAATAATGCCAAGTGATGGGTATGGAGGAAGCTTGAAGTCAACATAAAACTGCTGTGTATTACTTCCTCTTTTTTAATGTAATGATGAAGGTACTATAGTGGGTGCACAGGGTTCTGAAACTATGCCAAGTAATGGGTTCTGAAATGATGCCAAGTGATGGGTTCTGAAATGATGCCAAGTGATGGGTGTTGAAACAATGCCTATAGAAGGGTGCCTGATGCTACATATGAAATGTCTGAGTTGTAGTAACCAGAGTGAAATAGTTAGGGGGTAGACAGTCACTACAGACTGAAGTTCTCTAAGAGCATAGATGGGTACTGTGCTGAACTGTATGACAGCTCCAGGGTAATGTTGTAAAAGTATTGTATTGCAGTAACTTGGTATGGTGGACTGTACTAAAAATAGCTGAATTAAGGGACCCTGGGTTAAAGCTTTCATAGTGGGTGAGAGAAAGTTTCAACCAACCCCCATTTTACTGTTTTGGTAGAATATTTATGACTGAGAGGAGGTTCTTGAAAAAACAATATAGTTTTGAGAATTGTTTTTTTTCTTAAGGAGGGAGGTGTGTGGCGGAGTTAGGCTACACCCTCAGCTGTGACTAATGGACCACTTTTCTATCTCCTTATTTCCTAGCAACAGTTAATGCTTTCTCTCTGCTTTTCTTCTTTTTCCTCCTGCCCTAGGTTGGCCACCTAGCGTAGCTCTTTACTGTCCCTACTAAACTTCCTACTAGTTCTTTCTTTTCATTATTTTTCCATTTCCATCCATCCAGTCATTGAAATGATGCTTAACACCCGGAGAGGTGTTGTGTAAAGTGCATACATGCATTTTGTGCACAAAAAGCATGACGGCTATTTTAAATAGGAATAAGTACAGTTAATAAGGCCATTTTAAATAAAAGTAATTCAGAAGCCATGTAAAACAATAATAATTTCATGATTAGTACAGTTATAAGAAATCCTTAAGGTATTTTCACAAATTCACACTATAAACCTGTTACTGTATAAGGTACTATGTATGAGAATGTGGTATACTTTATAAAAGTGGTTAGTCACTGTGGATCAGAGATAAAGAGAGTCAATATCTGTGGAAATATACACTGTACCTTTAACTGAACCAGGAAATCCCCTGGAACAAACTTCATTGGTTTTGAAACAACATGTTCAGACATGAAACAGCATGTCCAGACATGTAAATAGAAAAAGACTCAGTCAGGTGACCCCACCAAAAAGATATAAAAACCTCTTCACTGAGTTCACTTCAGTTCAGTCGAGTGGGGCTCAGCCCTGAGAGGGAGGAGAGAGGCAGACAAGTTGTTGAGTGCAAATGAGAATGGTCTTAGGAGCTCTAAGATCCAGGACTATATTATATGAGAAGCTACTGATGTTAAGTAGTGATTTTCTTTGCAATTTTTTTGTTTTCATTTATTATTTTTCTAACTTTTGAATAATAAATATCATATCAAGGTGTGTTTTAAACCTGTAAATTTACCTCGTCTGAAGTTTATTTCCACACACTGTGACAGAAGAAGGTTCACAATGGCAAGGTCTTAGGATATGTGCACTGTTAGCGGAGTGCTGCCAATGAACTGGGCTCCTCTGTGTGGGGGAGATGGTGTTGATGGTGGTGGAACGATGGGGGGGCTCAGACTGCTGCTCCTCCTCCTGACACTGTGGGGTAACACTTCTGTCCTCAGCTTAATGCCCCTGAGTCACTTAATAGTGCACTGTCTGTGTAGATTGCACATTTAAAAAGGTGAGATAGACTGCAGCATTTGCAAAAGTGCTACGAGCATGAAACATAAGGTAATTGGGAGCTGTTGGGGAACTGCCTTGTAGGCATGGCATACTTTCTAGATGCCATTCAATTATTGTAAAAAACACACTATGAAGCTGTGATACCCAAGGTCATTGAATGTGTATAGATACACTGTTCTTTTTACATGGGTGAAATAATGAATACAAGCAACCACTGAAATGATATGAAGGTGGACAAATCCCTAAGGCCAGATGGAGTGCACCTGACGGTCCTAAGAGAACTGGTGGAGGTGCTGGTAAGCCCCCTTGGCAGACCTGTTTAACACCTCTCTAGAGTCTGGAAGTGTGCCCTAGGACTGGAGAACTGCACATGTGGTGCCGCTTTATAAAAGACATTAAAGGGATGAACCAAAGAATTACAGGCCAGTCAGTCTTACCTCAATAGTGGGGAAACTGATGAAGAATATCCTGAAGGAGAGACTGGTGGACTTTTTCGAGTAAAACAGACTGCAAGATGAGAAGCAGCATGGGTTTGTGCTGGGGAGGTCCTGCCAGACTAATGTAACTGACTTTTTGACTGGGAGACCAACACAGTGGAGATAGATCAAGCGGTTGATGTCCTGTATCTGGACTTCAGCAATGCCTTTGACTCTGTACCACATAGGAGATTGGTCAGGAAGCTGGAGGATCTGCAGGTGGGAGCCAAGGTTGGTAGATGAGTCATATAGCATATGGGATCAAGGGTAAAATCTTCCTGTTTGCAGACAACATCAAGCTCTATGGGAGGGTGGACACAGAGGAGAACCAAGGGAAGACCTTTCTAGGTTAGAGAAGTGGTCTGGCATTTGGCAATTGGGTTTCAGTGCTAACAAGTGCAAAGTTATACACTTAGGAGCAAGGAATGCGGAGAACAAATACTGGCTAGGTGATGTGCAGGTCACCAAGCCTAGGACAGAATGAAGGGGAAAGTTGCTTGGGGGTGTGGGAGAACTGATTGGGGTCAGGGGGGATTTGGAAAGAGGGGGCAGGTCTCACTGTAGACACAGAGGCAACCAGCACCATTGAGCAGACAAAACAGATGTAAGATCTGTATCTGCTGGCATGTTTGTACAATCATAGACATAACAAAAGACATATGAGCGTCTGGCACTGAATGACAATATCATCACTCAGACATTTTGGATGAAGGCATGGACATGGCGACAGAATAAATGACGGTGGCTTATTCATCAGAACCACATCAACCCCCAACTCCATCTCTCTAGCCCTAAATAACTTCCTCTCTGTAAATAGTACTTGCAGCTGATCCCCCTGCATTTGTCTACTCTGCTCTGTTTCACCTGCTAGCTGCTCATATGTAATTCAGCCACCTTTGGCTAAAGCTGACACCCTAATGGGTTGCACTTATCTGTTCCCTCAAGTTTGTCAATGAATGTACTTTCATTATTGCACTTGACTGAATGTTAATTTATGTACAGTACTTTATGTAACCTGCTATGATGTTACACTGTCTTGCTTCACTGTTTAAATTGTATTAATGATGGTTGTATGTATGTAAGTTTTATGTACGTAGGTTTTCCCCTGTTACCTTTCCCCCAGGATGCACCATGAGACAAGCAAGTTGTTGTTCAGTGTGCCTTTTCTGGTGAAACTTTTCAATAAATAAATAAAACTGTTGAGTCAAAGTTCTGATCCTGTAAACTTCTGGCAAGACATGAAAGTTATTTGGCCTACACTGGCTAAAGTTGTTCTGTACTTTCTCAGACACCCCTCAACACTGATTTCAGACTTCAGAAAGATGCTTCAGTAATAACTATTAATATTGCTTTACCATATTGTTAGTCCAAGGCTCCAGGCTAGATGCTGAGAATATTGAATTTATAGCCCTTTCTCAAATTTAGCTCAGCATGCATCAACTTCAACTGTACATTTGATTATTCCTGTCTTCAACAGGTTTCATCTGCTGCTAGCTCCACTCTTATTCCTCCTGCTGCCAATTTTGTCTCCCTGGACTCCCACTGGTAATGGTAGTACCACAGTCTGGCTTACCTCCCCCAGGAGCATTGATACTACAAACCCTGCCTTCTCAACTCCTACTGAAGACAGGATAAAAACTTATACAATGTCATCACCAGCAGGTTCATTTCTAGCAGGTGTGAGATGTGCAGCTCACACAGACCTTGCCACTTAAATTAGATCTGGGATGTCACCCAAACCAGGCATAAAGGGACACCAGTGCTGTCACCAATGGCAGCACATTAGCACAGTGAGACCTCAGCCATTCTTGTGCTCACTTTTATTTAAAACAAGAATTAAAAAGTAAAATATTAAAATCCAAAACAAAAGAAATCAAAGTACCAATGGTACTAAAGGTGCCAAAAAAGGACTGTAAAGTGTAAAATAATTATGCAATAACATACAATATACTCTGTGCTTGTTGGATTCAAAACACTGATCTCTTGCCTAATAAACAAACACACATTCATTATGCCACCGTGCTGCAGGTGACTGAGTTGCAATCCCTATGGTGTAGAGGTGCGTCACAACCTGCAAAACTGACAACTGTGGATCTAATCCCAGCGGCAATATACCTTCGCAAATTGTTGTTCGTAGCTAAATTTACTTCTCATGTCATTAATTATAACTGTTGTTCTTAGCTGAGTGTACTTATATAATTTACTATGGTCACACTTTATTTTAAGTGTCAGTTTCAATGTAACTACAGGGTAGGTAATCATTAATTACATGCAACAGGGGTAATTACACTGTAGTTACAGGTTTGTTGCAGGTAACTACATTGTAAGTGCAATGCAGTTACAGTGTAGTTACTCTGTAAATACAGTGTAGTTAAGGAAACAAAGTGCTACCTTTATGATTTCATCTCCTCACAACCATGAATCACTACTCAAATAAGTTTCCATCTTACAAAAAAAGTAAATAAAAATGTTTAAGTCCCTGCCAGGATTCAAGCTATATCTACATGAATGTAAACCACTGATCCTTTGTCTGCTAAGTGAACACACATTCAGTGTGCCACTGAGCTGCAGAAAAGTGAATTGCAGTTCCTATGGTGTAGTGGTTATGTTACAAACAGATGACCGGGGATCTAATCCCAGCAAGCGATTTATCTACACAAATTGTTGTACTTAGCTGGATATACTTATATAATTTGCTATTCCAACTCCACACCACCATAAATAGCTACTCAAGTGAGTTTTCATCTTACAAAAAAGTTGAAAAAATGTCTATGCCCCTGCCAGGATTCAAACTATGTCTACCTGAATTTAAACCCCTGATCCTTTGCTTGCTATGCCTGCAATTTATCTTCACAAATTGTTGTTCTTAGCTAACTTTACTTCCCATATAATTTACTCTTCCAACTCCACATCACCATGAATCACCACCCAAGTGAGTTTCCATCTTTTAAAAAAACTGAAACTAATGTATAAATGTCTACCAGGATTTGAACCACTGATCCTGTGTCTGCTAAGTGAACACACATTCAGTGTGCCACTGAGCTGCAGGTAAGTGAGATGCACTTCCTATAGCGTAGAGGCATGTCACATCCTGCAGAACTGGGGATCTAATCCCAGCAGGCAATTCACATTCAAAAATTATTGTCCTTAGTTAATTACTTCTCATATAATTTACTATTCCAACTCCACACCATCATGAATAGCCACTCAAGTTAGTTTCCATCACAGCTTTCCCCGAGATTTCTCCCCTGAGGCTCCCGCTGCATACTTTGGTCATGAGGGCTAGGATATGAAGCAGCTCTCCCCATTCCATGTACTCTGTTTGCTGCCCAGGTACAGCTCCAGTTTCCAGTGTATAGGGGTGATGCCACTGCATGGCACTGCTTAGTACTTCCTTCCCACCCACCCCACCTCCCACCCACCCAAATGGATAACATTTATATACTGTTCTGTGTCCATTCAGAAACAATCAAATCACTTTCTCACCCCTCTGTGCAATTGCTTGGTCTGCACCTTTTGTTACCCCTCCCTTACTATCCCATTTGATTCCTCTTGAGCATCTAATAACCCCCCCTTTCTGCCTTTCACTCTCCTCTAGTCACACTAGTTCATAAACTTCAATTCATTTAGCAACCTGCCCTGACCCTACTCACTCCTACCTCCACCCATTGTGCTCTTAACCTCCCCCTCCCAATAAGACCCCCATATACTTTTATCCCCCCCTCACACAGGACTCTGTATCCCTCCAATAAATCAATATTTTTTTCTGCCCCCTGTTATCAACTACTGCATCATGGCCCTCAAAGAGCCCTGTGCAGGTCTCTTATCCTGTGGGTTATTCCTAATACTTCATGTAGTTTTCCACAGAGTTGCTGTTTACCAGGAGTATGGTCACATGACCAGCACAACCTATCTTATTTCACCACATTTCAAAACGTCCTTGTCATTGGACTCCTCCACAGAAAACACATCCATACTCTTGGATTCCATACCACTCTTCTGCACTCCACATGCCCCAATAAATCCACTGTACTGCTCTCCCTTATGTTACATTACCTGTTACTGCTATCTGGAAACATGGAAACAAACCCTGGTCCATTGGTAAATGCTCCCCCCCCCTTTCCCCCAGATCTGGATAACAAAGGCATTCACATCATTCACTTAAACATAAGTGTGGCTCCTAAACTACATGAACTAGAGGCCTTCTCCTCCCTACACAGACTCCATATACTAGCTCTTTCAGAGAGTTGTCTCACCCCCTCAGTTAGGGATTCAGAAATCTCCCTCCCTCCCTAACTTCAACATCTTCCACAAGGATGGACACTCCAAAAAAGGGGGTGGCATTATGATCAATGTTCACACTGAGCTAGTGGCAGACATTTGAGACCCTACCTACATCACTAGTACCCAGTGTGAATGGCTGTTTGTTAAAATCACTTTGGGCCCAAAACCCCTAAATATCTGCTGTGTCTCCAACCCACCCAAAATTGGGCTAAATGGCCTCCTTGACCTCTTACACATGCTCAATTAGCTCCCACTATCTAAATTATTTATACTAGAGGGCTTAAACCTCAACTGGTTGAACAAGTAAGCCTACTATAAAGACATATTCAACCCCTGCCAACTGCAACAAATCTTACCCCCCACACACACCAGACTAAACCATAGAACTGATAACCATACACCCATCGGCTGTATCTTAGTTAATAAACCCAAAAGAATCCTGGCCTCAGGAGTACTAAGTGACTTAGTCAGTGATCACCTGGCCACCTATTGTCAATGGCACAACAATGTCCCTAAAAACTCTGCCCCCAGATTTATCATCCTCAGAAACTGCTCCAACCTTAACACTGCATCCTTTCTACAGTATATGACCTGTCCCTTATCAACTGGTTATTCCTAGACATTGCAGCTCCAGATGTCAACTCCGCCCTGGACTTCTTTATTAAGAATTTCAAATACATACTTAAAAAGCATGCCCCCTGCACACACGCTGGGTTAAACCCAAGAAATCCCACTGGTTCATGATTGACATCTTTGTCCTCATGTGTAGAAGAGATGAATCCTGGGCCAAGCTCAAGCAATCCCACTGCACCTCTGATTGGAATTTTTACAGGTCTTTAAGGAATGAGTGCAAGCAAGTAATCCTTAGGGCCAAAAGCCAGTATCTAAAAACCAAACAGGTACTGAACCTAAACAACCACAAGAAGTATTGGCAGTCAGTAAACTCCCTATTAAATGCCCATTCCCAACCCCCACTACTCTCCATCAACCTTGATGGCATTAGACACACTGACTTTCCCAAAATCGCAAGCCTTTTCAACTATTTCTTTTGCGATCTGTCCAAATATAAATCTTGCGATTACTCTACTCACAGACCCAGCAACGTCACTAGCAAGCCACACCAGCCCCTTTTCTACATAAAAACGGTCACATGCCATGAAGTCTTCAAATTTCTTGTCACCCTAAAAACTGACAAATCTGCTGGCCCAGAGAGACTCATCCCCAAATTCCTCAGACTTGCCACTCCCCAAACTGCACTTCCCATTACCAAATTCCTCAACCTATTCTTCTCATCTGGCAAAGTGCCTGATCTCTGGAAAACATCAATAGACATCCTACTCCACAAGAAGGACAAAAAGACATCCCTCAAAAATTACTGCCTGATCTCACTTCTTTCAGCTCTTGCCAAGCTGCAAGAGAAAATTGTGCATAGCCAATTAGTTGACTACCTGCAGCAGTATGACCTCATCTGTCCTGAGAAACATGGCTTCCATAAAGGGCACAGCACTGACACTGCCCTGAATGAGTTCACTGATGCCATTTATCTCGCAATGGATAAGGGCCTCGTAACTGGAATTGTGTTTGTGGACATGACTAAGGCTTTTGACCTGATCGACCACAAAGCATTAACTTTCAGTTTACTTGAACTTGGTCTCTGACCCCCTGCTCACGCTTGGTTCAAAGACTACCTGGGCCACAGGAAACTGGCTGCCAAAACTGGAAACTCCCTATCTGGGGTAAACACTATCACCAGCAGTGTTCCCTAAGGATCTATTTTAGGCCTTTTTTTTTCCATTTACATAAATAACCTTCCAATAGTCTGCACACCAGAGCATACCCTCTTTTATGCAGATAATGCTGTTCTTTACACCTACAGTGATGATATCGGTATGATCAACCAAACACTCAGCAATAGCTCTGAAAGGCTGCAGGAGTGGTTCATTCAGGAGAAAATGGTCTTAAACCTCCCAAAAACTCAGTCTATATTGTTTGGGTTCAGGCACAACCTAAACAAATTCTCCCTTATGTTCAGTGTCAATTCAGAAAATGTCACTTCTCTGGAAAAGACAATCTCCGTCAAGCATCTCGGAGTGCACCTCGATGCCACAATGTCTTTTGATAACCATCTCCAGCATAACACCACACTTCTTCACCAAAAGTTGGGCTCATTTTACAGAGTTCACCAGTTCTATCACCTGATACTAGGATTTGAATAGCACAGGCTAATCTTCTCCCTTCATTAAATTACAACTCAGTTGTCATCGATGCTACCAGCAAATCAGTATTACAAAAAAAGCATACCTTATATCATAAAATTTCCAAATTTGCCTCTGGCAGTGGGTTCAATGCCTATCACCGTCTTGTGCTAATAACTTAAACTGGCTATCCCCTGACCTCAAAGCAACTCTAACTTTTGCTATACGCATTAAAAAATCTTGAAACCAGGTGCCCCTGTTTA
This sequence comes from Neoceratodus forsteri, assembly GCA_016271365.2. Classification (NCBI taxonomy): domain Eukaryota; kingdom Metazoa; phylum Chordata; order Ceratodontiformes; family Ceratodontidae; genus Neoceratodus; species Neoceratodus forsteri. The sequence continues at coordinate 1,650,377,267 of CM057450.1, forward strand.
CCCAGCCAATCAAATCTCACTCATCGACTGGCCCATATCCCACTCTGTCTCTAACAACAATATTGCAGTTCCTCTGTTTCACACTAAAATGGGACAATGCTCCTTTAGTTACTGAGCTGCCTTTCTATCGAACTCCATACCCCATCAAAAAAAACTGCCCTGTCAGCTTTTACTAAGCTAATCATAATGCCACCCCCTTTTTTGGGGTGTCCATCCTTGCGGAAGATGTTGAAGTTAGGGAGGGAGATTTTTGAATCCCTAACTGAGGGGGTGAGACAACTCTCTGAAAGAGCTAGTATATGGGGTCTGTGTAGGGAGGAGAAGGCCTCTAGTTCATGTAGTTTAGGAGCCGACCATCTAGAAAAACTACAGAAGAAACTAAGGCAAAGATTGGGATTATTCTACAGAATTAACCACCTGCTCACAAAGGAGACCAAGATTCAACTGGCTCAAGCTACCTTCCTATCTTTAAAAGATTATGCAGACCTGCTCTACAGTCACTGCACTGCCTCTGCACTGGCTAAGTTGGACACCCTCTACCACAGAGCTATCAGGTTCATTACTGGCCTTTCACTTTCCACACACCACTGCTCCCTGTACTCATCGTTAGGCTGGACTTCCCTTCACTATAGGAGGAATAGAAATGCTGCCCTATGGGCCTTCAGACAGAGTGACCAACAAGCTCCTCCTATATGTCTCAGATTGTATTCCCCAGAGTGTGTTAGGCACCTCGCTCTAAGGAGCTATTCCCTAATTGCCCTCTAAGTTCCAAGGGTCAACACTCATTTCGGCAAAGCTGCTCTAAGCTTCTCTTTACCCACATTGTGGAATGGTTTACAAAGGAACTTGAAGCTGAGCTGCACTGTTAGCCTGAATATCTTCAAGGAGCTCTACGATCGCTACATGAAAGCACCTTGCAAATGTTTTCCTCACCGCTAGCCCACTAATTCCACAACTCCCTCTTTCCATCCTGACACTCGCCATGTTTCTATCCCTGGCTCTCACTCTTTCCTTGTTAACTCTTCCTGCTGCATCCACCCTTCCCTGTCCACTCCAGCCTGGCTAAAGTCCCACCCCATCCATAGTAGTGTCCCAATTATCTACCCCTCCTCCGTCATTATCATAATAAACAAGTACATGACAGCCATCGTCACTTTCTGTGGTTTTAGCCCAATTTTTCCCCCAGTCGTCGGTAATATATCCCTCCTCTTCTTTACTTCTCTAACCTGCCACCCCATACACAGCCTCTTTCCCCTATATGTGTAGTTGCTGGCTGCCTCACTCAAAAGATCTCTGCTTATAACCCTGTATGCCTATGGTTGATTGTACATCTGCTGACTTCTTCAATTGTAAAATAATGCTGTTTTTCTTATTGATTTATTTCAACCTTGTACTGTACTGTATACACTGTATATACTTTTTCTTCCTTGTATATTATTGCTTTTTGTATACCTGCTTCTGTACTGTACTTTGATGTATTCATGACCTGGTCCACCTTGCAAATGAGCCTTGCTCAATGGTGTCTGCCTGGATAAATAAAGATTTTGATTCATTGATTGACCAGCAGTGTCCCCCAATGATCTATTTTAGGCCTTTTTTTTTTCATTTACATAAATAGCCTGCCAACAGTCTGCACACCGGAGCATACCCTCTTTTATGCAGATGATGCTGTTCTTTACACCCACAGTGATGATATCGGTATGATCAACCAAACACTCAGCAATAGCTCTGAAAGGCTGCAGGAGTGGTTCATTCAGGAGAAAATGGTCTTAAACCTCCCAAAAACTCTGTCTATATTGTTTGGGTTCAGGCACAACCTAAACAAATTCTCTCCTATGTTCAGTGTCAATTCAGAAAATGTCACTTCTCTGGAAAAGACAATCTCCTTCATTTATTTCGGAGTGCACCTCGATGCCACAATGTCTTTTGATAACCATCTCCAGCATAACACCACACTTCTTCACCAAAAGTTGGGCTCATTTTACAGAGTTCGCCAGTTCTATTACCTGATACTAGGATTTGAATAGCACAGGCTAATCTTCTCCCTTCATTAAATTACAGCTCAGTTGTCGTCGATGCTACCAGCAAATCAGTATTACAAAAAAAGCATACCTTATATCATAAAATTTCCAAATTTGCCTCTGGCAGTGGGTTCAATGCCTATCACCATCTTGTGCTAATAATTTAAACTGGCTATCCCCTGACCTCAAAGCAACTCTAACTTTTGCCACATGCATTAAACAAATCTTGAAACCAGGTGCCCCTGTTTACCCAGCCAATCAAATCTCACTCATCGACTGGCCCATATCCCACTCTGTCTCTAACAACAATATTGCAGTTCCTCTGTTTCACACTAACATGGGACAATGCTCCTTTAGTTACTGAGTTGCCTTTCTATTGAACTCCATACCCCCATGAAAAAAAACACCCTGTCAGCTTTTACTAAGCTTTTGAAAGTTCATTACTTCTCATCCAATGCCTGTAACTGCTTCCACTAATCCCTCTCCCCATCCCTCCCCTCACTCTTACCTGTCCAACCTGCATGCACACTTGCTTGTTTATCTCCCCAGCTATTATACCCCCTACGTGTACTACTACCCCATTACTCTTGCTAGTGACTGCAAATGTTTCAATGCCTTCTCCCCTCATTGTACATTGCAAGTTGAAAGTTGCCACTACTATTGCTACTAATCTCTAGAAATGTCCACACAAGCACAGGGCCACCTCAGGCCATGCTTCACATGAGATTGGGTCACATAAAGATAGTCTCACTAAACATACACAGTCTCCTTAGCAAACTACTGCAGTTCCTGGCCTGGGTGGAGTTGCTTCAACCAGATGTAATAACTCTTTTCAAAACCTGGCTCTCACCAAAGGACAGTGATGTTACCATTGCCCTAATTGGTTACACAGTGTTCTGTCAGGACAGATTGACTAAACGGGGTGGTGGTTTCTTAGTATACCTGAAAAGTAAGATCAAAGTCCAACTACTGCCTAGCAGTTTTCACACCAAGAATGCACAAACCTTAAGCCTAAAGCTCACTCTGGGTCAACAACACAAAGTTTTATTACTATCCACAGTGTAAGTACCCCCGGCACCCACAAAATAGGAATTCAGCAAGTACTAATCAAACTGGAGCAGCAAAAGCTCAATTGGGGGCATATTATTGTTGGAGATTTCAACACCAACTGGCTGTCCCATGACGCTTTAGCAGTTCAAGATCAGGTATCCAATTTCTACCTCACTCAATTGATATCACAAGCCACCAAATTTAATTACAAAACAGGTATGAGTACTCCAATTGATTGGCTCCTTTCAAGCTGCCCAGAGCACATCTCTGAGGTCACTGTCCTTCCTGACACCCTCAGTGATCATTCCCTGGTAATGTGTACATGGTTGAATGATGTCACCAAAAGTGCTCCCCAGGTCTCACAAAACCTCTCTCTAAGAACTGGGCAACTGGATTCCTTTAGGTAATATTTGAAGCTTGTGAATTGGTCACCACTTAACAGAGCCGAGGATGGCAAACAAGCCCTTAACGTCTTCATCACAAGTTTTACTAAGGCCTGTGACATCTTTTCCCCCTATAAAACCAAAAAAATAAGAGGTGCTACTAACCTATAGCCCACAGGCTTCCTCCTCCAACTCATGCAGGAAAGGGATAATCTGTGGCATAAGGCCAAAGCAACTTGTAAACAGGCAGATCTCAGTGAACATAAGACTGCCAGAAACAAATGTACCAAACTCATCCATCTGGCTAAAGCAACCTATTACAATGATCTACTAAAAAGGAGCTGGGGACCTGGAAAGGAACTTTGGGACTCTGTAAAATCACTCACAGGTAAAGCATCCAAAGCTCAACCAGGCATTTCCTATATAGCCAAGGTTCTGACATCACTTCCTCAACAGATCTTAGGGCAGAAATGTCATATTCTTAATAACCCAGCACAGTGCATAAAGGGTAAGTACACATCAAAAAAACAAATAAAAAAATATTTTATATATTACTCATTGTATATTATAAGGAAGAGGGACATGTGGGGAGTGGTGCAATGCACTGGCTGTGGGGCAGCAGTTTTCTGGGAGACATTCTGGAACCTGCATTGCTGCCCTATTTGCAGGCAACTGTCAGCTCTGAGGAAGGAGGTTGCCCACTTCCAGGCTGAACTGGCAAGGACTAAGGAGGCCTCCCCCACCCAAAGAGCACCAGTTCCACAACCACTGCCTCAGAGGTTGCCATGTGTGAAGAGCAGATGGACCACAGTAGGTTCTGGAAGGGTGAGGGTGGTGGAACAGAGGCGTAGCCCCCGAGTTGTACCGCTACACAAATCATATGTCAGTCTGGCAAATCAAGGTTCCTCTATGATGACACCCTCAGTGGAGACCAAGAAGAATGCTGGGGAAATCCACAAGGGAGACCCACAAAAGAGTGCCAAGGGATACCACAGGGGAAAGAAACAGCTTCTGATAGGGGACTCAATTGTTAGGGGTGTAGACCTGGGGAAGGGAGAGGAGAGGGAAGTAAGGTGCCTGCCTGGTGCCATGGCTTGGAGAGACAGGAAGCAAATCCTCAGGATTGCAGAAGCAGCATCACAGGAGAGGGAACTAGATATTATTGTCCATGTTGGGACAAATGACCTAGCTAGGTATGAGATCAGTGCAGTGCAGGATGAATTTGTGGAGTTGGGGAGGGGCCTCAGACAGGTAGCAAGCATGGTAACCTTCTCAGAGGTGCTGCCAGTCTACGACAGGGGTGAGGCTAGGGTACTGCACACCATGCAGTTTAATGAATGGTTGCAAAACTGGTGCAGAGCACAGGGCTTTGGCTTCATTGGGAACTGGAGGTCCACCTGGAGAGATGAAGGTCTATACTGGCATGATGGTCTGCATCTGTCCAGGAAGGGAAACAAGCTCATAGGTGACAGGTTTAAAGGCTTCCTTGGCAAACTTTTAAACTAGCCAAGGGGAGAGGTGCTGATAGGAAACAGGAAAGTTCAAGCCTCCCCCCACAAAACATGGCAGGTAGTAGGGTAAACACTGAGGTACAGAGCTTGACAGAGGGCAGGACAGGGGTAAATGGAAAAATAGACAAGGGCAATAAGATCAGGGATGGGGTAAAAAAGGATGAAGCCAACATTAAATGGAGGGCAATGAGTACCAATGCCCGTAGTCTGGGAAACAAGCTTCCAAAGCTAGTAGCCCTGATGGAAGAGGAACACTTGGATATTGTGGCAGTCACAGAAACATGGTACACAGAGAACCATGACTGGGATGTCAACATACCAGGGTACACAATCTACAGAAGGGACAGGGAGGGTAGAAGAGGAGGAGGTGGAGTAGCTCTCTACATAAGGGAAGGGATCAAAGCTACAGAACTAAAAAGTAAAGTGGGAGGACAAGAGGCACTCTGGGTCACCTTGGAGACAGGGAATGGCATCACTATCAGCACAGGGGTTGTATACAGACCCCCGTCTCAAGGGTAGGAAATGGACAAGAAAATGATAGAGGGCATTCTCAAAATGGCTGAAAAAGGGGAGATACTGTTGATGGGGGACCTGAATATATCAGATGTTAACTGGACGACATGGACTGCAGCCACATCCAAGAGCAGGGTCATTCTCGATGCCCTACAGGGGGCATGCCTTAGACAGCTAGTGGTGGAACCCACTCGGGGAGGGAGCAATATTAGACCTGGTACTCTCAAATGGAGAGAGGATCACAAATTTAGAAGTCAGTAGACATCTGGGAACAAGCGACCACTGCACAGTGTGCTTCACAATAAACACAACCATGGAGACAAGCCATACAAAGACAAGGATACTGGACTTTAGAAGGGCTGACTTTGGCATAATGGGTGAATACCTGAGGAATGCATTAGCAAATGACCAGAAAGGAGGGTGGAAGAACAATGGAGAAAAATCAAAACTGCCATCATGGAGACAACAAGCCTTTGTGTGAAACAAATAAAGAAAACAAAGCGGAATAAAAAAACACTATGGTTCTCAAAAGAGGTGTCAGGGAAGGTTAAGGAGAAAAAAGGCTGCATTCAAAAAGTATAAGGAATCACAGAAGGAGCATGACAGGGAACTGTGTCAATTAAAGCAGAAAGAAGTGGGGAAGGCAGTCAGAAAAACAAAGGTCCAAACCGAGGAAAAGAAAGCCAACTCAGTTAAGAAGGGAGATAAAACCTTTTATAGGTACATTAGGGAGCATAGAAAGGTTAAGGGAGGGATAGTGAAGATTAATAAAGGAGAGGGGAGGTGGGCAGAGGGAGACACTGAAAAGGCAGAGATACTGAATTAGTACTTTTGCTCAGTATTCACAAAAGAAGAAGAGGAGGAGGAGTTACCTAAGCTAAACAATAGAAGCACTCTGGGTAATGGGGTTGACGCCAGTCCATTTACAGAAGAAAGAGTCCTGAAAGAACTCCTAAAACTCAAGGTGGACAAAGCAATGGGGCCTGACGGGATTCACCCTAGAATCCTAAAAGAGCTAAGGGAGGACCTAGTGACACCACTAACCACACTTTTTAACAAATCATGGGAAGATGGGGTGGTACCTGAGGACTGGAGGAGGGCAGATGTGATTCCCCTTCACAAAAGTGGGAGCAAGGCAGAAGCAGAAAACTACTGACCTGTTAGTTTGACCTCAGTGGTATGGAAAATTATGGAATCACTTCTGAAAGAAAGAATTGTTCAGTACCTAGAGGCCAGTGGGGCACAAGACCCAAAGCAGCATAGATTCACAGCAGGAAGGTCATGTCAGACAAATCTAATCGATTTCTTTGACTGGGTGACCAAAGTAATAGACCAGTGAGGGGCTGTGGATATGGCCTACCTAGACTTTAGCAAGGCATTTGACACAGTCCCACACAAAAGATTAATAATCAAGTTAGCCAGCCTGGGAGTGGGTCCCAGGGTGGTAGCCTGGGTAGCAAACTGGCTGCACAACAGGACACAGAAGGTAATAGTAAATGGAACACATTCTGAAGAAAGGGGGGTTACTAGTAGAGTACCTCAGGGCTCAGTACTGGGTCTAGTCCTCTTCAATGTCTTTATAGGTGACATTGCAGAGGGTCTGGAAGGAAAGGTATGCCTCTTTGCAGATGACACAAAGATCTGTAACAGAGTTGATACCCAAGGGGGGGTAGAAAGGATGAGAAGGGACTTGGCAAGATTGGAGGAATGGTCAGACATATGGCAACTTAGATTCAATGCCAAGAAGTGCAAAGTAATGTACCTGGGAAATAAAAATCCAGGAGAAGAGTACACAATAGCAGGGGAGGTACTAACGACAACAACAATGGAAAGGGATCTGGGTGTAGTCATATCAGATGACCTAAAGGTGGGTAAGCAATGTGAGAAATCAGTAAGGAGAGCCAGAGGGATACTGGGATGCATAGGGAGGGGCATCAGAAGTAGAAAAAGGGAAGTGGTTATCCCTCTGTACAGACAGTTGGTGAGACCCCATCTGGAGTACTGCGTGCAGTTTTGGAGACCTCATCTATGCAAGGACATAAACAGGATGGAAGCAGTCCAGAGGAGTGCAACAAAAATGGTGTAGGGTCTACATCAGAAACCATATGAAGAGAGACTGAGAGAGCTTAATATGTATACCCTTGATGAAAGGAGGGACGGGGGGACATGATAGAAACTTTTAAGTACCTCAAGGGAATCAACAAAGTCCAGGAGGGTAGCATCTTTCAGAAAAAGAGATGTGTAAGAACAAGGGGGCACAATTTAAAGTTAGAGGGGGGATGGCTCAGGGGTAATGTGAGGAAATTCTTTTTCACGGACAGAGTGGTGGACACATGGAACCGCCTTTCTGGAGAGGTTGTGGGGTCTAAAACAGTGGGGGAATTCAAACATGCATGGGGCAGACATAAGGCAATTATAGTGGGGGGTTGCAGGAAGTAGGCTGTTGGTTAACTAGAATCTGCAGCTTATCCAATAGATAAGGAAATGGGCAGACTGGGTGGGCCAAGTGGTCCTTATCTGCCATCAAAGTCTATGTTTCTATGTTAGGACTAATAGTCACTGCAACCGGAACACTCCAGGAAACAGGTGACATTGCAAATGCTTTCAACCACGCCTTCACGGAACAAAGTTCAGTACTTCCCAGTGACTACCTGGCCCCCTCAACTCCAAATCTGGACCGCACCTCCTCTTTGTCCCCACTGGTTCATGAGTTCAAGGGCAATGCCCCCCTCCATTTTACTTCAAGCAGCTTAATAGATATGACACCATCAGATATGTTAAACGTGCATTAGGGAAGACAAGAACAGGGAGTGATCTTGTAGACATGAAGCTGGTGGCACTTATGGTAAATGAGTTGATGGATCCACTCACTAAAGTTTTCAATGCCTCACTAAGTTCAGGCATGTTCCCTGACAAGTGGAAGAAGGTGCTTGTCACTCCCGTCTTCAAAGCAGGTGACGTTACCAATCTGTTCAACTACAAGCCCATCACCATTCTCCCTCCTCTGTCTAAAGTCCATGAATAAATTGTCCCTGACAAACTCACGCAATTCCTATTGAAATATAACCTACTTTGTGCCCAGCAACAAGGGTTCCAGAAAGACCATTCCACTTGGTTGATTACACCACCCAAATTTACAATGCCTTCGATGATGGTCTGGCAGTGGGGTCTATTTATATAGACCTCACAAAGGCATTTGATACTGTCAACCATCAACTCCTCCTGTAATACCTACTTTCAATAGGCCTGACCACAGACATGGTTACCTGGTTCAAGAGCTACCTATCATGCAGGACTCAATGCATCAAAATCAAAGGTATTCTCTCAGAGCCAACAGAGGTGAGTCTTGGAGTCCCACAAGGTTCAATTCTGGGGCCACTCCTATTCTGCCTCTTCATAAACCCCTTACCTACAGTTTGCCCAGCATATATCATGCTATATGCTGATGATGCAGTCGTCTCCATAAGTGGAAAAAATGTACCCTCTATCACCCATGAACTAGAAGCGAATTTCCACAGGCTTGAGGTGTGGTTGTCTAATAACAAACTGCTGCTCAACTACAAAAAAATAAGAGCATGCTTTATTCTGTTCCACAGAACAGAAAGAAATTCGGGCAACTGCAGGTACAGAGTCACAAAGGTGATATACTGGAGCAGGTCAACACATTTAAATATCTTGGAGTACACATGGATAGCACCCTCTCATTCACAACACATGTAGACCATGTAATCAAAACTACCAATGCAAAACTAGGTGTTCTCTAATGACACCATCATTACATACCCTCTGTTGTCTTAAAGCTTGTCACAAGCTTCTCAGTTCTATCAACCTTATATTACAGCCTTATAATCTATGGGGCAGGAACTGACACAATCTTGAAAAGGGTTAAAACCCTTCTCAATAAAGTGTGCCAGTTGCTTCTGGGGGCAGATCGCTGGACAGACACATGTGACCTCTATAAAGCGACTGGATGGCTCCCCTTCACCTCAGGGCCCAATATCAGACTTGCCTACTGGCAAAGAAAGCTATGATTGAGTTAGCTCCTGAATCCACCTCTTGTCTATTAAAAATAGATCAACTATCAGTACACTAAGTTCATCGAAGGGTGGGCTGCTAGTGCCTTTTAAGTGTACCTCAATAGCCCAGAGATCTCTCTCCTTTCAAGGAACCTATTGAATGTAGTAAAGTCAGCAAATTCAAAGCTGGTCTCCACATACACCTAGCTCTTGCTAATGTCTGTGAGTGCCCTAATAAAACCTAGTCCTAAAACAAACACTTGGAGAGTCTCTGAATGCCCTAATACAAACACTTGGAGAGTCTCTGAACCCCCTCTCCAACCTCCCTTTGTCATAATGTTACATGTTTATCCCCCTCCCACCTCTACCTCCCCCTCCTTCCCCTGCCCCCTTGCCACCATTCTCTGCTTCTTCCCCACCTTCTCCCACCCCACCCACACTCTCTACTGCCCTCACCTCATTCCACTCCCCACCCTGTACTACTTTCACCCCTTCAATCTCTCCTCATTCCACTCCCCACTCTGAACTACTTCCACCCTCCTTCACCACCAACCCCTCAACCAGCCTCACCCTGTACTTTCTATCCCCTCTCTTTCTCCACCAACCCTACACCACCCAGGACAAAGCCTTCTCAGGTGGTCACACATACACATCTTGGACAAAGCCTCCTTTTGGCTGCTTCGCTCTACCCAAGCACGTGATCCTGAAATCCTTCTGCTGACCTCTGCACTCAGCACAGTGCAATTTACTCCCTAGAATAGTCTGGTACTACTGTGTCTATGTGTTGAACTGATGGTAAAATTTATTGCGAATTTCTAGGCAAACTGTAACAAAAGTGTAACTAGCAAATTAAGCACAATATTTTTACCTTTTAACCAATGTAATCTCAAAACCAAAGTAATCTTTTGTATGACAATGTATTTACTTTGTAGCTGTTGTTGTTGTTGGTTTATCTGTTCTGTACTATGTCTGACTTGGAACCTTTGTAAACAAGCCCTTGGCTCAAAGGTATTAATCCCAAACCAAAATAAATAAATAAAGTTGTTTTTGTATGCATTCTGTATGTATTCCATTACATCCCTATGTCTGTTACTGTTCACATTTGTAAACTTCTGTAACAGGTATCTTAAATCAATACTGTGCATTTTGGGTTCTTCTGAGTTATGATGTACTACCTCCTTGTCTGTGCTATTGCACCTTGGTCATGCCTGAAAAAGGCACTCATTGCCAATGCACTCACCCAGGCAATAAAGTTAAATAAATAAATAAACAAATACCAAAGAACTGTTTAAGTTCCTTCCAGGATTTGCAAATAAGTAAACTTTTAACATTAACATACAATAAACAAGAACAAATAACAATAACAAACATAATACAATCCAAACATCCATAGTACTGTATATAACAATAAACCCCTCCCCTCCCCCCAACAAGGAAAATAACAAACACACCAATAAAAAATAAAAAGCAAATTCAACCATAACTAATCAATCATACAACCCCCCACCCCCAGCCCTATCCCCTACATGGCCATAGGGAATTACCAAACCATATAAAACTGACTATAAGTTCCCAAAATACCTATACAGCTGGAGCAGAGTATAACATACATAGCTTTTGTCTTAAAAAAGAAATCATCAAAAACTAATAGCAGAAAATGTAACCACCCCTCTAATCATCTCTCACTAAAAAAAAAAGATATAAAGAGAGCCAATGGGCATTATATTTACAGTGGGCATGGTAGGCTGAGGCTATAGATTGTTCTGCATTAAGGGCATTAAGTGTTTCCTTCACTCATTCATCCTGCCAGGATTTGAACTGCTGCTCCTTTGCCTGTTAAGTGAACACATTCAGTGTACTGCTGAACTGCTAGTAAGTGAGTTGCAGTTCCTATAATGTAGAGGTTATCTCACATCATGCATAAAAGAGGACTGGGGATCTAATCCCAGCAGGTAATTTACCTTCACAAATTGTTGTCTAAGCAAAATTTACTTGTCATATAATTTACTATCCCAATCCCCACACCACCATGAATCACCACTCAAGTGAGTTTCCATCTTACACAAAAAAATTTGAAAACAAAAATGCATAAGTACCTGCCAGGATTTGAACTGCTGATTCTTTGCCTGCTAAGTGAACACACATTCAGTGTGCAACCCAGCTGTAGGTCTGTGAGCTGTGAGCTGCAGTTTCTATTATGTAGTGGTTATGTCAAAACCCTTAGCCAAATGTACTTGTATTTTTACTATTTCAACTCCACATCACCATGAATAACTAAGTTTCCATCTTACAAAACAAGTTGAAAAAATGGTAACGTCCATGCCAGGATTCAAACTATGTCTACATGAATTTAAGCCACTGATCCTTTGCCTGCTATGCAAGCACACATTTAGCATGCCGCTGAGTTACAGATAAGTGAGTTGCAGTTCTTACGGTATACAGGTTATGTCATAACTGCAAAACAGGCAACTGGTGATCTAATCCTGTCAGGCGATTTACCTTTACAAATTGTTGTTCTTAGCTAAATTTACTTCTCATATACTTTACTATTCCAACTTCACACTACCATACTTGCCACTCAAGCAAGTTTCCATCTTACAAAAAAAAAGTTAATGTCCCCTCCAGGATTTGATCCACTGATTCTTTGCCTGTTAGGCAAACACAAATTCATTGTGCTAATAAGATACAAGAAAGTGAGTTGCAGTTCCTATGGTGAACCAGTTATGTCACAAATTGCAAAACAGATGACTTGTGGGCCAGCCTACCTGCACAGTTGTTAGACTTCCTCCTGTGATGTTGACATCATGGGTTTGGATGCAAGCCTGGGAGTCAGAAGGCCAGCAGGGAGTGGAGGATTGAGCATTCAAAGGACTGCTCTCCTCCTCCAGAGAGGAGGGTGGGCTAGCATTTGGCACCTGACTGACCCATAGAGGAGGCCAGGGTGTTGCACCCAAAGCTTCCTGGGCCTGGGAGGTGTGCCAGACATTGGTGCATTATGCTCCTTATATCATTTTACACCACATCTCCTAATAATGGGGGAGAATCCTGGCTGTGGCACAGAGGATATCTGCCTCCCCCACCAAGCCCCACACAGCTGTCTGAGGTTCTGTGCCACCGGACCTCAATGTGGCATCACTCAGGGAGTCATGCTGGGATGGCTCCCCAAAGACTCCACCCTGGGAGATAATCCAGGGAGCACTCCGGTGGTTGCAGGTAAGTTCCCAGGGATGGGGCAAGGTGGTAGGATGTTGGACTGGGGGACAGCCAACCAAGGCAACAAAAAAAAAACAACAGATGACTCAAAATGTATTGAAACATAGACAAGCCTCATCTGGGACTAATTTAATTGACTACAAAATACTGTAGAACTAAGTTCAATTATCTGAAAGTCTGCTATTTAGCTCTGTTGAAGCCCTTCACTACAGCTGCAATGACATCTTACAATTTCTCTCAGACAACAAAAACTGTGGGGTGAATGAAAAAAATGTGCAATACAAGGGATGAAACCTAGACTTGTGTAGGTCTGAAACCCTAACCCAAGCCCCCAAATCCCTGTCACTGACATCATTAGTGACATCATGGAGCAGAATCACTCACATTGAATATAACCATAAACTTCACTAAATGTACAAAGTATACATGACCACAATATCTGTAACAGCTATGCTGCTGTTGCTTTCACCCACAACAAATACAAAAGAAAAATTAGATGCCTAAGTTTATTGACTTTTGATTTGTATTTATGTTTTGGATGCATAATTTCTCTTTTGGGGTGGGTGTTATAAATTTTGAATACAAGATAGGGGTGCCTGCTAGTAATCATCGGTGTTAAACTCCTTATCTGATCAGTGAAGCTGGTCCATGAGTCTACTGTCCATATCACACAGAGTAGGGCAAAGAAACTCCACCACACTTGAACTTTAATACAAAAAAATGTCTTTATTGCATATGCAACACCCAATATGTCACCTATTGTGGCTTTTCTGGGGATACTGAGAATTCAAAAAAAAACATGAAATCACCTTTAAGCAATATTTTTAAAGGTACATATAAAGCTTTTAGTCTTCAATAAGCTGTAACATTATACGTTTTATATTCTTTAAAATATTCTCTGACTAGTTTTTACAGGTACAGTTATAATTTGACAATCCATTTGCTAAGCAGAAATAGCACACGCGAACAACATACAATGAGGATATGTACACTAGCAAGTCATGAATAACTGGATTAAACAGTTACAATTAGCCATCAAAACTGTAGAGCAGTTGGAGGATAAGTGCTTGTAAGAAGTGGTATACCACTTGGACAATGAAAGTGGGGAGTAGGAAGAGGAACAGGAGGGAGGGAGGGGGCAGGGAGGAAAGGAAATTAGGTGCAATTGTAGGAGGGGGAAGTAAGGCCTCTGAGGTGGTTTGAGAGGACCCAAGGGGAAGGGGCAAGTCTGATGGTAAAAAGCAGGGAGTTACAGATTTTAGGGAAACGGTAGCTAAAAGCAGCTTGGCCAACGGTCATGGAGACTGGATGGACTACAAAGGTACAATCGTTGGAGCTTCTAAGGGTATGGGAATCTGGGAGGGAGGGGAGAGAAAGGCAGAGAGCTAGTAGGGGAGAGACCCAAACCAGAATTTGCTCACAAAGCTGGTGCAATGGGCACGGCGGCTGTCCTCAAGAGAAGGAAAGGAGAGAGAGACTGATACACTAAGTAATGATGAGTGTGAGGGGCACAGTCAAGAGCTTAGTGGCAAAAAGAGTGGAATATAGCATTCAGTCTGGCAAGAGCAGTACCTGGGGCAGCACTGTATACTATGCCGCAGTAGTAAAGATTGGGAGGATCATTCTCTGGATGATAGCATGGTGGGCTGGCAGTGGGATGCAGACATGGTTTCTGTGCAGGGCACCAAGATTGGGGTGCAGTTTTTCAACAATAGCATCCACATGGCCAGAGAAATTTAGGTGTTGGTCAAGCCAGATACCTAAATACCTAAAGGTAGTAACATCCTCCAGAGGGGAGCTACCCAGGGTGTGGAAGGTGGGAAGGAAGGGGAGCCTAGAGAGTCTCTGCATTATGCCAAAGGACATGGAGATGGTCTTCTTGGCATTGAAGAAAAGCTGATTGTGCATAGCCAGAGCTGAGCTTGATCAAAGTCGAGCTGGAGCCAGTGCACCACATCATCAGTGGAGGGGCCTGAGGTGAAAAGAATCATGTCATCCGCATACATTTGGATCGATGCGGATGAGCAGACAGACATATATTATATAAAATATATGCCTTTTGGAGTTTATGCTAATGATAGTACCCTGTTGCAATTCTATTATAAAAATGCTGTTATTATCTGCAATGTTGGTTTTATTTTACTTCAGTAATTTAGTAGTAAATTATTAGTTATGTCTTAGTCACTAACATGATGCAGTACACTCCAATTCCAGTTATGTTAGGATCAAACATTACTTATTATTTGCAACTGTGCAACATCATGTAACCCTAACAGAGGCATTTCAAATAGGTAATGTATCTGCATTAGAATGGTAGTGACAGCTGAACACTCTTTATCATTTCATTTTAGCACTTTTTAACTTATTTATTGTCCTTTAGAAATATAATACTGAAGAACATGTTATATTTGCTATAAAATAATTATAAAATGAATATAACTTGTCCGAGAATAAACAGTTCTACAGTATTATCAGAAGACAAACTCCCCAACCTGAGCAGCAATGTGCTCTGCTGAGAGAAGGCCAACTTGCAGCAGTGAGTGCTGTTCAGTGAACCATCTTATGCTCACAGCAGGGATGGGGGCAGGTTGACGAGTGACACATCTCTACCCGGCAACCACTCCCTCAGTCAAAGTAACTGAATGCCCTACCTACCGCAGGTATACACACACTCATGATCAGAATGATGTGTGTAAACTGCATACAAATATTTGTGGTTTCTAATTCTCTGCAGTGTCAGTTGTTGGTTTATCTGGACCACTGAGGCTTAAATCTCTAACATGATTTGTGATTACTTTAATACTGGCTTATATTACCACTGAGCTCATGATCCTGCCGATTCTGTTGAGCAGTTTAATTTTTGAAGCAGTATTTGATAGACCTATACACACTTAAATGGGTGTCTATTTGCACAGTATTTCTTTTTTTAGTTCTGAGTTTTTTATTTATTTTTCTTTGTGCATTCTGTTATGACTCGGAGGCTATTGCTGTTTATTCTCCAGTAGGATCAAGGCCGCAGCAGTTTACAATATCATTTCTGACTAAACATTTACGTGATCATAACAATTCTTCAAGGCTGTGATGAAAATATTTCAATTATAGTACAAATAAAATATTGAAGTCATACATAACAGTAAAGTTCTTGCAAATATTCAGCATTTGCAATCAGCCACTGAGATACAATATTACCTTGCTATCTCATGGTTCACTGTAATTTTGTACATGGCCCAATTGCCCAGGGGCTAGATCAACTGAACAGTTTACACTAAGGGATAATTGAAGGTGCAGAGTGGGATACCAAACAATGCCCTGGGGGAGGGGGAAGGGAGAAATCTTTGTGCAACAAAATATTGAAAACCAAAACAAAAGAAAAAAAGCAGAGTAAATACATCCATGGATGCTAAAACACTGGGAAGATAAATGTAATTCCCTATGTTTATTGTCTTTTGATTTGTGTTTATGTTTCTAGATACAACTGTAATTTCTCTTTTGGGGGCGGGGGTTATTAATTTTGAAATGTTATAGAGCAAGTGAAGAACTGATATAGTAATTTAGCATGAAGGCAGGACAGAAGCTACAGGGGGAAGCCCTGAGCACAGCAATGAATACTGCAGCTCAGACTAGGGATACAACAGTGGCTGTATTCACTGCAAACTCTGTCACATCACAGCAAACACAGCGATCCTTATTTGTGGCATGCCACCACCACCTGCCACAAGTCAGCCATAGTCAGGGCCGGTCTTAACCATTCTGGGCCCCTGTGCAGCCCCCTGTCAGGCCCCACCACTCCATTCTTTGTCCCCCCATCTAACATTTACACCTAACTAACCCTCCTGTCCTCTATTAATAAAGCAGCACCAGCTCTACTAGTTTAACCAGCATCTTTTAATTAGCACCGTTGACTGCATTGAATTATTTGACTTCACCACGAGAAAGTAATCTGACTGAGTCTGGAGCAAGAACTTAAGTAAGTACAGTAGTACTACCATATTAATTTCTATAAGCACAGGGAATCATCGCTGGACATTCACAACTCTGATACTCTGATTTGCAAACAAGTTAAACAACTTCACTTTTCTAGAGGTGTGAGTGAGAGAGAATAGAGAGGATTTTCGGGGGGCACCAGTAAGATTGCCACATGTCAGTTTTTTTACCTGGTGATCAGGTTTTCAGGGTCCTTATCAGGAAATACAGTTTTGCTCTGTGCTGGTCAGGTTTTAGAGCCATATTAAGTACTCACATACCTTTGAAACATATTTTGTCATATCATTCATTGTTTTAGCTACAAGTACAAGTTACAAACAAGTTCTCTTGTCAGTATAACCCATTGTTTGTGAAAGCAGTCAAACTGGGAGGTGCAAAGTATGGCCATTACCACTTACTTAACCTAATCTTTTCCACTGCAGCAAAGCTGCCCCTACCTTTTGTAACAGTAACAGAGCCAGTTGTCTTCCACTTTCATTTGCTTGTAAACATTTTCACCTCTAACAAAATTTAGGCATTTTTAAATGTTTTAAATACTTTTCTTTCCTCAAGAAAAAAGTATAGGCCCCCAAGGTGCAGGGGCACAGTTTGCACCTAGCTAAGGTCGGCCCTGGCCATAGTAATTAATGTTTATTGCTGACCCTTTTTTGCAGTCTGTTTTACTCTATGACAAATTTCTCCACTTGGTTTGACTGAATTGTCGAAGACAAACCAAATTTTCAGCCACAAGTAGAAGTTGAACTAAAGCTGGCTCTGGCTCACTTCGCTCACACTTAGTAGTCCCCTGAGCGATGAGTTCCCCAAATGTTTTTGTACTCCTAAACCTTAGCACTTCTAAGTCTAGCCATAGCGTCTGCCTGCCTATAGAGCTCCTTTTTCAGTCAACAATTGCCTACTTTATTTCTTCATATTATGCAAGGTAGTAGAATTCTCAGGTGTGGAATATATTTGTGTGTGTTTTGCCAGTCTATGAAGCTCTGTTTTAAAAGATCTGCATTCCTTATCATACCATTTCTTGTCTGCGGCATGTCGAGAATTGAAATTTCTACCACATTACACAAACTTATCTCCTAAGAATGCAACAATTCTATTTTGTAGGGCTATTCATTTGCTGCCATGTTCCCTTGGTCCTTTTGAGTTATCTCAAACTCCTGCCCTAACATACTCATTTTTTTAGAAGGCTCTTATTTATTCATCCAGGAAGGCTCCATTTTATTGTCCTATGCATTTTTATAGCTAGATAATTATAAACATCCTCTTCTGCCTAAATCATCATGCCCATTTATCTTAATTTTGTTAGTTTCCAGGATTTAGCATACTGGCATGTGATCACTGTTAATCCTAGTTATTACTGCAAATTCTTTCACATTTATAAAATTAAACACATGAATGGGAATCAACTGTATTACACTGCCAAACAAAAAGAAGAACCGCCCCAAGTAAATGCAGTGTGTCTGGATAAAAAAAGTCAAGACAGGTTACAAAAGAAATACCTCACACTTACATCCCATGCAGGCTAAAGTGACTCACAGGACTGCTCTACTGAAAATATGAAACGTTTTTATTTATAACTTACATAGTATAAGAGCATATTAGTTAAGTGCTGTTCAGCTACATACTGTACAGTACAGGTATCAAACCCCAACTAGTGACCACTAAGGAATTTAAACAGAAGACAGATACTTTTTTAAAGGATTCATACAGTAGAGGTAATATCAGCAAAGAGAAAAATGTTTTTTTGACAGTGGACCACCCAGTGCTTGCCACAATTTATGTACTAAGTAAAATACATACAACTTTGAATAATCCTCTTGGTTGCCACATTTTGGTGAGCATCGGATGTTTAATGGAGAAACTTTCACAATATGTTGATTTCTATTTGTGCCCCTTGGTGAGCAGACTCCCCTCATATCTCCCGAGTCCTCTCATATCTTAAAGACATGACAGATGTGTTGAGGGTCTTGTCAAATATAAAGTTGATCTAAGCTATCTCCTGGTCATGACGAATGTAACATCTTTATATTTAATATCTTTATATATGTAAGCTCCCCATGTGGAAGGTTTAACTGCTATGTGGTATTGCTTGGAACAGTCAAGGGAACATGAAACATGTTTTGTGAATTTTTTGGTGTCCTGTGCAGAGTTTGTTTTAACCTGCAATAATTTTATCTTTCTGGATAGCCACTACTTACAAAATCACAGCATAGCTATGGGTGCCTCCTTGGCCCCTAACTGGATGACATTTTTGTAATTTCAGCACTTTCTACATGTATAATAATTGCTTTGCATGTGCATTGAAACAAGTGAATTATCACCTTTTCATTTCAAACTGTTAGTAAAAATAATCCAGTAGAATTCTGGAACTGTTACGGTAGAAAATCCCATTCAATCCAAAGTATTTCAGTAAGAAACTGTTATACTTTTAACTTCATCAAAAGAAGTAAAATACTCTCTAACTAATGGTGCTCATTCTTTACATATGGATAGTGGCACTTTCATCTACATACGGATATCGGTACATTTATCTCTAGTTACAACCTCCCAGTTTATATTTTGGTTACAACCAGGAGGTTGTAATCACCACCTGTGAATCAAGCGCAACCACAGAAAGCTAATTGGCGTGTAGTTCCTCTGTAGGCAGGCTGAACATCTTGCTCAACATGGCAGCTCCATCAACGAGCACCGGTATTGGTACTCAAGCTTTGCCTGACACTGTTAAGCCAAGTAAGATTTAAAATATTTTTAAATATCTATCTTTTTGATCCTACCTTGAAAATGAAAAAAATGAATCTGGTTGATCCTGCCACTCATATACCCTTCTAAAGTGTCTTACAGTCCGCAGCTATGCCGATGGCCCATGGCTTTCCACAATGCCATTCCCATTGTAATGTAAAAAAAGAAAGAATGAAAAAAGAAACAACACAAAAGAAAAGAGAAAAAAGGGAGAACCAGTCTGTGTGTCTGTGTGTGTGTGTGTGTGTGTATGCATGAGTGTGTGTATTCACGAGTGTGTGTGTGTGTGTGTGTGTGTGTGTGTGTGTGTGTGTGTGTGTGTGTGTGTGAAGTGCTGCACTAATTGAACTGTGCTGAACAGGAAAAAATTATCACCATTAATTAAAAAAAAATAATGTGTGTGTGTGTGTGTGTGTAAAACAGAATTTTACATGCACCCTCAGTGTGGGATGCTTTTATGTAGTATCCTACACCTTGTGTGTGTGTGTAAAATTCTGGTTACACACACCCACCCATATATTATTCTAAATTTTAATAATGCATTTTTAGGTTATGCATGTTTTAACAATGTTGTTCATCGATGTATTTTTGGAATTAATAAACAAATAATTGAGTTCTATTTTTTTCTTTTCAAGTCAAATCTGGATAGAAAGGGCATAATATCTTCAGAATCATCACACATGCTTAGATTATTTTTACTGTCCGTGTCCAGGAAAGGCACACTGAGCTGCAGCTTGTTACCGGGTGTGTTTTGGGGGCACAAGGAGGTTAAGTGACTTGCTCTGGTCACACAATATACAAGTAGAGCATGTTGGAATCAAAATCCATTCTGAAGACTGTACTGCCAGCTAATAATCAAAAGCTACACATATCAAGGCTGGTCCCATGATGCCAGGCCAGTAGGTATGGAGCCATATTTGCATCTTAAAAACCTGAGTTCACATTCAAAATTGTAAGAGAAAAGGCTGTAAGAGAAGGAATGGAAAAAATCGAAAGTTGGTGCTGTGGCAACCCTAGAAGTCTGTACTGACATGAACACAGCCAGGGTTAGATATCCTGATATGGGGTCCCAATACCTGTTGGCAACACAGAGCCAGCCTTGAGATGTGTAGTTTTTAATGATCAGCTTGCAGTATAGCCTAGATGTTAAAGCAATCCTGAAGATGGATTATTTTACTAATAGTTTGACATGTAAAGGTGATAACTCACTAGTTCCAATGCAGATACAAAGTAATTAATATAAATGTAGAAAGTGTTGTAATACCTTAAAACACACTTAATAAAACAAATGAGTTCCTATTTAACCTACAGTCAAAGGAGAGCAAAGATTCTCATGACATCATTTCCTGTCAGGAGCCTAAAACAGATGGCTGCCCCAGCCCTTAATTGCAGGCTGATTTACATATGAATAACTCTAGACTGCAAATACTCACAGATAAACACAATGTCTCACTCAAATTAGCTTTCTATGGGCGTTCAGACATTAAGAAATTCTATAGATGACAGTTCCCCTGTAAGAAAAAAATCATTGAAGAAGGACAGTGAATTTTCAAAAATTGCCCATGAAATGAAATTCCACATATTATAAAATGACCATTTACATCTGTGATAGTTCGAGTAACTGTGATGCTAGAGTTCTTCTTGAAAAACACTGACACCCTTGTGGAATTAGTCTTATATGTCGCATTAATCTCCAGACCCCATTTTTTCCTTAAGAAGTTGAATTACTCATTGGTTAAATGCATTTCTTGTAACATCAAACAGTCTGCTGCATTTTATGTGCATAATTGAAAATTCTGTTACTTTTGGTTCTGTGCACACACACACACACATTCCATGACAAGATTTTTAGTTTACAAACCATTTATATTTTTAGTAAATAGTATATACTGCCTACATAGGCAATACCACATAAGAAAACAAAAATTATACATTATCCAGGAGGAGTTCGTCACTTTAGAATGCTTATCCTGTATCCTAACAAATAATGCATAAGTTGCTTTGTCCCCCTGCTATGCTTTATTTTAAGAAGTAAACCTAAGGTGAAACCTAATAGAGGAAATCCTCCAGCTAGCCTTTGAGCCCTCTCAACCTACACCCTACCATACTGAATTACCCTTAACCCATTTCCCCGGCCTCTTTTTGCCCCCTTTGAAAAATTACTTTTGAGTTCTAATCATGCATCCATACTAGTAATCAATTTGTGCTGAGATGAAGAGTTTTTATTCAAGAATTCCATCCAAAGAAACGACACGAGAGAAATGTTAAGCACCTTTTGAATCATTGTGTAAACCTGCCTGGGGGAGTATCCCACCTGCCTACCCCATACATCAACCATAATGACCTTCAGAAGGACAGCAGAACTGGGGACTTCTGGTGACATCATTGAGCCATGTGGCAACGGTGGTGAAGAGCTCCTGAAAGCCCTGCAATAAAAACTTAAGTTTTTACTCACTCCTTGCTTAAAACTTGATACTTCTTGGGGCCCTGTCTCCTGTTCAGCATGGCAACCTATCAAAAACCCAAACTGGGTGCTGGGGGTCTTTGAAACAACAGAAACTAATGCTGACTTCTTGAAGCAGCTCGGCCCCCAGGCCTGTTGAAGCAGTGGACCCCGAGCTGGAAAGCAGGTCATCAGAAGACAAGGAGGAGTTTATGTTTACCTCGAGACAGCTTTGCCGGGAACTTCGATGTTTGGGAGACACACTAGATTCCATCCAAAAGGATGTGGATGCTAACCGTAAAAGCCTTCTCCAGCAGGAAAAGCAGACAAAACTTCCTGAAGAGCAGGTTACGGCCATTTCCCATATCACAGACCTGCATAATGGGGCAATTCTACAATTACATGACCAGTTGCAGGTGCTGCTGAATTAAATAGAAGATCTGGAAAATCGCTCCTGTAGGATAAATATCAGACTCCATGGGCTGCCAGAGCACACAGAAACCAGTGCCACAACAGAGTTTATAGAAAGCCTGCTGCAAAAAATTCTGCACATTGATAAGGACACACCACTGAATATCATTCAGGCCCACAGAGCATTGATGTCCCCCCCAAGACCTGAAGGTCCAACCTCGTTCTATCGTAATAGTCTTCTTGGACTTTTGAACAAAATAAATGGTCCTCTGGAAAGCATGATCAATGAAGGAAATTGTTTTTGGGGATGTAAAACTGTTCATTGAGCAAGACTATGCCCCAACAACTATGGCTCAATGGAAGCTATGGTTCCCCATTGTAAAAGCCCTATGCAGTAAAGGCCTTAAAGCCAGGGTGGATTTCCCTGCCCGACTCTGCATCACCTTGGGCAGCGGTGTTAAAACTTTTGATACAGTGATGGAAGCCAAAAAGTACTTATTCACTCTGGACATTGCTGCGGATTAACTAGTTAACCCTGCACTCTTGTGCAAGGTGGAAAAGCAGCAGTGGCAATTGGTTGGTGGTCATCTAGATTACCGAGGTCAGTCAGACAAGCAGAGCATCGGGCCAGAGACTAGCCCATGGAGTAAAATGGTAACCCTAGCAAAATCCATCTCTCAGGGTCAAAGCAGACTCATACTCTCAAAACCAACAAGCGGAGAACTGGACATGGACCACATGGAAGAAGCTGCAATAGAGGAGATGGAACAAGTAAACTTACAGACCTGAATTTGGAGCTGTTCCAAAGGTTTGGACACTTTTCTTTTTTGGAGGGCATCCTGGCAAGATCAACACATCAACCCTGAGAGGTGGTGAATTTTCAAACTTTTAACATTTCCCTCAGGTGATTTGTGGATTTACATGTGCTAGTATATCTCCCCTAGCCCCTTTGTTGTGATGTTCAACCCTCTACAAGACCCTGTCTAATATGAAGCCAAATGCTAAACCATTGTGGGGAGTCTGGGTGCAAATGGCCCTTACACTCTTTTTGGGAACTATAACCCAGACAATGAACACTTTTCTTAGTGACTGTTATGTCAGCGCAGTATGGTTAAATCAGGGATTACTGGCTAATATGTCCCTAAGGTTACATGTCACAGCTGTTTTCAAGTTGTCTTCTTGTCAGTATATAAAATTATCTAAATGCTTGTCATCTGTTGCAGTTGGGGGGTGTGAACAGGGGGAAAGGGGGTGGCTAATGAGGGTAAGATGACAAAATGTGGAGCGCAATAATGAAGATGGTAGTTGGGGTCCCATATGAGCTAAACAAACAGGGCAGTCTCGGGTCAGGAGCAGCATCACAGGCCCTCATATTGACTTTGGAAGGGGGGCAGTTAGATGATGATTGTTCCCCCTCATATTTCTCATATTTCATCAAGGTATCTGGAGTTCCTTGAGCCCCTCCCCTTTTATAGAGATTGGGGGGGATTGTGCCGAAGCTTAAAGCAACATAGACTCATGGCTGGTGTCCTTTCTGGATGCCTGTCACATGCGCCAACCTAAGACACCCAGAGTTAATTTTTAGAAGCAAGGCAGTGGGAGGGAGGGACATACTGCATGGTGTGAATGACACCACGTTTGCTGCAGGCAATCCGATTTGATTGTAACTTGCAGCATGGTGCAAGATTTAATCTTGCACTGCCCACCACCACAAGGCACCGTAAGTGTGGTGGGAAAACTGTGGCACTATTTGAAGTGGGATATGATGAGGTGATGTTAGTAAGGTTGAAAAATGTTTTATACCAGTTGTTAATGATTCAATTCATGTTTCAATGTTATTCTTTGTTGATTGGTTTTACAAGCTGGGCTGCATGTATACCCCCCCCCCCATTCATGGTTACATGCCTACAAACTATTTTTTAGGAGTGATTTTTGGGCCCTCTCCAGGTTAAGGAAAGAGGGGTCAGGTCTGTTATTTACAGCTCGGCCTATATGGACGCCTTAAACATTGTCACGTATAATGTAAGAGGGTTTACCAGCTCCATTAAACAGACTCGCATATTGCAGGAGTTGGGTAGGTTGAGTGTACATATTGTTGTGCTGCAGAAGACACATTTGGAAGAGGCTAAACACAAGAAATTATGTCAGAGAAGGGTGAGCTCAGTATATGCCTCCCCATATAATGGGCACCCACATCGGAGGTGCACAGTTGTTTTGGTGCATAAGGCCTGTCCACTACAGGTAGAGATGGTTGAAACTGACCAAGAGGGTGGATATGTAAAGCTTTTGGCCTCATATAGAGACATACCCTGTACTCTTTTAAATGTGTATGCTCATAATGAAGACAGAGAGGCCGTCCACTTTTTCAAACAGGTCCTTTTGGACACTGTAACTGTTTCAAACTGCCTTTAAATAATTGGAGGCAATTTTAATGACATCCTGTCCCCTACTCTTGACAGACGGGAAGGTGCAGTATGGGTTAAACTAGGGGCAGTGGGGGATACACTTAATAAACTAAACCAGGAGTTAGGATTAATTGATATATGGCATCATATCAGTGGTCAAAATAGGGATTATTCCCACCACTCTGACAAGCATAACTGCTACATCCGCATAAATATGTTTTTCCTGTCAGACAACTGGGCACACACTGCCTACTTCTGTCAGGTTCTTCCTCGTACTCTATCTGACCATGCCCCAGTAAAGCTGATTTTAGAACTAGCTCTCTCTCCCAGAAACTCCCACTAGCATTTTAACGTAGGCCTTCTAAATCAAACTGATTTTAAACATCTCATTGAAACTATCATCCGGGATTACTTAGCCAATAACCCAGTTGGGGACACCTCCCACACTGTAAGGTGGGATGCATTAAAAGTAGTACTTTGTGAGCCGGCCTGGAGGTGCAGAGGGCTGAGGTGCTGGTGCCTTAGCTCGAACCACTCCAACGACCCGGGTTCGGGAATGGACTCAGGACACTGCAGGCTGGCAGGGGAAGGAGAGGATTGAGCATCTGTAGGACTGCTCTCCTCTCCTGGGGTGGTTTGAAAGGAACCCTTGCTCAGCAGCAACCCCCAGTGGAGACTGGGGGCACTGCATGAGCAGCGCAATGGAGAACCACAGGAAAGTGGAAAACAGCTTCAAGATCCACTGGATGATGGCTGCCAGTCCGCCAATGCCACTGAAGCCCCTGAGGGAGTCATGTCCACCTCAGCAGCACCCTGGGACCAAATAGGGAGTGCACCACCCCCACTAATGCCTTCCCCCTCGGAGGAGAGGGACCCATCTGGTGAAGGGTTACACCAGGTTACCTCAGGGATGGCTGCAATGTGAGGATGGAGACTCAAGCGAGGGTAATAGGAGGTAAGTCAGGACCATAGTGGCTTGAAGGAGTGGCGGGTCCATGAGCACAAAGGGGAGTAAACAGATCAGGGAAAAAAAGTAGTGCTTTGTGGCATGATTGCTAGATTTGACTCCAACCTTAAAAAGCAGAGGGAAGCTAGATGCAGAGAGCAAGAGCTTACAACAAAAGATTTGGAATTTCAGCACAAGATAACCCTGAACCCCATAGTTAAAAATGTTTTAGAAGCTCAGAAGGAAGCCTTGAATAAATGTCTAGTAGCCCCGCTGGAAGACACTTATAGACGAGTTAGGCAGAATTACTTTGAAAATGGTAGTAGAGAGGGAAAACTTCTGGCATTCACATCACAAGAGCAGCAGAGCAGCAGATTAGTATTACAGTTTAAGGATCCAGCTAAGGAGGGAGCCTTAACTAGTCACCAAGGGCACATAGTACACATCTTTGTGGACTATTACAAGTCCCTATATACACAGGAAGCAACGCCAGACTTCTCTAATAAGTCTTTGCAGTTTTTCGAAGGCTTGGAGATCAGAGAACTCCACACGTAAACTTCTGACTTATTAGATCGGGAGATAACCTTGGAGGAGCTGTGGGGTCCACTAGCTCACTTAAAGAATGGCATGTTCCCAGGGCTGGATGGCTTCCCACCGGAATTTTATAAAACTTTTGCTGCCTGCTGTTACCGGATCTCCTACCAGTCTGCCAAGAAGTGATGGAAGGGGGGGAGGTGCCTGAGTCATGGCAGCTGGCTCAGATTATAGTTTTACCTAAGCTGGGGAAGGAGCCCAAGGAATGTGGGTCATATAGACCCATATCATTACTAAACACAGATCTAAACATTTTTACAGGTCTCTTAGCGCAAGGAGTCCAAGCGGCAATCCCATCTTTAGTGCATGAAGATCAGACTGGGTTCATCTCTGGCAGATTTCTGCAAGACAACATTAGAGGGCTGCTTAACATAATTTCAACCCAAACATACCAGAAAGAATTTCAGATAGCAATTTCTATGGATGCTGAAAAAGCCTTTGATAGCGTAAATCGGCAGTTTCTAAAAATATACATGGAAAAAATGAAATTTGGCCCCAAATTCATGCAAGCATTCTCTCAGCTTTACAAGACCCCCAAGGCTGTAGTGAGGGTGAATGGTATTAGCTCAGAGCTTTCCCCCTATCCAGAGGTACTCAGCAGGACTGACCACTCTCCCCACTCCTGTTTGCTTTAAGTCTGGAGCCCTTGGTGACTAAGGTGAGACAAGATTTAGGCATCAGAGGTATAATGGCAGAGGGCATAGAGCAAAAATTGTCACTATATGCAGATGATTCCATCTTTTTCTTGTCCTCACCAGAGACATCTATGCCTCGCCTGACAACCCTGTTGCAGTCATCCAGCCCAGTCTTGGGGAATAAAATCAACTTCACTAAATCAGAGACCCTTTTGATTAGTGTGAGGTGTCCACCGGGCTTCAAGAAGTCCTTTCCCTTTCAATGGGCCTCAAGAAACTAAATTAGATATCTAGATATCCAGATCTCTAATGATCTGTCAAGACATTTTTCCCTTAACTATGGGAAGCTATGGGAAACACTGCAGTCAGACTTGGTGAGGTGGCATTTGCTCCCCTTCTCCTTGGTGAGAACAGTAGACGTGATGAAAACGAATGCCTTGCTGTGTCTTCTTTTCCTTTTTCAGTGCTTGCCATTGTGAGTTCTGCTCTCCTTTTGGAATAAACTAGCCAAGGAACTTCAAAAGTTTGCATGGAATCATAAAAGTCCATGGGTGGTTCAGCAGTTACTGCGCCTCCCTAAGGAAGAGGGTGGTTTAGCCCTTCCGAACATCCCACTTTATTACCTGACAGCCCAAATGACTGCTGTCCTGACATGGGCTAAGCAATGGGTATCTTCCCAATGATATCAAACTGAAAATACCAAAGCAGGCGGCTGGCCATTATTCATCTTAGCCCTCATGTCGGTCACGTCAGACGACACGAACAGTATAGGAAACAGGTGGGTAAGACATGGCCTTTATATTCTGTCCAAAGTCAGAAAGATAACAGGCACTCCCACTCCTCCTGGGATGGACCCCCTGTCCCTGATACATTATGATCCAGGCTCCCGCCACCCACCTTAGACTCGGGATATGCCAGATGGGAGAGACAGGGCATAACTAGAGTTGCCCAGTTAATAGAGAATGACAGATGTATTACTTTTCAAAGGGCTAAAGAGAAATTTCAGTAGAAAAATTCCAAATTTTTAAGATGTATGCAGGTGAGACACTTTATCAATTCTGAAAATCACATCTTACAATTAACCAGGCCATGCACAATGTGGGAGGATTACATTTACAGAATAGTAATGATGGCAGGCCCTAGACATTATATCTTCAGTATATACTGCTTACTCTCCAAGGCCAGTGACATCTCCTTACACCCTCCAAAGCAAGCCTGGGAAACAGAGGCAGGGATATCCATCAGTGACTCTGATTGGTCGCACAGACTGAAATAGGGATGGAAAGTAACTTCTGCACCTATAGAAACATAGAAACATAGATTTTGATGGCAGATAAGGACAGCTTGGCCCACCCAGTCTGCCCATTTCCCTACCTAATGGATAAGCTGCAGATCCTAGTTAACCAGCAGCCTACTTCTTCCTACCCCCACCCCCTAGAATTGCCTTATGACTGTTCCATGCATGCTTGAATTCCACCACTGTTTTTGACTCCACAACCTCCTCTGGAAGGCCATTCCATGCATCCACAACCCTGTCTGTGAAAAAATACTTCCTTAAATTACCTCTGAGCTGCCCCCTTCTATTTTCAAATTGTGCCCCCTTGTTCTTGCACACCTCTTTTTTTGAAAGATGCTACCCTCTTGGACTTTGTTGATTCCCTTGAGGTACTTGAAAGTTTCTATCATGTCCCCCTCTCCCTCCTTTCCTCGAGGCTATACATATTCAGCTCCTTAAGTCTCTCTTCATATGTCTTCGGTGCAGACCCTGCACCATTTAGTTGCCCTCCTCTGGACAGCCTCCATCCTGTCTATGTCTTTGCGGAGATTGGGTCTCCAGAACTGCATGCAGTACTCCAGATGGGGTCTCACCAACTGTCTGTACAGAGGATAATAACTTCCTGTTTTCTACTGGTGATGCCTCTCCCTATGCATCCCAGTATCCCCCAACCCTCCTTGCTGCCCTCTCACATTGCTTGCCCACCTTTAGGTCATCTGATATGACTACCCCCAGGTCCCTTTCCATTTTTGTTGTTGTTAGTATCTCACCCCCATTGTGTACTCTTCCCCTGGGTTTTTGTTTCCCAGGTGCATTACCTTGCACTTCTTAGCATTGAATCTAAGCTGCCATACATTTGACCATTCCTCTAACCTTGCCAAGTCCCTTCTCATCCTTTCCACCCCACCTTGTGCATCAACTCTGTTGCAAATCTTTGTGTCATCTGCAAAGAGACATACTTTTCCTTCCAGTCCCTCTGCAATGTCACATAAAGACATTGAAGAGGACGATCTAATACTGAACCCTGCGTTTCCCCACTAGTAACCCCTTTCTTCAGGTGGACTCCATTTACTATTACTCTCTGTGTCCTATTCTCCAGCCAATTCTTTACCCAGGCTATCATCTTGGGACCCACTCCCAGGCTGGCTAACTTGTATATTAATCTTTGTGTGGGACTGTGTCAAATGCCTTGCTAAAGTCTAGGTAGGCCATGTCCACAGCCCTCCCTGATCTATTACTTTGGTCACCCAGTCAAAGAAATCTATCAGATTTGTCTGGCATGACCTTCCCGCTGTGAATCCATGCTGCCTTGGGTCCTGAGCCCTCTGACCTCTAGATACTCAACAATTCTTTCCTTCAGAGTGATTCCATCATTTCCCTACCACTGAGGTTAAACTAACAGGTCTGTAGTTTTCTGCTTCTGCCTTGCTCCCACTTTTGTGAAGGGGAATCACATCTGCCCTTCTCCAGTCCTCAGGTACCACCCCATCCTCCCATTATTTGTTAAAGAGGGTAGTCAGTGGTGTCACTAGTTCTACCCTTAGCTCTTTTAGAATTCTGGGATGAATCCCATCAGGCCCCATTGCTTTGTCCACCTTCAGTTTTAAGAGTTCTTTCAGAACCCTTTCTTCTGTAAATGGGCTGGTATCAACTTCTGTATCCAGAGTGTTTCTACTGTTTGTTTTAGGTACCTCCCCCACTTCCTTTGTAAATACTGAGCAAAAATATTTGTTTAGTATCTCTGCCTTTCACAGTCACCCTCTGCCCACCCTCTCTCCTCTTTATTAAGCCTCACTAACCTCCTTGGTCTCCTTCACTCCTGATGTACCTATAAAGGTTTATCTCCCTTCTTAACTGAGTTGGCTATCTTTTTCTCGGTTTGGGCCTTTGCTGTTCTGACTGTCTTCCCAGCTTCCTTTTGCTTTAACTGATAACAGTTCTCTGTCCTGCTCCTTCTGTGATTCCTTGTACTTCCTGAATGCTTTCTTTTTCTCTTGAACCTTCACTGTCACTTCCTTTGAGAACCATAGTGGTTTCTTACATCGTTTCGTTTTGTTTATTTGCTTCACACAAAGGCTTGTTACCTCTGTGATGGCAGTTTTTATTTTTCCCCATTGTTCTTCCACCTCCTTCCTGCCCATTTGCTAGTGCATCCTTAGGCACTCACCCATTTTGCAAAGTCAGCCCTCCTAAAGTCCAGTACTTTTGCCTTTGTATGGCTTGGACTCTATTGCTGTGTTTATTGTGAACCATACTGTTCGATGGTTGCTAGTTCCCAGATGGCTACCCACTTCTACATCTGTGATCCTCTCTTCATCTCCATTTGAGAGAACCAGGTCTAAGATTGCTCCCTCTCAAGTGGGCTCCAATACTAGTTGTCTAAGGCCTGCCCCCTGTAGGGCATCTAGAATAACCCCACTCTTTGAAGTGGCTGCTGCAACTGCACTCCAGTTAACATCTGGCATATTCAGATCACCCATCAGCAATATCTCCCCTTTTTCTGCCATTCTAAGTATTCTTTCTATCATTTCCTTGTCCATTTCCTCCCCGAGAAGGGGGTCTGTATACAACCCCTGTGTGGACTGTGGTGCCATTGCCGGTCTCCAAATTTTCCCACAGTGCTTCTTCACCTCCCTGTTTTCCCTTTTGTTCTGTTGCTTTGATTCCTTCCCTTATGTAAAGAGCTACTCCTCCTCCTCTTTTACCCTCCCTGTCCCTCCTGTAGATAGTGTATCCTGGTATGTTTATGTCCCAGTCATGGTTTTGTGTGTACCATGTTTCTGTGACTGCCACGATATCCAGATGTTCCTCCTCCATCAAGGCCACTAATTCAGGAAGCTTTTTACTCAGACTATGGGCATTGGTATTCATTGCTCTCCATTTTTTGATGGCTATGTGGCAAGAATTTTTTTGGAACGTTCTAATGCAATCATTCCACACTCCAACAATTACACAGCATTATAGCACCACAAAATCGGCAGTATGCTGGAGAGGGTCTGGCCAAACAAGAAGTCACTGGCACATTTTTGGGGGTTGTCCCATCTTAACGGACTTCTGGGAATGAATGCAAGAAGTTGTTTTAAGCATAACCGAGGTCTCTGTCCCACTGACTTTTGAAGACTGGGTCTTAAGCATTCCCACAGTGACACACCAGAAAGGAGAGGTGCATAGAGTCTTGTTGACTCTGATAGTTGTAGCCTTAAACTGTACCATGGTGCATTGGCTACATCCAGAACCACCCACGATGGAGGAATGGGTCAGGAAGGTTAAGGATGTGCTCGCAATGGAAGCCTTGACTACCAGACTCTGCCTTTAGACGGAGAAGCATGCTGATAGATGGAGGGGTTGGGAAGCCTGGTTGCTGGGAACAGAGGAGCAAGACAATCAATCATAGCTAACAGAGGAGGACTTCAAGAAGCTTGGGGATTGGTGGGTAGGTACTTTACACCCCTGCCTCACTCTTTGCAGTTGGAAGAATGAGAATACGTACTTTGTGCCTAGCTTTGCAGGGATATTGAATCAAGCCTAACCTGTAGCAGACATTGGGATAAGTGGAATTCTGAAGCCATATGATGACTAAGAATATACTGGACTTGTAGGGTAGAGAGGGACGTGCAGCCAAAAGTTGGGCCAACTTCAGGTCTTTATTGTTGAATCTTTTTTTACATTATCCTTCTCAACTGTTCTTGAGAAGATTCATAGTTGGGTATTTACTTAGGCTTAGTCCTATTTTAATTATAATAGGTGCTTTCAGCATGTTTACGCTAAGGTTGACCTCTAGTCAAAGCTGGACATCAGTGTACCTCTAGTAGTTAATGCTTGTTGCTATCTGCACGTAATCTGCCCTCCCTCTCCTTTTTTTTCTTTTTTCTCTCTTCAACAAAGGGCAGAGACACGTATTCTTAGCTCATAAGCTTGGTGTCACACATACATAATGATCTATGAATTGTAATGTTACAAAGACTAGAGGCTGTTTATTTACTGTAGCTGAATATTTGTATGACAAGATGCTGTATCAGTTTATATCATAAAGCTGAGTTTCAAAAAAAAGGACAGCAGCACATATGGCTGCTCAGAGTGTGTACCACTAGACCCGCTTACACGTACTCCAGTGAGGCCACAACCATGTTTTCACCCTAATAGTGAGGCTAAACAGTACAAGTTAAGTATGAGTGGAGGTAATAAAAATGCAAATTTCTAATCTCACTATAAAGTGCATACAGCCACTAAACAAATCGTGGGTGCCATTATTTATGCTGTGAAACTATACCATGTGCAAAGTACATAATGCTATCAGTGCCATCTCCTGACCCGAAAGAGAGAAAAAATACAGTTAATAGATTTAGGAGTAGAACAACTGCCAGTGTTGTACTAGCTGCAAGACTGTATCCTATATTACAGAATAGGGTCATTTTCAACATGGTCTTCCCTATCCTGGTGAAATTTTGAAGAAGTGTCCCAGTTGGAGCTTAATGGAGGCTACTTCTGAGTATTCAATTGCGTATGCATAGTGGAAGAGGTTGTTGCCTGTGGTGAATAGTCTGTCTCCATAGCAATAACACTAGAGTTGTTCACTGTACAATCCTTTGGTGTGTGCGGAGTATCAGGAGTAGGCTCCATTGCCTGGGATCGGGGTATCTTGTTCCGACTGTCCAGTAAGATGAGTTGGTACCATTTTCAGTAAATGAGATTTTGCAGAGATCTGTGAAACCATTATGCTATGGATCTTAGATGGGTCTGGAGTTTTCTTAGGCTATTCATATTCGGAGTGTGACATCAAAAGAGATTTCTGCTCTTTTAGGGTCAGTGAAGTACTGCATTTTTCCATGGTACAAAAAAAATGAATCTTTTGCAGGTGGTAATTAAGCAAATTTAATGCCTGTACATCTTAGGATGTCATTAACCTTATCAAAGGCTTTTCTGTATTGAAGGGTTTCCATGCTGAAGTCAGGATATGAGACCTCTATCAATACAAGCCTTACACAGTACCCATTCTCTGTCCAAAACATAATGTGGCTTAATGAAGACAGGGCATAGTAAGTTTAAGTGACCCATTTTGCTGCTAGAATCCGATGAGCTCTATTAGAATTTTTTCCTTCTGGGTATTTTAGGACTAGGGCTGATGTTAGCAGCTTTTCAAAGTAAGGCATAGGATCTCCATTTCCTTCCACTCCTTCTGGAACTTTAATCCGTTTTATGTTATTACACCTGGACCTGTCTTCTTGATTGATGATTTTTTGCTGCAGCTGTTGGACTTAAGCAGTATGGCTGGCAGTCGTTGCCATCAGTGAACATACCTTATCCTCCAGGTCACTGACCCTTTCCTCAATTTCACCTGTGCATAGACTAAGTGCTTCCTTCTTGTCTCCTAGATCTGAGACTGTTTTAGTTAGATTTGCTAAAGCCACATTTAATGAATCTAACCCTGTCTGTATGTCAGCTTTTAACTCGTTTGCAGATTCAGTCAGAAGCTCTATGTTATTTTCTGCCATGATCCCCGGGATCTTCTGAGAAGCAGTATTTATAACAGGGAGTTTTAAACAGCTGCAGCCTCAGTTTTTCTTTCTTTATTAATTTAAAAGTTTCACCTGGAAAGGCACACTAAGCAACATTGCTCATTTCCAGGTGCATTCTGGGGGAAGGGGGAATGGGAATACAACAGATTACAACAATAATACAATACAAGATATAGTGGAATTAGGATAATGATACAGAGAATTTAAAGAACAGGAAACAGGGCAAACATTGATTGAACAAAAAATAGACAATGGCCTAGATATTCAAACTGCGCCAGGCTGTGGTGCAAGCCTGGGCACAGCTCAACTTTGTTGTGCAGGGGTGTGGCCTGGGTGATATTCAACAGAGCTGCGCTATGGTGCAGCAGCTTTGAATATCGCACCCTAGCCATCCCCACTGTGCATGGCGCAGTGGCACTGTGCCAGTGCAAGTGGCCAGAGTGGAGCATGGAGATGCGCTGGCGCAAGTGCCATTGTGCCATGCACAGCACCTGTGATATTCAAAAGGGGACATGCAAATGGGGCCATAATTTATGCAAGGCGCACAGGGGGCCATTTGCATCTCATTACGGCCCCATTTGCATGCCATTAGCATGCAGGTGCACCAATCCCCGATGACTTGCACCTGGCACCCTGCCAGGCAGCAGCCATTGGGAACTGACGCCCCCTGCAGCCCAATCATGGGCATTCCTATAATATAAAAAAGTCCAATATCCCTGGTGGTCCAGTGGACCTCTATGTGCCCGATCATGGGCATCACTATAGTCCCCCCATCCAATATCCCTGGTGGTCCAGTGGACCAATCTCCGCCTGATCGTGGGCATCCATAACACATAACAGACCCTACCACCCTGGTAGTCTAGTGTACCCCCTCCCCACCCACCCACTTAGCCACTTAGCCCCATCACCCGGCTCCCCGTCAGCCAGCGACAGCCTCCCCACCCTGCCGCCCGCTGCCGGCTGACTGACAGCTCAGTAGGGCTGCACCCGATGGTTCACAGCATGAGCCAATGGGCATGCAATCCGCGTAGCTACTCGGTCAGATATGGAGATGTATCATTCACATATCTGGACTTAATATCTGACTATCTGCAGCCCATTGGCTCATGCTTGAACAATGGGCATGCAGCCCTACCAAGCTGTCATTCGGTGGGCGGCTGGGTGGCAGCAGGTGGGTGCTGCCAGCCGCCAGCTGATGGGGAAACAGGGCAGTGGGGCTCAGTGGGCGGGTGGGGAGGGGTACACTAGACCACCAGGGTGGTAGGGGTCTGTTATGTGTTATGGATGCCCGCTGATCAGTAGCAATCGGTCCACTGGACCACCAGGGAGGCTGGGTGGGGGATTTTTGCTCCAGGGATGCCCATGATGGGGCATGGGGGGGCGCCACCAGGTGCAGCAGGAACTCGGGTGGCCACCCACAGGTGGCAGCTGCCGTGTTGCACCCTGCAATACGGCAGCTCACCTGTGGGTGACCATCACTTGTTCCTTTTTTTTTGGCTTAACTTTGTGCAGGCACAGGTAGGGGTTGCACATGCATGACTCTGCACATCCCGGGCTGAATATCGGTCTGTGAAGGTTATGCATGGGCATGCCCCCCCACCTGTGCCTGCATACATTACCGATGTGCTCCAGCACATCAGGATTTAGCGGCGACTTTTTCCCTTTTGAATATCAGGTATACAAGATCAGTGGGTTGCGATGGAGCAACCCTTTGAATATCTGGGCCAATATATACAAAACTGAGCACACAGCAGACATTTCAATGGAAGCGCAATAGGTAGGAGCTGCCAAAAAGAGAGTGGGGGTGGGAAATTAAAGGCAGTTACAAGTAGGGAAGAGAAAGTTTCGAAGGAGGGAGGAGACAGTGGAAGGGGAGCTAGCATGGCAGATTGCCAGTAGGAGGGAGTTCCATAGTTTGGGGAAACAATGAAAGAACGTAGACTGGCCTGCAGTGATGGATCTATAAGGGACAGCCATGGTGCGAGAATCATAGCTCCGGAGGGAGGGGGTTGGGGAGATAAGGTGGAAGACAGGTACAAAGGGAGAGGACCAAACCAGAACTTAAAGATGAAGGAAATGCAGTGTGAGAGATGTTTATCATCAAGTGAGAGGAAAGAAAGTGATTGGTAGAGATCACAGTGGTGAGTATGAGGGAGGCAGTAGTGAACAAAGTGGCAGTTAATATGGGTGAGACAGAGCAACTGCTATTAATTTGAGCAACATCAATCATATTAGTTGCTGAGTGCTGGTCAGGTTCAACAGTCTTGGCTGGGACAGCAATTGACATCTGTACAAGTTTATAAGGCTGTGGGGGAAGTGACAAAATTGTGCAGCTTGAGACAGAGCAGGAAATACGAGTAGCAAAAGAAGAGCTGACTTGTATCCCTTTAATTGCTTTGCAGGGCTTTGTGGTCTCTGAGATTTTCCCTGTCATGGCTGCATTGTCTAGATTTTCCCCTGAAGGATTATCTGTTTCTTCCACTGCCATTATGCACAGCTGCTGCTCTGTTTCAGCTTCAGTAGTAGATACAGTTGTTTCAGCTGAAAGCTTTTTATCTGCTACAGGAGTGACTGAGATCAGAGAAAGTACCAGGCTGGTAAACCCCAGACCATAGGTGGTAAAGAAATGAAGCTTCTGTTGTTGGACGTGTATTCAGCCAGTAACTTTATCAGCAGGCAGTGCATACATGTCGGCAGCAGTTTTATTTGATTTGGAAGTATGCTTTCTATTTTTCTTTACTTCTATAGCTGTTCTGTGAGATCCTTGGACTGGTGTATTGACTTCAACATAGTCGCACCCATCAGGTTGTTATGCCTGGGTTATGCCCCCTATCATCCCACATACACCTCACATACACCTCACACTGTATTCTCAGTCTGTTATACTGTGATACTGCTATTTTTCACTTATATATAGATATGGGTACACATCATATATGCATGAGCACTAGGAATGTGCTTTGCTGCTAAGATATGCTAATATTGATCATGCATGGTTCATTATACCTCACTATAATACATTTATCTAGATTATGTTCGTCTTTTACATATATTCCATATATAATCTACCTAATCACTGATATGATGACTCTGAGGGATCATCAGTGATTATTGTATACTTATATTCTCATATAATTATATGTAGTGTGTATTTTACACTTAGGCAGATATGCCAACTGTAATAGGTACCTGTCAGCAGCTTTCTTTGTCTAAGCAAGCTGACACAGAAAGAGAGAAAGTCTTTATTATGTCTTTATGTTTTATACTGTACGTAAGCAAGAAATGCCACATGTAGTTTGAACCTGTCAGCATTTCTTTTGTCCAAGCTATAATGCAAATGGAAGCATATTCTGTCTCATATGATACTCATTAGTAATTCTGTCTCCTAAGTCATTCTCCAATGAAGAATGACTTAGGACCAATATATATTGTTCCTCATATCTGTAACTATGAGGTAATCTCTGTTGCTATGCTGTTATCTGTAGTATATAGTTGTCTCCAACTCACTGTAGCTGCTCTAGACACTACTAGTTCAGCTGTAGAAGATTAGTACTCTCTGGCAGAGAGCTGGAGTGCAGGGTGAACAAACAAGATCTTAGACAACTTAAGATCTACAATTCTGGAGATTATGTACATTCTTCAGGAGAATGGTGAGAAACCCATCTCCCTTGTGATTTTCTTTGTCACATGCTTGGCGTAAGTAGTATAATAAACTTTACTAGTACTCCTTGATTGTGTACGAATGTTTCTTGGCAGACTCCAAGACACAAGAATCTGTATTATTATTATTTACTCTACACTCCAAGAGTGTTTAGATTACAAGGTGCATGAAGAAAAAAATACCTTGGGGAGAAAATCCCTAAATCTATCAACATCCAGACATGATTTAGCTGCAGCTACTCCAGAAAACACATTTATCTGATATCAAAGTGAAGCAGTGTCAGGGTGCATTGCTGAGCAGCCGTCCTTCAAGTAGCCATCTTGGATCCCACCTTTAGTCCACCAGGCTCACTGCATTATCAAAAGGAGCTGAGTCCCTAGCGTGGATTGCTGATAGTTTTCCTTATGCCATGCGAATATGCATATGCAAACTCCAGACATAACAAAACTCATATCAACCCCACACCCCAAACCAGCTCACGTCAAAGCCATCCCACTCCACTGGTGATCAGTGATGCAACTGCAGGCATAGTCTGCATTTTTGAAGTTTTTTCTCTGAGAAAAAAATTGTTATCTTGATTTTTTTTTTATGACATCTGAGCCACAGGAGAAGTCAGGCTTTTAAACTGCATGGCAGAAGACAGCTCATGGCAGTGGATCTGGCGGAAGTCTAAGCAATATTCCCTGCTACATCATAAGTGGTTCCATCTATGCCAGCTGCTTTAGACATTTTTTAATACCCTAATAATATGTATGAGTTTACTTCATCCTTGCCCCCCACCCGCTTCAAACTGTCCCTAGTTTAAAAAACACATGTTATGATTTTCCACATTTTGCAGAATGTGCTGATGTTGCTGATGGTTTGATTCTGATTCCTTCTTTGTTTTTTTAAAAGTGAAAAACAGACAGCCCACCATAGTGATGAAATGTGTTTTTTTGCATTCCTTAATCAACTCCCACTGCATCTTTCCTGGACTTAGGAATGCCTCCAGCCTCTAGCCACTCAGAGTGAAGTGGGAGGAGAGGAGACTATTGAATCATGAGTGGCTGCTCTGTTTGGGGGTGTTCCTAATGTTCAGGAAGTATGCAATAAACATATATCAAGGATTTGAAACAAAACAAGGTTGCACCATTAGCATGTATTTAAGTTTTACTAAACAATGAATCAGATTAAACAACCAGCAACACCAATGAATTTTAGAAAAGGTACACAATCTTAAAATGTGGGTTTTCAGCTAGAATTTGTATGATGCTAAAAGGACTGACAGTGTCTCTTTACTTTTCAAAGGACTGGGTGCATTACGTAAGCATGCAGAGAGAGGCAAGTGGCAAAAGAGTTTTGTAAGCCTTCATTTGAGATATTATCAAATGCCATTTTTTTAAAAATTTTCTTGAAATCGATGAAATACATCAAAACACACCCATATATAATATTTATGTACTCTAGTTATACGCTGTTATCCCCAGATAATTTTAAAATGTGACATTTCATGATGGTATGGGATGCCGTGAGTGAGCAATCAGTGTCCTGATAAGTTACTCCTATAACAGGTACATATCAGCTGAAAGAAGACAAGATAGACATGTGAAGGGGAGATCAATGACTTTGATGTCAAGGTCAATGACTTACCTGGACTTATTTAGTTTACTTGGGGGGGGGGCTCAGCTTGATGAATCAGTAGTCTGAATGGTTAGAAATAAGTTCCCAGCTGTCTGGGTTATAAAATGACAGTGAATTGATGAGATGGGATGAGAGGACACTTCAGTATGCTTTATTGATTCAGTCAAACTATCAAGTGCAATTTTGTATTAAATGATTGAAACAATGTACATGCCATTTCTTTTTCATCTCTTCATGTGGGTATCGCCTCGCAGTCCAACCAGAGCCATATAGGTAGTTACCTGATAGTTAAAAAAAAAAATGTCCAACCCGTTTGCATAATTTCTCACATATTACTTCAAGATATTGTTAAATCCATGCAGCAACAGACTTAGAAAGTCATTATCAAAATGCATTATATGCTATGTAGAAGCCTGAATAGCCATTCAGGTTCACTAACTCATATGCAAATGCTATATAATTATTAGTGAGCATTTCAAAAGAGTAACACTATCCACTTCAACAACAAAATAAAAATAGAAACATTTTAGTACTATTTCACTGGAAGAAGTAAATCTGAGCATACTTGACAACTTAGAATTGACTGTGAACCATAAAGTCAAACATCAGTTTAACTCATGCATCTGTTTGCTATATTTTAATTTTGCCATGTAGCCACCTTGGTAATTAGTGGTTTCAACATTTTAAACAGCTTCTGTAGGATTTTGCTGAGAAATGAGCTGTAGAAATGAGGGCAAAACTCTGCGCCACAGTAAAAGTGGAGACAATGATCTGAACGATTAGAGCCAGCATGGCTGGGTCCATGGCCTGCATCACCTCTGGGGTGATGGCCAAGCGGGCAATTGGGGAGGGAAGGATGTAGGAACTGATCTTCAACCCATGTAGCAGGATCATCTGTTGGGTTAGCAGGTTGGACATGCTGATCGCCTCACTCTGCAGGCCCTCTCAGTAGATGAGGGCAGAGGTGGCAACTATCACCAGGGAACAGGCCAGGATATAAACCAGGCTGGTGAGTGGTCATGGATCCGGCTGGGCAGCAGCTACAGAAAGAAGCAGCCACCAAAGTTACCAGGAGCTTGGAGGCATCAGTGTAGACATATTCCTGAACCAGGTACACAAAGAGTAACATTTACCATTCTGGCCAGTGAGAATTTTTGTAAGGAAAATAAGTCATAACATTTAAATATAGTTACATTTTAATCTTGACTACCCATTACTCAATAATTCAGGGCATCTCAAAGCATCTGTTTCAAAGTCCTGAACAATTACAGCCACAAGATCTAGCATAAAATGTTTTGTGCTTCTTCATTATTTTTGTTTTCTTTTTTCTTTACCATGGATTAATTTAAGTGAATACAATGTAGAGTGCAACACTACCACAAATTGTAGTACCAACATAAATATACATGATATAACTGTATACACAGGTTCACAGAGATTACTAAGGTCAGCTAGTGCAAACTGCATGGGGTGCTAATTAAAAACTGCAGCCTTCATCCTATTTAATTATCAGGTGGGTGTGGCTTGATCTCACCTGTGTACCTGATATTTAATGAACTTTTCTTAAAGGAAATCTAGAGTAACTTAAAAAATATAACAAGTACAGCAGGAGACCGATTCAAAAGAGGATAATTTTTAAATGATCAGTTCACAGTGGTCAAGATGGAGAGATTGAGAGAGAGATTGACAGAAAAAGAGAGAGAGACAGAGAGGCAAACACAGACATAGGGACAGATGCATATGAAAGAGATAGAGATCGACATACTGATTAATATGTACTGATCGAAACTTCAAATAAGCCCACAGACATGTGAGTATTTTTCTTAAAAAGCTGTCAGTTATTTGTACAACCCACTAATCTAATTGATCTTAGAAAAATGGGTACTTAATTTGAGATATTTCTATAACTGCATAAGAGAATATTTAGGGTGTGCAGTGTTAGCCAGAAGAAATGAAAAACAGAAGTAAAAACAAAACTATTTTGGTTGCCAGAAATAACATAATCAATAGAAAGCTTTCAAGATCTCTGAAGTGTTATGAGGTATCCTAGAAAGAGAGGATGAAGAGAGATGTGATTCAAATCCATTCCGTGGAAAGAGACAAGTGGTGCTGCATTTGCAAACATTCCAGAGCCCCCTTTCTCTACTGACATAATCACAATATGTCAGCATACTTTCACTATGCAGCTGTAATAATTAAATGTAATGTTTTTATTGAATGCTTGGAATCAGGACAACATGATAGCAGTTACTGTATATCAGTTACATCAGTACAGCTTTAGTATCAATAACTAAAATTATCAATATGTTCATAAGTTTATCGATATACATGTCTATCCGTAACATTTCCAAAGCTGGCCTTTTTTCAAAGTAATTACCTCTTAGAAGAGGCTAACTTTGAAACAGTTAACATTTTCATCAATGATCTGTAAAGCTGGGGTCTCCAGCAGGCTGCCTAGGTTCACTGATAACACTGTAGCTGGGCAGGGTGGTGGACTCCTTTAAGGATGGAGACAAACCTCAGGAGGAACCAAACAAGCTGACTGATTGGTTGTACTCCTGGAGTTTCAGATCTGAGCAGCCAGATATCTGAAGGCTTGGACAACATACTGTACTCTCTGAATCTATCTGATCTGTTTGCAGTATTCTGAAGAGGATGGATTGGGTGGACCAGGAGAAGCTTTGAAAACTAGTATTACTTAATTCCACCTTACTGTCTTAATTAAGAAATTAAAAATTCCATTGAGCTTTCACATCACAACTGAAGGGTTACCTACTTGGTAACTTTCACTAAAAATACCACTAACAGCTTAATCTGGTTCAATTGGTTACCATCTGTATCTCCCCCCTTCCCTGAGATGAGGCTGAAAATAGGCAGAATTGCGTAGCCCCCTTTCCCGGTCAACAAAAACTAAACTAAAATAATCAAATAAATAAAACTTAACTTTTAATTAGTACTAATATTAAATTTATATTTGTTAATTTAATTAACTATGAATTATTTTATGACATTGTATTCTACCTGATCTCCTACTTAAATTTGTTGTATCTGCACGTGGTCCTTATTTGCATTATTATGTATGTAGTAATCTGTTCAGATGGCACCTGTAAATATGTTTTGTAACCCAGTGTACTTACCTGGTTAACACAATAAAATAAAATGAAACAAAGCATGGGAAAGCAGAACTAAGGCTGCAATGGTTTAGGATAAGGCAAAACATCAGAAAACATGTTTTCTCACTCAAAGGGCTAAGAGTTGCTTGAGAAATAGAGTGTCTGAGGAAGCTGTAGAAGTTAGGATCATGGATTATTGTAACTGACAGTAAAGCCACAGTCTGGTCTCACAAATACAATCATCTTATTTTCTTCACAGGGTAAAATAAGCTACATACAGAGCATCATTAAATCGGGCCTGTCTTGATCCTTTTAGACAGACTGCAAGATTTGCCTCTAGCACACAGAGACAAATAGTGGCTGCTAGAAGTGACCCATGCCCCCAGCTCATTAGCCAGCAGGGTACATTTTGGTAAGAGCAAAACATTTTAGGAGAACAACATTTGTTTAACCCCTAAAACATCCAAGATAGGCTTCTAAATAAAACATTTTCAAGATCTAACCTAGTTCTGGATCATTCTGAAATGAAGCTAGATGTGTTTCTAGTGATGGAGAATATTACAGGATAAAATAATTGTACAACCAAAGGAAGGACAAAGTTCCCAGTTGAAGTAATAAATTGCAGGACTGGAACTGCCATAAGGGCAGGTAATAAATGGGATGGATTACTGGTCTGATTTAATCTAATAGAGCCTACAGTATGTTTCAGTGTTTGTATTAGCCGAACACTTACATACATTATTAAAGGCTCTATAATTTAATGAAGCTGATCATTAAAATACAAAAACTTTATTCCAGAGATTCGGTGGTATTTGAAAAGTGTTTAAAAATGACACAGTTGTATCAAGACTTGAAGATCTGTGACATACAGTTGTGCCATATTTTTACAGCTGCATAACAACCAGCACTTATACTTGCATCATAACTGAGTCATAATTGCATCAAATTTGCATGGCAGAATATGTCTGAGTCATAGCTGCATCATATTTGCATAGCAGAACATGCCTGAGTCATAGCTGCTTCATATTTGCACGGCAGAATATGCCTGAGTCATAGCTGCATCATACTGTATGTGCACTGCAGAATATGCTTGAGTCATAGCTGCATCATATTTGCACTGCAGAATATGCTTGAGTCATAGCTGCTTCATATTTGCACGGCAGAATATGCCTGAGTCATAGCTGCATCATACTGTATGTGCACTGCAGAATATGCTTGAGTCATAGCTGCATCATATTTGCACCACAGAATATGC
Source organism: Neoceratodus forsteri (assembly GCA_016271365.2). Classification (NCBI taxonomy): domain Eukaryota; kingdom Metazoa; phylum Chordata; order Ceratodontiformes; family Ceratodontidae; genus Neoceratodus; species Neoceratodus forsteri. Next base: position 1,650,420,566 of record CM057450.1, read on the forward strand.
CTGAGTCATAGCTGCATCATATTTGCACCACAGAATATGCTTGGATCATAGCTGCATCATATTTGCACGGCAGAATATGCCTGAGTCATAGCTGCTTCATATTTGTACTGCAGAAAATGCCTGAGTCATAGCTGCATCATATTTGCATGGCAGAATATGCCTGAGTCATAGCTGCTTCATATTTGCACGGCAGAATATGCCTGAGTCATAGCTGCATCATACTGTGTGTGCACTGCAGAATATGCTTGAGTCATAGCTGCATCATATTTGCATCACAGAATATGCCTGAGTCATAGCTGCATCATATTTGCACCACAGAATATGCCTGAGTCATAGTTGTATCACTTTTTTGTCACTCATATGGGCACAAGCCCAGGTGCAACAGATTATGGTGCAACCATCTTCTAGTAGTAGCGCACCCTTCTGACACAGACACAGCTGCCATTTGCAATGCAAAAGTGATACAAATTGCTGTTGCATCCATGGCAAGGCTTTGAAAATACAGGTCACTGTCTTCAAACAGAGAACCCAGTACTGGGGGTAGAACAGAATGTTGTCTCCATTTATCAGATGATAAACTATATCACTACTCTTCTTGTTAAGACCTAGTTTTTGGACCACAGTTAAACTCCTTGTAAAGTATAAAAGGCCACTTCATTAAGGACAAATAAGTATGGATCTTCTACACTAGTTGTTTATCTTCTGAAGTATCTGTGTTACACAGGCTTTTTTTCCTAAATTACTTTTGGACCTTAAGCAAATATGGCATTTGGATGTCATCCAGATAAAACAAACTTTAAACTATGATTTCCTAGAAAGGAATACCTCCTGTTCCGGACAGCTTAATGTCAAACGACTGGTGTGGTAAATCAGTGCTCTAAATGGCTGGGGTGTTTACACTCTGCATCAAAAGGGAATGCATTGAGTTCCTTTAACTATTGATCATGAATGGAGCCAAACTGATACAGATGTAGCAGGTTTTCAAGCCTTGGCATGTCACAGAATGACTTTTGCTCTCTGTTTTTTCTTGTATGGCTAGGGAAACAGGAGAGTGGTAGTAGTTTCACACTGTTTATTTCATCCATAGAACTTTTTCTCTAGCCCTTGGTCCCCCCTCAGGTTAACACCCCCACCAACCCCATCATTGACTTTTTCTGGACTTAAAGGTTTTTCACTACTTACCCAGGACCTCAGATGTGATGGATGGCCTGTCCTGTTGATTGTGCATGGGCTCATGGTGGTGCCAGCTTCATCCTGGCAAACTGGGCATTTTTGATTGTGCATGGGCCCACGGTGGTGCCAGCTTCATCCTGGCAAACTGGGCATTTTTGATTGTGCATGGGCCCACGGCAGTGCCAGCTTCATCCTGGCAAACTGGGCATTTTCTCCTCCAGTTTCTGTCCTGAGGATGCCAGAATGCCATGATGTGCACACAAACATGGAATGGCACATATGCATAGTAGGCATCCAGCAGCTGCCTCTCTCTCTCTCCTTCAATGCATGCCCATTGTGCTGTCCTGTGGCCTTCATCAGGAGGCAATCAAGTGGCAGAACACAGCGTCCCCCTACCTTGTGGAATGAGAGCTGTCCTTGGTACTCTCAATCCTCCTTTCCCCAGCCAGCCCCTGAGCACCTGAGTCTGTTCTCAAACCCGAGTCACCAGTGTCATAAGCAGAGGGGCAACTGCCATGTTATTGGACCAGTAGTTCCACACTGTTCTTACAAGGTGTCACTCGCCCTGCAAAGGAAGTATCTAGCCCATTCATTGTTGCACTGCTGCTTGGAGCAGCCCTGTAACAAGCAGATGGTGTCCCTGCACTAAAGGGTAGAGATGCAAGCAGAAGGCTTAAGATAAGTTTTATTTTTTTTAAAAAGGACGATAAAAAGATAATTGAAACATTGCCATCAACATAGCATGCTCCAACTAAACAGAACACATGAAAAGATGCTGCGTACTGTAACTTGTAAATAAGGCCAGGACACAATTAAATATGCTGCGGTTGCTTTTACTGGCAAAATTCCAGGCAATAAAATGCAAATGTAGTGTTCCAAAGTGCTATGAACATAATCAGCAAGCAGTGTCCCTTGTGCCAAAATTTACAGATGGCCACAGTGGGTCTCATCACCCCAACTCTTTGAGATTTTGTTACCTCTTTGCAAAGGACAGGGGTTAGCATCCATGATCAGTCTTTTTACAGTCCCAGTGTTTACACTGACAGTGCAACATTTTTCAAGAATCTAATTTTACAGCCTCATATACGTAAGCTACAAGATATGATGAGGTGTGGGTTGTTGCATGATAATAGCTTGCCTCAGGTGTGTAGTAACTTGGAATTAGGTGTTTGCACCAAGTCCCTTCAGCACCTGGGAAGTGTTCTTATCACACACTATACAATAACCTGCAGAATCTTATTGAGCTTATAAAATGGGTTCCAAAGGTACTTTTAAAAAAAAAAAAATAAATGAAGAAAAAGATTAGTAAATATTTTTAAAAAATGTTTTGCTACCTTTTGTAAACTAGTTCCTGATCTACATTAGTGGTGCAGGGTGAAGTGTTGGGCTTCCAGCAGAGGGTGCTAGTAGTATGGTCAGTAGCAGCTCCTCTCAAGTTACCATGGCCCCCACCACTGCTGTTTTCATTTTGTGACTTTCAAATGATTTGGAGTGCCTCCCCACCCCATTGTTTTTATTTTGTGTCTGTCAAATGATTCGGAGTGTCCCTCACTGGTTTCATTGAGTGGCTATTACTTTTTATTGCAGAGTGGTCCGTTGTTTAGCAGCTTCAGGCAAATTCCTTTTTTTCATGTTATGATCAGTGCCCATGTCTGATGGGCAAGGCTGCGACTGGAGCCCACATCACTCTATCAGGTGGGGAATAAGTAAAGAATTATTGCCCTAAGTATTCACTTCTTTTCTGTACTGTGCACTGTCAGTAGTTGCAGTCAGGGTGTGTAGGGGTAGATCAGCAGGGGGAGATGAGTCACTTACTGGCAGCATCTCTTACAACAGCTGGATATATCATGAAGTAAAGTATCGAGGATTACAGGACTGTAACTAAAGATTAAATGAGTGTATGCAACCATGGTGAGGAATGATGCTTGTGCAACACGTTAATAGCCTGAGTCTAGTTGGTTGGTTGACAGTTATATGTTGTTGCTTTGGCTATTTGCACTCTCTGTCCCCTAAGGGATTATCACCTTGTTGAGGTACCATGAAGGCAAAAGTACCCTCTTGAGGAGAATTCCACTCACAGAGATGCTGTGGGAACGTAGTTCCTTTTGGCTAAAGGTACCTTAGGAAGGAGGACAAGGAGAGAAATGAACCACTGGAGGAGGAGAGGTGGATGTTCCGGGGAAAGAAACTGAGCTTCTGAATTAGGCTGAAGGAAGTAGGTTTTTACAGCCTGGAAGGGGGCATGGCTGGTTGCTTCCACCTATTAAACTGCAGGTTTAGCTTTTCTTTTAGGAAACCTGTTTAGGAGAGTTCCACCCCAAGACATGCTGCAGGAACATAATTCCTTTTGGCTAAAAATATCTTAGGAAGGAGCCAAAAGGAGGTGCGGAGCAGGAGCTGCAAACACAAATGAGTGGAGTGATGACATAGACAGTTGATGGTTGGTGACAAGTGATACCAGACAGAGGCCAGATTTCCTGAAGAGAGAGGGAATAGCTGGACTTTAGGATGTCAGGCCACCATCCAGCTTCAACAGACTGAAGAAATCCCACTAGCAGGTAAAATGCAATATTAGAAAACCACTTTATGGTCTTCAGCATTCAGGAGAGAAAAAAAACCTGTGGAGGAAATCTCTGGGTCCCATGGTCAATGCACTCTTGAAGAGGCAGCTACACTAATAATTAAAAGTTCACATGGACTAATCAGTTTAGTTCAGTTTTTAATGAAAAAGATCCACATGCCTGAATTCCACAGTGCAGTATAAACTTTAACCTGGGAAACAAGTTCCCTTCCATTTTCTGCAGGCCTTTAAGCCTGATGGAGCTGGGTCAAAAAAATACATACGAAGTCTGAGAGACATAACTTGCTTTATGCAACAGAAATAACGATGGATAAGGAAGATATTTTGCCAATAGTATTTTGATTTGAAAGGAATAAGTCTTGTCAGGACTCTTTATGCAGTTATTTATGTATGAGCATGTTTTACAACAGAAATTGTGGCCGGGATAGTCAAAGCAGTTGCGTATGGCACAACTAAGTTGCGCTGGCACAAGTGTGGACTTGTGCCAAGGAGCAATATTCAGCAGGAGTCATTGCGCAGCACAAATCCCATTGCGCCAATGTGCAACTATAATGAATGCAGGCACCAGTGCAGGGGGCGTGCCCATGAATATCTGGCGCAGTGCGATATTCAACTGTGGAACCATGGCGCAAGTGCGGAGCAAATCCAAGATGCGCCGAGCAGACTTGAGCTCATAAATACAGGGTGCAAGCACACAGACAGCACTTACACCAGGTGAGAGGGAGGGAGGGGGAGAGAGAGAGAGAGAGAGAGAGAGACAGAAAAAATGAAGAAGGAAGGACAGACAGACAGAAAGACAGACTGAGAGACAGAGCGAGTGAGAGACAGACAGACAGACAGAGGCAGCCACAGAGGGAGAGGGGCAGAAGTGGCAGTGGAGAGGGAGACAGGGGCAGAGACAGTGAGAGGGACAGGCAGGTACAGTGCCAGGCAGTGCACCAGGGTGGCACACAGCCCACAGCAGCCAACCACCCGGGGGATATAGGACATCAGGGGTCATGGATAGTGTGCCCTTCTTGATGGAAGCCGTAATGAGAGGTGTGAGGGGACAGGAGAACAGCGAAGTGGCCGAGGAAGGGCCCATTGGCAGTATGCCCAGAACAGGTGGTACCATGCTCACGCCACCTTTGAGAACTACTCTGACATGGAGATTGTGGGATGGCACCACCTGAACAGGGCCATTCTGGGGCAGCTCAGTGAGCAGTGCAGTGAGGAGATGCAGGCACCCACAAGATGGAGCCATGCAATGTCTGTGGAGACCAAAGTGACAGCTGTCATGTGCCTGCTCACCACGGGCACCTTCCAGAGACCAACAGGGGACACCACAGGCATAACCCAGTTGACCATGACATGCCTCCTCACACAGTTCCTCAACACTCTGCTGCCACGTGCTTCGGAATACAACCATTTCCCCAGCATACAGGCGGAGCATACAGCAGCCATGCAGGACTTTCACAGGGTAGCACATATGCCTGGCGTGACTGGGGCCATTGACTGCACCCACGTGGGCATCTGCACACCACCTGGCCCCAAGGGTGTGGCCTATATCAATAGGAAGGGGTTCCTGAGCATCAACTGCCAGGTGGTGTGTGATGTCACAGGGCACATTACCAATGTTTGTGCCACACATCCTGGGAGTGCACATGATGCATTTATCTGGCACAGCTCTGCACTGTGCCACAGGTTCAAGCATGGGGACAGGCCACCTAGTGGCTGAGTATGGGATGGGCAAGGGTTGACAGGCAGAGCAGGCCATGGGATGGGGGAGGGCAGGGTGGACATGCTGGCGAGGGTGCCAGGAACAGGCAAGGAGCACAGCAAAGGATGGCAGAGGGCTAACCATGTCATTATCCACACAGGAGACAGCTCCTGTCCACTGAGGCCCTGACTGCTCACCCCATACCGGTGCCCATCGTCCCCAGCAGAGGAAAGCTACAATGAGGCACATGCCAGCACGTGCCATCCCCCTCCCCCGGGTCGTGCCTGAAAATAGGCAGGATTTGTCTAGTGCACTTACCTGGTCAACAAAAGCTACATAAATAAATAACATCATTGAGCATGTATTCGGCATGCTGAAGGCATGTTTCCATTGCCTAGACAGGTCTGGCAGAACCCTACAGTATAGCCCCTCAAAAGCCTGTGGCCTATTCCTGGCCTGCTGAATACTGCACAACATGGCCATTGACCATGGGATAGCTGATGAGGGTGACAGTAGTGGGGACGACGGAGGCAATGGCCCGGAGGGTGGTGGACAGCTCCCCCCGGGTGGAGGGATCCCCGGCTGCAACAGATGGTGCGCTAGCATTGTGACACCATCGCGCAGGAGCACTATGGTGCACACAGGTAAGTGGTATGGAACCCATGCATAGGCCACAGGTACAGCACACAAGCAGGGGCATGCATGGTAATGGGCATGCACACACAGAGGTGTGGTGCAGGGGTAGGGGAGTCAGTGGCACACAACCACACACAGCATCACACAGCAACACACACATGCACCCACGCACCCACACACCCAGGCACTGGCATGTGGCGGGGATCAGATGCATTGCACTGGTGAACAGGCACAAACAGTGCTGAACTGCCCTCATCACGTCCACACCACACAGTCCAGCAGCTGGGCATGCACGCACACAGGCAGCGTGCAGCACGACACTCAGGCACCACACCAGTGGTGTACACACAAACACACACGCTGCCCATGTGTGCACAGGGCAGCAGCTGCAGACTATGGTCAGGGTGACCCACACATCAGGGCCGCCGGATGGAACCATGGCCACTGTGGCCATGGGGGCAGCTTCACTGGGGTCAATCAGCAGCCACAGGCTGCTCATCAGCCACAGGGGGTGTTTGCAACAGCCTCCCCGGGGTTGAAATGTGGAACTGTGACCGGGTCCATGCGTGGGTGCGTAGGCGCCCAAACAGGCCTGCTCCAGGCCTGCCTGGGATGGCAACATCAGAGCCTGGTGTCGACAGTGTGGATGTCACCCGACACCGGAATCATGGGGTGGACAGTGCACTGCATGGGGTCCATGGTGGCCGGCCACACCCTCTGGCAGCCAGCAGTGCAAGGCCATCTTTGATCACATCGACAATGCGATCCAGGGGTGCAGTCATGGCTTCCTGCATGGGCTGTATCGCCACCAGGAGCTGCGCAGTGCCCCTCTCATGCTACTCAGCCACCTGGCGCACCTCCGTGTGCTGTGCACACACCCCAGTGGCAAGCTGCGCCTGTTGCTCCATGGAGACCTGCAGCAAATGGGTGCGCTCAGCCAGCGGGTCAGTGTCCTGGGGTTCCCGGGTGGGACACCGACCCTCCTATGGTGACCGGCCACACTGTGCAGCTCCCCTCTCAGGTGGACACTATACAGTGGGATCCTCATGGAGTATGTCCCTAGCTGGTGCTCCAGAGATGTACCCTGCATCCAGCTGCACTGAGCACCCGCAGCCTGCTGCTGTTGCCCGCCCAGCTTCTGAACACAGCCCAGCACCTGCCAGCTGCACCAACACCACCACATGGCACAGCTGTGGCAGTGCACACAGCTGCACCCGCAGTGGTGGCAGGCAGCTGTTCCCCCCACTGTCAGGTCACTGGATGCACTGCCTGTGTTGGTGTCTGGTATGGGCGTCTCCCCCACATCAGGGCCCAATGCTGTCCAGGATTAAGATGATGTTGTCATTGGCGTTGGACCCTGCTCCGATCTGTATCTCCATGCAGAGGACACCGAGACTGGCATCCTGTAGGAACACATCCAGGGCCTCATCCGACCCCATGCCCAGGACATCCAGCTGGACAGTGGTGATGTGCTGCAGCCTGTCAGGCCCCTGGATGAACATGGAGGTGGATGGCTGGTCCTCCTGGGCTGGTCCTGTTTCCACAGCCACAGCCGGTGCCCCATCCTCTGCATGAAGGCATGCCGGTGCTGAAAGAGAATAAAGGTGTGTCAGTGATGCAATGTCCACATGTGCCCCCCCACACAGCCACTGCATGCTGTGCATGGCCGACATATGTACCATGCAGTGATGGGCTGCCACCCATCTGGAATCCTCCTCCAGACACACCCTCCACGGTGCTGCGGCGCATGGTGGCTGCCACTAACTCTTCCTGCACCATGAGCTGTGGCGCATCTGCAGGCCCCCTCCAGAGGTATTCTGGGCCACATGGATGGCTGTCACCTTCTCCTTTTATGCACCTCTTGTCCATGCCCACCTTCTTGCAGCACTCCTGTGCTGACCGCTGGTGGCTGCCCTGCTGGTTCATACATGCCGCCACCTCCTCCCGTGCCCCAGCACTGGCCTGTGGTGTGCCCATAGCACCACTCAACAGCGACTTCCTAACATAGAAACATAGACTTTGATGGCAGATAAGGACCGCTTGGCCAACCTAGTCTGCCCATTTCCCTACCTACAGGATAGGCCACAGATTCTAGTTAACCAACAGCCTATTTCTTCCTACCCCTCACTAGAACTGCCTTATGTCTGTCCCATGCATTCTTGAATTCTCCCACAGTTTTAGACCCCACAACCTCCTTAGGAAGGCTGTTCCATGCATCCACTACCCTCTCTGTGAAAAAATACTTCCTCACATTGCCCCGGAACCGCCCTCCCATCTTTAAATTATGTCCCCTTGTTCTTGCACGTCTCTTTTTCTGAAAGATGTTACCCTCTTGGACTTGGTTGATTCCACTGAGGTACTTAAAAGTTTCTATTATGTCCCCCCTCTCCCTTCTTTCCTCAAGGGTATACATATTAAGCTCCTTTAGTCTCTCCCCGTACGGCTTCTCTTGCAGACCCTGCACCATTTTAGTTGCCCTCCTCTGGACTGCCTCTATCCTGTCTATGTCCTTGTGGAGATGGGGTCTCCCTATTGAGGTAGGCCTCAAACAGGGCCTCTGATTCTGCCTTAGTGAAGTGGGGCCTGCGCTTGTAAGCAAGTCCATTCTCCTCACCCTCCTCACGTCCCAACATGTCGCTTCCTGTGGACATGGACAGCACAGTGTGTCAGTGGCAGCAGCACCCTATTCCATCCCCCCTACTGTGCTGGCTGGGCTCAGTGTGGTCCAGCAGCATGCACAACTTACCTCAAAAAGATGCAATACCGGTCCATGGCCTGTGCTGACCTATGGGGCTTTTACTGCGCATTGCATGCAAATAAGCTTTGGCGCAATGGTAATGATATGCTAATTCCCCCAGTGTGCCATGCATTGGCTGATGAGCTCATTTGCATGTGGCTGCTGAATATCATGATTTTGCTCCTTGCGCAATGAGATTGCTCTGGAGCAAATCACGGTGCAGTGCACATGCATGCATGGTGCACAAGACCGCAGTGCGCATGCACCGGATGGTGTATTGTCTCTTATTGCATACTGCGCACCGACTGCATGATAGGGGCCATGGCGCATGGTGCACCATGCCTGCTACTGCCCACATGCACACTGTGCGGTGGCTGACCTCTGACCCCTGCTGTGACTTCTGCCCCTGGGTGACCCCCACACCCATGATCCTGCCTAGCCATGCCCATGCCACACATCTCTGAGACTGCACGATGGGTGGACACAGTGCATGCCCCCTTGGCCCATGCATTTGGTGCATGCTGTGGCCATGTGCACCTAACGCCAGTGGCTCACACCTGAAGCATGGCACAGCAGCGAGCAGGACAAGTGGCCAAGTGGATGCAGGTTGGGCTAGTCAATCTCGTCGCCTGCGTCCAGCCCCACGCACCCCAACTGTTTTGGGCAGGCACCACTGCAGCAGCACCAGGTAGCTGTGTGGCAGGCCATTGCTGCCTCACTGTGGCAGTGCACAGGAGTGGCCAGAACAGGGAAGCAGTGTCACCACCATTATGGGGACCTGGCTTGGAGAGACCCAGAGTGCCTCAGGAGGCTGGAGGCGCACATCAGGCATGGGGCTGTGCCACAACCAGATGAGTAGACCCATCATGCATGTGTGCCCTGGTGCTGTACTGTGGTGTTGGCTAGTCTGCCTGGCATGTCCTGCAGGGTGGTGCACTGCCATCATGTGAATTGCAGGGTGGCATAGCCCTCCACCACTTGTGTTGCGATGCCACTGTGCAGGATGTGTCGGGCAGAGGCTCACCCTGTGCACAGGGGTTGGGGTGGTGGGCAGCTGCTGTGGTTGGTTACTGATGTGTACCTGTTTCTGTTCCATTCCTAGGGCTTGAGGACCAAAGAAGAGCAGTGATGGCAGGACACCAGGCCACAGTGGCCCAGAGTGGAGGAGTGGTTCCAGCACCAGTGGGGCCACAGAGGGCAGGTAGGCACTGACATTGTCCTTCGTACCGTCATTGCAGGGTGACGTGGATGGGGTGGGCGCACGGCCGCATGTGCCATGGCAGCTGTGTTTATAACACTGTGCAAGGTGCCTGCCACTGTGGCGCATCCATTGGACACATGTGCCGGCTGCTGGTGGGGTTGGTGTGCGCCCAGCTGCCACTGATGTTGCTGTGGTGCTGCTGGAGCATTGTGCCATGTGACTGCCATGGTGCAGTCTGGTGGCCACTGTGTGGCAGGAACAACTGCTGTGTGTTGATGTGGTGTGCCGCATTGCTGGTGGGCATTGGCCCACACCCCTGTGGGTGGCCTGTACAGGCCTTCTGGGGGGGGGGTGTTCCCACTGCCCAGTGCACACTGTGGATGGGCATGGTTCCTTGGGACGTTGCACTGATTACCTGTCTTGTCCCTTGTCCTAGGTGTCCACCAGTGGCACAGGAGGTCTCTCTACTGCCAGCTCCTGTGATAGTTGATACTAATAACATTGACGATGATGGAGGAGGTGCTACAGGTCCAGTGGATGCTGTTAGCAGACAGGAGGTAGCAACATCTGCAGGGAGCAGCAGGCCGTGGCTGCCACTAGTCATGCCCTGATTTTCCCTGTTTCCCCAGGCGTGCCTCCCTCCAGTCCCTCATCCCACTGTATAGTCCCTGTTCCCTATCCCCTCCCCTGGCTTTCCTACCCTCTCCCAGACCCTTCTCTTGTGCATACTTGTTTTCCACAATATAATACTTTTGACATATCTGCCTGTGTGTGTGTCTGTTTTGCATGTGGCATGAGGAGCCATGCTGCCATGGCCAGTGCCTGTCCATGTGGTGTGCATGTGTTGGGGTGCGTGTTGTGCTTCTGTGTATCACTGCTGTGTGCTGCAGTGTGTCCCACTGTGGTGGTGTCCCTCCCCTCGGTCAGTGGCTGTGCCTTGGGGTGCCCATGGGGTGGCTGTCAAGGTTGTGTGGCAGGTGTGTGTGCTTGGCTGCATGCTCCTGGATGTGGCCTGCCCTGGTCTGGACGTGTGGGGGGGGCACAGCCTGCCGCCTGTGGGGGGCCCCCCTTGGTGGCCCTCCGTCCACCATTGGCACCCCTCTTTCCTACTGTCTGTGCCACTGTTGTGTTCTGGGGTGGGGGTTTGGATGCTTGTGTGCTCCCTGCTGTGCCCAGCTGGTGGTGGCATTCTGTGGCCTATCACTATGCTTCCCTGGCTCTGTCCCTGGATCACCTCTCTGTGCCATGCCCCCCTCTGTTGCTCTGTTGCACTTCTCCCACAATTGCCCTGGGGCTTTTCTGTCTGCCTATGGTGCACTTGTGGTTGCTCCATGGTGCACCTGTGGTAGTGCCATGATGCACCTCTGGTTGCACCATGGTGCATCCACAGTTGCGCCATGGCACATCCATGGTGTGTCACATGTGTCATATTCAGCCGGGTTGCGCTGGCACTGTGCAGCTGGCGCAGCCTCTGAATATGGCTCCTGTTGCACCACGATGCACCAGATTTGCACTGCACCGAACTTGCACCAGCCTTTGGCACATTTCTGAATATCTGGGCCTGTATAACTAAGAAGATAAACATTTGGTATGCACAAAGACTTTTTACTGATAACGCGTCACAGTGCTACCAAATATAGCAATGATTAGTCACTCACAGAGCTGTATGATTTCATACTGAATATATTATTTATTATTATAAATACAGTTTGAAGAGATTTGTAAATTGAATTGAAGGTAAAACGACCATTTTCCACAGATGATTTATTGTTTAATGTAATCCAATTTGGTCCACTGGATGTATATTTGCATTTATAACATGAAGACTGAAGCAAACTCTATTGAGATTATTATTGTAGATCATTATAAATTCTCCCTGATGAAGTTGAGATTGTCCAACAAAACGCTGGTGATTTGATCTTCAATGGAAGAGCACGTATGTGTGACTGAGTATTGTTGTTGAAGCCCTCTACACTTCCATTCTCCAACAAGATGATATACAAGCCTGCTTGTATTTTCTCCATAAAAAAACAAATTGTGACCGTATTTGACCATATTCCTACAGAGTTCCTTTTACATGCACTAGAGTTCATTCTAACCCATAACGCCTTCACATTTGAGGGCCAACATGAGCTGCAGGTTTGCAGAATGGCTATGGGGAAGCTACTGTGCCCTCATATGCCACTTTGCTTTTGGATATGTGGTTGGAGGTTCATGGGATGGATCCCACTGTCAACCCAAGGCTAAGATACTTGATAAAAGAAACATAGAAACTGTCAGCAGAAAAGAAACATAGAAACTGTCAGCAGATAAGGACTGCCAGGCCCATCCAGTCTGCCCATAGGCCCTATACATTGTATGTGGCCACTGACCCTATGTGATCAATGGATTTTCATCACTCCCTCTCCTCTCAAGGTTCCCTTGTGCCTGTCCCAAGCAAGTTTAAAACCTTTCACTGTGCTTGCCCCCACTACCTCCTGTGGCAGACTATTCCAAGCATCAACTACCCTTTCTATGTAGAAAAACTTCCTCACATTACCTCTTAATCTACTCCCTCCAATTTCATATCATGCCCCCTTGTTCTAGTACATTTTCTACACTGGAAAAGGTCCCCCACCTGCACCTTGTTTATGCCCTTGAGGTACTTGAAAGCGTCAATCATGTCCCTCTGCTGTCTCCTCTCCTCCAGTGAATACATATTGAGGTCCCTTAGTCTCTCCTTATATGTTTCGTGGTGTAAGCCCTGCACCACCTTTGTCATCCTTCTCTGAATAGTCTCCACCTTGTTTATGTCCTTGAGCAGGTGTGGCTCCCTGAACTCCACACAGTACTCCAGGTGAGGCCTTACCAATGTTTTATACGATGGCATTACCACCTCGTGCCTCCTGGTAGTGATACCCCTGCCTATGCACCGCAGCATGCCACTGGCCCTCCCTGCCTCCTTTGTGCACTGCTTTGATACCGTAAGATCATCAGAGATGATAACCCCTAGGTCCCTTTCCTTCTTAGTGACAGTCAGCTCCCCCCCCCCAACCTGTAGCTCTCCCCAGGGTTCCCTCTACACAGGTGCATTATTTTGCACTTTTTTGTATCGAACCTCAGTTGCCACATCTCCGACCATCTTTCAAGCTTCTCCAGGTCCTTCTTCAGTTTCTGCACCCCTTCTGGAGTATCCACCCTGTTGTAGATTTTGGTGTCATCTGCAAACAAGCAGACCTTTCCTTCCAGCCCCTCTGCAATGTCACTAATGAAGATATTGAACAGGACTGGTCCCAGGACTGATCCCTGCAGTACCCTGCTGGTCATCCCTCTCTCCCCAGATAGTACCCAATTTACCACCACCCTCTCACTCCTGTCTGTTAACCAGTTCCTAACCCAGTTCACCACCTTGTCTCCCATGTCCATATTACCCATCTTGTTAACCAGCCTTCTATATGGGACGGTGTCGAAGGCTTTGCTGAAATATAGGTCGGCAACAACTGCTGCCACTCCCTGATTTACTTTCCTAGTCACCCAATCAAATAAATCTATCAGATTCATTTGACATGATATTCCTGCTGTGAATCCATGTTGCCTCAGATCCTGGGCACCCCTGGATTCCAGGTGTGCCACTATCCTTTCTTTCAGCAGTGTCTCCATGATCTTTCCCACCACTGAGGTGAGGCTGATTGGCCTGTAGTTCCCTGCATCCTCCCTACTGCCGCTTTTGTGCAGTGGGACCACATGTGCCCTCCTACAGTCCTCTGGAACCACAGCCGTGTTGAATGACTCTGTGAACAGGGCTGCCTGAGGCACTTCCAATCCCCTTCACAGATCCCTTAATATCCTCGGGTGGACGCCATCTGGCCCCATGGCCTTATCCACCTTCAGCTTTGTGAGTTCTTCCAGAACTCTCTCCACTGTAAATGGACTGGTGTCCACTTATCCCCCCCCATTGCCTCTGCTATCCATCTGTGGTCCTTGGACCTCTCCCTCCCTAGTGAATACTTAGCAGAAGTATTTGTTCAGTATTTTTGCCTTGTACAGATCCCCCTCCTTACACTCTCCCTCCTTCCCATTTGAGTCTCACAATCTCCCCACTCAGTTTTTCTTCTTTTCACTGATGTACCTAAAAATGTCTTGTCCCTTTTTCCACAGACTGTGTTAAACCCTCCTCTGTTGGCACCTTATCTCTCCTAACAGCCTTCCCTGCTTCCCTTAGACATTCAAGGTACACCTCCCTGTCCTCCTCCATTTGGGTTCTCTTATATTTCCTGAAACTCAGTCTTTTAGCATTGACTTTGTCTCCCACCTCCTTAGAGAACCATAGTGGTTCTCTTCTTCTTTTCCCTTTCGCCACTATCTCTAGTGGCCCTGTGACATTCATGACACAGTTAGCAACTGGTCAGATAAAATAGGCAATGTTATCCACAAAAATTGGCCTATCCTACTAGGAGATGAAGGAGTAGCTAATGCAATACAGTAGATACCAAACCTAGGGTCACTTTAGACATAGGGACCTGTGTCCATTTGACTGTCCTCCACTGTCTCCTGAGGTCTATACGTGTTGTTGAGTCCTGGGGATAGCTCGGAGAGGTCGGGGGTGTGGGTCCCCAGTCGGGGGGGGGGAGGAGCAGGATGTACGGATTAGGGTTGTGGGTACTAGGAGGTGCTCTGGGGCAAAATGGGTCCAGGACAGGGGTCCTCCCTGCCTGGTTCCAATACCCAAGGGCTCCACTAGAGGTGGGCAAATGGCGCCCTCTTCCTCGTCCGCTCATCCAACTCAAGTGGTGTTGTGCAATGCCAGGTCGATAAAGAACAAGACAACGCTAATTGCTGATCTTGTGGGAACATCAGACCTGGCTTGTATCACTGAGACATGGTTGGACAAAAATGCTGGCCTTGTGTTGGAATCAGCAGTTCCAGCCAGGTTCTCAGTGATACACCATCCGAGGTTGGATCGTAGGGGTGGGGCTGTTGCCATCTGTTTTAAGATGGAACTGGGCCTTGTGGAGATACCTGTGGGGGCCACCAGATCCTTTGAGTGTATCAATGGCGCAGGTATGGGGTGCAGGATATTTCTTATCTACCATCCACCCGGGGATGAGAAAGTTTTCCTGCAGGAAGTCACAGACTTCATGGTCGACATGGTGTTGGAATCCTCCAGGTGGTTGGTGCTGGGGGATTTCAATGCCTGGGTTAATGATGAACTTTCACATTTTGGTCAGAACTTTCACCAACTGATGAGTTCATAGAGCTTCACACAGGTAGTTACCACTGTGACCCATACTCAGGGTCACACTTTGGATCTGGTGTTCCTCCTGGGGATGGAGGTATCCGATCTGGTGATGGAACCAGTTGGGTGGTCCGACCATCATTCTATAGGGTTCAGTTTTGTGGCTCCCCCCAATAGAACTGCCCATTTGGAGATGGTCCAGTACTGCCCTTTAAGGGGTGTGACCTCTGAGGGTCTAATGGCAGTAGTGGACCTATTGGGTAGACCAATCGAATGTTTGGATCCGAGGGACCTTATACAGTACTATAATAGTGCAGTGTTGGGTGCCCTGGATTCCATAGCCCCTGTTCATGTTCACCCACTCACCCTCCATCCTCGGTCACCTTGGTTTGATGGGGACTTGAAGGAGTTGAGGTGAGTGGGACTAAGGTTGGAACGGCTTTGGCAGAAATCCAGCCTGGTTGATGACAAGATTAGACTGATGGCCCATTATTCAGACTACCAGTCAGAAATCTCCCATAAGAAAGCAGAGTTCCTGTCCAGGGAGATTTCTGCAGCAAGAAATCGACTGGCTCAGCTCTTCAGTACTGTTGACAGGCTGTGCAATCCAGCCTGTCTTCAGAATCAGAAAGCATTTTCACAACTGAAGTGTGAGGAGTTTGCTAGATTTTTTGCTGATAAGGTTGCCACCATTAGATTGGAGATCCAGCTAGCCCATTCTGTTGAGTGTTGTGACGTTTGGTGGAGGGTTAAGGGTACCCAGTCGGTCTGGGCAGATTTTGAGCAGCCAGCGATCATGGATATCTTGAAGATTGCCCAAGGCTTGTGGCCAACTTGCTATAGTTTGGACCCTGGTCCTACCCATCTCCTGGTGGAGTGCGTGGATGTCATCGGACCGGTCCTGGCTGAGATTGTCTGGTGTTCTCTGGAAAAGGGTGTGTTCCTGGACCCCCTAAAGGAAGCAAAGGTAACACCCCTTTTGAAGAAAACTTCCCTCAACCCAGACTGTCTCGCAAACTACAGACCTGTCTCTAACCTGCACTTTATGGATAAGGTTACTGAGGAGGTAGTCTCATGCTGCAGCTTGAGGATTATCTTACCACCTACAAGGTCTATGATCCTCTCCAGTCTGGTTTCAGGAAAAATCATAGTACTGAGAGGGCTCTTGTTCAAGTACTTAATGACCTCCTGATGGCGAGAGATCAGAAGAGCCATTTGATCTTGGTTCTCCTTGATCTCTTAGCAGCATTTGACACCGTGGACCATGGGGTATTACTAGAGTGCCCGCAGTTGATCTGTGGATTGTCAGGTATGGTTCTCAGATGCTTCCATTCATTCCTTAGGGGCAGGTCTCAGAGAGTGGTGTCTGGGATCTTTTCCTCAGCCCCTCTCCCCCTGTTCTGTGGGGTACCGCAGGGCTCGGTTCTATCTCCCATATTGTTCGCAGTGTATATGATGCTGCTGCTGGGGGACATTATAAAGAAGTACGGGTTGAGTTTTCACTGCTACACAGATGATACTTAGCTGTTTATGTCCTTCATACCTGAACGGGATGATGCTGTCTTGGTCTTTATCAACTGCCTCACTGAGATTCAGGACTGGATGAGTGCAAGCTGGTTGAGATTGAACCAGGATAAGACTGAGGTGCTGGTGGTGGACCCAGGTCATCGGCAGAAGAGATACCTCCTGGTCAGCCGTCTGGGATTATACTGGGGGGCAACCAGTTGAGGGCCTCTGAACAGGTGCATAATCTGGGTGTTGTGGTTGAGGGCGAGCTGACGCTTAAGTCTCAGGTGGCAGCCATCATCAAGTCCTCGTTCTACCATCTGAGGAACCTCACCCAGATAAAGCATCTTGTTCTGCCTGATGATCTACCAACGTTGGTCCATGCCTTTTTGACCACCTGCCTTGACTATTGTAATGCTCTTTACCTAGGGCTTTCAGGGGTGGACATCTGTCACCTGCAGCTGGTGCAGAACGCAGCTGCCAGGTTATTGACTGGCTCATCAAGAGCTAGCCACATCATGCCTGATTTGCACACAGTATACAGTATTCATAAGTTCTTTGTTGCTGGATGTAACTACATATATGCTGCAGTAGGCAGTGTATTACAATAAAAACAGATGAATCCAGTAATTCCATTTGTGTGGTCTACTGCTGTTTTCTTGACAGTGGGCTGACCTTGGATTTTGGTTGATTGTTATGGAGCTGGCCACCCTCATAGTCTCCACTGGCCCTGCACTACTGTATCATGACTCCACATTTTGGGAACTGTAGTGAAAATCCTGAAACAGACTGACTGGGAAATGTCTGAAATGACTGAGAAAGACTGGCTGAAATGGCTGGAGTTCAAGTGGTTGCAGCCGCTGGTAGAAGCCAGGTGAAGTTAATGGAATGTAAAGTATGCAGAGGGACTGCAGTTAAAAGATTGCTAGTGCTGGTTATGAACTAGCAGGTAAAACAGACTCAGAAAGCAGAAACGAAATACAGTAGCATGACAGAGGCAGGCAGGACATACTGTGGAATTGAGTCAGCACACTGAAAACACACTGGACTTAAATACAGACTAAGGAGCAGCAGGAGACGATGCCACAGGCACAGAGGCAAACAAAATACTAACCCAGAGACCTGCAAAAGGCACAGACCAAACAGAAGCTGAAGGCAAACCAAGTAGTAATGCCCCTTCTGAAGAAAATGACAGGAATGCAGCAAATACAAGGGGAGAAACAGATCTTTTGGCTGCAGCAGAGAAATGAAGCTTCTGAATGAGGCCGAGGGAACCTGGTTTATATAGCTCAGAAAGGGCTGTGGCTGGTCCCCCCAATCAAACTGCAGGCTTAACTTTCATTAATAAAAATACATAAAAAGAAGTTAGTTAATACTTTTAAAGGATTCTTCCACATAGCCTATGTGTTTGTTAGATGTGGAGTTGGGTGAGTGCTTATCAAAAATGTATACTAATATAATTTTATAGGTAAGAGTAAATGATGCATGGAAAGTTTTTTTAACTTTACTAACATGGCCGCCAAAAAATGTTCTTCAGAAATTTCTGGGAGGCATGGATCTCTAGGTGTGCTGCATCCTGGTTGGCTGCATAAGCACCAGTTGGTGCAATATTGTTGATAATGACACAGGCCAGTGTACCTCTCAGCCAATCAGGATGCAGGAAGATCCTTACCAATTTCATAATGGTGGTTATACAGAATAACATTGCATTTCATTTTATATTTATCAATTACTACCTTATTTCATCAAAGCTGCAATATATATCCATACACATATATATTCTAAAAGCCATTAAAACAAACATACATTAATAAAACTTTTGCAAAGTTTACCAGATCCCAATATAGAAAAGACAAAAAGAGTAGTAGAAATAACTCCTTAGTGGTAATGCACATCCACATACAATTCAGGAAACTTGTTTAATTAAGATGCATTATTCAGACCAATTTGAATTGGTGTCCATGGCTCCAATTACCACCTTGGAATCAAAGATAAAGTGAACTTATACTGGAACAGAAAAAAAAACAAGTTTATGTTAATATCAATATCACATTACACCAAACTCAGTGCATTTTACAAACGGGCTTGAGGTCCCTGTCTAAATACAATCCATCAGTTTTAATGTCTTCAACCTAAAAATCGGCTTACTTTCCTGTCTTAAAAAAGTGAATCTATCCCCACCCTTCTTTGGGAGGGATGTCTACTCCAAGCCCACAAAAAAACAGTTTGGATGGCTCAGAACCATGTGTTTCCTTAAAGTGCACACCCAGGGCACAGTCTTTCTTTTAGTTGCATGTATCCTGTATATGCTAAGAGCCTGATCATCCTCCCAGCATACAGTACAACATGTGACATTCAGACTGTATGGCATAGACTACAACATTTACAAACAATCTGGTTAGTCGTCATGTTACCTGACAGACTCTTGCTAGAAACTGTTTTCTTCACCTGCTGACTTTCAATTCACAGGTATCGAACAAGGTGAGGTCCTACAACTTCTAAAGTAACTTGATGCTACCAATCGTGCTGGTGCCAGTAGGTTCAAATCTAGAACACTGAAACTATGTGCAGCACTCGTAGCTTTGTCAGGAACAACCCTCTTTAATCTTTCACTCCACACTGGACAATTACCAGTACCATGGAAAAAGTCATAATAGCAGCCCTGTGCACAGATCATTAGCCATATCAGACCCAAACAATTACAGAGCAATCTCCATGTTAACTGATCTCAACAAGCTTCTAAAGAAGATTGCATGCAGGCTACTGTGGAGCATATCCTAAATTAAAATAAATTATCCAACACCTAATCTGGTTTCTGACACAACCCTTCAACAAGCACAGCCCTTCTGAAGGTTATAAATGATCTTGTTTACATGTGTGCTGTAACCCAGTTCAAGCACTGAAAAAAGTGGGGATCAAAGAAAAATATCATGTTTTTTTTTTTTTAGTATTCTCTATTTTTCCTGGCAGGGCCACTGTCAGTCCTCAGCCCTGGTCACGGCCCCTGGGACTCCCATCGTCATCTATTTTGTCACTGACTCCCCCAGTTACCCCCGGCTTACCCCCTGGAGGGTGGGGCCACGGCAACAGTCCCCAATCCGTGCCACGGAACTAGTGACTGGTCGGGGGAGTGACGATGATGGCTGATCGAAGCCCCAAGGAGGGCTTCACTGAGACAGTGGCCTCCACCCGCCTTCTCCTTTTTTTCTGTATTCTTGGAGGTGGGGACGTGCAATGACACCAGCATCCACCCTGCCTCCCATGAAACGAGCTCCAGAGCGTGAGTATCTCCCGGCCTCCACCAGGAGTCCTCAGTGTGCCGGGCACTTCCCCAGCCTCCCCCCAGAGAAGGAGAGCCATCCATGGGGTGCTCAATCCTTCTCCCCCCGGCCGGACTTCCGATGACTCGGGTCCATTCCTGAACCTGGGTCATTGGCGTCACAAGCAGAAATCCAACCGCTGGGCCAGCATGGTTTAGAGATACATGTAAATCCAACTGGTACACTAACCAGGTTGCTTTTGAAACCAGGTTGACAGTATGTGGTTCACAAGAATCGATGCCTGTAGAACCCAAATGTGTTCTGCATGTAAACAGCATCTGTTGGCCGATAGTGCCTGGAAGCATATGCTTTTAATCACTCCTCCCTCGCCAATGTACAGCAGCAAGTACTGAGCACGCTTCACATTAATTGTGTATCTGTTGCCAGTATTCCAGAGACACACATGTAAACTGAATCACATCTCTGAAACTAGAATGAGCTGTTCATGTGTACTGAACAGCACTGCAACTGGAACAACCAGCACCGATCCCCATTCCTCAACCACATCCAACATGTAAGTGAGATAAATGACATTTCAACAACAAATTGTCAGAACCTGCTAAAGTTCTAAGTTCCGATGCTGGTCTTGAACTTTTAAAATAACTCTATAGTTCTCATTTTTTTTAAACTCTTTTTTTATGTTGGCACGCTTGCTGACCGGCATCAGTGGGACAGTGCAGCTTTAGAGAACGCGATCGCTGTTAGGCGAATGCAGGGCATGCACCAGTAGGTGCGTCCCGCATTCCCCAATCAGCCTGCACGCCAGTGCCACACCATGTATACATAATGTGGTGAGCACATCTAAGAAAAGCTCCACTGCAATCCCAGCAAAGCTCGTCATACGCAGAGGTCCTTTTCTTGCCGTGCTCGCTGCCATTATGTGCATGGTCGGTGAGCGGGCGACCGCCTAACTAATGCCGACTTCAGAGGTGCCCAGTCAACCTGTCAGTTAACCCCCCCTTTGTGTGCCAATGGGGGAGCTCACCCCCCGTCAGCATAAACCCCCCCAATTGTTGAATGCCTAGGGGGTGCCCAATCCCCCTCAGCTCATTCCCACCCCCCGCCGGTGGTGCCGACGGGGTGCCCAATCCCCATCGGTATTACTTCCTGCTCCCCATGTTAGAGCCAATGAGGGTGCCCAATCCCCCATTGGCTACAGACACCCCCAAATAGTTAGGTGGCACACTGGGAGCCCATCCCAGGGTGCCAAATCCCCTGCAAAAAAAACTGCCCCACGATGGATTTTTTTTTTTTTTCCTGTAAATGAAAACAGTCCCTCGAGTCTCGATGCCCCTCCCCATCTGCACTCCACCCGCTGTGCACCCTGCCTCCCCTCATCCCCCTCACCCCATACTTACCTCTGGAGTCTGGCGCGATGATATTCTGTGGACCGGGAACACATTTGCACTCTTCAAAGCCGACCGTGAACTGTAGAAATGCTGGTAAGCTGTATAATGGAATGAATAGGGGTTTTTCAACTTTAATGCATATCTCAGGCATTTTTGCAAATTGTGACCCCAAATTTTCAACATGGGGTTTTTGGGACCCCTTCTCATGAATTCTTGCACTGTCATGGTGTTATTCAATCCCGAAAGGTGATTTCACAGTCACTGCGTGGAATCACCTTTCGGGACCAAGTAATGAAATGACAGTGCCACTGTTCATGAGAGGGGCTCAAAAGCCAATGTTGCAAGTTTGTGAAAATCCAAAAAATTACTGTTTTACTAGTGCGCATAGCAACTGCGCAATGCACGCTCGTAAGTTAGCGCATTCGCACTATTTTCCTGTCAGATTCTCAACATTGGCATTTTACCACACCTTCTTGTGAACCATACAGCTATTTTTCACATCCTGCCTGAAATGTGTTTTCACACTTCCAGCGCAGAATACGCGGTCGCTGTGTGAAATCAGTGTTCAGGACACATTACAAAAATTACGGTGACACTGTTCATGAGCAGAGGTGCTAACATGCCTGTGTTGAAAATGTGGTGACAATACTCCATAAAATGACTGTTTTACGGGTGTGCGTAGCAACTGCGTAACGCACGCTCGTAAGTTAGCGCATTTGCAATATTTTCATGCCGCATTCTCAACATTGGCATTTTACCACAGCTTCTTGTGAACCATACAGCTGTCATTTTTCACATCCTTGCTGAAATGTGTTTTCGCACTTCCGGCACAAAATAGCGCGGTCGCTGTGCGAAATCACTGTTCGGGACACATTACGAAAATGACCATAACACTGTTCATGACCAGAGGTCCTAAAATGTCTTTGTTGAAAATTTGGTGACAATACTTCATAAAATGACTGTTACGAGCATGCGTTTCGCAGTTTGCACACACACTGGTAAGTTTGCAAACTTATATTTTCACTCCACATTTTCAACAGTGCCATTGTTCTACACCTCCTAATGAACAGTGCAGCTGTCATTTTTCACATCTGACCAAAATCTGTTTTTGCAGTTCCGGCGCACAATTGCACGGTTGCTGTGGAAAGCCTGTGTTCGAGACACATTATGAAAATGGCAGTGACACTGTTCATTAGCAGATATCCTAAAATGCCTATTCTTGAAAAGTTAGGGACGAAAGTCAATACAATGAGTGTTTTACAAGCGCGTGTTGCGCACTTTGCATGCACGCTCAAGACTTTGTGAATTTGTAATACTTTCACTCCAGCTGTTCATCATTGGCATTTTTCCATACCTCCTTATGAACAGTACAGCTGGCTGAAATGTGTTTTCGCATGTCCGGTGCAGAATTGCATGGTCACTGTGTGAAATCACTTTTCGTGACACTTTCAGGAAATGATGGTGACACTATTCATCAGCAGAGGTTCTAAAATGCCTATGTTGAAAATTTGGTGGTGAAAGTCCAGACAATGACTGTGTTGCAAGCGTGCATTGAGCAGTTTCCACGAACCCTTATAACTTTGTCAATCTGCAATATTTTCATGCCACATTTTCACCACTGGCATTTGTGCACACCTCATTATCAACAGTCCAGCTGCCATTTTCCACAGCCTGCCCAAAACGTGTTTCTGCTGCTCTGCCGCACAGTAACGTACTCGCTGTGCAAAATCACCTTTTGGGACACATTAACAAACTCACAGCACTATGCCTCTCCACCTGCGCCACTGCCAATGCCACGCAACAACATTCGGCATTGACAAATGCTTGTTTTGTATAGGATTGGAGAGGAAAAAAAAAGAGCTACTGAGATGAGAAAAACCTAAAAAAATAAAACTTGCTCTCTCAGCATTGCAATAATTTTGTTTCACTGTAAGAAAAAAAAGAAAGAGAAACACTGTGTGTCGTTCAAGTGCAAATGTATTTTCATAATTCTTTGTGTTGTGGTTTGGCACATCTGCATGTGAGCAGCACGTTTATTTGTCTAAAACATTTTAGTGTATTTCTCAATAATTAGTTTGCTTTCCAGACTGGCCTCTTCTGTTTGAGAAATGTCTGAACAAAAAAAATCATTTCATTTATTATTTAGAACTCATGGGTGTTCTAGTTATAAATTAGAACTCAAATCCCTGAGTTCCAAAAGGGTTCTAATCTTTTATGAACTAGTAATTTCAACTGCACTAGATTCAAGGTAGTGCACAGAAACAATTTTTATTGATCTCACTACAGGCTTTGATACAGTGAATTAAAGCATCCTACTCCCAAACTGCATGAAATGAGACTCTCAGGAAGCACTAACCTGAATAAAAGGTGTCCTATTAAACATGGCACAAAACTGGGGCTAATAATGAAATTTCTCCTCCAAGAATTACTCAATTTATGGGTATGAGAAGGATCTATATTCGGCCCATGCTCTTCGGTCTTTTCATAAGTGACCTCCTCACATAGAAATATAGAATTTGACGAAGATAAAGATCGCTTGGCCCACCTAGTCTGCCATTTACCCTACCTACTGTAACACCACAGACCTAATTGACCTCTGTCTTTACCCCCCACTTTGCTTACCTCTAAGGTTCCCTTATGCCCATACCATGCCTTCTTGAAACCTGTTACCATTTTAGCCCTCACCACCTCCACTGGGAGGCTGTTCCAGGTATCCACCACTCTTTCTGTGAAGAAGTTCTTCCTCACATCTCCCCCGTCTACCCCCCCCAGATTCATTGCATGTCTCCTTGTTCTTGAGCATCTCTTTTTCTGAAAAATGCTTCCATCTTGAACCTTGTTTATACCCATGAGGTATTTGAAAGTCTCTTTTGTATCCCCCTCTCCCTTCTTTCCTCCAGGGTGTACATATTGGGGTCTTTTAGTCTGTCCACATAGGGCTTTTGTTACAGATCCTGCACTATTTTAGTTGCCCTCCTCTGGACCCCCTCCACTCTTTCTATGTCCTTCCAGAGAACTGGACTTAGTACTCTAGGTGAGTTCTCACCAGTGGTCTATACAGTTATAACACCACCTCTCTTTTTTCGTCTGGTAATACCCCACTCTATGCACCCTAGCATCCCACTAGCTCTCCCCACTGCTTTGTCACACTGTCTGACCACGTTTAGGTCATCAGATATGATTACCCCAGGTCTCTTTCCTGCATGGTGGTTGTTAATACTAGACTCCTCCATTTTGTACTCTGCCTCTGGGTTTCTGTGCCCCAAGTGCATGATTTTGCACTTCTTTGCATTGAAACTCAGCTGCTACACCTTTGACCATTCCTCTAGCTTTCTTAGATCTCTATTCATTTTTTTCCACACTCACCCCCCCCCCGGAGTGTCCACCCTATTGCAGACTTTAGTGTCATCCACAAACAGGCATACCTTACCTTCTAACCCCACTGTAATGTCACTAATAAAGATATTAAAAAGGACTGATCCCAGTGGCACCTCGCTGGTCACTCTCCCTTCCTCCAAGTGAACTCCGTTTACTACCACCCTCTGTCTCCTGTCCCCTAATCAGTTTCTGACCCAGTTTAACACCTTTAGTCCCATGCCTAGGCTGTCCAGTTTGTTCATGAGTCTCCTATGTGGTACAGAGTCAAAGGCCTTACTGAAATCTAGGTAGGCCACATCCACCGCACAACCCTGGTCTAATTCCCTGGTTACACGGTCAAAGAAATCTATCAAATTAGTTTGACATGACCTTCCCCCAGTGAATTCATACTGCTTCAGATCTTGTAAGCCACTGGATTCAAGATATTGCACAATCCTTTTCTTCAGGAGTGATTCCATTAATGTCCCCACTACTGAAGTCAAGCTGACTGGCCTGTAATTGCCAGCCTCTTCCCTTTTCCCACTTTTGAGAAGTGGGACTACTGTACATCTGTTCTCCTCCAGTTCTCCGGAACCACTCCTGTCTCCAGTGAGTGGTTTAACAGGGCTGTCAGAGGTGCAGCCATCCCCTGTCTGAGCTTCCTCAATATCCTTGGATGTACCCCGTCCAGCCCCACTGCCTCGTCCACTTTCAGTTTTGTGAGTTCCTTCAAGACTGTTTCCTCTGTAAATGGACTATTGTTTATCACCATTCCTTCAGTGCTCTTGGCATCTATCTTTGGTCTCTCAATTTCCCCTTCCTCTGTGAACACTGAACAAAAGTATTTGTTCAGGATGTCCACTTTTTCCTGGTTCCCCACCACATAGAAACATAGAAGTTGATGGCAGATAAGGACCGCAAGGCCCATCCAGTCTGCCCATTTCTTTTTCTACCTTATAAATGTGCCATCGGCCTTTGCTCTGTCAGTGGCCTATCTATTCATACTCATCTGTATTGCTCCCTTATGCCTATTCCATGCCTGTTTGAAGCCCTGCACTGTATTCATACCCACCACTTCCTGAGGTAGGTCGTTCCATGGATCCACCACCCTTTCTGTGAAAAAGAACTTCCTCACATTACCCCTAAATCGGCCTCCTTCTAATCTCATGCTGTGTCCTCTTGTCCTGCTATTTTTCTTATATTGAAACATGTTAGACTCTTTCACCTTGTTAATGCTCTTAAGGTGTTTGAATGTTTCGATCATAACACCTCTCTCCCTCCTTTGCTCTAGGGTATACATATTGAGCTCCGTTAATCTGTCCTCATATGTTTTCTGATGCAGTCCCTGACCATTTTGGTTGCCCTTCACTGGACTGCCTCAATTTGGTTAATGTCCTTGTGAAGGTGTGGCATCCAGTACTGTACACAGTACTCAGACGGGGCCTAACCAGTGTCTTGTAAAGAGGAATTATTACCTCCCTTTTCCGACTTGTGATACCCCTACTAATACACCCTAACATCCCCCTAGCCTTACCTACTGCTTTAGTGGTCTGCTTGGATGATTTCAGGTTATTGGTGATGATGATGCCCAAGTCTCTTTCTTTCCTTGTGATTGCCAGCAACTCCCCTCCCAGCCTATAGGTGGCTTCAAGGTTTCTCTTCCCTGTGTGCATGATCTTGCACTTCTTTGCATTAAACCCCAGTTGCCACTATTATGACCATTTTGCTAGTTTATCCAGATCTCGTCTCATTTTGTCCACCCCATCTGGATCATCTACTCTGTTGCAGATCTTGGTGTCATCTGCAAACAGACAGACCTTACCCTCCAGTCCATCTGCAATGTCACTGATGAAGATATTGAAGAGGACTGGCCCCAGGACTGATCTCTGAGGTACCCCACTTGAGACTTGCATCTCTTCTGACTGTATACCGTTTATCACCACTGTCTGTTTTCTGCCCATCAACCAGTTTTCCACCCAGTTGACCCACTTCTGACCCACCCTGAGCCTACCCAGCTTATTAATTAATCTTCTATAGGGAACAGCATCGAAAACTTTGCTGAAGTCAAGGTAGGCGACATCAACTGCTCCCCCTTGGTCCAACACTCTGGTTACCCAGTCAAAGAAATCTATGAGATTAGTTTGACCGGACCTTCCTTTTGTAAACCCATGCTGTCTTGGATCCTGTGCTCCTAAGGATTCCAGGTGTTGCACTATACTTTCCTTAAGGAGTGCCTCCATAATCTTGCCCACTACTGAGGTAAGACTGACTGGTCTATAGTTCCCTGCCTCCTCCCTGCTACCACTCTTATGGAGTGGGATCACATAAGCCCTTCTCCAGTCTTCTGGGACCTCTCCTGTGCTCAGAGACTCACTAAACAGTTCTGATAATGGCTTTGCTAGTTCCACCCTTAGCTCATTTAGTCCCCTGGGATGTTTGCCATCAGGTTCCATTGCCTTGTTCACCCTGAGCGTATCGAGCTCTTGTAGGACCCTTTCTTTTGTGAAGGGACTAGTGCTCACCTCCCTTCCCCCTGTGTCCATGGTGCTGAGCTGTGGACCCTGCCCTACATTTTCTTCAGTAAATACTGAGCAGAAGTATCTATTTAGGATACATGCTTTTACATGGTCCTCCTCCTCACACGCCCCCTTATCTCCTTTGATGTTAGCAATACCCCCTCTGGACTTTCTCCTCTAACTAATGTATCTACAGAAAGTCTTGTCACCTTCTTTTACTGTTTGTGCTAGTGTTTCCTTGGTTTGGGCCTTTGCCTGCCTTACTGCCTTCCCTGCTTCCCTTAGGGAAGTTTGGTATGCGGCTCTATCTTCACCCCGTTGCGTTCCCTTATATTTCCTGAAGGCCAGGCTTTGGCTCTGACCTTTCTGCTACTGTTTTTGAGAACCAAAGTGGTTTCCTCCTTCTTTGCACTTCCTTTTCTCTCTAACACAATGGGATGTTGCTTCAAGTATTGCATCCTTAATGCTTGCCCACTTTGCCTGTACCCCTTCACCTGTATTTCTTTTTGCCAGGGCTAGCTTAATTCTGTTGGCCATCTTATCAAAGTCAGCTCCTCTGAAGTCCCATATTTTTGCCTTGGAATGGGATAATTTAGTTGTAGTGGCCAAATTGAACCATACCATGTGATGGTCACTGGCCCCCAAGTGACCTTCTACCTGAAAATCTGTGACCCTTTCCCTTACCACACGCTCCCTGTCTTCTCTCCTAAACCTTACTATCCCTTCCCTAGTCTTTTTCTTTTTGCTTACATATCTGAAAATATCTAGTCCCCTTTCTTTACTGCTTGGGCTATTTTCTCCTCCATTTGTGACTTTGTGCTCCTAATAGCTTTTCCTGCCTCCTTCTGCTTTTCCTGATACACCTCCCTGTCCTCCTCCCTCTGTGGCTTCTTATACCTGACAGTCTCACAGTCAGACCGCGGCTTTTTTTAGTACGATATCAGAGGACATCTACTGTTTTTTTTCAGGAGCCACAAATCAGTGTGCTAGGCTGCCAGCTGCTTCAGGGATCAGACAGACCACAGTACAGCCAGAGTGCAGCCTAGCCTAACAGGGGGACACAGCGGCACAGTGGAGAGCAGTGGAGGACAGCACAGATAGAACAGTGCAAGAGGTCTGTTGTTGCAGAATGGGCTCTCATTCAGGATGCTGAGACTTCATTAATTTAACTTGTATCCATTACAGGGCTACTTGGACTGGGAGCCATAACAGCAGAACACACAGCAAAGTGGGGGACAAAGAAACAGTGCATCAGCACAGGGCTAGTCCAATCAGTGGGCTAATACAAAGATTAGAAAAAAGGCACCACAAATTCAAACTGACTGGAGCATAAATAGAAGCAGCTCCGTTCTCTTACTAGACCGCCTCTTCCCTTTCGTCTGGTGGATTGGAAGATAGTCCCACAGTCAGACTACGGCTTTCTTTCATCCGGTAGAAGAGGACACCTACTTTTTCTTTTTCCTTTCAGGAGCCACAAGTCAGCATGCTAAGCTGCCAACTGCTTTGGGGATCAGACAGACCACAGTGCAGCCTAGCCTGACAGGGGAACACAGCTGCACAGCGGTGAGCAGCTGAGGATGGTCTGCCCACCCACTCGCCCACTCTGTTACTGATCTAAATTTATAGGCATCATAGCGATTGACAGATAGAACTCCCTGATAAGTAGAACTTCCTGTCACAATGATTGACAGGTATACCTTCCTATAGAAACAGGAAACTCCTGTTGACAGGTAGAACTTACAATTAGAAACAGGAAACTCCAATCTAGCATGCTCCAGCTTCATCACTCGGTACCAGGGAGGAAAAAGTAAGGGAAAAAAAGGGGGGTGAAACCCAGGGAAAGGAATGATAATCACAGGGGTGGATATCATTGATAGTCAGGGGTGCAGAGCACTCTTGATAGAGGGCATCTCTGGGCATTAGGGCATTGTCCCATTTGCCAAACACTAAACAAGCTGAAAGACAAACTAAAGGAAGCATGGGCAGAAATCTCCCAAATGCAGAACAGGCTATACAGAGACAGGACATCTCACCCTCCTTCTCAAAGACCTCAGACCCAGCCTTGAGAACCACTCCCACAAAGACATTCTAGTCCAGGAGGTTGGCAGGTGGTGTGAGGGAAAGGTGGAAAAAATGGAAAGATGGATCAGCTGAATGCACTCCAAGTCAAACCCATTACAACATAGAATTGCTTTACACCTCGAACTAAGGAAATCGTCAACAGCCATGTGGAGGAGGAGAACAAGTTGACTGAAGAATAAGGACGGCATCCTGTAGGGACAAGCTGTGGCAGGGGAACACTGAACAATAAAACAAAGAAAAGGAGAATACTTATAGTGGGAGACTCCATGATAAGTGGAGTAGAAGCCCACCTAATGGACTGTACAGAAACAGAAGTGATGGTCAAATGCCTTCTGAGAGCCTCAGCAAAGAGAGACACCAATTGCATAGGGAAATTGGAGGAAAGAGAAGGAGAGGACATCACAACCATGGAACACCTGGGGACAAATGACCTAGCAATCCAGTCAGTGGAGGAGGCCAAGCAGAACCTAATTGTACTAGGTGGTTTTTGGCCACTTGTTTGTCCTCACTAGCCTTCTCTGAGGTCCTTTCCATGTGGAGAAAGGCGGTAGCATGCAAAAGATAAGGGACAAGGAAATCAGAAATTTAACACATGACTATGGAGTTGGTGTCAGGATAAAGGCTACTGCTTCATTGGAGCAAGGGGAGACTTCTGGGAAAGGAAGTTCTTCAGGTATGATGGCCTGCACCTGACAAGAGAAGGAGTATGGGCTCTAGGACAAAAATTTGATGTCACCATTGGGTGTTTAAACTTGGGGGGGGGGGGTCTGAGGCGGAGGTACCTGAAGAGGAGGGAAGCCTGGCCATCACTCCCCCAAAAGCAGGTATGTCATACAGTAGGCAAAGGATGATGAGTGGTCATAGAGCCCAATCTGAGGGTGGTAACAAAAAGGAACTGATGAGAACACACAAAGGCAAAGAAGAGAACACTAAAAGGAAAGAAAACTAGAATTGGAGAGGCATGTGTACTAATATCCATAGTCTGGTGAACATAATCCTGGACCTGATGGCCTTAATGGATGAGGCGGAGCTGGACATTGTGGCTATCACTGAGACATGGTACTCAGAGAAACATGCCTGAGATGTAGAAATACCAGGGTATAACCTGTTGCAGAGAGACAGGATTGGTAAAAAGGAGGGAGGAGTGGCTATGTAAGTTAGAGAGGGAATTAAGGCAACAGAGATACAAGGGGGTCAGGTAGGGGCAGATGCTTTGTGGATAACACTAGGATCTGGGAAAGGGGTAGTAATCTGGGCAGGAGTGGTCTACAGACCTCTGGGACAGGGGGAGGAGAAAAAACAAGGAGCTAGTGGAAACCATATACAAAATGACAGACAGAAGAGACATGCTAGTTACGGGTGACTTCAGTATGCCAGACATTGAATGGAGCACACAAACTGCAGCCACAGCATGGAGCAGAGTGGTCCTGGAAGCTCTGCAAGGCACGGGACTCAGGCAGCTGGTGATGGAGCCAACCTGAGAGGGAGTTATTCTGGACCTGGTGCTCACCAATGGGGAAAGAGTTACAGATGTAAGGGTAGGCAACCACCTAGGGTCCAGTGATCACATCACAGTGTAGTTTTCCATACAAATGGAGGAGTTGTCCAGACACACAAGAGTAAAAATCATGGATTTCAAGAGGATTAGTTTTGCAAAAAAGGGGGACTATCTGGAGAAATCATTACAGGAAAGGGAGGGGGGTGGGGCGGACAAGCAATGGGCAAATCTAAAGGGTGCAATAATAGATGAAGCTACTAACATGTGCATCAGGCAAGTAAGCAAAAATAAGAGAAGGAAGAGACTGCTATGGTACACTAAGGAAGTAGCTAGGAGGGTGAGAGAAAAAAGGAAGGCAATCAGAAAATAAAAAACACAGGAAGGGGAAGATAGGGAAGCATTTATGGAAAACCTGACGGAGGCCAGAAGAGCAGTTAGAAAGGCCAAAGCTCAAGCAGAGGAAAAGGTACCCCAGTCGATTAAGAAGGGAGACGAGACCTTTTTTAGATATATCAGTGAAAAAAGAAAGACTAAGGGAGCAATAGTGAGGCTTAAAAGGGATGGAGAAGGGTCTGCGGAGGAAGACTGGGAAAAGGCACAAAGCCTGAATAAGTACTTCTGCTCAGTATTTACAGAGGAAGGAGAGGGACCACTATTGAGAGAAAAGGAATATAGGGACAGGTGGTAGATACCAGACCATTCACAAAGGAGGGGGTCCTAAAAGAGCCTGAAAACCTGAGAAATAGACAAAGCAATGGGACTGGATGGAATTCACCCCAGAATGCTAAAAGAGCTCAGAAATGGACTGACAGCACCCCTGGCAGAATTATTCAATAAATCATTAGAGGCAGGGGTGGCCCCCAGAGGACTGGAGAAGGGCAAATGTTGTCCCTATCCACAAGAGTGGGAGTAGGGAGGAGACGGGTAATTCTAGGCCGGTCAGCCTAACCTCAGTAGTAGTGAAATTGATGGATGCATTGCTAAAGGAGAGGACTGCGGAGTACCCGGAAGCCAGCGGGCCACAGGATCCAAAGCAACATGGTTTTACGGCAGGCAGATCTTGTCAAACAAACCTAATAGACTTCTTCGATTGGGTAACCAGAGTGGTAGATCGGCGGTGGTGGATGTGGCCTACCTAGATTTTAGTAATGCCTTGACACAGTTCCACGTAAAAGGTGAATAAACAAGTTGAATAGACTGGGAGTGGGGCACTGCATGGTGAACTGGGTTAGAAATTGGCTGAGTGGGAGGACACAAAGAGTAGTAGTGAACACAGCTCAATCCATACAGAGGGAGGAGACAAGTGGGGTCCCCCAGGGACTGGTGCTAGGGACAGTCCTCTTTAGGCTCTATGATGCTGATTAGACAACTATTTCGTCGACCGGCATCACAGCGGTGGATTTATGTTAACCGCAAGTTGCGGTCGACATAAATCTGTAAGGAAACCCCATCCGTTTTTCCATCGGGGGGCTCTGCACCCTGCACCCCTCATACTAAATGTAATCAACTCCAAGTCGGAGTTCATTCAGGGAAGGGGTGCAGGACCAGGAGACAGAGTACTAGGGTTTCGGACACACCATTACAGCATTCTGTCGATGTCATTGGCATCAACGTTGTTCACTGTAATGGTGTCACTATTGGGTGGGCATGCCTCCTCTTTAATGTCTTCATAAGTGACATTGCTGAGGGGCTGGAGGGTAAAGTGTGTCTGTTTGCTGACGACAAAAATATCTGCAATAGAGTCAATACACCAGAGGGGGTGGAAAGGATGAGAAGAGACCTATGTAAGTTCGAGGAATGGTCAAGGGTATGGCAGCAGAAATTTAATGCAAAAAAAAAAAGTAAAATTATGCACTTGGGGTGTAGGAACCCAGGAGAAAAGTATTCATTGCAGGGAGGGAATTGCTGACACTCACCAAGCAGGAAAGTGATTTGGGGGTGATTATTACAGATGACTTATAGGTGGCCAGTCAGTGTGAGAAAGCTGTAATGAAGGCTAGCGGAATGTTGGGGTGAATAGGGAAGGGCATCTCCAGCAGAAAACGAGAAGTGATGATGCCACTTTACAGATCACTGGTGAGGCCTCATCAGGAGTACTACATGCAGTTTTGGAGGCCGTATCTCAAAAAAGATATAGACAAGCAGAAGTCAGTCCAAAGGAGAGCCAGAGCCTCTTTCAGAAAAATGAATGTTCAAAAATGAGGGGTCGTGAAATAAGTCTGGAGGGAGGTACAGTAGACTGAGGGGGAATGTTAGGAAGTACTTCTTCACTGAGAAGGTGGTGGATGCATGGAGCAGCCTACCCAAGGAGTTAATAAGGGTGGAAACAGTGAAGGCGTTCAAAAATGCATGGGATACTCATAAGGGAATCTTAGAGGCAAAAGGGAAAAGGTAGAAAAGAGACTCTTGGGGGGTAGGGTATAGAGGCAGACTAGATGGGCTAGGCGGTCCTCATCTGCCATCAAATTCTATGTATCTATGTACCTCCAGAAAGCTAAATTTTTTGTCCTTACCTTCCTGGACACCTCTTTTGAGAACCATAGTGGTCTCTTTTTCCTCTTGCTTTTGCTTACATGTCTGACGCAGAGGTTTGTTGCCTTCACTATCCCCTCTTTAAGTTTCACCCACTGCTCCTCCACCCCACCCAAGTCCTCATCCCCCCACCAGGACTTCCCTAAGGCAATCACCCATCTTTTTAAAATTGCCCCTTCTGAAGTCCAGGACCTTCGCTTTGTGTGGCTTGATTGTGCCACAGTGCATATATCGAACCACACTGTATGGTGATTACTGGTCCCCAGGTGGCCACCCACTGTGACATCTATAACACTGTCCCTGTTGGTGAGTACAAGGTCCAGTATTGCCCTTCACGAGTGGGTTCTTTTACTAACTGCCTGAGGAAAGCCCCCTGCAGGGAGTCCAGGATGTCCCTGCTCCTAGCTGAAGCTGCGGCTTGAATGCTCCAATCTACATCAAGCAGATTGAAGTCCCCTACCAGCAGCACTTCCCCCTAATTTGCCATCTTTTGGATGGCTTCCACCAGAACATTGTTCAACTCCTCCCCCTGTACTGGAGGTCTGTAAATCACTCCAGTGTGAATCGTGGCTCTCTTCCCCGGTTCTAGGGTGACCCACAGTGCCTCCACCCCTTCCTATTGCCCAGTATCTCTGTTGCCTTTATGTTATCCCTCACATAAAGAACTACTCCTCCCGCTTTCTTTCCCATCCTGTCTTTCCTGAACAGAGTATAGCCTGAAATGGTTATATCCCAGTCATGGTTTTCATTGCTCCATTACTCAGTAATGGCAACAATGTCCAGGCTAGCCTCTGTCATAATGACCTCTAGGTCCGGTCACCATATGACCAAACTCATATATCAGTATCAAACCCTATGATAATGATACTGTCATCTGTGCTACATCTAGCACCCTCACAGCTCTCAACCAAATGCCTCAAGCTGAAATTGAAGAAATCCAGACCACAACTGGACACTACTCGTCTTATGCTTAACTCATAAACCAAATCTTCACTCTGCACCAGAAAGAAGACTCCCAACTTACTTCAAATACTGACACACACCAATCCTCCACTGGAGACCTGCTCAGTTTTAAATACTTAGGAGTCTGACTTGATCCAACTCTTTGATACTTAGAACACCCCCCCAGAACTGTTAGAAATTCTCATCAAAAGCTCAGATTGCTTTACTGAAATAGGAACTGTCTCAACATTAACACCAGAAAGTTGCCACTGCAATAGTATCCCCTGTCTTGGTTTATGGAAACAAGATATACTGAGCCACAAATTTCACAGTGCTGCAAGACGTAATTGTAGTTTTTAACTACATGTGCAGATTTGCACAAGGATGAGACAAGGGAACCCATCACTGTGTCTTATATAATAGCCTTGGCCTCCTCTCTCTCTCTGGAGAAGAGGGATATGTTTCCAAGACATTTTCCCCAATACCTAAGTGACCTGTTGGTTTACAGTCCAGGAATCTGCCAATTTCTAAGTGTACACAAAATGTTCAAGATGAAGGCATCTTCATTATGTGCCTCCAACTGCCTGAAACTCCCTACCCAACAACATCAATTACACCAATACCTTGAATGCCTTCATGAGAACCTTGTTCAACCACCTGTGCAATCCTTTTAATTGCTCATTTATTTCTACAGTTTCTTCCCTCTCTGTGATCTTCTAACCTTACCCTAATCTCAAATTACTTTATAAATTTGCACGTCTAGAACACTGATTACATTACTATTATAATAATCATGTAACTTCACTGCTGCTGTATTGGTTCCCCCAAGGCCCTCTTGAAATGGTTTCCCCCTGTTGTTACTTAAAACTTCCATACTTGCTTGGCTGCTATAAGCTCTTTGCTGGATGTGCTCATCCTCTCTGGCTCACCAGCCCACAGAGGATGAGTACATCCAGCCTGGAGCTCACACAGCAAAACCATGAAGACCGAGTAAATTAAATGTTGCACTGATGAAGTGGAATTTGTCACAAAATGTTGGCATAACGTTGGTATAACATCCACAGCAGGCTTATAACAGGGAAACCATGAAGACCTAGTAAATATGTTAGGCTGATGAAGTGGCATATGTTACAACATGTTGGTATAAAGTCTATAGCAAGCCCATACCAAGGAAGCTATTTAGGCCAGTAAATTTAATGTCACCCCGATGAAGTGACATTCACAATGAAATGTTGGTGTAAGTCCACAAATCTGTCATATATTTATGTGTTTGAACAAAAACCAACAGTTCTGCTTGAGAATTGTTTGGTGAGTACATCTATTACGCCATGTGCATGGAATTCTAGAGAAGTTTTAGAGTAGACTCCTCCATGTGTCCTCTGTTCACATAGGGACAGTGGGGTCACACTGGGATTCCTTTGTTCTTATGTTTGAAGGTTCACACACAAATGACACCTTAGCCCATTGAAGGCACTAAAAGGTCCTCTGCATCCTGTTATTGTCTCTTTAATTTATGGGGTGCTAACTTTGTCTCCCTGGATTTCATGGAAGACTGCCCTCCCCTATCCCCACATCTGTGGTACTTTGTGTGTATGAAATTAAAAAGAAAATCCCTCAAGTCCCTCTTCTGCCCAAATTCCAGTCAGCATCATGAAATTAATCAGAATTCTCTTTGATATTCTGACGCCTCTCACCTGATGCCTGTCGGTATCATGGTAGTTCTCCTGACCATCCCTGGTAGTCTACTTGTCCCCTCTCCCGCACCTGATTCCAGCTGGTATCATGGTAGTACTCCTGACCCTCCCTGGTAGTCTAGTTCCCAACCTGCCCTCACCTGATGCCCATCTGTATCATGGTAGTACCTCTTACCCTTCCTGGTAGTCACCTGAAACATAGAAATATAGAATTTGTCAGCAGAAAAGGATCACTAGACCAACCCAGTCTGCTCAAGGGTTCCCTGCCTGTTGAACCTCTTCAAACCCTAAGCTAACTGGTCTCCGGGGACCTTCCCTCCTCCCTGTTCCCATATTAATATGCCCCAGTTTCTGTCTCATGCATGCTTGAACCCTTCCACTGTTCTAGCCTGTACAACTTGGGTGGCAGTCTTTCCATGCTTCTATCACCCTTTCTGTAAAAATGTATTTCCTCACATTGTTCCTGAAATTCCCCACTCTAATTTCCTTGCATGTCCCTTAGCCCTGGAGTTTGCCCTCTTATGGAAAAGGTTTCCACCCTGCACTCTTTTCACCCTTGTGAGGTACTTGAAGGCCTTGATCATGTCACCCCTCACTCTCCTGTCCTCCAGAGTGTACATACTGAGATACCTCAGTATTCCCTCATAGGGCTTCCCTTGCAACCCCTGCACCATCTTGGTTGCACTTCTTTGGACCGCCTCCACCCTATTTATGTCTTTCATGAGGTGTGGTCTCCAGAAAGGACAGTTTCTCATCGTAACAGTAGATCTTTGAGTAGTAGTAGTACATTTAATTCATAATGGTGCCTATGCATGAAAAAAAAGGGTACCTTTGCCCACGTAGCTGAGGCGCATAAGCAACCCTATGCCGGGAATCCATGCACGGGACCCTATGAGGCTTTCAGAATCTACACACAAGGCAGATCCATGCCAATCTCTGGGCCGTGTGGACAGCAACATGAAGGGGGCAAGTGGAGGGGGTGCCAGCACTACGCACCATTCACTAAGGTGCATAATGCTGTACACCAAGGGGCATAGGAAGGCACCTCTTACACCGGGGGAACCTTGCCGTAAGTGCCCTATGTGTCTTACCCCACTATAACAGTCCACCGCACTGTACAGGTAACTGACCAGGAAACCAACCCCCCCCAACATACGCTCATCTGGGCCCCTGCCTGTCCTGGCAGCAGGTGGAAACCCCCCCAACAGAGCACTGGCCCACAGGGCTGTCAGCCCCCACACACATATGGCAGCGCCCCTACCCCAGGGTGGTACCCACCAACACCCCCCCAACACACTCTGTTGCATCATCCCGGTGTTGGCAGTGGACCACACACATACACACACACAGTGCACCCCCAAAAAACCAGTGTCCCTCTGTATAGTGTCTGTGACTCCTTGTGAGTGGTGCACTGTTGGTGGTATGGTGCCTCCCAACCCACCCGCTGCCCAATCACAGAACCCCTGCCCCATCATTGGTGTTCAGTGGCCCCAACCCCATGGCACTGACACCCCCACCCATGTATCCACTGGTCAGTGCTGCTGCCCTGGACATCCAGCGAATTAGTCCTTCCACAAACCTCCTTGGCTGCGGCCATCCAAGTGATGCTGGGAGTGCATGGTTATATATGAACAGCGCATTCCTGGCATCACTCAGATAACACCCGATTATTATCTGTATTGAAGGGATGCCATTGGCCGTCCACAGCCGCGGCACTGACAGCCAGGTACGGGGGTCTGGTTTGATGTTGTCAGTGCTGCGGGGGGGGGTCCTCTGTCAACCATTGAGCTGGCAGGGGTGCCAGGCTCGGTGTCAGTGGGTGGGACAATGTCATGGGGTCGGGGTCAGAGTTGTGTAGTTGGGGGGTGGCCACAGCCAGGACTGGGCATGGGGTACATCTGTGGTTTGTGGTGGGGTTGCCTGCCACATCATGCCATGCCCGTAGGGGTATCATTATGCTGAGGGGGATACTACATTGAGGACGGGCCACCAATGTCTGGTGGGGGGTCATCCAGTTGGGGTTCCATCTGTGCACTAACTGGGTGCAGTGTGTCATGGGCTCAGCCAGGGGGCCGCACTGTCGGACATGGACTGGCAGCATGGGTCCACATGCTTGCGGTTGGTATTTAGGCACCTGGACCCACGCCTTACTGCACAAGGGATTAACTATGGGACCCTTAACAGGCATCTGATTGGATGCCTGCCTGGGTCTGCAACTCCACCTCCGGCCACCCTGCTAAGTCCTGTGTGCTGGGGGGGCGGGTCCATGGACGGGTACCCCACGGGTGCGGGCAGTGGTACATACCATGCACCCTGCACCTGTTCAGGTCCGCGGAGCTCCATGGGTAGGATGTGCACCTCTGGTGCATAATTCCCACCCGTTCGTGAATAGGGCCGAAATGAATATGGATAAACCCAATTGAGCAAAGCTGATTTTCAATAGGTTCCTCAATACGGTAAAAAAAAATAAAATCATACAAGATCTGTACAATGTTCAGAAAACAGTTACATATCATGTACTTAAGACATGCAAAATACAGATATATTTACATTTCCTGTGCATGGCAGATCAGCTTTTTTTTATGCAGATCCAAAAGCTTGGAATGCAATTCCCTGTAGCTTAAGATCAGAGAAAAACATGGCTAATTAAAGCATGAAAGAAGCTACAACAATGATGCAATGGTTTGGATGTAGGCTAAATTTTTAGAGGGTTTTCTCTCTGCCTCTTAAATTGTAGGATATATTTCCATAATATTAGTATTCCATATATATTAAAGGGGATTTCCTGCTTATGCTGCTTTAAGGGATCGTTACAAGTCAAATCGTCGCTCTACATGCTGTTTCAAAAGTGCAGTTAGGGTTACCTTAAATGATTTTGATTTACATGCATTTCGGGACTGCACTGTTAATGCTGCTGAGCTTTTTTTGTTGTACTGTGCCTGATTTAGAAGTATAGGACACTCTTTCAGTGCTGTTTAAGTTGTCTGTAACTGCCTGCACTCTGCTGTACCTTCCCTTCCACCTCTCTGCTCTTTGCCCTCTGCTCTCTCTCCCTGTTCTCTATCATCCCCCCCCCACTCTGTATAAAAAGCCTCACCTCGCCTTCTGTTCTTCCAGGTGAAAACTCTCAATCCAGGGTCCCATGAGGTTGTGAGGGCTGCGGTACCTGCCCTCCCCCACCCCACCCCCCGAAGCCTGCAACTAACTGAAGGTAATTTACTGCATGAAACAAACCTGGGGTGCTCTCTGTAGCGCCTCTGAAACAGACATTACTAGGCTGTTCTTGAAATTCTGGACAATTGAATTAGAGGCAGAAAAGAGCTGAAAACATACCAGCAACGCCAGGCCTGCTCTCCGCCTCGCTAGTCGCTTCTCCGAATTGGTGCTGCGTTTGTCCCTGCTGGCTTCGCCAGCTGCCCTACCGCCCCCACCACCACCCATGGTCATCACCGCAATTTATACCATTGATCACGTGAGGCTGTGGCGACGTAAAAACCTATCAGCCCACTTTACCATACGCAGGCTATACTGTTTCTCCATTAAGGGCATCACACATCGAAACTGCCTTTTAGTACAATGCAGAGTCAGTCCTCCTCATACTGAACTGTGCTACCCTTGGGAACTTACACAAGCCTTCACATAACTGCTGATCCCACTCCCGCCACTTTTTCCCCTCCCAGCTTCTTGCTTTTGAATTGACCTCTAAAACAGAACTACCTTTCAGGCTCCAAAGCAAGCCTCGCCCCTCTAAAGTTTTTGCTCCTCCCCACCTCCATTCTTCCCTTTAACTGTTGACCTTGCCTTCCTTCTCCTTCAGACATGAGCATTCCTCCATTGGGAACCTCGAGCTCACTGGCGGGACTCAAAGAGCTAGGGCCATGGCTCCTCACGCTCAGAACGGAAACCTCGTCTGCAGCCAAGGACCCCCGCCAACCCAGGCCGCTTTCAAGCCCCCTTGACCTGGCAAACCACCAAAGGTTTAAAAATTGCCCACCTCAACATCCGCAGCATCCTCCATAACCTGGCAGAATTAACGGCCTGGGCAGCCCACTACAAACCTGACATTATGGGCATCACAGAAATCTGGCTTAAGCCCCACATCGCTGACTCCGCCTGTGCCCTCCCGGGTTACAGCCTTGTCCGGCAGGATAGGGTAGGCAGTAAGTGTGGTGGGGGTGTGCTCCTATACTTTAAGGTGCACCTTAATGTGACAACAGTTGCACATGTACCCCTTGCATCCCCAGCCTGTGAGTTCCTTCACACCCTCCTACTGCTCGGGAACACTAAGAAGGTGCATCTTGTCTGCACATACAACCTTCCAAAAGGGGGTGCTCAAGGGCTCTCCTCACTACTGAACCAGCTTAGAGATAAGGTTGGTTCAAACGAACTGATAATCCTGGGGACCTCAACCTAAACTGGCTAGGGCCCAATGCTAAGCAGCTCGAGACTCTTCTCTCAGGTCTTGCCCTCAGTCAGATCATCACGGAACCTGTAAGGCCTTCCTCCGGGGGGACAAAGGATCACTCATCGACTGGGTTATGAGCAACAGACTGGATAAAATCATTCACTCTGGGATCCTCCCTGACGCAATATCAGATCACTCCCCAACATACTGCACACGGGGCTTCAACTCACCCAAAGTCCACAGCAGAGTGATCCAGATGAGGGACTATTCCAAACTTATACCCAGTGATTACCTCGAGGACCTACAATGTGTCGACTGGTCCAGGGTCACGGCCACAAATGACCCTGTAGCAGCCCTGGATAATTTCCTAGCCATATTTGTTCCCTTACAAAACAGGCACACACCCACACCAAAAGGAGGGTGCGTGGCACAGTCACCAAATGGCTCCACGGAGGCCTTTTCTCCCTCATGAAGCAGAGGGACAAATGCTGGGTAAAATACAAGATCTCCGGCAATGACAATGACCTCCTTGAATATCAGCAACTCAGAAACGCCTGCAAGCTTGCTATACGGACCGCAATAAGTGAGTACTGCAAATCTGCCCTACTTGCCTCGGCTAACAACCCCCGGCGTTTTTGGAAAAACGTCAAAAACCTTGTTGGAGGGTCTACCAAGGAGCAGTTCCCCGACATGTAAATTGGGGAGACCAACTGCAATAACCCCCAAACCATCGCCACTGCTTTTAATCGCATGTTCTCAGATCTGCCAGTCCCCCCGACTCTCTGCCCCCAAACCACTGAGGGGGCACCCCCCTCGTCCACCCTTCTACCTCAAACGGATCACAGTTGGTGACACTCAGGAACTCCTGGCTGGACTCTCCCACCACACGGGGGCTGGATATGACTGCCTCAAACCAAAACTCCTTAGCCTTGGGGCTCCCCTCCTCGCCAGACCGGTTGCTCATATCTTTAACTCCTCCCTCATCTCGGGGAGCAACCCTGATGTATGGAAGATTGCCAAGGTGGTCCCTGTTTACAAACAAGGTGACCCCAAAGATATCAATAACTATCGCCCCATTGCAATACTGTCTGCCACCAGCAAGCTCCTTGAAAAGGCAGTTGCTTCCCAACTCTCCCACTACCTCCAGGGTTACACTGTTCTCTCCCCTGCCCAACATGGCTTCAGAAAAGGGCACTGTACATCGACGGTGCTTGCCGTGGTTATTTCTGAGATCAGATTCACGACTGACCAAGGTAATCTGATCGGGGCCATATTCATCGATCTTTCCAAGGCTTTCGATCGGGTTGACCACTCCCTCCTCCACTCCACTCTGCACTCCCTCAGTTTCTCCCACTGAGCCCTCAAATGGTTCTCCAACTACCTTGTGGGTAGGCAGCAATACACCTGCTTCAACCACACCATCTCAGCCCTCTCCCCAGTTAACTGCGGGGACCCCAGGGTTCTGTCCTTGGTCCCATTCTGTTTTCTCTGTTCATTAATGAACTGCCCTCCGCTATTACCCATGGGCTCCCAACTTTATACGCAGGTGACCTCGTAGTCCTGGCTAGTTCCCGCGATATCAACATCATCAACTCTAGACTAAACTCTGATTTCGATCATATCCAGAACTGGCTTGAGGGCCACAAGCTTATCGTCAACCTGAAGAAGACCCAGGCCATGCTATTCAGGTTGATGGCTAACACCTCTTCCTGCCCGGCACCCCTAAAAATCTATGGAGGAAATGGCTCCATCCTGCCAGTCATTAACTCGGCCAAGTATCTAGGGGTTACCCTA
Source organism: Neoceratodus forsteri (assembly GCA_016271365.2). Taxonomy (NCBI): domain Eukaryota; kingdom Metazoa; phylum Chordata; order Ceratodontiformes; family Ceratodontidae; genus Neoceratodus; species Neoceratodus forsteri. The sequence goes on from CM057450.1 coordinate 1,650,462,803, forward strand.
GATCCTCAACTTGATCTCACCACACATATTCAGAATGTGTGTAAAGCCTCGAATGGCGAACTTGGCCTTGCCTACAAAGCCAAGGACTGCCTCACCCTGGCCGCCCGACTTGCCATAGCCAGGGGGATACTCCTTCCCACACTTTGCTATGGGCTCATTGTCTTTGCTCCTGTACCATACTCAAGTCTTACAAAATGGGACACTACCTACAACAATACCTGCTGCTTCGCACTATCTGTCCCTCGCCTTACGCATCAATGTGAGCTCTACTCACGGCTGGAGTGGCTCGCCCCCGAAAAGCACCACGCCTTTGTCCTTGGCAACTTTGTCGATAACATAGTCAGAACAGCCACTCTCTCGGTACTCGCCCTTCCTCTTAAACATGCAACCCCTGCCTACCATCTCAGATCTTGTGTTGCACAGGCCCGACTGGTTCCCAGGACCTGCACCCTCACAGGTGACCGGGCCTTCTCCATCCATGTGCCAAAAATGTGGAACTCCCTTCCCGCCCTAGTTCACGCCTTTCCCTCCCACCACTGCTTTAAAACATCCCTATGGAGTTTCCTCAAGTCTGCTTCGGCCTGTCTATGTTCCACATAGACCCCACGTACCCTCTACCTCTCCTGACTCTCTGGGGGGACACCATGAGAGCTGTCTGAATGGCTGCTGTTGAATCCCCCTGAGAAACTGGCTAAAGCACTGACAGTCCCCCTCTTTGTATGGCGATCCTGTCTTATCAGTACCCTCCTCCTTCTGTATAGTATTTACTATCTCCCATGTTAGGCAATTATTTATTTATTTTTTGTTAATGGTTATTACTAACTAGTACTACAACAATTCTTGATGTTAACCTTGAAGTGTTATTTCTCCAATTGTCATTTTGAGATGTGATTAGTTTATAGTTATGTTATTTATCTCTGCCTCAGCCGTTGTTTTTTGTAACCTATTGCTTGACTGCTTGCCTTACCATGTTTGAGCATGAGCTGTACCTCCCAATTGTTGGAGCCTGCGGCTCCTGTTTGTTACCTTGACTCTGTATTTTGTTTCCTATATGCTATGTAACTCTCCGGGGTCGCACCTGAAAAGAGGCACTTGGTTGTCTAGTGTGCTTACCTGGTTAACAAAAGCAAATAAATAAATAAATATTGTATATTGAGTAGTAATGAAACATGCATTGGAAATGTAAATGTAACTCCCACCCAGGTATGCTGTTTCTATCTTGACAGCACTACCTGGTGGGCTGGGTTCGGGGAAAAACGTGTCACTCGGCACATTGGCTAGGTTTGGCTACTCTGCAACAAGGGGCACCCAAGTAACTCCGGACAAAGGAAGCAATAACTGTAATCTCCAATACCAGAAGTGGGATTCTAAAGTGTGGCTTTTATTCACATCCAACAGAATAAACAAAGCATAGATGGACCCCCATGGGGCTACACTACTGGTAATGCAGATGTATGGAGATCAGAACACATCCTATTCACTTTAGCCCTCAGGCTCTGAAACACACTGGGCACATAGCCCAAACTTCTACGCTGCTCTGGGTTTTCCCTGGCCCACCTCCCTTGCCAGCCACTTGGACACTTTCCATATAGCATGGAAAAATTTACTGGTGGCTCCCTAAACCACCTATGAGCACTTCTGTTCCATCAGAGAATCTGCCCCCTCAATCCCACGTCTGGGTACTTTCCTCAGGCACCGGCCAAGTACCCAAGAGAAAGCAACAGGTGCTCCAAAGCAAACCCGTAGAGGTGAGTTTGGTTACTACTGATGGGGGGGTCTCCCAACTCTCGCTCCCATAATTTATACCGGCCATTTCTCTGGACTGTAACAGCTCATCCTTTAAAACACTTTGCTGTGTAGATTCTTTTTAAATGTATTCACATTCAATCTACTGTCTTCACATCCCATTTGTGCTGAACTTGAACATACTTAATAAGTGGCTGTGTCCATTACTCTAGACCCCCCACAGATTTAAGCAGTCCAATCCCCACATCATCCAAACTGTACTTGGCTGTCTTTTCCTGACCCCACAGTAACAGTCACTTTAGTTTCATCTTGTTTCAGGTGAAAACACATGGCCATTTAGCAGAGCGAACTCACCCCTTGGTTGCAGGTGCCCCACAGGCGTTTTCTCCTCAAAGAACTCTCATCCAGAGCTTCTGGTGCCTCAGCATAAACTTAAATCAGGCAGCTTCTTTTCCCTAGCTGGACCGGGGGGATTGCCCCTGGAAGCAGGCTGATTCCTTCCCCCCATCTCCACAGGGATGGGGCCCTGAACCACTGAAAGCGGTCTCCACCACTTCAATGTGCTCTTCTTGTGTTCCTCTTCAGGTGAGAACACACACCTATACAACAAAAAAATAGCTCTTTGACAGAGCTTAGAGCTCTGAGGGCCTGCTTAAAGCAGAGCACCTCTTCTACTAACTGGACAGACTCCACTGAACTTACTTCAAATTCCCCAAAGTTCTACTCTAACTTCCAGCTGCAGCATTCTAGTGTGGCTTATGCAGCTGCAACAGTTCTAAATGATGTCATCCCTCAGTCTCAGCAGAGACTGAGGACAGAGTGAAAGAGTGTGAAATCCATTTAACTGGAGTTTCACAAGCTGCCCTTCCCTGCCTACCACTAGGTCTTACTGGGATTCTAGTAACCCGGGTAACATGGGGGTTACACTCACCCTAGGCCAGGAAAATGACTGTCCACAGTCATTAGTCACCCGGCTTAGGCCATCTCACCCCATGTGTTGACTATGGAGAGGTAGCGCTACCTTCTCCCCTACCATGTGCCAGCACAGGCAGACAACACTAAGGGCCTAGAGGCCTTCCGCTGATGCATCAGCCTCTACTCTGCCCACTGACTATGGGTACCTAGTGGATCTGGTAGAATTGTCCAGAGCATAGCCTTAATACATCAGTACTGCAACCCCTACTGCAGGTCAGGGCCACAGCCTGTCTATCCCCCTTAGCCCTCTAGGGAAAATCTGTCTGCCTCTAACTTAGAATTCCCAAAACAAAAGAAAGAGGGGACCTCCCCGACCCTGGACACCATGCAACCACACACCAGGAGCTAATACCATACACTATGCATTACTCCCAAACTCCCCCACAACCATACCTGTGGAAGAAAAAGTTACACACAGTAACAACAACAATAGTACTTTAAACACTACACTCTAAAGTACTACTGAGGAACTCTGATGAGTCCCTTTCCTCTTCTTGTCTTCTCTTCTTATCTTCTTCAGGAACACCTGCAAGAAAAAGAAAGACAACACACACTCCTAATCTGCATGCACAGTCTATCTAAACCCCTACCATCAAAACACTGGAGAATCCCAAAAAGATTTTTTTTTAGAAAAGTAGAAAAACAGTATAAACATTAGAAAACAGTAGAAAACAATGACATTATTTACAATACACAATATTTGAGGGATGGAGTGCCCTAAAAGTCCCATCTAGTGACCACAGTGCCCAAAGGAAATTCCATTAAAGAGTCTCTCCTGGGCCAGAGCCCAGTGAAGCACAGTTCTAACAGGCCAAAGTCCCGAAGGGGAGAGTCTTTGAGGACAGTTCAAACATCTGGAGTCTGCTAGTGTAGGGTGTGTACTGTAATGTCATAAGAATAGAAAAATCTGGACTTACCAGTCCCTTGTAGAACAAAAATGGTACCACACCTTGTCCTCAGACGAAGACTCTCCCTGGCAGCATTCTTCCGATACAGCTGGACGGACATCTTCCAGGAAATGACAGGAGGGCATATCTGGAAACTGCTGGGCTGATGCCATCTCTGGAGATGGAACCTTGGAACAGGAACAAAAAGGAAAACAGCTGGTCTGAAGTCATCCGATACCCAGGCGATTAATCAGGATACAGCTGGGATGGTGTCCTCTCTGGATCTGAAGTCATCTGGTGGGCCAGTCAATGGATTCTGGAAAGCCAGTACACTGTAGAACTAATGAATGCGGGGCACCTGAGTCCTGGACATCCAGACTGGTGGAACAACATAGGTACAGCAATGGCTGGAGTGGCAGCATTCGTACCACTGCTCTGCTTTCCATTTGGTAGGCATGGGCGCATTCACAGGAAGGTCTTTGCATTGTGGCCAATAGCACAACGGGTCAGGCGCTTGAATTATTACCCCATCTGGGTGCTCATAATTCACACTGTAAAAGGTTTCACGTCCCTCTCCATCCACAGTTCGAACAGTGTCCGTAAACAGTGTCCTGCCTCTTTTCCACTGGCTGTATTTTTCTTGAAACATTCTGTTCTTGACATGCTTGTTTGCACCAGGATGTACATATTTCATTGCTTCTTCCCAAATCCAGGATTTTCTGCTTTTTTCAATCTCCTCCCAGACTCTCCGAGGAAAGGTAGGAAAGGAAATCTCATAGATTTCATTTGCTTTCCTACAAACCAGTCTTTCTTCTTTACTAGCGTTGGTCAAACTAAGACCTCTGGCCTGGCTTGGGGGTGGCCAGTCCTGGTTCTGCCAGCTACGCATTCTTAATGACACAAAAAATGGATCCCTGGCTTCTTCATCTTGTACAGCCAGGGCAGTGGAATCACCACTCTCTTCCATGCGTTCCTCTGAGGCAAGATCTTGAGGCTGTGTACCAGTTCCTTTTTCACAAGGTCACATAGGTTCCCCCTCTTCTTCTTCCTCACTGAGAATCTGTGCCCAGGAGTGAGCAGTTGTCCTCACTCCTGAGACTGTCCACTCTTCGCTGGGCACGGAGGTAGAAACCTCCCATTCAATGGCCTCCCTCATCTCGTCTTCACCTATGAGACTTGGGCTAGGCCCCTCTCTCCAAGGGTCTACTGATGCTGTTCCTGAAATGTCTCTCTGTGACTCAGACTCTGAAACATCAGCACATTGTTCTGTCTGTAAATCTGTACCCTCTTGCTTTGTGCCACACTCTGAGGGGCCTTCTCCAACAGGTTCCTCCTGGTGCTGCGTACTGCCAACTGCAGATTCTTGAACTTTTGTCCATGTGGGAGCCAAACAAATCTTGGACGCTTTAGACAAACAATATTTCTCTAGGCACCCAGAACAGTGAGGTACCATGAAGATGTCCCTTCCAACATTTAAGCACATCACACATACTCGCACTGGATATCCAGGAATCGCCACATGAGGAGGCAGTCATCCTCCATAGTAACATCTCTCAATGTCCCTTAACTTGTTAACTTCTGCTGCTATCACAGCCCGGGCATGATCCGGGTAGGCTGGTTTAGGGAGCCACCAGTAAATTTTTCCATGCTATATGGAAAGTGTCCAAGTGGCTGGCAAGGGAGGCGAGCCAGGGTACTTTCCTCAAGAACCGGCCAAGTACCTGAGAGAAAGCAACAGGTGCTCCAAAGCAAACCCGTAGAGGTGAGCTTGGTTACTACTGATGGGGGGGGTCTCCCACCTCTTGCTCCCATAATTTATACCCGGCCATTTCTCTGGACTGTAACACCTCATCCTTTAAAACACTTTGCTGTGTAGATTCTTTTTAAATGTATTCACATTCAATCTACTGTCTTCACATCCCATTTGTGCTGAACTTGAACATACTTAATAAGTGGCTGTGTCCATTACTCTAGACCCTCCACAGATTTAAGCAGTCCAATCCCCACATCGTCCAAACTGTACTTGGCTGACTTTTCCTGACCCCACAGTAACAGTCGCTTTAGTTTCATCTTGTTTCAGGTGAAATCACATGGTCCTTTAGCAAAGCGAACTCACCCCTTGGTTGCAGGTGCCCCACAGGCGTTTTCTCCTCAAAGAACTCTCGTCCAGAGCTTCTGGTGCCTCAGCACAAACTTAAAACAGGCAGCTTCTTTTCCCTAGCCGGACCGGGGGTGGGGTTGCCCCTGGAAGCAGGCTGATTTCTCCTCCCCATCCCTACAGGGATGGGGCCCTGAACCACTGAGAGCGGTCTCCACCACTTCAATGTGCTCTTCTTGTGTTCCTCTTCAGGTGAGAACACACGCCTATACAACAAAAAAATAGCTCTTTGACAGAGCTTAGAGCTCTGAGGGCCTGCTTACAGCAGAGCACCTGTTCTACTAACTGCACAGACTCCACTAAACTCACTTCAAATTCCCCAACGTTCTACTCTAACCTCCAACTGCAACATTCCAGTGTCATCCCTCAGTCTCAGCTGGGATTCTAGTAACCCCGGGTAACAGGGGGGTTACATAAATATTAAATATGATTCTGTGAGAATCTCCTCCATTGGGCCACACCTAAATGTTATATATGATTTTGTGAGGATCACCTCCATTGAGCCACACCTTTGGAACTGTAAACCGTCAGCATCAGGACCACTCAAAACATTTGCTAGCCAGGGGCTACCCATGATGACATGCAACATCTGCACCTATATAATCATAGGCAGACCCTTGCTCCTCAGTTACCCACCAGAAATAAGCTCAGATGGCCTCTTAATGTGAGGAACCAGGAGACCAACCCAGTACCAGGGGTGCAGTGCTGAGGAAACACCAGCACCAAACAAAACAAATGTTCACTATTAATTTATTCTGAAACTAGCACCTGAATTTTTTTTTTTTTGCAGGGTTTTTGTGTTTGTACAATGTAGGCAAGGAAGGACAGATCCTGAGTCAGAGCAGTATCAAAGAAGTGGGTGGGAGCAATGGAGCTCAGATCAAATGCAAACCTCCTGTAGGGACATTTAAACTCAAGCAACAAGAGGGTTTTGGCATACAATGCTGAGGAAATGCCAGCACCAAATGGAGCAAGAGTTCACTTTTAATTTAATCTGAAACTAACTCCTGACTTTTTCACTTGTGCAGGGTTTTTGTGTTTGGAGAGACAAGGGAGGACATATCCGTTGCTGGAGTAGCATCAAGGAAGTGGGCAAGAGCAATGGAGCTTGGACCAGTTGTGAGCCTCCTAGAAGAATTTAAGGCCATCCACTGAAATGTGTTCAATTCACATTCATGTCATGGAACATGAGTGTAACAGAGCAGTAGAACAGGGCTGGCATCGTAGGCCTCGGTAGGCATCTGCAAGTGACAGCTGGGATGTAGGGAGCTCTGCCAGTCCACTGACTTAAGGCTAAGTACTTTGCAATAGCACAATACTTGTTGCTGTCTGTGTAAGGGATTACTGGAACTAAAAGCACCTGTGCTGTGGGAATGGAGATAACACCCTATTTAGGGTAAGGGTAAAAAGAGGGAATAGAAGTAACACCTTATGTAATGTAGGGGTAAAAAGAGGATTAAAGAGGTACAACAGGAAAACTTCAAACATTATATCTAGGGTCACGTAACAAAAGAAATAAGCAAAACTAAAAAAGGAAAAACTAGAAACACCCTGTCTCGGGTAAGGGTACAGATTTCTTTCCAGTATCATAATGAGTGTAGGAACGGAAATGTTGGGTGTGATGCATTGCAGTGGCTGAGAAGCAGCAGTTTTCAGAGAGACCTTCAGGAGTCTGAGGTGTGCTCTATCTGCACACACCTCTCTGGGCTAAGGCAGGAGATCTCTAGATTCTGTATCAAGTTGGCTAGTATTCGGTGGACCTCTTCCCCCACCCAGGGGCCACCAAGTCTACCACCACTACTCTAGATGGTGCCAAGGAAGATGGAAGGTTAGATTGTGGTGGGCTGTGGGAACATGGGGGTGGCAGGTCAGGGGCGCATTCCTCAGCCGGTGCCACTGCAAAGATCATCCATCACTATAGTGGGACGGGACTGCCAGAAGGACTGGTGCCTTGGCTAAAGGGGTTGAAAAGTTGACTCTAAGGATCATTAGAGTGACAGTGCAGGAGGGGAGCTACAGTAGATGTCATTTTCTAACTGGGGAAGAATGCCTTGGCTAGAGACCGGGCTGGGATTGTGCAGGGGGATTTTAGGGAGCTGGGGGGGTTAGGCAGGTAGCATGCTCAGCGACTTTTGTTGAGGTGCTGCCTTTCTATGAAAGGGGGAGGATAGGGATCTCCGCACCAGGGGCTGGATTCACAAAGCTTTCAGAAGGTGCAAAACCTTCCCTAAGTCCCCAAAACTGCCGTAGCTGTGGAAAAAAAGGGGTGATTGCTCTAAGTGCTATTCACAAAACACTTCACAAATGCGGAAAAAACACTATGGACTGTGGAAAAAAGTGCAGCTGTGGAAGTCTCTGAGGAAAAAAAGGTGTGAGATAAACAAGGCATATCCCCTGAAAGGCTATTCTCAGCCACTTTTTTTCCGCAGTTGAGGAAAAAATGTTACACACAGTGGAATGAGGTGTAACTCTCCCTCAGCAAACTGCAATGGTGCCCCAACAATTGGAATCGATAAAAGTGGAGGTGAGGCACAGGTAATAGAATCCCAGATAGTATAACAGTGGCTGCTGTTACAGCAACAAAAGCACACATTGCCATGATACGGCAACAGGCAACAGCCATCAGACCCAGTGCAGCCCATGATGGAGCCCCACAGGCAGTAGAGCCTGGCCAGCCTGCAGCAAGTGCTACCCCTGCAGGCAACAGGAATGCTCCAGGGAGGAACGACCAGCAGTGACAGTCGGCTACTGTGGTGCCGTGATATTGGTGGTACCTGTGGTGCTGCAGTGGTCCTAGTGAGGGACTGGTTGCTGGTATCTTTGTGGGAGCTGTCAGCCTCATACTATAGCAGCAATGTTAATGTCTGCTGCTTCAGCTACTTGGTTATACTATTGCTGTGGCTCCTCAGCCATGTTCACAGATGCGGATTCACAGCACTTGCGGGATTCCCACAGCTGCTGAACTTCCACAGCTGCAGGACTTTTTGCAAAATTCCCGCAGTTGTGGGATATTCTTTGAGAATATCATGCAACTGCATTTCCACAGTGCTGAAGGCTTTTTTCCCGCAGCTGCAGGATTTTTGGCCTTCTTTGTGAATCTTGCACCAGGCGCTTCAACTCATGGTTGAAGGAATGGCATAGAGAGGAAAGGTGTTTTTACCTTTGGGACTGGGGACCCACCTGGGGAGACAGGGGGCTGGATTCACAAAGCTTCCAGAAGGTGTAAAATCTTGCCTAAGTCCCCCAAACTGCCTTAGATACACAAAACAAAAGGGCGATTGCTCTAAGTGCTATTCACAAAAACCTCCGCAGCTGCAGAGAAAAACACTACAGACTGTGGAAAAAAGTGCAGCTGTGGAAGTCCCTGAGGGAAAAAAAGGTGTGAGGTAAGTAAAGCACAGCTCCTGCAAGGCTATTCTCGGCCAGTTTTTTTCCACAGTTGCAGAAAAAATGTTACACACAGTGGAATGAGGTGTAACTCTCCCTCGGCAAACTGCAGTAGTGCCCCAACAATTGGAATCAATTAAGGTAGAGGTGATCCACAGATAATAGCATCTCCGATAGTATAGCAGTGGCTGATGTTACAGCAACAAAAGCACACATTCCCATGATACAGTATGGCAATAGGCAGCAACCATGAGACCCAGTGCAGCCCATGACAGAGACCCACAGACAGCAGAGCCTGACCAGCCTGCAGTGAGTGCCACCCCCCGCAGGTAACAGGATCACCCCAGGGAGGAACGACCAGCAGTGACTGTCAGCCACTGTGGTGCCATGGTATTGCTGGTACCTGTGGTGCTGTCAGCCTCATACAACAGCAGTAATGTTAATGTCTGCTGCTTCAGCTACATGGATTTACTATTGCTGTGCCTCCTCAGCCATTTCCACAGCTGCAGATCTACAGCTGCGGATTTGCAGCACTTGTAGGATTCCCGCAGCTGCTGGAATTCTGCAGTTGCTGGACTGTTTGCAGATTTCCCTCAGTTGCGGGATTTACTTTAAGAATATTATGCAACTGCGTTTCCACAGTGCTGCAAGCCTTTTCCCCGCAGCTGCGGGATTTTTGCTGTTCTTTGAGAATTCTGCCCAGGGTCTATACAGGGGTGATGACCTACATTCATCTAGGAGGGCAATCACAGTCCTCAGTGGATGGTTTAAATGTTACTTTGATGAACATTAAAACTAGCCAAGGAGGTTGGCAGAAAAAATCAGGAAGGCATAAACTGCCCCCCCGAATGTAGCAGAAAGAAGGGAGGACTTCAATCAATCAATCAAAATCTTTATTTATCCAGGCGGGCACCATTGAGCAAGGCTCATTTGCAAGGTGGACTTGGTCATGAATACATCAAAGTACAGTACAGAAGCAGGTAAAAAGCAATAATATACAAGGAAGAAAAAGTATATACAGTGTTTACAGTATAGTACAAGGTTGAAATAAATAAAAAAAAAACCAGCATTATTTTACAATTGAAGAAGTCAGCAGATGTACTGTACAATCAACCATAGGCATACAGGGGTTATAAGCAGAGATCATTTGAGTGAGGCAGCCAGCAACTACACATATAGGGGAAAGAGGCCATGTATGGGGTGGCAGGTTAGAGAGATAAAGAACAGGAGGGATATATTACCGATGACTGGGGGAAAAATTGAGCTAAAACCACAGAAAGTGATGATGGCTGTCGTGTACTTGTTTATTAAGATAATGACGGAGAAGGGGTAGATAATTGGGACACTACTATGGATGGGGTGGAACTTTATCCAGGCTGGAGTGGAGAGGAAAGGGTGGGTGCAGTAGGAAGAGTTAATAGGGAAAGAGTGAGAGCCAGGGGTAGAAACATGGCAAGCATCAGAATGGAAAGGGGGAGATGCAGAATTAGTGGGCTAGAGGTGAGGAAAACATTTGCAAGGTGCTTTTATGTAGCGATTGTAGAGCACCTTGAAGATATTCAGGCTAACAGGGCAGCTTAGCTTCAAGTTCCTTTGTAAACTGTTCCACAATGTGGGTAAAGAGAAGCTTAGAGCAGCTTTGCTGAAACGAGTTTTGACCCTTGGAACTTGGAGGGCAATTAGGGAATAGCTCCTTATAGCGTAGGTGCCTAACACACTCCAGGGAATACAATCTGAGACATATTTATTTTTTTATTTTTTTTATTTTATTGTAATACTCAGAAAGACCTTCAAGTCAGTGACTCATTTACAAAGGTGCCACATCATACATAAAAGGTACAGGGACAGTACTTAAAATACAGATTACAGGACATTACAAATAAACAGTCAAAGATGTTACATAGGTGTTCAGTTGTTGGTTAACATAAATTTCGTTTTTCATTTTTTTTTTTTAGCACAGCCAAAAAGGTTACAGAGGGTTCTGTAGAGGCTGATAGTCATAAAGTGAGGGGAACTTGTTTGACACCACTCTGAAGGCCCATAGAGCGGCATTTCTATTCTTTCTATAGTGAAGGGAAGTCCAGCCTAACAATGAGTACAGGGAGCAGTGGTGTGTGGAAAGTGGAAGGCCAGTAATGAACCTGATAGCTCTGTGGTAGAGGGTGTCCAACTTAGCCAGTGCAGAGGCAGTGCAGTGGCTGTAGAGCAGGTCCGCGTAATCTATTAAAGATAGGAAGATAGCTTGAACCAGTTGAACCTTGGCCTCCTTTGTGAGCAGGTGGTTAATTCTGTAGAATAGTCCTAATCTATGCCTTAGTTTCTTCTGTAGTTCTTCAAGATGGTCGGCGAAGGAAAGTTAATGATCAAGCCAAACTCCTAGATATTTTAATTTAGCTACATACTCTAGTGTTTCTCCAAGAACAGTGGCAATTTGTGGGATAGCCCCCCCCCCAGCAGGAATTGCTGCATGCAAGGAGGGGGAGAAGAGCATGGCTTTTGTCTTTTTCGCATTGAGCAAAAGCTTTTTGTTTATGGGCTGGTATTGTAGAAGGTTAAATTCAGCTTGGAGGTCTTCACAGGCTGCTTCCAGCATGGGACGACTCAAGTACAGTACAGTGTTGTTTGCGAATAAGTGGATGTTGGCTTTTTTGAAGGGGTCATTGATGTTGTTAATGTAGACTGCAAAGAGGAGGGGACCAAGGATAGAGCCCTAGGGCACACCCCTCAGCATAGGTTTTAATGGAGAAAGATCACCTTCAGCTTTAACCTGCTGCTTCCGTTCTCCGAGGTAGTCTGCAAACCAGCACATAGATTTATGGTCCAGGCCTAAGATGCTTAGGGAGGAAAGAAGTAGGCTGTGATCGACTGTGATTGATGGGAAGTCATTCCCCCAAGGATCAAAATGAAGAAAAAGGCAGAGTTGTTGTAATGAAAGGGGACAGGAACACAAGCTGTAAAGAAAAAGGGGAAAAGAAGGAAGGGCAAAAAGGAAACAGGGAGCGGGGAGTATCAGGCAGAGTGGTAACAAAATGTGAAAGGCCATGTGTGCAAACACAATAAGTCTAGGAAATAAAATTCTGGACCTAAAAGCCATCATGGAGGAGGCAGACTTGGATATTGTGGCCATTACTGAGTCCTGGTGCACAAGTAACCATGAATGGTACATGGCCATACCAGCCTATACTCACTTTAGGGAAGATAGGGTGGGAAGGAAAGGAGGAGGGGTGGTGCTGTATGTAAGGGAGGGTATCAAAGCAACAGAGACACAGGGAATGAAAAGGAGAATGGAAGGTCGGCAGTACTGTGGATCACCCTGGAGACTGGAAACTAAGCCACTATTAGCACTGGCATGATCTACAGAGCTCCAACAGAGGGGGAGTATTTAGATAAGACACTGATGGAAGCCACTGGCACAATGGCAGAAAAAGTGGAGGTGCTTCTGGTTGGGGACATCAATCTGTTGGATGTAGTTTATAGCCTCCCAGCTGCAGCTGCAGCTAGAAGCAGGGACATCCTGGACCCTCTGCAGGGGGAGTTTCTCAGATAACTAGTCAGGGAGCCCACTTATGATGGGACAGTACTAGATCAGGTGCTCGTATTGCGAGGCATTGGATAGATGATTTCTTTCCTTCCTATAAAGAATGGTTACCAGCTATGCTTGAGGCCTTGCGTATAGAATGCAGGCTTGCTAATATTCGCAATGATAAAGCTTACTGCTCCCACTGGCAGACCCTCCACATATTTTTGCAACTATCTTAGTCCTTTTATTTTTACTTGAGGGTCCTTCCACCTTTATTTGATATATTATTATTTAGTTTAGGCCCAGCATACCTGGTGGAATAGTGGGTTTATAAGAATTTTTTTTTCCTTTTTGGCTCATTGGCTTCTGACTGTTTTTTAGTGGGTTTACATTACTCTGTTCATTAGCTTTCCCACTATGGCCTTCTTGGCTCAGTTTTGTATTTTTAGAACCTTTATTGTATACTTTTATGATATTTTAGAGTAGGTGTTTTTTATTGTTCTTATACTGCTAATGGTATTTTTCTATATTTATTTTATTTATTTAAAAATAGAATAATGGATATGTTAGTGTCTATTACTAGTGAGTGTGACGTAGACAGCCAGTTCTGAGTGCTGTATCATTTCTTTTTAATATAAAATGTATTACTGACTGTCTCTGCTGAAAACAAATCTGATGTTCTTAGAATGATCTCACTCATTCCCCCCCCACGAAGATTTCAGCTGAAAGATGCAAGCCAGGAGAAAAATGCTGTCAGCATGTGAGTTCACACACACTCAGTTTTTAGAGACCATGTGTTACATGTAAGGCCTTAATTAAGGATCCTGTCTGTCTGAATTAATTGCAACCGTAGTTGTTATATCATATCCATTTTATGACGTTGGAAGGAAAACCCCAGGTTATTACACGGAAGTGCGACATCATAAAGATGCTTTCATGTCCTGGAAGGAGGAAGCTTATTATGAGATCAAAAGAAGTGTCATTTGAAGGACATGAATTATGCTGAAGTTGCAGAATGTAATACTTTTGTATAAGATATATATTTTCATAAATCCTGACAGGGAGGATCTAGGTGACCTCCTGAAAAGAGGTGGGGTAAAAGCCAGCTTTTAATTTAGTCTGTTTTACTTCACAGAGACATTTTTACCTAGTCTCTGACCATGAAACATCTTGGGAGCACTTTTAAGCAAGTATTTAGAGACTAAGTACTGTAGTAGGAATTGCACTGTTTAAAACCTTGTTCTTTAAATAGATTTGTATGTCTGGTAATATAACAGTTCTGTATTGTTGTGTTTTACATATTCTTATCTATTATAGTAAAATTCTTTTTAGAACTTACTTGGTCTGTCTTTGACTTCTTTTTATTTGTAAGAAAAGTACATGGTTATAGCAGACAATAGACATAAGCTTGAATGGTGATACCAAACTGGAAAGAGAAGCATTTTAAATCTGAGATCTTTATTAAAGTTTTAAGGATTCATCTCTGTATACCTGGTTAGGCGCCTGTAGGCAAAGATATCTGGCCCCCCGAAGACAGATATATCTGAGCCTGTGCATTGGGTATGCTAACAAGAGGTTAACAGTTTGAATCCCTCCAGAACTTGAGACCAAAGGTTGATCCGAACTCACAAAACAGACAAGAGGGTTACCTTGTACTGTTCACTGTTCACAAGACTGCGCTCAGAGGTTGGAACTTTGGGAATAGAGGGCCTGACCTGCTGAGTGGGTTTGTGACAGATTTGGTTGGCAGTGGTGGCATAAATTTGGTATCACAAGCTTTATTGTGCTGTGTCAGCTGAGACCATAAGCTCTCTTGCAAAGAAAGAAAAAAGGCAGAGTTTTATTTTAAAAAGGAAACAGAACTATATATCACTTGGCATACAGTCCAGTTCCTACCCATTTTATTTTTTTTCTAAAGTGCAAGTCAGAGTAGCAGTAGTGAGGGAAGAAGAAGATGGCTTCCAACTACAGCAGGCACACTGTAGATTACTTAAAGCAGTTGTGTGGGGACATGGGAGTCCTGTTCAAGGTGACAGCCAAAAAGCAGAACCTCACAGAGGCCCTGATGGTAGCAGATACCCAGAGCAGTGAGTCACTAACCATGACTGAAAAGGACAGCAGGGCCACTGCCAGTGAAGGGCCACAGCAGCAGGGGATGGTCAGCAGTATCCTGAATCCAGAGGTACTCAAACTGCTAATTGAGTTGCGTAGGATGGAACTGGAGACAGAGCGAGAACAGAGGGAGGCAGACTGTGAGGAGCATGAGCACCAGCGAGCTGCAGAAGAGAAGAGAGAGTGAGAATAGAGGGAGGCGGACCGTGAGGCAGAGCGACAACAGAGGGAGGCAGACCATGAGGAGCATGAGTGCCAGCGAGCTGCAGAGGAGAAGAGAGAGTGAGAATGCAGAGAGGCAGAGGAAAGGAGAGAGGAGCACCAGTGGCAACACGAACTGGAGAAGCTATGACTCCAACCAGCGGCACCAGAGCAGGTAAGTGGCTTGGGTTTAACTGGGACTGCAGGACTGGGTTACAAATTGAACTCCAAATTAATAGCCAAATTTAAGGAAGGGGAGGGCATGGATGCCTTTTTAAATTCTTTTGAAAAAGTTTGTATTCAGACTAAAATTCCTAGAGAGTCCTGGAGCTTCCAGCTATTCCTGCTACTTACCAGGACAGCTCAGGATGCATTGGGTCAAATGAACAATGAGGACAGTGACGATTACAGCAAGTTAAAAGCTGCACTGTTAAAAAAGTTTGAATTAACTTCTGAATCATACAGAGCTAAATTCTGTAAGCTTAGGAGAAGCCCTGATATGAGCTATGAGGAGCTAGCCACGAAACATCAGTTTTTAAAAGGTGGTGGGAAGGAACTGAGGCAACCTCTGTTGATAACATTGAAAATGTGATTTTATTAGAACAGTTTTATTGGGCATGCCCAGCAGAGCTAAAAACCTGGCTAGAGGACCAAGATCCAAAAACAGTGCAAGAGACTGCTGAACTCTTGGACTGCTATGCCAAGAGCAGACCTGCTCTGAGAGCGAATGGGGTGGGCGTGGCAGCGCAGAAATGGAAACGAACGCCTTCAGGGCAGCTAAAACCCTCACTGCCTCCACTGAAACCAGTTAGCCCCAGGTTTCAATGAAAATATTTACCTGAAGTAAGAAATGCATGTTGGCTTTGTAAGGAAATTGGGCATATTGCCAGACAGTGCCCCAAAAAGGCGAGTCAAAATACACAACAGGGTGCTAGAAAAGAAGTGGGTTGTTTGTGTGTCCCTGAGAGCATGCCAGTGAACATGAGGGAACACATGCACCCAGTCATAAGAAATAGTGTACAGACGCAGGGGTTAAGGGACACAGGGGCATCCCTGACATTGGTAAAGGGGGATCTGGTACAGCCTGGTCAGCTTACACCCAATAAATACGTAACCATACAAGGGTTTACTGGTAAAGAAAAAACATTGCCACTCGCTAGTGTTCTCCTGGACTGGGGTGAAACAGGGGGAACTGTGCAACAGGTGGCTGTAGCCAACACATTAGCAGTGGATGTGATCCTGGGTAACAATCTCCAGCAGGGGGTGGTATGTGCAGTTACCCATAGCCAAGCAGGGAAGGAAAATAGTAGTTCCCTGAATCCCACAGAAACCAGGGTGGAAACCGCTGAGAGGCTGGTTCCCCAGCCTGTGTCTCCAGATGGGGAGACTGATAAAAAGGGGGTAGAAATTTCCCCAGTAGCAAGTAACCACACAGCTACAGAGGGTTACTCCGAAGAGGGAGGGGTGACCCCCTGTCACAGGGTTAGCATTGACAGTGATCCTGAGGGCCCCGATGCTAGTGCTAGGGACCCTAGTTTAGCAACTGAAGGGGACCTGTCCCATGCCTTGGGACTGTGTGAGGGGTTTGCAGCTGCTCAGAGGAGTGTCCCTAGCTCAGAAAAGCTGAGGGCTTGGACAGACTCGGAGGGCAGACAGGAAGGTGATGGCAGACATAAGGTTTATTGGGAAAATGGACTTATGTATACACAGGCAGCACAGACAGAGGGAGGGATGCTAGGCAGGCAGGTTGTCATTCCCCAGGGGTATCGTGAGCAGTTGCTCAAAATTGCACATGACATTGTCTGGTCATCTGAGAATCATGCGCACTATGCAGCAGTTGGCCCCAAATTTCTACTGGCCTAACTTCACCCAGCAGGTGAAAGACTATTGCAGGTCTTGTCACTGGTGCCAAGAAACGGGGAAGGCAGGGAAGAAAGCCCAAGCCGCCCTGATCCCCTTGCCCATAGTGGAGGAGCCATTCCAGAGGGTGGGAATGAATATTGTGGGGCCTTTAAATACCCCCAGCTCCTCAAGGAACAGATTCATCCTGACTGTGGTGAATTATGCCACCCAGTACCCAGAGGCAGTCGCCCTATCCTCTCTGAGGACAGACAAAGTGGCAGATGCCTTACTTGGGATTTTCTCCCATGTTGGGTTTCCACAGGAGGTAATCACAGATCGAGGGGGTTCCTTCATGTCAGACCTGATGAAATGTTTATGGGAGAAATGTGGGGTGATGCAGAGATGCACGACACCATATCACCCACAAGCCAATGGACTTGTGGAACAATTCAATGGTACCCTACAGTCAATGCTCCGGGCATTTGCTGAACAGCATGGGAGGGACTGGGAGAAATACCTTCCCCACCTGTTGTTTGCATACAGGGAGGTGCCCCAAGAGTCAACATGATTTTCCCCCTTCGAACTCTTGTATGGATGCCAGGTACGTGGGCCCCTAGACTTGATCCGGGAGGACTGGGAAGGCAAACATGCCACCCAGGGAACTCCCCTTGTGGATTACATCCTTAGGTTTAAGGGAAAGGTTGAAGGAGCTTATGGGGACAGCCCAGAGCAACCTGGCAGCTGCCCAACAGAAACAAAAGGTATGGTACAACCGCAGAGCCAGAGCTCGCTCGTACATGGTGGGTCAGGAAGTCATGGTCCTTATTCCGGTCTGGAAAGACAAGCTGCAAGCTGAGTGGGCAGGACCGTACAAAGTGGTTAGAAAGGTACATGACGTGAACTACATTGTGGAGTTACCTGACCGTAGACAGACAGAAAGGATGTACCATGTAAACATGATGAAGCCATATGCAAAAAGGGCTGACATGGTGTGCACAATGTGTAGTCATAGGGAGGGGACGGATGAAGGAGACCCCCTTCTGGACTTGCTGGAAGAGAGTAAGCGGGAGTCCTCTGTGGAGGCAGTAAAATTGTCTCCCCAGCTGACCCCAGGCCAGATCCAGAAAGTAAGGGAGGTTTTAGCAGGCTTTGCCCCCTTGTTTAGCGCCAAGCCTGGACTAACCCCCTTAGTGACACATGATGTGGAGACAGGGACACAGGCGCCCTTACGGCGGACAACATATTGGGTGTCACAGGCTATCCAAAAGGACATTAGGAGGGAAGTGGAGGAGATGCTGGATTTAGGGGTAATCCAGAGATCCCACAGTCCCTGGACCTCACCCGTAGTCCTTGTACCTAAGCCAGATGGCTCGACTCTTTTCTGTGCAAACTATCGTGGACTGAATGCAGTCACGAAGTCAGACACCCACCCAATGCCCCAGACGGATGAACTCCTGGACAAGTTGGGAGGGGTGACCTACCTTACAACCATTGACCTGACAAAGGGGTATTGGCAGGTAGAGTTGACAGACAGAGCCAGGGAGAGGTCGGCCTTCATCACTCTGATAGGCTTATTTGAGTTCAAAGTAATGCCTTTCAGAATGAAGAATGCCTGGCCACTTTCCAAAGTTTGGTGAACCAGGTGTTAAATGGTGCTGAGAAGTACACCATGGCATACCTGTATGACACTGCCATCTTTAGTACCAGCTTGAAGGAACACCTATCCCACCTTAGGGAAGTGCTGGACAGGGTACAGAGGGCCGGCTCACTGTCAAAGCCGAGAAGTGCTAGGTGGCCATGGGGGAAGTGGCATACCACGGGCATGTGGTAGGCCGGGGACAACTCCGTCCTAACCAAATAAAGATAGAGGTGATCCAGGCATGGCCCAGACCAGAAACCCAGAAGCAGGTCAGGAGTTTCTAGGGACAGTAGGGTACTACAGGAAATTTGTACCCAATTACAGTGCCCTGGCTGCTCCCCTATCTGACCTGACAAAGAAAAAGATGCCAAAGAAAATTACCTGGGGCCCAGCCTGTGAGGAAGCCTTTACCAGACTGAAGGAGGCACTGTGCAGTGCTCCTGTTTTGACAAGTCCTGACTATAGCAAAATCTTTATAGTTCAGATGGATGCCTCAGACGTGGGTATTGGGGCAGTACAGAGCCAGATGTCTAGCCAAGGGACAGATCACCCAGTAGTGTATCTGAGCAGGAAGCTATTTCCCAGCGAGCAAGCATACTCCACGGTGGAAAAGGAGTGTCTTGCCATAGTGTGGGCCCTAAAGAAATTAGAGCCATACTTGTATGGGCAGCATTTTGTGGTGCAGACTGACCACAACCCCCTGGTTTGGCTGACGCAGATGGGGAAAAACAATGGCAGACTGCTAAGATGGAGTCTTGCTTTACAAGGGTATGATCTAAAAATCGTACATAGAGCTGGAGCCAAGAACCGGAACTCAGATGGGCTGTCTAGGGTCTATGAGGAGCGAACTGATTTGAGAAGCTCATCCCATGTAGGGGATAGAGACCCGTAATTCAGTCTTGGTGGGGAGGAGTGTGACATAGACAGCCAGTTCTGAGTGCTGTATCATTTCTTTTTAATATAAAATGTATTACTGACTGTCTCTGCTGAAAAAAAATCTGGTGTTCTTAGAATGACTTCACTCATTCCCCCAGTTTTTAGAGACCATGTGTTACATGTAAGGCCTTAATTAAGGATCCTGTCTGTCTGAGTTAATTACAACCGTAGTTGCTATATCATATCCATTTTATGACGTTGGAAGGAAAACCCCAGGTTATTATATAGAACTGTGATATCATAAAGATGCTTTCATGTCCTGGAAGGAGGAAGCTTACTATGAGATCAAAAGAAGTGTCATTTGAAGGACATGAATTATGCTGAAGTTGCAGAATGTAATACTTTTGTATAAGATATATATTTTCATATATCCTGACAGGGAGGATCTAGATGACCTCCTGAAAAGAGGTGGGGTAAAAGCCAGCTTTTAATTTAGTCTGTTTTACTTCACAGAGACATTTTTACCTAGACTCTGACCATGAAACATCTTGGGAGCACTTTTAAGCAAGTATTTAGAGACTAAGTACTGTAGTAGGAATTGCACTGTTTAAAACCTTGTTCTTTAAATAGATTTGTATGTCTTGTGATATAACAGTTCTATATTGTTGTGTTTTGCATATTCTTATCTATTATAGTAAAATTATTTTTAGAACTTACTTGGTT
Source organism: Neoceratodus forsteri (assembly GCA_016271365.2). Taxonomy (NCBI): domain Eukaryota; kingdom Metazoa; phylum Chordata; order Ceratodontiformes; family Ceratodontidae; genus Neoceratodus; species Neoceratodus forsteri. The sequence goes on from CM057450.1 coordinate 1,650,482,869, forward strand.
TGTCTTTGACTTCATTTTATTTGTAAGAAAAGTACATGGTTATAGCAGACAATAGACATACGCTTGAATGGTGATAAACTGGAAAGAGAAGCATTTAAAATCTGAGGTCTTAATTAAAGTTTTAAGGGTTCATCTCTATATACCTGGTTAGGTGCCTGTAGGCAAAGATATCTAGCCCCCGAAGACAAATATATTTGAGCCTGTGCATTGAGTATGCTAACAAGAGGTTAACAGTTTGAATCCCTCCAGAACTTGAGACCAAAGGTTGATCTGAACTCACAAAACAGACAAGAGGGTTACTTTGTACTGTTCACTGTTCACAAGACTGCACTCGGAGGTTGGCATTTTAGGAGTAGAGACTTGACCTGTTGAGTGGGTTTGTGACAGTGAGTAATACCATTGAGAGGTTCTGGACACATAGGAACCTCGAGAACAAAGCTCAAGAGGTTCCTGTGTCCAGAACCTCGAGATTGGAATTAATCACTGTCACCTGTAATGGACACTAACCTAGCCTTTATTTTTTTTAGTATGTGGATCCGATTTTTGTGTTTCCCTGAGGGGTGGCTGGCAGGAAAGGCTCAGTCGTGGCTGACAGCTGCAGTGTCTCGCTCTTGTGTTCTTGCTTCTCGCTCCCCACTGCTCTTCCCCCACCCCTCCCACCCATGCCCAGTAAGCAGGCTAGAACAGAAAACATTTTATTTTTCTTGGCAGTCCTAGCTCTTGTCAGTTTATGTGTGGCATGAAGAATCAACCAGATAAGTCCATTTTTGTTAAAAAGGAAAAGAAAAATGGCAAAAAAGGGGAGGATGGAATACACTCTTGCAAAACGAGAGACAGCTGCCGTGTTTTTAAAAATGTCTCACCAGCCCACGGAGGGAAAGTGGCCAATCATGGGCTGCACTGTTGTTTGATTGACATTCCTAACATGGCCTGGTGTAGGAGACTGCTACGCTTCGCTCTTTAGTTTCAGTGATAATAGCATCGTTCAGAGCACCGAATGATACTATTACGGGCTCTGAACAATGCTATTATTACTTTTAAACAGTGGTATTATCACGTTAGGGAGTGTGGCATTACGGAGAATTTTTTGTATACTTTTCTATACCATTATTTTCACAATCCTTATATTTAAAGTTGATAACTGGGAAAGGCACCACTGAGCCGAGCCTCGTTTCCAGGTGTGACCCATGAAAAGGGATTACATAGGGATATACAAAAATAAAACAAATGTAAACAAGGGTCAAGGTTACAAGATCCAACTGCAGAGGAGAACAGCCAAGTGCAGTAAAAGAGTGACACATAGACACACATGGAGACATAGCATAAAAAATAATTATACAGCTTCATAAACCAGCTTAGGGACTCCTGACATTAATAGCAGAACAATGTACACAACTCAGTGGTGGGGGCATTTGGGAGAAAGGGGCGAGGTGTACTATGAAGTACAGACATCTAAGGAGGAGGCTGCTTGGTTTGTGTGGCGGTATTGGGAGCACTGTGACTACTGAGGAGGGGGTAGAATTCTGAGGAGCCTTTTGAGTGAGAAAAAAGAGGAGGATAGGTGAAATTCAGAAGGGAGTTTATTCCAGAGAAGTGGGAAGTGAAAGGAGAAGGCGGATTGGCCAGCTGCAGAATGGAGGGTGAGGGATAGAGAAGGTGTGAAGGTCTCTGTGGAGAAGGGAATAGATTGAGGTGGCTGCTTGAGAAAGGCAAGTGGAGAGGTAGGTGGGGAGGGATCCAAACCAGAACTTAGCAACAAATAAGGTGCAGTGAACCCTCCTCCTGTGTGATGAAGGTGCTACAGAGAAAGTGGAATAAAGGAGACAATGATGTGTAAGGGGAGGGGAGGTGGTAGTGAAATGACAGAAAGATGTAGAAGTGTGTCCAGTCTAGAGAGGTAGGTGACTGAAGCAGTGCCTAGACCACGTCAGTGTAATCAAGGACAGGTAGAATCATTTTGGATACCAACTCTTGGCAGGTGGAGAGGGGCAGACTGCCTTTATGACAGTAGAGGGCTGCCAGCTTGGGATGCAGTTTGGTGCAGATGGCATCAATGTGTGTAGAGAAGTCCAGGTGGCTATCCAGCCAGACCCCTAGATATTTAAAAGCTGGAACATTCTCTGGGGGGAGCCATCCACAGTAGTGAAGGTAGGGGGAGACTGGAGGGTGGCCAGTTTTTGTCTGGAGCCAAAAGTCATGGCCACCGTTTTTTTTGTGTTAAGTTTCAGTTAGTTAGCCTGAAACCAAGACTGAACTCTGTTGAAGTCTTGCTGAAGGGGGGATTGCACGCTGGTGGTGGAGGACCCGGAGATGAAGATAATAGTATTGTCTGCATACGTATGCATATTGGAAGATTTGCAGACTGAGGGGAGGTTGTTCATAAAGAAGGAGAATAGGATGGGTCCAAGGATGGTGCCTTGAGGGATACCAGTAAGGATAAGGAGAGGAGAGGAGAGAGATGCACCAATTTGCATAGATTGCTACCTATCATGTAGACAAGAGTGGAACCAATTAACAGTGGGTTCAGGGAGGCCAACAGACTTAAGTTTATGTAGCAGGAGGGGATGGGAGACAGAGTCAAAGGCCTTTGCCAGGTCTATGAAAATGGCTGCAGTGTTATGACTCAAGTCCATTGCTGGCCAAGTCCAGGAATCCTGGCCGATAGCCAAGTTTCGGTAAAACAGAGAATATCAGGCAGGTGTTGGATGTTGTGATCCAGACTTTAAGAGCATCCAATTTAGGGAGGATGCTATAAGCATTTAGGTGGCAAACGCGAAGACCCTTGGGCAGGGGAGAAGAGCACAGTGTAGTGCCTGAGTGGGACTGGGCTGAGCCTGAGGGATTGAGGGAGGGCCTGGGTTGCAGACAAATACATATACATATACATGTGCATATACATATACATATACCTATACATGTTATATTTTTATAGAAGTAATCTTATATGTATTTACACTTTTCTTTTTAGTACTTCGAAATTGTTCCTGGTTGTTGTTCTTGCTGAGATTGTTTGTTTTACTTAATTTGTTCCAATAAAATTTACTTAATTAAAAAAAAGACCAGGTGCTCCTGAACAGGGACAGTATTGCAGACTTCAAGGTGGGAGACCATTTGGGGACAGTGTGGTTCAGCATAAGGATGGTGATGGAAGTGAACTGCACAAGGACAAGGGGCCTGGTCTCCAGAAGGGCAGATTTTTAAAAGTGGGTGAATGCCTCAGAGATGACCTAGCATGGGGGATGACCTGAATGCAGTGGATAAAAAGTGGGCTAAGCTAAGGGAAGACATTGGAAAGACAACAAACCTCTGCACAAAAGAAGTGAGCAAAAACAAGAGGAAAAAGGCTGCTATGGTTCTTGAAGGAAGTGGCTGAAAAGGTAAAGGTTAAAAGGGTAGCTTTCAAGAGGCATAAAGAGATGCAGAGAGAAGAGGAAAGGGAGGTGTATAAGGAGAAGCAGAGGGAGGCAGGGAAAGAGTTGAGGAGCACAAAGGCAAAAACTGAGGAAAAAAAATAGCCCCATGAGTAGCTAAGGGAAACAAGGCATTTTATAGGTACATGTAGTAAGTGAAAAGAGAAAGACTAGGGAAGGGACTTTGGGGTTAAGAAGGGCAGGTGGGGACTGTGCAGAAGAGGATCATGAAAAAGCAGATATCCTAACAGTTGTGGTGTGTGGTACACCATGTCTCTGTAATGGCCACTAGATCCAGGTGAGCCTCTGCCATGAATACTTCAAGGTTGCAGATTTTGTTTCAGAGGCTCCTGGTGTTAGCACACATGGCTCACCATTCATTCTCAGTGCCCCTCCCCCCCCCGGCCTTTTGCCATTTGCTTTCCATCCTCACTTATCTATACTACCACTTGTTGTTCTGCTGACCCACCCACTTTTCATATTCTGATCCTTCTACCCTTTGATATTCTTACCTCCCCGTCCACCATCCCTCCCGTGATGCCTGTGGGTATCATGCCAGTACTCCTAACCCTCCCTGGTGGTCTATTGGTTCCCCTCCTTCACTAGATGCCATCAGTATAATGTTAGCACTCGTAAATAAAATCTTCATATATGCCACTTATGGACGGTTGGTTACAAAGGCGCTAGACCTCAGGCTAGGTTGGTTGGAAACTGGTTAAACAATAGGACTCAAAGGGTGGTAATGAAAATAATAAAGGAGTTCTCAAGGATGAGGGGGTCACAAGTGAGGTGCCACAGGGATCAGTCTTTGAACCAGTCCTCTTCCACATCTTTATCTGGACACAGGGGTATGGATTCAGAGCAATAAATACCTTTTACCAGATGATACTAAGATATGTGACTGGGTGGATAGTGATGATGGTGTCAAAATTATGAAGGAGGATCTGGGTGGATTAGAGAGGAGGTCAAAAGTACGGCAATCTGAATTTAATCACAAACAGGAAGGTGAGCATTCCTGATAGTCAACCCTCAAAGCACTAGTCCGCCAAGATACTTGCGAAGAGCTCAAAGTACACTTCAATAAACACAATGTGAAGTATCAACCAGCAGACTTAATTTCATGTTATTCTCATTAAAGTTTATTTGAACACATAATTCTCTTTGCTGTGGCCACTCCAAAATAGTATTCCCAAACATTTTTGCCAATACCCTTCTGCTTTATCAAGGGTACAGTGGTCCTGTATTTTAAAAATACTTACAATACATAATTAATTGAATTGTTTTCAAACAGCAAAATCATTTGTAATTTGTAAATTTTTAACAACATTCTACAACCATTCTGCACCAATATTTGGAAAGCAAATGTCGTTTACTAGTTTATTTGAATCCAAAAATGTCCTTAACCATCCACCACTGCGGATGGTTGATGTTCATTGCAGTCAGATCGGTGCCTGCTCTGGCTTGCTAGTGAGTCTTTGTGCTTTTTATGCATCACTGCTGAATGACATCATCAAAGACAGATTTCTCAAGCACTCAGGAAGAGCGCCCAGTCAGCAGGTAGCTTGTAAAAACGCTACAACCTCCAGGCAAATATGAATGCAGATGTACCAAATTTACACTCCCCATGCATTTTACATTACTATCAATTTGCTGCACTGTAGATTGCCCCAGAAATCCATATCTCTTGAAAATCTTGAAGTTCATGAGATCTACATAATTGTCATTAATTATAGTGTGCCTTTTCAAAGACCATTTTATGTCCTTTATCATCACTTGCATATCACTTGATGGGAGGTCAGACCCAGATACATATGGTCAAACTTTAAATTTTGAACCAATGAACAATCACACCTTATTTTCATCCTCCCTTTCTTCATGAGGTATAAATATTCTGCACATATACACATTCCTTTATCTAAGAGCTGTGCTTTGACCCTAAGCAAAATTAACACTAAGTTCACTCTCTCAGTTGCATATTTTACCTCCTAAACTTAAGAGGTTTGAGTGCTCAGTCCTGGATTAAGATTCCTGGTTGAAGCCAGGTGCAGTGCTAGAGCTACCGCTCATGATGCCAGTGACCCAGGTTCAGGAACGAGCCTGGGTCATCGTGGGCTGGCCAGGGGGAGGAAGACTGAGTATACAATAGGATGCTCTCCTCCTCCTCAAGGGAGTGAGGTCTCCATGCTTGCAAGCAACACTGCCTTCTGGGAGCACACAGATGGCAGTGCACTTGGAGAAATGGATGACAGGAAGGGAGGCACATCATGACGCCAGTGTGTAGATGCACACACCGTGCACCCACACACCTTCACATCCTGCACATGACATCCCTAGGGGAAATACGTAATGGGACAAAACATCGTGACCCCAGCACCTCTGTGATGGAGATGGTCCCAGGTAAATCCAGGCCCCCTGCCTCATCAGCACAAGCCCCACCTGATGTAACACAATGTCTGGGGGGGATTTCCCCACCCTGACCCCATCTGATGGTGAAGTCAAGGCTCCATGGAAGTAGGTGACTATAGTTGGGAGTTAGGAGGGATCAGGATGTGCCTTGTTGTCCCAAGTCATGGAGGGGGAACTAGTGCATAGGGGCAAAAGACACAAGTAAAAAAAAAAAAGATTCTTGGTTGAGCCATAATCATGAAATAGATCCAAATACTTATAACAATGGAACCCAGTCAATTTCCTAATTCATTCCAGTTCTTATATCAAATACCCCTTGCTGTTCTATCCAGTATGCCTCCTGCATTAACAATTTTCTGTCCCAGTCCCCTTCCCTCTTTGTCTAGTCCAAAAAAGAACGAAGTGATGAAATCTTGGTGGTTTTCTGCAATGAAATGAAGGGCTACCACTGAGGCTTCATCTAAATGTCTTATCATTGACTTATGCTTGGCGATTCTAAGACATAACTTTCTTGTAGTTTGTCCAAAATAATATGCGTCACTTTGACATCTGACAGCATACATCACATAATAGGCCAGATATTCAAAACTTTGCCCCGGGGCTAAATTACAGTAGCACTGCCCAGTGGGCAAACTTAGCCCAGAGCTATATTCAAAAGGAATAGCCAGGGGCAAACAACTTTTGAATATAGCATGGGAATGAGGCCAGGCAAACTGGGCTGGGAGTACAGGGCAAACTTAGCCCTGGAATAAGACAGCTCTGAATATAGCAACCAGGAAGTGCAAACCACAACAGCAACACAGTGCACAGCGACATGAAGGTAGGTAGAGGTGAACTATGTGGCCAATGTGTGTGCCAGCAAATGTGTGGACCCAGTACAGCTGCAGGCAGCAGCACATGTGAAAGTACAATGTTCAAAACTATAATATTCCCCAAACTGTTTGCATAGCGCTAACACGTTTGCGCAGGTTTAGTGTAGCGTTAAACCGTTTGCCTGGTGCTAAACTTTGCCATATTGAAAAGTGACATGCAAATGAGCCTACTTAGGTAGTTTCTGGGCAAACATCCAAATTAGCATCTCATTACGCCCTGATTTGCATGCAGTTTGCCCAGCACTACTACAGGGTCCCACAGCTCCATCTGTAGGTCAGGCTGGAAGTACAGGGGCTGGCCAGGTCTGACTGCAGCTCCACCTGTAGGTCAGTCTGGTAGTGCATGATGATAGCTGTAGGCTACATGTAAACAGTACAGCATAGCATAGAATATTGTACCCCAAGGGACAACACAGCATAGGCACAGATGGTGGTGGTGCTGCATGCAACTGTCACACTGTAGGTCCTGCTACAGTGCACAGCAGACACTACAGTAGCAAGGGGGCCAGTAGTGTGTGGACACAGCACTGCCTATGGTGTGTAGGGCAGTGATGATGACTGCACTATACACAGTGACAGGCCCAACATGCAGGTGCTTACTGAGAGTGGACATTACTGTTACGATGTTGTGTGACCCACAGATGCTGCATCTCTGGCATGGGATGCTCACAGTGACATATACATGTCTGACTTTGTGTGCTGTGGGTGGCAGTTGTACAGCTGTGTGGTATATGGCCGGGGGGGGCATATATTATCAGAAAGGTGCACAGGTGTTGGGGTATTCCCAATACTGGCCCATGTGCACTGCGTGATGTGCCCCAGCCTTGTGGCCACACCTGGTCTGTGGCACAGCCTGGCCACCCGTACATTCTCCCCTCAACATCCTCCATGCCCACAGTGCTGCATGTGTATGCTGGCATCTGTTGGTGTCCACAGAAGAGTGGTCCGCAGGTGTGTGCTATATGGCCACATTACCATGCTGTTCACTGGCAGCAGGGTCACCACTTACTGCCTGGCATGGCTGGGACCTGTGGCAGATGATAGCATCACTGTGATGCCATCAGTGAGCAGCATGTTTCCTCTATGTCTGGCTTTGTCTATGTGTCATATTTATTTGTTAGGGTCACGCAAAGCCACACAAAAGCCATGCAAACACCGCGCAAAGCCAAAATGTCATGCAAAGCTGATTGCCCAGGGTTAAGACTACCTTTTCCTAGGCGGTAATGTGCACCACGCTTAGTGTCATGCTAAGTCGCACAAAACCACTTTGCACGGCACTTGTCACTGAATATAACATTGCGCCTGTATTCATGTACATACACCCCTCAGTTTGCCCCTTGCATACATTATGATTTTGCCCAGCGCTAATGCAGTTTGCACGTGCTATTTGGCCTTTTGAATATAGCAAACCAGTGCTAATCCCATGCTCAGCGCAAAGTTTTGAATATCTGGCCCATTGACTTTTACACATAATAACATCTTTTATTTGTATCCTTTCATTGGAAAAGGATTTGTGAATTCTTTAATTTTATGTGTATTACTGTAATGTGTGTAGTTTCCACAGGGGTAGTTTCCTGTTGAAATGGGTCCAAAACTGAAACCCAACTCACTTTTTTTGTCCACAAAATTTGAGTGCACTAATCTGTCTTTAATTTTCTGTACCGGGTCAAATGCTTTGGAAAGATCCAGGAAGAGTGCACTGTGTGTTCTGGTTGTACAAGGTCCTGTAGAGATCATTAGTGACTTCAAGCATAGCTGTGAGCATGCAGTGATTTTCTCGAAAACCGTGCTGTCAAGGTGTTAGGAAATTGACAATATCAAGAACTCCTTAAACTGTTCAAAAACAATCCTCTCAAGGACCTTGGACAACAGGGCAAGTAGGGGTAGTTGTCAATAGTTTGGTCAGGGTTCACTCTCCTGAATTAAAATTAGGGACTATGGTTGCCTGCTTCCAAAATCTCAGGATCTCGCCATTAGCTAATGAATAGTTATACGGGGTACACAAAGGATTAGCCAGTACAGTAATAACCAAAGAAAAGAGTTTTAGATCAATATTGACCACTGCTATTCTAGTTTCTAAGTTCATGTGCATGAAGTACTTTAAAGTTTCATCTACAGTTAGTGATCTGAACTTAAAACCAGCATCTGAACCACCACAGCTACTCACAGTCTGCTCAAGATCTGATAGACAACCATTGGAGCAATTTTTATGGCTCCACAAAAAGCGATATTAACCTGAGTAGCAGTTTTTAATCAGATCTGTAAAGTTACCTTGTTCAGTTGTCAGAAGTAGTATTGCTGTGGAACTGGTCTTTCCCATGAGACTGTTTAGTATTTGACAATTTACTTGTTTCCTGTATGAAAACTGAAATTGGGACTTTAAGTAATATTTCATTTATTTTCTTTCTAATCACTTGTTTACATTTATTTTGTAGCATTTTATATTCAAGCAATGTTGGATTTCTACATTAAAGGCTCCTGCGTCAATTGCACCAGGCAAGGGAGGGGTGATCCATGCCTGACCTCTATTTTTAGTACGTAAGCAACAGATAGGGGCAAAGTAATTATAAACCCTATTAAATTCAGGTATACAATAATCCAACACCATCTCTACCAATGGCATGGCATGCAAATAAGACCAGCCGATATGAGAAACAGCATTCCTGACTTCATTAATGTTCAGATTATGAGTGGATCTGGAGATTACATGTATGGGAGTGGAATGAGGCCTGTGACCACTCCAATAGCAAATAACTGGAGAGTTGTCACTTAAGCTATTGGATAAAGGATGGTCGTGATGGATATGCTCTGCTCTCAAAGTGACTATCCAGTCGATTAGAGATTCAGTGCCAGCCTTCAAATTTAGTCTAGTAGCTAAGGACATCACTTGCTTAAGGTTCAAGCTCTCAAGGAGGTCTCTATATCTCCAATTTGCCTTATCATTGCAATTTATATTGGAATTTCCCAGGAGTGGTATTTCTTTCATGTCGTATTTGGACTGCCTGAACTCAGACAATAAAGCAAGTCCATCATCCGAATAACCTGGAGAAATGTAAAAAGTAGCTCATGATGGGTGCTTGGTACCCACAAACAACGTGAGAGAAAAAAAATCACAGGATGAGTAAGTATTAATGGCATCATCAGCTACCACAGAAAAACACGACTTGTAATAGATTAGGACCCCATGTTTTCTTAGCCTGTCTTGTCTTAATAAGCAATAGTTTGGAATCCCAATTTCTGAATTGGCTTTTCTGTTTGATAATTATATCTCAGACACTGTGGCCCAAATCAAAATCATTCCACAGCACCCATGTACTGAATTCATCTAATTTTGCTAATAAACTTCTATGTTTATATGAACAATGTATAAAGCATGTTTGAGGGTCACAGTGTCTGCATCATACTCACCTGAGAAATTGCTAGGATTGGGTTGAATGTTACCAGCTAGAAGCAAGAGTGGCAAAACAAGGGTCCATTTCTAATAGCTAAATTGGAGTGAACCAGTTCATTTTTAGATAAATTGATACTGCTGCAAAATGAAAAACTTGTAACTAGGTGTCTATACCTGGCTTCAAGAAATAGCGTACCAAACTGTAAGTCAGTAGAGATACTGTATATGTCCCTAGACAAATATCAGTAGAAACATGACAGTTTGAAATCACACTGGTAGTCAATATAGTATTGGTCTTAGCTGAATATGTATTAACATTAAGTGATAATAAAGCAACAACAAAAATTAATTTAAAATAATCCATTTTATCAGGCAGCTGGAATGCACTAGATACACATGCTAATAAGAGAACAAGGCAGATCCTGAATATGGAGTAGGCCAGGCCCCTAATAATTGTAGGACTTAGGATTACATAAACGTTTAACTTTGGCAAGGAGACAGACCACAGATAGGTAATTTGGCCAGGTCCCTAGTATGAGCTAGATAAATTGCCATCTTAGGTTAAAAAAGGCATGCATATCTGTAACAATGCACTATGGCAGGCATTAGAATATGCAGATGTAATCCTCGCACCAGGTATCCAAGAGCTACTACTCCTGCCTTGAAGGCCTAACCAAGGTTGAGGGGCCGGGTTCCTATATTTGCTATTAAACTGGTTCTTTCCCATAGATAATATTTTTGCACAGTTCCTCCACCCAGAGTATTATTTCAAGTGGGTCTGATAAAACCTGGTACAACCCCCTGGGATGCTGAACCCACCCACACATGGCTTAATAACCGAAACCCCCAAATTCAACATTTCAGAATAGCTCTCTCTAATAATATGCTCCCACACCAGATTTATAAAAATGGTTAACCAACAATTTATTTACAATGGGATGAGGGTTAGGAAAGGGTGATTTGGTTGTAGAGGTTAAACAACAGTTTTGGATTGACATTTTGTAAATCAGCAATAGGACTCTCGTTAAACAATGAATAATCATTTTGCATTTTAAATTCAGATATTTATATTTCTGGCCACCCACCAACCTTCTGATGGATTCAGATTAGTGTTTTATCTAGCTATCTAACTGCATAGACAGTTAGGTGTTAAGCATTACTTTGCCTCAACTGGTACCAGTCCCCAGTCTATAATAGAACCCTGCAATTCTGTACCTCTGGGTACCCAGTACTAAATAATTGTTGCAGACCTGTTACAGTGCAGCTGGTTGGCCAGCGTTGGGTCTTGAAGAAAATCAGATTAACTTTATTCCTTCATTAAGTTGCATAATAAGCCTTAACTTCTGCAAATAATCAGGTAGCTCCCTCACTGTGATAGCTTGGGCTTTGGATACTGAACTTGGCAAAGTGTAAACTTTAACTATTTATAGTTCCTTCCAGACTGGCAGAGCTGACTGTGCATACTCATGGTTCTGTAATCATCATTAGGTGCAGAAAAGTTATTTCAGGCAAATATAAGGTAGACGTAATTCAGGAGAAGAACTTATAGCCGAGATGCAGGCAGGAGCTTGTATTGAACCTGCTTTACACAGGCTCTTGCAACTTGCATTCTGGAACTTTCTCAGCATCATAGCGGATGCCCCTCTACTTGGACTTGAAGTCACATTTTCTGGAACAGGCCAACACTGGGACCAGGGCCAGCACACCTCAGACCCCCACATCTAGGCTATGCCCCTCAGGGCAAAGCGCATATGACAATGCCTTGGCTAGCACACTACCAGGCTGACTCCCAAACTGATCTCAAATACAGTCTCTCTTTTCTGTTTCTTGCATTCAGTAGCTTTGCATTTTCACAATACCTTCAACTATTTGGCCAGCATGGGAGACATGGTCCTCTCAACATTCAGGATACAGTCTCAAAACATGGGTGCATCCCCTTGGGCTGGGGAGAACCCACACTCTGGCACACTGTCAGTCAGTACACAAATTCTTTTCTCTTTAAGGCAATAACAAGCGCTTAAGGCAGGGCTCCTCACGAAGTTGGACGACGGAGCTTAAGGCATGGCTCCCAACCAATTCAGGAATTTCACTTTTTAGCAAATTCTGTTCACAATAGCTTCTCTCAAGCTCAGGTACTGGCCTCTCACAAGCTAAATCACATAGCACAGTTCCTTTTGGCCAGCTGCGGTTGGCAACTCCAAATAGAACATTTGCAGTCCTCACAGGCAATTTTAGGCAAAGCTCTGTTCTCAGGATACTTTCCTTCCATCCCTGTAGGCACACTTAAACAGACACATCAAACATTTCACAAATACAGGACCATCCATGGTCATTCAGACAGGTGTCCACCCTGACCCTATACAGGTGCTGATCAGACACAGGGTGCAGATAGACATTAAGCTGCTATTGACTTCTTCACCCCAAGAAGGTCTCCGAGTCTCTTGTACATTTAGTAGAGGTTTACTCACTCAGGATTAGCATACAACTGTCTATTAACTGAACTCATAGCAATCATCAGCACTCTCACTGCTGAGGTAGGAGCATTCTTGCAGCTTTGTCACAACTGCAGGCAGATTCCCTTTGTAGATCTCTCACAGCTGAAATTTAAATCAGGGTTATCCCACAATGTCTTTTCCAATGTGGGAAAGCAAATGCTAGCCCTGGGGGACATATATCTGGCAACCATAGGCCAGCCACTTCAGTTTCTAGCAGCCACATTTCTCACACACGGGGCCAGAGACTCCCTCCCTGTGGAGGGGCTCCCACTGAACTGAACTGCAGACTGAAGAGTCTCTGAGGTTTTGGGAGCTCTTGGCAGCTCCTAATTGGCTGATTAGAAACATAGAAACATAGACTTTGAAGGCAGATAAGGACCGCTTGGCCCATCTAGTCTGCCCATTTCCCTACCTACAGGATAGGCCGCAGATCCTAGTTAACCAACAGCCTATTTCTTTCTAACCCCCACAAGAATTGCCTTATGTCTGTCCCATGCACTCTTGAATTCTCCCACAGTTTTAGACCCCACAACCTCCTCAGGAAGGCTGTTCCATGCATCCACTACCCTCTCTGTGAAATAATACTTCCTCACATTGCCCCTGAACCGCCCCCTTCTATCTTTAAATTGTGTCCCCTTGTTCTTGCACGTCTCTTTTTCTGAAAGATGCTACCCTCTTGGACTTTGTTGATTCCACTGAGGTACTTAAAAGTTTATATCATGTCCCCCCTCTCCTTATTTCCTCAAGGGTATACATATTAAGCTCCTTTAGTCTCTCCTCATCGGCTTCTCTTGCAGACCTTGCACCATTTTAGTTGCCCTCCTCTGGACTGCCTCTATCCTGTCTATGTCCTTGCAGAGATGGGGTCTCCAGAACTGACACGCAGTACTCCAGATGGGGTCTCACCAACTGTCTGTACAAAGGGATAACAACTTCCTGTTTTCTGCTGCTGATGCCTCTCCCTATGCATCCCAGTATACCCCCAGCCCTCCCTACTGCCTTCTCACATTGCTTGCTAGCCTTAAGATCATCTGATATGATTACCCCCAGGTCCCTTTCCTTTTTTGTTGTTGTTACTACCTCCCCCCTATTGTGTATTCTTCCTGTGGGTTCTTGTTTCCCAGGTGCATTATTTTGCACTTCTTTGCATTGAATCCTAGCTGCCATACTTCTGACCATTCCTCTAACCTTGCCAAGTCCCTTCTCATCCTTTCCACACCTCCTTGTGTATCAACCCTGTTGCAGATCTTTGTGTCATCTGCAAAAAGGCATACTTTTCCTTCCAGTCCCTCTGCAATGTCACTGATGAAGACATTAAAAAGGACTGGACCCTATACTGAACCCTGCGGTACCCCACTAGTAACCCCTCTTTCTTCAGAGTGGACTCCATTTACAATTACCTTCTGTATCCTGTTGTGCAGCCAATGTTTTACCCAGGCTACCACCCTGGGACCCACTCCCAGGCTGGTTAATTTGACTATTAATCTTTTGTGTGGGACTGTGTCAAATGCTTGCTAAAGTCTAGGTAGGCCATGTCCACAGCCCCTCCCTGGTCTACTACTTTGGTCACCCAGTCAAAGAAATCTATTAGATTCATCTGTCTCTCTCAAAAATTAATATTCATTAGACTTCTTCGATGCCTGATAGGTTCCTCATTTAGGCGCCAACATTTGTCCTTGTTTTTTCACCCACAAGTCTTGACAAAGTCCCAAAAGTCTTTGCCCAAAATTCTAGCTTTCCGGTTGGCTGCTATAAGGTCAAAAGCTGCAAACATGGCTGCTAATAAACAGTCTCTATGCAGTCCAACAATGTCCCAACTTTAAAGTTCTGGTGCAGCCAGTATAGACATTTTATTTAATTGTCCCACTGTCTTTAAGCAGTCACTGTACCCTAACAAGCACTTAACATTATTTAAATGTGACAGGAAACAGTTTTTACACCTCTAGATGCCTTTCAGTTGTTCTTTTATTGTCTACCAGTTTTGTGATATGTCGTTGACCTTTTTTGTTAAATTGATAATCTAATTTTGTTGCTTTTTTAACTACTCTGAATCCCTCTCTTCTCAGCAGTCGCTACTCTCTCTTTTCATACTGCCTGAAGATTCTATAGCAAGGCAAGGCAAATTTTATTTCTATGGTGCCCATTCCCAGAGGCTCTGAGTGTCTAACAATAAAAACAATATAAATAATGCAAGGCACAGAGCGAATTAAGATACATATAAAATACTAAAATTCAAAATCACAGTAAATTACAGATGTATATAGTTACTCATAACAGTCGGGCAGGGGAAGTTATTCCAGATAAGCCAGACAGAAGAGGTGGGCTTTTAGCCTCTGTTTGAACACCTCCATAGAAGGGGCCTCCAGGACTGCAGATGGTAGTGAGTTTCACAAGGTCGGCCCAGCAACACTAAAGGCACGGTCACCTGATGTCTAGAGCTGGACCCTGGGAACATTCAGGAGACCCCTAGATCAGGAACACTGGGAGCAGACAGAGGTTGCAGATGTCAGGAGCTCAGTCAGGTAGCCCTGGCCCAGTCCATATAAGGGCCTTAAAGATGAGCAAGTCCACCTTGAAAAGGACCCTCCACCTGATAGGCAGCCAGTGCAGGGCATGCAGGACTGGGGTCACATTACTGGACCTAGACAGGCACGTCAGTAACTGAGCCGCTGCATTCTGCAGCATCTACAACCTGTGGAGGACCCCTCCCTTGACCCCAAAGTAGAGAGAGAGTTGCAGTAGTAGAGCCTAAAGGTAACAAATGCATGTACTAGTGTCAGCAGATCTTTGGGTGAAACGAGGGGTTTGATCCTGGTGATATTCCTCAAGTGGTAAAAACTACTTTTGACAACAGAAGACACCTGATCTTCGAGTGTTAATCTGCTGTCCAGGATCACACCAAGATTGCGCACCCTAAGGGAGACCATCAAAGAAGTAGACCCCATGAAAATTCCTGTGCCGGCTCCAGGTGCCCTCCCATCATGCCTGCAACCCAGTTCGATCACCAGCACCTCCGTCTTGTCTGAGTTCAGTTGCAACCAACTGGATGACATCCAGTCATTGCTTTTTGCCCTACAGGTGTTAAGCACATCTACAGCATCAGATTATCTGGGAGCAAATGACAAGTACAGCTGGGTGTCATCTACATAGCAGTGAAACTCCATGCTGAACTGCCAAATGATCTCCCCCAGGGACAGCATATACACTGCGAACAGCATTGGCGACAAGATCAGTCCCTGGGACACTCCACATGACAAGGGCATTGGGGAGGAAGAGAAAATCCTCATCACAATCTGCTGCACACTGTCAGAGAGATAGGACTCAAACCATTTCATGATGACACCAGCAAAGCCAAGTACTCACAGAGCTGATTGAGAAGCACAAAGTGGTCCACAGTGTCAAAAGCTAAAGAGAGATTGAGAAGAACCAGAACTGACTTGCCTCATCTATCTCTAGCCCTGAGCAGATCATTATGCACCCTAGCTAATGCTGTTTCCATGCTGTGTCTGACCCTAAAAAACTACTGGAATGGCTCATAAATATCAAAGAGCACAAGGTGATCCTCGAGCTGTTGTGCCATAAGTTTCTCAACAACCTTGCTCAAAAATGCCAGGTTAGAGATAGGAGAGTAATTTGCCTAGACATCCGGGTCAAGAGATTATTTCCTCAGGAGGGGTCTCACCAGGGCCTCTTTCAAGACTGTCAGGAAGACGCCCTCTGCCATCGAGCACCTGGCAATCCTGGTGAACACCGGGCCAACAGTCCCAGCGCATCTCATTAAGAAATGCGTCGGGGCTGGGTCCAGCTCACAATAAGCATGCTTCAGCTCTGAGATCACCTCGATGACTTCTGCCATCGCCACTGATTTAAACTCCTCCCAGATCAATGGAGTGACTGTTCCTCCCAGTCCGACCACTGCGAGGCAATCATTACCTCGTTGATGGAATCCCCAACTGAATAGAGGACACTGTCTCAGGGAAAAACAGAGCAAATTCTTGGCTGTAGACAGACAGGATGGAATAGCCTGTCCATAGTCTGAAAAAGCTGAAAAGGTCTGTTTTTCCCTGCCACAATTTCCCTGGATAGGAGTTCTGCCTTCTTATGGGAAATTGCCTCCTGGGACTCACCACAGTGAGCTCGCAGGACCAGTTTGTCATCCACCGTCTGTTTCTTCTGCCAGCAACGCTCCAACTTCTGACCCTTGATCTTCATCACCTTGAGATCCCTGTCTAACCAAGGGGATCTCAAGTGAAAGGATCTGAGTTATACACGAACTGGAGCGACAACTTCCAGTGCTTTGGATACCACCCTATTATAGGTGGTCACCACCTCACTGGTGCCAGTTGCATATGCAGCATCCACCCTAGATAAGTCAGTTAATGCCAGTAGTCCCTTAAAAGGTGGTAGCTGACCATCTCGACAGGGGAGGAACATTCGGGGGGCCCCAAATATGAACTTCACCGTGCAGCGATCAGACCAGGAGATCTGATCAATCTTTAGGCTACCCACCTCAAGACCCAGCTGGAACACCAGATCGAGCATGTGACCGTGTTGGTGGATCGCAGAAATAATTACTTGTGCTAGGCCCAGTGATGACATCAACTGGAGGAGGTTGTAATCGAAATGTGAGGATTTGTCGTCAACTCAGGCATTGATGTTCCCCAGGATTAAGCACCTGGGGGACTCCAACACCTGGTCAATGATGAAGTCTGCCACCACCTGCAGGAATTCCTACCACGAACCCAGGGGGTCAGTAAATAAGGAGAATCCTGCAACCTGCACCTGGGCCTCCACACACAGCCACACACTCAAAGAATCTGGGAGTTCCAACAGGATGCACAGTGAAGCCCAGGCTGGAGCTAAAAATGATGGCCACTCTCCCACCCCTGTGATCCTTCCTTGGACAGTACACTGTGGAGTACCCAGCGGGGACAGCCACCTCCAAAACTGAGCCAGAATCATCACCCAGCCAGGTCTCCATGATGCAAGCCAAGTTGACAAAGGAAATCAAGTCTGCAATAATGGCGGGCTTGTTTCTTATCGACCTGACATTGCAAAGCATCACCTGAAATGGTTTAGAGGGCACTGCAGGCCCTCTGGCTGCCTGCCCCCTTGGTCTGATGGGACCCTTGGGTATGGAGACCAAACATGTTTGGCCTCTCTCCAGGTTCCATTTAAACCCAGGGTGTCTCCTACACCTGACAACCTCAATACCACTTACCTCCCTTACCCTAGCTGCACCCTGCCACCTCCGACTCATCTGCCCCATCACTATCCCAATTTCCCTGCAACACCTAGCTGTGATGGAAGAAACTGGGAGGTCAGTAAAGGAGCAGAGGTCACAAAGTTAAGAGGCTGCATAGGAGACACGCACAGGGCCATGATCCTAACACATCTTCGCCTAGCTTCACTACTCTGAATGAAGTGAACATCCTACTACTCCTAGCCCTTAACTAGCAGGACTACTAAATTTCTAAAATACCCTTCTTAACCACACACAACCAATCACTCTATTTTACAGAAAAATGTTCTTTCTTTCTTTCTTTCTTTCTTTCTTTCTTTCTTTCTTTTTTTCTTTCTTATCATCCACATAACCCTTACCCAAATCAAACACAGTCCCTCACCACAATCCACCCCCTCCCTAATCACAATAAAAGAAAATAAATTAATTAAAACTTTAACATTTAGGGAGAGCTCAACAGTGCAATGTGCTGAAAAATATTTAGTCCAATTCACAGCAGGAAAAGGATTATAACTATTAGTCTTTTGATAATTTGATGTCCAAAACAGTTCTTCACAAGGCAACTTCAGAAAAGTAAGGAAAGGAGGAGAAGCGCAGTGGTGCTCACGCCACCACTGACCAAAACCCTTTCCATAATAGAAGCCCCACCAAACGGTAGTAACAATGAGGAGCAGAATCTCTAGAAGTGAAACAATGCTGCAGAAGCACTCCTCTCACCAGTGCAAGCAGCAAAGAGTCTAATTTGGACCACTCACCCTCAAAGCACTAGTTCCCAAATTCCAGTCACCAGAGAAAAAGAACTGCTCTCACCAGATTCTCCAGTTTCAGAAATGTCCTGTTCACCAAGGCAGAGGTCAACAAGAGCAGGATGTTACCGGCAGAGAAGCCCACGACAAAGAAGGAAACAATCGCCCAGGTGGAAATGGTGGGGCATTGGTGGGGTTCTCCCAGGAGATAGCAGAGCTCTTACCTTACTACATGCCAGTTACCCCCCCTGACTGAACACCACCATTACACCACAGATGACACTCCCTGCCTTTTTAGCAGGAAGAAAATTGTCCAGCAGTGATGCCTCGGGTAGGTCTCTTCCTGAGCCTTGAGAGCTCTGCAACGATCACACACTTGGCCACCAAAACAGCTCCAGGTACTTTGCAAATGTTCATCAACTACTTTTGGGTGCCAGAGGAGAGAAGGTCCTAGTTGAACCACAGCAAAGAAACTGGCTCCTTACTCTTGCTTCCAAATCTGGTCGGGTCAGATTGAACTAGCACATTGCACAGCAGGTTTTGCACTAAAAAAACGTTACGCTCCTACTCCTAACTCACTGCTTCAGCCCTGCCTCAATCTGCGTCTCTACATTAACACTAAAAACTCTACACTATCTACATTTTCTCTAAAATAATATTAAAATAATAGGCTCACCCAACATTCTCCCAAAGCAGTTTAAGGTTTCCCTGCAGATATTGTCAACCGCAAGGCTGTGACACCAATAACACCATTCCAGGCCATTCCGATGAATAACATGGAACGGGAGTTATTGATGTCATAGAATGTCTTAGAAATATGAAAAGAAAGAGCAGTAGCTGGTGAGGAGAGTATAACTCTGTGTAAATCTGAGGGCTCCCCAAAACGAAATTATTTACTTATCAAGAAATCATCAAAACATATTAGAATACATAATTGGCATGAAAGGAAGACGGAGGGGCACTTAACTGTGTAATAATCATTTCCTATCTCCTTTAACATTTTTCTGCCATCTGTAGCCTGCTGCCGCTGCCGAAATATACAGTCCCCAAGCAGCAGGCAAACTCCCTCATGAATATTAATGCAAGCTCTCATTAATATTCATAGAGGGACACAGAAATATAGTGCAATTGGCACTCTTTACGTAAAATGAAGAGAGGCTTCTCTTGAGCCTTGTTCAGGTCACTGGCCCTTGATCTGCTCAAAACGGGGACCAGGATCACCTGAATTCCAACTGTTGGACCGCAATTGCAGTCGGAAAATGAATGCACACTTCTGCGCATGCACAGACCGCTGAATACTCTGGAGAGCAGTAAGGAATGCAGTGGCTCACGATTCAGCTCCTCCTGCCCTTGCCCAGAGACTACCAGGAGAAGCAGGGGCTGGACAGAGGTTTTAGGCACACAGGAGCACATTTAGACCTGTGCTGTGGCGGTCCAAGCACCAGGGAGAACAGGAGGACACCAGGAGCATTGGGAGACAAGCAGGAGATGGGGTGACCAATGAGGTAAACTCCCACAGGGGGGTTACATTGGCATTCAATATGTAGCAACCATACTTCAGGGGGTGTGGCCCGGTTTTGAAACACAGTGGTCACTACTTAGCTGGCTCCCTAAGACACCAGATAAGTTAAAAGCAAGCTAAAAGAGATGAAAGGAACAAAATCAACAAAAAAGCAAGCTGCTCTACTGTTTGAGCCACAAGAACGATCGGTTAGTGGAAACTCTGAAGGCTGCACCAGATTGCATACTGAGCTGGCCAAAAGTGGCACAAGTAAAGGGGCACAGGATCCAGCAATCACAGCACTCCCAGGCTTGATTACTAATCTCCATCAGGAGGTAAAAGTTGGATTTACTAATGTTACAGCACAGATCGCCCATCTGCAAACAGTTGTCACTGGTTTAGCAGAAACTTCAGCTACACACTCCTCCAGACTTGGTGAACAAGAACAAAGGATCAATGACCTGGAGGACCAGGTCTCTGACTTGGCATGGAAGAAAAATATCCAAAAAGAGCATATTGAGAAATTAATGGCCAGATCAGAGGACCAAGAAATTGTACTAGAAGATCTAATGTTAGAATTATCGGATTGCCAGAGGGTCTTGAGGGCAAGGACAGGAGAAAAACAGCGCAACAATGGCTGGTGGTGAAGCTAGGGCTTGATGCTTCCACTGCAGATTTTGAGATCCAAAGGGGGCACTGCGCAGGACCATGCCCAAAGCCGTGAGAGAGGCCACAACATTTTCTCATTAAATATCTATATTTTCCAGAGAAAGAGAAGGTTTGCAGGCAGCGAAGGCTAATGGTTCCATTTAGGCAGGTGGTGGACGGGTTTCAATATTTCAAGATTATTCCAGAGAAGTCCAAATGCAATGGCAAAAATTCACTGGAGTCCAAACTACCTTGCATCACTGGGGAATGGGTCTTTGCCCTTTTGTTCCCAGCTAAATTAAAGGTTATCAAGCTGGGATGCCCTGCTAAAATATTTTACCAAGCCTCAAAATGCTGAACACTATGTCAACAGAGAAGATGAAGTGGTGGAGGGAAGATTGCACCCCAGAAAAAGTGCTTCAATGATCAAGTGATCTGAAGTATATGGACTGTCTCTCTTAATAACACTGAAGGATCCCAGGGCAATAAGTGTTAGTTCACCCTATGGGCACATTTCTATATTCACAAAATATATATATAGCGACTGACTGAGGGTTTTAACTTCCATGTTACACTATCTATGCTACTTATTTTATCCTGGTTCTCTCCCCAATCATTGGAGTGTTTTTAGTCTAAATAATAGCTGATGTACTGCATTGAGAATATCTTCATTATGAGACTTAAAACGGTTGCTTGAAACATGTTACTGGGCATGAAACATAGAAACAAAGAATTTGATGGCAGATAAGAACTGCTTGGCCCACCTGGTCTGCCCATTTCCCTACCTAGAGGATAAGCTGCAGATCCTAGTTAACCAACAGCCTACTTCCTCCTACCCCCCACTAGAATTGCCTTATGTCTGTCCCATGCATTCTTGAATTCCCCCACTGTTTTTGACTCTGACCTCCTCAGGAAGGCTGTTCCATGTATCCACAACCCTCTCTGTGAAGAAATACTTCCTCACATTACTTCTGAGCTGTCCCCCCTCTATCTTCAAATTGTGCCCCCTTGTTCTTGCACATCTCTTTTTCTGAAAGATGCTACCCTCTTGGACTTTGTTGATTCCCTTGAGGTATTTGAAAGTTTCTATCATGTCCCCCTCTCCCTCCTTTCCTTGAGGCTATACATCTTTAGTTCCTTTAGTCTTTCTTCATATGTCTTCTGATGCAGACCCTGCATTATTTTGGTTGCCCTCCTCTGGACAGCCTCCACCCTGTCTATGTCTTTGTGGAGATGGGGTCTCCAGAACTGTACACAATACTCCAGATGTGGTCTTACCAACTGTTTGTACAGAGGGCCAACAACTTCCTGTTTTCTACTGGTGATGCCTCTCCCTATGCATCCCAGTGTCCACCCAGCCCTCCTTACTGCCTTCTCACATTGCTGGCCCACCTTTAGGCCATCTGATATGACTACCCCCAGGTTCCTTTCCCTGACTGTCAACGCATGGGATTAGAACTTCAAGGGTGGAGTAGAACTGTCATTTCTTGGTGGTCTTTTGCAAACTGACATATCTGGAAATTGACATATGCTCAGTTTAAGAAGGAAAAAGTTGGTCTCGACACACCCCCAATGTATTACAGAAGTCCAAGATGCTTCATTCATTGTAACATTTTATTCATGTTGAAAACACATGTTAAAAGCACCCAAATCGTACACCACCACTGAAACATCTATGTTTAAGCCACACTGGCTCTTTCTCAAGAAGTGTTTAAAACACTGAGAGAAAAGAAAAAAAATTGAAAGCAATCATGGTAAAAAAGCAGTTAGCTAGATTTAAAAATAGGCACCAAAATACAGTGGCATACTTTTCATTTGTAAATCCTTGTTTGTCCATCCCTCTTTGTCTGCTGTGACCAGAATGTCTGGATTTTATCATTTAGCAGTAAACTGTTTTTTTAAAACCAGACAAAAGTCATACACTATTTACGATCGCTGCCAAAATATGGTAGCTATCAATGGTTCTCAAAAAGGAACTGGGGTCGGTGCAGAGGCAGGATAAGGGCAGGGGGGCTGGGGGAAGGAAAAATATATAGCAGCTTCCATTGCAGTACTTGCCAGCAGGTCAAAGATTATAGGAATTAAACTAACGTGAATGATGTAGCTAAACACGATCAATATTCCTGTTACAATTTGCTGTGTCAGAAAAACATTTCTAAATCATGACCTCAAATATGGTCCCAAATGGAATTTTTCATTTAAACCCAGAGGTGTGAGTGCCCTTGCTGTACACTGCCAGTAGGTTTCCCATTTTAGTAAAAGGTTATCTAAGTTACACCTCTGAGTCCTAATACCACCTTTTCTAAAGCCACAAATGTAAGCTTGCTGAAATATCTGTAAACTCTAGGAAAAAACATAGGTTATGAGAAGTAGCACTTGGCAAATGCTAGAAAAGCTATTGCACAACATTGGGTCAGTGGAACATCCCCAAGCATAGCTCATTGGTTGAATAACCTTGCACTATGTACTACGTACAATTAGAGAGATGTCAAGTAATGGCTAATGGACAGGAACCCTTGTTTCAAAAACCTGACAACGTCTTATGGCTGCTATAGAGTCTGGCAAAAAAACATATAGCTACTTTTTACAGTAGGTATATTGAATCTGTCATGTAGTAATATTCTTACTTACTACTCAGTAATTGTATAACAATTCAGAATGTTTACTATTACATTTGTACATCTCGAGTAGAATATTTTATACTGTCTTGTTTACTTGTGACTATGTAACTCTTGTCTGAAGCCTTCACAATAAAATATGTTTACAAGAAAATCAACCATACTGTAGCTAGCAGAGCTAGCAGTTACATAAGCCAACATGAACAATGAAGGAGTCTAGGATCCAGACCCTTGTGGAGTATATGTGCTGCAGTGCAATAGAGAAACATTACACTCACCTTGTGGTCACACACTAGTGGGGAGGTGTGGCCGGCTGATGGATGACTCCACAGCTGACACCCACAGTCTGACACCCTTAGTGCTCTGGGCTGCAGCGCAAAGGGCCACTAGAAGAATAGCAAGCTTTGGACATGATGGAGAAGCCCCACCCATGGAACAAAAGGGGCCACCCAACTGGTGGATTCACAGCTGGAGGAAGGTCCATGGGTGTAGCTGCTTAAGTGTACAGGCACTCAGTACAGGGAGAGGGCAGTAGAAAACAGGTCTACTTTTTGGTTCTTTGGAACTTTTGCATTTATCACTTAAGTGGTGGTATATTGTATTGTATTACCTCCAGACCCATATTAACAGAAGGACAAACAGGGCAATTGCCCAGGGCCCTGAGCTCTAGGGGACCCTCTGGGACTCCCTCACATTTCCCTGCTCCCCAGGGTGTGAAATTTTATAAGTACTGCATGTGCCAGTCCACCTGCCAAAGGCACCTACCGGGTGCCTTGCCATTTCTTATTTTTAGTCTTCTGCCTCAGGTAATTAGTGCAGTTTCAGGCTTGCTGCTAGATGTGGCCATGGTGCCACTGGTTGGCAGAAATTGCCAAAGGAAGTTCCCTCAGCTCTAAATACTCATGAAGATACCCTCACAGTTCAGGCCCAGGACATGCATGATGGTGGTAGTGCACTGGTAATGACAGCAATCTGGGAAAGAGGAATATGCTCACTCTCACTTAGCAGAGTAGCACTGCGCATGCGTGTATGATCGTCCATTATGTGAATCAGGTGAGTGCCTTCCTGACCCAGCTTAAGCAGCTCTTCATCTTAAGGAGGGACAGAGTAAGTGGAAAAAAAAAACACTGGCTTGAATCTTCCTTGCCTACTCAAATGGATGGTTCAGCTTAGCTGAGCAGCAGCAGATCAGCTACTAACTGCATCATCTCCCCGGTCCTCTAAAATAATGATGGATGGGAGGCAACTAAGGCAAGAGGCCTGCCTCACTTGACCTGCCGACTAACCAACCTGGCTGAACTGTTCCAATATAATCTGTTCTCCTTCCACTGGCACATGAGTTTGCCCCCTCAAGCTGAACTGTTACAAGTTACTGCTTACTTCTATCTCCTGGTGATGGCTGACACTGACTGCACATGAGTTCACCTTACCCCCCATGCCAAGCTGAAATTCAGCTTGGCATGAGGGGGTAAAGTTAACTCATGTGCAATGTTCTAAACAAACTGTTAGACTTACTTGCACCTCCTAGTACCAGGTGCTACTTGATATACCTTCATATCCCAAGTTGTACATTGATATCAGCACTGCTTGATTGCAGCTATACATTGGCACCACCAAAACAAAATGAATTTTTAAGACAAGAAACAGAGGATGATATTTATTATAAGCCAAATACCATCACATTTTTCTTCTCCCTTTCTCCTGATTTCACCATTCATCTCCTTCTTCCATCCCCCACATTGTTGTTAACTGGTATCAAGGAACTGGTACTGTACTATCATGAACTGGTTCATATTACTTGCACTGGAACTTGGAGGCAGTGTGTGCTTTACTCTGCAGTAATAATTGTTGGCCAGGCCAGGGCCAGAAAATACGATGGTGTCCTTGACTGACTGTGTGTTATACATTTTGCCTGGTAGGGGAAAGGGAGATGAGACAGTGCATAGTGTGGCATCAATTTCTAATAAATCGCTTGTTTGTTGTTTCTATATATTAATGAAGACATGTTGCTCTTTTTTCTTGTGTCTGCTGCAGAATACCTGGAAATATTATTATTTCTGACATTTTGATCTTTAAGTTGTCTATTATCCACAAAACAATGTGTCCCAGTCATAGACTTGTCAGTATTTTTTGTTGAATGTGGCCTTTGGTGTCTTGGTGACAAGTGAATGCCAAATAACAGCATAGAGAGTTCTATGGGTGGGGGGGTAAACACTTTTTCTAGACACTCTGGCTCTACAATTTACTCCCAAAAAATTAGAAGATGAGTTTTTATGTTTAATCATTTCTTGGTTACAGCTCTGAACTGTGATCTGGGGAACCAAGGTTAGATTTTGAATTCCACCATAGTCATCATCTTGCTGTATAACCTTGTGCAAGTAACCCAGAAACTCTCCACACTAGGGCATTAGGGGGCAGAGGGGCAGGGAACACTTATATAGGCTTTGTAACTATAAGCTGCTCAGGATGGTTGCTGATGTGGGCACCTAGGGTAGCCATTATATAAAGTACGTGTGTAAAGATGTTCTGAAGAACTAGAAAAAAACATGACAAAAATATTTTCTTTTTTGGGGTGATGTTTCTTTTTCAGAGTGTGTGTGTGTGTGTGTGTGTGTGTGTGTGTGTGTGTGTGTGTGTGTGTGTGTGTTTTGAGTTTGTGGATGATAGCATAATGAAAAAAAACACAGACACAACGGGCCAGATATTCAAAAATGGGCAAAGTGAAGTGCAAAGGTTTGTGCTGCACTTGCCCATTGACAACAATGCTGAGGATGCTATATTCAGTCAGACAGTGCACCAGCGCCATCCAACTGAGTATGGGGCATGTCAGTGCAGCACTAAGCTGAGTAGTACTGTCCCAAAGTGGATTTCTGCAGTATAGGGGACAGCACCACCAGACCCGATAGCAGTGGTAGCTTTTGGCATGATATTGAGACAGCACCATGCAAATGATTCCATTGGGCATGCAAGGCACTAAGGGGCCATTTACATGCAACATATTTGCATGGGAAGTGATGGCAGGTTTGTACCCCTGTGACCAGCTCCACCCCCCCCCCAATTGCTTGGTCCTGTAAAATCAAGTATTCCCTGGTGTCTACTGGCACCCCCGCACCCTTTGATCACCATCCCCGTTAACCAAAGTAATTGTTCCTGGTGTCTAGTGGTCCCCCCACCTTCCGATCACTATCCCCATTAACTGAAGTAATTGTCCTTGGTGTCTAGTGGTTCCCGCACCCTTTGATTACCATCCCCATTAACTGAAGTAATTGTACTTGGAGTCTAGTGGTCCCTCCACCCTCCAATTGCTGACTCTGGTATAGTAAAATAACTCCCCAGTGTCCAGTGGTCTCCCCTCCACTGATCCCTGTTCCCATACCAATATACACTTTCCCTGGTGTCAAGTGGCCTTCTGCACCACAGGCACTGACCAACCCACCCTGTCTTCCTCCCCCCCCTTACCTGAAGTGCAGGTGCTGTGGAAGCCCATAGAGCGACTGGCACAGCCGTCCTCTTACCACCATGGCCAGCTGCAACATGCAGTGACAGGGAGTGCGTATCTCCTGTTCTGCAAAGGGAGTGTGTGTACTGTCTACAGGACCACTGGACACCAGGGAGTTATTTCATTATACCGGGGCTGGCAATCAGAGGGTGAGGGGGATAGTAGGCACCTGGCAGTTTTCTTACTATGCCAGGGCTGGCAATCAGAGGGTGGAGGGACCACTAGGCACCAGGGACAATTGCTTCAGTTAATGGGGCCAGCAATCAGAGGGCGAGGGGAACAACTGGACACCAGAGAGTTATTTTATTATATCAAGGCTGGAAATTGGAGGGAGGGGGATGCCACTAGCCACCAGAGAGCAGGTGTGCTCCCCCATTGTCAACGTGGTTGTTGACTGCTGTGGCTCTGCAGGCCACTTGGGTTGTCTAGAGTAAGTCAGGCTTCTTCTTGGAAGTATTTGCACTGCACAAAATGGCTTGTGCTAACCTTTTTAGGCAGCACAAATGTGCTGAATACTGTACGTTGCCTGTATTCAGTTCCCTGCTCCTGCCTTTGCCCACCACATACATTATTTTTTTGTGTGCGTGTGCTAACCCTTTTAGCATGTGCCACAGTCCCCTTTGAATACTGTGTATGGGTGTAACCCTGGGCAAACAGGGCGCAGTCACTTTGCCCACCAGTCAAAGTTTTTCATATCTGGCCCATTGTGTATTAAGTCCTGTTATTTAACATTTGGTCATCTTTGTGCTAGTGAAAATCTCATATGTTTAATTTCTAAAACCCACATTCTGTAAAAGGAAGGAATCCCATACTTTCAAGTTTTTCAGGGGGCTTCAACTTGAAAATGCCTAGGGGTCTTTTCAGTCTTAACCCGGGCCTAATTATCTCTGATATGGTTATAGTAAAGAAGAAGAAATTACTGTATTTAGAAAATATTTGGATGTAACAAAACTAAAGTATAATATAGTATCTGTACCTTTAAGTGGGCAGTCTGTAGTAGACATCTGCCCTGACTCCATTCTCAGTAGAAGCTTCAATAAGAAGTGAAACATTGTGGAATGTGTCCGATGATTTATCTCAGAACATCTTTTGCACAGTGTGGCATGTAAAGTTTTAATGTGATCCTTTAATAAAATATTACCTGCTTTGAGTGTTCCTTTATTTGGAAATTGTTTTGTTTAATCTCACGGGGTGGTTACTTCTGGAATGACTTTACCAGAAAGTCTAGGTTGCACATTATTTATTTGATTGAGCTGTGCCTGATAGCCATGGCAGTTGTTAGCTAGAGATAGGAGTACTACCATAATACCAATGGGCATCAAGTGAGGGAGGGGACCAGTAGACTACCAGGGAGAGTTATTATTTATTCATCATACCAGTATACCATGATGTGCATGACCACAATTGAGTGACACCCAAAAGGGTGACTCAGTCACGGGGCATGGCACAGTGGCTACCAGGCAGCTACAGCAACAGGATGGGGTGGGTTGACGACCTTATTGACGAAAGTCACTACAGGTATGTGCGGGGGTGGGAGCAAGCACGCTACAGGTATGTGCACGGGGTGGAAGCAAGCATGCTCAGTGAGGGGTGAGAGGTGATTTGAGGGGTGGCGCTGTGGTAGGCTGCCGAGCTGGCCCCATGGTGTAGTGGGTCGGCTCACGGCTTTGTTTTCTAGGGTGCTGGGTTCAGGTCCGGGCACAGGTTCATTTTTGTTGCACCCAGCCCAAATTTTTTTTATGCACCCCCCCAGAGTTGAGAATCCTTAAGTAGGTGCGGAGAGTCACAACCTGCATAAAATAAAAAAACAAGTCCCTGGTGCCTTTTTGTTGTGCGCCGGGGAGTTAGATCACCAAAATTAATTTGCAGTGCTCTGATTCACCGTAACGACGATCGCCGTTATCACATAAAACCATGATACCGATGGGGATCAAAGTAGAAGGGGGATATGAGAGATTTTATTTTTTTATTTTACATACACAAGACACCACAGACTGCAACCATTGCATGCGTTTGTAAAGGTAGGGTTTTGAAAATATTAAACAGGATCGTGAAAGCAGCCTGTTAGTGCTTCAGAAACTTGTACAATATACCACTGTTCATGCTATGCATTCATTTGCAAAGGCACGGAGTGTATGTTAACACTGTTGGATTTGCACTGTGCTAAGTGTGCCTCTGAATATAGCAGCAACTGTACTACCAGGCTGTTGGCCTCACTGATTGAATTTAGTGCATTGCTAATCCTGAGTCTGATCAACCTCATTCAGTTCCACCAAGATGCTCAAGTTTAGTAGGGTTGCTTGAATTTAACACCCCTTGTAACTGTTACAGCTACTGTTTTGTGTACTCTGTGGTCCCTCTTACAGAGTATTATAGTTTTGGTTTACAAAACTGCAGTACAAAAAGCAAGAATGTTATTAGAATAGCTACATCACATGACCACATGGTAATATTTGTCTTACTCCACAGCTGCAGTAAACTTAGTATTTGTTTTTTAAACCTATAAAACATTTCATGAAAGACATTTTGTCCATCTAGATGAGTCATTTTATAATTGCAATAACCCACTCCAGTGTCTGTAGCAAGACAAGCCTTGCTGCACTTACCAGGTGACTGAAAGTACTTACCTGCTCCTCACACCTTTCAAGACAAGTGGCATATGTAGTACAATACTGCACACCTTGTTGTGGGTTATTGTTGATGTGGGTTATTTATGTTTTCTTTCTGGAGTTGTTAACTTTGCATTGTCTGTGTCACATTACCTTGTATGTGTTTGATTTTTATGAGCCAAGGAAAGAGAACAAGGGAACATGGGTTAAAACACTTATGGAGGTACTGTAGGTTTGAATAGAATTCTGTAAGCATCACTTCAATCAGAGGGGGGCAGGTCTGTGGGCTAGGTTAAACCAGAAGGCAAAACAAATTTAATTAAGCAATAAAGCAGGCCAGGGAGTGTGTGTCATGCTGGGATAATGCTGTGCCTCAGGAGGGTCATGACAGATAAGGCCACAGGCCGAGTATCTTCAACCACTCAAAATGTGACGTTATCCCAGTGACACACACACTGAAGTGCCTTACTACAATTACAAAATGGATCCATTTATGTATTTACAGTTGTAAGTAGACTGTTTTCACCTGTGACATTTTTCTGGGATACATTACAGGTGAAGCATGCTTTCCACTAATCAGCTTCCAGCATTTCTTATATCCATTTTTATAATTGGGTGCTTTCTAACTTTAAACTGGATCATCTCCTACAGTGCAATACGATCACACCATACAGTATGCAGGAGATCAGGGGAACTGATTGATGGATTATTTTTGTTTTTCTGTCCTTTGAAATCCCAATACACTTTTCTGCACTCTGGCAGCCTGGTGGTGCTATTTCAGAACTACACTGCCAATTGCAGACTGTGCCTGAAAATAAGCATCTTTATGCCTAAGTGCACTTATCTGGTGAACAAAAACAGATAAACATTTGGGGGACTCGGGTTCAAGATACTGTAAGATCAGGGCTCCAAGGACCTGGCCTTTAGTGACTTATGACTCAGAAATAAAACACCCAGCCTTAATTTGGGAGGATAAACCAAGAACTGGTTAAAGTCAGAAAAATAACCCACAGCACTCAACTGCCATAATATTCTGTTTCATCCTTTTCATGAATACTTCTGGGAAAATAATTTTGTTGTGTTTTTCTAACAGACAGAAAAAGTGACTAAGATTGGTTTCTAGAAATGTACCAACTGTTATTTCACAAGAGCAAAAAATACCTTTGGTATCAATTACAGAGGCCTACAAAATGGGTATGGGTACAAACACAAACGAAGGAAAAAGGAAATTCATATTTTTATGCAAAATAACAGTTGATAGGTGTACATAAACCCAAGTGCTACATATTCTCTCATTGTTACCAAGATAGTGTTTCGTAACAAAAACTGCTTTTCTTCTGACCGCTTGTAACCTCAAAGGGGAATGTCCAAATACAAAGAAATGTACCAGTATTGTTGCCAGTGGAAATCTGTTTCAATATAATCTGCCAAATCTGTAGTTCTTTTTTGGTGAGAAATACAACACATTTAGTTCCTCCTCCCCCCTTTATTGTCACTGCTGACATCCATTTTCTAAATCGCTGTCAGAGGAAATGATATCACATATGGGGAACAAAGTAATAAAATGCAGTACTGCTAGTCCTAGTAATTCCTGAGTTAGATTTCCTGATATCCATAGCTCCCAGTATCCTGTTTTGGTATTTTGTGCTTAAGACATTACCAGGCCCCAGCACTCTTGTAATCTCACAAATTTGTAAAGCCATGGTTTCTTGGAACTATATAGCACAGCATTTTGAAAAATGTTTAATGCTGCCACCAGTTTTCAAAACTTTTTGTGGTTCTGTTGCTTTCCATAATATATTGTGGCATTTCCATTTAGTGAACTTTTTTGTGCCATGTGGTTTGTAAAGTTTCTTTCTGCTGGTACCATTCTAAATAATTTTTGTGTCAATGCCATTTTTACATATTTGCTGTACAGGCTAGCTGTAGTTTTGTGTGCTATATTTATAGCATGCACTATTTTGCATCATTTACTCCATTGTTCTGTTACATATATTTTTGCAGTAATTCTGTTTTGCATACCTTTATGTGGTGGCACTATACTGTGCATTTTGTGGTGGCAGGCACTAAAAGTAATGCAAAATAGTGCTAGTGTAAAGAATGTTGCAAAAGAATGAAGTGAAATGACACCATGTGGTGGGAAGCACATTCCTCCCCAAGTTCAACAACCATCCTACACACACAGATGTGTGTTAGCAGGGTTGGCAGTAGAACAGCCAGCTGAGCTGGCAGCAGAAGCACAGGTCATCAGCTTAAAGGCCTTAAAGGGGAGATCACCCTTGCAGTGTGATCCAGCACAGTGGGTATCCCACAGACAGGGCAAGTAAAAGGAAAATAAAAACTTGTTTTTTTCTCCTCTGGTACCCTAGGGATGAGAACTTGTGGCAAACTTTAAGTGGTTGTGCTCATTGATGAGGTGTTCAAAAGACAACCAGCCCCTTAATAATTTAGTGATTGCACTGGGAGGATTTGGGAACTGAGAAAGTCATGCCCCATGGACAACGGGCAGCTGTAGATTTCATGCTGGAAAAACAGACTAAAAGGGTCTGTGTGCTGTATTTAGACCAGAAAGGTCAAAAGAGTCACTGGACGGAGAGATAAATGAGACTTAAAGGTGCCTAATGTGTAGTGTTTCTTTTTAGTTTGGCTTACATAAACCAATTTATTTTGTCTTAATGAGATAGTGTTCAAATGAAAGCTTTTTTTTTACCTTCAGAAGATTTTCTGTTGAGTGTTCCCAAGACTGTTCATACCAGTCATCTCTCCAATCACACACATCAAGACAAAAAAATTATTTTATTTTAAAAGGATAGCCCAACTAATATGTAAAGGCTAATTTTCCATGGGGTCTTGTATCTACCCATTTCCATAGCTAGGTGGACTGGAACACTAACAGGTTAAATGACTTGCTCAAGGTCACACAGTGAGTATTTGACTCTGCCTAGGTTTGAACCTATGAACTTCCAATTTCCAAGTTGGTACTCTAACCACTAAATCACACTGTCTTATGAAATCAAACAATTCTAAGTACAACAAATTCTACAAAATTGTATCAGTGCAAAAATGTGTAGAATAGCACTGGCACAAAAATAAGTTAGAGTGGTACTAGCAGAAAAATATTTTGCAAGCAAACAGCAGTTCACAAAGCAATGTCACAGTATAGTATGCCAAGTGAGAAAACCACAAAAGGTTTTAGAAACGTTCAACATTTAAAGTATAAAACAGTTTTCCTAATGGTGCAATATACAGTAGTTCCGTGAATAGTGACTTAGTGCCAGTGCCTGAAAATACCATCAGCAAACATTACTGAAAATGACACTGACAGCTGAGGGGATCAGGAAATCTCCATTAGAAATTACTGGCTGCAGTGCATTTGACCTCTTTTTTTCCCCAACAATGATGTCATTTCCTGTGCTAGTGATTTAGAAAATGGATGCCTGCAGCTATAAAGGGAGAGGGAATAAAATGTTACACAGTTCTGTTCCTAAAAGAGTTACAGAGTTGGCCAATAGCTAATTTGAAATAGATTTCCCTTGGCAACTATAGTGACATCTTTCTTTGTACATAGATGCTCCACTTTAAATTAACAACCTGTCAACAGTAAAATTCCACTTAGCATCTTGCAGCGTTGCTTTCTTTCATGCAATATGCAGCATTGTAAGTCAGACTAAAAACAATAATACTATACAGCATTGTGCTGACAACACACTACACTGAGAAGGCAGCTAACAGGTTATAAAAACATCTCACATATCAGCAGAGTGTTGTTGCCAGCTCCATGCTCATCACCTGTGACTTCTTTATATTAGTTTTGCCTAATAAAACATAACAATGCTGTTTAAGATTTAATAGGTATTTATATATGTGGATGCATAGTTATATACAATCTGTCATTTGTTCATTGGAACCAGCTGTGTTTTAAGACAAAACAAAGCCACAAATTTAAGTACCAAACAATTAACATAAGAATGGAGCCATTGAGGATTTTTCCTTCTCTTAAAACCAGAATTTCTCCCATATTCTTACAAGTATGTTATTAATTCTTTTGGCATGTAATGTCACAAGAGAAATACATTTATAGACTTGGCTGCCCCTTTTAACAAGTTCCAATAACTGCTTCCTAAACCTTGAGTTTTTTTATATCAATTACGTACAGTAAGCATTTAACTCAACCAAAGAAAACTACTGAGTCCAAGTAGGGTTATTTATGTCAAATGAGGAATACCCCCTGCCAAGAATGAAATGTGGATATAATTTTGTAACACCATTTTATAATTAAAGTCATAAGTGAGGTTTCTTGCTATTGTTTAAATATGTGTCATGATACATTTAGATCAGGAATAAAAGTAATGAGAGGTCTGTAAGTAACATATAAATGCAACAAAGATGGTTTAGAGCAAAATATCCATTGCAGAGGAGAAACATATGCAAACAATTTCAGAGAAATAATTGCACTTATTGTGTATGAGTCTCATTTGGAAAACGTAACCAATTAGACAGAAAATATTTTGTTCATCTAGGATTGAGGTTGATTTGTTATCATTTCTGTAAGACTTTGAATTGATTTTGTTTTCAGCAGAACATTCATAATTTGATACAATGAGTTTACCCAGGGCTGTCCAACTGTGACGCAATGTCCCATGTTCAGTGGGGTCCTACTTCTGCTCAGCTTTACAGTTGGAAGAACTGGTATGTTATTTCAGTTGTGGTGCAGCTCGTTGTCATGACAAATAAAAACATGAGCTGCAAAAAGTCAAGGAATAATTAAATATGCATGTGGTGTTATTTAGGAAAATAATTAAAAAATATGAGTACAAGAATTAGAAAGGCAATATCGTGTTACATCTAACATTACTCATGGAATTTTGTTTTATTAACATCCACAAATGATAAAACAGAAAGCAGCATTTTATTTCTATTTCATCCTTTTGTCTCCTCTCATGTCTCCTGCCATAGGAATCAGGGTCACCACAGTGCTTACCTTCACAGTCAATGCCAATGCACTCCTTGTTCGGCCAGCAGGGGATGCATGACTGGTGGGTGGCTGGTCTCCACTGTCCCTGAGAGCTGATTGCCTCACCTTCATGTTGCACTTGGCTCCCAGCTTGCTACAGTGTGGGATTCTGAGACTTGTACGTGCACCTTGGTCTCCCTAGGTGGCAGTGCAGTGTGCTGTAGCTTCACCATTGAACTGCCCCTAAAAATAACATTCTTAAAGTGAGTTAGTGGTTTGTGAACAACTTTAAGAAACATGGGCCCTCATATTCAGAAGTTTAACTCCTTTGGTCCCTTAGCTGCCATGTGGCGTCGGAACCATCCATTGCTGAACCTGACCCAAAATGGCCACCAGAAGAGAATGAGTTAATGTGGTGCTAACAGGAAAGGTGCAACACTACATTTTGTTTGTTTTATTTTGTTTCCAATTGTTTAACCTGGATGGCACACCAAGCTGAAAGCTTGTTTACAGGTGCGACCTGGGAGCACGGGGAAGTAAAGTGACTTGCTCAGGGTCACACAGTATGCAAGTGGGGGATGTAGTATTCAAACCCTGGTCTCCAGATTTGCAGCTCTGTAGATGTAGCTTGTCCAAATGTGGCTGGAGTCATAATTAAAGGGCCCTGTAGCAAGGCACAAAGTGGCTGGCACAATCCCACTATGAACACCCCTGCTCTCATGCAAATAAGGGAAACTGCTTGCATACAGGATGCAGTGGTATATTGAGAGGATTTTGGAAGTGCTAAAAGGTGGCTAATTCAGTTCTTTTTAATGCTTCCAAAACCCTACTCCTAAAAACACACACAGCAGTGTGCTATTTCCTCAACATGCAGCACTGCTGCCCATCAGTGCAATAAACAATGTTCCCCCTCCCAACGTAATCCCTACTGTAGTAATGTAGATATCTCTGGTAGTCTGGAGGTAACCCCCCCCCCAATCTCCATTGTAGGACTTAACTGCATAGACAGCTGAAATGAAATCCAGATCCACTCACCCCTCCCCCAGAGGCTGAAAGACCCAAGGGGTTGAAATGTGGTGGGAAGGGGAATGGGGAAAGAAGCTATTTATGGATATAAAACAATGCCCTCTGGTAGTGACCACAAACCATTTTGCACCCTTGGAGGAGGTGCAGTTACCTGACTCCTTCAGGTGAGGCAGTGAGCCAGCACTGCCAAACACCAGGCAGAGAATGCAACACCCAGCATGGTAGTGGGAAATAAGGATGTAGACAGTAGACTACTTACAGTCGGAGACACTAGGGTAAGGGGTATGGAGAGGGTAGTATGTTGAGATGGGACAATGAGGGGGGTGGTCAGATACCTGCCAGGCATACTGGCCATGAAGGTTATGGGCAGGATATGGAGGATGATCGACAGGATAGTGGAGGTGCCACATGATCTTCTAAACTTGAGTACAAAAGATGTAGAAAACCAAAGTCTGGAGAAAGTTAAATCAAACTTCCAAAGGCTGGGTGGGGGTTGAAGGAGAAAGTAGTCTCACTGGCCTTTTCAGAGGTGCTGTCAGTGTGGGATAGAGGGAAGGGGAGAGAAGTGTGATGCAGGAAGAAACTCAGGCATCCAATTCCTGGCTAATGGGGTAGTGTCAGAAAAGGGGTGTAGATTTGTGGGAGACTGGGGAACATCTGTGATAGAAGGGTATTTAAGGGAGATGGCCTTCGTCTGATGAGGGAGCAATCTACTGCACTTGGGCAGAAGCTTAACATCTACATGGATTGTCATTGAAACTTAATGAGGGGGAGACAGATGCAAGACATTCTCTAGTGTGGGGCAGGAAGAACCTAGTAGGGACTCCCACAGAGATTAGAAAAGGCCAAGTAAATGGTAATGGTGGCAATGGCAGGAAACAGAAAGGAGCAAGAAAGGAAGGGGAGGGTGGGATCAAAACAATCCAGCTAGCAGGAGGAGAAATGGGAGAAGAAGGAAGGGAGTGGTGTGCAGTGACTGGGGAAATGGTAAGAGAAGAGGAAATAAGGTGGGAGCATGGACGACAGTCTGCCTAACAGGTAGAAGCCCGAATAACAAGATCAGTTAACTACAGATGTTGGTGGCAGAGATCAAGTTAGACATAGTAGCCATCATGGAGATGTGGGCCACTGGGAACACTGATTGGGATCTGACAGTTCCAGAGTACACCTAAAATAGGAGGGACAAGTGCAACAGTTGGGGGGGTACTAGCCATCTATATTGGGGTGGGAACAGAGGCTACAAAGGACAGACCATTAAGAAGGGGAGTGGAGTCAATCTGGGTACAGCTCAGAATGGCTGCTGAATAAAGGTTTTGACTAGGGTGGTCTATAAACTGCTGGGACAAAAGGAACAGGAAATATATGGAATTGGGGAGGAAATCAGGAGGGGGTAGCAAAAGGGGATGCGCTGCTAGTGGGGGACCAGAACCTTCTGATTTAGACTGAGATACCCCAGTGGCTAAGAGCACCAGAAATCAGTCACTGCAGGATACAATACAGCACTGCATACTGGTACAGCTGGTCAGCGATCCCACATGGCAGGACACCATTCTTGGCTTGGTACTTAGCAACTGAGAGGTGGTGGGGTGGCAGTTAGGGAACCATTGGGATCAAGAGACAGCAGTTTCTACAACTATCAGATAGGAGTCAGGCATCATGGTCACTGAAAAAAGGACCTAATACAAATAAGTTCTATTTAGAAATACAGTCATTTAAAGTTAAAAATTAAAGTTGTACATAGCAGCACCATCTCCACAAAATGCCATTTCACATATAACGTAGCTTTTCAAGGCCTTGAAAAAGTATACATTATACACAAAATGTTGGCACTTTGTGGAGAGGGTGCTGCTATGTACAACTTTTATTTTTAATTTTAAATAAATGTTTATTTTTAAATAGAACTTTTCATATTTTGTCCTTTTTCAGTGACTGTGATGCCCGTGATGCCCAACTCCTGTCTGATAGTTATAGTAGTTGGATGACATTGGGGCTCCGGTTGGAGTTTATGTTGCCACCTTCTCCAAAATAGCTTTGCAGGAATATTGGTCTCTCCTGGAGGGCAGTGGTTCTGGACCTCAGATTAGCTGATTTTTATCATATATAGGAAAACGTCAGGGAAAACATGGTGAGTATATACTACATTGAGGGAGCAGAGGAAATGTGGGGAGTGACAAAGGATCAATTCTGGAGGTGACCAACTCATGTGCAAGAAAAATCACCAAAAGAAACAAGCACAAAAAGCCAATCTGGTGCTCACAGGAAGTAAGGGAGGCTTTAACAGACCTTCAAAAGATCTTGTAAAAGGGCAGTAAGGGGGAAGAAAAATGGGAGGAACACCAGACCAGGCTAAAAGAGGCAAATGTGGTGGTCAGGAGGGCAAAGACAGACATGGACCTGTGGATTGCTAAGGGTGTGAAAAGAAGGGAAACATAATCTTTAGATACATTTGTGAGAATAGGAAAGCTGGAAAGGGTTGTCAGGCTAGCTGGGGTGGGTAGTGGAAAATGATGAGAAGAAGACGAACGTCCAAACAATTTATTCATGGTGGACAGCGATGGGCCTCTGCTGGGGAAAATAATCAAGGCAGTCACATGGGGGGGGGGCAGGAAATTGGGAAGGTAGTAATCATGGCCGAATGGGTGAATGGATAAAGCTCCAAACCCAGATGGCGTGAACCCAAGGCTACTTAGGGAACTGGCTTCAGAACTGGTGAAAACCTTGACCCAGCTGTTTAATGGCTCCCTGGTGTCTGGCCTGGAGTATTGCCAAGGGATTGGAGGTCTGCAGACATAGCCATATTCCAAGGGGACAGTCAGAGGGGACCTAGGTAACTACAGGGCAGTCAGTCTTACCTCCACTGCACAGCAGCTCCATTGCGAGCAGCATAGGTTAGTGTCGGAGAGGTCATGCTAGATCAACCTGATATTGTTTTTTGACTGGATCTTTAGTATGATAGATAGAGGGCAGGTGGTAGATTTGCTCTACTTTAATTTCAGAAAAGTCTTTGATTCAGTACCACAAAGAACGCTGCTGAAAAAACCTGAGGATTTAGCAGAACAGAAGGGTTTAATCAGGTGGGTGGGTGGGAAACTGGCTGGAGGGAAGGCAACAGAATGTGGTAGTAAATGGACCAAAGTGAAGGATGAGGGTTATGAATGGGACACTGTAGGGATCAGTCCTGTGGCCTATTCTATTCAATATGTTCATTAGGGACATAGGTTAAAGTATCCA
Source organism: Neoceratodus forsteri (assembly GCA_016271365.2). Classification (NCBI taxonomy): domain Eukaryota; kingdom Metazoa; phylum Chordata; order Ceratodontiformes; family Ceratodontidae; genus Neoceratodus; species Neoceratodus forsteri. Next base: position 1,650,521,517 of record CM057450.1, read on the forward strand.
GGGAAAGATATGTCTCTTTGTTGATTCACAAAGCTTTTTGAGAGGGTGGACAGTGTGGAAGGGATTAGGAACTTCTAAAAGACCTGGAAAAACTGGATCAAATATTTGGCAGTTGAGGTTTATCACCAAGAAGTGCAAGATTATGCATCTAGGGAAATGAACCCATGCATGCAGTATTGGATGAGGGAGGCTGGGTTGGTCCAAGAGGAGTGGGATCTGGGTGTCATAAACAGTGACTCCCTCAAGCAAACCAGCCAGTGCAATAAGGCCTACAATAAGGCATTAGGTATGCTGGGGTGTATCTGGAGAGGGTTTTATGGCAGAAGTACGATACTGCCCCACACAGATCACTTGTGAGGCCTCACCTGGAATACTGTTCCCGGCTCTGGAACCCCCACCTGAGAAGGAACATATTCAGGCTGGAGTCAGTACAGAGAAGGGTCACTAAAATATCCAGGGCCAACAGGGCAAATCCTATGATGAACAGCTGGAGGCCCTGAGCACGTACTCGCTGGAGGCCAGGCATGGGAGGGGGACACACTACAGACATAACAATTTCTAAGAGGTACTGTATAAATAGTCAATAGTGAAGACCTGTTTGTTAGAAATAGGAATGCAGTCACAAGAGGGCACAATTGGAGGTTAGTGCAGGGTGTATTTATGAGGGATATGAGGAGGTTCTACTTCACTGAGAGTTTGGTGGAGTCATCGAAGAAACTGCCAGCAGAAGTGGTGGGGACAGCTACCCTTAATGGGTTCAAACATGGCTTTGACAGAGCAAGAGGAATCATAATTCAACTAGGGGGAATGAGGGGAGGATGTGGTTGGGGGTGCCGAGAGGGACAACCATCCAGGACACTAGGTGTAGTGTTGAGATAGTATAATATGGACAGACTCAATGGACCACCGGTTCCTTTACGTCAACAGTCTGTTTCTGTGTAACACTGTTTCCCTGACCCACCCACTCAGAATTGCCTGTCAGTGGCAACCACCCTCCTGTTCCCCCACAAAACAAGACATAGCCCCCTCACTCCACCCACACAACACCCACCACCCTCCTTCTGGCAGCCAAACAACTGAAAGAAGTCCGGTGGTGGCAAACAGAGAGGAGGACGATGACTGGTACAGACCCTCCTCTACGTACTAGGTTAGAAAAAAACACTTTGTTCTGACGGGAACAATGCCGACAGTCGGCATTTTTCCAGTCACTGTCGGGAATGTCGACAACTATGTTGTCGATATCCTGACATGGAACCACTCCCGGCACATGTAGTCATAATCCCCCTTCCCCCAACCCGAAGTTTGTGTTTTTTTTGTTTTTACAGCCCAACAGAAATTCCTCACACCCCCAAGTTTCTGCTTTTCTCCAAGGTCATTCCCCCCCTAGGAGTTGGTTATATAAATAACAGGGGTGCAGTGGGCAGAGCCCTCTGCATCAATGGGTGCAGGGGGCATAGTTCCCTGCAAAATAAAAGTGTATATTTTGTGTTTTGGGGAATGGTAGTGGTCATCGGTGTGGTGTATAACCACTACTATGGGCGTTGTTTTGTGTCATAGTATTTTGTCCTGGTGCTGTTGTTTACAGCACTGTTTCTACTGCGCCATTCTTGATGGCACATTTATTGTTGGCGCTGTTCTGACTTAGTGCCCCTCCTCTCATCTTCTCAGCTGGCACTGTCTGAATAAGTAGGGGTGAGCATGCATGTACTATAAAAAATAGCTGTCTCTAAGCATATGCTCAGTCTCATTTATTCAGATGGGGTGGGCTGAAGTGGAGAGAAGAGGGTCTGTGCCGGTCACCTTATTCCTGTCAGCCTGCTACCATTTGATTTTAGGTGGCTTGGATGCCAGACAGGGATGGAGGTTGGTGAGTGATGATTAGATGGGGAAGGGGGGCATGTTTTGTTTTGCAGAGCAGAGGGGGAAGGTAGGTGCCACTGGTCGGAAATGCTGGGTGGGTGGGCCAGGAGTTCTTAGTCATCCAATAGGGATCAAAGCAGGAGGCGGGTACCACTTGACTACCAGAGTTATCTACAGTACATTAATGCATTGAAGCATATAATGTGTCATCAGAAAAGAACTGCATGGCCCATCCCATCTGCCCAGATGGTCCCTGCCTAGTTTGTCTCTGTAGACCCTAACTGGTTTATGGCAAGCCTCTCTCCTTCCTGCCCATTTACTGATATTGCCCAGTGTTCATTCCATGCATGGCTTGAAGCTCCTTACTGCCTTCACCACCACTACTTCTGCAGGCAGTCTGTTCCACATGTCCCCCACTCTTTCAGTAAAGTAGTACTTCCTCACATCCCTCTTAAACTGCCCTCCCAATTTGACTGCATGTCCCGAGGTCCTGGTGCTCTTTCTCATTTGAAAGAGACTCCCTCCTGCATCCTGTTCAACCCCATGAGGTACTTGTAGGTTTCTACCATGTCTGCTCTCGCTTTTCTGTCTTCCAGTGTACATGTTGAGATCCCTCAATCTCTCCTCACTTGGCTTTTGGTGCAACCTCTGCACCATTTTAGCTGTCCTTCTCTGGACTGCCTCCACCTTGTCTATGTCTTTTCTGAGGTGTGACCTCCAAAACTGGACACAATACTTTAGATGAGGTCTTACCAGCAAGCAATACAGTGGCAACACCATCGGCCTCCTCCTGCTGGAGATACCCCTCCCTATGCATCCCAGCATCCCACTGGCCCTACCCACTGTTCTGTATTGCTCCACATTGTCAATGGGGAGTTAATACATATGGATATTGAGCTCACCCACTAGCATTGTGGTATAGCCCAAAGCTGTCAAACAGCGTAGAACCCAGAGCACATGAGGATTCTGAAAGCATCAGTTACTCATTCTTTGCTGTACCACTGAGGGTTAGACTGCATAGATAGAGCTCTCTCAGAAAAGCATTGATTTCTGAAATATGTTTGTTCCCTTTTGGCTAGGATTGTGTAATCAGGAAGCAGGTTGGTGTGACCTGGTGACAGGGAGCACCCTCAAATTTAGAAATCATGCCTGATAATCTGTGGCTTTCAAATTAACTAACCTGCTAATACTTTTCGGTGCCTACAGTGCACGAGTTGAGGGCCACTTGTCTTTTTTCATAGGGTGTGCAACAGAGGTTTCTGGTGCCTCAGATAGGTTCACTTTATTCATTGAGGGAGCACTGTTAGTCAGTTATATTTTGGGGGACCTGTATGTTATTATTAATTCTTGCTTTCTCCTTCTCTCCCTAATGTTTTCTGGCAATGGACCCTCTCTCCCATTATGTTGGATGGGGTAGTGATGACTGTGGTCATATACAATCTTGAAGTCTCTGTGTTAATGAAGTCTGAGAAGTGACTGTGGTCATTAGTGAAATCTGCTGTAACTGAGCAAAGGACAAGTGCAGTACACTGAGGGATTGTTCACTTTGATTCACTTTGCATTTTAGAGACAGCAGAAGGCAAGAAACCCATATAAGTTGCCCGTTGTTTAGTTATACTGATTTTCGAATCCCTTCTCTGCCAAGTATTTATCCAATCTATTTTTATAATCAGCAAAATGATTGCTTTTCACAACCTCCAAGGCAGACTGTTCCAAATGCCTACTATCTGTTGTGTATAGTACTTCTTATGCGTCTCCATTTTAAAATTATTAGACTGGATTTGATTTTCATCCACTCTTAAACTTTGTTGTGTTCTGTAATCCACCTTTACTAAGAGTCACCACCCCTCACACTCCATTCACCCCTCCTTTCCATCTGTCCCCCCTTAATTCCTTGTCATATATCACAGTCCTATACCCCTGTTATACAAACCCCCCAGTGCCGCCCTCCTGCCCTCTTCATAAGACCCATAGTTTATCCGTTCCACAGTATAGGCCCCCACCATCTTCCTCCTCCCCCACCAGCCAGGCACATCACTTTCCACTCCCCTTCCCCTCACCCTTATTACCACTACACCTGAATTTAATGTATAGTGTCATTAGGATGTATCCTTAGACTGTGTGTATACTGAATATTCTATGTAGTATCCTAGAGTGTGTGTATATTGAATATTTTTTATGTATCTATGTAAATTGAACCTTGACCTTACCAGGTCCATCTTGCAAATGAGCTGTGCTCAACGATGTTCACCTGGATAAATAAAGATTTGATTGATTGATTTCAAATTCAATCCTTCCATGATATCCTCCTTGTTAGCAATTGTATATGTCATCAAAAAATCATCCCTTTTATTGTTATTGTGCAGTGTTTAATCTGAGGACTTTCAATCGTTCCTCATATGATGTATCATCTAACCCTTTGATGGATCTTGTTGCCTTCCTCTGTATATGCTCTGTTTTATTTCTATCGGTATTATTTAATGTTCCCCAAAACTGTGAGCAGTAATCTAGTTGTGGTCTAACATACGCATTATACAATGGCAGTCACAATCCCTTGGATTTGCTTACAAAATTACTATTGATAGTGTTTATCAAATACAGTAATTGTTTTTTCTAAACACTTCTGAACATTGGCTGCACATCTTGAGATCATTAGTTACTATGATCCCCAAGTCCCTCTAATTAGATGTTTCCTCTAGTAATTCCTTATGTACTGTAGATAATATTTATAATTAGGATTTGCTTTTCCAAAATGTACAGTATAACCTTATGTTGAAAGTCATTCCCCACTTCACAGCCCATAGTATGAGTTAGTCCAAGTCCTTGTGCAATTTTTTATCATTTACAACAGTAATTTACAACAGTATCAACTCTCTCTTAACTTGGTGTCATCTGCGAGGATACTATAGCAAGTTGTTAATTCCATCCTGATGTCTGAAATGTACAACTTGAATAAAACAGGACCTAGCATCGAACCCTGTGGCACACCACTGGTCACCTTAATAGATGGTGATTCATATTCATGCAATCTAACCCTTTTTCCCTTTTATAAAGTCAATTTTTAGTCCAGTTTATTAGTTTGTGATGAATGTTGAACTTAGTTGATTTATTTATTAACTTTGTGTGTGGTACCACATCAAAGGCTTTCTTAAAATCAAGGTATATGACATCAGATGGTAAACCGTTGTCAAGGTTACAGCTTATTCTTTGGTAGAAATATAATAGATTAGTTGTTCATGATTTTCCTTCAGTGAAGCCGTGCTGATGCCTATCCTTTAAGCTGAGTTGTTCTTCCTGCATAATTAACCTGTCTTTAATGAAGCTTTCCATTATCTTTCCTAATATGCTGGTCAAGCTGATGGGTCTTTAGTTCTGTGGGTTGCTTTTAAGCCCTTTTTATACCTATATAGGGACACTACCACACTGCTCCAGTCCTCTGGTACCTCGCTCAGGTCTAGTGACCTGTTAACTATATACTGTAAGTAAAGGGTGCAGTTAACCCATATGCCATTTCTTTGAGAAATCTTGGACCCAAGTCATCTGGTCCAGGTGAATTTGGGGTTTCTAACAAAAGAAGCCTGTCTAATACCTCAGATTGTTTAATTTCCCCTAGAATATTATTATCACCTGCTTCCCTATTTATGCTGTGCATCACTTCAGAATTCTGGAAAAAACTACCAAAATAATCATTAAATATCTCAGCCATTTTAGCTTTATCAAATATTTCATTTCCTTCGTACTTAAGTGGTCCTACTGCTAACAACTTATTATTTAGGGAGTTTATGTAACTGTACAAAAGCTTTGGATTTGTTTTATTCTTAGTAAGTCTCTCCTTGTATGATTTCTTAGATTTTCTTATTTCTCGTTTACACGCTTTTGTAGTATGTCTGTACCTAGCTATGTTCGATTCTGTAGGGTAATTCTTCATTGCTTTATAATATCCCTTTTTTTTCTATTAGTTTCTGTACATTAGGAGTGAAACAAGGTGGAACCTTCCCTCTCTTGTTATACACTCTTTTTGGGGAGATATAATTATCTCTCAATTCATGGAGTTTGTGTTGCAGTATAATCCAGGCCTTTTTAGCATCCTTTCCACCTATTTCACTGTTTCAATCCCATTTTTTCATACTGAATTTAATACTTTCATAGTCTCCCTTGTTGTAATCATATCTCTCCATCACCCTATTGTTGCAAATGATACTTCTAGTTACTCTAAACAGTATCATGTTCTGGTCACTATTTGAAAACGGGTCTTGTATTTCATATTGACAACTATAATAAAAAATTGTGAGAATCAGATCCAACACATTCTCACATCTTGTTGATTTATGTACAGTATGTGTTGAGTTAAACTACACTCATTTATCATTTCCAGGAAACCATTGCTATGTTGGTGGTAGTTGTATTGATTACCCAATTTATTTCAGGCACATTAAAGTCTCTCATAATTAAATATCCTTATTTTCACAAGCTTCATCGAAGATATCAGAATAAAGATTAATGGTCTTTGTATTCTTCTTGTCTAGTGGAATGTAACAGTTCCCTATTATAATGTGTTTACTTTTTATATTGTTTATGTTAATCCAAATAGTTTCAGTCTGACTACCTTTTCTGGGTTCCCATTCGGTAGGCTGGAGTGTCTCCTTATAATAAATGGCAACCCTCCACCCCTCTTATTCTCTCTTTTTTACTGAATAACTGGTACACCTCAATTTTTCTGATCCTTTCCTCCCTGTTACTCCACTATGTTTCCTTTACTGCTATAATGTCATGATCCAACTCATGCACTCTAAGTCTGAGTTCATCTATTTTATTGGTCAGCCTTCTTGCATTTAAAGCTATGACAATTATTTTCTTAGCTTTCCTATGACCATTTCTTAATTTATGTTTGGATATAACATATATTTGGTCCTTCATTGACCCCGACACCCCTAGGTTCTAGTTTAAAAGTCTGTTCATAATTTTGTTTAACCTTTTTGCCAGCACCTGAGTCCCTGCCTTGTTCAGATACAACCCCTCTTTTGCACAAAGATACTCATGCTTTCCAAAATATTCCCAGTTTTGCAGAAAGTGAAAATCCTTAGCAAATGTTCTGTCATCTAGCCACTTATTTACTTCTATTATTTAGCGGTCCTTTTTCTTTGAGTCCCTTGGTACTACTAACATACGAACATACGAAATTGCCAGCAGATAAAGGCCTTATGGTCTATCAAGTCTGCTTGATTGTGCAGCTAGCAGACCTTATTCGGCAGCTGCCCCTCCCCCCTCCTATGACCCTCCCCCTTACTCTGACCCAGCCCCTTTTGAAACTGACCACTGTTTTACAGGATACCACTTCCACAGGCAATGTGTTCCACCCAGACACCACCCTCTCCCTAAAAAAGTGTCTTCTCATTTTCCTCCAGAACCTTCCCCCCTCCAATCTCAGATCATGGCCTCAAATGCTCCCCCCCCTTAACTTGAAAAGCCCCTCCGTGCCTGACTTGTTTATTGCTTTCATGTACTTGAAGGTTTCAATCATATCTCCCATATCTCACCTCTCCTCCAGGGAGTACATGTTCAATTCCCACAGCCTGCTCTCGTAAGGTATGTCCACCAGCCCCTGGATCATTCTTGTAGCCCTGCACTGCACCCCCTCCAGTAACTTAATGTCCTTTTTCAGGTACAGGCACCAGTACTGCATTCAGTGCTCCAGGTGTGGCCCAACCAGTGACCTATATAGCAGTAGGATCACCTCACCCCTCCTGGAGGATATACCCCTGGCAATACAACCCAGCATCCTGTTTGCCTTTGCAGCTGCCTTCCTACATTGTGCTGAGTTATTCATTGAGCCCATAATGATCACTCCCAAAGCCTTTTCTTCTGCTGTCATGGCTAGCTGACCCCCCCCCCAACACCAACTGGTAGCTCCTCCTTGTGTTTTTTTGCACCGAAATGTAGCACCTTGCACTTTTTGGCACTGAACCCCAGCTGCCAAGTGTCTGACCAGGTCTCCAGTTTTGACAGATCATCTTGCAACCCCTGCCACCCTCCTAAGTCATCCACTACTGCTCCCATCTTGGTGTCATCTGCAAACAGACTGATCTTGCTTTTGCTGCCTATCAAGATGTCTGTTATGAATATCCTAAACAACACTGGCCCCAGCACCAAGCCCTGTGGTACCCCACTTGTCAATGCCCACGGAGATGAGAGCTCCACTCCCACCACCACCATCTGCTATCTCCCTTGCAGCCAGTTCACTACCCATCCCATCATCTTCACCCATGCCCCTGTGCCTTCTAGCTAACTTCCTAGTATCCCATGTGGCACCAAAGTGAATGCCTTACAGGTACAGGACATCTACTGCATGGCCCATGTCTAATTGCCTAGTTACCCAGCCATAGTAAACCACCAGGTTGGTCTGGCAGGATCTGCCTGAGACAAACCCATGCTGTCTACTGTCCTGCAGTCCATTAGTCTCTAGAAGGGAAAACAGCCTCTCCTTCAGGATTGTCTCCATCGGCTTCCCCATGATGGATGTGAGGCTTACCGGTCTATAGTTGCTTGGTTCATCCTTGGGACTGCCCTTGAGGAGGGGTACCATGTGAGCCATCCTCCAGTCCTGAGGTACACTTCCTGAGTCCAAGGAGGCATTGAACAGGTCTGCCAAGGGCTCCACCAGGACTTCTGCCAGCTCATTCAGCACCCTGAGGTGTATGCCATCTGGCCCTGGCGCCTTGTCCACATTCAGTGTCCTCAAGCCCTCCAGCATTCTGCTCACTGATTTCCCCATCTGTCACCTCCCCCCCTTGCCTGCCCTCCCAACCCCCTTGGGTACAGCCCCTCCTTTCTCCTTAGTAAATATTGATCAGAAGTATTCGTTTAGTGCTTTTACCTTTTCTGCCCCTGTTTCCACCCATCCCTCTTAATCCTTCTGATATGGTCCATACAACTCCTTTTCTCCCTGATGTACCTGAAGAAGTCCTTCTCCCCTCCTTAATGCCCTATGCCAGCCTGAGCTCTCTAGATGCCTTGGCTGTCCTGACTGACCTTGTCACCTCCTTTTGACTCCTTCAGGTAATCCTCATTGTCCTCCCCCTCCCTGTTTTTTTGAACCTCCTAATGGCAGCTCTTTTCTTCCTTACTTTTCCCATGACCTCCTTGCTCACCCAGCTAGGTTTCTTAGCCCTAGCTTTCCTACTCCGTACCCTGGTACAGGTTCTGGTTGTGATTCTATCCCCAGTTTGATGACCTCCCACTTCTGGTTGGTGTCCACATTAGGACAGATTCTGGCCAGATACCTCCTTACTATTTCCGCCATCCTCTCGAAGTTGGCCCCTCTGAAGTCTAACACCCTTGTACAAGTTTCTACTCCCTCCTTGCCCATATTTATTGTGAACAACACTAAGTGGTGGTCACTTCCCGCCAGCAGTTCCTCCATCCACAGCTCCCTCATAAACTCCCCATTGGCCAGCATGAGGTCTACGGTGTTCCCTAACCTGGTTGGCTCACTGACCATTTGCAACAGGAAGATGTCCTGGAAGGCATCCAGAAGTACCTGCTCTCTTCTATTCGTGGTGGCTTGGGTAGCCTAATCCACTCCCAGCAGGTTGAAGTCATCCACAATCACCGTGCTACCCTTTCTACAGGTCCTTCTAATCTGTCCCACTAGTTCCCTGTCTAACTCCTCTGTCTGAGAGGGTGGCCTGTACACTACTCCCATCCTGTGAATCCTATTTCTGGAGTCTTGGAGCTACATCCATAATGACTCCGTACTGCCCTCCTCCCTGACACACCTTAGTCCTTCTCTCACATACAGCACTGCCACACCCCCTTTCCCTTTTACCCTAGCCCTGTGAAATATCCTATACCCTGGTACTGCCAGATCCCAGTCATGGTACTGGGTGGCCCATGTTTCGGTGATGGCCGCCATGTCCACCCCCCCATCTGCCATGACAGCCTGTAACTCTGATGTTTTGTCACCAGGCTTCTAGCGTTCAAGGTTACCACCTTCCACCCCATTTCCTTCACCGCACTCCCTACCTGCTCTCCCTTTCTAGCATCCCCTCTAGAACTCTCCCTTGGTCCCTTGATTGTGTTATGGGGAGTAAGCTCATTCAGCTTCCCCTCCTGTGGATCCTGTATGACTCCTGCCCACCTGCCACCCCCAGTTGCTAGTTTAAATTATTTTCTTTTGCTATGTTTTCTCACAGTCTCTGTTTCAATACCCTCCTTCCCTCCTCACTTAAATGTAGCCTATCCTTAACGTAGAGATCACTGCCCTCCCAGGTCCTTCCCCACTCCCCCACCAGCCCATACCCTCTGGGCTGACACCAGTTTTTAAGTCACGTGTTAAACTCCTCTATCCTCAGTTTCCTTGCAGTGCTCACCTTAGGTACTGGAAGTACTTCAGAGAAAGCTACTGCTCTTCCTGCCTCCTCACACATTAGCTCCAGCTCCTCAGACCTCCTCTGAACAACATCTACCATATTTCCCACCAGGTCATTTGTTCCCAAAAGCAGAACTATAAGAGGTTTCTCCCTACCCCTTCTAGCATACTTCAGAACAGACTGACCCACCCTTTCCACTGTCATTCCTGGCATGGCTTCCACCCATATGCCACTACGCCTCTCCCCCTTGCTTCCCCATCTGAACTTTTTAAAATTGAATCTCCCAGCACTAAGATCCCACCCTCATTTTCATGTTCTGCTCTTCTTGGTCTCCCTTTATCCCATCCCCTTCCTCCCCACTCCTCCTCCTCCTCCTCTTCCAGCACAGCTGTTCCCCCTTCTGCCCCTGTTGTAGTGTCTCCAGTTCCTATCCCCACTCTGCTCTCCCTCCCCCCTTTTCCCACTGACTTTACCTCCCCTCCCCACCCCACAGGCCCCACCTGCCTCCTCCCCTTGATGCATCCCTACCCCTATCATCTCATGCCTCCACCCCCTCCTTCCCCCTTCCTCACAGCCCCCTTGCTTGACCCATCCCGCTTCCCATCTCCTCCTAACCCCTTGACCCCTCCTCCAGTTCCCTTCACCTCTGGTCTATCTTCAGCTCCTCCAATAAGCACTCCCCCCATCGCATCCCTCAATCCTGCCAGTACTGTGAACTGATTTTTCTATGTCCCTTCCCTACCACTTATTTCCTCCTTCCTTCTGCTAGCCACCCCACCGCTGTTGACCCTGCAACTGTTAGATCCCTCCTTCTGTCCTCTCTTCCATTCTTTCCCTTTTCTGCCTTCAGTTGTCCTCTGAACTGGATCCTCCTGTCTCATTACCCCATCTGCCACCCCTCTTGATTTGATTTGTCCACCCCCTCAATTACCCTCCTACCATCACCAGCTGTTGAGATGTTCACTGCAGCCTGCAGTCCCCTCCTTAGCTCTGTTTGTAAACAGCTGATCTCATGCCTAAGCTGCCTTAATTGCTTGCACACCAAACATCCCCCTACTCTCCATGAAAAAAATTGCCACTCCACAGTTATTGCAGTCTACCACCCTGCCTGTCTCTCTATTCGCCCACCAGCGTCCCCCCTCATTTTTAGCTGAAGGATGCCCATACTACCCCCCACGTCCCCTCCCATCCTCCTCTACAAGTTCTTTCCATGATTCCCCTGCTTTCCAATACCTTACCCTCTTGTAAAAGTTTGCCAGCCCACAAAGTTTGTCCTACCAACAAAAGCCGTCTGCCCCTTAAACACAACCAAAAGCAATTTGCCCTTTGAACCCTGATTACAATTCAATAGTACAGTAAATACTATCCAATAATCACTGTGCCAACCTTTTCAATACTGGGGTCCCCAGAATTGTCCTGATAACTACAAACAGTATAAGAAGAATTGGGAAACAATAATCACTGTGCCAAACATTTCAATACTGGGATTCTCAGAATTGCCCTGATGCAAAAAAAGGAAAACAGCACAGAAAGTAATGGGAAACAGATTACAGTCACTGCCCTCCCTCTGCTGAACTCTCTCCACCTCTTCTCCTCCCTTGTTTATGGTAGTGTCCCCTGGGCATAGCCCCAGATAGACCATTTAATAACTGGCAGAGGTGGGGGTGGGGGAGGTGAGAGAAATTTTGTCCCAAGTCCCGAAAAGTCCTGATTTGGGTCTCTGCTTTTATAGCAGAGGCTCAGTTTCAGACTTTGCTCCTTTTCTGTTGGCGCTTCCCGACTGGCTCCCCTGCTGGAATGGAGCCCAAGCTCAAAAAAGTGGCCACACTGCTTCAGCCACCTGTGGCTATGGCAGCCCAGGATCTCCACAGCTATGGCCACATAGGATCTCTGTGGTATGGCAGCCAGAACCCTGTGGCTAAGGCCACACAGGATCTTCGCAGTTGCAGCTGCACAGGATCTCCACAGCTATGGCCATCCAGTAACTCTGCAGCTATGGCCGCACAGGATCTCCATGGCTATGGCTGCCCAGTAACTCTGTGTTTTCAGCCGCACAGGATCTCCGCAGCTATGGCCACCCAGTAACTCTGTGGCTACAGTCACCAGGAACTCTGCAGCTATGACAGCCAATGAAATCACCAACTATGGCCACCCACAACCTTCTCCTGATTTGGGTCTCTGCTTTTATAGCAGAAGCTCAGTTTCAAACTATGAGTCTTTTCTGTTGGTGCTTCCCGGTTGGCTCCCTTGCTGGAATGGAGCTCAAGTTCAAAAAAGTGTGCCTTGCTGCTTCGGCTGCCCATGGTTATGGATGCCCAGGATTTCCGCAGCTGCAGCCACACAGGATCTCTGCAGCTATGGCTGCCCAGTAACTCCACAGCTATGGCCGCCAGGAACTCTGCGGCTATGGCAGCCAATGAAATCAGTGACTATGGCCACCCACAACCTCCTCCATCCCAAGTCCTGAAAAGTCCTGATTTGGGTTTCTGCTTTTATAACAAATGCTCAGTTTCAGACTTCGCACCTTTTCTGTTGGTACTTCCCGATTGGCTCCCCTGCTGGAATGGAGCTCAAGTTCAAAAAAGTGTGCCTCACTGCTTCAGCCACCTGCGGCTATGGATGCCCAGGATCTCCACGGCTATGGCTGCACAGGATCTCCTCAGGTACAGCCGCCAGGAACTCTGCAGCTACAGCAGCACAAGATCTCCGCAGCTATGGCCGCCCAGTAACTCTGTGGCTTCAGCTGCACAGGATCTCCATGGCTACTGCCGCCAATGAAATCAGTGGTTACAGCTGCCCACAACCTCCTCTGTCCCAAGTCCTGGCTGAAGTCCTTAGAAGACTACATTACATCACACAGTTTTTAATTTACATTCCAGTTCCATGAAATCTTCCTTGATTTTATCAAATGTTTTGAGTTCCTTGGTACTGGCTAATTTTATCAAATGTTTTGAGTTCCTTGGTACTGGCTAGTTTTATCAAATGTTTTGAGTTCCTTGGTACTGGCAGAAGTTCTGAGAAGACTACATTACATCACAGAGTTTTTAATTTACACCCCAGTTCCATGAAATCTTCCTTGATTTTATCAATTTTTTTTTTACTGATGTCATTTGTGCCCACGTGTATTGCTATTGTTTTGTTCCCATCTGTAGTACTATTTATTACCCCCTTCAAATTACTTAGTATGTCTCTAGTCTTTGCTCCAGGGAAACAGGACACCATACTTAGTTCTTTATTATCACAACATATTTCTCTGTCTGTGTACTTTATTATAGTGTCCCTAAGCACAATCTTTTGATTGTTGTTGTGCATATGTAAATTATCTGATTCAAGGGTATTGGATAAGTTACTGATCACTTGAGTGCTGGAAGCATTTTGTAAGAGGGTGGATCTAGTTGCTAGTGGTAACTCAGAGGATTTAGCTTCCTGGTTATAAATTTCAGCACTCCTACCCTTCCTTATCTTCCTATCATCCATTTTAAATTTTGTGTGTCTTCACCTTCCTCTTCCCATCCCCTTTTACCACCAAATGTATTTATAATGGACCCTCCATTGCTAATTTTATCGTGTGTGCCTTTCTTGTGTTCTTCTTTTCCATCCCCTACTGTTGTTGTATAAGGATTCATACTGCATCTCTTATCATATTGTCATCGAATGTTTCTAAAGCTCCCTTAATTTATACAATTCCTCTTTTAAACTGCATACCTCCCCTTCTCAACATGCCATTTTCATACAGTTCGGGCATTCCTCGTCATACAGAGTTATAATATTTCCTTTGTCCCTCATGTGCAGGTACTTACGTTTAGCACATAACAATCCCACTTTCCCATTTGTCAACTCAAAATATACATATTTTATGAATGATTCCACCAGCTTATGGTGATAGTATAAACTTTACGAGTGTTCTCCTTGTGGTCCCAATGAGCATTCCTGATGGGTGTTTGTTAGCGCCGTTAGGCGACAGCTACACAAACATGTTCTTCTTGACTGCCACTAGAGATGAATTTCCAGCACGAGTTACACACACCATTTTTAACCGCATGCTTCCCACAGGCACTGTCTCTCTCTAGAGCATTTACCATGGCTCCTGACATCGATCCATGCATTGTGACATCACATGTATAGGCATGATCTCATCACACAAGTGCATGCACCTGCTCAGCTCTGTGCATCCACCCAGCGCTGTAGCCGGGACAGAGGTAATCAACTCAGATCTTCCCTTTCCCTGCCTTGGAGTTGCAGCAATTGTATCAGCAAGCATAGCTTTCACAGGACAGGCCTTCTGCTTGTTTTTGTGTGGGAAGTAGAAATTGCTGAGACAAAATCAGTAACTCATTTCAGTGACTTGCAGGTGAGCTGTCTGTCTTCACCTAGAGGGACTTCTCTCTACTTGCTTTTCCAGCTTCTGGCTGCAACATAGAAAGCACAATAGAGAGTTTTTTTTAAAGTTTTTCTTCAGCATAGATAGGATAGGATTATATTAGTAATGACTGTGGTAATATAGAGAGGTTGACATTTTTCAGGCTATCTGGCCAGTGCGGATCAGTGGCACCATGGCTTGTTGGAGACCAGTAGTGTTTAAGAGATATAAGACCTGCAGGAGGATGATGAGACCCTCTCCTTTGGGGTCATATGGTCCCACTTGTGTAACACAATCGAGCATGTCTATTTCAGTCCCTCCTAGCCAAACCCCCAAGCTGGTGGGTGTACTTTTGGTACTGACTGGCAGTGGTAAGGCTGAGTTGTGCAAATCCTTTTTGCTACTCTTAAATGAGTTGCTGAGTTCTGATGTCACACAGAACATCCCCACCAACACACCCAAACCCAAGGCAGGGCCCCTCAGGTCAGGGGGGTCCATACAGGCATGTCCAGCTGTATCAGAGCAGAGTGATCCTGCTCACCCATATTTGCAGGTGACCCCTGCCCTTGATGACATGGAATTCCAAGATGAGGATGGAGGAGGGCATAGGGAAAATCCTTCCCAGATGGTGCTGGGACTGTCAGATAAAGAAGAGTAGCCCTCAGAGGAGAAGGGAGAATGGATGGAACCCAAGAAGAAATCTCTGATCACCCCCTTGTTTGGTGTGAAGTCACTGTCTTATCTTATAATAGAAGCATGAAGAACATTAAAGCTGAAGAAGGTTCAGGACATGAAGACCTTAGATGTGAATCATGTCCTGTCTGCTTCAGCCTCTGCTCTGAGGTGTTTCCCAAATTTCTACACTGTGATCAGATTATTGAACAGGAATGGGGTGGGCAGATAAGTGGAAGCAACTTCCTAGGTCAAGGCTGAGATGTTACCCATTCCTGGAGAAGAGCTCCAAAAACTGTGAGGTTCCTCTATTGGCAGACAAGCCTGTGTGCAATATTGCCAGGCACACGGCACAGGGTAAAAACCCCATATACAATAATAGTGTAACACATAATGCCAAAAGGCAAAAAAGGTTGGTCAATACACCGACTGGCACATAATGTCACCCACACAATGAAAACTTATAGGGTGACAGTGGAGATTCTTTGTTTTGCAGGTGGCTCCACTCCCACACCATTCAGACTTAATATAATCAACTCTGAGGGGGTGTAGACTTCAGGGACAGGGAGAAACTCTGGAGGGGAAAAATTTCTTTATTTAAAAAAAAATGTCAAGACCAGGAGACAGGGTACTGAACCATGGTCCTCAGGTCTCCTATGCTGCCATGGGTTGGTGCTTTAGTCACTTTATCACAGAAGCAGCTCAAGCAGCCACCACACCAACAGCAACTCGATCCTTTCCTCCTTTGAGTGGACAGCGACAGAAGTAGTGGTAATTCACTAATGCTATTCTACCCCATCAGTGTTTTTGGCATTTTCACAGCACAGTCAATACCATGCTGTAATAGCAATGCTCATATGACCTGGTACCCGGACACACAACCATTCCTATCAAAGGCACTGCGGCCCTGACACTAACTACAAGAGAGTAGATACTTCATGCAGAAGGGCATTTTCAGTGAATGGGGTATATGTTCAATTATGAACTGAGGATCGTAAATAGAGGAAACTGATTGACTGAGAGCTCTTTGAAGTTGTGATGATATCAGGCTACATCATCACGGCTTCAGAAAAGTTCCAGTGCCACCAGCCTTCTTGCTCTCTACTGTCTGAGAACTATTTTTTCAAGATGTACTCCTACACCACCCAAAAATTCATTCATAAAACTTTTTAAAACCTGTTTCTTTTATTTGTTTTTGTTTAAACAACTTGAAACTCAGTTCATAATAGCAATAAGTCACTCCAGGGTGTGGTATATCATGGGATATCATCACTTCTTGGGTGGTTGGATGTACTCGGCCGGCGGCCTCATGACGAACCACCCAAGGCATGATGATATCTCATGATATACCACACCCTGTCATGCCTTATTGCGTAAATGACATATGCTTCCTTTATTGTTTCCAGAGCATTAAACTCGTGGGTTGCAGCCTTGGGCAGCTTCATCCCACCAGAGTCAGAGGGGGGAAACATTTTGCAGCTTATCTCTATGGCTTATGCCTTTCTATGGGAGGCAACAGTGAACATTTTATGGATGTCAGCCTGATCCACTTATATTGTGGTGGTGTTAAAGAGTATATGGCTTCAACATTGGGTCATGGACCAGGGAACCAAGTCAAAGCTGTTTAGCATGTCCTTTGCTGGAGAATTGTTGTTTGGGCCTGAGCTGGTTGGTGTTCTGAAAGACATCCAGGACAAGAAAGGACAGCTACCAGTGTCCAGAAACCAACAGAAGGCAAACTCACCCTTGAGAGGATGTGGGTTTGGCTGACAGCAGTAGGCCAGAAGCAGTATTCATGCCTTTTGGAATTTCAGAAACCAGAGGAGTAGGGGAGCCTACTCAGGTTTTAATAGTAATAGTAACAGAAGATTCTTCACCCACAGACACAATAGAGGTGTGTAAAGAAGAGCAGGTGCCTCACAGTGAAGGTACATGGGCCCATCTCTTCCCTCTTTCCCTTACGAACATATGACATTTTCCAGCAGAAAAAGGCCTATAGATCTATCAAGTCTGCTTGAATGTGCATCTGGCACCCCTTATTCTGCAGCTGCCCCTCCCTTCCACCCTTCCCCTACATTGACCCTCCTGCTTGTCCTGACCCATCCCCTTTTGAAGCAGTCCACTGTTCTACTGGATACCACTTCTGCAGGTAATGCATTCCACCCAGCTACTACCCTCTCTGTAATAAAGTATCTCCTCATCTCCCTCCTGTATCTTCCTCCCTCCAGTCTCATATCATGGCTCCTGGCGTCCCTCCCCTCCCTTGCTTTGATCAGCCCCTCTGTACCCATCTTGTTTATTCCTTTCATGTACTTAAAAGGTTTCAGTCATGCCCCCATCCCTCCTCTCCTCCAGCGAGTACATGTTCAATTCCCTCAGCCTCCTCTTATATGATAAGTCCCCCAGCCCCTTGATCATCTTTGTCACCCTGCGCTGCACTCCCTCCAGTAACTTAATGTCCTTCTTCAGATACAGGTGCCAGTACTGCACACAATACTCCAGGTGCAGTCTAACCAATGACCTATACAGTGGCAGAATCACCTTCTCCCTCCTCGAGGATATACTCCTTGCAATGCAACCCAGCATTTTGTTGGCCTTTGCACCTGCCTTCCTACATTGTACCGAGTTATTCATTGACCCTGTAATGAGCACCACCAGATCCTTCTCCTCATTTGTCTGAGCTAGCTGCACTCCCCCCAGCTCGTAACTCCTTCTTGGGTTCTTCACCCCAAAATGCAGCACCTTGGACTTTTTGGCATTAAACCCCAGTTGCCAGGTGTCTGACCAGGTTTCAAGCTTTGCCAAATCATCCTGCAACCCCTGCCATCCCCCTAGGTCATCCACCACCGCTCCCATCTTGGTATCATCAGCAAACAGACTGAGCTTGCTCTTGATGTCCAATGATATGTCTGCAATGAATATCCCAAACAACACTGGCCCCAACACCGAACTCTGTGGGACACTGCTCGTCACTACCCTTGGGTGTGAGAGCTCCCACATGTCTGGAATGTCCCTTGGTGGAAGAATACAGAGGTTTTACCAACCATGGGCCCAGCTGACATCAGACATGTGGGTACTCAAGATTCTAGTTATGGGGTACACCATAGAATTCTCCCTGGTAGCCACAAGAGGTTGGTTCCTACAATCTCCAGTACCCCAAAACCCAGAAAAAAGGCAGGCGGTGAGTCAAACCCTAGATACAGATTGAAGCAATTGCTTCAGTTCCCCCAAATGAGGAGGGTCCAGGATTCTATATTTGTTTCATAGTCCCCAAGAAGTTGGGGGTTCCAGCCAATTCTAGACCTGAAACATTTAAACAAATTTGTCTGCCACACAACATTCAAGTTGGAGTTCATGCAGTGCACCATTTGGGTGGTACAACCAGGGGATTATTTGACATCAATAGATCTGAAGGATGCCTAGCTACATGTTCCAATCTGCACCAGAAGTTCCTGAGGTTCGTGATTCAGGGACAGCATTTCCAATACTGGGTAATTCCCTTTGGCCTGGTTATAGCACCCAGTGTACCTTCAAAGATACTGATTGTACTGGTGGTGCAACTGAGGCAGGAGGGACATCACGTATACCACTTCCTAAATGACTTGCTCATCCAGGTTCTGACTGCATGAATGGTGAAGAGGCTGGTGACGAGGACCTTAGAGGTTCTGGAAACACATTGTTGGATCCTCAATCAGGAAAAAGCTCCTTGATACTGTCTTGGAGGTTGGAGCACCTGGGGGCAGTGTTCCAGATGTACAAGGGGAAAGTATCTCTTTCCTCAAACAGCAGGAATACCTTAATTATAGAGATTCAGTGGCTGAAATCCCAGTCAGTGGTCTCTGCTCACAGACTTCTCCAGATTTTAGGCCTGATAACTGCAGCAACACAGCTGGTCCTGGGGGCATGTTTTCATATGTGGCCTGTCCAGAATAAGATGCTGGAAGTTTGGTCCCCAACCACGGAGGACTACCAGGCTCTGATTCCACTAACATGGTCAGTGTTCTAGTCACTTAAATTCTTGGAAAACCTTGAGAACCTCTGTAAGGGGAATATCCTGGAAGCACACAAGAACTGATTCTGATGACCAATGCCAGCCTGTTGGAATGTGGAGTGGTCCTGGATCAGGTCCAGGTTCCAGGGTTCTGGAGCCCCTGGGAGCATCTACTCCAGATAAAAATGTTGGAAATGAGAGCAGTGTATCTTGCTCTGCTTCATTTTCAAACCCAAGTAGAAGAGAAGAGAGAATGGGGAGCTATGATAAAAACCTTCAAGTATCTTAAGGGCATTAACAAGGTGAAGGCGGGTGACATCTTTCAGTTTAGGAGATGTACAAGAATGAAGGGGCACAATATGAGATTAGAGGGGGCAGGCTAAGGGGCAATGTGAGAATGTTTTTCTTCACAGAAAGGGTGATGATTGTATGGAATAGCTTACCTGGGGAGGTAGTGAGAGCAAACACGATGGGGGAATTCAAGAATGCATGGGATAGGCATAAGGGTACCCTAGAGGGGGAAAAGAGAGGCTAACCTGAGGACCAAGTAGGGTCAGCAGCTGCTGATACAGATAGGGAAATGGGCAGACTTGATGGCCCTAGCAGTCTATCTACTGGCAAGTTCTAGGTTTCTATGTAGGTGTAAGCCAGGGCCATAAAGGTAAGGTCAGACAATGCCGTCATCATGGCATACATAAACAATCAAGAGGGCATGAAAAGTCTAAGCATGCTAGCAGAAGTGACCAAGGTTCTGCAGTAGGCAGAGTCAAACCTTCTGGCTCTCTCTGCAGTTCACCTGGCAGGGGAACTGAGTTTGCAGACAGACTGGCTAAGTTGAGAAAGAGTTCATCAAGGGGAATGGACTCTGAACTCAGGGAGTTCGATCTTTTGTGTCGAAGATTCTGTCAACTCAGATTGACCTCTTTGTGTCAAAGTGAAATGTGTAGATAAGAAGGTTCTTCAGCCAATATCAGTGCCCTCAAGCAGAGGTGGTGGATTCCTTGTTCCAACAATGAAACTTCCACAGTGCATGTGTGTTTCCCCCACTCCTGTTACTTCCCAAGGTAATGCATAAAATAAGCAATCAAGAGAAAGCTTACACAGCTTATACAGGTGGGGTTACAGGCCTAAACATTGAGGTAGCTAAGGACACTGAGCAAACTTACCAGTTGACCAGTTTTGACACTGAGGGCTGATTAAGCTGTCTAGGAAGCCATTGTCATAGACTCGGAGTCATGACGGAGGAGGGGCCCAGTGGACTTGGGTTCACCGGGAGGTACACACGCAAGAGGGAGTAGAGAGTATATGATTCCTGAGGGCCTCTTTAAATAGTCCTAGCTTGGGCAGACTAGTTACTGAAGTGGGTAGAGAGTTGAACCAGGTTAAGCACCTGTAGCCAAATGTCCTTTGGGCTAGGGAGGTTCTGACCTTAGGGATTATGAGAGAGGATTTGGAGGCACTGTGGGTATTGACTGAGGGGACGGCTGGGAGAAGAACGGAGGTGACACCTGGAGGGGTGAGACCAAGGAATATTTTTTTGGCCATGAGGCAGGACTGGTATTTGAGCCTCTCTTCAAAATTTAGCACATTTGCAAGGGAGTCAAGTGTGCAGGAATGGGTGCGGTGTTCAGTGCTGGTCAGGAGCCTACAGACCTTGTTTATGGACAATTTAGTTTTGCTGAGGGCAATACTGTCAGCTGTGCTATAGATGAGAAGGCCGTAGTTGACTAAAGAGATGACTGATGAGGTGATGGCTAATCTGAGCACTTTGGGTGGAAGGCAGTCCTTGTGCTGATAGAGGAGACCAATTTGTGAATTGGTGGCCATTGTGAGGGTACTGATGTGGTGGTGGAACACGAGGGCAGAGTCAAAGTGGATGCCCATGTATTTATAGGAGGATACTTGTTCTAGGGAATGGAGAGAGCTGGAAGAGACCTATAGGAGGTAGTCTTTATGCTTGCTTTGGTGATGGGCAAAGAGCATTGATTTTTTAATTTTAGGTTGATGATCAGTTTTCTATCCGTGAACCAGCATTCGATCTGATTGAAGGAGTGCTGGAAGGAAGGTAGGAGGTCAGTGGGGTTTGGGTCAGAGGTAAAGAGGACTACATCATCGGTAAAGAGAAGGATCATTCTGGGGTAGGAGCTGGGAAGGGAGTTGAGATAAAGGCTGAAAAGGAGAAGACCAAGGATGAAGCCCTGAGGGACCCCAGAGCGGACCGGGCAGGAGCTGGAGAGAGTGTTGTTAAGTTTGATGCATTGGGATCTGGCAGTTAAACAGCTAGTGAACCAGTCAATGGTTCCTTGGGAGAGACTAGATTGTAGAAGGGTGTCCAGCAGTAGTGAGTGGTTGACCGTGTCGAAGGCCTTTGACAGGTCAATGAAAACGGTGCCCACAAGGTGACCTTTGTCCAGAGCAAAGTGTAGGAAGGTAGAGAACTCAAGGAGAGCAGTGGTAGCATTATGGTTCGACCTGAAGCCATGTTGCTCCCAGCAGAGTATGTTGTGGGTGGCAAGGTATTCGGTAAGTTGGTTTGCCATTATTTTTTCTAGGGCTTTTGAGATGGGGAGAATAGAAATAGGTCAATAGTTGCTTAGGGAGGAACTGTCACCGCTTTTATGGATGGGAGTGATGACTGCTGTTTTCCAGGCCTGGGGCAATTGGCCAAGGCATAGGGAGCAATTGAGCAGGGCAGTGAGTGGTGGGAGCATTACATCAAAGGCCAGTCGGAGGAGCTGTAGGTAAAGCGAGTTGTTGCTGGGGCAGGTGGCGTTCAGGGCTTTAACTAGGATCAGCCGGTCTTCCTGCAGTGAGATGCTACGAAGGTGGAAGGGAGGTTGAGGGAGGGTGGGAGGTGAGGAGTGGGCAATTGGGTCAAAAAAGTTGCTGGGGAGGACTGTGCTGAGGTTGGTGAAAGCAGTGTTGAGGTAGTCAGCCATACCATTCTACCATAGGATTTGAACTTGGTGCTATATGCCCTGTGCAGGGCTCCTTTTGAATTGCTTTTGTCAGTGCCTTTGGACATTTTGTCCTACAAGGTGTGCTTCTTAATTTCTATCTGTTCAGCAAGAAGGACTGGTGAACTTTAGGCATTTCCCATAAGGAGCCTTACCTATTAATGCATAAGGAGAAGGTGGTGTTGAGGATGGTTCTGTCTTTTATGCATAAGGTCCTTACAGCCTTCCATGTAAATCAGTTCAATGGGCCTACACAACCAGAGTAGTGTTATGTTTGTTAAAATGTGATGGATAACTGTTTGACCATTCACACTCTCTATTCCATGGGGAATTACCACCCTGTATGGGTACCAAAGGCAAAGAGGTACCACAGGAAAGATTCCCTTGGCTAAAGGTGCCTTAGGAAGGAGGACCACACCCCCATCCGAGGAGAGAGGCATGCTGCTGGAGGAGGAGGGGAGGATGGTATGGCAAAGAAAAAGTGTTTCAGAAGGAGGCAGGCAGGAACTGCTTATATAACTCAGCAAGGGAGCATGGCTTGTTGCTCACCCCACTGAACTATAGGTATAGCCTTTCAATTCAATGGGCCTACACAACCAGAGTAGAGTTATGCTTGTGCAACTGTGATAACTGTTTGGCCATTTGCACTCTTTATTCCATGTGGAATTCCCACCCTGTAGGGGTACCGATGGCAGGAAACCCTTGAAGAGGGTACCATCCCTCGAGGTACCACAGGAAAAATTCCCTTGGCTAAAGGTACCTTGGGAAGGAGCCCCAGAAAGAGCACTGAGCGGTAAACATTGACTATAAGGTAGAGAAGCTGATTGACAGCAATGAGACAGCTTGATGAAACACAAATGAGATGCACAGGTTGTCAGGACTGCACTGATAAAATGGATTGCAGTGATGACATCAGGGAGCTTCCTAAGTAGAGAGGGAATGGTGAGTAGGGCCACCATCCATGTCCATCCAACAGCAGAAACCTACCTAAGGAAACTAGGGACTATACTATAAACAACTAACAACATATTATGACCTTTGACATGGAGAAGAGGAAAAAAACCCTTTTAAAAGGATGGAACCTCTGGGTATCCAAGGCCTAGGTCACCTTCCCTCCAGGCTGGGGGTAGTTTACTTAGTGACGGCTCTGTTGCTGCAATTTAGAAACCCAATCCAAGGGGAGGAAATATTCCAATTTGGTGGAAAGCTCTCATGATCCCTCTAACGGGAACGCCATGAAAGGTTGTAAGAGGCCTCTGCAACAACGGGTACTCTTGAAGCAAGAGCAGACCCCCAAGGTGGGAGGGGGAAAACAATGACTGCTGAGGCACTTAGCTGGTCTACTGACTAAAACAGACCAGGTGAGGCCCGGTGGCACTGAGGGTTGAGGCGCTGGATGCCACACCTCGTGCCACCCCGGCAACCCGGGTTCAGGGACAGACTCGGGGGGGCAGCAGGGAAAGAGAGGATCAAGCATCTGGAGGACAGCTCTCCTTTCCCTGGGGAAGGATCCTGGCACCACTCGGTGCCCTCGTGACCCCCGATGGAGATCAGAGGTACAACAGGAGCACCAGCTGAAACAATGGGGGCAGGAGTGCGTCTGACGTCAGCAGGGCAGCCATGCATGGATGTCATTGCACGCTGTACTCCCAAGGGGAAAAACCTACACAGAAAACCCTGTCTAGTGTATAGGCAAAGGCACATCCACTTCCCGACCACACTCCACTGCTGGTCATACTCCTATCCTGAGCCGAGCCCAGCCTGGCCCAAATGTAACATAGAGCACCCTGGGTGGATAGGGCAGCCCTGCCTCAGGGTTCTAGAGCTGGGGGGATAGCCAGGTTGGTGCCAGGAAACAGGAGACCTCACAGGCATGGAGGTAGAGTTGGGGCACTGGATGATGCCCAAGAGAGTTCCAAGAGATGGGTGCAAAAATAGAATAAAAAAAAAAACAGGTGAACCAGAGATGGTTATGGGAAGAATAGCTTTCGAAGGTGCCATGGCATCATCATAGCCAAAGTGGTGCTCTTGGGCTTAAGGGCCCCACCCCTCGGCAGCTGAAGTCTTAAATTCTACATCAAGAGGGTCCACTAATGAGTTAGACGACTGAATCTCTGCCCAGAATGAGGACATTCCCACTACGGACCAGATGAGAAGGACCCCACCCTGATCATCATGTGCTCCAGATGCAGACTTCATAGCGAGACTGTCAGCTACAGGTAAAGCCCTGAGCCAGAAAAGATAATGGTCTTGGTTGGCGTGCCTCTGATTTATGAGTGAGCACATGAATCAACTTTGATTGCTAGATAGAAGGAAGTTGGGCGAAGCCTGTGGCAGTAGATTTAGTAGCAGGTTATTGATGAGGAGGCCAGGCAAAGCCAGTGGCTGTAGATTAGATAGCAGGTTAATGATAAGGAAGCCAGGCAAAGCCAGCAGCCTGGATAAGGTAGGAGGGTGTAGTGTGAGCCAGAATTCAGAGGTTGATAGTGCTAGCAGCCAGCAGAAAGAAAGTCAACCAGTTCCATGTGAAGCCAAATTAATGGTGACATGAAAGGTAGGTGTTTAAGTAGTGAGAGGCTGAGATGCCAGCAATTGAACAAATGAGGTTTAGCATAATGAATCAGTGAGATTTAGCAGCTCATTGCTATGGTTTCAGCACAAATAGTGAATTGAAATGAGTGGCATGAATTCCTTAGATGCCATTAAGGTGGAGTTATTGTAGGTTGTTCCAGTAAAGCATCTGCAGTGCAGTAATGAAATGCAATGAAAACCTTGAAAGCCATGAAGGCTGTGAGAATAATGTATTTATGCATGGATAACTGAAAAACCATGTAGGCAAGGAGCAGCAAGGAACAGGGTGATTCATATAATTTACATAAAGCATACTTCTGGTACCCAGAACCATGATGCCCCACTATGACACCACAGTCCCCCGCCATAGGACTAACAGGGAGTCACAAGCACAGCACCATGAGATCAGGCAGCTAATGTAATAGCTGAAAGTTTTTGGTATAGCAATGCAGCAGTTGGCTGAGTGGAGCTAGCACTGAGTGAATTAAGAGCAGGTGCAAATAATTAAGGTGGAAAGCACAGGAGACAGCAGGTAGGGAAACAACATTATCAGCTGAAGCATACATAACAATGCAGTTGACTGAGGGCTTGCAAAATCTGGTGAGTAAATGACAGCCTAAGAGCACAGGCACAGGGCAGCTTAAGGTAAGGAAACAACACTATGTAATCTGAAGCACAAATAAGCAATGTATTCACAGGGTGCTAGAAAACTAGAAAAGCCCAAAAGAAACAAACAAAAGCAAACACAAGTACAGGAGCAGGACAGAATCAAGTACATAAGGAAGCACGTAGCAGCCAGAGACAAAGCAATACCAACCAAAATCGGGAGAATCACAACGAACAGAAGTCCAGTACAAACCAAACAGAGCCCAAAGCACAAGCAACACTGGAGGGGGCCGGGAATCCCCAGCAGACCCCAAGAGAGAAGACAGAATGATAGAGCCTCTGGCCAGCAAAGAAAAAGTGCTTCAGAAGGAGGCTGGGAGGAACTGCTTATATACAGTAACTCAGGAAGGGGGCGTGGCTGGTTGCTCGCCCTTTTGAACTACAGGCATAGCTTTTCAAGAAGTTTGTCTGCTGTATTTCTGCCCCAAGCTGGTGCATCCAAAACAAAAATAATTTCACAAGTTGGGTGTGCACAGGGCAGTTAAGACATTTAAAGAAGACAGAGGACTTTGAAAAATCTGAGAGTTCGCTCATTCTGTTTGGGAGGCAAAAAGGGGTCAGAAGGTTTTCAAGGCCACCTTAGCCAGGTGGGTAAGGGCTTGCATTGCCAAGGTGTATATGGCTAAGCAGAAAAAAAACCCTGCTCTGATCAGGGTCAACTCTACCAGGGCTCTTGCTACATACTGAGTAGAAAGTGGAGAGGCCTCTATGTTGGAACTGTGCTAAGTAGCAATGTGGTCCTCCATTCACACATTCTCTAAGCACTACAGATTGGATGTCTGGAGCTCTGCAGATGTGGCCTTTGGGTACAGGTTTTACAGGTGGTGGTTAGCAGATGAGTCTCAAGCTTAGCCCATACAGGTTATATATGGGACAATGGTTCAGAATCTTGGTTGTTTCACACAGCACTAGCTGGCTAAATCACAGCATTGGCTAAACCTTACCTGGCTGGCAGATTAAGCATATTAGGGACCACTGAGTAAAGCTGACTGTTCTTTTCTCTTTATAGTACTTCTTTCCTATTTAGTTTTTGCAGCAAGGAAAGCACCCACTCACCCTCCCGCACTCCCACCCTCCCCAGGCTCATCACCTTATGTAGTCTCAGACCCGATACACCTACTTCCTGCCTGGAAAAAGAAAGGGGAGGGGCATAACAAAACAAAAATTCTTCTTTATTCTTTCCTTCTCTATTTTGTCCACTGTATACAGTGCAGAAACCAGCCAAGATGGATGTTGTCAACTGCTGGCACTGTGGGACCATCTTCAACAGGACTGTTATCCAATGCTTGGGTCACTGTCCTAAATGCTGGACACTTGGGAACCTAAGGGCTCAGCTCCAAACAGCATGGGCAGAAATTGCCCACCTTTGCTCCCAGTTGCAGGGAAATGATTACAACAACAACCGTCCATCACATCTCCAGCACCAAATTGGTGCACCTCATCCCCAGAGGGTAACCAGACCTGGGGGTTGGCAGGTGGTTGGGAAAGGCAAGGCAATCGCCCCATCAGACTATCCACACAAGCTCAACATCTCAAAAAAACAATACCAACAACAAACAGGTTCCTACCTCTGACATCCAAGCCAAACGCCGAAGCAGAGAATATACTGTAGCAAGTCAGCAGTCACCAAAACAAATAATGACACCCAACAATCAAAACGGATCAAAAAAGTCAAAAACAAAAAAGAACCTTTTGACCATAGGAGATTCCATGAATCAAGGAGTTGGGCCCCATTTACAGCCCAAGGTAGAGGTCAGATGTCTCCCAGGATCATCCGCATGGAGGGACACTGACAGCATTGAAAAGATCATATGGAGCGCAGGAGACAATACAAATGTTCTTATCCACCTAGGAACAAATTACCTCACCAGTCAGTCAGTAGAGGAGACCAAGGAACACCTGACCAGACTGGGTGATTGATTGGCATCCAATTCATCTGACATCTCCTTCTCTGAGGTTCTGCCTATCTGGGAGAAGGGCAGAGGCAAGCAGAAGATCAGGGAAAGAGAAACAGGTAAACTAAATGCCTGGCTTAGAAACCGGTGCCACGAGAAAGGACACCAATTCGTAGGAGATTGGCAGACCTTCTGGGAGAGGGAATTTTTTTATATTTGATGGCCTCCACATAACAAAGGAGGGGGTCAGAGCACTAGGCAAAAGTTCAATATTTTTGCATGTTGTTTAAACTAACTGATGGGGAGAGGGGTCCGACACCAGTTACATCACACAGGGTAACAGTCACTCCTCCCCCCTTAGCTAGCAAACCACAAGCAGGACAAAGTGCAGGGTGCTCCACAAATGGTAAGAAACTCAGATATCCAGAGGAATTTAAAAACGTTAAAAATGGCATGCAATGGGAGATGGGTAAACTCACAAACAAGATAGGAAACCTGGGTTGGAAGGCAATGTGCACCAATGCCTGCAGTCTGGCAAATAAAACATCAGACCTAGACTGGGTAGCAGTGACAGAAACATGGTTCAAAGAGAACCATAGCTGGAATGTCGCCATCCCAGGATACAGCTTGTTCAGAAATTACCAGAAGGGGAAGGGGGGGTAGCTATCTATGTAAAAGGAGGAATCAAGGCTACAGAAATCCAGGGGACCCACAGTGAAGCCAAAACTCTGTGGATTACTCTCAGAACCAGAAACAAAGTCCCATATTGGTAGGAGTGCTATACAGATCCCATCTAAGGAATTAGAAAAAGACAAGGAAATTCTACAAAACATTCAAAATATGGCAGACAAGGGTGAGCTACTACTGTTCAGAGACTTCAATTTACCAGATGTAGACTGGAGCTCCTACACAGCTGCTTCAGAAAGGAGTAAGGAATTCCTAGTGGCACTCCACAAAGCAGACCTAAGCCAACTGGTGGAAACCCCCACCAGATAGGAAGTAGTCCTGGACCAAACATACAGGTGGGAGCCCATCTGGGATCAAGTGACCATAGGACTGTATGGTTCACAGTAAACATGGCTGAAGACATTAGTCGCTCTAAACAAGAGGTCCTGGACTTCTGAAAGGTGGACTTTATCAAAATGAAAAGCTGTCTGAAACAGAATCTGGGTTGCTGGCCAAAAGGGGGAGTGGAAGAACACTGGAGGAGACTGAAGGAAGCAGTTACACTAGTCACATCACATTGTGCCAGGCTAGTGAGCAAATCCAAAAGGAGAAGGAAACCACTCTGGTAAACAAAGGATATAGCATCCAAAATCAAGGAAAAGAAGAAAGCATTCAGGAGATACAAGGAAACAAAATATGACAGTGACATAGAAGTATATCAGGGAATTACTTAAAGAGGCCAGGAAGGCAATTCGGACTGCAAAAGCTCAAACAGAGGAATGGATAGCGAAGGGAGTCCAACATGGTGACAAAACTTCCTACCGGTATATGAGCGAGAAAAGAAAGAGCAAAGGGAGAATAGTTAGACTGGCTAAGAACAATGTCTAGCAAGCAGAAGATGACAGGGAGAAAGCAGAGGTTCTGAACAAATACTTCTGCTTAGCTTTCACACAGGAGGAAGCAGGCAAAGGACCATCTCTCCACAGGAAGGAACACCACCTCAAGGGAGCTGACACAAGTCCTTTCACAGAGGCAAGAGTCCTGGAGGAACTCATGAAACTGAAGGTCGACAAAGCAATTGGGCCAGATGAAATACACCGAAGAATACTATGGGATCTTGGGGAGGAACTAGAAGCCCCACTGGCTGAACTCTTCAAAAAATTGCTGGAAAGCGGGGAGGTCCCTGAAGACAGGAAAAGGGCTACAGTAGTACCCCTACACAACAGTGGCAGTAGGGAAGAAGGAGAAAATTATCGCCCAGTCAGCCTCACCTCAGTGGTAGGGAAATTGATGGAACCCTACTAAAGGAGAGGATGGTGACATTATTAGAAGATAGTGGACAGCTGGATCCAAAGCAACATGGCTTTATGACAGGAAGGTCCTGCCAGACTAATTTAATTGAATACTTTGAATGGGTCACAAAAACGTTGGACAGTGGGAGTGCAGTAGACGCTGTGTACCTAGACTTCAGCAAGGCTTTCAACTCCGTTCCACACAGGACGCTAATAAACAAGCTGGAGCACATGAGCATTGGGCCAAAAATTGTAAACTGGATCCAAAACTGGCTCAATGGGAAGAACCAGAAGGTATTGGTAAATGGCACACTATCACACTATCACACCTTGGTGCATGCTTTTGTGATGTCCAGGCTGTACTACTGTAAAGCACTGTACTTCAGGGTCTCTGGAGGCACCCTGCACCGACTGCAGCTGGTGCAGAACATTGCCGACAGGCTGTTGACAGGACTTTCTAAGTTCAGTCATGTTACCCCAGTGTTGCGCGAACTGCACTAGCTGCCAGTCAGGTGGAGGGTCCTCTTTAAGGTGGGCTTGCTCACCTTTAAGGCCCTACATAGACTTGGCCCTGGCTACCTATCTGACTTTCTAACATCTGCTGCCAATGTCTACTCCCTCCGTTCTTCCTCTAGAGGCCTCCTCACGATTCCCAGGATGAGGTTAAAAACTGCCAGCGACTGTGCTTTTACCATCGCTGGCTCCATCCTGTGGAATTCACTATCACCAACTGTGAGGGAGACCCCTTCAATTGATATCTTTAAGACCCGCCTCAAGACCCATTTATCTGCATTTGCATTTCCAGACATTAATCCCTAGGGGCATCAGTATTTACACCATAAGGTAATGCCTATATATTCTTAACTTACATTGCTGTTTTTATTCTTACCATATTTTTAATTCTATTTATGCATGCACTGCTCTATTCTTAATGGGCGCAATGCACAAACGATACACGCAGCATGCAGCGGCATGGACAGGCCACGCGGAGGGGCGGTGACAGCATTACGTGCATGCAGCACGTAGGAGGCATGCACAATGTGTGCACAGTGGCCACGTGAAACACAATGCATACCACTATGCAACCACACTGCACTTGCAGTGCACAGGGACATGGTCACGTAACACCCACGGAAGCATGCCATACACACATGCACAATGGCAAGGAAGGTGTAAACCCATGGCATAGGCACCACGGACAGTATGCCATGCACAGGGTGGCATACAGGGGTGCAACAAGGCCTGGGCGGGCCTGCACAGATGCACATGCACCAGCATGGTGTGCCACCGCTGTGGTGCTAGCACATGGCCATGGCACAGCAGCTATGGCACGTTCCCACAGGGCACCCCAGATGCCAGGTCGCAGTGCATGGTGGGCACGTGGCACCATGCGCAGCAGATATGGCCACACACAGAATGGTGCAATGGCACACGTAGTGCCGCAGGACGTGACACACAGGGGTGCTTGCATACATGCCAGTGGCATGAGCAGATGCCATGGCGGGTGCCAACACCAGCGGGACCATGACCACCAGCCCGCTGTTCATGCATGTATGGCCATGACAAACAATGCACCTCCTCACAAGGCCGGGCTCATAACCACCCCCCCCCCGCAGACAGTGACTACACAGAGCTATGCCAAAGTACTTTAATGTGACACCAGTACAGCACACAGCATGAACACCCAACACATAACAGTACCCAACCCCACCCCAATGCTGCCAAAAGCCCTGCAGCAACCCACACACACCCTGGGTAGTTCAACAAAGCAACCTCCACCCCCTGCAGCAGCACATCTGCCATGGCATGGTAGTGTAGCACCCCCATTCAGCATTCTTGATGGGCCAATCCTGTATCCACTGCTGCATCCTGCACCGACGGACACCATAGGGCACAGCCATGTCATGCAACCTGTGCACACTTCCCCTCCGACGGTGATTGTGGGCCCTGTGGTGATGGCATCGCACTGCTGCTGCCAGTCTGTGACCCGTCCTCTGACTCCAAGTCCTCCACTGGTGTCCATCGTCCACTGTAGCACAGCATGATGCTCTGCACTAGTCCCCTGTAACACTGTAAGAGACAGGGACACATATTAGCAACACCTGCAAGTGACACCACAGCCGCACGCCACAACACCCAGGTGTCACCGTACTTACCACTGAAGGGACACAGATGTCCCAGCTATGATAGTTGTTGTCCTCATAGAAGAGGTCAGTCCCAGCACCCTTCAGGATCATATACCCTGGTAGCCACTCATGGAAGTGCATACGCCTCACAGGCATGGAGGACGCATAGACCTTGGCCCCATCACACTGCTCCTGGAGTGTGAGCTCCATGCGGCCTGGTACACCCGGCTCGCCCTGCAAAACACAGAGGAACAGCGGTTAGTGCACACATCACCTGCACCCCCGCCAGTACATATGACCCACCAGCCGCACACCCAGGTGACACATACTCACCCTCTCCAATGCCCTGACAGCCCACAGGTCGCCATAGCCCCAACAGTCTGTGAGGTCCCCCTCTGACACACAGAAAAAATGGCCTGGGAACTGGGCCTTGCATGTGAGCATGACACCTGCCATCATTCAGTCCTGCACGGCACAGAACGTTGTGTGGCCAATGCACGTGTGTGGCACACCCAGAGAGCACGCAGTGGTGTGATGACGTCCGCCCCATGTGGGCCTGCCACGTGACAGACAGTATATCTGGGACCACGGTTGGCCCAGCACAGCTTGCATGATACTGATATGCTGCAGCGGTATGTGTCCAGGCACACTGCTGCACGTCCACCTCATCGCTGACCTCGGCAAGAGGCTGTGCCGACGGTCCCCACGCCTGCATGTGTCCCACACATGCCTCGATGCCACTGCACTGTGGGACACCTATGGTATAGAATGCTTCCAAATCTCATGGCCAGCCATTGCCAGGCTGTGTGACAGCATCCGGGGTGACTTAGAACCCCACACATGGCGGTCCCACGCCATGACTGCAGAGACAAAGCTGCTATGTGCCCTACGGTACTATGCCACAGGCTCGTTCCAGTGTGTGACGGGTGACACAGTAGGTGTGGGCCAGTCATCTGTGTCCAGGGCAGTGTCACAGGTAATGGATGCACTCCTACGGTGCCTTGGGGAGCACATCATGTTCCTGTCCATGCATGCGGACATCCGGGCAATGAAGGAGGCCTTCTACCACATGCACGGCATGCCCAATGTATGTGGTGTCATCAACTGCATGCACCTCACCATACTCATGCCACAGAAACATCAGGGGCACACAAGAACCACAAGGGATACCACAGCATAAATGTTCAGGTGCTGTGCGATGTGGGAGGCCTGGTCACGGACGTGTGTGCAAAGTACCCTGGTTCAACACATGATTTCTATGTCCTGGAAGGTTCAGGGATGGGTGCGCTACTGTGGGATGGATGGTTGGATGGGTGGCTTCTTGGTAAGTAACGATGACACTGCATGTAACGGCACACCTGCCATGGCTACTGCGCCATGCACTGACATGTGCCCCTTCCTGCTATAGGTGACAGCGGCTATCCACAGTGGAGCAACCTGATGATACCATTCCAGGCCCCAGCCACCCCAGAGGAGGTCGCCTACAACACTGCACACAAGAGGACAATGGCTGTCATCGAGAGGATCTTCGGCCAGATGAAGATGCAGTTCCGGTGCCTGGACCACACAGGCAGCAGGTTCTTGCTGAGCCACGCCAAGGTGTGCAAGGTGTTCACTGTGTGTGCCATGCTGCACAATGTCACTAAGAGGGGGAACAAGTCACTGCCGGATGCCAAGCCTGGCATGCCTGCAGATGATGTGGAGGACAGGGATCCGCCCATTCACATGGCTGGAATGACTGGTGGCCACATGGCCCATCAGGCACTCAGGGAGGGCATGTTCAGGTGCTGATGGCACAGCGTGGTCACACCCAGACAGAAGGCATGACCACCACACCCCATGCAGCCACACTGCCATGGCACCATGCACGGTGTGCCCTGCACTGGTGGTTGCATGCTAGTGGCTGTGCAGGCAGGCATGGTCCAGGTGGTGCACAATGATGATAGTGCCACCATTACTGCACTGCATGGGGGGCTGCTATGCCTGTGCATATGTGTGGTGGGTGGCGATGTGCCAGGTGTGGCATGCATGTCCAGGCCACGCCGTCTGAACCGGTGTAGTGTGTGTGTGTGTGTGTGTCTTGCATGGTGGTGCCCATGGGTGTACTGTGCCAAAGACCCATATGTGCGTGCTACCCTGTGTCCTCTGCCTCCAGCTGTGTCTGTAGCCTGGCGGATGCCTGGCTGCCCTATCTGGGCACTGTCAGCCTGCTGCAGGGTGTGCCCCTGGTCCTGTGTCCCTCCTTGGCACAGCCCCTGACTCCACCTGCACTGCGTGTGCCATCCACTGTGGATGCGGGCACCACCGATCCGGTGGCTGCAGGTACTCCTGCATTGGCTATGACTCCACAGGAGTGTGTGCCATCCAGTGTGTCATCACATCGTGGTGGGGTCTGGCCAGGAACCACCCTGGTGTGCTGTGTGCATCCTGCTGGTGGCGCATGCTGCATGCCCGTGTTAGATATTGCTGGCCATGCCCATGGTCCTCCATCCCCCCCGGGTGCTGGGTGCCTCCCCTGCTCATGGATGCCCTCTAATGCCACAGCGCACTGCAGTTGTGGCTGTGCGTATGGCCCATTGGACCGCAGTCTGCTCATCACCACTGTGCCTCCAGCCTGTCATGCTCAAGCTGCTGCACCTGGCAGTACTGCCCCTCCATGTACGTCTGTGTCCGCCCAGACATGGTGCATGTTCGTGTGTAGTCTGACGGTTCCTCATCGCCACTGTCCGTGTGCTGTGCCATGATGCAGTGCTGCTGTGATGGCATGGGGGGCATCCACTGGCTCCTTGCATTGCAGGGCATCCTGTGTCAGTCACACTTCCCTGGGGTGTTGGCGTGTCAGTCTCCGCAATGTTGTCGCTGCCTGGCCCGATATCCTCCTCACGGGGGCCATTGTGACTGTCCTCACCGGTGGGCATCTCCTTTTTAGTCTCCATCGCCAAGGCAGTACATGTAGGTGGGTAGGGTACTCATTAGCTGGGTGCAGGTCTCCCACCCCCCACCACACTGCCCTGTGGCATGCATATCTACCTGCATGCTCCTGCCCCTGTTGCTGTGCCTTGGGTGCCACCAGTCTTACTGTGCCTCCATGCGGGTCTGTGTTTTGGGCCGCTGGACCCCCGCTGGCCTGTGTGAAACCTGTGGATACATGCCGGCACTGTTAGTGGTGCATGTGGTTATGCAGTTTCAGTGCAGTGTGTCTGTGTGCCATACCTACCTGCCATGGCATCCACGCCTTCCACCTCCCCATGGACGGTGACCTCTGTGAGAGTCTCCACCACTAGGTGTTCCAGTGGTATTAGCTGGGTGTCTGTGTGGGGTGAGCCACCCCCTGTGCCACTGCATGCCATGCCTGTGGCTGCGAGCTTGTGCTTCATGGTGGCTCTGAGGTCCTGCCATTTGTGTTTGATGGTCGCTATGGTGCGTGCCTCAGTCCCGATGGCATTGACGGCCACCTGGATGTCCAGCCATAGCCTGGACTTTTTATGTCAGCTGGTGTGGCAGGGGTCTCCACACCATACAGGTGACTGTAGTGCAGCCATATGTCAGCCACCATTGTGGCTACCTGGCCACTGGAGAAGTTGCCCAATCTGGTCCACCGCACCATCCTCCAGCAGACCTCTCCTCACCCATGACCACCTTGTCCTGCACCACCATCATGACCCACCTCTTGCTGCATGTCCTGCTATGCATCCCTATCCTGGTCCGCCATTGCCTTCTGCATGTGTGCGTCTTGCGGCATTCATGGGAGTCCGCTTGCGCATGGGTGGTGCATTCCCTTTTATGGCGAGATCATGGGGCATTCCCATGTCTGTCTCCCCCACTCACTTTGGCTGTGTGTTATCTTGCGTGGTCCCTGCTGACATGCCCATGGTGCATTTCTATATTTGTGCATATAACGTTCCTCGGCTCACCTCTGCACCGCGTACCTGTGCGTCCCACTTACACCGGTTTCACACATATTTCCCACGTTTTCATGCATAGGGCCCAATGTTTATATTTGTATGGCACACTGAGCCTCCAGGATTGGGAGCCCAAGAAATAAAAGTTGCCTTGCCTTGCCTTGCCTTGCCATCATAGGAGGGTAGAGTTACAAGTGGTGTTCCACAGGGTTCAGTGCTGGGAACACTACTTTTCAATATATTCATCAGTGACATAGCTGATGACCTAAATGGGAAGGTGTGTCTATTTATGGATGACACAAAGCTCTGCAAAAGGGTGCACTCAGCTGAAGGGACTCAAAAGATGGAGTCAGACCTTAGGAAATTGGAAGAATGGTCAGGGATCTGGCAGTTGAAGTTCAATACCAAGAAATGTAAAGCTATGCACTTAGGAAGATGCAACCCAAGGAGAAACTACTTTTGAAATGGAGAACAGTTAGCAGTAACAAAACACAAGTGTGATCTTGGGGTGATCATAGCAGACAACCTGAAGGTTGGTAAGCACTGTGAAAAGGTGCCACAAAAGGCCAGTGGCATCTTGGGTTGCATATGGAGGGGCACAACCAGTAGAAAAAGGGAGGTGATTATGCCACTGTACAGGTCCCTAGTGATGCCTCACCCGGAGCACTGTGTCCAATTCTGGAGGCCTCGCCTTAGGAAAGACATAGAAAGACTAAAGACTAAACAAGAAAGGGCAACAAAGATGGTGCAAGGTCTGCATCACGAGCCATATGAAGGAAGACAGCTCAACATGTACTCATTAGAACAAAGAAGGTATGGGGGACATGATAGAGACATTTAAATACCTGAAGGGTATCAACAAGGTACAGGCACAGGATCTCCTTCAGGTAAACAATTGCACCCAGACCAGAGGTCATGACATGTGCCTAAAGGGGGGCAGGTTCAGGAGCAACACAAGAAAATTCTTCCTTTCAGAAAGGGTAGTGGAGCCTTTGAATAGCCTTCCTCCACTGGTGGTGGGGCCAAAAACGGTCAGAGAATTCAAGCTGGCATGGGACACACAGTGTGGAAAACTTAACACAGCAGTCTGATTGGGGGTGTAGTATATATGGACAGACTAGATGGTCCACATGAACCCCATATGCTGACACATTCTATGTTTCTAATAGTCATCCCCACCCAGTTCTGTAATGGGTACTGCTTAATATAACCAATATGTATTAAGTCCACATTGACAATGTGGAGTGATACAGAAAGAAAAAAAATCCTTCATACTTACCATAATTTCCTTTTCTATTAGAGCTAATGTTGCCAGTGGGGCCTCTCCCAGAAGCCTATGACTCCTATTGGAGAATATCATCCGATATATCAAATTAATTTGGATTTTATCAAATATATATTCGCTGTGATTACAGCTGGACCTCAGGAATTATCTGCAAGCCATGGACATCTCCGTATTTTAGTGGTCTTTCAAAGACCACAGATGAACAGGTTATGATTTTTGAGTATTGATTGGTGCTTCACCATTTCAAGTGAGTGCTTTATTTGCTCTCTACAGTTATACTCAATGTTGATTATGCCTAACTCTGTTTATGTTGCAAGTATTGTGGAGTCAAATCTGCAAGGTCAAAGGATGAGTGGTCTGTCACTCAAGAAATATGACAGAACAGTTATTCAGCAAGACCACTTCAGACAGCACTTCAAATGCGGTATGTCATTCATTTGTCATTTTTATCATGTGATAGATAATTTACAGGACAGAGAGCTGTTTTGGTTGAGGAAAGAGTTGAAGGATTTGGGTGACATGGAGACTGGTAGATACATAGGCATGCATAGGTACGGCGTGGACAAAAGTGACTGAGTAACTGATGCTTTCAGAATCCTTATGTGCCCGGGGTTCTATTATGATTGACAGCTTTGGATGGTACCACTACCCCAGTGAGGGAGCTAATTACCTATATGTATTAACTCCGAGATGAAAACGTTAGAGCTAACAGAAAAGGAAATTACAGTAAGTACGAAGACATTTCTCCTTTTTGTCACATTGCCCTGCCTCTTTGTGGTCATCAGATATAGTAACCCCACAGTCTCTTTGCTGATTTGTGACTGTCAGTAGCTCCTACTCATCCTATGCTCAGCTCCTGGGTTCCTATGCTGTAAGTGCATCATTTTGCACTTTTTGCCATTGAATTTAAACTTGTTCTTGACTACTTCTCAAGTTTCCTAAGATCCACATGCATTCTTTCCACCCCCTCTTGATTGTCCACATTATTACAGATTTTGGTGTCATCTGCAAAAAGGCGTACCTTCCCTTCCAGTTCTTCTGCATTGTCACTTGTGAAAAAATTGAAGAGGACCAGTCATAGTACTAAGCCCTGTGGCACCCCACTGGTCACTCTTCCATCATTAGCGTGAGTACCGTTAACCACCACCCTCTGTCGCCTATCCGTTAAGCAGTTTCTAACCCCAATTCACTGCTTTGGATCCCACCCCTAGGCTACCCAACTTCTTTGTCAGTCTCCTGTGTGGCACAGTGTTGAAGGCCTTGTTAAAGTCCAGGTAGGCTATATCAGCTGTCCTTCCCTGGTCTATTTCCTGGTCACACAGTTGAAGAAATCAATCAGATTAGTTTGGCATGCCGCCCCACCCTGTGAATCCATACTGCCTGTGGTCTTGCAGTCCACTGGATTCAAGATACTATACCAACCTTTCCTTTAATAGTGTTTCCCTTATCCCCCCCACACACTGAACTGATGGGCCCATAGTTGCTAGCTTCTTCCCTGCTGTTGCTCTTATGTAGAGGGACCATGCCTGCCCTCCTACAGTACTCTAGAACCACATCTGATTCTAGTGAGCTGATGAATAAGACTCTCAGTGGTTAGCTAGCACCTCCCTGAGTTTCTTTTTTTTTACCCTTGGGTTTATCTCTTTGGGTCTCATAGCCTTGTCCACTTTCAGAGCTGCAAGTCCCTTCAAGACTCTTTCCTCTTAAAGTGGACTCGTGTCCAAACACCTCCCCCCCAGCGCACTTTGTTCTTGCTGCTCCCTGATGGTCTGATCCCTTCCGTCCACTGGGAAGACTGAGCAGCAGTACCTGTTCAGGATGTCTTCTTTTCCTGGTCCTTTTCTGTGCAGTCTCACCCTGTCACCCCCCCTTATCCTCATTGTCCCTCCCTGTTATTTTCTCTTCTCATTTATATACCTGAAGAAAATCTTATTTACATTAGCTACTTCATTGGCTATCCTTGCCTCTGTCTGCATCTTTTGCTCCGTTCAATGCTGTACCTGCTTCCTTCTGTTTTACTTGGCACACCTTCCTGTCTTCCTCCCTTCCATGAAAGTAGATCAGGTTGGAGTAGGGTACCACTGAACTACCAGGGATATCTGCATTACTACATTGGGGATCAAGGTGTGTCAGGTGTACCACTAGTGTCAGGGATTTTATTCTACCAGGTTTGGGAAAGGGAGGGAGCAACATATGCTGATCTGTGCAATGCCTCAAAGGTGCAGAAGCATTGCACACAGCTGGTAATGCCAGATAAAGGCATGCAAATTAGGGCTGGATGGACTGTTCCACCCAAGAACCGAACCCCCGGATCGAACCCTTAAACCATCGAACCATAAAAATATGGACTTCACCGCAGAAGTCTGGTTCTGGGTCTGTGGTTACAGGCAGAGGGCTGCAGAGTGTACTGTTGCCATGGGGATACCATCGGCATGCTTACTTCATGTACAGGTGACCAGCGGCATTCAATCAGGCAACAGTGCAGGAGACAATCACGTGACACACTCACTCACAGTATATACTGTAACCATGGTGAGTGTGCAACGCTGCCTAGACTTTTGTCAGGTGAAGACAGAGGACAGTCGGAGGAGCTTGCATCAGTGCAGAGTTACAGACTAGAGAAAATAATAAATAAAATATATATATTTTTTGAGCTGAGCGGAGCTGGAGGGGAGGAAGAAAGACAGGAGAAAAAGAGAGACTTACTGGGGCAATGGGGGGAGAAAGTCATTATCGCCAGGTGAGGAGAGAAGAGGAATCAAAAGGAGGGCAAGAGAGAGAGAGAGAGAATGGGTGGGGGGCAGGGGGAGGCAAAGAAAAAAGGCAAATAAAAAATAATATTTGGTCTCAGTGTGGCTGAGTGTAGTGTACAGGGCGAGGGTAAGCTGTCAAAATAAATCATTGACTTGTGCCATCCAGAATCCAGATCCAGATGAGAGAGAGAGAGAGAGAGAGAGAGAGAGAGAGAAAGAAACTATGGGAGGGGCCACAAGAACTTTTACAGTCACAAAAATCCCAAATAAAAGTTTTTTTCTTTTTCTGGCCTCAGTGTGGCTGTGTGTACAGGCAAGGGCAGGCTGGCAAAATAAATCTTTGACTTGTGCCATCCAGAGGAGAGAAAGAAAGAGTGAGACTATGGTGGGCCCACGAGAACTTTTACAGTCAAATCCCAAATAAAAGTTTATTTTCTTTTCCTGGCCTCAGTGTGGCTGTGTGTAGGGCAAGGGCAGGCTGGAAAAATACATCTTTGACTTGTGCCATCCAGATCCAGAGGGGGGGAGAGAGAGAGACTATGGGGGGGCAGCACAAGAAATTTTTCAATAACAGAAATCCCAAATAAAAGTTTCTTTTCTTTTCCTGGTCTCAGTGTGACTGTGTGTACAGGGCAAGGGCAGGTCGGCAAAAAAAAGTTTGACTTATGCCATCCAGAGGAGAGCGAGAGAGACTCTGGGGTGGGGGGGATGAGAAATTTTACAGTCACAGAAAACCCAAATAAAAGTTTAATTTATTTTCCTGGCCTCAGTGTGGCTGTGTGTACAGGGCAAGGGCAGGCTGGCAAAATAAATCTTTGACTTTTGCCATCCAGATCCAGAGGAAAGAGAGAGAGAGAGAGAGACTATGGTGGGGGGGGCATGAGAAGTTTTACAGTCACAGAAGTCCCACATAAAAGTTTATTTTCTCTTCCTGGCCTCAGTGTGGCTGTTTGTACAGGGCAAGAACAGGCTGGCAAAATAAATCTTTGACTTGTGGCATCCAATCACAATAACTCATTAACGTTCATTCACAATTTCATGTATTAAAAAAATGCTTTTCTGACAAACAACAGACAAGTTGCTGTGCCTGTGCTGCTGACTGTTGGGGGCCCAAGGGATATTCTGAATGTGTGACTCATAACAGTCTGTTTACACTACAACACAAGTAAAGTACATGTATAAGTGTCATTATCACTCATTTCATCCTTTATTCCTCCTCCTTATCCTTCTCAGTTTTATCAGATATTGTTACATATAAGTCTTAACCAACCCCAGTGTGCGACTGGGCGTGCGGCCATGCATCAGATGTCTGCATCACCAATTTAAATTCTGAGGCACACTGTTGAGTAACAGTTGCGGAATACAGTTGGTCACTGAACAGTAACTGTAGGAGTCAGTCAGCTAAGCTTGGAAAGAAGTGGTGGTCAACTGCTGTGTTACTGGTGTGCTCTGTACAGTCATGACAGTAAATTCATCCCTGGCCTGTGAGAGTGGGTGGGAGTCATCAGAGGACATTAGATAGAGGGGTCTTTTTAGAGGTTAGAATAAGAAATAAGAAAAAATGGATCAAAGTGTTGATGAGGCGCATTCTTCTCTGGTAGGAAGTGCCACCGCAAAAGACAGCAGTCAGCCTGCAAAGGGAAAACAAAATGAAACCCCAAAAAGTGAATGCTTGAACCCAAAATGGTGCATCTGCCAGATGATCAGTCCCAAATAAAAAAAAGAAAGTAATGTAGTTAAAACCAAAGGGTTGGTGGGTATCATCTGCAGAGGCACCCCAAGGTATGGAACAATTGCATACTGTGCTAGTACTGCCAGTCCATCACAGACATCATCTGATTCTTCTGAGGCTGAACCCGACAAGGGTAATAATAAAGATGAAGAGAATGATCAGGCAGCACAAAGTTTACTGGAGGGGATGGAAATTGCAGATGAAGAAGAAACAGACAGAAATGTTTTGGTTGAGGAGGAGGGCAGTGGGGATAAACCACAAGAGGAACAGGCCCAAGACAAATCTGAAGGGGAAAAAAAAACATGAAAAGGTAACCAAGGTGCAGTGCCTTCCTGGGAAAAAACTAAAACAATATCATCTTTTGTTTGGTCATACTTCTCCATTAGTGCTTCTAATGAGTTGGTGGCAACATGCACTATTTGTAAATGGCCAGTCAGCAGCAGTAAAAAGAAAGGTGCATTGGGAACTTCCGCACTGAAAAGGCACCTAGACAGATGTCATAACATTACTGAGAACTCCCGTTGTGAGTCTTGAGGAGAAAGTGACAGTGATAGCTCACTACACACAGGGGTGACTGATAGATGAAAGCAGTGGCAGCCCCCGCAGCACTACGGAAACACATCCACCACCACTTCCTCCCATTCAAAGGATTCCTACTGTTACTGAAAGTGACCATGTGTTCAAAAGCTCTCCTCCTTCAAGGAGACAGCTTACCATCTCAGAAACATATGAGCGTAAAGCCAAATATGCCTTGACTCACCCCGTTGCTGCTACAATAACCAAAAAAATTTCAGAAATGATAGCTGTTGATTAGCTACCATACAAACGTGAACGTGTAGGATTCGGGCAGATGCTTGAGTATCTCAAACTTTGATATAGTATACCATTACGGAAATACTTCTCGACAACAGGGACTCCAGATCTTTACAATGTTGTATGTAAAAAAATAAGACATGTCTTGTGTACTGCTGTTGGGTGGGTAGTGCATCTCATAATTGATATCTGGACAAGATGTCAGCCTGAACCCTTCATGTCTGTCATGGCACATTGGGCATGTTTTAATAATTCATGTGGGGACAGTAAAGCATCGCAGTTTGCTGTGCTAAAAATGTTTTATTTTCCATCTGAACATATCTCATACAACATCAATAAAGAGCTCCAAAAATCAATATAGCAATGGTTCACTTCACAGGGACTTGTCAGTTGGCTTTATAGTTGCAGATAATGTGTCCAACATAAGGAAGGCCTTGGAGGGGGGTGACTTTGTTCACATCCGCTGCTTTGAGCATTGCTTAAATTTAATAGTTCACAGTTTTCTCGATGACAGGGACAATAAGGCTCTTGTTAGCACTGCTAAAAGAATATGCAGTCATTTCAGCCACTCAAACAAAGACCATCACTTGTTTGAAAAAATACAGCAGGAACACAGTTTACCTTTGCACAAACTTATTCAAGACATTTCTACTCGATGGAATTCTACCTTTTTTATGTTCCAAAGGCTGCTGGAACAAAAGAAAGCTGTCAGACAATGCACCTTGGAAAATAAAATTGGTGATGCAGACTTCTATATTATTCTACCATAGTGGGCCATGCTGGAGTTTCTAATTTTCCTGCTCCAGCCATTTGATGGATCACCAGAGAGGTTAGTGCAAACACAGCAGCTCTGAGCCAGGTGATACCCCTGATAAAAATTTAAATATTCAGGTTGAATCGGATTAGGGAAATGTTAGAGAACTAAGACAGTTCCATGATCACACAGGCTGCCAGTGGTGCTGCTGAAACATACAGGTTGCTCCCCAGAATACAACAAGATTAACGAGATGTATGATCAAAGAAGTTGAAGAAGATGACAACGTTATGTAAAATGCTTCATTCTGAGTACTACATTAAAGCAACAATCTTGGACCCATGATACAAATCAAAGCAACTATTGAGTGATGATGGTGACACTTGTTTCAAGATAAACAAACAAGAAATAACTGATGAGGTGCATGCTATCATGGAACAGAGTACAACAGCAGCACCACATTCAGAATCTTCTTCATAACAGCGCAACATCAGGTGGCCCATCCTCTACTGTTACAGCATTTTCTCCCTCTTCCTCCTCAGCCATTGCAGCCAAATCTTCTTCTTCGCCACCAACCAAACATAGCACTGTCCCAGTCACTTGGTTCAGTTTCATGTCTATATAGTCACTTAGAAGATGTAACTGTAACATCTTCTTCATCTGCCTCTTGTAACACAGCCTCAGCACAGACCATTGTTGAAATGTACCTGGCAGAGCCCGATATCAGCTGGAATGCTGATCCTTTGAAATACTAGAAATCCAAACAAAGTATGTGGCCTACTTTACTAAACATTGCAATGAAGTACATGAATTGCCCTCTGACTAGCATGTTTTCCAAATGATTGTTTCGTTCAGCTGGTAACGTCATTACTGACACATCATCCTGTCTGACACTAGAAAATGCTGAGCACCTGACATTTCTAAA
This sequence comes from Neoceratodus forsteri, assembly GCA_016271365.2. Classification (NCBI taxonomy): domain Eukaryota; kingdom Metazoa; phylum Chordata; order Ceratodontiformes; family Ceratodontidae; genus Neoceratodus; species Neoceratodus forsteri. The sequence continues at coordinate 1,650,565,106 of CM057450.1, forward strand.
AGTCAGCATTCCTCACTTTAATTTCAAATATGATGCCTGAATGAAACGTATAGTCTGAGTGAGCAGGCCCTATCCACAAAACACTTTCAAGAACTTATTTTGTGCCTGTGGTGAAAATCATTTGTGAATACGGTCTACTACATGAGGCAGCAACTAATTGCAGCAAGTCAGGTCAGGACTCAGGAGGGTGGACTAGGCCAGGCCAGAATTATTTTCATGATCATAATGAGCACAGACACATGAAAAATAATACCATCAGTAGATTCAGAGTCCAAATACAGCAAACAACTGCATTTCATGTCACAAACTTACTTGGCGGTACTAGGTACCACTCTGATCTGAAAGGTAGGGTACTGCTATCTACTACTACTATTTGTCACTTTTCATCCTCAAGTCTACTACTATTACTTGTCACTTTTTTGTCCTTAGCAACTGATTAAAAATTATTTTACCACCAACCTGACTGTACTGTAGTATTACTGTTTTTCTTTTTGTACAACAGATGGCTTAGTAGAAGTCTAAACACTGAAACTGAATGCTCTTTGTATAATATATTTCTCATGTCCCCAATATTTGGCTGTGATTACTTCACAGAGAAAAATGTAAATTCATTTCTTTATTGTGTGTGTGGTATGCTAGCCTGGCTGTAACAACACTACATCTCACTTACAGTAACTGGGCTGAGATTATTATAGTTTAATTTTTACGTACTTAAATTACTTGGCACTGGTTGGCAGAAACTGTGAAACTAAGAAGGGTGTAACTGTGTGTCATCAGGTCTTCAGGTGGCAGTAGCAACCTTTATTTTATGACTGTACTGCACTTCACTGACATGATGTGATTGACTGGATGCCTGGGTGGTGATCCGTTTATGTCTTTCATTTCTTGTTTAATAAATGTATTGCATGTTGAACAGTAGTAGAAGTAGTCATAGACAACATTACCACCTGTTGGACCAGGTAGTGTACCATACCACAGTACACTGGGACATGCAATGCAGTTGCATCATTCACATGGGTAGGGTGGTAGGCTCTTACTGCTGCTCATTTAGATCATTAATTCTTTCACCTGGTTTGCTCTGACTGAACATCCATCAAAATAATACTCACACAGCAGCATTAATAAAATTATCTAAGCTGCCTGTAGTGCTTGGTATTTCTTTGTGGTACAATAGTACTTGCATCTGTCTGTCTCTTTCGCTGTGTCTCTCCCCCTCTCTCTCTCTCTCTCTCTCAGCACACTCATGTCACGGGACCGAGCAGGATATGCAGGATATGCTACCAGTACAGGCCAGCCATGAAGCAGCTAGCAATAACTAATTATTGCTTTTATTTAGCTGTTTTACTGTAATTGTTATACAAATGATGCATTAAATTATTTCCTTTTGGCCTCTGTGTTGAATATGATTGACTTTGGCCACTTTTATGCATTTTATCAAATTTTTTCAAATATTTATAAATAATCAGAACTAATCAGAACAAATCAGAGCTTCCCCATGTTCCAGTTCTTATTTAATAAGGGTCAGAACTTCACCGAGTTCTCTCAACCCTAATGCAAATAGCCACTTAGCACTTGCGTGCCTTATATTATCTCCTGCTTGTTTGTCAGTGTCAGTGGCTCCGTAGGTAGCACACGCACCTCTGAGGCCAGGAGATCAGAGGGCTGTGGGTTCAGTTCCCACATCTGGCACTAGGGTTAATATCCCAGTACTGACACTGTAGTGCAGCATGAGAGGGGTGCTGCACTTCTGAGGTGCCGTCCTTCGGATGAGACATTAAACCGAGGTCCCATCTGCCTGGATTGGTGGTAGTTCAGGCAGATGTTAAAGATCCCATGGCACTTATCGAAAACAGTAGGGGAAGTTTTCCGGTGTCCTGACCAAATTTCCCTCATTCACTAAAAATACCACCAACAGCTCAATCTGGTTCAAAGTTAGTTGGCATTCATCTGTATTCCCCACCCCGGGGTCATGCCTGATAATAGGCAGGATTTGTCTAGTGCACTTACCCGGTCAACAAAAACTAAATAAATGTTATCACTAGCATGCTGGCGTTTTAAAATAGCACCCAGAAACAAAGGTGTTAATTCACTTAGTAGATACTATCCCCTTTGTTCCTAAGTGTCTATTGCCAACAGGCACTGTGGTACACTGTGCCTCTACAGTTGGCATGATCCTACCACAGCCTGACCTGATATTCATACAAGCAGTGTGCTCTGGACAGTGTGTGCTATGTGTACAAATATGCCTCCCTCATGGCTGTATGCTATTCCCTCAGGGCTGTGTGCTATTTAGCAAACAGCGCTATGATTTGTACAGTGCTGTAGGCTACTTCTAAATATGGAGGCCTTAATCTTTAGACAGAATTGTGCTTGTATTTTATATATTGTAGGCACGTCTCTTTCCATTGCTCTTCACAGCTAGGTTAATTTGACGAAATCAGGACCGTATAGTCCCAGGGGGTTCATCTGCTTCTGCTCAGAATCCTTGTCTGAAGTCATAATGATCTGTTTCTGACATCACAGTTTGTTGCTGTGAAAATGATTGTGATGTTACAAACAGAGGGGTGTGCAAATGGTTAGACAGCAGGAGTAGATAAAGCATTGGAGACAAGTATCCTATTTCCATTTTAATGAACCTCAGTAATAATGAAGAACAAAGGCAGTGTAGCGCAGTGGTTTTAGGCTCTGAGCTGCAAATCTGGAGACCTGGATTTGAATCCCACAGCCCCCACTTGCATACTGTGTGACCCTGAGCAAGACACTTAACTTCCCTGTGCTCCCAGGTCGCACCTGTAAATAAGTTTTCAGCTTAGTGTGCCACTCCTGGTTAAAAAATGAAGAAGAAAAATGAACAGAAATACAGACAAGCAATAAACTGTAATCTGTATTGTGTCTAAACATTATGTGGGTTTCAAAGCTTTCCCAAAAGGACAAGCTCACTTTAAGGATGCATGGTTTCCAGCTACCGAACTTACATGCAGGGATAGCAGTCTATAGCCCATAATGGATAACCTCCCATTTATATCAAGAGTTAGGTTGATACAGTATAATCTGCCAACACTTAAAATACTTAATGTACTTTTTATGTTATTTCTCCTGCTAACATGCTGAAACAGACCTGTATTAACAGTAAGAGGCAGTAAATGAACTCTTCAGGACTGGAGCTACACCTGGTAAATGCTGTGCTATTGAACTAAAAAAAATGCACAGTGCACTCATCTCATGCCATTTAAAACAATGTTTTGGTGCCAAAATGCAAGCAATTTTATTTTAAAGTTTTTTTTGAGTGCAAACCAAAACTTCAGGTCACCAGGCCAGTTGGAATTCTTTTTTTGAAATAATACGGATGCCAATCTTGACTTAATAAAAATCAGAAAAGTTGTCCTTTTCCAATGAGAGAAAGAAGACATTATAAACTAGAAAAAGATTGTCGTTCTCCTTGACCAAGCACCATTAGTATAGTCGGCATATTTTATACCAGCTATTTAGGGCATTGGGCTTGATTTTTAAGGAGCTCTTAGATTTTTGCAAGTTGCAGCAATCTAGGGCTGTGGCAATCTCAAGGTGCAACAAGGACCTGCACCATATTTAATAAAAATTAAGGTCCCTGTGCCCAAGACCCAAGATTTGCTGCATCTACAGGGTTGCACCAGACAGGTGGCGTGCCTGTGGAGTTTGGCAGAGGGGTCCATCAGCCCCCCAACTGAAGGAAAATTCGAGGGGCCACGAAGGGTGTATGTGGGGTACATACACCTCCCAGAAGGGGATCAGGGGCATAAGGAGCATGGGTTGCCCTGGGGCAACAGGGCATGGCAGCAATGCATAGGGGTTGAGGAACTCTGCTGGGTGCCCTAAAGGTTAGGTTATTAGCCGATCAGCTCCCGTAAAAGGAGCTGGTAGACAGGGACCGGGACCTGGCCCTCAGAAGGATACAGCCCTGACACCTGCCCCATACAGTAGGTGCCACTGACCCCAGCACCATCGGTGGGGCAGCAATGGCTGCAGGTTGTAGGATGTAAGTGGTGGCTGGGAACAGTCCTTGGGCACCGCGGAAGTCCCCTGGTACTTGGTCCTCCCATGTTGAGGCAGGCTGCTGCCCACTAATGGTGCTGGAGTCAGTGGCATCTATGGGGCAGGTGGCAGGGCAGGATCCTTCTGAGGGATGGGTCTCCATCCCTGTCTGCCAGCCCACTTTACCCGGGCCAAACAGCTGTGTCTAATAGCACAGGGCACCCCCGAAGGGTGCCACGTCAACCTCATGCATATGGCTGCTGTGTCTCTGTCACTCTCTAGGGCACTTCCATGCTCCTTATGCCCCTGGTCCCCTTCTGGCAGCCCCCTCCAATTGCCACCCTGCCCAGCAGTAGTGCAGGACCCTTAGACCACCTCCTGGCTGATATAACTGGAGACCTCTGTTGTGGCCACAGAGGGGCTTATTGAACCCAAATAAGGGGATGGTGCAGCCCCGCCATGGCACACTCACCCTTGCAACCTGGCACACTGGCATTTTTGTGGCAAAGGTGACACTGGTGGGCTTTGCTACACAGCATCCCGGTTTTGCTGTAGCTAGTGTTTGAAAATTATGAATGCCACAAACTATGATGCAAGGTGTCAATTGTGTCATACACCTTTGGCACAGGCACCTTGCATCATAGACTCCTGTTTGAAAATTGAGTCCATTGTCTTTTTTTCCACATTTTTTGGCAAAAGGTAATAAAAAGAGTGAGCTCACTGCTACAGGATCACCTTCATAAGGATATGTTTTATCACTACAGTTTACAGTTGTCAATATATGCTGATATACTGTACATCAATGCACTTATAGTGTATAGTGGGCCCTTGTTCAGCATAGATTTCCATCCTTGCTGAAATGTTGTGCCACAATTCAAAGGTCATGGAACATCATTGTACCCTTTTGTGGTACAATAACATATCAGCTGATTGGAAATCTGTGACCACCTGCGATCAGAACTGTCACGTGCACACTGTTGCTGTTTTTTAAATGAAACTGCCAAGCTCCTGTATCTGGCATGACTGAGCATGAACGTGAAAGCGGGAGTCATCTCGAGACTCTAAGGGTCTAGTATGGTTGCCCGCATAAGTTTTCCCGATGCTTTTTTCCCCACAATCAGCTTCCCACAGTGCAAGTTGCCAATGTGTTTTTTCCGATTACAGATTGCTCGACTGTGAGAAGTAAGCAGTAGCAAACATATCGGAGCAATCCCAGTTCCGTGTTTTACTTCAAGTATGCACAGTAATTACGGGCAACAATTTTTACTTTGGGAGTCAGTGTGTGGCAAGGAAAAGATCTTACTATTCAGCACTAAGAGGAATCTAGAGAAATTCTCTAAACGCTGATTTATTTACTGCTGTGGTTCTATTGATGGTACCGAAATGATATATATTTAATGCTGATATAGATTTTACGCTGATTTCTGTGCCAAATACATTTTACTGCTGTGGTACTACTGACGGTTATGTCAGGGAAATGTCAAGTGGGATTGAAATCGTGGGTAAATGATTATGACGGTCAACTGGTGATGGGTTAATTGATGTCAGGCGACATCATGCCGGGCAACCGTTTGGATCCCGACTCTCACCCAACGTCTCAGCAGTTTTATTTAAAAAAAAAACAGACAAAAAAACTATACATTTTTAAAAATACTGGTTAGGAGGGCCTGACCTAGTGGCATAGAGGGCTGAGGCACTTATCACCTTACCTCCTGACATACCGGCAACCCAGGTCAGGAACAGATGCAGGTGGTTCAGGGGCTTGCCAGGGGAGGGAGGACCGAGCATCCGGAGGACAACTCTTCTCCCTTGGGGAGGGGGGTTGACCTGACCTGCTTGCTGCTTGCCTGCCACCTGGAGGTGTCCAAGTGTCATGGCAGATCCAGACACGTAATGTAGACAGCTCATGCCAAGGTGTTTGAGGACATCTCCATGGAGGTGGACCTCATCCATTCCGCCATTGCACATGTATGGTCCAGGGGGAAACAACTAAGGGAGAAAACCCCTTTGGCCACAGGATGAAGTCTGAGCCTTTGCAGGCCCTGCACCAATGACCAGGCAGCCCACCACAGTCCTCTGAGCTGAAGGATGTTGGCGAGTAGGTAAATCCCAGAGATACCGGCTGACGGCGCTGGGGGGTTCGGACAGATGGGAATGAACCAGGGGCAACATGGAGACAAAAATCTATGTGGAAAAAAAATACTGGCTGGGCAAACACATGCACAACCAGTCTGTGCTGCCACCTCAGGCTTCTAATTACACTGAACCTCTCAAGCTTTGCTCTGAAGGTCTTGGAATCAGAACTTGTAAGAGGCAGCACAGGCTGCTTGTGCATTGCTGCCCAGCCAGTATCCTTTATGTAACTATAATGTCATTGTTAAAGACGTGTATCACCATATATCAAAGTGTGCCAACACATAGAAACTACATCAACAGGACAAAACCACGTAGATGTGACTTCAAGCTTTTGTTAAACAAAAGTTTCAAGCTCTAATGGTTCTAAAGTTAGCCCTGTTCAAATGAATTACCTTTAGAAACAGCTAACTAGGAACCATTTGGGCTAGGCACTTAGTTTTATTCAAATGAATTACCTTTAGAAACAGCTAACTAGGAATCATTTGGGCTAGGCACTTAATTTTATTTAAATGAAAACTTGGTGCCAGGTGAACATACAGTAGATATGTTTTGTAAATACAGTTTCAAATTATGTGTAAAAATATTTTTTTTTTAAACTAAAGGTAAATTTATATTTATACCATATACTTTTTTTAAATCTAGATCCCCTACCCCGCCTTCTTACAAGGGATATACCCTGTTATTGGGGATATAACCTATTCAGGCTATGTGAGCTGACATGTAGACAGCAGGGAGATTATTTTCTTCCTGGTTTTTGTCCACTTACAAATACAGTAAATCCTCCCTCCTCTCCCTCCTCCCTCCTTCCTCCTCCCTTGCTATGAGTAATGCAATAATGACCTTGCACACCCAGCAACCTCCTGTGGCAAGATTAAGCTTCCTGACCCACCGGCAGAGGGTCGCTAATGCGCCCAAACCCACCGCTAACCCTCCCAGCTGAGGTGCTCTGCCTTTCGGCAGCTACCTACAGGCCTGCCTGCCCCTGACATGGTGATTGCCATCAGCTCCTGAACACTGGTTATCTGAACAGCATCACAATGTGCTGCCATTAGGATATCAGGGCAGGTGTACTTTTAGACTATATCTACTGTATATCATTTATGTCATCCCAATACAGTATCATGTTTATTATTTAAATTATTTGCAAAAAACATAATTAATGCACTAGTTAAGGTAACTCAACATCACAAAAGTAAGGAAATGTGGCATTAGGGTTTCCAACCCTAAGTCCCAACCCTCACCCTCCCCCTAAGTAGCAAAAGGAATAAATATTGGTGTTTTGGGTCTCCAGAGTCTTGGCAAATCAGTGGTGGGGTCTTCCTTGGGGTTGTCAACCCTATTGCTCTCCCCCACAAACCGTAGCCACCAGTGTGTAGCACACACTACAACTCCATGCCAGTGCCTCATAGTGATACACTCTTCAAAGGTAGAGAAGTATGTCTTCCCACATGTTGCCAATGGGCTCTGCGTGAAGAAAGGAGATCATGTGTGAGGTTGTTTGCTCAGGGAATGGGGAGAGCATTAGGGTTGAAAACCCCAAGGAAGACCTCACCACTGATTCACTAAGACTCCAGAGACACAAAACCCTAATATTTTTTTCCTTTTGCTACTTTGGGGTGGTGGCTGGGAGTCAGGGTTGAAAACCCTAATGCCACAGTTCCCTGCTTTTGTGGCATTAAGTTACCCTAGTTGGTGCATTAACAAAGTTTTTTTCTAAAGAATTTCCTTTCTTTTTGAGATAATGGAACCATATCCTCATTCATGTGGGTCCCTTTGGGACCTGCGTGAACAGGTGAAGATGTGCAGGGCCCTTTGGGCTGTGCACTTTGGGAAGACTCCATCTACCTACAGAACTGCAGGACCTGGCACATTCACTTTTAACACATTCAGCCTTTATACTTTCACTCTTCACTCATTCACTCTGTACACATTCAGTACCCATTCACACTTCACACATTCAGTGCAAATTCACTCTTCACACATCCACTCTTTACACATTGGCCCAGATATTCAAAAGGGTTGCACCATGCGCAACAGGGTTGCGCGTGCGCAACTCCAAAAATGCGCCATTCTGCGATATTCAGAAGGGGCCAGTTGCGCCACCGAAAACATGCTGAGCAACAGCGCAATGGAAATGAAGGCATGTGCAACCGAAAGGGCGGGTCCATGCATAAAGTGCGCAATGCGATATCCGAACACTTGCGCAATGCGCAAGAGTGGCTCAGCCAGAAGTTGTGCAGTACCAGATTTGAGCCAAAATAAAAAGGCTCAAGGAAGCGGCGCAAGAACCCTAGCAGGCCGCAAACTGGGGGAGAGAGAGACAGAGAGAGACACAGAGAGAGAGACAGGAGCTGGAAGGGCAGAGAGGGACAGTGGGTCCAGGAGGACAGAGAGGCCAGTGGGGGGTGCCCAGTGCAGTGGAAGCAGCAGTGGGGGCAGTGGGGGTAACACAGGAACAGCAGCCGGGGGGCAGAAGCCAGGGAGATGGACAGTGTCAGCTTCCACATGGAAGCTGTAATGAGGGGGGTGAGACACCATGCTGCAGGGGGACATGGCCGAGGAGGGGCCCATCGGCGGTATGCCCCCGACAGGCGGTATCGTGCTCGCATCAGCTTCGAGCTGTACACAGACGTCGAGATTGTGGCCCGGTACCACCTGAACAGGGCAATAGTGAGACGGCTCTGCGAGCTGTGCAGTGATGTGATGCAGGCACCCTCACGACGGAGTCATGCTCTGTCCGTGGAGACCAAGGTGACAGCCTGCATGTGCCTGCTCACCACGGGCACCTTCCAGAGGCCGACAGGGGACACCACAGGCATTACACAGTCGGCCACGTCACGCATCCTCACCCAATTCCTCAGCGCACTGCTGCCTCATGCTGCGGAGTACATCCATTTCCCCAGCACCGCGGCAGAGCGTACAGCAAACATGCAGGAGTTCCACAGGGTAGCACGTATGCCTGGCGTGCTAGGGGCCATAGACTGCACCCATGTGGCCATTCACACGCCACCTGGCCCCGACGGCCAGGCTTATCGGAACCGAAAGAGCTTTTCCAGTGTCAACTGCCAGGTGGTGTGTGATGCCACTGGGCGCATTATCAATGTCTGTGCCACACACCCTGGTGGAGCACATGATGCCTTCATATGGCACCAGTCTGCACTGTGCCATCGATTCGAGAGTGGGAACATCCCCACGGGTCATCTAGTGGGTGAGTACACATATATGGAATGCAAACTCTGGGCAAGGGTGGGAATGACACAGGTGCCATGGTAGTGGCACACAAGGATATGGGCAATATGGACCTGACATGACACTGATCTCCACTATCTCCACACAGGTGACTGCGGATACCCACTCCGTCCCTGGCTGCTCACACTGCATGGCGCCCCATGACCCCAGCGCAGCTATGTTTCAATGAGGCACATGCCGCAACACGTAACATCATAGAGTGGGTGTTTGGGATGCTCAAGGCATGCTTCCGATGCCTGGACACCTCCGGCGGAGCCCTACAGTACAGCCCCCAAAAGGCCTGTGGGATATTCCTGGCCTGTTGCATCCTGCACAACATGGCCAAAGACCATGGGATAGCCGTACAGGTCCAAGAGGGGGACAGCGATGGGGACGCCAGTGGCGCCGGTGATGTGGGTGATGAGCAGCCCCCAGGACGGAGGGACCCCCGACTGACCCGGCAGGCCCAGCTGCACCGGGACACCATTGCAGAAGAGCACTATGCCCAACACAGGTAAGTCAAGGGGACATGTGCAGGCAACACTGTCCATGTGCAAACCACAGGCACACAGGGGAACACACCGTGCATGAAGGTCAGGGGAGTTGAAGGTTCCAGGCATACCAACACACCATCAGAGAGGGGTGAGCACTCATATGGACACACACACACACACCAGGCAGCATACATGGGCAGCAGCACAGCACTGCGGAAATGACATTGCCAACACACAGCACCACCAACCACCCCCACCACCTGGACTGTCCACGTACGTGTGTCAGGACCTGGGCACCCTTGCACCTTGGTGTACAGTGCAATGCAGGCATCATCATGCACACGCACCTGTGGACAGCAGTTGGGAGAGTGTGCAGGTGGTCCGTGTGTCAGCTTGGTGAGCAGAGCACCCAGCAGTGCACTGCCCACCATGACACACATTGCACACAGGGCAGCATCAGACAGGGCCTGCACTGGGAGACAGCTCAGTCAGGTAGCACTGTCCCACGGCCACCACGGATGTGTGGGTGGCCCTGCCGTGGCCCAGCAGCACTGGCAGGCTGAGCAGGGGCCACATCGGGTGGCGCTGGTGCACCACCAGGGGTCCCACTGCGTGAACGCGACCTTGCCCGCACAGGGGTCTGCATCCTGCCAAACAAACTTGCACCAGGGGTGCTCGGGATGCCCACAGCAGAACCCGGCATCGACAGGCCTGGTGTCGCACGATGCCGGGAACGGGGAGTGGAGAGTGCACTGTGTGGGGTGTGTGGTGCAGGGGCACCTGACAGTGTGGCCAATGCGTCCGCGACAGAGACCACTGCCTGCGTCAGCCTGTCAATGGCAGCCGTCACATCCGTCCGCATAAGGACCAGCTTGGCTCGGTCCCAAGCACACTCCCTGCTATGCCGCTCCACGGACACAGACAGTGCCTCCAAGGACCTTGCAACCCGCCCCTGCAGCTGTACCGACTCCTGCAGCGGGCGGGTGTGCGCGTCCAATGGATACTGTGCCCCAATGGCATCGTGACCCCCAGGGTGTGGACGGTCCTGGTGCACAGCACCCCTTGAGGGTGGGCGCTGTTCGCCAGGACCAGGTATGGGCAGATCAAAGGGCGGTGGACATGTGCCACTGCTTGACACTGTACCCCCAGACCTGGTGTGCGACTGCTGCTGCCGCCCCTCCAACTGCTGAGCCCCCAGGTCCACCTGTTCCACCTCCGCGTGACAACAGTGCCAGACACCTGCACAGCCACCGTGCTGCCCCACCGTGCTGACAGGCACAGCCTGGGACTGTGCCAGCATGCTGGTACACAGGTGTGAACCAGGAAGGCCCAGGGGCACATGCTGGCCTGCCATGTGTCCGTCATGGGACACACACCTATCACTGCCCATTGCAGGCCTGCTATCATCAATGGTGCAGGTGCGTGACACTGCCATAGGCACAGCATGCTGGCATACCTGCATGCCAGACTGCTGTGACACAGGCTGTGCACCCCCTGCACCCGTATCACTGACACCGGAGTTGTTGGCCCAGCCTGCATGCTGCTGCAGTGCCTGCAGGCTGGTGGTGGAGGTGGATGGTCCCTCCTCCACATCCAGCAGGTCTGCCTCACTGTCTGGACCCACCACCACCACCGTCTCCTGCAGACAAACAGGATCTGTAACAGAAAGAGAGTACATGTGAGTGCATGTGAACAACAGCCCCCCCCAACAACACCACCATGTCATACCGTGCAGTGATGGGCTTCCACCTGTCTGGAATCCTCCACCTGGTACATCCGCAATGGCACTCAGCTGCATGGCCGTGACCAGTGTCTCCTCTGTAGGGGTCAGCTGCAACACCACTGGTGGGCCCCCACCAGTGCCAGCATGTGCCGCCCTGAAGGCTGCCACCTTCTCCTTCAGCCTCCTGCGGTCACTCCCCATCTTCTTCCTGCATTCCTGCACTGAGCACTGGTGGCTTCCGTGCAGGTTGACGGCCCGAGCTACCCCCTCCCATGCAGCTGCACACTCCTGAGGGGTGCCCCTCCGTCCACTCAATAGTGGCTCATCCTCCAGGTAGGCCTGGAAGAGGGCCTCTGTCTCTGCCGCGGTGAAGTTCGGCCTCCTCCTACACCCGCCATCCACACCCTCAGCTTGGCTCTGGTCAGTCATGGTGATCTGTATGGGTGGAAGTGGACACCTGTCACTGTGCAGTCGACAGCATTTCCCCATGAACATAGCTGTCGTGATGAAGCCCCCCACGTTTCCCTCCCATGGCAGATACTGATAGAAAGGTGCCCTTTGTCCCTTTCTAAGTGCCCTTTTCATGCTCAGCCCCCTCAGCCTTTATCATCCTCCGGCACCCCTGCCCATGAGCATTGTCCTGAGCATCACACAGCATGTAACTCACCTCTCACCTGCAGTAACCAAATCTGGCCAGCACAACCCACTGTCGTATTTTTATAGCGCAACACATGCAAATGAGGTGTGGCGCAACTTTAATGACATGCTAATCGCGCCACTGCGCCTTTGAATGGCTGATCGCATGATTTGCATATATCGGCTGAATATCAGCGTATTTGCGCTGCGCAATCTGGAAGATCCGCTGAGCCAATAGGCGCGGGTTTGTGGCTGTGTGCCACACTGCATTGCGCATGCCCAGATAGCTAAGCGATAGCGCCTATCGCTGCAGACCTGCTGAGCGCGATAGGCTATTCAGACCATGGCCACCATTGTGCCAGTGGCGCTACAGCACTGGGCACTATATGGCGCTGTGGCACTACTGCGCAATAGTCCACTGTGGCACTGGTGCTCAGCTTGGCAGTCGCGAGGATGCCTATACGCCATATGGCACTGTGCGTGGCCTTGCGTCATTGCCGTGACCTTGTGTATGCCCTCTGACCCCTGGCGCTGTTGGCATGCCATGTGTACGTCCCTGTGCGCTGTCTGGTGACAGCGCCATGTAGGTGACGGCGCTGTTCAACAGCGCGATTGAGCCTGTGGTGGTTCATTGCGCAACAACCCACGCGGGTTACGGCGCAGCGGGCGCCATATTGCCTGCTGTAAAGTTGGTGCCATGGCTAGGAGGAGGGCGGTGTCCTGGATCCAGCTTGAAGTGGCCAACCTGGTGGCCTCTTGGAGCCCCACTGTGAGGCACTGTATGGTGAGCCCCTCACCATGCCTAGACCCACGTTGGCAGCAAGTGGCCACTGACCTGGTGGAGGTCACTGGCCGGGCCGGTCTGCTGAGCAGTGCCAGCACCGGTACAGTGACCTCCGCCGGAGGGAGCCGGAACTTTGACGCGCTGTGGTCACGCGCCAGGTGGGGCGAGTCCCTAGGCCAGGTGAGTGTACCATCTATGCACCTATATTCTCTGTAGGGTGTGTGTGTGCTTGGGTGGCTGTGCATAGGTGCCGCTCAGACACGGTTGGCTGTGTCAGTGTGTGCAGCTGTGCGATGGATGGTTATGGTTGTGTGGGCAGGCACTCTCACTGGGGCAGGGGGCACTCTGCTTTTGAGTCACACTGATGTTTGTCTCAACATATGTCTCCCACAGGCCAGACTTTGAGGACGCAGGCCGAGGCTGACGTGGGCCGTGCCAGGGCCCAGGTGCCAGGGTTGTTGTGCCCCAACAACAGCAGCAGCAGCAGCAGCAGCAGCGCCAGACCCAGCTGCTGGAGGAGTGTGAGTATCATTACTTCATGGATGCTATTGCATGCTGGGGGCAAGACCACCAGCCATGCACAACACAACCAAAGGTGAGGTCATAATTCCACTATACAAGACACTAGTGAGGCCCCACACTGGAGTACAGTGTACAGTTCTCGAGACCATACCTACGTATGGACATGGACTGGGTAGAGAGGGTTCAGAGGAGGGCAACACGGATGGTGCATGGATTGCATCACAAGTCCTATGAAGACAGGTTGACAAACCTGAACATGTACTCCCTGGAGGAGAGGGGGGAGAGGGGGATATGATGGGACATAAGTATCTTACAGGGGAAACAGAGTGCAGGAAAACCTATTTTTAAGCGTAAGAGATATTCCAGGACTAGAGGGCATGGGATGAAGTTGGAGGGGGATGATTCAGAGGACACATGAGAAAGAATTTCTTCACAGAACGGGTGGTGAACAAGTGAACACCCTGCCAGAGGTAGTGGTGGGGCTGACTTGGTCACGGATTTAAGAATGCATGGCATAGCCATAAAGGAATTCTGGAGGTCAGGGTAGGTGCAACAGACTTATCGGAAAACAGAGTGAACTTACAAGGTCAAATGGCCAGACTGGGTGGCCCATAGGCCTCATCTGCCGACACCTGTCTATGTATCCATGTATGTAGGCACGACACAGGTGACATGCATCACAGTGCAGTATCACAGCATGTCTGTGTATGCGCCACTGGTGGTCCAGGCATGCACTGGGCACATAGCTGTGTAACTGGCATCGCACCACGTTGCCACATCTTGCCAGCCTAGTTTGTACTGTGATTGATGTGGGCAGTGTGTGTGGGTGGTGGTGCGTATAGCTGGTGCCGCCTGTTTTGTGATGGCCATGTGCATGTTCACTGTGGGTGGGTGCATGCCATCACAGGTGTGGGACATTGGGCTATATGGCTTGCAGGTTGGGTGGTGTTCAGGGTTGTGGTCAGTCACAGCCATTGACTGTGTTCCCATTTTCCTAGGCCTCGAGGTGCTGCGGAGGATGGAGAGGGATGTCAGGGCCATTCGCCAACTTGTGGGGCAGAACGCCGATATCCTGCAGTTTATCCACCGTCATGGTGTGCAGAGGAGGCGGCACAGACCTGCAGGACACCAGCAGGAAGACGGGCAACCAGCTGGGCCATGATTTCTCCACCCTTTCCACTTCTCCCATCCCTACCACCCTGCCTTCCCTCTCCAAGTTTGTAATCCCTACCCCTTGACCAACCCAACCTTGTACCCATCCCCCCTTGTAAATAGTTGGACTTGTTTCTATACTGTTTGTTGTTGCTTAATACATTTTTATATGTTTATATGAATAATGTGTTGGTCTGTGATTTGCAGCTCCTATGGGTGCCCAGTTGCAGGGTGTATATGCCATCTGGGCTGGTATGGTCCTGGGTATGTGTGTGTGTGTGTGTGCATGGGGAGGTATCTCCAGCATGGCAGTGACTTTCGGTTGGTCTTGCTATCTGCTGCCACCCACTGCTGGGTGCATAGGGTGTCTGACTTGTGGGCTTCTGTGTTGCATGGGGCTGATGAGTGCTGGGGGGACTGCATGGTTTCCTGCAGTGCCAGTCACTGCACATGGGTGGTGTCTTGGGGTCACAGTGCAGGGTGTGCTGTGCGTACGGGGGTCTGATGTGCACTGTGGTTGTCAACCCCCTGTGTGTGGCACCTCCGCCTGCCAGTGGTTGTGCTGGGGTGTCAGGGCTCTGCTATGCTTTGTTGGCTTGTCCCCATGGGCACGTGGATCATCCGTCCCACCCCAGTGATGCTGTGCTTGGGTGTGCCGTGTGGTGTGGGTTCTGCAGTGTGTTCCTGTGCCCATGTGTGGCATGGCTGGCGGTGGGCCCCAGCCTGCCTCCTGGATGTGCAGTTCCATTGCTCTGGGGAGGCTGTGCTTGCTATGGCAGCTCTGGAATGCTCAGCTGAGCTTCCTGGTGCGCCATACGCAACATTTTGACTCAGCTCCTTCCTGGTTGCGCGATGGCGCAGTATGTGCGATATTCAGACATTGGTTGCTTATGCAATTTGCTCTGCTCCATGTTTCGAATATCGCACCTGCGCCGCGCATTTACAACTGGGTTTGGCGTTCGTTGTTGCGCCAGTTTTGAGCGCAGTTTGAATATCCAGGCCACTGAGTCTTCATACATTCACTCTTCACACATTCACTCTTTTTTTTTAATTTCGATTTTTCAAGGTAATCATTTTATGACTGCCCTTATAAACATGACATGTATCATTTATAGTATATCGGTGGAAATGTCTTTTTGCACCTCTGCACCTGGCCAGGATTTAAAAAAATACCCGTCACATTTATGAGATGGTGTGGAAAAAATTGGTATATTGAAAGTTTGGAGTCAAACTATAGAAAATGTGTGAACTTATGAGTGAATGTTGAAATACCGCAATGTTCAGTCATAACCTTGGCGTTTTACCATATTTGCACACCAAATTTCCAGCACAGACTTCTTATTACCCCACTTCATGAACCCGGTAGGCGAAAATTTTCAAATCCCTGTCAAAACATCATTCTGAGCCACTGAAACGTCATTCTGTGCCACTGAAACATCATTCCACGCCACAGGTGCAATAACCCATTTTGGCCAGGATTTGAAAATTTACAGCTGTTATGTTCGTGTGGTGGTGTGAAAAACTGGCTATGTTGAAAATCTGGGGTCAAAATATTTAAAATTACCAAAGTTACAAGTGCGTGTAGAAAAATGTCAAGATACACGCATAACGTTGCCATTTTTACATATTTGTATCCCAAATTTTCAACATAGCCTTCTTATGATCATACCTTATGAACAATGGTGGTGAAAATGTTCAAGTTCTGCCTGAAAGGTGATTTTGCAAACTGCAAAATCACCTTTTGGGCCTGATTTGCATAATTCCACCACTACTGTTCATGAGATGGGGTCCCACAAAAGCCATTTTGAAAATGTGGGGCCAAAATATGCAAAAATGACAAATGTATGCATCAAAGTTCAAAACCTTTTTTTTTTTTTAGTTGTTTAACCAGGAGTAGCACACTAAGCTGAAAGCTTTTTTACAGGTGCGACCTGGGAGCACAGGCATGTTAAGTGACTTGCTCAGGGTCACACAGTATACAAGTGGAAGCTGTGGGATTCAAACCCAGGTCTGGTCTGCTGGATGTCACCAGATTTGCAGCTCAGAGCCTTAAGCCACTGTGCTATACTGCCTCCCTAACTTCATTGAAATACATTGAACCACACTTAATTTAGTTTCTTATATTGCAGTTGCTGGTTCCAGCTGCAAGACATGTCTTCAGTCAGACGGTAGATATATGCCACACCCTATTTACCACCTCATCTCGCCCACACCCCCGTTATTTAAAGTAAATAGCTCACTAGTATCTGACCCACCAACTGTAGCTGCAGAATTTAACTTCTACTATATCACCTGCGCACTGAGCTACTGAAATCCCTCCCCTCCTACCCATCCCTCCCTCCCACCCTCTACCAGTGTGCCCCCATCATCACCCTCCTACCTTCCCTTCTCTTTCACTACTGTAACCCCAAATGAAGCCCTAAGTGCCCTCCTCACTATCAACCCCTCTAAAGGTGCCTCCCCTGATGGCCTTGATCCAAAATTCCTCTCCCTTTCTGCTTCAGCCATTGCCTACCCTCTCTCAATAATCCTAAATCTCTCATTCTCTACTGCCTCGGTCCCCTCTTCATGGAAGCATGCAGTGGTCCTCCCTCTACCCAAAGGGGGTGACCCCTCATCTCCCAGCAACTATCACCCCATATCTCTCCTCCCTACCCTTGCCAAGCTTCAAGAACACATTGTCCTCTCCCAACTCACCTCTTTTCTATCTGACACCTCCTTTTTCACCCCTTTCCAGTCCAGTTTCAGGAAAAACCACTCAACCACCACCTCTCTCCTACGGCTCACAGACTCCATCCTAACCAGGATGGACAATGGCTAAATTACCTCTGCCATTTTTGTCGACCTGGCTAAGGCCTTAGATACTGTCTCTCACTCCCTTCTCCTCAACTCACTCCTGGCAGCTGGCCTATCTCCCTCCACCACAAACCTGTTCAAGGCCTACCTTATTGGCAGAACCCAATCAGTTAAGATCTTGGAGGCCACTTCCACTCCCCTCCCGATTAGCACTGGAGTCCCCCAGGGCTCTGTATTAAGGCTCCTCCTATTCTCCATCTTCTTAAATGACCTTCCCTCTGTTTGCTCCCCATCCTCCACTATACATATGTATGCCAATGATACGGTTCTGTATGCATCTGACTCCCATCCTGATGAGGTTACAACCAGCTTACAGCAAGACTTTGACAAGGTTCAGCTCTGGTTTGCTAACCATCAACTTTTTCTCAATGCCAAGAAGACTGTCTCCATGACCTTTGGCACAAGGCAGAGACTCTTAAAGCTTCCTTGCCTACCCATTTTCCACACTCTTGATGGGACTTTACTTAAGCACACATCCTCCTTCAGGTACTTAGGTGTTTGGTTGGACCAACACCTAAACCTCTCTGGACATATTGACACCATCCAGAAAAAAGTGTGCCCCAAGCTTGGTGCCCTGTTCAGGAACCATAGTTGCATCCCTCCTATGGCTAGGTGTGAACGTGTTCAGAAGATGATACTGCCCATTTTCGACTACTGTGACATAGTCTATGGTGCTGCCCCTACATCCTCCCTGGCCAGACTGGACACCCTCTTCAATTCTTCATTTACTTCTGCTGCTTTGCCTTGGATGCACCTCCTCGCATCCACCACTGCAATCTTTATTGTGCCCTATCCTTCTCCTCACTTGCAAATAGGCAGCTCTCCCACTGTGTTAAATTCACCTCCAAGCAATGGTTCGGTGAGCTCCCTTCCTACTTCACCTCCTCCTTTATAACATCCTCCCCCACCCTCTCATTCCCTTAGATCAACTGACTCTCGCACCCTGGTAATCCACCACAGACACCCAGATCAGCCAATCCAGTTACTCTCACTGCCTCCCAAAGATTTGGAATTCCTTCCCCCTCAAATACGGCACTCATCCTCTGCCTGCTCCATCAGCTCTGCCCTCAATAATTACCTTGCTCCTGGCTGCTCCTGCCATGTCTCTCCCTAACTCCCTTCTCTAAGCCCTGGACAAACCCCTACCCCTCTACCATCACCTTCATTTTACCCTGTGTAAACCCACCCACATTTCTAGCTCTCCTCCCCTTCCCCCAAATTGCTCCCCCTTACTGGCCTCCCTTGCTCTCTCACAGAATGTAAGGGACCCTGAATGGTCTCCGAGTGGGAGGTTGGGGTGACAGGGGTCAGATTGGCAAGGAACTGTTTTCTTTTTTACAGGGTTAAAGGAAAAAAATCAAGGGATGGTTTTCTTTATTATTGGTCAGATTTGTAAAACTAAGGGGGTGATGATAAGAGGGTGGGGTATAACTAGACACCAGGGAGACATCACAGCAATGCAGGATGATAATCAGGGGGCAGGGGGTGCCACTAGACAAAAGGCAAACATTACAGCAATACTGTGCAGTGATCAGAGGGTGTGGTGCCACTAGACACCAGAGAAACATTATAGAAATAGGGGGATGGCAGTCAGAGGGTGGGGGGCCACTAGACACCAGGGAAACAATATATAAATATGGGGCCAATGATGAGAGAGTGGTGTTGCCACTAGACACCGGGGAAACACTATACAGATACAGGGATGACAATCAGAGGGTAGGGGTGCCACTAGATACTAGGGAAACACTATGCAAGTATGGGGCTGATGACGGGATGGTGGGGGTGCCACTAGACACCAGGGAAAGGGTGGCTCACTGCTCTCAGTGCAGCTTGCAGCACAAGTTCCATCTGCAGCTGTAGAACTCAAGAAAATCCACTGTTCCCATACAGAAAATGCTGGCTAATGGCTCTTCTAGCTAAGCTGGCCACCATGGTTTTTGGGGTGCCCAGAAAACTTATTTCTGACAAGTTTTTAAAAAACAAACAGCAGACTCTAGCTAAACAGGTCCCATTTAGTTAGAACTACAACAGAACCCCAGAGCAAATTGCCTGAGGCATGGGTTATCCCAGAGGATATTGGCCATACAGTCACATTTTAAAGAAAACACAACTGCACATACCCCAATAATGCAAAGCATCATGGGAAACATATGCAAATCTCCATGAGAGAATTTGGAGTGGCTCAACTTTAAGCAGAATTGCATGGTGCCAGAAGGCCTCACAGTGCAATCAGCAAAGGCTAAGAACAGCAGACACATACACATGTTTCATCCTCATTTGGACTCATCAGTGTGCCATATATGTGTCTTAGCCCAGGGAGAGGGAGCCATTTAGTTAGGTTCAGGTGTTTTTTTCTTTTTACACTTACTCTTTTTATTGTAATTATTGTGATTATGCATACAAATACACTACATTCTCCAATATACACTTACATAAATTCTTAATAGGAGAAGGAAAAAACATGATGTCTGAAGTATTATACAATGATATTAAAAGGGAAAACAAATGTTGAGGAAACAATATGCAGCAGTACAATCTGTATGATAGAGAGAAAATATAGCAATTTATGCTTCAAGGGGTAAAAGGAGTAGATACAAACAAGAAATATGAGCAGTCGTGATTGTACTTCTATTATGCTGTAATTTAATACAAGTATGTGTAAGATTGTATAAAGGAAGAACATTAAAAAGAGAAAAGTATCTAAGAAAGTGAACAAGAATGAAGAGGGAAAGGGAAGAAGAAAAGGAGATAAAAAGATAGGAAGAGAGGAGATGAAAAAGGAACAAAAGAGCTAGAAGCGAGATTCCAATGTGAACATATAACAACCCATGGATTAAGTTATGATATGTGTAGACGTGTTTAAATATTTAAAATAGTCCTTCCAGCATTTATTATTTAAATTGTCGGTCAGAGGCTAAGTGTGACAAACGATCAAGGATGGCATATTGAGATAGTTGTTTGAGAATATCCGGGAGGGTGGGAATGATGTTGGATCTCCAATGCATTAGTATAAGGTGTTCAACTTGAAGGAATACAAGGGATAACCACCTATTCCGAGAATGGGATATTTTGTATTCATGAGCATTGAAAATACCAAGTATGCAATGTTTTGGATCTAATGCAAAGGATAGACCAATCACTTTCATTGCAAAGAAATGAATATGACACCAAAGATTGTGTATGGGAGGACAATGCCATAAAATATGCAGCAAATTGCCATTGGGGGAGTTACAGCGCCAACATTTATTGTTGTTCATTAAGCCCATTTTTTGCAAAATCTCAGGAGTTCTGTACCATTGATGCAGAATTTTGGTTTGTATGAGTGAACTGTGATTATCCTTGAAAGATTTATGGCAGGATAGCCAGCAGTTATGCCATTGTGAATTGGTTATGTTATAATTTAAAAGGGTACTCCATTTATTTTTTGCAATGATAGACTGATCTGGAATTGTATTTCTGATATGTTTGTAAATGATACTATTTAATATAGAGTTTGTTTTGATCCATGTAGAAATAAAAGTATCAGATATAGATTGATGAGGAATAGTAGGAAGATAAAGGTTCCATGCCATGTGTAACTGTAAATATTTCCAGAAATCGTGCCGGGGAAGATTCCATTGTTTGCACAGGTCAGAAAAGGATTTTAATTTGAGAGTCTGCAGTATGAGTATATCCTCCAAGAAAAAAATGCCCCTGTTTTTCCAATTACAACAAAAAATTGGGTGATTATCAAGAGTGATATTGTGGTTCCCACAAACGGGGGCATATATGAGAGGGGTTGGGTTGGATTTAAGGTGTTTATGAATTATTTTCCAATAGTATATGGATGATGCTATAGTAGGGTGAGATTTTAAATTGGTGGGAGAGGGTTATAAATGAAGGAAGTGGTGACGTTTGCCGGACATACAGATGTTTCCATATTGACCCACAACGGTGATTTATTGCTGAGTTTATTAAACCATTTTATAGTTTGGACAGTGCAGAAGGCCCAAAAATATGTTTGAAACCAGGGGAGCCCAAAGCCCCCTTTAGACCAGTGGGAATGCAGTTTGTTATGACTAAATCTGGGAATTTTGCCTTCCAATAAAAAATTGCCAATTATATAAAAATCAATTCTGACAAAAAAAAGTAGGGAGGGTTAAAGAGATATTAGAAAATAGATACAGTATTTTGGGAGCAATTGACATCTTGATAGCATAGATTTTCCCATTAAAAGAGAGATTAAGCAGTTTCCATCTGTCGAGAGTGTTTTGAATATTTGCTAATAACGGAGAAAGATTGGCGCCCCATATCTTGTCTAATTTAGAAGTGACCTGTATTCCAAGGTAGGAGATACCTTGAGGGGCCCAACAAAAACCTAATATTGTATTCATAGAATGGTTACAAAAATTGTTCAATGGCATCATTTCTAATTTGTTTAGATTCAGAGTGAGCCCAGAAAGTGAAGTAAAGTTGCTAAGTAACTTAATTAAGGGTGGTCCCAAAATTTCAAGATTTTCGAGTAGAATGAGGAGGTCATCAGTGTAGGATAGTGAAGTATAGTGGGAATTACTGATAGGGATACCTTGGATCATGGAGGATTGACGAAGAGCAGCAGATAGGGGTTCCATAGCTAGAATAAAAAGAGTGGAGGATAAGGGGCACCCGTGCCTGGTACCTCTGGCCAGATGAAAGGATGAGGACAGAGTAGAGTTAGTAAGAACCCAGGCAGAGGGGTAGCTGTATAGTAATTGAATCCATGTACAAAATTTATTAGTGACACCAAAGTGGGATAGAACATGATACAAATAAGTTCAGTTGAGAGAATCAAATGCCTTTTCAAAGTCAATGGCTATAGCTACGGCAAGTGATTTAAGAGATTTAGCTTTGTAGATTAAATTAAATAATGAGCGGAGATGATCAGAACCAGTTCTATTTTTGATAAATCCAGCTTGGGAGGTGTGGACAAGTTTCAAAATTATTGAGTCTAAACGAGTATTTAATATTTTGGCAAACATTTTCCCATCTGTATTAAGTAATGATATCAGTCTGTAACTGGATAGGAAAGAAGGGTCTTTATCTTTCTTTGGTAGGATGGTTATAATGGCTTCTGTCATAGAATAGGGAAGTTTACCTTGTGAAGATGCCTCTTTGAAGACCTTAAACAGTAAGGGGCATACAATGTCAGCTAGGAGTTTATAAAAGTCTATGGAAAAAAACATCACTCCCAGGAGCTTTACCAAATTCAAGGGAATTTAGCTCTGCTTGTATCTCTTTTAAGGAAAAGGGTTCATCTAGCAAAGCCATATCTTGTTGGGAGAGGTGTGACAACTGTAAATTGTCCAGAAATTATTATATATATTCAGGTTGTGGGGGAGTGGTGTGAGAGTATAATTGTTGGTAGAAGGATTGCATAATATGCTTAATTGAGGGATTATCTGTATGGATTTCGCCTGAAGGATCTTTCAAACCGGCAATATGTCTCTCCATCTGTTGATTCTTGAGTTGATAAGCAAGCAGCTTCCCACATTTATCCACTTGTTCCCAATAACGGTGTTTAAGTCTAAGGAGGGTGAGTTCAGCTTTCCTGGATATTAATTTGTTGATTTTAATTCTAAACTGAAGAATTTCAAGGTGAAGTTGTGAGTTATTATCTGGATTTTTTGTTTTATAATATTGGGTTTCTTTTTCTTTAAGAGATTTCTCTAAATCGGCCAGTTGCTGTTCCCTTCATTTTTTCTTGTGTGCTGCATAGCTTATAATTTTTCCTCTAACTGTTGCTTTAAGTGCTTCCCAGATGGTACCTTGAGATACATCAGGAGTGTTGTTAAAGGAAAGAAATTCTTGGATTTGGGATCTAATCCAAGGTAAGAAATCGGGGTCCTTCAATAAGAGTGGGTCTAGATGCCAGGAAGGGGATTTAGATAGGGGCCAGCCCCAAATAAGATGTACTTTTATAGGAGAATGGTCTGATATAGTAATTGGGAGGATAGTTGTGTCAATAATGTTTTCAGTGATGAATGGGGAAGAAAACCAGTAGTCAATTCTGCTATAAGATTTATGAAGCGGTGAGTAAAAAGTATAGTCGTGCTGTCTAGGATGGTGTAGTCTCCAAATGTCGGTGAGACCAAAGTCTTTCATTAGCATTGAGAGTGCAGAAATACTTCTGGGGTGGGTATCACATGAAGAGTTACTTCTGTCTAAATGTGCTTCCAAAGCTAAATTGAAATCCCCACCTACAAGTACAGGAGAATTGTTAAACTTACTGTTCATAATTTGTTGGGCCATATTATGAAAGAATTCAGGTGAATCAGAGTTAGGGTCATAAATGTTGACTAACATAAGGGGGCCTGCGGGGGTATTTAAGTGGGCTATAATCCATCCACCATCTGAATCGGAGATGGATTTGATAAGGGTCCGGTTAAGGGATTTATGTAATAGAATAGCAACCCCCCAATTTTTTAGAAGTAGAGGAGGACGCATATACTTGACTGACCCAATCCCTTCTGAGTCTGTCGACATCCTCTATTAAACGTTTTGCTTCTTGTAAGAAAGCAATATGAGTTTTATGCTTTTTGAGTAAGAAAGTATATGCTTTCATTTACAAGGTGAGTTGAGTCCCTTATCATTTCATGAATGTAGAATTCGATCACTCATGTTAATGGGGAGATGAGTATGAAAATACAAATAGGAAGTAAGGGACTCATATTGAAAGGGCTAGAGGATGTTACAGACTCAGAAGGGAGAGGACTAGCACAATCAAATGCATGCAGGATATTTAGTTTGTGGAAATACTTAAATCCTGGGTGAATGTTTCCATTGGGTCTCACAAGGAAGAGAGGTAGTAAAGAGAATACAGAAGACATATATATAGTTACTAAACAAAACCTATGCATGTTATACTAACACACTATGATGTCTTTAGGTAATATAGCAAGATATGAGTCTGAAATCGCCAAGACTGTCTCGCTATACTACAAAGCATGTAAATAGTAAGTAAATCTTGGGAGAAAATGATCTTAAACCCAAGATACAAACTGTAAACAATTATTTCTAACAAGTTATAACTGTGACTAGAACTAAAGTGAACATAATAATTCCCTGGGGGGGGGGACCATGAACATCTTACCATATATGAAAAGGGGATTACAGAAAGTATATGCAATCGCAGATATAATAATACATCTTGAACCTAAGTTAGAGTGGAAAAAAGAACTGAGCTGAAACACTATTACGGCAATACAAACAGTATGCCATCATAGTTGGCTAAGTCATAAAATTGTAAGAGCAGCTATACCTGTGCCATCTACTACAGTATGTACTTACTCACATAATCATAATGCTTAGACACAGAAGTGTTTATGTAGGAGGAATGTTCAGGTAAAATGGAGTGAGTAGGGTCCAAACAGTATAAGGATTTATGGAGTGTTGAGGCATTATTGGATCCAAATTGTATGGGGGGTATCTGGTGAAAGCCTTGTACTGAACAGGAATACATAGTCATTCTGGCAATATGACATTTATAAGAGCTGAGTTTGTTCAGGCTTCGAGGTACTGCATATATTATTGATAAGTACTAGGTACTTAATAGTAGCACAGACCCAAAAATTGTCCCTAGGAAAGGAGTTGCTTTAACATAGTGAGATTTCAAGACCTGAAGAGGGTCGAGCGAGCTCAGCTATAAGATTACAACACAGGCTCAAAAAGCCATATCATAAGGGCTTCGAGTCAGACTGTGCTATCTATTATTGATTGCAGCACATTGGGTGGGATATTCAGAAGGGTTGCACCTGGCACAACACAGTTGTGCCATGCTCAACCCACTGATGCACCCTGGCATGATATTCAAAAGGGGAAAGTGCATGGCACAAATCCCGATGTGCTGGGGCTCATCAGTAATGTATGCGGCACAAGTAGGGGGGGCATGCCCATGCATACTCCGCACATCCTGATATTCAGCCTGGGATGTGCTGAGCAGATGCAGGCACAACCCCTACCTGTGCCACACACAGTTGAGCCAAGAAAAATAGGAACAACAGCTGGCCACCCACAGGTGAACCGCCATGTTGCAGGGCGCAACAAGGCAGCTGCCAGCTGTGGGTGGCCACCTGAGTTCCTTCGGCACTTTCCATCATGGTAGCACCCTCCCACACCCAAATGCAGGCATATGTTTTGAATTAAATATGTCCAACATTCCTGGTGGTCCAGTGGACCGCTTCCAGCCCGATCGCGGGCATAAGTATAAAATAAACGTCCAATATCCCTGGTGGTCCAGTGGACTGCTTCCAGCCCGATTGCAGGAATAAGTATAAAATAAATGTCCAATATCCCTGGTGGTCCAGTGGACCGCTTCCAGCCCGATCGTGGGCATATGTAGTAAATACAATGTAAAAACCATCCCTGGTGGTCCAGCGGTCTACCCCCTCCCACCCACCCACTGAGCCCACTGCCCCTCCCCCATCAGCGGCGGGCGAGGCTACCGCCCATAGCTGTCCGACCACCCGCCAACCGACCTGCGTACAATGCGGCTGTATGCCTATTGGTCTACAGCATGGGGCCAATGGGCGTGCAGACCGTGTCGTACCTACAGTCAGATATGTGAATGGATTCATTCACATATCTGGACTATGATTATGGATGTGCTGCACACCCATTGCCCACGCCTGGACCAATGGGTGTACAGCCGTACTGTACGCAGTCAGTCGGTGGGCAGCCAAGTGGCTTGCAGGTGGGGAGCTGTCACCCACCGCTGATGGGGAGGGAGTGGGGTGGTTTTGGGGAAGGGGGTACTGCTGGACCACCAGGGATGGTTTTTACATTGTATTTACTACATATGCCCACTATCGGGCTGGAAACAGTCCACTGGACCACCAGGGATATCGGACGTTTATTTTATACTTATGCCCGCGATCAGGCTGGGAGCAGTCCACTGGACCACCAGGGATATTGGACAGTTTATTTAATTCATATGCCTGCGATCGGGCTGGAAGCGGTCCACTGGACCACCAGGGATATTGGATGTTTATTTTATACTTATGCCTGCGATCGGGCTGAGAGTGGTCCACTGGACCAGCAGGGATTTTGGACAGTTTGTTTAATTCATATGCCCGTGATCAGGCATTGGAGCACATTGTCAGTGGGGGCAGGAGACGTCGGTCCCCGACGGCTGCTGTCTGGCAGGGCGCCAGGTGCAAGTCATCGGGGATCAGTGCACCTGCATGCAAATGGGGCCATAATGACATGCTAATGGCCCCATTTGTGCCTTACATACAGTATGGCCCCATTTTCATGTCCACCGCTGAATATCGTGGTTGCTGCACCTAGCGCAACGGCACTTGCGCTAGCGCATTCCCCTGCCCCTCACTGGCCACTTGCGCTGGCTCAGTGCCACTACGCCATGCGCAATGCAGGTGGCCATGGTGCCATATTCAATGGTGCGGAGTCATGGTGCAGCACCGTTGAATATCACCCAGGCCACGCCCTGGCGCATACCAGTTGCACTGAGCCTGTCTTGCGCCCCTGCCTGGCACAGTTCTGAATATCCCACCCATTGAGTAAAATAATAAATATGAGACACCTCAAAAATAGCCTGCAATGCCTAATTGTAAGGTAAAACTGAAGACTAAGTGATAGATAAATAAAATAGTAAAGAAGTTGGTATACCATGGTTAAAGAAAAGGGGGATTTAAAAGTTAGATAAAGGTGGGTTGGAGTGGGAAGGAGACTAGAGAAAAATATTGAAGTGTTAAATGTTAGTCTGGGATGTAGTAGTGGACGAAGGGAATAACTAGTTGAGGACCTCATTAATATAACCCCAAGATACTGTAAATGTATAATGTTTACATATGGTAACAAATGTGTGGGGTGATGTTGGATCACAAATTAGTTAAGTAGGCAACCTCTCTTAATGGTTATGTGAGAAGGACATACTGATAAAAAAAAGATGGTAGACACCTCTAACTGAATATAGAAAATCATTGAGCACATATGAATTAGTCTAACATTATATAAGAACTGTCCCTTTAAAAGAAGAACATACCCAACATTAGGGATACTCAAAAACTGACATTATGAGTAATATATGCAGAAATAACTGGATGTATAATGTAGCAGACATTACATTGAGATAGAAAACTCCAAGACCGTCACAATGAGATGCCTAAATAATATGACATGCTATTAAACCAAAAACCTGTAACCACGATGTACAGCTTATCGCTTTCCAAACCAGCTGGGTGCGATAGTATGCACACACAAGGAATGCGATGCGCAGTTGCAGGGCAGACAAATTCTGATAGTGATCAGAGAGCCTGGGTTAATTAGGCACTAATCTTGAGAGGTACTAATATATACACATGCCCAGGCATCATTTATAGGTTTGATCTGTTTTTGCGCTTCCCCTTCTGTTTCTTTTTAGGAGGCTCTGCCAATTTGAAAGGGGAGTTGGTCACCAATTCAGCCCAAGAGGAACTGGGGAGATCTGCCACCCTGTAAAGCATTTCCAAGGTCATTGCTGACAGGATCCACAGCTGATTCCGGGAGGTCTTCCTGAGATGAGTTTAAGTCCTCTTGTAGTAAAGCAAACTTATTGGAGAGGGTTAGGGGTGTAGTGAAGCAACATGCTCATGCTGAGAGGTAGGCCTAGAAGGAGTAGCATCTGCACAACAGGCATGTTTAGAAGAAGGTGGATTCGAGTTCTTTTTGTCTAGCAAGCTGGCTGAGATTCGGACAGGAGGTGCTGCATCAGCCTGGAGAGATACGGGTTTCTCAGTGCGTTCATGATTTGAAGCCATAATGTGGGTGTGCTGGTCTGATTGGGAAGGTGCAGAGACAGTGGGAGAAGAGGTCACATCAGTATTTCCAAACAGGGCAGTTGGAGGCTGGGGCTCACCAAGAAATGCAGCCAAGGCTTCGGGAGTGTTGAAATCTTTGGTTGAATCACCAAGAAACAGACGCATAACAGCAGGATAGCGCAGAGCAAATTTGATCCCTCGTTGGTGTAGGGTAGTTTTAATAGGATTGAAAGCTCTGCGTTTATTAGAGAGTTCCTTAGAGAAGTCTCTAAAAATAGAAATTCTATGATCTTGCCAAGTAAGCGTTCCCACTTGTTTTGCTCTGTTGATAATCAGTTTAGTGTGGACATAGTTTAAGAATCTTGCAATGATAGGCCTAGGGTTTCTGATCTGGGCCAGGCCTCCGGCCTAAAGTATGGTGTGATCTCTCAGTAGTAAGGTCTTGACCAGGTAGGAGTTTGAGCAGGGCTGGCAGCACATGTAATAGAAACGCATTAGTGTCTCCGAGTTCTGCACCTTCAGGAAAACCCAAAAATCTCAGGTTATTGCATCTGTTTCTGTTTTCAATGTCATCAATTTTATCTTGTAGGCTTCTGATAACTCTGTCTTGCTCTCTGATGGTGGCTTGCAGGATGTTAATAGAACTTTCATTTTGAGCAACTTTAACTCCAGCATCATTGATTTTTTGGTCTAACACTTGCATGTTAGTGATGTTTTGTTGAGATGTTATTTTTAAGTCATTAATTTCACAGATGAGCTGTTGAAACATAATTTCCACTCTGCTGAGGGAGCTGTTTTGCAGGAGTTGCTCAGCCATTGTAGTAGGCCTTCACAGAGAAGCAGTATAAATGCAGAAAGATTATAGCTATAGAGTTATGATATAGAGAAAATAATTTACCAGAGTTGAGTTATGATGTTAGTAAAATTATATTTCACTTGCTGGTAAACGCTGACAATCTAGGATCAGGAGTATGGACAATGATAGATGGTAATCCCAGGGGAAGCAGAATTAAGCAGCCATCTTCAGCACAGCCAGGCCACGCCCCCCAGGTGTTTGTTTTTTAAATATATTATTTTATGCACTTTCAGTGTTTGTGAGTTTAAAATGAGAAATAAAATGGCAGCCAACAGGATCAGTATATTTTTCAGCAGGAGAGGTAAATCATGCAAATAAGCAGTCACAATCTTTTTTTTTTTTTACTGTTCGTGTCAGGATGCTAACTCTAAAATCATTATAACTCTGAAACTATATATTTTTTTACAAAACCTTCCAAAGGCACACCCTTGGCATGGACCCCTTCAACCCTGAAAACTGCATGAAAAAATACCACACCATCTAGGCTGTAGGTGAGAGCAAACAATGCCCAATGTTAAGTATAGGGAAACCAAACGTTTTCTTTTTTTGTTGTTGTTTTTTGATGCTCCATATCTCGAAAACAGAACAAGATGCCATCACAAAATATTTTACATCTTGAGACTCTGGCAGCCTGCCTGCACATGACAAATTTTGGGCTATTTCATCAAATGACACCAAAGTTATTAAGGTTCAAAAATTGGGGTTTAACATTAAATAACCTACTCAGCCCTAATTACAGGGGCAATACAGCATCCCTATAATACATTTATAATTAATAGACTAAGCCTGAATTCAGCGGGGTGGCAAGTGATGTCCCCAAACCTAATCACCAAATGGCTTCAGGTTGGACCCCCCTGGACCCCATTCTCAAATCTCCTGACACTGCGCTAGGGGCTTGTGCCACAAAGAATGGTGCAAGGGGCACCTTGCACCAAAAGATGAACTGGGAGTGATTCACAAAGGCAGCCTGCGTCACCCACAGGCTGCCTGCCCCAAACTGGACTTCCACAACAGCTGCACCACAAAATGGGCTGTGGCAAGGTGCTAGGAGCATGCAGCAGTGCAGGCTGGCAAAGCTCCTCAATTGGGATTCACAAAAGTTACCCAGAGGGTGAATTTCTAAGTACCCTTAGACTAGGCTGGTATAAGGGTACTTAGGATCTCACCCACTGGGCGAGTTGAGCACTTTGCAGCAATGTGCCATGATTCTGCACCCCCACCCTGATCACCTCTATTAATATATAATAAATCCCTGGAAGTCTAGTGCCCCCCCCAAGCCCCGATCCCCCTTATAATATATACATTGTTCCCCCAAGCCCCAATCTCTTGTAATAATGATCAAAAGAACCTTGGTGGTCAAGTGGACCATGGGAGCCCTGATCCCCATTAAATCACATTTAAATATACCTGGTGGTCTAGTGGACCGTGGGATCCCCGGTCCCCCATTGTATCAAATTTAAATATACCTGGTAATCTAGAAGACTGTGGTAGCCCTGATCCCCCATTGTATCATATTTAAATATATCTGGTGGTCTAGTGGACCATGACAGCCCCCCATCCCCCAATGTATCATTATACTGGCACAGTAGCTCTGGCATAGTTAGGGTTGGCAGGGAACTTTGTACTTTAGTAACTTTGCAACTCTTCCAGGGATTTGCACAAAGTCTGGAAAGCTTTGTGGTGAGAGGCAGGTCTCTTGACTTGCCAAATTTCATGTCAATCCCATTTGTAGTTTTTGAGACACAGAGTGGTGAAAAAACAGAGGGTTTTGCCATATTTGACTGTTTTTTGCTCACCTGTATCTCAACAACAGTGTAAGGTTGTTGGCTGTAGGTTTCAAGGTAGAAAGTCTTGCCCTTAAAGATGTGCTTTTTGAAGATTTGGTGGAAAAATATGAATCTGTTCCAAAGTTATGACATGTTGAATGTCCCATTATTTCCTATGGGAAAAAATAGATGTAAGGCATTTCCATCTTGCCACATTAATTTTTAGTGTTACACTTACCACAAAGGTAGACTGTGATGCCCTAACCAAATTTTGGGAAAATGGTTACATTTCACTTACCACATTCACCTGAGTAGTATATCTAATGTAACTATGGTACTTTGGAAGGATTTAGTGTAATATACGTGCTTATACTTCCTGCCATAATACCTCTCTTTGAACTTAGGTTTGCCAGCTTGCATCCACATTTCTTCAAGTACTGGATACCATGGCTTGTGTCTCTTGGGAACTGAACCTTGTCCTTGAAATTTATAGAAGTACTGCTGTATTGTTTTCCACTTCTTTTTGCAGTCACTTGCATCTTTTCTCAGTTTACACTGATTTGTTAAGTAGTTGCTGACACAGTCCCAGGTTTCAGTGAGCTACAGATTGGTGGCTCACATTGTTACTTTAGGGTCACTGTGCAACTTCATGGCATTTGCCAAGTGAGGCAGCTCATTGTCCTTTCAATGCATTGGCATGGTCTGTTGGATACAAAGGAGAACATAAAAGTATAATACAATCAGTTCACCTTCCCAGTGCCACTGTGTACTGTAACCTATGCTTATGTTGTCATTAATGTTCTAATGATATTTGTAATGACGCTATGCTGCATTTTACAAAGGATTTCTGTGATTCATATGTAGGGTGCTATTTACAAGAATATATTTTTTATGTGTGTTGTATGTTTTTAAAGATGTGGTTTGAAAGTATTGTTTTGTCTACTGTAATGGCATTGTTTGGATTCCTCTGGTTTTTAATATTTACTTTGAGGCACTTTTGGAAGGTTTCACTGGTGGGGAAAAGGTGTGTTTATCAAAATTGTGATAGGTATTGGTTCCTTTATCATATAGAAACACAATCTTGTACATTGGTTTTTCATTTGGCTGTGTGGTATAGTAGGAGGTAGGTGGAAAATATATATATTCTTTTTGAACGTGTAAAGTTTATTGAATATGTCACAGGAGATGATGGAAGGTTTGATACCTTTTATTGGACCAACAAGTGTCTTGCTCAAAGATGGAATTATACACAAGCTTTTGGGGCCTCACAGGTCCCTTCTTCAGGTGAATAGCAAAACTGAGCAACATAAGCAGTATTTATATCCACTGTGGAGCAATTAAAAATCAGGAAGTGAAGTAGAAAGGTGATAAAGAGGACTAGAAATGAAGGTCTAAGATGCAAAGTAAAAAAATGAGAAGAAATGGGTAGGAGGGGCTAAGTAGGAACAGGGCAGTAGGAGATGAAAGGAAGCTGAAGGGAAGACAAAGACACACAGATATAATCTGATATCAGAGGCTGGCTGTAAGGGTAGAATAAACAGGAGATGCCTAAGAGATGCAAGGAAGTTAAGAAATTTGGAGAAGAAAAATCAATAAAGAATTTGAATTTCAAAAAAAAAAAGAAATTAGGAGAAACAAAAGAACAAAGGCCTATATAAACAGAGTGTGAGGTAGTAAAATCAGAGGTGTGAAAACAATAGGGAGTGGGTGGGACTGAGCTAAAGGGTTAGTAGAAGAGGCAGGGAGGATGTGAGGTACAGGTAAAAAAAGCAGATTAGGCAGAACTCAGAAAAAATAATAATAAGAGAAACACAGAACCAATGTGTGATAATGACACGATTTAGTTCACAATAAAAAAGAATTACAGTTTACCATAGTGTGTCATGAAACCAATGTCCCGATTCAACCCAGAAATGTTAGATTTAAATTGTTTAATATATTTCAATTCCCATGTCCTTCTGTCTTGTGTGTTTCTGAAGTTGCCTCTTATTTCAAGACAGATAAATCCAGGAAAGAGTGATCTGTTTGTGAAAAATGGTTTCCAATGGGTGTGCTGCTAATCTGGTTAACTATTGTGTGATGGTGGTGATTCATCCTGGTTTTCAGTGGTTTACTAGTTTCCCCAATATAGCATCCATTTGTGCACTTCTTGCATTGAATTAGGTAAACCACACTGCTGGATTGACATGTGTCACACGATTAACATAGTTCATATTGACATTATTACCTACAGGTAAGTGAAGCATACCAGCAAGTGTATAAAAGTTTCGATAGTTATCCAACTATATCAACTAAAAATTTTCTATTTTACTTTTTTATAGAGAGAAAATATGCTCCAGACACCACAACAAAAATAAAGAAAAATCAGCTGAGAGAGGCCTGTTAACTCTGAACCAACAAGCCAAGACTTATTTAGTCTAAGCCCTCTCCCCACTGTAAATACTGTTCCTTTTTATGCTGAAATTAATAGTCTGGAACTAATTACTTTACTCTGTGCTTCAACTAATAAATAAAATCGATGAAACACTTTGCTGTTGTCCTCAATTATTTCCTGTGTTTATAGTTAAAACTAAAATATAAAAACAAAAACAACAGGATGGTAACCCATTTATGAAATAAATATCATATTTTGTGAAGTTTCACTAAAAACAAACATAAGTCAAGACTATTACATCTATCAAAACCATGGTACTGAAAGGCGTCAGGTTTCATGGGGGAACTGGATCAGTAAAGAGTCCACAAGTGGTTGTTTAAGTGAGTGGGGTAAGGACTTTGCAAGCCAATGACTAGACCCCATTAAACCCCTCCCAAAGGAGGCTTAGGATGTCAAAAGTTGATCTAACACTGGGATATCCTTTTTGGAGTCTATATAGTCAAAATATGGGAGCCATCTAAAGTTAAATTGGTCAGTACGCAGACAAACTTGTGCTGTGATAGCTTCAGTTGAACTTATCGATTCCCCATAATTGAGCCATAAATCCAAAAATAAAAAAGCCAATGTTGGGTAACTACTTTTAAGGCTGCAACTGTAAGAACTAAAAATAAATACCACTTAGTGGGGGATCTTATTTCCTTTGGGAGTAGGCCAAGAATTAGATGCTCAAAGGTGAGGGGGTCAACCAGCTCAAAAATTTCCTGGATCGCTTATGCCACCTCATCCCAGAATCTGGTCAAAACTGGGCATCCCCCAAAAATATGAAAATGTGTGCCACACTCCCCACAGGATCTCCAACACCTATCTGTATTGGTGGAAGCAAAGTGTTTAGACATCACTGGGGTAATGAAATATTGGCTGTTTACTTTCCATCAGAATTCCCTCCATAAGGGGGAGTTCATAGTTTTATGTACCCCTTTCCTAATCCTAGTCCAGTCTTCCTCCGAGACCTGGAGACCTCATTCATCTTGCCATTTATTTTCCATGGTCTGAACTAGCAG
The DNA here is from genome assembly GCA_016271365.2 of Neoceratodus forsteri. Classification (NCBI taxonomy): domain Eukaryota; kingdom Metazoa; phylum Chordata; order Ceratodontiformes; family Ceratodontidae; genus Neoceratodus; species Neoceratodus forsteri. Next base: position 1,650,599,477 of record CM057450.1, read on the forward strand.
CATTCCCACCCCTTCCTGTAGGGATTTATAAATACGTATTTATTTTTTATTTATATATTTATTAAAATGTTTCACCAGGAGGGCACACTGAACAAAAAGTTGCTCATCTCACAGTGTGACCTGGGGGGAGAGGGTTACATAGGGTTGTGAAGGATGGTCGGTTACAATAGCATGTGGGTAGTACAAACAATTTAACATTGTAAGCTTATGCAACAGTTGGAACACAAGGTATTGTACAATAAACAGTAGTGGAACATTGGGTAAATTACAATACATGTACAAAATTACACAAAAGAACATATAAATGTACAAAACAGTAATAATGCAACAGAACCATTATAGTGCATGAGTGTACCAGGAGTAGGCTCGAGGTAGTATGCAAGTGCTGTTGGAGTAAAAAGGATAGGGTAGGTTGTGCACATGGGTGATCCAGAAGGGCAGGTGAAAAAGAAAGGGGGAAAGGCAAAAACTGAATATGAGGAGTAGGGGTAGACATTTCCCAATCCCTCTTCAGGATGTTGAGAACCCTGCCGGGGGGGGTTAGAGTAGGATGGCAGAAACTGGAGATGGGTATTAAGGAGGGTTAAAGCAGGAACAGCTGAGGGAGAGATAACTATGTAAGGCAGAGGTAAGGGAGTAGTTGGAAAGGGAGTGTCGTATTTCGGGGGGGGGAGAGAATTCCAGATTTTAGGGAAGCGATGGGTGAAACCAGTCTGACCAATGAGGGTGTAGCAGCGAGGGACCGTCAAGGTGTGGACATCATTTGATCTGAGAGAGTGGGTGGGGAAGGTGGAGTGGAGAGAGAGGATGAGAGATAGGAGGGGAGCACTCCGAACCAGAATTTGGAGGTTAGTTTGGTACAGTGTGAGATGTGTCTGTGAGACAGTGGAAGGAAGGTTAGAGAGCGATAGAGTTCACAGTGGTGGGAACAGGAAGGGGGAGTCGAGAGCAAAGCAGCAGAAGGAGTTAAAGTGAGTATCCAACTTGGTCAGGGAAGATTTGGGAGCAGCACCATAGACTACGTCACAGTAGTCAAAGATGGGGAGTTTCATCTTCTGGACAATTTCACACCTCGCAGTCAGCGGGATGCAACTACGATTCCTGTACAGAGCACCATGCTTGGGGTGCAATTTCTTCAGGATAACATAGATATGCACAGAGAAGTTGAGGTGCTGGTCCAGCCAAACCCCCAGATGTCTAAATGAGGAGGTGTCCTCTAGGATGGTCCTGTCATGGGTGGGGAAGGTGGGTAGTAGAGTCTCTGACTGGTGCCAAAGGTCACTGAGACTGTCTTCTTGGCATTTAGAAAAAGCTGGTGAGAAGCAAACCAGAGCTGAACTTGGTTGAAGTCGTGCTGTAAGCTGGTTTCCATAGCAGCAGGGATTTTGCCGGAACTGTATAAAACAGTATCGTCAGCGTACATGTGAATAGACAAGGATGAGCAGGCTGTGGGAAGATCATTAAGGAAAATGGAGAAGAATAGGGGACCAAGCACTGAGCACTGAGGGACACCAGTGTTGATTGGGAGTGGAGGGGAGATGGAATCAAGGATTCTCACTGATTGGATCCTGCCAATGAGGTAGGATTTAAACCAGTTGGTGGCTGATGGAGCAAGGTAAGCTGAGGAGAGGAAATCAAGAAGCAGGGGATGGGAAACAGTATCGAAAGATTTGGCTAGGTTGACAAAGATGGCCTAGGTGATCAGGCCATCGTCCATTCCTGAAAGGATGGAGTCAGTAAGCCTGAGGAGGGAGGTGGTTGTTGAGTGGTTCTTCCGAAAACCAGATTGGAAGGTGGTGAAGAAGGAGGAATCGGATAGGAAGGGTGATAGTTGATCGAGAACTAAATGTTCTTGAAGTTTGGCAAGGGTAGGAAGGAGGGAAATGGGGCGATAGTTGCCAGAAGTGGATGTGTCACCACCCTTGGGGAGAGGAAAGACTACAGCATGTTTCCAGGATGAGGGTACTTGGGCAGAAATAAAGGAGAGGTTAAGGATTACGGAGATGGGATAAGCAATTGCAAGAGCAGAAAGGCAGAGAAGTTTAGGATCGAGCTCATCTGGTGAGGAGCCTTTAGAGGGGTTGAAGGATAGGAGGGCACTAAGAGCTTCATCAGAGGAAATAGTAGAAAAGGAAAAAGGGGGAGGGGTAGGCACTGGCTGAGGCAAAGGGCTGAAGTTAGTAGGTGGCAAGGGGGAGAGGGAATTTAGAAGAGACGTGGTGCACGAGGTGCAGTAGGCATTAAATTCATTGGCCACGGAGCCAGGGTCAGAAACTAGGGAGTTCTTTATTTTGAGAACTGGAGGGGAGGGGGGGGGGGAGAGAATAGGCATGAACTACCCTCCAGAATTTAGATGGAGATTTAATGTTAATCAGGAATGAGGAGTTGAAATAATCGGACTTAACCAGTCTAGTAGCTTTAGTACATGAATTGCGTAGCATTCTGTAATTGGCGTGGTCATTTGGATGTTTAGTAGATTTGTGTTTTTTCCAGGCCTGGTCAAGCTCCCTGAAGTAGGCCAGTAGTTCAGGGGTGACAAAGGGGGAGGTGAAGCTAACAGACTCTGGTCCTTCTGAAAGGAGCAAAGGCATTCCAGGTGGCAATTAATTTATCCTTAAAATAGTCAAGAGCTTGGTCGACAGAAGTGGCAGTAGAGAGGGGGGCCCAATAGGAGAAAGCAAGTGCAGAGTAGAGGAGGGTAAGGTCTAAGGATTTAAAGGACCAGAGCAGTATGTCTTTAGGAGGAGGTTTGGGGTAATGGACCTTACGTACAATGAAAATGGGGTTGTGATCACTAAGGGCATCAAGGAGGAGACCAGATTTAATGACGAGGTGTGGGTGGGTTGCGAGTGCCCTGTCTAGCAGGGTGTGGTTTTGTGTTTTGGGATTAGGGAGTGTGGGCTCAAGTATAAGTTGAATGAGGTTTAAAGCAGTGAAGTCATTGCATAGCTTGTTTAACTTGGGAGACAACCAATTTAGATACATGTCACCCATTATGAACAGTTCACCAGACTGAGAGAGGGAGGTGATGTTGGCTAAGAGTTCAGTCGTGACCGAGGGTCAAATGCTTGGGTGGCAATAGATGCCAGCCACAAAGATTGGGATTGAGAAAGGAAGGGTAATGTGGGTGACAAGGGCTTCATAGGTAGGTAATCCCTAGTATCTGCTAGCATTCCTCTGTAGTAAGTTAGTGTAAGAGAGGGTGATATGTCTTCCCTCAGTGCTGCCACTGTTGTCATAAGACAGTGATGGCACTGCAGGAACTTACACAAGTCCCCCCATATAGCCCAAATGCCCTTTGTAGCATCTCAAATGATTTAATTACCTCTCCTTGTAGAAACTGGGATAGAAATGTAAGCCCCTTTTGCTCTCATTTCTAAAAAACGGAGTCCCCTTAGAGGAATAGGAACCCCGGCAAGTAGGACAGTGGAATAAATTTCCAGACTGGGGTAGCAATTTCTCACCATTGCCGAGTATCTATCCAGACTGATAAGGTATGTTTCATCCATTTGTTTCGGCGGTCCTTCAAATCCTTCTTCAGGATGATCCATGGTAATATATTCAATGATATTGTCAGGTGAACTGCCTGTTCCATTGTGTACTACCCTCCCTTTTTGTCTGGCAATAACATTTTTAACACTGAGAGAAACAGGGCTGCTCTGTTGTAGTTCTGAAAGTTGGGGACTCCCATTCCCCCCCCTTCTCCTTGGCTTCAGAAAGCAAGGCCCATCTTTTCTGTGGTCTCCTTCCAGCCCAAAATAAACCCAGAAAGCAATTTTCTTAGTTCCTTCCAGTTCATACTGGGGATAGGTAGTGGTAGGGTGGCAAATAAAAATAGGTACCGAGGCAGTATATTCATTTTCATAGAATGTAATCTATTAGTAAAAGTCAGGGGCAGAGCCTCCCATCTGTTAATATCCTCAAACACCTGACGTTTAAGAGGGTGATAATTATAGGAGTAAAGTTTGGCTGGATCTAGTGGGACCTGAATACCTAGATAGTGTACTTTGTCTTTTACCACTTAAAAGGGATCATTTTTTAAATTTCTGCAGGGGGTTGACCATTAAGAGACATTACTTCAGTCTTATCCATGTTGATTTTTAGGCCTGCTATATCTCCAAACTGACATAGGAGTGCAAGTAGGGGAAGGACAGAGATCTCAGACTTATCCACATAAATGAGAGTATCTTCCACGTAAAGGGAGATTTTATTGACCATTTGATTCACTGTAATACCTTGTATAGTAAAATCTTGCCTAACTGTTTGGGCAAAGGGCTCCATGCTTAGAGCGAATAATAATGGGGATAGCAGGCATCCCTGTCTGGTTTCTCTTTCCATAGGGAAGTATTCAGAGATTGTTCCATTGACCTGGATGAAGGCATGAGGTCCTTGGTAACATAATGAAACCCATTGAAGAAAGGAGCCCCTATGTGCTGCAGGACTTCCCGCATATAAGCTCAATTCAAGCAGTCAAACACTTTCTCAGCATCCAAAAAAAATTGCTAAGGGGATGAAAGATGCGGGGGGCTTATAGGACATAACATTAAGGGGTTTCCTAATGTTATCTGATAAATGTCTGTGTGAGATAAATCCTGTTTGGTCAGGATGTACTAACAATTCTATGTATCTTTGGAGACGGGGGCCAACATTTTGGCTAATATTTTAAAATCCTGGTTTAAGAGTGATATAGGCCGATAAGCCTCACAATTTGTGCCTGGTTTACCAGGTTTCTGCAGAACTGTAATTAGGGCCTATGTCCAGGATCCTGACAGTCTGTCTTCCTCCAAACATACATTGAAAACTTGGGTTAGATGTGGGATTAGAATATTTTTGAATTTTTTGTAAAATTCTGTGCTAAAGCCATCTGGCCCTGGCGATTTAGTTGTGGGGAGTCCCAATATCACTTGTACCACTTCCTGTTCTGTAATTGGGGCTGGCAGTGTCTCCTGTGCCTGCAGTGGTAGTGTTGGGAGTTTTAATGTATTTAAAACATGTTTTGTTTTGTCTGTTACTTCTTGAGCTATTTTCTCCTCTGAATAAAGAGAACTATAATATTGGTGGAATTGTCTAGCTATGTCCCTCGGTCTAGTCCAGACATTTTGAGAATTAACTTTATCCTCTAAATGAGAGATATACTGTATCTGTCTGCTTTCATTTTTCTCAGATGAAAGGCCAGCAAGTGGGCTGCCTTTCCTCCTACCTCATGGTATTTTTGAACTGAGAAGTGTAGGACACCCTCTGCTTTTTTATTTTCAATTTTTTGAAGCTCCGCAAAGTTTGTCTCAAGATCCTTTCTAATTGTTTTAATTCCCCGGAGTTGTTTTATGCAAAGCTTCTAATGAGGCAATTCTAGCTTTAAGGTTAGCTATTTGGCCACTAGTCTGTTTTTTCAAGGCTGAGGCATATCCTATAATTTGGCCCTGCACTACTGCTTTTACAGTGTCCCACCATATAAGAGGAGAACAATCCACTTTAGGAGAATCATGGGCCAGATCTTTCATCGCCTTGGAAATCTGCTTTATAAAATTTTTATTGTTAAGGAGAGAGACTTTCAATCTCCAGACTGACTGCCTGTCCTCCTGACCTACTTGCAATTTGAGTGATAGAGGGCTATGATCAGACAAGGTAATAGAGTGGATTTCTGAGACAGCAATCAGATGTGCATCTGATTTGTGGTTTAAAAAAGTCAATGCAGGAATAAGAATTTTGTACTGAAAAGAAAAAGGAGTAGTCTTGCTCCCTCCCATGCTATTCCCTCCAAATGTCCTGCAAACCCACTTCAGTCATCAGAGCCTTTAACTTTTTGGTAGCTACTTTGTTTGTGGAGGAGTGATCTGATGACCTGCCTAGTGAAGGACAGATCACTGTATTGAGGTCGGAAAATATTTTCTGTGATGTTTCAAATTCAAAAGTATTTTCTGAAACTGTTTCCTTCAATTTAATGCTTCTGCCACTTGTACTATGTATGTCTCAATACCTATATGTAACTCTAACTGATTTAACTGCGTTCTGTTTCTCCGTCTGATTGATGCAAGGGTTATATAGACAGAGGTTTAGCTTACCAGAAATCCTACTTTGATATATGATTCTGCATCGTACATATTGCGATGGTTATGCCGTTATAAAATACTGTAGGAGCGGAGTACAGTGTGCAGCAAACTGTTTAACTACAGTAGTTGCAACAAAACTATTGTGAGCAATTGTTTTTCTAACTGTTGGTTCTGGCATGTTTGTCATCATTACTGGTGTTCTGTGTCACAGAGTAGCAGGTTTTCTTTTAAAGGGAGCAATCGAAGTTTGATGTAGGATTACAGTTCTGAGAATGTATGAACAACTGCGGCAACTTGTGCTACTAAAACTACTTGAAATAGACTTCTTAGGTGCCCTTGTTTTCCAAGTGATGTTTTTAGCATGTTTCTCTGAGGACCGTCACCCACAGTAAAAAAACCTTCCATTCTGGCTGGGGCTCCTGCTGACTATGTTTCACACCTCCTACTGCAATGCAGAATTGTACTCTGAATGGCCATCCTGCATCAAAGTAGAAAAAGTCACAGAACCGAAGCAGGCCATCACAGTCTACCTTCGTTGTAAGTGTAACAATAAAAACTAATGTGGCAAGATGGAAATTGTGGAGGAAAAAAAAAACTGGAGTACCTCTGCCAACATCTTTAACCCACCTCCTATCGTGATTCTGTCAATATCCTAAACCAAACTCAGATCTACTTCGATGCAGGATTGCTATTCAGAGTACAGTTCTACATCAGAGTGTAGGACTGCCTTTCGGAGTACAATTCTGCTTCAGAGAAGGCTGGCAATCCTGCATCGAAGTAGGTCTGAGTTTGGTTTAGAACATTGGCAGAATCACAACAGGAGATGGGTTAAAGATGTTGGCAGAGGTGCTCCAGTTTTTGTTTTTTTTTATCCTCCACCATTTCCATCTTGCCACATTAGCTTTCAGTGTCAAACTTGCCACAAAGGTAGACTGTGATGCTTTGCTTCGGTTCCGTGCCTGTTCCAACTTTGATGCAGGATTGCCATTCAGTGTACAATTCTGCGTTGCAGTAGGAGGTGTGAGACATAGCCAGCAGGAACCCCTGCCAGAACTGAAGGTTTTTTAACTGTGTGTGATAGTCTTCAGATCAGTCAGTTTGTCTCCTGTCCTCTCTCGACCAGTAAAGGGACGACAATGGCATACCATTTCTGGCTCAGGCTGCCGCTGCCTCTCAGAGTGAGACAGTCACACCACCACACTTCTGCCCAGTGCCACCCACTGGCACTGCCGGTTTAGCCAGGTGGGGGGGCAGCGGTGTGACCGCTGGTGTTTGATAGTCACTGATTCCATCTCCATACAGTACGACTCAGACACTCCCTCAGTGCACTGCGCCAGTACTTCAGAATCCATGGGCAGAAACTTGAGAGTCGGACTCGGAGGGTCCTATGTCTCTTTACTTTTGTGCTGAGTAAAGCAATAAACAAACACTATTACTTCCTTGTACTTTACTGTCCTGCAGTATACATGTATAAAACTTAAACTAAACACTCTTGGGAACACAACCTTCCCACACACGCAATTACCTACAGTATATGATTACATTATCTGAAAAGGTAAGGAAATTAACTGCAAAAATACTTCATGCACTAGTTAGGGTTCATGTCACACCTTTCAAAGTATGGAAATGTGGTGTTAGGGATCCTAACCCTACCACAACACCCCAACCTCTCCCACCCAACCGTACCACACCATCCATCTCCTGCACCCTCCACACACTAATAGGTGTTGGATGCCTTGCAGTCATCGGCCATAGTGCTCACCCCATTCCATGACTACATAACTTGAGATGGACCCTAACACTCACCCCATTCCATAACTAAATAAGCTGAGATGGACACATTATAGGACAATGGGTGAGCATTAAGGTCCATCTCAGGTTAAGTGTAGTTATGGAATTCAAGTGAACACAGTGCACATGATCAAAAGGCATACCCCAATGCCTATTTGGGTGTTGTGGTAGGGTTGGCAACCCAACACCACATTTCCATACTTTAAAAAGGTGTGATATGAACTCTAACTAGTACATTAACAACATTTTGCAGTTAATATTTAAATATACCTGTTAGTCTAGTGGACTGTAGGCCCAGATCCCCTGTTGTATCAAATGTAAATATTCCTGGTGGTCTAGTGAACTCCCAACCCTACGGTGCCCTACCATCTCTGCCCCCAACCCATAATACAACTGTCATGGCACATCCACAACTCACACTCATGTTAGTTATCGACTGAGCTCTGAATGAGCTCTTATTGTATATAGTACATGCTCAGTGATTAACAGTAGCTGACAACCACTGAGTGCATACTATATACAGCACACACTCATTCAGAGCTCAGTCTGCAGCTGGTGGTGAGTAGTGGGCTGTGTCATTCACTGGTTCCTTTATAATTTGGGGGGAGGAAGGCTGTAGGACACTGCGGGCATGGGGGGTCCATTAGACCACCAGGTATATTTACATTTGATACAATGGGGAATTGGGGCCCCCACAGTCCACTAGACCACCAAGGATATATCTAAATATGATATATTGGGTGATCGGGGCTCCCACAGTCCACTGAACCACCAGGTATATTTAAATGTGATACAACAAGGGATCGGGGCTCCCGTGGTCCACTAGACCACCAGGTATATTTAAATGTGATTTAACAGGGGATTGGGGCTCCCGCAGTCCAGTAGACCACCAGGGTTCTCTTAATTATTATTACCTGGAGGGGGCACTAGACCGGTCTGCTGCTGCACATTGCAGCAGGCTTGCAGCAACTTGTCCAGGTGCACCCTCTGTTTGGCACACTGCTAGGGTTGCTGCAAGCTGTGGGACTTTGCCACAGGGACCCTTCCCAATAAAGAAGCTGGTGCAGGGTCCGTGGCATACAGGAGATTGGCGCAAGCCACCTTTGGCATGACTTAAGCTGAGTTTTGAGAATTAGGCCCCCTGTTTTTGGTTTGGCTTAGACATTTTGGCCAAAGACTCTTCAGCTCCTTGGTATTGGGATTTGAAAAGCTATAAATAGGGGTAGGTGACTACCATTAAAATATCTTTGCCCACCCCAATCAATCTCAACTTTTTCGACCCTTCTCTGGTCCTCCAGTGAATGTTAAAGGGAAAAGAAAACTCAGTCAGCACCTGGCACAGTGCCAGGAAGTAGATTTTTAAAAATAAAGAAAAAGTTTGGGGAAGGAGGATGGTAGGGAATGACCAGGGTGGCTAAAGGGATGGTCATGGGACTTGCCCTGGCCACCTAGAAAGGTGTGAAGTATTTTTTTTAATTTGCTGGTCAAGGGTTGAAGTGATCCCAAAGGAGCCCAAAAGTCTGGCTGGTCTGAACTGAACGTAAAAGTGCTGACTACTTGCACATTTACCGAATACAGATTCTGCATTGGCTCATCCTTTCCGAGTGGTACTTAAACCACACATGCTCAAGCATCATTTGGATGCTTGTTTTTTTTTGCTGCCTGGCTTGAGCTGACCCTCCCACCGGTCTGTCTTTCCCTGCTGACCTTGTTTTCTAGCTCTACCTGCTGCTCATTTGGTCAGTGTGCTGTTCCTCTGGTTTGCCTCTCGGGCAGATCTTCTATCTCTGCTTTGGCTGTTTTTTTCTTCTTTGCTTCTATGAGTTCCTGGTCTCTGTCTGTCTGTCTGTCTCTCTCTCTCTCTCTCTCTCTACCTGTTTGCAGCCCATTCTGCTGGGATTTACTCACTGTTTCTGTGTCGGCTTTCCTGCCTTGTGTTCTGTGACTGTTGACTGCTGATTGCTGGCTGTCTGTGCATTTTCCAGCCTATCTTTGCTTGTTTTTTTTTTTTTTTCCCCTAGACTGTAGCCACTGGTTAGTGCCTTCAGCCATTTTTTGTGGCTGTTTACTCCTGGGTTATCCTCTGGCTGGATCCTGCTGTGTCCTGTTCAGGTCGGGGAGCTACTTTGGTTTCTGATAGTTCCAGCTCATGTGCCTGCACCTGCTGCATGTCTCGTACTGTTCCGCCTCCTTCTGTTGTTCCATTTTATCCTTGCCCTTCTTGCTCTGTTTATCTCCCCTTTCCCCAATTTTCTACCTTCTGTTTAAGCTTCCATTGTATCCCTATTCCCTGGCTACTTTTCAGCCCCCCTTCACTGCCTCCAACCTCAAATGTTACCGGTAGGGACTTCCACCCTCCAGCTCCTACTCCTGCCTGCTACTCTTTCTGTACCTGATTTTCCCTGGCTGTCAACCTATTCTGGCTTTCTGCTGTGGCTGTGCTTTGCCTTTCTGTAATTCTGGGCCCTTCGATCCAATAAATTCCATCTAGTTTGCACATTTAAGCTGCTGATTCTCCATGATGTGGTGGAGCCCAACAGGAAGCAACACACAGTACTGAAATATTGCTGCAGGGATCAGTGCATTCTCAAAAGTAGTTAATCCCATTTGGCATGCAGGAATCTGTGACACTGTTTCGCATCTTGGCAGCCTTCACTGTAGCAATGCCCACCATCCTGTTCAGGTAGTCATACAGCTCCTCTCCTCCAGGCTAAACACGCATGCCATCATATTTCATACAGGGCTATGCCCTATACAACAAGACTGACATACTTCATGACTACCACACCATCATGCTTTGAGCATTTGACCCAATGGACACTGGGCATATGCCCCAATGACTACAAGGCATATTCCCAAATGACTGTTGGATTCTCATCCCAATGCTTTATGACCCTCATGTGCTTCATACACTTTAACCCCTCAGAGTCTTCATACGACTTAGGCACTGACTGTCAAGGTGCTTGGCTTCAACATTACTTTCTATGGGCTTTACACTCAGAGGAGAAAAATGGGAGAACCATGCCTAAAGTAACTGTTCTACTCAAGCTGTTTCCTTCTCCGTTGGGTCTTTGCCACTCTGAAATTTCTTTATCATTTGGGCCAAGCCCCTTGAACACCTCCATGGGAGATACCTCATAAGTTTGGACTCTTCATCACTGGACAATGTCTTGTGGCTCCTATTGGGTTGTCATCTGGGTTTAGCCCATTATGCACCTCAAGAAGTCGGAGTTCTCGTGTGTGGGATTCGTTGTCAGAGGGCTTTGTCCAGTGGCTCCTTGAAAGGGTTTCTAGGTGAGATGGAATGAGGTATTTGACATAATTCCCTAACATCCTGATGCAGTGGACTGTAGATACTGTACTATTATAAATATAGGCATGATATCTATTTTCAGTACATAGAGAAACCCTGGGCTATCACTACTATGTGTCATCTCAGAAAATAAAGCTTCATCAGAGGCCCTCACCCCCGTGAGGTACTTGTGGGTCTCTATTATGTCACCTCTCCCTCTCTTCTCTTGTTAGTTGAGCGGTGACTTTGAAGTCACCCCACTGGACTTCTAAAATATAGCAAAAACATGCAAGTAAAATACAGCATTAGCTGCCCCACCAAACTACCAGGTTCTATGCACCCTGGACTTATGCCCAAAAGATATAAATATAGGAGCCCATTATAACCACTTTTCAGTAATAGAAAAACATACCATTTATTTAATCAGCTTAAAAAGTGGTAAAAATGTTTTCATACATACCATATAATGCTGGCAAGTGATACACATGCATAAATGGAGGAAATTAAACAGGTCCCACCACAGCCCACATGCTAAGCTTTACACCGGGACCAGCAATGGACGGGGACTGACATTTCACAGAGTCTCCGCTACACAACTTCAGAGTTAATTTGCCCATCTACATGCTTCTGCTTATATACTCATCAATTTTGCATGTTACCAGTGTACAGTAACTACATTCCTTTCACCACATGCAAATTGCAATACGTATAAAGTGCTAAACGTATAAAAAAAACTACAATAGACAATATATATCTACACTACATTAAAAACTGTTACAATCATCTAATGGCTCTAATAAAACAATAATAAACAATATTACATAAATTTGCATGGGATAATGTGCCACGTATATGCATACTGCTGAATCATCATTAACAGCAAGGGCTTGTTATTAATGTCCTACCTGTCAGAAAAAATCTAATGTACTTTCTTTTATACTTATGTACATGGAACAGATTTTTAAAAAGTCCATAGTCCATCAATACCAATTCAGCATTTTGTTGGTACAGCTGAACATTCTAATAATACTAAGGCTACTTCATTTCTCTTCATCCTGGCTAAAGCTATACATGGCTTGAGAATCGATGTGTTCACCAGACATCATGATGTTTGGATATCTAGCCACAGAAACAAACATAAAGTTAGAATATATTACTAAATTGTTTTCCAGTTCACAACTGATCCTAACAGGGAGTAGCAGTCCGTAATGAATTACAGTACTATTGCAATATTGGATACAGTATTCTTTCTGCCTGGCTGACTTGTCTTTTCCAGTCTCTGACTCGTGCATTTTTCTATATGTTTTGCATGCCAAAAAGCTCAGTCCTATGCCTGTTCAAATCTTTCCCCTTAACATGGTGCCCAATAGCACATTTATCATTGTGCTCTTGCCTTGCCGTCACATGTTACCATGTCCAAATTTTGAAAGTCCTAATGGTTCTTCCTATATAAAGGGAACCACATTGACATTATGACATGTACACTACTCCTTCAGTCAGACAATTGACAAATACATTTTGCAAACTAATCAGATTAAACATCCATGTGATAAAGGAAACATCTATTATAATGAGTGTATCAATCGTCTGACTGAAGGAGTAGTGTGCAAGAGCGTAATGATAAATTTGCTATTGGGCACCATGTTAAGGGGGAAGATATGAACAGGCATACGATAGAGTTTATTTGGAATACAAAACATAAAGTAAAATGCAAGAGGCAGACTTTGGGAAAGAAAAGTCAGCCAGGCAGAAAGTAAATAAATATTTTGAGCAAGGGCCTGTCACCCACCCAGTCTTAATGATTCTGTAGAACTTGTGCATTTGTTGTAAATGCCAGGAAACCAATCCTATAATCCAAGTTACTGTATATTATATACTGTATTCAACATTGCAATAGTACTGTAATTCATTATGCACTGTTATTCTCTGTTAGCTAGGATCAGATGTGAACAGGGAAACAATTTGGAAATATATTCTAACTTTGTTTTTGTTTATTTATTTATTTAAGAGTTTAACCAGGAAAGCATACTGAGCAGGGAGCCGTTCGATTCTAGATGCATCCCGGGGAACATGTCCCAACAGTTACATTTACATTACAAAACAGTTTGAAAGACAGTACTGGAACATTTAAACAGAGAGACACTGTAATACGGATATAAGGGATAATACGTGTAGTACCAAAATTCTAGCTGAGAAAAATAACGGGCAACTGGAGTAACGGCTCAGCGACTAAGCTTGCGAGTCACACATATTCCCACATTAGTGGGCTCCGGACGATGGTGAGTACAAGCTAGAAGCAAGTACAGCTGGTGGAGAAGTGGGTGCTGAGGAGGAGATTGAGGTGCTGAGAGTTAGTGGTGTGTCTGATGTCTGCAGGCAGCGCATTCCAGAGTTTGGGCATGCGGAATTGGAAGGCAGATTGACCTTTGGTTGTGCCCATGAAAGGGACATGGAGGAGCCTGGAATCCATGCTTCTGAGGGAGTAGGCAGGTGGAGGCTGTGTTGAGAGGACAGATGTGACATATGGGAGAAGGGACTGGGACCAGAATTTGGCTGCGGTCCTAGCAGGGAATCTGTCTGCATGCCTGGAGTGAGGGCAGAGCTAGGGGGCTGTATAAGTCTCAGTGGTGAGTCATTTGTGGATAGTCCAGAATGAAGCAACAGAAGGAGTGGAAGAGTGTATCCAAGCTGGCTAGGTAGGAGGGGGGAGCAGAGCCATAGACTACGTCGCCATAGTCAAATAATGGGAGAATCATCTTATGAGCAATTTCCTTCCAGGACGGTGTGGGGATATTACCCTTGTTGCAGTATAAGGTGCCAAGTTTAGGGAGCAGTTTCTTGTGGATGGATTCTATGTGTGTGGAGAAATCAAGGTGCTGGTCAAGCCAGACACCTAGGTATCTGAAGGAGGTGCACGCTTCAGGGGGGGTCCCATCCAAGGATTGGAATGAGGGGCCAGCGGCTTGGCAGGAGAGTCTAGCCTGTGAGCCGAAGGTTAGCGAGACAGTTTCTGTGGCTAGATATCCAGACATCATGATGATGTTGGGTGAACACATTGATCCTCAAGCCATGTATAGTTTCAGCCGGGATAAAGAGATATGTAGTAGCCTCATTAATATCAGGATGTTCTACTGAACCAGCAAAATGCTGAATTAAAACTGATGGAGTATGGATGTTTAAAAATCTATTCCATGTATATAAATATAAAAGAAAGTACATTAGATCTTTTATGTCAGCCAGGACATTAACTAATAATAAGCTCTTGCTGTTAATGATGATTCAGCAGTATGCACATACGTGACACATTATCTCATGCAAATTCATTTAATATTGTGTATCATTGTTTCACTAGGGCCATTAGATAATTGTAATAGTTTTTGGTGTAGTGTAGATATCTATTGTCTATCATAGGTTTTATTTAAAAGTTTTGCACTTTATATGTATTGCAAATTGCATGTGGTGAAAATAATGTAGTTGCCCAGGTAACATGCATAACAGATGACTATATAAGTAGAGGCATGTAGATTGGCAAATTAACACTGAAGAAGCCTGGGGGAGACTAGGTGAAATGTCAGTTTATGTCTGTAGGTGGTCCCAGCCTGAGGCTTAGCATGTGGGCTGTGGTGGGACATCTTTAATTTTCTCTGTTCATGTGTGTGTATCACTTGCCAGTATGCTATTATATGCATGAACACTTTTTTAACAATTTTTAAGCTGATTAAATAAATGGTATGTGTTTCTATTACTGAAAATGGTTATGCTGGGCTTCAATATTTATATCTTTTGGGCATAAGTAAAGGGTGCATAGTACCTGGTAGCTTGGTGGGGCAGCTGGTGCTGCATTTCGTTTGAATGCTTATATTTTCTGAAAATACTTTGCACAGCTGACTAAGCATTTTATAGTGGAGAGACTATCTTTTTTGCTTCTTTGCAAAATATAGCAAAAAAAATTTTAAAACTTGTCTCTGTTCATTTTAATGGAGCACACCCCCACGCTTTATAAACAAGTATGTCAAATAAAGTCAGGGTATGGGGCAGCACGAGGGTGGGGCTTTCAGTGTGCAGTACCAGAAAGGGGAAGGGATATGGCGGTCAGCTCCTCAGATCCAAGAATTACAATCCTTCCCCTTCATAATATGCAATTCAGAAAATCTTAAAATATGGACTATTTAAATCCAGGTACAGTAAGGCATCAGTGAGGGGCTTGATGAAAGCATCAAAAATGGTGCTTACCTCCGCAAGAGCTAAGCACTTCACTACATACAAACAAGATTATATTGTATTTACTATGCCATTGTCATATACAAGCAGTAATTGTTGCCTGTTGTACTTCCTCCAGTAGCTGTTGCCTGTTAGTGTGCCCTGCAATAAGGTGTCACAGAATTTCTCCTTGGTGTGTCATTGATGTTTTGTTCTGCTTGTACTTCCCTCCCCCTCGGTTGCACCTGGAAATGAGCCTTGGCTCAGTGTGTCTTTCCCATTTACCAATTTTCAATAAATACAGTAAATATTGTACTTACAGCCAGCAATTTGGGTATTCATTTAAGCGAATCGTACTATATTTAAAATAAGTAGTTTATTTTTAATTAGCCCTGGTGTGTGCACATTTTTCTTATTTTTGTTTTTGCCAAGTGTATATTTTGGATCAGCAGCAGCACCTTGGGGGTGATTGTGTGCACTTCTTTTCTCTTTTCGACATATAGGTATCAATGCTGAGAAGATGTATCTTCTTTTCCTAGGTATCTGCAACCTTGATATTTCTTTGGCACCTAAGCATGAGTGTGGACTTCTTTTTCTGGACATTTGGAATGTTATTTACAGTACTAGTTTGTTCTATTCAAATGTTGCCACCATTTGCCAGTAAAAGAGAAATGTTTAAAAAACCACAGACGCACAGATTGACTTTTGAATGCTTTATTTCTAACACAGTAGCTGGCAAAAAAACAGTGCTCTGCAATTACATAAAACAACACATGGTGAGGAGTGCAAATCTTGAATTTTATGCATACCCTCAGCGTGGGATGTTTTGATAAATCCCTTGGGCTTCACCTACGGGGTTTATTAAGCGTCCCACACCTCGAGTGTTCATAAAATTCTCATTATGCACTCTTCCCATATATATATATATATATATATATATATATATATATATATATACAGTATATATATATATATATATATATATATATATATATAAACATAGAGGTGCAGTAGTGCCCCTATAGTTATGGTTGAGTAGCACGTTTAATGTTACACCTCAGATTTTGCACTTTACTAACTTTGCAACTGATCAATGGATTTGCAAACAATTTGGTATGTGCTGTCCTCTGGGGTAGCTCTCTTGATGTGGCAAGATTTGTTCTGGTTGGATGTGTAGATTCTGAGATCTGGACAGTGCAAAAAGTAATAAAGTCTCTTTTTTTTTTTGCAGTTTTTTCCCTCATCGCCCTGTGCCCAGACTGTGTGGTATTTTGGTGCTATTTTTGTATGGTAGAACAGCTTGAGTAACAGAGCAGGCATGCCAAGTTTTGTGAAAAAATATTAATCTGTTGCAAAGTTATAACAATTTTTCATTTCCCATTGTATTTATTTATTTATTTAAGAGATTTACCAGATAAGCATACTGAGCGGCGTCCTCTCATTTCCAGATGCGACCTGGGGGTTACATAGGTCCATATAGGTATAGAAGACAAAACACTGCAGTAGTTTGACAGCGGGTTCAGTAAAACAACACAATACAGTGGTATGCAAGAGCATGAGAGTGGATCCATACAGAGAGAGATTACAACAGGTACAGAAAGCTAGGTTGAACAAATTGCCAGTTGTGAAGTTTGATCCTCAGGTCAGAGTGCATAGTTTGTTGTGACAGGTTTGTCCTAGACTAGCGGGTGAGACAGTAAAACAGTAGAATATGGTGACACGGTAGGAGTTCTAGGCTAGCTGCTTAATATTGTGATTTAAGACCTGTTTAGATGCCCCTGGTGGCAGGTCTAGGCTGCAGGTTGCAGTTGCATACAACTGAGAAGTGGGCTTGTAGGAGCAGTTTGAGAAGCCTAGGGGGAGGTGGAGAGCCTAATGTCTGCCAGTAAGTCATTCCAGAGTTTGGGCAGCCGATGTTTGAAAGCCGATTGGCCCTTTGAAGTGCGCATGAAAGGGACTTGGAATTGTTTTGAGTCCGAGCCTCTGAGGGAGTATGCCGGGGGGGGGATGAGTTGCCAGTTCGCAGTTGAGATGGGGGGGAGGTCACTCGTCCAGTACTTGGCTATGATATTAGCGCAATGTAGTTGACGCCGAGACTCCAGCGATGGGAGGGCAAGGGCGCTGTACAGGTCGCAGTGATGGGTGGAGGGTGGGCAGTCTAGGATGAACCGGCAGAAAGAGTGAAAGAGGGGATCCAAGCTGACCAAGGTGGATGGGGGGGCTGTGCTGTAGACCACGTCACCATAGTCAAAAAATGGAGAGGATCATTTTGAGCACTAATTCTCTCTTGACCGAGGTTGGAAGGTTCCCTTTATTGTGGTAAAGTGCACCTAATTTAGGGTGTAGTTTTTTCTGTAGTGAGACAATGTGGGCGTGGAAGTCTAGGTGTTGATCGAGCCATACCCCCAGGTACCGAAAGGAGGTTCAGGATTCCGAGTGTGGTAAACGGGGGGCTTCTAGACGGGAGAGTCTTGGCTGTGTGCCGAAGGTTAAGGAGGTGGTTTCTTTGCATTTAGCACAAGTTGGTTGGACCTGAGCCAAGTTTGAACAGCATCAAAATCCCATTGGAGAGATGAGTTTGTGTCCCCGATGGAGGGGCCGGAGGCGTACAGTACAGTATCATCTGCATACATTTGTATGGCTGAGTTGGAGCAGACCAGAGGTAGATCATTTAGAAATATGGAGAATAGTAGGGAGCCCAGGACTGATCCCTGGGGGAACCCCATGTTGACTGGGAGTGAGTTGGATACATGAGGGCCAATTTTTACTGCCTCCTTCCTGCCTGTCAGGTAGGCTTGGAACCAGCTGGTGGCAAGATTAGAGAGGCCTGCGTCTTGCAATTTTGTGTGATTAGCTTTGGGTGGGATACCGTATCAAAAGCTTTGGCCAAGTCAATGAATATGGCCGAGGTGATACGGCCCTTGTCCATTTCCGAGGAAATATCATTTGTGAGCCTTAGTGGTGCTGTGATGGTGGAGTGTGTTTTACGAAACCTGGACTGAAACGGGGTGAAGAAGGAGGTGGAGTCGAGGAAATGTGTAAGTTGGGAGAGGGCTAGGTGTTCTTGTAGCTTGGCCAGAACCAGTAGGAGGGAGATTGGGCGGTAGTTGCCGGGCACAGATGGATCACCTCCCTTAGGTAGCGGGATGATTACTGCTTCCTTCCAGGCTGCAGGAATTTTTGCTGTGGAGAAAGAGTGGTTCAAGAGGTTGGCTAGAGGGATGGCTATTGCAGGAGCTGATAAGAAAAGGAGTTTGGAGTCCAGTCCTAGGGGGCACTTGCCTTTGTTGGGGTCAAGGGAGCGTAGGGTGACTAGAACTTCAGCTGATGAGACAGGACGAAAAGATGGGAAGAGCACTTTTCTGAATAGAGAGACAAAAAATCGAAGAAGGAATTTGCTATCATGAATAAGGATTCACCCTCATGAGACTGTTACTCTTTCACAAGAGCAAAAATTCTTTTTCGTGAGCCACCATCGAGTTTTCATTTTTTTTTTTGGAAAACAAATTTTGAAAACCCACAAAAATGTAGTTAACCAGATACACCAACACATGTATCTTGTTCATTGGGACTCTCTTAGATGGATTCTGAAGTAATTTGATGGCACAGCAACCTTGGAGGGTGTTTTTTATGCATTTATATTCCTTTTTCGTGACTTGCTTACTTCTTTTTTTGCCAGCCGGTTCCTTTTGCACAAGCTGATTCCTTTTTCACAAGTTGGCAAAAAAGGAATTAACTCACAAGAAAGGAACTGACTCTTGAAAAGGAATCCTTTTTAATGAGTTCATGAAAAGGAAATCCTTTTTTGCCATCCTCCAGTCGCTATACACACTTTTTGTGCATATTAAAAAAATGTTTTTGCCGACATTGGGATGCCCATTCCTCATGTCAGTGGTAGAAGCACCCCCCACCAGTGTGGGACACTAGGGGCCCAGTCACAGTGTCCCAGATAGAAGCCACTCACCCCCCTGTCCCGAGATGCCTCCCACCCCACCCCCTCCACCACTGTGGGACACTGGGTAGCCCACTCCCAGTGTACCAAAGTATTTATATGTAAAAAATGTTTTTGCCAGCATTAGGGTGTCCAATTCCCATGTTGGCATTTGAACCCCCCCCAGTGTGGGACACTGGGGAGCCCACTCCCAGTGTCCATGGTTATGTCATCCACCCCAGTACTGTGGAATATTGGGAAGCCCACCCCCAGTGTCCCAAATATTGCTGCAAGTGTACCTGTGAAAAAAGAAAATAGCCCCCAGATGTCATTTTGTTTTAAAATCCTGAAAAAAGAAAATGGTCCCTTGCCATCTCCCCCATCACCCTCCCCCATCCTGACCGTCCCACTGAGCACCCACCACACCACATTCCCCTTGCCCTGTACTTACCAATGGAGGTCATAGGGTGTCATCTTCTGTGGGCTGAAACACGTCTGTACCCTTCAAAGCCAAACCATGAACTAAAGAATCAAGGTAAGTGCGGTATAATGGCTGTCAATGGCGGTTCTGAACTTATGTTGATATCTTGGCATTGTAAGGTATTTTTACACCAAATTTTCAACATGGGCTTTTTGGGACCCCTCCTCATGAATGCCGTCACTGTTGTTTTGTTAATTGGACCTGTAAGGGGATTTCGTGGATGCCGCATGAAATCACCTTTTGAGACCGAGTAACAAAAAGACAGTGCCAGTGTTCATGAGGTGGGGTCCCAAAAAGCCCATCTTGAAAATCTGGAGCAAAAGTATAAAAAAAAAAATGAGTTATGTGTGGTCATTGAAATTTTCCTAGCACACACGTAACTTTTCCAATTTTTTAGATTTTCACTCCAAATTTTCAGCACAGCCATTTTTATACACCACCTCATAAAAAGAACAGCTGCCATTTCTCACATCCTACCCGAAATGTGCTTCTGCACCAGTGGCATGGAATGGCATTTTGCCATGGATTAAGACATTTTCACCTATGGAGTTTATGATGTGGATGATAAGAAGACTACGTTGAAAACTTGGGGTCAAAATGAGGAAAAAATGGCAAAGTTATGACCATTTATTGCAATTTCAGGTCACCCGCTCATAAGTATGGACATTTTCAGCATTTTGATCCCAGATTTTCAACATACCCTTCTTATTATCCCCACCTCATGTATGTCATAGATGTCATTTTTCAAATCCTGTCTTCAAAAAGGGTGACCCAAAAGACCCGTCTAACTACAGACCCACTGCCATCCTCTAGGTTCTGAGCAAAATCCTGGAAAAATTAGTTGCCACACAAACCACTGATTTCCTTCTCAAAAATGACCTTCTCACAACTGACCAGCATGGTTTCTGCAAGGGCCATAGCACCTCCATGCCCCTGCTTAAGTTTCCTACTGACACACTCACTGCTATGGACTCAGGCCTTCTAACTGGAGCTGTTTTCATAGACATGACAAAGGCCTTCACTTGGTGAACCACGCCATTCTCCTTGCCACCCTAAAGTCTTTGGGCTTCATGCATAATTTTGTCAACTGGTTCAATAGTTACCTGTCAAACAGGGACCAAGTTATAAAATACAGTTCAACCTATTCTGACCTGGCAACAGTGAATATCAGTGTACTACAAGACTCAGTTTTGGGGCCACTGCTATTTTCTGTATTTATCAATAACATCACCTCCAATCTTGCTTCCACCTCCTCCCTCCTCTACGCTGACAATATAGTCCTATACACCAGCGTGAAAAACATCTCTGACATCAATCTGCGGCTCTTCACTGACTTTCAGCACACTCAGGCCTGGCTCTCACATCACAAATTAGTACTCAATGAGGCCAAAACTCAATTCATGCTATCTGGGACAAATTCTAAACTCAAAACCTGCCAAAATAATTTCATAGTCTCTTGCCTGGATGGCTCCCCTATTGGTTCAGTGACCTTGTTTAAGTACCTAAGGGTAACACTGGACCAATCCCTAAACTTTGATCTTCACATCCAGAACTCATGTAAATCTGTCAACTCTATATTAGGTATAGTGTACCAGACCAGATATGCACCAACCCCTGCAGCGAGGCTTGCCATTGCTCGTGGTATTCTTCTACCCACCCTTACATACGGAGTTGCGACCTATTCTTCCTCATCTAAATCCAATCTCCATAGATGGGACGTCACCTAGAATAATATCTGTCACTATGCCTCCATCTCCCATCAGTGGAAACACTACTGCTTCCTCTACTCAGATCTAAACTGGCTGCCACCAAATGCTGCTAGACTTTACTCCCTTGGGTCGACTGTCGACAGTATTATGCTGTCTTAAACTCCAAAAAAAACTTTGCTGATCTACTTGTTCCTCAGATGTCCAGCTATGGTCTACACTTGGCTGGAAAATCCCTTCTATGTGTCCTGAAAAGTAATACCACCAAAGGCACCATGCTTTCACCCACCATGCTCCTCAGCTATGGAACTCTCTCACTTTAGTGATCCACCAAGCAACCTACCATAATGCCTTTAAAAAGGAGCTCTGTAGCTACCTCATCTCCTCTAATTGATGCCCTTGCTTTAGCTCCCCTTAGCACCACTCCTACTCTCACTGTTGTGCACCTGATTGGCTTTCTACCTAATGCCTTGCACTTAATCCTCCTCCTGCCTGTCTACTTGTCTCCCCTCCCAACTTGATGTGCGTCTCCTCTTTGGCTTGCTATTTCAAACTCCTTGCCCTGTCCTACTATAACTAATTCTCAACTCCTTAGATCTTTATAATCGTTGCCAAAAAGATCCTACTTGCAATACTCTGTGCCCTATCTCCCAAACCATGTGAATGTTTATCCCCTAAGGATCTGCCTACCGTAAATTATTTTCAGTGTTGGGTAAGGTACTTTTTCTATTACTTTCTATTTCTTTTGAAAAAATGTTCCAGGAAGCTCTGTGCAGTCACTAGCAAGGATGGAGCAGTACTAGAAAAAGTAATACACCTTACAGTTACAGTTACATATTTCATTCCACACAAAAACAATACAAAAGTAATAAAAAACTATAACATATTACATTTTTTGAGAGTAATAGGTTAGTTACTAGTTACTTTCAAATAAATGTAATCAGTTACAGTCACGTATTACTTTTGTATAAAAAGACATAAGTAACTGTAACTGTAAGGTGTGTTACTTGTTCTAATACTTCTCCATCCTTGCTAGTGACTGCACAGAGCTTCCTGGAATAATTTTCCAAAAGTAATAGAAAAAGTAACTTACCCAACACTGGTTATTTTGTAATTTTACCTGCTCATTATACTGGATAGATCCTTGCAAGTATGTGGTTGTTTGTTTTCAATGAACCTCTTGCTGAACTTTGCATCATGATCATTCGTTGCAAATATGTGAGCTATGTCCTGCACCTGACAACAAATTGCATTATCACGTTTTATCATGAATCACGCTGTTTTGTATCTTGATCTCATCACCCTGCTTGTATTTTTACTAACCTTGTTTTGTTTCTGTGTTTTATGTATTTCCAATCTGTAACCTCCCGGGGTTGTACCTGACAATAGTCATTCCTATGGCTAGCGCACCTACCCGGTAAACAAAAACTAAATAAATAAATAATATAAAATGTGTTTTTGCACCTGTGGTGCGGAATGGCATTGCATTTGTGCAGAATTATGTTTTGGAGGGGATATGAAAATTTTCTGTACTGGGTACATGAGGTGAGATATTAAGATGGCCATGCAATGCTGACAATTTGGTCATTGTTGTCCTATAAATGCTTCCACAGCTACATACATACATACATATACATGTGTATATATATATATATATACACACATATTTATATACATTTACGGAGGGGTGGGAGCACAGGATCTAAAGGACCCTGTACTCACACAGTAAAATAAGGATACTATTGTACTATCTCAAAAAGTAAGGAAATAATTTGCAAAAAAAAACTGTGTTAATGCATCATTTAGGGTTAACGCAACAAAAGTAAGGAAATATGGTGTTAGGGTTTCCAACCCCAAAAAGCCCACCCCCACCCTGCACAGACCAAGAGGCATAAGGGGGCAGCATTGGGGTTGTCAGCCCTAATGCTCACCACTTTCTCTGATGCTGTACCCACCCAGCTTATTTTCTAAAGGAATAGGATGAGCGTTAGAGCTGGCAACCCCAATGCTGCCCTCTGACACCTCTTGGTCTGTGAGGGTGGGGGTGTTAGGTTGGAAACCTAACACCATTTTTCCCTACTTTTGTCACTTTAACCCTAAGTGATGCTTTCATGCAGTTATTAAATATATATATCTATATATAGATATATATATAGATAGATAGATATAGATAGATATATATATTATATTTAGTCTTTGATAACCAGGAAAGGCCCATTAGGCACAATTGCCTGTTTTTAGGGGCGACCCAGGAGCACTGGGAAGGTTAAGTGACTTGTTCATAGTCACACAGTATGCCAGTAGTGGTTGTGGCATGTTCAAGTCTACTGGATTTACTAAGCTCATTCACCGCTCATTACTCTAGCCTCTAGGCTATACTAACAGCCCCATATGTATTTACTGAGAGACCCTGATATCAACCCAAAACAGAGGCCCTCTATTCTCCATAATACATGTTTGGATGTACCATAGCAAACATGTATTACAGAGTCCCTGCATGAGACTCTCAGCTGTGTTTTGAAACTAAAGCTACTATAGAACACTTTCAAAAATCCTGTCAGGTATAGCTAAGTGAGCCACGGTTCACTTTTACACATTGGCTCAAGTTAGAAATTCAAAAAAAAAACACTGGTTCAACTTTTGAATCAGTTTTAATGTTTGAAATGTTTTTATGGATGTATTTCCAAGTTGTACTAATTAGTTTATCAGCATGTTTCCTGACTGCACTACAAGTAAACATTTCACTGTTTAAAACCTCTCATCGTGTCTTGGCTCTATTTTCCGGGTGTGATATCATGGTTGTCCAGCACATTATATACAACAGTGGATGGGAGTCAGTGTGCCACTTGATTTTTTTTGCACCCCCTCTAAGTGTTCCACATTTATAAACCACCCAAGCTTCGTTCTCATGGTTTATGTAATGGTACATGCCTTGGGGGTGTAAGAAATCTCGCAACACACTGACCCCCATCCATTATCCCATATATTAATTCTGCTGGGGCTGGATGCTAGATCTGTGCTCCCATTAGTAAAGGAATACTTCTTAGTGGTGTCTCTTTCTCCAATAGGAATTACGTTTTTTGCACATTATACTAATTGTTTCTTTTGAGTCTTCTTCCCTAAGGTCCATTTGGTCTCATGGGACTTCCTCCGTATGGCACCTCTATGGGTGGAACTCCCTCAAGGGGATTTCTGTGTCTTCAAGGCATCACAAAATGGTGGCATTACCCATAGCAGGGATAGGGAGCGAATACACCAAATGTACACTGCACAAGGATTCAAATTTGTATTCACTCCCTTAATTACTTCATCCAGTCTGACTCAGTGCTTTTATTCTAACCAATCATCCTACCAATCATTCCAATCATGCTGTCTAAGCAATCCTCTATAAGTTGCCGCATGGACCAGTGAAAGGAACATTGCATGGATATAGCTTACATTTGTCAGACTGGTTCCAAGCTTTCAGTTTCTTGCCCTAGTGGGTCCAAATTAGTCTTTTCTAAAGACAATTCCTCTAATAATGCTAAAATTTGAACTGTTTGGGCTAGAAACTGATGTTTTATTTTAAATGAATGTCATGTGAATATATTATGTTCTATAGATAGATATTCCATGCATTTATACAGTAAAATATTTATAATGTTTAGAAGTATATCAGTACAGTTTAAAAGTACTATTAGGGGGGTGTTTTGGATGCCAAATAAGATGACCACCTGAATCTGTCTGTCCTAGCCCTGATTTTTAATATATGTTTTTAACTGTCTTACCTGCCCTTTGTGCAATCAGTTGAGAGTCACCAGTCCAGTAGTTTGTGCTGTACATCTTGCATTGTTTTCTGTTTTTTTGATGTGTGGATTTACAGTTCAAAGCTTCATTGGAAATTGACTCACCCAGCAGCCTGCTCACTTCCTTCACTGTGAATGTGGCTTAGCATTCAGCCAGATATGGTGGGAGCACTGATCATCAGCAATAAAAGCCAGAATCCATCATCCCTGGGGTACAGTATATCACCTAGCTACTTGAAATCCTGGTGGTGGACATGATAAGCTTAAAGAGGATGTATGGTGTCTGACAGACCAAATTAATGACACCGATCTGCATATATGTGATATAGAGGATGTGCAACAACACATCCTGAGATGTTTCAAACATCAGGAGTGCTGCCTTGAATGCCTCTGGGAGCATGCTGAGGATCAAGAAAACAGGGGTTGGAGAAATAATGTGAAGATCCTAGACGTCCTGGAGTGTGTGGAAACTGGTAGTATTGGGCAGTTCCTCTAAGTGTTTCTATCCCAGCTTGTTGCTTCAACCTGGCAGAGCCCACTCAGTGTATGGCAGGCCCATCGCACCAGAGGCCCCCTGCTACTAGCAAGCTCCAGACCCAGTCCTATCATTGCATACATTCTCCATTTCTATGCCAAGGAGTGGCAACTGAGACTGGCTAGAGAGAAGGGTCAGCTCATCTAGAAGGGAGCGAGAATCTCCCTTTATCAGGACTACTCTCAGGAGGTTGTGCAGTGCTGTAATGAATTCACTCCCATTACAGTGGCACTTTGAGAGGCTGAGATCTCTACTGCTTCAGAGGCCTTACTTTTACCCCACCAAAAATAGACAGGAATTGGAAGCCTGTAGCCCTCAAGGAATGAGGTTCTTGATCAACAGAAGCTTTCAGATTCATGCCCTACCTTGAACTGGGTCTTGAAGGAACAAGGAAATGGATCTCATCCTCGATGGCAAAGTGGTGGTCTGATGTTATCCTGGGGTGACAGTGAACAGACTTATTGCCAGAGTAGTGGAGCTCATCAGAGTGCAGATGGAAAGACCAGATCTGATTATGCATGTGGGCATGAATTATCTGAGCAAGCAGAGCATGGAACAGGTGAAGGCATTTTTCTGTGCTCTGGGAAAAGGTAGCAAAAGAGAAAGCAGGAGTAATAGCCTCCTCTGAAGTACTACCATGGGCATACCTGAATCAATGGGAACAGTTCCACATGTTCCAGTTCAATGCATGGCTGAAAGGTTGGTGCATAGAGGATGGATTTTAGTTTCTTAGGGACTGGGGCCCAACTTGGAAGGGTTTGATGTTGTTCAATGAGGAGGGCAGGAGGGTTATGGGAGAAAGGTGGGCACAACACATCAATAGTTTAAACAAGTATAAGGGGAGTCAAAATGGTAAGTCACACATAAGATGTCATAAACAAGGAGGGACATTTCTGACCTCCCTCCACTGAACTCAGCGGGATCCAGAAAATTTGATGAAAAGGGGGAGTTAGAGGGAAATGTTGTGAAATGGTATGTGCCAATGCTAGGAGTTTAGGCAAAAAAAATACTGGAACCTCATGCAGTGGTCAAGATGGGGGACATGACCTGGTGGCAGTAACAGAGATGTGGACAACTTTGAACCATGACTGGGACATGACCATATCAGAGTACACCCTATTCAGAAAGGACAGAGTAGAAGGCCGGGCAGGAGGGGTAGTACAATATGTTAAGGAAGGCATTGAAGTGGTAGAAAAAGGTAGTTTGGGGGTTCATGTGAATTGAAAACCTGTGGGTACTAGCAGGAACAGGGAAGGGAAAACTAATCTGGATATGGGTGGTCTACACAGCCCACAGGTTCAGGAACATGGGGTAGACAGGGCACTAGAAGAGACACTTCAGAGACAGCAAATCTAGAGGAAGTGGTGGTAGGTGGGGATTTCAACATGCTGCGTGTGGACTGGAATGTTCAAGTCACAGCTAGTACTAGGAAACTGATTCTGTTGAATGTCTGCCAGGTGGCATTTATAGAGCAATTAGTTCAGGGCCCAAAAAGAGAGGAGGCCCTGCTGGATCTCATGCTCACCAACACTGAGAGGATTCAGAATATAGCAGTCCTAGAACCACTCACTTTTAGCGATCACTGGACAGTAGCACTGGAGGACTAAGTGGTGACCGGCAAAGAGGCAAAAGAAATAAGGATATGGGACTTTAAAAAAGAGGACATCAGCAAAATAAGGGAAAAACTGGAGCATAGTATGAAGGACACACAGCATTGTATGACCTAGGATATCTGCCAAAGCTAGGAAACAGGTTTGTGGACTGTTGTTAGACAACTTCCCCCAACCCTAGCAAAGCAGACAAGCCATGTGTCACACTGACAGAGGATGCGAGTAGCCTTAGTAAACAGCCGGGCACAGGCTCAGTCTCCATAGAGGAGACTTTTAAAGTGTGGTGGGTTTTTTTAGGGGTAAAAAGGATTGTAGTAAACTTTACTGGGCTCATGCAGGACCAGAAGTTGCTTCCTCCTTACGTCTGGCCCCCGTGGCTATAAGACACTGCTAGCTTGCAGCTGAAAGGAAATTTTGGCAAACAGACTCCTACTGGAGTTGAAAGTTGAACTACTGGAGCATGAGTGGCACACAGCATTGGGTGACAGAGCCTAGAATATCTGCCGAGCTAGGACACAGGTTTGTGGACTATTGCTAGACAACCACCCCAGCCCTAGCAAAGCAGACAAGTCATGAGTCACATTAACAGGGGTTGCAAGCAGCCCTATTAAATGGCCAGGCATAGGCTGTCTCCATAGAGGAGACTTTTAGAGTGTGGCATTTTATTTTATGGGTAAATAGGGTTGTTTTAATCTTTACTAGGCTCTTGCAGGAACAGAAGTTGCTTCCTCCTTACTTTCATCCCCCGTGGCTATAAGATGCTGCTAGCTCATGAGTGTTGGTGAGTGCACGGTGGAGGCGACATACAGCAGAGGCAAGCAGTGTCTGCTGGTGTCAGCCAGAGAAGATGGAAAGGTGGCCAGGAACCTTGTAAATACTCATGGTGGAAAATCATTTATAGATTGATTTTAAGGTCTGTTAAGCAGTGGTGCTGGTGGAAAAGTCAACACTTTTAGTGTAAGTGTAGCCCTGGTGCTGTCTACCAAGAGGGCTACAACCCTTGCCTTGCCAGTTGGAACAAGGTTAAGGGCCTGGGTTCCCATTTTGCTGTTACTGGGGTTCTTTCCCAAGTTAGAATAAAATAGCGTGGTACCTCCACCCAGAGTACATTTTAAGTGGGTCTGATATTAGCAGTACAACCTCCTGGGATGCTGTACCTTCCATCTCTCCATACAGTTGCCCCAACACATGGATACCAGAACCAAAACCCCCAAATTCAACACTTTGTATTTATAGACTTTAGCTAATAATATGCTCACAAAAGATACTCTCAAGTCAAAGATTTTTTCCAAAACAGTAACATCACATTTTATGTACATGGGGAGGGTTAGGAAGAGGTGAAATGGATTAGAGGTTAAGCATTATTCATATCTTCAATTGGCATTTGGGATTCAGCATTTAGTTTTTGTTTAAAGAAATCACATTCCCTTTAAATTCGAAACCCCTTTAGTACTTGCAGCCACTAACTCTCTGACCAGCTAACTGCTGCAGATGGTTATAATTAATAAACCCCACAACTGGTACTAGTTTACCCCCTTTGTCCTCTGACCAGCTACCCAAGCATTTGTTGCAGGCCTGTGATGCAGCTGTTGTCCAGCGTTGGCACGGTTACTGGAAATCAAATCAACTTTTACCCTTCTCATGCTTTCACTAGCATTTTTACCATGCCAATAGGCATAACTTGGAAACAACTATTTGCATCCCCCAGGTGCAGGACAATCCCCTGCAATTACTCACAATTCTGTGGATCAGTCTTTGGTGGAATGGTGACTGTGCCTCTGGGGTGGATGGAACAGCAAAACTCAGAGACTTGGATTTGAAGAGACTTGAGATGTGCACCAGGCACTCTGCAGTTGGGGCTTCCATTTTGCTTGGAGGTCTTACAGCTTGTCCCCTTCATCCTGTTTCCAGGCCTGATGCAGAGCATTAATGCAAGACTTTCCAGGCCACAATGATTCCAGACCCAGGAGTGACCCCATGGTCTGGCTTCCCACTGGATCAGAGTGCCATAGTACTCAGGCACATGCCTGTGGCTCCATGTGGCCCACTCGGCCCCACTTGGTAGGGGTTGGATTGTTCCCTACCTGGTTCCAGAATTGCAGCTTGCAGATTTCAGTCTCTTTAACTTAGCTTGTCAATTTTTAGTTGTAGAAGTTTAAGAAAACATCCTTCAGCCACACTACCGTAGTGGCAGCTGTGGCTCTTTTCTCACAGGTCACTGTCTCTGGCTTCCCACTGAGTGTAAGGAAGGTAATTAGCATATGTGATTTGCTTGTGCTCCCCTTCATCCTGTTTCCAGGCCTGATGCAGAGCATAAATGCAAGACTTTCCAGGCCACAGTGATCCCAGACCCAGGTGTGACCCCATGGTCTGGCTCCCCACTGGCAAAAATTCAAAGAAACTGCCAAAACATGCAAACATGCCATAACAAAAGCTAAACAAAATAAGGCAAACATGACTATGGACAATAAAAAAACCTTCAATTACGTTAACAATCAACATAATGGTACAGAGGGAGTGGGACCATTGTCTATAAATGGTAACTTAACCTCAGATGAGCAAATAATGTCTGACACATTCAACAAATATTTCACAAGTGTATTTCTAAATAAGACCAGCAAAACTAAATTAGGAGTTGTAGCTGGAACTGGATGTACTGAACCAATTGATTTCAACAAAACTAGCATAATTAAAACATTAAACAAATTAAAAGTGAATAGGTCCCCAGAGCCAGATGGTCTCCACCCATGAGTATTAAAAGAGCTGTCTATCAAACTGTGAGGCCCCATAACTCTGCTGTTTAAAGCATCTATGAGGGAAGAAAATGTTCCAAGCGATTGGTGTACGGCAAATGTCACACCAATATTTAAAAAGGGTAATAAAATCAATCCCAAAAACTATAGACCAATCAGTTTGACCAGTATATTGAGTAAAGTTATGGAGGAATACATTAAAGAGTACATTGACAATCATGTTAAATGCAATGGTTTGATGGATGCCTCACAACATGGCTTTACCAGGGGAAAAGCGTGTCAGACAAACTTGTTGTATTTCTTTGATCATGTAAGTAGGGACTTGGAGAAGGGTTTGGTGGTCGATGTGGTTTATCTGGACTTCGCCAAGGCCTTCTATTTTGTCCCTCATGATAAACTAATTAATAGCCTGCTGGATTTAGAGATAGACACATCAATCATAAGATGGGTGGAATCTTGGCTAAGCAATAGATGGCAACGAGTAAATATCAGGGGATATGCATCAGAATGGAGAGCAGTGTCTAGTAGGTTTCCCAGGTCTCTGTGCTGGGATCAGTATTGTTCAACTTGTTTGTTTCATCATTGAAAATATCAGAAAAATCATGGATTACTAAATTTGCAGATGACACCAAGATCGGTGCTATAATCCAGGAAGCTGACGATATCATAGGGTTTCAGAATGACATTAATCAAGTAGGAAAGTGGGTGGAACAACATAAAATGAGATTTAATATAGACAAGTGTGCTGTTATGCATTTTGGTAGGCATAATAGGCTAGCAAATTATGCATTAAATGGCATAACATTATCAACAGTAGAGAACAAGAGAGACCTGGGAATTATAGTAGCAAATCACCTAACATTTGGAAATCACACAACAGAAGTAGTCAAAAGGGAAAATAGAATGCTCAGCTGTATAAAAGTAGATAAAGTACAGTGATGCTTCCATTGTATGGTGCACTGGTCAGGCTGCAGTTGGAGTATGGGGTGTAGTTTTGGACATCATATTACAGGAGATATGTGAATTTGCTTGAGGGGGTCCAGAGGACAGCAACCAAAAAAATAAGCAATATGTGCTTAACATATTTAACATCTAAAATAAAATCTAAAATCTAAAATATCTATAATCTAAATATATAATTAAAATATATAATCTAAAATATTTAATCATAATTAACATCTTTATAGGTGACATTGCAGAGGGTCTGGAGGGAAAGGTATGCCTCTTTGCAGATGACACAAAGATCTGTAACAGAGTTGATACACAAGGGGGGGAGTAGAAAAGATGAGAAGGGACTTGGCAAGGTTGGAGGAATGGTCAGACATGTGGCAACTTAGATTCAATACAAAGAAGTGCAAAGTAATGCACCTGGGAAACAAAAACCCAGGAGAAGAGTACACAATAGCAGGGGAGGTACTAACAACAAAAATGGAAAGGGACCTAGGGGTAGTCATATCAGATGACCTAAAGGTAGGTAAGCAATGTGAAAAGTCAGTAAGGAGAGCCAGGGGGATACTGGGATGCATAGGAAGGGGCATCACAAGTAGAAAAAGGGAAGTTGTTATCCCTCTGTACAGACAATTGGTGAGACCCCATCTGGAGTACTGCGTGCAGTTTTGGAGACCTCATCTATGCAAGGACATAGACAGGATGGAAGCAGTCCAGAGGAAGGCAGCTAAAATGGTGCAGGGTCTGCAGCAGAAGCCATACGAAGAGAGACTGAGAGAGCTTAATATGAATACTCTTGATGAAAGGAGGGACGGGGCGACATGATAGAAACGTTCAAGTACCTCAAGGGAATTAACAAAGTCCAGGAGGGTAGCATCTTTCAGAAAAAGATGTGTAAGAACAAGGGGGCACAATTTAAAGATAGATGGAGGGACGGCTCAGGGGTAATGTGAGAAAAATTTTTTTCACAGAGAGAGTGGTGGATACATGGAACAGCCTTCCTGAGGAGGTCATTGGGTCTGAAATAGTGGGGGAATTCAAATATGCATGGGACAGACACAAGGCAATTATAGTTGGGGGTTGCAGGAAGTAGGCTGTTGGTTAACTAGAATCTGCCGCTTAACCAGTAGCTAGGGAAATGGGCAGACTGGGTGGGCCAAGTGGTCCTTATCTGCCATCAAAGTCTATGTTTCTATGTTTCTATGTGGGATTTACAGTTCGAGGAGAGAATCAAACATCTGAGTTTGTACACCCTGAAATATTGGCGACAAAGAGGTGATCTTTGTTGGGTGTATGCTGTCTTCCACAATCTGGACCTCTGGGAATGTATAGATCTAGAAAAGAAAGATGTAAATATATGTACTAGAGCACATGGTTATCAGTTAAAGTGTGAACACTTCAAAATAAATAAAAGGCAATCTTGGATTAACCAAAGGGTAGTATCAGTTTGGAATGGATTACCATCAGAAATAGTGAATAGTGAATCCATGGACATGTTCAAAAACAGATTAAATAAACATTATGCAACCTTGAGGTTCCAAAACAGGACATAGGTCCTAAGTGGCAAGACTATGTTGGTGTAAACAATTGTCTTGAACAAATACTTATGATACTTATGATGAAATTAGCAATGAAGGGGCCATTATAAACACATGCAGTGGTAAAAGTGGAAGGGAAGAGGAAGGTGAAGGCACACAAAATTTAGAATAGACAATAGTACAGCCAAGGAAGATAAGGAAGGTTAGGAGGGTTGAAATGTATAACCAAGAACCTAAATCCTACAAGTTACCACAGGCAAATAGATATGCCCTCTTATAAAGTGCCCCCATATACGTTATATTATTTATTTTATTTAAAAGTTGATACCCAGAAAAGGCACACTGAGCTGAGATTCATTTACAGGTGCAATCTGGATATACATTGTATCCAAATGAAAATTAAAAAATGGTCACGGGAAAGCTAAGGAAATATTCATCATGGCTTTAACTGCAAGAAGCCTAAATAATAAAATAGATGAACTAAGAATTAGAGTATAGGAGTTGGAGCCTGACATTGTAGCAGTAACAGAAACATGGTGGATTTACAGGAAGGACTGGAACAGAAACATTGAGGGGTACCAGATATTCAATAAAGAAATAGAGAAGAAGAAGAGGGGTGGGGGGTTGCCATTTATTGTAAGAAGACACTTCAGCCTATTGAATGGGAACCCAGAAAAGGTAGTCAAACTGAAACTACT
Organism: Neoceratodus forsteri; assembly: GCA_016271365.2. Taxonomy (NCBI): domain Eukaryota; kingdom Metazoa; phylum Chordata; order Ceratodontiformes; family Ceratodontidae; genus Neoceratodus; species Neoceratodus forsteri. The sequence continues at coordinate 1,650,632,795 of CM057450.1, forward strand.
TGGAGTAAAATAAACAATATAAAAGGTAGAAACCTTATAATAGGGAACTGTTACATTCCACCAGACAAGAAGAATACTGAGACCATTAACCCTTAGAAGACTGTGGACGTATATATATACGTCCAGAATCTATAAACGTTCACACATATTCAGTTCTCAAAGGGTTAATCTGTATTCAGATAGCTTCAATGAAGCATGTAAAAGTAAGGACACTCAGTTATGGGAGACTTTAACATGCCTGAAATAGATTGGGTAAACAATACAACTACTACCAACATTGGCAATGGTTTCCTGAAAAATTATAAATGAGTGTAGTTTAACTCAACACATGCATAAATCAACAAGAGGTGAGAATGTGTTGGATCTGTTTCTTGCAAATTTTAATTACAGTTGTCAATATGAAATACTAGACCCATTATCAAATAGCAACCACAATATGATACTGTTTAGAGTAAAGAGAAGTATCATTTACAACAATAGGGTGATGGAGAGGTATGATTACAACAAGGGAGACAATGAAAGTATTAAAATCAGTATGAAAAATAGGACTGGAACAGTAAAATAGGTGGCAAGGATGGTAAACAGGCCTGGATTATCACGAAACACAAACTCTATAAATTGAGAGATAATTATATTTCCAAGTAAAGAATGTATAACAAGATAGGGAAGGTCCCACCTTGATTCACTCCTAATGTGCAGAAGCTAATATCAAGAAAAAAGGGCTATTATAAAATAATGAAGAATAACCCAACAGGATCGAACATAGCTAGGTATGGAAATACTACAAAAGAATGTAAATGGGAAATAAGAAAATCTAAGAAATCATGTGAGGAGAGACTAACTAAGAATAAAACAAATCCAAAGCTTTTGTACAGTTACATAAACTCCCTAAATAATAAGTTGTTAGCAGTAGGACCACTTAAGTACGAAGGAAATGAAATAATTTATAAAGCTCAAATGACTGAGATATTTAATGATTATTTTGGAAGTTTTTTCCAGAATTCTGAAGTGATGCACATCATAAATAGGGAAGCAGGTGATGATAATATTCTAGGGAAAATTAAACAATCTGAGATGTTAGACAGGCTTCTTGCACTAGAAACAGCAAAATCACCTGAACCAGATGACATGGGTCCAAGATTTCTCAAAGATGTGGCATACAAATTAGCTGCACCCTTGACTTATATATTTAATAGGTCACTAGACATGAGCAAGATACCTGAGGATTGGAGAAGTGCAGTAGTGGTCCCTATATATAAAAAAGGACATAAAAGCAACCCACAGAACTGAACTACAGACCCATCAGCATGACAATCTTATTAGGAAAGATTATGGAAAATGCAGGAAGAACTACTCAGCTTAAAGGATAGGCATCAGCAATGCTTCACTGAAGGACAATTATGCACAACTAATCTATTATGTTTCTACAAAATAATAATTCATAACCTTGGCAACAGTTTACCATCAGATGTCATATACCTTGATTTTAAAAAAGCCTGTAATGTGGTACCACACACAAAGTTAATAAATAAATTATCATTGTTAAAAATTTCATCGAAAAATGATAAACTGGACTGAAAATTGGCTTCCTAAAAGGGAACAAAGGGTTAGACTGCATGGATATGAATCACCATCTATTAAGGTTACCAGTGGAGTACTGCAGGGTTCAATACTACTGTAGATTCTGTTTTATTAATAATAATAATTTTATTTATATAGCACAATTCAAGCTTTTCTTGGTATAGTATCTTCACAGATGACACCAAGTTAGGAGGAAGAGCTGACATGCAAATTATGAAAAATTGCAGAAGGACCTGGACTGCCTCGTAATATGGGTTGAGAAGTAGGGAATGACTTTTAACATCTCAAAATGTGTGGTTATGCATTTTGGAAAAGCAAAGCCTGGTTATAAATATTATCTACATAAGGAGTTACTAGAGGAAACATCTAAAGAGAGGGACTTGGGGATCACAGTAACTAATGATCTCAAAAAGCGCATCCAATGTTCAGAACTGTTTGGAAAAAAACAATTATTTGATAAATACTATAAATAGGAATTTTGTAAGCAAATCCAAGGAATTGTGACTGCCATTGTATAATACATATGTTAGACCACAGCTAAACTACTGCTCACAGTTTTGGGGAGCATTAATTAATACTGATAGAAATAAAATAGTGCATATACAGAGGAAGACAACAAGATCAATCAAGGGGTTGGAAGATAAGTCATATGAAGAATGACTGAAAGTCCTCAGATTAAACACTGCGTAATAGGCATATAAGGGGTGATCTGTTGATGATGTATGAAATTGCTAACAAGGAGGATATCATAGTAGGATTGAATTTGAAATACAGAACACAACAACATTTAAGAGGGGATGAAAAACAAATCCAGTTTAATAATTTTAAAATGGAGAAGCATAAGAAGTACGATACACAAAAGACAGTAGGTATCTGGAACAGTCTGCCTTTGGAGGTTGTGAATAGCAGTATTTTTACCAATTTTAAAAACAGATTGGATAAATACTTGGCAGAGAAAGGATTAGAATATAACTATAACTAAACAAACACATCTTATATGGGCTTTTTGCCTTCTGCTGCCTCTAAAGTTCAAAGTGAATCAACGTGACATAGTGAAGGTAAGAGTTGCAGAAGAAAAGTGGGCGGCATTTAAAAAGGTGATTATAGAAGCAGCGGATAGCTCCATTCCAAAGGTAACCAAGGGAAAAAAGATTAAAGGGCCAATGTGGTTCACAGCTAGGGTCGCCACCTGTCAGGGTTTTTTACCTGGTGATCAAGTTTTCAGGGTCCCTACTAGGTAACCCAGTTTTGCTCTGTGCTGGTCAGGTTTTTGAGCCATTTTGAGTGCTCACATACTTTTGAAACAGATTTTGTCATACATTCATTGCTTTAGCTCCATATCCAAGGTAGAAACAAGTTATGTTGTCAGTATAGCCTTTTATTTGTGAAAGCAGTCAGTTGGGAAGTGTAAAGTATGGCCGTTAACACCATCAGCAGTTACTTAACCTAATCTTTTCCACTGCTTCTTAAAGTGGCATAGTAGCAAAGCTGCCCCCACCTTTTCAGTAGAGCCAGTTGTCTTCCACTTTTCATTTGCTGGTAAACATTTTCATTTCTAACAGAATTTAAGCATTTTCAAATGTTTTAAATTACTTTTTTTCCTCAAGAAAAATGTATAGTCACCTCTTTGGCTTTGAAATAGTACTGTGGAAATAGAAAGGAAATGGAACCAGAAAAAGATATTAGAGTACACATTATAGGAAACAATTTCTTTGTTATGTAGTATATACCATGTATACACTTGTATGCTGTTTACAGTAGTTTCCTTGTCTCCCCCCAGATCATATCTGTAAATAAGATTTCTTTTATCTAAATATGTTTATCTGGTAAACCAATGTCAATAAATAAATACACACATAAGTAAATAAATAACTAGGAAAAACCTAGGAAAGTAACTTTAACATACAGTACAGTATCTTAACATTTTTGTTGAACTGCTGCTTTAAGCATTGTCTTTTATTGATATAACAAATGGCTTTCCAGAAGGAGCAATGTATGATGAGTCATGAAAAGGGGTGGGGCCGGGGCGGATCTTAGAATCCATTTTTTGCCTCATTCAAAGGTGGCAACTCTATTCACATCTGGTATAAATACAGCCATAAGAAAAAAAATGAGGACATTTAACAAGTATAAGTAACCAAAAAGAGGGCATTTAACAAGTATAAGGATAGTCAAAGGGAGGAAGACAGTGTGCAGTACATGGAAGTAACAAGAGAAGATACCACAAGGATATTAAGAGAACTGTGAAGCAACTAGCAGCACCTCTGGCAGCCATATTTCACTGAGTCACTTAGCACATGAGTGGTACCAGAGGACTGTAGGAGGGCACATGTAATCCTTCTATACAAAAGTGGAAGTAGGGAGGAGGCAGGGAATAATAGGCCAGTCAGCCTCACTTCAGTGGTGGGTAAGATCATGGAGGCACTGCTTAAAGAAAGAATTGTAACACACTTGGAATTGAACAGTGCCCAGAATCCAAGACAACATGGATTCATAGCAGGAAGGTTGTGACAAACAAATCTGATAGATTTTTTGACTAGGTGATGAAGGAGGTAAATTTGGGGGCGGTGGATGTCACCTACCTTGATTTCAGCAAGGTCTTCAACACCGCCCACATTAAAGGCTGATTAATAAGATGGGTAGTCTGGGCATGGGGCACAAGTTGGTTAACTGGGTTAGGAGCTGGCTACTGGACAGGAGGCAGAGGATGGTGGTAAATGGGATCCAATCCAGGGAGGGGGGTGACCAGTGGAGTACCTCAGGGATCAGTCCTTGGCCCAGTCTTGTTCAACATCATCACTAGCGACATTGCGGGGGGACCGGAGGGGAAAGGTCTGCCTGTTTGCAGATGACGCCAAGATCTGCAACAGGGTGGATGCTCCAAATGAGGTAGACAGAATGAGGAGGGACCTGGGTAAGCTTGAAAAATGGTCAGAGGTGTGCCAACAGAGGTTCAATGCAAAGAAGTGCAAAATAATGCACCTGGGACAAGGGAACCCTGGGGAGAGCTACAGGATGGGAGGAAGTTGCTGATGATCACCAAGGAAGAAGGGGACCTGGAGGTTATCATTTCAGACCACCTAAAGGTGTCTAGGCAGAGTACAAAGTCTACAAGGAGGGCCAGTGGCATGCTGGGGTGCATAGGCAGAGGTATCACAAGCAGAAGGTGGGAGGTAATGATGCCCTTGTATAAAATGCTTTTGAGGACACACCTGGAATACTGTATGCAGTTCTGCAGGCCACACCTTTGGAAGGACATCAACAGGGTGGAGGCAGTCCAGAGGAGGGCGATGAAGACGGTACAGGGCTTGCACCAGAAAACATATGAGGAGAGATTAAAGGACCTCAATATGTACTTGTTGGAAGAAAGGAGGGATCGGGAGGCATGATAGAAACATTCAAGTACCTCAAGGGCATAAACAAGGTGCAGAGGGGAGACATCTTCCAATATAGGAGAAGTACAAGAATGAGGGGTTTGATATGAAACTGAAAGGTGGCAGATTGAGGGGAAATGTAAGGAAGTTTTTCTTCACAGACAGGGTGGAGGACACATGGAATAATTTGCCACAGGAGATGGTGGGAGCAAGCACAGTGGAGGGATTTAAACATGCATGGGACAAGCATAAGGGAACCTTAGAGGTGGGAAGAAGTGAGGAAAAGCTGATGACCAGGTAGGGTCAGAGGGTTCAAACAATTGTAGGTCTTATGGGCAGACTGGATGGGCCTAGCAGTCCTTATCTGTTGACAGTTTCTATGTTTCAATAAAAGGTGAGGAAGAGCAAAGCAGAGACAGTCCAAGTTGGCATTGGGGGGGTAAGCAAGGGGATAACGCATTCTTCTGGTACAACTGAGAGATGTGCAAGGTCATAAGAGTATAGTGAGACTTTAGTGCAATTCGGGGTGAGGATGAGAGGAACAAGGGGAATACAGATATACTGAACAGTTATTTTTGTTCGATATTTACTAATTAGAAGGATGGAGCAGATTATAGGTTAGGAAGGGAAGGAACAAAGATGCCGGGATAAGGTCCAGATAACAGAGAAAAGGGTGCTGGAAAAGCTAGCAAGGTTGAAAGTAAATAAAGCTATAGGACCTGACAGCTTACACCCAAGGATGTTACATGAGGTAACAGGGGAGCAGGGTCACTAGCAGACATTTTCAATAGCTCGCTAGTCATGGGGTTGGTCCCTAGGGACTGAAGGACAGCGGACATGGTTCCACTACACAAGGAGTGGAAAGAGGGATGAGCCAGGAAACTATAGCTTAGTTAGCTTGATAACTATAATGGGTAAGATCATGGAGTGTCTACTGAGGGAGAACCAGGTAGACTTCCTAGAAGAAATGGCACAAGGACTCCAGACAGCAGGGGTTCACAATGGCTAAGTTTTTTTTTCCGATGAATCTGGCTGAGTTCTTCGACTGGGTTGCCACAGCAGTAGACTAGGGGTAGGCAACTAATATAGTATACATTGACTCCAACAAGGCCTTTGACTTAGTCTCCCACAGGAGGCTGATCAAAAAGATTAGGGACCTTGGGGTAGAGGAAAATATGGCAAATTGGGTAGAGGGATGACTGGGGGGTAGAAAACAGAGGGTGGTAGTCAATGGGGAGTTTTCAGAAATTAGGGAAGTGACCAGAGGGTACCACAAGGGCCGGTACTAGGACTGGTCCTCTTCAATATTTTCACCTCTGACATAGGAGAAAGTATCAATCTGCTTCTGCAGATGGCATGAAGATCTGCCAAAGGGTAGACACAGAGGAAGGGAAAAGGGAACTAACAGAGGATCTGGACAGGTTGGAGATCTGGTCTATGATCTGGCAGCTGAACCTTAATGCAATAAAAATGTAAAGTAATGCACATTGGGAAAAGGAACCCAAAGGTGCAATACAAAATAGGAGGGGTGATGCTGGATAGCACTATGGAAGAAAAGAAATAATGGGAGATGATATCAGAGATCCTAAGAATGTCTGTATACTGCAACAGGGCAGTAAGCAAAGCAGTCAAAATGCTGGGATGCATAGGGAGTGGGATAAGCAGTAGAAGGTGGTAAGTGATCCTGCCTCTGTACAGATCACTGGTGTGGACACACCTGGAATACTGCACAAGGTATTGGAGCCCACACCTGAGGAAAGACTGTAACAAGGTGCAGGAAGTACAGCATAGGGCAACTAAGCTGGTGCATGGCCTTGGGAATTTGGCATATGAGAAGAGGCTGCAGGACTTAAACATATACTGTATATCCTGAAGAAAAAGGAGGGAAAGGGGTGGTGTGATTGAGACATACAGGTACAGTGGTTGATCAATACTGAGGTAATGCTGAAGTATACTGAGGCACCTAAGTTAATATTTGCATTGACTGTAATGTGATTCTGCCTCATTATACCTCAGCATTACCTCAGTACCTGGTCAAATTTTGTACGACTTCCACTGTACCAGTATGTGATAAATACAGTAGACACCAAGGAACTATTCTTCTTTAGTTCAAACACAGGGATGAGAGGAATTAACGAAAGCTAGCAGGGGGGAGATTCATAAAGGACATCCAGAAGCACTTCTTCATTGAAAGTGTGATGGATAGGTGGAATAAGCTATTAGAAGAAGTGGTATAGGCCAAGTCAATCAGCAGCTTCAGGTAAGGATAGGACAGGCAGGTGAGTTTAGCTAGGAAACATGGGGACAGTAAAAAGGGGAGGATTGCTACTGGGGCAAGGCAGAATATTTTGGTTGTGTGGGCAGACTAGATGGGCCGAGAGCCTTTTGATGCCATCAATGTCTATGTATATCTATGTAAATTGGCCAGACATTCAGCTCAACATTACAGCTGCCAGAAAGGTATGTGGAGAAATGCACACCACTGCTCTCGAAGGTGCCACAGTAAGGAACAGTATAAGCTACGAAGAAGACAAACTGTGTGCACACCAGTAGGCCCAGATGCAGGCAGGTTTATTTAAGAGCCCAGTTCAAACAAAACAGGTATGCTATGCTAACACCCCTACATATCACCACTCAGGTGACTTCATCGGGGGGGCGGAGTTAGCTGAAAGTGACACTTCTTATATACCCCAAATACTGTACATGTCATTTTTTGATTGGTTAATTTAATTTTCATCAACAAATCAGAAGTGCTCAGAGGTGATAGTGGTTTTATGTACACAGAAAAGCAATACATGTTCTCAAAAATTCAATAAAGAAATCAATAACACAAGCATTGCATAACCTGTATTACAAAATGCTACTGTTGTACATTCACACTGCATATGTCATATTGTAGCACAAATTAAATTATCTGTATTTAATTGAAAAGGATGCCGAAAGTATAGCTAGTTGCCAGGTTTGTGGGCATACTGCTGAAAAGATAGATAGTGTGGTGAACCAAAAGGTGGAGAGGTTAGTGCAAAGGAGAGGGTGTGTGTGGAGTTTTTTGGGGGAGGATAGGTAGGGGTGGGGAGGACAGAAGTGTGGGGTGGGGGTGGAATGTGATCCTAGCAATGGACATTATGTATTAATGGGGATCAGGCATGAAGTAGACTCTCAGCCACCTAATATGCTCCCAACACTGATGATGCTGACTTTTTTCCACAGTTCAGTCAGGCACTTGCAGAGGTCCTGGGTGATCTGCAGTGCCCCCTTTCTAGTGAGGGAGATTTTAATCTAGCCCTAGACCATTTATTGGACAAATCTAAAGTTATGTCAGTTGCCCACCCCAAAGCCTGTGCTGCTGTGCAAATCATGATGTAAGAATGGGAGCTATCTGAAATATGGATAAGGGACAACCCAAATGGTTGGGTCTATACTTTTTATTCCCCGGTCCATCATTCACGCAGCTCTATAGACCTTTGGCAAGTGATTACCACAGCCACCCCAGTGGTCTCTGCTCCTACCACTGAACACCTTTTGTTGTATCTGATCATGCTCCTATTACAATCTTCTCCCAACCAGAGGATTTGCAAGGTGGCTCCCCTAGGTGGATGTGTAACCCGTTGATAATTAATGACCCTACTTTTAGGGAATGGATTACACAGAAGGTCAAGCTATACTTTGACCTCAATGTTACAGAGAAAATCTCGGCCGTCATAATAGGAAAAGCCTTCAAGGTGTTCCTAAGGAGCAGGATAATTTCTTAATCCTCGGCTCAAAGAAGAAAAAGGGAAAATTAATTAGTTGAACTGAAGCAGGAGTTGGGCAACTTGAGACCCAGTTTAAAGGGAGGTCTGCCCCAAGTCCCTCCCTAACAACTGACCTTGTATGTCTCAAGTATATAAGGCCAGTAGGTAGATAAAATTTAATTTTTATACAGGAATACATGTCATTTGGACAGTTAAATCCAGTTTACAAAACAGTCCTGTGTTGATCAAGTATCAAAAAGCTGCATATAAAATAACATTACAAGATGTACTACAACTATGTACAATACAAAAATACAAAATACAGCATTTACGAACATAGTATAAGGACACTTTAAATAATAAAGTGCTAAGCACATTGACAACAGAAGGAGAGAAGGTCCTTAATTGCCATTATAAAAGCCCTCTGTGCAGTTTCAGCATATATAGTAGGTAGTAATTTATTCCAATATACAGCAGCCCGGAAAATCAAAGTTTGATCCCCATATTTATTATAACATTTTCCTTGATTAATTTTATTTTGATGGACAGACCTGGTTAGTTCTTTCTTCGAGTCAGTTACAGTAGGAAAAGGAATTTGTGAAATATTGTGTTCAGGATAACATATTTTGTATTTGTGGATTAAAGCTATCCAGTTCCTAGAATACTCAATATCAAGGGGTTGCCAACCCAAGTTGTTTAATAACAAACAGTTTTGTGTCCTATAGCTACACTGCAAAACATATCTTGCTATTTTGTATTGCAGTTTATCTAGAGCAACATGGTGTTACATCACAAAGTGGAATGGCAGTTACTCCAATCGATACACAACTTTTTGGGAGTTTTGGAAAAGGGGGTAAGCTGCTGCCCTACAGACTGTGGAAGCAGAAGGTGGAATCCCAAATACCAGTTCTACATGGGGGTGGGGGGTAAGGGTATGTCATCACACTGATCCTGATGGTATTAATCAAGAGATGAAGAGCTACTGTGAGCACCTGTATACCTCCCAATACACCCAGATCCCTCCTCCCTCTGCTTTCCAGGCAGTTATAGAACATACCTAACTTCTGACTCTTCATCTTGACATTAGGGATGGCTTGGAGCACCTCCCTATTAGAGCAAGAACTGAAAGCAGCCCTGACCCATCTCACCAAAGGGAAAGCCATGGGCAAGGATGCCTTCACAGTTGAACTCTATCAAATCATGCCACAGATCATCATCCCTCCTCGATTAGTGGCTCTCCAGGAGGCACAACACAGAGGAAATCCCCCCTCCCCACCATGACGGAGGTGGTGGTTGCACACCTATCTAAGAAATCTGATCCTTTAGCCTCTATAGATGCAAATTTTTTGGCTAAAGCATCAGCAGCCTGGGTGGGAAAGGATCTACCAACACTGATCCGCCCAGTGCAGGCCAGGTTCTGTAAAGGAAAAATTGGGGTGGATATGCATGACATTCTCAGTTTAAAATTGTATGCTGCGCAGAAGTCTACCTTGATGCCAGTGATTGTGGTTGACTTCCGTAAAGCATTTGACTCAGCTGAATGAAGCTACCCACGTGTTGGACCTTATTCACAAAAGTGTGGAAAATGTGCACATATGCGCCGAAATGCAGACATGTAACTGGGTGCCCTTGCCGGCCAAAAAAACACACAGCATTCACAAATTCACATGCCAAGGGAGCCGAGGCAGAAGAGTGGCCAAAAGCTGCACATGCGCAGGAACACAGGGGCGGCCTGAACATATGCATCCCCATCCCCTGATCTCACCATATATGGGCATGTGTGCCACCCTGTGCAGACACAAGGAACTGAATACCATGATGAAGGAGCACACACAACAGTGGGAAGCAGAGACAGAGATGCTGCACTGATGGCAGATGGACCATTGCAAGTGGCCACATGCACAGGCTGTTGACAGCCCTGAGGAGCATGGAGGACACAACTTTTGTGTGGAAGTATCCGGTCATGGTCCAGCAACTTCATGGGAGGCCAGGTGGCAGCCATGGTGGTGGACATCCATGATCACTATGATGTGCTGCATGGGACAGAGTCATAGAAAACTCCAGCGAAGGGTGTGTCCTGTATATGGCTGGACATCCAAATCACTGTCAATATAGCTGGTCTCGAGGTACAGACACATGCGGCTATAAAGCACAACTGTCTTGATTTCAGGTTGGCCATGAAATAAAAGCTGGCTGCATTACAATGGGCACGGTATGGGCAGTGGCCCACCCACACAAGTGCCCACACTGTTACTCATTGAGAAGATGGTTGCCGACACCCTCTCCAAAATCAGCCTACATCGGGATGTGGAGGGCATTGACACATTGCCAGGTATGTAGAACAGTGCAGGGATACAGGGCGGAAGGCATATAATTGAACAGTACAACCAATATGTCTGTCTTGTACCCTGCAGATCAGGAGCCATGGCCATTCCCCATGTCCTGCTGACAACCTGAGGAGGAGGATACGCAGGGAGACATAGACATGGACAGCGCAAGTATGTGGACCACACCATGAACAGCTGAACACATGCTGATACCTTCTGATACACCAGAAATTAACAACAACATGTACTCTCACCCACAGATTCAGCACAGGGGACACTGGACACAGCAATGGAGATGGGCACCCCCCCCAAGGACACGGAGACTGTGCTGGAGGCACTGGAGGCTGAGCAGGACCTAAACAAGACAACCACCAGGACCCAACACATGCCTCCCCCCACCCTGAACCACCCCTATAGCCACTACACAGCTGGCCACCCAGTGCTGTGGGACAGGGCAGTGAGGAGCAGCTGACATAGCCCTACATGCCCGGCTACATAGGACACCCAGCCATCCCTCACACACTAACTGGGGAGACAGGGGGTCCCTGTGCCACCCCTCAAGGGCAAGCCAGCAGTAGGAATGAGAGGCCCTGAGCATGCCCAACCCATCAAGCATGCAGGATGACACCACGGTCCATCATGCAGACCTGCTACCCCGAACTGCACCAGCTGAAATATGACCACATGCAGGCACAGCAGGAAAACATCAAAGACCTGAGGTACCTGACTGTGGAGGTATGTGGTTGCCAATGAAAGAATAGGGGACATTCTGGAGTGGATAGCAGCACATCTGCTAACCGGGGCCATCACAGTCAGCGAGGCAGTCCCCACGGTAGGCCAGGATGTGGCATTCCAGCCACCTCCAGGTAGTCACACAGGGCCTGAGGCACAGCCACATGCCTCCTCCCGCCATCACCCACAAGCTCCCCAGATGTGGTGACACGGGGGACTGTCACTGATCAGCAGTCACCTACCTACTCCATGGGCCCAGAGACACCTGTGCAGGATGTAGACATGGAGGCATCCACCAGCCCAGCAGGGACACAGGAGGTGGAGGCTGGCACATCAGTCTTGGGGTCAGACACCACCTCCATACTAGTAGACTTGGGGGACACATAGGGACAGCAAGGCACAGGGCCATCCAGCAACCATCAGCCACATGGGTGGCAAGGCGAAATCAGTGCCATGCCACTTAGGCACACGCTCCTCCACACAACTGGGGGAGAATGTCCAGGAAGCTGTAAGGCAATCCACATGGACAACACACAGCACAGTGGCACAAATGCATCTGCAAATTCCCCTGACACAGCCCCACCACACAGGCCTGCACATTCCCCCCAACAGGACACTTCTAGAAACAAGCTGTTCCTCAGCTTATGTTGTCTTTCCTGGTGAAACATTTTGTAAATAAATAAAATATCCCAGCCCCCCCCTTCCCAGGATCACACTGTACACCTATAAACCCTGCCCCCCCAGGTGGTGGCCTCACCTATGAACCCTGCCCCCTGGGGCGGTGGTCACACTTCTACACCCTTCTCCCCAGGGTGGGGCCCACACCTGTGAACCCTGTTCCCCGTGGCCAGATTCAACCATTGCTGGGTCACTGCCACTAGTCCCTCATGTACACAGCCTGCAACAGCCAGCTTATGACACAATACACACTGTCTCCCTCAGCCCCCACCCAGTGACATGAACAGTAACATGCATCATACATGGGATAGGACACTCAGGCGCCCCATGGGCACTCAGTATGTATAAGCCTCATCACTGCACCTCTGTGGTGTACACCCCATCTCCAGAATGACCCACACATAAGTACATGGTGTGCCACTTGGCCAGGCAGTGTCTCAGGACAATGGTGTTGTGGGTCTTCCCCTCCTCATCATCCTGTGGGACTGCACCCTGTTGTTCAGGCATGGGTAACCATTTGCGCACTGCCATATTATGCAGCATGGCACATGCAGTGATCACTTGCAGGACTTCCCAGGGACTAGCATAATCATTCCACAGCATTTCAGTACCAGAGGTGGAGCAGTGTGGCGTACACCCTGGAAAGCTACAGAGGATGTCCTCTACCACCTCAATAAATGACCCCCAGGGGGAACATATGGTCAGTGATGGAGCTGGGGGAGGTAAGTGGATGTGTTCTTACTTTCCTGTGTGCTACTGCCATGTCCATGTTCCACAGGTATGGGCCATATGAGGTACCCATGGTGTGTACACCTGTTAAATGTTGCATGCCCTACAGCAGTGTTATTCTTCTTCTGTCTACCATGGGTGCCCCTGAGTATTGTGACCTGTGTGGTGCTCCTATTGTTGGTGTCTGTGTATGTCACAAGTGTCCTGTGCTGTGCTACTAACCTGTTTCCCACCACCCCAGGCCTTCGCAGGACTTCCATGGGTGGGAAGACATCATTGTCCTGGAGAAATGAGAGCAGCCGGATGGGGTGGCATCTGTGGTAATAGCACCATGGTGGAGGCAGGTTCCACTCTACCTCCCCTTCTTTCTTTCATTACAAGTGGGCACCTGTAATGTGCATTACAAGGATGAGGTGGGGGAGTTAAGGGCCATTGCAGAGCCCTCCATGATGTGTACAGCTGTCTACTGTGGTGCACGTGTGAGTCTGCTGTTGTCAGCATTGCCCCTCGTGTCCCCATCAATGATGGTTGTTTCAGCCTTCCCTCTTCCAGCTTCAAATCATGACCCATTGTGCTGAGCATTTCTTTCAATGTAAAATGCTCCTTTTCTGTACCTTATTAATACCCTTGAGGTACTTAAATGTTTCTATCATGTCTCCCCTTTCCCGTCTATCCTCTAGAGAGTACATATTTAGTTCCATGAGCCTTCCCTCATAGGACTTTTGATGCTTTTGATGCAGGTCATGCACCATTTTGGTTGTCCTCCTCTGTGCTGTCTCTACCTGATCTATGTCCTTCCTGAGAAAGGGCCTCCAGAACTGGACACAGTACTCAAGGTGAGGCCTCACCATCGATATAGAGAGGAGTAGCATCACCTCCCTCTTTCTGCTGGTGATACCCCCTCCCTATGCACCCCAGCATTCTACTAGCCTTTCCTACTGCTTTCTTACATTGCTTTGCCACTTTCAGATCATAAGATATGATGACCTCCAGGCCCTTTCCTGATTTGTTGTTCTTACCTCCTCCCCCCCTCAAATGGTATGTTGCCCCAGGGTTCCTGTGCCCCATGTGCATAATTTAGCATTTTTGGGCATTGAAGCCTAGTTGCCATACACTTGACCATTCTTCCAGCTTTTTCAGGCCCTCCCTCATGTTTTCTACCTCCCCGGTGTGTCTACTCTGTTGTAGATTTTTGTGTCATTTGCAAACAGGCTTACTTTCCCTTCCAGACCCTCTGCGATGTTGCTAATGAAGACATTGAAGAGGACGGCCCCAGAACTGAACCCTGTGGCACCCTGCTTATTACCATGCCTCCTCCAAAAGAAACCCATTTAACACCACCCTCTGGCTTCTGTTACTCAGACAACACTGTACCCATTAAACAACCTTTGGACCCACTCCCAGACTGCTCAGTGTGTTTACCAGTCTTCTATGTGGAACAGTGTTGAAGGCCTTATTGAAATCCAAGTAGGCCACATCAACCTTCCCTCCCTGATCCACTTCCCTGGTCACCCAGTCAAAGAAATCAATCAGGTTTGTCTGGCAAGATCTTCCCCCTGTTAACTCATACTGCCTTGGATCCTGCAATCCATTGGTTTCCAAGTATTCCACAATCCTTTCTTTTAGCAGTGTTTCCATAACTTTGCTCATCACCGGAGTTGGGCTTACAGGTCTATAGTGTCCTGCCTCCTCCCTATTTCCAGTCTTGTGTATCAGGATTACATCTGCTCTCCTCCAATCTCCCAGAATTACCCACATATCCAAAGATAGGTTGAAGAGAGTCATCAGTGGTACAGTGAGCTCCTTTCTTAGATCCCTCAATATCCTGGGGTGAACTCCGTATGCCCCCATTGCCTTATCAACCTTTAGTTTCTCCAGTTTCTTGAGGACTCTGTCCTCCATAAAATGTCTTTTGTCCCCCTCCCTTCCACTTGTCCCCTTTTCTCTCATCTGTGGACCATCACCTACCCCCTTCTTCACGATTACTAAACAAAAGTACTTGTTCAATATGTCAGCTTTCCTCTGATCCTTTTCCACATACTCCCCTCCTTCCCCTGTTAACCTTACTATCCCCACTCTGCTCTTCCTTTTTTCACTTAACTATCTAAAGAATGTCTTGTCCCCATTCTTTACTGACTTGGCAATGTTCTCTTCTGATTGTGCCTTGGCACTCGTAACTGCTTTTGCTGCCTCCCTTTGTTTCTCCTGATAACCATCCCTGTCCTCTTCCTTCTGTGTTTCCTTGTACCTGCTGAATGCTAGCTTCTTTGGCTTTACATTCCCTGCTACTTCCTTGGAAAACCATAGTGATTTATTTTTTCTCCTGCTCCTTGGAATCTGCGTGACACAGAATGTGTTGCCTTCTCAATGACCTTCCTTATTACCACCCAGTGCTCCTCTACTCCCCTCCTTTTTTCTCTATCCCTGCCTGTGCTTCCCTGAGGAAGTCTCCCATTTTGCTCAAATCAGCCCTCCTGAAGTCCAGAACCCTTGTTTTAGTGTTGTTTGTTTCTGGTCCCATTCTTATATTGAACCACACCTTACGATGACTGCTCGTCCCCAGGTGACTCCCAACCATGACATCAGTGACACTGTCCCCATTTGACAGTACCAGGTCCAGTATTGACCCTCCCATGAGTGAGTTCTCCAACTAGTTGGCTGAGAAATGCCCCCTGCAGAGAGTCTAAGATTTTCCTACTTCTACCTATAGCTGCCGCTGGGATGCTCCAATCCACATCTGGCACATTGAAGTCACCTAACAGCAATCCCTCCCCCTTATTAGCCATCCCTTGAATTTCCTCCATCACCTCCTTATATACTTCCTCCTCTAGAGATGGTGGTCTGTAGATCAACCCTCTTCTAATAGTGGTCCCCTTTCTAGTTTTTAGGGTAACCCATAGTACCTCGACTTTCTCCCACTTTCCTTGTATTTCTGTGGCATTTATATTCTCCCTCATATAAAGAGCAACCCCTCTTCTCTTTTTACATACCCTGTCCCTTCTGAATAAAGTATACCCATTCATTGCAGTGTCAGTAGCTCAACAGGTTGCACACTCACTGCTGAGGCTGGAAGATTGGCAGGTTGTGGATATTAGCTCCACACCAGGCACTTGGAGTAAAATCCCAGTACTGACACTGTAGTGCATCATGAGGGGAATGCTGCACTCCTGAGGTCCTGTCTTTCAGATGAGACATTAAACTGAGGTCCTGTCTGCTTGTTCTGGTGGTTGTTCAGGTGGATGTTAAAGACTCCATGGCACTTTTCGGAAAGAGTAGGGGAATTTGCCCAGTGTCCTGGCCAAATTTCCCCCATTCACTAAAAATGCCACCAACAACTTAATCTGGTTCAATTTCAGTTGGTTATCATATGTATCCCCCCAACCCCACCCCCGGAATGAGGCTGAGCATAGGCAGAATTGTCTAGCCCTCCTTTCCAGTCAATAAAAACTAAATAAAATAAAAAATAAATAAAAGGAAGGAATATAAACATTTCGATTAGAACAGCACCAGATATTTCAAGCTAAACAATGGTTTTATAAGCTAGATGTTATAAGCTTGGGTGATGCCAAGAAGTTCTGGCTGATGGTAGCTAAGGGAACAGGAAATTATGCCACCAATATTTCAGTACATATTTCCCCCTTGGATTGGATGCATTATTATCACAAGATCTTCAACAATGAGGAAATTGAAACTACACAAACAAAAATGTTTGATAAATTAAATGATGCTTCATGTCCATTAAATATAACAACAAATGATATAGCGTTTGCTATTAAGATAACAAAACCAAATTAGATCCCAGTCCCTGACAAAATACCTCCTTTCCTATATAAGGTTAAGGTCAAATGGTGGAGCAATCTTTCAACCACTGAGAAATATGATGTACCACATGAGTGCAAAGGTAATATAATTGTCTTAATCTATTAAAAAGGGGATCCAAATTTACTGGAAAATTACAGGCCAATAAGCCTCATTGACACCATGGGGAAGATATTTGAGAGAGTCGTACTTACCAGATTAGGTTTATGGATTGACAAACAAAATATAATGAATATTTAGCAGGCAGGTTTCAGAAAATCCCATTCAACAAAAGACCTGATTTTTATATTAAATCATATTTTTGAGAAATATTATATCAAGAATCTGCAGTCCCTTTATTTGGCATTTGTGGACTTCAAAGGGGCATTTGATAGTATAAATAAGGCCATATTATGGGAAAAACTCTACACATTAAAAATAAACCATACAGTATTGAGAATTATTATAAATTTATAAACAGACAATTGGTCTTCAGTAAGATACAATTTAAAGGGTAATAGTACTAGTCCATTCAGGTCCAACAAATGAGTAAAGCAGGGCTGTATTCTTGCACCCCTCTTGTTTAATCTTTATGCTAATGATCTTCTAACATTGCTTTTATCAGGTACAACTCACTCTCCAGCAGTAAATAGTACTCCTATACCAGCACTGATGATTGCAAATGATTTAGCTATAATTACAGTTTCATCTGTAGGATTAAAAAAGCAATTAAGCTTACTACATCAGTATTGTATTTAAAATAAGTTAATCATAAACACTAGAAAGACCCAAATATTGATGGTAGGAAAGCGTAGCTTAAAGACTTGCTGTTTTTACAATAGTATACCTCTTGAGGTAGTCACAAATTATTGATATCTGGGATTTAATTTCTCAAGTAATCACAAACTAACTCATCATTTAAACTACATGTTGAACAAATTAATTAAAGTTAAAAATGCTCTGGTGAGATTCAATGCTACATATGGTGGATATTCTGTAAATTCTATATCAAAAAGAGCCAGCCCAGTGGCGCTAAGGGTTGAGGCGCTGGATGCCACACCTTATGCTATGCCGGTGACCCGGGTTTGGGAATGAGCTTGGGTCATCGGGTTTGGCCAGGGGGAAGGTGGGAGTTGTACTGAGCAGCCACAAAGCAGCTCTCCTCTCCCGGGGAAGGGTCTAACTGCTCCCACTGTACGGCTGCCCAAGGTGGAGACCTGAGGGTAGCACAGGTCAGAAGCAACACAAGAATGGGTGGGTGCTGCAGGACCATGACATGATCATGCCTCTACATTGCACCTGTGCAGCTGCAGCAGGGGCAGGGAGAAAAAATGGAGCTGGTGGGCTCTATGACAATCCCAGTAGACAGTCAGGACCAGATGTGAGAACCCCCAAGGAAGGGGGGGGCGGAGCACCTGCCAGTTCCCCAGGAAATAACGGAGAAAAAATCAAAATAAAAAAAATCTATATTAAAAGTGGCAGAAATTAAACTGAACCCTGTAGCTCTCTGTGCAAGAGAGGTATGACATGATAAACATTTTGATCAATTTAAAATGATTTGTACAGTTATATAGAAACATATTGCAAAATTCTAAATTAACATCTTCAGCAAGAGCAAGAACCAAATTAGAGATACTAAAATGAGTTATTTGGCATTATCCACAAGCCTTGCTTATAAGTTTACTGGGGTTGATTCAAACAGGCCAATTAAAAAGTGTCTAGAGGAGAAAATAACCTGGATAAAATACAATACTTCTTCCATCTAATTAAAAGATATTTTAGACATCTTGAAGATTTTGATTTTGTAACATCTTTGGTCAGATTTGCTTAAAAATATAGTCATATCTTATGACTGCGTTAAACTAATTAAAATCAACTTAAGCAATTATCTTATGAATCAGACATGGAGAGAATTAGAACCTTAAAACTACTTAATTGGTAGTCACAAAATAAAAATCATGTACCAGAGCAATCCTTACTCTTTCTCATAGAAAAAAGATCAAGCAAATTTTATTAAATGTGTAACCCCCTTGTTACCCGTGGTTACTAGAATCCCAGTAAGACCTAGTGGTAGGCAGGGAAGGCAGCTTGTGAAACTCCAGTTAAATGGGTTTCACACTGTCTCACTCTGTTCTCAGTCTCAGCTGAGACTGAGGGATGACATCACCAATAGAATTTTCACAGCTGCATGAGCCACACTGGAATCTGCAGCAGAGGGAGTTAGATAGAACGTTGGGAGTTTTGAAGTGAGTCTGCAGTTTGTCTTCAGTGAGTGAGTGAGAAGTTGGGAGCGTGCTGTTAAAGCAGCTCAGTGAAGGCTCTAGGAGCCTCAGCCCTGACAGAGGGTTACTTTAAGTAGAAGGGTGTGTGTCTCCACCTTAAAGAGAGACACAGAAGAGTACTGAAGTGGTGGAGACCATTGTTTTCGGGTCTCAGTGCTCCCTCCCTCCGGGGGTGGATGGAAAAGGATTCCCTGCAGATTCCTGGGGCAATCCCCTAGTTCTGTTTGTGGAGGAAAAGCTGCCTATATGTTCTGGTATTTATTTGGGAGAAAAGAAGATTTGTGAGTCGCCTGTGGGGCACCTGCAACGTAAGGGTGAGTGTCTGCTCTGGCTAAAAGGGCCTATGTTTTTTCACCCTGGGACTTATGTGACAATGTGGGAATTGAACTACTAAATATTGGGAAGCCTAGAGTAAAGGGCCAAGCAAAGTAAAAGTAGTTTCAAGTTCCAGAGTTTGTTGGGATGCAAATAATATGTAGAGGTGATGTGACAGACGTCTACCCTTAATCTACATTTAAAAGTTCAGTTCAGGAATTGTTCAGTTTCCAGAGAAATGGCTGGGTATGGGCTGTGGGAGCTGGAGGTGGGTGGCCCCCCATCTTTAGTGACCAGGTCCACCTCTACGGATTTCTTCTGTGGATTTCTACTTTGCCTCAGGCACTTGGCCAGTGATGGGGGAAGTACCCAGATGTGGGATTGTAAGGAAAATTCTCTCTAGGAGTGGAAGACTCTAGTGTGGTTTAGGGAGCCACAACAGGATAATTGGTTCATTCCTCAAATGGACTGTGGATCAAGTGGCCGGCGGGGGAGCCGGGCCAGTGGGAAAACCAAGTGTGATGTCGGGCTCTGTGTACCCAAAGGCTGCAAGTCTGGGCTGTGTGCCTGGTGGGTTTAGAGCCTGATGGCTGGAAATAGTGATAAAGTGTTCTGTTGTCTCTAATCTGCATTACCAGAAAATGTATAGCCCATGGGGGTCTGTCTATGCTTTGTTTGTTCAGCTAGGATGTGAATAAAAGCCACACTGAGAATTCCATTCCTGGTTCTGGACATTACAGTTGTGCTTCCTGTGTTAGTTACTTGGGTACCCCTGTTGAGAGTAGCCAAACCTAGGTCCCCCTGTGCCGAGTAACCTCATCCTCCTCGAACCCAGTCCCCACCAGGTACTGCTGTCAGCTTCAACAGCATGCCACCTGTCATTTTGCTAAAAAGGCAGGGGTGAGGGGTTACAAATGTATGTTAGAATTGTATCCATCACAAAATCTGCAATATATTTACACTAAGAATAAAGCAGTGGACTTTAACCTTTATTTATTTATTTTATTTATGACTTTGATAACCGGGTAGGTGTGTTGATCCCAGAGACAGTTTTCAGGCATGACCCAGGCCACATACTGTGGCACAGGATCTAATGTAACAAACAACAAAGCATGGAACAGTTGACAAAAACAAAACAAAACAAAAAAACAAGACAAACCTCTATTGTGATTGGGAACAGGACTCATTGGCAACACTTTCACATATATTTCTTTAGTGCCCAAAATTCAATAAAATAAGAAACACCATTCTAGGACAATATTTTTCAAATAATGCATTACCAAAAGAAGATATTCCTAGAATTCTTATGAATCCACCAATCAAATCAGTGGCAAAGGATGTGGTGAAGTACATAAATCTGATAAATAAATCATTGTTAAATCAAAATAAAAAATTGAAATATACTCCACAGGAAATATAGCTTTTTAGCACTCCTTTGGAGTCTTCATGATACCTAAGATTTTAGATGTCTTAGGGATTACAAGTTTGATTATGTTAAGACTACACCCAGGTAGCAACATTTTGTTTACATGTCATAATATGAGGGCTATGACATTAGCTAAAGCCTCTTTCTATGGAGCATATTAAGATTCAAAATTATATTCTATCTATAGTATTGTAGCTTTCCTCTAATTTAGTTATCACATCATTTCCATATGTCATCTTGATGTTGCTCTTCTGTAAACATGTATTGATTTATAGGAAAATATTATAATCACTGTCTCAACTACTTGCACAGAATGTAATAATTTCTAGCTGATGTAATTAATGTATGTCTGAAAACATGTGCGAACTATGTTTTGTTTTAAAAGACTTGTGTAATTTTAAATTGTAAAGCCTCAAATGAAGTGATCAATAAAGACTGATTGATTGATTAGTTGATTTATTGATATCTAGCAAAGCCACTGACTAGCAGAAATAGTGATCCAGTTAAGTTCTGGCAAGATAGGCAAGTCATTTGGCCTGCACTGGCTGAAGCTGCTTTATATTTTCATGGATGCCCTCCGAAACTCATCTCTTTGGAAAGATGTTTCAGTGCTACAGTACAATTCACTTTAACTAACTGTGCTGCCAATTTGCAACACATTCTCCATATGCTATTGCAATGAGTTGCCAATTAGTTAGATTGTTTTTTCCTCCTCAAATGCAGAATATGGTTTTCAGTTAAAAGTATATTCAGGTAGCTCATTCAGAGTCAGCAGAAACCAGCTAACAGCCAGATATCAGTAATTAAGAGATTTCCTGTGCAGAGATTTAACATCTAAAATGCTAAAAGACTGTCAACTGGTTGCACAATATGTTTACTGAAAACTGTACTCAGTGTTTAAACTGGAAATGTTTAGGAGGGGGAACTCTCACATCTAGATTTCCAGGTGCTGGGAACTGTCATCTGACTCATCTCTAAGTGGTGAAACACTACTAAAGTATTCAATGGAGAAAAATGAAAGAAGTGCAGGACCCAAGGCAGCATGGATTCACAGTGGGAAGGTCATGTCAGATGAATCTAATAGATTTCTTTGACTGGGTGACCAAAGTAGTAGAGCAGGGAAGGGCTGTGGACATTGCCTACCTAGACTTTAGCAAGGCATTTGATGCAGTCTCACACAAAAGATTAATAAACAAGTTAGCCAGCCAGCCCACCAGTGCAGCAGTTGGATTTCTGCTTGTGACACTGGCTACCCAGGTTCAGGAATGGATCTGGGGCACTGGAGGGCCAGCCAGGAAGAGAAGGCTCAAGCATCAGCAGACTGCTTGCTTTCTCTTGGGGGGAGGGCAGGGAGGGAACGTGGCACCTGCTGACTCCTGGCAGAGGCTAGGAGTAGGGCAGCTTACTGGGTCCCATTGACTCAAGGGGGTGCAGTGGATGTCGGTGTATGCACCCAGACGTCAGTGACATGCTGTGCCTCAGGAGAAAAACAGAAAATGGCACTTCAGGATCTGATCAGATGATGGTCACCAGCTCCCGCTGCCACAGAAAACCATGGACGAGCCTACGGACCACCTCAGCAGCACCCCACACCAAGATGTAGTGTGCTGGCCTCCCCCACTGGCATCTTCCCCCTCAGAGGAGGGGCAGTCATCCAACAAAGGGTTACGCCGGGTTACACAGGAGGGCTGCGATGTGAAGAGGGTGATGGCTGTCAGGGGCAGGGTGGCAGCAAAGCACAGGCAGCCTGAAGGAGTGGCCATCCAGAACCTGGAAGGCGTAATAATATTATAATATATACAGATATATATATATATATATATAATATATATATATATATATATATATATATATATATATATATGTGTATATATATATATATATATATATATATATATATATATATGAAGTTATCCAGCCTGACAGTGGGTCCCAGGGTGGTAGCCTGGGTAACAAACTGTCTGGACAACAGGATGCAGAGGGTAATAGTGAATGGAGTACACTTTGAAGAAAGGGTGGGTTACTAGTGGGGTACTGCTGGGTTCAGTACTGGGACTGGTAATGTCTTTATAGATGACATTGCGGAGGGGCTGGAAGGAAAAGTATGCCTCTTTGCAGATGACACAAAGATCTACAACAGGGTTGATACACAAGGGGGGTTGGAAAGGATGAGAAGGGACTTGGCAAGGTTGGAGGAATGGTCAAATGTATGGCAGCTTAAAGTCAATGCAAAGAAGTGCAAAGTAATGCACCTGGGAAACAAAAACCCAGGGGAAGAGTACACAATGGGGGGAAGAGGTACTAACAACAACAAAACTGGAAAGAGACCTGGGGGTAGTCATATCAGATAACCTTAAGGTAGGCAAGCAATGTGAGAAGGCAGTAAGGAGGGCTGGGGGAATACTGGGATGCACAGGGAAAGGCATCACCAGTAGAAAATAGAAAGTTGCTATCCCTCTGTACAGACAGTTGGTGAGACCCCATCTGGAGTACTGCGTGCAGTTCTGGAGACCCCATCTCTGCAAGGACATAGCATGGAGGCAGTCCAGAGGAGAGCAACTAAAATGGTGCAGGGTCTGCACCAGAAGCTATACCTAGAGAGACTAAAAGAGCTTAATATGTATGCCCTCAAGGAAAGGAGGGAGAGGGGGGACATGATAGAAACTTTAAAGTACCTCAAGGGAATCAACAAAGACCAAGGGTAGCATCTTTCAGAAAAAGAGATGTGTAAGAACAAGGGGGTACAATTTGAAGATGGGGACAGTTCAGGTGCAATGAGGAAGTATTTTTCACGGAGAGGGTGGTGGACACATGGAACAGCATTCCTGAGGAGGTTGTGGGGTCAAAAACAGTGGGGGAATTCAAGAATGCATGGGACAGACATAAGGAAATTATACTGGTGGGTAAGTGGAAGTAGGCAGTTGGTTAACTAGGATCTGCAGCTTATCCAATAGGTAGGGGAATGGGCAGATTAGGTGGGCCAAGCAGTCCTTATCTGCCATCAAAGTCTATATTTCTATGTAACTTTTATACAATTTTGTAAGAGGTGTAGGAACTGGATTCCTGCCCAATTTAACCAGTGTGTACTGTACTGGTCATATTGCCTTACCACATCACTCTATGCTAGATTCTGAGAACCTTGAATTCTTAGCCTTTGTCAATCTCAGCTTACCAAGGACCAGCTTTATTTATTTCTTTGTTTAAAGTTCGATAACCAGAAGAGGCACACTGAGCTGAGGCTCATTTCTAGGTGCGACTCGGGGGAGAGGGGAAGGAGGAGAACATGGCAAACAGGGTGCATATTATCACGGCATAAAAACATGGTAAACAAAGTGCACAAGTTAACAGCATTAACATGACAGGAGTTGCTGTTTACAATACAAAGAGTTAAACAGGTATACTTAAATTGCTACAAGTAGTAAGAGCAATGCAGATATGCAATGCACATTCCTAGGAGGAGGGAGAGTGGAGGTGAAAAAGGTGATTAGATAAGCAAAAGCAAGGGAGAGGGATGGGGAAGGGGAGGAAGGAGGTAGAATTAGGCAGGAGAACAGGAGTATGGGGTGAGAGAAGGGGGAGAGGAAGGGGGAAGTGAAGGCAGAGTGTGCAAGAAGAGGAGAGATCAGGATGGCAGGAACATGTGCAAAAAGTAGGAAGAGATTGGGAAAGGGCATGTTTTAGGGTGAACAGAGAGGGAAATAGATGGAGGGAGCTGTGGCGAGAGTTCCAAATGTGGGGGAGGCAGAAAGAGAAGGCTGCCTGCCATGAGTTGAAGTGAGGATGGGAAAGTGAGAAGATGCTTGGTTCTCTGCAGCAAATCTGGTAGGAGGAGTGGGAAGAGGGGGAAAAGAGGGAGGGGGGGTAGGGGGTAAGAGTCCCAAACTAATATTTGGAGATGTGTGGAGGCATGGAGCTGGCAGCGTAGAGAGAGGGAAGGAAGAAAGAGGGAGGAATAAAGGGTATAGTGATGAGTGCAAAAGGGAGTGCTTGTAGCAAAGGGGCAGAAGGTGTTGAAAGGGGAGTCCAACCTCAAGAGGGAGGCAGAGGGGCTGGACCTGTAGATTATGTCAGCAGAGTCTTCAAGGGGGAGGATTGCTTTGGAGAGCAGTTCATGGTGGATTGAAAGTGAGGAGGAATCTTTGTTTCTGTACATAGCACCAAGCTTTGGGCAGAGTTTAGAATGGATATAATCTCTATGGGTTGAGTAGTCAAGTCGGCTGTCAAGCCAGATGTCTAGGTACTTATAGACAGTGACTGAATCATGAAGGGTACTGTCAAGGGTGGAGAAAGAGGGGAGAGGGGAAAGTTTGGAGAGTTTTTTATGAGCTGTCAAAAGTCATGGATACAGTTTTCTTTTTTTTTTTCTCAATTCAAATTTTATTAACAAATTTTCACATTAAGAGGCAGTTAACATGAAAATAAAACAAGAATACAGCAGCTTTTTATGTTATAACTGCCCCTCCTCCCTCCCCCACAACAGTAACATATCAGTGTGTCACATAAGTTCAAAGCGATTATACAGGAGTATACAAGGCGATTTGCTCTGGAGCACTGCTAAGTCTGAGCAGCTAAAATTAGAGAATGAAGGGGATCCCATATTTGAGTATAAACAGATAATCTGTTGTGAAGGCTAGCAATCGCCTTTTCCGTATGCAGGTTAGCAAGGATTTCATTCACCCATTCCTGTAATGTCGGAGTGGACTTGTCTTTCCAATGATGTAAAATAGGCTTCTTGACAGATAGAGCTATCATAGAAATATGAAACCTTCTCGCTTTGACTCCAATAGAGGACATGTCCCCGAGGAGACAAACGTCAGGCGTGAAGTGCTCCTGCAAACCCAGTATAGGACTTAGGGAAGCTCTGACAGAGTCCCACAAAAGGGATATTTTGGGACAGGATCAAAATATGTGAAGGAGTGTTCCCTTCCCTTGAGAACATCTAACACATATGTTTGAGTCCAACAGACCCCACTTCTTTAACTTAACTGGAGTATAATACATATTATGCAAAATATGATATTGCATAAGACGCAATCTATCTTGGGAGACAAATTTATGGCAGGACCGCCACAAAGCCTGCCAATTAGGTGAGTATTGAGGAAGTAAGGAGCTCCAGAATCTCGTCGGTCCAAAAGAGTCCCCATATCTTTTGTGAAACAAAACCTGATATAATTTGAATACAATACCCAAAGACCCAGGTAGAGAAGAAAATTCTGGGATCAGGGTCCCAACTGTCTGATTGGGAGGGGTACTACCAATCACTATTGAGAGTAGGTGTCTTATCTGTACTACTTTAAAATGTGAGAATGCCGAGATACTAAATTTACGAATAAGATCACCAACAGACAACCATTGTCCCTCCTCATCTACAAAAGGAAGTACTATCCCATCACCCAATTGGGGCAATGGATACAGTTTTCTTTGAACTGACCCTAAGCTGCTTGTTTTGGAACCAAAGTAGAACCCGTGTCAAGTCACTTTGCAGCTGTGCCTTCACTACAGAAGTTGATGGACCTGAGGCATAGAGGATGGTATCATCAGTGTAGAGGTGAATCTGGGAGGAGGAACAGACACAGCAGAGGTCATTAAGGAAGATAGAGAATAGCATGAGGCCTAGAATAGAGCCTTGAGGCTTGGATGAGGGGGAGAGGGCATCCCCAGCTAGGACACGCTGCATGCATCCAAAGAGGTAGGACCTGAACCAGTCAACTGCAGGGTGTGAGAGGACAGCAGAGATGAGTTTGGAGAGTAGGAGGGAATGGGAGACAGAATCAAAGGCCTTTGCAAGGCTGACAAAAATGGCTACAGTGAGGTGCCTATGGTCCATACCTGTCAGGATGGCATCAGTGACTTGAAGCAGGGAAGACACTGTAGAGTGTTTTTTTTTTTGGCACCCAGACTGATAGGGAGAGAGAAAGTTTGAGGAGGAAAGGAAGTTCGTAAGTCTTGTATGAACAGGGGATTCCTGAAGCTTGGCCAGGGAGGGAAATGGGGCAATAGTTTCTAGGCGAGGAGTGATCCACCTCCTTTGTGTAGGTGAATCACCTTGGTGGCTTTCCAGGCCCAGTGGACTGTGCCGAGGGTGAAAGAGAGATTTATCCAGTGGGATGGGGAAGGGCTATGGCAGGGGCAGAGATTTGGAGAAGAGGGGGTTCAAGGCCATCTGGGCTTAATTTGCATGGGTTCAGGGACTGGAGGGCATGGAAAACCTTCTGGGCAGAGATGTAGGTGAACTGAAAGCCATGGGGAGGGGTGCTGGGGGGATGTGGGGGGGGTTGCTGAACTGGAGGAAAGGACACAAGTGATGAAGAAGGAGTATACGATCGTAGCAACAAATTATTAATTCAACAATTCACTTGTCCAACAAGTGACATCTACTGCTATTCCCACTCCTACATAACCTGGTAGCAAGTTTCCCCAGGCATCCACTGGCACTGACATCACAGTCCAGTTTACTACTCCCAGCAGTAGAGATGTAACTCCTCCTCTTAATGTTGTTAGAGCAACTTTCACATTGTCATCACTAACAAACTCAATATAATCAGGTGTGCCACTGAGCACAGAGTCAGTATCAGTTAAATAAGACCCATCACCCCACCCACTATGAATGAGATGGCAATGAAATGAGTGACTAAAACTCTTTCCAGTGTTTGGTGTGAGCTGCTCCAAAATCCTTTCAACTGGGGTGATGCCGGGAAATAGGGCTGGCTAAGCCCCTAATATAATAGAACTCACCAAAGACAGTTTCCCTGGACTCTAAATACCACCCGGTAACCATCATGAAATTATTCAAGTAGCATCCTCCCTGCTACCAAATATAGACGCCTCAAACAGATCACCTATAACAGGTTTCCAATGTTTATTCTGGTGCTTCACATATACCCTGTAGAGTTTAATTCAGTGTGGCTAGGCCACTAAAACATCACATTTAGCGACTTACATAATATAAAAGGGAACACCAAGCTGTCCTTTTAAAGTGCCATTATATAAAATAGTGCAAATAGCAATTAGCAAAGGTTCCAGAGTGGTACAGATACAAGTACAAAATAAGTAGATACTGTTACTAACAGGTGGATACAGCAAACATTGGCTGCCTTCCCCTTACCCCAGCGCTTTGACCATCCTGGTTTCCTCAGGATGGTCAAAGCACAAGGAATGAGGGAAAGGCCAATATCCTACCTGTTGGTAACTGTGCATAATTGTACTTGTACCACTTTGGAATCTTTGCTATTTGCATGCTAAATGTAATGTTTTAGTGGCCTAGCCACATTGAATTAAACACTGTATGTGAAGCGCCAGAATAAACATTGCAAACTTGCTATATTTGAGCCATATGAGGGGTTTATATTTGGTAACAGGAAAGATGTTACTTGTATAATCCTGTGGTGGTTACTGGGTGATATTTAGAGTGCGGAGAAACTAATGAGTGAGCAAACCGGTACAGACAGGTGTGCACAGTTCTCCAGTATGACCTCATACAGTCAGTAGTTCTCTACATACAAAAACTCTAGCTGCCAGTGGACAATATCTGTGTTCAAACTACTGTAAGTTCAATAAATGTAAAAAACAAAAAAACATATTTTGAATATAAAAAAGGAAAATCAAACAAAATAAATATCCATACATGGATGGAAACATTGTGAAGGACAACAACGTGCCCTAAATTTAATTTCTCTTTATTTTTTATGTTTTAATGTGTTTTTATGCATAACTCGTTTTTGGGGGGGGGGGTATTATATTATTTGAAAATTAATAGGGTAATAGATAATATAATAATTGTCATGGAGGAAAAGCAGAGACTACATAGAAAATATGTCTTGAGGACACAATCGCTCTTGGGATAAGCACAAGGGAGTCATAAGGGATAGGCAAGGGTGTCGCAGAGAAAGTGTCATAGGCCTGGAGGGGTCTACAGTGTAAGCAATACAACAAAAAAGGCTAGACTGGATGGACTACGCAGCCCTTATCTGCCATCAGCTTCTATGTGTCTATGTTTCAATAAATAGTAACTATTACTGTAGCTCACACTGGGGCATGGGGTCTTAACAGGTTTAGCAGTCTCTGTCACAAAACCAAAAACAGTAATCCACAATAGTTATGCCAACACTACCTGTCACAGGTAAGCTACACAAATTTATATTCATTGCTGACCTCAACGCTTTTTTATCCCTTATTTATAGTTTGTTTTACCCCATGCCAAGTACTGCATTGGGACCTGAAGTGGTTTGGCTGAATTCTCAAAGCTGAACCAAATGTGTGGTGCCCAACTCAAAGTTGAATCAAAGTAGCCACTGACCCACTGCCCTCACCTTTATACTCAGGCTGAATGTTAAATATTCATAATCTTCTTATTCAGTCACTGCATGGTGACATCATTGAATTTTGTCACTGGTTCCAGATACCTTGAGGTTTGGCTAGATTCTGATTCATTTCTGATTTACAGATAGAAGACATTCCAAAAACTGTATATCACAAAGTTGGCTATTTTAAAGGAAATCACACTGTTTTGATTTTGAAACCAGGAACCCGCTTGCAAAACAATCTTTAGTGCCAACCCTTGGTCATGTTGATGTTATTTATAGTGTGGCTAGTGCAGCCGCACTGCATAGACTCACTCTAGCATATAATAAGCTATACAGGTTTGTTTAAGAACTCAGTCACTCACCTTCATGATTTGTAAAAAGAAATTGGACATGCTCTCATTATATACTGTATATTTTTATGGCAAAAAAACTATGTCAATGCTCATTACGGATGCTACTGCACAAACATAACCTGCACAAAGATTGGAAATAAGCTATTAGGGTTGTAAACACAATGCCCACAAAGTTTGGAAATATACAATTGTGGTTCTTATGTCTAACTCCCATCCACCCAACCATGTTTCCCACCCATATGACCCAAGGGCAGTCTACAGGTACAGGTTCATGCATCAACAGAATGGTACCTCCTACAGAGTCAACATTTTAAAATTGATGTATAGCAACCCTAATCCCCACCTTCTCCCCCTACCCTACCCCTTGTGACTGATGGGCAAGGTACATGTGTGGAATCATGCCACTGAGGTCTGATGTTTCATACGTATGGTACAAACTGTAGATCTATAATTAGAATACTCTGAAGTGCATACCTGTGAAAATTTATCCATGTATAATTTGTCCCTTACTTGGCACACAGTTTTGTAGCCCTTCCACTAAACAGCAGAATTGTTACAAATTTGAAAGTACAATACACATTACATAGCTGTGAGCTGCTTTCTTTAAGACACATAGAGTACTTAGAAATAGTTGAAGTAAGCTACTTGTTTGGGACATGTAAACTACTTAACTATTTTATGCAGGGTCTTGTTGTAGTTGCATAAGACAAGTTACAAGTGGAGAGTACATATGTTAGTAAGCAATAAACTGTATAATATAAAATGTTGCTGTTAAATGTATGCTGTACTATACACAGGGTTCGCAACAATATGCATCCATAGAGAACTGTGAGGTAAGTGTGCAAGTTACTGTCATAAACCCACTCAGAAGGTCAGGCCCTCTACTCCCAAAGTGCCAACCTCTGAGCGCAGTCTTGTGAACAGTGTAACAGACAAGGTAACCCTCTTGTCTGTTTTTGTGAGTTCGGATCAACCTTTGGTCTCAGTTCTGGAGGGATTCAAACTGTTAACCTCTTGTTAGCATACCCAATGCACAGGCTGAGATATGTCTGTCTTCAGGGGACCAGATATCTTTGCCTATGAGCACCTACCCAGGTGTACAGAGATGAACCCTTTAAAACTTTTATAAAGACCTCAGATTTAACGCTTCTCTTTCCAGTTTGGTACCACCATTCAAGCTTATGTCTATTGTCTGCTATAAAACCATGTACTTTTCTTACAAATAAAAAAAGAAGTCAAAGACAGACCAAGTAAGTTCTAAAAAGAATTTTACTAAAATAGTTACAAATATGTGAAACACAAAATACAGAACTCATATCAAAAGACATACAAATCTTTTAAAAAGAAACAAGGTTTAAACAGTGCAAATTCCTACTTCAGTATTTAGTCTCTAAATACTTGCTTAAGTGCTCCCCGATCTTGCTTTGTCAGAGTTTAGGTTAAAATGTGTATCTGTAAAACAGAATTATTCCTTAAACAACTGTATTGGCCAACCAATTTTTGTGTGAGGTCAGCTATCTCCTCCTCTGTCAGATTATGTATAAAAAATATATATCTTATACAACCACAGGATGTATTTTCAAAGTATTACATTCTGCAATCCTCGGCATAACCCATGTGTGTCAAATGACATCTCTTTGATATTTAAAAAGTATCCTCTGTCACACAGACACCAAAGCATTTATGATCTCACACTAATACATCACAACCTGCTTTTCTTCCTCTGGAAGCGTCATAAAATGGATATGCTGAACTCAAGCTTCTTAACCCTATGATTAGCTTCAGGCTTTTCCACATACCACATTGTCTCTAAAATCTGTTTGTGTATAATCTCACATGCTGTCTCAGCATTTTTCTCATGGCATCCATCCTTCAGCTGAAACCGGGGGCGAGGAGGTTATTCCAAGGGCACTGGCATTTTTAACAGGCACTTCAATGCCACATTTCCGTTATTTTAAGAAATAAAATTGATACAGCACTCAGAACATGGCTGTCTACATCACAGTTACCACTAATCTTCAAGAGTCACATAACACAGCATAGCCTTGTAAGGTAGTGCTAGACCTGTAGCTTGTCCTTGTGTCACCACCAGGGTGTGGAAAATCAGTTTGTGACCTGGTGGTTAGTTTGACTATTAGGTTTGGTAACTAATTTAATATTTTTAGCACCCATTATTTTGAAGAGCTCAAAAAAAATCACTTCATGGGCAGATACCCAATTGGCTAGCAAGTATCAAAATGTTGTAGCAAAACCAACCATTGTCCACTTAGCTAACTAATTTTTCCCACCCTGGTCAGAGAGTGAGATGAGTGTTTCAGAGTATAAACACAAAAGCAAATGTGCACTCGTCAGAGTTCCTGCAGGTTGGACCCTTCTTGCAAGCAGCTCTGGTCCTCATAAATGAAGATCCACATGCCTTACAATCCAGAGTTGGAATTTTATTTGGGCAGCGCAGTGAAGTACAGTTGAAAAGAACAGTTATGATAAAGCTAATTTAGACTGCAATTCAAATACCTATGCCACACAGCACACTGTCTCAGGCATCCTGGCACTTCGCTCAGAGAGCTTCATCAGGGGTGGGGGCTGAGCACCAGGACATACCTTATGAAGCCCTTTGGGGCTTTAGGTTTAGAACTAGCAGTCTGATTACTGCCTGCTTAGTAGTACAGGTATGCAAGAACGGTAAAGTCATTAAACTGTGCAGTTTACTGTACACATAATGACAGTTGTGATAAAAAAAATAAGTGCTAAAATTCATACAAAATCCCTTTGTGAAAAGTGCAATAAAATTTCCACACACACAATTACAAAACCGCATAGTCTAATCAATTATTTACTAATGTGACCT
Source organism: Neoceratodus forsteri (assembly GCA_016271365.2). Taxonomy (NCBI): domain Eukaryota; kingdom Metazoa; phylum Chordata; order Ceratodontiformes; family Ceratodontidae; genus Neoceratodus; species Neoceratodus forsteri. The sequence goes on from CM057450.1 coordinate 1,650,665,275, forward strand.
AATCAAAACTAATATTGTTGCTAATTTTAGCAAATGGTAATTTAGGTCCATACTTGTTTTGCTGATACCTTGAAGGTAGGTAAAAGGAAAGGGGGAGTGGAGGTGGGGAAAGAGCAAGGTGGTATGTGGACAAAGGGATGTAGGATGTGGTGAGGGGTAGATTGTGGTCAGGAGGTTTGGTGTTGGAAGGGAGGACTTGTGGGAAAGACTTTTAGCACATACTTCAACACATTACAACATCCTGTTCTCCATATGAAAAAGTAAAACTATATTCTACTGAATGCATGAAAGAAAGTGTAACTGTGTTGCCATCAAACTCAGACAGTAGCAGTAAGAGAGAAATACTTTCAAACCTCCAGGAACAACTTCCGCTGTTTAGTCTGATAAATTTTTGACAGAGAGAAAAGTAAGAGTTTTTTCATGCTGTTCCATTATTTGAAAGAAAGTAAAGGATGATTATTATTATTGTAATTACTGAACAAACGAACATACGAAAATTGCCAGCAGCAAAAGGCCATCATGGTTTGTCTAGGCTGCTCATGAATACAGCTAGCTCCCTATTCAGCAGCTGCTCCACTCCCGCTTACCTCCCTTTACCCTCCCCTTTGCCCTGTCCCACCCCTTCTTGAAGCATTCCACTGTGGTACATGCCACCACTTCAGCTGGTAGTGCATTCCACTTTGCCACCACCCTCTCCATAAAGAAATGCCTCCTCACCTCCCTCCTGAATCTACTCCCCTCCAATCTCATGTCATGGCCCCTAGTGTCTCTCCCCACCTTCCTGCTGAATAGACCCTCTGTGTCTGTTTTGATTATCCCTTTCATGTATTTGAAGGTCTCAATCATATCCCCCCATCCCTCCTCTCCTCCAGTGTGTACACGTTTAACTCTTTTAGTCTGACCTCATATGGCAATTCCCCCAGGCCCTGAATCATCTTCGTTGCCTTACGTTGCACCCCCTCCAGCAGCCTAATGTCCCTTTGTAGGTGTGGGCACCAGTACTGCACACAGTATTCCAGGTGGGGTCTAACCAACAACCTGTACAATGGTAGACTAGCCTCCCTTCTTCTCAAGGTATTTCCCCTTGCAAAGCACCCCAACATTTTGTTGCCCATTGCTGCTGCCGGTTTGCATTGTGCAGAATTGTTCATAGCTCCCGTGATGAGCACCCCCACATCCTTCTCCTCTTCTGTTACCTCCACCTGAACTCCCCCCAGATGGTAGCTTCTCCTCTTATTTTCTGTTCCAAAGTGCAGCACCTTGCATTTTTTTGCCAGATCCTCCTGTAGCCCCCCCCCCCCAGTCATCCAGCACCACTCCCATTTTGGTGTCATCCACAAATAGATTGATTTTGCTGCTGATGCCCTCCGAGATGTCTGCAATAAATATGCCAAACAGCACTGGGCCCAACACTGAACCCTGTGGAACACCACTTGTCACAGGCTTAGGGGATGAGTATTCCCCACATATCACCACCCTCTGCTGCCTATCTTTTAGCCAGTTCTCCAACCACCCCACCAGTTTTGCTCCCGTCCCTGTGCCTGTAGCTTGATTTCAAGTCTTACATGTGGTACTGAATCAAAAGCCTTAATGAAGTCTAGGTGCAGGACATCCACTGCATGGCCCCTGACAATTTGCCTAGTCACCCAGTCATAGTATTCTACCAGGTTGGTCTGGCATGACCTACCCTAGATGAAGCCATGCTGCCTCCTGTCCCACACCCCATTCACCTCCAGTAGGGCCACTAGCCTATCCTTTAGGATGGTCTCCATTAGCTTCGCTACTATGGACATTAGACTTACTGGCCTATAGTTCCCCTGTTCGTCCTTGGGTCCACTCTTATGGAGGGGAACCATGTGAGCCACTCTCCTGAAGTATGCATCATGTGTCTAGAGATGAATTAAATAAGGCTGCCAAGGGTCCTGCCAGGACCTCTGCCAGCTCCTTCAGCACTCTTGGATGTACTCCATCCGGTCCCGGAGCCTTGTCTACATTCAATGCCATTAACCCCTCCAGCACCCTCCCCACTGTGATTTCTCCATCCGTCACCCCCATATCTGTTTCTATCCTCCCACCTACTATGGGTAGCGCCGCTTCCTTTTCTTTCGTAAAGACTGAACAGAAGTAGTCGTTAAGCACTTCTGCCTTTTCACCCCCTTCCTCCACCCATCCCCCCTCCTTCTTAATTCTTACAGTTTGGTCCTTACAGCTTCTTTTCTCCTTGATGTACCTAAAGAAGTCTTTCTCTCCTTTTTTTATGCCCTGTGCCAGCCTGCGTTCCCTTGCTGCCTTGACTGCCCTTACTTCCCTGGTCACTTCCTTCACTTCTTTCAGGAATTCCTCCCTATCATCCTCCTGCCCCAGTTTTCTGTATCTCCTGTAAGCTACCCTTTTCTTTCTCACCCTTTCTAGCACCACATTACTTATCCAGCTGAGTTTCTTCCCCCTAGCCTTCTTAGTCTGGGCCCTGTTGCAAGTTTCTGTTGCCTCCACTATCCCCTGTCTTATCAGTTCCCACCTTTGCTATGTGTCCATACCCAGTTGAATTTTGCACAGAAATCCCTGTACCACTTCCCTCATCATCTTAAAGTTGGCATTCCTGAAATCCAGCACCCTTGTGCCAGATGCCATCCTCTCTTTAGCCATCTGTAACTGGAACCATACTGTCCGGTGGTCACTCTCCCCAGTGGTTTCTCCACCCTCACATCCCTCACCCACTCCCTGTTCATCAGTATGAGATCAAGGGTGTTCCTTTCCCTAGCTGGTTCCTTGACCAACTATACTAGAAAGCTTTCCTGGAAGGCATCCAGCATTACCTACTCCCTTCTGCCCTTTGTTCTAGTTGTGTCCCACTCCACCCCCAGCAGGTTGAAGTCCCCTACTATCAGCACCACCCCCTTCCCGCAGTTCCTCCTGTTCTGTTCTGCCAGTACCCTGTCCATCCCTTCAGTTTGAGAGGGTGGCCTGTACACCACCCCCAGTCTTAGTGATCTATTCTTGGGATCCTGTAGTTGCACCCACAGTGCTTCTGTACCTATCTCATCTCCCTCCTCCCTTACACATTTTAATCCCACCTTTATGTACATCGCCACCCTCCTCCCCCCTTCCCCTTTTCTCTATCCTTCCAGTGTAATCTGTACCCCCGAACTATCATGTCCCAGTCGTGGATTTGGGTGGCCCATGTCTCAGTTATAGCCACCAAGTACATGCCTCCCTCCTCCAAGAGAGCCTGTAGTTCCGCCCCCTTATTACCCAGACTCCTAGCATTTAGTGTTACCACCCTCCAACCCTTGTCTCTACCCTCCTCCCCTGCCTCTCTCCCCTTAGGTCCGCTCCCTTAGTAGTTGCCTTCCTCCTTACCTTGATATCCCGGTGGGTAAGCCCGTTTGGTTTCACATCACTAGGCATCTGAACACCATTATCCCTCCTGCTATCCCCTCTCCTGGTTTAAATGCTCCTCAATGTGCTTCCCTATCCCTGCCTTCAGTAATTTTTTTCCTTCCTCCTTTAGATGCAGTCTATCTTTTGCATACAGGCTGTTGTTCTCCCAGGTCCCCCTCACCCCCACCCTCCTACCAGCCCACACCCCTTTTCCTGTCAGCAGGCCCCCAGTCATTCTTTAAACTCTTGAATTCTCCCTTTTCTTGCCATGCTTGCCTTGGGAATGGGAAGTACCTCCAAGAAGGTGACAGATCTGCCCACTCCCTCACACAGAGGTCCCAGTTCCTCAGACCTCCTTTTAACCTCCTCTACCATCCCATCAGCCAGGTCATTTATTCCCAGGTGTATTATTAGATGAGGCCTTTCCCTTCCCCTGCTTGCATACCTTAGCATGGATCGCCCCAGCCTTTCCGCCTTCATTCCTGGTATGGCTTCCACCCAAATTCTACTGTGCCTCTCCCCTTGCTTCCCCACCTGACCCCTCTTAGTACTGAGTACCCAAAACGAAGACACCTTCCTTCTTTCCCCTCCCCATCCTCCCACTTCTCCTCTCCTTCTTCCTCCTGCACAATGTTTCCTTCTATTGCCTGTGTTTCTCCCCCTGTGTTCTCCAATGCACTCAACCCTTTTTGCCCCAGTTCACCTATTTCTCCATCTCCCTCCTCAGTCGTTTCGTTCTTTGTACTCATGGACTGTGCTTCCACTTCCTCCTTCCCCTACTTTGACTCCTCTGTTAGAGGTCTGCCCCCATCCGAGCTCTCAACATTACCAATTCCCTGTACTCCTTCTTCTATTCTCCTTGCCCCTTTGTCTCCCATACCTGTCACCCCCACTGCCCTCTTGTCCTGACCAGCTGATTATTCCTCCTATCTTTTTTCTTTTCCTGGATATCTTTTGTGCTTTCCACATTCCTTTCTCCTCCTGACCTAATATGTCCCTTCATCATCTTTGACACTTCCCTCCAAGCCTTAGTACTTCCTTCTCTAGCCTTCCCAGCCTTGTACAGATGGGAATTTTCACTAGATAACCTATACAAGGTTAGGACACATTTCCTTTGGCTATAGCTATCATTTACAAAAAACGTTTCTTTGTTTGAAGGGATCCTTCTTTGTATGCTTTTTCCATTCATATTAAAAAGGATTCCATCATATGGAAAAAGATTTTGGACATACAGTAGTTTTTTTTTCCTGATTCTTTTTTCATTTGAAGGGATACTTTTCGTATGCTTTTTTCATTCATATGAAAAAGGATACCTTCACAAGGAAAAAGATTATGGACCTAGTGTGTTTTTACACATTTAAACTTCAACAAGCCTCAACTCCCTCAATATTTGGACTTAAGGGACAATCTATATTGGTAGTATAGCCTAGAGGTTAGAGTAATGAGCTGTGAACGAGCTTGGTACATCCAGCAGACCAGACCTGGGTTTGATTCTCACAACCTCCACTTGCATACTGTGTGACTCTGAGCAAGGCACTTAACCACCCAGTGCTCCCAGGTCACCCGTGAAAACAGGTACTTGTGCCTAGTGGGCCTTACCCGGCTACCAAAGACTAAAATAAAAATAAATAAAAAACAAAGGTCATCATGAGTACTGCAACAATAACACCTAATCCTCCCAAAAAATGTTGGGGCCATATTAAAAAGCAAAAAAATTACAACATGCAAATTCCCATAGTATAACATTGGAATTTTCAGAAGCCATAACACCCTCGATATTTGGACTTAAGAGACCATCTATATATCAATACAAAGGCCTTACTAAGTACTACAAGGATAATACATAATGCATACCCCCCCCCAATGATTTAAGGAAATATAAAAATTTAATAAAAAATAAAAAAAGTGCCATTTCCCATAGGATAACACTGGAAGTGTATGAAGCCATTTAACAAAGGAAATAAATTGCTGTCTTGGCACAAATGGAAGTGCAGGGCCCAAAGGGCCCTGTGCTTCCACAGCAACATACATATATGAATCTATGGAGGGATGGGGAGGGCCGTGAGCTCCCACAGGCAAATGAGGGTATGATTACACTATCTCAAACAGTAAGGAAATTCAATGCAAAAAATAACTTTTTTAATGCACATCCCATTCTCATATACTTTACACATCTCAGCTTCCTTAATGATGGAATTGGGTGAGCATTAGGGTTGACAACCCCAAGGCATACCCCACACCTGATTTATGAAGATGCAGGAGAGGTCAAACTGTAATAATGGAATGGGGTTAGCATTAGGGTTGACAACCCCAAGGCATATCCTAGAGTTGACAACCCCAAGGCATATCTAATACCTGACTGTAATGATGCAGGAGCGGTCAAACTGTAATTGTTTCTCCTGTTGCTGCCTGCAGGGTGGGGGTTGGGATGGGGTGTTAAGGTTGGAAACCCTAAGACAACATTTGCCTACTTTTGTCAGTTTAACCCTAATTAGTGCTGGCCCGGAGGTGCTGAGGGTTGAGGCGCTGGACGCCACACCTTGTGCCACATCAGCAACCCAAGTTAGGAAATTAGCTTTGGCACCAGGGGTCAGCAAGGGAGGGAGAGGATCGAGCATCTGATGGACAGCTCTCCTCTCCCTGGGGTAGGATCCGGGGATCTCCGGAGCAGTAGAGACCACCTAGTGACGACCGGAGGTACAGACTGCAATGGAGCCATAGAAGGGGAGGAACGAGGTGAATGTCAATGGCTCCTCTGTCCAGATGTCATTGCACATCTAAGTTCCTGGGGATGTAAAAAGAAAAAAATTCGCTGTGCCTGATAGGTGATGGCTCCCCATAGTACCCATTGCCACACATCCAATACCAGACTACTGTCTCCACCCCTCTGCCTCTCTGCCTGCCTAGCCAATGCCATAGATTCTAGATAGAGCACCAGTACGTGGAGGCGGCCCTACCTCAGGGGGCTCAGATCTGAGGGAATAATTGGTTCAGGATCGGCGGAGGACAGCTACCATCTAAGGAGCAGGACCACGGTGGATGGTAGAGCAATCCAGTGAGTTAGGGTAGCCTGAGAGAGTTCAGGTTCAGGGGTGAGAAATAAAGTCTACCAAAAAAAAACCCTAACTAGTGCATTAACAAACATTTTTGCAATGGATATATAACTATCTATATACATTATATATATATATTAGAGGCAAAAAACTCCATTTAATGCATCAATTGGAGTTGTTCCTAGTGACAAAAGTGAGGAAATTCAGGTTAGGGTTGAAAACCCCCTTGACCCCAGCCCACTAACGGCATTGGGTGCACATTAGGGTCATCAGCCCTAACTCTCACCCCATCACATGTGTAAAGCAGCAGAAGTATAGGAGAATGGGGTGAGAGTTAGGAACCGACGACCCCAATGCGCACCCCAATGCCGGTTGGGGTGGGTGGGCTGGGTTCCAGAGGTTTCCAACCCCACCGAATTTTCTACTTTGCCACTGTGGAACAACCCTAACTGATGCATTAGATGGAGTTTTTGCCTCTAATTTCCTTCTTTTTGAGAATGATAACGAGAAATAGTGAATGTAATGCAACGTCGGTAGCGCGTGGTTCCCGCCGCATGATGTCTTGTGACATAGTAACAGGAACAGCAACACAAACAGAAGTGCTAACAGTGGCACACATGGTAATGCAAGTGCAAATGAGAACAGAAAGAGGTAACGCACACAGTGGAGTAGACAGGAACGGTCCGCCACGTGATATCTTGTCACATAGTGACATGGTGCCTGCAAACGGAAATGTCAATGGGCATGGTGACGCAAAGTGAAACAGAAAGACAAGCAGTACTGTAGACAGAAATGGCAAAAAATAACAGAAACGCAAGTGGAAATGAAAACGCAAAGGATAACGCACATGGTGGCGTAAACGTGAATGGTAAGTGAAATGGGTATGGAACCACAAGCAGAAAGGGCAACGCTAACAGTAATGTAAGTGCACAGGCTGGTTTTCCCCAAATGCTACATAGAGAAAGACAGTGAGTATAAAGAATGTATGCATAATAATGGGTCTCGGAGCAGAAAATGAGTAGTTGGAATACTAAATAGCGTATATCTCAGGAACCGTACGACGTATAAAAAAAAATTAAAAGTCATATGAATTATGACTTTCCTGGCTAGTTTTATAGGCTAAGTAATTTTCCAACAAAAAGTCCGTATCTCGCACCGTTTCCGAGATATGGGCCCTGAAAGGCGCGGCAAACGCCGTAATGTTATCCTATGGGGAAAAAAGAGAAGTTCGGAGTACCATAACTTTGCCTCCCTGTAAAATTTTTTCACCAAACCACTGAAAGCACATCTGTGGGCTGTTGGCTGTCTTCCCTCCAAATTTCAGGGAAAAAGACCAAACCGTTATTTTGCAGCAGGGTGCCAAAGGATCCCTGTAATGCGTCGGCTGCCGTAATGTTATCCTATGGGAAAAAACATCAACTTTGGAGTGCCATAACTTTGCCGCCATGTAATATTTTTTCAACACAACACTGAAAGGCACTTCTGTGAGATGTCAGCTGCGTTCCCTCCAAATTTCAGCCCAAAACTCCAAACCGTTCTTTTGCAGCAGGGTGCCAAAGAATTGCTGTCATTTCCCCACAGCCTAGAAAAGTACTATCGCAATTTGCAAAAGCTTTCGCAAAAATTTGTGACACTTTCATGAGCACGAAAGTACTTTGTGAAAGTACTTTTTCCAGAAATTTGAAAAACATATTTCTGGGGTGTTTTACCCCAAAATTAAGGCATGGCTAGCATCCTCAGGCTCCGACTAGGTGAATACAAAAAGAATTAGGTTGCTAGAGGGTCCCAAATTTAAATGGCAAGCATTTTTCTGATCACTAACTGAAAACAAGATGGTGGATTTGTGAAAGTAAGAGGGCCATTTGCGAAAGTAAAAATGCATTTGCAACACTGTCGAACTTTTTGTTAACTTTTCCCATTGTCTTATAATGGGAAATTGTTTTTTGAATAACTTTTGAACTGTTTAATATTTTTTCATGAAATCTTCGAAAGACACATCGGGGACCCCAGCCACACATTCCCTGAAGATTTTGGGCAAGTCGCACAAACCGTGTGACCTGTAGGTGCGACCATAGAATTTCAGAAAAAGCGTAAACGCACACGCAGATCACGCTTAATAACTCCGCAGCTGTGTATCTGACCGGTACAAAACTTGGCAGATCTCAAGGCATGTGGGTCTTAATTGTGTATTCCAAATTTCAGGCAAATCCGACAAATGGTTGCAAAGTTATTAAGGTGCAAAATTTTGGGTTTAACATGTAAATGGCTCCTCAACCCTAACTATGGTAGCACTACGGTGCTACCATAATATGTAAAATACATGGATGGGGAAATAATATATGGATGGAGAATTTTAAATATGTGGATGGTGAATTTTCCTGCATACAAAAGGCCTTTGTCTATTTCTCTGTATACCAGTAACTAAATTATCAATTAAAATTATACACTTACATTAATCAAACAATTAAAAGTACATATCTACACTAATCGAACGATTACTATACCTGCACTAATAAAAAGTATATACCTACAATTCATTAAACCTTATGAGGCAACACTAATAACACCGATAGCACATTGTTATAAAGCTAGCCAAACCAACTAACAAGCTACAAAAGAACCTGGAAAAAAACATTTACACAAAATCCTCCCAAACCCATAACCCCCCCCAAACTCCTATGTAAAAGGCAAAATCCTACACTCACCACCCAAGGTAGAAAGGACTGCTTACAAACTTTTAAAAGTGCTCCATTTTATTTTCAAAAAGTGCAATGTGCCAATTCCAGACACATTTCGGAAAGCTAAATTCCTTTTTTCAATGGAAAAAAAATGTTGTAGGTGCCGTATTGGTCCTTTTAAGAACAGATCCAGAAACAAATGATTTGATACCTTTTATTGGACCAACATGGATGTTACAGAAAAGAACAAAGTGATTTAGCTTTCGAACCAACCTGGTCCTTCTTCAGAAGCTTTGTGGCAGTTTTTTCAAATATCCAATACTATTAACACCAGATTATATAGAAAAAACGGAAATAATTCCTCATTGGTTTAACATATACATTTAAAACATAATAGAAGATTACGTCAGAGAAGATAATTAACACCAGTATGCCTTTAACTGAGGAGCCTCAGAAGGGCAAAGGTTATCAAGAATTCTCTACAGCCAGAGAGTTCTTGTCACATAAATTTTAAAATGTCTCAGTATGCCAAGAAAGTATTCTAGTGATAAAAAACCTTGAGTGGCATTCTCTAATACATGTAAGATGAGCTTACAACTTACATTCCAATTGTCCTGGTATATTAAAGGACAGATAATGAGAGACAAAATCCTGAAATTAGGTATAACTGCAAGTTGAAAACAAGCCTCAAATTAACCTACACATATAAACATGATGCATGAAAGTATCACTTGTAAGTGTAAGTGCCAAATAAAAATACTTGTCAATGACCCCCAAGAAAACGAGACCATGAGCCTGATAAGTGCAGATTTCAACACAGAGTCTGTGTATAACAAAAATGCACAGAATCAGTCTAAGCAATCTAAATGAAAACCCAAAGGAATTATACCTTTTATGAACCCCCAAGTAAATGAGATATGCATCTTAATGTGAGCAGTCAAAAATGTGATAGTGTGTAATCCAACCACTGACAACTAATAGAAGGAAATAAATGCACACTATATGTGAAAACTAAGTGTCCTAGCCACATAACAATTGCCCCATGCCACGCTCCACCCACACATATGTGTGTACATATACCACACTACACCCCACACACACACACGCACACACACCTGCACACGCCACACAACCACAACACACAACAAATATAGCAAACACATTCCACACACACCACACCACACCACGCACAGCAAACAAAACACACACACACACACACCATACCCACAACACACAAAAACACAACATACACCAAACACACACAAAACACACACATACATACATATATCAGTATACACACACACACACTCAAACGCACTCACCACAGTGTTAAGATGAGAAGTCAACAATGTAGATAACCATAAACTTACAAAATCAAAGGCCTGCTGAAGAACTAAAGTGTTTATGTCCATCTTTTAAAGTAAAGGTCTGTGTAAGTTTAAGTGGAATAATGTGTCATGTAACCAACATCAATGTTCAATCCATCCGCCACCATATTGAGAAGTAAAATAAGTCTAATTTCAGAAGCCCGTCTCTCTTGTGTACTGTTGAAATGTCCTTTTAAGATCATCACAGACATATCTGAGATTGAGTGGTCATCCTGGGAGAAGTGCTGGGCTACTGGTTTCTCAATCATCCTGTGATTAATAGAATGTCTGTGAATTCATTCTAGTGGAGTTGTTATTTGTCTCCCCACATAACCTGTGCGAGGACATTTCTTGCATTGCATAAAATAGACCACATTACTTGATGTACATGTATAATTCCCTGTATCCTGAATAGTCTGTTTTGTGATGTAACCACACAGTCTGAAGTGGAAATGAGGTTACATGTCTTACATGTGCGTTGATGACAGGGTCGTGTACCATATGATGTCATGGTATTCTGTTCCGGTTCAAGTTGACTCCTAATAATCAGGTTGGCTAAATTAGGTGGTTGTTTAAAAGATAGTAGTGGTAGTTCTTGAAAAATACAGTTAAAAGTTTCATCCTCACTAATTATTGGATGGAGATCCTTAATAATCTTACGTAGGAGTTCAAGGTCAGGATGGTATGTGACTACTAAGGATATTCTGTTGGTAGTCATCCGTTCCTTATATTGCAGTAGCTGTTCTCTCGGGACCTGTGTTGCACGTTCCACTGCACTGTCAATTTCAGAATATTGGCACTTACACTTACAAGTGATACTTTCATGCATCATGTTTATATGTGTAGGTTAATTTGAGGCTTGTTTTCAACTTGCAGTTATACCTAATTTCAGGATTTTGTCTCTCATTATCTGTCCTTTAATATACCAGGACAATTGGAATGTAAGTTGTAAGCTCATCTTACATGTATTAGAGAGAATGCCACTCCAAGGTTTTTTTTATCACTAGAATACTTTCTTGGCATACTGAGACATTTTAAAATTTATGTGACAAGAACTCTCTGGCTGTAGAGAATTTTTGATAACCTTTGCCCTTCTGAGGCTCCTCAGTTAAAGGCATACTGGTGTTAATTATCTTCTCTGACATAATCTTCTATTATGTTTTAAATGTATATGTTAAACCAATGAGAATTATTTCTGTTTTTTCTATATAATCTGGTGTTAATAGTATTGGATATTTGAAAAAACTGCCACAAAGCTTCTGAAGAAGGACCAGGTTGGTTCGAAAGCTAAAGCACTTTGTTCTTTTCTGTAACATCCATGTTGGTCCAATAAAAGGTATCAAATCATTTGTTTCTGGATTTTTTCAATGGAAGGAATTTAACATTCCGAAATGCGTTTTTGAAAATAAAATAAAGCACCTTTAAAAGTTTGTAAGCAATCTTTCTTACCTTGGGTGGTGAGTGCAGACTTTTGCTTTTTACATTGTTGTTTCTATAGCCTAGCTCCCTAGCCCTATGCAACTTCTTTTGCTTCCTCCCCCAAACTCCTACCTGCATTTATTACACACCATTATCTCCTTGCTGCAAGATGCCTTCAGGTGCCATAACGCAATCACAAATGAGGTCTCCATAAAAATGACCATCCTAATGTTCAACAAATGATGAGTAATGGTGGCACACTCAGACGTATACACATCTCAGGGGCTAATTAAAACAATAAAGCTACTCAATCTTCACGCTTGTGGCCTTATAGGCCTAATTAGCCCCCTTGATGTCTATACATCCTTGTATACCACCCTTACCCATTATGTATTCTATATATCTATATCTACATATATTTTATATATATATATATATATATATATATTATATATATGTATACAGTATATATACAGAGTTATAGAGATATATATCTCATGCCAAGTGACCTGATGACATCACACATGGCTTTGCCTCTCGTGATGTTATCGGGTCCATTGGCACTCGAACAAAAAATATTGACAATATTTCCAGTTGGTGGGATAAATAGATATATATATATATATTACGGTAGCACAGTAGTGCTACCTTAGTTAGGGTTGAGGAGCCATTTTAAGGTTAAAGGGTCAAACTTTGCCCTTAATAACTTTGCCACCGTTCAACAGATTTGCCTGAAATTTGGTATGTAAGATTGGGCATGGTCGATCTTGGAATCTGCTAAGTTTTGTACTGGTCGGATATACGGCTGTGGAGTTATTAAGCACCAATGAAATGTGTGTTTAGGCTTTTTTGCGAATTCTTTGCTCTCACCTACAGGTCGCACGGTTTGCGCGACTTGTCCAAAAACTTCAGAGAACATGCGGCCAGGGTCTCTGATGTTCCTTTTGAAGATTTCATGAAAAAATATTAAACGGTTCAAAAGTTATTCAAAAAACAAGTTCCCATTATAAATCAAAGGGAAAAGTTTATAAAAAGTGCAAAAGTGTCGAACAAGCCAGTTTTAGTGTCGCAAATGACCCCAGTAGTGTCATGAGTCAGCCATTTTTTTTTTCAGTTAGTGATCACAGAAATGCTTGGCATTTAAATTTGGGACCCTCTAGGGACACAATTCTTTTTGTGTTCACCTAGTCGGACCCTGAGGATGCTAGCCATGTCTTTATTTTGGGGTTAAACACCCCAGAAATATGTTTTTCAAGTTTCTGGAAAAAGTAGTGTCGACTACGACACTTTCAAGAAAAATTTATAAAGGTGTCGCAATTGCTATACTATTTTTTCAGACTATGGCCAAAATTACAGCAGTTCTTTGCCATCCTGCTGCAAAGGAACGGTTTGGTCTTTTGAGCTGAAATTTGGAAGGAATGCAGCCAACATCTCACAGATGTGCCTTTTGGTGGTTTGGTGAAAAAATATTGCATGGCTGCAAAGTTATAGTACTACGAAGTTTGCATTTTTTCCCATAGACTAACATGGTGGCGTACGTCACGCATTTTGGAGCTTGTATCTCAAAAATGATGCGAGATACAGATTTTTTTGTTGTAAGTCACATGTAACAGCAAAAACCTAGCCAGGAAAATCATGATTTTTGTGAAATGTAAATTTTTTTCCACGTTGAGCGGTTCCTGAGATATGAGCAATTAAGTACTCCAATGCCTGTTTTCAGCTCATGCCCTTTACAATGCATACATTCTTTGTACACACTGTGTTTCTATGCACCTGTTCAGCAAAAGTAGGGTGTACTTCCGTTACTGTTACAGTTACTGTTTCCACTTGCGTTTATGTCCCCGTTTGTATTACCGCTCCCGGGTACGCCACTGTGTGCGATATCCTTTGCGTTGTCATTTGCGCTTGCGTTTTTGTTACTGTTACCATTTGCGTTTCCACTACTGTTTCTGTTTGCATTTTTGTTTGCATCACCATGCGCATTGCCATTTGCATTTCCAGCAGCCCTTTCATTTGCGTTTCTGTTTCTCTTTCGTTTTGCGTCTTTCTTGTTGTTACTGTTACCATTTGCATTTGCAAGTGCCTCTGCACATTCGGTTTGTGTTTCCATATGCGCTTTGCATTTTCATGCTTGTTTCCTTTTGCATATTGTTGCTGTTACTGCTACTATTTTATACATAATTGCGGCACTGTGCCCGGTGGCGCATTTCGTTTGCATTCGCACACGCTTCTGTTCCCATTTCATTTCTGTTTCCTTTGGCATTATTCTTCATCTTAACTTTACCATTTGCATTTACAATTGCAGTACCATGCCTGTCGCGCGTTTGGCTGCTTACGTAGCGCTATGTCAGGCTTTCCGCTTGTTCCCTTTCGCATTCTTTTTGCTGTGACACTTAACATTTCCATTTAAAATAATGCTGCCATCACTGTTCTTGTTACCGACTGTGTTTTTGTATGTGCTTCAATGTCCGTTTGCATCACTGTTCACTTCAGCGTCACTTTGCACTTGCGTTTCTATTAACATTTCCTTTCCCATTTACGTTTGCATTACCATGTGCACCACTGTTGGCACTTCTGTTTGCATTGCTGTTCCTGTTGCAGTCTCACAAGACATCATGTGGTGGGGGCCCCATGCTCCCACCACCGCATTACAGTCACTATTTCTCGTCATCATTTTCAAAAAGAATGGAAATTAGAGGGAAAAAAACTCCATTTAATGCATCAGTTAGGGTTGTTCCACAGTGACAAAAGTGAGGAAATTTGCTGTTAGGGTTGAAAGCCCCCGTTGAACCCCTCCAGCCCACCCCCCAACCAGCATCGGGGTGTGCATTGGGGTCATCGATCCAAACTCTCACCCCATTCTCCTATTCCTCAGCTTCTTTACACATGTGATGGGGTGACAGTTAGGGCTGATGATCCCAACGCGCACCCTGATGCCGGTTGGGGGGGTGGGCTGGAGGGGTCCAAGGGGGGCTTTCAACCCTAACAGCGAACTTTCTCACTTTTGTCACTGTGGAACAACCCTAACTGATGCATTTAATGGAGTTTTTTGCCTCTAATATATATATATATATACACACACACACACACACACACACATATATATATTCATTGCAAAAAACCTCGTTAATGCATCACTTAGGCTTGAAGTGACAAAAGTAGGGAAATAAGAAGTTAGGGTTGAGCCCCTAACCCACACCTTACCACCCCACCTCCCATCATCCACACACCAACAGGCATCGGGGTGTACCATGGGATCGTTAGGCCCAACTCTCGCCCCATTCCATGTGTAAAGCGGCTGACATGGTACAGCATAGGAGAATGGGGTGAGAGTTAGGCCTAATGACCCAATGGCACACCCTGATGACTGTTGGTGTGTGGAGGATGGGGGTGGGGTGGTAGGGTGGGGGGTTAGGGGCTCAACCCTAATTGTATAATTTCCTCACTTTTGTCACTTCAACCCTAACTGATGCATTAACAAAGTTGTTTCAATGAATTGTCTTACTTTTTGAGAAAGTGTAATGTAACTGGTAAGTGGTATGTGTTGGTGGGATCAAGGGCCCTCTGGGCCCCACGCTCTAAACAAGCTGCCCATTTGTACAAAACGGTATACATCACTGAGAGCATGAGCCCTCCAGGCCCTGCGCTCCCACTTACACATAACAACGAAGTCATACAGTAGCCCTATAGGGCTGAAAAGGAACCCTTGTAATGCTAATTTGCCGATATCTCAGTAACCGTAGAAGCTAGGAAATAAATTCCACTGCAGTTGTAATCATGACTTTGAAACCTCTAGGCATACTTAGTCCACCCAAAGGTGGACTAAGCTGTGGGTAGTGAAAAATTCGTATCTCACATCATTTCCGAAATACGGGCACTGAAAGTCACTGTGGGCACCGCAATGTTATCCTATGGGAAAAATCGGAACTTCTTGATGGCACATCTGTGGAATTGATTAACTTTTTTACACCTAAACAGCATAAATAACATCTCTGGGACACACCCTTTATAGCCTGTAAATTTCAAGCCAAAAGACCAAACCATTTATTTACAGTGCACTGGCAAAGTTTTTAAATTCCTAGTTCGTGAGGTGACAAAATCCCCATTCGCGAGGTCAGTCCCTGTTTGTGAGCTGTATAAATCATCGTTCATGAGAAATCCTTGATCATCAGATTTTGGCCATCTGGTCTGGAAGTCATGATCAAGGATTTTGTCAGCTTGAGAAAGGGGATTGGCTCATGAGAGAGGATTCTGACAGCTCGCGAACAGGGATTTTGTCAGCTTGTGAACGAGGAATTAAAAAACCAATCCCCTTTCACAAGCTGTCAAAATCCCCTTTCATGAGCCAATCCTTGTTTGCAAGAAGGGCCATCTGGTCAGGAAATGACGATCAAAGTTTTTGTCAGCTCGTAAGGGATCGGCTCGTGAAAGGGGATTTGTCAGCTTCATGAAAGGATTCAAAACCAATCCTTTCAGGAACTGACAATATCCCTTTAATGAGTTAGGGTTAAAGTGACAAAAGTGAAATGTGGCATTAGGTTTCCAACCCTAACACCCCATCCCCACTAGAGGTATTGGTGGGTGGCATTGGGGTCATCAGCCATGACACTCACCTTGTTCTCCTATGCTGTTCCCCCAGCTTATTTTCTAATGGAATGGGGTGAGTGTTAGGGTTGATGACCCCAATGCCGCCCCCGATACCTCTTCGTCTGTGCAGGGTGGGGGTGGGGTGTTAGGGTTGGAAACCCTGATGCCATATTTCCCTACTTTAGTTGCTTTAACCCTAACTGATGCATTAATGAAGTTTTTTAATATATATATATATATATATATATATATATATATATATATATATATTATACCAGCCCATGGTCACTTCTATATTAAACCTAAAAGTTTACACTTCAATAACTTTGGAACTGTTTGTCTGATTTGCCTTAAATTTTGCAAGCACAACCACCAATCATATATCTCTGCATCTGGAAAGTTTTGTTCTGGTCGGATGTACAGTTGCTGAACTGTAGGACATTCAAAATGTGTAAAAGGGTCAACTTTTGCACATTTTTCAGTAAGCCATAATGGATTGAAGAATGCATTTCATGGATTCAAATTTGTTTGTCTATGTGTGGCCTGGGTTTAACTAGTACCTTTTGAAGATTTGGTGAAAAATATTGCTCTCTTCAAAAGTTATTAAATTTTTTCATGTCCCATTATAGCCTATGGGAAAATTTATATGTGCATTGTGAAAACTTTCGCAATCACATTTTTGTTGTCGTGCTCCTTGAATTTGTTTCCATGCTGCCGCCATCTTATTTTCAGTTAGTGAGAGAGAAAGAACATTATAACTCAAAAAATAATGCCCTTTGGTAAACACCAACAGTTGTGTTTACCTAATCTTGTCCTGAGGAACATGACCCTGGCATTAGTTTTTCGCCAGCTGGTCTGGAAAGATGTTTTTCAAACTTGTTCCACCATTTTGCCATTTTCTGATTGCGGCAACATTTTTTCTTGCCATGAAAACAATCGCAATAAAATAAAAGTAACCTCGACAACATTTTTGTGTGTGCAATAACATTCCCATTATAGAGATAGGACTAGGTACCAGGAAAACATTAAAGTAATCTTGATAACACTGCTAGAAACACATTTTCTAATGCGTTGTTTTCTTTGTTACTTCATTGTGTCAAGGTGGATTGTGCTTTTGGCCTGAAATTTGCAGAGTAGCAAGCCCTGTTCTCACAGATGTGCCTTTTGGTGGTTTGGTCCCACAACATTCAACAAGCCCATAGTTACAGCATTCCAAAGTTGAGAAGTTTCTCATAGGATAACATTGCAGTGCCCGTCATGCCTTTCAGCTCCAGTATCTTGAAAATAGTTAGAGATACAGATTTTTCATCACAAAAATTCTTAGTCCCCCTAAATTTCTATAATTTTGAAGCAGGATCCTGCCCCCCCAAAAAAATTCCTATTTTTTGGCACTGACATCAGGGATGGGGTGCCCAATCCCCATGTCAGTGTGTATCCCCCAACTCATCTGGCACACTGGGAGCCCACCCCAATGTGCCCAGATAAATAAAAATGATTCTAACCTTGCTGACACTGGTATGCTCACCCCCCAACCTAGTTTCATTGCCAATGGGGTGTCCAATGCCCCTGTTGGCATCATGTATACCCCCACTCCAAACTCATGTGGCATACTGGAAGCCCACCCTAGTATACCCAGAATAATGTGGGTTTTTTTTATGTCTTTCTGACACTGGGATGCCCATTCCTGGTGTTGACTGTCTCCCCCTCTGCCTACTTCCATTGCCAACATGGTGCCAAATCCCCCTGTTGGCATCACGCATGGACGCCCAAACTTATATGGCACACTGAAAGCCCACCCCAGTGTGCCCAAATTTATTTATTTTTTAGCAGTGAAACTTGTAAATGAATAAAACCATCCCCTGATGTCTATTTTTATTTAAAATACTGTAACAAAGAAAACAGTTCTTCATCCTCTCCCTCTCCCATCCCCACCCTCCCTCTGTGCCCACCTCCCACACCCTCTCTCCATACTTATCCTCCAGAGGTTGGGATTGGTGATCTTCTCCAGACCAGGGACACGTCTGCACTCTTCAAAGCCTAACTGCAATCTGAGGTATCAAGGTAAGTCGTATAATTGGAGTAAGTGGGGGGGGGGTCTTTCCATTTATGTTGATATCTCAGCCAATTTTTGGAATTTTTGCACCACATTTTCAACATGGGGTTCTTGGAACCCCGCCTCATGATCACTGGCACTGTCATTTTGTTTCTCGGTCCTGAAAGGTGATTTTGTGGTTACTGAGTGAAATCACCTTTTGGGACTGATTCACAAAACAACAGTGCCACTGTTCATAAGATGGGGTCCAAAAAGCCCATGTTGCAAATTTGGTGAAAAAATTCCCAAAAATCTCTGCACTACAAGAGTGCATTGCGCAGTTTCTATGCATGCTCGTAACTTTACCAATTTTTTATATTTAAACTTCAGATTTTCAACACTGCCATTTTTTATACCTCCCTAAGAACAGTACAGCCGTTATTTTTCACATCCAGCCCAGAGCATGTTTTTGCACCTGTTGCACAGAATGGTGCGTTTGCTGTGCTAAATCAACTTTTGGTATGGATTAACAAAATCACAGTTGCACCGTTCATGAGGGGAGGTCCCAAAATGATGATTCAGAAAATCTGGCAAAACAATTCTAGAAAATGAATGTGAGACAAGTGTGCGTTGTGCAGTTTTTACGCATGCTCATAACTTTGCCAATGTTTCCTATTTTCACTCCAGATTTTTAGCATTGCCATTTTTTCACACCACCTCATGAACAGTACAGCTGTCATTTTTCAAATCCTGCTAAAAATGTTTTCGCGCAACTGTGGCGTAAAAACGGTGTTACAGTTGCGCGGAATTACATTTTGATGGGGATTTGAAAGTTTGCTGTAATAGGTACATGTGGTGAGGTGCTAAGAAGGTTAGGTTCACTGGCCCGGTGTCACAGAGGGTTGAGGCACTGGACGCCACACCTCGAACCATGCCGGTGACCCAGGTCCAGGAACGGACTCGGGCACTGGGGGCTGGCAGGGGGAAGGAGAGGATCAAGCATCCAAAGGACTGCTCTCCTCTCCTGGGGAGGGTTTTGGGTAGCTCCACTCTGTAGTGGTCTACGGTGGAGACCAGGGGTACTACACATTGCGGCCAGAAAAACAGCTTCGGTGCCACCGGATGACGGCCTCCATGCTCCATGTTCCTCGGAACCTCTGGGAGCATCCTCCACCACAGCAGCACCCCCAGACCATGGAAAAATAATGTGCTGGGGTTCCCTGCCACCAAGTGCCTTCCCCCTCAGAGGAGGGGGATCCACCCGGTGATGGGATATGTCGGGGACAACTAGGGGGTTAGTTGTGATGTGTGTGTAAGAGGGAGAGCTCCAGAAGAGGACTGTCGGGCCATAGAAGCACTAGGTGGTCCAAAGGAGAGGTGGACACTGTAGTGTGGGGGAGGTAAAAAGATTACACACAAAAAAAAAGAAGGTTAGGTTGAACACTTGGGGTGAAAATCATTTCAGATGGCACAGTTATGACTATTTGTTGCTATCTCTCTACACCTGCTGGTAACTTTATGTGTGGAAGCACAGAGACTAGAAACCCCTGTGTTTCAACAGCTACATATGTATGAGCATCTGTGGAGGGATGGTTCAGACCCTGTGCTCCAACCATCACATATGGACACTGTTGTACTATCTGGATGGAAGGATGGGAGCGCAGGGTCAGAAGGACCCTGCGCTCCCACCATGACATATGGACACTATTATACTATCTGGATTGAGGGATGGGAAAGCAGGGTCCAAAGGACCCTGCACTCCAACAATAAAATGAGGATACAATTATACTATCAGAAAAAGAAGGGAAATTATTTGCAAAAAAACTCCGTTAATGCATCAGTTAGGGTGAATACCACAGCGACAAAAGCTGGAAAATGAGGCGTTAGGGTTTCCAGCCCTAACACCTCCCCCAGGGTTCCCATCCCTACCACCCTACCCCATCCCCCGACCTCCACACATCAGCAAGCACTGAGGTGTGCCATTGGGTCATCATGCCTAACTCTCACCCCATTGTCCTATACTGTAGTATGTCAGGCTGTTTACACATGGAATGGGGTGAGAGTTGGGCCTGATGACCCAATGGCACACCCCAATGCCTGTTGGTGTGTGGAGGCTGGGGGGATGGGGTAGGGTGGTAGGCATGGAAACCCTGGGGGCGGGGTGTTAGGGCTGGAAACCCTAGCACCTCATTTCCCTGCTTTTGTCACTGTAGTATTCACCCTAACTGATGCATTAATGGAGTTTTTGCAAAGAAGACATATATATATATATATATATATATATATATATATATATATTATATATATATATATATATACATGCATACACACACACACACACACACACACACACACACATATATATATATATATATATATACATATACATATTCTTTTAAAGCAACTCCATTAATCAAATTTTGTTCAGGCTAGCAACAATGTAAGAGGTCAGAGTTTTTAGGTTTCCAACCCCAAAGCTCATTCTCATTCACCCATAAACAATTAGATGAACTCCTGGCATTGTCAACCCCAAAGCTCATCCTATTCTATACACTCCACAAACACATATAATGTAGTGAGTTTTAGGATTGACAATGCCAAGGAAGACTGCATCCTGATTTGTTTTATAGGTGGGGTGGGCTTTTA
Source organism: Neoceratodus forsteri (assembly GCA_016271365.2). Lineage (NCBI taxonomy): Eukaryota > Metazoa > Chordata > Ceratodontiformes > Ceratodontidae > Neoceratodus > Neoceratodus forsteri. The sequence continues at coordinate 1,650,686,438 of CM057450.1, forward strand.
GGGTTGGAAACCCTAAAGCCACATTTCCCTACTTTTGTCACTTTAGCCTGAACCTAAAATGTTACATTAACAGAGTTTTTGCAAAGAATTTCTTTACTTTTTGAGATAGTATTATTAAATCCTCATTTGCCTGTGGGAGCACAGGACCCTCTGGGCCCTGTGCTCGCATCCATCCATAGATGCATACATGTATGTTGCTGTGCACCTGAAGCAAATCAGGGCTGCAACCATCACCCCACACACCCCCACATACACACCATCACTAACCTAAACAGGTCCTAGATCCCACATTAGATACACCCTGATAACCTTCATAGTTACTAGTTATGTTCAAAACCAGCAACATCCACTAAACTATAAAAAATCTAATAGTGTATGACTGTGGTTATCATTACCTTATTCTACAAACTGGTTTATATAAGCAATTATAAAATGCTGTTTTTTACCTAGAAATAACATGATGCAAAACAGGTTGACAGTGTCCCTTTAAACCTTTTCTGAACTTTGCTGCTGCTTTATCCTATTTCATGAGGATCTGTGCCACATTTAGCCTCCTATGACTTTATCTTACTTTAATCAAATATCATACACACATTTTACTGTCTACCCCATCCCTTCTCTTCCTTGTTTGATTTTTACCTGCAAAGGTGGTTAAAAGAGAACTGGCCTTGTGTAAAATAATTTTATGAAGAGAAGTTAGACATAAATATAGCCTCTCTGGCATTATTTTATGCTACTCATCTTTGCTCTTCAGTCCTCTATTTAATAGGAGGGACTGTGAAATATTTGAGGCAAAAATCGAGGACAGCTGAGAGATCCTGTTGGCAGCATTTCAGTGTACAAACACCACACAGGTCAACCTAAGGAAACTTAAAGATTTTATGACTGCCACCATAATCACTGAAGCCACTTTTGCCAAGAGTAACCAGATCAAAAAAGGCAGCATATCAGCAATTAGGAAACACACACACACACACACACACACACACACACACACACACATAATACACTGGTTGCAGTACACAGATCAACACCAGCTGACATCACTTGTGATGTACACAAATGAAAATGCAGCTCAAAACCTAGTGGTGCATTAAAGTGTTAGGATGCTGGGGGAAAGAATTAACATGCTCTCATGCCAAAGAAAAGTAAGATACTGTATTTCTCAATCTATTAAATCAGCAGAGGGTGTAGAACAAACATGCCACCCCCCTCACACACACACAAACATCTCAACGTTTCACAAAAATGCTTTGTGATTTAATAAACTGAGAAGTATCTTTCTTTGGTAGTTAAAGTAGATTGAAATATATTACCCTCTGCTGGAGTTTTGGTGTACATTTCCTAGATACAGTAAGCTGATGCAGTAAAGAGCCCACGCCACATGAAAAGGAAACAATAATGGTTTGTGCTGGACTTGAAAAATTGGCAATAAAGTACCCGAAATGTTATTATGTTTCATTTAACAAAACAATACTTTGCTCTAGAAGCTGTGTAGTGGTAGCCCATATGTTTTCAGAGAATATTAGAATTTTTTTTTTAATATTGTTTAACACTTACTGGGATAGGTCTGTGACCTGTCCTGAAACCTTCTTTACAAGTTTATTTTGGCTTGTTTCAGGCATTCATAAAATTCCTAGGAACAGGAGAGCTTCAAGCATTTCTCGTAAAAAGAGAAGGGAGGTCCACTACTTTGCCATAGCCTTCCTTATTCTTGTCTTGTGTTTTTCAAATCCCTTAAAGCTACATAGCCACTGCAAAGGGGAAGAAAACAGGAGGGGAAAGAGTTGTTATGGCTTATCTCTTGCTTGGAAAAACATCAGCCTAAGCAGATAAGAGTTTCACAGTTTTCCATGTCAGTCATCCTCCTGGAGGTTTGGTCTCCCCAGCAGGTCAGTTGAGTTGTTGAATAGCTCAGGGCATCTGAAACAAATAAGGTCTCTGTTATAGCCACCCAGAGACTGGTGATGGATGTGAGGCCTGTATTTACAGCAAAGATAATTGGCAACATACACAGTCATATCCAAAACATATTATTTATTCAGGCTTTGCAGACATGGATTGTATGAAGAGCATCACTGCTTGAGATTTAAAATAAGTGAACAGAACAGTTAGCTTGGTGTTGGGGGGATCCTATCATATTAGACAACAGTGTGGGGATAATACTGTACTGTATATTCAAATGTAAATGTTGCCACTGCAAACGGAGAATAACTTCGATGTGGAGAAATACCTAAATAATTAGGATATTACAAAAATAAATGTTTAACCAGTGTTTGGAAGAGTGGACAGACAGATGACAGACAGGGGGACTGGATTGTCAAACTTAAGCATATGAATTTTCCACTATACAACTAATACAAAGTATTATATTTGGTCTGATATATATTGCTGCCTACAAAACTACTTACAAAAACAGATCTTGATTGAATACAGATGAAAATGTGCTTATGAAATATTTATGAAATGAATGAGTGTTAAGAGAATTATTACAGGGACCGACCATGTTGTTTTTACCAGAACCAAAAAGGTAGGTTCCAGTCAATCTAAAATCCTTTTTTGCCACACAAGATCCTTTTTTGTTTGAATGGAAATGTCCAAACAAAAAAAGTGAAAGTGATGAAAAAGGATTTAAAATGTTAAAATAAAGACATTTCAGGGTAATTTGTCCACCAGAAAAGTGCAGAATCTAGGTACTGGAGTATTGAAGAGCAAGATACATGTTTTGATCTCTATGCAGGATGCCATTTTGGGGGGATTGACATTTTTTTGTAAAAAAAAAAATAGAAAACAAGATGGCAGAAAATGAAGATGAAATTTTCCTTTATGAAAAAGGAATGGCACCAAACGAAAAAGGATCCTTTTTCATTTGGACCAAATTATTTTTTCGTTGTAGACCTCTATCCAACAGCCTGTACTGAGCATGCTCAGAACCTGAAAATGTAAAATTGAATAACTTTGGAATGGATTAATATGTTTTCACCAGATCACTGGAGGACACTATTGTGGCGTAGTCACTTTCTACCCTGAAAACTGCAGACCAAAATTCCAATCCATCTGTGCACAAGGTGAGACAAAAAAAATAGTAAAAGCAATTTTTTTTACAGTTTTTTCACTATCCGGATCTCGGAATCCGCACATCCAATGAGAGGTCAAGAGATCTACCCCACAAGACCAAGAAATGAAAAATTTTGTGAAAATCCAATGAATAGTTGCGAAGATATTTAAGTGCAAAATCTGAGGTTTAACATAGAAATCACTGCTCTGCCTTAACTAGAGTGGCGTTACCACGTATATATATAAATATATATGTGTGTATAATTTTGGGGATAAATATTTGTTTTCCTTTAGAACACAATTGATTTCACTTAGAATGCAATATACTGTATGTAATTTAGAATATGTTATTTTTACTTAGAATCTAGAAATAGAATACTGAGAATAATGGGGCAGATAGTTGACAATGGAAAAAAAAGGCAGTTTAAACCTAAAACATGGTAAAACACTTATATAAGCATTAACAATAGTGTGGTCTATATCAAACACATAATGGGTATTGCAGCTTATTACTTCATCACTCATGATTTATGGGTCTTACCACTCACTAGTGGAGATAAATGTGTTATTCCACTGTAAACCATTATCTATTCCCAATACAGATGATGCAGAGCATGCTTCAAAACTGGGTTTAGCTGTTTCACAACTATTCCTACATGAACCTAAGCTTTGTATGCAAATGTATTCAAGTGTGCCTATTTGACATATTGTAACATCAACCAAAGAACCATGCACAAGGTAAACGTGGTGCTTTCAGCAAATACAGGAACAATTATCAATTGACACAATTACATGGAACGGACCCAGAGCTAAAGAAAATTATTTATTACACCAGAAGAGAACAGCCACTTAAGTGGCTGTTCTCTTTTCTGGTGTAATAAATAATTTTCTTTAGCTCTGGGTCCGTTCCATTACTGGGAATTGTGTGTGCTTCAGCTTTTTTGGTAATTGTTAACATATTGTAACATCCATGCCCATCGCTCTCTTTTCTTCATCTCTTCTTCTGATTCATTCATTATTCTTCAAATTCACATAACACACATACCTTCTACCATACTACTGCATAGAACAGTACTCCTTTTTTAAGTGGTGCTTACATCTGTCATTGTCTGATGGTACAACAGCTCCTTTCACATGATTCAGTGATGGGCTAAGGGAATAAAACAAAGTCATACAATTAGTTAACAAATATTACTGAAACTGAATAATTCTGTTTAATTTGCTAATAACTGTTATTTATGTAGGAATTGTATAACATGAAAAGAGGGCTAGGCCATTTTGTTTAATTTAATCCCCTCATCAAGAGGGGTGTCTGAGAGTGAGTGGAATGAACATGGGAAGGAGAAAGATGACTACACAAAGTTAAATATTGCATCAGATTAAGATATTGCTGGTATTTTTTTTAAATGACTGGGGTACCATTTGGCCATGACACCATGAAAATGGTCATACTCTTTACAAGAAATGATATCAGAACTAAAATGTCCACCTGAACAACCACCTAAACATACTGTATAGTCAAGACACTGATTAAGCATCTCATCTGAAAGACTGCAGTGCAGTATTCCAGCACCCGCTCAGTGGCGGCAAAGTATAAGCTGATGTTTCTAATTATACTGCCTCTTGAACTAATACCACTCACTTACATATGGGTTCTTTCACATAAAATTTATACAAGGTTGCATTCTTAATGAACTAGAACAATAAGTAAATAGTTACATTTTTTGTTTAAATGTACCTATAAAATAAAATTACAAACATTGCCATTTGTCTGTTTTAAATTTCTTCTCCTCTTTTAAATTACACCATGCTGGCATTTCATTGCCTAACTAAACAAATGACTTTGCGCACATTCTGTCCTGTTCAAGCTTTCATTGTTTGGCAGACAAAGGAAAGTATATTGGAGGTCTTCCACATATTCTTTTGGAAAACATTTATATGAATATTTGTAAACATTAACATTAAAAAACTGTTTTAAAAAGCAGACAATCCATGAGTTAGAATAACAGTCAGTTAATCACCCCCTATGGGCAACATGGAACTCTGCTGCATTTCATGCCACATTACATCCATAGGTAGTGATTAACAGACTGCTAATGTAACCCCTGGCCATGTGTTATTGCTTATATTAAGTGTGCTGAACATACTATTAGTGCTGAAAGAGAATAAGGCTATGTGTCCATATTGGATACGTTCTGAAGAAGGGACAAGTTGGTCCTGAAATGTAAACAAGAGGAATACCTATTTTGGGAGCTCTAAATTTTTTTAAAAAATTGGATATAACATAAATATCCTAAGAGTTCAGTTATTTATACAAAAATGAAAGAAAACGGTGGGTTGAAATCTTCCTACTCCTACAGACTTGCTTCACGTTGGATATGTCACATGGTCATAAGAGAGCTCAGTTGCTAGCTGCTCCACTGAAAGCCTTAGTCAATAGCTAACTTAGAACATGAGTGATTCAGGATGACCAGATAAGGGCTGATGTTCTCCAAATACTTACAATCAGCAGAAGCAGAAACCATAATAAGGGGGTGCTAACTTATGCCTGTACTATTGCAATTAGCATCTGCTGCTTTATAACTCAGCAAGATAGAAGCACTTCCAGTAGCACATGTTGGGTCAGAACGGGGAGGGAATGAGATGTCTGAGTCTGGAACTGCCTGACTATGTGTATGCAGTTGGTGGAGGAGTGAATTCAGGAATGAAGCAGCGTAAAGTGACACAGATCAGTGGAAGGCGAATACTCAGTGAACATGAAGAGTAGGAGAGACTATGTGTCACAGGGCTTCCAGTTCAAAGCACCTGCAATGGTAATGTTTCAAGAGCTGCAATTTCAGAACTGAGCTGTTGACTAAGCTCAGGTTATAAGAAGGATAAGACTGACTGCTGTAATTCAGTTTTGGGGACCCAGAACAGTAAGTTTTTTTTTTTTACTTGAGAGAATATTTTTTCTCAGATTCTTTGATATTAGGAATGCTTGTATTCTACAGGGTGGTGAGTTTTGTTCTCTGGAAACTGAGGAGGCAAAAGCCTGTGCTTCTGTTTTTGTCTTTTTTAAAGCACTTAACTCTGAAACACATGATCCCAAGCTCGTACCCCACCACAGCCACTGACTCACTGTTTGACCTTGGGAAAGTGACATGACCTTCCTGTCCTTTAGTACATTCTGCACTATAATCAGGGATAACCAATACCCCACTAAAGATCTCTGGCTATCTTGAAATGAGAAATTAATATAAAATTGCTCAAGTGAAAAATGGGCTGTTTTCTTGTTTTTCATTTCACCTTCAGCAACAACTCAGTCAAGGGATTGACTACTGTAGATAAATTAGAATAAACTTTTCTACTGTTTATTTACCTAGGTTAGTTCCTAATGAGATGTAGCATCTTATTTTCAATGAGGTCCTATTTCTTCTCAGTTTTACAGCTTGGAGAGACTACATTGTAGCATAAGAAGTGTCAAACAACTTGCTTAATGGTCATATTTCCCCAGTGACAATAGGGGGATATGAACCTTAGAATGACCATAGCATAACAAACTCTGATCAGAGCTGATATGGCTGTCACGTGCTTTCACCACACCAGAGTCAGCCTGCCACCTACTGAAGGATGGGTTGTAGCACAGCTGAAGCAGCTACAGCAAGAGAAGGTAGGGGGATGTGACTGATGCTTGTATAAGACACTCATGAGATCACACCTGGAATACTGCATCCTGATCTGGAGGCCCATCTGAGAAAAAAAACATAGACAAGGTGGAGGTGGTGCAGTGTATATAATGAACTATGTCTGAGACAGTGCTTATCAGATAGTGTCTTAAGATGTTAGAAAAATAGTATACATCTTTTTGGAGATTCTTTGCTGAAAAAGGGTGACATTTATGAGGCATAAATCTTTCTTGAAAGAGAATACCTGCCCAATTGAAGATAGTAGCAAGAAAATGTTTCAATGCTAAGGATTTAAATGTGCAAGTTGTTGCATTTCGAAAGGGGTAAACAAATTTCCAGTTTAATAGGCAACCCATTTTTAACAAGCTGTTTCAGTTTCCTAATGGCCATTTGATAAGCAGCTTGGAGTTCTGTCTACAACATTTTAAACAGAAAGAAGGGAGTATTTAACTGCCAGTAATTTACTGTTATGGAAGGATACACTGAAAAGTACTAAAAATGTGTTCCACGGTATGCCAGTTTTTCCTAACTAAAGCAAGATGACTGTAGGCTCCACCCATAGCCATAAAAAGGTAAAAATAAATCCTTATCTAATGCCCAGAAAAATGAATAAATAGTTCTCTTCGACTCTGGGGCAGATAGCACTTTGGGTTACTGTCTGCCCCCAAACTGCAGACAGTATCAGCTATTCTTTAAGCATGCTTATGCTAGAGTAATAAAAAAATAATCTGCAAATTTAGTTTCTGCAAAACAGCACAACCCAGAAATTAGTTAACAAAGGGCATGCACACAGGCAGTATACATCAGCATGCAGTGCCTAATGTTTAGGAGTACACCTTTTGTGTTGTCCACAGTTCTCTGTATGAACAGCTGTGCAATAAGTTAATAGGGCCTCTGAGGGATGTCTCTTATGGTATGAGCCTGAGGTATGGGTGAGAGGATCATAAACAGAATGGTTCTGTCTACCCAAACCTCAGGACAGGAGTCTATTAAACCATAAAAGACATCCCTCAGACACCTTATTAATTTATTTTAAATCACTCGAGTTTAGTTCAAGAGATTTATAAGTTTAGCTTTTTTTTAAAAAAAAACTTTTATTGTGCCATCTTCACCCATGGCATTGAAGTGGAGCACTCCCTCCTAACACTCCCACATGAGAGCACACTGTGCACTGGATAAGAAGTACATTAGCTTTGTGTGCTCATTGGCTGAAATCCCATTAGGGATTTATAATGAAAAATTAAAAGAAACAAGGTGTCAGGAAAAAAAAATGTGTGTGTATGTGTGTGTGTGTGTGTGCTGGGACAATTTATTTTATTGGTTACACGTTAAGTGTCACTTAACTACACTGTAGTTATTTGTAACTACATTGTAACTGCATTGCAATTGCAAGGTAGTTGCATGCAACAACCATGTAACTACAGTGTAATTACCATGTTGCATTTTATTACTTAATTTAGTACACAGAGGATTTACTAGCTGCCCCATGTGGATGTAAAGCCTAACCTTCTGTAGCAGTTAAAGGTAAAGTTAGCCACTTTTCTGTTCCTATCAGTGCGTCTGAGGTCATTTAATCTGGTCAAAAAAAGAGGAAAAAATTAAAAATGTAGCTGTTTCAAAATGTTAAATGTCAGCACCTGGGTTGGTTTGAGTAGCTTGTGGGTGGCTGGCAAATGCTGATACTCAGGAACTATTTTTGGCTCTTGACTGACAAATCCTTATTTTGACCCCTGAGTAGGAATCAAGTGTTGACAGGTCATTTAACCTATCTTTGATAGTGGAGAAACCAGTGGTAACCATACTTCAATAGAGTGGTTGTTTACCTAGAATCAAAATGGAATAGAAGACCACGTGCAGCATGACTTCACAGTAGGAAGTAATGACAAAGTAATCCTACAGTTTTCTTTGATTTGGCACCCAGGGAAGTTTCAAGGTGAGGGCAGTAGATGTCATCAATATAAAGACTTCAGCACGTCATTTGACACTGTGCTGCATAGAATTCTGATAAGCAAGATGATAAATTTGGAGGTAGGGGACAAAACTGAAAATCGGGTTTACATATAGATAACGAGTAATAAGCATGTGAGGAATGCACTCAACTCACAGGGAGTAAGGAGTGGATATGGGAAGCATGGAGAGGGTGGTGACCATCGAGATAACACGTATTACATTGATGGGAACAGTTATCTTCGAGAATTTAAAAAGGGGACATTGCAGATGATCGAGGGGATTTATTTTTTAGATTACAGCAAAAACCGCATTAGAGTAGACACTCACAAGCTATGGCAGACAATGCACTGGAATCAATGAAAACACAGACAGTGCTCAAAGGCCTTGCAGTTTGGAGTTTAATGTAAACAAAGTGAAACATAATGTACAAGTGCAATGCAACACCGATGTTGAATATAGGACAGAAAGGTTATGATGGAGGAGGGGGGATGTTAGCTGTCATTAGGCAGGGAAAAGTCACCACGTTTATTATTTATTGTCATCAATCATTCATCACGTACTTTTAATCATTATACATAATATGTCATTGTACCTTTATTTAGATGAAGGTACAAGACAATATTCAGTGTTCAGCATCAGGTAGCGCTGCTAAAATCTGCAAGAGGGGTGAAGACATAGCAGATCATAATCAAAAATAATCTTTATGCATGAATGTCAAATTACATTCTGTGTATTATCATTTATCTATAGCAAACAGAGAGGAAAATAGTAATATGACATGACTTCTCTATGATCATAATTAGGATCCCAAAATAGCTCACTGTACCATCACACCACATTTGAATACTGTAACCCACTTATTGTGTAATTGTCACCTGCTATTCTTGTATTGAAAAGACCAAATATTAATTAAAAAAATTGTATGGCTACATCAATGCACATTCACAAACGAGATAGATATAATGAAAAACAATAGCTGTTGACACAGACTGCAAATACTTTTGATTGTATATGCTCTTCATTAGTATAAGAAAATGGCAATTAAAACATTCAGAGTATACGAAAATACATAAAAAGAACGGAAGGAGTTAGCACACCACATCATTGCTAATGACTGAGAAACATGCAGACTAGATGAGACTGCATCTCTGTATAATACAATGAGCTGCATTCTGCATGACTGTTATGAGCAAACTTCTGTTTGATATAAAGAAGCTACAACAGTGTGTATATCACTGGTAAATTGCATAATAGAATATGGCAATAAATCTCAATGATATCTTAATAAATGCACCAAAACATTCTTTTTTCACCCGTCTATACTCTGTTTATGCATGTGATGGTGATGTTGATGGTTGTGGTGTTTGTGGACTTTGGGGGGGAGGGGCACCACTGATTGCAATTAAAATATGAAGAGACTCTTCAATGGCATAATGGGGATAAGCTAAAGTAGATAAGCATCAATATACAAGAATTAAGTATATCACATCTCATGCAGCCAGTAAAAGTTAAAAATCAACTTTCAGTGAAGAATATTGTTAAAAGTGCATCGCTGTACAGCACTTCGGTAGTTCATAACATATTTAAATAGAAGTAATTTGGGGTCATTACAACTATGTCATACTATTTCTAATGGTGTTAAAGTGATTTTGTTGTGTTTGCCATAGCAAATGGGAGTAGTAACCTGTAGGAGTTGTGAATTAGTCTCCTGTTACTCAAACTGCCAAAAAGTGCTGTTTTACATGAAAAAAAAATGCTGTTATTTCGGTTCTCTGCTTCGTTTGCATAACACTGCCCCTTTTTTTTTGCAGTGCTGCAACCCCCAACTGTGACATCATGCAGGGGAAACAAAGTTTTTAAGCACTGTGTTGAAACAGAGACCTCTGTTGATCAGTCTTAGTATTGCAGACATCCTTTTTCTTTCCCAGTTTTGGGTTCATAGCAGAAGCTGGACACCACAGAAAAAGAAAAGTAGTCTGACCTACAATTACACTCCTGAACTACTTACAGTCATTCAGGCCTTATAGCATAAACATAGAAACGTATCATCACACCCCCACATTCTGACAGGAGCTGCCACTTCAGATCTGTCACTTCACCAGCATGCAGTAAAAGTCAAACAACATCTACACAGACTGGCAAATTATCTTTTTGGCCCATTTGCAGGACAAAAACAGTTTTCCAGAAACGTTTCCACAGACTGTACTGCTGTAAACACTACCGACATAGGAGACTGCATTTTGGTAAGGCAGACAGAAAAATCAGCTATGTACTGTACCCACAATGCCTTGCTACATATAGATACATAGATGTTGACATCATATAAGGGCCTATGGTCCACCTACTCTGCCCATGTGTGTACATACTTAGCTTCTTCAAGCTTCTCTAGAACTAGGTTATATGTCTACATATTAGGTGATATTCTGCAGTCCCAACTACCAAAATAATGGACTGCACCGCTGAGCAACAAACGTTTAAACCAACTTCATAATTTACCCGAATTTCATTGTTGCTGTATGTAAAATATTGACATTTTCCTTGCATTACATCTTTCTGGAGATGTGGCCACACACCGAAAACTGGAGGGTGGGCAGAAACAAACACATACAAAAAAATGACTGACAGATTTTTTTTACAAAACGAATTGCAGCTTCAGCATCTGAAGCATGAGTAGCAATGGTATAGTATGTGAAACAGGCATTTGTAGAATGTGACTAAATTACTTTAAGCATAGTGTTTCAGCTGTTGGTGCAAGAAAATCAACACCAAGATGGGACAGCAAGTCAACTAGACATAATGACTGTGAAAAACAAAACACGATAACCTTGTCATGCAACACAATATAGTTGACAGCATAAATGTGCACACAAATAATGGTGCCTATGCATGAATGGGGTGGAAGGTACGTGCCAAAGGTGTGTACTCCACCACGACATAGCTCCACAGGCCCGGACAGACGCAGGGTGCACAATATTCATTACCACATGCACTGGTGGGGCACCTGTCTGCGGCCCCACCCCCTGGCATGTAGGTGCATGGAAGTTGGACGGGGGCAGAGTAGCGGACACAGGCTGGCAGCCAGTGGGATGCCCATCCTGGGTCCCAGAGTGGATCCCCTCCATAAGACAGCATGGGCCTGGGTGCATGAATAGCTAAGCAGGCACCTGGAAAGGCATAGATGGGCACCATCATCCCGTTGACCCCCCCATAGCAGTGCACTGTCTCCAGCAGTATGCATAAGCACACACCCCACCCCACCAAACAATTGTGCTCCATTCCCGTCTGTATGCATAAGCACACTCCCCATCCCACCACACAACTGTGCCTCATCCCAGTCTGTATACATAAGCACCCCTCCAAACCTACCACACATCTGTGCCCCATCCCAGTCTGTAGCATAAGCATCCCACCAACCCACCACACAACTGTTCCCTGTCCCAGTCTGTATGCATAAGCTCCCCCCGCCACACAACTGTGCCCCATCCCTATCTGTATGGATAAGCACACCCCCACTCCCCACCACACATCTGCATTGCAGAGTAATGTACATACCTGTGTGCTGACTGCAGCAGCATGCAGGCCCAGTGCACTGTGTACCGCCACACATACCGTCCATGCAGTGCAGCGCCAATACACACCAGTGCGATACACATCACACACACCCCATTACTGGTGATCACACAGTATACGACACACATGTGGCACAGTAGGTGATTACCCCACAGATGGCCCCATCAGGAGAATACTTGGATACCACCATGCAGCCTACACCCATTGTGTAACACATCTAACAGGCAGGGTTGGATTGAGGTATTGGGGGCCCACCTACAGGGTAGATACATTGGCCAATGTGGAAAAACAATAGTGGAGGGCCCAGGGTGACATATACTGTACATATGAATATTCCATGTAAATGTGATATACTAGCTTTGTGCATGCCTCCTATATTTACATGCAGTGCCACAAATCCTCTATTCAGATAGATGAAAAATGCAAGGAGCTGTAGAGTGCACAAGGTGACCAGAATTCCAACAGAGGGGGGACACATGCAAAGGTCAAGGCATCCTGGTGGGCCAGTCCAACTCTGCAAACAGGTACATCATTACAGACAGGGCATGCACAGTGAATCCTATGTACGTGGTGTCCCATGGACCATGCAGGATGCATGTATAGGGTTACAGTAGTATGTGTATGCAGACCACAAATTTCTGCAGTATATCCTGTGCCTTCACACTTTGCTTGTCTGGACATGACCCATGTACCCTCCCCTCCCACATCTGAACCCCACCACTTGTGTCACACAAGCCTAATTTAATGGGGCTAATGTGGTCACTCACATGTCTGTGCCAGTCCGACTTGGCTCTTGAACCCACTTCCTGGGACACTAGTCACCTCCACCTGTTGCAAGGTGGAAGCCATTGTCTTTTCGGCATGTGGCCTGGAGGTTTGCCCGGGCCTTGACTATCACCCCTTTCATTCATCTCTTGAGGTCCATGAGCCACTTCCTGATATTCTCTAGTGTCTGACCTCTTCCACCCACTGCATTTACAGCTTCTGTGATCTGGACCCAGACATTTTTAATTTCGGCCCTTGTCCCCCTCCTCTTGCTCATGAAACTCTCACGTGCCACGTTGGCCTGGCCATGGCCAACACCCCCTCCTCTGAGAACATTCTGTTTCTTTGCCTGTTGGCATTCATCATGTTACCTGTTGGAAATGGGGAGGACAAACAGCACTGAGCATTGTATACACACAGTAGATCACAGAACAAAGGTACAGGGGTGTGCAGTCTCCAGTTCCCCCTGGCCGAGACACATATGAGTTGCTGCATAACCAGGCACAACACACAGCTAATTGCCTGTCTGACACAACCCTTGTCCACGTATAGATACAGCAATAGTCTAGTCCTGATACAGCATAAACACAGTGCTATGATTACCCATGTCCTTATTGTAGACCATTCCACAAAACACTTACCTCTAACCACCTGCAGATCCTCTGTGGAATCTTTGTGGTGCCCTTTGCTCTTTTTATATGCTCCAGGCACAATAAGGCATACAAATAAAGGAATAGATTCCAGTAATGATATGCAAATGTGAATTTTACTCTCCAACTGTGAAATTAGCTCATTTGCACACACTGTTTGGGTACTGCAGGTTTGCCCCAAGCTCTGCGATAGCACTAGCACTACATCCCCCATACATTGCAGACATGATGTCACAGGTCATTGTCAATGTCATTATTCTGTGCTCACATGTGAGCTATGATGTTGCACTATGGCATTTCGCATGTGCAGGGTAAGACAGCGCAAGTGCAACTCAGTTCCTGCCATGTGAGATGGCCTTCCCCCAACCAGGCACACACATAGAACTGTGCTATTTTTTTTTTCAACTTTATTTCCCTCCAGTCGCAACCCACATGGAACTCTCTCAGGCATCCATGTCCAGATCCTGCCCGCCAGAAGCCCCCCCCCCAACTGTACCTCCACTCTCCTCCCCTTCCTGCAGCCAGCACCCCTGGTCTAACCCTCCCAGGGTGGGTCGCCCTACTCCTCATGGGTGCTCTTATTGAAGTCAGACTCCAGCTGCAGGGAGGGTCCCAAGTGGAGGAACTGGAAGGTCAGTCGAGAATGGCCCAGTGATGGGCATGGAAAACTGGTGCCTTCACCTATCCATGGCACCGTTGTTTTTTTTCCACTTTTTCTTGGGATCCCCCTGGAGCTCGGACGTGCAATGATGTCCAGCTCAGTTGGTGCACACTCCCGTGCACCCCCGACAGACGTCCACTGTGGCTCCAATCTCCAGCATCTTGCGGCCGAGCACTGCAGTGCCTCCAGCCTCCACTAGAGGTCACCAGTGCATCGGCTGGTGGAATCCCCCCTCCCCGGGGAAGGGAAGCCGTCCTAGGGACGCTCAATCCTTCACCCTCCCTGCTGACCCCCGACGACCCTGGCTCATTTCCGAACCCGGGTCGCCGGCGTGGCGAGAGGTGTGGCGTCCAGCACCTCAACCCTCAACACCACCATGCCGGCCAGAACTGTGCTATTTGAGAGAGAGAGAGAGAGAGAGAGAAAGGGGACATGATTGGGACCTTCAAGTACTTGAAAGGGATAAATAAGGTTGATAAGGAGAGCCTCTTTAAGTTGAGTGGCAACCATAACACGAGGGGCTACAATCTTAAGCTATAAGGTGAGAGGTTTTAGAGGGAGGTCAGGAAGCACTTCTTCACAGAGAGGGTGGTGGACACTTGGAATATGCTGCCAGAAGAGGTAATCTCATTGAAGACAGTGGGCAGCTTTAAGAGAGGCTGAAACAGGCATAGGGGGAGGGTAAGGGTCATGGGTACGGATGATGGGAGGAGGGGGGAGGGAGGGCAGGGACATTAACTCAAGCTATGGACCCTGCAATATGAGCAGATTTGATAGACCAAATGGCCTTCTTCTGCTGGCTTCTTCGTATGTTCGTATGTTAACACAGCACTAATGCCAAAATGTGCTGTGATAATGGCAGACCACACTCATAGAGCCAGGCACCTGCCACTAGCTTGGTGTGAACACTGGTGCTAAGGAATAGACCACAATGTTAGACAGGAGAAGGAGAGCTGTGCACCAGAGAGATACTCAATGGTCAGCCACAGAGCTGGCCAGCCTGGTGGATATGGTGGTTGTCAGGGAGGATCAGCTTCTCGGAGAGAGGCAGAGACAGCAGACAGGCCCAGGTGTGAAATCTGGGTATCTGTGGGGAGGTGCCAGGCATGGTGCACCCTAGTAGTTGGAATGGGGGACCAGTGCTGGCACAGGTTTAATGATCTGTCCTCTAGAGAGCCCTGCTGCATGCAGCAACTCAGGGCTATGGTGGACAGTGCCACTGTGCCATGGCCAGGTGAGTATTGTTTGCTTCAACAGTTTAAACGGACTTGCAACAGTGCGTTGCATTAAGTTACCTGTACATTTTCTGCAGCAGTTTGTTTCACTCATTAGATCTGCCTTGTCTACTTTGGCATTCGGAACTCTTAGCCACATTCAGCTTCAGCTGTGCCCCATTGAACTGAGCCGAGACAGTTGTTGAAAGCACCAGTTCGGTAAGCGGGGAGGCTACTGGGCAGTGAGGAAGATCAGCTGTTCAAGGGGCGGAGACTGTCAGTATGAAGGTGCAGGAACACTAGCGGCTGCCTCCGCAGTGGTTGCACACATGAGTGGCTCACGCAGGAGTGGTGTGAGTCACTGGTGTAAGTCTATGGAGGGAGGCTGTGGGGAGGCTACATAACAATACAGCTGTCTGTTTAGTAGAATAATAGGTATCATCTGTAAATGTGAAGGTGGGAGTTCTAATATTACTGGGGCTTATTTATCTATATGGGGATTGTTTGGCAGGAATACATTCCTCCCATATAAGTGACATAGATGGTGTAATTCTGTCAAGGAAAACAACTGAAGTAGACAGTATGAGAAATGTAGGTGTAATGCATCATTTTAACATCAAATTTAACAACGTTCAACTGAAAGTTCAATCATATGCCTCACAATTTGTAACTGCTTTGATGTGTCTAGGTAGATTAAATGGAAAGA
The DNA here is from genome assembly GCA_016271365.2 of Neoceratodus forsteri. Taxonomy (NCBI): domain Eukaryota; kingdom Metazoa; phylum Chordata; order Ceratodontiformes; family Ceratodontidae; genus Neoceratodus; species Neoceratodus forsteri. The sequence goes on from CM057450.1 coordinate 1,650,702,679, forward strand.
CTGGGGTTTATAGGAGAAGGATGATAAAAGTACAGTCGCATAATGCATGGAAGTTGATTCTATTCATATTGATTATTTTATCGAGGGATGTGGAATTAAATCCAGGGCCCCAGGTTTTTGAGAACTGCTCAGATAGGGAAAAGGGTTTCCAAGTTCCAAAAGGATTAAAGATTGCATATTTAAACACATGTAGTATGCGATCACATGTTAGTGAGATTGAGGCATGGTCCCAAATAGTAAAAATGGATGTAATTGGTCTAAGTGAGACTTGGCTTAAAGAACAAGTACATGATGAACATATACAAATGAAAGGATATAGAATATTTTGGCAGAATAAAGGGGGAAAAGAGAGGGGGAGGGGTTCTATTTTATTTTAAAAATTCTTGTATGGTACATGAAGTAGAAAAAGGGTTTTTTAATGACATTGTTGATTATGTAACTATAAAATTAATGTTAGGTAAACAGGGGGTAAAGCATATTTACCTTACTTGCTTTTACTGCCCACCAAAAAGCATAGACAGGGAGTTGACTTGTTTTCAGTTTTTGACAGCAAAACACAATAAACGTAGAGAACATATTATGCTAGGGGATCAGAACTCTGATTGATTAAAAAGGAAAACAACAGGGAATGAGGCGAAACTGCAGGCGATGGGTTTGCCTCAGCTAATTGATCAACTAACTAATTTTAATTACAAATCAGGGCATCACACTGCTATTGATTGGTTGGTGACAAACCGACCGAGTAATATTTCTTATTGAGAGGTTCCGTCTGATGCAATTTCAGATCACTGTTCGTTAGTCTGCGTTAGGAACTATGGTAAGGTACGTATTCCGCCAAAGATCATAGAAACAAGAAGCAGTAGTAGGATGGATGCACAAGGTTTTAAAAAGGAAATGGAAAACCTAAATAGCAGTGAAATGCTACACTGTCAAGATCCTAACAAGGTAGCAGAGTGGCTTACTCAAACTTTGCTTAAAGCATTTAAAACTCATACACCACTCACAAAACAGAGGATTAAGGGTAGTTATTCACCTTGGGTAACCGGGGATTTAAGGTCTTTAATGAAGGGGAGAGATAGGGCAAGGAAAAAATATATACAATTTATGGATTTCCCTCACTTAAATGAATACAAACAACTGAGAAATAAAGTAAAGAAGGAGATCAAGGAAGCAAAATCACATTATTATAGGCACCAACGATTGGGAAGTTTGAAAAACCCAAGAACGTTTTGGTCTTCCTGTAGAGATTTTTGTAGCCCCAAGGATAGGCAGGTAACAAACTGTTTAATGGAAGGGGATACTTTGCGTACAGGACAGAAGGAAATTGCTAATTATTTTAACAATTTTCTGATTAGTCAGGCTGGGTTAACTGATAAAGGGTATAGTGGAGATCAGTGTAGAAGTACACAGTGTCCCATTAGTTATAAAAATGTTGCAGGAAGTCTCTCATTTAGCCCTGTCTTTGAACAAGATGTTGTATCAATGCTGGGGTCCTTAGAAGGAAATAAAGGTAGAGGTCCAGACTCATTGTATCCTCGGATGCTATGTTCAGTGGTTGAAGAAACTGCAAAACCTCTTACTCATTTGTTGAACCCGTCCTTAGAAATGGGGTTGGTACCATTGATTCGAAAGGAATCTGTAGTTCCCATTTACAAGTCAGGTGAGACGAATAATGTGGCAAATTATAGGCCCATATCAATACTGTCCATATTGCGGAAACTTTTAGAGAAATGTGTATATGGGCAGTTAGTCACATATCTGAATGGGAATGGAATTTTGGTCGAACAGCAACATGGATTTAGAAAGGGTTTTAGCACAACGACTGCTCTGGTAGGGTTAACAAGCACTGTGCTCGATGCTTGTGACAGAGGTCTGTTGACTGGTGCGGTGTTCATTGACCTAACCAGAGCATTCAACATGGTAGATTACAACATACTACTAATGAAATTGAAACTCCGTGGTATGACAGAAGATAGTTTTGGGATGGTTTAGAAGTTATCTGAGCTCTAGAAAGCAGAGAGTAAGAATAGGAGATGTCCTCCCTGAATCTGGGCTTGTAAAGACGGGGGTTCCCCAGGGTTTAGTATTGGGGCCCCTACTTTTTTCTTTGTTTGTAAACGACTTGTCGAAAGAATTTTGTAAATCAGACTGTATCCTGTATGCCAATGACACAGTCTTCCTCACCTCGGGTCACTCTGCAACTGAAATCAAAACCATTTTACAGGAAGAATATCTAAGGCTAACAGATTGGTTATCTATGAACAAATTAATATTGAATGAAAAGAAAACTAAAGTTATGATGTTTGAGACAGCGCAGACTGCCCCTAGGTGGGGCAGATTTGTGTATTAAAAGTAAAAAAGGAGAACAAATATCAAAAGTAGAAAGTTTTAAGTATTTAGGCATGCGCTTGGTTCCTACACTGTGCTTCAAAGGGCATTTAGAAACAACTGGTAAATAAATCCACCAAAATTAGTTTTTTTATATAAGAATGTAAGTTTGCTAATGGACGATGCTAGAATGATTATAGCTAGACAGGTTCTGTTGCCCATATTGGAGTATAGAACACCACTGTATGTAAACCACGGAAGCCTTTTTATGACAAAGTATAGAGTAATATTGAACAACATATGTAGATCTGGGTTAAGAGTTTATGTTAGAACACTTCATTGTTCTCTGTACAATAGGATGCAAATTCTTTCACCAGAGTATGAAGCAGCTGTATTGGCATATATGGTTTGGTACAATAAATCTCCCAGTAGTTTATTCGGTAAATTTAACAAATTTTCTGGTTTACACTCAACAAGGCGAAGTGAAGTAGTCTGATCCTTCCCTGGTTCCCTGAAACTATCTGTGGCGAAGGCTCCTTTACTTGGTATGGGCCTGTGTTATTAAACAAGTTATTCAGGGAAACTCAATCAGCTAAAAGCACTAAGCACTTAAAAAAAATGCCTTCATCTTATTAAGATTCTTTGAATCACTGTTGTTGCAATACTAACTGATCTGTGTTATTTTTTATCATATGTGTAAAGTGTTGTAAAGAGTATTGTTTATTGTAATTGTTATTGCATTTGTGATGCTTTCTATGTCAGGCATGACTGAAAAAGGGCTGTGCCCAGTCATTTTACCTGGTTAAAATAAAACAAAAAAACAAAGCATAGCTGGCTCTGTGTGTGGCTGTTTGCTGTCTTGTGTGTGGTATTGTTTCCATGATACTGCACTTCTGAGTTACTGTCTCTGAGGGACTGTGCAACATACCTGTGTGCTGTAATTGTTTCCATACTGCCTATGTAACTAGTGTAGGTGTATGGGACCACTGTCATAGCAGATGTCTCCGTTGCCCTGTACAACGCAGGACCCACTGTGGATCTTGGAGCCATGTACTTGCCATAACACCAAGGGTGTGTGATACCACAGTGACATGTAATCACTGTCCATCTATGGGTGCTGTGTCAGGTTGGAAGAATATGTCGTGACATGGGGTCTGCATGTAGCCAGGGTGATTGGAATACTGGACAACACATTCACAGAGGCCACTGTCTGTTCTGTATACACTGTCTGTGTTATGTAGCATGGGTACCAGTATACAAACACCATGTAATGCAATGTATACTATTATACTGGAGTGGGTGTGCCACTCTAGGTAATGCTACTGTGCTGGGCTATAACTATGGTACAATGTCCACCTCTACTGATGTACAGGTATGCTTCCTGTACCCTGTTATATGTGACCTGGGGTTACATGCATCCTACTATGTAATATGAGGTGTACATAGCATGTGGCTGAAATGTATGTGTATGTTGGGCAGGGGTGATGAGGAAGGCTGGGTAGGGGCTCTACATGGGCCTTGAGTACACCGTGCTAGGCCATCGCTACAACACTTGTATGTAGCATTGCGGCTGTGCCTAGGTCATGGTGCACCTGTTTGTGTGGTGTGCTACAGTCATGTACAATGGTAAAATGTGGCCCTTCACAGTCCTATCCATCCCCACCCTGCACATGTGGCTGCTGTTGCACAATACTGGTACATAGGCATGTGTACTGTTTATGGTCTATGGTAATGAACTATGTGTTCCACTACATTCTTTTGATCATGTCTCCTTTGTATTCCTCCACAGACACCAGGGCTCATCAGGGCCAAGCCAACACTGGACAGCCAGAGAGGAGCCGCCAGGACCAGCGGCGATGGGAGCTAATGGCTGACTGTGATACCATGGATCAGGAAAGTTCATGGACATGCATCCGTGTAAGTACCCTGCATTGTGTGTTTTGCAGTCTAGGTTACATGTCTACACTACGCTGCATGCTTCTGCTGTTGGAAGGGATACCCATGTGCATCTCACCAGGTTGCACACATTCCTGTGGGGGCAGCTCCCATGCGGTTGTTGTAGGGGACACTCACCTGCCCCTTGGGCATTGTCCCACCACTGACACTGTTGTGTGTCTGAGGCTGTGCAGTCTACTCTTCTGCTCATCATTGCAACAGACATGCTGCCCTGTATGTGTGTACTGTGCCTTGATATGCATTACACTGTGTGGTGACATGTCCTCAGGGCTGCAGACTTGGCACACCAAGGCATTGGCACTAATGCTTACAGACCCAAGTGGTACATCTGTCATTGCTAGTCAGGTCTGTTGTGCCACATTAGCTGGACCAGGTATGTGTATCTGTCTGGCAGAGGTAGGCAGGGGCCATTGTTGTTCCAGTACAGCCCTATGTCTTGCCATGTGTGACTTACAGTGCCCATGGTAGTCTGCCTGAATTAGTACTATCTCCAGTGCTCTGTGCACTGTGTGTCACACCACCGCATCTCACCAGAGATGGCCTTATGTGGCATGGGTTCAAGTCGGGGAAGGGTCATTGATGGACATTGAATGTACCTTACCATATTTGTTAGACGTTTTGATATATAGTCGGTAGTGTCTAACTAACACTGTTAACCAGAGTGTAATCATTCTACAGTACACGGGTGGAGCCATGCGTGCATTACAACACAACTGAGTCATCACACGGCTGATATCCTGCACTGGCTCTGTGTGCAACGGCCTCTTGAGGGCCTGGTCTTGATTATGAGCCTCATTTGTTTTTGTTACACCCCTTTATAAAGGGGCACTGGGTCAGACTAGTGCCAACAACAATAGCGCCAACAATAGCGAGGAAAAAATAGCTCCATTTTTGGTTTTGCTGGGAGCTATATGCCCCACACCACCCAGACTGAAGGATTCTCACTCCAGGGGGAGCAAATCGTGGGGAAAGTTATTTGTGGGGCTGTGGAATACTGTTTCCATGGCTCCATGTGAAAAATAAGTCCCAACATGTGTAAAATGTTTGGAGACCAGGATTTGAACCCTGGTCTCCACTGCTGCTAGTTGAGCTGCTCTAAACACCAGCCCTCCACACCACAGGAGCAGCTTGGCTAGCCTCCTGGATTCCATGCCCTAGTGTTGTACCAGCACCATGGACAGTGACCAGGGGAGCACTTACTGAAAGTGCTGTATATCCGCTCTCGCTGTATGTGTTTGCGCTACACGAACTAGCACTCTGTAGACTGGTACTATTCGTGTAGCACTAATCTAACCAGGTACCTTATAGGGGTGGTTGACCTATATGTTCTGGTTTCCTGCTTTTTACAACCACTTACCCTATCTGTTTTTGTCATCCTCCCCTTTCTACAGGTTAGTGCCCCATTTGTTTTTGTTATCTCTGCTTTATTCAGGTGATTGCACCATTTGCTTTGATCCCCCGCATTTACAGGTGGTTGCCCAATCTGTTTTTGTTATCACCTTTTTACAGGTGATTGCCCCATTTGTTTTTAACCCCTCTTTATTCAGGTGGTTTCCCCATTTGTTTTGATCCCCCCATTTACAGGTAGTTGCCTCATCTGTTTTTGTTATCCCCTCCTTTTACAGGTGACTGCTCCATTTGTTTTGTTATCCCCCCTTACTGAGGTGGTTGCACCATTTGTTTTGGTCCCCCCCTCCCATTTACAGGTTGTTGCCCCATCTGTTTTTGTTATCCACCTTTTTACAGGTGTTTGCCCCATTTGTTTTTGTTACCCCGCCTTTATGCAGGTGGTTTCTCCATTTGTTTTCATCCCCCCCTTTTTACAGGTGATTGTCCCATCTGTTTTTGTTACCCCCCATATACATGCAGTTGCCCAATTTGTTTTGTTCCCCCCTTCATATGGGTGGCTGCCCCATTTGTTTTTGTTTCCCCCCTTACAAGGATGGTTGTCCCATTTGTTCCCCCTTTTCCAAGCAGTTTTCCCATTTGTTTTCCCCCTTTATTAGGGTGGCTGCCCCAACTGTTTATGTTATCCCCCCTTGGTAAAGGTGGGTACATTTTTTTGTTTGATTTTTAATGGCGGGTGCCTTTGTTTTGTTTTTAAATATACATCACAGGCAACTGCATTTTTGTTTTGTTTGGATTGTAACCAGTGGGTGCCTTTTCTTTCATTTTTGTTTTGGTTGTTTTTTATGGGCCATTGCCCATGTTTTTATTCTTTAATAAAAACTTGTGATAAATTTGCTGCTGTGTTGTGCATCTTTCATTGGTTCCTTCCTCTCACACCCACAGCCTTCCCCCTGGCACTGCAGCACTATATTTAGTGCTGCGTGTACCCCCTAGGTGGCGCTATCCCAAGGGCTATTACCCCTGCCTGCACGGCTAGAAGCAGGTTAAGGGGCATGAGTTCTGAAACGGGTGCCTCCACCCAGAGGTCAGGGTTGGTAGTGGTCAAACTAACCTGGGCACAGCCCTCTGGGACACTGTAACCCCCCTCTTTCCCTTCTAGTGGCCTGAGCAATATATGATAATCACTTTCGTGGTACCCCTTGTACACCATACCAGTACCCACGCTGTTTGCACTTACCACCAGGGCTGGTTCCTCTGGCTTGACCCTGGGGACCCCCTGTAAAACAAAGTTATGCACAGTAAATAGCAACAGTACAGTGCTCTTGGCACAAACTGGAACCACAGTCAGGTTAAATGCAGCAAAAACGTCAGATATGATTTATTCAGGGGTCTTGAACAAGGAAGGGGAGTAAATCAGGTAGATTGGCTTAAAGGCTATATTAATCAAACAGTTATGCTTGCGCTTTAAGTCCCCACACAGCCACATACTCTGGGTACCCAGGTAGGAAAATGGTGGGCTAGCCAAGAATGTTGCAACTGGTTGGGGCCCTGTGATGGAAGAAGGGCAACATGCATAACACACACTACTTGTAATCTGGAGCCAGAGGGCTCAGTTCATGAAAGAAAAAGCAACAAGACAATCAGATGACAATACTTTAGATTTAGCTGTTGTTGCAGGAAGCTACCCTGATGTTTACTCATGATACCCAATACTGGACACAGGCAGGATGAAATCAAGACTGCAGGTTGTTGAGCTGGAGTGCCTGGAGAAGCGGGGCCTACACGAATCATTGAGGCATCATTTCTGTTCAAGCGTTGAGTAGGGGGCTGATCCCCAGGCAGGTCTCTCGTCTTTGGCTTTTTCTGTGCAGCGGGTAGTCGGGCTGGGCCAGTGTGGCAAGGCCCAGGCCCAATGGAGATGATTTTGGATTCAGTCTGTGGGGCTGGATGCGGCTTCCAGCAAGCAGAATACAGTTCAAACTACAGTGGGGAACCAAATCGTGACCCACTAGCAGCACACAGCACATTTATAGGTTTCATAGGTTTCACAGGTTTTTTCAAGCTAGAGAACAATAGTCCATAATGCTTGCCTATAAATTTTGGCTATAATTACATATATTTATCTTTATCTGACATCACCAGATCCAAGTTATTTTTGAATGTATCCATATTTGCACTTTCTACTACAACAGTAGGAAGATTATTCCATATTGGGATTGATCTTACACTGAACCAGTTTTTCCTCCTTAATGAATTCCATTTTTTAGTCAGTAACTGTTTGTTATGTCTACAACTACTAAGTCTGAATTTGGATTTGAATAAACCTATTCCCTCAGTAAGTGCAGAATCTTGTAGTAGGCCGTAAATGAGGTACAGATCTCCCCTAAGCCTTCTGTATTTTAAAGTATACAGTTTCAAATCCTTCAGCCTGTTTTCATAGTTTTTCCCTTTCATTCCTATTATTGCCCTACTAAATCATCTCTGTACTCTTTCCATTTTGTTAATGTCTTCCTTTATGTATGGAGACCACACTTGCACACAATACTCAAGATGAGGTCTCACCAGCGCATTATACAATGGCAACATAACTTCCTCTGTCCTGCTTGCCACAAGTCTAAATATACAATTTAGATTCTGGTTTGCCTTTTTAACTTGTTTATTACAATGCAATTTAAATTTCAAATCAGGGGTAATGATAAGCCCAAGGTCCCTTTCTTCTATAGTCTGGTGCAGTGTTTGATTCACCAATTTGTATGTAAAATGTGGGTTATGTTTTCCCAAATGCATCACCTTACATTTGTCACTATTTAATATTAATTTCTTCTCATGGGCCCATTTTGTAACTTCATCAAGAAAGTTTTGTAGGAGAATGTTTTCATCGCTGTTGTTGATAATAGAGCCTATACGGCAATCATCCACAAACTTAAGCAGCCAGATGTTATTTTTGTTTGATTCTAAGGAAGAAATATAGATATTAAATTAACATGGACCCAGCACTGACCCCTGGGGAACGACACTAGTCACATTTGCCCATTCTGATAGTTCACCATTTATGGCTACTCTCTGCTTCCTATTCCTAAGCCACTTTATGATCCAATTTACAATGTTTGAATTCAGTTTAGCTTCTCTTAGGGCATTGATAAGTTCCAAATGCGGGATTTTATCAAATGCTTTAGCAAAATCTATGAACACTAAGTCTACCGAATTGCCTTTATCAATTTCTTCAGTAACTTTATTATAAAAGGTCAATAGGTTAGTTAGACATGATCTTGATTTGGTGAAACCATGTTGGTAATTATCAGTAAGTTTACTATGGTTTAAATGTTCCAAAATAATTTCCTTAACAAACTGTTCAAGGAGTTTCCCGATTAGTGATGTGAGACTTATGGGTCTAAAATTTTCTGGCTTGTTGGTAGACCCTTTGTTATGTATAGGTACAACTGTTGCTACTCTCCAATAATTTGGGACTTCTCCGCTATCTAATGAATGTTGGAATATATTAGTCAGGGGTAGATAAATCTCATTAGCAAGTTCCCTTAGTACCCTTGGATGAATGTCGTCTGGACCAGGGGATTAGTTGATATTTATTTTATTAAGTTTATTTAAAACATCTTTAGGCTGAATTAAAAATCTGCTAGGTATGGAGCCCTCCAGTTCTTTTATTTCACCTTGGGAAGTAATATTGAAAACTGAAGAAAAACATTGATTCTGAATATCTGCTGTTTCATGTTTATCTGCTACACAACCAGATTGCATAGTAAATGGGCCTATAGTCTTTTGAATTACCTTTGGTTTTGTTTATATATGAAAAGAAGGATTTCTTATTGTCCTTCACCCTCGATGCTAATTTTAGTTCAAATAGTTTTTTTTCTAGTCTTATTTTAGTTTTCATTGTTTTTAATAAATCTCTATATTTCAAATTGAGATGTGTGAAACATTTTTGTATTTGTTTGTATAGTTTGTTTTTTTTATTAATTAAGGTTTTTATTTTAGAAGACATCCATCCAGGTGTAGGTTTGTGATTAGATTCATATTTGCTTTTAGTAGGAATATTTGTTTTAATAAGGTCCTTCAATTTGTTAACCAATAACTGCCATTTAGCCTCTACTGATAGGTTTGTAAATAAAACCTACCAATCCCAGCATCTTATAATATTTTTCATATATACAAAGTTAACTTTGGTGAAATTTAAGATTCTAGTTATACCAGTAGCTAGCATGGGTTTACTATTTGTAATTTGAAATTGAACATTAGTATCGTTGCTGTTACCTAATGGTGCTTTAACATCAATTTGGGTTACACAACAGGCAATATTTGTTAGTATAAGATCCAATATTCTATTGCCCCAGTATTATTTTGGACCAGTTGTTCCAAACCTATTTAGTTGAATAACTACACATAACATCTATCAATTTTATCTATTGCGGATACGTGGTCCCAATTTGCACTGTTTAAGTTGAAATCTCCCATAATTACATAGTTTTTTGATGGGTCAAGGTTTTTAAGATAATGTTATAATTTTCCATCATTATCAGGATTCATGGAAGGAGGTCTGTATACTAGACCCAGAATAAATGATGGGCCTATCTGGGTTTTTATTCTAATCCATAGAGTTTCAAGATCAGTACCATCTATGATTTCTTCACTATCAATTGATTGATGGACATATATAGCTACCCCTCCACCTTTTCTGTACTCTCTATTTTTAAAATATAAATTATATCCCTGGATACTTTTATCCCAGGAATCGCTATCATCCCACCAAGTTTCAGTAATAAGGGCAATACGAATGTCATTCATCCCAAGGTACAATTTGAACTCATCAAATTTGTTTGTTAGACTACATGCATTTAGAAGGACCCCATTCCAACCATAATCTTTTGTTTTATCGCAGTTTTGTAGATAATTTCCTATATCAGGGGTAAAGCATTGCGCTTCACCCCCCTCACCCAGTTTAAATGAAATGCTATTACCCTGTTAATTTTGTTAGCCAGCATCCTAGCACCAATCTGGCTAAGGTGAAGACCATCACTTTTATAACATTTTATATTTTTAAAAGTCTGAGTATTGTCCATAAATCCTATGTTCTCATCATATAAAATTGTCTTAACCAAGAATTTAATTGTTTAGCTTGTTCGTTTCTGTATGTCTGATTTCCTAGTAATGGTAAAATGCCAGACACAATGATGTCACCCCCTCTTTCTTTGATCCTTAAAACAATTTTTTAATAGTTTTCCTGAATATCTGTCAAGGCCTATTTAGATAAGTCATTTACTCCAACATGTATGATAACTAATGGTTTGTGTGTGTTTTCAAGTAGTCCATCTAGTAGTCTGTCTATATCTCGAGTTTTTACTCCTGATAATGCACTTACAGTTGTGTGTGCCTTTCTCCCTTCACATACAATAGTATCAATTCCTTTCAGTATCGAATCTCCTATTACTACATCTCTTTCTGTAGTCATTTTTTTGCATGCTTCAGTTGGAAGTGATACAATATTGGCTGTAACACAGTCCCTAAAGGTCTGATTTTTTAGAGGTTCAATGTTTTCATCTGCCAATACTTCAAATTTATTATATAAACTAATAGGTTGTATATAAGTTTTAAAAACTTCACATGGAGTGGATGTATTAGGTTTTTGAACTTTGTGGGCATGGGGGGGATTTTTATTTAAGGTCTTCTTATAGGTATCATTTTCTTTTGAATTTACTTCTGTATCATTCTGATTGATAATTTGCTGATGAGGTGTTTGGGCTTGGGGGGGATGTGTTTCTGGGGGTTTCTTTATTATGCATTTCAAAGTGCCTAATACTTGCTTCCTTGACTGCAACATCAATGAATTGTTCCAGGAGCGTTATTTCTTTGTGTGTTTCCAACTTTTCTTTTAGATTACAAATTTTCTCTTACATGTAAAGAAATTCTAATGCAGCTTCCAGCAAGCAGAACACAATTCAAACCACAGCGGGGAACCAAATCACGACCCACTATAAGCACACAACACATTCACATGTAAGGAAATTCCACTGTACCAGGCAAAAGGCTCTCCAGTTGCAATTACAGAGTCTCTGCACAATCCAGGAGTTCAGAGGTGGCTGGAAGTCCAGACAGGCCGATCGCATTTAACAAATCTTCTGTCTTCTTCAGGTAGGAGTCTGGTCACAATTCAGTGGCTCACTTCACTCTCCAAGTTCGGATTCAGTCCGAAAAAGGCACAAGTTCCTTTCCGGGACAGCAAGCAAGCAAGCAGGCATGCAGGCCACAACATGGGCCTTTCCACAGTTCTCCCATGTGAATCTACACCGGGGCTGCTGCTTGAATCATTCAAGCTGTTATCTCTTCACTTCCCAACTCAGAACTGAAACTAGCTACAAGCAGCTTGGGAATTTCCCCAAGATCCAAAAGGTTTGGTTGGCTGATGCTCCCCTTCAGATTATTTTAGGCACCAAAATGCAAAAATTACAATTCCTACAAGTTTTGACCTCACCAAGCCCCTGTAGGCAGGCTCCATTTTACAGCTCCAACAGTACTGATTGGCCCATTCTGACAGTCCTGGGCCAAGTTAGCGGAGATAAACAGAACAGTCATTGCTGCAAAGAAGGCAGGTTAGAACAAACTGCAATATTATTACTACTCTAACAAATGATCAGCAAACAAACACATCTTCTAACAGAGCTCCCTTTTAGAATAATTAAGACTGCAATTGAGGTAGCTCTTAAAGAGACAGTACACGGAGGCTATACAGGCACTCTCTGGCAATACATTTAATCTGCTAAAATAAAGAACACCAGCCTGGCAGTGAGCATTTAGACAAGCTCAAGGAAGACTTTTCGGGAACCCCCATTTGTAGGGGGGGTTACATGTTCATGTACCTTGCACTGTGCCAGAGCTATGTTGTACTGCGTCAACATATGCATTTCTGCTGCACGTGTAAACTGAGCTGATTCCCAATATCAAAGGTGTTAGTGCTGGAGCAATTCATCTAACTATCCCATTGGCAGTGCACTGGCACTAGTGCAAATGCAAATTCAGCACAGGCACTGCTAGCTTAATATGGAGCCCTCAGTTTCTTAACCAGTCTCATGCGAGGGACTGAGTCAAAGGCTTTACTGAAGTCCAAATACAGTATGTCCACTGCCCCTCCTTTGTCAGCTGCCCTAGTCACTCAGTCAAAGAACTCTGTCTGGTTCATCTGGCATGACCTTCCTTTTGTGACCCCATGCTGCTTGTCATCCTGCAACATTTTTAACTCGAGAAAGTCTCCCAGTCCTTCTCTTAGTATGGCTTCTATCAGCTTCCCTAACTATAGATGTCAGGCTGCCTGGCCTGTAGTTTCCCATTTCATTCTTCCTACAAGTTTTGTGGAAGGGAACCACACTGGCCATCCCCAATCCCTGGGGATCTCCCCATTTTTATTGAGCAGTTGAAAATTTCAGTCAACAGCGTTGCTAACAACCCTGCTATTTCCTTAAGCATCCTTGGATGCATCCCATCCAGCCCCATTGATTTATCAACCCTTAGCCTTCCGCCCCTTCATTACCATTTTCTCAGTGATGTGCAAGAAAGCCTTGTCTCCCAGCATTGCCCCTTCGCTATGCTCAGCTCTGCTTCGGGCTTTGCTCTTTTGACCATCCTGCTGGTCTCTTTGGTTGCCTTTAGGAACTCCTCTCTGTACTCCTCCTTTTGGCTACCCTTTACTTTTTAAATGCTCTTCTTTTCTCTTACTGCTTCCTTCACCTCTGGTGTGAACAACAGTGGCCTTCTCATCTTTTTCCTCTTGCCTATCCTCTCAATACTACATGCCACAGCTTCTACAACCTGTGACTTGCATACCTCCCACTTGCTCAACATTCCCTCAATCCCTGATGTTTCTTTAATGCTAACCCTCAACATCTCTCTCATTCTATTAAAATCTGCCTTCCTGATATTTCAGACCTTAGCTTAGCCCCTCCACTTGTTGGCTTTCAATTGGACCTCCATACACATTGTGTTCTGGTCAGTTGATCAAGTGGTTTCTGGACTGCTACATTGGGTCCTCATTCACTGCTTGTGAGTACTGGGTCTAGCAATGCTCCTTCCCTTGTAAGAACTTGAATGACTTGTTTAAAGAAAGCCATCTGACATGCTTCCAATAAGAGCTGATTCCCTGCTCTTCCATGAGTGGGACCACCAGGTCCGTGTCTGGCATACTTAGCCACCACCAGCTGAGAAGCACTAAGACCAGGGTCATGAAGGGTGAGTTGTTCCAGCTTACTCTTCCTCCTCCCCCACGAATGCCATGTCCCTCCACAGGAGCCGTTGCTTCCCGGCAGCCTCAAGCCCTCCAGGACTCTTCACCAATCAGGTGGCAGGGGGCAGAATTGAATCAAAAAGGTGCACTTTCTTAATTTTAAAATTTTCTGCACTGTTCCTGACTTTAACTAAAGCCTCCATCAGCTAAGAAGCACTAGAACCAGGGTCACAAGGGGTGAGTTAATCCAGCTTACTCTCCTCCCCAACAAATGCCACATCACTCCATAAGAGCCATCGCTCCCCTGCAGCATCATGCCCTCCAGGACTTTCCACCAATCGGGCAGAAGGGGGTGGAGTTGAATTGAAGTGGCATGCTTTCTGAATTTTAAATCTTTTGGCACTTTTCCTGACTTTCACTAAAGCTGCCACTAGCTGAGAAGCACCAGAACCAGGGTCACAAGGGGTGAGTTTTTCCAGCTTACTCTCCCCCCCCCACCATGGATGTCATATCCCTCCACTGGAGCCGTTGTTCCTCTGCAGCCTCAAGTCCTCCAGGACACTCCACCAGTTGGTTGAAAGGGGGCAGAGTTGAACTTAAAAAGGTGAGTTTTCTGAATTTTAGATCTTTCAGTGCTGAGAAGCACTAGGACCAGGGTCATGAGGGGTGAGCTGTCCCAGCTTACTCCCACCCCCACCACAGACACCTCATCCCTCCACAGGAGCTACTGCTTCTCTGCAGCCTCAAGCTCTCTAGGATACTCCACAAATCAGATGGAAGGGGGTGGAGTTGAACCATCCCTATTTCTGCTGTTCTAATTAAGTGGTCATCCACGCTGTAATCCAGAGCGCTAAGGACTGCAGTGTAAAAGACATCAATTGGGTGGAGTCTGCCTGGTGTCAGTCGTGAGTCAGCCATCGACAAGCCACACTGCCCTCCACTTCTCCCATTCCACAAGACTCCCCTGGTCTCCACCACTGACTTTAAAGTTCTTACACTACCTAACCACTAGACTTAATAGCAAAGAGGCTTACCAGACAGCAATGGTTTCTGCCTGCTACCTTGTTAATTCTTCAGGTATCCTAGCTACATCCCATCTGGGTATGGCCCTCTTTCCAGTTTGCTTCTATTTTTGTTGTATTACACAGTTAGTCAGCTTCTTTCACCATTTGAATGTCTGTTGCTTTTGTTTGTTGATAATACTCATTTTACCTAGTGTTACCTATCTGGATACAGCCATATTTTCTAGTTTCCTGTCAAAATATTTTGCTTGCAAGGTTTTGTTAATTGTTTTTACCACAGATTGCCTGTTAAACTTTCCAATTGCTAACATCCAGGTATTCTACTTATATCCTAACTGGGTTTAGCCTATTTCTAGTTACCTTACAAAAATGTTTGCATTGTCTGTTTTGTTTTTTTTTTACTTGCCTTCACCTGTGAATGCCTGTTGATTTAACTATTGCTAATATTTAGGAGTGACCTAGTAATATCCTATCTGGGTCAAGCTTTATTCCTTTTTTCTTACAAATTTTACTTGCCTAGTTCAGAGTTTCAGTTGTATCTGACAATTATATTCCCTGCCTGCCTCCTCTGCCTTCTCCCCCCCCGTCCTACCACTTACTCCTCCCTCTCCACCCCCTTCTAGGTAAGTCAAGTTTTATTTTTCAGGCGCCTAATCATAGCAGCCCTGGGCACCATACATAAAAATACAAACTATTCATTAAAGATAAAACATATACTTAAATAGAACACTAATAAATTAACCAACCCATATAAAACACAATACAAAATAACAGCAGTCATTAACAAGGCTATTTCACAAATATATACTAATAGACAGTGTCTGAGAAGGCCTGACTGAACAGGAGGGTCTTGAGGTGGTCCTTGAACACTCCAACTGAAGGGGGCTTCCCTTACAGATGGAGGCAGTGAATTCCACAAGATGGGGCTGGCGACACTAAATGCTCTGTTCCTGGCAGTTTTTAGCCTCATCCTGGGAATCGCAAGGAGGCCCCTAGAGGAAGAGCAGAGGGAACGGACCAAGGAAGCAGGTGTCAGAAGGTCTGACAAGTATCCATGGCCCAGCTCATGTAGGGCCTTAAAGGTGAGCAAGCCCACCTTGAAGAGGATCCTCCATCTGACCGGCAGCCAGTGCAGTTTATGCAGCACCAGAATGAGAAATTGTTTAACCAGGAAAGACACACCAAGCTGAAGCTTGTTTCCAGGTGCGACCTGGAAGCACACAGAAGTTAAATGACTTGCTCCAGGGTCACACAGTATGCAAGTGAGGGCTGATGGGATTCAAACCCAGGTCTCCGGGTTTGCAGCTCAGTGCCCTTAACCACTACACTATACTACCTCCTCATGATGTGATGTGTCAGTATTTAGACTGCACCATCAGCAACCTGGCAGCTGTGTTCTACACTAGCTGCAGCCTGTGGAGGTTACCTCCCAAGACACTGAAGTAGAGCACATTACAGTAATAAAGCCTGGATGTTACGAAGGCATGTACCAAGATGGGGAGGTCCATGAGCGGAACTAGAGAACTGATCCTGGTGATATTCCTAAGATGGTAAAAGCTGGCCCAGACAACGGATGACACCTGAGTTTCAAATGTCAATCCACTGCCAAAGGTCACACCAAGATCGTGCACCCTAGAGAAGGCCTTTAATGGCACAGAACCCAAAAATAACCCTGTTGCTGCACCAGAGGTGATCCTATTACACCCTCTGTTCGACTCCACCACCAGAACCTCTGTCTTACAGGGTTTCAGTTGCAACCAGCTGGAGGCCATCCAGTCATTGCTCTCAGCAAAGCAGCTGTTCAGCACTTCCATTGCACTGGATGTCCATGGGGCAAAGGAAAGATACCCCACCCTATTCACTTCCTCCCCCTCCACCCCCAATCTCCTACCCTCCTATTTTGCCCACCTCCCTCACCATTCACCCTGGTCTCCTTTCCTCCCCCTTCCTGAACCTGAAGTTCCCCTACCATTCTGTCCTGTCCATTCCCTGTCCTTCCCCCCCTTTCCCTCTCCTCCCCAGCCTAGGGGACATAAGTCCAACTCCATCCTCATCTTCTTATCCTGTTCTTTCTCCTGTATAGTGATGTGGAACCTAATCCTGGTCCCTCACCTCCTCCACTCCCCTCCTCATCTCTTGCAGGCCTTAGCATTTTTCACCTCAGTGCTAGGAGCCCCGTCCCTAAAATGAATCTACTTAATGTCTGAGTTTTTCAACACTCTCTTGACCTCCTCTGTATCTCTGAATCCTGGCTGTCCTCCTGAATTCCTGATTCTAGCCTGGCCCTCCCTGACTACCTCCTCTACAAGCAGGACTATGGCAAACATGGTAGGGGTGTTCCCTCTATGTCTGCCAGAGCCTGTTCTATGCTATCACTCTCAGAGAGGCTGTACCCTCCTCCCATGAGTTTTTCCTCATTAAAAACTTTCCTTTCCCTCCACCCTACTCATCTTCATTGGGGTTTGTTATTCCTCACCTAAAATCTCCCCCTCCTCACTGGTCAACTCACTTTCTGCCATTACTTCACACTCCTCCTCTAGTGAACTCATCCTCATTGGGGACTTCAATTTTAATTGCCTTTCCCCTGCTTCCAGACAAGCCTCTCTCAGGATTGAGTTCCCAAATCTCTCACAACCTATTACTGAACCCACCCAGTTTAATCCACACTCCTCTAACCATACCCTCCAGGAGCAGGGTCTTTCCTCAACCCCCCACTGTATCATTGCAGTGGGCATTTTGCTGGATGTACAAAACTAAAGTTCAGCACTCACCACCTATATAGAGACACAGGCTTTTGACAAGCGAAAGATTTTATTTCAGGCACTGAAAACAGAACACACCTTGATGGGTTTCGAGTGCCTCTACTTATCAAATGCCTTTGATAAAGCAGGGTACTTGAAATTCATCAAGGCATGTTCCGGTTCTGACACCTGAATAAAATCTTTTTCACTTTTCAAAGGAAAGCCTGCGTCTCTTTTATATAGGTAGTGAGTGCTGGATTCCTTGGTTTTGTACATTTATTGATTCATCTGAGGTACCACCTCCCAGGGTGAGACCTCTTCAGTACTGTTTAAAATGTTGCTGGATGTCTTTAGCAAATACTGCATGACATGTTGTTTCAGGAAAGTTCATCGCCCCCCTCCTCCCCAAGGATATCTGGTCCAGGTTCCTCCAGTCACTTAGCAAAAATTCTCTACCAAGTGACCTGGCTGCAAATGATGGGTCCCAAATCTTCCCTGCCCCTGACGTGGATATGGCCCTCTCACTGTTCCATTCAAAATGTACTTCCATATAGGAAAAGCACGTCCCATCAGAAAGTCCTGGGTTAAGTCTTCCCACCACTGTTGGATCACATTCAACCTCATTGATACTGTATTTATTTATTTAATTTATTTAAAATGTTTTACCAGGAAAGGCATACTGAGCAAAAGTTTGTTTCCCGATGTGTTCTGGAAGAGAGGGGGTAGGGATAAAGGTTAGGTATACAAACAGATCAAGCATCACAAGCGGTATAAACTTATACAATGTAGTAATAAAATATTTACAGAGGGTATAAAGTTTGATATACAGTGTACATTGGAAGACAAGGAGAATACTGAGTCAGATACAGGCAAAGCTATAAACAGTGCAAAATAAAATAGAGATCAAAGCAACAAAACATATATTATCACAAACAACATTATCTGTATGTGCAAGTCCCGTGATCATGCCTGGGCCCGGTACAAATGATACCACTCCCTGTCTGACCTCCTTTCTTACAGGGTGCATAGAAACGCTTGCACAAAGGCCATCCACACCACCAATTTTGGGCCAAATCATGCCATTTCAAGTTTTGCCCAGCCCGGCTCATAATTGGCCCATTGGGCCAAATTTGCCAACTCGCACATCCCTAAAAAATCCCTATTCTCTTTACCTGCTTATCAGGGAACTTTCTCCTTCTTGCCCTGACAGAGAGATAATTGAGTCTCTGTCTTCTGTCTCAGCAGGAGTAGTACCTGTTAGGATTAAGCAAACAGATACTTTATTAAAAGAAGGGGATCTCATTTAAGTAAAACAAAAAGTGTTTTTTTCTGAGGAAGGGGGCAGTATCACCTTAATTTACTGAGAGCAGAGAGTGAATCTAATTGGGGGTGTGGCTTAGCAGCTTAGGTGTACAAAAGCAGCTGTCTCCAATTACAGCTTCCGTCTGTTTCTAGCAGAAGAGAACTGGTTGCAGAGCAAGAAACAGAAGTCCAGAACTACAGAGTTTTTACTAGATTCCCTCCTTCCCACCCCTCCACCCTCCCACCAAAAGCCAGTTTTAGTTTTATAGCCACTGAATTTGACTGACAACAGGAACTTCCTGTTTGGCAGTAGGAAGGATGGATCACTGAGACACATTAGTTTCCAGCAACCTTGGAATCTAAAAAAAACTCTTTATCCCCCGGCTGCTGGAGGTCTGAATCCAAGCACGGAGGAAGGAGACTACTAAAGACTACAGGAAGTTTCTGTCCTAGAACAGAAAGAGTGAGAGTTGTAAGGGCACATAGGCAGTAGGAAAGTAAGTGTAAAAATACATAGAGGGAGGAGACAATAAGCATACAAAGCAACAGGGGAGGGGAAACAAAATAAGTCAAGATGGGAGTGGTGCAGTGCAATAGCTGTGGAGCAGCAGAGTTCTGGGAGACATTCTGGAGGCTGCAATGCTGCCCTGTTTGCAGGCACCTCTCTGGTCTGAGGGAGGAGGTTGCCTATCTCCAGGCTGACCTTGCTAGGATTCGTGAAACCTCTTCCCCCACCCAGGGACCACCAGGACCACCACCGTTACCTCATAGGTTGCCAAGAAAGAGGAGCAGTTGGACTAAGGTGGGCTCAGGGAGGGAGGGAGAGGGTGGTGAAACAGAGGTGTATTCCTCCAGTTGTAGCTCTCCACAATTCATATACTGTCCTGGCAAAGAGTGGTTCCTCTATGGAGGCACCTGCAGTGGAGACCAAGGAGGATGTTGGGAACCTCCACAAAGGAGACCCACAGGAGGGTGGCACAAGACCCCACAGGGGAAGGAAACAACTCCTAGTGGGGGACTCAATCATTAGGGGGGTAGATGTGGGGGAGGAAGGGATAGGGAGGCAAGTGCCTGCCTGGTGCCACGGCTTGAGGGACAGGAAGCGAATCAGGATCGTGGGAGCAGCTGCACGAGGGAAGGAGCTGGATGTCATTGTACACCTAGGGACAAATGACCTGGCTGTAAATGGGATCAGAGCGGTGCAGGAGGAGTTTGCAGAGTTGGGGAGGGGCTTTAGACAAATAGCATGTACAGTAACCTTCTCGGAGGTGCTGCCTGTCTATGGCAAGGATGATGCTAGGGTATTCTGCACTATGGGATTCAATGAATGGTTGAAAAACTGGTGTGGAGCTCAGGGTTTTGGCTTCATTGGGGACTGGGGAGCCACCTGGAGGGATGCAGGCTTATACTGGCATGATGGTCTGCATCTGTCCGGGGACCAGGATCCTAGGTGACAGGTTTTAAATGCTTCATTGGCAAGCATTTAAACTAGCCAAGGGGGGAGGCACTGAAAAGGAGCAGGGAAATCCCAGCCTCCCCTCACAAAGCACAGTAGTTAGAGAGGTGAACACCAAGGCAGAGAAGTCAGTAGGGAGCAGGACAGGGATAAATGCAGAAAAAGGTATTAAGGACAGGGATGGGGCTAAAAGGGGTAAGGCCATAAAAAATAAATGGAAGGTGATGAGTACCAATGCCTTTAGTCTGTGCAACAAGCTCCCTGAACTAGCGGCCTTAATGGAAGAGGGATGCCTGGATATTGTGGCAGTCACTGAAACATGGTGCACAGAGAACCATGAGTGGGAAGTCAACATACCAGGATAAACAGTCTACAGCAGGGACAGGGTGGGTAAAAGAGGAGGAGGAGTAGCTCTCTATATAAGGGAAGGGATTTAAGCAACAGAACTAAAGAGTAAACAGAAAGTTGATGAGTCACTATGGGTCACCCTGGAGACAGGAAATGGCACCACAATCTGCATGGGGGTTGTGTACAGACCCCCATCTCAGAGGGAGGAAATGAACAAGGAAATGATAGAAGGCATCCTTAAAATGGCAGAAAAAGGGGAGATATTGTTGATGGGTGACCTGAATATGCCAGATGTTAACTGGAGTACCTTTGCTGCAGGCACATCCAAGAGCAGGGTCATTCTTGCTGCCCTACAGGGGGCATGCCTCAGACAGTTAGTGTTGGAACCCACTCGGGAGGGAGCAATCTTAGACCTGGTACTCTCAAATGGGGAAGGAGAAAGGATCTCAGATTTAGAAGTGGGTAGCCATCTGGGAACAAGTGACCACCAAACAGTGTGGTTCACAATAAATACAGCCATAGAGTCAAGCCATACAAAAACAAGAGTATTGGACTTTAGGAAGGCTGACTTTGGGAAAATTAGAGAGTGCCTTAGAAAAGCACTAGCAAATGGGCAGGAAGGAGGGGTGGAGGAACAATAGGGAATAATCAAAACAGCCATTGCAGAGGCAACAAGCCCTTGTGTGAAGCAAATCAATAAAACACAATGAAAGAAAAAATCACTATGGTTCTCAAAAGAGGTGGCAGGTACGGTTAAGGAGAAAAGGATAGCATTCAGGAAATACAAGGAAACACAGAAGGAGCAGGACAGAGAACTTTATCAGTTAAAGCAGAAGGAGGCAGGGAAGGCAGTCAGAATAGCAAAGGCACAAACTGAGGAAAATATAGCCAACTCTGTTAAGAAGGGGGATAAAACATTTTATAGGTACATTAGGGAGGGAAGAAAGACCAAGGGAGGGATACAGAGACTTAATAAAGGGGAGGGAATGTGGGAAGAGGGTGACAGTGAAAAAGCAGGGATACTGAACGTATGTTTCTGCTCAGTATTCACAACAGTTGAGGAGGGGGAGGTGCCTAAACCAAACAAGTGAGAAACTCTGAATAGGGGGTCAATACCAGTCCATTCACAGAAGAAAGGGTTTTGAAAGAACTCTTGAAACTGATGGTGGACAAAGCAATGGGGTCTGATGGGATTCATCCCAGAATACTAAAAGAACTAAGGGTAGAACTAGTAACACCACTGACTACTCTCTTTAACAAATCATGGGAGGATGGAGTGGTACCTGAGGACTGGAGGAGGGCAAATGTGATTCCACTTCACAAAAGTGGGAGCAGAGCAGAGGCAGAAAACTACAGACCAGTTAGTTTGACTTCAGTGGTAGGGAAAATGATGGAATCACTTCTGAAGGAAAGAACTGTTGAGTACCTAGAGGTCAGTGGGGCACAGGACCCAAGGCAGCATGGTTTCACAGCAGGAAGGTCATGTCAGACGAACCTGATAGATTTCTTTGACTGGGTGACCAAAGTAGTAGACCAGGGAGGGGCTATGGATATGGCCTACCTAGATTTTAGCAAGGCATTCGACACAGACTCACACAAAAGATTAATATACAAGTTAGCCAGCCTTAAAGTGGGTCCCAAGGTGGTAGCCTGGATAAAAAAAATGGCTGGACAACAGAACGCAAAAGGTAATAGTAAACAGAGTCCACAGTGAAGAAAGGTGGGTAACTAGTGGGGTACCGCAGAGTTTGGTACTGAGACCGGTCCTCTTTAATATCTTTATAAGTGACATTGGAGAGCACCTGGAAGGAAAGGTATGCCTTTTTTGCAGATGACACAAAGATCTGCAACAGGGTTGATACACAAGGTGGGGTGGAAAGAATGAAAAGGGACTTGGCAAGGTTGGAGGAATGCTCAAATACGTGGCAGCTCAGTTTCAATGCAAAGAAGTGCAAGGTAATGCATCTGGGAAACAAAAACCCAGGGGAAGAGTACACAATGGGAGGAGAGTTAATAACAACAGCAAAAACTGAAAGAGACCTAGGAGTAATTATATCAGATGACCTAAAGGTGGGCAAGCAATGTGAGAAGGCAGTAAGGAGGGCTGGGGGGATACTGGGATGCATAGGGAGAGGCATCAACAGTAGAAAACAAGAAGTTGTTATCCATCTCTACAGACAGTTAGTGAGACCCCATCTGGAGTACTGCATGCAATTCTGGAGACCCTGTCTACTCAAAGACATAGACAGAGTTGAGGCTGTTCAGAGGGAGAGCAACCAAAATGGTGCAAGGTCTGCAGCAGAAGACATATAAGGAGAGACTAAAGCAGCTCAATATGTATACCCTTGAGGAAAGGAGGGAGAGGGGGGACATGATAGAAACTTTCAAGTATCTCAAGGAAATTAACAAGGTACAAGAGGGTAGTATCTTTCAGAAGAAGAGATGTGCAAGAACAAGGGGGCACAATTTGAAGATAGAGGGGGGACGGCTCAGAGGTAATGTTAGAAAGTATTTTTTCACAGAAAGAGTTGTGGATGCATGGAACAGCCTTCCTGAGGAAGTTGTGGAGTCAGGAACAGTGGGAGAATTCAAGAATGCATGGGACAGGCATAAGGCAATTCTAGTGGGGGGCAGGAGGAAGTAAGCTGTTGATTAACTAGAATCTGCAACTTATCCATCAGGTAGGGAAATGGGCAGACTGGGTGGGCCAAGCGGTCCTTATCTGCTGTCAAATTCTATGTTTCTATGTTTCTGTAACAAAGGCCTTTATAATGTATGATAGAACGTTATTATAGGTAGAAATCTATCTTTTTATAACAATGTTTCACCATCAAAGCGACATCACAATGTTGTTAACCCATGAATGGTATGTCACATCGATGGGTTAACAACAAGGAACAGTCTGGGCATGCGTGCAACTGGATTGGACAGCTTTGAAATGGCCGGGGGGGTGCGAGCAGAGCGGTGGTGACATTAAAAAAACTGCAGTAAGGAACTGCTTTCTTTTTTAAAAACATAAATGGTACCATGCCCTATAAAATATAATGTATGGTACATCAATAGTTACCTGTTTTTTTTAACCCATCTTGAGGTTGCCATGGCAATGTAAACCTCTCAAGCTTCACTCTTCAGGTTTACATGGTCGCCCTGTCAACCTCTCAATGGTTAACAAACCTGTTAACCATCGATGACTACACATTATCCTCTATGTAGTCTGCATGTACAGTGTGTTCGGAGTGAAACATTCTGTCAGTGGAACTGAGAAGAATTTTGAATCCATGAATTCCATGGTAAACACTCCATGATAAACATTTCATATTTTGAATATGGAGAAAAACAGAGAGAGAAAAACAGGAAGAAGAAAGCAGGCAATACAATGACATCATCAATGACATCACTTGCAGTAGGCAGAAGGACTATTTAATCACAAATGCACACAAGTAAATCTATTGTTTCTACATATAAATATGCTTTTCCCAACTGTAAAAAGGTAAAAAAAAAAAGAAAAGAAAAGGAGTCAATTTTATAAGTACAATAAGGCACTCAGGGATGTGTGTAAAACATATTTTACACACACCCCTTCATGCCTTATTGCTTACGTATAATAATATGTTACTGATTTTTGTACTTGATTTTGGTGAATAAAGAATGTGAGTTTCTTAAGTCCAGTGCTGGCAGTTTGGGTTTTGTTGGTTCTTGGTTAGCCAGCTACAGACTCTGTTTGAGTATGGAGCATCATTTTTGCTGTGCTTAACTCTTAAATATCTGTCTATTAAAATGGCTGAGAAACAAGTGTTCACAAATTGTGCCTTTCTATAGAAACCTAGATTCAACCTTATGTGGCTTTCATAAAGAGTTTTGCCAGGAAAATTGTCTCTAATTTAAATTTTAATAACAAGACATTAAGTACACACGGAAGAGCATACAGAGAGGTGGTTTGAAGGAAAAGCAGGATGCAGAAACATCAAAACAGTGAAAGTTGTCGGCAGAAGGAGACCAATGATCTATCTAGTCTGCCAAGGTAAAATCCTGGAACCCTTGCGGGGGCCCAGGGCCTAAGTAGTTATGTGATACAGTATGTCCCTTTGTGTCCTGCTCTGCTTTTCAGGGTGGTGTGCTATATCCCAACCCAGTTTGAAAGGCTGTGACCATTTTTGCTTCAACCACTGTAGGTGGTAATCTATTCCATGGTTCAATCACTCACTTGGTAAAGAAGTTTTTTCTTAGCTCATGCTTAAAATGACCTCCCTTGAGCTTCCAAGCATGGCCACTCATGCAGGTGTTACCAAACCTAGTGAAGAGCTCTGTGTAAGGAACCTTGTTTACTCCCTTTAGTATTTGAAAGTCTCTATCATGTCCCCTCTCTTCCTTCTCTCCTCCAAGGAGTACATGTTCAGCTTTACTAAATGCTCTTTGTATGACAACCCATTCATCCCACAAATCATTTTTGTAGCTCTTCTCTGTACCATTTCAATCCCATTTATATCTTTTTTTAAGGTGAGGGTTCAAAAATTGTACACAGTACTCCAGGTGTGGCCTCACCAAGGACCTATACAGTGGCAGGATGACTTCCTTATTTCTGCTATTAAAGCTTCTGCCAATGCACCCCCACATTTTACTTGCCTTACTGTATGCCAATTCACATTGCCTGGGATCCACCCTGAACTTTGGGCTCTCTCCCAATCCCGGCCCAGTCCCCGGTGAGTCCCCCACAGATTTTCCTTGAGTCCCACATGGACTTCCCCCCTGTGGCATGGATGTAGGACCCATAAATGATGCAAGCATAGAACAACTTTCCAAATTGTGTGGTTTCTGTATCTCTTTCCAAATCACACACATACACACTAAAGCCTCAAACCTAAAACAAAGGCAAAGGCAAGGCAATTTTATTTTTAGGGCACCTAATCCCAGATGCTCTGGGCACCTTATAAACATGCAGAAGACAGTATAAAAATAAGATACAGTATAAATGTTAAAATATTTTAAAAAATCAACAGGCCAAGCTGCCCAGAGGCATGGAGGGCTGAGGCATCGTGCCTTACCTCCTGCCACACCAGTGACCCATGTTCCATAGTGAAAGCGGGTTGCTGGGGGCTGGCCCGGGAGGGAGAGGATCAAGCTTCCAGAGGACAGTTCTTCTCTCCCGGGGAGGGTACACTGGCAGTCCCGCCAAATGACTGCCCAAGGTGGAGGCCTGAGGGCAAAGTGGGTCGGGGACACCAATGAAGGAATGTGCTGTGGCACTCCGCAGTGTGCACATGCCTCCATGTGCACATGCTGACGTGTGCGCCCCAGCAATGGAGAAGAGAGAAAAATGAAAACTGGGAAGGCTGGCAGGCAACAAGGAGCAGGGCACTCACCCTTGCACAAAGATAACATGGAGTCTGGTAGTTGCTTCAGAAAGGACTCCATTTATTGCTGTCAGTCAAACAGCCAACCCACCTGGGTCAGGGAGAACACAAAAATATAAGCCTTTCTCTAAGGTGAAACATCAGAGTTTATATTTTTGTGTTCTCCCTGACCCAGGAGGATCGGCTGTTTGACTGGCAACAATAAATGGAGGTTTGAGTCCTTTCTGAAGTAACTACCTAACTCCATGTTATCTTTGTGCAAGGGTGAGTGCCATGATTTTTGGCTGTTCTGATACTGAAGTATCACAGAGCACCACCTCCCACCCTGGTGCGGATCTTTCTGTATAAACAAAAAAAAGGCAACATGAAGTTCCAACTGTGTTCCTCACCCATGACTTCCCCGGCATCTGGATGTGTGTCACTGAGTGGGGAATGGCCCTCCCCTCCCTAGCCCTGCCACAGGGGGAAATCAGTGGGGGACCCACCAGGGACCGGGCCCAGATCGGGAGACAGCCCGAGGTTTGGGGTGAATCAAGCCCTCTTGAGTTTAAACATTTCAACCAAGGGGGCTCCTCTTACTTCAGGTGGAGGAGTGTTTCATAAAACTGGTGCTGTAATCCCAAAAGCCCTGAAGACTTTAAATGAGCACTGCAAACAGAGAGGATACCCATGGGTTGGCCCGTCGGTGCAGCAGTAGCACTACCACATGTGATGCCAGTGACCTTGGTTCAGTAGCGAGCCTAGGTCATGGGAGACTGGGGGGGGAAGGACTGAGCATCCCAGAGGTGCTCTTCTCCTCTAGGGAGGGAGAGCAGCATGCTTCTCTGTAACATTGCAACCTACATGACCTTAGATCGAGATGCAGCGGGAGCAGTGGACTGGGAGGGGGACCTCCCGATGGAAGACTGAAGCACACCCAGTGTGCATACATCAGGCCACCAACTTCACAGATCATCTGAGGATCAGTACACAAAATGGAGGGAAGAGGCACTGGCTGCAGCAGGATGACACTCATGGTTGTCCAAAGACTCCATACCACCTACTGGGCCAGGACCCATCAAATCTAGCACAGACATCCAGAGGGGGCTTGGGGTACCCTGCTAGCCCCACTACATGGAGTAAGCTATGGAAAAACATACAGGCCCCACAGGTAAGTAGCAGAGACGGTGGATGACAGGGTTGGGGGACACTGCATAACTGAAGGGGTCAGCCAGGTGCAGCTAGAAAAAAGAGAGGAGACCCACTTAAAGTGGGCTGCCATGGGCATAACGGATATGAACATACTAAGATGCCCGCAGAGTAGGCCTAAAGGTCTAACGAGTCTGCTTGAAAATCAGCACCTGGTCAAGACATAGTTGCTGGATCAGGAGGTCTTTTACATAGCCAGGTCCCACACCATGCAGGTCCTTCTAAGTCAACAAGCCCACCTTAAAATATATCTGTCACCAAACTGGCAACTAGTGCAGGCCATAAAGAACCAGCATGACATGCTTGGACCAGGAGGTCCCATTAACCAGAAGGGCTTCCACATTCTGCACTAGTTGTGGGCAATGTATCAACCTTGTGGATAACCCTAAGAAATGAGTGGTGCAGTAATCCTGTCTATATGTGACTACAGCAAGCACTAGAGTCAACAGGTTGATAGGCACACAAAAGGGCTTGATCCAGTCATGATTTCGAAGATGGAAAAAGCCATTGCAGAATACAGCTAACTTCTGGACCAAGAGATTCAAAAATGCACAAAAGTGGAGTGCAAAGGTTTGGGCTGTGCTTATGCTTATGATTGACCCGGGGGTTGATATACTCAGTCGGATTGTGAGCTGGCATTATCCAACTGAATATTTAGCCATTTCAGTGCAATGCAATGTCACTGTGTGCTGCCCTGGCAGGGAACTGGGCTGAATCCTGCCAATAGTGAATTGTGCCCCTAGACCAGATAGCACCAGGAGCTACAATGTGATATTCAGCCACATAATGTAAATGAGCCCACTGGGCAATCAAGGCACTAAGAGGCCACATGCATGCCTATTATGGACTCATTTGCTTGGGCAGCGGTGGCAGGTTTGTGCTAATTCTGTGGTCACTCGTCACGTCATTCCTGGTGGTGACCAGCACCCCCCCCAACACCTGTCCCCTCTATCTTTTTTTTTGATACTGTATTTCTCGTTTTCCTGCTCCTGCCCCACAGAGCCTCGTCCCTCAGAAACGTCCATTAAGCCTGCCCCTGCCAGCACCTACCTGCAACCTCTGGTCCCTCCATCCTGCCACAGAAACCCCCCGGGTGGGGGCGGGGACCCACCGAATCTTCAATCTTGTCAGGGTCCTGGGTCGCAGGCTGGCGCTGGCACATCGGTGCCCAGCTCAGCGTTCCTTCATCCATGGCTCCGAGGGGATTTTTCCCATGTTCCCCCACAGGATGCTACGTGCATAAGTCAAGGCATCTGCTGGTAACTGTAGCATTCCTCCCCCTCCTTCCACGAAGGAGCAGCCCCCAAGGCTGATTGGCTGCCAACCTACTCCTGCAACCAATCATACCCCAGGGACACTGACTTGCCGTTGCTTCTCCCAGCCTCTGCCAGGAGTCACCACTCACCGGTTAGAGGACTCCCCACCCCCTTGAGAAGGCGAGCTGTCACCGGATGTTCCAGCCTATCTCCCCCGGCCAACCCCCAACGACCTGAGCTCGGTCCTGAACCCGGGTCGCCGACGTGGTGCGGTCCCCTCTATCATAATGTTATCCCTGGTGTCTAGTGACACCCCCACCTTCTGATACCCATCCCAATGCCAGTACCATATTCCCTAGTGTTTAGTGGCACCCCTGACTCTTTGATTCCTCGACCTGATGCCAGTACAATATTCACTGGTGTCCAGTGGCACCCCCTACCCTAAAATTTCCTAACCAGTACACAATGCCATTTCCCTGGTGTCCAGTGGCACCCACCACTCTCCAATTCCCTGACTTGTACCCAATGCCATTTCCTTAGTGTCCAGTGGCATCCTCCTCTCTGATTCCCCATCATATAGGAATCACTCTATACCTGGGGACTAGTGGCACCACCTCCTCAGATCCCCTGTCCCATGGCTCTTTCAGGGTGACTGCCCACCGATACTCACCATAATGAGCTTTCAGCACTAATTTATCCTCCTCTAACCTGGATCTCTCAATACCTCTACCCCTTTCTCTTCAATCACACTCAGATCATCATCATACCATGGTGACCTGTGGTGGGAAATCAAGGTACAAACACAGAAAAGTGCCAGGAAATCTAAGGCTGCCATAAAAGCTATATTATAGCTCTCTCAAGCTTTTTCAGCTCCCTCAGCACAAGCCATCTCCATGCTCAATATACTTAGCACTGCCAGGAAGCTCTCAGGCTCTAAATTAAGAAATGGATAGAAACTGACCATCTCCTAAGGGGAGGTATTTAAATGGGAGGCCCTGCATGGCATGACAATTTGATCACATGATCTTGACATTGCTAATAACAAGACTCAACAACAGGACTAGGTCTAAGGCATGACCACACATAGGCAACCACCTGTATTAAGCCCAGTGATGTCATCAACTGGAGGTACTGCATTCCAAAAATAGAGGCTTCATCGTTGACCCAAGCAGTCTGGGAAAGTCCAACCCCAAGTCAGTCATGAAGTCCTCAAGTTCCTATGCCTCTTAGACCTACCACCTCTACATTCACCTGCTTTACCATTGCACAGAACTTTTACATCTACCTGCTTTCCAACCTGTGGGACTGCTTCAGCAAACGTGCTGACAGCTGCTGTGCACTGGACTTCAGCCGGACAGTGTCGGTAAAACAGCTGTCTCACGCTCCACTTGGCAAAAAGAGCCCCCAATCCTAGTAAGCTACCTGAAGAACAGAACTGTGGGGAGGAGCTACTGGGAGTGACATCATACTGTAGGAGGGGCACCAAGGTTTAAATCTCCACGCTGTACACAGCACGCGCACTGTAGTGTGAGCGTGAGTGGAGCAAGCAACACTCCATGGAAGTATTTTATGTTTAAAGTGCTTTGTAACCCTAAGCTTTCTGTAAGATGAAAGAATTGGAAGGCCATTTGAGTAACTGTTTGGGGTATCTTAGGAGGAGAGGTCGATTGTGCTTGAATTCAATCAAAGCTGTTGTGAAAATTCACAACCTTTTGAGTTATTTTAAATAACAGTAGTAACTTATTAGCTGTTTAGACCGTTCTTTTAAAATGTTAAGGGTAACAATAATATTGATATTTAACATAGAAACACAGAGTTCCGGCAGATGAGGAACGCAAGGTCCATCTAGTCTGCCCATTTTTTCTACCTTATGAATGTGCCATAGGCCTTTACTTTGTCAATGGCCCATCTATTCATACTCATCTGTATAGCTCCCTTATGCCTATCCCATGCCTGTTTGAAGCTCTGCACTGTATTCATATCCATCACTTCCTGAGGTATGCCATTTTATGCATCCGCCACCCTTTCTGTGAAAAAGAACTTCCTCATATTACTCCTTAATCAGCCTCCCTCTAATCTCTTGCTGTGTCCTCTTGTCCTGCTATTTTTCTTATATTGAAACATGTTAGACTCTTTCACCTTGTTAATGCCCTTAAGATGTTTTAATGTTTCGATCATATCACCTTTCTCCCTCCTTTGCTCTAGTGTATATATATTGAGCTCCACTAATCTGTCCTCATATGTTTTCTGATGCAGTCCCTGCACCATTTTGGTTGCCCTTCTCTGGACTGCCTCCATTTTGTTAATGTCCTTGTGCAGGTGCGGCCTCCAGTACTGCATGCAGTACTCCAGATGGGGCCTAACCAGTGTCTTGTAAGGAGGGATTATTACCTCCCTTTTACGACTTGTGATACCCACACTAATACACCCCAACATCCCCCTAGCCTTACCTACTGCTTTAGTGGTATGCTTGGATGATTTCAGGTCATCTATGATGACGATGCCCAAGTCTCTTTCTTCCCTTGTGATTGCCAGCAACTCCCTTCCCAACCTACAGGTGGCTTCAGGGTTTCTCTTCCCTATTTGCATGATCTTGCATTTCTTTGCATTAAACCCCAGTTGTCACTCTTCTGACCATTTTGCCAGTTTATCCAGATCTCTTCTCATTCTGCCCACCCCATCTGGATCATCTACTCTGTTGCAGATCTTGGTGTCATCTGCAAACAGACAAACCTT
This sequence comes from Neoceratodus forsteri, assembly GCA_016271365.2. NCBI lineage: Eukaryota > Metazoa > Chordata > Ceratodontiformes > Ceratodontidae > Neoceratodus > Neoceratodus forsteri. The sequence goes on from CM057450.1 coordinate 1,650,733,940, forward strand.
ACCCTCCTGTCCATCTGCAATGTCACTGATGAAGATATTGAAGAGGACTGGCCCCAGGATTGATCCCTGAGGTACCCCACTTGCGACTTGCATCTCTTCTGACTGTATGCTGTTTACCACCACTATCTGTGTTCTGCCTGCCAGCCAGTTTGCCAACCAGTTCACCAACTTCTGACCCACCCTGAACCTACCCAGCTTATTCATCAATCTTCTATGTGGAACAGTATCGAAAGCTTTGCTGAAGTCAGGGTAGGTGACATCAACTGCACCCCCTTGGTCCACCATTCTGGTTACCCAGTCAAAGAAATCTATGTGATTAGTTTGACAGGACCTTCCTTTAGTAAACCCATGCTGTCTTGGATCCTGTGCTCCTAAGGATTCCAGGTGTTGCGCTATCCTTACCTTAAGGAGTGCCTCCATAATCTTGCCCACTACTGAGGTAAGACTGACTGGTCTATAGTTCCCTGCCTCCTCCCTGCTACCACTGTTGTGGAGCGGGATCACATGAGCCCTTCTCCAGTCTTCTGGGACCTCTCCTGTGTGCAGAGACTCACTAAACAGTTCTGATAATGGCTCTGCGAGTTCCACCCTTAACTCATTTAGTCCCCTGGGATGTTTGCCATCGGGTCCAATTGCCTTATTCACCCTGAGCTTATCCAGCTCTTGTAGGACCCTTTCTTTTGAGAAGGGACTTGTGCACACCTCCCCCCTCCCCCCCCGTGTCCATGGTGCTGAGTTGTGTGCCCTACCCTACCTTCTCCTCAGTAAATACTGAGCAGAAGTATCTATTTAGGATAAATGCTTTTACTTGGTCCTCCTCCACACTCTCCTTCTTAACCCCTTTGATCTTAGCAATAGCCCCTCTGGACTTTCTGCTTTCACTAATGTATCCATAGAAAGTCTTGTCCCCTTCTTTTACTGTTCCTGCTAGTGTTTCCTCGGTTTGGGCTTTTGCCTGCCTTACTGCCTTCCCTGCTTCTCTTAGGGAAGTTTGGTATGCCTCCCTATCTTCATCCCACTGCATTCCCTTATATTTCCTGAAGGCCAACCTTTTGGCTCTGACCTTTTCTGCTACTGTTTCTGAGAACCAAAGTGGTTTCCTCCTTCTTTTGCTCTTGATTTTCTCCCTAACACACTAGGATGTTGCTTCAAGTATTGCATCCTTAATGCTTGCCCACTTTGCCTGTACTCCCTCACCTGTATTTCTTCTTGCCAGGGCTAGCTTAACTCTGTTGGCCATCTTATCAAAGTCAGCTCCTCTGAAGTCCAATATTTTTGCCTTGGAATGGAATGATTTAGTTCTAGTGGCCAACTTGAACCATACTATGTGATGGTCACTGGCCCCCAGGTGACCTTCTACCTGGAGATCTGTGATCCTTTCCCCATTAGTCAGTACTAGATCTAGGATAGCCCTGTCTCTTGTCGGTTGTTGTACCAGTTGTTTGAGGCCCTTCCCCTGCAGGGAATCCACTAGGTGTTTAGTTCTGTTGGATGTTTCTGCTGGCATTGACCAATCTGTATCTGGCATGTTGAAGTCTCCCATTATCAGTACCTCCCTTTAGCTGTCATGTTTTGTATATCTTCTAACAGTAACATGTCTATGTCCTCTCCCTGGTCTGGAGTCCTGTAGACAACCCCAGTTTGTATGGCTGTCGCATTCCTGTTTCCAGGGTGACCCACAGTTCTTCTGGCTCCTTATGTGTATTCTGAATTTCTGCAGCTTTGATATTTTCATTGATATAATGGGCTACTCCCCTTTGCACCTCGGTCACTTCTGAACAGTACATAGCCAGGTATTGAAGTCTCCCAAGTATGGTTGCTGGTGAACTATGTCTCATTAATGGCTACTATGTCCAATTTAGCTTATGTCATTGTTGCCTGCAGGTCTGGGATCTTGTTTCCCAGACTGCGGGCATTTGTGTACATGATTTTCCATTGGTCAGATTTTGGTGAGTTAGTTGTTGGGCGAGGTCCGGCATTTCCCCTGCGTGTCATATGGGGAGCCGAACCTTTTTCCTTACCTGGTGATATAAATGAACTACAAACATGCTGAACTCCTGTTTGATCACTAGCTGGGGGGGGGAAGGTGTTCTTCCCGATTGATGTATGGGGTGCTGCACCCCTCTCCCCATTTGCTAGTTTATATATTCTACAAAGACATCAAACTTCTGCCCCAATGCACTGACTCCCTCCTTAGTCAGATGCAGTCCATCGAATTTAAAGAACCTTTGCTCCCAAAACTGTTGCCAGTTACCTACAAATTTGTATCCTTTTTCCTGGCACCAGCCCTTGAGCCACATGTTTAGCTCCCCTATCTCCCCTTTTCTGACCTTCCATCCATCTACTCCCCTCTCCCAGACAGGCAGGATCTCAGAGAAGGAGATGTCAGATGAAATGGATGACAGTTTGTCTCCCAGCCTGTTCAGGTGTTCATTGGTTTCCACAACTGACCGGCTGGCGAGATCATTAGTCCCTATGTGTACCAGGACATTGACGTTTTCTTCTGCTTCCTGCACAGTTTTAGCAATGCGTTCAGTGTCTCTCCACGCTGCTGTACCTGGGAGACATCTGACAATTACCCCCAGCTAGAGGTAGGTATCAACTCCCCGAATCATGGCGTCTCCTATGATCAAAAGTGTTTGGGATTTCCTTTTTTTTTGGTTTTGGTCCCTGGTTCGGGTGAGTTTTGTAGCGCTAGCTCCTGTGCAGCAGTGTCCTGCTCTGCAGCATCCTCTACCCCTTTGTTTGATTTTGGAGATAGAGGCAGATACCTGTTTGTACTTTTTATGTGGTTTATGGAGGTGATACATTGGACAGCACTGAGTAATGGGGCACCCAATTTGCCCCTCCTAACCACCTGTCAACCTCCCGGACCAACTATCCTCTGCAGTCAAGGTGCCTCAGTTAGATGGCAGGCAGTTCTTATAATATATTTCCTCCTGAATATGCTATTTGAGGCATGCAATCTCTGCCCATGCTGCCTGGAGTTGAGCCCTTACATCTCCAATGGTCCAGCATGTAAGACAGCGTCCTAAATCCTGTATAACTGCCCTTCTGAAAAGTGTCCCGCAGTGCCTGCAGTTAACATTATACATTCCAGTTGAGTTGTCAAGTTTATAACCTGGTCAGAGTAATTAGAAGGAGAAAAATGAAAGCAAAAGTTTGATTTTTTTGTTTGTATGTTTTTGTATAACTTGTTATAACAAGTTAAATTACCTGTGTCCCTGTAAGTGAGGTCACTGTGTGGATACCTCTCTGATCCTCCCCTTCCTGCTTTGCTACAGAAAATGTCATGACTGTGCTAGTCTATAAAGGGAGTGTAGCATAGAGTGGTTGGGGATGGGGGTGGGTGGCTGGGCCCTTCCCCTGCCAAAAAGGACTACTCTTGCACATTCTACCATTTTTAAGAGTAAAGGACAACTAAGGGTTGATGATACAAACGTAACACAAATAAGACTCTACAATAAAATCAACATTTGGATGTTAACCTGCCCCACTAATTAAGTGAATATATTAAAGTTAAGGAGGAATATTTTTTCCAACTATTTTAGGTTAGTAAATCGTCTGAAATGTTTTCACTTAGATAGCAGTTTGGGGAAAAATTAAAAAATACGTAACTGCACTGGAATGACAACAGATAACCCTATTGCTTTCAAGGGATATTCAGACCGACTTTTTATTTATTTATTTATTGAATTCTTGGATTACAACCTTTGAGCTACAAGCTCATTTCCAAAGGTTCCACGTCAGGAAAATATGGCATACATACAATAGTTGTCACAGAGAAGCAAAGAATAATACATTCAACAATGGCAAAACACAGTAAAGATCATTGGGAAGGGGTAAAGCCTTAGTAGACAGTCAAAGATAGATGAGCAGGAGCAGTTGCTGGGGGAGAGTGGGCGGAGGAGGAGGGTGGAGGAGGGAGTGGACAACAAGGAGTAACCACAGGATAGGGGGTCACCGTGTCTGGGAGAGAGGTTGGTGTAGGGGGAGGGTTGCGAGCATGGTGAGGGGTGGAGCCCGGGGGACAGGATGTAAGATCCAAGAAGGGCAGGGGTCTGATGGCCAGGGGTGGGAGGGAGGAGAGGGAGGAAGCAAGTTAGGATCTCATGAAGTGTGCGTAGTTGGGGTAGTCAGGATATTTAAACAGGAGGGTTGGTCAGGTAGGACAGGTGCATTTCCCATGTGAGGAAAGGTGGGACTAAAGTGCAGATTTGAATGGGTCGATTTTGCTAATTGTGGCTAGTTCTATTAGAAGAGAGGAGAGCCATAGCAGGGCCCGGTATTTGAAGGAACGCTGACCTTGGGTAGTGCGATGATAGGGGATCTTGATTGAGATCTTATTGGATGTCCTTGCGGTCCTAGTTGGAGCAGCCTGGTGGATGAGGGAGCTGGGCCCAGGGGGCAGTAGGCCCAGGGTTGCTTTTTTGGCAAGGAGACAAGTTTGATAGCAGGCCCTATCAGACTGATTTAGCCAACCAGTTTCCTGGTAGAGGTGGCAGGTATGACTCAGGCGAGGGGCACCCAGTGCGAATCGGCAGGCTTTATTGAGCGTGGTGGCAAGTCGCCTCAGCGTGCTGTCTGAGGCTGCACAGTAGATGGCAAGGCCATAATCAATGGTTGAGAAGACCGAGCTAGTTATGAAGAGCTGGAGGCCTTTGGGAGTGAGGCAGCTACGGTGCTTATATAGCAGGCCAAGCTTCCTGTTAGCTGCAGTGGCTACCTGGTCAATGTGGGAGGCATATGAGAGGGAGCTGTCAAGGGTGAGGCCCAGGTATTTGAAATTGGAGACCATTTCAATGGTGTTCTTATGTAGATTCAGAATGTTGAGGGTTGCGGCCTTATGGCAGCTGAGCGCTGATGCAAAGAGCATGGTCTTCATCTTTTTGTGGTTGACTAGGAGTTTAGCTTTGTTAAACCAGGCTTCAGTGTTGCTGAAGTCCTGTTGGAGACGTTGTTCCTGAACGGTGGGGTCAGAATGACTGGAGTAGATCACCGCATTGTCAGCGTAGAGAAGGATTTGTTTTCGGCAGGCTAGTGGTAGGGTTATTTAGAAAGAGGCTAAAGAGGAGCGGGCCAAGGATGGAGCCTTGGGGTACTCCAAGGGACGCTTGAAGGGGGTCAGAGAGTACATTGCTTATTTTTACCTGCTGAACACACCCTGAGAGGTAGCTCCAGAACCAGCACAAGGAGTCTGAGGAGAGTCCTATAACCTCTAGTTGTGCCAGGAGGAGGTCATGGTTGACCGTATCAAAGGCCTTGGTGAGGTCGATGAAGGTGCTCCCACCAAGTGCCCCTGGTCGAAGGCACTATGAATGTAGCCCGTAAACTCGAGTAGTGCAGTGGTTGTACTGTGTCGTTGCTGGAAGCCACGCTGCTGCTGGCACTGAAGTTGGTATTTACCGAGGTGAGCTGTCAGCTGGTCATAGACTATTCGCTCGAGGGCTTTTGAGATAGGTGGGAGGACTGAAATTGGGCGATAGTTGGCGTGATCCGACTTTCTACCAGCTTTGTGGACAGGGGTTACTATGGCAGCTTTCCAGAGACTTGGGAACGTACCTGTGGTGAGGGAAAAACTTATGACTGAAGTTAGTGGGGTTAGCAATTCATCAAGGGTAAGAGAGACTAATTTTAGGTTGAGACCCTCGGAGCTGTGCCTGGATTTCCAAGGACTTTGACTAGGTATTTTTACTTTTATTTTAGATAAGACCCTGAGGTAGAAAGGGGCTTGTGTGCTTTGGGGACTATGGGGTGGGCTGGGTGGATCCGACTTGGTCTTGGAAACGGGGGGGGAGCACTGTACTGAGGTCAGTGAAGGCTTTGTTAAAGATGTCTGCGATGGATCTGGGGTCTTGTATGAGAGATCCATTGTGGCTCAGCAGTGTGGGTGCTGTGGTGTCACTTTTCCTGATGATAGCATTAATGTTATCCCAGAAACGGCGGCTGTCACCCCGAAAGGAATTAAGTTCGCATCTGTGCTAGTTAGCTTTAGCCAGGCGGATTGCCACGGTGCATTTATTCCACGCAGGCTTGTAGTTTTGCAGGTCCTGGCCAGAGAGACTATGTTTGTACTTGTACCATAGGTTGTCCCTGGAGCGCATGTGGGCAAGGAGGGGAGGGGTTATTCAAGTTTTGTGCGAGCCACTAATTTTCCTTTTGGTTAAGGGGGCAAATAGATCACAGGCAGAGTTGAAAATATCTATGAATTTGCTCAGTGCAGTGTTAACCTCTTTAGCTGTTAGGACAGGTGCCCAGTTCAGTTGCAGGAGATACTGCTTGAAGGGTCCTAGCATGCTCTTTTTTATGTTTACTTGCACGCATGTGCAAGAAACATAGTGCCATCATACGAGTTTTCCAGAGGTGTGTCAGCCTCTTCCAATTCAGTCAGTGTGTTTGCAGGCGTGGTCGCAGAGCGCCAATCACTGCTCCAGCTGTCTATGACATCTGAAAATGCAGTGGCATACAGTTGAAAGGGAGAGCTCCACTTGGGTGAGCAGAGCTCTCCCCACACCTGCCAGCGCATCGCGCACCCACCACGTGCTCATCGCCTTCCGCCCCACCCCCACACTGTAATGGCCGATAGGGGTGCCCAATCCCCATCGGCTCCACGCCTCAAAGAGCCAGGTGCCATGCTGGGAGCCCACCCCAGCATGGCAAAATGATGCTATGGCCGACGGGGGTGCCCAATCCCCCGTCAGCTCCACTGTCTCTCCCCCCCAAGCATCCAGGTGCCACGCTGGAAGCCCACCCCAGCATGACAAAAGGTGTTATAGCCGACGGGGGTGCCCAGTCCCCCGTTGACTCCAGCCCCCCCCGAACAGCCTTTCAGCTGCCATGCTGGGAGCCCACCCCAGCGTGACAAACGTCCCTCGTCGTCTCAAGCAAACATAATAAAAACACCTGTAAATAGAAAACTGTCCTCAGCTCTCCTTTGTCCCTCCCACAACTCGTACTCCACCCACCACGCACCCTGCCTCCCCACCCCCTCACCCCATACTTACCTTCGAGCTCGTGCGATGATCTTCGTGGACCGGAATACGCTCTGCACTCTTCAAAGCCGACCGCGAACTGAGGAAATGCCGGTAAGCTGTATAATGGAATAGATAGGGTTTTTCAACTTTATTGCATATCTCAGGCATTTTTGAATTTTTGCACCAATTTTAAACATGGCATTTTTGGACCCTTCTCATGAATGCTGTCACTGTCATGGCATTATTCGGCCCGAAGGTGATTTCGCAGCCACTGCATGAAATCACCTTTCCGAATGATTAATGAAACGACACTGCCAGTATTCATAAGGTGGCCTCTCAAAAGCCTATTTTAGTTGGTGGAAAAATCTAAAAATGACTGTTTCTGGCGATGCATTGAGCAGTTCATGCCTTCGTAAGTTCACAAATTTTCAATATTTTCACTCCAGATTTTGAACATTGCCATTTTACCATACCTTCTTATGAGCAGTACAGCTGTCATTTTTCACATCTTACCCAAAATGTGTTTCCGGCCATGTAGCGCACAATGGTGCAGTCGGTGTGTGAAATCAATGTATGGGACCCATTAAGAAAATCACAGTGACACTGTTCATGAGCAGAGGTCTTAAAATGGTTATGTGGAAAATTTGGTGAAAAAATTCCTAAAAATGACTGTTTTACGGGCGTGTGTTGTGCAGTTCCTACGCATGCTCATAAGTTTGAGAAATTTCAATATTTTCACTCCAGATTTTCAACATTGCCATTTTACCACACCTCCTTATGAGCAGTACAGCTGTCATTTTTCACAGCTGTCATTTTTCACATCTCACCCAAAACATGTTTCCGCCCATGTAGTGCACAATGGCGCAATCGGTGTGCGAAATCAATGTACAGGACAAATTAAGGAAATCACAGTGACACTGTTCATGAGCAGAGGTCTTAAAATGGCTATTTTGAAAATTTGGTGAAAAAATTCCTAAAAATGACTGTTTTACGAGCGTGTGTTGCAGAGTTTCTATGCACGCTCGTAAGTTCGCAAATTTTCAATATTTTCACTCCAGATTTTCAACATTGCCATTTTACCACACCTTCTTATGAGCAGTACAGTTGCCATTTTTCACATCTCGCCTACAAAGTGTTTCTGCCCATGTAGCGCACAATGGCGCAGTCGGTGTGTGAAATCAATGTATGGGACACGTTAAGAAAATCACAGTAACGCTGGTCCTGAGCAGAGGTGTTAAAATGGCTATGTTGAAAACTTGGTGAAAAAATTCCCAAAAATGACTGTTTTGGGAGCGCACGTTGCGCAGTTCCTATGCACGCTGGCAAGTTTGCAAATTTGTAATATTTGCACACCAGATTTTCAACAGTGCCATTTTAACGCACTTCCTTATGAGCAGTGCAGCTACCATTTTTCACATCTCGCCCAAAATGTGTTTCCGCACATGTAGCACACAATGGTACAGTCAGTGTGCGAAAACAATGTTTGGGACAGATTAAGAAAATCACAGTGACACTGGTCATGAGCAGAGGTCTTAAAATGGCTATGTTGAAAATTTGGCGACAAAACTCCATAAAATGACTGTGTTACGAGTGAGCATTGTGCAGTTTCCACGCACCCTCGGAGGTTCATGAATTTGTAATATTTCCGGTCCAGATTTTCACCAGTGGCATTTTTCCACACCTCCTTATAAACAGTACAGCTGTCATTTTCGACAACATGGCCAAAATGTGTTTTCACACTTTCAGTGAAGAGATTCGTGGTTGCTGTGGGAAATCATTGTTCGGGACAGATAAAGAAAATCACACTGACACTGTTCATGATTGGAGGTCCCAAAATGCCTGTGTTAACAATCTGCTGTAAGAAAATCCTCAAACTAGTTACATTACGGGTGTGCGTTGCACAGTTTCTACGCACGCTCGTGACTTCACCAGTTTTTTTAAGATTTTCACAGCAGATTTAAAACATTGCCATTTTTTACCCCTCCCCATGAACAGTACAGCTGTCATTTTTCACATCCTGTTCAGAATGTGTTTTTGCACCTGTGGTGCCAAATGCCATAGTCGCTGTGCAAAAGCAGTTTTTGGCTAACAAACTGATATTGCCACTGTTCATGAGGTGGGGGTCACAAAAAAGCCATGTTGAAAATTTGGAGTGAAAATACCAACGAATGCCTGAGGCGTTAGGGTTTTCTGACCATAACGCCCCACCCTGTAGAGTATGACAGGCATCAGGGGTGTGACTTGGGATTCTTGCCTGTCGTATTCATACCATTCCACCCCCACCCACACCCTGCAGCCAGTGAGAGGCATCAAGGTGTGCCTCGGACTCTTCCGGCCCAAACTTCACCCCATTCTCCTATACCACACCCATCTCACCATATTTCCTGATGGAATGGGGTGCGCATAAGGGCCAAAGACCCCAAGGTACACCGTGACACTTGTCAGTGTCTGCAGGGTAGGGTGTGGTGAAATGGCATGGTCGTTATGCCTGATGACCCAAAGGCACACCCCAATGCCTGTCACTCTCTGCAGGGTTGTGGTGGGGTTGGCTTCAGTTCAATAGTTCGCTGCCATTCCTATTATGCAGCTCTGTAACTTCTACACTACCAATGCCAATGCCAGCAAGCAAACTTTCGGCATTGACAAATGCTTGTTAATAAGCGGGACGTTATCAGCTTTGAGCGTGTTTTTTTTGGCCTTGTTAGACCAGGCAAGAATGATGGGTGAATGGTCACTTAGGGAGTCAGGGAGCACTTTCAGCCCAGAGATGTGATCAGGGTGGTTAGTTAGTACCCAGTCCAACAAAGTACTGGTACCTGTCCTGTAGTTTGTATGGGTAGATAGTTCCACGAGCTGGAGGAAGTTGATAGAGGAGACTGCATCCTTGTATGTGGTGGAGTCCTGAGACGACCAATTGATGTTGAAGTCCCCCAGCACTATGACTTCATGGCTAGAGTGGATTTCTGCCAGATGCTCATGTAATACTCTAAAACCCTCAGTTACTCCTTAGGGGGTAGGTAGGCTGTGATTAGAGTGAGGCCCTTCCCCTTGAAACCAAGGATTAAGCGCACAGAGAGTATCTGAGCACTTTTGCTCGTACTTAAATGTGGTAGAGCAACCCCCTGCAGGTGATCTTTTATATAGATTATGCAGCCCCCACCTCTTTTCCCTAGCTGATCATAGCGGAAGGGGGTGTACCGTTGGAGCTGGACTTGGCTGTCCTTGGTTCTGGGGGTAAGCCAGGTTTCAGTTAAGTCCAATATGTCTGGGTCATGTTGCACTACACAAGCTTGTAGAAGGTCAAGTTTAGGCAGCAGACTGCAAATGTTGATGGAGGCTATGGTAATTGAGCTACTTTTCCTGGGTTGCCCAGAGGCAGAAAAGTCTGGGCCAGGGTTAGGATGAATGTTGCCCGAGAGCATTAAGAGAAGCCAGGCTACTCAGTTCGCAAGTAGTTTGAGTTGCTTGAAGGAGCGGGGTGGCAGTCAATGGGATCGATGAGTGTTGCTAGTGTTATAGATAAAGAGGCAAGTAAGTGAAATAGGTGGTGGGATAGGGTAGTGGTAGGCAGCGATATGCCGATCCAGAGGCCCTAACATCAGGAAGACTGCATCCATTGGGATATATGGCCCTGTAGTAGTGTTAGGAATCCCATCCCTATAAGTTGGTAGAGGCCCCAGAGATGTTATACCCCAGGAATACTGCAAGGCAGTAGGAAGTAGTAGGAAGGCATTGAGAGATTTTACGAGCCAGCTTATACGAGGTGGCATTGACGACTTTTTTGCATCAGACATTACTGGGTGATGAGGGTACACATTGGTAGATTGGAAGCTGGTACAGAGCCCCCCTGTGTGAGTGGGCAAATCGGTGGACAGTACACCTAGCGAGACAGAGGACTGTTGGACTTTAAGGGGCAGTGCCTGCTATGGAAGGGTTAGGATAGGCAGGAGATCAGTGGAGAGGAGTGGTAGAGAACAGAGTGGGAGGGGCAAGAGCGTATTTAAAGGAAGCCTGGGAGGGGGTGGTGGGGGCGGGAAAAAAATACAGCACAATTATTGGTACACAGAGCAGACTGAGGAGCCCAAAAAGTCCTATAGAAAGTCAACGCAAAAGGCACTCCAATTGGTGGCGACACTGAGAGGAGGCATTGGACCAGCCAGCAGCAATACCTGGGGAGTGAGTCCGATGTGGAGATCCGCAGGTGCGGCCTGAGTGGGTGGAGAGAGGTCAGGCGGCTGTGGATATGGCCGGTGATGCCGTCTTTGGCTGAGGTGCACCGCTTCAGGCGTGGGGACCCTGTGGAGGAAGAGAGAGAAGACACAGGGAGTTATAGGATTACTGTGAGCAGGGGGGTGTCTGGCAGCAGTTCGTCAGCAGGGGGGTGATTGCTGGAAGACAAAGGGAGAGGAGAGGCAGAACACAGAGTAAGAGGGGGTGTTGGGGAGAATAAAAGAAAAGGGGAAGGGGTTAGCCAAGGGCAAGTGGAAATTAAGTGAGGGAGATTTGTTAACGGGTGCAGGCAATAGGTAAAGGGACTGGGGGAGGGTGCAAGGCAGGGAAAAACAGCAGCTATGGAGTAGTGGCTGGGTGGGGCAGGACAGAGACGCAGATTTAGCGGAAAATTGGGAAGCAGGTAGCTATGGTAGAGTGAATAGAAAGAGCAGGCTAGCAGTAGAAGGGGAAACACAATAGGGTGTATTTCAACCAAAATTAGGTCCGGAATACAGCAGTGAAGAAAGTACAGCACTAAGCATACTCTAGCGGCTAACAAACATTTTTAGGAGTTAACAGCAAATAGTGGGAGCAGTACAGGTTTTTACCACTAGGTCCACATAAGGCAGGCTACATATAACTTCATGCAGTAGGGTTAAGCAGTTAAATCAATAACAGGAAAAATACAGCACAATTATTGGTACACAGAGCAGGCTGAGGAGCCCAAAAAGTCCTATAGAAAGTCAATGCAAAAGGTGCTCCAATCGGTGGCGACACTGAGAGGAGGCCAGCCAATCAGGAATCACCCAAAAGTTTTCTGCTCCAATTGGGAGTGTTGGCTCCATTGGACCAGCCAGCGGCAATACCTGGGGAGTGAGTCTGATGTGGAGATCCACAGGGGCAGCCTGAGAGGGTGGAGAGAGGTCAGGCAGCGGCCGTGGATATGGCTGGTAATGCCGCCTTTGGCTGAGGTGCGCCGCTTCAGGCGCAGGGACCCTGGGGAGCAAGCCCAATGTGGAGATCCGCAGGGGCAGCCTGAGAGGGTGGAGAGAGGTCGGGCGGCAGCTGTGGATACGGCCGGTGATGCCGTCTTTGGCTGAGGTGCGCCACTTCAGGCACGGGGACCCTGGGGAGTGAGTCCGATGTGGAGATCCGCCGGGCCCAAAGATCCAAAATAAACAAGAAATAAAAGTTGTTCATGAGAATGCTAGAAGTTTAATAAAAAAGACAAATGTCTTAAGGCTCTGGGTTCAACAAAAAGCTCTATATATAATTGGTTTTACAGAGACATGGTTAACACCACAAGTAGAGAATAATGAATTACTAATAGATGGCTTTGATGTTTTTAGGCAGGATAGGGGTAAGCGGGGTGGTGGAGCTCCCTTGTATATGCACAAAAAATTGGGTGAATTTGAAACCTCGTGTGCTGGGACAGTTGATGGGATAGCATGTCTGTGTCTAACATCTAGGAAACTTAAACTCCTTGTAGGGGTGATATATTCCCCACCAAAAATCGATGTTAACAAATTTCAACAACTAACTCAAAAATTGCACTATTAGCAGAAAACAAAGGCATTATTTTAACTGGGGATTTCAATGCAGCATGGGGCAAGCCAAGGGGAAACACGTTGAAAAGTCATTCTGAGCTTTAAAATGTTCAGCAGGCAGTAGATCAAGTAACAAGAAATGGAAATATACAAAGTCAAGGCAGTATACTGGACCCAATGTTTTCCTCTCGAGTTTTTGATATTAAAAGCTGTGAAATCTCTCTCCTAATTTAGGAGATCACAATCTGGTTTTATGCACTATAACAGATAGATATGGTTGTAAAGAGGAAGGGAAAATGGTTATAACAAGGGATTGTAAAAGCTATCATCCTAATCATTTTGTAAAAGAACTAGGGATTAATAGATGGGACAGAGTAGATATGATCCCTGACATAAATATAGGGTTCAGGAATTTACAAATATGCTTTTGCAAGCTTCCAATGAACATGCCCCTCAAAAAACATACAGGGTTAGAAAACATCACTTACCTTGGGTAACTGAATTTCTATGGGAAAGGGAAAGGGAACATTGTTTAACCAGGACTAGCACACTAAGCCGAAGCTTGTTTCCAGATGTGACCTGGGAGCACAAAGAAGTTAAGTGAGTTGCTCAGGCTCACACAGTATGCACCTAGGTGGCTGTGGGATTCAAACCCAGGTCTCCAGATCTGCAGCTCAGAGCCTTAACCCTCTGTGCTATACTGCGGAAAATGATTTGTATAAAAGATAGATTATGGAAGAAAGTGACTAAGACAAAAAATGGAGATATTTGGGAACGATTTAAAAAACAGTACAATTAATGTAAAACGCTAATTAAGTAGGCTAGAAAAAATATATTTTGTTCATAAAGTAGATAAGGCCTCCCACCCCAAAGAGTATTGGGGTACTATAAGAGAATTTGGAAATCCAGTTAAAGTTGACCACAGGATTAAGACTGTAAAAGAAAATGGTGTCCCACTCAGCCCACAATCTATGGCACAGGAAATAAATAATTCTTTTGTTACCCTCCCAGACATTATTATCCCAGATGTTATAAAGGAAAACACACTGAAAAGTGCCCCATTGGAATCTAATTTACCAAAATTTCATTTTAGAAACACAAAGGTGAAAGAAGTTGCAAATGAAATAAAAAAACTTAATCCTAGGAAGTCCCATGGCTTAGATGGAATTGAAATCAGATTTATAAAATATATCCAAGAAATAATCACTCCAGTTTTGACAAAAATTTATAATCAAAGTTTAACAGAAAGACAATTTCTGGATTTATGTAAGTCAGCAAAAATCATTCCTATTTTCAAAGGGGCAGCCCAAATGACCCCACAAACTATAGGCCAATAGTGCTTCTATCTATTCTCTCAAAACTGATGGAGCAGTTGGTTTACAACCAATTATACGAGTACTTAGAGAAGTACTTGAAGTGAATCCCATTTCAGCATGGTTTTCAGGCCAGACATTTGCCAGGGACCAGCCTCGCAGATTTCCTTGACAAAGTAGCAACTGCTATGGATGCTAGGGAGTCCGAGGGTGTGGTATCCACCGATTTGTCCAAGGCCTTTAATTTAGTCGACCATACCATCCTTTTTGAGAGACTGGAGGGAATTGGATTGGTCTCTGGTCCACTAAACTGGCTACAATCATATCTGGGTCAATGAACCCAGCAGGTGAAGGTTGCTGGTCTGTTATTTAATTGAGCTTAGGCTACGTGACTAGAGGAGTGCCCCAGGGGTCAATCCTGGGGCCATTACTATTTTTGATCTATGTAAATGACTTGCCTGCTGGTTTACAAAACACTCAAGTAAGACTGTATGCAGATGATACTGTCTTACTTGCATCAGCAAAAACTCAAGACCCGATGTCAGCAAGGCCTCAGTCTGATTTTGACATACTCCAAGACTGGTTTTGTAAGTCAAAATTAGTATTAAGTAGTAAAAAGACACAGGTTATGTGTTTTTAAAGTAAGAAAAATAAAAAGATAGCACCTCAATTGGAAATCTTTTTTAAGAAATGGACAAGTACTCATGAATACAACACAATATATATACTTAGGTGTTATTGTTGACAGTTTATTAACTTTTGAAAACCATATAAATTACGTAACAAAAAAGTCAACATGAGAATAGGTGCCTTAAGAAGGTCAGCCTCCACTGTGCCTTTTCATATTCGGAAACAATAGCTACTCAATTGATACTTCCAGTACTGGAGTACGGAAACTTAGTCTATGGCTATGCTGGAACAAATTACTCGATAGGATGGACAAGTTCTACAGCCATCTGGCTAGATTAGTCTTGAGATGCCCATTCCAGGCACATCACTGTGTAATGTATAATTGATTGGCCCGGGACAGTTTGTACACTTGGTGAAAAAAGCAATATGTTACATTGATATTCAATGTTAGGGAAGGTTTGATTAAGGGAAATCTAAGTATCTCTCAAGAAAATGAGGGTCGACTATACCAGCTTAGGGAAGTGGTCCATAGAGGCTTAAACAGTCTGAAAATATGAACCAGATTTGGTTTAATGACCTTTCTGTATTCAGCTGTTCTGTGGAATCAATTTCCCAAAGTGGTAAGGAATCAACCCAGGCTATCCACCTTTAAGACCAAAATTGATGTTTTGTATCATCAAGAATGTACCTGCCACTGATTTAACCTATTCTGCTTTAATATGTTTTGTATTCCTGGTAACATCTGTCTATTTTGTTATGTCCATGTGTACTAATGTTACATTTGTATCATTTACTGTCTGTATGAATGTATACAGGACAACTGTGTAGACAGATCCTATTTGGACCTAAAGTTTTATCCTGTTTAAAAATAAAATTTTAACTAACATCAAAAATTAATTTCCATGTCCCAGAGGTCTGTACACAAGAATGATCTTGCAACCTATACTCAACCCACCATTCACTGCCACACATTCAAATGAGCTGGTCACACCCATGTGGTATGCCATCAGTCACAAAGCAGATTTAAAACAGATGGTCACCCCCATCTCCCCTGCGCTCCCACCTATAACAATGTATAGCATAAATGGATGTCTCCAGCATAAATACAAAATTATCCCCCAACCAGGTCTCTGTGATACATTCCAGCTCAATCGAGGAGTCAGAGAAGAAGGCCTCAACCACTGTGGTTTTATTCCTCAGTGACCTGTTTTTATAAATAAATACCTTAAGGGGAGGAGCTGAGTCAGCTGGACCCATTACTACTTGTTTGCTCTAAAGTGAATAGGTACCAGGTGAGGGGGCCCCTTGTCTGACAGGGCCTACTCCCAGGACCCCCCCGTGACCTCACACCCCTGATTCAACCCCATCCCATATCAAGCCTCGAAAGAAACTTACGCTTTGAGCAATGTTCCTGGAGGACGTTACTCAAAGCAACATGGGTTTGCAAATCCTTGAGTGAGGGGCAGGCTGACAAATATTCACCACAACAAAAGTCACCATATTGTAAACAGCTTTTTACTTCTATTTCAGCCAAAGTTAAGAACCACAAACTACAGGGATGTGTTACATCCTCAGGGGACTCCTCAGTACAGTGCCGAATCTACTCTGTCTCAGACAAGAACCAAGTCAGACCCAGAGCATATCAATCATATATTGTAGTACACTCCAAGGTAGCATACTTGAGAGGAAGTTTGGAAGGACTGAGGCTTACAAGATCCACACTGAATGCAAGGAGAGAACACATTTCCAGATAGTTTTCTTTCTGTATATCTCTTCAAACTACACACATATACTCTAAGCCCTGAAGCCCACGGCAGTGAGTATGCAAATCTTTGTGTGACGGGCAGGCTGGCAAGAAACTTTCAAACATATATAGGAAAAATTACCCATAAACAGATTAGTTAACCCCCTTATATCTCTAATTATAAAATAGCACTGAAAGAAATATGCATTTTTCCTACTGTAATAGAGGGAATGGGTTGGTTTAGTTGGTTTCAAAGCCGATGACAGTACAGTAGTAGTGTAGTAACATTATCATATCTAGCTTCTTAAAAGTACAAATTTATCTGCCTCTTCTCTTCTCATAAAACAGATCAAATTGCAATTCCTACCAAAAACTCATATATTTAATATTTTAATTATACCCAAAATTGTAGGCCTTATTCTCAGTTGTGGGAATGTAGCTTTGTGGTTGCTGTGGCCACATATGGCAAAGTTTGCAGTAACAGTCTTCTGCGGGGTTGCTTAAGTGCTCGCAACTATGCAACATAAAGGTTGGGACCATTATCCCAATGGCCCTTAATGCCATACCTAAAGCACTGCAGCCCTCACACTGCATGTCATAGCCTCCTGCAACCCCTTTGACTATAAAGTTTTTACAGGCAGGTAATAAGGGGGTGTTGCAGTGCTACAACAGGGCAACACGGACTTGTGGTGTAAGGGGTGGACACAGCCAGCTAAGCTGCTTGTTGGTTGGACCTGAGCAATGATGGGGCATTTCTATGGGGGGCAGGGAAAATTTGGAATATAATGAATGGGTGGAGGAACCACTGGGCTGTCAGGCAAAGTCCAGTGGACCAAAGAAAATAATGTACAGCTGGCCCCGAAGTGGGTCAAAAAGTAATGGGGACCAGGTATGGGAAACATTCATGTGCCATGCCCATAGTCCATGGATGACTGGTGCGATGCCATACTGCAGCTCTGTGGGTGTCACCAACCCACATGTCAGCAGGCGAAAACCCTTTTTGCAGTTCCCCCCAACTAACATCTGGTAAACTGATTTAAACTATGATTTAGTCACACGGGGGACTCCTCTTCCCTGTGACTAAGTACATCTTTTGTGTATATATGAATAAATTTCAAAAACCTGCATTAATGCTCTAGCTAGGGTTATAGCCACAAAAGTATGGAAATGTGGCATTAGGGTTTCCAAACCTAGCACCCCACCCCACCCTGCACACACCAACAGGCATTGGGGGGGTGCCTTGGGGTCGTCAGCCTAACACTCACCCTATTCCATAAGTAAATAATCTGAGATGTGTACAGTATAGGAGAATGGGGTGAGTGTAAGGGTTGATGACCCCAAGGCACCCCCGATGTCTGTTGGTGTGTGCAGGGTGGGGGTGGGGTGTTAAGTTTGGAAACCCTAACGCCACATTTCCCTACTTTTGTGGTTGTAACCCTAACTAGAGTATTAATGCAGTTTTTTGCTATGTATTTCCATACTTTTTTGAGATAGTATAATTATATCCTTATTTACCTGTGGGAACGCAGGGCCCTCTGGGCCCTGCACTCCCATCCCTCCATAGATGCATATATGTATGCAGCTGTGGAAGTATAGGGCCCTCCAGACCCTGCGCTTCCATTTATAGGACAACGGCTACAAACTTGTCATCACAGACATCTTATTACCCCACCTCATGTACCCAGGACAAAAAATGTTCAATTCCCGGACAAAATGTAATTCTGCGCAACTGCAACACCATTCCACGCCACAGGTGTGAAAACACAGTTTGGCAAGGATTTGAAAAATGACAGCTATGGCATACATGAGGTGGAGTAATAAGATCGCTATGTTGAAAATCTGGGGTCAAAGTCTTGGAAATTTCCAAAGTTACGAGTGTGTGTAGTAAAATTGCAAAAAATGGTCATAACTTTGGCATTTTTACATATTTTGACCCCAAATTTTCAGCATAGCCATATTATTACTCCACCTCATGTACCCAGTACAAAACATTTTCAAATCTACACTACAACATAATTCTGTGCAACTGCAATGCCATTCCATTCCACAGGTGTGAAAACACATTTTGAAAAGGATTTGAAAAATGACAGCTATGAGATCCATTAGGTGGGGGTAATAAGAAGGCTATGTTGAAAACCGGGGGTCAAAATATTGAATATTTCCAACATTACAAGCGTGCATAGCAAAATTGCAATGAATGGTCATAACTTTGGCATTTTTTCATCTTTTGACCCCAAATTTTCAACATAGCTTTCTTATGACCCCACCTCATGAACAATATGACTGTCATTATGCAAATCCTGCCCAAAAGGTGAATTCACCAAGTGACCATGGGGGGAGAGACGATTCAGGAGGGAGATGAGGAGGTACTTTTTCACTGAGATGGAAGTGGTCAATTGGAATGAGCCTCCAGAGGATGTGGTATCCCTAAAAACAGTGGACAGCTTTAAGAGAGAGTGGAACAGAGTGAGGTGAAAAGTTGCGGGTACAAGTGGGTGATTGTAGGGGAGAGGGTGAAGTTGAGGGAGGTCAAAAGGGAAACATGGGGGGGCTGTTTGTAAATACATAGTGAGCTGTGCAATTGAGCAGACTAGACGGACCATAAGGCCTTTCTCTGCTGGCATGTTCATATCACCTTTTGGGCGGGAGTTGCGTAATGACAGTCCTATTGCTCATGAGTTGGGTTCCCCAAATGGCTATGTTGAAAATTTGACGCAAAAATGTCAAAAAAATGTCTGAGTTATGAATAAAAGTTGGAATCCCCATTGAAATATATTGAACCACATTTACCTTAGTTCTCATATTGCAGTTGGCAGTTCCAGCAGCAAGACATGTCTTCAATCAGAGAGCAGATCTCGAACCTGGGACCTGTTCAGGTGAGTGAGGTTGTGTGGGGGTGTACTGGGAGGTGTGGGCAGTGGGTGCTGAGTGGGAGGTCGAGTTGGGGGGAGCTGATCAGTGAAAGACCATTTTCTTTTTTTTTACAGGTTTGGCAAAAACAAATAAATTAAAAACAATCATTGAGGGACCGGTTTCTTTATTTCAGGGTTGTACCTGAAATGGGAGGGTGGGAGATGCCATTAGACACCAGGGAACCAATTTTCATTAACAAGGATGGTGATCGGAGAGTGGGGGATGCCACTAGACAACAGGGAAATCGGAACTGTGATAAGTGGGTGGGGGGTGCCACTAGACACCAGGAAATGTATGTACTGCTTTATAGGGACCACAATGGGTGGGTGGGTGGGGTTGCCACTAGATACCAGGGAAAATATATGAATAGGGGATGGCGATCAGCAGGGCAAAAATAACATGGAAGACAATGGAGTGGGGGCTGGGGGTGCCACCAAATACCAGGAAAATGGGGCTCACAGCACACACTACAGACAATCCTCAATCTTGATCCCTGACTCAATTCTGACACACAAGCCCACAGCATGTCTCCATCTGTGGCTACAGATGTCAAGAAAGTCCCACTGTTCTCATACAGAGAATGCAGGTCAAGGACTTCTCTCGCTAAGCTGGGAGCCCTTGATTTTGGGTGCTAGATAATGTATTTATGGAAACATCAGAATCTAGCTAAAAGGGTCTTGTTTAGTTAGGTTCTGATGTTGTTGTTTTTTTTAAATCATGGCATTTGTATGTATTTTCCATGTTTGTTGGTTTGTGGAAAAGATCAACAAGATGGCAGTTGGCACGGCACCAAAAATGTTTGGTGCCCTGCCAATTCAGTGGCATGAAACCAAAAACCAGCATTGGCAGCATCACATTTTTATTTTTTTAATTTTTATTTTAAATTTTTATGTTATCTGAAAAACCCTACTGTGCATGTGCAGGTCAGAAAACACTAAAATTTAAAACCTAATAACTCTGGAACCCTTTGATATTTGTTCACCAGACCTGTCAAAGGCACTCCCTTGGGACATGATACATGTCCCCTGCAAGTTTGGGGCAAAAAAATCCTTCCCATGTAGGCTTTAGGTGAGAGCAAAAAAAAAAAAAAACAATGTTAAGTACAGGAAAAAAAGTTTGTTTTTTTTTAAAAAAAAAATGAATGACACATGCGGATCTCAGAAACCGCACAAGCTGCCGTCACAAAAATGTCCACACATCAAGACCTTGCCTGCTAGACAACACATACAAAATGTCAGCTCATTTTGTGAAAGAGAGACAAATATACTAATGTGCAAATTCTGAGGCTTAACATTAAACAAGCTACTCAACCCTAACTATAGGGGAGCTACCGCACGCCTATAATATAGTGTAGAAGGGTGGGAGGGCAACAGTGTAACAGCTTGCCCCATTCTGTGCTGCCATCCTTTGCAAATAAGAATAGGGGTCCATATTACTACTACTATTAGTATTTATCAATAATCAGACATGAGTCCTCAAACAACCTAAATGAACTATAATTATAGAATCTGTCGGAAAACAAAAAAGCCATCAGGGAAAGATTGTGGTCATGAATACATAGAAGCTGAGACAAGCATAAATCAAAGTGCCAATGGTACTGAGTGGTGCCAAGATATGGACCTGTCGCTTTTGTAAAGTAAAAGGCATATATACTGTGCATGCTAAACAATGTACATGTAGATGCTGCACATTGCAGACACATACATGCATATAAGTACACATACATACACCTTAAAAAATAAACAAGCATAGCCCACACAAAATACATATGCAGAACTTTTAGCCTGATCAGTTCCTGCACTAGGGTACCTGGAGGTGACATGATCTTTTCTCAATTTGAAGTAATGTTTCCAAGTGGCATTTAAACCTCAGCTGGAACTTTTCAGGTTATCAGCAATATAGAGCTTCAGACCTTGCTGAAATGCTATCACTAACATCAGCAATAACATCTAGCAATTTCTCTCCTACTACAGAATTTGTAATGAGAACAGAAGAAATGTCTCACACTTTAGATCAGACTCAAGACCCCTACCCACTACTGCTTCGTAGCCTGTAGCTCTGCCCATGTACAGATGCTACTTGACAGGAAATGCATGCAGTGGCAAAGGACATTCAGCAGTGAATGCAGACAACCCCCCCCACCACCACACACACACACACACACACACACACACACACATACACACACAGCTGCAGTTGATTTAGTAATGAACAAGTCAGTCAGTTTGAAGTTATGTTCCCAAGTTGCACTCAAACCTCAAACTCTCAGGAGGAAAATGTCAAGTTATCAACAATACGGAACTTCACATCTTGCTGAAACTCTATCATTAACATCAGCAACGACATCAAACAGTGTCTCTCATACTACAGGAATTGAGTAACAATGAAAAAATGTCCCACATTGGGGATCAATCCATGGCCCCCTACCACTACTGATTCATAGTCTGTAGCCTTAATGCTGTACTAAAGCTCATTTACAGGAGATGTATGCTGTAGCAAAGGACATCCAACACTGAGTTCAGCTCCCCAGCTGCAGTGGATTTAATACACCAGTCTGTAAATTTGAAGTAAATGACATCAAACAATTTCTATCATACTACAGAAACTGAGTATTGTAAGAAAGAAAAAAGAAGTCCCATACCGGAGATCAAACCCAGGCCCCCTACTCACTACTGTTTGATACTCTGTGGCTTTAACACTTAAATCTCATTGACAGAAAATGCATGCTGTGGAAAAGGACATCCAAGAATAAGTGCAACCCCCGCTGCAGTGGATTTAGTAATATACCAGTCTGTAAATCTGAAGTAATGCTTCCCAAGTTGCATCGAAAGCTGATAGTCTGAGCTGGAACTTTGCAAGTTATCAGCAATAGGCCAGCCTGGTGGCACTGAAGGTTAAGGCACTGGATGCCACATCTTGCGCCATGCCGGCAACCTGGGTTCGGGAGTGAGTTTGGGTCATCGGGGGTCAGCAGGGGATGGAGAGGACTGATCATCCGAGGACAGCTCTCCTCTCCTCTCCTGGGGAGGGTGGGTGGATGAATCCCCAGTGTGAGCGGCTCCTAGTGGAGGCTGGGAGTGCTGCAATCCAGGGATCATAATAGGTGCAGGGGGAGGAGCCTTGGCAACCATCTGTGAGCTGGGTGCGGGAGCGCGCCCAGCAGCACTGGATGGCATTGCACATCCAAGCTCCTAGGGGGAGCACTAGAACAAGTGAAAACCACCCACTGACTGGGGGTAGATGTTGCCTACCCCCACCTCCACTGCCGGATCCTGCCCACTGTGTCCTGTGCCCAACATCGCCTCCGCCTATGAAGCACCGGACAAAAGCACCATGGAGCAGAAGGCAGCCCCACCCCAGGGGGTGCATTCCAGGGGGATTGGCTCCATCAGGTGCATCGCAGGTGAGTTGGATATCCAGGCACAGATGGGAGGACCTCAGGCTGGAGGGGATAAGGCAGGTCGACCGAAGGGGCCCCAGTGGGTGGTGACCGGAGGGAAAGAAACTTGACCAAAAAAAAAAAAACAGTTATCAGCAATATAGAACTTAAAACTCTGATGAAACTCTAACACTAACATCAGTAAGACATCTAATAGTTTTTCCTAATACTACAGAAATTTTAGTAAGAAATTAAAGAATGTTCCACACTGGGCATTGAACCCAGGCTTGTGTAGGTTTGAAACACTACACGAGGACCTAAAAACCCTATCACTGACATCATCATTGACATCATGAAGTTGAAACACTCACACTGAATGAACCTCTGAACTTGACTAAATTCAGAAAAGAGTAGGCATGACCACAAATGGTGTTTACAGCTATGCTGCTGGTGCCTAAAAACTGGACACCTGTTACCTGTATCAATAAGTCACAAAGCTTACTAAGGCTAAAAGTTATTCCATTTACAACCACAAAATACAGGCTAAAAACAGTGAAGTGAGAGCCTCACAAACCACCCAACATTTTTCACACGACGTGTGTTGTAACTAGTTAGCTAGTAGTATTTTGAATACCAAAGGCAGGTCTCAAATGTTTATTTGTGATTCATATTTTAAAGAAAACATAACTGCAGTATATATTGAATACCGATATTATTTTAATTGCATGCAGTTGTATTGTACAAATCTGAATATTTTCTTGCATCTGACAAAATAAGGATTTATTTCCTCAAAGGATTTATGCCTTGTGTCAGTTCACGTATTTAGTACTTCTGTTCCATAGTACAGCCTCCTATTATAAATACTTTGGGCTGGAATTTAAAAATAAGTACATCATTATTCTGATGCAGGTGCACTAAATGCACCAAGACAGGTAGACCACCTAAAAGGTGGTCTAACTGCTTGATGTAATTACTGCAAATTGTGCTCTGAAAATGATGCATGTGTCAAAATCAGTGCATCACATTTTTATCATAAAGTTACTGCATTAGAATAAATGACATAAGTGCTGCAGCTGGCTTTTTGAAAATCTGACCTATAGATTCTATGAGGTTTCTACGCTCTGCAGGAGTACCACAAGTAACTGAGGTAGCTTTTAGGAATCAGCACACTTATTTCTCTCAGTACATTGCCTTTGGATGTATACATTCTTAATACATGTTTACAGGTATGTTGACTCTTTTCTCCACCTCCTTGGAGATATTTAAGAAAGATCTGAAAACATACTTATGGCAAATGGCCTTCTTGGATAACTAAGTCAATTTTAATGTGTCTGTATCTTTATCATAACTTATTATGTTTTAATATCTGATGTTATTATGGTACATTTTTTATACATGTTTTGTAGACTTGTATTTGAAATTTGAATTTATGATCTTAAAATGTTCAGCGCCTTGATACATTGAAAGGCGCTTTATAAATAAAATTATTATTATTATTATTTTATTATCCCCAGGTAATAACCAGCCAATCTCACTCCTCCTTGCCCTATCTAAGGTGTAGTCAAAACGTGTTGTTTCCCAGCTATCCACCTTCTTTGGCGCTTCTTTTTTCCTCTCCCCTTTCCAGTCTAGCTTCAATAAACACCATTCCAGCATCTCCTCTGGATCATTGACTCTGTGCTAAAAGACATGGACAAGATCCTGTTCTCCATGTCCATTGTCAGAGACCTAGCAAAGGCTTTTAATACTGTGGCCCATCCAGTTCTCTTGGATAAGTTAGGTGCTGGCAGCCCAGCCAACATGGCAGGTGGGTGGTTCTGCTCCCACTCTCGGATTGACTTTAGTCAGTCCAGGTTGGTGATATTATATCCACTCCCCTGCCCATCAAGTCCAGTGTCCTCAGGGCTCCATCTTTGGACCGATCCTTTTTTCCATCTTAAGTTTTCTCCTCCTACCTGAGTCTCTTTATGCACACACATTTATTCTGATGACACAGCCATATCTGCTTCTAGTGTTTTGATTCCTGAACTGAAATCATCACTCTAGCATGACTTTGACAATGTTCAGTGCTGGCTCCACTCAAACCAGCTCCCATTGAATGCCAGAAAAACTGTCAACCTGACTGTTGACACTAGACAGGGACTAGCAAGGCTCCAACTTGCATCTGTCACCAAAACTCTGGATGGTAACCTGCATGCAGAGGTACCCCACTGCAGGTACTTAGGTGTGTGGCTGGACCAGAATATCAGCTTTCGCACCCACAATGACACCATGCATAAGACACCTTGTGTTAGCTTGGTGTGCAGTACTGAAACAAACCCTGCCTTCCTCTCCTCATCTGCCAAGAGATCATCCTAGAGTTTGACTATGCAGATGTAGCTATAGAGCTGCCCCAAAATCTACACTAGCCAAGCTGGACCCCCTTTTTACGTTTGCTTGTGCATGCACAAGAAACATTTTGTTACAATAAACAGCATTTCACAGGTGTGTCACTGCCAAGTCCATTGCAGCTCAAGCTGGAAGGGGCTTGGCAGTCCAGACCAATGACCATGTACTGTGGTGGTGACACCACTCGGTGATTGCTGGGTGGAAACTTTGTTTAGTTGAAAAGACCAAAGCCACTCCTATCAGAGGGGGCTTTGGTCCTTTCATTTGCATGAAGACGGTCAGCAAGCAAGGGATTGGCTTTCAGCTTTTGGAGACAGAGAGTGCTCGCACTATATTTACAGTATTTACTTATCTAGCCATATATTTGTCTGTCTGTCTGTCTGTCTATCTATCTAATCTTCAACCTATTAAGCTGACTGGAGTGCCCACCCCTGGTACTGCTTCTTTCTGTACGTCACCCATTTCCCTTAAGTAGGTGGTGACACCGGAGTGCCAACCCCCGGTGCCACCAAACACGAGTCCGACACTGGGGTGCCCCATCCCCAAAGTTGGAATATCCCTGAAATAAAGAAAACTATCCCTCAATTTTTTTTTTTACTTGTAAAACAGAAAACAGTCCCCCACCAATTTGCCCCCACACACATACACAACCTACCTCACCCCAACCTCCCACTCAGCATCCACTATCCCATACAACCCCCACACACCCTCACTCCCCTGATCATTTCCAAAGGTTGAAGATCCACTCTCTGATCAAAGAAACATCTTGCTGCTGGAACCACCAACTGCAATATGAGAAGTTAAATTTAGTGTGGTTCAATCTGGAGACCACGTGATGGCAGCCTGAGCAGACGCACTCTCCAGAGCTCCTGAGACCACACTTGATAAAACTTATTTTTCTGCTAGTTATCTACAATAAAAGAGGCAATTGTGGCACAATCCTTGCACCAGAATAAGACCAAAGCAGCTTTACTACCGAGATTCTGAAAACTGGAGCAAGAAATGAAAGATGTACCACCCTCTCACACGCCACCGTCTACTCCCACCAGGGAAAAGGCTTCCAAATGTTCTAAGGCCGCACTGCCAGAGACTATCACTGTGATTAATAGCCAAGCTTCCCTGACTGAAGAGAACTTCTTAGAAAGCTTGTTTCCACTAAAATCCTTGCTGAAACTTCTCACCAGGGACATTCAGGATATCACTGTATCCCTAGCAGCCCTAACTCAGCGTACATCCGACAATGAAACTCAGATCTCCTCGCTGGATGACTGGAGGGCAAGAACCAAGCTGGAACTTACATTCCTGCGGCAGAGAGTTAAAGCAATGTAAGGGAAACTAGAAGACCTCAAGGGGGAGGTCACACAGAAACAATCTGGTCATATTAGGCTTGCCAGAAGGGGAGGAAGGCGTGTCTCTGATAACTTTTGTGCAAAAATTTTGTACTAAAATAGCGGGCCCTTCTCCCAATGGGCCAAATTATATCACTGAATGGGCGCATAGAGCTCTCCACCCAACACCTCCCCAGGTGCTCCCCCTAGGCCACTAATCTTTCGGGCCTTAAATTTCCTAGACATACAGCATATTCTGGGAAAGGTCCATGAATTAAGCACTGTACAGTGGGAGGGAAAGCCTATTACAGTGGCTCAAGACTTACCTAAGACAATTCAGCAGAAACGTACAGTGCTGAATCCCGTTATTGTTAAACTGATAGCAGCAGGCATCCACTATCAAGTGAACTATCCAGCGACACTGCAAGTCTTGCACCGAAATGTATGGCTCAGCTTTGACACTGTGGAGCAGGCCAGGATCGCTCTGAAAGGCCACTACCCTGATCTTTTTAAGTGAAGAAACACTTCCTTCTTGGCAAATATGAGTACCGGGTATCTGGGAACTGATTTTTCTTTTGGCTAAATTCTCTGTTACCCTACAGAAGTGACATTGTACACTGGGCCTAATGATACTCTGGAAATACTTTTCTCATGCGGATATATCCCATGGCTCAGCCTCTGATTATCCATAGTAAGAAATACACTCCGGGACTTATATGATTTTGGGATCATATGCTTTGCCATCAGCGACTGTGTTTTTTGCCCTAGCCTGGATCCTCTTGTTTCATGCAGTGGAAAAGCACAATATTACTTTCTAATATTAGTACTGCAACTTTCTCTGCCCATTTGGCTCTGTCACTATGAGGGTTTAATTGGATTCCTGTTTCCCTTCTTCCTCTTATCTTGGATACACCCCATCTTTGCGACAGAGTTCCTAACTTTGTTTTAAGCACTAGATGCAGGAACTATTCAGTTTTGTTATGGCTAATTCAACTTAACTCATTTACTTTCACCAGCATTGTTGTTAGGCTGGACTCGGCCAGAAGAAATGGCCCTTATGGTTTTATTTGGGAGAGTTATATACTGTAGGTCAGGAGGTACACCAGGTTCCATCTCCAGGACTAAATATAGCAGTCTGACTGAATCTCACTGATTAGTTGTTTGAACATTCTGCAGTTTCTACAATAATGTTGTGGTTATTTTATTAGCAATTCTGCTTGAATTTATTGCACAGATGGATGGGGAGGAGGGAGGGGAAGGATGTTTTGGATGGGGCTGCAATTAGGAACATTGCTGTATAAAATAAGTTTAGTGGGCAGTCGTGAAGACTGGGTAGTATTGTTGTACATAGTTCTATTCTGTTTGAAGGGGGTAATTGGGGAGGAGTGTCTTTGGAACTTGTTTGATAGCAGGGAAGGAGGGGGAGTATGCAGGACACTGTTCATACTTTTGGGGGGATTGGAGATGCAGCTTAAGGGATTAGATCTGCATTGCACAAGCATTATTTAACCTATAATCCCCTTTTGCATCTCAGTCAAAAAACTCTGTTAATGAGGTATGTCTCTTGGAATGTTAAAGGGGTATGAAATAGAGGTAAAAGGTACCAAATCTTAAAACATCTTCAGCTCCTTCACTGTCAGGTGGCATTCCTACAAGAAGCCCACCTTCTGGTGACAGAAAATGTGCTCTTTCAATGACAAAATGTGAGTCAGGTATTCTCTGCTGGGGGCTCCACCCAGCAGAGGGGCATGGCAATATTACTTTTCAAGGACATTAATTTTAGTTTAAAGTATAGCATTGCAGATCCTGATGATCGTTACATTCTAACACATGGGGCATTAGACCACATTGAAATATTACTGGGAGGGATCTATGGACCTTCTCCAGAATTCTTCTCCCACTTGGTCACTCTTTTAGCCCCTTATGCCCACCTGCCAATTCTCTTGGCAAGTGACTAGAATGTCACCCAGACACCTGATCTGGACAAGTCATACTCAAATTCCAAATGTTTGTCTCCCACACGGGTTGCCCTAAAAGAACTTATGGAGATGGGGGTGTCTTTGTGACCCATGGCTCATTATGCACCCAAATGACCACCAGTACACCTTCTACTCCCCTGTGCATAAGTCCTACTCATGACTGGACTTTTTTCTGATCAGCATAAGTGCTTTGTCAGGGATATCAGATGGGGGAATTTTCTCCAGGGTCCTATCGAACCACTCCCCTATCTGGATAGAATACTCATCCCTCCCCAATATTAAACGGGACCATATCTGGAAACTAAACATCCAGCTCTTAAAAAAAACATCAGAACCTGGTTAACATAAAAAACCTTTATTGAGCAATTTAAGGAGACTAACATGGAGTCCATACCAGACATAGATAAGATCTGGTGCTCTTTCAAATGTGCCATATGTGGTGAATTTATTAGAATGGCTACCACCAGAAAGAGGAAACACGAAGCCCACCTACAGTCTCTGTTGGGGAGCATTAAAATCCTTGAACAAGACCCGCAACTGGATTCCTCTGAAATAAAACAAAAAAACTCTGCCAACATACTGAGGAAGCGGGCAGAATATGCCATTTTGAAAACCCACTCCACGTATGTGGATCAGGGGGACAAGGCAGGCCACCTGTTAGACCTGCGGCTATGGCAGCAAGAAGCCTCCTGTCTTATCCCAGCTATATCATCTCAGGAGGATGGCTATCTTAAGACATCTCCAACAGATATTACAGACAAATTTGATAAATACTATAGTCAACTATACAGTCCCCAAATTAATCCACCCACTGAAACTGTTACTCAGGCATATCTAAATGCAGTTTTGTTGCCAATTTTATCTCCTGAACAAGTGGTATATCTGATGTGTCCCATTTCCTCTCTCAAGATTGTCACTGCCATCAATTCCCTGCCCTCTGATAAAACCCCTGGACCGGATTGTCTCCCTCCAAACTTTTATAAGGTATTGGCCAAGGAGTTAACCCCCTTTCTACACCAACTTTTCTCTTTTCTCAGTCAAAAAGGGATCACTGATTATTCCCTGCTAGAGGCTTTAATTATTGTACTATCCAAACCTGACAAGCCTACAGATAAGGTCACTAACTATCGTCCCATATCTCTCATGAACTACGACATGAAGATATTTGCAAAGATCCCCTCTGCTAGAATTATGCAGGTTTGGGATGACTTAATTGGGCCTGAACAGGTAGGATTCATGAGAGTGTGGAGGAAGAAAAATTCTGTATAACAATGCTGTAAAACAACAGTGCATAGAAAGCACCACAAAATGGCTGCAGAGCTGAAACAATCCTCATAAAATGGTGGATAATGGAAATTTCCACTAGCATAGCATAGCATGTCCTTGGTAGCATAGTAAGGCATGCCCTTGGTGCATGATGGAAATTTCCACAAGCATGTCTTTGTAGTAAGGCATGCCCTTGGTGCATGATGGAAATTTCCACAAGCATGTCTTTGTAGTAATGTATGCATGCCTTCTAGATAATGTGGCTAAAGTAAGTTAACATAATAATCAGTATAGCCAGTCAGTAAGTTACAGAAGTATTATATGAAGCGTACAATCCAATAAAATTGTACCAAGAAACTGTTATGTAAGTAAGGAAGGGTATAAAAAGAGAAAACTTACTATTGTAATTGGAGCTATGCCATAACAACATGGGGACCTGGCTCTCCATATGCATACGTGAATAAATGGTTTGAACTAAGGCCGGCCCGTCGGCGCAGCGGTGGGATTTCCGCTTGCGATGCCGGCGGCCGGAGTTGAGGAGCGGATCTGAGTCGTCGGTCGGCGGGGGTAGGATTGAGCATCCGATGGGCAGCTCTCCTACTCCGGGGAGATGCGGGCAGCATTCGGTGCGTTAGGAACCCTGGTGGAGCCGAGGAGTCCCCCACGCGGCTGGCGCTCATGGGGGAGGAGGTGGGCGGACGCTGGCGTCGTGCGTCCCCACCTCCTCGGAGAAAACCAGGAAAGGAGGAGCCACCTGCTGCCATAGATGATGCTCGCGCCAGCTTCAATGTGCCCTCAGGCCAGGCCCCGACCTAATCCAGTGCCCAGCGGCGGCCCAGATGCCGCGGGCCCCTCGTCGAGGCAAACCAAAAGAATGTCGGTGGGCTATGGCGATTTGAGGCAGAAGCGGCGGCCCGTGACCGGGCTGAAGGACAAGGCGGCAGGTGGCTCAGGGCGTAAAAAGGAAAATTAAAAAAAAAAAAAAATGGTTTGAACTCTGCACAAGACTTTTCTTTGTCTCTGTATAACAAGTAAGAAATTTCCATGACAATCTTGGCATAGTCGGCAGGAACTGCACGGATCTGTTTGGTGGAGTCTTCACTGGAATAAGACCTGTAGTACACCGGCGGATGTCCAAGGGACATTGCAGGGAGACCACCTCACAAAGATGAGGCAAGGACCCGCTTTGGGCTGTTCGGGCGAGGACGCACCAACCAGGATGGCGCAGATCGACAAAAAGATAAGAAAGTTCTTGTGTTGACTCCAAACTAAGTGAAAGTAGTTTAAAGTAGCATAAAAGTAAAGTGGTAATACAGTGATGTAAAACTCTAGAGATTAGGCTGTTAAAACAAAAGTAACCTCAGACAAGTTTGAGTCCTTTTAGTAAAAGTGGTCAGAAGGCTTGAGTTGCCAGGGCAAAAGTAACAAAAACATAGGTTTGAGCTTTTGTAGCAAAAGTAGTCCAGGACCTGAACTGTTTGGACAAAAGTAACTTAAAAAGGAGGTTTGAGTTTTAACTGTGATGCTAACCCAGGAACAGAGTTAAGCATAGGGTGTAGAGTAGAGGCAGTATAGCACAGTGGTCTAAAGCTCTGAGCAGCAGATCTGGTGGCATCCAGCAGACCAGACCTGAGTTTGAATCCCACAGCTTCCACTTGCATACTGTGTGACCTTGAGCAAGTCACTTAACCTCCATGTGCTCCCAGGTTGCTCCTGTAAAAAAGCTTTCAGCTTAGTGTACTATACCTAGTTAAACAACTAAAAAAAAAAAAAACATAGTACATAAACTAAACACAGGACAGTGACATGGGAGTGAAACAAAGCAAGGGAAAGTTGCCTGATCCCCTGCGTGGACCAGTAAAATGCATGGCTGATAAGTATGGGAACAACTCAATTAGTTAGGTCCCAAAATGGAACCTGAGAACAGATGGATTATTCCCCTAACAGGAACATTTAGCCTGGATGTTTTCACGGAAGTAAGGAGCATTCTAGAAAGGTAGAAAGTAAACAAAGAAAGTAGTAATAGATTGGACAAAGTTCAATAAGTGGGAAAGAAGCAGAAAGTAGGTATGAAAGGTCAGTGAAGGGCATAATGGTAAAACAAGAAACAGTGGGAGGAATAAAGGAAAGAAAACCGAGAAGGCATGATGCATATACCCGTCGCCGCCCCCGTTTGCTGCCCGCCACCGCCACCGCACCCCACCCTCTGCTCCACCATTGGGGGCTGAGGGAGAACTGCAAGTTCAGGACAATTTGAAGATGCTGTGAGGCGGTGGCACGAGCAGACCCGATACAACTAAGCGGGGAAAAGGGCCCGCATAGTGGGCAACAAAGTCTGGTCTCCAGTGGGTTATGTAAAGACCAGATTAAGGGCTAAGAGGAGGACCCGCAATTAACATGCCACTAGTATATTACCCCAACCTAACCCTACTCCTGGCGACCCCACGACCAATAGGATAGGAGTAGAAAGACCCTGGAGCCCCAACGAAGTGACGGACGCAATAAAACTTATCCCCGACCCTAGAAAGGACGTAGATGCATACATAGAGGAGATGCAAGCCCTGTTCGCCATTTATGATTTGTCCACCCATGAAATGACTGAATGTTTTCGAAGAACTCTAAAGTTCCAGTGGAATGAATGTAAGGGAACCTGGGACGTAGATAAAAAGAGGGAGGAACGTGATGGACAGTTGCAGGCAGTCTGGATGGCGGTCCAGGTGAAGTTTAAAAAGACTACTGACTGGCCCCGCATACATTCTACAAAGCAAAAAACAGGTGAGGCTGTACAGGAGTACAGAGAGAGACTAGAGACTATATTTAAACAGCACTCGGGGGTAAAGCCTGGTGACCCAGCGTATGGAAATCTGTTGGGGCATGCTTTTTGTAGTGGACTTTTGCCTGAGATAAAAAAGGGGGTTACAACTGCTTGTATCGGATGGGAAACAAAAACACTAGCTGAGATCTTACTGTATGCTGAACACTCTGAGAGACAACAGAGGGGAAACGAAGAAAAAGAACACAAGAAGCTAGTAAAGGCACAACTGATGTATTACGAGGGTGGCAGGGGGAGGGGTAGAGATGGGCCCCAACAACAGCGAGGACGAGGAAGAAGTAGAGGACAAGGTCGGGGTCCTCAGGCAGATCGCGAGGAAGGGCGACCACAGCCAATATCGATGCTATCATTGTAACCAGATGGGCCACATAGCCAGGAACTGTCCCCAGGAAGGAGGGGCAGCCCAGTATGAACTACCACCCCCTGCTCCCAACTTCTCTGCGTACAACCCTTTTCAGCAATAGGAAATAGCGGGACAACATCAAGCAATGCTCTCCCTCACCCCTGACCCCGTTGAAATACCGAAATTGACATTAACTGTTGACAACAAGGATGTTTCCTTTTTGGTAGACACCGGTGCATCATTGTCTGTGATACAAACCTGTGAACTGTACCTGCGTCCCAGTGACACTGTGGTGGAAACCGTGGGCGCCTCAGGCATACCTATGTATGAGCATCTAACCCAGCCCCTGACTGTGCAGTGTAACAAGATAACAATACAACATGAATTCTTGTATAGTGAGACTTGCCCTGAAACTTGCTAGGTAGAGACTTATTGGCCAAGTTAAACATGACTATAAGTATAAGTAATGAGGGACTTTCTGTGACCTCAGCCAGAGCTGGTATTTTTCTCTTGACAGTGACTGCAAGTGACTGGCTGTACTGTTGGAAGCTTATAGGTGAGGAGCAAGTGGGCTCATTAATAGAATGGGCTGCTAAATTGACAGGGGGTGTGCAGGAACTACAGTACTATCGCCACTGTACTGCTCACTATGCAAAAGGTGAGAGGGATTTTGGGTACGAGACAAGTAGATGGAGTACTCAGCCAGTGCTAGATGAGTTACAAGTAAAAGACCTATATGTAACACATGACCGCTGCGCTGCAGCTGTAGAACTTACTGCTGAGCAACAACAAGCCTATGTAGTGGATGGGGCAGTCCCTCACATCTCACTTGCAAAGGGAAAAGGGGTACAGTGGAAGGATTTGGGGCCGTGGGTGGCGTGCATGTGAAAACTTAAGTGACTGGGAGTAAGAAGGTGACAGATGGGTGTCCCCATCGACAGGGTGTTACAAGCATGTTTTACATGAGCAAGTGTCAGTGCAACTAGAAATAAAGGCAATTGGATGGGTTATAAAGGAAAAAGAAAGTAAACTAGATGATAGGTTACCCCCTTGGCTAGATGAGCTGCCAGATAGTTTATGGGCCACTTCCAAGACCTATGTAGGATTAATAAAAAATGCACAGCCTTTATCAGTCACAACAAAGTCCTCTTATAGGCCCCACAAACATCAATACCCACTTGGAAGGGAAGCAGAAGAGGGAATTGCGCTTGTACATGCAGCATTGGTAGAGGGGGTGGTTATCGTACCATGTCCCAATGCTACGGTAAACACTCCTATTCTGCCGGTGAAAAAAACAGATGCTACCTACCGGTTTGTGCAAGATCTGCGACTGGTAAATGCTGCTGTACATGCCAGAACGCCTGTGGTCCTGAACCCTGTCACTGTTCTGTCCCAGGTACCTACAAATAGTTGTTTCTTTACAGTTATAGACTTAGCAAATGCCTTTTTCAGCATTCCTGTGGAGCCGAGAGCCAAGAATGGTTTGCATTTACGTATAAAGGAAAAAGTGGACATGGACTCGGATGCCCCAAAGGGTATGATTGAATCTCCAGCTAATGTTCTCGGCCCAGATGGTGACAATTTGTCTGCCTTTGTGCCCCCCAGTGGGAGTGTATTAATACAGTACGTTGATGATCTGCTACTTGCCTCCCCCTCACGGGAAGCATGTGAGCAGGACTCAAAGGCGCTGTTACTCTTTTTGGCCGAAAATGGGCACAAGGTATCAAAAAGTAAACTACAGCTGTGCACAGAACAGGTAAAGTACTTAGGTCATACACTGTCGGCGCAAGGGCGCGCCCTAGCCCCAGAACGAATTGAGGCCATTACCAAATTGCCCTGTCCGATAACAAAACAACAAATGATGTCCTTTTTGGGCATGGCGGGCTACTGCAGAGCCTGGCTGAAGGATTATGCCTTCTTGGCACAGCCCTTGCAAGATGCCATCCATGGCAAGGGTATGCAAATGAAAGATGAGGTCAAGTGGACAAACAAATTAATGGAATGTTTCACACAATTAAAATTGGCTTTAGCATCAGTACCTTGTCTACGGCTGCCTGACTTTAACAAGCCATTTGACCTCTATGTGGATGGAAGGCATGAGTTTATGTCTGCTGTATTAACACAATTGCATGGGGATGCACGAAGGCCGGTGGCTTACTACTCTAAGCATTTAGACTCAGTAATCAGAGGAATGGTGTCGTGTCTGCAGTCTGTTGCCGCTGCTACCAAGGCGGTGCTGGCCTGTTCTGATTTGGTGGGGTTTTCCCCTCTAGTTGTACATGTGCCACATGCAGTACACTCAATTATACTGCAGGCCCGTACTGCCCATCTAACTCCTGCTCGCTTACTGCAATATCAGAATGTGTTACTAACCATGTCAAATGTTACCCTTAAGCGCTGCACTACCTTAAACCCGGCTACCCTCCTCCCTACTCCGGAGGACAGTGATATACATGACTGTGGCGAAGTAATTGACTCGGACTGCAGACCTCGACCTGATTTGACTGATGTACGCTGACTAACGCATGACTTGGATGGCTCTGATCAATGGGAGCAGGCAATGAGTCAATTGTGGGACACGCCGTATGCACCGACAGCACTACTCTAGAGAGCCATAAGCTGCCATCCCACTTGTCGGCCCAGGCCGCTGAGCTATTGGCATTAACCAGGGCCTGTGTTTTAGCAAAAAACCAAACCGTTAACATCTACACGGACAGCAGGTATGCCTTTGGAGTAGTGCATGATTTTGGAACACTATGGAAAAACAGGGGGGTTCCTGACTTCGTCAGGACAGCCCATTGCGCATGTGAAACTAGTAGAAAACCTGTTGACAGCCATTCAAATGCCTAGGGCTGTTGCAGTCGTGAAATGCCAAGCACACACATCTGCTTCTGACTTTGTATCAAAAGGAAACACCCGAGCTGATGCAGCTGCGAAAAGAGCAGCTCTCCTTGATGTTGTCCCACTACCATTAATGCTTTCTCAAGAAGTAAAACCAGTAAATCTTTTTTCTGCCAGCGATGTAGCTGAAATACAACGATCTGCTGATAAAAAGGAGAAAAAGAACTGGCAAACATGTTGCACCTATGATGCCACCGCAAAACTATGGGTGGCGCCCGATGGCAGACTTTGCCTGCCAGCAGTCACGTTTCCCTTTTAGGCCAAGTTGGCTCATGGAGCCAACCATGTGTTGTTAAAAGGGGGGATGGTGGCTTTTGTAAATAAATATTGGTATGTTGTAGGTTTCTCTTTGTATGCTGAAAACTTTTGTAAACAATGTATTATATGTATGCAAAATAATATCGGCAGGGGACTCCAAGTAACCCCCTCTGCCCATCCTTCTCCTACAGGACCTTTTGAGCACATAATGATGGACTTTATTGAACTAAGCCCTTGTGAGGGTTACAGGTATTGTTTGGTAATAGTGGATATGTTCTCTAAGTGGGTAGAGGCCTTCCCTGCTCGAAGAAGCACTGCTTGTGTGGTGGCAAAGGCCCTATTGAAGGATATTATACCCCGTTGGGGCCTACCCTCGCATATATCTAGTGACAATGGTACTCATTTTGCAAACGAAGTTATCAGGTGCCTATGTGAGGTTTTAAAAATTGATTTAAGAACTCACTGTGCCTACCATCCACAGTCTGGAGGGGCTGTAGAAAGGGCAAACCAAACCTTAAAGGTAAAAGTAACTAAACTGATGGCAGAAACAGGACTTAATTGGGTGAAGGCTCTGCCTTTAGCCTTAATGAGTATGAGAGGTAGACCAACACGGATGGGTCTGTCACCACATGAGATTCTGATGGGTAGGCCTCTGAGAATGACTAATGCACCTTTTCCCCAAAGCAGGTTAACATTGCACGGTATAGATAACGAAATGATTGCCTATTGTTTATCCCTTAATGCTGTCTTGAGATCTTTTTATCCTAGAGTAAAGGCAACACTACCCGTGCCGAATGCGGAAGCAGTACTACACCACATACAGCCTGGAGACTTCGTGGTGATAAAGGACTTTCGGTGGAAAAAGTGGAGTGATCCCCGGTGGCGAGGTCCTTTCCAAGTGCTCCATATGACACCGACAGCCGTGAAAATCGCTGAGAGAGACACATGGATCACGCATCCCACTGTCGATTGGTGACGGCCTCGAGGACAGATGAAAAAAGACTGTTTTATTGACTGCAAGGGTGGCATGTGTGCTGGGGGCCGCTGTGGTTGTTCTGACTCTAATAAGTACTAAAGTAAACCACAAGACTGTGAGATGCAGCTGCAGCCTTGAACCCCTACACACTACTAATACCTGGTGGACTCTAATGAAGCTACATGTTACTAACATTAACCAAAGTGATTGCTATGTTTGTGCACATTCCCCATTCTCTGCAGCTGTAGGATTACACTTAAAACCTAATCCGGTGGGGTGGAATGAATCTGGTATAATTCTTCAATGCCTGGAACAAGCCCAAAATAATACTGGAAACTGGTCCATAAACAATTTGAAAAGATACAACATAACTCTTTTCAAGGATCATAATGTGTCGACTTGGTATAAGCCCCCAAATGTGACTGAACCCTTAAAACCCTTGTACCTAGATCACAAACCAAAAGCCCAGGCCCCCTATTGTGTATGTAGAAATCGGCCGCAGGCAGGAGCAAATGTACCAGTGGGAATGTCTAGCTGTTCAGATAACCATTATGATAAAGGTCCCTGCTACAATCACATTTATACAGATCCTGTCCTGATGGTTCCCGGTACCTATTGTGTTCCCGGATTCCCAACGGGATTATCTGGAGGCCGGGGTTTCGGTACCTTGTCCGGCCTATACTGGGTGTGTGAAATAAAGGCGTATGTGTTTTACCAACAGGATGGATCGGTGCTGTTACCAGTACACTACACCCCTCCATTACAAGTATATGCCCCTCAAAATAATAATAATGTCTTACGGGGCAATGACCTTAGCACGCGTCTCCAAAAGCGTGCCATAGGTGCGGGAGGTTCTGGAGTACCTAGCGACAAGAGAAGAGTGCCAGTGGGTGAGGAATTAGCTGCAGGATTTTTCCCATTCTGGGGGGTACAACAAAGCATGAAATATATTAATCAACTAAGCTACGAACTTGAAACCCTAGTAAAAGAAACCAATGAAGGTCTAACCCTTTTAAGTGCTGAAACAAAAGCATTAAGACTCGAAGCATTACAAAATCGAGCTGCTCTTGATTATGTCTTAGCAGCCCAGGGCAGGATATGTGCCATGATTGGAAAAGAATGTTGTACCTATGTACCAAATGTGGCTGATAACATGACAGAAGTTTTACACAAGGTACAGCAACTACAAAATAAAATTGTGAGCGAAAATAAGTCTGAGGGTGACTGGAATCCATGGGGATGGATTACAAGTATATTTGGCCAATGGGGATCGACAATAATGACATATGTTTTCGCTGGCATTATCGCCTTATTATGTATATGGCTTGTCGTATTTTGTGTAAGGCTGCTGCTTACAAAAATGTGTAACACAGCCTGTAACCCACCTACACCAACTGTACAATCACCTGTGGTACATAATTACGACATAGTAAAACAAAATGCGCAAGAATTACCTTACTATAACTGTGATATTGAATTTTAGCAGTTGATACAGAGTATCAAAAGGGGGGAGTGTGGAGGAAGAAAAATTCTGTATAACAATGCTGTAAAACAACAGTGCATAGAAAGCACCACAAAATGGCTGCAGAGCTGAAACAATCCTCATAAAATGGTGGATAATGGAAATTTCCACTAGCATAGCATAGCATGTCCTTGGTAGCATAGTAAGGCATGCCCTTGGTGCATGATGGAAATTTCCACAAGCATGTCTTTGTAGTAAGGCATGCCCTTGGTGCATGATGGAAATTTCCACAAGCATGTCTTTGTAGTAATGTATGCATGCCTTCTAGATAACGTGGCTAAAGTAAGTTAGCATAATAATCAGTATAGCCAGTCAGTAAGTTACAGCAGTATTATATGAAGCGTACTGTCCAATAAAATTGTACCAAGAAACTGTTACGTAAGTAAGGAAGGGTATAAAAAGAGAAAACTTACTATTGTAATTGGAGCGATGCCATAACAATATGGGGACCTGGCTCTCCATATGCATACGTGAATAAATGGTTTGAACTCTGCATAAGACTTTTCTTTTTCTCTGTATAACAAGTAAGAAATTTCCACGACAAGAGGTAGGTCCTCAACTGACCATCTGAGGAAACTGTCTCATGTCTTCTCCACATCCAGGGAAGCTGAATTACCTATGGCACTGGTCTCCCTGGATGGCGAGAAGGCATTTGATAGGGTGCAATGGGACTTTTTGTTTCTAATCCTGAAGAAATTTGGATTTCCTTCCCCCTTTATTCGCTGGATAGAGGTGTTATATACTAAGCCACAAGCAAATGTGCATTGTAATGGGGTGCCATCAAAGGGGTTCTATCTCCATTCTGGTACTCAGCAGGGATGCCCTTTATCTCCCTTATTATTCAACTTACATATTGAACCCCTAATTTGTTGTCTCTTGGCTTCTGCAAGTATCATTGGAATCTCGGTTGGAAACTTTGAACTAAAAATATCTGTATACACAGATGATATACTACTGCACTTAACCCACTTAAACTCTTCTATTCCTGAGGCACTCCGTCTCATTAAAGAATTTGAGAACCTCTCGAGATACAAACTAAATTTAGATAAGACCACTATTATGCCCTTAAACACAAAGACTATTCCTGCCATGTACCCCCACTTTCGTATGACCTGGACCACAGAATTGAAATACTTGGGCATTTTCCTGTCCCAGAAGCAATCAGTGATGAAGGGACTTAACATTGACAGAATAGCAGACAACATTAAACAGGACCTCGATAGGTGGAATTCCCTGTTCCTATCCTTACAAGCCTGTATCAGTGTAATTAAGATGAATGTACTCCCCCCACGTTTTACCCTATTAACGTGCTAAATCTCTTTCTCCCACATAGTTGGTTTCATCAGCTCCATTCAGCTATTTCTGGCTTTATTTGGAAAAAGGAAAGGGACTCCCAAACAGCAGGGGGGACTCAAATTACTTAATTTCTATCTATATTACCTGGCTAGCCACCTTTCTAAATATGCACGGTGGCCCTGAACCGGGAACATGAGTCATCCTATGTACCAATCTGGTTACTGATCGAAAGGCAGCAGCTCTAATCTTTGGAAATCTTCCTTAATAGCCTCTACTATTCATGCCCTAACCAGCTGCTGCCTGGCCTCAAAGGCACAGTTATCCATAACCCGATGTGTGTCCACACTCAACTGTGCAGGGCAATGCCATACAATCACAAGCAAGATATTTCACAACCATTGTGGGGCAACTTAAATCTTAAAATACTGTAGCTGGTAAAATGTTATCCCACTCCAATTATCCAGAGCTGAAGGATAAAGTGGTCTCCGATCTCTTGGTGAATGGATTGATTCCCACAAGTGGGGACCTTTTGACCCAACTCTGTCTCCACAGGAGATGCATTTTTCGAGTGTATCAACTCTGACACATGCTAGTCACCTGGTTTGGAGCATCAGAATGGGCTATAAATAATAGCAACTTTATTTCCCAAGCACTGACCCAATCTTGATAACCCAGTGCTGTTTCCCAACTTGTCTCCTTATTTTTCACACAGTTATTTCCTGCGGTATTGGGCAAGTCAAACTACTGGGCCTCTGTCTTCCCCACTCTAAATCTCAAATGGGAGATCATCTGGAAGGACATGTATAAATTTGTGTACAATTATAAACTGCACCTTACGCAGTTCCACATACTACATAATATCTACTTCACCCTGATTCACCTAAACAAGTTGGGTAAGCTCTCTACTACCCAAGGTTCTAGATGTACAGAAGCCGAGGGAAATCTTCTGCACATAATGTAGGACTGCCCTAGGGTAGCCCCGTTCTGGAGAAGAATTAAGACTAACTTAGACCCTCTGTTGGGGCTACAAGATTGTTTTTCTCCCAAGATATATACTAGGTAATCTAGCTACCATTCCCATACTGGAAAGAAGGTTTCACATTTCTCTAATCTCATCATCTGTCAAAAGGTTAGTGCTTCACCATTGGGTTGACCAGGAAGACATTATTTACCTAGAATGGATGAATGAGGTCCTGTTTAATTTACGGGTAGAAAAAGCAATTGCTGGGCTGCATTATTGCTCACCATCCTACACTAAATAATGGGGCAAATTAGAGGTCCTTCTGACAGCACAACTGGCACCTTAAAATGGTAATCAACTGTACTGGTAACAATAACCTTATCTTTCCATTGTAGTTTGTATCTATGTCTTATGACCTCCCTACAATGTTCAAGGCATGCCCCTATCCAACTGAGCTATATCACTTTTCATCTTCTCTTTAGCCTTTTGCCTGTTGTATGGTACTATGATATCTGTATAACTCATTGGTACGTCTCCGGGGCACTGTGGGGGGGGGAAGGGGGCTGGTGGGTATGGGGAGAATTAGTGGATATTGGTTTAGTGTGTAGCATGTTGTATTATATTGTGTGTAGTGCATATGTATAGCTTTACTATACCTGCATCAGCCCATCCGATCTGTACCATGACTCTGGGCTTAGTGTATGTGTATGTCTAGTTTGTATTGTTATATTAAGTTGAAAACAATAAAGTACATTAAATTTTAAACAAAAGAGTGGTTCAATGTATTCCAATGAGGTTTTGAACTTTGATGCATAACTTTGTCATTTTGGCATATGTTGGCCTCAAATTTTCAACATGGCCTTTTTGGGACCCCACCTCATGACCAATAGCAGTGGAATTATGCAAATCAGGCCCAAAAGGTGATTCCATGGTAAACGTTGCTAAATCAGCTTTTGAGTGGGATTTGATCATTTTCATCACCCTTTTACATGAGTTGGGGTCATAAGAAGGCTAAGCTGAAAATTATGTAAAAATGTCAAAGTTATGTGCATACATTGACATTTTTCTATGCTTGCGCATAACTTTGGTAATCTTAAATATTTCCACCCTAAATTTTTAAAGTACCCATTTTTTCACACCACCTCATGAATATGACAGATGTCATTTTTCAACTCCTGGCCAAAATGTGTTTTCGCATTTGTGGTGTGGAATGACGTTTTGGTGGTGCAGAATGAAATTTTGGTAGGTATTTAAACATTTTCACCTACCAGGTTCATGAGGTAAGGTAATAAGAAGGCTATGCTGAAAATTTGGTGTATAATTCTGGTAAAATGCCCAGGTTATGAGTGAACGTTACAGTATTTCAACGTTCACTCATAACTTCACTAATTTTCCATATTTGACTCCAAACTTTCAATGTAGCCATTTTTCCACACCACCTCATAAATGTGACACATCACTTTTTAAATCCTGGATGAGATGTGTTTTCAACCTCTGGTGTGAAATGACATTTTGGCCAATATAATATAAATGGTATGTGTCATGTGTATAAGTGAAACATAAAATGAGTACTATTTCTTGAAATGTTGGGGTCAAAATTAAAAAAAAATATGTAAATTGTTTAACAACCTTTGTGTGTTATGCCAGTCTTCACCCCAGCAGCCATGCTTTGTGATCCTGTGCTGGTGAGCTCAGTGACCCAGCTGGATGGGGTGAGGGTGGAGGAATGGCACTGTTATGCAACACCCTCCCAGCCAGGGAATGAAAGATGCAGGACTGTCCACATGGTGCCGAGTACCATATAGTGAAGACAACTGTCCCCTTGGTGTATGGCCATGCACCTCTCCACCTGTGGGTGGCAGAGTGCCTTAATTGTGCATTGGCTGACTGACGCACTCTTTGCCCTGTGCATCTGTATCTGTGACCACATGGAAGTGTAGGGACCACAGAGCCCTACGCTTCCGCAGCCCACCAGACAGCCTCATGAATTCTTCACGTCCATTGCTGCACAGAAGGGCAGGGACCTTGGACAAAGTCTTCCCTTGGTGCAGGGCATCTGCATCTGTGCACTGTCAGTACCAAACACCTGCACAGTACATACATGCTTGCAAACATTCTGCATTGACAAATGCTTGTTAATTCCTTCTGCTGCTTTGCCTTAAGTGCTCCATCTCTCCCCATCAGTGCTTTCTCTATTCTAATCTCTCTTTCGCCTCCCTTGAGGTCTGGCTTGTCTCACACCATTCCTGGCTAAATACTAACTTGCTACTGTTTCCACTTACCTCTCTTCTCTCCTTAACCCTGCCGACTCCGACTCCTGCCATCCCCTCCTCCTAGTCCTTCCAATCATCTGCTGTTTGCTCCTTTCATATGCCTTACAGTAAATCTGTAGTAGTCCAGTCTCCTTTCTTAATCTGCTTTCTAACACTGCAATAACCTCTCTCTCAGCTGCCACATCTCCTCCTCCCTGCACTCTCTAAAACCACTGCTACCTGGTACACTTCTCAACACTTCTCAGAAGTATACACCTGCAGCTAGCCCTCTTCCTCTTCTCTCCAGATTACAACAACTGATGCCCTATCCACCCCCACAAACTATTCATCCATTTTGCCTGTTGTATAGCTTAAAGTTCACTGCACTCCTTAATTTTAATTTCATACCACTGTGATTCTGTTACAATTATGCTGCTATACATAGGTGGCACGCTCCCTTAGCGCTCATCCTGGCTACCCCACAACAAATGTACTTTGTACACTTTTTACATTGTTTTTTTTTCCCCTCTCTGGCATTTATTACCCGTACTTTGATTATATTTTTCATGTACATGCACTCATTCTTGTCACTTTGTTATTGCTTCTTCACTCCCTGCCATATCCTCTCACCGTGGATCACCCCTGGAAAGAGCCCCAGCTCAGTGTTCTTATTCTGGTCACCAAAAATAACAAACTAACTAACTAATGTGTCCTTTAACGAGCCCCAAAATGAATTGCTACCCTTCACCGAAGGAAGCAATTATCACAGCCATTTCTTTTGTAATCTAAAGTTTATTGTGCTTTCAGAACATAAAAAACTATACAAGTGCTGTTCGACAATACAGTACAGAAAATTTACCTAGCCAGGTCTGGAGTATAGATCCCATGGAAATACAAATCTAGAGGAAAATAACACTTTACCAGAGCAAATACAGGATTTGCTATATAGACACTGTCCTGTGTACAGGTAGCAGAGGCACAAGAGAACTGTGCAGTGAATATCATAAGTGTTTAGCTCAAAAAGGTCATGGTCTAGATCGGCCATCATTGTATTATTAGCCAGTGACCCTTCCAAAGCAACCATGGCGTAGAAAGGGGGGGTGATGATCAGATAAGGTTCAGTGGTGATGCTCACATTCATGGGGAAGGGAAGGGAGACGAGTATGTGGAAGTACCTGTGATAGGGAGTGGGACCAAGGCCTACTAGTGCGGTTAGTGTGAGTGCCAAGACTAGGACAGGTAGCTTGGCATAAAGTGGCCTTCCGGGATTCTACAGAAAGAGGAGAGGAATGCTCCCCATTTGGCCCCGTATGTGTCCAACCTATCTGTGATCACATGATGCACTCTTTCAAAGCTGCTGGCCTTGCCCATCTCTGCAAGCCACTCAGCTGGGTCTGGTGGCTGCTGGTCCCTCCAGTGTCATAGGATAATTCACTTGGTAATAACTAATGTGCCCAACAGTCAGTTATTTTGCACTACAGAGAGAGTGCTGTTGCAAAAAGCTTGATCTTGGAGCCCGATCATTACTTGTGGTGCTAATAGGGCAATCTGCACATCTGAGATGGAACTGCAGGCTGCTTAAGCCTCCTGCAAAAATTCATGCACTTTTGGACACTCCCAGAGGAGGTGTGTAATTATGCCCATGCCCTGCCCACAGCCAACATTTATCAGTGTGCATCAGACCCAATCTGTGTGGCCTCTGTGGCATTCTATGCCATTAATGGAGTATCCTGAACTGTGTGAAGGTGTTGTGAGTGCCTCTAGAGGCTGTGCATAGGTTGCATCAGCATCTGTTACACAACTCCTGTGTCACTTTGCATCATAGCTCTTGCAA
Source organism: Neoceratodus forsteri (assembly GCA_016271365.2). Taxonomy (NCBI): domain Eukaryota; kingdom Metazoa; phylum Chordata; order Ceratodontiformes; family Ceratodontidae; genus Neoceratodus; species Neoceratodus forsteri. Next base: position 1,650,778,789 of record CM057450.1, read on the forward strand.
ACCACTTTGTCCGAAGTGAGTCAGTAGGGTCAGGCTGGAGGCCTATCTAGTTTTTATATATATGGCTTCCTCTCAGGGTGCCACCCTTCTTTGGGTATAGGAAGGCTTCTATCTCATTTTTGTTGGGTCTTCAGAGACTGCCCCAATAGTTTATGTAGTGCATGAATCAACTGGTGAAACTGCCAGTGCTGCTGTTTATTGAGCAAGTATATTCCTTGCAGTGGGGCAAAGGACCTGAGGTGTCCACTTTTCAGATCCATTAAGTGTTCCAGACATTGTATGCCCTAGGATGCCCAGTTACCCCAGTAGATTATTTTCCCATCTATTATGAGATGTTTGTTATTCCATAAGGGTAATACAGAGCAGCACAAGGGGTATCAGTTGGATAAGCTGTCCCACTTATTCCAGGCATGTGCTGTAGTTGCTATGGTTGGGTGGTCCTTTAGTGCCTTCGAGATAGCCACAAACTGTATTGTGCTGTTTAGGTCCAAACTGAGGAGGGCTGCCTCTCAGTTCACCCTGCTAGGCATGTAGGCCCCTCCACTCCTGGTGGCTCAATGGGTTACCTGTAGGAGTAAATGTGCATCATGTTTCTACACGTAGTCCAGCAGGTAAAGCACACCTCTGCTCTCTGTTTGTGTCAGTTCTTGAAGCTGAGTCTCCTTGGATTATTACTCCACAAGAAGGATGACATCTTCCTGTGTGCAGTCTTCAGTATATCTCGCTGTAGCCTGATGGGGAGGTTGTTCAGCACATACAGGATCTTTGTGGCTGTCATCATCTTGTACAGGTGGGCCCATCCCCAGTGTGTTAGATACAGTTTATACCACCTGGAGAGGTCCTGATTAATAGAGGTATACAGTGGGGATCAGGTTGAGTCTGCCCAGGTCTTTGAGGAATCAGTTAAAGTTTATCCCCAGGTCTTTAAAGTGATCATGAACTGGATGCAGGCCCCTGGGGCAGTCAGTCAAGTGTTTGTTGACAGTCCTGAGGCAGAAGGTGAGACTTGGCTACGTTAGCTTTGTAGCCTGAGAGAGGATTATACTATTCGAGTAGTCAGAGGACTTCTGGTACAGAGGAATCCAGCTGCTACAGAGGGAGCAGAATATCATCCTGCATATGCCAGGACCTCCCCACCACCACCACCACCACCACCTGCTTGCCCTATATGCTATCCTGTTGTCTAATGGCCTGCAGCAGTGACTTCAAGGCTAATATGAACAGTAGCAGTGAGAAGAGGCAACCTTGATGCATGCCCGTACTTAAGGGAAAAACCTCTGACTGGTTGGAATTAGTGATAACTGTAGCCTGGGCTTACTGGTATAACATACACACCCACTGTATTAAGGTTTCCCCTATTCCAAAGCTTCTCAGCAGGTGGAACAGGAATTCCCTTTACACCCTGTCAAATGCCATTTCTGCATCCAGAGACAGCAGGGCCACTGGCGGGTGGGGATAGGCAGCTCTCCAGATGAGATTTACCAATCCCCTGGTATTGTCAGAGCCTTCACACTGAGGGATAAATCTGACCTGGTCTTGGTCTATGAGATCTGGAATAACTTCTTGGAGATATATTGTTATCATCTTTGTGAAGATCTTACAATCTGTACAGATGATCGATATCAGTCTGTAGCTGCCGCACATCACTAAGACCTTATTAAGTTTGGGGATCAGGGATATGATGGCAGTCTGCATCAAGACAGATAACTCATCCATCCAGCAAGCCTCATCCAGAGCTGCTTCTAGTGGTTCGAGGAGAACACCACTGAAAGACTGCAAAAATTCTGCCAGCAGGCCATCTCCCCCTGGTGCTTTACCAGCTGACTTTTCCAGAGGGCAGCACCTAGCTCCTGCATCATGAAGGGCGTACCTAGCTTTTTTCTCTGCTGTTCAGAGAGGCTGGGGAGGCCTAGCAGTTCCATGATGTTAGCCATCTCCGAGTCCAAAGAAGATTTCTCCTGGGTATTGAGAGTTCTGTGAAAGGTTAAGAACACATTGTTGATGTCCCATGGGTCAGTCAGTGGTTTCCCTGCATCACAGCCATTCCGAGAAAGATAAAAACTGAACTACAGTATATGTAAAATGTCCAGACCAATCCCTCTCCTGACCTGTTTGTAAAATTCTCATGTAATTATTAGTTCTTAGAATAATTAATGTCTCAGTTATTCTTACTGGATTAGAGCCGGTTGGTTTCTTAATGGGGCATCAGGCTGTTGATAATATTAGGAGGTTACAATTAGTCTTATGGAAGAAATAAAATCCTTATTGCAGCTTTATCTCTTGATGCTGAGAAAGAGTTTGATTCAAGTGAATGGGGTTGTCTACAAGAAGTTCTGTTATATGGGTTAATGAGCAGGTATCTAGTTCACCCTCCCCCAAACATATTGTATAGCTCACCTGGCCCTTATGCAATGGCTATAAATATTTCCATTTATTTCTCCATGTTTTAGAAGTTATATCCCTCATAAAACTGTCCCCAGCCACCACAGCCAAAAATGGAAGTGCCCCCACATATGCACACGCAAACAGGAACCTGTTAGTCGAGCAGTTGCTTTGATTTATTCAGATCTCAACTGTATATGGTAATAAAATAAATAGAAAACTCACCCCCATTGAACTGAATGGGGTGCGTACATGCACCATTCATTTTATGACCTCACAAAATAGGGCTGCATGTGCCTACATGGGGGCATGTCATCCACTTTAGGAAGTGGCTCTGTTTTTGGTTGTGGTGGCCAGGGGACAATTTCTGAGGATGTAACATCTAAAACATAGAACAATAAATGAAAATATGTAGCCATTACCTCAAACAAATCTCCATATGTTTGGGGGAAAATTTAAACTAGGAACCTACTCTTTAAGGTGACCACTTCAGATCTTGGATACCTACCATTTAGAAATGTGAATCAGCCTCCATGGTTAAGAATGGAATGCCAACCCTTCTTTCTTATTATAGAGAGGAACAAGACAGGGATGTTCTCTTTCTCCTTCTAGCTCTAAAGCCTCTTCAAACCCTCATTGAATATTGTCCTTTAATCCAGGGTTTGAAGATAGGTACCAAACACAAAGTCTTCACTTATGATGATAACATCCTTCACACCCTTAAAAAGCCATAAAACTCTATTCCGACGTTATCTCTAGTAATAGACAGGCTTCCCAGGGTCTCTGACTTTAACATTAACAGGTCTAATTCAGAACTACTTCCCTTCAGTAATCTCTGTAGTATTCCCTTTTTTATTGACAGCCCACTCTCTGCACCCTGGTTATCCAAATGTATGACATGTTTAGGTCTAAAAATGTTCTCAGACTTGAATAAGATGATCAACAAATAATGTCTTGCCAGGTCTTGAATGTACTGAAACAGGGCTAGCAAAATGGTAAAAACTCAGTTTACCTTTTTGGGGAAAAGTAAACACTAAAATGGTCAATGCTCCAAAAATGTTTTACATACTTAATAATCCCCCCTTTCTTCCATCATTCTCTGTTTGTTAAATTAGACAAAGGCAGCATCAGAACCTTTTTATGAGATAGTAAATACCCTAGATTTAGCATGGACAAACGTCAGTCACATTGGCACAAGGGTGGCTTTACTTTGCCAGACATAAAACATATTATTGGTCATTTCAATGTAGAAAAACACAAAGTCCATGTGCCCAGACTGAGTTGTGTGGGTGCTGGCTCAGTTCATTTTTTACCACTTCTCACAATACAGCACACAGAAAGCTGCACTCCAAGAAGAAAAAGTAGCTGGAGACACAGTGATAAGCTACAAGCATATTCCAAGTTTATTTCGGTAGAGCTCCACACGTAAGTGGCACTATACCACTGCACTTTGAATCCTCACGTGACCAGCTGACTCTTCCACGATTAAGAAAACATCCTTGAACTTCTGTATCAATCTACTAATTAGGAGAGTCACGCAAATACAGTACTTGGAGGAGGATGCTGAACGTGAGATATATTCTTTTATGAAATAATCCTTCCATTACTTTTGATGGAAATCCCGGACCCCATTTGTGATGCATAGAGTAATGACATTTAGGATATGATCTAGAACTCTTGGGTTCTTTGTTGTCTTTTGAGGAACTTAGAATTAAATGCAAAGTTAATAGAAATTATAAGGATCTCCACATTCATTATGTGACCAAACATTTGTTTCAGTATAATGTTAGTAAAATCTTTGAATCTGAATAGACCCATCACTGTAAATTATATTTATTTATTTAAGTGTTTAACCAGGAAGGCATGCTGAGCAGATTTCTGCTCAATTCAAGATGCGCCCTGGGGATAGGGGGAATGGGAGAGCATACAAACATATACAGTATGGTCAATTACATGGTATACATAAAAAGAAACATAAGCAAGGTAGAGTGCATTTTCTACAGGCAGATACATAGCCATAGCTTCATGAGTTTATACATACAAGGTAAACAAATTCATGGTACAGTGCATTTACGATAGGTGGAATACAAACCATATAACAGGAGACAAACTTCCAGGAGGTCCCAGCATCAGGTAAGTGGATAGAACAGTGAAATCTGGGATGGTGAGTACTAGGGTTGATTATCCTGATGCAAGAGTTAGTGGTCACCCAGATAATGAGCTCCCAGGGGTACATGCTGAGATGGAGTGGAAGTATGTTTTGAGAAAGGAGTTACAGTAAGGTGCCTTCCAGGTGTGGCATGCCAGATGTCTGGTGTGAGAGAGTTCCAGAGATTGAGCATGTGATAACTGAAAGCTGACTGGCCTGCAGAGGTTGACATGCATGGGATGGCCAGTAGACGTGAGTCTTTATTTCTCAGTGCATAGCCCTGGGGGGTGCAGGTAGAGAGGACCAAGGTGAGATATGTGGGGAAGGACTGCAACCAGTATTTGCCCATGAGGCTAGCACAATGGGATAGACACTGGCCCTGTAATGAGGGGAGGTCTAGGTTCCGGTACAGGATACAGTGATGAGTACTAGGAGGACAGTCAAGAGCAAGGCAACAGAAGGAATGGAAGAGTGAATTCAGTCTGGCCAGGGTGGACTTTGAAGCAGCACTGTAGACTACATCCCCATAGTCGAAGATGGGGAGAATCTTCCTATGCCCTATAGCTAATCTAGCCAGCAATGGGATGCGGCCATGATTTCAGTACAGTGCACCAAGCTTGGAGTGAAGCTTTTTGTGGATGGCATCAATGTGTGCAGAGAAGTCAAGATGCTGTTCAAGCCAGACCCTGAGATACCTGAAGGTGGAGCAGGTGTCAACAGAAGTCCCGTCCAGGGTGTGGAAGGAGGGAGTGGAGGGTTGCCTTGAAAGTCTCTGCCTTGTGCCGGAGGTCATGGAAATAGTTTTCTTGGCATTGAGAAAAAGTTTATTTTAGTGAAACCAGCGCTGAACTTCATTGAAGTCCCGCTGGAATCTGGTTGCTACTTCAGCAGTCAAGGAGCCGGATGTGTACAAAACTGCATCATCCATATACATGTGAATGGATGTGTTGGGGCAGGCAGTGGGCAGATCATTGTGGAAGATGGAGAACAGGAGAGGATCAAGGATTGAGCCTAGCAGAACCCCAGAGGTGATGGGAAGAGAAGCAGAGGTGGCATTGCCAATTCTGACAGATTGGGATCAAACTAGCAGGTAGGACTGAAACCAACAAGTGGCCATGCCTGAGAGCCCTGCGTAACAGAGCTTCAATATCAGGAGTGTGTGGGAGACCATGTCGAAGGCTTTAGCCAGGTCGACAAAAATGGCTGAGGTGATTTGGCCCTTGTCCATACCCATGAGTATGGAATCTGTGAGTCTTAAGAGGGAGGTGGTGGTGGAGTGGGACTTCCTAAAGCCAGACTGGTAAGGGGTGAAAAGGGACGAGGAATTAAGACAGGAGGATAGTTGAGAGAGACCCAGTTTTTCCTGGATTTTGGCCAGGATAGGTAGCAGGAAAATCAGGCGGTAGTTGCAGGGTGCAGAGGGGTCGCCACCTTTTGGAAGCGGGATGACTGTAGCATGTTTCCACTCAGTGGGGATAGCAGCAAGAGAGAACAAGAGGTTGTATAGAGATGCTAAGGGGGCAGCAATGGCTGGATCCCACAAGTATAGCAGTTTGGAGTCAAGGTCAGTAGGGCATTTCCCCTTAAAGGGATTTAAGGTAAGTAGAGCTTTGTAGACCTCAGCAGAGGTAATCTGGCAGAAAGTGAAGGGGGTGCCTGCTGGGCGAGCATTATTTGGCGGGGATGTCAGTGGGGTTTGGGCGGCCTGAGGGTTGAGGGCGCCCAAGAGGGACGAGGTGCAGTCCGTAAAGAAGGAATTGAAATGAGAGGCCACATTGAAGGGGTCAGTAATCGTGGGGCTGCAAACGTTGAGGGCTGGGATAGGGGGTTGTGAGTGAGGGGCAAAGAGATATTTATCCACCTTCCAAAATTTGGAGGGCTGGCTTATGTTAGTTTTGAAGGTGTCGCTGAAGTATTTAGCCTTTGGCCTGTGGATCTATCTAGTGCAGGCATTTTGGAGCGCACAATACTTTTGTAGGTGCACCTGACAGACGGAAACCTTTAAAGCCTTCAAGGCTGCATCCCTGTCTTTGAGGATTGTCATGATGTCCATAGTGATCCATGGCAGGTGGATACCCATCACCAAAGCCCTTTTGACAGGGGCATGTGAGTTCCAGACCATGATAAACCTTGTCTTAAAGTACTCCCAGGCTGAATCAATAGAGATGGCCCTTTGGATGAAAGACCAGTCCAACCTAGACAAATTGAACAGGAGGGATGCAAGGTCCAGGGATTTGTAGGATCTTGTAAGGATGGTTCTGGGTGGCACAGCTTTAGGGCAATGGATTTTTCTAATTGAGTAGATCATATTATGATCACTTATAGAGTCCGGTAGCAGGCCAGAGGCAAGTATACAATGTGGGTGTGATGTAAGGGACCAGTCCAGGTGAGAGTGGTTTGAAGATTTGTGGTTGAGGTGTGTGGGCTCTGTGATTAATTGGGCTAGGTTTAATGCAGCCACCTGGTGCCACAATCTGGAGCTGCTGCTGGAGAGCCAGTTTTGGTTGAAATCACCGAGGATGTGCAACTCGCCCCCTGAGGCCAGTGAGATGATGCTGTTCAGGAGTTCTGGGATGGAGGGTTAGGTTAAGTCTGGAGGACAATAGGACCTGGCTATAAATATGGGGCAGGTGTGGGCTAGGGAAAGTTTGATTAGTAAGGCACTGATGGATTGCGTGGGTCTGGGCAATGGAACCAATGTGAACTGAAGAGAAGAGTTTATAAACATGCCCACGCCACCCCCTCTTTTGGAGCCGGTTCAGTCCTGGCGAATAACGGTATAGCCCGGAATAGTGAACTCCGCATCTAGGTTTTGAGGTTTCAGCCACGTTTCGGTAATGGTCAGTATGTCTGGTTTTAGTGAGAGGTCAACTGGTTGCAGCAGGCTAATTTTATTTAAAATGTTGCAAATATTTAGGTGCATGAGTTTAAGACCCCAGGGGAGTGAGAGGCAGGGGGTGGGATAGGGATGGGGGGTTGAGGTGTGGGCCTGGGTTGCGCTCAGTGTCACCAGCTAGCAGGGGCAGAATGGTTAACAGGAACCTGCTGTTAGGAAATGCACATAGGGGTTTCCAACTTGAGTGCAGTAACTGTACTGGTGTTGTTGAGGAGGCTTGTGCATGAACCTTTAAGGCGACCAAGCCAGCGTGGAAGGAGGGCAGGAGGACAGAAAGGCCAGTAATTAGATTTAATTGCAGTGGAGTAGGGGATGGTTGAACGATAGAGGTATGGGAAGGGGGAGATATGGAGGCTAGGGTGTGAAATTGTGGCAGGCAAGGTTGTTTCTCCAGAAAAGAGGAAGGGGGGATGAAAGTAGAGGAGCAAGAAATGAAATTGCTGCTATCCCTGCAGTCCACATTTTGGGCATGTTACCAAAGGAAGAGGTCACAGAAGGTTGCTGCCTCTAGTGGTGGGCACCGATAACTGGCAAATGGAAAACTTGGCTGATAGGCTAGAAAACTCACGTAAACACCCCTATACATAACACAGTCCACCAAGAGTAGTGGTGGTGGGAGTGATGGAGAGCCAACACAAAGCATCGGCGGGGCCAACAACGCTGATGATTCAAAATTCCATCCATTGCGCCTAGTGCCAAAGATGCCGTACTTGATTCTTTGCTCCATGTGCAATGCAGCTCAGGGGAGGGCCGTGACAGATCTGGCCCTCACGACCACTCGGAGGGGGTTCTGGAAAAGGAGACAGAGAGGAAAGTTAAATAAGATAGGTAGGTAGGAATGAGGGAGGGGCTGATCAGAGAATGGGGCAGGGGGATGAGTTAACAGTAGGGGGATTTAATGTGGGCAGGTAACTAACCAGTAGCTTGCTGTTTTAAATGCTGTTTTAAATGGACATCAGGGTTTGGCATTAAAGTAGGACCAAAATACAGCACACTGCAGCTGCAGAGCACAGCAGGAAGTAAAACTCCAGTGAACATGCAACAAACTGACTTTACTACCCAGCCAATATAAAGCACAAAGGAAGCATGCTGTTCAGCAGAGGAAAACAGACTGATTTACATAGAATCAGCAGCAGAATGGATTCCCAATTCAGCCACAGTAGAGAAAAACCGGCAGGTCTTAAAACAAAAACAGCAGCAGGGTTTTAGATAAGATCATCAGCAGAATCGGAGTCCCATTTCAGCCAGCAACACAGTAAGGAAAGTTAAAAGCACACTGCTGGGTAATTAGATAACAACAAATAGCTGGGAACCGAATTAAGGTAGCAGCACATGTGCCAAAATGAGGCAAGGCAACTACAAATTAATTTGCTTCCAGCACAATTACCAGTTAAAGCCTGCAAAACAGCTACTACTAAGTATATAAAATAGCCCAATCTTAATTAAAGTAGGAGCGTACCAGTGTAGAAACATTGCTAGGTGAACTGCTAAATGATTTAAAACTATATGTAGTGATTTGCCAACTTAAATTAAGGCAGACAGCAGTCTGAGAAATTCCAGTTTGAATTTAGGCTTGGGGAGGGCCATGGCAGACCTGGCCCTCATGATCACTCGGGTGTCATGAGGGCCAGATGGTTAACATTAGAAGACAAACAGGAGATAGGTAATTGATCCAACTAGTGTTTAAGCACTAGTTTCTTTACCACCATGGAAATTAGTGCCATGTGATATTTCCATTCTTTAATCTGGATAGTGGTGTAAATCCCTAGGATACAGATCTCCACAGTGAAGAGGTTCCCTAGACCAAGTATTGGGTCCAATTTGGATTGAATCGACAGCCACAAGTGGACAATTTTATAACAGTCCCAGAATATATGTACTAAATTTCCTTCATCTTTACCGCATCTGGAGCAATTAGAGTTGGGCAGGTGGCCAATTTTGGCTAATTTTACTGGTGTGTAATATAGGTTATGTAGTATATGGTATTGGGTAATTCGCAGTTTATCTTGGGAGATGTATGTATATAAATCTTGCCAGACTTTTGACCATTCAATGACTGTTCCTGGAAGTAGAGAGGACCAGATTTTGGAACCGGGTACAGGATCAGTGTGTCCAATGGAGAGGATATAGCTGTATTAGAGGGACAAGCAGTGTGGCTTGGAAGATAGATCATGCAAGCCTTCCAATATAGGCTGAAGCTTAGATTCTAGGGAAGCAATACCAAATACTTGTGCTATTAGGTGTCTCAACTGGAAGATCTTAAAATTATGAGAAGCATTTTGGCCAAATTTATGTTGGATTTCGGAAAAGGAGAGAAGAGATGACAAGGAGTAGAGATCTGTTACTTTAGCATTTTGTAGAGGAGGCAACCAAGTGTGTGTGAGGAGAGTGCCACCTACCTTAATGTTGGGGTTGAAGATGAGAGGTTGTGCGAAGTCTTGACAAGGTGAAAATTTGTAAGAGGAGCAAAATTGAGAAAAAACTTTCAAGAAGGTCCCAATTACTGATTGGCCGATTGGGTCCAGCAACTTCTTCAGGGGAATATAGTAAATGGCAGGGGAAAGCAAGTGGTGTTGTTGTAAGATCTGGGTCTCTATTTACAGCCAAATAGGAGAGGCTTCATCTATGGGATCCGTAAGCCATTTCCCGATCCTAGAGAAGTGGCTCGCCCAATAATAAAGAAGAAAATTAGGAGGCGAAGACCCCTGATGCTTTGGGAGACTCCATTTAAAAAAGGATTTTCTGGGTTGTTTATGTAGCCATATAAAGCCAGAGATGAGAGAGTGTACCTTCTAGAAGAAAGATAGTGGGAGCCACATCTTCAGCATATGTAATGGATAATAAAGTCAAGGCAGGACATTCATTTTAATTATGTTTATGCATCCCCAAAGAGATAATGGAAGAGATTCCCATCTTTGAAGATCAAATTGAAGGATTGCCAATAGGTCATCAAGATTGAGTTCTTGGTCCAAAGAGGATCTGTGGTTAGTTGAATGCCCAGATACTTAAGTGAATGAGGAGTCCATTTTAAGTCAAAACCATTGAAGTCAGCTTTGTGAGTGAAATAATTTAAGGGAAAGATTTCTGATTTGTTCAGATTAAGTTTATAATTGGATAGTGAGCTAAATTGGGATATTACCTCCACTACTTGTCTCAGGGATTTAGCAGGATTCTCTAAATGGAGGACGATATCATCTGCATATGCAGAGAGGATGAGGTTGTTATTGAGTATTGGAATTCCCTGTATTTGGGAAGACTGTTTGATATGATGAATCAAGGGTTCTAAATAAAGACTAAATAGGAAAGGTGAGAGGGGGCAACCCTGCCTTGTACCTGAGTAAAGGGGAAATCTAGACGAGAATACCCCATTGCAACGGATCTTTGCTGAAGGGGAGGAATATATGGCCTGAATCCACTGGATGAAGAGGGGAAGGAAGCCCATCTTACTTAAAGTCAGCCAGAGGAAGTCCCAGTCTACTCTGTCAAAGACCATCTCGGCATCCAATGAGATTAGGGCCATTGGATTTTGAGATAATCTTGCTGCATTGAAAATATTGGAAAGCTTTCAAAGGTGATCCGCAGATGATCAACCAGGAACAAATCCCACCTGTTCTGGACTTAGAAGATGAGACCATACTTTTCAAATGTATAAAGCTAGGATTTTAGTTAAGATCTTGATATCACAATTTAAGAGGGAGATTGGACGATAACTCTCCGGGAGCAGGTGGGACTTGTTAGGTTTTAATAGAAGAGATATGGTCACTTCTAATAAAGTAGGATCCAAAGGTTTAGCTGAGAGCATATATTGGTATAGTTTGAGCAGATGTGGAGCCAGCTCCTTTGCAAAGGATTTGTAAAAATTAGTGGAGAAGCCATCTGGGCCTGGAGCTTTATCAAGGGTTAAGTCTTTAATTGTTTCTATCACTTATTCAAGGGTGATAGGAGAGATCAAGAAAAGTTGGAGGTGTTCAGGTAAGGAGGGGAGAGTAAAGGAATCCAGATAAGAGTCTATCTTTTGGGTAGGAGTGGGCATGGATCTTTCCCCATAGAGGGAACGAAAAAAGTTCTCAAATATTAGAGCAATGTCTCTGGGATTGGTTTTAATAGTCCCATCCGGAGCCTGAAGGGAAAGTATAAGTCTTAAGCGTTCCAATTTGCGGAGTCTAAGAGCTAGGAGTTTGCCCGTTTTTTCTCCCTGATCTATGTAAGTGAATTTAGTTTTTAAGAGTGCATACTCTGCTTTTTCTTTTAAGAAGTCTGCATATTTGTTCCTGAGATCTAAGAGCTCGGTTGTGGAGTCGGGGTTTGTTGAGGATGAGAGAGGAAGCTTGGCCACTCTTATTTGAGTTAATAAGAATAAGGTTTCTTTTTCTCTCATTTTCTTTCTTCTGGTAGCTAATTTAATGAATTCCCCATGAATATAGCATTTGAGAGTACACCATAATAAATCATCTCTTTGAATCATACCTATATTAGTATTTATGAAGGTTTGAATGGAGGTTCAAATTTTAGAGATGGTAGTTTTGTCTTTTAAAAGTTGAGTATTCAGCCTCCATGATCTATCTTTGGGACTGTCGGGGGAAGGAGATAGGGCCACCCATACCAGCGAATGATCAGAGATTACTATAGGTTCGATGCCTGTTTGATGTAAACTGGTTAACAAAGGGATATTGATTAAGATATAATCCAATCTGGACCAGGACTGGTGCACATTAGAGTAAAAGGAGAACATTTGATGTGATGCTTTAAGTAAACACCAAGGATCACAACGTCCTATTGTATCCATCAAGTCCTGTAGAGCTCTTTGTGATGGAGTAGGGGGTCTTAGGGGTCGATGGGTCCTATCTATATCCTGTGTGGAGGGACATTCCAATCACCTCCTAGAATTAAGGAGATGGGAAGAAATGGTGCAATTTTTCTGGCAAGTTCCATAAAAAATGATGGATCGCCACCCAGTGGCCCATATACAGAGCCTAAAACTACTGTGGTGCCCAAGAGGGTACCTTTATTGAGAATATATCTGCCATGGGGATCAGTTACTGTGGAGTTAGCCTGGAATGGGATTGTATTTTTGATTAAAATGACTACCCCTTTACTTGATGAGGAAACCCCAGCGGCAAAGACTTGAGAGATCCCCAGTTTGCATAACCAAATGGCCTCTCTAGTCAACAGATGCGTTTCCTGTAGCAGGATTATGTCTGCATTAAGAAGGGCACAATGTTTTAATACTTGATATCTCTTTGTAGGTTCCCTGACTCCTCTGACATTCCAGGTCACTATTTTACATATGTTAATAGCTATACCAAATAACAAACCACATAATTTTTCTAGAGGACAAATCATTATGAAACCAGAAATAATCATAAGGCACACTCCAATCCCCGCCCTCCTCCCCCTCTTCTCTGAGCCCTTCAACAATATTAAGCTTGCAAATTGGTAATAACAGGGATGATTTAAGTGAAGGGGAAACCATTCCAAAGTACAGCAAGCGAATCGATAAGTTTGCCCCATCCCCCCCCAATTGCCCAGTAGTTATAGTTTCCACTCTCCAAAATGATGATATTTTTGAAGTACAGGACTAATCCAACAAGAGGAAGCCATAATAAGTATAAAGCAGTAGACCCTCTGTCCCTCCCTTCATAATCCCAGCAACTATATACATTTGTCTCCCTTGAAAAAAAGAAACAGTTAAAGTTCTTGACAAACAGGTCCCAGTGAGGGAGACTATCCCATACAGCTTCTAGCCAAAAATCCCAGAAAAATAGGAGACAGAAGATTGGTATGGTCTGGCGGTACTGTACTAAGCAAAAAAACTGCAGCTAAAGATACCAGGACCACCGATGTCCCTTTGTAGGGAATGTGTAGGAGCTAAACCTCCCATAAACTAGTTTGTTATGCAGTTAGCCCTGAGCTTGCTCAAGTCAGGGCACCCCACCCCTCTATCCCCCACATCATCATCCGGTTATAAATCTTGTTAACACCATAAAATATTTATATGTTTAGGCACTAACATAGTAAGAACAAAGTAAACATTCTGGAGGTTCATAATGCTCCTAGGTGGATTAGAACCTGCTCCTCTTAACCCCGATATAAGTTTCCACCTAATACACAAGATTTCGTCCCTCCTGGGTGTATCTGGAGGCCTAGCGAATCAATAGCCCTTGATTCAGGCTTCATCTCCCACATTATAAGGTTACATGAGATGAGGAGCTAAGATCCCCCGGCCCCCAATTTCAGAAACTTCGGAAAACAACTAAGGAAGAAAAACCTCTTGACCAGCTACAACCGATTGCTAGAAAACAACAAAGAAATTAAAATTGGTACAGTACTTCAGTGTTGGAGTCCTGTCCTGTCGATGTTGATGGGGTAAGGAAATGAGAGGGGGAAGCTAAGGGTAGACGGACCAATTTCAGTCCCAGGAGAAAAACAATCCCCCCTACCCTCACACGGATTAATCAGTTCCTTCCCCAGAGAATTAAACTGTGCAGCAGGCTGCCCTCTGTGTTGGAAATCTAGCACTGCAACCAGTGAGATCAGGCCCATCCACAAATTAATCCCAGACCTGGATATTTGAAAAGTTTGGAGGTGGGTAGGTGAATCCTCATCTTTCATTAAATTTTGTGCATAGAGAGTAAATTCTCATACAGAACTAATTGCAGCCAGAGACTTCAGTCATTCTTGAACAGTTCTGGGAGCTTGATCTTTAGATCAGCCATCGCTTGTGAGGGCAAGTCGTAGGATATTCAGGATCCAGATACTGAGACCTGTAGTTTGGCAGGATATAGTATTTTAAAAGGAATGCTTGCAGCAATGATTTTGGTAACAATGGCATGGAAGACTGCTCGCTTCTGACGCATTTCATATGGTAGATCCTGTGTAATATGGAGCTTGGTGAGTTCCCACAATATTGTTTGGAGTTCTTTTACTTTATTTAGCACATGTTGTCACTCCAAATAACTCAGGAATTTTAAACTTAGGGATCTTGAGGGAGATCCAGGCTGGGGACGAGGCCATAATGATTGGTGAGCTCTTTCGATTTGGTAGTTGCTTCCGAGTGGAGAAGGACCCACTATTTTCAGCAAAAGCTTCTGGACAAAGGCTATGACATTGGGGTTCTCCTCGGTCTTGGGGAGACCCATTATCAGAATATTATTCCTCCTACTCCTACCTTCTAAATCCTCAGTTTTTAACTGAAGTTTGTGTATTTGTTGCCAAAGCAGGGTTACTTCTGGGTCTACTTTATCTCTCCAGCATTCCAGTGAGGAGGATCTGGCTTCTGTGTCTCCCACTCTTTTATTTAAATCTGCCATATCATGTCTAATAGACTTAATCTCTGTAGAAATTTCAAGCAATGTTTCTCTGAAAGGCAACAGTTCCTGTAGAAACCAATCTTCAGTAAGTAGAACTGGTTGTATAGATGCTAGGCTTCTGGACTTGGAGGTTCCCCCTTGAGGCCTGGCTTTTTTAGGCAGCTTTTCAGGCAAGGGAGGAGGCATATGTTTAAGCTGGGCCATCTTCATATCTACATCCATTGCGGAAGAAATTCTTCCAATAGCGACGAAAGTTGCAGTGGTATCTGATGCTGGAGATGCCCTCTCTTCGTAATTTGTATTATTGATGAGATTCCAGTAGAAATCTAGATGTAAAAGCCAATGATGTGAGATTGTGGTTAGGTGTCCTATAACCCTGCTGCCACTAGGTTGCCTGCATCACGTGACCCTTGTCTGTATGATAAGTTAAAAAGAACTGAAGACAATTATAATGTGAGAAAAAGTAAAAAATCAAGAGAATATCAAAATGAGGTGCCTAAAAGTAAATATGGTAAGATAACCTTTTCATTTGTAGCTTTAAAAATATGGAATGAGCTAAGTGAGCAGATGTACAAGTGAAAGTCCAGGAAAGTTTAACACTGCTTTGAAACAGGAATTGGCGGTATGCTGTACATGTTTTGATTGATATACAGTATCAGTATTCTCTACATCAGCCCTAATATGCATAGTCATCATGCCTGTTAGACAATGAAACCAAATGTATGAATGTTTTTACTGTACTGTATTGTGTATTTGTTTTATGTTTTTCTTTTGCAATTTTGAAAATTTTGTATTGAATACAGGAACATCTTGTAAATAAGACTTGTCATAATGGTGTATATTTTTGTCATCCAAATCCTGTCTAAAATAAAGCTTTTTACTACTACTACTACTACCACTTCAAAATGATTGGGAAAGCCAGTTGTAAAGGGAGTGGAGACATTGTGCACAACTTTTTTTTTCAATTTCAAATGATGATTTGACAAAACAATCACATATTAAATGAGAAATGAGGCTAATATTTCTATGTCTCTATAGTCAAGGTCCTGTATTTGGCAAAATAAATATAGATGCTACCAGGAAGTACAAGTCTGTTTGATACAGTTTGCAATTCTTCACTTTTGGTAGCTCTCTCCAGCTAAGTTGTTTAATATGGTATTCAAAGACATGGTCTTAAGTAAGCAATAAGACATGAC
Source organism: Neoceratodus forsteri (assembly GCA_016271365.2). NCBI lineage: Eukaryota > Metazoa > Chordata > Ceratodontiformes > Ceratodontidae > Neoceratodus > Neoceratodus forsteri. The sequence goes on from CM057450.1 coordinate 1,650,794,722, forward strand.
GGGGTGTGCATTACGGAGTGATAACCGCACTCCTAGGGGCGTAGTTAGGCACGAGGCCGAAGGCCGAATGACAATCATCCCTAGGAGTGCAGTTATCACACCGTAATGCACAACCCCAAAGTGTTTTATTGCACTTATAAAATGGCCCTTTATTTTTAAATAAGTAAAAATGTAAGTGAATCTGTGCTTTTAACATAAAATAGTCCTTCCGCCTATTGGTGGTAGATTAAAGTAGTGTTATACAGTGTGTGCCTCCCTGCCCACTTAAGCTTCACATTCCCCTGCCAGCCACCACAATTCACAAATGCTGTTTTCTTCATTCTAAGTATGACACATAGCCCCCTTACTTTATTTCATTCTCCTCACTCTGTAGACAAAACTAAAACAAAGCTATAACAGAGGCTTCTCAGTTCCCTGATGCTGCAAGCATGAGTGTGGTTCAATACTGTCACACTCACTGACAGCATCATGAACTGCTCTCTCTATCCTAAAAGATAAACAGCAGGGTGAGTCATTTACCACCTTTTCTCTTTGTTTATACAGTATTATTGCTTACTTTCTTCATTCTGATTTTTCTCCTCTGTTTCCCCACATTCAAGAAATGGAATGTTTACCATGGAATACAGGGTTTCAAAATTCTGCTCAGTTCTACTAGCAGAATGTTCCTCTACTAACATACTGTACACACACAACAAAGGTCTGTTTAAAAGCCAGCGACTCAATTTTCTAACTATCAGGGCAAACAGAAGAGATTTCTCTGATGAGCAGGTAAAGATAGAAGGGGGAGTTTTCACTGTTAGCCAAGAAACAGTTGAAATGAAACTATAAGCAATACTTAATGGCCTGGATATTCAAACTGCACCAGGCTGTGGCGCAAGCTTGGGCGCAGCTCAACTTGGCTGTGCAGGGGTGTGGCCTGGGCGATATTCAACAGAGCTGCGCCATGGCTCAGCAGCTTTGAATATCACACTCTGGCCACCCCCAGTGTGCATGGTGCAGTGGCACTGCGCCAGCGCAAGTGGCCAGAGTGGAGCATGGAGATGCGCTAGCGCAAGTGCCATTGTGCCATTCACATCACCAGCGATATTCAAAAGTTGATATGAAAATGGGGCCATAATTTATGCAGGGCGCACATGGGGCCATTTGCATGTCATTATGGCCCCATTTGCATGCAGGGTGCGCCAATCCCCGACGACTTGCACCTGGCACCCTGCCAGACAGCAGCCGTTGGGGACTGATGACCCCTGTAGCCCGATCACGGGCATCTGTGTAAAAATAGAAAAATGTCCTATATCCCTGGTGGTCCAGTGGACCGCTATCTGCCTGATCATGGGCATCTGTGTAAAACTAGACAGATCTCCTATATCCCTGGTGGTCCAGTGGACTGCTGACTGCCCAATCGTGGGCTTCTGTTAAAAAGAAAAGAACTGGTCCAATATCCCTGGTGGTCCAGTGGACCGCTATCTGCCCGATGGCGGGCATCTGTGTAAAATAGAAAGATGTCCCACATCCCTGGTGGCCTAGGGTACCCCCCTCCCCACCCGCCCACTGAACCCCACGCCCGCTCCCCAGTCAGCCAGCGGGCGGCAGCACCCCACCTGCCACCCACCGCCCAGCCGACTGACACCTCGGTAGGGCTGTATGCCTACTGGTTCTGCAGCGTGAGCCAATGGGCATGCAGCCCTCACTACACATTCCAGATAGCATGAATGAATCATTCACGTGTCTGGAATGTATAATGCTATGCGGCTGCACACCATTGCTCACGGCTGTCAGGATGTGGGCGCCACAGCCGAGTATCGGCTCGATGGGCGGCTGGCGGTGAGGTGCTACCGCTGCCCGGCCTGACAGAAGGCTGGGCGGTGATCAGTGAGGCGGGTGAAAAGCGCAAACCACCAGTGGTTTATCTTTATGTTCCAGATGCCCAGCGATCCGCTGAATGGCGTCACTACCAATGAACCAGTCTTTCTTATTAACGAAGCCTGCGGGCTCGGGCGATCGGCGTCACTAGACGCGAGAAGACCTCAGAAGATCTGTCTGTTCCACACAGATACCCGATCAGCCAGATGAAGTCACTGGACCACCATAAGAAGACTGTCTAATTTACACAGATGCCCGCAATCAAACGAATAGTGGTCACTGGACCACCAGGGATATAGGGCGTGTTCTGTTTTTAGAACAGATGCCTGCGATCGCGGGCATGGGGGCGCTGCCAGGTGCAACGGAACTCTGGTGGCCATCCACAGGTGGCAGTTGCCGTGTTGTGCCCTGCAATGCAGCAGCTCACCTGTGGGTGGCCTTCAGTTGTTCCTTTTTTTTTGGCGTAACTTTGTGCTGGCACAGGTAGGGGTTGAGCATGCATGGCTCTGCACATCCCGGGCTGAATATCAGGCTGTGCAGGTTATGCATGGGCACGCCCCACCTGTGCCTGCATACATTACTGATGCACTCCGGCACATCAGGATTTGTGCCACGCACTTTTTCCTTTTGAATATCACACCGGGGCGCAACCCTTTTGAATATCTGGGTCAATGTTTCTAATTTATTTATATGTGTAAGGAGAGTGTGATGATCTGGTAAACAACATTTAATTAATTTGTTTTATTTTATATTTAAGGTAGTTTTATTTTTAGGGCCCAGTTGAAGGTTTCTATAGTGTAAAGGTAACAGCCATGTTTGTGGTGAAAGATCAGTTCTGGTTGTAGGGAGATTGATGGAAGATAGTTCTAGCTGTAGGAGGACTGATTTACTCATTGTGTGATGTGGTTTAGGACCAGGATGACTGTGTGTATATATAGATTTAATGTATGGTCAGCTGATCTCTCTTGGCCAATGAGAGTTCTAGATTTTTCCTTGCCATTTTTTAATGCTGGCTATGTCGTGAGACTAATGCGCCCATCTCACATCTGCAGTGGTACTGCCCTAAAGTTTGTCCTCTCTACAAAGAACCCAAACTCTTTCCAATTGTATTAAATGAAATATTCCATCTGATGCTGCTTTTTTTATACTTGGTTACCGTCACCCCATAAAACATAGACACATACCTCATCAACTCAGGGTTTGCTGACTTCTCTGTGTTTGAAAGCTTAATTTTATCTAAATGGAAAGATCCTATTCCGCCTGAGATCTCTGATTTGATTGCACTGGTACTATGGGTAAACTTGCTGCCAATGATAGGATCAGTCACCACTGACGGTATTGATTTTTCTTCTCTGTTGGATCCCCCCTTTTCTAACTTAAAAATGGTTGGTTCCTCTGTTTCAACTTCCAGTTCCATTCCGAATCCCTTAAACAATAGTTATTGGTTTGCATTGCATTTTTCTCTACAGAATAATTATTTTTCCCTCCAGACCTGCTTTGACCTAAATTATTTTTTATTTGTTTGCATATTCCACTTTTTCTGTATACTTTTTCTTATTTCTATTTGTATATTATTTTCATAAGTTTCAAGGATTTATTTTTGTTTACATTGTACATCTTCTGAAACCTTCATTAACAGTTAAAACTGAAAAGAGCATGTTGCACTGATGCTACAAGAGTTGCAGTGGCTGCCAGTTAAGTAGAGATCACGTATACTGTGCTTCTTCTGACATTTAAAGGGCAGCTGAAACCTACAGAAGAACTTTAACAAAACATAACATTTAGACACAGTTCAGCTTGTATTTCACATTAGTTTTGTATTCCTCCTTCCCATTATTTATTACTGAGGTCATTTGCATGAAAACAGGATATTTGCTCCTGAAGAGTTCATCTATTTCTGTTGCTTTCTCCCTAGCTTAGGTCATAATGCCCTGCTTGTGATATCAAAGTTACTCCCATGGCAACAGATTGTGATGTCACAACAGAGCATTATGACTGGAAGTAGGGAGTAAGCTACACAGGCAGAAAAACTTTAAGGAAAATCTAAGGGACAAAATCATGTACTCTTGCAAATTTACTCAGTAATAAATAACAAGGAAGAGAAATATATAGAATACATATGGAATGCAAGCTGAATTGTACCTAATTATTATTGTTTTTAAAAGTTTTCTTTTTGGCATCAGTAGCTCTTTAAGGTCCTTCATTTGGAAGGCTGTGCCTGTGGTTCAATGGACAAGCAGCCAGCCACTCCCACTTCCTGACCTATATAAGCAGTTCCTCTCAGCCTCCTTCTGCAGCATTTTTTTTCTTTGCCGGCTGGAGGCTCTGTTGGTCTGTCCTCTGCTGCTGGCTGGGCCCTCACCCCCCCACCTTGCTGATCCTGCTGGTCTCTGCTGGACTTCTGTGTTTGTCTTCCTGCTTCTGGTTTATTTGCTTCCAGCTGTGTGCTTCTTTCTGTCTTTTTTTTCCCATGTTTTCTGTGTTTTGTGTGTCTTTGTTTTTTTTTTGGGGGGGGGCTTTGTTTCTAAGCTCCTAGCATATTGCTACTCCAGAGCTCCTACTGCTTGTTTAGTTACTCACAGCTCTCAAATTACTTGCAATGCAACTGCTATCATTATCTATGTGTTTCAGCTCAACCATAGCTGCTCTCCATACTGCCCATTCAATCAACCATAGCTGCTCTCCATGCTTCACTTAATTGTTTTCACCTGATTCAGGCTCACTCTGAACCCTGGCTATGCAGCTCACTCATGCTCTCTCAACTCGTTCTATGTACCTCATTGCTGCAGTTTCATTGCACTGCCTGGTGATAGCAGCATGGTGACTCCTTTCATTCTATGTTTCTTGAAGTTTACAATTTAGTGTACTCAATACAGATGCTGTTTTCTATGTTTGTACACTCTGTTATACTCTTAAGTCAGCTAAGCTCCTGCTGAAGCTGTAAACTAGTTTCAATACCTGCATATGGGTCTCAGCGCTTCCATCACTTTCTTGTTTTCCTATGGTGGGGACTTGGAGATGTTTTGGGAGTCGTGGCCCCATGTGGCTAATTATTTATGTTCTAAATCCTGTCTCTGCTGCTGAAAAATCCTCAGAGTATTTGTCACCTTTATTGGCTTTTGAATGCCTGGCTGGCTTACCCCACTGTTCACAGTGCTGCTCCATTGCTACTACATTTTGCTGACCTACATGCAGGTCCGATTATTACCACTACTTACTGACCTACGTGCAGTTCCAACTATTGCTAAACTACTTACTGACCTTTGTGAAGGTCCATTCTTGGTTATGCAATCATTGCTTCATGCTCACTACGGCATCCTACCTTTGCAAGGAATCAGCACTTAATGCTCACTAAGGTCTCAGCACCCAATGCTCATTCAGCTGCTCATCAGTTTCTGGGGCATTCCAGCCATTCCATTCTGGTGCAGGGCTCCCTGCAGCCGGCAGTCTCGCTCTGCACCCAGAGTCTACAGCTTCTCTGGGGCAGACATGGTACTCTGGAACTCTGTGCTACTGCCACCATATCTACTGTATTGCTTCAGAACTCCACTTCAAGATCAAGGCCTGCAGGGAACTTTTTAAGCAAGTATACCCTGGTTCTGTTAAGCCATGTCTCCTGAACTTTTGTTTTCTCATTTTGTTTTCTGTGTGCTTTATTGTATTTATGTTTTGTGTGTAAAGTGTCTCGAGTTATTTAAAAATGGTTTTGTACTATGAAGCAATCCCTACCTAAGTCAACATCTTAAAATGTTTTCTTTGCTGTAGCCTGCTTGATATGAAGCCATCACATATGTCACTAAAGCCCCGTTTACACTGCCAACTTTGCAGCACATCAATTCATGTGCATGAGTTGATGTGCTGCCAAGCTGGCAGTGTAAACACTTACTGGAGCACCTTAAAAACCCTTTGGATCATTTTTTTGATCTGACTCAGATGTGGGTATTGGTATCGGAGCTAGCACATTAAAGGGCGGTGTGGACACTTTGTTGCACTCGCTCTGCTCCAAATGCATTTTTTCTGAATTCTTTAGTGAAGTTACAGCCCCTTCTCAGAGTGACATGCAGCGCTGCAAGGGGGGGGCTGTGTAAACAGTGAATTGATCTGGATGCAGTAAGCACAGCAGGAAAGGAGCGGTGCAGATGCCATAGCACTGCCACTGTGTAAACAAGGCAAAAGTTTGCAACTTAAGATTATCATTTCTGTTAAGGTTGCTTAGTGATAAAAGTAATCAACCAGAATGTAGTGCACTCTCCTGCACCCAACATAAAATGGCTGTCCCTTCAAAGTGCTTTCTTACTTGCTTTTTCTTTCCCTTCATGATTTTCAAAGTGGGCTTGCTTGGCTATCAGATTTCAACTAAGATGTGAATTAAGCTCAACCACCAGACAACAAGGTGAATACCATGGTTGAGTAACCACTCTAACATTTAAATATTTATATCACCAGAACTGGTTTCTTAATGTTCACTTTTATATAAAGTGCAACCACCAAAAGAATTCACAAGAGGTCAGTGGGAAGTTTGATAATAAAGAGAGTCATACTGTATATCTCCCAAACATTAAACAAATCCAGATATAGGAAACTTGTCCCTTGATCATTCATAAAGTTCTAGTTACATTTTTTATAAGTTCCATTATTTCTAGGTGAGCTACCAGTGCCTAACAGTTCTGTAACAAACTCCAGTGCAACCCCCCTCCCATGGCAATCCTTTTTTTTATTTGAAATTGTACTTTATTCTCCCCTACTGCCTGCCAACTCCAACTCCTTCAGGGCATCCAAGGAGTCATCCTCCTGCCATCTGCTCACTGGAACTGACCTCCCAGTCCCCCATGGAGCTTCAGTTTCCCCCCAAGCAGGGATGAGGTGGGACTCTACCCCTGTAATCCTTAGTTTTGTCAGGCCTCATGTAAGTGACTGGTAAGCAGGGGAAAATTGAAGGCATGCCTCAGGAAGCCCATCATCCCAGAGCCGGCAGGTGTTTTTCCCATTTCAACCCCAATGCAGTGAAAGCCCATGACATCAAGGTGCTACACTTCAACGTCCACTGTGCTTCAGGCCGCTCGTCCCCTCCAAATGGGGCTTGTGGTCCCCCCTAGCTTTCGCCCATGGTTACACACTGGTGTGGGCATCGGCCATCCCCCTGCCCCCCCAGAGATGGTGAGCTGTCATGGGACGCTCAAGCCATTCTCCCACGGTCGACCCTCCAGTGTCCTGAGTCTGCTCCCAAACCCAGGTCACTGGTGTCGCAAGCGGAAATCCAAACACTGCCCCAAAGGGTCAGCCCATGGCAATCCTTTTAAATACAATTTTTATTCACTTTTTCATTTACTTCATGATTTTCAAAGTGGGTTGCTTGGTTATCAGAGTACAGATGTAATGTGAATTAAGCCCTACCACCAGACGACAAGATGTTACCCATGGTTGGATACCTAAATCTAACATTGAAATATTTGCCTCACCTGAACTGGCTTCTTAATGTTCCCTATTAAATAAAGTACAACCACATAACAAACTCTGGCCAGAGCCGATAGGGCTGTGAAGTGCTACCAAGTGACAAAAGTTAACACATGTACACAGAAATTATTCAACGCCAGGTGTAACTTGACCATATGTTGGAGGTGTTGCACCAAATTTTCAACATGGCCTTTTTTGGACCCCTTCTCATGAACAGTGCCTGTGTTATTTTGTTCAGTTGTCCCAAAACGTGATTGCGAAGACCAAACACATTATTCTGCGACACAGGTGCGAAAACATGTTTTGGGCAGGTTGTGGAAAATGACAGCTGTACAGTTATGAAGGAGGTGGACAAAAAAGACTATGTTAAAATTGTGAAGTGAAAATATTAAAAATTAGCGACGTTATGAGCGTGCACAGAAACTGCGCAGCACACGCTCGTAATGCAGTCATTTTTGGGGAATTTTTTCACAAAATTTTCAACATGGCCTTTTTTGGACCCCTCCTCATGAACAGTGTCAGTGTTATTTTGTTTAATTGTCCCAAAAGGTGATTGCACAGAGCAAAAGTGCTATTTTGTAGATCATGTTAATCTATTAATTAAAAAGGTTCATCAGAGGCTGGGGATGCTTTTCAGGCTGAGAGCCTTTCTTGTCCCAGAATCTAAGAGGTTAGTTGCACATAGTATATTATTAAATCTACTGGATTATGGATTGTTGATTTACTCTGGTACAAATGAAAGGATGTTACAGAAACTTAGGACAACTTATCATGGTATTTTATGATTCATGACAGGTTTACCATATAATACTCATTGTGTTCTTGTTAGGGAAGCAAATTGTCCCTTGTTATTGGACCGGATGAAAATTAAATTGGGTCTTTTTGAGTATAAGGTTACCCTTGGTTTGTTGCCACCCTCCATTCTTAACCTCTTTACTAGTGCTAGAAATTTAAAAAACACCAGGTTTCAGAATAAGGAATTGTTTAGTATCCCATTATATAGGAAAGTAATAGGTCAAAAATCTGTTATTTACAGGGCCATTATGTTATTTAATAGTATTCCTTCAAAAGTAATTAACTCTAGGACTAATAGGATTTTTAAGAATAGGTTGGTGCAATGGTTAACTGTTAAATCTGAGTGCAATTGTTTTCATTAAGTATAGGATATTGTCTTAATTGTTATAGTTATTATTTATATGTACTTGGTATTGTATTTGTCTTGTACTGTATGTTATGTGATGCGTGTGTTTTTTATGTAAACTTGTCACTTGTGAAAACAGGCAATTTGCCCATCTTGCTTACAAGTATAAAAAATAAATGAAATGAAAACTGAAATGAAATTCTGTACCACAGGTGCGAAAACACATTTTGGGCAGGTTGTGGAAAATGACAGCTGTACTGTTGTGAAGGAGGTGTGCAAAAATGGCAATGTTAAAAATGTGGAACGAAAATATAAAAAATTAGTGACGTTAGGAGAGTGCGTAGAAACTGTGCAATGCACACTCATAACACAGTCATTTTTTTTTAATTTTTTTTCACCAAATTTGCAACATGGGCTTTTTGGGATCCTACCTCATGAATAGTGGCACTGTCATTTCGCAAATTAGTCCCAAAAGGTGATTCCGCACAGTGACCACAAAATCACCTTTTGGGACTGAGTAACAAAATGACAATGACAGTTTTCATGAGGTGGGATCCCAAGAACCCCATGTTGAAAATTTGGGGCAAAAATTCCAAAAAGTGGCTGAGATATGAGCATAAGTTGAAAATCCCATTGAATGGCTGTATAGCACGCTTACCTTTAATTCTTCAGTTCACGGTTGGGCTTTGAAGAGTGCAGACATGTCCCAGTCCAGAGAAAATGACAGCACCAAGCTCCAGAGGTAAGTATGGGGTAAGGGGGGGCATGGATGCTCAGTGGGGGGGAGGGGGACCACAGCGATGACTAGCAACCATTTTTAGTTTTGCAGAGAAAACAAACTGACAATGAGGGACCGTTTTCTAATTTACAGGAAAACTAAACATTTAGGCACACTGGAGTGGGCTCCCAGTGTGCCACATGAATGCTGACATGGGGATTGGGCACCCCAATGTCGGGCATGGTGTGGGTAGGGGGCACCAGGACAAAAGAAACACGATGAGAGACTGTTTTCTGTTTTACAGAGAAAAAATAATTTTGCACACTGGAGTGGGCTCCCAGTGTTGCGATATAACATTGGGGATGACTTGGGGAAGGGGCACAAAATACAGAATGGCATTGTGCCATTCACAACATGCCAGCACTGCAGCACTACACATGCGCACGACTCCATGCATGTGTGAGACTAGTGCTCATGCACAGTGAATGCATCGAAATTCAAAAGTAACAGCCGAAATAGTGCAGCTGTTATTCTGTATGCCAATTGTGGTGGAGGGCTTTCAGCTCTGTTGGGCTTTTGTAAGGATATTTCCAAATGTCCAATAGAAGAGGTTCTGAGATCGGCCATTTTCAGAGCTACAAAGCTCTTGCAAAATGTCTGTAGGCTCCGCCCACAGCCCTAAAAATTCACAAGTGCTCAGTAGGAAGCTTGCTAATGGAGACAGTCACACATCTCCCAAATATTAAACAAATCCCAATATAGCAAGGTCTACCTTTGCTCATTCATCAAGTTCTAATTACATTTCTTGTAAGTTCCCTTATTTTCTAGGGGTGTTAACAGTCATTGGCATATATCAGTAAACAAATAGAATTCAGTTTGGCTGGCCCAGTGGCACTGAGGGTTGAGGCACTGGATGCCACACCAGTGAACCGAGTTCGGGAATGGACTTGGGTCATCAGGGGTCGGCATGGGAAGGGAGAGGACTGAGTTTCCCAGACAGCTCTCCTCTCTCTGGGGTGAGTATGGGGCTCGCATCACTCTGCAGTGGCATCTGGAGGCTGTCGGGTGCCCTGCAAAGTTGCGGTGCATAGAAGAGGGTTGGAGCATGGCAGATGTCAGCACATAAGTGCGCTGTACCTCATTGCATGCCGGCCCCAAGGGAGAACATCAAAGGCAGAAAAATAGCTGGGCGGTTGCAGCGACTGATAGCTGTGTGCTGCGCCCCCAGACCTGAGAGGTGCACCCCCAGGTATTGGTTCCAGCTCCCTGAGGGGGGGGATACTGTGTGTACACCAAGCCTGTGGAGGAGAGCGTGTCATTGGCCAGACTGGGTCCGGGGGTGCAGGTGCTGGCAGCCAGATCTGCCATGCCCGCACTGCAGGAGAAGAGAGAAACAATGATATGATAAACAGAATTTTTTTGTAATAACTGAAACATAGAAATTGTCGGCAAAGAAGGACTGCCCGAGCCATCCAGTTTGTCCAACTAGTGCAAGGACTCAACAGAGACAGAAATGGTAAGCTGTGTTTCTGTGAGCAAACATGTCCCTGGGCAGGAGGCATGCAGAGCGTGAGGAGATAAACACCGTAATAATCCACTATTGAGTTACTATGGAATTCAGCAGGTTATTTCAGCATGTTATCAGTAGTGCGTATCCAGTCATTATTGGGGGGTCACCAGTTATTATATTACAATAATAATCTTGCTGGATGAAAGTTAAACATTTGAGTTGTGTGCTGTGTATTATGAAATATAAATCATTTGTGTAATGTGTGGCTTAAAGAGATGCTGTATTTAAAGATATGTTCTTGTTTTCTGCTCCATTCTTTGATGAAGTGCTGTTAACAGCAAAGCACCAGGGTACTGGACAGAAGTCGGCTGTACTTAAACAAAAGTTTTGATGAGCACTAGATGCTGCCTCTCAAGTGCTCTGCAGTTCTTGTTTTTACTGAGATTTTTCACCATGGTTTGTGCACCATCCAAGTGTGGAAGCATTGCATTTGTGGCAACTAAGTTTGGAAAAAGGAGTCCCAGGTCTGAATCTTCAAAAATAAATTATGGATCCACAGATGCATGTGCGCCCATGGATCCAGGTGGGATTGTACTCTGGGTCTATCAACCATCACTGCACTCAATTTGACAATCACTCATACATTTGCAGCACTTACACATGCTGGGCAGGATTCATAAAGGGCTTGTGTTCAGCGCATCTTGGATGCCCCGGCACAAATGAGATGCGCCAAGTGCCAACAGTGATGTTCACAGAAGATGCACTGGGGGATGCTCCCAATGCATCCCCTCTGTGAATACCACAGTTGCGCCCAACCCTGGATGCACCAGCGCAACCCCCAGGTCAGGCTGGGGAAACCAATGGGGCAGTGCATCTCACGATGCGCTCTGCCCAAAGTCACCATTCAGAGCCAATAACATGCAAATGGGACCATTAGGCATGCAAGGTACAATGGGGCCATTAGCATGTCATTATGGCACCATTTGCATACTCCATTCAGGGATGCACCCGGCAGAATGTGCCGGATGCCCTGCAATAGCTATGGACCACACACATAATACCAGGGAGGCAAGTTGCACCCCCACCCATCCCCGGCCTGGTCGCTGGCCATGAGGATGCCCACAAGAGAGCCCCTACATTCCAGTGGTCCCCCCCACCTGAACCCCCATTTTGTATGCCACACCATGCAGCAGTATATCCATGTGCACAGAAACCCCCCACCCTGCCAGCAGTCTCATTTCCAAGCTGCACCCTGCGGCGGTAGAGCCATGTACATAGACACCCCTCCTGCCCACAGCACTGGTTCAAAGCTGCACACTGTGGGAGTGGATCCTAGTACAAAGAACCCCCCTTCCCACCCTAACATGCATGCACCACCAGCGTTGCTCCAAATGACCCCCCCATCAGTCCAGGGCCCCCAACCTCCAACCACTTAGGCACCCTCTCCCCATCCCATCAGGTCCCGATGGTGGTGGGCAGCACAGCCCACCCACATACTGCCACGGCTGCCCACCAACAGAGCTGTCTGAGAATGGCAGCTACTGTACTACTGAAAGCCCACTGGTCGACCCTGTTGACCATTGGGCTTGCAGTGAGTACTGTACTCTGTCATTCACATCTTTGTGAATGACAGGGTACAGTACTCACTGCAAACCTGCCTGTGGGTTGCCACCCACTTACATCTACTTGAAGTACACTTATCTCTTGGAGGTGCATCTCCAGACTTGCTCAGGGGATGCACCTCCAAGATAGGTTGTGAATGAGGCTGCGCACCATATGCATGGGCATGTCCCCTACACAACCCCTCCAGATGCACTGCATATCATTTTGGGTGCTGTTTGGCACATCTGTGATGTGCCAGCGCATCGGCCCCCTTCCAGAATCATGCCAGAGTGCATGTCGGGGATGCACCGGTGCATCTTGGGTGCACTGGGTGCATCCCTTTTGAGAATCCTGCCTGCTATGTTTAGATTTATTCATTTGAAATTACTCCAACTGGGATAACCCCGTGAAACGCAGCATTTCATTTCCAGGGGGTCCCTGGGAAGATAGCAGCAGCCAACATGTTAACTTAGTCCAGCAGGAATAGTTACAGTACATAAGTTAAAATATACAGAGAAAGAAAAAACACTGCAAAGGTAAGTATATCCAAACAGTAATCAAAGTGAGCTTACAAACTGGGATCACAGCAGTCAGGGAGCTTGAACATTATTTTTACAACACAATCAAGGTCAGGGAGAGTGGGATTCTGGAACAGAACAAATACAGGTATTTCTAAGGTGGCTGAAAAGACTGGACTTGAACACTTGTGAGCTAGAAGCATTTCTCAACTGGACAGGAGGTGTGTTCTATGTGTCTGATGCTGCAAATGTGAGCAGGCCAAATCTGCATGCATGTTGCCCAATAATGATGCATGCTAGACTATGGAGATGTGGTTTAGTGGGCTTCATTTTGGCACAGGGATGTTAAATCTTAGTTGTTAACACAAGTCCAGTGTGTTATAAGGGTTATGTACTTTAGATTCATATGAAAAAAAAATACTTTAAAAAATCCAGCCCCCCCGGTTCAAAACCTCCACAGCCTATTGCTTACTGCGTGCCCTGAGCGAGTTAGTTAACTTCTCAGTGCTTCAGTACACCCACCTGTAAAAATGGGTGAAGAATAGTCTGCATCTCAGCTGGTCTATCCAGGTTAAATAGGTTTAATAGGAGGAGGAGTAGGAAGAACTGGTTGCAGCCACAGAGGAGTCAGATGGAACACAGATCATGCCCAGGATATGTGTGTTATCATGCAGGTCATGACCTTGCATACAGTGCCCACTATCCTGTGGGACAGACACATGTGGGCCCTCTGAACATGGTAGAACACACACTGGCCAGGCTACAAATTTTTTAGACTTGCCAGCCAGCACCACATAATAATATCCACACCCCCAGTAGACACCCATGTCCAACGTACACTCTCACCCCGCACATTATGTAGGTGAAGGACAATTCAGGACACACTGTATGTACAGCAGTCCACCACCTGTGGTACTGGTGCAGAGGGAGCAGAACATTGGCATTCCCCTAGCTCCCATGGTGTCAAACGATGCTGTTGTCTGGGAGAATTGCAGGCTGAGGGTAAAGTAGCCACAGCAGCAGGAATGCTGAGCTGATGAATGCCACACTGATACTGTAGGCTGCACTCCTAGAAGGAAACACTAGAAAAATGGAGCAACAGAATACAACATGACATACTGTAGCTCAGGCATGTCTAGCTCCTTCCCATACACATGCACTGCAGAATGTTGTACAACAGCCAGTGCATAAGTGTGTGTGTGTGGGGGGGGGTGTAGAGTTGTTTTTTGTGTGGTGTTTTTCATCTGTGTGCAATCTGACTATGCTTATTAAAGAGCAGGTATCTACTTTTTGAAAGCTCTGCCCTCCCTTCCCCCACAAAAAAACATATAATGCAGCTTACTTGGCCCCAAATGTAATTCAGTATAAATTAGACTCCATGGAGCTGAGAGCCCGACCTCTTCCACTTTACTATTCAGAGACATGCCCCTGCGCTAGGACATTTTGTAATGTCAGTATGGGAGAGCACAGGGGTGTACTCCATAGAGAGCTATAGGGATGTTTTTTAGCCTGTTTTTATCCTTACTAATACTGCTGTCACATTTGTGAGGTCATAATGACCCCCAAAATATGAGAGTACTTTATTAAATCCTTTTTGGAACGCATTCTCAATATATTCATTATATTCAATAGAATCCATGACATGAGTTGTTGAATGAATGCTGTAAATGCTAAATCTTTATTGTGAAGTGCTTCTTACAAATTCCAGTACATTTTTAAATAATTTATATGTGTTAAAATGATTAGTTGTAGCAGTTTCTTTATCTAATCCCTTGCAATATATAGCAGCATACAAAATATTGATTTGATTAATGTTAGACATTGGTAATTTATGTTCAACTACTATAACAGAACTGTTTTACTATGAAGATGACTGTTAGGCCCTGCACATGATTTAATCCATATAAAATTCCTGACCTCAGTAAGTCATACTTTTCTGATAACTAGGTAATTTGAAATGTATCAGTTCATTCACCACTTAGCTAATGCAGCCCATGTGTTTCACATCAGAACTGACGGGACATTAATCAGTATATTACAGTCTTGCCAGACACATTCTGCTTGTGGTTCCTGGTTCTATCTCAAATGCCAATGCACGTCAAAACATATGAGCTTCATAACATCATTCAGGATATTACTTGCGAGACTTCATATTTGTGAAGTAATTTTGACAAAATTATGTACAGTAATTGTTTAAAATTATTTTCATATTACTGTGATGTAAGTATTTTGTACTCTTACATGAGACAATGATGAACCTTGGCTCATAATGAAGTATGGAAGAAAACCAATAGTATGCAGTTGCTTTTCTTTCTTTCTTATTTTTTTAAATAAAAAGAAGGAATGGTAAAATCATTAATGGAAAAGTCAAAGGGGCATTTATTAGTTTAAAGCCTAGAGGCTGTTTTGATACAAGTAAGTCATAATGATGACAAAAAATCATTCAAAAATTTTAGTTCAAGTACAAAATACTATTTAAGTTGAAAAAGCCATTTAAGAAAATTGTTTGGGATCCAGCCTCTATTAAATGGTACCAGTACATGGCATGACTCTTTTGCTTGCAAGTGAAGGGCAACCTGTGACACTGCTATGAGCTTTCTGTAACAGTGTTCTGCCTATTCTGGTTAAATCTCCAGAAAGCCATTTTAAAAAGGAATATGCTGCTGTTTCTATGGGTGCAGTCACCTATAACCTAGCAGGGGTAAGGAGTTTTATTTTATTTTTGACGCCAGGTAAGATAAACAAGGCATACATATGCCTATTTGCAGGCATGCCCTGGGAGAAATAAAGACTTACATCATCACCAACAAGCAGTACAGACTGAAACAACAGGAGGCATTCACAATAAGTGAAAACAGCAATACTTGAAGAAATATAGCAGTGCACAAAAATGTATTTATTTAGTTTTTGTTTACCAGGTAAGTGCACTAGCCATAAAATGACTATTTTCAGGCAGGACCTGGGAGAGTACAACAAGGAAAAACAGTGTGTAACAATAACAAGGGTACAGTAATACAACAGGGGAACAGTACAGCAGTGCTACAACAATACATTGAGTAGAATCAAAAAATATAAAATAACGGCAGTAAAATATTTAAGACGTGCAGAAACCCAGACATGACCTAGGGGAGAGAAAGGGTTCAAGAGAGAGTCAGGACAGTGATGATTATACATACCCAACACGAATGGTTAACAAAGGGAAAACCAGGGGTGGTAGCTGGGATAACAGTGGATGACCAGCAACAAGGCTCGAAAAGGAAAGGAGACGGCAGTAAATAAATTATTTACAAAGAGAGAGAAAATTAGGGGAGGGAACTAGATGACCCAGGATTGGAGCAAGAATAGAGTGGGGGTGACAAATTACTGGTAAGTCTCAGGAGTTCAGGTTGGGTCAACGCATGTGCAAGTATCAACTAGGGATAAATAATGGCAATATTCACTTTTAAAACTAAAGTGAGACTGCGACAGCAGGAGGTTGGGTGGAAGAGCATTCCACAGCCAGGGAGCAGAGTATTGGAAGGCCCCAGTGCCTTTAGTCATACGACATCTCGGAACATAAAGCAAGGATTTGTCAGCTGATCACAGGCCATGGGAGGTTGGTTGAGGGACCAGAAATGCTACTAGCTGGGATGGGTTTTTCTCCTGGATGATCGAGTCAATTAGTGATCCAAGGAAGTATTTTCTACTGGCAGAAGGCGACAGCCAATTCAGATCCTTATAGAGAAGGCAGTGATGCTTGAGTTGAGGTGACGAATAGGCAAATCTGCATATATTGTTATAAGTTACATCCCATTTTAGTAGGGAGGTTTTATGGGCAGGACATCACTGGTAATTACAGTAAGCAGCATAAGTGACATCAACATTGTTGGTAAACATAATTCACAGGTTAAGAAACCCATCATATAATCAATGACTCTTGATTGCTATTCAACAAGGTAAAATGAGTTTATTATGGCCTATGTAGTTCAAAACTAGCATAAGAAAACTGACACACATAAACCAGATCAAATGAAAAACAACTAATTTACTGAAGTGCAGAGTGGTACAACTCAAGGAAACACGGATGGAACGGGACCTCGGAGTAATTGTTTCCGATGACCTGAAAGTAGGGAAACAATGTGAAAAGGCAGCACAGAAGGCTGGCAGCATTCTCAGCTGCACAGATAGAGGGATTACAAGAAGGAAGAGCGAGGTAATCATCCCGCTATACAGGTCCTTGGTCAGGCCGCACCAGGAATACTGTGTGCAGTTCTGAAGGCCACACCTAAAAAAGTACATAGACTGTTTAGAAATGGTTTAGAGGAGGGCCAGTAAGATGGTTCAGGGCCTGCATCAAGAACAATATAAAACGAGACTTCATAAACTAGACTTGTACTCTCTGGAGCAGAGAGGAAATAGGGGGACATGATAGAGACATTCAAATACATAAAAGGAATCAACACAGCCCAGACAGGAAACCCATTCCAGGAGAACAAAACAACATGTACTAGGGGTCACAATCTGTGCCTGGTGGGAGGCAGATTTAGAACCAATGTAAGGAAATACTTTTTCACAAAAAGGGTGGTAAAACCATGGAACAGCCTGACCACAGAGGTGGTGGCATTGAGGACAGTATGGGAATTCAAACTAGCATGGGACAGACAATGCGGGCACTTAAGGGGTAATAAAAACAGGTAGGGGTAGGAATGTATTGGGAAGACTAGATTGATCATGCAGTCCCAACCTGCATCTGCTTCTTTTGTTCTTATGGTAACATAAGGTGAAAAAATCCACATATTATCAAAACAAGACACTCCAGTTTTACACCATTCACTACAACTTCCTCAGAGGTGGTTCCCCCAATTTCAAAGATATATACAGTGGCGTGAAAAAGTATTTGCCCCCTTCCTGATTTTCTCTATTATTGCATATTTGTCACATTGGATGTTTTCAGGTCTTTAGACAAAATATAATATTAGATAAAGGGAACCTGAGTGGACAAATAACACTTTTTTTTTTTTACTTATTTCATTTATTTAATGAAAAAAGTTAACCAACACCAACTGGCACTGTGTGTGAAAAGTAATTGCCCCTAGTTAAATCAACCCAATTAAAGGGATAATTAGAGTCAGCTGATTGAACACAGCCAGGCTTGATTACAGCCAGCCCTGCTCAATATAAACCTCACTTATTTTGGCCCTTACCATCAGAGTCACATTGTCAGGACAAAGATTCAACAAGCACATTATACCATGATCAAAGGAAGTTCCTGAAAAGATCAGAAAAACATTTTGTTGCCCTCTATCAGTCTGGAAAGGGTTACAAAGCTATTTCTAAGGCTCTGGGACTCCATCGAACCACAGTGAGAGCCATAATCTCCAAATGGAGAACACTTGGAACAGTAGTGAACCTTCCCAGGAGTGGGCGGCCTGCCAAAATTACTCCAAGGGCGAGTATAAAAATCATCCAAGAAGTCTCAAAGGATCCTAAAACAACATCCAAAGAACTGCAGGCTTCTCTTGCCTCAGCTAAGGTCAGTGTTCATGACTCCACAATCAGAAAGAGACTGGGCAAAATGGGCTTCATGTGAGAGTAGCAAAGGCGGAAACCACTGCTAACCAAGAAGAACATAAATGCTCATCTCTCATTTGCCAAGAAGCACCTGGATGATCCACAAGCCTTTTGGGAAAATGTTCTATGGACAGATGAGTCAAAGTGGAACTTTTGGACAACATGGATCCCATAATGTCGCGTAAAGCAAACACAGCATTCCACAGTAAGAACACCATACCAACAGTCAAACATGGTGGTGGTAGTGTGATGGTGTGGGGATGCTTTGCTGCCTAAGGACCTGGATGACTTGCCATAATTAAAGGAACCATGAATTCTGCTCTGTACCAGAAAATTCTTAAGGAGAATGTCCAGTCATCCTTCCATCAGCTGAAGCTGAAGCGTAGTTGGGTCATGCAGCAAGACAATGATCCAAAACACAAAAGCAAGTCCACATCAGAATGGCGAAAAAGAAGTAAAATTAAAGTTTTGGAGTAGCCTAGTCAAAGTCCAGACTCAAATCCGATAGAGATGCTGGCAGGACCTGAAGCGAGCAGTTCATGCTCGAAAACCTACCAAATGTTACTGAATTAAAGCAGTTCTGCGAGGAAGAGTGGGTTAAAATTCCTCCACAGCGATGTGAAAGACTGATATTGAATTATAGGAAGTGTTTGGTTGCAGTCATTGCAGCTAAATGTGGCGTAACCAGTTATTAAGTGTAAGGGGCAATTACTTTTCACACAGTGCCAATTGGTGTTGGTTAACTTTTTTTCGTTAAATAAGTGAAATAAAAAAAACAAACAAGTGTTATTTGTTCACTCAGGTTCCCTTTATCTAATATTACATTTTGTCTAAAGACCTGAAAACATCCAGTGTGACAAATATGCAATAATAGAGAAAATCAGGAAGGGGGCAAATACTTTTTCACACCACTGTAGATATGCCTCCCACTTAATGAGACACAGATCTTCCAAATGAAACAAACATTTTATGATTCAAGTATAAAACAGTCACATCCATTCAGGTAAGCAGATATTTTGTATAGAGTACAAAAGTGTGCATCCTGTGTAACCAGTTAAGCTGGTCACACAGCATGCAATGATGGGTATACCTTCTACAGGAGAGGATGAACCTGCACAACCTGTTGTACAAATTATATAGGGAGAGTAGAGTAGTTTTGTTTGCACAGCAGTATGTCAATGGAAGGGAGCGGGAAGTGGGAGCCCACTGGCTTCCTCGTGTCAGCATTGAAACAACATTTAGACCTGTAGAGAAAGTTGAGATTGGGTCCTATGGTTGTTATGATGTGATCAGAGTGTCTACCGTATGTAAGTGATAGATCAAGCTAGATTTCTAGATATCTGAATACCTTGACTTGCTCAACAATGTTGCTGCCTAATTTAATGGTTTCAAGAGGATCAGTTGAATGAGTTAGCAAGTCCTTTAATCCAAATACCAGATTTAGCTTTGGTTGTATTAGAATTAGGCAATTATTGATGAACCAGAAGGAGATTGTATTGAAATCAGATTGGTGTCCTGAATTGACCTCAGACATTATCACTGCACTATAACAGAGTATGGTGTTATCTGCATGTATATGTAGATGACATCACCTGCTGTTCTTCAGAAGATCATGAAAAATGTAGGAAAGAAGAGGACCAAGGACTGAGCCTTGAGGAACCTGGAGATTAAGGACAGCAAAGCCAGAACTAATGCCTTGTATGGACACTAGCAAGGTCTGGTTTCTTAGCCTTGTATGGACACTAGCAAGGTTTGGTTACTTAGGCAGGTTTTGAACCATTTGATGGCTGGTTGGTTAAGACCTAGGGCCTCAAGCTTCAGAAAGCATATTGCTTGATAAATCAAGTTGAAGACCTCGGAGAGATCCATGAAGATGGCTCCAGTAAAGAGACCATTATCCATGACTATTTGGAGTTTGTTGGATACTTTGAAGAATGCAAATATAGTGGAATACCCCATTATTGATGTGCCATAAGGTGGAGAAGCTTGAGGTTAAGGGAGTCAGCACCAGCACTCTTGGTTGGGCTGATGACCTTTGTGCTTTGCGGACCTCTGCTGTAGCAAGTTTTTAGAAGTTGAAATGTGGCAGATCATGAGAGTCAGGCTCTGGGCTGCCTGAAGAGCGACCAACCATGGATGGCACCAAGGAGTTCTGAAGCACAGTGGTGATGCTGAGGTTTGTGAAAAGGACATTAAAAGCATTCAGAATGTCTGCAAGCAAGGTGACAAGGTCTCCAGAGGGGTTCCAGATTTGATCAACCTGTTATTGATGATCCATTTAAAACAGATTTTAGCCCCTGACCAGAATCTCATGAAATGATGTTTTCCTACCCATAGTTCTTGTAGTAGTCCACTTTTGCTTTAGCTGCTGCTGATTTACTTAGATTACAAAGCTTTCAATAATACAATCTGTCTTTGAGGGATGTGGCCCAAATAGCATCCCTTTGCAAGAACAATTCAATAATCAATACAACAGTAGATATGTTACAGATTTGAGAAATTCACTGGCAAGTAATTCCCAAAGCATCAGTTACTGAGAGAATAAGTTTGAAATGCTCCTATCTTATGGCAGACATCTGCACAGAAGTCCACCAGTAAGAAATGCCTGTAAAATTGAGCTGTGAGGTGACCTGTGGGACACAAGCTTGGATTCTTTGTTTCATTCCTTTGTATATTTTTCCTCTAAAATGAAATTATTTTTTATTTTTGGGGGGGCGCAAGTCACCTTGTAGCTCAGCTCCCACCAGAACTCAGCCCCCTCCTCGTGCTCTGGGACTTACCTTCCAGTACCCCGATACCCCCTGGAGTACCCCCCAGGGTGGAGCCACCACACCAATAGGATTCCCATGACAATGGGACAAGGGTGTCAGTAGGGGAGCTCACTGGCATTGCCTCCTTGGCTTGCTCCCAAGGTGGGGCATGGAGTCCACTGGCCATAGCAGGCAATGGGATAGGTTGGGATCCTCCCCAGAGGTACCATGGCATGGGATTGGAGCCAGTGTGAGCAAGTGACAACTTCTTTTTTCATTTTTTTCCCCTCTGGGGTGGGGATGTGCAATGATGTCCTATGTTAGTCCTGCCCCTCCACAGTAATGGCACCGGTATAGAGGGAACCCCCCAGCCTCCACCAGGGGTCCATGTTGCACCGGACACTCTACCCCCCTCCCTCCTTGGAGAAGGAGAGCAGTCCCCAGGATGCTCAATCCTTCTGTCCTGGCCAGCCCTCCAACATCCCCAGGTCCGTCTCTGAACCTGGGCCGTTGGCATCACAGTCGAGTGCCCTACTCCTGCACTGGAGGGCTGACCTTCTAAAACTAAATTAAATAAATGTAGAATGTTTTGTTAAAGCCAAACAAAGCACTTACCTTGGATATGTGAAGGCCTGCAGCAGGTTGTCCCTTAGGGACATGGCCACCTTCACATTGGGATTTTTATATGAAAAGGAGGTTAGAATGAAGAGTTTCAGGAGGAACTTCAAGAGAAGCTGGGGAGGACACAGAGAAGAAACTGCCCCATACATA
This sequence comes from Neoceratodus forsteri, assembly GCA_016271365.2. NCBI lineage: Eukaryota > Metazoa > Chordata > Ceratodontiformes > Ceratodontidae > Neoceratodus > Neoceratodus forsteri. The sequence goes on from CM057450.1 coordinate 1,650,816,596, forward strand.
TTCTTAACTGTTTTCTTTGTTTATAAAGTGGTATTTATTATATTAAAGCATGATATTATGGAAGTGATACCTTTTCTGTTCTGTAAAATGTTGCGTTATATAGTAGTCTATGAAAAGTCTGAGTAAAAGTCATTATTTCATGGTGAGATGGATCATATGGCCTGGGGCTTCACTATATAAGCCCCTAGTTGAGTAAGGGAGATGAGATTTTCTGAAGTCCTGCAGTTGAGAAGATGGAAGCAGTGTTGGAACTGCAGAGGGGGCTTGTCAGGGCTCAGCCCGGTAGCTCTGAAGTGAGCCCCGGTAGCTCACACATCACTACCATTGACTTATAATGGGAAAGAGGGGGCACAATTTAAAGATAGGGCCCTTGTGGGCCACCATAGCTCCCAAAGCTCATAAAGTGTAATTCCAACACTGGATAGAAGTACTGCCTGGTGCCCCATGAAGTGATATCAGAACCCTTTTGTGGTTGTAAGTGTACCCAAGCATTTTTCTTATATGTAGGAAAATAAGGGGCAGAGGCACTTCCTAAATATAATTTAAAGAGACTTTTCTACTAAATATTCTGTAACAGGCTATGTGAAGTCAGCCATAGACTTGAAAAACTATACCTGACCACTGTTTGCTGGAAGATGCATTTCTTTTCTTGTTTTTAAATAAAACAATGCATATTGTAAAACCTTAAGAAAAATCTTCATCTAATTGATGCAGTCAGTCACATGACATTATTAGTGTTTGAACTATTGCCCAATCTCGAGCAAAGGATTAGGAAATAGTTCTTCAGAAAAGGCCATAACCTTTCGAACTATTGTCCATTCAACTTGTCAATCACTCCTCACCATTTCCCAGCTCAGCCTTTTCTGAAAAGTAGACTAAGAGGCCAAGTAAAACAAATTTGTTTATTTAATGACAGCAAAAATGGCAGAATCACCCAGACAAGTGCAACAGTCAAAAGGACACAAATGGGGGGTTGGGGGCTCACACTTGTCAATAATTGTGCATATACCTCGAAGTGTAAATTACAAACAAATGACAAGGACCCCTACACTCGTGGGGGTAAACTCAGCACCAAGAAAAACTTGGACCCGCTGGTCACGAAGTAAAAAAAGCTTAATTTTATGTGTAAAACAGTATAAAACAATGCTCACCCATATCCAGCTACACAGGCAGCAAGAGATATCAGGCATGTATCTTGTTATGCCTTCTTCAAAGCTTCATGCCCTAAAACAGAAGTACCTGTGGTAGGATATGGGTAAAGGATAACACACGACAAACAGAAATCAAGTGCAACACACCTCAGTGTGACTTTGTTTTTACAATAGTAAGAGAAAAAAAAACTAAAATAATAAATATCTTCAAGCAAAATCACTGCTCTCAGTAGTAAACACACAGTTCTGATTTTTTAAATGCTTAAAGATCCTTATATCTGTGATGTTTAGGAACCTACTCCTTGTAGGTCCTCCTCTTACCTTAGCTTCAGGTAAGGGAGACTAACCACAGATAATCTGCTTGTCTCTCTGCTCTTAGGGTTTATATACCGCTCCTCCGTAATTTAAGACCCGCCCACTTAACTCAATTGGGACATTCAAGGCAAACAACCATACCTATACAGAAGAAAAAAGGTTGTTTTAAGCCTTATTATTCTAAGCAATCTTAATCATCAATAACCTCCCAAAAGCTTGTAACAATAACATGGTCCTTTATGCAGATGACACAGTCCTTTTCTCAAGCAACACCGATCCACTCCCTCTTTCCAGAGACCTACAATCCAACTTTAACTCGATCGAGACCTAGTTTTGTCAACACAGACTACTCAAACTACAAAAAAAACAAGGTCATGCTTTTCTCCAACCCTCACAATAACCATGAAACTGCCTGCTTATCTATTCATAATAACCATAACCAGACTCTTGAACAAGTCCAGGAATTCAAACATCATGGTATAACACTTGAAACTGCTCTATCCTACAATTTGCATGTCAACCAAATTTCCAGGGTTGCAAATTCTGTGCTTGGAATCCTTTATCAGTATCACCACTGCCTGGCCCCCATGGTGCTGAGATTGGCTGTAACCTGCTCAATCCTATTGATAATAGACTATGGACTAGTCATATATGGTGCCACCTCCAACACCACCCTTAAAAGAACAACAGTAGCGCTGAATAAGCCCTGCAGACTTGTATCCAAGGCCAACAAATGTACCCATACATGTGAACTCTACGAATGGACCAACTGGCTTCACCTAAAGAGCAGAGTCTCCTACCAGACCTGCTTACTTATAAAAAAGATCAGCCTAGACTTCACTCCTCCTGCCACTGAAACTCTTCTAATGCTGACACCTAAACTACACTACATGCGTAGTACCTCCAAACAGATGTACCTCATCCCTTTCTGTTGTATCTCACAGGCACAGCAGACTATTGGTTACAGAGCGCCTACATGGCTTAATGGCTCCCATCTGACGTCACTATTGAGTCAAAGCTTGGCCCTTTCAAATTCAAACTGCGTCAACACCTCCTTGCACTAAGTAGCTGTGATTGTACCACTTAAGTTGGCAGCCCATTTCTGTCCTCCCTAACATCTCCCTAAACCCTACCCCCTGCCCTCCTGCCTTACCCATGTCCCTGCCTTTTTCTTTCTCCCACTACCATCTTCACCCCATCCACCTCCCCTTCCCTTTCTCCAACTCCCCTTCCCTCCCTCCCTTTTTTTACCCTCAACTCATCTCCCCTTCTCTGAGGCAATTTTATGCTTCAGTTTTTCCCCACCCTTCTTCCCCTTTTCTCTCCCCCCCCACCACAACTATCCAGCTCTATAATGCTCTATTAGCACGTATACTCACTAAGTCATTTCTCTGACTACTATATAAACTGTACTGGCTGCATTCTCATGCCTGCCTTGCATTGAATACTATTTGTAACCATGTTTGTACTGTAACCATATTGCATTGTAACCTCTTTGAGTTGTAACCTCTGTTTTATTATTGTACCCATCTTTGTTAGACGCAAAACCTTTGTAAAAGAACCCCTGGTTCAAAGGTATTTGTAATCCTAGTTATCAATAAATAAATATTCCTTTAAAACAAGTAACTTAAAATATATATTTCATCAGTAAATGGACTCTGAATACATAACTGGCATCAATGCCATATAGCTCCTCTCTTTATTCAGCATGACTGGCATGTTACAGGGTTTATAAGAGGGACCAGAGAGGCCACTGTTTCCCTAAGGGAACAGTCTAAAGCAACACACTCTTTAGGAGAGTTCTTACATTTTTAACCCAAGTCCAGAAAGGCAAAACTTAATTTATTTTATTTGTATTTTAAGCATATCCATATAAGAGGGAGTATATCATGAATGTACATAAGCATAGTTTTGTCATTCACAAGAAAGCATTTTGGTTTTTCTCTGAAGTGCATTTCAGAAATTTCTACTAAAGTTGTTTTATTCTCTTTTGCAGCTAGTTTACATGGCACTAAGTTGGGTGTTTACAGGGGAAAGTAGGCAGGTAAAGAATATGTTTCAAGAAATAACTTTTCCCTGTTTACAGGCTACAGTTTTGCTGCATCAGAGACTGCTTCTAGCAGAGAGAGAGAGAGCAAAGAGCGAGGAGCGCGCAGTGTAGCAACAAAGTCAACAAAACGTATTCTATCTCTTGCAGGCCAGTTTTATTTATCTTATCTTTATTATGCAAGTTGCAACAGCGCTTGAATTGTGAAAGAAGGGTAAAGAAAACAGAAAAGGCAAGGCACTGAGTTTCCAGCAGAGCAGCTTGACAGAACTAAAAGTGAAAGTAAACGTCGCTCTGTTCTCTCTGTTTTGTAATACAAATTACATTGGGTGTTTACTCACCTGGTAAAGGTGATTGTGTTAGTTTATATCCATGGCACTCCAGACATTACATCATGGGTTACAGCCCACTTCATAGGCTACTGATGCGTAAGTGACCAAGGATCAAATTTCATGGTATACCTAGGTCCCAGGAGCCCCTGCTCTCCAGTTTGAGTCTGCCGTAGCTTAAATAAATGGTTACTTATAACAGCCCCTAACACTGAACCACAGGATAGAGAAAACAGACTACCTTTTAGCTGAAATCAATTACATGATTTATTCACCTATTGACACAGTACTAATTCTCAGTCACCTAATGTGACTGACAGGTACTCATACACGCAATACTAATGAAAATCTGTACGTACATGGCACCATTCTTAGCTGAAATGGCCAAGAAGGACCTATTCAGCCAATGTTCCGAGGAAAGTAGGTATCGGTTTCACACTGGGTGCTCTGATGGGAGGGCTGTGGGGTGCCATGGATATAAAGTAACACAATCACCTTTACCAGGTGAGTAAACACCCATTGTGTTATGTTTGCTATCCATGGCACTCCAGATATTACATCATGGGTTGCATAAACAGCAGTAAATACCCTATCAGGGAGGGTCAGAGCAGTCGGTGGGGGGGCCCGCAGAACATGCTGCTAATAAAATCTTGCTTGCAAATGTGGCTCTTTGTCTGTACAATGTCTCAAGCCTACAGTGCCTTGCAAATGTGTGGACTGAAGTCCATGTTGCCACTCTGCAAATATCTTCTGTTGAAACACTGGCTCTTCTTGCCCAGGAGGTGGCTACCATCCTACTGGAATGGGCCTTTATGCCTTCTGGCGGAGTGAGGCATTTCCTCTTGTGTGCCTCCTGAATGGCCTTTTTTTTAACCATCCTGCAATTATGGATTTGGAAGCAGCCATGTCTTGTTTATGGCCTCGGGTGACAACAAATAGTCTCTCAGATTTACGTATTGCTTGAGTTTGTGAATTTTTTTATTTATTTTTTGTTGACCGGGTAAGTGCACTAGACAAATCCTGCCTATTTTCAGGCACGACCCGGGGAAGTGGGATACAGATGAATGCCAACTGACCTTGAACCAGATTAAGCTGTTGGTGGTATTTTTAGTGGCTGAGGGAAATTTGGCCAGAACACCGGGGGAAATTCACCTACTCTTTTCGATAAGTGCCATGGGATCTTTAACATCCACCTGAACTACCACCAATCCAGGCAGATGGGACCTTGGTTTAACGTCTCATCCGAAAGACGGCACCTCAGAAGTGCAGCACTCCTCTCATGCTGCACTACAGTGTCAGTACTGGGATATTAACCCAAGTTCCAGATTTGGGAACTGAACCCACAGCCCTCTGATCTCCCGGCCTCAGAGGCGAGTGTGCTACCTACTTAGCCACTGACACTGCTATATGTTGGCAGTGCATTTTTCACATCTAGATGGTGGGGAGATCAGGTGTCCCCTCTTGTGTCTCCCCATAGAGAGATGAAAGCTCAAAAGTTTGATCCCTATGGAAATCTGAAGCAACCTTTGGTTGGAAAGCTGGTACTGTTTTTAAGGATATCCCTTCAGGGGTGAAAATGGTGCAAGGTTCTTTATAGGAAAGGGCTCCCAGCTTACTGATTCTGTGAACTGAGCATAGGAAGCAGGTTTACAGACCCGTCCAGTAGAGCTGTGCTTCATGTATGGGATCAAATGGAGAGTACTTAGTGATTCGAGGACCAGAGTAAGGTCCCAGGGAGCTATCAGGGATCGTCTTCATGGCCGGATGGTCTCGGATGCCTTTAAGAATCTGATAGCATCAGGGTGAGCACTCAGCAGGGATTGCCCAACCTGGCCCAAGGCTGCATCTATGGCCGAATGTTGTACCAGGAGTGAGGAGGGTGATAGACCTTTGTCCAGATCCTGTTGTAGATACAGCAGGATCAGTGACATGTCAGCCTTCTCTGGTTCAATGCCCCTCATTGTACACCAAGATAAGAAGATATTCCATTGCCCACTGTATGTGGAAGTGGTGGGTGGCTTCCAGGATTGCAGTATGGTTGTGATGACTGAGTCAAGGTAACCTGCCTTTAGCAATCTCTGCCTTTCAGGAGCCAGGTCATGAGTTTCAGTGTTCCTGGGGCCGGATGGAGCACTGGTCCCTGGACCAACATGTCATGCCTGTAGGGCAGGTTACACCTGTCCAAGACCATGACTATTGCTGCTGTGAACCAGGTTCTCCACAGCCCGTGGGGTACTACTAGACTTGTGAGCCTGCTTGACTGATAGTTATTGACCAGGACTTGTGGAATTAGGAGAATCGGGGGAACACATATGCCCAATTGTGCGTTAAATCTTGGGATAGTGCATTAATTCCTAGGGCTTGCTGTTCCCTGTACCTGGAGAAGAGATAGTCAGGCTTAATAAAGGAGAAGGTGGGTGGGGAGAGAGTGACAGTGAAAAAGCAGGGATACTGAATGAATACTTCTGCTCAGTATTCACGAAAGAAGAGGAGGGAGAGGTACCTAATCCAATCAATAGAAACACTCAGGATGGGGGGGTCAATACCAGTCCACTCACAGAAGAAAGGGTTCTGAAAGAACTACTAAAATTGAAGGTGGACAAAGCAATGGAGCCTGATGAGATTCAGCCCAGAATTCTAAAAGAACTAAGGGGAGAACTAGTGACACCACTGACTACCCTTTTTAACAAATCATGGGAGGATAGTGTGGTACCTAAGGACTGGAAGAGAGTGGATGTAATTCCCCATCACAAACGTGGGAGCAAAGCAGAGGCAGGAAGCTACAGACCTGTTAGCTTGACCTCAGTGGTACGGAAAATGATGGAAACACTTCTGAAAGAAAGAATTGTTTAGTACCTAGAGGCCAGCAGGGCATAGGACCCAAGGCAGTATGGATTCATAGCAAGAAGGTCATGTCAGATGAATCTAATAGATTTCTTTGACTGGGTGACCAAAGTAGTAGACCAGGGAGGGGCTGTGGACATCGCCTACCTAGACTTTAGCAAGGCATTTGACACAGTCCCACACAAAGGATTAACAAATTAGCCAGCCTGGGAGAGGGTCCCAGGGTGGTAGCCTGGGTGAAAAATTGGCTGGACAACAGGACACAGAGGTTAATAGTAAATGGAGTGCACTCCGAAGAAAGGGGGGTTACTAGCGGGGTAGCACAGGGTTCAGTACTGGGTCTGGTCCTTTTTAATGTCTTTATAAGCGACATTGCAGAGGGACTGGAAAGAAAAGTATGCCTCTTTGCAGATGACACAAAGATCTGCAACAGGTTTAATACACAAAGGGGGGGCAGAAAGGATGAGAATGGACTTGGCAAGGTTGGAGGAATGGTTAAAAGTATGGCAGCTTAGATTCAATGCAAAGAAGTGCAAAGTAATGCATCTGGTAAAAAAAAACCCAGGGGAAGAATACACAATGGAGGGGCGGTATTAACAACAACTAAAATGGAAAGGGACCTGGGGTAGTCATATCAGATAACCTAAAGGTATGCATGCAATGTGAGATGACAGTAAGGAGGGCTGAGGGGATAATGGGATGTATAGGGAGAGGCATCACCAGTAGAAAACAGGAAGTTGTTGTCCCTCTGTACAGACAGTTGGTGAGACCCCATCTGGAGTACTGCATGCAGTTCTGGAGACCCCGTCTCTGCAAGGACATAGACAGGATGGAGGCAGTCCAGAGGAGGGCAACTAAAATGATGCAGGGTCTGCAACAGAAGCCATACAAAGAGAGACTAAAGGAGCTTAATATGTATACCCTCAAGGAAAGGAGGGAGAGGGGGGACATGATAGCAACTTCCAAGTACCTCAAGGGAATCAACAAAGTCCAAGGGGGTAGCATCTTTCAGAAAAAGAGGTGTGTAAGAACAAGGGGGCACATTTTGAAGATAGAGGGATGGCTCAGGGGCAATGTGAGGAAGTATTTTTTTCACAGAGAGGGTGGTGTACACACAGAACGGGCTTCCTGAAGAGGTTGTGGGGTCAAAAACAGTGGGGGAATTCAAGAATGCGTGGGACAGACATAAGGCAAGTCTGGTGGGGGGCTAGGAAGAATTAGGCTGTTGGTTAACTAGGATCTGCAGCTTATCCAATAGGTAGAGAAATGGGCAAACTAGGTAAGCCAAGTGGTCCTTATCTGCCGTCAAAGTCTATGTTTCTATGTATTCCAGTAGTGCCGTGTTGGTGCTGTAGGTCTTCCGGAAGCTATGCTGTTGAAGGCACTGGATGTTATATTTGTTTAGGAAGTCCACCAGTTGGTCTGATACTATTCGTTCCAGGGCTTTGGAGTGGGGGGAGTATAGAGATGGGCCTATAGTTGGCATGATTCACCCAATCTCTGCTTTTGTTGACTGGTGTGACAACTGCACATTTCCGTTTCTTGGGGAATTGCCCATATCTTAGAGATAAATTCAAAATGAAGGTGAGTGAATTTATTAATTCATCAAGGGTGAGAGCTATTAATCTAAGGTCAAGTGCTGCTGTGCTTGGATTTGCCAAGAGAGCGTTGCAAATATTTATTTGCTTCCGCATGGGAGATTTGCTTGAAATAATATTGTGGAATACCTGTGGAGGCTAAATATGGGCAGCCTGTGTATCTTCTGTGCTAGCCTTTTCAGTGTTAAGGAAGTCCGATGGGAGGATGTAACTAAGGTCTGAGAATGCAATGCTGAATGCATCGGCTATTGCTTTTGAATCTTGAGTGATCTCCCCATGTACAAGGAGCATAGAGGGGGAGGACTTGTTGTCCTTCCACATCAGCTCTTTTATGTTGCTCCATAATTTCTTGCCATCCCCTCAGGTGCTGTTTAGTCTGTTTTTAAAATGCTTAGCTTTAGTAAGCCTGATCCCCCGGGCACAAGCATTTCTTGCTGCTCGTTAATGCTGGATATCAGCTATTGAGCCCGTGGCTTTTGCCTTGTGCCAGAGGTGGCCCCTGGTCTTTATAAGATCAAGAAGGGCATGTGTGATCCAAGAGTTGTCTACGCCTTTTATGTTACACATTGTAACTGGTGCATAGGTATCAAACACAGCATTGAAGGTTGAAATAAATATATCTTTTAACCATTTATTGCCTGGTGTTTAGCTTCATTCCTGCCTAAAATATAATAGCTGGCAGAGCTGGCTTTCAAACAAACAGACCATCGGCTTTGCAAAGGGAACGGCTTGAGTGAATAAAAGTGAAAGTAAAGCTGCTCCGCTACTCTGTCTGTAGCTCCTTCAGGCAACAAGTTATCATTTATAGAGAACCTAGAGAAATAGCATTCCTCTATTTATGTATGCACCTTTGCACTTTCAGTGTAGCTCTCAATTTAACTCGTATTTTATTAAGCATTATAGGTTCTGTGTAGTGTTTCTAGCACATTAATATTCATGAAGCACTAAGCACCTTAGTACAGCAGGCACTTTATTGTATCAGTTTCCAGGCATTTTAAATACAGTCTGCCACTGTATTATTTGTTTGTTTTTTGGTTTTTAAACCACAGCTGCTATTTCTCTGGGACAGCAAGGCGTTTTGTACTAGAGTGAGAGACTGAAAGAGAAATGGAAAAAAAATCAAGAAAAGTCTGAAACAGATTTAGGGAGAATAAGAAAAAGAACTGCTGAAGGTGGTCAACCTACTACAGTTTGAGAAAAGATTCCAGAATAGTTTAAGAAGTACTTTCGCGCAACAGATTTAAAAACAGGAGAAAAAAAAATATAGGAAAGGTGTTCCTCTACCCACACATCTTTAACAGGTAAAACATAGGTCTACCACAGTACAGAGCTCCCAAAATTAGCTTTCAATAAGCTGACTGCTAGAGCTAAAGTTATGCTTCAAAAGGCATCTTAAACCATAAAAATAACAAACCAACTGCCCACACACCCACCATGCATGCTGAACCACAGGTAAGCACCATTCTATATGTACCTACGTATCAACCATACGTCATCCTCACAGCATATAGTGTACCTGTTGAGAGTGGTTTAAAAAGCGGTCCCTTAAAGAGGCATACCATTAAAGACACCAAGGGCAGGATATTCTGAAGGGTTGCACATGGTGCAACACAGGTGCAGCATGCACAACCCACTGATGTGCTCCGGCATGATATTCAAAAGGGGAAAGTACGTGGCACAAATCCCAATGTGCCGGAGCACATCAGTAATGTATGCGGCGCAAGTGGAGAGGCGTGCTCATGCATATGCTGCACATCCCGATATGCAGCCCGGGATGTGCTGAGCAGATGCAGGCACAACCCCTACCTGCGCTACACACAGTTGAGCCAACAAAAACAGGAGTAACAGCTGGCCACCCACAGGTGAACTGCCATATTGCAGGGCGCAACACAGCAGCTTCCAGCTGTGGGTGGCCAGCTGAGCTCCGGCGGCACCGTCCGTCGTGGTAGCGCCCCCCCATGCCCGAACACGGGCATACATATAGATATAAACTGTCCAATATCCCTGGTGGTCCAGTGGACCGCTTCACACCCGATCACGGGCCTAAGTATAAAAATATACCGTCCATTATCCTTGGTGGTCCAGTGAACCGCTTCCAGCCCGATCACGGGCATAAGTATGAATATGTAAACGTCCAAACCATCCCTGGTGGTCAGCGGTACCCCCTCCCCACCCTCCCACTTGGGCCCACCACCGCGCTCCCCTGGGTCAGCAGCGGGTGGCAGCTCCACCATAAGCCACCCGGCTGCCGCCCGACTGACTGTGTACAGTATGGCTAAATGCCTATTGGTCCACAGGCGTAGGCCAATGGGCATCTGAACCATACCGTGACTACACAGTCCAGATATGTGATGGATTCATTCACATATCTGGACTGTGTAGTACAGTATGCACCTGAAGCCCATTGGCCCACACTGTGGACCAATGGGTCATAGGCAGCCGCACTGCACGCAGTCAGTCAGCGGCGGCCAGGCGGCTTGCGGGTGGGGAGCGCCGCTGTCATTGATGGGGGAGGTGGTGGCTAGTGGGCAGGAGAGAGGGGCACTTACGGCCACCAGGATGGTTGACATTTACATATTCATACTTATGCCCGCGATTGGGCTGGAAGCAGTCCACTGAACAACCAGGGATATTGGATGGTATATTTTTATACTTAAGCCCGCGATTGAGCGTGAAGCGGTCCACTGGACCACCAAGGGATATTGGACGGTTTATGGTAATACTCATGCCCGTGAATGGGTGTTGGAGCACGTTGCCAGTGGGGGCAAGGGGCATCGGTCCCCGACGGCTGCTGCCTGGTAGGGCGCCAGGCGCAAGTCACCGGGGATCAGTGCACCTGCATGCAAATGGGGCCATAATGACATGCTAATGGCCCCATTTGTGCCTTGCATATATTATGACCCCATTTGCATGGCCACCGCTGAATATCATGATTGATGCACCTAGCGCAATGCCACTTGTGCTAGCGCATCCTCCTGCTCCTCTCTGGCCACTTGCGCTGGTGCAGTGCCACTGCGCCATGCGCAATGCGGGTAGCCAGGGTGCCATATTCAACAGTGCAGAGCCATGGTGCAGTGCCTTGAATATCGCCCAGACCACGCCCTGACGCATCCCAGTTGCGCTGCACCTGGCTTGCGCCCCTGCCTGGTGCAGTTCTGAATATCCCACCCCAGAAGTACAACATGCCAGTGCAAAATCAGCTATATATCCAAAAACACATAATACTCAGACACTCAAAATCCTCAGACACTCATATAATGCAGACATTAATAAAGTGCTGTTATAAAGACAAAACAGTGATGAAACTGCATGGGAGGTCAAAAGGTCACATATTCAGAGTAGACAAATTCCTGCAAATAGCCAGCAGAGCCCAAAAGTCATGCTGCTGTTACAATGCGGAAGGCAGTAATTTCAGCATTGAAACAGCAGCATGACTTTTCAGCTCTGCTGAATATTTGGTTCCTGCCATTCTAACCTGTGACTAAGTTAAGGATCAGTTTTCCTGTTTGACTTTCGCTGACCATCTCTTGTAGAATTTGTCTGCTCTGAATACATGACCCTTTGAACTCCCGTGCAGTTTCATCACTGTTTTGTCTTTATAATATAATAGCAGTGTCTGAAGATTTTGAGTGCCTGAGTATTATGTGTTTTTGAATATATAGCAGATTTTGCACTGGCATGTTGCACTTTTAGTGTTTTTAATAGTATCTCTCTTTAAGGGATTGCTTTTTAGACCACTCACAACAGGTACACTATACACTCTGAGGATGACATAAGGTTGATACATAAGCGCATATAGAGTGGTGCTTACCTGCGGTTTAGCATGCATGGTGGGCGTGTGAGCAATCGGTTTGTTATTTTTATGGTTTAAGATGCTTTTTTGAAATATAACTTTACCTCTAACGGTCAGCACATTGAAAATTAATATAGTGAGCTCAGTACTTCTGTTTTTGGGCACGAAACTTTGAAGAAGACATAACAAGATACATGCCTACTGTCTCTTGCTGGCTGTGTAACTGGATATGGGCGAGCGTTGTTTTACACTGTTTTACATGTAAAATAAAGCTTTTTGTACTTCTGACCAGTGGGTCCACGTTTTTCTAGGTGCTGACCTTACCCCCTCGAGTGTGGAGGTCCTTGTCTTTTGATCATCCAGATAGGTGTTTTTTTCAATTAAAAAGATAAAAGACACCCAGTAATTTCTGGTAATACATAACTGATATGAGGCAGGTTCGACCAGATAAGCATTTTTAAATTAAAATGATATGACACCCAGCAATTTCAGGGAATTTAAAACTGATTTGGGGCAACCAGTAATTATAAAGGAGATTGGTGGCAGCCCATGTATGGCAGATTGTGTGTGAACATTTACATTTACTTATAGTGGGGGGAGGGCTATGTAACTCATACAAGAATTTATAAAACAGATATTGACACACAGATACACAGAAGGTGACGGCAGATAAGGACCATGTGGCCCATCCAGTCTGCCCCTTTTCCCTACCAGAATTGTTTCAGGATATAATGGAAAAATCTTGACCCATCAAGATAAACTATTGCCTTTCTATGATCGTATTGCCCTTCGCCTTCAGCTTTTGGTAATGTAAGAATTCTCAGGCAACAGTTCATCCCTCAGGGTCAATATTTACCCACTCTATCCCTCAACTCTGGTCAATATGTGTATACTATTGTACCCTGCAACAAAGCTGGCATTGTGGTTTGAGTCTTTCTACAACTATACCTTCCCACATATGGTGTTAGAAGTTGTATGTGCTTGGGAATGGCCCTGAGAGGGGTGACATCCTTGGGTAGGTACAGTACTAGCCTTAGTACCAAGAATGACAATGAGGCTAACCACAGATGCACTGTGGTAGAGGCGCTGTTGGAAAAGAGCAACAGCTTCCTTGCATGATCACCAAAATCATGGCTAAAAAGAAGGAGGAAGAGGCAAAACCTATGGTGACCAAACACTCTGACAGAGCCATTTCTACAGGCAGTAGAAATGGATGACACCAGTGAAGATGCTGTAGATAATCCCCTAGAGGGGTCTCAGAATTTATCAGATACCTAGCAGTGAAGCAAGTGGAAAGCAAGAGGCAGATGAAGCAACAATAGACCTGGTGGCCAAGGGTCCCACAGACTGGTGGGGCAGGACAAGGCTGAGGAGCTGAAGCTGACACAGGCACAGCAGACAGCATTAAAGTTAGAAAACTGATCAAGCTTAGGCCTGCTGATGAAATAAATGCTTACTTAACAGCTTTTAAAAGGGTCGCCGGAGCCTGCCTGCAGTCACAAGAGCAAATGATTCTTAGACTGGAACCTTATCTGACAGGTCTATGTCTAGCGTGAGAACTATGACAGTGTAAAGAAAGCAGTCTTAAAGAGGTATAATAACTACCAAAAGATCTACCACCAATGGTTTCTGGTAGCAAAATTTCAGTAGCAGGATTCGTCTGCAGAGGTCTTTGTGAGGTTACAAAAATCATACTGTAGGTGTGGGTGCAACCAGAGGGCAAGACAATGCAGCAAGTCCTGCAGGTCTTCGTTTTAGAGCAATCTTTACATATTCTCCCAGGAGAGCTACAGATGTGAGTTGAGGAACATTGCTCTGATACAGAAGACAGAGCAATAACCCTGGCTAAGGATTTCCAGTTAGCCTGTGAGATGACACCCAGAGGACCATCAAAAATCAATAGCCTGGTATGACACTTTTCAGGCCATTCCCCACATCTAAGTCTGAAATTAAATTGACTGATGGGGTGAATGTGCTTTGTCAGAGATTATATGCAAAATTGTGAGGAAGATTACCTGTAGATGTCCAAAGACAAGGACTTATTCACCCAAACTAGGGATGGCTAATGCAGGTCAGTAACTACAGTACAGATATTCAGCTGGAGGCTTAAACTGTACCAGCATTAATAGAGTAAGTCACCAGACATTGATTCTGGTAGATTTACTCCTGGGTACATATGAGAGGGGGCTGGGCATTAGAGTCACCTGTGTACATAGAGACACAAGAACTACACGGTCACCCAAGTAGACTTGAAAGGGGCTCACCCAAAAGATAAAAGTCGGGGTGGAAGATACCTTGCGTCTTTGTGGTATTGGTGCATGATTTCACCAAATTTGCCTTATTTGCCAAAGGGGAGCCAGTGGATCAGATGACCACTGCTGTGGTTACGCATGCCCATTCAATGAAACAAATAGACTTGGGGGGGCATCCTTCCTTTTTATGACCCTGAACTTTTTGATAACAGTAACCAACTAAAGAAATCCCCAAAAGAAAACAGAATATTAAAGAAGATATGGGCTGAGTGTGAGAAGAAATCTTTAGAGACTGAAAGAATTAACTTATCTTATAGGTTACTTGAGATTGTTAATCAGGCATGGGATTTTGTTAAGAACCACTGAAGCCTCAAGAAGAACTTTGCAAAACATAATATGTGGACACAAAGCAGCTTTAAATTTCTCGTTAACTTTGTATTTCTTATCCCCATTATTTATTACCGAGGTCATATGCATGAAAACAGGATTATAATGTATGTTAGAACGCTGTTAACCTTAGGAAATCATCATTTCCTAAGGTTGTTAACCTATCGATGTGACGTAGATATGTTGTTAACCTATCGATCCTCGTCCACATCGATAGGTTTACTACAGCGAAGTCTCAAGATGTGCGCACTTTTTTCCGACGGGGAACCGACTGAAGGGAAACCGGTGGGGAAGGACTGAAGGGCCGGGCGGTGACTTTTTAAAAACGTAAGCCATTTAATTTTTGATAGTGGGACCATACACTATAAAAAATAATGTATGGTCCCTCTATCGGCAACGGTCAATTTTAACTGTCTCGAGGTTGCCATGGTGACGTAAACCTCTCGAGCTTCGCTCTCGAGGTTTACATGGTCGTCCTGGCAACCTCTCGACTGTTAACTGACCGGTTAACAATAGAAGACCATACATTATCCTCTATGTTTTTCCTTGAGGGTTCATCAGCTCCTATTGCTTCTTCCCAACCTGCTGTCATAATACTCTGCTTGTAACATCACAACTGTTTCCAGGGCAACAGACTGTGGTGTCACAATAGAGAATTACAATTTCAAGTAGGGACTAAGCTATAGAGGCAGATGAACTCTAAGAGATACAGATCTTGTTTTTGTGGGAATTTCTTCACTAATAAATAATGAAGAGGAGAAATCTGCAGAAATATATAGAAAATATATGAAATAACAGCTGAATTGTGTCTGAACATTATGTTTTTAGAAGTTTTCCTAGAGCTGCTCTTTAAAGAGCAACAGTCTAATGAATCAAGGAAACCTTTGTTTAACTTGGAAAAAGGCACACAGGAAACCAAAAGCTCGGTGTGCTTGTATATCAAATTAAAAATAACATCTTATACAGGATGTATAAGTACCCCCAAACACAAGGAAGAATTAAACGATGTGTGGTCCCTAAGTGGTGGAGAGCTGAACAGTTATACTTACAGTAGCTCATGACATTCTTTTAACAGGTCATCAGAACAAACCTCATTGAAGGAGTTGACTGCACTGGTAATTTTTCTGTCCGGGTAGCCATAGACAGGTAAAGGAGTATTGTCGAGCCAGTGAGGAATGTCAAATAGTTGCCCTGGTTATTCACACAAATGTCTCCATGATATGTGTACCAGTGCTAGATACCCCATTTTTGATGGGTTGCCATGGACAAAATAGGTCCCTCTAGAGAAAAGTGGCCAAGGGGATTGGTGTGTCTTAGTGTTATATGATTACAGTACCAAATACTGATAGGCAATAGCACTAAGAAACATTGTAGCTCCAAAGATTATTGAAGAGCTATTTTGATTCAGTTTATTAAAACGTGCAATTGCAACTGTAACCCCCCTACCCATTGGGGTTCCCAAAAGTCTTCCAGGAGCTTGCTAAATGCTACCAGTCTGAATGGTGTTCGGTGTCTAAGCCGCTTAACTGTGAGTGCTTTTAGAGCCTCTGGTACTGTCTCTTTAAGAACTGCCTGCTCGCTAGCTAGTTTAGTTTGAATGGGGGGACTGTGTGTTTAATGCTCGACTCCCGCCCGAGCTGTTGTCTAATCACTCTGTTTCTGCAGTCGCTAAGAGCGCAGAGGGAGCTTAATTGAAAGATGTAACTGTTTGCCAGAAATCAGCTAGAGTGTTAATGAAAATGCGGTTTGTCTAACCTGCCTTTCTTGCAGCTGGGACTCTGTGTGTTCTGCCCCTCCATTTTGGACCTGAACTGCTGAGCTGGGCCAATTGGGTTAGGGAAGCCCTAAAATGGAGACTGCTTGGAGCCAACCAGAACTTGAACTCTCACCTGGAGCCTGCTACAAAAGAGAAATATATGGCAGGTGCCTCTGGAAATTGTAGTTTGGACCTTAGCACCTTTTTGCACCAACAGGGGGAGTCCTGCTGTGATTGACAGCCAAATCCACCAACAGAACTGGTATGAAGCCAAAGGAAAAGCCTTGAACAATTGCTGGGAGGTCAGATGTGAGTTGTCTGTGTAAGGAGAAGGAGCTCTGTTTGCTGTGGCATATAGTTCACACGGGAAGCGCGTGGGAGGCCCTGAAGTCGACCTGCAGCCGTTAGAGTGAGTGAGTCGGGCTGAACCCGATTTCGGAAGAGAAAGAAAAAGTGTGCAGAACCAGGCTTGCCCATAGAAGACCGAAGATTTGCTGAAGTGCAATCGGCCTGTTGGGGACTGCTGATGCTATGTGTGCTCCTGTGTAATTTGCAGTGTTTGCGATTGGGATCAAGAAGCAGCTGCCTGGTATAGTAATTTGCTTTACATATGAATGAGTCTAGTGCTTGTGGGGGATCGTGATTCCATTTCCCCGTTACTGCGAGTTGTAAGCTGAAGCTGGAAGCTGAACTCAATTTAATCGGACTGAATCCGCCTGCTATCCAAAGCAGTGGGCCCTGTCATGAGGGCCTCATCTCCATGCCCTGTTTCTGGCAATCCAGAACAACCATTTCTATCAGGTTCTCTGCTTTGGGTATCGTGAGTAAAAATCAGGGAAACTCCCTGCACCTTTCATTTAATCAAAGTGTGTCAACTGATTTCTGTGTATTTTCTTTCTGTGGACTGAGCCATCCGGCTCCGGATTACAATTGTGTGTTGTGCATATACTTTCCTCCTATAGGGCCCCATCCAGCTACAACAGCCTGCCAACCCCAGGCAACAGACCTGGCTAGCCCCCCATCCTGGGTACCCAGAGTGTAACATTTTGGACCGTATATGCATGCACAGTACTGTGATTTGAATATTTCCAAACCAAATCAACCTGATTGCCCCTTCCTTGTTACTACCCCTCTAATAAATCAGATTTGTTGTTATTGAACTATATTCTGTCTGTGGTGTCAGTACATGTAAAATAAGCATTGCATTTTGGCTGTGTGTATTATCAACCTTGTTTTACAGGGGGTCCTCAGAGATGTGCTGCAAGAATCAGTCCTGGGGGTAGGTGGTTACTGTATGTGTAAGAAGTGTGCATATGTGGGGTATTGGGAAGGTAACTCCCATGTATTGCGTGGGCCACTAGTGGGAACAAAGGGGGTCACAGTGTCTCAGAGGGCTGTACCCGAGCTAGTTTAACCACTGCCAACCCTAACCTCTGGGTGGAGGCACCCGCCATTGGACCTAAGCCCCTTAACCTGTCACTAGCCATACAGGCAGGGGTAGTAGCTCTTGGGATAGCGCCACCTATGGGTTACACAACCAAAACAGGAAACCAGGAAGGTTGAAAAACAATATAATACATTGTAAAAATCATCATATCACCAATGCACAGTAATTCTGCAATTCAAAAACACATCCCTAATTCCCTAATTCAGCACTGTATTTCTAAAATAAACACATTGGGTTGGATATTCAAACTGCGCCATTCAAAGGCGCAAGTCCTTGAGCTGCGCAAAATAGATGCACAGGGGTGTGTCCCGTGCGATATTCAAAGGAGTTGCGCTATTGAGCAACTCCTTTGAATATCGCTCCCCAGCCATAGCCACTGTGCATGGCGCAGTGGAACTTGCGCAAGCGCAAGTTGACAGAGTGGAGCAGTCAACTTGCGGTGGCGCAAGTACCATTGCGCCATGCGCAAAATCACGATATTCAAAGGTGACATGCAAATGGGGCCATAATACATACAAGACACAGGGGCCATTGCATGTCATTATAGCTTCATTGCATGCCATTAGCATGTAGGTCGCCCGATCCGGACTTAGCCTGGCGGCCTGCCAGCAGCAGCCGCTGGGGACCGACGCACCCTGCAGCCCGATCTCGGCAGCAATGTGGCTCCCCACCTCCTCCCTGTGACATCTCCCTGGTGGTCCAGTGGACCGAAATGCCCGATCGCGGGCAAAAAGTATACAGAACCCCTCCCCCCACATCCCATGTGCCCGATCGCCAGGCAGAAAGTATACAGAACCCTCCCCCACATCCCACGTGCCCGATCGCGGCAGAAGTATACAGGAACCCCCATCCCATGTGCCCGATCGCGGGCAGAAAGAATACAGAACCCCCACATCCCATGTGCCCGATCCACGGGCAGTAAGTAGTGCCCCCAAAAACATCTCCCTGGTGTCTAGTGTGGCCCCACCCACCCCACGAAAGCCCCACCACCCGCTCCCCGGCAGCCAGCGGGCGGCAGCATCCACCCGCCCGCCGCCCGCCCGACTGACTGGCGGTAGGGCTGCACACCGGTGCAGAGCTAGAGCCAATGGGCGTGCAGCCCACACCATACATGACAGTCCAGATTTGTGAATGAAAATGTCATTCACAAATCTGGACTATCATTCTGTATGGGCTGCGTAACTCAACTCTACGCAAGCAGCCCTGACCACCGGCCAATCCGCGCGGCGTAACAGTGCGGGTGGGATTCTGCCACCACGCCGGCTGCCGGGGAGCAGGTGGTGGGGCTTCGTGAGTGGGTGAGGTGGGAACACACTGAACACCAGGAGGCGTTTTGGGGTAATTACTTACTGCCCGCGATCGGGCACATGGGATGTGGGGGTTCATATACTCTGCCTGCGATCGGGCATTTGGTCCACTGGACCACCAGGGATGTGAATGGGAGGAAGGGGGCCACATTGATGCCCGCGATCGGGCTGCGGGGCACAGGGACTGGGTTGAGGCCAGCCACAGGTGGCAGCTGCTGTGTAGTGCCCTGCAATGCAGCAGCTCACCTGTGGGTGGCCCTCAACAAACCTTTTTTTGGCTCAAAGTTGTGCAGGCGCAGGTTGGGGGTTGCGCCTGCACAACTCTGCACAGCCTGACTGAATATCGGGCTGTGCAGTTTATGCATGGTTCCTCCCCCTCCTGTTGAGCATGCATTCATTTGCATTGCGCTGTTGCTCAGCCTGTTTTCAGTTGCGCAACTGCCTCCTGCTGAATATCGCAGAATGGCGCAATGTAGGACTTGAGCATGCGCAACCCTGTTGCGCATGGCGCAACCCTTTTGAATATCTGGCCCATACAGTATATCAATATCACAGTCATTAAGACACAAGCACAAGAGATGCACATAATATTCTTGTCAAACAGTAATAGTAAAGTATCTCATAAACAACAATTCTTTATACATTTATACAAGAAAGCTTGCTAGATTGTTCGGTTTGAAGGTATTTATCAAGTGATCCTGACAGATCAAGGGACAAATTTTAACACAGCCCTTCCGATGGAGTTATATCAGTTATTGGGAGAGGTAGCAATGTTTACAGCTCCTTACCATCCCCAGACTAACAGTCTAGTAGAACAGTACAACTAGATCTTAAAATTGATGCTTTGAAAGTGTGTCCATTATGAAGTGAAAATGAGCAACTTCGTACCTTCCATACTTGTTGTTTTCCTATCAAGAGGTTCCCTAGGCTACCACAGGGTTTTATTTATTTATTTATTTCATCTCGGATTACAATAAACATAGCTCATTTACAAAGGTTCCACATCAGGGGAACAGGGGTAACAAAACAGATGAAGGGAAGCTAAATAAGTGATATACAAGCAAACATTGGCAATATCAAAACATCATAGTAAACAGCAAAATAGGAAAGAAATATTGGGATTCTAACAAACACTGGCAATACAGCACACAACATAGACAAGGCAGTATAATGAAAGGAGCTAACAATTGAATATATTGTAAACCTTGGGCTAACTTTAAGCAGCAGGTCAGTATAAAAATAGTTATGAGAGAGAGGGAGAGAGAGAGAGAGAGTGTGTACGAGAGGGGGAAGGGAGCTAAAGTAAGATACTTTACCCTAGGTTTAGTTTCTTTAGCACCTTAGGGATTAGGAGTGGAAGCATGGTTTAAGGCCTTGGGTAGGAAGGTAGCTGCCAATGGCTTTTTCAGAGCAGGCTTTAGATGAGAAGATTTAAATGGATTTGAGAAGTGTGGCTCAGCCAGTAGGGGGAAGGAAAGCGGGCAGTACCCTAGATATTAGGGGGTACAGTCACAGTGGCTTTCAGTTGCAAGATGCTGCTGAAGTGGATGCTTTTAGTACCCCATCTTCAGAAGGTTAGTTAATTCAGTGCGTAATCCATTGTACCAGAGTGGTGCCCAGTACAGAAAGGTCAGTTGACATTGGGAAGTCTGGCATCTAGGAACTAGAAGGTGTTCAGTAGTAGACGAGAAGTTGTGTTGGGTCTTGGTGGATTTATTCAGAAGGCTATCTACTCCTGGTGGGAGGAGCCCAAGGAGAGCTTTTTTAGTAAGCAAGCATATTTGGTATTTAATCCTGCCAGCTACTTGGAGCCACCTGGATTGTGAGTAAAGCTCACATGTGTGGATAAATCGAGGGGCACCCGTGTAAAGTCTGCATACCTTTTTCAGGGTGAACATTAACCTTCTGAGTGATGTGTTGGAAGCAGATCCATAAATGACCAAGCCATAATCAATGACTGATAGGACTGAGCTGTGGATTGCAAGCTTGAGGGCTTCCAGAGTCAGACACTATCTGTGTCTATAGAGGAACCCTATCTTAACATTGTCCATCCTGACAACATTCTCAATGTGGGGTACATGGGTGAGATGACTGTCCAGGGTAGCACCTGGGTAATCCCTGTTTCAGTTATTGTATAGTTGACACATTAGGGATCCCCTACATATTCTGGAGGAAACATTGGAGGAACAACCATGGCAACATCAGGAAGTGACCAAATATATAGTTGCTGAACCAAAGTGGCCGGTTAAGTATTGTATATACAGGCCACCCATAAAAACTATGTTCGGGCTTAATCCACACAGAAAGCCTACTATGACAGTGGTAGTAAAGACAAAGGGTTCAATTCTCAAAGGCTGACGCAGGGCTTTCACAAGCCCTGCATCAACCCCTGCCCTGCCCTGAACACAGTGCACACCGAGCACCAGATTCACAAAGGTTGTGCGCATTTGCAACACTTTACCCTCTTTACAGCAGCTTACTCCAAATATTTGGCACAAACCCTGTAAAAAGGTCTGCAAAGTTAGACCAGCAAAAGCTGGTCTAACTTGTGGCACACAGCACACGAGATTGAGAATCCCGATTGCTGGCCAGGGAATGCCGCAAACCCCATGCACCGTTTGTTCGGCACAGTCGGGGCTTGTAGCATTCAAACTCTTTGAGAATTGGGCCCAAAGTCTGTCAAACAGGGGGTAAGATTTTATTGTTACTTCCTTTTTAGGAAAAAACATGTGATGCTGAAAGGCAGGATCCATTTAGGGTGGTAAAGCAAATTGGCCCTATTATGTATAAAACTGAGACTCCAGGAAAAAAAGCTATCAGGCTAATCTTTTAAAATCATGGGTGGAAAATCAGCAGTGCTCCCAACTATTTTAAGTGATAAAGAAGATGGGGGTTAGAAGAAACCTATCAGTGACTGGAAACTGATCAGCCTGTGAGGATTAATATTAATCCAAAACTGTCCACTGCTAAGTCAGCTGAGATGTATGATTTGGTAATAAGGTATGAAAAGATGTTTACCATGGTCCCTGGGTGGCCAAGGGGGGTTGGGGTACAGTATCACATAGAGATTAATGACAATAACCATATTAGGCAAAACCTTACAGGGTCTCAGCAAAATTAAAACCCAGGTTGTCCCAAAAAATCAAGGACATGTAGACACTGGATACCCATATTGTTACTGTTGAGAAAAGGAGGATGGGATATGTTATACAAAGCTTTTCATAAAATCAATAAGATGGCAAAATTGCATGCTGTCCATTATTCCGTATAGATGAGCTGGTAGACAACTTTGGGGTGCCAAATATGTCTCTACCCCTGACTTAGCAAAGGAGTACTAGCATATCCCACAAGATACTTCTTCCAGGGAGAAGACTGCCATAACCAACCACATAAGGTTCTGTCAATATAAGAAGATGCAATTTGATCTGCATGGTGCACCTGTCACCTTTCAGAGGTTTATGGATGGAATTCAATCCCCCCACTCTGCCTACAGTGCTGCCTCCCTGGATGACATTGTCATCTATGGTACAGACTGAGACAGTCACATGGCTCATTTCAGTCAGTTACTTGAGGTTATTCAGGAAGCTGGGCTTACCATTAATCTCTCAAAATGTACATTAGCAATGTAGGATATTCCCTGTCTGGGCTATGTTTTGAGTAATGGGTTGTTAAGGCAAAAATATCCAAACTACAAGCAGTAGCCAAAAGCTCAATACAGTGCCTTAGACAAAGAAGCATGTTAAATCATTTTTGGGCTTAAAGACTACTGCAGGTTTTTCATCCCCAATTTTTCTGAAGTTGGAGCTCCACTAACTAAACTAATAATGGCATGCCAACCAAACAAGGTAACAAGGACAGAAAACTGCAATGAGATTTTTTGTCTCACTAAGTCGATTCTGTGTTCATCCCTGGAGTTATGCAGCAATTCATGTGGGTGCATCAGAAAATGGCATTAGTGCAAGTCAGTAGGTGGGAGAGGATGAATATCTCATCATTTACATAAGCTGAACATTTTAAGACCTAGAATACAAATACTCCACTACAGCAAAGAACTGTTTGGTGGCCAAATGAGTAACCATATCTTTGAGCTACCATCTGTTAATGGTTAAAATTCTCCTAGTATATGACTATAACCTGTTTGTTTCTTTCTCAAACCAGATGAAAAATAAGAATGACCAGGTTAAAAGATGTTAGCTTACCTTATAGCCCTATAACTTCCATGTTGTTCATCAGTCTCGGTCTCAGAACAAAAATATTGAGTTTATGTCACAATACAGGTGAGATGTTCTTGGAAGTGATGAATGAAATGAATATAAAATAGATCTGCTGGATTGAATCTGTATGTGGAAATTAAATGTGTTTGTGCAAAAAGGTACATGATCAGAACCTTCATGGTTGAAGAGGAGGCTCCTAGGGATGTTGTAGTGGCTTGATGCCTTTTCCATGTCCTATTTTCTATTAATTATTTTAAAGGGAAGGTCCCCTCAGCCTTTTATTTTGTTTACTTCTGTAGTCTGCAGGCGTGAACAATGGTTGTCTCTATTGCACCCTCCTAATTTCATCAGGATTTAAATGAAATGAAGGTATTTAAGTCTGGTGTGAAAACCTGCTTGACTCCATTGCAAAAGTCATGACCTAACTCATGTAAGGCATTCTGGAATTTTATGATATTTTAATGCTAAGTCTGCAGTAGTTATACTGTACTTGTCAGTGCTGTTGCTGTCCTCTGCAGTCCTTGTGTTCTTGTCTTATGCCAGCCATGAAACTTTTCAAGGCATAGAGAATGGCCTGCTGTTTTCTATAGTTTAAAGTGTGTCTGAGCTAGATAAAAATGCTTTTAGAGAATACAGGGACTTCACAAGACATGTAACAGAACTAAATTAGAGTATGACTTCTGCTGGCTTGTGCAGGTATGTGTTGTCAACTCCCATAATGCCTTGCATGAGTGGAGTCATGACCTTTGCAATGGAGACAAACAGGTTCTCACAACAGTGCAAAATAGAGTGAAGCAATCTCATTTATGTTTAAATTAGGATTAAATTAGGGTGATGCAAATGAGGGAATCATTGATAAAGCCTTGATAAAGGACACTCCAGTGTTCGAAATGATCATTGGGTGTTTCTCTTTTACCCTGGGAGGGTTTTATCCTGTGCCATGTTTTAATAAAGCCTGCTTTTTTAAACTTTGAAATAATTTTGTGGACATTCCCATCCTTCTCTGGTATTTGAGTGCGGTCTCCTCTGCTGGCTTTTAATCATTGTTCATGCCTACAAACTACACAGATATGCAGAAAATAGGATGAGGGGACTTTCCTTTTAAGGGTCCCTAGCAGTGAAGATCCTGGAAGAGGCAAAGGGGGCTCCTTTACTCATTCTACAACTATGAATGGCTAATGGTTCTGAGAGGTTCTCAGAACAGTCCTTAATTAGGACAGGTTCCCTTTTAAGTAGGGGGGAATGTGATATGATCCCTGTCTCTGTCCAGGTGCTAGGAGAATTTACTGTAGGTAGAAAGTAGGGCTACCATGGCAAGACCCCCCCCTATCGGCACTGAAATGAAATGAAATAGGCTAGCCCTAGGAAAGAAAAAAAACAGAAAAAAAAGTATATAAAAATAAAAGACATACCCTTTTTCCTGCTGCTACAGTCTTTCAGTATTCTGCTGTCTCCATTATGCCATTCTCTTTCACATCCTCAGAATGGCCACCTATGAACAAGCCTTTTTTTCTTTTTGGAGGGAACTGTCTGCCCCCCATTATCTACAAGGCCAGTTTGACCTTTTCATGTTTGCTGCAAGAAAACATGATGGGATTGGTCTGAAAAAAAGGCAGATTCTGGAGGTGTGTTAGGCTGTGAGCCAGTGAGGTGCCTAGAAGTCAGATTGCAGTCAGTGATGATTTGGCTGATGATGCAGATTTTCTTAGGGAAGTACACTTTTCAAAGTAGTTTTGCAGCCCCACTGAGTGCACTGACTTTTGTCATTGTCTAAGGGTATATGATGGTACCTCTTGTCCAGGGTCAGCCCTCTTACACCAGAAACCTACACCATAATTATTCACCATGGGCTTGGGAAATGGAAACCAATGGCTGCACTACTACTGAGGCACCAATAACTGGAGACCACTCACAAAACAGATTTCCCATGCTGGGAGATGGAATCCAGCAGGTCAGTATTTACATACGGTACAATACATGCATTTCCATAGGGCTTCTCCCCTTCATTAGTTCACTCCCCTAAATTCATCTGTGAGGGTTCCACACCATTCTTATATACATTAGTCTCAAATTATAGGCCTGTATCTATTCTCTCCCCTCTGTCCAAGGCACTGTAGAGAATGGTATTAGACCAGCTTGTATCCTACCTTAGCCATTACAATACTCAACGCAAACAACAACCAACCCAGCCCTAATTGAATACACAAACTTTCTACACGAGTCCCTTGACAAGGGTAACCTGGTGGGTTCCATTTACAGTATATAGATCTAACCAAAACCTTTGATCTGGTCAGTCACTCTGTACAGCTATCTAAACTCCACACATTTCACCTCTTGGCTGACACTGTACTTTGGTTCAGCAGCTATCTCTCCAGCAGATCCCAGTAAGTCAAGATCAATGGTGTACTGTCTGACTCCAGAACTGTCTCAATAGGAGTACCACAAAGGCTCCATTTTGGGACTTCTCCTTTTCAGCCTCTTCATTAATACCCTCCCTGAAGCCTGCCCATACTCAAGGGTACTACTTTGTGCAGATGACGCAGTCATCTGTTCTAGTAGCCCCAGCCATGAGACTCTCACTCGGGACCTTCAACTCAGCTTTAGCTCCATTGAAAATTGGTTTATGCTGAATAAACTTGACTTGAACTACAAAAAGACTAAGACAATGTTATTCTCCAGCACGCAGAAGAGAAATAAGGTCTGTCCACTCAAACGTCCACAATGTAAATGGGGTTGCACTAGATCAGGTAGACATGTTTAAGTACCTAGGACTTACCGTTGACCAGTCTCTTGCCTTTGAGCCACATGTTAAACAGATCATAAGCAACATCAATAGAAAACTGGGGGTACTTTACAGACAAAGGCACAACCTCACCCTTGAGGATAAAAGTGTTGCAGTTTCCAGCTCCATTCTCCCCATAGTCAGCTACAGCATCATGGTATAAGGGGCTGCCTCCAATACAGTGCTAAACAGTACCAAGCTGGTTCTGAACAAAGCCCACATCTCCACACTCTATACCCAAACAAACTGGCTCCCCCTACATGACAGAAAAAAAGTACTAGACTTGTATGCTTGATATGAAAGCCCTATTGTGCCTCATTCCCCCCCACCACACCACCAGACATACAAAACCTCCTAAGCCCTGCCCAAGTTCATGCCCCACCAGGAGTAAGGCTCGTGGTACCCTCTCTGTGCCATACTGCAGAACAAATCTGGCTAAGCACTCATTTGCGGCCAGAGCCCCATAATGGTTGAATAAGTTGCCAGTGTCACCGATGGGACTCTTTAAAACTGGCCAATTCAAAAGGGAACTACTGAAAGTCCTCATACCTGGCACCATCTGTGGCTACATCAGCCAATAACCCCTTCCTTCCCTTTCATACTCTACACCTGCTCTACTGCTCACTTCAACTGTATTATCTATTTGACAAAGTACCTACTGTATGTGTGTTGCCTGGTTTCTACCATTTTTTTTCTAACTTCCTGCATATGTTTTGCTTGACAATACTTCATAAGGCTGCTACTTTATTGTTCTATATTAATTGTAAACACTGTTGTGTACAAGTTTCCCTCATTGTTTCTGTTATCAGGTACTGATGAGGAACCTTTGTAAACGAGCATGCTTGCTCAAAGGTGTTCGTCCAATTGTTTAAATAAATAAATAATACAATTAAAAAATACCCTTTGCATAGGATGAGGATTGCTGCATTACAGCTAGTCGCAAGTTAATTAGGCCTATCTCCCATTAATTGGCCCCATGGGTGCTACTTTCCACAAGACCGGCACAATGTGGCACTCTCCCCCAAGCAGGAGGAGACACTACCCTGGTGGCATCATATGGCTGCATATAGTATTTATGCCAGATCGGCACTGAGATGAACTCTGGAACCACCTTATGGCTTTTAACACTTTTGCACCAGTTGGTCCAGCAATGTACACTGTCCTGCATCAGGCTGATATGTCCTAGTAAACTGATTTTTTGCAACAGGCTCCATTACCTGGCTCAACCTCAGTGGAACTGGGCTGACTCCAGCTCTTGCCAGGTACTGCTACCTGACATACCCCATTAAACTGTACAAACCATTACCATCATTTCTAGAGGTGTTCTCTGCTTCTGATACCAGTCATGGCTTTTAGAGCTACTTATACAGCTAGACTCCCATCTTCTCTCTTGTGTTCTACTGGGAATGGAGCCACATGGACCCCGGTGACTTCGTATGTGAGGAGGCCCTCCACTACTCCCTGGTGCCATTTGGATTGGCTGGATGAAAGGACTCCATTGGGGCAAGGTTACTTTGATCTTCTTCCCTGGCGCTTCTTATGACCAGAGTGGGGGCCTTCCCACCCTTGGAAGGGTGAGGAAAGACAGGGTTCCCTTTAAAGCTTCTCCATCCCTTCAGTGCACTCCACTCTTCTCTGGGTATTCCAGAATAACACCACATCCCAAGGCCAACCTGACTCAGGCTCTCAGCTGGTCTCCTCTCTTTATAGGAAATGGGAAATGGCAGGGTCATGAGTATTCATGTCTGAGCTCTACTTGCCAAGCTAAGAAGCACAGCACACAAACATCCAGACACCCTGGGCCATGCTGCAAGCCCCGGCATGGCACACTGGGCTTGTGACAGTCTAACGAGATTTCCTGTCCCGTGCAGCAATTGCCACTAGTTAGGCCATTTTTTTGTGGTCTAGCTTGTGTCAATCCAGGGACTCTTTTTATGGTGCTTGCATCAGAAATTTGGTGCAAGCTGCCAAAAAATGGGATAAGCTATTACAACTGCATCCGACCTACTAAAACTGGATGCAGTTTCAGCAAAAGCATTTGGTGCACTGTACCACCCTTTGATTGATTAATTGATTGATACAATTTTATTTTTAAACAGGTACAGACATTAGAGATTAAAATTTCTGTTTTCAAAGTAAGCCCTTTACAATACAATAAAACAATAGCAATAACAAATAACATATACTCACTACATACAATGCAGTCATAAAATAATAGGATTTCATATTCACACTGGGCGCATACAACAAAGTACACATAGATGTCAATTCATTGACCAGTTAGACCATTTTTTTAGAAATGTTCATATTTCTGTGAAAATCCAGCCCCCTGTCTCCTAGCTGAAGCCCAACAGGAAGCAATTCTCAAGGTCTGGCTTAACCCTCCGAGTGCTCCCTAGTAACCTGCTTCAAGCTGGGAGGAGACAGAGGGTGGTCATACTATTTTGATGACTCCCCTGACTGAACGGAGGTGTACACCTTGTCTGAGAACATACACACTATGAACACCTCTACTGTACCTTATACACACCTCTCAAATATTCTGCATCTTGAAAACTTGACATTTAGTATATGCACCACAGCTACACCTTAAAAATTTATTTTTAGCTGTATAAACCTCAACTGCACCTGGACTTCTGCTTTGCGTTACTGAGTGGTAAACTATCTTAAATGGGAGCAACTATTCATAAGGTTAGAAAGGCAACAAGAAACAAGAAAACAACAAGCAAATAAACTTGACTCAAGTGCCATCACCTTGTTCTCCAGCAAGAAAGCCACTTCCTCTTTTTCCACCTCTATGGCTTCCTTGCTGACACAATAAACACTACGGTCACAGTTAATTCATCAACCATGTGGTACAATTTCCTCTCACATGCTGTGTCCAAGTCATTGTCAGCCTCTACCTCCTTGTCTGATGCCAAGAACCTGCTACTTAACATCAGCACAGAGCAGAACCAACAAGTTAAAACCTGTAGCTTCTGGCCACCTAATCAGCTGCCACATATTTCTGGCACTGAAATATCATCACCTGCCAGTCCACTTCCTCCATTTGTCATATGAATTGCAATCTATACTGTACATCAGTAGGTGTGCAGAGTCTGTGCAGAAATGCAGAGACTTAAGATTTATATAGTGCTTTTCATACAAACTGTGCGCCCAAATGCTTTACAACAAAAACAATCATATTTGCAGCATGGCCAGTAAAACAAGCCTAAAAGCAATATAAATACTATATAATAATTTGGCCAGATTCAACTTGAAATGTGAATATCGCACTCACCATTGCGATAGGTTAACTGTATTACAATGGCCATCTTTGGAACAAAAAGGGGAACTAAAATAGTTAAATCAGATACATGGGGTGGTACACTGTAATAAACCCAAGTATCTTACAGTAAACTTGAAATTATCTGAATAAAGATATAATTACAATCTTAGGGAGAGAAAAAGTAATAAATAAGTGAAACCTAAAGTGTGTAAAAGATTTGGCGACATGACCTTTGTGGCCAAAGTTACTCAATTATGGGACCCAATAAAAAAATGAGACAAAACAAATACAACAAACCAAACAGTTTAGATATGATTTAAACATGAAATGAATGTGTAATGATTGAGCTGGGGTAGTCGGACCTGTTTGCTGAATTTTTTAATTTTTATTTTATTTAGAGATTTAGATCACACCTTTGAGCTCAAAGCTCTTTTACAAAGGTCCACGTCAAACAGTGACAATAACAACAATAACAAACAGTTTATATACAATACTCGAATAGTAGGTTGCTAATATACAAGAAGGTTATAGTGTTATTCATAGTACCAATGGTGATAGAACAGCATCGAGAGCATTCACTAGAGTAGAGAGGACAGTGTTTATGTGTAGCGAAGGAGATATAGAAATGTGAGACCAAGGGTGAGAGGCCAAGGAGGAATCAAGGTGAGGGGGCGGGGAGATGAGGGGGAGTTGGTGGCCAAAGTACTGGCTTTGTCTAGGAGGTTGGGAAGTAGTGGTAGTAGCTTGGTTATAAGGTTGATCCAGTGGGGGGAAAAAGGCACAGGGGGGAAGGAAGACACAGAGGCAGGGCAATGGGTAAGAGTGGGGGTAAAAGGAAGGGAAGGAGAGTGGGGGGGTGTGGGTATTCTAGGTGTTAGAGTCCTAGCGGCAGTCACAAACTGTCCTAGTAACAAGGTGATGCCTTAGGCCATTTTTGAATTGTGAAATGCATTGGGAGTTTAGAATGCGCACTGGGATTTCATTAAGCCATTTGGGGGCCCTATAGGCAAAAGTGCACTGTCCCTGCACAGTTCAATGGGAAAGCGTGGATGGGGCCTCCCTCATCCTGCCTCTGGTGACATAGCTGGTAGCACTTGGTGTTAGGATGCTAGAAATGCGGGGGGGGGGGTTACCCATTAGTGCCTTTTTCCAAGGAGACATGTTTGGAATATTATCCTATTCTTTAGTGGCAGCCAATTAGTCTGCTTGTATAAGGAGCAAATGTGAATATTTAGATCTGCAGCCATTGTGAGCCTACAAGCCTTGTTGAGGGCAATGTGAATCCTTTTTAGTGCTGTGTCTGTTGTTGAGCCAAAGACCACCAATCCATAGTCGATGGTAGAAAGGATGGAGCTGGGGACTGACAGATGGAGGGCCTCTGGAGTGAGATACTTTTTATGCCTACAGAGTACACCCAGCTTGGTGTTCACTGCTTTTACTACTGTGTTGATGTATTGGGTGAAGGTGAGGGAGTCATCAACGGTGATCCCCAGGTACTTGAAGGAGTGAACATGTTCTAGTGGGTCACTGACTTTGATGGAGATGGTGAGGGGTGGGAGCTTCTTTTTGTGCTGTGGGCTGTCTGTGAGCATCATCTTGATCTTTTTGTGGTTTAATAGAAGTTTATGGCTACAGAACCAGTCTGCCAGCTTTTTGAAGGATGCCTGCAGCTTGGATTGGATGGCGACCATTGATGAATTGCTGGTGAGAAGCATAGAGTCGTCTGCATAGAGTATCAGTTTAGTGTCACAGGCTTCAGGAAGATTATTTAGGAAGAGGCTGAATAGTAAGAGCCCCAGTATTGACCCCCTGTGGGACCCCTAAAGATACCTCATTGGAGCTAGAAACTGTGGCCCGGATATTCAAAGCTGAGTTGCGCCGGCGCAAGTGAGGACTTGCGCCAAGGAGCGATATTGAGCGGGAGCCACTGCACAGTGCAATTCTCATTGCACCAATGCACAACTATAATACATGCAGGCACAAGTGCGATATTCACCTAGTGGGTAAGTATGGCATGGGCAAGGGGCGATGGCAGAGGAGACCTTGGCATGGGGGATGGCAGGGTGTGCATGCTGGCGTGGGTGCCAGTGACAAGCAAGGGGCAGAGCAGAGCACAGCAGAGGGTTAACCATGTCATTATCCACACAGGGGACAGCGCCTATCTACTGCGGCTCAGGCTGCTCACCCCCTACCGGCGCCCCGTCTTCCCCAGCAGAGGAATGCTACAACGAGTCACACGCCAGCATGTGCAACATTATTGAGTGAGTCTTTGGCATGCTGAAAGCACAGTTCCATTGCCTAGACAGATCAGGTGGTGACCTACAGTACAGCCCCTCAAAAGCCTGTGGCCTATTCCTGGCCTGCTGCATACTGCACAGCATGGCCATTGACCGTGGGATAGTTGTTGAGGCTGATGAGGATGACAGAAGTGGGGACAATGGAGGCAATGGGCCAGAGGGAGGTGGATAGCCATCCCCTGGGCAGAGGGATCCCTGGCTGATCCAGCAGCCAAGACGGCACAGGGACACCATAGCATGGGAGCACTATGGTGCACACAGGTAGGTGGTGCCATACATATGCATAGGCCACACAAACAGGTACAGCACACATGAAGGGGCGTGCATGGCAATGGGCATGCACTCACTGAGGTGGGAAGCAAGGGTAAGGGTGGCAGGGGCACACACCCACATACAACCACACACAGCACCCCTCACAACCCCCCCACACACACACACACACGCACCCACACACACAGGCATGGGTATGTGGCATGGATCAGACGCATCGCACCGGTGCACAGGCGCAACCGGTGCAGGACTGCTGTCATCACGCCCACACCACATGGTGCAGTGGCCAGGCAAGCAAGCACACAGGCAGCATGTGGTGCGACACGCAGGTGCCACACCTGCGGCAGGCACACACACACCACCCATGTGCGCACTGGACAGCAGCTGCGGACCACAGGCGGGGTGGGCTGCACATCAGGTCCACTGCATGGAACCATGGCCACCATGGCCATGGGGGTAGCCATGCCTGGGCCAATCAGCAGCCACAGGCTGTGCATCAGCCATGGGGGGGTGCAACAGCCCCCCTGGGGTGGAACCGCGGGACTGCGATCGTGTCCACACAGGGGTGTCGAGAAGCCCAAACAGTCCAGCCCTGGGCATGCCTGGGATGCTGACATCTAAGCCCGGCATTGACTGCATAGGGGTCATCTGATGCAGGGTACACGAGGCGGACAGCGCACTGTGGGGGGGTCATCTGTGCCCGGCCACACCCTGTGGCAGCCAGCAGCGCAAAGCAATCCAAGATCGCAGTGGCAATGTGATCCAGGGATGCAGTCGTGGCCTCCTGCATGTGCTGCATCCATGCCAGGATCTGCACAGTGCCCCTCTCCTGCTGCTCGGCTAACTGGCGCACCTCCGCGTGCAGTGCGCGCACCCCAGTGGTGAGCAGCACCTGTTGCTGAATGGACTCCCACAGCAAACAGGTGTGCTCAGCCAGTGGATCGGCATCCTGGGACTCCCAGGCCAGACGCCGATCCCCATGTGGTGACCAGCCATGCTGCACAGCCCCCCTCTCTGGTTGACGCTGAACAGTGGGGTCTGCAGGGGGATTGGGTACAGCAGGTGCACCAGCGCGGACCCCATGTCCGCTGCCTGGTGGCACCTGCTGCTGTTGCCCATCTGGCTGCTGTACACCACCCATCGCCTGCACGGCCACACCACCTCCACCACAGGGCACAGCCTGGGCAGCACACACCTCTGCACCCACAGTGGTGGCGGGCAGCTGTTTCACCACTGGCAGGGCGCTGGGCATGCTGCCTGTGTCAGTGGCCAGCAGGGGTGTCTTTCCACAATGGTGGCCATGCTGTCCAGGATGAGCATTACATCATCATCGGTGTCGGACCCCACCTTGATCTGTGTCTCTGCGCACAGGACCCCAAGGCTGGCATCCTTCAGGAACACATCCAGGGCCTCGTCTGACCCCAGGTCCAGGACATCTGCCTGCACAGCGGTGGTGAGCTGCAGCCTGTCAGGCCCCTGGATGCCCGTGAAGGTGGAAGACTGGTTCTCTGGGGCCAGTCCAGTGGCCACGGCAGCTGTTGCTGCCTGCACCCCATCATCTGCACAGAGGCATGCAGGTGCTGCAAAAGAAAGAGAGGCATGTTATTGATGCATTGCCCACATGTGCCCCCCACTACCACTGCCTGTGTACTGCAGCATGGCATGCGCGTGGGTCAGCACACTTGCACATGACAGGCATGCCGGCTGCATGCATGCCAGCATGGCCATGTACACACCCTCCAAGCCCCCAGCTGTGCAAGGCTGACATACTTACCATGCAGTGATGGGCTGCTACCCATCTGGAATCTGCCATCAGGCACACCCTCCACCATGCTGTGATGCATGGTGGCTGCCACCAACTCCTCCTGTGCTGTAAGCAGTGGCACAGCTGCAGGCCTCCCTCCTGTAGCATTCCAGGAGGCACAGATGGCCACCACCTTCTCCTTGATGCACCTCTTGTTCATGCCTACCTTCTTCCTGCACTCCTGTGCTGAGCACTGTTGGCTGCCCTGCTGGTCTACACATGCTGCCACCTCCACCCAGACCCCAGCCCTGGCCTGTGGTGTGCCCATGGCACCACTCAACAGGGTCTCCCTGTCAAGGTAGGCTTTAAACAGGGCCTCTGTCTCCACCTTTGTGAAACTGGGCCTGTGCTTGCAAGCAGGCCCATACTCCTCACCATCCCCACGTTCCAACATGTCGCTTCCTGTGGACAAGGACAGCACAGTGTGTCAGTGGCAGCATCACCCTTCTCCAGCCTCCCTGCTGTGCTGGCTGCTCCCAGTGAGCTGCAGCAGCATGCGCAACTTACCCTGAAAGGATATAATACCGGTCCATGACCTGTGTTGTTCCGTGGCACTTATATAGCGCATCGCATGCAAATGAGCTTTGGCACAACGGTAATGACATGCTAATTCCCCCAGTGCACCATGCATTGGCTGATGAGCTCATTTGCATGTGGCATATGATTATCATAATTTTGCTCCATGCGCAATGAGATTGCTCCAGAGCAAGTCGTGGCGCAATGCGCACACATGCGCGGTGTGCAGGCCCACAGTGCACATGCACTGAATGGTATCATGTTGTCAATTGTGCTCTGTGTGTCAACTGCATGATGGGGGCCATGGTGCATGGTGAGCCAGGCCTGCTATCATGCACATGCACACTACGCGGAAGCAGGCGACCCCTGTTGTGACCTCTGCCCCTGGGTGACCCCTGCCCCCATGACCCCACCTAGCCACACCCTTGCTGTGCATCTCCAAGACTGTGCAATGAGTGGACACAGCACATGTTCCCTCGGATCGTGTATCTGGCACATGCCGTGGGCACATGTGCATACTGCCACCATTTTGCTCACTGGCTTCATAGCGTAGCATGACGTAGTGGAGAGCACCCCATGCACAGAACTGGACACAGGTGGAGTTGGTGAATCTGGTCTCCTGTGTCCAGCCCCACACACCCCAACTGTTTGGTCAGGTGCCCCTGCAGCAGCCCAGGGTGGCGGTGTGGCAGGGTATTGCTGCCACACTGCAGCGGCACACTGGGGTGGCCAGGAAAGTGGATCAGTGCCACCACAGATATGATGACCTTGTCAGAAGGGACCCCGAGTGCCTGAGGAGGCAGGAGGCATGAGTCAGGCATGGGGCTGTGCCATAGCCAAGTGAGTAGGGCCATATTGCATGTGTGCCCTGGTGCTGTACTGTGGTGTTGGCTAGGCTGCCTGGCATGCCCTGCAGAGTGGTGCACTGCCATCATGTGCATCGCGGGGTGACATTGCAATGCAGCTGTGTAGGACATGTCAGGCAGGGGTTCACCATGTGTACAGAGGTGGGGGTGGTGGGCAGCTGCTGTGGATGTTTACTGATGTGTACCTGTCTATGTTCCTTTCCCAGGGCCTGAAAATCGCAGGAGGGTGGCAGCAGCAGAGGTGGCAGGAAAGCTGGCTGCAGTGGGCCAGGGAGGCAGCACAGGAGCAGCTCTGGCACCAGTGGGGCCACAGAGAGCAGGTAGGCACTGTCATGGTCCTTTGCACTGTACATGGGGGGGTGGCGGGGTCGTGGGCATGGGTGCGGGCATGGCTGCCTGTGCCATGTGCTGTAGCAGCTGTGTGTGTCACACTGTGCGTGGTGCTCACCACTGTGGCACATCCATTGCACATGTGTGGCAGCTGTGTGTAGGGTGGGAGTGCACCCAACTAACACTGACATTGCTGTGGTGCTGCTGGTGCACTGTACCATGTGACTGACACTGCACAGTCGGGTGGCCATTGTGCAGCAGGGACCACCTCTGTCCACTGTCATGGTGTGCAGCGTGCTGGCAGGCATTGGCCCACCCCCTGCAGGTGGCTGGTACAGGCCCTCCAGGGGTGTGTGTTCCTGCTGCCCATTGCACACTGTGGGTGGGCATGGTTTCTTGGGACATTGCACTGATCACCTGCCCTGTCCCTTGTCATAGGTGTCCAGAGGAGGCGTAGGATGCCACTGTATTGCCAGCTGCTCAGCCAAATCATACTCATCACGTCCACGACAATGGAGGTTGTCCTGCAGATGACCAGGATGATGCTGGGTGGCCAAAGGCACCGACCACAGCAAGGGGCGGAAGGACATGGCCGCCAGTAGTCAGGCCCCAGCAGTCCTGTTACCCCAGTTGTACCTACCCCTACAGTCCCCCATCCCACTGCACAGTCCCTGTTCCCTGTCCCCTTCCCTCACTTTCCTACCATTTCCCACCCCCTTGTTGCTATACAAAGTTTTCCTACAATATATACTTTCTAACTTACCTGCCTGTGTCAGTGTCTGCTTTACAGGTGACATGAGGAGACATGCTGCAGTGGCCCAGTGCCTGTCCCTGTGGTGTGCATGTGTTGGGGCGTGTGTTGTGCTTCTGTGGTTCACTGCTGTGTGCTGTGGTGTGCCCTCAGTCAGTGGCTGTGCCTTGGGATGCCCATGGGGCGGCTGCCCAGGGTGTGTGGTGGGTGTGTGCGTGGAGCTGGCACATGGCCATGGGCTTTGGTCGGGTACTTGGCACGTGCTGTGTTGGGCCCCTGCTTGGCATTGTGCTGTCTGTCCCATGTGGTCTGCCATTCTATGTGCCTCCCGGCACATTCCATGCCTGCTGTGTGGGCTGCCTGTGTGGCGCATGTGTATGCTTGACTGCCTTGTCCTGGGTGTGGACTGCTGTGGTCAGGGGGCACGGCCTGCTGCCTTGGGGGAGCTCCCTTGCTGGCCCTTCATTGGCCATTGGCATCTCCTGTTGCCTACTGCCTGTGTCCCTGTTGTGTTCAAGGAGGTCTGGGTGCATGTTTGCACCCTGCTGTGCCCTGCTGGTGGTGGCCTCCTGTGGCCTGTCACTGTGCTTCCCTGGCTCTGTCCCTGGGTCTCTTCTCTGTGCCATGCCCCCCTCTGTTGCTTTGCTGCTCTGCTCCCACAGTTGTGCTGGGGCATCTCTTTCTGCACCATGATGCAACTGTGTTTGCACCATGGCGCATCTCTGGTTGTGCCACGGCACAACTGTGCCATATTCAGCAAGGTTGCACTGGCGCAGTGCAGCCAGCGCAACCTCTGAATATGGCTCCTGTTGCACCATGGCACATCGGATTTGCGCTGGCCTTTGGCACATTTCTGAATATCTGGGCCTGTGTGTCCAATTTTTACAAGTTGGCTTCTGTGTGTCAGGTAGTCCTTGAACCAGCAGACAGCAGTGGTTGCAACCCCCAGGTTCTGTAGTTGAGTCAGAAGGAGAGAGTGATTGACAGTATCGAAGGCTTTGGTGAAGTCTATGAAGACTGACCTCACCAGTTTTCCTTCTTTCATCTAGTGCCTTGTGCGAGTAGTTAGTATAACCCAGCAAGGCAGTGGTGGTGCTATGATTCTGCCTGAAGCCAAGTTGGTTGGGACATACTAGGTGTATTTGTTGAGGTAATCTGTGAGTTGGGCAGCCACAATCTTTTCCAGGGCTTTAGATAAGGGAGAGAGGATGGATATTGGCCTGTAATTGGTGGTGCATGTCATATCGCCGTTCTTGTGCACCGGCATCACGAGAGCCTGTTTCCAGATCCCAGGGAATTGTGCAAGAGACAGTGATTTGTTAAATAGTTTTGTAAGTGGCACGATGAGGACATCCAGTATTAGGGATAGAAGTTTCATATCGACTCCATCACTGCCCATTCTGGTCTTGCCTAGTATTTTTTTATGTTTGTAAGCCTCCTTCACTGACACTTTTTTGAAGTAGAAGACAGGGGTTGAGCCCCCTCGGGGTGTGCAGTTAGTTTGTTCCCCAGCAGGGTGCAGGTAGTCGGGGGGTAGCGCTCCAATCAGATCAGTAAATGCTGTGTTGAGAGAATCTGTGATGTGCCGTGAGTCAGTAATTGTGGTGTTGTTGATGTTGAGCAAGAGGGGGGTCTTCTTCTCATCCTTCCCAAGAAGATTTTTGATGTTCTCCCAAAAACTCTTCCCATTACACCAAGTTTTGTTAAGCTGCTCCTTGTGGAAGTTGGCCTTTGCTTGATGGATAAGGTTGGTGCAGTGGTTTCTTGTAGCTCTATAGCACTGGAAGTTGTGTTTGCTGTGAGAGAATCTGTTTTTTCCCAGAGGTTGTCCCTTTCCTTCATCTGGGCGTGGAGATCCCCCATGATCCAGCCATTAACATGGCCCCGAGTTTTTCTTTTCCTCAGAGGTGCAAAGATATGCTGGGAGAGGGCAGAGGACAGGGTCCCGAGCTTGCCCTTCCCCAAGACCCTACTTTTGATTATGATTGACAGGGGCTTGCTCAGTTTGTTTGACCATGTGAATGTGACTGGGGAGTGATCACTTGAGGTGTCAGGTAGGACCTTAAGCTCGGAGATCCGAGAAGGGGAACTCAAGAGGAGCCAATTTTCCACCCTGGATATATGTAAGTTGCTATTGTTGAGGTACTTAGTCTTGTATGTGGCAATTTTTTACCTTGGTACATGTAAGCTGCTATTTGAGAGTATGTTTGCCTGTAATTTATTTAAAATATTTTACTTTTTCTAAATATAATCTGAAACAGGTCCATCTTGAAAATGGGTCTTTGACCCAATGATGTGTTTTGTAAAATCTACCTGTATAAAAATAAAGTTTTACTACTACTACTACAAAAACAGCAGTGGGAGACTGATAGTGTAGGGTCTGTGCAGAAATGATTACATCTGAGATTTATATAGTGCTTTTCATATACGCTGTATGCCAAAATGTTTTACAACACATACAGTAGTGGGAGACTGAGGGCCTGATTCTCAAAGGGGCCTGCATCTGGTGCAAACTATGGCAAACAGCAGCTAGCACCGATTCCCAGTGCACCAGGGACCCTGCACCTGATTCAGATACATTAGGGTTCCCAGTGGCTAAGTCCCCACACATGCATCAACCAGAACCTTGTGGCAAACCCCTGGCACACTGCACGGTTCCGCCGCAGGCCACCTGGGACAAACACAGGTCCCCCAGCCCACCAGGTAATGGGCATGGTAACCCACCCTGGTGGTTCAGTGACCATGAAGGGGAGAGGTGGGATGTGCCGGGCACCAGGTATCGGTCGGGACTGGCCAATGGAGGGTGGTGGGCACCCCTGCTGGGGCATGGAGGGCACTGCGCCACCATAAGGTGACACCGAGGTAGCACTGATGAGGCGGGCATCGGGGAACTGAGAGGGGTGCCAGTGGGCCACTAGGATGGGGGCTAGATACTACATGCTACAGGGCCACAGGAGTTTGGTGGGTGGACCAACACCCATGGCGTGCCACACACAGGCATGTCACCCAGAGGAGAATGTCTAAGTCCCCTTACGCCAGCCTAGGCTGGTCTAAGAGAACTTAGAATTTCTGCCACCGGGTGCTGTCTGTGAATAGCAGGCTGCAGCTTGCATTGGACTCAGTCCCCCTAGCACCATTCCACAGTGCATTGCAGGATGTAGGGCTGGCACAAGCCCTGTGTGGGGCTGGTGGCCTGCGGTCAATGCAGGCCACCTTTGTGAATAGTGTGGAGGGTAGTCCAGGATGCAAGGTGCACCTTGCACCATATCTGTTTGGTGCAGGCACCTTGCGTCAGACATAAGGTTTTGAGAATGAGGCCCTGAGAGTGTAGGGACTGTGTAGAAATGAGGAGAATTAATGATACTTGAGAATTACATTGTGCTTTACACAATGTATACCAAAATGCTTTACTACACAAATGGTAGTGAGAGACTGATGGTACAGAGACTGCGTAGACACTTTTTTCCTTCAAAATTTGTTTTAGATTTTTGTTGTAGCTGAAAGTAGGGAGCAGATGGCAGAATTTAAGCAGGGTAGGCAAGAAGCTGATGGAGGTATGGCAGGAGGGGTGAAGCTGGCAGAAAGACAGCAGCAGGAGTGGGTAGTAGCCTACAGAACAGACTACACACTATAAAATATGGCTAATCCATCCAGGATTGTACCCTGGTTGGTCAGCACTTGCTCCATCTTTCCCTCCATTGACACAACTTGATGAGTCAACAACTGTATTTCCCCCTAAAGGTGCCCCACAGCTGATGTTACATGCGGAGTAGGACTGGCGCCACCTGCACCTGGTCCCTTGGGCCTCCCAACCATGAGTCCTTCTACATGCCTCGGCCACTGTGTTTCTGTCCTCCTCCAAATGCACAGATTGTCTTCTGTGTCAATTCCCTTTTCACACCTGTATTACCTCAGTGGTATCAGGAGTGGGACCAGCACACAGTCTGCACCCCCTTTCTGCAGTCTTTCAATGGGCTTCTCATTCCTCCCTATGTTTAAGTTTTACATGGGTATGTTGTCCACCAACCCCCAGATGGGTGCCCTTTTTCTCATGCCTCACAAGACTGTTGCACAGTGTGCAGGTGACCACCCTGTTGTTGGCTAGGTCAACCTGTTGCAATAGGTGGATGGGTCTTGCCTCCTACAGGACCTACTCTTTCTGATGGCTTGTGGTGCCCACTAAAGATGTACTGAAGAATTGTGGATGGCATTCCTTTCCCATAAGCATCTGCACTAGCATCACTTCCAGTCGTACTCTCCGACCCACTCATCTTTTTCTCTTCTCTTAAAAAAAAAATGACATTAATGCACACATTAGTGTTGAAGAATGCTTAGCAGACAAACTAAAGAAATGAAAACCATTAGGGTTTGGAGTGTTGGGAGACTTGATGAATCAATAGTGTGGTGTTTCTTGGGGCTGTCAACCCAAATACCCCCCCCAGCCTATAGCCTCCTGTCTGAAGCACAAGGTACAGCTCTAAGCCAGTGCTTCATAGGCATATACAGTACTCTTTGAAGGTAGAGAAGTATGCCTTGCCACATGTAATCAATGGAATCATTCACAGCTTTCTTCACACAGGGGTCTGCGGAACCTGAATGAAACAAGAGATCATGTTTGTTTGCTCAGCAGAGGGGGTGGGCATTTGGGTTGACAACTGCAAGGAACACCACACCACAGATTCACCAAGACTCCTGAGACTCCAGATCCTAAAGGATCTCATTTGCTTACTTTGTCCACTTTGCCTTCTTCAATCCTAATGTGTGCATTAATGTAGGTTGTTTTTTTCAAAGAATTTCTCCTTTCTTTTTGTGATAATGGAATCATATCCTCATTCATGCAGGTCCCTTTGGACCTACATGAACAGATCCAGATGTACAGGGCCCAGAGGGCCCTGCACCAAGGGGAGAGTCCATCTGTCTGCAGAAGTGCAGGACCCAATCTGTGTGGCTATAAATACAAAGAATCCATGCAGCTGCAGAAGAGCAGGCCCTCTGGGCCCTGTGTTTCTATGTGGCACAGATGCACACGCACAGGACCAAATGTCCTTCTGGCTGCAGAAGCGCAGAACACTCTGGGCCCTACACTTCCATGCAGCTATGGATGCAGAGGCATGAGGCCCTCTGGGCAGTATGCCAAGAGAAGACTTCTCTTCACTATATGGTTACCTGTTACTCATG
The DNA here is from genome assembly GCA_016271365.2 of Neoceratodus forsteri. NCBI lineage: Eukaryota > Metazoa > Chordata > Ceratodontiformes > Ceratodontidae > Neoceratodus > Neoceratodus forsteri. Next base: position 1,650,858,098 of record CM057450.1, read on the forward strand.
CGGCCAATACTACACTGGCCCTCCCCAGACTGGAAGTAGTGGCTCACAGCAGCATCTTCACCCCCAGGCTCAGCCCATCCATCTGGCTCACTAAGCTTGCCCCTGAACTCAGCTAACAGGCACGGGATTGCAACGCACCACCCACTGGGCCAACGGCCAGCCCTGAACATGTTTCTTCATTAAAATATTTTTTTTTTTTTTACATTTTGACCCAGAATTTTCAACACAGTGTTTTTATGATCCCCCTCTGAACATGACAGGTGTCATTTATCAAATACTGGCTGAAACATTATTTTATGGCAGAAGTGCAAAAAACACATTTTGGACAGGATTTAAAAAACACCTGTCATGTTCATGAGGTGGTGTGAAGAAATGGCTATGTTGAAAATTTGGGGTCAAAATATTGAAAATTACCGAAGTTATAAGTGAACATTGAAAACTTTCAGCATTCACATAAGGTCATTTTAATATATTTTTTCACCAAATTTTCAGCTTAGTCTTCTTATGAGCCCACCTCATGAACCTGGTAGGTGAAATTTTTCAAATCCCACCCAAAATTTGATTTTGAGGAGTGACTATGGAACCACCTTTCTGCATGGATTTGAAAACGTTCACCTCCCTCATTCCTGAGATGGGGTTCCAAAGAGGCTATGTTGAAAATGTAATGCAAAAATATTTAAAAATGACAACGCTGAGTAAAAGTTAAAAGTGCATTGGAAATACATTGAACCATGTTTTTTCAGTTCCTGGTCACAGCTGCAGAAGGAGGACATGTTTCATCACACAGAGTGGATCTACAGCAGTGGATCAGTTCTAGGTGAGTAACAGGTGTGTGGGGGGGGTGCTGAGTGGGGGGGTCAGCTGTTACAAATTAATACTGAAGGCCTGGACTTAAGCACTTTACTTTTGAAGTTTGTGGATGTCTTTCTATGCTGGTTGCTGCTCAGTGCATGTATAATTAATCACCTACAGTAAATACCCCATTCTGCATTCCAGAAGTGGATGTGTAAGTCAAAAACTGGCTGCACTGAGGGTTGCATGTAAAGGTGCTAACTTGTAAATGTAACAGAAGCAAGCAAATGAACCTACCTCACCTCGTTTCCTTACACAAGAATGGGAGCAGCAGGGAGAGAACAGCAGCAGCAATCAGGCTTCCAGCAGGTAGTCACACGGTCACTAAAACATAAAACTGATGACTGGAATCAAACTGTGCAGGATACGAGAAAGCAGTTATCTATACTAGGCATATTGCTGGAGCCAGGCTTGAATGAATGCCACCTCAGCCACCATCACAGAAACAGAAATATAGAATTTGACAGCAAACAAGGACTGCTTGGATCACCTAATCTGCCTGTATTTCTCTGCCTATAGTATCATCGCAGATCCTACTTGCTCTGTTGTCTGTTATCCCTCCATCCCTTCCTTTCCCTTAAGATTCCCTTGTGCCTGTGCCATGCATTCTTGAACCTCACCACTGTTTTCGCCCCCACTACCTCCATGGGAAAGCTGTTTCAAGAATCCACCACTCTTTCTGTGAAGAAGTACTTCCTCATATCTCTCCTGAATTTACCCCCCCAGCTTCATATCATGTTCCCATGTTCTTGAGCACCTTTTTTTCTGAAAAATACTTCACTCCTGTACCTTATTTACCACCATGAGGTATTTAAAGGTCTCTATCATATCCCCTTCTCTCTCCTCTCTTCCAGCGTGTACATATTCAGGTCCTAAAGAGTCTCCTCATAGGGTTTCTGATGCAGACCCTGCACCATTTTACTTGCCTTCCACAGGACCACCTCTGCTCTGTCTAAGTCTGGGTGGGCCAAGTGGTTCTTATCTGCTGTCAAAGTCTATAGTCTATGTCTCTATGTATGTCCTTCTGGAAATGTGGTCCCCAGAACTGGACACAGTACTCGGGGGGGGGGAGTCTTACTAGTGGTCTATACAGAGGCAACACCACCTCCCTCTTTCTGCTGGTGATACTCATCCCTGGGCATCCCCACATCCCACTAGCCCTCCCAACTGCCTTGCTACACTGCCTAGCCACCTTTAGATCATCTGATATGATTACCCTCTGGTCTCTTTCCTGTTTGGTGGTCATCAGTACTATCCCTCCCATTTTGTTCTCTATCCCTGAGTTTCTGTGCCCCAAGTGTAGCATTTTTCACTTTTTCACATTGAAACCCAGCTGCCATACCCTTGACCACTCCTCAAGTTTTCTCGGGTCACTGTTCATCCTTTCCACCCCCTCTGGAGTGTACACCCTATTGCAGATTTTAGTGTCACCTGCAAAAAGCCAGACCTTCCCTTCCAGCTCCTCTGCAATGTCATAATAAAGACATTAAAGAGGACTGTTCCCAGCACTGATCCCTGAGGCACTGCACTGGTCACCTTCCCTTCCTCAGAGTGAACTCTGTTTACCACCACCATCTGCTGCCTATCCCCTTACTAATTTCTTACCCAGTTAACCACCTTTGGATCCACCCCAGCAACCCAACTTGCTTACAAGTCCCCTATATGGAATGGTGTCGAAAGCCTTACTGAAATCTAGGTAGGCTACATCTACCATTCCGCCCTGATCTAGTTCCTTGATCACCCAGTCAAAGAAATCTATCAGATTTGTTAATCATGACTCCCCTTCCCCCTTCCCCAATGAATCCATGCTGCTTCATGTCCTGTAACCCACTGGATTCAACATATTCCACAATCCTTTCCTTCCACAGTGATTCCTGTAACTTCCCCATAACTGATTTCAGGCTAACTGGCCTATAATTGCCAGCCTCTTAGCTGCTACCACATTTGTGCAGTGGGACTATATCTGCCATCTTCCTGTCCTCCGGAACTACTCCTGGTTCCAATGAGCTGTTAAATAGAATTGTCAGAGGTGCAGCTAGTACCCCCCTGAGCTCCCTCAATACCCTTGGATGCACCCCATCTGGCCCCATTGCTTTGTCTACTTTCAGAGTAGTGAGCCCCTTCAGGACTCTCTCCTCTGAGAATGGACTAATTTCCACCTCCCTCCTTCTAATGGTCCTCTTACTTTTTTGAGGCCCTTTCTCTTCTCCTTCCTCTGTGAACACTGAACAAATGTATTTGTTCAGGATGTCTGCTTTATCCTGATTCCCTCTGCACAATACTCCCCTTCTCTTTTTAACCTTACAATCCCACACCGGCCTTCCTCTCTTCCTCTTTTTACTTACATACCTAAAAAATGTCTTGTCCACTTTCATTACCTCCTGGGCCAGTCTTTCTTCTGTTTTCACCTTTGCACTCCTTACTGCTCTCCCTCCATCCCTCTGTTTTCCCAGATACACTTCTCTATCCTCATACTTCTGCATCTCCATATACCTTCTGAATGCTACCGCTTAACTTTTCTGCCACCTCTTTTGAGAACCATAGTAGCCTCTTTTTCCTCTTGCTTTTGTTCACTTGCTTGACACAGAGGTTTGTTTGACTTACTATGGCCTTTTTTGTCTTCACCCACTGTTCCTCCACCTCACCCAGGTCATTCCCCTCTGCCAGGTCGAGATCATCCCTGAGGCATTCGCCCATCTTTATAAAAACTGCCCTCCTGAAGTCCAGGATCCTCACCATTGTGCGGTTCAATTCTGTAGCTGTCCTTACATTTGTTACCTAAAATATTAAAATTAGGGATGGGCTGATATCCGATCCGATAAACCAATCTGATCGGATTTTGGCTATTCCCAATTAAACCGTTCTGTTCGGATAGTGTTAACATCTTCCATCAGATCTTGCCTGTTATAGCAGAGGAATGCATGTTCAGATAAATACCTTGTAAAGAACACACTTCATTTATGTAATTAAGCAGCTGGTAGTCATTCCCCTGTTAGATTGTTAGCTCACATGTTAGCTGTTGGTCGTTCCCCCGTTAAGTGGGTGTGAAGCAGACTTCTATTTAACTTTTAATTGGAAGCACTGAATTTAAGACACCTCATCCCCATTCTCCCATGCTTCATTCTTTTGTACAAGGTCTATGAGCTGTGCTGTGCTGTGCAACTTGTGGATAAAAAGCTATTGAAACCTTTACTAGGACCTGCCTCAGTCTGTCAGCAAAATTTACGTTTTTACATCATGGCTCACAAAAGCATAGTATGGACTTATTTTACAGTTGTTAATGAAACTGATTCAAAAGCCAAATGTAGCCTATGCCATGCACCAACATTAATTAGTAGGGGGTCCTCAGTAAAGAGTTTTGGAACTTCTGGGTTACTAAACCATCTGAGAAACAAGCATCGGTCAGAGTATGGTGAGCTACAGACTGAAAAAGTAAAGAATGAGTTAGCAAAGCAGGCAGATTATTTATGTGAACCGCCAGCAAAAAAAGATTAAAAAGGGGGCACAGACCATTGAATCTTGCCTGGCTCGTACACACCCCTTCCCCAGTGATCACCCCAGAGCTATTGAAATAACAAATGCAGAGGCAGAGATGATAGCAGTGGATGAGTAGCCCGTCTCTGTTGTGGAGAATGAAGGGTTTAAAAGTTCTTGGGAGTATTAGAGCAGCAGTATATACTTCCTTCAAGGGGTCATTTTTCAAAGGTGATTATACCAGAAATGTACAATAAATTAAGAGAAAAGATGCAACAGGAGTTATCATATGCACAGTCCTTTGCATTTACCACAGATACCTGGACCACAGAATGCTCCGCTATCTTCTATTTACCAGTAACAGCACACTGGATCGATGCTGACCTAAATAGACAATCAGCACTGCTGTACTTAAAGCACCTAACAGACAAACATACGGGGGAGAATCTGTCTAAGGATTTTTTAACAGTACTTTATACATGGGGGATTAAGGCAAATCATAGACACTTGGTAATCAGAGACAACGGTCCTAATATCTCAAAAGCTATGAAGCTAAATGATGTCCCACGTGCTGGCTGTGTAGCTCACACACTCCAGCTAATAATTCATGATTCTGTCTTGAAACAGCACTCCATGGAGGACTTATTAGCTATGGGTAGGGCAATGGTAGGCCACTTTAAACATTCAGCTTCAGCTACTGAAAAAATGGCAGAGTTGCAAAACACGCTGCCTATGTACTAGTTTGTGAACTTCTGCGAAAAAATAAATACTTATATTTTATACTGACAGATGTCAATATTTCATCATTACATGTTGGAATATGTGGGGCAATGAGGGGGATGTGGCTATGTGTGGATGTGGATGTGCAGGTAACAGCAACTTATCCTACACCAAATCCGATCCGATTGATATCCGTATCCGATCGGATAACGTATGTCAAAAATCCGGATCCGATGTCTGTTATAAATATGAAATCCTCCCACCCCTAATTAAAATATTAGGATTTAATTATTGCTAAACCATTGAAACAGGTTAAAGTTCTTAATGAACATTTTAGTGAAATGGGAAATACTTTTAATAAAACCTGCCCTAGTCAACCTAGTAGTTTATTAGATACTAACTTTGTCTAAAATAATAACAGACCTTTGTGTATTTTCCATGATATTAGTGAGAGAGAAGTACTGCTTGAGTTGAGAAAATTGGATGTAAAAAAGGGAGCAGGACAGGACAAAATTGATCAAATTTTTTATAAAATTGGTGCGTCCGTGCTAGTAAAACCTCTGACATACTTATTTAATTTTTCACTGAAAACTTTTGAAGCGCCTATTGACTGGAAAACTGCTTGCATAACCCCGATATTCAAGAGTGAAGATGAATTGGACCCAGGTTGCTATTGCCCTATATTGATCTTAACACACATTTCTAAAATGATGGAGAAACTGGTACAGAAACAATTAAGCAATTATCTTGTAAAAATAAAATACTAACTGATTATCAGGCAGCATTTCACAAGGGTCACAACACTACCTACATCATTACTAGGGTCACAGATGATATATTAACAGCCTTTGATTGTGGCAGTTCAGTTCCAGCTATTTAAATGGATCTTTCTAAAGCTTTTGATTCAGTTGACCATGTTATTATGTTAAATAGGTTAAAGGCTTCTGGTATAGGATTAAATTCTTTGTTCTGGTTCTCCTCCTATTTGTCCTCTACAGTACAATGTGTTCAACTGGGTCAGCATTGTTCTGATTATGCAGTAGTAAATAAAGGGGTTCCCCAGGGATCTGTTCTGGGACCTTTACTATTTCTTATTTGTGTTAACCGTGATTCTACTGATGCAGAACTTTTTCTATATGCTGATGACACTATTATGTACACTAAAAATAAAGATTACAAAACTGCCATAAATATTCTTCAAAATGGCTTTGATAACATCCAGCATACACTTGTAAACTTATGCCTACTACTTAATGTGGGTAAAACACAGTGGGTTTTGTTCACCGCAAGGGCAAAGAAGAAGCCCTAAAACTTATGTATTGTTGCCCTAAATGGGATACAATTATGTAGGGCTTCTTATTATAAATATTTGGGCATTTTTAGATAAATGTATGCCATTTGATAAACAAATACAAATGTTATCTGCTAAACTAAAGAAATTGCTGTCTTTCTCTTACAGAAATAGGAATTCTTTTCATTTTACCATCCGAAAACAATTAGTTCATTCTTTTTTTATGTCACAGATTGACTATGATGATTGTATATACATGAAAATGACACGCACTAAACTGAAATCACTTGATCCGTTGTACCATAGTGTCCTGAGGTTTGTCTCGGGCTTGCCATGGAAAACCAATCACTGTAAGCTTTATGCCACGGTGGGGTGGCAATCCATGGCAGCCCATAGACAATACCACTTGGTCATTTATGTTTACAAATTTGTATTACAATCTTTACCTTCATACTTAATAATGTTATTGCAGTTTAAACAACCGAACAAGTATGATTTAAGGACTAATAACCTTCCACAATTTTTTTTTGCCTAGGGTTAGAACCAAATACAATAATAACTTACTAGCAGTTTCTATACCCTGTACGTAGGTTGCCATTCAAAAAAAAACTAAGGCTGACAGCTTTAATATCAATCTCTCATTTCAAGAATTGTTTAGCTAAAACTATGTCATATAAGTGCAATTGTTTTAACTGAAACATGTTGAATTGTGTGTTTGTATGCATTTGGTGTTGTAACTTGTTTGTAAAACTTGTTTTATATGTTGGATGCAATTGCAAGAGAGTTTACTCTCACTTTGCTTAACCTTTCCAATAAATTGATTGATTGATAATTGATTATACTGAACCACACTGTATGGTGATTGCTGGTCCCCAGGTGCCCTCCTACCTTGCCGTATGTTACTGAGTGCCAGGTCCAGTACTGCCCCATCATGAGTGGGTTTACTGACTAGATGCCTGAGGAACATCCCCTGCAGGGAGTCCAGGATGTCTCTGCTCCTAGCTGAAGATTCAGCTAGGAGGCTCCAATCTAAATCCAGCAGATTGAAGTCCCCTGCCAGCAGCAACTCCCCTTTCTCTGCTATCTTGCCAGTGGCTTCTTGTAGTTCCTTATCTAACTCCTTCCCATGTGCTGGAGGTCTGTAGATCACACCAGTGTGAACAGTGGCTCTGTTCCTGGTCCCCAGAGTGAACCACAGTACCTCTGCCCCCCCACGTATTTCCTTTATCTCCGTCACGTTTATGCTTTCCCTCACATAAAGCATCACACCCCTACCTTTCCTTTCCACCTTGTCTTACCTAAACAGAGTATAGCCAGTATGGCAATGTCCCAGTCATGGTTTTCAGTTCACCATGACACAGTAATGGCCACACTATCCAGGTCAGCCACTGCCATTATGGCATCTAGGTCTGGAATCCTATTTCCAAGACTTGTAGCATTCATACACATGGCCTTCCATATTTTGTTAGCACACTGCTTGTTACACCCCTTTTTCCTTTTTGCCACTTCCCCTCTACTTTTTATGCTCCTGTTTCCATGCCTCTTTGTCTGTATCACCCTGCTTCCTTTCTTAGTTTGCACCCTCAGGAGCTCCTCTCCACTTGGGTTCTCCCTACTCAGCATATGGGGGGTAGTTTCTGCCTCCCTGATTTCTTCTACCACTCCCATTGGCTAGTTTAAATGTTCAAAGTAACATTTAAACCATCCACCAAGGACTGCAGTTCTCCTCTGGAATGGATGCAGATCATCACTCATGTATAGGTTTGTATTCATCCAGGTGGAGTCCCAGTCCACAATGTAGCTGAACCCATCTCTCTGTATCATTCCTTCAACCATGGGTTGAAGCTCCTGCTGTGGGGATCCCAATCCTCCTCCCACTGTAGACAGGCAGCATCTCAGAGAAAGCCACTGAGCATGCTACCTAAGACCACTCCCCAGCTCCCTATTCTGCCCCTGCACTATCTCAGCCCAGTCCTTAGCCAGGTCATTCTTCTCTAGGTGGACAAGAACATCCAGCTCCCCATTCCATCCTGCTGCCCTAGCAATCCCCAGGATCTGCTTCCCATCCCCCATGCCATGGCACCACATGGGCGCCTGACTTCCCTCTCTGCCTGCCTTCCTATTCCCAAATCTATCCCACTAACAATCAAGTCCCCCACCAGAAATTGCATCCTCCACTTCTGGGGTCCTCTCCCACCTTCCTTGGAGTCTCCACTATGGAGGACCCCCACATCCTGCCTGGCCACTAGCACAGCTGCCTCCTCCTCCTGACCATTCCATTCCACCAGAGTGGTGTAGGAATTTTGTAGTGGTACTGGTTGAGGAACATGCCTCTGACTCATCACCTATACCCTTCCAGAGCTTGCCACCCCAAACGTTCTAGAGCCCATCATAGTCCAGCTGTTCCTCCTCTTCCCTGGCATCTTATGAAGTAGCGGTGGCAGACTTGGTGATCCCTGGGTAGGGGGGAAGGTACCCTGGGGCCTAGCGGCCTATAGTCTATGACCTGCTCCCACAATCCAGAATGGTGCACGCAGATGGGACAGCACTGCAGTCCCCAGAAGGTGTCTCTGAAAACTGCCATTCCCACAACCACTGTACAACACCATTCCCAGCATTCCCAATTCCTACTCTTCCTGTGTTACTTAGAAATGCTTTTGTACCCTTACCCTTGATTGGGTGTTTCTAGTTTTCCCTATCCATGCTGTCAGTCGAGATTTTTTTTAATTTATTTTACCATGTGCAGAAATAATGGTGTGGAGGTCTCAGAAAGGAAAGTACCTAAACTTTCCATAAATGGTCAAAGAGCAAATACAGTTAGGGCAACATCACAACAGAAAATTAACCACTTGAAGCATTTAAGATTTCAAAATTCATACATTTTTATGTTGCTAAACACAGATCTCTTCCTTTCATAATTTATGAGTGTAATTTAGAACACATAAGGATCACACATGTTTCTATTTTGCATTGATTAGCTGATAAAATAAAAATAGAACCTTTGGTATCTCTATGTCTCACATGTTATAACAACACTTGCATTTTGCACTATAAAAATTAGAGTTGTTTTTAAAATCTAATCATATGCTACAAGTTTTGATAGTGCTGTAAGCATCCAATCCCCCAACTGTATTGGAATATTGTTCATGAGGTACAGATCTTGACTTTTTGTTGGTCTGCAATATTTCACCCTATCTGTTGGTATACATGTGAAAATATTGATCAAGGTATGCATGAAAAACAACACTTTTTGTATTTAAAATGCCACTTGTATGAAAACAAAATTGTTCTTGGCCCTAAAAATGAAAGACCATGCAGAACATAAACCTGCTGCAAATTAGCATCACCTCTTAATACAGTATTGAATTAAACAATCACACTCAGTGTCTATACCATTTCTTGTCTCTTATACACACAAGCACCTTGTCTCAGTGCCATTTGATACCACATTTCTTTTGTTGGTATAATCTAGATTTAGTAGTTGCCGTATTGGTCCTTGCAAGAATAGATCCAGAAGCAAATGATTTGATACCTTTTAATGGACCAACATAGATGTAACAACAAGAACAAAGTGCTCTAGCTTTTGGACCAACCACTCCTTCTTCAGAAGCCTAAGCTTCTGAAGGCTTCTGAAGAAAGACTGGTTGGTCTGAAAGCTAGAGCACTTTGTTCTTTTTGTTACATCTATGTTGGTCCATTAAAAGGTATCAAATCATTTGCTTCTGGGTCTTTTGTTGGTATAATCATTCATCCCTTTGCAAAATATATTAAAAAACAGAAGCCCAAAAAAGCACCCTTGCAATTCACAATGCTAGTGCTTGAGCTCTAGAAGATAGAAGCATCACTGAGTGACAAGAGCCACAGACAGTGTACCCAGTCCATGAGCTCCTTTGAAGAGTTGTGCTACTGTATATGGCATGGATGTCTGGATCACCACCACCTCTAAACTGGTTTCAATTTCAATTACAGGAAAAAAACAAACTCTGGTCAGAGCCAATAGGGCTGCAGTCCAGGTAGCAACTATGTACTGATAGCTAATTGACAGACAGGCAAACATAGATTACATAATGCCACAGACAAACCACGAAAACTTAGGATGTTTTCCACTGGTATAGAAGCCCTGGGGTAGTAGATGCATTATGGTGCACTGTGTGGGTTATGTATCACCAAAGTTAGGAGCCTGTGTGTGTAAATTTGAATGCAGGATCATAACTTTATGTTGTAATATTTTTGCTGCAAATTTTCAGCATTGCCTTCTTATGATCCGACCTCATGAAGAACTGCAGAGAAAATGTTCAACTCCCATCTGAAAGGAGATTTCATGCAGGGACTGCGAAATCACCTTTCGGGATGCAAAAATACATTTTGGGCAGAATTTGCAAAATGACAGCTGTCACATTCATGAGGTGCTGCAAAGAAATGGCTATTTGGGTTAAAAATATTGAACATTACTGAAGTTACAAGCCTGAGTTTTCAAAATGTAACATAGGCTAATATTTTTTTGTTTCTTAATATTTTTACACCAAATTTTCAACATAGCCTTGTTATGACCCTGCCTCATGAGGAAGGACACAGAACATTTTCAACTCTGGCTGAAAGGTGATTTCGTATAGGGACTGCAAAATCACCTTTCAGGATGTAAAAACATATTTTGACCAGAAGTTGAACAATGTCAGCTGTCAAATTCATGAGGTGCTGTAAAGAAATGACTATGTTTAAAATTTGGGGTAAAATATTGAATATTACCAAACTTACGAGCCTGGGTTTGCAGAATTCAATGTAAACTCATAACTTTGTTTTTTATTTTTTATATATATATTTGTACACCAAATTTGTAACATAGCCTTCTTATGACCCCGCTTCATGAGCAAGGGCAGAGAAAATTTTCAACTCCTGTCTGAAAGGTGATTTCACACAGGGACCACAAAATCACCTTTTGGGATATAAGTCAAGCCAAGTCAAAGTTTATTGGCAGGAAGAAAACTCCATTGAGAAGGCTCATTTACAAGGTGGTCCTGACGCAGTAAAAGTGCAAGCACATACAAAAAACAAGGACAAACATATCAAGCAATATACATAGCCGTACCCCCCCTCTCCCGAGGAGTCCGGAGGTCGTGAGGGCTGCCAGAAGCTTAGCCATACCCCGCTCCCCCGAGGAGTCCGGAGGTCATGAGGGCTGCCAGAAGCTTAGCCGTACCCCCCTCCCCCAGAGGAGTCTGGAGGTCATGAGGGCTGCCAGAAGCTCTCCCCCACACTGCAAGGAGCACCGCGGAAAGAAAAGCTGCCCAGCTGTACCCCCCTCCCCCGAGGAGTCCGGAGGTCATGAGGGCTGCCAGAAGCTCTCCTCCACACTGCAAGGAGCACTGCAGAAAGAAAAGCTGCCCAGGTACTGAGTTCAATCCTGGAAGCAGCTCGCCTGATCGCGACCATTGGTCCGTTGGTGAAAGCGCAGGCAGAGGACAATTTCAAATTGCTTCTTGGCACCTTTTTTTTGCTCTCTCCCCCTTAAAGTCATTTAATTGTTCTGTTCCTTGAATTGCACGTTAGGCTCCAGCTCTACTTTTGTATTTTACTAACAGACAGTACTGTTTTTTGCTCCCTTAAGCATAAGAAGTATTACCTGGTTACAGGGATAGAATTTTAGAATTAAGCTAAAAGTTACCCAGTTAATTAATTCTTTACTGTTCTGCTGCTCTGCTGCCTTGAAATCCCGACTCAGCCCACCCCTTTTCTGAATTTCTCCCCTCCTCCCTACATATTTAACCCATGTCTCTCTCCTTCCTCCATAGCCGTACCCCCTCTCCCCCGAGGAGTCTGGAGGTCATGAGAGCTGCCAGAAGCTCTCCCCCACACTGCAAGGAGCACCACAGAAAGAAAAGCTGCCCAGGTACTGAGTTCAATCCTGGGAGCAGCTCACCTGATCATGACCATTGGTCCGTTGGTGAAAGCGCAGGCTTGCCCCGCCGCTCCCTCCACCACCCTTGGTCAGCATTCACATTTATAGAGAGGATTGGTCACATGATTTGTGAAAATATCAGCCCACTTCACCAGCTGCAGGTTATACCAGCTTTACCACTAGTGGCCACTCTTCCCAACCACCTATACCTCGCCTTCCCTATAATAATAATGCTATCCCTGATGCTGCTGCCTGTCCTCATTACTTCTATGAACCTCCCGCTGGCTCACCCCCCCCGAGGAATCTACTCTATATGGAAACATCACTGCCAATCATCCCAGATTTAAGTGTTATGACACAAAATTACTTACCCCATGCCCCCACCCAATGTTAAGTGACCCCACTTGCACCTACCCCAACATCACTATTAACAAACCCCTTCGCACACAAAACACGCTGTACTTTTGCACTGCATCCTCTCAGACCACAGCCTCCTACCTCCCCAGTTAGCTCCCAACCGGGCTCCCATCCATTCGTCACCCTGTTAACCAACCTCCCAGTCCCCACCACTCACGTTAACAGACTCACTGCCTCCCACTCTTTACGACCCTCACCCAAACTTCTCAGGTTAGCGGTTTTGCAGCAACGCCCTCCTCCTACTGCTGCTATCTGGTAATATTCACACCAACCCTGGACCACCCCCCACAGCGGTCTCATCTAGCAGCACACATGGTAGTCTCCTGCTGGCTACTCTTAACATATGCAGCCTCCCAAAAAAACTCATCCCCCTCCAAGGCTGGATTGCCCAGCACTCACCCAACATCCTAGCTCTATCTGAGACATGGCTCTCAAATAGAATACCTAACAGAGCTGTCTCCCTCAGTGACTACACCATCTACCATGCAGACAGGACTAGCAAGAGAGGAGGTGGCTGTGCCATCCATGTTAGATCCTCTCTAAACTCCATAGAGGTCCATACACTGCCACCTATGTACGGTGCCCAGACCCTAACAGTCAAACTCAGCCTGGGCCCCAAAACCATCCACATTACAGCGCTTTATATCCCCCCTAGCAACCAAAAGCTCACTTTTGAATCAGTTCTCCACAGTATCTCCCACCTTCCCCAGGGGTGAAGTCATCTTGCTGGGAGACTTTAATGTCAATTGGCTATCAGCTGCCTCATCCCCCCAGCAAAGACACAGCCCTTGCCTATGATCTTACCCAAGTCATTAACTCCCCGACAAGAATGGTTTACAGAACAGGGACCTCAACCATTATAGACCTCAACTTCACTAACAGGTCTCAGAATCTCTCACAAGTCACTGTGCTCCCTGACTCTATAAGTGACCATTCCCCTGTGACCTGCCGGTGGTCTGCTAAAATCCCCCCTACCCCCCCAAAGTCACCGTACATAGGCGACTTAAAAAAGGAAACCTAGCATGTCTCAAAGCTCACCTAGCCTCCAGCGACTGGTCCCCCATTCACACTGCTCAGTCTGTAGACATGGCACTCTCCTACTTTATAGCCATGAGGCCTGTGACATATTCGCACCCTTCTCTAAACAAGTAGTAAAAACCAGAAGCACCCCTTGGATCTCACAATTACTACTTGACCAGCTTCACCATAGGGACAACCTATGGCACAAGGCCCTAGACTCCCAACTCCCACAGGATAGGCAACTTTACAGAGAGGCCCCGCAACAAATGTACTTGGGCCACACGGCAAGCCAAAGCTGCATACTATCAACAAACCCTCATCTCCTCCTGGGGCTCTGGTAAATAATTCTGGAGCAATATCAAGGAACTCAGTGGGAAATCACACTCCCCTACCCCTGTTCAGCTCATAGTAAATGGGGATTCCACACAGGACCCTACTGCTATCGCTGAAGCCCTCAACTCCTCCTCCTTCTCGGACCTCTCCCATATACTACCACCAAACTTCTTCAACCCTTCCCCCCACCTACCCCCGACACCTCGGACATCAACAACACTACACCCTTTAGACTAAGAGTCATTATATGCTCCGAGGCAAAATGCTATCTCTCCAAAGCCCTGGCTAACGCTCATTGTAGCAGTGACTCCCTGTATCTCAAACTCATTCGGCTGACCCTGGATGTGACACTACCCCATCTCACAAAAATTCTCAACCTGTCCTTATGCCTTAGTCAATTCCCTTCAGCCTGGAAGAGAGCCGTAATTACCCCATTCTGAAGAGTGGCGACCCCACAGTCACAAGCAACTATAGACCAATATCAATCCTACCACCCCTCTCCAAGGCCCTTGAAAAAATAGTATCTGATCAGCTTACTGACTACCTAACCAAACACAACCTACTTTGCTGAGAACAGCATGATTTCTGGAGGGGCCACAGTACCATCACCGCCCTTACTGAACTCACTTCATTCATCCATGAGGCCCTAGACCAAGGCTCCATGGATGGGGCTATCTACGTGGATCTGACCAAGGCATTTGACACAGTCAGTCATGAGCTACTGCTCCCTGCCCTTCCACCCCTCAACTTTGTACCTGAGGTCACCACCTGGTTCAAATACTACCTCTCAGGGCAGACTCAACAAGTCAAGATCAACACAACTCTCTCCTCATGCAACCTAGTTTGCTCTGGTGTCCCGCAGAGGTCCATACTTGGCTCCCTACTTTTCACCCTCTTTTTAAACTCTCTTCCTAAGTCTTGCAGTGGTCGCTTGCTACTCTACGCTGATGATGCAATAGTGTTCTGGAAACACCCTCAGCCTAACTCTCTCCAACTAGCCCTGCAGAACTACTTTAGGGAGCTAGAATCATGGTTCTCTGAACACCGCCTTATAATCAATTACAAGAAAACGAAATCCATGCTCTTTGCACACCGACAAAACCCCCACTGTCATGCACCCCTACTTGTAAAAAATTCACATGGCTCTGCACTAGAGCAGGTTTCATGTTTTAAATATCTTGGAATCACTTTAGACACCTCCCTCTCCTACCATAATCACATACAACTTGTCTCCTCCTCTGTCAACGCTAGATTGGGGATCCTTTACAGGCTTAAGCACTGCTTCCCTCCCCAGGCCATGCATCTTGCCGTCTCCTCCTCTATCCTTTCTTTGGTGGACTATGGATCTGCTGATCTAACCACCCTACGCTGCATCAACAAAGCCCTTAACAAAGCTTGCCGCCTAGTTACAGGTTGTGACAGGTTAACACATACATGTGAGCTTTATATACATATTGGTTGTCATAAATTCCAGGGCAGACTAAAGTACCACACCTGCATCCTTGCCAAAAAAATACAATTCTAGCAAGCACCTATCAGCCTCCACCCGATTATCAGCGCAGCCCCCCACAGGCAGACAAAAAGGCTCACAGCCAACACTTCCCTCCTTGTCCCCCACTGTAGAACATCTCTTGGGCAAAGATCTTTCCACTACCGCACCCCTCTATGGCTTAACAGCCTACCGCCCCCAATCTCCATGACCCATAGTCTCAACCTATTTAAGGCAGGTCTCAAAACCCTACTCCTTGACTCGACATTCTGTGACTGTAGTTAATCCGCTTTATTTTTTGGTGCCAGCCATCCTCACATGTCCCCCTACACTCCTTTTCCCCTGCCCAGTGATTTGACTTGGGGTCCCCCTAGATCCTATGAAACTGCATCCTGTACTATTCTGACACAGGACATCTTGTATGCCCCCAGTTAATGTAACCATCTAAATAAGATTAAGCTAGGACTGCATAACCCTGTACTGTTACTTTAATACTGTATATGTATGTTTTTCATTACTGTATGTGTATTTCTTTTTTTTACTTTGATCTGATGTGGAGCCTTTGCAAAAGAGTCTATGACTCAAAGGATTGTAATTTCGATTCTATTCAATAAACAATAAACAATGGCAAATATACATTATCATCTAGCTTCCCAAGAGGGAAAAAATATACATGGAGCAAGAAGATTTACAAAGTAATGACATTATAATGCAACTGTAGTAGGGATTACATAATAACTTGAGCATACATTCAGACAGATTGACAGAGAAAACAAGGCAAATTTAAAGCTTCTGGTGACATGGGTAGCAATGAGAACCTGGAGTTGAGGGGTATGAGATTATAGGAGGGAAGGTGGTGGAATAACTGTGGGTAATGGGGAAGGGATGAAAGGGCAGATAGGTGGTAGGCCAGATTGGGGTAAATGTGGAGAAGGGGAGCCTGGGTTGAAGAGAAGGACTGAGGGAAGGAGACGGCCATGAGTGGTGGTGAAGAAGTGGGGAGGGTGGGTATACCTGGTAGAATGAATGTGGTAAAGGTGAACAGGGAAGAATGATATGGTAAGCTAGGTGGTTAGAAGCCAGGTACACAGTGAGTGAGGTGCAAAGTTGTTGTTCAGGGGAGTTGGGGGAATAAGAGAGAGGGTGAAGTCAGATGAGACAGGTTGTAAAGGGTGAGGGAACATTAAGGAGAGTGAGGAACTCATGCCAAGACAAGAGTGGAAGACGACACTCTATCAACAGAGAGTGTAGCAGTCAGTAGCAATGACAGGAGTCACATAACTTGCTAGCAAGTAGTTTTATGAAGCTGCTCAGGGGGAGTAATTGATGTGGTTTGAGAGTAGATTGGGCATTATTCCAGACAGCTGGTAGAGCATGGTTTATGGCCAAGCCCCCAAAGCAGGTGTGTATACTAGAGACCTCCAGCATAATGAAGGAAATACTATGCAGTGTGTAAGAGGAGCTAGTGCACCGGAAGAGATTGTTTATGTATGGGGGAAGTTTTAACAAGAGGGCTTTATATAGCCAGGTGAGGGAGTGACAGAGTCATCTAGAACTAACGATGTCCAGCCTAGTGAGGCATACAAATCGCAGAACTGAGTGCGATGATGAGGGTATTAAATTAATCATATTGCTCTGTGATAGACTGTATACAAATGGTGTAGGAGGGAGTCTGCACAATGACCATAAAGAATGTCTGCGTAACCAAGGAGTGGCATGAAGGTTGTCTGGACCGGTCAACACCTGGCGTCAATGGTAAACAGAGATTTATTCCTATAGAAAAAGCCAAGTCTCTACCGTAATTTCTTTGCAAGGGAGGTGATATGAGTGGAGAAGGTCAGGTGTTGGTCCAGGTCGCAGCCTAAGTATTTGAAATTGGTAACCACCTCAAGGTTGTCATCAAGAAGGGTCTTTATGAGGGGCAGGGATAATAGGTCCCCTTGAATGGTAGTATGAAGTTTGGAATGGAAAAACATGACCTTAGGGTTTTTTTAGCATTTAAAAGGAGTTTAGACTGAGCAAGACTGAGCTGGAGATGTTCACATTCTGAGTGAAGTTCCATGTGAGTTTCGAGCGGCGAAGGTTTGGATATATATATATATATATATATATATATATATATATTACTGTCATCATGAAAGGTGCAGTTTTGCTTTATTTATATTGTCGCCAAAGGTATTGATGTATAGCATAAACAGGAGAGGGCCAAGGATCGAGCCTTGTGGAACACCTCTCAAGAGAGGGAGGAGTGGGGAGTGAGAGACACCTGCTATCACTTGTTGCATTCTATTTGACAAGTAGCTGTTGAACCATGCTAGTGCGGGTCCAGAGATGACATGCTATTGAAGCATGTCTAGGAGTATAGCATGATCAACAGTGCTGAAAGCTTTGCTAAGGTCCAAAAAAACAGTGCCTGTGACTTGTTTTTCTGTCCATGGCCATGAGCCAGTCATTAGTAACTGAAGCTAGGGCTGATGTGGTGCTGTGGGCTGGTCTGAAGCCTGACTGGGATGGAGTTATTAAGTTATTTTTGTCGAGATAGCCTCTTATTTGGGCATTTACCTGCTTCTCAAGTATTTTAGATAGTAAGGGAAGGATGGAAATGGGACGGTAGTTATTTAGGTCCATGGGATCACCTGACTCAAATAAAGGAAGTACCTGGGCAGTTTTCCAAAGATTGGGCACAGTGCTAGAGCAGATGGACATATTAAACAAGTGCAGAATGGGGGCTGTTAGATACCGGACGTCAGCTTTGATGAAGTAAGGGCCTATTCCATCGGCACCAGCACCTTTGTTAACATCTAATTGAAATAGGAGGTCTTCTACTTTTTTTTATTACTATTTCTCTCCTGGTTTCTGCTGACCATCTCTGACATCCCCCCTCACCATCCCTGAGCATCAGACACCCTCCCCTGTCACCCCCCATGACTTACCCTTCATGGCAGGGGGTTGGGAGCTACTCAACACACCGGCATGGATCCAGCTCGGGAGGTGTCCTCTCAGGGTGGTGATGTGAGGGGGGGGGGAACTATCATCATCCTGCTGTGGTGGGAAATATTTTTTCCGATTCTCTTTGTTGCGGCTGTGAGCGTGCAATGCCTCCAAAGACAACCAGCACATGCGTCCACATGCTGTACATCGGGCAGCTGCTTCACCTCCATCCCCATGTTATGAGACCTGGCATGCTGGCCCCCCAAGCCACTGCTAGGGGTCAGGCAAGTGCCAGTCCATGTCCCCACCCTCCCCCGGGAGAGGAGAGCTGTTCTCTGGACGCTCAATTCTCTCCCTCCCCGGCCGACCCCCAGCAACCCGATCGCACTGCAAACACGGGTTGCCAGCGTGGCAGGAGGTGAGGCAGTGATGCCTCAGCCCTCCACACCACTGGGCCAGCCCTACTTCTTTAAACTAGAAGGGAGTGAAGAAGAAGATACTGTTTGTTGGTGGAGGGGAATGTCTGGTTATGTTGGATGCTAGAGTGGCTGCTTTTGAAGTATCAAAAGCAAGGCCGGCGGTGGAGAAGTGGTTGTTAAAGCTGTATAGAATGCTAGATTTATCAGAAAGGGTCTGGCCATTGAGGGAGATTTTACCAGGTAGTGTGGAGGAAGGTTTATTGCCTTCCACCGCTTTAATGATGCGCCAGAATTTGCTTGAGTTTCCCTTTGCAGAGTCAAAAGTAGCAAGGAAGTAAGACTCATTTCAGGAGGCTCTGAAGGCTGCCCAATCCGCTATGAGTTTGGTCCTTCTGACTGTAGCCCAGAGACAATCCCTTGCATTTAATGTAGCCTTTAGGTCAGCTATGAACCAAGGGCAAGAATGATTCCGGGTTCTACATTTTAGCATAGGGGCATGTTTATTGATGATAGCACCTAAAGTGTTGTTGAAGAGGTCAGCCACATCATTGATGTTCATGGCTAGATAAAATTTGGTCCAGTCTATGTCTCTGAGGTCCGTTAAGTAACGGGATAGACTGTACTTGCAGAAGCCCCTTTTCCAAATGAATCTATTTACCGATTTGGGTGGTTGCTGCCCTCTGACACAAGCCATAGCACAATGATCACTGTCATCATTGTGGAACACTGCTACACATGAGAATTTATGGGGTCTGTTTGTAAGAATAAGGTCAATCAATTACCCATTTGAAGGTGTTTTGGGGTTCGGACAAGTGTACTCAGATATTAGTTGAGTGATTTCAGCCTCGTCACAAAAGTCCTTGAGTTGCAGGCTTTTAAGGATGTAAAAAAAAAACATTTTGGCCAGGATTTGAAAAATGACAGCTGTCACATTCATGAAGTGATGTAAAGATATGGCTATGTTGTAAATTCAGGGTAAAATATTACAAATTACCAAAGTTACAAGCCTGCATTCACAAAATTCAATGTAGACTTATAACTTTTTAATATTTTTACACCAAATTTTAAATATAGCCTTCTTATGACCCCACCTCATGAACAAGGACAGAGAAAATGTTCATATCCTGCCTGAAAGGTGAATTCATGCAGGGACTGCTAAATCACCTTTCTGGACATATTTGCCTAATGTCAATGCAATTGTTCATGAGGTGGGTTCCCAAACAAGACATGTTGAAAATTTGTAACATAAATATGCAAAATGGCCAAGTTATGGCAGTAAGTTCAAAACACCATTGAAATACATTGAAACGCATACCTGTTTCTTCACTTCATGGTCCAGCTTTGAAGAATGAAGACATGTCTGAGGTCCAGAGAATTATGGCATTGGACCCGATGGGTAAGTAAGGGCTTGAGGGTGGGGTGGTGGGTGCTGAGTGGGAGGGTTGGGTGGGGGACAGTAGCGGCCACAAAGACATCGATGGATGGCTTTCTTTTTACAGGGTTAAAAAATGGACCAAGGACTTGTGATCGCGACGCTGGGGGATTGGGCACCCCCAGTGTCACTGTTATGTTTCTGGGGAGGGGGTGTGGGGTGGTGGGTGCTGAGAGGGAGAGTCAGGTGGGTGGGAGGAAAATAAATTGAGACATGACCATGCGTGTGCGGAGGTGGACGGGGGGGGAGTCATATACCACCTGGCAACACTGGGGGATTGGGCACCCACAGTGTCACTATTATGTTTCTGGGGGGGTGTCGGAGGCAAGGCTGGTGCAAGAGACAGGAACTTGAGAGAGATAAAGAGAGAGAGAGAGAGACTAAGTGAGCACTCAGCCGGTGACAGAGTGTGGAGTCAGTGCAAGTCTACCGTGACTCAACTGAGACAAACACAGTGGACAAAACAGTGTCTATGAGAAGACTGCATTGACAATGCAGAGTGCTTCACAGAGCACGGAGATGACTGTGAAGCAACTCCTAAATATTATTCGGTTGGAGTGGAGTCCTTCCATTGCTCGCAAGAGGTCTGCAAGGGCTCTGCCCACTGCAGTCCAAAAAAAACACCTTTAATCAAACTTGCAAAAAAATGCTTTGGGCAACTTTTTATTAGTCATGTGATATGAAAGCAGTGATTATTAATATTATTGACACAATTGACTAACAAAGTGCTGGCAGTATAGCCTACAGGTTAGAGTAATGAGCTGTGAATGAGCTTGATTCATCCAGCAGACCTGGATTTGATTCCCACAACCTCCACTTGTGTACTGCATGACTCAGAGCAATTCACTCAACCTCCCCAGTGCTCCCAGGTCACCCCTGAAAACAGGCACTTGTGCCTAGTGGGCCTCACCTGGTTACCAAAGAGTAAAATAAAAAAAAATAAAAAAAGGAAATGTAATTTATCCTGTCAAGTTTAGATCATTACAATAGGCTCCAAACTTTGTTTGGTACCTACAAATACACCATCCATTGATGTTAACAATGGGACAGCCAGCGCAGGGGGGCACCACCTTTAGGAGCATGCAACCCCTCAGTGGAGGCACTGATAGACTTGAGGCCACCAGTATCTTATAGAGAATCACCTGGGATATCAAACAAGGGGGCCTTTCAGTGCCCCATGACTCAGTAATGGCCACAATATCCAGGTCAGCCTCTGTCATTATGGCCTCTAGGTCTGGAATCTTATTTCCTAGAGTTCTAGCATTTGCACACATGGCCTTCCAGATTTTGTTTCCACTCTGTTTGTCGCCCCCTTTTTTTCCTTTTTGCCCTCCCTCCCTCCTTCCTCCTCTCTTTTTAATTCTCCCGTTCTCATCCCTTTTATTTCTACCACCCTGCTTCCTTTATTAATTTGCACCCTGGGGTATTCCTCTAACCTCTGGCTCTGTTTATTCTCTACTTTAGCCTGTGGAGGGGGCAATTTCTGTCTTTCCAATTCCAATTCGTCACCCCCCTCAGCTAGTTTAAATGTTTAGCAAGGTTGCATTTAAACCATTCTCTGAGGACTGCGGTTCCCCTCCTGGATGGATGCAGGCTATTACACCTGTATAGGTCCTTATCCTCGAAGAAGGGTTCCTACTCCCCAGTGTAGCTAGTTACACATCCAGAAACCAGCAGAGCCTGGTCAGTGGTGCAGGACATGCAAGGATGGTGTGACATCATCCTGTCCTCACAGAGTTTTTCTTCCATAGTTTCCATGCCACACACCTCTCCAGATGTCATGTGCAATCCCATTCTGGCCGCACATGCTCAGCTCCCCTGCAGAGAGATACTATAGCTCCCCAGCCCAACCACAGGGGGTCATCCCATCCTGGACTGGGAGTACTGCCAGGTGGCAGCACCATCTCCCAGCCTTGGGCAACCATGGCAGCTTCCCAAGTTCACTCCCAGAACTCAGGTCACTGATGCAGCAGTGCAACGATACTCGCTGGGCCATCGGGTGGCACTATGGTGATCTGCTTTGTAAGCAATAAGACATGATGGGGTGTGACTTTGTTCTAAAATCCAGACCCCTAGCCATGCATTAGAACTGTCCAACACACACCCTGGAGTGGCTTATTACACTTATGAAATGGCCATCTAAATTTTAGATGCATGTCAAAATTAAAATGATTAGGACTGAATAATAAAAAAGTTACATTTTTGTCTTAATTTTAAATAAAATAGTTCTTCCACCTTTAGTTTATTGTGTGTGTGTTTTTTTTTACTTAAGGACTTTTGACTTGGTTAAGCTTTCATAGTTGTAGGGTTTTTTCTCATGTCGTTGTCCTGCCATTAACCCCCCCCCCCACACACACACACACACACAAAGCCATTTCAGTCCCATTTGGTTTACATTGTGAAAATCAGTATGTGGAGATAGTAGTAAATACGGTGCCTGTTTTTTTTTTTTATTATTTGTATGTGTTATAGCAGCAGGCAGCACCAGGGAGGAGACACCAGTACTGGTTCGGTGACATGGGGAAAGCTGGTGCAGAAGCACAGAATTGTGTTAGGTAACAATGTGGGCAGCACATTTGAAGAAACATGAAAATGAGAAAAGCTGAAAAGCTAAGGGAGGAAAGTAGTGAGTGACTAGTAGATCGGCCATTGAGAAGGACAGCAAGCGAGAGGGCTGGAAGCGGTGGTTCGGATGTCATTGCTGGCTGGCATGGGGTTTTTTTTTGTATTTTTTTATGAGCTACATCCAATTTATTTCTGTACTGACAAAATGAGAATGATGTGAATAGTGAGATCAAGGGAAGGAACTAGCAAGCAGCTAGGAAACTGCCATTGAGGTGAGCTAGTGGGAGGCGGCGGGGGAGTGATCGTGATAGGCATGGATTTTTTTTTTTCCTGTGTGTGCTACATCAAGCAGGAACTGAATGAGATCATTCTTTGTGTGCCCTAGTTGAAAACTGGGTGATGTTAACCTGTTATTGTGTTTTTTGACAAGTAATTGGGAAATTTATAGTTTGGGCTACTGTAGCTAGTGAAGTCAATACGGCTACCGTTTCAAATAGCAAAGTTATGAGGGGGAGTGATACCTGAGGGAAGGTTAGGGTGTCTGTGCCCAGACTCATTTCTAGCCATGCATTAGGCAATTCTAATGCTCAGCTAGGAACCAATCAACTTGCTAGAAAGTCACTAGCCATTTCATAAAAATGTTTTTGCTAACTTCCTTACTTCCTCTATTTTTCCCTTTGCTGTTTCCTCTTGCTGTATTCTGTTGTCTGTCCTACTTCTAAGACAGAGGTGCTAGTGATTGAGCCTGGTTGTAGGCAGGATGTGGATGCCACTGGGAGGGGACCAGGATTATTCCTTGGTCCCACTCCACTGGCAGCATCTACCAAGGTGAAAAATCAGGGCATTAGCCTTGATGATGAGCTGACACTTGAGGCTTAGGTATCATCTGTCCTCAGGAATGTTTTTTATCACCTGAGGAATGTTGTCCGGATTAAATCCCTGATTCCGCCTGATGACCTGCCCTCACAGGTACATGCGTTTGTGACGTCGCCCCTTTACTACTGCAATGCTCTATACCCCAGGATCGATGGATGGACTCTCTGGCACCTGCAGCTGGTGCAGAACACAGCATCCACATTGCTGACAGGCCTTCTGAGATCCTGTCATGTGACCCCGGTTCTTCGCAAACTGCACTGGCTACTGTCAGGTGGAGATTCATCTTCAAGGTGAGCTTGCTCACTTATAAGGCCCTACACAGATCAGGACCTGGCTACCTGAGTAACCCCCTGACTCCTGTCTGTGCCATGTGCTCACTCCACTCCTCTACTGAGGGCCTCCTAGCAGTTCCCAGGGCCCACCTGAAATCCTCTGGAGATCGTTCATTTGAAGTGGCAGACCTGGTATTATGGGACTCACTACCAAGATTTTTGAGGGGGGCCCCATCAATAGAGGTTTTTAAAGAGCAACTGACACCATCTGACCAAAAGAGCTACATTGCAGAATTAAAATAAGCATATCCTCAGTAAATCTCATACCAAAAACTAGATTTCTGTGTTACTTCATTTTAAAGTTATGAGCCATTTTGTAACCCTGATTTCACTACCTGTTCAAAACAGCCTGTATCAGTGAAAAGCTGCTAATGATGTCATTTCAGGACCTTACAGTCTAGTATTCCCTGTCAGCAAGCTTATAGGACCTGTTTCTTCAAAGTTGCAAAGATCACGTGCAATGGTTTTCACAAGTAAAACAGGCAGCACCAGTCAGTAAACATTGCTTTAAAAACTGTGTGTATGGAGTCACGTGATGGCAGCCTAGACGGAGACACTCGCCTCCCAGAGCTCCGCGCCTATTCTCCTGATTTCGGTTGGTAATCGTGGCATTTTAGCACACTAACCCGTCCCAGTTGAGCGAGGCACGTTGTAACACTCTCCCGGCTCCAGCGATCGCCGATTGGATGGATGCTTTTATTAGAAAAGCACCCGAGACCTCCCTCCCAGACACCCGAAGAGGCCACAAAGCGGGCCAAGCAGCGAAGGCAGCTAGCGGTATTAAGATACCCACACCAGAGGCTGCTCTTTCAGAAGCCAGGTTCTTGGAAATAATGCAACCCCTCAGATGGCCATCGGAGGTCCATTTGAGGATTTTTTGATATCAAAGCGCTGGAGGTACTACGAAGAGGGTTGGGGACTCAGAAGCTAAGATTATTTCAATTGAAAAGAAACAGGAAGGATGAGTCTGAGTTTGTTAACATGAGGCACAGAATAAAAAGCTAGAAGAGAAGCTGGAGGACTTGGAAGGCCGCAGTAGGAGGAACAACCTGGTAATTATTGGATTGCCAGAAAAGGAAGAAGGAAATGGCATAATCACTTTTCCACAGAAACTTTGCTGTAAAATAGCTGGTGCTCCTCTGGGGGGGGGATATATCATCGAGAGAGCCCACTGAGCATTACGCCCACCCCCGACCCAGGGTCAGTTGCTAAGGCCAATAATTCTGAAATTTTTGAATTTCCTGGACAGGCAGCATGTTTTCTAAGCGAGGAGGCAAAGAGTTGTCATGGGAAGGTAAGAAGATTAAGTATCACACAGGACTTGCCACACTCGGTGAGGTTAAGTGAACAAGAGCTGCACCAGTCGTTTCTAAGTTGGTGCGGCCTCCAAGCCATTCAGGGTCAAATACCCTGCTATATTTATGGTAAAACATGAGGACAAATGGTTATCTTCGACTCCCCAGCGCAAGCTACACAGGATTGAAGGTTATTTTCCCAGAACTATATAAATGATTGTGTGCTGGAGAACTTTTCGCTGAGGGCTGTGAGTACAGATACAGCTGTCTGTCTTGAGGGTCAAGGGCAATCTTGGTCATATGAGCGGTGCCTTTTGCGAGGGTCAATGCAATCTCAGAAACTCAGTGGCAATTACTTGCCAGGTGGCTACTGATTGTTGGTGGTCATCTTAGACTGCATAAAATAAGACAGAGTGGCCTAGGATGGAAATCCTTGAAATGGACGGAGCTGACCCGGGGTATTCACTACTCGTCTGGATATTTATTTGATTGTTCCCCGCTGCTCTGATGTACGTAACCCCCTCGTTTTGGGCTACTGGAGTCGATGTCGAGGACATTGTCTGGGCTCGTTCTGCTTTTTGGACCTTTTTCATCTTTGGTAGACAGATTTATTTCGCATGATGCAACATGTAGCAGCTTCATTGTTTCCTGGGGGAGGTCGCACGGTGGATGTATGGACATGGACAATGGAAAGAAGAGCGGCCTTATAATGTGGCTTATTCGTGATGACTGTATGGAGGCCTGACGGGCTTGGTGTCACTCTCTTATGGTGGTGTCTAGACAATGAGTGGTCTAATATGTATTAGATTGGCTGGCAGGGTTTAGTACCTGCAGGTCTTTTCTTCTCTTTTTTCTTTCCCTCCCCTTCCCCTTCCTTCCTCCCCCCTTTTTTTTTTTCTTTTTCCAGGAAACGATGATTCACTCGAGGAGTCGGTAATTTGGGCTTTGAACTACTATTGCAGTGGAGACGTACATAGTTAATAACTGAACTTGTTCTTGCGAATAGGGTTAGATCAAGTATATTGGGGACGGTATCTACATTTATATAGTTTGGATCAGGATCTATTGACAAAAATTGTTGGTTGTTTGAGGTAGTTTTGTAATGATCATGAGTGGGAGGCGAGCTCCGGGGGTGGGGTTGGTAGTTTGGGTTGCTTAGTAGTGAATCACGTGGGCTGAATATTTAGGAGGGCAGTTTCTCTTAGAACTGGGGTATGTGTGTGTTTGGAGGGTGGGGGGTTTCATTGGGGGATATTTGTGGGGGTATTGGGGGGTTTTTGGGTTGCAAGTCATTATGGCTTGTTTGGTCTTCAGGGAGAGAGGGTGGGGTTCCAAGGCTACACACTATCTGGTTTCATCATGGTCTGCCTAAGTCAGGGGAATTGCATGTGCTTAATATTGCTGTTACACAATTGTTTGTTACCTTCTCTTTGCACCACCTTTGGGGCATGATAGTTGAGCATAATGTGCAATCTGTACAAGTTCATTAGCTGGAATGTTAAAGGAGCCAAGGATAGGGTCAAAGACAAGTTATACTAAGGCACCTTCATCACTAGGAGCTCAAATTGCCTTTCTCCAAAGACACACATGAAGAGGTGATATTCATTACTTTAGGAGGGCATGGGTAGGACAAGTTTTTGGGGCTGGGGTATCATCAAATAGGGGAGGTGTTGTTATCCTTATAGCTAGGAATATCCCTTTCAAATTAGTGGAAGAGTTTTGGGATCCGGAAGGTCGATATATCATCATGCATGGTATGCTGGAGTCTCACCCGATAATATTGGGCTCAATATATGGCCCCAATTGTGATTCCCCAGCCTTTTCATGAGACTACTAAATATGGTTGTGTCAACCCCGTGAGTTCGGTCTTAGGTGGGGATTGGAATCTAGTTCTCCAGAATGATCTGGATAGATCATGTAAGAAGCGAGGTTTACTTGCCTGCACAAAGAAGATTAAAGGACCTCATTAATAAAAGCTGCCCTGGTTGATGTCTGGTGGGTAATTAATCTCGTCAGTCAATACATCTTTTCTCTCCATTACATAAGATATACTCTGAATAGACTATATTTTAGTTAGCTCGTTTGCAATATCTGGGGTTACCGTGCCGAGATAACTACCAGAGTAATATCTGATCATGCACCAGTTAGTCTGGACTACCGGTTAGCTTTTGGGCCTAGGCGGTCTCCACAATGGAGGTTAAACTCCCAAATGTTGAAGGAAGAATCTTCACTGATACCCATTCTTGATTTCATTAAGGACTTCCTTGATAGTAATCAAGGCTCAGTGGAGCATAAGGACCTAATTTGGGCTGCTTTAAAATGCTCCCTGAGGGGAGAGCTGATTAAAATGGCCTCTAATAGGAATGTAGGCAGCAGGCGCAGTTGGATTCCCTGCTAGGCTTGATTAGGATGGAGGAAAGTAACTTATCCCGTGCCTCGACTGTGGCAGATTGGGCCAGGCTTCATCAGTTGCAGGCCCAATATGTGAGTCTAATGTCTCAAAAAGTGGAGCTGGCCCTTTTGAGGACCAGGCTTCAATACCTTGACGTAGGGGAGAGAGCGGGGAAGTTGCTCGTTATGCGCATTCATCAACTAGATTCTTCCCATTTTATAGCGGGGATACGTAAGGGTTATGGGGAACAGGTTTGCACAGATCCAGGGGAAATGGCGAATGCCTTTGGATTGTATTTTCAGGAGTTATATATGGTTGACCGAGCATAAACCTCGGCGGATGACATTAGGCTATTCTCAGATCAGTAGAGTTGCCTAGAATAACGGAGTGATGCACCTCTTATGAGTGCTCCAATAGCAGTTCTAGACATCCAGCAGGCCATCCAACAAATGCCATTAGATCAGTCCCTGGCCCGGATGGGTTCCTAGTAATTTTTACAAAGCTTGTCATACTCTAATATCCCCAATTCTAAAGGAGGTCTTTCAGTACTGGTTTGATAATGGGTTATCAGAGCCTAGTTTTCTGGAGGCGACGATCTCCTTAATTTTAAAACAGGGGAAGGATCCTCTCAGTATGGATAGTTATCGCCCTATTTCCCTGCTAAACACGGATGTTAAGATTCTAGCAAAAATTTTAGCTAACAGGTTGTCCAATGTTATGGACAAATTGGTTAGTAGGGAACAAGTTGGTTTTATGAGAGGGAGATCATCCCAAGATCACATGAGGAAGTTATTGCACTTGATTACAGTTGCTAAAGATGCCAAGTTCCCAGCAACACTTATTTCATTAGATGCCGAAAAGGCTTTTGATAGGGTATGCTGGGATTATTTGTTTGCTGCCTATCTGCCTTTGGCTTACCTGATGTGTTCTTGAGATGGGTCCAAATCTTATATTCTTCCCCTATTGCTAGAGTAAAATGTAATGGGATTATGTCGCCGATTGTAAGGCTGGAGCGAGGCATGAGGCAAGGTTGTCCCTTATCCCCATTACTATTTAATTTATATCTAGAGCCTTTATTACATAGACTGGCTAGAAACTGTCTGATTAAGGGTATACAGGTGGGGGATGTTAGATACACGTATTCGGTATACGCAGATGACATACTATTACATGTTGAGGATCCGGGGACCTCGGTTCCGGCCATATTGGAGGAAATAGATTCCTTTTCTAAAATCTCTTATTATAAGTTAAATCGCATGAAAACAAAGATTTTCCCTTAAATATCAACGTTAGGAAAGCTGATTTATTATCGTTTGGCTTATGTTGGGAGGCAAAAGTAAACTTCGTATCTCGGGATAAACATTAGTACTAGATTGAATTACATGATTAAATATAACCTGAGTAGTCAAGTCAAAGCCATTATTGGGGATATGGATAGGTGGAGGCTGCTCTCTTTGTCATTTGGGGTAGGCTGAATATCATTAAAATGAATGTTCTGCCTAGATTATTATACCCTTGGGTATGCTCGGTGTATACCTCCGAAGACATGGTTCACCAACTTGCAGAGGCGTTCAATTTTTATTTGGAAGGGAAAAGGACACGTGGGTCCTATATTAAATTAACAGCCCCAAAAGTTAAGGGAGGACTAGCTGCTCCCTCTCTCTTTTTGTATTATGTTGCGCAACATGTAGGCAAGTTGGGCTATTGGAGTGCAAGGAGCGGCCAATTAGCTTACTTGCCCCTGTGGGTTGATATAGAGCGAGGGTTGGCGAAGAGGGTGAGCTGCTCTCTATGGGCCCTATTATATGCTTCTCCGTCGGCTATACCCAAACTATTGAAAAATAATCCTATGGGTTGGTCGTTAAGGGCCTTTCAGCAGTTTCAAAATTACCTTACAGTTAAGTGGCATCTATCTATCAATCAACCCATTTTTGAGAATCCCACATTAGAGTTGGGGTAAGACCCTATCTGCTACTTTTGGCCTCAGTTAAGTCACCTTAGAATCTCAGTTTCTGGGTAAATGGGGTCCTCGGTCTTTTGGTCAGTTGGTGAATGCTTTTGGGGCTGTGGATCAGGACTTCTTTAAGTGGCTACAAATTAGTAAGGCCCTAAAATCTACCTTCTCACAGAGGGCGCTAATTGATTATGGTGACCGAGACACCGATATTCTCCTCACCATAGCCTCTCAACCAAACCCAGTTTCTAAGTTGTACAAAGCACTTCAGGAATGGGATCACAGACTTCCTTTAGGAGTATGCTTCTATTGGACAAGGGAACTAGGTATATCGGAGGCACCCAATTTCTGGAAGAAGTTGTGGCTTACAATGTATAAATATGTAAAACAAGATCGGTTGAGGATGGTACACTTTAACTTAATGCACCATTTATACTTATCCCCATCCGATTGTGTAAATATGGGCAAAAGATACATCTCTTTGTGCGAGGTGTAGGAAGGAAGATGGTACTTTATATCATATGGTATGGTCATGCCCTTCAATTCAGGTCTTTTGGCGGGCTATCAACGATCTCCTCAACCCTATCCTTGGCTTAACAAACTTGTTTACCCTAAGGTATGTCTGGTGAGCCTTTTTCAGTTGGTACTTCCGTGGCTAAAAGGCCCAAATGTAGCTTTATCCGCTGTGGCTAAATTGGTAATCTTAAGACATTGGACCAGTGATAAAGTTCCCTCTTTGTTGGAATGGTACCGTGAATGTACCTTAGCAGTACAATTGAAAAACATATAAACTTGCATGCAGAATAGATTGATAGCATACGGCGCTTTGGAGTTCGTTTGAAATGCTCCTTATGGCATGGAGCCTGGCCTCAGAGTACCTCAGGGCTGGCAAGTTAGGATGTGCTCATGTGTGTAGCCTTGGGAGGGGTGGGGAGGGAGGATTTTATTTTTCAATGATTGGGTGAGTTAGTGTCTGGTGGTGTTTTGTTCCTCTATCTCGCACTCTCAGCTGTGTATCTGCTTTGAGGTGTTTTGCGTAAAATTAATAAAGATGTTCAATAATAAAAAAAAACTGTGTGTATTTCAGGTTTTGTAACAAAGCTGACAATAATTTGTTTATGTGCCTTTTTGTTGTGGTCCTTTTTCCAGGGTTGCTAGATGCTGGGTCATAGTACACTGCTGTGAGGTTTATACACTGAATAAATTGCTGATGTGGTGAAAGGCTGAGATAATTCACACCTATCATTTAGTTGAAGCAATTTCTAAGAAAGGTGCTTTAAACAATTATTCCATCTCCTTGTTAATGGGGGTAGGAGAGGTAATGCTGTTTTGAAAACTTACTAGGAGTTTCTAATTTAGCTAGCACAATGTGTTCTCCCTGTTAGGCTGTTTTGAAGTACATTCAGGCTCATCTATGTTCTACTCCAAATTAAAAAGATCATTTTACCAGAGCCAACACTTCCACTCCTAGTAGGAATTAACACATATAGGCCCCTATTAAAACATATTGTAAGGCAGACACTGACAAACAGCAGTGCATTTACCAACATTATAACACTAGCAGGCACAGTAGAGTAGCACTCCAAATGGCTTCAGCAGCCTGGAGGCATGCTGACTCAGCATCTAGCAACCCTTGAGAAATGGACCACACCAAAAGGCATTATAAAATATAATTTTGTCAACCTTGTTATAAAACCTGAAACACATGTAACCACCCAGTCCCCTGGGGTTACTAGAATCCCATCAGTGTCAGTACTAGGTAAGGAAGGCAGCTGGTGAATAACTGGTTAAATGGGGTTTTCACCTACTCACTCTCTGTTTACTTAGCCTCAGCTGAGTGGAGAGAGATGATGTCATTTAGAACTCTTGCAGCACCATAACCCACAGAAGCTGGCTGTGAGTGGAGGAGTTTTAGAATCTTGGGTCAGTTGTTGAGAGGAGTCTGTAGTGAGCAGTTGGAAGAGTGAGAACTACAGTGTGGGCTCTGAGAGGAGAGCCTATTTTATCACCCTAGTCCTGAGAAACATCTGTCTGCCAAGAGAAGTAGTGGAAATCATTGTCTAAAGCAGGAGTTCCAAATTTTTCATCCCCAGAGAGATGAAAAAGACTGCCAGGATGGATCCGAGGAGCAATCCCCTATTTGATTCAGGACTTTGAAGCTGCCTGTTTTGTTTTCCAACTGTGAGTAATCTAACTTTGTGCTCCCTTGGGGAAAATACCTGTTCTATGGGTGTCTTCTTTGGCAAAAGGAAATATGCACCAGTTTCTGTTCTAAGTTGAGACTGTTCTCATGGTTTAAAGTTGGCTGGCAATTGTGGGGTCCAGAGGAAGACTTATACACATTGTTCAGGACTTTAGGTCTACACTCAGAAGTAGTGTTTTCTTAGGCATGGGGTCATTATGTCGCACGGCAGAATGCTGTGTGGCACAATCGTGTTATGCGATTTCTTGCAGTTTTGTTTGTGGGGCTCTGCCCCACCCGTTACAGGAGGCTGCACCACCTGGACCCCCCACTAAAGATTCTCAACTCTGGGGGGGGTTCAACTCGGAGAGCGCACAGATCTGGGCTCGCCATAATGTCGTATGCTATTATGCGTGAACATTATGACCCGGTACGGTTTTCTTATGCTGGAAGTGAAAGTCATTCCAAGATGCATATTCCTAACTGTTTTACCAGAAGTTGAGGTGTAACTCTGAAAGAATGGCTGGGTATGGATGTGGAAGTGAAAGGTGGGCAGCCCACCATCTGGAGTGACCAGTTCAGCACTATAGGTTCTGTAAGGGGACCAGGTTATTCAGGACATGGTGGCCAGTGCATGAAGAGGAAGTTTACCCCCTGGTGTGAGTTGTGCTAATCATGAGCCCCTGTGTGCTCCATTGCAACCAGTGCCACTAGAAGGATGTGTGTTCAGCTGAGGCCATTGCCACTGAAAAGAATTTGAGGTCATCTGACATATGGGATATGTAGAGATTCTGCCCGATACAGATTTCTGTTGTTCTGCTATTGCCTTGTGCCATGATGTGTAAACCTTGGGGGTTCACCTTTGCTTTAGTGTACCATCTTTTGGAATAAAGTCACACTCTAGAATCCCAACTTGATTTGAACATTCATGTTACTGCTTCCTGTGTGGAATTACTGGGTACCCCTCTAGAAGTACAGACCTAGCATAGCCCTAGCAAAATATTCTCTTCTCAGGACCTGGGTTTAGTTGGTCATGTGTATTTCTTTTTGTACACTCCCACCCCTTTCTGACCTCTAAAAATAATGAGCCTGGTATACAGCGCATTCCCAAAGCTAGGGATGGTACCAATTTTCCAAAGTAGTTTGGGTGCCCAGTCGAGGGTACCAAGGGGTAGCTTACTGTGCAAAGAATTGGGGGGGGTTACACACACATATAGTTTTTATAGCAATGTTTTTTGAATGGTGCTGCCTGTCTTACTATAGACAACTATTACACACGATCTTCACTTCAGTTTATTGATTGACAAGACAGAATTGTCATTACAAAATATTGCACAATATATTTTAGCATACATAAATATACATATAACATTCTACATTGTTAAAATTCATAGAAGTACAATTACCAATAAATATACAGGGAACTTGAGTAGTACAATTAAATTGGTATTTCTACCAGTAAACTCATTCAGATGTTTATAATTAAAACTATTGCACATGTCTCTACATCTAAGATTCAGTAACAAATAAAAGTGTCACCCTTATAGTAACCTATTTCTTATTTATAATATGCAGTTTCTTATGTTCTATCATTTTACAGAACAATGCAACACTTTCTAATATCTCAGTATTTTTGGATTTCAATAATGCATTCACTTGATATTTAAGTTCCATGTCTAAAGTTGATTATACACTACCCAAGTACATATTTCTTTCTTGAATATAAAGAGGACATAAAATCAAAAATCAATAGATCTAATAAGCTGTCTTCCTCAAGTTGGCACTTGTAAATTTGTGTCATATTATTTATCATAGAACCCTCTCACGTGAGCTTTAAAACCTTAGAGAAACAGGTCCTATAAGCTTGCTGACAGGGAATACTAGACTGTGAGGTCCTGAGATGACATCATTATCAGCTCTTCACTGACACAGGCTATTTTGAAAAGGTAGTGCAATCAGGGTTACAAAATAGCTCATAACTTTAAAATGAAGTGATGCAGAAATCTAGTTTTTGGTATGAGATTTACTGGGGGTATGCTTATTCGGATTCTGCAATGTTGCACTTTTCGAGTCAGAGGATCTTTAAGCAGAGGCTGAAGGTGCATCTTTTTAAAGAAGCATTTATAGATTGCTTATAGCTTAGAACTAGTAAGTGCTGCCTTGTTATTTTAATTCAGGATCTATTTAGGATGAAACTGCTTTATTATTAGTGTTTGTCTTCTGTTTTCATATTGTTGTATGTTGATTTTATTTCTCCCTACCAGTACAACACCCAGTGCCTCTGGGGTGAAGTGTTAAACAAATATATCTTACTTACTTACTTACTTCTTGTCTGTCATGGTGTTCATGCTCCACTTTTCATTGTTTGTTGGGAGTGGCATCACATCCTTGCCACTGTACAAATCCCAACTTATTTTCTCATCTCTTAACATCCTGCCATTTGCTGCAGTTCTATCTCTCTCTTTGGTTGCATGCATCCATTGCTTTCCTTCAATGTTCTTTTAACTTGGCCCACGTCCATTCAGGCACCAGTAAAGGTGGAACTCTTGCTGAGAGGGTTCTTTCAGTCATACTCTGAGCTCTGTGGCACCTTTTGAGGGTGAAAATCTTAGTCATGAGTCAGAAGAAATGGATGACCAAACTATTCCTCAGTCATTTACTCAAGTATCACATTGTTACGGCATATTCTATTGGCCAGCTAAGCTCCACAGCACCTTCAGCAGGGGTGATTTTATCCAGTTTCATTAAATTATAATTTAATAACATTAAGCCAGGAGGGATGACAGACTAAAGCCTTGGATGCTCAGAGGTTTCCTCCAATGGTAGGTCATACGTTCTGCCATAAGCTGAGGGTGAATTGTGATATGGTAGCTTGTTGGTGCCACTGTTCTTCTCTATCCTTTAAATAATTGCATCCAAAGCCTTCCCCTTAGGCAGCTTCAGACACTAGACCATTACCTGTCTTACTCTTACTTATAAGTAGCCCAAACCCAGCCAGTACCTTATTTTCTTGGTTCTTCAGGAGTCCCTGATCTGATCCCCTTTGACTTCCTGCCATGCCAAATTACATTCATTACTGTGTTGAGGTGCAGCAGTGTGTTTCTTAACCACACTCAGTAACCTAACTTGTTGAGTGCTATCTTTCATGCCAGTTCTAGGGTTTTATAGAAGAGCACGTTTCCAGGTCTACAAAGGCTGCATTTAGTCTAGTAGTTAGAGCGCTGTGCAGTTGGAGCTTACAGGTTAAATTCCACTACAGCCATTGACTCACTGTGTGGCTGTGAGCAAGTCGGTTGACCTCACTGTATATAATCTGTACTAGCTGTAAAATAGTAGAAGCAGCACCCTACTAAATGGAGATGTTGCTTCCCCTAAGTTTAGTTGGTTTTGGTAAATAAACTGTAACAGAGTAAACAGAAACAAGAATGGAACTACTCCTGTCATTGTTTCCATCAAAGACTTGCTGGAGGAGCTGGCCCTGTAGTAAAGTAGTGGTGGTACCGCTCACTATGCCTGCAGCCTGGGTTCAGGAATGGACCCAGATCACAGGAGGCTAGGCCAGAGAAGGGAGGATTGAACATCTCAAGGACAGCTTTCCCTCTTGGGGAGTGGGGTTCTGCAGCTCCCCTGCTTGACTGACACCCAGCGGAGACTGTGTGTTAGCACAGCTTGGAGCTCCAGCACAAGGCAGCTTTTGATGGATGTGTGAATGTACTTTGTGCATACGAGCATATGCAACACTCCGCAATGCAGCTCCAGGGGAGAAAAAGGATAAAGAACACCCACTAACAGCTAGATGAAGCTAGACACTTGCAGGATAAACACCATTGACTAGGCAACTCCAGCAACAGAATCCTACCCCCCCCCAGCATGTGGACCACCCCTGGGATCTCGTCATGAGGGGTAAGTCATGAGGACAAGCTGGAGGATAAGTCTTGGGAAAGGGCAGTGATCAGGCTGGGGGGGTCTGGCTGAACAAGAGTTGAGCATGTGAGAGGGGAAAAAGCTTGGTAGAAAACAAAAAAAAACTTTCATCTGAATATAGAACTTAGAGAGGTACAGATGTGTAGTGGAGTGAACATGTGAATCTAAAGACTGACCTACAGTATCCTGAATTTTTACATCTCAAGAATTCACAAAAATGCCAGTTTTGTTGCAAGTCTGGTAGTCTTGACATCGAATGGATTAGAGTTTATATGCTCCCAGTTTGTCTTGCATACACTTTGTACATATTTCCTAAGTAAATACCGTTAACGTAAATACAAGAATTCATATTAAACAGAGTTCATTTCCTCTTGGACACAAAAAAACCTTAAGTGAATTCCTCTTAATCAAAGCAGATGTTTTCCAAACTGGTAATTTGTGACTAACCAAACAGGATACGGAAAATCTGGCTAACTGTATTAAAAATAAGTTCAAAGGCCAAATCTTTCAAACCACCACTGGAACTTTTACAAGTGGCTCAGTTGTGCATAGTTCTGCTCTACTTTAAAATGCAGCTACTGGTTGCTGCTCGTTGACTGCAGAAATTAAAGACAGATTTATGTGTGGGAGCAATAAATAAAATTCATTATATGTCAAACTTAATCCTACTAACAATACAGTGGTAATATGGTCCAGTTTGTAGGAATGAAAAAAAAGTTTTCTGATTCTTCTAAACATTTCCTAATTTACTGTATGACTGTGATGGTAGATTTTATTTGAATTGCGGAGTGTTGGGCTGATTTTCATGACATGAAGATAAGATATTTAGTCAGTAACTAAGTAAGCAATGTTTTATTTACTAAACACATTTTAGGCATTACCACTCACAGCACTGTCACAGTCCATTATGAAATGAAAAGAAAATGAAAGCAGATCACACACATTAAGATATAAATACAAAAACAGCTGTGTTCTAAAATATGCTTGTCTAAAAAGCCAAGTTTCAACTTTTTTTTGAGACACAGTTAAAGGTGAGGAGAAATTAATGTACATAGGTAGCATACTGTCGAAAATTACTACTGTTTTTAAAAGAGAAGTAGCAGTAAGACGTGCCTGGGTGTGTTATTATTGGTCAATAACTGTATGCCTCAAGTGTGTTAGCCAAGAGGTGTTTATTCCAAGTGCCTTTAAAAACATAAGTGGAAACTGAAATTATTGACCATACCCACCCATCCCTAAAGTGCCTTATAGCACTTATAACATGTGGTCTACTTAACAAAAAAACAACATTTTTTATGATTAAAATGTTTTTTGCCAGTAAGTCTGAACTTCTGTTCTCAGAGGTTTTTCATCTGGGAAGGTGCTGGGTCATGTGACTAGAGTGTGTGGTGCTGGCACATAGCTGGGCTACTATGGATGAACGTATTATTTTGTGTATCAAATCGGATTAGAAACAAAACCCTAGTTCCAGCTGAGGTGTACCGATATTGTAGCTGAACCTGGTACACAGGTTTAACGAGTACAGGAGTGGAATTATTGCTGGATAATTACACCCTTGAACTTGTCTTTTAGCCAGTTGGGTAGCTAGAATGTTCCTACCCATGTTATAAGGTACAATAGCAACATGTGCATATACAGTACTTGTTAAAACTACTAAGGCTCAACTCACAGTCACAAATTAGTGGCACAAATTGTTCATAATGACCACTTTGCATCACTGTTGTACTTGCCCCATCCCCCCATTGTGATGCATACAAAGGTCACAAACAATTCCCTGCACTGTTGGAAAGGGCATTTGGAAAACACAGGGAAAGGGATGGCATGCTACTGAAGTACCATGCTATGCATAGACGCCTGCTGGCCCCCTTACTCCTTAGTCACATGCCAGAGCATCTCCCAGGGTTAAGAACTTCTGTAAGCAGTTCTATTTGGAGGTGCAAGTAGAGAAGAAGTTAATTTAATCTTCACTGGTGAAGTTGGTGCAAAGCCACTAAAAAAAAGAACTTTGCATTTCACAAAGCTTTGAGAAGTTCTCAACCTACTCCACCAACGTTGCATAGGGAAGTTTAAAAAATGCTTTTTCTTTAATCCCACATCTGTTAACTCATTTTAGTTGTACCCACTCCCTCCCGACACCAAGTGCCTTATAATTATATATCCCCCTTCCCACACCACCCTCTGCTGTGAAACAACCCTCCTCCACTCTCCCAGCAAAGTGATGGGAAGGGATGAGTACATAAACTGAGTGGGTGGTGGCTGGAGTTGAAGAAAAAACTGTTGCTCATTTTCAAAATTAATTGATTGATTGATTGATTGATTGACTGATTGATTGATTTCAAATGTTTTACCAGGAAAGACATACTGAGCTGGTAACGTTTCCAGATGTATCCTAAGGGGAAGGGGTGGGGGACAGGAGACAATAATAAAGTAAGGCGTAAAAGTACAATAAAGTAACAGTTGTGAAAAAAAATGGATGCAGTGTGATAATGCAATATGTTCAATGAATAGTAAAAAATCTGGTGTGGACCCATCACCGTTACACAATGCACCCTTTGTCCTAATAAAGCCAGCATTTTCTTCACTGCAGCAAAAGCCTAAATGAATTTTTTGAAATGGTTATGTGAAGGACTATAAAACTTGTACAAGGAGTGGCGTGTGCCCTACTTTTTACTATACATTGGTTGATTGTTTAATCTGTCCATTCATTCCCATTCCTGAGTGTGCTATTTTGTTTACAAGTTACAATAACTTAACAGTTGAAAACAGACCAATATTTGATGCATGGTACTACAGTACAACCAGATAAAAATGGTAAGGTAAAATTGCCAAAAATCAATAATACCTTAAATTGGAGAGGGAAGGCAGGAAGGAAATCATAGCAAAAGTAGGCTTGAACTATCCATGCTGGAGGTTGGTGGAGGGGCAGCATTGGAGCTGGGGTCAGGAGCAGTTGCAGGAATGAGTTGTGAAACTATGAAGGAGAGACTAAAGGAAGTAGGGGAAGAATCAAGGTAGATGGACGGGGAAGAGAAGACCAAGAGCGTAAGAAAATGACAGGAGACAGCAGCTTGGCCAGTAGTACGTTTCGTAGGGAGAAGGGAAAAGGAATGGGTGTCAGTGTTGTGCACAGTGCATGCAGAGGTAGAGGGGAGTGAGAAGAAGAGGTAAGGTAGGGAGGAAGGGAGCCAAGCCAGAATGTGGATTTGAAAGAGGCACAGTAGGTGAGGAACCTGGCATCAAGGGAGGAGGAGAAGAGGTAGGACTATAGGGAGAAGTGATAAGAATGAGGGGGATACTCCTGGGCAAAACATCCAAAAGAGTAAAAGAGAGGTCGTGTCTGGCAAGGGTGGACTTGGAAGTGACACTGTAAATGATGTTACCATAATCGAAAATGGGGTGATTCTTCTTTGAGAAGATATCACTGTGGGCAAGAGTTGGATACTCATTTTATTTCTGTAGAGTGCAATTAGCTTGGGGTAGAACTTATGGTGGATGGCATCTACATGACCGAGAAGTCAAGATGGCAGTCCAGCTAGACTCCAAGGTACTTAAAAGAGGATGATTTATCACTTACTGTCCCCTTAAGAGCAAGGAAGAAGGGGAAAGGGGTGAGCCTGGAAAGCCTCTGCCTGGAGCCAAAGGTCATGGAGACAGTTTTCTTGGCATTGAGGGACAGATGGTTGGTCTGGAACTGTTACTGGATGTTGTTAAAGTCCAGTTGGGCTGGACAGTGAGGTCAGTGACTGAGGAGCTGGAGGCAAAGAGCACCGTATCATCCTGGTACATGTCGATGGATGCAGAGAAACAGGCAGCAGGGAGGTCACTCAGTACAATGAAGAAAGGAAATGGGCCAAGGATGGACTCTTGGGGCATGCCTGAGCAGATGGGGGGTGTTGTTGATTCACACAGTTTGAGATCTTCCCTCAAGCTAGCAGTACAATCAACTGACTGAGGAGGCAGAGAGACCCACTTCCTTAAGCTTGTCCAGAAGAAAGGGGTGGGCAACAGTGCTGAAGTCTTTAAGCCAACAATCATAGTTGAAGTCAACAATCATGGTGGAAGTGATCTTGCCTTGGTCCATACCAGAAAGGATGGAGTCAGTGAGCTGACAGAGGGATGTGGATGTGGATTGGGACCGCCTGAAGCCAGACTAGAAGGGAGTGAAGAAGGAGGAGGGGTCAAGGAAAGGGGAGAGCTTGGAGAGTACAAAGCATTTCTGGAGTTTAACCAGGGTGAAAAGGGAAGAACACTGTATGGTAGTTACCAAGAAAGGCAGGATCATCACCTTTAGGGAGGGAGAAGACAGCTGCCTATTTCCAAGTGTCAGGAACAGTAGTGAAGGAGAAGAAAAGATTGAGGAGGTTGGGTAATTGGGATGTTGATAGCATGAGCAGAGAGATAAAGAACCTTGGGATGAAAACCACTGGGGCTTGTACTTTTGTGGGAGCTAAGAGCTAGAAGAGCCCTGAGGAAGGCAGCAGGAGTGATAGGAGAAAGGGAGAAAGAGTGCATGGGAGGAGGCAGTGAGAGGATAGAGGGAGAGAGGAGGGATTAAGTACAGAAGAGGTAGTAGGAGTTTCAGGAAGAGGCAACAGCAGCAGGGTCATAGATGGGGCATTATCTACCTTGAGGATGTGCGTGGATACTACTATGCAGTGTCTGAATCAATTAAATAGGGTACTGGCACCTTAAATCAGCACTTTAAATTGAAATCCTGTACTGCCTAGTGCCACACCCCCCTGAGGAAGAACCAGTCAGGGTATGAAGCGCTGGGGTACTGTGTGTGTTGGCTGTGGCTTTGTTCATTGGATGTGACCTAAAATAAATTGCTTTTTATACACCTGCACTTATTGCATATATTGCATTTATTAATTTAACTGACTTTTCTGGCTGCCTTTCTTTTTGCAATGGGCGCTTACTATATTTTTTGTACTGTTCCTGATATTTTGTATGATAGCTGCTCCTCACCCAGTTTGCAGCGCTAGATCATTTCAACATCTTGAGAATGGGAGACTAGGTCACTGGGGAGAAAAGGGATGGATAGCCCTCCACAACTTGGAGGGGTGATTCAGATTGTTTTGGAGTATGGAGTGCAAAATATTTGGATTTAGCAAGTCTGGTGGCTGGTAGTCTGTGTAGTGAGTGGGTATAAGTTTATCTGACAAACTCCTTGCCCTGCTATATGATATTATTGGCAATTTTCAAATCACTGGTCCTAATATTGGGTCTGTATGCATTATTTTCCAGTTTGAACACATAATCCTTGCTACTTACCCTGATAACCTGTTGTGTTACAAAGACTACTTTCTGCTCCTTTTTATCCTTCTTTGGTTTTGGGGTGAGGAGCTTTTCTCTGTCAGTCAGCTCTGCTTTTTTGAAGGCCTCTAATAATTAAGGTCCCTATTAGAACACAGAAACATAGAAAATGTTAGTAGAAAAAGACCATTGAGCTATCTAAGCTTCCTTGGTTTGCATTATTCTACCCCAGGACCTAATGTCTAGTTAGGGTTATTGTCCTCACCTCCCCTTCTCACCCCGTCATACTGCTTTCCCCTGCATAACTTTTAAGCCTTCTACTCATTCACAGCAATGTTTGAAATCATTAATGTTTTTTGCACCCACCACTTCTGCTGGTAGGCTAGCCTATGACTCAACCACTTTTTCTGTAAAATAAAAGTTTCTAATATCCCACCTGAATTTCCCCCCTTCCAGCGTCCACTCATATCCCCATGTTCTTGATTCACCCATTCTGCTCAATATTTCCTTGCAGTCTACCTTGTTCATTCCTTTCAGGTACTTGATAGAAACATAGAAACATAGAATTTGACAGCAGATAAGGACTGTTTGGCCCATCTAGTCTGCCCATTTCCCTACCTGATGGATAAACTGCAGATTCTAGTTAATTAACAGCTTACTTCCTCCTACCCCCCACTAGAATTGCCTTATGTCTGTCCCATGTATTCTTGAATTCTCCCACTGTTCCTGACTCCATAACCTCCTCAGGAAGGTTGTTCCATGCATCCACAACCCTCCCTGTGAAAAAATAC
The DNA here is from genome assembly GCA_016271365.2 of Neoceratodus forsteri. Taxonomy (NCBI): domain Eukaryota; kingdom Metazoa; phylum Chordata; order Ceratodontiformes; family Ceratodontidae; genus Neoceratodus; species Neoceratodus forsteri. The sequence goes on from CM057450.1 coordinate 1,650,899,939, forward strand.
TTTCTAACATTACCTCTGAGCTATCCCCCCTCTATCTTCAAATTGTGTCCCCTTGTTCTTGCACATCTCTTCTTCTGAAAGATGTTACCCTCTTGTATGTGTTATTCCCTTGAGATACTTGAAAGTTTCTATCATGTCCCCCTCTCCCTCCTTTCCTCAAGGGTATACATATTAAGCTGCTTTAGTCTTTCCTCATATCGAGGCGTAGCCAGAATTTTGTTTTGAGGGGTGTTTAAATCTGACATTTTTGAAAAGGGACAAATAAATCCTGGGGGTCTGGGGGCTACCAGGCCCCCAGAAGCTCTGGGGGGTGTACATGTTCTGTGGCGAGTTTTGGGGGTTTACTTGAAGAAAAAACACACTTTTGTTACATGTTCTCCACCCCTAATTTCATGGGAAACTTTTTTTTTCACATGGAATCAGGGTTGTAGGAGTCTCTAGCTGTCATAACAGTCTAAAGAACCTCCAATGGTTGTGGACAACTGGTTATCTAACAGTGTGATCAACTACCCATGTGGTTCTACCTGCAGTGTTAGTAATGCCACCTGGTAACAAAGCATTGTATCACTATGTACATGGATTAAGGTGAAATGTCATGCCACCAGCACCAGATAACCCTCCATAAGTCACCCATGTTTTCTGTCATGGTGTCCTAGTTGTCCCCCCCCATGTTACTAATGTGCATGCATGTGCTCCTTTTGTATATTTGTATGTCAAAAATGAGCAGTTATATGTAATCCGAGTTCTGAGAGCAAACTGTTAGGCTTATGCTGCTAGGTCTAACTTCTGAGGGTGCCCCACCCATGTCAGTCCACACTGGAAACACAGATCGAATTGTCCACTACTGGAAATGGAATTGTGAAGTATGGCTGTTTCAACTCACAAGATGGTAAACACACAAAACTGGGTAGTCCTCCAAACTGTCATGTTACACACTGCTGGTGAGGCAGGCAGCAACTCTTATTTTTCCTCAGAGCACAAAGGCATTGCATTTTCACTAGACAAATTCAAACATGCCCACCACTCTGTTAAAAGATATCTAGGACATTACATATTTTCTTTCTGGGAATTTCAGATGAGGTTCCTCCCAACCTAGCCCCAGCTAGCCTTTGTCATGCCATTCAGTTGGGGTTACACATAATAACCGGACTGTCCACACTCTCTAGGGTGCTAAATGTATCCACTATAAGTTCAAGTTCAGCACATATTTGTGGTGAGGCTGGGGCTCAGACTGGTGTATTCTAGCCTTATCTTTGTGCACATACACCAAGAGACAGCAACAAAAAAATTGCTAGTCTCCCTCTCTGTACTCTCAGTTTTGTTTAACTTGCAATACAGACATCTGACTGAAGAAAACCTTGCACTTTCAAGGGTCACAGACTGGAAACCATCTCTTGACTCCTCACAGGATTGCAGATTGATAGTATTGGTAATGTTCCATCAATCTAAGGTGGTCGGCATCCAGGGTGGATTTCCGCCAGCGGCGCTCTAACCTTTGTCCTTATCGCCGCATCTCCCACAAGGAGTACTGGTCTGTGAACAGTTTCACTGGATGTCTGAGTACTGCTCTGTGTGGGACTCTAGGACCAGTTTCCAAACTGATCTGGGATCACTTGCTAACCAGCCACCAGTGTGCCACCATAGCATAGTGGTATTGGTTAGTGCTGCAATCAACTGCAAAAGCCTGCAATCAGGGCAAGAAATACATTTTCGTAGCTGACTGTCCAGCATGGCTCAGGCATAATTATACATTACTCATGCTGACTGTCCCACCAACTCTGTAGCTGTCTCATTCATTCTTGTTTAGAAATGTTACATTTCCACTTGTAGATCAGCGCTAATAAATAGTGCACTCCATGTCTGGTGCATGGTGGCATGAAAAAAAGGGCTCGATAACCGATGATGCCATAAAACAGGCTTCTAAATATTACCTGCTGGCTGGTATATGGCCCTGAAAATTATTTCACAAGTGTGTCCACAGACAAGTGCCCAAAGCTCCCTCCTGGTACACCATGACATAGAAAAATAGAAACAAAGAATTTGACAGCAGAAGGAGACCGCAAGGTCAATCTAGTCTGCCCATTTGTTTTAACCATATTTTGACACTCTACTTGCCCATTGTAATCAGGGCTCCCTTGTGTCTCTCCAATACATTCTTGAGAATACGGTGAAAGTGCCTTGCTAGGGAAACCACTAAAGTCAATGACTAACTGCTATAGTGGAACACTAGAGCCAAAGGAGGTAATTTTTTCCACCCTTCACCACTAGTCTTAAATTCTATACCAGGAGCTGCTGTCACGTAGAAGGCAGCTAAAGCCAAGCCCAGAGTGAGGACATTCCCAACTAAGGGCCAGGTGAGAAGGATCCTGCCCCAAGTTGGACGTGCTCAAGATGCAGACTAAATGCAGAGTGAGACCATCGGCTGCAAGAACCCTGTGCCAGAATAGAATGGCTGGCATGTCCCAGAAATTGATTGAGAGCTGAAAGGCTGGTGAGCTGAATGAGCATGGCATGCAGTGATTGTAATGAGCATTGAGTGCTGTGATCTTGCAAGGTCAAATGCAGAATTGAGTGTAGCAGAATCCCAGAGGCTGAAGCCGAGGGGATGGCAGTAGGCATGACGCAATGGTTTGCGTAAGCAAGAAGCAATGGTTACCTGATGCTGGTGGCATGACAGTCTACCATAATCCATGTACATAGTGGTACAATGCCTTGTTACCCCCGTTCAAGTGTAGCCTGTCACCTGCATATTGATCATTACTGTTTCGGGTTCTGCCCCACCAACCCATACCCCAAGGATCAACACTATTCTCCTGCCACCCTCCTCTGACCTACTACCGTCCCTTGTGCATTCCCCCTTTCCCTCTCCTGCCCCTTCTTGAGATCCTTCATTCCCTCCTCCTCCTCCCCCAATACTGCAATACTGTGCATTAACTCCTTCCTCCTGATTGGAGCCATCTCTTGAGTGCCAGGCCTCCTGTTCATTTTGCCCCCACACACCCTCCCCATCCCCTCCCTCAATTTGATGTTCCTCCCATGTGGTGTCCTCATGTCACTTCCCATCCCCTCCATCAATTCGATGTTCCTCCCCTGCGGTGTCCTCATATCACTCCCTGAGTTAGACCCTCCTCCCCAGCTCCACCCTCCATCCTCTCCAACTCTCTACAAGGCCACAATACCTCCTCCTCCTTCGTTTTTCTCAGCCTGTGACAGATTGGACACACCCCAGTCTCCACAATATGTTTATCCAAACTGCTGGCCCACATCCGTAACAGCCCAGTATCCTTCCCATGACCCCCTATAGCCCAGATCACTGGTACTCAGCAACATAAGAACCTAGGTATGACTGTTACTGCTTCCAACAATACAGAGAAAGAGATGGAAACTAGAGAACTGCTGGATGGGCAAATATTCAAAACCAGCACATTCTGCCACAGAGAGGTCTGATTCCCTCTGACCTCGAGACTGAAGCTCAAGAGGTCCATGGGACTCAGATCCCCAAGGTGGCAAAACACACTGGTTATGCATAGAGTTTCTCATCCTGTATTTTTGATAGTGTATAGTACTGTGTGAAATATGTGTATTGCGAGTTCTTTTGCTTTCAAAATGAAACTGATTCATGCAGTCTCTAGAGGATCTAGGATGTTGTTGTACCACAGTAGGGTAGAATCACATTCCATGACCTTGGAACTGTAGTGGAACAGCATTTCGAAAGGAATGTAATTCTGTACAGAACAACACTCTACTATACACCATAAGATATTGTACAATGGGCACAAAAAAAAACACACCAAATCCTGCATTTTGATTGGCTGGCTGGCACCTTTTCAGTGTTGTAAATCCTCCAGTGTACCCTCTGGAAAAGGTGCCAGCTGCCAGTCAGCCGTAGCATGAACCCTCGCAAAAATCACTACAACTGCTATAAATCAAACAGTGGCAAACACAGTACGATGCTGAGCTCAATTCCATAACCGGTCACAGTACAAACAGTTCCCACTCTTAACCCTCTAAAAAATTCAAACTGTATTTTTTTGAAACAGCTCCTCAGTAGCCATTCGCAACAGCCTTACCTGCTGTCCGTCACATTTGAATACCGGCTGCACTCCGTCACAAAAATACACCAGTCAACCTTCCGCAGTTCTCAAACGGTAAGCCTTCAAACTTTCACACACCGGCACCCTGCCATTTCCAATAAATTCTCTCTGGATCGTACAGTGAACCAGAAGCATGAGGTCATACACTGCAGCCCTTTACAGTTCACAGCATGCGAAGTTTGTGAACAAACATAAAAACACAACACTAACTGTAAATCCTGCCTGTCACATTTTTAAAAAAGAAACATATCTCAGTTCTGAAACAGAACACAGTGCGATTAAAAAAACTGAAGCCTCACGGGATATCTCTACCTAGCAAAAAAGAACTATTTTTTTGGTGGAGCAATAAAATGAACAAAAAATAATTCAAAAGGAAAACAAAAAGTGATTCTATATTTTTTTTCAAACAAAAAACGGGCCCATTAGTAACAGCAATATACCCATAGGAGTAGAGATTGGTGGATTTACCACTTCATGCCTGCGTGACCGAACCACACCAGCCGTGGTAATCCACCAGTATACCCACTCTCTGGAGGGGTATATTGCTTAAACAGTATATGAGAAGACAGTTCAGAGGTCAGAAATGTTGTTGTACTATTGCTTTGACATCACATCGATACTACAACATTTCTGACATTTGAAATGGCTCTGTCAGAAACCTAGCACGTGCTTGTCCCTTGTAACTCAGTCATTCCCCCAAGAACAACTGCAGGAAGCATCTCTCCATAAAAAAAAAAAAAAAAAAAAACATCATCACCCGGTCCCAGGGAAGATGACAGGACAGGGCCAATTAAGATAACTACCTAGAGAGTAAGGGAGGGTACTGGTGGAGGAATGGAACAAGCCAACTGTATAAAACCAGAACCACCTACTGGGCAAATGACAGAGCAATACTATCTTATCAGAATGTATACCTATGCAGTAAAAAATGACAAAAAATCATTGTAAACATATTTCTACACTTTTTTTTTACTTTATTGTACACACAAGCCATTGTGTAATCATCATTTGGTCTCACAACAGTTTTCTGACAGCTCCTCTGGTACTTGCACCCCTCCCCTGCCAGTGACACTCAGGCAGTTCCTTACCTGGCTACAGTTCACCTCCAGGCTCTGGTCCAGACTCTGAAGACTTCAGATGGGGGGGGGGGACAACTGTCTGAGAGGGACTGACATGTAACTGTTCAGGCAGGAACAGACTGCAGCAGGCCAGGTGGCTGGCTCATTGGGGGGACGACTGTCTGAGAGGGACTGACATGTAACCGTTCAGGCAGAACAGACTGCAGCAGGCCAGGCGGCTGGCTCACTGGATGAGGGGGATGACTGTCTGAGAGGGACTGACATGTAACCGTTCAGGCAGGAACAGACTGCAGCAGGCCAGGCAGCTGGCTCACTGGATGAGGGGGGGGGATGACTGTCTGAGAGGGACTGACATGTAACCGTTCAGGCAGGAACAGACTGCAGCAGGCCAGGTGGCTGGCTCACTGGAGATGGGGGGACGACTGTCCGAGAGGGACTGACATGTAACCGTTCAGGCAGGAACAGACTGCAGCAGGCCAGGTGGCTGGCTCACTGGATGGGGGACGACTGTCCGAGAGGGACTGACATGTAACTGTTCAGGCAGGAACAGACTGCAGCAGGCCAAGCGGCTGGCTCACTGGATGGGGGGGGAATGACTGTCCGAGAGGGACTGACATGTAACTGTTCAGGCAGAAACAGACTGCAGCAGGCCAGGTGGCTGGCTCACTGGAGATGGGGGGGACGACTGTCCGAGAGGGACTGACATGTAACCATTCAGGCAGGAACAGACTGCAGCAGGCCAGGCGGCTGGCTCACTGGATGGGGGGGGGACGACTGTCTTAGAGGGACTGACATGTAACCGTTCAGGCAGGAACAGACTGCAGCAGGCCAGGTGGCTGGCTCACTGGATGGGGGGGGGACAACTGTCCGAGAGGGACTGACATGTAACTGTTCAGGCAGGAACAGACTGCAGCAGGCCAGGTGGCTGGCTCACTGGATGGATGATCTCTCTTCCTCTCCTCGCTCCTGTCAGCGACAGGCCTGGGCCCTGTGGCTTCTACTCGCGATCGCGACTCCTGGCTCTGACTACACACACCCGTGATAACACAGTAACTGTCAGGGTAAAAAAAGGCTAGAGAGGCGCCTGCCCTCAGCTCCACAAAACACATACAGCCACTGATGATGACAAGTGGCAGCTGCAGCACAGTCCCACAGATACGACTCCTGTTTCACACATGGTACTTGTATTTGCTGGCTGACTCGCTCATTCTCTGTATCTGAGGAAAATAGCAGCACGTGAGTTGGTGCGCCAAGCCGGCAAATACATGCTGTGTGGCTTAATTGGCTGTCTGTTGAGAGGCGGAAGCAAGGAGGAGGACCACGAGTCGCGCACCAATAAAGAGCCAGCCCCCCCCCATAGACTAAGTTCCATACTTGACTTGTACCTTGGCTTCTGACACTGACAGCACAGCAGAAACAGGCGCTGAAGCGCAAATTTAAAGGGACCGCGCGCTCTGTACAGTAAATTTTTATTACAGTTTTTGAGGTAATTTCAGGGGGTGTTTGAACACCCTAAACACCCCCCCTGCCTATGCCCCTGCTCGTATGTCTTCTGGTGCAGACCCTGCACCATTTTGGTTGCCCTCCTCTGAACAGCCTGCACTCTGTCTATGTCTTTGCGGAGATGGGGTCTCTAGAATTGCATGCAGTACTCTAGATGACAGTCTCTATCATATCACCCCCACCCTCCTAGTCTCTGGTGAGTATGTGTTTAGGGCCTTAAGATAATCCTTGTAGAATCTGTCCTTCTGGCCCTGAGTAATTTCTGTTACCCTACACTACACCGTCTGTAGCCTGTCTTTGTCATTTCTTAGGTGGGCTAGATTGTTTTAGGAAGTCGCTTATTTCTCCCAGGCCCCTTTCCTCAGTGGTAGTGCTCAACATAACCCCTCCCATGTAATATTCCATCCTTAAGTTCTTGTTCCCTATGTGCATCACTGCACTTCTTGGCATTGAATTTCAACTGCTAAACTTTGGACCACCTCTGTAATCTTTGCAGGTCCCTCTGTAGCTCACTAACCCCTTCCTCACTGTCAATCCTGCCACAGAGCTTAGTGTCATCTGGGAAGAGACACATCTTGCCTTGTATTCCTTCACTTATGTCACTGATGAACATATTGAAAAGAACTAGCCCCAGGAACGAACCCTGTTGCCCCACACTTGTGACCTCCCTCTCATCTGAACTGACCCCATTTACCACCACCCTTTTCTGTCTACCCTCGCCAGCTTCCAGCTCATCAAACTATATCCTTCACTGTTCCAAGATCCTCTCACTTCTTTAGCAACCTTCTGTGCAGCACCGAGTCGAATGCCTTGCTGAAGTTGAAGTAAAGCAAATACACTGCTTGTATCTTGTTTGCTTATCAATTTATATCCCCTTAATTGAAACCATTCCATAAAATCAATTAATTATTCTTGAAATGTGCCAGTCTCTGAACAGTTTCACCTTAGACAAAGAAATTGACTAAACAGGATATTTTCTATTATTTGATATAGGTGGGCACAAGTAGTAGAGAGCAAGCAATTTCCTGCTGTGGTTTACAAAAATACAGATTACATTTTCATCTCCCGGCTGGCTTTTAAGGCTACAGTCCAAAACGTTCATTGGATTAGAATGTTCATGACACCATTTGGAAAACTGAAACGTGTAAGCTTCAGACATAATCCAGTTTATATTTCTTATATCTTCTGGAACTCTTTCCTCCTTGTTCTTTATTACCAAGGACAGTTACATGAAAACAAGATCACTGCACTTTAGACTTGAGCTCTTCTAGCTGCTAGTCTACACCTGACATCATAATCCCTTGTTTATGAGATCATAATTATCTCCACAGCAACATACTGTGATATCATAAACAGAACTACAATGTCAGTGGTGTACAGACAGCCAAAGCAGATTAGGCACAGATCCTGTTTTAATGCAAATGTCATTATTTATAAAGAAATAAGGACGAAAATCACTGAAAAAATGAAATTTAGGCTGAACTGTGTCTAAACATTACATTTTTTCAAAGTTACCCCATTGGCATCAGGAGCTCCTAAAAGGTAAACTTTAGGCTCCAAATGTTATTGCTACATAGATGTTGATGGCATATAAGGACCTACGGCCCACTCAGTCTGTCCATGTGCACACATACTTGGTTTTTCAAGCTTCTCTAGAACTGGTTTGTCCCCTTCCCCCCACTACCAGGATTTCCCGATGCCTATCCCATGCATACTTAAATCCTGCAATCATTTCAACCCCAACTGCCTCCTCTGGCAGGCAGTTCCATTTGTCCACCACCCTCTCCATGAAGAAATTCTTTCTCACATTCCTTCCGAACTTCCCTCCCTCCAGTTTCATCCCATGACCCCCTAGTCCTGGAATCTCTTTTTCTATGGAACATTATGTTTTCTTGCACCCCGTTCCTCCCTGTGAGGTACTTATATGTCTCAGTCATATCCCCCCCCCTCCTCTCCCCAAGGGAGTGCATATTTAAATCTTTCAGCCTGTCCTCATAGGTTTTGTGATGTAATCCGTGCACCATTCTGGTTGCCCTCCACTGAACTACCTCTCCCCTGTTTATGTCCTTACGCAGGTAAGGTCTCCATAACTAGACACGGTACTCAAGATGAGGCCTCACTAATGTCTTGCATCGTGGAATTATGACCTCCCTCCTACTGCGGTGATACTCCTGTATATGCAACCCAGCATCCTGTTTGCTTTACCTGCCGCCTTGTCACATTGTTTCCCTACCTTGAGGTCATCAGAAATGATAACTCCTAGGTCACTTTCCTGCTTGGAGCATTCTATAGCCCCCTCCCCCCAGCTGATATGTTGTTCCTGGGATTCTGCACCCCATGGGCATAATTTTGCATTTCTTAGCATTAAATCTCAACTGCCACTCCCTTGACCAGTCCTCAAGCTTCTGCAGATCTCTCCTCATTCTCTCCACACCCTCTGGCGTGTCCACCCTGTTGCAGAGCTTTGTGTCATCAGCAAACAGGCAAATTCTCCCTTCTAGGTCTCCTGTGATGTCACTGATAAAGATGTTCAAGAGGACTGGACCCAGCACCAATCTCTGCAGCACTCCACTGGTCACTCTTCCCTCTGTGGAGTGACAGCCATTTACCACCACCCTCTGTGTCATGCAATACAGTCAGTTCCCCACGCACCGCACCACCGTCCTACCCACTTCCATATTCCCCAGCTTGTTTAACAGCCTTCTATGCAGCACAGTGTCAAAGGCCTTGCTGAAGTCCAGGTAGGCCACATCCACTGCCCCCCTCCATTCACCTCCTTCATCACCTAGTCAAAATATTCAATGAGGTTACTCTGGCAGGACTTCCCCCCAGTAAAACCATGTTGCATTGGGTCATGTAGACCGTTGACAACCAGGTGTTCCTCTATTCTTTCCTTCAGTAGTGTTTTCATGATCTTCCCCACTACTGAGATCAGGCTGACTGGTCTGTAGTTCCCCGCTTCCTCTCTGTTTCCACTTTTGTAAAGGGGGACAACATCAGCTGTCCTCCAGTCTTTGGGTACCTTTCCTGTTTCCAATGACCGGCTAAACAGGGTAGGCAGAGGTTCAGTCACCACCTGTCTTAGCTCCCTCAGCACCTTGGGGTGTAACCATTCTGGCCCCATAGCTTTATCGACCCTTATGCCTTCAAGTTCCTTTAGGACCCTTTCCTGTGGAAATGGGCTTGTATCCATTTCTGTGCCCTTCCTATCCTTTCTACTCCCTTCTGGCCCATTATCCATCCCCTTGTCTGTAAAGACTGAGCAGAAATATCCATTCAGTATGTCCGCGTTGCTGTTGTCACCCTCCACCCTACTGCTGTCCTCCCCTTTCAGCCTCAATCAATCAACATCTTTATTTTACCAGGCAAAACACCATTGAGACACGCTCATTTACAAGATGAACCTAGGAACAATACAGTAGCCTGATAGGCTGTAACATAAGACATATAGTAGGCATAAAATGACAGTATAAAAGCACAAGGTAGACAAGGGCAAGGCAGTACATGTGATATGCAACAGGCTAAGAAACACTAGCAAGCTATATAGATAAGTACATAGGAAAGTCAATGATTCAATACATGTATACACAGATTTAAGTGCATTAAGTGGACATTACATGCGATTACACAGCTGAAGAATGACGAGGTCTATATGACCTGTGGATAGCGTACTGGAGAATACAGATTACTAGTGAATACAATGATATGGTAATGACAAGACGGAGTAGAAGAGGAGAGAGAGAGAGAGAGAGAAGAAAGGGGAAGGGTTGATGGGGTAGGATGGACAGTACAGAAAGGTAATAGATAGGGGATGGGGGTTAGCAGTTGCTTGGAATGCTCACTATCTCTTCCTTCATCTTCCTTTTTTCACTTACATACCTGTAAAAGGTTTTGTCCCCTCTAACCACTGTTTTTGCTATGTATTCCTATGTCTACGCTTTAGCCTCCCTTACTGCCCTCCCTGTCTCCCTTTGTTTCTCCTGGTACCTCTCCCAGTCCCCTTCTGCCTGTGTTTTTTTTGTGTTGTATAAATGAGTTTTTTTGGCTTTCACTTTCTCCACTACCTCCCTGGAGTACCATAATGATCTCCTTCTCCTTTTCCCATGCTAACCTGCTTTACACAAAACTGTGTTGCTCTCATTATCTCTGTTTTGAATACAGCCCACTGTTCCTTCACCCCTAAATTCCTTATGATTCCCGTTAGTGCCTCTTCCAAGCATTTCCCCATTTTCCCAAAATCTGCCCTACTAAAGTCCAGGATTTGTGTTTTTGTTTGACTGGGTTCAGCCCCTTCAGTTATGTTAAACCACACTGACTGGTGGTCATTGTCCCCCAGGTGCTCCGCCACTGTGATCCCCATCACATTGTCTGTGTTTGTGAGCACCAGGTCCAGTAGTGTCTCGTGCCATGTGGGTTCTATGACTAGTTGTTTAAGAAAGGCTTCCAAAAGGGAGTCCAGGATAAACCTGGTCCTGGCTGCCACTGGGGGGCTCCAGTCCACATCTGGAACATTAACATCACCAACCACCACTACCACCCCCTTGTGCACCATCCTTTGGATAGCCCGCATCATCTCCCTGTCTGTCTCCTCCCCCTGAGCTGGTGGTCTGTAAATGACCCCTGTGCAGATGGCTGACACTGTTTTTTCCGTCAAGCTTAGCCCACAGTATTCCCCCCCTTCCTTGTTCCCCTTGAATCTATGTGGCCTTTATGTTGTCTTTCACATAAAGTGCCACTCCTCCCCCCTCCTGCCTGTCCTGTCCCTCCTGAATAGACTTTAGCCTGGTATGGCCATCTCCCAGTCATGGTTATTGTTACACCAGGTCTCAGTGATGGCCACAATCTCCAGGTCCAACTGTGCCATGGCTACCTCCAGGTCCTCCATCTGGTTACTAAGACTGTAGGCATTGGCACGCATGGCTCTCCAGAATGTGACTTCCCTCCCTTGTTTTGTTGCCCTAAGCCCCCCCATGTTTTCATTTTCCCCAGTCCTCCCTGTTTTCCATCCTTATGCTGTATTGTGCCCCCTATCTGTCTATCCATTGCTTGGGTACATGTGTAGAGCATGTGCTCAGGGGGGAGATAGTAAGCCTCCTGACCTTCCTGGACCCCCCCCCGGCCAGTTTAATTGCTTGCTGCAGAAGCCTTCAAACTTTTCACTCAGGACTAAGGTCCCCTTCCCGGGTGGATGCAGGCCATCTTTCTTATACAGGCTCGCATCCCTCTAGGTGGGGCCCCAGTACCCCATGAAGCCAAAACTCTCATTTCCACATCATTCCTTCAAACAGGAGTTGAATTTCTGGATGCAGAGTGACCTAGCCTCCCCCATGCCATGGACGGGTAGTACCTCCGAAAAGGAGACAGAGTGTGCTATCTGCTTTAGGCTCCCCTCCCCAACTTCCTGAAATCCTCCTGGATTCTGGCTAGCTCCACCTTACACTCTGCCAGGTCATTTGTCCCCAGGTGTACAATGACATCCAGTTCCTCCCTCCTTACTCTCGCCCTTGCGATCCTATGAATCCACTTCTCATCCCTCCATGCAGTGATACAGTGCCTCCTGGAAGGCACCTGACCTCCCTCTCTCACCTGCTAGTTGCCCCCAACTGCATTCCCCAGACTATTGAGTGCCCCACCAGGAGTAGCGTCCTCTTTATCTGGGGTCCTCTACCACCCACCCTTGGGTCTCCCTTCTGGAGAACCCGCTCATCCTCCATGGTTGCAACCTCGGGTTCCCTTGTGGGACTTGTCTGCTCCTCCAGGACAGTGAAGGAGTTCCTAAGTCAGACCAGATGGGAGATGTGCCTCTGACCCCCCCTTCCTCAACCTCCCTGAGCCCACCATAGTCCAGCCAGCCCTCTGCCTGGGTATCCATTGTGGCAGTGTCTGCAGGTTTGGTGGCCTCTGGGTGGGGGCAAAGGCTGCCAGTACTCCCGCCAACATGGCACTGCAACTGGCAACCTCTGCCCTCAGCCCAGTGAGGTGCCAGTATATGGGGCAGCACTGCAGTACCCAGAATTTCCTCCTGAAGACCGCTGCACCACACCCACTGCACCACTCTCTGCATCTCGTCCTTCTGCCTTATGTCACCTTGTACTATGTACCCCCTCCTCCTGCTTTTATCCTCTGCCCCACTGTGTGTTTTTTTGTTTTGTTTTTTCCTTCTTCTGCTCCCTTCTCTCTCTCTCCTCTACCTTTCACCCTCTGTCTCTTCTCCCCCTTACTTTCATACTGTATTATGTTTTTGTACTGTTCTGGAGCTCCCTCCTGAGTTGCTCAATTACAGTATGTTAATGAAGTTGTCCGTTGCAATTAAGTTCACCCAATCCCTCTGTGCACACAGGAAACTGATCCTTATTGGCAGCCTATAAAGGCAGAGGAGCTTGGGGTGGGAGGGATGGGGGAAGGTGGGTTGAGCCCCACCTCTGTTTGCAAGGAAACAATCAGCGCAATGCCCTGTGTGGAAACAAAACAGAATATCAAGCTCCTCAGCAGTATTTAATCAATCCTCTGCTGCTGTAAAAACAACTTTGGGGCTACTGCAGTTACCTTTCACCATCCCTGGTGCTCAACTCCACATTGCGCTCCTCCAAGCAAACGGCTCCCAATTCAAGCTACTGTCAGACCTTCGACCTCCATGGGTTGTTCACTCAGCTTTAGTCCCCACTGCTTTTTTCAAACTCTTCCCCATCCCCTCAAGCAGCACTCTGAACCCTGAGAATAGAATGAAAAACATACAAAAAACGTTATTGTTCAGCTGTCCACCTCAAGCCTCTGACCGGAACTAAACACACTGTAACCCTCTTTCAGTTTGAAAGGGTCTCCTCTGCTGATTTGAATTTGGTGTCCTTTTTCCTCAGTCCCTGTTGGCTCCCTCCTGATCTACATCACCTTCAGCAGATTACCGCTGCTCCTCCTGTGTCTGCAAGGAAACAATCAGCTCAATGCCTTGTAAGGAAAAAACAGAATATCAATCACCTCAGCAGTATTTAACCAATCCTCTGCTGCTGTAAAAACAACTTTGGGCTACTGCCATTACCTTTCACCATCCCCAGTGCTTTCCCCTTTCTGATTCAACCCCACAGAGTGCTCCTGCAAGCAAATGGCTCCCTATTTAAGCTGCCATCAGACCTCCGACCTCCGTGGATTGTCCACTCAGCTTTAGTCCCTGCTGCTTTTTTCAAACTCTGCTCCTCATCCCCTCTAGCAGCACTCTGAGCCCAGAAAATAGAATGAAAAAACACAAAAATGCACACCAACGAAGCAGTAGGCAACAGTTACTGTTCAGCAGTCCGCCTCAAGCCTTCAACTGGAACTCCTACTGTTCAGCAGTCTGCCTCAAGCCTCCAACTGGAACTCTTACTGTTCAGCAGTCCATCTCAAGCCTCCAACTGGAACTCTTACTGTTCAGCAGTCCGCCTCTTGCCTCCAACCAAAACTCTTACTGTTCAGCAGTCTGCTTCAAGCCTCCAACTGGAATTCTTACTGTTCAGCAGTCCGCCTCAAGACTCCAACTGGAGGCTTGTTCAGCCATTCTACAAACTGAGCCATAGTGCCTTCCCATATAGGTAAATATTGACTATATAATGAAACCAACAGGTGATTCTATCTCTAAAGGGGTTAGTAGCTGAAAAAATAAATTCATTCTCAGTTCATCCCAACACAGTGTTTGCATAAGGTGGTGCTAATGCTGTGCCCATTGCTGTCCAGTTATACTGATAATGATACTTGTTGTCAAATATGAAATGATTATACTTCAAGACCAACTCAAGCACCAGTAAAAGAAATTCAGAATCAAATTATAGTGTAGCAGCATTTGTTCCATTGCATGTAAACCCATTTCATGGTCGACGAATGTGTAAATTCAGTGTTGATTGTTACCCATAAGCACTCTTTTTGCCATTCAGTGTCTTTAACTTCCCCAGGATGTCCAATGTTTGTAGAGGTTCTCCACTACATAACCTATGCCAGAGACAATAGCATGCCCTGAAATTTGTTCTTTACATTTATGTACTTTTTGAAGTACAGTACATAAAATGTGGGACTCACTGGAAATGGGGTGCACAAATAGCTCATCTCATCCACATTAACCCATTTGTTGTCAAAAACTGGGTCTATGAAATTATTCAATTTGTTGTTAAAAACAATTGTAGGATTATAAAAAGGGACTGGCTGTGAGCATTTTAACAGCCTTATGTTAATCTTTGATTACTGTACATGTATAACTTACTCACTTCCTAAATATGTTTTCAAACTATTTACGAAATTTTTTTTATTATAATAGCAGTAAGGCACTCCCAGGGGAGCCTTTTGGGTTAGTAAACTGTGGTAACTGCTATATCTTGTGTCACGTTACACCCCCTAGAGGGTGATTAACAAACCATTAACATAACCTCTGATAATGTCTTCTTGCTTAATTATTATCTAATATGATATAGAAATCACAATTACTCAACTGTCTAAAACCCTCTGCAGCATACACTCCTTTACTGAGTAATACCACATTGCCCCACTTATCAGACTTTTTCACAACAAGGCAAGTCCAACATTTAACCTTATCAAGCGTGTGATTTTCTTCTGACAACAAATTCAAATAAAATGGTCTCTATGTTTCTTTAAAAATTGCTGAATCTCAGCTCTTTCAGTTCCTTCAAATACCTGTATGGCTTTGTTTTTACAAGTATTTTCTGCAAAAGTTGATTCATACCTAAATGTTGGTTTTTGAATTTTTTTCATCAGTCTCTACATCAATAAAACATTTTTTATTAAGATGTTTAGTACCTCATTATCATTACATCGGCAGTCATTTCAGACACATTAAAGATACATATTTCAACTTGAGAAGGTAAATTCAGTAGCATGACTTCCAGTGACTCAGCATCATGGTGGTAGCCTGAGTCTAGGAGCTCCAAGAGCAGACCTCTTCAATCATCAGGAATCCTCTGTCAAATCGCACAGTATTTGTTCCATTATAGTGGTCATACAGAGGAATTAAGCTTCTAAAGCCCCAAAGGCAAAAGGGAGCAGAAACACAGCAAACTCCATGAAAATGAAACAGCTGGTGTTAGATGCAGACATGGAGAGATTTGCGGCCTCCATGTCGCATGGAAGATCCCTGTCGGAGACGTTGGCAGAACTGGATTTGGAAGAGGAGCCCTTTCCAACTCAATCAGAGAAGGTGCTTCAAAAACCATTATATTCAGTGAACAAGATAGAATTTTCTCTAGCAGATCTGAGAAAAGGCTTGAAAAACATAGACAGAAAAGTCACTGAGAATACAATTAAAGTTGCAGAAATAGTGGATACACAAGAAACAAATGGCAGGGTGCTCCTGTACTTATTGCTTTGGGACTGGGATTGATGTGCCAGGATAGATGACACAGAAAACTGGAACCACAGAAACAATTTTCAAATTCTTGGGGTCCCAGAGGGAGCTGAGGAGGGCTACCCGATGGCAGTAGACTTTATTGAACACCTTTTAAAAAACACCCTGTCACTGCCTGCTGATCTACCCCTTGACATGGACATAGCCCATAGATTATTGGGGCCCTAAACCTTCGAACCCCGCTGCACGACCACAATCTTGGGTAATCCAAATGGTCTACTATCGGGCTAAGGAACAGATATGCCAGAAGCCTGGTGACATAAGGAACTAAAATATAATAATCCACTGATCTTTTTTGGCCATGACTTCTCCTCTGCCTCGCAAGCACAGAGACAGCGGTCCGAGCTATCATTAAGGAGCTTCGTGACAAGAAAGGAGTAAAGGCACAATTAAATTTTCTGGCCAAAATGAAAATATATTTGTACTCTGGGTCAAAAGTATTTGGCTCACTATTGGAAGCAGCACCCCTGCTTAAGGAATGGCAAATCTCAGTGTCGGACTTGGAGATGGAGACTCTGGAAGCTAAATTGATGCGGGGGGCTTGGGGTTCAGTGACGAGAGGTTGGAAAAGAAGTACACCGGGTTCATTGCCGAGGAGTCTTGCATCGGACATCTCCAAGCTGATTCAGAAAATTGAAGCTCATCAGAAATTGCCAGATGCTTCACCTAAGGCTGCCTCACAAACAGAGAGATGATTGTTTACAGGACTCCTTCATGTCTGTAATAGTTTCAGCATCGATGAGAAAATGGTTCTCTCCCTTCACAGCAGTCTGATAAGTTGATATATTAACAATTTTGCTGCCAAGTATATGTTTTATAAAAGGTCTAATTAATTATTCATGAGCCTAACGAGGCTCCTGATTGGTTATTGGATCAGTCATTAACATCTTAGAAACCATCGATCCAGCTGCAAGCAGTTATTTTAGATGATCTCATGCCATTCATTAATGGTTTGCCGACGGACACTTGTTTTCAGCTATATGCTGATGCTGATGCTGTATGGTATGCACGGCTCACACCACTCTGCTCGTAAACTTAATTGAGGTAAAACTAAATGGGAATAAAGAAAATTGTTATTGTGATTAGACTTATAATTGCAATAACAACCTCAAAGGCGGTCATTTCCTTGGATTAACAACCGCTGGAGGGAGGCAGCCCTCGGCTGTGCCTCAGGCCACTCATCCCCCCAACTGGCCGTTAATCTTTTGGAAATGACTGGCATCTTGATCATTATTGCTTAAGTATAATCTGGTATACAATAGGGGCTTCGTGAGCTATTAAGTTAATAAACTCAGTTTTGTTATGTCTGAAAGGTACTGGGGAGGGTGACAATCTTTTTGAAAGGGTGTAGAGTATTCCCTCATACCTTTTAATGCCATCTCAGCTTCAGATCATCCCCCTGAGGGAAGGGACTGTATTTTGAGTTGTTCAGAGGATGGAGGGCAGGGAAATCTATGCCCTGCTATAGCCAGAAGACCCCATACCATTGTACTTGCTCTCCTGCTTAACTTGGGTTTTTTTTGTTTGTTTTTAGTTTCTTTTACAAGGGAGAGGGCTTTAAACCCAGGACTGGGCAGTTCTGGAACTGGGTGGGAGGTACATTACACTAGACATGGACCTCGATCTTGAGCTCAACACTCAAAGGCAAGACAGAAAGCCTTGCTGGACATTTCAGCGTCAGTTAAAGTCCTTCACAATAAATAGCAGTTATTTTAGATGATCTCATGCCATTCATTAATGGTTTGCCGACGGACACTTGTTTTCAGCTATAACTGCTCTTGATGTGTTAAATAGGTTGAAATGGAATGAAAGGAGGACAGAAGGGGAATTACAAACTGTAGGGGGAAGCCCCAATAATCCTGGCATTATGAACTGATGAGAGGGTCGGGAAGAAGGGAGGGGGGTTTCTGCTGAAACGCTAACCGCTCAAGACGACTAGGGGGGAATTATTTTTTCTTTCCCTTCAGCTGGGGGGGAGTCCACCTCATGAGAACAATTATAGATTTCCTCATTCTTTCTTCTGTTTAGATAACTATTATAGATTTCGGGGTGCCACCATCACGGTGATCTTTTGAAGCACACTCACCTTCATTAGTGAAGGGGAATGTGATCTGTTCCCCAAATTACATCTAGAGGCAGGTGAATTTTAAACACCTGATTGGAGATACCATTCTCCATAGTATTTAGGCAATTAGTGCTAGAACCCGGGAAGCTGAAGTTAAAAGGTTAAGATTATTCAATTTATTGTGGTTTCACTCAGGTTAGTTTTTGGAACTGAGTACAAGTTTTATTGACGTTATATTGGTATACAATTACTATGTTCTTTGCAAAGTACTTTGTTGATATATTTATTATTTTGACTTGCTGTTTTTGTGAAGGTGGGGGGGTGCTGGGAACTTAGTTGCTTTAGATACTGGGTACCCTGATAGTAATCAAAAAGGGTAGTGATTGAAACCTAATATGGTTAATTTAAATATAGTTTCATACAATATAAAAGTAGCAAATTCACTGGCTAAATGAACTAAAATTCTATCAGAACTCAAAAGATTGCATTGTGATGTGGCATTTTTACAAGAAACCCACTTAACAATGTCACACCTTAAGCTGTGCAGGCTTTGGGTGAGGTTGGTAGTGGCAGCGTCACATTCACAGGGAAAAAAGGCTGGAGTGGCCATTTTACTTAAATATAATAGCCCCCTGGTAGTGGAGTCCTGGGAGGCAGGTCACATGGGCAGATATGTCTGGGTCATGAGTACCCTACAGGGGGAAACATTTTACCATAAACATTTATGTCCCTAATTTAGACACAGCCAGTTTCCTTAAGGAAATATTCCACAAGATAGCACTATCACCAGAAGGACAGATCATTATTGGGGATTTTAAAGCGTCCTTAATACTAAAGTTGACAGATCATCTGGCCAGACCATGACTAATAAAGGGGCAAACAAAAGCTTGAAAGCCCAGGTGGAAGAACTTTGACTCACAGACATTTAGTGGACACAACATCTAGGAGAGAGGGATTACACCTTCTTCTTTCAGTCCAGTAATCCTACTCATGCATAGACCTATTTTTCACCCCACTTACTTATTTGAATACTGTGCTTGATTCGAGCATACATAACATAACACTCTCAGACCATGCCCCTATTTCATAATGGTTAAAATTGCCACAGCGGGACAAGAAAACATTATGGAGGCTTAATGTATTCCTGTTGAACGATCAAAACTTCTGAGCCAAAATTACTCAAAGTCATCAATGAGCACATACTATTTACTGTAAGTGCTCGGATACCAGTCAGTCGGTGGCTGGCCATGGCAGAGTGAGGAGAGCTGTACCCAGTGGCTCGCACGGCTCACTATGGGGGGGTACGGTGTGGTAGGTTACTGCCTACCAGGGTGGGGATTGGGGGGACACTACACTATAGAAATGGGAAATGCATTTTGTTTTATTATTTCAGTGATCAAGCTGGGGGGGTGCCTACACTATGGAAAAGGGGATCGGGTTTTATTTTTTATTATTTCAGTGATCAGGCTGAGGAGGAGGGGTCCCTACACTATGGAAAATGGGATCGGATTTTTTTTTATTTGATTTCAGTGTTCAGGCAGGGGAGGGGGTTCCTAAACTATTGGAAAGTGGATCGGGTTTTGTTTTTTTATTATTTAAGTGATCAGGCCAGGGAGGGGGGTCCCTACACTATGGAAAAGGTGATCAGGGCATATATGTTTATTTCTTACAGTGATCAGGGCTGGGAGAGGGCTGGCCTGGCACATTCCACAATGTGCAGCCATGTAAATGAGCCCATAATGGGCATGAAAATGGCCCCTTTGCACTGTGCATGCCCAATGGGCTCATTTGCATGTTTGGCCTGAATATCACCCATGGGGGCTGTGGCGCATACTGGTATGCACCACGCATTTCCATATGGGTGGTCTTCAGCCCCCACCCTGGATCCACCACACCATGCATGGTGACTTCTTGCTGTGTGCCATGCATCCAATGTCTGATATTCAAACAGATTGAGTGGTCTGTTCTGATTATGCATTCTATTTGAATATCGTGCCAGAGCTGGCCGAACCAATTTTTTGGTGTGGCGCATCAATTTGCACTTCCATCCTGCCGGCTCTGAATATGGGGCCCTTCATCTATTTATTTATCTGTTTTTGTTGACCAGGAAAGAAAAGCTTTCCTCTTTTCATGCTCATTCTGGGGCAGAAAGTACTCATTGGTACTGACCAAGCTAAGCTGTTGGTGTTTTTAGTGAATTAGGGGAATTTGGCCAGGACACCTGAGAAATTCTCTTACTTTTTTCAAGAAGAGCAATCTGGTCTTTAATGTCTACCGAAACAACCACCAGAACAGCCAGAGGGGACCTCGATTTAATATCTCATCTGAAAGATTGCATCTCAGAACAGCTCAGCGTCCCCATAACACTCTGCTATTACATTGGTATGGTTGCTTATGACCAAGGAGAGAGTGACCCCTGTAGAGCAACTAGCACCATTTCCTGCACCACCTGGTGTTTTCTGAAGTTCTCCCTTCTGACTACAGAACAGGCCTAACTTTGCTTAACTGTGAAGATCTGATGGTACGTCTACAAACAAGCAAACATCTGATCCAGTTGCTTGCTCCTGTTGTGAAATCATGCTACTTTGGTTGTGACATCAAAAATGGTGACATGGAAATTATTCTGATGTCACGAGCAGAGGGTTATGACTTCAAAGCGGGAAAAGCAAAAGGGACAGATGATGTCTTGGGGAAAATAGCCAGTTTTCATGAAAATGTCATCAGTAATAAAGAA
Organism: Neoceratodus forsteri; assembly: GCA_016271365.2. Taxonomy (NCBI): domain Eukaryota; kingdom Metazoa; phylum Chordata; order Ceratodontiformes; family Ceratodontidae; genus Neoceratodus; species Neoceratodus forsteri. The sequence goes on from CM057450.1 coordinate 1,650,920,796, forward strand.
TGGAATGGTCAGGAATTCAGTTTTATTTTTAATAAGATTTTAGTCCTGCCAGGGCCTGTGGTCTACTGATTATGCACCAGACTGTGAAGTTGGAGATTCTACAATAGCTTGGAATCCCACCAGATCAACTTACTAACTGTGACCTTGATTGTTAACCTGGTATCCCACTCACATTGCACTATGGGATGAAAAACCCTGCCATGTGGTACTACTTATAGAAACATAAAAACATAGAATTTGTCAGCAGAAAAGAACTGCATGGCCCAAAAAGTCTGTCACGATGGTCCTTGCTTGGTCTATCTCCCCAAACCCTAACTGGTCTCTGGCAATCCCTCATCCCTTATCCCTGCCTGTTTACTTATTTCCCCATCCCTATCCCATGCATGCTTAAAGCCACTACATTTTAGCCTCTACCACTTCCACTGGCTGTATATTCTAGGCATCTGCCACTCTTTCAGTGAAGTAGTGCTTCTTCACATCTCTCTAAAAATCCTCCTTTCCAGCTTCATCATATGCCATCTGGTGCTGGTGCTTTTACTTATTCAAAAGAGACTCTCCTGCACCTTATTCACTCCAGTAAGGTACTTGCAGGTCTCTATCATGTCCCCTCTCACTCTCCTTTACTCCAGGGTATACATGTTGTGATCTCTCCTCTTAAGGTTTTCTTTTAAATTGAATAAACTTTATTAAGAAAAATGTTCCATTGCATACATTGCCATGCAAAGATGTACAAGAATGTGAAAAGTACTGAAGCCTTAACATGTAACAGCCCCTTCCCCAACCCGTCCCACAACCCCCCCCAGAGTCGAGGGTCGATATACTGTACAAGAGCAATGTACTGTATACTACCTAACAAACAGGTACAATCAAGTGTCTCTTATAATACTTATAATATGGCCACTATGCAAGGGTGGACAACCAGGCATCCAGAAGGCCCCAGTGCCTGACATAAGTTTGATAATGATAGCGCATAGAGGCTAGTGTACATTCTATTCTCAATGGCCCCATGCACTAATGGGTGGGACACCCAACCCTGGCCCCCATACCTGTGTGTCGGTGCCACTCCCAAGACAGCTAGCGGCACAGCCCTCCACTCACCGCCATCGCTGCTGGCCATCTGATGAATGCAGGGGCATGCAGCCAATGCGCGCCCGCATATGTCAGATGGCCATGGCGGTGAGTGAAGGGCTATGCCTCTGGCCATCTCGGAAGTGGCACTGACCAGCCAGTATGGGGGTTGGGATGTCAGTGCTGGGGGAAGGGGAACACATACCAGCAATGGGGGCACTGATGTGCCAGAAGGGGGGTCTGCAGTGTGTGTCAGCCTGTGCATACGGAACTTGGATGGACAAGCGTGATGGTGCTCCTGGGAGGGGGCCTGCGAGTGGATGCACTTTCAGGGTCAGGGTGCTGTGTCTTTGGGGGGGGGTGCCTGTGTACTGGGTATCTGGCTGGGGCATGATCCACCGGCACCAAGCACTGTGCTCTGCACTATGGGCGACCGCCAGTTCTGCCACCCAGGCGCCACCCCAGTAGCCTACTGAGCTGGGGTAGCATGGCAGCTCATCGTAAATGCATGCCTCAACCAGCAGGTCATGTCTGGGGGGGTGCTCAGTGGGTTACGGTAGGGTCCAGGCTGTCATAACCTGCGCCTTCCTCCGTACTCCTGCAGGTAGCTCTACGCACCTTGGTACATGGTGCAATGTGCTGCCAAGCCCCCAGTCCACCCCGGTGCACTGCTCTCTGCACGGCCAGGGGTCAGGGCGTGGATCATGTTGTGCACACCGATAGTGCCTGCCGCATGGGCTCCACTCCATGGGTTTTGGGCATAGCAATACCAATGCACCAGGCTTTCGTGGCACAATGGCATCGTGCATAAGGCCCAATATCTCTAACATTTCTTTGTGCCATTCCACAAAGAATGGAATGGTTTGGTCCATCCAATAAAATTTTACATACAAACATATGAACATACGAATCTGCCAGCAGATACAGGCCACATGGTCTATCAAGTCTGCTTAAATGTGCAGCTAACACCCTTACACTGCAGCTGCCCCTCCCTCCTCCCTCCCCTCACAGTGTCCCTTCCCCTCACCTTGTCCCATCCCCTTTTAAAACTGCTCACTGTCTTACAGGATACCACCTCTTCTGGCAGCATGTTCCACCTAGTCACTACCCTTTCCATGAAAAAGTGTCTCCTCATTTCTCTCCTGAATCTTCCCCCTCCAATCGCGGACCATTCCCGCTCGAGTCCCTCCCTTCCCTCAACTTAAATGTCCCCTCTATACCAGTCTTGTTTATACCCTTCATGTATTTAATGGTCTTGATCATATCATCCCATTCCATCCTCTCCTCCATGGAGTACATGTTAAATTCCATCAGCCTCCCCTTGTAGGGTCTGTCCTCCAATCCACGGATCATCTTCGTTGCTGTACACTGGACCCCCCTCCAGTAATCTAACATCCTTCTTCAAGTATGGGCGCCAATGCTGCATATAGTACTCTAGGTGAGGCCTCATCAACAACCTGTACAGATGCATGATTACCTCCCCTCTCCTGGAGTTGATTCCATTTGCAATACACCCTAGCATCTTGTTGGCTTTAGCTGCTGCCTTCCTGTACTGTACTGAGTTGTTCATTTGCCCTGTTATTATCACTCCAAGATCCTTCTCCTCCTCAGTAGTGGCTAACTGTATCCCTCCCAACTGATAACACCTCCTTGGGTTCCTTGCTCTGAAGTGTATTACTTTGCAATTTTTAGCATTGAACCCCAGCTGCCAAGTGCCCAACCAGTCCTCCAGTTTTGCCAGATCATACTGAAACCTCTGCCTCCCTCCTGTGTCATCCACCACCGCTCCGATCTTGGTGTCATCTGCAAACAGACTGATCTTGCTCTTAATGCCATGCAAGATGTCTGCTATGAAGATGCCAAACAACACCGGGCCCAATACTGAGCCCTGCGGCACCCCGCTTGTCACAGCCCTTAGAGATGAGAGTTCCCCTCCCACAACTACCCTCTGTTGTCTCCCCTGCAGCCAGTTCTCGATCCAATTCACCATCTTTGTTCCCACCCCTTGGTATTTCAACTTACTAACCAGCCTCCCGTGTGGCACCGAATCAAATGCCTTGCTGAAGTCCAGATACAGGACATACACTGCATGGCCCCTGTCCAGTTCCCTAGTCACCCAGTCATAATATTCAACCAGGTTGGTGTGGCAGGATCTGCCAGAGACAAACTCATGTTGCCTTCTGTCCTGGAGTCCATTACCTTCCAGAAAGGTTACCAACCTCTCCTTAAGGATTGTCTCCATTAACTTTCCTACAATGGATGTGAGACTTACTGGTCTATAGTTGCCTGGTTCATTCTTGGAGCCATTTTTGTGGAGGGGTACCACATGAGCTATCCTCCAGTCCTGTGGTACGCTCCATGTGTCCAGGGAGGTATTGAACAGGTCTGCCAATGGCTCTGCCAGGACCTCAGTCAATTCTTTCAGTACCCTGGGGTGTATGCTGTCTGGTCCTGGTGCCTTATCCACCCTCAGTGCCCTTAACCCTTCTAGTACCCTGCCCGCTGTGATTTACCCATCTGTCACCCCTTCCCCTGTGCACACCCTCCCCCCCCTGAGATATTGCCCGCCCTTCTCCTTAGTAAATACAGAACAGAAGTATTCATTTAGTGCTTCTGCTTGCTCTGCCCCTTTCTCTGCCCACCCCTCATCCTTCCTGATCCTTATTATTTGATCTTTGCAGATCCTTCTCTCCCTTATGTACCTGAAGAAGTCCTTTTCCCCGTCCTTGATGCCCTGTGCCAGCCTAAGCTCTCTGGAAGCCTTGGCTACCATGACTGCTCTGGTCACCTCCTCAGAATTCTTCAGGTACTCCTCTCTATTCTACCCCCCCCCCCACGGATCTCTTGAATCTTGTAAAGGCTGCCCTTTTTGCCCTCATCTTTTCCAAGACCTCCCTGCTCAACCAACTTGGTTTCTTGGCCCTAGCTTTTTTGCTTTGTGTTTTGGTACGGGAGCTAGTGGCCTCTGCTAGGCCTAGCTTGATGATTTCCTATTTCTGGTTAGCATCCATGTGTGGATGGATTATGTCCAGGTGCCATGCCACTATTCCCCCATTCTCACAAAGTCAGCCCTCCTGAAGTCCGGCACCTTGGTTCCTGTTTCTACAGCTTCCTTGCCCATGCTGAATGTGAACCACACTGAGTGGTGGTCACTCCCTGCCAGTGGATCCTCCACCTCCAGCTCTCTAACAAGCTCCCCATTAGACAGTACATGGTCCAGAGTGTTGTCCAACCTAGCTGGCTTGTTAACCATCTGTACCAGGAAGCTGTCCTGGAAGGCCTCCAGGAGGACCTGCTCCCTTGTACTCGAGGTGGCTGGGGTGCTCCAATCCACTCCTGGCAGATTGAAGTCCCCCTCAATCATGGTGTTACCCTTCCCACTGACCCTTCTGATCTGCTATGCCAGTTCCCTGTCCAAGTCCTCTGCCTGAGATGGTGGCCTGTACACCACCTCCATCCCAAGTGTCTTGTTTCTGGAATTGCATCCATAATGCCTCTGTTCTAGCCTCTTCCATGACACAACTTATCCTCTCCCTCACATACATTGCCACCCCTCACCCTTTCCCTTTGTCCCTATCCCTGCAGAATATTCTGTACCCTGTGATCACCAGGTCCCAGTCCTGGTATTGTGTGGCCTATGTTTTGGTTATAGCAGCTATGTCCACCTCCCCCTCTGACATGAGAGCCTTTAACTCAGCAGATTTGTTCCCCAGTCTCCTTGCGTTCAAGGAGACTACCCTCCAACATGTGCCCTTCCCATCCTTCCCCTTTGAACACCCTTTTTATCCACCCCAAATGAACCCTCCCTAATTCCATCCCTACTGGTATGGGGGGTTAGCTTGTTTGGCTCCCCTTTCTGGAGACCCTGTTTGACTTCTGCCTACTTGTCCCCCCCCCCCCGCCTAGTTTAAATCCACCGTGGTTGCAATGTATTCCCCCAACCTCTATTTTAATACCTCTTGTCCCTCCTTGCTCAAGTGTAACCTGTCCTTGGTGAAAAGGTTGCTGTTATCCCAAGTCCTGCCGCAGCCCTACACCAGCCCATACCCTTTGGTCTGACACCAGGTTCCTAGCCAAGGGTTAAATTCCTTTATTCTCATTTTCCTCACCACACTTGCTCTGGGTACTGGGAGTACTACTAAGAAGGCCACTGAGCTCCCTGCCTCCTCACACAACTTCCCCAGCACCACAAACCTTTCCTGTACCACCTTGACCATGTTACCTTGAAGTCATTCATTCCCAAGTGTACCATGACATGAGAGATCTCACTTCCCCTCTTTGCATACTTAAGAATTGAATACCCTGTCCTGCCCACAGTCATTCCTGGTACGCACCCAACCCATATGAGACTATGCCGCTCCCCTTTACTTCCCCTTTACTTCCCCTTCAGATCCCCTTTAGTACAGAGTTTCCCAGAACTAAGACCCCACCCTTCTTTTCATGTTTTGGCCCCAGCGTCTTCCCATTATCCTGGCCGCAATTCTGATTATTCACCACATCTTGCATATGTGACGCCTTCTGTCCCCCTTGCTTCCTCCCCAGCCATTACCCTCATCCTGACTCCTCCCCCCCGGTCTCTTATCTGGCTTATCCGCCCCTCCCCCAATGCACTGTCTGCTTCAGCACCTTCCTCCCCATCACCACCTAGCCCTTTCTTCCTTTTTCCCTCCCCTGCTCTTGTCCCCTTGCCCACCCTACTAGGTATTTCCCTCTTCCCATTTCCCACCATATCCCTGTCCCCTCCATCTGCCAAACTGCTGCCTCTGTGTTGTCAGTACCCCCCTTCCTCCTGCCGCATCCCTGAGAACCTCCCCCTCGCCATCCTCCATTGTAGCCAGCACTGAGAACCTATTGTTAGACACTCTTACTCTGCTTTGAGCTACCCTTGCCAGACTGTTACAAGACTCCCAATTGCTGCTGGCTCTGTGGCCATTTCTGCCCTCATTCCCGATCCTCTTCCAGTCCCCTTGTTCTGTACCACAGTTTTCCTTTGGATGTGGCAACCCTGGTCCAGTTATCCACCCCTACCCAAGGTCTGGGATGTCTGCCACCCTCAGTGATGAAACCTATATGCCCCAAGTCTAAATAGTTTCCCCACACTATCCCATCCCCTTCCTAAGCTCCGTCTTTAACCAACTAATCTCATCCCTAAGCTGTTCAAGCTGTCTACACACCAAGCACACTCCCACCAACCATGCCACCACTAAAAAGATAGCTGCCCTGCGGCTGTTGCAGCCTACCACTCTCCCCATATCTCTAGTTGCCATCCATCTCTCTTCTGCACCCACAGCTGATTGCCAGCTCCATCGACTCTTCCCCTACCACTTTCGAGGTATATCCATGTTATTCCACTCACACCCTCTTCCTCCCTGCTATCTATGTTCACGTCTAACTATTTTATTCCCTTTGGGTTTTTTTTTCTTCTGCCTTCTGTTCACCTTATGCACCTCCAAATCACAGGGATGACCATGGCATGTTAGTGGCTGCACCTGGCCATGCTATCCTCCAATTACAATAGCCCTCCCAAGAAATGTGGAGAAGCTTGGGGTGGGAGGGATGGGAGGTGGGTTGGGCCTACCCTGATTCTCGTGTGAATCAATCAGACCCTTCCCGAGTGCACCTCAGCCCCTCTCCTCATTGCACCAATTCCTGCCAATCCCCCACACAGAGGCCTCCTAAAATGGATTTGCAGCCTGCACAAACACATCCCCCGTTTACTCAGCTCATTACCTCCAGCTCACTAATGTGAGGCAGACCGCACCCCGTATGGACAAAAGTACACAAAATACTGGCGGGGACTACAGAGAACTGTCCCCTTTAAAACATAACACAGGTAAGTGCTCGCAAGATATGAGCACAGTACTGCAAAACTATATGTTATTAACATTCCACACACAATACAAGTTATTATCACACATCTACCAAATACTATTCCTGCTAGCTAAACTAAATGGTACAATCAATCTACACTACACTAAAAGTTATTATCCACATCAACCAAAATGATAATACTGATGGGGACTTCAGAGAACCATCCCCCTTTATCAGTATACTGGGCAAATCAAAAAATCCACTGTCAAGTTCTAGGAGTTTGAAAATGTGAGGTACTTCCTTCTATGCAGTCCACAGCACAATGATCCTCCTCAGCTGTGCTCTCCAGTCCCTCTTCATCCACTGCAACACACCTCAGATGCACTGGAAACCGGGCCTTCCAATGCCGTTTGCCCCCCATTCCCCTCTCCTGCAATAACCCCAGGGAAAAAAACAAAAACAAACAGTTGCACCCCCCCTCACTGTGGCAATTCCACTTGTTTGTAAGTACACCACACCACACACCCTAATGTCTGGCTATCCACCCCCCGGCTCTGCTCTGACTTTGTTAATCACCATAGTAATCAGAGCAAAATGATAGCACCTGGCACCCATTAAAGCTTGGATGTCCAACTCCAAGACACATCTCACTTTAGTGAAAGCCTCATCCAGACCCAAAAGGGGTTCCAGTGCCTCCTTTATCTTTTGCCAGAATAGATGGCCCTTAGGGCAATCTCAAAGGATGTGTAGAATGGTACCATCCACAACATCACATCTGGTGCACTTAGACGAGAGTAATAGCCCCCATGTATGTAATTTCCAAGGGGTATTATAGACGGCATGACTAATTTTGAATTGAGTAAATCGATATCCATCATACTTAATGTAGCGATAAATGTTTTGCCACACCATTTCTCATTGTTGCTAATTCAAGGATGCGGGCCAATATTTTGGTGGTAGGCCATATCGGTAGGACCAAGCTTGCATGAGCACCATGTAGACTGCAGAAATAGCATGTCCATTGACACTATAGATCCCCAGATCTGCTAGGATAAAGCTTGGAGTTTCCATTGGGGTTAGGGTCCCAAGCGTTTGCTGAAATAAGTGACGAATTTGAAGGCAGAAATCCTCGTAGGGCTTTTGATGCAACCCCTACACCATTGTTGTTGCCCTCCTCTGGACTGCCTCCACCCTGTCTATGTCCTTTCTGAGCTGCAGCCTCCCGGATTGGACACAATACTCCAGACAGGGTCTCACAATCAAGCAATGTTGTGGCAACACCATCTCCCTCCTCCTGCTGCTGGAGATACCTCTCCCTATGCATCCCAGCATTCCACTGACTTTATCCACTGTTTTGCCACACTGCCCTGCCACTTTGAGGTCATCAGATATGATAACTGTAAGGTGCCTTTCCTGCTTAGTAAATGTCTGTACCTCTCTCCATCCTATGCTCAGAACTTGGATTCCTATGTCCTAGGTGCATGCTTTTGCACTTCTTGGCATTAAACCCCAACTGCCATGCTTTTGACCACTCCTTGAGTTTCCCAAGGTCCCTACACATTTTCTCCCCCCCCCGAGTGTCCACCTTGTTACAGATTGTGGTGTCATCTGCAAAAAGGCATACCTTCCTTTCCAGTTATTCTACAATGTCACTTATGAAGACACTGAGGAGAACTAGTCCCAGAACTGAGTCCTGCAGCACTCTGTTGGTCACTCTTCCCTCATTAGAGTGAGTGCCATTAACCACCACCCTCTGTCACCTATCCATTAATGAGTTCCTTATCAAATTCAGCACTTTGGTTCCAACCCCTCAGCTGCTCAGTTTCTTCAGCAGTGTCCTATGCAGAACAGAGTTGAAGGCCTTGTTAATGTCCAGGTAGGCCACTTCCACTGAGCTCCCCGATCTATTTCCTTAATCATATAATCTAAGAAATAAATCAGATTCATCTGGCATGACACCCCGCCCCACGAAAGCATGCTGCCTTTGGTCTTGTAGCCCACTGGATTTAAGATACTCTATTAACCTTTCCTTTAACAAGATTTCCATTAATTTCCCCACTACTGATGTGAGACTGACTGGCCTGTAGTTGCTAGCCTCCATGCTGTTGCTGCTGTAATGGAGAGGGACCATGTCTGCTCTCCTCTGGTCCTCCAGAACCAGGCCTGTTTCCAGTGAGTTGTTGAATAAGGCCAGAGGGGCAGCTAACACCTCATTGAATTCCTTTAGTTCCCCCGAGTGTATCCCATCTGGTCCCATAGCCTTGTCAACTTTCAAAGCTGCAAGTCCATTCAGGACTCTTTCCTCTGAAAATGGACTTGAGTTGACCTCCCCTGTTTGTTCCTGCTGCTCCCTGGTGCCCTCCCCTCCACTGAAGACTGAGCAGAAGTACCTAATCTACTTTAGCTACCACTTTAGCTATCCTTTCCTCTGTTTGCAACTCTGCTCCCCTAACTGCCTTTCCAGCTTTTCTCTGTCTAACTTGGTGTATCTTCCTGTCTCCTTCCCCCTGTCTTTTCTTATAACTCCTGAATACCACCCTTTCTTCCCCTCACCACCTTGACCACTTCCCTAGAGAATCATAATGGTCTCTTTTTACTTCTACTTTTACTCTCTTTCTTCACACAGAAGATGGTTGCCTTAATTATGCCTTTCCTTATTGTTGATTACTGTGCCTCTACACCTCCCAGGCAGTCCCCTATGTGGAAGTTTCTGAGGCAATCTCACATTTCTGTAAAATCCACCCTCCTAAAGTCCAGGACCCTTATCCTCATGTGGTTTGCCTCTATTCCCATCTTAATGTTAAACCACTCTCTATCTATGGTCATCACTGGTACCTAGTGGATGGCCAACTGTGATTCCTGCAATTCTGTCCCTGTTTGTAAGCCCATGTCCAGCACTGCCCTGTCCCTAGTGTGTTCCTTCACTAGATGCCTGAGAAAAACCCCTTGTAGATTGGATGGTTTACAGAACCCTAATCAAATGGATTAGGTTGATTAGGAGCTAGCAGAGGAAGTCAAAAGGGCAGCAGTACTTAGGAATGTGGTGGTCACAGGTGATTACATTCTACTCGATGAAGACTGGAGCATCCCAAGAACTTGCAGCAGCAAAAGACAGGCACTCTTTGATGCACCCCAGGATGGCTTTCTGGTACAGGGGGTCTGGGAGTCATCAAGGGAAACAGCAACCCTGGATCTAGTGCTGACAAATAATTACTATGTCTGGGATATCAGAACAGGGAAGCCACTTGGTACTAGCTACCATCTATCAGTCCAGTTTGCCATAAAGCTTAGTAAAGAACACCCAAAATCCAACACTAAAGTCTTTGATTTCAGATGAGCTAATTTTGAAGAAATCATGGAGAAACTCTGAGGTAAGCTAAAGGGAATAGAAGGAGTGCAGGAGTGGTGGAAGGGAAATGGGCCATCATGAAGTATAGCCTACAGGAGGTCAGTGGCTTCTGCTTGAGGCCAGTGGGGAAAGGCAAACGGTACAGAAAACCAATCTGATTCACAAGGGAAGTGGAATGTATAGTGAGGGGAAAAAAAGTGAGGCTTTCAAGAGATTTCAAGAGGGTCAAATGGATGGAGACAGGAATGTATGCCATTTTAAGTTAATGGAAGCCAACTGGGTGATGCAGAAAGCTATGGTTGCATAGAACCAAGGATTGAAGAAGACGTTATGGAAAGGGACAAGGTCTTGTTTGATTACATCAGGAAAAAAGACAAATGAAGGAAAGCACTGTCAAACTGAAACAGAGGAGAGGTCAGTGGGAGACAACAAAGGGAAGACAGAAACAATGAATGATTACTTCTGTTCAGTATTTACAAAAGAACTGGAAGGGCCTCTGCCTCCAGGCAAAATCAATACCTGACTAGAAGGGTGGACAAAAATGTGTACTGGACCAATTGCCATGGACAGGGAACATGGTGGCTTAGGACACTGAAGGTAAATAAGTCTCCAGGGCCAGATGCTCTGTATCCATGCATGCCGATGGAGATGGAAGAGGTAGTAGCTGAGCCCCTAATAAACCACTTTGATTGCACCTTGGAGACAGGGAGGTACTAATGGCCTGGAGAATAGCAGATGTGGTACCACTACATAAGTAAGAATAAACCAGGGAACTTCAAGCCAGTCAGTTTGACATCAGTAGCCAGCAAACCAATGGAAACCATTATCAAGAAAATCCAGTGGAGTTCCTGGTGGAAAATGGGCTACAAGATGGTATACAGCACAGCTTTCTGGCAGGAAAATCTCATCAAACAAATTTGAAAATTTTTTTTATTTAGCAAAGAGAGCAAGAGATAAAGGACAGACAGTTAGCATACTGTACTATGATATTAGCAAGGCTTTTGACTCAATCCCACATAGAAGATTAGTAAAAAAAACTAGGGATCTGGGGTTAAGAAAAAAACTAACAAAGTGGGCAGTGGAAAATTGGCTGGGGATAGTACACAGAGGGTTGTGATTAACTGGGAATTCTCTGAACTGAAGGAAGTCACCAGTGGGGTACCACAAAGGGTCAGTGCTAGACCCAGCGCTCTTTATTCTCTTTATTGGCAACATACAGTCGCACCAGCCAGGGTGCAATGTAATGCCTTGCAACATTACTGCAAAATGCTGCAGTATGCTGCAGGGAACAGTGTAATTCAATGGCGATTAAGCTTTTCTGACATGCAGTAGTTTGTGACGTGTCATTTATTGTAAAGTATTGCACTGCATTCTAGCTGGCACTGCTGTAGGCTAAGGCATCAGATGAAAAATCTGCCTATTTGCAGATGATACCAAGCTCGGTGACAGGGATGACACTGTAGAAGGTATCTATAAGTTAAGAGAGACCCTGTATAGGCTCAAAAGATGGTAAAAAAACCTGACAGCTGGGCTTCAAAGCTAACAAGTGTAAGGTCATGCATGTGGGAAAACTCAGGGGCAACATATAGGTTGCGGAGAACAGTTACTGTGACGAAGAGGAAAGGGATCTGTGAGTTGTGATCTGCACAGCCTAGAATCATCAGCACAATGTGATAAGGTAGGAAAAGCAAATAGGATTCTTGGATGTATTGGTAGGGGTTCAGCAGCAGAAAAAGGAGGTTATATTGCCTCTATACAGGTTTCTGCTGAGATCGCACCTGGAGTACTGTTTACAATTGAACCTGCACCTATGAAAAGACATCAACAAACTGGAGACAGTGCAGAGGTGGGTGGCCAAAGTGATATAGAGGCAACAGATTAAGACATACTCATTAGAGGCCAGATGGGAAAGGGAACACATGACCGAAATGTTTAAATATATACAGGGTAATAACAAGGTAAACTCCAGAGGCTGTTCACAACCAGTGGCAATACAAATACCAAGAGGAATAATAAGAAATTGGTGGGGGGGAAGGTTCAAAAGTTACTTAAGGAAGTACTGCACACACAGCGGATGGTGGAGGGGTGGAACAAGCTGGTTGAATCATTGGTCAGTAACAGTGGACAGCTTTAAGGTGGTATAGACACACAGTGCTTGAAGTGGACAGGGGAAAGGTAGAGGTTGGTTATGATTCCCTAGGGGTGCCTGTACAATCTTACATGGCAGACTAGATACGCCGTAAGGCTACCTTCTGCCAGCAGTTTTCCATGTTTCTAACTAGCTCGTCACCTCCAAAATCAAGCCTATCAGGTTGATCCAACAAGACCCTCCAGCACAAAACCCCTGCTGATGTTCCCTATTAGCTTGAATTCAGATGCATGAGGATTCTGTTCATAATGGCCTCCATAATCTTACAACCATTGCTCTCCAGCTGGTGAAATACTAGCAAGCTACGTTGTCATTTAAAATGGCAGAAAGTAACTCCTCTCTTCCACCACCCATCTTAAGAAGTCTCCTAATTAACAGAATGACCAATCTTTCAGCACTGGCCTCTGCATTGTAGCCCTCCTGGGCATTGGTATGTAGGGAATACCCCTTCTTTAAGAGTTACTGCTCAGTGACAGCCAGAACCTTGCTCAATAACCTGAATCAGAGGAAGCGTTAGAATTGTTAACAGAGAGGAGAGTAAGCACCCAGCTTTAACCTAGAGATGTATACATTTATATCTATATCTATAACAATATAGAAAAAAAAGAGTTATATTTTCTTTTCATATTAAAAGAAGCAGTGTAATTAGCTAAGTGGAGGAAAGAGTTTTGTAGTCAGTGTTTCAGGCACTTTGAAACTTGTCTTTAAAATTTATAAAAGGTAGTGTGGGGAACGTAGCTCAGGAAATCAATCTTGGTGGCAAGTAGATTAAGAGAGCCCTGTGAATCAGGTGCATGACTGTAGGGTAGAGTAGCTAGAGGCTTAGTGCCTTTCTAACAAAAGTACCGTAAAATACTCCCTTGCCTAGCATGTCCGATTATGCTTGTGTCCCAGCACGTGACTGGAACAGTGCAGGAGTGGAGCATCTGCAAGCACCGTAGATAGTCTGCAGGAGACTCTGCAAGGGAGACACCAGACCAAGGTAGATAATAACACAGTACTGTCTATGGATTTACTGCAACAGACAGCTTAAGGTTAAGCTTAAGGTTACATAGCTACTGGTAGTGGGGTAATAATTAAGGGTAAGAGGTAGTAGCTAGAGATGCAGCAAAGTTTTAATTCACATGCGAAGTGAACGCAAAGTCACTCACTTCACGTTTGGCTAAAGTTTGCATAGTTTTGCTCTGATAACCTGAAATTCACCATTGACTTCACCTTCAAGTTCTCACTTTGACTTTACTTTGGTGCACAGGCAAAGTTGCCAGGAAACCAGCAGTTTGGTCACATGTGTGCCTCTCTGCAGGTCACATAACTACTTTCCACCACAGGAAATGATTGTTTCCACTTGAGTCAGTCTGAGTCAGGTTGTAGTATGTGGAGGACTACAGGCAGCTACTTAGAGAGCAAGTCAATTTATTTATTTAATAATTATCATAGTTTAATACTTTTTTTCTTTAAGTAAAGTAGTACCAATCTATCTTTTACTTTTTTCCTTCTGCATTTTGCTAATTGTACTACCTCTGTTTTTTTGTTTTAAACTTGTGTACTTTACTCTCTCTCTCTGGTTTTTTTTCTTTGTCAGATCTTCTCTTCTGGCTATTATGGATCATCAGGCTGGACGTTGTGGCCCAAGGACACGTGGCTGTTCATGTGTGGTAATCCTAAATAGGGTAGTTTTGGGGATGTAGGTCTACCAACAACCAAACATGGAGGTGGAGGTGCAGCAGAAACATGAACAGGAACAGCTGCAGCTGGTGCAGCAGCAACAACAGGAGCAGCAGCATGCTGGTGCCCTCCCCCCCCCGTGTTTCCATGCCCAAAGCGTGAACCATCTGCTCCACCAAAAGAAGAGGCAGAGGGCCAACTCAGTGGCATTGAGGGCTGAGGCACTGGACGCCTTACCTCAAGCCACAACAGCGACCTGTGTTCGGGAATGAGCACGGGTCATCGGGGGTTGGCGGGGAGGAGAAGGATTGAGCGTCCGTTGGACTGCTCTCCGTCTCTGGACTCGGGGGACACTAGCTGTCGACACTCCACTGGCCCCTAGCAGCTGCTGGGGGGCAGCGTGCTGACACTACAGCTAAAAAAGGGGAGGAGACAGGCAGACACTTGGTGAGAGTGTGTGCGGTAGTATGCACGCTCTCACAGCAGGTGTCATTGCACGCCCTGCCTCCTCACAAGGGGAGAAAAGTGGAAAAAAGCTCCAGCTGGATGATGTGGTCCCCGCAGTGTGCCACCTCTGAGAAGGCACATCCCTGGCATGGATCCGTTTGGAGTGGGTTGAGTCACTCCCCACCACCCTGCCATGAAGGGCAAGTTGTGGGGTGCACAAGGGAGGGGGTCTAACCTTCGGGGAGGACGCGCTGGGGGACAACTGATGGCAGAAGCTGGGAGCTCAGAAGAAATAAGACATCAAAAAAAAGGAAAGAGGCAGAGACATCAGACGTGCAAAAGCAACCTAGCCTCAAGTCCCTGGGAAGACCTCCTCTATGTAGGCATATTTTCAGTGTGACCCCAATGATCAAAGTGTGGCTAACTGCACCATATGCCACAAGGTGGTCCATAGGGGGAAGAGTGGCAGATGTATTGGCAACGGGGGGCAGTGGACACACTTAGCCATGCACCACTGAGCAGAATGGCAGGAGGTGAAAACAGCAACTGTTGCTTTAGCAGCATCAAGCAGAAAACAGAAACTGCAATTGGTAGTTGCCCCCCCTCCTGCTGTAGAAATACCACCACTAGTTGCTTTAACGGCGTCACTGCCAGTAGCAGAAGCAGCAGCAGCACCACCACCCATGGGTGTAGGCAGGTATACTCCAAGCACTCCATGGTGTGCAATTTTATTTAAGGGGGGTAGCAAATAGGCTCTGAACTGCTTCCTTTTTTCATGAAAACTAACTAAGAAAATACTGAACCTTTCTGGGCTGGTATGTGGGTGTCTTAGGGAACAAAGCATGGCATTTGTATTTACCCATGCATGGCAACAACCACTGTCATGAGATACAAAAGTTGTATTTATTGTGCCAAATGAGGCAACAAACACGGTCCTAGTGTACATTTGTATATTGTCTGGCTACACCGCGGGTGGGGCATAGCTCACCCTAGCAAGGGGGGTAGCAGTGAGTCCACTTGGTCTGCAGATCTGAAATCTCTGGCTACACCCCCGCCACCACCAGTAGTAGCAGCAGCAGCACCACCACCTACAGCAGGCAATGATCAGGAGGGGTCAATGAGCCGGGAAATTGTCGAGCTGCGACACATGGTCATGGAGCTCCAGCAGACTGTTGCTCAGGTCCATGACAATCAGGACCATGAGACTGCCATTTTGACTGTGATCCGGGACCGTCTTTGTGGTGGTAATAGAGGTGCCACTGACTAAATATATTGCAGTGTTCGAACTTCGTACTCTGTTCTGTACCCCTCTATCATCTTTCCTTTCATCTTGTCTTTCTTTAACACCTATGGCCTTTTTAAAAAAAAATTATATATATATATATATATATATATATATATATATATATATACACACACATATATGTGTATATAAAAATGATTACACAAAAAAATCTGTGCTATCCTTCCTTGATGCTTTCTCATCATATCTGTTTCATCCTGCTGTATGCTCCTTTTCCTACTTTCCTTCTATCCACAAATGTCAAGTATTGGTCCCATTACAGAAAGGCTTACATGCTGCTCATACTGCTGCTGCTGTGCTGATGCACTGATGTGCAAGTAAGAAGAGAATTCCAAAAGAATAAAACATGAACTTCTTTTCTGAGAATTAAAACATAAGTGTTTTCGTATTGATGTCTCCTCCTGCTAGCCACAAGTGCCAAGTAGTGGCCCCATTACAGAAATGCTTACATGCTGCCAAGTAAAGCTGCTGCTGCTGCACTGGTGTGCAAGTAAGAAGATAATTCCAGAAGATTCAAATATCAACATCTTTCCTACTGCTGTTGAAATGTCAAAAAGAACTAGCTGCGACATACATTTGAGTCTCTCCTGTTAATAAAGTCTTGACATCACATGCACTCCTACGAAGTGAAAAGAAATACAAGTTGACGTGCTGCTTTTACTTGGTGATCTCGGTGCAGCTGCTGCGGCTCCTGATGATTTTGATATTGTGGAGTGAGAACATGCTGTGCTGATGCTCTTTGCTGCTGTGGTCTCGGTGACTGTGAGATGGTATATGTTGGAGCTGTACTCTTACACACAGACTAACAGTTGTAAGTACTTTTTGCCAGTGTAATATAGTTATGTTGGATTTACAAGTAAGTGTTCAATCATTCTGTGCAGATCTCAATTAAGTTGTGTCCTTTTTCTTTTAGGGCCTCATCATTTGTGGATTCGTGGAGATTTGTTCGAATGATACTTCACATTAGGATTGCATATTGCAATGTTAAGGTAAGTAGTTTTGCTATTTTATTTTTTTTATGGGCTTCTTGTCATGGTCATGGCTGGCCGGGCCTGGTACAATATAAGGTAAGTACATTTTTTATCTTCTTTTTGCTGGCTTTGGGGCTTGGGGTGGGGCTTTAATTGAAACTCGGCCAGATTCGAAAGTTAATGTTTTCTGTTCCTCTTGCTATCATTTCAGGTACTTGTCAGAAAACTTCCCAGCAGAAATCCCTGTACTTGCAGCAACTACTACCTTTCCCTTCTTTTGTGGTTAATAAGTTTTATTGATTTGACTTATTAAGACGATACAAACATTAAAAAGTCGGATACATTGCAAAGATCTTACAGACTGTTACATATGTCTGTAGAAGCAGAGAACGGAACATGCTGGCCAAATAGTAATGAACTGAATATACTAGCCAGGTAAGTAGTAGGATAATATTCAGTGCCTGGATGTACAACACCTATCCAGCTGGAGATTAACTTTGAAAGTATTAGCAGTTGGTGCATTGCATTATGGCTAACTCATACAAACATATCTTACCTGGCCCCATCCTGCTAGTTTCTGCAGTATTTGACAAGGCATCAGAAATTATGAGAGGTCCAGGGCCGCTGTCCTCTACTTCACACCTACAAAATACAAGAGATCACACACACAAAGCAAACAGGTCTTCATTGTCAGAGAAGATATATCCTTTACTGATATTATACCATGTCATCCATAGAGCAGGGTCCCCTATAACTCAGTAACAATCTCATCAGCACTTGCCTCTAAATACACCATGAGAGGAGACCATTATAGTAGCACGGTTGTGCCTATTATGCCGATTCCCTCTGTAGGTTTCAAAAACAGAAGGAAGGGAGTCCAGAGGGCAGTATATTTAAAGAGGGTATTGGTCACAGTATGTGATATTCTGACCCAGTTGGCAACTTGAGCCATGGAGGTAAGTACCTCCCCCAAGGAGGGGATTATCTGGGACCGCCATTTACACAGTAGGAGTCTTTTAACCTGCATACCGAGTGACAGAAGTAGTTTCAACTCGGAAAGACGAAGGTGAGGGGCCGGGGTCCGGAGTCCTAATAACAGCAACTCAGGGGACTGAGGCAGACTTCCTAAGTATTTTGGACCCCATCTCACAGGTAGCCTGCCATAGGAGCTGGATCAGCCTGCAGGACCAAAGTATATGGAACAGGTCACCTGGGAGTTCCTGACACCTCCAACACAGGTCAGACTGAGTCAGCTTTGCCTTGGCGAGGACTACAGGAGTCCTATACCAGGAGTGAATTATCTTGTTCTGTATTAATTGACTACTGGTGTCAGGATATGGCCCGTGAGTTAGTTTTAGACAAGACTTCCACTCCAGGTTCGTAATAGAGGCATGCAGTGCTTTCTCCCATTTGTGCTTGGATTCCTCTGCTTGAGACGGGATAGTACTCCTAATAGCCGCATATACCTGGTTTGACTGTCCTCTTTCTAGGGCCAGCCATGACTCTACCTGGGAGATTTGTTGCTCTTGGTGCTGCTTATGCCTGTACATAAGGATGGCGCTTCTTATTTGAAGGAATCACCAGAAGTCTTTGGGAGTGATCCCATAAGTGCTCCGCAGGCCCTCAAAGGAATTAAGGGTATCTGTACCAGGAATGAGCATATCTTGAAGCAATAAGGTACCACCACGTTCCCATGAGGGTCATGCAATTGGTTGTTTATTGATGATAATCTCATTATTGCCCCATAGTGGGGTAAGGCTTAGGGGAGATGGGGAGGCACCCAACGTCTTATGCACCTTGGCCCAATATTCCAGAGAGGGATCTATAGTAGGATGAGAGCGAGTGCCTTAGGGGGGATGGTTAAATAACAATAGTACCAAGTGAGTACACTGACATACCTCTCTCTCCATATTCAGCCAATGGGGAGTGTTGTGTTCAGGGAAAAGGAACCATTTTAACGTCTGAGCCAGCTGAAAGGCCCATTTATACCCCTCTAACCACGGAAGACCCCAGCCCCCTTCTGACCAATGAGCTCTGAGCTTATTTCTACTGTACCTAGGTTTCTTACCCTCCCACAAAAAGGATCCCAGCAGGGAGTCTAATTTAGTAAACCAATAACGAGGTATTTTCAAAGGGATGTGGGAGAGAAGATACATAATTTTTGATGCAGTGACCATTTTAATTGTGGATATTTTACCTACAAGCGACAGTTGAAGAGATTTCCATCTGTCCGGTTCTGTATGAATGGATGCAAAAAGTGGTTTCATATTCAGGTCCCAGATTTTATGCAGATTAGGAGAGATAGTAATGCCCAAGTAGGTAATCCCCTCCGGGGCCCATCGGAGCCCATGCTGAGTAACCATCTGAGAGGTACACTTAGAGTTTAAAGGTAGGACCTCCGTCTTGGCCTGGTTAATCTTGAGCCCTGAAAATGTAGAGAAATCTGACAAGGTGGACAGTAGGGGAGGCAGGGAGGTGACGATATTGGCTATAGGGAGCAACAGATCATCCGCATACATAAGAGTAGGGTATGCCCTTGTTCCCACCTGGACCCCGGAAATTAGAGGATTTTGCCAAATAGCAGCCGCCAGGGGTTCTACTGCCAATACAAAAAGTAGTGGGGAGAGTGGGCAGCCCTGACGGGTACCCCTACCCAGTATAAATGGGGGAGACAGCATCGTATTGTTGAGTATCCGTGCAGCTAGGGATGAATATAATTGCCCCAATCCAGGACTGAAACCCCACCCCCAAGCCCATAGTGCAAAGTATTTGTTGGACATAGTCCCACTCCAGGGAATCAAAGGCCTTTTCGAAATCTATTGCAATGGCAGCAGCAGGGAAAGACAATGTTTGGGCCTTATGGATTAAATTTACCAATGATCTAATATGGTCCGTGCTAAAGCAGCCCTTAACAAAGCCTACTTGGGATGGGTGGATCAAACTGGGAAGGAGAGGATTAAGTCTATTAGCTAGTATCTTAGCTAGCACCTTGCTATCAGCATTCAATAATGAAATAGGGCAGTAGCTGGACGCTTTAAGAGGGTCTTTAACTTTTTTTGGTAGGATAGTAATAGTTGCCTCCCTAAGGGGTGAAGGGAGAGACCCTGTTTGCAATGACTCAGTAAATACTTGTTGCAATGCCATAGAGATTATGGGATGCAACAGCTGCCACTCTTCAATAGGGAAACCGTCCCCTCCTGGGGCCTTTCCCTTTTTAAGGGAGAGGATGGTGTCTGCCACCTCCTGGGTTGAGATCGGGGCATTAGCCTGGGCTTCCGAGATTTTGGGGAGATGTAGGGACTCCAGAAATGGGCAGACCCCTGGGGGTTTGGGGCCCTGGAGGATTTATATAATGAGGAGTAAAAATCCATCATTACTTAATTAATACCTTGCACCGAGGTCTGGGTCCTACCCCCTGCATCTTCTAAAGCCGCTATATGCCTTTTGGCTTGCTACTTTTTGAGACGGTATGCCAGCAGCTTACCCCCCTTTTCTCCCCCTTCCCAATATTTATGCTTGAGTCTAATGATCAAAATCTCTGCCTTTCTAGAGACCAGCTCGTTCACTTGCATCTTCAGAGAGGTGACCTTGTGACCTGCCTCTGACCTAAGGGGAAGGGACAGAAGGGCCTTAAAAACAGCTCCACTTCTAGGAGTTGTCATTTCAAGCCCCTCAAATGTTGTTCCCTCCTCTTTCGGCGCTGGCTTGCATACCCTATTATCACCCCTCTTAGAGTAGCTTTGAATGCCTCCCATGTGGTACCCGCAGAGGAATCTGCTATGAGGTTATGCCAAAAAAATTCCATTGCTTCCTTTTGAAGCCAAGGGGGAAGTCGGGGTCACAAAGTAGCAATGGGTCCAGCCTCCATGCCGGAGACTTAGGGAGAGGGGGCTCCCATGTGAAGGCAAGATGCACAGGGGCATGATCTGGAATAACTAAGGGATGAATAAGGGTATTAACAGTGTTACTAGTAATAGTAGGAGAGGTGAGCCAGAGGTCTGTTCTACTAAGAGAACTATGTACTGGGGAATGAAAGGTGTAGCCCCGACGGGAGGGGTGAAATATTCTCCAGATGTCCGCAAGGGCCAAATCTTGTTGTAATTGAGCCATTGCCATTACAGCTCTGGAGTGGGGCTCAGTATTGGAAGAGGATCTATCCAGGAAAGGGTCCAGAGTAAGATTATAATCGGCCCCTAATAAAATGGAGTCTTCTGGAGCTATGAATCCCAGCACCTGGGCCAACTTGTGAAAGAAGGAGGGTGAGTCCTCATTCGGAGCGTATACATTACCTAGGATCAGAGGGCCCTCCCCAGTATCCATGAGTACCACCACCCATCTACCCTCAGGGTCTCTCACTTGTCTCTGCAATTTCCATTGTAGTTGCTTGTGAAGCAGAATCGCCACCCCTATCTTTCTAGAGGAGGCTGAGGCATGAATGACCTGACCTCCCCACTCCCTCTTCAGTCTCTCAGGATCCTCCCTGGTAAGTCTGGTCTCCTGCAGGAAGGCGACCCTCACTCCCAGTCTTTTAAGGTGGCCCAAAACTTGCTTCCTCTTGTTTGGGGTGTTAAGCCCTCTGACGTTCCATGTCAGACAAGTGATATCACCTGTTAGTAATAGGGAGCAAATATTTAATTAAGAGATATATCAAGAACAACCAGCAGATAGGGGGCGAGGGCAGCCCAACCAGAACAAGCAAATTTCTACAGAGAGCCACCAGATATGGAGAGAGTGGGTAAAGCCCATATAACCTGCCCCTACCAGAAGACCTTATACTAACAAATAATGAAACATCTGTGTGTGTCTCTTGTGAAACAAACATACACAAACACATTAACAAGCTATATACATTGTGCACAGTGTACCATGCAATTTGGGGATATAGAGGCGTCTCTTCAGCCGCAGAGCCCTACTGTAGGCCAGCCCCTATTCCCAGGGCATTATCAAGAGGTATCCATCCTTCCTTAGCACTATGGTGAGTGCAGAGGGGGAGGTTCCCCGCCCGAGAGAATCGAGCAACCCAATAAGAAGGTTGGACCACGTGGCTCATTGCAGCCCCAGAGGGTTGAGAGAGCTGCTCCAGCGGTGTAGCTCAGAAGCTGGGGTAGTTAAAGTGGGACTACACAATGCTTCTAATAAGGTGGGGGTTTGCAGGAAAGAAAGTGGGGAGAACTGCCCACTATTTCAGCAAGCCTAGGGTTATTGCTGATGGGTGCCAACGTGTTCTCACAACAAAAATCTTGGTGAGGTCAGGCTCGTCACACCTATGAAGAGTGTACTGTAAGCCACCCAATGCGGGGGCTGGGAGATCTCCCCTTGATAGAAAATAATAATAAAAAAAAAACATACTAGAGGGACACAGGCCTTTGCCATTCACCACTTAGGGCCTCACGTAAAACACATCCTGGCTACCCATTCAGCACAACAGTTTACGCGTGCCAACAAATACTTTCATATTATATGACACAGCTTTCCAGCAGACCTCAACCCCGACACACACACAAGTAAGCGAGGTAGAACCCACAAAAGTTCTGCTGTTTAATCAGGTGGTACAAAAAAGGCCTTCTTTGCCATCTAGATGTGTCTGGACCTTTGATCAGGACGTCCACTGAGAGCTTGTTGGTAGGCCTGGTTGAATCCCTCCCAGTATAGGAGTGAGGCATCTTCTCTGCCATATGGCAGTGCAAGTCGGGGGTCAAGGTTGGGGTGAAAAGGGGCTCGAAAGTTCCCTTACATGGGTAATGTGGAGAAAGAGTAGCAGATGGGTCAGCCAAGGAGATTGTCCACTCATGATCAATTAAGACACCCCAAACTTGCCCCATACCTACAACTCCCTGGGGATTAAAAGAACAGGAATAGAAAGAAAATAAAAGGATGACTACTTATCTGACCACACCGGTGGGTTTTCTCTGATCAATTGCCCTGGAGATATAGAGCACTCAGGACAGTCCACACTGAAGATGAGATCTCCGCTGGTAGAGGAGGCCTCTGTCGTAGCCTTTGGTGGACACTGCCCTCCGCTATCTGTAACTCCATTCTGCGGCTGGTGAGGAGTTGCTGACGGGGATAGGTAGCTGGGCTACAACATAGAAGTAGGCCTGCCTTCCACAGTCGAATCCACAATGCCTGAGTGATGATCCGGAGAGCTGGGGCATAAAGCTTCATATCTATTAGTGGTGTGGTAGTCCTGTAACGGATCTGGAGCATCAATGTCCATGCTTGTGGCCTCCTCTGTGTCGTCTTGCCCTCTCTCCGAAGGATGTTCCTGGCGGGCGTGTTTCTTTGAGGATTGCCTCTTTTGGTGTGCTTTTGGGGGGAGTTCCCAGTGTTACTCCCTGAGGTCTTCCCAAACTGCAGGCCTGCTCACTGATGGAGAGGAGTGGCAATCCAACCTGTCCGTAGCAGTTTTTGCCGAAGGGGCTCCCGGGGTAGTGGTGGTGAATTCTTGTGGCCAGTTGCGCCGTAAAAAATCCATGAGTGCATCAGGAGATTCAAAACTGTTCGGGACCCCATTATGCATAACCTGCATCGTGGCAAGGAAAAGGACAGTCCAATACTGTGCATTTTATGCCTTGCCTCAGAGTATGCTCGGCATTTGTCCGACAGATCCTTAGAGAAGTCCTGAAAGATGTGGATCCCATTCGATCTGCACACCGAATGCTGTAACTCATGAGCTCTAGTTAGGACCTTCTCTTTGTCCCTAAAATCAATAAATCGGGCTATGATAGGTCGTGGTCTGTTCTGGGCCTGAGACATGAGGGCTAACGTATGGTGTGCGCGTTCCACCTGAAGCGGTATCAATGGGTCCGATTGCAGCATTTCAGCAATGGTTAATTGTCGAAATCCCTCGGTATCTTTGCCTTCTACAAGCTCAGGGAAGCCCAGGAAGTGAAGATTATTATGGCGACCTCGATTCTCGAGGTCATCCATCTTACTGCCCAGCATCTGTATGGTCCATTGTTGATCACTTAATTCTGCCCTTAAGTCCTGAACATGCCTCTCCATTGCCGAGACCCACTGTTCAGTATGCAGCATCCTGGCTTCTAAATTTTGAACCACTTGGGTGTTTCGATTAGTTGCTACAGTGACTTGTGCCATCTGAGCCATAAGTTGGCCGAACATTACCTCAACTGACGGTTGCTCCCAGGTTTGTGGCAAGCGGCCTTCAGCCATATTTTCAGGCCTACCTCGTCCAGGAGGCTCTTCAGTAAAATAGCAGTTTCCACACAGCAAATGAAGGCTTTTTGTATCAATGAAGCTAAATTAGTGTAGCTTGAGTATTAAACCACAAGTTACAGTAGAGTGAGGATATAATACCAGCTGGCAGAAAAAGGATTTTAAAGGATATTTCCCTCTGGGTTGTGGAGCTGATCTTTAAGCTGCCATCCTATTTAGCACCCCTAGTGGTCCACTACATTTCCCTTCTACAGCTTAGTACTACCACATCCACAACTTAGTTCACGAGTCGATGACCAGACTTAACAGTGCTAGGCCCCGATGAACCTGCCTCATCATCATCATCATCATCACAACTTCCACTGCTAACATTTGGAGTCACACAAGCAATAGTGTTCTTGGCAGCAGTGCCACAGCAAGAAACTGATTTCAATGACCATCTCTTGGTGAGCATTTTTTAAGATTACACAGACAGTCAACTAGAAAAGAAACACATGTAAAACAAAAAGTGAATTTGTCCAGTCGTGTTGCTGTAACAAATGTGAGAGAAGAGTGACAAAAACACTGCACTATGTATTTTTTTTATTATGTCTATTTACGTTGCTTTAAATGCTATAATATGCACTCAGAATGTTCATGGTACTACTGTGAGACACACAACAGTGGTACAGTGACAGCAATTTCAGCAGACTTAACTGACAGAATTAACAGCAACGTTATAGTTCTTCATTTTTGGTAAATGGGAAGCCAGAAAACAACAACAGTGACTTCAAGATGGAGCCACACAGGCACAACAAGATACAAAACCTTAAGTCTTCAGAAATCAGAAAGTGGAAAAACAATACCTTACTTTACCTGGGGATTACAGCAGTACCTAGACAGTCACAGAAGCCAGGAAACGTAATGCAGACAGGAAGAAAAATTTACAGTACTGCTATTATGGTGGCCCAATAAAATGCATTTGATTTGACAGCACGCAAACAGACTAAAGATCATGTGCAGAAACTGTAACCATTCAGTAAACTAAAACAGTCTTTTAAACAGACTGAAAAAAATACCCTGCAAACAGCAAAACCTGATAAAAAAATAATAGAAGTATTACTGTGTGTACTTGAACACACAAATACTAAAACACTAGCCAACAACACTTGGAAAGATTGCCTTTATAACTGTGGTCTGTGAATCGCCCTCCTACATCACAGATCCGCCCCTCTCCCGGAGCCCACGTCTGCAGTGTCTGTCAGTGCACACAGTGAATGTACTAATTTAAGATGCAATATTCACACCAAATCAATAACTGCTCGATGATAAAAACACACAAGGGTTTACCATACTCTATGTACTAAATTCTGACACAATACAGATTTGGATGCAACAATGCTTTTTTGAAGGTGTTTTCATGCTTTAATTCTCATAGCTCTGGGACTAAATTGTCTCCAGTTTTCCACTACGCACACAATGCTGAACTGAGGCTGTGCAAGACAATATACTGTAGAACCCATGTGACCTGCCATCCCATGAGTCACCACCAAATGAGCCTTAACCAGCCCCACCAAATGGTGCACTAATGCGAAGTACATAGACAATAAAAGGGACTTCGCATTACTTCGGGATGCGTGGTTATTCACTTCGCTTTGCATTGTATTACACATAATTAGGGTTATATGAGTAATACTATGGGTAGTGAATTTAATGCACTTCTCCCACCACTAGTAGTACACATCTGGAAAAGGTAGCTACTGGTAGTAGTATCTTTTTCTCAGAAACTGACCTGTTTGGGAGGGTTTTAAATCACAGCTGAGGGTAACACTTTTTGGTGCACATATTTTTAAACAGGCACTCTTGCCAGCGCCAGCTAATTTTGTATAAAATTACTGGGCAATGATTTCAGCTGCTTCATAAATCTGGAGTGTAATTTTGGGGATGGGGGTGTAAACATATAAAACAAATTGAAAAAAAATTAAGGTGCTCTTGAATTTTAAAAAATAAACCTGTTTTGTAGGCTTTCTGTTTCCAGCAGGCTAAAGCTCCAGCTCGGGGGGTCAGATGCTATGGAGTAGGAGAACAAGGTAATGTGACAGTTATGGACCAATAGGGGCTCATCGGGAAGCCCTGCCTGGAGGAGATCCCACAGGGAGGATAAAAGGTTTTGCTTCTGACATGCCCCCATTGACATTTGTGTCCCAGGATATGAGTGGAATATAATAGGAGTGGAACGGGTGTAGATATTGGCATCTCAGACGTCGGCAGGCATCTGCAGGCAACAGTAGACATGCGGAGAACTCTGCCATTCCAGTACGGTAAGGTGGACTACCTGTGTACTTGTTACCACCTGTGTTAAGCAGGACAAGAACCGTAAGCACCTGTTTAGGAGGGCACTGCTAGAACACCCTATCGAGGGTAAAGGTAAACAGGGAGACAAAATGGACAAACTTAAAACCCTATCTAGGTTAAGAGTAAGAACGAAGTGGCAAAGGGGAAACTTAAAAACCCTATCTAGGGTAAGGGTAAGAAGGGAGTGCCAAAGGGGAAATGTAAAAAATTCCTATATAGGGTAAAGGTAAACTGGGGGAGAAAAAGGAGAAACTTAAAAAACATATATCTAGGGTAAGGGTAAGAAGGGAGTAACAAAGAGGAAACTTACAAAACCCTATCTAGGGTAAGGTGACAAAGGGTTAGGCGAAAAGAAAAGGTGAAACTAGTAAAGTCCTATTAAAAGAGTAAGGGGAAAGCTAATTAGAAACCTACCTAGAGTATACTGTAGCAGCAGGAGTAAAGCAAACAAAAAAGGTAAATCTAGAAGCACTCTATGTGGGGTAAGGGCATAAGTTATATTTCGGGTCATGGGGGAGTAGTATTGGGAATGATGTGAGTGGTACAGTGCAGTGGCTATGGAACTGCAGTATTCAGGGAGACCTTGTGGATACTGCAGTGCTGCCCCATCTGCATGCACCTCTCTGGGCTCAGGGAGGAGGTCACTAGACTCCGGACCAAGTTGGCTAGGAATCGGGGGACCTCTTCCTCCACCTAAAGGCCACAAAGTCCACCATTGCCTCAGCGTGTGGAAAGAAGGAAAGCTGGCTGGACTGTGGTGGGCTCTGGGAGGGTGGGGTTGGGGTTGGGAACACATTCCTCAGCTGGTGCCACTACATAACTCTTTTGCCACTCTGGCAGGATGGGACTACCAAGAGGAGGCATCCATGGTAGTGGCAAGAAAGAATGTGAGGGTCCTCCAAAGGGGAGGCCCCAAGGTGGGAGGCAGAGGACCTAGGCAGAAGAGGAAGCAACTTCTGGTGGGGGACTCATTCATTAGTGGGGAGGTTTGGGAACAGCACAGGAGGAAAAGAGGGAGGTGAGATGCTTACCTGGTGCCACAGCATGGAGGGATGGGGAGCAGATCCTTAGGATTTCTAGGGTGGCAGGGAAGGAGGGGGAGCTGGATGTCATTGTCCATCTGGGGACTAATGATGACCTGGTATGGGATGCAGCAGGGGTGGTGCAAGATAGGTTTAGGAAGCTGAGGAGGAGCCTGAAGTAGGTAGCACACACAGTGGCCTTCACTGAGGTGCTACCTGTGTATGGCTGGGGGGGGGTTAGGGAACTCTGCACCAGGGCCTTCAATGACTGGTTGAAGGCATTGTGTAGGGAGGAGGGTTTTGGCTACACTGGGGACTGGGGTCCTACCTGGGAGGATGAGGGCCTGTACAAGGGAGATGGCCACCATCCTGAGTGGAAGGTTTAAATGCTACTTTGATGGGCACTTAAACTAGCCAAGGGGGAGGCTGAAAATAAGGGAAACAGTGAATGTCCCCCAGAAAATGGATCAGCAGAAAGGAAAAACCCAGGTGTAGAGGGGTGTAGAGGCAAGAAGGGTCAGGGACAAGGGAAGTGTGAAGGATGGACTTGCGAAGGGAGGACAACGTAGGGACAGGGAGAGACATAAGGAGTGGAGAGTCATGATCAGCAACACAAGCAGCCTAGGAAATAAAATATGTGATCCTGAACATACCATTGTGGAGGTGGACCTGGATCTGGCAGCCAAAACAGAATCATGGTACACCAACAACCACAGCTGAGATGTGGCCATACTGGGTTTCACCACATTTTGGAGGGATAGGGCAGGGAGGAAAGGGGGGGTTGTTTTATATGTGAGGTAAGGTATAAAGGCAACAAAGATACAAGGACACACTGGGGATAAGGAAGGGCTGGAGGTTCTTTGGGTTGACTTAGAGACAGGGTCTAGGGCCTTTATCCACATTAGGGTGGTGTACAAACCACCAACTTGGGGGAGGAGCCAGACAGGGTTTTTGTGGAGGCCATTGGCAGAATGGCAAGTAAAAGGGAAGTAGTGATTAATACGAGCCTTTTGTATTTGAGTTATACAAAACTGATTTGAAAGTTGGACAGGGCAGAGCTATTGAGATGTCATCAGCATTGTGAAAGCTGCTCCCTGATTGATTCTTAGATTCAGGATAGTGGTTGTGACATACCTAACCTCCAGGTAAATGTTTATCTTCAGGTTAAATAACATGATAAGTGAATTTATCAGGGCAAGTTTATCATCACTGATGTTATAGAAATGTTTCTGACCAATTCCTAGAAACTGTAGATTGCTGTTATGTACAAGTATGCCATTGCAAATCCTATTGTGATATCATACCCATTTCTGGAATACTGAAAACGGTGTCTGCTGACATTTTCACCCTCCCTCATTATCCTGACCTCTTCTATTAAATGTGCCTCTTCAAATCCCCACACTCAGTTGTAGATCACAGACCCACTGCAGTCTGTAGATTAAAATGATTTATGCAAGTTTCCCAAATGCCTTTTATCACATAGTATGCCATTGCCAGCCATGCTTCAGATGTCGAAACTGCAATTTGTTTTGTAAAAAAAAATCGTCATAATCATTTTTTTTTATGCTTTATCAGAGCTTTGTTTCTGGCTGCCCTCCAGTTTTCTCTGTGTGGCCACACCCCCAGAATGATGTCATGCAATTGAGCTGTCAATGGTTTACATACAGCAACAAGGAATTCTGGGCAAATAATAAAGTTGACTTAAATGTTCCTTACTCAGAGTTGCAGTCTTTTATTTAGGTAGTGGTGACTGCTGTATAGCACCTAATATGTAGATATACATAGCAAGGCATTGTGGGTACAACAAGAAGCTGTTTTCCGGTTTCCTTACTGTAAGGTGCAGCCTCATATTTCTGTAGTGGCTTCAACAATATGAGCTCTTATATGTTTATTTTCAAAACAAGACAGTGTGCATATAGTATCTAGCTGACAAGATTTATTTACAGAGTGATGTAGTCTTCTGTTTCTTCAGTGAGCACAGAAATATAATAGCCTATATACTAATTTACATAGTGAAGCATTGTGGGTACAGTAAATAGCTGATTTTTCTATCTAAAACTAACAACTAACAGTGTCCCTTTAATAACTTTGTTTCCGTTGCATGATGTTACAGTTCGGGGTTGCAGCACTGAGAAAAAAAGGGGTGGGTCATGCAAATGAAGCAGAGCACAGAAATAAATGGATTTTTTTTTCATGGAAAACAGCACTTTTGGGCAGTTTGAATGGTAGGAGACTGATTCACAACCCTTACAGGTTACTACTCTAATTTGTTATGGCAAACTAGCATAAATCACTTTCAATTTTGTAATGCATTTTTTGTTTGTTTTGAAGCATTGAAAAAAACAGTTATATAAATAAAATATGGGGGGTAGAGTAAACTCATGTTTTCACACACCTTCAGTTTATGATGACACTGCAAAACCACTAGATCTCTGCTGCTGTGGTTTTTGAGGTCATCACAAGCCTTGAGTATAGAAAAATACATTGTTCTACGTTGCCCTCCATATATTATTCTATACATAAATGATATTAAGGAATGGATGATGTACAAGACTACCAAATTTCAAAATGGTATAAAGATTGCTAATCCTGTCAACACTTAGCAGGAGGATGCTAGTCATAGTAGGGCTTGAAAAGGTTAAGGTCTGGGTACATTTGGGGAAGGTAATTGAGAAGGTGTTGGGAGGCTCACCTAGAAAGGAATGACATCTGTGAGCCTCTCCAGTCAGGATTTGGCTCTTGTCACGGTACAGAGATTGCATTCGGCAGGGTGTTCAATAATCTCAATGTAGGTAATTCCGGCTCAGCTCTCCTTGGTACAAAAAAGGAAGACATATTATGAGAGAGGAGCTGGATCCAATCAAGCCTAAACACTATATTCACAGATTGGATCAAAGGAGCTCACTCACCAAATACATACATTTCAAAACAGTTTTATTAAGTATAAATATTTCTCAACCAGAAATCACTCCAATTTGTTGGGTTACCCCTTCATTGGGTAAAACTGGCCAACATGTACATTTATGTTAATAGGCTTAGATGCAATACAGCTTTTTGTAAAGCGGCAGGCGTAGGAGCCATACGGTACCATTTGACCCTTTTTGGTTAAGACATGGTCCCCTACCTTAGAAAATCAAGTTAAAATGATGAAAGAATAGTAAAAGTATTTGAGAGAGAGGAATTTAAATTCCATTGCATCTAAGCCTATTAACATAAATGTACATGCGGGCCAGTTTTCCATGATGAAGGGGTAACCCAGAATGCTGGAGTCATTTCTGGTGGAGAAATCGTTATACTTAATAAAACTGTTTTGAAATTGATGTTTTTGGTGAGTGAGGTCCTTTGATCCAATCTGTGAATACACTGTTCAATAATCTCATCATGGCAAGAGATAGAGGGCATTTTTCCATTCTTGTCCTTTTAGACCTCTTGTCGGCATTTGACAAGGTTGACCATGGGGTGCTATTGGAGCCCTGGGGTATGAAGTGGGACTTTTTGTTCTGATTTGAGGCCTACTTGTTTGGAAGAACACAGCAAGTAGCTTTATGTAATTTCATCTCTGAGATGGCTGCACTTGACTGTAGCGTACCTCAAGACTTGATCCTGGCCCACATGCTGTTTGCTATGTGCATGCTGCCACTGAGTGAGATCATTGGTCTGACATCTCACTGCTATGCAGATGAGGCCAGCTATATTTGTCATGTATGCCAGATGGTGTAGATGCAGGGCCTATGCTGTATTATTGTTTGCAAGAGGTCAACAATTGAATGGCCTCCTACTGGCTAAGCCTCAATCCAAGCAAGATCGAGATGTTGATTATTGAATCGGCTTCCTGTGGGTTGGCAATGATAAGGAGCAGCCCACAGTTGCCAGCTCAAAATGATGCCACCCTTGGAGCTATAGATGTGGTCAGAAATCTGAGAAGGGAATCATTGGGTAACCTAGATAGTGGAGGGGGTAGGAAAGTTGTGTGAATTGGTACGTGTTTGCACAGCATACTTCTTGCATCTCTATTTATGATAGTGGACATGATGGCCTAAAATTACTATATTACTATGTATAATGCTTTGCTTTTGGTTTGGGGTTTTAAACTGTATGCATGGATTTGAAAGTGAGACACAGAAACCATACCATAAATAGCAAAGAAGGTGTAATCCTTTAAGAGTCCAAATCTAGCACTGGTTGATTTGTTTTTGGTACACAGATAGGTCCACTGGAACTGAACGCCCCATTTTCAGGTGCAATACAGAATTAGATACAAAGAGAAGTATACAAAGGATTATGAAATGGGTAGAAAGAATGCTGACTCCTGTCTGGCCAAGATATACTTTAAGCAGGGCCATTATCCCAGCACAACAGCCCGACTGAAAGTAGCTTAACAAAAATGTTTTTCAAAAATACATCCAATTTACTAAAAAGGATCCATTTCATAATTACAATAAGGCACTCCAAGGGGAATGTTATGGTAGGCTAATGGCCCTTCTCATATGCTGGTGGCAGTCAGCCCATTCTCGTGCTTCAACCCACCCAAGGCGTGGCGTTATTCCACCATAACGCACCCCCTTGTCAAGGTTTATTGCTTAAATCAAACATCATGATACACTGTGTAAATTGTAATGGTATAGGAATACTTGTGAGAAATTGATATGAGAAGTGACAAGACTTTCTAGGTCAACAATTACTATCAAATTGGTTAGTAAACATATATCATGAGGGCACAGAAAAGAAATAGTAGATTTCAATAGGTAGGTAATAACTAAGACTTGACTTTACTAGTTCAGTTAAAGTACAGAGTCTAGCAATAATGTTTCAACTTAGTTATTTTTTTATTTATTTCAAATGTTTTACCAGGAAAGGCATACAAACTGGGAACTATCATGTCCAAAAGCATCCTGCGGAATGCGGAGCACTGCATGGCAATAATAAAATCAATTAATAAGAGAGCAGTACAAGCAATCAATTCAACAGTGGTTATCAAGTGTGTGCCAAGAAAATGACAGCAACTGGATAAACATGCTACCATACAGGTTTAGAGCAGGATCATATATAAATACAAATAAGATAGATAGATAGATAGATAGGTAGTAAGTAGAAGGAAGGAGGTGATACTCCCCCCCTCTATAGATCCCTGGTGAGACTACATCTGGAGTACTGTGTCCATTTCTGGAGCCCTCACCTTAGAAAAGATAAAGACAGTCTGGAGGCAGTATGGCACAGGGTAATGAAGATGATTCAGGGCCAGCAAGGAAAGTCCTACAAGGGATGTCTTAGGGCGCTGAATATGTATTCGTTGGAGGCAAGAAGGGAGAGGGGGGATACGATAGAGATTTTCAAGTTCCTGAAAGGAATAAACAAGGTGGACTCTGGAGAGCTGTTTAACAGGAACACCAGCTCAACAACACAGGGGCACGACTGAAAACTGACATGAGGAAGGTTCAGGAGGGATGTGAGAAAGTATTACTTTACGGAAAGGGTGGTAGAACCATGGAACAGCCTGCTGGCTGAGGTGGTGGCAGCACAAACTGTGTGTGGTTTCAAGCATGTGTGGAATAGAATTAAGGGGCTAGTCATCACTGGTAGGGACATGGATGGGGAACGAGTAGCATAACCATTAGAGTACAACTCCCAATTGACGCCAGGTCACGGGGTTCTATAAATACCCATGGGCAGACTGGATGGACCATTGGTCTTTTTCTGCCATTACTGTCTAAAATGTATTATGCTTTGCTAGGCAGACAACAGTGGACTATGAGGAGAGTGGAACTGTAAATTAACTATAGTGGCTGAAAGGTGTCATCCGACAATTGTTTCCTGGCCTATATAAAATGAGCTGTCACAATCCTAGTTGCCAGTGAACAGTCTGTATCCCAAATCATCCATACCACCTCAACAATATTGAGGTGAACTCACTCCCACATTGGCAGCCTCACTAGAGTAACAAAGGACTGGAAGAGCATTAAACTGGGAGTACTCTTTTACCTACTGTGCTATAGGTGGACCCTGTATGTCAGATTGTGAAACATAGAAACAGAGAATTTTATGGCAAATAAGGACTGTTTGTCCCATCCAATCTGCCCATTTCTCCCTACCTACACTATTATGCAGACCATGGCCCTCTACAGCTCTTTCTCCCTCCCACCTTTCTTTCTACTATGATTCCCTTGTGCTTACCCATGCATTCTTGAGCCCCACCACTGTTTTCACCCCCACAACCTCCACTGGAAGACTGTTCCAGGAATCCACCACTCTTTCTATGAAGAAGTACTTCCTCACTTCTGTCCTGAATCTACCTTTCTCCAGCTTCACAACATGTCCCCTTGTTCTTGAGCACCTTTTCTTCAGAAAAATACTTCCTTCCTATACCTTATTTACCCCTGTGACGAATTTAAAGGTCTCTATCATATCCCCCCTTCCTCCTCTGTTCCAGGATGTAAATACTGAGGTCCTTTAGTCTCTCTTCATAGGGCTTTTGATGCAGACCCTGCACCATTTTAGTTGCCCTCCTCTGGACTGCCTCCACTATGCTTATGTCTTTCCAGAGATATGGTCTCCAGAACTGGACACAGTACACTAGATGGAATCTTACCAGCAATCTATACAGAGGCAATAGAACCTCACTCTTTCTGCTGATGATACCCCTTCCTAAGCACTCCAGCATCCCACAAGCCTCCCTACTGCTTTGTCACACTGCCTGGCCACCTTTAGGTCATCCAATATGATTACCCCCTGGTCTCTTTTCTGCTGGGTGGTCGACAATACCACTCCACCCATTTTGTACTCCACCCGTGGGTTTCTGTGCCTTAAGTGCATTATTTTACACTTTTTTGCAGTGAAAACCAGCTGCCATATTCTTGATCATTCTTCCAGTTTTCTCGGGTCTCTGCTCCTCCTTTACACACACACACACACACACACACACACTCACCAGAGTGCCCACCCTATTGCAGATTTTGATATCATCCACAGCGAGACAGATCTTCCCTTCCTGCTCCTCTGCAATGTCACTTATAAAGACATTAAAGAGGACCAGTCCTATTGTTGATTTCTCAGGCGCCCTGCTGGTCACCCTCCCTTCCTTGGAGTGAATGCCATTTACCACCACCCTCTGTCGCCTATCCCCTGACCAAATTCTTATCCAGTCTGCCACCTTTGGACCCACTCCTAAGCTACCTGCCTGCTTACTAGTCTCCCATGTAGAACAGTGTTGAAAGACATGCTGAAATCTAGGTATGCTATGTCCACCACTCCACCCTGATGTAAATTCTTTGTCACTCAGTCAAATAAATCTATCAGATTCATTTGACATGACCCACCTCCACCCTCCCCTGTAAACCATGCTGCCCTGGTCTCGTAAACCACTGAATTCATAATATTCTGCAATCCTTTCCTTCAGCAGTGATTCCATTAACTTTCCCCCCACTGATGTCAGGCTGACTGGTCTATAATTGCCAGCCAAAACTGATGGCACAATCTGAGAAAGTTTGTAATGCCTTAAAGGGGATACAGTCATCCAGTTTTAAATAAATAAGAAAATCTGTGGGAGTTTGAAGCTGCTTGTAATGTTTTTTGGAAATTCTATTCATACTACTGAAATAAGCCATGCATATTTAATTGTACCTGAAACAAAATTGATATAAAAACTATATTTTGTATTGTTTTCTTTTTTAGTTTATTAATAACATGCCCGATCCCACAGGTTCTGGGCACTTAGCAAAATATACATACCACAGCACATCATTTTCATTTATAAGTTACAACAGAATAAATAACCACCATGTCATATATAGCTGATGTATTGTAATAAATAATATTAGCAGGGTATGAATATAACAATTCAGAAAACAGGAAAAGCCAGAGAGAACAAATGATGTTTCAACCCCTTCTTAAAGGATTCTACAGCACTGGCCTGGTGGTGCTGAGGGTTGAGGCACTGGGTGCCACACCTCGCGCCACGCCGATGACCTGGGTTCAGGAACGTACCCAGGTCGTCGGGGGTTGGCTGTGGAGAGAACGGATTGAGCATCTGATGGACTGCTCTCCTTTCCCTGGGGAAGGTTTTGGGCTTCCATCGCTCTGCAGTGGTCCCCAATGGAAATCAAAGGCACTGCACTCAGGGGGTGAGGTACAGTGGACGTCAGCATGCTGTGCCTGGATGTCACTGCACGTCCATACCTCAAGGGGTAAAAGTCAGGAGGAAAATGGCAGTCAGCTGGGCAGCTTGATGGCTGGGTCTCTCCACTCAGGGGGCCTGTCATGGAATCGTGCTCCGGTATTGGATTCT
This sequence comes from Neoceratodus forsteri, assembly GCA_016271365.2. NCBI lineage: Eukaryota > Metazoa > Chordata > Ceratodontiformes > Ceratodontidae > Neoceratodus > Neoceratodus forsteri. The sequence continues at coordinate 1,650,956,372 of CM057450.1, forward strand.
GGCCCAGTGAGAGGGGGTAGGGGACACCTCCGTGGGTACGTAGCATGCCAGCTGGATGCAAGTGAGCCAGCGGGCCAAATGAAGAGAGGATGGTGGCTGGATGTGGGCAGGTTGAGCTGAGGGGTAAAGTATCTCAGTATATAAAGTACCTCAATATATAAAAGATTCCATGAGGGGGGAGGGACTTCCCACAGATCCCATAACAACTAATACCACAGAATAGGAGTAGCTACAGTGAACGCCCAGTCCCCTGATAATTTAAGACAGGACCCAATGATCTTGAGGAGACCCTCTTCTGAGGAATGGAGAGGGCAGGTAGCCTGGGCCCAAGTCATGTAAAGCTTTGTATGGCATATCCTAAAGGAGATGCTCCACCTCACAAGCAGCTAGTGCTATGTCTGCAAAACTGGAGTGATATACTGGAAGTGGGGGGGCTCTGGCAAGCAATCTAGCTATAATATTCTACACCAGCTGCAAGTGGTGCATCAATCCTCCAGATAACCTGAGATACAGACCATTAGAGTAGTCCAGTCTAGATGTCACAAAAGCATGCACCAATGACTTTAGGTCCTCAGAACTTAGATGGGCTTAATCTGAGTGATATTCCTGAAATGAAAAACTCCACTATGCACCTCAGCCGACACCTTATATTCTAATGTCAGCTTATGATCCATGATGACAGCCACATTTTTCACCCTCTCCCTAGCTGTTAGAGAGGTAGAACCAAGACATAATCCAGATACCATCAGTTCCAAATCTGCCACACTTCGGATACCTCATCCACTAGTAACACTTCAGTCTCGTTTGGATTCAGCTTAGGCCATGTAGAGGCTGTCCAGTCACTGATATCAGACTGGCATCCACTCAACACATCAGCTGCATGCTTTTTCACAAGGGAAAAAGAAAGATATAACTGAGTATCATCAGCATAGCAATGAAACTGCAAACAATATCATTGAATAACTTCTTCCAGAGTCAGCATACATATCACAGACAACAAGGGCGACAACATAGAACATAGAAACATAGACTTTGACAGCAGATAAGGACCGCTTGGCCCACTCAGTCTGCTCATTTCCCTACCTGTTGGATAAGCTGCAGATCCTAGTTAACCAACAGCCTACTTCCTCCTACCCCCCCCACCATAATTCCCTTATGTCTGTCCCATGCATTCTTAAATTCCCCTGCTGTTTTTGACCTCACAACCTCCTCAGGAAGGCCATTCCATGCGTTCACCGCCCTCTCCATGAAAAAATACTTTCTCACATTGCCGCTGAGCCATCACCCCTATCTTCAAATTGTGCCCCCTTGTTCTTACACATCTCTTTTTCTAAAAGATGCTACCCTCTTGGACTTAGTTGATTCCCTTGAGATACTTGAAAGTTTCTAACATCCCCCAACACTCTTTTCCTCGAGAGTATACAGTACATATTAAGCTCTTTTAGTCTCTCTTTGTATGGCGTCTGATGCAGACCCTTCACCATTTTAGTTGCCTTCCTCTGGACTGCCTCCATCCTGTCTACGTCCTTGCAAAGATGGGGTTTCCAGAACTGCACACAGTGCTCCAGATGGGGTCTCACCAACTGTCTGTACAGACGGATAACAACTTCCTGTTTTCTACTGGTGATGCCTCTCCCTGTGCATCCCAGTATCCCCCCAACCTTCCTTACTGCCTTCTCACATTGCTTGCTTACCTGTAGGTCATCTGATATGATTACCCCCAGGTCCCTTTTCATTTTTGTTGTTGTTAATAGCTCCCCCCCCCATTGTGTACTCTTTCCTTGAGTTTTCATTTCCCAGATGCATCACTTTGCACTTCCTTGCATTGAATCTAAGCCGCCATACTTTTGGCCATGCCTCCAACTTGCCAAGTCCCTTCTCATTCTTTTCACCCCATTATGACAAGATTGAACCTTGAGGGATCCAACAGTTCAAGGCAGAGGGCTTGAGAAAAAGATCCCCAGTGCTACCTGCTGCACCTTACAAGAAAGGAAGGACTCAGACTACCTCTACATGGTACCACAAAGTCCCTCAGTCAAGTTGCTAAAATCCAACAGTCTACGGTATCAAATGCAGAAGAGAGGTCAAGGAAAACCTTCCCCTCTGTCTCTCACTGAGAGATCATTCTTCACCTGGACAAGTGCTGTTTCTGCGCTCTGACACCCTCTGAATCCTGACTGGAAAGGCTCATTGATGGAAAAGCCTCCAAACGAGACTCAAGCTGTATTGCCCTAACCTTCCTGATTGCCTTTCCCAAAAAGGGAATGCTTAAGACAGGCCTGTAATTGGACAAGATGTTCAGGTCCAACAATGTTTTTTCTCAGGAGAAGTTTAATGATAGCCCTTTTCAGGGTGGTCAGAAAAACACCCTCCCAAAGGGAACACTACACTATCTCAGCAATCGCCAGACCCAGAGACTTCCATAGCTCACCACTAGTCAGGCTGGTCCCGGGTCCAGAGAACAGAAAGTGGGATGCACCTCTGAGATCAAATGGCAAATCTCTCCGGGTGGAATCAGAAAAACTCACATCAGACTGATCGAAGGCCATTGCCCATCATTGAACAGGGCATGCTGGGCCATAACAGCCCAGTTGTGAAGACTGTTGATCAAACAGAGAATGCCCTATCAAGGAAAAACTGACCAAACTCCTCACAACTTACTTGTGTCAGAACTTTCCTGGACTGTAGACAGACTGGATGCAACAGTCTGTCAACAGTGCAGAAGAGCTGAGCTGGTCTATTTCTCTCTGCAGCAATCACCCATGACAGGAACTCTGCCATTCTCAGAGTGATTACCTCATGATACTCCTTATTATGGCCTCTCAAGATTAGTCTATCCTCCTGTGATCCTGATGTCCTCCAAAAATGTTTCAACCTCTATCTTTTAGTCTTCAACCATCTCAGTTCCCTGTTAAACCAGAGGGGCGCTAGGATGGAAAACTCTAGGTTATACACAAACTGGTGCAAGAGAGTTGAGGGCTGATGCGATGGCCATGTTATAAGCCTCCACCACAGCCTTGGCTCCCTCAACATTAATCTGTAACAGGCTTGAACAGCTCAATGCTGACAGAAGCCCAAAGGGCTCCAGATTACTTAATGGTCAGCACTGACCTAACTCCATAGGTGGGGAAGCTCTTCTTTGGGGTGCCCTAATAAGAAAACTTACCGCATGATGTTCCAACCAAGAGACTAGATCAACCTCGATGTTAAATACATTGAGCCCTAGTGAGAAAAGCAGTCCAAGGTGTGGTCAAACTGATGGGTTGCAGAAGTAACTACCTGTGTGCAGCCCTGCAAAGACATTTGCTAAAGGAATTGGTGTCCGGGCACAAGGGAGTAGTCATCTACCCAAACACAGAAATCATGAACACTAGCCACCTAGTATGTTCCAACATCAGGCTGGATGCAAATTGGATGCAAACTCCCCAGATTCCTGCAGGAATTCACACTTATACCCCAGAGGCAGCATACAAGATATATCCTGCCCTTTACATCTGCATCACCCTTCAATGTCATGCATTATAGGAAACATTCCAAACAGTTCTCTTCATAGAACCAAGAATTAGGAATTTCTACCATGTCACATGGATTCAGAACTCTGACCATGAGCTGTTCACCAATTAGAGTAGTGCTCAATGTTTTGAATTCATGCAGTGACATACAGTGGGGCCTGACCCATAAAACATTGTTCCTTCCATCACAGTGCAGTGGCCACATTTGTGTGTTGCCACAGAATGCCCCACCACACATGTGGGGCATTTCCTGACACACAGAATCAGTGATGCGCACCCCATCCACACCCTATCCATCTCCATTCAGAAGTATATGTGAGCTGCCAGGATGAGGGTTGGGACATGATTACGTGCAAATTTAAAAGAAAAATATGCACCACTGAGGGGGCATGGGGTGGCAATATTACCTCAGGGGCTTCAGGCAGGAACTCTTGTTTGTCCTCCATGCAAGGTCTGACCAGGGCCCACTGGACTTTCCTGGGTCCAGCTGTGGGCTGAGAGGTTTAATATAATTTTTTGTTTTTGTTAATCCCACAGTCCCCTATTCTGTGGGGAGCAGTGGATCCACTCTCATGCTGACATGTTAATCAAGTTCAATGTCTTCTGTCCAGTCCCCAACATGCCCCTGACCCCTCTGTACTCCTCAATATGTTCACTGGAAAGTGTGCACAAGGTCAGTTTGCTCAAAGATAGAACGAGTAAGCACACCACTGAAAGTCTGGCACTCACCACCTCCTTTTTAAGGACACCATGAGGCTCTGCAGGTTACTTTAAAAAAAAAAAACTTTATTTCAGCAAAGACAAGTGCTCACATGACATGTTTCAGACTAGTTTGTCTTGCCTTTGCCTTTGATAAAGGACAAACAAATCTGAAACGTGTCAGGTGTACACTTGCCTTTGCTGAAATAAAGTTTTTTTAAAAAGTAACCTACAGAGCTTCATGGTGTCCTTAAAAAGGAGGTGGTGAGTGCCAGACTTTTAGTGGTATACTCCTTGACATGTGCGGACTAGGGTGGTCAGGGAGGCCAGCAAGTGTGCCGGTATATGTGAGGCTGAGAGATACATGCCCAAATATGCACTTTTGCATATCTAGGCTGCTTTTCTGGATCAGGACCATATTCAATACTCCAAATTCCTTGCTCCATGAAGGGAGTTGTACAGCACATTAGAAGAAAAAATATAAAACAAAGCTTTACATCAACATTTATTCAGATAGTGTTTAATATAGGTCATCTAGAGGAATGAAAATCTTTTCTCCAGCCATTGAAGGGGGAGCTTCCCAGTATATAAGGATAGCTGACCAAGATTGTTGTATTTATTGCTGCCACAGAGGAAGTGAGGGGAGGATTTTTCATTGGGAACCTTCTTGTAAGGCTCCAATAGGGAGCACCCTAACAATATCCTAGAAGTAAGAGGGGAACCTCTACCTTACAATGCCACTGGGTCACCCTAGGTGTCATGGTGGCTCCTAAGTTCATTATCTTGTGAGTGAGTGAGTGAGTGAGTGAGTGAGTGAGTTCTTATTCAGATTATAGAAATAGTGTGGTTCCTCCACCCAAAGAAAGATTTAGATAGGTTGGGTGACTGATTAGTACACCCCATGGGATGCTGTACCTGTCCACCTCCCCACTGTGATCACCACTCCCCAAAACTCCATAAAATAAAGAATAACTCCACCTAACTAACATACACTTATACTTTAAATAAATTGCAGCAGCCGACAAATAGTTACAAACAATAAACCCAACGTTATTAGGACAACAACCATAATGGGAAAAAAGGGGTTAGTACCATATGAGGTAGATCACTGGCAAGATGACTGCTCTTCCTTTGAACTGCATAGGTCCAGACAAATAGCACTTCCCCAGTCTGTAACGAAAAGGCCCAACTAGACATAGCCCTGGCACATTGCCCGCCCATACAATACAGTGCACAGAAAAGTACGGAACTCTTGTTCTACTTTACTTGAGGCACCACCCTCCCCCTGCTTGTACCAGTGCTGTTCCCTTTTTAAACCTATACAGAGCTCCCATACAGGTTTTTGGACACCCAGCAGTTGAATCAGTGTAGGTCCATAGATGTTGCAGCTGGCTGATAAGTAGTGGAGCACTTTAAATGAACTAGCAAGTGATACTCAATGAAACAGTGAGTCCCCTGACCCAAAGGCCAAGCAAGGGCTAAAACAGCAAACTGAGCTTAATTCCTTGACAACTGGGTAAGGCTCACTAGGTACACGTGTCTATTTTCAGGGATGACCTGGGAGCACTGGGGAGGTTAAGTGACTTGCACACAGTCACACACTATGCAAATGAAGGCTGTGGTAATCAAACCCAGTTCTGCTGGATTTTTGCTCATTCACAGATTGTTACTCTAACCTCTAGTCTATATTATTTGTCCCAAGTTATTTGTAACTCCCTGGCCATAGGGCCAAATCCAGTCAGCAGCTCCCAACTATTTCACACAATGTCCCACAAGTCGGGCTGAAACCCTGACAGTACTCATGGTTTCTGGGTACCCAAAGTCTTCTCTTGATGTGCAGAGAAAGGTGTCAAAGCTCTCAGCAGTTCTGCTCAGTCAGTTGGATCACATCCCCATTCTCCTGAATTCACTCTTTCCATCTTTTCCTCTGGTAGCAGTGATGGCAGTGCAGGTGGAGATTTGGCTGTCCTCAGATTGATCAGACCTCTGTGACTCTACACTGATCCACAAATCCAGGCCTCCAAGCTGCCAGGGCAGTAATAGCCTGGAACCAGACTATGGTACCAACCAGCAGACCCCACTGCAGTCTCAGGTGACAGATCATGTTTCTTGTTCTCACGTCTTCCCCTGCACTGATGATCCTCAGCATTAGGTAGTGTGCTAGCTAGCACAACAGTGCCTCTCTTTTCTCTGGCATTGATTACTGCTTTAGTCCCACAGCTAGGTCAGTCCCTCCCCTTTATGAGGCAATGGCAATTCTGATTTCTCCAAGGTTACTGTCAATCAGGGCAGGCTGCAGGTCTGACATATAGCAGGTGATTGGCAGGTGAAATGGTTATTGAATTAGCTAGGCCACCTGCAGTCAACAAGACCTTGTCGCTCTCAAAAATAGCAAAATACCCTTGACTGGATAAGCAATCTTCTTCAACCCTGTCACTGTAGTGAAGTGAGTCAAAGGCAGCAGAATTTGGCAGGTCATTTGTAGTCCTTGCAGGTAGTCTCAAAAAAGTCCTATTTCACACGAAGCACACAGTCAAATCCTCTTCAGGCACCCTAGCCAGTTCCATGTGCGTTAACACTCACATCTGATGGTGGCAAAAGATACATCAGTGACTCCCGATCCAGTTGATAAAAGGGCAATGCCAGCTCCACCTGCAGTGGCAAATGCCTTGGACATCCAAGGAGACAGTGTTAAAGGCATAGTAACCTACAGGGGGTTACACTCTTATTGCAACCCATAACTTTAATATTCTGACCACTGCATGTTCCTGGTGGTGTAAGTTGCATAGCAGTTTATTGCTAACCTCTGCTTCTTGGCCATCAATACTGATACCCAGAGAAACAAAAAAGCAACACCTGCAGAATGGAGTCAACAACAGTAGGTTTAGTCTTCATGTTCATGCTGGGCACATCATGGGTAACCTGGAACAGAGTGGCACTTGAATCATAAAATCCTGTCCTTGGAAGGACACACGTCAAACAGTTAATAGACAGCAAAACAATCAGTACAATAGCAGATCATTACTGGGAGCTAAGATTCTGACCTGCAGTTCATTTCACCCCAGGTTAATTCATTTTCTCTAGCATCCATGATGCCTTCAGCGGCTAGTGCCCCTACAGCAAATCACTATTCCTATCCTGGACAATGCCTTTACAGCACAGAGAGGTATGATCTCAAGCAATCACTTTTAATTCTGTTGGGCCATTAACAGAAAACAGGGGTTGGTTCCTGCTGAATGAGTCCAGCACTTCCATTTCATATAGCCAAATAGGACCTCACACAGAGTTCCAGTTTTGGGTCCCAGACTGGGACCCGATTCAAGGCTGATCTAACAGTACTTAGAAGTGTGTCCACTGAGAGGATCTGGAGAACTTGCGCCACCCCCAGAGACCACCCTGGGTGGTAGAGAACATATGCTGTGGTCCCCCCCTTCCTGTCCCTGATCTCCCCTAGAAATAAATATATATCTTTCCCTGGTAGTCTAGCAGACCCCCTTCCCTATCCCCAATCTCCCCTTGAAATAAACATATAACTTTCCCTGGTGGTCTAGTGGACCTCCACCCCGGCAGGCTGTGCTCCACCATCCCGCTCCCCCATCCCATCCCCAAGCTGGTGACCGGTACAGCCCTCCATTTTCCACCACAGCCAGCAACCAACTGAGCTGTCAATGAGCATGTGCTGTAACCGCTGATTGTCATGTACCTGCTCATTGACAGCTCAGTTGGTGGCCAGCCATGGTAGAGAATGGATGGCTGTACCAGTCATCAGCTTAGGGATAGGATGGTGACATGCCCTGTTCTATAAATAAGGGGTGTGCTCCCTGCTTGGACATATGGTGGATGGCCAAGAAGGTGTGAGGAGGGCTGCGTCGGTCACCATATGCACCCAAGGCACCATGGGGACTAGTAAGGTGATGGGAGGGAGTTCAGTGCTGCAGCTGAGGGGGCTGCTAGATGCCAGGGAATGTTTTATACTACAGAACAGGCTGACAGTTGGAGGGGGACCACTACCACCAGGGATTATGTGAATGACAGGATAGGCTGGCAATCGGGGGGCCACTGCCACCAGGGATTGTTGTAATGATAGGATGGACTGGTGATCAGGGGGAACACTACCACCAGGAAGTTTATTTATACAGTAGGGGCTGGCAGTCATAGGGAGAGTGCCAGGGACCACAGAGGGAGGGTGTGCTCCCACAGCAGTCAACCAGCTAGGTGGCCGCATGACCTTCAGCAGCCACTAGGGTTGCCTGGAGTACATTGGGGTTTTGTTCGTCAGTATTTGTGCTGCGCAAAAGGACTGTGCTAAACCCTTTCGCACAGCACAAAGCTGCTGAATATGGGATAGCATGGTTATTCATGGCCACGCCGCTCCCCTTGACCACCCACATGCATTATGTTTTGCACAGGTGCTAACCCTCTACCCAGGCAACAAGCCCTTCTGAATAAAACCCCTGTTTGCATGGGCAAAGACCCATTAATGCTCACACAAACATTTGAATATTGGTCTCCTGTTCCCTACTTCTTAAACAACCATTCCACCAGACTTTGTCTGAAGCTAATAACATAATATGATAAGCCTTCACTCCAGCTACCAGAACAGCATATCAAACTGCTTGGATCAAATACTCAAAGTTTAGTGCCATGCATAACTTAAACCCTTATAGTCTTCACATTCATCAATTTCTAACATTTCCTGCCTTCTTCACTAGTACAAAACTTGTCTATTTCTCCCATCAAGCAATACACACCAGGGATCCAGTGTCACCTTTTCAGTAGCACTCCTTGATTGTCCATCATTTATCCTGAGTTCTCAAAGCAAATTATTTATTTAGTCTCTAGAACATTACACCAAGGAGACCCACTGGGAGGCAACCTATCAATTTCATTATATTCAAAAAATCACATCAGTCTCCTCAGAACCAGCATCTTCAGTCCATTAATGGGTCTGAGGCATCAAACAGCTATGACACTAGTATTCTAAGTTTCTAAAAACCTGGCAAATTTACTGCATCAACATAAACATTTTCCCTAAGTATTCATTTATCTACATCAGGTCTCTGGCACATCTGTTCTACAGCTCCAGACTTCAAAGACAGATCATCAGTCATATGGCGTTCTTATTATACACTACCCTACCTACAACCAGAGGTGGCTAATTGCTACATTAGATCAACTTGTAGCCTTTCAGGCCCCTTCATGTATGCTTGTTCCTCTCCTCTCCTCTTCTCATGATAGAAAATAATGTCATCATGACAAAAGTTAATTCATATCTCATTTAAGGACTCTTCTGACCAATCTAGGCCTAGAAATCCTCAACTACTCCGGTCACTCATGCTACATTACAGCAGCCACCACCGAATCAAGAAAGAATATTCCAGGTCACATCATCAAACTCCTAGGCTACTGGTCTTCCTCCTGCTATGAATCATACATCAGGGACCCAGTGACAGAACTTCATCGTGCATGTAGGCTCAAATCCTCCTAGTAAGCCCAGATGGAGGACAGACCCGATGCCATAGTTCTTCAGAGGTTTCTCACACATGGGTTTTTTCCCTCACCTGAGTGGATCAGGTTCTCATTCCAGAAGTTGGAGGCGATAGTTCATTTCTGTTTGCATATCTAAATCCAACTTTTATTCATACTTCAATATTTCCTTTAGCTTCAAGATCCTTTCTTTTGGCACCTCTACCAAGGATGGAAATACTGAGAGAGTGTACTTTCACACAAGCACTACTTCATGGAAACACTATATAACATATTTTGTTGAGGAGGCAGTATACTCTAGAGATTATAGCAACAAGCTGTGAACAAGCTCTGTAGATACAGCAAGCCTGAATTTGATTGCCATTCCCTTCACTTGCATGCTGTGTGACCCTGAGGAAGTCACTTAACCTTCCCACTGTTCCCAGGTCACCACTGTAAATGGGCCTTGTGAATAGAGGGCTTGACCTGCATACCAAAGAACAAAAATAAGAAAAGAAAATTGATTTACTGTACATTAATATTTGTTGTTTTGCCCTGGCTACAGATTGCCTTGCTGTTTATTCAGTAATGGGCTGGTTATCTTCTTCAACTAGTAGGTGTTCCTCTGCCCTGGACTGTTTTACTGACAAGCTCCTCAGGTCCTCAACCCCTGCTTCTCTGTTTGCCCTGTTGCAATACCCACCTCAAGTGTGATCCCTTGTTTCTGGTGGTTAGTACCTGCTATATGTCCCTAAGTGTACCACTAATATGGGAGAACAGGCCTTCTCCTCCTCCTTTTCCCTAAAATGTTGGAATTCCCTTCCAGTGGCCCTTCATCACTCCCGTTCACACATGCTTTTTAGGCACGAACTGTATAAACACTGTATTTGCTTGCCTCTAATGTTTGTACTGTACCTGTGCTTGATTGCTGAAACCTAGTTCTTTTGGACTATATACAGGTAAGTTCTGATGTGTTATCTTGTCTCTCAATGTACTGTATTTTGTTTACTGCTGTATTATTTTGTATAATTCTCAGTACTGCAATATTACTTTGTGCTAAGCTGTATCATATGCGGTCTCTGTTCCTATGCCACTTCCTACTGCTACACATCATGGCTTTACTTGTACCCTCCTGGGTCATGCCTGAAAATAGGCATTATTTGCCTAGTGCATTTACCTGGAAAACAAAAATAAACTAAATAAATGTATCTAGCCAGCTGCCACATTAAACTAGGAGTCCGTATCAGTGTTTTTGAAAATCCTGCCCTAAGTGTCCCTTAGACAGACACAGGACAAGGACATTTTTTTTATCCAATTACAAATCAGAAACATCTAATAGCATAAAACTAATTGTTCAAGACTGAGAAAGCTTTGCTATTAAGTCACACTTTTTTACTTCTTTATTTAGGACCATGCAAAGACAAGGTACAGCATTCTGTTACTGATACATCAATTATATCATTATATTTCCACCACCCAGATATGAAAGTTTTTTTTTACCCTGCATAAGCAACTCTGCAATGTAAAGTTTAAACAAAAATGATCAGTAATAGCTAGATATCACCAACAGTTTTATAATTTGCATTTGTTGCAAACATTTCACTTTAGCACTATTAATCTATGTAGAAATACTACATAAATATGCCCATTAGTCTGCATTGTATGTACTCTTGCTTGACTGCTACACTGTCCTGAAAATAAGAAAATGTTGAATATTTTGCAATGTAGAAATGTTTTTTGACATAACACTGCCATCTAGTGACAATTCTTAAACTACCTTCTACCCATGCATACTATTTAATGGGAATTGACAAACCGTCAGACCTGTTATGTATACATCTTTATCTTTAGAAAGGCCAGAATATACCCATCAAGTTACTTCTTCCCATCTGCTGGGTGGGGAACCCATGACACACCTTTTTTTTTCATTGTACCTGACAAATCTGAGCTTGAAGGTCATTACAGTATCTGTTGATACCATCTGCTCTAGCAGTCTATTCCAAGTGTTCAGCATTCATTCTGTGACAAAACCTCTGACTACTAAAATGCTTTTTATTTATGTATTTTTTTGTTCCAGCTTCTTGCCCCTACAGGGGTTCTGGTCCCCCATTCCGCTCGCCGCCCCCCTTCCCCAGGCTTACCCCCCCCAGTGGAGCCACTGGGTGGGCACCCCCTCCAGGAAACATGGGTCTCTAGCCCTGGCAAGCCCCCCAGGATGGGGTCACGGAGCAGGATCCCCATCCCACCAGTGGACCATAGTCTGTGCGGGAGCAGCGGCAGAAGCAGGGGCCGTCATTAGCAGCCAGCATTTATTTTTCAGCTACTTTTCCCTGCGGGCGGGGATGTGCTATGATGCCAGCATCCACCCCGCCCCCCTGACATGTGGTGCTGGCTGTGGCAGTACCCTCAGCCTCTGCCAGAAGTCTGCATTGCACTGGACATTCCTCCCTCTCCCTCTGGAGAAAGAGAGCAGCCCCTAGGATGCTCAATCCTTCTCCCCCCAGCCGGCCGAGTCCATCCCCAAACCTGGGATGTTGGCGCTGCAGATGGATACCTTGTCGCTGCACTGGTGGGCTGGTCAAATTTTATTTATTTTAAAATTTGTTACCGGGAGAGGCACACTGAGCCAAGGTTCATTTCCAAGCATGACCATGGGAGGGGTTAACAGGAGAGAAGAGCAGGTACAAACAGGACAAACTGAAACGGCTTGTTAGCAAGCAAACATAACCATGGTAACAAAATAAATACCAGTACTGCAATCTTTACATTTACGACGTGGCCCTGCATGATGGGATTGCACATGAAATAAATATAGGCAGACAGTTAAACAACAATAAATAGTGATACAATTCATGCAAAATATTTGTATAACACTGTGGACATGACACTGTTTATTCTTTATTTTATTCTTTTTGTGAACCAAGTAAGGCCTTCTAGGCACAATGTCTGTTTTCAGGGGTGACCCGGCAGCACTGGTGGAGGTTAAATGACTTGCTTAGAGTCACACAGTATGTAAGTGGAGGTTGTGGGAATCAAACCCAGATCTGCTGGATGCACCAAGCTCATTCACAGCTTGTTACTTGAACCTCTAGGCTGTACTGCCAGCCCTATCAAAGTAATCATAAACACAATGCTAAATTTCACAAATGTGTGTACATTTAAGGAGCCCTTGTTCTACTTCAACTGTAATAAGGCATAGATAGCCTTACCTGCCTCTTTGCCAGTCTGTCTTATAATTAAAATATTCTAGTGCAGCATTTGTGGAATAGAAGGGATCTTATTTTGGTTCTGTGGAGCTGCTAGCCTGATCCCATCCACTTCCCCATCCGAAGCCATGCCCAGTGCCACCTGCCAATGTTAAAACATTGCCCTACCATTACAGTAAGCTCCATACATCAAGATAAACAGGGTGCTTTACTGACTCTGTGCACATCTGTTGCCAGTAAATATAACAATGCTAGTATGGTATCTTTATTTTAAACATGTAAATAAAATGATGTGATTACTGAAGAGTCAAATTTCAATTTTAGCTTAAAAAAATACCTGAAGAGAGGAGGTGTCTGGGTATTACTACCCAACTTCAGGACACTGAGCTTAACCAGAGGATTTCTCTCTCCTCCAAAAAGCTCTTATTCTGGGTTCCCATTCCTAGCTACCATGTTATCTCGGCTTTCTCTCACTGACAAAGTTGATTATCCCTGCCAGTCTTTTCCCTGCCCTTTCCAACTTTGGCTATTATAACCAAGCAATATGCACCTTCCTCTGACCAAATGCTTACTCTTGCTTTGCTCCTTCCTTGCCTGCCTCCGACATAATTTATCTTACAAAGCCAGGGCATCTGCACTACCGCTCACCTCTACAACCTCTCTCTCTCACCTCCCCATCATGACCTATCTCAAATGAGCCCACACAATATCTTAGATTTCTAGTCCTCACCCAGCATGCCAAAACAATCATGCTTGTGTATCAGGCCCGGAACATACATACATCTCCATTTATACGCCCACCCAATATCCAGTCCCAACTATGCTTACTCCTGCTATCAGGTGACAATGAATTAAACCCTGGACCTTTCAAAAAGGCTAAGCTGAACCTCCTAACACCCTGTCCAACCTGATTTGATACAAAAGGGTTCAAGATAGCCCACATGAACATCAAAAGCGTCAGACCCAAAATAGCTGAAATTGAAAGGGGGACTCAGCATTATAAGCCTGATGTTCTTTGTTTAACGGAGTCTGGGCTAAAACGATTCATAAAATCTCATGAAGTCGCTCTCCCAAGTTACTCCTCCTTCTATAGCTGGAAATGACCCAGCAAGAGAGAAGGGGGGTTACTAATATATACTAGGGTAGGGCTGGCAGTCAATGAACTAGCAGACCTAAATCCTATCCATCTCAATTACCCTCAGCCAAGTCAAGTAGCTGACCATAGGATGTATCTACCTGCCCCCTAAACTTGCGTCCACCTCCTTCACCAAACTCTTCACCAGTCTTAATACCCTCCCTCACAGAAATACCATACTCTGTGGTGACTTCAATCTTGACTGGCTTGGCCTCGAAAGTACCCTATACAGTACCTGTCAGCTATATCTGATGCCAAGTTAGAACAATTTTTGACCAACCAACTAGACTTAACGTGAAGTCAGGCAATCACACCCTACTTGACTGGATGTTAACTAACAACAGAACCTATATCAGGGCAACGGGAGTCCTCCCCGATGTGCTAAGCAATCACTTCCCGATGTTCTCTATTTGGAAAAACAACTTTCCTCCTCCTCCCCCAAAAACTGTCAAATCCAGAGACCTAACATACTTTAGCACCTCTGAATTCCTGCATAGTCTTGCGTCCACTGACTGGACCTCTATCACCACTCTTCCGGACATAAATCAGGCTCTAGAATATTTAATCAACACCTTCACCTCCATCCTCGACCTCCATGCCCCCTTTAAGTTGAGAAGGGCCAAAGGAATCCACTCCCCTGGCTCTCCCAGGAGCTAAGGCTCCTAATGCATTCCAGACACAAGGCACTGCGATCCTTCAAAAAGTCTGGGCTCCAAACAGACTGGCAATCCTACCAGCAGTTGTGGAATGCCTGTAAAGCTAAAGTAATCAAATCTAAGTGGAACTACCTACAATCCCTGCAAGTAAGTAACCTCGCCAACCCTAAACACTTCTGGACACAAATCAATGCTCTCCTTAAGGGCAATGAATGGAAAGTCCCCCAGATCATGATCTTGAAAGACTCAGAACTATCCTCGTCTTCCATGATTGCCACTGGAATAAATTTATTCTTGACTGACTTTGACATTTAAAAGGTAGAGCTACCAGAAACCTGTGCTACACTGCAAGCTTCCTACCCCGAAGCTCACCGCCCCCTCTTTCATATAAAACTTACCTCACATAAAGAAGTCCTTAAGCTCTTATTGGATCTCAACCTCGATAGCTCTCCTGGTTTTGACACCCTGCTGCCTGAATTCCTTAGGATTGGTGCACCCGCGCTGGCTCACCTGGTCACCCAGCTGATTAATAGATCCTTCCTCACACACTCCATCTTGGACAAATGGAAAATCACTACTGTTGTCCCTGTACACAAAAATGGCCTGACTAACCTCATTGAGAATTATAGACCTATATCCATCCTGTGTCCTATCACAAAAATTCAGGAAATACTCCTATACAATCAACTGTACTCTTTCCTTGAACTGACTAATGCACTTACCATACACCAACATGGCTTCAGAAAATTGCATGGGATTGAATCTGCCCTCTTGAGGGTCACCTCTGACATCTTTTAGGTCATGGATCAGAGTAGTGCCACGGGACAGTCTTCATTGACCTCACGAAGGCCTTCGACCTTTTTAACCATCCTCTCCTTATCTTCAAGCTCCAATTTCTAGGTTTCGACTCCAATTCCCTCTCTTGGACATCTAACTATCTATCTAACCAATTCCAGTGTGACAAATGGGCTGGTGCCCTCACCTCCCTATCCCCAATCATGGACCGGGTCCACCAAGGATCTGTTCTTGGGCCTTTACTTTTCTCAATCTTTATCAATGACTTGCCTCAAAACTGCGGGGGGTGGTGGGGGGCATCGATCCAGCTCTATGCAGATGATGCCATACTATACCGGTCCGGCAAAGACATTTCCTCTATTCAATCTGAGCTGGGAAATGACTTCCAGCAACAGGAAGCCTGGTTCAAAAAGAATCTGCTGGTGCAGAACGCAAAGAAAACTAAATCCATGTTGTTCCATCATACCTCCTTTGACTTAACCTCCCAGCCTCCTCTGGTTGTCAACGCATCCTCTGGTCTGCCTCTAGAAGGAGCAGGGTCCTTCAAATATCTGGGTATGATACTCAACAAACATCTGTCCTTCAACACACATGTAAACAACATTATTAAAACTACTAATCAGAAGCTCAGCTTCCTTTATCGCACTGCCCCCTACCTTACTCCTTGTGCAAGGAAGACTATTGTCTCGGCTACCCTCCTCCCTGGTTTATTCTATGGTGCACCCATAATTCACTCAGTCAAGACCTCTAATCTGGGCAAACCTAGACAGGCATATCACAGGATCACTCACTTTGCCGATGTGGCACCAGCTTGGGCCCATCACTGTGATGTTCTCAAGCCCCTAGACTGGCCATCCTTTGAGCCCAAAATGGACTTCCCTGTTTTATGTACCACCTTTAAACTCATCCATCTTCCTTCCCCACCCATCCTCTCTGGCCTGCTCACTCTGAAATCCTTCCCCATGACCCTCAGACACTCCCACCTCCCATTGTTAAGCCCTTCCAAAGTTCACCTGGCCATAGGCAAGCGGTCCTTCACATCCTCAACACTTCAAAAATGGAATTCTCTCCCACATAGTTTACTTTCATGTACGTCTCTTCCCCTGTTTAAAAGCCGCTTCAAGAAAATCTTCTTTCCCCCTCCAGTTTGCTGTGGTAATTGCACTTAATCCCCTCCTCTTACTCCTGTGCACCCTCCTTCCCTCACCCACCCTCTCTGGCTTCTCAGTCTTCTCCTAAAACCTCCCCCCTCTCCTGCATTTACCTTTCTCTGCTCATATATTTTGTACATATGTAATATACTGTATTGTGAGTTTGTTTTTATGCTGTAACTACTACTGGGCAAGTTCGCCTGCTGTAGTATCATACTCTATGCCTGATCAAAGGATTACTGATGAAGGACTTCTCTGAACCAGAATTGAATCAACGTCCTGCTACAGAAGAAACTGACTTACTGCTCATAGCACACCTTTGTATTTATATATTGTCTCTTGCCTCAGATTGTACTCGTATTCTATATGTTTTGTCTCTTGCATCCAATTGTACAGTGTACCACCGCACTATTTCATGGAATATCTCTATTCCCCGGGTAGCCCCTGAAAAAGGGACATGACTGTCTCAGTGGACCTACCCGGTCCTCAAAATTCAAATAAATCAATAAAATAAATACTGAATAGACAACTAACACTTTGTTACTAAAAACTTCATAATTGTTTTAAAGCAGCAGTGCACGCTAGTAATGAAAATGTGGACCTTTACTTTCTCATTCTATTTTAGATTCACCCTAATCTCCTGACTTGACAACAACCACATAAGGAACATACAGAGTGTCTTGTAAAACTAGCAAATGTAGTACTTTGTTCAAATATATTTTTATTTCAGGGTACTTATTACAAACAAATTAGGGGGATGGCTATGGGGAACATGATGGCCCCCAGCTATGCCAACCTCTATGTGAGCAGATGGAAAATGGAATGGGTCAGGAACAATGCCACAAATCCATATTATGAATATCTGGATTTGTGGTGTCGTTTTATTGATGACATATTTATTGTCTGGAAGGCCCAAGTGCTACATACTTTGGGTTTGTGGACTGGTTACATGGTACAAATCAGAATTTACGGCTTGAAGCACATGTCAGAGATCAAGAAATAAACTTGTTGGATCTGATGATTTTTAAAATGGGTTGGGGGGGTAATATAGGAACATCTCTACTTACCAAGCCCACTGACCATAACAGTTTACTTTTGGTCAGTAGTTTTCACCCTAGGCACATTTCCCAGGAATATACCAAAAGGTCAGCTGATCAGAACCCTCTGACATTGTACCACTAGGGAGGATTTTGAAGTACATAGGTATTTGCAAATACAAGCGTTTTCAACAGAGAGGTTACAGTCAGGTTATTATTGATGAAGCTGTCAGTGCTGTGGACAACATGATAAGAGCTGATACACTGGCAAAGAAGAAGATAACCAAGACAAGCAACTTGTTGTTCAGTGTGCCTTCCTGGTGAAACATTTCAATAAATAAAATAAATAACCAACAATAAACGGACAAGATTTCAAGAAATTGGTTTTATGACTAGATAGAAGTGTTAGAGGTGTTCAGCTTAAAGAGATTCCCATGATTACCTGGAGAATTCTACACACTGATGAGAAATTAGAAATGCATGCGGGGGGAGGCAAAGATGATTTATAAACATGTTCCAACTATCAAAGACAAGCATTTGTCAATGCCAGAGTTCATCTTTGGGATTGCTGTTGGTACGCACTGATTGGCAAGTCTACAGTTCCCAGCAGAAAGAACAAGTTATGCCACCAATTTCACATTCCCGTTGAAATACAGTGAAGTGCATATCTGTTTCCTCAATTCGTGATCTGGCTTTGAAGAGTGATGATGTGTCTGCGGTTCAGAGAAGATGAGGGCACTGTAGCCCCACCATGGGTTGGGGGGGACGTTATGGTTAGAAACCCTAATGCCCCGGGCGTCTGTTGGTATTTGCACTACAAATTTTCAACATGGCCTTTTGTGACCCCCACATCATGAAAGTATTTGGGGCATCTGCTCATGAACAGTGGCACTATGATTTTGTTAATCTGTCCTGAACATTGATTTCACACAGCAACCGTGCCATTCTGCATCAGATGTGCGAAAACACAGTTTGGGCATGATGTGAAACATTACAGCTGTACCATTCATAGGGAGGTGTGAAGAGATGGCAGTGTTGAACATCTGGAGTGAAAATATTAAAAATGCTCGAACAAGTAGGTGGAAACTGCACAACGCATGCTCGTAACAGTCAATTAGTGGAATAATTTCACCAAAATTTCAACATAGGCATTTTGTGACCTCTGCTCATGGACACTGTCACTATGATTTTCTTACTCTGTCCTGAACATTGATTTCCCAAGCGACTGCGCCATTGCGTGCCAGATATGCGAAAACACATTTTGGGCAGGATGCGAACAATGATAGCTGTACTGCTCATAAGGAGGCGTGAAGAACTGACAATGTTGAAACTCTTGCGTGAAAATATTACAAATCCTCGAGGTTGCAAGTGTGCATGGAAAATGAACAACACACGCTCGTAAAATAGTCATTTTATGGACTTTTGTCACCAAATTTTCAACATGGTATTTTGAGACCTCCGCTCATGAACAGTGTCACTGTGATTTTCATAATCTGTCCCAAACACTGATTTCCCACAGTGACCGTGCTGTTCATGCTGGAAGTGCGAAAGCGCATTTTGGCCAGGATGTGAAAAATGACAGCTGTACTGTTCATGAGGAGGTGTAAAAAAATACCAATGTTGAAAATCTGGAGTGAAAATATTACATATTCGTGACTTTACAAGTGTGCGTTGAAACTGCACAATGCACGCTTGTAACACAGTCATTATATTGACTTTTGTCACCAACTTTTCAACATAGGTATTTTGAGACCTCCACTCATGAACAGTGTCACTGTGATTTTCATAATCTGTCTCAAACACTGATTTCCCACAGCGACCATGGTATTCTGAGCTGGAAGTGCGAAAACACATTTCAGCCAGGGTGTGAAAAGTGACAGATGTACTGTTCATGAGGAGGGGTAAAAAAATACCAATGTTGAAAATCTGGAGTGGAACTATTACATATTTACGAAGTTATAAGTGTGCGTTGAAACTGCGCAATGTATGCTTATAACACAGTCATGTTGGAGAATTGTTTCACCCAATTTTCAACATAGGCTTCTTGGGAGCCCACCTCATGAACAGTGACACTGTTGTTTCATTAATTGGTCCTGAAAGGTGATTCCGCGCAGTGACCATGAAATCACCTTTTGGGACTGAATAACCAGATGACAGTGACTGAATTTATGAGGTGGGGTCCCAAGAACCCCATGTTGAAAATTTAGTGCCACAATTTGCACAAATGGCCAAGATATACACCAAAGTTGAAAAAAAACATTTATGCCATTATACAACTTACCGGCATTTCTTCAGTTCGAGATTGGCTTTGAAGAGTGCAGATGTGTTCCCGGTCCACCAAAGATCATCACGCCAGGCTCCGGAGGTAAGTAGGGGTGAGAGGGATGTGAGGAGGTGGGGTGCACAATGGGTGGCTGCGGGTTGAAGGAGGTGCCACTGGACTCAACGAAAGACCTTTTTCTAGTTTACATGTTTAAAAAAATGATAGAACATCACAGGAAGGTATTTTCTTTATTACGGGGTCTTTTGGCACACTGGGGTGGGCTCCCAGCGTGCCACCTGAGTTTTTGGGGGGGCTGTAACCGAAAGGGATTGGGCACCCCTGTCAGCACATATAAGTATTTGAGGGGGCAAGAGCAGAGGGTGATTGGGTATCCCCCCCTTGGCACACAAAAAATTGGGGGGGCATTATGCCGACGGGGAGTGGGCTCCCCCATCGGCAAAATGAACTGGGAGGGGGCATGCCAACAGGGGGATTGGGCACCCCAGTCATTTTTTTTTGTTTTGTTTTTAACTGCAAGGCAGCATGCAGAAGTCCTGGGCTCAGCACATTCACAAGGCTGTAAGCTACAGCCGTGTGAATGCGTATCCAGCAATACAATGCAGGAATGCAACTTCAAAGGACTGAGCCACACCACTATTGGTGCAACTCCATCCTTTGAACAGTCGTCCAACTCAGCCCGAATAGCTGAAAGTGAGTCATCGCCAGCCTGCTGACTGATTCACCTGCCACTAACCTACCCCAAGGAATGGAGCTCTCAATTGGGCACACCCATGTAGAGCACCTTATAGAAATGAGTTCATCTGCGCCTGCGCACCATGACAAACTCAGAAAAGTGATGAAATCTTATTTAGCTTGTGGAAAAAAAAATACATTATGGTCTGTGCCACCCCCCAGTGGCACCAAAAGATGTGACATGTGGAAATTATTTTCATTTGTACAGGTAACAAATACATTTGCAAGTCCAGTATCGGGCAGGAGTTTTAAAATAAAAGATCTAATATTGTGCCTAGTGGTGGGCAAAGTGGGCTAAATTTGCTCCGCAGAGTGATTCACGGAGTAATGCGGAATCCGCAAAGTGATCCACAACGCAAAGCGGAGTACTTCACGTTATAATGGGGAACGCAAAGTCCATCGAATACAATGACTTCGCATTATTCTGCCTTCCCCAAACCATTTCTCCACCAGTTTTAAGGCGAACTAACACTGAAATCAATGTACTTCGCATCACTTCGCCTTGTTATTGAGTTCCAAAGTGAATTTGCAGTGCTTCATGGGATTGCAGGTCACATGGGCTCTAGATTGTTCTGCACAGCCTCAGTTCTGTGTGGTGTGTGTGTATACTGGAAGATGGAGACAGTGTACTCTCAGAGCTCTGCCATTCAGATCCTCTAAAAGCTGTTAAAAAAGTCTTTTTGAGCCATTTTATTTGCTCAAAATTTAGTACATCGATTGTAGGAAACCCTCCTGTGCTCATATCATTGAGTGTTTATTGTTTGTGTGTGGGTTTTGAATGTTAATTTAAAACAGTCAGTCTGTGTACTGTGAAGTGTGCTTTGGAGGAGGGGCGTATCTGTGGTGATTAGGTAGATTAACTAGGAGAATAAGGCAGTCTTTCTGTTTTGGTTATATTTTTCTTGTATAACTGTTAATGTACGCAGTAATATTTTCAGTAATTCTTGGCATTTTTTTTTGCCGATTGTTGTGGTGCAGCAGTGTATAATTTCAGTTTGTTTAAAACATTTGGTTATATTACTAAAGGTTTTCAATTTGCTATGTGTTACTTGTAGTGTGTGTGTGAGTGTGTGTGCGATGCATGCGTGCCGTTAAATCAGATACCATTTACTGTGCCACAGAGTAACTGCAGCAGTGTGAACTTGCTATCCACTGCACCTGCATGAATTTTTTGTACTACTTGTGGTAGCTTTACTGGTAGTAGTGGACTGTCACTGCCATGCACTCCCCCAACTGGCAAAAGGTATTCTTTTCCAAATTTAGATTTCTGACGGTGAGCACTGGTTAGGTGGTGTTGTTGTGCCTTTGCGTCTGCATCTCTTTAGTGCACAGTGCAATCTTAATCTGTCTGTACATTTGCATCTCTTTAGGGCCCAATCTCCATCTGTTACTTAAGTCACAGTTGTTTCTCTGGCTTCCCTTCAGAGTACTGGTGTGGTGCACACAATTCACAATCACGTTACAAATCACAAAATGAATGTTTTGTAGTATCTGTCCAGGCTTCACAACTGTACCCATTGATATGAGTTTTCAAGCTGGTGAGTTTTGTGAACAGCCAGGTCATCAGGGAAGTACAGCCATAGTCATTCACATTCCTAATACGCTCGTCAGCTCCAAATCTGAGAAAAATAAATTCATGTTTCATGGTCACGAATGTAGTCACAATTCACGATCACATCACGAATCACAAAATTAATTTTTTACTAGTTACTTGCATGTAAGTTGTAGTATCTGTCCAAACTTCACCACTGTACTCATTAATATCAGTTTTCAAATCGGGGAGTTTTGTGATACAGGTCATCATCATTGGGGAAATACGGCCGTAGGCACTCGCATTCCTGTACAGCAAGTGAGTTACAGTACTGTAAGCCATGTGATGTGTGGGGGGCCAGGGGCAACCAATATTGTTGTCACTCCACCTTACTTCGGATTAAGGTGGAATGACAACGAGAAGTCATAATCATAATAACAAAACAAAGTGGGCATTTCATGCTGGCCACTCTGCGTAGCAGAGTGACAAAGCAAAGTGCCCACTACGTGGGCACTTCACAGGTGGAATTTAAATTTGCTGCATCTCTAAGACGGGAGACTGCATTTCTTGTTACACTCTCATTTCACTTCGGCAGAACTGGGGAATTTTCTGGACAGAAGACAGTAGCATTTTGGGGATGAACATTAATTCTGATGACTTTGTCTGACCACTGCCCAGATGACTGAGTGTGCCATTAATTCTGGGAGACTTTGCATTTCTTGTTACGCTTCTCTTCCACTTCATCAGCACTGAGGAATTATCTGGAGACAAGACGACAGTAGCATTTTGGGGATGCACATTAATTCTGGTGACTGTATGTATGTGGGGGCACTAGGGGGCTGCCAATATTGTTGTTACTCTGCCTAACTTCTCGTTAAGGCGGAATGACAACATGAAGTAATAATAACAAGGTGAAGTGGTCATTTCATGCTGGCCACTCCGCAAAGCAGAGTGACAACGCAAAGTGCCCACTTCACATTCACTTCACCAGCGAAATTTAAATTCGCTGCATCTCTAATTGTGCCACACTTCAGGGGTTATATACATGCTGCAATGTTCATGTCGTTTTTACTTCATTGGAAGGCACACTAGAGAATTCCGTGAGAGAATGGATGAACATCTGAGAGCACTTGAAAGACATGACATGACATATGCCATAGTGCAACATGTCAATAGAAACATAGAAACATAGAAACATAGACTTTGACGGCAGATAAGGACTGCTAGGCCCATCTAGTCTGCCCATTTCCCCTACCTACAGGATAGGCCGCAGATCCTAGTTAACCAACAGCCTATTTCTTCCTACCCCCCCACAAGAATTGCCTAATGTCTGTCCCATGCATTCTTGAATTCTCCCACAGTTTTAGACCCCACAACCTCCTCAGGAAGGCTGTTCCATGCATCCACTACCCTCTCTGTGAAATAATACTTCCTCACATTGCCCCTGAACTGCGCTCCTTCTATCTTTAAATTGTGTCCCCTTGTTCTAGACCCAGTAGTAGCTCTTTTTTCATATAACAAGCAATAGCTGCAGAGATGATAACATAAAACATGACATTACATTTGTGGGATTGGAAAGTGTAGCAGTGGGCCCTAGAGGCAATAGCATTGAGCAATTGATTGGGCAATGCAGATATTTTTGGATCTTTGTTCTCAATGCAAGGGAAGGTCTAGGATTAAATAACAGTATAGCTTTTTTGTAAATTGATGGTTGAGATCTTTGAAATAATCAGTATAGATGAATGGCTATAAATAGAGCAACTCATTGGTGAGGGGCAATATTTAATTAATATAAAGGCTCCACCAGTTTCCTTAATTTATTCCTGAGTAAACATGAATCAGGTTCCTAATTCACATGAATATGTCAATGCATGTTAAACGAATGGCTTTATATTCATCCATTCAAAGTTCTGGATGCCAAATGACTATCTTCTGTTTTAAATTGGTAAATTGTTTAATTGGTTTCACCACAAGTATTGTCACATAAGCATGAGGATATCTGATTGTATATAAACTGTGTTGTTCTATTGTTAGCCATCTCTGATGAAGCTAGGCGTTTGTTGAGAGAAACGTAAGAGTTTTGTTACTTGATGCCTGCCACCATAATGGTACGTGAGCCAGTATAAGTTTTTTTACTTTACACTTACACTTTGTTATTCAATAAACAAGTTTTATATTAGTCCTTGGCCTAGGTGCTGATCTTTATGCTTCGAGGATTTAATTTTTGTTATAGCACCAGACCTTCCATTTTGCTTTTGAACTAATAACAAAATAAGACTCAAACAACCAACTGTGGTAATACCAGTGTTTTATTGCTGTAGACTCATAAGGACTTTGTGTAACATAGTTTGTTTTTGGTTTCTGTTGTGTCAAACTGCACGACATATTGTTTAAACCGTGTGTTATCTGGAAAGGGGGTGATGTTCCCCCTCATCTGTTTTCATGGTACAATTTGATAGGTATGAGGGCCTCTCTAACTACAGAATGTAAAACACTGGTTATTTGTACTGTCGTATGACCTCAACTCAATAAACTTAAGTTACAAAAAAATTCAAGGGCCTGCAAGAGGAAGATTTGGGGTATAATGTCACCATAGTGCGGTTTGTTCAGAAAGTATTGGGCCACTTCTAAACCTGCTGCATGTTCTATACCAGTGTGTAGATTGGTGACATCTAGAGAGACCCAGTAGTAGCTCTTTTTTCATATAAAGGTCTAATGTTTGTTCAAGAGGACCACTGTATCTCTCATGAGGGACTTGAGACTCATAACAAATGATTGTAAAACATAATCCACAAATTCAGACAGTCTCTGGGTCACAGATCCCACACCAGATGCAACTGGTCTCACAGGAGGGTCCAAGGGGTCCTTGTGGGCCTTTGGAAGTACATATAGCATTGGCACAACTGGAAATTTAGCTTAAAGGTAACTTGCTTCCTCTCCTGCGATCCAGTTATTTGCTAAAGCAGCCTCAATCATGATAAATAACTGATAGATAATGCTTGGTCAGGTGACCTGGTGATGGGTTGTAGTTACTTTCTACTTGTACTATTTCAGTAACTTTTGTTACATAAAATTCTTTATCAGTGCAATATTACTCCCCTTGTCAGAGGGTTTAATTATTATATTTTTCAATTCACATAGTTGTTCCAGTGCTTGCCTCTTTGACAAAGGGAAAGCTCCATACCTAGTGGAACGAAAATTTTCAAACACTTTTTTGTTTTTCAGATGTTACTAATTTTTCAAAGATATCTGTTGCTGCATTTGATATCTAGGGGGTGAAAACTGACTTTGGTTTACAATATAAGAGTGCAGTAGCACCCTTATAGTTAGGGTGGCTGGTGAGTTCCATGTTAAACTTGATTTTGTTGTTTGCTGCTTGCAGAAAGGTGGTTTTACAGATTTGCGTAACACTTGCAGGATTTGTTGTCCATGGCAGAATCCACAATCCCTGAAAGGCTCATGTAAATCGGAGTAGTATGTTTGGAGATATTAAAGGGTGATAAACTATAATGGGGCCGATTCTACAAGCACCCCTATGCATGTCACAAGTTGCGACATGCGAGGACTGCAATTGCACCAAGGACCCTGTGCCCGGTTCTGTAAGGGGCAGGGTTCCGGTGGCTAAGTCCTGTGACTTGCGACAATCCCACAGGTACACCAAACAGAGGGTGTACCTGAAGGGCTTGCCACAACCCTGGATGTCTCGGGTGCAAAAGCCCCCCCATCCCACTTGAACAACATAAAAGTCCTGCAGAGCTTGCCCATGCCCCCAACCCTCACTAATGAGTAAAAAGCCCTGCAGGGCTTGCACATGCCCCCATCCCCCAATATGCACAAAAAGCCCAGTGGGCTAGGTCATGCCCCCGACCCAAATAATGATGAAAGAGCCCCACAGGGCTTGTTCATGCCCCACAATCCCCCAAAAGACACAAAAAAACCTGCAGAACTTAGTCATTCCCCCCATCCCCAATTCCCAATAGTTATGCAAAAACACACAGATACCATTCTCCCTGGTAGTCTAGTGGCCCCCCACCTGGCAGTGCCCTCACCACCCTGCTCCCCGACCCATTTCAAGCCAGTGACTGGCACAGCCCACCTCTCACCACCACAGCCAGCAGCCAACTGAGTTCTCCAATGAGCATGTACTATTCATAGTACGCACTCATTCATCACTGAGCATGTACCCTGTATAGTACGCACTCATTCATCACCGAGCATGTACCCTGTATAGTACGCACTCATTCATCACTGAGCATGTACCCTGTACAGTACGCACTCATTCATCACTGAGCATGTACCCTGTACAGTACGCACTCATTCATCACTGAGCATGTACCCTGTACAGTACGCATTCATTCATCACTGAGCATGTACCCTGTACAGTATGCACTCATTAAAGAGCTCAGTTGGCAGTGGGCCATAGTGGTGAGAGGTGGGCTGTGACAGTCACTGGCTTGAAATGGGATGGGGGAGCGGGGTGGTTGGGCACTGCCACATGGGGGGGCCACTAGACTACCAGGGAGAATGGTATCTGCATGTTTTTGCATAACTATTGTGGATCGGGGATGGGAGGGCATGACCTAGCCCTGCGGGGCTCTTTCATAATTTTTGCAGGCTAGAGGGCATGACCTAGCCCAGTGGGGCTTTTGCACATATATTGCATACATGTGATATGTTCAACTTGCTTAAGAGGGAGATTTGGGTCAAATTAGGAGGGAGATTGGCCTGCCAACTTGCTTAAGAGGGAGATTTGGGTCAAATTAGGAGGGAGACTGGCCTGCCAACTTGCTTAAGAGGGAGATTTGGGTCAAATTAGGAGGGAGATTGGTCTGCCAACTTGCTTAAGAGGGAGATTTGGGTCAAATTACGTGGGAGATTGGCCTGCTAGTAGGGAGATGCCGTAACATCGTGAGTTCATCCTTAAATGGCGTCAAAAAATAAGGAAAAAAAGTCAATACAAAAATTGAGAGTATTTATTTTGTCAAGAATAAGCACTAAAAAGAATAAACAACGAGTTTATATAAAGTTATCAGGTACATTGTTCATCACTGATTTAATTTTTATGTGTCTTTATCTGCCCAAAAAACATGGATATTTTGGACAGAATTTTACTTAAGCAGGAGATTTTATTTCCCAGGAGGGAGGGAAGGAGTTCAGTCAAAAAAAACAGGAGTCTCCTGCGTACAGAGGGAGATATCACATGTATTACTGGGGGATGGGGGCATGTGCAAGCCCCCTTGGGCTTTTTAATCATTATTGAAGGTTGGAGGCATGTGCAAGCCCTGCGGGGCTTTTTAATCATTATTGAGGGTCGAGGCATGGCCAAGCCCTGCAGGGTTTTTTACTCATTATTGAGGGTTGGGGGCATTGGCAAGCCCTGCAGGGCTTTACAGCACTATTGGGGGATGGTAGGGCACTTCATGTACTGGGGGATAGCTGGACGGCACATTGGCACAACCCCCAGTGGCCGTAAAGTACACTTACACCAGTTAATAGCTGGTGTAACAGTACTGTGGCGGATGTCCTCTAGGGGTTGTTCCAGAAGAGCAAATGCAGGGACTTTGCAGCTGCCCTTACAGAATAGGGCACAACTGCTGCCGTAAACCCCTTAGCACCATGTCACAGGGGATTTATGGCATAACTGGTGGCGTACCTCCACTTTGACACAAGCAGCCTGTGGACATGTCGCAGGCTGCTTTGCAGAATACCAAATGTCACAACTCCTGGTGTAACTTGCTACTTGCACCATTTTTTTTGGCGCAAGCCAATTTGCACCAGGCGTCACCCTTTGAGAATTGGGCCCAATGTTTCCATTGATTTCAATTATGTTTTTTTTTCTGTATTTTTGCTCTGATCTAAATAAAAACTATAAATCTTTAAATTGTGAGATATTGTATAGTTGGGTAGGTTGGTGGGAAAGGATTTCCTGGGGGGGGGTGATGTTTTGTATTTGTTGAGATATTTACATTTGAAAAATCAGGTCTTTTGTGCCTCTGAATCTGCTCCACAGACAGGCTTGGAGATAACATACCGCATGCAGAGAACAGTTTCAATGCTGTTGAAAAGGGATCAGGAAAGTGAAAGGAGTTGGGCTGTAGTTGAAGTTGGGCATGCACATAAGATTTATGGGGATGGGAAAATAAAAGTCACAACTGGCAGTTATAAATCGTGCCATGTGTGCCCTTTACAGGATGTAAGGTTATACACTATCTGCCATGTTCTGTATGGCTGCGGTTTCAACATACCCCCATCTGTGCCATTGCATATGTAACCCCCTGTCACCCGGGGTTACAAGAATCCCATTTAGATCTAGTGGCAGGCAGGGAAAGGCAGCTTGTGAAACACCAGTTAAATGGATTTCACACCGTCTCACTCTGTCCTCAGTCTCAGCTGAGCTGAAGGAATGACATCATATAGAATTCTCGCAGCAGCATACGCCATTTTGGAATGTTGCAGCAGGGAGTTAGTTGGGAGGTTTTGGATTAGTCTTCGAGTAGTAGTCTGCAGGGAAATTCAGTGGAAGCAGGAGGTGTGCTGCAGTTGGCAGCCCCTCAGGGTTAAGCTCTGCTATAGAGTAACCCAGAGACAGAGGGTGTGTGTTCTCGCCCTAGATAGAGACACAGAAGATATTGGTCTAGTGGTAGAGACCATTCCCCAGTTTGTTCCAGTGCCCCATCCCAGGAGGGATGGGGGGGAAGAAAGCCAGCAACTTCAGGGGCAATCCCCTGGCCCTGCTGAAGAGGGAAAGATGCCTGTCATTTGGTTGTTCAGGTGCTGAGACACAAGAAGTAGTTCACTTTGCTAGAAACCTTGGAGCAACTGCAAACCAGTGGGTGAGTCAGCTCTGAAATATAGCCCATGTTTTCACCAGACAGTGTGTATAGTATCTGTTACTGTGGGATCAAGGAAGGACAGCCAAGTACAGTACTACAGTTGTGTGGGACTTAAAATGTGTCTAAACAGTGGGGGTCTACAGGGATGGACATAGCCACTCAGAGATCATTATAAGCCAGGATGTCAGATTTTGAAGAGTAGAGTGTTAAATGTGACATACATTTCGAGACAGCATTCTACAACAGTGTGTTTCAAGAAAGGTGTTGATTCTAAATGGATGGCCAGGTATAGATTTGGGAGCAAGAGGTGGGAGACCCCCATCTGGAGTAGCCAGATTTACCTCCAAGGGTTCACTTTGGGCACCTATAGCCAAGGCCCCTAGAATTCTGCGGCCGCAGAATTTTGCACAGAACTTGCAATCTACCGCAGAACTTCTGCAGTGCTGCAGAATTCACTCTTCTTGTTAATTTTTATTAATATTTCTGTTTTTCCATAGAATCTGGTTCCCTTCCCCTCTTTTTATATCCTAAACCCTCTATATGCTCAGAATGCTGTTATCATTGCTATAACATCATACATTAGCTAATGAAATGGCTGCAATCTGCAACAGAAATGAACAGTCACTTATCTACCACAGCTCCCACTGCCAGAGACGGTGGCACATCAGGTATGGTGATATTTGCTCAACCTGCACTACAGCCTAATACAATTTCCAGTCTTCTTTATTGAACTAGGGCCAACTTAAACAAAACCTTGTCAATAGCACAGACCTGTTAAGTCCATACCTCACTTTGTACAGACCTATTTGTGCCTTGAAGGTACAGAGATGCCATCTGAAATGAATAACTGGTAAAATGAATTTAACTGTCATTTTTAAGAAAAATAAAGTAATTATGCCCAGAAAAGTGGAATATAATAATGTGTAGACCTGTTGAAAGAACAGACCTGTTAAATAAATAATTGCACTGTATGCATTTTTGCCAGGGTTATTGATTATATATTGTCATTGGTTGATAGAATCACCTAACAGTTATGGAGAAATGTTGTGTGCAGGGACAACTGTTGGGCCAGAGGGTAGCATGCTGCGTTTCCGTGCCGGCAACTCAGGTTCAGAGATTAGCTCTGGGAGCTGGCTAGGCAGCACAAGGATTGGCAGAACACATCATTGCTCGGAGTCTGGGAAGGGAGGGTGCAGTGTTCTGTCGCATGGTGGACACATTGTGCTGGTCTGGAGAGCTCTATCTCACAATCAGTTCACATGCATGTCATAGCCTGATGGTGTTACGCAGTGTGTCAGGGAAAGCAGGTTGACATCAAAAATGAGTTTTGCAATAAGTCCTCTATTCCATTTCTAATGGGACCTGTATGAATGAGGATGCAAGTTCATGGAAATGAAAAAAAATATACACACACACACATTTGTATGTATGTTACAGATTGCATATAAATATATGTGATACACAGTGGGAACCTCATGAGTGGTGTAGAAAGTACATACAAATATATACGTGATAGACAGTGGAAACCTCATTAGTGGGATAGATAGCATGCATATAGAAATACCTTATCACATAAGATCCCCTCTGCATATGTCATTTATTTA
Source organism: Neoceratodus forsteri (assembly GCA_016271365.2). Classification (NCBI taxonomy): domain Eukaryota; kingdom Metazoa; phylum Chordata; order Ceratodontiformes; family Ceratodontidae; genus Neoceratodus; species Neoceratodus forsteri. The sequence goes on from CM057450.1 coordinate 1,650,987,013, forward strand.
ACAATGCTAGGACCTTAAGGGAGAGACATTTGTTTTGCTTTTTTAGGCATAAAATTATTTTTATAATTCTGTTATTTTTTGAACTAGTGTTACTGTGGATTCCACCATCCTGATTGCTATAACCACTGCCATGAAAGTGAAGTCAGGGTGACAAGCTGTCACTGTAATGTGGTAGTTTGTTAGTGCCGCAGAACTTCCACAGAAATTACAAACCACTGCCGCAGAAGTTCTGTGGCAAATGGTAATCTTGCCGCAGAACTTGGTCCCACTGTGCCGCAGAAAAGTAGGGGCCCTGCCTATAGCTTTCTTCTGGGCACTTGGCCAGTGTTCGTGGAGAGTACCCAGACATGGGATTAGTTATGAAGATTTTCCCTTTATGGAGCCAGTATGTGCTCATGGGTGGTAGAAGGAGCCACCAATAAATGTCCATGCCTTATGGAAAGTAGTCCAAGTGCTGGCCGGATGTGCCATGCCACGGAATCCAGAGAAGAGTACAAGTTCGGGCTGAGAGCCAGTGTGTTTCAGAACCTGAGGGTTACAGTGTGTAAGAAGATGTGTTCTGATCTCCATTTGTCTGCATTACCAGGGAGTGTAGCCCCATGGGGGTCCATCTATGCTTTACTATTCTGCTGTTGTTGTGAATAAAAGCCACACTCTAGAATCCCACTCCTGGTTTGGACATTACAGTTATTGCTTCCTGTGTCCGGAGTTACTTGGGTGTCCCTGACTAGAAATCAAACCTAGCCAAAATGCTGAGTAACAGTTTTCTCCCCAAACCCAGGCAGCCAGGTAGTGGGTTGCATAATGGAGGCACCGCACAGTGCTATAAAACAAAAAATAACATCAACCAGACCCCTGGTTACAAATTGGAGGCCACTGCTGGGATTTGGCTTGCAATTTGGGTGAAAACACAAGAAAGGTTACTCGGATGGTGGCTAGCGGTTTGGCTGTCTGGCAGTAGGTAACCCAAAAATCTGAAGCATTGCCAACTAAATGTGCCGCTGTGTGCTGCTATGTGCTGCTGCAAGTGTGGCAACTGTTTACCAAGGAGCAGTAAAGCCCGAGTGTGTATGCCCTTGTTCTGCATCAAATTACAACGTTTGCCAGCTTTTTCAAGTGTTGTGTGACAGAAAAAAGTATGTATAACTGTGGGAAAGAAAGAAAGATTTGTGCCCTAGATGTTGGAAATGCTTGTGGTATTGACTAAGAGAGTCGCTGAGTAAAATGCTATGAAAAATTGTTGAAATGGTGCTCCTGCCGAGGAGCTACAGTTGAAAAAAAAAAAAAGTGTGGTTTGCAGTTTAAATTTTGCCTGCTTGACGATCGCTGTGGAGGAGAAGAGCTCAAGAGAAAAGAGGCTCATTTGCATGGCGTTAAGTGATTGGTGAGACTGCAATCAGTCCTGCCCCCAAGCCAGCTCTAGTGACTGCAGTGTTCAAGAGGGAGAGAGAAAGGAGTGTGCGAGCAGGTTTGCAAGGAGGAGCATCGCAGTGACTAAAAACATTGTAAAAATAGTTAAATCAGACTTTTCTGTTTAAAATCAGGCTCAACCCGCATTCCGATTCATCTGAGAAGACAGCGAGGTGTTCAGAGGGACAATCTGCAGGACTGCCAACCCACTTTATTCCAGAGGCCTCCAAGATCGGCTGTAGGCCGCGTTTTACATCACAACAACAAGATACTGATTAAGTGAGTACCATCATAAAAAACAGCTCAAACTGTATGATTTTAATCTAAAGCCAGCTGAATCTGTGTGTAGCAGTGTGATAATTTTGCAAAGAAGGACTGTGTCAAGTTTAATCAGCTAAAGCAAGAATTCTGAGCAACAGACTGTGAGCATAATTATAGGTTCAGCAACAGTATAATTTTCAAAGCCATGTGAGAGACTATGAGTTGTATGAGAGATGCAACAATAAATATAGGCAATCCTGTGCAATGAAATACTGTGGCTTTAGGGGACTTTAAGCTAGAACAGTGATTAAAGTGAATGAAAAGTCCAGTAAAATCATGTAAATGTGCTAGAAGAGCAAGCAGTGCAATTTATACAGTTTGAGTGAACTTTACCAGTGGAGTGTGTAAATCGGATGCACAGTGGCTTGAGTTATAAACAGAACATTGATGTGCAGGAGTGCTGCCATTGCCATTACAGGGTGGGGTAGTAATGTAAACACAGCAGCAAGGGAACCATTTTGTAAAAGTTTTTTCCAACGTAGTGGAACTTGAATTAACAGTGAGCATTTGTTTGTTTTTCTCTGCAGTCATGGCTTCAGGACCAGCCTGCTACCCGAATCATGCCCAGGCTATGATAATAGAAGAAGTTAACAAAATGAGAGATATTGAGAGATGTTACTATGGGAATAATTGCCTCCTCATGTGGCGATTCCTGGATATCCAGTACGAGTATGTGTGATGTGCTTAAAAGCTGGAAAGGATGTCTTCATGGTACCTCACTGTTCTGGGTGCCTAGAGAAATATGGCTTGACTAAAGCAGCCAAGATTCGTTTGGCTCCCACATGGACAAAGCTTCAAGAACCTGTAGTTGGCAGCACACAGCACCAGGCAGAGCTTGATGGGGAGGCCCATCAGAGTGTTGCATGAAGCAAGAGGGTGCAGATTTACAGACAGAACAATGTACTGATGTATCAGAGTCCAGGTCCCTGAAAGACATTGTGGAAGGAGCATCAGTAGACCCTTGGAGAGAGGGGCCTAGCCCAAGCCTCATAGGTGAAGACAAGAAGAGGGAGGCCTTTGAATGGGAGGTATCGACCTCCATGCTCAGCAAAGGGTGGACAGTCTCAGGATTGAGGATGACTGCTCATTCCTGGGCACAGATTCTTAGCGAGGAAGAAGATGAGGGGGAACCTATGTGGCCTTGTGAAGAAGGTACGGATCCACAGCCTCAAGCTCTTGCCTCGAAGGAGCCAACAGTAGAAGAGAGTAGTGACTCCACAGCTCTGCCCCCACAAGGAAGAGTTAAAGATCCTTTCTACATTGCATTGAGTATGCGTAGCTGGCAGAACCAGGACTGGCCTCCCCCAAGCCAGGCCAGAGGTTGCAAGTTGACCAAGTGTAGTAATACAGAGGAAAGACTGATTCATAGGAAAGCAAATGAAATCTATGGGATATCCTTTCCTACCTTTCCTTGGAGAGTCAGGGAGGAGATTGAAAAAAGCAGGAAATCCTGGATAATGGAAGAGGCAATGAAACACGTACATCCTGGTGCCAACAGACATTTAAAAAATAGAGTGTTACAATTAAAATTCGGCCAGTGGAAAGTGGGCAGGACACTATTTGTTGACACTGTTCGAATTGTGGATGGAGAGGGACATGAAACCTTTCACAGTGTGGATTATGAGCGCCCAGACAGGATAATAATTCCAGCACCTAACCCGTTGTGCTATTGGCCAGAATGCAAAGATCAACCTGCCAATGTTCCCATGCCTACCAAGTCAAGAGCAGAGCAGTGGTAGCTAGTGCTGCCATCCAGCCATTGCCACACCTATGTTGTTCCGCCAGTCTGCCATTCCAGGAACCAGGTGCCATACATTCATCAGTCTTGCAGTTTACTGGCCTTCCACATTCCATCGACTGGCCCATATCCAGAGAGGACACCAGCCCAGCTGTATCCTGATTCATCGCCTGGGATGCCGGATGACTTTAGACCAGCTGTTTTTCCTTTTTTCCTGTTCCAAGGTTCCATCTCCTAGATGACATAACCCCAGCAGTTTCCAGATGTGCCCTCCTGTCGTTTTCCAGAAGATGTCCATCCTGCTGTATCAGAAGAATGCTGCCAGGGAGAGTCTTCAGTGGAGAACAGGTGTCGTATCATTTTTATTCTACAAGGGACTGGTAAGTCCTGACTTTTCTATTCTAATGACATTGCAGTACACACCCTACACTAGCAGACTCCAGATGTTTGAACTGTCCTCAAAGACTCTCCCCTTCAGATTTCAGCCTGCTAGAACTGTGCTTCATCGGGCTCTGGCCCAGGACAGACTTTTTATTGGACTTGCCTTCGAGCACTGCTGTCACTAGAAGAGACTTATAGGGCACTCCATCCCCTCAAATAATGTGTATTGTAAATAATGTTGTTGTTTTCCTACTGTTTTTACTGTTTATACTGTTTTTTTCTACTTTTCTAAAAAATATTTTTTGGGATTCTTCAGTGTTTTGATGGTAGGGGGTTAGACAGACTGTGTATGCTGTTTAGTAGTGTGTATATCTTTCTTTTTCTTGCAGGTGTTCCTGAAGAAGTCAAGAAGAGGAAGAGGGACTCAGCGGAGTTCCTCATAGTACTTTAATGTTGTAGTGTTTAAAGTACAGGGTGCCATATTCAGCCAGTTTGCACTACCTCATTTACGGTGGAGCAACTTCTGAATATGGCACCCAATTTGCCATAGCCATCTGACTTGCGCTGTGCCGGACTTGCACCAGCCTTTGGCGCATTTCTGAATATCTCGGCCATAGTGTCCACATACACTGGGAACGCACCACTAGCAACAGATCTAATGGGTTTGCAGGAATTCTTGAGAAATGTAGAGATTTCCATGATGGGGAAGAGAAATGAAACATATAGTAAGACCAATTGAGAAAAGGGAGATTCACGTGGTAATATCAAACTTAGGAAGGGGAAAATCCCCAGGTCCGGATGGACTACCAAATGAAGTATTTAAAATCATAGGCACAGATTTGGTGGAGGAACAAACTAAAGTGTATAACACTGTACTTTCTACAACAGAGGTACCATTATATGTGAATACAGGTCTTTTAACATCTCTATATAAAAAACGGGACAAGTCGAACTTAAAAAACTGGAGACCCGTAAGTTTATTAGATTTGGATTTTAAAATTTTAACCAAAATAACAGCTAATAGGTAATCCAAAATAGAACAAGACTTAATCTCAACAGCTCAAACTTATGCCATACCAGGCAGACAAATACAGCAACATCTGCTATGTATAAGGGAATTAGTGGAGAGGAGGAAAACTAAGTAATAGAAGAGTACTTGGCCTCCCTTGATCAGGAAAAGGCCTTAGACAGAGTGAACCATGCATTCTTATAGGAAATTTTAAAACACTACAGGTTGTCTGAAACAATTATTAACTGGCTGCAATGCATTTATAAAACAGCTACAGTTACACCAACAGTACAGGGGTGGAAAGGGCCAATGATTCGTTTACAGAGGGGAGTAAGACAGGGCTGCCCATTCAGCCCAATTCTGTATGTTTTTTTTTTTATAGATCCAGTGCTGAGAAAAATTAATATATCAAACAAAATAAAATCAGTGGAGGACTCAGGACAACATTTTCCTTATACAGTATTGACTTTTGCAAACGACATGAATGTGAAAATAGAAGACGAGGAATCACCTGTAGAAGTTATTATGACCTGTAAAGCCTTTGGTACCCTATCAGGGGCATCTTTAAATGTAGCAAAATGTGTAGGTCAGCATTTAAATTATGCACTGAACCAAAGGAAAATCATAGGAAGGCATTTGTATTAGGCCAGAACAGATCAATATACTAGGGGTACAGTTTGGCAAGGGGGAGCTGGATGAAATGAACTGGGAAATGAAAATGAGCATAAGAAAGCAAAAAGTGGCCCAATGGATTGTATGGAAAATAAGAGAAAAAGGGTATACTTAATTAAAACTTTTTTGATTCCAGTATTCCTTTATATCAGCTATACCCCCCCCCACCCAAAACAAATGGAAACAGGGATTTTAAGCTTATTCTTTCAAGCACTATGGGAAAGTCATCTTAACCCTGTAAAAAGAAACATTTTATATCTTCCCATGAATCAAGGGGGCTTGAAAATGGTAAACCCCATAATTTTCTTTAACAGTTTATTTCGATTTACCAACATAAAATCACTTTTTACAGGAGAACAATCTGGGTGGGAACACATGTTTCAGGATACTTGCAAATCCTGGTTGCAACAATGGGAACAGAACAACCTAAGAGTATTTAAAAAATCAGCCACGATACCAGAATATGTGAAATATATGTTTTTGAGGATAAAACAGTGGTATGTGACAGTACATCAAATCTTAAATCAAAATAGGAAACAGTTTTATTAGTCCACAGTCTCCTCATTGTGCATAGCTGATACAGTCTTTGAAAAATTCCCAGCTCCCTAGAGAGACTCATTATTGAAATTATTAAGTATTAGAAGAATCCCGGAAAATATGAGGGATCTCCATTGGATGGCATGCCATGAGAAAATAAATACAAAATCAAATCAGAAACACAAACAACAGGCTGAATGAATATGTGTTAGGCCAAAATGTACATAACAAGAAGAAACAATTGAACATATGCTATTTTCTTGTTCATTTATTTATTTATTTATTTATTAAATTTTGATAACCGGGTAAGCCCGCTGGGCCCTGAAGGCCCCTTTTTCAGGGGCGACCTGGGGAATTACATGGAATAATACATGGAACCGCATATAGCACAGGTACATTACACTAGATAGCGAGGAACATAATACATAGTAGTTTTTTAGCAGTTACATTTAAGAGGTAAGACATAGTAGCTTTTCAACAGTTAACATTTCCTGGGTAAGCTCTACAGATGGGGTGCAGTGCTATATAGATGGGGTGCAGTGATAGTCGCTATTTCCATATGAGGGCTTTTGGTCTTTTATAGCACAACAGTGGGGGAAGGTATGCTGAAATAGCTGAAGTATGAGAACATAATACATGGAAATTTTGATAGATCTTGGGCTAAATGGAACTTAAATACATTACAAGTTATAATGGGGGTTTTAAAATGGAACTTAAATACATTACAAGTTATAATGGGGGGTTTTAAATGGAACTTAAATACATTACAAGTTGTAATGGTGTTTTTTAAATGGAACATTTGGTTAATGAGATGTGCATTTACTTTACAACAGAAAGAAGGGAATTATAAAGAGCTATTAAATAAAACTGAGCAAGATTTAAAGAGATTATATATGAAAGAAAGACTGGAAAACCCCAGAGAAATAGTACAAGAATTATGGAAAGCACTGCCATGGATTACAGACAATAATGCACCAATAACACAAAATGTTAAACTTTTTATGAAAATCTAGATTAAAAAAAGGGAGTTTAAATTAAGGATCGGGGATGTGCACGGGGACATTTTGTAAGGTTTTTGGGATATCTGCATTGTGTGTGAAATGTCTGGATTTTGAATATGTTTTGTTTTAATAAAAAATTCCCCTACTCTTTTTGAGAAGTGCCATGGGATCTTTAACATCCACCTGAACTACCACCAGAACAGGCAGATGGGTCCTCGGTTTAACGTCTCATCCGAAAGACAACACCTCAGGAGTGCAGCACCCCCTCAAGCTGCACTGCAGTGTCAGTACTGGGATATTAAACTAAGTACCTGGTGTGGGGATAGAACCCACAGCCTTCCGATCTCCCAGCCTCAGAGGTGAGTTTGCTCCTGTCTGAGCCACTGACACTGCTACACCACCTGTATGCATAAATGAGTGAAAACAATTAAGTTTATTTGCATAGTTAGACATTCCAGTTGAATACGAATGAGTACTGTTTTACTGAAATTATAAAAACTGTAAAAACAAGTTTTATGGAATGCCACTTACTCCTCTTGTAGTCAAACTATGAAATAAATGTAATGAATCCATTACTGTTTCATAATTTATGAACGCAACCAAGGGCATGTATGAAATTCCTCTTTTAGTTTAATTTCTTAATCACCCAAACATCATATGTAGTGTAGGGCATGAAATGGCAATCAGTGCTGGAATTATACATTAGGAGCTACAGTATATGGGGGCGAGAGATAAAGCTGAGACCCACTTCCTACAAGTGAATATCTGTGCTGTGTGGGCTGAGCTGGGGTTCACTTCTCAGCTACGGGGTCTGATCACTTGTGTGGAACCTGTTTCCAACACTGATGGCTACAGTGTGTGTGTGTGTGTGTGTGTGTGTGTGAAAGAGAGACAGAGATACAGAAAAAGGAGGGAGGGAGAGAGAGAGAGAGAGAGAGAGAAACCACACTTTCATGAAGGACCATATTTAAAAAAAGTACTGGCACCATTCAGTAGGGAAGACTGGCAAACATATTGTCAAATTTGACAGGTATACTTCACAGTCGTATTCCATCCACATTGATTAGTCCTGTGTGATGAAAATCAACAACATATTATTGCTAAAAAAAGCCATGGGATTTGTATAGTAAAATGTTATAGACAATATGGTCAGAGTACAAAAGGTGAATTTTGCATCTTATATATTTTATTTTTTATTCTAGATATATAATTCAACTGATAGAGTACCATACTTCTAGGCAAATCATTTGAGTCTTTAGAGAAATTGACTGTAAATTTGTTACAGGTGGCAGACGTCATCAGGCATCTACACAATTATAAGAAAAATGCAAATCACAAAGCAAGCAGTTTATTCCTTACTGGAAACTGTTGGTTGCACAAATGCCCAAATCCTATAACTTTCTTTCCCAAGATAGACAGAGTACAATAACTACTCTCTCTCTCCGGGCAAGTCATTGAAGGCCTTAGAGAAATCAGTTGTATATTTTTACAGGTCATCAGGCATCTACACAATTACAAGGAAAATGCAAACCACAAAGCAAGTAGTTTATTAATTACAGGAAACTGCTGGCTACACAAATGCTGAAATCCTGTAACTTTCCCTTCCCAAGAAGCATTTCAGCTGAGCATCCCATACCTTACAGTAAATGACGAATTTGACAAACGCCTTTAGCTTCTCTTTCCATTTATTTGTTTTTGTGTAACTTTCAAGCAACCATCTCAGCCTCATGTCATTACATCTTTTATTAGTTTACCGGAATAGACTTGCATAACTTAAAATAGACACGGTGCTTTTAATGTTTTACATTTTAATTGTGATAACATGCATCTGACTTTATTTTATGCTGGTCTACTCATTTGTGACTACAGCATGTGTGTGTTTAAGTGGGGATATATGCATGTATGTGTACTTATGTGTTTATGTATGTATGTACAGTATGTACGTATGCATGTACTGTTAGACATCTGTGTTTCTGCATGGGTATGTACTTTACTCATGTGTGGAGAATTAGGGATACTGACTTCAAATTCAGAGAACTCAGCTAGAGGAGGTATTAAACCTTGAGGACTAGAGGACCAAAGAATATGTTTCAGCCCTAGGAAGATGACTGTGACTGATGAAAAGGATAGAATAATGGAGCCCACAAGTTTGGCCAGAAGGGAAATGAGAGATGAGAAATTTGTAGGGGGTGACTGTCAGAGAAATAAGGGAGCAAGAAACTCTGAGAAAGTACTGACTAGAAACGTTATTATTAGAGGCGAGCAGGAATATATGCACTGGAGTTCTGTTTGTTCTTTAACCCCCTTAACTGGGCCATATGAATGGTGCATTTACCCATCTAATTTCACACCTAGGTAACTATTTCAAAGAGATACTGCATTTGGACATACTGTTTCATTTATTTTATATTATCTGACTTACTTCTAAAGAAATAAGCCTGTGGTATGCTATACAAACAAGATAATAAAAGTGATCCATCCACAGGACATGGCTTCAAGGAGAGCAAACATAACATAAAATAAGGTTAGACATCGTATTAAACACATGCTGCAGTTTTACAAGACCTTGGTGAAAAACCCTGAACCTGAATTTAGAGTTTACCCAGCAAAATCTTGAACTTAAAATGGGTTTAAACTTTATGAACAAACCTTGTGAATCTTATGAACAATTCTCATATGAACTTTGTTTTTAATGAGTATGATGAAAACGTATATTAAGCATAATTCATATTCTTATGTATGTTTATGTCATCTATGTTTTAATTATTTTTCTCATCGATTTTACCACTGATTAGAACGTTTTCTCAACTACTGAGGTTTTTTCATTTGAACGCTAAATGCCTCATGCCATACACAGTATTTTAGCATCAAAGAGTTTGCTATATCATATATTATCAATTCCCTGCCTGAAATGTGTTGAAGAGTCCCCTTAGATATATATCCTTTGCTAAAACTGCTTAAAATATTTTACTTTTAATGATAACTTTTGGAATGATGGGGGTTACACTGTATTTAGTGTATTTTGTAATTGAAGTGATGGTGGATTATGTAATAGAAAGCCATACTAATTCTAATGTGTGGCTAAGCTGTGTGACGGTGCATAGAATAATCCATGTTGCCGTGTACCATTGCCATTATGATGTAGGCTCACACTTTACTGTTTATGCTCTATAGAGAGAAGGTATTGAGTCACAGATTGGCCCTGTTTTCAAGTTAGTGGGTCTTGCGTGAAACTAATGCCCAGACTTATTTATAAACAGACATGGTCCATAGACCTCATTTTATGGACACCATTATGGTTAGTCATTGGGGCTTGGACAGTAATTTTGCCATTAATGTTTGGATTTCAAAGATCTCAAATATGGACTATTGCACCTGTTCATGTGGCCTAATGCTGTAGTTTATATTGACCCAAAAGAGGGTATGGTTAATGGCTAGGAGGCCAGAACTATAATTGGTTAACTTGGTGAAGCGTACTTTTAGAAAGTCTGGAGAACGAACCTTCAGCAGTGATGGCCTCTGTTTTATATTTATTTATTTTGTGATCCCATGGGATATAAATTGTTCAAACCCCCTGTCCATGTCATTTTATTAGAATGCGCATTACCTTGATTAGTAGATCAATATTAACAGTATTTTATTGCTTTGTCAATTCATCTTTAAAAGTGCATTTAGGATCAATTCAGCTTCCCCTCTAAGTTTGCACAGTGGATTAAGGCTTTATATCCACACTCCAGCGGCCGAACATACTGTAATGGAGTCTTCTCAAACCCAATTGCACTGCAGTCTGGTACCAGGCAAAGTTGCCCATTTTCCCCTCTATTATTTAACCTTTATTTAGAGCCCCTTATAATAAAGCTAATCAGATTTCTCACAATTCAAGGTATCAAATTAGGGTCGCAGACTGTAAAGCTCTCTGCCTATGTGGACAATATATTGTTACATCTCTCTCATCCTCAAGACTCCATTCGTCCTGCTCTAGATATTATTAGCAAGTATAGTCAACTCTCCAACTCTAAGATTAACCTTGAAAAAACATCAGTTTTCCCCCCTAAATTCCACATCTCTCAAAAGCGAGGTATTAGACTCTGGTTTAACATGGTCCCCATAGAGTCTTAAGCACCTAGGCATCCACCTCACCAGAAGTGATCTGTGACTTAAGAAACTAAACTTAGATGACACTTTAAATGCAGTGCAGCAAGATCTATCAAGATGGAGAATGCTACCACTTACACTCTGGAGCCACATCAGTTTAGTGAAAATGAACATCCTCCCACACCTATTTTACCCGATTAATCTCCTGAACCTGTGGCTACCCCTGCAATGGTTTAAGAAAGTCCATTCCTGTACTAACAACTTCATATGGGCTGGCAAGGTTCTGAGGAGGGCATATTATAAACTGGCAGCTCCCAAAACTAAGGGTGGTCTTAGGCTCCCCCATTCTGGTCTATATTACTGGGCAAGTCATGCTAGTAAGTATTGTCACTGGCTCCAGACAGAGGAACACCTAAATTCCCTAACATATGTACCTTCCTGGCTTAAAGTAGAAAAAGAGCTCCCACATAGTAACGGCCTGTCTCCTAAAGCACTTTTTCACCTAAAATTTTGGGATTTACCCACTACACTGTGCCCTACCCTGATAGGGACTTCAGTTAGGGTCCATACGCAATTATGTTCCTTCTTACAATTCACTAGCTCCCGTGTTCTCAGCTGACCACTGACTGGCAACCCTAATTTCAAAATTGGGTGCAAAATAATTCCCCCACACTGGATCACACAATTGTCTTTATTGGAGCTGGGACATTTAAGGAACAGGGATGGCATTTGGTTATCCTCAGGCAATACAATACAGCAACACAGCATCAATAGCAAGGATATATTTAAAATTCTTCAGCTTCTTCACATGCTGATCCAATTCTCCAAGACCCCCCTGGAACAGGGTAATGTGGGAGACTTCCTGCCTGTCATTCAATTCATGGCAATGCTACCACATGCAGTATCAAAGATTTATAGTATGTTGCTCTGTGTGAATGGGCTTTCCCTTCAGTAGACAGAGTCTCTAAATTTTGGATCTCCCAATTTCCTAATTTAAATTGTGACTGGTATAAAATATAGAAGTCATGCCACACCTTTATTACCCACGTTAGACTGTGTCTGATGCAGTTTCAGATACTTCACAATATGTATATGACTCCAGTTAAGTTTGCTAAAATGGGTAGACTGTCATCCTCTCAGTGCATGAGATGTCATCAAGCAGAAGGCACTCTATTACATATTTTCTGGGCCTGCCCAAGAGTAGCCCCTTTATGATCACTCATTCAACAAAGAGCAGATCCATTACTAGGGTTGGAGGATCTCTTTACCCCTGACATTTCCATAGTTGGTGACCTTGGATGCATTCTAATGAAAGAGTGGAGATGTTTCATTGCCCCAGTCTCATTGTCGGTCAAGAAACTAGTGCTCCATCACTGGCTAGATGATGACTGCATATCTTACACAGAATGGGTTCAGGAATTACTCCGAAATCTTCGCACAGAGAGAATGATTGACACTCTTAAGTAATCGTCTCCATAGATTTGAAAATGTGTGGAGTAAGCTATATAGCCTGTACTTTCTTAAGACCAACCTACAATAACTCAGGGGGGCCTCTTTAGACTTCAGAATGTTGGATATTCACGGGTGATATGATGCCGTGTGGGGGGGTAGGGAGGATGGGGGGTAGGTGGGTGGGGTTGGTAGTTGTGAGGTATTGTTACTTAATATTTCTGTATCATTCATACGTTTATCTGTGTAAAATTGAATAAAGAATTAAAATGTTTAAAAAAAAAGTCTGTTTAATAAGAACTAAAGAAATGCAATTTTAAATCCAGAAGTAACCAAGTTCTGAACACTGAGGATTGACCCTTACTGCACTGATTACATTTTAGATGATAAATTATCTATGAACCATGCTTCCATCAAGAGGCATTAATGAATGGCTCATCAGAATGTGCATCTCTTATAAATCACTAATTAGGTCTTTTCAGACTTTGTATTGTTCTCAAGGGATGAACTGTCTTTAAATTCCTGTACATATTTTGTATTCTTGTAATATCTTTCCTGTTTTAAAAATGTTATTTTTCTTTCTTTGTAATGACCTAAAGTCAAACAAATAAACTCTCAACTAACAAACAATGTGTGGGTATCTTTGTTGATGTGTAGGTGTGTATGTGTGTGTGTGTGTGTGCGTGTGTGCGTGTGTGTGTGAGAGGGGGGAAGAGGGATAGAGAGAGAGAAACCACTCTTTCATGAAGGACCATGTTTAAAAAAAGTACTGGCATCATTCAGTAGGGAAGTTTGGCAAGCATATTATAAAATTTGCCAGGTTTTCTTCACAGTTGTTTTCCAGCCATATAGATTAGTCCTGTGTGATGAAAATCTACAACATATTATTGCTAAAAAAAAGCCATGGGATTTGTATAGCGAAATGTTACAGACAATATGGTCCGAGTACAAAAGGCAAATTCCACGTCTTATATATTTTATTTTTAATTCCAGATGTATAATTCAACTGATAGAGTACCATAAGTAACCTATCGCTGGGCAAATCATATGAGTCTTTAGAGAAATTGACTGTATATTTTTTATGGGTGGCAGACATCATCAGGCATCTACACAATTATAAGGAAAATGCAAATCACAAAGCAAGCAGTTTATTCCTTACTGGAAACTGTTGGTTGCACAAATGCCCAAATCCTATAACTTTCTTTCCCAAGATAGACGGAGTACAATAACTACCCTCTCGCCAGGCAAGTCATTGAAGGCTTTAGAGAAATCAGTTGTATATTTTTACAGGTCATCAGGCATCTACACAATTACAAGCAAAATGCAAACCACAAATCAAGCAGTTTATTCGTTACAGGAAACTGCTGGCTACACAAATGCTGAAATCCTGTAACTTTCCCTTACCAAGAAGCATTTCCACTGAGCATCCCAGACCTTACAGTAAATGACGAATTTGACAAAAGCCTTTCGCTTCTCTTTCAATTTGCCTGTTTTTGTGTAACTTTCAAACAAGCATCTCATCCTCATGTCAATTCAGCTTTTATCAGTTTACCTGAATAGACTTGCATAACTTAAAATATACAAGGTGCTTTCAAGTTTTTACATTTTAATTGTGATAACATGCATCAGATATTTTTTTCTGCAGGGCTATTTGTTTGTGACTACAGCATGTGTGTGTTTAAGTGGGGATATATGTACGTATGTGTATTTACTGTGTGTTTATGTATGTATGTCCAGTGTGCATGCATGTACTGTTAGACATCTGTGTTCTGCATGAGTATGTACTATACTTATTGTTTGGAGAATTAGGGATACTGACTCCAATTTCGGAGAACTCAGCTACAGTAGAGTAGGTGTTAAACCATGAGGACTAGAGGACCAAAGAATATGTTCCAGCCCTAGGAAGATTACTGTGACTGATGTAAAGGATAGAATAATGAAGCCCTCAAGTTTGGCCAGAAGGGGAAAGAGAGAAGAGAAATTTGTAAGGAGTGACTGTCAGAGAAATAATGGGGCAAGAAACTCTGGGAAAGTACTGACTAGAAACTTTATTGTTAGAGGCGAGCAGTAATATATGCTCTGGAGTTCTGTTTGTTCATTAACCCCCTTAACTGGGCCATATGAATGGTGCATTTATCCATCTAATTTCCACCTAGGTAACTCTTTCAAAGAGATACTGCATTTGGACATACTGTTTCATTTATTTTATATTATCTGACTTACTTCTAAAGAAAAAAGCCTGTGGTATGCTATACAAACAAAATAATAAAAGTGATCCATCCACAGGACATGGCTTCAAGGAGAGCAAACGTAACATAAAATAAGGTTAGACATCGTATTAAATACATGCTGTAGATTTACAAGACCTTGGTGAAAAATCCTGAACCTGAATTTAGAATTCATCCAGCAAAATCCTGAACTTAAAATGGGTTTAATTTTTTTTTCTATAACTCCTTTTCCTCCTATGACCTGATGATGTGCTTCCACCCCTTCACAGTTGCCCTCAGTTGCTATGCCACCCCAGCACCTTGGGCCCTGTGATCCCCCACAGATTACCCTCCATGGCAGGGTGGAAGGAGTGAGGGCCACCCTCCCCCCCTCCTGAGCAATATCTGGAGCAGGCCCAAGAGCTGTGTAGCCATGACACTGGAGCACTGCAGGGTTTCTTTAAGTTGGCAGTCATTTTTCCATTTTTTGGTGACCCCTGCAGCTGAGAATGAGCATGAGTGGAGATGCACACGCATCCCAATGCCACATTCTTGCATCTCCCATTGTCCAACACTGCCCTATCCTCCACCAGGTGGCAGCCATAGAGTGGAATGATATACCCACCCAACCCCGAGAGAGAGAGCTGTCATGGGACGCTCGATCCTCTCTCTCCCCAGCTGACCATCGGCGGCCTGAGTTCATTCCCGAACCTGGGTCGCCAGTGTGGCGCGAGGTGTGGCATCCAGTGCCTCAACCCTCAGCATCACCTGGCCAGCTTGAATGGGTTTAAACTTTATGAACAAACTTTGTGAATCTTATGAACAACTGTCACATGAACTTTATGTCTTTAATGAGTATGACGACAATGTATGTTAGGCATAATTGATATTCTTATGTATCTTTATGTTATTTATGTTTTAATTATTTTCTCATCTATTTTAACACTGATTAGAAAGTTTCCTCAACCAGGACGTTTTTTTATCTAAACGCTAAATGCCTCATGCCATACATAGTATTTTAGCATCAAAGAGCTTGCTATATCATAAATTATCAGTTACATGCCTGATATGTGTTGAAGAGTCCCCTTTGATATGTATCCTTTTAATTGCTAAAACTGCTTAAAATCTTTTATTTTTAATAATGACTTTTGGAATGATGGGGGTTACATGGCATTTAGTGTATTTTGTAATTGAAGTGATGGTGGATTATGTAATAGAAAGCCATATAAATTCTAATGTGTGGCTAAGCTGTGTGACGGTGCATAGAATAGTCCATGTTGCCTTGTACCATTGCCATTATGATGTAGGCTCACACTTTACTGTTTATACTCTACATAGAGAGAAGGTATTGGGCCGCAGATTGGCCCTGTTTTCAAGTTAGTGGGTCTTGCATGAAACTAATGCCCAGATTATTTATGGACAGACATGGTCCATAGACTCCATTTTGTGAACACCATTATGGTTAGTCATTGGGGCAAGGACTGTAATTTTGCCATTAACGTTTGAATTTCAAAGATCTCAAATATGGATTCTTGCACCTGTTCATGTGGCCTAATCCCATCATTTATATTGACCCAAAAGAGGGTATGGTTAATGTATTTGAGGCTGGAACTATAATTGGTTAACTTGTGAAGCTCACCTTTCGAAAGTCTGGTGAACTTTCAGCAGTGATGACCTCTATTTTATTTGTATTTATTTATTTTTGGATGCCATGGGATGTAAATTGTTCAAACCCCTTGTCCATGCCATTTCATTAGAATGCTCATTACCATGATTAGTAGATCAATATTAATAGTATTTTATAGCTTTGTCAATTCATCTTTAAAAGTGGGTTTAATAAGAACTAAAAAAATGAAATTTTAAATCTAGAGGTAACCTAGTTCTGAACACTGAGGATTGACCCTTAAGGCACTGGTTGCATTTTAGATGACAAATTATCTATGAACCATGCTTCCATCAAGAGGCATTAACGAATGGCTCATCAGAATGTGCATCTCTTATAAATCACTAATTAGGTCTTTTCAGACCTTGTATTGTTCTCCAGGGATGAACTGCCTTTACATTCCTATGCATATTTTGTATTCTTGTAATATCTTTGCTGTTTTAAAATTGCTATTTTTCTTTCTTTGCAATGACCTAAAGTCAAACAAATAAACTCTTAACTAACAAACTATGTGTGGGTATCTTTGTTGATGTGTAGAGGTGCGTGTGTATTTATATTTGTATTAATATATATACCTGTGTGTACTTATGTATATATTCAGAAGGTATGTGTAGCTATAGGGGCTTGCATTTGAGTGGGTAAGAGTAGTTGTATAAGAAAGTGTATGTGTAGGTGTTCCCTTATTTTGGGGGTACCTTGTGTACTGTATATTTACTGAATGCACCTCATATGGGCTACAGCTTAAGTAAGATATGTGTGTACATTGGCTGACAGATGGACTGTTTGCCCTGTGCATCTGTATCTCTGGCGTCATGGAAGTGCAGGGACTACAGGGCCCTGTGCTTTGGCAGCCCACCAGACAGCCCCATGAATTCTTCACATCTGACACTGCACAGAAGTGCAGGGCCTGCAGCATCCCTGCACTTCTGTAAGCAGATGGCTTCTTCTCTTGGTGCAGGGCTCAAAGGGCCCTGTGCATCTGCATTTGTTCACTCAGGTCCCAAAGGCACTGTACCTGCATGAATGAGGATATGATTCCACTATCTCAAAAAGGAAGGAAATTCTTTAAAAAAAAAAAAAAACTATATTAATGCACCAGTTAGGGTTCAAGGTAATGCCAAAAATGTAGGGAAATGTGGCATTAGGGTTTCCGGTTCCACCATGTCAGTTCAACAACAATATTGTCGACCGACACTACTGTACATCAACATGAAAATGCCAACAACGACCATGTCACTCACTAATCATGCCACCCAACCGCAATCATGGCAAAACACCGGGGCACATCCTGGCTGTTTAAAGGAGGCTTTTCCTCCTGCACCCCTAACAAATAATATAATCACCTCCAGATCAGAGGTGTAGGGGGGAAACAGTGCAATATCCCTCAGGTGGCAAGACGGCAGGCAATGTAAAATTACAAGCAACAGAATGACTGTCGATTGGGTTGCAGTACCCACATTGCTGTCACTGTAGGGGTTTTGCTGCACTGATGGCACACCAGGGTTTCGAACCCTAACTCCCCACCCGGCACCCCCCCAAACAGCAAAAGGAGAAAAACATTAGGATTTTGGGTCTCCAGAGTCTTAGCGGATCAGTGGTGTGGTCTTCCTTGGGATTATCAACCATAATGCCCAACCCCTTGCCTGAACAAACATCAGATGTGGTGTCCTGCATGAAGAATGTTACAACAAATTGTGCTGGCAACATGTGGTGAAACATACTTCTGTACCTTTGAGGCATGTATCTTTATGATGTGCTGGCTTGGAGCTATATCTTCTGCTTTGGAGTGGAGGCTACGGGGTGAGGGGGTGAGCATTAGGGTTGACAACCCCAAATAAGACCCTACCACTGATTCACCAAGACCCTGGAGATCCAAAATCCTTTTTTTCCTTTTGCTACTTCGGGGGATGGGGTGGGGAGTTAGGGTCGGAAACCCTAACACCACATTTCCCGACATTTGTGGTGTTAGCTTGAACCCTAACAGGTGCATTAACATAGTTTTTTGCAATGAATACATGCAAACATATAAAGATGCCAGCAGATAAAGGCCTTATGGTCAATCTTGTCTGCTTGATTGTGCCGGTCCCCCCATATCTAAAGTGGGACTTGCCCCCTCCCCAAAGTCTCCCTAACCCCTTTCAGTTCCCACCTCCCCCTTCCCAACCAACAATTTTCCCCTTCATTCTGTCCCACCCTTTCTCAAAGCTATAAACTGTTTTCAGGGAGACCACCTCCTCTGGAAACTCATTCCACTTGGCAACCACTCTCTTGGTGAAAACATGCCTCCTCATTTCCCACCTGAATCTTTCCCCCACCAGCTTTAGGCTATGCCCCCGGTGGACTTGTTCCCACTAAGACTGAAGAGGCCCTCTGTATTTACCCTATTAATATCTTTAAGGTATTTGAAGGTCTCAATCATATCCCCCTCTCCCTTTTGCCTTCAAGGGAGTACATGTTGAGCTCCTTGAGCCTCTCCTTGTGGGTGTTACCCAGCTGGCCCTGGATCACCTTGGTCACCCTTCTCTGGACTGTCTCCAGCAAGTTGATATTCTTCTTAAGATAAGGGCATCAATACTGCACACTGCACTCTAAGTGCAGTCTTACCAGTGACCTGTACAGCAGTACCTGCACACCATGCAGCTGGTATTTGGTCTCTGGGTTCCTTGCCCCAAGTGCAAAACTTTGCACATTTTAGTGTTGAATCCCAGTTGCCAGATGCCAGACCACTTTTCCAACCTAGCCAGATCTTCTCTTAGTTTCTGTCTCCTTCCTCCATGTTCACCCTCCCACACAGCTTTGTGTCATCCATGAACAGGCAGATTTTACCCTTGATCCCATCCACCCATCCACTATGTCACCAATGAAGATGTTGAGCAACACTGGTCTGAGCACTGAGCCCTGCAGAACCCCACTGGCCACCAGCCTAGCTTCTGATAATCCCCCCAACACCTTTTGGCATTTGTCCTATAACCTGTTTTGACCAATCTAACAAGATTGGCCCCCACCCCAGATCATCCAGCTTCCTGACCAATCTCCTATGAAGTACAGAGTCAAAGGCCTTGCTGAAGTCCAGGTACAGGACATCAGTCGCTTGGCCCATGTCCACTGTCTTGGTCACCTAGTTGAAAAAGTGGTAACACTTTATTTTAAGTGTCCTTAAGTACATTGTAATTACTATATAGCTACAATGCAACTGCTATGTAAGTACTGTGTAGTTACATGTAACTACAATGTAGTTGATAATTAGTTTCACATTTGCATATCATGTAGTTAGAAACATTTCTATTAAGTAACTACACTGTTATTGCACTGTAAATACTATGTAGTTGTTAATTAGTTTCACATTTGACTGGTGTGTAGTTATACAATTTGCATGAAGTGGTAGTTACACATGCAACCACAACCGTTTCTCTTTTTCACAAACTGATTTATGCTGGAAGTGTAACTACACATGTAACAGCTGTTGCAAAGTGCAACATAAATAGTTAAATTTGCCAGAAATAATTGATTTGAAGCAGAAGGAAGGCAACAGTTATTGCAGTAACTACCACTTCATGCGAATTGTGTAACTACAGCTCAGTACTACTGATCTTCCCTGTGTCAATCTTCATCATTAAGCACTGTCTGGGTGACAGCCGGAGGTGCAGCACCCCACAGGAGGTTTTTTTTGTGAGGAGAGGAGCCAGCACCGCCCTCAAGGCTGACACATTATGTAGTGCTCGTGGGTCAGCCAGCAATGGTTGCTGACTCCTCCTCTGCCCCAGTTCTGCTTTTCCCACCGTTGAGAGGGCAGCACCTTGCACCTGCTGAAGAAATTTCATCTGTGATATTGCAGCCTAGTCAGTTGTTTCGACACCGTTGTTGACACCATTTTCACTCCATTCTAGTTCTGCCATCTGCTAGCAAGTCAGCACCATTTTTTGCAGGAATCCAGTAAGACCTTTCCTTTTTGTTTCTTGAAGTGGTGCCGAGTCTGTTTCTCATTATAATTTTAGCTACTGTGAGTCATGTCAGGTTCGTCCAGGGACAAAAAGTGCTCTTCTAAGGGGGACCTGCCTCTCCTATGCGTCGGTGTCCCTGCGCCGGCAGATGTCCGTCACGGACCGGCATGACTGATGCCTCACCTGCCTGGGTCCCTCTCACAATATGGATAGTTGCGATGCTTGCTTCTCCATGGACTGCACAGTACTGGGGCACCACACATGGAAAGTCGGCCATGATCTGCCAACTTTTGAAGGTTGGCATCATACAATGGACTCCAAGTACAGATCTCTCCACCCTTCCTCTGGGTCCCCCCATCAGTTCTATACAGATCAGTGAGGAGGGGGCCTCCTTCCCTTCTAGCCTTGCCAGGGAGGAGGTCTCTTCTGCGGTGCTGGAGGAATAGTCTGGCCCTCTCGGGGGCCGGGCTGGGACCACTGCACAGGCAGTAACATCCTCAGAGGTGCAGACTTCCCCGGTGTCACGGCCCACACCTTCTGGGCTTGGCATGGATGGCTCCTCAGCACCGTGCACGGGCATCATTCAGGATCCCGGGGCCGTTCATGGCTCCGGTGATCGACATGGCACCGTGAGCAATACTGGGCCCTCCCACAGCACCGCAGATGGGAAAACCTCTAGGGCCACTCATCTAGAGGTCTTCTGGAACTCCTCCTCTCCAGAGCCTGATGATCAGGAAACTGATCTGGACTGACTGCCTGAATCCTCAGATTCGGAGGGTTCTCTGGTGCCCAGTACCTCTGCACCCTCCCAGGCATCTCTTCCCTTGGTACTGGTGATTATGGTCATGCAGACTCCCACACCAGTGGTGACATTGGGAATGGGCCTGCTGACAGTGGCCCTCAGTCTGAGGGAATGGTGGTTTGGGTCTCAAGGACCCAGACAGCTGCCAGTCCCAGTGCCGGTGCCATTCACCACCCCCAGGGCCAGAACAGGGACTCCCTCTTCTACAGCCTCTCTCAGGACCCTGCAAGATTGGAGCAGTCCCTAGCTTTGGGAGTGAGGAAGAGGTTGACCTTGGAGTCAACAGGGTTGAGTGGGCAGGGCATGGGGCATCGACCTTCCCCGGGACTCTTTGGGGTTTGGGGAGGAGTTGCAGCTCTGAGCCCTTGTTCTCTGCCTCATCCCCTTAGATGGAGGCCTTATTGGGTGGGGTTGGGGTCCACCCTTCTGGTTCTATGTGGCCCGGTCTCCTCACAGGGAGTTTCTCCTTCAGGGCACATTCCTGACTGCTTCAAGCTGGCTGAGCAGCCAGTAACTGCGTGGACCAGTGGATCCCCAGGAGGTCCAAGATCGCCAGCGAGGTCACCTATCCCTGTCAGAGGTCACGCGCATAAGATGAAGTGTGTCTCCCCATTGCCTCTGCAGCCCCACCTCATTTTCCAGGCCACGTGGGTCCTTCAGGGCCCTTGACCTAGGAGCAGTTCAGAGCCACTGCTGCTGCCTTCTCCAGATATGTCAGGGCTATGGACTATCATGTCTTTCACCCTTCTCCCCCACAGCAGCCATACTTGGACTCTTCAAATTCGTCTCGGTTTCCTCATCTTCCTCTGTCAAGGAAGAGGATACCTCTGTCCATCTGTCCTCAGATGCTGATCAGATGAGTATTAGTACTTCCTATCAAGGCTGGTCAGTGATCTGCACCTATCCCACATCGCAAGATGCAATAATGAGTGGATGACACATGTCTTCCTTAGCGAATTCAGTGAGGACAACCTAGTGGTGCCTTCCTGGCTGATTCCTTTCCAGGAGGCATCATCCCACACCTGGCAGTGCCCATCTGCCCTAACTCCAGCCCCTATGGACTGCCAGTGCAGGTATTGCACACCCCAGGGGTTTCCAGGGACCTTGCCTCATCCCACTTTGGGAGTGAGAGTACTGGATACCCCTTCTGGGCATAGACAACTGGTGCACAACCAACCCCCAGATGAGGACTTTGTGGAGTTCAACCACTGGGGATGGAGAGTGTTCTTCTCGGCACATATCATGCTCAGCATTGTTGTTCATCAGGTACATCATGCTGCCTACAACAGGCATCTGTGGTCAGTGCTAGGACAGGATCTGGCATTGCTTCCTGATACAGAAGCAACCAGACAGGCCATTTCCCTCTCTGTGCAGGGCCTGGAGCTTGCAAGGCACCAGGCAAGGGTGTTTTACAACAACAGTGAGGTAGCTTCCAGGCTAGCGGTGATAGTGATCTGCATTAGGTGGATGGTGTGGCTTTGTCTATCAATGTTGTCACCCTTGGCCCGGTATAGGGTGCTTGCCTCTGCCTTCCAGGGGACCCATCTTTTCTCCCATAGGGTGAGGTGGGAACTACAGGTGTGACTTCTGTTTCCCATGCAACAGGAGACCCTGCTTCACCCTGACCTGTTGCAGACCTAACTGGCCTGTAATGGGGTTCCTCCTTTCATGGTCCTCCCCCATGAGAGGTTGTGGGACTCACGTCCCTCAGGGAAGTGCTGGGCTCCCTTCAGGGGGGCTCCATACTCACCCAGACAGTGAAGAATGGTGAGGATTGACACAGGGAAGATATGAAAATTATTTATTTATTTATTTGATAACCAGGTAGATGCACTGATCCAGAGGACCATTTTCAGACATGACCCAGGCCACAAGGTGGCAGCAACACAGGAGGGAAAAAAGCAGTACATATATAGTCAATAAATACACACCCCGAACATGAGGTGGTGAGGAAAACAAAAAAGCAGAAAATACATAAGTGTTTGACAACATAACAGTGGTGACACCCTTATAGGTGGTCATATGGAGCTTAGGCTACAGGAAGCTAAACTGAGATAAACATGGTGTGCAGATTATATGGTCCAGAGCAAAGATACCAAGAAGATACGTAACTATACATTAATCAGTCTAGGGTCAGAGACAAACTATTATCCACATACTAAATAAGCACAGAAAGTACGGCTACTAGGTCAACGTCAGAGAAACAGTTCCTGGGTCAGAACAGTAACAGTGGTCATGTAGATTTAGGACAGTCACATTACTATCTTCCTTGGGGAAGAGGTATAGGAGAGATTGAGTCATGGGGGGGCGTGAGAGGAGTGAGGTGGTAGGGGAGGTCAGGGATAGCAGAGGATGTAGAGAAGAGTTTCGGAAAGCAGAGAGGGATATGGATCCTATGGAGAAGGAGAAGAAAAGAGGCTTGGCTTTCAATTTTATATAGTGGCACAGTTACAGTGGGCGTTATTCAAGAGCCAGTCTTTCAGGTTATGCTTGAAAGCAATGTGAGTGAGCGATGAGCAGACTGACAGAAGGAGGTTGCTCCAGATAATGTGGGCCAAGACTGAGAAAGCTCTACCCCCCACAGCGGTGGAGACACAGGGTACTACCAGAGGAGGGACTGAGGATGCTCTGAGGAACCTCAAGACCACTCTGTCCCTCAGGAGTTTTGAGTATGGGGACAGGTCCTGGTTTCTGAGCGAGTTGTCCACAAGGCATCCCACAGCATAATCGAAGCATCCTTGGAGAAGGAGCCACCGCAGTGACTGGTAGAGTGAGCAGTGGTGGGTGCGGGGAGGTGCTTGGAGAACAAAATGACAAATTGAGTTGTATGTTGTGGTTAATCACGAGCGCAGGATGGAGGATAGGCAATACGGAAAATTACATACCTAATTCTTGATCTTCCTGTGTATCTTCACCATTCACCATCCATCACTGGCCCCCGCCCACCCCTCCCTCTGGGCCTCAATCCCTGGGTGATGCCCTCCCTGCTTGGCCTCCCCCTCCTTGAGGCCAATTGTGGGCAGGGTCCCACTGGCGCCTCTGGGTCATCTGTTACCTTCCTAAGTGACAGAGGATGCACCCTGGTAGAGAGGGCAAGTAGGGCTTCTTGTCCTGGCCTTAGGGAGTCCCTGTGGGTCCTTCCCTTCTCAGCCAGGGGGGATCCTCCAGGACTTGGTCTAGTCCTGTGGGCTGTGACTGACTCTTAGTGGTGGGGGATCTCCCCTAGGTGGGAAGGGAAGGAGAGGGCACAGGGGGACTTTCCTCCTCCCTCCATATAGAATTTTTCCTCCCTCCTCTTTTTTTAGGGTGGGGTAGGACTATGGGTTCTTCCTCTTGGGACAATGGTAACCAGAGGGGGTCCTGTCCTGGGGTGTCTGTCACCACCCTGTACTGCAGTGCAGGAGGGGGTGAGACCTTCTCCACACCATCTCTTTGGGAGGAATTGATGTTTGAGACCATCCATCTAATACGCTGCTCTCATCTTTTCAAGCCGGGAAGTAACTTGGTTCTGAGTCTCTATCTGAACTGCTGTTCATCTCCTCCAGTTGGAGGTTCTGGGTGCCTGGCCTAGCTTCGGTTCAACCAAATTCTGTAGTCCCCATGGGATGGCAACAGGCTCAGTGACCTCACGGAAATCAAACAACATCTTTTTCCCAGAATTCTTTCTGGGTATAAGCTGTATTTGTGTGTGTCTCTCTCTCTCTCTCTCTTCCTTCGTCATCTTTCTTTCTCCTTACTTTATCTTTCTCTCTTCTGTCTCTGTCTGGTTGGCCACTCAGAGGATGGGGCCAAAGCCCACAACCTCAGGTCCTCCTCCTTTGTCCTGTGGTCGGCTTAATCCTTTTTCAGTTTTACATCCTTTCCTTTAGCTATCCCTTGGGCTCCCTTGCCCCACCCTTGTCTTTTCTCTACCCATCTGTTTTCTTCTCTCTCCCATGAGCAGAACTGGGGCAGAGGAGGAGCCAGCCACCGTTGCTGGCCAACCCGTGAGTGCCATGTAATGCGTCAGCCTTGAGGGTGGTGCTGCCTCCGGTGCCGGCTCCTCTCCCTACAAGAAAAAAGCTCCCACAGAGTGCTGCGCCTCTGGCTGTCACCCAGACAGTGATGAATGGTGACGATACACAGGAAGATCAAGAATTATGATAGGTACATCATTTTTATTTTTTGGTAACACTTTATTTTAAGTGTTCCTTATTACACTGTAACTACTGTATAACTATGCTATAACTGCAGGTATTGTGCACTGTTTCAACTGTCTATGTCTATCTGACATTTATTTCAAAGGTAATCACACAGAAAAATGTTAAAGTGTAACCAGAATGGAAACTAAAATTTGAATACAATGCAATTTCTGTCTGTTACAGTTAAATGCACTGACTGGCAACACTTTAGATGATGTTCCATGTCTATATTCTAGTTTTTCATGAACTTACAGGTTAGTAAACATGCCGTCTAATATTGTGAATTGATATGTAACTGTACACAAAAATATTTCATTTGCATAATTACTATCTGGCACTATAACAATATTGTGGCTAAGAAATAATGGTACTGTTTTCACAGTTAATGCCTAGTTAACATGTATTTGTAGTTGCACACACTTACATATACCAAATGTCAGTACTGTAGCTGTGATGTACGTTCTCATTCAGAAAGCAGTCCCTCAGGAACTTGTTGCTTACTAGACATGCAATCTAATACTGGACTCTGTCCACACAGACGGCAGGCAATGTGTCAAATGTGCATTCCCAGGCCTGCTGATCAGTAGCAGCCATCCAATCAAATTGACTGACCAGGAGCAGACTGGATCCTGCACTGTGTGTGGAGTGGGGAATTGTGGGTTATGGGTGGTCTTCCCATTAGTGCTTTCTTCCAGTGAAGGTACCTACTGGTCTGCCTAGTTTTTCCGCCTTGCCCCCATCCCTCATGGTATAGTGAAAATGATGGGGTAGCTTGAAGGACGGTGCTATGGCAGGCACACCGTTCAGTCAGTGGGAAGGGCATGTAATGGTTAAGGAAGGCTCCGTACCTGTGTATCCTTAGCCACCCACCACCACTCCACACAGCAGATTGATGATAAAGCATGATATGTAGGCATGTCTGACTCCCAGCCACCTACCTGGGCTGTAACAGGCCAGGAGTGTGGGTGTAGAAGAGGTGTGGGTCAATGCCACAGAAGCAGGACATTTCTTACTAACTACAGCACTGTTACAAACCAATAAGCAATTATGTAAATGATGTTTATGATATAAGTAAACAATGTAGTTGTATAGTAATTAAGGATATTAGATTGCATGTTTATTAAGCAGTAAGTGCATGAGGAAATGATTTCTGATGGAAAGCATACATCAGAACTACAGCACTGACATTCAATATAAGTGTATAGTTGTTACACCCTTTTTCGAATGCTTTATTTTAAGTGTCAGTTTCTGCATACTTACATCCCACCCGGCATGTCTCCACAGTCCTCTCCCAAATGTGCCTCCCTAGCAGACCCTACACCCAGGCCTCCACCTAGGGGCAGCCTAGGCCAGGCCGACATCCCTCCCCTCCCAGGCAGAGGAGAGCAGTCCTCCTGATGCTCAGTCCTCTCCCTCCTTTGCTGAATTGAAACTACAATATGATTTAAATAAAGTGATAATTTCAGATATTTACAAGTTGGGCACTACATATCTCAAAACTTGGGTGCAGCAAGGGGTAAGAACGATTTGCACCCACTAGTACTTTCGTTTGCAAGAACCCAGATGCAGGGACTTCCTTCACACTTCATTTCATTACTGTATCAATCACTAATTGATCCCCCTCTGACCTCACTCCAGAATGCTGAAAAGAGATGGGAGTAAGAATTGTCCCCAGACCTCCCTCCAGAGGATTGGAACAGAATCTACGCACAGCAGCATAAGGTATCATCTTCCACTATCTGGAGGGAATTTTCTTGGAAAACAGTAGTTAGGTATTTTTACACGCCCAATAAAACAGCTAAATTTTCAAACTCAATTAGTCCATTATGCCAGAGAAATTGTGGTGCTCCAAATGCTATACACATGCATATCTTTTGGAATTGCCCTCAGGTACTCAAATTCTGATCAGATGTGGATAAAGAGCTGGACCTCTTGAAACTTTCATCAGTGCATCTCTTGAAACTCTTATCAGTGTCAGTGGCTCAGCAGGTAGCACATTCACCTCTGATGCTGGGAGATCAGAAGGCTGTGGGTTCTATCCCCATACAAGGCACTTGGGTTAAGTCCCAATACTGACACTGTAGTGCAGCATGATGGGGGTGCTGCACTCCTGATGTGTTGCCTTATGGATGAGACGGTAAACCGAGATCCCATCTGCCTGTTTAGGTGGATGTTAAAGATCCCATGGCACTTCTTGAAAAAGAGTAGGGGAATTTCCATGGTGCCCTGGCCAAATTTCCCCCATTCACTAAAAATACCACCAACAGCTCAACCTGGTTCAAGGTCAGTTGGCATTCATTTGTATCCCCTCCCCCGGGTCACAGAATTTGTCTAGTGCACTTACCTGGTCAACAAAAACTAAATAAAAAAACAGAATTAACAGCAAAAATAGCTATACTTTTAGACTACCCAAGTTGCTAGAGGAACACCAAACATATTTATTTAATATACTACTGACAATGGCCAAAAAAGTGATAATGCAATGCTGGTTAACACAGATGCCCCCAGAGTTAGAGCAATGGAGAGATACAGTTATACAGGTCTATCAAATGGAAACGTTAATGGCCAAACTAAGGAACAGAATGGACCAGTTTAACAACAGGTGGATGAGGTAGATTCTACACATAATGACACACAGAATGATTTTTGTTCCCTTAAGAGGTAATGGAAAAAGATATACAAAAACCAGTTTGCTGAGGGAAGGGAATGAACAAGAAATATATATTGACAGGGAAGCTTTATCAAGCACCCCAAGCTTGTACAGGACTTATGATACTTATCACTATTCTTTAAAGAGCTCCTGACACAGTTGAGACAACTCTGAAAAAATGTAACATTCAGGCATAAATGTAGTTTATACTTCATATTTTATTCTACAACTCTCACCCTTATTTCCTGATTACTAAGGTTTTTTTTCATGAATATAGTATCTCTGCCTATTTAACTCTGGCTGCCTGCCTTCACCTGACATCATAATTCTGTTTATGTCATTAAAATATGTTACTGTGGAGATAAATGTGATGTCATAAACTGGGGATTGTGATGTCATGTGTAGAGAAGCAGCCAGAGTAGCTATGGTCTAGGGAGTAGGGATTTTGTTTTCATGCAACTGTTTTCAGAAATAAAGAAAATGGGGAATTAATTACTGAAAATATATGAAGTAATAAAGAACATGGGATGGAGTTGAATAAAAATCTTACCTTGTTCAGTGTTTTCTAATGCTGTCAGAGGCTCTTAAAATTAAATTCAGGTGTATGTATATTAATGCTAATTTGGAAAATGGGAAATAGCTCCGGGTGGCCCACCTAACAGAAAATCAATGGATATTAATTCCAAGGTATGACTAACCTCTTTAGAAATAAGAACCCTTATCAGGAAGAGACAGGTATAAGAATGCCAACCATACTGTTGTAAAACATTACAAACTGTTTCTATGCTCCAATCTTTTTATTTTATTAATTTATTTATTTATGATTTTGATAACTGGGTAGGTGCACTGATCCCAGGGACCATTTTCAGGCACAACCCAGGCCATATACAGTGGCACAGGAATAAACATAAGCCAAGTACAATGAACAGTTGAGCAGTTACACAATAGTACAAGAGAAAGATACAACAGTAGGTTCGAAATACAGATAGCAAAAATACATAGAGCATACAAAATACAGGTAGTAATAAAAGCTGTACATTGTTGAAAAATGGAAAATAAAAAGTTAATAAATAGATAAATAAATAAATCATCTCCCTCCATGGCCGACCCCCTGCAACCTGAGTCTGTTCCCAAAGCTGGGACACAGGCCTGGGAAGAGGTAAGGCACGAGGCACCTCAGCCATCTGCACCACTGGGCCAGCCTTATTCACATATATTTCTGAACCACAGAGAAGCAAGGGGATAAAGAAAGAAGAGGAACAGCAAGTGAAGGAAGAGAGATAGCAAGGAGAAATTGTGGCACCACTGGAGTAGTCAATTCCTAGGTGCCACAAGAAAAGTTTGATTGAGCAATCAGATAGGCAAGATACAGACAAGTGGCAGAATAGGAGAGGAAAAAATAAATTCTTGCTTTTGCTTTTAACTCTGTGTTTAACAAATGGGACAGGGTCTTACCGAACCTGTCACAACCTGGTTCATCCCGTGGACTAAGTTTTCAGAGAGGCGTTAAATAGGTCTATCAGAAGTCCCATCAGCACCTATGCCAGTTCCATTTGGATCCTCAGGTGCTCTCTGTCTGGTTCTGGGGATTTGTCCACCTTCAGGGCCCTTAGGCTCTTTGGTGCCCTGTCCACCTCTATTACATGGTTGGTGACACCCCATCTTAACTCCCACCCCACCCCTCCCTGTGGCACTGGTCCATCCTCCTGTCTGGTGAAAACAGAGCAGAAGTACTTGTTAGGTACCTCAGTTTTATCTTCACTTTCTTCTGCCCAACCCCCCTCCTTTTTCTAACCTACCTGTAACCCAGGTGCCATGTACCAATGGGTACTACCCCTTCTTCATAACCACAATACAGGTTGAGGGGCCTGGGTTCTGTTACTGATGTAAAAAAGGGGTTTGTTACCATAAG
The DNA here is from genome assembly GCA_016271365.2 of Neoceratodus forsteri. Taxonomy (NCBI): domain Eukaryota; kingdom Metazoa; phylum Chordata; order Ceratodontiformes; family Ceratodontidae; genus Neoceratodus; species Neoceratodus forsteri. The sequence continues at coordinate 1,651,016,982 of CM057450.1, forward strand.
ATAGACAATTAGTGCAGTGCCTCCACCCAGAGTAAAAGGATAAGTGGGTCAGATGACAAGCTTGTACAACCCCACCTACCCACTTCCCCACCCAGTGGTCCCACACATGGATTAACACACAGAAGTTCAAATAGACTAAAATCACACAATTAATGTCTGTCGCTAGTAATATGCTCACAATGGCTGAACTTACCAAATGGGTGCTGGCTACTGCTGAGACCCCCAGTTACCTGTGGAAAATAGCAAGCAACAACAGCAATACGCTTTATGAGTAGACACAATAAGGTTGCACCCAATAATAATATGCTTATGGACAGTGTTAGAATAACAACAATCCCTATTTATTATGGGGGTATTTGGGGGAAAAGGGCTCGGATTAAAGGCTTGACAACGCAGGATGCTTTTAACTTTTAAACACATTAACAAATGAAAATCCCACCTCCCACCAGCACGGTACAATTTAGATACAGTTCCCAAATTAATAGTCCAGTTAGCCACTCCCAGTTGACTTCACTGGGTACCTAGATTTATACCACTGCAGGCCTGATGCACATTGCAGCTGGTCGGCCGGCATTGGTGCACGCTGACAAATGATTTGATTGATCTCTTAAGCCATGCAAATGTGACTGAACATTAAAGAAAGAACTTAGTGGCTGAACTCTTATGAAAACTGGTATTTGTAATCCCAGGTCTGATGGCCTGCAGAACATTTCAAAGGTAACTTGGAAATCACTGTTGCAGGGCTAGCCCGGAAGTAACTCACAGTTCTGCAGAACCTCATCCTCTGAGTTAACATTGGGAATGGTTGGCTCCCTTGGTCAGGCTTGAACCTCTAGAGTCTCAGATTCAGGCTTCTGGCTTCTGAAGCATGGACCAGGGCTGGTGTAACTCAACCCCATATCCAGACATAAACCCCCGAGGTGGCCATAAACTAGCACTAACCATAGTGCTAGTGACTAATTTCCTAAACTCTTCCGAGTGTAGTTGCAGCTTTAGGCTCAGGATGCAGTCTCTGAATTTTTCCTCGGAGTCAGGATACAGTCTCTGGACATTCTCTCCGGACTCAGGATACAGTCTCTGGCACTTTTGGCTCTGGAAAACAGGTATTGGCATATTCGATCCACATTCACTCTGACAGCTCACTCAGAGTACCAACTCTGACAAATAAAGGCTCTGGCTGGCAAAGTCAGTCTCCGTGCAGTTCAGGCAGCAGGGCCTATTTGGCTTAGCGGGTAGGCCCCAAGCCATGAGCCAAGAGACACACAGGGAAGCTCCCTCTTTTCGTGAGAGCTTCTGGCACCTGCCCTGTTCAATGGTCCATCTCTGACTGAAGAAACACAATATTATGATCCAATTGGTCGATGAGGCTGTCAACTACAGTTCTGGCTTTCCAATTGGCTATTCAGAAGGTGCTAAACACACAGTCCTCTATTTTTCCCAGCACCCATAGCTAAGAACCTGTTAGGACCCTTTGAGGTCTGACTAGCTAAAACAAAAGGTCAAATTAACAAGATGGCTACCAAATGGCAGATAGCTAAATGTCACATTTTAAAGTCCATTTTCATAAACAATCAGTTTGGTTTTAAACTTAAACAATTACAGCATTCAACAGAGATCCCTCTTCACTATTATACGGTGCAAGAGTAGAGTCTAAAGGAGCATGCCCTGGCCGGTCGCAAGCGCCGAAGCACTTGGGCCCAGCACAGGCTATCACCATTATACACAGATGCAGAGCTCTTAAAGCTATAGTGCAAGGTGTCAGCTCACACAATCATGCAGGATCCATATGCACATTACTTTACAGGAATTCAAACCTCAGATTGGATATTAGCCCAGGTTCAAGAGGGCAGAACACTAGGGCTTGATCAAGGCCAGATAGATGGCAAAGGAGTCCCGGGGGAGATAAAGTAAGCCCCACCTCTTTGGGGGGTGTTATATAACAATTTCATCTTTAATATTCATGCAGCAGAAGTACTTGTTAAGTACCTCTGCTTTATCTTCACTTCTTTCTGCCCAATCCCCCTCCTTTTTTTAACCTAACAATTTCATTCTTAACATCTCTCTTATATATTTGAAGGCCAATTTTACACCCTGTGCCAGCCATACTTAAGTGGCAGCCTTTGCCTCTCTAACCACTCTGCATGCCACCATTGAGTTATCATTATTGACCTCCCTATCCTCCTCATTCTGAGTACGTTTGTACTTCTGGAAGACTGCTTTCCCTTATTTCATTTAAATTTACCATTCCTTCCGAGTATCATTACCCCTTCAGATATAGATATTTCACTTATTTCATCCTGTTCATACAAAAGTTCCTCCAGTTCTAGCCTGTGTGTAAAGTCCATGCCATCAACCATTTCTATTTGCCAATGATCATGCCCATTGTCCCCAGGTGAAAAGTCTACATTTATTCCACTTGCCATAAATTCCCTGTTGCATGCCACAAGTGCGTCTGTGCATGCCTCATTCACCAAAGGAAAGGTTTCTTGCTCAGTTTCAAAATAAAAAAAAAAACATGTCTGCAGATGGTTTGTTTGAAGCCAAATAGTGTTTTGGTTTAACCTTCCTGATGATTTTATAAAGGTTGACCTTACCTTTATATTAAAGATCCACTGAGGGGTCGCGACAAAAGACAGTTCTCTTTATAATATCTTAATCTGTGCTTCTGATAATTGTACCTTTGAGAGATTTATTATGGTTTTACTGTTTTCCTCAAAATTCTCTTAGTACTTTGATTTGCTTCTGCACCTCCTCCCACTCCTTGTTCTTTTGTGTGTTCTTTCTGTTTGTTGTGTCTCCCTCTGTTTCCTTGGAATTTGTCTGTTTTTTTGTGGTTTCTCTAAAAAAAAACTGCTGATGAGGAAGGTCCCGGCCTGTTTGAATCCTCAGAATCTGAGGCAGAAGTAATGGTTACTGTCTTTCCATTTCCCTACTTGTTTTGGAACTTGCTTTTGGATTTCGACTCATCACTTCTGAACCAACCCCCTGATCTGCTTCAGGACCTACCCATCTGATGACTTCTCAGGTCGAGTCCCACTTGAAGATCTTTGGAGGCAGAAACGATTGCAGGATTTAAGAATGCCTGGGATAGACATAGGGGGATCCTGGTATTGGAGGGAAGGGTACAATCTAGTTCCAGGAAAGATTGAAGAAGCTCAGTGACTAGCATTCATGGGCAGACTAGATGGGTCAAAAGCCCTTTTCTGCCAACAACATCTATGTATCTGTGTATCTCTCTCTTCTCGAAATCTTCAGAGTCTCTTAGCAATTTAGTCCTTTTTCTTCATATAAGTCAGTCTCAAACTTCTCCAATTTTTTTATGTATCGTTGGTTCAGTGTTGTAAGATCACTGTTTGATGTATGGTTCTTAAGTTGTTGCTATACTGACTGTAAGTCACCCTTTAATTTGTCTAGGTCCTTAAATCATTTGTGCAGGTAGTGAACGCTTTCTCCAAGTCAACCTTTAGTAACTCATCCTTAAAACCACAAGCTAGCAGCTTGTCCAAATGCAGTCCCCCTGGGGACCACCCATTTTGCAAGTATGTTTCAATGGTGATTTTATTGTAAGACTTATTTAGTTCATTAACGTTTACCTTTTCAAGTTGGAGAAATGGATTGTTCAGCTTACCTGTATCATTGTCCATTTCAGTCTCATGTGTAAGTAATGCATTTTTAAGCTGCTTCCTGCTGTTTGAAATGGTATCCCATTCCTCTAGATATGCAAAAATGCTGTGTTCCCCTGTAGTACCTTTTCCTTCTGCTCCATGTGCCCCATTCTGCTGACTCATATATTAAGGATCTCATGGCACTTAGTGAATTAATATGACCCACATTACTGCTGAGCTTATAGCACTCCTAAAATGAACGCTTCACTAAGTTGAGTTAAATCTCCATAACCGTTACCATGACTCCACTTCTGCATGAACTTCCTCACTCAATTGAGTGTCTGGCAGCATCTGCAGGAAGCCAAATACTCAGGAACAAACAGGAACTGCAGCATGTCTAGGATAGTAACTGTGGTGCAGCGAGATGCAGCTAGTCCCAACAACCACAGCAACAAACAACAAACTGCACTCAGGGGCCAAGGAAAAAACATGACAGTGCAAATTACACTCTCCAAAGCATTTTATTTTCAAAGCTGTCTGGAGGACTATTTGCCCCTCTTAGGGGTATTCTAAATTACAATGGTTGAGGATTATTTACTCACATCACATATGTAAAAATCAATTTGCAATGGAATGCTGAATGCTTTGATATTATTGGAGACCTGTGAGTTTAAGACTGGACTTTAAAAGCACTATGGGTACCCTGTGTAAGGGACAGCCCCCTGACGAAGATCTATAGCAGGTCAAAGCACTGGGGTGTATTGTTCACCAGACAGCTTTGGAAATAAAATGCTTTGGAGAGTATAATTTATACTGACATGTTTTTTTCTTTAGCTCCTGAGTGCAGTTTGGTCGTGTGGTTGTTTGGGGCTAGCCACCTCTCGCTGCACCACTGTTGCTATCCTGGACATACTACATTTCATGTTTATTACAGCAGATCATCCCTACCCAGCCAAACCCAGAACTTGGGATTGTTCTTGTATTCACTATACATAGCAGAAAGGGACAGAATTGGGACTCATAGGACAACCACTGACAGTAGCAGTCCCTGATTCTCGACCCACCCTACAGGCGGCCAACTGTGGAGGTGGTCAGTCCAGGCCAATTCTGTAGATAAGTAGAATGGAGGACTGCAATTCTAAAATTACAGGACTGGAACCCAATCTATCTTTTCATTTGTTCTTCATTTGTTTGAGATGGAGCATCAAAAACAAATTAACCAGATCAGGAGCAACTCCGAGGATCTTTTTACTTCCCTTCTAGATAAAGAGCTCCCAGAGTCAGAGTATAGTAAAAAGGAACAGGACAAGCTGAGCTGAACTGAGGGAAGAAGGAGATAAGGGGAGAGAAAGCTGGTAATGGATGTTCAATTTGCAGCAGAAGCAGGTTAATTTTCAAAGGTTTTGTGTGGGAGTGAGGTTAAGGGACGTCAAAAGGAAGGAGGAAATTCTGGGCAAATGAGAGGTGAGTACTCCTAGAAGCAAATCAGTCCAAGCAGGCCACTATTTAAATTCGACAGGCTCAAGTGACCCCTGCAGGCCACTATTTAAATCCCACAGGTTCAAGCAGGGACAGTGCTAACATGCACCAAAATGGCAAAAGTTGCATCCTTTTCAAAATTGACCCCGCTTTCCTTTGCCAGTGGGTCCAAGTTGATGCACCTACTCTATAACAATATCTAAAGGAAGGGAACATGAACTGTTCAAAATCTGCCACTGATTATGTTTTGACCCAGTAGGTTCCTCTTTAGACCCACATTTTTTTACACCAGTGGGTCCATTCTGATCCATGTTTTAAACCCCCCAGCACTGTCACTAGGTTCAAGTGACCCCTTACATGAATGACCGCAAGAGTGAGGACTATGAGGTGGAGAACAGCATCTGTAGGGGCGTACAAAGAAAAGTCTTCATTTCTGCAGGGACTCTGCTTCTAATATCTCCACAGTGAAGCTGAAGCACTGGGGTCTCTCACTGAGGAAATTATACATCTATCATTGGGGTAACTGTGGGGGGGGCTAGCAGATACTGAAACACATGCACGTCTTTTATTTTTCAGTATTAAATACTGTACTGTAGGTTGATCATTCACAGGTGACTAGCATAGAAGGGGATAGGTAAATGGAGGGACCTAGAAGTCAAGAAGAGTGGGGTAGACCATTACTAGTTTTACAGGATGCCTGTAGAAATTCTACATGGGTTACTCTGAAAAATGTGTCCTTGTAGAGAGCCAGCCTTAAAACCTGTGTTAAGCAGCTAGGTGAGTAGCCCCTAGGGTAATAGGTGGGTCAGGAATCTAGGACAACAATAGATGGGGATGTGGGAAGCAGAGGGAAGACAGGTAGGAAGGGAGATGGGGCTACACAGAATGCAACACCTACAGAGCAGCCATCTACAGGGAGTCCTCCAGGGATAGCTGTGCTGCCCAGCATGCAACAGGTTTGCAACACTTGCTATGGAAAGTACCATGGTAAAGGTGAAATTAACCTTCTCTGGAGCAGGTCCGAGCATGGGCTGGTGCAGGCAGTCACTTCTCTTCCTCAAAGAATGCCTAGGAACCAGACTGGGTGGTGGGTTGTAGTTGGCGCGGGGAGGACGGAGAAGGGTCCACTCAGGCAGGGGTGAGCCCCGAGTTGGTGACAGGGAACTGGGTCACTCCCTTGTGCTGCCCGGTAGGTCCAGTACCCCCAAAATGGAGACTGGAACCTGCTGTCTCCCAGGATACCAGGTATGTCCCTACAGAGATACAAGAGATTAGCTTAAAGCCCCAAGAGAAGAAGAGGGCTAGAACATGTTAGTAATAAGGTACTTCATCATTAGGGTGATGGAGGAGGTAACAGGTGTGGTAGGCCAGAGAAGTGGGATGGTCAGGTGCCTTCTGGGTGCAGTAGCAGGGAGAGATGCATACATAGTAGGGAGCACTGTCCGAGGTATGGGGTGGTTAATGACACTACACCCCTAAGGATCCAAGACCTGGCTAGCAGACCCTTAGGGGATGTAAAATATAGTTTTAGGAAGCTAGGAGGGAGATTCAAGCTGACAGTGACCTAAGTATCCATCTCAGAGGACCTGCAAATCTGGACTGGGGACTGGATAGGCTTCTCCGGATAACTCACTTCAATGCTTGGCATAAGGAGTGGTGAAGAAATGTTGGCTTATGGTATGTGGGAGGCTGGGGGCACTCCTGGAGGGATAATAAACTATACAAACAGGATGGTCCACATCACTCTGAGGAGGGCAGCAGAATGCCAGAGTGCAAGTTTACAGAGAGCATAAAGGCACTGTTAAACTACCAGAGGGTGAAACTAGATTAGCTACTGATAGGTGCAACTACTCAAGATTGAGAGGCTTAGATGGCCTTCCCCACAGTGCAAGTAGAAAGGGGGGGCAGAGGAGAAGCAGAGTGGAGACAATGAGATAACAGCAAGTTAAGGAGCAGAAGTTGTGGAGTATCCAGGAGAGAGATGGGCAGGGGGTGGCACATGAGGGACAACAGTACAAAAGAAAGGATAAGGCATGGGAGGTTAGGATACAGGAAGTTAGGGAGAAGAGGAAAGGAAGAGACAAAAAGGGATATATCTGTTAACCCCAGGAACCAGGGGAACAAAACCGATGCTCAAATCCAAAAAAGAATCCCACAATCAACAACTGAGGAGCTGTGGTTATATCCAATTTATTATCACACCAATGTGTAGAAAAGCAACTGGTCATGGAACCAACTCGGCAGAAGGCAATACTGGACCTTGTGCTCACAAACAGGGACAGTGTGATGGGGGTAACAGTGGGGGAGCACCTGGGGAACAGTGACCACCAGTCATTGTGGTTTGAAATCACAGAAAGAGCAGAACCAAACCACACAAAAACACGTATCCTGGATTTTAGGGGGGCAGACTTTGGGAAAATGGGGAGATACTTGAAAGAGGCATTAAGGGAATGGGACAGGAATCAGGGTTGAGGAACAGTGGGCAGTATTTAAAATGGGGATTACAAGAACAACAGAATTATGCATTAAGCAGGTTAGCAAGAGGAAAAGGAAGAGGAGACCATTATGGTTTTCCAAAGAGGTAGCAAAGAAAGTGAAAGCCAAAAAGATTACATTCAGGCAATACAAAAAGACACAGGCAGAAGGGGATAGACAGAAGTACCAGGAGAAGCAAAGGGAGGCAGGGAGGTCAGTAAGGGAAGCCAAAGCTCAGACAGAAGAACACATTGCAAAATCAGTAGGTAGAGGGGACAAAACCTTTTACAGGTACATAAGTGAAAAAAGAAAGACAAAGGAGGGATAGTGAGACTGAAGGGGAGGATGGGGGCAGCGTGGAGGATGACAACAGTAAAGCTGACATATTGAACAGGTATTTCTGCTCAGTCTTTACTGAGGAAGAGGAGGTAATGGGTCTGAAGGGAGTACAAGGGTGAGAATGGTGCAGAAATGGACACAAGTCCCTTTACGAGAAAGGGTCCTGAAGGAACTGGAAGTAATAAAGAGTTGATGAAGCAATGTGGCCAGATGGGGTGCACCAGGATCCTAAAGAACTAAGAGAGGTGGTGGCTGAACCTCTGGCTATCCTGTTTAGCCGATCACTGGAAACAGGGAGGTACCCAAAGACTGGAGGACAGCAGATGTAGTCCCCTTATACAAAAGTGGGAACAAAGAGGAAGCAGGGAACTACAGACCAGTCAGCCTCACCTCGGTAGTGGGAAGATCATGGAAGCACTACTGAAGGAGAGATTGGTGGAACATCTGGTTGTCAATGGACTACAGGACCCAAGGCAGCATGGTTTCACCAGGGGAGGTCATGTCAGACCAACCTCATTGAATTTTGACTGGGTGACTAGGGAGGTGGATCAGGGAGGACAGTGGACATGGCCTATCTGGACTTCAGCAAGGCCTTTGACACTGTGCCACATAGAAGACTATTACACAAACTGGGGAATATGGGGTGGGCAGGACAGTAGTGTGGTGGGTAGGTAACTGGCTGGGTGGCAGGACACAGAGGTGGTGGTAAATGGCTGTCACTCCACAGAGGGAAGAGTGACCAGTGGGGTACCACAGGGATCAGTGCTGGGACCGGTCCTATTCAACATCTTCATCAGCGTACATTGCGCAGGACCTAGAAGGCAGAATTTCACTGTTCGCTGATGACACAAAGCTCTGTAACAGAGTAGACACACCAGTGGTGTAGACAGAATGAGAAGGACCTGCAGAAACTTGAAGAATGGTCAGGGTTTGGCAGTTGAAATTCAATGCAAAGAAGCAAGATAATGCATATGGGGCACAAACACCCTGGCACAATATATCAGTTGGGGGTGAGGATATAGCATGCACCAAGCAGGAAAGGGATCTTGGGGTTATCATCTCTGATGACCTCAAGGTAGGGAAACAGTGTGACAAGGCAGCAGGTAAAGCAAATAGGATGCTGGGATGTATAGGCAGGGGCATCACCAGCAGGAAAAGGGAGGTCATAATCCGCTATACAAGACACTAGTGAGGCCCCACCTGGAGTACAGTGTACAGTTCTGGAGACCATACCTACGTAAGGACATAGACAGGGTAGAGAAGGTTCAGAGGAGGGCAACAAAGATGGTGCATGGATTGCATCACAAGTCCTATGAAGACAGGTTGAAGGAACTGAACATGTACTCCCTGGAGGAGAGGAGGGAGAGAGGGGATATGATAGAGACATACAAGTATCTTACAGGGAGGAACAGGGTGCAGGAATACACTATTTTTAAGCGAAAAAGATGTTCCAGGACTAGAGGGCATGGGATGAAGTTGGAGGGAGGACGATTCAGAGGAAACATGAGGAAGAAATTCTTCACAGAACGGGTGGTGGACAAGTGGAACACCCTGCCAGAGGAAGTGGTGGGGGCTGAAACAATCACAGGATTTAAGAATGCATGGGATAGACATAAAGGAATTCTGGAGGTCAGGGGTAAGGGGCAACAGACTTCTAGGAAAACATAAACTGAACTTACAAGCTTAAATGGGCAGACTGGGTGGGCCATAGGCCCTTATCTGCCGACACTGGCTATGTATCTATGTAAGTCAATTATGAACTAGCTGCCAAAAATTGAGAAAGCTGATCAGCCGAGAGGTCTTTGAAGCTGTGATAATAACGGGTAAATACTCACGGCTTCAAAAAACCTCTGGCCACCAGCCTCCTCACTGACCACTGACTGCACACTCATCCGACCACCGACACATCAGCGGTAAAGATGCCACTTCAGCAGCACCAAGCCATGGGAGAAGCATAAGCACAACAACATAGCCATGTACCTCATCCCTCATAATGCGTTCCCTGGCAAAACTCTGCCCACGGCTGGTGGATGGAGCAAGTTTCCCAACACGAGTGCCTGCTCAAAAAAAATGAACATGCACCAATACAACTGCTGCCTCCATTTGCGGCATTCACATAAAAACAATACTGTCCACAACAAAAGTATCAGAATAAATAAACCCAATCTCCTATTAGCAAGCATGCCCCCGATTGTGCGTGTCATGACAACAGCTGCTCACTGTGACTGTCAGAGATGCGCGTGCCCCCCCTCCCCCCTTGGCCATTTCCCCACAGTCACCCACACTGACTGCTTCACACAGTGCTTGAGAATGATGGTTGCTTAATATTTCCCCATGGCCTTTCAGTGCACATATGAAGTGCATCCCTTTTTCTGAAAAAAAAAACAGGAAATAACTTTCACTTGCATTTAAATGAACTGCCACTGAGTGCCATCTGCATCATTTTCACACACACACGATCATAACGCAGCAATGGCCACTGACGATAAAAGATCGATCCCACTACCAGTTCACATTAGTACTGCATACAATTGCTACATACAGTACCCGTGCTACCAAAACAAAAAGAAAATTATTCCCTTCAAATGGAAAGAAATGTAGTACAGCACACAGGGGCAGAGTTCACAGGTCACACCATCACAAACTTTCACCTCGTCTGTCAGCTCCGACTTCTGCCTCCAAGAACTATTTTTTTTAAATGCATTCCAACACTACCATAAAAAAAAGATTTATAAAATGTTTAAAAGTTTTTTTTAATATTTCATTGCTAAAACTTTTACTTCAGTCCATAATAGCAATAATGCACTCCAGGGTGTGGTATATCATGGATATCGTCACTTCTCAGGTTGTTGGACGCACTCACCTGCGGTCTCGTGCCCAACCACCCGAGGCGTGACGATATCTCATGATATACCACACCCTGTCATGCATTATTGCTTAAATATAAATAGCCAGTAACCCAATATGGGAGAACACATAGAGGGCCCAAGCAGATGCCCCAGCGCTTCGCTTGTGAGAGCTTCATCAGGGCACCAGGTGACAAAACCAGTGACCTGCAGCCTGTAGGTTGTGGTAGCAGAAGCACACTTGGACCTGGTAGTGATCACAGAAACATGGCTACACAGTACAGTGACTTGGATCTGACCATCCCAGGGTTCAGGTTGTTTAGGTGTGATAGGGAGTGATTAAAAAGGGAGGGGTAGCACTATACATAAGGGAGGGTATAAAAGCCATGGAGGTTATAACAAATGGTTGGAGGGGGAGAAACATCAGGATAGAAGTAATACATAGACCACCATTACAGAAAGAAGCAGCAGACAGGGAACTAGGGGATGAAATCAGAAGGGCAGCAAAGCAGGGGAAAAGTGCTGCTAATGGGTGATTTCAACTTGTCAAAACAGGAAAAAAGGAGAACTCTGTGACAGATGGTACTCACTGTAAAAGTCCAAAGTCCACACAAGCAATAAACTGAGCACAAGCCAAGAGGTCTTACCAGACCAGACATACTGTATAAGTCACACAATGACTACAAACATTGTGGAGTGTAAACATTATTTGTGCTTTCTCTCAAAGGGCAACTCAGAACAACCCCCCACCCATGTACCCCTCCCCTCCCAAATGGGTCCTACTTATAGGGCTCTCAGGCCCCTGGTAACAATCCCTGTCAACTGCATACAGTCCTCTTAACCCTCAGGTTCGAGTTCACTTTCCAGTTTCTTGATCGACAAAAGTTTTGTCATTACACACAACACAACAAAACAAAATACATGAATTAAAAAGTGGAAAAAACTTTTCAGTATTGCACATTGCTCAATTCAAGTATACAAATATCCAGTCATCATAACATAGTACAATTTAAATTTCTTGTTTGTCCATGTGAAGTTTTTTTCTTATCAATTATTTTACAAATGATATTACTTTGTTTAATACATATATATTACTGGACATTAATAAATTGTTTGTTTGATATCCTGGTTCCATGTTCATGATCACTAGTAAATCTTCACACAAATCATTTCTTTCCTTGTTATAAAGTGGGCATAAGTTCAGTAGGTGGGTTATATCATCTACATCGTGGTAACATTTATATAGTTTCATCTCCTTTTTCTCATAAAATGCTGTTAGCCGTTGGCTGGGGTAATATTCAAATCGAAATTTTGTCAGCATTTTTCTACTTTTTGGATCTTTAATCAAATTCAAATATTTTTCCATACACCTTTTAATTTTTTTGTTTGCCATCCATCTGCTGCTCTTATATCCCCTACTTAACCCCACATCATTTTGGGTATCTGTATCCCTGAGTTTTTCTTTGATCATATTTTCTATTATGGGGAATGGTTTAAAAAATCTGCTCCAGCACTTCTGATGTTAGTAAGAATGTCTGTCAGCTCATATAATTTATTGTTTCTTCAATACATAAGCACGGAAGTCTGGACTCTTTCATGGTGTATACTTTTAATCAATATTTTACCATTCTTTCCTCATTGGAGCATTGAACCGGTAATTGCCCTATTTCAAGTCTAACCGTGGTCGAGGGTGCTCCTTAACCCTCAGGTCCCTCTCCCATAGAACTGCAATATGGGGGACAATAGATTTCATAGCAGGAGTCAAACCACTCCATCTGATTGCTGCAACAGCAACTGCACCATCAACCTTGGGGCAGGTGTCGCCTTTGATCTTTGTGGCCTCAAACTGCATGTCCGCTCCATGATCCCAGCCCCTGGACTGTGTTTTGGGGTTGTGATCAGGGAAGAGGAATGCCACCTGGCTAACATAGAAACATAGAATTTGACGGCAGATAAGGACCGCTTGGCCCACCTTGTCTGCCCATTTCCCTACCTGATGGATAAGCTACAGATTCTAGTTAACCAACAGCTAACTTCTTCCTACCCCCCACTAGAATTGCATTATGTCTCTCCCATGCATTCTTGAATTCTCCCACTGTTCTTGACTCCACAACCTCCTCAGAAAGGCTGTTCTATGCATCTACAACCCTCTCTGTGATGAAATACTTCCTCACATTACCTCTGAACTGTCCCCCTTCTATCTTCAAATTGTGCCCCCTTGTTCTTGTACATCTCTTTTTCTGAAAGATGCTACCCTCTTGGACTTTGTTGATTCCCTTGAGGTACTTGAAAGTTTCTATCATGTCCCCACTCTCCCTCCTTTCCTCAAGGGTATACATATTGACTCAGATTGAAATGCTCCGCAGCCTGCAGGAATTGGCAGTGGGGCCAGGAACAGGAGGATATGGCACCAGAGCACCCTTTTCAGACATGCACATGTGCAGAAGTGTGCCTGGGAGTGCAAGGGATGATAGAAGTTTGGTGGCTGGCACAAACTCATGGCACTCCCAACAGTAGAATGGGCACAGGATCTGCAACAAGGGGCACAGTTCTGGCCCTAGGGCAAGCAGTGGGGTAGGAAGAGGATAAAATAAAGGCCAAAGGGCCATAAATGAAAGCAGCAAGAGCTGGAATATAAGCAGCAACACATCAAACCTAATTGTTATGTATTTAAGCACTATTGTCCAATGTTCTTTTACCAAACTGTATTTAAAGTGGTAATTGAGCATTTTGGCCAGCAGAGGGTGTGCATTTGCTGTTTTTATACATCCTAGCTGCTTGACTACATTACAGCAGTAGGATGGTTTGAGATCCTTCTGTAAGTTGTTAATGTAACCACATCCTCCCCCCACCCCGTCCCCCTCATCTAGGGGCATAACCTATCACAGGGGGCATGGGAGAAAACATCACAAGTGCACCACCCATAAAGATATGAAAAAATGTCTATCCTACCTCTTGATGGCTTCATCTCCATGTGCACTCTTGATCTCACCTCCAAAACCTGGATTCACCCCAAACTCTGGCCACTGGGCATAGGATCTCCAATCTGCAGCTTACTGTCTCTTCTGAGCCCCCAAGCCCCTCAGTCCCGATGCAGCATGATGAAAACCTTCTGGAATTACAACTTATGAAATAAATTAGACACAAGAGGGATTTCCATTTCATTTACCTCCCTTCCAACTTAAAGAAAGAAATAATCACTACCAAGTTTCTTCCCAACCAGCTCCTTTATTTTAGCTCCTACATCCCCAAATGATCCCAGGAGTGCAGGGGTCCCATCTTTCACCAGATAAATAAAGTAGCTCTATGGGGCTATTTGAACTTTTTACAGTTTACCCAGGCTGGACATTTTGAGCAACATAAATGGTTTACAGGCAGTGCAAGCAGGATTTCTTCACTCTGACTTCTTGGAGGATTTACCCAAGGAACCTCCCTACTTGAAAAAACCCACAGGCTCCTGGCTCACTGGCGCTGGTAAGCCAAACTTCTCTCCCTCTTCCTTCTATGGGTTACCCTTTTCTCAGTCTCTGTATGGTATGGCACTGGTCGGCTGCCCTATCTCCAGCATGGAAAGGCATGCTGCTTCCCCCACCTGGCCCTGGACCTTGGCCCAAATCTCAAGGGGTACCAGGATTTTTCCCCTCCAACCCAGGCCATGTAACCCAATCTCTCTCACTTTACATGGAACCTAAACCTGCTGGTGCTCCCAGCCTCATGGTCATGACTCAGCTCTCTCTCTCTCTTCTTTGGACTGGTGCAGCAGCCCTCAAACCTGGCCCTGCTTCAGTGCCTGAGGTATTTTAATCAGGTTACAGTGCCACAGGAGGGCCCTGGGCTTTGCCACTTCCCCAGGCCCCCCGAATAGCTCACTCTTCCACAGATGGTGCCCAAAACTCCTCTCTCTGCTCCCTTATGACCAACTGTGAGGGTACCCAGCCTCTGGCCCACATCCCTGCCAACACACCCTGGGCTTTCAGTAAGCTCCTGCCAGGGGCACTCCCCAAGGCCTGTCCTAAGACCTGTGACCCATCCAACCCTTTAATGCTGGTGCCCCAGGACCTGCCCCTCCACACAGGTCCCCTGAATTGGGTGAAAGGCCCCCGGCTCCCTCTACTCTCAGGCCACCCTGCCACTCCAGGTGAGGAGGAGAATCACTGCCACCAGCCTCCCCCCTTGTGGGGACCCTGCCACTGCCCCCAAAGCCCTGGTGGCCCAAGTCCCTACTCCACGGGATCACACGGGCTCCTGCCTTTCCTGGCATCCTCCTACCACCTGCACCTCCCTTCTCCGAATGATGCAGGCACCTGGCTGACCATCCTCCCCATGGAAGTTCCTTCCTGACTCCTCAACACCACGTCACTGCCAAGTCCACCCCTATCTGCCACTGTTGGGGGGGTCTCCCACAGGCCCACCCGGACCACCAAGCTCCCTTCCTGCCTGCCTACTCTGCTCCTCCAGCTCCCCACTCCAGCCCCAGGCCTAGTGCCTGGGCTGGAAAAGGCCCCAAAACTTCCTGTCTCCAGCCTTATATACCTTCCCTAAACTTGCCCACTGCTGCCACCTTGAGGCATCCAGCAGGGATTAACCCCCCAGAATACTAATAAATTCCCTAACTCTGGGGGAGGGTAGGAGGGGGAAAGGAGGTCCTAATGGGAGCATAAGCCCCTCAGGCAAAGGGGGCTTACATTAATAAATGGTTATAAACTGTAATCCAGTCTCATACAAGGTATCACATATTTGGCAATAATGGTAAAGCAGACACATTAAAGAGCCATCTTCAAGCTGCAATACAACTTCCTTTTCCTGTGTCTAGGATTTGGGCCTATAACAGAGAGTTTCTTCTGAAACCTATTTTGTAGCACTTCTAACTCAGCTTTAAGAGATTTACTAAGCTGGTTATGGGAAGATTGAAGAATAAAAAAATGGTGAAGCTGGACTGAGTATACAGAAAGGGTGGGACATTAATTCATTGCAGATGATATTGATGATGAAAGCAAGAGAAAAGCAATTTTTTTCACTGTCTGTGGGAAACATAGACTTTGACGGCAGATAAGGACCGCTTGGCCCACCTAGTCTGCCCATTTCCCTACCTACAGGATAAGCTGCAGATCCTAGTTAACCAACAGCCTATTTCTTCCATCCCCCCCCCCAAGAATTGCCTTCTGTCTGTCCCATGCATTCTTGAATTCTCCCACAGCTGTAGACCCCACAACCTCCTCAGGAAGGCTGTTCCATGCATCCACCACCCTCTCTGTGAAAAAAATACTTCTTCACATTGCCCCTGAGCAGACCCCTCTTCTATTTTCAAATGATGTCTCCTTGTTCTTGCACATCTCTTTTTCTGAAAGATGCTGCTCTCTTGGACTTTGTTGATTCCACTGAGGTACTTAAAAGTTTCTATCATGTCCCCCTTCTTCCTCCTTTCTTCAAGGGTATACATATTAAGCTCTTTTAGTCTCTCGACTACCCAATCCCTTATGTAACAGATGTCACCAAGCAGAGGGGACCCTCCATCATATATTTTGGGAATGCCCTCCTGTTAAGGTGCTCTGGGATACAATTAAAAACAAAGTGAATCCTCTTCTTGGCATCGGTCAACTCTTCACCCCAAAGGTATGTCTAATAGGAGATTACACCAGAGTTAAAGAGAAGGCCAGGCAGTTTTACATGGCCATAATATCTTCTTCTCTTAAAAAATTAGTACTGTGACATTGGCTGGATGATCTCCCCTTGACTTATACCGAATGGCTGAAGGAATTACTGTTTAATTTGAGTGCGGAAAAGTTTGGAGCGAATATGAGGAACTGTGTGCCCAAATACATTAAGACTTGGGAGAAGCTCCATACCCTATACTTGCTCCAAACTGAAGGACACTCATCCCCTTCAGTTTGAGGAAAATGTGTTAATCCGAGA
Source organism: Neoceratodus forsteri (assembly GCA_016271365.2). NCBI lineage: Eukaryota > Metazoa > Chordata > Ceratodontiformes > Ceratodontidae > Neoceratodus > Neoceratodus forsteri. Next base: position 1,651,033,639 of record CM057450.1, read on the forward strand.
ACTGATCTACCCCTTCGGCTATCACTGAAAATGCTGCTGTTAGTACTGTTCTGGTTCTGAATCGGGCAAGGCAGGGTGGTATAGGGAGGGTGACATGGGGAGGGTGGGGAGGGCTTGAAGTGTACGATATCAACATGTTTTCTGTTTTCGTCAAGATGTACTATGTTTATGTAACCCCTAGGTGGCGCTATCCCAAGGGCTACTACCCCTGCCTGCTTAGCTAGTAGCAGGTTAAGGGGCCTGAGTTCTGAAACGAGTGCCTCCACCCAGAGGTCAGGGTTGGTAGTGGTCAAGCTAACCTGGGCATAGCCCTCCGGTACACTATAAACCCCTCTTTCCCCTCTAGTGGCCTGAACACTGTACAATAATCACTTTCACAATACCCCTGGTACACCACACAAGTACCCACACTGTTTGCACTTACCACCAGGGCTGGTTCCTCTGGCTCGACCCTGGGGACCCCTGTAAAACAAGGTTATGCACAGCAAATATCAACAATACAGTACTTTAAACACAAACTGGAACCACAGTCAGATTACATGCAGAAAAAGTTAGATCTGATTTATTCAGGGGACTTGAACAAGGGAGGGGTCAAATCAGGTTAATTAGCTTAAAGGTTATATCAATAAAGCAGTTATGCATGCGCTTTGAGTCCCCCCACCAGGTGGAGAAGAGATGGGCTAGCCAGGACCGTTGCCCGTGGTGGCAGCTGGTTGGGGCCCTGTGATGGAAAACACAACATGTACAGTACACAATATTTGTAATCCGGAGCCAGAGGGATCAGTTCGAAAAGGAAACGAAACAACAAGACAATCAGATGATACACTCAGATTAAGCTGTTGTTGCAGGGAGCTACCCTGGTATTTACTCACAATACCCAAGACTGGACACAGGCTGGACGAAAATCGAGACTGCTGGTGGTTGATCTGGAATGCCAGGAGAAGCAGGGCCCACATGAGTCGCAGAGGTGTTGTTCCTGTTCAAGCGTGGAGCAGGGGGCTGATCCCCAGGCAGGTCCCTCATCAATGACTTCTCTGTGCAGCGGGTAGTCTGGCTGGGCCAGTGTGGCAAGGCCCAGACAGCATGGAGACAAATTCGGATGCAGTCCATTTTGGGCTGGATACAGCTTCCAGTTAGCAAAACACTGTTCACACAGTGGGGAATTAACTCATGACCCACTAGCAGCTCATAACACATTTACATGTAAGGGAATTCTACTGTACCAGGCAAAGCGCTCCCCGGTCACAGTCGCAAAGTCTCTGCACACACCGGGAGCTTAGGGGTAGCTGGAACTCCTGACAGGCCGATCGCATTCAGCAAAATCTTTGGACTTCTTCAGGTTGAGCCTGGCCCACTTCAGTAGCTTACTCTAGTCACACAAACTTGGATTTGGTCCACAATAATTCTCTTCTCTCCCTCTCAGGAGCAGTAGGCAGACATGCAAGCCAAAAACTCAGCCTTTTCACAGTTCTCCCATGCAAATCCACTCAGGATTGATTCTCAGAATCACTTCAGCTCCTCTCATTTCACTTCCCAACTCAGAACTAACTGAAAACCGCAAGCAGCCCGGGACTTCCCCAAGATCCAAAAGATTTGGTTGGCTGATTTGGCTGTCAGTCAAAGCAAGAGCTCCCCCTTCAGTTTCAAAAAAGACGCAAGAAAACCTCCAAACTACAGTTCCTACAGATTTTGAATTCAGACAGCTCCTGTAATCCAGCTACATTTTAGGTCCCACCAGTACTGTTTGGTCCAATTTGCAGTCCAGGATCAAGATAGTGGAGACAAACAAAACAGTCCTTGCTACAAAGAAAGCAAATTAGGCAAACTACATTATCATTATCACTCTAAATGATTTTCAGCAAATAGTTACATCTTTCAACAGAGTTCCCTCTCAGATTACTTATGCTGCAATAGGCAGCTCTTAAAGAGACAGTACACAGAGTCTATACAGGCTCTGGTAATCACATTTAATCTGCTAAAACGCAGGACACCAGCCTGGCAGTGAGCATTTAGGCAAGCTCAAGGAAGACTTTTTGGGAAACCCCATTTGTAGGGGGGTTACATTTACATGTAATACTTCTTGCTCTGTAAAATGAATAAACTTGAATTTCAAAAAACCAAAGCTCCTTTTGTCTCTCCTCATATGGCTTCTCTTGCAGACCCTGCACCAGTTTAGTTGCCCTCCTCTAGACTGCCTCCATCCTATGTCCTTGCGGAGATGGGGTCTCCAGAACTGGACACAGTACTCCAGATGGGGTCTCACCAACTGTCTGTACAGAGGGATAACAACTTCCTGTTTTCTGCTGGTGATGCCTCTCCCTATACATCCTAGTATCCCCCCAGCCCTCCCTACTGCATTCTCACATTGCTTGCTAACCTTAAGATCATCTGATATGATTACCCCCAGGTCCCTTTCCATTTTTATTGATGTTACTTCCTCCCCCTCCATTGTGTAATCTTTCCCTTGGTTTTTGTTTCCCAGGTGCATTATTTTGCACTTCTTTGTACTGAATCCAAGCTGCTATACTTCTGACCATTCCTCCAACCTTGCCAAGTCCCTTCTCATCCTTTCCATGCCTCCTTGTGTATCAACCCTGTTGCAGATCGTTGTGTCATCTGCAAAGAGGCATACTTTTCCTTCCAGTCCCTCTGCAATGTCACTTATAAAGACATTAAAAAGGACTGGACCCAGTACTGAACCCTGTGGTACCCCACTAATAACCCCTCTTTCTTCAGAGTGAACTCCATTTACAATTACCTTCTGTGTCCTGAGGGAGTACAACATATGCGCTCATCAAATCACTGGTGTCACCAGCCAGCCCAGGAGGCAAATCATACAAAAAGATTGTAGATTTGGTGGAAGCCCACTGCAACCCAAAGCCAAAAAAGATTATAGCATGATACCACTTCTATAAGTGTGATCGACAGCCAGGAGAGAGTGTAATGACTCATGTGGCTGCACTATGCCGCCTCACAGTATATTCTGAATATGGTAATATTTTGAATGACATGGCTGAGGAATCATTTGGGGTGTGGTTTTGCAGTTGGCAGGACACAGTACTGTTTGTTTGCTGAGGAAGCAGACATGAATTTTCAAAGGGCATATGACATAGTTGTTTCTATGGAGACAGCTGCTAAAAGTGAGGCTTTGAGGAGTAAAGACCAGTCTGCCATCACTCCCATGCATGCTCTACGAAGTCAGAAGTTAGAGCAGACCAGGAAAGTTAAAACAATGGATAACTGTTTCCAGTATGGGGGAATGCATGCCCCGAACACTTGCCGGTTTAAGCAGGAGATATGTCGCTCTTGTAAAAAAGGGGACATATTCAGTGGATGTGCCAGGCAAAGGCAGCATGCAGGGTGGACAACTTGGAAATGGAGAACAATGCAGAGAACCCCAGTGAACCACAGCAGCATGAGTATATTAAGTTGCTATGTGTGTCTCAGCCAAAAGAAAAGCCATATCCTTGCACATTTCAAGTAAAAGAGACAGATTTGACAATGGAAATTAATACAGCAGCATCCGTATCAGTGGTCAGAGAAACAGTATACAAGAGACTGGGTGGACCTATGTTTAAAGCAACTAAATCTCTCTTGACCTATACAGGTGAGCCCATAAAGGTGATGAAGCAGCTCAGGTGTGAGTAAATTATCAGGGGCAAGCAGCCCTGTTACCACTTTATGTTACTGTGGGGGCTAGGCCTAGCCTATTATGAAAAACTGGCTTAATAATATCCAATTATCATTGAAATAAATTAAGTAAGTGACAACTGTATAGGTATAGGTGAAAATCAGTGACGGGTGGCTTCCTACAGTTTTCCAAGACGAAACAGGAACCCTAAGAGGTGTAAAGGCCAAGCTTCATGTAAACTCTCAGGTGACTTGAAAATCTTTCAAAATCAGAGTTGTGCCCTTTGCCTTGAAAATGAAAGTGGAAGGTGAACTAGAGAGGCTACAAGAGGAAGGAATTATATAGGTAAAGTCCAATTGTAAAATGGGTCTTGAGAATCCTGTAACCTCATTGGTCAAAACATGTCACATGACCATGTGTAAATCCTGCAACAGACAACTGGTAAAGATCCTGAGTAAGCGAATGTTAACTCTCTTTGAACCTAATTCATCTTTATTTAAATTTTTAATAACAGATTCATTTTATTTTTGCAATAATGCACTTCAGGGCATGTGTAATAGTGGGATTTACACATTTCTTTTGTGGTTAAAGTCATTCGGCTGCACCTCATGACACACCACACAAAGTGTGTGTAAATCTCACAACAACACATGCCCTGTCATGCATTATTGCTTAATTCTCTGACTGAGCAGCACATATAGTACCAGGAAGGAAACCTACTTAGGAAATTACACCATGCAGTGACTATAAGCTCACAGTCAACCAATCAGCAAGACTAGACAGATACCCTATTCTAAGGGTAGAAGAACTGTTTCATGTGCTCTCAGGAGGTAAAGCTTTCACTAAACTGGATCTTTCCTAGGTATATGCTCAAATAAAACTGGATGATGAGTCCAGGAAATCTGTGATGATCAATGCACACAAAGGATTATTTCAGTACAATCTCCAGCTATATGCGGTAGCATCAGCCCCAGCAATCTTTCAGTTAGTAATGGATATCCTGTTACAGGGCATACCCAAAACAGTGGTGTACCTGAATGATATCCTGATCACTGGTGAGTCAGGATAGGCGTTTGTCAAGAATCTACAGGAGGTGCTGAAAAAACTGGCAAGTGCTGGTCTTTGTCTGAGGAAAGAGAAATGCAAATTTGGGGGTCTCATCTGTAGTTTATCTGGGTTACAAAATTGATGCAACAGGTTTACATCCAGAATCAGAAAAGGTCCAAGCCATAGCGGAAGCATCAAACCCAAAAACCCAAAACCTTAAAAACTGTCAGTGAACTGAAATCCTTCTTAGGAATGCTTCCATATTATGCCAATATTATGACAAAAGGGAGGGGGGTTGGGGCAGCTGCAAACTAGGGGTGTTGGCTGCACACTCGAGCAGACTTAGATAGACCGGGTAGTCTGTTTCTGCTGGCACATTCGTATGTTCGTATGCCAATTTAGACAGCCTACTGGCTCAGCAGTAGTGCTACTGCTTGCAACGTCGGTGACCCAGGTTTGTGAATAAGCCCAGTGCGCCAGAGGTCCAGCCGGAGAGAGTTTGGATGAGTGTCCCAAGGAAAGCTCTCCACCTCCGGGGGGGAGGGTTGGTGGCACCCGGCATAAGGATGACACCCGGTGAAGGCCGGGAGTACACCAAGCCAGTACCACACAGAAGAGGTAAGGCAGTGGTGGACATCTGCGGGACATGCGCAGAACTGTGCATACCTGCACACTGACATCATTGCAGGTCCATACCTTGGGGGAAACAACAAGAGAAACCCTGTGCTCTAAGCAGAATGAAGTCCTCTAACCCCACACTGAATGATGCCACAGCCAGCCCCAGGACCTATCACAGTAGATTTCAGTCTCCCTTTTGGGGGCCCCACCATGGGTTGGGGGGCAAACCACAGGCCATAGATTATGGACAGCTGCTGGGGGATGCCGGTATCAGGCGCAGAGGCACTGAGTCAGGGAATATCCCCACCAGAAGTGTAGTGTATAAATAGAATTGAAAAAAATATATATTATGCCAGGTTTATGCCTAACCTGTCAATTATGCTAGTACTCCTGCACCAGTTGTTAGCAAATGATACCAAGTGGAAGTGGGGAAAGGACCAACAGCAAGCATATGAGGAAGCAAAGAGGTTCCTTCAATACTCAAGGGTTTTGGTCCACTATGATCCAGAAAGAAAACTTTTTGGGCTTGTAATGCATCACCATATGGGATAGAAGCAGTCCTATCACCCAAGAACCGGTACAGTACAGATCACCCAATTGTACGTGCACTGTGGAGCTTAAATTCAACAGAAAAGAATATTCTCAACTTAATAAAGAAAGCTTAAGCATTATGTTTGGTGTACAGAGATTTCACCAACATGTGTGTGGGAGGCCATTTACTATTCTGATTGATCACAAACCTTTAGTCAGTGTATTCAGCCCAGAGAAAGCTATGTCAAGCACTGCATCAGCCATGATCCAAAGGTGGTCTCTTAAGCTGTCAGCCTGTAATTACACTTCAATACAGGCAAGGCAGAGTTCATGCATATGTGGATGCTCTGAGCTGTCTGCCCTTGCCTTAGACACAAGAGGCACCAACAGCAGGGATGGTCATAGTACTGAGTTTTGTTTGTGATGGACTTCCTGTCACCAGTGAAGATATCAGAGCTCATACTAAAAAGGACAGTATCACACCACAGGTTAGAAGAATATGGTAAAGGGCTGGGCAGGACATTCAGAAAATGATGCCTTGACACCCTATTTTACTAGGAAGATGGTACTTGGCATTGACGATGGGTGCCTCTTGTGGGGAGCCAGAGTAATAGTTCCCTTGGCACAGCAGGATAATGTTCTCAATGAGTTACATGAAGGGCATCCAGGAATAATTCCGTGAAAGCAAAAGCAGCTGCCCAAAGTTTTGTGTGGTGGCCTAAGCTGGACATGGATATTGAAACAAAAGTAAAGCTATGCAATGCACTTCAGCAGAATAGAGATTTCCCTCAAGAGCTCACTTGCATAGTTGGGAGTGGCAGAAGGGGCCATGATCAAGGATACACAATGACTATGCAGGCTCCTTCATGGGAAAAATGCTCTTAGCAATGGTGGACGCTCATAGAAAGTGGTTGGAAGTAATTGCTGTTATGTCCACAACAGCTACAGTTACAATAGAAATGCTAAGATTCATCTTCGCAACTCATGGACTGCCTGATATGTTGGTCTTAGATAATGCATCAGTTTTTACTTGTGAAGAGTTTAATTTATTTTTTGAAAGAAATGCCATTAGGCACATAACTGTGTCACTATATGACCCTGCTTCAAATGGACTGGCTGAACGAGCAGTGCAAACATTTAAGAATGGTATGAGGATGGTAAATGATGGAATGCTGGAGTTGAAACTTGACAGATTCTTCTTCAAATATTGGAGCACTCCACATGCCACCACAGGCTTAATACCTGCAGAACTGCTTATAGGAAGAACATTAAAGTCAAGATGGGAACGTGATTTATACTGAGACATGGAATAAAGTAAAACATCAGCAAAAACAGCAGGAAAAATACAACAATCAGCACACAAAGGGTTGTACTTTCTATGTAGTTGATCTGGTGTTTGTAAAAAATTTCAGAGTTCAGTCACTGTACAGACTACAGGGAACCACTGTAGAGGCTCTGAGTCCAGTTCCATTTCAAATTCGAAGTGGAGACAACACAGTGAAATGACATCAGTGCCACATTTTCAGTCATTGTGAATGGAGGGATGACGGCAATAACTGTTCATATGACTGAGTGCCAAGTGACATGCCTCTGTCATCATTGTCAAGGTGGCCAACACACAGTGATACTCCACAAAACGTTTGAAACATCAGAGATCACAGACATGGGAATCATACCAGATGAAAATTCAGCTGTTGACCACTCTGTAGTAGGAAAATATATCCTAAATGCAGCTGCAGGGTTAGCCACACCAAAGTTACTGCCAGAGTTGAGGCATTCGTCCAGAGTGAGCAAACCATCACAGAGACTAGACCTCTAATCCAGCAAAGACTTATCTACAGTTAGAGTGAGGCCACAACAAAGAGGTAGAATAATCCTATGCGTGACCTCTGTTACCTTTCAGGGCAGTCTACTCCTGACTGGTTAGCAAGTTTGTTAGTTATAGTCTATTTGTCACTAAATATGTTTTCGACTTAAGTGGGGAGGAGTGTTATGTAACTAAGCACAGTTCTTGAATGTTCTTTCACCTGTGTATCTAAAGTGGTAAGTAAGCATTTTGGCCACTAGAGGGTGTGCATTTCCTGTTTATGGATGTGCTAGCTGCTTGACTACATTACAGCAGTAGGATATTTTGGGATCCTCCTATGAAATTACTAATAAATAATTATAAACTAGAAACCAGTGTCATCAATCTAAGATATAGGGATGCTCAGATTCTCTAGAATAAAAGGACAGGGTGAAAGGGAGGGTCAGGGTCAATGGGGGAGCAAGGAAGGGGTGAAGGGGGACAGGTTTGATGGGTGGCGGAGCCCTCAGTAGATACTGATAAGGGACTCCAGAACCTGAGCAGACTTAATAAACCAATGTGCCTTCTTCTGCTGGTGGTTTTCATATGTTCATTGAATCCATTCTGTTTTGGATCCATCGGAATTTCAGAAATTCTAATTCCAACTCCAAGTCCATCCTGCTTCCTTTTAAGGCACCATAGAAGAATCAGACATGGAGTCGGTATCTAGTTTCCAAAATTCTGCCTCTGAATACTTTCACAAAACTTCCCACCTCCCCACCCTCCAAGTCTCCAAGTCTCCAAGCTAATCACCATCAGCAAGTACTCCACCTGATCCTCCCCCCATGTCACAACCTTCCAGTGATGACCTACCACATTGGCAGCTGCTTTCTGTGTGGCCAGGTTTGATGACTCTAGTCCTGTTAGTCAGTCCGGTCACCCAGTGCTAGTGTGTGGCCTGTGTGGACTACTGCCTTCCTTCACAAGAAGTTCTCCTGTCCTGGCTCGCCCCATTTATGTGCCTGTGTGCGACTGTAAGACGAGTGCCCACAGCCCACCCCACACACACCCCTGTTGCCATTATCATCATTGTTCCCTGATCTCACCAACTGAAGCTGAGACTGCATGTTCTGACTGCCGTGCTATCCAAATCCAGAGACTGAGACAAAATGAAGCCCCCTCAAACTACAAGTAAACATCACGATCACAACCAAGACAGACCACATGATCCCTTTAGTCCCTTGACATTTCCTGACTAAGGTCTTCTAGGTGGCCAAGCAGCACAAAATCCTGGGGGCTTTCCATTATTTCATGCTTACTGTGAGAGAGGAGTAAGGAGCCCTTTCCCAGGGTTTTATCAGAGTTGGCCAGGCCACTATCTCAAAGGGAGTTAAGGGACAGGTGGGTCAAGGTCAGTACTCAGCTGGGACATCACACTATAGTGGCAGGCGGCAGTAGGGCACGGTCTTCTTTGGTTAGAGAAGGAGGATTTCGGCTAGGCTACCAGAGTCTGGGGCTAATAAGGTGGCTGGCAATGGGTAGCATGGCATGTCACTTGAAACAGTGGGGGAAGAGGAGGGCATGCGCTTTGCTGACACAGCAAGCACACTGGATAACCTCAGACCAGCGTGACTGAGACCAACAGCAGAGATGGGCGGCCCACATGAGTGAAGTGGATGGAGGTAGTGGAGGAAGGAGTCCACAGACAGCACTGGACAGACAAGCTTCATAACAGCATGGCTCCCAAGGGCTTGTCCAACAACAGCAGTCAGCCAGCTAAGGTAGGACGAGGAAGAGTGGACTACAAGGATGGGGGAAGGTGGAGGTTAGTGCACTTTTTCTTCTACATTGTGGGCAGGTGGGGGGAGGTTTTACAGGTTGTAAAAGTTAATGAAATCAGATGAGGAATTGGAATTGGATTTAGAGGAATCTGATTCCGTATCCAGTTTCAAGTGTTTTTCAGAATTCATTTTGTTGTCCATGAAAAACCAAAATACTAAAAACAAATCAGAATCTGACAATTCCGAATTTACCATCCAAAAACTGAGCAATGCTACTAAGATATCACACTTATGTAAACAAACATGACTGCTGCCATGCCACAGGAACTCCTCTGACCCCAGAGGGTCTGCTGGGAAGAGGTTCTCAGAGTTCTGCCCACAGACACTGTGGAACAATCCTAAGCTCAAGTTTGCAAAGCAATATGCAAACAAAGCTGGCTCAGGTGTTTCGGTATTCTAATGAATAGTTTATCTGCGAATATTCTGTTCCGACGCACTTCAAGGTCAGAACTCTATAAAAGATAGTGAAACCAAGAATCTTGACTCAGTTTTCTCAGTCTGCATGACAAGCAGCCTGAACCAGGGACTGACTGGCTACCAGGGGACTGCAGTCCTGCTAAGTCACAGAGTGGGTGCACACTGAGACTATTTACAGTAAGCAATTTTTAGTTGAAGCTTAGAAGGAAATATGATGATGTAACATGAGTGATATCAGCTGGTGATAATTTTAGTAAGAAATCAAGTCTCTATGTAAAGATATCACATTGTTCATATAAGAATGTAATGTATCTGTACCTGCAAAAAAAAAAAGAGAAAAATGACTCAATAAAATAAAGTATAAAAAAAAGAAGCTTAGAAGGAAAGTAGGTATTTGTGTGGAGCTGGGCAAGTTTGCTTCACAAGAACATTTCTCTTCGGGGAGCAACTCCAGACTGTTGAAACCAGTCAATGCCACTGCCCCACAGAAGGGTCCTGTGGAGCCACAATTCAGCACATCAGTCAAGAGAAAGATGACGGCAGCACCCAGCACCCCAGCCACTGATTGAGGTCTGGGTGGGGTAGGTCATTCACTGGTGTTGCTCTGCTTTAGGGGTTGTGCACTAGAGATTAGCGTGCTGAAGATAGAAAGACCGAAGAGATGACTTGGAAAGAGACTGCTGCTTCATCGTGGTGCAGCTCGGAGTGAACCTCTGCCTCTGCCTCTGTGATGGGAGTAAACTCTGTCTACAATACTAATTGAGACTACAGAACTGTGAGTAACCTTCAGGATCTCATCCCTGCCACTGAGGATGCAATCATTTGTGAGGGATGAAGCTTCATAAATCCTGGGCAGTGCTGTGCTTTATTTTAATAATCCCAGGCAAAAGACCAATTTCTAACCTTTTGGGTTTGCCTTTTTCTGGATTGCAAATGATGATCACTTTAACTGTTATGTCACCAGGCATGTCAACCCATTCATCCACGTTGACTGCTGCATTGTCAGGCCTGTAGCAGTCATCTAGTATGGTTCGCACCTAACAAGATCTGGGAGCTCCCTAAGGCCTTTGGGGGAATTAAAGTCTGGAGCCCCAGCCAGGTGATGGACGAGGTATGAAATCAGGACTGTCAGTGGGTGGTGGGTTCATGAGGAGTATTGTTCATGTGAATTGTTACCACCCCATAGCTTCAATTTTTCTCTTTTGCCGCTTGTCTTTGCCTACCCATCCCATTTAAATAAAATTGTTTATTTTGCATTTTAATTTCCAAGTATTTACTATTCATCACTGCTGCATCACTGTCATTGCTTGTGGGTTGGTGCTACGTGAGGTAAGCAGAGGTACAATGAACTTAAAAAGAACCTAGGGACAAAAAACAGTACCATTATCTTTTTTCAAACACATGAAGCAGATAAGGAATAATGTACGGGTGACCATACACAAGCCTGTGTTTCTATACAGAGGCTGCGATGACAGCATATGGACCTCAAGAGTGAAGCTCGAAGGGTCCATGCTGTTATATCAACCCCAAGATAGAAACATAAGGCAAGTTGTGTATGGTCACCCATGGTTTATTTTGTTTTATAGTATATGGTTCTGAAAGAGTTTTCTTTTTTGTTTTTGTTTATTTTAAATATCGCAGGTGCTAAGACTTTTTAATTTTTCACTCCTGTGTGAAGTGCTACAGTGTGGGTGGAAGCAGCTCAAGCAGGGATGCAGCGGAAAGTGATTTGGGATGTGCACAACTCTTTGAGAATGACTTCAAACATGCACAACAGCATTTGTTTTTTTACTTGTAGTTTATGCCCCCTTCCTCACCACGTCCACTCCCTCACTCAGGGATACCCTAGGAGACCTACTGGGCTACGCTTGGTATCTTGGGGAATGCTTTGATGAACCAACCCCCCTTCAAGCCTCAGATGACACCCCAAGCAGGGTGGGAGGGACACCCCTAGATCATCTCCCTCCCAGCCAATGTCCAGTGTTGGGTGGTCTCACCGAGCCTCTCCCTAGATCCCGGTCGTGTGAGGCTAAGGCACTGGGGCCCATCTCCAAGAGCTGCCATGGGGTGTTTTTCATGTTCTGGTCCCTCCCCTGTAGACAACGGCATGCCAGGAGGTCCAAGGAAATGAGGGCATGCCAAGACATGCTGGCACTCCGGACCTCGGCTGACGTCTACCCCTCCCTGCACTTCTGTCATCCTGATCTGCACCTCTACCTGTGGTCACCCAGGTAGCAGTACTGCAGCAGGACCCACAGCCCCCCTCCTGGAGAAGGAGAGCAGTCCTTTGGGTGCTCGATCCTTCTCCACCCGGCCGGCCCTCCAGCAAACTGGGCTTGCTATCAAACCCGGGTCACTGGCGTCGCAAGCAGTAGTGCTACTGCTGCAATGACGGCCCAGCCTTACAACAGCATTTTTGAAGGGGACAATTTTCATACATAACAAACACAAACCATATACTATAAAAGTTATAATATACTAGTTGATTTACTATCCTCTGCAATAATTGCAGTCAAGCTCCCAAAGTATGTTTGAATTGATTGAGGCTACTGCATACTTAAAAAGGATTCATAAGAGCCTACTGCAAAAGTAACAGAGAGATGACCAGAAAGTAGGGCTCCAAGTTCAGTTCTACAAAAGAATCAAGCACCTCAAACTTCGGGTGTTCAATTCTTTCGGACTGTGGTGAACTTTCAGGGGCGATAGGCAGACTTTTGGTTTGACTGGTTCACCCTGGTTCGAAAGACTGGGTGAACCAGTTGAACAATAGACTGCAGTTTGCCCCTGAATTTGTGAAATATGCTAAGGATGTGGGGTTTAGTCACCAAATGTATTATTCTTACTAATTCCCAAGCTGTCTCTCCGGGCTGTCATTATTTCCTGTCTGCTGCACGTTCACTCTTATTTGTAAATGTTCCCATTCCCTTTTCCATCCCTTTACTTTTTGTTTAAATTAATAAGGATGCAAATAAAAAGTAAAGGGATGGGAGAGGGAACATTTAAACATTTAAAAGTAAGAGCCGAATGTGCAGAGGACAGGAAATAATATGAAAGCCAGGAGAAATGGTCCAGGAGCTAATGAGGAAAACAAATTTGGCGACTAAGTCCCCACACCCTGGGCACATTTCACAAATTCATACAGAATCGGATTTGTCCACAAGTGGCTACATGACATGTAGGGTGGATCAGGGACATTTGGGATGACAAGAACTGAACTGACCATCATAAGAGGGGCATTATACTGCAGCTGTCTACAATTTGACAATTTCTCCTCTGTGCCGGATTATCCTTTAGATTCCAATTTATTAGCCCTCCCTGGGCCCTACCTGACTGCGGCAAATACCCCAAATACACCAGTATTATTCCTTTACCTGGTCAGCTTCATGCCTCTCTGTTCCACACTGTCTCACGGTAGCTGGCTTCCAGAGACAACATGTCTTTGTGGCACAACAAAGTGGCATGTCTTCTGTGGCATGGCTTAAGTTTTCACTTTGCTGTACCCGTGCACAGCTTGCCAGATACTTCCAGCTAAATAAGCCCTTACCTTCAGAAGGGGGTCAGGTGAGTGCCTGCTGTTGAACTAACTCCTCCCCAACCCCCACTATTCACCTCCTTGCCAGCTTGGAGCTTCTTTTCAAGCCAGGGGCCCAGGAGGTCTGCTGGACTGTTGGCACACCTCCACCACATTCTCAACCAATCAGGCAGCTGGAAATGAAGCACCTTTCCTGTACAAGTTTTTAAAATTACATTACTCTGTTTTATAATGGGTGAACCAGGGCAAACTAGTCCACTGTTAGGCGAATCTTATGTGTTTTGATGTTCAAAGTTTGCGCAGTCGAACTTTGGGAGGCTGGCACAGCCCTACCAGAAAGTGAAGCAGAGGAGCAGAACTGGTGAGCAGTTCCAGATGACCATAGAGAAGATCAAGGTTTCAGCCAAAAGTCACATCCAGAGTTGTGAATGCTGAACCATAGGAGGAAACAGAGTCATCCTAGACCCTACAGAACCATGAGTAACCCCCAGGATTTCGTCCCTGCCACTGGGGTTTTATTCTGTGCCACATGACAAAAGAAAAAAGGGGAAAAGCCCCAGGTGGGACTGTGCAAAATTGATAAGCCCAGGCAGAAGACCTGAGGAGGCTATTCAGCCACCCTCATGGATTATAAATAGAGGCCCCTTTAGCAAATTGTTTGGTTATTTTTTTCTGCAATGGCTGTGGTAAGCATGTGAACAAGCCACCTACCCTGCTAGCAGCAACTGCATCACTACTGTAGTACCCATTGCAACATTAGAGAGCTCTCACCAAGGTCTTTGGGAGGATTAAAGCTGGGTGCACCTGTTTTGGGTATTATGGGACTGCAGGGGAGTGGGCAGTGTTGGGGATATAGGCCTGGATATTCAAACTGCGCCATTCTGAGGCGCAAGCACTTGCGCTGCTCAAATAGTTGCACAGGGGAATTGTGGCGGGGGTGATATTCAAAGGAGTTGCGCTGTGCGCAACTCAACACAATCTTACTCTGTCCACAACATACATAAGCGCAGTGGAACTTGCGCCACCGCAAGTTGCCAGAGATGAGCATTAAACTTGCAGTGGCGCAGAAGTACCATTGCGCCATCGCCAAATTTCCGATATTCAAAGGTGACATACAAATGGGGCCATAATTTTATGCAAGGCGCAGGGGGCCATTTGCATCTGTTGTAGCCCATTGCATACCATTTGCATGTAGGTGCGCCGATCCCCGAGGACTTGCGCCTGGCCACCCTGCCAGGCAGCAACCGTCGAGGACCGACGCCTAATGCAACCCGATTGCGGGCATTACAGGTACATGTAACACCCCACCGTACCTCGAAGCCCGATCGCGGGCATAGCGTACATGGACCCCCAGTGCCCGATCGCGGGCAGAATGTAACCCCCAACCCAAATATCTCCCTGGTGGTCCAGTGGACCGTAAAGCCCGATCAGGCAGAATCATCACAAACCCCCAAACATCTCCCTGGTGTCTAGTGTCCCCCCACCCACGAAGCCCCTCCACCGCTCCCCGCGGCGGTGGCGACAGCATCATTCACAAATCTGGACTGTCATATGCGGTATGGGCTGCAAGCCATTGGCTGTAACTCTGCACCAATGGCGTGCAGCCCTACGGACAGTCAATCGGCGAAGCTGGCGAGGCGGCAGGCGAGTGGGATACTGTCGCCCGCCCGGCTGCGGGGAGTGAGTGGAGGGGCTTCGTGGGTGGGGGACACTGAACACCAGGGAGATGTTGGGGGGTTTGTGATGATTCTGCCCGCGATCGGGCTACGGTCCCACTGGACCACCAGGAGATATTTGGGTTGGGGTTACATTCTGCCCTTGATCGGGCACTGGGGGTTCATACGCTGTGCCCGCCGATCGGGCTTCGGGATATGGGGGTGTTACATGTACCTGTACTGCCCGCTGATCGGGCTTTACGGTCCACTGGACCACCAGGGAGATATTTGGGTTGGGGGTTACATTCTGCCCGGGATTGGGCACTGGGGGTTCATACCGTTATGCCTTGATCGGGCTTCGGGATATGGGGGGATGTTACATGTACTGCTACTGCCAGCGATCGGGCTGTGGGAGATGTGTGGGCGGGGGAGTCGTGTTACACTATGCCCGCGATCGGCGGGCTGGTGAGGGAGCACAGGGAAAGAGTTGAGGGGCCAGCCAGGGTGGCAGCTGCTGTGTTGCGCCCTGCAATGCAGCAGCTCACCTGTGGGTGGCCCTCAACTAAGCCTTTTTTTTGGGGCTCAAGGTTGTGCAGGCGCAGGTTGGGGGTTGCGCATGCACAACTCTGCACAACCCGACTGAATATCGGGTTGCGCAGGTTATGCATGGATCCTCCCCCTCCTGTTGAGCATGCATTTATTTGCATTGCTCTCTTGCGCAACCTGATGCCAGTGGCGTAACTGCCTCCTGATGAATATCGCAGAATGGCGCATTTTGGACTTGCGCATGCGCAACCCTGTTGCGCATGGCGCAACCCTTTTGAATATCCAGGCCATAGAGTATAAGTTTTTGACTGCTACTACATAGCTCCCATTTTCTCTGTTATCCCTTTATCTTTGCCTTCCTTTCAAAAACAGGGGGCATCCACAAAATATTTGAAGAACGGTGCAAAATGGTGCATTTTACAAGCATATTCTATTGAATCTGCTTCAAGAAAGGAAATATCTGACAGAGAATTGTTGACAGGTTTCCTGCTTCAATCCAGTTTTTAAGTTCACCATGTGCACATGCACAGCTAACTTCTTGCAGTAGAGTGACTTTTGAGTGATGTGACACTGTCTGTCCAATGCACAGTGGTCAGCAAGGGGTTCAACAGTATCACACCAATCATCAGCCAGGCTGATCGTGACACTGTTTTGCCTGAAACGGTGTCTACTTGTAAAGAAAAAGCCATACTTTAGCAATGTCTTTTTCCTTTCATCTGCAGAACACCACCCAGCAAACAGCACGTTCACTGTCCTGAATCTGATCAGCCTGGCTGACATCACCACCGCCACCGCCAGGGTCACTTCCCACGTCCTGCGGCTGTCCCACTCCTCCTTGTCCTGCAGCCCCCAAAATCGTTGCAAAAGTATAGATGCTGTCACTCTCGATGGCATAAGATTGCTGCATAGTCACCTGCCTAGCCACTTGTTGAGTACTGTCACCGAGTCCTGGGAGCGTGTCTGCTAGGAGGGAGAGACAGAGAGAGACAGAGGGAGACAGCAGCAAGCAGAGTGAGACAAAGAGAGAGAGGGGGAAAGTAACAGCAGCCCTGACATACACAGCAGCAGTTGTTTACTTTTCTGCTGTAGTGTAACTCTCTCTCTTTCTTGTGACACCATGAATGGATGCTGCCGACCTCCAACCTAACACAGAGGGAAGAGCACAAATCTGGGAGAGACACAGTAACAGTGCAGAGGAGCGTCCCCCCCCCCGGTAACAGGCCTGAAGATCTCCAGTCTCCATCGTGCAGTCACCACCCACGGCAGACACCCTTTCTCCACCACCGATGGTGTGCGTGTCTCTTTGTGCCTTGAAGGGGTGCATCTCCAGAGTTGCCTGTCCTCTAATTGGTGTCCTTCCCTAGCTGACATCAGATTGCCCAATTCCCGTGTCTGCATTCACACAGTCCCTTCAACTAGTGTGTGACACTGGGGAGCCCACTCCCAGGTTCCCCAGTTTTTGTACCCCCCAGTACTGTGGGACACTGGGGAGCCCACTCCCAATGTTCTCAAACAATGTATAAATACAAATAGTTGCCGACAAGGGGGTGCCCAACCGTCGTGCTGGCAGGAGCTCCCTCCCTTCAACCAGTGTGGAACACTGGGGAGCCCACTCCCAGTGTCCCCAGTTGTCATACCCCCTTACTACTGTGGGGCACTTGGGAGCCCACCCCCAGTGTCCCCAAACATTTTCATACATTGTCCCTCTAAGCAGAACCTCAAACTGAAGAATCAAGGTAAGCGCCATATAATGGCAGTCAGTGGGGTTTTGAACTTATGTTGCTATCTCATCCATTTTTTGGTATTTTTGTACCAAATTTTCAACATGGGCTTTTTGGGACCCCACCTCATGGACACTGGCATTGTCATCTCATTACTCAGTCCCAAAAGGTGATTTTGCGGTTGCTGTGTGGAATCACCTTTTGGGACCAAATTCATCTGAGCAATGTGCCACTGTTCATGAGATGGGTCCCAAAAGCCCTTGTTGAAAATTTGGTGCAAAAATATGAAAAAATGCCTGAGTTACGCGCACTCGCTGATATTTTCCTACGCACGCATGTAACTTTGCCAATTCTTAATATTTTCAGTGCAGATTTTCAAAAGAAACATTTTTTCACACCACCACGTGGGGTGTAGTGTGACGGTCGACTGCAGAGCTGGCCATGTGGCATGGTGGGTAGGGTGGCAGGCTAGGGTTGGGAGGGTGCCGGGTTTGTGTCTGGGGCACAATCGCTTTTTGCGTCAGGTCCGTTTTTTTAATTTTTTAAGTTTTACACACACACACCCCTGGAGCTGAGAATCCTTAAGTAGGGGGGTACGGGTGGTGCAGTCCTCTGCATAACAGAAAACCCTCACTGGTTTTGTAGTCACTGCAAGTGTATGTCGCCACTATTTATTTTCGGCGATGTATACTCGCCCAAATGGCGATCACTATTCCGCGATCACCGTTATGCCATAGAACCGTGGTGGGAGAAAGTACTGTGGCTGGATTTAAACATGCATGGAACAAGCATAAGGGAACCAGAGAGATAAAGCAGAGGGAGGGACAGAAGCTGTAATCAAGTACGGGCCTTATAGGCAGACTAGATGGGCTTAGCAATCCTTATCTGCCACATCAGCAGATTCAAGAACAGCAAAGGGAAGGGCTTCGACATGTATACATAATGTCAGGAGCCAGTTAAAAATGTAAGGCTAAGGTAATAATAATTATTTGAATGCTATGACTGCAGTTCAGCTTCTCAGACTGTCCTATTCTGAGTCTCTGCTCACTGCTCTTTCTCACACAGCTCAGTCTCCTGGCTCGGCTCACCTTAGGTTCCTAAAATGCTGATAGTGACTGACATGAGCCCCCTTTCACATGGAAAATCACAGGAACATCACACCAACGCAGGACTCATGTTAGTAGGCTGTTTCAACTGCCACACAGAACAGGAATCAAACAAATTCTGCCAACAGACCAATCAACCAATGAGCTCCAAAGCTATTTTACACTAGGCCCCTTATTCTACCTGCTTCCTTGACTTGTTCTGCCTCACCCGGTACAATACCAATACCAATGGCGAACTTCGGCATTGACAAATGTTTGTTATGGTAGCCTTTGGTTAATAAATGCCTGATTGCCCCTTCAGGACTCACTGTAGTCTGCGATTTTTTTTTTGTAAGGTATTCCTCCTTGTTAACAGGACTCATCTGACCTTTTTTCATTCTGGTTCTCCTGCTCTGAAATAGTTCATGAAGTTAAATTTATTTTTCTGATTTATGTATTAAGCCCAATGTTTTTAATTGGGCATGTTTTTGTTGCATTTGGCAGCTCCTTTAAAACTGGGCTACTCCCATGTTGGGGCTCCCACTGGCATGAATTCCTTCTGCAGTATTTAGTGATCACTGCAAGGCTGAGTCTGCTTCATGCTAGTGGGAAGGCCCATCCTGCCATGCTTGTTGTCATGGATTTAACTTGTCATTCTTTTTAGAAATAGAGACTTTTTCAGACCCCCTCCAAGAAGGTAGTGTAGGTAGTGATATTCAATACATCTATTAAAATAATTAAAGGAAAACTAAAGACAAACTTTACACAAAAATATGTTCTGCAGACTGTTTTAATTTGCAGGCGTACTCCTAGTAAGTCCTTCCCTTTTTTTTCCTTGCTGAAAGGAGTTTTTTTCCTAAATTTGCTTGCTGGTTTTATGGCCCCTAGGGATCTCCATATTAGCATTTTCAAAGGCTCTTCTTGTTCCTACAATGCCTTCTGTCCCATGTGACAGTGATGCTTCCAGGATCATTAATTCAACAAGAGCTGTTTGTTTACAGCAATAGAGCTGTTGTGTTAATTAACTCTCCTTGTCCAGGGAGCTCTAATGAAGGCTAAATCTGCAGAAGACAAATGCTTGAGGGATAACTGGGTGGGCTATTCTGTAAGAAAACAGCCAGAGTCTTCACTAATTATTGCATTTATGACCTAATGTGATTTGTGTGCTTTTTTAATGGTTGTGTGTAGTTTGATCAAATGAAAAGCTTTAAAAACAAAACATTCACTTCTGCTGGCTAGACCTAAACACATACCTAGAAAACAGAAAGCTTGGATTAGACAGAGTTATTTAGTTGAAGCCAGAATATCAGGCTCCTGACAGTAGATTGCTGCTCCAGCAGTTACTACTCTGTTAATCAATGGTCCTGGACATATCACTGTCACATGAGACAAGAGGCATTATGGGAACGAGAAGACCCATAACAAATGCTAACATGGAGATCCCCAGGGGCCATTAAACCAGCAAGCAAACTGAAAAAAAAGAAAAGGAAGGAATTACTAGAAGTACATCTACAAATCAAAAAACTCTGCACATTTTTTTTTTTATAAAATTTTACTTTAATTTTCCTTTAAGTAAAAGATCATCCCATTCATTATGTTTACTAAGATAGACCTCTGCCGGAATTAAGCCTGAGCCTGGGGTGTTATCACATTTGAGTGATGGGATAACTGTCATAACTTCACAGATACCAAAGGGTGCTAGCCCTTTACTATTTTGAAGACATGCTTGAATGCTTGAGAGACAGACTCAGTCAGTAGGCTTTGTTTTTCATAGAATAAACTAGAAAAAAATGCTTTATCCAAGCCTTGGGAGTAATTAATGTGTCCTGGGTGTTGCTGAAATTACTCATGCTTATGGCCACCAGTAGCCTAAAGACTTGGGTATAATTTCTTTGTATAATATTAACCATCTTACCCCAGTGTCTCTTCTGGTATTCTCTCTTCTTAGTTAACTATAACATGTATGCCTTTCTTGCTTTGTTTAACTGTGAGAAATTGCCTCAAGAAGGATTTAGCCAAAGCCCGAATGTTAGACTTTTTTACACTAATTATCAAAGTACCCTACAGTTATATGATTTTTACTAAATTTATGTATATATATCACTTGGATTGGGAGATTAACTTCACTGGACTTGATGCTCATCAGGTTTGCTCTCTTATTCAGGCCAAAATAAACCATTGCCTTGATAACTGGGCTTCTAAGAAAAACAAATATACTAAAGGATACAGAATGCCAGTCTGGTGGAACAACAAAATCAAGAGATTAATTAATAAAAAACATAAAAGTTTTAGGAAATATAAACATAAACCATCATCTAACATTTGGAATAACTACATAAAGCTTTCTAACAAAGTAAAACTATTTATTAGGAAAGCTAAGATAGAAACAGAAAATAGACTAGCCACTGACGCAGTTGACAATAAAAAAAAGTTGTATAGCTATATAGGATCTCTTAGAGGTACCAAATCCACTCTGGGACCCATTCAAACCAAGTCAGGCCTTATTAGCAATGAAATTCAAATGGCAACAGAACATAACTATTTTCTTACTATTTTCACACCCAAGGGAAAAAAAACTCTTAATGGTACTATAACTACTTCAAATAATTCAGAAATAATCCAAATAATCATTGTGGAAATTGTGAATGCTTTAAAAAACCTGAATACCAACTCTTCACCAGGACCAGATGAAATACATCCCAAGTTCCTTAAGGAAACAGTCAAACAAATCTCAGGACCTCTACGTAAATTATTTAATTTATCATTAGTTGAAGGTGTGTGCATTTCATCATGGAAAGAAGCTATAGTAAACCCTATATATAAATCAGGTAATAAAACAGAAGTCTCAAACTACAGACCTATAAGTCTGACGTCTGTTGTAGGGAAAATCTTAGAAAGGCTAATTTTGCACAGAATAGAAGAACATATAAAACATAATAACCTTCAAGATATCACACAGCACGGTTTCACAAGAAGTAAATCATGTTTAACAAATCATCTACAGTTTTTTGAAAATATTAGTTCATCTTTGGATGTGGGCCTACCAGTGGACATAGTCTTCCTTGACTTTGCTAAAGCGTTTGACAGAGTTTCCCATGATATTCTATTATAGCACATGAATAAGCTTGAATTTCCCCAATACTTAATAACCTGGGTTGAATCATGGTTAAACAACCGCAGACAGCACACCTCAATTAAGGGATTTCATCTGCATGGGTAGAGGTTACGATTGGGGTACCTCAGGGCTCGGTATTGGGCCCTGCTTTATTTAACATCATGATTTCAACCATGCAGTCATCAAATAACACCTGGATGTCTAAGTATGCAGATGACTGCAAAATTGGCTGTATTGTAAATTCCCCAGAGGCAGCTGCAAATTTCCGGAAGGAGATATTATTCTTGGAACTATGGGCAGAAAAGAATAAAATGAAGTTTAATGTACTAAAATGCAAAGTAATGCATTTGGGTCATAATAACCAGAGATATAGATAATTTCCTAAACCAAGTACTGTTGCAACAAACTGATAATGAGACAGACTCAGGAGTAGTTATAGATAAAATGAATTTGTGATAATAACACTATTAACAAAGTCAAGAAATGTCAATGAATTCTGGGTTGTATTTTTAAACACGTAAAGAGCAGACAACCAAGACTTATTATATCTTTATATAAGAGTTTGGTTAGATCACATCTGGACTACTGTGCACTTTTTCTGTTCTTCATTCAATTAGAGGAAAAAACTAATTGAGGGAGTCCAGAGAAAAATGACAAAAAAAATCACTGGTATGGAAAATAAGACCTATGGGCAAAGACTGCAAGAATTAAATCTATACTCTATGACTTACCGTCAAACTCGTGAAGATCTTTGTTTAACATATAAAGCTATAAAAGATCCTGTTCTCACAGAGACTATTGGTTTGGAAACAAATTTTACCAAAACTCAGACCAGATCCCATAATTGTGAATTAAGAGGTGCCCACTGTAAAACCAAAAAGAGAAACCAATGGTATACATAACGTGTAGTTAATATATGGAATACACTTCCTTGTCCTATTATTGAGAGTAATACCTTGGAGACATTTAAACATTAGCTGGATCAGCATATGGGTAATATAAAATTTGAATATCTATAAAAGTATTCCACCTTCAGGTGGTAAGCTCATTTAAAGGCATAGTCCTCTTCAGCTTATAAACCACTATGATATGATGATACTGTATATTATAGGGGTATGGCAGTGCCCCTATAGTTAGGGTTGAGTAGCTTGTTTAATGTTAAACCTCAAATCTTGTACTTTAATAACTTTTCAACCGTTCAATGGATTTGCACAAAATTTGGAATGTGTTCTCCTGTAGGGTAGGTCTCTTGAAGTGGTAAGTTTTGTTCCAGTCAGATGTGCAGATTCTGAGATCCAGATAGTGAAAAAAAGTAAAAATTCTCCCTTTTTTGCAGTTTTTTCCTCCTCACCTTGTGGCCAGATGGTGTTGAATTTTGTTCTGATTTTTTTATGGCATAAAAAAATTGGGTAGTAGAACTGCCACTGTTAATTTTGTGCAAAAATATTAAACTGTTGCAAAATTATTAAGTTTTAAGTTCCCATTATATCTTATGGGAAGTCCATTTTTCAGGATAGATTTCTTTTTTGCGAAAAAGTATTTGATCTCGCGAAAAAGGATTCAGACTACGAGACCAATCCTTTTTCATGAGAACAAAATCCTTTTTCGTGAGAAAAAAATTACTTTTTGCGAGCCGCCATCTTGTTTTTTTTTTCTACCACCAACTAAAAAGCTTGGAAAATAAATAAAACTATTGTCATTTTAAAAAACTAACACCAGAACCTAGCTAAATGGGTCCCATTTGGCTAGATTCTGATCTTTGTTTTTTGAAAATAACTGCCTGAAATATCTTTTCTGGGCACCCAAAATCCTGGGTGCCCAGCTTAGTGAAAGGAGCCTTCAGCTGTAGTTCTGCAGCCCCCGTTTTCCCTGGTGTCTAATGGCCCCCCACTCTCCCATCACCATCCCCTACTTGCTTTTGATTTATGTATTATGACACTGGGATGCCCTCTGGTGTCGGTTGCCTCCCCAGCAGCTTCATGTCAATACCGTGCATAAAAAAAAACCGTGCATGGATTACAGCAGGACATTAATTGCGCATAACATTTACCGCTAACCACCAATTGCAGCAGCGTAATACCATTTTGGTGCAATTCAGTGCACCAGTCACATAACTTATTTGTTTGCACCCTAATCTGAACAATACTGCAATACTGATCCTGATGTGAACTAGACGCTTCACCAGGTTACAGAATACTGTGCAAATATTAATTAAAACAGAAAATCCAGATGCTCAACGCTCCATTGTAAACTTTAATATGCATTCAATACCTCTGTTGCTCCGTAAAATACAAAACTCTGGCTCACACAAGACTCTTTTCATTTGGAGCAGGAACTCAGTGTGGCAATACTGAAAATTGAGGACTCAGGCTCCCTATAAGACAAAATTCACACTCACACAAATAAAATGCTGACTTTCAGGACACAGCTTACCTCGGACTTACACAACCACCCTGATCTGAGCATCTGTTTAAATAAATAGCAAGATTCTCAAACTGTCTTGAGCTGCAGTTAAACCCACCACAGTCTCATACTGAGCCAAAATTCAATGTCTATCAGCAGTCTCAAGATTAATAATGAAGACTACAAAGATAACCTTGTGCTTGATTGATATCATGTTGGCAGCATCACTGATTAAGCAGAAATGAAAAAGCACTGAGTGAATGACTGCATTTTATTTGTGTGAGCATGAATTTTGCCTTATACAATTTTGGGGAGAGATTCCTCCCACTGTTACTTTTGTCTCCTAGTCCTAGTCTGGACGGCCCTGTGCTTCTGGTATCCAGTGAACAAGGCTACTAAAATTGGGTGCCTACACAAACAGCTACTCAGTAATGGTGCCTGTGTTCATGGCTATCAAGTGGGGGGGGGGCAACCAGATACTAGGGTGGGTGAAATACCATGACAGAAAGTACGTGGGTACACACGCAAGGGGAGAGGCAGAGAAGGGATGTTATGTGAGGAGGTGTGGCAGGCAGCTGCCGAGCTGGTCCACTAGCATGGTGGGGAGGGTGGTTGGCTGGGAGGTGCAGGGTGCAGGGTTCAGGTCCGGTGCAGCACAGGTTTTTTCCCCAGCAGGTGGCTTTACATTTTTTTCAAGTTTGTCACCCCCCTGACATGCACCCCCCTGGAGTTGAGAATCCATAAGTAGGGGCTATTTTCGTCCACACTGCAAGTGTGCATTGCTGAAATTCATTTTTGGTGATGTACGCTCACCCCATTATGACATGGAACCAGTACTTCCACAGCTACATGCATATAGATATAAATAGATAGATATATATGCTCCCAGTCTAGAATAAGGACGCTATTAATAACTATCTCAAAAATTAAGGAAATATATTGCAAAAACTTCATTAATGCTCCAGTAAGAGTCGAAGCAACAAAAGTTAGGGAAATGAGGCATTAGGGTTTCCCTAATACCCCACCCTCTCAACCAAGGCAGGAGAGCAGGTGTGGGGTGTGCCTTGAGCTTCTCAAGCCTAACACTCATCCCATTATGATAAAGTCTATGCATTTGACCTTATTTACAGATGGATAATGGGATGAGTGTTAGGCCCAAGGTGCACCCCACACCTGCTCTCCTGCCTGGTTTTGGAGGGTGGGGTGTTAGGGAAACTCTAATGTCCCATTTCCCAGCTTTTAACATTTTGACCCTAACTGGAGCATTAGCAAAGTTTTTTGTAACACATACATATGTGTGTATTAATATATATATATATCTCAATCGGATTTTGGCTATTCCCAATGAAACCGTCCCGTTCGGATAGTGTTAACATCTTCCATCGGATCTTGCTTGTTATAGCAGAAAAAATGCAGTGCTCAGATAAATATCTTCCAAAAAACACACTTCATTTATCTAATCAAGCAGCTGGTATTCGTTCCCCTGTTAGGCTGTTAGCTGAGCTAACATATTAGTTGTTGCTGTTGGTTGTTCCCCTGTTAAGTGGGTGTGAAGCCGACTTCCATTTAACTTAATAGCAAGCACTGAATTTCAGACACCTCATCCCCATTCTCCTGTGCTTCATTCTTTTCAAGTTCATAGAGCTGTGCTGTGCTGTATTGTGCAACTTGTGGCTAGAAAACTATTGAGATTGAAACCTTTACTCGGACCTGCCTCAGTCTTTCACTCTGACCTGACTCAAGTCTGTCAGTTTACGTTTTTACATCATGGCTCACAAAAGCATGGTACAAACTTATTTTACAATTATTAATGAAACAGATTCAAAAGCTAAATGCAGCCTATGCCGTACACCAACATTAATTAGCAGGGGGTCCTCAGTAAAGAGTTTTGGAACTTCTGGGTTACGAAACCATGTTGGAGAGGCAGCTGGAACAACGCAGATTCTTAACAGTGTATGCAGTAGAATGTGAGACCCGCACATTTAGCACCACATAATGGGGTTTAGCTGAAAACATTTGCACTTGAAACTAGGCTGCTTAGTGCTGACTGTGCTTGTGTCTCAGATATAATCCCTACTTCAACTGTTTTGTATCATTCTATCGAAGGCATTACTGTACCAGGGCTGCAAGCTATGAAGAATAACATGCTTTTGTCAATGGATAAACGCTTACTGCAATACGAGTCAATGATGGAGGTTGTCATGGCAACTGTACTTCATGCTAGATACTGTGCAAGCTTAATTTTTTCAGAACCAAATGTGGTAAACATAGAAACATAGAAACATAGATTTTGATGGTAGAAAAGGACCGCTTGGCCCACCCAGTCTGCCCATTTCCCTACCTAATGGATAAGCTGCAGATCCTAGTTAACCAGCAGCCTACTTCTTCCTACCCCCAACCCCTAGAATTGCCTTATGACTGTCCCATGCATGCTTGAATTCCACCACTGTTTTTGACTCCACAACCTCCTCCAGAAGGCCGTTCCATGCATCCACAACCCTTTCTGTGAAAAAATACTTCCTTAAATTACGTCTGAGCTGCCCCCCTTCTATCTTCTTGCACACCTCTTTTTTTGAAAGATGCTATCCTCTTGGACTTTGTTGATTCCCTTTAGGTACTTGAAAGTTTCTATCATGTCCCTCCTCTCCCTCCTTTCCTTGAGGCTATACATATTAAGCTCCTTAAGTCTCTCTTCACATGTCTTCCAGTGCAGACCCTGCACCATTTTAGTTGCCCTCCTCTGGACAGCCTCCATCCTGTCTATGTCTTTGCGGAGACTGGGTCTCCAGAACTGCACGCAGTACTCCAGATGGGGTCTCACCAACTGTCTGTAGAGGGATAATAACTTCCTGTTTTCTACTGGTGATGCCTCTCCTTATGCATCCCAGTATCCCCAGCCCTCCTTGCAACCCTCTCCACATTGCTTGCCCACCTTTAGGTCATCTGATATGATCACCCCAGGTCCTTTCCATTTTGTTGTTGTTAGTATCTCACCCCATTGTGTACTCTTCCCTGGGTTTTGTTTCCCAGGTGCATTACCTTGCACTTCTTAGCATTGAATCTAAGCTGCCATACATTTGACCATTCCTCTAACCTTGCCAAGTCCCTTCTCATCCTTTCCACCCCACCTTGTGCATCAACTCTGTTGCAGATCTTTGTGTCATCTGCAAAGAGACATACTTTTCCTTCCAGTCCCTCTGCAATGTCAGTTATAAAGACACTGAAGAGGACCGGTCCTAATACTGAACCCTGCGGTACCCCACTAGTAACCCCCCTTTCTTCAGAGTGGACTCCATTTACTACTACTCTCTGTGTCCTATTCTCCAGCCAATTCTTTACCCAGGCTGTCATCTTGGGATCCACTCCCAGGCTGGCTAACTCGTATATTAATCTTTTGTGTGGGACTGTGTCAAATGCCTTGCTAAAGTCTAGGTAGGCCTAATCTACTACTTTGGTCACCCAGTCAAAGAAATCTATCAGATTTGTCTGGCATGACCTTCCCGCTGTGAATCCAAGCTGCCTTCGGTCCTGAGCCCCTCTGGCCTCTAGATACTCAACAATTCTTTCCTTCAGAAGTGATTCCATCATTTTCCTTACCACTGAGGTTAAACTAACAGATCTGTAGTTTTCTGCTTCTGCCTTGCTCCCACTTTTGTGAAGGGGAATCACATCTGCCCTTCTCCAGTCCTCGGGTACCACCTCATCCTCCCATAATTTGTTAAAGAGGGTAGTCAGTGGTGTCACTAGTTCTGCCCTTAGTTCTTTTAGAATTATGGGATGAATCCATCAGGCCCCATTGCTTTGTCCACCTTCAGTTTTAAGAGTTCTTTCAGAACCCTTTCTTCTGTAAATGGCAGGTATCAACTCTGTATCAGAGTGTTTCTACTGTTTGTTTTAGGTACCTCCGCACTTCCTTTGTAAATACTGAGCAAAAATATTTGTTTAGTATCTCTGCCTTTTCACAGTCACCCTCTGCCCACCCTCCTCCTCTTTATTAAGCCTCACTAACCCTCTCTTGGTCTTCCTTGCTCCCTGATGTACCTATAAAGGTTTATCCCTTTCTTAACTGAGTTGGCTATCTTTTCCTCGGTTTGGGCCTTTGCTGTTCTGACTGCCTTCCCAGCTTCCTTTTGCTTTAACTGATACAGTTCTCTGTCCTGCTCCTTCTGTGATTCCTGTACTTCCTGAATGCTTTCTTTTTCTCTTGAACCTTCACTGCCACTTCCTTTGAGAACCATAGAGGTTTCTTACATCGTTTCGTTTTGTTTATTTGCTTCACACAAAGGATTGTTACCTCTGTGATGGCAGTTTTTATTATTCCCCATTGTTCTTCCACCCCTCCTTCCTGCCAATTTGCTAGTGCATTCCTTAGGCACTCACCCATTTTGGCAAAGTCAGCCCTCCTAAAGCCTAGTACTTTTGCCTTTGTGTGGCTTGACTCTATTGCTGTGTTTATTGTGAACCGTACTGTCTCGATGGTCACTAGTTCCCAGATGGCTACCCACTTCTACATCTGTGATCCTCTCTTCATCTCCATTTGAGAGAACAGGTCTAAGATTGCTCCTCTTGGTGGGCTCCAATACTAGTTGTCTAAGGCATGCCCCTGTGGGGCATCTAGAATAACCCCACTCTTTGAAGTGGCTGCTACAACTGCACTCCAGTTAACATCTGGCATATTCAGATCACCCATCAGCAATATCTCCCTTTTTCTGCCATTCTAAGTATTCTTTCTATCATTTTCTTGTCCATTTCCTCCCCCTGAGAAGGGGGTCTGTATACAACCCCTGAGCGGATTGTGGTGCCATTGCCGGTCTCCAAATTGACCCACAGTGCTTCTTCTCTTCTCTGTTTTCCCTTTTGTTCTGTTGCTTTGATTCCTTCCCTTATGTAAAGAGCTACTCCTCGTCCTCTTTTACCCTCCTTGTCCCTCCTGTAGATAGTGTATCCTGGTATGTTTATGTCCCAGTCATGGTTTTGTGTGTACCATGTTTCTGTGACTGCCACGATATCCAGATGTTCCTCCTCCATCAAGGCCACTAATTCAGGAAGCTTGTTACTCAGACTACGGGCATTGGTACTCATTGCTCTCCATTTTTTGATGGCTTTACCTTCTTTTGCAGCATCCCCCACTGACCTTCTAAAGCTGTCCTGAAACAGCTTGCAGAGGAGCAGTCTGAGGAGCAACAGAAAAAGCCTAAATGAACACTCGAGTACACAGCCAGTGAGTGTGACTCAGAAGCTGATGATCCATGGGTCTCTTTCTCCCAAAATAATGCACTCCCAGAAGACTGTAAGTAACTTTGGCATGAAAACAATAAATGTTGTTTTAATATCATCACACTTAACAAATGTTATTATTTTTGCAGCATCAGCGATTGATGGGGCTCCATAATGGAATCAGAGAAGCTTGACATCTATTGGGCTGAAAGCCTGAGTCCCCCCCCCCAAAAAAAGCACCCCCGAATCAATATTTTACTGGAAAACACAAGGACAATGCTTTCCAACACTATCCAACACTGCCAGAAGATACCTAGTACCACCCCCTGCAAGTGTGCCAAGCGAACATGTTTTTAGTATAGTAGGGGATATTATTAGAAATCGCAGGTCCAGACTATCTCCTGAGAACACAAATATGCTACTGTTCATAAAACAGAATATGAATAAATTCTAGTGCCTGTGCACAAGTTTGTGAACTTGCGAAAAAATAAATACTTTTATTTTATACTGACAGCTGTCAATATTTTATTATTGCATTGGGGAATATGTGGGAGATGAGGGGTATGTGGGGATGTGGATGAACAGGTAACAGCAATTTATTCCCGCACTAAATCCAATTTCTGATTGATATTCATATCCGATCGGATAACTTAGGTAAAAAATGCAGATCCGATATCCATTACAAATTCTATATCTGCCCACCCCTAATATATACACACACATATATATATACTGTGTATGTGTGTGCATATATATATATAGGGGATATGACATGACTTGACTGAAGATATCATATTTATCTTCACGAGAGGCCAATGATATCATATCATCTCACGAGTGGCTTCGCCACTCGTGAGATATCATTGGCCTCAAGTGAAGATAAATATGATATCTTCAGTCAGACCATGTCATGTTCTATTTATACAGCATCGTTTGGACTGGGAACACAACCACATATGTTTATTTTTGGTCCGAGCCCCTCTCCTACCTCTCATATGTTTTGGACCAGGGCCAACAAGAAAATGTGCCATATCGTCCACTTGAGGTCAATTCCCAACATATCTTATTTATCCAGCAGGACCTGCAGTCCTCTTGACACACCAAAGAAGTGTCTTTGATCATGCTATAGCAGATAACAAAACTGTTGCCAAAAAAAATTTTCAGGTTTATTTGCTATGCAGTTTCAGTGTTTATATAGTAAATTTGTAGTATGACTGAGGTAGTGTCTCCTGTAACCTTAAAAATCTGGGGTTTTAGAAATATTTATTTAAGAAAATAAAATATACCTGGTTGATCCTGCCATTTTCCTTTGTCTTATTAAATTCAGCTTCACTTTTCTTGTCCTACAGTTGTAGCGTGACTGGGCACATACAGCACAGTAAAAGTTGGATTTGCCAATAAATTTAAATCAGCACTCTCTCCGAGGTGTTAGAAATGTAATCTCTTTCAGCAAGCTTACTTGATCTTTGTTAAGACAGGCAACAGAAACAAGAGAGAGTGCGTGTGAGTCGCATTATGGTCAGACTTATGGTTTTTGCATACCAATCATGATCAAAAAATTTGCAGGCTCATGATCAAAGAATCTTTGATCACGAGAAATTTATTGATCGCAATGGCCGCCATCTTGTTTTCAGTTTGGGGCTGGAAAAAGAAAATATTTTACCCATGGTGACTTGTTAAATAACGAGGCATGGGTTTAGATCGTTGGGGGCTTCTCTATCGACCTATGCCTCTGGTTTATTTTAGTTTTGTCAAAAATAGCATTTAGCACTTTTATAATCTTTGGCCACAGTTCGTTAATGATCTTCGGCCGCAAGCCTGCAAAATCTTCAGCCGTGGTCACAGCCAATTATTTTGCAGCCTCGCGTTCAAAGATTGTTACCAAGCCGCGACCGCAGCCTACTAATGCTGACAGACAACTTAAAGGGGACAGGAATTATGTTGTCGTATGTTGATGTGTTACTTTGATTATGAATTACTTAAATAAACATATTTTGCATAAAATCCTGCATTTTTTATTTTGTTCTGTATCATTTTATGCTTAATTTTCAAAGTTACTGCTCTTCCGATACCTAAGGTTCTATGTATGCATGCGATTGCCTGAACGGATGTGCAGTGGTGTTCCAGCCCTGTTCATGCATTCTGCGTTGATGGTTTAACTTGAAACTCTGTTAAAAGTTGCACAGACTTGTAAATTGAAATATTTTTGTTATAAATCCTGTTATTATCTTGTTGAGTATATTACCACACAGCTGTTGGTGTTGGCATACTGGCAATCTCTTTGTTACTGTTTTTTTCTTTTCTTCTGCTGGAATGAAACTGGTATCGGAAGGCAGCATGCCAGCAGTGTTTCTATGTGATCTCCTGAACATAAAACTATGAATGAATACACACATTTTTTTCTTCATGATTAATGTGTGATCAAACCCTTATGTGTCTGTAAAACACATGGAAAGCAGAAACAAAGTTGGATTGGTGTAATGCATTGCCTGTTTCTGTAAGGTGGCCTGAAGCAGTCAAATGTCATAATTGTATGGTTTACTAAAGTTGCCTACCTTTCAAAACAACATTAGATCTTTTTTTATAGTGTGACAGCATTAAATGTAGTTGCTAGAGGATGTAAGCACTTTGTATGCGCTGATTCACAGTAGCAGAACAACTCACCTTTTTAACATTTTCATTTCTTATGGCTAACAGGATCGTGGGTGGAGTTAGTACTGAACTGTCACTTTGTGTATGTGATCGAAATTTGCATGTACACACTGTGCAGCTTCATTCAGCTGCCCTTTGCTACATTTGTTTTTATGTTGTTAGCATCTGTGATTTGCATTTAGAAAGTGTTGTAACCTAACAGTTTCATTCATTTTGCTTTTGCATAATTTGTTTTATACTGACAAGTTCAGGATTAGGCTGCATGCTGCCAAATTCGTCACTGACTGTCATTTTGGTTTAATTCTACAAATGTCAGATCATTCCTGTATACAAAAAAATATATAACTGAATGACTGCTGTGCTAAGACTGGTTTTTTTTTTCTTTCTTTTCATAATGATTTTAAAGCCTGGACTGTTAAACACAAAGTTTAAATAATCTGACACTGCAACATGTGTATTATTGGTTGCTAGGGTGGAGTAGTGAATAAATACTGCAAACTGTTCACATTTTTTGTAAAGCTTCAAAGGCAGCTTCCAGGTGCATGTCATGTAGCCCAAACAGTAAATACCAACAATTGCTCAAAAAATGGGGCACTGCACTCATGAATGCCAAATGATGTCATCACTATTGAATTAAACATTTTCAAAGCTTTAATAGAAGAAACCACTAAAATATCAAGAAGAGAAGGCAACCAAACCATTCCCAATTAAATAGTCAACAGTTTGGTGCCTACAAGCACTTTGTCAAGACAAACATCACCAGGCACCCACTCTCATTATACTGTACATGCAATCTAGGTGCAGATCATCAAAGTGCCTGTGTAATTACAGTAAAACCAGCACATCAGTAATATAGGAACAAAGTGGGCTGGAGGGGGGGGAGGACAAACACATAGGCTGGGTACACATTAGACTTTTTAAAACGGTTGCAAACCCAGACTGCCACTGTGTATGTAGCCATAATGAGCTAGTCACATTTTTCACTGTGCCTTGCATTCTAAATCTGTATTGCTAATATTTGTCCATGGATTTGAAGTGTGTAATTTTTGGTACATTCCCCATTTTTCTTAGTGATTAATGTCATGCAGAAATGAGGCACAACATTTTGAATAGCTTTGACACTAACTTTAATCCTTTTGATGCCAGCTGCTTTTGACGCACTTGGCAGCTTTCACCACAGTTGAGAATAGAGAGGTACAGACATCCCACACCTGTCAGCTCATATGAGAAAGCATCACTACAGACACCACTACATAACCAAAAGACTAAGTGGAAACACGCTATGTCAGGTAAAAACAATGACATAAATGATGAATGACACTAATTTACACTGCAGCCACAAGCCAACTAATTGCTTTCACGTGCCCAATCTCAAAAAAAAAGAGAAATTTGTCATTTCACCTTTAAGACTGTACAAGGAGCTCCAGATTAAATGATTATTTCCAGTTATCTCTTTTCCTAGAGAATTAAGCGTCAACTTGTATACCTGCTATATTGATTGTGCATATTTGTGTTTTTGCTGATGCTCATTCCTTTTTTAACTTTTGTTAACACTGCATTGCCCTGTCATTTATGATTAGGTACATTAGAAGTATGGACAGAGGTTGATGCATATGCATTTGTGTTGCTTCCTCTCCTCCCTCACTCCATCCTCCCTTTCTGTACATAGGTGCCCCATTTAAAGGTAATTTACAGTAATCTTACAGAATGTATTTGGAAACCAATACATGCTACTTTCTTTACGTAGATGCCTTGACTTACTCTTAATTTAAGAATAAAAGCACAAGATATATTAGATATCTAGATTGCGAGATATAAAGGGAATGAAAGTATGTGATGATTGGGCACATTATGTGTTGTCCCCCCCCCCCCATATTGTTGGTGTGCTGGTTTTACGGTAATTACATGAGCACTTTTATTACCTGCACTTGGATCTGATTACCTTACATGCATATATAATGTAATTGGGTGCCTGGGAGATGTTGGTCATGACAAAGTGCCTTTAGGTGACAAGCTGTTGACTCTTTGATTAGGAGAGTTCTGGTTGCTGTCTCTTGCTTATATTTTAGTGTTTCTTCTAGTAAAGATCTGAAAACTCTTAATTCAACAGTTTGGACATCATTCGGTGTTCCTGAGTGCAGTGCCTCATTTATTTGTGCAATTACTCTTGTTAATTTATTTTTTATCGATTTTTGTTGCAAGTCAGTACAACACCATACCAGGATTCAAACCTGTGACTCAAAGCTGGTGAAGGAAGAAAACTAACATTTTGACACCTCATGCCAGTTACACATGCAGCCTTGTAAAGTATCTTATTTATCAGATTACTGTATACATCCTCTCAGACTACAGGCTCATTTTGTTTTGTAACATTTTGTGTGCCAAGAACTGCTCTTTTTTGTTTGCAATTTTTTTTTATTTATTTCCTTCACTGCTCAGGACACACACATAACTGCAGGAAGATAACACTATACGAATTCCTAAAAATATGCACAAATGTACTTAATTGACCTATCGTATACTAGAAAAGTCAGACCTGTAATTCAAATGACACCCACCAGTAAAAAAATCAAGCTAATAATTATGAAAGATATACCTATAAAAATGATAGGCTTTACTTCTGGGTTTGTGCCTAATTCTGACAGCTTCAGGTTTAAGACTAATGGAGCAGGAGTTCTGCTGTTGCCATGGAATGCACAAATGGCAACATTTAAGTAATAAGGCATGACCAGGAGTTAGATTAACAGTCTGTGCCATATTGCCCCTAGGGGGTGATTAACTGACTGTTAATCTAACTCCTGGGAGTGCTTTATTGCTATTATAAAAAATGGTTCCAAAAGAAGAAGGTTAAATGAATACTTTTTGAATGTTTTCCTCATTTAGAGGGAGATTTTTAATAAAATAGTTCTTCCACCAACAGTTTAAGAATGCTGGTTCAAAATCAGAATGCATCATTCCAGTCATTCAGCAGTGCTAGAGGATGGAATGCTGACAGGAAGAATCCATGTGCCATTGTGATCAGGCTGTACATAACATTATAAAATGGGCTTAACAAATCCAAGTCTCTGATTGGCTACTACATCATCTGAGCTGTGTCCTTATCAGATAATATTGTAGCCAACCGGGACTACTGCCCACCAAGATGCCCCATGACAAGAAGGAATCAGTGAGCTCTGCCAAGTGTAAACAGAAACATTAACTCGCAGAGCTCACTGAAGTGGCATCAATCCAGCACAATGGCTGGCACAGTTTATAGCAGGGAAATGGCAGCCTCTGTGAAAAAAGTAAATCTCCTGTTATGCTACTCCCCTGCCCCGACCAAGCTCAAAGTATACGATCCACAATAAAAAATTAACAAAACAAACTGTATTCTAACCTCTCCTCCCCGATGGTAAAAGAAATATGTGGCTTGAAATCTTCACTATCCCAATAGCCGCCCGTGATCCACTGAGCATCCCGCGTGCTGATAAGAAACGGCTTTCACCGCTGAATCACACTCTCAATTGTAATCTAGCAACTGTGCCTCCCGCAGCTTTCAAACCCACTTCAATAGCACAGCTTTCAAACCCACTTCAATAGCACATTTGAAATAAATCCAATCCTCACGCTCAGACAATATTTCTCTCTATTTCTTACATTAAACAAACCCGGAATCTACAAGTTGAAATTTGTGAACCAGGAAATAACTATCTATGGCGGCCAGAAACGGACACGCTCACTCCCGAACAGCCGGTCATAAGCTCTTAATAAAAAAAAAGCAGAAAGAGTCAATAAAGAAATAACACCCTCCCCTCGAAAAAAAAAACATTCTTTCGTTATCTTAGTGCCACGGGGGCAACAAACATCACAGCAAGTGCTAAACATACCCAGTCCTGCTGTAAATAAAAAAAAACTAAGTAATTCCATATTAAACAAATGAAACAAACACTTATTTGACTGTTTCTCTGGTGAGTAGGTGGGTTGCAGATACATGAACACCAGCCTATTATACTGACTTTTCCATTAACAAGCTACATTCCAATACAAAAACAGGGACTACTTTTTCTTATTTTCTACTAATGTAAAATATTTCACTCTTTCTATAGCAATTTTTTTAAGATAACTTCTTTACACTGGAGTCCATTTTATAAGCGCAATAACACACTCTGAGGTGTGGTTTATTGCCTGATAAGAGCACGCCCAGTGGCATAAGGCACTCGGCGCAAGCACCTCGTGCCTTAGTACACCCCTGGGTGTGCTCTTATCAGGCAATAAACCACACCTTGTTGTGTGTTATTGCTTGTGTATAACATGGATTAATGTAAGGTTGTTGGAATCCTAACAGCCAATCACTTTGCAGCATTTCTGAGAACCTTTTTATAATAGCATTTAGCAGGCTCACTCACAATATCAATGTAAAAACAGGAAGTGTGAAACAGCCGTCTGCAAAAAGTCTGCCATTTTCACGTTCACAATGCGTAGGTAAAATACAAAAAATAAAAAACAGACTTTCATGGCAACAAATTCAAAAAATTGGTAGTTTTCATTAAAAAAAGAAACAAGAGATGACATGTAGTGATCAATTGCTTTTTAATTTCCTGTCCTCCTTAACAAATTGTTTACAGAGGTATTTTCATGGAAGCTGTGTGAGTAGGCTTTCACACTATCTAATGAAGTCCTGCCTTCATTTAAGTCGATCTTGTTTACTGCTTTAGTGTAATGAGCTAAAATGTATTTGGTGGCCAGAATTATTTCCTCTGCCCATTTGTCTGATGGCAGGCTTTACAGGTGTGTGTGACTAGCAGCTACAGTGTTCACACAGCTGTCTCGAACTAACTAGTCGATCACGGCAATGTACAATACACAGCAGTAAATCAGACAGCTGTTATAGTTAATTTTTTCATGTAGACTGTTAAAAAAAAAAGTGTTTTTTCCTTAGCTGTGACAATAGTGCTGTGTAGATTACTTTGGTGACAGTCCATTTCAGTATTGTTTGGTACAAAGTTCTATAACTTCATTTTACAGTGTATATTTTTCTTTGCTGCTTGAACCATGACTATGCCGATACTTTGCTATAATTTGCTACTCCTTCTATGACAAACACAAAATGTGTATTACATGGATAGCGGACATTAGAGTATTTTATTGCAAGTGGCTGTCAAAAACAATGCAATGAACCATTATAAGTCTAACAAAGGACTTCACAGATCAGAAAGTGCAAGACCAACAGTCCACAAGGAGTTAAAAAAAGGAAATAGTCTGCAGGTCTGAACAAGATGTAGTAACATTACAGGTATTTCAGTGCCTGTAATCCTGGACCCCAACTCGGAAAGTGGAATGCATCAAAACCCATGCTCTCTGCCCTCTTTCAACCCCCCCCCCCGAACATTCCTCTGAAAGAAAACTCCTGTTACTGGCTGACAGAGCCTATCAGCTTTCACCCATACTAGTGCAAGTTCACTTGTGCAGTTGGAAAAGTAACACTGCTTCACTTGTATTTATTCTATTAAAAATGTATATACTTGAGCCAGCCTGGTGGCGCTGAGGGTTGAAGTGCTGGACGCCACACCTCGCGCCACGACAGTGAGCCGCGGTTGGAAATGGACTCGGGCGCCAGGGGTCGGCAGGGGAAGGGTTGAGGTCTAAGCACCCATGTGGTATTCCCTCCCAGACCAAGGGAATGGCTGGCCCAGTGACCAGTGACCTCTGGTGGAGACAAAGGGTACTACAGTGAGCTTGTGAGCACGTAGTAGCATAGCCCGA
This sequence comes from Neoceratodus forsteri, assembly GCA_016271365.2. Classification (NCBI taxonomy): domain Eukaryota; kingdom Metazoa; phylum Chordata; order Ceratodontiformes; family Ceratodontidae; genus Neoceratodus; species Neoceratodus forsteri. Next base: position 1,651,071,178 of record CM057450.1, read on the forward strand.
TGCAGAGCAGGGTTGCCCATGTGACAGTAGCATTGAGGCATGTCCACACAGGAGGAACATAGAAAACAGAAAACCCAGTCCTAGGGGTGGCGATTGCACCAATTCCTATGTCCATGACTGGGTCTGACCCTGCTGGCCTTCACAGATCTTCCGCCCGGGGCCCACATCTGCAGCTGGAGTCTAAACATTGAGGCGCCCAAGGTAGGAGGGGGTGGCTCCACCCCAGAGGGGTTAAGCTGGGGGTGCCAGCTGCGAGGCAGGATGGGGGAGAGGAGGGTTCGGACGGGGGACTTCAGGCAGGGCAGGAACAGGTTGGATGCCTGAGAGAAGGCTCCTACGACCGTGACCAGAGGGAAAAAGAATTGACAAAAAAAAATGTATATACTTGGGTTAGAGGTGAGAGAAGAGAGATGCTTTTTGACAGGCTTCCAAGTTTCCCAATCCCAAACTTCTGTGCACATTTTTTACCAGTAGGTAGTTCTGAAAAGCAGCACCAATCTGCAATCAAGTCAGCAACTACAAGCTGTAAGACAATTCAAATGGTCTTACAGTTTGTAGCTGCCGGCTTGACTGAGCACAGTGCCGCACTCTGGAATTTCATCCTAGCATTAAATATTGCACTCAAGTTTGGGATTGGGAAACTTGGAAGCCTGAGAAGAAGCTCCTCTCTCTCCTCTCATCCAAGTTCACAGCCACATGCCAGAAAGCGGAGGAGCAGATTAGTAAGTTTATGTTCCAGCATGATCAGAGGCTTGGTGGGAGTCAGAGGAGGATGAAGATAGCGGGTCTACTAAACACAGCAGGGATGACCATATTACACTTTTTAAATGTACCAGCCACAAGCAGCCAGTAGACCCAGACTCGCTACAATTAGGCAATGGGTTCATATTGATCTGGGTCCACCAGGCTGCATTGGATGGGGGGGCACATTTCTCATTCTATAAATGAACCAGGAAAACTTATCAGAAAGTATGCAATGGTGTCCAAATCAAAATGCATGCATTTATGTTGTAAAAATGTAATCCATTTCTGAGCGGTTCATCATTTTGTTAATACTGTGCTGGTATCTCCACAGGCAGACTTTTTCTATGTTTACATGCCTCAGGAGAGCCCCAGTGCCATCTTAATGTTGAGTGCTTCTGAAAATTCAGAGAATGGCTGCCTGTATCACATTCACAGCTCGTTCTACACAATAATGCTGCTCAGTTAACTCATTATAAATATACCAATTACATGAGTCTTTCAAGAAAGCATTCTGTCCTCCGATGACTGGCGTCATTTTCAATTACTATAAATCATGCCTGATCTCTACTTCCCCCTTTTAACTCTAATGTCAGTGAGTACAGCTTCCAATAACAACCTTCATTATCACCTCAAACCCACCCCACCCCACCCCAATGTTACTGATATGCTAAAATAACGTTGTTGGTCTGGGGCAATGTTAGGTGACTACATTATTTGCAGTGCTCATTTTTGGTGCTCAAGGGGCATACTGTCTAAACTTGCCACCAGGTCATGGCATTCTGAACTAAAATCATTACCTAGAGCACCTAAATACTGGACTCCCCTATGCACCACCAATAAGCATTAAATCCTGGATGACCGGGTCTCAGCCCATGAAGTGTCGGCACTCCCCTAATGTAACTTTTCTCCTCACCTAACCTCCTCATGCTCTGGCTACAGAGAACCACTCCACTTGATCATCCCCATGCCCAGGAATGAAAACAGAAATATTTATAATAACAGCATATACTGTAGTGCAGTAAACAAAACCAGGAAAAGTGATTGTCCCGAAGTCATCCGCTATTTACAGTGTTTGAGGCACCAGAGTTAACAGCATCCATGTCAGTTGTGGGTCCAAAACTGATACTGTAACACATATAACACAGATATACCACTTTCCAGGGGATCAAAAGTGTTTATTGCTGGGGAAATTAAGGCAGTCCATTATACAGCTATAATAATAACACCTCCTACATTCCCACAAACTCTATACCGTGACATCAGGCACTTCAGCAGCACTCGGCAGAGCGAACCTTTCAATGCACTGATCTGTATGATAAAGCACAAAAACCATCCCCCCTTCTCTTCTTTTCCCCTTCTTTCTATTTTTTTTTCCAAAAACAAATATGCCAAACGGAGCAGGGTAATAAAACAATGAAATACACATAGAAACATTATGCAGCAAGTATGATTTTATGCATTAGGTGGGGAAAATACAGTGCCTTCAGAAAGTATTCACCCCCCTTTGGATTTTGTCACATTTTGTTGTGTTACTACCAGAATTTTTAATGCATTGAAATGATTTTTCCCCCTTGATTCACACAGCATACTCAACAATTTAAAGGGGCAAAAATATTTTTATTGTGTAACAAAAATTAATGAAAAATTAAAAACTGAAATATCTTGTTTACTTAAGTATTCACCCCCCCGAGTCAATACTTTGTAGAAGCACCTTTGACAGCAATTACAGCTTTGAGTCTTCTTGGGTATGTCTGTATCAGCTTTGCACATCTGGATTTGGGGATTTTCACCCATTCTTCCTTGCAGATTTGCTCAAGCTCTGTCAAGTTGGATGGGGAGTGACGGTGAACCGCAATCTTTAAGTCTTTCCACAGATTCCCAATGGGATTCAAGTCTGGGCTTTGGCTGGACCACTCAAGGACATTCACCTCCTTGTTCTGAAGCCACTCCAGTGTTGCTTTGGCTGTATGCTTGGGGTCGTTGTCCTGTTGGAATGTAAATCTTCACCCCAGTCCAAGGTCTATTGCAGACTGATGCAGGTTCTCCTCAAGGATGTGCCTGTATTTGGCTCCATTCATTGTTCCCTCTGTCCTGACTAGTGCCCCAGTCCCTGCCACTGAAAAGCATCCCCATAACATGATGCTGCCACCACCATGCTTCATGGTAGGGATGGTGTTACACGGGTGGTGAGCTGTGTTCAGTTTGCGCCAGGCATAGCGCTTTGCATTCAGGCCAAAGATGTCAATTTTTGTTTCATCAGACCAGAGAATCTTTTGCCACATGGTCTCAGAGTCTGCCACGTGCCTTCTTGCAAACTGCAGGCGTGCTATTATGTGGCTTTTTCTCAGGAGTGGCTTCCGTCTAGCCACTTTTCCATAGAGGCTACATCTGTGAAGTGCTGCAGAGATTGTTGTCCTCTGGACAGGTTCTCCCATCTCAGCCATGGAACACTGTAGCTCTGTCTGGGTGGTCATTGGGTTCTTGGTCACTTCCCTGACCAAGGTTCTTCTTGCCCGGTTGCTCAGTTTGTGAGGACAGCCTGTTCTAGGAAGAGTCTGGGTGGTTCCGTAATCTTTCCATTTCCTAGTGATGGACTTGACTGTGCTCCTGGGAACTTTCAACACCCTAGAAATGTTTTCATACCCCTCCCCAGATCTATGCCTCCTCATAATTCTATCATGGAGTTCTACGGACAGCTCCTTGGTCTCCATAGTAGAGTTTCTGCTCTGACATGCACTGTCAACAGTGGGACCTTATATGGACAGGTGTATTTCCTCTGAAATCATGTCAACCATTTGAACTGACCACAGGTGGACTACATTCAAGTTTTAGAGTGATCTCACAAGGAAACTGGATGCACCTGAGCTCAAATTGGAGTGTCATAGCAAAGGGGGTGAATACTTATCAAATCAAGACACTTCAGGTTTTTATTTTAAATTACATGTAGAAAAAATTCCAGAAGTTTAATTCCACTTTGACATTATGGAGTCATTTGTGTAGATACGTGACAAAAAAATCCCATATAAATGTATTTTGAGTTTGCAACATCACAAAATGTGACAAAATCCAAGGGGGGGGGGTGAATACTTTCTGAAGGCACTGTATATGAAAGGTGCTCTTTACATCTCTAAATCAGGCATCTGACTTTAAGGAGTAAGAAATCTAAACCTAAATTAGGAGCCACAGACCTATTACCAAGCTAACTTTTAAAGAGCACCTTTTGGCCAGCCCAGTGGCGCAGAGGACTGAGGCCCTGGCACCTTACCTCGAAACCACGCTGGCGACCCAGGTTCAGGAATGGACTGCAAATTCCCCGAGGGCTGTGTGCAAGGGAATGTTTTAGGGTCCCCCAAGTTTTGAATAGACATTAAAATTATGATTTGGACCCCTCAAACCTCATGGGCCCAGGTGTGACTGCACCCCCTGCACCCTTGTAGCTACATCCCCGGTTGGCAGGGGAGAAGAGGATTGAGCATCTGTGGGACTGCTCTCCTCTCCTGGGGTTGGTAGCGGGCTTGCTTCACTCTGCAGCGGCCCCCAGTGGAGACCGGGAGCACTGCATGAGTGTCGCAACAGAGGGAGGGGCCAAGAAAACTGAAAAAACAGCCCAGGATTGGCTGGATGATGGAGGCCGGCCTATCAACGCCTCCAAAAGAAGCCTCCCATGGAAGTTCCACCTACCTCAGCAGCGCCCTGGGGCTGAGAGAAAGAGTGTGCTGGGCATCCCCCAACGGTGCCTTCCCCCTCAGAGGAGGGGAACCCACCTGGCAAAGGGTTACACTGGGCTACCCTGGGGGTCTGGCTGCAATATGAGGTGAGGTGGGCTCCAGGGGGAGGTGTAGTAGGAGGAGGATGTCGGAGACCACGGTTGCCCGAAGGAGTGGCGGATCATGGGCACATAGGGGTGGAAAAAGAAATAATGCAAAAAAAAGAAAAGAGCACCTTTCTTGTTCTATAAAATGAACCGGGAAAACTTATCAGAAAGTATGCAATGGTGTCCAAATCAAAATGCATGCATTTATGTCGTAAAAATGTGATCCATTTCTGAGCGGATCATCATTTTGCTGATACTGTGCTGGTATCTCCACAGGCAAACTTTCTCCATGTTTACATGCCTCAGGAGAGCCCCAGTGCCATTTTAATGTCGAGTGCTTCTGCAAATTCAGAGCATGTCTGCCTCTATCACATTCACAGCTCGTTCTACACATTAATGCTGCTCAGTTAACTCATTATAAACATACCAACTACAAGAGTCTTTCAAGAAAGCATTTTGTCCTCCGATGACTGCATAGTGCTACAACTACGGAAGTCATTTTCAATTACTATAAATTATGCCTGATCTCTACTTCCCCCTCTTAACGTGAATGTCAGTGAGTACAACTTCCATTAACAACCTTGATTATCACCTCAAGCCCACCCCAATGTTACTGATATGATAAAATAACATTGTTGTTGGTCTGGAGCAATGTTAGGTGACTACATTATTTGTACTGCTCACTCTTGATGCTCAAGGAAGGGGCATACTGTCTAAACTTGCCACCAGGTCATGGCATTCTGAACTAAAATCATTACCTAGAGCACCTAAATACTAGACTCCCCTATGCACCACCAACGACGGAAGAAGGTGTCAGCATCTCTGACATTGCTGCCCTTGCTTACCACCCCAGGGTGGGGTTTGGGGCCTGTGGTGGTGCCGTGGGCTGTAATTCAGTCAATGGAGCAGAACAGCAACGGACAGTCATAGAGGCAGGCACTGGGGCGGCGTCATCCTGAACTGCTGGTGCTTTTTTCCCTTTGAGAGGGCGGGGACATGCAATGACGTCCAGCATCTGCCCCGGCCCCAGAACAACTGGACAACCTGGTTACTGCAGTACTTCCGGCATCCACCAGGGGTCCATCAAGCACCGGCCATGCTCCCCTCCCTCCCTCCGGAGCAGGAGAGCAGTCCACACAATACTTAATCCTTCACCCCCCCACCTGACCTCCAATGACCCAGCTATGCATATGGGCAATTTGGTGGCAGCATGGGGCCCCCATCAATATATGCTGTATAGCTATCCGCGCTCCCACCAGTACATGTTTTTTTGGCAGTTATAATATGCTTTCTCAAAAAGTAAGCAAATTCTTTGCAAAAAACTATGTTTAATGCATCATTTAGGGTTAAAGCAGAAAATGTCAGGAAATGAGAACATTAGGGTTGCCCCCTAACCCCTTCCACGAGCCATCCTCCATGGACTGACAGATGATGGGGTGTGAGGCCTAAATCTCACCCATTCTCCTTTACTGTAGCATGTCCATCTGCTTACACATGGAATGGGGTGAGATTTGAGCCTCACAACCCCAACAACACACCCCACTGTTCGTCAGTCTGTGGAGGATGGTGGGTGGGGGGGTTAGGGGGCAACCCTAATGTTCTCATTTCCTGACTTTTTCTGCTTTAAGCCTAAATGATGCATTAAACTTAGTTTTTTGCAAAGAATATATATATATATATGTATGTACAGCTATAGTTAAATAAAATGTCAAGTATTTATGACATATATTTGGCATTTAAATGATCAAATGCATTACTTTCTGACTTCGTCATCAGAGGGGCAACCAACAAACTCAAATTCAATTCAGTGTCAGCATCTCAAATTACCTTTTTTTGTTTCTGACCTCACTGTTGGGGGAAGCATATCAGTGGGGGACATTATTTATTTAACAACTGGGGCATTATTCCAAGTTAGAATTAAAGGAAAGTGATGACTCTCCTCTAGAAATGATTTTCAAATTGTTCCACACACTTTGGAGCCCATCCCATAGTGCAAGGTCTGTAACAAAAGCACCATTTGAAGAGAAATAGGTTGGTTGCCCCTCTTCATCTCCCACAAGACAGCCATTCAAGGGATACAAATGATGATCATTTATAATATTGATAAGATTGCAGTCATCATATTAACTTTTATATCAGTAGATTTTCTCACAACTTTAAACACATCCTCATAGACAATGTTCACAATAGTATTATCAAACCAAACCATCATATAGGCCTATTCTCACCTTTCAATCTCCTAAAATAAGGATACCTACATTGAAGACATGGATGTTTTCAATTAATTCTTCCAAGTTATCCCATATCTCTGTTTTATAATATTTAGAAGTTATGAGGTATGTAAACATTATTCAAACTTAAGGGCTTCCCCAGAATTGGTTATATGCAATGACAAAATGATCACACTGCCTAATAATTGGTGGAGTTAGGGAAGCACCTACAGTATCTTACAACAGCAGGCTAAGCCACCAGTTGCCTTTCCTGATTTCAAGTACTTTTTTGCAGGATATGGATTAGTTCATGATTATTAATAAAAATGTCATGATCCTTCAAGTGCTATGGCTCTTGAAATAAGATAATGAGGAATTTGTTCACAAAGTCCCACTGGTCCCCATCAGCAAATGTTATCAGTAGGCCAGCAATATTCTATGAGGAAATCACATTTGTATTAATTTATTGTAAAAATCAGAATTACAAACTTTGAGCTAAAAGCTTGTTTACAAATATTGCTAATCATTTAACAGATCATTTTTCCTCTCAACATTTTTTAACATCAACTGCTCAGGGATTCATACAATCCCTTTCCTGGTTCAGTTAGGTTGTAATTCTGATTTTTACAATAAAGAAACACTTAAATAACACTCTGGGATACTTGTCATCCGAGGTCATAATCTTAGGAGACTTCAATCTGGATTGGTTCTCCAGTGCCTCCACACCCCTTAAGGATCTCTGTGATGCCTTTGGGCTGTCTCAACTTATCAACAAAGCTACTCACCCAAATAAGAAGAACCCAACCAATAGCTCACTACTGGATCTCATTGTAGTAAGTAAACCTCACCTATTCTCCCATGTTGGTGTATTCTTCTTGGATATCAGTGATCACTGCTTTATTGCGTGTGTAAGAGCTATCCCTAAATCTACAACTGCTTCCAAATTCACTACTAAGAGATGCCGATGCAACTTCGATCCCAGTGATTTTATCACAGAACTAAAAGAATCCCTGCATTGGCAGGACTTCTACCTAACAAACTCAGTGACTATGGCGTATGACATCTTTCATGAAATTGTGCTAGGGGCCCTGGATAAATATGCTCCACTGGTCAAAGTCCGCATCAGGATTAAATCATGCCGACGGTTTACAGCTGAGAAAGTCTGAACTTCAAAATAGGGACATGTTATGGAAAGCGACCCAGAGATGTAAGCTTCCAGCTGATTGGACCACATTTAGGAAGGCAAGGAACCTTTGCACAAAGATGGTAGAGAGACAAAGGCAGATTTTTATCGCATGGAACTTGAGTCGTCCTCGCATTGTCCCTCTAAATTTTGGAAAACCTTAAAAGACATAGAAGGCCACTCCACTGGTAATTCCCTACCCACAAAAATCACAGTCATTGGCACCTCTGTCTCTGATAGGCCTGCCATCCTTGAGCACCTTAACAACCACTTTGCCACCGCTGGCCTAGCTTTCACTACCTCTCCAGCCAATAACCTACGCTCTCAACTTGGTGTCCATGACCAAGGAGTCCCTGTCCCCAATGCTAAGTTCTCCCGGCAGCCTGTATCCCTGAAGGAAGGTGAAGACCTTTTTCTTCTTCAGATGGACACTAGGAAGAGCACCGGAGCAGACTTCCTTGATCCTTTCTACCTGAAAATTGGTTACCAGGTCTTGGCTGTGCGACTTACACATCTTTTTAATCTATTTCTCTCGAAGGGTGACTTTCCTTCTTTATGGAAAACCGCCCATGTGATTACCCTGTTCAGATCTGGAGACCCTACCGACCTTAACTACAGGCCAATCTCTCTACTCCCTATTCTATCCAAACTGTTTGAAAAAATTGTGAGTAATCAGCTAAGAAACTACTTGGAATCTGTGAACCTGCTTAACCCCCTACAATCAGGTTTTAGATCACGACATAGGACCATATCGGCACTCGCTAAAGTGACTAAAGACAGGCAGTGTGAATTGGATGCTAAGAACTTTGTTTGTGCAGTATTTTTAGACCTGAGCAAGGCCTTTTATACTGTTGACCACGATCTGCTCCTTACATCCGTCCGGAACATGGGTCTGGATCAACCTTTCATTGAGATGGTTCTCTAATTATCTTGCATGTTGGTTTCAGCAGGTTAAGGCAGAAGGGGAATATTCACCCTTAAAACCCTTATCGAGAGGCGCACCACAGGGATCCATTTTAGGACCATTACTTTTTGCGATCTACAGTAACAGTATCAAAGCAGCTAATAGTCACCTCTTCACTGACAACATGGTGCTCTATGTCTGCAGACCATCTCTGAAGCTGCATGTAGTGACCTACAACATGACTTCAATCAGCTTCTAAACCAGAAACTGCTCTTAAATGCCCAAAAAAGTAAGACGAAGATCTTTTCACCCCGCGTTCTTGCAGCCGCTCCTACAGTATAACGGCACCTCAGATTGTTACACTCCTTGGTGAACCATTGGAATACGTAGCAAAGTTCAAATACCTGGGGGTCTGGATCGACCATAGGCTGTCCTTCATAGACCACAAAGAAGAACTGATAAAAAGGCTTAGACAGAGACTTGGTCTTTTCTACAGAATCAACCATTTCCTTTCAAGGGAGGCCAAGAAGAGACTGGTCCAAACCACCTTCCTGTCCCTTCTAGACTATGCGGACTTTCTTTACAGTCAGGACCCAGCCACTGCACTCACGAAGCTGGACACACTCTACCATAGAGCTTTAAGGTTTACCACTGGTCTCCCTTACTCAACACATCACTGTTCCTTATCCTCGGCTGTGGGATGGTCATCTCTTATGCACAGGCGACAGAGAAATGCAGCACTCTGGACATTTAGAGCCATCACTAAGAAGCTGCCCCAATATATTTCTGATTGTCTGCCACTAAGCACAATAGGCAAGTACGTATTGAGAAGTGCCTTCTATATTTCTCTGACTGTACCCAAGGTCAGATCGTGATTTGGGAGGGCCTCAATAAGTTATATGCTACCTCTCCTGTGGAATAAGCTGCAAAAAACATTGAAATTGGTCCAACCTATTACGCTGGCGGCTTTCAAATCACTGTATGCCTGCTCCTTTAAAGAATCTTGCAATTGCTTCCCTTGATCCTGGCCCTTTCCTTAAACAAGGATTCAGAGCTTGCTACAGGCTGTCCCTTGTCACCCTCTCCCCCTGTCCTCCCCCAACCACATTCCACTGTTCCTTTTATTCCCAACACACGGTTTTCCTGTTATGGGTATCCATATTGTTAATGACCCCCTTCACTATCACACACTTGGCTCCTGCATTCTATCAACTCAGTTAAGCCAGTCCACAGTTCCTGTGGCTTCCCTGGGATCCCCTCCTTCCTCTCCTTTTCATCCTTCCTACTTTTATCACCCTCCGCCTCCCTCCCCACATTGATCTAATCGTTTTTACTGTATTCTGTATCCAGTATCTTCTCTTCCTTCCTCTGGTACCCTTCAGGCATTTGTGTTGTGTTACATTTTTTTACACCAATCAATGAAATTCCTTATATATTCTATAAACATTATTGTCTAGGCTCTGCTGTTGTTATCATTTTGTTCATTGTAACTGCCATGGCTCAAAACCTTTTTATATGTTTGGCTGTTGTAAACATTGTGTTAAGTTATGATTATGTATACTGTCCAGGTCCATCTTGAAAATGATCATTGCTCAACGGTGTTCATCTGGTAAAATAAAAATTTGATTGATTGATTGATTGTCAATGATATCCTGCAGGTAGCAAACACCTGTTACTTGCTGGCAACAAATATTGGGTGTTTTGGGTTGTTTCTGTATTATCAGCTAGGGTCCTTACAGTTTGTAACTAAAACTACACGCTGGCCTGCCAGTGCAGCAGTAGGGCTACTGCTCGCAGCGCCAGTGACCCGGGTTCGGGAATGGACCCAGGTAGCTGGAGGGCCAGCTGGGGGGAAAAGGACTGAGCGCCCAAGGCTGCTCTCCTTCTCCAGGGCAGGTGGGTTGCATGTCCCTGCTGCTCTACCGCCACCTGGGTGACCACAGGTGGAGGTGCAGTGGGACAGCAAGCAGAAGGGAGCGGGGATGTCAGCCGGGAGCCGGAGCGTTCGCATGTCCTGACGTGCATTGCCCCATGGCTTTCCAGACAGGCTGATGTCCTGTGGGAGGGCCCAGAGAAAGCAGGAAAAAACCCATGGTGCTCCCTGTACATGGAGCTTCAGACCCCAATCCCACGGCCCCTGCCAGATCCCTGATGAAAAACACAGATGCTCAGGGCGGAGGAAAGGGGGCCCTGCCTCGTACCAGCCTGGGGTAAAACCAAGGCTTCATGGGTGGATAGACTGCACCGGCAACTGGACAGACGAGCAGGGATGTACAAGGCCATGGGAGTCTCCTGAAAGTAAGGAGGCACTGTGGTGAGAAGGGGGCATAAAGAGAGAATAAAAAAAAAACTACACACCTAGCATATTATACCTACCTCAGCTGGTCTGTCTGTTACTTCCAAAACTCAGCATATCACAGATTGCCCATGAGGGCTGAGTGGTGGGGGTGAGGGTGGGCTAAGTTTCAGAATTCAGATTGGGCCACAGATCTGCTGAAATTCATCAAACCCAGCAGCTGATTTGGCTCCCCAGCTGCTACATTATTGATTTGGGCCATTCACTAGGTCTTTACATTCTAAAATATTTTAGCAAAGCAAATGTTCAGAACGTGAAAAGAGCAGTTCTTCTCTCAGTTTCGAAGTCATGAGTGCAATCGACCTCCTGCTGTGCACTCCACAATGATAAGGGTGACCTGAAAATATAAGGCAAAGGTCACAACCATGTGACATCATCATGGACTAATTTGGATATCCAAATAATTTTCTCTCATATTGATTTTCTTCCTCCCAGAAACTCCACACCTCAGACTCTTGCCAGTGGCCAACCAACACCCAACAACTCCCTTAAATCCTTTATAACTTAACCCCTGTAGGGGGTTCATCAGGAAAGTGTTTCACTTCCACTGCTGGTGTTACAACCTAGTGCAGTGCTGCAGCAGGGAACACAGGTTCCTAGGGAGCCAGACTGACCCCGGCTATGATTCCCTTCCACCAACTATGGCTCCACGTGCTGCCCAGTGCTGGCCTCACATACATACAGTGTGTCCCCAGCTGGACAGTAGGCTCCCTGGCCCTCCACTGGAGCTTCCTGTGGTGGCAGATAATGGCATCTTCCCTCCCCAGGCTGGACCATGCTACTAGATGCAGTGTTGTACTCAGCCAGTTACTGTGTCATCGGGTGGTCTTTTTCAGATTATTTTTGGCAGTCATGTATCATACCCTCTGTTGAAATGTATACAGGTTGACCTGGAATGTATACCAAAGTATCTTTCTTATCTGTTCTGGGCCAAAACCTTGATATTCACAGTTATCTGGTAAGTCTTACAGATAATGTGTACATCTCTAGTCCTGCTGTTACCTGGAAATTTCCACCCCATCAGAAACATCTCATCAACAGACTTTTGAGCAGCCTGTAAATCCCTGAGTGTAAAGTTCTTTATCCCAGTTGCCAGGACTAAAAGTGTGCAGACAAAGCTGTCAACTCTATAGGGAGTACAGTTATGAGAAGTTGGATGGATTTCTATGACAAGATTCCTTTTTTTGCTTTATAACGTAGACTTTACCTTTTCATCTTTAAGTTATTTCATTAGAAACACAAGTCAAACACAAACCCTCAAGACACTGGTCTTAGGGATAAAGGAAAACCATGTCAATCAGAGAAAGAAATTTAAAAGTTAAAAAAAAAATATATAGCTGGAATACACCCCCAAATTCTGCAGGAACTATCCAAGAAGCTATGATCCCACCAGCAATATTATTCTATGAGTCACTGAGAACTGCATACTGTACATGTTTGATGGCTGGAGGGTGGTCCACATGGTACCAATAATTAAAGAAAGGCCCCAGGACTAGCCTGGGAACTATAGGAAAGTCAGCTTAACACCAATACCAAAAAAGATGCTTGAGATTATCATAAGAAACAGAACTGTTGAACATTTACAGATAACAACCGAGATTTCGTGGCCCAATATGCATTCTGCAAAGGGAAATCATGTCAGACCAATACTGTATCATTTTCTGATAATGTCACCAAAAAGCTTGATGTGAGGTAACCTGTTGATGTAATTTACCTGGACTTCAGCAAAACGTCAACACTATGTCACACAACAGGATTAGTTCATACAGTGAAGAACCTATGGTAGCCATAACTGGTCAGTAATGCAACAAATTAGAAACTTGTGCAGGGTATGAAACAAAGGGTTAAATAAATTGTGATCTATAAACATGTAAAAAGTGAGCAGTGGAGTCCAACATGGTTTCTTTGTTGGGGCCAACATTGTTTAACAGATTCATAAGTGAGTTGGAGATGGATACCAGTAGTTAGGTTGCTACGTTAGCTTATGCCACCAAAGTAAGAAGGGTAGTTACATTGCAGATGGAGGCTAATGAAACACAGAGGGACCTGGACATGCTCTGGAACTGGGCAGGTAAATAACAGAAGAAATTCAATGCTAAAAAATGTAAAATGAATTATCTAGGTAGGAAAAATATGAAAGCAAAGTACTACCCGAACAACACAGATTGCTGAAACTCAGCAGGAAAAGGACTTTGGGGAAATGATCAAAGGCAACTTTAAATGAGGGCAACAGTGAGGGTCAGCAGCTAGCAAAGCAAAAAAAATCATGGCATGTATCAAGAGAAACTTTATAAGCAGATGAAAAGAAATCATAATGACCATACCTCTCAACTGTCCCTGCTTTTCAGGGACATTCCTGATTTTGCCTCAAAATTTTACTCTCTCCCTTAAAAAATTTGTGTTTTTGTGGCTAACAGAGGGGATTGTAAGCACAAAATAATGTCAAGCATTTAAAGTTACAGACATGTTCTTCTTTAGAAAATGCATTTTACTTTAAGTCCCATATTCTACCAGCTTTCTGGGTGGATATCTCTAATTTTGAAGATGTGTCCCTGATTTTGGTCTTTTGGCCCTGATTTTGTGAAGCCTTGTCCCTGATTTATGAGGCAGGAGATTGACAGGTATGATAATGACTCTGTCATCCCCCTTTTTCCTGCCCCCTCCCCACTGCACTCAGTCTGGGGCCGGGTCATATATCCTGCCTTGTACCTATGCACGTCAGATGAACTGAAGCTTTTCCTGTAGGCCCTGGGTAACATATCACACTTTACTCAGTATCCATGTATACTAAGCAGGACCTAGGGCTTAAAAGGTATTAAGGACAGAATGCATATACATTTCTGGTTGCATCAGTTGATTAATGTTCTGTATTTAATGTTGAGACTTTTGAAATCTTACATTGTTTAAATATCTGTCTACAACAGTTGTGTTTTCTATATGTGGCAATTCCTGTTTTTAACTTCTTGTGTATTTCTTCTTCAATAAAAATAGTTTACTGTGAAACAACAATGCGACTATACAGATCATTGGTCAGACCCCAACTTAAGTATACTGAACAGTTCTGGTCCCCATATCTGAGGGAGGACATCGGCAAGATTGAGAAGGTATAAAGATCAGCCAAGGTAGTTGAGGGTTTGGAAAATGTCGACTACGAAAACTAACTGTTAGAACTGAGACTGATCTCCATGGAAAAAAGGACACTCAGGAATGACTTGACTGCAGTATTGAAATATCTGAAAGGGATAACAACAGCAGACCAAATTCAACCCTTCTAGATGTACAAAGATAAGAGATTAAGAAGGCACTCAATGTCTGAAAAGAGGATGATTTCAGGGAAATATCAGGAAGAGCTACTGCACAGAAGGCATGGTGAATACCTGGAACAGCAATTCGGAACAAGTGTTATCAGGCAACACTGTTTCTACTGTCAAGTTTAAACTGCATACCAACCTTAAAGTAAAAGGTGGCAATGTATTCCCACTTAGATAGTGGTGAGAGAAACCTATGGACATGGGGTAGATTTTCTTTCCTAGTTTATATGTTTTACATGAACTGCCTCTCTTGAGCCTACAATAAGAGGTACAAAAATGGAGTGTGGGCCAAGTCTTGAGACCCTGTAAGACCCCTCTCAAATTATCCCCAGCATACTTTGGGCCCTGCTCATTGCTGTCAGGAAATCACAAGTCTTTCAGAAGACTGATCATATTATATCTTCCTTAGCAAATATGAGCACTAACAATAGTTATGAGTGAGTGAGTGAGTGAGTGAGTGAGTGAGTGAGTGAGTGAGTGAATTAGGTTGGTTGGTTGGTTGGTTAGTTAGTTAACAATAAACTGTTGACAGAAAAAGTGCACTAAGTAAAGGCTTGTTTCCGGGTGCTTCCTAGGGCAGGGGTAATAGTAGGGAGAGCAAGAGCAATAATTGGTACAATTAACTGAAGAAAGAACAGTGACACCAAAGTATAAATAAGACAACAAGTTACAAAAACACGGACATGCAGTACACTTCTAAAACATCAAAGGTAATGCTATTACAGATGAGCAGTAAGACACTAATAACACAGAGGAAATCATGAGGTTAGCTAGGGATAGGTGAAAGTGGAGGTAAAATGGTCCCTTGAATGAGATTTAAGAGAAAGGTAATAAGACGAGAGGTGAATGTGTGCAGGGAGATTATTCCAGATGGAGGGAAGACATACAGAGAAGGCAGTTTTGCCTGCAAAGGATCAGTGGTGGGGAATCAATCAATCAATCAAACTTTATTTAACCAAGCAGTTTACGTCGTTGAGTAAGTTCATTTTCAAGATGGTCCTGGACACACAGGACAAATGTGATTACATTACACAATAGTTCATAATACAGTATACAGAAATACATAGCGATACCAGATAAATCATCAATAAAAACTGTAGTAAAACATGTATAATGAGTACAAAAACACACATTTAGAATGTGGCATATACTGGTAGAAGTCTGTAGAGTACAAATGAAGGAGATGAAGGAGGGACACAGAGGTGGGCAGTATGAAGGGAGGGTGACAGACAATAGAGGGGAGAGGGAAGAGGGCAGTCTACTTGGTGAGGCCCCCCAAGGGACTTACCATGGGGAAGGAGGGAGGAAAATTGGGGGGGGAGGTTACCGTAAAATATTTCTGGCCGACAGGGGGAATAAGAAGGCCAGAAAGATCCGGATGATAGGGGACTTCCCAGTCAGGGGGTAGTGCTTACCTGAAGCAGCCACACGCTGTTTTCAGACGTCTGTTGAGCAATTGTCTAAATATATAGGGGCTAGGCAGAAGGGAGAGTTGCAAGTTATTCCAGAGCACTGATAGGAAGGAGCTAATGGCAGTTGAGCCATAACGTGTCCTTGTCCACGGTAGCTTAAAAAGGATAAGGGAAGAGTTCCTTAGTGCATAGCCACCTTTTGAAGGTTCAAACAGGTCACAGATATAGGGAGGAATTTTATTAGACATAGCCCGGTAGAGCCATATAAGGACGTTTATTTGCCTCCTCATAGAGAGGAACAGCCAGTCTAACGCTTAATACAACAAGCAGTAGTGAGTCTGCAATGGTGAGTCAAGAACAAATGTCAAAGCACGATGATAGAGTGTATCAAGCTTTTGGAGCGCATATTGGGGGCAATTACTGTATAGGAGGTCGGTGTAGTTAATCAGGGGAAGGAAGGTTGATTGAACCAACCGCTTCCCAGCTTCCAGGTTGAGTAGACGTCTTATACAGTAAAATATACTGAGACATTGCCTTAGCTTTTTTGTTAGCTTATTTAGATGAGCACCAAAGTTGCGTTTGTTATCCAGCCAGACTCCCAGGTATTTAAATGTATCCACTAACTCTAATTGTTCACCAAAGAGGGTGGTAATCTGCAGTGTACCAGGAGTTCCACTATTGAGGGAGGGGGATGGAGAGATAATCATGGCTTTTGTTTTTTTGGCATTTAATAAGAGCTTCAGATGCAGCAGGTTATGTTCGAGGATGTTAAAATTCTGCTGCAGCCCCTTGTGTGCAAGGTCTAGAGAGGGGTTGGTTGTGTAGAGGACTGTGTCATCTGCGAAGAGGTGAACGTTTCCTGCAAGCAGTCCAGAGTCAATACAGTTGATATAAATAGCGAAGAGGATAGGCCCCAGGATAGAACCTTGCAGGACACCTCGGGGTAGTATTTTTAGTGGGGAGAGTTCACTTTGTACTTTAACTTGCTGTTTACAATTTGTGAGGTAGGAGTGGAACCACTTAATCGTGGTGGTGGCTAGACCAAGGCTGGCCAGAGTATCGAGTAAAATGGAATGATCAACCATGTCAAATGCTTTGCTGAGGTCAAGAAAGAGTACGTAGATGTGGTGTTTACTGTCCAGGGCTTTTAGACAGTTATTTGACACTTTGGCTAGGGCCGACATGGTGCCATAATTAGGTCTGAAACCTGACTGGAATGGGTTAAGGATGTTTTCATGATCCAGGTACTCCCTTAATTGAGAGTTGACAATTTTTTCAAGTAGCTTGGATAAAACAGGAAGCAGTGAGATAGGCCTATAATTATTCAAGTCTGTGGGGTCTCCAGATTTGAACAGAGGGATAACATGCACAATTTTCCAGCTAGGCAGCAATTCACCTTGGATTAGTGAGCTACTGTATTAAATAGGTGGGCAATTGTTGCTGTCAGATAATGATAGCCTGCTTTTAGGAAGAAGGGTTCTAACGAGTCAGCACCAGTGCTCTTTTTGGTATCCAACAAGAGGAGAAGGTCCTCCACTTGTTTATAGGATACAACCTTGAACTTGAAGAAGGGGCGGCCGGTACTGGGGGAAGAAGCAGGGCTAGTCGCTATGCTGGAGGTACTTGTGGTACTAAGTTTACTAATAGGCAATGCATCGAATGCAAGGTCTGCAGTAGCGAAGTGGTTATTGAGCTGGTCAAGGATCATGGAGCTGTCTGTGTAGGAAGCGTTATTTGCCACAGTTCTGGCTGGGATTGGGGTGGCAGGAGACTGTCCTTCGACCTCTCTCAGGATCTGCCAAAATTTGGCAGAGCAGTTTTTGTTTACCTCCAGACCCGACTGGAAGAACTGTGATTTTTCCAACCTGACCAATTTGGTACAGGCATTCCTGGCTACCCAAAAAGACAGCCAGTCTGAGTCCATCTGGATATGGAGGTGGAGTGGGAGTTAGAGGATTGGGGCAAAACAGCAGAAGGGAGAAGTGGTGAGAGGAGAGACTGGACGTACTGCAGGAGGCAAAGGAGAGAAGTCAGTACTTGAATAGAAAGGAGAGACAGTGCGAGAGGTGCCAGGAGTCTACACAGGGGAGAACACTAATAGCAGTGGCATTGATGAGCTGGGGGGGCGGGGTTAACCTGAAGTAATGGAACAGAGGGCCATATCTGGAAAAGTTGGATTTACGGGCAGTGGCATAGGCCACATCCACGCAGTCAAGCATGATCATTTTAAATAATATGTGATGATGAGCCTGGAGTGGAATGCAAGCTCTGTTGTGGTACCGGGTGCCAAGGCTGAGGCAGAGCTTTTTGTGAATGATGTCAATGTGATAGAAGAAATCTAGATTTTTTTTAATTTTTTTTATTTATACTTTTTGTGCCACACCTCTCTCCGCCGGGCCATCCACCCGGTCATGGACCCCTAACTGCTGACATCCACATTAGCTGTGCTCCGGGACCCCCTGGATTACCCCCCCAAGGGTGGAGACATGGCACCCTCCCCTTAAGGTGCCACGAACAACGGGACAGGGAGGGAGCCAGCATGGGGAGCCGATCGCAGCCGAGAGGAGGGCATCACAGAGGCGGAGAGAGGCAGGCTTAGGTTTTTCCCCTTCTGGAGGGGCGGGAGCGTGCAATGACACCAGTGTCCGTCCTGCCCCTTTTGTGACCTTGGTGACGGCGTATGCATGAGGCTCTCCTGGTCTTCACCAGGTGTCCCCTCTGCACCGGCGACATCCCGCACCCTCCCCCCGGAGAAGGACAGCAGTCATGGGATGCTCGATCCTTCTCCCCCGGATGGCCCTCCGACGACCCGAGTCCATTCCTGAACCTGGGTCACCAGTGTCGCAAGTGGAAATCCAACTGCTACACTGGCGGGCTGGCCCAGAAATCTAGATTTTCATCCATCCACACACCAAGGAACCTGAAGAAGAAGACCTCCTCAAGTGGAGCTCTGTCCTGGGTAGAGAAGACAGGGGTAGAGGTAACCATGGATAGCTTCTACCTTGTGCCAAAGGACATAGATACAATATTTGTCACCCAGCATAAGCTGGTGTGAGCAAAACTACCATTGTTATAACAGCCATATCAGGGAGTTTTTACTCTGCTTTACTCAGTTATTGTTCGTCATCACAAATGCTGAAAACATAAAGTTGGCTATTAGGATTCTGCAAGCAACCTATTTTGAATTCTATGAGTTAAGATAAATAACTAAGTTGCAGTCTTAGGTGACTAACATAATGCTTGCCTGATGGCACAATATATACTATCATGGTAGTTTCCAGTGAGCAAAGTGAGTCACTGCGTCACAAGATTGCAATTTCTTGGCACAGCTTATCTATTTGTTAATGGCTTGGCTGACTCAGTGTATATGTATTAGAGTGGTAGACTAAGATGGGCAGAGAATGGGAAAGGCTACACTATTTGATAGCTAACTCATGATGAAGTTGCAGTCAGCAACAACATAAACAAAGCACACACCCAAAAATTACCTGATTATTATGATTACATTATACTGTATGATGCCAGTACAGCCTGTTGAAAACAAAGCATACCTCTCTTTAGGTGCTTTCCACAATCACTTATGTCTGCAACACCATTTTATTAATGCTGTTCTGGTCTGTTTTGAGAAATTCTAGTAAAAGGCTCACTGAGGGGTTGGCGGATAAACTGTAGAGCATGCAGGGTCCTATCAAGCATTCTTGAGGTCCTACAATAATTCTTTTGTTGCTGTATAGTGCCCTGCATGGTGCAGGCTTTCCTGGAAAACATTTTTTTTCTGTGGGGTTTTGAAGTATGTGGGTTTAGTGCTAAGGAGCACCCAATCCACACTTTACAGGTCTCCCGGGATCTGTGGTATAGATCCTTCAAAGTTAGTGTAAGTGTGTGTTTTTGACATTTGTGCGATACATTTAGCAGCTTAAAGGAGTGTTTTTTTTCTCTAAAGGGGTGTGCAAGGATAAGTAGCCACAGGCGGCCTGGGGGAGGCAGGAGTGTACAAAAGTGGGCACAGCAGTGGACACCAGTAAGGTGCTGGGAGTATAGTGATGTACTGTAACATGCATACTTTGCAACCCTGAGCAAGTCATTTACCACTGCTGTGGTCTTGTGTCAGACCTGGAAACGTTTAAGCTCAGTGTGCCTTTCCCGGCTAAAGATTGTAAAATAAATAAAAAAAGGGGCAGACTGCCTCTGGATAGACAAACAGTTAAGCCTTCTTCTGCTGACCAAATTAAGCATTTCTGTTTCTGACAAAGGGCAGGGCAGCTCATTGTCACCACCTGATGTCCATCACTCTCATATCTGAGTTCTCTCAGTTCGCTTGCAGTGTGCTGCTCATGTGGATTTGGTTCTGTTTCATCACATGATACTATTCACATCATTCAACATCAGTTTTAATCTGGGCCAGACCTACACAGCAACAGGATCTGCCACTTCCCTTGTAATCTGTACCTGCATGAACAACAGACAGCAGAAAAAAACTAGCAGTGCCTCTGGCGGCCCTGTTCACAGAGTCACTCAACACGGGTGTCATTCCAGAGGACTGGAGGAGGGCACATGTAATCCCACTGCACAAAAAGCAGCAGTAGGGAAAAGGTGAGGAACTACAGGCCAGTCAGCCTCACCTCAGTGGTGGAAAAGATCATGGAGACACTGCTGAAAGAAAGGATAGTGGCATGTCTGGAATCCAGCAGTGCTCAGGATTTGAGGCAACATGGATTCACAGCAGGAAGGTCATGTTAAACGAATCTAATAGATTTTTTTTGAATGGCTGACTAGCAGGCAAGTAAATCAGGGAGGGGCAGTAGACACCACCTACCCAGATTTCAGCAATGCCTTCGACACCGTCCCACATAGAAGGCTGATTAACAAGATGGGTAGTCTGGCCATGGGAGACAAGGTGGTGAACTGGGTTAGGAACTGCTTAACAGCCAGGAGACAGAGGGTGGTGGTAAATGGGTTACAATCTGGGGAGAAGGAGGTGACCAGCGGGGTACCACAGGGATCAGTACTAGAACCAGTCCTGTTCAATGTCTTCATTAGTGACATTGCAGAGGGGCTGGAAGGAAAGGTCTGCCTGTTTGCAGATGACACCAAGATCTGCAACAGGGTGGATACTCCAGAAGGGATGTAGAAAATGAAAAGGGACCTGGAGAAGACTGAAAGATGGTCAGAGAAGTGGCAACTGAGGTTCAATGCAAAGAAGTACAAAATAATGCACCTGGGTAGAGGGAACTCTGGGGAGAGCTACAGGTTGCGGGGAGGAGCGGACTGTCACCAAAGTGGAAAGGGACCTAGGGGTTATCATCTCTGATGATCTTAAGGTATCAAAGCAGTGCACAAAGGCCGCAGGGAGGGCCAGTAGCATGCTGGGGTGCATAGGCAGGGGTGGGGGCAGGGGTTTCACTAGCACAAGGAGGAAGGTGGTGATGCCAATGTATAAAACATTGGTAAGGCCTCACCTGGAGTACTGCAAGCAGTTCAGGAGGCCACACCTGCGCAAGGACATAGATAAGGTGGAGACTATCCAGAGAAGGGCAACAAAGATGACGCAGGGCTTGCACCACAAAACATATGAGGAGAGACTAAGGGACCTCAATATGTACTCACTGGAGGAGAGGAGGGAGTGGGGGGACACGACTGAAACTTTCAAGTACCTCAAGGGCATAAACAAGGTGCCGGTGGGGAACCTTTTCCAAAGCAGAAAAAGTACTAGAACAAGGGGGCACAATATGAAATTGGCAGGGGGTAGATTAAGAGGTAATGTGAGGAAGTTTTTATACACAGAAAGGGTAGTCAACACTTGGAATACTCTGCCACAGGAGACAGTGGGGGTAAGCACAGTGGAGGGGTTTAAGCATGCCTGGGACAGGCACAAGGGAAGCTTGAGAGGGGAGGGAGTGATGAAACGCCATTGATCACATAGAGTCAGTGGCCGCATACAACGTATAGGGCCTACGGGCAGACTGGATGGGCCTAGGGGTCCTTATCTGCCGACAGTTTCTATGTTTCTATGTTTAAGAGGCTAACAGGTTGTACAGTTAAACCTTTCCCACATGTAGCTCTTCTCCCACTCCCCCACAGTAAATAAATCCCCTTGTACACTTACCTTTGCTTATAGGACATAGTGTGTTTTAAACCTTTCCTACCTGTATCTCCAGCCTCCCTTCCCACCTCACCCCACCCCACCCAAAAAATCCCCACAAATAATATTTACCTTTGTCAGTAGGACACAGTGTGTTATTCAAAGATCATCATCCGGATCTGGTCTGGGCATCTCTAGGATAGCAGCAACTGCCCAGTAGGGGTGGTCCAGTAAAACTCTCCTCACCATCAATCACATCCGTGGTGGTGGGTTGAACTCACAAGGTAAATCAAATGCAGTCAAAATCAGAGATAATAGCAATTTCTTTGTAGCAGGACTCAAACTATTTCCTCTTCTGAAAAATGCTGCGATTACTCAAACAACGACCTCCGGCTCTGGCTGTTACTTGGACTTTTGGATTGTTGCTTTCCTTTGGCCAGCCCCTGAACCCTACTTTTAGGTTTCCATGCTTTTTGTAAGTTTTGGTGGTGCTTTTTTGCTTAAATTTGTAGTTTACAGCTGCTGGCTGAGCACTGTGCTAGGTTTGTTGGTTGGGATAGGAAAAAGTTCCCCCAACCTCCCCTCCCCTCCACCAGCCTTTCTTACATACTGAAAAGACTCTGGGGTTGGGCTTGAAGGCTGTGAGGGAGGTGCTTGAGGAGCTGGGAAACTGTGTTGCCAACAAACAGGGTCAAGACAGAAAGAAGAGGAACCGTGAGAGGGAGAATGGAGCAGAGGGAACAAAGAATAGAAAGGGTATTGGGGCAATGGCGAAGGCTTGGGGCAGTCTGGGAAGGGGACAAGGTAGTGGGGCAGGCCGGAATGAGGGTCAGTGGAGGGGAGGGGGGCAAAGGAATCCGGGAAAGGTGGGGAACAGAAATCACAGGGGAGGAAGGATCGTGGGGTGTAATAACTGTGGAGGGGCAGTATTCATGGACACCCTGTGGAGGACGGGGAGGTGCCCCATCTGTATAAGTCTGGGGAGGCTAGAGAAGGAAGTACTAAGGCTAAGGGGGGGAGTATCAAAGATGATGAAGGGGCATATTAGGTCGGGAGGAGAAGGGAATGTGGAAAGCACAAAAGACATCCAGGAAAAGAAAAAAATGGGAGGAATAAGAGGGACTTGGGGTGGTCAGGACAAGGGGGCAGTGGGGGTGACAGATACAGGAGACAAACATGCAAAGAGAATAGGAGAAGGAGTACAGGGAGTTAGTAATGCTGGGAGCTCAGATGGGGGCAGACTCACACTGTTCTCAGTCTCAGCTGAGACTGAGGGATGACATCATTTTAGAACTGTCGCAGCTGCATAAGCCACTTTGGAATGTTGCAGCTAGGGAAGTTAGGATAGAATGTTGGGAGATTTTGAAGTAGTCTATAGTAGAGTGTTGAAGAGGGAGGAGGTGTGCTGCAGCTGCAGGTCCTCAGAGCCCTTAGTTCTGACAAAGAGCAATATTTTCATTTGAGGTGTGTGTTCTCTCCTGAAGAGGAACACAAGAAGAGCCAAGTGAAGTGGTAGAGACCACTTACAAAGGTTCAGGGCCCCATCCTCGCTGGGATGTTGGGAAAGATTCTGCCTACTTCCAGGAGCAATGTGACATACATTTAAAGAGAATCTACACAGTAAAGTGTTTTCAGAGATGAGGTGTTAAAGTCCAGAGAAATGGCCGGGTATGAATTATGGGAGCAAGAGGTGGGAGACCCCCCCATTAGTAGTAACCAAATTCACCTCTACGGGTTTGCTTTGGGACACCTGTTGCTTTCTCTCGGGTACTTGGCCAGTACTCAAGGAAAGTACCCAGACATGGGATTGTTGAAGAAGATTCCCTGATGGAGCCAGAAGTGTTCAGGGGTGGTAAAGGGAGCCACCGAGAAATGTTCCATGCTATATGGAAAGTGGTCAAGTTGCTGGCCAGATGTGCCACACAGGGAAGAAGTCCAAGGCTGGTCAGATGTGCCAGGTCAGGGAAATCCAGAGAAGAGTACAAGTTCAGTCAGAGTACCCAGAGTGTTTCTAAACCTGAGGGTTTCAGTGTAAAGAGGATGTGTTCTGATCTCCATAAATCTGCATTACCAGGCGTGTAGCCCCGTGAGGGTCCATCTATGCTTTATTGTTCCTTTTTGTTGTGAATAAAAGCCACATTCTAGAATCCCACTCCTGGTTTGTACATTACAGTTATTGCTTCCTGTGTCTGGAGTTACTTGGGTGCCCCTGACAAGAAGTCAAACCTAGCCAAAATACCGAGCAACAGTTTTCTCCCCGAACCCAGGTCCCAGGTAGGGGGTTACATATGGAGGCACCGCACAGCGCTAATAACACAAAAATACCATCAACCCGACCTCTGGGGTTACAAAAATGGAGGCGACCACTGGAATTCTGTTGAACTTTGGGAGAAAACGCAAGAAAGGTTGCTCGGATGGTGGCTAGCGTTTTGGCTGCCTGGCAGTAGGTAGCCCAAAAAGTCTGAAGCAATGCCAACTAAATGTGCCACTGTGTGCTGCTGTCTATGTGCTGCTGTGATATTGCCAACTGTTACCAAGGAGCAGTAAAGCCCGAGTGTGTATGCCATTGTCCTGCATCAAATTACAGCGTTTGCCAGCTTTTAAAAGTAATTGTGACAAAGAAAAGTGTGGAAAACTGTGGGTAGCAAAAGTAAAATTGTGTTCTAGACATTGGAAATGCTTTCTGTGTGGACTGAGACATTTGTTGTGCTTAATGGCCATTAAAAATGGTAAAAATGGGCTCCCGACGAGGATCTACAGTTGAAAAAAAAAAGTGTAGTTTACAGTTTAAATTTTGCCTGCTCAACGATCGCTGTGAGGAGAAGCGCATTCGAGAGGAAAGAAGCTCATTTGCATGGCGTCAAGTGATTGGTGAGACTGCAATCAGTCCCGGCCCCAAGCCAGCTCTAGTGCAACTGCACAGCATTCGAGAGGGAGAGTGAGTGGAGTGTGCGAACTGGCTTGCCAGGAGAAGCGTCACAGTGACTGAAAGCACCATAAAAAGTTTAAAAACTGACTTTTCTATTTAAAATCGGGCTCAACCCACATCTCAATCATCTGGGCTGTGAGTGTGGTGTCTCGAGGGTCAATCGGCAGGACTGCCAGCCCGCTTTCTTCCAGAGGCCTCCAAGACTGGCTGCAAACAGCTACTGATAACAGTGAGTACCATCCAACAGAAATAGCTCAAACTGTGTGATTTCACCAAAAAGCCAGCTGAATCTGTGTGTAGCAGTGTAGTCGCTTTGCAAAGAAGGACTGTGCCAAGTTTGAAAAAAGCTGAAACAAGAATTCTAAGCAATAGACTGAGAGCATAATTATAAGTTCAGCAACAGTATAATTTTCAGAGCCATGTGAGAGACTGTGAGTTGTATGAGATATGCAGCAAGAAATACAGGCAATCCTGTGCTATGAAATACTGAGGTTTTATGGGACTGTAGGCTAGAGCAGTGTCTTCAGCAAGTAAAAAGTCCATGGTAAATCATATAAATGTGCTAGCAGAAAGAACAGTGCAAGTTTGTGTAGTTTGAGCTAATGTTATCAGTAGTGTGTGTAAATCGGACGTGCAGTGGCTTGACCCATTTACAGAACGTTAATGCACCAGGAGTGCTGCCGCCGCCATTACAGGGTAGGGTAGTAATGTAAACACAGCAGAAGAGGAGCCATTTTGAAAGAAAAAAAAGTTTTCAGTGATGTGGGACTTGAAATAACAGTGAGCGTTTGTTTGTTTTTCTCTGCAGTCATGGCTTCAGAACCAGTCCGCTACCCAGATCATGACCGGGCTATGATAGTAGAGGAAGTTAACAAGTTGAGAGATATTGAGAGATGTTACTACGGAGGATGACTGTCTCCTTATGTGGTGATTCCTGGATATCCAGTGTGAGTATGTGTGATGTGCTTAAATGCTGGAAGGGACATCTTCATGGTACCTCACTGTTCTGGGTGCCTAGAGAAATATGGCTTGACTAAAGTGCCCAAGATTCATTTGGCTCCCACATGGACAAAAAATTCAAGCATCTGCAGTTGGCAGCACACAGCACCAGGCAGAGCCTGTTGAAGAAGGCCCGTCAGAGTGTGGCATGAAGCAAGAGGGTGCAGATTTACAGACAGAACAATGTACTGATGTGTCAGAGTCTGAGTCACAGACAGACATATCGGGAAGAGCATCAGTAGACCCCTGGAGAGAGGGGCCAAGCCCAAGTCTTATAGGTGAAGACGAGACAAGGGAGACCTTTGAATGGGAGGTTTCGACCTCCGTGCCCAGCGAAGAGTGGACAGTCTCAGGAGTGAGGATGACTGCTCATTCCTGGGCACAGATTCTTAGTGAAGATGAAGAGGGGGAACCCATTTGGCCTGACGAAGAAGGCGTGGGTTCACAGCCTCCAGTTCCTGGCTTAAAGGAACACATGGAAGAGAGTAGTGAGGCCACTGCCCTGGCTGTGCAAGAAGGAGCCAGGGATCCATTTTTTGTGTCATTAAGAATGCGTAGCTGGCAGAACCAGGACTGGTCACCCCCAAGCCAGGCCAGATGTCGCAAATTGACCAAAGCTAGTAAAGAGGAGAGACTGGTTCATAGGAAAGCGAATGAAATCTTTGGGATGTCCTTTCCTACCTTTCCTCGGAGAGTCTGGGAGGAAATTATAAAAAAGCAGGAAATCCTGGATTTGGGAAAAGGCAATGAAATATGTGCATCCTGGTGCAAACAAGTATGTCAAGAGCAGAATGTTTCAAGAAAAATACAGCCAGTGGAAAAGAGGTAGGACACTGTTTATTGACACTGTTCGAATTGTGGATAGAGAGGGACATGAAACCTTTCACAGTGTGGATTATGAGTGCCCAGATGGGGTAATAATTCCAGCACCTGACCCGTTGTACTATTGGCCACAATGCAAAGACCTCCCTGCGAATGTGCCCATGCCTACCAAATGGAGAGCAGAGCAGTGGTAGCCAGTGCTGCCATCCAGCAGTTGCCGTACCTATGTTGTTCCGTCAGACTGGCGTTCCAGGACTTAGGTGCCCCACATTCATCAGTTTGACAGTGTACTGGCTTTCCAGAATCCGTCGACTGGCCCAGCAGATGACTTCAAATCCAGAGAAGACACCAACCCAGCTGTATCCTGATTCATCGCCTGGGTATCGGATGACTTCAGACCAGCTGTTTTCCTTTTTGTTCCTGTTCCAAGGTTCCATCTCCTGAGATGACATCAACCCAGCTGTTCACAGATGTACCATCCTGTTCGTGTTCTGGAAGATGTCCGACCAGCTGTATTGACAGAATGTTGCCAGGGAGAGTCTTCGGCGGGGACCCAGGTGTCGTATGTTTTTCATTCTTCAAGGGGCTGGTAAGTCTAGACTTTTTCTGTTTCTGACATTTGCAGTACACACCCTACATCAGCAGACTCTAAATGTGTGAAGTGTCCTCAAATACTCTCCCCTTCGGGACTTTGGCCTGCTAGAACTTTGCTTCACTGGGCTCCGGCCCAGGAGAGACTCTTTATTGGACTTGCCTTGCGTGTGAGTCTCAGAAGGGACATTTAGGCATTCCACCCCAAAAATGCAAATGTGTATTGTAAATATTCTATTTTCTACTGTTTTTGCTGTTACTGTTTTTACTTTTCTAAAAAATATGTTTGGGGATTCTCCAGTGTTTAGATGGTAGGGGTGTAGATAGACTGTGAATGCAGATTAGGAGTGTGTTTTTGTTTTTCTCTGTTTCTTGCAGGTGGTTCCTGAAGAAGACATGAAGAGAAGACAAGAAGCGGAGGAGGAACTCATCGGAGTTCTTTTGGTGTACTTTAAAAGTGTTGTAGTATTAAAGTACAAGATGTTGTTGATTACTGTATGTAATTTTGCTTCCACAGGTACGGTTGTGGGGGAGTGTGGGAGTAATGCATAGTGTATGGTGTTAGCTCCTGGTGTGTGGTTGCATGGTGTCCAGGGTTGGGGGAGGTCCCCTGTTTTGTTTTTGAGAATTTTGAGTTAGAGGCAGACAGGTTTTCCCTAGAGGGCTGGGGGGATAGACAGGCTGTGGTCCTGAACGGCCGTAAGGGCCGCAGTACTGATCTGTTAGGGCTATGCTCTGGACAGTTCTACCAGAGCCACTAGGTACCCATAGTCAGCAGGTAGTGTAGAGGCTGATATGTCAGCTGAAGGCCTCTAGGCCCTTAGTGTTGTCTGCCAGTGCTAGCACATGGTAGGGAAGAAGGTAGCACTACCTCCCCCTAGTCAACACATAGGGTGAGATGGTCTAAGCTGGGTGACTAATGACTGTGGACAGTCATTTTCCTGGCCCAGGGTGAGTGTAACCCTGTTACCTGGGGTTACAAGAATCCCAGTTAGACCTAGTGGCAGGCAGGGAAGGCAGCTTGTAAAATTCGAGTTAAATGGATTTCACACTGTCTCACTCTGTTCTCAGTCTCAGCTGAGACTGAGGGATGACATCATTTTAGAACTGTCGCAGCTGCATAAGCCATTTTGCAATGTTGCAGCTAGGGAAGTTAGGATAGAAAGTTGGGAGATTTTGAAGTCAGTCTGTAGTAGAGTGTTGAAGAGGGAGGAAGTGTGCTGCAGCTGCAGGCTCTCAGAGCCCTTAGCTCTGACAAAGAGCTATATTTTTGTTTGAGGTGTGCGTTCTCACCTGAAGAGGAACACAAGAAGAGCCAAGTGAAGTGGTAGAGACCGCTTACAAAGGTTCAGGGCCCCATCCCTGTGAGGATGGGGGATGGGGGGGAAGGATTCTGCCTACTTCCAGGGGCAATTCCCCTGGTCCGGCTAGAGGAGGAAGAAGAAGCTGCCTAAATCTAGGTTCGTGCTGAGGCACCAGAAGTTTTGTTGAGATTTCTTTGAAGTGAAAAAGCCTGTGGGGCACCTGCAACCAAGGGGTGAGTTTGCTCTGCTAAAGGGCCAATGTGTTTTCACCTGGGACAAGATGAATTTAAGGACTGTTACTGTGGGGTCAGGAAAAGACAGCCAAGTACAGTTTTAAAAGTTGTGGGAATTGGACTGCTTAACTCTGTGGGGGTCTAGAGAAATGGACACAGCCACGCATTAAGTATGTTTCAAGTTCAGCACATATGGGATGGAAGAAACAGTAGATTAAATGTGACATACATTTAAAGAGAATCTACACAGTAAAGTGTTTTCAGAGATGAGGTGTTAAAGTCCAGAGAAATGACTGGGTATGAATTATGGGAGCAAGAGGTGGGAGACTCCCCATCAGTAGTAACCAAATTCACCTCTACGGGGTTGCTTTGGGACACCTGTTGCTTTCTCTTGGGTACTTGGCCAGTACTCAAGGAAAGTACCCAGACATGGGATTGTTGAAGAAGATTCGCTGATGGAGCCAGAAGTGTTCAGGGGTGGTAAAAGGAGCCCACGAGAAATGTTCCATGCTATATGGAAAGTGGTCAAGTTGCTGGCCGGATGTGCCACACAGGGAAGAAGTCCAAGGCTGGTCAGATGTGCCAGGTCAGGGAAATCCAGAGAAGAGTACAAGTTCAGTCAGAGTACCCAGAGTGTTTCTAAACCTGAGGGTTCAGTGTAAAGAGGATGTGTTCTGATCTCCATAAATCTGCATTACCAGGAGTGTAGCCCCATGGGGGTCCATCTATGCTTTATTGTTCCTTTTTGTTGTGAATAGAAGCCACACTCTAGAATCCCACTCCTGGTTTGGACATTACAGTTATTGCTTTCTGTGTCCAGAGTTACTTGGGTGCCCCTGACTAGAAGTCCAACCTAGCCAAAATACCGAGCAGCAGTTTTCTCCCCGAACCCAGGTCCCAGGTAGGGAATTACATATGGAGGCACCGCACAGCGCTAATAACACAAAAATACCATCAACCCGACCCCTGGGGTTACAAATGTATCTTTGTAATCTCCCGGGTCGCACCTGAAAATAGGCACTTGGTTGTCTAGTGTGCTTACCTGGTAAATAAAAGCAAATAAATAAATAAATAAACATTGTGCAGGAGGAGGAAGGAGAGGAGAAGGGAGAAGATGGGAAGGGAAGAAGGGAAGTGTCTTGGTCTTGGGGGACTCGATACTAAGAGGGGTCAGGTGGGGGAGCAAAGGGAAGAGGCACAGTAGAATCTGGGTGAAAGCCGTGCCAGGAATGAAGGCGGAAAGGGTGAGGCAATCCATGTTAAGGTTTGCAAGCAGGGGAAGGGAAAGGCCTCACCTAATAATACACCTTGGGATGAATGACCTGGCTGATGGGATGGTAGGGGAGGTTAAGAGGAGGTTTGCTGAACCGGAAACTCTGTGTGAGGGAGTGGGCAGATCTGTCACCTTCTCAGAGGTACTTTCCGTTCCCAGGGCAAGAATGGCAAGAAAAGGGAGAATTCAAGAGTTTAATGAATGGCTGGGGGTCTGGTGTTGGGAAAAGGGGTATGGGCTGGTAGGAGGTTGAGGGGAACCTGGGAAAACAGCAGTCTGTATGCAAAAGATAGACTGCACCTAAATGAGGAAGGAAACAAGCATTTGTCAATGCTGAATGTTGCTTGCTTCTATGTGCTGTTTAGGTATTTGGAAGTCATTGGAGTGCAAATATTGAAAATTTGCGAACTTACGAGCGTGCGTAGGAACTGCGCAACGCACACTCGTAAAACAGTCATTTTTAGGAATTTTTTCACCAAATTTTCAACATAGCCATTTTAAGACCTCTGCTCATGAACAGTGTCACTGTGATTTTGTTAATGTCCCATACATTGAGTTTGCACACCAACTGCGCCATTGTGCGCTACATGAAGCGAAACTACGTTTTGGGCAGAATGTGAAAATGACAGCTGTACCGCTCATAAGGAGGTGTGGTAAAATGGCAATGTTGAAAATCTGGAGTGAAAATATTGAAAATTTCGCGAACTTCACCTGCGTAGAACTGCGCAGCATGCGCTAAATAAAACAGTCATTTTTAGGAATTTTCACCAAATTTTCAACATAGCCATTTAAGACCTCTGCTCATGAACAGTGTCACTGTGATTTTCTTAATTTGTCCCGTACATTGATTTCGCACTCCGACTGCGCCATTGTGCGCTACATGGGTGGAAACACATTTTGGGTGAGATGTGAAAAATGACAGCTGTACTACTCATAAGAAGGTGTGGTAAAATGGCAATGTTGAAAATCTGGAGTGAAAATATTGAAATTTGCGAACTTACGAGCCTGCGTAGGAACTGCGCAACATGCGCTCGTAAAACAGTCATTTTTTGGAATTTTGGCACCAAATTTTCAACATGGGGTTTTTGGGACCCCTTCTCATGAGTGATGTCACTGTCATGGCATTATTCAGGCCCGAAGGGTGATTTGCAGTCACTGCGCGGTGCCTCACGGCAATCTTACCAGACTGACATGTTCTAATGCTTTCGAAGGTCAAAACACCATGTTAAGTAGTGCATCCAAAATACCTGAGATATGCAACAAAGTTGAAACCCCCTATCTAGCCCATTATACAGCTTACCGGCATTTCCTCAGTTCGCGTCGGCTTTGAAGAGTGCAGACGTGTTCCCGTCCACCGAAGATCGTCGCGCGGAGTCGGAGGTAAGTATGAGGTGAGGGGGCGTGGGGAGGCTGGATGCGCAGTGGGTGGGTGCGGGTTGTGGGAGGGGTCGGGAGCAGCGCTGCTGAGACCGTTTCATTTTCAGGTAAAAATAAAAAGCGTCATGGAACTGTTTGCCATGGCTGGGGTGGGCTCCCAGCATGGCACAAGGACGCTAGTGGCGTTCAGTCGACAGGGACTGGGCACCCTGTCGGCCAAAGGACTGATTGCCATGCTGGGGTGGGCTCCCAGCGTGGCACCTACAACTGGGGGAGAGGCGCAGCTCAGCCGGCGGGGATTGGGCACCCCAGCCGGCTACAGTAGGTGTGGGGGTGCATGCGCCTCGTGTGGGGGGAGCTCGCTTCTTATCTCTGCTCACTGAGCGTAGCTCCCCTTTCAACTGTATGCCACTGCATTTTGGA
Organism: Neoceratodus forsteri; assembly: GCA_016271365.2. Classification (NCBI taxonomy): domain Eukaryota; kingdom Metazoa; phylum Chordata; order Ceratodontiformes; family Ceratodontidae; genus Neoceratodus; species Neoceratodus forsteri. The sequence goes on from CM057450.1 coordinate 1,651,103,145, forward strand.
GTGTTCATAGACAGCCCTAAAAATGCATTGGTTTACAGGCCGCTACCAGCTCACTGACTGAATTGGAGGAGGAGGTGACACACTCCGAAATCTCCGATGATGGCACTATGTTTCTTGCACATGCATGCAAGCAACATAAAAATGTACTGAAGGCAAGGATAGGGAAGCACATTGCGGAGCATTTAAACTAGAAGAGGGGGTAGCAGGAGGGATAATGGTGTTCAGAGGCCTAGTGATGTGAAACCAAATAGGCTTACCCCCATGACAGCAAGGTAAGGAGGAAGGCAACTACTAAGGGAGTGGACATAAGGGGAGAGAGAGGTGGGGGGAGGGTAGAGACAAGGGTTGGAGGATGGTAACCCTAAATGCCAGGAGTCTGGGGAATAAGGGGGTGAAACTACAGGCTCTCTTGGAGGAGGGGGGCATGGACTTGGCGGATATAACTGAGACATGGGCCACCCAAATCCATGACTGGGATATGACGGTTCCGGGGTACAGATTACACCAGAAGGATAGGGAAAATATAAAGAGGGGAGGGGGTGTGGCGCTGTACGTAAATGAGGGATTAAAATGTGTAAGAGAGGAGGGAGATGAGAGAGATACAGAAGCACTGTGGGTACAACTACAGGATCCCAAAAATAGATTACTAAGACTGGGGGTGGTGTACAGGCCACCCTCTCAAACTGAAGGGATGGACAGGGTACTGGCAGAACAGATCAGAAGGAACTGCAGGAAGGGGAGGTGAGGTGGTGATAGTAGAAGACTTCAACCTGCCGGGGGTGGAGTGGGACACACCTACCACAAAGAGCAGAAGGGAGCAGGTAATGCTGGATGCCTTCCAGGAAAGCTTTCTAGTACAGTTGGTCAAGGAACCAACTAGGGAAAAGAACACCCTTGCCCTTGTACTGATGAACGGGGAGTAGGTGAGGGATGTGAGGATGGAGGAACCACTGGGGTCAGTATGGTTCCAGTTACAGATGGAAAAAGAGAGGATGACATCTGGCACAAGGGTGCTGAATTTCAGGAATGCCAACTTTAAGATGATGAGGGAAGTAGTACAGGGGTTCCTGTGCAAATTTTGATCGGGTATGGACACACAGCAAAGGTGGGAACTAACAAGACAGGGGATAGTGGAGGCAACAGAAACTTGCAGCAGGGCCCAGACTAAGAAGGCTAGGGGGAAGAAACCCAGCTGGATAAGTAAAGGGGTGCTAGACAGAGTGAAGAAGAAAAGGGCAGCTTACAGGAGATACAGAAAATCGGGGAGGGAGGACGATAGGGAGGAATACTTGAAAGAAGCGAAGGAAATGACCCGGGGGTAAGGGCAGTCAAGGCAGCAAGAGAACCCAGGCTGGCACAGGTTATAAAAAAGGGGAGAAAGACTTCTTTAGGTACATCTGGGAGAAAAGAAGCTGTAAGGACCAAATTGTAAGAATTAAGAAGGAAGGGGGATGGGTGGAAGAAGGGGGTGAAAAGGCAGAAGTGCTCAATGACTACTTCTGTTCAGTTTTTATGAAAGAAAAAGAAGGGGCGCTACCCATAGTAGGAGGGAGGATGGAAACAGATGGGGGGTGATGGATGGAGAAATCACAGTGGGGAGGGTGCTGGAGGGGTTAAGGGCATTGAGGGTAGACAAGGCTCCGGGACCGGATGGAGTACATCTGAGAGTGCTGAAGGAGCTGGCAGAGGTCCTGGCAGGACCCTTGGCAGAAGTATTTGATTAATCTCTAGACACAAGATGCATACTGCAGGACTGGAGACTGGCTCATGTGGTTCCCCTCCACAAGAGTGGACCCAAGGATGAACTGGGGAACTATAGGCTATTAAGTCTAACATCCATAGTGGGAAAGCTAATGGAGACCATCCTAAATGATAGGCTAGTGACACTACTGGAGGTGAATGGGGTGCAGGATGGGAGGCAGCATGGCTTCGTCAAGGGCAGGTCATGCCAGACCAACCTGGTGGAATATTATGACTGGGTGAGTAGGCAAATTGACAGGGGCCATGTGGTGGATGTCCTGTACCTAGACTTCAGTAAGGCCTTTGATTCAGTACCACATGGGAGACTTGGAATCAAGCAACAGTGCAGAGGGGCAGGAGCAAAACTGGTGGGGTGGGTGGAGAACTGGCTAAAAGATACACAGCAGACAGTGGTGGTAGGTGGGGAATACTCATCCCCTAAGCCTGTGACAAGTGGTGTTCCACAGGGTTTGGTTTTGGGCCCAGTGCTGTTTGGCATATTTATTGCAGACATCTCGGAGGGCATCAGCAGCAGACTCAGCCTATTTGCAGATGACACTAAGATGGGGGCAGTGGTGGATGACCAGGTTGGATGGCAGGGGCTACAGGAGGATCTGGACAGGCTGGAGGCATGGTATGACAGATGGTAGCTGGGGTTCAATGCAAAAAAATGCAAAGTGCTGCACTTCAGAACAACAAATCCAAGAAGAAACTATCATCTGGGGGAAGTACAGCTGGAGGTAACAGAAGAGGAGAAGGATGTGGGGGTGCTCATCATTGGAGCAATGAACAGTTCCGCATAATGCAGAAAGGCATCAGCAATGGCCAACAAAATGCTGGGGTGCATTGCAAGGGTAATTACCTAGAGAAGAAGGGAGGTTATTCTACCATTGTACAGATCGTTGATTAGACCCCACCTGGAATACTGTGTGCACTACTGGCGCCCGTACCTACAAAGGGACATTAGGCTGCTGGAAGTGGTGCAGCGTGGGGTAATGAAGATGATTCAGGGCCTGGGGGAATTGCCATATGAGGTCGGACTAAGAGAGTTAAACATGTACACACTGGAGGAGAGGAGGGATAGGGGGGATATGATTGAGACCTTCAAATACATGAAAGGGATAATCAAAAAGAACACAGAGGGTCTATTCAGGAGGAGGGTGGGGAGAGACACTAGGGGCCATGACATGAGATTGGAGGGGGTAGATTCAGCAGGGAGGTGAGAAGGCATTTGTTTATGAAGAGGGTGGTGGCAAAGTGGAATGCACTACCAGTTGAAGTGGTGGCATGTATTACAGTGGAATGCTTCAAGAAGGGGTGGGGCAGGGCAATGGGGAGGGTAAAGGGAGGTAACGGGAGGGGGGGCAGCTGCTGAATAGGGAGCTAGCTGTATTCACGAGCAGCCTAGATAGACCATGATGGCCTTTTGCTGCTGGCAATTTTCGTATGTTCATATGCTATGTAACTAGTGGTGTACAAAATTTAAAAAAAATCATGAATTTGACACAATTTGGGAAGTTAACCTACCCTGGGAAGTGTCAATTCGCAGTATAGGAATACCTTCATGAATTGGGAATTTTATACCTCCTTTGGTGAAGTGGGGTGCACAGGTGAAGTTTGCTATGTGCAGTGGGATTGGTGGTCACATGGTACTGGAATTAGATGTATGCCATGCAGAGCCAATGCTGAGTACAATCTTCTAAAGAGAGAGTTAGAGAGAAGTCTGTCCCTGTGTACCTGAATAAAAAAACTTTTAAAATCAATCCAAAAACTGAGTATTTTGAAACCAAATTGCTTATAAAAAGATCTAGAGGGCCTTGAACAGCTCAAATAGTGTTGTATCTGTTTTTTCTGATTTATTTAGTTTAAAGTAGTGGTTTTGTTTTGCCTTGTGAAGCACTGCTGTGTCAGGGAAGGTGAGGTGTTTTAGCTAGCAAGGCAGCCCATAAAGATCAGTGGCTTTGAGTGTTTGGTTTTTTATGTTGCTTGCACGCATGTGCAAGAAACATAGTGCCATCACCCGAGTTTTCGGAGGTGTGGCACCCCTCTTCCAATGCAGTCAGTGTGTTTGCAGGCACGGCCCCAGTTCCCCAATCACAGCTGCAGCTGTCTATGACAGCAGTTGAAAATGCAGTGGTCATACAGTTGAAAGGGAGGCTCCGATTCAGTGAGCGAGCTCCCCCTACACACACACACACACTGCATGCGCGCACGCACGCATGCATGCGCATGGTGTGTGCTCATCGCTTCCCCACACTGTACTGCCGGCGGGGTGCCCAATCCCCGTCAGCTCCACGCCCCAAGGCATCCAGGTGCCATGCTGGGAGCCCACCCAGCATGGCAAAATGTTTTATGGCGAAGGGTGCCCAATCCCGTCTGCTGCATGCCCCCAAAGCATCCAGGTGCCACGCTGGTAGCCCACCCAGCGTGGCAAATGATGTTATGGCCGATGGGGTGCACAATCCCCGCCGGCTCCAGCCCCCAACAGCCTTCCAGCTGCCATGCTGAGAGCCCACCCAGCGTGGCAAGCGTCCCTCGTCGTCTTATTAAAAAAACCTGTAAATAACAAAAACTCCTCGGCGCTTCTCCTGGCCCCCTCCACAACCTGCACCCTGCCGCCTGCCTCCCCACCCCCCTCACCCCATCTACCTCCGGACCTCGGCGCAACGATCTTCGTGGACCGGGAACACATCTGCACTCTTCAAAGCCGACAGCGAACTGAGGAAATGCCCGTAAGCTGTATAATGGGATAGATAGATAGGGTTTTTCAACTTTGCTGCATATCTCAGGCATTTTTTGGAATTTTGACACTAAATTTTCAACATGGGGTTTTGGGACCCCTCCTCATGAATTCTGTCACTGTCATGGAGTTAATCGGGCCCGAAGGGTGATTTCACGGTCACTGCGCGAAATCACCTTTCAGGACCGAGTAATAAACGACAGTGCCAGTGTTCATAAGGTGGGCTCTCAAAAGCCTATGTTGCAAATTTGGTGAAAAATTCCTAAAATGACTGTTTTGATTAAGGCGCTATGCAGTTCCTACCGACGCCGTAAGTTTGCAAATTTTTTAATATTTGCACTTGGATTTTCAACATTGCCATTTTACCACACCTCCTTATGAGCAGTACAGCTGTCATTTTTCACATCTCGCCCAAAATGTGTTTCCAAGCATGTAGCGCACAATGGTGCAGTCGGTGTGCAAAATCAATGAATGGGACACATTAAGAAAATCACAGTGACACTGTTCATGAGCAGAGGTCTTAAAATGGCTATGTTGAAAATTTTGTGAAAAAATTCCTAAAAATGACTGTTTTACGAGCGTGCATTGCGCAGTTCCTACGCACGCTCGTAAGTTTGTGAATTTTTAATATTATCACTCCAGATTTTCAACATCGCCAGTTTACCACACCTCCTTATGAGCAGTACAGCTGTCATTTTTCACATGTCACCCAAAATGTGTTTCCATGCATGTAGCACACAATGGCGCAGTCGGTGTGCGCAATCAATTTCTGGGAGAGATTAAGAAAATCACAGTGACACTGTTCATGAGCAGAGGTCTTAAAATGGCTATGTTGAAAATTTGGTGAAAAAATTCCCCAAAATGGCTGTTTTAGGAGTGCACGTTGCGCAGTTCCTACGCACACTCGCAAGTTCGTGAATTTTCAATATTTTCACTCCAGATTTTCAACATTGCCATTTTACCACACCTCCTTATGAGCAGTACAGCTGTCATTTTTCACATCTCGCCCAAAATGTGTTTCCACACGTGTAGCGCACAATGGCACAGTCGGTGTGCAAAATCAATGTTTGGGACAGATTAAGAAAATCACAGTCACACTGTTCATGAGCAGAAGTGTTAAAATGGCTATGCTAAAATTTTGGTGAAAAATTCTCAAAAATTACTGTTTTACGAGCATTTGTTGCACTGATCCTACGCCTTGCGGCTCGTGAGTGCATGGAATTTTCAATATTTGCCTCCAGATTTTCAACATTGCCAGTTTACCACACCTCTTTATGAGCAGTACAGCTGTCATTTTTCACATCTCGCCCAAAACATGTTTCCGCCCATGTAGCACACAATGGCGCAGTCGGTGTGTGTGAAATCAATATATGGGACACATTAAGAAAATCACAGTGACACTGTTCATGAGCAGAGGTCTTAAATGGCTATTTTGAAAATTTGGTGAAAAAATTCCTAAAAATTACTGTTTTACGACTGTTCGTTACCTGCAGTTCCTACGCACACTCGTAAGTTTGCAAATTTTTAATTTTTGCACTCCAGATTTTCAACATTGCCATTTTACCACACCTCCTTATGAGCAGTACAGCTGCCATTTTTCACGTCGCCCAAAATGTGTTTCCGTGCATGTAGCTCACAATGGCGCATTCGGTGTGCGCAATCAATGTTTGGGACAGATTAAAAAAATCACAGTGACACTGTTCATGAGCAGAGGTCTTAAAATGGCTAAGTTGAAAATTTGGAGAAAAAATTCCCTTCAGATGTTCTGCAATGTTACTAATGAAGACATTGAACAGGACTGGCCCCAGGACCAATCCCTGCAGCACCCAACTGGTCACTCCCTCTCCCTAGACTGCACCACATTTACCACCACTCTCTGCCTCCTGTCTGTTAGCCAGTTTCTAACCCAATTTACCACCCTTTCCCCCATGCCCAGCCTTCCCAGCTAGTTTATCAGCCTCCTATGTGGGATGGTGTCAAAGGCTTTGCTGAAATCAAGGTAAGCGTTGTCCACTGCCCCACCCTGATTCACTTCCTTTGTCACCCAGTCAAACAAATCAACCAGATTTGTCTGACATGATGTCCCCACTGTGAATCCGTGTTGTCTATGGTCCTGGGCTCTGATGGCTTCTAGATGCCCCACTATCCTTTCTTTAAGCAATGTCTCCATGATCTTCCCCACTACTGAGATGAGCCTGAACGGCCTATTGTTCCCCGCCTCCTCCCTGCTGCCGGACTTCTGTAGAGGGACCACATGTGCCCTCAAGTTCACTCGTGTTGAATGACTCAGTGGACATGGCTGCCAGAGGTACTGCTATCTCCCTTCGCAGTTCTCTTAATATCCTTGGGCGTATGCCATCTGGTTTCATTGCTTTGTCCACCTTCAATTTAGTGAGCTCCTGCATGACTCTTTTGCCTTTGAATGGACTACTGTCCACCTCTTCACCCCCTTGGCAACTGCTGTACTGTTGTGGCCCTTGCCCCTTCCACTCTTCTGTGAATACTGAACGGAAAGACACAGTGGATGTCTTGGGAGGAAGGCATGGAACTATCACTTTCAAATACCTAAACAACACATACAAGCAAGCAACATTCGGTATTGACAAATGCTTGTTTTTTACTGGGAGCACTAGTCTAAACATAGAACACAGAATTTGCCAGCAGATAAGGGCTGCTTAGCCCACCTAGTCTGACCATTTTTCCCCTGCCTGTAGTATCAACATTGATCCTACTTGATATCCAACCCATTCACCCCCTTCCGTTTCCCTAAGATTCCCTTATGCCTATCCCATACATTCTTGAACCCCACCACTCATTTCACCCCCACCACCTCTGCTGAAAGACTGTTCAAGGAATCCACTACCCTTTCAGAGAAGTACCTCCTCACATCACATCCCTCCTGAATCTACCCATCTCCAGCTTCTTATTGTGTCCCCTTTTCCTTGAGTACCTTTTCTTCTGAGAAATACGTCTGTCTTGTACCTTGTTTACCCCTGTGTGGCATTTAAAGGTCTCTATCATATCCCCCTCTCTCCTCTCTTCCAGCGTGTACATATTTAGGTCCTTTAATCTCTCCACCTAGGGCTTCTGATGCTGACCCTGCACCATTTTAGTTGCCCTCCTTTGGACCACTTCCATCCTGTCTATGTCCTTTCTGAGATGAGGTCTCCAGAACTGGACACAGTACTCTAGATGGGGTCTTACCAGTCTACACAGAGGCAATACCACCTCCTTCTTTCTGCTGGTGATACCCCTCCCAATACATCCCAACATCCCACTCACTCTCCCAACTGCCTTGTCACACTGCATGGCTGCCTTTAGATCATCCAATATTATCACTCCCAGATCACTTTCCTGCTTGGTGGGTGGTCATCAGTACCATCCCTGCCCAATTTTGTACTCCACTCCTGGGTTTCTGTGCCCCAGATTCACTATTTTGCACTTTTTTACATTGAAACCCAGCTGCCATACCTTTGACCACTCCTTGAGTTTTCTTAGGTCACTGCACATCCTTTCCACCCCTCACTGGAGAGTCCATCCTATTGCAGAGTTTGGTGTCATCTGTAAAGAAGCAGATCCTCCCATCCAGCTCCTCTGTAGTGTCACTTATAAAGACATTAAAGAGGACCCGTCCCAGCACTGATCCCTGAGACACCCCACTGGTCACCCCCCCTTCCTCTGAGTGAACTCCATTTACCACCACTCTCTTCTGCCTATCCCTTAACCAATTTCTTACCCAGTTTACCACTTTTGGGCCCACTCCTAAGCTACCAAGCTTTCTTACTAGTCTCCTATATGGAACAGTGTCAAATGCCTTACTGGAATCTAGGTAGGCTACATCCACCACTGCTCCCTTATTTAGTTCTTTGGTCACCCAGTCAAAGAACGGCTCTACCATGCTGGTTCGACATTCTTTATGTCAACCGGTATTTCACTGACAGGAATCATGTCAACCACAAGTTACAGTCTACATGATTCCTGTGTGTCTCCCGGTCCTGTATTTTTCAACGAGGGCTTTGCCCACCAAACCCCCAATGCGGAGGGCTCTGCCCCCTGTTCCCCCATCTTTTAGATTCTCAACTCCAGTTGGAGTTGATTCAGGGAGGGGGTGCAGGACCGGGAGACAGCATGCCCCTGTCTCTGGCACACCAACACAGTGACCTGTCGGCAAAGTGTTGATTTTGCCGACAGATGTGTATTTCGCTGTGTTGGTGTCACCGTAAGGGGGGGGCATACCATCAAAGAACTCTATGAGATTCATTTGACATGACCACTCCTGTGAATATATGCTGTCTCAGATCTTGTAACCCACTGGATTCAAGATACTCCACAATCCTTTCTTTCAGCAGTGATTCCATTAACTTTCCCACCACCAAAGTCAGGTTGATTGGCTTATCGTTGCTAGCCTCTTCCCTGATATGACTTTTGGGAAGTGGGGCTACACCTGCCTTGCTCCAATCCTCTGGCATCGCTCCTGTTTCCAATGAGCTGTTAAATAGGGCTGTCAGAGGTGTAGCCAGGACCTCCCTGAGCCTCCACAGTACCCTTGGGTGGACCCCATCTGGCCTCACTGCTTTGTCCTCTTTCAGATTTGCGAGTCCCTTCAGGACTGTCTCCTCTGAAAATGAGCTAGTGTCCACATCCCTCCCTCCAATACTCCTGTTACATTTTTGTGGCCCCTCCCTGTCTCTTTCCTCTGAGAACACTGAACAAAAGTATTTGTTCGGGATGTCTGCCTTTTCCTGTTTCCCCTCTGCACAGTCCCCCCTTTCTTTCTCAACCTTACAATCCCACCCGTGGTCTTCCTTTTTTCACTTGCATTACCTAAAAAATGTCTTGTCTCCTTATGTTACTGCCTTAGCTATTCTTTCTTCAGTTTTCACCTTTGTGCTCCTTACTGCTCTCCCTGCCTCCCTCTGTTTCCCCTGATACACATCCCTATCCTCCATCTGCATCTCCTTGCACCTGCTGAATGCTACCCTCTTAGCTTTTGCCTTTTCTGCCACTTCTTTCATGAACCATAGCAGTCTCTTTTTCCTGTTCCTTTTACTCCCTTGCTTGATGCCGAGGTTTGTTGCCTTCACTATGTCCCTTTTTAGCCTCTCCCAGTGGTCTTCCACCCATTCAGTTCATACCCCATGACAGGTCATCCCTGAGGTATTCACCCATCTTTTTAAAATCTGCCCTCCTGAAGTCCAGGACCCTCACCCTTGTACGTTTTGATTCTGCAGATGTCCTTATATTGAGCAACATCGTATGGTGATCACTGGACCCCAAGTGGCCTCCCATCTCGACATCTGCAATACTGTCCCTGTTAGTGAGTACCAGCTCCAGTTTTACCCTATCATGAATGATTCCATGGACATAATTAACAGGACTGAGGGCTAACAGTGGAATGAAAATTGCTGTTGGGTTACCACTGATATTAGCTCACTGTATATGAGTATTGTTCATGAACATGGCATTAGAGCATGCAAAGATTTAATGGCAGCTGACCAAACCCTTAGGAATGCCCCACAAAAGTTTAGTATAGACTTGTTAAGATTTGTGCTTACCCACAACTATTTCCTGTTTGATCAGAAAGGGTATCTACAACTTAGAGTTACAGATACGGGACCGGCGATAGCCCCCTCATATGCAAATGTTTTTATGGCATGGTGGGAGGACCAGGTAGTGTTTACAGACTTCAATCCCACTTCAGACACATACGCACAAGGCATCATTTTATTGATGACACCTTGTGTGTCTGAAGGAGAGAAGTCAGTGGATAAGTTTGTGTAATGACTAAACAGAAACTCTGTAAATATCATCTGTATGTATATTAAACATAGAACAGAGACTGAATTTCTAGATATCAAATTCAAGGTGGAGGAGAACCACATGTCATATGTGAGCCTTATAGGAAACTGATGGCTGACAAAAGCCTTCTTAGATCTGAAAGTGCCCACCCACAGAACTTGGTTGACAGCATCCTTTACGGGCAGTTTCTGCAAATTAAAAGGAACTGTTCATTAGTAGATACATACAACAGAGAAGCCTAGATGCTGTTGACAAGGTTCAGGGGAAGGGGGTACTCAGCCAACGTAATCAGAAAAGCTGTGCAAAAAGTAAATAAAAAAAAATCTAGGCAAACTGTGTTAAGCCCAAAAAAAGGAGAGGGAATTATTGACCAAAGTTGAATTTTGTTCTATGTTATAGTTTGGGAGCAAGTGGGGTTGCTACAATCGTGAGGAACAGATGGCAAATCTTGGCAGGAGATCAAGAAACTGGGGCAGTAGTGGGTACTGCACCCCGGATTTCATATAGAAGAGGGAGAAAGGCCATCTGACTAGCAGCCATTTTGTAAATCTGAATTGCAGGAGAGAAACTGATAGCACAGGATTTTATGTGTGCCACAATTGCAACATATGAAGATATGGAGTCACTGGTCTGAAATTCAAGTACCCGATCACTGGAGAGGACTTTGATACCAGATTTAATATGAATTGTCATATGAATCATTGTGGTCTATGTGAGTGATGCACCTGTGACAAGTTGTATGTGGGAAGGACCATTACAAGTACGAAAGATAGAATTCAGGAGCATGTTTGATCCATTGTTCAGGATAACCCAGAAAGTGCACTGAGGGGGCCATTTTAGGACTTGCCATGGATATACCACCTCTGCCTTTTCATTTAGACTTTTAGACAATGTACCAAGTCATAAAAGAGGAGGAGACAGGCTAGAAATGTTTCTGAGGGGAGAAACTAAATGGATTTTTCATTTAAAGGCAATGTATCCTGTGAGACTAAATACAGAAATGGATTTTAAACCATTTTATAATGATTATTTACTAGTAACCTCAGTGACTGAATCTTAGCTGCAATAATTATAAATTGTATGGTAAGGTTATACTAAGGATGCAATACACTGTCAGGGTGGGGCATTGTTCATAATGCACATAAATGATATTTTAATGGGGATATTGTGGGTATAGATAAATTAATGGACTGTATGGGGTACACTTTTAAGAATATCTGACAATCTTAGGACAATTAGTCTGTGATTAATGGCACATTTGGTGTGTCTCAATGTATGTATAAAATGTTTAAACATGAGAGCTATTACCCTACATGCTAGCACCTCCCGAATGATCTGTGAATAGAATTAATATAATAAATCAATAAATTAAATGGTCTCCTGAGATATGCAGCAAGATTATGGGTGACATCACCATGCCCTGATATTTGAAATTATAATATTAAAGTGTTTTGTAAATAATATTTTTAGATAATACAGTTCTACACATGGTTACTATCTGCATTAGGTAATTAAGTCTAATTGTCACATAATCACTTACACACACACACCCTTTTTTTCTCGTCTTGTCTCAACGTATGGATAAAATGTTAAAACATGAGAGCCATTAACTTATATGCTAGCACCTACAGAATGATCAGTGAATAGAATTAATATAACAAATAAATAATTAAATGGTCTTCTGGGGTGTGCAGTAAGGTTCTGGGTGATGTTACAGGGTGACATCACTGTGCAAAGTTAGGAAAATCCTGGACATTTTATTCACTGGGCTATGGCAAATTTATTTGGGCCAATAATAACTTGACATTTTAATACGAAAGGTGTGTTGTAAATAATATTTTTTAGATAATACAGCTTTACATGTGGGTATTTATATCAAGTAATCAAATCTAATCAAATCTAATGCACTTTGTCACATAATCACTTTTGCCCCCCACTATTTCCTGTATTGACAGTGTTTCCTTTGTTGTCTTTCTCATTGATCTGGAGCTAATGAATTAATATTGTAATTTTACTTATCTGAGGAAATGATAAGAAATGCTCAATAGAAGAAATCTTAATAGCTGTAATAGGGCTGTGCTACAATAATATTGAGATGTGCTTTTAAGAATAAAATCATTTTTAATTTTCACAAGGGTGTTTGGTCAAATTTGTAAACACGTTTGTTTTTAAATATAAGTACTGTTTCTTTCATAATGTCCAGATTTGTATTATGGCTAGCATGTGATTTTCAAGAATGCATCTAGTAATGAATATTCATTAAACCATGTATAAAATGGTGTTGTGAGTACCCAACACTGTCCCTTAATGAAGCCTTTTCAGTGCTACATAAGGGGGTTGGGTGTCCGTATGACAGCACGGCAATAAAAGTTTGCACATTACTTTGGCCCTGAGTATTCCATGGTGTTGTGTGCACCCTTTTATTGTTTTTCAGAGTTTTCTAGTGATAAGGGAAACACCTTTGTCAGCAGAGGTGTGTGCATATTTTTCTGTTCATACCACTTAGTAGGGGACTACGCAGACTTCTGGGAGAGGAGATTCTTCAAAGATGATAGCCTTCATCTGGCAAGAGAGGGGACCGGTGCGCTGGGGCAGAAATTTAATGTCTACATCAGACCACTAAACTGACTGCAGGGGACACTGAGGCTAGGGGGAACCATAGTAAAGGGAGTGAGGGAAGAGAACCTAGCTAGTGCTCCCCCATAATAGCGACTGGTAGCTGTAAGGTGGGTAAAAATATGGTTAAGGTTCAAAAAGGAGTAAAGGAATAGGCAAAGGTGGAAGACTTTCAGGATCTGCAAACAACAGGAAAAATAAGTAAGGATAATTGGAAGGAATGCAGGTCTAGGATTAAAAAACAGCAAAAGAGGATTCGGAGCTAGTTGGAATGGGGTCTGCTTTAATGCCTAGAGTCTGGGTCATAAAATCAGTGAGCTCCAGGAATTTGTGGCAGACACTGAGGTGGACACAGAGAATAATGACTGGGACTTGTCAGTCCCAGATTACACAAAGTTTAGACAGGATAGAGTTAAAGGCAAATAGACTTATATGTCAGGGAGGGCATAGACGCTGTGCAGGATGGGCATGTCAAGGGAAGCAAAGGTGAAAAAGAGTCACTGTGAGTTCACCTCATGGTGCCCTCAAGCAAGAAAATATGGGTGGGGGAGATCTATAGACCATCAGGACAAGGGGGTGAGAAATATAGAGAGGTCGGAAAGTGCTGGAAAGGGGAGTGAAGAAGGAGGAAGTGGTGGTGATGGTGGGTGATCTGAAACTGCCAGATATCAACTGGAACATTCCAGTAGCCAAGCGCACCAGAAGTCAGGTTCTTCTGGATACATTGCAGGACTGCCTGTTGGTGCAGCTACTTAAGGAGCCATCTAGACAGGTGGCCATTCTCAATTTGGTGCTCACCAACTTGGAGATGGTGAATGGAGGGAGGGTAGAGGAGCCACTGGGATCTAGCGACCATGACTCCATTTGGTTCAACCTGGCCCTTGGGACCAGAATGTCCCTATCAAAAACTGAAGTCCTACATTTCAGAAGAGCAGATTTCAACCAGATGATGGGGCTTGTCCAAGACAAATTGACCAGGGTGGACAGCATTGGAAGTAGAGAGGAAAGATGGGGGGGGGGCAATCAAGGGGAAATTTCTCAAGGCAACAAACTCATGCGTGACAATTGTTACAAAACTAAGCAGGTACAAGAGACCAATATGGTTCTCAGAAAGGGGAAAAGAAGCAGTGAGGACCAAGAAAAGGGCTTTCACCAGGTACAAGGAAAAGCAGGGGGAGGAGGAATGGTGAGAGTACCAAATAAAAACTAGGGAGGCAAATAGGATGGTCAGGGAGACAAAGGCAGACACAGAGTTGCATGTTGCAGAGGGGGGCCAAGGGTAGGCAAAAACAGTACTTCAGATATATTAAGGAAAAAAGGAAGCAAGGAGGGGTACTGTTAGGCTACGGGGGGTGGGGGTTACCAGAGGAAGATGAACAAAAAGCAGGTGTCCTAACAATTACTTTTGTTCTGTCTTCACAAGGGAAGACAGTGGGCCCCTGTCTGAAGGTGGCATTAAGGCAGCTGTCAGGAGCATTCCTGAAGTAAGGCAGCTAGTATTTACCAAAGAAAGGGTCCAGAACGGGACTGAAGCCCTAATGGTAGATAAAGCCTCAGGGCCAGATGGCATGCACCCAAGGGTGCTCAAGGAAGTGGCTTTGGAAATGGCTGAACCCCTAGTAGGGGTATTCAGTAGCTCAGTTCATGCAGAGGTAGTTCCAAAAGACTGGAGGGTAGTGGATGCAGTCCCACTACACAAGGTGGGGAAGTACAGTCCTGTCAGCCTCACCTCTGTAGTGAGAAACTGATGGAATCACTGATCAAAGAGGACCTTGTAGACTGCCTAAAGAGCAGTGGCCTACAGGACAGTAAACAGCATGGGTGTGTGGCAGAGAGGTCTTGTCAGACTAACCTGATAGTTTTCTTTTACTGGGTAGCAAAGGTAGTATATAATGGCCACACTGTGGATTTACTCTATTTAAATTTCAACAAGGCATTTGACTTAGTGCCACACAGAAGATTGCTGAAGAAGCTGGAGGACCTGGGCATGGCTAGGGACATAGTTAGAAGAGTAGGAAACTGGTTGAAGGAGAGACAGCAAAGGGTGGTGGTAAATAGGATCCAATCAGAAGAGACTGAGGTCACGAAAGGGGTGCTGCAAGGATTTGTCCTAGGTCCTGTCCTCTTCAATATGTTCATCAATGACATTGGAGAGGGCATTCAGGCAAGCTGTGTCTCTTCACAGATGACACAAAGCTCTGCGATACGGTAGATAGTGACAAAGGGATCAGGGAGAAGCAGAAAGATCTACAAAGGTTAAAATGGGAGTCTAAGGTTTAGAAGTTGAAATTCAACACAAACAAATGCTAGGTTATGCACCTAGGGGGAACAATCAAGACAGAGTAGTGGATGGGAGGGGTTAAACTGAGTACTACAGCAGAGAAAAGGGGCCTGGGAGTCATCATAACTGACTCCCTCAAACAATCAAGTCAATGTAACAAGGCCTGTAGTAAGTCTAATAGGATGCTGGGTGTATTGGAAGGGGTATTGACAGAAGGAAAAAAATGTTGCTACTGTATTACCTCTGTATACGTCACTGGTGAGGCTGCAACTGGAATACTGTCCTCAGTTCTTGGGTCCTTACATAAGGAAGGACAGGGACAGGTTGGAGACAATACAATGCAGGGTGACCAAGATGATTCAAGGACAACAGGGCAGATCGTATGAAGATTTTCTCAAGGCACTGAAGATGCACTCACTGGAGACCAGGCAAGAAAGCAGGGATGTGACAGAAATCTTCAGTTTTCCAAAGGGGATAAACAAGGAGAACTGCAGGGAACTCTTTAGCAAGAGTACGGAGAGAAGACCCAAGGTCAAGAGTGGACACTTGTGGGGGGGTGGGGTGTAAGAAGGATGAGAAAAAGTTATATTTTATGGAAAGGGTTGTGGAGCCGTGGAACAGTCTGCCACCATAGGTAGTGGGTGCTAAGACTGCATGTGGTTTCAAGCATGGCTGGGACAGAGTGAAGGGTTTGGTGGTTGCTCAGGTCAGCAGCAGTAGGAAGGGTAGCAGGGGGATGGACCGGGAGGGATAAAACCCCATATGGGCAATAGGTCCTGGGGCAGATAGAGAACTCTGGGCAGACTAGATGGACCTTTGGTCTTTTTCTCCCATCATTGTCTATGGTTTTATGTTACTAAGTGTTGGTAGACTTTTTCTCCTTAACGTTACACTTTCCTGCTTTTGAGGCTTTATGTTTTAGCCCTAATGGATGCTTAAACATAAAAAAAGAAAATAATATGGACAGAAAAAGACAGCTCTTTCAGTCTGTTCTGAGTCCCTACAATGTACAGCTTCCTAGTAACTCCCTTACAGGTGTCCCCTTGTGTGCTGAACCCAGCTATAGCCCTAGAACTGATCACATTGCTTGGTAGACTATTCCACATATCTGTTACCTGCTCTGTGAAAAAAAAATACTTCCTAATGTCCTTTTTACATTCCCCTTACTGCTTGAGATTGTATCTACAAGTGGATGAACTGTTGGTGATCAACTCTGTGGACTCACCCTGTTGTACCCCTGTGTGTATTTAAATGTTTCTATTATATCCCTCTTCTCCCTTCAGTCCTCCAGAGAGTACCTATTGAGATGCTTCAATTTTTCCTCATTGGACCTATCCTGCTGCCCCTAGATCATTTTCATTGCCCTTCTCTGTATGGTTTGGGGATTAGGGAGATGCAGAGGGACCTACAAAAGCTAGAAAGGTGGTCCATGATTTCGTAGTTGAAATTCAATGCCAAAAAGTGAAAGGTGATGCACATAGGGAACAAGAACCCCGGGACACAGTAGTGGGTAGGAAGGGTTAAGCTGGGCACTTGAGGAAACAGAGCTAGGAGTCATTATAAGTGAGTCCCTTAAACAACCTAGACAATGCAACAAGGCCTACAGTAAGCAAACAGGATGCTAGGGTGCATCGGGAGGGATATTGACAGCAAAATAAAAGAGGTATTGCTAACTCTCTATAGATCACAGGTGAGACCACACCAGGAGTACTGTGTCCAATTCTGGAATCCTTACCTGAGGAAAGATAAGGACAGGCCAGAGATGGTCCAACACAGGGTAACCAGAATTATTCACAACCAACAGGGTAGATCTTATGAGGATTGGCTTAGGACACTGAACATGTACTTGATCAAGGCCAGATGAAAGAGAAGTGATATGAGAAAGACCTTCAAATTCCTGAAGGGAATGAACAATGTGAACTGCAAGGAACTATTCAACAGGAGTACTGAATCAAGACTATGAGGACATGAGTGGAAGTTGGCGGGGTGGAAATTCAGGAGGGATGTAAGAAACATTTATTTTGCAGAGAAAGTAGTTAAGCTGTGAAACAGTCTGCCAGCTGATGTGGTGGGTGGAAACTGGTGGGGGAAGGTTTAAGAGGGATGTGAGGAAGTTCTATTTTACGGAAGGGTTGGTGGATCCGTGGAACAGTCTGTCAGCAGAGGTGGTAGGTGCCAAAACTATTAAAGGTTTCAAGTGTGAGTGGGAAAGAGTGAAGGGTTTAGCAGTTACTCAGAGTGGTAGAAGTAAAACGGGAAGCATGGGGGTGGATAGTGTGGGCTAAAACCCTGTATAGAAAAAGGACTCAGGGAATGATAGGGTGTTACGGGCAGACTGGAGGGATCCTTGGTCTTTTTCTGCCATCATTGACTATGTTTCTATGGTTTCCAATCTATCTCTGCCCTTCCTCAGATGGGGCTCCTGAACTGCACACAGTACTATAGGTGTGGTAGAACCAGTGACCAGTGGCAATATTACTTCCCTTCTGCAATTGGTGAAGCCCCTCCTTATGCATCCTAGCATCCTGTTTACTTTCCCATTTGCTTCAATGCATTGGGAAGAGGTATGTAAACTATAGCTAATTATCACCGAAAGTCTCTCTTATCCTTTGAGTTTTCCTCCCTTACCCCAATAATACAAGAATCTGTATAGGGATTTCTGCTACCAATGTGCATTACTTTACATTTCTTGGCACTGAATTTCAATTGACAAATACTAGACCACTTCTCCAGTGCCTCATGTAAGCCACCCTATCTTAGGGCTTACCTGTTAGGGCTATGGCCCCTTTGCCTCCGCAGTTTTACTTCTGCCTCCAGCCCCCTGGACTGTGGAATCAGGACCAGAGGGCTTGTTTGGGAGCCCCTGGTGGGATATGAGCCAGGGCTCCTGCCCAATCTTCGTGGCAGCAGCCGCACAATGTATGTGTTCCTCAGCCCCATAACAAAAGAAGGGCCAAGGTCCAGTGGTGCTGTTTTTGCCTCTGGGTGCCTAGAGACTCCTGCTCAGTCTGAGAGTAGCACTGGGTGGACCGGGAATGCAAACAAACATGGCCACGCTTGTAGTCACTGTGCATGCGTGGCCCAGCCTTAAAGGAGCAGCGGCTCCCAAAACAGTTTGGCCAAGCACCTGCATTTCAAAGACCTTTCCTGGCTCCAGGGCAGGCAGTGGAGCTGGGATATAATTATTGAGTGCCTCCGGGTGCATTATTGGAGTTTTCCTTTCCCCAAATAGACACTGGAACCGGGAACTGTATGAGCAAGGTGTGCATGCACACCCGCAGCCTTTAAAGGTGTAAAACGGGCACCTTTTGTTTCTGGAGCCCCAACAGCTAAACGGGGCTCCCTGCAAACAAACTAATGGTTTCCCTAGCCTCATCAAGGTAAGCAGGGTCAGGGCATATAGTTATTAGCAACTGAATGGGCTCAATATAAATGTTATAGGCTGCCAAAGACATCAGCACTAATGTAAACAAACATGGCGGCCCCCTGTAGTTCTCCCCACCACCAATGGTTCTGGGAGGGGTTAGAGGGCACCCTCCAGCTGCCCAGGACAATTTGAACCAATTAGGTGGGGAATTTGGGGCTGCTATGTAATGGGCTGTACTCTGGTTTCTGGGAGGAGTTCAGTCAAGAACAGAAGGTGGGGACTGCTTTAGGAGGGCTGCATGAGCCAGTAGGCTAGCCTTGGTGAAGACAAGCCCCTCCGAGCCCAGAAAAAAGCTTTAGGCAGAGGGCATACTAGCCCTTTTTTCCCCAGGAGGGAAGTAATTGGACTGCTAATCTGTTCCAGTTAGGATTTATCTGACCTGTTATTCTACAGTTTTCTAGCCTGTAAACTACTGGAACTGTTTCCCTAGCCGGGAAGTTGCTGGGACTGTTGAACTGTTTTTTTTCCCAGCTGGGAAGCCATTTAACCTGGTTGGGGTATTGAGACTGAAAAAGAAGCCAAACTGTGTTTAAGATCCAGTGGACTCTGTGTATCCAGCTGGGCATCCAGGGTGACTATAAGCCTGTCGGGTTCCCTGGAAGATGACAAAAGGCCCGGGAGGTGAAGACAACGAAAGGCCCTGGGGTGAAGGTGACGAAAGGCCCATCACGGGTAAATAGTCCAGCACTTCCTTAAGCATTCCAGTCAGCATTTTAGGCTCCTGGAGAGAATGCCTGCTGTATCCAGAATGGTACCACCCATCTTTGTTCTTCCTCAGCACCCCTAGACCTTCTGAAACTGTGAGTATTTCTGGGCTGCGGCCCTGAGGATTTTCTTCTGCAATTTAGCTAGTTTTATTTTTTTGTCATAGAAGAATTTTATTAATTTTGTTATACGACCAGACAACATATAGCATATTGAGACCACAATAGTCACAAGTACAAGGAATACAGCCAGTGATCACCAACACACAACTAGTATATTCTAACACTAGAAGTGCAGCCAAACAACAGTGCCAGACAGTAAATATTAATAGAATACTGAGGGAAAAACCACCAAAGAGGAAGTAAGAACAGCATTAATAATAAGAGAGGTGCCAAAGGTTCAGACAGGAGGGTTACTGTAGGTGGGGGAGTCTTACAGAGAGGTGAGTGTAGATAGGCATCCCATTTCATTGCATATCTGTCCAGCCAGCCTAGATGGACATAGGAGAGGCATTCAAGAGAAGCTAGGTGAGTTAAAACAGCATGCCAGGTTTTCTGAGGGGGCAGTACCAGCTGATGCCAATGCATCAGAAGGAGGCGCTTAGCCTCTATAAGGGCTAGCATCATCCACTCCTGAAGGGGGGTTGGGAGAGCGCCGAGTGAGGTCGTGTCCCCAAGCAAGAGTTTTGGGTCTGCCAAGGATACCACAGAGCCCACCACATGGGAACAGTCCAGGGTCACAAAGGACCAGAAGGGCAGTAAAAGGGGGCAAATCCATATAACATGTAGTAAGTGCGCTTCTGGTTGTTGGCAAAGCCAGCAATTAGAGTGACCCAGCAAATCTCGAACACACAGGGCCGCTGGGGTACGATACCAATGTAGGAGGATTTTAAGCTGGTTAAAGCAGCTTTTCATATCCTTATAGTGCCTGTGCACATCATGCAGGTACTGAGACCAAGCATCCTCCGAAATGTCACATTTAAGGACCCCCACCCATTTGAGCCTACTACTGGTCGATGGGTCTGGCTGAGCATCTCTCCAGGTCCAAAAGAAATGGTCAGTGAGGCCACGCAGGCTTGGGGACTTATGAATTGTTGCCAGCCGCCTCCATTTGCTGTCAGACTCAGAACGAGCAGAGAGCCCCTGCAAATCACTACGCAGCTGGAGATATCTCCAAAAATCCACAGAGGGGAGCTGAAATTTGGCTTGCAGCTGTACATAAGAGAGCAAGACATCGTAGTCTGCAACACTTATATCTTGAACCCTAAGGATGCCCTTCGCCTCCCACGTTGGCCAACTTAGGGGCAGTCCACCAACCATAAGAAGCTGGTTACACCACAGAGGAACATAATGAAAGGAGAAGCCCAGGCTGCACAGGGGGTGCTTGAAAGGGACATGAGTGATCTCCATGCCTTACGAGTCTCCAACATGGGGGGGGTGGGAAGAATGTGGAGAGCTTTGGCCTCCGGATTGAGCAACACTGCCAGAGGGTCACCACTGATCAATCCAGCTTCCATCCGCACCCAGGGTATCTCATGATGTGCCCCTGGCACAAACCAGTGAGATGCAGAGGCAGCCATGCAAGCTAGATGGATAACCCTTAAACCAAGGGACCCCCAGACCACCACAGGACCAGTGTGCTCGCATCTTATGTTTGCTCCACCGTGGGAGCTTGCCATCCCAAAGGTAGCTGGACATGAGACTCTCCAAAGATGTAAATAGTTTAGGAGAGAGGGATATTGACAGTTTGTTAAGGAGATACATGACCTTAGGTAGGAGCAACACACGCACAGCCGCCACTCTACCGGGCAGGGGCAGCTAGAGTCTGCACCATCTTTCCACGTCTGAGGATAGTTAAGCCAACAAGGGAGAAAAGTTGGAGGACTCTAGCTCTGACCACCTTTTGGGGATGTAGATGCCTAGATATGTGTAACCCCCTGCAAATGGGGGTTCCCAAAAGTCTTCCAGGAGCTTGCCTGAATGCTCCAAGTCTGGGCGGTGTTCGTCGTTTAAGCTGTTTAAATGTGGTTCCAAGTGAATGCTATTTGAGCCTCCACGTACTGTCTCTTTAAGAGCTGTCTGCTTGCAGACTTAATTAGTTTGTATGGGGGGACTGTGTATTTAATGCTCGAATCCCGCCCGAGCTGCTGTCAATTCACTCCGTTTCTGCCATCGCTACATGTGCAGAGGGAGCCTTGTTGACAGATATAACTATTTAGCCAGAAATCATTTGGAGTGACTGAGAAAATGTAGTTTGTCTAACCTGTCTTCACTTCAGCACGAACTGTTTCAGTGTAGCTCTTTCATTTTGGTCCTGAACTGCTGAAATGGACCAATCAATGGGGAGGGATTCCTTAAAATGGAGCCTGTGGATGAATCGGAACTTGGACTCTCAATTTTGAGCCAGCCACAAGGGGATTGTATTAGCAGTGACTCTGGGAAATGTAGTTTTGACCTTGGTGCCTTTTTTCACCAACAGAGGGAGTCTCTTTGTGAGTGACAGCTGAACCAGCCAACAGAATGGTGTGGAGCTAAAGGAAATGCCCTGCTGTATGACTGGAAAGATCAGATCAGTTGTGACAGTGAAAAGAGAAGGACATCTGTGCTTCTGCGGTTCATAGTTTCGCGTGGGAAGCACGTGTGAGGCCCTGAGTTTTGGTCTGCAGCCTTTGTGAGTGCCATTTTGGACTGAATCCGAGTTGTGAGGAGAAAGAAGCAACAGAAGTGTGGAAACCAGGCTCACCCTGTAGAAGACTGGAGAAATTGCTGAATCGCGCTCAGTCTGTCAGGAACTGAAGCTGCTGTGTGTGCTCCCGGGTATTTTGCAGTAATTGCGATCGGGATCTAGAAGCAGCCTGCCTGGTATAGTACTTTCCTTTTACATATGAATGTGCATAGCGCTTGTGGGGAATCACTATTTCCAATCCCCTGTGCTGTGTGCTGTGTGTTGAAGCTGGAAGCAAACCCCAGCTTGTCTCGGACTAAATCCGTTTGCTATCTACTGCAGTGGGGTCCAGTCACAAGGACTTTGTCTCCATGCCCTGTTGTTCTGGCAACCCAGAAGAACATCCACCATCCGGTTCTCAGCTTGGGTATTGTGAGGACAAATCAGGGTATTCCCCTGCAGCCTGTTTTCAGTTACAAGTGTGTCAGCTAATTATTGTTGTTTCACTTCTTCATGGACTGAGCCATCCAGCTCCAGATTACAATTTGGTGCACCTGCCAGCCAACCCCGGGCAACGGACCTGGCTAGACCCCCCCCACAACCTGGGTACCCAGAGTGTGACTTTTCAGACCCTGTATGTGTGCACAGTACTGTGATTTAATTCTGCCAATTAACCTGATCTCCCCCTTCCGTGTTTTATTCCCCCTAAATAAACCAGATTTGATGTTGTTAAACTTTAAACTGTCTGAAGTGTCAGTACCTACATATCAACCATTGTATTGGTTTGTGTATGTTGATTAACCTTATTTTACAGGGGGTCCCCAGAGACAAACCTCAGAATCAGTCTCGAGGGTAAGTGGTACTTTATGATTGAACAGTGTGTACATGTGGGGTATTGGGACTGTAACTTCTGTGCATTGTGTGAGCCACTAGAGGGAATAAAAGGGGATCTCAGTGTCCCAGAGGGCTGTGACCAAGCTAGTCTAACCACTACAAACCCTGACCTCTGGGTGGAGGCACCCGCCATAGAACCTAATCCCCTCAACCTGTCAGTAGTCAAGCAGGCAGGAGTAGTAGCCCTTGGGATAGCGCCACCTGGGGGTTACATCATGGAGGCTCACCGCTGGGATTTTGTGTCTTCTAGTGGCTGAAATTACGAATTACTGCTAAAATTAAATGGATACCCCAACAGAAGTGGCTGTACACCAGTTAGTGAGGTGGTGCATTGGGCAGGAGATCGACCCCTAAAATGCTATACTTATCTTGGATATCCCGCTGGGTACCAGTATGGACACTGTAGAGGGAGTACTTTCCAAGGTCGAATGTTTACGAAACCCTGTGGTGGTGAGGCGGCTGGCTGATCTGCTCGCCCAAACTTTCATGGCTCTAATAGAGTGTAAGGACCCTATAGATAGTTCTAAAGTGCCACAGACCATTACCCCAGAAGAAGCCCTCACTGCCTGGAGAGTGACAACTAAAGACAGTAAAGACCCCGGGGAGAATGAGCCCCCCCCCACTATCTGAAACTTTTGAGGAGAAATTTGCTAAATTGTTGCTGGAGGAAGGGAAAACTGTGGAGGATTTAAAAAAACTATTATTGCCATCTGAGAACGTTCCTCCACCAACACCCTCTCCTCCTCCAGCACCCGTTATTGCCCCTCCTTCTGCGCCAGTGCAAGCCCCTATGTCTGTACCTGCCAACAGTCACGACTCTTACAGCAGGTTGAAATTTTCTCTGGCACCCTCCCCACCTCACAAAGGGAGGATGACTGGGAGACCTGGATAGACTGTGTTGCCCCTCAAGTGCTAGAATGGCAATGCTCGGAAGCAGAAAACCAAAAGAGGGTAAGTGAGAGCCTCCAAGGTTCTGTCCTGGCTACCATCCATGCCAAACTGGCCAGTAACCCTGAAGCGACTGCACAGGACTATCTTGAGGCCTTGGAAAATGTGTATGGGAGCCCAGATTCCAATGAGGACCTGTGGTGGAGAGTAAGAAATGCACAACAGTACCAAGGGGAGTTGTTGTCTGTGTATGTCTCTTGGCTGGAAAAATTGTTGCAAGAATGCCTCAGAAAGGGTAGTTTGCCAGCAACTGAATTGGACCGAACCAGGCTGGACAGGATCCTTAAGTCTGCCCCCTTCTCAGAACAGCTGTTGCTTCAGTTACGCCTGGCCAATCGACTGGAATCCCCACCCTCCTATGATGAGCTAATGGGAGAAATTCGAGGAGTTGAGAAAAGGCAATCCCGGGGGGACTTACACCAATAGCTGCTGCTACGACCCGAGTGACTGAGGGTGACCAGTCAAGTGAAGTTCAGGGGCAGAGGTTGGCAGTTAATGAGTGCTCTGAGAAGGAAAAGGGTGTGCCACCATGGGGTGAACTGCTGAGGGAGATTAGGAAAGCAACAGACAGTCTCATCATGAAGGCCGCTCCTACAAGTTCGGGCACTGACACTTGCCCAACTGCTTCTGCTATGGGGGTTGGGGTGCCTACCCAGGCACTTCATGTTGACAACAGTTCAAAACTTGATGTCTTGACTATGGAGGTGAGGGAACTGAAGAGATGCCTCCAAATGTCCAACCCACTGCCGGCTGAGATGGCACCAAGGTTTTCTATTGATAGTACCAATGCTGCAGCCCCCAATGTGATGCCTCGGTCACACCAAACTTCAGCTGACATATTTTGCCATAATTGTGGGAAGGATGGGCACATGAAGAAGGAATGCCGGTCTCGGAAAGACTTAGAGAGAGTGGTGAGCCAGCTACAAGGAGAGCTTTGGAGCACAAAACAGTGGTTAAGAGGTGCACGAAATGACCGCAGTGAAGGTCCCAAAAATGATAACTCACGTCCTTCTGTGGCTAGATCATCTACCCAGGCCCTTGCTACCGCCTCTCCAAATTGGTCCAGAATAGTGAGCCCTTCAATGGAAGCTACAGTACAAGTGAATGGTGTGTCCACCAGAGCTGTGTTGGACAGTGGCTCCCAAGTGACAATTATGTTCCAGGATTGGTATCACAAGCATTTGTCAGACTTACCCTTACAACCATTGGAAGGACTGCATGTATGGGGGTTAAGTGAGAAGGCCTACCCCTACTCCAGGTATATCCGAGTTTGACTATCTTTCCCTACCTCTGTGGCTGGAGTGGCAGAGCAAGTAGAGACCCTGGCTTTAGTGTGTCCCCCTACTGGACTGTATGATGGGGTTCCTCTACTGACTGGGACAAATGCGCATATGTTTGGATGGTTGGCGCAGTTGTGTTATGAGAAACAGGGGTCACAGACAGGTAGAGCTTTAAGAATTCCGGCTTTGATCAAGAAGGCCTATGAGGCACAGAGAGATGCTGAAAGAGTAGAACCAGAGGAACCAGTTGGAATTGTCTGGAAGAAGGAGCCTGAGTCTCTGATTCTGGCATCAAATGCCCAGTGTACCTTACAGGGGGATGTCCGTATCAGAAAGGATATCAAGAATAAAATCCTCATGCTGGATGCACCAGGCGATGGGAAATTGCCGGAAGGACTGCTGGTCAAGCCAAGTATTTTGCCTATCAGAGCCCATGCTTATGCCAGACGGGTAATGGTCCAAGTTCATAATGTGTCTGATAGAGATTTGAGTAACTAGAGGTTGCACCCTGGCTAATGTACATTGTGCAGATACTGCAGTGCTACCCAGTAACAAGTGTTCAGGGGAAAATGACAGAGTGACGCCCGACTTGTTTGATTTTGAGGAGTCCCCGTTGCCAGCCGAATGGAAGATGAGAATCAGTAGAAGGCTTGCCCAGAGAGACCAGGTGTTTTCTTTAAAGGAATGGGATGTAGGATGTGTCCAAGGAGCTGAGCACCACATCTGGATGCATGATGAAAGGCCATTTCGTGAGAGGTCTCAACGCCTGGCCCCTGCCAACATAGATGATGTGAGACGGCATCTGCAAGAGATGCTTGCTGCTGGTGTAATGCAAGAATCCAGAAGCCCATATGCTTCACCTATTGTGGTAGTGAGAAAAAAGAATGGGACAGTAAGGATGTGTGTGGATTATTGCACTTTAAACTGGCGGACTATCCCTGATCAGTATACAATGCCCCGCACTAAGGATGCTTTGGACTGCCTGAACGGTAGCAAGTGGTTCTCTCTGCTGGATCTTCGCAGTGAGTACTACCAGATCCCGATGGCCCCAGAAGACCGTGAGAAGACAGCCTTTATCTGTCCGTTTGGCTTCTATGAATTCATGATGATGCCTCAAGGGATTTCAGGTATCCCAGCCACTTTTCAACGACTGATGGAGCGTGCAGTGGGGGACATGAATCTATCAGAGTGCCTAGTGTACTTGGATGATGTTATTGTGTTTCGCAGCTCGCTGGAGGAACATGAGAGTAGATTGTTCAAGGTGTTGGACCAACTGGAAGACTTTGGCCTGAAACTGTCCATCGATAAATGTCAATTCTTCCAAACATCTGTGAAGTATGTGGGACACATAGTCTCCACCGAAGGAATAGAGACAGACCCGAGTAAAGTTGAGGCCCCGACCACATGGCCACAGCCCCACAATCTAAAAGAACTGTAAAGATTCCTGGGATTCTGCAGCTACTATCGTCGTGTCATCAAGGGCTATTCAAGAGTGATCCGTCCTTTACTTAATCTTACTCAGGGTTACCCTCCTACCCACAAAAAATACAAAAGGTCAACTTCCCCTGAGACTGACAGAGTGTATTTCCATCCTAACGAAGTTTTTGGGGCCTGATGGACACCTGATTGTGAAGCTGCTTTTCATGAGATTATGTATCAACTTACCTAAGCTCCTGTCCTGGCCTATGCAGATCCAGCAAAACCATATGTCCTACACACTGATGCTAGCTTGCAAGGTTTGGGGGCTGTGTTGTACCAGGAGCACGAGAATGGCCTGAGACCAGTGGCCTTTGCCAGCAGAAGCCTGACCCCTTCTGAAAAGAACTATCCTGTACATAACTTAAGAGTTCCTAGCTTTGAAGTGGGCCATTGTGGACCAATTCCACGAGTACTTGTATGGGGCTAAGATACTAGTAAAAACTGACAATAACCCCCTGACCTATGTGCAGACTTCAGCTAAGTTGGATGCAACTGGCCATAGGTGGCTCTCTGCATTATCTACATACGAGTGTGCTGTTGAATACAGAGGAGGCCTGAACCACATAGATGCTGATGCTCTCTCCTGGAGGCTTATTTCTCGAAATGACTGGGTTAGACTGTCAGAACCTGATATTCGAGAACTCTGCCAGAAGTTTGACCGAGAGGAGCAAGTGGTCCCAGACCCAATGAACTGTTTGGTGGACTGTTTGGGGCCCTCTGAGAATTGCATACCTGCTGCTTATTGCCACTTCTCTGCCTTAGACATTGGTGCTTTGCCTCAGTTAGACAATGACAGTCTTCAGTGGGCTCAATCCCGAGATCCTATGATCAAACCAGCTTTAGAAGCCCTCTACACAGGGAAAGATGTGTCTAAGTTACGCTCCACTGATTTGAGAACTGCATTTTTATACAAGAAAGGTCCTAAGTTGAAACTGAGCAATAGACTGTTACACAGAGAAACAGTAGACAGAGCGGGACAAATAGACAAACAACAATTAGTGCTGCCCACTGCCCTTTGAGACTCAGTACTGAGGTCCTTACACAACCACATGGGGCACCTTGGTATAGACAGAACACTTGACTTGGTGAGATCCAGATTCTATTGGCCTAAGATGGGGGCTGATGTTCAGCAACACTTATAGTCGCTGTTTACAGAGGAAAGCCCTGCCCCAGAGGGCTGCCCATCCTTGTTAACATCGCCACCAGTGCACCCATGGAGCTGGTCTGTATAGATTTTCTGAGTTTGGAGTCAGATCAAAGAAATATTAGTAATGTGCTGGTGGTCACTGACTATTTTACGAGATATGCCCAAGCTTTCCCCACCAAGGACCAGAAGGCATCCACTGCGGCAAATGTATTTGTAGAAAACTTTTTTGTTCACTATGGGGCTCCACAAAGAATCTATTCTGATCAAGGGAGAGACTTTGAGAGTTGTCTGATCAAAGAGATGCTTTCTCTGTGGAGAGTGCGAAAGTCCAGAACCACCTCTTACCACCCCCAAGGGGACCCACAGTCTGAACGTTTCAACTGTACTTTGCTAGATATGCTAGGCACCCTCCACCCACAGGACAAGCCTAGATGGAGCCAACAAATTAGCACCTTGGTACATGCCTACAACTGCACCAAAAGTGATGCCACTGGGTTCTCCCCCTACCGCCTGATGTCTGGAAGAGAAGCTCAACTGCCAGTAGATGTATGTTTTGGAGTTTCTCCTGATGGGGTTCAAGCTGACAACTATTTACAGTATGTGCAAAAGTTAAAGGCCCAGCTAAATCATGCGTACCAATTGGCTCAAACCATGGCTGTCAAAAGAAATCTGGCCAACAAAGAAAGGTATGATAAAAAGGTGAAAGCACAGGAACTCCAGGAGGGAGATCAGGTATTGCTAAGAAATCTGGGACTGCATGGCAAACATAAGATTGCTGACAGATGGCACCATCTCCCTCACATTGTAGTGGGCAAACTAGATGATCAGCCTGTGTACAAAGTAAGGCCTGAGAATAATTCAAAAGATGTTAAAACAATGCATAGAAATCATTTACTATCCATTGGACAAATCTTGATTGAGTCTGAGCCCCCAGAAAGTGCTCCCTCTGGACCAGTGACCCGAGCTGCTGCTAAGCAAAAGCAAAGAAAGTCTGCACCTACAGATGCTGAGTTAAAGTGTTCCCCTCCACAAGTCCCAGTTGAATATGACTGTCAGTCCATGTCAGAGGAAAGTGAGTGTGGCTTTGAATACTACCCTTCTTACGAACTAAGTTAATTGTTTCTGGGCAATCCCCTAGTCAATCCTGGAGATGATGCTGGGCCTTC
The DNA here is from genome assembly GCA_016271365.2 of Neoceratodus forsteri. Lineage (NCBI taxonomy): Eukaryota > Metazoa > Chordata > Ceratodontiformes > Ceratodontidae > Neoceratodus > Neoceratodus forsteri. The sequence continues at coordinate 1,651,132,031 of CM057450.1, forward strand.
TGGACTGTCTAAGCCCCCAACTTTGTCCCTGGAGCCAATGCTCCCAGAAAGTGAAGTGCAAAGCATCAAGTCAGATGATATGTAATCATTGTGTATGGTTGAACTGTTTGAGCTTTCAGAGGAGGAAACTGACGGACTGGGACAAACTGGTGATATACCAGAACAAGAAGAGTGTGTTGAGTGCCCTGATAGTTCACTGCCAGTGTCAGAAAACTCTCCATGTGAGCCAAGTGTTGTGGACTCAGAGATTGTAACTCCTGGAGCTGAAAGTGCCCCAAGTTCTAGCCTCTCTACCCCAATGGAGACTCCCCTGGCAAGTGAGGACAATGCTGAAAATGAGGCTCAGGGTGCAAAGACTGTAACAGTTCCCCCAGAAAGACTGGTTGAGCTGTAAAGCCTGTGGTGCACCTCAGTTATGATTCCCCTGGGAGGCCTGTGGACTTGCCTCTCAATGTTGTCCATAAAGGAGTGTATGTGTCCCCAAGCTCATTGCCCAAACTGAACATCAGTGCTAACTCCAAGTTACTTGTGTTACCCTCTAGGTATGGTGCCTCTGCCCCATCCAGCCCCAAGGTAGCTGATAGGGAAGGGCCCCCTCTTTTCAAGTTTCATGTACAGGAGTTAATAACCTGAGTTACGGTACAATGTGTGTATAATACTGTGTAAAAAGTGATGTACTGAAAAGTTTCAGAAATGTGTTTCTGGTAAGGTGATATGTTGACTGATGATTACATGTATAAGCCTAAAGTGATACTGATGTAAATGTATATGGTTATATTGAAACTAATGGGGGTACTTACCTGACGTGGACGCCAAGTTTTTTCAGGCCAGGAAGGGTGTAACCTCCCTGCAAATGGGGTTCCCAAAAGTCTTCCAGGAGCTTGCCTGAATGCTCCAAGTCTGGACGGAGTTCGGCATTTAAGCTGTTTAAATGTGGTTCCAAGTGAGTGCTATTTGAGCCTCCACGTACTGTCTCTTTAAGAGCTGTCTGCTTGCAGACTTAATTAGTTTGTATGGGGGGACTGTGTATTTAATGCTCGAATCCCACCCGAGCTGCTGTCAATTCATTCCATTTCTGCCGTCGCTACATGTGCAGAGGGAGCCTTGTTGACAGATATAACTATTTGCCAGAAATCATTTGGAGTGACTAAGAAAATGTAGTTTGTCTAACCTGTCTTCATTTCACCACGAACTGTTTCAGTGTAGCTCTTTCATTTTGGTCCTGAACTGCTGAAATGGACCAATCAATGGGGAAGGGTTCCTTAAAATGGAGCCTGTGGATGAATCGAAACTTGGACTCTCAATTTGAGCCAGCCACAAGGGGATTGTATGGGCAGTGACTCTGGGAAATGTAGTTTTGACCTTGGCGCCTTTTTTCACCAACAGAGGGAGTCTCATTGTGAGTGACAGCCGAACCAGCCAACAGAATGGTGTGGAGCTAAAGGAAATGCCCTGCTCTGTGACTGGAAAGATCAGATCAGTTGTGACAGTGAAGAGAGAAGGAGCTCTGTGCTTCTGCGGTGCATAGTTTCGCAAGGGAAGCGTGTGTGAGGCCCTGAGTTTTGGTCTGCAGCCTCTGTAAGTGCCATTTTGGACTGAATTCGAGTTGTGAGGAGAAAGAAGCACCAGAAGTGTGGAAACCAGGTTTACCCTGTAGAAGACTGGAGAAATTGCTGAATCGCGCTCGGTCTGCCTGGACCTGAAGCTGCTGTGTGTGCTCCCGGGTATTTTGCAGTAATTGCAATCAGGATCTAGGAGCAGCCTGCATGGTATAGTACTTTCCTTTTACATATGAACGTACGTAGTGCTTGTGGGGAATCGCTATTTCCAATCCCCTGTGCTGTGTGTTGAAGCCGGAAGCAAACCCCAGCTTGTCTCGGACTAAATCCATTTGCTATCTACTGCAGTGGGGTCCAGTCACAAGGACCTTGTCTCCATGCCCTGTTGTTCTGGCAACCCAGAAGAATATCCACCATCCGGTTCTCAGCTTGGGTATTGTGAGGACAAATCAGGGTATTCCCCTGCAGCCTGTTTTCAATTACAAGTGTGTCATCTAATTGTTGTTTCACTTCTTCATGGATTGAGCCATCCGGCTCTGGATTACAATTGGGTGTTGTGCATATATTTTCTTCTACAGGGCCCTGTCCATCTGCACCTGCTGGTCAACCCCGGGCAATGGACCTGGCTAGCCTCCCCCAACCTGGGTACCCAGAGTGTGACTTTTCAGACCCTGTATGTGTGCACAGTACTGTGATTTAATTCTGCCAATTAACCAGATCTCCCCCTCCCGCGTTTTATTCCCCCTAAATAAACCAGATTTGATGTTGTTAAACTTTAAACTGTCTGAGTGTCAGTACCTACATATCAAGCATTGTATTGGTTTGTGTATGTTGATTAACCTTATTTTACAGGGGTCCCAGAGGCGAACCTCAGAATCAGTCTCAAGGGTAAGTGGTACTTTATGATTGAACAGTGTGTACATGTGGGGTATTGGTACTGTAACTTCTGTGCATTGTGTGAGCCACTAGAAGGAATAAAAGGGTGTCTCAGTGTCCCAGAGGGCTGTGACCAAGCTAGTCTAACCACTACAAACCCTGACCTCTGGGTGGAGGCTCCCACCATAGAACCTAGGCCCCTCAACCTGTCAGTAGTCACGCAGGCAGGGGTAGTAGCCCTTGGGATAGCGCCACCTGGGGGTTACATATGTAAACCCCTTATCTGCCCAGGCTTGCTCAGTGCCACTGAGACAGTCTCTAGAGCAGGCAGAGTTCATGGGGGCCAGTATGGTCTTTTCTGAGTAGTGTTCAGACCTGAGAGGGAAGCAAAGTCTGGGAGGATAGACAGAACTGCCAGTAACAACTGATGAGGATGAGAAAGAGTAAGCAGGAGATCATCAGCATAGGCCACCACCAGATAGGAGGTGCTATTCACCTCAACACCAGAAATGGTCTTAGAGGCGATAAAAGTCCGAACTAGGGGATCTAAAGCAATCAGAAAAAAAAGAGGAGAAAGAGGTCAGCCCTGCCGGGTCCCCCTCTGCAGAGAAAAAGGGGCTGAAATGGTGATATTAGTGAGAATGCGAGCTACAGGCGAACTATATAAAGTTTGCACCCACCGACAGAAGTATGAGCCAAAACCATATCTCTGGAGTACTTCATGCAGGTAGTTCCACTCAGTCAAATCAAAAGCTTTAGTGAAATCGACAGCAAGGGCTGCCATAGGGATAGATGACCAGGATGCTACCCACTTTAGACTGAGCAGCAGTCTAGTATTGTCAGTGCCCGATTTGCCTTTCATAAAACTAGCTTGCGCTGGGTGGATAATAGAGGATAGAACATCCAACAGTCTAATGGCCAGGATTTGGGCTAGAATTTTCGTGTCAACCGGCAAGAGACAGATGGAGCAAAAGTTCGCACAATTCAGAGGGTCATTGGATTTTTTTAGCGAGGAGGGTAATAAGGGCCTCTCTCATGGTGGGCAGGAGAGATTGAGCCTTATGGGCTTTCTGAACTGCCTGAAGTAGAGGACCTGTTATGTCAGTTCCTAGAGCATGGTAGAGTTCCAACGTCATCCCATCTGGGCCTGGGGCTTTCCCCAGCGCCATTTGGAATAGGGCTTGCTTCAGCTCCATGCCAGTAAGCGGGGCATCAAACTGCGTAGCTTGGGATGATGTTAATGCTGGACCGACTGAACCCTGACAAAACCTGACTAACCCTGTTTCAACTGTAAAGGGGACAAGGAGGAGTGCAACTGATACTAGGAAGTGTAAAAGGACCAAATGGTATTGCTAATATCCTGCGGTTCATGGACAACTTTCCTGGAGGCATATCGGATGGCATGGATTCTTGAGAAGGCCTGTTGTTTGCACAGTCTAAACACCAGAAGCCTGCCGCTCTTCTCACCCCCATCCCAGTAAATGTGTTTAGCCCTTAGGAAGAGCCACTCAGCCTTCTGATTAAGAATGGTGTTGATCTGATATTTCAAGCTAACTATCCAGCGACAAAGAAAGGTATCCCTACCCAGAGACCGCAGCAATTGAAATCTCTGTTCCAAGTCAGCAAGATCTGCTTGCAGTGTAACCAGGGTCGCCTTGCAGGTCTTAATCTTCACAGCAGAGAATGCTATAATGCGACCCCTTAGAACAGCCTTGAAGGCCTCCCAGATTGTACTCAAGGACACATCAACGGTCGAGTTGATGGAAAAATAGTCCCAGGCTGCCTGGGATATTATGCAGCAGAACTCTGGGTCTTTAAGAAGCAGGGGGTTATATCTCCACCTCGTGCCTGGTGACCGTTGCCCCACAGGAGTGTAAGTAGTGAAAACTGAAGCGTGGTCAGAGATAAGAATGTTCCCAATTTTGTTCTCGGAAAGGCCTGGGGCTGCTGCTACATTAGCCAGCCAAAAATCAATATGACTATGGGTGGCATTGATATGGGAGTAGAATGTAGAATCCCGTCCCGTTGGATGATCCTGCCTCCACTTATCCACTAAGTGCCACTTCTCCTGTAAGTCTTGTAAGGCTGCCCTAGCTTTAGGGTGTGCCTGAGGACAGGGGTTTATCCAGAAAAGGATCCAGGACCATGCTGAAATCACCCTCCACTAGGGTAGGGATGTTCAAGCCATCGGGGGTCAGGGAGGATATGTCCTGGCTGATAGCAGGAAAAAAGTCAGAATGGCCTTCATTATGGGTGTATAGATTAGCAAGGATAAGCAGCCAGCTGGAGAAGATAGCTTAATCACCACCCACCTCCCCTGCGAGTCCCTCTGGGTGTCATCCACCATCCAAGACGAGGAACATCTCACAAGAATGGGTACCCCTTTGGATTTATTGGGGGCCAACCTAGCATGCACTTCTTCCACCCAGAATTTCTTCAGCCAGAGTGCTGCCTTACTCAGGAAATGCGTTTCCTGGAGTAGTGCAATGTCCATGCGAAGAGATCGATGGTAGTGCAACACCTTTGTGCACTTAATGGGGTGATTGAGGCCCTTAACGTTCCAGGAAACCAAGAGGGTGCCAGTGGAGGTGGGGGAGAGACAATGGGGGGCCATATTCTTGAAAGATAAAGTAGGAGGTACTTACTCAGACCACAGGCTAGGGAAGAGGTGAATAGGTACCAGAATCAAAAGGATGATGGTCCACTCCCAGGCAGCACCACAGAGCGAACCTTTAGCACCACACTGGAGAAGGCACAGATGAGCAGAAAGAGGCTGCAAAAAACACTAACACAGATAACGGTCTAAAAGGAGAGAAAACACAGAGAAAAAGGATCAACAACAACAGGTACTAAATTTGTATAAGGCAATACAACACTAACAATGTCCAAGTAATATGCAGTAAAGGAAACTACAAACAAGTGTAACTACACTAGTGGATTCTAGGCTAAATGCAAAAGAGACTACTGAAAATCCAGTATTCTCAGCTACGCCAGCCATGAGAACCCATACAGGAGAGGTGCACAGAACCAAACAGGAACCAGTCTCCCTTAAGAGACAACCGTCCCAAGGTTGGGCACCAGGACATCAAGGAGGGGCAGGGAAAATAAGGGGCAGGGAGAAAGAGGCTAGGGAGAGGGTGAGATAGGGTTGGAGGGGACGGAAGATTGAGGACCTGCGGGGGGGAGAGGAGTAGAGAGTAGTCCCTCTATGCAAGCAAATCAATGGTGCTAGGAAGCCATACCCCTTAAAACTAGGGGAGAGGACAAACACTAAGGGCCTAACAATGGAGACAAACCCCAGGTCATGGTATGCCTACCATAGGGGACCCAATCCCATAAATCGACCACCTGGCCATCCCCCAAATCCTAGTGCTGCCAGGGTCAAATCCCAAAAGTAGCAGGGAAACTTATCTCTCAGAAAAAACAAATAGAACTCAGCGTGCACATGGAGGACTGATCCTCCGTGAGGGGAAGCCAATGACAGCCAACCCATTTAGCCCCCCATCCAGGAATGCCAGAGATCATATTCCAGTGCAACAGCAGGGAAAAGAATAAAGCACAGTTGTCAAATATTATGCAGGTTTAAACCACTCAAAAAATCAAGTCCACATCTTAGCCACTGGGACCTTCGGCCTGCCTGACAGGGGTCGGGAGTCAGCAGAGAGATCTGGCAGTCCCAATGACACCACAGCAGCATATGTCAGAAGCCCAGGTTTCACAGGAGTTGAGGCATCCACTACTTCAACTAGGGAGGCATCTGGATAGTCCGCCCAGTCCAGAGCGATGTCAGTGTCCATATCTGGTTAGTTCTGGCATTCCGGTTGGACAGAAGAGGTTGCCTAGGCGTGGTCTTCCCTGAAAATTTTTGCTGGAGGAGCAGCTTAGGAGGCAGCGGGCTTCCACACCATGCCCTTTGCCTTTTGCAGATGGTGGAGCCAGATGTCCGAGGTGGCAGAGAGGAAGCAGTAGTGACAGCCATCAGTGGAGGAGGCGACCAGTCAGATGGAGCAACTGAGACAGGGGGACCATTATGAAGTGATGCACGTCCTGTTGGAAAAGAGTCCTCCGGCAATTGCTTGCTCACTAAACAGTTCCCCCTAGTGGTTGCCTTAAAGCCTGGTTCCCAAAGCCTTCTGGGAGTTGTAGTAGGAAGCGGGAGGTTAGGCCAAAACTTGCTGAGACACTTCTCAATAACTGTAGGGTGACCAGCCACCAGTTCTCGCCCATCGTTGGAAACCAGCAAATTGGCAAGTCCATGAAAACAGAATTGAAAATTGTGCTGGTAAAGAAGTTTCTTAAGTGGCCCAAACGCCCATCTCTTGGCTACAGTTTCATGGGCAAAATCACGATAGAAAGATACCAGGTATCCCTGCCAATGGATCTCTCCTAAATTCCTGGCTGCCCTCGGGATGCGCTCCTTTATAGTGTAGCGAAGGAAATATGCTACAATGGGTCAAGGGGCTTGGGAGTGTTTGTCCCGCCTGCCAGTCACATGATGTGCCCTCTCAACATCCATAGGGCCTCTCCACCTGTCCCCAAGCAAAACAGGGAGATTTTTGTTTAGAAAGCGCTCCATGGACTGGTCTTCCACCACTTCTGGCAGACCAATAATGTGCAAATTACTTCATTGAGCCCGATTATTTTGGTCCTCCACCCTGTCCCATAAAGTAGCGAGCCTTTCCTCTTGCATTTGGATCCTGTGTAACAATTTAAACTGTTGCAGCTCACAAGTATCCAAGCGTTGTTCCAACACATTCATTTTGTCTTGTAGCTGTCTGACATCTGCCACAGTATTAGTAAGGGAGAGGCTAATATCATCCATGCGAACCAGTAAGGTTTCTAGCATCCTGGTCATATATTGCAGGGATTCTCCCACAGAGGCAGAAGGGGCTGGTGGCTGGGTGCCCCGAGGCTGTGAGAATGGCAAATTGGGGTTAGACATAGTCCCCAAGGAGAAGAAGTTGCAACAGAGGTAGATTGCACAGTGGGCGTTCACAGCAATGTGCAGGTAGGCTGGTAGAGGTACCAGTTGTTCAGGCCTTCAAACTGAGTTAGGCAGAGTAGGGCCTATGCAGCCTACCCAGCGCTGTGAAAAGTGCAAATCGCATTGGAATCTGCTAACAAACGTCGCTGGTCAGTAGAGAAAGAGCTACCTGAACATTTATTAGGGTTGGGGGGGTTCCGATGTTTACAGATTGCAGTGCCAGAGCACAGATGTTGACTCAGGAAGGACAGCTGAAGTTAAGCTGCCATTGTGCTCCTTGAGTCAGGCCACGTTTCCCCAGTTAGTTAGTTTTAAAGTGGATGAAGTCTTGGGCAGGACTTGGACATCTGCCAGATAAGCCCAGGCAGAAGATTGAACAATTCCTTGTTCACTTGTTTTGGAATCCCATTGGGGCCCCATACAAAGTTCTGCTAGTTCACGTTTAAAAACTGTTGTTCTCATAGTATCCCAATGTCCAATGTGCACCGACCCTGCTTCCTCTGGTTGGCCACCAGCAACCCGGTGAGTTACCCACTGCAACAGACTGTTCCAATTTTTACGGCCACTGGGAGGAAAGCTGAGTGCACTCACAGGGGTGGTATGGGGATTGTGTGGGGACAACTGTTGAAAACAATTGTTTGTTTCTATGTTTTTTGCTTCCCCTTTACCCCTCCCCTACAATAAATCAGAGATTAGTTAATTTCACAAAGTGTTCATGAGTATTGCTTTGTGTTTATTGCTACTGTGCGAGGAAAAGGTAAATGTGTGTGGGAGGCAAACTAATATTTGTTCCTGATAGGAGGTTAGGGCCACACTGGGTAGCCTTTATATACTCCTACCCTAGCAGGAGGCACCAAAATCTGTTCTGGTATCCTGTTTGTATTCTGCACCCAAAAGAACACAGGCTGACCCCAAGGTCGGTCAGTGTGTGATGGGGGCCAGGTGCGCACATGTGATGGGGCCAGGTGTGCATGTCAGAGAGACCTCCATTTCATGCTGAGGCACTGCTTGGATTTTCCCACACCCTACTTAGATAGTCCCCAAAAGCTGATTTCAGACAAGAATAAAAGTTTTCCCCGCAATCTAGCCCCAACTATTTATCATAGGCAGAATGGCACTCCAAGACTTGGAAGATTGGTGCTTAGGGGAGCAGCTGGACTGTAAAAAAGCCCTCTTAGTGACTGGGATTTCAGAAAGGTTCGAAAGATCCAAAAGTGTTGATGAACTGCTGGCTTTGGAATGTTTTGACAATGTAATTTAAAGGTTCAAGGACTAAGGTACGATCATACTAATAAACGTGAGAGTGCTCTGACAAAGAGTGATACTGAAATTGATGTTGCCAAGCTGCCCACCACTTTCTCCCGATGGGGATTGGGTCCACCTGGACCATAGTGACCTATAACAGTGCCAAGAAAATACCCAAGGGTCCCTCAGATGCAGATGACTTCAAAGTGAAATCTGAACTGTGGTTGAAGTCACAGGGGAAGACTCTCCAAGAAGTGCAAGAAATGTATAAATCTGACAGTGTAACCCTACCCAATCAACCCCCAGCTTGGTTTGTTGCTTGGGCACCGGGTAGTGGGACAGGATCCTGCCTGATGCTAAAACTCTTCTCTGGGAGAAATTCCGTGCCACCTAGGGAAGATGATTTTGAGACATGGATGGGTTAAATCACTCCAATGTAGCAAGATCCCCAGTGTCCCGAAGCCGAGAAGAGATGTCGGCTGTAGGAGAGTTTGAGAGGACCTCCTATGGATGGCATTGGTGCTTTGCAAGCTATCCAACCCAGTGCTACTTTTTTTTTTTGCCGACTTTTCCATTAGCAGATTATATCTTTTTAGCCACTAGAGGGCCCAGTTATAAGCACACTTACACAATTCAATCCAATACTACCCAATCCAATTCCTGTCTCATTTCACTTATTGTGTGGTCAGTCTATCACTATTCATCAGTCTTTGCCCCCTCCCACTTCTACTTCTGTCAAGGCCTGTGCTTTTAGGATCACACCCTGTTGCCTAACACTCAGCCCTGTTGTACTCCCTTCCACCACCCTAACTTCATAAGCTCTGCACTCTCTCCTTTCCCTCTGCTTTGGACACCAGTACCTCTTTTCGCTATGTCCATAAACACCTTTCTAATGCTGCCTCTACTTCTGTTTTTCATAGCCCTCAACTCCACTAGTACTGGTACCCCCCCCCCCATTTACCAGCATCCACCACTCTATGTTAGGATACATCCCTTGGTGTACCCTACCACCATTAAAACACACTACTGTGCTCCCATGCTAGCCTCCCTGAATAATAACCGATATAATCTCCTCCCCATCCCTGAGTACCCCCTTCTCCTTCAATTACTCACACCCTGCAGTAACACACCTGCTAAAAATCCATCAGAAGTAGACAGCGTTCGTCTCACAAGCTCCTTGCTCACTATCTTGCTAGGATTGCACTTCTCCTCCTGCTCCTAGCTGGGAATGTACACCCAAACCCTGGTCCGCCCACCTCGGCATACAAACGACACAAGAAAGGAGCCTGCATCAAGCTGGTGACTCTTAACATCTGCAGCCTGCCAGCTAAGCTCGATGCACTCCAAGTCTGGGTATTACAACATAGGTCAGATGTTATAGCCCTTAACGGAACTTGGCTCTCTCCTAAGGTCCCAGACAATGCTGTATCCATTCCAGGCTATGCCCTGTTCTGACTCGACAGAATTGCCAAGAGAGGGGGTGGCTGTGCCATTTATTTAAAGGAAACTCCTAAAGGGCTAGTCATCCCATTACCTCCCTCTGCAAACAACTCTCAAATCCTAGCAGTTAAAATAATCCTGGGCCAGAAGGGAAAATCCCTCACAGTTACATCAGTATACATCCCCCTGCGTGAACATGTTACAGGCTTCCAAATGATCACAGACTTCATGGACAACAGCACCTCCCATGGCGAAACAATTGTAATGGGTGACCTAAATGTTAACTGGCTAGCTCCAGAAGCCGACCCATATAATGATGCCATTGCTGCTCTAAACATTACTCAAATGGTCGCCTCTCCAAATAGGTTTAATTATAAGTCTGGTAGTAGCTCCTTACTTGACCTGATCCTCACCTCTCATCCCAGCAGAATCACTAACACAGAAGTTCTCCCAAATGTCCTCAGTGACCTCTCCTCAGTTATTTGCCACTGGTCAAACTAGGCACCTAAACCTAAGTCCTCTTTCTCCTATAAAAGAATCTTAACAAAAGGAAAGCTTCCACAATTCCTTGCTGCCCTGTCAACGGTTGACTGGACACCCCTTGACTCCTTAAGCAGTGTCGACCAAGCACTTGACTTCTTCATTGCCCAGTTTAACAAAGTTTGTAACAGTTTTGCCCCCCTACATAAATGCAAAATTCAATCTACCACTAATCACTGGATTAACTCCAAACTCATTTCCATGATGCGAAACTGAGATAACCTCTGGCACTGAGCCATGGACTCTGGAAACCATACGATATGCAGCTCTATAAGGCGGCTAGGAACCAGTGCACAATAGCTATATGCAGAGCCAAGCAAGTCTTCTACAACAAGGAACTTACTAACTTCAGGAGAAACAGCAAACCCTTCTGGGAGAACATCAAGAGCCTCATGGGTAAACCAAGCCAATCCTCCCCACTATGACTGAGGTTAATGGCTCCACTTTACAGGACCCCAAAGAAATAATGGACTCCTTTAATCTCGCATTCACTGATCTTAGCAGTGTCCTTCCCCCCAACTTCTTTGACAACTCTGCCAGGCACTGCCTCAATAATAAAATCAATCTCCACAGTAATACCCCCCACCCCATTCTACTTTAAGAGGGTATCCATGTCTGAAGCTAAAAGATATCTTAACAAAGTGCTAAGCAAAGCCAGTTTCAGCAGCGATACCCTTGACCTCAAACTCCTCTCTGTCTCCCTTGACATTGTCCTACAACCTCTCACTAAACTTCTGAATCTTTCACTCTCTCATAAACAAGTCCCCCAGCTCTGGAAATCAGCAGTGGTCACACCCATTCAAAAAAGTGGTGATAGGTCTCTTCTCTGTAACTACCGCCTATCTCTATCCTCCCACCACTCTCCAAGGCATTGGAACTAAATAGTAGCTGACCAGTTGTCTAAACACCTCAACAAATATAACTTACTCTGCCCGCAACAACATGGCTTTAGAAAAGCCCATAGTACTACCACTGCCCTGCTTGACTTCACCAGCCAAATTCATAAGGCAATTGACACTGGCCACCTTCTGGGTGCGGTGTTTATTGATTTGACCAAGGCATTTGACAACATGAACCACCAGCTCCTGCTTCACTCACTCTCCTCCTTGGACTATCTAATGATGTAACCAAATGGTTTGAAAGCTACCTCTCGGGCAAGAAGCCAAAAAGTCAAAATCGTTGACTCTCTCTCAAGTGCCCTTCCTGTCCATTCTGGTGTACCCCATGGTTCCATCCTTGGCCTTCTACTTTTCAGCCTTTTCATCAATACTCTTCCTGCAGCTTGTAATAATAACAATACTCTATGCCGATGATGCAGTCCTCTTTTCCTCCCATACTGACCCTGTCTCACTCTCCAAGGTGCTACAGATGAACTTCAGCCTAGTTGAAACCTGTCTTCTCCAACACAAGCTGTTGATGAATTACAAAAAAAAAAACAAAGTCCATGCTGTTCCATAGCTCTCAGAGCAAATATTGATCCATAAACTTCACCATACATAATGAACTTGAACAACCACTTGAGCAAGTGCAGGAGTTTAAATACCTTGGTATTACCCTTGATTGCACAATGTCTTTCAGCTCGCATGTTCAACACATCTCAAAATCAGTCAACTCAAGAATTGTGGTCCTCTACCGCCACCGTCGCTGTCTTACCAAAGAAGCTATGCGCACAGCCATAACTAACTCAGTCCTACCCTTCATTGATTATGGGCTTGTCTTCTATGGGGCTGCCATTGATAACACCCTAAAATGGGTCAAGACAGCCCTTAACAAATGCTGTAGACTTCTCACTGGCACAGGGAAGCATACGCATACCTGTGATCTCTATAAGCAATCCAACTGACTCAAGCTAAATAGTAGACTTGCCTACCAGACCTGCCTACTGGCTAAGAAAATTTTTCTTAACCTCACACCCCCTGCAACTCATGCCTTAATGTTGCCCACAGTCACTGCACATTTTACGTGCAGTTCCCTCAAACCAACATTTATCATTCCATTCTGCCGTAGCAAACAGGCTCAACGTGCTTTCCACACCAGGCCCCCTCTGCTGCTAAACAACCTTCCCCCTGAAATTGCAGATGAAAACAAGCTTGGCCCATTCAAACGTAAATGCCGCCAGGATCTCACTGACCTAAGCAGCTGTGACTGCTCTGCCTAGGCTTGCAGCTTTGTTTCACCTCTCCTTCCTCTTCTCTCCTCCCTTGCTACCCTCTCCACTTCTCTCTGCCCCTCCATCCCCTGCTACTCCTCATCTCTCTCCCACCCCGCACCTACCATTCTACCCCTCTCACCTCCCACCTACCATTCCACCCCCTCTCCTGTTCCTCTCCTCCTGTCTCCCCTTCCCTATCACCTTATCTCTTGTTCCGCCCCAGACTACCTAGCACTTATCTTTCTGTTCTTGCACTTATGACAATGTCAAATCTTTGACTGCCTACCCGCCTTTTCCCCACCCTCCCTCTTATCCCCACCCTTGCTCCACTTATGTCACCCCAGAATGGTTTTCATTTGTATCTGTGTCTTGCTATATATACACCCGTATTGTTAATTGTGCTTTGTTATTTGCCACTGACTATTTGCTACTGTGCTAGTCTATACACATGTACTGTCTTTTGCTACTAAGTTAACCTCCGGACCTGTATTGTATCTTACCTCTGCTTACTTCTATGTTAACCTCCTGACCTTGTATTGTATCTTATCACTGTTTTGCTTGCAACCATTGCTGACGTGGAACCTTTGTAAAAGAACCCTTGGTTCAAAGGTATTTGTAATCCTAGTAATAAATAAATCAAAAAAATAAAAATAAATATACCTCAACACCCTGGAGAGAATGTTCAGGAGCACTGACAGTGGTATGCGCATCCTGAGAACGTAGCAAGGGATGGTACAAACAGAGGGTGAACTGTTGTCCAAATATTTGATACCTCTCGAACAGTTGATACAGAGAGCCTACTGTAAGGGAGCTGTGACTGCACAAGACATGAATCAGTTGCAGCTGGAACAAATCCTAGAGGGAGTTGGACATTCAGAGATGCTTTTAATGAAGCTGCATTTGGAAAAAATGCTGAGTAATCCCCCTTCCTCTAGTGAACTCATACGAGGTCCAAGAGAAAGAGGACCGAGCTGCAATGCACAGCCAAATGGAAGCACCTCTGAGAAAAATAGAGACCCCTGTAACCCATGCCTCGCCTGGGTGAAACACCAAAGAAAACAAGGACTTAAAAAGTCAGGTAAAAGAATTGACTGAACAGCTGGCCGCACTACGGACTACTAGTGTACCCAGTCAATGAGGGGTATTTCTGTCCTCAGCAGGTCGGAGATACTACACTGGCCAAACTTTTGCCATGCCAGAGATGGAGAAAGTAAATACTGCAATGTCTGATGTTTTTTTTTCTGCTATCACTGCAGTGAAAATGGACACCGAAAGAGATATTGCAAAAAGCCTGAGAATTCTGATTTGGTGGTGCAAAACCTGTTGAAAGAGAAGTATATGTCGAGAAACACCAGTGGGACCCAGCGTAGGAGCAAACTGGTGACCCAGACCAAAAATACTGCATGAAACAGACACAACTTGCTAACGTTACTGACCACAGTATCCCCCAGGGACTGATAGAACCCTCTGCCAAGGTCCCAGCCAAGGCTGAAGGAGTGGACTGCACTATTTTACTTGATAATGGTGCCCAAGTGACCATTGTATTTGAAGACTGGCATCAGAGGCATTTGATTCACGTGCCTTTGAAACCTTTGGAAGGACTGGCAGTCTGAGGAGTGAGCAATCAGCCTTACCCATATAGGGGGTATACTGCAGGGTTTTAAATAATTGATTAGCACTTTTTTTCTTGGGACAATACTAACTGTACAGAAAGCATTTATATAGGTTTTCTAGAAGTGTTATGTTTGTTAAACACAATAAGGCAAGTGCTATGCATTTTCACAATGTTTTAGAACTTTTATGAGCAAAACGCTAATCAATTTTTAGAGTTAAATAAAACCTTGTACTGTCATTCAAATCAAATTTCCCCAAAGTGTTGCTGGAATTCAGGCCCCTATGAAGACTCTTGCCCTCGTATGCCCCAGTATTGGAATGAAAGGTGAGACACCCATGGTGATTGGGACCAACACCAACATGTTTCAGTGACTGGTTCAGCTATGCCAAGAGTTGGAAGGCCCTCAATGGATTCACAGCCTTGGGATGCACCCCCTGATCTGCAGCGTCTATATGAGAGGGCCCCCTTCCAGTAAGTCAGAGACTGAAGATGAGTGAGTGGGAGTGATTCACAGAGTAGATGCCCAACTTTTGGTTTTACTCCCAGGAGCTGAGTGTTAGGTGATGGACGAAATGGAATTTGAGTCATCTGCCAGAAGCCCTGCTTACATTGTGGTCATGTCCACAGAGGGAGTGTGACCAAATAGCCTGGTAGTACAGTGAGGGGTGGTGCCAGCCCCCTGTATTCCAACGGAGTTCAGAAGATTAATGTCATGTTGAGGAATGAGACTGATAAAGAAGTGACTAACTGAAAGGGACGGACCTTGGCTCATGTCTACCGAGCAGAGGCAGTACAACTTGAGGTTCTAGACCAAGCCACCAGTAAAATGTTTGACCCCAACTTGTTCAATTTTGGAGACTTGCAGATACCTGAATCTTACATGTGGCAACTAATACAGAACCTAGCTAAGAGGGTAAATGTCTTTTCCACTAGCGATCTTGATGCTGGATGTGCTCGAGGGGAAGAGCATCATATATGATTGAATGACAACAGACCTTTCTGGAAAGGTCCCGACACCTCATCCCAGCAGATGTGGAAGATGTTCGCAGACACTTACAAGAAATGCTAGCCACTGGTATCATATCCAAATCCAGAAGCCCTTATGCATCCCCCATTGTGGTAGCCTACAAGAAGTTGGGGGCTGTCTGTGCACTGATTACCATACTTTAACAAGCGCACTATAACAGACCAGTACATCGTACCTCATGTGGAGGATGATCTTGCCTGCCTCACTGGCAGTAAATGGTTTTCTGTCCTGGATCTTCAAAGTGGGTGTTACCAGATCCCAAAGTGGGTATTACCAGATCCCCATGGCCAAACAGGATGAAGAAAAAATAGCCTCCATTTGCCCCCAAGGATCTATCAATTTGAAAAGATGCCACAAGGCATAGCAGGAGCACCGGCAACTTTCCAGTGGTTGATGGAAAAGGCTGTGGGAGACATGAATTTGCTATAAGTTATAGTCTATCTAGATGACCTGATTGTTTTGGGACACACCTAGAAGGACATAAAAAATGTCCGATGAAAGTCCTGGACAGACTTAAAGAATTTTGACTCACGGTGTCAATTGACAAATGCCAGTTTTGTCAACCTTTTGTGAAGTATGTTGGTCATTGTGACAGGGTTGAATAAGACCCTGCCCCATTTGTTATGCAGAAAGAGTTTAAATGTAAGGGTCTGTTCTATCCTCTCCTTTTCTGTTGCTTCCCTGTCTGGTTGCACAACCAAATTTTCTTGTGAGACCTAGGAACTGATCACTCCAACGGTCTCGCGATTATCCACCCCTCGCTATATCTCTGCCTTCCTTTGCTATTTCTGTCTTTTCTTTCCCTTGCATATCTGTGGGTATAAAAATATATGTGAATCTTTATGTGGAAATGTCACTGATACTGGGATCCTGTTGTTTAAAACTGCATATAGTTATACAGTTGAAATAATTGCAAAGCTATTTGGAACTCAAGGGGTTAACCTGAGGTGCAGTTTTTAAGCTCTTTGCAGAGTTGTGAACAAGAGGTCAGTTCTGGGACACTATGTACTGTTTTGCTGCAACTGCAAGGAGTGAAACTGACAACAACATTCTGTGAGAAGCAGGCTCTCTTAACCAGTTCCCAGACAAAGACTTATAAAAAGATCAGCAATGCTTTTTCTAGGGAGACAAGGAGAGTGAGACTGAGAGACTAAAACTTGGAATTAAGAGATACCCCGCCGGCAACCCAGGTTCAGGAACAAGCCCGGGTCATCGGAGGTTGGCAACTGGGAGGAGGGCGGAGCTGGATGGAGCTACCGGAAGGCAGCTCTCCTCTCTGGGGAGGTGTAGCGGCATCCCTCAGCTGATGGCTGCCTCCTGGTGGAGGCTGGGGAGAGCACATGCTTACAGGGTGCCAGGCATTAGGTCAATGGGGTTGGGGAAAGGGGTCATTACCAATGCTGTAAGGCGCATGCGCACCTCCATGTGCATGCTCTCCTACTCCTGAGGCCCCTGGGAGAAAACCGGAGAAGAAAAATTACCGGCGGCAGGACGATGACTGACTCCCTGCAGGCGCCACTCCAGGGCTGGGCATAAAGGTAAGCCCCAGTAATTCCGGGTGACGGGGCTGGGGGGGGGTCGATTGGATGGGGGCTGTCCGGACGGTGTAGAAAATGTTAAATGATAAAAAAAAGAGAGAGAGAGATACCCTCAGAAGAAGGATTTAGTTTTCTCTGCTTGTACTGCCTTTGTTAATAGTTCTACTGATTATTGTTTTTTCATTTTGCTGTTATTGAGAAAAATAAAATGCTATTTGCGAATTTTGAAACTGCTCCTGGTTTTCCTATGCTTTCTGACCTGTGCCTCGATGACAGTCATATTGTCTCAACAGAGGGAGTCCAAACCAACCATGACAAGGTCAAGGCCCCCACAACCTGGCCTAAGCCCCATAATCATAAGGCTTTAGAATCCTTCTTTGGGTTCTATGGTTACTACCAGAGATTTGTCCAGGATTTCTCCAAGGTGGTCTGGCCACTTACAAATCTCATGCAGGGGTATACCCCTATTAACTGTAAGAAGCAGTGGGGGAAGAGATGCCCCAAAAGACGTACAACAAAGTTAACAAACCATTTGGAGACCGATGGGATCAGGACTGTGAAAATGCATTCAGAGAAATAATTAAGAGATTCACTGAAGCTTCAGTGTTCACCTTTGCTGATCCCACTAAACACTATTTCTTGCACACGAACGCCAGCATGGATCGGCTGGGAGCAGTCCTATATCAAGAGTACCCAGAGGGACGAGGCCAGTTACGTTTGCAAGTCGGAACCTGACACCAAGTGAAAAGAACTACCCCATACATAAACTAGAGTTTTTAGCTTTAAAATGGGCTGTCACAGACCAGCTCCATGACTACCTCTATGGGGCCAGATTTACAGTAAGAACCATTAACAATCCTCTTACCTATTGTCATCTAGGTACAGGTCGGGAAGCATAGAGAAAACCCAGGAGCAGTTGTAAAATTCTGCAAAACTGTTTATTTGTAGTTGCAGTAACATAAAATAAAATAAATCTGTTCAAAATAACTATATACAGAAGCAAAATAAAATCTCTTGTAAAAAAAATCTCCCTTGCAGCTCAGCTTAGCTATTTTTATAAGCCTTTTTCAACCCCCATCCTTTGAAAGCATCTTGTTCTTTGTAAATTTCAGGAGCTGCTAGAACATTGAGAGCTTCCTGAGGTCCCTCCAGCCTTTGCAAAAGGCTCAGGCATTTGTACTCAAATAACCTCTGGCTTTTTACAGTTATCTCAAATTATAAATACATATACATTTCAACAGCAACACTAAACATTTTCTAAACAAAAGATATCCCAATATCAGCTACATTTCCATACATTGATTCTCATATTGTTATATTACCAGATGCAGATATGCAAGGGAGGAAAACAGACATCAAGAGAAAACAGAGACAGAGAGAGGCAAAGAATTGCGAGACTGTTTGGGTTGATCAAATCCGAAGTCTCACAGGAAAATTTGGTTGTGCAACCAGACGGTGAAGAGAGAAAAGGAAAGAATACAGATCCTTGCATTTAAACACTTTCTCCAAAACAAATGGGACAGGGTCCTATTCTACCCTGTTACATATCCCCCCCTTAAGAGGGAACCTGTTTATTAAACAGGTTTCCAAAACTTTCTATTCTCTAACATTTTCTACTTTCAGAAATTAAACACATTTGCACCCATTTTTTTTACCAGAACAGCAAAAATTACAGTTCAAACCCATACATTTTTCTTTTTTTTTTGACCATCAGAACCCTCAATTCATGATCCATATCTTGACAGAAAATGAGCATTGCTATTCTCTTTACCAGATTTGTGAATCACAGAGAATTTAAATGGCTGCAGTGCCAGGTACCACCGTGTGATTCTGGCATTTTTATCTTTCATCTGGTTAAGCCAATAGAGAGGATTGTGATCTGTTACAAGAACAAACTCAGCTCGTAGTAAATAAAATTTGAGGTATTCCATGGACCACTTTGCTTCTAAACACTCCTTCTCGACAATGGAGTACCTTTTCTCTCTGTCATGCAACTTCTTACTTATATACAGAATAGGATGTTCTTTCCCATCTATATTTTGACTTAGGACAGCACCTAGGCCTACCTCAGATATATCTGTTTGTAGCAGAAACGGTTTCTCAAAGTCTGGCCTTCTTAAAACAGGTGTTGAACATAATGCAGTCTTTACAGCTTGAAAAGCTTTATCACACTCTGGAGTCCATTGCACATTATTTGGGTACCATTTTTTTGTGAGTTCAGTGAGGGGAGTAGCTAATTCCGCAAAGTTGGGAACAAATCTCTGATAATAACCAGCCAGCCCTAAAAATGACCTGACAAGTTTCTTTGTTTTAGGTACAGGGCTGTTAGCTACAGCTTCTATTTTAGAAATCTCTGGTTTGACTTCTCCATTTCACAACACGTAGCCCAAATATCTAGTTTCCTACATGCCCAATGCACATTTAGTAGGATTAATAGTCAGACCTGCATTTTTGATAGCCTGGATAACTGCTCGTAGGTGTTCCACGTGACTTTTCTAGTCTGGACTGTACACCACAACATCATCCAGGTGCGCAGCACAATAACCAGTGTGAGGGGATAAAATTACACCCATGTACCGCTGGAATGTAGCTGGTGCACCATGTAAACCAAGGGGCATGGTGGTGAACTGATAGAATCCTGTAGGGGTGGCAAATGCAGTTTTATCTCTGGATTCTTTAGCTAAAGGTATTTGCCAGTAACCCTTGGTGAGATCGAGGGTACTGATATACTTTGCACTCCCCAGTCTGTCCACCAAATCAACTATTCTGGGCATAGGATAACTGTCAAATTCTGACACTTAATTAAGTTTCCTAAAATATAGGCAGATTCTAACACCCCTTTCTTTTTTGTTTACAATTACTATGGGAGATGACCAAGCACTCCTCGACTCCTCTGTGAAGCCCAGTTCTTTCATTTTTTGTATTTCCTTAACTACATCAGCTCTTAACCACTCTGGCAACCTCTATGACTTTTGTTTAATAGGACGGGCATTCTTTGTCACTATTATGTGCTCAACCCCTTTTGCTTGACCTGGTACCATGGTAAAAGTACTGTTAAATGTCTTTAGCACATTACGAATGTCTGCAGCTTGTTCTGAGGTTAAGAAACCATTCACCTTTACAGCATCAGCATTTACAGTTTGTTCCAGTCTATCATAAACTACATCAATATCTTCCCTCTCAGTTTCTGGTAAAACTAGCAAGGCAGCTTTTGGCATTTTTTCAACCCATTTCTTGAGGAGGTTAGCATGGTGTATCTTAGTAGGATTTTTCTTGTCAGGGTCTCAGTCTCATAGGTAACAGTGCCAGTACATCTAACAACCTTATATGGCCCTTGTCACTTCATTAACAACTTATTTTCTGTTGTGAGTAACAGTAGCAAAACCTTTTCACCTGGCGCAAAAACGTTTTCTTTTACCCCATTGTCATAATATACCTTCTGCTGGTTTTGAGCATCTTCCTGATTACTATGGGCAATTTCAACATATTTTGCCAGCTTCTTTCTTAGGGCACACATATAAGAAGATGTAGATTGTTTCTGAGTGGAGTTATCTTCCCATGTTTCTTTTATCAAATCCAGTGGCCCTCTTGGCTGCCTACCATACAACATTTCAAATGGCGAAAACCCTGTTGATGCCTGTCGCACTTCTCTGTAAGCAAACAATAGGTATGGCAAGTATTGGTCTCAGTCTTTCCCTTCCCCTTTTACAAACCTTTTTAAAGTGTTTTAGGGTTTGGTTAAAATGCTCAACAAGACCGTCTGAGGGTGATAGAGGGAGGTTCTTATAGCAGTGCTACCTAGCAGTCTGTACAGCTCCTTAAGCAATGCAGCACCAAAATTACTACCCTGATCTGTAATAATTTCTTTAGGTATGCCCACTCTGCTGAAAATTTTGGCTAGCTCTGCTGCAACTTTTGGGGCTGTAACAGTATGCATTGGAACTGCTTCTGGGTATTGAGTAGTAGAGTTGCATACTACCAGGATAAATCCATTACCCTTTTACTTTTTTTTTTTTTTTCTATTATCTATTTTTGGCCCCTACTGCTCCCATCGGCTATCAGCTCCGGTCACGGACTCCTGTTGCCCCCACCTCCGGATATCACCACATCCCCACAGTCATCCCTGGCTTACCCCCCAGAGAGCGGGGCCGCGGCTCCGACCCCCGATATCGGGCCGCGGAACTGTGACTAGTTGGGGGATCGGCTCCGGAGGCTGATCAGGGCTACCAGGGGCAGAGCGCCATTAAGACGGCGAGGCTCGGGATTTTCTTTTATCCCCCCCTCCCCTTTAACAGGATGGGACGTGGCAATGACGACCAGCCGCCTGTCCCATCCTGACGAGCTGTTGGCGCGCCATCGACAGCAGCCACCCAGCTCCGCTAGGTGCCGCCTCATACGCCGAGCGCCTGCCCTGCTCCTTCCCAGGGAAGGAGAGCTGTCCAAGGACGCTCAATCCTTCCCCTCCTGGCCAGCCTCCGCGACCCGGGTCCGTTCCTGAACCTGGGTCGCCAGCATCGCAAGCGGAAAATCCAACCGCTGCACCGGCAAACCCTTTTTACTTTTGTCTAAAGGACCAGCCACATCCATTGCAATTCTCTCAAAAGGCACATCTGTCAAGGGTAGGGGCACCAGGGGCACCTTGTCTTTTCTAGTGACTGGGGCTACCTTCTGACACTCAGCACAGGAATTACAATAGGTAGCAACATCTTCATGAATTCCCAGACAGTAAAATCTATACAGCAGTCTGGCAAGGGTGCGATCCCTTCCTGAGTGACCAGCCATAGGACTATCATGTGCTATCTGTAACAATTCTGTTCTATACTTCTGTGGTATAACCAATTGTTCTGTCTGTTCCTGTGTCTGAGGTTTAACCCAAACTCTGTACAGTAATCCATTACATTTTTAAAACATTGGTCCACCCTGTTTTGGTTTTACCCCTAGCTGCTTGAAATAACCCTAGAGAGAAACATTGTTAGCTTGTTCTGAAAGAAAATCACAATCATTTATCAATTTAGTTTCAGCATTTTCGTATTTTAACCCTTCATGTCCATCAGTCATTTATTGCCACAGTTTCTTCAGGCTTTGTCTTTCTTTCCTGGTTTTCCGGATCTTGGAGCTGTGCTCAAACAAGTCTGAATCAAAATCACTGAAAGGAAAAGTGTCCCCACTGTCTGAAATTTTCTTTGCCTGAGCTCTTGTCACCACAGCTGCTGAAACATCAGGATTTATTCCCTCTTTGATCAATTCAGTAAATCCTGGAAAGTCATTTCCAATAACCACAGGTACAGGTAACTTTGGTACTACCCGCACTTTCATTTGGTGTGACACACCCTTAACGGTCAGAGTCACTTGGGTGGTGGGATAGTATCGAGTGTCCCCGTGGATGCAGATGACACCAGTACCTGGTTCCTTTGCACAGTGTCTTCCCAGTACTTTAACATGCACTAGGATCTGTCTGCTTCCTGAAGCAATGAGTCCCTTTACAGTCTTATTCCCCACCTTCACATCTGTTAGGTACTTGCCACAATTTGCCAAGGACAAATCTGTTCCAGTGCCACTCTCATTATTATAGTAGCTTCTTGCAAAATGGCCTGGCTTATTACAGTTATAGCAAATAACATCTTTTGACACAGATTTGTTACCCCCACCAGAGTTCTTAGCAGGCTTGGAGTTTAAATGGGAAAAGAGTTTCTTACCAGTGCTTGGCTGTTACCTTGCTGCTGTGGCGTGCGTCTGGCAATTTGGTAGTCCTCAGCCAAAGAAACAGCTTTTTCCCCATTCTCTGGTCCCTTTACCCACAGCTGTACATCTGTAGGCAAGATGTTGATGAATTGCTCCATGGAAAATGTGTTAATGATCTGTGGGACTATTTTACTCTCTGGTTGGATCCACTTCATCAGGAGTTCTCGGAGTCAGGTGAAGGCTTCTCGAGGATTGTCAACTGAGTTGTACCTCAGAGATCTAAATCTCTGCCTGTAGGTCTCTCTGGAGATGTTGT
Organism: Neoceratodus forsteri; assembly: GCA_016271365.2. Taxonomy (NCBI): domain Eukaryota; kingdom Metazoa; phylum Chordata; order Ceratodontiformes; family Ceratodontidae; genus Neoceratodus; species Neoceratodus forsteri. Next base: position 1,651,155,005 of record CM057450.1, read on the forward strand.
ACCTTTTCAGGATTTCGCTTTTCACCAGGTAATAGTTTTCTGACTGTGCAATGTCCATACTGCTGTAGGCAAGCTGGGCTTTCCCTGTCAGGTAGGTTACCCATCTGACTGCCATTGCTCCTTTGGCCACTGGCAGGCTGTGGCAACTCTTTCAAAGGTTGTCAGGTCTGCCTCAATATCATCTGAGGGACACAACTTAGTAAGTTTAATGGCCTTTAAGTTGCTTGCATTTTGTTGCTCATCTGGGTCTGTGCTGGATCCTCTGCCTTCGATAGCTTGTAAGGCATCCAGCCATCGTTACTCCTGTCATTGCATCTCTTCTCTCATCTGCTGCTCCTGTTGCTGCATCTCTTCTCAACGCTTCTAACCATTGAATTTCTTTTTCTCTCTGCTTCTCAGTCTCTTTTTGTTGTACAGCCCACCATGGGGGGTGGGGGTAGGAAGAAGTAGGCTGCTGGTTAACTAGGATCTGCAGCTTATCCAGTAGGTAGGGAAATGGGCAGACTGGGTGGGCCAAGCGGTCCTTATCTGCCGTCACATTCTATGTTTCTATGTTTCTATGTTCTATGTTTCTATGTTTCTATTTGAAAAAATCCGTCAGGCTTTCAGGTTCTGTCATTGCCTGTTCTTTTCCCATAACTTGTACTGGCTGTACAATCTCAGACTGGACTTCTGTTGCAACTAGTTTGGCTGCCATTCTCCTGGTTACCACTCCTGGACTTGCTGCTGCAGAATCCATACCTTCCTCTGTGCTTCCCTTGTACTAAGTCCAGTACCCATGCACAAATATCCTATTTTAGGGTTTGCATGGCTTAAATCCCACTTAGGCTGACACCATCTGTCATCGAGGCACAGGTCAGGAAGCATAGAGAAAACCCAGGAGCAGTTGTAAAATTCTGCAAAACTGTTTATTTGTAGTTGCAGTAACATAAAATAAAATAAACCTGTTCAAAATAACTATATACAGAAGCAAAATAAAACCTCTTGCAAAAAAATGTCCACGGAGTTCAGCTTAGCTGTTTTTATGTCTTTTTCAACCCCCATCCTTTGAAAGCATCTTGTCCTTTGTAAATTTCAGGAGCTGCTAGAACACTGAGAGCTTCCTGAGGTCCCTCCAGCCTTTGCAAAAGGCTCAGGCATTTGCACTCAGAAAACCTCTGGCTTTTTACAGTTATCTCAAATTATAAATACATATACATTTCAACAGCAACACTAAACATTTTCTAAACAAAAGAGATCCCAATATCAGCTACATTTCCATACATTGATTTTCATATTCTTATATTACCAGATGTAGATATGCAAGGGAGGAAAACAGACAGCGAGAGAAAACAGAGACAGAGAGAGGCAAAGAATTGCAAGACTGTTCGGGTTGATCAAGTCCAAAGTCTCACAGGAAAATTTGGTTGCGCGACCAGACAGAGAAGAGAGAAAAGGAAAGAATATGGATCCTTACATTTAAACACTTTCTCCAAAACAAATGGGACAGGGTCCTATTCTACCCTGTCACACCTATGTCAACATCACTGTCAAGTTGGATGCAGCAGGTCACCGCTGGTTGTCCACTTTTACAAGCTGGGGATAGAGTTCTCTTCAGAAATCTTGCCTCCATGGGAAACACAAGATAGTTGACCACAGGTCTTCTGAACCCTATGTTGTCCTTAAAAAGTTACCTGACTTACCAGTGTACCACATCTGTCTAGAACATGGACGGGAGACTCTCAGAACTATCCACCGTAACCACCTTCTGCCCATTGGTCAGCTTGAGCCCATTCCAGAGACTATAACACAGCCTGGGCCAAGACCCGCTAGAACCAGAAATCGTAACCAAGCCAAAGAAAAGATGGCACCTTCATCTCCTGATACCACAGTGTGCAATGACCCAGTTCCATTGTCTGCCATAATAGACAGTTTAAACAGTGAGAAGGACGAGAAAATGTACTGGTGTCAACCTCCCACAGATGTACCCAGCACACAAGTGACCCCTATGTACTGACCTCAAGAAGGTTGTAAAGAGACAGACACCTTGTACTGCTTGTAGCCTAATGCAGACCCACTGGTGCCATATATAACCCCAGCTGAAGAGCGAGAAGTACCTTTTGCGGATATGGATGTAGAAGCATTGGTGGAGGAATTTGCAACAAAGATTGAACAAAAACCTGTTATTCCTGACCAGGCCTCTCTGCTGGACACAGTGCCACAAGAGGGCAGCATGCAGCCTATTCCTATGGAAGATGCAGTAGTCCCCAGAAAGTCTAGTACAGCATGTAAACCACCCGACTGTACAACCTCCCCAGTGCCTCCTTGAAATGCCTATCCAAGTGACACATAAGTACATGGGGCCCATTGCTTATTCCATGCTCATTGTTGCCCATCATCATACTGAATTGCACCTTGGGGTTGGTAAATGTACTGATAATATGCCTGTCTAGGTTAAAACGGATGCCAAATGCACTGCTAATAGATCTACATGTGTTAGAGTTGATGCATAATTGATAGAGAGGTTTCTGGTGTCTAGTCAGAAAATGTATAGTAATGATGATGATGCTTGAAATGCCTCGACAGTTAGGAACTGATTGTTTATATAGAAATGTTCCTAAAAGTGTGATGTTTTACACTGCCACTTGTTGTACTCTGGGACATTATGGATATTAAGGCAGTGTCTTGTTGAGGACATCAAGATTTTAGGGGGGGAGTATGTAAGCCACCCTATCTTGGGGCATACCTATGTGGGATACGGCCCTATTATCCCCACAGTCAGACTTCTGCCTCTGGTCCCTTGGACTGTGGAAATGGGACTGGAGGGTTTGTTCAGGATCCCCTGGTGGTATTTGAGCCAGGGCTCCCACCCGATCTTCGCAGCAGTCACCACCCGATGTATCTGTTCCTCAGCCCCCATGAGGAAAGTGGGGCTGAGGTCTGGTGGCGCTATTTGCACCTCCAGGTGCCTAGAGACTCCTACCCAGTCTGGGAGTAGTGCCAGATGGACCAGGAATGCAAACAAACATGGCCACGCTTGCAGTAGCTGTGCATGTGCAGCCTAGCCTTAAAGGAGCAGCGGCTCTCAAAACAAACAGTTTGGCCAAGCACCTGCAATTCAAAGACCTTTTCCGGCTCCAGGGCAGGCAGTGGAGCTGGGATATAATTATTGAGTGCCTCCAGGTGCATTATTGGAGTTTTCCTGGTCCCCAAATAGAAAGTGGGATCAGGAACTGTATGAGCAAGGTGTGCATGCACACCCGCAGCCTTTAAAGGGGTGAAATGAGTGCTTCTGGTTTCTGGAGCCCCAACAGCCAAACGGGGCCCCCTGCAAACAAACTAAGGGTTTCCTTGGCCCCATCTAGGTAAGCAGGGCCAGGGCATAAAGTTATTAGCAACTGAATGGACTCAATATAAATGTTATAGGCTGCCAAAGAAAGCAGCACTAATGTAAACAAACATGATGGCCCCCTGTAGTTCTCCCCACCACCAAGGATTCTGGGAAGGGTTAGAGGGCACCCTCCAGCTGCCCAGGAAAATTTGAGCCAATCAGGTGGGGATTTGGGGGCTGCTATGTAATGGGCTGTACACTGGTTTCTGGCAGGAGTCCAGCTGAGAAAAGAAGGTGGGGACTGCTTTAGGAGGCCTGCATGAGCCAGTAGGCTAGCCTTGGTGCAGATAGGCCCCTCCAAGTCCAGAAAAAAAGCCTACTAGCCCATCTTCTCAGCAGGGAAGTAACTGGACTGCTAATCTGTCCCAGTTGGGGTTTATCTGGCCTGTTGTTCTACAGTTTCCTAGCCTGTAAACTATTGGAACTGTTTTCCCAGCCAGGAAGTTGCTTGGACTGTTGAACTGTTTTTTCCTTGCTAGGAAGCCATTTACAGTAGCCTGGTTGGGTAGTGAGACTGAAAAAGAATCCAGTTGTGTTTAAGATCCAGCAGACTTTGTGTATCCAGCTGGGCATCCAGGGTGATCATAAGCCTGTCAGGTACCCTGGAAGACAATGAAAGGCCTGAGGGGCAAAGACAACAAAAGGCTTTATTTATTTTTTTTATTGCTATCTTGGAGAACACCTGTGAACAGATGCTCATTTGTAGGTTCCACGTCAGTTACAAGAAAAAAATTAAACAGGTACATAGCATTACATTACATTACAAACAAGTACAAAATTTCACTGGTACAAAACAATACATTACAAGCTAGGTAGGCAATAAATTGATGTGAATTACAAGGTTGGGATAGCATTTAGCTTAAGGTATAACATTTAGACACTGCTACGGCAATGGTGAGAAGGTGCCTGCATTAGAGAGTTAGGCATACTTGTGGGGGGGAGAAACAGAGTGGAGAACAGGCACAGCTGCAGCATAGTGAAGTGTATGCCTGTATAAGGGGTTAAGAACAGACTCAAGGAAGGTTGGAGACAATGGGGCTAGGAGAACATCAGGCGGGGGCATGAGGGCAGGGACAGATCGGGAAGTGGTGCCCAGTGGGGAGGGAGGGAGGGGGTAGAGCGGGGGTGGAACAATGAAGTGCTGTGAAGGTAGGTGCCCTAGGATTAGGTGGAACAGTAAGTGTTGCTGCTTACGGTGGCCCAAAGACGACGAAAAGCCCAAGTGGTGAAGATGACAAAAGGCCCACAAAGGTGAATGGACCAGCACTTGCTTCAGAGTTCCAGCCAGCATTTTCAGCTCCTAGAGAGACTGCCTACTGTATCCAGAGCAGTATCATCAATCTTTGTTCTTCTTCAGCACCCCTAGACCTTCTGAAACTGTGAGTACCTCTGGGCTGTGGCCGCGAGGAGTTTCCTCTGCAATTTAGTTAGTTTTAAAGGAGGTGAAGTCCTGGGCAGGACTTGGTCATTTGCAGTATAAGCCCAGGCAGAAGACTGCACAATTACTTGTTCACTCGTTTTGGAATCCCATTGGGGCCCCATACAAAGTTCTGCCAGTTGACATTTAAAAACTGTTGTTCTCATGGTATTCCAATGTCCAATGTGCACTGACTCTGCGTCCTCTGGTTGGCCACCAACAACCCAGTGAGGTACCCACTGCAGCAGACTGTTCCAATTTTTACGGCTGTTGGGGGGGGGGGGAGCTGGTTGCACCTGCAGGGGTGGTACAGGGATTGTGTGGGGACAACTGTTAAAAACAATTGTTTGTTTCTATGCATTTTGTTTCCCCGTTACCCCTCACCTACAATAAATCAGAGATTAGTTCATTTCACAAACGGTGTTCATGATTATTGCTTTGTGCGTATTGCTACTGTGTTGGGAAAAGGTAACTGTGTGTGGGAGGGGAAGCTAATATTTGTTCCTGGGGGGAGGTTAGGACCACACTGGGTAGCCTTTATATACCCCTTCCCCAGATGGAGGCACCAAAATCTGTTCTGGTATCCTATTTATTTTCTGCACCCAAATGAACCCAGGCCCACTCCAAGGTAGTTCCATGTGTGAGAGGGTTCCGTTTGAGCACATCAGAGAGACAAACCCCTTACATTCAGCAACCCTCTTCATGCTACTGATTTTCTCCTCACTGTCCACTCTTCCACATAGTTTTGTATCATCTGCAGACAGGCTCACTTTCTCCTGCAATCCCACCCCATTATCAGTTCCAGGACAGATCTGTGAGGCACTCCGCTAGTTACCTCCCTGAGATCAAAGAATTTGCAATTCAGAACCACTCTCAGAGTTCTAGTAGTCAGTTTTCTGTCCATCTAGTTATCCTTTTCCCTATTCCTAGATCCCCACCTTCTTTACTAGTCACCTATGTGGCAAGGAGTCAAAGGCCTTCCTGAAATAAAGGTACAGGATGTTGACTACCTGGCCTCTATCTATCCACCATTTCTTCTACCAAATAGAAAATTAAACTGTTTTATTAAACACAAAATAATTGCCTGTAATCACTGGGGCACACTAAAGTGTAACCCCATCCTTACTAATCCCCCATTATTAAGACATTGACACTGTACCAGGAGTGAGGTGGGAGTCTCATCTATGTGGGTGGTGTGTGTGTGAGCTGAAGCTACTGTCTATCCAGGAGGTAGAAGTATAGTGATAGCCAGTGACAAGATGCACTATATATCTGGATATAACAGGAAATATAACAGCGGTGCAACTGAAATGAAGAGGGAGTTCCTATGATGTATCATTATATATCTGGATATTCTGCATCATGTCACTGGCTAACACTGTAGAGTGACTTTTAGCCAAGATGTTTCTTACCTAAGGATGTCTAATTGCAAAAGATGCCCTTAGGTAAAATCGGTCTTGGGGAGGCATGGCAGATGTGAGGTCAATGTGTTGAGCAGAGTTTAAGTAAGGGTGCCCTTGGGTAACCCCAACCCCAACCTCAAACTCACTTCTGCTCCGCGGATGAGCCTTCCACCTCCTTCCAAGCCTGGCACTGTATCAATGCTTTATTGTACTAACAGGGGTTGGGGGACATGCATTGGTATGCCCCTGAAGATATGGGACATGTTCTTCAAATAAAACAGGATCTGGACAGGAACCCTCCCTCCCTGTGGCTGGACCTGAACTTGAACCCCTTCCCCCACATGATTTTTATTTTTTTTTCTTACATTTAATAGCTTTTATTTAATTTTTCTTGTGAATGTATCAATAGCGAGCCACAACCGAGTTTAAAATGAATATTTAGATTGATGACTTGCACCATCTAGTGGCACCAGTAGGCCATACATGGATTGGAAAGTCACATATAAAAACAAGTTGCACATGGGGTGGATTTTTAAGGACAGTTTGCAAGGATATTTATTGCAGGTGTAGCATAGTGCTAATAGAGTACGTTTGTCTTCTATTTAAAAAAGTGATCATTTGGTTGCTTAACTCTTTTCTTACTGTGTCAAAATCTGTGACGGTAAAAGCTGTGTGTGCACCTGCATAGTGTAATTCACACTGAAGAATAGGATCCTGCCGCCTTTCCACATCCTTAGCACAGATTCTGTTTTTTGTACTATTGACTTTATTATAAATCATCAATACAAGGGCCACTTGGTGACCTAGAGGATGCCCAGAGGAAGTATGTCACGATTCTATGCTTGGGACCCAAGTCTGGAAGCGAGCCTGAGTCCTCGCAGCTGGGCGGACAAGCTGGGAGTTATGTTGCCACAAGGCAATGCACCGCAGCCAGAATGAGTTGTTGCTATCACCCACCACAACTATGATCCCTTTCAATGGGCAGGGGACTTCACACCCTTGCAAGGGGTGAGCATGCATGACACTAGTACTGTGCATAATGTCATTACAAAGGCTGCGTGGAGCCAAGGTTGTGGGAAGAACCAGGGGCTGCAGCATCCACTGCAACTCATGCTGCTATACTATAGTATGGGGGGGACCCTATAAGTTTACAGTCATTTCACTACCAGTCTCAGCTTGTAAAGAGCTTTGAGATATAGTGTGTGTATGTGAAAAGCACTATATAACTGCATATCAATCTTGTTCTGCTGCTTCTTTAGCCATCAGGATAATAGTTGTGACTGAATGCTCTGTTTTTGATTGGTTGGTTCATCTCCTCACCAGATTCTGTGATGCGAAGGGCTGGGACCAGGCAGACAGGACCCCAATGGCCCTGCCATGGAGGGGACGGAAGCCCACAGAAAACAATAAGGAGGGACTAAATCTGCAAAGGCTGAGAACAGAAGACACAGATGCCTGTTTCATCCTACTCAGGACTCATCAGTGTGTCTCATCTGTATCTCACGACAAGGGGAAAAGCAAGCAAACAATTATGTGGCCTTATGAGTTTGAGTCAGGGTTGGTCCAAAACTAAGAAAGCAAACTAAAAAGACAAAGAACCTCAGAAGAAAAGCACTGAGGCAAGGGTTACCCAAAAAGGGCACTAGCAACAAAGCCAGTTTTCAAAGAAATACAAAATCACACTATCTCCATAATGGAAAGCATCATGCGATAAATATGCAAATCACCATAAAAAAACAGGCTGGTCCTACTTTAAGAGGACTGCATGGTGCCAAAGGCCTTCTCACACAATCTGCAAAGGCTGAGAACACAAGATGCAGACACATGTTTCATCCTACTCAGGACTCATCAGTGTGCCTCATCTGTTTCTCACCTACCATGATCCAAACCCATAAGATCACATAAGGGCTGGTTTGTTTTTTCCCCTAGGGTAAGATACAGATGAGGCAAATTGATGTGTCCTGAGTAGGGCAAAACAAGTGTCTGTATCTTCTGCTCTCAGCCTTTGCAGATTGTGAGAGAGGCCCTTTGGCACCATGCATTCCTGCTTAAAACAGAACCAGCCTAAATTTTCATGGTGATTGGCATCTATGTTGTATGATGCTTTGCATTATTGAGATATGTGTGATATATAGGTTTATTGTTTAGTTATTGTTTATTTAGATCTAGGAGTACAATGACCTTTGAGCCAAGGCTCTTTTGCAAAGGTTCCACGTCAGAAGAGTACATACATGTTAAACATGTTAAACAAGGGCATACAACATTAAAGAGAGCATACAACCATATTCATCAGTTCAAGTACGGCAACACGGTAAATAGGATACATGAATAACACATACAAAGAATCATTTCAGAAACCTAGAAGAAATCAGGGAGGAAGGGTGAGAGGATAGGGCGGTGACAGCCGAAAAAGAGACTAGAGCAGCTCACGGCATTGTCAAAGAACATCAGAGGGGGGGCGACTGATCTCAATGGGGAAGGGGGAAGTTATGGGTGGCAGTCACATGAGCTGGAGGCCATGAGATGATGATGGAGGCTTGATTTGAATATGCCCAGTGAAGAGGTGGAGGTGATGTGAGTGCAGAGGGCATTCATCCAGCTGGGTGCACGGTGTTCAAAAGACCTTTGGCCCAGAGTGGTGCGGCATCGGGGATCCTGTAGAAGCTGACGTTCAGACCCACTGGTGCTACAAGGATTAGTGTTTGGGCACAGAAGGGCTTGGACACTAGGTGGAGTAAGGCCCAAAGTAGTTTTTTTTCGCCATCAAGCAGGTAAGGTACTTTATGCGGTTAGCGAGTTGAAGCCATCCCGTTTGAGTGTAAAGCTCACATGTATGTGTGAGTCGGTGGGATCCAATAAGTATACATACCTATAAAATTATATATATGCAATGCTTGAAGGATAAATTTTGTGAAATATTTTCAATATTTTGAGGCTGATCAGACCTAGAGTGAGAATATCGGGCCCTATGCATGATGGCAATGCGGCATGTGCAGGGTTGTGTAGGGAGCATGCATAGGTGCCTACGCAAGAATCCCGCACATGGCACACCAGCAAGGCATGCACGAAGCATGTGCAGGAGCCTGAGCAGGCAACTTATGCACAGCACCATGACTGCTAGGCATGGCAGGTATGGGGGGCATGTCTGCGTAGTGTCGCATACAGCAATACCAAGTGCACATGCATGACACCAGGTACGATGGCCAGGCATGCAGTGGTAGGCGCGCACACTCACAGCAGGTGGAGGGCTGCCACAGATGTCCACACAGCATGGCCAGCAGCCAAGCATACAGGGCTGCATGGCCGTACCCTGGACCCCATGGCAGTAACAATCTGCACCTGTCCATTCCAGACACCGGGTCATGCATCGGTGCACAGGTTCCAAAGAACAAAAGGGGAAAACATGGGAAAGAACATGTGATGAGGGGCATGCAAGCCAAGATGCAGTAGTGGATGCAGCTGGTCAGAATGACCTGGACCACTGCAACACTAACCCCACACCTTGCACATTAACCCCATTGTCTGGCCAGACAAACACATCATGTGTGATGTGCACAGGATGTTTGTGGGGCTGGACACAGGCAACCAGCAGTGCAGGGCATTGTACATATATGAATGGGAAATCCCCAGGGGCATGGACGATGCCACCAGTGGCACCCTAGGTACCTTGGTACCCCCATGCCCCACACAACGCTACACAAAACACATCCTCTGGAGGGATGCAGACACTGCAGCCACTAGTGGACCCCTAGACCCGGAATGCCCCTGGGCACACTGTGGGTGGGATGGCATGGCCAAGGCACTGCCATTAGAGGCAGCACCAGTGGCACACAGAAGGGACATAGCACAATGGACCTGATGTGCAACAGGAGGATGGTGCACAGTGACCCAGGGGCATGCATGCTGCCCATGGCATCATGGCATAGTGCTCCCCCCAGCAATGCACAACACCTGCCAACAGGTGACCCTGCAAGGGAACACCTGCCATACAACATATGGCTCACACGTGGGACACCCGCACCAGCCCCCTTGCTGCCCACCCCGTGATCTCCACATTATACCCCTCTGGGATGCCCCACCTGGGAAGCCTCCCCCACCCCCACCGCCACCACCAGGAACCACCAAACAACCCCAACTTACCACCCACTGTGCAGGAGACAGTAACCACAAAAGTAAATGTTCAGAAAAGCTTTACAAAGCCGGCCCATCGGCATAGCGGTTGGATTTCCGCTTGCGACGCCAGCGACCCAGGTTCAGGAATGGACTCGGGTGCTGGAGGGCCGGCCAGGGAGAGAAGGCTGAAAAGTCTGATGACTGCTTGCCTTCTCTCGGGGGGAGGGCGGGGACATGATCCGATGATTGCTGACCCCCGGCGGAGGCCAGGGGCTCAGCAACATGCGGGGTCCCATAATTCAATGGTGCGTGGCAAACATCAGCATAAGCCTGACGTAAGTGATACGCCACGTCCCTGGGGAGCAAACAGGAAAGAGCCCCTAGGCCGACCAGATGACGGTCACCACGAACCATCCTAGCAGCACCCAGAGCAAGTATGACACTGACCGCCCTCCCGGTGCCTTCCCTCTTGGAGGAGGGGGACCCACCCGGCAAAAGGTTATGTCCAGGGGTTACCCGGGGGCCGCAATATGGGGTGAAGAGGTGGCTGTACCAGGGCAGTGCGGCACGGAGGGCATAGGAGGGCCTGAAGAAGGAGAAAAAAAAAAGAAAAGTTTTACTGTATAAAATGCAAACAGTATAGATGTCAGCCACACAGTAACATGTCAACAAGAACAATAGGCAACAAGAGAAAAAACACAGTGAACAAATAACATGCAAGGCCCCAACACCCACTGCACAAAAGTCTGCACCCATGTAGGTGTAACACAGGCTCAGGTGAGTGTCGCTCATGGCCCAACTGGCAGCTCATGTCCCATCATGCATCCTCCTCCTGACTGTCTCTGCTGTCACTGGATGTCAAAGAGTCGGTATTACTGAGTGGCAGCAGCACAAGGTAGTGGAGGTGTCCTCTGTAGCATTGAAAGGGAAATGTAACACAATGACAATCTGCATGGAAGGGGGACGGAACTTTGACTACCATGGCAAGGGTGCACAAAAGGGACATGACACAGTATGCCAAACCTACCTTCGACGGCACCACCACTTGCAACATCACACATGTGTCCAACTTGTAGATGATGTCCTTGTCGACCACCCTCAAAGACAAGTATCCCAGATTAGCTAGCTGCTGGCACCTCTGTCGTGCCAATGTCCACACGACACATGGTGCATCATCTGGCTGCTCCACCCTGGACAGTTCAAGCTTGTGTGGCAGGCCTAGGTGATCTTGTGAGGGACGAGAAAGAAACAAACAGTTAGCATCATGGACAGTGACCACACCCCACATAGCCCCACAGCACACACTGCAAGTGAGGTACATACCCGAAGATGTCCTTCTAGCCACCGCAAGGTACTGCCACTGTGGCAGTCGGTGTAGGTGTCTTCAAACACCCTCCGAAGTCCGTTGGGGTACATCCCCATGTGAGTGACCTGTAGCTCAGCCATCGTAGTGCTCCCTGATGCAGCAGCCATCATTACAATACCATGTGTAATGTGTGCACATGACACCTGCATGGGTCCCCTGCCATGCCCGCTTAAAGGTACACACAGGTGAGCCAGGGCAGATAAAAAGGGATCTGGCGGTATGTGTACATGACAGGGACCCATAGCAGTGGGGGAGGATGTGTCCCACGCTACTGATGAACGTGCATCTGCTCAACACAGAGATGGAATGGCAGAGGCATGCAGGTCATGGCCCAGGGTCTTCAGACCATGGCTGGATGCAGCCACGCTGACAGACACACACAGCATTGAAAGATTCAGGTTCCCTTGGGCCATAATCGCACAACTGTATGACATGATCTGCGATGACATTGCAGTATGGACATGGTGTTCTAGGGCGATGACAGAGGAGACCAAGGTGCTATGTACCCTGTCATGTTATGCTACAGGGTCATTCCAGCAGGTGACCGGTGATGCTGTGGGCGTATGCCAGCCTTCCGTGTCATGGGCAGTGGCACAGTTGACGGATGCCCTGATGGCACATGTGCAGGTGCACATCAGGTTCCCGATGGTGAACGCTGATGTCCATGCCATGAAACAGGCCTTTTATGCCATGCATAGCATGCCAAACATATGCGGTGCAGTAGACTGCACCCATATTGGCATACTGTCACCGTCTGTGCATGAGGGTGCATGAGGAGGCATACAGGAACAGAAAGGGGTTTCACAGTGTGAACTGTCAGGTGGTATGTGACGCGGGTGGTATGTTCACTAATGTATGTGTTAAGTATCCCAGCTCATGCCATGATGCTTACATACTAGACGCATCACAATTCAGAGCCCTGCTACTCACCAGTCAGCTGGATGAATGGCTAATGGTTGAGTATAGGGGTGGCACCGTGAGTGGCACTGCAACCTGTACCAATGCATACACATCAGTGACAGTATTCTCTGTTCCATGCACAGGTGACAGCAGATACCCACTGCACCCATACCTGATGACACAGTTCCTGACACCGAATAGCACAGCGGAGGAGGCCTACAACTTTGGCCCACAGGAAAACACGGAACATCGTGGAGAGGACCAGCAGGCTATTTAAGATGCATTTCCAGTGCCTGGACCATACCGGGGGGATTCTGATGTTGTCCCTGGGAAGGGTGTGCAAAGTGTTCTCCGCATGTGCCATGCTCTATAATATGGCACTGTGACACAATGGGCCCATGCTGGAGGATCACCAGCAGGACACACCACTGAAGGTCAGGGGGAGCTGTACAGGGGGCAGGAGACAGTGGATGGCCATGCAGTACATGACACCCTTGTACAAGGCACATTCCAGTGGTAGTGGTGTGAACAGGCACAGCTGCGGGACCAATGGGCATATGTTATGTGTGGTGGCACCGTTGTGCATGTGCCCTCAACACATGGGCCTTAATGTATGGGGCTATTGTGGACATCCTTGCATCATGGCGTGTGTGTACCCCAGCCGTCGTAGATAGCTGATGACACCAAACATGGAGTGCACCCATTCCAGTGGGGGGTGTTGTGGGGGCATGCATGTCCACCATGGGTAGGCGTGCAACACAGGCATCGGCAGCAGTGAGGTGAGGTGGGCATGGCAAGTCAGGTGCCATCCAGTGGGGGCCATGATAGGGGTTCTGCACTTGGGGTGGCCACTGTACCGCACAGCCAAGTGTGTTGTGGCTGTCAATGTGTGGCAGGGGCTGCACCGTGGTGGCACAGGGTGTGTGTGGTATGTACAGTGGGCAGGGTATGTACACAACCTGCTTGTGTTATACATGTCTGGTGACTGGTGCTTGTGCAGTGTCACTGCCCTTGTGGGTCATAAGGCTTTGCCTGTAGGCGTGCTGAGGACCATATGCCCAGTCTTCTGATGGGTGCATGTCGACGGGGGCACCCCACTGAAACATAGAAATTGTCAGCAGATAAGGACCGCCTGGCCTATCCAGTCTGCCCATAAGCCCTTGTACTGGATTACTGCTTCCAACCCACCCGCTGCTGTATCTCTATGGTTCCCCTATGCCTGTCCCAAGCATGCTTGAATTCATCCACTGTGCTCACCCCACCACCTCCTGAGGCAGACCATTCCATGCATCTACCACCCTCTCTGTGAAGAAGAACTTCCTCACATTCCTTCTTAACCTCCCACCTTCCAATTTCATGTCATTTCACCTCATTCTTGTGCTCCTCCTGTATTGGAAAATGTCTCCCACCAGCACCTTGTTTATACCCTGGAGATACTTGAATGTTTCTATCATGTCCCCTCTTTCTTTCCTCTCTTCCAGCGAGTACATATTGAGGTCCTTTAATCTCGCCTCATAAGTCTTGTGTTGCAAGCCCTGTACCATCTTAGTTGCCCTTCTCTGGACGGTCTTCAGCCTGTTAATGTCCTTACAAAGGTGCGGCCTCCAGAACTGCACACCGTACTCCATGTGAGGCCTGACCATGGTGTTATATAATGGCATCACTGCCTCCCTTCTTCTGCTGGTGATACCCCTGCCTATGCACCCCAATATGCCACTGGCCCTCCCAGCTGCCTTAGCACTCTGCTTTGACATTTCAGGTCATCTAAAATAATAGCCCCCGGGTTCCGTTCCTCCTTTGTGACTGTCAGCAACTCCCCCCCCCATCCTGTAGCTTTCCCCAGTGTTTCTCTGTCCCAGGTGCATACTTTTGCACTTTTTTGAATTAAACTTCAGTTGCCAGTCCTCAGACCATTTTTCAAGCTTCCCCAGGTTCCTCCTAATTTTTTCCACCCCCTCTGGGACACTGGTGCCTGCAAGCGTGGGACTGCTCAGTGTGCTGGCCCTCCATGGCATCCTCAATTTCAGGGCTGCAGCTGTCATGGGGGGTGTGAATGTCCTCCTGTGTAGTATCTGTGGCATGTCCCAATGCCACCACGCTCTGTGTACCTGTGTTGTGCAGATGAGCCATGCCTGCACCCTGTGCCATGTTCATCTGTGTGCTGTCTGTGTCCCACAGTTGCGTGTCCACATCCTGCTCTGAGGCCACCGTGTGGGGGGACACCTGTGTGTGGGTGTGTGCCATGCAGGGCAGTGTGTGGGCAGCCCGTCCATGTGGCGCATCCCTTCCGACCAGATGGTCCATGAGCCTCTTGTGGAGGTCTGTTAGCTGGTCAATCCTACACCTCATGTCCCGCACCTTGCCGGTCAGTGCCACCAGTGCCTCTGTGTTGTGGCACTGTGCCTCCAGTCTGTCCAGCTCCAGCAGCTGCAGCTCACTGTACTGTTTCGCCATGTAAGTACGGCTGCGTGCTGGTCGTATGCGGCCCGTCAGCCATGTCAAAGGGCCTTCATCGCCACTGTCTACAGGGCTTCTCAGTGCCCTTTGTCATGCCATCCTGGCATGGACATTCTGTTGCAGCAGCTGTGGTGCTGCTGACCACACCTTCATCGCAGATATGTGCCTTTTGTCCTGGGGCATGCTGATGAACATGGATGGCGCACGTTCCATCTGGCACCTCGCCTGTCTTCTGTGTTCCCTCATCTAGGGCTGCCAGTGTGCTGTCCAGGTCTGTGTCTGATTCCTGCTGTGTCTCCTTCTCCAGCTCAGTACCTGTGGGAGATATGGGGTTGTTAGTTCAGCTGAGGTTGTCCCTTGGTGTTTCTCATTGCAGGGGTTTGTGTGCACCAGTGACCCACCTGTGCCTTCCTCCTCCTGCCTGGTTTCAACGCATCCCACCTGCAGTGCTGGTGTGTCCTGGCTGTGTGGTGTTGCCCTAGCTGTCACGCATCCATCAGTGCCTGTGTCTGTGGGTGAAGCACACAGCTGTTAGTACATGTATGCTGCGACTTCCTTATGGTACCCGTGCCATGCCAGTGCATGTGTACCTTCCATGGTGTTTTTGACGTCCACTTCTCTGTGGACACTGACATCTGTGAGTGTCCACCACCATCCTCTCCAACAGTGTCAATTGGGAATCGATGCTGGGTGGGCCACCTGTGGTGCCTTGGCGTGCCCATGTACCCATGACAACTTTCTTTTTCACTGCGGCTCGCATGTCTTGTCACTTGTGCTTGATGGCCAACAGTGTCCGGGCCTCTGGACCGGTGACATTCATGCCAGGATGGATGTCCAGCCACAGTCATGCCTTCACCTCCGGGGCAGTGGGCAGGGATAGTGCCCCATACAGCTTGTTGTAGTACATCCATATGTCAGTGACCATGGGCACACCGGTGAAGTTTGATGCATGGGGATGTGCTCTATCCTGTGTCTGAAAATGGCTGCAGTGCTATCTGCCTGCATGGGCTGCCTGTTTGGGCTGCACCGGTGGTGGGGTGCACCCTTCCATACTTCTGTCAATCTCCACCATTGTCTCCACATTCTTCTCCTGCATGGTATTTACTTCCATGCTGCTGTGCAGGGCAGTGCCCATGTATTTATATGGTGGGGTCAAGGGGAGGGTCCACATATCCTTGGCACACCTGTGTGCACTGCGCAGCCTGCTACGTGTCTCCCATCATCCCGCCTCCTGGGTCCGCACGTCACATGTGGTCATTCCTGCATACCACTTACCAAGAGTGCATTGCATGCCATTTATCTGCGCAACGTGGTTCCAATGGTTTTGCATGTACGTTACGCTTGTTCATGCATAGTCATAATCATGTTTATCCTCACTCTGGATCCATAGTAGTAATGGATGTATAGTGCAGGATGGCATGGGCATGCTGGGGCTCAGTGTGTCATGCTTGAGCTTCATTCACCTTCATACAGTGAGCTTGTGCTGAGCTAACATATCTATTGAAGATGGCCACTGATACATCAGGATGCAGGATTTGTTCTTGCCATTTTATAACAAAATTCAAATATGCCATGGCCCTAATGAAAATATCCTGATATTTTCACCCATGCAGTTTGACCTTGTGACATCATGTGTGGTTTCACCACTCATGATGACATTAGATCAAACTGCACTTAGGAAAAATATTTCCATTAGAGCCATGTCATATCCAGATATAGATATAGATATTTAGATATATTAATTGCAAAAAACTTCATTAATGCACCAGGTAGAGTTAAAGTAGGATAATGTGGTGACCCCACCCCCATCCATCAAGCAGCAAAAAGAAGAAAAGGTTGCAATTTTGGCTATCCTGAGTCTTGGCAAATGAGGCCTGGGGTCTTCCTTGGGGTTATCAACCGTAATGCTCCCACATTCCATGAGCAAAGAAGCTTAGATGTGCAAACTATATGAGAATGGGGTGAGTGTTAGGGTTGATAACCCCAAAACTAAACCCTGAACTACGTGGGGGCTCTGTGGGCGGGTAATGTCGCAGTGCCCAGGACACATCCTCAGCCACCACATGCATCCTGTAACCTACATACACTGTCACTCATGACCTTTAGGGGCCTGTAGGGCCTGTGCTGCAGGCACCAAGGCTGCTGTCCATGGGGGTCTGGAACATGCTGGTCCGGCTGTGCCCCCTCACACCCGACTCAATTGACTATGTGGCACAATGGATGGCATCTCTCCCCAGTGCCTCCACACATCCCTCCCACTGCTGCCATGACCCCCTCACCCCCCAAGGCACCACCAGGGCTCAGTCAGACCCTGGTCCCCACCTTCTAGGCATTGCAACCTCCCAACCTCTGCGGGTCAGCTAGGGTTCCACCGGGGGAGGTGACGAATCCCTCTGTCACACCCTGCAGGTGTGCCACATATTTGGTGTAACCCTATGGCTGTGGCAACTCCCTGGTCTTCGGCACAGGGATCCCTAATTTTACAAAACTGGGTGCAGGGTCCCTGATGCACCCAGAGTTTGACACAGCCCTAGATCACCACAAATTGTGATGATCTAAGGGCTCTATGAAAATTGAGCCCCACCTCTCCAGAACGACATAGAGTGCAGGCAGTCCAGAGGAGGGTAACAAAAAACCAGACCTATCACCTGGCTTTTTAACCTCTCGATTCGTACGTCTACTGTCCCATCCACCTGGAAAACTGCCAGAACCATCCCTATACACAAAAAGGGCGATGTCAAACTCATGTCCAACTACCACCCTATATCTCTTCTGACCACTCTCAGTAAGCTGCTTGAAAAAATAGTCCACTGCCAGCTTGCTGCTCACCTTGACATGTTTAATCTTCAAACCCCGTGCCAACATGGTTTCCGGCCCGGTCACAGTACTACCTCTGCACTTACACAACTTACAAATGACATCAGAAATAATATGGACCGTGGCCTACTCACTGGGGCCGTCTTTTCGACCTGTCTAAAGCCTTCGACATGGTACACCATCCTCTCATGTTAAAAAGCTCCAATCCATTGGAGCATCTGATCAAACCCTCTCCTGGTTCCATAGCTATCTTGACAATCGGACTCAGGCGGTAGCATTCACAAGGCCCTTTCCTCCCCTAAACATCTCCGTGGAGTTCCCCAGGGATCCACTCTTGGACCTCTACTCTTCTCCCTCTTCTAAATGATATTCCCACCATGTCCCGCATAGCTGCACTCTTATACAGCAGATGACCTTGTTCTCTACTCTGGGTCAAAATTGGTTGCTGCCATCAACTCCCTCTCACTAATGACTTCCAATTCCTGCAGACCTGGCTATCTAGCAACCACCAAGTCCTGAACCTAGAAAAAACCTGTGCTATGCTATTCGGATCCTCTAAGAAACTGTCTGCCCCTGCGAACAGGCTCTGGGTTCAATGCCTTGATGGCTCCCTCATCTCAAACACTGAGTCCTTCAAGTACCTTGGGGTCACTTTGGATCCCACACTTGACCTGTCTCAACATGTCAATATGGTGTGCCGTGCTGTCAATGCTAAAATTGGCGGAGTTTTTCGCGTGCGCCACTCCCTCACTCCTTCCACTAGACTTTCTGTTGCGAGAGGTATTCTCTTACCCCAGCTCCAATATGCTCTGCCCCTCCTCTTTGCTGCAAACTCTGCTACACTCCACAAATGGGACACTGTCTACAACAACATCTGTAGATTCGCCTTAACTGCCCCACGTCTTACCCATCATTGTCTCCTTTACACTGGCTTAAATTGGCTGTCACCTAAGGATATTCGAGCCTACTCCCTGGGCTGCTTTATCGACTCCCTGTCTAGACCTCTCTGCCCTGTCTATCTTGCCAACCTCCTGACTCCTGCCTCACACACCTGTACCCTCAGGTCTTCCTCTGTTCCCATGCTCTCCACTAGACCTTGCATGACAAAAATGGGTGAACAGGCATTTGCCCATTTTGCTCCCAAATTCTGGAACTCACTCCCCCTTATGGTGAAAACTTCAGCCTCCCATCGAGAATTCAAAAAACTCGCTGTTCACCCACCTCCTAGCCTCTGGCCAATGCAAATGCTCTTAATTTGCTTTGTCCCACTGCAGGCTGTCGGGTCTGACCCTGAGTACTACACTAATTTTCTCCCATACAATATGTTTGTCTAGGTGGCTATGAACCTTGATGTCTTTACTGTCCTCAGCTGTCTTATGGTTACCCTAATTGCTTTATTTTACATCCTTATTATGATCTATGCCTAAAATGTACCCTTATGTAACTATTACTGTGCTACCCAATATATATCTTGTTTTGCTCCTGTACACCTATATTATGTCTGTGCATTTCTGCATATTGTAACCAATGTCCTGTGCTCTCCCGGATCGTGCCTGAAAATAGGCAGGTCTGTTGCCTAGCGCACTTACCCGGTTACCAAAAGCTAATAAATAAATAAATAAATAAATAAAAAGGATTTGCATCAAAAGCCTTACTAGGAGAAACTAAAGGACTTCGATATGTACACCCTGGGTGGGGGGGGGGTATGATAGAGACCTTTAAATACCTCATAGGGTAAATAAGATACAAGAGGGAAGTATTTTTCTGATAAAAAAGGTACTGAAGAGCAAAGGGACATTCTATGAAGTTGGAGGAGGTAGATTCAGGAAAGATATGAGGAAGTACTCATTCACAGAAAGAGTGGTGGATTCCTGGAACAGCCTTCCAGCAGAGAAGGTGGGGGTGATAACAGAGGTGAAGGTTCAATAATGCATAGGGTAGGCACAAGGGAATCATAGTGGAAAGGAAGGAGGGAGGGGAAGGAGGGAGAGAAAAAGCTGTAGATCAAGAAGGATCTGCGGTGATAATGTAGGTAGGGAAGAATGGACAGAGTGGATGGCCAAGAAGTCCTTATCTGCCATCAAATTCTATGTTTCAGGTAGAAGATCACATTTAGGGATGTTGAGGATCACACTGAGGGACACTAAGAATCCATGATGAGGAACCAAATAAATGTTGGTACTACTCTCAAACGGGGGCAGTGAGAGGATCTCAGATCTAGATACTCTCAAACGGGGGCAGTGAGAGGATCTCAGATCTAGATATTCTCGAACGGGGGCAGTGAGAGGATCTCAGATCTAGAAGTGGGTTGCCATCTGGGGACAAGTGACCATCAGACAGTGTGGTTCACGTTAAACTCAGCTACAGAGTCAAGCCATACAAAAGTGAGGGTACTGGACTTTAGGAGGGCTGACTTTGGCAAGATGGGAGAGTGCCTCAGAAAAGCATTAGCAAACAGGCTAGAAGGAGGTGTGGAGCAACAATGGAATTATCAAAATTGCCATCACAGAGGCAACAAGCCTTGTGTGAAGCAAATAAACAAATCAAAACAAAACAAAAAGCCACTATGGTTCTCAAAAGAGGTGGCTGTGAAAGTCAGGAAGAAAAAGATAGCATTCCGGAAGTATAAGGAAACACAGAAGGAGCAGGACAGAGAGCTGTACCAGTTAAGGCAGAAGGAAGCAGGGAGGGAAGTCAGAATAGCAAAGGCCCAAACTGAGGAAAAGATAGCCAACTCAGTTAAGAAGGGGATAAAACCTTTATAGGTACATCAGCGAGTGAGAAAGACAAGGGAGGGATAGTGAGGCTGAATAGAATGAGCGTGGGTGGGCAGAGGGGACAGTGAAAAGCAGGAATACTGAACGAATATTTCAGTTCAGTATTCACAAAAAAGGAGGGGAAGTGCCTAATCAATTAACAGAAGCACTCTTGATAGGGAGTCGATCCCAGTCCTTTCACAGAAGAAAGGGTTCTGCAAGAACTCCTAAAACTGAAGGTGGACAAAGCAATGGGTCCTGATGGAATTCACCCAGAATTCTAAAGAATTAAGAAGGAACTAGTGAAACCACTGGCTACTCTTTTTAATAAATCATGGGAGGATGGTGTGGTACCGAGGACTGGAGGAAGGCGGATGTGATTCCCCTTCACAAAGGGGACCAAGACAGAGGCAGGAAACTACAGACCTGTCAGTCTGACCTCTGTGGCAGGAAAGTGATGGAGTCACTTCTGAAGGAAAGAATAGTTGAGTACCTAGAGGTCAGTGGAGCACAGGATCCAAGGCAGCATGGGTTCACAGCGGGAAGGTCATGTCAGGCAGATCTAATAGATTTCTTTGACTGGGTGACCAAAGTAGTAGACCAGGGAGGGGCTGTGGACATGGCCTACCTAGACTTTAGCAAGGCATTTGACACAGTCCCACACAAAGATTATTAGTCAAATTAACCAGCCTGGGAGTGGGTCCCAGGGTGGTAGCCTGGTAAAACATTGGCTGGACAACAGGACACAGTAGTAATTGTAAATGGAGTCCACTCTGAAGAAAGAGCGGTTACTAGTGGACCGCAGAGGGTTCAGATTGGGTCCAGTCCTTTTAATGTCTTCATCAGTGACATTGCAGAGGGACTGGAAGGAAAGTATGCCTTTTGCAGATGACACAAAGATCTGCAACAGGGTTGATACACAAGGGCGTGGAAAGGATGAAAAGGGACTTGGCAAGGTTGGAGAAATGGTCAGACGATGGCAGCTAGGATTCAATGCAAAAGTGCAAAATAATGCACCTGGGAAACAAGAACCCAGGGAAGAATACACAATGGGTGGGAGTTAGTAACAACAACAAAACAGGAAAGGGACCTGGGGGTAATCATATCAGATGACCTTAAGGTTAGCAAGCAATGTGAGAAGGCAGTAGGGAGGGCCAGGGTATACTGGGATGTATAGGGAGAGGCATCAGCAGCAGAAAACAGGAAGTTGTTATCCATCTGTACAGACAGTTGGTGAGACCCTATCTGGAATACTGTGTCCAGTTCTGGAGACCCCATCTCCATAAGGACATAGACAGGATAGAGGTAGTCCAGAGGAGGGCAACTAAATGGTGCAGGGTCTGCAAGAGAAGCCGTATGAGGAGAGACTAAAGGAGCTTAATATGTATACCCTTGAGGAAAGAAGGAGAGGGGGGACATGATAGAAACTTTCAAGTACCTCAAAGGAATCAACAAAATCCAAGAGGTAGCATCTTTCAGAAAAGACTTGCAAGAACAAGGGACACAATTTAAAGATAGAAGGAGGGCGGTTCAGGGGCAATGTGAGGAAGTATTATTTCACAGAGAGGGTAGTGGATGCAAGGAACAGCCTTCCTGAGGAAATTGTAGGGTCTAAAACTGTGGGAGAATTCAAGAATGCATGGGACAGACATAAGGCAATTCTTGTGGGGGGCAGGAAGATATAGGCTGTTGGTTAACTAGGATCTGCGGCCTATCCTGTAGGTAGGGAAATGGGCAGACTAGATGGGCCCAGTGGTCCTTATCTGCCGTCAAAGTCTATGTTTCTATGTTTCTATGGCCGGGGTAGGGGGATAGCATGGGTACTAGAGGAGGTTCTTTTATGGGTCAGGTGGGAGGGAATATTAGCAGCAGGATTGGGCACACACCACCAGTAATGTGTTCAGCTGGGTTGGGGTGCACTGCTGCATAACTGAGCACCCACCGCCAGTATTATTTCTTTTAATAACTGGGCTGGGGGAGGGTTTATACCAGCGGCGGGACTGGGCATCCACTGCCTATAATTCATTTAACAGCTGGGTCAAGGGACAATGGTGGTACGATTGGGCACCTTCCATCAGCAATTCATAAAACAACTGGGTCCGGGGAGAGGGGAATGCTGGTGATGGGATTGGGCACCCATGACAGTAATTTGTTTGACAGCTGCATCTGCAGGGACCAGCAGCAACGTTGAGCACTCACCATCAGTAATTTATTAAACAGCCAGGTTTGGAGGACCAGCGGCTTGCACTGAGGACTCATCACTGGTAACTGACAGCTGGGTCAGGGAGACTAGGCATCAACCTTTTGTACCTGGTTATGTGACAGATAAGAGTCTACGTGACAGATAAGAGTCACATAAACAAGTGCTTGGCTGACAAAAGTTGAGCTATGAGTCGCAAAATGAGCCTTAAAATGAGTCCCAGGTTTCATGGCTCACAACTCGGTCGTAATTATTTTGTTTTAGCTAAAGAAACAGTGAAGAATCATCTGACACCCTATATGGGCAGCCACAATAGTTTCAAACTGAACTGCCTGTACATTTTGTTTTCAAGGTGCAAAGCTTTTTTTCCTTTTTACAGGTTTCATGACTGCTAACACTTGTGTCAACTTTGAGATTAGGTACTGTAAAATCAATGGAGTTTGGCTGACTAAACAGACGTACAGTATGTCAGTTTTCCCAAAAATAAGTCATTTTCAGACTGTTCCATTTTTTTAACTGAGGGAAAACAGGGTGGATTTTAGTTAACTCAAAAAATACACATTTTTCAGAAAAAAAATGATAAATGAAGTATCCTTGGTCCAAACTCTTAACACAATTGAAAGTTTTATGCTTCAAATCCCGGATTTTTTTTGCTATAGGTGTGCATAAAATAAATGTCATTTCTGCATTTTAAGGCATTTTTTTAACTTTCTGGAACTTTTAAACCACTGTACTGAACATTACCAAGTTTACATGATCCTGAAATCCTGTCACTGACTCTTTGCATGCCAAATTTTAGGCTAATTGGCCCAGGGATAGCCATGTAAATATTATGCACATATCATGCTTTAACATTAAACTACTCAATCCTAATAAATAGGCACAACCATGCCAGTATAATTATACAGGTGAGAAGTGCCTCTACAGTAAGTTAGGGTTGAGTTAATGCTTGTGCCAAAAGCAGGAATTTAACAGCTTATATCTTGGCTGTCTTAACTACTAGACTGTGAAACTTGCCTGTACTGCCACAGTCTCAGAGGCTAATTGTTTTGGTAATTTTAACAACAAAAAAAAGTCAGTTTGGCTTTAAAAGTTATTATAAAATGGTAAGAAAAACTTTAGAAACATCATTGGCCAAGGACATCACCTGACCATGTACGAACATTCTATAAACACACAGTCAGATGCCAAATCACATTTTGCTCCCCAAAAACTACGTAGAGCCATTTTATAAGTGTAATAAGGCCCTCCAGGATGTGTATCATAGGATTTAAATGCCATTCCCAAGTGAGCAAGGATACTCAGCCTCTGACCTTGTGTCTTATTACCTCCCATTAGTTGTGCATTAAAATCCTTTATAAAATCAGGCTGACCTATTCCGGCTCCCCATTGGTCAGAAGCCCATCACATGGTACTACATTAAACTAGTACATACCTCTCCTGGAGAATGCCATGGGGTGCATTAGCTGACAGCATAACCTGTTGAAGTCAAAAGGTCACCACTGAAACTCCTTTTAAAATAGCCTTCCCCTGGTGGTTACAATACCCACAACCATATGCAACTAGTTCAGAACTAGTGGGACACCCAAGACCTGCAACACTGCTTCTCTGTGACTCGCCATCCTGACAGTGAATCAGTGGACACGTCGGGCAAAGGCTACCAGCAGAGAACCCTCCCCGGCAGCATATCAGAAAATGCCTTAGAAAAGTCAGCATAATAGACTGAGAGTCTTTTCTTATTCTTTTCAGAGCTGACAGCAAGAGACCGGGGGTAGGAAAAAGACACCCAACAATCAGGGGAAAGAACAGTAAGTTTTTCCTAAGCGTGAACGGAGGAGAAAGATGGCAAGTGGGGGAGAGAGAGAAAGAAGCAACTCATTTCATAAGTGGAATAAGACAGTTCCTTAATGTACCTCAAAGTGGTTGGCGTCTCGCCTTTCAGGTTCAGGACTCAACCCACCCTTAGTACATTAACATAGCATTATTCCCCAATCATGCCTTATTCCTTTTATACTTCACACCCTGCCATGGCTTATTACTTACTTAATTTGAGAATTTATATAAACATCCCCACTTCAACCATTTTTGTTTTGCTCACTAAAAACAAAACAAACAATAAAAAAAATTGGCAGTGTTAAATCATGAAGCAGAGGTTCATTACAATCGGTTCCAAGGAAGTACCTTTTGCTACTTTAAAACCAAAATTTGATTTTCTTTTTAAACTATAAAGATTTTTTTTTTTTATTAAAAACATTTTGACATACAAATAGACCAGAAGAGTTGTAGATAAAATGATATATTTGTATCTTGGTTAAGGTCTTCATTACTATGTGCACAGGAGACATATCAGATGTACATGTCAATTGATATCCAGAGAGACCCTATACACAAACCTTCAGTCATTATGTACCTGTACAGTAAATGAATTGATTTGTAACAATAAAGCTTCAAAACATTAAAAAAGTAACAGTATATTATTTGCATGTTTTGAGAATCTACCGTACCCTATTTTACTTCAAGAGTAAGAAAGTATCATTATTTCATTGTAGTACCCTTTTTCAGGTTATGTCATGATAGCTGGTAAACCAGGTGCATATAGTGGATCCCTCTCTAGCTCTTATCCACCCTTGCTGAATGGCTAACGGTGTTAGGTCATCCCTGTTCTTATTAGTGTTCCCTCAGAAACTGGTAGCAAGCAAATGTATGTGCCCCAGACCCTTTCAAAAGCTTCCTCTCTCTCTTTTATTTAGCCACTCCAGAGGCAGCACCCTTAGAATAATTTCCTCCCACATCTGTATTTTGGAAGCCTGGTGAGACACCTGGGTGTCTTTTATACAATGCCTGGCTAGAGTACATAGAAGCCTTATTCTTTTATCAGACAGAAACTTTTCCTCCTCTGCCTGTTCCTCCTCAACGCCAAACAACATTGCCACTAGGTTAACCGTTTGGAATGTTTGTGTGGTACACTAGTTCTAACCTTTCAGCAACTGTGTTTTCCAAGATGGCTGCAATTGCTCACAGACCCAACAGAGCAGAAATAAGTATCTTCTTCCTTATTACAGTGACTATATATGGGTGACATCCCCAGATGAAACTTGTGGACCATACTTGGTGGCTAGTATAACTATTCATAAATGTGTACTGCACATTTTTGTACTTCTTACATGCCAGCAGACCCATATGTGTGTTGCAAATTGTTTCACACCCTATTTCTGGTATCCAACAGCCCAGATCTCTTTCCCACTTAAATTTAACTTTTAGGGGGTGTATTTTCTCCCAAGCCCCTACTTTGTATGGTTACTGCTGATATTACTTTGGAGGGATGATTTCGCTTAACCTTTATCAACTGCTACAGTGGTGCTATTTTTGCTAGCTGGAGGGGTCCTCTCTATTCAGTGTGTGTATATAGTGCTTACCTTGCAGATAAGCAAACGTGGGTATTAGGGATCTCCCACAATTCTTTTATATGATCAAAGGTTTTGTACCCTCCCCCATGCATTATGTCACCTGGGTATCACATCAAAAGAGCGAAACAAAATGAGTGACTCATAAATGAGCACATCATTTTGGTCACTTTCAGGTTTGGTGATGGTGGAGGGATAGCAAAGGAGGGAATAGTGAGGGAGGGAGAGAGGGAGGCAGGGAGGGAAAAACAGCAAGGGGAGGGAATAGTGATGGGACAGAAGGAAGGGATGGAAGGAAGTGGAAGGAAGAGAGATGGGCTAACTAGGGGTGTATAGCATGATCCCACCAAGCTACCCATGTAGCATAGCGGGTAGGGACATTGGCTGCAGTGGTGGTGGTGGTCCTGGGTTCGGGACTATGGACAGATATTTTATTTTGTTTTCGGGCAGGTGGTGTTTTTTTTTTTTATAAGTTAGTGCTGTCCTCGGTCCCTCGTGCTTCCTCCAGTGCCCGCCCCAGAAATGAATATATAATAGTTTGGGGGCACAGCCCCCCGCATTAAATATGTATTTAGATAGGCACCAATTTAGTATTGAGCAAGTATGGTTGTGTGCTGTATTTGTGTTCGACAAGATGTACTCACTGTTGTGCGAGTCGCTAATTTCACTTCACTCTTATGACATGGAACCTGTTCCCTGCGCACAGAATGCCTTTATCCTGCCAGTTGAAGAACACTCCCCCACCATTTCTGGTACAAAGTGTGGGTTAGTTGCTAGTTGCACTAGCAGTGCGTTCTCCTGACTACCCCCCTGTCCTCGTGCAGTTTCCTCCGGGCTCCCAGTGCTTCCCTTATCAGTGGCTTGGGATGCTGTACCCGATTATGTGCCTTTACTCCCTGTGTTGCTGGGAATTCTTGTGATGGATATGGTGCCCTTTCTTCTTCTAGATCCAGCCATTGAGCTTTCTTAAGTTTAGCCACCCAATCCTTTATCTATCAGTTTTCTCTGCCAAGAAGAATTGTTGCATGTCCAAACACTTAAGCCCCCCCAAGCGTTATATGTTTTTAGATGCTGAAATGTGTAAAACCAGCACATACACCAGCTTCAGTCCGGGCTATAACATTTATTGGTGCCAAAATACAAAATATAGGTCAAGCTTATACCCTACATATCATCATGTAAAGTGGCTTCCTTGTGGGGGGGGGGATGCTTCACCCTCCGCTTTGCATGTTATGCTTTTTTAAGTCTGACCATACTTGCCCTTGGCGTTGCTGCCCAAATAAATTTGAAGCAGGCATTCTCTAATCTTTTACTGTCCTGTCTAGTCAGTCCCACATGAAGCATTTGTAAGGGGCACAAAATTTTTGGTTGGATGTTCATCTTCTTCACCATGATAATCTTTCCCAGCCAAGACAAAGGTAAGGATTGCCATCTAGTTAAGTCTGCTTCTGTCCTCTAAATGTGTCTTTGGTTCCCCCTATTGGCAATACACAGGATTTAATGAAATTATTATTTTTTTTTAACTCAGTAAAATGTTATTGGTAATTGTGAACTTGACAACCAATCCAATAATTACAGTTCTAAAGGTCCATACCGAATGTTACAATTCTCGTGTTTAGCCTGAGAATTCTACAAACTCTCCTTAGCATTAGAGTAGTTGCCTGATTGCGTTTTTGGGGTCTGTAAGGTACAGCAGCATATTGTCTGCGCACAGCATTATTATAAGATGCTTACCAAAAAAGGATCATATACCTGAGATGAGAGGGTCATGTCTGATTCTAATAGCTAGTGGCTCTATTGCCAGTGTAAACAGTAGAGAAACTGGGCCCCCCCCCCCCCGTGTGGTTCTGCTCTACAGTCTGAACTGTTCTGAACGCTGACCGTTTACCATAATCCTAGACATGGGTGAGCAATATAATAACTTCACCATATTGAGGAACCCTTGTACCAAGCCAAGTCTTCCTATAACCTCACTCACGTATTCCCATTCTATTCGATCCAATGTTTTCTCAGCACCCAGAGAAAGCAAATGTGCCCCCCCCACAAGACACCAAGTGGCAAGATTAACCACATTGAGCATCCTTCTCATGTTATGGAAGGAGAACCATTCTTTAACACATCCCATCTGATCCGGGTCTACAGTCTCTGGCATCAGACTTTCCAACCTCAATCCTTTGCTAACACCTTACCCAAAATGTTGTTGTTATAGATAAGCAATATGACTGGTCCATATGCCCCACAGTCAGTGGGATTTTTACCAGGCTTTGTGATAACACAAATGGATGCAATATAACTTGTAGGAGGTAGCTCCACTTCCTCCATACTGTAGCTTCCATATACAGGTATACCTGTGTTGGTATTCTGCTTGGTGGCCTTTTCAGTTCTTTACAGAAGTGTACCATGAAGCAATTGGTTCTTCCTGCCCTCCCCCCGATTGTCCAATTGCAGAGTGAACCTCCAAAGGTGTAATAAGGGCCCCCAATTTGTCAGCTTGTCACTCTGTAAACTGTGGAAAAATGAACATCTAGCACCAGGAAAAAATGCTGTGGTGCTCAACAACATAGCAGCAAGCAGGCAAAAGGTAATTTGAGCACCCACAGCCAACAGGAAGCACCAGGACTCCAGAATCAAATATAAAAGTCCTTTAATTAAGTACAAGTGCATATTTCACTCACGATGGTTCAGCCCGTACAGTTGAGCAGACTAACCGCTCCGAGTCTAACATTTCTCCTGGCCTCTGCCAGGCATCATCAGAGTGAATCTAATTAAATCCCAGTAAAGGTCTGATATATATAGTGACATCATAAAGTGCATGTGACACAGTAACCAATTATTTTATATACAATTTAATGTATTAGCATTAATTGTGATGTTTTTGTTTATCAATTTTTTAAATTGATGTCTGTAATATCCGATTGGTTACTGTGTCACATGCACTTTATGATGTCATTATATATAGCAGGCCTTTACTGGGATTTAATTAGATTCACTCTGATGATGCCTGGCAGAGGCCAGGAGAAACATTAGTCTTGGAGCGGCTAGTCTGCTGACTGTATGGGGCTCACAAGGTGTGAGTGAAACATGTGCACTTCTATTTAATTAAAGGACTTTTATACCTGACTCTGGAGTCTTGTTGTTTCCTGTTGGCTGTGGGTGCTCAGATTACCTTTTGCCTGTTCACTCTGTAAGCTGTGGGATCAGTAGGGTATCCAGGAACTCCTGAGCTTCATCACCCTTTCCCTGACACTTTTATACAGATATTCACAAAATTGTTTATAAAGGTTTCTCTGATGCATCTAACATCTTTAAGCAGATCACCCTGATGTGTTCAGACTGTGGAGATGTGAGTAGAGCCCTGTGAATCCCTTGGCAGCAGTGCTAATAGTGTACTTTATTACCTCACTCAAACAACCGTGCTATGCATAGAACAAGCCTACTTTAGTCCCCCAGACCAACAGCAGGGCATTTAATGCCTCCCTGGTCATGGCTGCCTGTCTTATGAAATCCTCTGCTTTATCCATGTATAATTTAATCTCCAATTCCTAAAGTTGAGTTTTCAACTCTTATTGTTTTAGGTGTTTAAATTTTTTCTTGGCTGCCGTGTATGTTATTATCATACCTCATAGGTCCTGACATCAGAACAGTAGGCAGCCTCCTAGAATCTCTTTTCAGAGAGGGCAGATGGGCAGTAGTATGGTTGATAGCAGCATATGTCTCCCACTGGGTCCCAAATACTATCTGAAGTCCTTGTCAAACATGAGATATCATGGGAATCTTCATACTGGCACCCCCCTCTCCTCACAACCCCACTATACTGCAAGTGTTGCAGGTAGGAAGGTGAGTGTGCAGGGGTACCGGGCAAGGTGCAAGCATTGGGATTACCACTCCTCAAAACAGAAACAGGCAAGCAAGGAAGTACAGCACACACAGAATAATTTGTGCTGCCAAGACAAAAAATTCAGAGGCAGTGATTTTACTGCAAATGAATTCATTTTCAAACAGCAAATTGCCAGTGGTACACAGAGACAACAGCTCTCTGTTCACTCCAAAAGCCCCAGCGCTTCACTCATAAGCTTCATCAGGGGGCTGGCAATTGGATCAAACCCTCTCCTTAAAATACTGCACTGGTGACCAGCTAGACCAATCAGATAGTAGGCTAGCTACAATTGCAGATGGCCACCCTAGCTAGTAAAGTGGAGGTAGTTGAAAAAGCACATTTACAGACAGTCAAATACACAGAAAAAGTTGCTTCTAATGCCACAGACAGCAAGCTGAAACATCCTGAAATATCAAATCATTTATAATGTCATGTCATACAAAATTGCTTCAAACAAGAGTTCAAATAAGTGACATATTTCTTATTTTATAAGATTTTGTTACTGTAATGGTGTGACTTAATGCAAGAGGTAACATTTCCAAATCCATTAAAGGGGACAGTCATCACAAAGGGCCCACACTCAAGTACGGGGCTGGTCCCAATGTGCACATTGGGCTCTATTCACACACTACACGTGGAACATGTCCGTGCTGTTCTGCACCCACGCACAGACAGGCACAGGCTGGAATTCACACATGCCAACTGCCTGGCCGCACTTCCGGCATGCAGACACATGGCAGGAGATTGTGGCTGAGCGGGTCAGAGCACTGGATGCAAGTGGGCATCCAGTAAGATGCCTGTCCTGGGTCCCATATTGGATCATCTTCCACACATGGGCAGGGGATCCTGGGAAGGCACAACCCCACTTCCAATTTAAGCTATGGGCGAGTACCTGAATGACCACCCCCAGCCTTCCCTG
The DNA here is from genome assembly GCA_016271365.2 of Neoceratodus forsteri. Classification (NCBI taxonomy): domain Eukaryota; kingdom Metazoa; phylum Chordata; order Ceratodontiformes; family Ceratodontidae; genus Neoceratodus; species Neoceratodus forsteri. Next base: position 1,651,186,004 of record CM057450.1, read on the forward strand.
GCAACCCAGTGGGCAGGGGCAACATTGTGGCAGGAGTCCTGCTGCCACTCCCAGCAGGTGTCTGATGGGGGGGTGCATAAACATGCAGAAAAGTTACAGCAGGGTTCCCCATCGCGTAGCCCAGGATGGCACTCCACACCTTAGTGAATTGCACAGAGTACGGGTATGCCCCCATGGCACACCCCCGGATCGCCCATGGTGCATAGCTATGCAGGTGACCAGGGGATCTAGTGTGCCTCTGGTGAATGCCACTGGGGGTGTGCATGTCCCCGCTGTGCGGCATTCAGATGCAGGCATGCCTATGTGCTGCCCATATGCGGCACATAGGCATTAGTGAATAGGGCCCTTTGTGTGCAAAAACATTTTACTTTAATTTTTGTTTACTGTAGTAAAGTAAATTGTATCCAACATATTTTACTTACTGTAGGCCTCATCTTCTGTTACTACAAATCCCAGAATTTCCTGCAGCTGACATAAGAGAAGCAGGCAGCAGTGGGAGATTCAATAGCCTGCAGTGCACATTCAAGTTTATATCAGCTCTGATCTTTTGTTTGCTGGTCCTACTGTCCTCCCTGGACTAAGTACTGTCACAGAGGACTGTACTTAGTCCCTGAAAAAAAGCAGACATGGAAAACATCTGATTGCAGATTATTAAGGCTCCCACTGCTCTCTACTGCTCTGATGTCAGCTGCAGGGGTTTCTGGGCTTTTTAGAAACAGAAGACATCAGCTTACAAGTAGGCAAAGTTAGTCTGATACAATCTACTATACTACAGTAAACAAAAAGTAAACCAAAATGTTTTTGGATAAAGTGCACGTTGAGAGCAGCCCCATACTTGAGTGTGGGGTCCTTTGTGATGACTGCTCCCCTTTAAAGACAGAATTAAGAAAACAGTTTATTCATATATAACAGAGAAGAGTAAAGGGGTTTAGCCAGCAAACACCAGACTCCAGCTACTGCGGTCTCCCCTGCCACAAAATGGTGTGCCTTCAAAAGGATATGGGGATCAACTTACATCAAGAGAACAGTGACATGGATGGAGAGGGAAAGAAACAAAAAATATGAATAAATCACATAGAAAAAGGAAAGAAATTTTATATAAACGTATTCAATGTACAGTAAAATCCATTAACTCAGTAATCATTTCCGGTCAGCTTTAGTTCTGAATGGCTAGTGTCCAGAACTCCAGTGGCATCCTGGCAGCACAGACAACAAGGGTCCAGGAGGGTAACTTGAGCCCCCCCATGCCACAGCACACAAGGGACCTCAGCAAGATTGTTTAGAACCCACACCCTCCCCGACAGCAGCCAATCAGGCCATGGGGAAGGCATCAATCTGGACTAAAGGTAGGCTTAAAAGGCTTACCTACCACTTGCCCAACACACAAGCAAGAGCGACTTCTGGAGCAACACGGCAGTGTCTGCACATCAGGACCCTCCAGTCTCCAGACCATTAGTGGCTACTGGCAGTGCAGTTACAAGGGGGTTCACAATAGGCAAAAGTTGCAAATTCCACTTTAGTGGAACCTTTGTGGAATTTTGCAACTTTTGCAGAATTTTCCAAACTTCCACCTTTGGCAAAATCGGAAATCTTCTGAAAGTGTTTGGTGAATTTCACCCTGTTCCACAGAATTTTCTCATTGAGCTACAGAATAAAACACATGAACTACAGAACTAATACATTAATCTGCAATTCATGTGATTATTCCTTAATTCAGTGATCAGTTCAATGTCATCAATTAATGGAGAAGGGCAAACAGGGAGAAGGGGTAGACATTAGACCTTTTTCAGAGGACAGAGTGAAAAGAGCACTAGAACGGCTTAAGGTAGATAAATCTATGGGGCCAAATGGGATACACCCGAGGATCCTAAAGGAGCTCCAGGAGGAACCGGCTAAACCTCTGGCTAAGCTGTTCAGTGAATCACTAGAAACAGGCGTGGTTCCGGAGGAGTGGAGGAGTGCACAAGTGGTACCCCTGCACAAAAGTGGTAGCAATGAGGAGGCAGAAAACTACCACCCTGTCAGCTGGATCTCGATAGTAGGTAAAATGATGGAAACCCTGCTTAAGGAAAGGCTGGAGGACTACCAAGAGACAAGGGGGCTGCTGGACCCAAGGCAACATGGATACATGGTAGGGAGATCATGCCAGACCAACTTGATTGATTTCTTTGAGTGGGTGACGAAGGAAGTGGACCAGGGCAGAGCGGTAGATGTGGCCTATCTGGACTTCAGGAAGGCCTTTGACACAGTCCCACACAGGAGACTAATCCAAAAGCTGGCAAATCTGAGGGTAGGGACAGAGGTAGTCACATGGGTCAGAAACTGATTGAGTAACAGAACACAAAGAGTGGTGGTAAATGGGGTTAGCTCACAGGACGGATGGGTAACAAGTGGCGTACCCTGCGGATCGGTGCCGGGACCAGTGCTCTTCAATGTCTTCATAAGCAATATTGCAGAGGGTCTACATCTCCTGCTTAGAGGGGATATAGAACTAGATCCAGGCCCACAAACTCAAAACAGATTTAAGATCACAGATTTAAGACAATTTATGATAATGCTAGAAGTTTAAAAACTAAGATTGATCTAATGTGTACCTGGGTTACTAATGAATCACCAGTGATTATAGCCCAAACAGAAATTTGGTTAACCCAAAAGCTACACACAAATAAAACTGAAATACAGGGTTTTTACATTCATGAGCAGATAGGATTGGGAAAAGGGAAGGAGGGATATTATTGTATACTAGCTGGGATCTGGGCTATACTAAGGTCCTTTACTCTGGGGGTAGTAGAACACATAGAGCTTATCTTAGTTCAACCAACCAGTCAAAATTTAATAATTGATTTGCTGTATTCTCCCCCAAGAGGGAGAATTCAATGATTTTGATGCTTTGTCTCAGGTCTTACAAAATTTCACTATGGGCGCTGAATTATTACTATTGGGAGACTTCAACACAGCTCGGGGGTAAACCAAGGGGAAATGCCCTACAACAATGTCTCAGACAGCTTGACCTAACTCAGATTATATTGACCCCTACTAGGAAAACTGCACTCTCCAGTGGGAGAAATGTACTTGATTTACTGTTTATTACAGAGAAAATAAAGGTCTTTGAGATCCAGGTGAATCAGCCCATTCTAGGGGACCATTGCTCTGTCACATGCATCTGTGAGCTACAGTATCTCGGAGATACAGTAAGAAAGTCCCGACTGTCCATCCCAAAATAAGAAGATCTTTTGAAAATGACAGTAAAGAACTACTGCTTCATAATTTAGCAGCCATAAAATGGGTCATGTTATTTCTTATTCCAAATTTGGATTTGGCAGTCAGAGACTACCAGATTATTTTGTGAGGCCTGTGACAGAGCAGCTCCCTTTAGATCCTTCTTAGTAAAGAGGGGTCATTTACCATGTATCTTGCGAAAGTTAAAACAGGAAATTAGTGTAAAAAATCACCTTTGGAAAAAGGCAAACAAAACATTAAATTTTGTTGACTGGAATATTATAAAAAATATAGGAATACTTCAAGAATAAAGAGTAGGAACTCAAAAAAGCAGTTTTATAAAAACAAAATTTCTGAGACAAATGACCCCAGGAAATATTGGACTTTGATCAGATCCCTTGAAAAACCATTTGATAACAAACTCCCAATTCAAATTCAACAAAAAGGAGTGCTCAACCTACTATTGTTTCTGCAAATATCTTAAATAATTACTTTGTCTGTTTGCCAGATATCGACATTCCAAATAGGGAATCAGAAACAGATTTTGCCATATCCTCTGAAAGACCCTCAGTTGTCCCAAAATTTAGATTTAAAATAATAACCCATAGTGAAGTTAAAAATGAGTTGTGAAGGCTAAAATTAAAAAAAGCTTGTGGCCCTGATGGTATTGAAAACAGATTTTTAAAAGATTCTATAGATTTAGTGGCACCCATTTAAACTAAACTGTTTAATTGGAGCTTAACTGATAGATATTTTCCCGAATGCTGGCAAAAGGCCAAAATTATCCCAGTGCACAAAGGGAGGGACCCAACTGCCCCACAAACTATAGGCCAATAGCCTTGTTGTCCACGGTGTCGAAGGTAATGAAGAGGCTGATGCAGAGGCAGTTAAGTGATTACCTTGAAAAGTATTCCTTGCTGGCCGCCTCCCAGTCTGGATTTTGGAAAGGTCACTCCATGGACACTGTGCTCACTGACCTTATAGAGTCAGTATCCTCCCAATTAGAGAAGGGGAGGTCAGTGGGCGCAGTGTTCATGGACTTGTCGAAGGCCTTCGACACTGTGGACCACAGGATTTTAATCCAAAGACTGGGGTCTCTTGGAGTGGATTACGAAACAATAAATTGGTTTAGCTGTTACTTATCAAATAGGACCCAGCAGGTCCAGATTGGGGATACTCTATCTAAAAATGCAATGGTCCTCAGGGGAGTCCCACAGGGCTCCATAGTGGGGCCCACCTTATTCTTAGTACATATAAATGATTTGGTAAAAATAGCATCTCAAACAACCATTAAACTCTATGCTGATGATACAGTTTTGCTTGCCAATGGAATAACTGAAAATTAAGTGGAAAGCAGACTTCAACTGGATTTCACAAAATCAGAGAAATGGTTAGCCCAGTCAAGATTAGTCTTAAATAGTAAACAAAATGAAAACAATGATTTTTTAATCCACCTTTAAAGAAAAAACAATACGCAATGCAGGAAATAAACATAAAAACTCTGAAAAATAAAACCTTGGGGCAAGAATCACAGTACAAATACCTAGGGGCTTGGGTAGGTGAAAAACTAAAATTTGATTTTCACATCTTGGATATCATAAGAAAGATAAATAAAAAACTTGGCGCTTTTCGCCGAACCAATTTTTGTGCAATTACAAAATGCGCACTGACATTGTAAATCAACTTCTCCCAAATATAGATTACAGCAGCCATATTTATGGACTAGCCAGCAAAAGCTTATTAAAAAAGATAGACGTAGCATATAACAGCCTAGCTAGATTTATATTGCAGTGTGATGCTAGATGCCATCATTGTGATTTGTACCAGGAATTGGGGTGGATGTCACCTAAAAATAAGAGAAAATTGCTGTGGGCTGCTTAAATCCACAGAGTATTAAACTCAGGAAAACCAAAATACCTGATGGATAAACTAGATAATAATGTCCACGGACATAAATACAATCCAAGAGATCCCCAACGTGGCCCAGATAGACCAAAAATTAAAAAAAATCATTTGGGAAGCTGTCCCTGAGGGCTGTGTATGATTCCACTTAGAATTTGATAGATAAAAATGCAAAGAGCACAAACCATCAATCAAAACTCTCCGCAAGATCTTTAAAATATGAGTTAAGAATAAAATATATGTGCAATGGATGAATAGATGGCATTTTAAAATATATGCCTGGGAACTGACTAGAGGGACTGGGATTGTATGGATTCATGTTTTGGGTGTCGCTTGTCATTGTTTTATGTATTCTGTCTAATAATTGTTATGTCAACAAAATCTGTTTTTTACTTGTGGAAACTATTAGAATTTTGTACAAGTATTATTCAGGACCATCTTGAAAATAACTCTTATGACCTAAAGATGTGAATATGAGATCTTATCCTGTATAAAAATAAAGTATTTTGCCTACCTAGAAGGGAGGGTTAGCCTGTTCACGGATGATACACAGCAATGTAACAAGGTAGATACACAGGAAGGTACAGAAAACATGAGGAAAGATCTGAGGAGGCTAGAAAACTGGTCCAAGGAATCGCAGCTGGGTTTCAATGCAAAAAAGTGCAAGATTATGCACCTGGGGAGAGGGAATCATAGGGTCGAGTATGAACTAGACGGGGTAACACTGGAAGCCACTAAAGAGGAAAGGGATCTAGGGGTAGTCATAGAAGACAACCTCAAAGTGGCTAAACAGTGCAACAAAACAATTGGAAAGGCTAACAGAATACTAGGGTGCATAGGGAAGGGTATAACAAGTAGAAGGAAGGAAGTGGTGGTACCATTGTACAACTCCCTAGTAAGGCCTCATCTGGAGTACTGTGTTTAGTTCTGGAGGCCCCATCTCCAAAAAGACAGACAGGATGGAGATGGTACAGAGGATGGCTACAAAAATGTTGTCTGGGATGCAGCATAAGTCATATGAGGAGAGACTCAGAGCTCTCAATATGTACTCCCTGGAGGAAAGGAGAGAGAGAGGAAACATGATAGAGACCTTCAAGTATATGAAAGGGATCAGCAGGGTACTAGAGGGAAGCATCTTTTACATGAAGGGAAATAGCAGAACAAGGGAGCACAGCATGAGGCTAAAAGGGGGAAAACTTAGAGGGAACTTGAGGAAATTCTATTTCACTGAAAGTGTGGTGGAGATATGGAACACTCACCCCCAGGAAGTGGTGGGAGTGGCCACGGTTCAGGGATTCAAGAATGCATGGGATAGGCACATGGGAATAATCAAGCTAGGGCAAAGGGGGGGGGACTTGTAGCATCTAGGGTACCTTAAGCATTAGAAAGAGGGATAGGGCAGACTGGATGGGCCACAAGGCCCTTATCTGCCAACAATATCTATGTATCTATGTCCCCATAGAAAAAAAAACTTACCTGGTGTCCAGTGGCACCCCCCCCTCCACTCTCTGATCACTCACCCCGGGTGCTGCTTATGTATGTTTCCCTGGTGTCTAGTGGCACACCCCAACCACCGATCGCTCGCCATGCTCATATTTATGTTTCCCTGCTCTGGTGTCTAATGGCACTTCCCACCCTCTGATCACTCACCACACCAGTATTTATGTTTCCCTGGTGTCTAGTGGCACCCACACCCTCTGATTGCTCATCCCACCCGTGTTTATATTTCCCTGGTGTCTAGTGGCACCCCCACCATCCAATCGCTTGCCCCACCCGTATTTATGTTTCCCTGCCCTGATGTCCAGTGGCACCCCCACCCTCCAATTACTCACCGCCATTTCCCGTAGTTATGTTTCCCTGGTGTCTACTGGCACCCCCACCCCACCCTACCTCCAGTTGTTCATCACTATTTAAGTCCTGCTGTAATCCCTTTAAGTCCCTGGCATCTAGTGCCCCCCCCCCCACAGTGCCCACACTGGGTTGGGTACACCAACTTGCCACCACCACCACGCCCCTTCCATAGTCACTGGTGGTCAGGTGGGTTGGTGCCAAGGGGAGCCTATATAGTGACTGGTACAGCCCTCCTCTCACCACCTCAGATGGCTGCCATGTGTAATGACAGGGACCACATGATTGGAGAGTGGGGGTGCCACTAGATACCAGGGAAACATAAATACTGGTGGCGGGGTGAGTGATCATAGGGTGGGGAGTGCCACTAGATACCAGGGAAACATAAATATGGGTGAGCGATCAGAGGGTTGGAGTGCTAATAGACACCAGGGAAACCCATAAATTTGGTGTGACTGATTAGAGGGTGGGGGGTGCCACTAGATACCAGGGAAACAAATTAATATGGGGGCCAACGATACACAGTTCAGTTCATACTTTGATTCCACGGTTCAGTGACTCATTGAACTGTGGAATGAATGTATGAATTGCAGAGTACTGATATTATTTAAACTGACAAAATAATTTCTTTAGAACTGACCTCTAACAGTGATCAGTTGTGCAGAATTTTTTTCTACAGTTTAATACACTAATCCTCCATTCATATATTTATACCACGATTCTAAGTTGGAATTTTCATGAAAGTTGCCAAAATGATTTCCAAACTTTTGCGCAAATTCCACTGGCGTAAGTTTTTATTCACACAGTTCTAGCCCGCAAGGGTACTTCCAGCACTCCTCCATGCCTCACCTCACAGCAAGCTTCACTGGAACCTGCAATGGCATCTTCAGTGCAGGATTCCTCTCCTCCAGCATTCAGAACTCCAGTGGCAACCCAGCGGCACAGTTAACAGGGGTCTGAGAGGGTAGATTGAGCCCTCTCTCCCCACATGAAAGCACATGAGGAACCTCATCGAGTGGGTTTGAAACTCATGCCCTCCATCACAGTAGTCAATCAGGCCACAGGGAACACAACCACTCCTCCCCTTTGGATTTAAAACTTTGCCCACAAGCGACCCTTCGCCGAATGGCATGATCCGAGTGGGGCGTCTGCCGAGTCGGCCGAGGCAAATGAGGCTAGAGCAGGACTCCTTGCTGGTTGGGTCCTCTGTGCATAGTGAGTACTTTGTCAGTTTTGCTGCTTGGTATAGCCTTGAAATGTATATGGTGACTGTTCATTCGTGTACTGTAACTGTCAGCTCATACAGTGTCCTGAGCAACTATATTTTTAAGCAACGTCTAATTGCCTCTATCTGTGTTGGCTTATGTGTTCAGCTACACGCTGTATGCATAGTTATGTTCCACTGTGCTGATCATAGGTTGCAGCTTGCTTGATAAAGGACTAGTCACAGACTTCCTTTACCGCTGCTTATACAATCTAACAGGATTGCTAAAGCGTGTCTTATTTAACTAATTACAACTTGCTGCATGCTACGGTACTAGACACATCCTTCCTGTCACTCTGGTAATATAGGCTAACAGTAACCAGCTATTGTTCATCACCGGGGTTTTCTGACAGACAGTTCCTCTTTTGTGTATTGTTAGCTAGTCACTTGTGCTGCTAGTACTAGATGCCTCACTGCTGTCTCTGTGTTTTATTAGTATTATTAGCTAGTGTCTTTTATACCTGATACAGCTCGCTGAGTTACGTTTGCAGTTATCGCAGACTACTCCTGGTGCACTAATAGTCAATAACTTGCTCTGTCAGTTCTAGGTCACCAAATCCATCACTATATACTAATTTATCTCACAATATGGCTGCAAAAGGTTTCTTCATTGGTTCAGTGCTCTGCACCTTGCTTATACTACTTGAGATGTTACTGGCTACCATCTATGCAAGTCCTACTCATACTCACTTTATATATGACACCAAATGCACATTAAGGATCACACTGTCTCAACCCAGCATACCCCTCACAAGGCTGCTAACAAAAAAGGAAGTCTGCCTCCTTGATCATCACCTGCACTTAATGAATTCACCTTGTTCTGCCTCGTGTGCAGAGGACTGTCTCCTTGTCGCTTTTCCTGTCTGGTGACATCGAGGCTAACCCTGGCCTTCCCTGCACAGATTTTTCTTTTGGCCTCAAGAGCAAGATCTGGTATGGTACCAAAGGAATCAGACTTGCAACTAAACATAGGCAGCCTTATCCCAAAGCTTGCAGAAGCTGAAGCCCTAGTTGTTAAATACAGTAGTCCCTTGTTATAATTAACTCCTCTGTGTCCATCCCATTAGTTCGCTATAACAGGGGCTCGTTAAAAGGAGGACTTGTCTTTAATGCCATCTTTAGCAACAGGAGTCAGCTAGTTAGGTGAGGTGTGGTTCTCCAACTCTGCAGCATGTATTACAACAGTGCCTGCACTGTGAATCAGAATTTACAGTGGGTCACAAATCCACAAGGGTGTGCCATTCATGGGACTTCGGCTGATGAAAAACAAGCTAGCTGACGCGCAGCTTCTAGCAGATGAGGAAAGGGAGACAGTGTGAAAATGTTTAAATACGATTCCATTACTGCAATTACAGAAAGACTATAAAACTCGGACGGGATAACTGGGTTAAGGAAAAGACTGCACAGCTTCTTGTTTTCTGAGATACTGATCGGCTGACAGACACCAGAAAGCAGGAGTAATGTGGTGGTACCACTGCCCACAGTTTTCAGTTTAACCATTCAACACCCATTAGTGGTTGTTAATAGATTAAGTTGAAAACAATGAGATCGATCACAGCTGTTCATTATAACTGGGATTCGTCATAATGAGATTCATTATAACGAGGGACTACTGTATAAACTTCATGTTCTAGCAATAACCAAAAGTTGGCTGAAACTAAATGTCAGAAACTATGGGCTCAATTTTCAAACAGCCCTTAGATTATCGTAAGTTGTGGCGATCTAAGGCAGTGGCAAACTCAGGCTGTGTAAGGGACCCTGCACCCAATTTTACAAAAATGGAGGTCCCTACACCAAAGACCCCAGAGTTGCCACAGCCACAGGGTTGTGCCAAACATGTGGCACACCTGTGGGGTTTGAAGGAGGGATCCCTCACACCCCCTGCCCACTGTAAGCCTAGATGAGCCACAAAGGTGAGGGGGTATGTTACTGGAAGGGGTGCCATAAGGAATGACGGAGGCACAGAGGCACTGAGAGGGTGTGGAGTAGGCACCTGGCAGAGGTGCCATACAATGTAGCGGACAGCCACTGGGACTTGCTCCACAGGACCCACAGTCCCCTACATGGGGTGGGTGGAAGTGGGTGTACGTGGTGGGGAGCCTACAGAGGACTGATACATTTCCTGGGCACTGCGACATTCCCATGGTACACAGCCTCCCTGCATGGCAGCCAGCAGATGCCTGACTACACTGTCGGGGACTGTTGATTCTGTGGGGCAGGTGCCAGGGCTGCTTCCACCTGGGGTCCATGTCAGGATGCTGTTGCCATGCCAGCTTCCCTACCCAGTCCCAGCGGCTGTCTCCTACTCTGCATGGCCCCTCTGCAAAAGGAAAATTACATACCTACCACAATTCTTGATCTTCTCTTGTATCTTCCTACCCACTTATGAGCATCCTCTGGGCCTCAGTGCCTGGCACATGACTGACCCCCCAGATCTGGATTCCACAGAGTTCGACCCATGGGGACAAAGAGTTTTCTCTTCAGCCTGTGCGTTAATGTGTATAGGCTTTTATCAGGCACACCACATTGCCTATAGCAGGCACCTGTGGTCAATGTTAGCTCAGGTGCTAGCATCTTTGTCTGATTCGAAGCAATCTAGACAGGCCATTGCCTTCTCTGCTCAGGGTCTGGAGCTTGCAAGGCACCAGGCAAGGGTGTCCTATGATGCCAATGAGGTGGCATCCAGACTAGCAGGGACAGCAATCTGCATTAGATGGACGGCATGGCTTCGACTATCTAGATTGTCACCCATTGCCTGGCGTAGGGTGATTCCCTCCACCTACCGGGGGACTGGCCTTTTCTCCTGCAGGGTAAGGAGAGTTCTTCAGGGGCACCTTCTTTCACCCCAGCCACGGGGACACCTCCTCATCCTGACCAGCCTTAGACCTTTCTTTCAGTCTAGTGTGGCTAGGGTCTCCCACTCCTGCGTCCCACCCACAGGAGGCTGAGGGATCTGTTCGCTCAGGGCTGTGCCAGGTCCCCTCTGGGTGGCTTGGTACTCAACCAACAGTAATGAATGGTGAAGACTGACAAGTGGAAGATATGAAAATTATGTACCTACTATAATTCTTGATCTTCTCTTGTATCTTCACCATTCATTACTGGTTCTCACCCTCCATGGGCCTCAATTCTTGGACATCACCTCCACCCTGCTTACCTTCCTCCTCTCAGGCCAATTGGGGACTGTGTCCCCTTGGTACCTCAGAGCACTCTGTTCCTTCATCAAAAGTCACAGAGAGGGCACCCTAGAGGAGGGTGAGTAGGGTTTTCACCCTAAAATCCCTGAGGGAACTCCCTCAGATTCTCTTCCAATTGTTACAGTATCCTCCTCTCATGGGGCTGTATAATCCTCTAGCTAGCCCCTTGGCTGTTACTCTTTCAGTACAGCCCTAAGAGAGTCCATGGGGAAATTCCTCTCCCTCTCTCCTTGACACAGATGAGCTGTGGTTCTCTTCCCCTAGAGTGAGAACTATGTCAGTCCTTCTGTGCAAAACCTCTTTCCAGAAATTTTTTTCCCTGCACCTAAGTCAGGACTCACTCCTCTTCTGGTTAGACTGTTTCCCTTCTGGGACAGTTAGTGAGACCTAGGCTCTAGGTTCTTTGAAATTACCAGATTGGGGGGGGGGGAGAGAAGCCTCCCTTCACTTAGCCTCTTATGACCTATGTCCCTCTCAGACCTTGGGTCAGTAACTCCTTAACCGGCAGGATCCTTGCTCCCTTGTCTTCAAGGCCCATTGGGACTTTGAAACTGTCAAGCCAGTGGTCTCTAACTGTGGTGACAGTTAGTCTTCTCCTTCCCTATCCCTTTACCCTCTCTCTCTTCTTCCTTCCTGTCTTTCCTTTCTATCCTTGTGTTCTCCTCTCCCTGAGACCGCCCAAGGATTGGGGCCCTATGGCCACTTATGGCCAGGGTTCTCTCCTGCTGTCCTCTATCCAGCTTATACCTTTTTCATTTTATATCCTTTCCTTTGCCTACCTATTGCCTCTTTTGCCTAACACACTTTCTCTGAACCCTATTTTCTGCCTCTCTGGCTCTACAGAACTGGGATGGAGAAGGATGAGTCAGCGGCACCTAACGGCCAACCCGCATGCTCTGCGCTGGTGCATCAGCCACATGGGCAGTGCCGTCGGCTCCTAGGCTCCTGGCCAGTCCCTTTCTAAACAGACCCCCCCATCCCTCACCACACTGCCCATTCCGGGACTTACCCTTTCATCTTCATGGCAAGGTGTTCTTGGTCATCAGTGCAGGACCAGCAGTCCCTGTCCTCATCCTGTGGCCAGAGCGGGGTTTTCCTCCATTTTTCTTCCTTTGTTTCCCCTGCAGCCATCAACGTGCAGTAGCGTAATGGCCAAGCTCAGTCTCCATGGAGACATCCTCAAACACCTGTGTTAGCTGGCTATTTGTGTGCCTGAAGCTGCGCTATCACCTGGACACCTCCAGGTGGCAAACAAGCAGTAGGTGACACAACCCCCCTCCCCAAGGAAGGACAGCAGTCCGATGGAAGTGCAATCCTCCCTCCCGCCCAGCCCCAAATGACCCGACTCCGCTCAAACTTGATCACCAGTGTGGCAGGAGGAGCGCTAGCACCTCAGCCCTCCATGCCACTAGGCTGGACTAAAAGAAATTGTTTCTAATATCCCTCCTAACCCCCCACCACCAGACTTAAACTGTGCCCCCTCGTGCTTTGGTTGTCTCTTAGCTTGAAGAGATCTTCCCTATCCACTCTATTTATCTTCTTCAAGTATTTAAATGTTTCTATCATATCCCCCTCTCTCTCCTCCAGGGAGTACATTTCCAGGGCTCGCAGCCCCTCCTCATAAAACTTCCTCTGCTGACCCATGATCATCTTGGTTGCCCCCCTTTGGACTTTCTCCAGCAAGCTGATGTCCTTCTTAAGGTATGGACACCAGTATCTTACCCCCTTATTCTAGATGCAGTCTCTCCAGTGACCTGTACAAGGGCAGTATGACCCCGCTCCACGTACTGCTGATTCCCCTGGCTGTACACCCCAACCTATGTTCTCCCTAAGGTGTGTGCATGTGTATCCGCACAGCAGTTAGAAATAACCCACACACTGCTTCAGTAGTAGTGCACAAAGCAGCTGACAGGAATCCTCATGTTCATGAAGTAGTGACAACAGTCATCATTCAGATTTGAGACTCGGACAGCAGGACATGAAAGTGAATGGGAAAGAAACATTCTATGCCCACCCTCGAGGCCACAAACCATTAACTTTAACAAGCCAGCAGTTAACAAGCCAGACATCTCGCTCTCGCTCCACTTATTGAACAAAGGAACTGATCGGCAAAATTCCAATCGGCTTTGCAGTGACAGCAATGTTTTCGGCTTGACACCTCTTTTCAGTAAGACAGTATTTGATAATGAACAGCATTCCTCTGCTGTTCACAGAAATGGCATGTTTTGTCTGGTAGATGCCCCCCAACAAAGCAATGCGAGAGATTCTGTGACATAGGGTGTATATTATATTATTTCAGCTTTAAAGTTGCACAGCCTCAGTGTAATCTGTCTCCTTCCCAAGCAGTGTCTCACATATAACGTGTTTATAATGGATTTAAAGCTTCACCGTTGAAAGCGTGTTCATTTTTTTTTTCAGTACAAGAAAATGGGAAAACAATAGTTTTTGTTTACAATAAAAGCATCAAAGCAACCTACTGTCTGTTTCTGTGACTTTTTTTTATGTATTTGTTGGGGGCTGGGATGCGTATAACCTTCTCAATTAGCAGGCTGAGACATTGACTGTACATATGTCTAGAGAGATGAGCTTGCGCTTCTCTTTAAAATGGGATCTCACATTATATACACATTTGAGATTCAATAAATCAGTGCTTGTAAAAGGTTGCCCATGTTGGCTACATGGGGATAGTAATTCTAAAGTGTACAGCAAGAAATGGCAGCGCAAAAAAATGCCCTTTTCATTTAATTTTATAAATTCAGACTGTGCTTATTATGGATCTGGAACAGAAGAGAAATACAGTCTCCTAAATGCATCTCTTCTCTCATATCACACTGACTCACTCACTACATTGCAAAAATACATTTTAAAACCCCCACTGAGCTTGACCATACCCAGCACAGTCGTTGTAAACCATACCTAGGGTATGACATCACATACTATTATGCATGCATCCATCAAAGATCCCATTGCTAAGTACTGCTTTAAGAAGCTGTCCAACCCTGAATACCACACTGCCATAAAAGTATTAAATGATGTACTTTTGGAGTTGGCAGAGTTGTCTAAGATGTTTCAGAAAAGTAGTCTAATGTCAGTTGAAGCTGTACAGATTGCTAGGGCAAAAGTAAAATAGATCAGAAGCCAGTACCTGGGTGAAACTGTCTACTGGAGCCAACCAGTAAAACTGCTTTTGGCTAATTGCACAGCTGAAGTAAGCACAACAGCAATTTTGCAATTCATTGGCCTGTTATGTGACCACCTGGACAGCCAATTTCCTGCAGGTGAACTTTCTGACAGGTCTGCCTTTGATTTTGCAGCAATACCACATTGCAGCTTTGAGTGTGGCTTATCAAATACTGAGAGACTGTACAGTAAATATCAGGACTATTTATTTTCATCAGTGGACCAGGCAGAAATTGTTAGCCAGTACAATGACTTCAGATCGATAGTTGCTGAAAAAATAAAGGGAGAATCATTAAAATCCTTTACTGACATGATCCACTTTGTTTTGACTAACGTGCAGTACAGCATGGTGGCTAAACTTATGGATGTATGTGCTACATTCCAAGCTAAACATGATGCTATCATGTATAGAGGTTCCTACACAGTCTTATCCTTCCCCAGAAGAGAGTCTCCATAGGGAGGTGCAGAGTGAGAAGGCTATGACAGCACAGAGAAAAATCATGGGAGTGATAGAGGATCATGTACTGAAGCAGAGAGAATATGGCTGAGTAGGGCCATAATTATCTTGGGTGGAAGGTTTCACTCAAGGATTCTCATAGGGAAGATTTGTTGCTGCTCTTGGAAAGAGCATTAGGATTTATGTCTCCAGAAACATGGTGGAATCAATGGAGAGCCTGAGCCCACAACACAGATTGATATTACATTTAAAAATCCTCATACAGCTAGCAGCTTGCTTTCTCTGGCCAGCAAGCTGGATTGTTTGGGAATACATTTGGTTAACACTTTAGACTTGGGCAAAGTCTTTTCTGGGTTGACACAAACTAAGGATAGTACAGAACCAATCTTAGAGGCAGATAACCCCGATGGACTTTGGAAACCTAACTGACCCTAATACCTACTTGCCGCTGACAGTTATTGATTCAGCCTCACAAATGTAGCCTGTAGATGATATCAAAAAAATGAACTACGAATACCAGCTAGATTTGGATAAGGGAACTTGGGATTGAGATGTGGATACCCTTTCTATACTTTCATGGAATATTGAGGGTATCCATCTTAAAATAATTGACCCTGAAATTGTGAGATTTCTGGATAATTTTGATATTATTGGACTGTAAGAAACATGGTGTACAGAAAATGTAACTCCCAAATTGGCTGGATATTCTGTCTTTACTCTGCCAGCAACTAAAGATAAAAAGTTTGGAAGGTTTACAGGGGGTATTTCCTTTCTTATCAACACTTTGCTAAATTTTCAGATCGCTAACATTTGCACTAAGTCAGAGGGTATTTTGGCTCTAATGATTAGCAAGGGACAAAAGAAGATCATTCTCTGCAATTTATACTTTCCCCCTCACAATACAGCTACTGATCCCACTGACCTTTTCATACAGGCTCTGAAAATGGCACTTGACGAATTGTCAGATAAAAGTATATCTTGTCCTGTAATTATTTTGGGAGACTTTAATGCCAGAATTCCTTCATCTTTCTTGGAGGATATATATTCAGATATGATCCATACAATATCTATAACTAATCCAAATATCTCATATACTAGGACTGCTCAGGATCTAAAATCTAACCTCAGAGGAAGGGAATTGCTAGCAGGCTTGGCCAGTATAAATTTCAGTATTTTAAATAGAAGAACTCAGGGAGATCTAGTTGGATCCTTAACATATAGAGGACCTACTGGCTCTTCAACCCCTGATCAGGTTTGGACCAATTTGGAAGCAGTAAAGCTGATCCAAAAGTTAGAGGTCATGAATAGATTGGAATCAGCACACTGTGCTATTGTAATTAACATTAAATGCCCTATTGGGACTTCAAGGAGTGAGGCACAACAGGAAGAGAGTCTGGAAGTCATAAACGAGAGAAGGATTAGTTGTGGGACGATTCTTCAAGCTAGTTCCAATGAAATTCTTAGTGCAGGAGTGTTAGGTGATATTCACGAGTTGGTCCTAGAAAAAAGTAAGGCCTTTAATATTTTGGAGACTTGGGAACCTATTCATAGAAACATAGAATTTGACGGTAGATAAGGACCACTTGGCCCACCCAGTCTGCCCATTTCCCTACCTAATGGATAAGCTGCAGATCCTAGTTAAACAGCAGTCTACTTCTTCCTACCCCCAACCCCTAGAATGGCCTTATGACTGTCCCATGCATGCTTGAATTCCACCAGTTTTTGACTCCACTACCTCCTCCGGAAGGCCGTTCCATGCATCCACAACCCTCTCTGTGAAAAATACTCTTAAATTACCTCTGAGCCGCACCTCTACCTTCAAATTGTGCCTTTGTTCTTGCACATTCTTTTTGAAAGATGCTACCCTTGGACTTTGTTGATTCCTTGAGGTACTTGAACATTTATCATGTCCCCTCTCCTCCTTTCCTCAAGGCTATACATATTAAGCTCCTTTAGTCTCTCTTCATATGTCTTCTGGTGCAGACCCTGCACCATTTTAGTTTCCCTCCTCTGGACAGCTTCCATCCTGTCTATGTCTTTGCGGAGACTGGGTCTCCAGAACTGCACGCAGTACTCCAGATGGGGTCTGTCCAACTGTCTGTACAGAAGGATAACTTCCTGTTTTCTACTGATGATGCCTCTCCCTATGCATCCCAGTATCCCCCCAGCCCTCCTTGCTGCCCTCTCACATTGCTTGCCCACCTTTAGGTCATCTGATATGACTACCCCCAGGTCCATTTCCATTTTTGTTGTTGTTAGTATCTCACCCCCCATTGTGTACTCTTCCCCTGGGTTTTTGTTTCCCAGGTGCATTACCTTGCACTTCTTAGCATTGAATCTAAGCTGCCATACATTTGACCATTCCTCTAACCTTGCCAGGTCCCTTCTCATCCTTTCCACCCCACCTTGTGCATCAACTCTGTTGCAGATCTTTGTGTCATCTGCAAAGAGACATACTTTTCCTTCCAGTCCCTCTGCAATGTTGCTTATAAAGACACTGAAGAGGACCGGTCCTAATACTGAACCTCATATATCCCATTAGTAACCCCCTTTCTTCTGAGTGGACTCCATTTACTATTACTCTCTGTGTCATATTCTCCAGCCAATTTTTATCCAGGCTGTCATCTTGGGACCCACTCCCAGACTGGCTAACTTGTATATTAATCTTTTATGTGGGACTGTGTCAAATGCCTTGCTAAAGTCTAGGTAGGCCATGTCCACAGCCCCTCCCTGATCTACTACTTTGGCCACCCAGTCAAGAAATCTATCAGATTCGTCTGGCATGACCTTCCCACTGTGAATCCATGCCTAGGGTCCTGTGCCCTCTGGCCTCTAGATACTCGACTACTCTTTCCTTCAGAAGTGATTCCATCATTTTCCCTATCACTGAGGTTAAACTAACAGGTCTGTAGTTTCCTGCTTCTGCCTTGCTCCCACTTTTGTGAAGGGAATCACATCTGCTCTCCTCCAGTCCTCGGGTACCACCCCATCCTCCCATGATTTGTTAAAGAGGGTAGTCAGTGGTGTCACTAGTTCTACCCTTAGTTCTTTTAGAATTCTGGGATGAATCCCATCAGGCCCATTGCTTTGTCCACCTTCAGTTTTAAGAGTTCTTTCATAACCCTTTCTTCTGTAAATGGGCTGGTATCAACTTCTGCATCCAGAGTGTTTCTACTGTTTGTTTTAGGTACCTCCTCCTCTTCATTTGTAAATACTGAGCAAAAATATTTGGTTAGTATCTCTGCCTTTTCACAGTCTCCCTCTGCCCACCCTCCTTCCCCTTTATTAAGCCTCACTATCCCTCCCTTGGTCTTCCTTCGCTCCCTGATGTACCTATAAAAGGTTTTATCCCCCTTCTTAACTGAGTTGGCTATCTTTTCCTTGGTTTGGGCCTTTGCTGTTCTGACTGCCTTCCCAGCTTCCTTTTGCTTTAACTGATACAGTTCTCTGTCCTGCTCCTTCTATGATTCCTTGTACTTCCTGAATGCTTTCTTTTTCTCTTGAACCTTCACTGCCACTTCCTTTGAGAACCATAGTGGTTTCTTACATCATTTTGTTTTGTTTATTTGCTTCACACAAAGGCTCGTTACCTCTGTGATGGCAGTTTTTATTATTCCCCATTGTTCTTCCACCCCTCCTTCCTGCCCATTTGCTAGTGCATTCCTTAGGCACTCACCCATTTTGGCAAAGTCAGCCCTCCTAAAGTCCAGTACTTTTGCCTTTGTATGGCTTGACTCTATTGCTGTGTTTATTGTGAACCTTACTGTTCAATGGTTGCTAGTTCCCAGATGGCTACCCACTTCTACATTTGTGATCCTCTCTCCATCTCCATTTGAGAGAACCAGGTCTAAGATTGCTCCCTCTCGAGTGGGCTCCAATACTAGTTGTCTAAAGCATGCCCCCTGTAGGGCATCTAGAATAACCCCACTCTTAGAAGTGGCTGCTGCAACTGCACTCAGTTAACATCTGGCATATTCAGATCACCCATCAGCAATATCTCCCTTTTCTGCCATTCTAAGTATACTTTCTATCATTTCCTTGTCCATTTCCTCCCCTGAGAAGGGTGTTCATACAACCCTGTGCGGATTGTGGTGCCATTGCCTGTCTCCAAATTGACCCACAGTGCTTCTCTTCTCCTCCTGTTTACCTTTTGTTCTGTTGCTTTTATTCCTTCTCTTATGTAAAGAGCTACTCCTCCTCCTCTTTACCCTCCTGTCCCTCCTGTAGATAGTGTATCCTGGTGTGTTTACATCCCAGTCATGGTTTTTGTGTGTACCATGTTTCTGTGACTGCCACGATATCCAGATGTTCCTCCTCCATCAAGGCCACTAATTCAGGAAGCTTGTTACCCAGATCTGCGGCATTGGTACTCATTGCTCTCCATTTTTGATGGCTTTACCTTCTGTTGCAGCATCTCCACTGACCTTTCTACCTCGGCCTTTTTCTCATTTAGTACCCTGTTTTGTAGGAAGAGGCTGGGATTTTCCTGTTGCTTATCAGTGCCTCTCCCTTTGACTAGTTTAAAAGCTTGCCAATGAAGCATTTAAACCGATTGCTCAAAAGACTTGTTCCTTCCTAGACAGATGCAGACCATCCTGCCAGTATAGGCTGGTGTCCCTCCAGGTGGAACCCCAGTCCCCAATGAAGCCAAACCCCTGTGCTCCACACAATTTTTTCAACCATTCATTAAACTGCATGGTGCAAATTACCCTCGCCCCCCCATGCCATTGACAGGCAGCACCTCTGAGAAGGATACTGTGTGTGCTACTTGTCTTAGGCCCCTCCCCAACTCTACAAAATCCTCCTGCACTGCTCTAACCTCATGATGAGCCAAGTCATTTGTCCCTAGGTGGACAATGGCATCCAGCTCAGACTCCCGTGCAGCTGTTCTCGTGATCCTGAGGATGCGCTTTCTGTCCCTCCAAGCCATGGCACCAGGCAGGCACTTTTCTTCAGTTTTCCCTGCTTCCCCCAGTTCTATCCCCCTAATAATTGAGTCCTCCACCAGGAGCTGCTTCCTTTCCCTGTGGTGTCCTCTGCCTCCTTCCTGTGGGCCTCCCTTGTGACAGTTGTCATCAGTCTCCTCTGTGGGTGCATCCATAGGGGAGCTATGCTCCCCCAGAATGGTGTATGGATTGTGGAGTGGAACAACTGACTGGGTGTGCCTCTGTTCCACCATCCTCACCCTCCCTGAGCCCACTGCGGTCCAACTGCTGTGCTTTCTTCACAACCTCTGAGGTAGTGGTGGTGGGTCTGGTGCTCCCTGGATGGGGGAAGTTCCCTTCCTACTGTCCAGTGTGGCCTGGGGGAAGGTTCCCTTACTGCTGTCCAGTGTGGCTTGAAGATGGGCAACTTCATCCCTCAGGGCAGAGAGTTGTCTGCAAATAGAGCAGCATCTCAGCCTCCAGAAAGACTCCCGGAAGACTGCTGCCCCACAGCCATTACATTGCACTACTCCCCACATGTTTATCTACTTTTTGTGTGTGTGTGTGTGTGTGTTTGTTTGTGTGATTGGTTTGTTATATAGAAATATATATATTATACAATGCGTATGCTTATATTGTCAGTGCAGTATGCTAGAGAGGATATGACAGTGAAATGCACCTTGCACTCAAGGAAATGATGTCAGAACCACAGGTATAAAGGAACTATTTCCAGGGGTGGGTGGGGTGAGGGATGGGAAGGGGTTGGGCCTAAACTGTGCCCTCACAAAACAATCCCAGCTAAAGCTCTCACCCACACCCATGCGATGAGAGCCTTCCTGTCAACAGATACCCTACACAACAATTTGACAGAGAAAATAGCCTGCTAATCAAACAGAGAAAAATCCACACATCCAAGTCAGACACAGGTAAACCTCCCCAGCCCCAAAACAGCCTGGTGGTTTGTTAGCCACAAAGGAAAATCAAATATGCAGTTATTTCAACCCTTCTGAAGATGCTCACAAGATAAGCAGTTTTGAAAACCCCCTTCCTGAATTAAAAACTAAAATAATTAAACACAAAGCAATACCAATGTAAAAGTAAGGAAAACTTCCCTCAGATGAAAGCAAGAGAGATTTGTTGCAGATATCTAGTCCAAAATAGTATTTCCCATGCAGCTTCTCAGTTGTTTCAAAGCACACCCTGTTACACAACTTGGAAGAAGATGGACTTCTGTCCTTTCTGTCATTCTTTACTTGGACCTAGATGTAAAACAACATACCATCCTAGGTCCCTTTATAAAAAGTCTTGGTTTAATTTGGTATGCCTACAGGCAAAGAAAGAGTTTGGAGGAAAACTAAGACAGTATAAGAAGAAAATAAATAAGTCTGCAGCAGATTTTAAATTGCTAAAGACTGAAAGAGTAAAATATAGGAAAATTCTCAAATGGGAGAAACATAAACATAATCAGGGACTTTGGGAAAAACTGATGCGGGCAGTTTTGGATAGGGATGGAAGGCCATTTTGGAATATTGTTGCCCAAGGATATAATAGATATATCAATAGGATTGAAGCCTATATTACACCTGACATTTGGGCACCTCATTTCTCCAAACTCTATTATTCTCATGAAGAGCAGGAGACACCTGATGCTTTCAAAATACAGGAGGATAACATTTTTCCAAGACCTATCTTGATCACAGAGGATGAAATCTGGATGGCACTGATTGGGCTTAAGGCAAATAAAGCGTCAGGGTCGGATGGGGTCCTAGATGATCTCTACAAGGTTTTTCCCAACTGGTGGATTCCTTTTCTTCTTTTGCTGTTTAATGGCCTGGTTCAGGGGTACTCTTGCCCTGCCAGTTGTGCAGATAGTGTTATCTTTTCAATTTTTAAAAAAAGGATCCAAATGACCTAAGGATGTATAGGCCTATTAGTTTGACAGATGTTTCACAGAAGAGTTTCTCTAGGATAATTGTGGGCAGATTGCTATCATGGGTCGAGGAGAACTCAGTATTGAATGAGGCACAGAACAGTTTCCGGAAGGACCATTCTTCGGTACAACACTGTTATGTGCTTCAGCACCTGATCTGGAAGTATACTTAAGTGAGAAAAAACAGATTATATTGCTGTTTTGTGGACTTCTCCTCGGCCTTCGACAGCATTAGTAGAAAAATCTTTTGGGCTATATTAAGGGATCTGATGTTGGAGGCCTCAATTCTTCATGTTATTATTAGGCTCTATGAAAATACATGTGCAAGAGTCCAGTATAATCAGTATGGTCATCTAACTGATAGATTTGAGACAAACATGTGGGTCAGACAGGGGTGTATTTTGGACCCCACTCTCTAACATCTACATTAATACAGTCTTGGATCAGTTTGGTAACCCAGATTTTCATGCTCCAAAAATCAATGATCAAAGGACTGAATGTCTAGCATATGCAGACGATTGTCTTGCTCTCTAATTCAGTCCTAGGTCTTAAAAGAAAATTGGCTCACTTTGAATCTCTCTGTTCTCAAAGGAAACTAAAAGTTAATCTCGGCAAGACTAATATTATAGTTTTTGGCTCTCAAACCAAGAATACGGTAGGCTTTAGGTTAAAAGGTAACCATATAGACACTGTTAAGTGTTAGGACTATTTAGGTGTCCGTTTTGCCTATAGCCTATATTGGACCAAACATCTAGAGCCTATTCAATTTAAAATGGGATCTTCTGAAAAATGCCCTAAAAATATTTAACAGCAAGATGGGGAAGTCATCGGTCAGAGGGGTATTAAGAGTAGTTAATGCCAAAATAAGAATGAGCATGTTAAATGTCTCTGAAATCAGGAGTTATACTAAGGTTAGAGAATAAGAAATAAACTCTATAGATACATCTTAATGTTTCCAAATGGAACTCCAAGCTGTATTCTTGCCTTGGAGTTAGGACAACGTTCCTTGACTACTCTCATCTGTGAACAGCATTATCTCTTTCTGTTGAAACTTTTTCTTTTGCCCCCAACAAAGATATCCCAGAATGTGTGTAGAGTAAGCCATCAAACTGGCCAGCATGGGATATGTACATTCCTTATAAAGGAAACAATAATGCCGGCCAGATTGGGCCACCTCTTATATAAAATTTACACAAGACCATTTGAGGAGATTAGGCAGGGTATCAAATTGAGGCTTATTGACTTAGATATAAATTCTTGCTATGTTCAACTCTCCAAGCTTAAGCTATGTGGGTTTTATAAAAAAGTAAAGCTTTCATGGGGATATGAGCCCTATCTCTCTTTTTTAACCTGTCCTAAACAAAGGAGAATCTATACAAGATTCAGAACTGAAAACTATAATGCTCAATGCATTCATTTCAGACAAAAAAGAGAGGGGGTACTTTCTCCATATTGTAAATGTGGAGTGGTGACTACTGATGATCTCAAACATGTGGTACTCGTGTCCTAGGTATGAATCAACTAGGAAAAAACTGCTGGGTGGATTGTTAGGGGATCTCAGCCTCCCCTGGAGGATCTTTTGGAATATTTGTTTACTCTGAAAGAGAAGAACATGGTAGAGTTCTTTGCAAGATTTTTAATTTCAACTCATTTCTAAAGTTTATTAGGGGGACTTAAAGTCCTGTGGAGTTTTTTTATGTGAAAAGGTACTCAAGGGACACTGTTAAATTGAATTGTACTGTAAAGATATTTAAGTTCCTTGTTGATTTATTTGTCTATTTATATTTACTATGTATTTTGTCCTGATTTTAGTATATTGTAACTGGTTTATGCTGAACAATAAATTGTACAACTACTACTACTACTACTACAACATTCCAAGCTTCTAGTGCTGACTGTGAAAGAGGCTTCAGCCTCATGAACTGCATTAAGAGCAAACAAAGAAACCACTTGGAAGAAAGCCATTTAGATAGGCTGATGTGAACAAAATTGTTTTTAGCATCTGGTGGAAAAATGGATCTTAATAAAATATACGTCCACTGGAAGAATGGGAAAGACAGGAGAGAAAAACAGTAAATGTTGATTTCTTAGCAATGCATCAGCAGCAGCACCCCTTTTAGAGCATGCAAGACTCTTTAAAATGTACATAGTTTACACATGCTTCCAGTTCATACTGTTATGGTGCACAATGCACATCCAAGCTTCAGATTGTGTCAGAATGTATATTTGTACTTTGCATTGAGTATTTGAGTATTTGGTTATGTTTTCTACTGTTTATTGGCAATAAAATATATCACTTGTTTGGGTCACCCAATTTGCGCACATGAATCAATTTTTTTGCACAAAATGATGCACAAACATATCAGTTGCCCACCCAAAGAGACTAAAAATTAGATGTCCCTAACATCCTGTTTGCATTTGCTGCTGCCTTTTTGCACTGTGAGGAGTGCTTCAGGTCACTAGTAATCACCACCCCCAGATCATTTTCTTCCTCCGTCACTGCTACCCAGTCCCCCACCCCAGGTAGTACTCAGTCCTTGGATTCCTCACTTCAGTGTGCATCACCTTGCATTTCTTGGTATTAAAGCAAAGTTGCCAGATCCCCAACCATATTTCAAGTTTTCCAGGGTCTTCCTGAAGGTTTTGTATCCCTTCCACTGAGTCCACCCTCCCACAGAGTTTGGTGTCATCCGCAAATAGGCACATCTTGCTCTTTATGTCCTCCCCAATGTAATTTATGAAGACATTGAACAACACTGACCCCAGCACCAATTCCTGTGGGACCCTGCTGGTGGCCTCCATTGTGCTGGATAACTATCCCCCCACTGCTACTCTCTGTGTCTGTCCATCAGCCAGTTTCTACCCACCTGGTCATTTTCTCTCCAACCCCTAGACCTGCCAGTTTCCTAATCAGCCTCTTATGTGGCAGTGAATCAAAGGCCTTGCTGAAGTCCAGGTAAATGATGTCCACTGCCTGGCACCTGTCCATTGCCCTGGTGACCCAGTCAAAGAAGTCAATCAGGTTAGTTTTGGCATGATCTTCCTTCCACAAATTCATGCTGCCTCTCATCCTGGAGACCATTTTCTTCCATGTACTGTACCTTACCAGTCTCTCTCTTTAAGTATGGTCTCCATGAGTTTGCACACAATTGAGGTCAGACTAACTGGCCTATAGATCCCTGGGCCCTCTCTTGTGGAAAGGTGCCACATGTGCCATTCTCCACTTATGCAGCACCACACCCAGCTCCAGGGAACTACTGAACAAGCCTGCCAGTGCCCCTCAAGTTCCTCCACCAGCTCCTTTAGCACCATTGTCTGTATGCCATCTGTTCCTGGGGACTTGCCTGTCTTCAGTGCCAGTAGTCCCTTTCTCACTCTATATATTTTTATCACTATGTCTGTGCTCCCTTCCTCCCCTTGCCTTCTCTCCACAGGTGGCACCAACCCCTCTTTTTCCCTAGTAAAGACCGAGCAGAAATAATCATTCATTACCTCCACCTCGCTCCCTTCTTTCTCCACCCATACATCCTCTTTCTTAAGCCTAACTAGCCTGTCCTTCTTCTCCCTTATATAGTGAAAGAAGGCCTTCGTCTCCCCAATCCATTCAGCTATTTGTAGTTCCTTCTGTGCCTTAGCTTGCTGCACCACCTTGCCTGCTAATTTAGCCAACTTCAGGTAGTATTCCTTGTCCATCTCTCTCACAGTCCTCCTGTAAGTGACAAACTGGCACCAATGTTTTTGAAACTGGCTGCCTCCAAAATTGTCATTCCCATAGCCAAAATTATGAATCTGTCCATGACATAGCAAGTCCTTGACATTTGGAAGCTGGCTTATGTCATTCCTTTATATAAGAAGGGCAGCTGGATCTTCCTTGATAACTACATACCAATTTCCATACTACCTGCTTTAGCCAAGTTGCAAGAGAAACTGGTGCTTAATCAGTTAACACAATATATGGACCAACACAACTTGCTATTCAGTGAACAACTCTGTTTCAAAAAAAAAAACTTGAGACTAGTATGGCCCTGGTGAGGTTCACAGACACGATCTACCAAACTATGGACAAAGGCATGCTAACAGGGGCAGTGTTCCTAGACCTTACTAAAGCCTTTGGCCTTATTGATCATGAATTTCTACTTTGTAAATTGCATAGTCTAGCAACGAATGATCTTTTAGTCTCCTGGTTCAGGGACTATTTAACTAATAGAAGGCAACAGGTCAAGCTCGGTACTGTTCTCTCTGAGGCCAATGATATTATGTGTAGGGTCCCCCAGGGTTCTATGTTAGGACCTCTGCTGTTCATAATATATCAAAAAATAGCACACCCAAAGTCTGCAACACAGTTTGTATGCTTCTGTATGCTGATGAAGCAGTGTTATTTGTACGTGACAGTGACATCAATGTTATCAACAACATCCTATGCAGCTGCCTCTGAGCGCTGCAAGACTGTTTTTTAAATGAAAGGCTGATCCTTGGTATTCCAAAAACACAGGTCATGTTGTTTGGCTTAGATGCAAAGGTCAGGAAATTCACGCATGATTTCCATATTACTAACAAAAATGGTGATAGGCTACAGGCTGTATCAGCCTTCAAGTATCAGGGAATCTGTCTTGATCCTTGCCTCACTTTTGATGTTCACCTGAACCATGTTACCTCCCAAATTCACCAGAAACTGGTTCCCTTTACAGAGTACACTAACATCTTACTGCGGATACTTGATTAGCCATCACACAGAGCAATATACTGCATTTGCTTGAATATGGTACCGTAGTAGTTGATGCTGTCTCAAAATCTGTTCTCAATGTTAAATGCAGCCTTTGTCTTAAGGTAGTTAGATTTGCCACATCCCAAAGGTCTATGTCCCACCACTGCCACATCTAAAATGTGTTAAACTGGCTCTAGTCTGATGACAAAGCCCGTTGGACACTCGCAAAATTTGTCTTTTGCATATTTTCCAAACAAAACCCTCCTTGTCTAAACAGCTACTCAGATTGGTTAACTTGCCTGGCTCACACTCAGCAACCACATATCTGTTGGCTACTCCACTTTTTCATACAGCTATGCGGCAAACCTCTTTTGGTTACTGAGCAGCATCTCTTTGGAATAATATCCTCCTGTCAATCAGGCAGTCTTCTTCTCTCAACATGTTCTCTTCTAGCTATCACAGTAATCTGCTGGGCAATCATGTTTGTACCTGTTTTGGTTAATGCGGCTGCAACCTGGCTACCTGTTTTTTTCTTGCTTGTTCCATGCAAGCCAGCTGTATGGCTACCCATGCGTATGTATAGTTTTCCTCTGTAAACTTCTGTATGTATTGCAAACTTTCATATTTGTATTTGTACTGGCTCTCTGCACCTTACTGGTGCCCAGGTCATTCCTGAAAAAGGTGTCCTTGTGTGTACTTATCCGGTTAACAATATTTAAATAAATATAAAACACACTCTATAGAAAGACTTTAGATCCCATTCCACATTAAGGCCTTTTGGTTTCAGGCTGCCTAAAGTGAAGATCCAATAGCTCTGACTCTGTAAGAGTCTGTTGAGCCTGTCCCTCCTCTGGGGTTTGGTTTGATATGCTCAAGGGCCATGAATCCCAGGGCTGTTGGATCACGTCCATGATACGCACCAAAATGCTGCCCAACAGGGGTGGTATCATTGACCTTTTTGATACTCTGTACATGCTCCTGTATCCTAAGATATAGTGGTCTTATGGTGTGGCCGATATACAATTTAGAGCAGGTGCACCAAAGGACATAGGCCTGGATATTCAAAAGGGTTGCGCCATGCGCAACAGGGTTGCGCGTGCGCAACTCAAAAAATGCGCCATTCTGCGATATTCAGAAGGGGCCAGTCGCGCCACCGAAAACATGCTGAGCAACAGCGCAATGGAAATGAAGGCATGCACAACCGAAGGGGGCGGGTCCATGCATAAAGTGCGCAATGCGATATCCAAACACTTGCGCAATGCGCAAGAGTGGCTCAGCCGGAAGTTGCGCAGTACCGGATTTGAGCCAAAATAAAAAGGCTCAAGGAAGCGGCGCAAGAACCCTAGCAGGCCGCAAACTGGGGGAGAGACAGAGAGAGAGAGAGAGACAGGAGCTGGAAGGGCAGAGAGGGACAGTGGGTCCAGGAGGACAGAGAGGCCAGTGGGGGGTGCCCTGCAGTGGAAGCAGCAGTGGGGCAGGGGACAACACAGGAACAGCAGCCGGGGGCAGAAGCCAGGAGATGGATAGTGTCAGCTTCCACATGGAAGCTGTAATGAGGGCGTTGAGACACCTTGCTGCAGGGGACATATGGCCGAGGGGTCTGCCGGGCGGTATGCCCCCTCGACAGGCAGTATCGCGTCTCGCATCAGCTTCGAGCTGTACACAGATCGCCGAGATTGTGGGTCTGCACCGCCTGAACAGGGCAATACTGCAGACGGCTCTGCGAGCTGTGCAGTGATGTGATGCAGGCACCCTCACGACGGAGTCATGCCTGTCCGTGGAGACCAAGGTGACAGCCTGCATGTGCCTGCATTGCCACGGGCACTTTCCAGAGGCCGACAGGGGACACCACAGGCATTACACAGTCGGCCACGTCACACATCGTCACCCAATCCTCAGCGACTGCTGCCACATGCTGCGGAGTACATCCATTTCCCCAGCACACGCAGAGCGCACAGCAAACATGCAGGAGTTCCACGAGGTAGCACGTATGCCTGGCATGCTAGGGGCCATAGACTGCACCCATGTGGCTATTCGAGACGCCACCTGGCCCCGACGGGCCAGGCTTATCGGAACCGAAAGGGCTTTTCCAGTGTCAACTGCCAGGTGGTGTGTGATGCCACTGGGCGCATTATCAATGTCTGTGCCACATACACCCTGGCGGAGCACATGATGCCTTCATATGGCACCAGTCTGCACTGTGCCATTGATTCGAGAGTGGGAACATCCCTACGGGTCATCTAGTGGGTGAGCACACATGTATGGAATGCAAACCCTGGGCAAGGGTGGGAATGACACAGGTGCCATGGTAGTGGCACACAAGGATATGGCCAATATGGACCTGACATGACACTGATCTCCACTATCTCCACACAGGTGACTCATGGATACCCCTCCTGTCCCTGGCTGCTCACACCGCATCGGGCGCCTACCACCCCAGCGCAGCTATGTTTCAATGAGGCACATGCCGCAACACGTAACATCATAGAGCAGGTGTTTGGGATGCTCAAGGCACGCTCGATGCCTGGACACCTCCGGCGGAGCTCTACAGTACAGCCCCAAAGGCCTGTGGGATATTCCTGGCCTGTTGCATCCTGCACAACATGGCCAAAGACCATGGGATAGCCTGCAGGTCCAAGAGGGGGACAGCGATGGACGCCAGTGGCGCTGGTGATGTGGGTGATGAGCAGCCCCCTAGGACGGAGGGACCTCGACTGACCTGCGAGGCCCAGCTGCACCGGGACACCATTGCAGAAGAGCACCACGCCCAACACAGGTAAGGCAAGGGACATGTGCAGGCAACACTGTCCATGCGCAAACCACAGGCACACAGGGGAACACACCTGCATGAAGGTCAGGAGGTGAAGGTTCCAGGCATACCAACACACCAGCAGAGAGGGGTGAGCACACATATGGAGACACACACACACACCAGGCAGCATACATGGGCAGCAGCACAGCATCTGAAATGACATTGCCAACACACATGCACCACCTACCACCCCACCACCTGGACTGTCCACGACGCGTATCAGGACCTGGGCACCCTTGCACCTTGGTGTACAGTGCAATGCAGGCATCATCATGCACACGCACCTGTGGACAGCAGTTGGGAGAGTGTGCAGTGGTCCGGTGTCAGCTTGGTGAGCAGAGCACCCAGCAGTGCACTGCCCACCATGACACACATTGCACACAGGGCAGCACCAGACAGGGCCTGCACTGGGAGACAGCTCAGTCAGGTAGCACTGTCCCACGGCCACCACGGATGCGCGGCCCCGCCGTGGCCCAGCAGCACTGGCAGGCTGAGCAGGGCCACATCGGTGGCACTGGTGCACCACTAGGGGTCCCACTGCGCGAACGCGACCTTGCCCGCACTGGGGTCTGCATCCTGCCAAACAAACTTGCACCAGGGGTGCTCGGATGCCCACAGCAGAACCCGGCATCGACAGGCCTGGTGTCACACGACGCTGAACGGGAGTGGAGAGTGCACTGTGTGGGGTGTGGTACAGGGGCACCTGACAGTGTGGCCAATGCATCCGTGATAGAGACCACTGCCTGGGTCAGCCTGTCAATGGCAGCGTCACATCCGCCTGCATAAGGACCAGCTCGGCTCGGTCCCGAGCACACTCCTGCTATGCCACCACGGACACAGACAGTGCCTCCACGACCTTGCAACCCCGTCCCCGCAGCTGTACCGACTCCTGCAGCAGGCGGGTGTGCGGCTCAATGGGTACTGTGCCCCAATGGCATCGTGACCCCCAGGGTGTGGACGCTCCTGCTGCACAGCACCCCTTGAGGGTGGGCGCTGTTCGCCAGGACCAGGTATGGGCGGATCAAAGAGCGGTGGACATGTGCCACTAGTTGACACTGTTCCCCCAGACCTGGTGTGCGACTGCTGCTGCTGCCCCTCCAACTGCTGAGCCCCCAGGTCCACCTGTTCCACCTCCATGCTGACAACAGTTCCAGACACCTGCACAGCCACTGGTGCTGCCCCCACTCGTGCTGACAGGCACAGCCTGGGACTGTGCCAGCATGCTGGTACACAGGTGTGAACCAGGAAGGCCCAGGGGCACGTGTTGGCCTGCCATGTGTCCGCCATGGGACACACACTATCACTGCCCATTGCAGGCCTGCTATCATCAATGGTGCAGGTGCGTGCCACTGCCATAGGCACAGCATGCTGGCATACCTGCATGCCAGACTGCTGTGACACAGGCTGTGCACCCCCTGCACCTGTATCACTGACACTGGAGTTGTCGGCCCAGCCTGCATGCTGCTGCAGTGCCTGCAGGCTGGTGGCGGAGGTGGATGGTCCCTCCTCCACATCCAGCAGGTCTGCCTCACTGTCTGGACCCACCACCACCACCGTCTCCTGCAGACGAACAGGATCTGTAACAGAAAGAGAGTACATGTGAGTGCATGTGAACAACAGCCCCCCCCCCCCAACAACACCACCATGTCATACCGTGCAGTGATGGGCTTCCACCTGTCTGGAATCCTCCGCCAGGTACGCCCGAATGGCACTCGCTGGCTGGTGGCCGCCACCAGTCTCCTCTGTAGGGGTCAACTGCAACACCACTGGTGGGCCCCCACCAGTGCCAGCACGTGCGCCCCTGAAGGCTGCCACCTTTCCTTCAGCCTCCCGGTCAGTCCCCATCTTCTTCCTGCATTCCTGCACGGAGCGCTGGTGGCTTCCGTGCGTTGACAGCCCGAGCTACCCCTCCCATGCAGCTGCACGCTCCTGAGGGGTGCCCTCCGTCCACTCAATAGTGGCTCATCCTCCAGGTAGGCCTGGAAGAGGGCCTCTGTCTCTGCCGCGCGTGAAGTTCGCCTCCCTACGCCCGGGCCCACACCCTCAGCTTTGCTCTGTCAGTCATGGTGATCTGTATGGGTGGAAGTGGACACCTGTCACTGTGCAGTCAACAGCATTACCCCATGAGCATAGCTGCCAGCCCGGAGGTGCGGAAGTCTCTGCTTCCTCTCCGCATGGCAGATCTGATAGAAAGGGTGCCTTGTCCCTTTCTTGCGCTCCATTTCATGCTCAGCCCCTCAGCCTTTATCATCCTCCGCCCATGAGCATTGTCCTGAGCATCACACAGCATGTAACTCACCTCTCACCTGCAGTAACCAAATCTGGCCAGCACAACCCACTGTCGATTTTTATAGCGCAACACATGCAAATGAGGTGTGGCTCAACTTTAATGACATGCTAATCGCGCTTACCGCGCTTTGAATGGCTGATCGGATGATTTGCATATGTCGGTTGAATATCGCGTATTTGCGCTGGCGCACACGGAAGGTCCGCTGAGCCAATGGCGCAGGTTTGTGGCCGCGCGCTACACTGCATACTGGCGCATGCCCAGACAGCTTACGTGATGCGCTCACTGGCCAGACCTGCTGAGCGCGATAGGCGCATTCAGCCATGGCCACCATTGTGCCAGTGGCGCACAGCACTGGGCACTATATGGCGCTGTGGCACTACTGCGCCGATAGTCCACTGTGGCTGGTGCGTATTCTGCAGTCGCTCAGGATGCCTTATACGACCGGTGGCGCTTGTGCGTAGGCCTGCGAATTGCCGCGGACCTTTGTGTATGGCCTCCTGACCCTGGTTAATAGCGTTGTTCGCCAAGATGCCATGTGTACGTCCCTATTGCGCTGTCCGGTGACAGAGCTATGTACAGTGACGGTGCTGCTCGAACAGCGCGATTGGAGCTTGTGGTGGTCTATTGCGCAACAACTCCACGTGGGGTTACGGTGCAGCGGGGCGCCATATTGCCTGCTGTAAAGTTGGTGCGCAGCGGTACGGAGAAGGGCAGTGTCCTGAGCCAGCTGGAGGTGGCCAACCTGGTGGCCTGGTGGAGCCCCCACTGTGAGGCACTGTATCGGTGAGGCCCCTCACCATGCCAAGGACACACGTGGTGGCAGCAAGTGGCCACTGACCTGGTGGAGGTCACTGACCAGGCCGGTCAGCTGAGCAGTGCCGCCACCGTGGTTGCGACTCTCTCCTCGAGGGAGCCGGAACTTTGACGCAGCCGCGGTCACGGCCAGGCGGGGCGAGTCCCTAGGCCAGGTGAGTGTACCATCTATGCACCTATATTCTCTGTAGGTGTGTGTGTGTGCTTGGGTGGCTGTGCATAGGTGCCGGCTCGACACGGTTGGCTGTGTCAGTGTGTGCAGCCAGCGATGGATGGTTATGGCTGTGTGGGCAGGCACCTCACTGGGGCAGGGGCACTCTGCTTTTGAGTCACACTGATGTTTGTCTCAACATATGTCTCCCACAGGGCGGATTTGAGGACGCCGGGCGAGGTGAGGTGGGGCTGCCAGGCCCCGTGCCAGGGGTGTTGTGCCCCAACCACAGCAGCAGCAGCAGCAGCAGCGGCAGACCCAGCTGCTGGAGCAGTGTGAGTATCATTACTTCATGGATGCTATTGCATGCTGGGGGGGCAAGACCACCAGCCATGCACAACACAACCAAGGGGAGGTCATACTTCCACTATACAAGACACTAGTGAGGCCCCACACTGCAGTACAGTGTACAGTTCAGGAGACCATACCTACGCATGGACATGGACTGGGTAGAGAGGGTTCAGAGGAGGCAACACGGATGGTGCATGGATTGCAGCACAAGTCCGATGAAGACAGGTTGAAGGAACTGAACATGTACTCCCTGGAGGAGGGAGGGAGAGGGGATATGATGGGGACATACAAGTATCTTACAGGGGGGAACAGAGTGCATGACAACACTATTTTTCAGCGTAAAAGACGCTCCAGGACTAGTGAGCATGGGATGATGTTGGAGGGGGGACGATTCGGAGGACACATGAGAATGTATTTCTTCACAGAATGGGTGGTGGACAAGTGGAACACCCTGCCAGAGGAAGTGGTGGGGGCTGACTTGGTCACGGGATTTAAGAATGCATGGGATAGCCATACAGGAATTCTGGAGGTCAGGGGTAAGGTGCAACAGACTTATAGGAAAACAGAGTGAACTTACAAGGTCAAATGGGCAGACTGGGTGGCCCATAGGCCCTTATCTGCCGACACTGTCTATGTATTTATGTATGCAGGCACCACACAGGTGACATGCATCACAGTGCAGTAGCACAGCACGCCTGTGTATGCGCCACTGGTGGTCCAGGCATGCACTGGGCACATAGCTGTGTAACTGGCATCGCGACCATGTTGCCACGCCACTTGCCAGCCTAGTTTGTACTGTGATTGACGTGGGCAGTGTGTGTGGCGGTGGTGACATCACTGGTGCCACCTGTTTGTGATGGCCATGTGCATGTTCACTGTGGGTGGGTGTATGCCATCACAGGTGCGGGACATTGGGCTATATGGCTTGCAGGTTGGGTGGTGTTCAGGGTTGTGGTCAGTCACAGCCATTGACTGTGTTCCCATTTTCCTAGGCCTCGAGGTTCTCAGGAGGTTGTCGCGCGATGTCAGGCACCTCGCACAGGTCAGCGTTGAGAACCAGGAGATCCTGCAGGCCATCCGGCGACATGGACGTCGGCAGGGGCGGCACAGGACGGTGCGCCAGCAGGGGGAGGACCAGGAGCCGGCTGGGCAGAGCTCATCACCCATCCCACTTCTCCCATCCCTACCACCCTGCCTTCCTCTCCAAGTTTTAATCCCTCCCTTGAACACCCCTTCCTTGTACCCGTTCCCCCCTTGTAAATAGTTTTTATCGTTGTTGTTGCACTATGTTCAATATACATTTCTATTTTGATATATGAATACTGTGTCGGTCTCTGATTTGCAGCTGGCTATAGGTGGTCAGTTGCAGGTGTGTACATGCCATCTGGGCTGGTATGGTCCTGGGTATATGTGTGTGTGTGTGTGTGTGTGTGTGTGCATGGGGAGGTATCTCCAGCATGGCAGTGACTTTCGGTTGGTCTTGCCATCTGCTGCCACCCACTGCTGGGTGCAGGGTGTCTGGCTTGTAGGCTTCTGTGTTGCACGGGCTGATGTGTGCTGGGGACTGCATGGTTTCCTGCAGTGCCAGTCACTGCACATGGGTGGTGTCTTGGGGTCACAGTGCAGGGTGTGCTGTGCATACGGGGCTGCTGTGCACTGTGGTTGTCAACCCCTGTGTGTGTGGCACTCCGCCTGCCAGTGGTTGTGCTGGGTGTCAGGGCTCTGCTATGCTGTGTTGGCTTGTCCCCATGGGCATGTGGATCATCCGTCCCACCCCAGTGATGCTGTGCTTGGGGTGTGCCGGTGTGGTGTGGGTTCTGCAGTGTGTTCCTGTGCCCATGTGTGGCATGGCTGGCGGTGGGCCCCAGCCTGCCTCCCTGGATGTGCAGTTCCATTGCTCTGGGGGGGCTGTGCTTGCGCTATGGCAGCTCTGGACTGCTCAGCTGAGCTTCCCTGGTTGCGCCATAGCGCAACATTTTGGCTCAGCTTCTCCTTCCTGGTTGCGCGATGGCGCAGTATGTGCGATACTGAGATGTTGGTTGCTTGCGCAATTTGCTGTGCTCCATGTTTGAATATCGCACCTGTTGTGCATTTGCGCAACTGGTTTGCGCTTGGTCCTGCTGTTGCGCCAGTTTTGAGCGCAGTTTGAATATCCAGGCCCTAGACTACAAAGGTCATGCTGCAATTGATAGAGCTCCTGATGTCCACACTATGCGGGTATCCTGGTAGCCGAAAGCTGGTGGACTGTACACTGTGCCTACAGGTGATACATCTGCTGCATTTGAACATACCATTGGGTGGTGGTGGAAGCCAAGACTTGGACTCCACGAGTTTGGAGTTTTTGCTTAAGTGGTTGCGTACCAGTTTATCACTGAGATTCGGGACTCTGGAAAAAGCTATATGCAGGCTAGGTCCTAGCTCCTCAGCCTATATGCTGTCAGTCAAAAGAATGGGCCAGTATTTCTTTACTAATTCTCAAACTTGAGCTGACAAACTGGTACTGGGTACCAAAACAAATGGGGTATCTCACATCTCATTGGGTGGATTCTGGTTTCAACAAAGAATCTGTATGCATTTTTAGCTCTTTCATAGGTCCGTTGCAAGATGTCCCCGCTGAAACTCCTGCCTAGAAATCTGGTGAACATTTCCCCACTCTGTTGCTGAAAGCTTGTTTCAGTAGTACAGTTTCTCCTAATCCACAGGAACTGCCTATACAGAATGGATTTAATTAGAGATCTGGGATGGGCACCAGGGGTGTCATGCAAACAGAAAATGTAGAGAGGACAAAATCCCAGCCTCCTTGTGTGTGGTTCAGGGGCAGCCACCCACCCCTAATGAAAACTTTGAAAAACTGAAGCCAAATGGTGCAGTTTAGTCACTTTTAGCAGGCCATGAGGTTGTTTCACAATATGCTAATTGTCATCAGAAAGATATGGTAATGTTGCTTTGTATGTCGTATTGTTGGATGTTGACCTTTTGCTTTTTACAAGAACATTTTGGAAAATGCAATTCAAAGAGTGGCATGCTGCTGGCTTTTAGCAAGTAGAAAATCAGCATCACTGCTTCCTTAAAAGCCAACAGTATGATGAGACTTTCTGCCTTTCATATTAAGTGATGCTGTCTTTATTGTATCATCCACACCGTTGTGCCCTGTGAGAATTTGTGTTTTAAATAATAGTCAAGGGGTGCCTTCTGCTACATTTTAGCAGTGGAGTTGTTGAATGTTGGCCATTTAGAGCAGGAGCCAGGTGCATTTATCTATGTGTCTGGGTCCAAAAGGTTTGCTGACTGTTTCTCGTAAAAAAATGTGTAGAATTCAGATTTACAACTCTTATTCATCCACAGCTGTACGTTTTCTTGGAAATGCACTTTCTCAAGAGTAACTAAATGTTTTACATTTATGTAATAGACTTGGTTTACTTAGTTATTTATTTAATCTAATTTATTTAATAGACTCGGTTTACTTAGTTATTAATGTAATTTATTTAATGTTTCAGATATGGCTAGCAAGACCTCTCACAAACCCGCAGAGGCGATGCATCCTACACTCTGATCCAGAAGTTAGCACAAACTATGGAGACCCGCCACCTTTTGATGATGCTCATTGGGAGAAAGTAGCTGATGCAAAGGAAAGGCATTCTAGTCAAACACTGTCAAAGTACAACATGGCGTGTCTTGAATTGCCTAAATGTTACTCCAGCAGCCATGGGTATCATATCAGCTACAAGAACGTCACTGCATGTAAGAGTTCCGGTAAACTTGCAGCTGATGAAACTCTATAAAAAGACATTGTAAAGAGTTATCCAGCAAAACTGCTTCGCTCCCAAGTTCATAGTGCTCTATCTGAATCTGCAGCATCTACATCAGGCATATTCCCAAATGAATGTATACATTCTCAGATTCCACACATTGAGGTGAGCATGGCGCACCTGCCCAATTTTGGCTGCAGTACTGCAGTCTGGTAGAGTTGTACCAAGTCTTCCACCATTCCAGTAGGGCAATGACTTGCCTCTCTTTGTATATAGCTTGGAGAAGATGATACCTCTTTACTTCGTAACTGGGCACCACAACTACGCCAAGTGAATGACCCTGTACCTTATGAATTTGCTAAACATGGATGAAACCCACCCTGCAATAAGGAAAATAATTGAGAATGGAGCATTAACCAAGATCAAAGAGAGGGTTTAGCAGAAATGACATAGACTTGACTTTGGAACAGACGATTAATGCTGATGCTACATCAAGACTAACCGGGAATTCTTCTTTGACACAGAACATCAACACAAGGAGAAGGTGGAACATTCTGCAGTCAACTCAAAGTAAAATTGTTGGAAGCCTTATGGAAAAAGTTGGTCTTGTCAGCCAAGAAGAAGCCAGCCAAGAGCTGAAGAGTTTTAGAGTTAAACGAGATTCGAAGGATCTAAACAAGCTGTTGAACACAATAGACTCCTTCATGAATCCATTCTGAGATGCATTTGAGGACAGCAATCTTTATTTAGTAGGTAGTGGAAAAGCAGTATCACAAGAGGCAGCAAACAAAGTGTTACAGGTTACTGAGATAGGTACTCAAATGTATCATGTGTTTAGAGACGAATGCATTACCAAAGGCAATAGGTTCAAGGAACCCATCAAAAGATACAAGTTGAAGAACTTTGCATATGATGCAATGAAGGTGAAGATTAAGAACAAGGACAAGAAAATCGTTCAGTTGAAAGGAACTTGAGACCTCTTTGGACGCTTGCCATATCTATCTACGAATTCAATAGCTGAACTTATGATGGTGTTTGCCGACCCGCTAACCCTGGTACCCCTCTCCTTAGGAAACGTTGATGGATCAATGAACACAACAATGAATCAACACTGCTGAAGAAACTTGAGACCAGCGTGCACAGTAGCCACCCTAATGCTGTAAATGCCACTGTGGTTGATGCCACGTTCTTGATCAGGAGTCTTACAAATCTGCCACCACCATTCCACAGTGTTGCAAAAACCATCCTGTCTCTTGTTTGCTGTACTTCCACAAATGAAGTCTACCTTGTCAGTGACTGTTACAGGTCACCATTGATCAAAGGTCTTGAACAAGACAAGAGAGAAAAGCATAGCATCGCTCCACTCTCCTTTCTCATAACTGGTCCTGACCAAAGCCAACCAAGAGACTTTGCTGGATCCCTGTCTTCATCTTCATTCAAGATGGCACTCCTAGGTTTTCTAGCTACAGCATGGAATTCTGATGTACACTGTGAAGTTCTAGGTGATAAAAAGCTCATGTATGCAGTAGGAGAAACTTGTTACTCATACAAAGTGGAAGCTGGATATATGCTCAGACTAGAGGGCAAGGCCCTAAAAAGCAAACACATAGAAGCAGACAAAGGAATCATGCAACACATACACTACATTTGCATTCAAAATGAGGGTGAAGATGTGCATGTAGTGGTCGGGGCAGATGATACTGATATTCTGGCCATTCTGCTATATCATGCAAATCTAAACGATAATCTCAAACTGCACATGGACATTGGCCGTTCAGGGAATAACATAAGAAGATTCATAGATGTATCTCACTTGTCAGCAGAGTTAGGCAGACCTGTGTGTGTAGCTCTACCAGGTCTCCATACACTGACAGGGTGTGACTATTCACCAGCATTCAAAGGGAAGGTGTGACCCCTAACATTTATGGAATGAATGCACAGTAAACACAGGCATTTGGAAAACTGGTATGTCCACACTTGTCTAAAGAAACTGAGGGTACAAGTGAGAGCTTTCTGTGTACCTTGTATGGCCAGACAGTAAAGAGTATCAACACAGCCTGCTACAGTATCTTCAATGTCAAGTATCAACCAAGTGACAAAGATGCACCCTTAGAAAAGATCAAAGGAGCAGACGCAAGCTCGCTGTCACCATGCAAATCAACTCTGACACAACACATCTGCCGTGCAAATTACATTTCATTGTTATGGAAAAATGCAGACAAACCAGAAATTACACCACTGAAGCCAGAGAACAATGGCTGGACCTATGAGGATAGCAAATACAAGCCAACGTGGTTGACATGTGAAGTTGTACCACCAGCCTTAAGTGAACAACTAAATGAACACAACAATCCAAATGAAGAAGATGATGACAGTGACTGTGATGTCGATATTGATGAGACAGATTTGCTTAACGTCAGATAATGAAGACAGTGAACAAGAATACTGACTGATGTACTTCGGTTCATAAAACTTCATAAAAAGTTGACTGTTTAAAGTTAAATATAGAATAAAATGAATAATAACATTACTATTATGCCTATGATACACATGTTGCTGTTTGTTAGAATATCTGTAGTATTTCAATAAAAGCTTATAGAATTGAAATTAAAGAAGGAACCATTAATTAAAATATACACAATTTTCACCGAGAGTTCGTTTTTTCATTGAAGAAGTGCATTTTCCAAGATAAAAATTCAACTTGAGTGAATAAGAGTTGTAAATCTGGATTCTACACACTTTTTTACGTAAGAAACAGTCATCAAACCTTTCAGACCTAGACACATACATACATGCACCTGGCTCATTGACTATTTGTGTTTTTATTTGTTTATTTTTTTATTTATTTCATGTGCAGATTAATACCTTTGAGCCAAAGGCTCTTTTATAAAGGTTCCATGTCAGGTAAAACAAACAGACAAACAATTTCCAAGGTTACATTTCATAAGAGGAAGAGACAAGAATACAGTGGTAGATTGATGGACATTGCTGCAGCTAATACCTGATGACAGAATACTGACAGGCTGTACATGTAGGCAAGTAGTCTTTGCATTTCCTAAATTATCCAGTTATAAGTAATGCATTTGGGAAGAGGTTGAACATATATTGTTAAGTCTTAGAAGGCTTCAGGTAGTTGGGCCTACAATTAGAGAGATTGGCCTGAGGCGGCTTTGTCATATTTCAGAAAATGGATGAGGGGTGGACCAGGAGAGTGGGGCATCCGCCAAGGGGCTTTGTCAAGGAGGTGCTGGAGCATAGGAAAAGTGTGGGGGTGAGATGAGGGGTATACGATGGCCGTCTGCAACTAGTTGTTGCAGCCACACTGGTTGCCTTCTACCAAAACGGTTAACAGGTCTCTTTTAAAGGGGCCTATTTTAGTGTGTTCCAGTGTGGGGGGGGGGATCGTTAAGCCAAGTGGGGCCACGGTAGGAGAGTGATCGCTGAGCAAAGCATGTCCTTTTGAATGGGACATGGAGCACTCCCTTTGCCATTCCTCTGGTGACCTTTGTAGAGGGGTGTCGTTGGAACAGTGCGGCAGTAGAGTCGGGCGTGAGACCTATTAGGGCTTTTTTCCCCAGCATGCAAGCCTGATACCTTGTCCTTAGGTGGAGCTGGAGCCACCCTGCAGAGGAGTAGAGTGTGCAAGTATGGGTATGCTGGTTACTGTAGCACCGAGGACCAGCCAACATGCCCTGTTGATTAGTTGTTTAACTCTATTTAAGGCTGTCGGTGGCAGCACTGTATATGACTAGTGCGTAGTTGATGATAGACAGGATACAGCTTTGAGTAACTAGTTTAAGAGCCTCATGAGTCATGGCTTGCCTATGCCTATATAGAATGCCTAGCTTACTATTGCCTGTCTTGACTACGTGGTCAATATGGTGCACAAAGGAGAGTGTGTCATCAATATGTACTCCTAGGTATTTGAAGGTGTGGACTTGCTCGATGCTGTCCCCTTTCTGGCTAAGGATAGTCAGGCGCTCAACATTCTTTTTGGAATGTGGCATGGTTAGGTGCATTGTTTTAGTTTTTTTATAGTTCAGTAGGAGTTGATTTGGGGAGAATCACGCCTCTAGCAAGGCAAAGCTGCACTGTAAATTTTTAGAGATTTCACAGGCATTACTGCCTGGGACTGATATCACTGCATCATCTGCATACAGCAGCATTTTAGCAGGACAGGCTTTTGGAAGGGAATTAATGAAGAGACTGAAGAGAAGTGGCCCTAGGATTGAGCCCTGTGGGACCCCTAGTGTTACCTTTCTGGGATCAGAGGTAGCACCCCCTATCCTAATACACTGCTTCCTGTGTGATAGGTAGCTGTTGAACCAGGAGATGGTATTGACTGACAGACCCAGGATCTGTAGGTGTCTTAGCAGAATTTGGTGGTTGACTGTGTCGAAAGCTTTCGTGAGGTCAATAAATATGGACCCCATCGTTTTTCCTGAATCAAGGGCTTCATATGCATGGGAGGTAAAGTCAATAAGAGCGGTGATAGTACTGTGCTTTTGGCAAAAACCATGTTGTTGAGGGCAAAGCAGATTGTACTTGTTTAGCTAGTCCATGAGCTGATCAGAGACAACCCTTTCCAACGCTTTAGAGAGAGGTGGAAGTATTGAGATTGGGCGATAGTTCCCCATATCAGTTCTGTCCCCGCTCTTAAACACAGGGGTGACTAGAGCAGTTTTCCACCTGTCTGGGAAGATTCCTGTTCGCAAGGAGGTGTTGAACAGTTTGGTTAATGAGATGGCAAGTTCTTCCAGGGTGAGCGCTAGCAGTTTCATGTCTAGTGAGTCACTACCAGTACTGGTTTTGTTTAGGATCCTTTTGACATATTTCACAGTCTGTTGCCTCGTGATTTGCCTGAAATAGAAAGGTG
The DNA here is from genome assembly GCA_016271365.2 of Neoceratodus forsteri. NCBI lineage: Eukaryota > Metazoa > Chordata > Ceratodontiformes > Ceratodontidae > Neoceratodus > Neoceratodus forsteri. The sequence continues at coordinate 1,651,227,673 of CM057450.1, forward strand.
GTTGTCCATTTCTACATGATGGTGGAGGGTTAGTGCCTATGGGATCTTGGGCTGGCGAGGACTGGAGAAATTCCGGGGGGAGAATAGAACTTAGGTCTGTGAAGGCCTTGTTAAAGGCATTAGCCAGATCTAGAGGTTGCTGTATAGTGCCAGCTGCTGTGACTATTATACTGTATCTGGTGGGGCCCTGGATTCCTTACCAGATAGGGACCTAATGTTTTTCCAAAACTCTCTGCCATTTCCCCAGGTTTTTTCCAGCTGTCCTTTGTGGTAGGAAGCCTTGGCCTGCCTCACTAACCTGGTGCAGTTATTCCTGGCCATTTTGCAGGCCGTGATATCAGGTTGCCTGCCTGTCTCTCTGGCTATATGCCAGAGATTGTCTTGTTGTTTCATCTGGGCAATGAGCAGTCCTGTGAGCCAGGGGTTAATGGCCCCTTTTATTTTAGCAGTTCTGACTGGGGCAAATAGGACACAAGCATTGCTGAATACTGTTATGAAGTAGTTTAGAGCTTTACTGGCATCGTTGCAGCCATCTAAGGGGGACCAGTCTGCATTCTTCAGGTATTTTTTGAAGTTGCTCAGTTGCCCCTTCTTGAGATACCGGTTTCTTGTGACCTGCGGGGGGGTCAATAGGGCCCCTGTTTGTCCAGGTGCAGACTACTGCCGAATGATCACCTAAGGCGTTGGGCAGAACAGAGATGCTTTTGATATGCTCGGGGTTGGTTGCAAGAAGTCAGTCAAGAAGTGTGCTTGTGCCGGTGCGGTAGTTCCATCTTATAGCCTGCTTGACCATCTGTGTAAGATAGAGGCCATGGATTTTGTCTGTAGTGTTTACAGTGTCTTGTGCTAGCCAGTTGGTGTTAAAGTCTCCTACGATGATCTGCTCCCAGTCTTTGTTTAGCATGTTATAGTGGTTAATGAACAGGTCAAGCCCCAAGGCTTGTTTTCCTGGGGGTATGTAGACAGTAGTCAAGGATATTGTTTTACCTTGCCGGCCAATTGAAAACTTGATTGTAAGAATTTGGGCATCTTTTGTGTTAACACTATTTGGCATAATCTGGCCACTTATTTTGCTACGGAGATAGACCAGACACCCACCCCCTCGCTTGTTTAATCTATCCTGCCAGAAGGTTGTGTAACCCTCAAGTGAGATACAGGAGTTGGGAGTTTTTTTTGTGAGAGCCACGTTTCAGTGAGCATAATGATGTCTGGTTGATGGACTGCAACCCAGTCTTGGAATTGGGGAAGTTTTGGCAGTAGACTCCCTATATTGAGTGATGCAATTTTTAGGCATCTTTTCAAGGGGTTATTATTGCCGTATGGTCCAGGGTTGGGGTGTATGTTCCCCGAGATCAGAAGTAGGATGGTGACTATCCTCGAAAGGTAGTGTCTCCTCCTTTTTTTCCTGATCCTGGACTGACTCTGGTTTGTGGAGCTGAGATTTTGAGTTTATTTTTTTGAGGTATGGGAGCACATAAGGGCCCTGGCAACCTCTGGCGTTGTCTGGGGCTGCTGCGTTGTTTTGGAGTAGGACGTTGGCCTCCAGAGGTACCCGGATGTAATTATCAGTTGCTCCACTGTCCCGCAGTTGTAAAGCCAGGCACAATTGAGTAGAGGCAAGTCTCCAGATTTGGGTTTTGGAGTTGAGTTATCTGTTACTCCTGCCAGATGGGGAAGGGCTACTAGACCCAGAAGAAAAAGTGCCATGAAAAGTTATTTGCAGCAGGTTTAAGATGCATTATGGCTTTGTTTTTGTTTTGCTGTTTCTTTAAGAGAGGGAGAGATTCTCTTAGCTCTCAGCAGGTGATGTTAGGGCTACCTCTAGTGGTTGTTTTATATAGGCTGCAGATGGAAAACTTGGCTGATTGGTTAAAAAGCCCTCTGGTCCCTCTATAAAAGGGGGTGTCCACCAAGGGTGGTGGTGGGGGCGAATTTTCCATGAAAATGTTGCAAAATACAGTTCAAACAGTGTTATTCTGCTGGCTTTTACCAGGTAGTGAATCAGAGTCACTGCCTCCTAAAAGCCAACAGAATGGGGAGGCTTTCTACATTTCATGTAATATTTAAGTGATACCATATTTACGGAAGAAATACAAAATCACACATACCCCATAATGCAAAGCATCATTGTGTGTGTGTATGTATGTGTGTATATATATATATATATATATATATATATATATATATATATATATATGTGTATATATATATATATATATATATATATATATATATATATATACACACACACACACATATATAATAAAAATCACTCATGGAAATTTAGGCTGGTTCTGCTTTAGCTAAGACGCATGGTGCCAAGGCCTGACACAATCTGCAAAGGATGAGAACAGAAGAATGAGATAGATTGATGAGTCCTATGTAGGACTGATCACGCCTGTGACTTCTGTTCTTACCCTTTGCAGATTGTGTGAGAGGCCTTGCCACCACACATTTCTACTTAAAGCAGAATCAGCCTAAATGTTCATGGTGATTTGTATATATATATATATATATATATATCATGATGCTTTGCATTATGGAGGTATGTGTGATTTTCTATTTCTTTGAAATCTGGTATTTTTGCCAATGCAGGGCATTTGTGATGAGGTTCTTTGTTTTTTAGGTTTATGTTTGTATTGTATCAACCCACACTGCTCTGCCCTGTGAGAAAATGTTTTTAATAAGCATAGTAGAATAGTGCCTTCTGCTCCATTTCAGCTAGCTGTTGTATTACAATAAATGTTGTGATATACTGTTTATTCTTTTCTTTTTATATGTGTGTGTGTGCACTGCTTTCCTAGATTGTTACAGTCTTCAAAGAATATATATAGTACATCATTTCACCACTAGATGTCAGGCAAGGTTAATATACATTACACATAGTAGCCCACACAGTCTGGTGCTGATAAATGATCTCTGTTCATCGTCATACAGTATATTTTATTACACAACAATATAGACCACCAGTCCCAGGTCAGAACACTAAGAGTACTCCACTACACAATCACATCCTAAGTATATGAACATGTGGTGGGATACTAATTTATATGAATTACTGTATGGCTTCTGTTCTATAACCATTTTGTAAGATACAGTTATAATACATGTATATTACAAAGTGGTAAGCAAGCCCATACAGGATTACATGTAGGTGTTCCACGGAGGGTGCAAGTGCAGCTGCACCATAATTGGCAGACCTGTTGTAGACACCATTTCAGTTTGTGCTGAGAAGTATGGTTTTGCCTGTATAACACATCTAACTACTCAGATGAGTTGTACTGCAGCATGATAGCTCCAATTAAACAACCAAAACACACTGTTTAAGTTGGCGAACCAGCCCATTTCCCCTAGTTAAACAGCATGCTTTTGTAGTTTAATAGCAGCCTAATGGCTGCAGTACAACTCACCTGAGTAGTTAGATGTAGTACATATGCAACACCATACTTCTCAACATTAATTCAAGAGCCAGTGTACTGCCTAAAGCTAATATTAGTTTTTTAAAAGCAGCCAACCATTACCTTTTATGTCTAAGGTACTTTCTCTTTTCCCCTTCTATTAATTAGAAGCTTGTTTACCTGGTATTAGTAGGTGTGACGTATGAGACAGCAGTCTGCCTGGCAGCTGACATATCTACCTCTGTTCCCTCCATTACATATTCAGCATTGTAACCTCACTGACTGTGACATCACTGCTACTTAGGAACAGCCACTCAGCAGCTGACAAGTCAATCGTCTGTGATGTCACTGTCAATGAGCTCACAATGCTGCTGATGCAGTGGGGGAATGGAGATAGATACGTCAGCTGCCAGGCTGAGAGCTGTTCCATACATCCATCACAATATTAGCACACAGAAAACTTTCTAATGAGCAAAAGGAAAACATTTCAGCAATAAAAAGTTACAACCGATTACTTAAAATCAGCAACATTTTCTTGTCCGTTTGTTTTGGTTCCACTGGCTCTTCAAACAAGTTTCTACAATGAGCATACCAACTATGGTGCAACTGCATGCTCTGTGGAATTCCTAACTACTCACATAAACTAAACTGCAGTCTGACATCTATTAATCCACAAAAACATACTGTTTAAGTAGGTGAACCATCCCATTTTCCTTGATAAACAGTATGTTTTCAGTTACTACTGGTTAAAATCAGTTATCAGGATGCAGGACAAGTGACCTGAGCAGCAGTAACTGCAGATACATACTTTATGCCCCTTGTTTGCCAAGTGCACTATTTATTTAACTGAAATAATGTAGGGAAAGAGGAAATTGTTTAACCAGAAAAGGCACACTAAGCCAGGGCTCATTTCCTGGTGTAATCTGGAAGCACAGGTAAGTTAAGTGACTTGCTCTGGGTCACACAGTATGCAAGTGGGGGCTGATGAGATTCAAACCCAGGTCTCCAGGTTTGCAGCTCAGTGCCTTTGACCACAATGTTAACTGCCTCCAACCAATATGCTAACTGCTTGTTTCCTAATATAATGGACAAGAAGTGATGCAGTAGTATTAGGTTGCCAGAACCGTTGTTGCTTTGAAAAGCTACACATGCTTACAGAGAAGTAAAATAACTATCAACACAGAAACTTAGGTTCTGTTGGCAGTAAAAACATTTGAACCTATAGGATGCAGTATTATTATCTGGTATTCACTCATATGTTAAAAAAAGCACGTTCAAATAAAATCTTAAATTAAATATCCTTTACTTAGACATACTGTAGCGGCACCTATAATTTGAATACTATGCTTGAGCTGGTTAAGGCGTGCCCTCTACCATCCACATTTTGATTTTATTATTTTACACAATACATCTGAGAGCTGCAAGATATTATGGTGTATCCAGATGTGGTAGGAGCAAACCATGAAAAGAATAAATCAGTTCAACTCCTGTTTTGCTCCTTTTCTAACTTTTTGCTGTGTTGCTGTTGCTGCAGACTTCTCACATTGTTCTGCTTCAATGTTAGTCCCTCCACCAGGGCCGCAGTAATGGGGGGGGGAGTGGGGATGTTGTCCGGGGCCCCTAGCTCAGGAGGGGGCCCACCTGAGGAGCTGGCATTACCCCTGACATTAGCTGGTTTGGGAAACAGGGGCCCATTTCAAGTGACTTGTCCTGGGCCCCAAAATTCATAGCTGTAGCCCTGCCCTCCACTGTCAATGAACACTTAACAACATACTTCTGTATGTGAAAATATGCTGCAGTGTGTTAACATCCATCAGATAATGTACAGAAATAATCTCTAATTGTGTCAAGTTCTACAGACTGAGTTTTTTTCCACTTCCAGAGCAATAACCATGAGGTCATCAAGACGCTGTTGCCCTATTGTTGTTCTTGAGCAATTTCCGATGAATTTCAACACAGATTATACAATGGCTAAAAAAAAAATCCTGAACTCTGATTGGTCAGTCTTGGGCTGGACCCATAATGTTATCCCAGTACAACATCACAGGTCTAGTCTCAGCCTCATTGTGAACCAATGTAGATGATCTTGAGCACATTGACCATTTGCTTGATTGTTTCATCTGCTCTTAAAAAAAAATATATATATTTTTCCACACAAAAACATCTTTAAAATGATTTTTTTTTATTCTGTGTAACAACGAGCCATTGTATAATAGCAATAATGCCTTCTAGGGTGTGTGTCGTTTGGGATAATGTCACACCTCAGTTGTTGGACACACTTGGCCTGCGGCCTCATGCCCAACCACCTGAGGTGTAACATTATCCCAGCACGACCCACACCCTGTCAGGCATTATTGCTTATGTAGCTTCTTTCATTACTGTATGATATTACAGGGGAGAGTGAGAATCAGTCTGGATATTGTTTCTATTGGACAATATGCATCTTGCATGTTAGAATTATAGATACCGTAAATTGATAGATGTCACCATGTTGTTTCTTGAGATAGGTCTATGAATCAGTAGTTTATACTTGTTTTACCAAAATTACATCTGTGTCTCCTACGTAGTAAACTGTTGCCCGTTTAAGACTGTCTAGCTTTGCAAAAGAATGCTTTATTAGTCAAGCAACATGTTTTAACAATGGAAGTGTTTCAGAACTAAATCTTTCAGGGACTCCCTTAATACAAAGATCTAGGGTTGCAAAGTACAACTCGCAGCAAACTATCTCTTTACCAGTTGCAGTGGATTGTTTTGCCACATTTGACCACTTTGTCTGGATGCTTGTCTAATTCATGGTTCTTCATACTCTCTATTATTTTTTTATTTGAGGATTAGCTAGAATAAAGTGTAAACAATACAACAAATGTGAGAACAATAAATGTCAGGTTGTTGATGACAAACAGTATACCCATGTGAATTACTTATTCAGGCTGAAGGCAAGAGATGTCATATTAATGCATTGTTAACTGCCCCTTGTCAAGGCTCCCAAATCTTCCAAAATTATTTGATATGCTTAGCTGAAAAGTAATAAATCATTTCAAGTTGCATTCATTCAAGCAGTTTTTCCATAGTTCCCAAGTAGGGGGGATGAGGATCTTTCCATAATCTAGACATACACCTTCTTGCATTTAACAGAGTTACAGTATATTTAGGAATTTATTAGTTGCTGTTATAGGAAGACTCTTGGAGAATGATATTCCTAAGAGGCAGATTTCCAGATCTGGATTCAGACTTGTTCCCAATACAGTATACAATGTGTCAAATACTTTATTTCAGAATAGTGCCAATTTTAGGGCAATAACAGGCAGAATATTTCCTATTTCCTGCCTACCTCTATTACATTTATTTGATATCTCGGTATTACATTTCTTAAACAGATACGGTGTGTAATAGATCTTATGAAATATGTAAAACTGAATTTGATTTAATCTATTACTTAATGAAATTCTCCAAGAATTACAAATATATTCCAATTAATGGTCTGAAATAGTATGATTAAATTCTCTCAGCCAACTGTCCTTGATTTGCTGTCAGGTTTTAAATATTAATAAATATGAATATATTTGAGACAGTAATTTCTGTTGATTTCAAGAGAGGTAAATCATGTCAAATACAGGGTTTCTTTTTAACAAAGGATTTTGATTGGTAATATGTATATTCAAAATAGTTCTAATTTGTAAGTATCTTAAAAGGTTACTTTTATGAAGACCATATTGTGATTGCAACTGCTGACATTATTTAAATATGTTTGTTTTCAAATAGATCTCTAACAAAAAAGACCCCCTTTTTGGCCTAGATACTTAAGATATTTTTACTAAATAGGGTGTTAATATTATTGTATCTAATAGATGCACATGCATTAATAAAAATCTTGTTGTCAGTAAGTTTATTTATTTTCTACCATGCAGGTAATGTGGTAGAGAGAGAGATCTATTATCATTGCCTACATACTATTTTTTCCATACATTTTGAAATAAAAATATTTCTCTTTTAAAAAAAAAATATTTTTAGTTTCAAAATAAACCCATATTGAAGGATCAAAATTAGACCATTCCCTTATTGGTTCAACCAAAGCTGCCAAGTTGTACAGCAAACAAACAGGGCATTTTAGACCCATATTATTATATGAAGCAGTCAGTTTAGATTTTTTTTAACCTACATTTCCCATTTTTCAAAATAAATTTAGAAACTGTTTTATCTAATTTGTCAAAATAATCCATAGGAATAATTAAGGGGAATAGCCTGAAAAATATACAATAATTGGGGCAAAATATTCATTTTAACAACATGGATATGACCTGTTAGTAATAGAGGGATTTCCAGTGACTTAGGTCTTCATTAAATTGTTGAAACAGTGGATCCAGATTTGTACTAATCAGATGATCCAAGTTGTTAGTTAATAATATTACTAGATATGTTAATTGTTTTTGTCTAATTTGATATGGCAATTGTGACTGAATAACACTGCATTAGTCAGGGTGAATTCACACTGCATCAGTGGTGTCTGCATAAGAAGGGGATTCAGCTTTGCTGCCTGCCAGTTTCAGTACAACCTCCACTGAATACCTAATAAGGTGTACTAGATTAATTAATAAAGATGCATTGTTATCATATGGGTGCGTGCATCCTTTATGCTGAAGTCCTATGGAGGAGGTGATGGAGGAGGTGTTGAGTTGCCATACATAAATGTACCCCCACCCCACCCCTACCCCAGAAGGCATACTTTGTAAATTCCAGCATGTTGTGTGAAGAACATAATCACCTCATCACCACCAGACATATTTTGCCACCATATTAGGTATGCATTAGTGGTTGTACAAAAAATGGTAGGTAGCAAAGCTGAATCCCCTTCATATGCTAACACCACTCATGCAGTAAAGCTGCATCCCCTTCATATGCTGACACCGCTCACTGGAGTATGGTCACCTGAAGTCCCCTGGATGCAGGCCACATTTGTATTACTTTATTTATTTATTTGTTAACAGGGTAGGGACACTGGACAAGTCCTTTTTCAGGTCCGACCCAGAGACAAGTAATGACAGATAACAAACTTATAACAAACAGCAAAACTCATATCAACACAAACAATATAAAATTAATTAACACATTTACACTCAGTATTTTGTAATAAAAATTGTTTAAAATAGATTTAAAACAGGAAAGTGATGATGTAGAGTGGAGAGATACAGGCAAGGCATTACAAAATGAGAGTGCTATGATTGAAAAGGAACATAAACCATACCTATATCTGTGGGAAATGCCAGTTAGGATCACCAAAATCAGGAATATTGCTGTCAGTTTCTGAAAAACAAAAGAAATTAAGAGGAAGGCTTCAGCCCCCTCCTTCACTGCTGGGTTAGTTCTGACCTTTAAACAGTTTCAACTGATTTGCATGACACCACTTGTCAGTGGTTCTTCTGCCACTGGTCACATGGACCTTATGTACTGAGGATCTGTGCTTATCCAGAAGGAAGTAAGGTCCCTGCCATTTATTGCATAGAGTATTTTCAAGTGTTCCAAATATTAAACCTATTACCTTATCTCCAATCTTTCAGTATACAGGCTTTACAGATTAGTTTTTGTTTTTCCATTGTCCCAAGGGATAATCCTAAATGGGAAGCTACCTGTTTATGCAGCTGTATCAGGTTGTCATGCAGTTGTCATACATACTGCTCTACCTTAACCTTCACCCGTCATTTTGTGATCTAGTATACACATTTCAGCTCATATCTAAAGATCATATGACAACCCATCACACTGCAGTGACCAAAAGAAAATACTATCAGTTTATATTTGTAAAGCATAAGATGACATAATCCACAATTCATAGCATTTGTTTATGTAACCTCTATCACAATTACCACATTTTGCAAATGGTAACTATCAGAAAAGAACACAACAGCAAAGATAGCAAGCTTTTTTTTACTCTAACTGTTCTAAAGCAGCTCATGTGACTTAATGCTTAGTTGTGTATGGCGGGAGGGAGGGATGAGTCAGAAAGAACATTAAAAGGTTTCTACCCTGGGTGATCCATCCAGGAAAGACAAGATAGAATATTAGGAAGGCTAGCACAGGAAAAAGGACGCTGCAGCCAAAATAGAAAAGAAAAGTTGAAAGGTTATCTGGTATGCTGATGTTTTCCTTCAGATATCTAACCTTTGTCATCTAAAGCTTGACATGTCACGTACAATCCTTCCATGCAATAACATTTCTGGTGTTTTCCTTTTAGTTTCTTTTCCTGATCTAGACCAGTATGCTGTCTCTTAACACATGCTTAGGATCAGACTGAGGCTTTGTGTCCTGAGTGAAGTCCTCCGCCCAATGGCTAGTCACAAACTTGGAGACATAATCCTCCACTGTGATCACAATCAAATGTTGTAGTTAAGCAGAAACTCAGCACACTATGTGCTTTCAGTCCGCAGTTAGGTCCCCCACACCCTGTCTGCCAACTTACAGTTAAACTGCCCACTCACAACTACACTGCACTTAAAGCATAAACTGAGCATGCTATGTGCCTATGGTCAGCGGTGGGGCTCCTGTACCTCTCTCCACCAATGTACAATACCAGGAATAGTTAGGTTGCAACCCTTACTTACTTTGACTCTGTTTTGTGATCTTTTAAATGGTGTCCCATCTGGGTAGTGCCAATTACAAACATGGGGAACTCTACTGGATTTGTACACCACTAGAGCTGGTGAGTAATGACACCATAAAGAGACACAATCCAGTGTATAAAACATTTATTAGCAGGTATGCCAAAATACTGGAAAGGACATATGTTAGCTATCCTGGAGTACAGGGCAATGTCCCCAACCTGCAGCTTGGTCTCCAACTTAACTGAGACCCATTACAGACCCTCTGTTTATAAAGTGTTCATGACTAGGGATACTGTTTCAGCTTCCCTTAGCTACACACAGAATAAGCACATTCTTAATACAGAATCAGCGCTTCTGCTTGGTAGCTGTTAGACATCACTGTACCTCAACTTGAGCATTCTCAGTCTCACAGAAAAACAACTCTCTTTCAAAAGTACATTTTAGGATGCATGAACTCATTTTCTATGGGGTCCTTGAGAGATGATTTTTATATGGTACTAATTCTGATATTTGATATCTTGTAAAAAATATTGTTACAGCACTGAAGGTGTTAATGTTTACAGAGTTTAACTGGTTGAGAGTATAGTTTAGAAAATGTCTCCAGATATGTTTAATATTGTATAAATGCGTGAAACAGTTGTTGATACTAGGGAATTCTTCTTTATACCCTCATATTTCCATATATAGAAAATTTCTGTTTTATAGTTTTTTAACATACAATACTATCAAATTTTAACATGCACTTATGTGGGTATTAAATCTAAAGGTCTTGCTTTTAATTAAGAATGTATTCACATAACACATGCATTTATTCATTACTTAAGATAGTGGGACTTTCTGCTCAAGAATGCATATTATCTGCTTCTGCTGACATTTGACCTCAGAAGGTTTCTCAGTAGTAGCAGACTGGTAGAATCTGGTTCCTTCATTTCAATGTCTGTTTTTTTTTTTTAAAGATTTTAAACCAATGAGAATTCTGTTTTTTTATGTAAGATCTGGGTGTTACTAGAATGTGATACTCTAAACAACTGGCAGATGCTTTCAAGGAAGGACTTGGTTGGTCCAAAAACTTAGGCACTGTTTTCTTTTTGTAGCATCTATGTTGGTCAATAAAAGGTATCAAACCATTTGCTTCTGGATCTGTCCTTACAAGGACCAATATGGCAACTAAACTAATTATGTAACATATATATATATATATATATATATATATATATATATATATATATATATACATATAGACACATATACGTGAAGTTGACAGATCCCCAAGTTATATGTTTACAAGTTCCATATACTCTACACGGGAAGCAAAAATATGCATCTGATGCACTGCTGTAGTCTTACCATTTGTATTTAGAACACCATCCTTTGTTAAAGAGATCTTCTCTTGTTTCCAAACTTTGTTTGAGGGTACTTTTCTAAACATTCTGAACAGACCCATTCTTGATCTACTCTTCCGTAGCTAAATGGCACTAAGGCTCTGTGTATTGTGTCTTCACCTGCATATCAGTATCTGCCTCTGTTAAAGAAGGTAAAGATAGTTTTAACTATAGATTTTTCATGAGCCCCCCCCCATCCCATGAGATTGACACTTACCTGAAATATTGGTTATCGGCTATTGACACTAACCTACCTTTCTGAGGCTCTATATTATATTCAATGTGACTAACAGCTGCACTGATATTATCTTGACTGATGTGCAGTTGGGTCAGGGTGATGTTCTTGTCAAATTGCCCTTGCCTCTCTGAAGCAGTTGACATAGTTTTGAAAACTTAAAATATACTACTTTGCTAAATTGTTAACTTTTCATAACTGTCCTGGCTTCTTCCTGGTAAATACCTCCAGTGATGGAAATAAGGCTCACTCACTCAGATTTTATGATTTTAATGTACTGATTTGACCTTCAGACATATAATTTCAAATGCTACATGCTAGAAGTACTTCATCATGTTATCAGTGCATCTACCATGAAACACTGGAAATTATATGTCTGACAGTCAAATAAATACATTAAAATCATAAAATTTGGATTTCAGACTTGGGCCACACTGACTGTCTAGGTGTTCTTCCTGGTAAGGAAACAAAATACTTTATTTGCCTACTGTGAATGTCTGTCTGACTGTTAACTAGCATTAGAAGATTTTATATAATTGTCTCACATGATGAAAAGTGTGTTGTATAGCTGACACTTGCCTTGAACAAGACATGATGAAGACATTACTGCTATGCTGGCTATCAGGAGGTCTTGTAAAATAGTGGAGCATATACCAAGTGACAAGGATATGCCAAGAAAACAGACTTGCATAATGAAAGTGCAGAATGGTCATACTCCGAAGGGGAAACTTTGAACTTTGATGTTTGTGGTTGCCTACTGTTTTAGGTGTCCAAACACAGTAGTGTGCGGGAGTAGAGCAATTGACCAATATATGATGATTGCTAGATTTTTGAATACTATGAGGAAACAATGCCCTCCTTGCATGAAGCAAGTGGCACAACAATGCAGCATGCCTACAGTATGTGGAAGAAAACAGGAACACAGACTTACTGACATCATGGTCAAATACTGCAGCAGGGGCCCTGAATACAACAGTGTGGAGCAATTGGCCAAGCTAGGAAGATTACTACATTTACAACATGCTGCAAGATGACATAATGCCTTCCTTGCATGAAGCAAGTGGCAACACTGCAGTGTGGTTATTATCTGGAAGAAAATAGGAAGACATACTCACTGACATGGTTGAATACTGCAGCAGGGACCCGCAAATGCAGGAGTGTGAAGCAACTGACCAAGATATGAAGATTCACAGATTTACAAATACAACAAGAAAACATCATGCCTTCATTGCATGGAGCAAGTGGCAACAATGAGGTGTGGTTATCTGGAAGAAAGCTGGCATGGAAGACAAAACCCAGTGTGTTTATGGAGTCCAGTTAGGCAGCATATGATATGATGGCTGAGTGGACCCTGTACTATTCATGCACAGTACTACTGAGGATATATGTAACAGTCACAGATGATGAGATACAAGACACTCTTGATAAAGTAATGCAATTATTCTGTCCTTACGCATTAGGTGTTTGGTTGTTTGCTGTACAGGAAGATGTTTTAAAAACAAACCAGTAACTTCAGATTATTGCCTGTCCACAAAATATTACAGTTTACTTCTATAGTGGTAGCAGAGCTGAGATGAATTAGGAGTAGTTCACAGGCTTTGAAACAAAAAGAACAATCAGGATGTTGTATTAGGAGCAGATGACACAGATGCACATAGGCTGAAGGGACTGGCAGTGATCAAGAACACATGTTCAAGCATGGTTAGCAAGTAACAGGCAGCATGAAAACTGCATGATAACTAGGTAGCACAATCTGTGTCACCAATTTCAGGCAGTGTAACGTTATTGACCTTTATGTAATGTTGCACACCTGTACGGCACTGGAACACGTATAAGTCGATTTGACGGGCAGTTGCAAATGCAGCTTGTAATTGCTTTAATATTCAAGCAATTGAAAAGTTTGGCAACTATGTTTCAAATCAGCAAAGCGGTTTGTCTACAGTATTGAAAAGTTACACTTTCCTGGGACTGGAGTACCTAGTTGTGTAAGGTAATAATAAAAAGAAAAAAGTGGAGGGGCGCTAATGAGCAGCTAACATAGAAGACGTCTCTCCTTGAGCTCCGTCTCTGCAGGATAATTAATCAACATATATAAGTGTCTTTTTTCCAAAAGAACCAAGGGCAAAGCACAGAAATTGATAGAATAAGGTACGATGGATAACTATGTGGTACAGACCCTAGGGAAAGGTGCGCGGAATGCAGCCAAAACATTGAGAAAGCTGCCACCGGCTGCAACACAAGAAGGCCACGGCACTATCACACTATCCATATGTGAAATGGAAACTCTGGGCTACACAATGACTGAGCAAGTTATGGCGGCGCTCAATCCCAAATTAGACGCACTGACTGGTAAAATGAATGAAATAACTGAGCAACTTACCAGTCAGGCGTCTCGGATCACGGTCATGGAAGAAAGAATATCCACACTGGAGGACCGGGTGAGTCAGGTCCTGGAGGAGGTGCAACAGATATGGCAGGAAATGGAGGAGCTGCATGAGCAGCTTGATCACCAGGAAAACTACCAGAGGAGGGATAACCTCCGTATTAGGGGGTTACTGGAAGGCAAGGAGGGCTGCTCGGCAGAGGAATTTTGTGGCAGAATTCTCCCAGAGCTATTGGGCTTGCAACCCAAGGGAGGGAGGTACAAGATCGAGAGGGCCCACAGAGCACTGGCACCACGGCCCCCAGCCGGAGAACTGCCAAGGCAGGGGATATTCCAGTTACACAATTCTGCAGACAGGCAGGCTCTCTGGTTTGCATTTAAGCAGAAGCAGGAGGTGATTTATGAGGGAGCGAGGCTCTTCATGCACCAGGACTTTTTACAGAGACTCCAATGGAGGTGCCGCTTGTTTAACCCAGTACTGAATGAGCTAAGGGCAAAGAAGTTTGAGTTCCAGTTCTTGTACCCATTGCTGGTTAAAATTAGAAGGGAGGGTGCCACCTATACATTCCATGAGATTGACCGGGTTAAGCAATTCCTGAGAGAGCTGGAGGGTGCAGGAAGGCAAGCTGTAGCAACAATGAGCAAGTAAGTTTCTGTGCTTTATTTCTAAAGGTACTTGAATTTAATTGAACTGATCAGCTGTGAAATGGCAGGACAATATCAACACCTAACCCTGGAGTGGGCAACTGGGCAGGTGGGCCACAACTCCTGGATGTACATTTTTGATGGCATTTGCGGGTGTGTGGACAGCAACTCCCTTCAGTTTATGTCTGCTTTTGCAAGGTTGTGGGCCAGACCACCTGGCACTAAATTTCTGATGGCTTTTGCGAGTGTTGCCAGGCTTGCTTGGGAGAAGGAGGCTGAGACAAGAGACTGCAGACTGACGTGGACTGCTGGCTCTGCCCCTCCGAACAAGCAAGCCAAAGATTTTGATGCAAACTGGGCTGGATTTAATTTTGAAGTAGATAGACCAGTTACAGCTGGAAAGGGTGAACCTGGATGGTGGAGTGAGAAGAGAGGGAAGAAATTTAACAGACGCATGGCCAGGATAGAGCAACAGGCGGCAGGTCTGGAAGATGGCCACGTGGTGGGGAACAACAGACAAAACACACTCTAGCCAAATTTTCTTCACTGCAAAATAAGGGACAGGAAGGGCAAAAGGCTGGGGGGGGTTACCGGATATGAGGGGAAAGAATAAGTTTTCCAGACATGAAATGGAGGGGTATCTTGCTTGGGGACTCACACTGTTATTGAATGGCCTACTGAACCGCGGGGGACACTGTCAACCCCTTTAAGTCTCGGAATGCTGCTGGTCTGGAGGGATGCATTTTATGACTGCCAACATTAGGCGAGGGTAATGAATTATACAGAAGGCAGGCGATCGTGGAATGTAGACTTTTGGCTGGAGCTAATCTGATGGGAGACAGATTGGCAGTGTCCCTTGGTGGGAAAGGTTAGTGGTGAAAAGGGAGGGAGGAGGGGAAGGTGGGGATCGTCTGTCACACGAAGCTAGATTACGGCTGATCAGGCTGCTCGAGGAATAATCCAACTCAGTCTCTCATGTATTGGTCTTCTCTTTCAGATATACCTGAGACGTCTTTTTCCCCTGAGTTGGTCATCAACACTGGGAAAGGATAGAACTCTTGGGGACAGCCTGTGTTTTTTTTTTTCTCATGGATCTCTCCAGGAACCATGAGCAGGGGTAAGTGGGGCTTCCAAAAGGGAGCCCTGGACTGGGAAGCTGAGAGAGGAGGGAAAAGATTACTGGGGCTTAGAAAAAATTATTTGGAGGAGGAAAGAGGTTGAAAGGAGAGAGGGGAGACCAGGGAGGAGTCAGATGCAAGCAGCGTGGGAAAGTTACAGGTCTTTCCAGACTAGGGAGTAAGAGGGTGGGGAAAAGGAGGGAAATCACTTACAGCACAATGCTGAAGAAGAGTGAAGGTGGGGGGGAGGGAGGGTTAGAGGAAACAAAATATAAACATTTGATGGGCAATATTGCTATAAAGACAGATAGCGGAGAGGGGCTAATATATCTCTCCGTATCCTCAGGAGGTATAGGGAAAGCTGGAGAGAAGTGTCATGGGAATGTTGGGGGGGTATACCTTATGGGTATGATGGTGCAAAGATGGCAAAATGTGAAACTTTATGTTAAATTGCTGTGAGAGGCCCTGCCTGTTGCGGGCACCCAAATGGGACAGGAAGTGAGTCTGCAAGTTCCACGCAGTACCACAGAGGGAAGGAGGATGTCTGAAGATTCTAAACACATGGCAAAGAATAAGACTGTAGTTTATGATTGGATCAAGGATTTTAAGAAAGGTGGCAGCAAATGCAAAAAAAGTGGATATAGATGATGAGAGGGTTATAACAGCATGGAATATTAGAGGCTTTGCAAATCCTATAAAGAGGAAAAAGGTTTTGCTAGCGCTCAAAAGGCAATGCACCAAGATGGCTCTGTTACAAGAGACAAATCTCACTGATGACGAGCATAAAAAGCTGGTGGGGGGGATGGGTGGGAGCCTGCTGGGCAGCCTTCTATAACTCCCACAAAAGAGGATGGCGATATTACTGCACAAAAGTATGCCTTTTACTGCAGGAAGGGTGGTGAAAGACCCCACGGAGGGGCGCTATATTGTTCAAGGGACTCTGGGGGACAAACAAGTTATGTTTGCCAGCATATACCACCCTTCCACTTTTGATGTGAGCTTTTATAGCAAACTACTGGATGTAATGGTCAAAGAACAATTTCCGAACCAACACATGGGGGGGGGGACTTTAACTATGTGATGGAGCTTGGCCTGGGCCACTCCGTAGGGGTGGAGTAGACATGTAGAAGGGCTATGTCAGTACAGACAAGGTGTGATAGTCCTCAACCTAGTGGAAACATGGTGGGTGGTGAATCCTGGAGCTAGGGAATATACCTTTTTTTCAAACCCCCATGGCACGTGGTCCAGGCTGGACTACATTTACTGTATAAGGACCAAGTATAGAACTATTAGGGATGTGACTCATTGTCCCACACACATCTCAGACCACGCGATGGTTGTGGGGACCCTGCTTAAAGAGGGAGTGGAAAGGGAAAACTGGGAATGGCAGTTCCCCACCTACTTGCTTACATCACAACAATGTACAGAATTTCTGAAGGAACAGTGGGATATACATAAAGAGGGGAATGCAGCTATGGCCAAATCCAAGATAGCATGCTGGAAGGCAGGGAAAGCATACATGGGGGCATAATAATTAGTTATGTGACAAATCAGAAGAGACAGAGGCACACTAGACAGCAATCGCTAAAGAGACATCTGAAGGAAGCAGAGAGGAAAATGGCTGCCTTCCCGATGGACCAGCTGAGGGCAGAAATGCTGGCACTGCGAGGGGCACTGGACCTATTACTAACAGGGGAGGTGGGTACCTCATTATTATTTGCAAGACAGAGGTTATATGAGTGAGGGAATAGGCCGGGCACTATTCTGGCAAGGCTGACGAAGGGGCGGAGAGGGACGGCAATGGTTATAACAATCTGGATCAAGCAAAGACAGATGGTAACCAAGAGTGAAGCAATTAGAAAGGAATTTGCCTTCTTCTACAAACAATTATACCAGACAGAGTGCCAGGGGAGGGAGCAGTTGGCGTACAATTTTTTAGATGGACTCCAAATCCCTAAACTGACATAGGAACAAAGAGAGAGACTGGGGGGACCCATTACCAGGGAAGAGGTGGGGAACATAATAGCCTAATTGAAAAGGGGTAAGGCAGGAGGGTTGGGTGGCTTTGTAATGGAATATTATAAGGAGTTAAATGGGGAGCTATCCGGTCCCCTGGCGAGCATGATAGGAGAGGCATGAGAAGAAGGACAGGTCCCAGCGACTTGCTTACAGGCTCTAGTATATGTAATACCCAAACAGGGTAAGGACCTGTCGGACTGCACATCTTACAAGCCTATTTCTCTCCTGAATTGTGATATGAAAATATATGCAAAGGCATTGGCCATGAGACTGGAACTGGTACTGTCACAACTGGTGCCCCTGGACCAGACAGGGTTTGTCCGTTGGCATCTCTCATACCACAGCATGCGACGACTACTGATTGTAATCCACTGGGCGGCGCGACAGCCTGGACAAGTGGTGGTGCTGTCCATGGATGCTGAAAAAGCCTTTGATCACATTGAATTGTCACATATCATTGAGGTAATGGGGAGATTTGGGGTGGGAGAAGAATATGTGAAACTGGTGAAGCTATTATACACTGCCCCTAGTGCGCAGGTCCTGGTGAATGGAGGGCATTCGGAGACCTTTAGGGTATATAGGGGGATGAGGCAGGGATGCCCTCTATCGCCACTTCTCTTTGCCCTAGCAAATGAGCCACTGGCGCTGTACGTGAGGAATGAACCAAGAATAAGGGGAGTGGTGGGCCCCAGAGGAGGACATCACAAGATTACACTGTAAGCAGATGATCTGCTCCTGTTTGTCGTTGAACCAGACACAACCATACCAGTGCTGCTAGAGGTGGTGGACATTTTTGCGGCCTTCTCAGGGTATAAAATGAACCTTAATAAGTCAGAAACGCTCAGGATAACAGGCCAGAGGAGAGGAATGGAGGGTAATGCCTGGGGGTTTAGGGAGGTGAAAGACAGCCTCATGTGCCTGGGGATTAGGGTGGGAAGAAACCTGGCAAAGCTGTATGGGATGAACTATGGCCCGCTGATCCAAGAAACAGGGGCTGATATGGAACGGTGGAGAGCGTTACCCATTTTCTGGATGGGGCGGATAAATTTGTTAAAAATGAATGTGTTGCCCCGTATCCTATATGTGATGCAAATGTTACCAATGGGTCTTACAAAGTGGGACATAAACACACTGGAGAGGAACTTTAGTAGGCTCATCTGGCAGAATAAGAGGCCTAGGATGAGTCTACAAAGATTGAAGGGGAGTGTAGAGAGGGGGAGGGACTTAGCTTCCCTGACATCAAAGGATATTTTCTGCCCATACAGGGCAGGTATATCCAGGATTGGATACACAGAGGGAGACAGGTGAGCTGGGTGGAATTGAAAGGAGGGGAGGCCCCTGGCAGACTGTCAGTGTACCTGGACCCGGGAGGCAGGAGGGCATACAGTCACACACACAACAGGAACCCGATGGTGGAGTGGGTGCTGGAAGCCTGGGAGCAAATGGTGAAGAGAAGGAAAGCCGAAAAGAAGAATACATGGCTGGTCCCAGTGGTAGGGAACCCAGTATTTTTCCCAGGATTGGAGGATGCTGGATTTCTGACATGGGAAGAGGGGAGAATGCGCAGCCTGCACGATATATACACAGGACAGGGGATCAAATCAATGGAAGAGCTCAATCAGTATGGCATTCCGGTAGTGCACAGGTATAGGTATTTTCAGGTGTGGGCCTTTGGGATGAGTGGGGGTAGATTGGTGGGGAACATGTCAGGATTGGGACCTCTGGAGAAAAGTCTATGAAAAGCTCAATTCTCCCCGGGGGGATTGGTGGCAGGACTGGTGCGCCAAGATAGGGCCGTGTTTTCAGACCTAACAGGTAAGGTCAAGACACTGTGGGAAAGGGATTGTTGAGTACCTAGAGGCCAGTGGGGCACAGGACCCAAGGCAGCATAGATTCACAGCGGGAAGGTCGTGTCAAATCGAAATGATTTCTTTGACTGGGTGACCAAAGCAGTAGACCAGGGAGGAGCTTTGGACATGGCCTACCTAGACTTTAGCAAGGCATTTGACACAGTCCCGCATAAAAGATTAATAAACAAATTAGTCAGTCTGGGAGTGGGTCCTAGGGTGGTAGCCTGGGTAAAACACTTGTTGGACAACAAGACACATCGGGTAATAGTAAACGGAGTCCACAGTGAAGAGAAAGGAGGGTTACTAGTGGGGAACCACAGGGTTCAGTACTGGGGCCGGTCCTTTTTAATGTCTTTATAAGTGACATTGCAGAGGGACTGGAAGGGAAAGTATGTCTCTTTGCAGATGACACAAAGATCTGCAACAGGGTTGATACACAAGGTGGGGTGGAAAGGATGAAAAGGGACTTGGCAAGGTTGGAGGAATGGTTAAATGTATGGCAGCTTAGAATCAATGCAAATGTAACATGGAGGTCCCCACCCCTGCCCTTTTACCAAAACGACAGGTGGCATGCTGTTGGCATTTGGCAGCAATACCTGGTGGGGGACCTGGGTTCGGGGGAAGGATGAGGTTACCTGGCACAAGGGACCTAGGTTTGGCTACTCTGCACAGGGGCACCCAAGTAAATCCAACTACAGGAAGCAATAACTGTAATGTCCAGAACCAGAATTGGGATTTTTCAGTGTGGCTTTATTTATTAACTAACTGAACATAAACAAAGCATTGCATGGTCCCCCAAAGGGCTACGTCTACTGTATGTGCAGATTAGAGGTTAACACAGCAGTCCAGTTGAAGAATGAACACATTACTACAGTTGTCTGGTTTTGGGACCCACCAGGCACTCGCCCACTTTGCATGCGCTTTGATACATAGCCTGACTGGCCCGGCTCCTGCCGGCCACCTAGACTACGACGGTCCACTTGAAAAATGAACCCAAACTTTACTTGGAAAGACACCCCATCAAACAAGGAGACTCCCAAACTGTGGCTTCCACACACTTAGAGTCTGTGCCTCCTAGAGATTTGTTTCGTGCTTCACAAGAAACTCCCATCAAACAAGGAGTAATTTTCCCATCCTGTGGCTCCCCACACCACTTAGAGTCTGCAACTCCTAGAGAGATTTTCAAGTTGCGACCCCGTCTGGGTACCCACCCCATCACTGGCCAAGTGCATGAGGCAAGTAGCAAAACACAGAAGAAATCCGTAGAGGTGGACCTGGTTACTAAAGATGGGGGGTTTTCCCACCTCCAGCTACCACAGCCCATACCCGGCCATTTCTCTGGATACACACAGAAAACTTTAGAACTTTAAAATGTAGATTGAACGGTGGATGACCTGAAGCACCCCCTCTACAGCGAACTTTAAATCCATTTAAAACTTTAAACTGTTGGACTGGTCTATTTGTTTGTCCTAGTAACATAGTCCTCCTAAATAGCAGTCCACATTCATTTCCCAACTGAAGAAAACAATTTGTTTGCCCCTTCAAATGGAGCTAAACACTCACCCATTCGTTGCAGGTGCCCCACAGGCGAAGTACTGTAACCTTTGCTGTTATACAAGAACAGACTAAATTAAATCAGGCAGCTTCCTTCCATGGTGGGAGAAGGGGATTGCCCCTGAAACCCACAGAGAACTCCCCCCCCCAGAGGGAGGGGGTCACTGGGACCGGGGGAGCGGTCTCCACCACTTTAAAAAAAGGTAAACACAGGAACACTTCCTTTTTCTTAGTGAGAGATTAAACAGCAGACTGAGGCTTCCTTCTTGCTTAAGGACAAATAGAAGACTGACTTTGAAATTCCCAAAGTTCTAAACTCACTCCCTGAGCTGTAGATTCCAATGTGGCTCATGCAGCTGTGACAGTTCTATAGTGATGTCATCTCTCAAGTCTCAGCTGTGACTGAGGACAGAGTGAGACAATGTGAAACCCATTTAACTGGAGTTTCACAAGCTGCCTTCCCTGCCTACCACTAGGTCTTACTGGGATTCTAGTAACCCCGGGTAACAAAGGGGTTACACAAAAAAAAGTGCAAAGTAATGCACCTGGGAAACAAAACCCAGGGGAAGAGTACACAACGGGGGGTGAGATGCTGACAACAACAAAAATGGAAAGCGACCTTGGGGTAGTCATATCAGACAACCTAAAGGTGGGCCAGCAATGTGAGAAGGCAGTAAGGAGGGCCTGGGGGGATACTGGGATGCATAGGGAGAGGCATCACCAGTAGAAAACAGGAAGTTTTTGGCCCTCTGTACAGACAGTTGGTAAGACCACATCTGGAGTACTGTGTACAGTTCTGGAGACCCCATCTCTGCAAAGACATAGGGTGGAGGCTATCCAGAGGACGACAACCAAAATGATGCAGGGTCTGCATCAGAAGACATATGAAGAAAGACTAAAGGAACTAAAGATGTATAGCCTCGAGGAAAGGAGGAGGGGGGGGACATGATAGAAACTTTCAAATACCTCAAGGGAATCAACAAAGTCCAAGAGGGTAGCATCTTTCAGAAAAAGAGATGTGCAAAAACAAGGGGGCACAATTTGAAGATAGAGGGGGAATGGCTCAGAGGTAATGTGAGGAAGTATTTCTTCACAGGGAGGGTTGTGGGTACATGGAACAGCTTTCCTGAGGAGGTCGTGGAGTCAAAAACAGTGGGGGAATTCAAGAATGCATGGGATAGGCATGAGGCAATTTTAGTAGGGGGTAGGAGGAAGTAGGCTGTTGGTTAACTAGGATCTGCAGCTTATCCGTTAGGTAGGGAAAAGGGCAGACTAGGTGGGCCAAGCATTCCTTATCTGCCGTCAAATTCTATGTTTCTATGTAATGACATGACTTTAACAGTACCACATCACATATGTGAACAGAAGTTGCACCCCCCCATATGACAACACCACAAAGCATTGGCACATGCAGTCATACAGTGTCATACAATTGCAGTACATTAACAGTATAAAAACATGCTAGCTCTACCCCTTTATTGCAGCATGGCCAGACCTTGGGCCATGTCTGCCACTCACAGTCCAAACACAAACCAGACCGATGGGCCTGATGGCCACCCTCCAGTGTGTCAAATGGCAAAGGAGGCCGCTGGCTGGCTACCAACCATCCTGATGCACAACTTAATATACGTTTGTCACAGTACTAAGGATAATCTGCATGGTTCCTTTTTTTTTCCAAAATTGCTTCCTTCTCTAACCATCTTATGGTTGGGGAATGAAGAGATTTTGAAAAACAAAGGTGACATGCAGACCATCTTTTTCTATTCAGAAATTATCTTGGAAAACAGATTAGGCACCATACAGATCATTAATTCTTTAAGCAATACGTACATTTATACAATCAATTTGCCCACTACAACTAGTGCCAGCCAGGCGTATGGCGTATGCAGTATGGCGCAGTAGTTCAAGGCTCTGAGCTGCAAATCTGGAGACCTGGGTTTGAATCCCACAGCCCCCACTTGCATACTGTGTGACCCTGAGCAAGTCACTTAACTTCCTCGTGCTCCCAGGTTGCACCTGTAAACAAGCTTTCAGCTTAGTGTGTCTCACCTGGTAAAATAATTGGTAAAAAAAAAAAAACTAAAAAAAAAACAGACCAACCACTCCCCATGGCACAGCCAACTCCAGACCCAGAGAAGACCCCAGTGTCACAGCAGACAGTGCCCTGCTAGTCGCTTGTGCGCCCCCGACCCAAATGACGACAAACTTTCCCTGGCTTTCCCTGTCCCTGAGCCTCCTATGTTTCTAACTTATTACCCACGCCAGTGAACAATAAACAAAGTAAACTGCCATTAAATTTACATTACCTGCTCATGTGCTCCCTGGATACTCAACTGCCCTGAGTCCTCCTCTCCAACTAGCGTGTGATCCATTCATGGCACTCAGTTACTCCACTAGTGCTTTTTCATTACTCGCAGCTGCACCACTCCCCCGATGGCACAGCAGTCAACTCTGAGTCCAAGACCAGACTCCAGTAGTGCAGCAGACAGTGCTCTGATGCTCGTCCTTCACTCCTGTACACCTGACTGCCTGGACCCACAAAAAGGAAAAGTTGCCTCACTCTGACTGAGCCAGGACTCCTCTCCTCTTTGTCTACAATGACCGACTCACTAGTGCTGAGCTGCTCATTTAGGCCCAAACCCCAGTGATGCAGTAGACAGTGTTCACGGTAATGTTTGGCCACTCCCACCTGCCCCGATCCACAAAACACTAAAGACACAGTTGTCCTGCTGACTGCCCTGAGGCTTCCTCTCTGAAACCGACAACAGTACTCCACAGTGCTGGTTGATTGCCCTGGCCTACCCTGAGGCCTTAGCTTGGCTGCTTCCACCACCCCAACCCACAAAAGCCATAGCTGTCCTTGCCCAACCTGCCTTGCTCTAAGGGCAGCCACCTGTTCAATTCCAACTACCCCATGCACTGTGCTGTCTGTGCTGGATGGTACAGCTGCCCTTGCCTGCCCAGAGTCCTCTGTCCTGTACTCAGACTATGACCCATTCACTACTAGTTCTGGATGCTCAAATGGCCCCACCCTACCTGAGGCCTCCTCTCTGACATGACCCACACCTGCTCACTCTGGCATGAGCAAGGCAAGTAACACATTTCAAATAATATGGTATATCCACAAAAAAATAGGGCAGCGCAGTCACTGAAGCTGAGGCGAACAACCATAATGCTAGGTCAAGATAAAGCTGTTTAATGTTACAAAACTATTACAAAGCATAGCAGCATATCATAGCAGCACCCCTCTCCCACGTACACCACCGACATTTCATGTCACACTGACACTTTTTCCAGGCGTGGCTTGTGTGCCTGTGACTTGCATATTTAAAGTGACATCTTAAAGAGCCCATTATCAATTTCACATAACGCACACAAATATTTAAAGTGACACAATAGTACAAATATAAACTGTTCCTATCTATTCTAATAAAAAAACATATTCCTATCCTAAATATATCATGTTAAGTTATTTACGAGCAAAGGAACAACTCATTTGTATTTTAAGAAAGGTACAATACTGAACATGGCATTCAAACCCTTGCTCATATGGGCGTTTAACTCGTACTGCCACTTGCTCTCTGCTTTTAAAAGGCAGTTACCCATGTCTCCCCCTCGTGCATTTGGTAACAATTTTTCTAATGCCTAAAATTTAAAAACATGTCCAGGTCCTGCTGTCATACAATGTAAAGCTAATGCATTTTTTTTATCCTTGTTAGTAATGCTCCTAAGGTGCTCGGCAATTCTTGTTTTAAAATGTCTCTTCGTTTTTCCAGGTTAAAAAGTAGTTATTATGGTAGATCCTACCTGTGGTCAGAGGTTTAAAAGTACTACCTATATTCAGATGTCCATAAAATAGACAGTTCCCACATTGGAATGTCCCATCTGGAAGCTTTGGTAAAACATTTTCAATGTCAGATGGTGCCGTATTTAAACTTCTTGTCACCCGATTGGCCACATTCTGGCCCAGTTTATACACCAATCTCAGAGGATTTTGAGCAATGTATTTCAGTTTAGGCTCCAAACTCAAAATATTCCAATTTTTGATTAAAACATTCCTGATGACATGACTTTGGGGATTATATTCTGTAATAAAATGTACAATATTGCTAGTATTGTTCTTAACAGTCGCTTTCAAAAAACTATTCCTGTCCATACTCTGTACAGAATTTTGTGCCTCCAAAACTTCACTTTAGTTGTATCCCCTCTCTACAAACTGCTTTACCATAATCTTAGCATCTTTTTCAAACTGTTCCTGATTTGATGTACTTCTCTTCAGCCTCATCATCTGCCGTTTTTGAATATTCTTTAAAATGTGTCTTGGGTGACAACTGTCATATCACAACAACGCATTTCTTGCAGTTGGTTTTCTATACAACTTCGTGAGAATTCCACCCAAGTCATTTTTAGAGATTTCTAAATCCCAGAATTGGATTTTATCAAGATATGCACATTGAGAAAATTGTAAGTTACAATTGGTCGATTCCAAATATGGAACCAGATCAAGTAGGCCTACAGGGGGCCCCCTCTACACCAAAAATATGTCATCAATGAAGCGCCTGTAGAAATACAGGCACTCCATGTGGGGATTCAAATATAATAATACATACTGGCGCTCCCACCATGCTAAATAAATATTCGCATAGTTTGGTGCAAAGGAGGCCCCCATGGTTGTACCTTTTACCTGCAAGAGATGTGTGTTGTTGAAAATAAAGCTATTGCAACAAAGAACTTTTTCCATTAATTCCACCAAACACTCAATAAAGGCAGTAGTATATCCTGTGAATGCATATAATGTATTGCATAATGCTTCTAAACCATCCACATGTGGGATGTTAGTATATAACGAACTAACATCAAGGGTTGCAATGATATCCTCACTAGCCACTTGCGAATCTTGCAAGCTAGTCAAAATGTGTGTGCTTTATGTGAAATTGATAGTGGTCTCTTTAAGATATCACTTTAAATATGCAAGTCACAGGCACACAAGCCACGCCTGGAAAAAGCATCAGTGTGATGCGAGACGTCGGTGGTGTACATGGAAGAGGGGTGCTGCTGTGATATGATGCTATGCTTTGTAATAGTTTTGTAACATTAAACAGCTTTATCTTGACCTAGTATTGTGGCCGTTTGCCTCAGCTTCAGTGACCATGCTGCCCTATTTTTTGCGGATAACCAATTTTTTTATAGATGGCACCAGTTTTTAGTGAAATTAGCTGCTTGTTCTCCTTTCTTCGCAAATAATATGGTATACCTGCTCATGTGCTGGCTGGAGCTGCTGTGTGATTGGGAGAACATCATCTTTCTTGTACCCTGGGCAACCCTGCCCCATTACTCCCTCAATGGTGACCCAATCACTTGCCTCAGGAGCCTGGCTGCTGTGGTGTCTGGAATGAAGTGACTTTTCTGACTGGCACTGACCTGACTTCTGCTCTGCTTGAGCTGCACATCCTGCTGCTGCCTCTGGGTACTATTGCCAGCTGCCCCAGCCCACTTTGTCAGCTTGCTCTCTCCTGCCCGACTTTGTCAGCTTGCTCTCTGAATGACTCTGCTGCCTTACTGCACTGCGCACCCAACCCATTGCCTCCTCTCTCCTGATATCCTGACATGTCAGAAAACGGTGTGTAGGAGCAGGAAACTGTACAGCCAATTAGGAACACTCACAACCTACTTAACTTCATTACTTGTACTCTGCAAAAATCTGCTGACTGCTATAATAACCTGTAAGATTGGGCAATGCCACTACTCTGCAGCAAAGAGAAAATCTGCAGCAAAGAGAAAAATAAGTAAAAAAACATGTTATGTTGATATTTGTACCAGGGGCAAGAAGAAGGGGAGGAACCCAGTCCCCAGTGGGACCCAACCCCTTCCCTCAATTATTACACCAGAAAAGGACACTACGTTTTGGGTGGAAAATTAAATGTAACAAAAAAAGATTTTAAAAAAATGTATATATTTAAAAAAAGATTTTGTTTTAAATGGGCAGTGCTTAACTGGAGGACACATGCCCCCCCCCCCCATGCCCTATGGTCATGACGCCACTGACTGGCACTATCATCTTAAAGCAAGCTGTTGGTGACCATGGGTTTTCTATAGCCTACAGACTGAACTTTATTATCAGCATCAGTAAAGCGAGAATTATGGATGGGTTTCCATCGGTAACAGTGCTGTTAGCGCGAGTGGTTTCTAAGGAGACTGATGTAACCCCAGAGCCTAAGCTCCAGGAGGTTCAGTCGCTTGAAACTGCAAGATGGCTAATCAGTTAACTGCCACCGACATGGAAACCCATCCATAGTTTTTTATAGTGTATATTGGAACGCTGTTACCAAACCTGCATTTCATTTTATGTTCCTTTCTCTCTGTGGCTTATGCTGGGACCTCTGCCAACAGACAGTGCTGTTTGACTTTTGTGAGTTCGAGGTGGCATGGTGAGCGCGAGTCTTGCCGTTCAATGTTGTTATGCTGCAGTGAGTACGTAGCTACTGCAGCATAACAGCATGCATGATGTCCATGGTGAAGCATAACAAGTTTTCGAAATGTGCTGTTTTTTAGCGGTAACAGCATTCCAATATACACTATAATGTGATATCCAGAAAGTAAATTTTGGAACTGATAACTATGATGCTTGGCCAGCTGGTTATGATTGTTCTACGATATCTGTAATATAGAATGTGGTATGTGAGTGTCTCACATGAGACATCCAGTGCTATGGGTGCCCCCCCCCCCCGAGGTGTTAGTGAGAATAAAAGGATATATTAAACCAGGAGGTCTCTGTAATGTAATTAACTTCCTTGAGAAGTTGCATTTTATAGCTTTTTTATGACCTCCTGCCTCTGAACCTGGGAGACTAAAATATACATTTTATGACTTCAGATAAGCTGATTCCTGTAAAGCTATATTGAACCTAAGTGAGGTATGGCAGAGTTGTACAAAACCTTTGATGTCCCTGGGAAAATAGGAAGCCAGCCTCCAGTTCAAAGGAAAGGGGCTTGATTAAGGACTGTCATAAGTTGGGAAATTAGTTTTTGCTGAAGTCACAGTATTTAAAAATCTCCTGACAGGAAGATCATTGTTTGTAATTATATTTTTTGTATTCTAAAAGGAAGAGCTAGATGACATCATAGAAGGGGTGTGTGAGAGAGACACAGTTTAAACTGAATACTGTGGTTGAACTTATAGTGCATATTGTTTTGGGCTCTTAAGAAACAAGATCTCTGATCTAACTATAAGCACTATAGAGGTAATGCATCAGATAGAAAAAAATCTAACTGTATGTTGGTAGGACTTTGTCTGTAGTTTTCTTTGTTTTCTTTTAAATGATTGTATGTTTTTTGATAATTTGTTCTATGTTTACATTTGTCATATTTTTATCCATTTTTAAGTAAACCTGTTATTTGAAAAGGACTGCCTGGGTGTGTATTCAAAGGTCTTTTTGCATGTGACATATAGAGGCTTAAGACTGACAAAATCTGTTCATAAGCTTGATGGTGTTACTAAACTGGGAAAAGGTAAGAATATACCTAAGGTCATTTATAGAGTTTTAAGGGTTGATTTTGGGTACCTGGTTAGGTGTCCTTAGGCGAAAGATATATTGCATCCCCCGATGAGAATTTTATCTGAGCCTATACATTTGGATACGCTAGCATAAGGTTCACAGTTTGAATCCTCCCAAAACTTGAGACTAAAGGTGATTTGGACCCACAAGCAGACAGGAGGGATACCTGTTCACAATACTGCGCTCAGAGTTCGGCACTGTGAGAGCAGAGGGCATGACCTGCTCAGTGTTCGTTTGTGACATTAACTACTGGTGAATTTTCAGTTATAAGCAGAACTACCTAGCCCTCCTTTCCAGGTCAACAATAATAAATAAAAAAAATGCTAGTTAATAAATTCAGGTTATTGTCAGATAGCCAATCCATAAAACTCCCAGCCTGTTCCTCGGTTCCTTTCCAGACACAAGCAATGTCATCAATAAAGCGATACTATTGAATAATCTCATGTAAATACTGGTTAACTTGAGGATTAAGAACAATTTTTTCCCAATAATCAAGGAAGAGATTGGCTTTGGGCTTTTGGACTGAACAAAGAGCTGTTGTCTGTCTTTGTACCACTGATAATTTGCCATTTGAAAATAAATTCACTTGTAGTATAATCCCTACTTCTGGACTTTCTTTGTTGGTGGCACAGATTGTTCTGCAAGGGCAGAACTTCCTTGCTTGCCCAAACCATATTACGGTGGCATGGTGTTAGAATGGGACTAATTTCCACCTTGTTGTACCAATTCCTAGGCATCATAATGTAATCTTGCCTGGACCATGTGGAGTGTGGGTGGGAGAAAAAAGTGCACTCCTGCTCCCTGGAGCATGCCATTCTCCACACATCCACAGGATCCAAGTCAAGCAGTCCTTGCCTTCATTGCTAAATAGATGTACCATGTCTGTCCGCCCTCCCCCTTACGCAAGTATGGTTCATGTGTGCAGTTGAAGTCCCTTCCATTGATGAGGACATCAAATTGCTCACTTTTTTTATTATTCCATGATAACCAAGTAAGGCCCACTGGGCACAAAGCCCATTTACGAAGGTGACCCAGAAGCACTAAGGAGGTTAACTGACTTAGCAAAGTCACACGGTATGCAAGTGGAGGTTGCAAGAATCAAGCTCATGTCTGCAGATCCGGATCAAGCGGGTTTCATAAAAAAATAGATCCACTACAGATAATGTTAGAAAATCCTTAATACTTATAGAATACATCCAAACTCGGAAGATCCCAGTTGTCTTTATAAGCCTTGATGTGGAAAAGGCATTCGATAGGGTAAGTTGGCCTTTCCTTTGGGATACCCTAAAAACATTCAGTTTCCTGGACTCACTGTTGTGTTGGCTGACTCAAATATACCTTTCACCAAAAGCATACATTCAGATAAGTGGGGGCCTTTCCTCCCCAATCTTAATAGGTCAGGGCACAAGGCAGGGTTGTCATCTTGCCCCTCTACTTTTCGTATTATATCTTGAACCATTAGCAAGGGCAATAAGAATATCGGAAAAGGTGGAGGGTGTCCCATTGCAACAGCCAGAAAATAAGATCAGCCTTTTTGCGGATGATATACTTCTGTCCTTAATATCTCCTTCTGACTCGATCAAAGAAACATGAGAAATTTTAATTTGATTTGAAGAATTGGCTGGTTTTAAATCAAACATTTCAAAAACTAAGGCTCTACTGTTTAACTACCCCCCCCCCCAAATACACTAAAACAAAGCCTAGCAATTAAATGGCACTCTACCAAAATAAAATATCCAGGAATTCACATCCCCCGAGATCTTCAAGTACTTGAACTAATAAATTACGAACCTAACACAATAGAAATCAATAAAGACTTAGACAAATGGTCCACTCTACCTATATCTTTATTTCAACACATTGAAACCATTAGAATGAATATACTACCCCGCCTACTGTATTTGTTCCAAAATATTCTCTATATCCCATCACAATATTATTTCTAGTCATGGGATAACATGATATCTAAATTCATCTGGAACAAACAAAAACCACAAATCCGTCTTTCTATATTAAAAGTATCATTGGCCCAAGGCGGTACTAATCTTCCAGACTTGAGAAAATATGCCGAAGTGGCGTTTCTGAAAACTCTTTTATTATGGCTTTCTTACCAGTTTGACTCCCAATGGAAGAAATTGAATTTCACTTAAATGATATGTATGATATAAAAAAAATAATTTTTTCTTCTCCTGGGAAAACCTCTCCCCTAAGAGATTTCACAGGAATTACCTCACAGGTCTTAGCTAATTGGTTTGAAATGCAAGAGAAAGAGCCCCTTCAATCAGTCTATGAATATTGCAAAACAATTTCAGAGGATGATCTCTTCATTCTATCCCATAATGATTTAACTTTTTCTCATTGGCGCAGACTGGGGCTGGAGCAGGCTTTACAATTTTTAGGACCAAACGGGATCTTACCGTTCGAAGAATTAAAACTTAAATTCAATCTTCCAAATGTGGATCATTTTAGATACCTCCAAATAAGAAACCATCTACTTCGTAATAGAATAATTCAGGTTAAACTGACTCCCCCCCCCTTTTAAAATTATTCCTGGACCACTCGCGGGGGCAATACTGGAATCATTTAATTGGTCATCTATATAAAATGATGCAAAACGAATCTAAAGAATCTACAAATTCAATATTAGCAAGTTGGAACAAAGACTTAGATCTCGTAGTATCTGACGCAGAATGGTCCTCCCCATCCTTACAGGTGGTCCAGATCACCCAGCCTTACATTTGGAGAGAATACTCCTGGAAATGTAGATCAAGATTTTTCAGGTCCCTGGCTAGTTTGACTAAATATCTCCCGATTGAATTCGGAGTATGCTGGAGGGGGTGTGGTGCCGATATGGCTGATTTAGCACATATACTGTGGCAGTGCCCATATCCAATGCCTTTCTGGTTAGGCATACAAAAAGAAATCGGGAAGGGTCTTGGGGAGTGTGTCGAGCTTACAGCAGAAATGGTGCTTATGGCAGTTTATCTGGATCGCTCCCCCCCCCCGGACAGAAACTCTACTTCCTGTCTTGCTATTGGCTGCAAAAAAATCTCTAACAAAGAAATAGATGACCAAAGCAATACCAAACATCCATGAGTGGAGACGAATAGTATATTCTATATACCAGATGGAAAATATCACAGCAAAATTAAATAACTAGGTGGACAGATTTGCCACCCTCAGGCAGAGATGGTCACTTCACCAGGCCAGGGTTGATCCTGATTACTGTCCATAGTAGACAGGAACTGGGTTAGTGAGAAAACGAGAACAGGACGAAGTTATGGGATTACTTATTTTCTAATAACAACCTGTATCAAACATAAAAGATATTCATGCAGTGTAAACCTGCATCATAACAAATCTGATGTAAGTATAGAAAATGATGTGATTGTAAAATGTCTCCTGAACTAAAAAAAAAAGGAAAAAAAAACTCAATAAAAATATATTTAAAAAAAAACTCATGTCTGCAGCATATACCAAGCTTATTCACAGCCCATTACTGTAACCTCTAGGCTATACTGCCAACCCTTGTATGTTGCATCACATCAATCCTATCCTGTTAGACCTGATGGTCAAATACTTCCAGTGCAAGCCAACCCACTGGCTCAGAGGGATGTGGCATCAATGCATCACCTACCAGCGCACCGAGAACCCATGTTCAGTGGAGGACTCAGGTTGCTAGGTGTAGGCCAGGATGGGAGAGAATTAAGTGTCTACAGAATGCTCTTCTCTCCTGGGGTTTGAGGGGCATTGCCACACACTCTAACACTGCCCCCATGTGGAGGTGTAGTGATAGGACAGCAGGAGTGCCACAACACTGAGGTTGGCTGGCAACCAGCATGTAGTACGTGTGCACCTCCATGCACATGTCAGACTGTGTCATTACACGCCACCTTTGCCAAGAGAGGAAATCATAAATTCAAGGGCTGTGCACCAGGAAGCCCTGCTCATCCACTCCAGCCCATGCTATCACCCCACGACCCTGTTGAAGAAACTAGAGCTGGTCTCCAGAGGAGGGAGGGTGGTCCTCCCCCTCCTGGCCTAGCCACTAGGAGCAAGCTGTGGTGAACTTCCAAGGAAGGTGAGTCCTGGGGAGAGATGGTGGTCAGTCAGGAAAGTGAGCAGGGGCTCAGAGCCCAGCCAGAACCATAGGAAGAAAATGTTCTACAAAAAAAATACTTCCGTGCATATAAAGAGCCAGGGTGACAGAGTTTCCCCCCAGTGACCCCTTTACAAAAATATTCTCGTCTCCTTGAGATCTGTAATCAGGTCCACAAACTGAAAGGGCAGATCTTTTGGATCAATATAGCTACACCATGTTTATGGGAGTTATATGGGGGTGAATAACATTTGCCCACCCAATCTATCTCCAACTTAAGGTGTTCCTGGGCTGTTAGGTGTGTTTACTGTAATGCAGCCACCTTTTCAAACAACATGAAGTCTTGCTGTATTCTGACTATTGCAGTTAGCCCCAGCACTCAAACTGCCCCAGAAAGTAGAGGGATAATTTATATGCAGAGCATAGAATGCTGAGCTCGAGCTCAGTTCAAACCTCTGTCTGCTGCACTCCGAAGCGCAACTGTCAGATTCTTAACTCTGCCTAACTGAACAGCCACTCTGGAGATTTCTCCTTTGCTCATGGTTCGAAAGTCAGTTAAAGTCCTCGGTTTTACTGACTATTTTTCTCAAGTTTTGGTTCAGATCTCTGTCTGTAGTACAGTATGTACTAGGTAGCGAACTAGACATAGTAAACTTGTGGAAATTGTAAAAATTTATTTTTCAACCGGTTCGGCTGAACCGGCAGTTTAGTGATTTATATATTCTGGTTTTTTCCCAAACTTAGTGTGGTTACCAGTCCTTATCAGTTCTAAAAAAACTGCATTTTCTTGTGTTTTTTTCCAATACCCATGACACGGTTAGAAACCGATAAGGGTGTCTTGTCTGGTTGTTTGCCATAAAAAGGGCAAGTCTGTGGTTAGGATGACTACGTCTGAGAAACCAGGCCCACTGGGTTTCAAAACTGCAGTGTGTGTGGGGAGGTCTTTGCTAAGGCTGATCCCCACACCACCTGTATTTATTGTCTGGGATTTGACCACCTCGATTCAGACTGCCAAATCTGTAAAAATTTCCGTAAGTCTACCCTGGAAAAAAGATTAGGTAGGCTCAGGGATAAGGAGGCCGTGAAGTCCGCTGCCCTGGATGGCCAGCCCGATTCGGTTCCGACCGAACCTGAGGGAGTGTCGGCGATACTTCTTTGGCAAGAGGAGAGATGATTCTGAGGGATCGGTTCCTACAAAAAGAAAAAGAAAAGAAAAATCGAATGGTTCAGATCCAGAGACCCATTTTCTGACTGCTGAAGAGATTGCTAATGCGATAAAGATTGTAGAATTGCTTTGTCTGATTCCGTCTGATCCGGCACCTTCTGGCAGGCGCTCGGTCCAGTCGGTTCCTCCGGTTCAAGATTATGCCCCTGAAGATTTCTATGATCTGGATTTGGAGGGGGATGAAGATTATGATATGACGATGGTGTGGGAGGTCTGATTGAGCCCATTGAACTGAACATCTCCCCAGACAGGCCTTCTGGTGTTTCCCCTCCTAGGCTTTCTGAGTCCCCTTCCTACTACATGTTTTACAGGAAAGTGGCAGAAACCCTCCAGCTCCCTGTGGAAGAATCTGTAGAGGAACAAGAGGAACCTGATTATATGGAGATGATGGACATCCCAGAGTCCACGAGACTATCTATTCCCCTTCATAAGTCTTTTGGGAAACAGACACAAAACATTTAAAAAACTCCAAATTCTGTACCTCCTGTCTACAGAAGGATGGACAAAAGGTACACCTTATCAGGTTCAGGTACAGAGTACTTATATCAACAATGTAGCCATGTTGGGGTTGTGCAGGCTGCAGCCTGTGATGAGGCTAATATACCCTTGGCTTCACACCCCCCAGATAAATATTCCAAGAAGCTGGATGCCATGGCAAAGAAACAGTACATGGCATCAGCCTTGGGACTCAGGCAGGCTAATTATATGGCCTATGCAGCCAGGTACCAGAAGTCCAGGTGGGACACTGTACTGGCACTGGCTAAGCAGGCCTCCCCCCAGCTAGACTCGGAGCTGGAGGGGGTGGCTGCTGATGAGATTGAGGCATCTAAGGTACAGTTCCATGTTGCTGTGGACTCCAATGATGTCTTATCCAGAGTCATGGCTACATCTGTGGCTCTTCAGAGAATGGCTTGGCTCAGATGTACTAGTCTGTCACAGGACACTCAGGCTAAGGCCATGGATTTCCCTGTGGTGGGTAATTCTCTGTTTGGGGAGCAGACAGAGAATTACATGAAAAAGATGGATGAGTATAGGACCACCTATAGGAGTGCACAGGCCAAGGAAAGGCAGGCAACTCCTCAAAGGCAGCAGGCATGGGGCAGGCGTTTTCATAGACCTTTTTACCAAGCACAGGCCTCTTCTCCCTTTCCTCAGAGGGGGTTCTTCAGAGGAAGAGGCAGAAGGGGGATGAGCAGGGCTGCATCCATCCCTCAACCTAAGGCTCCTGCCAAGCAGACACCCTGATGTGTCAGTCCGGGTCAACACCCCCATTCCTGTAGGAGGCAGGCTGGCTTACTTCGTCCAGGACTGGATGTCTGTTACCTCAGACAAGTGGGTCCTGGAGATGGTAAGCCAGGGGCTGGTTCTCAGCTTCAAGAAATTTCCAAAGCTGAGAGCCAGATCTTTTCCACCTGCAAGCATCTCCGAAACCATTTCCCTAGAGGCAGAGGTTTCATCTCTACTGGCTCTAGAGGCTGTAGAGAGAGTTCCTACATTGCACAGGGGCAAAGGTCTGTACTCCAGGTACTTCCTTACCCCAAAAAAGACAGGGGAGTGGTGACCCATCCTAGACTTAAGATACCTGAACAAACATCTTTTAAAACCAAAATTCAAAATGGTAACTCTGGGAATAATCCTTCCCTCTCTAAGGCCAGGGGACTGGTTAGCCTCCCTGGACTTTAAAGATGCCTACTTTCTCATTCCCATCAGGTACTCCCACAGAAAGTACATCAGGTTTGAATTGCCTTCAGGCCATTATCAGTTCAAAGCTATGCCCTTCGGCCTGACATCAGCTCCAAGGGTATTCACAAAATGCCTAGCAGTAGTAGTGGCCTTTTTGGGAAGGAAAAATATTTCCATACCTCGACAACTGGCTCACTGTGGGTCAGTCCCCAGATTAAGTCAAGTCAGACCTTCAAGTGACTCAGCAAGTGCTCACTTCCCTAGGATTCCTTCTCAATCTTCCCAAGTCAGTTCTCAAGTCTGTACAGCTCCTCATCTTCATAGGGGCAGAGCTGGATACAGTCAAAGTAAGAGCCTTTCTTCCCCTGGAAAGGGCAAGGGCTATTGTAGAGTTGGCTTCTTTATTCCACCTTCTGGTATCTCGGCCAGCAAGGCACTTCCTTCAACTTCTGGGCCACATGGCAGCTTCTACAGCAGTGGTCCAAGGGGCCAGATTTCAGATGAGGGATATTCAGTTTCACCTGAGGGCCTTTTGGTCTCAGAAGAAAGATTCTTTAACCAAATTAGTTCCAGTGACCCAAACTCTGATCCAGGCTCTCCAATGGTGGTAGGATAAAGGGCAACCTCAGGCAAGGAGTCCCATTCGTCACTCAGTCTCACTCTGTGGTCCTAACCATGGATGCTTCTCTATTGGTGTGGGGAGCCCATCTGGGGTCTCTCACAGCCCAGGGACTGTGGTCCCCTCAGGAATCCCTTCTTCATATCAATCTCTTGGAACTCAGGGCAGTCTTTCTGGCCCTGCAAGCTTTCTCTCAGTCAGTACAGAGCAAGGTGGTTCAGGTCAGGACAGACAACACCACCACCATGTGGTACATCAACAAGCAGGGAGGCACTCGGTCCATGGCCTTGTGCATGGAAGCCATGAAATTGTGGTCCCTAGCTTATTCTCTGCAGACCTCTCTGATAGCAGTCCACCTTCCAGGGAAGGACAATGTGCTAGCAGATGCATTGAGCAGGATCTCCCAGGGTCATCACGAAGGTCCCTGGACCCTCTGGTGTTGAAAGTGATTTTTTCAAGGTGGGGCACTCCAGAGATAGATCTCTTTGCAGCCCCAGACAATCATCAACTTCATCTGTTTTGTTGCAGACCCCCAGTCTTGGGCTCAGTCCCTCTGGATGCTCTGATTTTGAACTGGGAAGGGAAATTTCTATATGCCTTCCCTCGCTTTCCTCTACTGTTCAAGGTTCTGGTCAAGGTAAGGTCACAACCTTGCAAAGTGATTCTGATTGCTCGAGACTGGGCCAGGCAGCCTTGGTACCCCCTGTTGCTGTCCCTAGTAGTCCATCTTCCCCGGTCTCTTCCCAGGAATTACAACCTGTTAACCTCCTCCCAGGGGAGGATTTGGTACCCCAATCTTCGGTCTCTCGATCTCAAGGCATGGCTCTTGAAGAGTTAGAGTTCTGGATATTCTTAAAGCCTCTCAAAAGCCTGCCACCAGAAAAACTTACAACTCCAAATGGAAAAGATTCAGCATTTGGTGTCCCAAGAAGCATATATCCCCAGATACTGCTGAATTGTCTACAGTTCTGGATTATATGGTTCATCTTAATGGCCTAGGCCTCAGACCAGCTACTCTCAAAGTGCATTTGTCAGCTGTCTCTACTTTTCTGTCAGTGGGGAAAGCCTTCCTCACTGTCATCTCACCCTGTACAGTTGAACCTCGATTATCTGGACCTCGATTATCTGGATGACTCGCTCGTACGGACTCGTGTCTCGGTCCCGAGTAATTACTGAAATAAATTTCGGATGATTTTTTTTTTGTTCGCGGTTTGCGGTATGCTCTTCTGCACTTATTGCCATCCCCCACAACATCAACAAACTACAAAGTAGCACTCATTCTGGCAGTTTGACACTCCGAGGTACCCTGATTAGGTGTGACATTAGGTGTTACATTCTACAGTTCTCTGTTTAGCTCTCAGTACTGTATCAGTGTGTTGCAGTTTAGGTAATTACATTAAGAACTGATGTCACTTACTGACTGCTGATTGTCTGATTGTCTGACTCATATCAGAAACCCCACTGAAATGGCAAAGTGAAGCAATGCTGTAAAACGCAAACATACAATTTCCAGGTTTGGTCTTCTTCAAACTGCCAAAGGTGATAACACTAATGCTTTCTTTAGGTATTCACAAATGAGTGAAAATTAAATCCTTAATCTGTGGTGTTTTAGAGATATGGAGTGAATGGAGTTTGGCAGCAATAGCGCACACACACACACACACACACACATACACACACCTCCGAAATCCCTCTGCCACAGATTTTAAGCCATCAAGTGGTTGGTTGCAGAACTTTAAACAGCTGACATTAACTGAGTTTTTTTAAATCAGAGGGGAATGTATAGTTTAGTTTTAGGCTTTTTATGCGGCTTTAAAATTATTTTAACCGTGTTGCTGTGTGTGTGCTTTGTAATAAATCTTCTGACCGCATTACAGCTTGCTTTTTTTTTTGTTTCAATTTTTGCTTTTTCAATTAACCGGACGATTGATTATCCGGACAGATTTGCTGTCCCCATGAGGTCCGGATAATCGAGGTTCAACTGTATTCTGTAAATTTTTCAAAGGATTGCTTCATACCAATCCCCCCTTTAGGGATCCTACCCCTGCTTGTGATTTTAATGTTTGCATTGCTCAGCTTATGCAACCCCCTTTTGAGCCTTTGTCTTCAGCAGAGCTTAAGTACTTGGACTTGGAAAACTGTGTTCCTGGTAGCTATTACCTCTGCCAGGCGTATCAGTGAATTGCAAGCTCTATCAATGGAGCCTGATTTTATCTCATTCCATAGAGATAAGGTGGTCCTTAGAACTAACAGGAGGTTTTTACCTAAAGTGGTTTCAGATTTTCATCTGAACCAATCTACGTCTCTCCCTGTGTTCTTCACTGATCAGTCTTCTTCAGGAGAAAG
Organism: Neoceratodus forsteri; assembly: GCA_016271365.2. Taxonomy (NCBI): domain Eukaryota; kingdom Metazoa; phylum Chordata; order Ceratodontiformes; family Ceratodontidae; genus Neoceratodus; species Neoceratodus forsteri. The sequence continues at coordinate 1,651,266,380 of CM057450.1, forward strand.
AAGTTTACACAGTTTGGATGTTAGTTACTACACTGAGTGTACTAAGGCTCACAGGTTTGACTCCCTTCAGTTGTTTCTCATTTATGGGGAAGTGGGTAAGGGCAAACCTGCCACTAAGAGAACTATTTCCAGGTGGATTGTCTCTTGTATTCAATTCTGCTATGAGAAGCTAGGCAAAATACCTCCCTCGGCCTGAGGGCTCATTCGACTCATGGTACAGGTGCTTCCCTGGCTGCGGCCAGGGATATTCCTTTGCTAGAGATATGTAAAGCAGCCACCTGGAAAACAGTCCATTCATTTACCAAGCATTACTCCCTGGACATCCAGGCTAGGAGTGATGCTCGGTTTGGTACATCAGTACTGCAAAGCCTATTCCCAAGGTAGGTTCAATTCCCTCCTCCATGGAGGTACTGCTTGGTAGTCTGCAATAGTCAGAATACAGCAAGACTTCATGTTGTTTGAAGAAAAAATTACTCACCTTGGTAATTATGTTTCTTCTAATGGAGTCTTACTGTATTCTGACCTCCCTCCCTACCTCCCCTCTCAGAACCTGTTTTTGGGAAGTGGGCTGGCAGATGCAGTGTTGCACCCCAGGGGTGCATTTGGGTACTCCCTTCTTTTAGAGAGGGGGAGTGGGTTATATTATTAATTTAACAGTCTTAAATTGTTCACTACCTGGTTTTTGATTTATTGACTTGAGTCTTTTGGGGATGCAAAATATTTGGTTGCCATTTGGCTAGTAAAATTTTACAATTTCCACATAGTAGTAAGTTAGTATTAGCTCGTAAGAATCTGACAGTTTCACTTCAAAGTGCAGCAGACAGAGGTTTGAACCGAGCTTGAGCTCAATGTTCTACGCTCTGCAATAGAAATTAACCCTCTACTCTCCAGGGCAGTTTGAGTGCTGGGGCTAACTGCAATAGTCAGAATACAGCAAGACTCCATTAGAAGAAACAAAATTACTAAGGTGAGTAATTTTTTCATTTCCCCCCCTTCAGTTAGAAGTTTTTTCCATTTCACCAGAGAAAAGTCCCTCACATTCGATGTGACCATTTTTTAACTTACGAATTAACATCGTTAGTGTTGGGGAGTCAGCCAGGGGCCATGCCCCCTAACACAGCATCTGACTCCAGAACATGATGGTGTTCTCCACCCCTCGCCAAAAGGATAGCTTCCTCCAGCTCATGCTGCCAGACAGTGCCGTAGGAAGGCATTTTGGTGCCCTGGGCAGGAGACAAATTTTGCGCTCCCCCTCCCTGAGAAAAGAGCTGGGGGTAAGCTCTGAGGGATTTACATGCTCTGTGGTGAGTATTGGGGCTTTTCTTGAAGAAAAAACATACTTTTGTCATATGTTCCCTACCCCCGATTTCAAGGAATATTTTGCTCCCATGGAATATGAGATGTGGGAGACTCTGGCTGGCTGGCATCAGAGTGTGCAGCCGCAATTGTTGTGTACAAGTGACTGACCAACAATGCTATCAACCGCCTACCCTTATATGTATTTTTGAAATATACTGTGAAAGATTGCTACATAAGGCATGGGTGTCTGGGGGACGCAAGGCCCCCACAAGCTCTGAGGGGTTTACATCCTCTGTGGCAAGTTTTGTGGAAAGGATAAAACAGGACTTGGCAAGGTTGGAGAACTGGTCAGAAGTGCAAAGTAATGCACCTGGGAAATAAAACCCAAGAGGAAGATAAAGACCACACAATGGGGGTGGTGGTACTAAGATGGAAAAGGACCTGGGGGTAGTCATCATATAAAATGACCTAAAAGTAGGCAAGCAATTTGAGAATGCAGTAGAGAGGGCTGGGGGGTTCTTGAGTCGGATGCATAGGGAGAGGCATCACTAGTAGAAAACAGGAGGTTACCATCACTGGCCCTCTGTACACACAGTTGGTGAGACCCCATCTGGAGTACTGTGTGCTTTTCTGGGACCCCATCTCCACAAGAACGCAGACATGATGGAGCCGGAGGCAGTCCAGAGGAGGGCAACTAAATGGTGCACTAGGGTCTGCACCACAACCCATACGAAGACGAGGAGAGACAAAGGAGTATACCCTGGCTAAATCACTCACAATGGTGGGACGGGACATGGATTCATTTCCTCCTGTCAGCATTCCATTATCTAGCACTGCTGAATGACTGGAAAGCTACATTCATATATTCATATTAACTGTTGGTGGAATAACTATTTTATTAAAAAATCTCCCTCTACATGAGGAAAATATGCAAAAAGTATTACGTTTTAACACTTTTTTTTTAAACAATTTTTTTTATAAATAATAGCAATATGGAGAATACTGGATGGGCAACTATGCAGAACCAGTGTGTTCTGCCACAGAGGGGTTCTGATTCCCTCTCATCTCGAGAGTGAAGTTCAAGAGGTTCATGGGAATCAGAACCCTGAGATGGCAAAACACAGTGGTTGTGCATAGAACTGCTCATCCTGTATCTTTTTATAGTGTATAGTACTGTGTGTAACATGTGTTTTGTGATTTGTTTTGCTCTCAAAATGAAACTGACTCATTCTAGAATGCTGTTCTACCACAGTAGGGTAGAATCACATTCCATGATCTTGGAACTGTGAAAAAACAGTATTTTGAAAGGGATGGTGGCCTGCCAGCTGGGTGCCAATTTCATTTAAGTTAATTAAGTTATCTGATTGTTTATCATCAGCCTAGTAGGGTAGCAGCACCAGTCAGCGGTAGTACTGGTACACTGCACTTTCCTGGTCAGATGGGTCCCTCCCAGTTTTGTTTGGGAGGGGTGAGTCAATAATGGACTCCGGTTGCGGCTCACTTCTCCCAAACAAAACCGTAGGACCACCCATTCAGGAGTACAGTGTCACGTGCTACTGCCAGTACTACCACTGGGCTGGGGCTGCTACCCTCTAGGCTGAAGATAAACAGTCAGAAAACTTAATTAATGGAGTCAGATGACACCATTACCACACTAGACTGAAGTGACTACTGGACTGGCTGGCTCTCTCTGGGGCTGGGATGGATGGCCAGCCCGCCGGTGATAGCCAATTAGTACAATTACAGTATTATTCTGCTCTCCACTGAGCTCCCACAGACAAGTCTACTGTACCTATTTCTTTAAGAGACAATATTCTTCAATGAGCCACCCCATACATTACCTAGTACAATTACATTTTACTTCATCAGGACGTGTCCTCATTTTCTCCATGTCCCATGAGCCCATGAGCACTGTCTGCAAATTATACTGCATGACTGATGGCTGCATGCCATCCTTCCCAGCTGACTGGGCCCCTATCAGCTGGGAAGGATGCAGTCATGCACGCAGTATAATTTGCAGACAGAGTAGTATGGTACCACATGACACAAGGCACACAATATGAAAAATAATCTGTGAATGAATAAATTCCTTGTAAGTCATGACAGGACAGTGGACTAGAACAGGCTTGACTGATGCACACAGACACTATTTTGTTAAGGTAATAAAAATGCCGTTTCCCATTGCAGACATACATTCAAAGCCTTTGAAGTTTGAATGTACGTCTATACATTTAAACAAAAGACTCAAGGCCAGGGAAAGGCATTTTTGTTACCTCAACAAAGTGATGTTCTACTGGCATATTTTGTGCTTGATGTGCCATCATGGCCCATACCATAACCGTCCATAACGTCTATTTGATAATATTTTGTGCCCTAGCTAGCACCTAGCCCTGGCTAATAGCCTATTACAAGACACATCCCGATTCCATCCTGGCTCTCCCATGTTAAAATGAGAGGTAAAGGGGTTGTTGCTTGAGTGCCTTGCTTGTGCTGCACTTGAGTAAGTTTTCTTCCTCAACAATCAGATTTTATTTGACACTTTTTAACTTGAAATTAATTAACATCAGGATTATCCTGATGTTGTTGATTAATTTCAAGTTAAGATTCAAAATCAGAGTCTCTTAGACAACAAGACCCCAAGTGATCATTCAGCACCAACCACACTGGCTACTGGCTAGCCCTCTCTATGCCTGGCCTTCTTCAGTTTAACTATCACTTTGCGATTACTTCACATTCACTTAATTTAAAAGTGGCATACTGTTTATAAATTATTACCTTCTTTGGCAGGGCTATTTTTATTGTGAATAGTAAGCAGCATCCTATTTGTGGGTTTTCTTTGTTTTTGCATCCCCGGATTTTTGTTTATCCTACATCTTTTGTCGTACAGTGAAACCCTAATGAAATGCATAGCCACGGGACCGCAAGAGCAAATTCACCTTGGTGGCAAGAAAAGAAGCAAGCAAGTTCTGTCGTCGAGGTGAGGGCAGGAGCTCGAGCTCCAACCAAACGGGAGCGGCACATTGAAGTTGCAACACCGGAGAGTACTGTCTCCTCCAACTGAGTTAAGAGAATGGACTGGACCAACAGAGATGGCAGCCTGAAGAAAGCAAAAAACAGGCAGCAAAATCTGTCTGAGGCAACCGTCTCTGATGCCGAGTCACAAACAGACAGTAAGTTAAGTACCGGTCTGGTGATCAGACAGATCATGATTACAAAAAAACGACAGGGAGCAGGCACTGAGACATGGACTGACTGCAGCCAGGTGGGCAGCCCAGGCCCCCGGGCCCCAGTTAATACATTCAGAATCATGGTTGGTCATGCGCGTACGCACCCCCCCCCCCCACCTGGGCTGTCTAGTAGTGTCAAGTGATTGATCATATGATGCTGGCACTGCTGTTTTACCTTCACAGATTTTTAACCTCCACTTCAAAGATTCCGACTTGAGTCATCCTCCTGACTTCCTCTCATTGACTCACTGTAAGTCTAATTCTATATCCTCCTCCTCCATGCTAAACCTCTCTACTCTATCGCTAATTTTTTTTCTGCGTCTCTCTCTAACCACCGCCTTGCTCACTCTCTCACTACAACCACATGCTCCAATCCACCCGTATCTTTATAATGGGACCATGGCAGCGCCAAAACCGCACCACATGATTTTTTTCCCTTGCAGACAGCGAGGACGATGTGACCCCCCCCCGCTGGTCCTCCGTGGATGTGCCCCTGCTGTCGGCATTCATTATTTCACACACACACACACACACACATTAAAGCTACAGCACACAGCTGTAGCCTGTGCAAGTGATTTAAGTGAATTGGTCAGGTTTGAAGACTGCGCCCCTTGGAGGCATGCGCCCGGGGCAGGCGCACCACCCGCCCCACCCTTCCTACGGTACTGTTTGAAGTATACTCTGGGCAGAGGCACTGTGCAATATTGTTATCTTGGGAAAGAACCAGTGTAATATCAAAATGGGAACCCAGGCCCCTCAACCTGGTTAGTGGCCACCCAGACAGGGGTAGTAGCCTGTTGGGACATGGCGTCTGAGTTACAATTCTTTTCCAGAATATTTGTTCTGAGGTGGGATCACCTACATCTACTTAAACTCAACTAACATATTTTGTTTTATATCCTTTGGTCGGCAGTGGTTGTTTAAATTTATATTTAAATACTATACAGGGTTGGGCTGTGGTGGGCGGAGACACCTGCTATCTTGGATGGTCACAGGCCAATAGGATTGGAGTGCAATCTCTGGGACTGGGAGAGTATGAGTTGTTTCAATTTATACTGTTCAGTATTATGTATGGTGTTTGCTTCATGTTTTTGTTTTTAGGATAGGGACAGTGGTGGTGGTTGGGGGGAGGACCGGTCCAGATATAATGGGTAAAAGGAATTGTCCGAAATGCATTAAGGCGTGTTTCCCTGTTGTTTTTACTGGCACCTCAATAAACTGGGCACCATTTCTGGAATACTGTGAGTCGCGTTCCAATTACCCATAAGCGTGGTGGGGGCATAATTTTTTTATAGCGTATAGTGGAACATCGTTGTTCACTGAAATATAGCACTCTCAAAATGTTGTTCTGCTGCACTAGTGACATCCGCAGTGCAGCAGAACCAAAAAGTGACGTCCGCAGGACAGCAGAATGAAATGCGGACATCACACATAGTGTCCTTGAGCAGTAATCTGACAGTTAGTCTTATTTTAAAAAGAAAGATGTAGTATTTTTTTTTTTTGAGGCAACAACATTGCACTATACAGAACAGTACATGCGTACCATTTAACGGCAGGGCTGTTCTTTCACTCCGTTGGTACTATGACGACTGTTGACCTCTCGAGCTGCACTGTTGAGGTAATCTGTCGTCATAGTACCAACATGGTGAAGGAATAGCCCTGTTGTTAACTGTTACTCATGCACTATCCTATATGTGTATGGATAATGGGTATGGGCATTGCTTACTACATGAGTAGGTGGTGGGGTTGCTGCATTTTTGTTCTATTTTATATTAGACAACAGGACTAATTCCTATGTGTTTGCTTCCTGAGATATTCAGGTAGGGCAATGTGAGGAAAAAAGATGTGCAGCTCTTTAAAGATAGCATGAAATATATTGGATAATGCCTGAGTAACAGTGGGTAACCACAATGTAATCACCGCAAGCAGTTTACAGGATAACCAAGTAAACCTTGAGAGCGCAGCTCGAGAGGTTTACAGTTGTCATGGCAACCACAAGAGGTGATTACATCCATGGTTGACCTCCGTTACTCAGGCATTGTATTCTATAGTGTATGGAAAAACTAGCCACTGTGGGGAGGGGGGGATTGTTTTTTACAATGTACATTTGTTCTCCTGCTTGGCTATGAATACCTCCTGGTTTGAATGCTGAGCAACTGAAGTGCTGAAATTAGCCATTGTGATCTGTACTGCAGTGGGTCTGTAACTGTCTGAATGGAATGTGTGTGTTTTGAATGAATGACCAAGCAGATCACCTTTCCTTTCCAGTAATCCCATCATGACATAGTTAAGCAAGGTTTACAGCACACTGATGTCATAACAATGGGATTATATAGAGAATTACGGATGGGGAAGGGTTTGATATGAGAATAAAATTCACACTCGAGCTGTGGGATGCTACATAAACCCCAAGGGCGAAGCCCGAGGGGTTTATCAAAGCATCCTACAACAAGGGTGTGCAGTAAATTCTCACATAAAACACCCTCCCCATCTTTTATTTTTTATAACAACAGGCCAGTAATTTTTCTCCAGCAGTTTGTGAGACTGGTCCCGGCCACATACAGAATGTTGGCCAATGAGGCAGCAGCATAGTTTGACTGGCACAGCTCATGAATGTCATAACAACCAAATATTAACCTGGTCAGTACATTGAGAGAAATTGCTGAGCAGTTATATATCCTCGTTATAACTAGCTACCCATTCATTATTCTCCATATAAACTGATTGAACACAGGGGTTAATAGACACTGTCCATACATTACAGTACATTTTTAGAAAACTGAAAAGTTAAATTCAGGGCAAGACTGTTTTGATAATGAAGCCAAGTATAAAAAAGGAACTACTTAAATTTCTGTTCACCACCAATGTCAAACCTTATACTGGTGATATATATCATCACATCAACAATATTAAATCTTGATGATTTCCAAGCACTAGTATTACAAGATTTGTGACTCACGGGATTTGTATGGGCAATTAGATTGTCCATAACTAAAATAACAGCTATGAAATCAGCGATAATTCATTAATGGGGTTCTGAAGACATCATAAACCACAGGAGCAAAACTAGACACCTAGTCACTCAAATGAGTAGCTCAGCCATCTTCACCACCCTATACACAGCCATGATCAATTACTAGAACCCGTTCAATTGAATAAAGAATGTTTGGAGTATCATGCAGCATACAGTAATCTGAATCTGAGGGGAGGGAACTTCAGTTAAAGTATACTAACAACACATCTCCATTTACAGCTTATTGTGAGTCACACACTTGTATGCGTGTGTGTGTGTGTGTGTGTGTGTGTGAGGGGGGGGGGGGTTCATATTGTACAACAGTATGCTTCCCCACTTTTTTTGGAGCCGAGTGCGACTAAGCCACATTCCCCATTCGCGGTTCCCGCTCAGAGTATCCCCACCCCCCGGCAGTGAAACACACATGTTGTTTCCTGTTCTACTGCCAAGATAAATCTATACCTGGAGGGTGTTGGTAATTTCATACGGAGTCGATCAACTGCCGAGCTCAAAACAATTCAAAGTCTGCAGTTGTCGTTTTCACTGCTTCAGGCAAGGAAAGGACAGCCCTCGTCGTCTCCCTGCTAGCTGCTATGTAACGAAATCCCGTGCTTGTGGTGCACGGCGTTTCTTTCAGGTGTTTGCTCGAAACTGACCTGCCTGTTACCTGTAGCAGCAATCTGTGCAGGGCAGTGCTGTCTGTGACCTGAGGAGACAGACTGGGTGGGAGCTCTCGAGTGAAGTAACTCGGCTCACTCAACTCTCGCCTTAGTCAGTCAGTCACAACAAGTACTGCTGTACGATCGATCTGTCGGTCTGTCTGTCTGTCTCTCTCTCTCTCACGCACAGTTGGCTCGGTGTTTCCTGGACAATAAAAGGAAAGGGTGTGGGGAACAAGAATCATTTCTTGGTAAGTTCGAACGTTATTCTTTCATTGAGCTCTTTGGTGATAAGAGTCAACTGGAATAATGCCATAGGTTGTTGGAATTTAAAGCATTTTTAAATCTCATCCAGAAAGAAATTAATTCTGAGACGCCGCTGAGATCGTTTTTATGTTTCCTTCTTGTTGGTCACTTAACATTTTACGGGGTGGGGAGGTCTGGATCAGTCTTGTTTATTGTATGTCTTTGATTTTTCTTAGGTAAATAAATGCTTTTAGTTCATGATAAGATAAATCAAAGATACTCCAAACATCCTGTATTTCTTTATCGAGTTATAACCCTGAATTAGTTTGTATTCAGTCTGCACTTTTTCGTGTGGTTCATAATTGTAGCAACTTTTTTTTTTACCTCCAGTCAAAAGAATAGTAATGTGTACAACATTTTGTATTGCGTCAAAGTAGCAGAGTAACAAGCTTTGAAATGCGATCTGATACCTTTCTCAAGTAGTGACTTGCAGAATAGTTGAGAACTATTCAAGGTTTACATTCTAAATAAAGGGATGTGCTGATGACCTTCCAAAGGAATGTGGGATAACCTGATTTGCGGATTCCCCAGGTGCTTTTGAGCTTTTCGGCATTGGCTTTGTGTCCCTTCTTATGATGAGCTTTGGGATTTTAGATGTAAATAGGAACATTAAAAATGCAAAGATGTACCCAACATTTATTGTGGGTTGCTAGAGTCATAGTTTACTTTGATGCCTTTTGTGGACCAACATATATGTGGTCTCCTTTGTCAAGTGTTCTCATAAATAACACCTTTATGAGTTACAGTAGACATCAGATGAGGACGGAACTAGTACATGGCACTGAAGGCTTGCATACTGTACCATCTTTGTACACTATATACAGTCTGTTGGTCCAGTAAAATTTATGAAACTATGCATCAACACTAGTGTTCCGAGGACTAGCACAGCTACACATTTTCTTTCTCAGCTGTTTGCTTACTGTTTGATTCTGTTTGACTGCATGGGAACAGACTCTGAGTCAGACTGGCCCACAAGAATACCTGGAAATTTCCAGGTGGGTTAGCCTTTGTTGGGTACCAGACCACCTTCTACATAGAAGCATAGAATGTGTCAGCAGATGGGGCCCGTGTGGACCATCTAGTCTGCCTATATATACTACCCCCTGCCCCCATTCAGACTACCATGTTAAGTTCTCCACAGTGCCTGTCCCATGCTAGTTTGAACTCCCTGACCATCTTTGACCCCACCATCTGTGTGGGAAGGACATTCCAAGGCTCCACCACCCTTTCTGTAAAGAAGAACTTCCTTGTGTTGCTCTTGAACCTGCCCCCCCCTTTAGGCACATATCATGCCCCCTGGTGTGAGTGCAGTTGTTTACCTGCAGGAGATCCTGTGCCTGTACCTTGTTGATCCCCTTCAGGTGTTAAACTTCTCTGTCATATCTATTCTTTCTCTGTTCCAGGGAGTACATGTTGAGGTGTTTTAGCCTTGCATCGTATGGCTCATGGTACAGACCCTCCACCATTTTTGTTGCCCTTCTTTGTATCATCTCTAGTCTATCTTTGTCTTTCTTTAGGGGAGGCCTCCAGAATTGGACACAGTACTCCAGGTGAGGCCTCACCAGTGACCTACACAGGTGCATAATTACCACTCTCTTTCTACTAATGATGCCCCTTCCTATGCAGCCCAAGATGCTGCTGGCTTTCTGTGCCACCTTCTTGCAGTGCTTGCTGACTTTTAGATCATCTGTGATGATCATCCCAAAATCACATTCATGTTTTGTTTTGGCTAGGTGCACTCCATCTAGAAAGTAATTTGCCCCTGTATTGTGTTTTCCTAGGTGCATGACTTTGCATTTCTTTGTGTTGAATTTCAACTGCCAAGTTCTGGACGATTCCTCTAGTTTCTTAAGGTCAGACTCCATCTTTGCAGCCCCTTTCTGTGTATCTGCTCTGTTGCAGAGCTTTGTGTAGTCTGCAAACAGGCAGATATTCCCCTCTAATCCATCCGCAATGTCACTGATGAATATCTTGAAGAGTATGGGTCCCAGTACTGAGCCCTGAGGGACTCCACTTATCCCCTTGCTCATCCTTGATGGTGCGCCATTTACTAGCACTTTCTGAGTTCTGCCCTGAAGCCAGTTTCCTACCCAGTTTACTGTCTTGCTCCCCACCCCTGTGTTTTCCATTTTGTTGATAAGCCTTCTATGTGGAACTGAGTCAAAGGCCTTACCGTAATGTAAGGCTGCTGCAGCCACAGCCAATGTCGGCGATCAGTATCACTGATATGTATCAGTATCAGTGGCTCAGAAGGTAGCACACTTACCTGTGGGCTGGAAGATCAGATGGTCATGGGTTCTAGCCCCACACCAGGCACTTAGGGTAATATCCATAACTGACACTGTAGTACAGTACAAGTGGGGGTGCTGCACTGCTGAAGGGCCATCCTTCAGATGAGATGTTAAACCGAGGTCCCTTCTGCCCATCACTGGTCACTGTTCAGGTGAATGTTAAAGATCTCATGGCACTGAAGAGCAGGGGAGTTTCACCAGTGTCTTGGCCAGCATCCCCCATCAATAAAACAGTTCCATGCAACCCATCTCACAGAATACACACCTGGAAACAAGTTATCATAGCTTAGTGTGCCTTTCTTGGTCAAAAATGACAAATAAATATTTGTGAAATGTTTTTTACTTTTTCAACTTTTTTAAACTGGTGTGAAATGTTTTGAAAAGTCTGAAGGAAATTTTAGCTGTAAAGGAACTGTAGTGAAATCTTTCATAGACCTGTGCAGGGCAGCCCATAGATCTGTCACAGCCTTAGGATAAAAACACCAAACTGGGACATGGCAGTAAATGTTCCCTATACTACTAATCGCTGCAGGAGTTCCAGAAATTTAGGGTTATTACTGTATCTTTGCCTCAGTCCAGACTGAAATCTGCAGGAGACTGTGTTTTTGCAAATGCAGCCCCTGGTTTATGAATTTTGCTTCCTGTTATATCCACCCTATCAGTGCTGATTTTTTAAATGTAAAACTTTCTATTTAAAAGGATGCTTTGTGACAATCGACATATTAGCCTTGTGTAGTATATACTGTCTGCATCACCCCTGCATTAAATAGAAGTGAATACAAACTAAGCCACAAAAAAGTATCTCTTAGATTAATATAGGCTTATTAAATGAAGAGGACCATTGAGTCCAGGCTCATTTACATTTTTTTTGTTCCTCGTAAACAGAACATAGCCATGGAACATGATGTCCCAGTCATTGCTGAATGTTTTCCACATTTTGGTTATGGCTGTTCTATCTGGTTGGGTCTCTGTTACCATGCCCTGGAGCTCACCCATCTTGTTGATGAGGCTTCTGGAATTTAAGCTGACTACTGTCCAGGAACCTTGCCTCCTAACCATACCCAGTCCACTGTGCAAACTTATCTTGATCATCGTTACTTGTTTTGTACTACTATCCTTTCTTTTCCTTCCTTTCCTGAAATCATTTCCACTCTATAGGGCATGCCCCTTCACTGTTTCCAATCTGTATTGCCCCCTGATTGCCCCTTTAGTCAAGGGAGTGCTAGAAAGGTCTGCCTCATCTGTGTCTACCAGGTGGATGTCCCTAGCCCTAGCTGTCACTTACTAATGTAAATGTCCTAAACCGTATGCCTCAAACTTCTGGACCAGTGCCCTCATCCCCCTAGGATGAAGGTTATCTGGTTTAAAGGAAAACTGTCCAAAACAGTGCTGGCAATTACCAGGGCTGCAAAAACACCCGATTAGCGTAACCTATATATTTTACCTATACTGCAGCTAACCTTTGCTGAGTTATTTATTGTGTTTCATGCCTGTATGGTGGTGTGTTGAACTTTCCTGGCTGCACCATTTCAAAAGTGCCGCCACACCAGAAGACAGAGCATGACCTTGTAACCCCCACCCGATCATCCTCGTGTGTGTCAGAACACTTGATCATGAAGAATGAGGCACATTTCCATTGACTTAAACTAAATAGGTTGTTGTGTAAAGGTCCTTGAGTTGTACCTCTAGAAATAATCCCCATTAAAAAAGGAACAGTGTAAGTTAGTTAAATTATTAAGTAAAGTTCCAGCTCCGACTTCAGGCATGCGCAGCAGTACCTAGTGCTACTGTGCATGTCCAAACGTGGAGCTTAGGCGCTCCTGCGCATGCCCGAGCTGGAACTTTACTTAATAATTTAACTAACTTACACTGCTCCATTTTTAACTGGGATTGTTTCAAAATGTACAGCTCAAGGACCTCTGCATGATAGCCTGTTTAGATTTAGTCCGTGGAAATGAGCCTTGCTCGTCATTAACGAGCATTCCGGCACACAACAGGAACATCAGGGGGTAATCTGCATATCAGTTGCGGCATTGGCCGCTACCCTCTGTGAGATGGCGCCACCCACCCTGGAACATAAAATAAAGATTACTAATGAATGCCATGCCCTACAACAGAAATGCTGATCTCTCACTGAAAGTTGGCAGGTGAGTACACACTGGGAGGAAAATGGGAATTATGACAGTTTTCCATTAAATAAGCCTTTATCCCACCCAAAGGCACCCCAGCCCCCAGGAAGTAAAACCCCTCCTTAATGCACTGCTTTTTCAACCAATTGTTGAATAAGATGTTCAGCTTGCTTGTTTTCCCCCATCTGTGTACTGTGAGGACCTCTGAGAATGTCACAGTACCAGTCACACCCTTAAGCTTGGAGCCCAATTTCCTGAAGCTATCCTTCACCACTCCTAGCAGCTTCCCTGCCAGATTGTTCATCCCAAGATGGACGATAGCATCTGGCCTCTCTCTCTCTTCTCTTCCCTAATCAACACATTGACCATAGGAAGTGCCCTGTCTTCTGTTGTCCCTGGGAGACAAAACACCACCCTCACATCCAGGTCTGAGGCACTGAACACAGTCTTGGTGCCCCTAACAACAAAATTCCCCCATAGGTACCTTCTTTCTAGCTGTCTCTCTCCATACTCCAGGAACACAACACCCCCCCCCCCCCACCAGAGCAGGCCTCACTGCTGCTAGGGCTCTGGGAGCAACAGGGTGCTCTCTCCCGGCAGTGAGAGTAGCATGTTTTGTTTCTACCAGTTGAGTGAAATACTTGCTTGTTTCCATTGCAGAGTCCTGTTTCTCATCAGTTGTGGCTACCCTCTGGCCTTACCCCTTGCTCACTACCTTCCAGCCCCCATCGCAGTCCTTTGGGGGTCACTGAGGACATTTTGTAGCTGTGGATGTCCCCAATTTGTTCTACTGCCTGTTCTGCAGTTGACAAAGTACTGCCCATGCTGCAGCCAGCTCGGAATAGAGTACTGCTCACCTGAAGCAGCCTGGCTAGCCTCCTTTCACAACATACCTGGGAGGAGGGTAGCAGCTCTCAAGCCCTGCAATTAACTGAATTCCCTTCTCATGGAGCCCACATCTTCCTCCCACTGTGCATGGCTATTGAAGATGATCTATTTATTGCCTGTAAGTACTGTACTTAGTAAGGGATTCTGCACACTTGTGCCCTACCTCAATAACTTCAATTAGAGGTACCCCAGTTAGGGTGTTCAGAGTATCTTCTTTGTATCAGACCCACAGAGTGTCACAGGGAATGAGACTTGCTGCTTAATCACTGTGTGAAAAAAAATGTCTACTTAACATCACCCCAGCTAGGGTTTTGCTGATATTCCCAAGTTTACAACAAAACATTTTTGTCTATAGTTGGAAACTACTAATACATTTATAGAAGTACAGATGATGACCAGAGAAGATTTCCCTTGGTAGGTGAACCCAGATGGATCTCATCTTGGACCAGGTAATAAAACAGAGCGTTATCTGTGGATCTGAGGAGCTAACCTCCAGCAGACACTGTCCTTCTGCAGTGTGGTCCTCAAGCATGGGCTTGCTTGGAACTGTGGGATTTAAGTATGCGAGTGCTACTGCTTCATTGATGCCACTCAGTCATGTGCACAGCCCTTCAGTGATGGTGTCATTTGCAGCTACTGATACTCTTTCACCCTCAATCTCCCACCTCTAAAGCTCTCTTACTATGACCGCCGATACTCCTACCACGTAGCCTCCTACAATACCCTCCTGACCTCCCTTGCTCCAGCCACCAGTACAGTTCAGCACAGTGTAGAATTAAAAAAGTAAATAGGCTCTTGCCCTCTCAATGCCTCTCCCAGCTTGTGTTGAGCGCTGACTGAGCCCCGACATACTTAAAATAGTTCGCTAAGTGAATTTGACAGATTAAATCATGTGATTTGAAGTGGAGACAGCGGGAATCTTATGCTTGCCCCCTCCTCAAATGCCATGAAAGTACACCTCTGCTGCTGCATCTGTGGATGCTTGTCTTCATTGCACCTCCTGTACTCCACCAGTGACTTTCTCTCTTCAGGGATTGCCGTCTGATGCATTCCCCTAAGATTCTTTTAGCCATAGGTTGGAATCCACTTTCTGAGATGAAACTTTCAAGGGAAGTTCCTTTGGCAAGCTGTGTTGCACCTTCACTAGGTTTCCAGTCTCAGTGGTGAGGCAGAGAGAATGAACGGCCAAACCATACATTGCACAAGCATTAGAGCATCTCATCACTGTCTGCTGCCTTGGGCAATCATGAATTATGAAAGTTTTGTATAAAAGTGTGCCAGTTTTTATCACTGAACACTATGCTAGGTCTTCATCAGTGTTTCAGGTCCATATCAAGGCTCAGATTTAGTGCAGGTGCTGCTGGATGTCAAAACACTACAAAAATATCACTTTTTCCAGTTAAATATATGACCGGTAGTGATGATCTACAAGTTGTGCCAACTGTGCCTTTCATTTTTTGTAAGTCATGTGGTTATCTGTCTGTTCTGCCCACTCTGCTGTCCCACATTCTATCATGCAGTGTCTGTGTGATCACTGGTGTCTTAGGTAGCTGTCCATTTCCCTTTTGGGCTTGTTCTCCCACTGCTGGCCACTCCACAGTCACTCCTGTGGTTTTATCCAGTCACAGGAGCACAGTCTAAAACAAATTAACTTGTAACCACATTCTGAAGCACCAGAAGCACTTCAGGTCATAGTAATGAGGTAGTTTCCCTTTCTTTGGTGGAATAGGATCTGACTGTGGAAGCAGCATGTGATCAGAGAAACAGCAGAGGTGGCTACAGTTGGGGATGCAGCAGAAGTGGTGCTTAGTTGGGGAGTCAGAATGAAAAGGGTCAGGACAAGTTTACAATCAGTGGGTGAACACTGTACTGAAAGAGAGAGGAGAACAGGAGTGAATGTAAACAAAACAAAGAGAAGCAAGAAATGAAAAAGTAAGCGCATAGGAGAGCATATAAAAGCACAGGTAGGAGAGCACAAAAGCATGGAAGAGATAGTGTAACAGTACAGATGGGGAAGCACGAGCACAGAGTCAAGAAATGAAAAAGAGCTAGATAGCACAGACGGGAATCTAAAAAATGTACAGACAGGCGCAAGAGAGAACAGAAGATTAAAGGCCAAAGCACAGATAGTAAGAAAATGCAAGCAAAGAGCAAGGAGGAGAGAAAGAGGAGAGAGCACAAAAAAACTCAAAACCATAACTGAAACCGCTCAGGGAGAACATAAGTAAGAGAGGACAGTGGAAGAAAGAAGTTGAGCATGTGGCCAGAAAGTCCATAATACCACAGAGGCCGATAAGAGAAGGAGAATAATTGCCCACATTGTGAAAACTCATTTTGAAGGTGGGATTGGAGAGGGACTGTTAATTAATTTGCGAATGTTTAGTCATTTGGCGCTGTCACATTGCCATTTCTGGTGGGGGTGGTACGTTTTCATATTCAGAATTCGAGCCTGCTACAAGTAACACAAAAGGCTTAAATTCAGTGCATGTTGAAACTAAAAAATAAAACTGGAATTCATGTTTCGACTATTAGAGCTTCTTCAGAAATTATCTGAAAGAAAAATGTTTACTTTATTATATTATAGATCATTACTGAAGATGAACGAACAGTCAAAACATTGATTCTCATTTTACTGCCTATGTTCAGCATGCATTTTAATTTTATTCCTTCTGTTTTACTTAAAGCATTCATGCACATTATAGAGAAAAATGTTAACCTACTCCTTTTTATTCTGTTGTAGAGTGCCCTTGTTCTTCTGTCTTGTCAAATGCCCTTTTTTACCTAGTTTTGAGTCTGCTTTAATTTTTGTTTTACTTGTGTAATACTAAAAAAAAAAGGTGTTCCTTTTAATATGCCATCCCCTAGGTTTTCATTATTATGTTGTCAATATGGTTCAACCCCCTGGGATGCAGTACCTCCCTACCTCCCCCCCCCCAGGAGCATGCTACCCGTGAACACATGCAGTGCAATTACAGTTTAACAAAAAGTATAATTAATAGCACTCTATTGATATTATGCTAACAACTAATAATATGCCGATTCATCAGAAGTAGTAAACAACTATCAAAAAAGTGCATTGGGGTCAAGAACAGGGTCCTAAGGGAAAAAATGGCTAGGTAAATGAGATAGGAGTCTGTAACCCAGGCTGGTTCCTCTAGTGCCCAATGTAGATATGGTCTTAACCACATGGTTCTGTGGCCCTGTTAAGCACCCTGCACAGGCTGGGCTTTAACTATGACCACCCTTAAATGCCCTAAACTAAACTTATGTCTGGGGTTAAAAATGTTCTTCAAGGTGCAACCTTGCACTCAACTGAACACCACACCATAAATCACAGCACAGTACTTTACGATCCTCTGTACTAGAGACCACTACCCTCTCCCACCTGGTACCAGGATATTTCCCTTTTGACTTATGGGAGCTCCCTGAATTACAGTTCTTGGCTACCCAGAGTTGGATCAATGCAGGCCCATTGATGTTGCCGTGGGTTGGCTGGCAGTGGTGCACTTTAAGTGAGCAATGCTCTGAGTTATAAATCCCAAAACCCAAAGTGCATGCAATTGCTGAAATGGTTGTGAAACCTCAGAACATGAGATATTTGAAAGATCCTTGAATAGTGGCTTAATGCAAGCAACATATTCTCATTAAATGGTTTACTTCCCTTGGAGCAGGGCAAGCCCTGATCCAACTCATGGTTCCCAATTGGAAGGCTTCTTCCTCGCTCAGCAGGGCCTTGGATCTCTGATCTCCACAGTTTCTCAATCAGCTGGGCCACCTCTCCAGTCTTGCTTCCCTTCCTGTCAGGCACTGGCTGCACTCCCTCCATCTGGAGACTCAGCTGGCTTTCTCCCTCCCCGACCACTGCATGTGCATACTAACCACACATCATGGCTTTCAGTTCCTCCAGGTAGTTACAGCCTGACACCTGGCTGTAGTGCCTGCTAATGAACCCTGCAGCAGTCTTGCTGTAACTTCTCCTCTCTCTTTCAAATACTGCTACGCACTGGAGCGGCATCGTCCATCATGCTGGATAGCATGTGAATACCACTATTTTCCTCACCTGAAACTAAAGGCTTTACTCAGTGTTCATCTGTCACAGATTCTCAGTCTTTGATGATACAGCACAAACCGGTCTCTCCTAACTCTCTCACGGGTTTGAGCACAGTCAGCACAGTTTGTCTGTGACAGATGTGCAGTTTGCAGCAGCACAGTTCCCATAACAGGTCTGCTCCTTGCCCCATTTAGTGCACTGGGGAAATGTAAGCTCACGATTGGTCCTTGCAGCTGTCAGTCATCCTGGACTATGCCAGAGGTCCATTGCTCAACAGTCTTGTAGCCCACAAGAGGGCATTAGAAGTAGTCAGTCCACCTGCTTCCCACAGGCTTCTTTAGCTTGCTTTCAAAGTCCTATCTCATAATTGACTGGCAGCCAGTATCAGGGTTTGGCAAGATGGTGGTGGCCATGCTGAGAATGGGGCTTCATCCCCATAGTTTGTTTCAAAAGTGGCAGTGTCAGTGGCTCAGTAGGTAGCACACTCGCCTCTGAAGCCGGGAGATCAGAGGGCTGTGGGTTCAGTTCCCACATCTGGCACTTGGGTTAATATCCCAGTACTGACACTGTAGTGCAGCATGAGAGGGGTGCTGCACTTCTGAGGTGCCGTCTTTCGGATGAGACATTAAACCGAGGTCCCATCTGCCTGGATTGGTGGTAGTTCAGGTGGATGTTAAAGATCCCATGGCACTTATCGAAAAGAGTAGGGGAATTTCCCCGGTGTCCTGGCCAAATTTCCCTCATTCACTAAAAATACCACCAACAGCTTAATCTGGTACAAGGTCAGTTGGCATTCATCTGTATCCCCCTCCCCCGGGTCGTGCCTGAAAATAGGCAGGATTTGTCTAGTGCACTTACCCGGTCAACAAAAAAACTACTACTACTACAAACTACAAAAGGATTCCTGCCCTATAAGAATTATTTGCTGTGCCCAGTTGTTTTTTGCATAGTTGTAGTTAGCAGTCTAGTTGGCTGGGGCTGGCACTCAGGAACTCCTCAGCTCCTCCATGAGTGCTGCTCTGCTGAATTGTCAGTGGCAGACAGAGCTTTTGATGTGTGGTTGTGAGTAATGCATGTGGCTGCAGAAGGCGCCGAAGAAAAACGGCTCCTCTGTGCTGACAGCCCACCCCCATCCGCCACTTTTAGGCAAGCCTCCATGCTGGAAGTGGGGTTTACACTGAGATGTCATATCTTTATGAAAAAAAAAAAGCCCTTGGAGGCTCCCATACTGTACAGTCACGTCCTGCTATGTATTTTTGCACCTTGTGTTTTTAGTATAAGGATAGCAGTTTTTTCTCAAATTTTTAATTACCAGAAGGTTAGTACTAATCATAGCTAACCTAAATCGAAATTGTAAATGAGGTGGTGCAGTATGCCAGTATTAGTATCAAACAAGTATCCACACATTCACATTGTAGGTAAAGCATTCAGAGCATCAGTTTATCAGGCCGCCAGCACTTCAGAGTTATGCAGGGCTATGCAGTACTAGGAGCTGAAGTTCACAAATGAGAAAAATCATCTCACAACGAAAAGGAGTCCATACAATTAAAATAAATATGAAGAAAAGTATTAAGAGCATGACCCAGAAAGTCATTTTGCACTGCCAAATGACACAGAATGCCTTCCCTGTACTTGGGATGCTCCCTGCAGTATTCACAGCAGCTCCATATTCCCACAAATAAAGGGACCCTGTCAACCCCCTTAGATCTCAGTGTCCCTAAAAAGAGATTTTATGATTGCATCACATTCTGTAGACTTTGTTGGTATTGCTGGTTAGTAGCCAGCACGCTGGAGTGCTGCCACTTGAAGTGCTGACAACCCGGGTTTGGGAACAAACCTGGGGCATCGGAGTGTTGGCAGGAGGTTTGTGAGTCTGTAGGCCTGCTCTCCTCCACTAGAGGGAGCACAGAGCCCGGTGCATGCCTGGTCTCTGGCAGAAGGTACAGGGTAAGGCAGTTTATGCTGCCAGCATGGAGGGAGGAGTGGCAAACATTGCTGCACGTTACGTGGGAACATGTTAACATCACAGCATATCCACCTCCCCTGGGGATAAACTTAGAAAAAAAATCTCAGCCAGCAGGATGATTCTGGTCATCCGCAGGCCCTGCATCTAATGACCTGACCTGAAGATGAGAACCAGATCCTGCTCAGTGGTGGGACCTGCAGGTCCCGCACCTAATAATGTGGCCTGGAGATGCGAACCAGATCCTGCTCAGTGGTGGGACCTGCAGGTCCTGCACCTAATAATGTGGCCTGGAGATGCAAACCAGATTCTGTTCAATGGTGGGACCCATAGGCCCCGCACCTAATGACCTGGCCTGGGGATGCAAACCAGATCCTGCTCAATGGTGGGACCTGCAGGTCCCGCACCTAATAATGTGGCCTGGAGATGCGAGCCAGAGTCTGTTCAATGGTGGGACCCATAGGCCCCGCACCTAATGACCTGGCCTGGGGATGCGAACTAGATCTTGCTTAATGGTGGGAACCGGGGGCCCTGCATCTAATGACCTGGCCTGGAGATGCAGAAATGTGAACCAGATCCTGTTCAATGGTGGGGTCTGGGGATCCCTGCTGACCCTGCCAGGGGGGGAAGCCCGGGAAGATGCTTTTGGTAAATTCCAGAGGAAGTAGGGGTGACAGGGCTGGTATGACTGGAGGTTGGGGGCCATTCATAACTGAGGGAGATGAATAAGTTGACTGATGCAGTTGGTTAGTTTGATTCTGAATTTTTTTTTTTTTTTTTAATGAAAAACAGACTGCCCTGCCCATCATATTGGTGTTACCATACAAAAACATGTTTTTTTTACAGTCCTTGATTAACTCCCACAGCATCTTTTCTGGACTTCGGAATACCTCCAAATCAGTCTAGCCATTCATGATTCAGTAGGAGAAGAGGAGACTATTGCATCATGACTGGCTGCATTTTTTGGGTGTTCCTTATGTTCAAGAAGTATGCAAGAAGAGTAGGTCAGAGATTTGATACAAAGCAAGGTTGAGTATAATTACACCAGTAGTATGCATTTGAGTTCTACTTAAAAATGAAGCAGATAAAACAACCAGCAACATCAATGAATTTCAGAGAAGATAACCAATCATAAATGTTGGCTATCAACAAGAAATAATATGATATAAAAAGGGTTGCCAGTGTTCTTTAAGGACCCTGACTCGATTCTGCAAAAAACACCTGAGATAAGCAGGCAGTTGGGTCAGAGACATTCAGAAGGTGGGGCCATACTCTGTGGCCTATCCAAAGGCAGGCGCACTTATCCCTGGGCACTTGGAGGTTGCGGAAGTTACATAAGTTACACTGCAGGACCCTGATGTAACTTTTCCCCCACACCCCTGCCATGACCACACCAATACTAAAGGTCATACTAAAAGTATACAGAACATAGAAGGCTGTCTATAAATGCTCTGATCCTTTATCTGTAATAAATAGTTAATTTCCCTTCAGTGTGTATCGACAGTGGACTGTGGTCCCAAAACAAGCAGCAAGCGGCACCTTCCCCACAAGTCCCAAAGCTCTCTGCTATGCAAGCAAGCAAACTTTTATTTATAAGGCACCCATTCCCATAGGCTCTGGGTGCTGTACATTACAAAACAACATAATAACATAAATTAACATACAGGACATATATAGAAAAATAAGATACGGAATAACTACTGTATTAAAAATTTACAGAGATGACTGAACAAGTGATGAAGTCTATCTAAAGATACTTTAATCCACTGGCTGTTTATATTTATAATTAAGTCAAAAGTTTCCTTAAAAAGATGGGATTTCAGACCCCTCTTAAAGGCTTCCAATGAGGGGTTCTCCCTCAATGACTTTGGGAGAGAATTCCACAGCGTTGGGCTAGCTACATCAAAGGCTCTCTCACCAAAGGATTTCAACCAAACCCTGGGAACCCCAAGGAGCCCTGTTTCAGAGGAACGGAGAGGGAGGTCTGCTGAGGAAACGGAAGGTCATGCAGGTAGCTAGGGCCCAGTCCGTGTAGGGCTTTGTAGGTCAATAGACCGACCTTGAAGGAAATCTGCCACCTCGCTGACAGCCAATGTAGATCGTGCAAGACTGGTATCATATGACAGGACCTAGGAAGGCCCATCAATTACATGTCTGCAGTGTTCTGCACCAGCTGCAGGTGACCCAGGGTCCCTCCATTCAACTTAAGGTAAAGGGTGTAGCAGTAATCAAGTTGAATGTCACAAAAGCATGTACCAGTGAGGACAAGTCATTGGGTGGGATAAAAGGTTTAATCCAGGTGATATTCCTAAAATGGTAGAAACCATTTTGGACCATGGATGACACCTGAGCCTCCAGTGTCAGTTCACTGTCCAGGATATTGCCCACATTTTTCACCTTAGTGGAGGTGGCAAGAGAAGAGGAACCAAGCACATGTCTGGTTGCCTCTCCCACCACCCCAGCTTCCTGCCGACAACCAAGCTTAATCACCAATACCTTCGTCTTACCTGGGTCAAGCCTTGGCCTCTGGAGGACACCCAGTCTTGGGTCTCGGTGAGACATGAGTCCAATACAAAGATCGCACCCTGTGTTCCTGGTTTAAAGGACATATATATTTGGGTGTCATCTACATAGCAGTGAAAACCCTCCCTGTAATGTCTAATGATATCCCCAGTGGTAGCAAACACACCACAAATAACATGGGTGAGAGGATCGAGCCCTGGGGAACTCCACAGGACAGGGGCTTTGGGCAGAAGGAATAGTTTCCCATCACCATCCTTTGCACCCTGCCAGTGAGAAAGGACTCAAACCAGTTGATGACAGTACTGGTGATTCCACAGAGCTCTCCAAGGCAATCCAACAACTCCCCATGATCCATAGTACCATATTCTGAGGAGAGGCTGAGTGGAACGAGAATTGACCCTTCGTGAGGAGATCATTTTGCTCCATGACTAGTGCAGTCTCCATACTGTGCATGGACCAGAAACAAGACTGCAATGGTTTATAGATGTCAGAGGAAGTGAGATGTGCTTTGAGTTGTATGGCCACTACTTTCTCAATAAACTTTCCCAGAAAGTGAAGGTTTATAGACAGGCCTATTGGTCATGAGACATTCCAGGCCCAGAGATGGTTTCTTCACAAGAGGTTTCACCAGTGCCTCTTTTAGGGCACTGGGAAATATCTCTTTTGAGAGGGAGCACAGGATAATATCCACAAATACTAATGGACTCTACAGAGCCCAATAACAGATGCGTTGAGCCTGGGCCTACATCACAAAATGTGGGCTGCAGCTTTGAGATTATCTGCCTGACCTCTTCCAGCCCCACTGGGCTAAATTCACTGCACACATGAGGGTTGCTTCTTTTGATCTCAGACCCGTCACCACATGCCTGCTGCAGCCCCCTTGGGGAGATACCTGCCCTGATGGAGGACACCTTGTCAGCAAAGAACAGAGTAAACTCTTTGCACTTAGCAGTTGTTAATGCTCTCACCAGCTGGAGACAAGCAGGATGGAACAGCCTGTCTACAGTTCAGAAGAGCTGAGCCTGTCTGTTCTTTGCTGTGGCAATCTCCCTGGACAGGAACTCTGCCTTCTTATAGGAGATTGCCCGTTAATGCTCATTGTAGTGAGTTTTCAAAGCCAACCTGTCTCTCTCTAAGACCAGGATCTCTGCCAGTGGTGCTGTAGTCTCTGACCCGTGGTCTTCAACTCCCTGAATTCCCCATCAAACCATGGGGATCTCAAGCAGGAAGGCCTGGGTCATACACAGACAGGTACTACAGAATAGAAAGATGAGGCAACAGCCCTGTTAAAGGCCACTACCACTTCTCCCTGTCCTGTCTCACAAGCAGACAACACACCTGATAGATCCAACTCCACCATAAGTCCTGCAGGGTTCACCCCTTTTAAGGGTGGAAGTGGACCATCTCCACAGGGGGAGGACTGTCAGGGGAACCCAAATGAGAACTTTACTGTGCAGTGATCCAATAATATGACCAGATCAATCTCAAGATTGTCAGCCTCGTGCACCAGTGAGAATATTAAGTCCAAGTGTGGCCATAAGAATGGGTTGCAGAAGTAATGACTTGTGACAGGCCCAGCAATTCCATGGTCTGAAGGAAGTCGTCCAAAATGTGAGAGTCTGTCATCAACCCAGACATTGAAATCACCCAGAAGTAACCATCTAAATGATTCAACACCCAGTCAGTGACAAAATCTGCTACTTCCCACTGAAATTCCCTCTCATGCAGGGTATTAAATAAGTCGAAAAAAATTGATTAGCAGTTTTACACGTGAAAGTGCTAATCAGTTGTAAAAATGCAAAGCAGTTGGCACAGAATGGTTAGCAAAATTAAAAAATATATAATTTTATTAATTTTGTCTACTGTGCCATAGACTCGCTAAAAAAAAAAATGGTTATCAGTTTACTGCTATGCATTTTTGGAAGTGGTTAACATTACCCCCTGTTTTGCATAGCCTTGTGCTATGCAATACAAGCTTTTGAAATCTCCTTATGTCCTACGGCTAAGAAGGATTCCACAGCCTGCACTTGGACCCTAGCAAATGGCCACACATTCAAATGATGAGGTACACTACACCGGGAGCCCAGAGAAGTTCAGGCTGGATCTAAAACAGATAGCTACTCCAGTGCCCCTGTGATCCCTCTTCGGGCAATGCACAACAGAGTACCCATCATCATTCAACCAGGTCTCCATAATGCAGGCCAGGTTGACTGAGAAAATTAAGCTCACCGTAATTGCGGTCTTATTCCTCATCAACCTGGCATTGCATAGCACTGCCCAGATGGGATGGTGGCGGCTGGTGGCTGCTATGGCATATAGGGCTGGAAGGGATATTGGACCATTTGATTTTTTTTTTTAAATATCTTAATGTTTTGTAAAAGGATGCAGCAGTCTTAGCCTGACTGCCATATCCCATTAACCCCTGCTTAAATTTTTATTTATTAGCTTCCGATGCTTTAGCAGGTGAAGACTCCAAAAGTGCAGGAAGATATGGGGTAGTGAGGATAAGCAGTGAAATGTGTATCACATGTTTAAAGGAATTAGATGTGGATGTGTGTACTTTAAAATGTTATAGCTAATCTTTAAAGTGGCTGTAGTATAACCAACAATCAGAAAAAAAGTTAGAAATGCTTTAAAAATATTTTTTTCCAAGTCAATCAATCAAAATCTTTATTTAACCAGGCGATCACCATTGAGCATAACTCATTGTCGAGGTGGACCTGGGGTATACAGGGTAAGACAGGTCAGAAAGCTACAATGAACAATATACAGGTAGGAATAAAATACAGTAAAGATAAAAAAAAAATATATAGGGATAACATCAGAGGCATATACAGTGACGTAGTACAATTGGAATCTGGAAAAAGGAACTTAACTGATAACACAGCATACAAGTAAATGAGAAATTATACATGAATAAATATAGCAGTCGATGGGAACAGTAGATAAGGGCGCCCTACGTTAATAGCAAGTAAAGGTCCAGAGTAGGGGTAAGGGTTAGAAAGCCACTCTAGAAGAAATTTGTGAGTAGGTAATAACAACAGAGTAAGGGTACATCTAAGATACAGACAAAGGGGGGGATGAATAAGAAAGGAAACACACAATGTTAAAATATGAACCACTGCAGAAGCAAGGGACCTAGGTTCAGCCAAAAGGATTCCGTGGGAAATGGAGAGAGATGGGGGGGGGGTCGGAGGATAACAGGTGAATAAAGAGGTGAGAGCAGCGGCAGTGGCTAGGGGAAGGCAAAGGGGGAGCCCCGGATTATCAAGTCAGGGACTTCCTAAGGCATTTTACAAATATGGATACATCGATATATGAAACCTATACATATGCAGTGTACCAATATTTCTCTAAATAGAAGTTGTCATTTAAAAAGAATAAATCACTTTTCTGCCTCTCCCAAAGTTATCTTCTTTTGAATAAATTATCTTGAAAAGGATTTAGGATAATCTGGGAGAAATGGGGGTTGGGAACCAGATGATCAGATGGATAGGCAGTTGGCTCCAGAACTGGACCCAGAGGGTCGTGGTTGGCAGGATAGTTTCATCTCCAAGGAGGGTCATTAGTGGAGTCCCTCAGGTATCAGTCCTTGGGCCTCTCCTGTTCAACGTCTACGTCTCTGACATAAGGAAGGATATCAGGAGTGAGATGAGTCTCTTTGTGGATGACTCAAATCCGGGGCCGGTGATGTATGGGGAGGAGGAGAGGGTGGCCCTACAGGGGGACCTGGAGGCTCTGGAAAGGTGGTCTAGAAAGCGGAAGCTGAGGTTCAATGCAGGGAAATGCAAGGTACTGCACCTGGGAGCCAGAAACCCGGGCCAAGTGTACACCCTGGGGAGGGAAATGCTACAAGTCTCGGTCGCAGAGAGGGACCTGGGGGTGGTGGTGAATGTCAAGATGAACAACTCGGAGACTTGTAGGAGGGCAGCAGCAAAGGACAACAGTATGCTTGGATGCATCGCTAGGGGGCTCACCTCCAGACTGAGGGAAGTGATACTCCCACTGTATAACTGCTTGGTGAGACCGCACCTCGAGTACTGCATGCAATTTTGGAGGCCACATTTAAAGAGGGACATTGATCTCCTGGAGAGGGTCCGGAGGAGGGCAACGAAAGTGATTTGGGGCTTGGGGGATAAGAACTATGGGGAGAGTCTCGAAGAGTTAAATATGTACACATTGGAAGAGAGAAGGGGCCAGGGGGACATGATAGTGGTCTTCGGGTACATGAAGAGGATAAATAGAGGAGGAGCAGTCAGGG
Source organism: Neoceratodus forsteri (assembly GCA_016271365.2). Lineage (NCBI taxonomy): Eukaryota > Metazoa > Chordata > Ceratodontiformes > Ceratodontidae > Neoceratodus > Neoceratodus forsteri. Next base: position 1,651,292,990 of record CM057450.1, read on the forward strand.
TGCTCCAAAGGAAGGAGGGAGGCAACTAGAGGGCATGGGTAGAAGCTGGAGGGGGGGGAGATTCAGGGAAGAAAGGAGGAGGTGCTACTTCACTGAAAGGGTGGTGGAGCCATGAAATGCACTGCCCAGGGGGCTGGTGGAGGCAGAAACGGTGGAAGGGTTCAAGAGGGGGTGAGACAGGTACAGGTGGGACAGGTACAGGGGAAGGGTTCTGGAAGCAAAAAACAGTGCAGCGAGAATATCCTGGACTGGGAAGGGAGAAGCCAGAGAGGGAGGCAGCAAGATCAGCTCCCATGGTGGGGCTGACCAAACGAGCAGACACGAAAGACCGTTAGGCCTATTCTACTGCCATTTTAGTATGTTAGTAACTGTTAAGGCTAGGAACTTAATTGTTTTTAATGAAAGCGTGGAGTCTGGGCAATATGATGGTGATAAAGTTCTCATCCATATATATATAAAGTTTTATTGTTAATTGTAGAGTATGTAGTAATAAAAAGTGTATCAATAAACATTAATGATGAAGCCTCAAGATATTGATACATGAAAACATTGCATATAGTCCAGGATATTGGAAGCTCCTAGAGTGTGCCACTAAATGTTTGCTTCAGGAGCAAATGAGCGCCTAAAGCAAACCAGAGATATATTGGAACATGCTAAAGAACAGTGCCAGTGCTAAAGCCATGGTCCAATATACCTGCCAAGCACTATCCTAACTGCACCTGCAAACTCTAGCCCACTACTGGTCACAGGAGGTATGTGGCTAGTAGGGTGCAGTGGGGCTTGCAGGAGCAATCAGGCTGCTATGGCCCTATTCGTACATGTTTGTACAAATGACCCCATAGTACTAGCAAGGTGCAATGGGATCATTTGCATCCCATTAGGGCCTTATTGCAGACCATAAGCAAACAGGGTTTGCACCTCTCCACCTTCACAGCACCTTTTGTGCCATAATTTCAGAAACAGTTGCGAAATGGCTCCAGTTTCTGAAGTAGCGTGCATGCGCAACAACTTGCAGTGGTGCAAGGGAAGCCTCTCTGTGGACCATTTCTGCTGCCTGTACAACTTGCAGTGGTGCAAGGGAAGCCTCTCTGTGGACCATTTCTGCTGCCTGTGTACATGTTATTAGATCGTTTGTAAATCTGACCCCTGGTGCCTAGCCAAGCTTTACTTCCTTGGCTGCCCTTTGCCATTGTAAGGACCTCCATGGTGGCTGACAGGGGAAGCCAGGGTATGTGAAGGCAGGAGCAGCACAGAGGTGGGGAGCTGCTCAGGCCAGCTACATACTGACTGCATATACCTTCCTGATTTGTAAATCAGACCCTTAGAGCATTAAACATGATCTACTGAGAATATTTAGAATGGGCAATTCCTTGGGCATACACATGGCAAGTTTTTGAAGAGACCCTGAGGCAATGAGGCATCACATGTAAACAAACACATAGCAACATTGTAATTATTATAGGGAAAGCATTCGACATGCACACCTTTAGGTATAGTGTCCATTGGGAGAGCAGTGCACATATGTACAGATATGAATGAATGAATGAATCAATCAATCAATCAATCAATTAATTTTTTTTTATCAGTTAAAAACCATACAATGTAAGATTGTTTAAAAACCTTCAGACGTGAGACAGATTAGAAATATTGATAAATATTTGCAGTTCAAATCATACAGGCAATCTTTACTCAAATAATCTTTATTCTATAAAATATATATACTGTATGTATATGTGTGTGTGTGTGTGTGGTATATATATATATATATATATATATATATAATTTCTGTTCAAAACATTTCTTAAATACAACAATTCAGGCAGAAATTAGTTGGGGGTATTAGAAGAAAGATCATTAACTAATGACAATATGTCATGTAACCAACTGCTGGATGAAGGGTTTGGGTCTGGCTACCTACAATTCCTTAAATGTCAGCAGGCAGAGTCTCAAAACAAGAGGGTTTTAACAAGAAAAGAATGAATTACTCAGTGCCTCCAACTAAATCATACAACTTCAAAAAACTTTAATTAAAAGTTTAATCAGATATTTTTCTTGGACCAGAGCCTAATCTTTCTTAAGTACAGTAGCACCATAGATGAATAGCAAATCAAAATGTATTGGTTGTCAGAGAAGAAAGACAATATCATTTTACCCAAGACAGAGAAAAAAGGCAATATTATTTTACCTATTACGTAGATATCACACATATATCAAAAAATAAGAGAAGAAATGCATGAAAGAACACATACTTTAATCATATACATGTCTTAAATATTTGTCTGAACACTAGTAGGTTTTCTTCTCTTTAAAGGGGAACAGTCAGCACTAAGAGCCTCACACCCAAGTGTGGTGCTCTTCCTAGTTTGCGCTTTGTGTGGAAAAAAACTTTTATTTACTTACTGTTTAATGCAGTATAGTAGATTGTATGAAACTGATTTCATTGACTCCAAGCTGACAGTCGGTGTTTCCAGAAATCCCAGAATCCACTGCAGCTGTCATCAGAGCAGGGCTGCAACACTGGGAGATTCAGTAGCCTGACATACATTTTAGAGATTTTATAAGCTCAGACCAGATATTTGCAAGTTTGCCCATGACATTATTAATCGGGTGACGCCACAGCCATGCCAGCCTTGACTTTATTAATCAGGGGTGATGCCATAGCCATGCCAGTCTTTACTTTATTAACCGGGGGTGATGCCATAGCCATGCCAGTCTTTACTTTATCAACCGGGGGTGATGCCATAGACATGCCAGTCTTTACTTTATTAACCGGGGGTGACGCCATAGCCATGCCAGTCTTTATTAACTGGGGGTGACGCCATAGCCATGCCAGTCTTTACTTTATTAACCGGGGGTGACGCCATAGCCATGCCAGTCTTTACTTTATCAACCGGGGGTGACGCCATAGCCATGCTAGTCTTTACTTTATCAACCGGGGGTGACGCCATAGCCATGCCAGTCTTTACTTTATCAACCGTGGGTGATGCCATAGCCATGCCAGTCTTTACTTTATCAACCGGGGGTGACGCCATAGCCAACCAGTCTTTACTTTATCAACCGGGGGTGATGCCATAGCCATGCCAGTCTTTACTTTATCAACCGGGGGTGATGCCATAGCCATGCCAGTCTTTACTTTATCAACCGGGGTGACGCCATAGCCATGCCAGTCTTTACTTTATTAACCAGGGGTGACGCCATAGCCATGCCAGCCTTGACTTTATCAACCGGGTGTGATGCCATAGCCATGCCAGTCTTTACTTTATCAACCGGGGGTAATGCCATAGCCATGCCAGTCTTTACTTTATCAACCGGGGGTGACGCCATAGCCATGCCAGTCTTTACTTTATCAACCGGGGGTGACGCCATAGCCATGCCAGTCTTTACTTTATGAACCGGGGGTGACGCCATAGCCATGCCAGTCTTTACTTTATTAACTGGGGGTGATGCCATAGCCATGCCGGTCTTTACTTTATTAACCGGGGGTGATGCCATAGCCATGCCAGCCTTGACTTTATTAATCAGGGGTGACGTCATGCCAGTCTTTACTTTATTAACTGGGGGTGACGCCATAGCCACGCCAGTCTTTACTTTATTAACCGGGGGTGATGCCATAGCCATGCCAGTCTTTACTTTATTAACCGGGGGTGATGCCATAGCCATGCCAGTCTTTACTTTATTAACCGGGGGTTGATGCCATAGCCATGCCAGTCTTTACTTTATCAACCGGGGGTGATGCCTTAGCCATGCCAGTCTTTACTTTATTAACCGGGGGTGATGCCATAGCCATGCTGGTCTCTTTTTCTGTAAAAGAAAACCCAGTTTCTTGTATAAATACCCAGCTCTTTTGTGCGATTTCTTTGTTAAAAAAGGCTATGAAAATACTTAACCCATGCTTCTGGATGTACACAGAAGTCAATATTATTTTGCCAGTTGCCTATGCCATAGCTTGTCTGCTCCCAGAGGATTTTAAAATCTGTCTTCTTTACAGTCTCCAGCATCTTATTTCACAGACTGGTTTGGTACAACCTTTTCTTATACAATAAAAAGTTTTTTTATTTCGTGTGTGCATCATTTAACTGTTATTTTTTTCTCTGTGGATTTTTCCTTGCAGAGTAAATTCTACAACTGAAAAGCTTTTGGTCCGTTTACTTTCTTTATCAAACCATCCTATATTGTTAATTATTCTGATTTCCTTGTAACACATAGATCTAAACTGAGGGCCCCATATTCAGAGCTGGCTGGATGTGTGCACGTAATGTTGCATCATGCAGAAAAGATGCACCGGCCAGCTCTGTTGCAAAACAGAATACTCAAACAGAATGTACGATGGGAACAGATCATACAGTCTGTATGAGTATCAGACCCTAGTTGCACAGTGCATAGCAAGCGGCCACCATGTATGGTGCGGTGCTGAAGATCACCCATAGGGGAATGCGTGGCATGTACTTGTATGCACTGCAGCCCCGTTGGACGATGTTCAGCCAAAACATGCAAATGAGCCCATTGGGCATGCATGGCACAGAGGGGCCATTTACATGCCTGTTATTGGCTCATTTGCATGGCTACGTCAGGTGGAATGCACCAGGATAACACCATCCTCCCCAAGTCCCAATCACAAGTAGTGGAACCGACAGAAACATCCCTGATGGTCCAGTGGACTATGCATGCCCTGATCATCATTCAATCACCTGACAACTCCCCCCTCATGCCCAGGCCACTGTCCCAAGTACATGACACCCCCTTCCTTGCCCTGATCACTGTCCCAAATACATGACACCCCTTCTCATGCCCCAGTCACTATTTGTACGTAAATACAACCATCCCCCTGCCCAAACACCCACAAATACTATAAGAAAAATGAACCCTATTTCCATAGTGTAGTGTCCCCCCTCCCCATGCCCCGATCACAAAACAAAGTAGTAAGTCCTCCTCCCTGAGTCCTGAGCACATTTCAAATAATGAAGCACCCCCCCCCCACCCATCCTTGGTTGTCAGTTATTGTTACAATAAGAGCCCCCTCCTTGGTGTCATAGGAGTCCCCTCTCCCCATTCCCGGATTGTCCATTCCTGATAGATATGTGCCAATTCCCTGGTAGCCTAGTGGCCAGCTATCTCGAGCACTACTCACCCATTCACACCAGCATACATCCCCTGACCCCCAGACATGCATTTGAGTTGTCAACATCCTCGACAGCAATGGGAACAGTGCTGACTGTCGGCATTGTTCCTGTTGAGACAGAGTGTTTTTTTGTGGGGGGCTTTGCCCCCTGCACCACCCATGCAGGGTTACTGTGCCCCCCACGCCCCCATCTCCAAATAACTGACTCTGAGTCGAAGTTGGTTCGGGGTGTGGGCGAAATACTGGGAATTCCAGCGACGCTGTACAGCAGACCACCACAGCAAACTGGCGAGATTTTGTCATTGTGGTGGTGTTCGCTGTAAAAAAAGTCATTGTGGTGGTGTGCTACCCATTTGGGCCCCCCACCCAATGCTGGATCACAGAATAAGGAAGCATAATGACAAATGTCCTAGTAGTCTAGCATACACCTCCCCACTCCAGTAGGTAGAGACCCACCACCCTGCTCCCCCCCCCACATCCTGCCCCGAGTTGGTGACTGGCACAGCCCTCCTCACCCTTCCGGAGCCAGCCACTGACTGAACAGAACCAGGGCGCATGCAGTATATAGTATATACTCATGCGTTGGTCTAACCAATGGGCGCATGTTATATACACAGTACAAACTCCAGTTCGGTTCACTCAGCTGCTGACCACAGAAGGGTGGGGAGAGCTGTACAAGTCACTGACTCAGGACAGGATGAGGGGAGTGGGATGATGGATCTCTTCCTACCGGGGTGGGGGGTATGCTAGACTACCAAGGCATTTGCCATCATGCATCCTTATTCTGTGATCGGGCATTGGGGAGGAGGGCTCATATGCACTTCTGGGGGACAGGGGATGTATGTTGGTTTTATTGGGCAATCAGTGCTTGGGGGAGGGGACCACTAGACTACCAGGGAATAGGCACATAACTATCATGTACAGATTAACAAGTAAACGGGAAGGGGTAACTCCTGTGCCACCAGGAATGTGGCTGTTATTGTAGCAGTAAGCAGCAATCGAGGATCGGGGGTTCACTATTTGAGATGTGTTTGGAACTCGGGATGGGGATTTACTGCTTTGACTTGTGATCAGGGCATGGGGGGCACTACACTGTAGCACAGGTCTCTGACCCTATAATTCATTGTGATTGGTCGGGGCTTGGGGAGGAGTGTCACTAGTCATAGACTGTACGCAGGGCACCAACATGCCCCGTGCATAGTTAAAGTAAGGCTGCACAGCCTGCCATAGTTATGCTTGGGGGGGGTTGAATATTGCGATGCATGGAATATGCATGGAAGACTCCTCATCTGCATTTTTGCGTTGCAGTATTCCGTGTGGTGGTGCAGTTGGGTTTGCATGGTGCACAGGGAGCTTTTGAATATTGCCATGCCCTGACAGGCCGCACAAGTCTGGAGATGCATGGTGCATCTAAGGATGTGCCATGCATCTACGCTGAATATGTGGCCCATACTGTATAACGGGAAATATTTACTGTATTTTTATTTTCGCTGGTTCCATATTAGCATGAAAATAAAAAAGACAGTGAATCACTATACAATAGCTCCACCAGTGAAAATAAGAGGACGTGAATGTGTTGGGTGTGCTTGGAGCGCTAAGTACTGTATAATGGGTGTGAATTTAAACTGCTATACAGTATCTAACAGCTGATTTAATGAATTAGTTTGACTGTGTCTCTCATCCTTGGTTTATATGTTCTCTCTTAAATTTAGACCATTCTCGGAAGCTAATAGTTTTACAATCTTATCCTTTTGAGCGCCATTCCAATTTATTCTGTGTTTATTTATTAAATCTCTAAAGACCCCTGCTTCATCTAACTTAAGATTCTTCTGGCTATAAACATTTTTTCTCAGGAAGAGAGGTAGATGATTACTTTCTGGTCTGGTTAGAATATGCAGATTGAGATATGTATGTACATCAAGGGCTGAGATGATAGCATAATGTATGGTTGAGGTTCAACCTCCAGTTAGATGAATAAAAGGTTCCTCAGTATCTCCTTTTAGTCTTCCATTCAGTATGCATACATTAAAATCATCACACAGAGCAAAGCAGTCCACTTCCTGCTTGATTAACAATTTTTTCTTATGCCTTTTATTTACTAAAGTAGTTGTAATATATGGATACTCATAATAACATCACAGAGCATAAAAAAAAAAGCCTCATAATACCCTTGTTGGAATCCACTGATAGTATTGCATGCCCTTGTAATACTATTGAACTTCAACTTAAAGGTGAAGATCGTCTTTTAAGAGGGCAAACAATTTGGATCATGATCTTCAGTTCTGCTTGGGGTGTTATATACATTACATAGTAGGCGATCTTAACAGATAGTATAATTATGCTGGCATCTTGATAAAATATTTCACCAGGATTAATATCAGGGTGTATTCTTATCCCCAGTATCAGTCCTCCCACAGGTCTACATTCTTTTTTGCACTTTAACAGCTGGCACAACATAAAATGTAAAACTATTTCACTTAAATAGCTGCTGACACCTTCTGTTGTTTGGGGCAGGTAACTCGTGCCCGGTTGCTGTCTGCCCCAGGACCTAAAATAGCCCTATTTTGAAATTTTTTGTGAAGTAATTAATGAGCTGTTACAATAAGCTTGATCCTACTTCCTTGTTGCTCTGACGTCGCTGAGCGCCAGCAGCAGCTCCACCCAGAAAACTTAATTTTGATGATGTGACGTAGGAAAGGGGCTGCAGGGCTATAGATAGCATTATAATGCTATCGGGGCAGTGGTGGCCTTTATATGCTACTGCAGCTTATTACAGGTACCTTTACATTTTAAGGGGATAGCATTATACATGCAGCCCCCTTAACATGTACAAGTGTCTGTTTTAAGTTACAGTAGTATATAAAGACCACCACTGCCCCTGATAGCATTATAATGCTATCTACAGCCCTACAATCCCTTCCCTACCTTATGACATCAAAACGTGGTTTTCTGGGTTGGGCTGTGACAGGCGCTCAGTGGCTTTGAAGCTACAAGGAAGTAGGATCAAGCTTATTGTAAGTTCAAACACTCTTTACTACTTGGGGGGGGGGGTGGAATTCAAAATGGGTCTGTTTTAGATCCTGGGGCAGGCAGCTACTGGGCATGAATTGCCTGCCCCAAAGGTGTCAGTTCTCTTTAAAATCTTCATTCCTTAATAGCCACGACTCTTGTAGGCAAAGTATACCAGATCTGGTTAATAACTCTAGCCATTCTCTATCCATAATCTTATATAAGACACCCGCTATATTCCATGAGAAAATTACAAATATGAACAATCATTGCATACAGTAAACAGTTACAACAGAGAAATTATATTAAAAAGCTAGTGTACTGCCTAAAATTAATATTAATTTTTAAAAGCAGTCAACCATTACCTTTTATTGCTGACATACAGAATTAGTTTAGTTGCTGTATAGGTCCTTGTAAGAACAGATCCAGAAGCAAATGGTTTGATACCTTTTATTGGACCAACATGGATGTTATGAAAAGAAAACAGTGTCTAAGCTTTTGGACCAACCAGGTCCTTCCTCGGAGACTTATGCCAGTTGTTTAGAGAATCATATTCTGTTAACACCCAGATCAGATTCTTAAGAATGATACTATACATTTAGTAATTTTATTATATACTGCCATATTATTGAACTCTGAACATTTTTAAGATGCATGAACTCATTTTCTAGGGGGGTCCTTGAGAGATTTTTTTTTATTTAGCACTAATACTGACAATTAATATTATCTTGTAAAAAACATTATTACAGTACTATAGATCTTAATGTTTATGGAGTCCGTTAACTGGTTGCGAGTATAGTTTAGTAAATGTCTCCAGATAGGTTTAATACTCTAAGAATGTGTGAATCAGTTCCTGCTAGAGACATTTCTTTATACCCCCATAGTTCCATATGTAGAACATTTCTTGTTTTATAGTTTTTTTTTTATCTTATAATACTATCAAATTTTAATATACACTTATATGGGTATTAAATCATACGGTCTTGTTTTTAATTAAGAATGTATTCACTTAACACAATTATTCATAATTACAGTTAGTGGGACTGTCTGCTTGGAGTGTCCTCTTATTTCTTCTGTTGACGTTTGGCCTTGGAAGGTTTCTCAAGCAGTAGCAAACTAGTAGAATCCAGTTCCTTCTATTTAAATCTGTGATTTAAAAAAAAAAAAAATAATTTTAAACCAATGGGAATTTTTTTCTGTTTTTTTTTATGTATGATCTGGGTGTTAACAGAATGTGATTCTTTAAACAACTGGCATAAGTCTCCAAGGAAGGACCTGGTTGGTCCAAAAGCTTAGACACTATTTTATTTTTGTAACATCTATGTTGGGCCAATAAAAGGTATCAAACCATTTGCTTCTGGATCTGCCTTTATAGCTGAGGTACTTTTCTTTCCCTTTTGATTAATTAGAGGTTTTTTTTTTTAATCTGGTATCAATAGTTGTGATATGTAGAACAGTGCTTTGCCTAGAGGCTGCCATATCTAGCTGTGTTCTTCCCATTTCATCATCAGCATTGTGACCTCACTGACTATGACATCACAGCTGCTCAGGAAGAGCCACTTAGTAGCTGCCAGGTCAGTTACCTATGATGTCACTGTCAGTGAGGTCACAATGCTGATGATGTAATGAGAGGAATATAACTCGATATGTCAGCCACCAGGCACTGTGCTATACCACACGTCCATCATAATTCTATCGCATAGAAAATTTTCTAATGAGCAAAAGGGAAAATAAGAGAATACTTCTGAGATAAAAATTACAACTGATTGACTGCTTATAATAAGTAACATTTTCCTGTCTGCTATTTTAGGTTCCACTAGCTCTTTAACATACAGTATTTGCTACATGACGTGATTTGTTCATGCAGATTATCATTTGTGTAAGGTCTCCTCAAATCTGATTGACTAAGAACCATTACAAGCGTTATGCATGATGATACCAAAGAGGGATTCCAGTAAGTATTGTTATATGTGAAACAATTGTAATATTTACCCTTTGCTTCATAGGTGATACTGCTGTCTGTGAATGCTGGCAGAATGAATGCTACTTTAGAATACGTAACTACGTCTTGGGAACTCGGTGTTCTAGTTGATCATCAGTATGAAGGAGAACAGAAGGAGTTCACAATAAGGGTATCGGGAGACCTCCACATTGGTGGGGTAATGCTCAAACTAGTGGAACAAATCCGTAAGTGATCTTCTTTTCAGCATTGGTTCAAGAAAGTTCATGGCTAAAAGAATGTTGTAAGCCTAAAGTTTACTCCAGCCACTGCTAATTTTATAAAAGAAAATCATTATTTTTTGATGTCATTGGGAGGTTAACAGTAAGCTGATCTTGCATTACAGAAAAAAGGCTCTTCCAGCTGCATGATACTGTACCATCAGTAATAAGAGTCCAAAACACATTTTTTGTTCTTTGATTTTTGAATCAAATCTGCTCCTTCTAATGAGTTTGGAAATGTACTCTATTTTTGTTATATACAGATACATTACATTATATAAAGAGTTTACTGTCCTCCTCACAGTAATTGTACAATTGTTAGGTAAGTATGTCATTATAGGTAGGCTTTACGTACAGTCTGCCCTGATTTATACACCCAATGAAGCCATAAATCTGCTTATTGCTGTAGGTATAACTGCCTTAAGTACTTTGCTTGTAATTTTCTCTGCTGGTTTAGACTCACTAGTCCCAGTTAATAGCTCTAAGTACTGTGTCTGTCTATCTGGCCCACCTAGCTGTTTAGTTTTGCCAGCCTCACAGCCTTGCAAGTTGCTACTAAATTTACCCTACCCTGTATTCTTCCCATTCAGCTGTAATAACCTTTTGCCTTCTTAGGTTATTGGTTATAATCAGTGTACCTGTGTAGTGGTGTTCCTCCTACTCTACCTACTGAAATTTTATTGTACCTAGGATGTTGTACTGTGGGTTGCAAAGCATTATCAGCTATTAGAACTTCATGCTTCCTTCTGTGCTTATTACTTATTGTTGATTATATACCTTCATTACATCCTTGTCCTGAGCCATCCCAGGCAGGGCCAGTCTTGTTGGGGGGGGGGGGCAGTAGGGACAGCTGCTCTGGGCCCCGCACTTTGAAACAAAACCACACAGCCAGGGCATTAGATGACTCAGTTATTAAGACTCAACTGGGAGCAGCCCTACAGTCAGCAGAGGTAAGTCACTTGATCATGTATTTACTGTTTGAGCACTGAGCAGGGTCACATGATCAGGAGTCACGCATGCTCACACCCTTTCCCTTTCCCCATGCCAGATCAAGAGACCAGACCCCACAGTAGATACTTTCGCTCAGGCATGACTAGGTCTGTGGCCACTGGCCTCTCATCCCAGACTGAGCCATGTGTCTCACTGACTTGGAGCAGTCGCTCTCAGAAGTGCCAGCACTGTGTGACCCATCGTCTGCAAATTTGCACTGGGCTGCTGGCATTCAGAATTAATAAAAAAAAAGAAATTTATTGACCCAGCAACGTGACCTCCACTCTCTTCCTGGGACCCTTGGCTGGGCTCTGTGACGGTGAGTCTTGATTGTGGTGGTCTCTCTCTCTCTCTCTCTGTGGGGTGGGTGATGGGTGTTGATGTTGGTAGTAGGGGTTGAGATTTTGAGCGGGTCTTTTTGGTGAGATTCAGAACAAAGATCAGGTGCTTAGTGGCCTCAGCCACTTCAGTCCAGATGCTGTCTCAGAACAAACAGGCAAGCCAGATCCAGCCTGTGGGGTGTGGCAGGAGGCAGTGTATGATCTCTTCAGTAGAATCACAGGGGTTGCAGAGATGAGACCCATTTCAGTACAATTGTAAACTGCCACGGCCTGCAAAAGTTTACCTATATCCTGGAAGCTATTTGGATCTATTGACTAACATGGTTACAAGTCCGCTACAAACATGGGGATTGCAGTTACCTACAGTATATACCCCCATAGCCCTAAAGGACTTTTGCTTCGAGTTGCCCACTGCTGCAGGTCTCTATAGCCAAAAAGTTTTTCTTTTCTGTCAGCTGCTTTCTGTGGTGGCTTTCCACAACCACAACAGGCTTTTTTCTTTCAGCTGCCAACAGTAATTGGTTTCCACAGTCCTTAAGGGCTTTTTCTTTAAGTTGCCCATAATGGGGGATCTCCACAGCCCTAAAGGGTTTTTTCTTCAGCTGCTCATTGGCATTGTGGTCCTCTGCCCACCCTCAAATACAGGCAGTGCAGGTTATTTTATTTCCCGCTCAGCAGCACTGAAGTCTCCTGTCTGTCCCCAATACTTGCAGTGTGGGTTCTTTTTATTTACCCCTCAGTGGTACTAAGGTCTCCTGCCCACCTCCCAAAAGTGCAGGCAGTACCAGCACTACTGTGACTATGACAATATGCAAACATTATTAGACTGCCGGTTATAGGGGGCCTGAGTTCTACCTCTGCCCTGGGCCCCACAAAGTCTAAGGCTGGCTCTGATCCCAGGATGCACCAAACTTTGTCATGTCCAATCAGCTGTTATATAGGGACAGGAATATGAAAAATGGCTACTTCCTCATGTGTCAATGCCTGTGCCATATAGTTAATTCTCTCAAAAGGTCCTACTGGTTCTATGTACCCTCTCTCCCCATCCCTCTCTTATGCAGTAGCAACTCTGGTACTCTCTCTTCTAGTCATTGCTGAGGATGTAGAACCTAACCCTGGGCCCCCTTCTGCTTTATCTGTTAATACCAATATGCGTAGTGGTAATTGGCAAGGCCACAAAAGATAACAAATTGTACAAATGAACTTTGGAAGCCTGATCCCTAATCATGCTGACCTCACTGCATGGGATAACCAGTTCTCCCCTGATACACTTGGGATCATACAAATGTGACTGAACCCATCCTTCCCTGACCATTTCTGCACTGTGCCTGGATATAACCTTATTAGAAATTGTTGTGCTGGATCAAAGAGGGGTGGAGGGACCATGGTGTACTATAAAGCCCACCTTAATGCCACTGTCCCAGGCATCCCTGTCCCTACTGACAAAGGCTTTGAACTTACTTATGCCATTCTCCTGTTTGGGGGAACAAATAACTTGCATCTTTTCCATACTTATATCCCCCCGCTGCTCATAGTCAACAGGCGTTCCAGCCTCTTTTGAACACTGTACACACTATAGGGGCCCTTAGCTGAAAATAACATATTTTTACATTTTGGTGACTTTGATATCAACTGGCTCAGTGCCAAAAGTACTGTAAAGGTATTGATCTATATTTCAGCAAGCTGCACCTTACTCAAATTATATCAGAACCAACTAGAGCGGCATTAAACATGTGTAAAGCCTCTTTAAGAGACTGGATCCTTATACTCAGGTCAGATAGGATCATCTCCTCTGGAGTTCCATCTGATGAAATCAGCAACCACTCACCGCTTTACTGTGTGTAAAGAGCAAAATCCCCTAAGGCCCTTTCGAGATTTCTTCACTTTCACAACTTCACTCATTTTAACCCTACCCAGTTCAATCAAGATGTCAGGAGTGCTGACTGGTCATACCTCTGTAACACAAATGATGTTGATCTGGCTGAAATACACTTCAATGAAATGCTCCCTGGCTTACAGGACAAACATGTACCACTTACTACTAGGAGGGTTTGTGGCCATGTAACTAAATAGCTTAACCGTCCTCTCTTTACTGTGATCAAGGCAAGGGATAAATTCTGGTCTGTATACAAGGCCACTAGGCTTGCGTCCGACTGGCCAAAATACAATTCCATTAGAAACGAATGCAAAAGTCATTCTCCCAAAACAAGAGCAAGTACTAGAGGTCTCTGCATGACTCATTGACGGGTAACCCAAAACACTTTTGGAAGTGTATTCTGGCCATGGGCCTTTTAAACAACCCTCCTCTCCATGCCATGTGTATAAACAGCATTAATTGTAACAATCCCAAGACCATAGCCAATGCCTTTAATGGCTTTTTCTCTGACCTCTCATCTTACATGATGGCCTTTTCCCCCTTACCACTGACAGTTCCTCCCATCATAAATCCATTCTCTGACCCCCTGTTTTCTCTGTTTTACTTCTACGTGGTTAATGTGCCCGAAGTGCATAAGCTGCTTCAGAGCATCCCCACAGCCAAGGCATCAGGCTCTGATGGCATTGATCCTAAGTTGCTAAAGGTGGCTGCTACCAAATTGTCATCACCTGTCACTTGAATTACCAACTTGTCCATTATGTCCGGGGTTGTACCTAAAAAATTGAAACTGTCCTACATAATCCATGTATTTAAGAAAGGTGACATTAAACTTATCAGGAACTACAGATTAATTGCCATCCTTCTTGTACTCAATATAATGCTTGCAAAGTAAGTAGCTTCTCAGTTCACTGAGTTCCTAACCAAACAGAACCTGTTGTCTCCTGCACAACATGTTTTTTTTTTTAAATCATAGCACTACCACTGCTCTCCTGTGCTTTACTTCCCAGGCTGCAAATGCCATGGATAGGAGTGAGTACACTGGAGCAGTATTCATAGACCTTACAAAGGCCTTTAATCTGGTCGATCATCATCTTCTGTGTTCCAAAAATCACCTGTAAATCTCCTCCACTCTAACCCGGTTTAGGAACTATCATAATGGAATGAGTCAGTGGGTGAAAGTTGGTACTACCTGCTCTGATCTCGTTCCCACCATTGTGGGAGTTCCACAAGGTTCCATTCTTGGGCCCCTCCTTCATATAAATGACATTCACCATCCCTTGTCCATTGCACCCCTACCTTATATGCAGATGACCTTGTGTTGCACCTAAGCTCGCGTTGCATCTCTCACATTAATACTAGTTTATCAGCTGACTTCCATGATATACAACACTGACTCCCGAAAAACTCCTCTGAAATATGGACAACAGGCAGACTATTCTGTTTGGCTCTGCACTCTTTTAATGGTACTGTGCAGCAATGATACTCCCTTGGTGTTGGTGTCTTCATTTAATTATCTTAGTGTCACACTTGATGCAACCCTCAACTTCTTCCTGCACATAAGGGGCATCTGCAAATCTGTAAGCACCAAACTGGGTCTTTTAGATAAACTCAAACAAAACATTATCTCCATAGGCTGCCTTTCCATAGCCCATGGAGTCCTGCTTCCTAAGCTTAACAATGGGGTATCTGTAATTCATGCATCTTCCAAAGCAACCTTACAAACATGGGACATTACATATAATAATATCTGTTGTTTCCTGACGTCCCTAAAGCTCCATACATATCATTGTATTCCTCCTACTCTACCTACTGAAATTTTATTATACCTAGGATGTTGTACTGCGGATTGCAAAGCATTATCCACTATTAGAACTTCATGCTTCCTTCTGTGCTTATTACTTATTGTTGATTATATGCCTTCATTACATCCCTGTCCTGAGCCATCCCTGGCAGGGCCAGTCTTGAGGGGAGAGGATAGCTGCCCTGGGCCTCACACTCTGAAACAAAACCACCCAGCCGTGGCATTAGATGATTCAGTTAAGACCCAACTGAAAGCAGCCCTGCAGTCAGCTCAGATAAGTCACTTGATCATGTAGTTACCGTTTGAGCACTGAGCAAGGTCACATGATCAGGAGTCTATACACCAGATTACAAAGGCTTCCACCTGCTGCCATGCGTGACCTGGCACTTGGAGGGGTTATTTATTATGCATTACTTAGGCAGTCCCCTTTTCCACTATTTAGTATTCTGCATTCTCCAACTAGTACCTACCTTCTAAGGTCCTCTAGTAGAGAAGCTACTTCCGATTTCCCTTGCTGGAAATCACCATCTCACGAGCAGCCACACGCTTACCTCACTTACTTTATGTTAATATTTTCTGCTGACCAGTGGTGGATGTCGTTGGGGCATATTAACATAAAGTAAGCAAGGGAAAGCTGACCTGGTGACACCGAGGGTTGAGATGCTGGATGCCTTACCTCGTGCTATACTGATGACCCGGGTTCAGGAATCACCTCGGGTTGTTGGGGTGCCAGCAAGGGGGGGGGGGGTGGAGCAGGACTGAGCATACAACTTTCCTCTCCAGAGGGTGGTATGGGTTGGTTGGCGTCCCCCCCATAGTTCTGCTCCCACCGGGTGGAGGTCCGGTGGGTAGCATAGGTGGAGAGGGGGTGGCAAAAAGCATCGGGAGGTGGAAGGGGCTGAGCTGGTGCCACAGAGTGTGATGCATGCCTCCACAAGATCACATGTGCCAGGGCCTCGGGGGGGGTCAGCAGAAGAAAAATCTTAAAAATAAATATGTGTCCTCAACGGCGGGAGGAGGCAACGGGGACCAAAAAGCTAGATTTAAAAAAGAAACTAAACGAGGGAAGTGCGGGGCTGTTCTTGAGATGGTGATTTCCAGCAATGGAAATCAAAAGTTGTGGTACGCTGTTTTGATGATTAAAAAACATGCACTTAAAAAAATTCCCTTACTGTCTAATCAGGCGTATTGGCACCAGCTGGTAGTTGTCCATTGTTTTTTCTTTAAAAGTGCCTGACGGATTTTTATATGGCTTTTATTTCCTGGTGCAGATAACATCAATTCCACATTTCAAAGCTCTGTGCATTAAAGACATTCCATATATTACTGGCAATGAATTAGCAATTCCTGTAGTAATGATTGGCAAAGGAGGTAATACAGGGGAATCCCAGATAAGCGAAGACAAACAATTCCTGATTTGCATGTTTTCTGGACTACTAGTAATGATGTTGGTGCAAACTGAAGCATTAACAAAGGATACATTAACGTTGTCATAGTATTTTTTTTATATGAAACTCTATTATTATTGCAATTTTGTATGCACATTTTTGATCATTAACATCTTTTTGAAATGTTTTTAACATAAGCTAGTCCTTCCACCTTAATTTTTTTTCTTGGATCTATGTATGTATTAGTTTAATACTTGCAGGGCTACACATGAGCATCCAAGTAGTGAATCCTTTCAGCCCATTGGGTGTCAAACAGTATCGTGTAGGAGGTACTGCTCACAGTGCCAGATACCGGTGTTGAGATCAGTATCAGTTATGTTGCTGTCGCTGTTTCCATGCAATGAGTTCAGAACCAGCAGCAGCCAGACACACTCAGGCAGAAAAAAATAGAAAAGAAAAAAGTAGCCTCATAGGTGCTCTAACTGCTGCTGTTCAGTAGGTAAAAAGAGATAGTGGGGAATGCTGCAATTGGGTGGACAGATGGTGCAGTGTGTTTTGGGGGGGGGATTATAAATCTTTCCTGTACAAAACCTGCAGAGGGGAAAAGAGAGGGACTGGAACAATGCAGAGGTCACATTTAATTACAATCACTAAATGTCATTTTCATTGCTTGATGCACGTTTTGAATAACTATCAAGTCCACCTGCAGACCCTAACAAGGCTGGGTATCCTGATTTCATGAGCCTCATATTAAGTGATGCAGTCCTACATGTATAGTTGTTTAATATTGATGCAAGGTACAGTATGCGGAATGCAATTGACCAATCATATTGCAAGATTGTACTCACCATTATATTAATGAGGAAAATGTAACCTCCTTCCCTGGTATAGGGGTATCTGATGACTTTGTTTATAGGGAGGGCAACATGCAACCACATAAACCACGTATGTGACCTCTGGGACTCACGGTAACCTCACAGATGACCAGATGCTTTAGCCAGCAGTACAGAGCTACAAAGCAAGGGGGTTAGTAACACAGCAGTTCAAAAACATAGCGGAGGGTCCACAACTTGGATAGGGTCTAAGACTGGATCTAGAATTTATTATCCAATATAGGCATATTATTAGATGTTAAGCATTAAGCCTGTAGGCAGGGGCAAATTTGTATGGGAAATATTCCTAAGACTCATTTCAGTGTCCATACCTCCCCTGGGGGTAAATAGTCCAGATTTAATTGTTCACCTATCAGAGGACACACAATCCTTCTTTAGGGGCTGTGTACAACCCAGAGGGTATGGTGACATAGTATCATTGATTAGCTGAGTACACCTCCCACCATACTGCTTAAGCACAGTAGGTATGACTTTTCACAATAAACTTCCTTTTTCTGAGACTTAAACTTTGTTCACAACTTCAGAGAGGCATAAGCTACTGGTATGGGGCCATATGGAGCATATTGTCTTTCTAGGGACATGGATATGTTGTTCATCCACACTATGTGGCAGGTTCCTTGCCGCTTTAAATCTTGCCGGAAGGTCTTCAAGCTGGCTCCTCCCACCCACCCGGGTGGTAAAACTCTTGGCTCCGCCCCATGACGCCAGGTCTTCATCTTCCCTCGCGGCTGCGATGGACACATCTATTCCCGGCTTTCGGAGGTGCCCTTGCGGGCAGAAAATGTCCAGGACAGATCCGCACTCCACGTGCATCTACTGCCTAGGCCTAGATCACGACCTGCAGGCCTGCGAGTTGTGCCGCTCTTTCTCGGCCAACGTCCTGGACGATCGTGCGGCCCGAGAAACATTTCCCACTGGTAAACTCAAAAGAGGCTCATTGGGCGGTGTCCGCGGCGGCTGGCTTGGCTGAGCAGCTCGAGCAGATGATCGCCCTCGAGGAGGAGGCGGCCCAGGCCGCATCTTCCTCCTCCTCAGCCACGGCATTTATCCCACTGTCTCTGAGTTCCTCGTATATGGCTTCGCTCAAAGAGCTTTGTCAGTCCCTTTCCACGAAAGGAGAGGGGCCATCAGGACATTCTTCTCGGCCCAAGAAGAAGGAGTCGAAGGGTAAGTCCCACCGTCGGCGTTCGTGGGAGCAGGAGAGGTCCCCTTCCCCGGACAGCTGACCGTCGACTTCGGTTGAGGTTGCGGCTGAGGCCGCTGACTTCACAGTGCCCCCGTCAGGCCAGCCTGCCGAGACTCCTGTCGACGAAGTCGAGATTTTTCTTGATCCATTAGACGGGCTGTCGACTGGAGAAGCCGACAACCCTCCTTCACCAGTTCCCCCGGTGGATACCGAGGATCTGCATGTGCCTTCCGGGCCACAGTCCTCAGTTAAAGTGCCCAAGCCGAGGGAAGAGCGGGTGTCCCACGCCCCTTCCCATACCCACCTTCGGTCCCCCCGAGGGTCTGGGTCTGGGACCTCTTCTTGGTCTAGCCGCTTCCGCTGACATCGGCAGTCTCGGTCTCGTTACCAAAGTAAGCGGCGACACCGTTCCTCCTTGTCGTCTTCCTCGGATGAGGGGAAGCTTCGGCGTAAATTACGCCGGTGCTACGAGGAGCTTATGTGGCAGCAGTTGCTGTTGTCTGGGTCTAAGCTGACACCGGTACAGACCCCGGCCATCAAGTGGCTGTCGCCTGAATGACCGAAGCAACCACTCATCCTAGTCGAGTTGCCCGCTCCAGGGCCGGTCGCTCGGCCAAAACCTGCTGCTCCACCAATTGTGGTGGAACCTCCGCCTCCACAACCGAAGTCTGGGGCACCGACCAAGGATTCACGGTCGAGTCACGGCCTGTCCCACAGGTTGCCGGTCACCCTCACTCCCGACTGTCAGGTGGAGGGTGGCTCAGGGCCGAGGCAGCTCTTTGCAGACTCTTCGGAATCCGACGACTACTCCTCCCTGTTCTCCAGGCAGGTCGACCTGGAGTCCTCCAGGGGCCAGTCATTGGATGATAGCCCATCGTCCTTCTTGGGTCTGCTTCGACTCATCTCAGAGTCCACCAGACGGAGATACTGGACCGAGGGGATTCCCCGATGGAGGCCTTTCCGGTGGCTGAGGCCATTGTCGGCCAAGCCCTGGAACTTTGGCAGCAGCCTGCTTCCTGTCCTGTGCCCTCGGCCAGGATGGCCAGGAAATATGCGGTCACTACTGGCTAGTTGCCTGGTTTCTCGGAGCACCCCTCTGCCGAGGGGTTAGTCACCGACAGCATTTTCCGGCATTCCGGTAATGCTCGGGATGTGGATAAGCCCCCCGACAAAGAGTCCAAAAAGCTGGACTTTGCTGGGCGCAAAATGTACGCTGCGTCCTCCTTCGACCTCCGACAGGCCAGCTCGGCCGTGCTGATAGCACACTTCTCCCACACCCTCTTGGGCTCCCTGGATGAGGTTGTCCCTCATCTTCTGACTGACCTGCAGACCACGGTCCACCAGGTGTGGGACCAGGGTAGGGCGGTGGCGAAGCAGCAGCTTCAGACTACTCTGGACATAGGTGATTCCTGTGCCAGGTCAGTAGCGGCCACGGTGGCCATGCACTGCAGGGCATGGCTGAGGATACCCACCTTCACGGTGGATACCCAGCACAAGTTGGTGGATGTCCCCTTCTTGGGGACTGACCTCTTCGGCCCTGGAGTGGAGGGACACTTCCAGCGGATCGAGAAGTCCAATGCCACCCAGGACTCGGTCACCTCCGCCCAGAGGGACAAAGGCCGGCGTCAGCAGCAGAAGTCCTTTCGTCCTTCAGCCCCTGCATCTCAACTGGCCCAGCAGCACCAGCAACAGGGCCAGCAGGCTTGTGCTTGGCATCCTAAACCCAAGCCGGCAGCTTCCTCCAACAGGAAGCAAGGAGGTAAAGGCCCAGGAGGTCCCTCGGCTGGTCCCTCCTCCAAGCCTGCCCAGTGACAGGTTGAGGGTGCGCCCCAGCCTCGTCACTTCCTTGGGTTCCCCCCCGTGGGGGGACGGCTCTGCCACTTCCTTTCCGCCTGGTCTGCTATCACCATGGACCGCTGGGTGTTGGAGGTGGTAGGAAAAGGCCTGCCTTTGGAGTTCGAGCAGGCTCCACCCTTTCGAGCCATCGCCTCTCGGGGGGCCATGGGGTCCACAGCCTCGCTGTCGGCCCTCCGAGCTGATATTGCCCTGCTCCTCAAAAAAGAAGTGATCAGGAAGGTGGCGGATCCTCCTCCAGACCCGGGGTTTGTGTCCAGGTACTTCCTGGTCCCAAAACGGATGGGGGGCTGGCGCCCCATTCTCGACCTGCACAACCTGAACAAGTTCCTAAGGTCTCAGACCTTCAGGATGGTCACTCTGGCTCAGATAATCCCATCCTTGGAACTAGGCATGTGGTTCTGTTCCCTGGACCTCCAGGACGTGTTCTTTCATGTCCCAATCCAGCCGTCTCATCTGAGATTCCTCCACTTCAGAGCGGAGGGATCCCTTTACGAGTTCCGGGTCATGCCCTTCGGCCTCTCTAGCTCCCAGGGTCTTCACCAAATGCATGGCAGTGGTGACAGCGTTCCTGTGGCGCCGAAGGGTCTGGTTGTACCCCTATTTGGATGACTGGCTGATTGCAGCCCCCTCCAGAGCGGAGGCGGAGTGGTCCAGAGATCTGGCCCTCCAGGTTTGCTCTCAGATTGGTCTCCTCATCAACGAGGCCAAATCAGAACTCATGCCAAAGCAGGTGATACAATTCATTGGGGCAGAGCTCAACTCTCTATGAGCCAGAGCACGGCTCCCGGCGGACAGGGCCGAGGTTCTTTCCTCCTTTGCCCAATCATTTCTGATTGGGCAATTGCACTCTGCCCGGGACTTCCTGCACCTCCTGGGCCTCATGGCGGCCTGCACCAGCGTGATCCGTTGGGCCCATTGGTACATGCGTCCCCTTCAATGGGGACTGGCCAGCCAGTGGTCACAACGCTGCGATCCATTGGACCAGCCCGTGACAGTGACCCAGGAGATGTGGAACGGTCTCCAATGGTGTATCGTTCCGGCATATCTGCAGAAGGGCATCCTGTTCGTCCGCCCCGAGCCGACAGTCTCTCTGTTGACCGATGCATCCCTGATGGGTTGGGGTGCCCATCTGGGGGAGCACCGAGCGTAACGGCCTCTGGTCCCCTCGGGAGTCCTGATGCCATATCAACCTGCTGGAGCTCTGAGCAGTCCATCTAGCTCTCACTGCCTTTGCTCCATTTCTACGGGGTCAAGTGGTTCAGGTCCAGATGGACAATACCACGACCATGTACTATCTGAACCGCCAGGGTGGGACGCGCTCCATGCCGTTATGCAAGGAAGCTCTCCGCATATGGTCCTTCGTGCGCAGTCTGGAGGCGCATCTCCTAGCCATTCACGTGGCAGGAGCCTCCAACACCCTGGCTGATGCCCTAAGCCAGATAGGGGCTGCGTCTCACGATTGGTCTCTCCTGCCGGAGGTAGTGCAAGACCTGCTCTCCCACTGGGGCATGCCTCAGGTGGACCTGTTTGCCTCCAGGGAGAATGCAAAGCTGAGTCTGTTCCATGCCCGCCCCCCTCAGCAGGGCTCGCTGCAGTGGGATGCCTTCTCGAGGCCGTGGACCCCGGGTCTCTTCTACACCTTTCCCCCATTTCCCTTGATCCACAAGGTGCTTCTCAAGGTGAGGAGGGACAAGGCGCAGGTGATTCTGGTAGCCCCAGACTGGCCCCGCCAGTTCTGGTATCCAGATCTCCTCAGCCTCAGCTCCAGGCTCCCGAGGCGGCTTCCAGCCTGCCCGGACCTGATCTCAGTCAACTAGGGGAAGGTATTCCATCTGGACCTTTAATCCCTGCACCTGATGGCCTGGTTCCTGAGCGGCTAGAGTTCCAGGCCTTGGGTCTTTCCAACGAGGTCCTCAACATCGTTGAGGCATCCCGTAAGGAGTCGACCAGAAAATGCTACGTCTTCAAATGGAAGAGATTCTCCATTTGGTGTCAGGGGAAGGACTTGGACCCTTCCGCCTGTCCCCTGGCAAGCATTCTGGACTACCTGTGGTCCCTTTCTCAGCAAGGGCTTCGGTCGATGACCCTTAAGGTGCACCTGGCAGCCATCTCCGCTTACCGGGTGCAGGCCGGGAAGTGGTGGGTGGCGCAGGAGAAGGCGGGCGCTTTTTCAAAGGCCTTGACCACATTTCCCCTCAGGTGCGAGAATCTCCACCTCCGTGGGATCTACTGCTGGTATTGGCTAAGCTCATGGGCAAGCCATTCGAACCAATGCACAGGTGCGATATTTCCCACCTGTCATGGAAGACCGCCTTCTTGGTGGCTATCATGTCAGCCAGAAGGATGGGAGAGCTCCAGGTGCTTTCCATCGAGTCTCCTTATCTGGTCTTCCATAGGGACAAGGTTGTCCTGTGCCCCCAACCGAAATTCCTTCCGAAGGTGGTGTTGGAGTTTCACCTTAACCAGGTGTTGACTCTGCCAGTGTTCTACCTCAATCACACCTCGGAGGCCGAATATAGGCTCCATACTTTGGACCCTAGATGAGCGCTCGCTTATTATAAGGAGCGGATGGCTGAAGTTCAGGGAGAGGTTCGCCAGCTGTTTGTCACCTACGCTGAAGCCGCACCTGGCAGACCTGCAGCCAAGCAGATGATAAGCAGGTGGATCACCTCCTGCATAGAGCTCTGCTATAGGTTGGCGGGCATGGAGCCTCCCAGAGGGATAAGAGCTCATTCTACCCGCCATACCGCTGCATCAGTAGCTGCTTCCAGGGATGTCCCTATCCAGGATATCTGCAGGGCTGCTACCTGGAAGTTGGCACATACCTTTATTACCCACTACCACATCGACCTTGAGTTACGCCGGGATGCTGGTTTTGGGGCCTCGGTTCTCCAGTCTCTTTTTCCCAAGTAAGTATCGGGGTGTGCGCCTTGCCTCCCTCCTCCCAGAGAACTGCTAGTAGTCTGCCAGATAGTGTGGATGAACAACATATCCATGTCCCTAGAAATACAGGTTACTCACCTGTAACAGGAGTTCTAGGAATGGTATATGTTGTTCATCCACACGACCCACCCGACCTCCCTGGCTTCGACGCACAACCTGGCTTCCAGCGGGCTAGATCTGGCGTCATGGGGCAGAGCCGAGAGTTTTTACCACCCAGGTGGGTGGGAGGAGCCAGCTTGAAGACCTCCCGGAAAGAATTAAAGCGGCAAGGAACCTGCCAGATAGTGTGGATGAACAACATATACCATTCCTAGAACTCCTGTTACAGGTGAGTAACCTGTATTTCTGGACTGCCCTGGAAACATGGTAACCATGTCCTCACAGATACAGTACACAGGGGCTATAAACTTGCTTGTCAGAGGAGTCCACCCTTATGCCCACAAGGCATCTGGGCTAGCAAATGGGTTTTTACCCCATCTAACTCCATTTGGCAAACCGCATGCACCCTTAAATCTGCTACTACCAACTCATACCAGTGCTTTGCTTTGCACTTTGCATAAGAGAGTTCCATAATTTGTACTTTAGGGGTTAAGGTGTGCAGGATCCTGTTGAGTGACCACAGCTTGAACAGGCACTGCTGCAACAAAATCCCGCTTCCTCAGCCCTCATGGGATAGAAGGTCCCAGTCTGAACTGAAAGAATCTTGGGAATTACTTCAGCCCCCCCCCGGGGCCTGGCTATGGGGGGGGGGGGGCACAAGGAGGGTACCTAGATGCAGATCTTTTTTTTTTTTTGTTATTGCATTTTTCAGATTATATATATATATATATATATATATATATATATATGTGTATGTGTGTGTGTGTGTGTATGTATATGTATGTGTATATATATATATATATATATACACACACATACAGTTCCGACACATACATTTTACACTTATAACATCTGTTGACCTCTCCCCTCCATGGCAACAGTTTTATTCTAAAATGACAATGAATGCACAGTCTTAGTAGTTCAGTATCATAATGTACAAAGGGGTCCTACAAATTATTTAGGGTGCAGTCTTATCTGTTCAAACAGTTATTTCTGCTTAGTGTCCAGAGCCCTTTGATCCCTTTAGGGTGGTTGTGGTGCACTTACTGGTGAGGGGGCTTTGTGGTCTCACTTCCACTTGGACAGTAGTGTAGGGAGAGTCCCCGTATGTGCACTGATCCTTGTACCAAGAACTTTGTGCTATAATAGACAACAAAAAAGTTGATAACAGGACATGACAGCCAAACACAAATGAGGAAGTACCAAATTTTACATTAACCAATGAGTCAGACAGATATTACACAGAGAATGGTGTCACTGGAGGCTTCTTCACTGAGTGTCAGTATTTGAACTCTACTGGAATTGGTCACACTATCATTCCCAGATTACCCCCAAAAAAAAATAAAATCTAAGAATCCTCTCCAGATTATTTCATACATCAACTCTTCCCCATGCATTGTAATGGGAAGTACTTTTTTGGGGGGCCCCTGTCTCCTTGGCTCGTACAATCCACATGGCCTTAGTTAGCTGGGCTTAGTCCTTCCGTTTGAGACCCATCATTCTTTTGGCTGTGACCAAGATGATATTGCATCATTTGATCTCAGAACTGGAGAGGTCCACCACTAGCAGTAGTAGTGTTTGTTTATACCAGGTCCATATCTCCCAACATACATAAACTCAGGGATTTTCACTGCTGTATGATGATACAATTCTAGCTCCACTATGTTGGGACCATGTATAGAGGTCAGTATCACAGGTTTGCCATTTAGGACCCCTATTATCAGTACCTACCTCCCCTTTCAGTCTGTCTCCTTCCCTTGCAGTTACACCCCGCCCCCCAATCTAATGAGTATCGCTACCCCAGTTGTTTTGAGAACTATAGTAGTTCTGGCTTTCCTACCCTCATTTCAGTTTTTCATTTACTTAGGGACCACATTCAGCTCTTGCAAGAATGCTGCATGTCTGTCTGCTGCCCCCTTATTGAGCTGCGTCATTACGTCTTTTCATTTGACTTTGCAGCCCATTTTCATTCAGAGTGACCAGTCAGTACACTGTGTTCCCCCAGCCCTG
The DNA here is from genome assembly GCA_016271365.2 of Neoceratodus forsteri. Taxonomy (NCBI): domain Eukaryota; kingdom Metazoa; phylum Chordata; order Ceratodontiformes; family Ceratodontidae; genus Neoceratodus; species Neoceratodus forsteri. Next base: position 1,651,318,722 of record CM057450.1, read on the forward strand.
TACTACATGCCATTTTTGTGAGAAACTGCATGGGCACCATCTGTATCAGGGCACCACCCTCCCCAGCCAAGTCTCTTCCCCCTATCTCCTAGGTTATCAGTCTCCTCTTTTTTCCCCCCTGGCATCCCTGGGAGTCCAGGCTTAGTTCTGGGGGAGGCATCTGGAAAATGAGAGTAGGGAGCTGCTGTGGACCTTTTATACAAACTCAAATAGCAACACATATTATTGAATTAATAAACATGTTCACCTCTGTATTATGAGTCTGTGGTCTTGAGTGCCTTTGGCATACTGCTGCTGCTGTTTTCAGTGCACAGGGAGATTCAAAAAGCACAGAGATAGATTAGAGAGAAAGAGAAAGAGAAAGAGTGAGGGTGAGAGAGGGACAGAAATATTACAAAGGGGTTAAGAAAAGAAACAGTAAGGGTCTGATCCACAGTCACTAGGTGTGCAGGTGAAAAACATGGTGTAAATGGATGCCCCCCATGTGCTCACACACCTAAGGGCTATCCATAAGGGATTTACTTAGTTATCAGGGAAGGAGTCTCTGACTGGGGTCTGTGACACAATACAAATGAAAGTCTCCAGATGTTAATTTGCACAAACATGGTTGGCTGCAGTTAACACCTGGAGTATAACACACCCATCCCCTGTACATGGCACAGCACTGCAGCAGCTGTTGACACAGGTGCTGCCACCTAACTCATCTCCCCCATCCCTTGATCTGTACCTTCAGGCCTGCATGTGGGCCGACACTGGACTCTAGTCTTTTAGTCCACCTTGGGCCCTTGTGGTGGTCCATTGGCCCTCTTCACTAGCCCCAGCCTAAACAGTAGCCCTGCCACCTACTGGATCCCTCCATCTAGCCCCAGCCTAAACAGTAGAACTGGCATCCAGTGAATCCCTCCTTCCTAGTCCCCCTTTCCTTCCATGCATATTTTGTCAGTCGGTCCCTCACCAGTTTACATCCCTAACTGGCTCCTCAACCTATCGGCACTCTTCTGTGACACTTCATAGGATGCTTTTAGCATTTCTACATTAGAGAGTGTCACTAAAGATGCAACTGTATCTTACGAGGGTCAGCTCTGGATGCCCCTGTGGAAAATTTGCATAGTGACCCTCTTCCTACATAGTGCAGTTTTTTACTTCACAGGGAAGGGCTGTGATCCCATTTGTGTATTACTCAGTGGAGTAGCAGAGAAGGGGGCTCCTGCAAAAACACTGGTGCCACAATTTTGCAGCTGTTCATTGTGACTGTGAATTAACCCCAAGTGACTTACGCAGGGTCATACAGTGAGTAAGTGGCAGTTGTAGATGTAAACTCTGGTCTTCTGGTCCTTACTCTAATGCTCAACTAGACCAGTCTGTAGGAGGAATGTGTTTTAAACCAATTTTTAAAACTGGAAGGCAATATTTAAGCAGGAAATCTAAAACCCCATAACATTTTGACTATTTTTCACCTGAATATTTTGACAAAATTACAAAACTCTTAGCCAAACCTTACAAAATCCTTGAACATGGATCTGCATTATGTGGATTTGTAGTTCCTGCTGGCTTCAAGTTCACCCTATCATAGAGAGACAGATCCATACCTCTCAACCTGCCAGGCTCCAAATGAGGGACCCTGCCCATTAAAGACGTCTATGAATTTCATGCATTTGAATAGGAGCAAAAATTGTGATGCTGCACTGTAACATCAAGTGAAAAATAGTGCATCTGATTTTGAGCATTTGTTCCTGATTTTAAAGAGCCACTTCCTGAAGCAGCCTACACACCCCCAAGCAGGAGCACGCAGCCCCATTTTGTGATGTCTGAAAATGAACACTGGATGTGCGTCCTCCATTGAGTTCAATGGGGATGAGTATTTGAGTGTTTTATACATTTTATTAACATTTAGAGTTGAGATTTTAATAAATCAGAGTGACCACTTGGTGTAGATTTTTTTGATTTATTAAAATCTCAACTCTAAACGTTCATAAAATGTATAGCAACCCATCCCATTGAATTCAATGGAGACGCACACCAATGTTCATTTTCTGACATCTAAAAACAGTCTGCATGTGACTGTAGAGCGATGATCAGCAGCTTCACGGAAGTGCTCAGTTTTTGTCTGTAGTGGCCGGGGAGAAACTTACGAGGGATATAACTTTTGAAAATGGCAGAAATAAAGGGAATTATGTATAACCATCAACTCTGGGCCAGGTGAGCTATACAATGTGTTTGGGGTAGCAGCAACTAAGAACCTGCTCTTTAAAATCAGGGACAAATGCTCAAAACCAGATGCATTATTTTTTACTCGATGTTATAACACAACATCACAATTTTTGCTCCTGTTTAAATGCATGAAATTCATAGACGTCTTGAATATTTAATAATGCAGTATGTACCAGCTATTTATAGAGCTATATTCAGCAAGCCATTGTCCTCACTGGACAGCATTCTTCATCTCCATGTGATTTTTAATACACCCGATTTGACACAAAAACTGTTGCAAAAGAATGCTTATTAGAGGACTCTGCAGCAATACAAATACGATGCACCCTGCAGTACAGAAATATCTATTATGTATCTGACACAGTGCCTGTGTACTACCGAACATTTTTTTTTTTTTTTTTTTTTTTTTAGAAAAGACTGCTATTTTTTGGTGCTTATCATCCAGCCTTACTCACCTATTTGTGGCCACACACTAGGAGCTGAAGAGGGGTCTTGCAGGCTCCAAGTGACTCTCTGCTGGAGCTTTAATTTTTGCAGTAAGAAATAAATAAAACTGTGAATTACACCTCCTTTGGTACTGAATGCTGCTGCTCTGTTAGGCATGATCGGCGATGTTGTGGTCGGAACAGAGTGTCACCTCGGCCCTCAGGCAGGTCGCTGCTGCTTATCTGGTCATCCTCTTGCTCTCAGTGTGGTGACTTCAAACTGAAATTCCTCTCCAGTGCACTGGAACTGTCTTCAGCTATCTGGTCTAACAGCATCAGAGAAAACTTAATATCCAAATGGAGCAGATCTTTTGGGGGACCAGAAATTAGACTGTGTTGAAAGGAAATGTGAAATCACAGACGGACTACCAGCTATTCAGGTGAGCACTCCCAATTGGCTGAGGTGTGCTCATGATGTTAGGTGCTCACTCACATCTACTGCAGCACAGGAAACTCAGAGGGGGAAAAAACCAAAATGCTGGAAAGGATGGGAAAGGATGAGAAGGGACTTGGCAAGGTTAGAGGAATGGTCAGATGTATGGCAGCTTAGATTCAGTGCTAAGAAGTGCAAGGTAATGCACATGGGAAACAAAAACCCAAGGGAAGAGTACACAATGGGGGTGAGATATTAACAACAACAAAAATGGAAAGGGACCTGGGGGTAGTCATATCAGATGACCTAAAGGTGGGCAAGCAATGTGAGAGGGCAGCAAGAAGGGCTGGGGGATACTGGGATGCATAGAGGCATCACCAGTAGAAAACAGGAAGTTATTATCCCTCTGTACAGACTGCTGGTCAGACCCCATCTGGAGTACTGCGTGCAGTTCTGGAACCCAATCTCCACAAGAGACATAGACAGGATGGAAGCTGTCCAGAGGAGGGCAACTAAAATGGTGCAGGGTCTGCACCGGAAGACATATGAAAAGAGACGAAAGGAGCTTAATATGTATAGCCTCGAGGAAAGGAGGGAGGGGGACATGATAGAAACGTTCAAGTACCTCAAGGGAATCAACAAAGTCCAAGAGGGTAGCATCTTTCAAAAAAAGAGGTGTGCACGAACAAGAGGGCACAATTTGAAGATGGGGGGCGCTCAGAGGTAATTTAAGGAAGTATTTTTTCACAGAGAGGGTTGTGGATGCATGGAACGGCCTTCCAGAGGAGGTTGTGGAGTCAAAAACAGTGGTGGAATTCAAGCATGCATGGGACATTCATAAGGCCATTCTAGGGGGTGGGGGTAGGAAGAAGTAGGCTGCTGGTTAACTAGGATCTGCAGCTTATCCAGTAGATAGGGAAATGGGCAGACTGGGTGGGCCAAGCGGTCCTTATCTGCCGTCAAATTCTATGTTTCTATGTAAGAACATTGACTCAGCTTGGTTAATGGTAGTTGCCACACTACATCATTGCTAACTGGGGCTCAGTCAGGACATTGGGATCGGATCATCAAAATCAGGATTTCCCCCAAAAATTGGGACAGATGAGAGGTATGATGAGAAGCAAAGCCTTGCCTAATCAATATATGGACATAAGAAATGGAGATGGGACATAACATAGAGAGCCGTAAGTAGATTAGTATGTCCAGCATGCTTTCCCCTTAACTTTCAGTAGTTATAACACTTAAGATCTACATCCCTCATGAATTTATGTAGAGCAGCTTTGAATGCATATACGCTAGATTTTATTTTTATTTTTTTATTTATTTGTTAACCAGGTGGGTGCACGGGTCCCAGATAACTAAATCATTTACTGTTAAAAATGGTAGAGTGAGATTTTTTTGCCCTGCATTTCTGCAGTGCTACTGTAAGATGCAGAGTAGAAAAGATTAGGTTAAGTAAATGCTAATGAGCCTACTGGCAATACCTTGTACCGCCCAGGTTAACTGCTTTTGCAAAGAAAACACTATATTGACATTAGAACTTTTTTGTAATTTGAATATTCAGCTGAAACCAAGAATGAAATGATGTAATCTGTTTTAAGAGCATGTGAGCACTCAAAAAGCAGGTAGCACACTTGCCTCTAAAGCCAGGAGATCAGAAAGCTGTGGGTTCCATCCCCACACCAGGCACTTGGCTTAATATCCCAACACTGACACTGCAGTGCAGCATGAGGGGGTGCTGCACTCCTGAGGTGCCATATTTCGGATGAGACGTTAAACCGAGGTCCCATCTACCTGTTCAGGTGGTTGTTAAAGATCCCATGGCACTTCTCAAAAAGAGAAGGGGAATTTTTATTGCAATTAAAAAATAAACAGAAACTGGTACAGAATTCAGAAGGCATCCATGAAGTCACGATCAATGACACCTGAGATACAGACAGAGGAAATGAGGGGGAAAAAAAGAACAAACATCTCATGGGATGAGCAATAAGGGAAAAAAAAAACATATCAGTAACATGTCATAACCCTCCTAAAAACAACAAGGGGGGAAAAAAGGAACATGTCAGTGTGAAAATGTTAATGCAAGTAGTCAGTGAACCCAGTACCGACCACACCACCCCCATACCCAGCAGTGCCAGTAGGAATAATCTAAAAAAGGAAACACAAATCTGACCTTCAACCCAGAAATGGCACCATACATCCCGTCCATCTTTTTTTTCCACTGTTCCCAGGACATCCGTTGTTTGTCAAAATGTGCTTGGTTTTTAATCACTTACTCAATGAGGTCAACCTGTACTTGTGGGGAAATTCATTTCTGTTGAAGAACAAACTTACATCTCACCTGCCACATAAAGAACTTAATACATGTAAAAATCAAATGCAGTGTGCTGGGATCCACATTGTAAACAAGGGCCAGCTTCCCGATACTCACATTTTCCTAGGTAACCATTTGCCAGCCAGGATCCTGCCATCTAGTCGCAATAATCTGCCAAATTTCCTGCGCATACGGACAGTGAATAAAAACACTCTCCTGAGTCTCAACATGTAGACTACACAGTGCTCCGGGACACAGTCTCTCCGCCATTCTCTTATGTTTAGAATTTCACTTTACCCCATCCTCCCATGAGTACACAACCAGAGTACATTCCACATCCTGGCTGGGGTCCAAACATCAGTCAGGCAGTCCTCAAAATTCAGATAGAAAAAACAACGAATATCTTTATACATGACGGGGACTTGAAAACTGGAAGCTTATATTGTCCTATACGATACCTTCCTATCCAGCACAGATACCTGTGACTTGGTCAAAGCCCATTTTCTAAGCTTCTCTCGTGAAGAAAGCAAAAAACTAGGCCCAACATCTTTTTTATCTTGCCGAAAAGGGGTCCCGTGCCCCATCTTTCCAGCAATGGGACGATCCATAGCCCTGCCACCCGCTTCCAGTCTGCCAGGCCAGGTCTCATAAAGGCCGAGAACGTGTTAAAAAGAAAAATACTATGGCAATAACTAATGGGGTTAATAAATCGTATGCCACCATATCTAGTTTCCCTATACAGCACTTCCCTCTTGATCGGATTCAGCCTACTTCCCCAAATCAACTGAAATGTCATACTTAAAATAGAAACATCGCAGGAGCTGGGGGGGCAGCACTCAAATATGATAACTGTGGCAGAAAAAAAGTGTGCACTTGTGAAACTCTCTTCTTTTTACATTGTTACCAAGTTTTCCATACCTGGACCTTCTGATCACACTGCTCCAGTTTTGACATCCAGTTTAATTTTACCAGATCAGGATCTTCAAAGGAAACTCCCAGAATCTTTAGGACTTTGTTAGTCCTACAAATATCCTGAATTACATCAATCTGTGCAGTATTTGCACTTAACACATATCCCCCACATTTATTAGTATTTAATGAGGAACCAGTAAGACTAGAATAATGCTGAGCAGTATCCAAAGCCTTCTCCATTGACCAGATATCACCCACCAAGAGGCAAACATCGTCCGCATATGCCAAGGTTTTTGTCAAGGCAGGCACACCACTGATGCCCACACTACAAATCTCAGTATTTTGCTGTATATGTTTCAGCAAAGGATCAAGACAAAAAACATGTAGTAAATGGCTCATTGGGCACCCTTGTCTAACACCTCTAGAAACATGTACCACCCGTCCTCTATGTCCATTAATAATAGGAAAGGTTGAGGCAATACTGTACAATTTCTTGATCCACCCAGTAAATGTCTTAGGAATACCGTATGCTTCCAGAACACGTCTTAAATAAAGATGAGGGATTCTATCATACGCTTTTTCCTGGTCCAAACTCGCCAAATAACTCATAACCTTATTTTGATGCTCTAAGGACACCACTTCCCGTAGCAAAATCAAATTATTTTGATGCTCTAAGGACACCACTTCCCGTAGCAAAATCAAATTATCATTTATGTTCCGGCCCTTAATTGTACAAACTTGACTTCTGTCAATAACTAAGGGTGCTACAGTCCCCAAACACTTAGCCAACATCTTCATCAAAATCTTTGCATCCGTATTCATAAGACTTAATGGCCTCCAATTCTGAAGCCTTCGTCTATCATCAGACTTGTAAATAAACAATTGAATTGTCAAACCAGACCGAGGTGCAGCGTCCTGATCATCTAAAATTTGGTTAAACACTACCAGTAAAACATCCACCAAGGCATCCAGAAAAGTTATATAAAATCCTGAAGTCAGTCCGTCCAGGCCAGGGGTTGTATTAGCATTTTAAGGAACGAACTGCATCTGTAATTTCCTGTGCCGAAATTAGAACAATTAATCAATCCAGAGCCTCCTGTGGGATCTGTGGGATCTGACATGGAGCCAGCAACTCAGAAATCATTGAGTCAGTGACAGGTGGGGCAGAATACATCCGTTCCATATAACAGACCACCTCTTCCAGAATACCCAACATGGAAGACACTTGCAGTGCATGGGCAGTACATAAAGAATCCATTGATCTTTGCTGCACTGTCGAATGGCAACTGGCAAAAATGTCACTCATAGTCCCCTTTCCCGGGGTTCATATCCTATGTTCATATAAAAGTGAGGACGCTCTATCATACTGTAACTCCATCATTTGTTGTTTAAGACAATGAATCTCTTCAGCATATTCCCCAAGCCCTTCATTCAAATAAGAGACAACATTCATGTACTGTCTTTTCAAATTTAAATATTTCAAATATTTATCCATTTGCTTCTGAAAGGAAAAGGACTGGAGCAGCACTTTTAAATCCAATTTGGATTGTATCCTCTAACTACTACTATTGTTCGCTAAACACAGAACTGTTTTTTTGCTTGCAAAAAATCGACCACCTGATCAACACACCATTGTTCAAGGAGAATCGTACTATTTAATTTCCACATCCTTTTCCCTCGCCTAATACCGTTCCCCCTGGGACAACCTAAGTTTAATCATTAAATGATGTGAGGTTTCCATTGGGACAGTAAATGCTTTTTGAACAGTAATATTGGGCGAAACAAAGATATAATCAATTCTAGTGGCTAGTTTTGGTCTGTAATGGTATATCCCCCATCAGCTTGCACCTGTCTATAGGCATCCACTAGACCCACTTGATGTATCACTGTCTTCAAAGCCCCTGAATCACAATAGGTTTTTGAGAGTCTTGCAGTCTTATCCTGTGCTGACAAAACACAATTAAAATCTCTTGCCAAAACTACTATGCAAGAGGTAAATAAATATGGGTTAATACACTTAATCAATTCCACCCTTTCTTTCTTAGTTTGCGGTGCATATAAGTTAATCAAACGCCACTGTAAACCATGACAATGAAAATCGAGCAGCATGACCCAACCCGGACAAATGTCCAACACCTTTGAAATACAATAGTCCCATCCAGAAAATAAAACCCCTACCCCTCCACATCTTTCCAGAGTCAAGAAGAAAAATGCAGGGCCCCAACACCACAATTTTCGAACTTGCTCCATGTCATTCATCATGTAAAACCTAACATCCTGCAAACAAGAAATGTCAACTTTATTATTTTGTAAACCATTAAATGTGAGAAGACGGCGCTTCCCATTCCTGATACTATTGACATTTAATATGGCTACAACATAAGCATGCTGTGCTGTCATATACAAGAATTAAAGGTAGCAAACAGCGCAGAAAGAAACAGAAAGTAATGCACAAATCGTCAGTTCAAGTTTCAGTCTGTTTGCCAAGACGCACACTGCGTCTTGGCATGGTATCAGAATGTTTTTTTTTTTTCACTCTAACAGCCGAAACCTTAGCAGCCATCAAACTCTGAAGACTTCTCTTTCAGAGCGGACAGGGTCGAAGAGGATTCAGAATCATCCCCCAGATCCGAGTTCGGAACTTGTAACATGTCAAAGGCATTCGAGAGGGGCACGGGTATTAAATATTTTTCCCAATTTTGGTAGTTTAGCCTTGGGGTTAGCAGTTTTCATTATCCTTTATTTGGAAGCCACAACAGTGGATTCAGCCTGGGGCATAGCATGGGGTTTTTCTCCACCACTATAAGGCAAAGTGCTAGTGGATGACTCCACCTCTGCCATGATATCCATGTCCATTGCCAGCTGCTGTGGATCTGATCCCACACCGATGTCTGCAGAGTCAGAAGATTTAGCAACCGAAGGCTGTCGAAGGGATGAGTGGGGGGGGGACTCCATCCAGCAGGGGAAACTCAAACACCACAGGAGGTACTGGCACCTATTCCGTAACAGGGTCTAAAGATGTTCCGGCTACATTTCGAGCCCGGATTTGTTGTTGGGTCTCAATACTCAGTTTCTGTGCTTTTTCAATAAGCAATTCCTGATTCGGTCTATCTGCCCTGTTTTTGTGCTGCCCATTCACACATATGATAAACATGCCCCTGTTTGCCACACAGATTACACAGGGAATCATTAGTACAGTCAATGCTAGTATGTCCAAGTTCCAGACACAATGAACATCTCACTCTGTCACAAGCATTATTCAGGTGCAGGTGAGATCCACAGCGAAAACAAGTCTTTGGCTGCCCCTGATAGAAACAATGACCCCTTTCAGTGCCTAAAAAGAAAGCACTTGGCATATGTTGGGTACCATGGGCCCCCATATGGAGGCGCACCTTAAACTTCCAGCCTCCCATCCAGAGATGTTCATCATCCAAGATTGGGGAGGGGTCTCTAAGCACAGCACATTTTTTTTGCAACCAGTATTGAATATCAGACACTGCAACGCCTTCTTTATGAAAAAAATAGCGACCTGTTTTATTAGTGGCATTCATTATTGGGATAGCCCTAAATGGAATCCATAAGGCTAAATAGCATTTTTTTTCATAGGCTGTCCAAAAGCGGTCCAACCCCACCAGGGATTTAAAACTAATATCAAACACAGAGTCATCTGAGGCATGAATCAATGCATAAATCTCAGAGAAAAATCACAGTGATTCTTTTAATAAAGTTTTACCCACATAAATTCTATCTGGAGGGTGGGCCAAACCTCCCTGATACTGAAGGCGAACTGCATTTTTCCATTGAGCAGGAATAATGCCTGAAAATGTCCCCTCTTTTTGATGGAATTGCCTCCACAATTTTGAGGGTTTCAGTTGAGGGACGTCCCCGTCTGTACTAGGGACCAGTGGTGCTACACAATTACCCCATTGGGCTGGCAGATCCTGCACCAAATCATGCTCCTCAGGCGGGCAGGAGGAAGCCTGTACCAAATGACTTTCTGCAGAAAAACTAGCTTTGTCAGGTTCCGTACAGGAGGGGAGCAAGGCGGGTACCTACCACCTCTGTTCGAATCTCAGATGGAGAAAAAGCAGTAGCTGTCGAGACTGGGAGCTCAGAAGAATCAGGAACCCAGCCCCCCCCCTTCCTTCAGGATCCAACCTGCCTTGTGTAATGCAGTGTCCACCGACCAAGGTTCTACGCCTCCACGAGCAGCGGTGACACCTTCATAGTCGCTAGCCTTGTGGAAATCCAGCACATCACTTTGGTGACTAGGAGGCTCTGCCTCCGTGCTTAATGGAGGCCCACAGACTAATCAAACTTGCACCAGAAGTCAGTTCCAGTAAATCAACAATTTGTTCCTTTAAGGTAGTACTCACTGTGATAGTACACGGGGAAGCCAGAGGCAGCACTGCGGCCCGATTGTCCACCGCTTCGCTTCACTGCAATCGCAGCATCGCTAAACTCCAACAAGAGTGTCGGCCTATCAACCACAGAATGCTGACTTACCGTCTTATCACAAAAAGCAGATTCTTCATCAGTAGCTGCATCTTCCCCTGAAGAAAGCACATCATTCTTCTCATTTTCTCGGCCACTCTCTCCCCTACCAGGGGTTGACAGCACCTGCAACAGGTGCAACTGTTGATCTGTACTGAGGGCCTGCACAAAATCGATTTCGTGCTGAAGCCCAGCCAGTATCAAATCCATCGGACATTCAGTACTTGGGCTCCCGCTTAACCCCTCCATGCTTTCGTCCATTACCATGTCAGCTACACAGACAGCTCCATCTTCAGAAGGAGCAACAGCCAGTACATCAGAACGAACTGCTCCTGCAGCCATCACAGACAGACTGAGAGTCTCATCCACATCCATCAGCTCACCAGCGCCCCCTACCAAAGAGCAGGGGAACTTCCCCGGTGCCCTGGCCAAATTTCCCCCCATTCACTAAAATACCACCAACAGCTTAATCTGATTCAAAGTCGGTTGGCATTCATCTGTATCCCCCTTCCCCAGGTCATGCCTGAAAATAGGCAGAATTTGTCTAGTGCACTTACCCAGTCAACAAAAACTAAATAAATAAATAAAATGGCTCGAAACTGGATAACCAGATAGAGACCCTGAAAACTGTATTATCAGGTAAAAAACCTGACAGGTGGCAACCCTACTAGGGACTGTTTTCAGTCACAACCTGAGCCACCAAGATGGCACAAAAATTGAACGGTACTGTAGAAGCAAAAGCAGAAGTGCATATATGGCAGGCATGGAGCGAAGTAGTCAAACCGCCCATACAGGGAGTATACAGGTCAACAAAAGAGTAAACTTGTCAACAACCAATATGTTCAGAGGTCAGCCAGACAAAGAATATATAGCTCAACAAAGGAATATACAGCTTAACAAAGGAATAGACTAGTCAATAACCAGTGCATTCAGAGGTATCAGTAATATCTGCCAAGGTTATGGGAGTGATTCTGGCAATAAATAATGATGGTGTGCATAATATGCAACAGCAAGTTTGATGGAACTGGCCCAAGAGAGGAAAAAAGACCAGCGGGACTTATAAGAGTCCAGACTGTGATGTTTTCCAAGTCTCTTATCAGAGGGGCATTTGCAGAGAGAGTAAGCTGTGAGGGCACTTCTATAATGTGATTTGAAATGGGAGTTTGAGTCTAGATGGCAGAAGGAATTAGGCTAGCAATTCCAGTGCCTAGGGGTGGCAATGGGGAAGGCCTTTTGACCCAGCCTGGGATTAATCTAGGAGAAGATGTAAGGAGGACCTGAGGCTATGGGGACAAAGCTTGAGTTTGTGAAGGAAAGACAATTGTGAGGACTCTTTCTTTAACAGGGCTTTGTCAACAGCTGCCCAACAGGTACTCATGACAGTCTTGCGGGAGAGCCAACCAAGGGCCTGGTAGAGGGAGGAATCATGAGAGGAATAATGAATGGGCCAGTAAAGCATACCTACAGATGCTGTTGTAGATTGTGTTGAGCCTGTATAGGTTGGCAGATGAAGTTTGAGTTAAATAGGGGCACAGCAGTCCATGAGGGAGACTAATGTACCCTGAGCTATGGCCAACAGCACTTGAGGGGTCATAAGATCCTGTAGCCCAAGGCAGACATCCATTTGCTGACTCATTCATCTGACCGTGAGCCCAGTGTTGTCTAAAAGGTCAGGGAGGGATTAAGTGTGACCCTAGGGTATTTGAAGGTTGTTACTCCTTCTGGAGGGGTCTCCTCTGGAGACCAGATGTTCAGGAAGTTAGAGTCGCTCAGCCATTTGGTGAGTCTGGGTTTGGACCCAGATAGCATAGTCTTAGTTTTCTTGGTATTGATTAAGAACCTATTTGAGGGGAACCACCTCTGAGTAGCATGAAACTCTTCTGTGAGGGTAGGAAATATTTCAGCTGAGGTCTTGACACTGTGAAAGAGAATCGAGTCATCTGCTTAGAGAAGTGTATGGCTACCCTTGCACTCTTTATGGAGGTTGTTTACAAACAGGGAGAACAGAGTTGGTCCTAGTATTGATCATTGAGGCACCCCACTTTTGACAACCATTGAATTGGCGGTGGCCTCCCAGCACAGACCAGACCATCTGAGTTCTCCTGGTGAGATAATTGTCAAACCAGGATATGGTCGCATCTGAGAACCCAGAGAGATGAAGTTTGTCTAATAGGATGCCGAGTTCCACTACATTAAAGGTCTTTGTCAGATCCTCAAAAATTGCACCAGTTAATTAACCTCCATCCCTGCCCTTGATAACATGGGCAGTGAGGCATCTTCAGTGGTGGTGCTGTGACCCTTTCTGAAACCATGTTGTTGGGGAGAAAGCAGGTTATATTTTGATACTTGTTCAGAAATTTGTTGGAATTGGAAGATGATTTTTTTTCAAGGGTCTTACTAGGGTAGGAGCATATGGAAGCTGAACGGTAATTTTCGAGGAAGTTAGGGTCTCTGGATTTGAATATTGGGATTGCTCTGCCTGTTTCCATAATTGCGGAACAGACAAGGAGGTCAATGATAGGTTAAAAATGGTAGCAAGAGGTTCATGAGAGGAGGTGAGCATAAAGTGGAAGCATGGAATTCTGAGGCCATCAGTGACTCAGCTGCTGTGTGAGGATGAAGGGTCCTTGTGTGGGAGCTTTCTCAGGTAATCAGGTCAAAAATTTTGTGTTTAGGGCCTTGGTGACATGGACGGGGTCAGGTAAGAACCCTGCCTTGGTGCATAGCTTGATGGCACTTAGTCTGCTCCCAGGCTTCATAAATGAATTCAGTGACGACAAGAAATTTTGGGTGTTGCCCAGATTCTTGATTTTAAAGGTTGCCTTAAGGGTTTTTAACTCTTGTTTGCAAAGGATGCATAGCCTCCAGTAATTATTCCAGGAAGAGGGAGAGGGAGCAGCTTCTTTGGATAGCAATCTAGTGTCCTATCTAGCACCCTCCAGGTGGTGACAGGAAAGTGCTTGTCCTTAATGGAGGATAGGGCTACAGTGAATAAGCCCAGAACTGCATTTATGTAAGGCAGAGTATAGAGGACTGACCAGTCAAGTGCACTAATGTCCAAGAGCAGGTGGGATATGTTACATTTAGAGAAATCTCTAAAGGACACAGCCTTGGGGAGAAGGTAAGAGTGTTTACAGGACCAGATGCAAAAATGCAGAGAGTGGTCACTGCTGAAGTTAGACAGGACTCCTGACTGGGTGACTCGGTCCTTGCGATTGGCTCTCATCAGGGAGCAGATCAGTAAAGTCAGATAGCTTCCAGAAGGGAAGGGATGGGTGGATGGTGATAAGTTGGGAGAAACTGAGCTACTTTAGCAGTTTGTTACACTCCAGGTGGGTATCTTGGAGCCAGTTAAGACTGAAGTCTCCTAATCACATCAGTTCTAACTACCTAGATTCAGTTCATTATCCACACTTGGCAGTCTTCTGCTGAACTTGCTCAGTCACTGCAACAGTCTTCAAGTTTTACTTCTCCCCCCCCAGCCATGTGGTCTTCTGGCTCTGCCTTTTCACATTCAGACCTTTTTGGAGGGAACAGGTCTCCTCCTTCCCAGCTCTGCTAGTGAATTAAGATTCTGCTTAGTTTTCAGGCTTCTAACTAATTCTTGCAAAGTTTTACTTCAGCTTTCATCTCATTCTAGTGTCCTCACCATCAGCTTCCTACTCTGCACGGAACAGAAGAAAAAGCCAGGTTTCAAGAGGTGCCTATTGAGAAGGGAACCCAATGTCCGTGATTGGTGGACATTGATGCCTGCCTTACTGCTTGGTCATTGCCAACAGTGTGAAACATGGTGCTAGACCATGTTCACACAGGTACTCAACAAGGCAATCAGTGAAAACCCACATGCCGTTTGCAGCTGTAGGGCAGGCAGCACAGTTGTGGGCCCAGAAGGCAGAGGAGCCAGGGAGGATGTTCTGGTACTTGACCTTTTGTTGGTGGAGGAGGAGTATGCATCGCATATACCAACTGCTCATGAAGACAATGATTTCAAGAATATTCTTCTGAGTGTTCACTCCTTAGAAGGCTAGTCTCCATCTCCGTGCTGAAAGCTCAAGAAGAAGATTCAGTGGCAGTCTTGTGATCGCTGTTTGTTCAAAGGAATATTCATGTTCTCCCCTGCCAGGGGGGTATTCAGGGTTGATTGCCCTCAAGGCAGGCATCTTGTAGCACCTGTCCTCCTGCCAGTCTCCACTGCGCCATATGAACTGCAAGTATGCAGTTCCCCTGGGAAAACTGTCTAGCTTTTTTGAACATCTGTTGCTAGAGGGGCAGATGTAGTATTCCATAAGGCAAAGGTGCAGAGTATGTCAGGCAAGCTGCTAGACAAGGAGTCTAAGAAGCAGGGCCACTTTGGATGCACCAGCTATACAGCCACATCCCTGGGTGTCCACCAGGCCAGCTACAGTGTATTGCATTGATGGCTCAATATAGGCATGAGGTCTTCAGAAAGCTCTACAACTTTACCGATCTGCTTCCTGATGAGAGCCAGCAATATGTATGTAACCCCTAGATGGCGCTATCCCAGGGGCTACTACCCCTGCCTGATTTGCCACTAACAGGTTGAGGGGCCTGGATCCAATGGCGGGTGCCTCCACCCAGAGGTCAGGGTTTGCAATAGTTAAACTTACTTGGTCACAGCCCTCTGGGACACTGCAACCCCCCTTTCTTCCCACTAGTGGCCCACATAATATATCAGAATTACCTTCACAGTATACACTTACCCCCAGGGCTGGTTCAGGCACTGGGACCTCCTGTAAAATAAGATACAGTGCAACAATCACAGTACAATACTTTAACATAGACAAATACCTCAGGCAGTATAACTTTGCTGAAACAAGCAGCTCGGATTTATTTAGGGGAATATAACAAGGACAGGGGAAATCAGGTTAATTAGCTTTATCACTTTACCTATCTATTCTATGGCTCTGTGCATAGGCCTATCCTCAACCAGTTACTGTCCCTGGGTACCCAAGCCCTAGTGGCTAGTCCAAACCGTGGCAGCTGGTAGGGGCCCTTTCCCACAGAGAAAAAAAATTAGTTTAAACAGTCAGCAGTACAGTGATTCCATTTGGATTCAATGTGGCAGTTCAACAGGGAGCGACCCTGAATTAGTACTCACGACCTCCAAACAAGATAGGGTCCTTCAATGTCAGCAGGGCTACTCTTGAGCTCCACGAGACCTCTCACACATTTATATGGCAAACTGCAACAGGCAAAAGTCCTTTAATGGCAGCAGGATTCACTTGAGCTAACCAAGCCTCCTCACACATTTATATGGTGAACAGTAACAGGCAAAAGTCCTTTAATGGCAGCAGGATTCACTTGAGGTACAAAGCCTCTTCACACATTTATATGGTAAAACAAAGTACTATACCAGGCAGGCTGCTTCTCTATCCCGATCGCAATTACTGCACAATACCCGGGAGAACACACAGCAGATTCAGTTCCTGACAGACCGAGTGCAATTCAGCAATTTCTCCAGTCTTCTACAGGGTGAGCCTGGTTTCTACTCTTCAGATATCCTTTGATTCTCTTCACAGGACGGATTCAGTCCTAACAAGCAGTTACACAAGCTGCAGACCGGAACTCTGGGCCTTACACACATTTCCCGACTAAAACTGCACACTGAAAAAGCACAGGCTCCTTCCTTCTTCACTGCCAGAGCTCAACTGAAACTCCAACAGACAAAACCGGGCACTTACTTTGAGTTCCTTCCAGTTCTTGACTGGATTGGCTGTCACTCACAATAGACTGCTCCTGTTGGTCCAAAAAGGCGCCGAAGTCTAAACTACATCTCCCAGAGTCACTACCCATACAATCCTCTTGTGGCTGGCTCAGATAATGAGTCCAAGTTCTGATTCGTCCAAGGCACCATTTTAGAGCTAGCTTACCCCACACTGATTGGTACAGTTCAGCAGTTCAAAAACCAGAATGGGGAACTAGGCAGACACAGTTCTGACTGCAAAGAAAGCAGGTTAGACAAACTGTAATTTCATTATTACTCTAAATGGTTTCTGGCAAACAGTTACATCTTTCAGATAGGTTCCTTTGCACCCTAGTGACTGCAAAAATGGAGTGAATTGGCAGCAGCTCGAGTGGTACTCAATCAAAGAAACACACAGTCCCCCATACAAACTAATTATGTCTGCAAGCAGACAGCTCTTAAAGAGACAGTACCAGAGGTTCTAAAAACACTCACTGATAAATGGCTTAAACGCCAAACACCATTCAGGCTTGGAGCATTCAAGCAAGCTCCTGGAAGTCTTTTGGGAACCCTCATTTGCAGGGGGGTTACATGTATGTGAGATCTGTGACTTTGGGTGGATGGTGACCAGGCACCAGTTACAGGCTGACCGTGTCTTGGCACATGTGCCAACTCAAGTGGTAGCTGTGGTGGTATCCATATGCTGCTGTGCCTAGTTGTATATTTTGCCTTTTCACTCAGGAAATCCAGCAACAGGTGGCTGATCTGCACTACATATGGATGGATCAGTTTGGGCCAGGTGTTGAGGATCATCTCACATGTATTGAGGAGTCCTATGAGACCCTAGATTCAGTGACATTGATCACCAGTCCCATGCAGCAGCCCAAGCCCAGGCCACAATGTTCAGATTCTTTTCGTGGTCCCTACCAAGGCAGAAGGACAGCAACTAGCCACAGTAACAACAGAGCCAGCAGCACCAACCAGCCAAGTCCTTTAATAAGTCATCAAGACGAGGACAACGCAAAAGCGGAGAGGGCAGTTCCTCTGGAGGCCAGTCCTCAGGGGCACCAGCAGGTGTAAAAAGTGACAGGATGATGGGCCCTATTTCCCTCTCCAACACAACCCCTACTGCAGCTCCCAGCCTGGGGCCCACTCACTACTGTAGTGGTCTGCTACTACTTAGGGTAAGTGGCTTCTGGAAGTTACAAGATTGGAGTCATCTCTAGAAGCTGAGGCCTTATCTCCTTGTCAGTCCTGAGTGCCATTGGAGGACACACTTTTGCTGGTATATTTCTCACTCCACTCTGTGGAGCAAGATTTCAGTTACTTGAGCGGCATGAGATAAAGCATGTCCTAGAAAACGAAGATCAGCAGGGGATTTGTGTCATCATACTTTCTGGTATCCAAATGGACAGGGAATTGATGCCCCATTCTCGAACTGTGAATCCTGAATAAGTTCATTTACAGTCAGAAGTTTTTCATGGTGATGTTGCACCAGATCATTCCATCCCTGGAGACAGGGGCTTGATATTGCTCTCTGGACCTCCAGGATGCATACTTCCGCATCCCAGTCCATCCAGCACATAAGTGGTTCCTCTGCTTTTGGGTGGGAAGAACCTTGTATCAGTTCAGAGCCATGACATCTGGTCTGTCATCCGCACCCAGGGTGGTCACCAAGTGCCTGTCAGTCATGCCACCTCTCTCAGCTACAGAAGCATCAGGGTCTTTCCATACCTCAATTACTGACTCATCACAGGGAGCCTTTTACAGGATGTGGAACGGGCCAGGGATCTGACCATCCAGACACTCCAGGACCTCTGCCTTATGATCAGTCTAGTCAAGTCTAGGCTCACCCCAGAGCAGGTGATCCTGTTCATTAAATTTTAGTTGGACACTCTCCAAGCCACAGTCTCCTTGCCCTTGGACAGGGTAGCGGATCCATACTCTTTTACCTGATAATTTCAAGTTGCGTAGTTGCACCCAACCTGGGATTTTCTCCAGCTTCTGGGCTTCATAAATTTTACCACGGCTGTGGTGCCCTGGACCCACTTGTGCACGTGGCACATTTAGTGAGAGCTGCAGTGCCAGTGGTCCCAGTTGCATGAAGCCCTAAACCATCCAGTCCATGTGACCCAGCTGATGGTGGACACTATCCATTTGTGATTTTGTGGTTATCATACGTAAACCTCTCAATGGGCATCGCATTTGTCTGGGCAGAGCCCTCAGTCTTTCTGATGCTGGATACATTGTTAGTGGGCTGGAGTATGCATCTGCATAGTGGGGCTACCCTCTCCTCTGCCAGCTCTTCCTAGTTGCTTAACCGACACCTATCTCTTCAGCTCTCAAAACTGAATGGGAAACCTTGCTTCTCTCCCCCCCCCCCCCAGCACTTACCCACTAGTTATTGGTCCTCTGATTGTTAATTATTTGCACCTGTAGCCTGTATTTTGTTTTTACATATCGTTCTTGCAATTGTACTGTCATTACTGTATAAGCCGCATAGCTGAATTGTGACCGTTTCTAGCCTGTTTCTGTACCGATTCTTGCTCACTTGATTTTTCCCTGCATGTACTGTTGTCTAAATACTCTTTGTTGTATCCTCCCAGGTCGTACCTGAAATAGGCAGCCCTGCTGTCTAGTGTGCCTACCCGGTCAACAAAAACTAAATAAATAAATCTTCTGAACCATAGAGCGAGCAGGTTCTGTTTGCCATGCATAACTCAGCTTCACATCAACCTCCTGGGGCTCCATGCTGTTCAACTAGCACTGGCATAGCAGGGGTCAAAATTATGTTCTGCAGCCACTACCAAGCAGGGCTAGTGACTATGAAAATTCACTATCCCCAAAGACTTTCCTGCTGCCTCAGCTGATGTACTTAGTGAAATACTACCTTCTCCAGTACAAGCCCACACAGCTGCTTAAAGGAAAGCGTTACTAACCTAATACAGAATCTGCCAGCATTTGACTAGTGGACCGGTGCCAATTTTGACCTCTGCAGAGTTTGCTTCTCTGGCCCAGGGTCAAGTGGTTCAGGTCAATATGGACAACATGACTGCCATGTTCAACCTTAACTCTGTATCAAAAGCCGCTGTGGACATTGCCTCTGGCATGCTTCCTGTAAACTGCCCTGGTGACTTAATTTATTTCTTCCTTTTCCCTAATATTTTGCTGCTGAACCATTTTATGGTTAGTAACTATACATCTTTATACGCTTCATAGTACACATCTAATAATTTTCCATTATTTATTTATTTTTTCTGAAAAAAAAAAATGAAATCACCTAAATAAAATGGAGAGTTTTTGTACTACTAAATTGTTGCAATGTAAAAGGACAAAGAATAGCATAGCTGTGGCACCATTCGATGCTTGTAGGAACTAGGCAGTATCTCTCCCATCCTCTCTGTATAATGAAAACACAACTGAGTTTTCAGTCAGTCCAAGTCCCCCACCCTAAGCCAATTTATCCTCACAGCATCACTAGGCAGAACAACCCGCAGCTCGAACAAACCACTGCTATGGGTACCACGTGGCCGGACTGCCTAATTCCAACGAAATTTCTGCTTCAAAGCCCCAACCTGGACGAATGCCCTCCCCAGCCTAATAGCAGAAGAAACCAGGCTTGGACCCTTCAAAACAGGACTAAGGAATCACCTACAAGCCTCAAACCTATGTGACTGCAACTGACCCTCACCCCCCAATTTCTCAGACTCTCTATAGCATGATGGCAACGAACCGCCCAAAATCTACTTTGACAAGCAGCCACCACGGAAAAACTCTGCTCCTCTATGGCTGTGTGTCTCTTGTGCTAAAACATCCCTACTCTAGAAGGGTAACTCACCCTCTGAAACAAATGTACCTCCATGTGTTGATAAGAAATAATTGCTTTCCATTACTGTGTATGATCTTTGTTAGGTACTAACATCCTGTAAAACATGTATTGTTTCCCTGTGCTTTATGTATGATGTGGAACCTTTGTAAATGAGTCTTTGACTCAGAGGTCTTTCTGATTATCTCAAATAAATAAAATAAATAAATAAAGTAGTCTGGCCATGGACTGGGGAAACTGAGGAGGGGCGAGATCAATTGCTGGATCAAAGGGGGGCAAGGGTGCACGATTTACAAAACAACACTTAGCCAACGTGACTTTTAGTCACACTGTATCCCAAAGTGTTGTGCAGGGCACAGGAGTTCCATACTGGTAGCGCAGGGAATATAGAATAGAATAGAATTTCCAATGCCCAACCTGGTCTGACAGGGAAAAAAATCTGGCTTCCTCTCCCAACTACCTGATGGGTCTGCTGAGCAATCCAGCCCATCAGGGAATAAAAAAAAACTGCTCCCCCTCCCCCCAACTACCTGATGGGTCCAGTGCCGAACCCAAATCATCAGGCAATAAAATAAATCTGCCCCCTTCCCTAGCAACCTAACAAATGCGGTGCCCAGTCGCCATCATGCCATCATGGAATAAAAAACAAATCTGTTCCCCTACAAACATGGTCCAATACCCAATCCAGACTATCAGGGAAAAAATGTCCCTCTCTTCTAAACTACCTGATAGGTCTGGTGTGCAACCCAGTCTGTCAGGGAATAAAAAAAAATATGTCCCTTCCCCCAAAAACCTGATGAATCCAGTGCCCAGTGTGTCCTGTCAAGGAATAAACAAATCTGACCCCATCCTCCAAACTGCCTGCCAGGTCCAGTGTCCAACCTGGCCCATCACAGAATTAAAAACAAGAAAACTGTCCCTCGCTGTACCAGTCGAGGGAGTAACCCTCTCCAACAGCCTGAGAGGTCAGGTGTTCATTAGCTGCAAAACCAACAATAACCAGCCATACAATCTGCTTTTATGGTATCCAAGAAGGGTCCCCCACTCAGAACTTGCTTCTGTTAGGTCAGGTGTTCAACCAAGACTGACAGGGAATAAAACCAAAAATCTGACCCTTCTCCCAATAACCTGGCAGGTTCGGTGCTCAACCCTGCCGGGCAGGGAATACAAAAAAATATGGCCATCTTCCCTACCAAACATCTTACTAGTCCAGTCTGAAACCTGGTCCATAAGGGAATAAAAAACATCTCCCCCTCCCTACAACTACCTGATGGGTCATCTTGTGCCCAACCTAGCCCATGTATTAAGCCAAATGGATATAAGGAGGAGCAGCAGTAAAACAATGACTGGAAGGTGGAATAGGCAGTGTTGTAAAACAGTGCTCTTCCCATGTCCATCCACTCAGGTCACAGTGAGGGGCTCAAGCACTGTATGGGAGGTTTGAGGCTGCTGTCACACTACTGCTGCTACCAGCATATTTAGGCATGTGCACCTCCTCCAGCCCGCAGCTGAGCTAGCTAGCTGAGAGACTGAACTGAAGAGTACTGATAGTGCACACTTCCGAGGCCGTAATGCCAAGTGCCAGTAATCCTGGCTCCATTGCCCAACTCTCCCTCTCTCGCTCTTTCCTTCTCTTGGACTTCAGTCTCGGCTCAGTACTCCTCCCAATATTGCACATAGGGGTCACACTGCCATGCACACTCCAACCCAATCTGCTGTGCAGCAGAATGTTCTGTTGCCCAACCTGGCCTGTCAGGGAATAAAACAAATCTGTTTCCCTGCCGCAAACACCTGATGGGTCTAGTGCCCAACCCAGCAGGGAATAAAAAAAAAATCTCTCTCTCTCTCTCTCTCTCTCTCTCTCTAACTACTCAGTGGGTCCAGTACCCAACACGATCTGTTAGAGAATGAAAAAAAATGTGTCCCTCCTCATCCTCAACCCACCTACCAGATGAGTCCAGGGCCAAACCAGGACCATCAGAGAATCAAAAAAAATCTATCCACTTCCCCTCAACAGCCTGATGAATCCCAAGCCAAACATGGTCTGTCAGGCAATAAAAAACTCTATCTCCCTTCCTCCCCATAACTACGTGACATGTCTGACGCCCAAAGTGGCCCATAATGGAATAAAACTAATCTGGCCCTGTCCCCCAACTACGTTGATGAGTCTGGTGTCCAACCCAGATTGTTGGAGAATAATAAAAAAACAGTGAGATGGAAGTGAACTATAAGTGAAACTAATTGTCTGGTGTTGGGTAGACTTGAACCACTGCGTACAGTGTAGGGAGCATTGCTGTAAAGCAGAGCCACTGCATCAAGGCCCTCCGTGTGGGCACTGTGTACAAAAAAAATCTGTCAAACTGACATTGGATGTGGTCTTCCTACAACTACAGTTATAACAGTGAGACTGGTGAGTCAGTAAGGCCTGCTACAAAAATAAAGCTAACAAGATAAAAAAAGCAATAACTGACTGACTTGTTGGCACCTGCCAAATCTTGTTTATATATTTATGTACATTTTTGTCAAGAAAGCAAGCTGAGTAGAGAGAGCTCATCTTTGGGTGTGTTCTGGTGGAGCTCATGCTGCCGATTAGTATAATGTGGATAGGGTACATGAAACATGCAGTACAATACAATACAATAATCAATTACAGTGTTGTACAAAGTCTTGTGCAGTACATTAATTACAATATGAAGGTGCCAGCAGGGAAGTCAAGACAGCTGCCGTATGGCAAGATTAGATATGAAACAGGTGAAAAATACACTGCAATGCACTCTTCCAAATGTAACCAAGTTGTACAAGAGTGTAGTGCAACAGAAACACTACATTTTTCTTGGTGTAGCAATCAGTACGTGGATCAAGGGAGCAGTACACAATGATTAAAGGCAAGATTACAGGGCACAGAAGAGAAACTGAGTTAAGTAGATTCATTCTCAGTGTTTTTTTTTTTACCAGGCGTTTTACCAGGAGAAAGCTTGTTTACAGGTGCAACCTGGCGCACAAAGGAGTTAAGTGACTTGCTCAGGGGCACACAGTATGCAAGTAGGGGCTGTAGGATTCAAACCCAGGTCTCCAGGTTTGCAGTTCAGAGCCTTTAACCGCTGCGCTATACTGCCTCCTGCCTGTGGTTCGAGAGTACGACTAGGTACAGCAGCACCTGTAGTTACCATTTAAGTACCACCTCTTACTGTAAAGAGCAAACAAAAGGAACTTAATCAGGCCTCGATATTCTTTCAGAAAGGGCCAGTGTTGTCCCCTTGTTGTGAAGTGAAATGTTTTTCTTTAATCAGGGGAGGGTTGAATACCATCAAAGCCAAGATGGCACTTATAAGGCTGCCATTTCATAGACCAACTTGAAGATACAGTTGTAAAATTCACGAGAGGGCTTTCTTTGTTACCAAGTCAGGGATTTCCTGCTCAGGAATTAATGTCAGTTACTCAGTCAGGTTTCTCAAAGATACTTAATAGTAATGCATATACTGCAGGCATACTTATTCATCCCTGCTTATCAAGTTAGTGGGGAAGGGGACATGATGGATCTAGAGTCCCTTCCAACCTTAAAGGATACATAAACCTTAAAAAAAACTGCAGTCAGCCGTTTTGAAAACAGATTTCAGGATGCAAAAAGCCTACCTGTGTAAGCGTGACTCAGTTAGCAGCACATCAGCCTCTGGGTCAGAAGATCATGGGTTCTAGTCCCACACTGCAGTTTGGCTCATACCATAATTGCTAGCTCCCAAGTGCAGTACTAGGGGGATGCTGTACTGTCAGGGCGTGCCAGCCATTGGATGAGACAATAAACCAAGGTCCTCTCTGCCCATCTCTGGTGCTGTCCTGGTGGGTGTCCCAGTGAACAAACCCAAACTACTTTTCATAAGAGTAGTGGAGTCTTCTTCTAAACCAAGCCCTTTAGAATAAGGAGGCTGCTTACCTTGGAAATGCTGTGTTTGATACTGATTTGTGGCATTGAAAAAACTAAACAAGCTGTTCCTCTGCTTAAAAAAAAATCACACTATGATCAACTTGTAACATGGCACATGTTTCAATGAATCCCTTTACAACTGATGCTGTAACTTTGCAAATTTTGTATTTTAGACTGCATATTAATCAATATGTAACGTGTTACCTATGGGAGTTATCATTAGCAACTCATTTAAGCAATCGAGTCAGTGCAACAAGGCCCATAGCAAGGCTAATAGGATGCTGGGATGTATAGGGAGTAGTACTGATAGCAGAAGGAAAGAGGTAATACTTCCCCTCCACAAATCCCCGGTGAGGCCTCACCTAGAGTACTGCATCTAGTGCTGGAGTCCTCACCTCAGAAAGGATAAGGATAGGTTGCAGTCAGTGCAGTGCAGAGTAACAAAAATGATTCAGGGCCAGCAGGGCTGACCCTATGAGGAGCACCTCAAGGCACTAAATATGTACTCACTGGAGACCATAAGGGAGAGGGGAGATATGATAAAGACCTTCAAGTTCATTGAAAGAATTAACAAAGTGAACTGCGGGGAACTATTTAGCCTGAATATCAATTCACGGTCACGTGGACATGAATGAAAATTAACAGGAGGTAGGTTCAGGAGAGATGTGAGGAAGTACTACTTTACGGAAAGGGTGGTGGAAACTTGGAACAGTCTGTCAGGTGAGGTGGTGGGTGCGAAAACAGTCAGGGGATTCAAACAGGGTTAGGACATAATGAAGGGAATAGTGGTTACTGGGGATGACAGGACCAGGGAGGAGACTAGAGAGATGATGGGGAGGGTTAGTACCCTGGAGGAACAGTAGGTTCCAGGGATCATAGGGAACTTGGGCAGACTGGATGGATCTCTGGTCTTTTTCTGCTGTCATTGTCTATGTTTCTGTGTATTTTAGACACATGTAGAATAATGTATGGGCTACCATACACCGCAAGGCTGTGTTACCATCAAGGGATATGATGACATCATAGAGACCTCAAGAGAACTTTGATGTCGTCACAGTCCCCAAGATGGAAACATAGCCAAGTTGGTAAGGTTGACCATTGCATTATATTATATTATATTGTATTGTATTGTATTATATGTTATAATATTATGTAGTATATGGTGTTCCATACTTAAAAGTTGTCCTTAACACTGCTGGAAAATGCTACACAAATTCACTCAGTCCCCTGCAGTTTTGGATGTGCCTGGCCATTTTACCATGCTGAGTGTGCTTGCCTCTCACTAGAATGGAAAACGAGGAAAGTGTGCACTAAGCAGTTTAGGGCCTAGGTGCAGCTACAGGTAAGCGAACCTCAGTAACAAGAATTGTGGACAAAATGTAATTGCACTCCAATCAGAGAAGTTCCACTATGGTGCAGCAATTTCAAGCAGACCACAATGCTGGCCCCCTGATAAAGTACCAGTGTTGTGAAGCTCTGGGCAACCTGTAGGGGAGGTGATGTTATTTCTATCTTCAATATGTCTGTCAACTATAATTGTGTTATTTTGCACTTTGCATCTAGAAATTGATAAGCAATAAACTTAATCTGCTGCTGAATATATTGTGGTCTGTCTGAAATTATTGTGACATTGTGGGACTTCTGTAGTTGGAGTGCAATTACATGTTTTCCACAATTCCTCTGCAACATAACTACTATGGTACAAGAGAAGTCACTGTGCCACAGTAGCTACATCACTGCTGTGGTACAGTGGGGTGATTGAGTGCATGGACTCCATACACAAACTGTGACCACATACTATATGTTAATTATCAATTAATATGCTGGTGTCTAAAATAGAGTAAATTCATGATAGTCACAGAAACAGTTATATAGGGATTCATTGAGTGCTATGGAGCAATGTCGCCTCATCAGCATCACTGCATTTTATGTTCAGTGCCATGTTACAAATTGATTGCAGTGCAGTTTTTAAAATGAGGTGTGGTTTACTTTTCTACAATGCAACAAAACAGTATTAAATGTGGAATTTCAAGGTAAACAACCACATCATTCAAAAGGACTTTGGGGCATGTTTTCAGATGAGATGCGCTGCGCATCCCTGGATGCGCCATGCATCTCTGAACTTGGGCTGGCTGTCAGGGGTGCGGCCATATTCAAAAGCCACGGATGTGCCATGTATCCCTGACAGCACCACCATGCACAATATTGTGATGCACCTATGCAAATGGAGGGTCCCTCATGCATAAGCCACGCAACACAATATTTAAAATCCCAGAGGCGTAATCGTGTCCAGCTGCTCTGGCACTAAGATGCATTTCCCTAACTATGCATGGGGTAGATCGCAAAAAAAAAATTGATAGATTATATGCTTTTAAAATAAGTATGGAGGTAGTTACTTTCATTCCAACTTTTTAAGTTGCTTACAGTCTAAGATTAAATGTTTTGAATATAAAAATGTTAAGATTTTTTTTATTATGATAGTTAAAGCAAAAACTAAAACATGACCACAAACCACAAGCCAAGGTTTTCAAGTGAATTTGTTTAAAATAGAATTGTGCATTTTTCTGCATAAAAAAAAAACACCATACTTGTCATGTTCTCCATGATGTAAATTTTTACCATTGTAACTCCTGCAAGACTAGCAGTCACCTTGTCAGATATAAAAGTCAGTTTTCAACACAGACAAGGTAAGGAGAACAAACACATGACTGCCAGAGCAGCGCACTCTCTTAGGACCTCAATTAGACTTCACCCTAGACAAACTAAGTTTTTAAATAGGGTGGTTGTTCCCACCAGTTCTGAGAAATTATTCCTGGGACATGGAACAATCCTTGGAAGTTGGGGCAAGGAACCGGACCTAAACCAATTTTTCCTAAAACTTCAGGCCACGCAGCTTTGCAAGTAAATCATGGTCACATAATGTGTCCAAAACCCACACGTAAATCATTTAGGGCTAATATGGCTTTTAAAACC
The DNA here is from genome assembly GCA_016271365.2 of Neoceratodus forsteri. NCBI lineage: Eukaryota > Metazoa > Chordata > Ceratodontiformes > Ceratodontidae > Neoceratodus > Neoceratodus forsteri. Next base: position 1,651,345,936 of record CM057450.1, read on the forward strand.
AGCCATTCTGGCCATTAAATATGTCTGCCTCATAATTAGGTCAGTTTATGTCCCAAATAACCTGGGGGGGGGGGGGGGGGATAACATAACACAAGCCGCATTGGATACAAAAATGAAAGCAAATCCCACAGTAAAAGTTGAAAACTCGGTTCCAACCGCAAGCCACAACTTGAGGGCAAATGTGTTTTCCCTTGCTGCAAAACTTAATTTGTTTCCAGAGTAAACCCTATAAAATTAATTTCAAACAAAAATGCTGACAACAGCCAATAGTGCATAATATTTCGTGCCACAAAAAATGTTCCATTCTGCACTATTTATCTATCATCACACAACCTGCTTTGTCTTTACTACTGGTAGGCAAACTCAGACTAAGAGACATATAAATTAAAAACACGAAGTGAGTTGGGATGCACGCTGAGATAATGTTACTGGACTATTATGAATAACACAGGGGAAAGCAAAACAGTAGTTTACCGGTTTTAAATACTACACTACTTATTAAACATGAGAACAGACTGGCACTAGTGCTGTCTTGTACATTGTAACATAATAATTTAAGGTCAGAAGCGATTCATGGTTCATCAGCTCACCAGAGCATGATATTCAGCTGCTGAAGGAAATTACAAGAACAGTTAAATTGGATGCATTGGTGATCCTGGGGGACTTAAATCTCCTGGGCATGGACTGGCATCTTGAGATGGCTAATGGCAGAGATTTTTCCACCATTAGGCACTGCTTCCAGAGCAGTATGTCCAACAGGAGTAGGTTTGAGGCCATCCTCACCCTTGTTCTTAGAGTGGAGATGGAGTCATCTCCAGTGTGAATATCAAGGAACCAGTGGGAGGCAGTGACAAGGATTTGGTAACCTTCTTTCTGATGACAGGGATAACTAGCCAAGCCTAGACCACAAGGACCTAGAGCGTACTTTGCCAAGATGAAGGACCTGCTGTCATGAGTCTGGCAATGGTGAGCAAATGTGTGCTCCTCTGAGGAAGGCATTTGAAGCAGCCACAGAGGTGTGTCTCCATGTAGGCAGTAAGGGAAAAATTGTCAAGAAGTTCCCCTCTGGCTCCACAGGGATCTAAGGCAAGTGTCAATGAAGGAAAAAATTCTATAATAACTGAAAAGAGAGGGGTTGCCTTTAGGCCAGAGAGAAAAACCTTGCAGCACTACAGGACAACTGCAAGACTAGAATTAAAAAAAAAAAAAAAAAAGGAGGGGCTAGAAGACAGGCTAGAAGTGGAAGCTACAGACAACACACAGAGCCTTCTTGAAGTACATAAATGGAAGGAGGAGGGTGGAGGGGATTGGGACCCTAGAAACAAGGTAGAAACTTATTATAGAATGAGGAGCAATGGCTGAGAGAGTATATGAGCACTTCATTGTGTAACCCCCCTGCAAATGGGGGTTTCCAAAAGACTTCCAGGAGCTTGCTTGAATGCTCCAAGCCTGAATGGTGTTTGGCATTTAAGCCATTTATCAGTGAGTGTTTTTAGAACCTCTGGTACTGTCTCTTTAAGAGCTGTCTGCTTGCAGACATAATTAGTTGTATGGGGACTGTGTGTTTCTTTGATTGAGTACCACTCAAGCTGCTGCAATTCACTTCATTTTGCAGTCACTAGAGTGCAAAGGAACCTATCTGACAGATGTAACTGTTTGCCAGAAATTATTTAGAGTAATAATGAAATTACAGTTTGTCTAACCTGCTTTCTTTGCAGTCAGAACTGTGTCTGCTAGTTCCCATTCTAGTTTTGAACTGCTGAACTGGACCAATCAGTGTGGGGTAAGCTAGCTCTAAAATGGTGCCTTGGACGAATCAGAACTTGGACTCGTAATCTGAGCCAGCCACAAGAGGATTGTATGGGCAGTGACTCTGGGAGATGTAGTTTAGACTTCAGTGCCTTTTTGGACCAACAGCAGCAGTCTATTGTGAGTGACAGCCAATCCAGTCAAGAACTGGGAGGAACTCAAAGGAAGTGCCCGGTTTTGTCGGTTGGAGTTTCAGTTGAGCTTTGGCAGTGAAGAAGGAAGGAGCCCTGTGCTTTTCAGTGTGCAGTTTAGTCAAAAACGTGTGTAAGGCCCAGAGTTCGGTCTGCAGCTTGTGTAACAGCTTGTTAGGACTGAATCCGTCCTGTGAAAAGAATCAAAGGATCTCTGAAGAGTAGAAACCAGGCTCACCCTGTAGAAGACTGGAAGAATTGCTGAAAATTGCACTCGGTCTGTCAGGAACTGAATCTGCTGTGTGTTCTCCGGTATTGTGCAGTAATTGCGATCGGGATACAGATGCAGCCTGCCTGGTATAGTGCTTTCTTTTATATGGATGTGTGAAGAGGTTTGTGTACCTCAAGTGAGCCCTGCTGACATTGAAGGACCCTATCTTATTTGGAGGTCGTGAGTACTAATTCAGGGTTGCTCCTGTTGAATTGCCACATTAAATCCAAATGGAATTACTGTACTGCTGACTGTTTAATTCTCCTTTTCTCTGTGTGAAAGGGCCCCTACCAGCTGCCACAGTTTGGACTAGCCACTAGGGCTTGGGTACCCAGGGACAGTAACTGATAGGGATAGGCCTGTGCACAGACCCATAGGTAGAATTATTAGAGTGATAAGCTAATTAACCTGATTTCCCCTGTCCTTGTTATATCCCCTAAATAAATCAGAGCTGCTTGTTTCAGCAAAGTTATACTGCCTGAGGTATTTGTCTATGTTAAAGTACTGTACTGTGATTGTTGCACTGTATCTCATTTCACAGGAGGTCCCAGTGCGGAACCAGTCCTGGGGGTAAGTGTATACTGTGAAGGTAATTCTGATATATTGTGTGGGCCACTAGTGGGAAGAAAGGGGGGTTGCAGTGTCCCAGAGGGCTGTGACCAAGTTAGTTTAACTATTGCAAACCCTGACCTCTGGGTGGAGGCACCCGCCATTGGATCCAGGCCCCTCAACCTGTTAGTGGCAAATCAGGCAGGGGTAGTAGCCCCTGGGATAGCGCCATCTAGGGGTTACAATTGTTTCTTCTGTGCGAGGCACTCTAGTACAATATGCATCTGGCAGTGGTACATATGCGGTGGACTGCTAAATGGCTCGGGACAAGAAATCTAGATATGAGGCAGCCAGGCACTACTCTGAGTGAAGAGGGGCAGTCAGCTGCATCCCTTTAGGAGGACTGGAACAAGCTGGGTAATTGGTAAGATTCATGGAGTCTCGCACTTCAATGTAGACAAATACAAGGAAAAAGGCGGGACCAGCACCTTGTTTGGAACTCTACTTGCTGCAATGGAGGAGGAAAAGGACCTGCGGTTCATAACAGACAAGGGGTGAATTATGACAAGCTGTGCCTGGCCGCTGTCAAGAGGACCGGGAGAATGCTGAGGAGCGTTAAAAAGGGAATGACCTTCAGGACAGGGTAAGATTCCTGCCACTTTACAAGGCCCCACCTGGAATACTGCAAGCAGTTCTAGGCTCCTCAACACAAAAGGGACACTGAGGTAGTCTATGGGGTGCAGTTTGGTCCCACCAAAATAATTAGGACAGGATTTGGGGGACAGGATCTATTAGGAAAGGTTGATTGCCATTAACATGTTCCCCTTGGAAAAGAGGAATCTAAGAAGGAATGTGATCTTAGTCTTACACATAGCTGAGGGTACTGACAAGATCAGAGTGTTTTTTTTTTCTCATGAGTGCAGCCTGACTCCTCCTGCTTTCTAGACATGATGAACCTAGAGTCCCTTCGAACCTGTGAATCATGAGGGAGGAGACAAAGGAAGCAGAAGTGAACAACTTACTAAATACATGGTACAAGAATATATACGTAGTAGAGGCATGAATACAAAACATTGTTAAAACAGGTACAATACATGACTGTACGCAGAGTTACAGGATTTAAAAAAAAAAAAAAAACAAAGGTTAAAAATAACTACAGGGAGTCAAAATATTGCAGGAAATATAAGAGCCATACCAGGCTGCAACTGGAATACAAGAGTGTAGTTGGTAAGAATAATTAAACAGCATGGGCCCAAATTACAGAAGTATAGCCCCAGGCAACTGTAAGAAGGGGTGGGTACGGGAACAAGCGAGGAGAAAAGAGTAATGGGAACGGGTGGAAGAAGGAGGTGAGGAGGGCATAGTTGCAAGAGCAGGTGTGAATTATGTTCTAATAAAACAGGAGTGTCATGCCAAAGAAGGGGAGTTACGAAGAGAGGGGTAAAAGTTAGACCACCATGAGAGTGGGAGTCTGAAGGAGAATGCAGTTTGCCCCACAGAGGTTTTAGGGCAGGGGTGGGAAAAGAATGACTGGTAGTGGAGCTGAGATAGAAGGAAGAGGCAACAGAGTTGAGATATCAGGGGAAGAAACCAAATAAGAATTCAGTGATCAGATTTTGATACACTGCCTTGGTTGCTGCATTAGGCAATGGCACATCACCTTGCTGCATTCATAGATCATGACCAGAAGATATAAGAAAGCACATGTAAACGTGGGCATGGGCACTGGAGACACACATAGTGGGCATATACTGGGCCTCCAAACCTTAAAAGCATGGTCCTTAACCAACAGAGAGACCTTGTCACTGTGGTCACTCCACAAGGAGGATTTTCCAGAAGGGCACCTCACGGAATCCTTGCCACTATGGACAGCACCCCACCCCCACCCACAGTGTCGGCAGCAGAGGACCCTCTGCCATACAGCCATCCATACACATCCAACCAACTTCCTTCAGGTACAGAACACTTGTGCGCAAGTGGTTATAAAGCAAAAATAGAACTGAATGTTTGGTCACCCAGCAGTGTGGCATTATGTCATAGCTTATAGCAGCAAAATGTGCTGCTCCTCTATATTCATTTCCAGGTGTGCCCTGGGAGCATGGGGAGGTCCTCCCTGTCTTGTACCCATACCCAAGGGCTTCACCCTAGGTGGGCAGGTAGCCAGTGGACCAGTCTCATCTACCTGTCCTTCTCAGGTGGTGTTATGCAATGCTAGGTCTGTCAGGAACAAGACAGCGATTATGGCCAATCTTGTTTCAACACTTGATCTGGCTTGCATCACCAAGACCTGACTGGATGATAACACTGGCCTAGTATTGGAATCAGTGGTTCCTGCGGGTTCTCTGTGGCCCGCTGCCTGAGAAAGGATCGTAGGGGTGGGGGTGTGGCAATTTGTTTTAAATCAGACTTGCACTTCACGGCTCTCCCAGTGGGAACAACGAGGTCCTTCAAATGTGTGGATGACAGGGAATTGCAGCTGCAGGTTGCAAGATCCTTCTCATTTACCATCCTCTGGGAAATGAGAAGTAATTCCTGTAGGTAGTTGTGGACTTCATTATCAAGCTGGTGTTGGAGTCGCCCAGATGGATTATTCTGGGTGACTTCAATGCCTGGGTCGACGATGAACTCTTGCTGTTTGGACAAGACTTCCTCCAATTAATGTATTCATTGGGCCTGACACAGGTATTTACCTCTGCAACCCATGTATATGGTCACTCTTTGGACGTTGTCTTCTCACTGGGATTGGAGGTCACTGATCCCATGGTGGAACTGGTCATTTGGTCGGACCTCTATACTGTAAGGTTTTTGTTCAAAGCCCCCCTAATAGAACACCTTCTACAGAGATGGTCTAGTTGCCACCCTTTAAGGGGTTTGACCCAGGAAAGTCTTATGGCAGCGCTCAATCTATAAGATGTAATGAGTGCTTGCGACGAGCCGGGGGAGTTGGTGTCAACCTATATCACCGAGGCCCACAACTCTGTTGCTCCAGTCCATGTTCGACCCCTCACTTTACACTGGAGATACCTTTGGTTTGGTGGGACTCTCAGGGAGTTGAAGATGAGGGGTCGAAAGTTGTAACGTTGCTGGGGGAGATCCCGATCTGATGGGGATAAACTTATTTTGATGTCTCATTATAGAGACTATCAATCGGTAATCTCCTCTTATAAGAAGGCAGAGTTCCTGTCCAAGGAGATTACTGCAGCAGTTAACAGACTGGCTCAGCTCTTCCAGACCATTGACAGGCTATGTAACCAGTCCTGTCTTCACTCCTTTGGAGCTTTTTCACAATCCAGGTGTGATGAGTTTGCTCTATTTTTTGCTGATGAAGATTGCCTCTATCAGGTCAGGTATCCAGTCATTGCCCTCTTTTGGAGCATGCAGTGGTGAGCCAAGGGTCACAGGCACTCTGTTGGTCTGGTTTGACTTTGACCAGTTGATGGTCTTGGATGTAGTGAAGGTCATCCAGGAGTTGAGGCCCACCTACTGTAATTTGGATCCAGATCTAACGCACCTTCTGGTAGGGTGCATTGATTCCATCGGCCCGATCCTGGCTGGGATAGTTCGGTGTTTTTTAGTGAGGGGGGTCTTCCTAGAGCCCCTGAAGGAAACTGTGGCGAGGCCACTCTTGAAGAAATCATCACTAGACCCGGACTGCCTAGCGAACTACAGACCTGTCTCTAACCTGACCTTTGTGTGGTAGGTTATTGAGAAGATGGTGGCTCTTCAACTGTAGGCTCATTTATCAACTCACAACATCTACGATCCTCTCCAGTCGGGTTTTAGGAAATGGCACAGTACTGAGACTGCCCTAGTTCAGGTGCTTGATGATCTGGTGGCAAGGGATGGAGGTAAGCGTTCCTTTCTTTTCTTCCTCAATCTCTTGGCTGCATTGGACACTGTGGATCATGGGGTGCTGTTGGAGCACTTGCGGGTTTGTTGTGGACTGGTTGGTACAGTCCTAAACTGGTTCCATTCTTTCCTCACTGGCAGGATGCAGAGGGTTGTATTGCGGACTTTTTCCTCTGCACCACTGCACCTGCCATGTGGGGTCCTGCAGGGCTCCATCTTGGTCCTATGTTGTTTGCGGTGTGTATGCTACCACTAGGAGACATTATATGATGGTATGGGCTGAATTTTGCATCTTGTTTTAGTCAATTAGCATGGTGCAAGGCACCCCCCACCATGTTTTTCTATGGGAAAAGGTCACTGTCCACTACCCTGTGTGATCATAAGCTTGACTAGCCCTAATATGCCCTAAAGAACCATGCTAGTGTAACCCCCCTACAAATGGGGGTTCCTGAAAAGTCTTCCTCGAGCTTGCCTAAATGCTCACTGCCAGGCTGGTGTCCTGCATTTTAGCAGTTTAAATGTGATTGCCAGAGAGTGCCTGTATAGACTTTGTGTACTGCCTCTTTAAGAGCTGCCTGGATTGCAGTCATAAGTGATCTGAGAGGGAGCTCTGTTGAAAGATGTAACTATCTGCCGAAAAGCATTTAGAGTGATAATGATAATGTTGTTTGTCTAACCTGCCTTCTTTGCTGCAAGGACTGTTTTGTTTATCTCCACTCTCTTGGTCCTGGACTGCTAATTGGACCAATCAGTACTGGTGGGACCTGAAATGGAGCCGGACTACAGGAGCTGTCTGGAGTCAAAATCTGTAGGAATTGTAGTTTTGAGCTTTTTGCACCTGAAGGGGGAGGCTTTGTTGTGACTGACAGGAGCATCAGCCAACCAAACCGTTTGGATCTTGGGGAATTTCCCAGGCTGCTGCAGCTAGTTTCAGTTTTGAGCTGAGAAGTGAAGAAGTAACAGCTCAAGCGATTTTGAGCAGCAGTTCTGTGTAGTTTTGCATGGGAGAACTGTGAAAGGGCTGAGTTTTGGCCTGCCTGTCTTCCTGCTGTCCCTGAGAGGGAAAATAGAGTTTATTCGGACTGAATCTGAGTTGTGAAGACTATTTAAGCCACTGGACTGTGACCAGGCTTTAACCTGAAGAAGACCGAAGATTTGCTGAATGCGATTGACCTGTCAGGATTTCCAGCTGCTTTTGAACCCCCGGTTTGTGCAGAGACTTTGCTATCGTGACCGGTGAGCAGTTTGCCTGGTACAGTAGAATTTCCTTACGTGTAAATGTGCTGTGTATGAAACTGGGTCATGATTTGGTTCTCCACTGTGTGAACTGTGTTCTGCTTGCTGGTACTGTAGAATCCTTTACATGTAAATGTGCTGTGTATTGAAAGTGGGTTGTGGTTTGGTTCCCCACTGTGTGAACTGTGTTCTGCTTGCTGGAAGCTTTATCCAGCCTAATCGGACTGAATCTGCATTCGTCTCCATTCGACCTGGGCCATGCCACGCTGGCCCTGCCAGACTACCCCACTACACAGAGAAAGCCACCGACGAGAGACCTGCCTGGGGATCAGCCCCCTGCTCCACATTTGAACAGGAATGATGCCTCGGCAAATCGTGTGAGCCCTGCTTCTCCTGGCACTCCAGATTAACCACCTACTGTCTCAATTTTCATCCAGCCTGTGTCCAGTCTTGGGTATCGTGAGTAATCTTCAGGGTAGCTCCCTGCAACAACAGCCTAATCTAAAAGTGTGTCATCTAATTGTCTTGTTTTCTTTTCACGAACTGAGCCCTCTGGCCCCAATCAGCTGCAACGTTCCTGGCTAGCCCACCATTCTCCATCTGGGTACCCAGAGTGTGCGACTGTTTATGGACCCTGAAGTGCATGCATAACTGTTTGATTGATAGAGCCTTTAAGCAAATTAACCTGATTACGCCCTCCCTTGTTTAAGCCCCTTAAATAAATCAGATCTAACTCTTTTTTGCATTTACCCTGACTGTGGTTCCAGTTTGTGCAAGAGTACTGTACTGCCTTTATTTGCTGTGTATAACCTTGTTTTACAGGGGGTCCCCAGGGCCGGGCAAGAGGAAAACCCTGGTGGTATGTGCAAACAGTGTGGGTACTTGTGTGGTGTATCAGGGGTATTGTGAAAGTGATTATTGTGTATTGTTCCGGCCACTAGTAAGGAAGGGGGGTTACAGTGTCCCGGAGGGCTGTGCCCAGGTTAGCTTGACCACTACCAACCCTAACCTCCGGTTGGAAGCCTGGTTTCAGAACTCAGGCCCCTTAACCTGCTACTAGCCAAGCAGGCAGGGGTAGTAGCCCTTAGGATAGCGCCACCTGTGGGTTACACTAGGCAGAGAATAATATTGCTTCTGAAGTTCACATGCAAGCAATGTAAACTAATTCAGAACTAGTGTACATAAATATATTTGATGAGCTTTAGTAATACATAACATTAAGGACATTTATCCATCTGAATGGTTCCAAATGGGCTCTTAATGTACTATGATTTCGCTTTATAGGGACCGAGTATACTATCCATCTAGATTTTAGATATATATATATATGTAACCCCTAGGTGGCGCTATCCCAAGAGCTACTGCCTCTGCCTGCTTGGCTAGTAGTAGGTTAAGGGGCCTAGGTTCGGTGACAGGAGCCTCCACCCAAAGGTCAGGGTTGGTATTGATCAAGCTAACCAGGCCACAGCCCTCTGGGACACTGTGACCCTCCTCTTTTCCCACCAGTGGCCCACGCAATACACAATATTTATCTTCCCAACACCCCTGATATGCTTTGCACATACACATACATTTAGCACTTACCCCCAGGACTAGTTTTTCCTGCTTGGCTCCGGGGAACCCCTGTAAAATAAGAGTACAATACCTTGAGCACAAACTGACACCACAGTCTAAGTAAATTGCAGACAAAGAGTAGATCTGATTTATTCAGTGGATAGTAACACAGGAGGGGCACAATCAGGGTAATTAGTTTGAATACTCCATCATTTACTCTACAGTGTGGGCATTTAGAGTCCCTATGACAGTTAACCTCTCTAGGTACCCAGGGGGGATGAAAGATGGGCTAGCCAGGACCGTTGCCCGGGGTAGACCAGCATTGCAGCTGGTTGGGGCCCTGTGAAGAAGAGAAACAACATGCACCACACCCTAATTGTAATCCGGAGCCAGAGGGCTCAGTTCATACAGCAGAAAAGAAATAACAATCAATCAGGTGAGACACTTTTGATTTAACTATATGTTGCAGGGAGCTGCCCTGACTGTTGCTCACAATACCCAGAACTGGACACAGGATGGATGAACGACAGTCGAGACAGTAGATGAGGTTTCTGGATTGCCAGAAGCAGGGCCCACACAATTCACTGCAATGTTGTTCCTGTTCAGGCAGGGCACAGGGGGCTGAACCCCTGGCAGGTCTCTCATTGATGGATCTTCCCTGGGCAGCAGAGTAGAGTACAGAGCCCTCACGGCAGGGCCTAGCTGCCTTAGATAGCAGTGGATTCAGTCTGATTTGAGCTGGGCACAACTTCCAGCCCTCAGCACACAGCTTAACTTGGGGGGAAAACCAGATCGCGACCCCCCTTTAGTACACAGCACATATGTATGTAAGAGCCAGCAGCACACAGTTCGCACAGTGGGGGACTAGATCGCGACCCCCCCTTCAGTACACTGCACATTTATATGAAAGGAAGGATTACTGTACCAGGCAACTTGCTCCCCGATCCCGATCGCAAAGTCACTGCTCAATCCCGGGAGCTGAAAAGTAGCTGAAGTTCCTGACAGGCCTATTGCATTTAGCAAAATCTTCGGTCTTCTACAGGTTGAGCCTGGTTACACTTCAGTGGCTTCTTTATTCTCCCAAATGGAATTAGTCTGAAAATAATCCTCTTTCTCTCTCTCAGGGCAGAAAATAGGCAAGCAGGCCAGAAGTCAGGCCTTCCACTGTTCTCCCATGCGAACTACTGCGCAAACGGCTGCTCGAACTCACCAAGCTGTTTCTCTCTCAGCTTCCCACTTAGAACTGGCTTGCCAGCAGACAGCTCAGGGGATTTCCCTCAGATCCAAAAAGGTTCAATTGGTCAGTTCGGCTGTGAATCACAACATGCTCCCCCTGTTGGTGCAAAAAAGGTGCCACAGTCCAAAACTACAATTCCCAGAGTCTGGCTCCACATATCCCCTTTAGTTGCTGGCTCCATTTTAGAGTCCCAGAATACTGATTGGTCCAATATGGCAGTTCAGGACCAAGATGGTAAAGTTAATCAGAAACAGTCCTTGCTGCAAAGAAGGCAGGTTAGAATAACTTACATTATTATTATTATTCTAGCAAATGCTCAGCAAATAATTGCATCTTTTAACAGGGCTACCTCTGCACAATTAGCGATGGCAGAAACAGAGTGATTATTCAGCAGCCCGGGCGGGACTCGAGCAGGGAAACCCTCAGACCCCCCCTTTCCAGATTAATTATGACTGCAAAAGGCAGCTCTTAAAGCCACAGTACACGGATGCAACACAGGCACTCACTGGTAATACATTAACACAGCTATAGCGCCAAACACCAACCAGGCAGTGAGTAATTAGGCAAGCTCTTGGAAGACTTTTTGGGAACCCCCATTTGTAGGGGGGTTACATAGATACCAGAAGACTGAGGATCCAAAAACAGTATCCCTGCAACTGTTAATGCCCTACAAATCTCTTCACTGGGATGCATTTAGCAGCAGCAACAGAAGCAGCAGTATGTCTGCTGGAGTGAGCCCTTAACTGTATCTGGGGCTCCTTCGCAGCCAGCTGGTAACAGGATGTAAGATGGTCTGTTTGTCTGCTGGTCTGTTTTGGGTGGCATCTGTGTATGTGACAAGCAGCTGGTGAACTTCAACACGAAATTCCACTGTGCCTGCTCAAAATAAAAGCCGAGCCCTGTGGACATCTAGCATGAGGAGCATCTGCTTAGTGGCCGTCTAAATGGTGTTAATCAGAATCACAAAGTAAAGTGGTTTTACCGATATGTAATGATGCACCTTGCTTTGCCATATTATGGACCTGAGGATAGTGCAGACCTTCAAGAGGAGCCTGCACAGATGTTTGCTTACTAAGGGAATCACAAGGTGCTCTGGTTAGTAGAATGTTCAGGTAGCCCCTTTAACCCTTAGGCTACCAACAGAATTAAATTAGTACATTGTTTGGGCTGCATGCTTATTCATCTCTGCTTATGAAGCAGTGTGAGGGGACAGGCATGATGGACCTAGAGTACCTTCCAACCTTAAATTGCTACAGTATATTAATCTGTTATTATGTCACAAGGTTCAATATTGCAATACCATACTATTATTTGGTCTGAAGAATAGAAATAAATGATAGTAAGGCCATTGCCCACATTAAAGTCAGAAAGTTTTGGAATAGTCTTTAGTAAAATGCACACATCGCTCTTTTTTTAACCCTAAGTTGTTAAATTGTTGTAGAGTAAAAATTTCAACCACTATATAAGTTTTGAAATGTAAAAATAGAGCAAAATGGAGACAGCAATGTAAAATGTTTCAATGCAAAATTTGCAGTCATGTGATGTCCCATTTTGAATTTTGTAACTAGTATGAATAACCACAGTTTAACCCCATGGGTAGTTTCTTTTACAAACAGTGCTCAGATACAGGAGAACAAAACAGTTTGGCAGAGTCAAAGACAGCTGAACCAGGAGACATAATTCCAATCTAATAGGGTACAGCAGACAGGAAGGACTTAAGGAAAGATCTTTTCACAAAGCGTGCAGGCTTGTAGAACAGATAACCTGAGGAAATAAGTACAAACTGTTCAGAGCTTCAAGACTACAGTGGTAGTTATCACCATTACTAATGACATTGTTCACTATAGCATGCTGCAGTGCGATAGTGAACACTTTCACTGCAACTGCAGTGTAATTTAAAGAGGACAGAAACTGATTTCTAATTGGCAGCTGTTTATAATATTCTTATTTATATAAAAGATATTCATAAGTCTAAATGATCAGTATTTAAATGCACCTGAATAAAAAGTGATGTGAAAAACTGTATTTTGCATTGTTTTGTTTCATGGGCAACATTCTGTTACAGTTCTCTGCTTAGAACCAGTGATCTGGAACTCATTCAGCCCCAGAACTCACATGTGAGTCAAAATGTTCTATGTGTAACCTTATCAAAACGGCTACCTGGGGCTGAGTGATGTCACGGTTTGTGCACAGAACTGTGAGCATGGCTCTGATAGGTCAGCAGTTCATATTTAACATTCTGTACACAAACCGTGAAATAGTGAGAGCTACACATTGCTGGCTCCATGAAGAGAACTGTGCAGAATGTTGTCTATAAACAGGAAATGATTGAAAACGCAGTGTTTTCACATCAGTGTTTCTTCAGGTACAATTACATATGTCTCAGTTGAAAGTGAACCTATTAATTTCTGTTACTAGGGAAATTACTAACTGCTTTCAGTTAGCACAAATTTCCTGTCCCCTTTAATACATTGTAAGTGATAGCATCTGCTATAAGTATTGCGGTAGTAGATGCCATGGCACACTATCACTATGAATGGCGATGTCTTCCACTGTAGGTTCCATAGACACCTAAAGGGAATAGGCATTTCAGATTATTGTTATCAGGATATCAGAGAGATGAACTTAATGGACAGCATGATCATACCTTGTCTCACTACTTCTATGTTCCTTTGGAAATCTGTTCATTCTTATTCTTGTATAACCATTTATTTCATGTTCTTTTCTAGAGATATCCCAAGATTGGTCAGACTATGGTCTTTGGTGGGAACAGAAATGTTGCTGGCTCCTAAAAACCCATTGGACATTGGACAAATATGGAGTCCAGGCTGATGCTAAACTGCAGTTCACACCTCAACACAGAATATTGCGTCTTCAGTTACCAAATATGAAAACCGTGAGATTGAAAGTCAGTTTCTCTTCTGTGGTTTTTAAGGCAGTTTCTGAGATCTGCAAAACTCTAAGTAAGTGCAGTCTACAGTAGTTCATAAATGTTATCTTTTGTTGGTACATTACAGCATTTGATCTTTGTTGAGGATATCTCCCTCCATTGAACCACATCATAGAACTGTAAGACTTCGGTGTCAGGACCATCTGGTAATTTTTGCTGGCTGGGGCCACCCATGTTGACACGCCTTGTCGGCATCTAAATAACGTGGACATCCCCAGCATGCCTCAGTTGTTTCTTCCACCAGCAACCATTATGTCAGTCCACTGCTGATGAAGAACGCCATCGATTTTTCACAAGTATTCACTAACGCTGCTACTTCTCTAAGTTTGTAATTTTAAAGCTTTCTTTTATGCCACCACTGAAAGACAAGAAACCGCTGTTCCTTTATTGCCATTGCAGCAACAGTAAAATTTATAAAGATGAGCACTCTATTTTTATCTGTTGCCTCGGCACAAACCATGTCATTACAGCCTGCTAAGTTTACCAGAGCTTTACCCAGGTAACTAGGAGATGTCGCAGGAAGGCTTTGGAAGTTCATCTAAAACTTCAGGAAATGGAGAAACAGGTCGCATTGAAGGTGGCTTTGCCATCGTTAGCCACTTCTCTTCCCAGTTCACCATCGTCAAGTTGATCCCCTTGGTTGACAGCAGCCATCACTGACTCATCGAAGAAAAGGGATAAGTCCACTATGTCAGTAGAGAAACACTGCCGCTCTGAGAAGGAGAACTGGCGCAAGGACATGTCCACTTCCCCAAACCATTCCTTTTCACCTTCAAAAAGAGGCGAGTCAGGCTGGCTTGGTGGCACTGGAGTTTGAGGTGCTGGTCACTACACCTCATGCCAAGCCAGCGACCCAGGCTTGGGAATGAGCCAGGATCATTGGGAGTTGGCAGGGGCGAGGGAAGATCGAATCTCCTCTCTCGGGGAGGGGGGGAGGCTTGTCGTCCCACTCATTGGCTGCCCTCTGGCGATGGCTGGAGGGCAGTATGGGTTGGGAGGCATGTACTGGCATCCTCATGTTGGCGGGGAGGGAAGGATGGGAGAAAACATGGAAAAAGGGAGCTGGCAGGCTCCATGATGGCTGGCATTCCTGTGCCACCCTCTGTCTTCTGGATTGTGCTCGGGGGGGGAGCTGGCGCTCTCCTCCCTGGCCCCGCTGTCGGGGGTAAGCCATGGGGAAATACTGGGGGATGGCATGAGTAGGGACATGCGGGGCTTGAGGTGAGTCCCTCCGAGGGAGGGCCATAGCCATCTACCACGCTCTGGGAGCATAAACAAATAATAGAAACAAAATAAAGAGGTGAGTCTACTGAAAAAGATGGGTCCCTTGGCTTGGCCATGTGTTCTGCTGTCCCTCCAGTCATCTCTCAGCCACCAAGGCCAGGGTCTAGCACCAGCTTGCCTACCTCGGGGGCGATTTGCAGACAATGCTGCTGTCAGGTATGGTCCCGTTAATTGTTCAGTCATCATCGGCCCCTTCAGGGCTCATTGATGCACAGCTTTTGTACCAGACAATGTCTAAGCTGTTTCAGCATCTACTGTTGCTGGCACCATCATTACCAGCTCTGTCAGTGCCCTCAGCTGGCTTGTCACTGACCTTCCATCAGCGCTCCAGTTCTCGGTCCCGGCTATAGTGCTGGGCCCTGAACAGCCTCTGTTTATGGGACGCCCCATTGATGGCTCCTCCTAACTGATTTCCTAGTCCAGCTGATCCTCAGCCAATGATGGTCGACGTCCACCTGGAGTATAATCTTTAGTATATGGGAGTACAACTGTCAGACTATCCTGATAATTTTGAAACTAAAAACATGAAAGTTCAGCTGGCCCAGTGGTGCTGAGAGTTGAGGTGCTGGACACCACACCTTGTGCCATGCTGGTGACCCAGATTTGGGAGTGAACTTGGGCCACCAGGGGTCAGCAGGGGAGGTAGAGGATCGAACATCCCACGACTGCTCTCCTTTCCCAGGGATGGGTGGGCACATCATCCCGCTCCATGGCTGCCTCCTAGTGGAAGATGGGGGTCAGTGCCAGACCACGGGAGATGCAAGAACGTGGCTTCATGACACCCGCATGGTTACGGCCGTGAGGGAGGGTCCAGAAAACAGGAGGAAAAACATGGCTGTAGGCTGTGTGAAGTCCTCCAGGAAGCTGGCACTGCTGCCTCAGGACCGCCTGTAATAGCCCGCTCCAGATGTGGTCACGGGGGGGGGATGACCCCCCCCCTCCCGCCATGGGTGGTAATCCATGGGGGAACTGGGGCACGGTGGGGGCGACTGGAGACTGGAGAGAGGGACTGATGCCTTCCTGCAGAGCACAGGAGGAAAAAAAAAATGAAAGTTTCTTTGGGTGCCCAATCTGTGGATAGTTTTTTGAATACTTTGTGGCTGTGGGTACAATGGCATTGCCCCAAAGGTCTGTTAATATAGTTAGTAGTACTGAAACAGAGCCTCATTTAGAGGAAGGGTTTTTTTTTTTTTACTCCATCTCACCAAAAGAAGTTAAGGAACTATTACTTAAAATGAATGTTAGAAAATCTGGAGGCTTAGATGGAATTCCAAACATTCTTTTGAAATATGCAGCTCCCATTGTTTCATAGCCTTTGGCTGGTATGTGTCACATATCACTGTCCTACGAGGAATTTCTTAAAGAATGGAAAACAGCCAAAGTGATACCCATTTTTTTTTTTAAACTCTGTTTTGACACCGGAGCCCCCAGGGCATTTCGCAGGTGTACCCATTCAGCTTGTCTGCCTCTACTCCCTGCCTGAAACCCTCTCACCAGGGGTAGTCCCCACCCTCAGCTTACAGACTCGGCCAGGGCCCCAGATCTAAGCCCCCAGGGGTGTGACCACCACTTCTACCTAGCAGCATGTCTGAAATCTAGATGGTCAGTCCGTGGCTGGTTCAAGGGCCCAGGAGCCTGGTGAAAGGTGGTCCAGTGGTGGGATGTGGGCATCATCTCCTGGGGTCACCATCGCCTCCCTTGAATCCTCTGGGTTTTTTTTTACTTTTTTGTCCTGTTACCCCCCCCCGGGTACGAACGTGTGATGATGCCCAGTACATGATGGGTGCGCTTCCACACCCATGTGTAAAGTGTCCACCGACACCCCTGAACCTGGAAGAGCACACCACAAGTTACACTGCCCCTGGTCACCACCAGGAGCCACTGATTCTGCAGCGAGCACACACACACACCCCACCCCCAGGAGAGGAGAGCAGTCTTCCGGACACTCAATCCTCTCCGGCCCCTACCAACCCTTGACAGCCTGAGCTCATTCCTGAACCTGGGTTGATGATGTGGTACAAGGTGTGGCATCCAGTGCCTCAGTCCTCAGTGCCACTGGCCCAGCACATGATACCCATTTTTAAAACTGGACCAAAATGTTTGTTAAAAAATTATAGGCCAGTTTCATTATTGCGTATAGTTGCCAAAGTTTTCGAAAAACTGGTGGCTAAACAAATGCAGGATGTTTTGGAAGAAGGTAAGATTATTAATAAGCACCAATCAGGTTTTAGACCTTTATACGGCACCACCTCGGCCTTATTTAGGGTCATGGGTAATGTTACAGAGGCTCTGGACAGAAGGATGTCAGTGGGGGCAATTTTTTTTTTTTTTATCTAAGGCTTTTGACACCTTGAACCATGACATCCTCCTGTCCAGGCTCAAAGCCTCTGGTATGTCCATCACAGTAGTAAATTAGTTCAAAGCCTACTTATTAGGAGGTAGACAACAGCAAGTGATCATTAATAATTGGAATTCTGGTCTGAGGAATATTATTTCAGGGGTGCCCCAGGGATTCATTTTGGGCCTGATCTTGTATAATTTGTATATGAGTAGTCTTACACTGTCTCATTCAGCTATCAAGTGTCATTTATATGCAGACAACACTATTATTTATGTGGAAGGTTCATCGGTAAAACAAATACAGTTCATTTTACAGGGGGCATTTGATGAGTTACAGAACTTTTTCCTTAAATGTAGACTTGTGTTAAATCCAAAAAGATGCAGGTTGTATTGTTTTCAAGAGAAAAACACATGAGTTACCTTGGGTTAACTCTGAGGATAGAAGCCTTTGACAAAACCATCCTTGAACAGGTCCTGAATTATAGATATTTGATATTAGGTCACTTAAATGGACTGCCCACATAGAACATGTGACTAAAAAGGTAGGACAATGCCCAGGTGTGTTATACAGAGTAAGTCAGTGTATGTCTAAGAAGGCAAGGAAGCATGTAGTCACTATGTTAGTGATACCCCTCTTAGATTATGGGGATGAAATATTTATTGGGCAACTTCTTTATAGTTACCCAAGTTAGAAATTCTATTCAATAAATTGGCACAGTTTATTCTAAATGCCCCTAAAAGAAGACACATATGTGATTTATATAAATCACTGGAATGGGTGGACTTGAAAGATAGAATAACTTTACATTCCCTAATATACTGTACATGGCTAAGTGCGCAAAGGGTGACATTCCAGAATATATAACAGGTAGACTACAAGTAAGAAAACTGAAAAAAGGACTACGATCTGCAGAAGGAATAGAATATATCCTTCCAAGATTTAAATGCAAACTGGGTGCCTGCCCGGTGACACTGAGGCGCTAGACGCCACACCTCGTGCCATGCTGGTGACCCAGGAAACAGACTCGAGTCATTCGGGGGTCGGCCGGAGGAGGTAAGGATTGGGCATCCAGAGGACTGCTCTCCTTCCTTGGGGTGGGGGGGGGGTTGTGTGCTGCCCTTGTCAGCACAAGAGGGGCTCGATCTGCACCCAGGTGTGCTTGGTTGCCTCCATGGAGACGGTTGCTGCGCCCATCGCGCAGGTGCAGGGGAGAAAAATGGAGGAAAATACCGTGAGCCGGCAGGACCCATGAAGGCCTGATGGGCCAGAGGATGCACCCCTCGGGGGGGGGGGGGTCATAGCCCCTGACAGGTCTGCAGAGGAGTGGACAAATAATGTGATTAAAAAAAAAATGTGAACTGGGTAGATCACATTTTTCTATATGGGCCCCCATATTTGTAACACATTGCCACTTCCTTTTAGGTTAGTAAATACTAAAATTCAAATAGGGGAGATTAAACAATGGTTTACTCATGAAGCAATACAGAAACTGAGTGCAGAGCCACCTTGAATGTTTATTGGAATGGATATGCCATTTTTACAATGATTAAATTGTGAATACGACTGAGAATTTCCCAGTTTTACATGATTAGTGTTGTATACTATAATATATGTGCCATTGGTGTTAGGTAATTGTGTATTCTTATATGCTGATCATCAGTGTTCTATGATAAAACGTGTGGATGTTATTAGATATTGTAACCAAGTTATGCTGTATTAAGGGGCCTTGCTGGAAATGAGCTTGTCTCAACTGAGTTTCCTATTCATTGTTTCAAATGAATAAAAGTTATGCTACTACATGTGGAAGAAGAGGCAACAGCTGTTGTGGGTTTAAACTCAACTCTGTCCTCTTGCTCAAAGGAGAATGTGAGAAACGCTGCAAGGTCTCTACCTGAGGATGCCTCATTTCAAGCCTTCCTGGAACAGGTACTGGCTAAATTGGGATTTCAAGCAGAAGAGGAGGACTCCTGCAAGAAAAATCTCTGAGTTCTTGGAAGTTTCTGCCTCCCCTACAGTCATTATTCCTCCGGTGCACTCTGCTCTTGAGAATGCCACATTGGGTGCTTTGCAAAGGCCAGCTCAATTGCCAGCAGTTTCAAGAAATGCTGATAAACGATATTCAGTCCCCCTTATAAGCTCTATTATTCATCATAGCCAGAAAAGGACTTAGTGGTGATTATGGCTTCTCATGGTGGATCAAAGGCTCCCAAACACATGAGTTTTCTTCCTCCAGATAAGGAATCATGGAAACTGGATGTGTTGGGGAAGAGAACTTTTGCTTCTTCTTCCCTGGGCCTAACAATTGTCAGCTATCAAGCGTACATAATAAAATATCAGAATTGCCTTTGAAAGACTATGGCCACCCTGGCTGAAAATTGCTGGAGGGCCACGAAAAAATATTTGCACAGCAGACTGTTGCTATCGGCCAGGAGACTAGTAAGCAACTACTAAGGTTTGCCTATGATGCCTCTGATGTTGCTGCCAGGGCCTCAGCCTCTGACATATGCCTTCATTGCCATTCTTGGCTTAGGTGACTGGTTTTGTCTCAGATGTGTAACAATCTGTAATGAATGCTCCTTTCAGAAGTAAACAGTTGTTCAACAATAACAGAGAAAATGCATTAAGGGATTTACAGTCCTCAAAAATGACTTTGAGGTCCCTGCATAATTTGAACCCTAGACCTGGGGAGAGGGGTCATGGTTCTTTTTGCAGGCCCCATGCTTATCCAGGCCAGGACTATTCAGGAGACCCAGGCTGTGGGTCCCATAGATCTCAGCCTACCACTTCCCAGACTGTGAACCTGCCCCCACCCCCAGTGTTCATGCCTGACTTACAAAGGGTCAGACCATTACCAGCACCCCCGCCACCCCTGGTGCTTTTTTGCCTCCCCCCCCCCGGCCTCACTGTCTGAGGGAGGCCAAATCTCCCTCCTCTTATCAAGGTCACTTTGCAGTCTCTCCTCCCCCTCCTGATAACATGGAATTGGATGGTTGCTCTGGATATGAAGGGTGTATAAATTCATATAAAAATACGGAAGTCACACAGAAACTGCCTGCATTTCATGCTTCAGGCTCACATGGCCAGTTTTGTATCTTGCCCTTTGGTTTGTACTCTGCACCGCATGTCTTCATTAAAGTATTTGCCACAGTGGCAGCTGCCCTCCGTAGAGAGGACCTCTGTGTATTCCTGTACATAGACAACTGGCTGTTGAAAGCCCCATCTTAGGAAACCATTGTTTACACACTTATTTCGGGCCTGGCATTTTTTTTGACCAACTGGGTATACAGGTTAACAAACTGAAGTTGGTCCTTACTTCTTTTTTTAGTTATTTATTTCGGATTAGGATTAGTACCTTTGAACAGTGGGCTCGTTTACAAAGGCTCCAAGTCAGAAGAAAGTACATGACATAACAGGTTAATTAACGGGTACATACAATTGAAAACACAAATTAACATCAAGGTCATAAGTGCAGTTACATCACAAACAGGGATACACTTGCAGAGTAACCATCAGAAGCAACACTACAAGAGTGTGGTTCAGAGCTTAGACAATATCAGGGAGTAACCTGAGACAGGGGAGCCCCAGGCTGTTGGGGGCGATTAGGCGCAGCCAGGCATGGCATTGTCAGTAGAGAGGTGGAGAGGGGTGAGGTTGGGGATGAGGAGGGGTCTAAATGCAACAGCGGAAGGTTTTGGGAGAGGAGGAGACCAAGGGGATAGTGAGAGGGGGAGAGGGACAGTCCAAAGGGGCAAGGTACGGCGAAGAAGAGGAGAGATAAAGGGTTTGGTAGGATGGGGGCAGGAGCTATAGCTGGCAGCTAGCAGTAGCAGTGACAGTCATAGTTGTTGGCAAGGTGAGATCGTAGCCCGATTTTAAATCGGCTGAGCCGAGTGCATTCGACAAGAGCAGCAGGCATGTCATTGAACCACTTGGGCCCACAGTAGGAGAGGAATCTCTGAGCTAGAGTAGTTTGCTTAAAGGGTATGGTCAGTCCTCCCTTGGTTGCACTTCTAGTACTGATGGAGGGTTGTGTATTTTCAAAGAGGACAGAAGTAGACTCGGGCGTGAGCTTCAGCAAGGACTTCCTGCCAGTGGCTCTAACATATACAGGTAAGAGCAGTTCTGGACATGGTCTGGGATGAGCATTTCTGCACTCTGACTGTACTATGACTCTGGTGGCCTAGGTACAGCTGGTATCATCCAGCGACTATGGGCTGGATTCACAAAGAGAGCCAAAATGTCTGTAGGTGCGGAAAAAATGGCTTGTAGCACTGCAGAATCAAGTTGCACCATATTCACAAAGAAAATGTCCACAGTTGCAGAAATCCATAGAACAGGCAAATTACGGAAGTCCACAAGTGTTGAAATCTCCCTAACATTCTTTCCTTAGCTGAGGAAAAAGCTCAACAGGCACAACAACAGGTGACCCATAGTAACTGGAGCAGCAGACTTTGACAGTCTTGCCATAGATGCAGCAGTAAGTACTCACAGAGAGAGAGAGACCGGCAGCCAGTCCCTCAACTGAGACCACTCCAGCACCACTGGAACCAGGAGAGCTATGCACCACAGTGGCTGTCTGTAACTGTTGGTGGAACTGATGGTTGCCTCTCTCCCTAGAGTATTTATATTGTCTGCTTTAGTAGCACTCACTGTGGGCTGTTACCAGCTCTGCCTCTACTGCCTGTGGGGCTCCTTTGTGGGCTGTACTGGGTCTAGTGGCTGTAGTTCGTTTTATTTCAATGAAAATGTGTGCTATTTTTGTTGTAACAACTGACACTACTATAGGTTTGCTATTACTTGTGCCTGCACCTACACTATAATTGTATCTCGATTGTTGGTACACTGCACTTTGCTCAAGGAGAGTTATGCCTCACTCTTTGTGGTGCAGCATGTGTGCAACATTTTTCCGCAACAAAATGTTCACTAAGCGTAAGCAGCATGATCATTCAGCTTATTAGTGAGTGCAGCACAGTGGTGCACATGTGCTCACATGATTGCACTTCAGAGCGAGGAGAAAGCAGGTTTCAGTTACGGCACTGAAGCCACTCGCACACACTGACACTTCATTTCTTTTTTTTTTTACTTAGATGTGTGTACGAGTGAGGAATCAAATGTGTCAATGTGTGGGGGGGGTGCCGAGCCGTGATGGCTGGAGGGTTTGGCTCACTTTCACTTCTGTTGGGCAGCAGAGATCAGGTCCGTGAAGCCAACCACATTGATGGCTTTGAAAACAGAATGTGCAGTGATTTTTTTCATGTGATTGGGTCACGTGTGTGCTGGGAGTAGATCCGTGATGTTATGCTGGGATAACATCACGGGTCCAGTCCCAGGTTAACCAATCACAGTCCAGGATTCTTTCTTGCCATTGTATAATTTAAACTAGATAATATGTTCCACTTTTATATTCTAGGTATACTATACATTTCAAAATAAATAAACATC
Organism: Neoceratodus forsteri; assembly: GCA_016271365.2. Classification (NCBI taxonomy): domain Eukaryota; kingdom Metazoa; phylum Chordata; order Ceratodontiformes; family Ceratodontidae; genus Neoceratodus; species Neoceratodus forsteri. The sequence goes on from CM057450.1 coordinate 1,651,368,589, forward strand.
TGATAGCACTAAGAAAAAGATTAGTTTATGTTTAATATAACAAACACCGCTGATGTAGTATTTGTAAGGTTCACGGGAAAGAAAATATAGAAATAAAAATACAAAAATTTGAAATAAGAAATTAAAGGACTTCTTTAAAAAGAAAATGTTGAAGTAAAATATTAGGAGCAGAACAAAGCTGTGCTGATTGCAGCTGAGACGGATAGTATTTCTATGTGTGATACCTATAGTGCAATTATAGGCATACAGTAGTACAACAGCAAAATGAAGAGGTGGTACCAAAAGGCCATACCAGAGACCCAGAATTCCAAATGGTATTCCTTGTTACTGAGGTACAGCATCCTAGATATTCTGCAGTGAACATTAAGGATTTGTCCTGCACCCGCTATGAGGGTAAACGTTACTAAGGCTGATATTGGGATCACATATAGCAAAAGCTATAAAGTACCAAAAAAGAACAGGCAATTTAGCTGCAAAAGGTCCAGTTGATATGCAGAACTCGTAAAGAAACAAACAAAAAAAGTATTTCTATGTGAACCTTGAAGTTAACACCATACTTGCCTTAAAAGTGCTCTCAATTATTACAGCAAAAATCAGATATAAGAATAATGAGAAGCATAGTATTATTTTCCCTATTTCTATTTTTTTCTTTTTTGTAAAATGGTGCAACCAGTATAAAATGTATAGATACCGGTAAATAGGTATAGTAAGCCTATCATGCAGACAGGAAAATTCAGAATAGTAGCATTGACGAAATACCCATTCAAAACATGCGTAAACATATTGCATCTATTAGGGGCATAGACATTCAGACTATAAATACTTCAGCATAAGTGTGCTAACATAGTCCCTAAAGTCGGAATAATATATAAAATAATGCATGGGGAAGTGTGTATAACAAGGATTTTATGCACACCCGAGGTGTGCGATGCCTCATAAACCCAAAAAAGTGAAGCTTGATGGGGTTTATCAAGGCATCACACACTGAGTGTGTGCATAAAATCCGAGATGACACACACTTTCCCATGTTTTATTTTTTATAATAACTGGTTTCTTTGATTTTTTCTTTTAGAATTTTTGCAAAAGGTGCTTAACCATATTCCGTTATACACAGTTGATTATACACATGTGTATGATCAAACCCAATTATACACATACAGTATGTGTATAATCACCCATGTTTAAGGGAGTTTGACAGCTTCTGCCCACAGCTGGTAATCATCACTAACCAGTTATTATAGCCATATTAAAGTAAATGTTGAAGGTTCCCATAGCAAATGGGAGTATTAAACTGTAGGTGTTGTGAATAAGTCTCCTACCATTCAAACTGCCAAATAGTACTGTTTTCCATGAACAAATGGTGCTCTGCTTTATTTGCATAACCCACCTCTTTTGTTCTCAGTGCTGCAACATTATACCAGGGAAAAAAAGTTACTGTACCCACAATGCCTCACTATGTAAATTAGTATACAGGGTATTATATTTCTGTGCTCACTGAAGAAATAGGAGCCAACATCTCTCAGTATAGAAGTCTTGTAGCTAGATATGGTATATACAATGCATTGTTGTGAAACTAAACAAAAGCTTATATTGTTGACACTGCCACACTAATATGGGACAGCATCTCAGAGTAAGGAAACTGTAAAATAGGTTTGTATTTTACCCACAATGCCTTGCTACAGTTCTTTACATATTACTGCTCACCACCAGCAACATAAGGGACTGTATGTCTGAGTAAGGCACATTTAAGGCAACATTATAAATTGCCCAGAATTCCTTGTTGCTGTATGTAAAACAATGACAGCTCCCTGGTATGACATCATTTTGGGGGTGGCCACACACAGGAAACTGGAGGACAAAACCCTGATAAAACAGTAAAAAAATGACAATGACAGATTTTTTTACTAAATAAACTGCAGCTTCATCATTTGAAGCATGTCTGGCAATGGCATGCCTTGTGTAACAGGTATTTGGGAAACTTTCAACTTTTACTTTAAGCATCCCCATATTGACTTAGGGCTAGATTCACAAAGAGAGCAAAAGAATCCACACATGCAGGAAAAAAGGCTTTCAAAACAGTGGAAATGCAAGTGCAGCATATTCACAGTCAGAATTTCCACAGGTGTGGAAAATAGCAAAAACAGGCGAGTCATGAAATTTCACAAGTGCTGAAAATCCACAACAGTTTTCCACAGCTGCGGAAATCATATAAACGGCCCAGCAGACAGAGCAGCAGGTGATCCATATTAAATGGAGCAGGAGACTTTGACAGTCTTGCAAAAGTTGCAGCAGAACCACTCCCAGCGAGGCAAGCATCCAGTCCCACAACTGGGACCACAGAGCGCCACTTGTACCAGCAGATCTTTGCACCATGTGGCAATATGTATCTGTTGGTTGTCTCTCTAAAGTGTTTCTTTCTCCTGCGTCTGTAGCACACACTTATGACTGTTACCACCTCTGCCTCTACTGCCTGTGGGGCTCCTTTGTGGGCTACACAGGGTCATGTGATTGTTCTTCATTGCCTTTCAATGAAAGTGTGTGTGATTTTTGGTGTAGCAATTGACACAACTATACAGTCCACAGGTTTGCTGTTGCTTGGTGCCTGAACCCCCACTATGATTGTTTCCCAAGTATTTGTACACTGCCTTTTGCTCAGGGTGAGTTGCGCCTCACTCTCCTTGGCGCAGTATGTGCGCAACATTTTTTCCGCAACTGCAGAAAAACAGTGGTTGAGAATAGCCTTTAAGGGGATAGGCCATACTTTTCAATGCCATTTGTTTTTTGCACAGAAATTTTCAACAGCTGCGTTTTTTCCGCAGTCCACAGTGTATTTTTTTCCACAGCTGTGAGCTTTTTGTGCTTGTGACGCAGCGCAATTACCTCTTTTTCCGCAACTGCATGAATGTTGGGGACTTCATGCATTTTAACCCTTCAAAGTAGTTTTAGAATCCTGCCTTTAGTGTTCATTTAGAATGTATACATTCTCAATGGGAAACTAGGCAGGCCCTTTAATCTTGAACACAGTGAAGCAATAAATGCTGCTATGGTTTTCATTGTGATGCACAGGGTTCTTACCATGCCGGATTGTTATGTTTTTAGGCAGGAGAGTGGAATCGCCAAACCAACTTGTTCCCAAAAAGGTAGAACGGGTTTAAAAACAGTTGTAAAGTTCGGGCTCTGGCTGATACAGAAATGATCACAGACTGTGTTGTCTTCTTATGTAAGAAACAACGAATCCCAAGTGAGGAAACTCTGCAAAATTGAGAGAGAAGGGTGGATAAGATAGGCAAGTTCATAGTCAGTTAGCATAAAACCATGGTGATTCACGTCAGTTCCGGGTCATGTTCAATAGGTGAATGAGGAGTTAAAGGAGGTAGAGAGTGTTGCTTCTGACTGTCTCTACATCATGATTAGTTTGTTTTTTTGGGGATTTAAACCATAGTGAACAGGCTTGGGGAGAAGGCTGGCTCTGTCTGTATGGAGCTTTGCTCTTACGAATAATGCTAGCAGACCAGGTCTTTTTTTTTTTTTTTTTATTTAGTATTTCTGTCACAGCCACTGAATACATGTGGGGGAGAGGAGGGAGTAGCAGTTGTGGAATCCTCGAGGCTGGATATAGCCTGCTCATTGTTGGAATTTGGACTACTGTCACTCTAGGTCTGCTGGGAGCTCGTGGAGGAGTTTGGATGATCTGTAATGTCTAAAGCTAGAGTTGAATGGCACTGATTAGCAGTGTCAGACTGTCCAGCATTAGTGACAGTTGGCTGATGATCGTTGGACGTATAATCTAACGCATCAGTGGCCAAATCAAATGACAATGCTTTCCTCTTACTGACCACCACACATAAAGTTGCAGGGTACCTAAAGTAATAAGCAAGGCCCATTTTTTCAGCTTTAGTTTCACCTCATTGAACATCTTCCCTTTTCTATAACTTAACTTGAAAAATCCTGAAATGTTATGGCCCTCTTACCCCTCTACATTAAGGAGAATCTCTCCTTAGCAGATTTAAGGATATCTACCTTAATGAAACATCGGAGGAAATTGGCAACAATAGGGAGAGGTTTAGAGCCATATTTAGGGTAATGATCAAGTGCTCTACATGCTCTCTCAACCTCCAGAGGCCAGGACCACTGGTATTCTAGGATTCCAGGCAGATATTTTTATAGAAAAGCCACCATATGCCCTTCTTCGTGACCCTCTGAAATTTCTAGGATATGTAAATTGTTCCTCCTTCCCTTAATTTCGAAGTTGTCTAGTTTGTCCAGTAAATAGGTGATTTGCTTAGATTGGAAAATATCTTTTCCTCTAAATATGGTAGTTTCTTGTAGAGCTTCTATGATCTGTTCATTATTGATACTCTTCCCTTCTCTTCCTCTTTCTCGTCAGTAAGCTTTCCCACAGTTTTTTTTTAATCTGCAATATCCAGCGTAATCCCTGCTAACATATATTTGATAGTTTGAAAATCAGCAATGTTGTTCTGTTTGAAGTTGTGGCTGCACCATTCATACCTGATGTATTCCCCTCCAGTCGCTCGTTTGTAGCCTGTGGTGATACTGTGGATTTGCAACTTTCAAACCGCTCAGAATACTCGAGTTTTCACTAGATTGTTTGACAGGGAAAATGAACAAAAAGGTATAAAACCATCAAGATTTCATGATAATTTGTTTGCCAGCTATTAACTTTAACAAATGCTGTGGTTATTTGGCAGAAAAAATATGGGTAGAATGGAAAAGTAAATGACTGAAAATACATAGCCAGACGAGCAGATCCACTAGCCGACTATCTTCGTTGGTGCCACATGCATAATTTTTCTAAAATATGCACATGTGAACCCAGAAATCATCACAGTGCACAGGACAAGCAGCTGCAAGAATACCGACATAGATGTGGTCATTGCTGTGCAAGACATACTGAAAAGTGGCCAAGAATTACACTAGTGTTTTAATTGTGTTAACAGGGGAACCAGTGCTTAGAGTAGTACAGAAACATTTTAGGTCAAGTTTTTTTGTAAGTATTATTGTAAACACTAATGCCATGGAAAATTATATTGCCACTTGTTTGGACCCCAGTAACAACCTACTAAGGTATGTTACCATGGGGCCTAATTGCTAATTCCATTGTCAGTCCACCAGATTGTAAAATGAGTATAAAAAAAAAAAAAAAAAAAAAGGACCCCAAGGAAATCGAGATATTTCTATACTGAGCTATCCTGGGAAAATCAGTTGAAAAAAATGTATGCACTGTATCATCAATTTACAGTACCTACGTTTGTCCAGTAAAAGGTAATTTATCCCTCAACATTCAGGGTTCTGTGGACTTGGTGGGCATGACACAGTAACAGTATTGTGGTGATAAAAGGGTCTTGTCTACTCCTCCTTTGCATACAACTGGCTGTACTGAATTTGAGTATGGTCTGGAGTATGGACACACATCCAAGCTCATAAGCCAGAATACTACACCTACTCATGCTGTTATGAGATAGTGTGGTTTGTTGGTTAGAGTGGGAACTGGGAGATCATAGATCAAACCCCACTAAACCCACACTGGGTGACCTTGGGCAAGTTAGTTAACCTCCCAGCTGCAAAAATGGGTAAAGGACTCCACTGGAAATTAGATGTTTCTTCTCAACTAGGAGATACTGGGTAAATACATTGTTGAAAAAAATATAACGCTCAATGCCATGATCACTCGGAAATCTGTCTAGTTCTGCTTTGAAAGACCAAACAGTGCTAGATTAAATAGCCTTACCAGCTAGGCTAGTTCATATGTTTTCTGCCCTCTGTGTGAAGTAATTTGTTTTTATTTCTTTAGAAGTCATTGATCAGGAAAGTTACAGTGCACAGTGCTAAGGCTTTTCTCCAGGAGCAATGCGGGGGGGGGGGGCGCGTTACAGTGAGAGAGTACAATAGCAGTTGTACTGTATAAATAAGACAATAATATACACAGAACAGTGCACAGAGGAATACAATAATTAAAATAATTAAAGGACACAGAAGTACCAGTTTTAAAAGGCCAATGGTGTTGGCCCCTATCTTACCTAAGGATTCCACCCCTGCCTCCACCCTAACCAAATCCTCATTTCTACAACTTGAACCTATATTTCTGATCCCACTCCCCAGTGTGTTCAGGGAGCAGGCGGATCACTAGCCATCAAGGCATTTTATGTAAAATACTGATGGGTGTTCAGGGAGCAAGGGGGCCACTAGCCACCAGGATTATTTTATGTAAAATACTGATGGGGTGTTCGGGGAGCAAGGGGGGCCAAAGATCTAAAAATTAAACACCCAATTAAGGGTTTGAGATCAGCCCAGTATATAGAGTTTGAAGTGCCAAAGTGTAGGACAAAATGTGGGTGTGCAACAGTTCTATTTGGGTCCAACAACTTGGAATAATCTGCCTGTTGACCTAAGATCTTACGGTGTAAAAATAAGTTGGACTAAGATTGGACTAAGGTATCATAAGCAAAGTGAGGAACCCCATGAATGCTGCATGGCATTGGAAAATGGATAAATGTTCAACAGAAGGGTAATTGGTGTTTAGTGGGATGTGATTTAATAAGAGAAAATGTATTTGTTAAGTACTGTATATGTATATTTGTATTTTTTGTGTTTTTGTATGTCTTGTAAAATTTTCTCCTTATACTGTAACCAGGTTATGCACTTTAGAAGGTGTCCCTTGAAAATGAGTGTACTTGTGTACTCAATGGGATTGTTTTACCTTGTTCATTATAAACAGGGCCCCTGGTGTTCTGCGGCAGAATTTTCTGAATTCTGTGGCAGGGCTCCTTGCTTCTACGGTAGCATTTTCTGATTTCTACGGCATGATTTATTAATTTCTCTGGCAGAATGCAGTCCTGTCATTGGCTAAATATGATGTGATGTCATCGATGACATCATATGCTGAGTATAGAGGAGGGGCTTCAGGATAAACGAGGTGGGAAAGAAAGCCTGACACTATGGAAAAACAGTATATTTATATGAAAATTCACCAAAAACAATGAATTCTGCTGCATGATGCAAATTCTGTGGCAAATTCTGCAACCGCAGAACTGCAGAATTCCAAGGGCCTTGATTATAAATGAATACAATCATTACTACTACTACTACTACTGTGATCCAGCCTTTCACTCTCCACCCCCATATCTAGGAATGCTGATATTTGCTCCTCAAGCATGCCAGCTAAGGCCTTGAGTACCTTAATCAGCTTGCAGATGTTGCAGAACAACCCATCCATAACCTTAGCCATGAAAGCATACATGCTACCACCCCCACAGCACACCAGGGCCAGGATATTCATAGGTTTAGATTAGGGCCTGCTAAATGTTTGCTCCAGAACCAAATTAGTGCCGGGTGCAAACTTGTGGTATATTGGAATATGCTTGGGCACTTTGTGAGCACTAAAGACATGATCAAATACACCAGGCAGTCGGGCACTATCCTGACTGCAGTCACAAACCCCAGCCCCCTAGTGGCCACAGGAGGTATGTGGCCAGTAGGGTGCTGTAGGGATTGCGATCGCAACTGGGCTGCTAGGGCCCACTAGTGGCAAATTGCTGCTCTTGAGGAATCTGCCATATTGGTACCTTAAGATGCAAATGACCCATTATCGCTAGCAAGGTGATGTGGGGTCATTTGCATCTTATTATGGCCTCATGACAGGCCAGGAGCAAACAGAGTTTGTGCCCCCCCCCCAAGCAACTCTCAGGGCTGCCTGTACTGTGCACTGGTCTAGTGCTTTGCCACCTCCACCCTCCAAACACCCTGACAGCACTTTAGATAAAATAATCCTGGTGGCTAGTGGCCCCCCTTGCTCCCCGAACACCCCATCAGTATTTTACATAAAATAATCCTGGTGGCTAGTGGCCCCCTTGCTCCCCGAACACCCCATCAGTATTTTACATAAAATGTCCTGATGGCTAGTGGTCCCCCCACTCCCTGAACACACTGTTGGTATGCATGGAACTGTTCCCTGGTGTCCATTGGTCCCTCCTGCCCACTCAGTTCAAATTCACTCCTCCTGACACACCCGCCCTGTCCCTAGCTCTGTTTGCCTTGAACCCCTCTGGTGACTGCTTATGCAATGCTGCAGTTCCACCCAAATCCAGTTTTTCACTTGTGTTCAAAATAAGTATATTTCGCTTAATATGATATTAATAAACTTTATTTACACAGTGCAATTCACAAGTATCAAGTCACTTTACAAAGAATATCACAATTAAAATAAAAAGCCATAAATAGCTAAAATTCAGGTAATAACAGCTAAAATCTTCTGTGTCCAATTACAAAAAAGTAAGACTAAATAAATAGGATTTCAGTGTGGCTTTAAAGCTCTCCACCGTCAGGTACTCCCGAACCCGACGAGGTAGAGAGCCCCACAAGGTAGGGGCTACATAAGCAAAAGCTCGAGCACCAGATGTCATCATCTGAACCCTGGGAATCTCTAGCAGTCCCTTGTCGGTGGAGCGGAGCGGTCAGGAGGGGCAATAGGGGCACAGAAGCTCTTGCAGGTATTATGGTCCCTGTCCGTGTAGGGCTTTATAGGTCAGCAAGCCGACTTTGAAGGTGATCCTCCACTGAACTGTCAGCCAATGCAGCTCACACAGTGCAGGTGTAATGTGGCTAGATCGAGAGAGCCCAGTTAGTAACCTGGTTGCTGCATTCTGCATTAGTTGCAGCAGGAAGATATCAACCCCCAGCAACCCTAGGTACAGAGAGTTACAGTAATCCAGGTGGGAGGTCACAAAGGCATGGACCAATGTCGGTAGGTTGTCAGGCGGAACCAGGTGTTTGATCTGGGCAATATTCTTCAGATGGTAAAATGAGGTCTTGACAACGGACAACACCTGAGAGTTCAGGGTCAGTCCCTTGTGAAGAATAATGCCCAGACTCCACACCCATTCAGGGGTCCTCAGCTGGTAGTCTCTTAGCACAAGACCAGTTTCCTGTCCTGCCGAAGACCCCTCTACTCAACAACCCAGGCCCACAGACAACACCTCAGTCTTGTCTGAATTCAGCTTCAACCAGTTGCCACTCATCCAGTCTTGGATCTCAGATAGGCAGTTGTTAAATACCAAGACCACTGTATCCTGTTTTGGTACAAAGGACATGTACATCTGAGTGTCATCTGCATAGCAGTGAAAACTCAGCCCGTACCGCCTTACAGTGTCCCCCAGTGGCAACATGTACACCGCGAACAACATGGGAGACAGCACAGAGCCCTGCGGTACCCCACATGGCAGGGAGAATGTGATGGAGGAATAAATCCCTGACACTATTCTCTGAAACCTGCCAGTGAGGAAAGATTGAAACCATCTGAGGACTGTACCCGACAGTCCACAGATTAACCGCAGGCATGCTAGCAATATCCCATGTCCACGGTGTCAAAATGCCACGGAGAGATCAAGGAGGACCAAGATGGAATGGGTCCTCTGATCTCTTGCTATAAGGAGGTCATTGAGCACCTGAACAAGGGCAGTCTCAGTACTGTGCCTCTTCCTAAATCCTGATTGGAAGGGATCACAGATGTCATGGATGGCAAGATGGTCCTCCAGCTGCAGCACAACCACCTTCTCAATAACCTTCCCCACAAAAGAAAGGTTAGAGACTGGCCTGTAGTTAGCGAGACAGTCTGGGTCAAGAGCAGATTTCTTGAGGAGCGGAGTCATCGCTGCCTCTTTCAGGGAGTCAGGAAACTCCCCAGTCTCTAACGAACACTGAACAATCTCAGCTAGGACCGGGCCGATGACTTCCACACATCCCACATGGAGATGGGTAGGGCCTGGATCCAAACCACAGCAGGTCAGCTGCATATTCCAGATGACCATCATGACATCTGAGATTGTCACCTAATCAAAAGCCGACCAACTAGCCCGAGGCGTTGCGACCGTTCACCGATCACCGCCACTCCCATTAGAGCGGGCTGAACTGATCTCTGACCTGATGTCAGCAATCTTATCTGCAAAGAAGTGCGCTAACTCATCACATTTCTTCTGTGACAAAGCTCTCTGTAACTGCAGACAGGCTGGATTGCACAGTCTGTCCACAGTTCTGAAGAGCTGGGCCAGCTGATGCCATCCAGTCATAATCTCCCTGGACAGGAACTCTGCCTCCTTACGGGAGATCACCGATTGATAGTCTGCATAATGTGCGTGCCGGGGTGGGGGATCCACTAGATCACCAGGGCTGTTTATACAGAATGACTGGGGGGGGGGACTGCTAGACCACCAGTTTTTTTTTTCTACTCATAATAGGGATCGGCGATGATTGAGGTACCGCTAGATCACCAGGGTTTTATTTTCTATTCATAACAGGGATGGGGGATGATGGGGGACTGCTAGACCACGATGGTATTATTCTTCTATTCATAACAGGGATCGGGGAAGATGGGTAGACCACTAGACCACCAGGGTTTTATTTTACTGTTAATAACAGGGATTGGGGATCATCAGGGGACCACTAGACCAACAGGGTTTTGTTTTGTCTTTCTTAACTGGGATTGGGAGGGAGCGCAATAGCTTCCAGGGACTGCTGTCCATGGTGCTATAGACACGTGGCTACCCCACGGCTTGTGACAGACCTTCGAGCTGTGCCTTCTGTTTGGCACAGTGCCAGGGTGGCTGCAAGCTGCAGGACTTTGCCATTTGGACCCTACCCAATAGTGACTCAGGTGCAGGGTCCCTCGCACACTGGTGGTTGGCACAAGCTGCCTTCAGTGCAGCTTGCGCCAACCTTTGAGAATTGGGCCCCCTGAGTTTCCCAAGATCCCTAAGCATTCTTTCCACCCTCTCCTAATTTTCCACTCTATTACAGATTTTGGTATCCTCTACAAAAAGGCATACTTTCCCTTGCAGTTAATCTGCAGTGTCACTTATGAAGACATTGAAGAGGACCAGTCCCAGTACTGAGCCCTGTGGCACCCCACTGGTCACTCTTCCATCATTAGAGTGCTGTTAATCACCACCCTCTGCTGCCTATCCATTAACCAATTTCTAACCCAGTTTCCACTTTGAATCCCACCCCTACAGTAGCTGCTCAATTTCTTAGTTGGTCTCCTATATGGCACAGTGTCAAAGGCCTTGCTAAAGTCTAGATAGGCCACGTCCACTGCCCCCCATTTATTTCCCTGGTCACCTGGTCAAAGAAATCAATGAGATTCTCCTGGCATGACCCCCGCCGCCACCCTTGAATTTATGCTGCCTTTCATCTTGTAGTCATTTAGATTCAAAATACTTTCCTCTACCAATATTTCCACTAATTCCTCCACCACTGAGGTGGGGCTCCACCTGTTTTCCTATAATTGTTAGCCTCTTCCGTGCTACCACTCTTTTGTAGAGGGGCCACATCTGCTCTCCTCTACTCCTCTGGAACCACACCCACTTCCAGTGACTTGTTGAATAAGGCCTTCAGCAGGGCAACCATAACCTACCTGAGTTCTTTTAGTACCCTTGGGTGTATTCTGTCCAGTCCCGTAGCCGTGTTCACTTTCAGAGCTGCAAGTCCCTTAAGGACTCTTTCCTCTGAAAGTGGGCATGAGTCTGCCTCCCCACCTTTTTCCTGCTGCTCCCTGGTGGTCCATACCCTCCTCCCTCTACTGTGAAGACTTAGTAGAAGTACCTGTTCAGGATGTCTGCATTTGCTGGTCCCCTTTTGCACAGTCTCCCTCTGCCATCCTCTTTATTCTCACTATCCTTCCCCTTGCTTTCCTCTTCTCACTTACAGTGTGTACCTCAAGAGAGTCTTATCCCCATTTGCTACTCCTTTGGCCATCCTTTCCTCTGTCTGTGCCTTTACGTACCTCACTGCCTTACCTGCTTCCCTCTATTTTACCTGGTACACCTCCCTGTCTTCCTCCATCTGTGTTTCCTTATACCTCCTCAATGCCACCCTTTTTCCTTCACCACTGTGGCCACTTCCCTAGAGTGCTGTAACAATCTCTTTTCATTTTGCTTTTGCTCACTTCCTTCACGCAGAGGCTGGTTGGCTTATTTTGCCCCACTGCTTCTCCGTGCTACCACTTTTTTGTAGAGGGGCCACATCTGCTCTCCTCTACTCCTCTGGAACCACACCCACTTCCAGTGACTTGTTGAATAAGGCCTTCAGCAAGGCAGCCATAACCTCCCTGAGTTCTTTTAGTACCCTTGGGTGTATCCTGTCCAGTCCCATAGCCGTGTTCACTTTCAAAGCTGCAAATCCCTTAAGGACTCTTTCCTGTGAAAGTGGACATGAGTCTGCCTCCCCACCTTGTTCCTGCTGCTTTCTGGTGGTCTATCCCCTCCTTCCTCTACTGTGAAGACTTAGTAGAAGTACTTGTTCAGGATGTCTGCATTTGCTGGTCCCATTTTGCATAGTCTCCCTCTGCCATCCTCTTTATTCTCACTATCCTTCCCCTTGCTTTCCTCTTCTCATTTACAGTATGTACCTCAAGAGAGTCTTATCCCCATTTGCTACTCCTTTGGCCATCCTTTCCTCTGCTTTCCTCTATTTTACCTGGTACACCTCCCTGTCTTCCTCCATCTGTGTTTCCTTATACCTCCTCAGTGCCACCCTTTTTCCTTCACCACTGTGGCCACTTCCCTAGAGTGCTGTAACAATCTCTTTTCATTTTGCTTTTGCTCACTTCCTTCATGCAGAGGCTGGTTGCCTTAATTATGCCCTCCCTTATTTTGCCCCACTGCTTCTCTATGCCTCCCTGGCAAGCCCCCCAGCTAGGCAGTTTCTGAGGTAGTCTCCAATTTCTTTAAAATCCTCTCTCCTGAAGTCCAGAACTGTCATCCTCATGTGATTTTTAGTGACTACATGCTGCTTCTCTGAACATTCCAGCATGCCAGTGCGCCTATATGCAAGGCACTCTCAGCTGCTTTGCATAGGTGCACCAACATGGTTTAGGGCCAAACACTAACAGTTTAGCAACTCGCTATCCCTGCCTTCTTCCAATATGGCATTTTGCGATCCTTCCCTTCTTTGAGGGGTGGCAGAGTGGTGTTAGTGAGTTGCTGACTTGTTTAGTGATGACTAATGCCTTTCCAGTATCCAGGTTCAGATGCACTGCCATGTTTCTGGTCTCTAATATTCCCACTTTCCCTAGATTGAGAAAACAGTCATTAGCCTCCTGGCCCACTCCCTCCAAGCACTCTTTTGTATTTGTTTAATAGTTATTTAAGTGGGGTTTCACTATATGAAGTAGCTTTTAAGTGTAGCAATCCATATCTTTTCTAGTGATCCATCATCCTCTTGCCCTACTAGCTGTAACTGCAAAACAAAGGAGTTAAGGAGACTGACTGTACAGGCCCCGTATTACAAACCTGCAGGCAGAAAGATATCCTTTCCAAGTATGGTACAGGGTTTGGCAGGTGCCGTACAGTATATATACCTAGACCACACTGCTTTGTGAGGAAAATATTTGCTACAATTGTATGGAAAATATTTGCATACATGATATATTTCTAGGGATTCTTTTTAACCAATACGATAAGCTTTTCAAACTAGAACTCAACTAACTCAACATGTTAAGCCTACTTGGGGTAATAACATACTAAATCTGTTTCCCAGTGGTGGCACTTTCACTAATATGTGCTACTCTTCATCTGTCAAATCAAGAAAAAAGGGGATGTTTAAAATTAGCAGCAATATGGGATAAATATGGGAAAAATAAGGAATAGGAGTACTTATTTTCAAAAGTGCAGACGATCATGGGTACTACTATATATAGTGTGTGTGTGTGTGTGTGTGTGTATGTATGTGTGTGTGTGTATATATATATATATATATATATATATATATATTTTACAGTTTTTGTAGTTTTCCCATTTTCTTCCTGCTCGCTGCATCTGGGGCACTGGACGTACATGTGTGGAGACACACGCATGCTAGGCATTGCAGAGTGCCCCACCCTACCCTCCCCTCCCAGGCTGGCTCCCCGACGACCTGAGGTCATTCCCAAACCCAGGTCGCCGGCGTAACGCGAGGTAAGGCTAAATGCCTCAACCCTCTGCACCACTGAGCTGGCCACCACTTTATATTTTGAGTGCCACCACTGGGATCTGTTTATTAGTGCAGAATCAGTTGAAATTAGAGACTATGAAGTTAGACAGCCACTAGGCAACAGTGATCATTCCTGTATAAGTAATGGACATAGATCTAAAGGATGTACGGAAATGTATTTATAAAAAAACACCAAACAAGATAGGTATGAATTTTGACATCAAAAGCCTGGAATGTGCTCTTCAAAGATAAACCCAGTGAGGAGTGTTGGGAATATTTAAAACACTTCATAGTGGATGTTTGTAACAAACACATAAAGTGAGTCAAAAAGTATAATGTAAAGGAACCAAACCAAAATGGCTAAAAAGAAAACTCTAAAGTTACTAAAAAAGGAAAAAGAACAAACGTTATACAGACTACAAACAAAATAATACAAAAATGGCGTGGAGACTATTTAAAAAAAAAAAGGCACAAAAAGTGTGCAAGAATGCAATAAACAAAGCTAAAAGAGGACTAGAAACTAAACTAGCATCCATAGGTACAAAACTAAATAGCAAACAGTTCTATAGTTACACAAATTCCTTTCAAAAATCTGACTCAAAACTAACAGCCATTACAGTAAGTAACACTGTTGTCTCGGAGCCAATTGAGATGGCCAAAGTATTTAATGATTACTATCGCTCTGTCTACTCAACAGTCAACACATAGTATACCCCATTATCAAACCGTGCCAAAAATTAACAAGTACAAAAAAACAGAACTTAAAGAAATTAAGAAGAAAACAGATGAGCTCAAACCATTTTGTGCCCCAGGTCTTGACAACGCAACACCACAAATACTTAAGTTAATGAAGGAAAGTATTAGCATCCCTCTGCTAATATTATCTGAAATGTCTCTGAACAAAGGAGTAGTCCTGAAAGACTGGAGAACAATAAAAATCACACCAATTCGTAAAAACAGGAGCAGGCAGGACTTCTGCAACTACCGTCCCATGACATCCATTCCAGGCAAAATATTAGAGTCAATAATCAAGGATAGAATTCTGCTCCAAATAAAATGAAATGAAGGCCTAGGCATGGGACAACATGAGTTCACCTCTGGTCATTCCTGTATTACCAATCTCATTTGCTTCTGTGAGAAAATGAGTCATGTATTAGCTCACAGAGGTGCAGTAGAAATGGTCTTCTTGGATTTCTGCAAGGCCTTTGATACTGTGTCACATTGGGCAGTGGTTAAAAAACTGACTAGATCCAGTATTGACAAAAGCATAGTGAGATGGCTTGCTAACTGGTTCACTAATCAAACCCAGAAGATTACTGTGAATGGCTGTAAATCCGGGGAAGGGAGAGTGACGAGTGGAGAGCCCAAGGGATCGGTACTGGGACTTATTAACTTATTCATATCAGACATAAATAACAACATACAGAACTACATCATTAAATATGCAGACGACACAAAACTTTGTGAGCCAAGCAGTACATTAGAGCAAATTCAAGGACTCCAAACAGACTTGAACGTTACAGCTAACTGGGTTTATAAATGGGGTATGTCATTCAACATGAACAAATGTTGCATTCTTTATTTAGGAAGAACAACATCCGACATCACTGTGTATTAAGTAACATTATCTTAAGATCTACCAACAATGAGGAAGATTTGGGAATACTGATAAACAACAAACAAGATTTCAAAGAGCCGCGTGTCAATGCTGTGTCTAGGGCTAACCAGGTACTAGGTGCCATAAAAAGTCGTAAAGCAGAAGTCATCTTGCCATTGTACAGATCATATGTAAGACCACATCTAGACTATTGTAGTCAACTATGATGCCCATATAGGTCGTCAGATGTGGACGGAGTGGAAAGGGTGCATCGTAGTCAAACTACTAACATTTTAATGGAAACAAAAAATAACTCCTCTGAACAAAGAATAGATAAATTAAAACTTTTTACATTAGAAGAATGCACAAAAAGAGGTGATATACTACTCTTTTATGACATAATAAAATGACGCCTACCTCATGAACAACTTAAATATTTCATTCAGAGACAACACAAAAACAAGAGGGCAGGCCCGTCGGTGCAGTGGTTGGATTTCCGCTTGCGACGCAAGCGACCCAGGTTCAGGAGCAGACTCTGGTTGCTGGAGAGCCAGCCGGGGGAGAAGGTTGGAGCATCCCAAGACTGCTCACCTTCTCCGGGGGGAAGGGGGGACCAAATCCCGCTGCTTGCCTGACCCCAGTGGAGGCTAGGAATACGACAAGTCACCAGTTGCAGGAGGGTGGGTCTGGCGTGTGCGGAGCGTCAGCGTGTAGCATCTTGATGTCTAGGGTTCACACCACACTCAGAAGTCGGAAGAAAATAGCCTGCCATCGGCAGGAAATGGAGTTCTGGAGACGTGCTCAATGTGCCTTCGCCCACCTGACAGCCCCAGACTGGACTGAAATGTGTTCGGGTGCTTTGGGCCCCACCTCGCCCCCGCCAAGGGGGTAAGCTGAGGCTCCATGGGGATCCGGAGGCTGTTCGGGTAGGGCGAGAGGCAGAGGGATGTCTGCCTAGGATCTCCTGATGGGTCGGGGATGGCAGGCTAGGGAAGGAGGAGAAACAGTAATTTAAACAACAAAAAAAAACAAAACAAGAGGGCATGCCCTGTAGGTTATGGCCAGAAGATTTAGAACAAATAAAAGAAAATATTTTTATATAGAAAGAGTGGTAAATCTCTGGAACAGCTTGCCTGAAGACATAATTATTAGTGAAACAAAAGAGATATTCAAGAAGAGACTGGACAAATACATAACAAATAGTAGTAAATTAAAATACTACTCTTGACTTATAGGAGCTGTTCTCTGGGCTAATTGCCTCACAGCTCCTTATGCATTAGTGACATTAGTGACAAAAAGAATGTATTTAAACATGGCAAAGCTGAAAAAAAGTATGTAACTAACATGCTGCTGCCCTGACCCAGTGGTTATGTTTATTTATTTAAAAGTTTGATAACCGGGAAAGGCACATTGAGCCAAGGCTCATTTCCAGGTATGACCCAGGAGAGGAAGAATGGGGGAGTAGGCAGGCAGGAAGTTACAAACATGAGAAGTGCAGTGACATGTTACAAGTGTGAAAGCTCAGTTGCTAACAATTTAACAATATAAAACAGAGACTATATCTGGCCCAGTGGCATGGAGGACTGAGGCATCCGTGCCTTACCTCCTGCCATGCCGGCAACCCGTGTTCGAGGGGCAAGCGGGCCGCTGAGGGCCAGCTGGGAGGGAGAGAATTGAGCATCCGGAGGACTGCTTTCTTCTTCCAGGGAGGGCTAAACAACTGCCCCGGGTGGAGGCCTGAGAGTAGTGCAGGTCTGATGGGCACAAGAGAAGGGCGGGTGCTGTGGGACTTCCGTGGGTGCACGCGCACCTCCATGCATGCAAGTCTGGCATGTGCACCCCAGCAACAGGGATGGGCTGGGAGAAAAATGGAGGAAGAACACCCCGGTCTGCTGGTGACAACTTACCCTCCGCAGGCTCCTTACCTGGTGACTGAGCACTGCTGTAGCCCTGTGGCAGAGGGCGAGGGCCAAAGGTAAGTCCTGGGGATGCTGGGTGATGGGCTGGGGGGCGGTCTGAAGGGGTCAGTTAGGGGAGATGAGGAGCATAAAACTGTATATAGAAAAATGAAACAGAGACTATACACAGGTATACTAAATTATGCAAGAAAAGGCAGCATAAGAACTAGAAGCTGTTAGTAGATGCCCCCAAAAAAAATAAGAGAGGGCAGGGGCAGGAGTGTGAGGAAAATGAGAGAAATAGGAACTTATGTTGAGTTGGGAGAAATGGAGACAGAGGAGGGAAAGGGAGCAGAGGAGTCAGGGGGTGACAGAAACATGTAGGGGGAGGAGTGAGCCTTAATAGGCATTTTAGGGGTAGTAGGGAGGGGGCTAGGTGAAGAGGAGAGTGAAGCAGGTTCCAAAGGGAGGGGAGCCAGTATAAGCAAGCAGCTTGACCAGAGCGAGAGCGGGGATGGGGAATAGAGACAGTGTGGGTGACCCTAGAGTGTAGGGAGTAAGAGGAGGGAGTGGAACGAGAGAAGATATGTAAGAGGGGAGAGAATGTGACTGCTACAGAGGGGTGTGCAAAGTACAGGAGCAGTAGTGACCCCTGTGGGCCATACATGTGGACACACTGCCAGGGAGTCTTATATAATGTAAAAAAAAAAAAAAAAAAATCAGACTGCAGAATGCTGGTTCTTTTTTGTGCAAATGGGTGCAGGAATGGGATTTCCTTACCAATTTCAGTTCCTACTCATAACCATTGCCCGAGGAAGTTTCCACACATTGCCCAGACGTGTCAATTAAAACACATATGAGTAGACTCCCTGGAGTAAAGGATTACAAGTTTTACATGTCTGTCTTTTTTTTTTTATTCTTAAAAATAAACACCAGTAGACAGATTAACCACATCTGTAAATTCAAACACCCATGCCCAGACCTTCCAGTGTCATCTCTGGCTTGCAGTCAAACTGCCACAAGCTGAGGACAAGCAGTAAAGCAACATTGTACTTCACAGCCTGTAAAAGAGAACTTGTGGTCTTAATCAGTTCTACTGTAACAATTTTATCCTGTTGTGGACATAAGTGCAGCAAGGCACCAAACCCACAGCTTGTCAGGAATGGTGCAGCCAGAGTGAAATCCTGTTTTGAAACAACTAATATACAATTCTTAAGGTGTGCATTTTTTATTTATGTTAATTTATGTATTTATTTAAAAAGGAGTGACCGGGAAGGGCACATTGAGCCAAGGCTCATTTCCAGGCATGACCTGGGGGATAGGGAACAAAGCGTGCAACAAGTTAAAATTATAGTGAACAACAGAATGAAGTTAAAAACAGGATGATGAAACAACCAGTGAGCAGTAACGTGGAACTTCACGTAGACCTGTAGTCAAGCATACACACAATCAAAGTAAAGGTCACGGTGCCCGTTGGAGGAGGAGACAGTGCTTGGGGTAAGTGTCAGTCCACTGGCACAGCCTAACTCGGGAGGGGGGAGGCAAGCTTAGGGAGGGGAGAACAGTAGGAGGGGGTAGGAGGGTCATGAGTGAGGCTGACTGTGGCGGGATGGAGCAGGGAGGCACCTTAGCTGATATCTAAGCTCAGGGATGGAGGGAGAGAGGCGGATGGAGGAGGGGAGCAGCTTCCAGAGGGAGGGGAGATGGTAGGAAAAGGCAGCCTTACCAGCAACGGAGTGCGGAGGGGGAATTTGTAGAGAAGGAAAATGAGAATCTTGGGGTTTAATGTCTGTAAAATGTTGTTTATTTAAAAAATGATGATAGGCACTACCAAACCACTGCTACCATCTAGGAGCATTAGCCCTGGTTTTACAACCATTTGGGGATAGAAAATAAACAAAATTGATACCCAAAAATGGCCAAATGTCTGACTCCCACTCTTGTCCTTATTCTTTAGCTTATTTCTAAAAATTGAAGATTCAAGAGCTAGCCGGCCAGTGCAGCGGTTGCTCTACCTCTCATGACATCAGTGACCCAGGTTCAGGAATGAGCCAGGGCTTTCTAAGAACGATCTCCTCCATGGATGGAGGGAGCCAGCTGGCAAGTGCAGTGGTAGCGCTACCACTCGCAACACCAATGACCCAGGTTCAGGAATGAGCCAGGGCTTTCTGAGGATGATCTCCTCCCCAGGGGAGCCAGCCGGCCAGTGCAGTCGTAGCACTACCACTCGCGACACCAATGACCCAGGTTCAGGAATGAGCCAGGGCTTTCTGAGGATGATCTCCTTCCCAGGGGGAGCCAGCTGCCCAGTGCAGTGGTAGCGCTACTGCTCGCAACACCAGTGACCCAGGTTCAGGAATGAGCCAGGGCATTCTGAGGATGATCTCCTCCATGAGGGGAGCCAGCCAGCCAGTGCAGCTATAGCGCTACCCCTCGTGACACCAATGACCCAGGTTCAGGAATGAGCCTGGGCTTTCTGAGGATGATCTCCTCCCCAGTGGAGCCAGCCGGCCAGTGCAGTGGTAGCACTACCACTCATGACACCAATGACCCAGGTTCAGGAATGAGCCAGGGCTTTCTGAGGATGATCTCCTCCCTGGGGGAGAGCCACCTGGCTAGTGCAGTGGTATTGCTACCACTCGTGACACCAGTGACCTGGGTTCAGGAATGAGCCAGGGCTTTCTTAGGACCATCTCCTTAGGAGAGAGCCAGCTGTACAGTGCAGCGGTAGCATTACCACTCGTGACAGCAGTGACCTAGGTTCAGGAATGAGCCAGGGCTTTCTTAGGATGATCTCCTCCCCGGGGTAGAGCCAGCTGTCCAGTGCAGCAGTAGCTGTACCACTTGCGACACCAATGACCTAGGTTCAGGAATGAGTCAGGGCTTTCTGAGGACAATCTCCTCCTGTGGGGACAGCCAGCCGGCCAGTGCAGCAGTAGCTATACCACTTGCGACGCCAATGACCTGGGTTCAGGAATGAGCCAGGGCTTTCTGAGGACGATCTCCTCCTGTGGGGAGAACCAGCCGGCCAGTGCAGCAGTAACGCTACCACTCGTGACACCAATGACCCAGGTTCGGGAATGAGTCGGGGATTTCTAAGGATGATCTCCTCCCCAGGGGGAGCCAGCCGGTCAGTGCAGTGGTAGCGCTACTGCTTGCGACATCAGTGACCCAGGTTCAGGAATGAGCCAGGGCTTTCTGAGGACGATCTCTTCCCAGGGGGGATCCACATCCCACTGCTTTACCATCAACTGGGTGACCACGGGTGGAGATGCAGGGGAGAGGTGTGTATATGAGGGCAGTGGAGCACATCCATCCATCTAATGCATTGGGTGTGCCAGCATCTGATGTGGTAAACACACTCCTGTAAGGAGGAGCCTTAAGTGGGAAAAGAGGGGGCATTCGTTGGGAGAATGAAGCCTCCATCTTCCTGAACTCCTCATCCAACTGGGACATTTACTGCCAACTCCTGGGGCCACTCCCAGCCTTCCTCTCCACTGTGGGTAACCAGATGAAGTGTGATTAGTATGCCTAAGGAGATGTGGGTGACCCCAGCCCTAGGGGTAAACTGGGGGAAGCACAGCGGTATGTCACGACTGGGTTGAGGAGTCCCAGGAGTCAGGTCAGCAGGGCCTCAAGGTACAGGAAGAAGGCATTGATAGCTGGTGGAAGGAGGTCTTGACCAGCGGCTTGAGGAGATAAAAAAAACAGCAAAAAAAGATGATTCATTTAGCTTTTTTTCAGAATCCTTGACCTTTGTTTTTCATTTGCAAATCCTTTGTCAGACACGCTTTTGTGAAAGCCCCATTCATTCTCACTGAACATTGTGTATATTTTTCAAACCACTCAGATATACATTTTAAGTAGCTGCCTATATGTTTATTTAATTTTAAAAAAAAAAATCTGATATTTTGCTGTTCCGGTCTGAGATTTCAACACACATGGAATTACTAAGAACCCAAAACAGAAACAGGCTTGATTTTGTATTCTAAGCAGTCAGATACTGTAGATTCCCCCAGTAAAGGGATACAGAACCAAAGGAAAACAAAGGCTGTCTGAAAGAGTCGGGCTGTGGCTCTGATCCTCACCTGTATGTCTACTGAGCAGCCTCCTTAGGGCATAATTTTCTGCATACACCTAAAACAAAGACAAAGGGAAGGGTGTATAGTAGAACTCTTTCAAAAACTCTCCAGGATTAACGCAGCTGGTATGCTTCAGCTATGTATTTTTAGTGGGCTCAGGAGCAAGTAAACTAATGCAGAAGAATGAACATGGTTCTTGATTAAATTCACTCGTACAGTATCTTTAAATGCAGTAGCTAATACCATTATATCAAGTGTTGTCTACTTCATGAGGAAGTTGGACACCTGCTTTTTTTTTTATACGTGATCAGTGTGCTAACTCATTTTAAACAAAATAACATTAATGTTATAAGTGTATGTATAAATCAGTATGGATAAACAAATGGAAACTCTATTGACAGGATACAGGCGTGCTGAACTGGTTTCCAAAGTTAGACCTTCTCAAAGGAATTATGTTTTGAAAGGTATCTTTGGAATTATTAAGTCCTGGAACTTAATTCTTTTTTTAGAATGAAAGCTTGGAGTCAGGGCGATATGGATAAGTGCTATTGATATACTTTCAATGTACTGATGTACTGAAAATGTACTTTCACTGTATTCAAAGCAGATGACGCAGATGCAGTTCCTAGTTTTTGATAGTACAGCAGCATTTAGCAGTAGTGAAAGATCGCTGTATAACAGAGCAGCCCTTCTGGGCTTAGAGCACATCACAAGTAATACAACTACAGTAGAAACAGACAAGATAAATAGTAGCAGTTAATATGTAACAGATCAGAAAACGATAAGCGAATAAATGCTGTAAATAGTATGCACTTATTATAGACGGGTCAGTCTAAAAAGGCCTGCATCCAGTGGTCTCAGTAGTCTGGTTTTAAACATGGCCACCAAGAGGGCACTCCAAACATAGATGTGCGCGGGAGGGGGCTACCCTGGCCCCAGCCCCCCTGTTAAAAATCATCCTCCAACTAAATTATAATATACTTATATATGCCCCCAGACCCCCCAGTTTTGTGGGGATTCTGGCCCCCCTTGTTCACTGACTCTGTGCACTTTTCTGACTCCAAACCTCATGCAGAAGATCATGCCACATAACAGGAACAAGCACTGAGAAAGCCCTATCCCTCTGATTTAAGGAAGGGGGTGAGGGATCTTGAGCAGACCCTGCTGTGAAACTTTCATTGTTCCAGGACTGAGGAGCTTGAGAAGCTTCTTCAGGCCTGTGTATTTTAAACACTGGACCTTGAAGTCAACTCTCCATCCACTAGGTATCCTGCCCAGAATGTGCAGTGATTAGGTAATATGCTCTCCCAGCAGAGGTCAGTAACCTAGCTGCCAAGCATAGGCAACATGGAGGTCACCTTCACAGCATTAGGAAACAAGTCCACACAGCATGAATTTTTTTTGCTCTTTGAGTTTTATTTAGCTTTTCAGCAAAATATTAAATAGCAGCATAACACGAGTTTGTATGGCAGCATTATTTATTCATGTATTTACTTACTGATTTTGGTAACCGGGTAAGCTCGCTGAGACTTGTATCCATTTATAAGGCATGACCCATGACGGCCCGGTGGTGCTGAGGGTTGAGGCGCTGGATGTCACACCTCGCGCCGCACCAGCGACCCAGGTTTGGGAATGGACTCTGGTCGTTCGGGGGTCGGCCGGGGGAGGTAAGGATTGAGTATTCGGAGGACTGTTCTCCTTCCTCAGCGGGGTAGGGTTTGTGCTGTACATATCAGCACAGCAAGAGGGGTTTGGTCTGCACCTAGTACTTATTGCCTCCGTAGAGGGACACAGCTGCTGTGCCCATTGCAAGTGCGGGCATGGGGAGAAAAGAAATGGAGAAATTACTGAACCGACAGGACCCATGATGGCCTCAATGGGTCGGAGGACACTTCCTCCGGGGTTATAGCCCCTGCCAGGTCCGCGGAGGTGGTAAAATAATGTTGTGATAAAAAAAATTAAAATAAAAGGCATGACCCAGGATAAATTACATAGAATTAAACAATAGAATTCACATAGTACAACATCAGATGCAGGAGGACAGGATAGGCAGCATGACCAATGGTAGTTACAGATTGTACAGCAGTTTTCACTCTGAGGAAGAAAAACAATTCTTACATTCAGTAAAGCAGGACAAAGTGCAGATGTGCAGTTTCACAACATCTCGCTGGGTTCTGGGATAGAGGCAGAATGTTCCTGCAATGGCAATGGTAGCTCAGTGGAAGCAGGTACAGTTATGCTTTGGGGGCCGTTTGAGTTGTACCTTGAAGGGCTGGTATGTATGACTTTCCTGGGTAAGGAGAAGAAGCTCATTCCAGAGCAGTGGTGCTCAGTGCGAGGACTGCTGGCTATAAGAAGTTTGTGTCCTAGGAACTTCTAGCACGGGTTGCGAAGAGGAACGGAGGTGCCTTCTCATGGGCTTCCAGGATAGTATGTCTCTGAGACTGGGAAGGCAGTTTTTTAATGTTTTGTAGGCCAGGCAAAGGGTTAGATAGTGGAGGTGCTTTTGAAATGGGGACCAGTTAAGAAAGGCAGGCACATCATAGTGATGTTCCCTGCTCCAGTCACAAATCTACTAGTTTTGCGGTAAAAGGGTTTTCAGTTTAGTTTGCTGTGCACCCTTCAGGGAGGATAGGGCTGGGGCCCCATACTGTATCATAGGGAGAAGAATGCTGCTGGCTATACACTGACAGGCTTTATTAGTTAGGGCTTGAGCCTGTAGAGTAGCTCCAGCTTTTGAGTAGTGAGCGTGGACACATATTCAGTATGGACCTAGTAGAGGCCGCAGGAGCAAATTGGTAAAATGGGCAGACTGGATGGGCCTTACGGTCCTTTTCTACTGTTATCTTCTGTGTTTCTGTGTTTATGCAGGTGCCAAGATATTTTATATTGTCCACTGCTGCCAGGATATTTTATATTGCCCACAGCCTCCAGTTATGTGTCTGAGGAGGTGATGATCTGTAGGAGTTCAGCCTGGTCAGGACTCCGTTTTATGGATTCATACAACATGGCCTTGTGTTTTTTTTTGTTTTTTTTTTTATCATTGAGGACAAGTTGGTTAGAGGCGAACCAAGATTCAAGTTCCTGGAAGTCATTGTTTAAACTGATTTTTACAGCATTTAGTTCATGGGCCTCATTGATGTAGGATTGTCATCTGCGTACTGGAGAACCTTTGCACCACCACAGTTAAGGGAGCTACTTGACAAACAGTGAGAATAGTATAGGCCCCAGGATGGAGCTTTGGAGGACCCCATCTGAAATCTCTTGCTATGAGGACAGGCATGTCCCTCACTTAACAGATTGCTTACACCTATGAGGCAGCTTCTAAACCATTGACAAGAAAGGTGCTCTTGGCCTGGTATTGTTAGCTTAGATAGCAGCTGCTTGTGGTTTACTAAATCGAAGGCCTTTGTCAGGTCCACAAATATAGCCCCAGTTAATTTACTAGTACCTTGGCCTAAAACATATAGGACATCACTGGGGAAATGTACCAGGGCCGAATCAGTGCCGTGGTGCTTACAGAAACCATACTGAATGTCCATCGGCAGTGAGTGTGTTTCAGTGTACAGTATACCAATAGTTGGTCATACACCAACATCTCCTGGACATTTGCTAAGGTGCTGAATGTGGATATTCAGCCATAATTTGCAGTCCGTTCCCTGACTCCTCCTTTATGCACAAAGACCACGTGCGCTACTTTTCATTTAATGGGAACTGAGCCTTTCAGCAGGGGCAGGTTATAGAGAGCAGCCAGGAGGAGTGCAAAAACTGTGGTGGCCACTTTTAAGAGCCAGATCTTGAGATTATCATGGCCTGCTGATTTGTTAGTTTTAATTTTTAGAAAGAGGTCCAAGACCTCTTTTTTGAAGACTAGTTGAAAGTGGAAATTAGGGCGATGTGGTGGGTTAGGAAAGTTGTGCAGGGGAGTACAGGAGGGCACTTTTAAACAACCAGGTCTGTGAAGAAAGTGTTGAATGCTTCAGCAGTTTGTGTAAGGTCACATCAGTTTTGCATTGTAGTGGATTTCTCAGTTGGTGCACTAGTCTATCCCTTGAGGAAGGAATTTACCTGTGTCCTGAACCTTTTGGGATTATTCAGGCTGTTAGCTTGAAGACCCTTTAGGTAGGTAATCGTAGCCTTCTTCAAGGTGGATTTTCATGAATTTGTAAGACACCTGTATGCTAGCCAGTCTTGCTGGAAGTCTGTTCTTAGACATGTGCCAGGCACGGTCCCTGTGCTTCAAAGGGTTGCGGAGGGAAGGAGTTAATTATTTGGAGCAGACACTTTTGACCTTCTTTGAACAAAGTGGGCATGTTTATTTACAGCATTAGTAAAGTTATTTATTAGGAAGTCGAGGGCAAGGTTAACATCCTCGAACTAGCTGATACTCTTCCAGTCCACCAGTGCTAGGTCTTCTAGAAAGGTTTTGATACTGAAACCCGAGTAATCCCTTACAGTAATGATTCAGGGGGGAGGGAGGGCCTTAGAAAGATTATTATGCCAAATATAATATACTGGGGAGTGGTCGCTCAGCGAATCTGAGGAGGTTCCTGCTGCTTGTATTCAATCTGCTCTACTGACCAGGACCCAGTCTATTAGCATGTGGCTCCCTGTTTTGGTATTTAACCTTTTGGGTTCACTAATAATTTGGTGAAAGTTAGCGTCACTTAGAGAATTTTTATAAGAGCAGGGGTCCTTGTCTGTCCAATTCAGGTTAAAGTCCCCTTGCAGGATTACATCACCAAGTTCTTGCTGCCCGATGCAGACCAGGAGGTCCTCCAGGGCAGGCTCTAATCACCCATGAAAACGGGTCTTTGGCCCATGGTCTTACCAGATTAAATAAACAAATCAAATCAGGTCTTGGCAAATGGGGGGGAACTGTAGTTACAGTCTACATACAAGGGCTTGACACATTGCCTAGCATTAATTTGATAAAAATATTGCTTCACAGGAAGTGGAGCCAGGAGTACGAAGGAGTAACCCTGTGGCTTATATAGAGGTGTTGACATGTATGGCAACTACACCTCCTTTCCTTCTTTCTTTTTGCAAGGCCAGTCTTTTCTGAACACGGCATAACCAGGGATGTCAATTTCATACAGTTGTATATGTGGCTTAAGCCAGGTTTCAGAGACAGCAAGTATGTCCGGGGAGTACAGGTTCACCCGGCTTCTAATTTGTGAATCATAGGCCTTAATCTGTTTATATTCACATGGACTAACTTGAGCTCCTTACAGTTGGCCCAGCCTGGTCCTGAAGGGAGTTAATCCTGACATTAGGGAGGCAGAGGCCTAGGTTGGTTTCAGTGTCCCCAGCTGTTAACAAAAGGATTAACAGGGAGAGCTTAGTCATCAGTCAGAGAACAGGCACAACATGTTTAGCTGTTGATAATACCAGATATCCAAACATCAACATACGAACATAAGAAGAAGCCAGCAGAAGAAGGCCATTTGATCTATCAAGTCTGCTCTTATTGCAGGGTCCACAGCTTGAGCTAATGTCCCTGCCGTCCCTCTCCACTCCTCCCATCCTCCCTACCCATGATCCTTACCTTCCCCCTATACCTATTCCAGCCTCTCTTAAAGCTGTCAACTGTCTTCACCAAGATGATCTCTTCCAGCAGCGCATTCCAAATGTCCACCACCCTCTCTGTGAAAAAGTGCTTCCTGACCTCCCTCCTAAACCTCCCACCCTCAAGCTTAAGACTGTGCCCCCTCATGTTATGGTTGCCACTCCGCTTAAAGAGAATCTCCTTATCAACCTTATTTATCCCTTTCAAGTACTTGAAGGTCCCAATCATATCCCCTCTCTCTCCTGTCTTCCAGGGAGTTTATGTTCAGTGCCCTCAATCTCTCCTCATATGCCTTACCCTGCTGACCAGCTATCATCTTTGTAGCCCTCCTATGGACCTTCTCCAGCAGGTTACTGGCCTTTTCGAGGTGTGGCCACCAGTACTGAACTCCATACTCTAGATGCGGCCTTACCAGTGACCTGCACAAGGGCAGTATAACCTCCTCTCTCCTACTACTAATCCCCCTAGATATGCATCCCAGCATCTTGTTTGCCTTTGCTGCTGCTTTCTTCTACTGCATGGAGTGCTTCAGGTCACTAGTGATCATCACTCCCAGGTCCTTCTCCTCTGATGCAGGTACTCTACCTCCACTAGGTAATACTCTGTCCTGGGATTCTTGGCTCCAATATGCATAACTTTGCATTTCCTGGCATTGAAGCCAAGCTGCCAGATCCTGGACCACCTCTCCAGCTTTTCCAGATCTTTCTGTAGGTCCCGAATCCTTTTGGCTGTATCCACTCTCCCACAGAACTTGGTGTCATCTGTGAATAGGCACATTTTGCCCTTAATGCTATCAACAGTGTAACAGAAACCCTTTTTTCCCCGCTGTACAGACTCATCACATGGGGAGTAGGTTAGTTTGGCCTGAGTATAGATTGGAGCCACTAAGTGTCCTGCTTGCAGCCCCAGATAGGGAACAGGGAGGTTAGTTATCAGTCAGGCTTATGGAGAATAAGGCGAGGAATAGGTCTGTTGAGGCCATGGTTAGAAGTTGCAGTGGTGGATAGCAGGGCGAGGTGAGACTTGCCTGGGGGTATAAAGAAAGAAAAGGGGGTGTAATTATTTATTTCTTTTGCAAGGAGGATCCACATTACATCTAGTCTGGGAAGGGAGGAGGAGGTAAGGCAACATTTTTTTTGCAGGGGTGGTCTACCTTACCAAGGGTGGTTCAGCTACTTGGCAGAGCCAGTTACTTGAGACAAGGAGAGGAAGGGACCTAAATTGTTGTCCGGTAGAATTCATAATATAAAGGCCACCCCAGTAGAGTATTAATAGTAGAGTGGGAGGACCCTCAGGCACAGCTGGGCCAGTAGCAGGTGCTTCAGAACTGAATCAGGCCTTGCCAGCAGGGGGGTCTGGAGGGGTATGTGGGCTGTGGTTTGCACATGTTAGTTTGAAGACATTGTATAACAGTCTAAATTGAAACAGTAAACAGAAGATACTATCTGTCAAAGTTTGACCTTGCAGTTATTGGCTAAGGATCAATCTATCACAGTTTTACCGTATTCATAGTTGTAAGTAAGCCACCATTGTGCCCCTGTTGAAAAAAGGTCCAAAATCTAAACCTGAAAACTTTAGACCAGTGAGTCTAACATCAATGACGGGTAAAATACTGGAGGGCATATTAAAAGAGCACATCATAATACATCTAGAGGCAAATTAACTCAATGATCCAACACAGCATGGATTTACCAAAACTAGGTCATGTCGAACCAACATGCTTGCATTTTATGACAAAGCAAGTAAGGCGCTGGATGATGGTAATTTGGTGGACCTGGTCTTTTTAGATTTTTCGAAGGCCTTTGATAAATTGTCACACGTAGAGTTATTAGATACACTAAGGGAAATTAATTTAGATATAAGCGTAGTAAACTGGATTGAGACATGGCTGAAGGAGAGAAGGCAGAGGGTGACGATAAATGGGGTTCTTTCGGATTGGGCAGAGGTGACTAGTGGGGTGCCCCAGGGCTCTGTGTTGGGGCCCTGTCTTTTTAACATCTACATAACCTCGCTAAAATTTGAACATCCAAACTTATGGATAACAAAATTTGCAGATGACTACAGGATAGGGGCTATCACAAATAATACAAATGGTAACACAGTACTACAAGAAGCCCTTGATCATATTCATAGTTGAACAGTGAATAAGAAATTAGAACTGAATATGGAGAAATGCACCGTCATGCATATAGGGAAAAAGAATAAGAAATTCAGTTATAAAATGGGGATTCATATTCTGTTTGTGCCATCTGAAGAAGGAGATTTAGGAATCACTGTTAATGCTCATTTTCAATTTAGAGCTTATTGTGATAAGATAGTCAAAAGGGCAAACCAAACTCCAAATTGTATTCTGAGGCATATAGGGAGCAGAATAAGCGAAGTTATGATGCCACTGTATGGCTCCCTGGTGAGACCACAGTTGGAGTACTGTGCACAGGTTTGGGCACCTTATAAAAAGGGTGATATCCGCAGAATCGAAGGAATACAAAGAAGAGCTACAAGAGCGTTAAAAGGATTAAAAAGGGTCACTTATACAGAGAGAAACTAAATAAACTTGATCTGTACACCCTGCAGTATAGAAGAATTAGAGGTGACATGTGCATGCTATACAGAGCCCTTACTGACAATTCACTGTGGGAGGAGCTGGGTTTGACACTCAAAGATTATAAGTATAATCCTAGAGGACGCCCTTTACAACTAGCAGTGGGAAAATGGAGGCTACTGATTAGGAAAAATTGGTTCAGTCAAAGAGTAGTGGCATGGAACAGACTGCCGTTAGAAGTTGTCGGCAGTAAATCAATGGATATGTTTAAAAGGAGGTTTGACAGATTTTACCAAAATAAGAATGTACCCATATAGAGTTAAACTGGCAAGCATAAAGGACGCAAGTCTAAACAAGCTTGTATGTGCCTGTGAAACCTATGAAGAAGCGCAGATCAGATAATGAATCTTATCTTGCAGACTAACATTTAGCTGTAAATGTCATGGCACCTTCTATCACAGTTTAAACATTTAGCAGGTAGGGTTTTGCAGTTAATTGAATTGAACATGAACAGTATAAGATTGTACATTGTGATATAACCAGAGTAAAGTCTCAGGGGTAGCCAAGGAGAACAAGAATTCCTTTTTTACTTTGCAGGATACACTGAAAAGCAATGTTTGGATCTGTAGTATGGCTGGTTGCTGGCTGCCTCCTGGGCTGGCTCTGGGCAGATTCCAGTCAGTGTCCCTTGCGCTTGTCTTTTACGCGAGGGCTACAGCATGGAAGGACCGCTTGGGGTACTGGGTAAAAATAGGTGGAGTATGACGAGGCTCTGTTCCTGGATTAGCAGTCAGCATGCAGGGAGGAGCAGCTACTGAGACTGTTCTTGTCTCGATGGTAGTCCAGGGTGGTCCCGTGACAGTCAGCTGGTGGTAGGGATATAGAAGCTGCAGGACTGCTTCTCAACCCCAGGGCTGAGTAGCAGTGTTGCTAAACAGTGGAGCCGAGAAGTTAAAGATCAAATGCACACATATTTCATAAAAAGCTTGAATTGATGTCCCTGTGCCATGATTAGTGTTTCCTGACAATATCATGCTGTTTGGTTTTGTGGTTTTCTTTCAATCAGCATCTGTTAATGTGCTCTGCAGTAACTGAAAACAGTGAAGAAATAATGAAGATGTTTCTGTCCCTGTCAGTGAGCAATGACATCATACTTGTCCAACCCGCTGCTTCACCAATTAAATCCTGATTGACTGAATAAGCTGTTGCAGTTCCTGTTTAGAGCAGTCTGTAGAACTAATTGTTTGCACTCAGAGTTTACTAACCCATCTGGCATGTGTTTAGAGAGAGATGCTTAAAATCTATATTTCTGTTCTCATAAAAAGTTGATCATTTGGAATTCAGTGCCAAATTGAAGTGGTATGAATGAATGCCTGTGAGAAATTACCTTGTCTATATCACAGATGTCATTTCTCTATCATCAACACTCTGCCTTCAGTTCTGGCTACATAACACAGGGTTGTTTAATGGATATAAAATAAATCTGCATTCTGGTAATTCATAGAAGCTGTCTGTCTTTGAGGAAGCCTCAATAAATAGGTTCATGTGAGAACAATTTTGTTTTTATGTCACATTGACAAAAACGTGTCTGCCACACTCTGCTGTTTCAGAAACATGTACTGTATGAACTCATAAAATTCAGTTCTTTGTGGGGTTCTGTGTGAAAGTATATCATGTATGTGTATAACTAGAAATACTATATGGCATCCTGATGCCCGTCTCCTGCTTCTCAATTGAGGCTGCTGTACTTCATTTCCCTCTGTCCACCACCCCCCACAGTCAGGGCCAATACACTCTGTTACCCCCTTTTCCTGTCTCCACAGACAGGGCTGCTGTGATGTGCTAAGCCCAAGAGTACCTGGGCCTCTGCCTTCACAGTTTGGGCTGCTGCAGGCCACCAAAGGTAAAGCTTTTGCTGCACCCTGCTACCCACTTCCATTGCCCTAAATGGGCAGGGCTGCTGCATGTGCACCCCATCACACAGTCAGGGCTGCTGTACCCTGATGCCCCACTGTGTCCTGCACCACAGTCAAGGCTTCTGCACCATGCTGTCCTCTCTCCCCCCTGACATCATTGTGCCCTGCTGCACCATAGAGCCTCTCGCCCCACAGTCAGAGTTGCTGCACCATGCTGCTCCCTGCCCCTAGAGTCAGATCCATTGGTACACTGCCCAAAACTACCCAAAAGAAAATACAAAAAATACTTTCATCTTGTGTTATAGGGTGGGAGACAGAGGGTTGCATGGTGCAGCAGCCTAAACTGTTTGTGAAGGAGGCAGCAGGGTGCAGCAGTCCTGACTGTATGGAGAAGACAGCGGGTAGTGGATTGCAGCAGCCTCATATGAGGGCAGGAGATGGGACTTTTGGGGCAAGGGGGAAACTGAGAGCTGCTGCCTTAACTGTTGGTCAGGAGACAGGGGCATCAGGATGTCATATAGTATTTCTAGTTATACACATACATGATGTATTTTCACACAGAATTCCTCAAAGAACTGAATTTTATGAGTTTATACAGTACATGTTCCTGACATAGCAGAGTATGGCAGATGCACGTTTGTCAGTCTGACATGTAAATAACATTGTTACCACATGAACATATTTATTGAGGCTACATCAAAGACACACTACTTCTATGAATTAATGGAATGTAGATTTATTTTATATCCATTAAACAATACTGTGTTATATAGCCAGAATAGAATGCATAGTTTTCATGACAGAGAACTGACATCTGTGATACAGGCAAGGTAATTTCTCAGACCTTCATTCATACCAATTCAGCCCAGCACTGAACCTCAAATGATCAACTGTTTGAGAACAAAAATATTTTAAGCTAAATTCTCTAAACACAAACCAGATGGGTTAATAACAAACTTTGATTGGAAACAATTAGCTCTACAGACTGCTCTAACTAGGAACTGCAATAGCTTATTCATTCAATTAGTATCTTAACTGCTGAAGCAGCAGGCTGGACAAGTATGTAAGTATTAATCCCCGACAGAGGAGGGGTTAATAGATTAATGCCTGGTTTAAAATGAGGTCATAGACAATAGGTCTTCCAAGCACCAACCAGGCATTAATCCCATAGTAGAGCCCAACTCTGGAGGGGATTAAAGCTCTTGTAACATGGGCAATGTGGAAGGGGGTAGTGTTGCAGTACTTCCTGTAATATGGTTCAGAAAAAGATAGATGCAGTGTTGAACAAAATATGGTTTGCAATAGAAATATAGAGAAGTTCTGATTCTGTGACAACCACATTTATTCATATGGTGGTGTTTTTGCTCATTAATATTAAAAGGTTTCTGATTGAAAGCCAAGACAATTATTAGTCCACTCGGCCATTTTGTTTCAATAACTATGCGTGCAAAATATTTTATTTTACTTGTTATGTGCCATTATTGATGTCGTTTGCTAATGGTGGGATGTGCTTCTATCTAATTTGCATATTTCATGGATGTCGACGATCCCCAGATCGCTTTCCTACATGTGCTCTCGTCGTCCTCACAGTTATATAGTCTCCTGATGTTGTTTATAGACCTGACCACTAATGCCTAATGCTGCACATCTCGGTGCTTTCAGGTACAATTGCAAATTTATGTGTGTGCTTCCATTTTGTGTAGCTGCTTCGATATTACAACATCTATGTGGGGGGGGGGCTCTTTGTTTGTGTGTTGTACAAGTGCATTGTCCTACTTACTGCACTGCCGGGGAATATTACATGCGCTGCTGCTCTTTAGTGGCTGTGTGAGAGATAGCAGGAGCAGGGATTAATGTACTGGGAGCGGGCATTACTGTGGCATTAATACCCACTGGAAAGTGCTCACGTGATGTATTCGAGCCTGTCCCTCTGCTCATTTTCCCCTGGCATTAATAACCATGTTACAAGATGTCATTGCTCACTGACAGGGACAGAAAAATCTTCACTGTTTCTTCACTGTTTTCAGCTACTGTAGAGCAGCACATTAACAGATGCTGATTTAAAGAAAACCACAAAGCCAAACAGCATTACATTTTCAGGAAACACTAATCATGACACAGGGATGTGAATTCAAGGGAATTCAAGCTTTTTATGAAATATGTGTATCTGATCTTTAAGGAGTCCATGACCCTACGTTCAGTTGTGGCAGGCTTTGAGAGCTGTCCCTGGATTTGTGTTTGGCATGCAGGGAGGCACAGCTACTGGGACCATTCTTCTCCTGATGGTAGCCCGAGGTGGTCCCACAGCAGTCGGCTAGGGGAGGGAGTGTCTGGGCTGCAGCTAGAAGAAGGCCCTGATCAGGTGCAAAAAAATTGGTACAGCTGTGTATAGTCTGCATTGCAGTGAAAACCCATTCTGTACTATCCTATGATCTCCCCCAGTGATCTTAAGATGGTACACAGTGAACGAGGTGGGTTAAACAGCAGAACCCTGGGGCACCTCATGGTCCAGGACAGTCTGGCCTTATTGGTAATATTGGTAATGGCCACTCTGTTCTCCCCACCAGACCCCTGTCTTCCGGGAGCCCTAGGCAGTGCACACTCCTGTAGCTCCACCCCGGGTAACACCCATTTCTGCTGTCCCGCTGCACCTTCAGCCGTTGTCACCCAGGTGGCGGCAAAGTGGCGGGACAAGTAGCCATTGGGCGCTCAGGCCTCCTCCCCTCCGGCTGGCTCTCCAACAGCCTGAGATCGCTCCCGATCCCAGGTCGCCGGAGTTGCAAGCATTAGCACTACCGCTGCCCAGGCGGGCCAGCCAGTGCAGTATATTTTGTCCACGGGGAAATTCGGGAGTCATAGTCCATATTGACCTCCCATTTCATAATTACTTGACAAATATTCATGCACAAAACAGTCCAAACAGAAAAAGAGATTTATTTATTTTTATTTTTGTTGCCTGGGAACGGAGAGCTAGGCAGTTCTGCCGATTTTCAGCCTCGTCCCAGGGGAACATGGATATAGATGAAACTGACACACTGAATCAGGTTAAGTGTTTGATATTTTTAATGACTACATCACAGACATTGGGCAGGTTAAGCCCTAGAACTTGGAGGCCAGCATTTTGAAAAGTTGAGATTTGTTTGCACCATGCAAAATCCCTTCTCTAAGCACTAATTTGGGCAAAGAACTAAGTTTGTAATTTTTTACATTAAAGCAGGTCAAAGCAAACTAAATGCCCCCAGCATGGTTAGAAATAGCCCCTAGAGAGCAGCACAAGCCAAGGCCCTAACAACTATTGCTCAGACACAAATCATAATTCCCTTCTTGCCACTGTAGGGTATCATGCTCAGTAGAAACAACAGGCTGAAAAGGAGCAGAGTAGCAGTTAGGGAGTCCTAAATGTGTTAGCATTTGTTCTTAGAAGTTTCTCACTCCCTGGATACTATAAAGTGATTCAAGTCAGCTTAGAAAAATAGAATGCTAATCGTGCCTTAATTATCTCAAAATTCAAAAACTGCATGGAGCTGTTGTTGATGCACCGCAACCTGTAAGATGCACAATTCAAACTGATTCAGAAAATGCAGCATCACAGGGAAGAGGGGACGGGCTTTGAAGTCACATGTGCATCAGCAACCTGTCAGGAGGACACAATACCCAGGTGTAAGGAAGTGGAGTGCCTCAGAGATTATCCCCCACAATATGCTATTTTTAAAAGCTGACATGCAAATTACCTCTGGCAGCACACAAGGCCCTAAAAGGAAATTAGCATCTCAGTAAAGGGGCATTTACAGTGGAGCCACCCACGATGCAACACATGACTTGTAAGTGACATGTCACAAAATAGTGCAGTAAAAAAAGGGCTTAATTGCCATTGAATGACAGTTCCCTGCAGTATACTGCAGCATTTTGTGATATACTGCAGCACTACTGCGGTGCATCCTGGCTGGCACTGCTTTAGATCTGAGTAGCACTCCTCTGCTCCTTGCACTGTGTGTGAGGTGAGCACTCTGATGTAACATATAGTCACACAGAGACCATGCGTGAAACATAGAATTTGTCAGCAGAGAAGAACCACATGGCCCACCAAGTTTGCCCGCATTTCCCTGCCTACTCTATTTCAACAGACCCTAACTAGTCTCCAGCAACCCTCCCTCCTCCCTGCCTGTTTTCTAATAAATCCCTGTGTCAATGCCATGCATGCTTGAAGCCCCCCCCACCACTGTTTTTTCCCTCCACCACCTATGCTGGCAGTCTGTTACTGGTGTCTGTCACCCTTTTAGTGAAGAAATATTTCCTCACATCTCTCTTAAACTGCCCCCTTCCAGCTTCATTGTATGCCCGTGGTCCTGGTGCCCTTACTCATTTGAAAGAGACTCGCCTCCTGCACCCTGTTCACCCCTGTGAGGTACTTGTAGGTCTCTATTATGTCACCTCTCTCTCGCTCCTCATTTCCAGGGTGTACATGTTGAGATTCCTCAGTCTTTCCTAGTAGGGGTTCTCATGCAGCACCTGCATCACTTTAGTTGCCCTCTTCTAGACTGCATACACTCTATGTCCTTTCTGCGGTGCGGTCTCCAAAACTACACACAGTACTCCAATTGGCAGGATCTCACCAGCAAG
This sequence comes from Neoceratodus forsteri, assembly GCA_016271365.2. NCBI lineage: Eukaryota > Metazoa > Chordata > Ceratodontiformes > Ceratodontidae > Neoceratodus > Neoceratodus forsteri. Next base: position 1,651,404,793 of record CM057450.1, read on the forward strand.
CAATACATGAGAAACACCACCTCCCTCCTGATGAAGATACCCCTTGTTATGCACCCCAGTATCCCACTAGCTCTACCCAATGCTTTGTCATACTGCCCTGCCACTTTAAGGTCACCAAATATGATAACTCTAAGCTCCCTTTCCTGTTTACTGACTGTCAGTACCTCCCCCAATACTGTTCTCAACTCTTGGATTCCTATTACCTTGGTCCGTGATTTTGCACTTTTTGGCACTGAACCCCTACTGCCATGCTCTTGCCACTCCTCGAGTTTCCCAAAATCCCAGCACATTCTCTTTACCCCTCCTCAGTGTCCACCGTATTGCAGAGTTTGCTATTATCTGCAAAAAAGCATGCTTTTCCTTCCAGTTCAGCAGCAATATCACTTACGAAGACATTGAAGAGGATTGGTCCCAGTACTGAGCCCTGTGACACCTCTCTGGTCACTCTGCCATCATTAGAGCGAGTGCTGTTTACCACCACCCTTTGTCTCCTATCTGTTAACCAGTTTTTAACGAACTTCACCACTTTGGATCCCACTCCTGGGATGCTCAATGCTGCTCAGTTTATTTATCAGCCTTCTGTGCAGCAGAGTGTCAAAGGCTTTGCTGAAGTCTAGAAAGGCCATATCCACCACCCTCCTGTGATCTATTTCCCCTGAGTAGCAGTCCTTTGCTCCTTGCATTGTGTGTGGGCTGTGCATTATGGTGTAGTCACCCAGTCAAAGAAATCTATCAGATTCGTTTGGCATGACCCCCCCCCCGATGAATCCTTGCTGCCTGTGGCCTTACAGTCCACTGGATTCCAGATACTCTATTATTAGCCACATTTACACAGCCGAAGGAAGGCTGTTGCATTCTGCTTTAGTCATCCCTCTCTCTTCAGTGCGGATGCAAGAGGCGCATTTGCATGACCCCTACCCATTCTGATGGAAGCCATGCTGAGAAGGACCATAAGTTCAAGTGGGGACGGGTGTTAAATGACGTCAGCCCTGATGTATCAGGTGATGTGCAGATGGCCATTATGTTTGTGGGTTCCTATAAAAAACAAATTGCTTCCTGTGATATACTACTCTGTGCTACTTCTGTATCTATTGTGTCAAAATGACCGTGTATTCTGCTATATAACTTAGTTGGTTGTACACTCTGCCTTATGTATTATATGGCTTATGCCTAACACAAACACTCTGCTTTATGTATTATATGGTTTATGCCTAGCACAAACACTCTGCCTTATGTATTATATGGCTTATGCCTAGCACAAACACTCTACGTTATGTATTATTTGGCTTATGCCTAGCACAGACACTCTGCCTTATGTATTATATGGCTTATGCCTAGCACATTGTATACTTAAATGTTCCTGTAATCTAATTGTTGTTAGAATTTTTTCTTTTCAGTGTTGTACTGCACATTGTATTCTTATCAAACCAATTGTCACTTCCCCTGTTTTATTGTTCTTATGTTGTTATTGTTCCTGTGTTCGATGTGCTTATGCAACTGGATAAGATAATAAGATGATGCTTGTGTAACTTGATTTGCTTTGTGGCTTTCCACCTCTCTATCCATGGGATATACCACCCTGTAGGGGTACTATGCAAGGAACCCTAGAGGAGGGTCCCCCCCAACAGGTGCCGGGAATGATTGTGTCGGCTAAAGGTAGGTTAGGAAGAACCCTATGGTAAGAGAGACGAGCCGCTGGAGGAGGAGGGGAGGATGGTGGGCAACGAAAGAATCCTGGCGAGGCCTAGGATGTTGTGACCTTTCAGGTCGATGGGGAGGACGTTATTGTTCGCCCCATCAACCTGGGCTTAAAAGCCCTCCCCATTCGATGTGCTTATGCAATTAGATAAGATATCAAGATGATGCTTGTGTAACTTGATTTGCTTGGCTTTCCACCTCTCTCCATCCGGGATATACCACCCTGTAGGGGCACGACGCAAGGAACCTCTAGAGGAAGGCCCCCCCCCCAACAGGTGCCGCAAATTATTGCGTCAGCTAAAGGTAGGTTAGGAAGAAGCCCAAAAAAGATACCTAAAGGTGTCGAGCATCAAAGAGGTGAGGATAATGAATGAATGAATGAATGAATTCTGAGAAGATAAGGGCTGACTTCCTAATGAGAGAGGGGAAAGCCAGAGCCACCATCCGACTCCATCCAACAGCGGAACCTATCTAACTAACCTAAGAAAGCACTAACTCTAATATTATGACCATTGGCACGGAGGAGAGGAAAAACCCCCTTTGAGGAGGAAACCTCTGGGGATCCAAGGCCTAGGTCGCCTTCCCTCCAGGCTGACAACGTTTGATTTGAGGACTTATGTCATTAATCAAAAGGTTCATTAACAAGAGGGGAATAGGGGAAAAAACTCCAAAGAAGCACAAATTAATAAGGAACATGAGGTAGCAGGGACCCAAGGAGGGTATGTTCGAGTAGTCGATGAGAGATAGAGCAGATAAGCCAGGATAGGAGGGAGTAAATCCATGTATGAGTCAGAGGAGCAAGGGGTATTCAGATGTGCTTATGAGGAGATTCCAGATGTGCTGATAAGGAGACAGATGATAATGCAGATTAGCTTGAGTGAACGATACGCTTGATTGAGCGATGTGATTGAGCAGACACTGAGGTGGAAGAGGCATGCTTGATTATGCGATGTAAATGATTAGACTCTGAACGATATTAGACTCTGAACAATTGGACCCTGAGGTTGTAGTCAATGAGGTAACATGGAATTCAATGATAGGAATGTTCGCGTAAGAGATGTAAATAGATAAACCTTGAGGTAATGCTGAGTTGAGCGATGCGAGTGAAATAGGCGATGAGAATGATTATACGATTGATGACTGGATTTATGAACTCGATATAATGGAGTTTTGAACTCGATACATATGGCAGGATGGCCACGGTTGATAGGTGGCATAGGAATTATGGTAGGTATGCCCAAAAAGAATATCAGTAGCAGGCCATGAGTGAAGTGAATCCTGGATGGCCGGTACGGATCTGGAAGAGGTGACAGGAAGGAACTTGAAAGTGAACTTGAACTAAGGAAGGAAAAGGAAGTAGGCTCTGTAAAAGAAAGGAGGCTCCTTGAAAGGAGGCAGATTCTGAGGCCAAAAAGGGAGATCTGGAACCAGAGGCAATTCAGATTGAGAGATGGAGGAACAAAACTGGACGAGGTATAATGGGGAGTGAGCAAAATTGGATGAAGTATGATGAGGAGAGAAGCTAAGAGCAGAGGGAAACCATGATGGCAGGTACTAGAAAAGGCTCTAGGACAAGGAAGGTAAATTTAGGAAATGGAGGAGGTACAGTGAGGGATTGAAGCCATGGAGGCTGGTACAGGAAATCGAGGTATGAAAGGACAAAGGACAGAGGGAGGTCAATGGGGTAGCATAGGACCCAGCTGATACATGATGAGAATGGCAGGAAGGTGAGCTGGATGAGATGGCACACGGGCCAGGTTCGATGGAAGGCCAGAAGGAGTCAGCCAGGGATGGTCCAATGATGTGAATAGCAGCACAAGCTCATAGAAAAACCGTGGCAGGATGAGATATAGAAGCCATGACTGGAGTGAATCCTTGAAGGTTGAAGAATCCTTGACTGCTGATGATGGATGGAATCAGGAACCTGACACATGCGGCATGAGGGCTATGGAATGATGAGGCGGGCATATGAGAAATGATAGTTATGCCCAGAAGAAATATCAAATGCAGGCCATGATGGGAATTAGACCCTGATGGTGGCAGTAGGGCAAGTCGGATGAGGAACTGCAGGAGATCAGCGGTGAGTGCGAGTGGGAATCAATGGAGAATGAAGATTCTGGGGCAGGAATGGGCTAGAGATGTTCAGTGTTAGTCCAGAAGTAGCAAACATAGGGTGGCTGGGTAGGAAGGTCAATTTTAGTAGCTTAGGACCCAAGGAGAGTAATTGAGCGATATGAGCGGCAATGAGAAGAGAATGCCAGGGAGAGAAGGGGCGGGGAACGACACATCTGGAAGCATCAGTGAGCATGCCACCAGCCGATACACGATGAGAACTGTAGTAGGGTGAGCTGGAAGAGGTGGCATGCAGGCCAGAGTCGATGGAAGGCAGATAGAGTCAGCCAGAGATGGCCCAATTATGTGAATGGCAAAGCAATCAAATAGAGAAACTGCAGGTCCACCAAGGTACAGTGGATGGTCAGCTGAGGCAGATCGAGGGAGCGAACTGCAGTAGGCAGTGGGAGGGGGAAACTCCAAAAAGAAGTGCACTGGGGGAGGCCAGGCGAGGAGGCAAACTAGAGGACCCAGACGGAGGAGAAGAGGCACCAAGGTGCACAGTAGAAGCAGGAGAGCACAGAGAAAAATATACAGGTTTATTATTTAATTATTTATGTATGTAGTTATTTATTTTTGTAATGATGGCTGAAAGGAGGCCTGGCTCCATTCTCTGTCAGGCAGCATCATCTCCTGTGGGCTAGATGGAGCTCCAGGCGAGTGCAAGTGCAGGGAAACAACAAAGCCGCACAAAAAGCCAAGCTTCGAAAAAGGGGGTCACAATCATCCCCGTCACACATCACTTAGAGAACAGAGTAGGCTTCAATTAGGAAACGGATGAGGTACAAGTCCCCCAACTGACAACGCACACTATGAGGGTCAGTGGCACACCACATATGCAGCTTACCTCCAGCGCAAAGGAAAACAAATATGCAATGTGATCAACAGTTTCGGTAGAGCCAGGGGGACTGATGACCGTGCTGTACACAGCACGCTTCGGTGAAAGTAGTCGGTTGCCAAGCAGGTAGAGCTGAGTGCGACATGGAAGGAGCATGACATCCTATCGGCATGACTCCCAGGCAGCCCACAGGAAAAAGAGGCGGCATGGCAGATGAAAGGAGCAGAAGGAAATGCCCATGAGGGGCAGCCAGAAATCGAGAGCACAGTCGGGGAGCTGGGATCCTGCAGGCTGCGGCGCAGGTGCCAGCGGGGGGCAAGCAGAGGGAGAGAAGCGCACGAAAGCACCAACTGAGAAGGGGTGGACAGGAGGGCACTGCAGGAAGAAAGGCAGGGGAAAAAGGACAAAAGAAGACGAGGAGGAACGAATGGGTAGCTGGAGGCAACTGCAGAGACATGAGGAAATCCAGGCGACAGAGAGAGAGAGAGAGAGATGAAGTAGAGCAGTGCCTCTGGCTGCAATGAAAAAGAATCCTGGCGAGACCCAGGATGTTGTGACCTTTTAAGGTCGATGAGGGAGTGATGTTGTTCTCCGCCCATCGAACCTCGGGCTTAAAGCCCTCCCTTTGTACTCTCCCAGGTTGTGCCTGAAAATAGGCAACTGCTATAGTCTAGCGTACTCACCTGGTAAATAAAAACTAAATAGATAAATAATATTTAATTTCAATGAGAAGACCTCCTCTACAAATGCTTTGCTAAATGTAAAAGAGGCTATATATATACACACACACATATATATATATATATATATATATATACACACACACACACACACACACACACACACACACACACACACACACACACACACACGAGAGTGGTACAGTTCTTAGGGTTTTGCAAGGTGTTAGTACACTAATTAGATACTGCATTCATTAATTTGGTGAGGACATCTGTGTGACATTGATGAGAGGGGTGCTGCCAGTCCACATGGCAACTGACACCCTCATCCCCAACTCCACTGCAGCTCTAGGAGAGGAACAGGGATAAGCTTACAAAGACCGAGTTAAGTGTCTAAACTGCAATATTTGCACTGTAGCAACGCAAGTGCTCTGGTTGCTGCAATGCAAATGTGGCAGTGTAAATGACTTACTGTTTCTCGTGTGTAAGTGAAAGGTCCTCAACAGATGTATCCAGGAAAGCCCAACTGAGTTGTGAAATACTTGTTAAAGTGGTGTCCTGTTGAAACACAGTTCCACATCTGGGTGTACTAGTACTGACATGTTCAAAGTTACACAGTGAGTATGTGGCTCTGATGGGTGTTGAACCCATTAACAAACCTCGGTAGTCTAATAGTACCATCCGTTACTTAATGCCTAGTGTAACCATAATGGTCTAGTAACTCCCGAGTAGTCCTGTGGTACCTTATTCTGAACCCAATGCCCAGGTAGTCCAGTGGTCCCCCACCCCGTTGCCGCAGTCTGGTCCCCCACCCCGTTGCCGCAGTCTGTTCCCCCACCACCACCACTGGCCCAGAGATGGCAACTGGCACTTACCCTTTTCTCACCTTCACGTCCAGCCACCATCTCACACCAGAACCTGTTCACCTATTAACAAAAAGCAAGTCTGTGAACAAGCATACTGTGCATGCGTGCAGCTTTTTTTTTCAATGTCAGCTTGTTTTTATGCATAACTCCTATTTTGTAAAGGGGAACTCTCAGCTCCCCTGGAGTAATGCTGTGCAACCTAGAGATCCCACTTGAGCAAAGCACATAAAAATGTAATTTTTTTATCCAGTTACTTGTTTGCAGTAATAGTTTTTATCTGGTTCATTCTGCAACCTCCTGCCTGCTGCCACATCAGGTATCTATTTCTCCCAGAGTCTTTTTCACGGCAAGCCCGCTGATGACCGACACGATGGGCTAAGCTGCAGGGCATGCCTAAGAGCCTTGTAGCCCAATTTAACTGCAGAGTAATACAGCTCATTATCGAGCTTATTCTGCCGGTACTGATTAACTGAGGAAAGCATGATCAGTACTAGTAGAATAAGCATGGTTCTTTGAAAAGGCATGTGAATAGCATGAAATGTTAGTAGTTAACAGGAAGTTTGCTTTTACTTTTGCTGTATTAGATAGGCTTTTATCTTGTGATACAAATACAATTAAACATTGGACACTTCAGGAGCTGCTGTCTATGTGTTACTGGATCTGTGTGTGTGCTGCTGGAATTCAGAAATGTAAAAAAGCAACTTTTTTTTTTTTTTAACAATTGTAGTTCTGTCCCCTCACAGCTCTGCTATTAAACCTGCATACAAATTCAAACCCAGTGTCCTTTTATTTCACACTTCACAAGGCTTCAAAACTTTCAACATCAACCAGTATCACTCATACAGTACCTAGAATTTGTTGTCACCCACGATTTTCATCACTCTGTTTACTGATGGTGAAAGCACATTTCTCTTCAATGGAGTAGACCTAGTCGTGCACTTACATGTTGTCAGGCGAATATTTTACAATGCATTATAACAAATAAACGACACCAAACTGTCCATAAATAAGGGTGGTCAACTACTGCGGGGTTTAAGTGACAAATACTGTATAAATGCATTCATCCTTCAACCTTGCAGTTTATAAATGGCTCCAGAACCCCTCAGTAGCTTAACACCCATATTATAGACAGCTGGGCACAGTCTATCCTATATATATATATATATGTTTACTGTATAGTATAAATATTTAATTTATATATTAGACTTTATATGATATACTAACAATAATGTCAGTCTGAAAATTACAACTAGCATCAACCATGTTTAATACGTAATCAAATTTTAGCATAACTGCACTAAAAATGGCTAAAATAAGGATCTTGAAAGATTGGGATTTGTTTGTGCTTAAGAGTGACATGATGACATGTATGGCCAAACCAGTTTAGGACCAGCTTACCTCTCTGACCTACTGGTAGGTGGACAGTCATGGTCTTCTGTAACACACAATAAGAACCACACTAATTAATTCATCCCTCGACAGAGCTTGAAACATTTTGCTATCCTACAAACATATGAAGTCGCCAGCAGAATCAGGCCTTCTGGTCTATCAGCTGACTGAATGTATCTGGGTAATGATCCCGTTCTTTTTCTTTTCTTCTTAAATTGCTCCCTGAGGTAGCTTGTTTAGTCAAGAAATAAATAGGGTGGGAGCTCAAACTTCATACAAAAAGGATTCTCACTCCAAAGGGATTCAGTTCAAGTTTCTTTTATTTTCTTCCCCCTACGTTTTGCTCTGTAGGAGCTTGATCACTGGGATTTATATCTGTTAAAGAATATATATATTTATTAAATTTCATATTCATTATCTTTCCAGAAAATGTTTACAAATTATTTTACTCCTTTTAACCAGCCTTTTGCTGATATTTACCGCACGAACTGAAGAGATTTCTAATATTCAGTTACATCCAACTTTACTTAACTTGCTGCCTGTGAACATACAAAATACTTTTTTTAGTTGTTCTGTAGCCATTTGCCACACTTGTTTTTTTTCTTGTAATGGCGTCCCAAACGCTACCGCAACTGGCAGGCATGCACATAGAGGCAGGCTTCGGGGCATATTAGTATTATATGCAAAAATTTTCTAGTATCATAGTGGATTGATGGTCAAAAATGGCATAAGGCCTTGATGTATTAGAAGTGTTGAAAGTTTATGTGTTGAAAGTTCTTGTGCAAAATATATTATTACGTGGATAAAACAAAATTTGGGTTATGCAAAAATGTATATCATAGTTCAACAGAATTTCATGAATTTGAATGGTTATCAAAATATGTACTTGAAAAAAAGTATTCCTTTTTGTCCCCCCCCCCCGAACCACACAAGTTAATAGAATGTACAACTTAATGGAACATGACTGTATGGTTTAGAATGGAAGAGTAAACCTTGCCAGACCCTAGGACCAGCAACAAATAATTCCTCCAGAATAATATTAAACATCAATTTAAATCACACACTGGCTAAATGAGCACAAATGGAGCCCACTTGGAAAAACCGCATCTGCCCCCCGGGCAGAGTATACAGTTGCTCAGCAATAAATCTCGCAATGCGAGATGTTCAGGTGGTGCTGCATCACCACGGTGGTATTTTCCAAGTGGGCTCGAGAGGGAACGCCATACTACAGCAAACAGTCATAGTAGGCGGTAGTATCTGGGACACCATTACAAGAAAAAAAACAAGTGTGGTAAACGGAACCTTTACTGGGGCGCTTGAACTCGGCACCAAAATAGGCTTGAGGTAAAAATAAAACAATGTACATGTCGATAGCCAACTATTGGATTTAAAAGATAAATTAATTGAAGAAATGGTCCGATATGAGCGTGGACTAAGCATGGCCTTACTTATGTATTACAGGCACATAATGATAGATTGAACGCATGCTTACTACATGAGTGAAGTTTGGTGAACATATGAATCTTAGTTTGCAAGGTATGTGCCCCGGCAAGGGGAATCAGGTTTCACAGATGTCACAAAAAACTGTTGCTTTCTCACAGTGTGGGGTGAATTAATGTAAAATATATAAAGCTGCAGAACAATTAAAAAAGTATTTTGTATGTTCACAGGCAGCAAGTTAAGTAAAGTTTGATGTGATTGAATATTAGAAATCTTTTCAGTTCATGTGGTAAATATCAGCAAAAGATTGGTTAAGGAGTAACAAATATTTTGTAAAAATTTTCTGGAAAGATAAATGAATATGAAATTGAAAATACATATATTCTTTAACAGATATAAATCCCCGTGATCAAGCTCCTACAGAGCGAAACATAGGGTGAAGAAAATAAAAGAAAATTTAACTGAATCTCTTTGGAGTGAGAATCATTCTTGTATGAAGTTTGAGCTCTCACTTTATTTATTTCTTGACTTCTGATCTATCAAGTCTGCTCACTGTGTGGGGTCTTCAGCTCAACTCAGGCTGTTATCCCCACCCCCTCCCTCCATGATTATGTCATCTCTTTCCACCCCCACGATCTTTATCCTCCCTGTATACCTATCCCAGACCCTCTTGAGGCTCCCGATCATCCTCGCCGAGATCACCATCTGGCAATGCGTTCCACTTGGTCACCAGCATTTCTGTGAAGTAGTGTCTCCTAAGTGCCCTCCTAAATACCCCTCCCTCCAGTTTAAGGCTGTGCCCCCTCATAGTTTTGTTACAGCTTTCCCTGAATAGACCCTCCTTGTTCATCATGTTGATTCTTTTCATGTACTTGAAGGTTTCAGTCATGTCTCCCCTCTCCCTTCTGTACTCCAGGGAGTACATGTTTAGGACCCCCAGCCTCTCCCTGTATGATCTGCCCTGCTACCCCACAATGATTTTTGTAGCCCTTCTGTGGACCGTTTCCATCATGTTGATATCTTTTTTTAAGGTAAGGGCTCCAGAACTGCACCACATACTCAAGATGCGGCCTCACCAGTGACTTGTACAAGGGCAGAACCACCTCCGGTCACCTGCTGCTGATCCCCCTAGTTAAGCAGCCCAACATACTGTTTGCTCATGCCACTGCCTTCTTACACTGTGCAGAGTACTTTAGGTCACTGGATATCATCACTTCCAGATCTTTCACCTCCACTGTGGGAGTTACCTGGACCCCTCCCAGGCAGTACTCTGTCCTGGGGTTTTTGGCCCCAATGTGCATAACCTTGCACTTCTTGGGGTTGGAGCCTGGTTTCCAAAGTCCTGACCATCTTTCAAGTGTTCTCAAGTCCTCCTTAAGATCCTGTACCCCTCTGTTGAGTCCTTCCTCCCATAGAGCTTGGTGTCCTCTGTGAACAGACTCATTTTGCCCTCGATGCCGTCCCCAGTATTAATGAAAATGTTAAACAGCACCAGCCGTAGCACCAAACCCTGTGGGACTCCACTTGTGACCACCTTGTTACTAGACAACTCTCCTCCAATTATCACCTTTTGGGACCTTTTCCCTAGCCAATTTTCCACCCATCCAACCAACTGATGTCCTACTCCGAGGTCCGACAATTTCTTAATCAGCCTCTTGTGTGGTACAGAGGCAAAGGCCTTGCTGAAAACCAGATAGAGGATGTCCACTGATTGGCCTCTGTCCACCGTTTTGGTTACCCAATCATAGAAGTTGATCAGAATTATTTGACAAGCCCTATAAAACCACATTGCCTTGCATCCTGGAGGCCAGCCATATTCCTATAGATGCTATATCAATCTCTCTCTCAGTATGGTTTCCACAAGCTTGCACACTATTGAAGTGAGACTGAGCAGTCTGTAGTTCCCCAGGTCATCCCTGGGACCACTCTTGTGGAAGTGCACCATATATGCCATTCGCCAGTCCTGTAGTACCATGCCCAACTCAAGTGAACAACTGAACAGGTCCGACAGTGGCTCCACAAGCTCCCCTTCCAGTTCCTTTAGCACCTAGGGTATACTCCATACGAGCCCAATGACTTGCCTGTCCTCAAATCTAGCAGTGTTTTGCCCCCCCCCCCCCATATCAGCACCAGTCCATCTTTCTCCTTCGTAAAGACAGAGCGGAAGTATTTGTTCATTAGTTCCACCTTCTCCCCATTCTCCTCCACCCACTCGTCCCCTTTTCTTAGCCTGACTATCCCATTTTTCTTGTCTCTTTTCTCACTTATGTAGCAAAAGAAAGCCCTCTTCCCCCTTCTTAATATCTTCTGCTAATTTCAGTTCCTTTTCTGCCTTTGCTCTCCGAATTGCCCTTCTAGCCTCCCTCGCCTGTCCTAGGTGTATTAGTCTGTCCTCCTCCTTCTTGGTCATCTTGAATCTCCTGTATGCCACCCGAAGACCTAATAGTCTTCAGGTGAAGCTACCACTGGCTGGAAGCTGCAACACTGGACTTAAGATTTGCAAGAAAGCGAGTTGTACTCACAACAGAGGGAGGTGAACCTTACAGTTTACAATTGTCTTTGGTTTGAAGCAGATTCCTTAGGAAAGTTAATATTCTTCAGGTGGAGGATACTTCTAACTGAAGGGTGAAATAAGGAACTTAGAATTATCAGAATAGGCAGTCTTTCAATCAACAGAGGGAGGTGGAGCTTGCTTTACTTTTGTTACAGTTAAGATTTTCAGTGCAGGAAGAGTTTAAACCCACAGAGGCTGAATACTGTTTTCTGTGTCTGCCCTTCTGCACAGCTGACATGATTTGGAGCTGACTGCTTTCAGAGCACAAGTCACCAGGCTGTTTTGGGGCTGGGGAGGTTTACCTGTGTCTGACTTGGATGTTTGGATTTTTCTCTGTTTGATTAGCAGGGTATTTTCTCTGTCAAATTGTCGTGTATGGCATCTTGCTGACAGGAAGGCACTCATCGTAGCGTGGTCAGAGCTTTTAGCTGATTGTTTCGTGAGGGCACAGTTTAGGCCCAAACCCTTCCCACCCTCACCCCACCCACCCCTGGAAATAGTTCATTTATACCTGGGGTTCTAACATCATTTCCTCAAGAGAGCAAGGTGCACATCACTGTCATATCCTCTGTAGCACACTGCACTGACAATATAAGCATACACATTATGTAAATACATATATTTCTATATAACACACCAATCACACACACACACACACACACACACAAAAAATCTAAACAAGGTAGACAGTTATGTGGGGAGTAGTGCAATGTAATGGCTGTGGGGCAGCAATCTTTCGGGAGTCCTTCCGGAGGCTGAGATACTGCCCTGTTTGCAGACAACTATCTGCCTTGAGGGAGGAAGTTGCCCGTCTTCAGGCAGCACTGGACAGTAGCAAGGGAACCTCCCCCATCCAGGGAGCACCAGAGCCACCACCACTACCTCAGAGGTTGCGAAGAAAGCACAGCAGTTGGACCACAGTGGGCTCAGGGAGGGTTAGGTTGGTGGAACAGAGGCACACCCAGTCAGTTGTTCTACTCCACAATCCATACACCATTCTGGGGGAGCATAGTTCCCCTATGGATGCACCCACAGAGGAGACTACGGAGGGTGCAGACAACTGTCACAAGGGAGGCCCTCAGGAAGGAGGCGGAGGGCACCACAGGGAAAGGAAGCAGCTCCTGGTGGGGACTCCAATTATTAGGATAGAACTGGGGGAGCAGGGAAAACTGAAGCAGGTGCCTGCCTGGTGCCATGGCTTGAGGACAGGAAGCGATCCTTAGGATCACGAGAACAGTTGCACCGAGTCTGAGCTGGATGTCATTGTCCACCTAGGGACAAATGACTTGGCTCATCATGAGATTAGAGCAGTGCAGAAGAACTTTGTAGAGTTGGGAGGGGTTAAGACAAGTAGCACACACAGTATCCTTCTCAGAGGTGCTGCTTGTCAATGATGGGTGAGAGGCGAGGTACTTTGCACCATGCAGTTTAACGAATGGTTGAAAAAATGGTGTGGAGCACAGGGGTTTGGCTTCATTGGGGACTGGGGTTCCACCTGGAGGGACACCAGCCTATACTGGCAGGATGGTCTGCATCTGTCCAGGAAGGGAACAAGTCTTTTAGGCAATCAGTTTAAATGCTTCATTGGCAAGCTTTTAAACTAGTCAAGGGGAGGTACTGATAAGCAGCAGGAAGATCCCAGCCTCCCCCTACAAAACAGGGTACTAAATGAGAAAAAGACCAGGGTAGAAAGGTCAGTGGGGATGCTGCTAAAGGTAAAGCCATCAAAAATGGAGAGCAATGAGTACCAATGCCCGTAGTCTGGGTAACAAGCTTCCTGAATTAGTGGCCTTGATGGAGGAGGAACATCTGGATATCGTGGCAGTCACAGAAATATGGTACACACACACCCATGACTGGGACGTAAACATACCAGGATACACTATCTACAGGAGGGACAGGGAGGGTAAAAGAGGAGGAGGAGTAGCTCTCTACATAAGAGAAGGAATCAACGCAACAGAACAAAAGGGTAAACAGGGAGGAGAAGAAGCACTGTGGGTCAATTTGGAGGCAGGCAATGGCACTATAATCCGTGACAGGAGTTAGATACAGACCCTCTCAGGGGAGGAAATGGACAAGGAAATGATAGAAAGTATACTTAGAATGGCAGATAAAGGGAGATATTGCTGATGGGTGATCTGAATATGCCAGATGTTAACTGGAGTGCAGCTGCAGCAGCCACTTCTAAGAGTGGGGTTATTCTAGATGCCCTACAGGGGGCATGCCTTAGATAACTAGTATTGGAACCCACTCTGGAGGGAGCAATCTTAGACCTGGTCCTCTCAAATGGAGCTGGAGAGAGGATCACAGATGTAGAAGTGGGTAGCCATCTGGGAACTAGCAACCATCGAACAGTATGGTTCACAATAAACACAGCAATAGAGTCATGACATACAAAGGCAAAAGTACTGGACTTCAGGAGGGCTGACTTTGCCAAAATGGGTGAGTGCCTAAGGAATGCACTAGCAAATGGGCAGGAAGGAGAGGTGGAAGAACAATGGGGAATAATAAAAACTGCCATCACAGAGGTAACAAGCCTTTTTGTGAAGCAAATAAACAAAACAAAATGATGTAAGAAACCACTATGGTTCTCAAAGGAGGTGACAGTGAAGGTTCAAGAGAAAAAGAAAGCATTCAGAAAGTACAAGGAATCACAGAAGGAGCAGGACAGAGAGTTCTATCAGTTAAAGCAAAAGGAAGCTGGGAAGGCAGTCAGAACAGCAAAGGCCCGAACAGAGGAAAAGATAGCCAACTCAGTTAAGAAGGGGGATAAAACCTTTTTTAGGTACATCAGGGAGTGAAGGAAGACTAAGGGAGGGATAGTGAGGCTTAATAAAGGGGAGGGGGGGTAGGCAGAGGGTGACTGTGAAAAGGCAGAGATACTAAACAAATATTTTCGCTCAGTATTTACAAATGAAGAGGGGGAGGTACCTAAAACAAACAATAGAAACACTCTGGATACAGACGTTGATACCAGCCCATTTACAGAAGAAAAGGTTCTGAAAGAACTCTTAAAACTGAAAGTGGACAAAGCAATGCGGCCTCATGGGATTCATCCCAGAATTCTAAAAGAACTAAGGGTAGAACTAGTGACACCACTGACTACCCTCTTTAACAAATCATGGGAGGATGGGGTGGTAACTGAGGACTGGAGGAGGGCAGATGTGATTCCCCTTCACAAAAGTGGGAGCAGGGCAAAAGCGGGAAACTACAGACCAGTTAGTTTAACCTCAGTGATAGGGAAAATGATGGAATCACTTCTGAAGGAAAGAATTGTCGAGTACCTAGAGGCCAGAGGCACAGGACCCAAGGCAGCATGGATTCACAGCAGGAAGGTCATGCCAGATGAATCTAATAGATTTCTTTGACTGGGTGACCAAAGTAGTAGATCAGGGAGGGGCTGTGGACATGGCCTACCTAGACTTTAGCAAGGCATTTGACTCGGTCCCACACAAAAGATTAATATACAAGTTAGTCAGCCTGGGAGTGGGTCCCAAGATGACAGCCTGGGTAAAGAATTGGATGGAGAATAGGACACAGAGGGTAATAGTAAATGGAGTCCACTCTGAAGAAAGGGGGGTTACTAGTGGGGTGCTGCAGGGTTCAGTATTAGGACCGGTCCTCTTCAATGTCTTTGTAAGCGACATTGCAGAGGGACTGGAAGGAAAAGTATGTCTCTTTGCAGATGACACAAAGATCTGCAACAGAGTTGAAGCACAAGGTGGAGTGGAAAGGATGAGAAGGGACTTGGCAAGGTTAGAGGAATGGTCAAATGTATGGCAGCTTAGATTTAATGCTAAGTGCAAGGTAATGCACCTGGGAAACAAAAACCCAGGGGAAGAGTACACAATGGGGGGTGAGATACTAACAACAACAAAAATGGAAAAGGACCTGGGGGTAGTCATATCAGATGACTTAAAGGTGGGCCAGCAATGTGAGAGGGCAGTAAGGAGGGCTGGGGGGATACTGGGATGCATAGGGAGAGGCATCACCAGTAGAAAACAGGAAGTTGTTATCCCTCTGTATAGAGAGCTGGTGAGACCCCATCTGGAATACTGTGTGCAGTTCTGGAGACCCAATCTCCAGAAGGACATAGACAAGATGGAAGCTGTCCAGAGGAGGCAACTAAAATGGTGAGGGTCTGCACCGGAAGACATATGAAGAGAGACTTAAGGAGCTTAATATGTATAGCCTCAAGGAAAGGAGGGAGAGGGGACATGATAGAAACGTTCAGTACCTCAAGGAATCAACAAAGTCCAAGAGGGTAGCATCTTTCAAAAAAGAGGTGGCAAGAACAAGGAGGCACAATTTGAAGATGGGGGGGTGGCTCAGAGGTAATGTAAGGAGAGAGGGTTGTGGATGCATGAAACAGCCTTCCGGTGGAGGTTGTGGAGTCAAAAACAATGGTTGAATTCAAGCATGCATGGGACAGCCATAAGGCAATTCTAGGGGGTTGGGGTAGAAAGAAGTAGGCTGCTGGTTAACTAGGACCTGCAGCTTATCCATTAGGTAGGGAAATGGGCAGACTGGGTGGGCCAAGCGGTCCTTATCTGCCATCAAATTCTGTGTTTCTCTTCTTCCTCACTGCCTGGGCTACCGCAGAGCTGAATCAGCTTGGCACTTTGATTTTTGAGCTCTTTATGTTGTACCTAGCACACTTCTCTGTCACAGCACCTATTCCTTCCTTGATAATAGACAATTTGTAGTCCACCTGCATAGTTGCATTGATTTTCGCTAGATGCTTTTTAGTACCTCACCCATTTTTCCAATGTCCGTCCTACTAAAGTCTAGGATTTTGGTCTTTATGGTGACACTTTCCTTGCCCATGTCCAGCCTGAACCACACTGAGTGATGATTACTTCCACCAAGCAGTTCCCTGACTTATATCCAGTATGAGTTCTCCATTCATAAGTACCAGATCCAGGATTACCCCCTCTTGGGAGGACTCAGTGACACCCTGGGTCAGGAACCCTTGCTGGATCGCATCCAGTACTTTCTCCCTCCTAACATGTCATTGCCAGTATGCTCCAGTCCACCATGGGCAGGCTGAGGTCCCCCATTATAAAATAGATCTTGAAAATCCTGTAACCTCATTGGTCAAAACAGGTCACATGACGTGTGTGAATCCTGCAACAGACAACCGACACAGATCCTGCTGATCAAATGTTTGCTTTTTTTTAACCTAATTCTTTTTTTCCTTTTCTTTTAATATAGATTCATTTTATAATCACAATAATACACTTCAGGGCATGTGCAGTAGTGGAACTTACATACTTCTTGTGTGGTTAAAGTCACTCGAGTGCACCTTGTGACACACCACACAAGGCATGTGTAAATCCCACAACAACATACACCCTGTTGTGCATTATTCCTAAACTATCACCACCTCCCCCTTTTCTGCGACTTTCAGAATTTGTGAATTCAGATCTTTGTCCACTTCATCCACCTGACTGGGTGATCTGTAAATCACCCACAACCTCACCTTCCTTGTTCTACTGGTCTGTATTTGGACCCACATTGCTTCTGCCCTCTCTTCTTCTGATTCCTCCCTTGTGCTTGTTATGCCTTCCCTAATGAATACTGCCACCCCTCCTGCTTTGCCTACTACTCTGACCCTCCTGTAAAGCCTGTAGCCCAGAATGGAGAGGTCCCCAGTCATGATTAGATGTGGCCCAAGTCTCCGTTATTGCTACAGTATCCACCTTCCCTTCTGCAAGTAGTGCTTGCAGGTCATCCATCTTGTTTCCTGGACGGTGTGCATTCAAGAACACCACCATCCACTTTGCATCTGAGCCCCCTGCTACCCTGACTTTCTGCTTCTTCTTTGTCACCATATGCTTCCCCACTCCCCCATTTCCAATCTGCCCTACTCTCCCTTCTCCCTGCATTCCCCCTCTACTGTTATGGGGGGAGGTCCATTGATGTCATCTTCCCCTGGTCTTTCGGCCCTTAAGGGCACCTGCTCCCCTTCAGCAGTTTAAATTTAACTTCTGGGTGATGTACACCCCCAGTTTGCTCCCTAGTACCCCCTCCCTGTTGAGGTGCAGTCTGTCAGGAGCATAGAGAGATTTATCTGACTACATCTCCCCCCATTCTCCTATTAAGTTAAACCCCTCCTCCTTGCTCCAATCCCTCAACCATGTATTGAACTACTCTGTCCTAGCCTTCCTTACTGTGCTAGCTCTTGATACTGGGATCACCTCTGAGAATCCCAGTGAACTTGCCACCTCCCTGCAGATCACCCCCAACTCCCTGAACCAATGTTTTACCTCCTTCCCCCACTAGGTCGTTAAGGCCTAGGTGAATTATTATGCTGGTTTCCCCCCTTCTCCCTTTTGCCATCTCCCCTATTTTTGGACCCACCCTCCCTGCTGTTATCCCTGGTATACACACTGCATTTGTTTTGGCGTTCATATCCCGTTCCTTCCCCAGTGGATGCCCTTCATCGCAGAGGCCCAATGACTGTCACTCTACCTCCCCCCACTATCACATTCCCTTGCCTAATGACCCCTATTTATTTGATCTTGATTTACATACCTTTGAGCTAGAAGCTCATTTACGAAGGTTAAATGTCTAATGAGAAAAAACAGAAATACAATACAATTCAAGACATAACCATACATACAGTATCTAGGAAGTCTTAGTTGCATTGTTTAGAAGAGGTTTAACAAGCATGTTAGAACACAGTTTTTGTCTAAGTGCAGTACATGCGGTTCAGGTGTAGTTATGGCTGTTGGCGGAGCAGAGTGGACAGTTACAGATGAAGAGATAGATTATTCTGGCGGGGCTAGGAGGATTACAAGGATAGGACAGAGGACATTAGGATGGATAGAGATGAGAGGCAGGTTGCAGTTTCAATGGCTATGTACTGAAGTTGATGGGGGGAGTGGGACCATGTGCTGGTATGGTCCTTGGGAGGTGGAGTGAAGTGAGGAAGGGAAGTCTGCAGGCGGTAGTGAGGTGGGGGTAGATGTTGAGTTGGGGGGGGGGGTGAATTTCCAGTTGGTAGTTGGGGGAGGAGTAAAGTGTGAAACAGCAAGTGCAAAGGTAGAACATGGTTTTCAGGCCAAGCTGGTACAGTTAATCGTTAGTCACAACTATCGTGTGATGCCAGATGGGCACGAAACTTTAATTTAAATGGACCTAGTTTAGTTTGTGACAGAAGGTTGTCACTAAGCGTATTAAGCCCTAGTACTGCAGAACCTGTCTTCTCACTATCCTTATCCATTGCCTTGTTTAGAACCCTCCCCACTGTCTCCACTTTTCCCCTCATCTATGCTTCCCTTCTCCACTGAGCCTCTTCTGTTCTCCATGACTGTTTCCCCCCCACACTCCCCTCTCTCCCTCTAACCCTAGCCTGTTTAACCCTTTCACCATCCCCTCTACTAGGCTCGCTTCTTCTCCCCTGACTTCCCTGTGTTGTCTCAAGCACCCTCATATGTTCCTCTGCTGTTGCATTCCTACCTAGACCTCCCATCTCACCTCCTGCTTCCCCTATCCTCATTCCAGACAGGGGGCCAAACCTGTTTGATAAGGGCACTCCCTCTGGAGTTCTCTCCCCCTGCTATTCCCCCTTCCCAGTCAGTCCCACATCAGACAGCAGTGTCTCAGTTTTCTCAGAGGGGTGCAAACAGAATTAGGGTGACTAACCCTCAACAGTGTATCAGAAATTCCAGTCCCTGCTGCACACTGACAAAAGAATGCACTGTCCAAACACTTAGTTGCAATTCTAAGTGAAAAAAAAGTTTATTTCCAAATGAGTAGTAGTGGTCCTGACATGTGTGGCAGCACTCGCCCTCAGTCTTTTGGAAATAAACTTTTTTTCACCAAGAATTACAACTAAGTATTTGTACAGTGCATTCTTTTGCTGGTGTGCAGCAGGGTGTGGAACTCCTCCCTGGTCACCCTGACCCTCTGAGGAAGGGATACCCATGAGTACTGGGTGTTTCGTCCAGGTTTGTAGCCTTGTCTGTTGCTCCCTTTTCCATGGGCACCTCCCCCATCCCCCCACACACACACTGCCTTGCTGTTCCAGCCCACCACCCCTTTTCCCTCAGCACCCATCTAAGTTGCATTATTTCTGCCCTTAATTGCCCTATGCACCTACATACTGGACAGCTCCCTATTTTCCAAATGCTTCCCAGAAAGACTGCTGCCCTGCAGTTATTGCAGCACACCACCCTCCCCGTTCCCTCCTGCTGTCTATGCACTCCCCTCTTCCTCCACATTCTCTTGGTCCTGTGCACTCCTCACCTTCTGAATGTTGTCCTGTCCCCTTTTTATTGTGTTTTTCCCCTGAATCACCCTGCCCCCCTTGCTGCCGGTTCTCTCTTTAGGTTGTTGCTTGTTGGTTGACCCTAGGTATAGGGTTCTACTACTATTCCCATACTCTGTTTGATAATACAACCATAGATTTAACCCACGATATGGTGCTCCTACCTAAGTCTCCCCTACTTTATAAGTACTCCTGTACCTTACCTTGCCCAGCGTGACCTGTGGCCTGCGGTCCTCCCTGTGGATGTCCTGCCAGTGCTAGCAGATGCCACTTAGTCACAGACGCCAAACTCCTGCTTCGTGGCGCTCACGCTTCAGGGTCACTCATGTGAGGGGTCGCCAGGCACTGTGGGTATTAAACAGGAAGTACTGATGTCCTATTGATATCTTGCAGCCACATACTGTAGATTAGGTCCCTTCCAATGCCATTCGTGCCAAACAAGGCAAACCCTCCCACTGTAGTTTCCCCCTCCTCCTCTCCATGCAGTGTCCCTGAGACAAACAACTTTTAAGCTCACATCAGTTAATGTTAGCACACGATGTAACCTTTCAGTAAAAAAGAAATCATCACTTATCTGGTTGATCTCTGCCTCTCAAGCAGTGCTCCCGTCACGTGTTCCACAGTAAACCTTATGCAACACTCAGGCACACTATATAGTGTTGAACTACAGGAGCCCTAGTGGCATCCTGCAGTCACGTGGATTAGGTCCCTTCCAATGGCATTCGTGTATTACTGAACTGCTCTGCACTGAACACTGACTAGGCTGACACTATTACAGCACAGTGGCAGTAAAAACAAGCTTCACCTTCCATCTTTTTTATCATTCTCACAGAGCAACCACACTGCTAATACAGTAAATAAATTCTGACATTGAAATGTGAAATGGTTCAATTGATTGAATATCTGTGGACATCATGGTGCACACATCGAAAAATCTCACTGTGTATGTTAACAGTGCTTGAATTATATGTAAACTGTCATTGTTTTTATTTTATATTTTATTTATTTATTTATGACTTTGTTAACTGGGTAGGTGCACTAATCCCAAGGACCATTTTCAGGCATGACCTGTGCCACGTAAAGTGGTGCAGGGTAAATCTAAAACGCAACCACATATAGCAGAAGAGCATGTACACAGTGTAAAATGGTTATATTTATGTTACCTGTACAGTGCTCTGAGCCACCTGGGAAGGGTGCTATGTAATATAAAGTTGATTGGATTGGAGTAACACATAACTTATCCTGGGTAGCAGAGTGAGGGGAGACCCACTTTAGTTCATGTTTGAACATCATACTTATTCATTCTTGCTTATGAAACAAGGGAGCTGAAATGGTGGACCAAGAGTCCCTTCAGACTTTAAATTGATGTTACTATGTTTAACTTTAGTATTCATCAAACTGAGTTAAGTGCTACACAGAAAGAATATATGAACTCTGTGACATGCAGCCCAGGTCAGTATCCATACAAATACCCAGATCTACCACAGGTGGCTTAGGATTTCACTGAGTCCTGGCATGGCTGAGTAGCCCTGGTACTGCTGCTTCTTCTATTAGGAGAAACATGGCATTTTCAAGTGTTAGCTGATTTATGCAGCCTATTGGATATCTGCATGAATTCCTCCTACCCCATCATGTCACGTCATTCCATATCTCTCAACTGTCCCAGATTTTCAGGGACATTCCTGATTTTGCCTCAAGTTTCTCCTCTGTCCCTCATAAAATTTGTGTTCTTGTGACAGAACAGTGGGAATTAAAAGCATAAAATAATGTCAAACATTAAAGTAACAGACTTGTTATTCTTCAGAAAATGCATATAAACACAAATCCCTTTATTCTATCAGTTTTCTGAGTGAATAGTATCAGATTTTAAGATGTGTCCCTGATTTGGGATGTTTGTCCCTGATTTTTTAAGCCTTGTCCCTGATTCATGAGGCAAGAGGTTGAGAGGTACACATCATTCCCCTGCAAGATTTCTCATCACATGATCACAACTTCCCTTGTCTCCCAGTGCTTATAACATATTTGATAACTATACCCCCACCCGCATTCCCAGGAATTGCTTCTTTCTAACAGACAGGAAACAAAATCAGAAAGTCTGTCAGAGCAGAAGCTCTGGTGCCCCATAGTGGAGAAATGTATCCACTGCATCAAATTCATGTATATCCCATTGATCAGCATATATCTGTCTTGCTACATTTCTAACTTACAAAATGTGCATGATAACAGGATCTCTGTGACTTGGTCGTCATCTGCCCTGGCCATTTGTTTATAAGAGACATCATAATCCTATGTTTGTGACATCACAACTGGATGCTGTACAAATTATTTTGATGTCACAAGCAGAGATTTATAATGTCACCTGCAGGCAGTCAAAGGTGACGGCAAATCCTGTTGTCATGCAAATATCTTTAATAATAAAGAGTAGGGGGTAGCAAATACAGTAAATATCTAAATTCTAACTTGAATTCTGCCTAAATATTATATTTTGCAAAATGTATCCTACAGCTTAAAAAGAGACATGTTCCCAGTGGCCACGTTTTTTTTTTTTTTTTGTTAATGATCTTTCTAACATGGGTTGAGCATGCCAGTTGAGGCCATATTGAAGAAATCTTGGATTGTGGGGCGGAAGCAGCCACTGGGATAAGCTCCCATTTGGAGCAGTAGGCTGTGGGATATAGCATTCTGCTTTCGGCATATAGATTACTAAAGCAAGAAAATAAAATACATCTTGCTAAACATCTATGGCTGTCCAGGAGGGCTGTTGCTGTGTTGGCCAGTTAAGCTTAGTAGTGCTGTTGGGTGGCCCTGCCAGATGGCATAAAAGACTTATGGCGGAGGCCCCCAGCATAGACAACCCACCTTGCTAGAGGCCACTGCAGCACACATTTGACTCTGCTGTTTGCAGGATAGGGTTGAAGCACACACTTGGTGGCACATAACATGATTGTCTACATAACTGCACAGATCAGCTCAGTCTGTCCTCTATAGGGAGAGTACTTGTGGCTGGGAATGCATGGGGGCCTCTAAATGTGTGGAGAAGGGCCTGCATGCTCCCAAGGCCTCTCTGCTAGGGTTGTCAGAATCCGCTGAATGACCAGGTTCCAGTTCTGCTTTAGAACTTTTTAAATGGTTCTAATCTTCTATTGGACTGGAGAAAGAACAGAGAGAGCTAGAGATATTGAGAGGAGGAAAAAACTAAAGATCTGCCCTCTCCTTTCAGTAGAGCAATAATATTGTGTTTCACTGCACATGCAGAAAGAAAGAGACACACTGTGTGCCATTCAAAATGCAAGTTCCAGGAGTTACAGTTGATGTGCCCTAGTTTGGCACAGGTGCATACACAGGTATAGGAGCGGCACATTCTTATAGGTGTGTCTCACTAAAACGTTTTAGAAGGTCATTCCCAATAACTAGTTTGTTTTCCAGACTGGAGTCTCCTGCTTTTGATATCTGAACAAGAAAACTCTTTAGTTGATATTTAGAACCCATAATACTTAGAACCCATAGGTGTTCTATGTCTATATTTTAACTCCACCCCTGGGTTCTAATATTTTTATAACTAGTTCTGGAAACTCTATACCCTACTCAAGCCTATGTGGATGTGCAGGGCTTTGAAACACTTTGGTGGATCTGGTCCTGTGACTTCAGCTCCAGACTCTGAATGTGAACTGTCAGGGGAAATTATCTAGTTTTCAAATAAATATCCTTAATAATAAAGTAAACATGGCTCTGAATTCACCAATTTTTGGAATGTTTTGTAAGTGAGGTCTGATACAAACTATAACTTTTCTTTGCCGGTAACTGGAGCCCCTCTTTAAAATGACGTTTGCTCACAGACTGGAATGACCACCTTGCTGTGCCCAAGTGGGAAATGTAGACAAACGCCCTGCAAGAGAAAACATAACCACCTCAATGCCCTGTACCTACAGTAGGAGACTAAGTAGCACTCTCGTTTTCCCAATTCTGCATCTCAGAATTGCTGTGGGGTCACGTGAGCATGCAGAAAACCTAATTTATTTTAGCCTGGTACTGCCATTCTCTTCCGTGCAGATGAAGCTATATTGTTCCTCCTGTTCATCTAATTGCAGAGCAGTTTGAAACAAGGAATCATGAACTCCTATTGCTGCTTTGAGAGGTGTTCAGTGAGATGTTTAGGTTTTCTCTTATAGAATCAATAGTTTACACTTTGACACACTTTGATCCTTTACATCAATTAGATGAGTGTCACCAGAGTATTCTAACCATCCCCAAGAAATGATTGTCAGTTTTTACTTGCCAGCAGGGGACACGTTGCTCAGTTAAGGGGAGACACCAATGGCAAACAGAGCGCAATATCAGAAACCCAAGGTTGTGGCAAACGAATACCCAAAAATGTTTTATTCAAAGCCCAGTAAGTCCAAGGTCCTTCCCAAGACAAAGCCTGATGGGTAAAAGGCGAAATGCTGGGGTTAGTTTCTTTCTCTGCTTTTTCGCATTTTGGACTTCTGGACTTTGAATAAAATGTTTTTCGGAACGTTCATTTGTTTGCCAGAGCCTTGTGTTCTACAGAGTGCCGCTCTCTTGTTTGCCATTGGTTTGTCCTTTTTAGCTGGCAGCACGTCGGAATCTGGTTGGAGTGTAGCAGCCTCTGCTGGTCTGTCTAAGGGGGGGGGAGACAGTCTGGAAAGATGTGCAGAAACATCTGCTGACCCAGAGAAGGTTAGGGTTATGTTATGGCTTACTAGAGGGGTAATAAGTGCAGACAGTTTTTAGAGTTTTGGGGCTAAGCTTGATAGCTACATGAAGGGGAGAGACATTTCCAGTTAATGCTGTCAGGGTAACAGGGAGGCGAAAAAGATGAGCCACTCAGTCTAAATTTGTCTTACCAAGCCAGCATATTTGCACCTCAAGCCGAATGGGAAAGATCCAATCTAAAACTACCTGGGGTCAGACATTGAGCATTAAGATTTTTTTGTCCATGGTAAGGACTAAAACACTATGACATTTCTTTTCAGAACTTTGTGAATTATTTGCTAGACCATTCCAAGAATGGCATCTAATGAAAAGAAAAAAACAAAAACAAGAGTCAGTATCTGTGTTTTTGCCATGCATTAACTTGAACTCTACAGGATGAGTGCTCGTGTAGCCTTTGATATAGAGTTCTCCTAAAGAATAGGTCAATTAGTCAAAAGAGAGGCTGAGATATTAACAAATGAAAAAGGATTTTATATAGCAATACCCTCCCAGCCCTTCCAGTGGTAGTGCAGTCAACACCTACAGTCCAGATGACCTCACACTCACCAATTTAAGCCAACAACATTTTTGTTGCTTCAAAGTTTTAATTTAAAGTTGATTTGCAAGTATACAGCATACCTCTCAACCTTTTGTCACTGAAATGTGGGACAAGGACACTCAAAATGAGGGACACCGACCCTCATAATAAGGGACACATCCTTAAATATGGAGATACAAGCTCAGAATACTGTGGAAACCATTGTGTTTACTTGCACAAAGTTTATTTTTTATTTAGCATATTAGAATATTGTAAATTTCTGCTTTAAAGTCTGAATTTGCAGCATATTCTCTGTGAAGAATACCTTTTCTATGAGGGACGGAACAATTTCGAGGGGTAAAATTAGGGATGTCCCTTGCAATCAGGGAGAGTTGAATGGTGTGTGCTATACAGTGCCAAACCAGGTACCCTCAACTCTTGTTTATGGGTAGACTTGGTGGGCTGCCAATCTCTTTCTGCTGTGAGATTCATTGTTGCCATGCTTCTAAAATGCAAAACAAAAGTGGTTAAGTACCTGAATCCTGAGTCAGCCTGGATTAACCGACAGAGTGCCCCTCTGTCAGTTATTTATTTATTTTTTTCAGTTGTTTAACCAGGAGTGGCACACTAAGCTGAAAGCTTGTTTACAGGTGCAACCTGGGAGCACAGGGAGGTTGTGACTTGCTCAGGGTCACACAGTATGCAAGTGGGGGCTGTGGGTTTCAAACCCAGGTCTACAGATTTGCAGCTCAGAGCCTTAAACCACTGTGCTATACTGCCTCCCCAAATCCGGTTTGATGTGAGGTTAAGCTCTTAACCACTTTTGTTTTGCATTTTGCACTGTAGAGTTGTACATCCACTTTAAATTAAAACTTTGAAGCAGTGAAGATAATGTTGGCTTAATCTAGGAGTACGTGGTCATCTGGATTGTTGTGTTTCCAAGCGGGCTGCTGCCTGGGATAACGTACCTGCTCCAGCATTACAAATGTGTGCTCCGCAGTTTGTTTCTGCATTCAGTACCTACAGTACCTAGGTTAATAGCCAGTCCTGCAAATATGTGTGTGTGTTTGGGGGTGGGGCAATGGGGTCTACTAGGCACACTTCAGTCGACTCATAAGCTATAACATAAATCAGCATCTTCCTTTTTAGAGGAGACTTTTGCATGTGAAATGGGATTTAGAAAACAATGTTTTGTGTTCTACCTTAGGTTTATTTGTACTCTACCCAGATAAGCATAGTCTTAACATTACAGCATACCATTTTCTTATAAGAGCACATAATACCTTAATAACTATGCTTGAGGGATAATATATTTCAGATTAAACTTTGTTCATATAAAATGATTAGAAAAAATAAGCAAAACTTAATAACTAGCAACCCCTCCAAGGTGTGTAATTACATAATATATACACACGATGTACCATTTGTTTTTCATAAAGTTACCTGGAGTTCACCTTTCTGCCGTACAGAGAGCAGGTGGTTTGTGAGGTAGGTCACTGAAACTATTCACCCGGTGTGACCATGGGTTATGGGGTAGTAGCATTATGATCACTAGGGATACTGTATTATACAAACATGGGACCCGATTCTAGAAGGCCAGAAACGCCAGATGTAAATAACGCAAATGCTCAAAATACGCCATAGCAATTGCGACATGTGCAATACACCACATTCTACAACATGCGAGACATACGCCATTCAGAAATGCGCATGTCGTGAACTGCAACATGCGCAATATAAAAGGGCGCAACACGCTAGACATGCAGAAGATACGCCACACAAACACCACTGGAGAACGCAACAGACATGGCAGAAACAGCAACAGAGAGGCAGAGGCACAAAAAGAACTTCAGCCAGGATGAAGTAGAGATCCTGGTGGCAGAGATAGACGAACATCATGCCCTACTCATGAGCCTTGGTGGAGAAAAGAAGGAAGGCATGGGACAAAGTCGCCCGCAAGATAAATGCTGTAGCACCACAAAGAACAGTGTATGCTCTACAAAAGAAGTACAATGACCTGAAGCACCTAGTGAAGAGGAAGCTGCAACAGAACAGACGCAGCACCCAGCACCCAGGGCACAGGGGCGGACCCACTCAGCAGCAGCCACTCACCAGCCTGGAGAGGAGGATAGCCACACACCTGAGCCAGCAGAGCATCAGTGGGGACAAAGACCTGGACACCTACAGACATCAAACAGGCACAGGTAGGAACACCAGGGAGCAATGCATGCAACAAGTGGGCACAGTGTTGCCCGCTGCATTGGGGGGGAGCATGTGGTATTGACATGTAGCCGCTGACACCGGGGGGGGTGGAGAGCCTGGGTAATGATGTGTTGCCTGCTGCTGGTTGGGGGCATAGGGTAATGCTGTGGCCCGCTGCGGGGGGGCCTGGGCTAATGGTATGGTGCCTGCTGCTGGTTGGGTGGGGACATAGGGTAATGCTGTGTGGCTTGCTGCTGGGGGTGGGCCTGGGTTAATGTTGTGGTGCCTGCTGCTGGTTTGGTGGGGACATAGGGTAATGCTGTGTGGCCTGCTGCTGGGGGGCCCTGGGTTAATGAAATGGTGCCTGTTGCTGGGTGGTGTGGGCATGGGGTAATGCTGTATGGCCTGCCACTGGGGAGGACCTGGGCTATGACATGGTTCCTCCCGAGGAGGGTGGGCCATGGGGGTAATGACATGCTGCCTGCTGCCAGGGGGTGAAGGGGTAATGCCACGTTAACAGCTGCCGGGGCAGACAAAGGCATCCCTAGAGCGGGATGAACCCGGCAGCGCAGCAGGACACAGGGCCGCGACAGGCCACAGTGGCACTGTGTAGCCAGGATGCAAGCAGGGCAGCAGTACGAGAGGTGAGTCTGCACAACACACACTGACATATTGTCCATCCAACAGGTGCAGTAGCTGCTGGTGACAGTGGGCCAATGGGAGCAGGACATAGTGGACAGCAGCAGCATAGCCAGGGAGCTGCAGGCACAGCCCAGGACACTGGCACAGCATCGAGTGGTGGAAGCAGCACAGCAGCAAGTGGCACAGGCCCAGCCCACAGCACCCCATCAACTGACACACCTGATCCCGTAGTGGAGTCGGATGGCAGCGAGGCCAGTGACAGTCCCATGGGTGAGGAGGTGGACAGCAATGTGGAGGGTGCAGCAAGCCAGCACAGCCAACAGCAGGGGACCAATGAGGATGCCAGCAGGGAAACTCCACCAGCACAGACGGCTAGAAGGACTGAACCCCATCTGCATGTGTCCGAACCAGTGCCATCAATCACACAGGGGACAGTGGCAGGGGCCGTGAGTCCCTTGAGTAGCTGTGGACTGGAGGAGCAGCTGGATGAGGCCGTGCGGGAATTATAGAACCAGCTGTCCCCACCAGCCTATATAGGGGACTATTGCCAATCCGTGCTGTCCAGGCAGGGGGACTTGAGGCAGGAGCTAGGAACCATCAGGCAGGCCATGCTGGACCAACAACAGAGCCTGGACGTACACCTGTCCACCATATCCAGTAGCCTGCAGGCATGCACCAGGGAGACCACCGTGTGCATGGGCAACATGGGGGATGTAATCCAGGGCATATGGCTCTGTGCTGAACACCAGGCGACATTCATGGAACGCTGCACAATGGCAATGGACCACATGCTGGCACAGCAACAGAGCCACAATGCAGCCATGGCCTTGCAGGCCATAGTGTGTGCCCTGCAGCCACTACAACACCTGCAGCACACGCCCCAGAGTGTGGCACCACCAGTGAAGGCAGACGCGTACACACAGACACAGCCACCATTACCAATGCCACATCCTCCCCCCGTCCACAACCCAAGCAGTGGCAGCAGCCCCAGGCACACCCATGCAGCCGGAGGCACATGCCCAACAGAGCATGGCAGACACAGCCCACAGCCACCCCAGCAGTGCACCCGCTCTGATGCATGTCAGTGCTATGCCTGACACCGGCACAGCACCACAGATGCATGCTACTTCCACACACCCAGACAGGCCCACCACCACTGTGACGGATCCTGTGCCCACACAGCAAGGCATGCATCCAGTGTCTGCAGCAACACAGTCACACAGGAGGGGGGTACGCACAGTGTAACAGCAACACAGCCGACATTGCCCACAGCAACGAGGCATGGTGGTGTGAGAGGGCAGAGGCGCAGCAGAGCCACTGTGGGGACAGACACAGGGCCACAAGGTGCACCACCAGGAGAGGCCTAGCAGGGCTCGGCACATCCCACAGGCTCAGTGGGGGCATCCACAGTCCAACACACATCCCCTGACATGTGTGAGCATGGCGTGGCCATGTTAGACGGCTGTTGGATGCCCAGCTGCGTGGTGCATAAGCTGGGTGGGTGGATAGTGTAGCGATGGATGGACAGCGGGCCAAGGCATGTCTGCCCAGTACCATGGGCTGGGGGGGCACTGTGCATGACACAGAGGTGTGGGTGTGTGGACGTTTGCATGTGTGTGTGTGTGGGTGTGTGAGCGTGAGTGTGTATTGGGTATAACACAATGGTAATGTGTGTAGTGCAGTCATCGCTGAATAGGTACACTGAGTAAATGACATCCCATCACACAGTGTAGCCATGTGTTGTGTTTGCAGTACCCTGTTATGACCAGCAACAAGGGTCACAGCCATGGATGGGCCCACACTGTGGGTTCGATGGTTGGCTTTGTGGATGAGGGGGCAACCAGTCAATGGGACAGCATCGCCCAGCATGGGTACAGTGTGTACGCAGCATGCACTTGGCACAGGTGTTCAGATCCCAGAAGGTGATTGTTGGGACGGGTGTGTGGGGGACACATGTACAGCAGGATGACACAGACCAAGGCATACGTTGGCCACATTGGGGAGTGACACAATGTCCGCAGTCAGCAGAGGTCACACAGGCAGGGAATGACATGCACCGGTGGCACAGACAGGCAACATGCCAGGTGGACCTGGGCTGGCACATGCAGCATGTGCCAGTGGCCATGGCCGTAGCTAGTGGTGTGCATGGGAGGGTACCAGCAGGGGGCTGGGCCAGTGCAATAACCGCATAACACACAACCACCACACGGAACAGCACTGCACACAGACACAACGGCAGATGCTCCACAGCCCAGACATAGGACACAGGGGCACACACACCGGTGACGGTTGCCAACAATGCAGGTCTGCATGGCTCACAGACCCGCCGCATGCTGGCCGTGGCACTGCAGCAGGCCTGGACCGACAACCACCACACACACACACACAGCACACGCACCAAGCAGTACGGCAATGGGCGGATGCCCTGAGCTGTGTGTGTCCAGCTCCAGACCAAGCATGCACAGCAGACGGCACGCAGAGGCCAGTGGCACATAACGTAGATGTCATTGCCGCCAGGTGCCACACACCGGCCATGGCCACCAGGTTGTGTTTACAGTGACACTAACGGCAGGTGAGCAGCACCGGGCGGCACAGCTCCAGTACACGGCTGTGGCCTGGTGCCCCAGGCCTATGTGCCACTGGTGCCACCGCCAGGGCCAGAGATACCCCAGGGTGGTGCAGTGCCAGACAGGCCCACAGCCAGCACAGTTGACGGCCATGCTGAATGGAGGGGTCTGGGAACATGGCACACCTCTGTGCACCGCCAACACTGGTGGCGTGCACCACATGAGCATGTCCCCTGTAGCGTGACAGTGCTGGGCACTGTGCATCCCACACAGCCATGCCATGTGCCTGCAACAGCACACTGCAACCGGCACCATTGTAATGCCGGTGTCTGCACACAGCAGCACACACACAACACATAGGCACCATCATAGTGAATGAACACAGGGCTATGGTGTACGTCAATCAAGAGCAACGTTTAATGAAGCAACATGTGTCACATGTACAATGCTCGTATATTACAGCACAAAATTTATATACATTGCAACAGAACATTTGTACAGGCATGCACCCCACCCAGGCCATCACCACTAGCAGTGCACACATGTGTGGCCCAGACACACAATCACCCATCAACACTGGCATCCAGCCCATATCACAGCAACACATCCCCACCCCCTGACTACAACCACAACCTGTACAGGGTATGCAGCTTAAAGCAGCCAGCACAGGGTACCCCTGTGCATAGTCCATGAGCTCACTGTTCATGCAGGGCTGCCATCAGTGCCTTCAGTGAGGCATGTAGGCGGCCCACATCTTGCATGATGGCACCCACCAGGCTCACAAGCATCTCATTGCACTCCTTTTGTAGCAGGGGGTGGTGGTACAGGGTCATGCTGGGCAGTGGCCTGTTCCCTCACTTCATTGGCCACGTTACCTTGGCCCTGTGCCCCTGTCCCACTGCCTGTGCCATTGTCAGGGCCTGCCTGAGGGACCTGTTGCCCCTCAGCAGGGCCACCATCCAATGCTGTGTTACACCCTGGCATGCCCACAGCAGCAGCATCCATGCATGCCTCCACCATGGTATCACTGTCACCGCCAGTGTTGCCTGTGTCCTGTCCTGCCGTGTCATCTTCAGTCGGTCCTGGGGCAATGTTTCCCAGTGGTGTACTGGCCTCAGGGGTGGCCATCCCTGCATCTACCTCCTGGGGCATGTCCTCTGGCCCAGCGGGCCTCTCCTGCTCGTCCGTTCCCCCGGGCAGCATTGGGATCAACAACCTCAGCCTCCAATGGCTCCACCCCTGCCTAATCCTCATCCTGATCATTCTCTGGTGGCAGGGGCCATGCCCTTCTGTAATTTCACCATGTCCTCAAGGCATAGTCCCGTGCATCCCTCTGTTTCTGCACCTCCATGGGACGCAGGAGTACCCTGTGTCTGGGAGGTATGTTGTGGCGTCCACCTCCATGCCTGCCACCTGTAACATGGCAATGGGACATGTATTACTGTTAGCACACTACACGGGCATTGGTATGTACTGCAACCGTTGCATCCGGTATGCTGTTTATGTGGACAGCACACTGCTACCGTGCCTCACACAGGCCCCTGCCAATGCGGGCAGTCACCACTGTGCCACCCGTATGGTGGATCACACAGACTTGTCTATCCACAACCATGGCACTGCCACCTCCCATGGCACCTGTGTGCACCCTGGCACCACATGCCTTGGCCGTGCTGCCACACGCACACCCTGGGACACACAGCCAGCATGCCTACACCATTCCCTTGTCCCTGTCGTGTGTTGTGTATGCACTTACCTTGCCGATGTCTGTCCAGTACACCTGCTAGTCCCTGCAGCAACCTCATAGCTCCTACGTGTCTGTGACCTGTGGGAACAGAAGTATATATGGTTGTTAGTGCATTGGTACACAGACAGGCATGGGTTGCTGGACGCAGCTTATAGTGGGCCATTGATGACATCCAACCTACCTTCCACAGGTCTGACACCTGTGTGTACTTCCACATCCCACCTGCTGGCCATGTCCAATAGCTGCCTCAGGGTGATGAGGTCATGCCTTGTGAGGTCCTGCCACTGGTGTTTCAGCTGGCATGGTGTGCATCTCACACCACCCACCCTCTCCAGGCCTGCAGCTATCCTCCTCCAGACAGCATCCCTCTGCTGTGGGGTATGCCTCCTGCAGCCTGGCGGCAGTAGTGTTCTCCTCCACTGCTGCACCAGGTTAATCATCTGGCATTCCTCTGCAGGGCTGAAATTTGGTGCCCTCCCACACAAATTGGCCATTTTTGCACTGCTGTTGCCACCTACAGCCCTTGGGTGTGCCCTATTGCCCCTGCGGTTGATTTCTGCGATGCAGTGGCTGCTATACACGTGTACACACGTGTGCGCTATTTCCCACTGCTCTCTGCACGTGCTGTAGCTTCACATGCAATTTGCCTATGCGACATGGGACTGTCACGCACCTGCAGCACACGACTGATGCACTGCACAGTTGCGTGTTTTCCTGCGTATACTGGCTTGTGATGCACACAACCTGACTGGGACTATCAGGCAGCCATCACTCAGTTACATCCCTCTCCTTGACACAGTTACTCTCAGGACTGTCCCTATCCAGGGCTCCGTGCTATTCATACATCATAGGGTGGTACAGCACAGGCAGGGATACTGTTCAGGACACATGCTACTGTATTAGATGGCAAGTTTAACACAGGCCGCAGTTGCGGAGTGTTCCACGCTTGCCTGCCGCATGTGCATCTGTGTCATGCGTGCACTCTATCACAGGGTGTGTTGCATTTTGCTGATTGCATGGTACACTGTGCATGGCACTGTTTCCACCCTGTTAGTGTGTGTCTGTATATGCTGGATCTGCTGTATGTGTGTAGGCCTCACAGGTGTGTAGGCCATACAGTGTGCAGCCTACCTCACACATTTCCCTACACTGCTGTGTGCCAAGATGTGTGACACCAGGACAGGCTGTGTGACATGTCATGGGCCATGTGGGTCAGCATGCAGTGCTGTAGCAGCCATGTGATGGTGACACAGCATGTGACAGTTACATACCTGTCTGCCCACAGGGCTCTGTGTCACCTTCTCTATGTGGGATTGCGTGTGTCTGGGGTCCATTGTGTCCCATACCTTGTATTGTGTGTCACTGGGGAGCATGCTGTACTGCACACTGCATGGCAATCCCCTCCCCCCCAACACACCTGCAGACTGTGCTGTACCTGTCACCTCTTACCTGTTGTGGTGGTATGATACCGCAGTTCCATACTATATCTGGGTACAGCACACTGTACCATGTCCATGGCTGTGTGTGTGTGTGTGTGTGTGTGTGTGTGTGTGTGTGTGTGTGTGTGTGCTGCTGGGTGTAGCCACATTACATGGGCACTGTTGCCAACATTTAGTGTCACCATGTTCGGTGCGCTGCACCAAGCTGCATGCCTGTGTGCTGGTATGTTGGACATGTCCACTTGGCTTTTCGTGGATGTTATGGTGGTATCGTGGCACTCAACAGGTGAAATGCCTCGCTATCAGAAACATAGAAACATAGCATTTGACGGCAGATAAGGACCGCTTGGCCCACCTAGTCTGCCCATTTCCCTACCTAATGGATACGCTGCAGATCCTAGTTAACCAACAGCCTACTTCCTCCTACCTCCCACTAGAATTACCTTATGCCTGTCCCATGCATTCTTGAATCCCCCCACTGTTTTTGACTCTATGACCGCCTCAGGAAGGCTGTTCCATGCATCTACAACCCTCTCTGTGAAGAAATACTTCCTCACATTACCTCTGAGCCACCCCCTGTATCTTCAAATTGTACCCCTTGTTCTTGCACATCTCTTTTTATGAAAGATGCTACCCTTTTGGACTTTGTTGATTCCCCCGAGGTATTTTAAAGAGTTTCTATCATGTCCCCCCTCTCCCTCCTTTCCTCGAGGCTATACATCTTAAGCTCCTTTAGTCTTTCTTCATATGTCTTCTGGTGCAGACCCTGAACCATTTTGGTTGCTCTCCTCTGGACAGCCTCCATCCTGTCTGTGTCTTTGCGGAGATGGGGTCTCCAGAACTGTACACAGTACTCCAGATGTGGTCTTACCAACTGTCTGTACAGAGGGCCAACAACTTCCTGTTTTCTACTGGTGATGCCTCTCCCTATGCATCCCAGTATCCCCCAGCCCTCCTTACTGCCTTCTCACATTGCTGGCCCACCTTCAGGTCATCTGATATAACAACCCCCAGGTCCCTTTCCATTTTTGTTGTTGTCAGTTTCTCACCCCCCATTGTGTACTCTTGCCCTGGGTTCTTGTTTCCCAGGTGCATTACGTTGCACTTCTTTGCGTTGAATCTAAGCTGCCATACATTTGACCATTCCTCCAACCTTGCCAAGTCTCTTTTCATCCTTTCTACCCCACCTTGCCTATCAACCCTGTTGCAGATCTTTGTGTCATCTGCAAAGAGACATACTTTCCTTCCAGTCCCTCTGCAATGTCACTTATAAAGACATTAAAAAGGACCGGTCCCAGTACTGAACCCTGCGGTACCCTACTAGTAACCCTCCTTTCTTCACTGTGGACTCCATTTACTACTACCCGCTGTGTCCTGTTGTCCAACCAGTGTTTTACCCAGGCTACCACTCTGGGACCCACTCCCAGGCTGGCTAATTTGTTTATTAATCTTTTGTGCGGAACTGTGTCAAATGCCTTGCTAAAGTCTAGGTAGGCCATGTCCACAGCCACTCCCTGGTCTACTACTTTGGTCACCCAGTCAAAGAAATCAATTAGATTTGTTTGACATGACCTTCCTGCTTTGAATCCATGCTGCCTTGGGTCCTGTGCCCCACTGGCCTCTAGGTACTCAACAATTCTTTCCTTCAGAAGTGATTCCATCATTTTCCCTACCATTGAGGTCAAACTGATAGGTCTGTAGTTTCCTTCCTCTGTCTTGCTCCCATTTTTGTGAAGGGGAATCACATCCGCCCTTCTCAAGTCCTCAGGTACCACACCATCCTCCCATGATTTATTAAAAAGGGTAGTCAGTGATGTTACTTGTTCTTCCCTTAGTTCTTTTAGAATTCTAGGGTGAATTCCATCAGGCCCCATTGCTTTATCCACCTTCAGTTTTAAGAGTTCTTTCAGAACCCTTTCTTCTGTGAAAGGACTAATATCAACCCCCCCTATCCAGAGTGCTTCTATTGACTGGATTAGGTATCTCTCCCTGTTTTTCCATTGTGAATACTGAGCAGAAATATTCATTCAGTATCCCTGCTTTTTCACTGTCACTCTCTGTCCAACCACCTTCCTCTTTATTCAGCCTCAGTATCCCTGCCTTTGGGCACGCTGACCTGCCTGTGCCAGCGCTGCATCGTTATGGTGCTGTCTACCATGTCTGGCTGGCATGTCATTCCACTACTGTTCGTCCTCCTCCTCCTCCAGCAGGTCTGGTGGTGGCACATGGTTCTGCAGTTCAATATTGTGCAGTATACAGCACACAAGGAAGATTTTGCAGGCTGTCTCTGGACTATACTGTAAAGCCCCTGCCGATCTGTCGATGCACCTGAACTGTGCCTTCAGGACACCAAAGGTGCGCTCGATGACACACCTGGTATGGCTGTGTGCATCATTGTACCTTGTCTGTGCTGCTCTGCACATGTGGTGTAGTGGTGTCATCACCCATGGCAGCTGTGGGTAACCACTGTCTCCTGTGGGATGAATGGGACAGCGTCAGTTTGCATGGTCTGTGTTTCATGTGTGTGCATGGTGTGCAGGGCTGCGGTGCTGTGTGCTGTGTTCCGTTACCTAGTAGCCATCCTCCCATGAGCTGGCTTCTCTGGTAGGCTTTGTGTAGGCCGCTGTTGTGCAGGATGTAGGCATCATGCATGGAACCAGGGTACTGGGCTACCACATCCAGTATGCGGCACTGACTGTCGCACACTACCTGCATATTCATAGAGTGGTGCCCTTTCCTGTTGACGTACATGTCCCCGTTGCCTTATGGTGCCCGTATGGTGACATGGGTGCAGCCTATGGTGCCCATTACTCGTGGGAACTGGGCAGTGTTGTAGAAGCCCTGCATCACTAACTGCTGCTGTCGTGCTTCATGGGGGAAGGTGATGTACTCACCCATGTGGGCCACCATTGCGTTGAGGAACTGGTGTAGGCACCTGGACATGGATGGCTGTAAAATTCCAACGGTGTCACCTGTTGGGGTCTGGAATGTCCCTGTGGCAAGGAAGCATAGTGCTGCAGTAACTTTCACCTCCACGGGTCTGCATGGAGGTCGTCCAATATCCCCTCGATGATGGCCTGAGGCAGTCGGTAGTGTGCTATACATTGTTCCTCCATCACGTCCTGGTATGTCTTCCATGGTCTGTACACACGTGGTGCATGGCGTCTGACAGGTCTGTGCTGTCCTGGATGCTGCCTGTTCTCCTAGTTCCAGGCATTCCGTTGCCTCCTGTGCCTGTCCCACCGGTCTAATAGTAGCACACCTAGCATAGCTGCTGGTCCTGCCATTGCTGTCCTGTGTCTCTCTGCTCTCTTTGTGTTGTTCACAGTGCTGTGCAACTGTCTCTGCAACCTGCCTGGGAGTGCTCCTTTATATGCTGTGTAACTTATACCTTCCCCCACCTGGTATATGTTATGCCATCCGAAGCTGATGTAACTTGTCACTCTGCACCTTCTTGAATCCCGCCGTGGCATATCTGTTGTATTTTCTTGGCGTATGTACAGATCTTACTTCGAGATACAGCTCTTGCAGCAGGTAACACCATTAGGACTGAAGCCGGCAGGCGTCAGGACCCCACGGAAATGTTCTAGCTAGCAGTCTTCAGCGGGGACCGCCTCCGACGTCGGTCCCGCCCCCGACGTCAGACGTAGTACATAAGGAGGCGGTCCGGCCAGATTCCCCAGTTCTTTCCCGCCGTCGACTTGCATGTCTCGACCCTTTGGTTCATTTCTAGTGCGCGACGCCTGGTTAAGTTCTTCCTTCGGGAAAAAGTTTGTTTTTTCGGCTCAGTTTCTATCTGATGTCCTCTCCAACCTCCGTTGAAGGCCATCCTTCGAAGTGCTCCTGTGGGAAGCAAATCCTGTTCAAAGACCCGCATTTGGCCTGCGTCCGGTGCCTAAGCCCAGACCACGACAACCGGGCCTGTTCCTTTTGCCAGGGATTCAACAGCCGGACCCGGATCCATCGCCAGAAGGCCTTTCAGGCTTTCCTGCTTGAGGAGAAGATTAAAGCCATGGACGCAGCCTCCAAGGGGGAATCTTCCGACAAGGCCCGGAGACACCTAGAGAAGCATAGGGAGAGAGTGAGATCCAGGTCCCGTCCTGGGGCCTCTGACTCCCGTAGCTCGGCTCCCGGTCCGACCGCTCCCCCTCCCGGGCCCGCTCTCAGCCTCCCCCTGCAGCGGTGAAGACCTCCTCGGGTTCCTCTTCTCTTCCGCAGGCCAAGACCTCCAGACCTTCTTCATCTTCAACCACCAAGGTCCTGCCGAGGTCAGGGGACCGTCACCACCATCACAAGTCCGGTTCCCGCCATTCGGAACCCGCCAGGTCAGTCTCTTTGCCTCCTCCTCCCCAGCGGAAGACCAAAGAAGTGACTTCTCTCAAGAGATCGTTGGCCCCGACGCCGGCCCCTCCGATGTCGGCCAAACACCATTGGTCCCGAACACCGACGACCGCCAGACACCCATCGCCGGTCAGGCCTTCGCCTCCACGGATGCCGGCCGGGGGACCGACGTCCGCATCTACCGAGAAGAGGACCCCCTCGCCTCCCACCGACGTCAGTCAAGAGGCGATCACGGAGGAGGAGCTGACCCAGCCCGAGGACCAGACGTGCGAACCCGGTCCTGTTGCCCCCAGGGAACCCTCGCGGAACCTGAGGCCCCTAAGGAGCCGACATCGAACCCGATGTACTGCCATCGGCACTCCGGTCTGCCACATCGGGCTCAGCATATCCGAGTCAAGGAGTTGTTTTCCTGGTGGGACACCATAAAAGAGATGTGGTCCCCACACCACCACCTCCTCCTCCTCCTGCTACTCCGCCGGCCCCCGCGCCCCCTACTTCACCCAGGGATGCGGGCCGAGTACCCTCCCCCATGGAGCCTACGGACCCTCCTAGGGGTAGATCACGAAATAGGAGACCTCCGTCCAGATCTTCTTCAGGGTCACCCAGCCTCAAGAGACCCAGAAGACGTCGCCTTTCACCTTCGACGGAGGACACGGGATCGGACTTCTCGGACGGATCCAGATCCCCCTCTCCGATCAACGTCCCTTCTCTGGACCCACGTGAGCTTCCAAGATCTCCTCCGGATGACCCATCGTTCTCAGAGATTATGAAGCATATCCAAGAGAATATGGGCTGGGACGCAGAGGAATTAGACCCCGAGAGATTACGCCTTGCCAGATATCTTCGGCAAAAAGATCCTAAGCCTGTGGTGGTGCCACCCTTGGTGGACACTTTCGTGGACGTCACCAAGGCAGCGTGGAAACATCCACACTCGCTTCCGGCTATGCCGAAGAAAGCTGACCGACTGTACAAGGCCCCTAGGGAGAACCAGTACTTGGCATCGCATCCTCTGGCCGATTCTCTGGTCATTACAGGCTCTCATGACCGGTCCCAGAGGCCGCAACATTTGAGCACCCTGCCACCGGACCCAGAGTCCAAACAGCTGGACGCTATGGGCAGGTGCACGTATGCCTCCGCTACCTGCGCCATCAGATCCATCAACTACTTGACCCACATGGTACAGTTTCAAAACACCTTGTGGGAGCAGGGACTGGATCTGGCGGAAAAGATGCCAGAAGGTGAGCAGAAGGAGGAGGAGTTGCTACAGCTCCTTCGTACGGGTTCGGACGTGGAAACCCAGGTGCTGCGAGCCGCGTATGATTCCGCGGACTCCTCGGCCAGAGCGGCAGCTTCAGGCGTATGCCTCCAGAGACACTCATGGCTCCGTGTTTCCGGATTCACCCCGGACGTTCAGAAGAACATCCTGGACACCTCGTTTCATGGAGAAGTTCTTTTTGGTGAGTCCTCGGAGAAGGTCCTCACCAAACTTCAAGAGGCCGGGAAGGCAGTACGGTCTGTCCAGGCCATGTACAGACCCAAGCTTAGTTCCTTTCATAGGAACCAAAGCCGGTTTCGAGGCTGGATGCAGAGACAGCAGTCCCGCACCGGTTCTCAACAGAGGGGCTCGTTCTCCCGCAGAGCCCAGGGGAAGTCATCAGCGGGCCGAGGTCAACGACCAGCTAAGTCGACCCAGCCTGCTGGACTCTCAGCTGCCACAGCATGACTCCTTCCCGGCCCCGCCCTCAGGATCAATGGGACACCAAGGTCGGGGGCCGCATTGTGGACCACCTGCCAGGGTAGCAGTCCATAACCACCGACAGGTGGGTCCTTCAGTTGGTCGAAAGAGGCCACTTTATAGAATTCATGGACAAGCCACCCACAAGGTCTCCTCTGCTCTCCTGTTACTTGGGTCAGCACAGATCACTCATCAGGCAAGAGGTACTCGCGCTCCTGCAAAAGGGAGCGGTGGAGTATGTCCCAGAGAGCCAGATAAGATCCGGATACTATTCCCACTTCTTTCTGGTTCCGAAGAAAACAGGGGACCTCCGTCCAATCCTGGACCTCAGCGACCTCAACATGTCGGTCGCCTACAAACGTTTTCGCATGGTGAACCTCCAAGGACTCATTCCCATGCTGAAAAAGGACGCCTTCTTAGCGTCCCTGGACATGCAGGATGCCTACCTGCACATCCCAGTAGCTCAAGCGCACAGGAGGATGCTGCGCTTCGAGGTTCTCGGCCACCACTTTCAGTTCCAGGCCCTTCGGACTGTGTTCGGCCCTCAGGGTCTTTACCAAGTGTATGGCAGTCGTGGCAGCGTCTCTGAGGAGACAGGGCCACTACGTGTTCCCGTACCTGGACGACTGGCTTCTCATGGCCGCCTCCAAAGAGACACTGTTGATGGCTATTCAGAGTACCCAGGACCTGTTCTGGTCTCTGGGAATTCTTATCAACTACGAGAAGTCTCTCCTAGTACCATCCCAGAAGCTGCAGTTCATAGGCGCAGTTCTGGACACTGTCCAAGGGAAAGCCTTTCTTCCCGACGACAGAGCGGAATGCATCAGATCCCTCATCAGTGATCTTTCAGCGAAAAAGACCATCCCCGCCAGGTTGGTCCTTCACTTGCGTGGACACATGGCTGCGGCCATTCCAACCGTCCCTTTGGCAAGGCTCCACATGCGGGTAACTCAGTGGATGCTCAAGGTGCAGTGGGATCAAAGGCAAGACCACATGCAGCATCCGGTCAGAATCACGAATGCCGTGATTCAAGACTGGCAATGGTGGCTAGACCCAGGGACACTTTCTGCGGGTGTCCCATTTACTGCACCGTCCCCGAAGGCAATCCTCTCCACAGATGCCTCAGGGCTGGGATGGGGAGTGCACCTGAACGGGGTGAGGCCCCAGGGAACATGGACCCCTCAGGAAGCTCACCTCCACATCAACGTGCTGGAGATGAGGGCGGTCCTTTACGCCCTGCAGGCCTTTCAGTCAGAAATACCGTCGAGTACCCTTCTGCTTCAGACAGACAACACGGCGGTGATGTATTACCTCAACAAACAAGGAGGCGCACACTCTTACCCCCTCTGCAGGGAAGCTATGAGGGTGTGGGATTGGGTAATCCGACACGGCGCGAGCCTGATTGCAGTTCACGTTCCCGGAGTGGACAACACAATCGCAGACGGCCTGAGTCGTTCCCAGGCCAGAGTCCATGAGTGGGAACTTCTTCAGGAGGTAGCAGAGGATCTGTTCCTTCGATGGGGCACTCCAGAGTTGGACTTATTCGCTTCCCCATCCAACGCAAAACTGCCCAATTTTTGCTCGCTAGATCCAGGGCCTGGTGTTTTCTGGCGAGACGCGTTGTCCCTCTCCTGGGCGGACAGATTCCTCTACGCTTTCCCTCCCTTCCCATTGATCCAGAGAGTCCTTCTCAAACTGCGCAGGGAGCATGCAACAATGATCTTGGTAGCGCCTTTCTGGCCCAGGCAGATCTGCTTCCCCATGCTGACGCAATTGTCCCGGGAACCTCCAGTTCCATTGCCTTTCAGCTCCCACCTATTGTTTTACGAGGAGGGTTCACTAGTCCACCCGGACTTACGCTCACTGAACCTGCATGCATGGCTCCTAGAGACATAGCCATTATGTGA
This sequence comes from Neoceratodus forsteri, assembly GCA_016271365.2. Classification (NCBI taxonomy): domain Eukaryota; kingdom Metazoa; phylum Chordata; order Ceratodontiformes; family Ceratodontidae; genus Neoceratodus; species Neoceratodus forsteri. The sequence continues at coordinate 1,651,446,473 of CM057450.1, forward strand.
TACGGGGTCTCGCAAGAGGTGGTGGAAGTCCTTTCCACGGCCAGAAAGCCGGCAATGCATGCGACGTACGCCATGAAGTGGCGCCATTTTTGCTTATGGTCGCAGGCACGCGGCCTTTCCCCTTTAGAATGCCCGGTGAAAGGGGTGTGTTGGAATACCTTCTTTCTCTATTCCATTCGGGTCTCGCCTACTCCTCCATTAAAGTGCACCTCTGCGTGATCTCTGCATACCACTTCCCGGTGGGAGAGCGCACAGTGGCACAGCTTGATGCCTCTCGAGACTTCCTGAGAGGAGCGTTACACCTTAGGCCACCTATCAAGGATCCTGTTCCTCCTTGGGACCTACTCTTTGTCCTGGAACAACTCACTCTTCCCCCCCTTTGAACCTGCCGTGGATTGCGAGCTGCGTGTCTGTCGTGGGAAAACGTTATTTTTAGTTGCTGTCACGTCAGCAAGGAGAGTTTCCGAGCTTCACGCTCTCATGTGCAAGGAGCCTTATTTAATTTTTCACCAAGACAGAGTGTCTCTGAGGACGAATCCTAAATTCCTGCCTAAGGTGGTCTCTGCCCTCACTCTCAACCAGGACATCGATTTGCCTGTGTATTTCCCCAAGTACTCTAATAGAGGAGAGGCGCTGCTTCACACCCTGGATGTTCACCGCTCCTTAAGGTTCTACTTGAATAGAACTAAACAGCTTTGCAAGTCAGAGCAACTATTCATTTCATTCACTGATAGGATGCTGGGCCAACCAGTCTCAAAGCAGACCCTTTCTCGCTGGCATGTCCAGTGTATTTCATTTTGCTACAACAACAGACATAAGCCCCTTCCGGGTGTAGTCCGGGGCCACTCGACAAGGGGGGTGGCTACCTCCTTTGCAGCACTGCGCAACGTTTCCACCTCGGCCATTTGTGCTGCAGCTACTTGGAGCTCAGTGCACACATTTATTAGGCACTATAGGCTGGACATTACATCACAGCGGAGAGCCGGTTTCGGCCTAGCCGTTCTACAGGGTTTCCTGTCCTAGAGTCAGGACTTGTTCAAGATCTCTCCTAATTTCCTCCTCCCAGAATGCTTTCAGGCGCTATTGCTTGGGAATCAGTCCTAATGGTGTTACCTGCTGCAAGAGCTGTATCTCGAAGTAAGATAGTACAGTTACGTAAGAACTTACCGTAACAGTAGATCTTCGAGAACAGCTCTTGCAGCAGGTACCTTCCTGCCCACCATTCCCCCTTGGAGGAGGTACGGCCTACCAGGCCTTGGCAGGAGCTTTAGCTCCTTTCTTCTGATGGCGGATCCTCGGTCTCCCCTTCTGATGTCATCCTGCGGCCGTGAGTCTCCGGCCGGAGAACTGGGGAATCTGGCGGGACCGCCTCCTTATGTACTACGTCTGATGTCGGGAGCGGGACCCACGCCGGAGGTGGTCCCCGCTGAAGACTGCTAGCTAGAAAATTTCTCCGGGTCCTGACGCCTGCCGCTTCAGTCCTAATGGTGTTACCTGCTGCAAGAGCTGTTCTCGAAGATCTACTGTTACGTAAGTTTTACGTAACTGTACTTTACGAGTGGCGTATCTGGAGAATGTCGCAACTACTGCATATGTCGACTTTGGCGTATTTACTTACCTTTTGGCACATGTCGCTTTCTCGAATCCTGCATGTTGCAACTGCTTGTCGCAATTGTGAGTTGTGACATTACCTTTGTCGCAACTGCGTTACGCTTTGGCGTGTTCTTTCTAGAATCGGGCCCATGGACTAGAATGGTGGATTATAAAGGAAAACTATTGCCCCAAGGTTGGAAATTGACCAATGGTGGGTTATAATTTATTTGAAAATTGGTGATCGAGAGAGGCATACTGGGCCATGGCTAATTTCCTGGCACATACTTGATAGTGGTAGTGGTGGGGGGGACAAGTACAAGTAATATAGGCAAAACTGTAATGCTTAAATCAGCAGGCTGATGACAATATTACTACTTGAGGTAACTTTCAACGTAAGGGACCAGGGGTTAAAATTAACATACAAAACCTGTTCCCTGTACAGGTGGGAACAGGCTAGTGCATGTATTACTATCCCCTGCATGCATCACAGTGCATGTAACACTGTTCCTGGTGTCCGAGACTTATGGCAGTCATTGCATTGCCTGGGAGAATGCCGGACTGAGTGGGAGAATTAACTTTTTTTTGTTGTTAATCCCACAAACTTGTGGAATGCTGCCACACTGTAAGCGGCAATCAGTGCCTGGGGAGGTGGTGAAGTGGACAAGCCAAGAGTGAGCATGAGCTGTGATTTTATTTGTAAAGACTCTTTGACCTGCTTGTGTGAGTCACTCAGTATGACTAGCGGGGAGAACATAGAGAGAGAGAGAGAGAGAGAGAGAGAGAGAGATAGAGAGGAGGAATCTCAACACGCCAGGTCTAATCATGCCAATAGGGCTGGGGAGGATTTGGACTGGGAGTGCCTATCATCAGTCATTCACCTCATACTGATGGACAGAGTCAGTGTCACTGGGTTATCACTGTAACTGGCACTGCTGGACAATGTGTGTGTGTGAGGAGAGGGAGACCCTTTAGCAGTGCGTCGTAAGAGTACCATCACTGTCGCTAAAGTAAAAACGCATGGCTTGCAGCAAGAGAGATCATGTAATTGGTGAGAAGTCAAGTGGCTAATCAGGATAAAATATTTTGTTTCTGTGAAGAGCATCTGCTGATGGGGTGACATAATGTGATGGACACTGTTCTGTTCAGCAGCAATCAGAACCCAGAGCCAAGGACAGGGCAGAGTCCTGATAAGAGACGTGAGAGAGCACAGATCACTGGTGCAATTCATGTACATTTTATTTATTTATTTATTTATTTTGTTAACCAGGTAAACATATGAGCCAAGGCCCTTTTTCATATGCGACCTGAGACTATAAAATAGCCACAAGATGTTATACAAAAAGATAACTTTTACATTCACTTAATACAGGAATACAAATACATGAGATATAAGACGAACAATATAATACAAATTATTTAAGATAGCAGTGACATTGCAAGCTGCTCAATACATGATGCTTCAATTTCTTTTTGAATAAATTAAGACTACTCATAGTTCTCAATTCAATTGGAAGATCATTCCAGTATTTTATATACAGCAATTCATATACAGCCTATGTGGAGAAGAAAAGTGTGTGAAGGAGGAGGGGTAATCTGTCTAGCATGGATGCCCTTAATCAGTGTTCATAGTGGTTAATCATGCAGGGAAAATCATGTGTGTAAAGCAGAGTACTACAGATTTTTAGTAATTTTCCATCTCCTTAGTTTAATTTAAATATTATGTATTTTTTTTTTTACCAGTGCATATAACCAGTTTCTACTGCATGCGACTTTTCGGCTACATGCACTGTGGTACAAGTACTAAAAAAAGTTAATGTGTATCTCTGCAAGGGACTGTAGTTTTCCACTTGTAGCTGATAACTGCAATCCATATTTGTTTTATCAAACATTGTACTAATGACAGATTTGTACAGCTTTTCACCTTTTTATGTAGCCTGAGAGCATTTTTCTGTTACTGTTAACCAGCCACAGCATTTAATGAACTAGAGCCTTTTTAATGAGCACAAATCATGTTTAGCAAGCAACAGTAGCTGTTAACAAGCAGCTGGATTGCAGCAGCTTTTAATTAACAGGTATAACTTTTTAAGATCAGCAATTGCCTTTAAGTTCCACAGGCAGGTTAAGGAATGCACACTGTTCATGCTCAGAAGACTATTGAATGGTTTGGAGGACAATAGTTCGGAGACTTTTTACAAAATAATATGTTTTTTTATTTATTTAATTATTTCATATTTAACATTTTGTCAAATTTACTATACATAATATAGGTTGGTTGGGTATACAACTTAACAGTCAGAGAACTTTAAACCAATAAATATCATCTAATGGCCTCATATACAAAATACATCTCTACTATAAATACATCTCTACCAGTGATCTGTGCTCTCACACGTCTTTTATTAGGACCCTGCCCTGTCCTTGGTTCTGGGCTCTGATTGCTGCTGAACATTCTGCAATACATCACTACTGTAAATGTCCTTAGCACATAGGCAACAGTACTCTGCATTGTGCACTGCGTACAAACTTACTTCCTGTCAACAACCTCCTGGTCTGGTAGGTCGTCTTGTCCCTAAGCGATCAAACAGACTACTACGAACTGCCAGTGAAAAACTGCTCGAAGTGCCTAGGGTCAGAACCTCCCTTGGGAGTAATTCATTCGCCTATTCGGCTCCCAAACTATGGAATGCCCTCCCTTTTCACTTTTATGTATTTCAACTCTTCTATGTACAATGTGACCTGTGACTGTCTGTTGAATAATTATACAACTATCATTAATTCCGGGACGCCCCTGAAAAAAGAGAACTTTGATCCCAGCAGGTTCAACTGGTAACCAAATGAAATAAATAAAAGGATGTAAAAACACAGGTGCTTTTAACCTTATTCAGTAAAATCCTCCATGCCTCAGTCCTCAAAGTTTTTATTAAAGATTTTCCACAGAGGTTTATAGTCCTGACAATATTTATAATTATATAGTGTACTTAGAAATAACTGTTTCTGTTCCATTTTTGGAAAAGACAGGGAGTCTGTAGGATGTTTTTTTTTTAGTTTTTGAGACTCTGTCTCTTAACTTTCATATTAGCTTTCAAAACAAATCTGTATTTTATCTGTACTGTACCATCATTATATATCTCTCAAATCATTATCTTATGATCTGTCCACAGTGGAAAAATAAATCATATTTGGTCCAAAATCGCAAAGGAGTGGGATCACCAGGTAGTACATAATTGGCATTCCTGGGCAATGTCTGCTTCCAAAGCCCCACAGTGCCAACATGAATCTGATATTTCTGTGTTTATTTTATGCAACCTGTATGGGGGAAAATATGCTCTATTCAGGATTGCATATTGAATGGCTTTATCTCTAGTGAGTTTGTACTTTGAAATTGAATTGCATGCCAGTGACCATTGTTCGATAAAAGCACATCTTGGCTCTTTTTCCCATTTCTGAAATACTGTTTTGTATACCATAGTGAATGGCTTATGTAACACTTTTGTTAGCCATACAAATAGTTTTTTAAATCTTGTAATTGAGAATGGTTTGCAATTCCTTCTCCAGCTCCATTATTTGAGGCTCTTTCCCATTGTTTATAATCTTTTGAATATATATTGCTCAACTGGCTGAAATATAAATACTGATGATTGTGCAGGTTATATTTATCTCTAAATTCTTCCCATTTTAACCTAATACCTTTAATGTTAAAGTCTTGTAATTTCTTAATACCTTTCTCTATCCAGGGTCTTTTATAAGGCATCTTACCGTTCATCCTATAATGTGGAGTATGCCAGACTTCATTCAGTGGTGATACATTAGTTGCCCATTTGGTTTTGTTAATGAATTTGGCAATTATATGGCAGAGATTCTTAGTTATTGCACGTTTAGATTTAATTAATTTTTTTGCCGTGAAAAACATTTTTTTATGTCAATTGTTTCTGTGAAAAGCTCTCTTGCCATTAAATTCCCAATCTCAAGTCCTATATCATCTTCTTCGTCAAATGCCCATCTAAGTGCCATCTTTACGATATACACAGTGAGGCAAACCTCTGTATCAGGGCAAGCTAAACCTCCTTGTTCCTTAGGCAGCCAGAGTCTTTGCCATGAAAAACTAGATGCCTTGTTATTCCAAATAAATGTCTGGAATAAATTATTAATTCTTCTAAACCAAATGGGTAGAATAGTTCAGAGACTATTGACCACTATCATGGCTACAGGGCTCTAGGGCAAATTATTAAATCTTGGACTTTGATGCTGCTGCCTGACTGGTTCAAACCTGGTCACATGATCAGAAATACCTTGCACAATTTAAAAGGAAGCACCTTACTGTTTTGTAGCATCTTTGCTCACAGACTGGCAGGGCCTGTGTAGTGTGGTATCCAGAGATTAAATTGGGCAGGAGGCCCTATAATAGTAATGGAGAAAGATGGCAGGTGATGGAACTTAGTTCCTGTGCACTTCTGCCAGGAGCACATAGGAACTAAGTTCCATTACCTGTCATCTTTCTCCATTGACAACTATACGAGAGTTCCACCACCTAGAAATCTAGATACAAGAGCGCCACCACCTAAACATTCCCAATTTAATCACTGGTGGTATCGGAAGCACTTTGCCCTGCCATTAAGGGCTCAGATATAGCAATACATGGGGTTATTGTTATGACTCTGCCCATACTCTGCAGGGATCATGAGAGTGTGCACTGATGTCATACATCAGCGTGCGCTGGTCCCCCACATTGTGAGCACAAGAGGAGCGGCTCAACACGCAGATCACTTCTGCACACCAGAATGCTAAAGACACCACAGAAAAGTAAGCTGCTGCTTTTTAAATGTTTTAACTTGAACTAAGAAACATGAAATTTAATGTATGCCAGTACATACTTAAGGCTCTTCATTGTATTTTAGGCATTTGCAGTGCTAAGAAAATGTTAGAAAGGAGTTTGTGGAAATATAAATAAACAAAGAGTGTGCAGGTGGGTATGAGCCATATTTGAAGCTGGGTCACAGGGAAATAGCAATTTTGCTAAGACAATAGATATGTTGGTTTGCACCCAGGCAGAGGTGGTGGTAGTTTATTTGCTTTACAGGAACAGCAGGATGAACTTGCAATGAAGCAATAATGTGTGTAACCCCCCTATAAATGGGGGTTCCCAAAAGTCTTCCTTGGGTGTGCTTAAATGCCCACTGCCAGGTGGGCGTTCTGTGTCTTTACAGGCGTAGAAGTGCTTGCATGCGAGTGCCCTGTTAGCCTCCGTGCCTGTCCCTTTAAGAGACATTATTTTTGTAGTGTATGATTAATTTGGTTAGGGGCCGAGTGTTTCCAGGCTCGAGTCCTGCCTGAGCTGCAATAATATTGCTCTGTTCTGCCATCGCTAATGGTGCAGAGGGAGCTCTGTTAGACCTGGTAATTGTTTGCTGATTAGCTGCTCTAATAATAATGGTATTATAGTTTGTCTAACCTGCCTTTCTTTGCAGCATGTACATTTCTGTATTGCACCAATCAGTACCTTTTGGGGACCTTAAAATGGAGTCTGTCCCCAGGGATCTTGTGGGAGCGAATTTCTGTAGAAATAGTAGTTTTTTTCATTTTGGTGCCTAAATGGACCTGGAGGGGAAGCCATTGCTTTGACAGACAGATGAATCGACCAACTAAACCCGTTTTGGATCAGAAGAAAGTCCCGGTGCTGCCTGTAGCAGAGAGTCGGTCTGTTTTTGGAGTTGAGAGAGTGAACTGCTTAAGACATTTGAGCGGCTGCTCCTGCGTAGTAGCGCAGAAAACTGGTGGGAAGGCTGTGTCTGGCCTGCCTGCTTCATCTTCCCTTCTGAGGGATATGCTAGTGAAATTAATTGGATTGAATCCGAACCGGCTTGTGACCAGAAATACCGAATTGTGACTGCCCTGTTACCTGAAGAAGACAGAAGATTTGCTGTAAGCGATCGGCCTGTCAGGATAGCTGAATCACCATAGAGATCATGGTTTTGCTCAGGAAAACTGAAATTGCAACTGGATTGTCATCCGACCGGTAGTATTGTGTTTTGCTTTACTGCAAATGTGCTGTAAGCTGTCAGTGGGTCGTGATTTGGTTCCCCACTACTTAAGTGTGTCACACTTGCTGGAAGCTGTCTCCACCTATCGAACTGAATCCGAACTGTTCACCCGGCCTGGGCCCTGCCACTTTGGCCCAGTCAGCAACTTCAGACGCAGAGATCACCATCGACGAAAGACTTGCCCGGGGATCAACCCCCTGCTCAACATCTCAAATAGGAATGACACCTCGGTGAATCGTGTGGTCCCTGCTTCTCCTGGCATACCAGCTTGTCAACCTGCAATCTCCATTTCGTCCACCTCCTGTGTTTCGTGTTGGGTAGTGTGAGTAAACACCAGGGTAGCTCCCTGCAATATCAGCTAAATCAGAAGTGTTGTCATTTGATTCAGTTGTTGTTTTCTTGTCACAAACTGAGCCTCTAGGCTCCGGATTACAAATTGTGTGTTGTGCAGGCTCCTTCTTTCCATCACAGGGTGCCGACCAGCTGCAGCACCGGCCTACCCCGGGCAATGTGTCAGGCTAGCATACCTATTTTCCAACTGGGTACCCAGAGTGTGTGACTGTGAAGGGACTCTAAAGTGCATGCATTATTGCCTGATTTAATCAGTTGCAGAACTAATCAGCCAAATTATGCCCCTCCCTTGTTCATTCCCCCTGAATAAATCAGATCTAATTCTTTTTGCATTTAACTTGACTGTGGTTCCATTTTGTACAAGGAGCACTGTACTGTTGTTACCTGCTGTGTCTAACCTTATTTTGCAGGGGGTCTTCAGGGTTGAACTGGTGGAATCAGCCCTGGTGGTAAGCGCAAACAGAGTGAGGATTGGTATGCTGATTAGGGGTTATTGTAACTGTGTCTTTTGTTCATTGCTTAGGCCACTAGAGGGGAAAGTGGGGGGTTACAGTGTCCTGGAGGCCTGTACCCAGGTTAGCTACGCTACCAATAACCCTGTCCTCTGGGTGGAGGCACCCGTTTTTCAGTACCCAGGCCCCTTAACCTGTACCTAGTCACGCAGGCCGGGGGAGTAGCCCTTGGGATAGTGCCACCTAGAGGTTAAATGTGGAAAGGAAATTAATTTATGAATGAACATTAAAAGGAGTTTGTATTATTGTGATAAAGCTGAGGTATCAAGTAACATGTCACACATAATAGAATTGCTTAGAATGGTGCTAAGATATACAGAAGTAGAGATTGTTTTTATTTACACTAAATGTGGTCTGTTTTTGAAGTTTTATTTTTAGCAATAAGTCCCCTGAAGAAGCCCTTACTGGGCAAAATGTCAGGGCGAAGACAATAAAGCACCTAGAAATTAGAAATTATAATGTGAAGGCTGTCTTTGTAACTTATGAAAAAAAAGTTTAACTCCTCTGCCCCCTTTTGTCTGTTGGATATTGCTTGTTGTCGGGGGCAGCATTACACCTTCTGAGACTTGTCCTATTTGGATTGACTGAGAGGGCACTTACCTGTGGCACCCTTCATTTTTGGATTTTTCCCCCTCCTTTTTATGGCTGCAGTGTGCATAACCCTGTAGACCTCTTGCTATTAGAAGAGGACTCTGTGCATTCCTTCCAACCGAAGAACATGTTGGAGTTGCACCACAGTTGCCTCCGCGAAGCACTCCGCTTGTTGTAACCATTGGAAGTAGCACTGCACTATTTTTTCTGTGTCAGCATTCACGCGGAACATGGCACATTAGGCCATGTCCAAGATGGCTACCAAACTGCATTACGCATGCACGACTACTAGCACATGCGCAGTACAGTGTGGTAGCCATCTTGGACATGAAGAAATGTGCTGTGTTCTGCAGTGACAGCCGATTTATTTCTTTTTATTAAAGATATCCCTCCTACCCGTCGATCCCTCTCAGCACACCCCATCCCACCCCCAGAAACATAAGAGTGACACTGGGGGTGCCCAATCCCCTAGTGTCACGATCAGAACTCCACATTTTTTTTTTGTTTTTTTTTGGTATCACATTGGAACAGCGATGGGAATACTGCGAAGACAATTACAGTGACAAAATCGGCCGTTCATTGCAGTGGTCCCCGGTATTCCTGATAGTGCTGTCTCCGGGGATATCGCCCCCTTCCTGAATCAACTCCGACTTGGAGTTAGTTATCTATAGTATTGGGGGTGCGAGGGGCAGAGCTTTGCCCCCCCCCACAAAAAACACGTGCTTTCCCGGACAGCACAATGCTGACTGTCGGCATTGTGCCATCACTCTAATGCCGTTCGACATAATTCGGCATGGTGGAACCATTTTTTTTATATTCCCCCCACCTGACCCTCCTTCTCAGCACCCCACCCCACCCTCCCAAGAAACATAAGAGTGACACTGGTGGTGCCCAATCCCCTGGTGTCACAATCTGGAATTCTCGTTTTTTTTTTCACACTGTAAAAAGAAAAACGTTCATCAATGTCTTTTGCAGCCATTCCTGTACCCCCCCCGACCCTCCCAAGCCCTTACCCATTGGGGTTCCAGTGCTGTAATCCTGGACCACAGACACGTCTTCACTCTTCAAAGCAAGGACCGCGAACTGAAGAAACAGGTATGTGGTTCAATGTATTTCAATGGTGTTTTGAACTTAGTGGCATAACTTGAGTATTTTTGCTTATTTTTGGTGCAAATGCTCAACATGCCTTTTTTGGGTTCACACACACACACACACACACACACACACACACGCGCGCGAACAGTTGCACTGACATTAGGCAGATCTGTCCCGAAAAGTGATTTCACGATCCCTGCGTGAAATTACCTTTCAGGCAGGAGTTGAAAATGTTTTCTCTGCCCTTGTTCATGTGGTATGGTCATAAGGAGGCTATGTTGAAAATTTGGTGTAAAAATATTAAAAAACAACAAAGTTATGAGCCTACGTTGAATTTTAAAAATGCAGGCTCGTAATTTTGCTAATTTTCAATATTTTTACTGCAAATTTACAATGTTGCCATATCTTTACAGTACCTCATGAGTGTGACAGCTAGCATTTTTCAAATCCTGGCCAAAATCTTTTTTTACATCCCGAAATGTGATTTTGCGATCCCTGCACGAAATCAACTTTGGTGCAGGAGCTGAACATTTTCTCTGCCCTTGTTCATGAGGTGGAGTCAGAAGAAGGTTATGTTGAAAATGTGGTGTAAAAATATAAAAAAAAAACAAAGTTATGAGCCTACAGTAAATTTTGGGAACGCAGGCTTATAACTCTGGTAAGTTTCAATATTTTTACCCCAAATTTGCAACATAGCCATATCTCCGGCATGGTGCAACCATTTTTTTTTAATACCCCCCCCCCCAACCTGACATTCCTTCTCAGCACCCACCACCCACCCCTCCCCAGAAACATACGAATGACACTGGTGGTGCCCTATTCCTTGGTATCGCAATCAGGCATTTTATTTTTTTTTTTTTTCCTTTTAACCCTGTAAAACGAAAACCATTCATCAGTGTCTTTTGCGGCCATTCCTGTCCCCACTCCTGACCCTCCCAAGCCCTTACCCATCGGGGGTCCAATGCTGTAATCCTGGACCGCAGACATGTTTTTGCTCTTCAAAGCTGGACCATGAACTGAAGAAACAGGTATGCTGTTCAATGCATTTCAATGATGTTTTGAACTTAGTGGCATAACTTGGGTATTTTTGGTACAAATTTTCAACATGTCTATTTTGGGACCACACACACACACATGAACAGTTGCACTGACATTAGGCAAATCTGTCCCAAAACGTGATTTCATGGTCCCTGCACAAAATCACCTTAAGGCCAGGAGTTGAACATTTTCTCTGTCCTTCCTCATGAGGCAGGGTCATAACAAGGCTATGCTGAAAATTTGGTGTAAAAATATTACAAAACAACAAATATATGAACCTACTTTACATTTTGCTAACATGGGCTCATAACTTGGGTAATTTTCAATATTTTTACCCTCAGTTCTTCGTATGCAGCCCTATTGGTTCTGGAAAGAATTTGTTTCCCTTGCAGCGTGTTTCAGCACAGTTCTGGTCCCCCCACCTTCTGGTCATGGCATTTTATAGACAGCTTTCCTTTTCAGCTGGCAGTCTTTTTGGCATTTTTTGTCTAGATGCACTGTGGTGCTTGTGTGTACTTAGCTATTGATTGCTGTGAGGCTCAGGATATCTTCTGAATCACCAGTGTACTGTAGTTGCAGCTGTTGTTGGGACCGCAGAGGTCAGTTCTTTTGGTCAAGGTGCACTGCTCTTTGTTTCCTGTGAAGAGTAGTTGCTTGTTGGCTCCAAGCCAGCCATCAGACCCTTCAGTGCTTTTCACATGCTTTCGTTTGTGTCTTTAGCCCAACAGAGTATGCGATGATGATGTCATGCATGTCTGCATGGGCACGAGTAACACAGCATGAAAGTTTCGGCTGATTGGACATTTGTACGAGCACTGTTGAGCACAGTTTGTGTGGCTGATTGAGTGAGGTTTTTCCACTCAGCGGAGGCACACTGATTCAGGGAGTCTTTTATTCTCACAGTGAGCAATGCCACACCATACAGGAGAGATCAAATCCCTCCTTAATGCATCAGTCTTTTGTAGCCCCTAGAACCTATGTAGCAGAAAGGGAGTGTCACCAGGAAGAGGGTAGGTGAATTTTCTTAGACAGACTGCCACGTTTTCTGTGTGAGACTGTAAATTTTTTTCCTTCTGGCACCGTGGTTTATTGTAGACCAATGACATTTAAAAGTTTTAAGACCTGTACTGGACTATGAGACCCTCACAGATAGGGTTCTAGTGTCCTTAATGTGTAACACAATCCAGTAGGTCCCACCCCCCAAGCTGAACCCCCATGTGACATCCCCGGTTGGGCGTGGTGACCAAGTTCACACCCCTGCCTGATGACTGTAAAGTGACACACCTGGTTGAGGGCATTGGGTTCTTTTGTTCTCCTGTAGTAGGGGGTTTGTCCCAAATTAGTAAATAGCGCAGTGCCACCACCCAAAGAGAATAAGTGGGCCAGATGTTGTGTGCAGTGCTGAGCTCTGGTATGCAGCACCTACCCACCTCCCTACACTGGACAAGACCTCCCCATGGGGACCACCAACCACTGTTACATTTACCAGACAATAATTCAGTCAGGCTGTACAAATTGAGTACCCGCACTGTGATAAAATGCAACAAATGAAACTGCTTTATTTTGGCACACAGGCCTAGACACAGTGGAGATAGCAGAGGTTAGACAGTTACAAGTTGCTGTACGTTCAAGGCCCCTCAGGCAGTTACCCTCAAATCCCACTGTATACACACACCCACCCAAGCAAGGGGAATATAAGATAGCTACTTTACACAGGGTGTGATAACGTTTATCTGATACTAATAGTAAAACTACAAGCACAAGTACAATACTAAACATCAGCCTTGGGGTGCCCCAAAACTATCACACAGTCCTGGTGCAGACCTGATTGTAGAGTTGCCTCAGATCTTGCGGTGGTGTGCTTTGGTGGAAAATTCAGCAAGACTGCATTTTAACCCCCCAACAGGCCATAGTCCAAGAGCACAAATATAAAGAGAAATGAAGTCTCAACAAACTTGCTTGAACTTCTGAACAAACTGGAAACCCCACTTGTAATCCAAACAGGGACTACAAAAAATTCAGACAGCGATGCTAGCAACTCATGTGACCTTTGGATGCAGCAGACCAGTAGCAAAATGGCAATTCAGAAGGATCAGGAGCAGGAAAACAGCCCAGAAGCCTTGGAGTCTTTGAGCAGGTGACAACGGTTCAGCCCTTCCTGTCTCACACCACTGTGAACAGAGCTTCTCTGTATCAGCTCTCAAGCCGCAACCCTTCTGGCTCAACTTCCCGAATACAGCTCTTCTAGCTCACACCTCTCTGGATGCAGAACCCATCTGGCACCACTTCTCTAGTCATGGCTCTTATGAATCACACCCAGGATACAGGAGCACTGCACAGTGGCTTCCCAGTTCTGAAGGAGCCCAGACCCAAAGGAGCGACTCTACAGTCGCATTCTCTAATGGATCAAGAGTACACCTACACTCAGGCCCGCGCCTATGGCTCCCTATTCCCCCGATCCACCCCACTTGATAAGGGCTAGCAGGCCCCTACCTTGCTCTGAGGTGGCCTGAACAGGATGCAGTCTCTGTAAATAGGTGAACCCAGACATAGGTATACAAGGAAGGAGCACTGGGGAGGACTACCAGTAGTCTTCTGGATGAGCCCTGGGGAGGACTCCAATAAAACTTCATATGAGCCTAGGAGAGGACTCGGAGGACATATGACCTGCCTAGATAGACAACCCTTCCACTCAAGGTACCCTTCCTGGTACAATCATTTCAACTGTGATGGTATTCTTGTGGCACAAACTCTTCTGCTCAGATGGTACCCTTCATGGCACAAACACTTCCGGCTCTGACGGTGCCCTTCTGGCACAAACTCTTCAGCTTAGACAGTGCCCCTTCTGGTACTATCACTTGGTGTGTGTGTGTGTGTCTCTCGCTCTCTCTCTCTGATGAACTTAAGCCGCGGTGAGAGCCCACAAAACTTTCTCAGGAATGGGCCCTGGGAAGGACCCATGGAACTACTGATGAGTGGGCTCAGGGCTGTCCGTCAATCCTTCTGCCCTCTCCTGCCCTCTGATTGACTTAAAAAAAAAAACACCAGTCCAATTAGGAGGAACCTCTTGCACCGTGTATTCATGTGTATGTGTTTGATATTAATTTTTTATTTGCTTAATTGTTTGTAAGTTTGTGATTTTGTATTTTGTATTGATTGTTTGTTATTGGTGTGATTATGTGAAACTTGGAAAACTTGCACAGGACTGTCTTGAAAACTGGATTGTATTATCCAAATGACATGTATTATTCCTGTATAAAAATAACATTTTTACTACTACTACTACTACTTGCATCATCCTCCCATGAAACATAGAAACTGACGGCAGATAAGGACCGCTTGGCCCACCCAGTCTGCCCATTTCCCTACCTAATGGATAAGCTGCAGATCCTAGTTAACCAGCAGCCTACTTCTTTCTACCCCCAACCCCTAGAATTGCCTTATGACTGTCCCATGCATGCTTGAATTCCACCACTGTTTTGACTCCACAACCTCCTCCGGAAGGCCGTTCCATGCATCCACAACCCTCTCTGTGAAAAAATACTTCCTTAAATTACCTCTGAGCTGCCCCCTTCTATCTTCAAATTGTGCCCCCTTGTTCTTGCACACCTCTTTTTTTGAAAGATGCTACCCTCTTGGACTTTGTTGATTCCCTTGAGGTACTTGAAAGTTTCTATCATGTCCCCCCTCTCCCTCCTTTCCTCAAGGCTATACATATTCAGCTCCTTAAGTCTCTCTTCATATGTCTTCCGGTGCAGACCCTGCACCATTTTAGTTGCCCTCCTCTGGACAGCCTCCATCCTGTCTATGTCTTTGCGAGATTGGGTCTCCAGAACTGCACGCAGTACTCCAGATGGGGTCTGACCAGCTGTCTGTACAGAGGGATAATAACTTCCTGTTTTCTACTGGTGATGCCTCTTGCTATGCATCCCAGTATCCCCCAGCCCTCCTTGCTGCCCTCTCACATTGCTTGCCCACCTTTAGGTCATCTGATATGACTACCCCCAGGTCCCTTTCTATTTTTGTTGTTGTTAGTATCTCACCCCCATTGTGTACTCTTCCCCTGGGTTTTTGTTTACCAGGTGCATTACCTTGCACTTCTTAGCATTGAATCTAAGCTGCCATACATTTGACCATTCCTCTAACCTTGCCAAGTCCCTTCTCATCCTTTCCACCCCACCTTGTGCATCAACTCTGTTGCAGATCTTTGTGTCATCTGCAAAGAGACATACTTTTCCTTCCAGTCCCTCTGCAATGTCGCTTATAAAGACATTGAAGAGGACCGATCCTAATACTGAACCCTGCGGTACTCCACTAGTAACCCCCGTTTCTTCAGAGTGGACTCCATTTATTATTACTCTCTGTGTCCTATTCTCCAGCCAATTCTTTACCCAGGCTGTCATCTTGGGACCCACTCCCAGGCTGGCTAACTTGTATATTAATCTTTTGTGCGGGACTGTGTCAAATGCCTTGCTAAAGTCTAGGTAGGCCACGTTCACAGCCCCTTCCTGATCTACTACTTTGGTCACCCAGTCAAAGAAATCTATCAGATTTATCTGGCATGACCTTCCGCTGTGAATCCATGCTGCCTTGGGTCCTGAGCCTCTGGCCTCTAGATACTCAACAGTTCTTTCCTTCAGAAGTGATTCCATCATTTTCCCTACCACTGAGGTTAAACTAACAGGTCTGTAGTTTTCTGCTTCTGCTTGCTCCCACTTTTGTGAGAGGGAATCACATCTGCCCTTCTCCAGTCCTCGGGTACCACCCCATCCTCCCATGATTTGTTAAAGAGGGTAGTCAGTGGTGTCACTAGTTCTACCCTTAGTTGTTTTAGAATTCTGGGATGAATCCCATCAGGTCCCATTGCTTTGTCCACCTTCAGTTTTAAGAGTTCTTTCAGAACCCTTTCTTCTGTAAATGGGCTGGTATCAACTTCTGTATCCAGAGTATTTCTACTGTTTGTTTTAGGTACCTCCCCCACTTCCTTTGTAAATACTGAGCAAAAATATTTTAGTATCTCTGCCTTTTCACAGTCACCCTCTGCCCACCCTCCTCCTCTTTATTAAGCCTCACTAACCCTCCCTTGGTCTTCCTTCGCTCCCTGATGTACCTATAAAAGGTGTTATCCCCCTTCTTAACTGAGTTGGCTATCTTTTCCTCGGTTTGGGCCTTTGCTGTTCTAACTGCCTTCCCAGCTTCCTTTTGCTTTAACTGATACAGTTCTCTGTCCTGCTCCTTCTGTGATTCCTTGTACTTCCTGAATGCTTTCTTTTTCTCTTGAACCTTCACTGCCACTTCCTTTGAGAACCATAGTGGTTTCTTACATCGTTTTGTTTTGTTTATTTGCTTCACACAAAGGCTTGTTACCTCTGTGATGGCAGTTTTTTATTATTCCCCATTGTTCTTCCACCCCTCCTTCCTGCCCATTTGCTAGTGCATTCCTTAGGCACTCACCCATTTTGGCAAAGTCAGCCCTCCTAAAGTCCAGTACTTTTGCCTTTGTATGGATTGACTCTGTTGCTGTGTTTATTGTGAACCATACTGTTCGATGGTCGCTAGTTCCCAGATGGCTACCCACTTCTACATCTGTGATCCTCTCTTCATCTCCATTTGAGAGAACCAGGTCTAAGATTGCTCCCTCTCGAGTGGGCTCCAATACTAGTTGCCAAAGCATGCCCCCTGTAGGGCATCTAGAATAAACCCACTCTTTGAAGTGGCTGCTGCAACTGCACTCCAGTTAACATCTGGCATATTCAGATCACCCATCAGCAATATCTCCCCTTTTTCTGCCATTCTAAGTATTCTTCCTATCATTTCCTTGTCCATTTCCTCCCCCTGAGAAGGGGGTCTGTATACAACCCCTGTGCGGATTGTGGTGCCATTGCCGGTCTCCAAATTTACCCACAGTGCTTCTTCTCCTCCCTGTTTTCCCTTTTGTTCTGTTGCTTTGATTCCTTCCCTTATGTAAAGAGCTACTCCTCCTCCTCTTTTACCCTCCCTGTCCCTCCTGTAGATAGTGTATCCTGGTATGTTTATGTCCCGGTCATGGTTTTGTGTGTACCATGTTTCTGTGACTGCCACCATATCCAGATATTCCTTCTCCATCAAGGCCACTAATTCAGGAAGCTTGTTACTCAGACTACGGGCATTGGCACTCATTGCTGTCCATTTTTTGATGGCTTTACCTTCTTTTGCAGCATCCCCCACTGACCTGTCTACCTCGGTCTTTTTCTCATTTAGTACCCTGTTTTGTAGGGAGAGGCTGGGATTTTCCTGCTGCTTATCAGTGCCTCCCCCCTTGACTAGTTTAAAAGCTTGCCAATGAAGCATTTAAACCGATTGCTCAAAAGACTTGTCCTCTGCCCTCTGATTGGTGGCTGGAAAGTGAGGGATCACAAAGATGGTGGCCCCTTTGTTTCAGTGGAGCCCTGGGTTCCAAGCTCTTTATTTTTATTTATTTCAGAATTGCCCCTTTTCTGTGTGTTGTCCCTGGTTTGGTTGGCATTACTGTGCCTCACTTTCTGGTTGTGGTTTGGTGTGAATGTGCCTTGTGTGCTTCCCGTTGAGAGCTTCATTCTCTGCTTCCACTCATGGTGCCCTTCCTGGCACAATCACTACAACTCTGATGGTGCCCCAAAGTGCTGGCAGACTCTCTGCGGCAGGACACCACTCTCTTAGAGACGCAGTGTACCAGATGTCACAATCCTTCTTTCTCTCTCCCCAGTGCCTCTGAGCCCCCCCGATGTTGACTGAAGTCCTCAGGGGTTGGAGCACACTAGGGGAGATGCTGGCTGGCTACTGATGCTGTTCTTGGTGAACAGGCACATCCAGTGCTGAAAGATTTATGCTGGAGCAGCAAGTGCAGTGGTTTTCCCTGACTGCTACTCTGGTCCCTGTTTCAGCTGCAGTATGGGGCCTGAGTGAGCAAAGAGATGGGAGCCAAGTTTCTGCAGCACACAGGATTCCAGGTAAGCCCCCCTGCCACAGAGGGGTTTGCACCCATATTCAAGGGGGACGTGCACCTGTAGTACCAAATGGCAGTGGTAAAACTGAGTTGCACAAAATCCATATTGCTTCTGTTTAATGAGATATTGCATGCAGATGATTCACAAGTACTACTTGTGAAAATACCAAACCAAAAGTGGGCCCCTTGGGTTGAGGGGGGATCCACCCAGGCACATCCAGATGCTCCAGAGCATGGCGATACTCACCCAAATTTGCAGGCATCCCCAACCTTAACCCAGAAGATCAAGATAAGGATGAAGGGGGAAATGAAGATCCCTGACCCAGCAGAATTGGTTCTGTCAGGCAAAGGGCCCATCTCAGAAGGAGTGGGAGTGGACAGAGCCTAAGAAAAAGATTCCCATCCCACCTTGTTTGATTCTAAGATGATTTACTGTCTGATAGCTGAGGCATGTAGGATGTTACAGTGAAAGGAGGTTCAGGGCGTGGTGTTAGGACCAGTGCTGTTCAATATTTTCATAAACAATATTGGGGACAGGACAGCATCAAGGGCAAAATGAGTCTGTTCACAGACGACAGCAAGCTCTGTGAGAGGGCGAACTCAGCAGAGTGGATACAAAATGATAAGGAGTGCTTAAGAACACTTGAAAGATGGTCAGGGATCTAGCAACTGAGCTTCAGTGCTAAGAAAAGCAAGGTCATGCATGTGGGAGTAAAAAAAAAAAAAACAGGACCGAGTACTACACTACCTAGGATGGATCTGGGCAACTCCCACAGTAGAAAAGAAAGATCTAGGAGTGATGATACCTAATGACTTGAAGCACTCTGCATAGTGCAAGAAGGCAGTGGCAAAAGCAAACAGGATGTTCGGCTGCATAGCCAGAGGGATCAATAGTAGGTGACAGGAGGTGGTCCTGCCCTTGTACAGGTCACTGGTGTGGCTGTTATCTGGAGTATGTGGTGCAGTTCTGGAGATCTCACGTTAAGAAAGATATCTGAGGGGGGTTTTAAATATGCCAGACGTGCATTGGACCACCCAGGCAGCTGCTTCAGCCAGAAGCAGAGGCATCCTTGATTCCCTACAGGAGGCAGAACTCTGTCAGCTTGTGCTTGATCCCACCAGGGACAAGCAATTCTGGATCTAGTAATGACCAATGGGGATAGAAATGCAGATGTCCGGGTAGAAGGGCAACTGGGATCTAGCAATCACCGCATAGTGTGGTTCAGCATGGGGACAGGGACTCGGTCAAGTCACACTAGGGTGAAGGTTTTGAATTTCAAAAGGCAGACTTCGCTAAAATGAGGAGAGATATTAAAATAGCCCTGGAGAAAAGGGGAATGGGGGGGAGCAGTGGGAGCACCTAAAAGGAGCCATAGTGGAAGTTACAAAGTAGTGCACCAGTTTGGTATCCAAAGGCAAAAGAAGGAGAAAGCCACTATGGTTCTCGAAAGAGGTAGCAGACAAAGTAAGGGCAAAAAGGGCAAGGTTCAGGAAATATAAGGAGACTCAAAGGGAGGAGGACAGGGAGATGTGCCTAAAGTGTCTAAGGGAAGCGGGCAGGGTGATAAGGAGAGCAAAGGCACGGACTGAGGAAGGATTAGAGCAGACAATAAAGAGAGGAGGGGAAAAAATGGAAAGACTGAAAATCTTTCACTGAGGTCAGCACAATTTGCAAAAAAGATGCCAGTACTGAGGCTTAAGCCAAAAGAAGCACATCTTTATTAGAGATCATAAAAAGTAGTAAAAAATGGCATCAACAGTCACACAAAATTCCTACAGGTGCACAATATACTTATTTGTGCAAGCACTGCATTCTGTGCAAAACGGCATCAGAAGTGCACCATGAAAGGAAAAAAGAAGGTGCAAGAAAAAGCAGACAAAATAAACAAAAAACACTGTCCCCCAAAATGCTGCTTAACCAAAATGAAGAACGAGCTCTGCGGTAGGCTGTGTGCTTTAACTGACATAAATACCTTACTCGAACCTTGCTCAGAGTGTAGTCAGGTGCTCATTTCCTTCTTTACCACTTTGCTTTAGTGGACTTCTATAGCTGAGCCCGCGGTCCATTAAAGCAAAATGGTAAAGAAGGAAATGAGGGGGACAGTGTGTTTTTTTATTTTGTCTGCTTTTTTCTTGCACCTTCTTTTTTTCCTTTTGTGGTGCACTTCTAATGCTGTTTTGAACAGAATGCAGTGTTTGCACAAATAAGTATATTTTGCACCTGTAGGAATTTTTTATGACTGTGGATGCCATTTTTTATTACTTTTTATGATCTCTAATAAAGATGTGCTCCTTTTGGCTTAAGTCTCAGTGCTGGCATATTTTTTTGCATACTGTGCTGACCTCAATGAAACATTTTCAGTCTTTCCATTTTTTTACTTACTGGTTCTAGCTCCTGAGGTATTTTGTGCACATCCCTGTATCTGAGTACCCCACGCACATGCTCTGTCTGTAAATTTTCCTTGCTTTTCAGTAAAGAAAGGGAACATGACATTCTACAGGTACATCAGCAAAAAAAAGGAATTGTAAAGCTCAAGGGGAGGATCATGGGCATAGCTGGGGAGGTTCCTGGGTGCTCAGAACCCCGCACCTCCGATGCTTGCCGACTGTGTTTCCCCAAAAATCTTTCACTTCATTTAGCCAAAGACTCTGCACGAGTCGAGTCACTCGTGATGCATTCCTCCTCCCGGATTTACTTACAAACAGTTGATCTGCCTTCTGAAACCAAGGCTGTGCCGCCCTGCCCATTGCCAGAACTTTTCTGGCTGGCACCGCAATTCCTGAGCATTTAAACTTTAAAAAAAAAAAACTAATGGCTGGTCAGCTGATGAAGTCCTGCCTCCGCCAGAGGTGCTCAGCTTGCTCACAAAGAGGTCTCGGCCCACCTGGGCTCTGCATCATGTGTGATTGCAGATTGGCAGTCACATGATGCTAAGAGCCGCCATGCACCGAATGCACACACTCTCTTGGCAGGCTTCATTCTGGACCTGCCGTGGAGGTGCTCTGAGCAGCTAGCTTGCTGCCCGTAGTATCTTCAAGGCCATAAGGTGGATTCAACATGGCAGCTGCAGTCTGGGAGATGGGGGAGTAACGGACAGCCTCAGCAGCAGGGGGGGCATCTCGGGGAAGGCCGCAGTAAAGGAACTCAGGCCCCAGCATACTCACTGGGACAGGCAAAATTACAGGCCTTCAGTGAGACGGTGTTAGAAGCCTGGAGGCAGACAGGTGACCGAGTGGGATGCAGCAGTGAAGTCAGGAGGGAGGATATTTCAGGTAGCTGAAATAAAAATGTACTGCAGCTAAGCACTGAGGTGAAATGGGGCAAAAAACTAACACTAAACATGGATTCAGGAGGGGAAAGGAAAAATTACCAATGGGGGGGGGGTCCGACCTGACAATGTTCAGTGCTGCGGCAGCTGAACAGGCAATTAGATGGGGCTTACTACTAACACAAACATGATTTGGTGGGGTATAAGGAAAAATTACAAGGGTGGGGGGACAATTTTGGTAAACTAAAAGTGGCCTAGAATAGGGGATTTCTATAATTCTGTGCTGATTCATCACACTGGGGCTGATGTGACCAGAGGGTCTAAGGTCAAGAAATGAAAACATGGCTGGCTGGATGGTCACATCATGAATAACATAAACTAAGAGGGCTAAACAAAAATGATGATATGGGGTGATGGAAAAATGACCATGGGGAAGGGGTTCTCGACTTCTGGTTCAATGTTTTTTTTACTGCTCTTTATTTGCCTTATTTGTAGCGTCGCTCCACTTAGGTGGATCCCCTCAATGCTTCATAGCGTACCTTAACCTCCCCAGGAATATGCTTCTATAATGTCCCCCCCAAAAAAAAATTCAGAAGGAACACCTGTGGAAATATCTGGGACTGCAGGGGTGGATGATAGTGATGATTTGAATTTTGATACTTTTTGGGACTCAACAGTTATTGCTTAAAATGCATGAAACTGCACCATTTAACATCTACATTTTCAAAATTTTCCAGGGGGGCATGCCCCCGGACCCCCCTAGAAGTGTTTGGGAAACCCCCCACCACCAAATCCTGGCTACACCCCTGCAGATGGGGAGTGTAAGGGGGAAGACATGGTTAAGGCAGAAATACTGAATAAATACTTCTGTTCAGTATTCACAGAAGAGGGGGAGGGACAGGGACCACAGCCGAGCAACCGATGCCTGTGGGGGGTGGACAACAGCCCATTCATAGGGGAGAGAATCCTGGCAGCCATGTTAACGAGTTACTCAACACAGGAGTGGTGCCAGAGGATTGGAGGAGAGAACATGTGCCTCTACACAAATCTGGCACTAGGGAGGAGGCGGTGAACTATAGGCCGGACAGCCTCACCTCAGTAGTGGGGAAGATCATGGAGGCACTGCTTAAAGAAAGGATAGTGGGACATCTAGAAGCCATCAGTGCCCAGGACCCTAGGCAGCATGGATTCACGGTGGGTAGGTGGAGTCAGATGAATCTGATAGATTTTTTTTGACTGGGTGCTGAAGGAAGTAAATTGGGGGACTTCCCCTACCTCGATTTGAGCAAAGACTTTGACACAGTCCCACATAAGAGGCTGGTTAACAAGATAGGTTGTCTGGGCATAGGAGACAAGGTGGTAAACTGGGTTAGGAACTGGCTAACGGACAGGAGACAGAGGGTGATGGTTAATGGGATACAATTTGGGGAGGGGGGATGACCAGTGATTTACCTCAGGGATCAGTTCTTGGGACAGTCCTGTTCAATGTCTTCATTAATGACATTGCAGAGGGGCTGGAAGGAAAGATCTGCCTGTTTGTAGATGACACCGAGATCTGTAACAGAGTGGATACTCCAGAAGGAGTGAAGAAAATGAAAAAGGACCTGGGGAAGCTTGAGAAATGGTCTTAGGAGTGGCAACTGAGGTTTACTTCAAAGAAGTGCAAAATTATGCACCTGGGGCATAGAAACCCTGGGTTGAGGTACAGGATGGGGGGGGGGGGGAGAAGTTGCTGGTAGTCACCAAGGAAGAAAGGGACCTGGGGGTTATTATTCAGATGTCCTGAAAATGTCAAAGCAGAGTGCAAAGGCAGCAGGGAGGGCCAGTGGCATGCTGGGGTGCATAGGCAGGGGAGTCACTAGCAGAAGGCAGGAGGTAGTGATGCCATTTTATAAAACCCTGGTCAGGTCTCACATGAAGTACTGTGTGCAGTTCTGGAGGCTGCACCTTCGAAAGGACATTAACAGGCTGAAGATGGTCTAATGAAGGCCACTAAGATGGTACAGGGCTTACACCATAAAACGTACGAGGAGAGATTAAGGGACCATAGAAACATTCAAGTACCTCAAGGGCATAAACAAGGTGCAGGGGGAGACATCTTCCAATATAGGAGGAGTACAAGAACAAGGGGACCTGACATGAAATTGGAAGGTGTCAGGTTAAGTGGGAATGTGAGGAAGTTTTTCTTCACGGAGAGGGTAGTGGATGCATGGAATGGTCTGCCACAAGAGGTGGTGGGAGCAAGCACTGTGGCTGGATTTAAACATGCATGGGTCAGGCATAAGGGAACCATAGAGGTGAAGCAGAGGGAGGGTCAGAAGCCGTAATCAAGTACAGGGCTTATAGGCAGACTGGATGGGCCGAGCGGTCCTTATCTGTGACAATTTCTATGTTTCTATGTATCAACCCAGTAGAGACAGTCCAGAGGAGAGCTACAAAGATGATTGCAGGGTAGCAGGGTAGATCATATGAAGAAAGACTAGAGGTTCTGAACATGTATTCCCTGGAGGACAGAAGGGAGAGGGGAGACATGATAGAGACCTTCAAATACATGAAAGGATTCAATAAGGTGAATAAAGAAGGTCTATTTAGGGAATGCTACAACAAAACAATGAGGGGGTACAGCCTTAAGCGGGAGGGAGGATATTTAGGAGGGAGGTTGAGGCACTTCTTCACAGAAAGGGTAGTGACCAAGTGGAATGCACTGCCAGAAGAGGTGATCTCAGTGAGAATGGTGGGGAGCTTCAAGAGAGTCTGGGACAGGTATAAGGGGAGGATTAAGAGCTAGGGAGGGGAAGAGGAATGGAATGAAATAGTCAGGGAGGGGGAAGTGGGGACATCAGCCTGAACAAAGCTGAAATCCCTGCACAGCAAGCAGACTTGATAGACCAGAAGGCCTAATTCTGCAGGCAAATTGGTATGTTCATAGGACGTAGAGACTCCAGATGTGAACCCTGTATTATCTGTGTCAGCCTCAGAAATTCAGAAAGCACTTCAGAGCTATCAGTTTGACCAAATTATAGAACAGGAATGGGCAGGCGTAGACAAGTGAACGCAGCTGCCTAGAACCAGGGTGAAATGTTACCCTTTTTCTTCAGAAGGAGATCTTCAGCAAGTGGCAATCCCCCCCATGACAGATAAGGCCATATGCGGTCTGGTAAAACATCATCGTACCCTTGGAAGGCTTGGTGTCCTTGTCAGAGGCTCATGACAAGAAAGTGAACTCATCATGTAGATAAACCTTGGCATTAAATGGTACCATCTCAGAATGATGTATGCCTCTTTTATTTATCGTTGGAGCCTTCTGTTCCCGGATAACAACCCACAACCCTGGCAGTGTTCCTGCCATGGGATTCGGAGGGAGTAAATCTTTGTAACTCATTGCTATGACCTTCTCCCTTTTTGGGAGATGTGGCTATAGACAGTTTGCATATATTGACCTGCACAGCCTGCTCTAGAATGAGTCCCATGCGAGGAATGTGGCTCCATCCCTGGGCTGCAGATCAAGCATCTAAGACGAAACTGTTTAATATGCCTTTCCCTGGGACGTAAACTGTAAATGGTCCTATCATATAAATAAACTGGTTAAGAGGTTGGAGCAACAATTGGGGATGTTATATAGAATAAACGATCATTTTTCAAGGAACACCAGGTTGCATGTGATAAATACAGTACTATGTTCGTGCCAGTGATCGATTATGCTGATGTGATAGATGGGGGGGGGCAAACAAAACTGATTTGAAGAAATTAAATAGCCTATATAACAAAATGGCTAGGTATATTACGGGGGCTCATAGACTCACACATCATTGTGAGTTGTACAGAGATGTGGGGTGGGATCATCTGTATAATAGGAGAAATCAACATATAACTAAAATTATGTATTAGTTTATTGAAAACAAACTACCTGAATATCTTACTAAAGATCTAAAAATAAAACAGCCAATTAAGGGTTTGAGGTCAGCCCAGTATATAGAGTTTGAAGTGCCAAAGTGTAGGACAAAAAGTGGGTGTGCTACATTGTTTTACTTGGGTCCAAAAACCTGGAATAATTTACCTGTAACTCTGAGACCCTATGGTGCCAAAGTGAGTTGGATTATGATTAAACAGTGGTATCATAAACAAAGTGGACAACTGCATCAATGTTGCATAGCATTAGAAAATGGATAAGTTTTAATAGAAGGACAAGTAGTGGTTTTGTGGGATGTGATATCTTAAATGGAGAAAATGTATTTAACATGTATATAAAATTTTGTAATTATGTAATTTTGTACGTTTTTTGATAAATTGTTCTCCCTTGACTGTAAACCAGGTTACGTAGTTTTAGAAGGTGTCCCTTGAAAATGAGTATACCTTTGTACTCAATGGGATTGTCTACCTTGTTCATTTATAAATGAATAAAATCATTACTACTACTACTACTACTCTGGAGATTTGCTAGTTGGCACAGAACTGGATGGCATTTTGAAGGACATTCTGGATACAATGGGGCAGTTGATAGTGCTTCAGTAACAGCAACGTTATACCTAGGTTAGAGAGGGTATGGTTTGGCCTCCCGAAGCAGATGAGGAACAGGTTTGGCCCTGTTCAGTATATTGATGACCAGAAAATTAAGGGAGCCTACTCTGGATTTAACTGTAACAGTAACAGAGGCACATTTGTCTGCAGGTGCATGAGGGGGATTCAGTGAGAAGAGACTGATTTTCACATGAACGTATTTGGGCCCTTCTCTGCCACCATTCACTTGGTGAAATGCTGTGAAAGTTTACCAGCAATTGGGTTCTGGAGATTCTGGCTTTGGGGTATTCCATAGAGTTCTCCTCCATGCCATGAGAGATTGTTTTCTTACAGTCCCTGGTCCCTCAGAATCAGGCAAAAAAAAAAGCAGTAAGCCAGACTGTAACCCATCTCATTCAGACAGATAGTGGCAATCTCCACAGTAACCCCCCCCCCCCAACTTGAGAGGGGTTAGGAAGTTTTATTCAGTCTACTTTATAGTCCCTAAGAAGTTGGGTGGCTTCTGCTCTATTCTGGACTTGAAGCACTTGATCAAGTTTGTCAGACACAAGATGCTCAAGATGGTTTCCCTGCACTCCATTTTATGAGTGCCCCAGCTGGGGTACTACTTAACGTCCTTAAGCTTGAAGGATGCTTTTCTCCATATTCTGATCTGCAGATAGCACCAGAAATACCTGAGAAGAGCATTACCAGTACCAAGCTCTGCCCTTGTATCTGGCTACAGCACCAGTAGTTCTTGAAGTTTTGGATAGTGATGGTTGCATTATTGAGGGAAAAGGGACATCATATTTACCCTGGATGGGTGATCTTCTCATCATAGCACCAATGGTGCTAATGAGAAAGAGGTCAGTGGCAAGGATTATAGAAGCCCTGGAGATGCATGGCTGAATAATACTAAGAGAGAAGAGTTCCTTGACACAGTCATACAGGTTGATGCATCTGGGAGCAGTGTTTGAGATGGACTGGCAGAAGGTCTCCCTATCCATAGTCAGGAAGGAGCAATTAATCAAAGAGATGCAGTGGCTGACATCTCAGACAGTAGTATCTGCTCACAAGATACTTCAACATTTGGGCCTGATGATGGCAATTATAGAGCTAGTGATGTGGGCCAGGCTCCATATGAGACTACTTCAAAACATTACTTTCCAGGAGGTCTCCAGCCTTAGAGGACTTCCAGGCCCCAATTTCATTGTCCAGCCTAGTGCTGCAGTCACTTGTGAGGTGCAGGGAAATCTCCTCAAAGCTTGCCTGATCTGATGCTGACCTCTGATGCCAGCCTGTATGAGAGTGATTCTGGACCAGACCCTTGTGCAGAAGTCTGGAACCCATAGGAACAGTGTCTCTGGATAATGTTTTAGAGATGAGGGCAGTGTATCTAGCAGTTATGCACTCCCAGGACCAGGTTCAGTCTCAGGCAGTGGAGGTGCAATTGGACAACACCATCACTGAGATACACACAAAAATCAAGGAAGCACGTGGCATACAAGCATGCTCACAGAAGTGACAAGGGTCCTTCTGTTGGAAGAGAAACATCTGTCACTGACAGCTGTTCAACTTGCAAGGGACCTAAATGTTCAGGTGAATTGGCTAAGCTGTGATAGGGCCCAACTGATAGAGTGGTTGCTAGACTTAGAAGTGTTCGATCTGCTGTGCTGGAGTCAGAGTGGTCAAGAAGACTGTAGTTCAAGGACCTGATCAACTTGTAAACTCAGGCCCTATTCAGGCTCCCATTGTGCAAGGATCTATTTGGGTAAGTCTCAATTCTGCATCCATACCCAGAGGTGAGGCAGTTGAAACCTGGCTCCTGAAAGGAGGAGACTCCTGCATCAAGGGTTTTCTGAAAGGGTAGTAGATACTTTAATGGGCTCCAGGAATGTTTACTCCTTGACAGCATATGCCAGAGTGTGGGACATTTTTTCACTATGGGTTACAGCTTGGGGCATAAAACCCACTAAGGGTACGTTCCTGTCGGTATTAGATTTTTTTTAACAGTGGGAGTGGACAAGCATTAAGCTCCTTGCGGAGCCAAGTGTCTGCTCCTGGAGCAATGCTGAGCCTAACCGTTGGTACCTCCTTGAGGACTAACACAAATGGCATTCATTGTCTCAGTGTGGTCAGTCAAGTCCACTCATCTAGCAGTATAGCCTAGAGGTTAGAGTAACAAGCTGTGAATGAGCTTGGTACATCCAGCAGGTCAGGGTTTGATTCCCATAACCCCCATTTGCATACTGTGTGACTGAGCATGTCACTTAACCACCCCAGTGCTCCTGGGTCACCCCTGAAAACAGGCACTTGTGCCTAGTGGGCCTTACCTGGTTACCAAAAATAAAAAAAAAATTAAAAAAATATTTTCAATTTCCAGTCCCTCCATCATACTTGAACTCAGTGCTGTACACTCTGTGCAAACTGCCATTCAAACCTCTTTCATTGGTTCCTTTTAACATTCTCACTTACAAGGTTTGCTTCCTGATTGCAGTTTGATCGGCCAGGAGGGCTGGCAAACTGCAAGCTCTTTCGCATAGCGAACCTTGTCATTTATAAGGATAAAATAGTCCTGAGGACCTTGCATTCTTTTGTTCCATGATTTCCACGGTTTTCAGGTGATCGAGGAAATGTATAAGTCTTTCTACTCCATTTCGAGAGCATTTGTGGAGGGACAAAAGGAGGTGTCTCATCTGATCAAAGTACTTTTCACCAGATGAAGTATGCTCGGTAGAATGGTCAAAGACTGCCGTGTGAAAACTTTGCACAGCGGCAATGCTGTCCTTTATTAAATGTATGAAGCACAACATGGCCTTTGGACACAGAGTACTGCAGACTGGTGTTGACAGATGAGTCTAGTAGCTACCATTCAGGACAGTATTCTTCACTGCCCTACCTTTGATGGGAACTGTTTTTTAGGACCCACATAATATGTACTAAATAATTGTCCCCATTGACAATCTGGAGTTACACAGAAAGGGGAATTTCCATCCAGATTTACCATAATTTTGTTTTCTGCTAGCTCCAGTGTGTCAGTGGGGCCACTCCTAGAGCTCTCGGCACCTTTGCAGAATCTTGTCAAATATACATGTTATTCAAAATAATAGATATCTGTTACAGTTTTTTTTTTAATAAAGTTTTTTTATTTACCTCCCCAGGGCAGATGCAGTGGCTGCTCAGCCTTGTCCCTGGGCACAGTGGATGGTCCCTTACCTCACTCCTGGTCAGAGGGGTAGGTTCCCCAACAGATTTCCTCCCCTGTGGCAGGGCAGGGGTGGGGCTGCCCCCGATGCCTCTATCCAGAAGTCCCCCCAACTGGAGTGGCAGGGTGGGTCACGGTATCACGTGCAAGGCTTCACTAAGCCCTCTTCCCCCTATTTTCCACCATGTTTTTTCCTCCCACTGCCCAAAACCATGGTGGCATGGAGGAAGGTGCATGTGTGTGAAGGTGTGCATGTGTTCCAGAACTTCAGATCTTACTTTGAGAGTCAGCTCTTGCAGCAGGTAACACAGTTAGGACTATAGCCGGCAGGCAACAGGACCACACGGCAAACTTCTAGCCAGCAGTCT
Organism: Neoceratodus forsteri; assembly: GCA_016271365.2. Classification (NCBI taxonomy): domain Eukaryota; kingdom Metazoa; phylum Chordata; order Ceratodontiformes; family Ceratodontidae; genus Neoceratodus; species Neoceratodus forsteri. Next base: position 1,651,475,994 of record CM057450.1, read on the forward strand.
GTGGCAGGGACTGCCCCCCAACATCAGCTCGCCTCAACATCACGCATGGTGTAAAGAGTGGGTGGTCTCCGACATGCCCCAGTTCTTTTCCTGCCATCGACTCGCATTCATTGACTCCACGGCTTGCCTCTCACTACTCCAACCTCCATTTTCCTACAAGTTTAAAGTTTATTTTCGTCAAAAGTTCCACTTTTAGTGACCATTTCTCTGCATGTCATCTTCCCCGATGCCCTCTTCTAGGCATGCTAACAAGTGTGCCTGCAGGAAGAATATCCCATCCAAAGATGACCACTCGGCCTGTCTGCTGTGCCTGGGCCCAGACCATGACACCCAGCGTTGCCCACACTGTCAAAAATTCAACAGCTGGACATGGATCCGTCGCCAGAAGACCCTGCAGGCCTATCTCATGGAGCAACAGTTTGCTGCCATGCAGCGGGATTCCTCTTCTGAGAAAGAATCTTCCCACCATTCTCACAAAAAGTCCTCAGGGAAACACAAGAGGAGAGAGAGAAGGAGGCGTCCCCTTCACATTCGAGATCCTCTGGCTCTCATCCTGCCTCCAGGGGCAGTTCAGACTCCACTTCCCATGAGACTTCTTGACTCATCGTGGTGAAGCCCCCAGCTGTGGTCAGGGCAACAAGGACAGAGGTTCTGGTTCTATGGGCCCCTCTCTCCAGCCTATAAAAATCTGGTTGTTGGTACCCCCGACAGGCTGCTGTACTGATGCAGGTAAGGGGCAACCATCAGTTCCATCCTAGTCGGCCTCTGTATGCGGTGCGGACTCCCGGGACAGACATAAGGCCTCAGATCATTCCTCTGGGAGATTGTCCTCCCTCCCACCCACCCAGGCAGTCTAAGAAGCCAGCGGAAAAACAATCCAAGCTGCCATGGAACAAACATCCATCAGACAAACATCCGCCCTCTAAACATTCATCGTACCACCGACATTGGACATCCAATGATGCTCCCATGACTACCCATGAGCCAGCTCTGCCGGCAGGAGCTCCATTGTCTCTGGTTTCACCCCCACCGCTGGTTGACGACAGGTCCAACGACAACCCTAAGGAGGGATGAACAGGTATTGGTCCCTCTGGAGAAACCGACCACTGCCAACAGCTCGGCCAATGTCACTCCGCCGTCACACCCGATATATCTACCGACACCAGACTGACATATGGCACCTGATGACAGTACTGGCACCAGACTGAATGAAGGGGCTCAGCCAATACCAGACCTAGTGTCAGGTTCAGATCCCAAATTGAATGTGTCACAGGTCAAAGATCTTTTCAGCCATTGGTGGGAGACTATCCACACAGGCATCCTCCCTCCAAAGCCACAACCAGATGTGACTAAAGTTCCAGATAATGAGGCCATTGCAAAGGTTCCTTCCCCAAACCTGGTTCCAGCCAAGGTTCCTTCTAGACAAGGGTCATGGCAATGAGCCTCCTCTCCCTGACAAGCCTAAAAGGAAGGCTTCTCATAAAAGATGCCACAGGTCTTGGTCATGGTCACAGAGCCTGAGCCTCTCAGGCTTCCCTGACCTGCACGGATGTAGGAAGAGGCAACACAGATCAGACTCCTCTTCCTCCTCGGACTCGTATCAACCCTCGGACTCTTCTTATTCGGACTCCTCCATAGGAGACCTGTCTCCTCTGGAGTCAGAAGCAACACCCAAATCCCCTCATGATGACCTCTCTTTCATGGTGATCATGAGGCACATCCAGTCTAGCATGGGATGAGACACAGAGAACCTAGACCCGAAGAGAATGCGTCTGGTGAAATATCTCCACCAGAAAGATCCAAAGCTGGTGGTTATCCCACCCCTGGTGGATACTTTTGCGAATGTTACACGGGCGGATTGGGAGCATCCACACACCTCCACCATAGTCCCAAAGAAGGTGGATCACCTGTATAGCGCCCCTAAAGAACAATCTTTTTTGATGGAGCACCCATTAGCTGACTCGGTGGTGATTTTGGCGGCCCATGATCAGTCTCACAGGCCGAAACATCTCGGCACACAACCCCCAGATAAAGAGTTTAAGCAGTTGGACTCCATGGGGCGTAAGATATATTCCTCTGCTACTTGCAGTATCAAGAGATTGAACTTTTTGATACACATGGTTCAGTTCCAGAATGCCCTTTGGGAACAAGGGGTGGATATTGTTCAAGAAATCCCAGACTGTCCGAAGAAGGCAGAACTCCTCAAACTTCTGCAGACCAGATCTGGCATTGGCACCCATGTCCTCTGCTCAGCCTATGACTCCGCGGATATGGCAGCAAGAGTGTCAGTGACTGGAGTATGCCTACGTCGTCACTCCTGGCTCTGGGTATCAGGGTCTGTGCAGAATGTGCAATCCAACCTCCTCGATGCACCCTTCCAGGGTTCAGTCCTCTTTGTCGAGGACACAGAGAAGATCATTACAGCATTACAGGACTGCAAAGCAGTTTGGACAGAGCAGTCCATGTATTGCCTGAAGCAGAGATAATTTCGAAGGTCTCATTTTTGTGGCCATGGGAGACAACAGCCACAATAACCCCGCTTTCAGCACCAACAGCCCTAGCAGGGAGGTTACAGCTGGAGAGGTGCCCATAGATGTTCTGCAGACCCGCCTCTCACCCAGCCAATCCGGCCCAGGCTGCTTTCCCTCCTGCAACCACTGCCGGACTCCCTACGAGACCCACATCCTCCCATGACTTCAGCAGGGGAGGTGGTTGAGGACACTTTTTGCTCTACGCTGAAGCTTGGTGGAAGGTGACCTTCGATCAGTGGGTCCACTCAATAGTTGGTCCAGTTCCAACTGGACAGGCTCCCCGCTCCATCCCACTACTCAATGGAACATGCAGGTCTGATTCACACAGGGATTCAAGCCCTGCTATTAAAGAGGGTCATAGAATCTGTTCCCCCAGCCCAGACAGGAACAGGATTTTACTCGCACTGCTTTTTTTTTTTTATTTTTATTTTATCTTTTTGGTGCCTGCTCCACTTTGCCAGGCTTCTGCCTGGTTACAGACCCCTCAGCGGCGGCATCCCCAGATGAGCCACACTCCCGGGACCCCCTGGATTACCCCCCAGGGTTGAGACGTGGCACCCCCGGCCCTTAGGGTGCCACGAACAATGGGATAGGGCAGGAGTCTGCCTGGGAAGCCGAGTGCAGCTCAGGCTGGCTTCATTTAGGCAGCGGAGGTAGGCTGATTTTTTCCCCCATAGGGGTGGGAGCATCAATGATGCTGGCCGCCCGCCCCACGAACCTTGTGGACATCTGTTACTGTGGTGCCCCTGGCCTCTGCCAGGGGTCCCCCATGCACCAACGATGACCCTTGCCCTCCCCCAGAGAAGGAGAGTAGTCGTAGGACGCTCAATACTTCACCCCCGGCCGGCCCTCCAATGACCCAAGTCCGTTCCTGAACACGGGCCGCCAGCAGAAATCCAACCTTGCGCCAGCGGGCTGGCCATACTTGCACTTCTTCCTAGTGCTGAAAAAGACTTAAGGCCCATTCTAGACCTCAGCGAATTCAACCAATTTGTAGAGTACAAGAGGTTTCGGATAGTCACCCTTCAGGGCCTGCTCCCCATGATACATCATGGGGACTGGCTGGCATCACTGGACATGCAGGATGCCTACTTACACATCCTTGAGGCAAAGCCCCACAGGAGGGTCCTCAGATTCACCTTCCAGGGCAGGTATTTTCAATTAAGGGCGCTACTCTTTGGCCTTTCATCAGCCGCAAGGGTCTTCACAAAGTGCGTTGCAGTGGTAGCTGTAGCACTTTGAAGGATGCGTCATTATGTCTTCTCATACTTGGATGACTGGCTGCTGACAGCACCGTCCAAAGAACAACTGCAACAATCCATCCGGTACACCTGTTCTCTCTTTGAGGAACTAGGTATCACAGTCAGCGTCCCGAAATCCTTCCTAATTCCATCATGGAACCTGAACTTTATTGGTGCACACCTCGATACTACTCGAGGCAGGGCCTATCTGCCCCAAGACAGAGCTACCCGGCTTCAGGCCCTAGCTCACCAGGTTTTTTCTACCTCAATAGTACCAGCCAGATCTCTGTTACAAATGTAATGTCACATGGCAGCATCCATCATTATAGTCCCCTTTACGAGACTCCACATGAGGACGATCCAGTGGACCCTCTACGTCCAATGGGACCAAAGATGATATGACCTGGATCAACCAGTCCCCATCATAAAGCCAGTCCGTCAGGAACTTCAGTGGTGGATGACATCCCTTTCACTGCACGAAGGGATGCCCTTTCAAAGGAAGTGCCAGATCAGGTCTTAATGTCCGATGCCTCAGGCACGGGATGGAGAGCACATCTAGGCATTCACAGGACTCAGGGCTTCTGGTCCATGAATGAGGAATCTCTTCACATAAATATATTAGAAATGAGAGCTGTTCTCTATGCCCTGTAGGCCTTGAGCACTGTGCTCCGCCCAAGACACCTCCTTGTGCAAACAAACAAAATGTCAGTGGTGTTCTGTCTCAACAAACAAGGAGGTACACACTCCTACCACTCTGCAGAGAAGCAATGAGTGTATGGAATTGGGCCATATTCCATCATCTAGAAATCTCAGCTGTCCACGTCCCTGGGGTCCAGAATGCTCTGGTCAATGCCCTCAGCTGAACTCTGTCCAGAGCATACGAATAGACTCTTCTCCAGTCTGTCCTCAACAAACTCTTCGACAGATGGGGAAAACTAGAACTGTATCTCTTCGCCTCCCTTACCAATGCAAAACTGTCTAGTTTTTGCTCGCTAGATCTAGGGCCTGGTGTTTTCTGGTGAGACGCGTTGTCCCTTTCCTGGAAAAGGAGATTCCTCTACACCTTTCCCCCATTGCCACTCCTTCAGAAGGTTCTTCTCAAGGTACAAGGAGAGGGGGCAACAATGATCCTGGTGGCACCACTATGGCCTCTACAGATCTGGTTCCCACTGCTGCAACAGCTGGCTGTAGAACCTCCGATTACCTTGCCATTAAGCACTTACCTGCTCTCCCAGGACAACAGGACGCTGGTTCACCCGAACCTTTGGTCCCTACACCTACATGCATGGCTCCTGAGGACTTAGCCAAACTCTGCTTTGGAGTCTCGGACAAGGTAGCTGACATCCTGGTTGCTGCCAGGAAACCTTCCTCTAGAGCGATCTATGCCATGAAGTGGAAATACTTTTGTCTCTGGGCTACGGCTCATCACCTAAACCCTTTGGCCTGTTCAGTGAACACTCTCCTCGAGTACCTGTTGTCTCTTTTCGACTCAGGCTTGGGCTACTACTCCATCAAAGTGCATTTAGCAGCCATGTCTGCCTACCATATTCCTGTCTAGGGCAGAACTGTGGCACATATGGAGATAACCCATATCTTTCTTCGAGGTATCCTACACATAAAGTCTCCCATAAGGGACCCCGTCCCTCCTTGAGACTTATTTGTTTTGGAGAAGCTGACCTTACCCCCTTTGGAACCAGCCGTGGATTGCGAGTTTTGCTTCCTATCTTGGAAAGCATTAGTTGCTGTTACTTCTGCTTGAAGGATTTCTGAGTTTCAGGCCCTGATGTGCAAGGATCCTTATTTGGCATTTCCACAAGGACTGGGTGGCCTTGAGGACCGGCCCTGAGCTCCTACCCAAGGTGGTGTCTGAGATGATGTCAAAGCAGGACATCCAGCTTCTGGTATATTACCCAAATCATTCCCATAGGACAGAGGCTCTTCTCCATACATTAGATGTTCACCACATTCTACGGTTCTACTTGTCCAGAATCAAGGACAGTAGATGTTCTGACCAGTTGTTTGTTTCTTTTGCCCCCAAGACCCAAGGGGCCCCATGACCAGACAGACCCTGTCAAAGAGGCTAGTCCATTGTATCTCCCTTTGCTAGCAGAAGCACAAGAAGTCCTTGCCGGGCTCGGTGAGGGGTCACTCCACGAGGGGTGTAGCGACCTCCTTCGCTGCACTTAGAAATGTGTCTGCATCTGACATTTGTGCAGCCGCTATGTGGCACACAGTCCCTATCTTCATAAAGAACTACAGTCTGGACATCACCTCTCGACATAGAGCTGGCTTCGGCCTCACAGTTTTGCAGGGTCTCTTCTCTTAAGAGAACTTCCCCTTTCATTCTCCTCTTACCTACCTCCCGGGACTAGTAGGTTTTTGTACTCTTTGGGACTCGGTCCTAACTGTGTTACCTGCTGCAAGAGCTGACTCTTGAAGTATGATAGTACAATTATGTAAGAACTTACTGTAACAGTAGATCTTCAAGAGAAGCTCTTGCAGCAGGTAAATTTCCCGCCCTCTTTCCCATAGAGGTTTTCTGTTGCATACGACCTATGTCAACTAATACATGTATTGCTCTGTAAGGTATTGACCTCGGTTCCCTGGTTCGGATAACATTACATCCTGATGCCAGAGTCTCCAGTGGAAGAACTGGGGCACGTTGGGGACCGCTTACCCTTTACACCATGCGTGACGTCGGGAGTGGGCTGACGTCAGGGGGGGCGGTCTCCGCCATAGACTGCTGGCTAGACATTTGCTGTGGGGTCCTGTTACCTGCCGGTTACAGTCCTAACTGTGTTACCTACTGCAAGAACTTCTATCAAAGATCTACTGTTACTGTAAGTTCTTACATAACTGTGCTTTTCTTCCACCCTCTCCTGACCAAAGTCTGCCTTCAGTCTTGAGCATCAGTGCTACCACCAGACCTCAACCTGGTGGCAGCCAAAAGCCAAGCCAGCACCCCACCCCAGTCTGAGAGAAGAGAGCTGCCAGGCAGCCACTCAGTCCTCTCCCAGCGCCCCCCCGCCCCGGCAACCCAAGCTCAATCCAGAGCTCAGGTCACCAGTATGGTGCGAGGTGAAGTGCTTTCAGTGCCTCAGCCCTCTGCGCCATCGGGCCAGCTACCTGCTACCATTTTTTGGTATTAGGGATACATCTGTTATCTCAGGGCATCATGGGAAGAAATGCATGATTTGCATAATGAGCTAGCAGGTGGAGTTTTTGAGAACTGTCATTGTTTTGGGAACCTGTGTTGGTTTACCCTCACTTATTGTTAGTCATGTTTTGATTGCTTTAACAGAATGTTATATGTTACTGTTATTTAAGAAGTCTTTGGGCACAAGCATCTGAAAGAATTGAGGATCAAATGGCATGTGCAATGATCCTGTCATCTAAAATATGGTAGGCCTGTGCAATATATATATATATATATATATATATATACATACACGTATATGTATGTATATATATATATATATATATATGTATATGTATATATCTGTGTTTTATACTGTATATTGTTTTTGGAGGCCTGCCTGAGTATGTGGACATTGATAGTTTGATATATTTTTGGGAACTACATAGACATATGGGAACTGGAGTAAGTGCTCCATTTGGAATGTTTGTGTCCCTAGGGGTGTGAGCTGATGTCACAGGTCTGGGCTCTACCTCTATCCCTAGTAAGGGAGCATATTAGCTGTATGTTCTAAATACCTTTCCTTACTGACAAGGTTAGCGCTAACAGAAAAGTAAATTACGGCAGAATGGACGGTCTTTCCCCTTGTTGCATTCGTGGTCTTGGACAAATTATCAGTGGGGAGTAATTCTTTAAAGTGATGGTCATTTACAGTAGTGCAAGACAGAGTAGGAACACTGGATGCAAAATAAGTTTAGGATAGTTCAAACAAACTCATCATGAGTTTTGTATTGGGGTGGAACTCTCAGTTCTAGGGACGTGGATATGTTGTTCATCCACACTGTCTGGCAGGTATCCTTGCCGCTTTAAATCTTGCCGGAAGGTCTTCAAGCTGGCTCCTCCCACCCACCCGGATGGTAAAACCCTCGGCTCCGCCCCATGACGTCAGATCTTCCTTACCGCTTGGAAGCAAAGGTTCCCTCCTTAATGCTCTGCGTATAAGACTGTTTCCTAATTCTTCGGTTTTCCGAATTTAAAAGTGTTTTGCATTTATAGACTTCGGTCTTCTATCCCTTGCAGCTGCGATGGACAAATCGACTCCCAGTTTTCGGAGGTGCCCTTGCGGGCAGAAGATGTCTCGGACAGATCCGCACTCCACGTGTGTCTACTGTTTAGGCCTTGAGCACGACCCGCAGGCTTGCGACCTGTGCTCTTCCTTCTCAGCCTACGTCCTCGAAGACCATGCTGCCCGTTTACATCTGGGGTGCCCTGAGAAACGTTTTCCTCCGGTGAAGTCAAAAGAGGCCCGGTCGGCGGTTTCCGCGGCGGCGGGCCCAGCGGATCAGCTAGAGCAGATGATCGCCCTCGAAGAGGAGGTGGCACGGGCCGCATCTTCCTCGACCGCGGCATTTATCCCGCTCTCCCTGGGTTCCTCTTACACAGCTTCCTTTAAGGAGCTTTGTCTGTCCCTCTCCACTAGAGGAGAGGGACCAACGTATGCTGGACCTTCTTCTCAGTCCAAGAAGAAAGACAAGGGTAAGTCCCTCCGTCGACACTCTTGGGAGCAGGAAAGGTCCCTCTCCCCGAGTTGTCGGCCATCGACTTTGGTCGATCGTTCGGCTTCGGCCACTGGTCTCACGGTGTCCCCGTCAGGTCAGTTGCCTGAGACTCCCGCCGACGCAGTTGAGATCTTTCTCGACCCGTTGGACGGGTTGTCGACCGGTGAAGCCGAAAATTCCCTCTCACCGGTTCCCCCAGTGGGAGTTGAGGATCCCGCGGGCTTGCCAGTGCCTCCGGTTCCGGAGCCCTCGGGTGAACCCTCGAGGCCGAGGAGGAGCCGGTTCACCGTCCTCCCGCTGCCGTCCTCCCGGAAGGCCGAGGGTTCTCGGTCTCGGTCTCGGACTTCTTGGCGGTCCAGCTGATCCGCCCGTCGCAAGGCGGTCTCGGTCTCGGCGCACGCGGCAAGCGCGCTGCTGGCCGTCCTCTTCCTCCTCCTCGGATGAGGGGAGGCTTCGACGTAAGTTACGTTGACGATACGAGGACCTCATGTGGCAACAGCTCCTTCTGACCGGGAACAAGCCGACACCGTCGCATTCCCCGGCCATTAAGTGGATGTCACCGGAGCGGCTGAAACAACCCCTCGTCTTACCCATGGAGCCTGTTCCCAGGCCGGTTGTTCGGCCAAAACCAGCTGCTCCACTGATTCCGGTGGAACCTCCGCCTCCACAGCCGCTGTTTGGGGCTCTGACCAAGAACTCTCGGTCGGCTCAGGGTCTGCCCCATAGGCTGTCGGTCACCCTCACTCCCGATCGCCCTCGGCAGGTGGAGGGTGGTTCAGGCCCGAGGCAGCTCTTTACGGACTCTTCTGAGTCTGACGATTCCTCCCTCTTCTCCAGGCAAGTGGACTTGGAGTCCTCTGGAGGTCAGTCGCTGGACGACAGCCCTTCGTCCTTCCTGGGTTTGCTCAGGCTCATCTCGGAGTCTACCGGGATGCAGCTCGAGCCCGTATCCAAGCGGGCCAAGTATCCCCTCACGGAGATATTGGACCGAGGGGATTCCCCTACGGATGCCTTTCCTGTGGCCGAGGCCATTGTGGGCCCAGCCTTGGAGCTCTGGCAGCGCCTGCTCCTGTCCTGCACCTTCGGCCAGGATGGCCAGGAAGTATGCGGTCCCTACCGGTTCCCTGTCCGGTTTCTCGGAACATCCCTCAGCCGAGGGGTTAGTTACCGACAGCTGCTCGCGTGCGGAAACGCTAGGACGTGGACAAACCTCCCGACAAGGAGTCCAAGAAATTGACTATGCCGGGTGAAAAGTCTACGCTGCGTCCTCCCTTGGCCTTCGTCAGGCCAGCTCAGCCATGCTTATGGCACATTTCTCCCATGCCCTGTTGGGCTTCCTGGACGAGGTAGTCCCTCATCTCCCGGCTGACCTGCAGACCACGGTTAGGCAGGTGCGGGACCCGGGCAGGGCGGTGGCCAAGCAGCAACTTCAGACTGCTCTGGACGTTGGAGACTCATGTGCCAGGTCAGTCGCGGCCACAGTGGCTATGCGCCGGCGGGCATGGCTGAGGATATCCACTTTCACAGCGGATACCCAGCACAAATTGGCGGATGTCCCCTTCCTGGGGACTGACCTCTTCGGCCCTGGAGTGGAAGGCCACCTCCAGAGGATCGAAAAGTCCAATGCCACTTTGGACTCGGTCTTATCCGCTCAGAGGGACAAGGGCTGCAGACCGCAACCCAAGCGCTGTCCGTCCCACGCCTGCACGCCCAGCCCAGCAATATCAGGCCAGCAGGCTCGCGCTTGTATCCCAAACCCAAGCCCGCGGCTTCCTCTCCAGGAAGCAGGGAGGTAAGGCCCTGAGGTCCTCGCCGGTCCTTCCTCCAAGCTCCGCCCAGTGACGGGTTGAGGGTGTCGCCCCAACCCCGCCGCTCACTCCCAGGTGCCCCTGCGGCGGCTCCGCCACTTTCTTTCCGCCTGGTCCGTTATCACCACAGACCGGTGGGTGTTGGAGGTGGTGGGAAAGGGCCTGCCTCTGAGTTCGAGCAGGCTCCACCTTCAGAGCCGCCGCACTCGGGGAACTCGTCCGAAGTTTGCTGTCAGCCGCCGAGCCGACATCGCTGTCCTCCCCGAGAAGGAGGTGATAAGAGAGGTGGCGGACCCCCCCCTCAAGCCCGGGGTTCATGTCCAGGTACTTACTGGTTCCGAAACGGACAGGGGGTTGGCGCCCCATTCTCGACCTACACGACCTAAACAAGTTCCTAAGGTCTCGGACCTTCAGGATGGTCACTCTGGCTCAGATAATACCATCCTTGGAACACGGCATGTGGTTCTGCTCTCTGGATCTGCAGGATGCGTTCTTTCATGTCCCTATCCGTCCGTCACATCAGAGATTCCTTCGCTTTCCAGCGGAGGGATCCCTTTTCGAGTTCCAAGCCATGCCCTTCGGCTTATGTCCAGCTCCCAGGGTCTTCACCAAATGCATGGCAGTGGTGACAGCATTCCTGCGGCGCCGAGGGGTCCGGGTTTACCCTTACCTGGATGATTGGCTGATAGCAGCCCCCTCCAGACAGGAGGTGGAGCGGTCCAGAGATCTGGCCCTCCAGGTTTGCTCTCAGGTCGGCCTCCTCATCACCAAGGCCAAGTTGGAACTCGAGCCGAAGCAGGTGATTCTTTTCATCGGGGCAGAGCTCGACTCTCTTTGAGCCAGGGCATGGCTCCCGGCGGACAGGGTCGAGGTTCTTTCCTCCTTTGCCCAATCATTTCTGGTTGGGCAATTGCACCCTGCCCAGGACTTCCTGCGCCTCCTGCGTCTCATGGTGGCCTGTACCAGCGTGGTCCGTTGGGCCCGCTGGAACATGCGCCCCTTTCAGTGGGGGCTGGTCAGCCAGTGGTCCCAACACTGTGATCCATTGGACCAGCTAGTGACGGTGACCCAGGGGATGTGGAACGCTCTCCAGTGGTGGACCGTTCCAGTTCATCTGCAGGAGGGCATCCCGTTTGTCCGCCCCGAGCCGACGGTCTCTCTATCGACCGATGCCTCTCTGGGTTGGGGTGCCCATCTGGGGGAACACCGAGCGCATGGCCTCTGGTCCCCAAGGGAGTCCCAATGCCACATCAGCCTGCTGGAGCTCCGAGCGGTCCGCCTAGCTCTCACCGCCTTTGCTCCATTTCTTCGGGGTCAAGTGGTCCGGGTCCAGACGGACAACACCACGACCATGTACTATCTAAACCGCCAGGGCAGGACGCGCTCCATGCTTCTATGCAAGGAAGCTCTCAGCATCTGGTCACTCGTGCGCAGCCTGGAGGCGGATCTCCTAGCCATTCATGTGGCAGGAGCCTCCAACACCCTGGCCGATGCCCTAAGCCGGATAGGGGCTGCGTCCCACGAGTGGTCTCTCCTGCTGGAGGTAGTACAAGATCTATTCTCCCATTGGGGCACACCTCAGGTGGACCTGTTTGCCTCCAGGGAGAATGCGAAGCTGAGGCTGTTCCATGCCTGCCCCCCTCAGCAGGGATCGCTGCAGGGGGATGCCTTCTCGAGGCCGTGGACCCCGGGCCTCTTCTATGCCTTTCCCCCATTCCCCTTGATGCACGAGGTGCTGCTCAAAGCAAGGAGGGACAAGGCGCAGGTGATTCTGACAGCCCCAGACTGGCCCCGCCAGTACTGGTACCCAGATCTCCTCAGCCTCAGCTCCAGGCTCCTGAGGCAGCTTCCAGCTCGCCCGGACCTGCTCTCAGTCAATCAGGGGAAGGTATTCCATCTGGACCTTCAATCCCTGCACCTGACAGCCTGGTTCCTGAGCGGCTAGAGTTCCAGGCCTTGGGTCTCTTCCGATGAGGTCCTCAACGTAGTTGAGGCGTCCCTGCAGGAGTCGACTATAATGCTGATGCCTTCAAATGGAAAAGATTTTCCATTTGGTGTGTAAGCAAGGGCCTGGACCCTTCCTCCTGTTCCTTGGCGAGCATATTGGATTACCTTTGGTCCCTTTCTCAGCAAGGGCTTAGGTCGTCGACCCTTAAGGTGCACCTGGCAGCCATCTCTGCTTACCGGGCATGGGCCGGGAAGCAGTCGGTGGCGCAGGAGAAGGTGGTCGGGCACTTTTTCAAAGGCCTTGATCACATTTCCCCTTCGATGCGAGAACCTCCACCTCCGTGGGATCTACTGCTGGTACTGGCAAAGCTCATGGGCAAGCCATTTGAACCAATGCACAGGTGTGAACTCTCTCACCTGTCGTGGAAGACCGCCTTCTTGGTGGCTATCATGTCAGCCAGAAGGATGAGAGAGCTCCAGGTGCTCTGCATCGAGTCTCCTTTCCTGGTCTTCCACAGGGACAAGGTTGTCCTGCGCCCCCACCCGAAATTCCTTCCGAAGGTGGTGTCGGAGTTTCACCTTAACCAGGTGTTGACTCTGCCGGTGTTATACGCCAATCACACCTCGGAGGCCGAATATAGGCTCCATACTCTGGACCCTAGAAGGGCGCTCGATTACTATAAGGAGCGCAGGGCTGAAATTTGGGAGAGGTTCGCCAGCTGTTTGTCACCTATGCTGAAGCCACACCTGGCAGACCTGCAGCCAAGCGGACAGATAGGCAGGTGGGTCACCTCCTGCATAGATCTCTGCTATAAGTTGGCGGGCATGGAGCCTCCCAGAGGGATAAGAGCTCATTCTACCCGCCATACTGCTGCATCGGTGGCTGCTTCCAGGGACGTCCCTATCCAGGAAATCTGCAGGGCTGCTACCTGGAAGTCAGCACACACCTTCATCACCCATTACCACATCGACCTTGAGTCACGCCGGGATGCTGGTTTTGGGGCCTCGGTTCTCCAGTCTCTATTCCCTAAGTAGGGGGTGTGCGCCTTGCCTCCCTCCTCCCGGAGAACTGCTAGGAGTCTGCCAGACAGTGTGGATGAACAACATATCCATGTCCCTAGAAATACAGGTTACTCACCTGCAACAGGAGTTCTAGGAATGGTATATGTTGTTCATCCACACGACCCACCCGACCTCCCCGGCTTCAACGCACAACCTGAGCTTCCAGCGGGCCAGATCTGGCGTCATGGGGCGGAGCCGAGAGTTTTACCACCCGGGTGGGTGGGAGGAGCCAGCTTGAAGACCTTCCAGCAAGATTTAAAGTGGCAAGGATACCTGCCAGACAGTGTGGATGAACAACATATACCATTCCTAGAACTCCTGTTACAGGTGAGTAACCTGTATTTGCTGAGCCTTCATCCATGGATGAGCTGCTGCAAGGTGGGGAGTGGGTTTTTCATATGACAATCGAGCTGCTGAGAGCTGAAACTATAGCACTGTGAGATACAGGCAGACTAACAGCTTGGGGCTGTCATGAAGAGTTAGGGTAGCAGTGCCCCTACTGGCCCCCTTTAGCAATGTCCTTAACCCTACCCATGTCCTGAAGACTTTTTTTTTCGCTTTCTAGAAAAAATGATGCAGTGGTTATTGTGATAATTTTGCTTTAATGGTGTGCCTCAGTGCCTGTCACTTGCTCTTTTAACTGCTCAGGAAGCTGATCCTAGATAGATGCTGTAGACACTGCACATACAAAGTGTGACATGCATGCTTCTCACACTCACTGCTGGTTTAGGGTGGGTAAGGACTTCCATCCACCCAGTCTGCCTTTTATTCTACCTAGTTCTCCCCCTCCACTGACTCCCCATAAAGCTGCTTGTCCCTTACTATCCATTTGTGTCTGTCCCATTTGATCTTGACGTTTGCCATATAGTTGAGCACCTCTCAGAGTAGTTTATTCTAGCAATCCACCAACCTTTCAGTAAAGAACATATTGTCTTGTTCTTTCTAAACTGCTAGCTTGAGGTTGTGACCCTGGTGTTTGTCCTGTACATCTGAAATATAAATGGAAATGTGCTGATAAACTTTGCAAGGTCTAGAGGTGTGGAGAACTTGTTTACATGAATAAGCTGGTACAAGCTTGGACTGAGCTATCATGGGGAGGGGCCACTGTGGTTAGCTACTATGTTAAGAGAGATGTGAGGAAATACTTCTTCATTGAAAGGGTGGTAGATGCCTGGAACAGACTGCCAGCAGAAGTAGTGGGAGTCAAAACAGTGGGGGCTTCAAGCATGCATGGGGTAGACATAGGGGTATATTGGAAAATAGGGAAAAGGGAGGGTCGCTGGAGGTTAGTTAGGGTCTGCAGAGGCAGATTAGGCGGGGAACATCTGGGCAAACTGGGTTTTCCATGTGGTCCTTTTCTGCTGACAAATTCTATGTTTCTACATTTCTTCTATGGAGAGTTGGGAAGCAAGTGGCCATTTTATTGGAAAGACGTTGCAGTTATTATTTATTCTGTGTTGGTCAGGGAAACTTCAGTAGCTACTATCCAGAGGAGGATAGTCAGTGTTAGAATAAATTATACGGTAGGCCGAGGGAATACTGTAGATGAATCAGAGTGTTCCAGTCCCTTGTGTGTGCAGCTGCCATGGAAATGGGCAGGTACAGAGCATCTTTTTTTATTGAATTTTCTTAATCTAAAAATATATATTGGTATGCCCCACCAAGCCACTCGTAGTATGAGAGGGGTTTCACTTGCGTTCATCAAGTGATGGAACCACTCAGCTTCACTTCACTGTCCTCTTACCTGCTGAATGTGCATGAAACTACTCTTACACAGGAACAAGTGGCTTCATGGTATGTCTTTACACACAGCAATAGTATAGTACTGTATCTGACTTACTGGCAAGAGTGTAGAGGGATCCCTGCTTCATAAGTAGATGTGTCCTGCACCAGCAGTGTTAGAATATGTGATAATAGTGATGTCACTTTCCAAAATGCAGATATGTGACTGAGTGGAGCTGGGTGATATAGAGGCCAACACACTGGACTTTTACCTATGGAGGTTCAGTTTTGAACTTACAGTAGACTAGTGTCAAAGATAAGCTATGGTCAACTCCATTCAGCATAGACATGAATCCATGTAGGCATTTTATGGGATAGAAAAAAAACAGTCATCCATCAAGTCCAACCCCTGCTGTCCTATCAGCTGTGTCCTGAGATTGTATTCTCCTGCTGGAGCTCATCTAGTTTACACTTTTAGCACCCAGTTAAATTTTATGTGATTGGCTGCTGGGGCAGTCTGCCCTTACAGTTCTACCATACGCTAGGTGAAGTAATGCTTCCTCCTTATTTTTTTCTAATCCTCCTCCTCCCTTTAAACTTCAGTCCATTTTCCTTGTTCTCTTTTTCTGGTTCACAGCCAAGGCCTCATGTTTTCTGTCATTCCATCTTCCTGAGCTAGTAGCCCTGATGGAAGAGGAACACTTGGATATTGTGGCAGTCACAGAAACATGGTACACGGAGAACCATGACTGGGATGTCAACATACCAGGGTACACAATCTACAGAAGGGACAGGGAGGGTAAAAGAGGAGGTGGAGTAGCTCTCTACATAAGGGAAGGGATCAAAGCTACAGAACTAAAAAGTAAAAGGGAGGACAAGAGGCACTCTGGGTCACCTTGGAGACAGGGAATGGCATTACAATCCGCACAGGGGTTGTATACAGACCCCCGTCTCAAGGGGAAGAAATGGACAAGAAAATGATAGAGGACATTCTCAAAATGGCTGAAAAAGGGGAGATACTGTTGATGGGGGACCTGAATATGCCAGATGTTAACTGGACGACATGGACTGCAGCCACATGCAAGAGCAGGGTCATTTTCGGTGCCCTACGGGGGCATGCCTTAGACAGCTAGTGGTGGAACCCACTTGGGAGGGAGCAATATTAGACCTGGTACTCTCAAATGGAGAGAGGATCACAAATTTAGAAGTCAGTAGACATCTGGGAACAAGCGACCACTGCACAGTGTGCTTCACAATAAACACAACCATGGAGACAAGCCATACAAAGACAAGGATACTGGACTTTAGAAGGGCTGACTTTGGCATAATGGGTGAATACCTGAGGAATGCATTAGCAAATGGCCAGAAAGGAGGGGGTGGAAGAACAATGGAGAAAAATCAAAACTGCCATCATGCAGGCAACAAGCCTTTGTGTGAAACAAATAAAGAAAACAAAGCGGGAAAAAAAAAACACTATGGTTCTCAAAAGAAGTGTCAGGGAAGGTTAAGGAGAAAAAGGCTGCATCCAAAAAGTATAAGGAATCGCAGAAGAAGCACGACAGGGAACTGTGTCAATTAAAGCAGAAAGAAATGGGGAAGGCAGTCAGAAAAGCAAAGGCTCAAACCGAGGAAAAGATAGACAACTCAGTTAAGAAGGGGGATAAAACCGTTTATAGGTACATTAGGGGAGCATAGAAAGGTTAAGGGAGGGATAGTGAAGATTAATAAAGGAGAGGAAAGGTGGGCAGAGGGAGACATTGAAAAGTCAGAGATACTGAATGAATACTTTTGCTCAGTATTCACAAAAGAAGAAGAGGAGGAGTTTCCTAAACCAAACAGTAGAAGCACTCTGGGTACTGGGGTTGACGCCAGTCCATTTACAGAAGAAAGAGTCCTGAAAGAATTCCTAAAACTCAAGGTGAACAAAGCAATGGGGTCTGATGGGATTCACCCTAGAATCCTAAAAGAACTAAGGGAGGACCTAGTGACACCACTGACCACAATTTTTAACAAATCATGGGAGGATGGGGTGGTACCTGAGGAGTGGAGGAGGGCAGATGTGAGTCCCCTTCACAAAAGTGGGAGCAAGGCAGAAGCAGGAAACTACAGACCTGTTAGTTTGACCTCAGTGGTGGGGAAAATGATGGAATCACTTCTCAAAGAAAGAATTGTTGAGTACCTAGAGGACAGCGGGCACAGGACCCAGAGCAGCATGGATTACAGCAGGAAGGTCATGTCAGATAAATCTAATCTATTTCTTTGACTGGGTGACCAAAGTAATAGACCAGGGAGGGGCTGTGATATGGCCTACCTAGACTTTAGCAAGGCATTTGACACAGTCCCACACAGATTAATAATCAAGTTAGCCAGCCTGGGAGTGGGTCCCAGGGTGGTAGCCTGGTTAGCAAACTGGCTTCACAACAGGGCACAGAAGGTAATAGTAAATGGAACACATTCCGAAGAAAGGGGGGTTACTAGTGGAGTACCTCAGGGCTCAGTACTGGGTCCAGTCCTCTTTAACGTCTTTATAGGTGACATTGCAGAGGGTCTGGAAGGAAAGTTATGCCTCTTTGCAGATGACACAAAGATCTGTAACAGAGTCAATACACAAGGAGGGGTGGAAAGGATGAGAAGGGACTTGGCAAGGTTGGAGGAATGGTCAGACATATTGCAACTTGGATTCAATGCAAAGAAGTGCAAAGTAATGCACCTGGGAAATAAAAATCCAGGAGAAGAGTACACAATAGCAAGGGAGGTACTAACAACAATAATAATGGAAAGGGACCTGGGAGTAGTCATATCAGATGACCTAAAGGTGGGTAAGCAATGTGAGAAGTCGGTAAGGAGGGCCAGGGGGATACTGGGATGCATAGGGAGGGGCATCACAAGTAGAAAAAGGGAAGTGGTTATCCCTCTTTACAGACAGTTGGTGAGACCCCATCTGGTGTACTGCATGAAGTTTTGGAGACCTCATCTACGCAAGGACATAGACAGGATGGAAGCAGTCCAGAGGAGGGCAACTAAAATGGTGCAGGGTCTACATCAGAAACCATATGAAGAGAGACTGAGAGAGCTTAATATGTATACCCTTGATGAAAGGAGGGACAGGGGGACATGATAGAAACTTTCAAGTACCTCAAGGGAATCGACAAAGTCCAGGAGGGTAGCATCTTTCAGAAAGAGAGATGTGTATGAACAAGGGGGCACAATTTAAAGATAGAGAAGGGGTGGTTCAGGGGTAGTGTGAGGAAATTTTTTTTCACGGAGAGAGTGGTGGACGCATGGAACCGCCTTTCTGGAGAGGTTGTGGGGTCTAAAACAATGGGGGAATTCAAACATGCATGGGACAGACATAAGGCAATTATAGTGGGGGGTTGCAGGAAGTAGGCTGTTAGTTAACTAGAATCTGCAGCTTAGCCAATAGGTAGGGAAATGGGCAGACTGGGTGGGCGAAGTGGTCCTTATCTGCTGTCAAAGTCTATGTTTCTGTGTTTCTATGGTGAATGCTGGTAATGAAGGCTGGATACACACAAAAACTGCACAGCGTCTGGAGTATGCCGAGCCCAGCTCTTCTGCTGCCACCACCCCCTCAAAATGATCAGGACTTTTTATACTGTGGGATAAGTTTTTTTTTGTTTGTTTTTTTTGGTGTGAATCTGTTTTACCCAATTTAAAGGGACACAAAATACTCACTCAAATGCTAGAAGGTTTTCTTTGCTTCAGGTGCTGTTTCTTTGTATCCTCAAAATTTAGGGCTGGGTGGGAGAAGGGAGGTTGGCTGGTAGATTGTGAGGTAGGGTGCGGCCAGTGATATGACTTGGGTGCACGGGATGGGGAGATGAGTGGTTTACATGACTTGGCATGGGTTGGGGAAAGCCTGATGAATCAAATTGGGCACTGTAGCTGCATCAATTTGATGTCTATTTTACATTATAAATAAGTCATTTATAGGAATCTTCACCAGGACTGTGTATGGGGGGGGGGTGCTACAGGGTGCTGAGGTGGGATTACTTCAGTGCAAATGGTCTTGGTGGTGAGGTGAGGTGGGGTTGGGTGGGTACAGTGTGTCAGAGTTGGTGGGAGAGGATTTAACATTAAGAATGTTTTTTTAAAAAGAACTTTGCTATGCAAAGCTGGGGTGAAATCAGGAAATGTCACCCTACTACACATAGCATGAAGTTCCCAACTTTGCACCAGCTTTGCTGGTAAAGAAAACTTCTCTGCATCTCTACTGGAAAATAGAATACTATTTTCTCCACTGCAACATCACATGCTCAATTAATGTGGTTTATTTCCCAGATTTATTTCCCCTTACGTGGCACTGTATCCATTGAGTTTGTGGTATAAAGAACTCCATGAAACAAAGATTTTTTTCTTTCCTATTTCTGTGTGTCTGTAAGCTTGTTCTTTTGTGTAGTCATTGATCAGTAGGTCTTATGCATTTGTGGGAGCCACAACTGAATACCTGCATACCATGAGACAATGAACAAGACAGGTTAGAGCTTGTACAGTACACACAGTGAAACTTAACTATTACTTGAGTCATGCACATCTGGTTCGTGTATGTTTTTCAGATGGCAATATAGATAGTATATGTTACCCAGTTTGACTAGAAGGTTAAAAATGGGGTTGGGGGGCAGGACGTTTCAGTAATACACAGTAACATGCTAATCGTGAGTTCAATGGCCCATCGGTCTTCCATACAGGAATGTTTAGACATCATGGGGGAATGGTTGATATATTAAAATGACTGGTATGAAGTAGAATGATTGGACTGGTAGGCACTGAGGTATAGCAGTTTTGAAGGCAGGTGGCATATAGAGGCTTTTGCAACATATAGCACATTGTAACTTTGGCGTACATGTTATCTGTCCCTGCTATAGGGACTACCACCTTTTCAGGATGCAATGAAAACACACAGGAACCTTTCTGAGGAGGATTCTACCCCAGAGGTGCCAGAGGGACATGTTTCACTTAGATCATAGGTACCTTAGGGAAGGAAGCCCAACCAAATAAAGAAAGAGAGATGCCACCCCACTTGATGAGGTGTCATGGCAAGCATCACCAGTGGCCCCATGAAGTTCTGTTCATAACCCTTTAATTCAGTGGATCATCAAGCTCCTGTATAGGAATTCTTGGGTAAAATGGGGAATGGTTGATAGGACTGTAATAATTGGTGGGAAACAGAGAGATTGATAATGTACTGAGGTAGTTTGAAAGGCAGGAAGTGTGTAAAAGATTGTGAAACATAGATTGTAGATTTGATATACTTGCTTTGTCCCTGCTACAGGGACTGTCACTCTTTTGGAGTGCTGTGGTGACACAGGAACCCTCTTGAGTAGGATCTCACCCCTAGAGTTGCTACAGGGAACACAAGCCTTGTAGACCAAAGGTACCTTAGGGAGGGAAGCTTAAAAGAGCAGTGAAGAAACTAAAAACAGTACTTGCTTCCCAGGAGGGAAGGAGAGACACAGCCAGGAAAGATACTAGGATGAAAAATGTAGGACCACCATCTAGCGCCACTTCTCAGCAGAATAATTTACCTATTAAAATTAGTATTATTATGATCTTTCACATGGAGGAGAGTAACACCACAGTTGTAGAGGATACCTGTGGGAATGCAAGGCCTTAGGTCACCATCCCTCCAGGCATAATCATGATTGGGGAAACAGCCTTCCAGTGACTAAACTGCAACATGTGGTGGCTTAGCAGTTGGCTTTTATGATGCCCATGCCACAGTGAGGGACAGCATGACCATTAATTATGACATAGAAAGGGGCAAATTGAGATGTAGAACCTTATGCAGTGACTAGGCTGCAGCGAGTGACAGCTCAGCAGTTGGCCCCAAGAACTGTCATGCCACAGTGTGTGACAGCATAACAAGTGCCTACACAGGCTAAGGATTACTTGTTGTGTTTGGAAAATGACCTCATACACTCTGCTTAGTTAAGGGAATGTCATAGCTCTACACTTTAAGGACTTCCACCCTTCTGAAGGTGTTACAGGACTGACCATTCAACCAAAGGAATCCCCACATTAAAGGACTCCACCCCTGAGGAGGTGCTAGGAGGCCAAAGCCTGATACCAAAGGAACCACAGAATTTCTGAAGGCACCCCTAGGAGAAGGAAGACTTACATAGAGTCGCTTCAGGCTTGGCTGCCCTGATACTCTCTTCTGGGACAAGGGTCATGAGTGGCATGGTGGAGCCATGCTCTTGGGGGCATAGCTCTATTTGTCAGTGTTGGAGTCAAGCCCTTGAGGGGGAAGGCCCAAACAGATTAGCCCTTGAGGGGCAAGGGATAGAGCTTATGTGAATGTTTATAGGCAGGGCCCCATGTTTTCTGTAATTCTACAGTTGCAGCAACTGCCGCAGAACATGGTCCTGCCTCAGAAACAAGCCTTCTGCTGCAGAAACAGCATGTTTGGGGTAGTAAAGATGTCCACCACCACTGAAACCCTCCCACTAAACTGCCAAAATGATAGTGAGCAAGCCTAAACTGGCTTTAGTATGAGTTTGCTGGGATATATATTATACATCCCACCCTCCCAGGTTGCAGAGGTCAGTGAGGCAACCCCCTTTCCAATCATTTCTGAAGCTTATGACCATTATGATCTTCTACAAACACAGAGGAAACTACAGGAAGTCTGTTTCATGACAATAATATAGTGGTTCTATTTGCCAATTGTGGAATGAAAAATTATTAGTAATTACTGCAAAACCACAAAACGGGAGGCTTTGTGGACTTGCGCCCAATGTAAAATGGTCTAGCTGCTGTCTAGCCTCCAATTACATGGTGGGACAGAAGAGATTTGGAAGCCAAAAGGCATTGATAGAAATGGCACCAGCAGTGTTGAAGTGGGCAAAAAGGTGGGAGGGATCCATTGTAGCAGCCTTGCTTTGCAGCCTGGTAGTACTTGTCTTTAAGCAAGTGGGCAGGATAGGGGACAAATCTACAAAGTGAGTCACTGTGGTAAACCAGCACTGGGCAAGTAGGAGTCAGCCATAGGAGGATAAAACAGACTACAGTAAAAAAAAAAAAAAAAAAAAAATAAGCCTTCAATTCCCCTATGCTCTACCTCCAGCCCATATCATGGTGCCAGAGTTGCTTTATATTGCCTTGCCTGTGCATTTGTTGAACTATCCCAGGATACCTTTTTTTGTGGGCATTCTTTCAGGGAAACTAGATTTCATTTTGGGGCTAGTTTGTGTTTCCATAGAATGTAAAGCCCATTATAAAATTGCTCACAGTATGGCCGCAGCAAGCACGAGGTCCTACTGCAGAATGTAGGTTCATATTGCAGCAGTGTACATGGGACCCTGCTTAAAGGTAGTAAGCAGAGTATGATACTAAGTCAGTGTGTAATGGAGGGTGAAGCACAGGTAGGTAGAATTATGAGCAGAGCAAAGCCTGAGTAGATAGTAGTAGCATAGTTTATGCGCTTTGCCCCATGGAGAGGCCAGGATGACCACCTGGGTGGGCTGGTAGGCATAGTAGAAAGGGTCAAGCAACAAGCTGAGGGCCATATCCAGTTGGAATTTGTACTGCACTGTGATTTGCCACTGAGAATGTCAGTTGTATTAAAACACAATTTCAGCATGTTAAAGTAAACAAAATGAACACAACCATAGCCTAACATGTGTCTTATACAAAATAATGCACATGGTTGTAACCATTTGGGTAAAACAATTCTATACAAAGGGAAAAAAGAACCACTTAGCACTACAGAGAGTCATATATCTCCACTGACTTTGGCTCCGATGATGTCATCACATTAACATTTGGCAGCCATTTTAAGAAGAGGTAAGACAGTTTTTGAAATTAGAGGCTGATTTTAGATGCAGTCGCGTGGTGCAGGTTTCATGCGTGACCCTGATTCGCTTGTCCCAGCCTCCGCTCCTATCCAAGTCTGTTTTTGCCCAATTTAGAGAGAACTACAACACCACTACACCAAACTTGCGAGTTTGAAGTTTTACTGAGCCCCTTGTGAGAGACTCCGGCGCCGATGGAGGCCGAAATGAAAAAGCCACCACCGAAGCACACCCCGGCGGCTTTCCCAGCTAAGGCCCTGTCTAAAAAGGCTAGAACTTCTTCGCAGGCAAGCGGGCAAGAGAACGATGGTGGCAACTCGGACAAGGAGCCCTTGACCTTAGCACAGTTCTTAGCTGAGATTAAGCCTTTTCGCTCCAAATTGGGTACTGTGACCGAGGAGCTTAAGGCAATTACCCAGGCGCTGGAGGACCTATCCCGCCGGACAGGAGATCTGAAGCCAGGGTCACCTCTTTAGAGAGGCGGGCGGAGAAGCAAGAACCTGAATTAGTATTAATAAAGCAAAAGCTGCAAAAAGTGGAAATGAAGTTAGAGGACCTGGAAGGCCGAAGTAGGCGAAACAACATGATAATAGTCGGTCTCCCTGAGAAGGAAGAAGGCCCCGACGTCATGGCGTTTATTCAGAAGCTCCTCCATCAGATTGCAGGCCCCTCGCCCTTCGGAGGTAACTACACGATAGAGCGGGCCCATCGGGCGTTGAGAGCCATGCCTCCTGCCGGCTCTCCGCCTCGTATCCTGATTATTCGTTTTCTAAATTACCAAGAGAGGCAACATGTCCTGGCCAAAATTAAGGATCTCAAGGAAGTTCGGTTGGAAGGGTCCTTATTAAGAATTGCTCAAGACCTACCACTATCAGTCCGGCAAAAGAGAGCGGAGTACCACCAGATCGTTACCAAACTGATAGCTGCAGGTATCCGCTTTCGGATGGGCTATCCAGCACGCCTGCAGGTGGTCCTGTCGGGCCAGTGGACTACCTACGAGAATGTACAAGCAGCGGAAAAAGGTCTGCAAGAGGCCCTCCCGGATCTGTTCAGGAGAAAGTAAAGATGGTATTAGGGTAGTGCTGCAGTTTTGCCCAGAAGTGTAAGGGACACTTTGCCGTAGCTCGAAGGAGAGAGCCTGTTGCACTAATGGGGCAGTTTTTTTTTTTTTTTTTACTGAAAGCTATTTTTGCTGAGAGACCCCGATCTAGTCTGTTGCACCAGCGAGTGGAGGACTGTCCGATGGCACCCCAGGGGAGTTTCTTCACGTGGTTCACCTTCCGATGTATGGCTTTGGTTTGATCCATAAATTGAACCTAGGACTGGGCTGGGCCACGCTTAACTTCCCTGGGTATAGCAGCCCTGGGGAAAGGTGGCAATGCGTTATGACACTCTGGGATGCTTCATTTAAGTGCTAGTGTGACCTGATGAGATCACCTCAAGTCATTAGGGAGCTACCCCCTAGCGTGGCTAATTGACTGGGGGGCTCGGTGATCCTGCCTATGAAACTAATTGGATCGTAGCTTTCCTGATGGATTTTATTGAACGGTGGCTCGGTCAGCCTGTCCAGTAGCCTCCAGGGAGGCTTGCAGGGTCAGGATTCATCACCGGGTGTTCTCTCCAGGGACTTTTGAAGGCCTTTTGTCCTCCTCCTTCTGGTTTTGCTAGTTTCACTTGGGGATCTTACTCCCTCTGGGTTATTTCCCATCTCTCCCCTTTCAATTTTTATTGTTGTTGATCTGTTTATTCCTAATACTTGTAACTGGGGATTATCTGAAATTGCTGTTTCTCATTTGGGGATTCTAGTCCTTTAGGGGATTGTTCAAATAATGCCAATTTGGTTTTTCCTCATCAATCGCTTGTTATGGGACTGTATGGAATTCCAACATTTAATACTGTGTTTTTTAATCTGCAGGGTGGGTTATTGTCTTGGTAAATGGGCAGTTAGTTTAATGGATTTGTATAGGGAGATGTTTTTCCCCTTTTGGGGGTACGTGTATTACATGGGGCTGGGTTCTTTAGTTAGCGCGGGATGTCTATCCCACTTTCTTTATACTGTTACAATTTGTTAAGTTGGGGGGACGGTTGAAGGTTTAAGTTTCTTATCTGGTGGGACAGCTGACTGAGAGCACTTCTGTCTTTGGTGGGTCACACTCGGGGGTGTTGGGCAGTTTTCTCTGGGGGGTGGTTAAGTTTTGGACATGGGAAAGTTTCACTAAAGGTTTTATACGAGAGTAATCTCTCTTCTGCCGTAAGGCAATTGTTGGGAGGGGAGGCTGGGGGCTAATCGGGAGCTTTGGAACTTGCGAACTCATGGGCTGGGGGACAGTTTTTAAGGGGGGTGGGGAGGGGTGTTTTTTTTTACCAGTTAGGATTAGGGCATGGTCTATTTGAGGTGGGGAGGTGGGGAGGGGCACAGGGGAGTTGTGCTTGGTTTAGAGTAGGGGAGTGGAAGTTTATAGGGACCCGGGTTGCATTAAGG
Source organism: Neoceratodus forsteri (assembly GCA_016271365.2). NCBI lineage: Eukaryota > Metazoa > Chordata > Ceratodontiformes > Ceratodontidae > Neoceratodus > Neoceratodus forsteri. The sequence goes on from CM057450.1 coordinate 1,651,501,293, forward strand.
TTTGTAGGCACCGGCTTGGGAGTATCTGCTCACGAGGTAATGTCCATGGAGCTAGGTGGAATTGGAACCCAGTCAACTACTAAAAGTTTTAAAATAGACCTCAGGGGTCATGGGTAGCATTTATGAGTTTATCTCGTGGAATATCAAAGGGGCCAGGAAGGACTTGAAGCGATATAAGGTTTTGCAGCATTTACAATTGCAGAAAGCCCAGATAATATGCCTGCAGGAAACACATTTATTGGAGAGGGAAGCTAATGCTTTGAGACGTCAATTTGTAGCCCAGGTATACGCTGCAGGGGACAACACCGCTAGTAAAGGAGTAGCCATTTTAATTTCTAGGAACACCCCTTTCGTGTGTGAGGAAAAATTGGTAGATCCTGAGGGCCGGTATATACTGGTAGTTGGGCTAGTTAGCCAAACTAGGATGGTGATAGGTAGTATATACGGTCCAAATGGAGACTCGCCCCGATTTTTCGCTGACTTACTCAATGTTCTTTCCCCCTTTATCCATCTCCCAATGTTTTTTTTGGGGGGGGGGTTGGAATTTGGTGTTCAATCCGGAGTTGGATAGAGAAAGTAGGCGAGACAGGGGCCTCTCTCCGGCTCAAAGAGCCCTCAGGGAGATGGCAGATAATTTGGGTTTGTGTGACCCATGGAGGGTCTTGTGCCCTTCTAAAAGGGAGTATACTTTCCTGTCTGAGGTTCATAAAACCAGGTCTCGTATTGATTATTTTTTAATGAGTCAGTGCATGCTCCCTGGTTTGGTTGATTGCACAATCATGCCGGGGGTCATTTCGGACCACTCGTTGATCCAATGCTCCCTTAACCTTCTATCTAATACCCCTAAACAGACTATCTGGAAGCTCAACAACCAGCTCCTCAGGATTCCTGAGATTCGAGATAGTACAAGTCAGACTATAGAGCAGTACGAGCAGGAGAACCGTAATACGACGGGTAAGGGGGACATGGAATGGAGTGCTCTAAAATGTGTTCTAAGGGGGGAGCTTATCAAATTAGCGGCCGCCAGGAAGAAAGAGAGAGAGGCCCGGGCTAAACAACTGCTTACCCAGATCAGGGACATAGAGAATACCCTCTCAAAGACCTCACCAATGGCTGTTAGGGAAAGGTTGGTCAGGCTCTGACATCAATATGATGGTATGCTGAGAGCAAAAGCATAATATGCCATTAACAAAACGAAAGCCCTATATTTAGATCAGGGGGAGAAATTGGGACATCTTTTGGCCATGCGTCTTAAAGCAGCCGAAACGGCCAGAATTATCCAAAGTATATCATCCCTTACTGACGGGTCTATTAAAACTACCCTCATGAAATAGCTAAAGAATTCAAGACTATTATAGGGCTCTATATAGTCCTGTTCTAACAGGCCAAGTGATGAGGGTAATCAGGGCGTACCTGTTAGGGTGCAACTTACACATGAAGATAGCAGGAAGAGCAGAAAGCAATGCTTACCTGTCCGATCTCTGACTCTGAAATTCTTAATGTGATTCAGATGCTCCCTGCTGATAAAGCTTCCGGACCGGACGTTTTTTCTCCGGAGTTCTACAAATGTTTCAGTAGGCAGTTATGCCCAGGATTAAAACGTCTTTTTTATAGCATTTTTACCTCAGAACATATAGATGGCCACCTTTTTGAATCCCTGATAGTGCTTATCCCTAAAGATGGGAAGGATCGAGACCAGGTTCTAAACTACAGACCCATTGCCCTCATTAACTATGACATTAAAATCTTGGCGAAGTTACTAGCTGTTCACTTAGCGAAGGTGCTTCCGAGGCTAATCCACCCTGATCAAGTGGGATTCATGTCGGGTAGAATGGCATCAGACCACTTTCGCAAACTATCACACATTTTTTTAGCCTCTAAAGACAGTAATACTCCTGGGGGTTTGTTGTCTGTCGATGCTGAGAAAGCATTTGACAGGGTGGATTGGAGGTTCCTGTCTTTGACCATGGAGCATTTTGGCTTCCCGGCTCATTTTATAGATATGGTGTTTGCGCTGTATAGGTCGGCGTCTGCCAAAATATATTGTAATGGAGTTTTTTCGGCAAGTATCCCTTTACTATCAGGGACTAAGCAGGGCTGCCCTTTGTCCCCTCTCTTGTTCAACATTTATTTAGAGCCGCTCCTGTGTAGTATCAGACAGGATTCTAGAATCAAGGGGATAAAATTGGTTCTATGGAGTTTAAGGTATCTGCTTTTGCAGATGATATCCTACTCCATATTAACCATCCTCGATCCTCCATTCCTGTAGTGCTCGAACTTATTGATTTGTATGGGCAAGTTATCAATTATAAAATCAACATAGGAAAACTCAGTTCTTCCGCTCAATGTTAAGACCTGTAAATCAGATATTTTACAGTTAGGATTCATTTGGACTCCTTGTGCCCTGAAATATCTTGGCATTATTTTGTCCACTTCAGAATCCAAAATGGTGAGACTTAGTTTGGATGCCCTTAGGATAACTATAAAGCAAGACCTGGAGAGGTGGAGTAAACTTCAGCTCTCTCTCTGGGGAAGGGTCAATATAATAAAGATGAATGTGTTGCCGAGGATTTTGTACCGTTTAAATATGCTTAACGTATGGTTACCCTTAAAGTGGCACAGAGCGCTTCACTCAATTATCTCGGACTTCGTCTGGGAAAAGAAAACACCCCGTAGAGCTTATTATAAGATTGCGGCTCCCAGGGAGAAGGCCGGGTTAAGGCTCCCGCATTTTGGCCTCTATTACTGGGCAAGTAACCTCTGTAAATATTTATGCGGGCTCCTACCCCCTAGGGATCTGGAACTCTTATCGTATGTCCCTTCTTGGGTTAAGTTGGAAGTAGACTTAATAAAGGAGGCTGGAGTGGATCTGAAGGCTCTTCTTTTTACCGCACTAAAATCTATCCCCTCTAGTCTAGCTAATACCCCCATTAGGCTCTCTCTACGTACCCACATTCAACTATGTGCCTCTCTTCACTATTCCCCTTGTGCAGACAGTTTCAGCCTATATGTCTAACCTAATATGAAGATTGGGGAAAATGATAAAGGAAACCTGGCTTCCTTTTTTGGATGGGTTAAGCGTAGCAGACCTCATGCAGGGTGACAGGTGTTTAACAGTCGCAGAGGTACTAACAAAGTATAATGTTGGACCTAATCATTCCTTTAAAATATACCAACTCACCCATTTGCTAGGCAGCTTCATTTCTAAGTTAATAGCAGGTAGGATTAACGGGACATGGTTTGAACCCTTGATTCGTTGGGTCTGGGAACCGCATGCAATCTCCAAGGTTTACAAAGTACTCTTTGAACTGGTTTATATAGACATTGGTAATAAACTGAGGTTCTGGGTGAACTGTTTAGGGGATCAGGGCCGGAACTGGGACCGGGTCTGTCGTCACACATACCAGTATATTACCCAGGACAGGTTGCGTATTATGCAATTCCACTTTTTAAACAACTTATTCTGAACCCCTGCCAAGTTATGTAGGATTGGGCATGCTCTGGATGCCTTATGTTTCCGGTGTCATCAAACGGTGGGTGATCTCAAGCATATTTTTTGGGATTGTCCACCGGTAAAAGACTTGTGGGATCAAATAAAGCAAAAGACAGACTCAACACTGGGTATTGAGCTTTGCTTCACTCCTGAAATTTGCCTCATAGGGGACTATGATGATATTCCTGTCAAGTCCCGTAGACATTACATGGCTCTGATTTCGTCTTCGGTTAAGAAAATTGTGTTAAGGCACTGGTTGGAGGACTCCTCACCTGGTTATGTGGAATGGTTACAGGAATTGCTTTTCAATTTGGGTATGGAAAAGTTTGAGAGCCATCCAGAGGGTTGTCTTCGAAATTTGATCGGTGTGGGGTCCCTCCAGACCCTTTATTTACTACATCTGTAGTTACCCGTCTGGGGTTAGTAGACCCTGCCTGGTTCCTCATGGGCAGATCTCTCTTAGAGTTTGCAACCCGGGGAAGGGGGGATAGGGAAGTTAGGTGGGTGATTGGGGATAGGGGGGTTTTACTAGTTTGTAAAACTACTGGTTATGTTCTAATGGCACTTGTAAGTGGCACGGTGTGGTCACAGGATAGTTCCTGTAAAGCTTGTCTCCTATACATGTGTGCCAATTGTATATCAATAAACTTGAATTTAAAAAAAAAAAAAAAAGAAGGCTGATTTTACAATTTTCAAATGCTCTGGAACCACATTTAGGTAAATGATATAAATGTAGTTTTAGCATTAATGAATACAGCAGCCTTTCCTTTAGTCACCTACAGAGTCAGATTTTTGAACAGTTTGTTGTCAAAATGTTGTTTAGGTATCCTTTAAAGAATTAACAAATAAGATTTCTATAAATAAACTCAAGTTACAAGTCAACAATAACAAAAAGAAAACTAATTCACATTAATAGCTAAACATGTAACTACAAGAGTATCATAAAGCTCTAATCAAAAACAATCAATATAACATAGAAATTAAAACTGTTAACAATAAAAGATCTCTTGCATAAAGGAAACAAGATGAAGGAAATGAAAAGGGAAGATCGAGTAATAGGAAAGTGTCCAAAAAGAATTGGGGAAAAAAGATGAGAGCGAAAAAAAAGAGAAATTTGTGAGAAAGAAAAAGCACTAAGCTGTGGGATCCACCAGAATGAAAAATGTATAATTTGTTAAAATCATAATGTGACCCGCCACTGAGCTGTACATGACTAATTCAGCAAGATGTCCTAACACCTGGCTATATCCGTTCTTACATGAGATTCCCATTATTGATAGTCTGTAGATAGTTGAATGAGTGAGTTGTTTGACTGTTATACATGGATACTTTGACTGTTCACACATTCTGTCCCCTAAGGGACTACTGCCCTTTCGGGGTACCTTGAAGGCATAGGAACCCTCCTGAAGAGGGCTCCACCCCAGCAGTGCTGCAGGAATATGATTCCATTAGGCTAAAAGTACCTTAGAGAGCAGCCCAAAAGAACTGCAAAGCAGGCGGTGAACACAGAGACTGGAGTAATGACTGACTGCTAAAGCTGGTGATGACTGACAGCAGACAGAGGCATAACTTCCAGAAGGAGACAGGGAATGGCAGAATCTTAAGATAAGTGAGCCACCATCCAACCCTATGTTACAGCAGAAATCCTACTACTAGGGTACATGTTACAATTAATATGTACACTACATGATAGCCCTCATCAGTCAGGAGAGAAAAAAACCTGTGAAGGAACTCTCAGGAGATACATGACCTCGGCCACCATCTTTCCTGGCATGGTTACTTATTATTGTGATAGCTCAGCTTTGCTAATTTGGAGTTCGAATTCAGGGCAAGTTTTTTTTTTATTTATTTTTTAGAAGGATAACTCTCTCTCTATCCCTCTAACTGGATAACACGGTGGGGTGCCACAAGTCGATCTCTACATCTAAAGGAAGTTCCCCACAAAGAAGGCCCACCCCTTAAAGTGTAAAATGAAAAGAGTAGTGACAGCTGAAAGGCTATCACCCAGCCTGGAGATCATGTGGAGGAAACTCTGACTGGAAACTAAGGGAAGGGGATACAGAATGTGGTTAGGTGGACCTTAGGCAGACAGAGGGAGAATAGCTTTCAGAAGTGCTGCTGATGTGGTCAGCGCAGCTAGAGGAAAACCCTGTGGGCTTGGGGTTCCACCCTGTGGCAGCCAAAGTCTTAAATACTACACAATGAGGTGCCACTGTCTAAAGGTCTGCATGGCTAAAGCTTCCTCTGGAGTGGTGGACCTTACCACATGGTGAGAGTGCCAGGAGGCACCACAGGAAACAAGCAGCCTACAGAAAAGGACAAGATAAGAGACTCAACCTCAAGATGCAGACTTCAAGGGGAGCGAGAGCATGTCTACCCACAGTGCAAGCCCTGAGGGCAAGAATCTAACTGAATGATGGCTGCTGAACAGAATAACTGATACTGATGGAGAGTACAATGACTGAAGAGTACTGGAAATTGAGTGTGCATCAAAAGTCAAAATGATAGGTGAAACCTAGCCTCAAGCAGGAAAGGCTGGAAGTGGTATGCACACTAAGACTAAGATGACACATGCTGAAGCAAACTGACTAAACTAATTGAAGAGACCGAGCAGGAGTGGGAGCAGCTGACTTGCTAGGAAGCCAGTTGAAAATCAATTGAGGAGGAATGCAATGAAACTAAGGGAGATTTACATGTGGCTTGGTATGAACAGCAAACAGAAAGACTGAGACTGCACAAACTAAAACAGCAGAATGTCATAGGTAGTACATACTGCAGAAACTAGTAAGCACACCAAGAACCAAAACAGAAAGAAACACTGAAGTTGCAAGAGGACACAAGTGCAGCAGGATTAGCTAATTGAGAGAAAAGATGAAAGCATAAGCTATAGCCAGGAAGGCAGAAAAACAAAATACTAACTTAGAAATCCGCTGAAGACAGAAACCAAGCAGAAAGCCCAGAAGAACAGAGGAAAGCAGCAGACAGATACAGGGAGAAAATTATTTTATTAAGCTTTTGTTAACCAGGCAGGTACACTAGACGATACATATGCCTATTTTCAGGTATGACCCGGGGGTAGCAGAGCCCCAGCAGAGTCTCTGGCTGCAGCAAAGAAACAGTGCTTCTGAATGACACTAGAGAAAGCTAGCTTATGGAAGGTGGGGGGTGTCTGGTGGCTACCACTCACTGAACCACAAGCATAGCCTTTTAATTATGAAACAGTTCCTGAAATACATACATACATAGAGGGTGACAGCAGAAAAGGTCATTGGTCCATCTATTCTGCCCACCCTACCTAACTATTCTGTCTTGCCCTAGTGGCAGTCCCCTCCCTCCAACTTTACTAACTAATCCCAAATTCCTGTCCCATCCCTGCTTGAAGCTGCTGAGTGCTTTGGTCTGTACCACTTCCGCTGGCAGCATTTTCAACTTATTCACCACCCTTTCCATGAAGAAGTGTTTACGGGCATCCTTTTGAAGCTTCTCCCTGCAAGTTTTCATGAATTCTCTCTCATTCCTGTATTTGAAGTCATGGAGAAGAGTTCCTTGATGTCCTTCCTTTTTATCCCGTGTAAGTACTTGCATGTGTCTGCATTTCACCCCTTCCCTCCTGTTTTCAAGGGTGTACATATTTACTTCCCGTAGTCTCTCCTCCTTCTACGTCATTTCCCCAAGACTATGGATCATCTTAGTTGCCCTGCACTGTACTGCCTCCACTTTGTTGCAGTCTTTCTGCAGATGTGGACTCCAGTACTTTGCGCAGTATTACAGGTGCAGTTAAACCAGTGGCCTGTACAGCGGGAGGATCACTTCCTGACTTCTACTACTTCTTCCCCTCTACGCATTCCAGCATTCTGTTTGCTTTGTCCACCACCCTCTTGCAGTGTACAGTCATTTTTAGGGTCTCCAATATCAACACCTCTAAATTCTTTTCTTTCATGGTGCTATCCAGCACCATCATCCCCTGTTTTGTATTGCACTGTGGGGTTCATTTTACCATTTGCATTACTTTACATTTCTTAGCATTGAAGCTCAGCCTTCTAATCGTTGACCAGCTCTCTAACTTTCCCAGATCCTCCCTTGGTTCCCTTCTCCCACATCTACCCTTGCACAGATTTTTGTGTCATCTGTGCAGAGGCAAATCTTACCCTTGATACCTTTACCTATATCACAGACAAGTATATTAAGAGGACCAATCCTAATCCCAACCTCTGAGGTGCCCTGTATGTTGCATCACTTACCACTGAGTGCTCCCAATTAATTACCACCTTTTGTGTTCTACCATTCAGTCAGCTGTCCACCCTGTTTGCATGTTCCCTCAACCCCAAGGTCCCAGATCTTTTTGACCAGCTTCCTGTGAGAGACTGAGCTGAGATCTAGGTACACCACATCAACTGCCTGCCCCTTGTCCACTGCTGGGATTACCCAGTTAAAGAACTAGACCAGATTAGTCTGGCAAGGCCTTCCCCTCCTGAACCCGTGCTGTCTGGAGTCCTGCAGCCCTTTCCATGCCAAGCAGCTGTTATTTAAAGAGATTTGCCATCGTTTGCCACAACAAATGGGACTAATCAGAGAACAGCAAGAGGAAGGAGGCAACTGCCGGAACTCTACTACTATGCTACTGGGACTAAAGAAATTGAGCTCTTCTACTGGGACCTTCAATTAGGATAAAAAAAAAACAAGAGTTAGTGTGCTTGTCTGAGTTGGGAGCAGGGAACTGTTATCTGTGCAGATAGCTATGTGAAGAGGAGAGCTGTAAATTAGGGGTTTGGCTTAGGCAGCAGACAGCCAGGTGTCTGCATTTAAAACTTTCCTAGTTAGCTTTTGGTGGAGAGCAGCAAGAGGAAGGAGGCAGCTACTAGAACTGCACTACTGGGACTATATAGCCCTCCCTCTCCTCCACCCCCTACCCCAGCCAGTTCCACTTTTATAGGCACTGGATTTGACTGACAACAGGAACTTCTTTTTTGGGAGCAGGAAGGGAGTGATCACAGAGGCACAAAAGACTCACCATTCTAGAAGGAAAAGAATAGCTCTCCCTCACCCCCTAGCTGCTGGAGTTCTGTTTCTGAGCATGAAAGGAGGAGACTACTGAGGAATACAGGAACTTCTTGTCCCAGAACAGAAAGGGCAGGGGCTGTAAGGGCACAGAGGCAGTAGGAATGCAGGAAGAAAAACAAAAAAAAGTAAACTGAGAGAAGAAATAGTAAGCATGCAAAACAGTTGAGGGGCCACAAATAAGACATGATGGGAGTGGTGCAGAGCAGTGGCTGTGGAGCGGCAGTCTTCCGGGAAACATTCTGGAGAATGTGGTGTTGTCCCATCTGCAGGCACTCTCTGGGCTGAGGGAGGAGGTTGCTTGTTTCCAGGCTGAGTTGGCCAGGATTCGGGGGACCTCCTCTCCCACCCAGGGACCACCAGGGCGGCCGATGTTGCCAAGAAAGAGGAGTGGTTAGACCATGGTGGGCTCAAGGAGGGTGAGGGTGATGGAACAGAGGTGCATCCCTCCATTTGTACCTCTCCACAATTCATTCACCATTCTGGCAGAGCATGGTTCCTCTATGGAGGCACCCGCAGTGGAGACCAAGGGGGATGCTGGGAACCTCCACAAAGAAGACCCAAAGGAGGGTGGCATAGGACCCCACAGGGGAAAGAAACAACTCCTAGTGGGGACTCGGTTGTTAGGGGGGTAGAATTGGGGGAGGAAGGGGAGAGGGAGGTAAGATGCATGCCTGGCGCCATGGCTTGGAGGGACAGGGAGTGAATCCTCAGAATCGTGGGAGCAGCTGCATGGGGGAGGGAGCTGGATATCATTGTCCACCTAGGAACAAATGACCTGGCTGGGCATGGGATAGCAGCAGTGTAGGCGGGAGTTTTTGGAGTTGATAAGGGGCCTTAGACAAATAGCTTGCATGGTAACCTTCTCAGAGGTGCTTCCTGTCTATGGCATGGGTGAGGCTAAGGTGGTCCGCACCATGGGATTCAATCAGTGGCTGAAAAATTGGTGCAGAGCTCAGGGTCTTGGCTTCACTGGGGATTGGGGGTCCACCTGGAGGGATGCAGGCCTATACTGGTGCGATGGTCTGCATCTGTCCAGGAGAGGAACCAGGATCCTAGATAATAGGTTTAAATGCTTCATTGGCAAGCATTTAAACTAGTCAAGGGGGAGGCACTGAAAAGGAGCAGAAAATCCTCACCCCCCCACAAAACAAGGTACTTAGTGAGGTAAACACCAAAATAGAGAAGTCGATAGGGAGAAGGGCAGGGGTAAATGGAGAAAAATGCAGTAAGGACAGGGATGGGGCTAAAAAGGGGTAAGGCCATCAAAAGTGAAGGGCAATTAGTACCAACGCCCATAGTCTGGGTAACAAGCTCCCTAATCTATTGGCCTTGATGGAAGAGGGATGCCTGGATATTGTGGCAGTCACAGAAACATGGTACACCAAGAACCATGACTGGGATGTCAACATACCAGGGTATACAATCTACAGGAGCGACAGGGAGGGTAGAAGAGGAGGAGGAGGAGTAGCTGTCTATGTAAGGGAAGGGATTAAAGCAATGGAACTAAAGGGTAAACGGGGAGGAGAGGAGGCACTGTGGGTCACCCTGGAAATGGGAAATGGCACCACAATCCACACAGGGGTTATATACAGACCCCCATCTCAGGGGGAGTAAATGGACAAGGAAATGATAGAAGGCATCCTTAGGATGGCAGAAAAAGGGGAGATATTGTTGAGGGGGGACCTGAATATGCCAGATGTTAACTGGAGCACCTTTGCTGCAGCCTCGTCCAAGAGTAGGGTCATTCTTGATGCCCTACAGGGGGCATTCCTCAGACAGCTAGTGTTGGAACCCACTCGGGAGGGAGCAGTTTTAATCCTTGTACTCTCAAATGGGGACAGAGAGAGAGGATCTCAAATTTAGAAGTGGGTAGCCATCTGGGAATAAGTGACCACCAAACAGTGAGGTTCATGATAAACACAGCCATAGAGTCAAGCCATAGAAAAGTGAGGGTACTAGACTTTAGTGAAATTGGAGAGTGCCTCAGAAAAGCACTAGCAAACGGGCAAAAAGGAGGGGTGGAGGAACTATGGGGAAACATCAAAACTGCCATCACAGAGGCAACAAGCCTTTGTGTGAAGCAAATAAACAAATCAAAATGAAGGAAAAAACACTCTGGTTCTCAAAAGAGGTGACAGGGAAGGTTAGGGAGAAAAAGATAGCATTCAGGAAGTATAAGGAAACACAGAAGGAGCAGGACAGAGAACTGCACCAGTTAAAGCAGAAGGAAGAGGGGAAGGCAGTCAGAATAGCAAAGGCCCAAACTGAGGAAAAGATAGTCAACTCGGTTAAGAAGGGGGATAAAACCTTTTATAGGTACATTAGGGAGCAAAGTAAGATCAAGGGAGGGATAGTGAAGCTTAATAAAGAAGAGGGTGACAGTGAAAAGGCAGAGATCCTGAATGAATACATTTGCTCAGTATTTACAAAAGGAGAGGAGGGGGAAGTACCTAATCCAATCAACAGAAGCACTCTTGATAGGGGTGTCGATCCCAGTCCTTTCACAGAAGAAAGGGTTCTGAAAGAACTCCTAAAACTGAAGGTGGACAAAGCAATGGGAACTGATGGGATTCACTTGAGAATTCTAAAAGAACTAAGGGGAGAACTAGTGACACCACTTACTACACTTTTTAACAAATCATGGGAGGATGGTGTGGTACCTGAGGACTGGAGGAGGGCAAATGTGATTACCCTTCACAAAAGTGGGAGCAAAGCACAGGCAGGAAACTACAGACTTGTTAGTTTGACCTCAGTGGTAGGGAAAATGATGGAATCACTTCTTTTTTTTTTTTTTTTGAGTTTATCTTTTTCTTAATTTTAAGTATATGTAACCCCTAGATGGCGCTATCCCAGGGGCTACTACCCCTGCCTGATTTGCCACTAACAGGTTGAGGGGCCTGGATCCAATGGCGGGTGCCTCCACCCAGAGGTCAGGGTTTGCAATAGTTAAACTAACTTGGTCACAGCCCTCTGGGACACTGCAACCCCCCTTTCTTCCCACTAGTGGCCCACACAATATATCAGAATTACCTTCACAGTATACACTTACCCCAGGTCTGGTTCTCGCACTGGGACCTCCTGTGAAATGAGATACAGTGCAACAATCACAGTACAGTACTTTAACATAGACAAATACCTCAGGCAGTATAACTTTGCTGAAACAAGCAGCTCTGATTTATTTAGGGGATATAACAAGGACAGGGGAAATCAGGTTAATTAGCTTATCACTCTAATAATCTATCTATGGCTCTGTGCACAGGCCTATCCCTATCAGTTACTGTCCTGGGTACCCAAGCCCTAGTGGCTAGTCCAAACCGTGGCAGCTGGTAGGGCCCTTTCACACAGAGAAAAGGAGAATTAAACAGTCAGCAATACAGTAATTCCATTTGGATTTAATGTGGCAATTCAACAGGGAGCGACCCTGAATTAGTACTCACGACCTCCAAATAAGATAGGGTCCTTCAATGTCAGCAGGCTCACTTGAGGTACACAAACCTCTTCACACATTTATATAAAGAAAGCACTATACAGGCAGGCTGCATCTGTATCCCATCGCAATTACTGCACAATACCGGAGAACACACAGCAGATTCAGTTCCTGACAGACCGAGTGCAATTTTCAGCAATTCTTCCAGTCTTCTACAGGGTGAGCCTGGTTTCTACTCTTCAGAGATCCTTTGATTCTTTTCACAGGACGGATTCAGTCCTAACAAGCTGCAGACCGGAACTCTGGGCCTTAACACGTTTTTGACTAAAACTGCACACTGAAAAGCACAGGGCTCCTTCCTTCTTCACTGCCAAAGCTCAACTCCAACTCCAACCGACAAAACTGGCATTTCCTTTGAGTTCCTCCCAGTTCTTGACTGGATTGGCTGTCACTCACAATAGACTGCTGCTGTTGGTCCAAAAGGCACTGAAGTCTAAACTACATCTCCAGAGTCACTGCCCATACAATCCTCTTGTGGCTGGCTCAGATTATGAGTCCAAGTTCTGATTCGTCCAAGGCACCATTTAGAGCTAGCTCACCCACACTGATTGGTCCAGTTCAGTGTTCAAAACTAGAATGGGGAACTAGCAGACACAGTTCTGACTGCAAAGAAAGCAGGTTAGACAAACTGTAATTTCATTATTACTCTAAATAATTTCTGGCAAACAGTTACATCTTTCAGATAGTTCCTTTGCACTCTAGTGACTGCAAAATGAAGTGAATTGGCAGCAGCTCCAGTGGTACTCAGAGAAGCACACAGTCCCCCCATACAAACTAATTATGTCTGCAAGCAGACAGCTCTTAAAGAGACAGTACCAGAGGCTCTAAAAACACTCACTGATAAATGGCTTAAATGCCAAACACCATTCAGGCTTGGAGCATTCAAGCAAGCTCCTGGAAGTCTTTTGGGAACCCCCATTTGCAGAGGGGTTACACCCTTCCTGGCCTGGGAAAGCTTGACGTCCGCGTCAAGCAAGTACCCCCATAAGTTTCAACTGCAACCATATACATTTGCATTAGGCTCGCACATGTAATCATCAGTCAATATATCATTTTACCAAGAACACATTTCTGAAACATTGCAGTACGTCACTCTTTACACAGTATTACATACACATTGTACCATAACTCAAGTTATTATCTCTTGTACATGAAACCTGAAGAGAGGGGCCCTTCCTATCAGCGTTACCTTTGGGGCTGGATGGGGCAAGGACACCATACTTAGAGGGCAAACACAAGTAACTTGAGTTAGCACTGATGCTCAGTTTGGGCAATGAGCTCGGGACACATACACTCCTTTATGGACAACATTGAGAGGCAAGTCCACAGGCCTCCCAAGTGAATCATAACTGAGGTGCACCACAGGCTTTACAGCTCTGACCAGTCTTTCTAGGGGAACTGTTATAGTCTCTGCACTCTGAGCCTCATTTTCAGCATTGTCCTCACTTGTCAGGGGAGTCTCCATGGGGTAGAGAGGCTAGAACTTGGGGCACTTTCAGCTCCAGGAGTTACAGTTTCTGAGTCCACAACATTTGCCTCGCATGGAGAGCTTTGGACACTGGCAGTGGACTGTCAGGGCACTCAAAAATACTCTTCTTGTTCGGTGTATCACCAGTCTGCCCCAATCTATCATTTTCCTCCCTGAAAGCTCAAACAGTTCAACCATGCACAATGATTCCATTTCATCTGATCTGATGCTTTGCACTTCACTTTCTGGGAGCATTGGCTCCAGGGATGAAGCTGGGGCTTAGACAGTCCAGAAGGCCCAGCTTTGTCTCCAGTATTGACTAGGGATTGCCCGAAACAATTGACTCAGTTAGTAGAAGGATAGTATTCAAAGTCACTCTCACTTTCTTCTGATATGGACTGACAGTCATGCTCAACTGGGACTTGTGGAGGGAACACTTTAACTTTGCTTCTGTAGGTGCAGACTTTCTTGATCTTTTCTTAGCAGCAGCTCTAGTCACTGGTCCGGAGGGGCATCTTCTGGGGCTCAGACTCAATCAGGATTTGTCCAATGGGCAGTAAATGATTTCTATGCATTGTTTTTACATCTTTGAATTATTCTCAGGCCTTACTTTGTACACTGGCAGATCATCTAGTTTGCCCACTACAATGTGAGGGAGATGGTGCCATCTGTCAGCAATCTTGTGCTTGCCATGCAGTCCCAGATTTCTTAGCAATACCCGATCTCCCTCCTGGAGTTCCTGTGCTTCACCTTTTATCATACCTTTCTTTGTTGGCCAGATTTCTTTTGGCAGCCATGGTTTGAGCCAGTTGGTACGCAGGAGTTAGCTGGGCCTTTAACTTTGCACATACTGTAAATAGTTGTCAGCTTGAACCCCATCAGGAGAGACCCCAAACACACATCTACTGGTAGTCGAGCTTTCTTCCAAACATCAGGCGGTAGGGGAGAATCCAGTGGCATCACTTTTGGTGCAGTTATAAGCATGTACCAGGGTGCTAATTTGTTGGCTCCATCTAGGCTTGTCCTTTGGGTGCAGGGTGCCTAGCATATCTAGCAAAGTGCGGTTGAAACGCTCAGGCTGTGGGTCCCCTGGGGGTGGTAAGGAGTGGTTCTGACTTCGCGCTCCCCACAGAGAAAGCATCTCTTTGATCAGACGACTCTCAAAGTCTCTCCCTTGATCAGAATGGATTCTTTGTGGAGCCCCATAGTGAACAAAAGTTTTCTACAAGTACTTTGGCCACAGTGGATGCTTTCTGGTCTTTGGTGGGAAAGCTTGGGCATATCTCGTGAATGGTCAGTGACCACCAGCACATTACTGATATTTCTTTGATCTGACTCCAAACTCAGAAAATCAATACAGACCAGCTCCATGGGTGCACTGGTGGTGATGTTAACAAGGGGGCAGCCCTCTGGGGCAAAGCTTTCTCTGTAAGCAGCGACTACAAGTTCAGATGTGTTGCTCCACATCAGCCCCATCTTAGGCCAATAGAATCTGGATCTCACCAAGTCAAGTGTTCTGTCTATACCAAGGTGCCCCATGTGGTTGTGCAAGGACCTCAGTACTGAGTCTCAAAGGCAGTGGGCAGCACTAGTTGTTGTTTGTCTACTTGTCCCCTCTGTCTACTGTTTCTCTGTACAACAGTTTATTGATCAGTTTTCAACTTAGGACCTTCTTTGTATAACAGTGCAGTTCTCAAATCAGTGGAGCGTAATTTGGACACATCTTTTCCTGCATAGAGGGCTTCTAAAGCTGCTTTGATCATGGGATCGCTGGATTGAGCCCCTGAATACTGTCATTGTCCAGCTGAGGCAGTGCACCATGTCTATTGCAGAAAAGTGGCAATAGCCTGCAGGTATGCAATCCTCAGAGCCCCATGCTAATCCACCATGCAGTCACTAATGCCTGTGGACATTTGTTCCTCCCTGTCAAACTTCCGGCAGAGTGCCCAATGTCAGGTTCTGCCAATCGGACCCAATCATTCTGGGAACAGGCCTCCGGGAGAGCATCAACTCTGTGGTTCAGACCTGCTCGAGGCAACCCGAGCATAGTCATATGTAGATAATGCAGAAAGCCACCTATGGCCAGTGCATCCAACTTAGCTGAGGTCTGCACATAGGTCAAAGGATTATTGTCAGTTTTTACTAGTATTTTAGCCCCATACAAGTACTCATGGAATTGGTCAACAATAGCCACTTCAAAGCTAGAACTCTAACTTATGTACAGGATAGTTCTTTTCGGATGGGGTCAGGCTTCTACTGGCAAAGGCCACTGGTCTCAGGCCATTCCTCAGCTCTTGGTACAACACAGCCCCCAACCTTCGCAAGCTAGCATCAGTGTGCAGGTAAGGTTTTCTTGGATCGGCATAGACCAGCACTGGAGCATGGGTAAGTTGATATATGATCTCATGAAAAGCAGTCTCCACAATCAGGAGTCCAGGGCCCCAAATACTTCACTTGGATGAAAATACACTCTTTCAGTCTTGAGGACGCTTGACTTTTGGTATTTTTGTGGGTTGGGGATACCTTAGTAAGGTTAAGTAAAAGGCGGATCACTCTTGAATAGTCCTTGATGAAGCGCCGATAATAACCACAGAATCCAGGAATCTTTGCAGTTCTTTTAGAATTTTTGGGCTGTGGCCCGGTGGTCAAGGCCTCAACTTTACTTGGTAGGTCTCTATTCCTCGGTGGATACTATGTGTCCCACATACTTACTGATGTTTGAAAGAATTGACACTTATCAATGGACAGTTTAAGGCCAAAGTCCTCCAGTCGGTCCAATACCTTAAATAATCTGCTTTCATGTTCCTCCAGTGAGCTGCCAAACACAATAACATCATCTAGGTATACCAGGCACTCTAGTAAGTTCATGTCCCCCACTGCACGCTCCATCAATGGTGAAAAGTGGCTGGGGCACCTGAAATCCCTTGAGGCATCCTCATGAATTCATAAGAAGCCAAGCGGACAGATAAAGGCAATCTTCTCCACGGTCCTCTGGGGCCATCGGGATCTAGTAGTACCCTCTATGGAGATCCAGCACAGAGAACCACTTGCTCCGCTTAGGCAGTCCAAGCATCCTGAATGCGGGCATTGTGTACTGATCAGGATAGTCCGCGGTTTAAGTAAATAATCACACATCCTTACTGTTCCATTCTTTTCCTCACTCACAATGGGAAGCATAAGGCTTCTAAGTTCTTGTATTACACCAGCAGCTAACATCTCTTGAGATGCCGCCTCACATCATCTATGTCAGCGAGGTGCCAGGCGCCGAGACCTCTCACGAAATGGTCTTTCAGTCATGCAGCCGGATATTGTGCTCAGCTCCTTGCACGCATCCTACATCCCATTCCTTTAAAGAAAACACCTGGTCTCTCTGGGCAAACTGCCACTGATCCTCACTTTCCATTCAGCTGGCAGCGGAAGTCGCCCGAAATCAAACAAGTCAGGCGTTACTCTGTCATTCTTCCTGAACTCTTGCTGCTGGGTAGCACTGCAGTGTCTGCACAATGCACATTAGCCAGGATAGCAACCTCTGTTTACTGAATGTCTCTTTCAGACACATTATGAACTTGGACCATTACCTTCTGGCATAAGTATCGGCTCTAGCGGCAAAATACTAGGCTTGACTAGCAGTCCTCTGGCAATTTTCCATCGCCTGGTGCATCCAACATTAATATTTTATTCTAACATCCTTTCTGATACGGACCTCTCCTGTAAGGTACACTGGGCATTTGGCGCCAAGATCAGAGACTCAGGATCCTTCTTCCATACAATCCGACTGGTTCCTCTGGTTCTGTTTTCAGCATCTCTCTGTGCCTCATAGGCCGCCTTAATTAAAGCCGAACTCTTAAAGCTCTACTAGTCTTTGACCCTGTTTTTCATAACACAACTGTGCCAGCCTTCCGAACATATGAGCATTTGTTCCAATCAACAAAGGGACACCATCATAACAGTCCAGTGGGGACACATCAAGGCTAGGGTCTCTACTTGTTCGGCCACTCCAGCACGGAGGTGGGGAAAGACAGCCAAATTTGGATATACCCGGAATAGGGTAGGCCTTCTCCTTAACCCCATACATGCAGTCCTTCTAATGGTTGTAAGAGTGCGCCTGACAAATGCTTCTGATACCAATCCTGGAACATAATTGTCACTTGGGAGCCACTGTCTAATACAGCTCTTGTAGACACTCCATTCACCTTTACAGTGGTCTCCATGGAGAGGACCCACTATTCTGGACCAGTCTGAGAGGCGGTAGTGGGGGCCTGGGCAACTGACCTTGCCACAAAGGGAGTGAATTAGCATTTTGGTGCCCTCACTGGGATCATATCGTGCACCTCTTCAACCACTGATTTCTTCCCAGCTCTCCTTGTAGCCTATATGCAACTTTGTCAGTGTCTTTTGGGACTGGCATTCCCTTTCATGTGCCCATCTTTCCCACAATTATAGCAAAACATACTTTCTGGAGTTTGAGCTGGCCGAGGCGCACACTGGGAGCCAGGGCGGGGTATTACTAACTGGAAACCTGGGTGCCATCTCTGTCTCGCGGTGATAAGCATTTGGAGACATCTCGTCAGTTTCTCCACTTCCATGGTCAAGGAATTGAGTTTGGGCTGTTATCAGCAGGAATACATGGGTGGGTACCCCACCCCATAGTCAGATGCAGTCGGATATAGGTCAGGTCTGCATTTGCAGGCGGGCTCTCATAAAGGACTGTTTTTGAATTCCGGATCTCTCAACAGTTCAGCCCCATTGTGGCATATCTTTTCTTGTCAGAGCACTCATTGACTGTCAACCTCTGCCCCTGAACTTCACTTGATGGGTCACCCTCAGTCACTCGGTCGTAGCCACAGCTGTTGGTGCAGGTACCTCCGAGGTCGCCTTTTTCTCAACTCCTCGATTTCTCTCATTAACTCATCATAGGAGGGTGGGATTCCAGTCGATTTGCCAGGCGAACTGAAGCAACAGCAGTTCTGAGAAGGGGCAGACTTAAGGATTCTGTCCAGTCTGGTTCGGTCCAGTTCAATCGCTGGCAAACTACCCTTTCTGAGGCATTCTTGCAACAATTTTTCCAACCGAGAGACATACACAGACAACAACTCCCCGCGGTACTGTTGTGCATTTCTTACTCTCCACCATAGGTCCTCATCAGAATCTGGGCTCCCATACACATTCTCCAAGGCCTCAAGATAGGCTGTGGGCAGTCGCTTCAGGGTTACTGGCCCGTTTAGCACGGATGGTAGCCAGGGCAGGACCCAGGAGGCTCTCACTAACCCTCTTTTCGCTTTTAGCCTACTGAGCATTGCCATTCTAGCACTTGGGGCAACATAGTCTATCCAGGTCTCCCAGTCATCCTCCCTTGGGGGTGGGGAGGTGCCAGAAGATCCTCAACCTCGGTAAGAGTCGTGACTAATGGCAGGTGCAGAAATAGGAGTCTGCATTGGTTCAGCCACCATTACGGGCACTGGAGCAGGAGAGGGTGTTGGGAGGAAACACCCCAGGTGGCAAGAATAGTTTCTTCAAGTCCTCCCAGTTTTCCCTCTCCCAGCAACCATTCAGCAAATTTCTCCTCAAAAAGTTTCAGATAGTGGTGGGGCTGATTCCCCCGGTCTTTACTGTCTTAGTTATCACTCTCCAAGCAGTGAGGGCCCTCTGGGGTAATGGTCTGTGGCACTTGGAGCTATCTAGGATCCTTAAACTCTACTAGGGCCAGGAAGTGTGGGTGAGCAGATTAGCATGCCGACCCACCACCACAGGGTTTTGTAAACCTTCCACCTTGGAAAGTACTCCCTGCACAGTGTCCGTATTGATACCCAGTGGGATGTCCAGGATAAGGCATAGCATTTGAGGGTCGATCTCCTCCCTAGTACACCACTCCACCAGCGGTGCACAGCCACTTCTGTCGGGTACCCATTTTTTTTCTTAACAGTGGTTGTCAAATATGGCCACTAGAGGACATACAATCCCAGCGGTGAGCCTCCAAGATGTAACCCCTAGATGGCGCTATCCCAGGGCTACTACCCTGCCTGATTTGCCACTAACAGGTTGAGGGGCCTGGATCCAATGGCGGGTGCCTCCACCCAGAGGTCAGGGTTTGCAATAGTTAAACTAACTTGGTCACAGCCCTCGGGACACTGCAAACTCTTCTTCCCACTAGTGGCCCACACAATATATCAGAATTACCTTCACAGTATACACTTACCCCCAGGTCTGGTTCGGCACTGGGACCTCCTGTGAAATGAGATACAGTGCAACAATCACAGTACAGTACTTTAACATAGACAAATACCTCAGGCAGTATAACTTTGCTGAAACAAGCAGCTCTGATTTATTTAGGGATATAACAAGGACAGGGGAAATCAGGTTAATTAGCTTATCACTCTAATAATCTATCTATGGCTCTGTGCACAGGCCTATCCCTATCAGTTACTGTCCCTGGGTACCCAAGCCCTAGTGGCTAGTCCAAACCGTGGCAGCTGGTAGGGGCCCTTCACACAGAGAAAGGAGAATAACAGTCAGCAATACAGTAATTCCATTTGGATTTAATGTGGCAATTCAACAAGGAGCGACCCTGAATTAGTACTCACGACCTCCAAATAAGATAGGGTCCTTCAATGTCAGCAGGGCTCACTTGAGGTACACAAACCTCTTCACACATTTATATAAAAGAAAGCACTATACCAGGCAGGCTGCATCTGTATCCCGATCGCAATTACTGCACAATACCGGGAGAACACACAGCAGATTCAGTTCCTGACAGACCAGTGCAATTTTCAGCAATTCTTCCAGTCTTCTACAGGGTGAGCCTGGTTTCTACTCTTCAGAGATCCTTTGATTCTTTTCACAGGACGGATTCAGTCCTAACAAGCTGCAGACCGAACTCTGGGCCTTACACACGTTTTTGACTAAAACTGCACACTGAAAAAGCACAGGGCTCCTTCCTTCTTCACTGCCAAGCTCAACTCCAACTCCAACCGACAAAACCGGCATTTCCTTTGAGTTCCTCCCAGTTCTTGACTGGATTGGCTGTCACCACAATAGACTGCTGCTGTTGGTCCAAAAAGGCACTGAAGTCTAAACTACATCTCCCAGAGTCACTGCCTTACAATCCTCTTGTGGCTGGCTCAGATTATGAGTCCAAGTTCTGATCAGTCCAAGGCACCATTTTAGAGCTAGCTTACTCCCACACTGATTGGTCCAGTTCAGCAGTTCAAAACTAGAATGGGGAACTAGCAGACACAGTTCTGACTGCAAAGAAAGCAGGTTAGACAAACTGTAATTTCATTATTACTCTAAATAATTTCTGGCAAACAGTTACATCTTTCAGATAGGTTCCCTTTGCACTCCTAGTGACTGCAAAATGAAGTGAATTGGCAGCAGCTCGAGTGGTACTCAGAGAAGCACACAGTCCCCCATACAAACTAATTATGTCTGCAAGCAGACAGCTCTTAAAGAGACAGTACCAGAGGCTCTAAAAACACTCACTGATAAATGGCTTAAATGCCAAACACCATTCAGGCTTGGAGCATTCAAGCAAGCTCCTGGAAGTCTTTTGGGAACCCCCATTTGCAGGGGGGTTACATATATAAAGACATAAAGGCATACATAATGAAAGGGAAACCTCATATAGATTACAAAAGGGTATCATTTAACAAAACACATAGTTTAGGTTGAATATAATGAGGATGCCTTAAATATACATATATATATAATATAAGAGTTTGTCTTATTTATATCATAAGTAGTGAACAAAGAGTTACAGTTATTAAAGTATTATGAATTCAGAGAGAGATCAGTTAAGTGCAAGATGAGTACAAGAACACATTATAGCAGGCTTTCAAACCATTACATGAAGTGATACCTATAAGAATACAAACATTTTACAGTAGAGGAGGAATATAAATAAAAGAGAGATGTATGTTGGAGGTAGAAAATAGTGCAGGGTAGAAAAAGGAAGAAAGAAGTAGGGTGGGAAAGAAAAATAGAGGAGATATCTGTGCACAGAGTGTTAGAGTGACCCAGATCTAATTAACAGAGTAAAGATATACCAAAAGGAAAGCTAAATAAATCTTGAGGATTAAGGTTTTAAGAACCAGTCGTTTCAATGAATTTAAAGTAATCCTGCCAGCACCGATCATATACGGTGAGTCTGTCATGAATAACATGGGATAGACGGTCTAGTGAGGCGTATTGAGAGAGGCTTTGAAGAACATTAAAAAGGGAGGAAACAAGGGTAGATTTCCATTTAATAAGAATCAGACGTTTGGCCAAAAGAAAAAGTATGTTTAGCCATCTAAAATGTGCATGTGAAAGGGAAGAGTTATTTGGAGTACAGAGGCCTAGGAGGAATAGTTTTGGATCAAAGGGAAACCTTTGTCCTATTACTTTGAAAGCAAATGAATGAATTTTACGCTAAAGCTTATTAATGGGACTGCAGGACCAAAGAATATGAAGCAGGTCACCGTTAGCTTGGTTGCAGCGCCAACAGTTGTTGTTATTTAACAGGCCCATTCGGTGAAGTGCCGAAGGAGTTCTGTACCAAAGATGCAAGATCTTGATTTGTATTAGGGAGCTGTGGGTATCTCTAAATGTGTTGTGTGCCAGACGCCAACATTTACTCCATTGTGTATCTGAGATATTGTAGTTAAAGGTAGTGCTCCATTTATTTTTAGCTTGTATAGATGGATCGGGAAGATTGTCAATAATGTTTTTGTAAATTATGCTGCTTAATTTTATAGAGATATTAGCTCAGTGCGAGATGTATGATTCTAGAAAAGTGTGTTTGTATATATAATTAGAAATGGAGTTGAAAGCTGCTCGAATTTGTAAAACTTCAGAAGTCCTGTTTAGGAAGTTTCCATTTGACCTGTAAGTCTGAGAACATTCTAAGAGTGAGAGAGTTTGGGTCCAAAATATCGCCAAGAAAAAAAATGCCATTATTCCTCCATGAACGACAGAAAATTGGATGATTTTCCAGTGTGAACAGTGGGTTGCCCCATAAAGGGGCATAAAACCAAGGTTTGGGGTTAGATTTCAAAAATGTGTGGGTTAACTTCCAATATAGAACAGAAGCTGATATGATTGGATAAGTTTTTAATTTTGAGGAAAGGGGATTAAAAATAAAGAAAGTAAGAACCCCTCCATGACTCAGTGTGGATTCCATTGCAATCCAAAGTGGGGAGTGAGGAGAAAGTTTCTGAAATCATTTAATGGTTTGTGCTGCCCGTAAGGCCTGTAGATAACCTTTGAACCAAGGGAGTCCAAATCCACCTTTTTTCCAATGAGATTGAAGTTTGTTATGATTAAATCTTGGAATTTTCCCCTCCCATATAAAGTTACCTATCAGTTTATCAATTTTAGCAAGGAAAAAGGATGGAAGAATTAAAGGGATGTTAGCAAAGAGTTAGAACATTTTGGGTGATATGGACATCTTAATGGCCGCAATTTTACCCATAAAGGAAAGATTAAGAAGCCTCCATCTGTCTAGAATTGTTTTGATATTATCTAGTAAAGGATTAAGATTACTATCTGATATTTTCTTAAGATTACTAGTTATTTTGGTTCCTAGATATGTTATGCCATGCGGCAACCATCGAAATCCAAAAGGATGGTTCATAAAAACTTTGCAATGGTCATTAAGAGGTAAAGTTTCTGACTTACCACAGTTTAAAGCAATTCCAGAAATACTTGTAAATTTGCTAAGTAAGTCAACCAATTGGGGTCCTGCCTCATCCAGATTCTCAAGTAGAATCAGGAGGTCATCGGCATAAGAAAGGGAAACATATCTTGAGCTTCCCACTGGGATGCCATTAATACCGGCAGATTGGCGTTAACAGGCAGTTAGGGGTTCCATGGCTAAAATGAAAAGGGAAGGTGCTAGGGGACAACCTTGCCTGGTTCCTTTTTCCAGTTGAAAGCAGGAGGAAAGGGTGGCATTAGTAAGTACCTTAGCAACAGGGGAGTTATATAATAATTTAATCCAAGAGCAGAAGATGTGCGGAAGGCCAAAGTGAGATAGCACCTGATACAGATCATCCCAGTTTAAAGAGTCAAAAACCTTTTCAAAATCAATAGCTATGGCTGCCGCTGGAGAATTGAGAGATTTGGCTTTGTGAATTAGATTGAATAGAGAACGTAGGTGATCGGGTCCAGACCTGTGTTTAATAAAACCAGCTTGTGAGCAGTGAATCAATTTGGGGATCAACTGTTCAAGTTGGGAGGTTAATAGTTTAGCAAATATCTTCCCATCCGTGTTTAACAGGGAAATTGACCTATAGCTTACTGGGTATATGGGATCTTTGTCCTTCTTAGGAAGTAGGGTAATAACTGCTTCAGTACAACAGGGAGGAAACTTGCCAGTAGTGGAAGCTTCTTGATAAATGTTAAGGAGGGGGCATAAAGTATGAGAAAATATTTTGTAAAAAATCAACAGGAAAACCATCATTTCCAGGGTACTTACCTGATTTCAGTGAGGACAAAGCTTTCTGAACTTCTTGTAATGAAAAGGGTTCGTCTAAGAGATTCACTTCATCAGGAGAAAGATGGGGAAGGTGTAAAGTTTTAAGGAATTGCTGAATTAGTATGGTTGAAGGAGGATTTGTATTAGAATATAGTTTTTGATTAAAGGTAGACATGATGCGATTTATGGAAGAGTTATCAAAATGAATTTTGCCTTGTTCGTCTTTAAGACTTGGAATATGGCGTTCCATTTGTTGCACTTTAAGCTGGTAACAAAGAAGTTTCCCATTTTTATCACCATGTTCCCAAAATTTATGCTTAAGTTTAAAAAGGGCCAATTCAGTTTTACAAGAAATTAGTTCGTTTATTTTGACTCTGAGTTGAAGAATTTCAAAATGTAGATGAGAATTGGAAAGATGTTTGATAGAGAAGAATAATAGATTCTCTTTGGCTTTAAGAGATTTTTTCCATATCAGCCAATTGTTGCTCTCTTAGCCTTTTTCTATATGCAGCATAACTAATTATTTTCCCTCGAAGTGTGGCTTTAAGAGCTTCCCATACAGTAGACATAGAAGATTCAGTGGGGGTATTATGAAAGAGGAAGTCTTGAATTTGAGCTTTAATTATGGATATAAAATTCGGGTCTTTAAAAAGGAGAGTATCTAACCACCAGAAGGTAGATTTGGGTATTGATGGGCCCCACAAGAGATGCAATTTAACCGAAGCGTGATCCGAAATTATGATGGGAGAAATGGATGAATCAATAGTTTTTTTCTGTTATGATAGGAGCGGCTAACCAGTAGTCAATTCTGCTATATGTTTTATGTGGAGAGGAATAAAAGGTAAAGTCTCGATCTTAGGGTGCAAAAGGCACCAAACATCAGCTAAATCAATGTCCTGCATAAACAGAGAGAGAGCTTTAATGCTTCTGGGGTGGGCATCAGTAGTAGGGCTACTTCTGTCAATGCTAGCTTCTAATGCTAAGTGAAGATCACCTCCCAGAATAAGTGGTGTATTGTCCACATTAAAAGATAAAATCTGTTGAGCTAAGCTATGAAAAACTCGGGGGAGTCAGAATTAGGTGCATATACATTGACAAGTAGAAGACCAGAATTCATATTTAATTTGACCATCACCCATCTGCCTTCATTATCTGAAAGGGATTTTATTAGAGACCAGTTAAGGTTCTTACGTATAAGAATGGCAACTCCTCTCTTTTTAGCAGTATAAGACGAATCATAAATTTGACCGACCCAATGTTTCTTGAGCCTGTGAACATCCTCTGCTAATAATTTAGTTTCTTGAAGGAAAGCGATTTGTGTTTTATGTTTTTGGAGATGTGTGAGGATTTGCTTTTGCTTACAAGGAGAATTAAGTCCCTTCACATTCCATGTGTAAAAAAGCATGTCACTCATACTATCAATATCAAACAAGAACTATCACAGGAATGGGGAGGGACCGTTGGTAAAGCAGAGGATGAACGGAATATAAGTAAAGAAAAAAACATATATACGGGTGGTGGCAGGTGCATTTGAACCATAAAAAATTGAATATGTAAAACATACAAGGCACATATATCTTTCTGAGAATAGAGTAGAAGGAGAAAGAAAGAAAGAAAGAAAGAAAGATCATTAATAACAACATCACTATGTTAACATCAACTACAATATCAATATCATAACCATGAAAAATAACAAGGTCTTTTTGTAGATGTGAGGAGATATAAGTCAGTATACAATACTTAAAGACTCTCTCATACACATCTGGGCGTAAGTAATGGAAGTAGATTGGGAGAACTCGCATAGTTATGCTCCCATGTCTAAATCTTATAAACAACAGTAGGTATAAATTCACAATATAAACTCAAGCAGGAGATAGTATATCATAGAACAGGAAAGGAACCAAATAGTTAAGCTCAACAAGATACAAAGTGAGCAACAATCCAATATATACAGGATAGTGAACAATAAAAATAACCAGACCGCCTGGTATTAACTTGCATATATCTATAGGTAGTAGGTATGTCAACCTATATCATTTATATACTTGTGTAGCATATAGTGGAGACCAGTCTTGCCACAAAAAGAAACATAAGAGCAAGTAGTGTCTGGTCACACAAAAAAAAAAATTAAAAAATTAAAAGAGGTTGACATAGCAACCAAGCCTAGCAACGTCCTCCATAAAGGTGATATACACTGTTGTTAAGGCATCAATATATCAGAGTGAGAAGAAAAAAAATATGTACTTATACTAAATTATAAGATTTGAAGCAGAATGATTTATTTGGAATTTCTGTGCCTGAGGGCCAAGGGAGTATAATAGGGTGTAAAAAGAACCAGCTTTGGTGTGATAAAAATAGCGATAATAGCATTTAATAATGCTTACACCATACTCGAACAATGCCTTCATACAGTTAAAGATGGAGTGACTAGGTCCAAAATTGAACAAAGTAAGCTGCCTCTTAAAAAAAGACCAAACTAGAGAACTCCTATATGTTACAAGGCTTTGAGTATGTGTGCTTTGCAGGGTGGAGTGTATCAGGAGTATTATATATCCAAATACCGAAAATTGCTGGCAATATGTACAAATTAGAACTTAAAAATGCATTTAAATGTAATGCTGTGCCTAAATTGGTAGTTCCAGATTACCAGAAAGGTAGATTAAAGTTAGATTTAAAATTGAGTATCTTTTTAAAACATTATAATATGCCAGAAAGGATAATACTGATTATTTAAAGAAAACCTTTATAGGTGAGCCATAGGTTTAATAAGTTACAAAAATAACATCTTGACTACATTGCATCAACTTGAGTAACATTGCACAAAATGTCTTACATCGCTGAATTTCAGTGAAGGGTACCTAATTGGAATGGTTGCTAGGCATATTGCTGCACATAATTAGTGCATATATAAAAACAAACCATGCAGCAGAGTGCCAAAACAAGTACTTAACTCTCAGTAGATAAAGATATATTGAAACTGCAATTAATCGCAATGTACAGCCTTCCAAAGCAACCCTGCAGAGAGGGATAGTAATAAGATAGGGAGGGCAGTACAGCGCGATATGTGGCAAATAAAACAGCTGGTCTCAAACTACACAATGCTCTGGGGAAATAATCCCAGAGGTAAATATAAGAGCTAAAAGTATTTTAAATCACTCACGTTACCATTGATGCATGAGAGCTAGACGTACTGGAAACCTTATTTTTAGATTGTGTTTTGCGTCTTTTTTTTTGGGGGTGGTTCGAGTGTTTTAAGAGGTGAGCTTGCAACAACTTCCACCCAAGAGGAGTCAGCTGAGAGATTGCCCTGAAGTGTTTCTCCTGTATCGACATTTTGATCTTTGGTGACCTGCCCCTCCAGATCAGCCTGTAGAGATGTAGGTTATTCAGATAACAGGGCACATTTATTATGGAGGGGGATGGAGGGATTAATCTGCACCTGAGAGGACGTACCAGGCAGAGATTTAGATGAATCTTCGGGTGGACAACATGAATGATTAAAGGAGCGAGAGCCAACAGACAGTTTATCTTTAAGCCTGTTAGAGTACCTTGGAATAGAAGCTATGGTGTCTGGGGAGTCAGGGACAGACAATTGGGTTAAGCTTCCTTCACTGGGCTGTGCAGCTGCAATGGAACTCCAGGTAGATTACAGTGGAGTAGGCAAACGGAACTCGGCCACGGAGAGCTCAGAGGTAGAAGCATTCAGGTTCGATTTTAGGTGATAATTAAGAGCTTCAGGGGTGTTAAAGTCTTTATGGGATGATCCCAGAAATAATCTCATCAAGGAAGGATATCACAAGGCAAACCTGATTCCCCTTTGATGCAACATAGGTTTAAGATAATTATAAGCCTTCCTTTTCAGTGACAATTCCTTAGAAAAATCCAGAAAAATGGAAACTTTAAAGTCTTGCCACATTAAATTTCCTATTTCTCTTGCTTGTTTTAAAATAAACTCTGTATGTGCAAAATTGAGAAAACAAGCAATTATCGGTGTGAACGCTCAATTGTTAGCTGCAGGTCAGGGGGTAATTTTAACATCACAGGGAGAACATAAAGCAGCAGTGCAGTGGTGTCCCCAAGTTTTGACCCTTCTAGAAAGCCAAAAAAGGGCAAATTGTTTCTGCGACTGCGATTTTTCATAATCATCTAGTTTGTCCTGCATAGATTTTATAATGCGGTCTTGTTCTCTCATGGCAGCTCGGAGTTCTTGAATAGAATCCTCATTAGTGGCAGATTTGTTCTCAGTCAGGGTAATACGAGTGTCAAACGATTGCAATGAAGCTGCATTTGGCTTGGTTGTAGTTTTTAGATCATTAATGTCCACAATTAGCTTTGAAAACATTCCTCAGTTCTGTCCAAAGAGTTTGTTTGTAGATTGGATACAGGCCCAGCTCAGGGTTGAGACAAACAGCCAAGTTAAGTTCCAAAAAAGCTCCAGGAAAGCTCCAAATAACTTGCAAAAAAGCTTCAAAATGTTGTAATCTATTAAATCTTCAGAGGTGACATCAAAGAGACATTCTGTAAAGGGAGGGATTAGGTTAGATTCTGAAGTTCCTCTGGAGAGACAGATTTAAGCAGCCATCTTCTGCCTGGGCAAGCCACGCCCCCATGGAATCACTTCTGAAAGAAAGAATTGTTGAGTACCTAGAGGCCAGAGGGGCACAGGACCCAAGGCAGCATGGATTCGTGGCAGGAAGGTCAAGTCAGACAAATTCTAATAGATTTCTTTGACTGGGTGACCAAAGTAGTAGACCAAGGAGGGGGCTGTGGACATGGCCTACCTAGACTTTAACAAGTCATTTGACACAGTCCTACACAAAAGATTAATAAACAAGTTAGGCAGCCTGGGAGTGGGTCCCAGGGTGGTAGCATGGGTAAAAAAAAATTGGCTAGACAACAGGATACAGAGGGTATTAGTAAACAGAGTCCAATCTGAAGAAGGGATGGTTACTAGTGGGGTACCGCAGGGTTCAGTACTGGGACCGGTTCTTTTTAATGCCTTTGTAAGTGACATTGCATAGAGATTGGAAGGAAAAGTATACTTCTTTGCAGACGACACAAAGATCTGAAACAGGGTTGATACACAAGGTGGGGGTGGAAAGGATGAGAAGGTACTTGGCAAGGTTGGAGGAATGGTCAAAAGTATGGCAGCTTAGATTCAATGCAAAGTAGTGCCCCTGGGAAACAAAAACCCAGGGGAAGAGTACACAATGGGGGGAGATACTAACAACAACAAAAATGGAAAGGGACCTGGGAGTAGTCATATCAGATGACCTAAAGGTAAGCAAGCAACGTGAAAAGGCAGTAAGGAGAGCTGGGGGAGTACTGAGCCATATAAGGAGAGGCATCAGCTGAAGAAAATAGGAAGTTGTTATCCCTCTGTACAGACAGTTGGTGAGATCCCATCTGGAGTACTGCGTGCAGTTCTTGAGACCCCATCTCCGTAAGGACATAGACAGGATAGAGGCAGTCCAGAGGAGGGCAACTAAAGTGGTGCAGGGTCTGCATCGGAAGCCATTCGAAGAGAGACTAAAGGAGCTTAATATGTATACCCTGAAGGAAAGGAAGGAGAGGGGGGACATGATAGAAACTGTCAAGTACTTCTAGGGAATCAACAAAGTCCAAGAGGGTAGCATCTTTCAGAAAAAGAGATGTGTAAGAACAAGGGGGAACAATTTGAAGATAGAGGAGGGGCGGTTCAGGAGTAACGTGAGGAAGTATTTTTTCACAGAGATGGTGCTGGGCGCATGGAACAGCCTTCCTAAGAAGGTTGTGGGGTCAAAAACAGTGAGGGAATTCAAGAATGCATGGGACAGACATAAGGCAATTCTGGTGGAGGTTAGGAAGAAGTAGGCTGTTGGTTAACTAGGATCTGCAACTAATCCAGTAGGTTGAGAAATGGGCAGACTGGGTGGGTTAAGCAGGCCTTATCTGCCTCAAAGTCTATTTTTCTAGTAACCTGTTGGTGTTGTGAATCAGTCTCTTACCATTCAAACTGCCAAATAGTGCTGCTTTCCATGAAAAAAAATCCTTTTATTTTGGTGGTCTGCTTCATTTGCATAACCTGAGCTTTTTTTTCCTCAGTGCTGCAACATGCAACTGTGACATCATACCAGGGAAACAGTTATTAAAGGGGCAGTGTCACTTTTTAGTATTAGATAGACAAATCAGCTGTGTACTGTACCCACAATGCCTCACTATGTAAATTAGTATACAGGCTATTATATTTCTGTGCTCACTGCAGAACTAGGAGGCTACATCTCTCAGTATAGAAGTCTTGCAGCTAGATATGGTATGCATAATGCATTGTTGTGAAAATAAACATACAAAAGCTTATATTGTTGACACCACAAGACAAATATGAGACAGCAGCTCATAGTAAGGAAATTAGGCAAACCGGTTCTTATTTTACCCACAATGCTTTGCTATGTCAATTTACATATAAGTGCTCACCACTGTCAACATATGGGACTGTACTTCTGAGTAAGGCACATTTAAGTCAATGTTATAAATTACCCAGAATTCCTTGTTGATGTATGTAAAACATTGACAGCTCCCTGGTATGACATCATTCTGGGGGTGTGGCTACACATAGAAAACTGGAGGACAAAACACTAATAAAACATAGAAAAATGTCTGACAGATTATTTTACAAAACAAATTGCAGCTGCAACATCTGAAGCACGGCTGGCAGTGGTATACTATGTGAAAAAGGCATCTGGGGAACCTTACTATATCACTTTAAATAAATGTGTGTTTTATGATTCCAACAAAATAGATGCATAGTGACAGCAGAGGAACGCCTATAGGCCCATCCGGTCTGCCCACCCTACCTAACTACTGTACTCTGTCCCAAGTGGCTATCTCGACCCTTAGTTTCTACCCCTATCCTCTGAGTAAGCCTGTAAGTCTGTCCCAATGGCTCACCAATTTGTCCCTCACTACTTCTTCTGGTAGTTTGTTCCACTTGTCCACCACTGTTTCCCTGAAAAAGTGTTAACGGGCATCTTTCATGAATCTCCCTCCTGCTAGTTTGAGTGAATTTCCCCTCCCCCTGTATTTAAACTGAAAGAATAAATGGCCTTGACATCAACCCTGTTTGTCCCATGCACTCTTTTGTATGTTTCTACCATATCACCCCTTTCCCTTCTTTTCTCTAGGGTGTACATGTTCAAATCCTGTAGCCTCTCTGCTCCTGTGTCATGCCTCCAGATACTGGACCATCTTGGCTGCCTTGCACTGTACTGCTTCCACTTTGTCATAGTCTCTCCTCAGATGTGGACTGCAGTACTGTGCACAGTACTCCAAATATGGTCTCACCAGTGACCTGTCCAGAGGGAGAATTTTCCTGCTTCTGCTGTTAATCCCCCTTCCTGTGCATCCTAACACCCAGTTTACCTTTCCCACAGCTCTGTTATGGTGTGCTGTGGATTTTAAGTTTTCTGATATCTGACCCCTACATCCTTTTCCTCTGTCATGCATTCTAGTACCACCACCCCCAACCCCACCCATTTCACAGTGCACCCTAGGGTTTCTTTCTCCTGTGTCTATCACCTTGCATTTTTTTTCTGTTGAAGCACATTTGCTAGATCTCTGACCAGTTCTCCAGCCTACCCAGATCCTCTCTTTGTGTCCTTCCCCTCAGCCAGATTTCTGTCCAAGTCCCTTAGCTTCTTGACCAGTCTTCTGTGAGGGACTGAGTTAAAGGCCTTACTAAAATCTAGTTGTATTATCTCAACTGCCTGCCCTTTATTCGGCCACTCTAGTAAGTCAGTCGAAGAAGTTAGTAAGACTCATCTGACAAGACCTCCCTCTTATGGACCTCTTCTGCCTGAAGTCCTGTGCAGAGACCTTGGAAAACTTGAGGAGTGGTCAAGGGTATGGCAGCTGGGTTTCAATGCAAGAAAAGAGCAGAATTCATGCACCCTGGCCACAAAAACCCAGAGGCAGAGTATAAAATGGGCGAAGAGGTATTGACAGTCACTAAACAGGAACGAGACATTGAAGCAATCATATTGAATAACCTCAGGGTGGCAAGGCAACGCAGCAAGGCTGTAGGAGAGACCAGCAGGATGCTGGGGTGCATAAGGAGGGGTATCGTCAGCAGAAAG
This sequence comes from Neoceratodus forsteri, assembly GCA_016271365.2. Taxonomy (NCBI): domain Eukaryota; kingdom Metazoa; phylum Chordata; order Ceratodontiformes; family Ceratodontidae; genus Neoceratodus; species Neoceratodus forsteri. The sequence goes on from CM057450.1 coordinate 1,651,533,366, forward strand.
AGAGAAGTGGTGTTTCCACTGTGTAGATCGTTGGTGAGACCCCACCTGAAGTACTGTGTCCAGTTCTGGAGACCACATGTCAGGGAAGACAGAGACAGGGTACAGGCTGACCAGAGGAAGGTAATAATACGGGGGCTTTATCAAAAGCCCCATAAGGAAAGACTGAGGGATCTCAATATGTACACCATGGAAGAAAGGAGGGACATAAAAGAGGCCTGAATACCTCACAGGGGTGAATAAGGTACAGAAGTAGAGTATTTTTCAGGGGAGACAGTGCATGTGAACAAGACGGCATGAAATGAAGCTGGAAGGGTGTAATTTAGGAGGGACTTGAGGAAGTACTTCTTCACTGAAAGAGTGGTGGATACCGGTGACAGTCTTCTAGTTTAGGTAGTAGGGCAAAAACAGTGGTGGGCTTTAAGCATGCATGCAATAGGCACAAGGGCATTCTCGGTAGGTAATGGGGGAGGAGGTAGGGTCTATGTGATAGTAGGGCAGGGAAAATGGGCAGACTGGGTGGGTGAAGCAGTCTTTGTCTGCTGACAAATTATATGTTTGCCCATACCCTTCTAGGAATTCCACCAGTTTCTATTGCCCATGCCATTTGTGTGCCTGCTCCCATTCCTTCCCTCCTTACCCCAAAGTCTGGCAACAGTTTCTCTTTTTTCTTAGTAAATACTGAACAAAAGTATTGTTTCAGTGTCTTTGCCTTACTTTTGTCCCCCTCCTTTTATCCTACCCCCTCCCCTTAAGCCTCACTATGCCCACTCTCACCTTTTGCTTCTCCTAAATGTCCAAATGTATCTAAGGAATGCTTTGTCCCCCTGCGTTACTCCCTGTGTTAGGCCGAATTCTGCCTCTGCCTTGGCATCCCTACCTTTCTGTTGATTCCCTGGCCACCTTTAGGTACTCCTCTCTATCTTCCTCCCTTAGGCTGCCCTTACATTTTATGAATGCCTCCTCTTGGCTCTTACTGCGTTCTTCATGTCTGACATAAACCACATTGGACCTCTCGATCTTTTGTCCTCTGACGCCCTTCCCCAAAATTACCATTAGCATACCTACGTTGAGAAGAATAAAGTCCATATTGATTGATTGATGTAGTGACAACAATCACAATGCTGCTCAGGATCATGGAAACAAACTAATAAAAAGGTAAACTGCATTGAAACATTTACCTTCAAATTAACAAGATCAGCAGTCACAGAAAAAGAGGTTCATGACAGACTACAGAGATGCAGAGAAATGATACTGGTAAGAGTTCACATTTTCAGTGTATGGTTTTAAATTTCGCATATCTGAAGTACAAATTTAGACTAGTAGACATTTTAACAAAAACAAACATTTTTCAATGCCAAACGTTTGATGCAGTGGAAGATGTCCACCCCTGCACGTTGTGTATGGCCTTGAGGTACTTGAATATAAGTGTAATGGTCCCCTGCTCCCTCCTTTCCTCCAGTGAGTACATATTGAGGTCCTTTAATCTCTCCTTAAATGTTCTTTATTGCAAGCTGTGTACCATCTTGGTTGCCTGTCTGTGGTCTGGCTCCACCCTATCAATGTCCGTGCACAGTCGCGGCCTCCAGAACTGCACACAGTACTGTAGGATAGGGCTTCAATGGCATCACCACCTCAAACCTTTTGCTAGTGATACCTTTACCTGTGCACCCAAGCATGCCACTGGGCCTCCTTGCAACATTTGTGCTCTGTTTTGACACCTTAAGGTCACCAGAACTGATAACTCCTACAGTATGTCCTTTTCTTCCTTGGTGAGTGTCAGCACCTCACCCCGATCCAGTAACTCTTCCCAGGTGCATTATTTGCGCTTCCTTGCATTGAACGTCAGTTGGCACTCCTCAGACTATTTTTCAAGGCTCTACATCTGTCTGCTCATTTTCTCCACCTCTTCGGGAGTATTCACTGTGTTACAGATGTTGGTGTCATCTGCAAACAAGCAGACAGATCATTCCTTCTAGCCCTTCAGCAATGTTTGTAATGAAGACATTGAACAGAACTGGTCCCAGTACTGATCCCTGAGGTACCTCGCTGGTCATCACCCTCTCTCTGGATTAGATCCCATTACCACCAGCTTTTGCTTCCTGTGTGACAGCCAGTTTGTAACCCAGTGTATCAGCTTGTGCCCTGTGGCCAGACTACCCATCTTGTTATATCAGCCTTCTATGTTCGTTGGCATCGAAGGCTTTCCTGAAATCAAGGTAGGTGACATCCACTGCCCTTCCCTGATTTTGTGATTACTTCCTTACTGAGCCATTAGTGTTTCCAACCCTAATGCCAACCGCCACCCCCACCCTGCAGAGACTGACAGGCATTGGGGGTGTGCATTTGGGTCATCAATTGTAATGCTCACACCATTCCACTTCACCACATCCTGCAGATACCGACAGGTATCACGGTGTGCCTTGGGGTCTTCGGCCTTTACACTCAAACCATTCCATAAGGAAATAAGCGGAGATGAGTGCACTATAGGAGAATGTAGTGAATGTTAGGGCCAAAGACCCCAAGGCATACCTTGATGCCAGTTACTGACTGCAGAGTGGGGGTAGAATGGAATTAGAATTATGGTTAATGACCCCAAGTCACACCCCGATGCCTGTCAGTCTCTACAGGGTGGGGGAGGTGGGGCGTTACAGTTGGAAATCCTAATGCTATGGGCATTTGATGGTATTTTCTCTCCAGATTTTCAATATGAGCTTTTTTGGACCCCATCTCATGAACAGTGGTACTATCATTTTGTTACTCAATCCCGAAAGGTGATTTCATGCTGCGACTGCGCCATTCGACGCCACAGATGCAAAAAAACACATTTTGGGCAGGGTGTGAAAAATGACAGCTGTACTGGTCTTGAGGAGGTGTGAAAACTTCCAGTGTTGAAAATCTGGAGTGAAAATATGAAAAATTGGTGAAGTTACGAGCGTACGTAGAAACTGTGCAACGCATGGCCGTAATGCAATCATTTTTTTTTTCCACCAGATTTTTAACATGGTCTTTTTGGGACCCCACCTCATGAACAGTGGCACTATTATTTCAGTATTCCATCCCGAAAGTTGATTTCACACAATGACCACACCATTGTGTGCCAAAGGTGTGGAAACATGTTTTGGGCAGGATGTGAAAAATTACAGCTATATTGTTCATAAGAAGGTTTGCAAAAATTGTAATGTTAAAAATCTGGAGTGAAAATATGAAAAAATTGGCGAAGTTATGAGCATGCGTAGAAATTGTGCAATGCAAGGTCATAATGCAGTCGTTTTGGGGAATTTTTTCACCAAATTTGCAACATGGGCTTTTTGAGACCCCACCTCATGAACAGTGGCACTGTCATTTCATTAATCAGTCCCGAAAGGAGATTCTGTGCAGCGACTACAAAATCACCTTTCAGGACCGAGAAAAAAAATGACAGTGCCAGTGTTCATGAGGTGGGGATCCAAGAACTCCATGTTGAAAATTTGAGGCCAAAATTCTTAAAATTGGCTGAGATATCAACTCAGCTGAACCCCCCCATGGAGTCCCATTATAAGGCTTACCATGATTTCTCAGTTGGTCGGCCGCCTTTGAAGAATGCAGACATGTTCCTGGTCCAGAGAAGAGGGGTACACAGAGGGTGGGTGGGGATGGGGCCTGATGAGCGATGATGGACCGTTTTCTTTTTACAGGAAAAAGAAAATAAAAAGACATCGGGGGACAGTTTTCTTTGTTTTACAGGGCAGAAAATATTAATATAGGCACACTGGGGTGGGCTTCCAGTGTGCCACAATAGTGGGGGTGGGGCGGCATGCCAACACAGGGATTGGGCACCCCGATGTCGGCACTGAATGGAATTGTGGGGGGAGGGGGCACATCTGACACTGAGAATGGGCATCCCGGTGTCAGAAACATATTTCAGTATTTTGGCACACTGGGGTGGGCTCCCAGTGTGCCACATTAGGTAGGGCGTGGGGGGAAACATGCCGGCACAGGTATCGGTCACCCAGTGTTGGCAAAATATCTGTTCCAGGCTTGGGGGCAGGGAGACATCCGACACAGGAGTGGGCATCCTGGGTTGGAAACATTAAAAAAAATTATTATTTGACACACTGGGGTGGGCTCCCAGTGTGCCACATTAGTATGGGGGAGTATATGCTCAAACGGGAATTGGGCACCCGATGTTGGCTGTAAGAAAGCCACACGGCAGCTAATGTTGGGGGGGGGGGCAGAAGCCAGCACCGGAAGAGGCCGCACCGTGGCCACAGTTGAAGCTTGGGGGGTTCAGAGGAGTTGGGGGACGGAGTCAGAGAATACAGGAATAACTGCTGCAATGCACATTAGTGTGCACTCTAATGCACATGGCAGGAGTTCAGGCTACAAATGAAGCGCTCCCATTAGAGCGGTTCATTTGTTTCAAGTCCACGGCACGGCACATCAGCAGTGCTGAACTGCTGTCACGACCAGAGTGCCTGGTGATTGGTGTACACTGCCATACCTCTTGGAGATGCAGCTGTAATTGGCATGGCAGTGACACACCTCTCATTTCCCATTACTGTCTCAAAGCATTTGATGCGCATGTGCATTAAACGCAATAACCAGTGAGCCTTTTTACTAGACCATGATGATTTACAACCTGCAATTATCGGTCAGTTATTTCTTCAAGAAACAGGGCAGATAATCGAAAAAGCACTGCATTTGATTTTGTGTTTAACATTTACTAAGAAAAAAAATGATTGTTCCCATATTGGTCCTTGTAACAAAAGATCCAGAAAAAAGATGATGTGATACCTTTTATTGGACCAACATAGATGTTACAAAAGAAAACAGGTGCTAAAAAGAAATAGTTTTTTTTAAAGCCACAATGTTGGTTTTGACTATAAAAAAACATTTTGAGCTGGATTTTGAAAAAAGTCCAGAAAGGGTTCACCGATTCTCATTGTAAACCCCCAAGTATGGGGTTTTCATCTTCGACAGCTAACTGGTGTGAGTTCCTTAAAAAGGCCCCTAAGTATGTGGTTTAACAACAGTGACAGCTACACTGCAAAGTTAAGCCTGAAACAGAAAGTATGAATTAAACATCTGTGCTAGCCTGTTGCCTCTGGCCATTTCTAGTTGTCATGTTTTACTATCCATCCATTCATCAGCACTTACTGTCTGTAACGGCTGATTAAATTCCTGCTTATCTTGGAGGCTGACAATTTGACTGCCTGCAGGCTTGGTGGATACATACATACCTTAGATGGCTAAACATAGCATGATATGCAATGGAATACTGTAGCTGTGACATGGATAACAGATTTAATGAGAAATAATGTTTTCAGAATTGCCCTTGCCTGTTGCCTTGAAACTCTGTAGATTTATTCACACTTTAAGTGGACATAAACAAGACATTCTGAACCTGAGAGAAAGGCCAACGAGCTTACTCTGTGCATTAAGTTAAATGGAAATACAGTGTAAACACCAGAGAAGGGTATGCATGTTCAGAAGCTAATTTACTATCTCACTCTAGCTCCCGGAGATCATGTAGGGTCTGCGATGAAAGTATGCAGTAGCCAAGGGAAAAAAGAGCAGACTAGTTGGGCCGAGCAGCCCAAATCTGCCAACAATTTCTGTGTTCCTTTCATAAGAAACCCAAAATGTTTCATCTAGTTTAATTAACATTCAACTAAATATAGGTGTTCAAAGTATGTAATCATACTGTAGAACAGTAACAAAAGAACTGAGCCTGAAAGCTTTGAATTTAGAAATGTGAGCATTGACAGAATTAGAGATCGCCACGCTTAGCAGATGTAAATACAAGTATTTATTTAGCAGTATGTCCATCAGTCTTTCCTTCAGCAGGGACTCCATTAACGTCCCCATTACTGATGTGAGATTGACTGGTCTGTAATTGTGGTGGTAAATGGCAGTCATTCAGGGGATGGGAGAGTGACCAGTGGAGTATCACAGGGACTGGTGCTGAGCCCTGTCCTCTTCAATGTTTTCACAAGTAACATTGCTGAGGAACGGGAGTGGAAGGTGTGTTTCTTTGCAGATGACACAAAAATCTGCAATAGGCTGAGTACCCAGGAGGGGGCGGAGAGAATGCAAAGGGATCTGGAGAAATTTGAGGAGTGGTCTAGGGAGTCGCAGCTGGGTTTCAATGCCAAAAAGTGCAAGTCATGCACCTGGGGCAGGGTAACCCAGGACTGTGTATAGGATGGGAAGGAGGTAGTTACAGTTACCAACCAAGAGAGGGACCTTGTGGTGATCATATCTGATGATCTCAAGGTGTCAGGGTAGTATGACATGGCAGTAGACAAGGTGAGCTAGATGCTAGTGTAACCCCCCCACACACACACACACAAATGGGGGTTCCAAAAAGTCTTCCTTGAGCTTGCCTAAATGCTCACAGCCAGGCTGGTGTCCTGCGTTTTAGCAGTTTAAATGTGATTGCCAGAGAGAGCCTGTATAGCCTCTGTGCACTGTCTCTTTAAGAGCTGCCTGGATTGCAATCATAAGTAATCTGACAGGGAGCTCTGTTGAAAGATGTAACTATTTGCTGAAAATCATTTAGAGTGATAATGATAATGTAGTTTGTCTAACCTGCCTTCTTTGCAACAAGGACTGTTTTGTTTATCTCCACTATCTTGGTCCTGGACTGCCGAATTGGACCAATCAGTACTGGTGGGACCTAAAATGGAGCCGGACTACAGGAGCTGTCTGGAGTCAAAATCTATAGGAATTGTAGTTTTGGGCTTTTTGCACCTGAAGGGGGAGTCTTTGTCATGACTGACAGACAGATCAGCCAACCGAATCTTTTGGATTCTGGGGAAAGTCCCTGACTTTCTGGCAGTTGGGTCAGATCTCAGTTGGGAGCTGAAGAAGCAAAAGCTTGAGACAGTCAAGCACCTGTCTGAGTAGTTTCACACGGGAGAACTGTGGAAAGGCCTGATTTATGGCCTGCATGTCTGCCTGCTGCCCCTGAGAGGGAGAGAAGAGAATTATTTCGGACTAAATCCAAGTCTGTGAGAATGAAGTAAGCCACTGATTTTTTACCAGGCTCATACCTGAAGAAGACTGATTTCCAGCTGCTTTAGAATCCCCGGTTTGTGCAGAGACTCAGCTATCGTGACCATACGAACATACGAAACTTGCCAGCAGATAAAGGCCTAGAGGTCTATCAAGTCTGCTCGAATGTGCAGCTAGCACCCCTTATTCTGCAGCTGCCCCTTCCTTCATTAACCCTCTCCCTTGTCCTGTCCCATCCTCATGTGAAGCAGTCCACTGTTCTACTGCATACCACTTCAGCAGGTAACGCATTCCACCCAGCCACCACCCTCTCTGTAAAAAAGTATCTCCTCTTCTCCCTCCTGAACCTTCCTCGCTCCAGTCTCATATCATGGCCCCTGGTGGCCCTCCCCTTCCTTACTTTGAACAGCCCCTCTGTACCCGTCTTGTTTATTCCTTTCATGTATTTAAAGGTTTCAGTCATGTCACCCCTGTCTCTCCTCTCCTCCAGTGAGTACATGTTCAACTCCTTCAACCTCCTCTCGTATGATAAGTCCCCCAGCCCTTGATCATCTTTGTCGCTCTGTGCTGCACCCCTCCAGTAACTTAATGTCCCTCTTCAGATCACGGGACGCAGTACTGCACACAGTACTCCAGGTGTGGTCTAACTAATGACCTATACAGTGGCAGAATCACCTCCTCCCTCCTCGAGATATACCCTTTGCAATACAACCCAGCATTTTGTTGGCCTTTGCAGCTGCCTTCCTACATTGTGCCGAGTTGTTCATTGACCCTGTAATGAGCACACCCAGATCCTTCTCCTCCTCTGTCTGGGCTAGCTGCACTCCCCCCAGCTGGTAACTCCTCCTTGGGTTCTTCATCCCAAAATGCAGCACCTTGCACTTTTTGGCATTAAAGCCCAGTTGCCAGGTGTCTGACCAGGTTTCAAGCTTTGCCAGCTCATCCTGCAACCTGCCATCCCCTAGGTCATCCACCACTGCGCCTACCTTGGTATCATCAGCAAACAGAGTGATCTTGCTCTTGATGTCCCATGATATGTCTGCAATGAATATCCCAAACAACACTGGTCCCAACACTGAGCCCTGTGGAACACCGGTCGTCACTGCCCTTGGGTGTGAGAGCTCCCCACCCACCACCACCCTCTGTTGCCTTCCCTGCAGCCAGTTTCCTACCCATCTCACCAGCTTTGCACCCGCCCCTGTGCCTACTAACTTCCTTCCCAGCCTTCCATGTGGCACTGAGTCGAATGCCTTACTGAAGTCCAGAGACAGGACATCCACTGCATGGCTCCTGTCCAGTTGCCTAGTTACTCAGTCATAGAACTCGACCAGGTTGGTTTGGCAGGATCTGCCACGTATGAAGCCATGCTGTCTGCTGTCCTGTAGTCCTTTGGCCTCTAGGAGGGCCACCAGCCTCTCCTTCAGGATAGTCTCCATTAGCTTACCCACGATGGATGTGAGGCTCACTGGTCTGTAGTTTCCCAGTTCATCCTTGGGGCCACTGTTGTGGAGGGACACCACATAAGCCATCCTCTAGTCCTGAGGTACACACCCCGAATGTAGTGAGGCATTAAATAGGTCTGCCAAAGGTCCTGCAAGGACCTCTGCCAGCTCCTTCAGTACCCTCGGGTAGATGCCATCTGGGCCTGGTGCCTTGTCCACCCTTAGTGCCTTCAAACCCTCTCGAACTCTGCTCTCCATGATTTCCCCATCTGTCACCACTTCCCCCCCTGCTGCTGCCATTTCTCCCACCTTGGGTGTCACCCCCTCTTCTCTTTAGTAAATACTGAACAGAAGTACTCATTTAGTGCTTTCGCCTTATCGCACCCTGCTTCCACCCAACCCCCCCTCCTTCCTAATCCTTACTGTGTGGTCCTTACAGCTCCTTTTCTTCCTGATGTACTTAAAGAAGTCCTTCTCCCCCTTCTTAATGCCTTGTGCCAGCCTGAGTTCTGTAGATGGTTTGGCTCCCCTTACTGCTCTTGTCACCTCCTTCGATTCTGTCAAGTACTCCTCCCTGTCCTCCCCCCTCCCTGTTTTCTTGTACTTTCTAAAGGCAGCTCTTTTCCTCCTTACCTTTTCCATGACCTCCTTGCTCAACCAGATCGGTTTCTAAACCCTAGCCTTCTTGCTCTGGGCTTTGCAGTAGGTTTTGGTTGCCTCCACTATCCCCAGCTTTATGAGCTCCCACCTCTGGTTAGTGTCCATACTAGATTGAATTCTGGCCAGGTACCCTTTTACCACTTCCCTCATCCTCCCAAAGTTGGCCCTCCTGAAGTCCAGCACTGTTGTGCCAGATTCCACTCCTTCCTTGCCCATATCCAATGTGAGCCATATTGAGCGGTGGTCACTCCCTGACAGCGTTTCCTCCACTGTAAGTTCTCTCACAAAGTCCCCATTTGCCAGCACAAGGTCAAGGGTTAACCCTCCCTGGTTGGTTCATTGACCATTTGCAGCAGGAAGCTGTCCTGGAAGGCATCCAGCAGTACCTGCTCCCTTCTGTACCTGGTTGTTGGGGTGCTCCAGTCCACTCCTGGCATGTTGAAGTCCCCCACAATCACCACACTACCCTCCTCCCCTTCCTCCCTTACACACTTCAGTCCTTCCTTTACATATAGTGCCACCCCCGCTCCTTTCCCAATCGCTCTGTCCCTACGAAATAATCTGTACCCTGGTACAGACAGGTCCCAGTCATTGTATTGGGTGGCCCATGTTTCCGTGATGAATGCAATGTCCACCTCTTCTTCTGCCATGAGAACCTGTAACTCTGCAGTTTTCCTCCCAAGGCTCCTAGCATTAAGGGTAACCACCTTCCACCCTTTTCCCCCCCTCCCATCCTGCCCTCCTTTCCTAGCATCACCAGAGCGGTTTGCCTGGTACAGTAGAATTTCCTTATATGTAAATGTGTTGTGTAGTGAAAGTGGGTCATGATTTGGTTCCCCACTGTGTGGACTGTGTTCTGCTTGCTGGAAGCTTTATCCAGCCTAATTGGACTGAATCCGCATTCATCTCCATTCAGCCTGGCCCATGCCACACTGGCCCTGCCAGACTATCCCACTGCACAGAGAAAGCCACCGACGAGAGACCTGCCTGAGGATCAGCCCCCTGCTCCACGCTTGAACAGGAACCAAGCCTCAGGGATTCGTGTGGGCCCTGCTTCTCCTGGCACTCCAGATTAACCGCCTGCTGTCTCGATTTTCATCCAACCTGTGTCCAGTCTTGGGTATCATGAGTAATCATCAGGGTTGCTCCCTGCAACAACAGCCTAATCTAAAAGTGTGTCATCTGGTTGTCTTGTTGTTTTTCTTTTCACGAACTGAGCCCTCCGGCTCCAGATTACAAATAGTGTGTGTTGTGCATGTTGTTTTTCTTCCATCACAGGGCCCCAACCGGCTGCAACGTTCCTGGCTAACCCACCATTCTCCATCTGGGTACCCAGAGTGTGTGACTGTTTATGGACCCTGAAGTGTATGCATAACTGTTTGATTGATACAGCCTTTAAGCAAATTAACCTGATTACGCCCCCTCCCTTGTTCAAGTCCCTTAAATAAATCAGATCTAACTCTTTTTTGCATTTACCCTGACTGTGGTTCTAGTTTGTGTAAGAGTACTGTACTGCTGTTATTTGCTGTGTATAACCTTGTTTTACAGGGGGTCCCCAGGGTCGAGCCAGAGGAAAGCCCTGGTGGTAAGTGCAAACAGTGTGGGTACTTGTGTGCTGTATCAGGGGTATTTGAAAGTGATTACTGTGTATTGTTCTGGCCACTAGTAAGGAAAGAGGGGGGTTACAGTGTTCCGGAGGGCTGTGCCCAGGTTAGCTTGGCCACTACCAACCCTGACCTCCGGGGGGAGGCACCCGTTTCAGAACTCTGGCCCCCTTAACCTGCTACTAGCCAAGCAGGTGGGGTAGTAGCCCTTGGGATAGTGCCACCTATGGGTTACACTAGGATGCATATGGAGGAGGGTCTGTAGCAGGAGAAGGGAGGTAGTGATACCTCTGTCTTGCTCACTCGTGAGGTACCACCTGGAGTATTGCGTCCAGTTCTGGAGGCCACACCTCCACGAGGACATTAACAGGGTGGAGGTGGTCCAGAGGAGAGGTACGAAAATGGTGTGTGGTTTGCATGAGAAGCCATATGAGAAGGGACTACAGGAGCTTTCCATGTACTCCCTGGAAGAGAGGAGAGTAAGAGGGGACATGATTGAGACCTATAAGTACCTTATGGGGGTGAACAAAGTGTGTGTGGGGGGCTCTTTCAAAGGAAGAAGAACACCACAGGGGCATGCTATGAAACTTAAGGAAGGAAAGTTTGAGAGATATGAGGAAATACTTCTTCACAGAAAGGATGGTAGAGGCATGGAACAGCCTACCAGAAGAGATGGTAGGGTTGAAGACAGTGGGGAGCTTCAAGCATGCCTAAGACAGGCACATGGGTATTATAAATAGAGGTAAGGGAGGAGGGAGAGACACCTGGGACCAAGTAGGGTCCAGGGTGTAGTGTTAGGGAGAGATGATAGAGCAGACTAGATGGACCTACCGACCCTTTTTTGCCGACACTTGCTAAGTTTCTATGATATGGCAATTGGATAATGCAAAGTGATTTTCCACACCGATATCAAAGAGTCCCTTACATATTTATTCCTTGTATGAAATGTATCAAATGTGTACTTTAATAAAGAATGATTGGTGATCTCTGAGTGGGTCATGAAATGTATTTCGATATTGTTTTAAACAAGAAAGAAAGCATAGACAGTTTTGTTGTTGCTTGGCGATGAATCACGGACATGCCCGGCCTGTGCTGCAGTGTCATGCAAAGTAAACCAACGAAAGGCACTAACTTTTAAGAGTCCCTTACATGTTTTTCAATTCTGTAATAGTTTCTGACACGGATCAGGTCTCTAGTGTATGGTTCTTTTTTCTGTGACCCACCCGCCACTTGAGAACCCCCTCCCCGCCGGCATGAATCTAATCCTCCCACCACCCGACTCAGCCCCATGCCAGCCATTAATCACCCACAGTCTCTTTCACTGACTGTTATGTCACAGTATTGGTGGGAGGGCAGATATCTTTAAATATATAAAAAAAACATATGACTTGATAGAGTGGTGTGGTCCTCGCTACCTGGGGGGCCTCCTAATGTGCTGCTTCAAAGCACTGGCAGTCTTGGTATAGGTGAAGGCATAACATTTTCTTTTGCATCATTTTTTATTGTTATGGATAGAGAATTCCTGAGAGGGCAGTCTGCGCTAGGGAAATACTGATGCAATAAAGTTGCAAAGGCCAATTAAAGAATGATCACTGTAGCGATACACACTTGCACAGGCACCATATTTCAGAGTGTTGTGCTTTGGTGCATGGATTCAAATCCCGACTAGGGAGAAGACATCCAGAGAGGAGCTGGCAGAGAAGCTGCAGTTACTGGAGCTCGATGCACACAGGGATGTCTAGGCAGCATGAGACTGCCTCAGAAACGAGTAGGGGTGGAATTCTTGCTTGTGCAGTTAGCTGGTTGAGTTGTGAGTGTGACACTGACATTTTCCCTTCCATGTCTTTTTGTTTGGGAGTGATGTTTCAGCTATATCACCAAGGTGCACAGAGTTCAGTCCAGACATAAAAACATAGGACAAATATTTCTCCTGGTGAAGGAGACTCCATCATCAGTTCTTGCACCCAGAATGGCTAGGACAAGTCTGTTTGCTGGAAAATTGGGGATTTCCATTCAGTTCCATGAGAAGTGTCCAGGTCTCCCTCATCCAGAAGATCTCTCATACTCATTACTGTACTTCATGAGGTCTCTTTTTGGCCTCTCTGCTGGACTTCTAGGCACAAGTTAGAGAGCCACCAAGCTTAGCCCCTTTATGAATTGCACCACATATTGTGGTGCTTTACCGCATCAAATCGCCTTCTGTGAATAGCTAATAAAATTATCACTATGTTTCAAAGTGGAAGGGATCATAATTTTGCTGTCCCCAGATTTCTTCCACTTCCTGGTTTGATGGCGCCGCCCCGCCAGGTGGAGAGCAATCATGGATAGTGATCGACTAACAAGACCCTTTTTAATCTTTCAGTCCATGATTGCTCTCCACCTGGCCACATTTGTCCATAAACATGTACGTAAAATTGACCTCATTGACTTCAATGTGGTGTGTCCCGTGCTCTCCCTGGGTTCACATCATCAAGTGCCTGAGCACGGGGGTTGAGTGGGGCAGCACCATCAAACCGGGAAGTGGAAAGGATCCAGGGACAGCAAAATTATGATCCCTTCCACTTGAAACACAGTGAAGAAAATTTTATTAGCTATGTACAGATGGCGATTTGGTAAGGCAAGGCACCACAACAGGTGGTGTATGTCAGTAGCTTGGGGGGTCTCTTTAAAATTAGATGGCACTTTTTAAAAAGAGTAGGGGAAAATCACTGGTGTCTAGGTGAAACTGACTTCTTTTAGTTCATAGGTTCGTAGACGTTTTACAAGTCTTGTAGCTTAATAAATCCATGTTTAGACTTGCCACATATCAGTAAAGAAATTAGTTTTTTCACCTCCCATGCACTCATCTAATTGTGTTTTAAAGGATGATGAACTGGGAGCCATAACTACATTCTCAGGAAGTATATTCCACACTTCCACCACTCTCTGGTTGAACCAGGCTCCCTTTCTGGAAGTTTTAGCGGAGCGAGAATTTCTTAAGCAAGCCAACCAACACAATTGCTGCCTGTTTACACTTGCAGATTCGCACTACAGCAGTCCGTTGCTCAGGCTGCTGCGATGCAAATGTGGCAGTGTGGACAATTACCCGATCATAGTAAGTCGATCCCTTATCCCATCCTGAAGCCACTGCAGAGTTGGGAACATGATCTGGAGCAAGCAGTGTAAACAGCTGTTTGGACAGGCTGCGCCACTTGCATCGACACAGGACATGCTTCTCCCAGCATCCTCCTGTACCTCAGCAAACAGATACTTGGGAGAATTAACGGAAAAGTAAACGTTTCTGTTCATCTGCTCTGTGCTGTCGTCTGTGGTAACACCTTCCCACCTCGCAGGTACACTGTACATCACTCGTGTACAGTATGTCCCCAATCAGCCCCCGTGGCTCCCCAACCCCTCCACATGTCCCCAGTCAGTCCCCTGGCCCTTCTACAGTGTGGGTTGCATCGGTGCTGAGATGGGCTGTGTAAACATGCCTTGGCATCACTGCAAGGCATTTATGACTTAATTCAAGCAGATATCGGTGCAGTCACGTAAACACGGCTTAGAAAGAACAGGGAACAATTTTCTAGCAGTAACACTTTATTATTTGGGAAGCAGTATTGCGCAGTGGTTTACGCTCTGAACTGCAAATCTAGAGACCTGGATTTGAATCCCAAAGCCCCCACTTGCATACTGTGTGACCCTGAGCAAGTCACTTAACTTCCCTGTGCTCCCTGGTCACACCTTTAAACAAACTTTCAGCTTAGTGTGCCATTCCTGGTTAAACAAATGCAAAAAGAAATGTATATATACATATACATATATATAGATATAGTATTTTATCAGAAACGTTGAAAGGCTGTTAAACAATACCTGTCTGCCTATTTCTATTTGGCAGGAAAACGTAGGGGAGTAAGAGATCAGCATGGCTGTCCATGATTTATGGGGTAGAAAGGGAAAAGAGCAAGTAGTAAGGAAAAAAGAGAAGAAAAGCATTTTCCCTTCAAGTCACCAGTCTTGAAGAAATAGGAGTAAAGAGGAGAACACAGAAGAAGATGACAGACTTGTTTTGCAAGAGGCTCAGTATGTTAATGTAAGTGTAGGAGTTTATTCTAGGGTTTTATACTATGTAGTACCATAGGGAGTGTCCTTGTCATTGGTGATACTGCTTTTGAAAGTTACCACCACCTGGAACACAGCAAATTCTGGTCAGAGCCAATATGGCTGCAAAATGATGCCATTGATGTAGCCGTGAAAAGTGAGAGGCTGCTCACAGCCCATACCCTCCGGATGGTGAGAAAAGCGAGATCAATCTCGAAAACACCAAATGAGATAGGTCCGATGACAGCCATAATTGGGTCCTGGACTTCACACCCTCAGCTGGGGATACGGATTTCAGGCTTTGGAATAGGAGCTCTTTGGTAAGGTTCAAGCAGCTACTCTCGGCGCATCTGTCTTTCCTTTGCTGAATTACAACACCAGTTTGGTCTTCCTCAGCAAGAGTTCTTCAGATTCTTGCAGGCCTGTCACTACATGCAGATGGAAGGGAGAATAAACCTGATAAACAGGGACCTCACTGAAATGGAACAATTCCTCTATTGGGCTGTCAGGTTGGAGGGACGAAGCGGCAGTATAACTATGGCATATAAAATGTTGCAGGGCTCGGATCACCCGGAGTTCCGAGCAGTGCGAGATGCCTGGGAGAGGGAAGCCCAGATCACAGGTGTAGATGAGGAGTGGGAATACATGTGGAAAATTGGCTGGAGAACCACATTGTCGCCCACATGGCATGATATCAAATGGAAATGCCTCCTCCGATATTTCCACACCCCCACAATCACCAAACACTTCCAGCAGGGAGACTTGGATGCATGTTGGTGAGGGTGTGGCCAAATAGGCACACACTATCACATCTTCTGGGGGTGTCCCCTCATCGAGCCACACTGGAATCAAGTACATGCTGCTTTAGAAGAAGTGCGGGGCTGCAGGATACCCCGCACCTTCGAGAACCTAGTTCTAGGGAACCGCAGCAGATGATGATGCTCAGAACCCTGTGCTTGGTGGCACTGAAGGGAATTACAGTACACTGGCATACTGCAGTAATGCCATCGCTGAGGGAATGGCAGAATATGGGAGATGCAAAGTATGGAAAGAATAATTGCATCACTGTGTCTCCAGTTAGTCAAGTTCTGTGGACTGTGGAACAGTTGGGACAAATATGAGGCAAGGGGAAGGGAGGCCTCAGAGGGAAACACCCAAGGTTGATACCACAGGGACCCAAACAGTGAGACTGAGGTGGAGGAGGTAGGCGGGACAGAAAACTGGGTAACTAGCAATATAGGGAAGGACTGGGGATCTATGCAGAAGAGGGCCCAGAAACCTGGAAGTTTGGGTTAACTGAAAAGACACCATCACTGGCAAGTAGCTGGAAGACAAAAAACTGTTCCAGTGCCCGCCCATCCACCCTTCCAACATGGGCTGTGGTATGGTCTTGCTCGATCTTGCTTGATGATTAGATGCACAGCACAAGGACTTCAGACTAGTCCCATGGGGGACGGATAGTCACTCGGTACTGTTAGTTAAATTAAAACAAGTTATATACTTGGCTAGGAAAAACACACCACCACACACAGTGATTCTAGCAAAGATTCTCCTTATTTGGATGTATGGAACATGTAACACTGAAGAGTGCATATAGTAACAACCTCCGATACTTTATATAGCAGATAATCTACAGTTATAAGAGGAAACATTAACATATGATAAACTACTGGATGGATCCATAAATAATCATTGGAATTGTAAAGGAATGTTATTTTGAATGTTTTAATGGATGGTTGTAAACAGCAATAAGTTTCAATAAAGCTGAGTTTAAAAAAAAAAAGAAAAGTGAGAGGCTGCTTCACACCCGAGGAAAGCTGACAATTTTATTGATCCATGAAACAGATGCAGATGTGCAGGGCCCTGTGTGCTATGGGAAGACTCTGTCCGCCGGCGCCTTTAGAAGTTCAGGTCCTGGTACATTCACTCTTTACACATTCAGTACGTATTCACTCTTTTTTAATTTTGACCCCAGATTTTCAAGATAGTCATTTTATGACAGCCCTTATAACCATGACATGTAGCATTTATAGTATATTGGCTGAAATCTCATGTTGCGCCACAAGTGTGAAAAGATGTCTCATCCTGGATTTAAAAAATTACACCTGCCACATTTATGAGGTGGTGTGAAAAAATGGGTATGTTGAAAGTCTGGAGTCAAAATATTAAAAAATTAGCAAACTTATGCGTGAATGTTGAAATACTGCAACATGCAGTTATAACCTGGACATTTTTACCATATTTGTACACCAAATTTTTCAGCATAGCCTTTTTATTACCCCCGCCTCATGAACCCCATAGGTGAAAGTTTTCAAAACCCTGCTGAAATGTGAT
This sequence comes from Neoceratodus forsteri, assembly GCA_016271365.2. Lineage (NCBI taxonomy): Eukaryota > Metazoa > Chordata > Ceratodontiformes > Ceratodontidae > Neoceratodus > Neoceratodus forsteri. The sequence goes on from CM057450.1 coordinate 1,651,550,482, forward strand.
TCCACGCCACCTAAACGTCGTTCCGCACCACAGCTGCGATGACACACTTTGGCCAGGATTTGAAAAATGACAGCTGTCACGTTCATGAGGTGGAGTGAGAAAATGGCTATGTTGAACACTTGGGGTCAAAATATTTAAAATTACCGAGGTTATGAGCAAGCGTAGACAAACTTTAACATAAGCTCATAACTTTGTCATTTTCACATATTTTGTCCCCACATTTTCAACATAGCCTTCTCATGGCCCAGCCTCATGAACAATGGTGGTGAAAATTTTCAAAACCTGCCCGGAAGGTGATTTCGCCAAGTGACGACAAAATGATCTATTGGCCTGATTTGCATAATTCCACACCATTATTGGTCATGAGGTGGGGTCCCAGAAAGGTCATGTTTAAAATTTGGGTGAAAACATGCAAAAATGACAAAGTTATGCCTCAAAGTTCAAAACCTCATTAAAATACATCGTCTCTCACTTACATTAGTGTCTCATATTGCAGTTGCTGGTTCCAGAAGCAAGACATGTCTTTGTTCTTAGAGAGGATCTATGCTGTGGAACATGTTCAAGTGAGTGAGGGTGCATGGGGAGTGTAGTGGTGGTCTGGGGTGGTGACTGCTGAGTGGTTGGTCGGGTGGCAGTGCTCAGATCGGCGAGGGACCGTTTTCTTTTTTACTGGTTTAAAGAGAAAAAAATAACACTGAGGGACAGTTTTCTTTATTATAGCTCAATCTGAAAAATTAATATAGGACAGTGATCGGAGGGTGGGGGTGCCACTAGACACCAGGGAAGCACATTAATTAAATGAATACAGGGCCAGCGATTGGAGGGCAGGGGGTGCCACTAAACACCAGGGACACATGTATAGAAGAGCCCTACAGGGGGACCTGGAGACTTTGGAGAAGTGGCCATGCATTTGGAAACCGGTTTAATGCCAGAAAATGCGGTGTTCTCCACTTGGAGCTTAGGAACTCTGATCATGAGTACTTTTTTGGGGAGGGACTGCAGGTTTCGGGGGGGGGAAAGGATCTTGGGGTGGTCGTGGATGCCAAAATGAATAACTCTGAGCAGTGCAGGAAGGCTGCAGCTAAAACAAATAGAATGCTCGGGTGCATTGCCAGGAGGATAACTTCGAGGAGACTGGAGGTACTTCTTCCACTGTATAACTGCCTGGTTAGACCGCACCTTAAGTACTGCATGCAGTTTTGGTGCCCGTACTTGAAGAAGGACATTGCAGTCCTGGAAAGGGTCCAGAGGAGGGCTACCAGGATGATGCAGGGTCTGGGGGGAAAGATCCTATGAAGAGAGACTTGAGCTGAACATGTACTTCCTGGAGGAGAGGAGGGGAGGGAAAGGGGAGATATGATCAAGGTCTTTAAATATCTAAAGGGAGTGTACAGGGACAGCCCAAATAGAGAGTTCCAGCTAAAGGAAGAAAGGGCCACCAGGGGGCATTCCATGAAGCTGGTTGGCAGGAGGCTCAAGGAGGAGACTAAGACACGTAACTTTAACGAGAGGGTGGTGGACCCATGGAATGCTGTGCTTGTGGAACTGGTGGCTACTGATACAGTGGAGGGATTTAAGAGGTGCTGGGACAGGTACAAGGGAAAGATGAGGAGTGCCAGAAATGGAGGTATAACTCAGATGGGGTCGGGGGGGATTTACGGGGAGGTGGTGGGGGCAGCAACAGTGTCTTGACCGGGTGCTGATTTTCAAGTAGACTCGATAGACCTTTAGGCCTACTCTGCTGGCATCTTAGTATGTTAGTATATATAACGGGGACGATGATCGGAGAATGGGAGTGCCACCAGACTCCAGGGGAAACATATAAATAAGGGGATGGCAGAGAAGTTTTCACCCGCTCGAAAACAAGTGCTTGCTCCAAACCTGACCTGAACCAGAGATGAGCGTGGACCAAGAAATTGGTGCATTGGGGGCGCGGAATAGCAAGATGTCAGCATTGCTGCACTATGCTGCTGTAAAAATGGGGCAGGGAGACCGAACCCTGCCATAGACTCCAGCTTTGCTCTAGTGTTTTATGATGTTTCAGGGTGCCGGCAAGGAGTACATAACCCTGTTATGCACCCTTGCACATCTCTTATTCTATTTTTTTGTTTACTGTAGCACTAAATACCTCTTGTGTCATGGACTGTGTGGCATTTAGTGCTTGTCTGACTGCTTAAGATGGAGTTGATGCTGAAACAAAATGGGGCACTTCTTCAAAGAACCTTTAAAAAAAAAAGTGTGTCTTTGTTTTTAAAACACATGAACAAGACACCTACAGTATGTGATCCCAAAAGCTTGTGCACTCTAATATCTATGAACAATTTCTTTATTAGTCCACAATCTACAATGACTCCAGTATTCCAAAGGCTAGCACAACTGCAAAAATTCTCTCTTTTGGCTTGGTTTCACAGAAATCACTGTGGACCACATCTTTTACTTGCCAGGGAACAGCCACATAGAGTTTGCGATGCAGTACAAACCTTCGATGGGAAAGACACAGGCGTTCGTCCGGCATTTAATGGGGCCTTAATCTTTGCTGAATGTTCAATATAAATTAGTGAGTAATGTAACGTAGACAGCCAGTTCTGAGTGCTGTATTATATTGTTTTAATAAAAAATGTATTAATGTCTCTGCTGAAAATTCAGATGCTCTAGGAATGACCTCTCTCATCCCCCCCCCCCAACAGATTTTAGCTAACAAATGCAGGCCAAGAGAACTGCTGACAGCATTGTATCACACACTCAGTTTTTTAGAGACAGTGTGTTACTGGAAGACTTTTATTAAGGATCCTGTTTCTCTGAGCTAATTACAGAGTTGTTACGTTAATTTTGTTAAGAGAGAAATGATAAACTAGGTTTATGATGTTAAAATAAGGGAAGCTAGGATGTTACATAGAGGTGTAAGGTTGTAAATGACCCTATGAAGCCTGTGTGACGAGGGTACAGCATGAGATCAAAAGAGGTGTCATTGAAACTTGAGTTATGCTACGGTTACAGAATTAATACATCCTGTATAGCTGTATAGTATAGATTACTAAAATTACATCCTGTGGTTGTATAAATATATATTTTTGTTAGATATTTGGCCAGAGGAGGGGCTAGATGACTTCATCCAAAAGGGGTCGTCCAATACTGCTTGAAAAGATTATTCTCTTTCACTATAGAGATGCATTTGTATCTGACACTGACTAAGGAAACATCTGAGCACTGAAAACAGGTATTTAGAAAGCTAGACAAAATCTAAATATAGTTGTAGGAATTGCACTGTTTTAAACCTTGTTTTGTTTTATAGATTTGTATGTCTTTTGATATGAGTTCTGTATTGTATGTTTGACGTATTATTATATATTTTAGTAAAAACTCTAATTTTAGAGCAAACCTGGTCTGTCTTTGAATTGCTTTCCTTTGCTAAGGAATATTTATGGTTCAGCAGACATGAGCTTGTATGGTGGTACCAAACTGGAAACAGAAGCATTTTAAATCTGAGGTCTTTATTAAATTTTAAGGGTTCATCTCTGAATAACTGGTTAGGTGCTCATAGGCAAAGCTATCTGGCCCCCCGAAGACAGATATATCTGAGCCTGTGCATTGGGTATGCTAGCAAGAGGTTACAGTTTGAATCCCTCCAGAACTGAGACCAAAGGTTGATCCGAACTCACAAAAAACAGACAAGAGGGTTTCCTTGTCTGTTACACTGTTCACAAGACTGCACTCAGAGGTTGGCACTTTGGGAATAGAGGGCCCGACCTGCTGAGTGAATCTGTGACAAGTAATTGTGAGAAAAAAACACTGAAAGAATCCGTGCCCTTGCGGTTAGATGGGAAAGACACAGGCGTTCGTCTGGCATTTAATGGGCCCTAATCTTTACTGAATGTTCAGTATAAATTAGTGTCTAATTGTGAGAGAAAAAACACTGAAAGAATCTGTGCCCTTGTGGTTATGTAAATGTTAAAGTGTTAAAGTCTCAGTGCTGTAGACCAAGATCAACATTTTATACAGTATTATTTTGTACATTTCAATTAGTAGGTCTGGAATTTGGTGTATGTTATAAAATTAGCATTTTGTTTTTAATGAAATTTGGTGTGCATTTTACAAGGCTGAGCATAGTTTAGTGTTGCACAGAAATGTGGATGATGTTGGCAGGAAAAGACCATTGGTTCATCCAGTGTACCGTGCTTATACCTTATGCTATCCCAAGACCTGTTGTCTAGATGATGTTTTTTGCCCTAGCCCCCGCCCCTGCCTTACCACTAAGACCCTAAGTAACTATTTTGCCTTTAACTCTGTCTCCACATTGCTTGAAACCATTAATGTTTTTTGCACCCACTATCTCTGCTGGTAGACCATTCCATGGCTCAACCACACTCTCTGTAGCAGTCACAGCTGGGACAGGACTCCCCTGCTGGGATACATCAATCTCCCACCCTCTGACTCCAGTCCCTGCCACCCCACTCACAGACACTTGACCAACTACCATTGGCACCAGCCACCTCTAGTTGTTGTTCTCATAGGGCTTGTTAGTTTGAGATTCACTCAGTTGGAATATATACACAGTGCTATTCCTACAAAAGCTGATTAATACAGAGGTAATGCTGGGGTATGCAGAGGCAGAATCTCACTACAGCTAATGCAGGTTATAACATGTGTGTTTCAGCATACCTCAGCATATATGGGGTGATAGTATTGCATAGTTGTTAAAAGCACCAAGCTGCAAACTTGGAGAACTGGGTTTGAATCCCTTAGCCACCACTTGCATACTGTGTGACCATGAGTAAGTCACTTAATTTCCCTGGTGCTCCCAGGACACACCTGGAAACAAGCTTCAGCTTAGTGTGTCTTTCCTCGACAAAAATCGTAAACTAAAACATACCTTGAGGTAGTCAACGTTTAGATAACTACCACTGTGTACGTGTGTATATGTATGTGTATGTGTAGTGTGTGTGTGTGTGTGTGTGTGTGTGTGTGTATACAGTGCCTTCAGAAAGTATTCACCCCCCTTGGATTTTGTCACATTTTGTTGTGTTACTACCAGAATTTTTAATGCATTGAAATTATTTTTTCCCCCTTGATTCAAACAGCATACTCGTCAATTTAAAGGGGCAAAAATATTTTTATTGTATAACAAAAGTTATGAAACATTAAAAACTGAAATATCTTGTTTACTTAAGTATTCACCCCCGAGTCAATACTTTGTAGAAGCGCCTTTGGCAGCAATTACAGCTCTGAGTCTTCTTGGGTATGTCTGTATCAGCTTTGCACATCTGGATTTGGGGATTTTCGCCCATTCTTCCTTGCAGATTTGCTCAAGCTCTGTCAAGTTGGATGAGGAGCGTCGGTGAACCTCAATCTTTAAGTCTTTCCACAGATTCTCAATGGGATTCAAGTCTAGGCTTTGGCTGGCTCACTCAAGGACATTCACCTTCTTGTTCTGAAGCCACTCCAGTGTTGCTTTGGCTGTATGCTTAGGGTTGTTGTCCTGTTGAAATGTAAATCTTCGCCCCAGTCCAAGGTCTATTGCAGACTGATGCAGGTTCTCCTCAAGGATGTGCCTGTATTTGGCTCCATTCATTGTTCCCTCTATCCTGACAAGTGCCCCAGTCCCTGCCACTGAAAAGCATCCCCATAACATGATGCTGCCACCACCATGCTTCATGGTAGGAATGGTGTTACACGGGTGATGAGCTGTGTTCGGTTTGCGCCAGGCATAGCGCTTTGCATTCAGGCCAAAGAGTTAAATTTTTGTTTCATCAGACCAGAGAATCTTTTGCCACATGGTCTCAGAGTCTGCCACGTGCCTTCTTGCAAACTCCAGGCATGCTATTATGTGGCCTTTTCTCAGGAGTGGCTTCCGTCTAGCCACTCTCCATGAAGGCTACATCTGTGAATTGCTCCAAGATTGTTGTCCTCTGGACAGGTTCTCCCATCTCAGCCATGAAACTCTGTAGTTCTGTCAGGGTGGTCATTGGGTTCTTGGTCACTTCCTGACCAAGGTCCTTCTTGCCAGTTGCTCAGTTTGGGAGGATGGCCTGCTCTAGGAAGAGTCTGGGTGGTTCCGTAATCTTTCCATTTCCTAATGATGGACTTGACTGTGCTCCTGGGAACTTTCAACACCCTAGAAATGTTTTTATCGCCTCCCAGATCTATGCCTCCTCACAATTCTATCACGGAGTTCTACGGACAGCTCCTTGGTCTTCATGGTAGAGTTTCTGCTCTGACATGCACTGTCAACAGTGGGACCTTATATAGACAAGTGTATTTCCTCTGAAATCATGTCAACCATTTGAACTGACCACAGGTGGACTCCATTCAAGTTTTAGAGTGATCTCACAAGGAAATTGGATGCACCTGAGCTCAATTTGGAGTGTCATAGCAAAGGGATGAATACTTATCAAATCAAGACATTTCAGGTTTTTATTTTAAATTACATGTACAAAAAATTCCAGAAGTTTCATTCCACTTTGACATTATAGAGTAATTTGTGTAGATACGTGACAAAAAAATCCCATATAAATGTATTTTAATTTGAGTTCGCAACATCACAAAATGTGACAAAATCCAAGAGGGTGAATACCTTCTGAAGGCACTGTATGTATGTATATATATATATATATATATATATATCTTCATTACAAAAAACGCTGTTAATGCATCCATTAGGGTTGATGTCACAGTGACAAAAGTTTGGAAATTCGATGTTAGGGTTACCCCCCACCACCACCCTACCCCCATCCTCCACACACCAACAGAAGGGGTGAGCCATGGGGTCATCAGGCCCAACTCTCACCCATTCCATGTGAAAGCAAGCTGACATGCTACAGTATAGGAGAATGGGGTGAGAAATGCAAAAAACTCCGTTAATGCATCTGTTTGGGTTGATGTCACAGCGGCAAAAGTTTGGAAATTCGATATTAGGGTTACCCCCCACTAACATAGGGGGTGAGCCATGGGGTCATCAGGGCCAACTCTCACCCCATTCCATGTGTGAGCAAGCTGACATGCTACTGTATAGGAGAATGGGGTGAGAGTTAGGACTGACAACCCCATGGCACACCCAACATCTGTTGGTGTGTGGAGGATGGAGGTGGTGGGGGGGGTAACCCTAACATCGAATTTCCAAACTTTTATTGCTGTGACATCAACCCTAACTGATGTATTAATGGAGTTTTTTGCAATGAATTTCCCTTCTTTTTGAGAAAGTGTAATGTAAGTGGTTAGTATTATGTGTTTGTGGGAGCCTGGCCCATTTTTTGCATAATGATATGCATATGTGGGAGTGTTTGACCTCCGGGCCCTGCGCTTCCACTTACACTTAAATATGGAGCCATACAGTAGCCCCATAGTACTGTAAAGTAGCACTTATTTGGCAATATATTAGTAACCGTAACAGCTATGAAAAAATTCCACTGCAGGTGTAATCTATGACTTTGAAACTTCCTCGCAGGCTTAGTCTAAGCCATCAGTAACGAAAAATCTGTATCTCAAATTGTTTTTGAGATATGGGCGCTGCAACTCGGGAGGTCGTGAGGGTCCAGAAGCTGCCCTTCCCCACGTGTAAATGCTGAAGCTGGGCCGGGCTGCAACTCGGGAGGTCTTGAGGGTCCAGAAGCTGCCCTCCACACGTGTAAATGCTGAAGCTGGGCCGGGCCGCAACTCAGGAGGTCATGAGGATCCAGAAGCTGCCCTCCCCCATGTGTAGATGCTGAAGCTGGGCCGGGCCGCAACTCGGGAGGTCGTGAGGGTCCAGAAGCTGCCCTCCTCCATGTGTAAACGCTGAAGCTGGTCCGAGCTGCAACTCGGGAGGTCGCGAGGGTCCAGAAGCTGCTCTCCCCCACATGTAAATGCTGAAGCTGGGCCGGGCCGCAACTCGGGAGGTCTTGAGGGTCCAGAAGCTGCCCTCCACATGTGTAAACACTGAAGCTGGGCCGGGCCACAACTCGGGAGGTCGTGAGGGTCCAGAAGCTGCCCTCCCCATGTGTAGATTCTGAAGCGGGGCCGGGCCACAACTCGGGAGGTCGTGAGGGTCCAGAAGCTGCCCTCCCCCACGTGTAAATGCTGAAGCTGGGCCGGGACACAACTCGGGAGGTCGCGAGGGTCCAGAAGCTGCCCTCACCCACGTGTAAACGCTGAAGCTGGGCCAGGCCACAACTCGGGAGGCCGTGAAGGTCCAGAAGCTTCCCTTCCCAATGTGTAAACACTGAAGGTGTGGACCGATTTTGTGAAACCTCGGAGGAGACAGTAGCAATGTGCTTCTCGCCAGATAGCTGACACGCAGCTGTATTAGATGAACTTATTTAAAGGGGATTAAGTTGTATAATATGCTGTATAATATGTACCTATTTTAAAGGGGATTAAGTTTAGCTCCCCACACTTGTTCTGATAGTTTTTTTACCTTCTTTTTTGATCCTCTGAGCATTTTTACCCTCTTTGAGCTCAAATTTAAGAAAAGCTGCAAGGACTGCTTGTTGAAAATCTCTAAGCCAGTTGCATTGATCCTGGAGACGGCAGTTTGGCGCCAAAACGCAATTCAAATATTTTTCTATATTTTCCCTTATTGTTCTCCCCTTTCTGAAGTTGCTTAATGGTATCTCGGCTAGGACTCTCACTGTAGACTGAAAAACGCTGCCTGTTTAAAAAAAAATATATATATATCTTCGGAGAAAAACGCTGAAAGTTTCAAGCAAAGTTAGACTTATTTTTTATAGAGAATTAGCCCGGGAGTACAGCGCTGCAAGTTTAAATCCATGCTAGAGTTATCTGTTGCCTGTCTTATATAAAAACAGCCCGGGAGTGGAGCGCTGCAAGTTTAAATCAATGCCAAAGTTATTTGATGCCTGTTTTATAGGAAATCAACAAGTTTAAACCTAGTTAGTTGTATTTAAACTGCCTGGTGTTGAAATTCAGCCCTGGAATACTGCGCTGCAATTTAACATCAATGCTAGACTTACTTGATGAATGTTTTTTAGGAAATCAACAAGTTTAAAGCTAATTAGTTTTACTTGACCTGCCTGGTGTTGAAAATCAGTCCGGGAGCACAGTGCTGCATCTTTGAAGCAAAGCTAGTGTTACGGTGCCTCCCCTGTAATCTTAGGTGCTTAAGCTGACCCTCCCCCAAGCCTCTTACCTCCGAAATAAATCTCTGCTCTGTCCCTCTCCTTGTCCACAGCTGGGCCAGGACACAACTCAGGAGGTCGTGAGGGTCCAGAAGCCACCCTCCCCCACGTGGCAGCTGAAGGTACAGACTGGATTTTGTGAAACCTCGGAGGAGCTGGAGAAAAGGCCATACAGATAGCTGACACGCAGTTGTATTTAGCCCCCGCCAGCACTTTTGCCTGGCTGCCCCATCACCACCCTTGGCAAACATAGTGTTATATAGTGAAGCTTGCTACAGCCTATACTCTCTTACCATTAGTGGCCACCACCCCATCCAATTCCAATCCTCTCCCTAGAACAACATGCTTATCTACCAGCTGATGCTTGTTGCTATTGCCACACTGCTCCCTTTCTCCAAACTGCCAGACACCAATCGCTCAGTCAATGAGCTGCATACATGGGACCCCAAAGGCTGACTCCCTGCTTACCCGTGCATCGTAACCCCTGTAAGCTTCGGCTTCCACGACCCTCACTTCACTGCCTCCCTGACCCCAGGGGATCTCACCCCCTCACGCCCTCTGTTCGCACCACACTCAACCCCCATCCCTCACTCCACCCTGCACTACTAGCCCATCTCATAAGCACCCTCCCTATACCTGTAGGACCATCCAAAAACTGAACCTCTCCTCACTACAATCATCTTGCGCCCAAGATGCTACGTAAAGCTTTTCTCCGACTCGCCCTCCTCCTCCTCATACTGTCAGGCAATGTGCACCACAACCTGGGGTCACATACTCCTGGGTCCAAAACAGAGGGCAAGCCAGGCAGCCTGCAACTAGCCTCCCTCAATATTTGCAGCCTCCTTAGTAAATTTATCCCTCTCCAGGGCTGGATCATTCAACACACCCCTGACATTTTAGCATTATCAGAGGCCTGGCTCTCAAAAAACATCCCTGATGCCTCTGTTACCCTCAGTGGCTACACCATCTTTCGTACAGACAGACTGCGCAAACGTGGTGGTGGGTGTGCCATCTACGTCAAAACCATTCTGCAAGCCCTACCTGTCTCCATTCCTCCACCGACCCATGGTGCCCAATCCACTGCCATTAAGATCACACTTGGCAATCATGGGAAAACACTATACATTGTGGCAGTTTACATCCCCCCCAACAACCAAAAGCCAGCATTTGATTCAATACTCTCCAGCCTCACCCATCGCCCTCCCAATAGCGAGTTAATTATAATGGGAGACTTCAACGTGAATTGGCTATCCTCCACATCTGCCACGTACAAAGACGCTGCTCGAACCATTGACCTCACTCAGGTGGTCCTTTACCCCACCAGACTTGACCCCAGAACTGCGTCCTCCACCTCATCCTCACCAACCACACCAATAACCTCTCCAGGTTAAAGTGCTTCCTGACGCGCTAAGTGACCACTCCCCTGTCACCTGCTGGTGGTCAAATAAACTCCCACCTACCCCCCTAAAGTTATGCTCCAGAGGCGCCTCAAAAAAGGTGCCCTCTCCCACCTCAAATCATACCTACTGTCCTGTGACTGGTCACCCATCCATGACGCTCATTCTGTTGACACTGCCCTCCTCTCCTTCATCACCATCTTTAATGCTGCCTGTAACATCTTTGCCTCATACACAAAATATGTTTTAAAACACAGGGACACCCCCTGGATCTCACAGTCCCTGCTTAATCTGATGCATCATAGAGACAACCTCTGGCATAGAGCCCTGGACTCACAGCTACTCCAGGACAGACAACTCTACAGAGAGGCCAGAAACAAATGTACCTGGTCCATCTGGCTAGCCAAGGCTACCTATTACAAACAGGCCCTCACCACCACATGGGGCTCTGGGGAAAAAATTATGGAACAATATAAAAGAGCTGTGCAGGAAAACCACTTCCCCTGCACCCTCGCAGATTCTAGTGGACGGAGTCCTAACCCAGGACCCCACTGCCATATCTAATGCCCTTAATACCACCTTCTATGACCTCAGTCACATCCTCCTCATAACTTCTTGACCCTATCCCAACAGCCCCATAGGCACCTCTGCCACTGCAGCCCCTCCACCTTTCCGGCTTAGAACCATCTCCTGCAGTGAGGCTAAACGCTACCTCAACAAAGCCTTGATGAATGCGTGCTATAGCAGTGACTCTATCAACCTCAAATTGCTCAGGCTAACTCTGGATGTAACCCTGCCACACCTTACCAAAATTCTTAACAGGTCACTACACCTTAGCCAGTTTCCCGCACCATGGAAAAGAAGTATAATTACCCCATACTTAAAAGTGGTGATCCCACCTCCACCAGCAACTACCGACCCATCTCGATCCTCCCACCCCTCTCAAAGGCACTTGAAAAAATTGTGTCGGACCAGCTCACTGACTCCTTAACCAAATATTCGCTGCTCTGCCCTGAGCAACACGGGTTCCGGAGGGGGCACAGCACCACCACTGCCCTCCTGGAATTTACCTCATATATTCACAAGGCCCTGGACCAGGGGTCCATAGCAGGAGCAATCTACGTTGGCTTGACCAAAGCCTTTGATACCGTCAGTCACTCACTTCTGCTCCACTCCCTTCCCTCCCAGCATTCCTCCCCTGAGGCCACCGCCTGGTTTAAGGACTATCTCTCTGGCCGGACACAACAGGTTAAAATTAACACCACCCTTTCTTCCGAAAAAACAGTTCAATCGGGTGTCCCCCAAGGGTCCATCTTCGGTCCTTTGCTCTTTACCCTATTCTTAAACTCCCTCCCTAAATCATGCACTGGGAAGCTCCTGCTCTATGCAGATGATGCAGTACTGCTTTGGAAACACCCCAATCCTTACTCCGTATGATCAGCCCGACAAGGCTTTTTTAATGAAATTGAATCCTGGTTTCATGAGCACCGCCTAGTACTCAACTACAACAAGATAAAGTCGATAATCTTTGCCCACCACCAAAGCCCACTCAGCAATGCCCCGCTACTCATCTCAAACTCCCAGGGTCTCCTTCTTGAACAAGTCTACAACTTCATATACCTGGGTGTCACTCTGGACACCTCCCTCACCTACCACACATACATCTAACACCTTTCCACCACTGTAAACACCAGATTAAGGATCCTATACAGACATAAGCATTGTCTACCCCCGCAGGCCCTACATCTAGCTGTAACTTCCTCCATCACATCCTTGGTTGACTATGGCATTGTTATTTATGGTTCTGCCGACAAAACGGCCCTACGGCTGCATCAACATTGCCCTCAATAAAGCTTGCAGACTGGTCACTGGGAGTGGTAGAAACACCCACACTTGTGAGCTTTACAAACATGCTAACTGGCTCACCTTTGAAGATAGGCTCAAATATCACACCACCCTCCAAGCAAAAAAAATTCTCATGAATCTAGCTCCTAAAGGCCTCCTCCCTCTCATCCAGACTATCTCCCACAGAAGGGCCCCTAGATGCACCACTGGCACCTCTCTCCTAGTCCCCCACTGTAGGACTGCCCTAGGACAAAGGTCTTTCCGATACAGGGTTCCCCTATGGCTAAACTGCATACCAACCTCTATTGCCCTAGCCCCTAGTCTTGGCCAATTTAAATCTGGCCTCAAGGACCTCCTCCTTGCATCAGCCACCTGTGACTGCAACCGAGATGCCGCCACCATCTCCAGAGCACAAAATGAAGCTCATTGCTAGCAGTCTATCTAGTGCCAATGAAACATAGAAACATAGACTTTGACGGCAGATAAGGACTGCTTGGCCCACCTAGCCTGCCCATTTCCCTACCTAGAGGATAAGCTGCAGATCCTATTTAACCAACAGCCTATTTCTTCCTACCCCCCACAAAAATTGCCTTATGTCTGTCCCATGCATTCTTGAATTCTCCCACAGTTTTAGACCCCACAACCTCCTCAGGAGAGGCTGTTCCATGCGTCCACCACCCTCTCTGTGGAAAAATGCCTCACATTGCCCTGAGCTGTCCCCCTCTATCTTCAAATTGTGTCTTCTTGTTCTTGCACATCTCTTTTTCTGAAAGATGCTACCCTCTTGGACTGTGTTGATTCCACTGAGGTACTTAAAATGTTTCTATCATGTCCCCCCTCTCCCTCCTTTCCTCAAGGGTATACATATTAAACTCCTTTAGCCTCTCCTCGTATGGCTTCTCTTGCAGACCCTGCACCATTTTAGTTGCCCTCCTCTGAACTGCCTCCATCCTGAGTTGCCCTCCTCTGAACTGCCTCCATCCTGAAATGAATGCAGTAAAGCCATAATATCAGGGATATAAATGCCCACCCTACCCCTGACAATATCCTCAGGTTCCGCAATCAATATGTATATATAAAAAATGACTCAGGGTTCAACTAGGACCCCCCGAATCTGTAATCTACCTTTTGATCACAGCTTAGACCAAAAATCCACATCAGGATCCTTGACTCAATGTATATACTGTACCTATGTATAATACAAATATATGTTATGTTTGTTCTTTCTGTACTGATGTGGAGCCTTTGCAAAGGAGTCTAAGACTCAAAGGATTGTAATTCTGATTCTGTTCAATAAATAAATAAATAAATGTTATCCTATGGGAGATTTCTCAACTTTGGAACACTGTAACTATGGGCCTGTTGAATGATTTGTGACCAAACCACCAACAGGCACATCTGTGGGACCAGGGCTTGACACCCTGCAAATTTCAGTCCAAATGCACAATCTACCTTGGCACAATGAAGTGACAAAGAAAACAACAGATGGGACAGTGTTGTCAAGCATTGTTTTTGCAACAACAAAAATGCTTTTGAGACATCCCTATACTATACCTTATAATGGAATATTTTCGCACACAAAAAAATGTCGCGCACAAAAATATGTTTTCGCGAAAGTTTTCGCAATGCACATATACATTTTCTCATAGGCTACAATGGGACATGAATAACTTGCATAACTTTTGAACGGATTAATATTTTTTCACCAACTCTTCAAAAGGCACCAGTTTAACCCGGACCACATAAAGACATGCACATTTGAATCCACTCAGATGCATTCTTGAGTCCATTATGCCTGACCAAAAAATGTGCAAAAGTTGGGCAATTTTCACTTTTTGGACACTCTATGGTTCCACAACTGTACATCCGGCCAGAACAAAACTTTTCAGATCCACAGATCTATGGCCGGATGTCGTGCATGCACAATTTCAGGCACATCAAATAAATGGTTGCAAAGTTATTGAAGTGCAGACTTTGGGGTTTAACACAGAAGTGGCCATGCAACCCTAATAAATGTATGTGTGTGTGTGTATGTATATATGTTTATACAACATGTGTTTTGGGATAAACACAATAATAAAAAGTGATATCTTAATTAACCAGTGAAGATGATATTGTTATCTCCATGTTCCTATACGTCATTTTGATATCTTCACACTCCTATACGTCATTCTTATTAAGTGAAACTGTTTCAGTTTCAATCCGAGTACTAGACATGGAACACTGCTCCCTCGTGACGATATCACTCAATGACCATGACCTGCAGCTCCCTCCATGTGACTCTGACCTGCCATAACTGTTAAAACAAATATTTATTTAAAAGAAAATAACTTATCTGGTCGATCCTGCCAATTTAAATGGGCAAGGGAAGAAACTGTTTTACCTCTTTACACTGTAACGTAGAGTGACCCAGCGCTATATAAACTGTAACATGAGGACAACCTGCCAACAGTAGAAACCCCTACCACCACCACGCGACTCTGACCGGCCATAATTGTTTACTAGAAATAGTTTACAAACTTATCTGGTTAATCCTGCCTTTTCCTCAGGGTGTTAGGGAAGAAGCAGTTTCTTTTCCGATGGAGTAAACCTGTAGCGTGGCCGAGCACTATCTATGCTGTAACAAAGGGATGTTTTACAGATTTAAAATAACGCAGTCTGACTGTAAAACGTCAGAAATATGTGGCTTTCTTCTTACTGTCCTTATGTTTGTTTAAAATAAGCTGCTGACAGAAGACAGAGGAAAGCGAGGCGGTAGTCAGCCATAACAGTGAGCATAAGCCCGACCCGGGCGTTACTGTGTCAACACTCGCTCACGCTTGTGTTCACTGTTCTGCTGCCGACTCACTCGTTCTCCTGTGTCTTCTGTCAGCAGCTTATTTAAACAAACGTAGGATAGTAAGAAAAAATTTCTAACTTTTACAGTTAGAGTGCCTTATTTTAAATAATGGGACATCCCTTTGTTACAGCATAGATAGTGCTCGGCCATGCTACATTTACTGCATCGGAAAAGCTGCTTCTTCCCTAACACCCTGAGAAAATGGCAGGATTAACCAGATAAGTTTTTTTTTTTAATAAGTATCTCTGTAGGAATCACAGCAGGATCAAGCACATAACGTTCTTTTCAATAAGTATTTCTTTACCCAATTATGGCAGGGACTATAACAACCACATATCATAACCAGGTGGCAGGATCAGCCACATACCATAACCACTTGGGGGGTGCTGCACTGGTGGAGCTGCCTCTTGTACTAAAAAGTGGAGCCGATGAGTTGTTTTTTAAATGACTATTTTTAGCCAGCTATCAAAGGATCAACCAAATATCAGAGCAACATTGGGTGGGGGGCTGCAGGTAATCCAGCAGCCTAATAAATCAGATATGTGGGGGATTGTGTTAAGTAGGGGTAGTGTTAGGAGGCCCAAAACACATGTTGTATAAACAGAACATGACATGGCCTGACTGAAGATATCATATTTATCTTCACTCGAGACCAATGACATCAAGATATCTCACTCGTGGCTTCGCCACTCGTGAGATATCATGATATCAGTGGTCTCTCGTGAAGAACAATATGATATCTTCAGTCAGGCCATGTCATATCCCCTATGTATGTGTGTGTGTGTGTGTGTATGTATGTATGTATGTATGTATGTATGTATGTGTATATATATATATATATATATATATAACTTTGTGACATAAACAAGGGTGAAGCTTACTGTATTTGGAATTTGTTAAACATTTGGTAGGTGTGCTGGACTCCACTAACATTCTCCCCTCTAATCACCTGAAATCTGCTTGGTGGAAGCCAGTTTAGGCAATACACTGTACATAAAAGAAACCACTGCAGGCAGTTCATTGTTATGAACACACTAAGAGAATCCACCTTGTACTTTGGTGGTTCAGCTTATTTTGCATTAGAACTCGTACATGAAAACTAAGAGACACCCTTTTTCATGGAGACGATACAAAGTAATTGTCAGTTTTGACCAAGAGGGATTTGTTTTGTTTGTTTGTTTGGTTTATTTAAAATCTGGAGAAGTAGATGGGCCAAAGACCCCTTTACATGGGTGACCAGAACAAATAACAAAAATATACAATAGCAAAATTACGTAAAAGATGGTAGTCAGTCAAACAGAGGTATACAAAAACAATGTTAAAGGGTTAGTCAGAGAAATATTTACATCTATTACTAGAGAAAAGATGCTTTTTCACGGCTAATTTGAATGTATATAAAGAGTTGCTGACACAAGTTATCACTGATGGTAAGGCATAGTACAGTATGTAACAGTGATCTTTAATCAATAGAAGTTTTCATCATAGGAACAGTGAACCAAGTGTATTGGGAAGATCTGGTTAGATCAGTAGTAACATATTCTTTGAAAATTACATGAAAAGAACTTGGAATCTTGTCCAGATTTGTAACTTTTTTTAAAATGTATCATGGGGGTGGTGCACTGAACTCTGTCATTCACATTTCCTATTACCACTGGCACACTCTGGGCAGCATGCTTCAATGGTACCTAAATACTACCAGAAGAAATTGGTCAAAAGTGCTGTTTTGCTGGGTGTGCACAGACATCAGGGTATCGAGATCATTGTGGGACCGTAGGTACAGGGTAGGGAAGGGGGACTTTACAGTGGAGGATACCACATACAGTACACATTTTATATGCACACGGCATGGCACCATACACATACGTGTGGTGGGAATCAACATTTTTACTGTGTTTGTTTGCACACTGTAACATCTGGTCACTTTAATTTAAATATTAGCATCTGCACTAGGGGTCTTCACCCTAGGTGCAGATCCTTATTGCTCAGTGTAGCAATATTTTAAAGCCCACACAGTGAGCATACCGTTTGCCACATTTTCCAGCCCCAAAAATGTATTTATTTATTTGAGTTTTGGTAACCGGGTCAGTCCACTGAAACAATAACAGTGTCAATAAGGACAGAAACAATGCAAAAATACAGAAGAGCAACACAATATGGCAAAAATTGACAGGGAGCATAACAATATATACAAAAGCATACCAGAGCATGGAATGCAAACTTTGATAATATCATCACTTACTAGACATATACAATTGAGATCTTAGGTCTAAAGGACTAGCAGCATAAAGAACAAATTCTGGGAAGGGGGGGATGAGGCAATGACAGGGAGTAAGTATTTAAGGATAGAAGGTGAGGAGCAGGGCATAGTTAGGGACAGGCAAGAGAAGGGGAAGGAAGGAGGGCAAGGAGGGAGTATCATCAGCAGGAGCAGAAGCAGGATATAGAGGCTGAGAGAGAGGCATACAGATTAGTTTGGAACGTAGGGAGAGAGGAACAGGACAGGACTGAGGGAGGAAGGGAGTTCCAGTCAGATACAGCTTCAAAAGAGAAAGACCTATGGGCGACAGTTAGTTGCAACTTAGGCATTGGCAAAAGCAGTAGGGAGGCAGAATGGAGGGCACGTGGAGCTTGTCTTAGGTGCATCAGCTCACTAAGGTAAGGAAGCGTGAATTTGTGGACAAGCTTAAACATAAGACTCAAGGAGGAATACCTTAATTTAGCTTCATATGGCAACCAACCCAGTGAGGAGAGGACAATACAGTGGTGAGAATGGGCATTAGCCCCCAAGGCAAACCTACCAACCCTTTGATAAGCCTGGGATAGGAGAGAGAGTGAGGAGGACTTTGAAGAGAGCAGCAATGGAGCAACATAGGTTAGGAGAGGAAGAAGGGATAATGAAGCAATCCTAAGGCAGGAGGCAATGGTGAGAAAAGGGTGGATACGGTAGAGTCCAAGTTTCTGGTTTAGAGATTTAGCAACATTGGAGACATGTGTTAAAGGAGAGCGCTGAGTCCAAGGTGATGCCCAGGTATTTAAAGGAATGGACCAACTCTAGGATATCACCATTGAAAGAGTTAATGCTGGGGGGGGGGAGTATACTTTGAGGGGGGATGGTGGGTAAATAGCATACATTTGGATTTCTTTGTATTGAGGACAAGATGATTACGGTTGAACCAGACCTCGAGGGAAGCAAAGTCAGAAGCAAGCTCTCCATTAATCAGATCAGTGTGTGGAGAGGAGCGATAAAGGATACCACCATCTGCAGAAAGGTGTACAGAAGCCCCTCCACAGAAGTCATTATGAAAAGAGAGAATAGCATAGGACCCAATATAGATCCTTGCGGGACACCATGAGTTATGGGCCTCAGATTGGAAAGGGAACCTTTCCACTTAACTCTTTGGGAGTGGCAGGACAAATAGCTTTTTACCTAGTTCAGTGCACTGGAATCCAGACCAAGTGCATGAAGCTGATGAAGCAGAAGACCATGGTTCACCAAATCAAACACTTTTGTGAGGTCCACGAAGATGGCACCTGTGGCATAGCCCTGGTCCATTGCATGGAATATATCAGTTGTCACTTTTATCAGGGCAGTTAGGGTACTGTGATTCCTTCTGAAGCCATGCTGATATTGGGATAGCAGATTGTGAGATTCCAGGTAGTCCTGAAGGTGTTATAAACTATATGCTCTTGAATCTTTGCCAAAGGACAGAGCATGGATATTGGTCTGTAGTTGTCAACAGTAGAGTTAGAGCCTACCTTATGCACTGGGACTACTACTGCCACCTTCCATTTATCTGGAACAGTATTAGAGATGAAAGAGCGACTGAATAAGTCTCGGACAGGGTGAGCAAGGGCTGAGGCACCCAACTTAAGGAATTTTGGCTCAAGAGGGTTGTGGCCAGGAGAGCAGTCTGATTTTATGTTTGAGAGAAACTTCTGTACCTCTTTAAGGGTAGCTAATTTCAAGTGGAATTCTGGATGACCTCAGGGGTGTTCGGAGAGGATTGGGTGGGGAGAGAGGTTTTGGATTAACGAGGTATATTTGTGAAGATCAGTGAAAAAGTTCTTAAATCCAGATGCGATGGACGCGGAATCAGTCAGGGTGGAGCCATTGGAAGTGATGGAGCTCAGGGCTTCGGCAGCCTTCCCTTTTACCAGGGAGTTAACTTGCCTCCAGAATTCCTTTGGGTTGCAAAGGTGCTCAGTTTTTAGGGACTTGAAATGGTGGCGTTTGGCTTTGCTCAGGGAACTTTTGCACTTATTTCTGAATTGTGTATAGACTTGCCAGTCTGAGGGAAGCCCACTCGTTTTATAGGTCCACCAAGCTTTATTACGGTGGGCCATGAGAGAACCAATTTCCTTGGTGAGCCAAGGAGCCTTAATACCCTTTGCCCTACATTTTCTATGGGGGGCATGGCGCTCTACTGTTTGAGTGAAGGTAAATATTAGGAAGTCCAGGGCTTGATTTATATCAGGGAGTGTTTTAATAGGACTCCAGTCAGTGTTGTTGATGAAGGTAATAAAGCTACAGTCATCAAACCAAGTCATGTCCCAGACCAGGGAGATCCTGGGAGGGGGGGTTGGGACAATTGTTTCTCCACACACAAAAGGTCTGGGAATGATCACTTATACAGTCAGAGAGGACACCCACAGCTTTGATCTTCTGAGGGCAATTAGTGACCATCCAATCAAGCAGAGGATGTTTTCCGGACTTGGTGTTGATACGCGTTGGTTCCTGGAGGAATTGAGCTAAGTTGGAGTCAGCGAGCGAGGCACGCATTTTATCAGCATCTGGGTGGAGCCAATCTAAATTAAAGTCACCAGAAAGTATAAGGTCGTGGCAGGGGAGGTTAGCTAGGGAAGCTAGGAGGGAAGGCAGGCCAAGGGAAGCTTTACTAGGGGGCAGATATACACACCCAGTAATGAGTTTTTTTAACATTTCCGAGGGTTAGAGAGATGAATAGGGATTCTACCGGGGACAAGCCCATGTCAAGATCAGTGATTTCAATGATGTCGAGATCTGACCCAAAGTACATGAGAACACCTCCACCCCCTTACCCGATCTGTCTTTTCGGAGACAATTGTATTTTAACTGGAAATTAGGCCCAAAAGGTTACAAAAAAAAAAGCACCACAACTCAAGGCAGCTGGAAGTAATAAAGCTGGGAAATCCATGTTACAAAGCAGGACTGGAATTAATAGCAATAAGCCTTATATTAGGTATGCAAGAACCCCCAAATAATAAGTTGGCTTTGTAGTTTTCTACTACTAGCTGCTGGATATTACATGGTGTTTTATATTTTAAATGGTAAAAGTGACTTGATGGAAGCTTACAACATGATCAGCATCTACCATCTAGAAAGCTGGTTTTTTTTGCATTTTATCTACTTGGGATCATGTTATTGAATAGTAGTAATCACTCCCTAGGAACATGAAGCACTCTATTTTTCCTCGTGCTTCATTACACTACCGGAGAGGACTAACTCATGATAAATCAACCCTTGGTTATGTCATAATGGGCTAAACTAATTTAGTGAGTATTTGTGTGGACCCACCCTCTTTACTATTTACATACATGTACTTGTTCTCACCAACTGATCTTTTAAACCTGTTCTCACCAACTGGGACCCAATATTCAGAAGTTTGTGTAGGCAGTAACTGGTGTTTGCCCATGCAAACTGGGCTTTGCGCTGAAGCCCAATATGCAAAGGGCTCTGTAGTGCTGGCAAACAGGGGTAGCGCCTGCGCAAACTAAACGGGGGGATATGCAAAAAGTGGGGCAGGGACAGAAATATTGGCACAAGCCGATATTCAACAGGTTTGCATGGCGTAAGAGGGTTTGTACAGTCCTTTTGTGCCATGCAAATACCGCTGATGAAAACCTCCTCTTATTCCATGCAGCCCTAGTGGTTGCCAGAGGTAATGCAGTCAGCAAGTCAGTTGGCTGCCGGGGAAGCATACTCATCCCTATAGTCCATTGCACCCCGATCCCCAGCCCCAACATTAAAATAAAAGTTCCTGATGCCAGTGGTCTCCCCTTCCTCTAATCCCAACCTCGTTGTTATAAATAACATCCCTGCTACTAGTGGACCCCTTCCACCTTCTGATCCCAGCCCATCCCTGGTGCCAGTCGTCCCCTCCGTCCCTCCCTTTGATCCCAGCTCCATAATTATTAATAACATCCCTGGTACTAATTGTCCCCTCCCTTCGATCCCAGCCCTTTAATTATTAATAACATCCATGGTGCTAGGGTCCCCCTCCTTCCCTCAGTCCCAGCCCCACAATTATTAATAACATCCCTGGTGCTGCTTCATTACTGATCCCCAACCCCGATGTAGGTTCCGTCTCTAGTGATGATGGTTCCCTCTCCATAATCGCCAGCCCGGAAGTAAAAACAGCCCCTCCCTGGCATCCAGTGCCTCCCCAAAGCAACCTGGAACCCCCTCCCCCACTGACCTGATCTGAATCTGTTGTGCCGTGGGTGCATACGGCAACTGGCACAGCCCTCGTTACAGCACCTCAGCTGGCCACCATATGTCCAGGCAGGGAGTGCGCCTCTTAGTTATAGGACAGGGTAAATATGGCAGCTGACAGAGGAGGTTTGAGGAGGGCTGTGCCAGTCACCGTATGCACCCGCGACACCATGAATACAGATCAGGTCAGTGGAGGGTGCCCGGAGGTGTGGGGGATGACACTGGACACCGGGGAGGGGGAGAATTTACTTCTGGGCTGGTGATCAGGGAGAAGGGAACCACTACCACCAGGGATAAAATATTTTATATCTGGGCTGAAAAATCGGGGGAGGGGGGACCACTGGCACCAGGGATGGTAATAATTACGGGGCTGGGATCGGAGGGAGGGTGGGGACCATTAGCACCAGGGATGTTATTAATAATTGCGGGGTTGGGATAGGAGTGAGGGAAGGGAACACTAGCACCAGGGATTTTAATTATTTTTATGGGGCTGGATCGGAGGGAGGAGGGACCACTGGCACCAGGGAATTGTATTTTTACTACAGGGCTGGGGATTGGAGGAAGAGGGGACCTCTAGCACCAAGGATTGCTCAGCTATCATGGACGGTGGGAGAGGTGGCGCTGCACTACCTGCCTCTGCTACCCATGCAAATGGGTCCATAATGGGCATGCAAATGGCTCCTTAGCACCTTGTATGCCCAGTGGGCTCATTTGTAGGTACCTTTGATAATTGTTAATAGTGCTCCAGCTCTATCAACTCCTGAGCCCAACTTTGGGAGCCATGTCAGGGGGTGCTGCCGGACTTAGCGCTGCACCACCATGGCCGTATAATCAGTTGGGTAGTGCTCGACTGAATAAAGCATCCTGCGAACCCTGGGCAATAGCAAAACACAGCACAAACATTTTCACTACACTTTATACTTGTCTGAATATCGGGCCCCTGATCTTTTAAACCTGTTCTTGCCAACTGATCTTTTAAGTGATGAAAACTGTATTTGAGGAAGGAATTGTATTTAAGCATGCATTGATTTCTGTGCATGTTTACAAAAGTTTGTGTAGCTGTTTCTTTAGTCAGACCTTGTATGTGGTAACACATCAGTCTAATTACAAATGATTTTATTCCAGATATTAGGAGGTCAGAAGAGCTTTCTCTATTAAAGCCAGCAGATGAGGTCTTCAGAAAGAAAAAGAAGAAAGAAAAGAATAACGCAGACACAATTATTGAAGATGTCTTAAATTTAGACAACTCGTCAGTGATTTCTGGCTCCATAGGTAAAGTTACATTATTTGAACAGGCCTCATGTAAACTGATCCACAGTGTTCGGGGAACTAGAAGATAGAACTCTGGAATTCCATGCTTAAAGGGACACTGTCAACTCTTTTTTTTTTCAGCATATTATTTCTAGTTGAAACCCCACATTTTATGATTGCTTACCTTCTGTAAAATCCATTAATGTTGCTTATTGTTTTATCTGCTTCATTTCTTTGTAGAACAGAAATGCATGCTAATAGTATATTTATACCCAACCTTGTTTTGTTTCAAATTATCGTTCTACTCTTACTGCCTTAATGTTAGGAACCCCCCCCCCCAAACAGTGCCGCCACTTATTATGCAATATTCTCCTCTCCTCCCACTGCATCATGGGTGACTAGATTGTGTTGGGGGTGTTCCCAAATCCTGGAAAGGTGCAGTGGGAGTTGATCAAGGACTGCTAACCAACATTTTTTTGTGTGGTGACACCATAATAAGGAGGCAGTATAGCACAGTAGTTTAAGGCTCTGTGCTGCAAACCTGGAGACCTGGGTTTGAATCCCATATCCCCTACTTGCACACTGTGTGACCCTGAGCAAGTCACTTAACTTCCTTGTGCTCCCAAGTCACACCTGGAAACAAGCTTCGGCTTAATGTGCCTCTCCTGGTTAAACAATTTCCCCTTTCCCCCTATAATGGTGGGCAGTCTGTTTTTCACTTTTAAAAGAAAAAAATAATCAAAATTAAACTACCTGTTACATCAGTAATCTATAGAATATAACTAATCGTAACATATTTTTTAAACAGACCCTTTGTGCCCTAATGGGGTTGAGAGTGTCCCTTTAAAAAAGCTCATTTGGGGTACACATTTTATCTGGAACTTTTCTAGGGACAGTGTTAGAAATTCTCTTTAAGAGTAATGAAAATATATTTGATGCTTACTTTTTCAAAACTTATTTTTTAAAGGCAAGGTTTGTTTAAAAAAATCAGCCCTTACTGCTGTAGCTGTCATAAGCAAAGATCTGCTTCAGTTTGGGAAGAAATCAAACCTCAACACACATTGTAGAGTGCCCAAGTCCGAATTCTCATAAAGTGTTTCAAATTGTATTGTTCTATCAAACTGTTAAGCTCCATTTGTTTTTTTCCATTTATTTTATAAATCATTGGAAAGGAATGTGGTTTTATGTTTTATGGATTAATTCATTCATTTAGTTGAAAACTGGTAACCAGGGAAGGCATGCTGACCCAAGGTTTGTTTCCAGGCACTACCAGGGAGAGAGAGAAAGGGAATACAATAAACCAAAAACAGCAGTAGAGAGAAGCATTTTATTTATTTGTTTACTGAAATGTTTCACCAGGAAGGCACACTGAACAACAAGTTGCTCATCTCCCAGGACCTGGGGCTACAATCGATGAAGCATTACACATACAGTTTAACATTTAAAATATACAAAAAATTAAACATTCAATTACATTTGTAACAAGACATACAGTTCAAAAATATAAATAATCATACAGTCGCATTTGTAACATAACATACAATTAAATATATCATACCTGTGAAATATGCATTTAATTACAAGTGGCATATCTGAGGAACATAGTACATAGCAGTGAAGGGAGAGGAGAGTGCTGAGATGCAGGTGGGGGGGTGGAAGGTTTAATAGGTGATGTGAGTCATGGAGAGGAGCAGAGGTATAGGAGGACAGTTAAGGAGGGTTAAAGCAGGAGCAGTTAGATGGGAGAAAGTTATGTAAGGCAGAGGCAAGGGAGGGGGAGGAGGAGGAGTGACATATTTGGGGGGGAGGGAGTTCCAGATTTGTGGGAAACAATGGGTAAAGCCTGACTGACTGATGAGAGTAGTACGACGGGGGACCAACAAAGTGCGAATGTCGGAGGATCTGAGGGAGTGGGAGGGGGGAGGTGGGGAAGAGAGCGAGCATGAGAGGTAGGAGGGAAGTTCTCCTAACCAAAATTTAGAAGTGAGTTTGGCACAATGAGTGAGGCACCTGTTGGCAAGTGGGGGAAGGGAAATGGTGTGGTAGAGGTCACAGTGATGAGTGCATGATGGAGCATCAAAGGCAAATTGACAGAAGGAGTTAAATAGAGTGTCCAATCTTGTTAGGGAGGATTTGGGAGCAGCACCATAGATTACATCAGAGTAGTCGAAAATGGGGAGGATCGTCTTCTGGACTAGTTCACGCCGCGCTGTAGGAGGGATGCAACTACGGTTCCTGAATAAGGCACCAAGCTTGGGGTGCAGTTTTTTTATTATGGTGTCAATGTGGCCAGAGAAGTAGAGAGGTTGGTCCAACCAAACCCCAAGGTATCTTAATGAGGAGGTATCCTCTAATATTGTCCCATCAAGGGTATGGAAAGACGTGGAAGGGTGGAGCCTAGAGAGTCTCTGCCTAGTGCCAAAGGTCATGGAGGCAGTCTTTTTGGCATTTAGGAATAGTTGATGTGAGGCAAACCATGACTGAAAATGGTGGCAGTCAAGCTGAAGGCTGATTGCAGCATCAGCAGGGCATTTGCCAGATGAGAACAGGACAGTGTCGTCGGCATACATATGGATAGAGGTAAAGGGGAAGCATACTGAGGGCAAGCTATTTAGGAAGATGGAAAAGAGAATGGGTCCAAACACCGAGCCCTGTGGGACTCCAGTGGAAATAGAGAGGGGGGGAGAGACTGTATCCTGGATCTTGACTGACTGTGTTCTGCCTGAGAGGTAAGCTCTAAACCAGTTTTGTGCAGAAGTAGACAACCCAGCAGCTGTAAGGGAGTCAAGACGTAGGACATGGGAGTCTGTGTCGAATGCCTTGGCGAGGTCGACAAAGATGGCAGAGGTAATGAGGCCATTATCCATCCCAGTGAGGATGGAGTCAGTGAGCCTGAGCAGGGAGGTGGTAGTGGAATGGTTCTTCTGAAAACCAGATTGAAACGGGGTAAAAAAGGAAGAGTAGTTGAGGAAGGAGGTTAACTGAGACAGGACCAGGTGTCCTTAGAGTTTAGCAAAGGCATTTCAAAGATAAAGTGCAACCAGTGAACAGTTCAACAAGGTGCAAGCGCAATTAACAATAAAATGCAAACAGAAGTTGGTTATGTGAACAGCACCAATTCCTAATTAAAAATTACAAAGCAACTTGAAACAATAAGTGTATCGGTTGTAGTGACATGAACTGATCCCAGAGGGACCATGGTGGGGTGAAAAAGGCACCAGAGCAGGTAAGGTACGGGGATTACAGGAGCAGGACAGGGCGGGAAGGAGCTTTAGCTGGTGCCTAAGAGAGACGAGGGAGGTTGAGAGACGGAGAGAGGGGGGAGCCTATTCTAGAGGGAGAGAAGGCAATAGGACGAGGTTGACTGCACTGCATAGGAGTGAGGGTGGAGGAGGGAGAAGGACTGAGGATCCCTGGAGTGGAAGTAGTATGAGGCAGAGGGAATGAGTGAGAGGAGAGTGGCTAGATAAGATGGTAGAGACCCACACCAGTATTTGGGGGGAAAAAAGGAAGTGCAGTAGGACTGGTGACATGATGGTAGGGGGAGGATGGATAGGGAGGAGTAGAGGGAGCAGTGATGAGTACCGGGGGGGAGTTGGTAGAAAAGCGACAGAAGGCCTTACAGAGAGTGTCCATTCTGGCAAGGTAAAAAGAGGGGTCAGTACCGTAGATCACATCTCCATAGTTGAAGACAGGGAGAAGCATTTTGGTAACCAACTCCCGGCACACTTATGGGAACAGGCAGTATTTGTTATGGTACAAGGCTCCAAGCTTGGGGCAGAGCTTGGAGTGGACGGCATCAATGTGGGCAAAGACATCAAGCCTACTATCAAGCCACACACTGAGGTACTTGAAGGAGGGAACCACTTCAAGAGGGGTGCATCCAGAGTGGAGAAGGCAGGGAAAGGGCAAGCCTGTCCAGTTTCTTGCTGGTGCCAAGGCCATGGACACTGTTTTTTTTTTTTAGTGTTGACCCAGATTGAACTGGAGCCAGTGTAGGACATTATGGAAATCTTGCTGTAGGCCAGCCCACCGGTGCAGTGATATGGCTACCACTCATGATGCAGGCAGTCCGGGTTCGGGAACAAGCCTGGGTCGCCTGAGGGCCAGATGCGGGAAAGGAGGATTGAGTGACCTAAGGGACGCTGTCCTCCAGGGAGGGAGGGTTGCTGCACCTACTGCACTACTGCCACCTGGTGACCATGAGTGGTAGTACAGTCTGGGTCGCCATGAGGGAAGGGAGGATATTGGCTGAAGCCCGGAGCAGCAACTCATTTTTGCGTGTGAATGCCTTCTGGGTCCCCCCCGCATGCCGTTGCCCTCAGGGAGTGGGACTATATGGGAAGTGGAAAAAAAAAACGTATGTTGGGTCTTCCTGGATCACTGATCACCCTGACCCCTGGCATGGCTGCCGCGGGGATTCTGTGATAAGGAACCATCCCTTGGGATGGCTTCACTGTGAGGGAATGATCTCACAGAGTTGATACCATGCAGTTGGGGTGTGCTGTGGCATCGGGGCTGATCTGGGGGTGAAGCCTTGGCCACGGACAGGTGGGTTCTGGAAGCGGGCGGTCAGGGTCTGCCCCTGGAATTCTGGCAGTACCCTCCAAGCAGAGCCTGTGCCCCACCAGAGGACTTGGTATCCGCAGACACTCTGTCGGCTCTTCAAGACGACATAGCCCAGTCCCTCCACAAGGAGGTCATGGTCAGAGTAGCAGAACCTCTGGAACACCCAGGGTTTGTCTCCAGGTACTTCCTGGTGCCAAAATGGATGGGGGGCTGGCACCCCATTCTAGATCTGCACGACCTGAACAAGTTTTTCAGGTCACACACTTTCAGAATGGTAACTCTGTCCCAGATCATACCATCTCTCGAGCAAGACTTGTGGTTTTGCTCTCTGGATCTTCAGGATGCATTCTTCTGTGTCCCAGTCTGTCCATCCCATTGAAGGTTCCTCCACTTTTGGGCAGCGGGAACCCTCCATGAGTTCCAGGTCTCCAGGCAGGAGGTGGAGCAGTCCAGGGATCTGGTCCTCCAGACTTGCATCGAGCTTGACCAAGTCGTAACTTGTGCCCTCACAGGTGATCAGCTTCATCAGCGCAGAGCTCGACTCTTGTCAAACCAGAGCCCAGCTTCCAGTGGACAGAGCGGAGGTTCTCTCCTCCTTTGCTCAGTCATTTCTAGTTGGGAACTTGCACCCTGCCCAGGACTTCCTGAGCCTTCTGGGTTACATGGCAGCCTGCACCAGCGTGGTCCGATGGGCCCATTGGCATATGCACTCCCTACAGTGGGAGCTGGCCAGCCAATGGTCTCAACGCAAAGATCACTTCGACCAGCTGGTCACTGTGACCCAGAAGATGTGGGACACTCTCCAGTTGTGGCTTGTCCCAGAGCATTTGCAGAAAGGGATCCTGTTTGTCTGCCCTGAGCCAACATTCATCCTGATGACTGACACCTCTCTCACAGGTTGGGGAGCCCACCTGGGAGAACACAGAGTCCATGGGCTCTGGACCCCTGAGGAGTCCCGATGCCACATTAACCTGCTGGAGCTCCCAGCAGTTTGGCTGGTGCTGACTGCATTCGCTTCATTTGTTCAGGGTCCAGTGATTCAAGTCCAGACAGATAACACCACGACCATGTTCTACCTCAACAAGCAAGGTGGGATACACTCCCTGCCCCTCTGCAGGGAAGCTCTCCATGTTGGAACTGTCATGCGCAGCCTGAAGGCAGATCTCCTAGTCATCCATGTGGCAGGAGCCTCCAGTCAGCTGGTGGACGCACTCAGCCAGGTGGGCGAGGCATCTCACAAGTGGTCCCTCCATCCAGAGGTAGTTCACAATCTGTTTTCCCAGTGGGGCACCCCTCGGGTGGACCTGTTCACCTCCAGGGAGAACACAAAGCTGAGGCTGTTATGTGCCTTCCCCCCTCAGCTGGGCTCACTTCAGGGTGATGCCTTCTAGAGGCCATGGACCCCAGGCCTCTTCTCTGCCTTCCCTATACTACCCTTGATCCACAAAGTGCTGCTCAAAGTCAGGAGGGACAAGGCTTGGGTGATCCTGGTGGCTCCAGACTGGCCCCACCCAGATTGCCTCAGCAACAGGCTGCTGAGGCATTTTCCAGCACGCCCAGACCTGCTCTCCATCAGTCAGAGGAAGCTACTCTACCCGGACCTTCAATTCCTGTACCTGACAGCCTGGCTCCTGAGCGACTAGAGTTCCAAGCTTTGGGTCTCTCCGGAGGATGTTCCCATTGTAGTTGAAGCATCTAGAAAGGAATCTACCAGAAAATGCTGTGCCTTCAAATAGAAGATATTCTGCATTTGGAGTCAGGGCAAAGGTCTGGATCCTTCGTCCTGTCCAGTGGCTAGCATTTTGGACTACCTGTGATCTCTCTTCCAAGGAGGACTTCAGTCGACGACCCTTAAGGTGCATCTGGCAGTGGGCCAGTCTGCAGTCGGTGGTGCAGGAGAAGGTGGTCTGGCACTTTTTTAAAGGCTTAGATCACATTTCCCCACCAGTGCATGAACCACCACCACCATGGGATTTGCTGCTGGTTTTGGTAAAGCTCATGGGCAAGTCACTCGAACCAGTGCACAGGTGTGACATGTCTCACCTGTTGTGGAAGACCACCTTCCTGGTGGCCATTACGTCAACCAGAAGAATCAACGAGCTCTAGGTAATCTCAGTGGAGTCTCCTTACCTGGACTTCAACAGGGACAAGGTTGTCCTGCGTCCCAACCCGAAGTTCCTCCTGAAGATTGTGTTGGAGTTTCACCCAAATCAGGTGATGACTCTTCCTTCGGGTGTTCTTCCCAAATCACACCTCAGAGGCTGAACACAGGCTCCATAGTTGGACCTGAGGCGAGAGCTGACTTATTATAAAGAGTGCATGGCTGGAGTTCGGGGAGAGGTTCACCAGCTGTTTGTCACCTACATTGAAGCCGCACCTGGCAGACCTGTAATCAAGCAGATGATTGGCAGGTGGATCACTTCCTGCACTGATCTCTGCTATAGGTTGGCAGGTAGGGAGCCTCCCGGAGGGCTAAGGGCTCATTCCACCCACCATACCACTGCGTCAGTGGCTGCTTCTAGGGACATACCTATCTAGGAAATCTGCAAAGCTGTTACCTGTAAGTCAGCACACACCTTCATTTCCCATTACCACATTGACCTCAAGTCTTGCCAGGATTCTGGTTTTGGGGCCTCAGATCTCCACTCTTTATTTACTAAGTAGGGGGTGTGCGCCATGCTGCCCTCCTCCCAGAGAACTGCTAGGAGTCTGCCAGATAGTGTGGATAGAACAACATATCCACGTCCCTAGAAACACAGGTTACTCACCTGTAACAGTAGCTTTAGGAGTGGCATATGTTGTTCATCCACACGGACCTCCCCAACCTCTCCAGCTTCGATGCACACACTCTGCTTCCAGCGGGCAAGATCTGGCATCATGGGGTGGAGCCGAGGGATATACCACTCAGGTGGGTGGGAGGAGCCAGCTTGAAGGCTTTCCGGCACATCTTAAAGGGAAAGGACACTGCCAGATAGTGTGTATGAACAACATATACCACTCCTACAACTACTGTTACAGGTGAGGTGAGTAACCTGTGTTTCCTGGATATTGCCAGGGGGGGGGAATGAAACCCCTTGGTTGTATAACACCTTTCATAGAAATTGTGTCTCACAAAGTATGTCCGAAGCTTGCAATTTTTGTTGTTCTTGTAGATTTTAAGAGAACTCACAAAAACTGAGAACTTTGTGAATTTTCTGAACTTCACCAGCAAACATTTGGATGGCAGACTATTGAAAACGTGTATGACTTTACCATATACTTTTTTTGTTTGTTCTCCCTTTTTATTCCTTGTGTCAGCTATTAACTTCTTCCTACAGAGTCGGTGTTTTTTTGGCACTGGTGATCATAGCAATGTGCCACTGACAAGAGCCAATAGCTTTGGCTTCTAAATAGCTTCTATTGTGAAGGGTCCCCAATCTTATTCCACTTAATCTTCCAGGATCCCCAATTTATCATGTAACGTGCAGTTCTGGACAGGAACTCTCTACAGCTTACAATCAGCCCTAGGCTTTAAAGAGACACTGTTGACTTTTTAACCCATGTTTAGTGCTCTTGTACTATTTGTGCCTGTTAACAGAGCTTTACTCAGTATTTGCTATGCTTCTGCTTAAAGTGCATAAGTGCCATTTTTAATACATCTTTTTGGCAAAAAAGACTTTAAGTCATCCTGACCAAAATGCCATGGTCTGCTCCTTCCCACGCGTCCCCGATATTGGCAATGGCACTGCCACTGAATGATGCACAAGTTTGGTGATTTTTGGAGGCATATTAACGAAACTGACTGTTGAATAGTGCTAAATAAATGTGTGGATTTCTGCAGTGTTAGTATTTTTTAAAGCCGTGGGGTAGTTTCTATAGTAATTGTTATCTGAAAAGTGAAACAGGGACTAATGTATGTGCACATTAATGCACATGTGCAGAGTCCCTATTTCACTTTTCAAACAGATACTATGGAAACTAGCCCATGGCTTTAAAAACCACTAACATTGTAGAAATCGGCACATTTAGCACCATTCAGTAGTCTGTTTCCTTGATATGCCTCCAGAATCGCCAAACTTGTGCATGCACGAGTTCAGCATCATTTAGTGCCATCTCCATTTCAGGGGTGCATGGGAAGGATTAGACCACGACACTTCACTCAGGGCGACCGCAAGTCTTTTTTGTCAAAAATGTACTGTACATTAAAAATGGCACTTAAGCATGTCAAGTAGAATCAGAGCAAATATTCAGTAAAACTCTGTTAACAAGCATAAATAGTAAAAGGAAACTAAAAACGGGTTAAAAAGCTGACAGCGTCCCTTTTAACTGTTCATCTTTCATCACAAACCAATGTCAGTGCCATTCCTAAGAGTGCTGAGGAGGGCTCTGCTGCTGTTCCCCATATGTAGAATGCCATTCTTCTGCTATGCACCTGAACTATAACTAGCCAAGAGTGAGGGTTCCCATTTTGTTCCCAAACCTTGGTCTTCTGTATTGCAACAGGAAGGTCTTGTGTATGAGAATGTATTATCTTGATGAGCTATGTCTGTATGAAATAAGTAAGCAATAACCCACGACAGGGTATGTAGTTATTGGGGATTAATCAACACCCCAAGTGCATTGTGAGGCACGAAGCTGCAGGCTGAGTGCCCTCACAGCACCCGGGGTGTTGCCTAATCCCCAATAACCCCATACTCTGGAGTGGGTTATTGCACTTATAACATGGGGTACATTTAGAAATGCACAATAATTGGAAAAGGTGTGTTTTTTGGGCTTGGAATCAGGAGCATACATTGTATCCTGCTGACTAATAAAGTAGTTCCGACAACTGATGCATGTGTTATTTATGTTATGAACATACAAATGCCACAAATACAGCTCTGGAGTGAACTGTGATACTGTTATGTTCATCACATAAGTAACAGATGCTGAATGGTGCAGTGGTTACCTTCTGGCTGTCTCTCGACCTCCTCTCTCCCACTGTCTGCCATGTGCACAGAGGAGGAAATACTATGGATCGTCCGGGGTTTGGGGGCAGTGGCTGTCAATCTGGGTGCATGACACTGATCTCTGCTCTGTGTTTCTCCCTACCTTCTCGCCCTTCAGTGTATGGCATATATGCAGAGGAGGATATACTGGGCATCATCCGGGGGTGTGGGCAGGGGGTCATCAGCCTGGGTACGGGGCCATCAGCCTGGGTGTGGGACACCACCACTGCTCTTGCTGTCTCTGTTTTGCTCTGTGCAGTAAAAGGGTCTCCCATATGTGTGCCCTTTCACAGTTTACATACTTGCTCTCTCTCTCTCTCTCTCTCTCTCACTCTGTGCTCTGTCTCTCCCTCTGTCTGCTGGCATACTGCAAATTATGGGGGGCCAGGGTGGGGGGTACAAACATGCAGAACTGCTGCTCTCACTATCTGCCTCTCATTGAAGTGCTGCATCCCATAATGACCGGGACAAATGCTGTGGCATGGGACGGGGGAGCCAGCAGTGGAGAACAGTGGGGAGAAACTCTGTAGGACAAGATGGCAGGGGAAACAAGACCCACCAACGGGCACGGCAATGACTAATGCTGCAGGACAGGTCACTGAAGGGCTACATCCTGTAATGACGGGAACAGATGTCGCCGAAAGGGATGGGGGAGCAACCAGTGGGGAGCAGCAGGGACAAATCCTGCAGGACGGGATGGCAAGCTGTATTTACACTGTGGGACAGCCAGCAATTCACCCAGTATACAAATCGAAAACAGTGTAACATGGAGCAGGAAACAAAAACTCACAGGGTCACTGACACGAAAAGGGTAGCACACCCACAGCAGCAATGGGAGGGGGAACAGACACACTCAGTCTGTCCCCGCTGCACTTCACCACATACTGTGCTGCCTGTCTGTAGGAATTTCAGCGGCTGCTGTGCTGATTTACTGTACTTTGCTTCACCAGGCAATGAGTCCCAATTGTGATGAGGGATATTGACTCATGGACATTTCACAGCAACTGTGCATTTAACACTGCCTAATGCATGGTCACCTGATGCTGCCTGGCCAATTGCATTTGTTTTTTACAACCACATTTTATACTATGTATTGTGTAACGCAAACACAATTGACTTTCTAGAGCAATATATAAACAGTTCTGTTACATTTGTTTTAAAGGCTCATTGAAAAACTGCCTTTCTTTGTGGTGTGATATATAAGATTTGTTTAATAACCAGTGGCACAGTCATTGAAACTAGCATCATATTATCAATATAGTAATCACTTTCATGTTGATCTAATGAATATTGTGTGCTATTTATCATTGCATGTTTCAAACTGTATTAATTTAGCATTCTGTTACACAATGAAATCATGTTTAATTTATTTTTTATTTATTTAAAACAGCAAAATGTGTTACTCAGCAAAAAGTGCCTGTGCCCTTTATCCTGTGAAGCCCCCGTGCCTGGCTAGAGCACCAACACAGGTGGCTCGGCACGCCTGCTACTCCTTGGGTGATGCCCTGGGACCCTCCCTGTTTAGAGGTTGCATTGAACAGGAGGAATCCCTTACAGTAAACATATTTGTTCCAGGACCCTGGCTTTAATGTAGAACTGGATACTCTGTAACTTGGGACCAGATAAACACTTCAGACAGTCTTGCCGCACACATTAGACTTTACTGAAAAACTATGAATGTTCATTTGTTCTTAGCAGTCCATTCATATGGTTATGTAAGTTCTACATTAATGAGGGCTGCTCCAGCAGCTAGGTTTAAGGCCCCTCCAGCCTTGGTAACATACATCTTCAGAACACTTCTCTGGGACAAGGGAAATCTGTGGCTGAGAGTGCATAGTAATCCTGTCTCACTGCCAACACCCCCCCTTACACACACACACACATCACTGCTACCTCCTAGCAGGCATTCGGCATTAGTGTCACTTGACCAGTGACCTTCAGGCTGTCTCTCTTTCCTTTTCAGCCTGTGTCTCAGATTGAGGAGATCTGCAGTTTCTCTTCATTATCCCCAGGGTTATCCCCTTAGAGCTTTTTGGCTGTATAAGCAAGAATCTGCATTAATTCATATTAAGGTGAGAAAATGGACTGTGACGCTTCACTAGCGACAACCTCCCTTTCAACTTTCTACGGGCATTCTTTATTAGGATCATAATATTCAGTTGTAACTGTGAAGGTCAGCATTTGCTTAGGCATTTACTTTGAACACTGCCATTTCACTTTATTTACATTAGATGATATATAGCCATGTAGGCTTTCCAGAATGCAGTCTTTGTTTGCATTGTCAGATCAGCATGTCTGCTAACACCTGATGTACCGCAAACCTCGAGGCAGATTCATGACCTGCGGCCAATCTGCTTCAGGACTCCACAAGTCTAGACCCTGGGCATCTCCTACCTTACAGCATCCAGACTTTACTCTGAGCCCTTCACATGATTCTTTCTGTGCCAGCTTCCTTGGCATGGGCATCAACCAGAACTGCCCCCACTGGGGTCTCCCTCTGAGCTTTGAGGGAACAGTTCTCGGGCAACCCAGCCATCACGGTGCTCCCCTTAAGACTGCCACAGTCTCCACACCCTCCTGATAGTCACACTACTTGTTCACCTTAAAGATATTACCAGCTGGGGACCTAAAGGCCCCTACACCATGGGCTGCCCTAACTGTCTAATCTATTTCCAGATCTGGACCTTTCTGTACTTTTTTTTTTTACTTTCTCCCTCCAGTTCCAACCCCCATCTGTACTCTTCCCATGTGGTCACACTCAGCCCCACCAGTTGAACCAAACTCCAGACACCAGCTCTCTGCCCCCATGATTCACCACTAGTGGCATGGAGCTGCGGGGCAGCCACCTCCCTCCAGAGATCAAAGTTAGTGGAGAGGCTGGTCTCCATGCTGGGCATACAGTCACTGCAGGGCCTGAGCCATACCACTGGACTGGGGTCATCATCCTGTCAGTGCTGATATTTCTCCCTGTTCTCCCACCTCCAAGATGCCTGCATCAACTGGCTGCATGTCAACACCACGGGCATGCTCGCTGTTACAGCTTGCACATCTCCCCTCCCTGAACTGCACCTCTTCTTGCCCCTGCCCCCTGAGTTTCCCCAAGAGGTGTTGTGCCAGCTACAGATGGTTGTCCTCCCCACTTTGGAGGGAGTGTGCACCTTGTGGGATGCTCAGATCTCCTGCCACCACTATGACAATATTTGGCAATCTGGGCTCATTCCCAAACCCAGTTTGCCAGCATTGCAAATAGTAGCAGTACTGATACACCAAGGCTGGCACCTGTCTGTCTGAACAGCGTGCCTCAGACTACAAATATCAGTGTCCCCATTTTTCTTTTCTTTTTATTTCCATCCTGAACTAAGCTATGTGATTCTGAAGTTTTTAAAAGTTCTTGCTCACGTGCCACCCCCGGCCCCCACGATAAACTAAAACATCTGTGTGTGGTTCTGTGCTGTTTACCATCAAAGCACCAGCCTCGTACAAATGCATCCACCGAATCTAGTTTGTGCAGTCAATATGTGTCCTCAATAACAGAGATTTTTAAAACTTGCCAATGGCAACCATATTTAGTGGCTTGAGTCAGTAGTCATGAAACTAATAATAAAAGTGATTTTAAAGATCAGTGGAAATATGAAATACACCTTATACAGTGTATGGTGGAACGTTGTTCCAAATCTGATGTCCATCTCAGCTGAAACACTGTTGTACCACAGCTCAAAGGTCATGGAATGCAATTGTACCCTTCTGTGGTATAACAGTGTTCTACTCGATTTGTAAAGAGCATGAGCCACACACATTTAAAAATATCTGAGGCAACAGAAATCACAGGATTAACCAGATAAAACTACCTGGTGGCGGCACGATCAGACACTCACAAAAATCTCTCAGATGTAGGATCAACTAGATATGTTCACTTTTATATAAAAAAAAAATTCAATGCAGTATCAACCAGATATTTAAGATTAGTCACGAAATAAAGTTGGGTTCCTCACAATGAATGTCCTCTCGCTCAGCGAGAAATACAACCGCCGTTTTTTTTTTCTCTCTTGAAACTCCTTCCCAAAATCACTTGACAACCAGTGGAAGGTTGTGCTACAAATGCAGGGATGTCTGGCCCCTAACAACCATGCAAGTCACCCTTGAAACCACCCCTAACTCCCGGAATAAGACACAGCAGCAGTTTCTTTTTTGTATTTAAAAAAAATAATAAAACAGTATTCAAACAGAATTTAAATTATTTTGGGGGGCACCATACACTATAAAAAATACTGGATGGGCAACTCCATGCCCAGCCAGTATACTCTGCTACCTCAGGTTTCTGATTCCCATGGACCTCTCGAGCTTCGCGCTCAAGGTCACAGGGAACCAGAACCCTGTGGCAGAACACACTCGTGCATAGTTGCCTATCCAGAATTCTCTATGTTGTAGTCACTGTTGAGGTGTATTTATAATAAAATATTCTTTATTTAAATAACTAATGTTAAAGTTTGACTCTTAATTATGTTTTTGTCACTGCTGTCTCTGCTCCGAGATCCCAGAACCCCAACATTCCGTGGAAAGTGGTATGATGTAATTTTATTCTGAACACAGACTTCCTGCTAAAAAGAGGCAAAATGAACACCTCAGTATGAATCCTGGCTCTGTAAATTTATGTCTCAATGCTTTTTAAAAGGAACACTTTTTATAAAAGACTGGGGTAGAAGTAATTAGAGACTAAGAACTAAAATGACATCATCAAAGTGTTGTGGGCCTTAGAAATGGGGAAAGCAGCAGCCGTGGAAAAAAAAGCACATTATCATAACCCCATGGTAAGTCTGAGGAGCTTTTTTTTTTATACATCAACCCAGTTTTTATTGCTAGTACATGCACAACAAATAAAACAACATGGACTGGATTTTTAAAATGGGCAGGCACAAATGTATGTTTCACCTGCGTCAACCCATTTGTGCCACAACTCAGAGCCCTGTTTTCCAAAGCAAGTGGGTTTCTGCATGGGTTTACACAATTTGCAGCAGTTTCCATGAAGAAATGGCACTAGCATCAGTTTTTCGATGCAAGCCTTGATTGTTTTTTGGCAAAACTGCATCCCAAGTTTGGACATCAGATGCAGTTGCACCAAGAACAGAATCCAAGGAAAAATCCTGCTCCATACATTTGAATTTGTAATCATCTTTACAAATGTCTGAGGGAATTAAAAAGACACTGAGTGAGCATGAATCTAAGGATGTCCGCAATACATTTTTACCTAAAAATAAAAAAAAAATTATGACATGTTTTGCTGATTAACAAATGCTGCTTTTTTTTGAGTCCGAGAACATGCAATGCAAAATATTTTCAAATTATGTTTTTTCATTAATACAGAATTCTAGATTAATAACTATATTGGTGCTTGGTAAACTACATAATGTCTTTTAAGGTTTCTGATTATACTGTACAGATAATGGCTGAATTGCTATTGGCTCACCCAGCATTTCAAATATTGACAAAAACAGACACAAATAATTATAGGATTCTGAACAGCATCATGGAGGCAGTATGGCATAGTGCTTAAGAGCACTGAACTGGAGACCTGGGTTTGGATCCCACAGCCACTACTTCCATACTGTGTGACCATCAGCAAGTCACTTAACTGCCCTGTGCTCCCAGGATGCACCTGGAAACAAGCCTTGGCTTAGTATGTCTTTCCTGGCCCAAAACTGTAAACTGAAATTTAAAAATCATGTGTAGTCATGTCATAGTAAAGCAGTAGTCCATGGTACGCCTAGATTTTTGTGCTTCTACCTTTTTTTTAGTAAAAGGTCCTTTTTTCCATTCTGATTCTACATTACTGGCTTTTTAGGTTTTGTGTATTAAAGTAACTATTCCTGTTTAAATTGCAGCAAGTCCTGGTTTATACAGTAAAACCATGACTCCCACATATGATCCAGTCAATGGAACCCCTGCGTGCTCCACAATTACATGGTTTAGCGACAGCCCTCTTACGGAACAGAACTGTAACATCCTAGCTGTGAGCCAGCCAGCCCACCCTCCAGAAATACTGGCTAAAATGTACCAGCCTCGGACTTTACTGGAGAAAGCAAAAATCAATTCAAGGTATGAGAATTTTTACTGGAATTATGTCATACTGTTCTTGATGAAGCTACAACAGCGTTCTGGTGGGATACACTTTTTTTTCAAGATTTTAATAGTAGTATTAGTAATGTATGACATAACAGGTCCCTTAACCGCATGACCCACCACATTCTGAAGTTGTGTCACCGCCACATTTCAAAATTGTGCATCCATTTCTCATTCTGAAAACGCATGCCCCTACTACATTCTTTGTCAGTGGCTCAGTAGATCGTACACTCACCTCTGGGGCTGGAAGATCAGATGGTCATGGGTTCTAGCTCCACACAAGAAACTTGGGATAATACCAAGAATTGACACTGTATTACAGTATGAGGGGAATGCTGTACTGGTGAGGTGCCAGCCTTTGGATGAAATGTTAAACTGAGGTCTCTTCTGCCCATCTCTGGTCACTGTCCAGGTGGAAGTAAAAGATCCCATGACACTTGTCGAAAAAGAGTAGGGGCATTTCATTAAAAGAAAAACAATAGCAGACAATACAAAATACAAGAACCAAGCAAGAAGAATACCACAAGTACAAACAATAACAGTATAAGACAAAAACCAATAAAGAGGAAAAAAATAATCAATAGAAATCCATCTCTTCTCCCCCACAAAAACGAGCTCTGTTTTAGCTTCTTCATGGATGCAACAAAAATAGTAAAGAAAAAAATAAACTTTCTCGTATTCAGAAAAAGAAAAGTACCTCTGTGTAATGCATCAGATCCAGGTGATGAATTTCCATAAATCTCGCCAGACTCCCTCACCTAGCAGATTTTTGTTCTCTTAAATAGACTTCTCTGATAGCTGCTTCAGTCATTCTGGCAATAGATAGATGTGAAGACTGCATTTGTGACACTAGCTGACACTTTGCCTGCCACAGCTAGAACTTCAGACAGGCAAAGGCTATTATTAGTGTGTTTTTGTTATATTTCTTGCACTGCAGAGGGAACTCTCCTATTACCAAGGTCGTTAATACATTAACCATGTTAAATGCAGAAGTATCTATTTGTGGGCCAAGAATGTCCAAAACACTGTAACAAAAGGGCACTCCAAGAATATATATATAATGGTTGTGTGTTGTGTTTGTCTGCTGTTGAATGTAACTTGTTCTTCTGTTGTACGTAACTTGATAGACTTGGACACTTTTGAAAAAGAGGAAGGGAGGGAGGAAGGAAGGAAGGGAAACCAAACAGAGTAACAGGTTAAGGAAGGAAGGTTTTTAGTATCCTGCCACCAGAGTAATGGGTTGTCATAGCAACAGTTAATTGAGTGCCAGTGGCCAGTAATTGATAAACAGACTCCTGCACCTCTGGATGAGTTAAAATCGATGTGTTTAGTGTTCAGCAACCTTTCCCGTTGTCACTAGGGATTGCCCTAAAATAAAAAACACTTTATAATAAATTTAATTTAATTCCCATTTTTCATTTTTTCATTTTATTAGGGTTGTAACCATTAGGCAAAGCTCATTTGAAATGGTGACCATTCATGCACAATATACATACAATTAGACAAAATATTTACAGTTACATAATAAATATGTCATAAATGATCCTGGAATTCTACTGGTACCATTTGAAAGGATGAAACTGATAAGGTCAAGGAAACGGGGAATTTTAAAAATATGCTGAACCCCCTTTAGAGTACTTTAATCTATAGGCATCCTTTAACCCAGCTGTATGTACCATCTGATATAAGGCATTTATAGCACAGCATACTTTCTTCCCAGCCTGACCAAAATCTTTACTTTCCAATTGGGAATTAAAGTCCTCTCCCAAAATAACTTTCTTTCCAGTATGCAAATATGGGGTAACCAAATCCCAGAAGGCCACCGTGGCTGTTTTAACCTGTGGTGCATAACGATGAATTTGTGTAAAGGATTCAGAAAGGTACATAGCATCCAATAGAAGGGCCCAACCAAGACTTACACATACCAGCCTATTTACCGAAAAAGGAGACCTCTGAAACAGAATGCCCACCCCATCAGCTGTTTCCTCCCCATATGTCCAAAGTGACAGACCCCATACTTATGCTTTTCATGCTTGCGCTACACCAAAAGGAGAGCCAAATCTAGTCTCCTGCTAAAAAAAATAAAAAAATTAAAAAATTATATTTAGAATGGTACAGGTAAGCAAGAACCATCTTCCATTTTTTGCAGATTTAAAGCTGCAAGCATTTAAGGACACAATGTTCAGGGACTCCATTATGCTAAGAAAAGAAAAGATAAATACAGCCAAAGGTTAGCCTGCAAATGAAAAAACAGCAAAATCAAGTCACTCTCTTCATAGTAGACTTAGTCTTTTTTTTTCTGTGTCTTCTGAAAATATTGCACGATTCTTCTACAGCTTCAGGACAGAGTAATATATTTGAGGATCTGAATTTGACCGAAGTTGTAGAAATATTTTATTTATTTATTGAATTGTTTCACCAGGAAAGATACCCTGAGCAACTTAATGCTCGTCTCACGGTACGTCCTGGGGGAAATGGGGAGGGGGATCTACAGAGTGAGAGTTCTTAGATATGTACATAACAGATGGTGAATACATACCTATGATTTCAAAATGGGTTCAAGGCAATTGAGTACATAATAGGCTGATGCAACAGTTTCTGTACTGGCAGTTCATAGGAGCAGCATACATAAAGAATCAGTACAGGGTCAAAAGCATAGGATGCACGGTTGACAATGCATACATTACAGGCAGTTCACTGGTGACGCAGATGCAGCAAGGGTGAAGACACAGGATCCAGACACCTTTTTAAGAGCTAGTCTATAAGGGGCAATATAAGTGCATGTGGAGTGGGGGGGGGGGATGAGAGAGAGGAGAGGGAGAGGGAGAGTAAAAAGTGAGAGGGAGACAAGTAAGCAAGGAGTGGGTCAGGAGCAGTTGCAGGTGGGAGTAAGGTCATTGTGCAGAGCAGAGGTAAGGGGATATAGGGAGGAGGAGTGGAGGATTTGTGGAGGAAGTGCATTCCACATTTAAGGCAAGTGGTAGGAGAAGGCTTTTTGGCCAGAAGAAGTAGTTCTGCAGGGGACTGAGAGGGTACAAGTGTCATCCTGGGATTTCAGAGAATAGAGGGAGAGGGTAGGGGTGCCAAGAGAGGAGGAGATATATGAGGGGAGAGATCCAAGCCAGAATTTAGAGATGAACTTAGCACCATGAAGCACACGCCGGGAGTGTAGGGGAAGGAGGTTGAGAGAGTGGTAGAGGTCACAATGATGGGTGCAGGGAGGGGCATTAAGAGCAAAACGACAGAAGGAAATGAAGAGAGGGTCCAGTCTGGATAGGTGGGACTGTGGGGCAGCATCGTAGACTATGTTGCAGTAGTTGAAAATGGGCATGATCATCTTCTGTACCAGCTCACGCCTGGCGGCAAGCGGGATGCAGCTGCAGTTTCTGTAAAGGGCCCCAAGCTTGGGCCTAAGTATTTTCAGAATGGCATCAGTGTGTACAGAGAAGTCAAGGTGTCTGTCCAGTCAGATGCCGAGATATCTGAAAGAGGAGGAGTCCTCTAGAGCAGTCCCATCAAGGGTGTGAAAGTTGGGGAGGTGAGTTAGCCTAGCGAGTCTCTACCTTGTGCCAAAGGACATGGAGACTGTCTTCTTGGCATTTAGAAAAAGGTGATGAGAACTAAACCAGAGTTGGACTTTAGTGAAGTCAGACTGGAGCCTGGTAGTGACATCAGAGACAGTATTGCCAGAGGTAAACAATACTGTATCATCAGCATACATGTGGTTGCTGGATGCAGTGCAAACCAGGAGGAGGTCATTCAAAAAGATGGAGAAAAGAATTGGGCCTAGCACTGAGCCATGGGGGACACCAGTGGTTATAGGCAGGGGGGTAGAGTTGGCATCAGCTATTCTTACTGATTGTAACCTGCCGGACTAGTAGGCACTGAACCGTCCTGTGGCAGAAGGGGATAGTCCAGCAGCTGATAGGCTGTGAAGGAGGAGGGGGTGAGAGACATTGTCAAAGGCTTTGGCCAGGTCTACAAAGATAGCTGAGGTAATGTGCCCTTTGTTAAAGCCTAAGGAGAGGGTATAAGTTAACCTTAGCAGAGAGGTGGTGGTAGAGTGGGATTTCCTGAAGCCAGACTGGTAGGGGGTGAAGAAAGCGGAGTCAAAGAGAAACGAGGAGAGTTGGTTGAGGGCTGTGTGTTCTTCTAATTTAGCCAAGGTTGGCAGTAGAGAGACAGTATGATAGTTCCCAGGAGAGGAAAAGTCACCCCCCCTTCGGGAGGGGGAGGACAACAGCATGTTTCCAGACAGAGGGAACAGTGGCAGTCTCAAAGGAGAGGTTTAGTAACAGGGAGAGTGGGAAGGCTATGGCAGGAGCAGAGAGGTAGAGGAGCCTAGGGTCTAGGCCATCAGGCGAGGAGCCTTTAGTAGGTTTTAGTGCCAGGAGAGCTAGAAGGGTAGTGTCAGGAGAGAAGGAGAACAGGGAGGGAGGGAGGTGTGAGAGGTTCAGAGGAGCGGGGTGGGGCAGAGGAGCATAGGGGAAGGACAGGGGGACACCAGTGGGAGGAAGAGCAGTGGAGGGTGAGTTCAGTGTGGGGCATAAGAGGGGCCATCGGGGCAGGGGTGGACTTGGGAGGGTGCTTAGCAGAGAAGAGGCACAGGTGGTGAAGTGGGAGTTGAAGCATTTTGCAATGGTGATAGGTTCAGTGAGTACAGAGTGACTGTGCCTGAGGATAGGTGGCGGAGGGGTAGAGGATGGTGAGAAGAGGGAGTGAACGACCTTCCGGAATTTAGATGGGTTGTTTGTATTAGTTTGGAAATTAGACTTGAAATGCTCAGCTTTGGCAAAGTGGATTGCTGTAGTGCAGCCATTCCGAAGTTCATGGCAATGTTGGTGATCACCAGGGAGGTTGGAGACTTTGGCTTTGCGCCATGCAAGGTCGCGAGCACGTTGGCAGGCCAGAAGCTCAGGAGTGACCCAGGGGAGGTGATTGCCGA
The DNA here is from genome assembly GCA_016271365.2 of Neoceratodus forsteri. NCBI lineage: Eukaryota > Metazoa > Chordata > Ceratodontiformes > Ceratodontidae > Neoceratodus > Neoceratodus forsteri. The sequence goes on from CM057450.1 coordinate 1,651,593,994, forward strand.
GGACCCCGGTTTTACAAGCCGGGGCCCGGGAATTCCAAACCTGGAGAAATTTAGAAGTGAAGTAGGCAAGGGCTTTGTCAGCTGATGCTGCTGTGGTAAGGGAGGACCAGTCAGCTTGTGCAAGGTCATGGAGCAGTAATTGCAGGTCAAGTGATGCGAAGGGTCTAGTGAAAATAGTTTTAGCTGGGAGTTTAGGCCTATGTATTTTCCGCACTATAAAGGTCATGTGGTGGTCGCTGATAGTCAGGTAGTAACCCTGAGGCCACAACTCAATGGGGTTGGGAGGTGAGGACCAGGTCAATCAGGGAGTGGTTTAGTGTTTTAAGGTTTAGACAAGTGGGTTCCAGAATCAGCTGATGGAGGTTTAAGGCTTCGATAGTGGAATGGATATTAGCCTGCGATGGGGCCAGCCAGTTTAGATTTAGGTCACCCAGGATGAATAGTTCACCACCGCTGGCAAACGAGGAGAGCTTTGAGACCAAGCCAGTGACATTGGAATGTGGCTGTCCCAGGCGACAGTAAACTCCAGCGATGACAATGGGGACTGTGTGAGGGTAGGAGATTTTTAAAAGGAGAACCTCATGGGAAGATTGAACAGAAGTTGTGAAGGAGGGATTGATCTGGAGGGTGGAGGAGGTATAGATAGCCACACTGCCACCTCGCCCGGTCCTGTCCTGTCTAGATACTGTAAAGCCAGGGTTAGCGATAGCATAGTCTGGCATGTTTTTGGACAGCCAAGTTTCAGTGATCACAATAATGTCAGGGGCGTAGGCATGTACCATGGGTTGCAATAGTAGTAAAGTAAGTAAAGTAAAATTTTTATTTATACAGAAAATTATGCCATTAGGGTTTGAAAAATCCCTATTTACAAGGCATCCCTGTATTTGTACAAAATAAATATACACAATACACAAATACACACCATAAAAATACAATTATCATACAATTAAGTACATACAGTCATTTCATTTATATAAGCATCCAATCATCATATATTCATAACAATCAAACTTCACCTGTTGCACATACATTTAAAATGCAGCTCTTGTTTCACTGCAGACTTATATTCTAATAATGACAGGTTTGTGTCCCGGGGTGGAGCCTGTTCCAACTCTTTGAAACTTTATACTGAAAAGTCATTGTGCTATTTCTATTTTTAATTTTTGGTATGAGATATACTCTCGCTCCAGAATTTCGTAAATTTAATCCATGTTCTGGTTTTTTTAAATTGTACAGTAGGTGATTTTGTAAATTATTCTTATGTAAACCTTTTATTTGTGTTAACCAAAAAACCTCTACCCTCTGTTCTAATGAGTTCCATCCCAACCTTGAATACGTATCACAATGATGGGTACCAAAGTCACATTTTAACACAAATCTAGCTAATTTATTATATAATACATCCAGATTATGTACTTGTTTTTTTGAGGTGTGTCTATAGATATGGGAACCGTAATCAATCACAGGGAGAAGTAGTTGGTTTACTATATTCAGTCGCATTTCCCTTGTTAAACAATTTGATATGCGTCTCATAACCCCTAGTTTTGAGTAGTTTTTTTTTTATAAGTTCAGTCACATGTTGTTCAAAGTTCAATTCCTGGTCGATTATGACCCCCAGATATTTATAATGCTGGGTTTGCTCTAATATTTTCCCGTCCTGTGTCCTAATTGTCAGGTTTGTGCCCGCACTATCCTTCTTCTCTGAACCGAAGTACATAGTCTGGTTTTTTTTATTGGTAATCGATAGACCAAAATTTGTAAAATATTTTTGCATATTTAGAAAATCACCCTGCAATTTTTGTTCCAATTCACCCACATTTTTACCGGATGCAATCAAGACAGTATCGTCCGCGTACAATCTAATTTGTGAATTTTTAATCACTCTAGGTAAATTATTCAAGTATACTAAGAACAGGAGGGGGCCCAGGATCGACCCCTGGGGTACCCCCCTAGTGACCGTACCCAAACTAGAGCTATATCCATTTACTGTTACAAACTGAGTTCTGTCTTCTACATATCATGTAAACCAACCACATGGTTCATCATCCACTCCCAGGGGTCTCAATTTCTCGATCAAGACATGGTGATTTACTAGATCAAACGCCTTTGATAGGTCCACATATACTGCACCCACCGATCTCCCCTCCGCCAGAGGGGTGGCAACTAGGGAGAAATATCAGAAACATGGTCCCCTGCATCCCTTCTGTGTGGCCAAAACATCAAATTTATTTTGAAGGGGAACTGGTGATGTTTGTGCCTTCTTAACTGAGGATGCTATCTTTCTTTTAGAGATGACCGCCATGCCTTCTGGGAGAGGAGGGATGGGATCCAGCACACGGTCTTGGGATGTAGAAGGCTTCAAAATGGGCTCTTCCTACTTTTGTACTTCGGGTGAACGTTCAGGGTATATGGGTACACTTAGAGTGACTACTGCAACAGCTGGCTCCGGAGAGGCTTCCTCAGATGCAGGCCGTGTTTGGGGGGGGGGGGGCGTGGATGGAGGAGGTTGTAGTGGAAGTGTAGTTCCAGAAACACCCTCCTGTGGATTTTCAGTAGGAGGTCCAGTCTCTGTAATGTGCTGTGCATTTTTCCTTTTTTTTACTTTCTCTTTATACTCCCCCTGCTCCCTGAGCCCCGCACCATCAGGAGTCACCTGTGGCATCTACCCCCTTTCTCCCCCTTACCTGGAGCCCGTGTGTGGTCCACCATGGTGCCTTGGTTCTGCCCCACAGGCGGGGATGTGGTGGGGCCTATACACCCCAAGCTTTTTGTTTTGTTGGGCCATGCCAACCAGGACAGGCAGGGGGAGTTGTGGAGATTTGTGCCGGGTGCTCCATCTTCCTGGTGCCCAGGGAGCTGATTTTTCTGCTGTTCTGATGGTGGGCGTGACGTGCACCCAGAAGTCAAGGTGCAATCGCTGAAGTCCTTCATGCCCCTACCCCTCTGTCTGGCTTGGTGCTTGCTGTGCCGCCAGCCTCCACCAAAGGCAAGTCAAGCACCGAGCCTCATCCCTCCTCCCGCCCTGAAGAAGGCGAGTGGTCCTTGGATGCTTGAGCCTCCTCCCCCCAACCGGCCTGCCATCTCCCTGGGCATGTTCCCCAACCCGGGTCAACAGCATCGCAATCGGTAGTACTGCCACTGTGCCGGCAGGCTGGCAATGTGCTGTGTTTTTTTCAAGATAGTGTCCTGGTCATACCCATCTGAATGGTTTCTAGAGAGCCTGGGGCATTTATGAAATGTGTGGCCTTGTTCATCACAAAGGTTACAGCGATACACATTCCTGCAAATCATGCTCATATACCCAAATTCCCATACAACCCACATTTCAGCTTGTCACAAGTGCTACTCAGATGGGTCCGTTTTTTGTACCACTTTTATGACAGACCTTGGTTTACCCTGCATAAAAACATATACCTTTGTCCTGTCCAATAAAGAAACTATTAGGATAATGGACTATAACAAAACTTGTCTGCTTTAACTGAACCCTGAACATCTACCCCCCCCCCCAATCCAGATATTTTCTGTATCCATTATGGGGTCAGGTGGACCCAGCACCTCATATCTGTGGGAGAGCCAAAAATGGATATCACTCACGTGTGACCTTACCCGGTCTACAAAAACTAACTAAATAAATAAATAAGTGTGCTCCTTAACTGTGGCAGAGAACAGTAACTGTTGTTGTCAGCGGTTTGGTAGGTGGGTTTTCAAGAAACATGTTCCATAATGGTGAATACTTAATTTGTTTGTACTTTGACCAGAACCTTTCTAAAGCCTGTGGTGCTCGACACATTCCCCCCACCACCCCCACCGTTATGTGTATTAATGAACATATCTTGTTATAAAGTGGTCTGCATATTGTGATTGTTATTTGTTCCCTAGTTAGTGTTCACTGTGTAATAATAGTGATATTTAGAGATAGTCCCTTTAGGAAAACCTGTTGCTGTCTTTTCCTGTTTCCTGTGTTCAAGCCACAGGAATTCTACCTGCGTGCAGATGTTCAGCTGAGGTGATGTTAAAGCAGCAGTACTAGTTAATAAAATTGTTCTTTTTACAATAGTTATGTCAAACAAACCTCACAACTGACAAAACTTGAATCCTTTACTTTTGTTTTCTTTATATTCTTTATTTTGTCTGATAGTTTAGCACAGACCTTTGCCAGGAGTGCCATATTGGATTCTGAGGAAAATGAGGTGCTGTCATTATCTTATTGGTTATTTTGTCTGATGTAACTGGAATGCACCTCCTCTTCCTTTGCCTACTAAGTGTTTACAGGACACGCAATGGAAACAAAGAGTGAAACACAAGAAATGGTATGGGGGCTGCCATATTTCCTGTGGATCCACACAACATTATACATATATTAAAAATTAAAGGAAACAGTTATCAGAAAACAGTAGTAAACAGCAAAAGTTAAATCTGAAATTATAAACTACCAGGCAGTGCAAAAATCTGGGAAGTGATGAATACTTCCTGGTTAACTAGTACTGCTGCTTTAAGAATAAAGCCTGATAAGAAGCAACTTAGGTGTGTTAGTGCTTACTGCATTGGCAACAAGGATAAACCAGGCCCAGAAAGACTATGTGTGAGGCTGTGGGATAGTCTGATGGCACGAGTGACTGGTCCGAATATGTGGAACGTTTGGAACATTTCTTTAATGCAAATTAAATTATGGATGAGGATCAGCAACACTCTAGTTTCCTCTTTGTGGCCAAAAGACTTGTTCTTTGATCTGTAAGTTAGTGGCTCCACAGCAGCCAGGGACTAAAACCCTACAGGGACTGTGTACATTGGTTTAAAACCATTTCAACCCCCGACCTTTAACTATTGTGCAATCATATAAGTTTCATGGCAGGATGTGTCAGCCGGGGAAGACAAATGCAGGCTACGTGGCTGAGTTGCAGCGTTTGGCGGGGTTTTGTAAATTTGGAAACACTTTGGATCGTATGCTTTGGGAAGAGTTGGTGAGTGGAGTGCAGGGTGAATGCATTCAACACTATTTGTTGACAGAAACAGTGCTTGATTTCAACAGAGTGGTGGACATTGCCCTGGCCATGGAGGCTGCAGCTCAACAGGCTCAAGAGTTGTGGAGTTGTACGGTAGAAAGGGCTGCCATGGAGTATCAGGTAGAACAGCCTTGCCAATCTGACTTACCATCATCACAGTTGTGCTCTGCATGTGGAGGCCTACAGCCCTGCTCTGCTCGTAGAGAAACAGATGAGCAGTGTTTCCATTGTGGCAGTGCACATGACTAAGAGACTTGCAGGTTCCAAGAGAAGGACTGTTGGTGCTGCCCGACACCAGGGCCATGTGGCCCAACTTTATCACTTTGGGAGTATGCCCTAGGGCCAGTCGTCCTGATGTACAAATCGGTGGGGCCAAACCAATTTTGTAGAAGATGAAGAGCCAGAGGCAGAGGGTGACAATGGAGTCTACTCTATGTATACAGTTCCTGATCATTATTCGCCTCCTATCCAGGTGCAAATGGCAATGGACAGCTGTTTTGTGGATATGGAGGTTGAAACGGGGACCTCATTTTCAGCGTCGGGGGAGAAGCTTTTTTCTACCTTGTGGGCCCCTGCAGAAGCTCCGCTGCTACAACCAGCAGTGCTGCAACTTCAGACATATACAGGTGAACTGTTTCTATTGGTGGAAAAGATGCTGGTTCAACTGACTTATGGGTTACAGCAGAAGCTATTGTCCATATTGGTGGTGTGGGGAGAGGGTCCGTGCCTGATGGGGCATAAATTGGCTCCGAGGGTTGAAACTGGACTGACAGGGGATATGTTTGCTCTGGCCTGTAACACTGGAAGAGGTGTTGGAGCAGGTAACTTCTATATTTTTGCCAGGACTGGGGAGTTTGCAGGGAACAACTGCCCAGATTGTGGTGAGACCCTGATTTTTTTTTTTTTTATCCCATGTTGTGCCATATGCTCTCCATTGTAAAGTGGTAGAAGAACTGATTTGCCTGAAGCAGGAAGGGATCCAGGAACCTGTCAGGTTTCAAAGTGGGCGACCCCATTGTGCCTGGGATCAAGAGTGATGGGTCAGTGAGGATTTGCAGGGACTACAAGATCGCAGTGAACAAAGTGGCTAAATTGGACTCTTACCCAATTCCTAAATCAAGCAAATTTTATTTATATAGCACAATTCTTAAAATGATCCAAAGCGCTTTACATAAAGCAACATTTAAAATATGCTATAAATACAATAAAAACATAACTAATATTAAATAACAGCAGAATATTGTTCTAGATCTGGAAAGGCCCGTCTAAATAAATAAGTTTTTAGCGCCCGTTTTGAACTGGTCAGTTGTCTGACTTTCTCGAACATGGCGAGGTAGAAAGTTCCGAAGGGTCGGAGCTGCAAAAGCAAAGGTACGAGCTCCAGATGTTTTTTAAAAGGACCCTGGGTACCTCTAGCGACACATGAGGTCTTGCAGGTAGCCAGGCCCCTGCCTGTGCAGGGCCTTCTAGGTCAGCAAACCGACTTTGAAGGAGATCCACCACCTAACCGGCAGCCAGTCCAGATAGCGGAGCACAGGCGTGATATGACAATACCTAGGTAGGCCTGCCATCAACCTGGCAGCCACATTTTGCACTAGCTGCAGGTGGCAGAAATCTACCCCCGACAGCCCTAGGTATAGTCACAAAGGCATGAACCATTGTTGGCAGATCACCAGGGGGAATCGGGTGTTTAATCTGGGCAGTGTTCCTCAGATAGTAAAATGAGTTTTGGACTATGGCTGACACCTGCAACTTAAGCGTCAGATCGCTATCCAAACAGTGTCCAGATTTCTCACCCAGTCCGAGGTAAGGAATTGGGAGTCCCTAAGCCACAGCCAAGAGACTAAACTAGCTTGCCCCTTCATCCCACTGTGACTAGGTTCCAGCACCAGTACCTCAGTTTTGTCTGGATTCAACTTCAACCAGTTGGCCCTCATCCAGCCTTTGATCTCAGTAAGAAAGTTGTTAAATACTGAGACCATATCCTGCTGTTTGGGCGCAAAAGACCGTTTTAGCTGAGTATCATCTGCATAGCAGTGAAAACTCAGCCCATACCATTTTATAATGTCCCCCAGTGGCAGCATACACACCACGAACAACATAGGGGACAAAACAGAGCTTTGCGGTACCCTGTATGGGAGGGGCAGAGATGCAAAAGAAAAGATCCCCGACACCACCCTCTGCGACCTGCCAGAGAGGTAAGATTGCGGGATCAGTGTCAGTGGCTCAGCAGGTAGCACACTTGCCTCTGAGGCTGGGAGATCAGAAGGCTGTGGGTTTTATCCCCACACCAGGCACTTGGGTTAAATCCCAATACTGACACAGTAGTGCAGCAAGAAGGGGGTGCTGCACTCCTGAGGTGCCGTCTTTCAGATGAGATGTTTAACCGAGGACCCATCTGCCTGTTCTGGTGGTAGCTCAGGTGGATTTTAAAGATCCCATGGCACTTCTCTAAAAGAGTAGGGGAACTTTTATTAGAGAAGTTGGACTTCATTACAAGTGTAACCCCCCAACAAATGGGGGTATCTGAAAAGTCTTCCTTGAGCTTGCCTAAATGCTCACTGCCAGGCTGGTGTCCTGCGTTTTAGCAGTTTAAATGTGTTTGCCAGAGAGTGCCTGTATAGCCTCTGTGTACTGTCTCTTTAAGAGCTGCTTGGATTGCAGTCATAAGTAATCTGAGAGGGAGCTCTGTTGAAAGATGTAACTATTTGCTGAAAATCATTTAGAGTGATAATGATAATGTAGTTTGTCTAACCTGCCTTCTTTGCAGCAAAGACAGTTTTGTTTATCTCACTATCTTGGTCCTGGACTGTGAATTGGACCAATCAGTTCTGGTGGGACCTAAAATGGAGCCGGACTACAGGAGCTGTCCGGAGTCAAAATCTGTAGGAATTGTAGTTTTGGGCTTTTGGTGCCTTTTTGCACCTGAAGGGGGAGCCTTTGTTGTGACTGACAGACAGACAGATCAAGCAACCAGACCTTTTGGATTCTGGGGAAAGTTCCTGGTTTGCTGGCAGTTGAGTCAGATCTAAGTTGGGAGCTGAAGGCGCTACAGTTTGAGACAGTCAAGCAGCTGTCTGAGTAGTTTTGCATGGGAGAACTGTGGAAATGCCTGAGTTGTGGCCTGCATGTCTGCCTGCTGCCCCTGAGAGGGAGCGAAGGGAATTATTTTGGACTAAATTTAAGTTTGTGAGAACGAAGTAAGCCACTGATTTTTTTTTACCATGCTCATACCTGAAGAAGACCGAAGATTTTGCTGAATGCGATCGGCCTGTCATTTTTTCCAGCTGCTTTTGAATCCCCGGTTTGTGTAGAGATTTTGCAGTCGTGACCTGAGAGCGGTTTGCCTGGTACAGTAGAATTTCCTTACATGTAAATGTGCTGTGTATTTAAAGTGGGTCATGATTTGGTTCCCCACTGTGTGAACTGTGTTCTGTTTATTGGAAGCTTTATCCAGCCTAATCGGACTGAATCTGCATTCATCTCCATTCAGCCTTGGCAATGCCACGCTGGCCCTGCAAGACTACTCACAGCACAGAGAAAGCCACCGATGAGAGACCTGCCTGGGGATTGGCCCCCTGCTTCACACTTGAACAGGAACAATGCCTCAGCGAATCGTGCGGGCCCTGCTTCTCCTTGCACTCCAGATTAACCACTTGCTGTCTCGATTTTTGTCCAGCCTGTGTCCAGTCTTGGGTATCGTGAGTAATCATCAGGGTAGCTCCCTGAAACAACAGCCTAATCTAAAAGTGTGTCGTCTGATTGTCTTGTTATTTTCTTTTCACGAACTGAGCCCTCGGGCTCCGGATTACAAATAGTGCGTGTTGTGCATATTGTTTTCTTCCATCACAGGGCCCCAACATTCCTGGCTAGCCCACCATTCTCCATCTGGGTACCCAGGGTGTGTGACTGTTTATGGACCCTGAAGTGCATGCATAACTGTTTGATTGATACAGCCTTCAAGCAAATTAACCTGATTATACCCCTCCCTTGTTCAAGTCCCTTAAATAAATCAGATCCAACTCTTTTTTGCATTTACCCTGACTGTGGTTCCAGTTTGTGCAAGAGTACTGTACTGCTGTTATTTGCTGTATATAACCTTGTTTTACAGGGGGTCCCCAGGGCCGAGCCAGAGGAAAGCCCTGGTGGTAAGTACAAACAGTGTAGGTACTTGTGTGGTATGTCAGGGGTATTGTGAAAGTGATTATTGTGTATTGTTCTGGCCACTAGTAAGGAAAGAGGGGGTTACAGTGTCCCAGAGGGCTGTGCCCAGGTTAGCTTGACCACTACCAACCCTGACCTCCAGGTGGAGGTACCCGTTTCAGAACTCAGGCCCTTAACCTGCTACTAGCCAAGCAGGCAGGGGTAGTAGCCTTGGGATAGCGCCACCTAGGGGTTACACAAGCATAGTACAATCACATATCGTATGGACAATAAACAAGGCATTGCACATTCATATCATGCAAACAAAATAGCAAAAGTAAATATATAAAAAAATATATATATATATATATACACATCTTATATTATGGCATACAGGTTATTGCCATTGCTCACAGTTAATCCACAAATGAGCCATCCTTGACTTTGAAGAATGATCCATAGCAGACTGGGCTAACTGTTACATTGCTTTCCCGACATTCGTAACTACTTCTACCTGAGACACCCATTTTTGTTGCAAAACCCACACACATCATGCTTGCCAGATATAATACCTAATTATGGCAAGTACAACATACACACTATCTGTGTGATATTTTCCTTTTAGCCCTGTACTAGTCCCATACATAACTTCTGGATAGGACAGTTGAGAAAAAAGGGGCCCCTGCCATTCCTGTGCCAGTAAGGGCCAGAATAACTTAACATAAGCACAGTCCACAAATAAGTGATGCTGCGTTTCAAGTAACTGGGGGTAAGAATCTCTGGGGCAGTACCTGTCCCACATCTGTTTGTGTTTATTGTTCACCCGTACACTGAACGTGCCATAGTTCCCTAGCCACAGGCAGTCCCATACATACGGAGGGATTCTGGTGTTTGTTAGCTGTTTTAACACCTGTTGTTTTTGCTCTGTAATACATAAAGGGAATTCTACTGGGGATTGACTTTCAGAGAGCACAGTAGAACTGTAAATCAATTTCCTATCTGAGTTTAGAAATCTGCTTGGACTAAGCCCCAATTTCACTGCCAATTTCAGGCTTTCTACACCATAGGGTAGGAGAACAGTAGCCTTGACTAGTAACAGGGTTTTGTTTTGTTCCCAGTGGGGGAGATTCGGGGTCAACCATGAACTTATCAGGGATTTCCATAACTTATATCCGGGTCTAAAAGCCAAGCCCAAATTATAGCACAAAAAGATGCTTGGAAAGAAAGCCACAGGATTAATCATACCCACTCCTCCCTCTGGTATGGGCAGATAGGTGCTTTTCCTCTTTATAGGATTCAAGCGAGAGACCCAAAATGCTTGAAAACAAAAAAAAAAACTATACAAGCGATTGATGATGCTCTGTGGAGGGGGGAAAATGCGACTTAAATATAAGAAAATGGGGATGAGTAAAGATTTAATTAAACACACACTCTTTTTCTTGCCCATCTGTTTGCCTCACCAGTTGGAAATTAGTCTGTCAGCTCTGTTAAGCCCATTTTCCCAGTTTAAAGTTTGTGCGTTCTGTGGTCCAAAATCTATACCAAGTATTTTAATGGGTTCATGTGAAATTCTAATGCCTCCAACCTTCCCAGAGCCAGGAATAGGTGTAGCCCCTAAAGGTGTACCCCCTGGCTCTTGTTGAAATTAATTCTAAACCCTAATAAAAGGGAGTAGCTGTGCAGGATCTCAAGTAAGGCAGTCTCATTTGTGTCCGTACTAAGGGTGAGTACCATGTCATCTGTGTGGGCCAGAATTTTAAGGGTGGGGGTGTCAGCAGTGACCACAATACCTTTTACCTCCTGGGCTTGAAGAACAGATCTGATGAGTATATCTAAACCAAAGACATACAAGAGGGGGCTAAGGGGACAGCCTTGACGCACCATTCTATTAACTGGGATACAGTTCCCATACCACCCATTTACTTTTGGAATCTGGGTAGCATTATTATACATTGACCTGATCCAGGACACAAATTCCTGTGGTATTCCGAAAGCCTCTAATACTGTAAATAAAAAATCATGGGACAATCTATCAAATGCCTTTTCTTGGTATACACCCACCACCCATGCTTGGATATTATCAAGATCTCCTCTGAAAAAAAGTTTTCTCAATGTGATAAGATTATCACATTGTTGTCTCCCTGGTACTGCACAAGTCTGCTCTGGACTAATCAAATAGGTAGCCACTTTAATGAGTCTAGTTAACAAAACTTTTGCCAGTAATTTAAGGTCTCTGTTTAAAGGACTGAGGGCTCTCTAATTATTAATATCCGAGTTGGGACCTTTCTTATGAATCAACACAAAAACTGCTTCTTGCATGGAGGGGGCAAATTCAGAGTCAGCAAGCAAGTGATTGAATAGAACTGCCAATGCTGGAGCCAAATAATTTTGGAACTGCCTATACAGGTCTGCCCCCAGGCCATCTGAACCTGGAGCTGAGTCAGTTGTCAAGTTTCCTATTGCCTGGAGGACTTCTGACTCAGTGATGGCGTGAGTCAAAACCGTGGCATCAGCATGTGCAATTTGGGGTAAATGTAAAACATTCAAATGACTAGTAGCATCCATGCAAGCAGGTCGTTCCCCAAAAAGTTTTGTAATCTGAGCTACCACAATATCTAAAATACCCTGAGGTACGGTGCCCTTACTACCTGTAGGTGTGATTAATTCTGATATAATTCTTTTATCAATTCTGGTTTTACATTTTTTATAGTAATCCATACCCCCTTTAGTAAGCTGAGTCCCAAACCAGGCTTCTTGTCCCAAAGACTTAGCTCTGTTGTATTAAATGTCCATCATCTTTTTCCTAATATTGTTTATCTGATGGCCATAATCGGAGGATGATGATTCCGTAAGGGATATCAAATGCTGTAACTGCTGCCACAAATGTAGATATTGAAAACAGACTTTATTATTATCATGGTGGGATTTTTTTTTTGGAAGAGACATCTCCATGAGGATTTTGTATCCTCCCACCATTCTGCCAAATCATCATAGCTCTCTATAACAGATAGTTTGGCAGACCAATCCCATCGCCACATTTTTTTGAACTTTGGGATCTAATAAGAGAGTCTCATTCAACGTCCATTTATTTTTCTTACAGTGTGGTACATCACACCACGATATTAATTAGCCCTTAATACAGCATGGTCAGTAAATAAATTTGCCTGTGTCACGATCTCTAAGAAATGCAAGACTTTAGATAAAAAATAAAATCATTCCTGGTTTTAACAGCCCCCCTGAAGTATGTAAACCCTCCAGAAGGGTGTAAACTGTGATATGCGTCTTTATGGTCAGCAGTAGAAAGGATCTGTTGAAGGGCTACCGAATCACAGAATAATTTAGTAGTTTGGAGACCCCTGTCTGATTGGTGCAGACCACAGTTAAAATCTCCCACCCAAAGTACTAGCCTGGAGGTATGAAGATATGGTTGTATATCTCGGAATAAAGCAGCTCTAAGGGCCTTGGTCTGAGGGGCATATGTTGCAATCAATTTAAATAGTTCCAAAAGATATGAAACAACTAATAATAGGGCTCTCCCGGGGTGAATATCTATCAATCTAGAGACCTGTAATAAGGGGTTGGAAAAGAGTATTCATGCCCCACCACAGGTGTCAAGCCCAGAAAACTAAAAAGATGGCCCAAGGAGCCATGCCTGTGAAGCCTACTGTAATTCTCTGTTAGTCTTTAGCCTAGTGACTAGTAAACAGGTGATGTCACTAGCTCCCTCTTGTAACATGTGCATAGCTCCAGCCAGCTTCTTATCCCCTTTAATACTGTTGATGTTAATAGTAGTAAGAGTTAAATGATCCATAGGCTGGGGAAGGGGGACCACAGCTAAAGGCCATACTAATGGGTCTTAGATCTACATCTCTGTGTAGTACGTTTGGCTATAGTGTCTGTCCCTCCTCCATCCTCAGTATCTGTATTAGATTGGATAGAGGAGGTATCCATACTTTCCTCCTCCAACACCCTATCTGTGGCATTGGACGAAAGGGCTGCAAATTTATTGCCAGATTTCCAGGTTCCTGAAGGTGAATCATGAAAGACCTCTATGCCACCCACTTTTTTTGAAACAATTTTCCCTAGCCTGGTCCATTTTTTTTTGAGGGACCAATTTAAACGGAGTTTCCACTGGGGGGGCATATATCTGAAGGAGGCCTGTCCCTGTCATCTGGAGGAGGCGGGGAAGGGGACATGGAATTCCTGACCCTCCCCCAAAGGGCCAGTTTCATCTTGAGAAGGGGATGGGATTTGTACATTCTCAGGTGGCCATGTACCTGAGGGAGATTCTTGTCTTAATGATACTATCCCAGCTCTCAAACTTTGCTCAGCTACTCTTTTGGCCTGCTGCTGTTGTGCCATATTGAGGATCCCTTCATGAGAAGGGCAATCTTCTCGATTGTGATAGGCCCAGGGACAGCGGCCATATGCATGGCCTGTATGTTCACACAGATTACATTTAAAGAGATTCAAGCATTTCCCTGAACTATGTCCAAACTCTAAACAATGGCTGCATTTGGCTGAATCAAATGCTGAGCTCAAGTGGGCCCGAGAACCACATTTAAAACATGACTTGGATCGACCTGCCTAAAAAAATAGAACCTCTGTCTCTGCCCAAGAAAAAAGTGCTGGAGAGGTGGACAGGCCCCAAGTTACTGGTGTAGAGCTTCACACGTACCCGCCACCCGCCATCCCAGATCGGTTCACTGTCTAAGGTGTGGGTGGGTCTACTCAAAACTTCATAACGTTGGCAAAGCCAGAAAAGAATGTCTTCAATATAAACCCCCCATTCTTAAACTTTACCATGGTGTTTTTAACTGCAGGTTTGGTTGAGGGGATGGCATGGAAGGGAACCTATACAGGAGTATTTTTAAAGGTATTATATTGGGCCCAAAATCTATCCAAACTTGAGATATTCTTGAAACTGATGTCATAGTTTGCATGCCCTAGGCTAATTAGGGCAAAAATCTCTGAGGAGAAAAATGTCATTGAACTGTTCAACAAGGTTTTAGCAATGTAAACTCCTATCTAGAGGTTTGTCTAATCCTCCTTTGTACAATAGCCTAACCGCATTACATCGAGGTGCAGGTTCCCCTCTATTCTGAAATAAGTCAGATAGTTTAAATGCTGAATCAATTCCCCCCCATCCCTCTGTAATGTTAATTATAACTGCAGGACTGGGACCAAGCCTTACTAGGCCCTTGTTATTAATATCGTCCACCTCAATATTGTGCACATTCTCAGGTACTGGGTTACTTTTAGAAGGCAAATCGGACAATAAACCATTTATAGTAGAAGAAGGAATAGAGTTAGGGTGCATTGGAGCGCACAGTTGCAGTAAAGGTAATGGCCACAGATGTAGTAGCGTTATTAAGCATTTGGATGTAGGAAGGATCCTGTAGGTCCGGCGTCCAGAGTCCATCCTCAGTTTGCTCCTATCCTGTATCATGTATTACATGGATGGGAGACTAGTTCGGGCACCCAATCTCCTTGTTTTTCAGGGGCTCAGTTATAGGTTCAGGCCTAACAGTAATAGGAGCCAGCTGTAAGGTTTCGGAGTTCTGAGAAGCCTTACTCCAGTCTGGAAGTGTTTGCTTCACAGGAAAAACATAAGTAACAACTCGGTGCGGTTTGCATCACAGGACAGTTTTCAGTTTCTGTAGTCGCCGTCTGTGGGCGGCGCCTTGCTCCAAGGCACTTCTTTTGCTTTTCCTGAACCGATGAAGGCTTTTGGCACATAGGAATGATCCTGTCAGGACTGCCAGCCTGCTTCTTAGGTGCGCTGTTGTGAAACATTCTCCTTAGAACTGTGTGGCAAAGCATCCATATTAGCCTGTTGGGCGTTACCTGTGTCAGGATTCACTATGGCAGCATCCGGCTGACTCATTGGGGGAATTGATAAGAGCACCGCTCATTTTGACAAGCGGAACTGAATTTGTTTGGTGGTCCTAACTGTTCTGCCACTGTGTATCAGAAATAGCTGCAGAGGACTTGTCATTTTCATTCTTCTAATACTTTTTATCCTGAAGCTACACAATAGGAGGTTCCCTTCCCCTCTTGGACTGGCAGCCTTGTCTAAATTCAAATGTCCATCGATTTGTCTCTTAACGGAGTATCAGTAACAGTCCCTGGCTGTGAAAAGAACTCAGAGTTCTGAGGATCAGAAGGATGGCCACCCTTCCCAATAGACACTATATTAGCCTATATAGTGTTTTCTGAACCCCTATTGTAGTAGTCTGTCATGCATGCTACGGTTCCAAATCAGCTTGTTTATCCCCCATGTTTCCCAACATACCTGAGGTGCCCGAGGGCTCAGTAGCCAACTGGAGTTGCAACCGAGCCATGCCCTGAGGCACTGCTGCTCCATTTTCAGAGGAAAGTCTTTCCTTGCCACAGCACCATATGTGGCTACATTCCACGATTTTGCCCTGATTCAAGCCCTAAATGTCATCCCGACCTGTTTGCTCCTGGAGCCACTTCTTGTGTTGACATTGTTCTGGTGCTGATTTAAAAATGGTAGCAACAGCACTTGTCGGTCAGCTTCCCACTGCATTAGCTGCTGATCTTTGGAAGATATACCAGCAATAGACATTCCCACTTGATCTCCACTCATGAGTCTGCTCTCACTGGTGCCTCCTTTTGCTACAACTGAGCTGCTATTCCCTAAGGCCACTGCTGATGCTTTGGGCAGTGTTGTCTTCTGCACTGTCCCAGACTTAAGCTCAGCATCCATCTGGGTCAGGGATCCATTTGCCCAAACTGTCCTGCATCCAGCGAGCATTCCTAAGGGCATGCTCTGGGGACCAAAGGAGATCTCTCTCTCTCTTTCTAGATAATCATTTCATGGGGAGTTTGTTGAAGCCTTCTTCAAGTTGTCAGCCTACCTCTTTAATCTTCTGGACCCAAATGTTTGTCAGAAACAGTAGTGGAGTGAATGGGATACACAATCCTGTAAAATGCACCCTGCTCTTGAAATTTCTTAAGCAAGACAAGCCGGATCTAATACTTTTGCAAGAAACACACCTATCTTTTGCAGAGCATGCACAATTTCAAAATCTGGTGTACCAAATGGTCTTAGCCTTCTCACATTGCTCTGGGACAAGAAGGGGAACAGCTATTTTAGTGCCTAGGGGGAACGCAGTTCACTTTGTAGGACCAGATCGTGGACTCGGAGGGATGCTATGTAATAGCCACAGGAAGATTATTCGCTACACAGGTAACCCTGGCTTCTGTGTATTTTCCCCCTGGTTCTACAAAGGTGGTGGCCCAATGGTTCTTGAATTACCTTCTTTCAGTCTTTCAAGGGTAACTAATAATGGAGGGGTGTTCTAACATTAGACCCTACCCTAGATGCAACCCCGCCAGCTAGGCACAGAGCCTCACCTATCCAAAAAATACTTGCATTCATCTCTGTCTTCGTTGGGATTTGTAGACCTCTGGAGATGTTTTTACCCCACAAGTAAAATCTACATCTACCACACCCCTAAAACGCATACCTTTTCCAGACTAGACTATCTGTTTAGCTCCATAGAGCATCTAGATTCTATACAAGACATTTATCATGGGGCGACCCTCTTGTAGGACCATGCTGGCTCTTTGCAAACAGACGAAATGGTCTTTTTGGCATCTCAGTTTGATGTATCTCCATGACCTGGAATTTTGCCAGCTAGTCAAAGAAGCTGTTCCCAGAATATTGAAGGATAATGATGCACCGGAGACAGGTCTGGTCTTGAGATGATACCCTTAAGACAATCCTAAGGGAAGAGATAGTAAAGTATTCGATTTCCAAAAAAAGACACAAGGAAGAGCAAATAAAGGAGCTCCACCATCCTTTACAGACACTTCAAACCTTTCTCCACCACAGGGACACCTCAGTGAAAACCCAAATGTAGCAAATAAAACAGAAATGACAAAAATTAACTGACCAAAAAATAAAACAACAATTGCTTTATTTAAAACTTAGATACCAGGAGTGAGACCGCGGGGTGCCAGAAACCTGGTGAGACAGTTAAGGGGAACTAAATTTAAAACAACCATTACAAGTATACTCAACCCAAAAGATGGGTGTCTTTTACACCATTCGAGGGACATCAGATAAATGATAGTAAAATATTATGAAACCCTATACAAGTCAGACACAGCCCCTTGCCCCAACAGATAGAGATATATTTAGCTGACCTGTCCCTACCAAGACTGACGGAATCTCAAGCAGGATTCTTATTAGCACCAATCATTAGAGGGGGAGGTACTGGCTGTCCTGAAACGCTGTAAGATGCTGAAAGGCCCGGGACCAGATGGCTACACAGCCAAATTCTATAAACAGTTTTGGGCCCTCCTCCCTACACTGATCCCAGCTTATACTGACATACAAAAAGGAAAACAACCCCCACCCTAGTGGTGATATGCGGAAATAGCTGCAATCCCTAAGCCCCAGAAAGACCCGAAACCACCTTGCCTCCTACAGACCTATTTCGGTGTTGAATTATGACTATAAAGTATATACATCTGTGTTAGCGCACTCATTAGACACATTGCTCCCACAGTTGATAGACACAGATCAGGTCGGATGTATTAGAAAGCGACAGGCATAAGACGTGGTTCATCATGCCTTGCTGCTGGTCGAATACACCTCCCAGAGGGGGATACCCCTGGTCCTTGTCAGCCTAGATGTTGAGAAGGCCTTTAATAGAGTGACGTGGTCCTTTCTAAGCGTAAGTTGGATACCCAACTTCAGAATTTATATAATACATTGATGGCCTATCTTAAGCTAGATGGTTCCCTTTCTGACTCATTCCCTCGCTCAAGATGAACCAGACAGGGATGTCCCCGACACACTTATTATCTGCATTATATCTGGAGGCTCTGGTGCAGGCAATTAGAAGTCACTCAGATATTGAAGGTCTGCCCATAGGTGGGCGCTCACACAAGATCATTTTATTTGCAGATGACATTCCTTTGACATTGACATCCCCGGACACCTCTAAACCAGCAGTGTGGGAGCAGATAGAATATTTTGGACAACTGGCCGGTATAAGCTAAATGATACTTAAGACGGAAGTATTGACGTATTCTTACTCCCCTTCCCCCTTATTAAAAACAAATTTCCATTTTGCTGGAATAGAGCAGAAATGCGATACCAAGGCTTCGGATTACCAACAAACTTAATTCACCTAGAAATGGCGAACTATGAACCCATAATTCAACAACTGACAGCAGATTTGTCCCGCTGAAACAAACAAACCTTGGGATTCCTGAGTAGGATTGAAACCGTACAGCAAAATGTATTACCACGCCTATTATTTTTCTTGCAAACTCTTCCCATAATGCTCTCTAAAATATACTTTCAGGCACGGGACAAGATGAGCTCTAGATTTATATGGGGAGGAAAGCCCCCTAGAATAAATATTCTAGGGACGTGGATATGTTGTTCTATCCATACTTTTGGCAGTGCCCTTTCCCTTTAAGATGTGCCGGAAGGTCTTCAAGCTGGCTTCTCCAACCCACCCGGGTGGTATAACCCTTGGCTCCACCCCATGACACCAGATCTTCCTTTCCACTAGAAGAAGCAGATTCCCTCCTTAACGCCTCTGTGTTGAGTAGGCCCTGGTGCTCAGATCTTCAGATTTACTTCTAAAACTTAAACCCATCAGAGTTTCTTCATCAGAACAATCTTCGATCACGACTGCGATGGAGGAAAACTCTTCGCCCAACTTTAGCTGGTACCCTTCTGGGCAGAAGATGTTGCACACTGACCCACACTCCACATGGGTCTTTTGCCTGGGACATGAGTTCGCTACCCAGGCCTGCGAATTTTGTCACATATTCCAGCCGAATGTACTGGACGATTGTCTTGCCCGTTTGCAGTTGGGCCATCCAGAAAAACGTAACCTGCCAGTGAAATCTAAAGAAGCCTATTGGGTGGTCTCCGTGGCTGTGGGGTCTGACGAACAACTCGAACAGATGAAGGCCTTCAAGGAAGAGGTGGCTCATGCCGTGGAAAGTTCCTCTTTGGCTTCTGCCTTCATCCCCTTAAAACTGGGCTTCACTTTCTCAGGCTCCTTCAAGGACCTGTGCCACTCTCTCCTGACCAAGGGGGAGGGCCCCTTGGCTTCGCACAGCTCTCACTCCCGTGAAAAGGAGGAGGAGGAGTCGAAGGATAAGGATAAGTCTCATCGGAGACATTCTTGGGACTGAGAGCATTCTTCATCTCAAGAAACTTCAGTTTAGACTACGGTCAAAACTGTGGCCTCTGCTGCTAGCTTCACGGTGCCCTGTCAGGCCAGCCTGCCAAGATGTGGGCCGACGATCCAGCCGAGATTTTCCTTGACCCAGTCGACCCACTTTTTCTCAATGAGGCCAACGAGTCTCTGTTTAGGACTCCGGTCCTTCCAACTGAAGAGCCAATCCAGCCTGAGGGGCTGGTTAGTAAAGCTCCTGTTGACCAGGTGGAGCTGCGGTTCTCCCCGGCTCCTTCCCAGCGACCCCGTCAGTCCCCCCCGAGGGTCTCCGTCCAGTTCTCAGTCGACTTCTTCAAGTGGGTCTCGCAAAACCACCATCGCCATTCTCTGCACCACAAGAAGCAGCTCTGCCATTATTCTTTATCCTCATCCTCCTTGGCCAAGGAGAGGCTCCAACGCAAGTTGCATTGGTGCTATGAAGACCTAATGCGGCAACAACTAGTCTTGGCTGGTCAGAAGCATGCCCCGGTTTTTGACTATGGTGATCACCTGGTTGTCGCCCTCCAGGCCGACGCCTATGCCTCTGGAGCCTCTAAAGCTGGTTGACACCACCTCTCTGCTTTCGGAGCCAGTGAAAACTGTGGCATCCCAGCTCATTGTGGCCTCTTCACCGATTGTGGTGGAGCCGCCACCCTGACAGCTCGCCACCAGGGCCCAATTAAGGAGTCTCCACCTGTGCCCAGTCATTTCAGGTTGGGCACTTGCGCTCTGCTCGGGATTTCCTGCACCTTCTGGGGTACATGGCGGCCTGCACTTCCGTGGTCCGATGGGCCAGGTGGCATATGCACCCCCCTCCAGCTGGCCAGCCAGTGGTCCCAGTGCAGAGGTCACTTCAACCAGCTGGTCACAGTGACCCAGAAGATGTGGGATGCCCTCCAGTGGTGAACCATCCCAGAACATCTCCAGGAAGGGATCCTGTTTGTCCTCCCAGAGTCCACGGTCATACTGATGACCGATGCCTCTCTCATGGGCTGGGGCACCCACATGGGGGAACACAGAGTCCATGGGCTCTGGACCTGCTCATCAACCTGCTGGAGCTCTGAGCAGTTTGACTCATGCTGACTGCGTTCATTCCAGTTGTTCAGGGTCGAGTGGTTCAAGTCCAGACCGACAACACCATGACCATGTACTACCTCAACAAGTAGGGAGGGACTCATTACCGGCCTTTATGCAGGGAAGCTCTTCACACCTGGACTCCAGTGCACAGTCTGGAGGCAGATCTCCTAGCCATCCATGTGGCAGGAGCCTCAAATCAGTTGGGTGGGTGAAGCATCTCACGAATGATCTCTCCATCCGGAGGTATGCTACTGTCTGTTCTCCGAGTGGGGCACCACTCAGGTGGACCTGTTTGCCTCCAGGGAGAATGCAAAGCTAAGGCTGTATTGTGCCCACCCCCCCTCAGCAGGGCTTACTGCAGGGGGATGCCTTCTCGAGGCTGTGGATCCCAGGTCTCTTATATGCCTTCCCTCCATTTCCCTTGATGCACAAAGTGTTACTTAAGGTCAGGAGGGACAATGCACAGGTGATTCTGGTGGCTCCAGACTGGCCACACCAATATTGGTACCCTGATCTCCTCCATCTCTGCAACAGGCTTCTCGGGCATCTTCCAGCACACCTGAACCTGCTTTCTATCAACCAGGAGAAGATACTCTACCTGGAGCTTCAATACCTGCACCTGACAGCCTGGTTCCTGAATGCTAGAGTTCCAGGCTTTGGGTCTCTCTGAAGACATCTTCACTGTCATGGAGGATTCTCAGAAGGAGTTAACTAGAAAATGCTATGCCTTCAAGTGGAAGAGATTCTCCATTTGGTGTCAGGGCAAAGGGACTGGACCCTTTGACTTGTCCTGTAGCTAGCATTTTAGAATACCTGTGGTCTCTCTCTCCCAAGGGGGACTTCAGTTGACAACCCTCAAGGTGCACCTGACAGCTGGTCAGCAGTCGGTGGTGCAGAAGACAGTGGTCTGGTCATTTTTCAAAGGCTTAGACCACATATCCCCTCCAGTGCATGAACCTCCACCTCCGTGGGATCTATTGCTGGTACTGGCAAAGCTCATGGGCAAGCCATTCGAACCGATGATCAAGTGCAAGATGTCACATTTGTCGTGGAAAACTGCCTTCCTGGTGGCCATTACATCAGCCAGAAGGATTGGGGAGCTCCAGGCGCTTTCCATCGAATCTCCTTACCTGGTTTTCCACAGGGACAAGGTTGTCCTGCGCCCCAGCCCAAACTTCCTTCTGAAGGTTGTGTTGGAGTTTCACCTGAACCAGGTGATGACTCTGCCGGTGTTCTACCCTAATCACATCTCGGATACAGAATACAGGATCCATACCTTGGACCTGAGGTGAGCCCTTGCTTATTACAAGGAGCGCACTGCTGAAGTTTGAGGAGAGGTTCGCCAGCTGTTTGTCACCTATGCTGAAGCCGCATCTGGCAGACCTGCAGCTAAGCGGATGATTGGCAGATGGATTACATCATGCATTGCTCTCTTTTTCTTTTTATCACTGTATTATTTATACTTCCCGCAGCTCGGTCTGCATGTCGTCTGGCAGCTGTTCTCTCTCTCTCTCTCTCTCTCTCTCTCACTCACTCTCTCTCACTCTCACTCTCTCTCTCTCCCAGCTCACTCACATCTAGGTAACATGCACAGTATCTGCAGAGGGGTACCCCTTCCCCCTGCCTGGCCCAGATCTAATACCAGAGCGTGATTCCAGATAAATCCCCTGGGTGAAGAGAGGCACGGCCATCAAGCCGCCACGGCCGACCACCATGTTCCTTCTATTGGCACGGACATGCAGTGATGTCCAGACACTGCGTGCCGATGTCCGCTGTGTTTCCCCCTGCTGACACCACACCTGCAATGTCCCCAACTTCCATCGGGGGCCCCTACAGAGCAATGTGCATCCCGAGCCCTCCCCAAGGAGAGGAGAGCAGTCTAGCAGATGCTCAATCCTCTCCCTCCCTCCCTGGTCAACCCCCAACAGCCTGGGTGCGTTCCTGAACCTGGATTGCCAGTGTAGCACAAGGTGTGGCATCCAGCGCCTCAACCCTCCATGCCACCGGGGCCAGCTCATGCATTGATCTCTGCTATAGGTTGGCAGGTAAGGAGCCTCCCATAGGGCTAAAGGCTCATTCCACCCATCATACCACTGTGTCAGTGGCTGCTTCAAGGGACATCCCTATCCTGGAAATCTGCTGGGCTGCTACCTGCAAGTCAGCAAACACTTTCATTTCCCATTACCACATCGACCTTGAGTCATGCCGGGATGCTGGGTTTGGGGCCTCAGTATTCCAGTCTTTATTCCCGAAGTAGGGGGTGTGCGCCTGGCCTCTCTCCTCCCAGAGAACTGCTAGGAGTCTGCTAGAAATGTGGATAGAACAACATATCCATGTCCCTAGAAAAACAGGTTACTCACCTGTAACAGTACTTCTAGGAGTGGTATATGCTGTTTATCCACACAGACCCACCCGACCTCCCCGGCTTCAGTGCTCACACTCTGCTTTCCAGAGGGCAGGATCTGGCATCATGGGGCAGAGCCAAGGGCTGTACCACCCCGATGGGTGGGAGGAGCCAGCTTGAAGACTTTTGGCACATCTTAAAGGGAACAGACACTGCCAGAAGTGTGGATGAACAACATATTCCATTCCTAGAACTACTGTTACAGGTGAGTAACCTGTTTTTCTGTACTATGACTACCTTGGGATAAGGGGGGACTTAACCTTCCAAACATGGAAATATATGCGCAGGTGGCTCAGGTACACATAGTGCTCTACTGGCTTACACCAGCATATAGAGCCCATTGGAATAGAATAGAACAAACCTTGAATGATATTTGGGAAGTGCGTCCTTATATTCTAGGTAAACCCCTTTCTTGTACACCGTTTAATAAATTCCACCCATATACAGCCGAACCCTTTCAGCAGTGGAAACAGATGATGGATTACAGACTTAAGCTGGATGAGAGATTATACCTGAGGGCATCAGTTTGGGATAAAGCTTCATTCACCAAAACTTTGACCGAAGCCGTACAGAAATGGCATAAATACAAAATCACTCACTTATACCAACTGGTGACTCCTAATGGCCTACAGTCATTTGCAGCCCTACAGGCCACATATAAACTTCCCTTCAAGTGTATAAGGGTGCACTTACTACCTTAAGAGGACGCACTAGCTGACATAGCAATGTCACCATCGGCACTGATATCTATAGTGATACAATACCTTGGCGGTAACTTAACTGACCATCTTATAAGCACGCTTTATAAGGCCATGAGGGAAACACCAGGGGATACAGCAGACAACATACGGAGACACTGGTTGGTGGAACATAGAAGTTGATGGCAGATAAGGACCGCAAGGCCCATCCAGTCTGCCCATTTCTTTTTCTACCTTATAAATGTACCATCTGCCTTTGCTCTGTCAATGGCCTATTTATTCATACTCATCTGTACTGCTCCCTTGTACCTATCCCATGCCTGTTTGAAGCCCTGCACTGTATTCATATCCACCACTTCCTGAGGTAGGCCAGTCCACGCATCCACCACCCTTTCTGTGAAAAAGAACATCCTCACATTATCCCTTAATTGGCCTCCCTCTAATCTCATGCTGTGTCCTCTTGTCCTGCTGTTTTTCTTATATTGAAATGTGTTAGACTCTTTCACCTTGTTAGTGCCCTTAAGGTGTTTGAATGTTTTGATCATATCACCTCTCTCCCTCCTTTGCTCTAGGGTATACATATTGAGCTCTGTTAATCTGTCCTCATATGTTTTCTGATACAGTCCCTGCACCATTTTTGTTCCCCTTCTCTGGACTGCCTCAATTTGGTTAATGTCCTTGTGAAAGTGTGGCCTCCAGTACTGCATGCAGTACTCCAGATGGAGCCTAACCAGTGTCTTGTAAAGAGGGATTATTACCTTCCTCTTCCGACTTGTGGAACACCTACTAATACACCCTAACATCCCCCTAGCCTTACCTACTGCTTTGGTGGTCTGCTTGGATGACTTCAGGTCATCAGTGATGATGATGCCCAAGTCTCTTTCTTCCCTTGTGACTGCCAGCAACTCCCCTCCCAGCCTATAGGTGGCTTCAGGGTTTCTCTTCCCTATAGGCATGATCTTGCACTTCTTTGCATTAAACCCCAGTTGCCACTCTTCTGACCATTTTGCTAGTTTATCCAGATCTCTTCTCATTCTGCCCACCCCATCTGGATCATCTACTCTGTTGCAGATATTGGTGTTATCTGCAAACAGACAAACCTTACCCTCCAGTCCATCTGCAATGTCACTGATGAAGATATTGAAGGGGACTGGCTCCAGAACTGATCCCTGAGGTACCCCACTTGTGACTTGCATCTCTTCTGACTGTATGCCATTTACCACCACACTCTGTTTTCTGCCCATAAATCAGTTTGCCACCCAGTTGACCAGCTTCTGGCCCACCCCGAGCCTACCCAGCTTATTAATCAATCTTCTATGTGGAACAGTATTGAAAGTTTTGCTGAAGTCAAGGTAGGCGACATTAACTGCACCCCCTTGGTCCATCACTCTGGTTACCCAGTCAAAGAAATCTATGAGATTAGTTTGACAGGACCTTCCTTTTGTAAACCCATGCTGTCTTGGATCCTGTGCTCCTATGGATTTAAGGTGTTGTACTATCCTTTCCTTAAGGAGTGCCACCATAGTCTTGCCCACTACTGAGGTAAGAATGACAGGTCTGTAGTTCCCTGCCTCCTCTGTGCTACCACTCTTGTGGAGCGGGATCACATGAGCCCTTCTCGAGTCTTCTGGGACCTCTCCTGTGCTCAGAGACTCACTAAACAGTTCTGATAATGGCTCTGCTAGTTCCACCCTTAGCTCCTTTAGTACCCTGGGATGTATGCCATCAGGTCCCATTGTCTTGTCCACCCTAAGCCTATCAAGCTCTTGTAGGATCCTTTCTTTTGTGAAGGGACTAGTGCTTACCTCCCTCCCCCCTGTGTCCATGGTGCTGAACTGTGGCCCCTGCCCTACCTTCTCTTCAGTAAATACTGAGCAGAAGTATCTATTTAAGATAGATGCTTTTACATGGTCCTCCTCCTTACAAGCCCCTTTATCTCCTTTGATCTTAGCAATAACCTCTCTGGACTTTCTCCTTTCACTAATGTATCTATAGAACATCTTGTCACCTTCGTTTACTGTCTGTGCTAGAGTTTCCTCGGTTTGGGCCTTTGCCTGCCTTACTGCCTTCCCTGCTTCCCTTAAGGAACTTAGGTATGCCTCCCTATCTTCATCCCGCTGTGTTCCCTTGTATTTCCTGAAGGCCAGCCTTTTGGCTCTGATCTTTTCTGCTACTGTTTTTGAGAACCAAAGTGGTTTCCTTCTTCTTTTGCACTTTCTTTTCTCTGTAACACAATAGGATGTTGCTTCAAGTATTGCATCCTTAATGCTTGCCCACTTTGGCTGTACTCCCTCACCTGTATTTCTTTTTGCCTGGGCTAGCTTAACTCTGTTGGCCATCTTATCAAAGTCAGCTGCTCTGAAGACCCATATTTTTGCCTTGGAATGGGATGATTTAGTTCTAGTGGCCAAATTGAACCATACCGTGTGATGGTCACTGGCCCCCAGGTGACTTTCTACCTGGAGATCTGTGATCCTTTCCCTGTTAGTCAGTACTAGATCTAGGATAGCCCTGTCTCTTGTGGGTTTTTGTACCAGTTGTTTGAGGCATTCCCCCTGCAGGGAATCCACCATGTGTCTAGTTCTGGCAGATGTTTCTGCTGGTATTGACCAATCTGTATCTGGCATATTGAAGTCTTCCATTATCAGAACCTCCCCTTTAGCTGTTATGTTTTGTATATCTTCTAACAGTAATGTGTCTATGTCCTCCCCCTGGTCTGGGGGCCTGTATACAACCCCAGTTCTTATGGCTGTCCCATTTCCTGTTTCCAGGGTGACCCACAGTTCTTCTGGCTCCTTATGTGTATTCTGAATTTCTGTAGCTTTGATATTTTCATTGACATACAGGGCCACTCCACTCCTCCCTTTTTGCACCTTGGTCTCTTCTGAACAGTACATAGCCAGGTACTGAAGTCTCCCAAGTGTGGTTACTGGTAAACCATGTCTCGCTAATTGCTACTATATCCAGTTTAGCCTCTGTCATTATTGCCTGCAGGTCTGGGATCTTGTTTCCCAGACTGCGAGCATTTGTGTACATGATTTTCCATTGGCCAGATTTCTGTGTTAGTTGTTGGGTGAGGTCTGGCGTTTCCCCTGTGCGTCGTATGGGGAGCTGGACCTTTTTCCTTACCTGGTGATGCAGATGAACTGCAAACATGCTGAACTCGGCCAGCGGTGGCACTGAGGGTTGAGGTGCTGGACGCCACACCGGCGACCCAGGTTCGGGAACGAGCCCAGACTGCCGGGGTCAGCGGGGAGAGAGAGAGATTGAGGTCCAAAGGACTGCTTCCTCTCAAGGGTGGGATCCAGGGTAGCCCAGTGCAACAGTGGCCCCCGGTGGAGACCGGTGGCACTGCTATACACTTGGGCGTGTACAAGCGGGGACGACATCGGGCAGCCAACCCCGAACATGGATGGGAGCACTTACATCATGGGCTGAGAGCATTGCGTGCCTTACATCGGGGGGAACCAGAACAAGGGAACAACCCTACGCCGAGGATCAGGCGATGGCACCAGTCCACCATGCCCAACGTCGGGCTCTCCTCGATTGGCCTTCGATTTCCTCAGGCCGCTCTCCATCCGATGCCAGACTCTGACTTGATGAGAGGCGCCCAGGTAGGAGGAGGGCGACCCACCCCAGATAGGGTTAGCCAGGGGTGCTGGCATTGGAAGGGAGAGGGGAGGCACAGTTCAGGGATCCTCAGGCAGGCAGGAAAAAGGATTGGATGCCTGAGAGAGGATCTCGGGGCCGTGACCAGAGGGAAACATGGTTGAAAAAAAAAAAACATGCTGAACTCCTGTTTGACCACTAGCTGATGGGGGAAGGGTGCTCTTTCCATTCAACGTATGGGGTGCTGCACCTCTCTCCCCATTTGCTAGTTTAAATATTCTGCAAAGATGTCAAGCTTCTGCCCCAATGTGCTGACTCCCTCCTTAGTCAGATGCAGTCCATCAAATTTAAAGAACTTTCACTCCCAAAACTGTTGTCAGTTCTCTACAAATGTGTGTCTTTTTCCTGGCACCAGCCCTTGAGCCATATGTTTAGCTCCTCTATCTCTCCTTCTCTGACCTTCCGTCCATCTGTCCCCCCTCTCCCAGACTGGCAGGGTCTCAGAAAAGGAGATGCCGGATGAAATGGATGATAGTTTGTCACCCAGCCTGGTCAGGTGTTCCTTGGTCTCCACAACTGACCGACTGGCAAGATCATTAGTCCCTATGTGTACCAGGACGTCAATGTTTTCTCCTGCTTCCTGAACAATTTTAGCAATGCGGTCAGTGTCTTTCCACGCTGATGTACCTGGGAGACATCTGACCATTACCCCTGGCTGGAGATAGGTATCAACTCCCTGAATCATGGAGTCTCCTATGATCAGAAGTTTTTTGGATTTCCCTTTTGCTTTTTTGTTTTGGTTCCTGTTTTGGGCGAGTTTTGTTATGCTAGCTCCTGCGCTGCAGTGTAATCTGCCCCTTTGTTTGATTTCAGAGATAGAGGCAGATACCTGTTTGTAGTTTTTGTATGGTTTGTGGAGGTAATATGTTGGAGAGCACTGAGTGATGGGGCACACGATTTGCCCCTTGTAACCACCTGCCAACCTCCTGGACCAACTACCCTCTGCAGTCGAGGTGCTTCTGTTGGATGCTGGGAAATAGAGGGCGGTTCTTATAATATATTTCCTCTTAAATATGAAATTTGAGGCGCGCAATCTCTGCCAATGCTGCCTGAAGCTAAGCCCTAAGATCTCCAGTGGCCCAGCATGTAGGACAGTGTCCTAAATCCTTTAAAACTGCCCTTCTAAAAAGTGTTCCACAGTACCTGCAGTTAATGATATCCATTCCAGATAAGATGCTGGGTTTATAACCTGGTCAAAGTAATTAGAAGGAAGAAAATGAAAGCAAAAGTTTGATTTTGTGTTTTGTTTGTTTGATTTTGTATAAATTGTTTTAACAAGTTAAATTACTAGTGCCCCTGTAAATGAGGTCATTGTGTGAATACCCCACTGATCCGCCCCTTCCTGTTTTGCCACAGGAAATGTCATGACTGTGCTACCCTATAAAAGGAGTGTAGTTTGGGTTGGTGGGGATGGGGATGGTGGCTGGGCCCTTCCCCAGCCAAAAAAGAACAACCACGGATGAAAGAAATACAGAGGTAAGAGCAGAAACAATCAGTCAGTAACAAATGCAGCAACCCTGAAAGCTTATTCTAATGATAGATAAAACTGTAAAACCTGTAAAGCACTAGCTGTAATAATTTCACAGAAGATATACCCTGTAAGAAACACTTTGGTACAGAGAAAAATAAAGCAGTAACAGAAGGTATACCTTGCAAAAGACAATTTGAATCAGAAGATTACAGCAGTAATCTGTTAGCACACCCCTGTAGGCACAACTTGTAATAATGCAGCAGAAGGTATACCCAGCAACAACAATTTGAATCAGAAAAAAATAAAGCAATAAAATGTTAGCAACAAACAGTAACAATCCCTGCGAGTACAAAATGAAAATAACACACAGTAAATCTGCTTAGCCAAAAGAAGTCTTAATCCTTTCCCTTGCTCTGGTAAGGTTCTTTGCTCTGTCCTTTCAAGCAACCTAGAAGGAAAGAGTTCAGGTGAAGCTAGGTGCCTTGGCCAGCAAACCTAGTCTTCCACCTGGGGGAGGAGCTTGACCCACAATCATGGGATAAGACTGCTCTCCCAACCATAAAGGTGTCTTCAAATGCTTAATGGAAGGAATGCACCTGGAAGTCTAGGCACAGATTCTTCCGCACCCCGGCAGTCGTAGCCAAATATAAGACTGCAGAACAGGGAAAATGCTGGCAAAATTGAAGATTTATCATGGCCGACCTAGAGCACGTGATCTGGTCTTGTTATCTTAAACAATATTGGCAAGCGGTTACAAAAGAACTAAGCCAAATTTATGAATGCCCAGAACTGTTCACTCCAACGTATATTCTAATGGCAGTGACCCCTACGGGCTTAAAATAAACAGAAATGTGTAGACAGACAATTCTTATCTTGCTGATAGCCAAAAAAGCAATAATTAGGCTCTGGCACACCACAAGAATATCGACAAAACATGATTGGAGAGCACTTGCCTATGAAGTATATAATCTAGAGCGTCTCACTGCTAAAATTCAGGCTAGTTTCCCCACATTCAAAATAAAGTAGCACACATGGGTTATGTACCAATTTGACCACTATCTGGAATTTGTGCCTTGAACCCCTGGAGGGAAACAGTAGTCCAAAAGTAGGGAATATATGTATCTAAAAGTGTTTCAGTGAGCTAAAACTTATTACAGTTATGGACTAAGAAGACAGAGGTGCCCCTTCCTTTCCCTCCCCCCCCCCGCTGGGAGGGAGGCAACACTTTCCCTTCCCTTACTGACTTCATGTTTCATCCTGTTTTTCTCCCTCACTATCTGTATTCTAATCTTGTAACCTTAGTGAACTATCATTCTCATTTATTATCTTACCCTTTTGTATCTCCATTCTCAAATATAGATAACCAGGATGTGTTTGGCACTGCCATCCTTTACTTGGGATAGAATACTTGGAAGATATACAATTTAAACAGTAATAGATACTATAGTAATAATGATGTTAAGTGGATAGTCACACAAGGAAATGTAATGTCATCTTGAATGCATGTCAGACATAAAAGAAAACGGCAATGGGGATGTATGGAAAGAGATAAAATCACATGATGCATTGTACTTTAAAAAAAAACAATAAAAAATGCTATTTAAAAAAAAAAAACAGTAGTGGAACTTGTCAAGCTGCTCTCCATCACTACAAGTAAAGAAATCTCTGCATTGTCATTTTTCTTAAATGAGGGATCAAAGTACCAGGCTGCATAGTTTGTGTTTTCAGAGAGGCTTTTCATTTGCTGTACCTCTCCACATCCTTTGTCAGCATTCTTAGTAAGTGCTATTTTCATTCCTGCATTTCAGCTTTCAATTTTATTTCAGCCAGTGATATATCTTCCCCCTCAGTAGATTCTTGCATCGGATCCTCCTCCATTTCCTCCAACTCAGACAAGTTGTCCTCTTGAGGAAAACAGACTGGAACTGAGGACAGAGTTCCAGCCTGCTATTGCACATCTTTTTTCCTCCACACACCCGGGCTCTGCCATCTTGGGATCAGGGCCAACAGTGCCCATTTCGCAACAGTAGGGGAAGTTTTTATTAATAAAAGAAAACGCAATACAAAATATACAATTCATAATATTCCCGTAACATTTTCAACTAATATAGATCATAGAATCACTAGACATAGTTACTCATACATTCCAAGTACCCTGCGTATTTCCACCACTTTGAACAACTACTTAATACACCCATTATTTAAAAAAAAAAACTTCTGTTCAATAATGCTTATACCTTAATTTAAAAAAAAACATTTTATCATCCTGTGTATATACTTTCTGAAGTTCTAATACAACATTTTGAACTATTTCTGGATATGAAATATGTTTCTGCAGCAGTACCCTTGAACATCTTGCTTGGCAAATGTAGTATTTTAATATTGCACAGATAACCTCTAATGTAGTGTTAGTATACTGTTTCCATTTTTTGGAAAAATGCCAAAACTAATTCCAGGTTGTGATGAAAATCCCTCAGCGGGGACTTCAAGTTCACTGCCACCACTGTGGTGTTTACCAACAGGAAGCAAGGAAACCATTTTTTTACCTCCTCCTCCTTTGCACAGGGTCAAGAAGATCAAAAACAATAACTGTGGGTAGAGTGCCCCTTCAGAGACTGACTGCAAACAGAGTCTAGCAGAAATAGTAGAATTACCATTTTAAATGAAACAAGCAGCTACTGCTACTGCTTTGCTAAAAGACTACAAGTATTTACAACAGGATTTATGTACAGTCAGACAAAAGAATTACGGTTTACTAGGCATGAAAATGAAGTTACACCAGACAGGTTGCAGATAGAAGAATCTGAAATATTCTCACTTTAAAACCTATTTATTTACCTGCTGCTGTCTGAAGAAAACACATTTCCCTTAGCTGTCTTTCTTACCAGACCTCTAGCTGCAGGGCTCTGCGTTTTCAGATGTTCCAAGTCCAAGAGGAAGTGCTTTCTTAAAGCACCTCAGTTTATTTATGTTCTGACTGTGGGAGGTGGTTTCGCCCCTCTGAGTGACAGGTTACCCCTGCCCCCCCCCACACACACACACAGAAATGAGTGGGCCTGTATATGTGTGTGTGTGTGTGTGTGTGTGTGTGTGTATGGTTGACATCATTCAGGCCAGCTGGCTGACTCCACACACACCCTGCTCTGTCCACATTTATGATTTTGTTTTGAAGAATGTCCAAGGTGTGTAACTCCATGTTTCTTGCCTTTTAAGCTGACTGAGGCATTTGAACTGGCACTTTCCCATCTGCCTTACAGAATCTGTGGCTGCATATTCACAAGAGAATATTTCCCTGATCAGCTTTAGCCAATGTTTCCCATAAGATCTGTTTGGTCATGTGACATCAGAAGCCATGTTTTTTCCCCAGGTTCAGTAATCAATTTTCCAATATATTATTGGATAGTAACAAACACTCTGTCCACCATCCTGGTGGTGTCATTACCATTTGTACATCCTCACCTGGGGAAATGTGTACTTAACCACCACCCCTTAACCTAACCTAAACTAACTGACCTATTCCTGAACTAAACTGTACCTAGCCCCCTAACTTAAATTACATTTGATTAGTGTTTATTAAATTTAACACCGGAGTCCATATTTTTTCTAATTTCACCACACCTTTAATATCATAGCAGTAATTTTTTTCCAGTTGACTACTTTTTAGGAACAAATTTCTCCATGAAGAGAATTTTGGAGGGTTTACATACTTCCATAGATGAGCAATGCATCTCCTAGCATTTATCAAGCCCATATTCATAATTACTTGAATATTATCCGAGGGACATTTTTGGAAATTTGAGGTCCCCAATAAGCATAATTCTGGTTCAAGTGTAATATTCATCCCAGAAATTTTATTCAGAGTGAAAAATATCTTATCCCAAAAAGATCTACGTTTAGGACACTGAGCTATCACATGTACTAAAGTACCCCTATGAATCCCGCATCTGTTACAAATAGGAGATATCTTTGACTTACATTTAATAGATGATGGGTATGATAAATTCTGTGCAAAACATTCAACTGGATCTGATTTAGTCGTGTGCTTCTTGTTGGTCTCAGCAGTTTGAGGGCTGTTTTCCATCTCCCTTTGGATATATTATATTGGAGTTATTTTTCCCAGTTTTGTTTAAGTTTCAAATGATAATCAGATTTACTTAATCTTAGATATTTATATATTTTGGAATCAAGTTTGTCACTTAGCTCTACAGAGCTTATCCAGTGTTATAAAGAGCTTACTTTTGGTAACCCTAACCCTTTATTTAAATAGTTTTAAGGCTATCTTTGATTTGTCTATAGTTGAACCATTCAGAGTCTGGGAGACCATATGTACGTTTTAATTCCTCAAAATACATGGGCTTATCATTTTGATATATAGCCAATGTTTCCTATAAGACCTGTTTGGTAATGTGACATCAGAAACCATGTTTTGTGCCCATTTGTGCAAATAGCACCTCTTATAACACAAGCATGACTATATTTACAAAGGAAGTTAACAAAAATAAATTAATACATTACTCTGGTTGCATGTCCTTTACATCTCCATTTCCCCCCCCCACCAGAAAATGAAGGCATATCTTTTTTTGGGCAACCCCCAAGAGACACTGCCATTCATGTATGGCCTGGGGAATGCCTAAAGAAACATGTTATGCACTTAACCCACCTCGACAGTCCATCCGCACTGGCATTCTGCACACCACTCTGCTTTCCCAGTGGGCATGTCCCAAAATCCTCACAGCACCCCCCTCATCTCCTCAGCCAGGGTTGGTGTCAGCTGCCCTGAGACGGTGAGGTTATTTACTGAGGACCTCTCCCGGGCTTCCCCAAGGAGGTCCAACAGGGCATCAGCTTCATTCCCCTCCTCTGGCATGCTGCACATGGCAAGGATGATCTCTTCCCTATCATAGTAGGGCTTCTTCATCATGTTCACATAATGTACTCTCTTCCTGTGCCTTCTGTCAGACAGCCCTACTACGTAGTTAACATTACTCAGCTTCCTGATTATGAAGACTGGGCCCTCCCATGCTGCCTGCAGCTTATTATGTCATACTGGGACAATTACCATCACTCGCTGTCTGACTTTGTACTCCCGGGATCTGGCCCCACAGTTGTACCAGGCTTTTTGTTGCTGTTGTGCAGTGACTCAGTGCTCCTGGGCAAGCCCCATGAGCTCCTTAAGCCTGGCCCTGAAATTTAGGATGTACTGTCACAGCAGACTCCCCATAGGAGGCATGGTTACCTTCCCATTCATCCCTGACTAAATCTAGGGGGTCTCTCACCCTGTAACCAAACAGGAGCCCGAAGGGTGAGAACCCTATAGACTCCTGTGGGACTTTCCTGTATGCAAACAGGAGATGGGACAAATATTTGTCCCACTCCCTTTTCTGCTGGTCTGCAAATGCCCTGAATTGTGACAACCCACCTCTCCCTCTGGGCTGAAACAGCTTTTAGAGAGGTGTCTGTCCTCAGGTATTCACTGCCACCAGGTGGACTGTCTTCCAGCACCTCCTTCAGGTTTACAAACTTGAATAATTAAACGTGCAACTGCACAAGTTAAAGTCTGGTGGTATGTCTCTCTTGGGTGGTGGATGCTACACAGAGTTTACCTCAGCCAGTAGAAACCAAATATTACCTTAGAAAAATGACACCACAGTCGCAACTGTTGAGCAAATAAATAGCCTTTTACTTAACAGAAAGTGCACTGAGCATTTACAGGATATATATTTACAACACAAGAGAATAACACTAATACAGGAAAAGTAAACAAATGTTTTTAAATAACAGATGGCAAAAGATAAAGGCTATTACTGCAATATGCTAGTACTAAACTTACCCTTCCCTGTCCTTTCAAGAGACCACTGTGCCCTATGCTAACTACCAGCTCCCACAGACATAGCTAGAAGAGTAGGCACCCAGCTTAGATTCTCCCTCCAGCTTCAAAAGTAAGAAGAACGCTCTTCATTGTCTTTCAGCCTCTTATATATTCTCCTGGGAATAGGTAATGCCTATTCCCCCTTTGAGTGCACCAACCATCTGACATGTATGTATTCAATTATCCCAATCAGTCTGAACACCTATCAGTGACCAATTATATTCCCTTTTACCCTTAAGTTTATATTTAAGTGAACCAATCCCATCAAAATGGCCTGTGTGTGTGGAGATGTCCACTCGAGATTTATGACCCAGGTCTTATCTAGCCAGATGCTGTGGATGCTGCTGGACAGTGGATTTTAGCATGTGTGTATTTTGTTTTTTTCAAACTGCTAAAAAAAAAAACCCCAGCTAGAGAATCCAACCACCAAGCACATAATCCAAACCATTAACTCCTTCCTTCCCATTTCTCTCACACCCTGAACATAGTTCTAAGGATCCTAATGAACTGCTCGACCAGGCCAGTTGTCTGGGGGTGATAGGGTGAAGCTCAGAGCTGTTTCATCCCACATTTCTACCACAAACTGGTCATTAAGTACAACATGAAATTTGCCCCCTGATCTGACAAAATATCCTGGGGAAACCCTACTTAGCTAAAGATTCTCAGGAGCTCATTATCCACCTTTTCTGCCTCAATGGAGGACATGGCCACTGCCTTGGGGTATCTGGTTGCGTAATCTACAACAACCAGCATGTATCATTTGCCCATGCAATGTGGGGTACTCAGGGGCCCCACTATGTCCACAGCTACCCTCTCAAAGGGTCCATTGATAATAGGCAGGGGCACTAAAGCTGCCTTAGCCTTGCCCTCGACCTTTGCAACCCTCTGGCACTATAGACAAGTCCCACAGTGATTTGCCATGTCAGTGTATATGCTTGCCAAAAAAAGTTGTTGGCAAGCCACTTTTCTATACAGTTAATACCCAGTTGGTCTGAAAAAGGAATGTCATGGGCCAGGGCCAGAAACTGCTTTTGTAGTCCTGAGGGACTATCAGCTGCTGAAGTACCTCTACCTCTAGCTCCCTGTGTGGTGTACACTGCCTGTACAACAGCCCATTCTCCCAGTAAAATGACCTTTTACTGTCATGAGAGGCACCAGCACTATCTGGTATCTTACTCAGTTTTTGGAGGGTAGGATCAGCTTGCTATGCCCTACCCAGCTCCTCCCATCTGACTCTCCCCAAATCCACTTCAGGAGGAAAGCTGCCCCTGGTGGCGACCTCCACTGCTTGCAACTGGGGCTCAAGGCTGTCACTCCTAGCTAGCCCCTCACCCACACTAACCACTTCCTCAGCTGCTGAGGGATGGGACTGCACAGGCTGTGTCACCCCCTCTTCACCCTCAGAAGCTTGCCCTTTTGCCTGGCTACAGGTAGTAACATATACTAGGTTCTCACTGTGCTCAAAATCATTCCCCATGATTACATCCATAGGGAGATCAGGTACTACTCCAACCTCTTGTACCCCATGGCCACCCTCCCAGCTCAGGAAGACCCGAGCCATTGGCACTTGGACCACTGGACCCGTGACTTCCCAAATCTTAGAGAGCTGCTCCTGCAGAATCTGCTCCACCTGGATTAGCTCCTGCCTTACCATGGAGATGGAGGCACCAGTGTCCCTCAATCCCTGTGTTACCGTCCATTGACTACAATAGGATGCATATGCTTTGTGGAGTTTGGTGGAACTACAATGTGTGCACAGTTCACCAACTGCAGTGTGCTGTCTTGGTCAACCCCTTCCCCAGGCTTTTGCCCTTTACTCCTGTTTTTAAGGCAGTCATAGGATAGATGCACCCACTTTCTGGTAAATCCAGCATTTCTTTGCCCTTGGCTCCTTGTTCCCCTTAGAACTGGTGGATTTTGTTTTGTGCTTGGGTGCAGGCTGATCCCCTTTAGGCTGCCTTCCCTGGGTCCCCTTAAAACTATGTGCTATCCTACCCCTATTGTTCTCACACTGCGAATGTGGTTTGCTGGCCACATGCAAATCAGCACTTTCTGCTGCCTCCTTTGCAGAGCTGCATGCCTGTTCCAGCAGTCATATATGCAGGTCATCAGGTACAATTTTAAGAAACTGTTCCCTTGCAATCAAATCTTTAATTTGCTCTACAGTCCTTACCTTAGCCCCATCTACCCAATGGTCTAAATAAGCACACATTTGGACATTCAGTTCTACATAGCTGTCTCCTGGGCCTTTTCTTAATTCTCTAAATTTCCATCTATAAGTCTCAGGAGTCAGTTTAAAACTTTTAATAAAATTCTTTTAACTTTATTATAATCCATGCAGTCATTATCGTCCATCCGAATAAATGCATGCAGAGCACAGCCAGTGAGTAATGGTGTCAGGTGGATCATGCAAGTAGCCTTGTCTAATTTAAACTGCCCACAAACCCGCTCAAATGATTTTAAAAACAAATCCAAGATCATCTCCCTCCCAGTCTTGTGGAAACATTTTAGAATTAATCGTGGCTTCGTGGGTTGAACCCCTTTTGCCATTACTTATGGTTTGCCACAGTTTGCTAGCATAGTTTCTCCATCTCAGTCTTGTGCTGTTGCTCTCTCTCTCTCTCTCTTTCTTCTGACATAAGGATTTCTTGCTGGCATATCTTCCCCCTTTCCTCTCGCATAAGAATCTCATGCTGGTGAATCTTTTCTCTTTCCTCTACCTCCAGCTGTGCTCTCTGCTCCTGCATCCAGATTTCATGCTGCTGAGCCCT
Organism: Neoceratodus forsteri; assembly: GCA_016271365.2. Lineage (NCBI taxonomy): Eukaryota > Metazoa > Chordata > Ceratodontiformes > Ceratodontidae > Neoceratodus > Neoceratodus forsteri. The sequence continues at coordinate 1,651,631,316 of CM057450.1, forward strand.
CTCTCTATTTTCAGCCTCCAGCATTGCCCTCTGCAGTTCATCATCCCTCAATGCAAGCTCTGCTTTAAGGATCTCCAGCTGAGGTTGATTGAGCTGCACAGCTCCCCCAGCTTGTGCCACAAGGTTCCCCCCTTGCTTAGCCACTGGAACCTCAGTCTTGCTACCTGGGTCACTGTACTCAGTGACCACCTGCTGACCAGGTATTGGGCCATGCACATCTGAGACCATCTGCTCTTCCTTCAGCCAGTCATGCACCGACAGGGCTTCCGTGAGTGCACTCTTTGTCATACCCTCATGGACAGTACCCCTCTCTGCGCACAGCTCACAGAGCTGCTGTACCTGAAATTTGACATAGCCTGAAGAACTCATATTCTCTAGCTACGCAGCACTAAGCTGTCTAGAATTAAAAAAAAAAAGTAGTAAACAATGCAGCCTTTTGAAGTCCTGTTTTGTGACTGCTAAGGTATATTTTTGTTGGCAGTCTGTCAGCAGTGTGCTCTCTCTCTCTCTCTCTCAAAGTTCGCTGGTACCAGTTGCAACACTGATCCCCCACTCTGTCACCAATGTGACAAAAATCGCTCACTAGGGACTTCAAGTTTACTGTCATTGCTGTGGTTTTTACCAACAGTAACCATGGAAACCTGTTTCTTACCTTCTCCTCCTTTGCAGAAGGTCAGGAAGGTCAAACACAATAACTGTGAGTAGAGTGCCCCTACAGAGATGGACTGCAAACACAGTCCAGCAGAAATAGTAGAATTACCCTTTTAAATGAAACAAGCAGTCATTGATTCTATAAAAATAGGTGCTTTACTAAAAGACTGCAAGTATTTACAACAGGATTTATGTACAGTCAGACAAAAGGATTACAGTTTACTAGAAATGAAAATAAATGAAGTTACATCGGACAGGTTGCAGATAGAAGAATCTGAGCTATTCTCACTTTAAAACCTATTTATTTACCTGCTACTATCTGAAGAAAACAATTTTCCCTCAGCTGTTTTTCTTACCAGACCTCTAGCTGCAGGGCTCTGGGTTTTCAGATGTTTCAAGTCCAAGAGAAAGTGCTTTCTTACAGCACCTCAGCTTATTTCTTTTCTGACTGTGGGAGGTGGTTTCATCCCTTTGAGTGACAGGTTACACTTGCCTCCCCCCCCCCAGTGTGTGTGTGTGTGTGTGTGCGCACGCGTGTGTGTGTGTGAGATGGTTGATATCGTTCAAGCCAGCTGGCTCACTCCATACACACCCTGTTCTGTCCACTTTTATGATTCTGTTTTGAAGAATGTCCAAGGAGTGTAACCCCATGCTTCTTGCCTTTTAAGGTGACTGAGGCATTCGAACTGGCACTCTCCCATCTGCCTTACAGAATCTGTGGCTGAACATTCCCAAGAGAACATTCCCCTGATCAACTTTAGCCAATGTTTCCCATAAGACCTATTTGGTCATCTGACATCAGAAGCCATGTTTTGTGCCCATTTTTGCAAATGGCACAACTTACAACATAAGCATGGCTATATTTACAAAGGAAATTAACAAAAGAAATTCATACAGTACTCTGGTCACATGTCCATCACCCAGGTAAGTAATTGACTTGAACAAGGATTCACCCCTTGGTATAGCTAGGTAATCCCAAAATTGTTGGACATATGGGTACTACAAAAACAAGTGTTCTTGGGTTTCTAGTACAGACACGCATTCTCCTCCAGGGCAGTAATGCTTGCTGTAGGGGAATTTTATTGAAAATTGGACTTCATTACAATCAAGAACACTTTTACAGAATGCAAAAGACTGACACATCATGCTAGACAAATGAAATATTAAAAACAAAATCGTGCATAGAAAATGGATACTTCATACTTATACAGCAATTAAAATTATTAGCCTTTTATGCAAGCCAAGTGTCACAATTATTCCATAAATGTTTAACCTTTTCAGCAGGAAAACATGCCATATCAAGTTGCATTGTTTTTCGTTTTATGATCGTTTGAATATTGGTGAGCAGTTCTGAATAGGTAATTGTTTTTTTGCTGAAGAACCCACATGCAACAAGCTTGCCAGATAAAACATCTAATTATTACAAAGACAATATATACCATGTCTGCATAGTATTTACCAAAGGTTCCACCCATAGGGCCATAAACTATAGTTTGATAAGAACTATTCAAGAAAAGAGGCTCCTTCCAAGCACTGGCAAGGGAGTTCCAAAATAGCTTTATTTACATTCCCAAAACAGGTGATGTTGCGTCTCCAAGGTCTGTCCACAGGCTTCCATTGGGCAGTACCTTTCTGAGATCTGTTTATGCTCGTTATTCCCCTTGACACTCAACCTTCCATAATTGCTTAATGAAGTACAGTCCCACACAAAATGGGGCATTCTTGAATTAGCTAACTGCTTAAGAACCCCTTGTATCTGTGTTTTCGGACAACAAGGAAAGTCTATTTCTGCCTGGCATTCAAATTGTAGTATTACATTATATATGGACTTTTTGTCTAGAGTTGAGTGGGAGAAAGTCCCCATCTTATAGTATTTTTAACACTATCCAGACTGTACTGTGGCATAGCCACATTCTTACTGAACAGTCTGGGTTTATTTACTTCCCACAGGAGAAGGCAGGGCTGGAGCCATGCCCCGACCAGATATCTCCACCCTTTTGTCCCAGGTTTTAAAGTTAGGCTGATATTGAAACCCAGATGTGTGCTAAAGTAAAAGGCCACCAGATGTATCATACCTACTCCCTCTTTTTGCTGTAGGGGAGTTTCCCTGGTGTCATAGCCGATATTTCCCTCAATAAAACCAGTTCATGCAATCCGCCTCCCAGGACACACATGGCAAAAAGCTGCCATAGCCTAGTGTGCCTTTCCTGGTCAAAAATTACAGATAAATAAATATTCCAAAATTGTGCATTCCCATCACATTCCAAAATTACATTTCTCAGCCTCATTCCAAATTGAGGTGCCCTACCACATTATGAAACCATGTGTCCTAACCACATTCCAAAATTGTGCCTTCCCACCACATTCTAGAATTTTGTGTCACCACCAAATCCCAAAATTGCCCATCCCTGTTACATTCCGAAAATGCACATTCCCTGCCTTGTTCATCCCCATCACATTCTGTAAATGAGCAGTCCTGCCACATTCCAAAACTAAATGTCCCAGTCACGTTCCAAAACTGTGTGGAGGGATACCCCATGAGGAAAGGCTGAGTGAGCTGAACATGCATTCCCTGGAGGAAAGTAGGGATAGAGGGGACATGATCGAAACCATTCAACACTTAAAGGGGATAAACAAGACTAGTAAGTAGTAGTAGTAATGATTTTATTCATATAATGAACAAGGTAAAACAATCCCACTGAGTACACAAACACACTCATTTTCAAGGGACACCTTATAAAGTACATACCTGGATACAATATAGGAAAAAAAAGAATACAAACAAGCTTAAACATACACTAAAGACAAAACAACCATAATACAATAAATATACACCATATATACAAAACAATCATAATACATAAATATTCACCCATTTTCTAATACCTCACAACAATCATGCAATTTCTCACTTTGCCCATGATACCAAGATTTAATTTTTATCCAACTTACTTTACCACTATAACTTCTCAATTCAGGAGGCAAACTATTCCAAATTATTCCAAACTATTCCAAATTCCAGACTAGCACTGAAAAGGGATGTTCCAGATCAGAAGGGGGAGGGTCATGAGGGGGCACTAGCTGAGATTGGAGGGGAAGAGGATTCAGGAGGGAAGTCTGGAGAATTATTACAGAGAGAGGGTGGTGGACAGGTGGAATGCTCTGCCTGAGGAGGTGGTAGCCTGTAGCATGGTGGGCTGTTTTAGGAAGGGATGAGACAGAGTGAGGGGGTATTTATGAAAAGGGAGAGGTGGGTGGGGCAGCTGCAATCTGAGGGCTAACTGCACACTCAGGCAAACTCGATAAACCATGAGCCCTGTTCTGCTGGTGTTTTTATATGTTCATATGTCACTGCCACATTATGAAATTTTGCATCTACCACATTCCAAAATTGTGCTTCCCCATCACATTTTGAAAATGTGTTTCCCTGCCATGTTCTAAGATTACACATCCCACTACATTCCCCAAAATGTGCATCCTTGCCACACTGAAATTAAATGTCACCACCTCATTCCAAAACTGCATGCCCCCACCACATTCTGAAATTCCACGTCCATGCCACATAAAATTGTATGGTGGCACCACAGTCTGAAATTGAGCATCACCACCAACCACATGCCAACATCATGCATCCCTGACACATTGAGAAATGGTACATCCCTGCCACATTCCATTACTATGTGGCTCCCACATTCTAAAACTGCATACCTTCACCACATTCTAAATATCTGTGACACTACCGTATTCCAAATGTCCTCATCCTTACCCCATTCCACAATTGTGTGTCCCAGCTACTCTCTGAGACAGTGTGCTTGCTGCGTTCCAAAACTGCAACCTAGTTACGTTCTGAATTTTGGAATGGGTAGGGAAAATGTAGGAATCTGATTGTCTGAGGACCTCCGAGCCCCATGCTGTCATCTAGCATGAGAGCGTGGGAAGAAGATCCAAGTCCGCTTTACCTGTAGCCTCAGGGATATCAGTACTCCATCCCCACTGCTGCTGACTGCCTGTTCACTCCCACTCTGAAACCAGTACTCTTCCCACATGGCACCAACTGCGGCTCATCTCCTGGCTTCTGATGCCACAGACTGCTGCTCCTCACAGCCTCTTCTCTCGTTTGCCATGCTCTTTGTGTGTTTTTTTTTTTTTTTACTTTTCCCCACCACCAACTGCTTCATGGTCTCATCCCTGTTGTCACCTGGCATTGCCGTCACCTGCCTCAAGCAGCTTGATTCTGTAGGGCTAATCGAGGGGGAAAAAAAAAGAAAAGCTCACCTGTATTTTTAAAAATGTACAGCTCCACCTTACTTGTAAGCACTGTAAATCTTCAGTCTGTCCCAACCCCAACTGTATTTTTCGGCTGTACTAAACACTTCTCTCAGTACCGAGTTCTGGGTTTGTCAAATGCCACACTCAAACCAACCTAACTTGCCAGAACAAAACATTGCTAGACTAGATAAATAAAAACTCCTTGCCACATCAAACAGCCTGTTCACACTTTCATGGCAGCCAAGTATTTTTGACAATACTTTTATGTGTACCATGTCACCTACTGACTGAACATCCACACTACAAACATTGAACAGCACTATGTTTGCACTTTTTTCTACTTTTTTAATCATTTCTGCATGAATTTAAAAAATAAACTTTTCAAAAACAATTTATATACAAACATTTTATTTAGTCTCATTTCACAATCGTAATAAGGCACTCCAAGTTGTGTACTTTGCTGGGATAACAGCTTTTCTTGGGCAGCGGAAGTACTTGGCCTTCGGCCTCAAGCTTCAACCTACCTGCATCATGTCACTATTATGTTGTGCCTTATTGCTTAAATCTCAGCCCTTCAGTATTCTGAAATTGTGCACACCCATAGCAATCTAAAGCCATGTCTGCTGTTACATTCCAAAACCATCTCCCCCTACACATTCTTACATACCTTTCATCTATACATTCTGAAAATGCATGACCACTACCCACCAAATGTCAGTTTTCCTTTTTCAAATGTTTACTACAATTACGATTTTATTTAATTTAGGAGAAATAAGTCCCATAAGGTTGCTGGCAGGAAGGACTAAGCTGGGTGTTCTGGAACAGACATCATCAGTAGCTCTTCACTGGAACCAGATTGATTGAATAGGCAAAGACATCAGGGCTACAAAACAGCATGTAACTTTTAAACAAAGTAACTCTGAGATCTAATTTTTGGTACTGAGGCTGATTGGGACATGTTGAACCTAATTCTGAATTTACTGATGTTAGAAATTTTGGCCAGACTCCCTCTTTAAATGTGGCTGCGTCACATGATATGCGCCATACAAATTCTACTATGGTGGGCAAGTACTTCTAAAGGTACTCCACTGCATTCACCCAGGAGCCCCAGTGTATGATGACTGCATATACCGGCATCTTTGACACAGTTTGCGCTTTGGCTTCATAAGACTAGACGCTGGTGTTGTCACATGGGGCTCTGTCAAAACACCTTTTTTTAATTCAGTTTACAATTGTTTTCAGGTCTTCCAGCAGAGCTGACCAGGTTTCGGAGACCAGGTTCAGCAAGCGGGCATTGCATATCACATGTGCAGCATTGATGGATATACCGAACGCAGGCTTGAATGCTTTGTGCATATAGCTGACATGGTCAGTTGCAATAGGAAACACCTGGTTAAAGTTAATCTGGTTGTCATTTAAAACAATTATAAAAGCCTGGGCAACTGCTGAGTGGTTGACATATTCCAAATGTTCAGCACCATTTAAAAGAAGTTGTCTCTGAACTTTGCTCAGAGGCTGTGCCAGAGTTCCACTGCGGCTCCAACATCTGTCTTCTCATCCAGGATCCCATATACATATATCAATGTCTTCAATCTGCTTTCTTAGAAATTTGTAATGCTGTAGAGGAAGTTCCTAAAGATAAGTACTCTATAGATGAGCTGGGCCAGGAAGACTGTCAACTTGATTTGTATACTTGCAGAAGTATTGCTTGAATGCAGTAGTGTTTTCAAATAGAATGTCTGCTTTTGTTAGGCACCTGATGGAATCCATTACAAATCAAACTATTTCCTGTCCAGGGATGCAGCAGTTGCTCTTCAAAAGACAAAGTCCATGCCAGCTGCCGATATGATGTGCTGCCTGAATAACACACACACACACACCTATATATATATATTCATTGCAAAAATCTCAATTAGTGCATCAGTTAAGGTTGTTTCCACAGCAACAAAAGTGTGGAAATTCGGTGTTAGGGTTACCAACACTCCACCCCACCACCCTCCAGAGACCACCAGGCATTGAGGTGTGCGTTGGAGTGGTCGTGCCTCTCACCCCATTCCATATGTAAAGAATCTGTGGTGGTGCAGCATAGGAGAATGGGGTGAGAGTTAGGCACGACTACTCCAATGCACACCCCGATGCCTGGTGGGGTGGAGTGGTGGCAACCCTAACACTGAATTTCCACACTTTTGTCACTGTGGAAACAACCCTAAATGATACATTAACGGAGTTTTTTTGCAATGAATTTCCCTTCTATCTCAGAAAGTGTAATGTAGATGGTATGTGTTAGTGGGAGCGCGGGCCCTCCGGGCCCTGTACTACCTTCACATTATCCATTTTTTGCATAATGAGATGCACATGCTTGATCATGGGCATTCTGGGCCCTGCACTTCCACTCTCGCTTCACAATAGAGCCGTACAACAGCCATATAGGGCAAGGAACCATTGTAACACAAAGTTGCCAATATCTCAGGAACCATAGGAGCTATCAAAAAAATTCAGACATCCCTGTAATTGTGACAATCATGACAATTAGTACTTCTCGTGACCATAATTGACCTAACCTGTATCTTGCATCGTTTACAAGCTACAGGCACCAGAAAGCACTGGAAAGCCACCCTTGGAACATGTTTTTGCCAATATCTCTGTAACCGTAGCAAGTAGGAAAACAGTTCCACTGCAGGTGTCATCTACTATTTCCAAACTTGTTTCAGCAGATTAGTTCACTTAAAGATGAACCAAGCTGCCAGTACCAAAAATTCCGTATCTCGCTTCATTTTCGAAATACGGGTGCCGAAAGGTGTGACGGGCACCGCAGTGTTATCCTATGGAAATTGCTCAACTTTGGAATGCTTTAACTTTGGGCCCCGTGAATGTTTTGGCACCAAACCACTGAAAGGCTCATGTGTGGGACCAGGGCTTGCTACCCTGCAAATTTCAGCCCAGCCGTTTGATTGCAGGAGGCTGGCAAATATTTGTAATTATTTTGAGCATACTTTCGCAAAATACTTTTGCAAATCACGAAAGTTTTGCAAAATAAATCACAAAACTTTCACATTTGCAAAAGTATTTTTCAGAAAATGTTTAAAAATGTATTTTTGGGGGGTTTAATCCCCTTAAAAAGATATGGCTAGCATCCTCAGGACCCGACTAGGTAAACACAACAATCAGTGTTTACTTAGAGGGTCCCAATTTTAAACGCCAAGCATTTTTCTGTGTCACTAACTGTAAACAAGATGGCCAACTCACGAAAGTAAAAAGCCCATTTGCAAGAGTTAAAAGATCCCCTCACGAAAGTTTGTGATTTTTGTTAACTTTTCCCATTGACTTTAATGGGAAATATTTTTTTGAATAGCGTTTGAACGGTTTAATATTTTTTTCACCAAATCTTCGAAAGGCACATCAGTGACCATGGCTACATCTTCCCTGAAGTTTTTAGACTTAACGGACAAACAGTGCGGGCTGAGGGCGTGAGCAAATAAATGCGCAAAAAGTCAATTTCTTGGCATTCTGTAGCTCCACAACCGTACATCTGACCATAACGCAACTTGCCAGATCCAGAGATCTATGGTGCCAGACCACAGATGCAAAATTTCTGGCAAATCTGTTATACGGTGGCAAAGTTATTAAGGTGCAAAATTTGAGGTTTTGCATTGAGGTAGCTACTCAACCCTAACTATAGTGGCACTACCATGCCACTATAATGTGTGTATATATATTTATAACATGGGAAAAACAGTAGAAGTCGAGGAAAGAAAGCTAATAGCAATAGCGTCAGGTGGTACATGAGCAACACGGCATTATGAGACGATAATGCTGTGTTGCTTGTGAAATACATAAAGCAGCCACGGGAGGAAAATAAGCAGTGTGTCAAATATGGGAAGACAAGAAATAGAAGTCATTGAGTTTGTAAATGGCAAGTATGTACAGTAGAGGAGCAGTGGGAGAAATATCAGAGAGGGACAAGGTGAAAGGTAGAACGAGGGATATGGAGAAAATGCGAACAATGTTTAGGTTGAGAATGATGCAATACTGATGTCAGATGGAGAAAGAGGCAGTACAGAGCGAGAAATTAAAATATTGCAAAGTGACGACCACAGAGCAGGTGAGACAGACAGAATGCAGCAAGCTGGAACAGAAGTACTGAGGGAGAGAGGATCCAATGGACCGGAACAGCGAGCAGGACAGGGAACATGCAGAAATGCATTTCAGTTTAACAGTTTTACAGTCTATGGGACTGGTAATTGTAATTATGCAGGAGCAAACACAGACTCTGAACATAGCAGAGAGACTGGAGAAATCTGACTACAGAAAGGAACCAAGCTGTAGAAAGAAAGTGTGAGTGCCCAAAGAATAGAACGAGAGTGAAGAAAGCACAATTTCTGTATGCAAATGAGAGAGACAGATAGACAGCGAACTAGAAAACGAGCAACATCGCGGTCAGCCTAGCAAGAATATCAAATGAGCAGTCGCTAAGAAATCAATAAAATGTTTCCCAATCGTTAAGAAATATATAATTGTACCACTATAAAAAAAGAGGAAAAAACACACATATGTACGAAAGAGAGGTTCATTCAGAATTTTCAGAGTAACAGTAAAAATAAGTGAGAAACGTTATTAGTGTGATTGTGTATTGTATTGTATCACCAGAAACATATATAGGAGATATAGATGCATGTGTAGACCATGTTACAAGTGCATTAATCCCCTCCGAAGGTGGCATCTAATGGGGAGTTAATGCATGGTTGGACTGTTGTACGCATTCGGCCTCCGGCCTCGTGCCACAGCGGTCTCTACCATGCATTAACTCCCCATTAGATGCCACCTTCGTTGGTGATTAATGCTTACATATGTGTGTGTGTAAGAAATAATACCCGACAGGGCTGGCGGTATTGGGAAATACCAGACCACCCGGGGTGTAATGAGGCTTGACACTGCAGGAGAAGGTTCTTATAGCTCCTGGAAGGTCCAGTATTCCCAGTACCACTCACCCTGAAGGGTAGTATTGTGCTTAGAAAATGGGCAAACTGTGGCATTTTTATATGGGATTTAATTAAAAGAAATTAAAAAAAAATACAGTAAAAATGAACTGAAAGTCTTTGTGTTCTGAAGTAGTCCCTTTGTGTCTGAGCTGTTCTATCTCTTGTTGCCCACCCACCTCCACAGAGCCATTCTCTTATACTCCCCCCACCCCATCTGCTGTAGCACATCCAGAACAAGACATTACATTTTTGGTAGGGGTTCCCTTTATATTTCTAGTTAAAAAACAAACAAAATAAAAAAAAACTCTTTTTGCCCTTCCAAGAGTCCTTTTTTTTTTTTCATGCTCAGAAGTTGTGATCTTGCCCAAACCCTGCCAGGTACAATCAGGAAGTGTAAAGCAATACATATGATGTGGCAGGGTAGCAAAAAAACAGTAAATTCTTTTGTATGTTTAATAGTAACTCACCGGTGTTGCAGTTTGACATTTAAAACGTGGCAATTCCCAGTGTACCTGCAGCTGAGCTGTTGTGTTGTCCTGCTGAAAGAGTGGGTATTCGGTGGTATTGGGGAATGGAGAGCTGATGGAGATATGCATTTGGGCAGATGTGAGTCAGTGGGCGAATGAGGCAGGGGCAATGGTGGACTGAGTGTGGGAAGCGGTATTCTGAACATAATATATTTTTTTTACCATTTTAAAGTTAAATGAGAGAGTGTGTGAAGAGGAAAGCTGGGGTAAATGGCAGGCTGGGACTGACTCGCTCTTTTCTGTCCGGAGGCACTACAGAATGAAAAGCAGTTTCAATTTCGGGAGCGAGTGTGCAGCCAGCTGAAGGAGGGAGGAGCAAGAGTGTTGGCAGCTGTCCAACAGTCGCGCTGTGGGCAGTCTCGGGACATGAGACAAGAGGGTGTAGTAAATAAAAAAGAGAAAGAAACAAAGGTAACGTGAAATTAGCCCAGCAGAGGTTGATCTCTGGTTGTGTTAGGCTGCTGGCACTGGGAGTCTGAGTCGTGGGAGAGAGCCAGAGCAGGCGCGGCAAGTAAAAAAAAAAAAAAAAAATAACACTTAAAAAAAAAAAAAAAGACTGTTCTGAAGCTGGATAAAATATGGGACAAAAACTTTACCCCCTTACTGTTCTACTATTAAATCTATGTTTGACAGAAGGAAACTCCTTAATCTTTCATTCAATGGAAATATTTCTGCCATCAAAATGACCATTTCTCCCAAAATCTTTTATCTTTTTGCTAACATTCCTTTAATTTTATCCTCCAATTTTTAGTTAAACTAGATAAATTAATTGGAAGCTTCCTCTGGGAAGGGAAACCTCCCAGATTCAGTCATAACAAACTTCACTCACATTGGTCGAGAGGAGGCTTCGGGCTTCCCTGGTTCCAAGCCTATTTGTGGGCCTTTCGTACAGCGCAAACCATAAAATGGTTTCTTAAACCAACAGCCAAATCACCATTATGGGTTAATATGGAAGCCTTCCTATGCCCTGGGAACATCACTACCTCTAACATTTAAATCCATAACCCCCTCAGAAATTATTCTAGATGGTGTCCACTGTAATGACTCCCTTACCATTGCAAATGCTTTTAATAAGATGTTCTCTGATCTGTCCCAGTATACTTCCACACTTCAGCCTCCAACTGTGGTTTCCCAGCCCTCATCAAACTGTGCACCAGCAGATACCTCTCTCAAGAAACATGTGCTGGATATTTACAAGCTCTTCTATTTCAAAGCTGTGTCTGCATCGGAAGTCTTCATACTGTTAAACTCAATATCGGACACCACCAGCCCCGGGTCTGACTCACTGGAACCTCGCCTACTAAAGGCGGCCACCCATCTCAACTCCTATCCTCTAGCAAAGGTATTCACCTTCTCCCTCTCCAACAGTACCTTCCCTGACATCTGGAAATCCACAAGAATCACCCCCATCTTCAAAAAGGGCAACAAAAGTGAGATCTCAAACTACAGACCCATAGCTATTCTGTCAGTCCTCAGCAAAATACTTGAAAAACTAGTAACCACTCAGACCATTGATTTCCTTGAAACGTCAGATCTGCTATGTGCAGCACAACATGGTTTCCGGAAAAACCACAGCACCACAACGGCGTTAGCCAAATTCACCACTGATACTCTCACAAGCATGGACAAAAGTCAGCTTACTGGTGCTATTATTATCGACCTCACCAAGGCTTTCGACCTCGTGGACCACCCTCTACTCCTATCCACCCTTCATAAATTTGGCTTTTCACCCCCTGTCATAAGCTGGTTCAGGAGTTACTTAACCAACAGGACCCAAGCAGTCAAACTTAACTCATCAATCTCCGACTGTACTACCATCAACATTGGCGTGCCACAAGGATCAATACTGGGTCCCCCTCCTATTTTCATTATTCATAAATAACCTGCCATACAGCATTGTGTCCTGTGACTCTCTACTCTATGCAGATGACCTGGTTATCTATGCTAGCTCTAATAATGTATACCAACTTAACGTGGCACTGACATCTGCTTTCCACGCTGTCCAACTCTGGCTAAACACCCACCGCCTTATACTGAACTCCAGCAAAACCAAACTGATGCTTCTGGGCACTGCCCACAAGATAAGGTCCTGCCACTCTCCTTTAAAAGTCCTTGACCTGGATGGGACCCCCCTTGAGGTGGTTACCTCCTTCCGTTATCTGGGCATCCTTCTAGACCAATCTCTGGACCTAAACCTGCACTCCAAGAAACATGTAAATATGTGAAATACAAACTGGGTGCTGCCTACAGATCCAGCTACATGCTCCACCTGCAGCCAAACTAGCCATCGCCAGGGGTCTCCTCCTACCCGCTCTGACCTACTGTGCTCCCATCCTACCCATGGTGCATAAATCTACTCTACAAAAATGGGATGTCACTTTCAACAATATATGCAGGTATGCCTCAAAAGCCCCCAGACTTAAACATCACTGCCAACTGTATAAAGACCTTGGCTGGCTCTCCCCCTCTTCCACCAGACTATACTACCTGGGCTGCCTTTGCGACTCCATCATTAGACTCAACAGACCAGCATCCCTAACTGAACTGCTTCAGCCAGCCCTCCCTCCACGTGAGCTGAGATCCTCGGACAAATCCCTACTAAAAATCCCTGCCACTTTATCCAAAGGGTCTGGGCGTTCGATTTTACAGCCCCTCAAGTGTGGAACCTCCTGCCACTTGACCTTAGACTGACATCTTCCCACGATCTCTTTAAGCGCAGGCAACGTGAACACCTGCGTTCCATGGACCAGTGTGCCTGTTATGACCCTACCTGAGCTTGTCCTGCCAACCTCTCTCTCTTGCCCCACCACTCCCTCCTTCCTACTCCTTACCCTATTTTACTTACAACATTAACACTGTGATATATGTCTCTGCCCATATGCACTTCATTTCGAGTTCAAAACTCCGACCTCAAAGCCTACTTGCACTTGTCTAAAGTATGTAATTTTGTTGTAAGTTACTGCACCTTGACTACTGCATTGTTTACCTGTTATTGCTGTTTGCACTATTGTACCTGTTACTGCTGCTTACTGAAATGTTTGTACTGACGATCTATGGATACCAGGTACTGGCGTAGCCAATGCCTAAGCGCCCCCCAACGGACCCATTTCAGGGTACTTCTCTTTACTTGCACTTGTCTAGAGTGTGTAATTTTGTTGTAAGTTACTGTGCCTTGACTACTGCATTGTGAACCTGTTACTGCTGTCTGCACTGCTTTACGTGTTACTGCTGCTTACTGGAATGTTTGTACTGATGATCTAGGGGTACCAGGTACTTGCGCAGCCAATGCCAAAGCAAAGCGGCCCCCAGCGGACCTGTTCCTCTACTCATGCCCCTGGACCTCCACAGCCCCACCCCACCCTGCCTGAACACCATTTCCCTGCCCAGATACAGGTTCCACAACCCGGACGTGCCGCACCATCAGCTGCTGAAACCGCTCACCCGCCGTACTTACCCCCAAACCCCGTTATCTTTAACCTCCCCCGCCGGCCTACAGCTCCACGATACTGGGCTCCTCTAGTAGGCTCCTGCTGCTAAAACTGCTCACCTGCCACTTTCACCCCCGTATTCTCACACTCATCGATCTGTCCAGCCTGCGTACGGTTTCCATGGACACGGCCTCATCCCTCAGCCCCCTGACGCCATTCCCATCATATCCCCCTAACACTGACTTTTCGCTTCTACACCCCCAGTTAGACCCGTTTGCTCTTAACCTCCACAGCCCCCCCCCGATTACCTCGACTGAGCACCGACTCCCCTGCCCGGGAACAGTACCACAACCCCGGGTACTTGCCGCACCTTCCAACCGCGGATGCTGCTCCCCCGCCATACCTCACCCTGAACCCCACCATCCTACCTCTCCCTGCCGACTTGGTTCCATGAACCAGGCTCCTCTTGAGTGGTTCTGCTGCTAAAAGCCGCCCCATGGCTGTCTTCACCTCCGATCCCTCCCTGCAGCTCTCTCTCTAGCCGCCGCACGGTTCCATGGACTCGGTCTCTTCCCGTAGCCTTCTGCTGCTTATGCCACCATATCCCCCTTACCCAGACATTTACCGTAAGCCCCCTGCCCCATCCAAATGTTCCCCCGCTTCACTCCTCCTCTGGCACGTAATGCATATCATGTCCTTTCCTGCCCTGTTTTGCTGCCTTTTACCTCTATAGCCCCACTGCAGGTGTGTCTCCCCTGCCTCCAGCTCTGCCTGACCTACTCTCTCCCCACCCTTGACCATATACATACCATTCATTCACGCCCCACCAAGACCCCCCCATCCTGCCTCCTTCATCCCTGCTGCCACCTTAACCACTTAGCCACAAGGTTGCCATCCCGCATCCCCCCTTTTTACCTGCTCACCCAGTTCCTCCTCCCCATTCTCTCCCCCTCCCCTGACCCACCTGTCCTTTGGATCTGCCCTGTATACCTTTAGCCGCTCACTAAATGCTATCTGTACACTGTAAATCTGCTGTTTTTCTCTTGACCTGTTGCTTGTTACTGAAGCTGTACTCCTTTATTGCCTTTTACTGAAAACTGTTCTCTGTACTGTTACTGCTTCCCTGTATTATATAAATGAACTCTGTATTGTTACTGTACCTCCCGGGTCGTGCCTGAAAATAGTCACCTGTTTGGCTAGCGCACCTACCCGGTAAACAAAAACTAAATAAATAAATAAAAAATAACACTCTCCCTCCTAAACTAAAATCACATCCCACAATCTCTTTGTCTGTATTGTACTAGAAACTAATACATAAACATCTTAAATATAATCCTGTACCTCTAGCATGCACTCCAATCTGGGGCATCCCAAACATCTCTCTGGACAATCACCCAATCTTCTGCTGTAACTGGAATAACAGAGGCATCTTTTTCTTAAACGATATACTTGAACCGAATGATCTCAGACTTAAGTCTTTTACTGATCTTTGTGCCCTTTGGAAACTCCCAAAACGGGATTTTTGGAAATATCTACAGCTTCACACTGCTTGCAGTTCCTATTTACAATATTTATCCCAACTCTTACATGATCAATATACTGTATATCGCAATGGCTTAAATCCTCATCTAATTTGAACAGTACAATTTACAAACATATCAGAGATATAATTCCAGATCAATCTTATACAGCTAAAAACAAATGGAGCCAGCTCCTAAATTACAACATAACTGATTTACAGTGGTATAGGTGCTGGACTTCCTGCCATAAGACCTTCAAAGATAAGCGTAGTTCGCTTATACTAACAAAAATACTTCATTTATGGTATAGGATAAAATAGTTGGCTGAATCTATTATTTCTTCAAGTTAAACACCTTATACTTATACATTGGAAATCTGTTATAATCCCCAAATTCTTTGATATTCTTAAGAACCTATCTAAATATGCCTCCCTGGACCGTTTATCTCACATCTCCTCTGATCGACTTAAGGCTTACAATAGATGTTGGCAGGACTGTTTTAACTACTTAGATTCTCCACGTACCTCTAACGCTTAATATATGGACTATTATGAAGATTATTGTTATCCAATACTACCTGATATTCATTATTGCGACTGTCTCTCTTATCAGTTTTTTTTGTTTGTTTGTTTCTTCCTTATTTTTGTTTTGCTGGTATAAATTACATGCCTTGTTATTTCAACAACCTTTCCAAATCTATATGACATATAGATATGTAGAACAAGATTTAATCATATAATTGCTATATAAATACTCTAAGTTATTCCTCTCTTTTCTATTTGATATTACTTTCCATGTTATTCTTAGATAACTCAGATTAGACATATTCACCCATAACATTGTAATCCTATACTAGATTTTAGTATTATAGCTTCCATTCTACTCTAATGAGGTTGTTTAATAGGTAATTTGTGATTATACTATGTCATTATGTCTATTTACATAATTTTTCATATGTGGAAATGGTTACTTTTATTATATATAATAAAAAGATTAACTGCAAAAAAGAAAGACTGTTAAGTGGGGCTACAGTTGGAAGGGAGGGTAAGACAGTAATGAAGAGGGTGTTAGGGCAATCTGCTGCTAGCAGGAAAAATTTGAAGCAGCGTTATTTTCAGGAGGAAGCAGGGGGCCGGCTAGAGTTGCAAGGAGTGAGATCATGGTTGGCTTTTCATTCCAGACAGTAAAAGTATTGAGAATTACAGGGCATGGGACAAGAGTGAACTTTAAATAAAAAGTAAAAAAAATCTAATATACCAAGAAATGTGCCAAGGGAATGTTGTGTGCTCTTTCATTAGTCAGCAGGCACTGCACTACGGAGTGCTGGGAGACTGGTATCTTTTGCTAAGCAGTAGAAAAAAATGATGGCAATTTCAAATTCACTGAGGTGCTTTTGTCAAATGAGAAATCAGAATGGGCACAAGGATACCTGGGTGGGTAAAGGGGCACTGGGGATGGTACTTTTTATTTGGTGGACATCTATTGAAAGTTAATGTACCCCTCTGGAAGGGGTACCAACCAATCAGATGCCTCCAAATAAAAAGCCAATTTTATATATTTATATATATTAAGGGGATACGTGATGGGCAGTCATACAATAGCTGATTTATCAGTATGACTGGCAAGTGAGCTCAGAGTTATCACAAGTTGCTCCGCAAAGCAGAGCCATGAGTGAGAAAACTCTGAGCTCACTTGCCAGGGGTACTGGTAAATCTGTTACCGTATAACTGCCCATCACGTATTGATTTTATATAATGGGGTTCACCTTTTCTTGAGGGTATGTTTTTTCTTATTTAATTATTTAGCTGTTCTGTAGGGTGTTTGTTTCTGTTCAGGTGTTCTCGCGGTGTTCGGCAGTGTTTTGTTAATGACGTGTACATAGTGGTGATAACAGCTGATACGTAATCACAGTAGTGATAACCTGATGCTTTTTTCCACTGTGTACACATCATGATGAGCGATTTGCTTTTTAGTGCTGATCTGCCTTTTTATCAGATGGGTTATCAGCAACCCCCCATTTATATTAATATACATATATATAATTTATCCAATTCTTGTGAGGATAGTTTGTGGCACATATCACTGATATTTTTTGTGACCTCTGGACCTGGAGTGAGAATATCGAAATATTGTCACTGTAGGTCATTATTCACACTCTAGGTCCCCATGCCAGACAACATTCTCGCTGTAGTTTGGGACTGGCTGGAGCCAGCAACACGAGCAGCACACTTTCACTGTTATATTCCCCAGCTGACTCGTGCACCGGCTGCAAATCCCAGCCTTTTAGTTTCAAATTGGCAGTCTCATAGTAAACTTCTCAGCACATTCAGTTTAAAAAAAAAAAAAAAAAACCCTTCTCAAACAACAAAACCACACCATTTTTATCATAGTAGTTCATTTCATTATAACTTCTTTCCCTGTTACATTACAATCCTCTCCCTCCAGAAGCCCGACCATCACCCACCCCACCTCTGACCGGCACTTCCCTCTTGCCGATGCTGCAAACAAGCTCCTTTCCCAGTACCTCAACACAAAACACCGTTGTCTCCCCAGCTTTCATTCTAGCACCACCCATTTGCACTTTTCCTCACATTGCCTGCTTTCTACCAGCACTCCACATAATTAACCCTCCCACTGAAAGGACGGACCAATCACAAACCATGCATGCATGCATGCATGCATCAATCTCAACACACTTTCAAGAGTACAGTTACCAGTTGCAATCCTCCTGTGTTATTTAATGGAAACACACATTCACGCTGCCAAAAACAGACACAGATTTATACCGAAAGTTAAACACCATACCAAAGTGAAAACAGACACAGGTTTGTAACAAGAACTCTAAAACAAGCATTGAATACATCAAGTATGCCACAGGGGCTTCAGAAGTATCTCCAATATTTTTTCTTATGTAGGTTTTATTTTATTTATTTAAAAGTTTGGTAACTGGGAGAGGCACACTGAGCCAAGGCACATTTCCAGGTGTGAACCGGGGGAGGGGTACAAAGGAGGCAATACATACATCAGTAAAGGGTATTTCAGGCAGGTTACAATGGTGCCTGGGTAAGAATGCAAGTACAATAATTGCAAAGTTGCAGGCAGGTTACAGTGGTTCCTGAGAAGTAACAAGTACATGACACGAGATCTGCATATAAACAATATTTCCAACACGGGAAACAGGATTTCAAAGGCAGGTTACAAGCATTGCATAGGCAAGGTCATGGGCAAAGGGGTGCACAACAATAGATTCGTGGGGTACAGGCAAGGTATAACTTGGCTAACAGATTTAAAACTTGAAATAGAAGACCTAATACAGTGTAGCCCTGTAGGGGAAATTAGTCTGGCTGCTGGCAAGTGCAAGGGGGAAGGGGGAGCAGCAGAGGGTGTGTTTAATGAGATTTAGTGATGGTAGCAATCGAAGCGAGGTGGGGATGGAGTTCCACATATGGGGGAAGTGAAAGGAGAAAGCAGCCTTGCCTGAGTTTGAGTGGGGACAGGGAAGGGCAAAAGAACGAGGGTCACATGCGCAGAGATAGTAGAATGTGTGGGGAGAGGGGGCTAGGAGGGAGGGAGGCAAGGTGGGGGTGGAGGGTGCTGAACCAGTATTTGGCTGAGATGATGGAGGTGTGGTGGTTGCAGCAGGAGGATAGAGAAGTGAGTGATAGAAAAGAGTAGAGAGTGCAGTGATGAGTGCTGAAGGGGGGCATTTAAGATGAAACAACCAAAGGTGTTGAAAAGGACCTCCAGCTTGGAGAGGGTGGATGCTGAGGTGGACCTGTAGACTACGTCAGCATAGTCAAAGAGTGGCATCGCAACTTGTGATGTCATAAGGTCAACCTGCAGTAAAATATCATTTTTGGAGATCTTTCTGAGGCCCCCATAGCATATGTCTTATATACAGTATGTATTATACAGGCATGGTAGCACCTGTATCTTAGGGTTGCATTTGGCTTTCATTAAAAATTGCCATTTTCAGACCCTTATATCTCAGCCATCTTAGACCATAAGACTGCAAAATTTGATATGCCCCTTCTCATTCCTAGGGACTCTTAAGCGCACGCACACACACACATTTTGTAAAGGTTGCTGAGATATTAAGGGCTGAAATGAAGTATTCTTGCCCAGTTTGCTAACTGAGTTTTTATGCTCAGCAAGATGAAATCGGCAGAGTTAAGGTATGAAAATAACAGGTTTTGTATTATATGGGAATAGATCCTTTGGGGGTTTTGGTTTAAAAAAACATTTTCTTTAAACAATTATTTAACACTATTTAGTTATCTTTGGTTAAAAATGAAAGTCTTTGCAAAGCAATCCTTCACAAATATTTTTTCCTGTAAAATCTACATATAGCACAAATGTTGAAAACCAGTCTCTAAAATATTCATGCTGAATGGTGTTTTTTTCGCTATTCAAACATTTTCTAACTGATCATGAAGTTATAAAGTGTTTCTCATACTATTTGTACTGCACTGTAGTTTTGTTCTTCGCAGTGATTTATATAAGACAGAATCTATCTTTGTGCAATTAAAAGTATGTGCGAAGATTTTTTTTTTTAATCTCTTCATGCACCTACCTAACCGGGGCATCTCTCGGGGATCCATACTCTGCTCCACTGCCCGTCTGGACCGCACTCCCATCGCTACATCAGGATCAGGACCCCGGGCTCTCCCAGCCCAAGGAGAGGCCCGCGAGTCCCCAAGGGGAGAGTTGGGAGTAGCAGCTGACACTGGGCGTGTGGCTGGGGCAACTGATGGTCCCCTCACCTCACCCAGTGGTAGGAGATTTTTTCATGTCCCCCCCCCCATTGGCTGGGAAGTGCAGTGCACTCCAGCGCGCTGCGTGTTCGCTTCCGAGCATGCCCACAGGAGCGCCTCCCAGCCAATCCCCACTCTTCCTGGCTCCCGACTGCTATGAGCCCCCGGCATCCCAGAGGCCACTAGACTGCAGGAGCATGACCACGCCCCCACCCCAAGGAGGGAGAGCTTTCCTCCAGTCGCTCGATCCCTACCCTCCCTTGCCAACCCCCAGCATCCTGGGCTCGTTCCTGAACCTGGGTCACTGGCATGGCACAAGGTGTGGCATCCAGCGCCTCAACCCTCAGTGCCACTGGGCCATTTGCAAAGATTTATAATTATATAAATCTGTGTGCAGTAAAACGTATTTGTGAAAAATAGTTGTGCTACACGATGATTTTTGGGTGTAAATGTAAAGCTTTGCATATTAATTAGAAAATATGCACTATTTGCATGTTAATTGAGATAGCATTTGCATTTTGCAAATACTGTAAGTAAACTTGATTTTTATGTTTACAAAATGTGATTTTGATCTACCGCTTCAATCACAACTTAACATGTCTGTATTGCACTTTTAAAATGTACTGTATAATGTTTGAATAGTTGAAAGAGCAACAACTACAATGTTCTATCATTTTGAAAAAATACTTTATTGCTTATAAAAAAGGGAGAGGTAACCAAAATAAGAATATTTAAAAACACATTACAGGGATAAGTAAATTAGGTTATTGCACAACCTTCCTCTAAAATAAGGAAATTTATGGCAAAAAACAACATCAGTGCTGATTAGGGTTGCCACCACAAAAAAATGCAAACCAAACAAAGGTTGGAAATAAACTATTAGGGTTGCGAACACAATGCCCACAAAGTTTCGAAGTGTCCTATTAGGGTTTTTATGTCTACCTTCCACCCACTCTGCCACATCCCCTACCCTCACCACCCATGGACAGACTTGGGCCATAGATCAATGGTATGGTACCTCATACAGGGTCCACATATTGAAACTGGTATGTAGTAACCCTAATCCCCACCCCTAAACAACCCTTGTGGCCAGGTTGACACCAGTCATTTAGTCATACTACCCAACTGAGTACCTGTCCATTAAGTGATTTTTGAGCTCTGAAAAACTGACAACTATGTAATGCGTATAATACTTTCAAGTTAGTAACAGTTCTACCACTTTGTAGAGGGTGTACATATTGTGTGGTAAGAAAGGCACAAGTAACAATGGATATAAACCATCATACGTATCCACTGAAAAAAGTATCCTAATTGCAGATGTACACTGTCTATGAAATACTGTACTTGTGTGTCATGACTGTGGACATGTACTTTGCCCATCATTCAGGAGGGTAGGGGAGGGGGGATTATGGTTGCTATATACCAGTTTCAATATGTGTACCCTGTATGAGGTACCATACAGTTGATCTATGGCCTTGTACCTGTAGACTGTCCTTGGGTGGTGAGAGTATGATATGTGATAGGGTGGATGTGAGGTAGACATAAAAACCCTAATAGGACTTTCTAAACTTTGTGGGCATTGTGTTTGCGACCCTAATAATTTATTTCCAACTTTTGTCTGGTTTGCATTTTGTGCGGAAGCAACCCTGATGAGCATTAACATTGTTTTTTGCCATAAATGTTATAAATATATGTATGTACTGTGTGTGTGTGTGTGTGTGTGTGTGTGTGTGTGTGTATGTATGTATACGTGTATATATATATATATATATATATTTATAAAATGGGTTAGAAAAATTAAGTGATCTGTTTGGTCAGTAGCTTTCCAGATCTGTGCGGTAACTGACCAATAATCGCATGTGTCTGGAAAGTGCCTTGCGAGTCTTGGAAAGTACAGTTATGTAAGAACTTACCATAAAAGTAGATCTTCAAGAGAATCTCTTACAGTAAGCCAGACCATTGGAAGTATAGCCATCAGGCACCAGGACCACATGGAAACTTTTCTAGCTAGCAGTCTACTGGGGACACCCACGATGATGTCAGCCCGATGTCGCTCCTCCTATACATATGTGGACAATCCCATGGCCATCCTCAGTTCCCCCACCAGAGACCATACATAGAGGATGTTCTCTGAGGGAACAGAGGGAGGGCAGAGGTTTCTGCCACTGTAGGATGAAAAACAGAAGGTTAAGCATTCTGGAGAAGAATACAAACACAGAAAGAAAGGGGGAAGGAGGGAGAAACAGTATGGCTTACTGCAAGAGATTCTCTTGAAGATCTACTGTTGCGGTAAGTTCTTACTTAACTGCACTGTCTTCATCAAGGATAATGTATCTCTTGCAACAAACCACATCTTTGGAATGGGTCCCAAGCAGTTTTGACATCGAAACAGTCTGGGTGGTTGGAAGCAGCAGGCTTCAGAAAGGAGGCCCTGGAGCACAGCTGGGCTGAAACCTGCCCTTCTTCTAGAAGCAATGTCCAGACCAGAGTGTCTAGTGAAAGTGTGGGCTGTACTACAGATAACAGCTGCACATATCTCAGTAGCTAAAACACTTCCGAAACAGGCAGCAGAAGTGGCCACACCATGAGCAGCGTGGCCAAGCACAGCACCAGGAAGTTCCTTATCATACTTCCTATAACAAAAAGTAGTGCAGGTGGCCAACCATTTGGACAAGCATTGCTTCGAAACTGGAACATCCTCTTTCCCATGCGTGAAAGAACCAACCAGCTGCGAGGACATCCTAACATCCTTCCTATGGTGAAAATAATGCCTGAGAATTCTATGTACATCTAAAATATGGAGCAATGCTTCCCCTGGATTGGCATGCTCTGGGAAATAATCAGGCAGGTGGATGGACCAATATAAAGTAAACTCAGACACCACCTTAGGTAGGAACTTAAAACTGGTACTCAAAGCCACTCTGTGAAAATTCAAATAAGAAGGCTCACATGTGAGAGCTGAAGCTCAAAAATCCTTCAAACAGACATAATGTCCATCAAAAACAATGCTTTCTACAACAGAATGCATAGCTCGCAAGTCACGGCAGGCTCAGATGGAGCCAAAATAAGCTTCTCTAACAGAAAATTCAGATCCTAAAGTGGGACTAGATTGCAGACTGGAGGCTTCAGATGTAGAATGCCTCTCGAAGAAGTACAGGACACATCTAGCTGTGCCATCATATGCCCAGCAATAGGAGCGTGGAAGGCCAAAATGGCCAACAGGTGTACCTTAATGGAAGAGTAATGTAGTTCGACATTAAACAGGGACTGCAGGTACCCTAGTACCTGATTCATTGGACAAGTAAAGATATATAGGTGGCACACAGAGCAAAGTGCTGCCACCTCATGGAATAAGTGGCCCTGATAAGTTTTCTAGTGGCCACCAAGACATCAGCAACCTTCTGAGAAACCCCATATCTCGCAATGGCTATGCCTTCAGGAGTGATGCATAAAGGCGCAGAGACTTGAGGTTCGGATGGACTAGAGTGCCCTGCTCCTTTGATAGCAAGCTGAGGCACTGGGGCAGAGGAATGGAAGATTCCACTGCCAACAGTTGCAGTAAAGGGAACTGGATCTGATGAGGCCAGAAGAGAGCCACGAGGATCAAAGTGGTGCCTTCCATGTAAAGCTTGGTCAAAACCTTCTGGATTAGAGGAAAGGGAGGGAAGGCATAGAGAAATCTCCCTTTCCCAGAGGGGGACAATGCATTTCACCAATAAACTCCAAGACCTGGAGTGAGAGAATATAAATGTGACAGTCTAGCGTTGAGTGGGGATGCAAAAAGGTCCAACTCTGGATGGCCCCACCTGTCGAACAGATACTCTGCTACTGAGGTTAGCAGCTCCCACTCGTGAATCCAGGATTGCGAGCGGCTGAGCTTGTCCACCAATATATTTTAGACGCCTGGAACATGTACAGCCAACAGTTCTAGACTATGTTCTGGAGCCCAGTACCAGACCCTCATCACTTCCTGACATGGAGGATATGAATGGGTCCCCCTTGTTTGTTGATGTAGTGGACTACACTGCTGTTGTCCATCTGCACTAGCAGATGGGCCAGGGGCAGATGGGTCTGAAAGGCTTGAAGAGCATACAGAATGGCCCTCACCTCCAGGACATTGATATGGAGGGTGGCCTCCACTGCACACCATGTCCCTCAAGTCTGATGGGGCCCCAGATGAGCTCCCCAGCCCATCCCTGAGGCATCCATGGTGAGAATCTGCTGAGGGGAAGGAATGAGGAAGGGAGCCCCTTTCAACAGGTTGCTGGGTTCCATCCACAATAGCAGTACTGTTTTGACTGGGGAGGAAACCAGAACTTGCTGTTCCAGGTCGTCTGTGCATTTATCCCACTGGACCCTCAGCAGCTATTGTGGAATCCGCATATGCAATCTGGCTAGAGGCATGGTAACAAAGGATGCAGCCATCATACCCAAGACCCTCAGGAAGGTTGTGGCTGTGACATATCAGCTGTTGTACAGCAGCTGGGCCTGGCCCATCAGATACTCTGCCCTGTCCTGTGGTAAAAATGCGAGGTCCTGAGCCATGACAAGCACCGCCCCAATGTACTGAAGGCATTGGCAGTGGGTCCAGACTGACTTGTACAGACTGACCTTGATTCCCAGGGCATGGAACTGCTGCCTTATACGCTCTCGAGTCTGGAGCAGTTGCTCCCTGGACTGTGCCCTGAATAACCAGTCATCCAGGTAGGGGAAATCGTACAGTCCCTCTCCCTGAGGGCAACTGCTACCACTGCCAAACATTAGGTGGAGACCTGAGGTGCAGAAGACAAACTGAAGGGCACAGCTGTGAACTGGTAGAGCTCTCTCTGGAACCTAAGGTACAACCAGTGGGGAGCACACACCTCACTATGTAGATATGCATCATGCATGTCGAGGGAGTGTATCCAGTTGCCTGGTACAGCATTGGCAGCAGGCCATGTAGGGTCACAATCCTGAACTTCTTGTAATGAATGTAAAGATTCAGATTTCTCTGATCTAAGATGGGACATAAATCCACTGTGGATTTGGGATTAGAAAGATGTGGGAATAGAACCCCGTGTTCCACTGCTCTGTGGAGACAGGGTCCATGGCATCCTGGGGCCTGGTGCCCTGCTTAGGGTTATGGTAGGCCCAGTGAAAGGGCACCTCCTGCCCACTTTTTTGCTGGGTGTGGTACAGAGAGAACTGACTGCATAGTCCTGCACTAGGCTTGCAGAGCAGAAAAGATGTCTCACACATCACACCCAAAGAGCTTGCAGCTCTGAAGGGGCGTTCAGGATGGACTGTTAAACACCAATAGAAAACCCCAGACACCCTGAGTGGCTCTATGTGATAACGGTGACTGCCAAATGCTGAGCCGCATTATCGCGACTTCAGAGCGGCGAAAACATTTTCACCACTATGACATCCTTGGCGCATAGAACGGCACCGGGAACTTAGGTTAAATGCTTTCTGTGGGGGCTGTGCGGCCATGCAGGGCTTCGCCCCACACACCCCCTACTGAAGGATTCTTAACTCCAGGGGGTGCAGTGGGGGACAAAAGCACGAAAATTAAGTTTCAGGCCGGGTGCAATAAATTGCAAAAGTGCTCGGACCCGAACCCAGTACCTCCTCCACCCCAACTGCAGGCTAACCCCGATGCCATGGTGCAGCTTGCTAACCCACACGCAGTGCCCCCACATCCCCTCAATCCCTCAGCCCACGCTCACCCGTGCTCTCCCCAAGCGTGTACATACAGCGACATCCTGTCAAGCTGCATTCATCCACCCCATCCGGTTGCTCTACCCTACCCCATCGCCATTTGGGCTTTCGCCCATAATGCATCTCCATTTCAGATGGCGCATTAGTTCAGGCGCCAACATCATGTGCTATCCCATGAGCCAAGAATGTTTGCCGAGCCCTCAGGGACCTGCAGGAAGAGAGTCCTTCTGAGGGATCCAGTACCGCCTGCCTGCCTTTCTGGGTATGGCAAGGAGCAAGCCTGATCCAGCACCGGGTGGCCAGGGTGCAGCCTATAAAGTAGTGAGGGTAAGAGGTGGAGAAACTGGAAAAGACAGGAACTCTACCCAGGGTCTCCTAGTAATGCATTGGTCCTGAGCATCAAACCTCCCTGCAGTTTGTACAGTAGGGGCATCCCCTTAGAGATGAAGCGGAGGTCCGCAGGAGGGGCCCCCTGGAACCCAAAGGAGGATCCACACTCCTAATAGAAAAAAGGGGGGAGCCAGACCAGATAGCAGGCTCCCAACCATACTTTCTAATGCATTCCCTTCTTCCATCTATAGTAAAAGGAGGTACACTCCTTACCCCCAGTGACGGGCTCTATGGACTGCACGTTGGGGAACTAGGATGATGATGCCCTGAAAACTGAAGGGCCTGGCAAGGGAACTGGTGACAAAGTGGGGCGTGAATTAAGAGGCCCCATCCTTGGTACATCTGGGGTATAAGGCACAGGATTAGAAACATAGAATTTAATGGCAGATAAGGACCACTTGGCCCACCCAATCTGCCCATTCCCCTACCTAATGGATAAGCTGCAGATCCTAGTTAACCGCAGCCTACTTCTTCCTAACCTCCACCAGAATTGCCTTATGTTTGTCCCATGCATTCTTGAATTCTCCCACTGCTCCACAAAGAAGGAGAGCACCATGTGAACCTCAACAATGGAGCTGGCCTAGGAGCAGCGCCGTGCCGCATCATTGGGCTGACCATAGCCCCTGTGTCAATGGACTGCCACCAACCTGAGTAAGGCAAGAACGACACCTAGCCTGAGCTGGCCTGCTACAGATTCTGAGGTCTGAAGGCAATGACAGCAACCCATAAAGTTGGAGGCTGCCACAACATCGATGGGGAAGGCAGTGGCCCCATTCAACAAGCAGTGGCTGCTGCGATGGGACTGGTGGGGGCCTTCCTGTACCACCAACCCAAAGTGAGATAAAGGCTGAGTGGCAGGAGGCATGGAGGACAGCCCACATGGCAGTGGGGTGCTGTGCAGCAATGACAAGGGGGAGGCAGTACAGCCACAACATCAACAGGCCTAGGCTGGCATGAGGAACTAGCATAGCAGACAACTAACAGCAACTCTGCAGTGAGAGAGGGTCTGGAAGCGAGAAGTGGCAGCCTGCATGTACAGGAGGTGCAACGTGGCATCGACAGGGAAAGACTGGAGCCCCAATGTTGATGGGCCAGTGCTGCCCATGAGAGCCAGTGGAGCACACTGCTCAAGGCTAACCCCATGAGAATGGAGGGCTGGGATGCAGGGGGGCAGCAAAGGAGACCTGTGTGAAAGGACACCTTGTGATGCCAATGGAGGACCTAAGCCCCAATGTTGACTGCTAGGTGCCGGCTGAGGGAGGACTGGTGCAAGTTACTGAGGGAATTGATCTGTGGACTGAGGTCTGAGTTCCAGGATTAACGATGTTGTTTGTAGTCCCAACGTCAGAGGGCCATCGCAAGGTGCAATCAAGCCAGCAAAAAACACTGCCAGAGCCGTTCCTTTTGAGGAAGAAGGTGTTGGATGTCAGGAGGCATTGCCACCAGAGTGGATGACACCAGAGATGTGGTCAGCACCAAAGAGTGGCGACCATGAGGGTCATTGCCAGTCACAAGTGAACCAGCAGGAAAATACTACCAGAGCCATACCTTGTGGAGAAGAAGGTGTCGGATGGCAGGGAGCAATGCCACCAGAGCTGACGATACCAAGGCTGCCAACAGCGCTACAAGGAGCGGCAACTAGGGAGAGTCCTGGAGGGGAGGTCTCCTGCCTAGGTAGAGAAGACCTAAAGCCATTCCAGTGGGCTCCGAGGTCTAGGAGAAATCTGGCAATACAGAGGAGCATCTCCATAGAGATCCATGCTGCTGGAAGACGACTCACTAGCCCAGGTTCTGCTGGATGCAGAGCTGGTTGAAAACGTGCTGGAAAACTAGAGCAAAGATCAGGTGAAGATGGCAGGCTTAACAGTGGGGAGCCCGGGGATCATCACCAAGTTCAAAGAAACAGAAGCTGAGGTTGATGTGTACACAATGACTGAAAGTGTAAGCCGAATAAAAATCACAAAGAAAACAAAGTGATTTTGAGCTTCACAATCCCTTCACTTGGGAAGGGACCACACCTGTGCCAGATTGTTGTACAGCTTGTACTGGCCTGGGATTCATGAGGATGTTGCTACCTGTTGCAGTTCTTGCGCTAAATGTCAGAAAGTAGCCCCAATGACTAAAAAAAGATGAGGTGCCACTGGTGCCTGTACCCTTGATGTGGCTTTTGACAAAATTACAATGGATGTGGTTGGCCCCTTAGACAAAAGTGAAAAGAGTAATCCTAACCAGCCCAGTGGTGCTGAGGGTTGACACGCTGGATGCCACACCTTACGCCGTGCCAGCAACCCATGTTCGGGAACAAGCATGGGCCGCCATGGGTCAGCAGGGGAGGAGATGGATCGAGCATCCGACGGACTGCTCTCCATCTCTGGGGATGGGGGTACCAGTGGCCGGTGCACACCTGACCCTAGTAGAGGCTAGGACTCGGCAACATGGAGCTGCAACAACTTGGGGTGGGAGCATGGCAGATGCTTGATATGGGCGGAGACGGGAGCGTGAATGACCCCGTTGTAGGCGGCACTACACACCACGCACCTACAAGGGGGCACACAAAAGAGAAAAAGGAGCAGTGCAGCAGCATGATGGAGGATGCCTCGCAGCTCCGCTCCTGGGTAGCCACGGCACTGGCCACACTGGATCCAGTCACCGGCAGGGGTTGGGGAACCCCGCTGGCCCCGCCTGGGGGTAAGTGCCAGCACCGGCTGGGGGTGTCCTCCAGGTGGGGGGCCGCACTGAAGGTGCAGAAATACCAAGCAAAAAAAAAAAAGAGTAATCATTTCATTTTGGTAGTATATGACTATGCTACTTGGTATCCAGAGACAATTCCTGTGCATACTGTCACAGCCCCAAAATGAGATAAATACAATATTGGAGACAGCCCTGGAACTGTATGCTCATTTGTAAATATAATATTGGAGACAGTTCTGATGTAGTGCATGGGCCCAACAGACCCCAGCACACATGTCAGTACCTTGTGGGTGAGGTTCCCTGAACCACCACAAGGTGTGGCATCTGTGCCAGAACACTGCTCCATCCCTACCCAGGCCGTGACTGATGCTGCAGCACCTTCCCCATCAGCCTTGTGTCAGTAAACCAGCTCATTGAGTTCACACCTGAACTCAGCTCACTGGCACAGTAAGGCAGTGTGTTCCCCAGAGGTGCAACATACATTCCTGCAAACAATGTTACTTAATAAATTCTTTGTTTTGTAATATTTTGACCCCAAACTTTTAACATAGTCTTCTTATGACCCCACCTCATAAACCCCATAGGCGAAAATGTTCAAATCCATGCTGAAATGCCGTGACACGCCACAGGTGCGAAAACATGTTTCGGACAGGATGTGAAAAATGACAGCTGTACTGTTCATGAGGTGGTGTACAAAAATGGGTATGCTGAAAATCTGGAGTCAAAATATTGTAAATTACCAAAGTTACATGCCTGTATAGAAAAATTTCAATTCACACTCTTAATTCGGCCATTTGTAGATACTTTTTCACCAAATTTTCAGCATGGGCTTTTTGGAACCCCACCTCATGAACACTGGCACTATAATTTTGTTAATTGGTCCCAAAAGGTGATTTCGCACAGTGACCTTGGAATCACCTTCCAGGCCCGATTAACAAAGCAACAGTGAAGTGTTAATGAGGTGGGGCCCCAAAAAGCCCATGTTGAAAATGTGGTGAAAAAATACCAAAAAATGGCAAAGATATCAGTATAAGCTGAAAACACCATTGAAATACATTATACGGCATTTACCTTTATTCCTCAGTTCGCTGTTTGGCTTTGAAGTGTGCAGACATGTCCCATCCACAGAAGATGGCATCAGCCAACCTCTGGAGGTAAGTATAGGGTAAGAAGGGGTGGTAGGTGCTCAGTGGGAAGGTCGGTTGGAAGTAGGGAGATGGCTGTGACAACAAGAAACCGTTTTCTTTCTTTTCAAATTAAAAGAAAAAGCTAAAAAGACGTTGCAGGACGTTTCTTTTTTTTCCAGGGCAATGTAAAATGATTCTCTGTCTTCAGGACACTGAGGTGGGCTCCCCAGTGTTCCACACTGCTTTGAGGGTATAAATGCCGACACGGGGATTGGGACCTCGCTGTTGGCAATGGTAATAAATGAAGGGGTTGCAAAGGGGAGAAGAATCTGACACCAGGAGTGGCATCCTGGTGTCAGAAAAGAATAATAAATAATAAAAAAAAAGAAATATTTGTACCCTACACCTGTACTCTGATATATACGCCGTTCAGCCTGCCATATTAAAAAGTAAAATTTACTTTTTCCAAGTGCACTGAAACCGGGCACCACCATTCAAAGTTTGTGTCCCATCCACTCCACCAATTATAGGGTAAGCCACATCTGCCTTTCCTTTTGTACGGTACAGTGTTCTGCTCCCTAGCACACCCTACTATAACTAGAGCTGGGGAATTACAAGTGTTGACTGTTGCTCCCGTTATTATAAGTCATTTTCACATGCTGTTTATTTTGCATATCCTGGAGTACACTGTTGTTTGCATCGGACACCACTCCTGTACTGTTATTCCATCCATCCCCCCTTTACATGCTGCTTTCCCTCACTTGCAGCCCGAATGCTAAAACACAGACTTGAACTTGATGCATTGGTGTCAGTGGCCGAGGGATCTAGTGATGCTCCTGTCTCAGGCAGTGTTGGGTATTGTGGAGATTGGGAGACCAGTAGTGTTTGGGCTGCCGGCTTACTGCTGGGTTGATAATTGTGATAATTTGCAATGTAGAACTGTCTGCTCCTAGGGACGCTTGTTACATTTACAGTACCAATGGATAAGGAGCTTCACAGCACACACTGATTGAGACTTTCTCATGTTCATGCCCCATTAACTTAAAAACCATGTCCTTAAAGATTTTTATAAAGCACTCCACTAAGGAGGTGGTGTGGTTTGAGCCTCATGTAATTTCTTAAGTTATACCCCGACGGTCTTATTTTGGGTCATTTATTAATCAAAGACTGCTGACCTAATCATATTCTGGCATTCTGCTGACTTCAAAACATGAAGTCACTCTGGTGGGGATTTCTGAAAGTTTGCATGATACTTCCTCTGAGATGTGGTGCCCCAGTCATGACAGTTACTATTTACAATGGAAATCTACTGTTAGGACAGTCAGACGGAAACCACGAGCCACATTTCTAAGTTCATGTCCCATCCCACCACATAATACTGGGCAAGTCACAGTTGCTGTTCTCTACAAAACGCAGCATTAGAAGGGTACTGTGTTGTTTTTTGGGGTTTTTTTGGGGGGTCTACAAATGCAGGAGGGTTTTGTATGTCAGAGCCACTAATGGCCATTGCCAATCGCCGTGTCATGCCTTTTATTCTGTCCCACACTGATCCTGATCCTTCAATACATTGTTCTGTTTAAAGCATGTCATCTCTGACATCTGTAATCGTACTTTTGGCTCGTGGATTGCATTGTTTCCCCATACTAGTTACGATGGGTCCTGAAACTTTTTTTTCTTTTGTTGATGATAAAATGTATAGTGAAACTGAGAAGTTATCACAGTAATTTCTCTTATTTTTAAGCCACCACTTATTAAAGTAAATATTGTAATAAAAGCAGAGATACTTAAAAAAAACAGAAATTCATGTATGGCTGACTAAAAGCACTACTGTAAGATACATGTTTGTTTTTTCTCTGAGCCTAAAATTTGTTCAGAATACTGGAGCAATATAATTGAGTGTGTCACCCTGGGCCCTCCCCTATTGATTTTCCAGGTGGGCCCCTGTGTCAACTTTCCAGGTGGGTCTGCTGGAGCCCAGTCTGACCCTTCTTCTAAAAACAGAATTGTGAATCATGCCAGTAGTAGGTAGGACAACTCTTCTTGGTATGTGTGAACAATGCAGCCTCACCCTGTTCTAGGTAAAGAAGTGCAGTAATTAAAGAAGCACTCAAAAGGCTTTGCATAGGACCCCACGAGTAGCATTTGCACTTTATTATATGGCATTACTGACTGCACCAAGGACTGGTGGGGCTCTTACCATGAAGATGGGACACTATTTATTGAATTTCTCGCTGTTCATCATCATCAATTTTATTTATATTAGGTGCCCTTCCAGTGCGCCTGTACAAATTACATAACGTTACAATAAAATCAGTAGCAACATACACATGAAATCATTACAAAATACATTTCATATTCAGTTCCCACTTAATTTTACTACATTCAGCATCATATCTCCTGAAAAGCCTGAAAAAAAAGATGTGTCTTTATGGCTGATTTATAACCCTGTATGGTCAGGCTGTCTCATATCCGACAAGGTAGAAAATTCCACAGGGTAGGAGCCATAAAGGCAAAATAATAGGTTCCAGATGTTTTTAAACACACCCTGGGAATCTCTAGCAATCCCTCGTTGGATTGGAGCGTGCGGGGGGGGGGCAGTAGGGTTACAGGAGATCTTGTAGGTATTGAGGTCCCTGGTCATGTAGGGCTTTATAAGTCAATAATGTAACCTTGAAGGTGATCCACCACTGTACTGGCAGCCAGTGCAGTTCGCGCAGCACAGGTGTTATATGATTGGATCTAGGGGCCCCAGTTAACAATCTGGTCGTTGCGTTCTGCACCAGCTGCAAGTGGCAGATGTCCACCCCAAGTAGCCCTAGGTAGACACAGTAGTCAGAATGAGTGATGACAAAGGCATGAACCAGAGTAGGAAGATTCTCGGATGGAATCAGGTGCTTCACCCTTGCGATGTTCCTCAGGTGGTAAAAAGAGAATTTGACTACTGCCGACACGTGAGATTTCAAGGTCAGGCCTTCATCAAAAATCACGCCAACGTTACACATCTGATGCAAAGCAGTCAGTGGGACTCCACCAAGCCTAAGCACAGAGTGCTGTTCCACCGTTGCTCTGGCCGCCCTCCGATCAGGGTCCATGACCAACACTTCCGTTTTGTCAGGGTTTAGCCACAGCCAGCTAGCACTCATCCAGTCCTGTATTTCAGTCAGGCAGATGTTAAACACTGAGATGATATCTCCTTCCTGCTCAGGCGTAAAAGACATGTACAGCTGAGAATCATCTGCGTAACAGTGAAAGCTCAAGCCGTACTGTCTTATAATCTCTCCTAATGGCAACATATACACTGCAGACAACATGGGCGATAGCACAGAGCCCTGTGGCACCCCGTAGAGCAGGGAGTGAGGGGCTGAGGAATTAATCCTCGATACCACTCTCTGTAACCTACCCTCGAGAAATTATTGAAACCAACTGAGGACTGCCCCCTCCAGTCCACAGAAAAATCACAGGCACTCGAGCAACATCTCATGGTCCACAGTGTCAGATGCCGCTGTGAGATCAAGGAGAACCAAGATGATATGAGCTCTCCAATCCCTCCCCATTAGGAGATCATTTAGTACCCGAACCAGGGCAGTCTCCGTGCTCTGCCGTTTCCTGAAACATGACTGGAGAGAATTATAGATATTATGGTTGTACAGATGATCCTCCAGCTGCAGAGCAACCACTTTCTCAATAACTTTGCCCACAAAGGGCAAGTTCAAGACTGGCCTGTAGTTCGCTGGACAGTCAGGGTCAAGGAAGGGCTTTTTCAGAAGGGGCCGCACTGTCACCTCCTTTAGGGGAACAGAAAAGATCCCTTTCTCCAGTGTTGGTTGCATGTAAGTTCACTGATCACCCATATACATTGATGTATACAATACAGTATGCTTGGCTGACTTGATTGGGTGTATTTCAGGACAACAGATGCTTCTCGCACAGGTCTGACCAACTTTGTAGTGCCACGTTATCTTTACTTGTATGAAGTTGCTGTACTATTTACTTTGAAAAGTGCCCATTTAGAAAGTTTTAAAAAATATATCCTTCTGCTAAAAGGAAGACGTGTATGTCAAAATGAATTTTAACCAAACAAAACTGTTCACTGCTAAAGGTTCATCTTCAAACCTGATCCTTTAATTTATCATTCTGTTTAAAGCCTGCCATCTGTGACATCTGTAATCTGTAATTGTACTTTTGGCTTATCAATTGCCTTGTTCTCCTGTACTAGTTACAATGGGGCATGGGACTTTTTTTTTTCTTTTTTTAATGTATAGTGAAATGTGACAGTTATCACAGTCATTTCTCTTATTTTTAAGCCAACAGTTAAAATAAATATTGCAATAAAAGCAAAAATATTTAAAAAAAAAACTAAAGCTTACTGCCGTATAATGTATTTGGTGGTTTTTGGACTATACGACACAGCTGTGTCCTATAGTGCAAAAAAAACACCAAATACATGATACAGCAGTAAGGGTTTCACTATATGATACAGCTGTCATTTGTTAAAGGACAGCTGTGTCATATTGAGCAACCAGCTCCAAACCGCCAAAATACATTATACGGCAGTAAGCTTTATTCTTCAGTTTGCGGATCGGCTTTGAAGAGTGCAGATGTGTCCCAGTCCACGGAAGATGACAGTATATGCCCTCCAGAGGTAAGTATTGGGTGAGTATATGTGGGGCTGTGTGGAGTGGTGGGCGCTCAGTGGGAGGGTCGGGATGGGGGGAGGTGAACAACGGCAACAACAAGGGACCGTTTTCTTAATTTCAGGTTTAAATAAAATTTTAAGAAAAAGACATTGGGGACAGTTTTCTTTTTGCAGGTATACATATAAAATTAATCAGTGTATGGGCACTGAGGGTAGGCTCCCCAGTGTCCCACTCTGCTGGAGGAGGGGAGGCATTAGATGAAACAGACTGGGGGGCAGGGGGCATCCAACACTGGGGGTGGGCTTCCCGGTGCCAGAAAATAAATAAATAAATACACTACCACCAGGGACTGGGGCCCCCGGTGTGCAGATACAGTTGAAGACACAGCACAGTCAGGATGTCAGGGCTACAGTGACAGTAGCCCCATCCCTGACCTACGAGTGGTGACAGCAGCAGGAGGAGTTGCAGTGTTGCACTATAAGACATAGCTGTCTTTTATTAAAGACAGTTGTGTTGTACAGTGCAGCCTGCTGCTTTCACAAAAATTCAATTATGAACAGAACGTTAATTTTTTTGAACTGCACATGCTCAGAAACAGAACATTTTTATTTAAATATTTTAAAAACTACTTAACAGTGGGACCTAAAAACCACAAAAGAACACACCTTGGGCTAACCTCCATCAAACCTGAATGTTTCGTGTTTCAAAGCCTTCTATTTTTTTTAGTTATTGGGTAGCAAAAAAAAATTTGATTTTCAAAAACTGAGACTTTTGCATTTTTGTAGACCGCTGTAACTTTGCCTCCCCTGAACTTATCTATATGAAATTTCCAGGATTAGGAGATCCTGGCACAGAAGCTGTGTTTTCCAAATTTTGTGTAAATCGATTGAAAGGGGGCAAAGTTATTAAGGTGCAAAAATTTGAGTTTAACATATAAGTGCTTACTCAACCCTAATATACAGGCATCGTCTTGCCTGTATAATACAGTATATTCTTTGAAGAAAACTTTATTAATGCACTAGTTAGGGTAACTGAATGCCACAGAAGTAGGGAAATGTGGTGTTAGGGTGTCCAACCCTAACTCCCCACCCTCACTGCCCCCAAGCAGCAAAAGGAAAAGACATTAGGGTTTTGGGTTTCCGGAGCCTTGGCGAATCAGTGGTGAGGTTACCCTTGGAGTTGTCGACCCAAATACTAACCCCTTCCCCCAGTCCATAGCCTCCTGTTTGAAGCACAAGGTACAGCTCCAAGCCAGTGCCTCATACTGATACACTCTTCAAAAGTAGATAAGTATGTCTCACCACATGTTGCCAACACAATTTAGTGGACCCTGCATGAAGAAAGGACATCATGTGTGATGTTGTTTGCTCAGGGAACAGAGTGGGCATTAGGGTTGACAACCCCAATGAGGACCCCCACCACTAATTCATCAAGACTCTGGTATAACTATCGTTATAACTCTGGAACCATATAATATTTTTTCACGAAATCTTCCAAAGGCAGACCCTTGGAATAGGCCTCTTCAACCCTGAAAACTGGATGAAAAAATACCACACTGTCTAGGCTGTAAGTGGAAGCAAAAAATACCTAATGTTTAGTATAGGGAAACCAAACATTTTTTTTTGTTTGTTTTTTTCCAGTTTTTGGTGCTCTGTATCTCTAAAACCAAACAAAGGCTATTTTGTCAAATGATGCAAAAGTTATTAAGGTGCTAAAACTGGGGTTTAACATTAAACAGCCTACTCAACTCTAACTATAGAGGCGCTATCGTGCCCCTATAATATTATATATTTATTTTGTAAGAGCAAAAACCTAGGTTTATTTTGTATAATGAGGTCTGTGCTATGAGAATTTGTATATAAATTGAAGAGCTCCCTGGGCCCATGGAACAAACCACCAAAAAAAATTACTGCTACTTACTACAGTACTACTAATGGGATGATCTCACGTGGGATTGTGTCTTCAGGAAGTGGATACTGTCAATAAATTGCTAATGGTTCCTTTACAAAAATGGCAGTCACAGAAAGGTTGTGTTTAAATATTTTCAAAATACACATACATGACTGTTCATAAATGTGTAAGAAGGACAAGTATATACGATAATATAAGAAGATCATGTTACACAATTAGAATCTAAAATCAAACTGAAACAGCTCCTATACAAGTCAAAATGTTCCATAGTCAGCCTTATTCATAATGGCTGCCGCTGACTGTATGAGTTAAACTAAAATGAAATTAACTTAAATTTCTCTATGCACTGTAGGCCGACAGCTCCTGTGGCCATTATGAAAATGTAGTATATTTCTCCCTCAGTACAATACCCCCTGTTGGCATAGGAACAGCCAAAGACTGATGAATAATGACAAAATGTAAGGGTCTTTTATTCTCCTCATCCACCTCCCCATGGTCTAGTGGCAGAATAGGGAAGGAGGCAGTATAGCGCAGTGGTCTAAGGTTCTGAGCTGCAAATTTGGTGACATCCAGCAGGCCAGACCTGGGTTTGAATCCCACAGCTTCCAGTTGCATACTGTGTGACCCTGAGCAAGTCACTTAACCTCCTTGTGCTCCCAGGTCGCTCCTGTAAAAAAGCTTTCATCTTAGTGTGCTATACCTGGTTAAACAACTAAATAAATGAGAATGGAAAGGAAGGTGTTTCCCTAACCTTCCGTCAAAAGTATTTGACAGTCCCTCATTTTATATCATGAAGGAATTAAGAAACTGAAAAAAATGAAGTGATTTTAGTTGTATTATGTCACAGTATCAAAATATATGACCTTGGTCAGGCACTTAAGAATGCAGAATTTGTATGGGCAGAAGTTAGACCATGTAGCCCATCTTGGTCGATGCCTATCTCACTAAGAATCTTACTCTAATGCCATCTGTCTTACCAAGTACTTATCTGTTGTAGCTCTTTTTGAAACTGTTCACACGGGTGGCTTCTATAGCTTCAACAGCCAGTGCAGTCTATATATTTACTACCTACATCCTACTTGTTCTGCTTTAGTATCATCTGGTACTCTCTAGTTTTTGAATTTGAGGCTAGCTGGAATGTTTCATATCATCTATCTTCTATACTTCTCTTAGTATTCTAGATGCTTTGCATTGCAACTTTTCCAGATCTGCAGTGCCTTTCTTATAGTATGGTTCTCAAAATAAGGCGTGTCACTATGCCTTAGGTAACCTCACCAGTTCTTTATACAGTAACATGCCTGAATGATTTCCTCCGAATTGTGTTCTTGGCTGTTTTTTTTAATCTGCTTTATTAAAAGCTAATGCAGTACAAGCATATACAAATAACACAGGGAAGATAGACATATATTGCCATAGGTATCCGCCTTTGTTCATTGAAACTATAGAAACATAGACAATGGTGGCAGAAAAAGACCTGGGGTCCATCAAGTTTTCCCAAGTTCCCTATAATGTCTGGAACCTACTGCTTTCCCAGGGTACCATCCCTTCCCGTCATCTCTCTAGTCTCCTCCCCGGTCCTGTCACCCCCGGTAACAACTATTCCCTTCATTATATCACAGCCCTACTTGAATCCCCTGACTGTTTTCATACCCACCACTTCAGCTGACAGACTTCCAAGGTTCCACCATCCTTTCTGTAAAGTAGTACTTCCTCACATCCCTCCTGAACCTACCTCCTTTTAATTTCCATTCATGTCCACATGACCGTGAATTGGTATTCTGGCTAAATAGTTCCTGCAGTTCACTTTGTTAATTCCATTAATGAACTTGAAGGTCTCAATCATATCTCCCCTTGTCTCCAATGAGTACATATTTAGTGCTTTGAGGCACTCCTCATAGGATCGGTATCCCATTGCAAGGGCATCGTGATTAGGGCACCATGATTTGGATGACTGAATTGGAGCATGATTAAATGGAGTGTCTGGGTTTTTAGGGCTCCTTGTCTTTTTGACCTTTGTGAAATCTGTATGAACCTGCTGTTCAGGACAGAGCACCGTTTGTGTCAGGTGTCGTCTATAGTACTGGTGTGTGGACTGTTCTGGCGAGGAGCGTCGCCTGTTTCAGGTGTCTTCAGTGGCGTGTGAAGTCTTCAGGTGTGTCTTGTTTAGGTGGAGTGGTTTCAGTACATATTTCTTGGTGCTTGTTGGTTTTGCCATGCTCATGCTAGCTGTGCACTGTGCCCTGACTGAGCTGTGTACTGCAATAAAGTGCAGTTCTCTGAATGATAGTTACACATACCTCCTCTACAGGTGTATCTTGGAATTTGTTATATTAATATCTGGTGGGTGCAGGGAGCAAAGCCCCCCTTAAGATGTTGTCAGTAATTGTGACAGCAGCAGTGCTTTCCATTGTGTTTCTGTCATATTGTTCAGTGAGGTGCACTGTACGGCTGCATTGTAATTGCTGTGCGATGTTGCTGCCTACATTCATTTTTTCTTGTGCTCCATTTACTGATAGGATAAAGCTGGTGCCATAAAGGATGTCACATGTGCACCATCATGGGCGAGCCCATAGGATCTGCCCTGCTGACCTTAAATTATTTTTGTTACTCTGTGCTGCACTGTCTCCAACCTATCCTTATCCTGTGAGGGCTCCTGTACTGAGCACAGCACTGTAGGTGAGGCCTCACCAGGGATTTGTGGAGGGGAAGTATTACCTCTTTTCTTCTATCAGTACCCCTCCTGATGCATCCCAGCATCCTGTTAGCCTTGCTATAGGCCTTGTGGTACTGACTCAATTGCTTAAATGAGTTAACTCCCATATATAACTGTAACTTAGTAACATAGTAATTTAAGGTTGGAAGGTACTGTGGATTCATCGGGTACCCTTCCCCAGCCCACACTTCATAGGCAGGGACAAATATGTATACATTGAAAACGGCTTAACTTGGGGGTAATGGCCTACAAGGTGATCAGCAAAGGAACTGAAAATATTTATTATTAAGAGTTTCACCAGGAGAGAACATACTGAGCAAAAATAGCTAATTTCCAGACGTGTCCTGGGGGGAAGGGGAGATGGACAAGCTTAAAAACATTAATTAAAAAATAAATACATTTGAGCAATGACAAAATACATAGAAAAAAGGAAAAGAGTAAGGGAACAATAGCTGGCTGACTTGGAAAAATCTCTTAAGGCTAAAGAGAATTTATACTTTTTTTCTAATAAGCACTGTCCTGATTCTCAGCTTCATCTTGAAATTCTTCAACTTAGAGTTTAAATTATGAATTAATTTCTCATAAAACTAAACTGGCCTTGTTTAAACTTAAATATAAATTTTGGGAACACGGCGATAAAAATGGGAAACTCCTCTCTTGCCAGCTCAAAGCACAACAAATGGAACGGCACATCCTAAGCCTAAAAGATGAACAGGGTATGCGATTCACTCCGACAACTCCTCTATAAACCGTATCATGAAAACCTTTTATCAAAAACTATACTCTAACACAAATCCTCCACCTACTTTAAAAATTCAACAGTTCCTTAAATCATTACATCTTGCTCATTGTTCTACTCTTAAAACAAATTCTTTAGATGAACCCTTTTCGCTTCAGGAAATCCAGAAAGCTTTGTCTTCCTTGAAATCCAGCAAATCCCCTGTGGGTGATGGATTCCCTGTCAATTTCTATAAAATGTTTTCCGACACCTTACATCCCCTTCTTCTTAATGTTTATCAAGAAGCTTCCAATACTGGCAAGCTTCCCCCATCTTGCACCAAAGCAATCATAACCCTAATCCCTAAGAAAGAAAAATACCCTACTCACCCCGCAAGTTACAGGCCCATCTCTTTATTAAACACGGATGGGAAGATATTTGCTAAACTACTAACTTCTCGACTTGAATCCTTGATTCCCAAGCTAACTCATTGTTCGCAAGCTGGTTTTATTAAGCATAGATCTGGTTCTGATCACATGTGTTCCTTATTTAATTTAATTCACAAAGCCAAATCCCTCAAGACACCAGCTACAGCCATAGCTATTGATTTTGAGAAGGCCTTTGAGTCCTTAAACTGGGACTATCTTCATCAAGTATTATCTTATTTTGGTCTTTCTCATACCTTTTGCTCCTGGATCAAGCTATTATATAACTCCCCTGTTGCTAAAGTACTTACTAATTCCACCCTTTCCTCTTACTTTCAAATAGCAAGGGGAACTAGACAAGGCTGTCCCCTGTCACCTTCCCCATTTATTTTAGCCATGGAACCCCTGACTGCTTGTTTACATCAATCTTCTGGCATTATGGGCATACCTGTGAGCAATTCAAGATATGTTTCTTTCTCCTACACGGATGACCTCTTAATCTTACTCGAAAACCTGAATGAGGCTGGGCCCCTGTTGATTGATTTGCTTAATATTTTTACTAAAATTTCTGGCTTTGCTTTGAATTATGGCAAATCACAAACTATGCCCCTTAATGACCACTGTAAAGCCTTTATGAACATACCTCTTGGATTCTGCAGGTCACCACAGGGTATAACATATCTAGGAATCAAAATTACTAGTAACTTAGGGAAGATATGGGACATCAACTTTAACCCCTTATTTGATGACATCAGAACAATTCTGGACAGATTGAAGCTTCTTAATCTCTCTTTCATGGGGAAAATTGTAGCCATTAAGGTGTCTATTTCTCTCAAGATTCTTTGCCAATATTCCTTTAGTCTTACCATCCTCCTTTTTTGCTAAAATTGATAAATTAATAGGTAACTTTATCTGAGATGGGAAACCACCGAGATTTAACCGCAACAAACTTCAATCACATTGAAAAAAAGGGGGATTTGGACTCCCCTGGTTCAAAGGCTCCCTCTGGGCTTTCCGAATGGCCCAAACCATTAAATGGTTTCAGAAACCATCCCCTCACTCACCACTGTGGGTTGCAATGGAATCTGCATTGTGCCTGGGAGGAGTTCCCACTTCCTTCATTTTTAATCCCATTTCCTCTAAACTAAAATTCACCGACTATATCATCCTCTGTTTTTTATTGGAAACTAACCCACAAATTCCTGAAATCCAATCCAACACCCTGGTTTTATGCCCCCTTATGGGGCAATCCACTGCTCACTCTAGAAGATCACCCAATTTTCTGTTGTACATGGAGGAGCAAATGCTTTTTCTTTCTCTGAGATATCTTGGACCAGAATTCACTCACTCTTGGATCATTCTCAGACTTGCAGGTCACATGGAAACTTCCTAAACAGGCCTTCTGAAAGTTTTTACAAATTCGGGCAGCTTATAACTCTCTCTCTAGTTTAGTGTATAGGCATACTCTTCTGAACCCATACATCTTGCACTGGACTAATTTATCAGTAAAACTGAATAGCTCCATTTACAAAGACATTATTGATAATCTACCTGATCAGTTTATACAGGCCAAAAATAAATGGAGTACTCTTCTTAACTACAATTTTTCAGACGCACAATGGAGTAATTGTTGGTGTATCGCACATAATACCTTTAAAGATGCCCATAGTTCTTTAATACAAACTAAAATCCTTTATCTTTGGTATAGAACCCCCTCTGTGCTTCAACGAATGGGCCTATTAAATAATAATAAATGCTGGCGCTGCAATTTGGCCAATGGGGATCTACTTCATATCTTGTGGTCTTACGCTCCCATTAATAAGCTCTGGCATAAAGTCTGTTTACTTGCCTCCAGAGTAACAGGACAAAAATTACCTTTTGACCCCAAGCTATTCCTTCTAGGCATCCTTATCCCCAATAGCTCTCTCCTCTCACATGCACATTTTAGATGGCTAAACATACTTTCTCTTCCAGTCAAACGTCTGATTCTTATGAAATGGAAATCGACTCTGGTGCCTTCTCTTTCAGATGTTCTTCAAAGCCTCTCTCAGTATGCCTCTCTAGACCGATTATCTCGTATGTTACTAATAATCGACTCACTGTGTATGACAGATGTTGGCAGAATTATTTCAAGTACATTAACCTAGTTCTTCTAGACCCTGATTCTTAGGAATATTTAGCCCTCCTTGTTATTTTGCTCTGAGATTAGGTTTTCTCGAAACTTTTGTACACATTTGTCTCCTCTTTTTTCCCTTCTTCCCTGTTTTCTCCCTCTCCTCTTCCCTTCTTGCTTGCTTTTTTTCTCTCTTCTTTCTTTCCTTGTACACTTTTCTCTTATCTTGACCTCTCCATTACTGAACATTGTTCATATTACCACATTTATCACTTGTTGCAATTTACTGAATGCCTTGCCATAACCAGCTCTAGCATATATTTTGTACATGGTTGCTATTTCTGATCCTATAATACCCTATTGATTGTAACCCTTCTGCTTTCCAATTACATCCTGTCTAGATTTGTGTTTTATTATCAATACATGTAAATAAGGCTTCTCCAATATGTTTACCCTAAATACTGTGTTTTAAGTGATATTTTATACCTTTCATGGAGGATAGTCTTCTATTGTATAAGATAATACAAAATCACACATGCCCACACAATGCAAAGCATCATGGGCTGCATATGCAAATCACCACAGAATGTTATGCTGGTCCAACTTTAAGCAGAATTGCATGGTGCCGAAAGGCCTCTCACACAGTTTGCAAAGGATGCTAACAAAAGTATGCTATTGTATAAGATGTGTGCTTTCTTATATACGTGAATTTCAATAAAAAGATAAAGTGAAAAAAAATACATAGAATACATGAGTACAAAGTGGAACATAATAAATATTCACCAAGAGGTATAAACAAAAGAATATGCAATGGAAGCAGGTATCAACATAATACAAAATGAATGTATATACAAATTTAGCAACAGTAGAAGGAGGTATGTACAGTATGTGAGATACTAATAACAACAAAATGGAAAGGGACCTGGGGGTAGTCATATCAGATGACCTAAAGGTGGGCAAGCAATGTGAGAGGGCAGCAAGGAGGGCTGG
Source organism: Neoceratodus forsteri (assembly GCA_016271365.2). Taxonomy (NCBI): domain Eukaryota; kingdom Metazoa; phylum Chordata; order Ceratodontiformes; family Ceratodontidae; genus Neoceratodus; species Neoceratodus forsteri. The sequence continues at coordinate 1,651,674,859 of CM057450.1, forward strand.
GGGGATACTAGGATGCGTAGGGAGAGGCATCACCAGTAGAAAACAAGAAGTTATGATCCCACTGTACAGACAGCTGGTGAGACCCCATCTGGAGTACTGCGTGCAGTTCTGGAGACCAAATCTCCGCAAAGACATAGACAAGATGGAAGCTGTCCAGAAGAGGGCAACTAAAATGGTGCAGGGTCTGCACCAGAAGACATATGAAGAGAGACTTAAGGAGCTTAATATGTATAGCCTCGAGGAAAGGAGGGAGAGGGGGGACATGATAGAAACTTTCAAGTACCTCAAGGAAATCAAAGTCCAAGAGGGTAGCAGCTTTCAAAAAAAGAGGTGTGCAAGAACAAGGGGGCAGAATTTGAAGATAGAGGGGGGGCAGCTCAGAGGTAATTTAAGGAAGTATTTTTTTCACAGAGAGGGTTGTGGATGCATGGAACGGCCTTCCGGAGGAGGTTGTGGAGTCAAAAACAGTGGCGGAATTTAAGCATGCATGGGACAGTCATAAGCAAGGCCACTGGAAAATTGCGGGCACAATTTTTCCGCAATTTCCGCAATTTTCACCCTTCTCCGCACAAAATCCGCAATTTCTTGCAATTTCTTACATTTATGGAATTTTTGACTGAAATTGTATACAAATGTTTAAATTCTCAAGGAAATCTACTTAGATACAGTATACTAACAATTTAGTACACAGACTTAGATTTGACCAAAACAGTACAGTGTGAGGTGAGAAGGGCTCAAATGTGACTCTGCTTTCATGTGATTCACTTCCCTGCTTTGGTTTCAGAATCCTCTGGTCATGTATATGTAGACTTGACCACTTAGAATCTGTGTTAAAGGAGACTATCAGATAACTTTTTGCTGACACAGAGACTGAAACAATAGGTGTGAGAAGAGGTGCAAAGTGCCCCATTCACCTAGATGAAGCCTTGACCACAATGCTTGTTTTTGAATGGTAGGGTAGATTTTCCTTGTATAAATACTTTCAATCTGAAAGGATTTTGATTCAAATGTCAAGAGTTTGGGATGGCCTTGCTAAATTATAAACTTAAATGTGCTTCTGAGGGGTTGGTGATCTGATTCTTACATGTGAGTCTGCCGCAACTGCATACCACATGCAAAACCTACAAAAGGAAACATTTCTGAAAACATGCTGAATAGGTTATAGTATAGTTAAACAGCTAACTTTAAATAGACAAAGTAATTGCAACCCAAGTAAAATCACTGCAAACTGAGTAGAACTAAAGTATAATGTGTTGAAAGCTATTGTATGATGTAAAGAAAAGCTATTGGTATGATTTGATACTTTATCATGTGATTTTAAAATGTACTTAAGTGTTGATTAAAACAGTAATTATTTTAACAAAATAAATACTTTTCTTACTAGACCTTTATTAGGCACCCTGCTTATCTGTTTGTTATTGCACCAAAGCAAGTAGTTTAAACAGGCTTCATTATTTAACAACTAGAAACTGGCAAAATATGTTGTTTCAGGACGTATTCAGTACAGATTAATTGTAAATTACTGAATAAAATCTAGTTAGCACTGCATGACTTAGATGTCTTGATTTTTAGGAAATATGTTACATAATGATTAGTTTACAGAGCATTTCAAAAAACCACATCTTCATGTTAACAGCAGTTACAAGTGGCAATACATTTCTCTAACAATTTATGTGATCAATACATGCTGCAGTAAACAATAAAATATTTATTAGGGGGCAGTTGGGATGTATAGTGAACCCCGCAACTTTCCCGCAATTTTTGCAAGAAAATCCTCGCATTTTTGGTAAAATTTTCCGCAATTTTCCAGTGACCCTGGTCATAAGGCAATTCTGTGTGGTGGGGGGTAGGAAGAAGTAGGCTGCTAGTTAACTAGGATCTGCAGCTTATCTATTAGGTAGGGAAATGGGCAGATTGGGTGGGCCTAGCGGTCCTTATCTGCCACCAAATTCTATGTTTCTATGTGGATAAACAAACAATGGGGGCAGATAAGCTACTTGGGTACTTATAAGAACAGGCTGGAATAGACAGTTTGATCCTAGATTGCTTACAAGTACAGACAGGAAAAGGCAGTTAGTGCAGTATACAGAGGCAGCAGTAAGGTAACTTGGGAACCAAAAAAGGGGGAAGAGGAGAAAAGCCATAGAAATGAATTATGACAAGCAGGGGAAAGGGGAGTGATTATAGCCAGTAATTGAGCAAGGGACAATGGCATGAGGGAGAGTTGGAGGAGTGGAGGAGAGAGAGTAGGGAGGATTTAGAGGAGGCAGAGGGGATGTTTGAAGGGAGGGAAATCCAGATAGGAAAGTGGAACGAGAAAGCTGTTTGACCTGCAGTAGTTTTATGGGAAGAAAGTTTGAGGGAACGAAACCCAGAGTTATGGAGGAAGTGGGAGGAGGGGGTGGAGGGAGAGAGTAAGGAGTCAGGAGTCAAGATAGGGGGTTAGAGAGGATATCAAGAATTTGGAAGTAAAGGAGATGCAGAGAGACAGACAGCGATCCTCCAGGAAGGGGAGGAAGAGCAGGGAGTAGAGAGTACAGTGGTGGGTACAGAAACGGCAGTTAAGGGCAAAGCAGCAGAAGGAGTGGAAAAGTGGGTCCAGTCTGGTCAGGATGGATTTAGGGGCAGCACCATAAACTATATCACCGTAATCAAAGAGATGGAGGATCATCTTTGTAAGGATGTCACGGCAGACAGGGAGGGGGATGTAGCTCTTGTGCCTAAACAGGGCACCCCGTTTGTAGTGGAACTTTTTATGAATAGTGTCTATGTGCTGGGAGAAATGGAGGTGACGGTCAAGCCTGATGCATAGGTATTTGAAGGCATGCACGTCATCAAGTGGGATGCCGCCAAGGGTGTGGAAGGGAGGGCCAGAAATTTGGAGCGCCTCGGTCTAGTGCCAAAGCACATTGGTATTGAATGACAACTGATTTGACTGAAACCATTTCTGGACCAAGTCAAAAACAGGTTGGAGTTTGGACATCAGCTCGTCTGGCAATGAACCAGTGACAAATAGGGTGATGTCATCTGCGTACATGTGCATGGATGCAAATGAGCAGGCTGACAGAAGGTCATTAAGGAATATGGAGAATAAGGGGGTCCAAGTACTGAGCCTTGGGGGACCCTGATGGTAATGGGGAAGGGAGGGGATAAGGCTCCTCCAAGCCTCACAGATTATGACTGACCTGAGAAGTAGGAGCAGAACCAAAGGATGGCGGAGGCTGAAAGACCAGATGAGCCCAGCTTGTGAAGCAGAAGTGAGTGTGAGATGCTGTCAAAAGCTTTAGCTAAATCAACAGAAATTGTGGCAGTGAGAAAACCCTGGCCCATAGCTGTATGGATGGAGTCTCTTAGAGGAGGGAGGAGGTGGTGGACTGGAATTTTCGGAAGCCAAACTAAAAAAGGGGTGAAAAAGGCAGAGGAGTCAAGGAAAGGAGAGAGTTGGGAAAGCTCTGTGTGTTCTTGGCACTTGGAGAGGGAGGGGAAGAGGGATGTAGTTTGGACATTTCCAGGATAGGAGTCACTACCTTTGTGGAGGGGGATGATGGCAGCATGCTTCTAGGGTGTAGGGATTGAGGCCAAAGAGAAAGAGAGGCTTAGTAAATATATTCTCTGAATTAACTGAAGTGAAAAATAACAGAAACCACTTGAGATCATTCAATGTGTTAACCTTGGAAATACCTCTGTTCAAGTCAGTGGCAAGCCAAAAATCTTTCTTGTATCTGACAGTGAAAGCTTGGAATACCATCCCTCCTGGCATTAGGCAACTAACATACTAACTTTTCAAAAAGAGTTTCCAGCAGCACTTGCACATTACTGCTAGATGTAAATGTTTTTGAGCTTTGTATTAACCATTTTATTGTTGTACTGATGTTATTTTAACATATTCTGTGTTCTTCCCTCGTATCCGGGTCGTACCTGTAAAAGGGAAATGTGACCCAGTGCATCTACCCAGGTGACCGAAATTAAATCAATTAATAAGTAAATGGGTACTAATATATAGAGATTCATTAACATTTAACAATTACCTATTCTACTGTTTTAAAAAAGTGGACATTTCAGCCTGCCTCACGGTTCTGTTTGTGACATCAGAGTCTGTTGTCATGGAAGACTATGATGTCAGAAAATCCTGATGAAAGCTTTGTATGCAGACGCCACAGATTAGTTGGCAAAAAAATGTATTGCAAAATCTGGGAAAGACTCATGAAATTTTAAAAATATGTTCTCTAGCAAATTGTAATAGCTGAATAGAGTAGGTTCCTGAAATTATGTTCTTCAGTGGATACCTACACTGTCCTCTGAGAAGGGCCATCCAGTCATAAATAGTTTTTGGCTGAGCACAGTCTTCACAAAAAAAAAAGGAAAACATGCTCGACAACATCTGACCCACCCAAAGGAATGACAATGGTGAGAAACAAGACACAAATAATTGATCATGTTAGCTCCACCCTCCACCTCCATATTCCAGATCCAGAACTGATTGTTCAGCAGTGATCAGCAGTACAAGAATCTGACTGGCCCAACACATTCTAAAAGGGCACTACTGGTTATTGGAAAAAGACCCACTCACCCCACATTGCAGTGTTAAATAGAAGGGTTTCATTTACTGACTGATTGATTGATTGATTTCAAAGTTTTACCAGGAAAGACATACTGAGCTGATAACAACTTGTTTCCAAATGCATCCGGGGGAAGGGTGGTCAGGAAGATAATACAATAAGGAGAAAAGAAGTAATAGTAGATATCCATAAGCTATAGTCAGTGCAAGCAATATAGTACATCAAAAAAGGAGCAAGGTACAACACATGATAGATGTGAAGACCAACAATCACTGTAGGGTAAAATGGTACAACAAAGTGCTTATGGTAGACAGCATTGAGATCTCACTTCAAGTAGGCTCTTGCAGCAGGTAACATCGTTAGAACTGAAGCCGGCAGGCACAAGAACCCCACGGAACACTTCCAGCTTGCAGTATACAGCGAGGGACCGCTCCCTGATGTCAGCCCACCCCCAGTGTCCGCCTGTGGTATAAAAGGGGTGGTCCTCCAGCACCACCTCAGTTCTTTTCCTGCCATCGACCTGCACAAGTTGGACCTTCAAGGACACCTTCTTCTTTAGTCGACCACCATTTTCTTCACATTACCCACACTTTATTATTTTTCTGTTTTCTTCAACATTTATAGCGATTCTGTGCATGTCTCCCTCTCCACCCTCTTCAGTAGAGTGGTGGTGAAAAAGCAACTTCCCCAGAAGGACAGCCATTCATTGTGTCTGCTTTGCTTAGGCCTGCACCACAACACTGAGGCCTGCCAGCACTGCCAAGATTTGAATCAGCGCACCCAGCTTTACCACCAGAAGACCCTGGAAGCCTTCCTGTTGCAGCAAAAACTTACAGCGATGGAGAAGGAGCTCCACAAAAGTACCTCTGGGGCCTCCATGTCTTCATCAGCCAAGAAGAAGAAGTCTTCAGGAAAGCACAAACACCGGGAGAAGCATAGGAAGAAACCCCAGTCAGCTTACCGCTCCAGATCCCCATGCATGTCGGGCACAGAACATGGGTCTTCCTCCACTCCAGCAGCCCTCTCTCTCTCCAGGCTCCCAGTGGTCAAACCACCTGCCCTCCTTACTGTCTGAGGTGGTGGTTCTTTGGGGCTCAGGACTTCGTCCCCAGCCTCCTGGCTCCTGAAGCTGAGGCCCATTCAGCAGGTGGGTCCTCTGCCAGGTCCTCCTCAGCCAGTGGGTATTTGCCTGTCGCCCTCCAAGTCAGGGTGTCAGCTAAGTTGGTTCCGATATCAGGAATCGATGTCTCTCAGTGACACCAGGGGCATGCGCTCACCTCCCTCGTGAGAGTGACGCTTCTGCCCCACTTGGGAGCTTGCTTCCCAGGACAGGCCTCCCCTTCTAGGCCAGTGCTGGCTGCATCACCAGACTGGCATCAGCCCACACTTGTCCCGTCGATGCCAGCCACCCCGATGTTGACCCTGGTGGCACCACAGCCATCGTCCTCTAACTCTCCACAATCGCCGGCTGGCTCTGACATCACACAACCAACGCCCGGTCTTTTGACTCCAGTCAGACTGACACCGGATGTTTCCCCACCCCAGGGATCAACGCCAGTTAATCCAATGCCAGTGGAACTAATGCCAGTGTTACCGCAGCCAAAGGAACCAATGCCGGGACCCTCTCAGCCTACCCCCCTCCGATGCCGGCTCCCTCGCTTCTGCCTCAGAATCTACCCACATACCTTAATGCTCTTTTGCTGCCTGGTGGGCATACTTGAAGGATAAGGAGGCCCTGAAGGAGCCCCCAACTCCAACTCCAAGGGACCCTCCTCCAAGTACAACAAAGGAGCTGCTTCCCCCCACGAAGGCCCCAACACCACCTCCTAAGGAGCATACTCCACAACCTGACGGAGCTGGTGCCGGCCATCCGTGAATCCACTGATGACGTCATCATCGCTCACCCTCTCCCTCTCTGGACTCAGGCAAATCAGGGGGATATTCATCCTCCTCCTCCTCCTTTTCTTATGGGGATTCTGGGGACTCTGACCTACTGTCAGAACTGGGGAAGTCCAAGGACACCCTGCGGACTCCTCCAGGTGACCCGACTTTTATGTATGTGATGAGGCACATCCAGGCCCTTATCGGTTGGGACACTAAGGAAGTGGATACCAAGTGACATTGGCTAGCCACATTCCTCCACAAGAAGGAGCCATTGCCCTTAGTAGTTCCTCCCCTTATTGACTTCTTCAAGGATGTTAGTACAGCTGCTTGGAAACATCCATCCACTACACTGGTGACATCTGAGGAGGCAGATCACCTGTATAATGCTCCGAGGAACAAACCCTTTTTATGGGGAACACCCTAGAGGCTGACTCGGCCATTATTAACGTGGCCCGTTACCTTTCTAAGTGGCCCTGGCACCTTTGCACTCAGCCTCCCAACACAGGCAGACAAGCCATTTTGGTAAAAAGGTCTATTCCTTAGCCACCTGTGCTGTCCATTCCCTATACTTCCTGGCCCACATGGTTGAGTATCAGAATGCCGTATGGGAGAAAGCTTTCGAGGTGGCATGGGCTCGGCCTGATCTTCCCTGGAAGGTTGAACTGTTACACCTCCTATAGTCTGACTCAAATGTGGGGACTCGTGTTCTCCGAGCCTCTCATGACTCTACAAACTCCGCAGGTAGGGCTGCAGCTGCAGGAGTTTACCTTTGTTGCTACTTCTGACTTAGGGTCTCTGGGTTTGCTCCGGATGTCCAATCTAAAATTCTGGACGCCCCTTTCAGAGGCCCCATTTTGTTTGGCGAGGATTCTCAAAATATACTGTATAGTACCATATTTTCACTGATCCTAAATATTCACTGTATTGGCTTAACAATGTATATCAGCGAATAAGCAGAACCAGTGAAAATTTCAGCGCTGCGCTTGATGACCTGCATCCGCCCAAAAGAACCACAGCATCGACTGCATTTTCAGACCCCCCCACATCCACTTCTCTATACTGCCCCTGCTTTAAAAACTACAGACTACGTATATTCTTCATTGATATTTATGCATATGTGTAATACTGTACACTGTATCTTGTATTGAATTACTTGTTTGGCAAAAGTTTGTCAGAATTTAAAATCGTACCTCTGCATTTCACACTCACTCGCACACTCTCTTTGTATTCCATGCACTGTCAGTAATTCTCTCATTCGGCATAGACAGGCACCACAGAGTGGAATGAGGCAAGTGAAAGCTGGCATTTATCAGCTGATCATCGGACCACTAATTCAAAAGTGCGTGAATGCAGATGATCAACTGATAGAATGAAATAACGTAACTGCGAATACATGGTACTATACAGTAATCACTCACCTCCAAGAATCGGGCAGAGCTCTACATTCAGTACAAACATTGTACTGATCTCAGCCTAAATTGTCCCAGCGACAGCCCCTTTGTCGCACCTCTAAGCAGTAACCCAGAGGTCAACAGCCCAGAAGTGTCTTTAAGAGAGAGGCCACTTCCCCAGCCATAGGAGGTTCTGCCCCCAGAGCTCCCAGAACCTCCCAGGCCACACTGCCTTTCCCCAGTTTCTCTGCCTAACTCTTTGCCCGACCCCCCTCCCCCTAGCCGAATCCCTGGGGGAGGTGTGGGGGATCGGTTCTCTCTCTGTGGAGAGAGTTGGTGCAGAATAACCTCGGATCAGTGGATTCTGCAGTTAGAGGAACAAGGGCACACCTTAGAATTTTTGGAGATTCATCCGAACAATCCTCTAGTCCCCTCCCATTACCCTCAGGCCCATATCACCCTTATCCAAGAAGAGATCCAGGTGTTCCTGAGAAAGCAGGCCATGAAACCAATCCAACCAGCACAGCGAGGAAAGGTATTCTACTCTAATTTCTTCTTGTTTCAGTGAAACAGGAAACTTGCATCCCATCCCAGACCTCAGCCACCTGAACCAGTTCATAGAATACAAACAGTTCAGGATGGTCACTCTTCCCAACCTTCTCCCCTTACTTCATCAGGGGATTGGCTTTGTTCTCTGGACATGCGGGACGCTTATCTTCATATCTTGGTGTTCCCACCCCACAGAAGGTTCCTTCGTTTCCGCTTCCAAGGAAACCACTACCAATTTCAGGCTCTGCCGTCCAGCCTGTCCTTGGCCTCTTGAGTCTTTACAAAATGCCTCACAGTAATGGCAGTGGTCTTAAGGAGGGAAGGCCATTATGTCTTCCCTTACCTAGACAACTGGCTTCTGACAGCTCCCATGAAGGAACAGTTGCTCAGAACCATGGAGGCCACTTTCACACTGTTTCAGGATCTGGGAGTAACTCTGAACCTCCCCAAATCCTCTCCTTGGCCAAGTCAAATACTCCAGTACATTGGAGCAATCTCGGACACCACCCAAGGCAAAGCCTTTCTTCTCCCAGATAGGGCAGGATGTCTTCAGGCTCAGCTGGTCATATCGTCTTGCCAGTTTCCAACCAGAACCTTTCACAGACTACTGGGACACCTGGCAGTGGCCATTGCAATAGTTCCTCTGGCTCACCTACACATGTGGGTAGCCAGATGGAACCTTCAGGTCCAGTGGGATCAGCACACAGATGATTTGGGTCTCCCGGTCTTGGTATCCAACGCAGTGTGTCAGACTATGATGTGTTGGCTGAGTCCTTCCAAAGGAGTCCACTTCCAGTCGGAGTCACCACCACAGATCCTGACCACAGACTCATTGGGCCAGGGCTGGGGTGCCCATTTGGCAGACCATCAGACTCGGGGGACTTAGTCCCTATTAAAGCAGCATCTCCACATCAATGTTGTATGCTCTGCAGGCCTTTCAGATGAACCTGCTTCCTGGACCTCTTCTGATCCAGACAGACAATATGTCTATGGTCTTTTACATAAACAAGTGGGGGGGATTCATTCATGCCCCCTCTGCAGGGAGGCCATGAGAGTCTGGTACTGGGCCATAGAGCATCACCTGGACCTGACTGCTGTGTATGTTCGAGGCATTTAGATCACCTTGGCTGACAGCCTAAGCCATTTCCAGTAGAAGCCGCACGAGTGGGAATGCCTTCCCTCAGTGGTGGAAGATCTCTTCGACAGGTGGGCCTGCCCAGAGCTGGACCTATTTACGTCGCCATCCAAGGCAAAACTGACCAGTTTTTGCTCGATAGATCCAGGGCCCAGTGTTTTCTGGTGAGTAGAGTCAAGCCCTATAAAGGCAAAGGTCCTGGACTTTAGGAGGACTGACTTTGCCAAAATGGGTGCATGCCTAAGGAATGCACTAGCAAATGGGCGGAAAGGAGGGGTGGAAGAACAATGGGGAATAATCAAAACTGCCATCACTCATGTGAAGCAAATAAGCAAAACAAAACGATGTAAAAAAACACTATGATTCTCAAAGGAGGTGGCAGGAAAGGTTAGGGAGAAAAAGATAGCATTCAGGAAGTACAAGGAATCACAGAAGGAGCAGGACAGAGAACTGTATCAGTTAAATCAGAAGGAAGCAGGGAAAGCAGTCAGAACAGCAAAAGCTCAAACTGAGGAAAAGATTGCCAACTCTGTTAAGAAGGGGATAAAACCTTTTATTGGTACATCAGGGATCGAAGGAAGACCAAGGAAGAGATAGTGAGGCTTAATAAAGGGAGGGGTGGGCAGAGGGTGACTGTGAAAAGGCAGAGATACTAAACAAATATTTTTTCTCAGTATTCACAAATGAAGAAGGGGAGGTACCCAAACCAAACAACAGAAACACTCTGGATAAGGAGGTTGATACCAGCCCATTCACAGAAGAAAGAGTTCTGAAAGAACTCTTAAAACTGAATTTGGACAAAGCAATGGGGCCTGATGGGATTCATCCCAGAATTCTAAAACAACTAAGGGTAGAACTAGTGACACCACTGACTACCCTCTTTAACAAATCATGGGAGGATGGGGTGGTACCTGAGGACTGGAGGAAGGCAGAAGTTATTCCACTTCACAAAAGGAAGGCAGGAAACTACAGATTTGCTAGTTCGACCAGTGATAGGGAAAATGATGGAATCACTTCTGAAGGAAAGAATTGTTGAGTACCTAGAGGCCAGAGGGGCACAGGACCCAAGGCAGCATGGATTCTCAGCGGAAAGGTCATGTCAGACGAATCTAATAGATTTATTTGACTGGGTCACCAAAGTAGTAGCTCAGGGAGGGTCTGTGAACATGGCCTACCTAGACTTTAGCAAGGCATTTGACACAATCCCACACAAAAGATTAATATACAAGTTAGCCAGCCTTGGAGTGGGTCCCACGATGGTAGCCTGGGTAAAAAATTGGCTGGACAACAGGACACAGAGGGTAATAGTAAACGGAATCCACTCTGAAGAAAGGGGGCTTACTAGTGGGGTACCACAGGGTTCAGTTCTAGGACTGGTCCTCTTCAATGTCTTTATAAGTGACATTGTAGAGGGACTGCAAGGAAAAGTATGTCTCTTTGCAGATGACACAAAGATCTGCAGCAGGGTTGATACACAAGGTGTAGTGGAAAGGATGAGAAGGGACTTGGCAAGGTTGGAGGAATGGTCAAATGTATGGCAGCTTAGATTCAGTACTAAGAAGTGTAAAGTAATGCACCTGGGAAACAAAAATACAGGTCAAGAGTACACAATGGGGGTGAGATACTAACAACAACAAAAATGGAAAGAAACCTGGGAGTAGTCATATCAGATTACCTAAAGGTGGGCAAGCAATGTGAGAGTGCAGTATGAGGGCTGGGGGGTACTAGGATGCATAGGGGAGGAGGCATCACCAGTAGAAAACAGGAAGTTGCTATTCTTCTGTACAGACAGCTGGTGAGACCCCATCTGGAGTACTGAGTGCAGTTCTGGAGACCCAGTCTCCACAAGAACATAGACAGGATGGAGGCAGTCCAGAGGAGGGCAACTAAAATGGCGCAGGGTCTGCACCAGATGACATATGAAGAGAGACTTAAGGAGCTTAAGATGTATACCCTCGAGGAAAGGAGGGACGCGGGGGACATGATAGAAACTTTCAAGTACCTCAAGGGAATCAACAAAGTCCAAGAGGGTAACATCTTTCAGAAAAAGAGGTGCGCAAGAACAAGGGGGCACAATTTGAAGATAGAAGGGGGACGGCTCAGAAGTAATGTGAGGAAGTATATTTTCATGGAGAGGGTTGTGGATGCATGGAATGGCCTTCCTGAGGAGGTTGTGGAATCAAAAACAGTGGGGGAATTCAAGAATGCATGGGACAGACATAAGGCAATTGGGGGGGGTAGGAGGAAGAGTAAGCTGTTGGTTAACTAGGATCTGCAGCTTATCCATTAGGTAGGGAAATGGGAAGACTGGGTGGGCCAAGCGGTCCTTATCTGCTGTCAAATTCTATGTTTCTATAGATGCGTTGTCCCTCTCTGTACACCTTCCCTCCCTTTCCATTACTACAGAGAGTTCTGCTCAAGTTGCAGGCAGAAGGGGTAGAGATGATTCTGATAGCCCCTTACTGGCCGCGCCAGATACGGTTTCCACTTCTCCAGCAACTAGCAGTGGAGCCTCCGATTCCCCTGCCTCTATGCTCCGATCTGCTCTTCCAGGAGTAGGGCATTCTGGTCCATCCAGACCACTCAAGTCTTTGCACCTTCATGCATGACTCCTGCAGACCTAGCAGTTGCCTGGTTTGTGGTTTCTCCCTGTGTGACAGACGTTCTAGTGGCAGTCAGGAAACCCTCCACTAGATCTTCATATGCTATGACGTGGAAGCGGTTCTGCATATGGGCCACTGCTTGTCACCTGGATCCCTTTACCTGTCCAGAGAATCTCATTCTAGAGTACCTCCTTTCCCTTTCAGACTCAGGCCTGTGTTACTCATCTGTTAAGGTGCACTTATCCTCCATCTCTGCATACCATGCACCTATTGAAGGCAAGACTCTTGCCCAACTTGATTTTTCCTGCACTTTCTTGCAGGGCATACTGCATCTGAACCCTCCCATCAAGGACCCTGTTCCCCTCTGGAATCTGTTGTTCATTTGGAAAAAGCTTATTTTGCCTCCCTTTGAGCCTGCTGCAAGCTGTGAGCTATGCTTTCTGTTGTGGAGACTGTTGTTTTTAGTTGCTATTACTGTACTTCTGCATGAAGGATTTCCGAGCTTCAGGCTCTGATGTGTAAAGAGCTTTATTTAGTTTGCCACAAGGACAGGGTGTCCTTGAGAACCAGTCCTAAGTTTCTTCCTAAGGTGGTGTCTGAGTGTACTCTGAATCAGGACATCCACCTGCCTGTTTATTACCCAGAGTATTTGAATCCAGGGGAGGCTTTACTATATACTCTGAATGTTCACCAGGTGCTTCGTTATTATCTTGACTGCACCCGAGCCATCAGAAAAACTGATCAGTTTGTTTCTTTTTCCACAAGAAAAGAAGAGACTTCCATTTCAAAACAATGTTTGTCCTAGTGGCTAGTTAATTGCATTGTTTATTGTCACAACAAATACGACAAGCCTTTACCGGACCTGGTTAAAGGCCATTCTACAGTGGGTGTAGCTGCTTCATTTGCATCCTTCAGAAATGTATCTATTGCCGACATTTGTGCAATAGCCATTTGGAGTTCTATATGCACCTTCATCTGGCATTACAGTCTGGACACTGCATCTAGGTGCAAGGCAGGTTTTGGACTGACAGTCCTGCAGGGCCTGCTCTCCTGAAAGCCTTCACGCTGACTTCTACCTCCTCCCTGCCAAACAGGGCCCATCTTTTTCACTGCTTGGGACTTAGTCCTAATGGTGTTACCTGCTGCAAGAGCCCCCTTGAAGTAAGATAATACAATTACTTAAGAACATACCATAACAGTAGACCTTCGAGAGGAGATCTTGCAGCAGGTGCTGCTTTCCTCTCCATCCATCCCCCTGGTGACTGCTTCTCCATCACTGTTATCTTTTCCTCAGTTTTACAGGAACACCTCAGTTGTCTATTCATTGTGCTTGCAGTGGTCTCTGGCAGGAGAACTGAGATGGCGCTGGGGGACCACCCCTTTTATACCATAGGCGGACGTTGGGGGTGGGCTGACGTCAGAGGGCAGTCCCCTGCTGTATACTGCTAGCTAGAAGTTTTCAGTAGGGTCCTAGCACCTGTCGGCTTCAGTCCTAACAGTGTTACCTGCTGCAAGAGCTCTTCTCAAAGATCTACTGTTACGGTAAATTCTTACATAACTGTACTTTTGGCTAGGCACAGAGAAACATCCCCAATCTGGCGTGTCAGTAGGGGGTACTCAAGAGTATGACAGGGCAAAGAGTAGAAGGTGGTGGAGGGGGGGCATCAAGGTTTGGAGTCAGAGACAGTTGCAAGTGGGAGTTGAAAAGTCATAAAGAAAATACTTGAGAAAAGGGGCAGCACATAGAAACATAGACGTTAACGGCAGATAAGTACCGCAAGGCCCATCCAGTCTGCCCATTTCTTTTTCTACCTTATGAATGGGCCATAGGTCTTTACTCTGTCGATGGCCTATCTATTCATACTCATCTGTATTGCTCCCTTATGCCTATCCCATGCCTGTTTGAAGCCCTGCACTGTATTCATATCCACCACTTCCTGAGGTAGGCTGTTCCATACATCCACCACCCTTTCTGTGAAAAAGAACTTCCTCACATTACCCCTTAATCAACCTCCCTCTAATCTAATGCTGTGTCCTCTTCTCCTGCTATTTTTCTTATATTGAAACATGTTAGACTATTTCACCGTGTTAATGCCCTTAAGGTGTTTGAATGTTTTGAACATATCACCTCTCTCCCTCCTTTGCTCTAGGGTATACATGTTGAGCTCCGTTAATCTGTCGTCATATGTTTTCTGATGCAGTCCCTGCACCGTTTTGGTTGCCCTTCTCTGGACTGCCTCAATGTGGTTAATATCCTTGTGAAGGTGCGGCATCCAGTACTGCATGCAGTACTCTAGATGGGGCCTAACCAGTGTCTTGTAAAGAGGGATCATTACCTGCCTCTTCCGACTTGTGATACCCCTACTAATACATCCCAACATCCCCCGAGCCTTACCTACTGCTTTAGTGGTCTGCTTGGATGATTTCAGGTCATCTGTTATGATGATGCCCAAGTCTCTTTCTTCCCTTGTGACTGCCAGCAACTCCCCTCCCAGCCTATAGGTGGCTTCAGGGTTTCTCTTCCCTATGTACATGATCTTGCACTTCTTTGCATTAAACCCCAGTTGCCACTCTTTAGACTATTTTGCTAGTTTATCCAGATCTCTTCTCATTCTGCCCACCCCATCTGGATCATCTACTCTGCTGCAGCTCTTGGTGTCATCTGCAAACAGACAAACCTTACCCTCCAGTCCATCTGCAATGTCACTGATGAAGATATGGAAGAGGACTGGCCCCAGGACTGATCCCTGAGGTACCCAACTTATGACTTGCATCTCTTCTGACTATATACCGTTTGCCAACACTCTGTTTTCTGCCCACCAACCAGTTTGCCACCCAGTTCACCAACTTTTGACCCATCTCAAGCCTACCCAGCTTACTAATCAATCTTCTGCATGGAACAGTATTGAAAGCTTTGCTGAAGTCAAGGTAGGCGACATCAACTGTCCCCCTTGGTCCACCACTCTGGTTACCCAGTCAAAGAAATCTATGAGATTAGTTTGACAGGACCTTCCTGTTGTAAACCCATGCTGTCTTGGATCCTGTGCTCCTATGGATTCCAGGTGTTGTACTATCCTTTCCTTAAGGAGTGACTCCATAATCTTGTCCACTACTGAGGTAAGACTGACTGGTCTGTAGTTCTCTGCCTCCTTCCTACTACCAGTCTTGTGGAGCGGGATCACATGAGCCCTTCTCCAGTCTTCTGGGACCTCTCCTGTGCTCAGAGACTCACTAAACAGTTCTGATAATGGCTCTGCTAGTTCCACCCTTAGCTCCTTAAGTACCCTGGGATGTATGCCATCCGGTCCCATAGCCTTGTCCACCCTGAGCTTATTGAGTTCTTGTAGGACCCTTTCTTTTGTGAAGGAACTAGTGCATACCTCCCTTCCCCCTGTGTCCATGGTGCTGAGCTATGGGCCCTGCCCTGCCTTCTCTTCAGTAAATACTGAGCAGAAGTATTTATTTAGGATAGATGCTTTTCCATGGTCCTCCTCCTCACATGCACCCTTATCCCCTTTGGTCTTAGCAATACCCCCTCTGGACTTTCTCCTTTCACTAATGTATCTATAGAAAGTCTTGTCACCTTCTTTTACTGTTCATGCTAGTGTTTCCTCGGTTTGAGACTTTGCCTGCCTTACTGCCTTCCCTGCTTCCCATAGGGAAGTTTGGTATGCCTCCCTATCTTCATCCCACTGAGTTCTCTTATATTTCCTGAAGGCCAGCCTTTTGACTCTGACCTTTCCTGCTACTGTTTTTGAAAACCAAAGTGGTTTCCTTTTCCTTTGCATTTCATTTTCTCTCTAACACAATGGAATGTTGCTTCAAGTATTGCATCCTTAATGCTTGCCCACTTTGCCTGTACCTCCTTACCTGTATTTCTTATTGCCAGGGCTGGCTTAACTCTGTTGGCCATCTTATCAAAGTCAGCTCCTCTGAAGTCCCACAGGGTTTTAAATAATTGATTAGCAGTTTTTTTTCTTGGGATGATACTAACTGTACAGAAAGTATTCATATAAATTTTCTAGAAGTGCTGTGTTTGTCAAACACAGTGAGGCAAGAGCTATGCATTTTCACAAAGATTTAGCACTTTTATGAGCAAAACGTTAATCAATTTTTAGAGTTAAATAAATCCCTGCTCCCATATTTTTGCCTTGGAATGGGATGATTTAGTTCTAGTGGCCAAATTGAACCATACCATGTGATGGTCACTGGCCCCCAAGTGACCTTCTACCTGGAGATCTGTGATCCCTCCCCTGTTAGTCAGTAATAGATCTAGGATAGCCCTGTCTCTTGTGGGTTGTTGTACCAGTTGTTTGAGGCCTTCCCCCAGCAGGGAATCCACCATGTGTCTAGTTCAGGCAGATGTTCCTGCTGATATTGACCAGTCTGTATCTGGCATGTTGAAGTCTCCCATTATCAGATGGATAAGGGAAGTGAGGACTAGAGTTTAGGGAAACAGTATAAGAAGGTAGCTTGACCAGCAGAAGATTTCCTGGTGGGTATAGAAAGAGAATGGGAAATGGTGCAGCAGAGTTGGTAGGATGTGAGGTGTGGTAGGATAGGAGAGAGTTAAGGTAGCAAGGGAATCAAACCTAAATTTGGATATGAAAGAGGCACAGTGAGAAAGGTGCCTGGCAATGTGGGAGGTAGAGGGAGGAGCAAAGAGACCAGTGGTGGGTTCAAGCTGGCAGTCCAAGGCAAAATAGCAGAAGGCGTGTAAGAGGGAGTTCATTCTGGCAAGGGTGGATTTGGGACTAGCACTTTAGACCATGTCACCGTACTCAAAGATAGGGAGGATCATCTTCAATTGTATCTCACAACGGGCAGGAAGCGATATACACACTTTGTTCCTGTAAAGTGCACCAAGCTAGGGGTGGAGCTTAAGGTGGATAGCATCAATGTATGCAGAGAAATCGAGATGATGGTCCACCAGATGCAGAGGTACTTGAAGGAGGAGACATTCTCAATCACAGC
Organism: Neoceratodus forsteri; assembly: GCA_016271365.2. NCBI lineage: Eukaryota > Metazoa > Chordata > Ceratodontiformes > Ceratodontidae > Neoceratodus > Neoceratodus forsteri. The sequence goes on from CM057450.1 coordinate 1,651,691,954, forward strand.
AACATCAAGGATATGGAATGATTTCAGAAGAGTGAGCCCGGCAAGCCTCTGTTGGGAGCCAAAGGTGATGAAGACTATTTTCTTGGTCTGAACTAGCACTGAATATTATCAAAGTCCAGTTGTAGCTGGGCCATCACATTAGAGGCAGAGGAGCCAGAGTTAAAAATCACTGTATCATCAGTATGCATATGAATGGATGCAGATTAGTAGGCAGTGGGTAGGTCATTCAGAAATATGGAAAAGAGAATGTGTCCAAGGAAGGACCCTTGTTGGGCACCTGAGCAAGTGGGGAGTGGGGGAAGGGTAATTCCAATCCAGACGGCTTGAGACCTGCCTCAAGGTAGGAGCAGAACCAATTGACTGAGGAGGCAGAGAGGCCCACCGTTATAAGCTTGTCCAGAAGGAGGGGGTTGGAAACAGTGTCAGAGGCATGGCCAAGTCAATAAAGATAGCTGAGGTGATCAGACCCCACTCTATACCTGAAAGGATGGAATCAGGCAGAGGAGGGAGGTGGGTGTGGAGTGGAATTTCCTAAAGCCAGACTGGAAAGACGTGAAGAAGGAGGAAGAATCAAAGAAGGAAGAAAGCCATGAGAGAACAATCTGTTCTTGTAATTTAGTAAGAGTAGGAAGGCAGGAGAGAGATGGATCAGTAGTTTCTAGGAGAGGAAGGATCACCCCCTTTAGGGAAGGGATGACATTAGTCTGTTTCCAGACATCGGGGGCAGTGGCAGAGGAGGAGAAGAAGAGATTGAGGAGGTAGGTAATAGAAAAGGCTATGGCAAGAGCTGAGAGAAGAAGGAGCTTGGGACTGAGACCATCAGGGCTTATGCACTTGAAAGGGTTAAGAACAAGGAGAGCCTTTAAGGAAGCAGAGGGAGTGGTGGGAGCAAAGGAGAAAGAGTACAAGGAGGAAGGCAGAGGAAAAGGTGTGAATTGAGATTATGGTGGAGATGAGGAAAAGACCACAGGTGGTAAAGCAGGAGTTAAAAGATGAGGAAACAGTAGATGGGTCAGAGGTGAGGGAGTTGCCAACCTTGAGAGGAGGGGGGGACTAGGTCAAAGGGGAAAAAAGAGAATGAACAACCTCACAGAACTTAGAGGGGTGATTAAGGTTGTTCTGGAGTGTGGATGCAAAATACTTAGACTTCACAAGCCAGGTGACTTTGGTATAGGTGTTGCAAAGGAGACGATAGCTGGCCAGGGCAGCTGGGGAGCCAGTGATCTTACAGAACTGCTAGGCAAGGTCTCTGATTCGAGGGTGACTATCAACTCATTTGATATCCAGGGTAGGAGGGAGCTCCTGACTCTGGTTTTCCTAAGGGGCACATGGAGATCCCATACAGTCATAAATCTGGCCAGGGAGAATTGGGGGGCAGAATTGATATTTGTGGCCACAGAGATGGGGGACCAATCAGAGGCCAACAGCTCATCTTCAAGAGAGGACTAGTCAATTCATATATATCAATCAATATCTTTATTTATGCAGGTGGACACCATTGAGCAAGCTCATTTACAAGGTGGATCTGCGGTCCTACAGTAATAATACAGAAAGACAAGTTACAGTAGTATAAAGAGTAAAAATAGCTGCTATTATAGCATTAATGCACATTTACAGGTAATATACATTGAACATAGAACTACAAGGAGTCCAGTGACCTGAAGGACCAGAGAAAGATGAATTTAGTGGGGGGCTTTAGGGTGGTGAATCTTGTGCACACAGTAGAACTAACTGTATGATGATCACTGAGGACATCAAGAAGGAAACCTGCATCCACAATATGTTGGGGGTAGGATGAGAGGACCTGGTCCAGGAGGGAGTGGTTTAAGGATTTATGATTGAGGTGTGTGGGATCTGAAATCAATTAAGATAGTTACTAGGATTTTACATTTTGGAAAAATGCATATGCGCAGGGGAGAGACAATATTGAAGTTGTTAAGGATGGGCAACTCTCCTTTGGAGGAGTGGTAACAGACAGAGGAAACAAGCTCAGTGACTAATGCAGGGGACATACCAGGACAGCACTATCCCCCGGCAATAAAGAAGGGAACAGAGTAGACGGAGAGTTTAAGGAGGAGCAACTCATAAAAGGAGGGAGAGGAGACAGCTAGCACAGGCATCAAATGGATGCCACTGGAGAGGTAAATTGCAACACCACCTCCCCTCTTGGATTGATCCTGCCTAGCTAAGGTGTATCCAGGGAGACGAGGAACTTAATGGAAACATTATGATGTTTAAGGGAAGAGGAGGGTGAGGAAGGGAAGGGGGGGATATGAGGAGAAATAGGACAAAGACTTCAGAGGGTCTGAAGGTGGAACCAAGGAGCAAGTAGGAGATAACTCCCAGGATGTCAGGGGAATGGGAAAGGGAGGGGAGAGACAAGGAGTGGAAGGAAGATGAGGGGGTGGGTGTAGGAAGGGGGGAGGAGCAGGAGAAGAGTGCAGGAAGTAGCAAAAGTGGATTAAATAGTACACCAAAACCTGTAACACATAAGCAGGAGATATAATGTGGGAAAGCACTGTAGTTATGGGTGGGAAGGCCTAAACCAATTAGGGAAGAAACAATATGGGCCTTATCCTAATAGGGAGACTACCAAGGAAGAAAGCATGATGCACATAGGAAGGCAAAGGGGGATGTAGGCCTGACCCACATAGGGAGGCTACCAGGGATGAATGCCTTATCCAGAAGAAGGTTATTGTGGGGGGGAGGGGTAGGCCTGGCCCAGATAAGAAGGCAGACAAGAGGTAAAACAATGTTTAATAGAACAAGGGGGACTGGTCTCACCCAGAAGAGAGGCTGACTAATAAGTAAAAACAAATGGAGAGGCTCAACTAGCATTAAGCACTAAAAAACTTTGAACACTAACCAATATTCCATACCGCAAGTAAACAGATACTGATAACACAGCAGCTACCCCAAAACAAAAGACAGTGAATAGCTTGTAGCCTTAATTAAAGCTACAGAGAAATAATAACAGTACAATTAAACAAAGCATACTATTAATGCAGATGGTGGGTAAATTATCTTTAACGATGACCCACAAGTGGCAACCAATGACTAACACCCATAGGTGATTTAATGTGGTGCAGAGATGACTTATACAAAATGACAGCAGTTAACACATACCATGCAATACAGAGCTCAGAGTGTTGCACTAGGGGTATAGCACCTCCTTTTGGCACCCAGTGTATGTTCAGGGGTGTCATTTCAGCAAAATCATAGGGGTAGCAAGGTGTGGGGGGGGGCACAATGCAGGCGGGGCCACCGGTGTAAGCGGGGCCAGAGAGAGTGGCATTTGTCAATGGGCAGCTCATGCCATCTACCTCGTGACAACTTCCTGCCGCATGTTCTACCCAACTTGCCAATGGTGTCCAAGCCCTTGCCTTCAATATCTCCCTTGGCCCCTCAAAGGCCCCACTTATTCTCACAGCAGCCTACATTCCCCCACAGGACCAGAAATCCACCTTCCAATCTCACTGAATATCTCTCTCAGTTTCCCCTAAAGCTGAGCTTATCGTGCTGGGTGACCTCAATATAAATTGACTCTCCCCCTCAGTCTCTCACTACCGTGATGCCCTGGCAGCCCAGGATTTAACCTGACTGGTTACTTGCCTCAACCATAAAACTGGCACTGCCAGCCTCTTAGACCTAGTCTTGACCAACTGCCCCCACAAATTCATGGATATCACTGTCCTCTTCAATGAGCTTAGCAACCACTCCCCTATTCTCTTCACCTGGTCCTGTCTTGTAAAGAACAAATCTCCCAAATCCATCCTTACTAGACAGCTCCGACCTGGTATGCTCAGCCACCTGAAATCCTATCTCTCCTGTTGGAACTGGTCTCCCCTCCTTTGCTCCCTGGACCCTGATGCAGCCCTTGACTACTTTATTTGCACCTTTAATGAGGACAAATTTGGCCCCCTCACCAGGAAGATGGTCAAAGGGTTAGATACCCCTTGGATCTCCTCGTCCCTCTTGGACCTTATCCAGTGGCAGGACCGTGGACGACCTATGGAAAAAAGCGCTCGATTCTGGTAATCCAGCGGACTGTCAAGCATACCAGGTTGCCCATAATCAGTGTACCTGAGCCACCCGGAAGACCAAGGCTGAACACTATAAGGCCGCACTGACCACATCCTGGGGATCTGGTTGCAAACTCTGGGAAAATATGAAATCCCTCAATGGCAATCCCACCCCCAGCATCCCAACTCACTGTAATTGCTTCTGGGTCCTCACCCCACATCCATAAAGCCCAAAGTGGCTCCAGCCATAGCAGAGACTCACTTGACCTTAGGATGCTGCACCTGTTGTAAGATGAAGTCCCCCCCCCCACCTCATTAACCTCTTGCTCCAACTTGGTAAATTTCCCATCACTTGGAAAATGGGCATCATTACCCCATCCTCAAATCTGGTGACTGCCTCTCCCCTGGCAACTACCACCCCATTTCCATCCTTCCCCCTCTCTCCAAGGCCCTAGAATGCATCATCTTGGACCAGCTCACCGAGTACCCCTCCAAAAATGACCTCCTGTCCTCTGAACAACATGGCTTCTGGCAAGGCCATAGTACCTCCACTACCCTCCTGGAATTTTCCAATTACATCCCTTTATAGAATGTGTGGCAAGATATCTGACTGAGAGGTGGTACATCCGCAATGTGTGGAGGGGTCCCTGGCTATAGGAAACATATCTTCACATCATTTAAATATTTATTGTATTTGCTACTCTGTGTTAGGGATCAACTGTTTGTGAGTAGGGTGACTGGGTTAGCTGTGTCAGCTTTGTGGGGGAAGTAAAAGAAAAAATCCCTTTTTTGTTGGTAAAACAGTGTGAGTGTAGTTATGAGACCTGTAAGATCATTAGGGACCCACTACACATCACAGACGTACAAGACCCTGTCTGTACCCCATTCAGCCTCCAAGGCTGTCCCCGACTGCCCGACATTCTGCCAGTTCGAAAGCGATCCAGGGATCTGCCCACAAAGAAAACCCTACTTTGGCTTTTTTTCTTAACCCAGAGAATGTGGTTCAAGTGATAGTACAAGCTGTCAGGTCAGTTAGGAGCCTTCTAAGCATCAGACTCGCTAAAAGAGTATTTCCCTGTGTTAATAAGCATTAATTGGCTGCAGTATTGTGATTTCTTCAGAATCATAGGGGTTGCAAAGATCCCCCGCTCACTTCACTTTTCATAAAATAATTCTAGGGAAGCAGGGGTTGCGGTGGACATCATAGGTGTTGCAACTGCAACCCCTGGCTACCCCTAAATGATGCCCCTGGGGGACAACTGCTGGACTAACACTACTGACACTGTGTAAGCCCTAGAAATGAATCCTGAGGTAACATCACAGACACTCATTTTCTAGTAGCTTTGCAGATGGCTGCTGGGCTAACATCACTGACACTTTAGCAGACCTGGGTGAGGCAGCTGGGCTACCACCACAAAAACTGTGGTAGCCTTGGGGAAAGCTACTGACATAATATCACTGAAATTCTAGCAGCCTTGGGGAAGGCTGCTGGGCTAGGTACTGCTGACATCCTGGTAGCCCTGGGAAGGTTGTTAGGCTAGTACTGCTGTCACTCAGCCTTGGTGAAGGCTGCTAGACTAAAATCCTGACACTGATAGCTCTGAGGAATGCTACTGGGCTTACACCACTGACATGCTAGCCTCAGGGAAGGCTTTGGGGTTAATACATGGGCACAACCACTGGGGAGATGGGGGGCCAGTCCCCCCCGCAACTTTTTAAGCCATGCCAACTGCCCAATGATATTAGCATCAGCATGAAAGTCTAGGTAGGGATGTGGTTGCTCCCATAAACACCATGGACACTAGTATCCTTGCAAACATCACTGACAGTAGCAGCCCTGGGGAAGGATGCTGGGCTAACATTCTTGCTTTCTGTTAGTGCTGATGAACACTGCTAACACCACCACTGACAACAATCTTGCAGCCCTGGGGAAGGCTGCTAGGCTAACACTGCTAACACTCTAATAGCCCTGAGAAAGACTGATGGACCTGCACCTCTGACACCCTTGTAGCCCTGATGTAGATTTCCAGACTAGCACTGCTGACATTTCAGTGGCCTTGAGTAATGTTATCTTTGCTTCAATCCCATGCTATTAACCCTCTTTTAGGAACCCGTTTCCACAGAGTGTAACAATTAGTCAGTACCTAATCTGTATTCAGTGAATTTGCTGACAGTTACGAACATACGAAATTTGCCAGCAGATTAAGGCCTAGAGGTCTATCAAGTCTGCTCGAATGTGCAGCTAGCACCCCTTATTCTGCAGCTGCCCCTCCCTTCCACCCTTCCCCTTCATTAACCCTCCCCCTTGTCCTGTCCCATCCTCATGTGAAGCAGTCCACTGTTCTACTGCATACCACTTCAGCAGGTAACGCATTCCACCCAGCCACCACCCTCTCTGTAAAAAAGTGTCTCCTCATCTCCCTCCTGAACCTTCCTCGCTCCAGTCTCATATCATGGCCCCTGGTGGCCCTCCCCTTCCTTACTTTGAACAGCCCCTCTGTACCTGTCTTGTTTATTCCTTTCATGTATTTAAAGGTTTCAATCATGTCACCCCTGTCTCTCCTGTCCTCCAGTGAATACATGTTCAACTCTTTCAACCTCTTCTCGTATGATAAGTCCCCCAGCCCCTTGATCATCTTTGTCACTCTGCGCTGCACCCCCTCCAGTAACTTAATGTCCCTCTTCAGATACGGACGCCAGTACTGCACGCAGTACTCCAGGTGTGGTCTAACTAATGACCTATACAGTGGCAGAATCACCTCCTCCCTCCTCGAGGATATACCCCTTGCAATACAACCCAGCATTTTGTTGGCCTTTGCAGCTGCCTTCCTACATTGTGCTGAGTTGTTCATTGACCCTGTAATGAGCACACCCAGATCCTTCTCCTCCTCTGTCTGGGCTAGCTGCACTCCCCCTAGCTGGTAACTCCTCCTTGGCTCGTTTACCTTCAGTTCAGTCCTGCTGAACTTTTGGGCCACTTTGGATCACTTCAGCCTTTGGCAAAATTAAAAAAAAAATGTCTAGCCCTTCATAAGTGGCCAAGCCTAGCCCTATAGCCACTTCTTCTTTACCACCCAATCACTCTCCACCCCCCCCGACATTTTTTTGTTACAAAAATGACTGGATGAAGAGAGAGAGTGGATGAGGTTAGAACTGACTGGAGTGACCCCAGTATCACTTGATCCTCCTGCATCCCCTCAGCTGCTACTGACCACCCCAGTCTTGACCCCAAAATTGGGTCATCAACCAATGTCTTGCTAACTGTTGTACATTTGGTGCTTTTAAAAAGTAAGGATACTGATTACTGGAAATGTAAGCCTTGCCTCCTTTAAAAAAAATATTCATGAAAACTTGCAGTTAGTTCACATTATGGAAAGACTGGAAGGCTGAATTAATCTTGGTGGGTTTGAATCTGATTCAAATGACTAAACTGACACATCATTCACTTATTTAAACCACCATTAGAAGGAAAGGAGAATATCATTTAAACAATATAGGCCACTTGAGGAGAGCAAGTGCTACAGTTAGATTTATTGGTTTAAAACTTGGCAAGCTATCTGTAGTTTGCTCATGGTTCTTCAGCGCAGTTTATATTTACTGAAATATATCTTTACTGTTTTTAGTATACCTGTAGTGCTGGGGGGGGAAGTCGGATTGCATCACTTACCTTATGGCTTCTGGACTGCTTTGCCCTTCTCTGACACATAAACGGTAGCCCGCTTCTTTCCTCCACTCCGTAAGCTTGCACCTCGCCCGCTTTAAGTAACTACCAGCTGAATTTCAAAAATCACTCGAGTCTGACTGTCTCGTGCTCTAGCCTCTTGTCTCTCGCTCCGTCGCCCGCACCTCGGTCGCACACTCTTCAACTTGGAAGTTGTTTCGCGTGGTGGTTGGGTAGGTTATGCTGCTGCTCCCGCTCAATCCTCCAATTTGTCAGGTGACCCTCTCTCAATGATGGTGGCAACAGGATGGATGTCGGGATCATGAGTGGGGGGATGGGAGCTGACAGAATGGGCACAGCGTGCAACAGGCAGCACCACACCAGACAGACAGGCTCCTTGTTGAAATCCTCCTCCACACAGCAGCAGCACAACAACTTGCACAAGCCACAGGTGCATGGGCAGGAGACATGTACTGCTGGGGAGGCAAAAAAATACGTTTTAATATTTTTTAAGCATCCATTAAGCCATGGCAAGGGCAGGGGTCGCAAGCCCTGTCATAGGGGTCACAAAATGTTCATAGGGATCGTGAGTGCGACCCCTAAATGACGCCCATGTGTATGTCAGTTCTGCACAAAGACCCCCACATTTCCAGGACAAGCCTCTTCTTCAGGGAATGCAGTTGCTATTATTATAGAAAAGAAACTGGTTCATATTGCAATGTAAAATAAATTAAAAGCTAAGATTAAAATAATGATGTCCCCAGACCGACTGTTACAATGTAACAATTACATACCAAAATCATATACAGTACATTATAATCTTTAAAGAATGCTACTCAGTCCTATTCCTATGACTGACACTATTGGCAAATTTATAATGATGTTATCATGAATAATCTCCTTTTATTCTCCTATGGGTTAGGAAGGTTATTTGCCCTTAATAGTCACTGCCAGGCCTACCACATGCTTAGAAATGTATAAACATTTCAAAAACATATCCTCAAAATAAATCCCATAATTATGGACGAGGTAAAAAATAATTTAAGAGTGGCTTTTTGTGTTTGCTCTGAGTTTCATGTGTTAGCTGGCACCCACCCTGCAACCATGTGGTTTTCCTGTTAATCTTCAGGAATCCCCCTCCTGGGACAGTGCTTATCATTGCAGGAGGGTGATTGCCTGACAACTTAAACCCTGGTCCCACCTGACTGCTTAAATGTTTGTCAGGGTTCAGTTTAAAAATAAGTTTGTTCCAGGGTACTGTTACCCATGTTCAATTGGACGCAGTATAGAACAGAGGGTTATGATCTGGTCCACCCATGCAGTAGTAGCACTACTGCTTGCGATGCTGATGACCTGAGATTGGGAGTGAGCCAAGGTCATCAGAGAGCTAATCGTGGGAGGGCAGTTGAGTGTCCTAGGGACACTTACCTCCTTCGGGGTAGGAGGAAGAATAGTCTTTGCTGCAACACTGCCACCTAGGTGATCACAGATGGTAGTGCAGCTGGAGGCATGGATTTTGGGGGGGGGGATAGCGGCAACAAAACACCAAATCTGCAAGGCCATTCAGACATTGGGGTATGGGCAAGGCCCCTGGAATTCTGCGGTTCTGCAGTTGTGGAATTTGCCGTAGAATTTGCATCATGCCGCAGAATATATATATATAGTGCTGCAGAATTCATTGTTTTTGGTGAATTTTCATATAAATATACTGTTTTTCCATAGTGTCAGGCTTTCTTTCCCACCTCATTTATCCTGAAGCCCCTCCACTATGCTCTGCATATGATGTCATCGATGACATCAGATCATATTTAGCCAATGATAGGACTGCATTCTGCCAGGGAAATGAATAAATCATGCCGCAGAAATCAGAAAATGCTGCCGCAGAAGTCAAGAAGCCCTGCCGCAGAAATCAGAAAATTCTGCCGCAGAACACCAGGCGCCCTGGGTATGGGACAGAAAAATGTGAAAAACCCTTAACTGAACGCAGGATGTCATCTGTCACCAGCTGCAGGTCCCACACTGCCGACTGGGCTTGCCACCTCATCAACCTACACTTCAACTTTGCCAGGAATTAAGGGTCCGGTCTCTGGCAGCCCTTTCCATGGGGGGATCATTCTTGGGAGGAACAAGCGAGGTGAAGGTAAGTCCCAGAGACTGCAGGTGACGGGGTTGCTGAACCGATAGGGGCTTCTCAGAGATGCAGGGGGGGAAAAGTACAGTAAATTCAAAAAACCAAAAAGTATAGAGTTGAAGCACTAAGCAGTGAATCTGAAAACCCAGCAGACCTGGGTTTGAAACCCACAACTACAACTTGCATTCTGCGTGACCCTGAAGAAGTTACTTTACCTTCCTGTGCTCCCAGGACACACCTGGAAGTGAACTTCAGACCAGTGTGTGTTTCCCTGCAAAACAATTCTAAAAATAAATTATGCTGTCAGATGTTGTCATTACAAAACGTGTAGTTAACCTGAAACTGTAACAAGAAAAAGGCAAGAAGACATAGGTACATTGTAGCCATACAATAATGGAGTTAGTTTTTACGATTTTTAATTTTTCCTTTCTGTAGGTGGTTGGATTCATCTCGATCTCTCATGGAACAAGGGATTCAGGAGGACGATAAGCTTTTGCTGCGCTTTAAATACTTCCACTTCTTTGATTTGAACCCAAAAGTAAGACTGATTTATGAAAGTTGCTGGATAAATATTAGTTTTAGAATAAATGGAAATGTGTGAAGTTATGGGGCTCAATACATAAACCTGTTGGTCCCTATGTGCTGTAATACTCGGTGCATGGTGCCGAGTTACTTGGATCCCAGATGTCCTGTGGATGCCCATGGATACATAAATCTAGTTCCACTGATGTGGAAAGATGTGAACCCCCCTTCTCTATTGTATCCCATGCACATGCTTGGCGGGTCATGAATAGGTGTGGGATAGAAGTGTAGCCACCTTGAGCATCCAGTTATACCAGTTCATCCAGAAGGATCTGCATTGCTTGGGGCGCATACCAAGGTCCCCATTATGCTATGGAAAAGCAGCTGTAAGTGCTGTGCTTGCCTCTATAGTTTTCTCTGAGCCTGTGGGGCTCCAATGGTTTCCTGCTGGCTGTGTTCAGCCCCCTTCCCCCTTTACCAGTGACTATGTCTTGTTGCATACAAAAGCTATGGGGGGGAAGGGGGGATACCGCTGTCCTGGCCATAGACTGCTATGTCTCATGATCCCCCTGAGCAGGGGGCACACGCTGGAGCCCCACTCTGTCAGGAGATGCCTATGCACCTGCCCCACTTCACTGTCCTACCTGGATCCCCGGAGGACCCCCATGGAGCAGTGGCTGTACCACCCAGGCAGGTACAAGGTGGGGCCCATACACCCTGAGACAACTCTAGTTTCGTCTGGTCCCCTCTGGTGGTCAGGCAGGCAGGAGTCATTAGGGTGTGTGCGTGGCGCTCCTTCCCCTTGGTGCTCCGGCATTATTTTTCCCCTGTTTGGGGAGTGGCAAGTACCCTGACGTCAATGCGTCTCCGCCAACATCCACCATTCCCCAACCCTCTTTGTATGCTTCCACCAGAGACCAGTCAAGTGCCGAGCCTGTACCCACCTCCCTCCTGGGAGAGAAGAATTGTCTTCCAGACACTCAATCCTCTCCCTCCCCACCGACCCCTGATGGTCCAGGCTCATTCCCGAACCTGGCTCTCTGGCATGGCACGAGGTGTGGTGTCCAGTGCCTCAACCCTCAGTGCCACCAGGTCAGCATTCAGTACACAATTTGACTGCCCCTTGTGCATGTGTTGTGATGTAAAGGATGGTTTTAAGTAATTATTAACCTAAAAAAACATTTTATACTCTTGTTGAAGCACAAACATTTATGATGTTTGGCTCTGTTGGAATCCAGACTTTTGTACATTTACAAAATAGTGTTCTGGGAAAGATGTATCTTCTGAAGAACTATAAAGCTGTTTTGGGGTGATACTCTTTTGCTGTTGTTGTTTTCTTTAATATGAGTGCATACTATTTATGATATTCTTACTTTAAAAAGGGAACAACTGTCCACTGGGTCATTATTAGCAGTAAGTAAGTGGACTAGTAATATAGCTAGTAGTGGTTATACTTTGGAGCTGTGAATCAGAAGATTCAGGTTCAAATCCTACCACAGCTGTTACCTTTAGTAAATCACTTAAAGCAGCAGTGCAATGAAAAATGTTTTTCTAAAAAGCTACTTTCAGCTTCCAAAAGTATTATCCTACCTGTCAAATCTACTTTTCTAGGTGCCCCCTATGCTATGCATGAGTTTTTTTCTCAATCCTTACTCTTGTCAGATCCACAATGGTATTTTTAAGCAAAATGTAGTACCCATCTTTTTTTCTTTGAAAAAAAAATTAAAACATTTACAAAATACTCAGATTTTCATGAATCTAGAAAATATTACCACCAAATAAAATTGGAAGATACCTGTAATAATTTATTGTGAAATAGGTAGGGTTAAATGTTTTGACTAGTTTTGTGACACTTCTGCTTTTACTGCCCTATGTGCATTCCACTAGATGGTAAAATTGAGTAGCTGCACAATCCTATGGACAGTTTGATACTGCACCTCAGCTTGGCAGTCATGGGTTAATAAACTGTAAACAACAACAAAAATGTTAATCTAGAGATGATGCAAATCATTACACTTCTTTATGCTGATTCCTATCCTTTAACATATATTACTGGTAGAGGTATAGCAGTATCAGATCATTATAACTGTATCTCTACAATCACAACAGTGGGCTGGATTCAGGAATGGATACTGCTGGTATTTCCAGCAGTATCTGTCCTTCTACAAGTGGCCAAACTCTATCCAGTGCAGGATGGAGGCACCCTGTACTGATCCCAATCTGTGTGCTCCCTACCACAGTGACAGCTGTGGTAGCAGTGAGGGCAGCACGCTGGAGTTCTGCATGCAGGAAAGGGCAGCCAGCAGATGTGCAGGCAGACCTTAAGCTGGAATAATTTCTGGTGGGGTGTAGACGTCTGCCAGTCCCAAGTCCCCATGGAATCCACTCACAAACCCACAAACACTGACAGGAGAGTACTCAGATATGGCAATGCCTGTGTTACAAGTCCAGAAACCACAAGCAGCAGCTGTTCTGGGGGTGGCTTACCTGCCCAGCTGCATAATTCTGTCCTCTGTTTGACAGCTGCAGTAGGCACAGCAGCCCAAATCCTGGGATGCGCATACTGGCAGGTCGGCTCAGGGAGCCACGCAATGGAAGGGATATGCTCATGCATGTTCATGAGCAGCCCGCACACCCCCATTCACATCCTGCCTACCACTGCCTGCTGCTGCCACGGTCTGGAAACCTGCATACCACAGTAGGTGTGTAGCAGCCAGATCTGTGGTACAGGTACTGTGGCAGTAGGATGTGCAATCCTGAATCCAGCCCAGTGTCAGTAACTAAAGCTCGCAGTATTAAGTCCCAGATTTAGTAAAATTACTAGCAGCTGCAGGTTCTGAAGTGTGCTGTTGGTTCCAGTGATAGATTATTGAAATCAGTTTTGGTCTGTTGCTGTCTTTCTTTCTACATATATGTACATTATGATGCCATCCAGATAAATCAGTTTTGGTCTGTTGCTCTTTTCCTTTCTACATATATGTACAGTATGATGCCATCCGGATAAATCAGTTTTGGTCTGTTGCTCTTTTCCTTTCTACATGTATGTACAGTATGACGCCATCCGGATAAATCAGCTGTATGAACAAGCAAGATGGACCATCCTGCTGGAAGAAATTGACTGCACTGAGGAAGAAATGATGATGTTTGCTGCACTACAGGCACGTACCTGACAATTACTGCAGAACCGGTTTACAATATACAGGTCGTGAGCAAGCCATGACAAGTTCTAACTCAGCAGTTTGTTACTCTGGCTGAGCTGATGTCATATAGATATCCAGATTTTTGCTAGAGAATTCTTTATTAAAGTACACTGAAACAAGTGTTTTTCATGTAAGAGTAGAAAAGCCTGACCACTGTCATTTACAAAAAATGTGTCAGGAGGACTAATGGGAACAAACTAAAAGTTCAAGATGCCTACACCTCAGCAACATAGTAAAAAAGGCAAAAAATAAAATACTAGTAACATGCTAGTATTTAAAGGCAGTTTCCATACTAAGTGTTTTCAGTTATGCCTGGTATCATTTCTTATGTACAAGGTGCTCGGAATCGACCAGTTCTGTCCTGTTGGAAATATGTCACAATTTGAGAAGTTCTAAGTCTGATTTAATTCTAAGTTCAATAAAACTTGGGAATCAACCTTTGAATCTAGTATCTGAATTCCTATTTTGATGTGAACTTAATGGCTATATTGTGCCACAAAGTGCTACTTCATAAGTACATGGGGAGATGCCCTTCCCCCACCCTCGTAGCACCTCCCAGTCTCCCTCTCCCCTGCTTAATATATCCCCCCTGCCCCCATAGCCATGTAAAGTCAAATGTATGACCAGCAGCAGTAATAGAAGAAGATACAGCTCAGGGGTCATCTCTCGCTTGCCAGGTCAGAGACTAGTCTGTGGTGACAGAGAAGTATGGCATTAGATTTGAATCAGTTGTCAGGCGCTGGGTCGATTTGCTATTGGTAGGTAAGTATTTGAGGCAGGTAGGCAAGTGAAACATACATTCCTGTTCTTTGGCTGGCCACCACCTAAATTAATGAGAGAGTGTACACTCATGCTCTGTCATTCATTTACAGTTGACAGTGGTCAGGCGAGGTGGTGGGAAGATATGTACCGGTCACCCCCTATCTCAAATACATGCTGATAGTATGCCAACCTGACATCCAACATCTGCTCCAAAGTCAATACCATACAGTATTTCCATGTCACTGTCATCTCATCTTGACCCAGCTCCCTCCAAGACAGAGCCCAACCAGGCAAGCAAGAGGTAACCAAGGAGCAGCAAACAAAGTGTGTGGTTTATTGAAAAATAACTTTTCCTCTGTAGCAGGAGGGGAGGGGTAGTCAGAGATTATTTGGGTACTATGTGAGCTGAGGAATGGGGAATGATTTTATGTTGAGCCAGGAATTGGGGTGAGATGTCTTGGATACTGGTGCTGGTTTTTTTCGATATTGCGATTTTCGGCCTACAATTCCAAATATCCTAATACCGCAAAAGGATCCGAATCCAATTCATTTGTTTCTGATTCCACAATTCCAAGTATTCCTAATATGGACATACAAAAACAGAGCAGATATAGCAATAGGAAAGTGACTGGTAGCCTTAGTTAATTTTTTTATGGCTGTGTATACAAGTGAGCATATCTTTTTTCTGTATTGCTTGTATTGTGTGTTTTTCATGAAATGCAATAAAGAATCATGTTCTTTCCCTCAGCAACACAGGGACATAGCTATTACTTCTGTTACTCTAGGTACTTATCTTTTTATTTTCGTTACAGCTTGCTGTCCCCAACCATGCTTGTCATTTAGGGACACACCCTAATCCTAAGGAGGTACCTTATTCTGTCCTGTCCTTCCCAGGGTCTAGTGCCACACTGACATCCCCCATGGCTCCCCCTCTGTGGCAGGGCCATCCTCTCCCTCCCCAGCCTTGAAGCAGTCCCCTACGAGGACTAGGATTCAGTGTCGGCAGACACTAGGACCCAGGAACTCCCAGGCCATCGTATAGATGGCAGATTAGATTCTCCCTTTGGTTTCTTCTTTTCCCTTTCGCATGGATGAGCACTGCAGTGCCTTACCTGCAGGCAGCAATGTCTTATGGAGGGGAGCAAGCTCCTTTGGCCCATCACAGTGTTCACTGGCAAAAACTCGGCTCACTTGCACAGCTCATCGGGGCAGCTCTTGGTACTTACCTAACCTTAAAGTGTGGACAGTTTCATTTGTTCACAGGAGCTGGTTTATTACATATGATAAATCTTAATAAATATTTTATGAAGCCCGCATGCTTCAGGATTGATGACAATATGGTACTAAGCATTATTCTCCTAGAAACACCCAGTACAGCTCACAGTACTGCAGCATGTGTTACGTTCAAACTTGAAAAAACAATTTTATGTCAAAATTAGACATATAATATCACTGGGCATGCATCTTGGTTACTTATCTCATGGAAATGCCCACTTGCTTGGGGTTTATTGCTGAACAGGGAACATCAGTACTAAGAAACCCACACTCAAGTATTGTTCTGGTACTAATTTGCACTCTGAGCAAAAACATTTTTTTTTTACTTACTGTTTACTGCAGTATAGTAGATTGTACCACAATAATTTTGTTGACCTGCAAGCTGATATTTTCTGTAACTACAAGTCCCAGAAACCCTTGCAGCTGACATCAAAGGAGGGCTGCAGCAGTTAGAGATTCAACAGCCTGCAGTGTATTTTAGAGCTTTTATAAGCTCCAGTGATATGTTTGATGTTTCAGCTATTCTTTCGG
This sequence comes from Neoceratodus forsteri, assembly GCA_016271365.2. Lineage (NCBI taxonomy): Eukaryota > Metazoa > Chordata > Ceratodontiformes > Ceratodontidae > Neoceratodus > Neoceratodus forsteri. The sequence goes on from CM057450.1 coordinate 1,651,708,058, forward strand.
GGCTAAGCACTGTCATCTGTGAATGACCTTAGCCCAGGGAGGGCAGCAGGAACAGCAAACTAAAAAGATCAGAGCTTGTAAAACTCTATCATGTATTGCAGGCTATTGAATCTCCCACTGCTGCAGCCCTCCTCTGATGTCAGCAGCAGGGAATTCTGGGATTTCTCATTACAGAAAATGCCAGCTTGCAAGTCAACAGAATTAATGTGATACAAACTACTATACTGCAGTAAACAGTAATATGTTTTTACACACAAAGTGTAAGTAAAGACCAGCCCCACACTTGGGTGTGGGGCTCTTAGTGCTGACAGTTCCCATTTAAATAAAATAAACTGATTTTATAGTTTGGGTAACAAGGTGAACTTCTACAGAAAAATACTATGATACAGTGTCCTACACTTAAGGGTTTTGGAGTAGTTCTTTTCCAGCTTCTGAATGAGAACAAACCATAAACTCAGTTGGGCCATTGTCAATCACAGTGGGTATTGTAATGTGATATGCCTAATACAACCAATTTATTTTGAAATTAATGCCCAGTATAGGCACACAGAGACGGCCCTCGTCTTTAGGTTCAGCACAGGTGAAGCAGGAATATGAGACTGAATACAGCAAATTGGGTTTAAATATGCATAGTGAAGTGAAAAACAAAGCACAATAGATGTGAGATAATCCTCTATTGTTTTCCTTATTTATAAATGATATACATGACTACTGTAGCGAAGCCTCTCTTCAATTTACACAGATAATGCTGTATTGTACAGGTCCTCTGCCAACAGCAGCCAGATTAGCTTAGAGTTGGGAAATTACTTCAAACAGCTCGAAGCTTGGCTCCAGCTAAATAACCTGATTCTAAATATTAAAAAAACAAAAGCCATACTCTTTGGCTCCAAAAGGCTGGATGCAGATCAAATGAACCTACTTAAGTTAACAACTATGGGTGGTTCTCTTCTAGAGGCAGTGAGCTCTGTAAAATAGCTCAGGGCAACACTTGACCACAATCTGACTTTTAATAGTTATGTAGATGTAGTATCCAAAACACTTTGTCAGAACTGGGCCTGCTGTACAGGCTGTTTCCTTACCTCATTAAGACAGCTCGACTTGCCATAGCTGACAGCACACTCTATCCTACCTTGCAATATGGTGCTCCTACCTTACATTACTTGTGGGCTGTTTATTACAATAAGCTTAACTGACTGTACAACAATATTGGTCGCTTTGCTGTTGGTGCCCCACCTGGGATGCACCACTGGATGTATTAACTTCCCTGAGTTGGCTCCCTTTCACAGCACGTATACAGCTCTACCTGCTTTGCCTAGCCTTCAGGTTGGTAAAAGGGCCGACCCCCTCACTGCCTAGAAGGGGTCCTCTAGTTCAAGCAGCATACCAGACACCTTTGGTCCACCTCCAACCCCCTACTTGAAATTCCCAAAGCTCATTCTGCCTCCAGTAGGCGTGCCTTCTCCTAACCTGCCCCCTTCCTTGGGAATACTCTCCTGAATAAGATTATACTCTGTGATACATGGGTCATTTCCAAGAAAAGACTAAAAGGCAATGCAACGGTGGCGCCTCACTGCAGAGGTAACGGGGCAATGATTTATAAACTGGCTCCCTGATAACCCACTGATATTTCTCCACTCTATCCAGGTTATCTGAGCAGCTGCTGCTTGTAGTAAACCTAAACCTAGCTAACAGTCTCAACATATCCATTGTCTCATTTATGGTACTGTTGTGCAATGCTTTATTCCTAATCCAAGTGCTTCAGGTTATTCAACTGCAACGTTCTTGTCTCCCTAGTGTGTTCTTCTGTTTAACTAATATCAACTGTCCTATACCCTATTGCGATTATGTCCTATTGATGTTACACTGCACCATGAATTACTTAGTATGTTATCTGCTGCATGGGTTTATATTTACCTGTTATACGTGTATGCCTTTGTATGCTACCTACTGAATGGGTACAAATTTGCCTACTGTATGCCTTATTAACTCAGGTCGCCCCTGAAGAAGTGTGGCCTATCCAGTTATCAAACTTCAAATAAAAATATAAAATACTCAAATACAATGAATAAAAATGATAAATGTAAACAAAGTACAAATTAAGAACATAATGGTAGTGAAAGAATCAATAAGCAGGAATGCCAATGTATACAGTAAGTAATGCTTATACAATTCTTATAAGAATTCATTATTTTAGAGCAACTGATAGTTCGGGGGGGGCAAGAGAACTGGAGGGTTACTGGCGACTAGCCACAGTTTCCGGAAAGGGAGTAATGATCATGAAGGAGAGACTAGATGGATGAAACCAAAGAAGAGACATGGATTGGTAGTGGGAGTCTGTTCCACAGAATAGGGAGGTGGATGGAGAAAGCAAACTGTTCAGTAAAGGTTTTACACTGAGGGCTGGATAAGGAGAGGGCAGCACAGGAGTGGAGGGAGTAGCAGGAAGGGATGGAAGAGGAGAGGCAGCTGACTAGTAGAGAGGAAGGAGTGGAACAAGTATTTAGAAAGCTAGGAAGAGCAGTGGAGGAGGCACTAGGACTTAGGGGAGGCGGGAATAAAGGCTGAGGTAACTAGCAGTGACTCATAATTAAGACCTCTAGAATTCTGCGATTCCATGGCTACAGCATTTCACACGAAACTTGTATCCTGACCCAAAATATATGCAGTGCCACAAAATTCATTATTCTTGCTGATTTTTAATTAAAATATAAGTTTGCTCTAGTGCCTAGCTCTCATCCCATCCTTGTTTATCCTGACACCCCTTCTCAATGCTTACTTAGCACATGATGTCATTGGTGAGATTGCATCATATTTTAGCCAATGGCAGGACTACTTTCTGCCACAGAAATTAATAATTCATGCTACAGAAATTAGAAAACCCTGCTGTAGAAGGCTAGGAGCTCTGCTACAGAAATCACGACTGAAATGCCGTGGAGCCGTGAGGACCCCACTCATGACCAGTATTAACTATGTATACTTCTCTGTACTGTGTTACCATGTTTTATTATATTGTAATAATGCCTGCTAGTAAGTAGCACTGTACCATAGCTGGCATAGTTGTGGCTCATAAAGTAAGGCGGGTATTGGAACAAGTTACAAAATGTTATGTTTCATTTTAGTATCATATAGGAAAACTGTCGATCTCATCAGAGCAACATGACTTCTCGAATGAGTCTGAAGTAGATGAAGTAGAGACTGCCCTTGCCAATCTAGAAGTGGCACTGGAAGGTGGAAAAACAAACAATGTCTTGGTACAGTAGCTTTTATTTTTTTCATCAGCAATGTTTTTAATTGGCATGTCTCATTAGATTTGATGTATTACAATGCGGTGCAATAAAATACCTCCCGAGTGGTGAAGCCATTAGTGAGGTGTACAGAGGTCAACTCCGGAAACAAAAAAAATATTATTTAGAAGCAACAAATGGTAATATATAATTTATACCCTGGTACTGCCTGACTTGGATGGCTACGTGATCTTGAATGTTGAAACGCATAATTCTGGAAGGAGCTGAAACAATCTGAGTGAAAATATTCATTGTTGAGTAATCTGGAGTGAAAATAAATGCTTTACTTCCTCTCTATAGAAGCATAGAATTAGTCTGCAGGTAAGGACTGCTAGACCCGTCTATAGTCTACTTGTAAGCCTATCCTTGGTTGTGGCCTTTGACCCTATATGGTCAGCGGCATTCTCCTTACCTTCCCACCATAAAGGTCTCTTTATGCCTGTCTTATGCATGTTTGAAGCCCCCCAGTGTGTTTGCTCCCACCACCTCTTGTGGCAGACTGTTCCGTGTGTCCACCATCATTTCCATGAAGAAAAACTTACTCACATTCTCCTTTATCCTGCCTACCTCCAGTCTCATGTCATGCCCCCTCATTCTCTCACTTCCATATTGACTAATGTCACCCCGTACCTTGTTTGTGCCTGTAAGGTATATATGCCATGAAAATAAATATGGGATATACAGTGGTGAGCTGTCAGATAAATGATACTAACATACTAACATAATAATTGCCAGCAGATTACGCCTTATGGTCTATTGAGTCTGCTCAAACTTCAGATCCCTAGTTGGGTGCCGAGGCCCTACCCCCCCTTGTGTTCCAGAAACCCCTATCATCCATCCCCACCACCCTGGGCCAGGCCATCATCTGATACATCCACTTTCTGTGTCTGTCCCACCCTCTCTTGAAGCCCTCCACTGTGGATCTCTGAACCAGCTCGCCAGGCAGTGCATTCCAAGGGTCCATCACCCTCTCAGTGAAAATCCTCTTCCTCTTTTCCCCCCTCACCCTTCCACCTTCAAACCATGCCCTCTGGTGATACTTCCCTGCTTTAGTCTAAAGATCTCCTCCATGTTTACCCTATTTATTCCCTTGAGGTACTTGAAGACCTCAGTCATGTCCCCCCATCTCTCCTTTCCTCCAATGAAAACAGGCAGCGCTCCTCAAGTCTGTCCTCATACGTCAAATCCCTTAATCCTCATATCATCTTAGTTGCCCTCCTCTGTACCCTCTCCAGGAGCTGTATGTCCCTGTTCAAGTGGTCTCCAGTACTGTACACAGTACTCAAGGTGTGGTCTAACCAGTCCGTTGTACAGCGGCAGAATCACTTCCCTGCTCCTAGAGGTGATCCTCCTTACAGTGTATCCCAACATCCAGTTTGCCTTGCTAGCCACTCTCCTGCACTGCTGAGAGTTATTCATACATGCATCCACCATGACTCCTAGGTCTTTTTCCCCTATTGAGGCCTCCAACGCCTCCCCTCCCAGGGTGTACCTGTGTTTAGGGTTTCCCTGCCCAAGATGTAATACCTTGGTTTATCTACACAAGTGCTGTTTGACCTTGGGTAACCTCACGAGTGGCGTAAGCCACAAGTGAGATGTCCGAGGTCAAACAGCACGAGTGTAGACAAATCATTTATCTGACATCTCACCATTGTATATTTCATTTATGCAATATGGATGCTTTCTGTCAGTGCAGGGACATTTGCTTTTGATTGTTTGTTTTTTGTAAATGTTTGTCAAAAATGTGAACAAAAAGTTGCATTTTCTGCTCTCTTTTGCTAATTATAAAAAAATCTATAAGGTATCTATCAATGAAACACCACTCATTTTGTAGATAATTTTGTGCTGCACAACTTTCATGCTCACAGCACTATGCTATCTTTTTTTTCATTTTAAAGTTATTGTTATTTGCATTTGAATATAGTTAGTACTGGTACTGAGGCTGAACATTCTAAATGAGTTCTGGAGTGACTGTGACCTATCTGCTATGTGCATAAATCTGTGATGATGCATCTACTATGTGTATAAATGTAAAATTTTGAATTTATCTCATAGTAGCTCAGATTTATCACATAGGATTTATGTCCACACCTAGTGCATAAATAGGTAATACAGTGTGAGGCTGCTTAAAATACAGTTGTTCAGTGTAAAACATTGCTGTTATTGTTCCCTTGTAACGAGTCAAGAAGTCATAAGTGCAAGGCAGCAGTGACATCAGCAGTGCATACTGAATAACAATCATATTTTAAGCCACCTCATAGAATATCCATTGTATACCAGAAGATTCTAATAACATAGCTACTACTAAAATAACAACAAAGCCACTAGTAAAATGACACAGTTTTCAATGTTATTTTACTAGTAGCTGTGTTCGAAGATAAAACAACACGTTTAATGCTGCAAATGTATTTGCCCCTCCTATGGTATACGTAAACAATAAGGCACGACAAGATGTGCGTTATTGTGTAATAACGTCACTCCTGGGGTGGGTTGAAGCACGAGGCAAAGCCGAGTGCTTCCACCACCCCAGGAGTGACATTATTACAGGATAAGACACACCTTGGAGTGCCTTATTGTAATTATACAATGGCTCGATGTTATAGAAAACAAACAATAACAATAAAAACATTTTTAGTAGATTTTTTGTGAGGCAGTGTACAGTATCTGTTTCTGAAAAAAAGATGTAGCTCCAAAGAATCATCCCAAAAATCAATACAGTGATGTTATTGTGTAATAACATCACTGGCTCAGGCACACATTGACCAATCAGAGTCCAGGAAATTTTCTTGCCATTGTATAAATACAGTTATGCAATGTTCTTTACTGGAGCTCTAATTTCCTAAAAGTTTGTTTCAGAAAACAGTTCTCTTACCTTGCTCAAATTGGTAGGTGTTGTCTTTCTTTAATAGTCTCTTCTTGCAGCTCTGCCTATGCCCTTAGGTTTCCTCTCTATGCTGAGACTGAGCCTCAAAGAATATAACTAATTACTTGCAGGGTAATAAATGCCATTCAGAACCCCTCTTTCTTGTTCAGAGCAGCCCTATGTAGTTCCACAGTATAAGCTGACTTCTCTGTCTGGTAGCTATCATTCACCATACCCAGCATTCCTTGCTGGTTAGATGGAATCTTTTCAAGCTGTTCTTGGGGACATATGCCTTAAATTACCCAGAATAAAAATACTGTAGATACTTCACTATTTTTAGACAGTTCATCATGTAGAAAGCTTCTCAGCAAAATAAACTCTGGCAGATTATCTATTTTAATTCATCATGTCTTTTTTTTCTTACCAGTTGACTCAATGGGAAAAGCAGCTGCACCTGAAGACTTCTTATACCGCAAAGAGGTCTTCACGTGCAGCAGCCTGTGAATATATAACTATCTGAAATTCAATTTGTTTCTTTAAAAAAATCATAACTCCTTATGGCTGCATCCACTGGCTTTCCAGTTTCCAGCACCAACACACCCGGTAATCTCTGCCTCCACATCCCCTGGCTATCCCTGACCCAGTCTGATTGTCTGCGCTGATACTAGCTGCTTCCCAGTGGCGTTCGGAAGTGGGCACCATGAAAGAGAGCTGCGACTGACAGTTTCCAGGACAGCAGTATGTTGGTGACAGGCTTGTAGGAGCTAACATTTTAAACAGCATCTTTTCTGTTGCTCATTGTAAATCTATTAAGGGAGCCTTACCTGCCTCTCAGTCCACTGGTGCAAAAATTACAGTTTTTCTGTGGTCGTAATTTGGGAGGGATAGCATCATAATTTGGTTCTGGAGGAAATTCCTTACATCTGTCTTGAAGCTTCTCCCACCAGTTTCCATCCATGGCTACCTGTTACCTTGTCCTTACTCTTTGTGAACAGAACACTGCCGTCCACTTTATTAATACCCCTAAAGAACTTAAAGGTCTTTGTCCTGTTCCCCTCTTCCTCTCCCTCCTGGTCTTTAGTGTATACAGATTGAGACTTTCAAGTCCCTCCTCATATGTCCTGTCCTGCTGCCTCCGAATCATCTTTGTGGCCTTCCTGTGAACAGCTTCCAAAAGGTCCCTGTCCTTCTTCTGGTGTGGGCTCCTGCACTGTGCACACTAATCCAGGTGACGTTTCTCCAAAGGTCTGTACAGGGGCAGAACCATCTCCTTTCTTCTGCTAGCAACCCCTCACCCTATATGCAACACAACATTCTATTGGCTTTCCCTGCAGCCTTCTGGAATTGGGCATGGGACTTTAGACTGCCACTAATAATGACACCCAGGTCCCTTTCCTCCATTGTCTGCTCCACTCTTGCCTTCCCTCCTCCCCACACACACACACCAGCATTTTCCTTTGGTGATTTTTATGCCATTCTGAATGACATTATACTTGTAGACATTAAATTTGAGTTGCAGTATCTTGAACCACTTTCCCATTTTGCCCAGGTCTGTTTCTGTTCTCTGTATTCCCGTCTGCTGTATCCATTCAGCCACCAATTTAGGTATCATCTCTAAAGAGAACAAGTTTGCCCTAAATTCCCTCCCACATACCACAAATGAATATACTGTAAGGGACCACCCCAGGATGACCCCTGAGGTAGCCCACTAGTGACTTCTCTGATCCCTACGTTTTCTCCATAAGGTGCTTTTACACACAGGTTTTTAAAATGGAATGAGCGTTACCTGTGTGGCGCTTTTGTACTCTATTGCATTCTGGTTCCTTTTTACACCCTGCGAGTATTCCAGCAACCCCCGCCTCCATTTGTTTCGGCTCCCCCATAGTTTGCTGCTCTATAATGGCTGCTTCTGCAGTGCTACCGGAATGGCTGTTTTACACAGCCAGACGAAACAGAACACATCGGTGCAAACCGCGAAAAGCAGAGATTGTGGTTTGGTCAAACGTTCACCAAGGGAATGAAACAGATGCACTTAACACACAAAGGATGTAACGGAATACTGTTTCTGTAACAGTCATTCCATTACAGAAACCTGTGTGTAAAAGCGCCTATAGACAACTATCCTCAGAGTTCACTCCTTACCCCAGCCAGTTGCTAATCCACCTAGTTAATTTGTCTCCCATCCCCCCAGATCACTCAGCTTTTCCACAAGACACCTATGGGGCACCGAGTCAAAGACCTTGCTAAAGTCCAGATAAAGTACACCTACTGCTTAGCCTTTATCAACTGCCTTCATGTCCCAGTCAAAGAAGTCTTTCAAGTTTGTCTGTTATGATCTGCCTAATACAAGCCCATGCTGCCTTTTCTCCTAGAGCATGTTGACCTCCACCGTTCCACACTATCAAGTGTGTCTGTCCTGATCTGCCTAACACGTCTTTTCTTCTAGAATATGTTGACCTCCACCGTCCACACTATCAAGTTTGTCTGTCCTGATCTGCCTAACACATGTCTTTTCTCCTAGGAGCATGTTGACCTCCACCGTTCCACACTATCAAGTTTGTCTGTACTGATCTGCCTAACACATGTCTTTTCTCCTAGAGCATGTTGACCTCCACCGTTCCACACTATCAAGTTTGTCTGTCCTGATCTGCTTAACACATGTCTTTTCTCCTACAGCATGTTGACCTCCACCGTTCCACACCATCAAGTTTGTCTGTCCTGATCTGCCTAACACATGTCTTTTCTCATACAGCATGTTGACCTCCACCGTTCCACACGGTCAAGTTTGTCTGTCCTGATCTGCCTAACACATGTCTTTTCTCCTAGAGCATGTTGACCTCCACCGTTCCACACTATACTGTTTTATAGTAATGTTGTAATAGTTTCTCCAGGATTGAGGTCAGGCTGACCAGTCTATAGTTCCCTGGGTCTTCTCTGTTCCCACTCTTGTGGAGTGGAGCCATACTGCCCCCCCCCCAATCCACTGGTACCACCCCTGTCTCAATGGAGCAGTTAAAGAGGTCAGTTATTGGTTCTGCTACAAACTGGGCAACCTTCCTTAGCCTTTAGGATATCTGCCTTCTTCTTGCCTTCCTCTGTTTCTCCTTTGTTGTTACTTGAAGCACAGGAAGGAGCTTCCTGCTCATGGACATGCCACCCATGGTATAATCACTAATGTGGCTTGTTTTCATTCAGTCTCAGTGGCTGAAATACTGCATGGTATGCTTTGCCACCAAATGGGATTCTGTCTATACTTCAACTGAACACTACAGTCTGTGTCTATTGTCCCAATGATGGGCTGGCTTCAACTTTGCTGTCCTCCAAAGCCTACTGTTCTTGGGGTCTTTTATGTCTTTCCTGTATGGCCTTGGTACTGCTCTGCAGTTTTGTACTGCTTACATACAAACACACGAAGAAGCCAGCAGAAGAAGGCCATTTGGTTTATCGAGTCTGCTCATATTGCAGGGTCCACAGCTTGAGCAAATGTCTCTGCCCTCCCTCCCCACTCTTCCCATCCACCCTACCCATGATCTTTACCTTCCGTCTATGCCTATACCAGCCTCTCTTAAAGCTGCTCACTGTCTCCAATGAGATAACCTCTTCTGGCAGTGCATTCCAAGTGTTCCCCACCCTCTCAGTGAAGAACTGCTTCCTGACCTCCCTCCTAAACCTCCCACCCTACAGCTTAAGACTGTGCCCTCTCGTGGTATGGTTGCCACTCAGCTTAAATAGACTCTCCTTATCAACCTTATTTATCCCTTTCAAGTACCTGAAGGTCCCAATCATGTCCCCCCCCCAATCTCTCTCTCTCCTGTCTACCAGGGAGTACATGTTCAGTGCCCTCAGTCTCTCCTCGTATGCCTTACCCTGCTGACCAGCTGTCATCTTTGTAGCCCCCCTCTGGACCTTCTCTGGCAGGTTAATGTCCATTTTGAGGTGTGGGCACCAGTACTGAACTCCATACTCCAGATACAACCTTACCAGTGACCTGTACAAGAGCATTATAACCTCCTCTCTCCTACTACTGATCCCCCTAGATATGCATCCCAGCATCTTGTTTGCCTTTGCTGCTGCTTTCTTGCACTGTGTGGAGTGCTTCAGGTCACTAGTGATCATCACTCCCAGGTCCTTCTCCTCTACTTAGAAATCATTCCAAATGTGTGGTACTTTGGAGGGAGATGACCTAGAACTAGATGGGTTAGTTACAGGACTTACCAGTAACGCTGGATCTTCAAGAGAATCTCCTCCATAGTGCCACAGTTCACCTTCCCACCTACCCCGATTCTGTATTTTCAGGTGGCATACTGTGAAAGATATCCCTGTTATTGCATGCTTGGTCATCTCCTTTTCTGCATCCTTTCCACAGACTCTTCCAAAACCTCTGCCTTTCACGTCAGCCTGTTAGGGGTTCTGGTCTCACGTTCCTGTTAGTATAGTATGATTCCAAGCTTATCTCCAGCAGGAAACTGAGGAGATGTGGGGCCTCCCACCTTGTATAAGTGGTGCTGATGTATTTCAGAGTGTATGGTCTCAGTTTGGCAAAAGCTTTCAAGTGGTCCTGACACCAGTGGCTTACACTTCCAAAGGTGATGCTCTATGGAGGAGATGTTCTTAAAGATCTAATGTTACTGGTAAGTATCAAGCCTTTTTATCATGTGTCCATGTTTATGCTAATCAGGTCTGAGCTTATAGTTCAAGGGTTTAATACATCTAGGTAAGCTGAGAGAGAGACAGATCAACAGTATTACAGAGTCACAACAGCACCAGTATAGTTGGGGTTGAGTAGGCACTTTAATGTTAAATACTAATTTTTGTCTGCTTATAACTATGCTTTGGTTGAGCTAGAGACCAGAAATTTGGCATGTTCTCACTTTGAGACAGGATAGCAAAACCTGGCAAATTTGGCTGAGTAGTTTCAAAGTGGTAGTGGTTTGGGGGTGGGGGGTAACTCAGTAAAATTGTCAGTTTTAAGATCCTTGGTTTTTGTACCCAAAACAGAAACCATAGCAAAGATTTGAAACCTTAAAATGTTCAGATTATTCCAGACCTAACAAAATGGTGGTGCTTTTGTTTGTAGGTTTTGTTAAAAAAAAAACATAAAGTGAAAAAGGTATAACCATGTTAGACATAGCTGTTCACTTATGCTGTTGGCACCTTCACTACATTTTTCATAATGCGTTTTCATGAAATCATACTCGTATTGCATGGACCACAAGAATGTGAAATGTGGTTATCTCCTCTTCCAGTAACACCAAACAACACCCATAGTCTTATCTTATGGGATTTGGGAGATAATAGCTGTTTGTACTGCCTAGTAACCCCCCCCCAAAAAAATCTCTCTTCTGTCATGATGTATTCCTGATTCTGTTATCACTCCCACCTGCCTATCACAAACACTCATAGTCACAAAAACTGAACCCGTCACACTGTTTCCCAACTGTTACCTGTCCTGGGCCCCATTACTATAAAATTAACCTGTACCATATTCCGCTTTGTACTAACTCCCACTCACCCATCTTGGACCCCCATTGTCTTAAAACTGATCCTGTCCCCATCCCACTGCATCCCAACTGCCACTGGACACCAGGTAATGCCTTGGATGGGAAAAAGGGGCATCACCAGATGCCATAGAGTGCTTGGTACAACACTGGAGGGGGGAGAGTGCCACTGGGCTCCAAGGAGTGATTGGCATGAGTTAGGGAGACAGATTACCACTGGAAAACACAGAGTGCTTGGAAGAGGACACTGTGAGGGACAGGGGTGCCACTGAATACCTGGGACAGGGTACGGGAGAGGGCGACTACTGGGGCACCAGGGAAAACTTGGCATGGGATTGGAAGAATGCAGAAGGTGCCACTATACACAAGGGAGTACTTCACAAAAAGTATACAACTCAGTGTGTATCTGTTATTATATATCCTTTGAAAAAGCATGAAAATTAACTGCAAAAACTACAGATCCACTGAAGGAAGGGGAATGGGACATTAGGGTTAAAATTCTTCTGAATCTTGATGATTATGTTGTGTGGTATTGCAAGCGTTTGAACTATTGCTTGCAACAGTTACCCAAACTTTGACACCCTCCCTCAAAGCCTCACAAAAAAGATTCCTTGGTTTGTATGTTTCTTCCTTTTAAAGACATTCATTCTTTGTTCAAACCCCAGAAGCACCACACTGCACTACCCAATCTTCAAGACCTGGGAGAATGTTTACCTTAACATTACATTTCCATTCTTCTATGGTTTTGTGCTGCAACCCTAACTGGTGCCTAAAGGTGTTGCATTTATCTATCTGTATATCTTGATATACATGGATATAGAAGTAGCTATGCATACATACTGTATAAGAGATAAATTGCAAAACCCTATGTTTAGCTGTCAGTTAAAGAGCTAGTGTATTGCCTAAAATTAATGTTAGTTTTTTAAAACCAGTCAGGCATTATCTTTTGTGTCGTTGAGTTTTTTTCTTTCCATTTAGTTAATTAGAAGATTGTTTACCTGGTGTTAGTAGGTGTGATGTGTGGAACAGCACTCTGCCTGTCAGCTGACATATCTAGCTCAGTTCCCTCCACTACATATTTAGCATTCTGACCTCACTGACTGTGACATCACTGCTGCTTAGGAACAGCCACACAGTAGCTGCCTAGTCAGTAGCATGCGATGTCACTGTCAGTGAAATCACAATGCTGATGGTGTGGTGAGGAGAACAGAGATCTACATGTCAGCTGCCAGGCTGATAGCTATTCCACATATCCAATGTAATATTATCACATAAAAAACCTTCTAATGAGCAAAGGGAAAAAGGAAAATTAGAAATAAAAAGTTAAAACTGACTACTTTTTAAAATTTCTACCATTTTCCTGTCTGTTTTGGTTCCACTAGCTTTTTAAGGATGAAATGCAAAGCCTCAAAAATAGGGAAATGTGACACTGGGGTAAAAGGTCCACGAAATCTTCATAATTGTGTGCTATGGTATGATGTTCCCCTGGGTTTGAATAGTTACTCAAAGCATGGGCATCATTTAGGGGTAGCCATGGATTGTGGATGAGACCCTATGGTTTCTTTGCAACCCCTGTGATGTCTACTGCAGTCCCGAAGAACCCCTAAAAGAAGGTTTACCTAGCATTTATGTACACAGATTTAGTAGTTGGAGGAGTTTTGCAACCCCTATGATTCTGTTGAAATGATGGGACTGGCTCGAAGAAACATTTCAACTTCTCAATTGCATTTCAAGGTATGAACATTTAGTTGCACACAAACACTTTGAGAAAGGGTGCCAATCTAGGGTAGCATCAATAATGCTTCAGGCAATCACTCAAACCAAGAGAAACACCACACCACACAACTGAAGAGTTTCCGGGAACCTATTTACCATAATTTTACATTTTCCTATTACATTAGCTGTTGCCTAACTGCAGCTTTTTGTACATGTTTTCCATCCAGGGATATTTTGTTTTCATTTTGTTTCATTTATTATAGGTAGTGGAAAAGCAGATTGAACAAAATGCCTGTTTTTGAATGCGACCAGTGTTACAAGCAAAAGAAAATGACAAAATTACAGTTGTTGAGTACATGAACATGATGATTAAGGCCCTGTCCACACTACACCTGAAAAATCTGTAACATTTTAAAACCGTTACTGACTGAAAACGTTAGTGCGTCCACATTACCACTGAACGGTTTTGATAACGGTTTGAAAATGTTACAGCCTGTCCACACTCTGTGAGTGGTGTCAACCCCTTGAGAGCAGTGCATATCCCATGATGCAGTTAGTGGTGATAGCACCCATCCCAGGTCTTGGGGGCACAGACACAACAACCATGGGTGCCACAGTACAGCTGTTACCACCACAGTTATGCTTGGGTGCAGGTGCAAGCCAGCACAGTTGTGACAGTGGTCCTTAGGGCACAACAGCAGTTCTGGCACTCCAGCACTTCAGCTGGGAGTGCTGCTCACTTTTCCACTGCTGGCTGCAGGCTCCATTTATAATGCTGCCCCTGTAGGTGTTTCTGCTCAAGCACTGGTCCTGTGCAGCACTCCGGAGCAAAAATATGAAGGTTTTTGGGCCAGCCCAGTGGCACTGAGGGTTGAGGCACTGGTCACCACAGCTCATGCCATGCCAGCGACCCAGGTTTGGGAGCGAGCTCAGGTTGCTGGGGGTCAGTAGGGGAAGGAGTGGATGGAGAGTCCAGTGGACAGCTCTCATCTTCTAGGGAGGGTTGGGGTACAGAGACCAGTGCAGCCTGACAACTAGCGAAAGCTAGGTGTTGACACGTCTGGCCTGTTAGATTGGGGTGGTAGGCAGGGCAGCTGGCGGGTGTGCTGCATGTGGACGCGTGTGTAGTATGCCCCCTGCTGGCATTGGATGCTGTCTCCAAAGCAGAACAAGGAAAAAGAGGCAATCCACTCACTGCGGCTTGCTGGCTGTCCGAAGTGTACCCGCGCCGGCTCCAGAGGAGACCACCAAGTGCAGATCCAGTTTGGTGGGGGAGTTGGTTGACCCTGCCATAGGGGGTTAAGCCGTGGGGTAATCGGGTGGTTGCCTCTTATTGGAGACAAAACGGGTCTGAGGCGGCTGGAAGGGAGGGATGCGTGACATCAAGGCCGACCGGGGAGCCCCACATGAGAAAGAAATACTAAAAAAAAAGAAATTAAGGTTTTCTGGTGTGCAGAGGCTGGCTCTTGCTGCTGCCAGTCACAAATCTCCGTACTTGCAGACACCACTCACGCTCCATGCTGCCCAGTGTTTACTTCTTGGTTTAGCCTCTCCCAGCATGTATTACAGTATTGCCGCAATGGATGAAGGTATACTGGGAGGCTGGAGGCGAAACGATAGTGCGTTTACACCGAGCATGGTAATATCACGGAAATGAAAGCATTAGCAAAACCGTTGTTGAAACTACCTCACAACAGGGTTCTGTAATGTTTTTGAAAATGCCTCCTGTAACGTTACCAGTGTAAACGCAAACTATTACAGTAATGGTTTGGGCCCTCTGTAACGTTACAGAGGTATTTTTCAAGGGTAACGTGGACAGGGCCTTACTCAATAACCGCCTAGTCAAGCTAGATTTAAAAACAATAATGGAGCAGCTGTGTTTGACAGAGCTAGGTAAATGATTATAATAATGAGAGGAAACACAGTCAAGTGCTCTCTGGCCAGCTGAAGTCCTTCTAAAAGGAGAAGAGACTGAAGAATCTCAATATGTACACTCTGGAAGAAAGGAGGCAGAGAGAGGACATGCTAGAGACCAACAAGTACCTCACAGGAGTGAACAGGGTACAGGTGAGGAGCCTGCTTCAAGTGAAGAAATGCAACAGAGCAAGAGATCATGCAGCGAAGCTAGAAGGGGGATGTGAGAAAATACAACTTCACTGAATGAGTGGTGGATGTCTGGAACAGCCTGCTGCCATCAGAGGTGGTAGGGGCAAAAACAGTAGGAGGAGTTCAAACATGCATGGGATAGACACAGAGGAATAATGGTAAATAAAAAAGTGGGGGGTGGGGTCACTGGAGACCAGTTAGGGTCTGAGGGGACAGAACAGCCAAGGAACAAATGGGCAGACTGGGTCAGCCAGGCGGTCCTTTTCTGCCATCAGATTCTCTGTTTCTAAAAGGCCAAACAAAACAAAGCTCATCTAGTGACCTGGTACACTTTCTTTGTGACTGAGAGGAAAGAGATTGGAAATGCACGTGTAACCCCTAGGGGGCGCTACCCTTAGGGCTACTACCCCTGTCTGCCCCCCACAGAGGCAGGTTGAGGGGCCCAGATCCGTTGATGGGTGCCTCCACCCAGAGGTCAGGGTTAGCACAGTTAAGACTACCACGGTTACAACCCTCTGAGCTACTGCAACCCCCTCTTTCGTCCCACTAGTGACTCACACTGGGTACCAACAATTCTGTTCACCAGTACACTTACCCCACAGAAAATATATTCCAGCTCCCTTCGGGGACACCCTGTAAAGTAAGGTACAGTTATGTGGCAATCACCAGGCAGAGTTCACCATTAATGTACACAATACCCAGGATGTAGCTGTACAAAAAGCAATCTGGTTTATTCAGGGGGAAAACAACAAGGACAGGGGGAATCAAGTTGATTAGCTTATTATGGTACTTATCTACCTAGGACTCTGTGCACAGGCCTAACCCTACAGCTTATTATCCCAGGGGTACCCAAGCCCTAGCGGCTAGTCCACACGTGGCAGCTGGTTGGGGCCCTTAGCACACACAAACATAACAGTCCTGAGTAGGTCAAAGTAAGAGGAAAGTTCAGTTAGGTAATCCGAAGTTAAATGGTGCACTGAAACCACTCCATAGTCACACTACAGGGAGCGACCCTGAATTATTTTATTTATTTATTTAGTTTTTGTTGACCGGGTAAGTGCACTAGACAAATCTTGCCTATTTTCAGGCACGACCCGGGGGAGGGGGATACAGATGAATGCCAACTGACTTTGAACCAGATTAAGCTGTTGGTGGTATTTATAGTGAATGAGGGAAATTTGGCCAGGACACCGGGGAAATTCCCCTACTCTTTCGATAAGTGCCATGGGATCTTTAACATCCACCTGAACTACCACCAATCCAGGCAGATGGGATCTCGGTTTAACGTCTCATCCGAAAGACGGCACCTCAGAAGTGCAGCACCCCTCTCATGCTGCACTACAGTGTCAGTACTGGGATATTAACCCAAGTGCCAGATGTGGGAACTGAACCTACAGCCCTCTGATCTCCCGGCCTCAGAGGCGAGTGTGCTACCTACTGAGCCACTGACACTGCTATTAGTACTCACAACCCCAGCAGATGATGATTCCTTCACTGCTACCAGGATGGAGCCTGACTTTCACCAGTCTTCTTACACATTTATATGGTAAACAACAACAGAGGGGTACCACACCAGGCAGCTGCTTCCGATGCTCCCACAAACTCACAGCCACTGACATACTGCAACAGCAGCTTCCACTTTTCTTCGGACCGAGCGCAATTCAGCAATCCTCTCCAGTCCTCTTACAGGTCAAGCCTGGTGGGTAGCTGCACAAAGCACAGCCTCCTCTGACCGCCCGCCGACGGCTTTAGTCCGCTGGAGCCGACAACACAAACGGCCGCTTCATGCCTTCACGCACTTCCCGTGCGAACAGTCTCCAGCGCAGAAGCACACAGCTCCTCTCTCTTCACCAACCACAACGCATCTGCCCCAGCAACAAGGGCTCTCTTTAGTTTGCCACCCGTCCTCATTGGCTGGCTGCACATGCCAGTCATTTCCTCCTACTCTCAGTGGTGCGAAGAGCGCCATATCCCATAATGCCTTTCCCAATTACAAACAGTTCCTCTATTGGTCAACCGACTCGGTAGGGTCCCCAGGTACTGATTGGTCCAGTTCAGCAGTTCTGGACCAAAATGGAGGAGACAATTGAAACAGTCTTTGCTGCAAGAGAAGGCAGGTTAGAACAGCTGCATTATCATTACTATTTCCCAGTATTTAAAGCCAACATTCACATCCTCTTGTAGAGCTCCCTCTGCACCACTAACGATGGCAGAAATGGAGCAAAAATCAGCAGCCCGGGTGGGACTCGAGCATAGCAACACTCAAATCCCCTCCCTGATCAATCATGACTGCAATCCCAAGCAGCCCTTAAAGAGACAATATACAGAGGCCTTTTAAAGTGCTCACTGGCTTCCCACTTAAACGGCTTAAACGCCGAACACCAACCAGGCAGGGAGCATTTATCCAAGCTCCGGGGAAGCTTTAGGAACCCCCATTTGCAAGGGGGTTACACACAGTGCAGTTTACCCAGGACCACTTTGTATATGAACATAGAAGTCTGAAGTTTCACCCTGTCATCAAAAGATAACAGTCTGGCTGGTTCATACAATAGACAATAATGTGCTCGTGTTGGAGGTCCTGTGATAAATCTGCAAAGAGTTACATAGGACCTTTATCCTGGATTGTGCCTCAGGTTCAGCCGCCCTGTAGCACAAAATTCCATAATCTAATAGGGAAAGGAGAAGACTAGTAGCCAGCAGTTTCCTAGATTCTGGCAACAGATGCTAATGAATTCTGTATAAGGAGCCCAATCCTCGGTGTACAGTTTTAACAAGATCGGTGTGCTCACTGAGGGTTGAGGCACTGGACGCCACACCTCGCACTACGCTGGCGACCCATGTTCAGGAACAAGCATGGATCACCAGGGGTTGGCAGGGTTGGGGAAGGACTGAGCATCTGGAGGACTGCTCTCCTTCTCTGGAGAGGGAGGGTCATCAGCAGTTGGCGCGTGGCTGCCCCTGGTAGAAGCTGGGAGGCAACACCACTGACACTGCAGAGGTAAGGGGCAGGAGGAGGCAGACACTGGGAAGAGCATGTACGGAGGCGTGCACTCTCATCCGTTGGCATCATTGCATGCCTCCTTCAGCAGGGGAACCACTCCAAAGGGAAAAAATCCCCAGCAGCATGAAGGCTGCTCACCGGCGCCGCCGCGGTCCTGCACAAGTCAGCTCCCTCCTAGGTCCACCCTCCTGGTCTCCACAGTGGTGGGATATGTACCCACCACAAAGTGACCAAGGAAGGGCAGTGACGGGGTGGTCTGAGCTCTGCCCAGGACCATGGCGGCAGCCAGCCTAGCTGACTAGAAGGTGGGGGGGAGGAATCAAAGGCACAACTTCCCCCCAGCTGTGGAACTACAAATAAATAAAAAAAAAGATGATCAGTGTTCTGGTTAAATGAAAGTGCATTGTCTAGGATGATACTGAGATACCTAGATTCACCAACTAACTCAAATGGGCTACCCTCTATGACTCTAATATCAAGGTCAGCATCCAAGGCCCTTCCATTTTCCCTAAACATTATGGTCTTCGTTTTTTTATATTTATGACCATTTTATGTGACATAAACCATTATTGTAAAAACTGAAGTTCCCTCCTAAAGGTCCATTCATTAAGGTCTCCCAAATACTTTCCACTCCTGAATATTACGGCATTGTCCACATAAAGTATCATATTCACGGAAGGGCAAGCTAAATGTAAATCATTTAAGAATAAGGAAAACATTGTTGGCAGAAAAGGACCACTTGGTCCACCCAGTCTGCCCAGATTTTTCTTGCCTGCTGTGTCTCCGCAGACCCTACCTGGTCTTTGTCAACCCTGCTGCCCTGTCTATTTACCAGTGTTCCCTTATCCCTATCCCTATCCCATGCATGTTTTAAGCTCCCCACTGTTTTCTTTCTCACCACCTCTGCTGGTAAGACTGTTCCAGGTGTCCACCACTCCTTCAGTGAAGTAGTACTTTATAACATCCCTGTTAAAATTCATTCCCCCCATTCCAGCTTCATTGCATGCCTTCTTGTTCTGGCGCACTTCCTCATTTGAAATAGACCCCCGGTCCATGTCCTCATCCCCGTGAGGTACTTGTAGGTCTCTCATGTCCCCCTCCTCCCTCTTTTCTTCTAGGGTGCCAAACTCACACAGGACGTGGTCTGTGATTTGCCGGATATGGGATTTGATCCTTAACCAAGGGAGCATACCCACTGCATAGGCTGATGGTCTACCTAATAGGCTGTCTCTCAGGTAACATTTTCATCAGGTAGGGTTCAACTGTACCACAAACCACCCCATAGGCTCGTTGTACACCCCTTGAACTACCCCTATAGGCTCATGTACACCCCTTGAACTATCCATCTGGGAGCAGCTGGGGATGATTGATTGACTAATTTAGTTAGTTAAATAATAGTGCTTTCTCTTGCAGATAGGGAGGGGCAATCACTTTACTGGGTCAAATGGGCTACTAAGGGCTGCATATACCATCAAGCCACCCAGCCTTGTGTGATCCCACCCCTTCCTTTGCACTTCTTCTATCTTGGCTAAAGCTAACATCTCTTAAATATTAGCTGCAGCCTAGCTGCTAAATTAATGCTGTTTTCACTACCCCAGCATAGGGTTATCAGATGTCCTCTTTTACCCGGACAAGTCCTCTTTTTGGTGTCAGAATTTTTGTCTGGGTGGATTTTTAAAATTGTGCTGTTTTGTCTGGGTTTTTGGACAACCCGGTGGCACAGCTGCTTCTGTGTCAGTTGCCATGGCAACCGTTATCGTTACCAACCAGGAGGAAAAAGTGTGTCTGTCTGCAAGCGAGTCTGACTCCGTGCATGTGGCATCTCTGCTGCTTAGGCGTCCACACGTGGGATTTGCATTTATTGGCATTTGCTAGCCGCCTACGAGCAGACAGTCATCCTCCTTGTCCATTGACACTTCTGACTGAGTGCGAGGCGCGACCATGAACTTGCAGTCGCAGCCAGCCCAATGGCCAGCTCATCCGGCTCCATTGGGACTCCATCTCCACACGTCTCTCCAGCAGTGCCACAACTTATTCTGCTGCTGCCTGCTGTTGTTGAACTTGTTGCTGCAGCTGCTGGCTGCTGTTATCTAGGCGGCACCAGCCTCCCGCCAGAAGACCCGGCCCTAGCAGTGTCAGCCGGCTCACACCCTTAGCCCTGGCCTCTGACCCGACCCCGGCCAGGCACACCAGCATCAGTTTGATGGGCGTCGGCGATTGCGCCCGTGCTGTGAGCCGAGGGGCAAACCGCAAGCATCAGTGAGGGAGCGTCAGCAGAGATGGTTGCTTGTCGCCGGGGCCCAGGCAGGGCAGGACCAGGACTGTCACTGCAGCAGGACAGGAATGAAGCAGCACGGCAAGGCTGCAAGGGAGGCTCGGTAAGGTAGGAAGACAAGGACCAAAAAACTAAGCCCACAAACAAGTATATTCCCATGCCCTGCAGCTGTCAGGCTAGATTTTATTTTCCTCCTGCTGTCACTTTAGTCCTTTTAGGCTTCGCTTGTTGCAAGTGCAACCTACTCTCGACCCAGCATGTAGTTGCTGTCAAAACAGGGAAGTTCATACTCTTAGAAGTCCATCTGTATTTTATTTTAACTAAACCCTGGCCCTGGTGGGGTCATGGGGAGGAAGTTAGGGTGTTCCAGTGCCCTTGCCTCACCTCAGTAATATAAATTATCAACTGACCAAACAAACACAGCCAGGACTGGACAGGAGACAGCCTAACATTCTTGCTGGCCCCTGGGTCAGGTCAGGCCGGGCACTGGACCACTCTAACTTCCTCCCCACGACCCCACCAGGGGTTCAGTTTTAATAAAATAAAATTCAGATTTAAGACTTCTAAGAGTATAAGCTTCCCTGTTTTGACAGCAACTACAGGCCGGGTCAGGAGTAGAGTAGGTTGCTGCTGCACTTTAGTAACCCTGGCCACCTTGACCTGACCCAGGGGCCATAAAATAATTGGCTGGTTGATTATATTAGTGAGGTGCAGCAAGGGCCTTGTGTCCTTGCCTCACCTCACTAATATAATCAACTGACCAACACAGCCAGGACTGGATGGGAGACAGGCTAACATTCTTGCTAGCTCCTGGATCAGGTCAGGGTGGCCAGGGTTACTTGCAGGCAGAACAGAGCAACAAGTAATATTAATTGCCACAAATGTGTCCCAAAAGAATTCTACAAAATAAAATTCAAGATCCCAGATGTTCTCCCAGTGTCAGCCTTATATTGAAACACTTGCTGCATTGTCATGTTGCATAGAATAGGAGGCTCCTATTCTATGCAACATGACAATGCAGCGAGTGTTTCAGCAACATACTAAGCTCTTTAAATGAAGAGGAAGGGATAAGTGCAATTATTTTTCTGGCCTGTCTCCTTGTATAGAACTGTTGGGTCAAGTTTCTGCACACTGTGTGCCCATGGCCTTGTTTTTGTGTGTATTTTGTAGGCATGCCAGCTTCATAATTTTGTGTATTTTTGTTGTGTCAGTACGTTGGAGTATGACATGATAAAGGGATCAAAAACACAGCATGTCCATTTGCTGGCATGCTTACACAGCAGTCCTACTCCTGTAAAAATTAAATCATTTTGTTGGCAGTACTGACTTGTTGCAGATTGTGTTGCCCTGTAGTTAATCTGAAATTCAACAAGAGACTATACTCACACTTGGCTGCTTTCAGTGTAAAATGTAATATCACGGGGGGCGGGGGGGGGGCGCAGGTTAAGGTTGTTAACTGAAAAGTAAGATGATCCTCTGATCGGAGATCCAAATTCAGACCAAGTTGTTGCTCTGTAGCGGTGTTTTTTGTTTTGTTTTGGTTTTTTTATTTCTGCTCTTTGATCTCGTGATGATTGGATCTGATGGTGATTGTCCTCCTGCTTGTAGTTTCAACTCTGTGTGCTGTCAAGACAAGCCCCAGTCCTGGAGGGGACCCAAAATACAGCTAACAGCTGTGCCAAAAATCTAACCTAAGAGGGCAGAGCAGTGAGGGAAGGACTGGAAGGCTGAGTGCTGGCTACTGTGTCACCACTGATTTATGGGCACACAGCTGCACCTGCAATCCATCCTGGGTGTGGCTGAGGGCACAGGAGGGGTGGCTGGTTGAGGGTGGGCAGGGGCTGAGGCTGTTGTAGGGAGGGGTAGCTGGGGGCATGGTGGGGGGGTGTCCTCTTTTTGACGTCCCAAAATCTAGTAACCCTACGCTAGCCTAAATCAGTTACAGACCTCCTAGTTTTTCACTATAAAGCTATCCCAGTCCTAATAGTAGTAACAACCTCCCCTCCGGAAATTGAACCCCTTACTGTCTCAGATGTCTGTACCAGAAGCTACAACACTATCACCTTGGCCACCCTGCCAGTTGTAGTAACTTCCACCGCATATCCTCTTGCAGCCTACACTTGCTTATAAAACAGCAGGCACACCCAGTCAGTCAGGCTTAATAGGTAATTCAAGACATTTTGCAGTCCTCCTAATTCCTAACTATTCAGCTAACACAATCACAGTCATTGTGGTACTCCCCCAATCCCCTACAGGATTTGAACCCCCTAACTGTTTCAGGTGTTTGCTCAAAGTCCACAGCACCATCACCTAGGCCACCCTGCCAGTTGTGGTAACTACTGCCTCTCACCCTTTTGTCTCACAGTACACAATAGCCTACACATGCTTCTCAAAATGATAGGTCCACTCAATTAATTAGGCTTAATTTAGGTAATTCTTGATGCCATCAACCGACTTCCACCCAAGCCAACCACGACACTGCTGAGTTTTGAACCCGAGTCTGTGGTACAGAGACCACACCACAGCCTGCAATTCTAACTGCTGGGCCACCCTACACTCTGGTTTCTCCAAGCAGCTCTGACTGTCGATACCTTAACTTTGCCTGCCTCACATGTGGTTCTGCCCCCCTCCCAGTACTTCCCACTGTTTTTTACAATTCTGTTTAAATTTATTTTCTCTCACCTAGTCCTCTGTTACCTCCATTTTGATGCCCCCCACTGTGAATTATGGCTCACTGTATATACCTCACTTTTTAACCCTCGTTCTAATTCTCCTACCCCTTGAATATCAAATCAAACATACCATGTTCTACTCATGTAAAGCCAGTGTTACCCTAACAAAGGAACATAACACTGGCACTATTAGCACCCCCGCCCATATCTGTGGTGGGTCTTACTCCCCAGATGATTACTTGCCCCCCAACCACTGGGTCATGATCACAGACCTTCTACCTCACACAGATACCATCCCATGTACAACACACAAGGGTGCTAACAATAATCATTAACAGAAAGGTACTCTGTCTTACCTAAAAAGCTTCTTACTACACCTTGCTATGATGCTTATACTGATCTCAGGTAATATCCACCCCAATCCTGGACTCCCCCCAAACTGCCTCAAGGTTGTGTAAACAACCACCAAGCCCTAAAACTTGCGTCAATTAACATCTGTAGCTTATTGGTCCATTTTGACCAGCTTGAAGTTTGGGTAAGCCAGCACAACCCTGACATCCTTTCCCTAGTGGAAACCTGGCTGTCGCCCAAGGTCCCTGATGTATCAATAGCTCTAAATGGGTACACCCTCTTCAGACTTGACAGGTTAGGAAAAAGAGGTGGTGGCTGTGCTGTCTATGTTAGGGATCACCTATGGTACCACACCCTTCCTCAAACTGACACTGGGAATACTGCACAAGCCCTAGCTATTAGGTTGCTCTTAGGTGCACATAGCAAGTCATATGAACATATGAAATTTGCCAGCAGAAAAAGGCCATACAGTCTATCCAGTCTGCTCGATTTTGCAGCTGCCCGTCCTATTCTGCAGCTGCCCCTCCCCCCACACACCCCTCCCCTTATCCTCCCCATTGCTGTGTCTCAGCCCTTCTTGAAGCTGCCCACTATTTTACAGGCTACCACCTCAGCTGGTTACGCATTCCACCCTGCCATCACCCTCTCTGTAAAAAAGTGTCTCCTCATTTCCCTCCTAAATCTTCCCCCTTCAATCTCATGGCCTTGAGTGTCCCTCCCCACACTTACCATGAAAAGCCCTTCCGTATCAGTCTTGTTTATCCCTCTCATGTTCTTGAATGTCTCGATCATATCCCGTCTGTCCCTCCTCTCCTCTAGCGAGTACATGTTCAACTCCCTTAGCCTACTCTCATACCTTAAGTCCCCCAGCCACTGGATCATCTTATTTGCTCTGCACTGCACCCCTGCCAGTAATTTAATGTCCCTTTCCAGGTATGGGCGCCAGTACTGCATGCAGTATTCAAGATGAGGTCTAATCAGTGATCTATACAGTGGCAGAATCACCTCCCCCTCCTCAATGTTATTCCTCTTGCGATACAACCCAGCATTTTGTTGGCCCTTATCGCCACCTTCCTACACTGTGCTGAGCTGTTCATTGATCCTGTGTTGACCACCCCCAGATCCTTCTCCTCCTCAGTCTCTGCCAGCTGCGCACCCCCCCAGTTTGTAGTTTCTTCTTGGATTTTTTGCTCCAAAATGCAGGACATTACTCTTTTTGGCATTGAACCCTAGCTGCCAAGTGTCTGACCAAGTCTCCAGCTTATTCAGATCTTCCTGCAGACCCCTCCACCCCTCTGTCATCCACCACTGCCCCCATCTTGGTGTCATCGGCAAACAGGCTGATCCTGCTCTTGATGCCCACGGAAATGACTGCAATAAATACCCCAAATAACACTGGTCCCAGCACTGAGCCCTGTGGGACCCCGCTCATCACCTTTCTTGGGGATGAGAGTTCCCATTCCATCACCACCCTCTACTGTCTTCTCTGTAGCCAGTTTCTCACCCATCCCACCATTTTTGGTCCCTCACCTGTGCCTTTAAGTTTTGTTCAAAGTCTCCCATGTGGCACTGAATCAAATGCCTTGCTGAAGTCCAGGTACAGGACGTCCGCTGCATGGCCCTTGTCCATCTGCCTAGTTACCCAGTCATAGTAGTTTACCAGGTTGGTTTGGCAGGATTTTTCCATGACAAAGCCACGCTGCCTATGATCCTGCAACCCACTGGCAGGGCCACATTAACTTACATGGTGCCCATAGGCTGGAAACTTCAGGCAATCCCCCCCAGCTAAACACAGCTCAGCCACAGCTGAGGAATTTTCTAGTAGAAGTCGTGTTACCCCACTTAGGGGTACAGGTTCTCTCCATTTGTGAGGAGACACAACAGTCACTGGCCTGGGAACACATGGAGCATTTTGTCCAGGCACAGTACAGGGCTCCACTCAAGAAGGATTCACAGGGGCTCCAACTCTCAATAAAGGGGATACTCTAGAGATAAAATACTCTGTCTCTACAGACCCATGTTATAGAGGCTAGTGCACCTTGATCCTGTGCCTACCTATATGCCCACAAGGGCTCAGGCCAGGGTCGGGTAAAGGGTTTTCTCCCCTCCAACTTACCCTTAGGTAAAAGCATGCTCCTCAAAGCCAGCCAGCATAGATAACACCCATGTAGTGCCCTGCTCTCTTCTTGAGGGGATTATGGTGTGTAGTGCCTTTTGTGGGGCTGCAGCTTCTCCAAGCACTACACATTGACCTCGGACCCTACTGGCCCACGTGAAGCAAAGGTTCCCAGTCTGAATGAATGACTTTCAGAGGTTACTGTAGCCCTCACCTCCTCAAGTAAAGTACACATTCACTGTCCACACCTACTGCTTCCCATCTGACTCACCGACCATCCGACCCACCTGACAATCACTTCAGTCACTGCCTTGTCTTGACTGTCTGTTCTCCTCCTGAGTACTCCTTCCCAACATCCAACAACTTACAACCAGCTAGGCCAGAGCCAGGCCCAGCTGCTTAGGTGTCCTACCTTTTTCATTCCATCCACTGCAGCAAGCTGCAAAGTGCACTGTCTGCTGATTTTGCTGCCACTTCTCTAGCACTGAGCTGGCAGGCCCCAAGAAGAAGAAGCACTGCTGCCACTACTGTGGATTGATCGCCTGGTGACCCAGTGTCACCATCTCAGGTCTGGTCTCTCTCATTCATCCCTGAATCTGTGTGATCACTCTCGAGTCTCAGTCACCACAGCAGCAGTCGGATGTGGGGACACACAGACACACGATACCAAGAAGTGAATGAGAAGCTGCAAACCCAATCATACCAACTGACAAGATCACCAGTCTCAAGAGAGGTCCGGACTGTACCTGTACTCTATTCTCCACCTCCAGCTGTCTAGGAGTGCTATCTCTAGTGTGACAGTACTGCTGTCAACATCCATGACTCATGCATACACTGTGCACTACACCCTGCCCAACAAGCATTCCCTGGCCATTCTTCAGCAGTTTGGTGCAGGTGCACGTGCACAGTGTGCACACATTCCAAGTGGATTTTAAAATAAGATTGGTGCCACTGATTGGACTGCTCTGGTCTCGGGGCGGGAGCAGTGAGACACAGACTGAGTTACAGGGAGGTGGATGAGCAATGCGTGGACCCAGGGAGCCAGCCACATGTTTTTTTAGTGCATCTCAGATTCCAGGGCCCTTAAACAACTGGCACCCCTAGGCTGCAACCTACTTAGCCTATTAATAAAAACTGCACTGCCCACTGGACTCCAGCAGGACCACCAGCCTTTCCTTCCAGATCATTTCCATTAGATTCCCCACGATGGACGTGAGGCTCACCAGTTTATAGTTCCCTGGTTCATCTCTGGGGCCGCTGTTATGCAGGGGAACCACGTACGCCAGCCTCCAATCCCTGGGTATGCATTTCAGATACAGTGAGGCATTGAATAGGCCAGCCAAGGGCCTCACCTGTATCTCGCCAGCTCCCTGGGGTGAATGCCATCTTGCCCAGTGCCTTATCCATCCTCAGCGCTCTCAAGCCCTCCAGCACTCTATCTTCCATGATCCCTCCATCTGTTCCTCCACCTCCCCGGCCTCTGCAGCCATTCCACCCCCCTTGGGTAGCACTCCCCCTCTCGCTTTCGTAAATACCAAGCAGAAGCAGTCATTGAGTGCCTCTGCCTTTTCTCCCCCCTTTTCAACCCATCCCCATCCTTTTTAACCCTTACTATCTGTTTCTTACAGCTCCTTTTCTCCCTGATGTACTGGAAGAAGCTCTTCTCTCCCCCCCACCTCATGCTTTGTGCCAGTCTGAACTCTTTGGCGAAGTCATTTACAATTGCCTCTGTATACATTCCCACCTAGAGATCGAGTGACTGACTGGTTTCCACAAAATCATAGAATTTGTACCATTCCATTGCATAAGGGCGGAGGAAGGGAGGAACCGGGAAACTACCACCCAGTTAGTCTTACCCCCATGGTGGATAAGCTAATGGAGACCCTTATAAAGTAAAGGCTGATTAAATATCTGAAGGCAGAGGGCCTCCTGGATGGCAACCAGCATGGATTCACAGGTGGTAAGTCCTGCCAGACCAACCTGATTGAATTTTTTGACAGGGTTATGGAGATATGGGACCAGTGAGGGGTGGTGGATGTGGCCTACCCGGACTTCAGGAAGGCCTTTGACACTGTCCCCCACAGGAGACTGGTAGGCAAAGTAGATAGCTTGGGAGTGGGGGGGGGGCAAGCTCACAAAATGGGTTGAGCAATGGTTAGAGGGAAGGACACAGAGGGTTGAGGTAAATGGGGTACACTGGTAGGAGGAAAGAGTGACGAGTGGGGTTCCCGAGGGTTCAGTGCTGGGACCTATACTCTTCAACATTTACATTGGGGACATTACAGAGGGTCTGCATAGGAAGTTGAGTCTGTTTGCAGGTGACATGAAAGTAGGTAATAGGATGGATATGATGGTGGGGTGTGGAAAGTATGAGAGAGGATCTGGCAAGGTTGGAGGAGTGGTCAGAAAGATGGCAGCTACAATTTAATGCAAAGAAATACAGAATTATCCATATAGGGCGTAGAAACCTGAAGGCAAAATGCTGATGGGGGGGGGACTGGAGACAACAGAACAGGAAAGGGAGCTAGAGATCACTGTTTTGGACAGCCTGAAGGTTCAGAGTCAGTGCGACAAGGCAGCGGGGAATGCACTCAGAATGTTGGCATGCATAGGGAGGGGCTTTACAAGCAGGAGAAGGTATGTGACCATGCCACTATACAAGACCATGGTCAGACCACACCTGAAATATGGGGTACAGTTCTGGAGGCCATGCTTACAAGGGGACAAGGACAGGCTGGAGAGGGTCCAGAGAAGGGCTACCAGAATGGTGAGCAGGCTGCAGGAGAAGACATACGAGGAGAGACTGGGTGAGCTGGGCCTGTACACACTGGAGGGGAGGAGGGAGAGGGGGGACATAGTTGAAACATTCAAGTACTTGAAAGGCATAAGTAGGGTGAGGGTTGACAATATCTTCAGATTGAGTGAGAACAAATCCACCAGGGGGCATGCATTAAAACTTGAGGGTGGCAGATTTAAAGGTGACATCAGGGGGAAATTCTTTACTGAGAGGGTGGTGGGGTCATGGAACAGACTGCCAGAATGGGTGGTAGGGGTTGATTCATTGGGCAAATTTAAATAGCCTGGGATACATAACAAGGGCCTAACCAACAGGGGCAGACAGAAAATGGTGGAGGTCTTCCTGGGGGGGAGGGACTTGGGCAGACTGGATGGACTATGGGGTATTTTTCTGCTGACAAATTTCGATGTTTCTGTACAAGGCCTTAAGCAAAACTGGGAGATGTTTTATTTGGTGGCCGAAAATAAGTAGCTTAAACACATCAGGGTCTTGGTAATAAGGAAAAAAACATGCACCACAGAAATATAGGCCTTCTCTCTTTACTTCCATTCAGCTCAGACATAAGGGGACAACTGAACTCAACACACACAGGAAGACTCACAGGAAGTAGATTTCTTAAAGCTGTACTGTCTAACATTTCTTAAAACTGCATTACACATAACAATCCCTCCAGACTTAGCTAGAAAGTACGTAAGTCAAGAATTCAGAAAATAGTATGAAGCTATTAAAGTTATTACTGCAATGTCCCTTTTAGTTAATGTCATTAGGCTGTATCTCTACAAGTCCATCCTCTTTGGTGGACGTCTTATACATCCTGGCCGACGTAGTAGGACTCGAGACTGTTGCTCTGGAATCTGATTAGCATCAGCCACATCTTGTCTCAATTGCTGTGGTTCCACTATCTTTTCCTGTTCTTGTTCTGGAACAAATAATGCTGGATAACTACCCCGACTGTGGGTATCCCTTTTGTGTTCTGTCTCAATTCTAGTACATAATTGGTCCACATTTTTTCACTCTCCTCTGGTTAGTCAGTCAGACGCTATAGACAACATTTCCAAACTTGTTTTCTACCACACCTTCTATACATTTCTTCAGGCCTGCATATATCCTGACCCACACAAGATTATTGAGTTTGAAGGATCTGGTGTTAGGATTCAGGAAGCATTTCAGTTTTTTAATTATAGCCTAGAGGGTGAAGAAGGTCCAACTGAGTTTGAATCTGACATCCAAATAACAGTTCTGCTGGGGATATTCCCATGACACAATGTGGTGTTGTTCGATACATCACAAAGTCCAAAAGGGCTATTTGTATTGCTGTCGGTGTAGTAGGATTAGCTTTGTCCATACTCTTTAAAAGTCTAAACCAGGTGTTCCGTTTCACCATTTGAACTTGGATGGTAGGGAGGTGAGAAAATATGGTGAACACCATGTTGCTGGCAAAATACTTGGAATTCAACAGACGTGAACTGTGGTCCATTATCCGAGACAATCACTTGTGGGAAACCATGGGTAGCAAAGATAGATTTCAACACTTTGATGGTACTCTCAGTAGTTGTCAAAGACATTTGGTGAATTTCTGGCCATTTACTGTAAGCATCAGTTAAGAGTAACCTCATGGAATTTAAATAAGGTCGTGCAAAATTAATATGCAACCTTTGCCAGGGTTTTTCACGTCATTCCCAATAGCAAAAAGGAGTCCTTGCTGGATTTCCCATCGATACAGCACAACCTTTGCATCTTTGCACAACCTGGCATATGTCTCTGTCAGTGGAAGGCCACCATACATGAAGTCTGGTTAGGGATTTCATTATAGCAATGCGTGGATGTCCCACGTGCAAGAGAGTCAGCACATTTGAGTGATAACATTGGGGTACTATGACATGCAATCCACATAGAAGACACCTCTCAGCAATGGACAACTGCTGTCTCTTTGTATAGTAGGGTTGTTCAGCCGAACAAATGGTGCCTTGTGGCCAACCCTCAAGTGCATACTGATAGAAACATAGACTTTGACGGCAGATAAGGACCGCTTGGCCCACCTAGTCTGCCCATTTCCCTACCTAGAGGATAAGCTACAGATCCTATATAACCAATAGCCTATTTCTTCCTACCCCCCACAAAAATTGCCTTATGTCTGTCCCATGCATTCTTGAATTCTCCCACAGTTTTAAACCCCACAACCTCCTCAGGAAGGCTGTTCCATGCGTCCACCACCCTCTCTGTGAAAAAATACTTCCTCACATTGCCCCTGAGCCATCCCCCCTCTATCTTCAAATGGTGTCCTCTTGCTCTTGCACATCTCTTTTTCTAAAAGATGCTACCCTCTTGGACTTTGTTGATTCCACTGAGGTACTTAAACATTTTTGTCATGTCCCCCCTCTCTCTCCTTTCCTCAAGGATATACAAGTTAAGGTCCTTTAGCCTCTCCTCATATGGCTTCTCTTGCAGACCCCGCACCATTTTAGTTGCCCTCATCTGAACTGCCTCCATCCTGTCTATGTCCTTGCGGAGATGGGGTCTCCAGAACTGGACGCAGTACTCCAGATGGTGTCTCACCAACTGTCTGTACAGGGGGATAACAACTTCCTGTTTTCTGCTGGTGATGCCTCTCCCTATACATCCCAGTATCCCCTCAGCCCTCCCTACCGCCTTCTCACATTGCTTGCCAACCTTGAGGTCATCTGATATGATTATCCCCAGGTCCCTTTCCATTTTTGTTGTTGCTACCCCCCATTCTGTAATCTTCCCCTGGGTTTTTGTTTCCCAGTTGCATTACTTTGCACTTCTTTGCATTGAATCCAAGCTGCCATACTTCTGACCATTCCTCCAACCTTGCCAAGTACCTTCTCATCCTTTACACTTGTTTCAAAATTACATCTTGACTAGTCACTTTTGCAATGTCCTTGGCTAGTACTGGAAGCTGATCTAACTGTTGTAGCTCCATTGCACACACAACAGTAGAGTCCTCCATATCTTTGAATTGCACTGGAAAACTATCTGGCCCCACCTGGCATACTAACGGCTTCTCTTTGAGTCCCACATCTAACTTAATTTCTCTGGATATTGGTAACCTCGGCAAGGCATCTGCATTTCCATGCTGGTCTGTTGGCTGGTATGTAACCTCAAAATTATAGGCAGACAAAATGAATGCCCATCTTTGAAGTCGGCTAGCGGCTGTTTCTGGACTGAAAATTGTCACTAGTGGCTTGTGACCTGTCTTCAGGTGGAACTTGTGACCTAGCAAGTATTGGCAAAATTTCTGGACTCCAAACACAATCGCTAATGCCTCTCTCTGAATCTGGGCATAATTCCTTTCAGCTGCAGTGAGTTTGCATGAAGCATGGGCTGTCTGCTTCTCCACTCCTTCTGGATCTGTATGGAAAAGGACAGCTCCTATACGCACAGGACTAGCATCACAGCCTAATGTGATAAATGTTAGGATCATAATGAGTTAAATTTTCACATCGGTTAGAGAGAGCTTGATGGCTTGAACTGCCTTACTGTGGCCCTTGGTCCACTTCCACGGAACACCTTTATGTAACAGTTTATTCAGGATAGCACATTTAGTGGCTAAGCCAGGTATGAAATAGTCATAGTAGCGCACCATATCCAACAATGAGCATAACTCCAAAACATTCTGTGGTCCAGGCATGTGCACAATGGCTTCCACCTTTTCATCATTCAGACGAATTCCGCCTTTGTCAATAGTGTGACCTAAGTACGTGGCACTTGGTTGACAAAATTGGCTTTTTTCTCTCCTGAGTCTAAATCCACTTTGTTGCAATCTCTCTAAAGTCTTTTGTAAGTTAAATAAATGTTCTGCTTCTGTCTTGCCCATGACAATGATTGTTATCCAAATAACAAGCAACACCTGGTATATCACCCTCCGTTTGCTCTATCACTTTCTGAAAAATAGCAGGCGCAGAACTGCGGCCAAAACATAACCGTTTGTACTTGTACAATCCTTGGTGTGTATTAATCACTCACAATTTCTGAGAGTCTGTATCCAGTTCCACTTGAAGGCATGCATTAGCGAGGTCCAGTTTAGAGAACCCCACACCAGCATTCAGTCTGTGAAAAAGTTCCTCTGGTAAGGGTAATGGAAATACATCTGTGCTAAGTACTGGATTAAGTGTCACCTTAAAATCTCCACATATTCGAACCTAAGCACCTGGTTTAGATACCACGACAATTAGAGTGGCCCAATCTGAACTTGAAACCTTTTCCAGCACACCCGCTTTTTCTAGTCTATCCAATTCTGCCCCAGCCACTGGTTTTAAGGCAAAAGGGAGTTTCCATGGTTTACAAAACTTAGGGACTGCATTAGGCTTTGTAACTAGCTTGGCTTTAGCTGTTGTACAACATCCCAGGCTTTTCCATAACTCTGGATACATGTCTAAAATCTCCCCAAGCTTGGGCGGGTTACTGCTGTGTGGTACCTGGACAGCAGCAAGTAGGCCAAAATCTGCTGGATCAATATGAATGTTTAGAGGAACCTGAGCATCTCTGCCCAAAATGTTGACACCCTTTTTTGAAACCAGAAAAGTTAAAGGTGTACTAGGAGAATCAGTCCTGCGTACTGATTCTCCTACTATGACTTTGTCAGACAGGAAGTGGGGCCATCCTTGGATTCCTGTCCCTTTCGGGCGGTGTTAAGCAATGTCAGGTCAATTAGGAATAAGACCGCAATGGTTGCGGATTGTGTTGCTTCTTTTGACATGGCTTGCATCACTGAGACCTGGCTAGATGGAAATGCGGGCCCTATTTAAGAGTCTGCGGTTCTGGATGGGTTCTTGGTAATTCATCATCCAAGAGTGGACCATAGGGGCGGGGGGGTTGCTGTCTGCTTTAGACAGGAACTGAATCTCAGGGAGGTGCCAGTTGGAGGCACCAACTCCTTTGAGTGTATTGTGGGTGCAGGTGCAGGCTACAGGACCCTTCTTGTTTACCTTCCACCGGGTGATGGGAGGGAGTTCCTGAAGGAGGTTATGGACTTCATCGCTGAGATGGTATTGGAGTCCCCCAGGTGGGTTATTCTGGGGGACTTCAATGCCTGGGTCGATGATGAACTCTCACCATTTGGACAAAACCTCCTCCAAATGATGGATTCATTGTGCCTGACATGGGTTATTACCTCTGCAACTCACAAAGGAGGGCTCACATTGGACATGGTGTTCCACCTGGGGATGAAGATCTCTGATGTGGAGGTGGAGCCGATCAGTTGGTCTGATCATCACGCCCTGAGACTCAGTTTTGCAGCCCCCCCAAAGTAGGCCTGCCCCAAAAGAGTTAGTGCAGTTCCGTCCTTTGAGAGGAGTTACCTCAGAAGACCTAGTGATGGAGCTGGACTTCTCGGGATTTCCAATGGAGAGCATGGACCCAGAGCCCCCAGGTGTTGGCCTATAATAGGGCTGTCATGGGGGCCTTGGATGCCATTGCTCCAACTTGTGTTCGCCCCTTACCCTTTGCCCGGGGGCCCCCTGGTTTAATGGGGAGGTCCATGAGTTGAAGAGACAGGGGCAAAGGTTGTAAAGATATTGCTGGAAAACTCACCTGGAGGTGGATAGGCTTAGATTGCTAGATCATTATAAAAGCTACCAATCAGCAATTTCCCATAAGAAGGCAGAGTTCCTGTCCAGGGAAATTGCTACAGCAAAGAATAGGCCAGCCTAGCTCTTCCGGACTGTGGACAGATTGTGCAATCCAGCGTGTCTCCAGGTCGGTCGAGCATTGTCACAAGTTCAGTGTGAGGAGTTTGCACAGTTCTTTACTGATACAGTGTCCACTATGAGGGATGAGATCAGCCAGTGCCTTCCCATTGGACCTTGCACTAGTCAATCGGGTGGTACTAATGCCCAGTTGACTTGGTTCACCTTTAGCTAACCAGCAGTCACAGATATACTGAGGATTGTCCAGACTTTGCGGCCAACCTACCGTAGTTTAGATCTGGGCCTTACACGCCTGCCTACTAATGGGGTGTGTAGAGGTCATCGGCCCAGTCCTTGCTGGGATAGTGGCAGTTTCATTGGAGAGAGGGATCTTTACAGATCTCTTAAAGGAGGCAGTAGTGTACCCCCTTTTGAAAAAAAACCTCCCTTGATCCAGACAGCCCAGCAAACTACAGACCAGTCTCGAACTTGCCCTTTATAGAAAAAGTTACTGAGAAGGTGGTCGCTTTGCAGCTGGAGGATCATTTGACCAACCACAGTATCTATGACCCTCTCCAGTCAGGTTTCATAAAAATGGCACAGCACCAAGATGGCCCTGGTGTGGGTACTGAATGACCTCTTGATGGTGAGAGATCAGAGAACCCATTCCATCTTGGTTCTCCTTGATCTCTCAGCAGCATTTGACACCGTGGATCATGGGGTGATGTTCAAACGCCTGTGGTTCTTCTTTGGACTAAGGGGAGCAGTCCTTAGTTGGTTTGAATCTTTCCTCAAGGGCAGATCTCAGTGGTATCATGGATTTACTCCTCGGCCACTCCCTGGCTGCCCTGGGGGTCCCCCAGGGTTCAGCACTGTTCCCCATGTTATTTGCAGTGTATATGGTCCCACAAGGGGACATTATAAGACAGTATGGGCTGAGTTTTCATTGCTAACGCTGATGACTCTCAGCTCTACATGTCTTTTGTGCCTGAACAGGAGTCTGACTCTATCACGGAGTTTAATAACTGCCTGCTGGAGATACAGAACTGGATGAGTACTAGTTAGCTTCAGTTGAACTCAAGTAAAACAGAGGTATTGGTGGTGGACCCTGGTTTTAAGACAACAAGAGGCATGGGCGGGGAAACTCTCAGGTTTATACCTTGGGGGGAACCCGCTTAAGGCCTCAGGCCAGGTGCATCACCTGGGCATGGTGTTTGATGAGGGTCTAACCCTGAGGGTGCAGGTTTTGGCTGTAGTCAGATCTTCCTTTTTCCATCTAAGGAACATAGCCTGGGTGAAGCATCTGGTCCCGCCCGAAGATCTTCCTACCTTAGTCCACGCTTTTGTCACCAGTCGTTTTGATTACTGCAATGCCCTCTATCTAGGGCTACTGGGGGTGGATATCTGACACTTGCAGCTAGTGCAGAACGAGACGGCCAGTTTGTTGACTGGAACCCCTAAATCCAGTCATATAACACCTGTGCTGCGTGAACTGCACTGGCTGCCAATACAGTGGTGGATCACCTTCAAGGTCACATTGCTGACCTATAAGGCCCTACATGAGCTGGGATCTCACTACCTGAAAGAACTCCTGTCTTCTTACTGCCCCTCCAGCTCACTCCAATCCTCTGGTGAGGGATTGCTAGAGATTCCTATGGTATCCCTGAAAACATCTGGAGGAAGATCTTTTGCCTTTATGGCACCTACCCTGTGGAACTCTTTACCTCGCCAGATCCGAGGTAGCTTGACCATGGAAGGATTTAAAAAATCCTTAAAAACGTAACTGTTTAACCAGGCATTCTCAGGGACTTATTGGCTGACTGCTATTGTTTTATTGTTTTTAATTATAATATTGTTAATTATTATTGTGTATGCATTGTAAAGGCACCCTAAGCTATGGATAGCCAAAAAAATCTTTAACTGTATTGGAGAAAGGAGTTGAAGTCAATGTTTATCAGTGGGTTCATGCTATAACTCATTGAATCAGCTAATTTGGGTTACACCTGGTTGCTAGGTTCGGGATGCCCGAATAGGTCACGTGTTGTGACTTCCAGGTCCCGAACCATATAAGACGTTCACCCTGCAAGCAGAGCGAGATTGTTCGGGCGAGCGCATGGCTCCACATGCGGAGACGCACGCAGAGACTTGCATCTCGGCCCGCATGTCTAACGTGACCTGCAGTGGGAATGTGATTCAGCACCAATATTGGTAATTTAGTCTACACTTATTTTGTAAGTTGTAGATAGCATTTACAAAGTTCCATAATGGATAGCTTTACTGTGACTACATTATCATTTATTCTACTTAAAGGGCATAACTTGGTGATCTGTGGAACTTGTAAACATGTACTCTCTATAATGCCTAATGCTGATGGTTTGCCTCTGAATTCAGAATGCTCAAATTGTATGGAGTTAAATGTATTAAAAAATGAAATTTTAAGTTTGTCATCTGAATTGCAAACTGTAAAAGAACTGACAGAACTGGAATGTTTTGTAGATAACATGGTTGGTTCAAGGGCTCTTAGCTCCTGTGTCTAATGAAACAGTTGCTCCCTTAGTTGAACCAACAGTTGTATACACCTCACAAACTAATTTAGAGACATCTTCTGCTGTGTCCCATCTTTGACAATGGAGGCTGATTTAACTTTTAATCAACTACCACCTGTTCCATACCCACAAATTTTGCAGTCCATTGCTATCTCCAGTAAAAGACTCAGAGAGTCAAATTCTGAATTGGAAGAAGGATGGGAAAGCATTCCAAAAAGGAAATTGAAAAAGGGCAGGAAATCTGCCTGTATTCGTGATAACAATTCTGTTCAGCATAACCCGTTAGAAACTAGTAATAGATTCACTCCATTAACCCCCTTCCTTTCTGATTCTACCCCTGCTTGTGAGGATACAGACCCCACACTTCCTAAGATGATTATTGGTGATTCAGTCATAAAATATGCTAACAAATTGTTTTGAAACAACAATTTGGAGACATACTGCTTTCCATGAGCAAAAATTGCTGATATTTCTTCTAGAATTGATGACTTAATTTCTCAACCCTCTAATGTCATTCTTCATATTGGGACACATAATGTAGGATATGATCAAGAAAAGGATATTTGTTCTGATATTATAGAACTTGGAAAGTACATTAAGTCAAAAAAAAATTGTAAAGTGTACTTTTTCAATATACTCCCTATCCCATGAGCAAGATTGGAAAAACTATACCATTGAACAAATCAATGCTAGATTAAATAATTGGTATACAAATGAAAATATCCAGTTCATTGATTGTTGGGATATTTTTAAAACAAATAGCAATTTATTTGCAAAAGATGGTCTACATTTAAATAGAACTGGAATAAGTGAGTTATGTAAGCAATTCCAACGTTCTGTACAATCTTTAAATTTAAACTAATAGAAGGGGGGGACACTTGTGACAGGAATATGTCAACCAAGAACTATACAGAAAGTATTGACAACCTTAGTTTTCAAATGTTTAACGCACAAAGTATTGGATCTAAGTTTGATGAACTACCTGCTAGCGTTGTAATGGAGCATCCTGACATTGTTGGTATCGCCAAGACATGGTGGCCTAAATACCCTGTATGGGTTAATTCTATCTCAGGTTACTCTTTATTTCATTTAGGCAGGGAAAATCATGGGGGGGGGTTGCTCTGTTTATTAATTTGGACTTGAATGTTACTGATATTTCAAGTAAAATTAAATCAAAGGCTAGTCTTGTGGAATCACTCTGGGTGAGTATTAGTTTTAATAACAGTTTTATTTGGGACTCTTCTACAGAGCTCCAAATTCCACTAAACAGGTGGTAAATGAAATTATGTCAGAGATGGTTGTAGCAGCAGATTTAGGGGATATCATATTTAAGGGGACCTAAACCTAAATGATATTGATTGGTTGAATAAAAAAGCTCTCCATAATCCTTCAAAAGAATTTCTAAAAATATGTGATGAACTAAATTTTTCCCAATTTGTCATTTCTCCTACTAGAGGTTCGAATATTCTTGATGTCGTATTAGGCAGTGAACCATTAAAAATATTAGATTGTTTGGTTTCTATACCATTAGGAAATAGTGACCATAATGCGGTAACATTTACAATTCGGTTCTTGCATCTGATATCTGAAAATGTTACTGAAGTTTATTTGTATCACAAGGCAGATGGTGAGGCATTAATGGATTATTTAATATAAAGTGGTGTGGATTATTAACATCTGATGATATTAATGAAATGTAGTATGTAATTAAATCAATAATATTGGGAGCAGTGTCCAAATTTATCCCAAAAGAAAGAAAAAGTAAATTACTGATCTATCCAAAGTGGTTATCTCATGGAATACTTAAGATGATTAAAAGGAAAAATAAATTATTTAAGAAATATAAAGAGAATAAATGTATAAGATCTCTGGCTTCATTTAAAAACTTGCAAAAAAAATTACAAAAGGGAGATTAAACAAATAAGAGAAATACAGAACAATTTATCATTCAGCAGGCTCAAAAAGGGAATAATAAAAAATTATATAATTATATTAACTCAACAAAAAAAACGGAGTGTATAGTAGGCCCTTTAAATGTAGATGGGATAGACATCGTTGATTAAATAGAAATGGCTGATGTTAGTTTCCATAAAAAAGGGTTCTACACCTGTCCCTAACAGTATATCAGGTAATATGTTATTATTGGTGAAAGATTATTTGAGTGTTCCTTTAAAAATATTATACGAAAAAAGTCTGAATTCTGGTTCAGTTCCATCTGAATGGAAAGATGTGTACGTTACTCTAGTATTTAAAAAAGGTGAAAAGAGTTTATTAGAAAATTAATGCCCTATTAACTTAACTCCGATTCTATGTAAGGTACTTGAAAGAATAATTAAGGATGAACTCTCTCCGATTATATCCTCTATTGATTCTGATCAACACGGATTTATAAAAGGGTGATCAGTAGTCACTAATTTGGTTAGTTTCTATGATTACGTTAGTGATGAACCATATTTCAGAAAAGTTTTTGATTCTGTACCACACTGGACACTCATTCAAAACTTGTTATTTAAAATTACCCCTTAATCATTAATTGGATTGTGGAGTGGTTGAGGAACAGGAGACAAAGTGTATCTATTGATGGTTTCAGGTCCTCTTGGAACCCAATGCTAAGTGGAGTGCCCCAAGGCTCAGTTCTTGCTGCTGTTATATTTCAGATTTTTATATCTGATTTATCTTGTAATATCCAAAGTAGTGTAATTAAATATGCAGACGACTGCAAAATTGTAAATATTTCAAGATGTCTTCGTGATTGTGCAGTTATCCAAAAAGACTTAGTTCCTTGGAATTATAGTCACTCTGCTGGAATTTAAGATTTAATACATCTAAATGTACAGTCTAGCATTTTGGTAAAAGAAATGCAAAACATCAGTATTATTTAGATAATGAGCCTATTACTTCTACACTGAATGAAAAATATCTTGGAATCATTGTTGATTCAAACTTAAATTTTGAATTACAGATTACCAATAGTATAAATAAAGCTAATAAAATTTGGTGGTAAATCGACTGTAATATTGCATCTAGGGATCCTGAAATTCTTTTTCCTCTTTATCGTACTTATGTCTGTCCTCGTTTAGATTATATGTCTCAACTTTGGTCGCCATGTATGCGTAAAGACATTAATAGGATTGAGAAGGTACAAAGAAGAATTACTAAGTCCTTTTCTTTCTGACAAATCACTCTGTTATGAAAGCAGTCTTCATAAACTCAATTTAATGTCCTTAGAACAGAGGTGTCTTGGGGTGACTTGTTATTTAGTTGGGATATTATTAATGATATCAACTTACTAATCAAATGTGAATTAGAATTTAAGCAATTTAATGTTAATGCTAGAGGTCATCCGCTTCAGTTAGGGAGATGTAAATTTAGAACACAAAAGAGGGCATCCTACTTTTCACAAAGAGTGGTGAAACCTTGGAATAGTTTACCTTTGGAAATAGTCATTAGTACAAATAAAAACACATTTAAAAATAGGCTTGATAGGTAATTGTTGTCAAACCTGAGTGCCTCAAGCCACATGTAGGTTTAGGGGCTTTATGGGTCTGTTGGCCTTCTGCACCCTATTTATTCTTAGTATGATAAATAAAATGTTACTTTACTTACTTAAAGTGGTAAACGAGCCCAGTGGCTGAATTAGTTACTCTTCAAATGCATGCAGCAACTTATTACAAGGAGATGATGGTGGCTTATCCAGATTAGACCATGTTTGACGGTTAATGAAAGTAACTGGGGAAGCCGAGTCTACCATTAAACACAACTGATGCCTCAGTTATGGCAGTTGAAGTAACACATAGAAAGGAGGAACATCTTTAGTTTGCATTTGTGGTGCAATAGGAACCACTGCACTGTCTGTGCTCTCTGAACTGATCACTGCAGTTCTCCTGCTTCTGCAAACCTTAGCAATATGACCCTGATGTTTACATGCATGACACTGAACCTCTCTGAATTTGCACTGGTCCCTGTTATGCTGAGAAGACCCACATGATGCATATTTGTACTGGCCATGCAGTTTGAGTGGAGTGGTTGCATTTTTCTTTGAAAACAGTGATCTAGACTTAGGTTTGAGCTGTTTCAATTTGGAGTTTGCTGGAGCTACTTGTACCTCATTTTTAGTGTTCATCTTAGCATGTGCTTCATTTTCTGCAGCCTCATATATTTGTGCCATCTGTAAAAATTCATCAGCAGACTTCTTGACACCTACAGAAAGTAATTGCTGAATACGATGTTCATTATTCAATCCCATAACAAACTTATCAGCTAAATTAGATTCAAGATGCTCCCTGCTCCACTCATGTGAGTGCTAAGCTTTTGATCATGGCCAAATAAGATTGTAATGACTGACCTGGTTTCTGACAGCAACTGTAGAATTTATAACATTCAGCCGTTGGGAAAGTTGTTAAAACTGTATTGCACATTCAATTTAGCCTTTAGCTCTTGATATGACAAATCCTCCTGCTGATCCAGTGCACACAGACTGCATAAAAGTTTGAAGGTTTCACTTGCCAAGAAAGTACAAAAAGCAGCTCTAATAAGCATATCCTGTTGCTCAACATTTGCAGATTTTATGACAGGATTAAATAATAAACACTGATCAAAATGTCTGAACCATGTATCCCAGTCTGTTCCTGTAAAAATCTCAAAGCTGGCTGAAGTTTCCATGATATAGCACAGTTCCACATTGCTTATTTGTCTCCAATGCAGAAAGTAACAAAATAGTGCAATCAGTAAGCTGCAGCTATGAAAATTTTCACCATCCTTGTCGTCAGTTTGTTGTGTTTGGTGGCTGAAAATAAGTACCATAAACATATCAGGGTCTTGGTAATAAGGAAAAAAACATGCACCACAGAAATTTAGGCCTTCTTTGTTGACTTCCATTCAGCTTAGACATAAGGGGACAACTGAACTCAGCAGTCACAGGAAGTAGATTTCTTAAAGCTGTACTGTCTAACATTTCTTAAAGCTGCTCTACACATAACAGGAGGTGGTTGTCCTAGGTGACTTCAGTATCAACTGGATGTCACCCAATGCAGCCCAGTATAAAGATGCCCTATCTTGCATTAACATCATACAGTTGGTTGACTCACCCACTAGGATCAACTATCATACTGGCTGTAGTACCCTGCTTGATTCGATCATGACAAATCAACTTGGCCAGATTTCCCAACACCACAGTCCTTGCTGATGTACTTAGTGATCATTCCCCTATTATTTGCCACTGGGCCAATAAAGCCTGTAAGCCCCCACCCCCAACCCCACAAATTCATAACAAGTCGTACACTTAAGCGGGGGCAGCTAAATGCACTCAAGACCTTCCTTAGCCATATAGAGTCATCCTTCCTTGACTTTGCCTTAGATATTGATCAGGCTCTGGATTATTTCATCACTAAGTTTAATGAAACACGCAACATCTTTCTAGTACCTCAAGTACCTTTCAGGTACCTCAGGGGAATCAACAAAGTCCAAGAGGGTAGCATCTTTCAGAAAAAGAGGTGTGCAAGAACAAGGGAACACAATTTGAAGATAGAGGGGGATGGCTCAGCGGCAATGTGAGGAAGTATTTTTTCACAGAGAGGGTGGTGAATGCATGGAACGGCCTTCCTGAGGTGATTGTGGGGTCAGAAACAGTGGGCGAATTCAAGAATGCATGGGACAGACATAAGGTAATTCTGGTGGGGGGTAGAAAGAAGTAGGCTGTTGGTTAACTAGGATCTGCACTTTATCCTGTAGGTAGGGAAATGGGCAGACTAGGTGGGCCAAGCAGTCCTTATCTGCCGTCAAAGTCTGTTTCTCTATGTTTTTATCTATGCCTCAGTTAGAACGTGGAAGGTGAAGGGAGTCTACAATTCCTGGATCTCCCCTGCTTTGCTGAATCTCATGGCCACCAGGGATCATCTCTGGCACAGAGCCAATGTTACAGGCCAACAGGCTGACCTTCAGAAATATAAAATGACCAGAAAC
The DNA here is from genome assembly GCA_016271365.2 of Neoceratodus forsteri. Classification (NCBI taxonomy): domain Eukaryota; kingdom Metazoa; phylum Chordata; order Ceratodontiformes; family Ceratodontidae; genus Neoceratodus; species Neoceratodus forsteri. The sequence goes on from CM057450.1 coordinate 1,651,750,892, forward strand.
GCCTGCACCCACGAGATCAGACTCGCTAAATCACATTATTACAGGGATTGCCTTACTAATTCCTAGGGAGGTGGCAGGAAATTCTGGAAAAACCTTACTGGTAAAAATAGCAAGACATCTCCCTCGGATGCTACTAATGAATGGGGTAATCACCCAGGATCCCTCCAGCATCGCAAACACCATCAATGACGCTTTCACTGACCTCAGTAGCATACTGCTGCCTGATCTCCCTGATGTCAATTCGCATGGACCAATGACTGTACTTAACGAGCCCCCTTCGTGCCCTCCACCCTTCTACCTTAAAGCAATCACTGTCCCCTAAGCCAGAAAATATCTCATGCAGGTTCTAGGCAAATCCAGACATAGCAGTGACATGCTGGACCTTAAGATACTTGCTCTGTCCCTGGATGATGCGCTTCTGCCACTAACACAGCTCATGAACTTTTATCTCTGGCTGGGTCAGTTCCCCTCTATTTAGAAAGCTGCAGAGGTCACCCCTGTCTTTAAAAGAGAGGACAGAGCACATCACTCAAACTACCACCCAATATCAATACTACCTTCCCTTTCTAAGGTGTTTGTATCATTTCTGACCAACTGGTCGAGTACCTGGAAAAGTATGGAATACAGTGCCCACAACAGCACGGGTTCCGAAGGGGCAGAGCACCTCCACTGCCCTCTTGGAGTACTCTGGTTTCTTGCATGGGGCCCTTGACAGTAGTCAGATAGCTGGGGTGATTTATATCAACCTAACTAAGGCTTTTGACACTGTCAATCATAAGACACTTTTCTCCAAACTCCGCTCCTTCGGACTCTCCACGGAAGTTGTTGGATGGTTTCAGAGCTATCTTTAAAATAGGTCCCAATGTGTAAAAATAGCGCACTCTCCAACAGTCATCCAGTTCTCTCAGGTGTCCCTCAGGGGTCAGTTCTTGGCCCTCTTTTATTTAGCCTTTTTATTAACAAACTAACCTCGTCTACAAAGAGCAGATTATTCTTCTTTACGCTGATGACACTGTCATCGTCTCCAAAAGCCCAGGCCCACTCCAACTTCAGTCGAGCCTTCAAACTGACTTCACTGCAGCAGAAGCTTGGTTTTCTAAATAAAAGCTCCTAATGAACTACAAAAAATCTAAAGTTATGCTGTTCGCAAACCCTCATAATAAGCATAAGAGCTTCGAAATGACAATCCTGAATAGCCTATGCACCCCCATTGAGCAAGTACAAACCTTCAGATATCTAGGCATCACTCTGGACAACGCTCTATCCTTTGCTCAGCACACAGATCACATTGTTAAGGTTGTCAATCCTAGAATTGGTCTACTATACAGGCACCATCATTGCCTGACCCAAGTACCATTGTCACTCACCATAAAAAGCTTCATTCTGTCCTTATTGACTACAGGTTAGTAGTCTGTGGGGCAGCCCTTGACACCACCCTAAAAAGGACTAGTACTGTCATTAATAAATCCCGCAGGCTTCTTCTTGGTTCCAGTAGACTAACACACATGTGCCCTTTATGCACAGTCCAACTGGCTTACTCTACAGGGTAGAATACGGTATCAAGTGTGTCTTCTAGGGAAAAAAACCTACCTTGGCCTAACTCCGCCTGCTGTCCAGAACCTCCTCTCCACCACCCCCAACCCCCAATGTACAAGAAGCACCACCAGACAATCACTCCATGTCCCATTTCTCCATACCTCACAAGCGCAAAGATCTTTCGCTTATCAGGCCCCTCTATGGCTTAACAAACTCCCCCCGAATATAAAAAATGAACCCAAGCTTGGCCCATTTAAGAAAACACTCCAACAGCACCTCACCTGTCTTAGCATTTGTGATTACTAGCTCCTGATTCCTGTCCTTGACCCCTGCCCGTTATGACGTCTGCACTTATTCCCCCCCAACCCCTCTCTCATGGTACCTGACAAAGAAGTACTTATCCTGCTTAACTCTTGAGCTTGACAAAGAAACATTTATTTCTGCTTTAATACCTCATTTGTTGTTACATTGTAGTCTGATTGTATTTTATCCTTGTATTCTCTGTTCGGACACTGGTGCTCTGTAACACTGCACTTTTACTGTTCCTAGTGTTCCAATCTTGTATTGTATGTTATGTGTCTATAATGGGGATGGGCTCCTCAGTGTTGGCACTGTTTAAAACAAAGGCTACTGACTCAAGGGATTGGTTCCTGGTGTCAGAAAAATAGCCAGATGAGGGACAGAAGCATTAATTAACCAACTCCAGGGAAGATTTTCCAGTGCCAGAACAACTAAAAGATGGCTACCTGCACTAGAGATGAGCTTCCGGTGTCAGAACTATTTAAAAGAAAGGATGCTGCCACCAGGCATAGGCTCCCAGTGACAGGAAAACTAAAACAAAGGCTTCTAACACTGGGGATTGTCTGATGATGTCTGAGAAATATTCAGAGGATGGCAGTCGTGATCTTCCCATTCCCAGTGATTATGCCAGAGAAATGTTTTTGGGTTTATTTTTTGTAGGGAGGGCCAGACCTCAGGGATGGGTTCTTAGTGGTGGGGGGTACTTTTCAGGTCATGAGGAGCATCCATTTGTAGCAGTGAATTTAGCAACAATGTCGCAAACAGATGTAAGTGTGAAAGCATCGTTGCAAAGGTCATTATATGCCCTTTTAACATAATAGGCACCTTAAAGAGTTAGCGCACTGTTTTAAAAACAGTCCTCTATTACCTTTTATATCTGGTACTTTTTCTTTTTCTTTTGGCTAATTGGAAGATTTTTTACCTGTTAGTGTATGAAATGTGTGGGATAGCACTTATCCTGGCAGCTGTTCCTCCCATTACATCATCAGTATTGTAACCTCACTGACTGTGACATAACAGCTGCTCAGGAAGAATGACTCAGTAACTGCCAGATCAGTCACCTGTGATGTCACTGTCAGTGCAGTTACAGTGCTGATGAGGTAGTGGGAGGATTAGAACTAGTTAGAAAATAGCCTTTTTATTTGGAGGCATCTGACTGGCCGGTACCCCTTCGACAGGGTTACATTAACATCAATAGATGCCCACCAAATAAAAAGCCCCAGTCCAAACTTGCCAGATGCTAAGCTATGTATCCTTGTACCCAGCCTGCTTCTTCATTGGCTGAAGCACTGGGCACAACATTTCAAACTGCCGACATTTTATTTTTACAAATTAGCGAGACAGAGTGAGCCCCACCACAAACAAGTATTCAAAAACGACTTGGCTGCACAGCACCAACAAAACATATTTATTTTTTGTCTAATGCAGCATTACAGCCCTGGATTGCAGCTTCTGTGGAGAATGCTCTTCACTGCTCGCTCCTCTTCAAAGCCGCCTGCTCAGTCGCGGCTCTCTTTCATCTCTGCCCCACTCGCGTGGCTGCCTGGTACTTCAACAGTTCCACAAGATTCACTTGCTCACACACAAAAAAATCAAAACCAGCATGCCAATAAAGTTGAGATTGATGGCATCTCTCATCTCTCGTCCTCCATTCTCAAAACAATCCTGCATGTCTGGATAACATAACCGCTCCCACGTAAGTCTTACAAGCTGTTTGTTTTCTCGCGCCTTCCTCCACCACAAAGCCACCCGCTGTCAAGCCTTCAGTGTGAAAAAAAGAAAGGTAAAAATGAAACGCCCGAGTTTCTGTTCTGCTGTTGGTAGTGTGGCTGGGGAGGGGGGAGTGGGCAGCTGATAGTCGTCAGCACTCGGTGTCGTGCCCGCCTGAATGACATCCAACACACGGCGGGGGGGGTTGGCGCCACCAACTGATACCAAAATAAGCATCGCAGCCTGTACTCTATGTGTGTCTGTGTCTGTCTGTCTCAGGGGCATTTAAGCAATAATTTCTACAAACAAGCTGGAATCAGGGTGTGTGTGTGTGTGTGTGTGTGTGTGTACAGGTAACCATGAAAGGAACTATTTTATTACAAAATTCATTTTAACTAGTTTTGAAAGAGCGTTTTTGATTAAACATTTTTTTGATGGTGCCCTTTTCTAGCACAATAATACCCTGTGGGTTGGGCGGTATGGGCAATACGGACCTTCCAGGGCTATAAGGCCCTGGCGGTCTGTTGCCCAATACCGCCCACCCTGTCAGGTATTATTGCTTGCATATGTCAGCTACTGGGCAGATTGCTGTTCCACTCATCTAGCATAATGTTGTCACACAGAAAACTTCCTAATGGGCAAAAGGAAAAAGTACTTCACAACTAAAAAGTTTCATCTGACTGCTTCTGAAAATTTGTAACTTTCTTCTGTGTGCTATTTTTGGTTCTACTAGCTCTTTAAGATTCCTTATGCAAAAACCACGAAAATAACTGGGCATGCACAGCTGGTGGCTCCTTAAAAACATAGCTTTATTTTAAAGTTCTTGTTTTTAAAACACTAAAGCACTCCTTTGAGACAGAGTCCAATAAATCTGAAATGTTCAGGTATCAGATCTTTGTCATATTTTTGTTTTGGATGACAGAAGGTTTTAAAAAGACAGAATTTTGCTCAATCAGTTTTTACCCAAATTGGTGTATTTTGTAGTCCAGCCACAAAGGATGTGGAAGACAATTGTAAGCTCCCTAAACCGAATGACTTTCATGTTATAAGTGGCTGGAAATTGTGATTTAACATAAAAGTGCACACTGTATGTAACCCTAACTATAGTGGCATGGTACATACATACTGTATATTCACTCAGTTATGCAATTTATGGGCCCTATGCACAAAGGTGGTCTGGGTAGGCATTATACATGTGTACCCTGTCCACGTACCTACATGCCTATGGACAGGCACCTGGTGGCTGTCATTCACTTATGCCAGATGCCTGTCTGTAACCCCAACCCGCGGGACACAGGCGGGCATCGAATAGGATGCCCATTCTGGGTCACATAGTGGATCCCCTGCTGCATGCAAACTGTTGATTCTGTACAGGCATGGATCCCATGAATCTTTAACGTATGCGCGAGTTCCCAAATGTTTACCCCCAGCCCTACCATGCAGCTAGGTGGGCTGGGGCATCATGGTAGGGGAATTCCCCAGAGCCGGCGGGTGTCATTGGTGGGGGCATGCACTGGTTATGGCAGGGTCCTCCCTGCCGTATCTTGTGCCCCCCGTGCTCGGCACTCCATGCTTTAGTGAATGGTGTGGAGTGTTGGCACACCCTCAACATGCCCCCGGACTACCCATGTCACATGGCTGTGCAGGTGGCTGGGAGATCGAGTGCACAAGGGGCTCACGCACCTGCTGTGAATGCCGCCGTGGGTCTGCTGGACCCCTGCTATCAGACATTCTGACTTAAGGTTGCCTACACGCCTCACATACGCAGTGTGTAGGCAACCCACACATTAATGCATAGAGTCCTATCTCAGTAGGTGAGTGTAGATAGGCAATAACTCATAAGTGGCAAAGCCTCAAGTGATTTATAAAAGTTTTACCTCTTGTCAAGTGGTGATAAATTGTGAATATTTAGTCAGGCCATTGCATTGAATTATAAAATGCATATTTGGTGTATGTGTGTGGGGGGGCACTTTATAATAATAGATCTCACTTCGAGGAAGGCTTTTGCAGCAGACCGCATAGGTAGGACTAAGCTGCTAGGCTCTAGGACCACACGGAAAACTTCTAGCTAGCAGTCTAGCACGGAGGACCATCCCCCGCTAACGTCAATCAACTGACATCAACATAGCCTATATAGGAGGGCGGTCCCCCACACCACCTGAGTTCCTTTCCTGCCATTGACCTGCACACATCAGTCCTTAGTGGATGCCGCAGCTACAGCCGACTGCCGTTTCCCACGCTTACCATGCTTTTCTATTTTTGTTTCTTCGAAGTGTAAAACATCGAATATTTGGTGTTTTTTTGGCAAGTTTGTCTTCTCCACCAGCCTTGTCTTCTAGCTGTTCCTCAAAGTGTGCCTGCGGCAAACAGATTCCTGAAGAGGACGCCCACCCTACATGTCTGATCTGCCTAGTACCCAGCCATGACACCAAAGCCTGCCAGTTCTGCCAGAAATTCAACCAGGCCACTTGGAGAGGTTGTTTAAAAACTTTGGAGAGCCATCTTTTAAAGCAGAAGTTGGTCGCCATGGAAAAGGAGCTGTAGGCAAGTAGCTCTTCGGCCTCGCCGGCCCAGTCCTTTGGGGCCTCCTCTTCTTCTTTTCATAAAGAGGAATCCGGCAAACATAAGCACTGGGACAAACACCAGGAACAGGCCCGGTCAGCTTCTCAGTCGCGGTCACCCCACAAATCATCAACCGCGATAGGGCTGTCCTCCAGCGGGGAGTTGGATCCTCCAGCCCTGCCAGTCTTCTCTTCCTCTGGGCTCCTGGTGGCTCTGCCACCCTCTCTCATCTCTATCTGGGGCAGCAGCTCTTTGAAGCAGGGGCGTTCATCTCCCACCCCCCAGCCCCTGACACTCAGGCTCTTATCTCCATGGGCTCTCAGCCAGGTAGCTTGGCCGGTCTTGGTACTTCGGGCAGCAGCTCTACTACCATTGCTTCACCAGGCACTGCCTTCGTTGGCTCCCATCTTGGTGGCCACCACCAGTCCAGCTAGGCAATGCCCGCAGCAGGCCACCGCCATCTCCTCTTCACTGGCATCGCCTCTGCCTCCTTCTCGGGGGTCGCAGTCCCCTCAGGTGCCAGCTTCTCCTGTAGGGCTGGTGCTGGCAAACCCTTTGCTTGGCTGCCCTAGGCCAGCACCCACTGGGCTGTCATCAGTACTGCTGCAGCCCCAGCCTTTGGGCCCAGCACCGTTGTCACTGCTGCCACAGCGCCCATTGGCCTGTCATTAAATCGATATCGGGTGCCAAGTGGACCAACGCCCAGGAATCCTTGGCCAGTTCCTCAGCTGACATTTTCCAACCCAGTTCTTTCTCTTCCATTCCTGCCAGTGTATAACATAGCACCCCAGGTGGATTACAACACCCTTTTCTCAGTGTGGTGGTATTTCATGCAAAAGCAGAACCCCTCTCCTCAGGGCTCACCTCCGGTATCCACCTACTGCCCTCTGCAGTTCCGTCAGTCCAGGAATTCAGATCTGGCTGGTTCTAGTGAACCCCATATGTCAGGGTCTTCAGGGGTGTGACCTGATGTTGGTTCAGGCTCCAGAAGGGATGATCACTGGCCTCTGACGCCAGTCCCGGACAGCTATAGTACTGTGGATGACTCCAAATCCTCGGGGTCTTCCTTCTCTCTGGGTGAGTCTTATGAGGGGGAGGACCACATTAAGGAGGTGCCCAAGTCACCCCCCCCCCCCAATGACCCATTCTTCATGGATGTTATGCATCACATCCAGTCTGGGCTGGGAGACCGAGGAACAGGACTCTTGAGAGGCACCGCTTGGCTATCTACCTCCAGCAATGGGATGCCCTCCCTGCGGGGGTGCCCCCTGTGATTGACTTCTTTGAGGATGTCACCAAGGCTGCCTGGGCCCACCCCTCTTCTACCCCTCCTCTACCTAAAAAGGCAGATCACCTCTACCATGCCCCTGTGGGCAAGCCTTTTCTGAGCAGCCACTCTTAAGGCGGATTCTGTGGTGATTAACACGGCACACGATCATACTAAGAAGCCCAAGCACCTCAGTACTGTCCCCCCGTACCGGGAATCCAGGCAGCTGGATCACCTTGGCAAGTGTGTTTTTGCCTCTTCTACTTTGACTATTAGGGCCATCAACTATTTGGCCCATATGGTCCAATATCAGAATGTCCTCTGGGACCAAGCCAGGGAACTTAGTCCAGACATTACCTGAAGACGCCACTAAGACGCGGCTCGCCCAGCTTCTCAAGTCGGGCTCGGACGTCAGCAGTTATGTCCTCCAGGTGGCATATGATCCTGTTGATGCCTCTGAGCATGGAGCGGTAGCTGGGGTCAGGTGCCATTCTTGGCTCTTGGTGTGAGGTTTTGCCCCAGATGTGCAGGCTAGTATTTTGGATGCCCCCTTCTGTGGGGTGGTCCTTTTCGGTGGTTATGTCCAGGACATCATTTCCACCTTACAGGAGTCTGGGCAGGCTCTCTAGTCAGTCCATTCACTCTATCACATCCAATCTAGAGCAAGCCAATGTCAGTCCTTTTGTCAGCCCTCTCCCAAGCAAATTTGGGGCCAGCCTGCCAAGGGTCAGCAGAAGCGCAAGGCCACAGCAACCGTTGCCACCATCAGAGCTCCCATGACCCCTCTGTCCATGCCTGCCCCCACCTTCTGACTCTTTACCCAACCCCCCCAACTGAGGATTCAAGGGAGACGGTTGGAGGTCAGTTCTCCCTCCACCTGGACAGACCTGGACTACAGACAACTGGGTGCTTCAGATCATAATTCACGGTCGCACTCTGGAATTCCTAGAGAGGCCACCCAAAAATCCTCCTGTCCACTCTTCTTGCCCTCCAGCATACATTTCTCTGGTTTGGGAGGAAATTCAGGCTCCTCTTCAAAAAAGAACCATAGAGCCTGTCCCTAGGCTCAATAGGGAAGGGGATTTTACTCCCATTTCTTCCTTGTCCCAAAAAAAGAAAAAACAAGGTTCTTCAGCCCATCCTGAACCTGAGTCATCTGAATCTGTATATCTAGTACAAGCACTTCAGGTTGGTCACCCTTGGGGGACTGGCTCTTTTCTGTGGACATGCAGAATAGCTAACTGCACATCCGGGTATTTCCTGCCCATCGTCACTTCCTCAACTTCCACTTTCAGTGAGACCATTATCAGCTTCAGGCTCTCCCTTTTGGCCTTTCCATGGCTCCTTGGGTATTTACCAAATACCTGGAAGTAGTGGCTGCCACATTGAGGTGGCAGGGCTTCTATATCTTCCCCTACCTGGATGACTGGCTGCTTGCAACCCCTTCCAGGGAACGTTTGGTTCAAACCCTGGAATCAACCTTAAGTCTTTTCCAGGTATTGGTGATCACCATAAACCTGCCAAAGTCTTGCCTCTCATCTTGCCAGTGCCTCCAGTATATAGGGGAGGTCATGGACACAGGTTAGGGCAAGGCCTTTCTGCCCCAGGACAGAGCAAAGTGACTGATGGCACAGGCCCTTCTGGATTCCTCCAGTTGGCAGGTCCCAGTCAGGTTCTTTCTACAGCTTGGTCCACATGGTGGCAGCAATTGCCTTGGTCCCCTTGGCCCAGCTGCAGATGCGGGTTCCCAGTGGACCTTGAGGGTCCAGTGGGATCAGCCTACTGACAACATGGACCAGTTGGTCCTGGTCTCCAACCCGACCAGGAGGACTCTGTCACGGTGGCTGAACCTGGCCAACCTTCTCGGAGTCTCTTTTCAGCTCCTGGCCCCTTGACAGGTTCTAATGACAGATGCACCTGGCCTGGGCTGGGGCGCTCATCTGGCCGAACATCAGATTCAGGGTACCTGGTCACAAGTGGAACATGGTCTCCACATCAACGGTTAGGAGATGCGGGTGTTCCTTTACGCCCTGCAAGTCTTTCAGACTTATCTCTTTCCTGGTCCACTGCTGGTACAGACAGACGACATGTGTTTGGTGTACTACATCAACAAGCGGGGGGGACCCATTCTTACCCCCTGTGTCAGGAGACGATGAGAGTCTGATTCTATCAAGCACAGTCTGGAGCTCTTAGCCATTCACATTCCAGGCACCCAAATCATCTTGACCAACAGTCTCAGCTGCTCCAGGTCACAGGCCTTTGAGTGGGAACTTCTAACCTCGGTGGTGGATGATCTCTTCGACATGTGGGGCCATCCAGAGTTGGACCTTTTTGCATCCAAACAACACAAAACTGCCACTTTTTTGCTCGCTTAGTCCCAGGCCTGGAGTTTTCTGGCGAGACACATTGTCCCTCTCTTGGAAGAGGAGGTTTCTTTATGCCTTCCCTTCCTTCTCACTCTTGCAGAGGGTTCTGCTCAAGCTCCAGTTGGAAGGAGCGGAGAGGATTCTCATAGCTCCCTTCTGGCCAGGCCAGATTTGGTTTCCTCTGCTACAGTAGCTAGCTGTGGAACCTCCCGTGCCCTTGGCCCATGTACACAGGCTTGCTCTCCCAGGACCAGGGCACCCTGGTCCGTGCATGGCTCCTGCAGACCTAGCTGTTGCCCGCTTTAGAGTACCTTCTAGGATTGCTGACATCCAGTAAACCCTCCACCAGGGCCACTTTTGCTATGAAATGGAAGCATGTTTCCATTTGGGCCATTGCTTGCTATTTGGATCTATTCACCTGCCTGGTGAATCAGGTGTTGGAGTACCTCCTTTCCCTTTCGGATTCAGGTCTTGGGTATACCTCCCTTAAGGTGCACCTTTTCGCCATCTCTGTGTACCATGCACCTAGTGAGAGCAAAGCTGTTGCCTAGCTTGAAGAGTCCCGTACATTCCTTTGGGGCATTTTGCATCTGAAACCTCCCATTTGAGACCCAGTTCCTCCATGGGACCTCAACTTTATTTTGGAGAAACTCACTTCACCTACCTTTGAACCAGCCACGAGTTGTGAGCTGCACTTTTTGTCATGGAAAGCGTTCTTTTTAGTTGCTGTTACTTCTACTCAAAGGAAAGCTACTGTACAGGCTCTGATGTGAAAGGAGCCTTATTTGGTTTTTCACAAAGACAGGGTGTCTTTGTGTACTAATCCTAAGTTTTTACCTAAGGTAGTGTTGGAGTTTACTTTAAATCAATCCACTCACCTGCCAGTTTATTTTCCTGAGTATTCTAATCTGGGGGAGGTGTTGTTCCATACTTTGGATGTTCATAGAATGTTGGGTTATTACACAAACTGCACCAAGTCGTTGAGGAAAACTGATCAGTTGTTTGTTTCATTCGCCCCCAAGAGAGAGGGTGCTCCTGTTTCCAAACAGTGTTTGTCTTAGTGGTTAGTGAAGTGCATTGTTTACTGCTACCACGAGTACAACTACAACAACCCCTTCTGGGGATGGTCAAAGGCCATTCCACCAGGGGTATGGCTGCTTCCACGGCTTGCTTCAGAAATGTGTCTGCTGCGGACATCTGTGCAGTTGCCACCTGGAGTTCTGTCCACACCTTCACCAAGCATTACAGTCTGGACATCATCTCTAGACGTAGAACCAGTTTTGGCCTGGCTGTTCTTCAGAGCCTTCTGTCATGAGCTCTTGACTGCTGACTTGTCCTCCTCCTAGTGATGTTATCCTGGTGATAACCAGTACTGCTTGGGATTCAGTCCTACCAGTGTTGCCTGCTGCAAGAGCCTTCCTCGAGGTAAGGTAGTACAGTTATGCAAGAACTTACCATAACAGTAGATCTTCAAGAGAAGATCTTGCAGTAGGCCCTGCTTTCCTTCCATCCTTCCCCCTGCTGCTCCTTCTCTGTTGACCTTCTTCTGCCTGTCTTTTGGCGCTCAGGAAACCTCCTTGGTTCTCCTTGAGCTGCCCATACGGGGTCTCCGGTGGGAGAAGTGAAGTGGTGTAGTGGATCGCTCTCCTATATAGGCTATGCGGACATCAGTTGACATGACATCGGTGGGGGGCAGTGCCCCGTGGTAGATTGCTAGCTACAATAGGTTTTCCATATGGTCCTAGCACCTGGTGGTTTAGTCCTACTGGTGTGGCCTGCTGCAAGAGCTCCTCTCAAAGATCTACTGTTATGGTAAGTTCTTATGTAACTGTACTACTTTTACTTACCTTTGGGTGAGGGGTGGCCATGGTTTTCCCATTACTCCTTTCTGTTATCTAGAATCATTGAAAGGGCTGAAGTAGGCTTTGGAGAAATATCTTCATTACAAACACAAAAAATTGGAGCCACGTTTGGTCCACCAAGTTTTCTCCTCTCAGACTCTGGGGGCATTACTATTTTTCCCTTTTTCCTCCAGGTACTTTTCTAACCTTCATTGCAAGGCATGGGCCTATGTTCATGAACATTACCTCATGTCGCACTCCTGCAATTGCAACTGACCCCACCTAATTCTGTCTCTACCTTGGCTCCTTAAGGCATCAAATCCCCATAAGCATCAGACTCACTGGGATTGCCTGTTCTCCTCAGATTCTCATTTGATACGCTCACACTTTATGGTATTTGTGACTTGCACTCCACTCCTACTGTTTTATTGCAATTCACTGTGCACCACATTGTATTCTTAGTTTCACTGTAGGTAATGTGATTACTGTGCAGCCTAAGTATTCCCACTGTACAATAAGTGATTACTATGTACCTTTGTATTGATGTATTCATGTTTTGTATGGAGTGTTAGTGCCTACTTCTCCTTCCCTCCGGATGTATGTGGAAACGAGTTTATCAGTTCAGTATGCCCTTCTTGATAACTTTTGAAATAAATAAATTACCCTCAGAGTTAACATCCCTTTACCTTGCCATTACTAACCCTATTCAGCAATGTGCCATTTAACAACATGGGAGATTGTTGAATCAGGTTAATGTAAAAGTAATGTTACCGCTGGACGTAATGTTTGTGAATATAGGTCATGGACTGTTTCATCTGATAGAACCTCAAATGGAAATTGATTCTATAAATCCACCACTCTTTCTTGGAAATATAATTGCTGAGTGGTTTTTCTAAATCTTCTCCCCTGATTGCTGCTTCTGTCCTTTACTTCTCTCAGCTTTTTGTATTTATTTCACAGTGTCTGGCCAGGAAAGACACACCATGCCAAGACTTGTTTCCAGGTGTGTCCTGGGAGCACAGGAAAGTTAAGTGACTTGCTGATTGTCACACAGTATGCAAATGGTGGCTCAGTTCTCCAGGTTTGCAGCTCAGTGCTTAATCATTATGGTTTACTGCCTCCCTTATTTGCTGTAGAAGTCCTTTGAGACCAGATAGTTATTCCTTTCACCCACTTCAAGTCTGTCCTACCTCCTTATTCATATAACATAGAATGCTTGTCTGCTATGATTTCCACTGGAAGTGGCCAGGGGTTTTCAATGACAAATTCTCTGATCTATCCATGTATCCAAGTAAACTCTCAAATGGCCAGTCAAATTGCTCAGCCCCCCATTCAAACCCCCTGTCGACCTCCGCCGGGCCTACCACCCATCCCCAAATCCCCCCATTTTATTTCAAAGCTCTCTCAACTGCCGACACAGTGAAGCTCCTCAAAAACCTTCCAAATCATGGCTCCCCTGGGGCTGATGAACTATCTCCAGTCTTCCTCAGGCTCATCTCCCCATCCATCATCGAACCACTCTCTTGTATCTTTAACCTTGCCCCTTCCACCTCCTCCATGCCTCACCCCTGGAAGACTGACAAGGTGATTCCCATCTTCAAAGCCAGTGACCCTCTATCCGTGGATAACTACCGTCCAATCTCCATCCTCCCCCACCTTAGCAAATTACTCGAGAAAGGCTATCCACCATCAGCTTGCTGAGCACATGGGCAAATACAGTGTCTTGTGTTGCCAACAGCATGGCTTCCACAAGAACCATTCCACCACTACTGCCCTCGCACTATTGACCAACCACATCCTCATAAACATGGACCATGGTAATGCCACCGGTGCAGTCTTCATAGACTTATCCAAAGCCTTCAACATGGTCAACCATACCCTCCTCTTCTCCAAACTACGTTGCCTTGGCGGTTCCCAGGAGGTTACTTCCTGGTTCAGGAGCTACCTCACTGATTGTTCCCAATTCATGAGTATTGGCCCTGCCTGCTCCCCCACCTGCTCCCCCACCCTGCCAATCTCAACAGGTGTCCTCCAGGACTCCATTCTTGGCCCCCCTCTATTCTCTTTATTTATTAACTCCCTTCCCTCGGACAGTCTCAGATGCCACTCTCTCCTTTATGCTGATGACCTTGTACTTTTCTACAGCGATAAATCCCCTGCCCGCATTTCCTCTGTTCTAACTCTAAACTATGCTGCAGCCCACAATTGGTTTGCTGATAACCTCCTCCTGGTTAATGCTAAAAAAACAAAATCTATGCTGTTCGGATCCAAGCCCTTCCTGTCCAAATCCAAAACTCACCCCCTCTCAACATCATCTCCCCTGATGGCCAAGCCCTTGAAGATGTCAGTACTTTCAAATACCTAGGTGTTCTACTCGACCCATCCCTCTCTTTCTCCAAGCACATCAACTCATTAGTTCGAAGGTTTCACTAAAAGTTAGGTGCTGCCTACAGATTCCAACAATACCTGACCCCGGAGGCCTGACTTGCCAGCATCCAGGGGAATCTATTCCCAATCTTGGGACTACTGCTCCCCCATTTATGCTAGGACATCCACAACCCTTATGGCCAAGCTGTCTTCTGCCTACAACAGTGCCTGATGTTTCATCTTGCTTACCCCTTTCACTATACACCACTGTGTCCTTTACAATTCGTTAGGATGGCTTCCACTGCAAGGCCGCTTTGACCTTGCCCTTTGCTGCATGGTGGATTCCGCCATCCGTACTGGCCAGGAATCTCCCCTTGCAGCCCTCCTCAAGGTCTGAACTTTACACCACGGCCTCCGCTCAAACAGCATTCCTCTTCTGAATGTTCCCAGAGTATCCACCAATATGGGTGGTAGAGCCGTGTCAGTGGTAGCCCCTATGCTATGGAATAAACTGCCTACCGAGCTCCGCTCCATTCACACCCACTGCCAGTTCAGATCTTGCCTCAGAGATTGGCTCCTGGAGACTTCCCGCTGCCACTGCTTTCCTGAGTAGTTCTTCATTTCCTGCCTGCATTTACCACAAGAGTTTCTTGCCTATGCAACTTCCTTTGTAAATCCTCCAATTCCCATTCCTCTCACACCCCTTCCCCTCTCCTTCCCTCTACTAGCCCCACTTTATCCTTTTCATGCTACTCCTGAGGAACATTATCTTCTATGCAACTTGCGGTATATCAATTTCATGTGTATATATACTGTATATATATGTATATATTTTTTTTCTTTATGGATATGCACATCGGATTTATGTACTATATCACCTCGTATCATGTGGATTTATGTATTTTGCTACCTTATATCTTGTGTACTATTGTAACCTTTTATTGTTTGTCAGACTGTCTACTGTTCTATGCATTGTTGTTTGTGTTTTACTCTGTGCCACTGTATGTGGCCTGGGTCATGCCTGAAAATGGTCCCTGGGATCAGTGTACCTACCCGGTTACCAAAGTCATAAATAAATCAATTTCCAGTCTCTAAAATGCTGATTTTCTTTACCATCTATTATAGGAAGACATCACAGATATCCCAAAACTTGCTGATGTTTTGAGGCTTTTCAGGTGAGTAGCAAAAACTATTGGTAATGCTAAAACAGTCATTAAAAAGAAAGCCATTAAAATACTGAAAAGAACTGAAGGAAAAAGACTAATAATAGTGTTAATCAGTAATAGAAATTTGGGGCTTTATACTCAGTCACAGTGGCGGGTGGCACTATTCAGGGGTGCACAGGGCTCCCTGTACCACCATCCACCAAAGCTGCCATACAAACTGTCTGCAAGGGATGGATTCTCCCATGCAACATCAGCTCAACATATGCTCAAAGTGTATGGTTAGGATCTGTTCTGTATGGATTTCCATCCTAATTAAAATCTGTGTAGGGCAGGTCAAAAGTCATGGAACTCTGCTGTACCCTTCTTTAGTAAAATATCTTGTTAATTAGAATGTAAACTCATTCCACCTACATTATCTGCTCCTCCTGAATGCTGTTTATCTCATTACACACACATGCACACACACAGAACCACCCAACACAGAAACCGAGTTGCAAATAATTTGAAACTAATATATCCTCCCTGCATCCAGCAGCTAATACCCACCCAGTACCACGGACTGTATTTCCATTGAAAATCTTTTTTTTATTTAACATATATTTTATATCCTGGCTGGCTGTAGTCATCCAGGAATGTACCCTGTTTAAGGGATACACCCTGTTCAGGCCTCCTCTATCATGTAAACTGTAGTTAGGGGTTTTTGCACCATTTTTTTTCTTTTGCCTTCCACCACCCTGTGTTGAGGATCAGCTGGCTGGTGGCCTGAGCTGACACAGCACACGGTGGATGCTCACACTACCCCTTAGTGGAAGCAGGCTCCCCAGCCCACCACAAGAGGCCACTGGTTTACCAGTTCCCTGCCATCTCTCACCCTGAATGGCTTGCGCTGCTGCTGATAGCACTCCCCAGCCACACCACAGTTCCAGTTCCCTGAGTCCACTCCTGAACCCAGGTACCGACACTAATACTATGCTACTCTCCTTTTAGCCTTAGTGTTCCTGTACCAGTACTTTTGATATACTAGCCTGTACACTGTTAACTGTATTTGAATTTTTGCTGATCCTTGCATTTTTCTACCATATATGCTTTGTATATTTTGCCTGTTCATTGTTTATTTTGTCTCTCTATTTCCCTTCTCCCGGGTCGCACCTGGAAATGAGCCTTGGCTCAGTGTGCCTTTCCCAGTTACCAATTTTCAATAAATAATTTACGTTAACACTTGGAAGCAAAAAAGCAATAATTATTTTCATTCTTTAGCAACTGATTTATTCATGCCAATTTTATAATGCAGAATACTGCAGAAACTTAGTCTACAATCCAGAGCCAAAAACTCCAGTTTGATCGCAGTAAACTGATATCTCACACAGAGCCTTTGATCCTGGCAGGTGGCACCGTTTACTGTATATATGTAATGTGCATTTGAGCACACTGGTTCCAGATACATTGTTATGATGTTTATAATGTGTCATTATTATGTATTTAGGCCAAGGAGGCTAACATTAAAACCATACAGGCAATACTGGTTTGTCTTTAAAGACACATCAATCTCCTACTTCAAAAATAAGGATAGTGCTCATGGGGAACCCATTGAAAAACTGCACCTCAGAGGTAAGATTGCATTTTGTCTTTAACAGTAATTTCACATCTAAAAGGAAAGGAGTGAACATTTATACTTTCCCTGTTTCTGTTTAAAAAGAAAAATATCATGGATTCCACAGACTGAAACTCAATAATACAAGTTCAATATATCAGAACAGTGCTCTAAAATAAAATCATATATAATTGAATGGCCTTTCTTGGGGGTTAATTATCTTGCTTTTAATGTCAGTTACAACATGTCCTTTATTACATCACTAAAGTGTCAGCACACATGATCTCAGCCTTCCATATACTGAAGGGTAGCAACGTGGCTGAATAGAGAGACATGTTTAATTTTGTGTGCCACAGTAGGATGCGGGGACATGTCCTGAAGCTTAAAGGTGGTGAATTTAAATGTTACGTTAGATAGTGCTGCTCATCGAGTCCTTTCTGACCACAAGTTACTATGTTGTTTTGTATGGTACTATGTTGAGCATATTTACAGAATACGTTAATAGTACAGTTAAGTAAATAATTAGTGAATATATTGACTTATGTTGAAGTCAGTGTTCACTGACCCAAGAAGTAAATACATCCCAGTCAAATCCAAGATCAAGATTTATTTCAAGGCACAATGCTTATAACATTGACTTAAAGGACAGCAGGGGAGAGTGGTGCAGTCTAGTTGTCAAGCTACAGAGCTGTGAACTGGGAGTGCATAGGTCTGAATCCCACCTCAGCCACTGATTCACTTTGTAACCTTGAGAATGTCATTTGACCACCCTGGTCTTCCTTTCTCCCAGCTCCAAAATCAGGTAGAAGCAGTGTACTGTATATTATACAGGCACAGTAGTGCCTATTTATTAAGATATGAGTAAGCACTTTAATGTTAAACCCCAGTTTTTGCACCTTAATAACTATACTCCCATTCAACTGATTTACATGAAATTTGGAAAGTACAGTGTTGATGCCAGGATCACTGGATCCTGAAAATGTAATGGCAGTTGGTTTACAGCAGGCAAAGTTACAGAAGGGCAACCCCCCCCCAAAATCACCAGAATTGGGCCCTTTTTTTTTTTGCTTAACTGTAACTAAAAAAAGTAGAGTTATTTGAAACATGAAACTTGCAGGTTTGATAGAGTTTGACCCAAGGTGTGTGCTTTTGTGTTTTGTATTTCCCAAAGTTAAGTAGTTTTTAAATTAAGAAAAAACAGTTCCATTTGTGAGCATGTGCAGTTTTAAAAAATCAACGTTCTAAGGATAACTGGATTTTTGTGACAACAAGAAGTCATGTTGTCTTATTACGAGACAACTGTCGTTTGTCAGATGGCAGGGCTGGCTCACTGTTTATGTATGCCCTGCTGCTGTTTTCATTCAGCTGGTATGGGACTACCTGTCAGTGCATAGCCCCACACCTGATGAGCGTGCTGTACATACAGGGTGGGATATTCAAAAGGGTTGCGCCATGCACAATAGGGTTGCACCTGCGCAAGTCCAAAAGTGCGCCATTCTGCGATATTCAGCAGGAGGCAGTTGCGCCACCGAAAACATGCTGAGCAACAGCGCAATGCAAATAGCGGCATGCGCAACCCGAAGGGGGTGGATCCATGCATAAAAGAGCGCCAATCATTATCCAAGAGTTGCGCCAATGCACAACAGCGAACAGCCGGAAGTTGCGCCCCAGCGGAAATGAGCCAAAATAAAAGGCTCAAGGAAGAGGCAGAACGCCATAGGGATGCCAAGTGGGGAAGAGAGAGAAAGACAGACAGTGACAGGCCAGGGCAGGCAAGGAAGCAGTGTGGGCCATAGGCTGCAGAGGCCAGCGGGAGGTGCCGGTGCAGTGGAAGTAGCAGTCAGGACAGCGGGGTAACAGAGCAACATCAGCGGGGGCACAAGCCAGGAGATGGACAGTGGCAGCTTCCACATGGAAGCTGTAATGAGGAGTGAGAATGCAAGGTGCAGGGGCGTGACGTGGATGGGCCCGTCGGCGGTACACCCCAACAGGCAGTACCGTGCCCGCATCAGCTTTGAGTTGTACACAGATGTAGAGATCGTGGGCCGGTACCGCCTGAACAGGGCAATACTGAGGCGGCTCTGTGAGCTGTGCAGTGATGTGATGCAGGCACCCTCACGACGGAGTCATGCTCTGTCAGTGGAGACCAAGGTGACAGCCTGCATGTGCCTGCTCGCCATGGGCACCTTCCAGAGGCCAACAGGGGACACCACAGGCATCACACAGTCGGCCACATCACGCATCCTCACCCAATTCCTCAGCGCACTGCTGCCACATGCTGCAGAAGCACATCCATTTCCCCAGCACCGCGGCAGAGCGTACAGCAAACATGCAGGCGTTCCACAGGGTAGTACGTATGCCTGGCATGCTAGGGGCCAGAGACTGCACCCATGTGGCCATTCGCATGCCACCTGGCTCCGATGGGGCCGCATATAGGAATAGAAAGGGCTTCCCCAGTGTCAACTGCCAGGTGGTGTGTGATGCCACTGGGCGTATAATCAATGTCTGTGCCACACACCCTGGTGGAGCACATGATGCCTTTATATGGCATCAGTCTGCACTGTGCCATCGATTCGAGAGTGGGGACATCCCCACAGGCCATCTAGTGGGTGAGTACACATGCAAACTCGGGCAAGGGTGGGAATGCCACAGGTGCCATGGTAGTGGCACACGGGATATGGGCAATATGGACCTGAACATGAGACTGATCTCCACTATCTCCACACAGGTGACAGCGGATACCCACTCCGTCCCTGGCTGCTCACACCGTACTGGCGCCCATGACCCCATCGCAGCAACGCTATAATGAGGCACATGCACGCCACACGCAACATCATTGAGTGGGTGTTTGGGATGCTCAAGGCACGCTTCCGATGCCTAGACACCTCCGGCGGTGCCCTACAGTACAGCCCCTCAAAGGCTTGTGGGATATTCCTGGCCTGTTGTATCCTGCACAACATGGCCAATGACTGTGGGATAGCCGTACAGGTTGAAGAGGGGGACAGCGATGGGGACACCAGCGGCGCCGGTGTTGATGGTGATGAGCAGCCCCCCCGGACGGCAGGACCCCCGACTGATCCGGCAGGCCCAGCTGCACCGGGACACCATCACGGAGGAGCATTATGCACAACACAGGTAAGTCAAGGGGCCATGTGCAAACAACACTGTCCTGGTGCAACCCACAGGCACACAGAGTAACACACCAGGGGTGCATGACGGCAAGGGGGGTGGAAGGGACCAGGCACACAAACACACCATCAGGGAGGGGCAAACAGTCATATGGACACACACACACACAAAAACACACCAGGCACAAAGCGTACATGGGCAGGTGCACAGCAGAGCAGGAACAGACATGGCAAACACACAGATCCACAGACCACACCCACCACCTGTACTGTCCAAGCACGTGTGTCAGATGCTGGGCATCCTTGCACCTTGGTGTACAGTACAATGCAGGCATCCTCATGCACACACACACCTGTGGACAGCAGTCGGGATGGTGTGCAGGTGGTCCGTATGTCGGCGTGATGGGCAGGGCACCCAACAGTGCACTGCCCACCATGACGCACAGTGCACACAGGGCAGCAGCAGACAGGGCCCGCACTGGGAGACAGGTCAGTCATGTTGCACCATTCCACAGCCACCGTGGATGCGTGGGCGGCCTCGCCGTGACCCAACAGCACTGGCAGGCTGAGCAGGGGCCACATGGGGTGGCACCGATGGACCACCAGGGGTCCCACTGCACGATCGCGACCTTGTCCGCAGTGGGGTCTGTAGGATGCCAAACATACCTGCACCAGGGGTGCTCGGGATGCCCACAGCAGAACCCGGCGTCGACAGGCCTGGTGTCGCACGACGCTGGGAATGGGGAGTGGAGAGCGTACTGTGCGGGGTGTGTAGTACAGGAGCACCTGCAGGTGTGCCCAATGCAGCCACGACAGCGACCAATGCCTGGGTCTGCCTGTCAATGGCGGCGGTCACATCCATCCGCATATGGACCATCTCTGCACGGTCCAGGCACAGTCCTGCTGTGCGGCTCCACAGCCGCCACAGTGCCTCCACAGGCGTTGCAACCCGCCTTTGCTGCTGTACTGATTCCGCGGCAGGCGGTGTGCTCAATCAAATGGGTACTCTGCCACAGCGGCATCCTGTCCCCAGGGTGTGGGCGGTCTGATGCTCAACACCCCTTGAGGGTGGCGCTGTTCGCCAGGACCAGGGAATGGGTGTATCAAGGGCGGCGGGCATGTGCCACCGCTGGACACTGTACCCCAGACCTGGTGGGTGACTGCTGCTGCCCTCCAACCGCTGTCGCCCAGGGACCACTCGTTCCACTGCTGGAGCGCAACAGTGCCAGACACCTGCACAGCCACCAGTGCTGCCCCACCGGTGCTGACAGGCACAGCTTGGGACTGTGCCAACATGCTGGCACACAAGTTGGAACCAGCAAGGCCCAGGGGCACATGCTGGCCTGCTGTGTGTCCGTCATGGGACACACACATGTCACTGCCCATTGCAGTCCTTGCATCATCAATGGTGCAGTCGTGCTACAGCCACAGTCACAGCGTGCTGGCATGCTTGCATGCCAGACTGCTGAGACACAGGCTGTGCACCCCCCACACCCGACTCACCGACACCAGAGTTGGCAGCCCAGCGTGCATGCTGGTGCAGTGCATGCTGGCTGGTGACAGAGGTGGATGGACCCTCCTCCATGTCCAGCAGGTCATCCTCACTGCCTGGACCCACCACCACCGTCCCCTGAAGATGAACAGGATCTGTAACAGAAAGAGAGGACATGTGAGTGCATGTGAACAACCTTCCAGCCCAACACCACCATGTCATAACGTGCAGTGATGGGCTTCCACCTGTCTGGAATCCACCTCCTGATCGCCCTCAATAGCACTGCACTGCATTGATGCAGCCAGTCGGTCCTCAGCGGGTCAGCTCCACCACGCTGGCTGGCCCCGCCAGTGCCAGCGCGTGCCGCCCTGAGGGCTGCCACCTTCCTCCTTCACCCTCCTGCGGTCTGTCCCAATCTTCTTTTTGCATTCCTGCATGGAGCGCTGGTGGCTTCCGTGCAGGTTCACTGCCCAGGCTACCCCCTCCCATGCAGCCGCATGGGCCTGAGGGGTGCCCCGCCATCCACTCAGTAGTGACTCCTCCTCCAGGTAGGCCTGGAAGAGGGCCTCAGTCTCTGCCATGGTGAAGTTGGGCCTCCTCCTCCTTCGCCCACCATCCTCACCCTCACCTTGGCTCTGCTCGGTCATGGCGATCTGTATGGGTGGAAGTGGACACCTGTCACTGTGCAGTCTACAGCATTATCCCATGCCCATTGTCCAGAACATCCCACAGCATGCAACCCGCCTCTCACCTGCAGTAACCGAATCTGGCCAAGCGCAGCCCTGTAGCCGCACATTTATAAGGCAATGCATGCAAATTAAAGTGGAGCAACTGTAATGAGATGCAAATCGCGCCACTGCGCCTTTGAATGGCTGATCAGATGATTTGCATGTTTCGGCTGAATATTACGCCATTGCGCTTTTCGCCAATATGGTTGAGCCGGCAGAGCCAATGGCGCCGATCTGCGACTGTGTGGTACACTCATGCGCATGCCCAGGTAGCTTACGCGGGCGTCTGCGCGCTGATGACGTGCTGTGCGCGATCGGCAATTCAGGCCATGGCCACCATTGTGCCAGTGGCGCTACAGCACTGGGCACTATATGGCGCTGTGGCACTACTGCGCAATAGTCCACTGTGGCACTGGCACGCAGGTGGTCGATCGCGCAGGATGCGTAGACGTCAGATGGCGCTGTGCGTGGCCTTGCGTCATAGACCCCTGACCTGGTGTCCGACCTTTGCCCCCTGGCGCTGTTCGGCTGCCATGTGTATGGCCCTATTGCGCTGTCTGGTGACAGTGCTATGTGAACGATGGCGCTGTACGAACAGCACGATTGGAACCTATGGTGGTCTATTGCGCAACATTTCCATGTGGGGTTGCCGCGCTGCGGGGCGCCATATTGCCTGCTGTAACACTCCAACCATGGCACGCAGGAGGGCACCCCAATGGAGCCCAGTGGAGGTGGCCAACCTGGTGGCCCTGGTAGAACCCCACTATGGGGCACTGTATGGGGAGGAGCCCCTCACCATGGCTCGAACCCAGGTCTGACTGCAGGTGGCCAATGACCTGTTGGGGGTCACAGGGCGGCGCCGGTCTGCCGAGCAGTGCTGGCACAGGTACAGTGACCTCCGCAGGAGGGAGCCGGATTTGCTAGACAGACTACAGTCACGTGCCAGGAGGGGCGTTGTGCCTAGGCCAGGTGGGTGTACCATCTATGCACCTGTATTCTCCGTAGGGGTGTGAGTGTGTTTTGGTGGCTGTGCATGGGTGATGGCTCTGCCATGGTTGGCTGTGTCAGTGTGTGCAGGTGTGAGATGCATGGGTCTGGCTGTGTGGGCAGGCACACTCACTGGGGCAGGGGGCAGTCTGCTTTGGAGTCACACTGATGTTTTTCTCAACATTTGTCTCCCACAGGCCGGGCAGAGAGGATGCAGGCACAGGATGAGGGAGGGCCGTGGCAGGGCCCGGTGGGCGGACGGTGGTGCTGCGGTGGGGCCACAGCAGCAGCAGCAGCAGCCACAGCTGCTGCGGGTGTGAATATCATTACATCATGGATGCTATTGCATGCTGGAGGGGTGGGCATGACCACCAGCCATGGACAGCACAACCATGCACGACACAGGCGACATTCATCACTGTCCAGTGTCACTGCACGTCTGTGTGTGCCTCACTGGTGGTCCATGCATGCACTGGGCACATGGCTGTGGAACTGGCATCCCACTACATTGCCACGTCACTTGACAGCCTTGTTTGTGCTGTGATGGACATGGGCAGTGTGTGTGTGTGTGTGTGTGCAGTGGTGCACATAGCTGGTGCCGCCTGGTTGGGCTTGTCATGTGCATGGTCACTGTGGGTGGGTGCATACCATCACAGGTGCGGGACATTGGGCTATATGCCTTGCAGGTTGGGTGGTGTTCAGGGTTGTGGTCAGTCACAGCCATTGACTGTGTTCCCTTTTCCTAGGCCTCATCGTGCTCCGCAGGATTGAGCGGGCACTGCACCAGCTGACCCGGGTGTCCCTGGAGAACCGGAACATCCTCCAAGATATCCAGTGCCATGGGCTACGGAGGAGGCACAGCCAAGCGAGACAGCACCAGGCAGCAGAGGACCAGCCTGCTAGGCCTTAGGCCGGCTTCCCCTTCCCTCTTCACCCATCCCTCCCACCCTGCCTTCCCTCTCCAAGTTGTTCATCCCTACCCCTTGCCCACCCCTACCTTGTACCCCTACCCCTTGTAAATAGTTTTGTTGTTGTTCTTGTTGTACTTTCCATTTTTAATATATATATATATTTTGATTTGAATACTGTGGTGGTCTCTGATTTGCAGCTGGCTATGGTTGCTCAGTTGCAGTGGTGTGCATGCCATCTGGGGTGGTATGGTCCTGGGTATGCGTGTGTGTGTGCATGGGGAGGTGTCTCCAGTGTGGCAGTGACTTTCTGTTGGTCTTGCCATCTGCTGCCACCCACTGCTGGGTGCACAGGGTGGGTCTGGCTTGTATGGTTCTCTGCTACATGAGGTTGACGTGTGCCGGGGGGGGATGCATGGTGTTTCCTGCAGTGCCAGTCACTGCACATGGGTGGTGTCTTGGGGTCACGGTGCAGGGTGTGCTGTGCATACGGGGGGCTGATGTGCACTGTGGTTATCAGCCCCTGTGTGTGGCAGTCTCAGCCTGCCAGTGGTTGTGCTGGGGCGTCATGGCCCTGCTGTGCTTTGTTGGCTTGTCCCCATGGGCCAGTGGATCATCCGTCCCACCCCCAATGATGCTGTGCTTGGGGTGTGCAGGTGTCTTGTTGGTTCTGCAGTGTGTTCCTGTGCCCATGTGTGGCATGGCTGGCGGTGGGCCCCAGCCTGCCTCCCTGGTTGTGCAGTTCCATTGCTCTGCTGGGCTTGGGGGGGAGCTCTGCTTGTGCTATGGCACCTCTAGACTGCTCAGCTGGGCTAGCCTTGTTGCGCTATGGCGCAACCTTTCTGCTCAGCTTCCTCTTCCTGGTTGCACTATGGCACAGTTTGTGCGATATTCAGACGTTGGCTGCTTGCGCAATTTGTTTTGCTCCATGTTTGAATATCGCGTCTGTTGCGCATATGCGTAATTGAATTGTGCTTGCTCCTGCTGTTGTGCACATTTTGGGAGCAGTTTGAATATCTGGGCCACAGTATATTTGTTTTTGCTGCGGTACTGTGACCACCATTAGCCGCATGAGTGGCTTTATTTATTTATTTGAATTGGATACTGTGGTGCACAAACCCTGGTGCCAGTTTAATTATTAATAAGATACTCCAACACCGGAGTGCCCACTTTCAGTGTCAGTTCATTCCCCCCTTCCCTCCATACGGTCCACCTCCAAAAAAAGAACATAATATGAAGCTTCCAACAGCAGGAGTGCCCAGTCCCTGGTTTTGACGTGCACAACCTCCATCTTCATGTCACAGCAGTCCGGGACACTGGGGTGCTCAAGCCTGGTGTCCAGAAGTATCTTGCCAACACTAGGGTACCCTGTCCCCAGTGTTGGAAGTACAGTAAGTGTCCTGAAAGTAAGAAAACCATCCCGTGATGTCTGTCTTTTTTTTCCCCTGAATGCTGAAATAAAGAAAATGGTCCCTCGTCATCTGCTGCCATCCCCAACTCCCAATCCCATCCATCTTACTCAGCACCTCACATCCTGCCCCTACCCTATACTTACCAAGCTGAGGTCCAGCACCCTAATCCTCTCTAGACCGGAGGCATGTCCTCACTCTTCAATGCTGAACCAGGAACTGAGGAAAACAGGTAAGTGCAGTATAATGTATTTCAATGACATTTTGAACTTATCTTCATAACTTGGTCATTTTTTAGGTATATTTTTACTATATTTTCAACATGGCCTTTTTGGGACCCCACTCATGAACACTGGTGGTGAAATCATGTTAGTTGGTCCAGGAAGGTGACTTTTCAGTCACTGCGTGAAATCACCTTTCAGGCCTGATTAACATAATTTCACTGCCAGTGTTCATGAGATAGGGTCCCAAAAAGACCATGTTGAAAATGTGGTCAAAACATATGTAAAAGGACCAAGTTATGAGTGTACATTGAATGTTTTCAGCACACATGCATAACTTGGGTAATTATTAATATTTTGACCCCAAGTTTTCAGCATAACCATCTTTTCACACCACCTCATGAAAATTGCAGTTGTCATTTTTCACATCATGGTCAAAAGGAGTTTTTGTACCTGTGACACAAAATTAAGTTTCAGCTGGGGTTTGAACATTTTCACCTACCAGCATCATGAGGTGGGGTCATAAAAAGACGACGTTGAAAGTCTGGGGTCAAAATATTAAAAAACAACAAAGCTATGAAGGTATATTGCAATTTGTCTATGCACGCTCATAACTTTGGTAATTTTCAATATTTAAAACCCAAATTTTCAGCATAGCCACTTTGTCACACCAGCTCATGAATGTGACAACTGTTGTTTTTCAAATCCTGGCCAACATGTGATTGTGCACTGCTGATTTGTCGAGTATACCTATCATGTTCAGAAGGAGGGGTCATAAAAAGACTCTGTTGAAATTTCGGGGTCAGAGTGTTACAACAACAGAAAAAAAATTGTGAATTAACTTTGTTTGCAGGGATGTCTGTTGGTCCAGTGGGGACCAAGCTGCCTTGCCATGCCAGTAACCAGAGTTCAGGTGTGAACTTAATGAGCCAGTTTAATGGGGCCAAGGCTGGTGGGGACACCTTGTGGTGCACCAGAGAGCCTTCCCTCATCAGGTATTGACGTGTGTGTTGAGGCCTGATAGGCTCATGCACTGGGTCAGGACTGTCTCCAGTATTTATTTCAATTTGCACAGGTCCCGTTGGGACCAGCGCAAATGAGGATACAATTCCACTATCAGAACAAGAAGGGAAATTAATTGCAAAAAACGACACAAATGCAGACATTAGGGTTGAAGAATGCAAAGTGCACAAAGTAGGGAAATGAATAACATTAGGGTTTTGAGTGTCCGGAGTATTGGCGAGTCAGTGGTGGGGTCTTCTTTGGTGTTGTCAACCCTAAAGTCCACCCCATCCCCTGAGCAAACATGGTCAGATGGTGATCTCTTGTCTTCATGCAGGGCTCGCAGGACCCTGTGTGAAGAAAGCTACGACAAATGTTTGGCAACATGTGGAAAGCCATGCTAGTCTACTTTGAAAAGTGTATCACTGTGAGGCACTGGCTTGAAGCTGTTCCTTGTGCTTCAGGCAGGAGACTATGGACTGGGAGGAAGGGGTGGGCATTAGGGTTGACAACCCCAAGGAAGACTCCCACCACTGAATAGCCAATACTCCAGAGATCCCACACCCTAACTTTTTTATTTCCCTACTTTATGCGCTTTATGCTCTTCTTCAACCTCGATGTCCAGATTATGTAGCTTGCAATTAGATAGATAGATAGGATTCATTGCACAAAAAACTACATTAATGCACGTACTGGGGGTAAAGAACACAAAGTAGGGAAATGAAAAAAATATTAAGGGTTTAGATCTTCAGAATCTTGATGAATCAGTCATGGGGTTGTAAACCTGAACGCCCATCCTTTCCCACCAGCCTGTAGTCTTCTGTCCGAAGCACAAGGTACAGCTCAAGCTAGTGCTTGGCCATATGTTGCAAACAAAAATCAGTCGCAGCCTTTTTCACACAGGGCCCTGCATGAAGAAAAGAGATCATGTCTGACCTTGCTTGCTCAAGGGATGTGGTAGGCATTGGGGTTGACAATATCAAGGAAGTACTCCACCACTGATTCACGAAAACTCCAGGGATCCCAAACCCTAATATTTTATAATTTCCCTGCTTTGTACACTTTGCATTCTTCAACCCTGATATGTGCATTAATGTAGTTTTTTACAATGAATTTCCCTTCTTTTTCTGATAATGGAATTACATCCTCATTCACTTTGTTGCACAAAATGAAATAAATAGAGTAGTGGAGATAGTCCCATCGCAGTGCATGGATCCATCAAGCTTTGACACGTACATCAACTCCTTAGGAGGGAAGGCTCCCTGGCCCACCACAAGGTGTTGTCTGTGCACCAGAACACTGATGTGTCCCTCCCCAGGCTGGTGCCCGTGCCATACGTTGCAGCACCTCCCCCCCCCCCAGCCTCAGTTCACCCGAACTCAGGTCACTGGCACAGGAAGGCAGCGTTGTCCCCGCTGGGCCAACGCCTGGCCCTACAAACAAAGTTACATTATAAATTTTCTTTGTGACATTTTGACCCAAAAATTTCAACATCGTCTTTCTCTCACTCCCCCTTTCTGAACATGGCATGTTTTTAATATTTTGCCCCAAAATTTTCAACATAGTCTTCTCATGACCCCACCTCATGAACCCCGTAGGTGAAAATTTTCAAAACCCAGTCAAAATACCATTTCGCACCACAATGGCAAAACCAGATTTTGGCCAGGATTTGAAAAATGACGCCCATTGCATTCATGAGGTAGTGTGAAAAAATGGATATGTTGAAAATTTTGGGTCCAAATTTTCAAAAATTACCGAAGTTATGAGAAAGTATTGAAAAATGTCAATGTACGTTCATAACTTTGTTATTTCTTTAATATTTTGACCCCAAATTTCAGCATAGTATTCTTATGACCCCACCTCTAGAGCCCAGTAGGTGAAAATGTTCAAATCCCGCCTGAAAGTGATTTCACGGATGGACTACAAAATCACCTTTCAGGATGGATTTGAAAAGTTTCACCTACTTTGTTCGTGAGATAGAGTTCCAAAAAAGGCCATTTTGAAAATGTGGGAGAAAAATATTAAAAATTGACTAAGTTATGAGTAAAAGTTCATTACACAATGAAATACATTAACCACATTTACCTGATTTCCTCAGTTCCCGTTCCGGTGTTGAAGAGTGAAGACGTGTCTACAGTCCAGAGAGGATAATGGCATCGGACCAAATTTAGGTGAATGAGGGGTGGTGGATGCTGAGTGGGGGGGGGTCGTGGGTGGGATGGATGGGTGGGGGAGGAGATGGCAGTGCAACATACAACAGTGAACCGTATTCTTATCAGAGGTTTTAAAAAAATAAGGAGAAATACATTGAGGTACTTTTTTTATTATCGGTACTGTTACTGGGGATTGGGCACTCCAGTGTTGACTGGATGTTTGGCAGCACTGGGGGTGGGCATCCCAGCATCACAGACAGTCAGTTCAGGGGTCGGGGGGGTAGTCTAAGCTGACACAGGGAATAGTGCACCCTGGTGTCAGTATATTAGAATGGCAGGCGGGGGGCGAATTATTACAGAGTGGGGACAATTGAGCAGGCACCAGCGGGTGGGCATCCCAATATTGGGAATATACAATTTAGTGGGCACCAGGGATTGGGAACCCCAGTGTCCAGTTTATATAAAGTTAGGCTGCTGATATGGCTAATGGTCGCTGAAGGGCCAAAAAACACACACAGCTCCGTTCAGCAAGGGCGGGGCTACGCACTGATGCCAGTTGAATGAACACTGCAGAAATGGATATGGGTGCTGTTTGCAGCATCTAGATAACCCTGCCGCCGGCACAAGAATGCAGTCTCATAAAAAGACCACATTAAGGAATGTGGTTGTAAAAATTCAGTTATCCTTAGAATGCTGATTTTCTAACAGGTATGCTCAAAAACAGAACTGTTTTTCTTAAATATTTTAAGAACTACAAAAGCACACACTTTAGACCAAACTCTGTCAAACCTGCAAGTTTCAGGTTTAAAGTCCTACTAGTTTTTTTAGTTCTTGTCTGATGTAATTTTGGGGGTTTTGCCCCTCTGTTACTTTAACCCCAGTGAACTGGTTATCAAGTAATTTTCGGGATCCTGAGATCCTGGCACCATGTCTATAACTTTCCAAATTTCAAGTAAATCAGTTGAAAAGGGGCACATTATTAAGGTGCACAAATTGGGGTTTAACACTAAAGTGCTTAATCAACCCTAATATGCAGGTGCGACCACACCTGCATAATGCAACTCCTGACTGAAGGTCTCAAGTATGCACAGTATGTGTGCAGGCTCCTATGCGTGTGATAGGTTTTAGTCAAGGAGTAGTCAAAAAAGTCATATTCCCTTTCACTCATACAGCAAATCTCTAATACCACGCAGATCAACCTTTCCAACTTGAACCACTCTCTAATTGACTCGGTTCTTGCCTCACATACCCTCCGCACATTGTTGAAGCTGGCCCCCTCCCTGCTGCTCTCAGTGACCATCATAAGGTATCCGGTATGCACAGGTTCACCACCCCAGAGGTCACCCTGCTCTGGTCTTTCAAGTCTCTTATCTGCATTGCTGGATGACCTTAACTCCACTGATTTGTCTTTTACACCTCTACCCAGCTGTGTGGTCTGTTTCCTGGGATGTCTCGGGCATCTGAGATATTCCCTCCTTACAGTGCCTTTGGTTCACCATGTATATTATGTTGGCTACCCCTGCACTGTGGGCTCAACAAGGCTGAGGGGCCCCTCTGCTTTAATCTCCTGGTTAGGGATTCATATTTAAAGTTAAATATAGAAAACAGCACGGTGCTGCTAACCAGTGAAAAGTTAAAGGGGGGTCTGGTGTAAGTATACTATAACCCCATGGCATGCAAGACTCACCCACCTCCCCACAAGGTCATTCCACTGGTGAAATATTTCTGTGACACAACAGTTTCTACAAAGCATGCACTTGTTCTTTAAACTGAATTAGAACTCACACAAGGGTGTCAAACAAAAGAACTTGTTTTTATTTATGCTCTAGGCTTCAGGTCATAAATGGGAGAAGGAGGGGTTAGCAGTAGTGAGGTAGTTTGCATAGTCCAGCTGGTTCTTCCATGCCCTCTTAGGCCCGCAGAGCAGGTAAGGCCACGCTGAGTTGGCTGGTTAGCCCTAAAATCATGAACAGGCAGGATGATGTGCCACAAAAAAACACAGAGTACCTGCATAAACATTTTATTCCACATTAGGTATAAACAAAGTGTGGTCAGACCCCTTTTTTCCCCACCGTTGATTAAGCTCGTTTGACCTGTCATCAGAAACACACCAACTTGCTGCCTTTTCTTTATTTTACACATCGGTATTATTTAGAGTTTTTGTTCGCTGTATGCCACTGAAAGAACCATCAACTCTTTCACTTTTGTGTATGCGGAGATAAAATTTTTTAAACCGACACACACAAAGTGTGTGTTTATTGTTTGGGCCTCCCACGCAATGTTTCCACCTGTGAGATCTGCCAAGCTACCCAGCAATGCCAAAAAGCTGCATTATAGAAGCATCCTTTGCAGCAAACTGTCATGGCTATGGAGCAGCAGAAGCCAGACAGGACAGTGTCATCTACCCTGTTGACCAACTTGTGGTCATCAAAATCTAAATATAAATCATCATCTGGGAGATACAAACACAAGCATAGAGACAAGGCCTCCCCGACATGATCCAGGTTGCTGCTGCAGCCTCCAGGCATTTCTTTCACTTCATCACTGTCGGCTCTGGTGGCAGCGACTGCAACCCACCCCCTAACCATTGATCATACACCAAGGTCAAGGCTTGGCCTAGATGCTGCCAGGTCTTCTATGGTCTGTGTGTTGCCATCATCGCAGGGGCTTCCTCTGTTGATGACGTCTTCTGTCATGACTCATTCTTCTAGGGCTGTCAACACTCAGGCAGTTCTAGAATCATTTTCTCAAATGATACAGTGGCTCTTTTCCAGGTCTGCCTTCGCAGCCTGTTAATACATCAGCAGTGGCGGACACTCTCCCTCTGCCATCGATACTGTAGCCTAACATATTGCCTTCCAGACCTCCTCTCCTGCCACTGGCATCACCAAAATGGTCCTCTTCTCTCACTGTCAACAGGGACATAGATGATGAACCTGAATACAATCCAAACCTTATCCTGGAGGAGGATGATGTTGATGAAAAGGAATATGAGGAAAGTGGCCCGTGTCTCCTTAGCACTGGCTCTACCTTCTCCTCAGGCAGCGAGGACTCTCTGGTGAGCACCATTAAGTCAACCCCAGAAGACCCCCTCATTCCACACCGTGATGCAGCACTTACACCACAAGGAATCTTATAGACTTTCTGGAACGTCCGGAAACTCCTTCTCCTGTCCTACCTTCGTTTGCTCCTGCTTTGGAGGATGCCTTTTACGTGGCCTGGTTCAGGCCTACTTATACATCTTCTGTCCCCAGAAAGCTCCTCCCAATAAACCCTTTTATGCTATAAAGCCAGAAACTGACTCAGTGGTGATTATGACTGCCCATGACAGATCCAGGACACCCAAACACCTCAGCTCCCTACCTCCTAACAAAGAATCCGAGAGGTTAGATGTGATGAGTAAGCATAGTTATGCCTCATCATCCCTGGGCCTACGTTATTGCCAATTTCAGGCCCATATGATCAAGTACCACAGTACCTTTGGAGACAGGCACAGTCTTTAGCTCAGGGTTTATCCAAGGGCCCTTCCAAGCAGGAGTTGCCTAAAATACTGTCTGCTGGGGCGGATGAGGACAAACATTTGTTCCACACTATCTGTGATGTTTCTGACACCTGTGTCAGGGCCGCTGCCTCTGGCATTTGTCTCAGGTGTTATGCCTGGCTCAGGGTGGCAGGCTCTGCCACCAATATCCAGCATACTATTCTCAATACCCCCTTCAGAGGACATAGATTGTTTGGCCAAGACACAGAAAATGCCCATAAAGGCCTACAACACTCTGGTCTGTTTGATCAGTGTACTGCCCCCAGGGCAGAGGCAGTGGTCAGGGTTCCTTTCACCTCCTGCCCAAGGCAGCTGGCACACCTACAAACAGAAGGTTGGAGGTAGAGGAGCTGCAGACTTTGTCAGTCCCCCTCCACCTCAGTGTGTAGCCCAAAGCACCTAGAGGTAGAGGCAAGGCAATGTTTATTTAAAAGACGCCCAATCCCAGAGGCTCTGGGTGCCGTACAAAATCAGATACATAAATGTAACCCCCCTGCAAATGGGGGTTCCCAAAAGACTTCCAGGAGCTTGCTTGAATGCTCCAAGCCTGAATGGTGTTTGGCGTTTAAGCCATTTATCTGTGAGTGTTTTTAGAGCCTCTGGTACTGTCTCTTTAAGAGCTGTCTGCTTGCAGACATAATTAGTTTGTATGGGGGGACTGTGTGTTTCTCTGCTTGAGTACCACTCGAGCTGCTGCCAATTCACTCCATTTTTGCAGTCACTAGGAGTGCAAAGGGAACCTATCTGAAAGATGTAACTGTTTGCCAGAAATCATTTAGAGTAATAATGAAAATACAGTTTGTCTAACCTGCTTTCTTTGCAGTCAGAACTGTGTTTGCCTAGTTTCCCATTCTAGTTTTGAACTGCTGAACTGGACCAATCAGTGTGGGTTAAGGTAGCTCTAAAATGGTGCCTTGGACGAATCAGAACTTGGACTCGTAATCTGAGCCAGCCACAAGAGGATTGTATGGGCAGTGACTCTGGGAGATGCAGTTTGGACTTCGGCACCTTTTTGGACCAATAGGGGCAGTCTATTGTGAATGAGAGCCAATCCAGCCAAGAACTGGGAGGAACTCAAAGGAAGTGCCCAGTTTTGTCTACTGGAGTTTCAGTTGAGCTCTGGCAGTGAAGAGGGAAGGAGCCCTGTGCTTTTTCGGTGTGCAGTTTTAGTCGGGAAACGTGTGTAAGGCACCAAGTTCCGGTCTGCAGCTTGTGTAACTGCTTGTTAGGACTGAATCCGTCCTGTGAAGAGAATCAAAGGATATATGAAGAGTAGAAACCAGGCTCACCCTGTAGAAGACTGGAGAAATTGCTGAATTGCTCGGTCTGTCAGGAACTGAATCTGCTGTGTGTTCTCCCGAGTATTGTGCAGTAATTGCGATTGGGATAGAGAAGCAGCCTGCCTGGTATAATACTTTCTTTTTACCATATAAATGTGTGAGGAGGCTTGTGTAGCTCAAGTGAATCCTGCTGCCATTAAAGGACTTTTGCCTGTTACTGTTTACCATATAAATGTGTGAGGAGGCTTGTGTAGCTCAAGTGAATCCTGCTGCCATTAAAGGACTTTTGCCTGTTACTGTTTACCATATAAATGTGTGAGGAGGCTTGTGTAGCTCAAGTGAATCTTGCTGCCATTAAAGGACTTTTGCCTGTTGCAGTTTGTCATATAAATGTGTGAGGAGTCTCGTGGAGCTCAAGAGTAGCCCTGCTGACATTGAAGGACCCTATCTTGTTTGGAGGTCATGAGTACTAATTCAGGGTCGCTCCCTGTTGAATTGCCACATTGAATCCAAATGGAATTACTGTACTGCTGACTGTTTAACTAATTTTTCTTTTCTCTGTGTGAAAGGGCCCTACAGCTGCACAGTTTGGACTAGCCACTAGGGCTTGGGTACCCAGGGACAGTAACTGGTAGGGATAGCCTGTGCACAGAGCCATAGATAGATGAGTAAAGTGATAAGCTAATTAACCTGATTTCCCCTGTCCTTGTTATATCCCCCTAAATAAATCAGAGCTGCTTGTTTCAGCAAAGTTATACTGCCTGAGGTATTTGTCTATGTTAAAGTATTGTACTGTGATTGTTGCACTGTATCTTCTTATTTTACAGGGGGTCCCAGTGCCTGAACCAGTCCTGGGGTAAGTGTATACTGTGAAGGTAATTCTGATATACTGTGTGGGCCACTAGTGGGAAGAAAGGGGGGTTGCAGTGTCCCAGAGGGCTGTGACCACGTTAGTTTAACTATTGCAAACCCTGACCTCTGGGTGGAGGCACCCGCCATCGGATCCAGGCCCCTCAACCTGTTAGCGGCAAATCAGGCAGGGGTAGTAGCCCCTGGGATAGCGCCATCTAGGGGTTACATAAATAAACATAAATAAATCCATAAATGTCAAGAAAAAAGAACATTTAAACAGACAAATCCACAAAATAAAATGTATCACTAAAAATAGACTAAAAATAGGGTTGCTGAGAATTATGTCTATCCCAGTAGACTAAAAACTGAGTTGGGAAAAGCCTAGGCAAATAGGAGGGCCTTAAGGTGGACCTTGAATACCTCCAAGGTTGGGGCCCCCCAACCCCGAAGGGTAGCAAATTCCACAGGATGGGGGCGGCGACACTAAAGGCCCTGTCACCAGCCGTTTTTAACCTTGTCCTGGGAATTGCCAGGGGGCCCCCACAGGAGGAGTGGAGGGGGAGGACTGAGAGAGCTGGTACAAGAAGGTCTGACAGGTAACCAGGGCCCTGGCCATGTAGGGCCTTATAGGTGAGAAGACCCACCTTAAAGAGGATCCTCCCCCTGACTGGCAGCCAGTGTAGATCATGCAATACCGGTGTAATATGGCAAAATTTAGGCTGCCCAGTAAGTAACCAGGCAGCTGTGTTCTGCACCAGCTGCAGTCTGTGAAGAGATCCTCCCGTGACCCCAAGATAGAGCACACTACAGTAGTCAAGCCTTAATGTAACTAAGGCATGTATCAAAGTGGGGAGGTCCAGAGGCAGCACAAGGGGCTTTATCCTGGAAACATTTCTAAGATGGGAAAGAACAAGAGTGGACAGTGGCAGACACCTGCGCCTCCATCGTCAAACCCCTGTCCAAAATGATACCAAGATTTTGCACTTTAGAGGAGGCCTTCAATGGAACAGATCCTAGAACAAGTCCAGTCTCTAATCCAGAGGCCATTCTATCCCGCACTCTGTTCGACTTCACCACCAATACCTCCATCTTATCAGGGTTTAGTCACAACCAGCTAGAGGCCATCCGGTCGTTGATCTCAGCTAGGTAGCTGTTAAGCACGTCTGCCGCATTAGATGTTCCTGGGGCTAAGGATAAGTACATCTGGGTATCATTGGCATAGCAATGAAAGCCCAAGCCATACTTCCTAATGATCCCTCCCAGGGGCAGCATGTACTCTGCAAACAACATTGGGGCTAAGACCAAACCCTGAGGTACTCCGCAAGATAGGGGACTAGGGGTGGAGGAGAAATTCCCCATCACAACCCATTACCTCCTGTTGGTTAAAAATGACTCAAACCAGCAGATGACAGTGCCGGTGAGTCCGCAGAGTTCCCTAAGGCAGTTAAGCAACACACAATGGTCCACAGTGTCAAATGCTGAGGCGAGATCGAGGAGAAAAAGAATTGTCCTTACTCCTCGATCTCCAGCCCTGAGGACATCATTCTGTACCTGAACAAGTGCGGTTTCTGTGCTATGCCTTGTCCGAAACCCCAACTGGAAAGGTTCATATAACTTGTGGGTCATAAGGTGCTCCTCCAACTGAAGCACCACTACCTTCTCCACAACCTTCTCCAAAAAAGGGAGATTGGAGATGGGACGGTAATTTACCCTAACCTCTGGGTCCAAAGATGGTTTCTTAAGGAGTGGTCTCACCAGTGCCTCCTTCAAGGCATCAGGAAAGACCCCCTCTGACAAGGAACACCGGACAATCAGGGCAAACACCAGGCCAACGGCATCGATGCATCTCATCAAGAAATGCCTCGGCACCGGGTCCAGTTCACAGAAGGTGTGCTTCAGATTGGTCACCACCTTAATGGCCTCACTTACCTCCACTGTCTAAACTCCCCCCAACCAGGCAGAGTGCACTCAGAACACTTCGGGTGATCACTGCCAGCTCTGAACTGGCTGACTGGAGGAACTCCCTGCCGGATACCGGACACCCTGTCTGAGAAGAACCGAGAAAACTCTTCGCATTCAGCATTAGAAAAAACCTTCTTTGGCTGTAGACAGGTCAGACAAAGTAGCCTGTCGACAGTCTGAAAAAGTACAGCTGGACGGTTCTTCCCTTCAGCAATCTCCCTAGACAAGAACTCTGTCTTCTTACGGTTGATTGCCCTTTGGTATGCATTATAATGCATGTGCAGGGCCAGTTTGTCCTCCTCCAGGCCGGACTTCATCCAGCAGCGTTCTAATCTCTGACCCTTTCTCTTCAACTCCCTGAGGTCACCATCAAACCATGGTGACCTCAGGTAGGAAGATTTGGGTTGAATATGGACAGGTGCTAGGGAGTCAATGGCGTCAGATAGTAACCTATTTTAGGACCCCACCATGGCACCAATGCCTCCGACGCATGCATTACCCACACTAGATCGATTGGCTGCCTCCAAAAAGCCCTCCAGGGTTAATCCCTGCAAAGGACAGCAGCTCATCATCTCTGTAAGGGGAGGGCATCCAGTGGGTGCCCCGAACATGAACTGCACCGTGCAGTGATCGGACCATTCTATCTGATCAATCTTGAGATCATTTATCTCAAGCCCCAGCGAGAACACCAGGTCCAACATGTGCCCATCCTGGAGGAGCAGGGACTGCAGCCCAGCAAGCTCCATATGACTCACAATACACCCTCCAACCACTGTTACTCCCAGATGTGGTTGTGGGGGGCATTGTCACCTCTTCCTTCATCTGAAGCAATGGATGGATGGGTGTTAGAGGATATAGTGAAAGGCCATGCTCTGGAGTTCCTGCAGACCCCTCCATATCATTCACCACTAGTCTCCACATATCCCCCCAGACATCTTCCCTTGCCCTGTGAAGAAGTTCAGGCCCTACTTCAGAAATGTGCAATAGAGATAGTTCCTCCCAAACAGAGGCACCGGGCCTTCTATTCCACATTTTTCCTCGTCCCCAAAAAGACAGGGGACCTGTAGCCTGTTCTGGATCTCGGCGACCTCAGCTTCTACAAAGAGTACAAGACGTTCCACATGGCATCCCTACAGGGTCTCAGTCCCTTCTGAAAATGGGAAACTGACTCGGCTACCTGGATATGAAGGATGCCTACCTTCATGTCAGTGTCAGAAAACCTTACAGGAAATATCTGAGGTTTCTCTGGGAGGGAGGATTACCAATTCAGAGTATTGCCCTCCGGCTTGTCCTCTATACCACGGGTTTTTACCAAATGCTTAGCAGTAGTTGCAGCAGCTCTTTGCAGGGAAGGCCTCTATGTTTTCCTGTGTCTGGACAATTGAGTCTTGAAGGCCCATTCCTGGGAACATCTTCTTCACATCTTGTCCAGAATCAGATGATTGTTCGACATTCTGGGGGTGATGGTCAACCTGCCAAAATCAGTCTTGACCCCTCCCAGAGACTGCAGTATATGGGGCAGTCTTGGATATCACTCAAGGCCATGCTTTTCTGCCCCAGGATAGGGCAGAATGACTCATGAAGCAGGCATGGATGCTTTGCAGCAGTCAGTACGTGCCAGTCAGGTCTTTCCTGTGTTTGCTGGGTCACGTGGTGGTGGCCATTGTCACCATACCATTGGTCCAGTTACATTCGCGGATCCCGCCATGGACTCCGAATCTAGTGGGACCAACTTCTGGGTGACCTAGACCAACTGGTCCTAGTCACGTCCCCTCTGCACCGAGCATTGCAGTGATGGATGGACCACAACTGCTAAAGGGTGTTCCATTTCTTGTCCCATCCCTGACACAGCTCCTCACCACAGATGCCTCTGGCTTCAGATAGGGAGACCACCTAGGTTCCCTCCAGACTCAGGGTACCTGGACCCAGGTGGAAGCGACACTGCACATCAATGTCCTGGAAATGAGAGCCATCTTATACAGCTTCCAAACTTTCCAGGAACACCTGGCTCTAGGTCCTCTGTTAATACAGATGGACAATGCCAATGTAATGCAATACATCAACAAACAAGGGGGACTCATTCCTATCCACTATGCAGGGAACTAATGAGAGTGTGGTATTGGACTCTGGAACATGGACTAGACCTATCAGCAGTCCATGTTTCAGGTGTCCAAAACATATTGGCAGACAAACTAAGTCGGTCACAGTCCAGGTTCCATGAATGGGAACTGCTGACCTCAGCAGTGGATGACCTCTTCACAAAATGAGGTCACTCAGAGTTGAACCTTGTTGCATCCCCATGCAGTGCAAAACTGCCACGTTTTTGCTTGCTCTTTCCTGGGCCTGGAGTCTTCTGGCATGAGGTTTTGTACCTCTCCTGGAAAGGGAGGTTTCTATATGCCTTCCTTCCCTTTCCCCTCATACAGAGAGTACTTTTCAAACTGAGGTGGGAGGGGACAACTCTAATACTCATTGTCCCCAACAAATATGGTTCCCACTACTCTAGCAAGTAGCCATGGAACCACCAGTCCCTCTACCTTTGTGCGAGGGCCTGTCATCTCAGCAACAAGGCTCTATGGTCCATCTGGACCTGAAATCCCTGCATCTGCATGCATGGTTCCTGAGGATGTATGCCATAGCATGTTTTGGGGTATCCCCTCAGGTGGCAGATATCCTCGTGGCCACCAGGAAACCTTCCATGAGACACACCTATATGCTGAAGTGGAAGTGGCTTACCTGTGGCTGCTTCCAAACAATTGTATCTGTTCACATGCTCAGTCAGTGCAGTTCTGGAATACTTGCTGTCACTGTCAGACTCCATCCTACAGTATTCCTCACTTAAGGTGCATCTGGTTGCTATTTCAGCCTTCCATGCACCTGTGGACAGGCATACAGTCACGCAGCTTGTGGTGTCCCATACCTTTGAGAGACATTTTACATCTAAAGCCTCCCATCAGAAATCCAGTCCCAGACTGGGACCTTAATTCTGTGTTGGAAAAGTTACTCTGGCTCCATTTGAGCAAGCCACAAACTGTGGCTTACATTTTCTTTCACGGAAAGCATTATTTTTAGTTGGAATCACTTCTGCTCAAATGATTTCAGAGCTGCAGGCTCTCATGTATGATCTTCCTTATTTGATTTTCCACAAAGACAAGGTGTCTTTATTGATTTCAGTTGGATTTGTAATCTTACAAGTTTCTTCCCCTACAGTTATATTAATTTGGAAAATGTTACATTCTTGTTTTTCTTTTTGAAGTTGAAAGGCCAACAACCTATCTGGTTTGTCACCCTGTGCATAATACTTAGCTTTAGTTTTTAACAAGCTGTTCTCTGCTGCCTGAGTTATTAATTTATTATATTCAGTTTTGGCTATCAGTTTTGTATATGTAGGGGAGTCATGAGTTGACATATGTATTTTTTCCCCAATGGTCAATTTCCATTTCTAGTTGCTTTTGTCTTTCGTTCTTTTTCTTCTTTTTAGCAGAGAAATAAGCAATGATGGCTCCTCTTATTACTGCTTTAAGTGTATCCCAGTTATTGTTATAAGATGTCCGCTTTGGATCATTAAATACCAAAACAATTGGTTAATTGTTTTTGTATAGCATTCACATATTCCGTATCTTGCAGTAGGGCAGGTTGGCGCGCACCCATTGCTTATTTTCTATATGTTGATTTATATAACCATCTAGTTGCATTGGCTCGTGATCTGAGATAACAATATTATGATACTTAACTTGTTTAGTGCTAAACTGTAGTTGCTTTGAAATTAGAAAATAGTCTATCCTTGAATAGCTTTGATGTATCGTGGAACAGGAGTATTGCCGGATTTCTGGGTTCTCTACCCTCCATATATCAGTTAGGTTCAAATCTTCCACAAAGTCTCTAAGTAGCTTTCTCCCCCGTTACCACATTTTCTGGGAAGGAGGATGATTTGTCCAATCTACTGTTTATGGCCATATTCAAATCCCAACCGATAATGTAAGGTGGCTCAAAAGTTGTTAACTCAATAAAAAAATTTACAAAGAAATCTCTCTCAAATACATTTAGAGCATAAATATTGGCTATTGTGATGGACCCTTCCATAGTTCTAATCTCTGTTATAACATATCTTCCTAAGGGGCCTTCTGTTGTTTTTTCCAATTTTAATTGTGTTATTTTGTTTCTTTACAAAGATAGCTACCCCTCTGGCCGAGCTAGTATAGTTTGAAAATCGTCCTTCTCCCCATCTATTCATATGGAATGTAGCTTCTCTTTTACAAAAGTGTGTTTCTTAGGGAAGTAGTATGTCCACTTTTCTTTTGTCAATCCAATTAAATATTTTTTTTGCTTTATGTCTATTTCTTAATCCTTTCACATTCCAGGTTAAAATATGAAGCATTGTGTCTATAATTTTCATCTGGTTGTGCCGTACTTCGGAAGTAGATTACAAGACTTTTTTCTATTGTTTCCTTACCAATCAGCTTCATCCATTTCTGCTTTACCACTCTCTTCCTTTTTACTTTAATAAGCTTCCATTGCAAATCAAATACAAAAGATGAGTAAATTATATAAAATAAACCTAACCTATCTACCCAACCACCCCCCTTCCCCTGTGCTGGAGAAAAACTCTCCATTACGCACCTCTCACCATCAAAGATGGCTACTGCTTACCTCCCTCTCCTGAGTTTCACAGGAAGCTAATAGGAGCACTCACATCAGACTCCACCACTTTGTGTAAACTGTTAACTTTTCTGGTTGCTGATTTCATTCCTCTGTTCCCTTTCTTTCTTTCTTCCCTCCCCCTCCCTTTTATTTTCCATGTATTCCAATTCCAATAATTCCAACATTCATCTTGCAGTTCAACCCTTTACCTGTATTAAGGTGACTTCTATAGTTTTATCCTTCTGCCTGCTGTAAAGATAGAAAGACAAGGGAGTGGCATACGTCATGGGATCCTGTCTTCTGCTCACATCTTGCCCCCTTCTCAAGGTACCGTGGGATTTGGCTTTTCAGCAGATAGGAAAATAAAAAGAGTTGATTATTTCAACAATAAATTTCAGTTATTATTTACTTATGTTATTTAATAACAATCCTTATACATTCTTAACCATTAATTCCCCCTTCAATACACCCAGACCAAAACAAAAGAAAAATAAAGAGAAAAAAAACCAAAAAACAGGGCAACTGCAATAAGCTTAGTATTTAGTTCATTGCAGGTCGAGGATTTTGTTTTCATCCTTGTTAGGTCCAGGATCTCATTCAGCTGGTCTGCCTGCTTGCTTTGACCCATTTGTATAATTTCAGTGCTAGTAAATCTCGTTTCTTGTGTCAGAGCCTGGCGTAATGTCATTACTAGGTTAGTAGATGTTTGCCCCTAATTTTTTGCACTCTATCCTTGATAAAATGAATGCTCATCATTCTCTCTTAATAACTGTTCTGCCTCCATAGGGTCTGTAAAAAAACACAGCTTTCCCTTGTAGTAGAATTTTAATTTAGCAGGTGGTAATGAGGCGTATTTTATGCCCCGTTCCCTCAGTATAGCCATAACCTGATTGAAGGAACGCCTCTCTGACATGGTTTCACTACTGAAATCCAGAAAAGCATGGAAATGTATGCCTTTAGCCTTCAGGTCCTTTTCTGTTCTTGCTTTTCTGAGAATAGCCTCTTTGTCTTGAAATGTGTGAGGTTTAATAAAAACAAATTGTGGTCTGTCCTTATCTCCTAAGAATCTATTTGATCCTGCTCTGTGGGTTCTGTCTAAAGAGATTTTTGAACTTGATAAGTCTAGTCCCATTGCCTCAGTTATTAGTTGCTCGAAGTAATATACAGGATCTCTGCTGCCTTCAGCCCCTTCTGGTATTTTCCCCAGTTTTATGTTCCTTCTGCAGGGACCTGTCCTCTTGATCTTGCACTTTTCTAATTAATATTTCAAGCTGTGTTGAGTGTAGTGTGACAGTTTTTTTTATGGGGTCTGTAGTATCTTCCCATATGCTGATTCTATTCTCAGTTTCAGAAGTTCGTAATGTTAATGCTTCTAATTTCTGGTTAAGTCCTGCCACAGTGCTGGTTAAAGTACTCAAAGAATTTTGTATGTCTGCTATGCCCTTTAAAACATTACTTTGAAACTCATGGGCTACAGGTACCTCTTCAGGATCCAGCCAATATATTTGGTCTTTGGGTTTGCTTTGGTTGTTTGCAGCTTTATTCCAGTCCTCGTTTACTCTTTCCTCTCTACTTTTAAGTTTGCTGTTTTCTGTTTTGCTCCTCTCCGCAGACCGATTGTCCCGGGGTATACACGCTTCCTTGTTGTGTTGCAGTAATTTCGGGCCTCCGGAGCACTCTGGTTCCTGTGCTGATTGTTCCCCCACATCCGATGCTCCCAAAGCTATTCCGGGTGAGACCGCATCATCCTCCATATCAGTACTGTCCTCCTGGTGTCCGTGACCCTCTCCAGACATTTTTGGGTCTTCAGCCTCCCTTGAATTGGCCTCCTTTACTTCCCCTGTCCACTTCGGATCAGTCCCTGAGATTGGTGACATTAATGGGGAGAGAGCCACCAGTAAGAAATCCATCACTTTGCTCCACTTGCCTGAGAATATTGTAGTCTGTGTGGGCTAAGGGAGGTCTTTTCTCGTGCTCCTAGTTTTAGCCTGGTCCGTCAGCGCCGGTTTTGTTTAGCGTCTTTTATTCTCCTTATCCTTTTAGACGTTTTCTGCTAAAGTACCACAGAAAAAAATGATGTCTTGTTTGAAACGGGTGGATTTTAGCAATGCTTCAGAGCAGAATCATTTGCTCCCGTTTTAGCTCCCGTCTCAGTAGCGCGCTACTCCACCATTTTGGAATCTTCACCACATACTTTTAAACCTCAATTGAGGTATTTGTAATTCTCAGCTGGCCGGCCTAGTCCTTCACATGCTCCCCAGCTTTTATACAGATTTCAGACTGCAAGGCCATCCTTGAGTTTACTCAGTTTCACAGACATGAGGATCGCCCTTGCAGTGGAGTGAGGGGTGGTACAGTTCACAGAGAGTTAATCTCTATCTGGTTTCATTGTCTCTGTAGTTCTCATCCATCTGTGACAGTGGTCTATGCCAGTGGAGGAGCTGGCAGTGGTCAGGCCTCAGCCTGCATCAGCAATCAGAGGCAAATCTCTGCTTCACAAGGCTGAAGTAGTGAGTCTCTGAGTTGATCCTCCCCCCCCCCCACCAGCTCATCCTGGCATCCAGTAGTGTTGCTCAGATGGATCTGGACAAATCTGGATCCACAGATACCTATCCTTTGCGGCAGGATAGTGGATCTGCTGGATACTTCCACTATCTGCCTGTGGATCCGGTTTTCAGATCCTAACCAAGATCCATCACTATCTGGCCCTGGTTCCTAACTATCTGTCTTAGGATCCATTACTATCTGACCCTGGATCCTGCATCTGTGTTTGGCAGGATATCTGGTAGGATCCAAGTCAGGATACCGACACTGTCTGTCAGATACTGGTAGGATCCACAAAAGCACTATCCGAGCAACACTAGCATCCAGTCCTGAGGGGTGACAGTAACTAGTGCTTGGTGGTCGTACTAATCAGACAGTTTCAATCACAACCTCTGTTTGTAATACAGCAGAAGTATCTCAATTTTGCTACAGCCTTCAGCTTTGTTTTTGTGCAACACGTACCACTTGATTACCTCCTTTCTGTGGTAGGAGTACTACTTCTTACTTTTGGTTTGTTTCTGGTAGACACACAGTCTGTCTCTGTACTTCAGTTGCACCAACTGTCTCTTTCAACAGCACCCACAGACACAAGTCTGTTCAGCAGCTGAACTCAGACTGAACTGGGTCTG
Source organism: Neoceratodus forsteri (assembly GCA_016271365.2). Lineage (NCBI taxonomy): Eukaryota > Metazoa > Chordata > Ceratodontiformes > Ceratodontidae > Neoceratodus > Neoceratodus forsteri. Next base: position 1,651,795,075 of record CM057450.1, read on the forward strand.
GAACAGCTCCTGCTGTTCACTGGAAAATCAGCAGCTCTGATTGGTAGTTCGAGCTGTCCATCAACATAGGTAGCTCTAGGAAGTGTGTCAGTTGACAGCAATTGTTTGCTGCAAAGGTACCTAATAAATGAGTTCCATCCCAAGTCCAGGAGCCCCTGTGCTCTCTCATAAGCAATCCGACCCTGTTTGGTCACCTTGTCACCTTTCGACCCTGTCACTATGCCAGCTCAGGTTGTAGGTGATGAAAATGGCTACCAATTTATAGTCTGGAAGTGATATTCCACAAAAGTCCTTATTTTGTTTTTTTAACATGTTTATGGAAGTTTCCATGAACAATTGCAAAAACAATAACAAAACTAGATCAGATGCCATAAACAGCATAAAACTTGACATACACATAAGTAGAGTAAGTGTGAGTGGGAGTATTAGGCTTGAGTTAATTCCTGAATACATAATACCTAAGTTGATCGACACATGTGGCATTAAGACATTCAGTTACCAGGAGCTCATTACACAAATTTGTTAGCATAATCCATATTCCCTAAGCCCCCTTAGTCAAGCAACCACTACCTCCAATTACAGGTTAGGAAGGGCAGGGGCACGGGAGCCTTTCTGAAAGTGTGGGGGGGGCGCCAAAGTCCAGGGGTGAGGGAGTAGTGGGAGGGGTTGCAGCTATATGGCTAAATAAGTCACAGCTGGATGTTTGAGAGGGCAGATGCAGGGTGGACTGCAAGAAACAAAACAAAATATCTGCAAGAAATAACGTTTAAACCAATTTCTGTCTCTCTCTCTCTCTCTCTCTCTGTCTCTCTCTCTCTCTTCCCCTGTTTTTCTTGGGTATTTTAAAGTTGAACCAGCCTCGTCCTTATTTCTATACCTGATCGGACAAGCAAAGAACTGTATTTTACAGGAACAGATCCAAGGGGACCAGGACAAGATCAGAATCAGTTTGCTCATCATCAGATCAGAGAAGAACAAAACATACTGAACAAAAACAGTACTGAGACCAGGTTCCAGGAGCATAAACTGCTCCTAAACTACAAAAAAACAAAGCTCATGACTTTCACTACCCCCCAAAATAAGCATAAATCTCACCAACTCACCATCTGCAATAATCTAAATATCCCCCTTAGAAGTGGTTAACTCTTTCGAATACCTAGGGTTATGCTCGACAGTACCTTATCATATGCTACACACATTGGTCACGTTGTCAAAATGGTTAATACAAAAATGGGATTATTGCACAGGCACAAACACTGTATGATGACTGAAGCTTTCAGGCTTGCTGTGAATAGCTCAATTGTATCCACTATCAACTATGGCCTGGTAGTGTATGGGGCAGCATCTGACACCTCGCTAAAAAGGGTATCGACGGCTTTAAATAAAACCTGTCGGCTGCTGACGGGGCCCAACTGGTTGATGCACACATGCGATTTGTATGCACAAATGGGCTGGCTACACTTGAAACATAGGCTGCAATACCAGACCTGCCTACTTGCCAAAAAAACAGCTTTAGGCTTGACCCCCGTGTCCAGAACCTTCTTTGCTGTGCAAATAATACCCAAAACACCAGAGGCACCATCTGTAAGCCCATTAAGGTCCCATTTTGCCGTACATCCCTAGGACAAAGATCCTTTGAATTCGGAGTCCCTAATTGGCTCAGCTCTCTTGGGAATGAGGTCCTAGCTGAAACAAAGCTTAGCTGTTTTAAACGGAGGCTTCGACTGCACCTCTCAACACTGTGCAGTTGCGACTGCAGTATTTAGGCTTTGACACAGCTGCCCACCTCTTGATGCCTGACTGTTCTGGCACTTACAGTATGTAGTTTTGCCCCTCCTCCCATCCTTCTCCCTCCAGCCGCTTTCATTTTCCCTCCCATTTCCTCTTCCTGCTATTATCCTCCTATGCTCACATCAACCGACAATTCCTACTCTGGCTGCCTGTCCTTATCTACTGCACTTATCCCTGAGATCGTGTACTGACATACTGTTACGTACCAATTATGCAACTTACTCTAACCTTGCAAATCTACTGTTCCATTACGTAACCGGCTATTAACTACAATACTGTATAAGCACCTTCTGTTTCCTGAACTATTGACATGTACTTGTACAATCTGCCCATGTTCTTGTATCAACTCTTGTTTTGTTTATTATTTCTTGTATGTTTGACAATCCAAACAACTGATGTGGAACCTTTGTAAAAGAGCTTTTAGCTCAAAGGTACTTGTAATCCGAAATTGAAATAAATAAGTAAAAATTAAAAAAACAACACTACATGCCGGTTAGGCAACAGGAACAGACATAACATCCCCACCCAGCAGCACCGATGTACATTTAGCAGTGTGCAGCAGCAATTGGCAATTTGAATTTGGCATCATTTACCAACCTTGTGTTCAGTGCCCTTTCCTTTTTCCACTCCACTCAATCAGATCCTCCACACCGGCGCACCGCACAGTCAGTGCACACAGTCCACTCCAGTTGGGTCATAGGATGGTCGGTTTTAGGAGACGGCTGCTACTGCCAGTCATTGTAAGAAATCAGATCATGATCCTCCATGCCACACAGACAAGACAGCCCACTCAGGGGGGAGGGCCGAGTATCAGGACATCAGGACAATAAGACAGCTGCTTGTGCTGGCAAAATGAACTAAGTAAGTTCCGCTGACTAACCACGTTCTGTGTACTGTTCCAAACACACAAATCCCACGCATGGGTGAAAACTGAGACTATCCTGTGCAGATAGCAAGGCTGGACTGGGCTTGACAGAATTCAGTTTTTTTTTTCCACTCGCGGGCACAGCCACACAGCATGGGACACTGCTGAGAGACAGTGGCCTTGGCAACAAACAACTTTAGTGTGAATCTGTCAGTGCCAAGCCATCAAAGGCGGAGCCCAAAACCTGGGCAAATGAGCACAGCACTTCAGTCAAAATAGGCCCAGATGAAATTTCTCAACTTAAAATGATGACATGTGGGGGTAAAACCAGACATCTGGTAACCCTACGGGGTGGTAGCATGTTTCTTTTGTCAACTCAAAAAGTGTGAGGGCATGGCCCCCCATTTGTAAAACTGGGGGGACCATGGCCTCTTGCCCCCCCACCCAACTCTGGCACCCCTGAGGAAGGGTGAGGCTCCTGGAGTATGTTGCAAAGATGGATGAACTGCAGAGTCAGCCACCTTTAAAAATGAGGTCTGGGAGCAAACCCACCCACCATAATGGCAAAGTGTAAGTGGGAGAGTTGCTTGCTGAGAGCATGGTAGGAGTACAATACTCCTTTGTGGGGGGAGCAGTGATTTATCATAAGGTGAAGTTTTCACTTTCAGTAGCTTTTTCTAGCTTTCCCCATATTGCATCAAATTTCTGGTGTTGCCCCAGGTCTGTGAGCTGGGATCTCTCTAATTTTAGACATTGTTGAAGAGATGGCAGGTTATTGGAGATCCACCATTGGGCTGTTGTTTTTTGAGCATTGACAAGTGCAAGAGACACTAGTGGAAGGGCTTGCTTAAGTGAATATCTGGTAGGGTCTACTCCTAAAGTGAATTCCAAAGGAGACTGAGGCTGCCTAGTACCTAGAACTCTTACCATGATCCTGTGCACCTCAGACCAAAATGCCAGTAGTTACAAAAGTCTTTATTTGCACAAACAGTGCAATTCCAACAGTATCTGGAGCCCCAAACCAGTCCTGTGTGGATGTGCCTGCATGTCTGGTTTGTTGAGGCAATAATCTGTAAAGTAGGCCAGCCCGGTGGTGCTGAGGTTTGAAGCTCTGGACGCCACACCTTGCGCCACGCCGGTGACCCAGGTTCAGTGACGGACTCGGGTAGCCGGGGGTCAGCATTGAGAGGGAGAGAATGGATCATCCGGAGGACAGCTCTCCTCTCCCTGGGGAGGGATCCAGGGTTGCTCAGAGTCCTAGCAGCCCCCGATGAAGATCAGGGGCACTGCAGGTACACCAGCTGATGTAGGGGACGGAGTGCGGCAGATGCCAGCAGGGCAGCCATGCACAGGCATCATTGAATGCCGCACTCCAAGGGGTGGAAAGTAAGAAAAAAATCCCCATCCTCAGGGATAGACAATGGCACCTCACCCCGCCAAGCCACACTCCAGCACCAGGCTTCTCTTCTCTCCAGGCCAACCGCCCAGCCGGCACATTGGATTTCAGATAGAGCACCCTGGGTGGATAGAGCAGCCCCACCTCAGGGGGGTCCTGAAGCCGGGGGATCTGCCAAGCTGGTGCAGGATGAGGAGAGAACTTCAGGTGGGAAGTAGAGCTTACGATGTGCAATGGATGCCCGGGAGAGTTCCCCGGTGGTACGGAGTATAACACGGGTTGACCTTAACTTTTTTTTGCACTAGCCAGCAGGACAGGTCAGTCTAAAATTGCACTAGCCCGCAGTGATTTGCACTAGTCCGCAGTCAGACTCACCATGTGCTTTCTACCCACAACACAATGAGTAAATGTTGAAAGCAGTGCAGTTTAAAAATTTATTTACTTTTATACAAAGATGAAGTAACACACAAAATGACCAAATGACCAATTGTTTCAAAATATAAGCATTCTGTGACTCATAAATATCAAGACAACTCCCCCAATGTTCTTTTCAAGGTTTGCCATGACATGAGGTTCAGATTCGTGCATCATCTTGGGAGTCGGATAGGTACTCAGTCACACTACTAATGTCACTCACATCACTGTCACAGTCAGTGTTACAGTCACTTTGTGAGTCTGCTGAATAGTCATCCTGCTGTCGTGCCACAACTGTTCCAGTCTGTGGCCACCGCCTCCTCCTTTGTCCCCCACTGTTCCCAAGGCAGATTGCTTCTTGGGGATTGAACTTGTCAATGTCTGGGGAATTCATTTGTACCACCATGAGGTTTGTCTCTGTGTCCGACTGCAGCTTGGAATGCAGGTTGGACTTTGTCAGCTTCAGCTGGCTGAAACCTCGCTCTGCCTCAGCTGAACTTGCAGGCAGTGTCAACAGAAGATCCGTAAGAGCTAGGATGTTGGGGTACTTCTGTTGGTAAGCAGCATTCACCCTCTCCCAAGTCAGACTGTGAATCTGCTCAAATCTGGAAAATAAAAAAAGAAAGGCAAATGAGAAGCATTCAACACACTGACAACTTGCACACATATTAACTTTCTTTCTCCATAAATAAGGCAATAAGTTCTTTAAACATACATTCAACTCAGAATTGACAAAGAAACTTTCACATACCTTGCATACAGTTTGGATTTCAACATAGTCCACTCTGTTTCGATCATGTCCGTTTTCACAGTAGCACCTTCTAGGACTGGTTCATAGTGTTCTACAATCAAGGCCACTTCCTGGTTTCCAAATTCTGAAACACCCCCAAAATAAAAATGTTCGATTTTTTTTTGTCCTTGCCATCCCATGCCATTCCCAGCACAATTATCTAATTGCCCACAATAAATTATGTTCTACCTTGCTGACTGTCCTTGTCTGGCCATAGGGTGAAGCTGGCAACTGTCACAGCACGTAAAAGCTGTGGGCTTGCATCAAGGAAACGATCCTGCAGACTTTTCTCCAAACTTTTGAGATTCTATGATGTAAAAAAAAAAACACAATTTATAAAATAAAAAAGTTCAACTATCACTGCTAGCTCTACAAAATGATAGAACCTCACTACAAAAACACCGCCCCAAACTCCACAAAACATACCAGGATACCACACTTTGTAATTGTAGACAGAATGATTCAACTAAGCAGTACATTTTAGGTCTGAAATGAGTTGCTCTGGCAGTGACACCCAAAGCATTAGCCCCACAACCAGCCACAGACATGCCCAGCCCACCCACCACCCTTTTGCAGGCAACATAAAATAAACTGAGGGAAGAGGCTGTAAAGCAGAACACAATGTAACTAGCCACTGTGACATGTACTGTTTTGCAAATTGCAAAATATATTTAATATCAGATGAGAACAATAGCAAATCCAGACCAGAAGACACTTTCAGAGAGTTCCCCACTGCCCCCACACAACCTCAGAAAGCCCCAAACTACTGTGATTTAAAGAAACACACTTACCTGAGCTTAGCGTAATCAAGGTTTGGAAGCTGCAAAGAAAAAGACTGGCGCACTGACAGTTTGCCCTCAGCCCCACCACCCCCACCCAGAACTTCAGAACAAAACACCACCCCACTCCCCCACGACCCACACACTCAAACATGAATGAATTAAGCAGCACATTTTGTGTAGAAAATAATTGTTCTTCTGGCCCCACAGTAAGCCACAGACATGCTCACACCCACCTACTCAAGCCACATGCCAAGCAGCCCCACGACAAGCTATAGATGGAATTCAGCAGGAAATGGTAAAATTAAAACAGCAGTCATCCCATCACTACACACTTGCAGCAGGCATGAACTCATGTTTGTTGTTCTTCCTCCCCTCCCCAACACCACCAGCCCTGTGACCCCCAATCACAATTACTTGGACTTTCATAAAATTCATTCAGCAGGAAATGGTAAAAATTAGAACAGCAACATGACCAGCCCCACAGTAAGCCACAGTCCCCCTCCTCCCCTTCCCCTTGCAGTTGCTGGGCTGGCTTTAATGGCAAGAAGTTAGCTGGATTAACTTAACAAGCAGCAAATTAGCAATCGGATAGGGGGGATAGGCAGTAAAAAAAAATAATAATCACACAGTGAGCACAGCTGTTCCTCTCCTGAAACCTGCCCACCACAACATTGTTGCCGCCTAAAACCTCTGAAAATAAATGACTGTACCTGTCTGACCCTAGTGTTTCTTCCGTGACAGTCGAGTGATCCAGCTCCCAGTCTGCCCCTCTGATTTTCAAATCCACAGCCCCGGAGAAGAAGATGCGATGCCAAATTTCACAAAACAGCAGTCCCAAGTCCTGAAACTGATTGGACGGTACGCTGCCGCAACCGCCAGTCTCTCCGTAGCTGAACTTCCGTGGCGAGATCCTCCGATGCCAAAGAGTGTTCGCTGACCGTCCGACTGTCCTCAATCAATTTACCACCAGCCTTCTTCAAATTTTCAAATCTTCTGCGGTTTGGCGTTCCAAACGCCACCCTTTATTCCCCATTCCAGCACATTAAGCCCCTCCCCAGCCACGCTTGCTGCCAATGACAAGGCTCACTGTACAAATTGCCCAATCCCATTATCAGCCTGTGTGCTGTGTGCCTGCCCATCCACGTCACCACGCTCTTCTCTTCTCCTGCCCCTACTCCCCCCTGCTGCTGCAGCTCAAAATACAATTGGTAGCCTCTGTTCTGACGTCGGCTCCCAGTGCTGTTCCGATTGCTAATGCTTCGCCCTCCCTGCCGGCTTGTGAAACATTAGGGCTAGGCTAGCCAACCGGAATATTGGGCACAAACTTTGCTAGCCAATATGCTGCCATAACACAAGCCAGTTGGGGAACTTGCCGATTAGAGCGCCATGCCGTGGTGTAATTTTGCTGCCATGCACCGCGGAAGCTGACGTCATACGCCAAACCGCACTAGCCCACACGGACAGGTAGGGAGGCATCTGCACTAGTCCGAGGCAATCTGCAGTATGCCCCGGACTAGTAATTCTATGTGAAGGTCGAACGCTGCAGTATAAACAAAGTATACAAAAAAAATAATCTGGAAAGTCCTGGTCCAGTCAGGAGAACTGATGCATTGGCTTCATCAGTGGTGGCTAACAACTCTGAAGTATAAGTGCAAAGTGGCCTTATAGGTATAGTAGCCATCGTATGGGGTGGGGTAACACACTGCTATAGATGATGGCCTTCATAAATTCCATTCCAAATTCACTGTAGTCTGGAACAAACAGCCCCCCAACCCCCGGATGTTCTGCAATTTCTAGAAAATCTTAACTACCTTCCTAAGTTTTGGACGGATATCTCCTCGTTATGTGATAACCCCCCCCCTTTTTTTTTTTTACCCCATGTCATCTATCCTGGTCCAGATTGGGAGATTCCATTGTTTCTGGTCAAGCTGATATGGCTTCCTCCTTTAATAATTTCTTCTCCACCTGTGACCTGTCATTACTCCTTTCACTCCTCCCCTGTCCACATCTTCCTCCCTTCACTCCTCGCGCCCCCTTCTTCTCCTCCCCTACCTCACTAGCAGCTACTCCATCTGCTGTTCTAGCTCTCAGCACCACAAAATGTAATGGTGCTGACAGACTTGATCCTAGACTCCTCTGCTCTCTATCCCTGCTGCAGCCTTTTCTCCCTCCTACAGTTCCTGCTGTTTGGAAGAAGACTTAGGTCCCCCCTCCACAAAGGAGGTGCCCCTCTCCTCAAGTAACTACTGTCTTATCTACCTCACACCTGCTCTGGTCAAACCCCAGAAGCACGTTGTTTTCTCCCAGCTCTCTGCTTTCCCCAACTTTTCCTACTTCAGCACCTACCAGCTAAACATGTGCCCAGCAGGATGGAGCCCTCTCAGTCTTTAACAACTGCCTCTCCGAGATCCAGGATTGGATGAGTGCCAGCTGGCTGCGGTTGAACCCGGCTAAAACTGAGGTGTTGGTGGTGGACCCAGGTCACCGGAGTATGGGTTTTCTGGCTGAACAGCCCTCTGGGCTTTGGCTCGGGGGCATCCAGCTGATGACCTCTGACAGGGTGCGGAATCAGGGTGCTATTTTTGATGACGGCCTGACAATGAAATCTCAGGTGTCTGCCTTTGTCAAGACCTCTTTTTACCATCTGAGGAATATTGCCCAGGTGAAGCATCTGATACTGCCCAGCAATCTTCCAACTCTGGTCCACGCCTTCGTGACCTCCCACCTTGATTACTGTAATGCCCTGTACCTAGGGTTGCTCGGGGTTGATTCTGCCACTTGCAGCTAGTGCAGAATGCGACAGCCAGGCTGTTGATTGGTTCCTCAAGATCGTGCCACATCGCGCCTGTGCTCTGCAGACTGCACTGGCTGCCAGTACAGTGGCAGATTACTTTCAAGGTTGGATTACTGACCTACAAAGCCTGACATGGACAGGGACCTCAGTACTTGCAAGATCTCCTTTGTCCCTGCCACCCCCCTCTGCCCACTCCCGACGAGGGATTGCTAGAGGTTCCCAGGGTTTGACTGAAAACTTCAGGGGCCCACTCCTTTACTTTTGTGGGCCCCACCCTGTGGAACTGTCTACCTTATTGGGTGAGGGAGTGCCTAACCGTCCAGAGCTTCAAGGCCACTCTGAAAACATATTTATTCAGCATGGCCTTCCCAGAATGTCCTTAGAATTCTGAGATAGTTATTTAAAAATTTGTATAAGCTGGAAATTTTAAGTAAGTAGTTATGAACTTTTAGATAGTATGTTGTTGGTCTTAATTTAATTATATTGTTTTAATTGTTTATGTTTTATTACCATTATACACATGCTTTGAACAGACCCTGGAATTGCACAGTTTTATAAATAAAGCTGATTATTTGATTTGACTTTAGGAAGACTCACTCCACTATCATCAGTACTCAGGCTCACTGATACAGTCCTGAAGGGACTTCGGACTGATCACGTCGACCATCTTTGTTGACCTGTCCAAGCCTTTCAATGCTGTTTCCCACTCCCTGCTACTGGGTACTCTTTCTGGAACTGTTTTTTTTGGACCACACAGTCAAAATGGTTCAGCTCTTACCTGGAGGACAGGTCTCAAGTTGTCTTTGTGTAAGTGACTTTCTTTCTGTCCTTCCTTATCAGTTCAGGGGTATACCAAGGCTCCGGGCCTGGTTCCATTCTGTTCTGGATCTGGCTTAATGACCTCCCCAATTACTGGCTTAATGACCTCCCCAATTACTGAGTTTCCTTGTACATCCACATGTACGTGGATGAAATGGTGCATTTTGCCAGTAGGCACTCATCCCCTGAGCTGGCTACTCCACTTCAGCATGGCCTCAGCATGTCCAAAGTCAGTTCTAAGGGCATGGATACAGTTCATTCTCCACACTCTGGCAGTTCTATTGAAATGGTCTGATTCACTGGACTTCATCAAGCTAAGCTCCTCCCACCACCCGGGACATGCCTAACAATAAGCATTTTCTTGTCCAGTGCACTGACCTCATTAGCAAAACTAAATAAATAAGTATCCTCCGACTCTGCCCTATGACATCAAATCTTTCCTTTCACTTGAAGGGAGAGGTCTCCTCCTTCATAGCTCTGCAGTGTTCAAGGATTTCCTTGAGAGTTAGTGGTTTGGCAAAAACTACTTCTTCAAAACTTCATTTACTACTTCTGCTCATTCCGGCTCTGCCTTCAACAAGAGATTTTGTCATGGAAGAGAGGAAGATGTCACACAGTTTCAAGTTCTACATGACTTGTCAACAGAAAATGTCAAAGAATGACCTCCATGTGTCCTACCCATACTGCCTGGGAAGACAGTAAAACATGGCGGGCTGTGGCTATTGTTAGGCGATGCGTCTGACATCGCTGGAAGATTGCAAGGTCAGACTCATCCTTGGTGGACCCACGGATCAGGACCCAAAGGAGTGACCTAAGAGCCACAAGAAGGCCCTGGCAGCTTCCAGATCCACTACTCAGCTTGCCACTGTTAAGGAGGAGGTGGCTGCCATGGTGAGTACCTCATTGATCTCAGCACTGCTCCCATCTGGGGCCAGCATCGGAGGGTCCTTAGCAGAAGATTTCTGTGAAATGTGTGCCAACCATCTCACCAAATACCAAGAAAGTGGATTTCATAGCCTCTGGTACAAGGCAGCAGGTGGCTAAACTCTGGTCACCCCTGGTTTTCATGATCTTAGATTGCTTAAAACTGGAGTAAGGCTCTTTCTTTAAATTCCTGGGTGTCCGATTAGAAAATCTTCTTGATGAAACTTCCAGTGACGTCATCACCCCGATGTCAGACTTCTTCTAGAGCTCCACTATACCCATATACCAATCCCTCCGAATTCTGCATTAAAAACAATAATCTACTGAAATGGCTACAGGAATGAAGGAAGGGTCCAGATCTAGTAGATCCCATTCCAAATCCACAGTCAGTACACGAGATGGAGGTGGATTTTAGGACCATGAAGGGCCTAGCTTCAGCTTGTCTCCAGTAGACACCAAGGCCCTGGAGATGGATACAGACCAGGAGTCTGAACACCTGTCAAGATCACAATTTGAAACCCTCCTAACTGAAATTAGAGCTTTTCGAACTGAAACTAAACAGGAGTTCCAGACACTACAATCCCGAATAAAGGAGGTGGAAGGCAGAGTAGAATCCTCCGAGAAAAGGGTATCGGACATAGGGGATGACTCCTACCAGTTGCGAGCCATGGTTGATTTTATGGTAACCTACCAGGAGACCGCGCAGAGCAAAATTATTGACATAGAAACTCACTCGAGGAGGGATGACATCTGTCTTTATGGTCTCCCTGAGGGATCGGAAACCGGACAGATGGAAGACTTCCTCTTAAGATCTACTCAGGGATATCCTGGAGCTACCCCCAACCTTTGGTTTTAAAATTGAGTGGGCTCAACACACTTTAACCCCAAGACCATCGGATCCTGCAGCTAGGCTCTGGTCTATAGTTCTCAAACTATCCAGCTATAAAGACGAGGAATATTTGTTGAGAACAGCCTGGTCAAAGAAAATAGTGAAGTATAATGCAGCCCGACTTATATTTGACAATGACTACCCCACAGAGATTGTAAAGCAGCAAGCTGCCTACTCACCAATTTTAAGAATCTTTCTGAGCCATAAGTTCAGGTTCTGGACACTGTATCCGGCCAAATTAAAGATGTTCTGGGACTCCAGAACCAAGGTATATGATTCCCCTTTAGAAGCTCATCAGGAACTACAGGTAAGAAGCTGGGGTGTGGAGTCGGAAGGTCCAAAGGAGCAGCGGCCCCGACCACCACTCGCAGAGTGGCACACAGTAGAGAAACACCCACACAAGAATAAAGCCAGAGCAGCAGCACCGAGAACACTCGAGGACATGAAGGTACTTCTTGGCAACATGAGAACCCAGAAAGCAACAGGAGGACACTCCTCTGAAGCGGGGAACACTTGAAACCTGGTGAGCACCAACACTGGTTGATTCTGCTTTCTATGCACTGCTTGATAAGCTGAAGGTTAGCGATCCTTGTATTGAGGTCCCCCCCTCCAGACCAGCTATGAGGGTTGGGGGGAGGGAGTATTTACCTGCCCATCAGTATTTGTTTCTTATTTGGACTGGGTCTCTCGCTTGCACCAGCAAAAAAGCAGGACTCTAAAGATAATGTTTTAAAATGCCTTTGTGGGCTATTTAGGAATGCCCCACATCTACTTTCAGCACAAACAGCTTTAAGATTTTATATCTCTTTCTTCTTTAATAGTCCTCTCAATGAAACTGAGACATCGATATCTTTCATAAGTAGTTTCGAGCTGAGGGACTTACATCCATAATGCTTGCCAGTCCTATATTATCAAAATACAGTAGTTTTGTCATAACTAAAGATATCAAGTCTAGTCTTAAACATGTCCATACTTGTACTTTCAACCACAGTTCCTGGTAGACTATTCCAGACAGTAACCACCCTGATCGTAAACCAGTGTTTCCTTAAATTTGTATTCCATTTGGGCAAATCTAATTGCATGTTATGTCTTCTGCTGTTAGTCCATCCTGGTCTGAAAGTTATTCCAAGATCTTCCCTTAGTGCTATATCCTTAGCTATTTTGAACATCATACGTAGATCACCTCTTAATCTTCTATAATGCAAGGAATATAGGTTTAGTTTTTCCAATCTCTTATCATATGATAAGTTTTTTAGCTCAGTTACAGATTTGGTGGCCCTGCGCTGTACTCACTCGATTCTAACAACATCCTCCCTTTTTTGAGGGGACCACACCTGGACACAGTATTCCAGATGTGGCCTCACCAGGGCTCCATATAATGGCATGCAATTTAAGTTTTGATTGGCTTTTTTTACCTGCTCCTTGCAGTGTACACTAAACTTTAGGTTGGTAATTATTTTTACTCCTAAATCCCTCTCCTCGCTAGTTTCAGTTAAACTGTTGATTCCTATAGTGTACGTATAGTTATTATTATGAATGCCCAGATGCATAATTTTACACTTAGAGATGTTGAGTTCAAGTTTTCTAGAGTTGGTCCACAAATAGATTTCATCTATAGCCTGCTGGAGAGAAAGGGACTCAGTTGTATTAGTCACAGTTGTACCCAGTCTACAATTATCAGCAAACTTAGAAATCCATATATTAGGATTTCTAAGTTTCAGTGTAGAAATATAAATATTAAAGAGATACGGTCCCAATACTGATCCCTGCGGCACCCCACTTGTGACTGCTGACCAGTCCGACATCACACTTTTAACCATGACTCTGTATTTCTCCCAGTCAGCCATACAGTTATCCATCTTAAGATGTTTCTGTTTATTCCCACCTTTGCTAGTATTTCTGTCAGTTCCACATGGGGTAATTTATCGAACACTTTAGCGAAGTCCATAAAAACCACATCCACCGCATTACCCACGTCCAGCTCAGAATTAACTTTTTCGTAAAAAGTAAGTAAATTTGTCTGGCATGACCTAGGTTTAGTGAACCCATGCTGTGCAGGGTCAATCAAATTGTTTTCTGCTAGGTAATCCACAATTAGGGATGCCACGATAACACGACATGACGCTATATCACGATAATTATCACTGACAATAACTTATCGTTGTAAAAAAACATTATCGCGGTTATCATGCAGAACGATATACCATGATATACAGTGGTAAAGCATTTCAGCTTGCTTTACCAGCAGAGCATCCCTTTCCAGCTGCAACCTGCAACCATGATTCCTGATTCACCACCATCCTCCTAAAAGATTTTTAGTATTTTTCCTTAAAATAAGAAATGCATTGCTGGCATTGTGGCATGGAGTTTTGAGGGCCTGAGCACCTCCCCTGTCACCGTGCTGGTAAACCAGGTTCAGGAATAAACCTGGGTCACTTGAGAGCTGACTGCATGAAGGAGGACTGAGCATCCATTGAGGGCTCTCCTTTTTCATTCAGATTTTTTTATCCCTCTGGGGAGCCCCTGGCAGGGGCTGTGGCCTCCCCTCATGAGGAGATTCACCACTCTGGCTCCCAATGTCCCCGTATCGCTGGCCCTGGCCAGTCCCTGGTGGACTGCCCCCTGCAACGGGGCCAAGAGAGGGAGGGGACCAGCATTCCCTCCCCCAGAAACCCAATCCAGATCTCCGGGGCCGACCCCCACAGATGCTGGGAGCCATCATTGAGCCTGCCAGGGTTCAGTTTTTCCCATTTTCTCCCATCTCCCCTCCCTCAAACGTCATGGCATCGGCGTGTGCCTCCCGACCCGTACTGCCCTCCAGCCATCGCCAGTGGGCAGTCAACGAGTGGGACGACATGTCCTCCCTCCCCTGGGAGAGGAGAGCAGTCCTCTGGACGCTCGATCCTCTCTCACCGCTGCTGACCCCCGGTAACCCGAGCTCATTGCTGAACCCGGGACGCCGGTGTGGCAACAAGCACCTCAACCCTCAGCGCCACCAAGCTGGCAACGGCTCTCCTTTGAGGACAGGAGACAGAGAAAACCACTGTCTGATCACAATCTGGAGGCTGGATGATGCAGCAGTAACAGCCTTCTGACTGGGTTCAGGGGCTGAGTACATAACGTCACATACTCGCACCGTCGCATGTGTGCCAGCCCAAGGGATGGGAAATAGAAAGGGGGGGAAAAGGTATGTGCACCGGTCAACATACATAAAACTGGAAGATAAGGACTGCTTAGCCCATCTAGTCTGCCCATTTTCCCTACCTAATGTGATATCGCAGACCCTTTTTGATCTCCGGCTTTACCCTCCCTTTCCTAACCAATAAGGTTCCCTCATGCCTGTCTTATGCGTTCTTGAATCCCGTTACAGTTTTTGCCCCCACTACCTCCACTGGGAAGCTTTTCCAAGTATTCACCTCTTTCTGTGAAGAAGTACTTCCTCACATTTCCCCTGAATCTACCCCGCTCCAGTATCGGAGAATGACCCCTTTTTCTTGAGCACCTTTTCTTCTGAAAAATGCTTCCCTTGTGTACCCTATTTATATCCATGAGGCATTTGAAAGTCTCCATCATATCTCTCCCCCCCCCATTTCTCCAGGTTGTACATATTGCAGTCCTTTAGCCTCCCCTCATAGAGCTTTTGATGCAGGCCCTGCATCATTTTAGTTGCCCTCCTCTTGACGGCTTCTACTTTATATCCTTCTGGAGATGGGGTCTCCAGAACTGGACACAGTACTCTAGGTGACGTCTCACTAATGATTTATACTGCTGTATCACCACCTCCATCTTTCTACTGGTGATACCCCTCCTATGCACCCTAGCATCCCACTAGCTCTCCCCACTGCCTTGTCACACTGTTTGGCCACCTTTGGGTTGTCATATATGATTACCCCAGGTCTCTTTACTGCTTGGTGGTCATCATTACCACTACTTCCCAACCCCATCTTGTATGCTGCCCTGGGTTTCTTTGCCCCAAGTGCATGACTTTGCACTTCTTAGCATAGAATCTAGTTGCCACATTTTTGACCACTCCTTAAGCTTTCTTCGATCTCTATTCATTTTGCACACACACACACACCCCTCCCCCAGAGTGCCTACCCTACTGCAGATCTTTGTGTCATCTGCGAAAAGGTATACTTTCACTTCTAGCCTCTCTGCAATGTTGCTAATAACAGACATTAAAAAGAGGACCAGTCCTAGTACTGATCCTTGTTGCACCCTGCTGGTCACCCTCTCTTCCTCAGAGTGAGCTCCGTTTACCACCACTCTCCGCTGTCTATCCCCCAACCAATTTCTTTCCCAGTTTACTACCTTTAACCCACTCCCAGGGTGCCCAGCTTGTTTATGAGTCTCCTATGTGGAGTGGTGTTGGAAGCCTTACTGAAATCTAGGCAGACTACATCCAAAGCTCCACCCTGATCTAACAAAAGTAACAAGGCTCATGTTACTTGAACATTGACTCCAATTAGTACAACAAGTCGGGTTAAAATCGTAAAAATAAGTTTTAAAATGCTACCCCGTAGACTTGCATGGAGCATGCGCATCCCCACACTAGGCATATAATGACCTCACAAAACAAGGAAGTGTGGGGATGGCACTGGTGATCAGGAAGTGGAAGGGATCCAGTGGTTAACCCCCTAGGGGGCAAATACGATCCCTTCTCTTCCTTAGGGGGCTAAAGAGAACATTTTTCAACTACTCTGGAGGAACTCCCAGTCAGGTAAGGGAGTCTCTTGATGATTTTGCAGGCAAGGAGAAAAATCCGGGAAAGGCGCTCTTTAAACAAGCAAGTAAAAATATTTGCTCATTCACATTTTAAAAGGTATCGTACTCTGTGTGTATAACACGTATTGATTGTGTATTTTAATTTTTATGGAAAAAATGCAAGCAATTTTATAGAAACAGACTGACGGCAGATAAGGACCACCTGGCCCACCCTGTCTGCCCATTTCCCTACTTACTGGATAAGCTGCAGATCCTAGTTAACCAACAGCATACTTCCTCCTGCCGCCTACCAGAATTGTCTTATGTCTGTCCCATGCATTCTTGAATTCTGCCACTGTTTTTGACCCCATGACAACCTCAGGAAGGCCATTTCATGCGTTCACCACCCTCTCCGTATATATTTTAGAGATTTTATTGTGAAAAAATTAAAATATATTTTTTTTAAATATTTTACTTTGCATTACTTTATAGCAGACTTCAAAATAATGTGCATAAATACATAGCATTGCTTGAAAAGAGTCACATATGTAAATTATGTAAAAAAACAAAATTTAAATAGTTTTGCCAACATTGTTGCACAAGTGGCAAAATTATCGCGATAACAAGGTTATCGTGTTAATTTCATCACGGTTATCGTATCGTCAAAATGTTATTATCATAACACCCCTATCCACAATAATAGTTTTCAAAATCCCTTCCATGGTTTTATGTGTTAATGATGTAAGGCTTATAGGTCTGAAGTTAGGTGACTTGGACCTAGAGCCCTTTTTATGGAGTGGGACTACTACAGCATCTTTCAAATCTTGAGGGACTTCACCTCTGTCTAGAGATATTTGGAATAAGTAAGTAAGTGGAAGTGTCAGTGGATCTGTCAATTCTTGTAGAATTCTGGGGTGAATGTTGTCAGGTCCTGGGGATTTGTTAATATTCAGTTTATTCAGTCTGGTCCTAACCTCCTCTGGTTTTATAATAATTTTCCCTGGGATAGGTGCTAATTCGTCGTATATGGGGGGAGTATTTCCAGAATCAGTGTCAGTGGCTTAGTAGGTAGCACACTCGCCACTGAGGCCCAGAGATCAGAGGGCTGTGGGTTCAGTTCCCACATCTGGCACTTGGGTTAATATCTCAGTACTGACACTGTAGTGCAGCATGAGAGGGGTGCTGCACTTCTGAGGTGCCGTCTTTCGGATGAGACGTTAAACCGAGGTCCCATCTGCCTGGATTGGTGGTAGTTCAGGTGGATGTTAAAGATCCCATGGCAATTATCGAAAAGAGTAGGGGAATTTTATTGAGAAAAAGTTGGACTTCATTACAAAAAAAGAATAACCAATACAACAAACATAAAAAATCAAAAGCAATAACAATCGAACATGCAAATACAGAAATAAAGAAGTAAAAAAAAAATCCCTTAATTGACTGTAAAGAGATCATAGTTATACCATAAATGAAAAAACGGAGGCCCTGCATAATGGTAAAAATCCTGCAATTTAACAATACGAATAGCAGTTCTAATATTTTCTATTACTTCAGGAACTGGAATCAGTTTTTGATGCAAAACCAGCATACATCTGGCCTGCCATAAATAATAACGAATTAAAGCAAAAACAATGAATAAAGTATCTTCATGATATTTTTGACATAAAGCACCCTGCACACAAAACATAAGTTGTGCATAAGATAAATGTAATAGCATTGGTTCAGACCACAAACCAGCTAACATAGTCCAAAAAGAAAGAGCAAAGGGACACTCCAAAAAAAGGTGTTGGGTTTCAAGAATAACTGAACAACCCACCCTAGGGCAGTATCGAGCATCTAAAGCTTTGTGTTTATGATTACCTTTAACACTCAGACGCCCATAGTTACCTAACCAAACTATATCCCACACATAGGGGGCAGACAGGGGTTACTGAGTTGCTGAAGAATCCAATCAACATGATTTGGTGGACAAAAAGGGAAAACCACCCTATCCTGTGCTTCCTTCCTCCAAATGGTATCATAGAGTAGTACTCTAGATAATACACAAAAATCCTGTGGACGTAAATCCCAAGATACAGCCACTTTAAGTGCTTCTTTCCTATATAGTGGAACATCAGAAAATCGAAAAACCCACCCTTTTTTTCCCCCAAGTCCCAACTGGGAAGGCAAGGCAATAACCAGTGCAACAAAAAGGGTTTCCATACCACCATCCCCAGTTTTAACGCTTTCCCAAAATTAGTATAAAAAAATAAACTGTAAAAAAAGTCACAGGGTTGATCATCCCAACCCCTTCCTCCTTATATGGTCTATACATTATACTCCTTTTAACATGGTTCAATCTAGACCCCCAAAACCCTTGAAAAAAAATCCTATATAGTCTGGAAAAGCAACCCATAGGCGGAGGAAATACATAACAAAGATATAAAATAATGGGGAGCACCAAAGTCTTAAGCAACATAACACGTTTTTTCTTACCAATCTGATACTGTTTCCATCCAGAAGTCAAACCCTCCGCCTTTCCCAAGGCTAATTGCCAATTATAACTACACACATTATCTGACCCCAAAAAAATACCCAAGTACTTAAACGGGCAATTATCAATAGATATCCCTGCATACTGTCCCGACTGTGGAAGATCCAGGTGTCCAATAGGTACCCCAACACTTTTGCAAAAATTATTCGGGATCCCGAAACCGAGGAATATGTATTGAGAACCTGTAACACAGCTGTTTCCTCAGTACCGATATCCACGGTCAAAACCAAATCATCTGCATAAGCTAAGATTTTAACCGAATCCAATAAAGGGGCCACCCCCAACCCCAAAATATGAGGACAAAGGGAAATTGCCCGAATCAACGTATCTATACAAAAATTATAAAGGAGAGGGCATGGGGGCATCCTTGTCGGACCCCCCTAACCATAGTGGCTGGATTACCCAACCAACCATTCACGTTCGGAATGATGGTAGCCTCAGTATAAAGAGCTTTAATCCACACGAGAAACTGACAGGGAATCCCAAAAGCGCGCAACACTGCAAATAAGAAATCATGCGAGACCCTGTCAAAGGCCTTCTCTTGGTCTAACCCCAATACCCAACCAGAGACCCTACCTTTCTCACCCAGAGCAAATAATTTACATAACAGAATTAAGTTATCATTTTGACTTCTACCGGGGATACCACAAGTCTGAGCCAGACTAAGACGTGTTGCAGTTTTTAAAAGTCTAGCCAACAAAATTTTCGCCAAAATTTTATAATCAACATTTAATAAACTCAGTGGCCTCCAATTTTGTAAATCAGCACAATCACCCTTTTTAAAAATTAGAACTAAAATGGCTTCCTTCATGGACTTAGTTACAGAGGCTGTGGTCAACATGTCATTGAATAATAAAGTCAGAGCAGGAACCAGATCCTCTTTAAATGTTTGAAAAAAAAACGAGCAGTAAGGCCATCTGATCTGGGTGCGGAATTAACATTTAGACTGTCAATGGCCTGAGACACATCTGTGGCTAAAATATCACCAGACAACATACCCTGCTCCTCTAAAGAAAGTGATGGAAGGGTAGGGAGTCTAAAAGGGTTTAGCAGATTCACAACTAGGAGAATTACCCAACATAGAAAGGACATGTTGTTCCACCACCTGAACCAATAACTCTGGATCAGATACCAGTACACCACGGGGTGACCTGAGTTCGTGAACAAACTTAGAGTCCACCCGTCCTTTGCAGTCTTTAAACGTATTTAACCCTCCTTTGGTCACCCGCGTACCAAATCGTGCCTCCTGCCCCAATGAACTAGCCCTATCATATTGCAGAGATTTAATTTGTGAACAAATCACAGCAATCTGCACACTATAATCATGATCCTTAGTATCTGATAAGGAAATCAGATGCTGTAATTGTTGCCGTAATGCTAAATATGATAAGTATTTTGCTGTATGTTTTGCAGCAGCCTGTCCCTGAAAAATCTGCCGCCATCTGGTTTTAGAGTCATCCCACCACTCACAATGGTCTTCATAAATATCTGCCACCGGAAGTCAGGCTGCCCATTCCCTCCTGCACAGTTTTTGTAGGCGATGATCCTCCAACAGGGAATCATTAAGCCGCCGCCTGTTTTTTTTACACCTTGGAGTATTCTTCCAAGAGCAAGTTACCTTAACTGCTGCATGATCTGAGAACTCCACCCCCAGAGTCTTACAGGATAGAATCCGTAATACTTTAGATAAAAAAATGAAATCAATACGCGTCCGTAAAGGACCTTTAAAAAAAGTAAATGCCCCAGACTCATGACAAGATCTGTAAGCATCCACCAACAGAGCAGTTGTAACCACCTGTTTTAAGGCAACCGAGTCACAGAATAATTTTGTGGTTTGTAACCCTCTATCCTTCTGGTGCAGCCCACAATTAGTCACCAACCCACAAAATTAATCTAGAAGTATACAAATAAGGCCGAATTAAATGAAAAAGAGACACCCTCTGTGCTTTAGATTGAGGGGCATAAACACAAATGATCCTAAATCTTTCACCAAAATAGGAAAAATCCAACAATAAAGCACGACCGGGCTGAATGTCCACCAACCGTTAAACCCGGAAATCAGAGTTAGAGAATAAAATCCCAACACCGTCACATTTGTCGGTACCTGAAGACCAAAAAGATGGACCAAAGGTCCATGCCTGGGATGCTTGTTGAAGTTCCTGGTTGGATTTTAATCTAGTATCCACAAGGCAGATTATATCACAGTTAAAGTCTTGTAAGGTTAAAAAAAAAACACCAAGCTTTCTAGGGCCTTTAATACTATTAACATTTAATGTACACACAGATAAAGTCTCCATCTTAAGTACCTATGGGTGACTTACTTCTCTGACTTTGTCTAGTTCTCTTTGCAATGGGGTCCAGATCCCCCCCCCAGTGTCCGTACAAGATTGGATAGAAGAACTATCCTACCCCCAGACTCTTTATCAGAGACATCTGTAGCTAAAACTGCAAATTTATTACCAGATCTCCCGTACTACCTCTCACATCTTTACCGACTCAACACAGCCAAATCTTTCCTTGTTCTTTTATGGGGTATTTGAACAAACCCAGCCGCCTCTGTACCAGACACCATGTGCACGGGGGGGGGGGGGCATGGTGATATCAACCACTACTGTATCTACCGAAACAGGCACCTCAGAGACAGAAGTGTCATTGCCCCCCTTAGTCTGATCTATCTCCAAAGGTGGAGGAGAGACCCTTGTTTCCTGAACACTAGTATCCTCAGACTTTTCAGTGAACTCCCCAGATCTAGAGGTAGATGTTTTTTGATTCATAACCCGAGCTGCAATTATTTTATCCCGAACCTGTTGAGCCAAGGAAATTAAGCCCACATGTGATGGACAATCATCCCTGTTATGGGATGCCCAAGGGCAGCGTCCATATGCATGCCCTGTCCGTTCACACAAATTACACTTAAAAAGCTTAAGACAGGCACTGGAAGCATGTCCAAAATCGAAACAATGACTACATTTTATTGTGTCACAAGCTGAACTAAAATGAGCTCTGGAGCCACATTTAAAACAAGATTTAGGCTGCCACATATAAAAAATGAGACCTTTGTCTTTTCCCAGATAAAAAAAACTAGGCAGGTGACTTTTTTATAGATACTTTAACTTGTTTAGTGCATTTCTTATATGCTTGGTAGTTTTCTGCTGTTGTATCCTTTTTGTATTTTTCAAATAACCTATCTTTTTTATTTATTAATTGCTTGATATATTTATTCAGCCAACATGGGGTGAGTTTTATGCTGCCCATATTTTTTGTTTTCTGATATGTGTGCTAATTAATTGATTACGCTTTGCAAGGAGTATGTTCCACATACCCTCTGTGTTATTTCCATTAAGGTCCTTGAACCAATCCCATGATGCTAAATTCTTCCTGAGCTGAGTAAAGTTTGCTCTTGCTAAATTAAGTTTTGTAACTCCCCCAAAATTTGAAGGTGATTCCAAATTAGAAGGTAATTCCAACCCTTTTAGTTTAAATAAAACCTTAGCATGATCACTGTTACCCAAAGGGGGAGATCTCTACCTCTTTTATTAAGTCCCCCATGTTGGTTAGTACAAGGTCAAGAATATTGACTCCTCTGGTTTTATCATGTACCTTTTGCTCCAGGCCAATCTGGTCAAATACATCCAAGTACATTTCCTCAGCTGTATTTCCCCCTTTTATTAATTTCGAGTCGATGTTAGGGAGGTTAAAGTCTCCCAGCATTAATAGGTTATCTGCAGGGTTTAAGTTATTAAGTAGCTTTAAGAAGGCTAGGTCCTTATCTGGGGTAATGGAGGGTGGTTTATAGAATAGCCCAGTTATTATTTTGGGGCCAGTCAGTGGTATTAGCTTAATCCAAATAGTTTCCAAGTCAAGGTCTTCCTGGGGTATTTGTACACTTTTTATACAATTGTGAACATATATTGCTATCCCCATTTCCTATAAGCTCTTGACTTGTGGTATAGGTTATAACCTAGAATAGTTTTTTCCCATGTATCATTATTATCCCACCAGGTTTCTGTAATACAACCTACATGTATATTTTGTGATACAAGTAGATTTTTAAATTCATCAGATTTATTTACTGAACTTCTGGCATTAATAAGCACAGCCCTCCAATCATGTTCCATGTTATTATCATTCCCCGTGATTATAGTTGGGGTGGTTTCTAACATGGGCTCCCCCCCGTGCCAGTTTAAATGAAAGTCAATGACTTTGTTCAATTTTCTACCCAGAATCCTGGAACCTGCTAGACTGAGGTGAAGACCATCTGATTTAAAAAGAGACTTATTACGAAAAGTAACTGAATTGTCCATAAACCCAAAATTATTAATTCTACAAAAGTTCTTAACCAATTGTTAATAGATTTAATTGCTCATTTTTATATTCAGGGTACCTGTGTGTTGGTAGTACACCAGAGATCATGATTTCCCCTCATTTTTCTTTGATTCTTTCTGTTGTATCACCTATTTTAGTCTGGAATGCATTCAAACTAGTTTTGTTAATATCATTGGTACCTATATGCATAACAACCAAAGGTTTCACCGTATTTTCCATAAGTCCCTCTAATAAGTCAGAAACATCTCCCACTTTAGCTCCAGGCAAGGTACTAGCAGTAGTACTAGCTTTCCTGCCTTCCCATACTATAGAATCCACTCCCTTGATTATAGAATCCCGTATAACTAATATATCCTTGGTCAGGATCTCATTGACTGGTAATGTATCCTAGTCAGTTAAAGGGTCTGACTTAATGTGAGCAATTCAGGGTTTTTGCATGGATCTGTCCTCAGGGTCTGTGTGGTCAGTTAAACATTTAAATTTATTTTGAAGTGGTAAGGGTAATTTCTCATTTGAAGTGATGCATTGTGTTTTTGCATGACACTTCGGTTGTTCCCACAGTACATTGTCAGAAGCCTGAATACCCACCCCCCTACCCCCATTGCATAATCAGACTTTTCCTGCTCCAACAGCCTCTTGTTTGTGTCAATTACAAATGGGGCTTCAGCTGTTATGATATCCTGGGCAGCCACATATATGAACTTTTCCAGTATGGCAATTTCTTTTTTGGGTCACTAATCTCTGCATTAATGTTTCAGTTTCATTCTTTAAAGTACTAATTAATGTACAGTTATCACACACAAACTCTATACATGCTGGTTCATCCGTAAACATTTTGCATTTAATGCAAACCCTTTTAGTTTTGCTACCTCTCTTTCCCTTAGTTTGTGACATAATGCCACCTGTGGTAATTTTACACAGTACTTTATTAGATGTACTTACTATCATCTTTCTTTGTTTATAAGCAGATGGTTGTGCCCTAGTACCCCACGTAACCAGCGGACACAGTTGACACATGCCGACGCGCGTATCTCTGCTCGCGTCTCCACACGCGCCCTGCCCACAATTGCCCTGCGTACTTTTGTGGCGGAATCTGTTTGGATGACACTGGACTTCATTTTTGTTTGTTCTGCCATATTGAGGACTTAATCTAATGGCACCTGCTTCCTCTCTCAGGCCCCATGACATATAGAGACTGTTCAAGTGAACATAAATGGGCCCTCTCTTCTCCCGCTGGTTTTAGAAACATAGAAACATAGAATTTGATGGCAGATAAGGACCACTTGGCCCACCCAGTCTGCCCATTTCCCTACCTAATGGATAAGCTGCAGATCCTAGTTAACCAGCAGCCTACTTCTTCCTACCCCAACCCCCTAGAATTGCCTTATGACTGTCCCATGCATTCTTGAATTCCACCACTGTTTTTGACTCCACAACCTCCTCTGGAAGACCGCTCCATGCATCCACAACCCTCTCTGTGAAAAAATACTTCCTTAAATTACCTCTGAGCTGCCCCCCTCTATCTTCAAATTGTTGCCCCCTTGTTCTTGCACACCTCTTTTTTGAAAGATGCTACCCTCTTGGACTTTGTTGATTCCTTGAGGTACTTGAAGTTTCTATCATGTCCCCTCTCCCTCCTTTCTTCAAGGCTATACATATTACGCTCCCTTAAGTCTCTCTTCATATGTCTTCCGGTTGCAGACCCTGCACCATTTTAGTTACTCCTCTGGACAGCTTCCATCCTGTCTATGTCTCTTAGGAGATTGGGTCTCAGAACTGCGCAGTACCTCAGATGGGGTCTCACCAGCTGTCTGTACAGAGGGATAATAACTTCCTGTTTTCTACTGGTGATGCCTCTCCCTATGCATCCCAGTATCCCCCAGCCCTCCTTGCTGCCCTCTCACATTGCTTGCCCACCTTTAGGTCATCTGATATGACTACCCCCAGGTCCCTTTCCATTTTTGTTGTTGTTAGTATCTCACCCCCCATTGTGTACTCTTCCCCTGGGTTTTTGTCTCCCAGGTGCATTACCTGCACTTCTTAGCATTGAATCTAAGCTGCCATACATTTGACCATTCCTCTAACCTTGCCAAGTCCCTTCTCATCCTTTCTACCCCACCTTGTGCATCAACTCTGTTGCAGATCTTTGTGTCATCTGCAAAGAGCATGCTTTTCCTTCCAGTCCCTCTGCAATGTAAGCATAAAAGACATTGAAGAGGACCGATCTAATACTGAACCCTGCGGTTCCCACTAGTAACCCCCTTTCTTCAGAGTGGACTCCATTTACTGTTATCTCTGTGTCCTATTCTCCAGCCAATTCTTTACCCAGGCTGTCATCTTGGGACCCACTCCCAGGCGGCTAACTTGTATATTAATTTTTTGTGTGGGACTGTGTCAAATGCCTTGCTAAAGTCTAGGGTAGGCCATGTCCACAGCCCTCCCTGATCTACTGCTTTGGTCACCCAGTCAAAGAAATCTATCAGATTCGTCTGGCATGACCTTCCCTGTGAATCCATGCTGCCTTGGGTCCTGTGCCCTCTGGCCTCTAGATACTCGACAGTTCTTTCCTTCAGAAGTGATTCTATCATTTCCCTATCACTGAGGTTAAACTAACAGGTTTGTAGTTTCCTGCTTCTGCCTTGCTCCCACTTTTGTGAAGGGAATCACATCTGCCCTCCTCCAGTCCTCGGGTACCACCCATCCTCCCATGATTTGTTAAAGAGGGTAGTCAGTGGTGTCACTAGTTCTACCCTTAGTTCTTTAGAATTCTGGGATGAATCCCATCAGGTCCCATTGCCTTGTCCACCTTCAGTTTTAAGAGTTATTTCAGAACCCTTTCTTCTGTAAATGGGCTGGTATCAACTTCTGTATCCAGAGTGTTTCTACTGTTTGTTTTAGGTACCTCCCTCTTCCTTTGTAAATACTGAGCAAAATATTTGTTTAGTATCTCTGCTTTTCACAGTCACCCTCTGCCCACCCTCCCTCCCCTTTATTAAGCCTCACTATCCTCCCTTGGCCTTCCTTCACTCCTGATGTACCTATAAAGGTTTTATCTCCCTTCTTAACTGAGTTGGCCATCTTTTCCTCGGTTTGGGCCTTTGCTGTTCTGACTGCCTTCCCAGCTTCCTTTTGCTTTAACTGATACAGTTCTCTGTCCTGCTCCTTCTGTGATTCCTTGTACTTTCTGAATGCTTTCTTTTCTCTTGAACCTTTACTGCCACTTCCTTTGAGAACCATAGTGGTTTCTTACATCGTTCGTTTATTTACTTACACAAACCTTGTTACCTCTGTGATGGCAGTTTATTATTCCCCATTGTTCTTCCACCTCCTTCCTGCCCATTTGCTAGTGCATTCCTTAGGCACTCACCATTTTAACAAAGTCATTTAGCCCTCCTAAAGTCCAGTACTTTTGCCTTTGTATGGCTTGACTCTATTGCTGTGTTTATTGTGAACCATACTGTTGGTAATTGCTAGTTCCCAGATGGCTACCCACTTCTACATCTGTGATCCTGTCTCCATCTCCATTTGAGTGAACCAGGCCTAAGATTGCTCCCTCTCGAGGTGGGCTCAATACTAGTTGTCTAGGCATGCCCCTGTAGGGCATCTAGAATAACCCCACTCTTCGAAGTGGCTGCTGCAACTGCACTCCAGTTAACATCTGGCATATTCAGATCACCCATCAGCAATATCTCCCCTTTTTCTGCCATTCTAAGTATACTTTCTATCATTTTCTTGTCCATTTCCTCCCCCTGAGAAGGAGGTCTGTATACAACCCATGTGCGGATTGTAGTGCCATTGCCGGCCTCCAAATTTACCCACAGTGCTTCTTCTCCTCCCTGTTTAACTTTTTGTTCTGTTGCTTTGATTCCTTCCCTTATGTAAAGAGCTACTCCTCCTCCTCTTTTACCCTCCCTGTCCCTCCTGTAGATAGTGTATCCTGGTATGTTTACGTCCCAGTCATGGTTTTGTGTGTACCATGTTTCTGTGACTGCCACACTATCCAGATGTTCCTCCTCCATCAAGACCACTAATTCAGGAAGCTTGTTACTCAGACTATGGGCATTGGTACTCATTGCTCTCCATTTTTTGATGGCTTTACCTTCTGTTGCAGCATCCCCACTGACCTTTCTACCTCGGTCTTTTCTCATTTAGTACCCTGTTTTGTAGGAAAGACTGGGATTTTCCTGATGCTTATCAGTGCCTCCCCCTTGACTAGTTTAAAACTTGCCAATGAAGCATTTAAACTGATTGCTCAAAGACTTGTTCCCTTCCTGGACAGATGCAGACCATCCTGCCAGTATAGGCTGGTGTCCTCCAGGTGGAACCCAGTCCCAGTGAAGCCAAACCCCTGTGCTCACACCATTTTTTCAACCATTCATTAAACTGCATGGTGCAAAGTACCTTCGCCTCACCCATGCCATTGACAGGCAGCACCTCTGAGAAGGATACTGTGTGTGCTACTTGTCTTAGGCCCCTCCCCAACTCTACAAAGTCCTCCTGCACTGCTCTAATCTCATGATGAGCCAAGTCATTTGTCCCTAGGTGGACAATGACGTCCAGCTCGAACTCCATGCAGCTGTTCTCATGATCCTGAGGATGCGCTTCCTGTCCCTCAAGCCATGGCACCAGGCAGGCACCTTACTTCAGTTTTCCTGCTCCCCAGTTCTGTCCCCCTAATAATTGGGTCCCCACCAGGGCGCTTCCTTTCCTGTGGTGTCCTCTGCCTCCTTCCTGTGGGCCTCCCTTGTGACAGTTGTCCTCAGCCTCCTTAGTCTCTTCTGCGGTGCATCCATAGGGGAGCTATGCTCCCCAGAATGGTGTATGGATTGTGAAGTGGAACAACTGATCATGCTGTGCCTCTGTTCCACCATCCTCACCCTCCCTGAGCCCACTGTGGTCCAACTGCTGTGCTTTCTTCTCAACCTCTGAGGTAGTGGTGGTGGCTCTGGTGCTCCCTGGATGGGGGAGGTTCCCTTCCTACTGTCCAGTGTGGCCTGGGGGAAGGTTCCCTTACTACTGTCCAGTGTGACCTGAAGACAGGCAACTTCCTCCCTCAGGGCAGAGAGTTGTCTGCAAATAGGACAGCATCTCAGCCTCCAGAAAGACTCCCGGAAGACTGCTGCCCCACAGCCATTACATTGCACTACTCCCCACATGTTTATCTACTTTTTTGTGTGTGTGTGTGTGTGATTGGTTTGTTATATAGAAATATATATATATTATACAATGTGTATGCTTATATTGTCAGTGCAGTGTGCTAGAGGATATGACAGTGATATGCACCTTGCACTCTTGAGAAATGATGTCAGAACCCCAGGTATAAAGGAACTATTTCCAGGGGTGGGTGGGGTGAGGGTGGGCAGAGGTTGGGCCTAAACTGTGCCCTCACGAAACAATCAGCTAAAAGCTCTGACCCACCGCTGCGATGAGTGCCTTCCTGTCAGCAAGATGCCCTACATAACAATTTGACAGAGAAAATACCCTGCTAATCAAATAGAGAAAACTCCAGACATCCAAGTCAGACACAGGTAAACCTCCCCAGCCCCAAAACAGCCTGGTGGTTTGTGCTCTGAAAGCAGTCAGCCCCAAAATAAGTCAGCTGTGCTTTAAACTCTTCCTGCACTGAAAATCTTAAGAACTGGAACAAAAGTAAAGCTAGGTCCACCTCCCTCTGTTGCTTGAAAGACTGTCTTTTCCTGATAATTCTAAGTTCCTTATTTCACCTTTCAGTTAGAAGTAGCCTCCACCTGCAGAATATCTGCTACAAACCAAAGACAATTGTAAGGTTCACCTTCCTCTGTTGTGAGCACAACTCGCTTTCTTGCAAATCCTATGTTCAGAGAGGGAACATAACATCAAGAGAGTATAGATGCTCGTAATTCAAAAGGATGAAGCAATCCTCCATAGGTGATGTTTCTTTTCTTTCTCGAGGGGCTTTCAGCAGGGAGGGGGTTTTAACCAAAGTACAAGAGCTATTAACCTGAATTATATGTGTTCTTTGCTCTAAGGGGGAGAACTGGAACAATATAGTATTTGATAAGGAGGGAGGAATATTTTGGATACTGGGACAGTTAAGAATTAAGGAAAGGCACTGTGTAGAGGTGAAGTAACCCTTGGATCCACCTACCCATTGATACCCTGAATGGCTTCTCTGACAGAAATGGTTGAGGCCAGGGACACAAAGGATCTCAAAGCTACCATATATACTTGTTATGGGAGATACAGGGCTTAAATTGATATTACCTTCATGACAAGCCCTCTCCGGGGTTATGGCTCTGATGTGGACATCGGGTTGATGACAATAATACTTTTTGTAGGTGTCATCTTTTTTTGGCCCAACATAGCTTGGGACCAGGAAGGCCTGGCACGCTTTACGGCCACTTTTCCTTCCATTCGGGTGGGAATCACTTGTGGGCTCCCATCTCAGATTACTGGGGAACATGCATGTATGGTCCCCTACCTTGGGAGTCAGCATGTATATATGTTTACAAAGTGGAAAAATGTTTTATGCAATTGGGTTACATGTTTAATTTATGATATTTTGATCAATAGGAATTGTTATAAATTAGAGTTTATTGAATTGAATGTTTTAGGTATGGTGAGATGTTAATTAAATATTACATGTGACAGCAGAGTAAACTATATCTGTCACACAAAAGAAGTAACAATGCATCTTGCAGGTCCAAGGTGCCAAAATACTTTATTACAGTACCAGTGTGGCATGTCTAGACATGTTTCAGAATTTGCTTCCTTTATCAATAGACATGCCAGAATCAAGGGGATGGCATCTTTTATATAAACAGTAGTGACATCATCCACCTGCAACTCAAAGCGAAAAACACACAGTGCAGTGATAGTAACAAGTATGAAGTATAAAAACACTTAAAAAGAACAAAATATGCCCCAAATGACGGTGTCAGAAAAGACAGTCACATATATATAGTAAAATGAGCATAATGCAAAACCCAGTTAATAGTCCATATTAGTTCAAGGTAATTTGTAAGCATATAAAATACAGTGGCTGCATATGTTTAAATCGGTATTCACTGTCCTGAGCACATATCTAAAAATAACAAAAAATAAATAAACCTGTTATAAATATATGGGGTGACTTTGCCCTTAGTGTAGCTAACTTATACGTATGGGAATGGGAAAATAAATGTGTGAGAGACCCTGCTAACAACCCCTTCTTTAGTCGGATCGATCTCTATCGTCACTTTATTGATGATATTTTTATGATTTGGAAGGGCAACTTATAAGAACTAGATGCCTTCCTTACTTTTTTACATCAGACAAACCCCAGTTTGAGATTCACATATTGTGCCAGTAGATCTAGTATTTGTTTCCTAGACCAACTCATACAGAAAGACTAGATGGGAAATATTACCACAGACATTTTTTGAAAACCATACAATATTACACGCTTCCAGTTGCCATCCACGTCATGTGGTTAATAATATCCCAAAAGTCCAATTCATGTGCCTACGACATAACTGTAGCTCTTCTGAATCATATGTTATGGCAGCAAATGACCTGGAAAAAAGGCTAATTGAGAGGGGCTATGCTGTGAGGGCAGTTGGTGACATGAATCTAACAATCAGGAATACACCCAGACAGGAGATCTTGTATAGAAATCAAGAGAGGGAGTATAATGACAATAGATTAAACTTTGTCGCCACATATTCAGTACATGCCCCAAAGATAGGGGAAATCATTCACAAAAATTGGAACATTCTAAAAGGTGACAAATATTTGAAGGAATATCACGATGTGACACCCCGAATGTCATATAGGAGGCTGTAACTCTAAAGGACCTGTTAGTCCATAGTAGACAAGAAAGACCTTTGTTACATACATGGCTGTCAAAGAAATATGTGGATTGCTTTCCTTGTCAAAAATGCTCTTACTGCTCTTTTGTAACTACCAGTAAGGAGTTTTGTGCAGCACAGGGAGACAGAAATTTTTAAATTCAACAGCTCATCACATGTGACACTTCTGGTGTGATTTATATGGCCCAGTGCAATTGTGATGCTTTTTATATAGGTAAGATGGAAAGACCTTTTAAAATTAGAGTGGGGGAACATTGTAGAGCTATTAGAAATGAAGATGTGACATATACTACATCTCTTCATGTAAAACGATCTGCGCACCCAGAATGTCACCATTTTAAATTTACAGCTATTGAAAAAGTAACTCCC
This sequence comes from Neoceratodus forsteri, assembly GCA_016271365.2. Taxonomy (NCBI): domain Eukaryota; kingdom Metazoa; phylum Chordata; order Ceratodontiformes; family Ceratodontidae; genus Neoceratodus; species Neoceratodus forsteri. The sequence continues at coordinate 1,651,826,297 of CM057450.1, forward strand.
AGACCCGGGGTGGTGACTTTAGGAACCTTATCCTGCAATGAGAAGGTTACTGGACTTGCACACTTGGAGCTTGCAGACCTCCTGGTTTGAATGATAGGTTAGACATTGTTCCATATATCAAATAATCAGAACAGTTTTTTCACTTGCCATTTTTTATTACATATACCACCAGAATAGATAAAATAGAAAATACCTAAGAATTAATATAGGTGATATGCAACATGTACTTTTTTGTATATCTTTATAACATGTTTGTTTATTTTTTGTTATTTTTAGATATGTGCTCAGGACAGTGAATACCGATTTAAACATATGAAGCCACTCTTATTTTATGTGCTTACAAATTACCTTGAACTTGTATGGACTATTAACTATGTTTTACATTATGCTCATTTTACTGTATATATGTGACTGTCTTCTTTTGACACCATCATTTGGGGCAGTTTTTTGTTCTTTTTAAGTGTTTTGATACTCTGTACTTTTTACTGTCACTTTACTGTGTGTTTTTCACTTTGAGTCGTAGGTGGATGACGTCACCATTGAGTATATAAGACGCCATCCCCTCAACTCTGGCATGTCTATTGATAAAGGAAGCGAATTCTGAAACATGTCTAGATGTGCCACACTGGCACTTTGCTAAAGTATTTTGGCACCTTGGACCTGCGAGCAGCATTGTTACTTGTTTGGTGGCGGTGAGTGCAGGATTTCATTTGTGTGACTGTTCTGCTAGCTTTATCCCGGCACCCCGGCCTTGTGCGCACTTCTGCTTTCCATGAAACAATATCGGTATGACAAAAGAGGTGCAAAAGATATGCAAACACAGTGAGAGAGGGAATAAGAAATCTGTTTTTATTGTCACTACTAAAAATATTGTGAGGAAGGTGCAGCCTCAGGAACTACGGTTCATGATGTCTGGGACAGAGATACGGGGGTACTCCGGGAAGTCCCCAGAATAAATGCATAGTTTAAATGGATAGTGAACAGCAAATGATAATTATTTCGCAAAGCATTAATGGGTTAAATAACCCTATTAAGAGATATAGGGTGATTTCCTGTATCAGAAAACAGAAGCTAGCCTTTGTTCTTCTCCAAGAAACCCATCTAAGTAAGGAGGAACACTCTAAATTGACCAAATTTGGTTTCACTCAAGTAGTTGCCTCCTCTTACATAGAGGGAAAGCACAGGGGAGCGGCTGTTTTAATCCCACAGTCTACCCCATTTCACCTGAACACCTTTTATTTAGATCCAGAGGGCCATTTGGCTATAGTTACGGGCTTACTGGGCTTACCATTGGATAACTTTAGCTTCACTGTATATCCCACCAGGGTCTAACGATATGGTGGTTAAGACCTCATGTCAAAAAATTACAGAACCTCAGAAGGGCATGCTGATTAATTGAGGAGATCATAACCAAATTTATAATCAATGGGACACCACAAACCCCCAAGCCTCTAAGAGAACATCAGCACAGAAGGCAGCTTTGGGTTATTTCAAGGGGGTGCAGTGGATAGATGCATGGAAATACCTATACCTGGGAAGGAGGGCATATACTCATTTTTCAGCCCCGCATGCTACCTACACAAGGATAGACAATTTTTTAGTCTGGAAGGGACATCAGTACCAGCTGAAAGAATGCCAGATTATTTATGTATTAAGATTTTGGATAACACCTTTGAGCCGGGGCTCATTTACAAAGATTCCACGTCATGAAAACAGGACAAATAGAGAACAGAGAAATAGCAAAAGAAAATGCAGCTAAAATATAACATACAGTAAACAAACAAGGAGCTATCATTGACAGTGTCAAATAATTGCTTGAAGACTAGTTAAAACAGTAGGGTATGACACCAGGCAGTTGTACATTATAAGCCTAGGGAAAATTGCTAGAGAGGTAGAGGCAGGGGCATCATTGGTTAAACAGAAGTAGAGGAGTGAGGTGAAGGCAGCTCAGGGAGCATTGTCAATAATAGAGGGGGGAAGCTAAGGAGTAGAGGGGTGGTAGTGGGAAGGAGAGTAGGGAAGGTAGTGGGGGAAGTGGAAGGATTGTGGTGGATGGGGCAAGGTGGGGAGGGGTGGTGTAGGTGTGAGTCAAGAGGCTTGGTATAGGACTAGCGGGAAAGATGCGGAGAGGAGGAAGGTAATAAGTGAAGGCAAGGTAGGAGAAGAATAGATAGTGGGGCAGGATAAGATTGGAGTCACATAAAAAAACGGGTGTGGGACAGTGCAGGCAGGGAGGGGGAAGGGAAGAAATCTTAGTGGTGGAGGCAGAGGAGAACAGAACTGGAGTAAGAGTTAAGTAAAGCAGTCGCATGAGGCACTGGCCACCAGGTGCCGACGGAGTATGTGCTTAAAAGTGCCGAGTGAGGCAATATTGGTAATTTCTGATTGAAGGGAGTTAAATCAGTGAGAGTCTTTAACCTTGTTTGAGTGTTGACCTTGGGATGTCCGGCAGTGGGGTACGGTAAACGTAAGACACTCAGAGCTTGTGGTTAGGCAAGAGGCACAGTAGGGGGTCAGAATGGCCTGGACCCCAGGGGTCATGAGACCCATTGTGGTCTTCTTTGCTAAGATACAGGTCTGGTACCTTAGTCTGTTTGTTAGTTGGAGCCAGTTTTCCTGCTCGTAAATATCACGTGTGGGAAAGGCAGGAGGATGCGGTGAGGAGACGGCAGGCCGTGTTATGCGCCGGAGTGCAGTGTTGGTGGCTGATCCATAGATCACCAGACCATAGTAAATAATTGAGATAACGGAGCTCTGTATAGCAAGATTTAGGGCTTCATCAGTAAGGCAGTACTTATGCTTATAAAGGGGCCCATTACGTGTATTCACAGCTTTGGCAACGTTATCAATATGTTTGGTGTTCACGAGAGTGCAGTCAGGGTCACACCCAGATATTTAAAATGGTAAACCTGTTCAAGTATTATGCTGGCGCTGTTGTTGATCGTTAGTTCTCTGTCTTTAAGTTTGCTATGGGATCCATGGAACAACATTGTTTTAGTTTTATTATAATTTAGGATGAATTTTCTGCGATTTGAACCAGGTCTCAACTTCTGCGAAACTAGTTTGCAGCTGAAACTGAAGGAGGGAGGGATCAGGGTTGCTGGTGTAGATTACTGGATCATCCGCATATAGTAGGATTCTTTCATGGCAGGAGACTGGGAGGTTGTTTAGAAATATGCTGAAAAGCAGTGAACCCAAAATGGATCCTTGAGGGACTACAGAGCAGACCAGTACGGAGGTAGATAGAGATTCACTAATTCTGACTTGGGTGCAGTCACTGAGGTAGCTTTGAAATCAACGGGTGATATCTGTTGAGAGTCCTAGTAGAGACAGTTGTTCGATCAGTAGGGCGTGGTTAACAGTGTCAAATGCCTTTGTCAGGTCTATGAAAATGGCACCGACCAGTTGACTGAGATCAAGGGCATTGTGAATGTAGGAGGTGAAATCAAAGAGAGCAGTGGTGGTGCTGTGCCCTTTCTGAAAACCGTATTACTAGGGAAATTTTAGGCTGTTTTTTTCCAGGTGTTCAACAAGCTGGTCAGCCACTATCTGTTCCAGAGCTTTGGAGAGGGGGGGGGGAGGATGGAGATTGACCTGTAGTTGCTGGTAAGAGTCTTGTCACCTGATTTGTGAATTGGGGTCACCAAGGTGGATTTCCATTTTAGGGGAAATTGTGAGAGCATGAGGGAGCGGTTTAGGATTTTGGTGAGTGGGGACAGGACTTTGTCAATGGTGAGGGCGAGCAGTTTCAGGTCAAGAGAATCTCCACTGAATCTGGACCTCCCAAGCACTTTAAGTAGGTGCTTTTTAGCTAGACTTTCGGAGATTGCTTTAGATAAAATGGTGGGTGCTGCTGAGTCATTCCTGAGTTGTCTATACATATTGCGTCCAAGGAGGGGTCAAAGAAGTTGGAGGGTAGTACGTGACTAAGGTCCATAAAGGAGGCGTTAAAAGTTTTTGCCATGGTTTATTGGTCCAAGGTGATGGCACCATCAATGCTGAGCACTAAGGGTGCTATTTTGGTCTTTCCATGTCACTTCAGTAATGTTGCTCCAGAATTTCTTTCCATCTTTCCATGTGCTGGCTAGGGCGTTCCCATAGTAGTTGGCTTTCGCAAGGCAAACGGCTTTAGTGCAGGCATTTCTCATGTTTTGTAAGCCTGGATGTTGGCCTGAGTGCCAGCTGTGTTTGCACGGTACCAGAGACAGTCCCAAGACTTCATTAGATCAAGCAGATCCATGATAATCCATGGTTTATTGACATCCTTGGTCTTGCGCTTCTTGAAAGGGGCATGAGCATCACAGGTGGAGTTGAAACTAGAGATGAAATACTCAAGTGTGGTGTCCACGTTTGGGGTTGAGTCAACTGCTGTCCAATCATGTTCCCATAGGAGGGATTTTAGGGACCCTAGGTGACCGGGGGCCAGTTTTCTGCAGTTAATAGTTTTTAGAGGGGGTTTGTTGAATTTATTTGACCAGGTACATAGTACTGGAGAATGATCACTTAAAGAGTCTGGGAGAACTTCCGAATTTGTGACGTGCTTGGGGCAGTTGGTGAGAACCCAATCCAGAAGTGTACTAGTCCCCGTTCTTTAGTTCACCCTGGTGGGTGATTGAACCATTTGTGAGAAACTGGCTGCCATGAGGGCATCCTTATAGCTGTTTGCATTATTCCCTCGGTTCTCTTAGACCATTCTCAGCTACTACATAAGCTGAAGTGGGCCTCTGAGAAAGAGAAAACGATCTGGAGACTTAATAATTTTCTGTTAAATCTGAAAGATTTCAGGGAAATGGTAGAGGAGAGAATCCTGCAGATATTGTGGGAAAACTTAACCACTGAGATTAAAAAAATCAACACTTTGGGACACACTTAAAGTAGTTCTGGGGGGGATATTATTAAGTTTACCTCAAATTACAAAAGGCAACAATCACAACGGCTTGAGAAACTTCAACTACAATTAAAGGAATTACAGGGACAACATGCAGCAGGGGATGTAGCAGTATACCCCTTAATACAAATCACTCGGCAACTTACACCAGTTGTTAGATGTTCATACAGAACAGGCCATTCCAATATCTAAAAAAAAATACTATGAAAGTGGGCCAAGGGCTACCTGCCTTCTGGCACATAGACTTAGACAGAGGACCGCTCAATCCTCAATTACACAAATCCGAGTCCCGGAAACAGGTCAGATGGTCAGGCTACCTTACCAGATTATGAGAGCATTTGAAAAAATTCTGTCAGAAATTGTACAGTCCTGATCATGAATCAGTGGGTGAGAAGATAGAAGCTTTTTTAACCAGACTTCATCTACCTGTACTTTCACAGGAATACCAACAAGTCCTAGATCAGCCAATCACATTGGCAGAAATTAATAAGGCCATTTCTAACTTAAAAACTAACAAAAGCCCAGTCCCAGATGGTTACACCAGAGAGTTTTACAAGATGTTTAAAAAGGAGATGGGGCCTACCTTGCTAGAGGTCTGTCTGGGGGTCCAGGAGGGGGAGGAGATACTAACTACATGGAAATTTGCTACTATTACCAGTATCCCAAAACTGGGAAAAGATCCCACTCTATGTTCTGCATACAGACCAATTTTAGTGCTTAACATAGACTACAAACTATTTACATGCATTATTGGGGGGGGCAAATGGAGCCTATCCTCCCCCTCCTGGTCAACCATGATCAAACAGTTTTTAAAGACAGACTCAAGTTAATAGAAAGAGGATGCTCCACCTCCTGCACTACACTGCCCAGTCAGGGGCCCCTTTCCTACTATTAAGTTTGGATGCAGAGAAGGCCTTCGACCAGATGGTGTAGCCATTCCTTAGGGCTGTGCAGCAGAAGCTAGACTTTTCTGGGTCCTTTGTCCCAATCATAGATGCCATATATATAACCCCCTTAGCCTATGTCAAAATAAACGGATCAGTCTCATCTCCAATACCATTATTGCGAGGCACCAGGCAGGGGTGCCCTCTGTCACCCCTCCTGTTCGCTCTCTACTTAGAACCACTGGCCCAGGCTCTGAGGCAGGAGGAGTTGGCAAGGGGTTTAGAGTTTGGGGGAGAACGCCATAAACTGGCATTATGCCGATGATTTGCTTATATATTTAACAGACCGGGAGCAGTCTTTACGACCACTCTGGAGGGTTCTATTGGACTTTGGGGAAATACTGTAGCAGTGTATAAAATTAACTCCACCAAGACAGAGGTGCTTCAATTACATTATACTCCCTCAGAAGAAATTAAATCAGCTTCCCCTTTTACGTGGAACTTACAGCAGTTAAAATATTTGGGGATCCAGTTGGTTGTTACTCACAAATAAATGTTTAATCTCAACTCCCCGTATTGAATAAGCTAAAGGCAGACCTGGAGAAATGGACAATTGTCCCTATACCTCTAATACAAAGAGTTGAGGCAATTAGAATGGTACTCTTGCCTAGATTTTTATATCTCACCCAGTCAATACCTATAGTAATTCCAGCTGAGTTCTTTCAGGCCCTGAACAGAAAGATTTCCAGATTTATTTGGGAAACACAGAGACCGAGGATCAGGCTTACCCTCCTCCACTTGCTAAAAAGACTAGGAGGCCTGGCACCCCCAAATTTAAAGATTTATTATGCAGCCCAGCTCAGAACTGTTATGTACTGGCTATATCCACAATACATGGCAAAATGGAAAGCTATAGAAATGCAAGAAAAGGACCTGATGCACATAAATAGAATCCTTCTGGAGCAGAGGGGGAGCCCAGATTGTGGGAAGAGATATTAACCCCTATACAGAAACCAGTTTAAAATGCTGGTATATCATTTTAAATGGGGAAAACCTGGCAAAGTGGAGACAATTGCTCTATTCAATCCCATATACAGACTCCTTTGCACCAGCTAAGATGGACCTAGGTTTTCGCAGATGGGAAAAGGCGGGACTACATTTAATCTCCCACTTTATTAAAGATGGCACTTTTGTTATATTGGCAGAGTTAATAACATAATATGAGATCTCAATACGAGACAGGTTTAGATACTTACAGGTCCAGGACTATATTAAAACTCTCTCCAGGGATTTTTGAGGGGACGACCCACCCCCTAAAATTATAACAATGCTTCAAGCAGCCTTAGAAGGGAAAGCCGCCTTGGACCACATGATTTCATATTTATATGTGGCACTAAATAGTTCAGAGGGAGACTCAGCTGAATCAGTAAAAGCAGCTTGGAGGGTTGACCTGGGAGTTCAGATCCCTGATGAGACTTGGGAAAATCATTTATGTAAAATACATTGGGGAATGACCGCTATAAGTTGGAAAGAATTTTCCAGGAAAGTAACCACACGATACTTTAGGACGCCTGTAATCCAGGCTAAATTTCAGTTGGGGAGGGACAGTTGCTGCTGGTGGGGCTGTGGGCACGCTAAAGCTGCATTAGCTCACATTTTGTGGGAATGCCCAAGGCTTCACACCTTTTTTCAGACATTACAAAAGGCCCTGGAGGAAATGTTTACACCAGCTTTCAGATTATCTCCTACCCTTTATTTCTTCTCAGACTATCCCAAAGAATTTAGAGACACCAGCATAAGTAGAGTGATAAGAATCTCCACCCTGGCAGCTCAGAAGGTGATCACTAAAAAGTGGTTGTTCCAGGATCCACCCACCTTGGGGCAGTGGCAGAATATCGTAACAATCTACAGGATGGAACAATGAACTGCTATCTTGAATAAAAAACAATCCCTATTTGAGTTGACCTGGAGACACTGGATAATGTATATAACCCCAATTAGACCAGATTTCATCCCTTGAAACTAAAGATAGACCAGGAAAATGTTTAGTGATATATGGTAGCTATATGAACCTCAGATGAATTGTGACACCTCAAAATGACAATGTATAGTTAGTAGATGGACTCAACATAACATGAACTGTCAAGCACTGTTTAGTCTTAATTTAATGTTTTATCTTATCATGTTTGTTTTTTAGTGTTCATTATGTCTCATATGTGTTGTGTCTGTTGTTGCCCACTAATGTTCAGCTTACTGGAAAATGACATTTAATAAAGTATAAAACAAAGAAAATCTTCTTGATATCTGTCATTGATGCCATCCACAGGAAACTCCTCCCTAAACTTGGTGTGCTCTACAGGAAAAAAGCATGTATCCCTCTCTTGTCATGAAGATACTCCTCCTGGTGTTTGACTACAAATGTGGTTTATTATGCTGCCTCCAAATCCCCCTTAGCCAGACTGGACTGCCTTTTTCACTGTTTCTGTTGCTGTGTCCTTATACTATTTTTGTATGCTAGACAAATGGAAGGTGAGCAACAGGCAAAGGTCTGGGCTTAAAAATCACGCTTTAACTTCTCAGGAAAAGCAGATTTATTGTGCAAATACATAGTGCAAATAAACAATCTCACAGACATACCCCAGTCCACCAGCCAGCCACCATTAACCCCAGCGCTTCACAACAAGGCTTCCTCAGGGGAATACAGTTGCTCAATATCAGTTGTTATCCAGGTAAATTCCTTCTGCCAAACAAAATCTTGCAGTGTAAGCAATAAGTCACTAGTGTCTCTGAGGAAGGATCTCAGCTTGCTCACTTCCTTTTTAAGAAAGTAAGTGAAGGATTAGTGGGAAATTAAGATGATTGTAAATAGAAAGATTGATTTGTCAAATCAGTGAAAATACTGTAATAAGAGTATTTCAAAACTTAATGACTATACTAAATAGTTAATGAAAATGTTAAGCTTCATTTAAAGTATCTTATGTTGGAATGCATAGTTTAGTTTATTATGGTGTTGTAATCAATTTGATGTAATCTATTTATACAATCTGTCCTATCAAATAAGCCACCTATGTTAATTAATAGGGAGACTTTTCAAGCTAAATTGCTTTAATTTAATTCTCATTTTCACGTGTACTTTAATATGTATAAAAGTCACTTTGTGGCATTGTAACCACGTTCCCTGAGGAAGCCTTGCAGCGAAGCACTGGGGTTAGTGGTGGCTGGCTGTTGAACTGGGGTAGGTCTGTGAGATTGTTTATTTGCACTATGTATTTGCACAATAAATCTGCTTTTCTTGAGAAGTTAAAGCATGATTTGTACGCCCAGACCTATGCCTGTTGCCCACCTTTCATTTGTGTAATACTGCACACAACGGTAGCACATAATATTGTTTGAGTCCTGACCTGGACTCATGTAGGTATAGCACCCCCTGATCTAACAGAGTGCAGGTTTTTTCCATCTTTTGCAATACATGTTGCTTTGTCCTTGACAGCCCCCTCCAGTGGTACTATCACTGTTCTTTCTACTACTCACACTCTTCCCTCTCTCAAGGGTAGATGCCTCTCTCACTGAACCTCCCTCCTCTTCAGGTTCTGGTTCTGGTTCCTTTCCTGTTACCTCAGCCCCTCCTGTCCACAGCCACCACCTCAGAAACTCTGCCCCTCAGTCTGTCTCTCTGCCCTGCACTAGAAAGTTTGATTTTATTTTTTTTAACCAGGAGAGACACACTAAGCTGAAGCTTGTTTACAGGAGTAACCTGTGAGCACAAGGAAGCTGAATGACTTGCTCAGGGTCACACTGTATGCAAGTGAGGACTGTGAGATTCAAACCCAGGTCTCCAGGTTTGCAGCTAAGAGCCTTAAACCACTGTGCTATACTGCCTCCATAACCTGTGTGGGTCAAGCTTCCTTTTCCAATGTGAGGAAGTATTTTTTCACAGAGAGGGTGGTGGACACATGGAACAGCCTTCCTGAGGAAGTTGTAGGGTCTAAAACTGTGGGAGAATTCAAGAATACATGGGACAGACATAAGGCAATTCTTGTGGGGGGTAAGAAGAAATAGGCTGTTGGTTAACTAGGATCTGCCACTTATCCTGTAGGCAGGGAAATGGGCAGACTAGGTGGGCCAAGCGGTCCTTATCTGCCGTCAAAGTCTATGTTTCTATGTTTCAAAAGACTCCTCTGACTCTTGTATAGCCAACTTCTCCAGTCGCTCCACCTCTTACATTGCCTTGAAATCTCCTCCCATTGACCATACTCCTATGTCTGTTCATGCACCTGACCCCTTTCTCTCCCTGTGCGCCCTCCTCACACCCCCGTTGAGTACTAGTTACTGCTCTCCCTGTCATTTGTTTCTTTCCCACTCCTTTTTTCTTGTTCTTGTTGTTACCCAGGCCTACTCCTACCTTTATTTATTGACTAGATCTAATGTGCTTGTTATCCATTCTAGTACAGTATTACTTTGTATTATAATAAGGGTGTGAAAAACAGAGCTTTCTGATTGGCTGGAAGCATTCTTTCAGCCTTATGTTAACCCTTTATTAACGTACATGTAGAGCCTGATCATATGGTGACCAAAGTTTAACATCGTTTTGAAAATGTTTTTATTATAATAGCAATAAGGCACTGCCAGGAGTTATGTTAATGGTTAGTTAATCGCCCTCTAGGGGCATGTGGCACTCTGCTATGCCTCATGCAAAATTACACCCCTAGAGGGTGATTAACATATCATTAACATACCCCCGGTCATGCCTTATTGCTTAATTGTTTACTATCCTTTTTTTTCTCCTATGCAAACATACTCAAGTTTGCATTGTTGTGCTTGTATCCTTTCTACGCAGTCTCTTGCATGTGCACATTCTACCTCTTTTGTAATTATGGCTTGGATTGTAGTACTGCTTTTGCTACTTTTGTGCCTTTGCACACATAACTAGTTCCTTGTATTTAATTGATCTGATCATTTTTGGCAACATTTTGTAACATGTACATTACATTACTCCTATTTCTGCTTCCCCCAGGATACATCTTGAAAGAAACTGTTTGCAACTTAGTACTCTCTTCACATGAAAATCCTTAATACATAAATATATAAATAGAACAAACACTGATTAAACTACAGAGTCAAATATAAACGTATGTCTAGCCACGTATTAAATGACTGATATATTTTATAACATTGCTTTTGCATACAGTTGAAAAGTATTACAGATAAGAGTTCATCCCATTTACAATATGTTCTGTTTAATGAGGCTCAGACTTGCAGAGCTAGTTATTTCAGTGTTACCCAAGATATTGTGGTGATAATTATAGGTAATTTTGCAAAGACGCATATATAACTATGGGTTTCAAATGCTGTTGGAAGTCTGTTGAACATGCTTTGTTAGACTATTCAGCTGCGAACCAGCAGTCCATGGCTGTAGTCGATATCCAGACACTAAGTAGAAACCGTGCGCCATGGAGCACTGATTGTAGACATATCTAGAATATACAATGTCCAGTATGGTTGGTATTTATACGATGAGAGTCAGAAACCCTGCACAGTGATTGGTTAAAAGATGTCGGCTGCAGCGAAGATGTCAGACCACAACTTACAGTAAGGAACTTTTTCAGCACTCTAATCTGGCAGCCAAACCTCAGAGCACACACAGTATGACTACACCAGACCCACAGCAGACTCATAAAATTCAGCAGTTCTCTTTCTGTATAATTATCTTTCAAAACTTCTCACTCTCTTCCAGCCTGGTGTAGAGCTTTCTTCCTCTCTCCCAATATCTGTCTCACTTAATTCTGTACCCCTTGAGCTCAGCCCCCGTATACCTACAGCATCACAGCTGTGTTGTAGTTAAGTAATCAGCGGCAGTAGCAACTGCTAGAGCCTCTCATGTTGCTATTATAGAGCCCAAACTGAGTTTCTTGACTGTGATGAACGTAGTGGATATGTACCCTGTCACTGCAACTCAGTGGACATTTTTTGCAAACTGTTGACCGTTATGAGATCCAAAGGCAAAATACTTTGCAGTTCTAAAATGTTTTATAGTACATCACAGTGACAGGTTACATAATTATGTTATTTTGTTTCAGATTAACTCTTTTCTCTTCCAGCAGAGTACAGTCACTATATCAAAGCTACAGCATCTCATGCTTAAACAGTCTGCCATAATTTCCTTGTGGGCACCCCCACACGAGTTACAGATGCACAACTTACACCCCTCTCACCCTCTCATGTTTTATTCCTTACGTTCTGATGCCTCTCAGCTTGTTAGATGTTCTTAGCATCTATCAAATGAATACGCCAACTATGAACAAACTGAAAAATACTCCTGATAAAAAGAGGAAACATACAGAAATACAGCACTGAAGAGAACAAAACACTACACATGTGCACAGGCGCGCACACACAATCATGCATATGCACACATGCCCACAACAGGTGGTGATAAATGAGCAATGATAGCAATGTTATCCAGCCTTCTGACACATGAACTGTGGGTATAAATCCTTTGGAACATACAAAGTGTGGAAATAAGTAAGCAGCAACCCACAATAAGGTGTCTCATGACACCTAAACGCATGCCATTATGAGGCACAAGCTGAAGCTTAGTGCCTTCAGCCCTCTGGGGCATCGTATAAGATCTGATTTACCCACACCATTGAGGGGCTGTTTAACTTTTTAAAAGACAGTTTAAAGGAAAAGCATAAAGGTTTTAATATGAAAAGATGACCATTTTATAAAAAGCATTAGGTACTAAAAATAGTTTCACATATTTTGTATTAGTTTTATGGAACTGCACATTCCTCAAGGGGATTTTAGGAGTGTCATGGTGAGGCTGTTTAGTTTTGATCAGTACTTGCACTGTTAAACTATATTTCTGGCCCTTACATTTTGTCTCACGTGTAATAGAAGCATCTGAGTCTTCAGACTGAAAATAATTTTTGTGACTGAGTTTGGCTTTGTCCCGAGGAGCTTACTACTGTCTGATAGTAAATGCGTCCTTTGTTTTTCTTGTGCTGAAAAGGGGGCCAGCAGGCTCATGGACCACTGAGTATACTGTAAATCCATACCATGGTGTCCACACAAAGACTCAATACAGGGGCTATTACCTCCTGTTCCCACAAATCCTTTGGATTTTAGCAGAAGTATGAAGCCACAGTCTGAGGGACCACTGGTGTGTGTTGCATCAACACCCTGGTATCCAGATAAAGACACAGTGCAGGGGCTATCTTTGGGTCTTCAGATTTTAGTTGTCCTGCTACTTTGGCTTTTGATATCTGCTGGGTCCCTGGGGCATACCTTTTCACAGGGTGCTGATCCCCACAGCCAAAGGCTCCAAGCTGTGAGATGCCAGAGGCATTCCCTGCCACAGAGTGTAGCTCCCCTGGGAGTAACACCTAAAATGACTCCTACATGACTCTGCAGCTAAGCTTCTCGCTCCAAGCTTTGCAAGACCTTAACCCTTTCCTATACTATTATAACTATACAATTCATGGATGGGAACTTTTCCCCATAGGAAACGCCATCATTTATTTCCCTATATATCTGTGATTAATTTATCAATTAAAAGTATATACTTGCACTAATCAAACAGTTACAGCTATATACCTACATTATTTAAAACTATATAGCTACACTAATCAAACATATAATGGGACAATACTGATTACACAATTAACACATCATTAGGAAGCTAGCCAAACCAATTGTAAAGCTGCAAAAGAACCTGGAAAAAAGACACACCAAAACATCCCAAAACCCAGAAACCCCCCAAACACCTACCTGCACTCACTACACACCATTCTCTCCTTGTTGTAAGAGATCTTCAGGTGCCATAATGTGATCGCAAATGCAATCTCCATAAAAATAACCATCCTAATGTATTATATTCAACAAACAGGGTGGTATACAAGAATGTAAGCCCATTGAGGGGGTTAATTAGGGCAATAAAGACACTCGCCTTTTGGGCTTGTGGCCTTATAGCCCTAATTATCCTCCTCGATGGGCATACATTCTTGAATCCAACCCTTACCCATTATTTATTTTATATATACACTATTTATTTTAAAGCAGCAGTGCAATGAAACCAGGCAGAAAATTTGACCCTACCTTTTTTTCACTGTAAAACATAGAAACATAGAATTTGATTGCAGATAAGGACCACTTGGCCCACCTAGTCTGCCCATGTCCTTACCTAATGGATAAGCTGCAGATCCTAGTTAACCAACAACCTACTTGCTCCTACCCCCCCACTAGAATTGCCTTATGTTTGTCCCATGCATTCTTGAATTCTCCCACTGTTTTTGACTCCACGACCTCATCAGGAAGGCTGTTCCATGCATCCACAATCCTCTCCATGAAAAAATACTTCCTCACATTACTTCTGAGTCGTCCGCCCTCTAACTTCAAATTGTATCTCTTGGACTTTGTTGATTCCCTTAAGGTACTTGAAAGTTTCTATCATGTCCCCCCCTCACTCCTTTCCTCAAGGGTATACATATTAAGCTCCTTAAGTCTCTCTTCGTATGTCTTCTGGTGCAGACTCTGCACCATTTGGTTGCCCTCCTCTGGACAGCCTCCACCCTGTCTATGTCCTTGCGGAGATGGGGTCTCCAGAACTGTACGCAGTACTCTGGATGGGGTCTCACCAACTATCTGTACAGAGGGATAACAACTTCCTGTTTTCTACTGGTGATGCTTCTCCCTGTGCATCCCAGTATCCCCCAGCCCTCCTTACTGCCTTCTCACATTGCTTGCCCACCTTTAGGTCATCTGCTATAACTACCCCCAGTTCCCTTTCCATTTTTGTTGTCCGTATCTCATCACCCATTGTGTACTCTTCCCCTGGGTTTGTTTCCCAGGTGCATTACTTTGCACTTCTTTTCATTGAATCTGAGCTGCCATATATTTGACCATTCCCTCAACCTTGCCAAGTCCCTTCTTATCCTTACCACATCACCTTGTGTTTCAACCCTGTTGCAGATCTTTGTGTCATCTGCAAAGAGACATACCTTTCCTTCCAGTCCCTCTGCAATGTCCCTTATAAAGACATTAAAAAGGATCAGACCCAGTACTGAACCCTGCAGTACCCCACTAGTAACCCCCCTTTCTTTGCCGTGGACTCCATTTACTATTACCCTCTGTGTCCTGTTGTCCAGTCAGTGTTTTACCCAGGCTACCACCCTGGGACCCACTCCTAGGCTGGCTAATTTGTTTATTAATCTTTTGTCAGGGACTATGTCAAATGTCTTGCTAAAGTCTAGGTAGGCCATGTCCACAGCCCCTCCCTGGTCTACTACTTTGGTCACCCAGTCAAAGAAATTGATTAGATTCGTCTGACATGACCTTCCCACTGTGAATCCATGCTGCCTTGGGTCCTGTGCCCTGCTGGCCTCTAGGTACTCAACAGTTCTTTCCTTCAGAGGTGATTCCATCATTTTCCCTACCACTAAAGTCAAACTGACAGGTCTGTAGTTTCCTACCTCTGTCTTGCTCCCATTTTTGTGAAGGGGAATCACATCTGCCCTCCTCCAGTCCCCAGGTACCACACCATCCTCCCATGATTTGTTAAAAAGGCTAGTCAGTGGTGTTACTAGTTCTCCTCTTAGTTCTCTTAGAATTCTGGGGAGAAATCCCTTCAGGCCCCATTGCTTTGTCCACCTTCAGTTTAGGAGTTCTTTCAGAACCCTTTCTTCTGTGAAAGAACTGATATCAACCCCCCTATCCAGAGTGTCTCTATTGACTGGATTAGGTGCCTTCCCTTCCTCTACTTTTGTGAATACTGAGAAGAAGTATTCATTCAGTATCCCTGTTTTTTCACTGCTCCTCTCTACCCACCACCCTCCTCTTTATTCAGCCTCAGTATCCCTCCCTTTATCTTTCTTCACTCTCTAATATACCTATAAAAGGTTTTATCCCCCTTCTTTTTTAATTTATTATACTTTTCAACCCCCACTGACCACCTGACATCAGCCCTTCCTCACCACCTTGCATCCCCTATAGCCTTGTTCTCGCTGATACCCCCGACTTAGCCCTCGAGGTGGGGCCGCCACTTTCCAATCAGGCCCCCTACACTGGGTAAGGTGTCAGTTTTTGAGACTGACATTGCCTCCCTGCATCCCCCCCAGGGCGGGGTTCAGGTCCAGTTGTCTGGTGGCAGAACTGGGACTGAGTCAGAAAGGAACAATGAGGCCAGAAGGAGTGCTTTACAATGGCGGCCGGTGAGAGAGATTTTTTGCCATTAGCAGGGGCCGGGGCATGCAATGATGCCAGTGTCTAATCCACCCCTCAAGCATGATGCCCCCGGACGTGTGGGAATCCCCCAGCCTCCACCAGGAGTCCCTGGTGTGCCGGCACTCAACCCGACCTTCCCCCCCAGAGAAGGAGAGCAGTCCATAGAATGCTCAATCCTACTCCCCCTGGCCAGCCCTCCCAAACCCAGGTCACTGGCGTCGCAGATGGAATTCCAACCACTGCGTCGGTGGGCTGGCCATTTTATCCCCCTTCTTAACCAAGTTGGCTATCTTTTCCTCGGTTTGGGCCTTTGCTATTCTGACCGTCTTCCCCGCTTCCTTCTGCTTTAACTGGTACAGTTCTTTGTCCTGCTCCTTCTGTGTTTCTTTATACTTCCTGAATTCTGTCTTTTTCTCCCTAACCTTCCCCGCCACCTTTTTTGAGAACCATAGTGTTTTTTTCTTTCATTGTTTTGAGTTGTTTATTTGCTTCGCACAAAGGCTTTTGTTGCCTCTGTGATGGCAATTTTGATGTTTCCCCATTGTTGCTCCACCCCTCCTTCTTGCCTGTTTGCTAGTGCTTTTCTGAGGCACTCTCCCATTTTGACAAAATCAGCCCTCCTGAAGCCCAGTACCTTCACTTTTGTATGGCTTTACTCCACAGCTGAGTTTATCGTGAACCACACTGTTTGGTGGTCATTTGTTCCCCGAAGGCTACCCACTTCTAGATCTGAGATCCTCTCTCTGTCCCCGTTTGAGAGTACCAGGTCTAAGATTGCTCCCTTCTGAGTGGGTTCCAGCACTAGCTGTCTGAGGCATGCCCCCTGTAGGGCATCGAGAATGGCTCTGCTCTTGGATGTGGCTGCAGCAAGGTGCTCCAGTTAACATCTGCCATATTCAGGTCCCCATCAGCAAAATCTCCCTTTCTAGGGACATGGATATGTTGTTCATCACACTGTCTGGCAGGTATCCTTGCAGCTTTAAATCTTGCGGAAGGTCTTCAAGCTGGCTCCTCCACCCACCCGAGTGGTAAAACTCTCGGCTCCGCCCCATGACGCCAGATCTTCCTTACCGCTTGGAAACTCAGGTTCCCTCCTTAACGCTCTGCGTATAAGACTGGTTCCTAATTCTTCGGTTTTGCGAATTTCAAAAGTTTTTGCACTTCTAGACTTCGGTCTTCTATCCCTCGTGGCTGCGATGGATAAATCGACTCCTGGTTTTCGGAGATGCCCTTGAGGGCAGAAGATGCCTCGGACAGATCCGCACTCCACATGTGTCTACTGTTTAGGCCTTGAGCACGACCTGCAGGCTTGCGACCTGTGCTCTTCCTTCTCAGCCTACGTCCTCGAAGACCGTGCTGCCCGTTTACAACTGGGGCATCCTGAGAAACGTTTTCCTCGATCAAAGTCAAAGAGGCCGGTCGTGGGTCTCGCTGGCAGCGGTTCTCATGGATCAGCTAGAGCAGATGATCGCCTCGAAGAGGAGGCAGCGCGGGCCGCATCTTCCTCGGCCGCGGCATTTATCCCGCTCTCCCTGGGTTCCTCTTACACAGCTTCTTTAAGGAGCTTTGTCTGTCCCTCTCCACTAAGGGAGAGGGACCAACGTCTGCTGGACCTTCTTCCCGGTCCAAAAGAAAGACAAGGAGTAAGTCCCTCCGTCGATGCTCTTGGGAGGCGGAAGGTCCCTCTCCCAGTTGTATTGTTGACGGTCGATTGTTGACTTCCGGCCACTGGTCTCACGGTGTTCCCGTCAGGCCAGTTGACCGAGACTCCCGTCGATGCAGTCAAGATTTTCTCAACCCGTTGGATGGGTTGTCGCCAAGCGAGCCGAGAATCCTCTCTCCCGGTTCCCCGGTGAGAGTTGAGGATCCGATGGGCTTGCCAGTGCCTCCGGTTCGGGCCTCGGGTGAACCCTCCGAGGCCGGGGAGAGCGGTTCCCCGTCCCTCCCGCACCGCCCTCAAAAGCCGAGGTTCTCAGTCTCGGTCTCGGACTTCTTCGCGGTCCAGCCAATCCCGCCATCATAGGCGGTCTCGGTCTGCCAACATGATAGCTTAGCGTCGCCGCTCGTCCCTCCTCCTCGGACGAGGGAGCTCAGCGTAAGTTACGTCGACGGTACGAGGACCTTATGTGGCAACAGCTCCTTCTGACCGGGAACAAGCCGACGCCGTTGCCTTCCCCGGCTATTAAGTGGCTGTCACCAGAGCAGCCGAAACAACCCCTCGACTTACCCAAGGAACCTGTTCCCAAGCCGGTTGTTCAGCCAAACCAGCTGCTCCACCGATTCCGGTGGAACCTCCGCCCCACAGCCGTTATTTGGGGCTCCGACCAAGAACTCTCGGTCGGCTCAGGGACTGCCCCATAGGCTGTATGTTACCCTCACTCCCGATTGACCTCGGCAGGTGGAGGGTGGCTCAGGCCCGAGGCAGCTCTTTGCGGACTCTTCAGAGTCCGGCGGCGATTCCTCCCTTTTCTCCAGGCGAGTAGACTTGGAGTCCTCTGGAGGTCAGTCGATGGACGATAGCCCTTCGTCCTATCTGGGATTGCTTCGGCTCATCTCGGAGTCTACCGGGATGAAGCTCGAACCTGTGTCTAAGCGGGCCAGGTATCCCCTCACGGAGATACTGGACCGAGGGGAATTCCCCACAGAGGCCTTTCCGGTGGCCGAGGCCATAGTGGGCCCGGCCTTGGAGCTCTGGCAGCGCCCTGCTTCCTGTCCTGCGCCCTCGGCCAGGATGGCCAGGAAGTATGCGGTCCCTACCGGTTCCTTGTCCGGGTTTTTGGAACACCCCTCAGCCGAGGAGCTAGTTACCAACAGCATTTTCCGGAGCGCTGGGAACACTAGGGACGTGGACAAACCTCCCGACAAGGAGTCCAAGAAATTGGACTATGCCAGGCGCAAAGTCTACGCTGCATCCTCCCTCGGCCTTCGTCAGGCCAGTTCGGCCATACTCATGGCACATTTCTCTCATGCCCTGTTGGACTCCCTGGATGAGGTAGTTCCTCATCTTCCGGCGGACCTGCAGACCACAGTCAGGCAGGTGCGGGACCAGGGCAGGGCAGTGGCCAAACAGCAGCTTCAGACTGCTCTGGACATTGGAGACTCATGTGCCAGGTCAGTAGTGGCCGCGGTGGCTATGTGCCGTCGGGCATGGCTGAGGATATCCACCTTCACTTCAGATACCCAGCACAAGTTGGCAGCTGTCCCCTTCCTGGGGACCGACCTCTTCGGCCTTGAGGTGGAAGGTCACCTGCAGAGGATCGAGAAGTCCAATGCTACCTTGGACTCGGTCTCATCCACACAGAAGGACAAAGGCCGCAGGCCATAGCCTAAGCCCTTTCATCCCTCTGCGCCCGCGGCATATCCGGCCCAGCAACGTCAGGGCCAGCAGGCTCGAGCTTGGCATCCCAAACCCAAGCCCTCGGCTTCCTCCTCCAGGAAGCAGGGAGGTAAAGGCCCTGGAGGTCCCTCAGCCAGTCCTTCCTCCCAGCCTGCCCAGTGACGGGTTGAGGGGTGTCACCCCCAACCCCGTCGCCTCACCCCAGGTGCCCCCAGTGGGGGGGCGGCTTCGCCACTTTCTTTCCACCTGGTCCGTTATCACCACAGACTGGTGGATGTTGGAGGTGGTGGGAAAGGGCCTGCCTCTGGAGTTCGAGCAGGCCCCACCCTTCAGAGCCGTCGCACCTCGGGGGGCCTCGGGGTCGAAGCCTCGCTGTCAGCTCGCCGAGCCGACATCGCTCTCCTCCTCGAGAAGGAGGTGATAAGAGAGGTGGCGGACCCTCCCTCAGACCCAGGGTTCATGTCCAGGTACTTCCTGGTTCCGAAATGGATGGGGGCTGGCGCCCCATTCTCGACCTACACGACCTAAACAAGTTCCTAAGGTCTCGAACCTTCAGGATGGTCACTCTGGCTCAGATAATACCATCCTTGGAACACGGCATGTGGTTCTGCTCTCTGGACCTGCAGGACGCGTTCTTTCACATTCCTATCCGTCCGTCACATCAGAGGTTCCTTCGCTTTCGAGCGGAGGGATCCCTTTTCGAGTTCAAGCCATGCCCTTGGCTTTCTCAGCTCCCAGGGTCTTCACCAAATGCATGGCAGTGGTGACAGCATTCCTGCGGCGCCGAGGGGTCCGGGTTTACCCTTATCTGGATGATTGGCTGATAGCAGCCCCCTCCAGACAGGAGGTGAAGCGGTCCAGAGATCTGGCCCTCCAGGTTTGCTCTCAGCTGCCTCCTCATCAACGAGGCCAAGTCGGAACTCGAGCCGAAGCAGGTGATTCTTTTCATCGGGGCAGAGCTCGACTCTCTTTGAGCCAGAGCACGGCTCCCGGCGGACAGGGTCGAGGTTCTTTCCTCCTTTGCCCAATCATTTCTGGTTGGGCAATTGCGCCCTGCCCGGGACTTCCTGCGCCTCCTGGGTCTCATGGCGGCCTGTACCAGCGTGGTCCATTGGGCCCGCTGGAACATGCGCCCCCTTCAGTGGGGGCTGGCCAGCCAGTGGTCCCAATGCTGCGATCCATTGGACCAGCTAGTGATGGTGACCCAGGGGATGTGGAACGCTCTCCAGTGGTGACCGTTCCAGTTCATCTGCAGGGGGGCATCCTGTTTGTCCACCCCGAGCCGACGGTCTCTCTATCGACCGATGCCTCTCTGATGGGTTGGGGTGCCCATCTGGGGGAACACCGAGCGCACGACCTCTGGTCCCCGCGGGAGTCCCGATGCCACATCAACCTGCTGGAGCTCCGAGTGGTCCACCTAGCTCTCACCGCCTTTGCTCCGTTTCTTCGGGGTCAAGTGGTCCGGGTCCAGACGGACAATACCAACGACCATGTACTATCTAAACCGCCAGGGCAGGACATGCTCCATGCTTCTATGCAAGGAAGCTCTCCGCATCTGGTCATTCGTGCGCAGCCTGGAGGCGGATCTCCTATGCGCAGCCTGGAGGCGGATCTCCTAGCTATTCATGTGGCAGGAGCCTCCAACACCCTGGCCGATGCCCTAAGCCGGATAGAGGCTGCGTCCCACGAGTGGTCTCTCCTGCCGGAGGTAGTACAAGATCTATTCTCCCATTGGGGCACACCTCAGGTGGACCTGTTTGCCTCCAGGGAGAATGCGAAGCTGAGGCTGTTCCATGCCCCTCAGCGGGGTTCGCTGCGGGGATGCCTTCGAGGCCGTGGACCCGGGCCTCTTCTCGCCTTCCCCATTCCCTTGATGCACAAGGTGCTTCTCAAAGCAAGGAGGGACAAGGCGCGAGGTGATTCTGATAGCCCCAGACTGGCCCGCCAGTACTGGTACCCAGATCTCCTCAGCCTCAGCTCCAGGCTCCCGAGGCAGCTTCAGCTCGCCCGGACCTACTCTCAGTCAATCAGGGGAAGGTATTCCATCCGGACCTTCAATCCCTGCATCTGACGGCCTGGTTCCTGAGTGGCTTGAGTTCCAGGCCTTGGGTCTTTCCGACGAGGTCCTCAACGTAGTTGAGGCGTCCCGTAAGGAGTCGACCAGAAAATGCTATGCCTTCAAATGGAAGAGATTTTCCATTTGGTGCCAGGGCAAGGGCCTGGATCCTTTCTCCTGTTCCTTGGCGAGCATATTGGACTACCTTTGGTCCCTTTCTCAGCAAGGGCTTAGGTCAACGACCCTTAAGGTGCACCTTGCAGCCATCTCTGCTTACCGGGCGTGGGCCAGGAAGCAGTCAGTGGCGTAGGAGAAGGTGGTCTGGCGCTTTTTCAAAGGCCTTGATCACATTTCCCCTCCGGTGCGAGAACCTCCACCTCCGTGGGATCTACTGCTGGTACTGGCAAAGCTCATGGGCAAGCCATTCGAACCAATGCACAGGTGTGAACTCTCTCACCTGTCGTGGAAAACCACCTTCTTGGTGGCTAACACGTCAGCCAGAAGGATGGGAGAGCTCCAGGCGCTCTGCATCGAGTCTCCTTACCTGGTCTTCCACAGGGACAAGGTTGTCCTGCGCCCCCACCCGAAATTCCTTCTGGAGGTGGTGTCGAAGTTTCACCTTAACCAGGTGTTGACTCTGCGGTGTTCTACCCCAATCACACCTCGGAGGCGAATAGGTTCCATACTCTGGACCCTAGAAGGCTTCGTTTACCTATAAGGAGGCCTTGCGGCTGAGAGTGAGAGAAGATTACGACGGCTGTTTGTCACCTACGCTGAAGCCGCACCTGGCAGACCTGCAGCCAAGTGGACGATAGGCAGGTGGGTCACCTCCTGCATAGATCTCTGCTATAAGTTGGTGGGCATGGAGCCTCCCAGAGGATAAGAGCTCATTCTACCCGCCATACTGCTGCATCGGTGGCTGCTTCCAGGGACGTTCCTATCCAGGAAATCTGCAGGGCTGCTACCTGGAAGTCAGCACACACCTTCATCACCCATTACCACATCGACCTTGAGTCACGCCGGGATGCTGGTATTGGGGCCTCGGTTCTCCAGTCTCTATTCCCTAAGTAGGGGGTGTGCGCCTTGCCTCCCTCCTCCCGGAGAACTGCTAGGAGTCTGCCAGACAGTGTGGATGAACAACATATCCATGTCCCTAGAAATACAGGTTACTCACCTGTAACAGGAGTTCTAGGAATGGTATATGTTGTTCATCCACCCGACCTCCCCGGCTTCGATGCACAACCTGAGCTTCCAGCGGGCCAGATCTGGCGCCATGAAGTGGAGTCAGAGTTTTACCACCCGGGTGGGTGGGAGGAGCCAGCTTGAAGACCTTCCGGCAAGATTTAAAGCAGCAAGGATATCTGCCAGACAGTGTGGATGAACAACATATACCATTCCTAGAACTCCTGTTACAGGTGAGTAACCTGTATTTCTCTGCCATCCTAAGGATGCATTCTATCATTTCTTTGTCCATTTCCTCCCCCTGAGATGGGGGTTTGTATACAACCCCTGGGTGGACTGTGATGCCGTTTACAGTCTCCAGGGTGACCCACAGTGCCTCCTCTCCTCCCTGTTTACCCTTTAGTTCCGTTGCTTTGATCCCTTCCTTTACATAGAGTGCTACTCCTCCTCTTCTTCTACCCCTCTCTGTCCCTCCTGTAGATTGTGTACCCTGATATATTGACATCCCAGTCATGGTTCTCTGTGTACCATGTTTCTGTGACTGCCACAATATTCAGGCATCCCTCTTCCATCAAGGCCACCAGTTCAGGGAGCTTGTTACCTAGACTACGAGCATTGGTATTCATCACCCTCCATATTTTGATGGCCTTATCCCTTTGTGCCCCATCTCTGTCCATACTGCCTTTGTCTTTTTCTCCGTTTACCCCTACCCTCTCCCTATCAACTTCTCCATCTTGGTGTTTACCTCACTAACTATCATGATTTCTTTTGGGGGGGGGGGGCTAGGATTTCCCTTCTCCTTTTCAGTGCCTCCCCCCCTTGCCTAGTTTAAATGCTTGCCAGTGAAGCATTTAAACTGTCACCTAGGATCCTGGTTCCCCTCCTGGACAGATGCAGACCATCGCACCAGTATAGGCCTCCATCCCTCCAGGTGGACCCCCAGTCTCCAGTGAAATAAATCCCTGAGCTCTGCACCAGTTTTTCAAATACTGATTGAATCCCATGGTGTGGAGCACCCTAGCCTCATCCATGCCATAGACAGGCAGCACTTCTGAGAAGGTTACCATGCGTGCTACTTGTGTAAGGCCTCTCCACAACCTTTTGGAAAAGATTACAGGAATCCTCCAGTTTAATTTGGTGATACAATTTTCAAATTCTGCCAAAATCTGAGTGTTTTATAAATGTTTTAATTGATTTTTTTTTCTCACCAAAAAAGATGCCCACCACCTTTTGCATAGAAATAGCACTGTAGAACTATCAAGGGTTAGGACTGAAAATATAAAAAAGTCTCATGGTACACAGCATAAGAGGCACCTGGACAAGTACATCTGGCAAGTAAATGAATATTTTTGTTAATCGTAGCTGAAACTAGCTTTTTTTGGAAAAACATTTTTTGTTGCACTGCTGCCTTAATAAGAGAGTAACAGCCTTTCTTTGCCTGGTGGAGGAAGGAGGGTGTTACATACTCCCTTGCCTATGAGACAGCTGCTTGCCCCAGCCATCAGGATACACCATGGGGATCCAAGGTCCATAGGGAAAGGCCAAACCTCCCCACTGACCCACAGCCAGTGTAGCCATCCATGGATATGGTGAGAACTGGGTGTGTTCCCACTGGGCCTCTAAGGAAGCATTACCACTCTCGCTTAGGGTCAAATCATGGCCTGCCATGCACCTTGGGCATGGATCAGAACCGTACTCATTTTGCCTCAGTGCAGCACCAGCTGTTCACCCCATGGCTCGGTGACAACAGACAATACTATGGCACAAGGCTCCATTCCCTAGAGAGACAAAGAATCTAACCAAAAATTACTACAAAATCCTAACTATAACCTAGCCCTATTAGTGGGTAGAACACAACTCCTAACTAGAACCCAGGGTCTTAGTACCATACGAGACTGCAAGTACACTTTTTATAGCAATATTAAAAATGGAATTGATTAAAAGCCAACAAATCTTATGTCACTGTTTAAGTGGAAATGTCTGGAATCCAGGCACCTGCTGAGCACTCAGTTTCTTCCCCATGAAGCTTCAGGACAGGCCTTCGTCATTATGATCCTACAGAGAAAAAGAAAAGAGAAAGCATACAACAGACAGCAAAACAAAGTTAGAAACATAGATGATGATGACAGCAAAGGACTGATGCTCCATTCTGTGTACCTATATTACCCTGTCATACCCCAGGATCTATTGTCTCTGTGGGTCTTTGTTTACGCATTCCACCCTTTTGTTATCTATGTTTCTGCCTCCCCCTTCCTCCTAAACTCTATCCCATCCGTGTTTGAAGCCATTTATGGTTTTGGCACCCTCACCTAGGCCAGCAGACCAGCCTATGGCTTATCTTTCTGTAAAATACTTCCTCAATCCTTTTTAAACCTTCTTCCTAGTAACTTCCATTCATGCCCCTTGTCCTATCTTCTCTGTTCCTGGTAAACAGCTCCTTGCAGTCCACCCGTATTAATTCCTTTTGAATGTCTCTATCATATCCCTCTTTCTCTTCTGGTTTTAAGTGAATACGTCTTTGGTGTCTTGAGCCGATCCTCATAGGATCTGTGCTTCTGGCCCTGAATCATCTTGGTCATCCTACGTTGCACCTTCTCTAGCCTTTCCCTGTGCTCTTTTAGGAGGGGTCTCCAGGACTCCAGATGTGGCCTCAACACCAACCTGTGTAGTGGTAAGAGTACCTCCTATCTTCCACTGTCAGACCCTCTCCCAATGCATCCCAGAAACCTGTTAGCCTTACTGAAGTCCTTGTTAAATTGGTTTGTTTGTTTAAGGGAGTCATTATGACTCGTCGGTCCTGTTCATGTACTAGGTGTGTAACTCACTAGTCATTTGCTGAACAAGAAGAGTGACCTTTTATTGGACCAAAAAGAGATTCAGTAAATAAAAGTAAAAATAAATGGTCCAATAAAAGGTACCAAATCACCCTTTTTGTTCATCTTTTTGTACAAGGACCAATACGGCAACACACTATTTCTCACTCATTTAGTTATTTAGTTTTTGTTTACCGGGTAGGTGCACTAGCCATAGCAATGACTATTTTCAGGCACGACCCAGGAGGGTACAGTACAACAATACAGGGAAACATTTCAATACAAGTACAAAAAATAGTTGACAATAGTATGCAGAGCAATTAGCAAATATAATACCAGTATAGAGAAAAAAAAAAATTTAAAATAAGAGAGGAGCAGTACAAACCAAAAACTACACTACAATTTGCTTTAAGGAAGAAAAACATGAACATATTGAACATTTTAGTGCTAATAAGGGAATGAATATAGTACTAGGGGAAGGATACTAGTAAGTGATAGAAGTACGAGCCAAGAAGAGAGAGATGAGAGTGAAAGTGAGGTGGGACAGATTGGAAGGAGAAGTGCATAGCGTATAAAAGATCAGATCAATAAATGAGGAGGATGGGAACAAAAAGAGCAATAGAGGCTTGAAGCAGGAGCACTGTTGGGAAGAATCAAGATAGTTTTGCAGACCTTTTTTAAAAGATGCATGAGACGGTGATTGACGCAAAGCTAGTGGAAGGGAGTTCCAGTATTTGGGGGCATGGCAGGTGAGAGCACTAGCGCCTTTTGTGGTTTTGTGCCTGGGGATGAAGATGAGGGCCTGGTCAGCAGACCTCAGCCCATAGCATGGTGTCAGATTTTGGAAAAGTCCTGCAAGGGATGCAGGTATTTGTAAGATCATAGGTGTGCTCCCAAGGCAATGGTGTTCCCAGGAACTAGCCTTCCTCTACAGGCTAGATCTCTGCTGACAAGCTATAGGAATGCTAAAAAGATGGATTTAGAAACATAGAAATGATGTTCTAACTGAGCAACAGTAAACAGTATTTTTCCTTATAACACATTAACAGGATGCTACAATACTTCTCTCTCAGCTACACACATGAACACTGTTGTTGCAGCTCTAAAGAGCCACAAGACTCATAACAAACTCCACCTACTCTCCTTCTTCTAGACATCACATAGCAGGATAGTCACAGCAAAAATGGCAAATAGCAGGGGATGCAGGGAAATGTTAGCTCCTCTTTTCCATTTACGGCAGCATCTGCATGTGCCCTTCTCAAGCTCAATCGCTCACAGAGCCACCGTGACTACTGTCACATCGGGCTATGCATGGTGATGGTTTATAAACAACTAAGTCAGTCACTTTTTCCTTTATTTAGTTCAGAAAGGCAGCCAGTTCATTTCACGCACTTATAGGAAGTCAAAAATAAACTTTAGGGACACAAGCAGACACAAGCCATGGTAGCACTGGTGCCCCCAAATTCTGGATGAGCCCCCATGTGTAGCACCCTCCCCACTTAGGATACACTAAGACATGGCTCTGGGAAGGGTGCCCACCACCAGCATTTATATTTAACCCTGGACTGGCGTGAACCAAAAACTTTCTGGGTACAAGTACCACAGCCCCTCTTTTTCTTCCCTCACAGTTTCCAGCAGTGATACAGGATGCAGGTTCCAGTGCTGAATTCCAGTTTTACTGGCATTACTGGGGGAATCAATAATTCATAGATGTCAGTCAAAAGCAGTTGTTATGCAGTCATAATGTCAGGCAAGTCCCAAATTATTAAGTTGCTGGCGCATTAGGTGCACTTGGACTGAGGAGTCTCTAAGCTCAATTTCAGCTCCCTTGGATCCATCAGACAATAACTGAAATAGGACCAGCAGACCCACGGATCACCTGGACTGCTGGGCATCCATATGGTTGTATCCCAAGGAAGGCACAATACAGGGGCAGTTACCTACGGTTTCCTTTGATCCATTGGATGATAGCAGAAGTATGAGACTGCAGCCTCAGGGACCACGGGACCACGTAGTGTACATTGCATCCTTACCACAATGCCCAGATAAAGTCATGATGCTGGGGCTATCTTGGGTTTTCAGGCTTCAGCCATGCTGCTACTTTGGGCACTGACATCTTCCACAGTTTGTATGACAGTGCCCTGCTATACAACTGATGAGAGAGCAGGCGTGGCAGTGCGTTATGAAAATAAAAAGGCAGTGCACTGCATTCAAACTTTAGCAGTTCATAGAACTAGATAGTAAAGAGCGTATTTAAAAAGTGATATGTTTTAAAAAGGTGTAACATAAATATACATGATGGGTTGCATGGTGTTAATCAGATTTATATTCACAAGTAAGGTCTTCATGACTCATAAGTTATTGGTCTTATCTTTGCATGTCCTTATCTTCACCACCTACATCCTGCTCTCTATTCCTCCCCCCAATTTTTCTTCCCATTACCCTTATTTGATATGTTTATTGTTTTGCATTATGTAGGAAAGCTGGTATCAATCACTAGATCTATAAGAGGGTAATGAACTTGATTGATTCAATTTGATACAATTGCTTTTAAACGAGTCAATTTAGATGTTCAATGTTATGAATTGTCAGTTACACTTCCACTATTTTAGGTGTTTTTTCTAGCTGTGCCTTAGCCTATGATAAAGGACAAGCTGTCTGAAACACGTCAGGTGGGCACAGAGTGTGTTTGACATGTTTTTACTGTAATAAAGACAACTTCAAGATCATCTGCTGTGGTGTCCTAGCTTGATGGTGATGGCTGCTCGAATTTTCAGAATGTATAGTTACCCACCCCTCTGTATAATCAGTTTATATCTAGAATTATTTTATTCCCGCTGTTTACCTACAGTATTCTATGCCTTGATGCTGGAGGACAGACTTTTAACTTTTGAACACACCTTCTACTTCACATTTACTCAAGTTAAATTACATAGCAGGGCTATGTAGGGTGTTACCCTTGGGAGGTAAATTCTGCTGCCAGTTGAGTCTCTCAGTGTTGCACCCCCAATGTGATGCACTGTGCTCTGAACGGCAACGGAGGACCATTAGGAAGTGGGCCAGAAATACAGTGCCCAAGCTCTGCCCCCCAGATAGACAAAACCTCCCAACTGGAGGAATGGGGCACCAGTCACCAGCAGAGGGCTAAAACACTTCAGTACAGTTCAGTATCTTTCCTGCAGTAGAGCCTGACTGACTCTTAAGTTCCAAACCAGTGCAACACTGAAGTTGGGAAGATGTCTCTCAGCTGATGTTACTTGCAGCACAAGTGGCTGTTCAGATACCGTGCCAACCCAGTCAAGCTCTGCCCCCAGACAGACAAAACCTCCCAACTGGAGGAACTGGACACCACTCACTGTAGTGTATATATTACAGGTTCTACACTTTTGCTTTTTGCTTCAAAGTTATCATAGTCTCACACTTCGTTTTGTCTCCAGTGTCAATTCAGTACTATGCCTTCTCTCCCACACAAGTTCCCATAACTAGCTGGTTGGTAAATCAGTCATGCATACCGTCCCAGTGTATCTAGTCCAGTGGTTGTAGGTGGAAAAAAGTAAAAGAACCTAGTGACTCTTTGGCATACCAGTTACTCAGCAGTGGAACAGTCAGTTGCCAAGGTGTTACATTTCATGGCTGTAGCGTACTGCGTTTATAAATATGCAGTATGGATTTGTTTTATTAATTGGTTTGTTTCTAATTTGTATTGCGCTTTTTATAGTTAAATACTCAAAGTATTTCATATAAGATTTATTTTTAACAATGAAGGTCAGAGTTCTGTGAAAAAAGAATTGCACACTAAATATAGACATATTGCAGGATTACAATTTCTAATTCACTTTTTTAAATGTCTGTTTTATAAGGATGTGATGTTGTACCCGATGTTAATGTAGCAGCAAGAAAATTTGGGATTAAGCTGCTTATTCCTGTAGCTGATGGCATGAATGAAATATACCTGAGATGCGATAATGTGAGTAAAGATCATATTTATTTCTGTGACGAAATGCATACTTTAGCTCTAAAACTAGATACTCGGTTTGTTCTTTGCAAAAACTAGAATTAGTTGGTACCATGGCATAGTGCTGCACTGCCATGTGGGAAACTGTGGTATGTGTGAGCCTGGAAATCCCACACTGTGGCTGACTGGAGGAGGAGGAGTTCATGGGGGGTACAGGTGACTGTCCCTTGGGAATGTTGGGTGCAGGTCACCTGGCATTTGTGCCCCCCCCCCCACCAACTGAACAAGGAGCAGCACTGGCATCAGTAGTAAAGATGGCTTCTATCCTGGACAGAGGAAGGGAACCTTCATGGTGACCTTGGTCATCATCCTGGTGGTAGTCACGGGGGGGGGGGGATCAGGGAGGAAAACTGAGCCTGAGGAAAGGTGCCTCTGTGTAGGGGGGCTTGGCAGGGCTGAGTCCCACAGCTCTGAAGTGAGCACCAGTAGCTCACATATCATAAGACTTATAATGGGTGGGGAGGGCTCAGTGCAAAGATAGGACCCTCATGGACCCACATAGCTCCCAAAAGTCAAAAAGTGTAATTCCAACACCAGTGGTAATCCTGGTCATCGTCGTGTTTCGAGATATGGGGCACCAAGAGAAAAAAAAGTCAGAGCAAGGGTGCTGCTGTGGTGACCCTGATCATCACTTTGGTGGGGAGGAAAAAATTCAGAAAAACGAGGACATTGTTCTGTATGTTCTGTAGCCAAATTAGTTATTCTAGGGATGTGGACATGTTGTTCTATCCATACATTCTGGCAATGTCCTTTCCCCTTTAAGTGATGCTGGAAAGTCTTCAAGCTGGCTCTTCCCACCCACCCAGGTGGTATATCCTTTGGCTCTGCCCCATGACTCCAGATTTTCCTTTCCTCTGGAAGAAGCAGGTTCCCTCCTTACTGCTCCCATGCTGAGTAGGCCCTACTGCTAAAATCTTCAATTTACTTCCAAAACTTTAAAACTCTAACGAGTTTCATATTCATTTTGATCATCGATCGCTGTGGATGAAAAGTCCTTGCCCCGATTTCACTGGTACTCATGCGGGCAGGAAATGTCACATACCAACCCCCACGCAATGTGCACTTACTGTCTAAGCCACAATCATGATACCCAGGCCTGTGACATTTGCCAGTCATTTCACGCGAGAGTCCTTGAAGACCGCCTTGCCCGCCTGAAGTTGGACCGCCCAGAAAAATGACATTCACCGGTCAAGTCCAAGGATGCCCGTTGGGTGGTCTCCACAGCTGCGGGATCCACCGAGCAGTTGGAGCAACTTATGGCTTTTGAGTAGGAGGCGGCTCTGGCCACCACACAGTACTCTTCAGCTTCAGTCTTTATTCCGCTCAAATTGAACATAGAAACATAGAAGTTGACGGCAGATAAGGACCGCAAGGCCCATCCAGTCTGCCCATTTCTTTTTCTACCTTATAAATGTGCCATCGGCCTTTGCTCTGTCAGTGACCTATCTATTCATAGTCATTCGTATTGCTCCCTTATGCCTATCCCATGCCTGTTTGAAGCCCTGCACTGTATTCATAGCCACCACTTCTTGTGGTAAGCCATTCCATGCATCTACCACCCTTTCTGTGAAAAAGAATTTCCTCACATTCCCCCTTAATCGGCCTCCCTCTAATCTCATGCTGTGTCCTCTTGTCCTGCTATTTTTCTTATATTTAAACATGTTAGACTCTTTCACCTTGTTTATGCCCTTAAGGTGTTTAAATGTCTCGATCATATCACCTCTCTCCCTCCTTTGCTCAAGGGTATACATATTGAGCTCCGTTAATCTGTCCTCATATGTCTTCTGATGCAGT
This sequence comes from Neoceratodus forsteri, assembly GCA_016271365.2. NCBI lineage: Eukaryota > Metazoa > Chordata > Ceratodontiformes > Ceratodontidae > Neoceratodus > Neoceratodus forsteri. The sequence goes on from CM057450.1 coordinate 1,651,857,487, forward strand.
CCCTGCACCATTTTGGTTGCCCTTCTCTGGACTGCCTCAATTTGGATTAATGTCCTTGTGAAGGTGTGGCCTCAATACTGCATGATACTCCAGATGGGGCCTAACCAATGTCTTGTACAGAGGATTATTACCTCCCTCTTCACGACTTGTGATACCCTACTAATACACCCCTAACGCCCCTAGCCTTCCCTACTGCTTTAGAGGTCTGCTTGGATGATTTTAGGTCATCAGTGATGATGATGCCCAAGTCTCTTTCTTCCTTTGTGACTGCTAGCAACTCCCTCCCAGCCTATAAGTGGCTTCAGGGTTTCTCTTCCCTATGTGCATGATTTTGCACTTCTTTGCATTAAATCCCAGTTGCCACTCTTCTGACCATTCTGCTAGTTTATCCAGATCTCTTCTCATTCTGCCCACCCCATCTGGATCATCTACTCTGTTGCAGATCTTGGTGTCATCTGCAAACAGACAAACCTTACCCTCTAGTCCATCTGCGAGGTCACTAATGAAGATGTTGAATAGGACTGGCCCCAGGACTGATCCCTGAGGTACCCACTTGTGACTTGCATCTCTTCTGACTGTATACCATTTACCACCACTCTCTGTTTTCTGCCAGTCAACCAGTTTGCCACCCAGTTGACCAACTTCTGACCCACCGAGCCTACTAGCTTATTTATCAATCTTCTATGTGGAACAGTGTCAAAAGCTTTGCTGAAGTCAAGGTAGGCGACATCAACTGCTCCCCTTGGTCCACCACTCTGGTTACCCAGTCAAAGAAATCTATGAGATTAGTTTGACAGGACCTTCCTTTGTAAACCCATGCTGTCTTGGATCCTGTGCCCTATGGATTCCAGGTGTTGCACTATCCTTTCCTTAAGGAGTGCCTCCATAATCTTGCCCACTACTGAGGTAAGACTGACCGGTCTGTAGTTCCCGCCTCCTCCCTGCTACCACTCTTGTGGAGGGGATCACATGAGCCCTTCTCCAGTCTTCTGGGACCTCTCCTGTGCTCAGAGACTCACTAAACAATTCTGCTAATGGCTCTGCTAGTTCCTCCTTTAACTCCTTAAGTACCCTGGGATGTATGCCATCAGGTCCCATTGCCTTATCCACCCTGAGCTTAGCAAGCTCTTGTAGGACCTTTCTTTTTGTGAAGGGAGTAGTGCTCACCTCCTCCCCTGTGTCCATGATGCTGAGCTGTGGGCCCTGCCTACCTTCTCTTCAGTAAATACTGAGCAAAGTATCTATTTAGGATAGATGCCTTTACAGGGTCCTCCTCCTCACATGCTCCTTTTCTCCATTAAGCTTAGCAATACCCCTCTGGACTTTCTCCTTTCACTAATGTATCTATAGAAAGTCTTGTCACCTTCTTTACTGTTCGTGCTAGTGTTTCCTCAGTTTGGGACTTTGCCTGCCTTACTGCCTTACCTGCTTCCCTTAGGGCAGTTTGGTATGCCTCCTATCTTCATCCCGCTGTGTTCCCTTTATATTTTCTGAAGGCCAGCCTTTTGCTCTGACCTTTCTGCTACTGTATTTGAGAACCAAAGTGGTTTCCTTCTTCTTTTGCACTTCCTTTTCTGTCTAACACAATGGGATGTTGCTTCAAGTATTGTATCCTTAATGCTTGCCCACTTTGCCTGTACCTCCTCACCTGTGTTTCTTTTTGCCAGGGCTAGCTTAACTCTGTTGGCCATCTTATCAAAGTCAGCTCCTCTGAAGTCCCATATTTTTGCTTTGGAATGGGATGATTTAGATGTAGTAGCCAAATTGAACCATACCATGTGATGGTCACTGGCCCCAGGTGACCTTCTACCTGGAGATCTGTGATCCCTTCTTTGTTAGTCAGTACTAGATCTAGGATAGCCCTGTCTCTTGTGGTTGCTGTACCAGTTGTTTGAGGCCCTCCTGCAGGGAATCCACTATGAGTCTAGTTCTGGCAGATGTTCCTGCTGGTATTGACCAATCTGTATCTGGCATGTTGAAGTCTCCCATTATCAGAACCTCCCTTTAGCTGTCATGTTTTGTATATCTTCTAACAGTAATGTGTCTATGTCCTCCTCTGGTCTGGGGCCTGTAGACAACCCCAGTTCTTATGGCTGTCCCATTCCTGTTTCAGGGTGACCCACAGTTCTTCTGGCTCCTTATGTGTATTCTGAATTTCTGTAGCTTTGATATTTTCATTAACATACAGGCCACCCCTCCCCTTTTTGCACCTCGGTCTCTTCTGAACAATACATAGCCAGGTACTGAAGTCTCCCAAGTGTGTTACTGGTAAACCACGTCTCACTAATTGCTACTATGTCCAGTTTAGCCTCTGACATAATTGCCTGCAGGTCTGGGATCTTATTTCCCAGGCTGTGAGCATTTGTGTACATGATTTTCCATTGGCCAGATTTTGGTGTGTTAGTTGTTGGGTGAAGTTTGGCATTACCCCAGTGCATCGTATGGGGAGACAAACCTTTTTTCTTACCTGGTGATGCAAATGAACGGCAAACACGCTGAATTCCTGTTTGACCACTAGCTGAGGGGGGAGGGGTGTTCTTCCCATTCGACGTATGGGGTGCTGCACCCCTCTCCCCATTTGCTAGTTTAAATATTCTGCAAAGACGTTAAACTTCTGCCCCAATGCACTGACTCCCTCTTTAGTCAGATGCAGTCCATCAAATTTAAAGAACTTTCGCTCCCAGAACTGTTGCCAGTTCCCTACAAATCTGTGTCCTTTTTCCTGGCACCAGTCCTTGAGCCACGTGTTTAGCTCCCCTATCTCCCCTTCTCTGACCTTCTGTCCATCTGCTCCCTTCTCCCAGACTGGCAGGATCTCAGAGAAGGAGATGCCGGACGAAATAGATGATAGTTTGTCACCCAGCCTAGTCAGGTGTTCCTTGGTCTCCACAACTGACCGGCTGGCGGATCGTAGTCCTATGTGTACTAGGACATCAATGTTTTCTCCTGCTTTGTGAACAATTTTAGCTAATGCGGTCAGTGTCTCTCCATGCTGATGTACCTGGGAGACATCTGACCATCACCCCTGGCTGGAGATGGGTATCAACTCCCGAATCATGGAGTCTCCTATGATCAGAAGTTTTTGGATTTCCTTTGTGCTTGTTTAGTTTTGGTTCCTGATTTGGGTGAGTATTGTTGTGCTAGCTCCTGTGCCACAGTGTCCTGCTCTGCAGTGTCTTCTGCCTCTTTATTTGATTTCAGAGATAGAGGCAGATACCTGTTGTAGTGTTTATATGGTTTTGGAGGTAATGTGTTGGAAGTAGAGAGTGATGGGGCACCTGATTTGCTCCTCCTAACCACCTGCCAACCTCCTGGACCAACTACCCTCTGCGGTCGAGGTTTTTCTGTTGGATGCTGGGGAAATGGCGGGTGGTTCTTATAATATATTTCCTCTTCAATATGAAATTTGAGGTGCAATCTCTGCCCATGCTGCCTGGAGCTGAGACCTAAGATCTCAAAGGCCCAGCATGTAGGACAGTGTCCTAAATCTTGTAAGACTGTCCTTCTGAAAATTGTTCCACAGTACCTGCAGTTAATGAAATCCATTCCAAATAAGTTGCTGGGTTTGTAACCTAGTCAGAGTAATTAGAAGGAAAAAAAATGCAAGTAATGGTTTAATTGTGCTTTGTTTAACTTGTTATAACAAGTTAAATTACTAGTGCCCTGTAAATGAGATCACCTTGTGGAGCCCCACTGATCCGCCCTTCCTGCTCTGCCACAGGAAATGTCACAACTGTGGTACCCTATAAAAGGAGTGTAGCGTGGGGTGGTTGGGGATGGGGGTGGGTGGCTGGGCCCTTCCCCTGCCTAAAAAGAAGAACCACAGACGAAAGAACAAGGAGGTAAGAGCAGAAACAATCAGTCAACAACAAATGCAGTAACCCTGAAGCTTATCCTAATGTTAGATAAAACTGTAAAACCTGTACACCACCTGTAATAATTTCAGAGAAGATATACCCTGTAAGAAACACTTTGCTCCAGAGAAAATAAAGCAGTAACAGAAGATATACCTTGCAAAAGACAATTTGAAGATTACAGCAGTAATCTGTTAGCACACACCTGTAGGCACACACCTTGTAATAATGCAGAAGAAGGTATACCAGCAACAACAATTTGAATCAGAGAAAAAATAAAGCAATGAAATGTTAGCAACAAACAGTAGCAATCCCTGTGAGTAAAAAATAAAAACACCACCACACAGTAAATCTGCTTAGCCAAACTAAGTCTTAATCCTTCTCCCTTGCTCTGGTAAGTTTCTCTACTCTGCCTTTCAAGCAGTCTTAGAAGGAAAGAGCTCAGGTGAAGCTAGGTGCCTTGGCCAGCAAACCAAGTCTTCTACTGGGAAATTGGGCTCCACTTACTCAGGCTCCTTCAGGAGCTGTGCCAGTCCATCCTACTAGGGGCAGGGCCTTCCAGATCACCAGCTCCTACTCGTGGAAGTCAAAGAAGGAAAAAGAAGACTCACCGTTGGCGTTCCTGGGACCGGGAGCGTTCTGGGTCCCAGGAATCCCAGGTTTTGACCACGGTTAAAACCATAGGCTTCACAGAGACCCCGTTGGGCCAGTTGGTTGAGACATCTGGTCAATGACCTAGACAGGAGGAGCCGCAGATCTCCCTGGCTCCCTCCGAAATCCCTGTCAGTGCCCCCGGTGGCTGAGGTCGAGGTCTAGGTCTTCCTCATTCTCTAGGTTAAGCAGATCCTGCTGGCATTGGTGGTCCCGCTCTTGGCGCCATGAGAAGCGGCACCACTGCTATTTGTCATCTTCATCCTCCTCGGGTGAAGAGAGGCTTCAGCGCAAGTTGCATCAACGCTACGAAGATTTCATGTGGCAACAGTTGGTGTTGGCCGGTTCGAAGCTGACTCTGGCCCCCACACCAGCCATCACTTGGCTGTTGCCCGACAGGCCAACACCGACGCTCCCGGTGGGGCCAGTCAATGCCGTTCCTCCTCCAGTGGAGCTGGTCCAGACCATCTCAGTTCAGCTGCAGCTGGCCTCTCCATCGATTGTGATGGAGCAGCCGCAAGCGGCCGCCAACTGGAGCTCTGACTAAGGAGTCTTGGCCAGTTAAGGGGCTTCCCCATCAGCTGTCGATCACTCTCACACCTGACCATCCATGGTGGGTCGAGAGTGACTCAGGTGGTCACCTGCTTTATATGAACTCCTCTGAGTCTGAGGATCCCTCTCTGCACTCCCTTCTGATCAACGTGGAGTCAGCAAGGGAGGGATCTCTTGATGGAGGAAGGATCCACTTCCTTCATGTGCATCCTCTGTCTCATCTCAGAGTCCAAGGGGATGAAACTGGTGCCCATCCAGAAGCGGGCTCACTATCCCCTCATAGAGATTCTGGACAAAGGGGACTCTCTGATGGAGGCTTTTCCCAATGGCCAAGGCCATTTTTGGCCCTGCTCTGGAACTTTGGCAGTGCCCTGCCTCCTGCCCTGCACCCTCAGCCTGGATGGCCTGCAAATATGCAGTGCCCACCGGTACCCTCTCGGGGTTCATGGAGCACCCCTCAGCAGAGGGGTCGGTGGCCAACTCCATGTTTCAGTGCTCGGGCAATACAGGGGATGTTGACAGACTGCTGGATAAGGAGTCCAAGAAATTGGACCACTTGGCTAAAAAGATCTATGCTGCCTCCTCTCTCGGCCTCCGCCAGGTGAGCTCAGCCATCTGGATGGCACACTTCTCCCATGCCCTCTTGGGCTCCCTGGATGAGGTGATTCCTCACATTCCTGCGGACCTCCAGACCACGGTCAAGCAGGTCCAAGTCCGTGGCTGGGCTGTGGTCAAGCAGCAACTCCAGACGGCTCTGGACATTGTAGATTCTTGTGCCCACTCAGTGGTGGCCGCGGTTGCCTTGCATTGTAGGGCTTGGCTGTGGATCTTGACCTTCACAGCAGACACTTGGCACAAGCTGGTGAATGTTCTGTTCTTAGGCACTGACTTGTTTGGGCCCAGTGTGGAGGGTCATCTCCACCATATCGAAAAGTCCAGTGCCACCTTGGACTCTGTTACATCTGCCCAGAGGGATCCCAAGGGCTCTAAGCAGCAGAAGCACAAGCCCTTTTGGTCCTCCACTTCTGAGGTGAAACCAGCCCAGCATCAGTCTGGCCAGAAGACTCAGTCCTGGTGACTTAGAACCAAGTCCGTGGCCTCAGTGGTCTGAAAACCTGGAGGGAAGGGACCCAGTGGCTTCTCAGCTGGATCCTCCTCCTCCAAGCCTGCTCAGTAACGGGATGAGGGGCACCACCCTCATGCCCGTCACACCTCCCCTAAGTCCTCCTGTGGTGGGACGGCTCCACCACTTCCTTTCCACCTGGTCCGCTGTCACCATGGACAGGTGGGTTCTGGAAGTGGTTGGCCAGGGTCTGCCTCTGGAATTCAAGCAGTACCCTCCAAGCCATGCCAAGCCCCAGGGGAGGACTTGGTATCCATAGACACTCGGCCGGCTCTTAGAGTTGGCATAGCCCAGCTGCTCTGCAAGGAGGTCGTGGTCAGGGTAGCAGATCCTCCAGAACACCCAGGGTTTGTCTCCAGGTTCTTCCTGGTGCCAAAGCGGACAGGGGACTGGCACCACATTCTAGATCTGCATGACCTGAACAAATTCCTTGGGTCCCACACCTTTAGGATGGTAACTCTGTCTCAGATCATACCATCTTTCAAGCAAAACATGTGGTTTTGCTCTCTGGATCTCCAGGATGTGTTCTTTCATGTCCTGATCCATCTGTCCTACCAAAGGTTCCTCTACTTCTGAGCCAAAGGAACCCTCTGTGTCCCAGGCCATTCCATTCAGCCTCTCCTCAGCTCCCAGGATCTTCACCAGATGCATAGCAGTGGTGGCAACTTACCTGAGGTGTCGGGTGGTCCGGGAGTAACCCTACCTGGAAGACTGGCTGATTGCAGGTCCCTCCAGGCATGAGGTGGAGTGGTCCAGGGACCTGGCCCTCCAGACCTGCATTGACCTTGGCCTCCTGGACAACGAGGCCAAGTTGGAACTCATGCCCTTGCAGGTAATCGGCTTCATCGGGGCAGAGCTTGACTCTTGCCGAGCCAGAGCCTGGCTCCTGATGGACAGGATGGAGGTTCTCTCCTCCTTTGCCTGATCATTTCTGGTTGGGCACTTGCGCCCTGCTCGGGTCTTCCTGCACCTTCTGGGTTATATGGCAGCCTGCACCAGCATGGTCCAATGGGCCCATTGGCATATGCACTCCCTGCAATGGGAGCTGGCCAGCCAATGATCTCAGTGCAAGGGTCACTTCGACCAGCTGATCACTGTGACCCAGAAGATGTGGGACACCATCCAGTGGTGGCTAGTCCCAGAGCATCTGCAGGAAGGGGCCCTGAGCCATTGGTCATCCTGATGACAGACACCTTTCTCATGGGCTGGGGTACCCATCTGGGGGAACAGAGTCCATGGGCTCTGGACCCCTGAGGAGTCCTGATGCCACATCAACCTGCTGGAGCGCCAAGCAGTCTGGTTGGCACTGACTGCCTTCACTCCATTTGTTCAGAGTCAAGTGGTCCAAGTCCAGATGGACAACAGCACGACCATGTACTTCCTCAACAAGCAAGGCAGGATGCACTCCCTGCCCCTGTGCAAGGAAGCTCTCCACGTCTGGACTCTCGTGCACAACCTGGAGACAGATCTCCTAGCCATCCATGTGGCAGGAGCCTCCAGTCAGCTGGTGGATGACCTCAGCCAGGTGGGCAAGGCTTCTCACAAGTGGTCTCTCCATCCAGAGGTAGTTCACAGTCTGTCCTCCCAGTGGGGCACCCCTCAGGTGGACCTGTTTGCCTCCAGGGAAAATGCAAAGCTGAGGCTGTATTGTGCCCACCCCCTCAGCAGGGCTCACTACAGGGGGATGCCTTCTCAAGACTGTGAACCCGAGGCCTCTTCTGTGCCTTTCCTCCACTTCCCTTGATCCACAAGGTACTCAAGGTCAGGAGGGACAAGGCATGGGTGATCCTCATGGTTCCAGACTGGCCCCACCAGTTTTGGCACCCCAATCTCCTCAGCCTCAGCAACAGTCTCCTGAGGTGTCTTCCACTGCTCCCAGACCTACTGTCCATCAATCAGGGGAAGTTACTCCACCTGGACCTTCAGTCCCTGCACCTGACAGCCTGGCTCATGAATGGCTAGAGTTCCAGGCTTTGGGTCACTCCAAAGATGTCCTCACTGTAGTGGCAGCATCTAGAAAGGAATCGACCAGAAAGTGCTATGCCTTCAAATGGAAGAGATTCTCCATTTGGTGTCAGGGCAAGGGGCTGGACCCTTTGACTTGTCCAGTGTCTAGCATTTTGGACTACCTGTGGTCTCTCTCCAAAGGGGGACTTCGGTCAATGACCCTAAAGGTGCATCTGGCAACCTTCTCTGCTTACCAGGCATGGGCTGGTCAGCAGTCGGTGGAACAGGAAAAGGTAGTCTGGTGCTTTTTCAAAGCCCTTGTTCACATTTCCCCTTTGATGCGTGAACCACCACCACCACTGTGGGACTTGTTGCTGGTTTTGTCAAAGCTCATGGGCAAGCCATTCAAACTGATGCACAGGTGTGAGATGTCTCACCTGTCGTGGAAGACCACCTTCTCGGTGGCTGCCATGTCAGCCAGAAGGATCAGTGTGCTCCAGGCACTTTCGGTTGAGTCTCCTTACTTGGTCTTCCACAGGGACAAGGTTGTCCTGTGCCCCAACCCGAAGTTTCTCCTGAAGGTTCTGTCAGAGTTTCACCTGAATCAGGTGATGACTCTTCTGGTGTTCTTCGTGAATCACATCTCGGAGGCCGAACACAGTCTCCATACTCTGGACCTGAGGCGAGCACTCGATTATTACAAAGAGCGCATGGCTGGAGTTCGGGGAGAGGTTCGCCAGCTGTTTGTCACCTATGCTGAAGCTGCACCTGGCAGACCTGCTGCCAAGCAGACGATTGGTAGGTGGATCACATCCTGCATTAATCTCTGCTATAGATTGGTGGGTAGGGAGCCTCCCTGAGGGCTAAGGGCTCATTCCACCCGCCATACCGCTGCGTCGGTGGCTGCTTCTAAGGATGTCCCTATCCAAGAAATCTGCAGGGCTGATTCCTGGAAACCAGCACACACCTTCATTTCCCATTACCACATTGACTTAGAGTCACACCGGGATGCTGATTTTGGGGCCTCAGTTCTCCAATCCTTATTTCTCAAGTAGGGGGTGTATGCCTTCTTCCTCCTGGAGAACTGCTAGGAGTCTACCAGAATGTATGGATAGAACAACATATCCATGTCCCTAGAAACACAGATTGCTTACCTGTAACAGTAGTTCTAGGAGTGGTATATGTTGTTCATCCACACGGACCCACCCGACCTCCCCTGGCTCAGGCACACAACACTGCTTCCAGCAGGCAAGATCTGGCGTCATGGGTTGGAGCCAAGGGATATACCACCTGGGTGGGTGGGAGGAGCCAGCAAGACTTTCCGGCATCACTGAAAGGGGAAAGGACACTGCCAGAACATGTAGATGAACAACATATACCACCCCTAGAACTACTGTTACAGGTGAATAACCTGTTTTTCAGTATTGTCAACCACTACACCACATCAATTATGACATACACTATCATAGTTCAAAAGACTGAGAAATGCAACCTGAATTATTTCTAGTATGTATCTTTAAAAGTAGAGTTTTTTTTATTTATAGTTTATTGACAATTCTCATACTCTAGTCTAGCCCCTCCATCCATGTCTGAGCTTACTACTCTCCAACCCTCTCTACCCCCCCCCCCCCCACAGAACAGACTCAAAGTTTTATCTTCCCCACCCACTGGTAGTGCCAACTTGGAGTACAAATCCACTGAGTCTGTGTCAGGTGTTTGGGAGTCCGACAGCCCTTCTTCACCCCAGTAAGTACAGCAGGATAGTCCTGAGAGAGCGATCTGCACAGCCTTACTATTCAACACATCGGCCGGCTGCTATGTGAATGACAAGGAGCAATTGTGCAACTACTGTAGATACAGAAGTGGCATGTTTACTCCCTGTCATTTAGACGGTGCCTTGCTGAGGTGGTGAATGGATGGTCTGTGCCGGTCACCATCTCAGGTGTCTCTGAGTCCTGCTGCACTTACTAGGATGAGTGAGGGCTGCCGAGGGTGGGGAGGGGGTGGAGGGCCCTGAGAGTGTGTGTGATGAGGAGGTGGTCAGAGACAATTGATCAGGGAATTGAGAGAATCTAGTTTAGTGACTGGTGGGGCCACTAGATGCCAGGTATATAATACAGATATTCAGAGGTGCCTCCGCAGATAATTGGGGTGGGGAGACCACTAGAGCCAGGAACTGTGTAAGTAAAACATGTATAGCACAGTGGATCTGCAGTCACGGGGGAAGGGCACAACTCCACATAATGGTTCAATGCAGTTGTGTGTGCAGCATGATAAATCCATAATGCACATGCAAATGGCCCCTTAGTGTCTCGCATGCACTGTGGGCTTATTAGTATGCCATGGCTGAATATGGCCCACAGGAGCATTGGTGCGGTCCTGTTTGGAATGCATTATCTCCAGTCCCTCCTGTGGGCCATATTCTGGCAGGGGGCTGTGTGAGTGCAGTGAATAGTCACTATGCGCTGTGCTGGCACAGCTCCATCTTCAAACAGCATGCTCTGTTGGAGCACACTGTCTGAATATTTCCCCTAAGCCAGCAGTGTGCTGTTATATGCACAGCGCTAATGGGTGCATAGCGCACACAGCTGACTATGAATATGTCAGTGGCTGTCCGGGGTAGGAAGATCAGAAGGCTGTGGGTTAAGCATAAAAACAAAGGGCTTGATTTTCAAAGGCTAATGCAGGGCTTGCTTCAATTCCTCTGTCAACCCTGTTCTTTGGCGCATCTGTGCCAAACTCCTTTGATGCAACTGCTCCCAATTTTAGTACATCGGGCTTAGTTACAATAGTTTTCACACTTTACAGCAGCTTGCACCAAATATTTGGTGCAAGCCTTGTAAAAAAGGTCCCCCAAATGGCACAAGTTAGACCAGGGAAAACCTGGTCTAACTTGCAGCATTTAGCCCTTGGGATTGAAAATCCCAGTGGGCGGCCGGGAGAATGCTATAAGCCCATGCATCAAATGGTCGGTGCACCAGGGGCTTGCAGCACCCTCGTGGTTCTGAAGATCAAGCCCATAGAATCTAACAGCAGAGAAGTGCTGCGTGGCCCACCCTGTCTGCCCTTTTTCCCACCTACATTCTTACCGCAGACCCTACTTGATCTACAGCTCTTTCTCTCCCACCCTTCCTTTCCCCTATGATTTCCTTTTGCCTGTCCCATGCATTCTTGAACCCCACCACTGTTTTCACCCCCACCATCTCTGCTGGAAGGCTGTTCCAGGAATCCACCACTGTTTCTGTGAAGAAGTACTCTTTCACATCTCTCCTGAAATTATGCCCCCTTGTTCTTGAGCACCTTTTTCTGAAAAATACTTCCCTCCTGCACCTTATTTAACCCCCATGAGGTACTTAAAAATCTCTATCATATCCCCTTCTCCCTCCTCTCTTCCACAGTGTACATGTTGAGGTTATTCCGTCTCTCCTCGTAGGGCTTTTTATGCAGACCCAGCACCATTTTAGTTGCCCTCCTCTGGACTGCCTCAACTCTGTCTATGTCCTTCCAGAGATGTGGTCTGTAGAACTGGACACAGTACTCAAGGTAGGGTCTTATTAATGATCTATATATGGGCAAAAACACCTTCCTCTTTCTGCTGGTAGTACCCCTTCCTATGCACCACAACATCCCCCTAGGCCTCCTGACTGCCTTGTTGTACTGCCTGACCACCTTTCTGTCATCTGATATGATTACCCCTAGGTCCCTTTCCTGCTTGCTTGTCATCAGTACCACTCCTATTTTGTACTCCACTCCTGGATTTCTGTGCCCCAATTTTGCACTTTTTCATATTGAAACCCAGCTGCCATACCCTTGACCACTCTTCAAGTTTTCCCAGGTCTCTGCTCATCTTTTACACACACACACATACACAGTCCACCCTGTTACAGATCTTGGTGTCATTAGCAAAGAGGCAAACCTTCCCTTCCAGCTCCTTTGCAATGTCACTTATTAAGACATTAAAGAGGGCCAGTCCCAGCACTGATCCCTGAGGTACCCCACTGGTCACCCTCCCTGCCTCAGAGTGAACTCAGTTTACCAGCACCCTTTATTAAATATCCCCTAACCAACTTCTTACGTTTATGACCTTTTTACCCTCCCCTAAGCTACCCAACTTGCTCACTGGTCTCCTATGTGGGAACAATGTTGAAAGCCTTACTGAAATTCAGGTACTGTAAGCCACATCCACTGCTCCACCCTGATCTGATTCCCTGGTCACCCTGTTAAAGAAGTCTATTAGATTTGTCTGACATGATTCCCCACCCCCACCCCCATGAATCCATGCTGCCTCGGGTCCTGTAACCCACTAGATTCAAGATATTCTACAATCCTTTCCTTCAGCAGTGTTTCCTTTAGTTTTCCCACCACTGATATAATAATAATAATAATAATAATAAAATTTATTTAGTTAAGCACCTTTCAAATTTTTCAAGGCGCTGTACAAAAACATCATAACATCAACACATCAGTACATACAATGAAACGATACAGCCAATATAAAATATTTAAAATAAACAAGTTACAGTATAGCAGGGAATGCCCGATCCCATAAAAATGACTTTAAAGCCCTTTTAAAGGCTGATTGGCCTGTAATTTCCCGCCTCTTCCCTGCTACCACTCTTGTGAAGTATGACTACATCTGCCTTCCTCCAGTCCTCCAAAATCACTCCGGTATCAAGTGATCTATTAAAAAGGACTGTCATTGCTGGCCTGCTTGTGCAGCAGTTGGATTTCCACTTGCGACACCGACAACCTGGATTCAGAAACAGTCCCAGGTGTCGGAGGGCCGGCTGGGGGAGAAGGATGGAGCATCCTGGGGACTGCTCTCCTTCTCCGGGGAGAGGGAGGGGAAGAGTGTCCGGCACTTTATGGACCCCTGGCAGAGGCTGGGGGTACCACTGCAACTGGCACCATCTTGTTGAGGGGGCAGGGCAGATTCTGGATGTCATTGCACGTCCCTGCCTTTAATGGAGCAAGCATCAAAAAAAAAAAAAAAAAAGCCAGCCCACAGCATGACGATCCGCTCTCCTTGCCGTCCACTGCCTTCAATGTCCTCTGGGGTCCAGCTCCCATGGCCGTGACCCGGGGGGGGTGGTAAGCCAGGGCTTGCCAAAAACTGTCCATTGGTGGGAAGCCCCGCCCAGAGGGCAAGCCTGGGCATGGGAATGGCAGGTGGGTCCGAGGACAGGGGGACTGGAACAAAAAATAAATAAAAAGGACTGTCAGAGGTGCAGCCAGTACCTTCCAGAGCTCCATCAACACCCTTGGATACACCCAGTCTGAGACCATTTCTTTGTCCACCTTCAGATTCCTCCGGGAAAGGACTAGTATCCACCTCCCCTTCCTCAAGGCTCCTATTATTGTTTTTGCAGACCCTTCCCTTCTCCTTTCTCTGTGAACACTGAGTATAAGTATTTGTTTAAGATGTCTGCCTTTCTGAGGTCTCCCTCTGTACAGCCCCCCCCCCTTCTTTTTAATGTTACAATCACTTCCTTGGTCTTCCTCTTCTGTCTTACATGCCTGAAAAGTGTTTTGTCCCCATTTAGTACCACCTGGGCTATTCTCTGTTTGGTTTGCGCCTTTGCTCTCTTTGGTTTGCACCTTTGCTCTCCTTACTGCCTTGCCTACCTCCCTTTGCTTCCCCTGATACACCTTCCTATCCTCCTCCCTCTGCATCACCTTGAATCTTATGAATGCAATCATTTTTGCCTTTACTTTCTCCACCACCTCTTTCGTGAACCATAGCAGTTTCTTTTTTCTCGTTTTTTTGCTCACTTGCTTGACACAGAGGTTTGCTGCCTTCACTATGCCCCCTTTTATCTTGGCCCACAGCTGTTCAACCCCCCCCCCCCACCAGGTCATCCCTGAGGCATACACCCATCTTTATAAAATCTGCCCTTCTGAAGTCTAGGACCCTCACCCATGTGTGTTTTGATTCCACTGCCATCCTTGTACTGAAACACACTGTATGGTGATCACCCCATTCACCATGAGTGCAAGGAAGGGGGTCCTGTTAGAAGCATTTCAAGACCGCTTCCTGACACAGCTGGTCCAGGGGCCAACTCAGTTAGAAAGGACTCTGGACCTTGTACTGGATAACAGGGAAGCTGTAAGGAATCTGGAAGTGGAGGAAGCACTGGCTGGGAATGACCACTATTCGGTGTGGTTCACACTCAACATGGGGAGGGAAACAGGGCAGGGGTACAAGGGTGATTGAGTTTAGGGGGGTGGACTTTAAGAAGATGGGGAAAATTTGGGGCAGGCACCTAGCAGGTATTCAACCTCACATGGATGCAGACCAGAAATGGGACATCATAAAGGAAGGGCTGGCAGAGGCTACAGAGTCTTGCAGTAGGAAGAAAAGCAAGAAGGGGAGGGCAAAGAAACCCAGTTGGCTGATACAGGAGGTTATGGAAGGGGTGAGGGACAAGAGGGCAGCACTTCGAAAGTACAGGAAATCAGGGAAGAGTGAAGATAAAGATACATACATGGAGAAGTCCAGGAAGGTTACCAGACTGGTCAGGGCAGCCAAGATATCCAGGGAGCTGAGCAGGGAATCAAAAGTGGAGAAAAAGACTTCTTCCACTATGTTGGAGAGAGAAGGAGGAGCAAGGATCAGCTGGTGAGGATTAAGAAGGATGGAGGGTGGGTGCAGAAAGGGGCAGAGCAGGCAGAAGCTCTGAATGAACACTTCTGCTCTGTATTCATGCAGGAGAAGGGGGGGCAGATACCCTAGGCAAGGAGAGATGGTTGGGGGGGAGAAGACGACAGGTGTAGGGATTACAGAGAGCAGGGTACTAGATGGGTTGAGGGCATTAAGGGTGGACAAAGCACCTGGACCTGATGGCATTCACCCTAGGGTACTAAGGGAGTTGACAGAGGTCCTGGTGGGACCACTGGCTGACCTGCTCAATACCTCCCTGGACACGGGATGTGTACCACAGGACTGGAGAATGGCTCATGTGGTGCCCATCCACAAAAGTGGCCTAAAGGATGAACCAGAAAAGTACAGGCCAGTGAGCCTCACATCGATCCTGGGAAAGCTCATGGAGGCCATCCTAAAAGAGAGGCTAATGAGGTTCTTGGAGGAAAATGGTCTCCAGAATGGTCAACAGCATGGGCTTGTAGTGGGCAGCTCCTGCCCGACAAACCTTGTAGAGCACTATGACTGGGTGACGTGGGAGCTGGACAAGGGCCATGCAGTGGATGTCCTGTGTTTAGACTTCAGCAAGGCCTTTGATTCAGTGCCACATGGCAGGTTAGGGGGAAAACTGGAACATGTGGGGAAGGGACCAAAAATGGTGAAATGGATCACAAACTGGCTGAAGGGAAGGCAGTAAAGGGTGGTGGTGATGGGGGACCTCTCGTCTCTGAGAGCGGTGGCAAGTGGGGTACCACAGGGATCGGTACTGGGACCAGTGTTGTTTGGGATTTTTATTGCAGATATCTCATATGGGATCTGGAGCATGATCAGTCCATTCACAGACGATACCAAGATGTGAGCTGTGGTTGATGATGCGGAGGGGTGGAAGGGGTTGCAGGAGGACCTGACTAAGCTGCAGGAGTAGGTGGAAACATGGCAGTTGGGGTTCAATGCCAAGAAGTGCAAGGTTCTGTACTTTGGGGCCAGGAACTAGGGGAGGGATTATCACTTGAATGGGGTACAGTTCGGGAGCTCCACAGAGGAGAAGGACCTAGGAGTGATCATTATGGGGAGCAGGAACAACTCTGCTTGGTGCAGGAAGGTGGCAGCAAAAGCCAACAAAATGCTGGGGTATATTGCAAGAGGGATTTCCTCCAGAAGGAAGGAGGGAGGTAATCCTGCCCCTGAATAGGTCATCGGCCATGCCCCACCTGGAGTACTGCATGCAGTACTGGCACCCATTCCTGAAGAAGGACATCAGATTTTTGGAGGGGATGCAGCGAAGAGCCACAAAGATGATCCGGGGATTAGAGAGCAAGCCCTACAAGGACAAGCTGGAAGAACTGAATATGTATTAACTGGAGGAGAGGAGAGGAGGGATAGGGGGGATATGATCGAGACCTTTAAGTATCTAAAGGGGATAAATAAGACCAACACAGAAGGGATTTTCCAGATGAGAAAGGGAGGGACACGAGAGGGCATGGACTGAGATTGGAGGGGGAAGATTCAGGAGGGAGACGAGGAGACATTTTTTTCACTGAAAGAGTGGTGGACAAATGGAACAGTGTCTTGTAAGATGGTGGGCAGTTTCAAGAAGGGTTGGGACAGGGTAAGGGGAAGGGATACT
Source organism: Neoceratodus forsteri (assembly GCA_016271365.2). Lineage (NCBI taxonomy): Eukaryota > Metazoa > Chordata > Ceratodontiformes > Ceratodontidae > Neoceratodus > Neoceratodus forsteri. Next base: position 1,651,873,881 of record CM057450.1, read on the forward strand.
GGGAAGAGGGGGGCATGATACTGGGAAGAGGGGTGCAGGAGGGGCAGCTGTGAGGTGAGGTGCTAGCTGCACACTCGAGCAGACTCGATAGACGGTGAGGCCTGTTTCTGCTGACAATTTCGTATGTTCATATTGGTCCCCAGATGGTCTCCCGCCTTGACATTTTCAGCACTGTCTCAGTTAGAGAAGCACATTCCTAAACCGGTACCATTACAAAATTCTTCTGCCACTCTGGCTGTTTACGCAACGTGATCTACAGACTTCCAGCACAGGGGGAGGAGTTAGATGGAGTACTGTTGGAAGCCACTGACAAAATAACAAAAAAGGGAGGGGCTGCTGGTGGTGCACTTCAGCCACACACTAGGTACATGGTGTAATACGTATGACATTGTAGTGCAGTACGAGGGGGTGCTGCACTGCTGAGGTGCCTTCCTACAGTACAGATAAGATACTAAATCAAGGTCCATTCTATTTCTTATCATGTCCAGGTGGAAGTTAAAGATCCCATGGCACAGGGGAATATCCTCCCTGTCAGTAGAACAGGTGCATGTAACCCACCCCGAGGACCAGTGTTGGGTAAGTTACTTTTTCTATTACTTTCTATTACTTTTGGAAACTTGTTCTAAAGTCTCAGGTAACAGTCAAGCAAGGATGGAGATGTACTGGAAAAGTAATACACCTTATAGTTACAATTACTTATGTCTTTTTATACAAAAGTAATACGTAACTGTAACTGATTACATTTATTTGAAAGTAACTAACCTACTACTTTCAAATAAATGTCATCTGTTATAGTTATTTATTATTTTTGTATTGTTTTTTGGATAAAAAGAAATAGGTAACTGTAACTGTCAGGTGTATTACTTTTTCTAATACTTCTCCATCCTTGCTAGTGACTACACAGAGCTTCCTGGATCAAGTTTCTAAAAGAAACAAAGTAATAGAAAAAGTAACTTACCCAACACTGCCGAGGACACACCTGGACACGAGCTATAATAGCTTAATGGGCCTTTCCTGGTCAAAAGTTACTAATATAAGGTACAAAATTATGGGGCCCTACATGTGATATTTACAAGATACCTGAAGAAATTAATAAAAGTTATACATAAGAAATGCCATATAAACCAAAAACAGAGCAGTACAATGATCAGTGTTCAACTGTGTGTAAACATGTAAACAATAAGAAGAGGCCTAACCCTAAGGTTTAACAAAGGAATTACACTGTATAGGTGCCATTAGCAGCCCACAGGAAGATTCAGTGGGCACAGATATAGATTAATCAGAGAGAGAGATCACACAGGGAGGTTAAGAACGGAAAAGTAAAAGCAGCAGGATTTGATTGTTGGCAAAACATTTCATCATCCAGTTTTTTTGTAATAATTTATTTCTGATATTCTTAGATTTATCATTAATGTATTTTTAATTCCCTCGTATATTTCTCAGTGTTTAGTACTAGTTTTGTAATTAGTCAAGTCAATCAACATGGCCATCACTTGCAATTTTGAAAGTTCTTTTCTGTTGTGGATACCGTTTGACTGTTCAAACTAAATTCATACACTGGATGTATTAGGATGGTGTTTGCATGGTATCACATCAGTACCGTGCATCATTTAAAGTGCAAGCATTAGCGCATTGCGTTTAAAGCGCAAACATTCACAGCGAGAGGACAATCTTACCGCAAAACACTTTCAGCGCACGGCCGCATACAAAACCTTTCTTCTGTGGCTTCTGTTGGGTTTTTAGTGGGACAGTAACATCTGTAGATTTAGTTTATTAATCCCTTTCTTAATAACCATCTGAACTTGTAGGTATCTAAAAAATCTCTGTTGATACAAACCATTGTCTGCTTGATCTTGAGGAAATTACTTAATTTGCCCTCCAGTAAAAACTGATAAAACATTGTTAGCCCCTCTACACGGCAACCTCTTAAACCCTGGGTCTATATCAATGGTGGGCAACCTGCGGTATTATTTACAGTAGTCTGCTGTCTGTTTCAGAGTGCTCTCATGGAGTACAGTACAGCTCACCTCACAGAGCTGAATGACTGTCTTTTCAGTGCATCTGTGTGTGCACAGCTTTGTTGTGCATTGTGCGTCTGCCAGCTTGCGAATCGCAAGTTGCGAACTCCCTGAAAAAATAAAAGCACCATCTTGCAGTTAGAATGGTAGATGCTTGCATTGTGTCACAAATAATTTAATAATTACATCTGTGGATGTGGGCGGGAGGGGGGAGAACAATCAGTCCTAAAACAACCACTGAGGCACTGAAGTAAATTTTTTTTTGCTTCTCTGTTCCCTCTCTATCTCTAACATAGACCACTAAAGTGCTGCCACTGATACCGAACCTTTCTTGCAGCACACCACAGAACTCCTGGCTGTAACCGACATTTATGTCTGTCAGCTTTGGCAGTGTCAGATTTCTTTTTTTGCCTGTACCTGTACCTAAATACTTTCCTTCTCCCACTAAGTTTTAATGCTGCCTTCGAGGTCATTTGATTCCATAACTGTAAATCATGTTGCTTGTTTCCCTAGCGTGAGTGCTGTTTACCGTGCACTGAGATTGTATTTAATGAAATTGTGCAGTGCGCTAATTGGAAACGGTGATTTGACCACGCGTAAATCTACCACGGCAGTTTTGTTTGTGTGCAGATGACATGGAACCGTTTGCACATATTTCTGATGGTAAACTGCACATCACCACACCAAAATGTTTATTTTGGGTGGGTGTGGTACAAGAGCAGGAACTTTTATAATCTTAAAAACCACATGTCTTAATTCAGAAGTTTAAATAAAACAAAAAAAAGAGTAAATTGTTTTTTGCGCAAAGTACATTATCACTAAAAACTATATGCTAACATTTTTGCTGAATAACAGATATTGCTGCCTGGATGAATGATAGCCATTGTAGCTAAAATGCATCTACTTTTTTGTAGCTACATGTGAACTGGATTAGCCAATAAATAAATGTGGTTTGATGCTGCTTTCTTGTTTCTGTGGTGACCATCAATGAGTCAGAGACCCTCCACTGATTGGTGTTCGAGTCAGACCATTGGGGGTACTGAGTGAATTCAGCACCCCTGGAAGGCTCTGCCTTTGGTGTTGGGGAAGAAAAAACTATTACGCTGTGCAGTGTGACACCAGTTGGCCAGACATGCTGGCCAATATGAGAAGTTGCAGACAGATGTGACAGTCAGCCTGCAGCAGCTCTGTGCCACTGTCCAAAGTAGATGACAGAGCCAGCCGCACTTGATAAAAATGCCTTAGCCACAATGGCAAAAGAAAGTCTAAAAATGTAGCCACATTAATTTTACAGTCTCTACTGATGATGGTAGTCATCCTTTGCACACGCCCAGGCTGCTTTAAGTGACTTGATCAGGGTCACTCAATAAATGGCAGCTGTAGGATTCAAATACAGGCCTACAAATTCACTATTTTGGGCTTCAACCACAGGACCAAACTAACTGCAGGTGGTGCAGTAATATTAGCCACAGAACATGCTCACATTTTGCATAGGACAGCATTCAGCTGCAGTGTACAGTGGGACATCTCAGAATGGAGACAAACATAGAAGCTGGCGGCAAATAAGGGCGGCATGGTCCATCCAGTCTGCCCTTTTGTGTTCCATTGCTTACACTGTAGACCCCACCAGCTCTAAGACACTTTCTCTGCCACCCCTTACCTATCCCTAATGACTACCGTGTGCTCATCCCAGGCTTTTTTGAATCCAACCACTGTTTTTGCCCCCACAATCTCTGCTGGAAGACCGTTCCAGGCAACCACCACCCTTTCTGTGAAGAAGTATTTTCTCACATTTCTCCTAAACTTACCCCCCTCCAGCTTCATATCATGGCCCCTTGTACTGGAGCACCTTTTCCTCTGAAAAATACCTCCCACTTGTACCTTATTTACCCCCTTGAGTTATTTAAAGATCTTAATTATATCGCCATCTCCTCCTCCTCCAGGGTGTACATATTTAATTCCTTTAGCCTCTCCTCATAGGTCGTTTGATGTAGACCCTGTACCACCTTGGTAACCCTCTTTGGATGGCCTCCATCCTGTTTATGTCCTTCCTGAGATGTGGCCTCCAAAACTGGACACAGTATTCCAGGTGTGGTCTTATTAAACACCTATATATAGGCAACACAATTTCCCTCTTCCTGCTGGTAATACCCCTACCTACAGAAACTAAAGGAGCTCAATATGTATACCCTAGAGGAAAGTAGGGAGTGGGGGGACATGATAGAAACATTCAAGTACCTCCAGGGAATCAAAAAAGTCCAAGAGGGTAGCATCTTTCAGAAAAAGAGATGTGCAAGAACAAGGGGGCACAATTTGAAGCTGGGGGGGTGGCACAGGGGCAACGTGAGGAAGTATTTTTTCACAGAGAGGGTGGTGGACGCATGGAACAGCCTTCCAGAGGAGGTAATGGGTTCAAAAACAGTGGGGGAATTCAAGAATGCATGGGATAAGGTAATTTTAGTGGGGGGTTGTAGGCTGTTGGTTAACTGGGATCTGCAGCTTATCCAAAAGGTAGGGAAATGGGCTGACTGGATGGGCCAAGCGGCCCTTATTTGCCATCAAAGTCTATGTTTCTATACATCTTAGCATCACACTAGCTTTCCTGATCGCTATGTTGCATTGTATGGCCAACTTCGGGTTATCTGATATGATTACCCCCCCAGGCCACTTTCCTGCTTGGTCACTCCTAGTATCTCTCCTCCATTTCATACTGTACCACTGGGTTTCTGTGACCCAAGTACATTATTTTGCACTTTTTTATATTAAACCTTGGCTGCCAAACTTTTGACCACTCCTCCAGTCATTTCAAATCTGTTTCCATCCTTTGCACCTCGTCCAGAGGTTCCACCCTGTTGCAGATCTTGGTGTCATCCGTAAACAGTCAGATCCTCCCTTCCAGTTCCTCTGCTGTGTCACTAATGAAGACATTAAAGAGGACTGTACCCAGTACTGACCTCTGCAGTACTCCACTGGTCATTCTCCTCTCCTCGGAGTGAACTCCATTTACTACCACCTTTTGCCTCCTATCCCCTAACCAGTTTCTTAATCAGGTTACCACCATATTGCCCACCCCTATGCTACCCAACTTGTTTAGGAGCCTCCCATATGGAACAGTGTCAAAGGCCTTGCTGAAGTCCAGGTAGGCCACGTCCACTGCCCCCCCAATCCAACACCTTGGTTACCCAGTCAAAAAAAATCTATCAGATTTGTTTGGCATGACTGCCCCTCTGTAAAACCATGCTGCCTCAGGTCCTGCAGCCCATTGGACCCCAGGTATTCCACTGTTCTTTCCTTTAATAGTGTTTCCATCGATTTCCCTCCTACAGATGTCAGGCTGACAGACCTGTAATTTCCTGCCTTCTTCTTGATACCACCTTTGTGAAGTGGGACTATGTCCGCCCTTCTTCAGTCCTCTGGGACCACCCCGGTCTCCAGTGAACTGTTGAACAAGTCTGTCAGGTATGCAGCTAGCACATTCCTGAGTTCCTTTAACACAGACTTCATTCAGTCCTTTTTTCTGTTGTTTTTTTTTTTGAGTGACACAGAGCACCACTCAAAAGCACTTCTTCATGAAGAATAAGGGACTATTTATAATGCAAATACATTCCGTGCTGAAAGTTAGTCATCTGCAAGTAGCACTGTTTGAAAAGATACATTCCTTGTCATCACTTGGCTGCCAGTAGTGGATGTCTGGAAAAGGGTGGGGACTTGGGACAGAAAATCTGTTTAGGTTTGGTCCATGAGGGTTTCCAAATAGAGCCCAAAAGGATTTCAAAAGACTTTTGTTTTCAAATTGATGAACCTCCTAAAAGCTGTTCTAATTTTTTTTAAAGGAACTGGCTGAGTTACCATGGGTAGCCATTTTGATAACATCACAAAGTGCTATACCTTTGTGAAAATCTTTTCTGTCATATTTTCAAAACATTTGGTAAGCCATCTGCAGGAGGGAAGAAACTGTATTTTTGTCCCCGATGAGACTTCCAGCCTGTTTCTTCCACTACCTGATGTACCAGCCACGCCCCACACTTGGACACACCGTGTCATAGGAAGAGGGCTGGTGCCTGCTCTATTGAAGTGACTGGGTGATTATTAATATGTTTTTAGATATGTTATTGAGTATTTAACGATTATCAAAGCCATACTATAGCTTAACTCACGATGCCCTTGTGGGGAGATTATTGTGGAGCATAGGACATAGACATCGATCACCACAAATAATAAATGTTAAAGCTGAGGTTTTATCTGTTTTCCACAATGGAAACAAGACAGCATTTTTCCCACAGGTTTGTGATTCAACACTAGTGCTGTGCTGAATTTGGTTTTGCTGTCAAAACTGAATGAGATTTCAATTTTCATGCTCAAGCAATTCTGCAAAAATCACAAACATTTTGTAATTTTTACCACCTGCATCTGAGCCCCATCCCATCCAAAAATCACATCATCAGTGCCTACGTTCCTCAGCTGACCCCTGTCCATCCCACCCAAGCCCCATCCCCACTGAAACATATCATTCTCTCAAGTCCCCACAGCTGGCCACAACCACCCTATTCCCAAAATGCACATCACCCTCCACAGTCCCCCCAGCTGACACCTGCTACCCCTGCCCAAAGTCCAGTCCCATTAACCTGTAGCAGTTCACAGCCATTGGCCCAGTAGCTCCAAAAGAGTCAGTGCCATGGATCCATTGCAGGGCTGTGTCCATCTACTATTTACGCTTGATCATGAGACCAGCACACACTTTCCAACTTGTTCTTATAAATCTTACCTGTCTCGTGCTTTCTGTGCACCTTACTGGCAGAAAGCATAAACCAGTATCTTTGCTTAAGTTATTAATGAAGAGGTCCCTCCCTTCATACTGATGACATCCTGATCCCATTTGCACCAGCACATGCCCTCTAATAATTGCCAGCTATGATTCATGTGTTTTATTTGCTATGCATTTCAATAATTGGCTATCTGTTGTGTCATGGCGCAGTGCATGGGTTCCCAACAATGGTGTCTCTTTAAATAATAAGCTAAAATCTTCATACCTCTTTCCAGGAAAACCAGTATGCTAAGTGGATGGCTGCCTGTAAGCTGGCCTCAAAAGGGAAAACTATGGCCGACAGCTCGTACCGCACTGAAGTCAGTAACATCATGTCATTCCTGAAGATGAAGAATGTGACTTCTGCCCCTCAAGCAGCAGCTGATACTGAGGCCATGGACATGAACTCAGAATCCTTCGTATCACCAAGATATGCAAAAAAGTTTAAAACAAAGCAGGTACAGATAACAGTATTCCTTATAAGCCACCCTCCTATTAGCACTGTATCACAAAACTGGCATGGACAAAGCATGTCCTACACAATAAAACTGGTACAGAGAAGTTTCTACAACTAGTAAGTGAAACTGCACCGGACCATAGCTCCATGGGCATAGAATGAGAAAATAAAGTAGTGCTCGACATCCAGTTCCCTCATGTCTAGTTTTGTCAGTTAGTATCTTGAGTGAAGCACCACAGAGAATAGTCAAGGCTATCACTTTATACTTGCCTGTCTTCTTGGAGTTTGCCAACTGACTACTCAAGCCTTCTTTTCTTTCTCACCTCTAAATTATAATCTCAGATGTATGCATACTACACTGTACAAATAAAAGTGTAATTCTAATTGAAGTGACTCCAAAGTGTGCCCTGAGAAGGGGTGAGTGCCTTTGGGATCCCCAGATTCCAGCTATATAGGTGGTACAGCTGGAACTGCGGCAAAACTGTTTTCTGAGTAACCTTGACTTCAGATCCTAGCTAGGGTATTTTCGTCTTTCTTGCTTCAAAACTGTACTTCAACTATATGCACACTGCACTCCTTGTAAATAAAAAGGTATAAGTACTAGAGTCGGCAGGCTCATGGGCTTGTAGAAGCAAACTCATGCGCAGCATGGATTCTGTGTAGTGCCACCTGCTGACTGTTAAACAACCATGCAGATGAAAGTGTACATTTGTAGCACTTAAAAACAGTGACTCCAAGTGACACCAAGTATTATAACTAGTTGCAGCTGAGGATGTCATCACAGTAGTATCACGATATCTGTTGTCATGATGGAACCTGATGCGGGGCATCAGTGTAATGACAGTTTTACAGAAAGTACAAGAGCTGGGAAAAGAGATCATGGCACTGCTTTTGCTTATAAAACTGGCCACCCTTTAGACAAAAACATCCTGAGGAATTAGGCTATTGTATATGGCTGTATTTACTGGTCACATTTGGCTACATGTTCTCTTCCCCATGTACTGTGCTTCTCTAAGTAAAAACCACTACTGTCCTCTGACAGAGGATTACCACTCTTTCTCAGCAGGAAAGAGAAAGAACTGACAGCTGTGATACAGACAAGGTGATTTCTCACAAACATTCATTCATACCACTTCAGTTCAGCACTGAAACTCAAATGATCAACTTTTTATGAGAACAGAATGCTAGATTTTAAGATAATCTATCTAAATACAAACCAGATGGGTTAGTAACAAACTTAGAATGAAAACAATTAGCTGTACTGACTGCTCTGACTGGGAACTGCAACAGCTTCTTCAGTTATTCAGGGACCTAACTGCTGAAGCTGCAGGCTAGACCAAAATGATGTTGTCGCTCTGCAGTCCTCACTGATAGGGACAGAAAAAAAATCTTCACTGTTTTCAGTTACTGCAGAGCACATTAACAGATGCTGCTTTACAGAAAACCACAAAACCAAACAGCATGATATTTTCAGGAAACACTAATCATGACACAGGGATTTGAATTCATGTGCATTCAAGCTTTGGACAAAACAGTTAATTTGATCTTTAAGATAATCAGGCTATGGCTTCGCATTTCTGACCCACCCTTATAGGCATACTACTTTCTGAATTACTATGAGTAAATTTTTCTCTCTTTGTTTTTATTTTAATATTTTTAGTTAAAAAAGGAAATAAGGTGTGGGGGACTTTTCCTCACAGGCAGTGTAGAAAACCTGCCCAGGCTCATATACTAACATACTGAACATGTATTGCAGCTTATAGTAAAGCTAGTGCTGAACTGGAACAATGTTCCATCTGGCATGCTATACAGCAGTAATCCAGTGATGCCTTATTGTTGCTGTACTACAGCTGAATCTCAAATTCAATTTTTCCTAATGGGTTCCCTGTAGTAAGCTGTTCAATAACAGAGCTATCTTGCACATAAATAGATACTGTATATATAGCCAGGAGGCAACACAATACCATGCAGTATTACTGATAAATGCTGCAGTATGTTGTAGGTAACTGTGTGACTCGATGGCAGTTGAGCCCTTTTTTCCTGCAGTATTTTTGACATGTCATTGACTGCATTGCATCCTGGCTGACTTCACTGTATATTATAGTTCAGTGTTTTGTAAAATACGTTGCATACAGTTGTTGATGATGCTGGATGGCTCTCTTCTGGAATAGTATAGTAATGTAGGGTCAGAAGGGGATCTTGGCTCATCATGGCCATCCTGAAGATGGCTGTGCATCACTTATGCTTCATCCCCCTGTTTGGTATGGCTGCCAGTGGGAGCCGGAGTAAACATGTGGTCTCCCAGGTCATTCTGCACTGCAAAAAGGAACATCCCACACAGTGTGTAGCTCCTGCCTCTGTTTTTTCCTCCCCAAGTATTGCAGTTGGCTACATTGGATCTGATACTGCAGAAGTCTGACCAATTGCCTTGCTTGTTCAGGTCCTACTGAAGTTGTCCTGTATTCATAAGGGCGTTCACCACCAAGGACAGGTCTAGAATTTTGTCGAGGGGTAGCAGTTTAGTCAAGGGGGTAGCACTTTCCCAAACAAATGTAAAATGTTACCTTTTTTAAAACTCAGGTTAGGTTTGAAAACCTACTTTTTGCTGACCTAAGGGGGAAGCCGGTGCTACTTCGCTACTTAGCTGGATCCAATAGTCTCCACCACCCTGGCCAGCTAGGTATCATCAGCCCCTTGAACTCCCAAACCTACAACTGTTCCCAATGAATGTTCTTTTATAATGTTATTTCTGAGCACAGTTGTGGGGGGAATTCTGCATTGTTGAGGCCGCTGTGCAATGAACAGTCTCCAAACACTGAGCAGGCTGTATAGCCTTTCCTTTAAAAAATTAAAATCTTAACAATAAAAAAAGAATACCACCTGAGCTGGCCTAGTGGTGCAGCAATACTGCATCATGCTGCCACCTGAATAACTGGGATTCACAGATGAGCCCCAGAATCCTAACTGTTGCCAGCTGGGTGTCAACAGAGGTACAGGGTTCCAGAAGAGGGAGGGTGTATGCCATCTGGCTGGAGGAATGGTGTAGCAGTGGCAACCCCATACATTGAGCGGAGGGACAGAGAAGGAGGAAACCTGCAGGGAAGCAAAAACAGAATAATGAAACAAGAAAACACACTCTCCCTCCCCCAAATTGGCATGTTAGTCTCACTGTCATCGTTTATGAACTAGACAACAAGAGCCTTGCAAAAGTGCCTGTTTCAGCACAAAATGTTGGGTGGGTTGTTTGGGGTTATCAATGGGTGTCATTGTATCTGTTTTTTTGTTTGTTTTTTTGTCTGAAGATTAATGTTTCAGCCTAGCAGAGGTTGTGCTCCAATGAGTGAGTCGTATGTGCTTGCCTTTTTTTTTTTTTTTACCCACTGTTTATATGCCCACTTCTGTTCCCTTCTCTCAGGGACTTTCCTAGGCATCCGTCAAGGCTGTGCCGGAGATCGGTGGACTATCCACTCCTTCATGTGTCCTCCTTTCTTCATCCCTCAGATTACCCCCTGAGCGGGGTGAAAGGGGAGGCCCAGACCCCTCCATCCTACGTCCAAATGGTGGCAGACACACTGTGGAGCTTGTCCTCCCATCCCCAGTCACTGGTGCCAGGGCCCGTCTCCAGGGAGCCGAAGCAGGGTGTTTTCTCTGGACATACCGCGCATCAGGCGTAGCCGCCAACATTCATCACATCCCCTTTATGTGGCTAGGTGCTGTTGTGCCTCAGGACTCTGCCTGGGGTCAGTCAAGCACCGCACCACTACCCCCTCTCTCCCAGAGAAGACGAGCAGTCCATGGGACCCTCAGGCTTCTCCCGCCAGCTGGCCCTCTGACTCCCTGGGCTGACTCCAGAACCCAGGTCATCGGCGCCACAAGCGGTAGTGCTACCACTGTGCCGGTGGGCTGGCCATGTTTGCATTTTCTCAGACTGATTTTTCACTATGAGCAGTGGGTTCTTGGATCAGCCTTGTTCCTGTTGTAACATTCCAGATTAATTTGCCATTCTTGTCCTTGGACCACACTGGTAATGAGACTTTGCCTCGTGCGTAACTATCCTGGTTAAATTCATTCAATAAATAAAAACAATATAGACGAGTAGCTCATTACAGTGGTGGTTTTTAAAAGCTGTTCTCCATGCAGAAATACTTTTTTGTAATGCCCACTCAGCCACATGCGAATAACTCTCCCCATCTAATCAGTCTACCCACACATTCATCTAATGGCAGTTGCACTGAATTGACCTAAACGCCTTACTGTTCCTCCCTTGGTCACATTGAGCTTGCTGGGTCATGGTCCACTCACAGGCTGCCCTCTCCCCCAATTCTTTCACTAACTCACTCACTTGTGTTTCACAGCCGCATTATCCATGGAAAAACAAATTGCAACTCTCAAGTAAATGAAATACAAGAAAAAATTACAATTGGGCACACACTCCTTTCTTGCTGCCTAGCATGCATGACCATCTGCCTGCTATGTTCCCCTAAGACAAAATCCTCTCACTCACTTCATGTTCACAACTTTGTTTTGTGTTTAATTAAGCACTAAAACACCGCTATTAAGCAGCTTCAAACTACTGCGGGTGACCACTGTCGAGTTAATTATACTATTATAAAAAATTAAAAATATGCTACTGAGCAGAATGGCATAGAAGGACACCTTAGAGTTCTTGTGACATCAGGGAGCCACAGTGATGTCTCAAGCAACACTTGGTGTCCCAGCCATCCTATTCTACACAGTAACATGTTATTCTGTGTGTGTGTGTGTGTGTGTGTGTGTGTGTGTGTGCATGTGGATCTTGTTGCAGTCATGGCGAAAGAGGTACTGGGGGGTCAATATAGATATGAGACTGAAGCATGGCAAGCAGGGTATGGTCGCCTTTAAGACGGCCATCAGAATGCTGGGATATATCAAAGAAGGGGTGACCAGCAGAGCGGGAAAGTAATCCTAACATTTTACAAGACCCTGGTCAGATCCCACCTGAAATATTGTTTGCAGTTTTGGTCTCCTCAATACAAAAGTAAAATTGAGGCAGTCGAGAGGTTGCAACTAAGGAAGATTCAATGCCAAATGTGCATTCCCGTGCACATGTTGAAATCTATCATTTTAGACACCCATGAAGCAGATCCATAGAAACTCATTGTCCCTATGGTACTTCAGTGTTATGATGTAGCCCTTTTTATGGGGAGCAAACAATGGGCATGTCCAGGTTGTTGGCAAGTTATATGACCTGCATCAGCCAATCAGGAGGAGAGGAAGAGGGGAAGGGAGGAAAAAAAAAATTTAGCAGAATGAGATGGATGCAGCGTGAATTTTGAAAGATTTATTTGGCAAATATTTTTTTTCTGAGTGCCAGTGGTGTAGAGGGCACAGGAATCAATACTTATTTTTTTATTTAAATGTTCCTTCCTCCACACACACACACACACACACACACACACACCAGAAGTAGAGCAGATTACACTGAGCAGAGAGTGAAAGGTGCAGGGAAGATTTTGATAATTTATTTGACAAAATGTTTTTCTGACTACTAGTAGTGCAGCAGGACACAGAAATCCACCTTTTCACTTCTGCCTGTGTGTAGGAGCCTGCCAGACTGTCAGTGAGTGAAAAATAATGAAGACTGCTGCATGACACATAACTTCTCTCAACTGGGTAGTTTGTGGCCCATCAGTGGGGTGAAGGGTGGCCAGTGGTGTTGCTCTTCCTTATCACCTCTCGAGTCATGTGGAACTGCTGCTTTTCCATCCAGCAGGCATATGTGTCACATGGTCATCTAAGAATCGACAATTATCATGAGTGATTATTGTTAGCGTCTGTTGGCAGCTGCATCATGATGCATCTGTTGTGCGTGTGTTGTTGATGCATGTAGAAAACCTGAACATGGTCTTCCACAAGGTGAAGGTGCAGGGCAAATTGGACAAGCTGATGGAGAAGGAGTCCAAGAAGCAGGATTTCCTCGGCCACAGGATATGTGCGGCAGACTCTCATGGAGTCCAGCAGACCTGTTATGTGGCCCTGATGGCTAGGATTGACCACAAGCTGTTTGACACGTTCACAAATATAATCCCTCTGCTTCCAACAGATAGCCAACCTGATGCTCAAGCACTTTGGGACTTGGGCCTCTCCATATCTATGTACCAGTTGTAGAGAACTCTGGACTTCGCCAGTTTATTGGCATGTACATTGAGAGTGTTGGTGTCCTTGTGGAAGAGGGTTTGTATGCATGTCTCCACGTTTATTCCAGAGATTCAGCACAAATTGGTGGACATGCCCGTTTTGGTAACCAGGTCTGTGGCCCAGATGTAAAGGATCATTTCACCCATATCAAGAAGTTCAGTGTCACCTTAGATTTGGTGACATCTTCCCAGCAAGCTAAGCAGTCACTGATGCTCAAGCAACAGGGCTTCTTTTGGAGTGCCTTTTGTAGCTCAGCCTACCAGCAGAGGCAATAGTTCCAACACTTAATGTCTGTCAAAATCTAACAAGCCCAGAGGTCAGGGTCAGAAAAAAGTGGAGAATGTTTGCTGGCCAGTCCTCCAGAGCCCTCTCCAAGGTTAGTAAGTGAAGGGCTGTGGGGAGTCACTCCCCACCGTCACACGCCTTGCAACAGCTACCAGTTGGGGATCTACTGTACCAATTTCCACCAAAGTGGTCTGCCATATCATCGGACAACTGGGTCCTGGAAATTCTGTGATAGGGTCTATCACTGGATTTGAGACTCTTCCTCCATGTCGACCCAGAGCACTGTTGGAGTCTCTGGTATCTGGAGACACTATAGTCACACTGCAGAGTGAGGTCACTCACCTCACAGAGCACAGTGCTGTCAAGGTTGCTGCAGATGCCCGAGCCTCACAGGGTTTTGGGTCTTGTTATTTTTTACACTAAGCCTGTGCATTCTGAACAAGTTTGTGTGCAAGGGGAAATTCTATATGGTCAACCTCAATCAAATAATATGGTCTCTGGAGTCAGGGGCTTGGTTTTGCTTCTTGGGCCTTCATGATACGTCTTTTCACATCCCAATCTATCCATCCTATCGGTGGTTCCTCCACTTCAGGATGGATGAAGTGTTGTACCAGTTCCAGGTGATGCCCTTTGATCTGTCATCAGCAGCCAGGATGTTCACTAAGTGTCTGTTGATTGTGGTGGCCTTCCTTCAGTGCAAAGTCATCAGGCTCTTCCTGCACCAGGATGACTGGCTTATCGTGGGCATTACCAGGGAGGTTGTAAAGCCGTCATGGGATCTGACCATTTAAATGTTCTGAAATGTGGGCCTGGTGGTCCATCTGGCCAAATAAGAAGATATCTAAGCGTGCAGAATTGGACTCCCTCCAAGCCAGGGCTCACTTACCCTCAGATCGGATGGAGGAACTTACCTTCTTTGCCCAATCATTTCAGGATGGCCCAGGATTTCCTCCAACTGTTGATGTTCATGACTTCTCTGACAGCCATGGTTCACTGAGCACACTAGTAAATGCTACCTTTTCAGTGGGAACAAGGGTGCCGGTGGTTCCCAGTGCCACAACCACAGTTGGGGCGACTCCTCCAGTGCAGCCCACCATCAGATGATGTCTGTTTCTCCAGAACCTCTAGGAGGGAATTCCCTTTCTCTGGACTGAGCCAACCCTCACATCACTGGTGAGATAGGGTGCTCATTTGTTAGAAAGCACAGCCCATGTGTTCTGGTCACCCATCATGATCCAACACACATCAGCCTGCTGAAGCTCTGCACAGTATGGTTGGCACTGATGGAGTTTTCACCACTGATACACAGTCAGGTCATGCAGATTAATATTGACAACACGACCACCATGTTCTACTTGAACAAGCAAGGCAGAATGCACATCTTTCCCCCCTGTGTCAGGAGGTACTCCCCACCTGAGCTGTGATGTGGAGCCTAAAAGTGGACCTGCTTGCAGCGCACATCACAGGGAAGGACAAGTAACTGGCGGACACTGTCAGTCAGGTGGGAGAAGTGTCGCATGTGTGGTCCTTGCACCAGGACATGGTGACTCAACCATTCACCCTTTGGTGTACCTTGCTAGTGTACCTGTTTGCCTCTTGGGAGAACAGAAAACCGAGGCTGTTCTATCCCCACTCTCCCCCAGACAGGAACACTGATGAAGAATGCCTTTTCCAGGCCCTGGACTCTGGTCCTTCTGTATTCTTCCCTCAGTTTCCCCTTAATCCACAAGGTGGTTCTTAACATATGCAGGAACAGGGGGAAACCTCGTCCAGATAGCTCCAAATTGGCTAAGGCAGTACTGGTATCAGTATCTACTCAGCCTCGGCAGCAGACCCCTTGTCAGTTTCCGCTGCATCCAAACCTGCTAACAAGATCAGAAGGAACAATCGGGCATCTGGACCTGCAGTTCCTGCACCTGTCTGCCTGGTCCCTGAGCTGCTAGAGTTTCAGGCTTTGGGTCTCTCAGAAGTCTTACTCTGCATTCTGAAAGGATCCTGAAAGAAGTTGACTCATAAAACTTCTATAAGTGACCACAATTTTTGCACTGATGTGCAAGCAGGAGATAGATCCTCTCACCTGCCAAGTGGCATTCATTCTTGACAACCTTTGGTCCTTGTCTCTACTGGAGCTGAGACCCATGTCCCTCAAGATGCATCTGGCTACCATCTCAGCATACTGAGCATGGGCCGGTATGCTGATGGTGGCCCAAGTGAAAGTGGCTGGGAACTTTTTCAAAGGCTTGGATCACCTTCTGCTGCAATAGTTTCTGCTACCATGGGACCTGCTGCTGATGCTTGTGAAGCTGATGGATTAACCATTTGAGCCCATGGACAAGGGTGAGATGTCACGCCTGTCATCAAACTGCGTTTTTGGCTGTCATCACCTCAGCCAGATGGGTTAGTAAGCTCCAGGTATATTTCGTAGAGTCTCCATATCTGATTTAATACAAGACAAAATCATCCTTCGCCTCTAGGATAAGTTCCAGCCCAGGGTGGTTTTGGAGTTTCACCTGAACCAAGTGGTTTATCTCCCAATCTTTTTCCCAAAGTCACACAATTCGGACACCAAGCATGTTCTCCGTACTTTTAACATTTGCCAGGTACGGTACTACTGTATTACTGGGACCACATGGCAGAGGTTCATGGTGAAGCTCACCAGTTGTTTCCTACCTACACTGAAGCCACTTAGGGCAGACTGGCAGCCAAGCAAATGACTGGCTGATGGATTACCTCCTACATTGATCAGTTACAGGCTAGCTGGAAAGTAGCCACCCATAAGGTTAAAGTTTCACTCTACCAGACATTCTGCTGCCAGGTACATCCTAATTGAGGAGATATGTGGGGCTGCTACCTGGTCCAGTGCACATACATTCATATTCTGCTATAGCACTGACATGCTCATTCGTTGTGATGCTGCATTTGGACCTATGGCCTCCTGTCTCTTTGCACCTAATTGGGGTGCAGTTCTTGCCTCTCCTCCCAG
Organism: Neoceratodus forsteri; assembly: GCA_016271365.2. Taxonomy (NCBI): domain Eukaryota; kingdom Metazoa; phylum Chordata; order Ceratodontiformes; family Ceratodontidae; genus Neoceratodus; species Neoceratodus forsteri. The sequence continues at coordinate 1,651,890,605 of CM057450.1, forward strand.
AGAACTGCTAGGAGTCTGCCTAGGTGTGGATGATGAACAGATTCTAGGTAGTTAGAAATAGAGATTAGAAGAAGGAAGAAGAAGAATCAGCATTTATAAAGCATTTTTCATATACAGTATATCCCAAAGCGCTTTACAAGCAATGCTAGACTGGTAGTGAAATGACTGAATGTGTAGTAGTGGCCATATCGCACATCAGCACCCACACACAGCCTGGACAATTGCATGATCCGGTTTATGGGAAGGGGAATGTCAGTCAGGACACTGGGAATGTCCCCTACTCTTTGCAAAGAATGCCCTGGGTTCTTTTACTTCCACCTGGACACCCACCAGGACAGCACCAGGATGGGTAGAAGCGACCTCGGTTTAATGTCTCATCCGAAAGACGGCACACCCCAGCAGTACAGCACCCCCCCCCCCCAATACTGCACTCAGGTGCCAGCGTTTTAGGTACGAGTCCAACCCTGGTGTGGGATGAGAACTCACAACCTTCTGGTCTAGAGGCGGATGTGCTACCAACTGAGCCACACTGACACCCGTGGACATTATTCACCTGTTAACATAGTTCTGCTACAAGTATTAAATTCACATCCATACCACCCCCCCCCCACCACCACCACCACCACCAACCTCCCCAGGCTGGCAAACCTTGCTGAGATTCCTCTTTCCAGCATGCATATCTGATGTCGAGCAGAGAGGAGCTGGAGGATAGCAGGCTGGTGGGGGGAGTTACGCTTGCAGACTGTTCTGGTGGCAGAGCATAGCCCAGTAATATTGCCTAAGTGTGAATACTAACTGAATACTAGAAGTAGAACTATGGTTACAGGTGAGTAACCTCTATTTATCTTACAGTCCCAACCTTGGCACCCATTTCTACTCTGGAAGTACCCCACAGGGGCCCTTACCACCAGTCCACTACACCTAAAAAACAAATGAATCCTCTGTAGTGTTGGAGTATTTCACAGATGACACCACAAATCCACTGAAATCAAAACCATAGAAGAACTCTGACTTCAGAAAACATGTCTTTGCCATCATCCTCCTCCTCCTCCCATCATTATGAATCACATTTTCTTCATCACGTGTCACTGTGGCATGAGAGTGACACCTTCGTTCTTGCCTGCACTCTTCATAGATGGTACACTAGGATTGAAATTCCATCACTATAGGAAGTGGCACTTTGTGTTGTGGGCATGGACAATTGCCTGTCTGCCTTGAGAAACTATAGATAAGGTTTATTGTCATCTTCATGGCTAATACTTAACATGTTTATGAACACCACAACACCAGATGCCAGTGCTCCACTCCCACCTGTGCACTGTGGACATGAACAACTGCCTGTCTGCCTTTAGGCACTACAGCTACTGTTATTTATTACCTTCATGTCTTGTCATGTATTTGCATATAACATAGACACCTGCTGCCAGTGCCACTGCAGTCACCTTAGCGCCGTAAGCATGGACAATTGCTTGGCCACCTTCAGGCATTATAGTTCATGCTTGTCATAACCTTCAAAAAGTTGGCTAAAAAGGTAAAGGCAAACAAGGTAGCATTCAGAAGGTCTAAGGAGATGCAGAGGGAGGAGGATACGGAGGTGTATCAGGGAAGCAGAGAAAGCAATAAGGAGAGCAAAGGCACAGAATGAAGAGAGAATAGCCCAGGAGGTAACAAAAGTGGACAATAAATTTTTTAGGTACGTAAATAAAAAAGAGAAACCAGGGGTGGGATTGTAAGGATAAAAAGGGAATGGGGGGACTGTGCAGATGGAGACCAGGAAAAGGCAAACAACCTGACCAAATACTTTTGCTCCATGTTCAGAGAGTAAGGAGAAGGGGAGGGGCCACAGAGTAACAGAAGTGAGGCAGGGAGGCAGGCACTAGTCCTTTTTGAAGGAGAGAGTCCTGAAGGGACTTGCTAATCTGAAGGCAGACAAAGCAATGGGGCCAGATGAGGTTCATCCAAGGGCACTGAGAGAGAGCTCAGGGAAATACTGGCTACATCTGTGACAGTTCTACATAACAGCTCACTGGACACAGGAGTGGTTCCCTAGGACTGGAGGTGGGTGACTGGAGTCCCACGACACAACAGTAGTAGCAGGGAGGAGGCTGACAGTTACAGGCCAGTCAGCCTGACATTGGTGGTGGGACAGTTAATGGGGTCACTGCTGAAGGAAAGGATTGTGGAATATTTTGAATCCATTGGGTTACAAGACCCGAGGCAGACATGGTTTCACAGAGGACAGATCATGTCAAATGAATCTGATAGATTTCTTTTAATGGGTGGCCAAGGAACTAAATCAGGATGGAGCGATGAGTGTGGCCTACCTAGTTTTCAGTGACACTTCTGACATCATTCCACATAGGAGACTAGTAAGCAAGTTGAGTAGCTTAGGAGTGGATCCAAAGGTGGTAAACTGGATAAGAAATTGGTTGGATGGGTGACAGAGAGTGGTAGTAAACAGAGTTCACTCAGAGGGAGGGAGGAGGGGGACCAGCGGGGTGCCTCAGGGATGAGTGCTGGGAATAGTCCTCTTTAATGTCTTTATAACTGACGTTGCAGAGGAGCTGGAAGGGAAGTTCTGACTCTTCACGGATGACACCAAAATCTGCAATAGGGTGGACACTTCAGGGGGTAGTGGAAAGAATGAGCAGAGACTCGAGAACACTAGAGGAGTGGTCAAAGGTATGCAGCTGGGTTTCAATGCAAACAAGTGCAAAATACACTAAGGGCACAAAAACACAGGGAAGGAATACAAAATGGGTAGAGCAGTATTGATGACCACCAAGCAGGAAAGAAAGTGTTGGGGGGGGGGGGGTTAATCATACAGGATAACCTAAAGGTGGCCAGGCAGTGCAGCAAGGAAATAGGGAGGACTAATGGGATGTTGGGTGCATAGGGAGGGGTATCACCAGCAGAAGGAGGGAGGTGGTGTTGCCTCTGTATAGATCATTGGTAAGACCTCATCTACAGTACTGTGTCCAGTTCAGGAGACCACATTTCTGGGAGGACATAGACAGGGTGGAGGCGATCCAGAGAAGGGCAACTAAAATGGTGCAGGAGCTGCATCAAAAGCCCTATGAGGAGAGACTAACGGATTTCAATATGTACACCCTGGAACAGAGGAAGAGAGGGGGATATGATAGAGACCTTTAAATACCTCATGGGAGTAAACAAGGTACAAGAGGGAAGTATTTTTCAGAAAACAAATGTGCTCAACAATAAGGGGACATGCAGTGAAACTGAAGGGGGGTAGATTCAGGAGAGATTTGAGGAAGTACTTCTTCACAGAAAGAGTGGTGAATTCCTGGAACAGCCTTCCAGCAGAGGTGGGGCTAAAAACAGTGATTGGCTTTAAGATTGCATGGGATAGGCAGAAAGTAACCATAGTGGAAAGGAAGGAAGGGGGAGAGATCTGTAGATCGGGCATGGTCTGCAGTAATAGTGTAGGTAGAGAGAAATGGGCATACTGGATGGGCCAAGCGGTCCTTATCTGCCGAAGAAGTCTGTGTTTCCATGTTTCTTCACAACTCGTTACATGTTTCCCAACAACACAACACTAACTGCCAATGCTTCCACAGCCACCTGTGTACCATGGGCATGGACTAGGGCTATGCAAAGCAAAAACTATTTTGGACAAATATTGCACTTTTTACAAACACAAATATCATTCTTAAATATCTGTATTTGTGTTAGATCACATAAAATAGTGTTAGACATTGGTTTAGGCTGATGTGAAACTACTATAGCTCAGTAAATGAATGTATATTTTCTTGATAATTCTGCATATTTTACTGAGGCCTTTCAAACTCATGGTCTTGAATCCTCATTAACAACAGAAACAAGTCTGAAATGCAAAATAAAATATTTTGCAAACAAATACATGTGCAAATACCACAGACACAAATACAAACATCAGAAATCAGCCCCGTGCACAGTGGCTACACAGCAATCCATTACAGACTATTCCCCTATGACAGTTGCTCTCTCCAGATCTCAGGGACTATTACAGGAAAGTGAACGTCTCCCAGTTTAAGGTAAGTTATTCATTTAGGGGGTTCAAAAAATGTAAATGAATCATGCTGTGGTATTCCATTTCAGTGGGAGAGAGGAAGCGAACTGTCATGGAGGGAATTGCCCATAGCAAACATACGTGCTCCCGTGTGCAGCCCTAGCATGGACAGCTACCTGTCTGCCTTGAGGCACTATACAGAGTGTTATTTATCATCGCATTCACAGCTTGTCTGCTGTTCATTCAGAAGTCATATTTTCTTGTCATATAATTGAAAAATACATCTGAAGTATTAAAAAGATGCATAGTATATTGCTGTACTGTCATCTACTCCAATAAATTTGTCATGTCACTCATGTCATGGGATCTCGCTCCGCTGTGCTCCTCTGCTAGTACCAGCAGAAGCACAAGAACCAGTGTCCTGGCACTCATTTCGCAAGCCATTGTGGAGCAGTGCTGGCTCTCGATCTTCAGTCATTCACCATTATAGAAGATATTGGCTTTTGTTGTCTCTTGAATGAAGAACTAAAGCACAAATACAACATTTCATCGCACTTTACATTGTTAAGCCCCAATTTTTGCAGCTTATCATCCTTGGAATGAATAACTTGAAATCTGGTGGGTAGATTCTTTTGTAGTTAATCTTTTTATTGAATTATATTCAAGAACAGAACAAGCATATGAGACAAGTGAACCATATACAAAAATCGAAACAAAATAATTTTGTATAAAGAACATCATAAGGAGAACTAGCCAACTGCAGAAGAGATATATAAAGGACTTAGACTAGCTAGTATCACTCAGAAGTTATTTGATTAGCGTGAAAACAATGAATATTAATGTAGATACCTAAAGGAATTCTTATAACAATATACTGTTAATCATCTCTAAGTTCTATGAATCTTTTTCAGGGAGAGCAGTCTTAGAAGCTAAAAGGAGTAAAAGAGACATACATGGCAATTATGCAGAGTTACCTGGCCTACTAGAGGCCTTGCTTTATTTTACTGTTGACATACCTATCTCCTAAATGTGTGGTCTCGCTTCAGGGTGGCATAGTTCACCCATCATAAAAGTTACAGAGAAAAAAAAGTACCAAGGAAACAAATATGCACAAGTGAATAACAGGAAAGGAAAAGTCACTAAATACACACCTTGTTTATTATTGCACATCTGGTAGTGGAGAAGTAAAAGGCCAGTGCATCCAGCCTCAGTGCTTAGCATGACTCGACCAGGGTGGAGAAGATCTGTGTCAGAATGCTAACACTGTGGAACAGGATCACAGGATAAACAGTGGGAAAATGGAGCAGCAGCCTGTACCTGTTTTGTAGTGGGTAGATCAATAGAAGGTGTACCTTACTGGACACCAACATATGAGGAATGGGTCCCAAACTTGAAAATATCTGTGGAATGAATTGTGAGCAATGTTGTTTATTATTCAAACCTGACAAGCTGTGCTAGTTTGGCAATGAGCTCTTGCATTGAGGGGATGTCTGTGGTGCACCAATGGATGAGCAGAAGATGTTTAATTTCCACTGCAACCATGAGGACCCACTGCAGTTCACCCCCACATGAGGTGGAGGGCATCATGCGGGGAGCCCAGTATAAAAAAGGCCAGAGACAGGGGTATGGTTTTGTGAAGTACATGCTCGAGAAATGTGTGCACTTGTCTCCACAGGCCACTAAGATCTGGACAGTGCCAGAGTAGATGTAGGGTCTTGTAGGACCTGAAACGCGTCAAGTGATGCTCGATTTCAGTGTGGTTTAAACTAAATAAATGTGATACATTATATGATTAAGCTGGTGGAGTTATTCTTAAGGCTGGCATGTGCCTGAATCAGGAGTTTGGTATAGATGTAGGAGGTCCCTAGCGTGCTTTCCACTTATCCAGTAGTGGGAGTTCGGAATGAGTTTTGCTGTGTACAAGACCGTTGGGGTGCAGTACCAGAGGTGGAGTATTTTAGTTTGCATAAGTAGGAATATGGAAACTCTTAGTGCTGCGTGGGCTAGTTGCCAACACTGCATCCGTTTGTCCTTGCTTATCTGGTGGTGTAGCAGGTCAGCCCATTGTCACTTTTGGTTTATGGTTTGGTCAGGGGTTGCATTCCTTAGAATGCAGTAGATGTTTCCAGCTCTACTCCTAGGATGAGTGAGCCATTTATATAAGGAGTGGGTCTTAGGAGGTATGTCAAAGTGCTTAGCCTGTCGAACTGTTTGGGTGAGTGTGCTCCTGATCTGATGATAGCACCAAAATTTGTTTTTATTCAGATGGAGTTTTTCTTGCAATGCCTGAAAGGAGTCTAGATCATGGGAGAGTGGTGTTAGGAGATCGTTAAGGCAGCAAATACCTTTAGCAGCCCAGCCATTCCATCATATTGTATGCCCGGCTATGGTAATGCTCCAGTTATTCTGTATAGAGGATAGTGCCGGGCGCATGAGTTGAATGTGTAGCTTGGCCTGCACATCTTTCCAGGTCACCAAAGCTTACTTAACTGTAAGCAGCATGTGTATGGCTTGGGTGAAGATGAGTATAGGGTACCAGGGAAATACCTCCCGTAACATTGTTTCTATAATGAACCTTATGACAGGGAGCTCCTGCCACTCTTGAGAACCAACCTTTTCTTAAATCTGTTGCAACAGTTCTTCTGTTTCTTAGTCTAGTCTGTCCTTTACAATATCTAATCCATAAGGTTGGTCACCTATGGGCACCCCCCTTCCCTTTCTTGACTATGCTCTAGTGTCCTCTTTAATTTTCCTTTTCCCTCTCAGGTCCTCGTACAGGGAGATTGTTGTTGTGACCTACAAGCGAATGTAAAACAGGTTGTATTTATCGTTGTTGGATTTAGTATGTAATAGCACTATATCATAATATACCTTATGTTTATGAAACCTGTAAATGTTGAAAATACCATGGCACTAGGTGTTTTTGATAATGGTAAAAAGTACTAGGTGACTATTATAGAAATTGTTAGTTGTGCTATTTAAAATGCATGTAAATTGCTGTAAACTGAGCAAGTCTGAAATTTCATGGTGATTTGCATATATCCCATGATGCGTTGCATTATGGAAGTATGTATGATGTATTTCTTTGAAACTTGATTTGTTGCCAGTGCCCTTTGGAGTAACCCTTTTTTCAGTGTTTCTGCACTGTGGTTCTTTGTGTTTAGCTTGTTTAGTTTTTTTTTCTTTTTCAGCCCCCACTACCCAGGCAAACGGAGCCCACATAGAGATGAAGGGTTTTCACTGAAAAGTGATTAGGTCAGAGGTCAGTATCAGTAGGTGCTGGCTAAGTGCAGAGAAATGACATTCATAGTCTGTTGCTGCAAACTGATGTACTGAAGAAGGAATATGCTATTGTTGAAGCTTATTTCCTGTATTCTGAATAATCATCACACAGCGATTGTGTGTTGAACCCGAAGTCTGATGTCTGGTCCATCTGCTATTCCACAGCCCCTCCACAAACCAACTAAGGGATTGCTGGGGAAGAGACATGAAACCTTTGAGTGTTTGGACCACGAAGAAGGCCCAGTGGTATGCCATTATAGGGTCCTTCTGGGGTTTTTTTGCTTACAGTTAAAAAATGGTTAAGAGTTGAAACCTGAAACTTTCAGGTTTGTTAGATTTGAAGCCAGGGGTGGTTCATTGTGTAACCCCTAGGTGGCGCTATTCCAAGGGCTACTACGCCTGCCTGCCTGGCTAGTAGCAGGTTAAGGGGCCTGGGTAATGAAACGGGTGCCTCCACCCGGAGGTCAGGGTTGTTAGTGGTTAAGCTTACCTGGGCACAGCCCTCCGGGACACTAACCCCCCTCTTTCCCTTCTAGTGGCCTAAACAATATACAGTAATTACTTTCACAATGACCTTATTCACCAGGCAATTACCCACACTGTTTGCACTTACCGCCAGGGCTGGTTCCTCTAGCTTGACCCTGGGGACCCCCTGTAAAACAAGGTTAAGCACACCAAATAGCAACAATACAATATTTTTGGAACAAACTGGAACCACAGTCAGGTTAAATGCAAATAAAGTTAAATCTGATTTATTCAGGGGACTTGAACAAGGGAGGGGCGTAATCAGCTTGATTTGCTTAAAAGCTATAGTAATCAGACAGTTATGCATGTAGTTCCGAGTCCCTACACAGTAACACACTCTGGGTACCCAGGTAGGAAAACTGTGGGCTAGCCAGGAACGTTGCAGCTGGTTGGGGCCATGTGATGGAAGAAAGCAACATGCACAACACAGACTATTTGTAATCTGGAGCCAGAGGGTTCAGATTGTGAAAGAAAAGGCAACAAGACAATCGGATGACAACACTTTTAGATTTAGCTGTTGTTGCAGGGAGCTACCCTGATATTTACTCACGATACCCAACACTGGACACAGGCAGGACGAAATCGAGACTGCAGGCTGTTGAGCTAGAGTTCCTGGAGAAGCAGGGCCCACACGAATCACCAAGGCTTCATTCCTGTTCAAGGCATTGAGCAGGGGGCTGATCCCCAGGCCGGTCTCATGGATGACTTTCTCTGCGTAGCAGGTAATCTGGCTGGGTCAGTGTAGCAGGGCCCAGGCAAACAGAAATGGATACAGATTCAGTCCGTGGAGCTGGATACAGCCTCCAGCAAGCAAAACACAGTTCAGACACACAGTGGGGAACCAAATCACAACCCACTATAAGCACACAGCACATTCACATGTAAGGAAATTCTACTGTGCCAGGCAAATTGCTCTCTGGTCACAATTACAGAGTCTCTGCACAGTCTAGGAGTTCAGAGGTAGCTGGAAGTCCTGACAGGCTGATTGCTTTCAACAAATCTTCGGTCTTCTTCAGGTTAAAGCCTGGTCACAATTCAGTGGCTTAATTCGATCTCCAAATTCGGATTCAGTCCGGAAAAAAAACAACACAAGTTCCCTCTCAGGAACAGCAGGCAGGCATGCAGGCCAAACTCAGGCCTTTCCACAGTTCTCCCGTGCGAATCCACTCTGGATTGCTGCTCGAATTATCTCAAGCTGTTACTTCTTCACTTCCCAACTCCGACCTAACTGAAACTGCAAGCAGTGTGGGGCTGGGTCAGTGGGGAGGGGAAGAGATCAAGTGTCCAGTGGACTGCTCTCTCTTCCCGGGGTGGGTGGGGAGAAGTGACCGCTCCTGGAGTGACCTCTGGTGGAAATCGGGGGTGCCCAGTGTGGTGACGCAGTGGACATAGGGGTGGAGTTGCGGCATGACGTTGCCTTGGGAAGCCGCTCTCCGAAGGGGAAGGAAAAACAACAGAAAACCCCCTCTGGCACCCGGTGAGATGACAGAGGCCCCGGTGGAGTGCTCACATCCCACTGCCGGCCCAGCGCACCCAGGTTTCTCCACAGGGCCGACCCAGCGGCAAAGGTAGGTCCTTCACACTTAGTGGCAAAAGTAGGTCCTTCACACTTAGTCACAAAGAGCCACCAAGGGAGGGTGGACCCAGCCCCAGAGGTGATCCAGGGGGGTAACCGGGGGGAATACCCACTCTACCTACTCTGATTGTAACCCTATGTAATCTAGCACTGTAACACAATATGTTATCTATCAACTTGTACTGTTCTGTTACTTGTATGTTATTTTTACCCCGGCCCAGTGGGCCTACCCGGTCAACAAAATTCAATAAATAAATAAATACGGGTTCAGGCCGGAAGTAGAAGGCACATCCGAGAGGTACTTCTGAAGGATGCCGGGAGTTTCAGAGGAGATAAAGAAAGTTTAAAAAAAAAAAAAAAAGGTTCTGATCGAGGGTCCCCTCCGGGTGATAGGGGGTGGTTCTTGACTTCCATACCCACCCCAAAGAGAACATTTCTTTAATTAGCCAACTTTCAAAGTTTCTGCCTTGGTCAGAGTGGATCCGCTGGGGGGCACCGTAGTGGTCAAAGAAATTTTCCACTAGCACCTTGGCCACAGTAGAGGCCTTTTGATCTATAATTGGAAAAGCTTGTGCATACTGTGTGAAATGATCCGTAACTACTAACACATTGCCAATATTCCGCTGATCAAGTTCTAAACACAAAAAGTCTATGCACACCAGTTCCATGGGGGTGCTGATAGTAATATTGACAAGGGGGCAGTCCTCTGAGGTAGGGCTTTCCTTTGCAGACAATGACTGCAGGTCTTTACATGGTGCTCAACATCGGCCCTCATCTTGGGCCAGTAGAATCGAGATTGTACCGGGTCGAGAGTTCTGTCAGTACCGAGGTGCCCCATGTGATTGTGGAGGGACCTCAGTACCAAATCTTTAAAGGCCATGGACAGGACCAATTGCTGTTTGTCTACTCGACCACTGTGATCCACTGTCTCTCTGTATAACAACTGATTGTGTAACTTCAACCTGGGGCCTTCTTTAAACAATAGGGCAGTTTGCAAGTCAGGGGAACGCAACTGGGACACATCTTTCCCCGCACGCAGGGCATCAAGTGCTGGCTGAATCATGGGATCTTGGGATTGAGCCCACTGGATGCTGTCATTGTCAAATTGAGGCAATGCACTAGTATCTAGAGCAGAGAAATGGCAATAGGCAGCCAGTATGCAGGTATCAGGAGAGCCCAAACAATCTACTAAACAGTCCACTGTGTCCATAGACATCTGTTCATCTCTTATCAAACTTTTGGCAGAATGCTCGGATGTCGGGTTCAGACAACCTGACCCAATCACTCTTGCAGACTGGCCTTTGTGACAGGGCGTCAGCATCAATATGGTTCGGTCTTGGTCTGTATTCGACAGCACAAACATAGGTTGATAAAGCAGAGAGCCACTGGTGCCCAGTGACGTCCCACTTAGCTGAAGTCTGTACATAGGTTAACGGGTTATTGTTGGTCTTCACCAACATCTTTGCCCCATAGAGGTACTCATGAAACTGGTCAACAATGGCCCATTTTAGGGCAAGGAACTCCAGCTTGTGCACAGGATAGTTTCGTTCTGATGGGGTCAAGCTCCTGCTGGCAAAAGCCATTGGTCTCAAACCAGTCTCATGGTCTTGATACAGCACAGCTCCTAGGCCCTGCAGACTAGCGTCCATATGCAGCACATAGGGCTTGGTATGGTCAGCATAGGTGAGGATGGGGGCATGGGTGAGCTGGTATATGACTTCGTGGAAGGCTGCTTCACATTCAGGTGTCCAGCAGGGCCCAATAGGTTCATCTGTTTGGAAATATACTTTCTCGGGTTCTTTGACAGCCTCTTTTTGTATTTACGTTTGGTAGGGGGTAACCCTGGGTGAGATTCAGGAGTGAGCTGAATCACCTTGGAATAGTCTTTTATGAACTTGCGGTACTAGCCACAGAACCACAGGAAACATTGTAGTTCTTTCAAGTTATGGGGTCGGGGCCAAATAGTCAGTGACTTGACCTTACTGGGATCGGTCTCTATCCCTTCTGCAGATACTATGTGCCCCACATACTTCACGGAAGTTTGAAAAAACTGACACTTGTCAATGGACAGCTTGAGGCTGAAGTCTTCCAATTGGTCTAGGACTTTAAACAGTCGGGTCTTATGCTCCTCTAATGTGCGTCTGAACACAATGGCATCATCTCGGTACACTAGGCATTCCAGCAAGTTCATATCTCCCACCGCACATTCCATCAGTCGCTGAAAGTTGGCCGGGGCACCCGAAATCCCCTGTGGCATTCTCAGGAATTCATAGAACCCCAAAGGACAGATGAAGGCATTTTTCTCACAGTCCTCCATGGCCATCGGAATCTGGTAATATCCACTGCGAAGATCCAATACTGAGAACCATTTGCTCCCATTCAAGCAATCCAGGGCATCTTGTATACGGGGCATGGTGTATTGATCTGGGATGGTCCGCCGGTTCAGGGTTCTATAATCAACACACATCCTTACCGACCCATTCTTCTTGTGCACAGCCACAATGGGAGAGGCCTATGGGCTCCTGGATTCCTGTATCACGCCAGCAGCGAGCATTTCCTGCAGGTGTCTCCTCACATCATCTATGTCCGCTGGGGGGTGGCCGATCTCTTTCGAAATAGCCAGTTATCATGCAGGCGATATGATGCTCTGCACCCTGACACACCCACGTCCCATTCTCTTAATGAAAACACTTGGTCTCTCTGGGCAAGTTTCTTGCTAATCCTAGCCTTCCATTCAGCTGGCAGCAGGAAATCACCAAAGTCAAATAAGTCTGGAGTCACTCTCTCCTTTAGGCCAGAGTACTTGTTATGGGGTAATACTGCAGTGTCTACGCAGTGTACTGTAGCTAGAGTGCACCCTCTGTTCACCCGGAACTCCCAGTCTGACACATTTCGAATCTGGACCATCACTCGTCATGCACAGGCATGGGCACGGGCAGGCAAGATGCTGGGTTTAACCAATACTCCCTGTGGCAACTTTCATCACCTGGTGCATCCAACATTAATATTTTGTTCTTTATGTTTATCTTTAGGCGGACTTCTCCTTGGATTGTGCACTGGGCGTTGGGGGCCAAAATGAAGGAGTCCGGTTCCTTTTTCCACACTATCCCCACTGGCTCATCTGGGTCCTCTTCATTGGGTTTTTGTTGTAAGTCATATGCCCTTTTTACTAAAGCTGGAATTCTTAGGGCCCATCCAGACAGTTGCCCTTGTTTCTCATGGCAGAGCTGTGCTAGTCTCCCAAACATGTGGGCATTTGTCCCAGTTAACAGGGGAACCCCATCATACAGTCCGGTGGAGGGACACACTAGAGCCAGTGTCTCTACTTGCTCCTCTACACCAGTTACAGTTGCAGAAAAAGATAACCAGAGGTGGACATATCCTAGGTAGGGATAAGACTTGTCGCTCAGCCCCCACACATGTAGGCCTTCCAGGGATTGTAATGGTACATCAGATAAGTGTTTGTCATACCAGTCCTGAAATACAGTGGTCACTTGTGACCCACTCTCAAGCACAGCCCGAGTAGGAATACCATTCACAGCCACAGTAGTCTTCATTGAAGGGCCCACTGTTTTGGACCAGTCTGGAGGGACAACAGCAGGGGCCTGGACAAACGATTTAGCCACAGAGTGGTTTGAGTTAGGATGGCTGAAGCCTTCACTGCGGTCATTTCGCGCACCCCTTGACCACTGACTTGTTTTCTGAAGCTCTCCTTGAAGCCAGTTCACCACTTTCTCTAAGTCCTTCTGAGATCGGCATTCTTACTTCATATGGCCATCCTTGCCGCAGTTGTGACAAATTACAGGCTCTGGGGGCATCCTTAGGAAAACACATAGCAGGAGATGCTGGAGCATTGATGGGAGATTGTGATCTGACTTCTGCTGGTAGTGTACCATGTCGCAAAAGTTCATTTAGGGTGGCAGTCAATTCCTTGAGCTCAGCCAAGAAGCCACCCTCAGTAGAGGATGCCTGAGGGTGCACCCCCACCCCCATAACAGTCGTGTCCTGACAGGGGCCAGGGTCTCTGTCAGCAGGGGGATACCTCAGCGAACGCACCTGGTTGTACTTTTCTGACTTTCTTCAGCAACTCCTCCCCCCACCGTTCAGCCCACGGCGGGACACTCGTAGTGGTTTCCATTTCGGAAGGGCCTTCCGGTGCCATGATCACTTGGACTGCACTCACCCCATAATTACAATCTCTCTCTTCACTTTCTACCTCCCGGAGTTCTTTTATCAAGTCACAGTAGTCAGGTGGGTTACCTCTCCTATCCTTGAGCCTTAACTGGATGATCTGCAGTTTAGAATGCTTGGCATGTTTTAGTATGTGCCTCAATCTCACATGGTTCAAATCACTGGCAGCTACCCCACCTTTCTGGTAAGCTTTCTGCAGAGCTCTTTCTAGGCGAGTAACATACACAGACAAACTTTCCCCCTTCCATTGTTTGGTACCTTGAAATTTCTACATCAAAGTCTCCCCTGACTCAGTGCTCCCAAAATTGCCTTCAAGTACAGATAGGTACTTCTGAGCAAATGCGTAAGGCTTTGTGGACCTCAAAAATGTAATGGTTTCAAGGGCTGGGCACCGTAAACTTTCTATGATTCTTTTCCACTTCTTAGCCTCCGCACACTGCCACTCGGGTACCAAGGGGGCAACATAGTCGATCCAGGTCTCCCAGTCATCCTCCCTCTGGGGGGGGGGGAGAGTGCCCGACAAAATTGTCAGCCTTCGGTAGGAGTCGTGACTAATGGCAGGTACAGATATAGGGGCCAGCAGCAGAGGCACGGGCACAGAAGGTGGGGCAGTAACAGGTGCTGGAGTGGGAGCGGGTGTTGAGGAAGGAACACCCCCACATGGCAGGAATAGTTTCTTAAAGTCCTCTACAGTTTTCCCTTCCTCCAGCAACAACTTAGCAAATTTCTCCTCAAAAGTCTCAGATAATGGTGGGAGCTCATCCTCCCCAGGGTCTTTACTGTCTTTTGTTATCACTCTCCAGGTGATTAGGACCCCATCTGAGGCAATAGTCTGTGGCACTTTAGAGCTGTCCATGATATCACTACACTCTACGAAGGCTATGAAAGGTTGAGCAATCAAATCAGCCTGTCGACCCACCACCACAGGGTTCTTTAAACATTCAACTTTGGAGAGTGCTCCCTCTACAGTGTCCTTACTGGTACCAAGGAGAATATCCAATATAATCAGAGCATTTGGGGGGTCGATCTCCTGCCCAGTACACCACCCCACCAACTGGTATATAGCCATTTCTAATGGGGTAGCCATTAATCTTTAACAATAATTTGTAATTTTTGGCCACTAAAAGGCACAAAATCCCAGCGGTGAGCCTCCAAGATGTAACCCCTAGGTGGCATTATCCCAAGGGCTACTACCCCACCTGCTTGGCTAATAGCAGATTAAGGGGCTTAGGTAATGAAACAGGTGTCTCCACCCAGAGGTTAGGTTGTTAGTGGTCAAGCTAACCTGGGCACAGCCCTCCGGACACTGTAACCCCCTTTCCCTTCTAGTGGCCTGAACAATATATAATAATTACTTTCACAATGACCCTTATTCACCAGGCAATTATCCACACTGTTTGCACTTAGCATCCAGGGCTGGTTCCTCTAGCTTGACCCTAGGGACCCCTGTAAAACAAGGTTAAGCACAGCAAATAGGAACAGTACAATACTTTTGGCACAAACTGGAACCACAGTCAGGTTAAATGCAAACAAAGTTAAATCTGATTTATTCAGGGGACTTGAACAAGGGAGGGGCATAATCAGGTTGATTTGCTTAAAACCTGTATTAATTAGACAGTTATGCATGCAGTTCTGAGTCCCAACACAGTCACACACTCTGGGTACCCAGGTAGGAAAACGGAGGGCTAGCCAGGAACATTGCGGCTGGTTGGGGCCCTGTGATGGAAGAAGACAACATGCATAACACACACTATTTGTAATCCGGAGCCGGAGGGCTCAGTTCATGAAAGAAAAGGCAACAAGACAATCAGCTGACAACACTTTTAGATTTAGCTGTTGTTGCAGGGAGCTAACCTGATGTTTACTCACAATACCAAATACTGGACACAGGCAGGATGAAATAGAGACTGCAGGCTGTTGAGCTGGAGTACCTGGAGAAGTGGGGCCCACACGAATCACCGAGGCTTCATTCCTGTTCAAGGCGTTGAGCAAGGGGCTGATCCCCAGGCCGGTCTCTCATCGATGATTTTCTCTGCGTAGCAGGTATTCTGACCGGGCCAGTGTAGCAGGGCCCAGGCAAATGGAAATGGATACGGATTCAGTCCGTGAAACCGGATACAGCCTCCAGCAAGCAAAACACAGTTCAGACACACAGTGGAAGCCAAATCACAACCACTATAAGCACACAGCACATTCACAGGTAAGGAAATTCCACTGTACAGGCAAATGGCTCTCGGTCGCAATTACAGTGTCTCTGCACAATCCGGGAATTCAGAGGTAGCTGGAAGTCCTGACAGGCTGATCGCATTCAGCAAATCTTTGGTCTTCTTCAGGTTAAAACCTGGTCACAGTCAGTGGCAAATTCGCTCTCAAATTCAGTTCAGTCCGGAAAAAAAAAGCACAAGTTCCTCTCAGGAACAGCAGGCGAGCATGCAGGCCAAAACTCAGGCCTTTCCACACAGTTCTCCTCCTGGCTTGAATCCACTATGGATTGCTGCCGAACTATCTCGAGCTGTACTTCTTCACTTTCCAACTTAGATCTTGCTGAAACTGCAAGCATTGTGGGACTTTCCCCAAGATCAAAAGGTTCAGTTGGCTGATCTGTCTAGTCAGTCACAACCTGGGCTCCTTCCAGGTTATTTTAGGTGCCAAAAGCCCAAAACTACAATTCCTACAAGTTTGTAGCCCCAGAACACCCCTATAAAGCAGGCTCCATTTAGAGTCCCAAATGTACTTGTAACCCGCCTACAAATGGGGTTCCCAAAAGTCTTCCTTGAGCTTGTCTAAATGCTCACTGCCAGGCTGGTGTCTGCATTTTGCAGTTTAAATGTGATTGCCAAGAGTGCCTATATAGCCTCTGTACTGTCTCTTTAAGAGCTGCCTGGATTACAGTCATAATTAATCTAAAAGGGAGTTCTCTTAGAAGATGTGCTTGTTTGTGGATAATTTGTTAGAGTAGTAATAATATTGCAGTTTGTTCAAACTTGCCTTCTTTGCAGCATGGACAGTTCTGTTTGTTTCCATCATCTTGGTCCTGGATTGCTGAAATGGGCCAATCAGTACATTTGGGACTCTAAAATGGAGCCTGCCTATGGGGCTTGGTGAGGTCAAAATTTGTTGGAATTGTAGTTTTGGGCTTTTTTACCTAAAATATCCTGAAGGGGAACCCTTGTTGTGACTGACAGACAGATCAATAACTGAACCTCTTGGATTTTGGGAAAGTCCCAAACTGCTTGCAGTTTGTTAGATCTAAAGTGGGAAGTGAAGAAGTAACAGCTTGAGGGTAGTTAGAGGCAGCAGTCCATAGTGGATTCACCTTGGAGAACTGTGGAAAGACCCTGATTTTTGGCATGCATGCCTGCCTGATGTCTAAGGATGGAACTTGTGCCTTTTGGACTGAATCCGAACTTGGAGAGTAGAGTAAACCACTGAAATGTGACCAGGCTCCTACCTGAAGAGACAAAGATTTGCTAGAATACGATCGGCCTGTCTGGACTTCCAGCCATCTCTGAACTCCCCGGATTGTGCAGAGACTCTGTAACTGCGACTGAGCCTTTTGCCTGGTACAGTGGAATTTTCTTACATATGAATGTGTTGTGTCTTATAGTGGGTTGTGATTTGATTCCCCACTGTGATTTAGTTGTATTCTGCTTTCTGGAAGCTGCATTAGAATTTTCTTACGTGTAAATGTGCTGTGTGTTATAGGGGTCATGATTTGGTTCCCCCACTGTGTTCTGCTTGCTGGGCCTAGTTACGAATTTCCTTACGTGTAAATGTGCTGTTGTGCTGCTAGTGGGTGATTTGGTTCTCCACTGTGGTTTGAACTGCATATTCCTGCTTGCTGGAAGCATCATCCAGTCACATGGACTGAATCCAAAATCATCTCCATTAGGCCTGGGCCTTGCCACACTGGCCGAGCCCGACTACCCACTGCACAGAGAAAGCCATCGACGAGAGACCTGCCTGAGGATCAGCCCCCTACTCAACACTTGAACAGGAATGACACCTCAGTGATTCATGTGAGCCCGCTTCTCCGGGCACTCCAGCTCAACAACCTGCAGTCTCGATTTTGTCTAGCCTGTCCAGTATTGGGTATAAAAGTAAACACATCAGGGTAGCTCCCTGCAACAACAGCTAAATCAAAGTGTTGTCATCTGATTGTTTTGTTGCTTTTCTTTCCCAAACCGAGCCCTCGGCTCCAGGATTACAAGTAGTGTGTATTGTGCATGTTGCTTTCTTCCATCAAAGAGCTCAAACCAGCTGCTTACGTTCTAGCTAGCCCACCATTTTTCCTGCCTAGGTATCCAGAGTGTGTGACTGTGTGGGGACTTAAAGCACATGCATAACTGTTTGAGTAACATGCTTGCTAAGCTAATCAACCTGAATATACCCCTTCCTTGTTCAAGTCCACTGAATAAATCAGATCTGACTTTTTTTCCTGATTTAACTCTACTTTCCTGAGTTAACCTGACTGTGTGCCAAAATAGTATGTACTATTCTGCGATTTACTATGCATAACCTTGTTTTACAGGAGTTCAGGAGGTTGAGCCAGAGGAATCAGCCCTGGTGGTAAGGTGCAAGCAATGTGGGTACTAGTATGATGTACAAGGGGTACTGTGAAGTGATTGTTGTACATTGCTCAGGCCACTAGAAGGAAAGAGGGGGGATTACAGTGGCCCAGAGGGCTGTGCCCAGGTTAGTTTGACCTCGACCTGACCTCTGGGTGGAGGCACCCGTTTCAGAACTCAGGCCCCTTAACCTGCTACTAGCCGCGCAGGCAAGGGTAGTAGCCCTTGGGATAGCGCCACCTAGGGGTTACATCTTGGAGGCTCACCGCTGGGATTTTGTGCCTTCTAGTAGCCAAAAATTGTGAATTATTGTTAAAGATTAATGGCTACCCCAGTAGAAATGGCTGTACATCAGTTGGTGGGGTGGTGTACTGGGCAGGATATCGACCCCCAAAATGCTCTGCTTATATTGGATATTCCCCTGGGTACTAGTAAGGACACTGTAGAGCAGCTCTCAAAGTTGAATGTTTAAAAAACCCTGTGGTGGTAGGTCGACAGGCTGGTTTGATGCGAAACTTTCACTTGTGGTAGAGCATAGTGACCTCATGGACAGTTCTATAGTGCCACAGACTATTGTCTCAGAAGGGGGTCCTAGCTGCCTGGAGAGTGATAACAAAAGACAGTAAAGACCCTGGGGAGGATGAGCTCCCACCATTATCTAAGACTTCTGAGGAGAAATTTGCTAAGTTGTTGCTGGAGGAAGGAAAACCATGAGGACTTTAGAAACTATTCCCTGTCACCTGAAGTGTTCCTTCTAACACCCCTCCACTCAAGCACCTGTTACTGCCCTGACTTCTGTGCCCATGCCAGTACTCTGCCCCTATATCTGCACCCGCCATTAGTCACGACTCGTGTGCCCGGCTGGGGATGTTTTTCAGGCACCCTTGGCAATGCCCCGAACTCAGAAGAGGAGAAAGGGTGGTTGAAAGCCTCAGAACCCGCCCAACACTATCCATACTACACAGGCTAGAGATCCAAGACAACAGCTCAAAGATTTTTGAGATGCATTAGAAAATGTGATGGGAGTCCCAATTCAGATGAGGACCTGTGGGGTAGGTCAAAACACTCAACAATACCAGGAGCCCTTATCCATGTATATGCCTCGACTCGGCGGTGCAGGAATGCCTAAAGAGAAGGGTGGCATAGCCCCAGCTAGTTAGATCGGAATAAGTTGGACCAACTTCTCCAAGTCCCCCATTCTCTGAATTATTGCTGCTCAACTATACCCTTGCTGCTCGGTTGGGACTCCTACCTATAGCCGGACTGATGAAGGAAATTTGGAGGATTGAGAGGAGGCAGCCATGTGAGGGAGACCCTCCTGTATCTGCTGTTGCTGCTGCCCAGATGACTGAGGCTGCACATGTAAGTGATGCTCAGGGGCGAAATACACTGCCAGTTGAACATTGGGAAGCTAGCAAGGACACTTCGCCCTGGGGCAAGATACTGCGAGAGGTCCGAGAAATGAGGGCTACCATTTCCCTGCAAGCCCATTCGAAGACACAATGGACCCCAACCCGTCTCAGAGCTGTCTCTGCTTGGGGGAAGTGCACTCCAAGCATTCCCATGACAGCAGCTCTATAGATTGATAAATAGACTATGGGTAAGAGGGAATTACTGAGACATCTCCCTTGCTCACCACACAAGACAGGTTGAATCACAATTTTCTGTTGGAGGTACCCTATCTCAACCCCCAATGTGATGCCTCTGCCACACAGACTCTAGAAAGCATACTCTGTCACTAATTGTGGGAAGGAGGGGCATATGAAGAAGAATACAGTCCCAAAAGATTTGGAATATGGTTGTATACAGACTTCAAGGGGCACTCAGGAAAGCAAAACCTTGGCGAGGGGTGCTGAAACAACCACAGTGAAGGCTCAAGAAATCAACTCCAACTTCTTTGTAGCTAAGTCGTCTGTCCAGGCCTCCTGCTACTGTCCCTCAGACTGGTTCAAGATGGTGGCCTTCAATAGAGACTAATGTGGCTGTGAATGGTATTCCTACTCAGGCTGTGCTTGACAGTGGTCACAAGTGACCATTGTGTTTTAGGACTGATATGACAAACACTTATCTGATGTGCCCTTACAATCCCTCAAGCCTACATGTGTGGGGCTGGTGACAAGTCATATCCATATCTAGGATTTGTCCACCTCTAGTTGTCTTTTCCTGCAACTGTTACTGGTGTAGGAGAGCAAGTAGAGGCAGCTAGCACTAGTGTGCCCCCACGAACTGTATGATGGGGTTCCCCGCTAATTGGAACAACAGCCCCACATGTTTGGGAGACTAGCACAACTCTGCCATGAGAAACAAGGGCAGCTGACTGGATGGGCCTAAAATTCCAGCCTTAGTAAAAAGAGCTTCAACTAGCAACAGAGACCCGATAGAAGTGGACCCAGATGAGCCAGTGGGGATAGTGTGGAAAAAGGAATCTGACTCTTTGGTATTGGCTCCTAACACAGTGCACAATCCTTGGAAAGTCCACCTAAAGAAATGTAAAAGAACAAAATATTGGATGCACCAGGAGATGAAAAAGTTACCAGAGGATTATTGGTCAAACCCAGCATCTTGCCTACTCATGCCCTATGCACGACGAGTGATGGTCCAGATTCAGAATGTCAGATTAGGAGATTTGGGTGAACAGAGGTGCACCTAGCTATAGTACTACGCCAACACTGCCGTATTGCCCAGCAACAAGTGCTGTGGTGAAAAGGAAGCAGTGACCCAGTTTATTGATTTTGGTGACTCCCGTTGCCAGCTGAATGGAAAAGCTAAATTATGCAAGAAACTCGCTCAGAGGACCAAGTGTTTACATAAGAATGGGATGTGGGGTGTGTCAGGGTGCAGAGCATCACATCGCATGCATGATGACCGGCCATTTGAGAGAGATTCTGACACTTGCCCAGCAGACATGATGATGTGAGACACACAGGAAGTGCCGCTGCTGGTGTGATACAGAATCCAAGCCCATGCCTCTCCATTGGTTATGCATAAGAAGAATGGGTGGTGGATTGTTGATTATAGAACTCACAACAGCAGACCATCCGATCAATACACCATATAATATCAGATACCTGGATTGTTTGAATGAACAAATGGTTCATATTGGATCTTCG
Source organism: Neoceratodus forsteri (assembly GCA_016271365.2). Classification (NCBI taxonomy): domain Eukaryota; kingdom Metazoa; phylum Chordata; order Ceratodontiformes; family Ceratodontidae; genus Neoceratodus; species Neoceratodus forsteri. The sequence goes on from CM057450.1 coordinate 1,651,911,866, forward strand.
GCGGATACTACCAGATCGATGGCTCCGGAGGACCATGAGGAAACAGCCTTCATCTGTCCTTTGGTTCAACAAATTCTTGAGAATGCAAAAGGGATTTCAGGTGCCCCGCCACCTTCAATGACTGATGGAACGCAAGGTGAGATATGAACTACTGGAATGTCTAGTGTACCCAGAGATGTCACTTGTTTGGGCACATAGAGGAGCATGAGAACGACTGTTTAAAGTCCTAGACCGATTGGAGGACTTCAACTCAAGCGCCATTGACAAGTGCCAGTTTTCAAACCTCAAAAGTATGGAGAATAGTATCTGCAGAAGGATAGAGACAGTCCCAGTAGGTTGAATCACTGACTACCAGCCAGCCATAATTTGAAGAACTACAATGTTTCTAGGGTTCTGTGGCTACTACACAGGTTCATAAAGACTATTCAAGTGATTCACCAGCTCTTGAATCTTACCCAGGTTACCCTCCTACCAACCATAAATATAAAATGGGCTCAAGAACCAGAGAAGTGTACTTCCACAGTGCACTGTAACACAATATGTTATCTATCAACTTGTACTGTTCTGTTACTTGTATGTTATTTTACCCGGCCCAGTGGGCCTACCAGTCAACAAAATTCAATAAATAAATAAATACGGGGTTCAGGCCGGAAGTAGAAGGCACATCCGAGAGGGTACTTCTGAAGGATGCCCGGGAGTTTCAGAGGAGATAAAGAAAGTTTAAAAAAAAAAAAAAAGGTTCTGATCGAGGGTCCCCTCCGGGTGATAGGGGGTGGTTCTTGACTTCCGCACCCACCCCAAAGAGAACATTTCTTTAATTAGCCAACTTTCAAAGTTTCTGCCTTGGTCAGAGTGGATCCGCTGGGGGGCACCGTAGTGGTCAAAGAAATTTTCCACTAGCACCTTGGCCACAGTAGAGGCCTTTTGATCTATAATTGGAAAAGCTTGTGCATACTGTGTGAAATGATCCGTAACTACTAACACATTGCCAATATTCCGCTGATCAAGTTCTAAACACAAAAGTCTATGCACACCAGTTCCATGGGGTGCTGATAGTAATATTGACAAGGGGCAGTCCTCTGAGGTAGGGCTTTCCTTTGCAGACAATGACTGCAGGTCTTTACATGGTGCTCAACATCGCCCTCATCTTGGGCCAGTAGAATCGAAGATTGAGGTCGAGAGTTCTGTCAGTACCGAGGTGCCCCATGTGATTGTGGAGGGACCTCAGTACCAAATCTTTAAAGGCCATGGACAGGACCAATTGCTGTTTGTCTACTCGACCACTGTGATCCACTGTCTCTCTGTATAACAACTGATTGTGTAACTTCAACCTGGGGCCTTCTTTAAACAATAGGGCAGTTTGCAAGTCAGAGCATAACTGGGACACATCTTTCCCATACGCAGGGCATCAAGTGCTAGCTGAATCATGGGATCTTGGGATTGAGCCCACTGGATGCTGTCATTGTCAAATTGAGGCAATGCACTAGTATCTAGAGCAGAGAAATGGCAATAGGCAGCCAGTATGCAGGTATCAGGAGAGCCCAAACAATCTACTAAACAGTCCACTGTGTCCATAGACATCTGTTCATCTCTTATCAAACTTTTGGCAGAATGCTCGGATGTCGGGTTCAGACAACCTGACCCAATCACTCTTGCAGACTGGCCTTTGTGACAGGGCGTCAGCATCAATATGGTTCGGTCTTGGTCTGTATTCGACAGCACAAACATAGGTTGATAAAGCAGAGAGCCACTGGTGCCCAGTGACGTCCCACTTAGCTGAAGTCTGTACATAGGTTAACGGGTTATTGTTGGTCTTCACCAACATCTTTGCCCCATAGAGGTACTCATGAAACTGGTCAACAATGGCCCATTTAGGGCAAGGAACTCCAGCTTGTGCACAGGATAGTTTCGTTCTGATGGGGTCAAGCTCCTGCTGGCAAAGCCATTGGTCTCAAACCAGTCTCATGGTCTTGATACAGCACAGCTCCTAGGCCCTGCAGACTAGCGTCCATATGCAGCACATAGGGCTTGGTATGGTCAGCATAGGTGAGGATGGGGGCATGGGTGAGCTGGTATATGACTTCGTGGAAGGCTGCTTCACATTCAGGTGTCCAGCAGGGCCCAATAGGTTCATCTGTTTGGAAATATACTTTCTCGGGTTCTTTGACAGCCTCTTTCTTGTATTTACGTTTGGTAGGGGGGGTAACCCTGGGTGAGATTCAGGAGTGAGCGAATCACCTTGGAATAGTCTTTTATGAACTTGCGGTACTAGCCACAGAACCACAGGAAACATTGTAGTTCTTTCAAGTTATGGGGTCGGGGCCAAATAGTCAGTGACTTGACCTTACTGGGATCGGTCTCTATCCCTTCTGCAGATACTATGTGCCCCACATACTTCACGGAAGTTTGAAAAAACTGACACTTGTCAATGGACAGCTTGAGGCTGAAGTCTTCCAATTGGTCTAGGACTTTAAACAGTCGGGTCTTATGCTCCTCTAATGTGCGTCTGAACACAATGGCATCATCTCGGTACACTAGGCATTCCAGCAAGTTCATATCTCCCACCGCACATTCCATCAGTCGCTGAAAGTTGGCGGGGCACCCGAAATCCCCTGTGGCATTCTCAGGAATTCATAGAACCCCAAAGGACAGATGAAGGCAGTTTTCTCACAGTCCTCCATGGCCATCGGAATCTGGTAATATCCGCTGCGAAGATCCAATACTGAGAACCATTTGCTCCCATTCAAGCAATCCAGGGCATCTTGTATACGGGGCATGGTGTATTGATCTGGGATGGTCCGCCGGTTCAGGGTTCTATAATCAACACACATCCTTACCGACCCATTCTTCTTGTGCACAGCCACAATGGGAGAGGCCTATGGGCTCCTGGATTCCTGTATCACGCCAGCAGCGAGCATTTCCTGCAGGTGTCTCCTCACATCATCTATGTCCGCTGGGGCTAAGCGTCGGGATCTCTTTCGAAATAGCCAGTTATCATGCAGGCGTATATGATGCTCTGCACCCTGGACACACCCCACGTCCCATTCTCTTAATGAAAACACTTGGTCTCTCTGGGCAAGTTTCTTGCTAATCCTAGCCTTCCATTCAGCTGGCAGCAGGAAATCACCAAAGTCAAATAAGTCTGGAGTCACTCTCTCCTTTAGGCCAGAGTACTTGTTATGGGGTAATACTGCAGTGTCTACGCAGTGTACTGTAGCTAGAGTGCACCCTCTGTTCACCCGGAACTCCCAGTCTGACACATTTCGAATCTGGACCATCACTCGTCATGCACAGGCATGGGCACGGGCAGGCAAGATGCTGGGTTTAACCAATACTCCCTGTGGCAACTTTCATCACCTGGTGCATCCAACATTAATATTTTGTTCTTTATGTTTTATCTTTAGGGACTTCTCCTTGGATTGTGCACTGGGCGTTGGGGGCCAAAATGAAGGAGTCCGGTTCCTTTTCCACACTATCCCCACTGGCTCATCTGGGTCCTCTTCATTGGGTTTTGTTGTAAGTCATATGCCCTTTTACTAAAGCTGGAATTCTTAGGGCCCATCCAGACAGTTGCCCTTGTTTCTCATGGCAGAGCTGTGCTAGTCTCCCAAACATGTGGGCATTTGTCCCAGTTAACAGGGGAACCCCATCATACAGTCCGGTGGAGGGACACACTAGAGCCAGTGTCTCTACTTGCTCCTCTACACCAGTTACAGTTGCAGAAAAAGATAACCAGAGGTGGACATATCCTAGGTAGGGATAAGACTTGTCGCTCAGCCCCCACACATGTAGGCCTTCCAGGGATTGTAATGGTACATCAGATAAGTGTTTGTCATACCAGTCCTGAAATACAGTGGTCACTTGTGACCCACTCTCAAGCACAGCCCGAGTAGGAATACCATTCACAGCCACAGTAGTCTTCATTGAAGGGCCCACTGTTTTGGACCAGTCTGGAGGGACAACAGCAGGGGCCTGGACAAACGATTTAGCCACAGAGTGGTTTGAGTTAGGATGGCTGAAGCCTTCACTGCGGTCATTTCGCGCACCCCTTGACCACTGACTTGTTTTCTGAAGCTCTCCTTGAAGCCAGTTCACCACTTTCTCTAAGTCCTTCTGAGATCGGCATTCTTACTTCATATGGCCATCCTTGCCGCAGTTGTGACAAATTACAGGCTCTCGGGGCATCCTTAGGGAAAACATAGCAGGAGATGCTGGAGCATTGATGGGAGATTGTGATCTGACTTCTGCTGGTAGTGTACCATGTCGCAAAAGTTCATTTAGGGTGGCAGTCAATTCCTTGAGCTCAGCCAAGAAGCCACCCTCAGTAGAGGATGCCTGAGGGTGCACCCCCACCCCCATAACAGTCGTGTCCTGACAGGGGCCAGGGTCTCTGTCAGCAGGGGGATACCTCAGCGAACGCACCTGGTTGTACTTTTCTGACTTTCTTCAGCAACTCCTCCCCCCACCGTTCAGCCCCCGGCGGGACACTCGTAGTGGTTTCCATTTCGGAAGGGCCTTCCGGTGCCATGATCACTTGGACTGCACTCACCCCATAATTACAATCTCTCTCTTCACTTTCTACCTCCCGGAGTTCTTTTATCAAGTCACAGTAGTCAGGTGGGTTACTCTCTATCCTTGAGCCTTAACTGGATGATCTGCAGTTTAGAATGCTTGGCATGTTTTAGTATGTGCCTCAATCTCACATGGTTCAAATCACTGGCAGCTACCCCACCTTTCTGGTAAGCTTTCTGCAGAGCTCTTTCTAAGCGAGTAACACACAGACAAACTTTCCCCTTCCATTGTTTGGTACCTTGAAATTTCTACATCAAAGTCTCCCTGACTCAGTGCTCCCAAAATTGCCTTCAAGTACAGATAGGTACTTCTGAGCAAATGCGTGAGCTTTGTGGACCTCAAAAATGTAATGGTTTCAAGGCAGGGCACCACAAACTTTCTATGATTCTTTTCCACTTCTTAGCCTCCGCACACCACTCAGGGTACCAAGGGGGCAACATAGTCGATCCAGGTCTCCCAGTCATCCTCCCTCTGGGGGAGAAGTGCCCGACAAAATTGTCAGCCTTGGTGGGAGTCGTGACTAATGGCAGGTACAGATATAGGGGCCAGCAGCAGAGGCACGGGCACAGAAGGTGGGGCAGTAACAGGTGCTGGAGGGGAGGCGGGTGTTGAGGAAGGAACACCCCCACATGGCAGGAATAGTTTCTTAAAGTCCTCTACAGTTTTCCCTTCCTCCAGCAACAACTTAGCAAATTTCTCCTCAAAAGTCTCAGATAATGGTGGGAGCTCATCCTCCCCAGGGTCTTTACTGTCTTTTGTTATCACTCTCCAGGTGATTAGGACCCCATCTGAGGCAATAGTCTGTGGCACTTTAGAGCTGTCCATGATATCACTACACTCTACGAAGGCTATGAAAGGTTGAGCAATCAAATCAGCCTGTCGACCCACCACCACAGGGTTCTTTAAACATTCAACTTTGGAGAGTGCTCCCTCTACAGTGTCCTTACTGGTACCAAGGAGAATATCCAATATAATCAGAGCATTTGGGGGGTCGATCTCCTGCCCAGTACACCACCCCACCAACTGGTATATAGCCATTTCTAATGGGGTAGCCATTAATCTTTAACAATAATTTGTAATTTTTGGCCACTAAAAGGCACAAAATCCCAGCGGTGAGCCTCCAAGATGTAACCCCTAGGTGGCATTATCCCAAGGGCTACTACCCCACCTGCTTGGCTAATAGCAGATTAAGGGGCTTGGGTAATGAAACAGGTGTCTCCACCCAGAGGTTAGGGTTGTTAGTGGTCAAGCTAACCTGGGCACAGCCCTCCGGGACACTGTAACCCCCCCTTTCCCTTCTAGTGGCCTGAACAATATATAATAATTACTTTCACAATGACCCTTATTCACCAGGCAATTATCCACACTGTTTGCACTTAGCACCAGGGCTGGTTCCTCTAGCTTGACCCTGGGGACCCCCTGTAAAACAAGGTTAAGCACAGCAAATAGGAACAGTACAATACTTTTGGCACAAACTGGAACCACAGTCAGGTTAAATGCAAACAAAGTTAAATCTGATTTATTCAGGGGACTTGAACAAGGGAGGGGCATAATCAGGTTGATTTGCTTAAAACCTGTATTAATTAGACAGTTATGCATGCAGTTCTGAGTCCCAACACAGTCACACTCTGGGTACCCAGGTAGGAAAGCGGAGGGCTAGCCAGGAACATTGCTGGCTGGTTGGGGCCCTGTGATGGAAGAAGACAACATGCATATTACACACTATCGCGGCCGGAGGGCTCAGTTCATGAAGAAAAGCAACAAGACAATCAGCTGACAACACTTTAGATTTAGCTGTTGTTGCAGGGAGCTAACCTGATGTTTACTCACAATACCAAATACTGGACACAGGCAGGATGAAATAGAGACTGCAGGCTGTTGAGCTGGAGTACCTGGAGAGTGGGGCCCCACGAATCACGAGGCTTCATTCCTGTTCAAAGCGTTGAGCAAGGGCTGATCCCAGGCCGGTCTCTCATCGATGATTTTCTCTGCGTAGCAGGTATTCTGACCGGGCCAGTGTAGCAGGGCCCAGGCAAATGGAAATGGATACGGATTCAGTCCGTGAAACCGGATACAGCCTCCAGCAAGCAAAACACAGTTCAGACACACAGTGGGGAACCAAATCACAACCCACTATAAGCACACAGCACATTCACAGGTAAGGAAATTCCACTGTACCAGGCAAATGGCTCTCCGGTCGCAATTACAGTGTCTCTGCACAATCCGGGAATTCAGAGGTAGCTGGAAGTCCTGACAGGCTGATCGCATTCAGCAAATCTTTGGTCTTCTTCAGGTTAAAACCTGGTCACAGTCCAGTGGCAATCGCTCTCAAATTGGATTCAGTCCGGAAAAAAAAAAGCACAAGTTCCCTCTCAGGAACAGCAGGCAGGCATGCAGGCCAAACTCAGGCCTTTCCACAGTTCTCCTGCGCGAATCCACTATGGATTGCTGCTCGAACTATCTCGAGCTGTTACTTCTTCACTTTCCAACTTAGATCTTGCTGAAACTGCAAGCATTGTGGGACTTTCCCCAAGATCCAAAAGGTTCAGTTGGCTGATCTGTCTGTCAGTCACAACCTGGGCTCCGCTTCCAGGTTATTTTAGGTGCCAAAAGCCCAAAACTACAATTCCTACAAGTTTTGGCCCCACCAAGCCCCTGTAGGCAGGCTCCATTTTAGAGTCCCAAATGTACTTGTAACCCGCCTACAAATGGGGGTTCCCAAAAAGTCTTCCTTGAGCTTGTCTAAATGCTCACTGCCAGGCTGGTGTCCTGCATTTTTGCAGTTTAAATGTGATTGCCAGAGAGTGCCTATATAGCCTCTGTGTACTGTCTCTTTAAGAGCTGCCTGGATTACAGTCATAATTAATCTAAAAGGGAGTTCTCTTAGAAGATGTGCTTGTTTGTGGATAATTTGTTAGAGTAGTAATAATATTGCAGTTTGTTCAAACTTGCCTTCTTTGCAGCATGGACAGTTCTGTTTGTTTCCATCATCTTGGTCCTGGATTGCTGAAATGGGCCAATCAGTACATTTGGGACTCTAAAATGGAGCCTGCCTATGGGGCTTGGTGAGGTCAAAATTTGTTGGAATTGTAGTTTTGGGCTTTTTGCACCTAAAATATCCTGAAGGGGGAACCCTTGTTGTGACTGACAGACAGATCAGCCAACTGAACCTCTTGGATTTTGGGGAAAGTCCCAAACTGCTTGCAGTTTGTTAGATCTAAAGTGGGAAGTGAAGAAGTAACAGCTTGAGGTAGTTCGAGCAGCAGTCCATAGTGGATTCACGCGGGAGAACTGTGGAAAGACCTGAGTTTTGGCCTGCATGCATGCCTGCCTGATGTCCCTGAGATGGAACTTGTGCCTTTTTTGGACTGAATCCGAACTTGGAGAGTGAAGTAAACCACTGAAATGTGACCAGGCTCCTACCTGAAGAAGACCGAAGATTTGCTGAATGCGATCGGCCTGTCTGGACTTCCAGCCATCTCTGAACTCCCGGATTGTGCAGAGACTCTGTAACTGCGACTGGAGAGCCTTTTGCCTGGTACAGTGGAATTTTCTTACATGTGAATGTGTTGTGTGCTTATAGTGGGTTGTGATTTGATTCCCCACTGTGATTTGAATTGTATTCTGCTTTCTGGAAGCTGCATTAGAATTTTCTTACGTGTAAATGTGCTGTGTGCTTATAGGGGGTCATGATTTGGTTCCCCCACTGTGTTCTGCTTGCTGGAAGCTGCGTTAGAATTTCCTTACGTGTAAATGTGCTGTGTGCTGCTAGTGGGTCGCGATTTGGTTCTCCACTGTGGTTTGAACTGTATTCTGCTTGCTGGAAGCATCATCCAGTCACATGGACTGAATCCAAAATCATCTCCATTGGGCCTGGGCCTTGCCACACTGGCCGAGCCCGACTACCCACTGCACAGAGAAAGCCATCGACGAGAGACCTGCCTGGGGATCAGCCCCCTGCTCAACACTTGAACAGGAATGACACCTCAGTGATTCATGTGGGCCCCGCTTCTCCGGGCACTCCAGCTCAACAACCTGCAGTCTCGATTTTGTCTAGCCTGTGTCCAGTATTGGGTATCGTAAGTAAACATCAGGGTAGCTCCCTGCAACAACAGCTAAATCAAAAGTGTTGTCATCTGATTGTTTTGTTGCTTTTTCTTTCCCAAACCGAGCCCTCCGGCTCCGGATTACAAGTAGTGTGTGTTGTGCATGTTGCTTTCTTCCATCAAAGGGCTCAAACCAGCTGCAACGTTCCTGGCTAGCCCACCATTTTCCTGCCTGGGTATCCAGAGTGTGTGACTGTGTGGGGACTTAAAGCACATGCATAACTGTTTGATTAACATAGCCTTTAAGCTAATCAACCTGAATATACCCCTTCCTTGTTCAAGTCCACTGAATAAATCAGATCTGACTTTTTTCCTGATTTAACCTGACTGTGGTTCCTGTTTGTGCCAAGAGTACTGTACTGTTGCGATTTACTGTGCATAACCTTGTTTTACAGGGGGTTCGCAGGGTTGAGCCAGAGGAATCAGCCCTGGTGGTAAGTGCAAACAGTGTGGGTACTGGTATGATGTACAAGGGGTACCGTGAAAGTGATTATTGTACATTGCTCAGGCCACTAGAAGGGAAAGAGGGGGGATTACAGTGGCCCAGAGGGCTGTGCCCAGGTTAGTTTGACCTCGACCTGACCTCTGGGTGGAGGCACCCGTTTCAGAACTCAGGCCCCTTAACCTGCTACTAGCCGCGCAGGCAAGGGTAGTAGCCCTTGGGATAGCGCCACCTAGGGGTTACATCTTGGAGGCTCACCGCTGGGATTTTGTGCCTTCTAGTAGCCAAAAATTGTGAATTATTGTTAAAGATTAATGGCTACCCCAGTAGAAATGGCTGTACATCAGTTGGTGGGGTGGTGTACTGGGCAGGATATCGACCCCCAAAATGCTCTGCTTATATTGGATATTCCCCTGGGTACTAGTAAGGACACTGTAGAGGGAGCACTCTCCAAAGTTGAATGTTTAAAAAACCCTGTGGTGGTAGGTCGACAGGCTGATTTGATCGCCCAAACTTTCATAGCCTTGGTAGAGCATAGTGACCTCATGGACAGTTCTATAGTGCCACAGACTATTGTCTCAGAAGGGGGTCCTAGCTGCCTGGAGAGTGATAACAAAAGACAGTAAAGACCCTGGGGAGGATGAGCTCCCACCATTATCTAAGACTTCTGAGGAGAAATTTGCTAAGTTGTTGCTGGAGGAAGGGAAAACCGTAGAGGACTTTAAGAAACTATTCCTGTCACCTGGGGGTGTTCCTTCCCCAACACCCCCTCCCACTCCAGCACCTGTTACTGCCCTGACTTCTGTGCCCATGCCAATGCTGGCCCCTATATCTGCACCCGCCATTAGTCACGACTCGTATTGCCGGCTGGGGATGTTTTCAGGCACCCTTGGCAATGCCCCGAACCAGAGAAGAGGAGAAGGGTGGTTGAAAGCCTCAGAGAACCCCGCCCAACTTACTATCCATGCTACACAGGCTAGAGATCCAGAAGCAACAGCTCAAGATTTTTTGAATGCATTAGAAAATGTGTATGGGAGTCCCAATTCAGATGAGGACCTGTGGGGTAGGGTCAAAAACACTCAGCAATACCCAGGGGAGCCCTTATCCATGTATGTGCCTCGACTCGAAGCGGTGCTACAGGAATGCCTAAAGAAAGGTGGCATGGCCCCAGCTAAGTTAGATCGGAATAGGTTGGACCAACTTCTCAAGTCAGCCCCATTCTCTGAATTATTGCTGCTCCAACTATGCCTTGCTGCTCGGTTGGAGGTGCCTCCTACCTATGACGGACTGATGAAGGAAATTTGGAGGATTGAGAGGAGGCAGCCATGTGAGGGAGACCCTCCTGTATCTGCTGTTGCTGCTGCCCAGATGACTGAGGCTGCACATGTAAGTGATGCTCAGGGGCGAAATACACTGCCAGTTGAACATTGGGAAGCTAGCAAGGACACTTCGCCCTGGGGCAAGATACTGCGAGAGGTCCGAGAAATGAGGGCTACCATTTCCCTGCAAGCCCATTCCAGAGACACAATGGACCCCAACCCGTCTCAGAGCTGTCTGCTTGGGGGGGGGGGGGTGCACTCCCAAGCATTCCCCGCTGACAGCAGCTCATAGATTGATAAATAGACTATGGAAGTGAGGGAATTACTGAGGCATCTCCCCTTGCTCACCACACACCAGACAGAGGTTGAATCACAATTTTCTGTTGGAGGTACCCCTGTCTCAGCCCCCAATGTGATGCCTCTGCCACACCAGACTCTAGAAAGCATACTCTGTCATAATTGTGGGAAGGAGGGGCATATGAAGAAAGAATGCCAGTCCCCAAAAGATTTAGATATGGTTGTATACAGACTTCAAGGGGCACTCAGGAAAGCAAAACCTTGGCCGAGGGGTGCTGGAAACAACCACAGTGAAGGCTCAAGAAATCCCAACTCCAACTTCTTTGTGGCTAAGTCGTCTGTCCAGGCCTCCTGCTACTGTCCCTCCAGACTGGTTCAAGATGGTGGCCCTTCAATAGAGACTAATGTGGCTGTGAATGGTATTCCTACTCGGGCTGTGCTTGACAGTGGGTCACAAGTGACCATTGTGTTTTAGGACTGATATGACAAACACTTATCTGATGTGCCCTTACAATCCCTCGAAAGCCTACATGTGTGGGGGCTGAGTGACAAGTCATATCCATATCTAGGATTTGTCCACCTCTAGTTGTCTTTTCCTGCAACTGTTACTGGTGTAGGAGAGCAAGTAGAGACGCTGGCACTAGTGTGCCCCCCCACCAGACTGTATGATGGGGTTCCCCTGTTAATTGGAACAAACGCCCCACATGTTTGGGAGACTAGCACAACTCTGCCATGAGAAACAAGGGCAGCTGACTGGATGGGCCCTAAGAATTCCAGCCTTAGTAAAAAGGGCTTACAACTGGCAACAGAGACCCGATGAAGTGGACCCAGATGAGCCAGTGGGGATAGTGTGGAAAAAGGAATCTGACTCTTTGGTATTGGCTCCTAACACCCAGTGCACAATCCTTGGAGAAGTCCACCTAAAGAGAAATGTAAAGAACAAAATATTAATGTTGGATGCACCAGGAGATGAAAAGTTACCAGAGGGATTATTGGTCAAACCCAGCATCTTGCCTGCTCATGCCTATGCACGACGAGTGATGGTCCAGATTCAGAATGTCAGATTGGGAGATTTGGGTGAACAGAGGGTGCACCCTAGCTATAGTACACTGCGCCAACACTGCCGTATTGCCCAGCAACAAGTGCTGTGGTGAAAAGGAGCGAGTGACCCCGGATTTATTTGATTTTGGTGACTCCCCGTTGCCAGCTGAATGGAAGGCTAGAATTAGCAAGAAACTCGCTCAGAGGGACCAAGTGTTTACATTAAAAGAATGGGATGTGGGGTGTGTCCAGGGTGCAGAGCATCACATACGCCTGCATGATGACCGGCCATTTTGAGAGAGATTCTGACTTCTTGCCCCAGCAGACATAGATGATGTGAGGAGACACCTGCAGGAAGTGCTCGCTGCTGGTGTGATACAAGAATCCAGGAGCCCATATGCCTCTCCCATTGTGGTTATGCATAAGAAGAATGGGTCGGTAAGGATGTGTGTTGATTATAGAACTCTGAACCAGCAGACCATCCCCGATCAATACACCATGCTCCGTATACAAGATACCCTGGATTGTTTGAATGGGAGCAAATGGATTTCGGTATTGGATCTTCACAGCGGATACTACCAGATCCCGATGGCTCCGGAGGACCATGAGGAAACAGCCTTCATCTGTCCTTTGTGGTTCTACAAATTCTTGAGAATGCCAAAGGGGATTTCAGGTGCCCCGGCCACCTTTCAATGACTGATGGAACGTGCGGTGGGAGATATGAACTTGCTGGAATGTCTAGTGTACCTAGACGATGTCACTGTGTTTGGGCACACATTAGAGGAGCATGAGAACCGACTGTTTAAAGTCCTAGACCGATTGGAGGACTTCAGCCTCAAGCTGTCCATTGACAAGTGCCAGTTTTTTCAAACCTCCGAGAAGTATGTAGGGCACATAGTATCTGCAGAAGGGATAGAGACTGATCCCAGTAAGGTTGAATCACTGACTACTTGGCCCCAGCCCCATAATTTGAAAGAACTACAATGTTTCCTGGGGTTCTGTGGCTACTACCACAGGTTCATAAAAGACTATTCAAAGATGATTCACCCGCTCTTGAATCTTACCCAGGGTTACCCTCCTACCAACCATAAATATAAAAAATGGGCTGTCAAAGAACCAGAGAAAGTGTACTTCCACACAGTTGAACTTTTTTGGGCCCCACTGGACACATGAATGTGAAGCAGCCTTTCACGAAGTCATATACCAGATCACCCACGCTCCCATTCTCGCCTATGCTGACCCCACCAAGCCCTTTGTGCTGCATACGGATGCCACTCTGCAGGGTCTAGGAACTGTGCTATATCAAGTCCATGATGATGGTTTGAAACCAGTGGCCTTCGCCAGTAGGAGTTTGACCCCATCGGAGCGAAACTACCCCTATGCACAGCCTGGAGTTCCTTGCGCTAAAATGACCATCATCAACCAGTTTCATGAATACCTTTAAGGGCAAAAATATTGGTGAAGACCGACAATAACCCATTAACCTATGTACAGACTTCAGCTAAGTTAGACGCCACTGGGCACCGGTGGCTTTCCGCCTTATCAACCTATGATTATGTTGTTGAATACAGGCCAGGACTGAACCATATTGATGCTGATGCCTTGTCACAAAGGCCAGTTTCCAAGAGTGATTGTGTCAGGCTGTCTGAACCTGACATCCAAGCCTTGTGCCAAAAATTTGACCGAGATGAACAGATGTCTGCGGACACAGTGGACTGTTTAGTAGATTGCTTGGGCCCTCCTGATACCTGCATACTGGCTGCCTATTGCCACTTCTCTGCTCTAGATATTAGTGCACTACCTCAATTTGACAATGATAGCATTCAGTGGGCTCAATCCTAAGATCCTATGATTCAGCCTGCACTTTATGCCCTGCGTGCAGTGAAAGATGTGTCCAAGTTGCATTTCCCTGACTTGCAAACTGCTCTGTTGTTTAAAGAAAGCCCCAGGTTGAAGCTACTCAATCAGTTGTTGTACAGAGAGACATTGGATCGTGGCGGTCAAGTAGACGGGTAGTAATTGGTCCTGCCCATGGCCGTTAAAGACTTGGTACTGAGGTCCCTCCACAATCACATGGGGCACCTTGGTATTGACAGAACTCTCGACTTGGTACGATCTTGATTCTGCTAGCCCAAGATGGGGGATGATGTTGAGCACCATGTAAAGACCTGCAGTCGTTGCCTGCAAAGGAAAGCCCTGCCTCAGAGGGCTGCCTTCCTTGTCAGTATTACTACCAACACCCCCATGGAACTGGTCTGCCTAGACTTCTTGTGTTTAGAATCTGATCAGCGGCATATTGGCAATGTGTTAGTGGTTACGGATCATTCACACGGTATGCACAAGCTTTTCCAACTAAAGATCAAAAGGTCTCTACCGTGGCCAAGGTGTATAGTGGAAAATTTCTTTGTCCACTATGGTGCCCTCCAGCGGATCCACTCTGAGCAAGGCAGAGACTTTGAAAGTTGACTGATTAAAGAAATGCTCTCTCTGTGGGGTGTGCAGAAGTCAAGAACCACCCCCTATCACCTGCAGGGGGACCCTCAACCAGAACGTTTTAACCGCACCCTTCTAGGCATGCTGGGCACCCTCCACCCAAAAGACAAGCCTCAGTGGAGCCAGCAGATTAGCACCTTGGTCCACGCATACAATTGCACAAAAAATGATGCTACTGGGTTCTCCTCCTACTGCCTCATGTTTGGGAGGGAGGCCCGACTGCCCATTGATGTCTGCTTTGGGGTATCTCCAGATGGGGTCTGAGCCGAAAATGACCTACAGTATGTACAGAAACTGAAAGCTCAATTGAACCATGCCTATCAACTGGCCCAGACAATGGCCACCAAAAGAAATCTCCCAACAAAGAGAGGCATGATAAAAAAGTAAAAGCTCAAGAGCCTCGGCCTGGAGACCGTGTGTTGTTACGCAATTTGGGACTGCATGGCAAACACAGAATTGCTGATAGGTGGCACCATCTTCCCCATATAGTAGTTGGAAAGTTGAATGATTTACCAGTGTGTGCCCAGAGAATAACTCCAAAGCTGTCAACACCATGCACCGTAACCACTTGCTACCTATCGGCCAAGTCATAATTGAGGCTGAACCATCAGAGATTGAGCCCCCTGGGCCAGTGACTCATGCTGCTGCAAAAAAGAGACAGAGTCAACCTGCCCCAGTAGTTACAGACTTAACGTTTCCCCTGCAGCAGGCCCAGAATGATAGTGACTGTCAGTCCACCTCTGTTGAAAGTGTGACAATGCCTATTACCCACCCCTCCTATGAACTGAGTCAGCTGTTTCAAGGTAACCCTATGACTAATTGCGGGAATGAAGCTGGGCCTTCTGGACTGCCTAACCCCCCAGCTTCATCCTTGGTGCCAATGCACCCTGAAAGTGAAGTGCAAAGTATTACGTCTGAGGTTGCAGACTCTCTGTGTTTTGTGGAACTGTGTGAATTGCCGGGAGAAGGGGCTGATGGTCTGAGTCTCTCTGGTGACACACCAGAACTTGAAGAACAATGTGAGAGTGTTGACAGACCCCTTTCAGTGCTGCAAAGCCTAATTGTGCCAGAGCCTCCTCAAAATGAGAAACCTGGGACTTCCGGTTCCACCTCGTGGGTAATGACTGCTTAGTGGCAATGCTCCCGTATCCCTCGGGCTAAGTAATCACTCCGATTGAAAATATCTACATAGAACAAACAAACTTTAATTTAAAATATAAATCGGAACGCATAGGTGAACATTCCGGGAGATTCTGACAGGCATATGGTGCGAGATGGAGGATTCAGCAGATTGCTCAGACACGGAGGCTTCACAGGCCTCAGAACCTCATGATTCCCAACTGCATGATTTTAAGCGTGGTCCTGGCAAAACCCCTCGCAAACCTAGAACAGCTAACACTAAGAAAGCCAAGTTAGACTTAATATATCAAGAGATCCTAACCTTTAGAGCAGAGATAAGAGATGTATGGGGAGCTCCGCAGGGACATGGTGCAGTTTGAGCAGCGCATGGATGACCAAGAACGACAGGGGACTGCAACATAAAATCGTGCAGATGATTTAGAGCAAACCCTGCAGCAAACTAAAGAAACTCGAGAGCAAATACTAGATTGACAAGAAGATCAGGAGAACCGTGCAAGACGCAAAAATATCCATATATGCTGCCTCCCAGAGAATTCAGAAGGCTCTAATATCAAAGAATTTATAGAGTCTGTACTCCACATTGCTCTGGAATTACCCGCTGATTTTGAGCTCCATCTTGAGAGAGTACAGAGGGCTCTGACCCCAAAACCTACCTCTACCAAAGTCCCTCCACGATTAGTGATCCTCCAGATTAACAGCTACTGTACAAAGGAAAAGGTTCTTTTAATGGCCTGGAAACACCAGAAAGTATTTTGCTGTCAAACACGAATCTACTTTGACCATGATTATGCTCCCAAGACGATGAGACTTAGATGTGCATATCTTCCATTGTTTCCTGTGCTCAAAGAGGCAGGTTATAAATTTACAATGCCATACCCCTCCCGTTTGATGGTACAACTTCCTTCAGGGAGAAAAGATTTTACTACTGCACAAGAGGCAAAAGAGGAACTTTCTAAATTGGATTTACAATTTCCAGAACGGAGTTCAAGTACACAGAATCTGGATCGACGACCAGCCTGATGGAAAACAGTACCTAAGAAATCAAGGCAGATTGACCAGAATCTGGCAGCAGTGAAGAACACCTTAGCAGCATATAAAAGGGACAATGACATTAAAGAAACCTGAGGAACTACCCTAAATAATCGTTGGTTTAATATTCAGGTTGGTGGGAGTTTGGTAATGGGGGGGGGGGGATTTTTCCTTTACAAGGGGATTGTTTAAGAGGCTCTGCGACATGCGGGCCCGGCTTTGGGCCTGAGGAGGATCCTCTGTTTTGAGTTATCCCCGAGCCGACTGTCTGACTGTGTTGGAGGAGAACCTCTACCCTCCCCTCCCATCCACCTGGTCCTAATTTTAAGGCTGCATTAATATTCACCTAATATGGCAGATAATTTTACTGAACACTTAATTTTTTCTGACTGTAGAAGAGAAGAAAGTGCAGGGAAAAACCTTGCCTCAAACGGTAGAGAGACATAAGATATATGGTTTTGAAATCTTATCCTGATTTATAATCATATTAAGCATGCTGTACCCGTGGAGGCCCCAGACACTGTAGGACTGGGATTACCTTCACAACAAGGGATGGTTAACACCTATTGGGAGATAAATAGTTTGGACCCCAGCAGGTGCAAATACCCATTCCCACATTTGGAAGTCTACAAGAGCAGGAGTCACAACCTGATACATTCAGTTACAGCTAAAGTGCAGAGATTTAATGCTATGAGGATGTATCATGAAACAATCATGGTTTTATTTATATGTTTTAAAAAATTATGCACTCATAGGTTCGAGTGCCAGTGTAATGTTCAGTTTTACATGAGGTACAATGTTCTTAACGCTTGGTGCAATACTGTTTGGATTACGAAGTGTGCCATATTTCCAGGGCTGCAAGATAAATAATAATGCTATCCTAATGCAATATAGTCTGGTATCAGACTGGGAATTTAATATTTGGTTCTGGTCCCTTAAATATGAGTTGTTAGAAGGTAAGAGCAGGGAGTTAGCTACACATAAT
The DNA here is from genome assembly GCA_016271365.2 of Neoceratodus forsteri. NCBI lineage: Eukaryota > Metazoa > Chordata > Ceratodontiformes > Ceratodontidae > Neoceratodus > Neoceratodus forsteri. The sequence goes on from CM057450.1 coordinate 1,651,929,290, forward strand.
GCTATCACTATTGTTTCTCTGCAATGCAGACAGATCTAGGAAAAATAGTTTCACTAAATATAAACGGGATAAACCACCCTATAAAGAGAGCTAGGGTTCAGCAACACCTACGCAGATTGAAGGCAGACTGTATATATCTGCAGGAGACCCACCTATCCCAGGCTGAACATGCCAAATTTTTTGCTGGACATAAAGTTCTCAAGACTCAAGATGGTGGCCATGCTGGGCCGGCCGTCAGATGTTTTCCTGGCTTGCTAGAGTTTTATTTTATTTTATTATGCATTAAAGTTTATGTATGGAAGTTTAGTTTTTATTTTTAAACTGATCATTTTTGTTATTGTTTCTCTGTGCTAAAGTGTGTGGATCCGCTGTTGCTCGAGGGAGTGTGTCGACGTTCGCCTGGTGGGTGTCCTTCTCCCTCTCCCCTAGCAGCTTGTTTCTTGGGATTGGGAGTTACCAAGGGATTCAAACTGTTGAGGGAGGAATATCGCTGGTGGATGTAATTCTCCTTTTCATCTAACAGCTCGTTCTTTGGATTGATTGGGAGCTGCTGAACAATTTGGATTGATTGGGGGCTACCGATTGATTCAGAGTGGTGAGGGAGGAGTATCAGTGGGTGTTTGTTCGAACTTGCCCTGGAGTTGAGTGGGAGCCACCGAGTGACTGATTGGTGAAGAGGCGAAGAGGGGAATATCAGCAGGTGCTCGTTGCATTGAATGTTTGGTAACTGTTGAAAATTGTGGTGCTTGTTCAGTGGATATTTTGGGGCTTTTTGTTCTATGAAGTGTGAGAGTGAAATGTTATGTCGTGGGCAGATATGCCTATTGGATGAAGATTCCTACCTGTTATTAAACTCCCTGAACGTTGTGTGAACTAGGGGAAGTTTATGGATGGGAGTCTGAGGGAACTTGGAGCTGATTTTATAGTATTGAAATATCGTGCATGAATTTTATGTGTCCTGGACTTGTGAGCAGGAAGAAATAGTGTGCAGTAAGGTCTGGGAGCAGTACTGTGCAGTACTGAGGGTGGGGGGGTCCTACCTTCTTGTGCTTGTGGCCTTTATTCTTTTTCCCTGTGCAGCCTGGGACCAGGTAGGGTGTCCCTTCTACCTCTCCGGGAAGTCGGAGTGGAGTGGGAAGCTTCCTAGGCTGTCTAGGAGGCAGACCTAGTGGCCCGCCTCTGGTGCAGCTGTGGTCGTGGGTCACGGGTAGCCGGGGTTTAAGGGGGCTATCCCTGATGTTACAATTGGGGGGGGGCTCTCTAAGGATGCCAGTCATTATGTGTGCATAGTTTGCTGCTTGTGGTCACTGCCGCTGGACCTAAATTAAGCGACCAAACATTTTGAGTGCTGGTTTGTCCGAGTGATTTGTATTTTCTGTAAAGAACTCTCCCCCGCTATGTGAGAGGTGGTGGTGGGGGGGTTGTTCATTTTGCCGGAGTAGTGAGAGAACTCTGGTTTTCATAATACAGATTCAAAGATTATTAAATTTAGCATGTTTTTGTTTATTGTTTATTGAAATCTAGGATTACAAATACCTTTGAGCCAAGGCTCTTTTACAAAGGTTCCACATCAAGAGAGTATAAACATTTTGGGCTAATCAACATCAGTCTATACATAGGCAAAAGAAAATAATATAAAAGACAGAGATTAAATAACATTATTCATTGTTCAGAATGTTGCATTGCTGAAATAAAGTAAGGAAACACATAGGTTTGAATATGTTCAAGAGATCTATAAGGAGTTGGGAAGGAGGGATTGGGTGAGTGGGGGGCAGCAGCCGATGAGCAGCTAGAGCAGATTCACAGCATTGTCAGGGAGCAAGGAGAGGGGAGATGGGCAGCAGGGGAAGAAGGAAGTTAGGAGAGGCAGTCACAGGAGCTGGAGGAAGTGAGATGAAGATATAGTCTTGATCTGAAAATGCCCAGTGAAGAGGTGGAAGTAATATCAGTGCTGAGGGCATTCATCCAGGTGGGAGCACAGTACGCAAAGGATCTTTGACCCAGTGATGTGCAGCATCGAGGAATTTGTAGGAGGTGTTGTTCCGACTCTCTGGTTTTACGTAGATTTGAGATTGGGCTCAGAAGGACTTGGACACTAGGAGAGGTAATGCCCAAGATAGCTTTTTTCACCATCAGACAGGTTAGGTACTTAATTTGATTTGCGAGTTGAAGCCATCCTGATTGGGTGTAGAGTTCACATGTATGTGTGAGTCGGTGGGCTCCAATGAGTAGGCGGCAGGCCTTGTTTACGGAGGTTGTTATGCGCCTAAGGGCGGTAGTAGTGTGAAACCATGACTATGAGGCCATAGATACAAGCGGAGACAACAAGAGCTCTGGATGGCCATCTTTAATGCTGTGTGGGTGAGGTGTTCCTTGTTGCGTAGTGTATTCCAATGCAGCGATGCAACTCTGGTGACATTATCGATGTGGGTCCCATATGACAGACCATGGTCGAGAGTGATTCCTAGATATTTAAAGGATGATACTTGTTCAAGGGTATGACCAGCACTTGTTTTGATATCAAAGGGTAATGCCTGCATTTGTTTTGTGAGCTGCAGAAGAGCATTGATTTAGTTTTTTTGTGGTTTAGAACCAGTTTATGTGAAGAGAACCAGTTTTCAACAGAGGAGAATGCTAGTTGAAGGTTGTGAGTTAATGGTTCTGGGTCTTTATGTGGGGTGAACAGCACAGCATCATCGGCATATAAAATAATTTGTTCAGGGCAGGATTGAGGGAGAGAGTTTAGGAAAAGACTGAAAAGTAGGGGGCCCAGTATTGAGCCCTGGGGGACGCCAGAACGGACTGGCTTGGAGTCAGAGAGTTGACCTGAGATTTTTACTCTTTGTGAGCGCTGATGTAGGTAACTATTGAACCGTGCAGTAGTGTCCAGGGAGAGACCGGCATTCAGCAGCTGTCTGGAAAGTAGGCCGTGGTGGACAGTGTTGAATGCCTTGGTCAAGTCAATGAATATGGCTCCAGTTAGATGGCCTTTGTCCATAGAGTTGTGAAGGGCTCCAATGAACTCCAGGAGGGCTGTTGAGGTGCTGTGCCCTTGCCTGAAACCGTGTTGCTGAGGACGTAGGATGTTGTATTTGTCCAAGTTTTAAACCCTCGAAGTGAGAAATTGAGGGGTATTACATTAGTAGAACGTTGAAATTGTTGTTGATGTGTTTTAGTGAATATTTATAGTTGTCAGCTGCATAGGGAGTATGTGTTGGAATCATGTTTTGGTGAGCAGGCGCTATTCCCCATCCAGGTTGAGGGACCTTCGCCCCTTTGGTTGTCCCCCGTTACAGCCTGAGGTGTATAGGCGTTGTCGTGCCTTAGGTATTATACTGAGGAGCCGAAGGGGCAGGGCCTCCAGGCTGAGGAGGGAGGTGCGGGGTGGACAGATAGGGGTGGTGAGATCAAGGACGTGCCCTGGGGTGAAATGGGTCCAGGAAAGAGGTCCTTCGTGCCTGGTTCCGTTCTTCCATGGCCTCTCATCCAGCTCGGGCGGTGTTGTGCAATGCCAGGTCTATAAAAAACAAGACGGCATTTATTGCTGATCTTGTTGAGTCATCTGACCTGGCTTGCATCACCAAGACATGGTTGGATGAAAATGCCGGTCCAGTATTGGAGTCAGCGGTTCCGGCTGGGTACTCAGTGATACACTGCCTGAGATTGGATCGAAGGGGCGGGGGTGTAGCCATCCATGTTAAGACGGAACTGGACCTGGTGAAGGTTCCAGTTGGGATCACCAGACCCTTTGAGTGTATCCTAGGTGCAGGTGTGGGCAGCAGGAGTCTTCTTATCTACTGTCCACCCGGAGATGAGAAAGTTTTCCTACAGGAAGTTGCAGACTTCATGGTCGACATGGTATTGGAAGCCCCCAGGTGGTTGGTCCTGGGGATTTCAATGCCTGGGTCGACAATGAACTCTCGTCTAATGGTCAAAACTTCCTCCAACTGATGACTTTTTTGGGGCTTTACACAGGTAGTTACCGCTGTAACCCATTGTCAGGGTAACTACTTGGACCTGATGTTCCTCCCGGGGATGGAGGCCGCTGACTTGGTGGTGGAACCAATTGGAATCGTCAGATCATCACTCTATCAGGTTCAGTTTCACAGCTCCCCTTGTGAGACCAGCCCCTTTGGAGATGGTCCAGTACTGCCCTTTGAGGGGTGTTACCCCAGAGGGTCTGTTGGCGGTGATGGACCTATCGAATTGGCCATTGGAATGCTTGGATCCAGGAGATGTAGTAGTGCGCTATAATAGGGTGGTACTGGAGGCCCTGGATTCCATAGCGCCTGTCCAAGTTCGCCCCTTCCCTCTTCGTCCTCAGTCCCCTTGGTTTGATGGGACTTTGAGGGAGTTGAGGAGAGTGGGGCGAAGGTTAGAACATCATTGCTGGAAATCTGGTCTGGAGGAGGACAGACTTAGGTTGATCGCCCATTACTTGGACTAACAATCAGAAATCTCCCGTAAGAAGGCAGAGATCCTGTATAGGGAGATTGCTGCAGCAAGAAATCGATCTGCTCCGCCCTTTCAAACCGTGGACAGACTGTGCAATCCAGTCTGTCTTCGGGGCTGGATAGCCTTTTCACAAGCTACGTGTGAGGAGTTTGATTGATTTTTTGCAGAAAAGGTGTCCAACATCAGGTCAGAGATCTGTTCAACTCGTTCAAATGAGTGCGGCAGAGGTTGATGCAAGGGCACGGACACCTGGTCTGTCTGGACAGTTTTTGACCAGCCAGCAATCATGGATATCATGAAGATTGTTCAGGGCTTATGAGTGGCTTTTTGTAGTTGGATCCTGGTCCAATGCGCCTCCTGGTGGGGTGTATAGATATCATCGGACCAATCCTCGCGGAGATAGTCTGGTATTAGCTGTATCAAGGGGTGTTCCCTGATCCGTTAAAGGAAGTGGTGGTGACTCCCCTTTTAAAGAAATTGTCCAGTGACCCAGACTGTCTTGCGAACTGCAGACCAGTCTCTAACCTACCCTTTTTCGCTAAGGTTATTGAGAAGGTAGTCGCGTTGCAGCTTGAGAACTTTCTTACCACCCATGAAGTCTATGATCCTCTCCAATCTGGTTTCAGGAAGAGGCACAGTACTGAGACAGCATTAGTTTGGGTGCTGAATGATCTCCTAATAATGAGGGATCAGAAGACTCATTCGATCTTGGTCCTCCTTGATCTCTCTGCAGCATTTGACACCATGGATCATGGGGTGTTGTTGGAACTCCTTCGGCTAATCTGTGAACTGTCGGGGACAGTCCTCAGATGGTTCCATTCTTTTCTCATGGGCAGGTCTCAGACGGTGTCGGGAATGTTTTCCTTGGGCCCCCTTTGCCCTGCCTTCCGCAGGGTTCCATAGTGTCCCCCATGTTGTTCACGGTGTTTATGCTGCCATTGGGAGACATTGTAAGGTGGTATGGGCTGAGTTTTCACTGCTATGCAGATGATACTCAGCTCTACTTGTCCTTTGAACCCGAACAGAGTAGTGCTGTCTTGGTATTTAACAACTGCCTCGCCAAGATTCAGGATTGGATGAGTGCTAACTGGTTGAAACTAAATCTGGATAAGACTGAGGTGTTGGTGGTGGACCCAGGTCACCAGGTAGAGAAGTTGACTCGGGCAACCGTCCAGCCTGGTGCTGAAGGGTGGCCAGTTGAGACCTTCTGAGAAGGTGCGGAATCTGGGGGTGGTGCTTGACAACGAACTGATGCTTAAAGCACAGGTATCAGCAGTTATCAAGTCCACATTTTTCATCTGAGGAACATCACCCAGATAAAGCACCTTGTTCTGCCCAATGACCTTCCTGTGTTGGTTCACGCCTTTGTGTCCTCTCGTCTTCACTACTGCAATGCTCTGTACCTAGGGTTACCTGGAATAGATCTCCGTTGCCTGTAGCTGGTGCAGAATGCAGTGGCCAGGTTGTTGACAGGGCAGTCAAGATCTTGCCGTGTCATGCCTGTGCTGCGCGAATTGCACTGGCTGCCGGTGCGATGGAGGATCACCTTCAAGGTCATGTTGCTGACCTATAAGACCCTACATGGACAGGGACCGGGTTACTTGCAAGGCTTCCTTTGACCTTACCACCCCCTCCGCCGACGAAGGATTGCTAGAGGTTCTCAGGGTCTGTTTACAGACATCAGGCGCTAGGGCTTTTGCTTTTGTATCCCTGACCCTGTGGAACTCTCTACCTCATCGGATTAGAGATTTCCTGTCCACTGAGATGTTTAAATCCTCCTTAAAAACATATTTATTTGGCCTAGTATTTGGGGAGGATATTTAGTCATATGTATGCTGTCTTTTAATTCTTTGTGTTTTAACTGTTTATTGGTTGTTTTAATTTGTATATGCGCTTTGATTTAAGAAAAGCGCTTTAGAAATAAAATATGATTTGATTTTATTTAAATTGGCGATGGGAGGAAGATATACAGTTTACTCTTTCTCCAGTACTACAGGGAAACAAAGAGGAGTAGCAATCCTGATCTCCTCCTCCACACCCTTCCAGATAGAGAAAACCTGTTCTGATCAGAACGGGCATTTTATTATAGTGCAGGGACGTATGTTTGAAACTGAGGTGACGCTGGCAAGTGTATACCTTCCACCAGGAGCCCACCCATTATTGCTTAGAAGATTCATTAACAGACTTCTTGAGACACAGAAAGGTCTCGTGCTGATAGGTGGAGATTTCAATATTACCATTTCTCCCAGTATGGATTCATCCACCCCAAGTGCACATAGAACCTCCCCAATTCAGAAACTCCTTAAAGCACAACTTCCAGGATTAGGTCTTACAGACATTTGGCGCCATTCATTCCCTTCCACAGAGGGATACACCTATTTTTCTCCAAGATATCATTCCTCCTGTAGAATTGATTATTTCTTTATATCTACAGAGCATATAGAGAGAGAGGGCAGGATGTTTCTCTGGCAGCACGACAGCTTTCAGACCACAATCCACTGTTTTTAAAAGTGGATTTAGGTAAAAAACATAAAACATCCTTATGGCGGCTAAATTTAGCTTTATTAAAAGATACTGAATTTAAAATGAAAATAGGGGATCGGAAAGCTCAGATTCTAACTGAAAATGCTAATCCAGATACAACTGCTGCTATTTTATGGGATACACTTAAACCTGTGCTGTGAGGAGAAATTATATCCTACTCTTCACATAAAAAATAAGCAGAGAGTCTAGACTTACACAAGTACAGATATTGCTTCAAGATCTTCAGGAGAGACGTACTAGAGGGGAGAGGGTACTTCAGGAAGAAATTAAAAGGGTACAAACAGAACTCCAAGGGATACTAGATTATAAGGTACAGATGTCTTTCTTATGCCTTAAGAAATTTTATTATGAGGGAGGTGCGAGGGGAGCCAGAAATTTGGCAAAACGAACTAGAGTATACAGACAGTCAGCAACCATCGCAGGTATTAGGGACCCTCAAACGGGGATATTTCATTATAAGGGATCATAAAAGCTTTTCAGGGGTATTATGAGACTCTGTATGTGGACCGAAATCCTCCATCAGAGAATATAATCCGCCGGTTCCTGGACCCCCTCACCTTCCCTAAGCTGACTACAGCTCAGCAGACATCCCTACTGTCACCAATCTCCACTAGAGAACCACAATTAGCCATTAGTAAATCTAAAACTCTAAAATGCCCTGGACCAGATGGGTTTGGAGCAGAGTGGTACAAATCCTTTCAAGTTAAATTACTTCAACCTTTGCAGCAAGCATTTGTGGAAGTACAACAAGAACTAAGCCCTCCCCCTTCATGGTCCTACGCTGCTATTTCAGCTATCCTGGAACCAGGGAAAGACCCAACCTCGCTCAACCCCTTTAGGCCCATATCGGTCCTGAATTGTGATTAGAAACTCTATATGTCAATTTGGTCGAACCGGCTGGAAGTAATCCTCCCTAGCCTGATAAAGGCAGATCAGGCTGGATTCCTCCAGAAGAGGCAAACTGCGGATAATGTTCAAAGAACAGTTCATATAATGGATTACCTCTCTAGCTCAAAGACATCAGCAACCCTAGTAGGCCTGGATGACTACAAGGCATTTGACAGGGTCTCTTGGAGTTACCTATGGCAGGTCTTGGTGGCTTTCGATTTCCCGAATGAGTTCATAACTTGGTTAAGACACATCTATTCCTCTCCAAGGGCCTGTATTAATAATGGAGGAGTCTCCACATCCATCTCATTGGAAAGAGGCACAAGACAGAGTTGTCCACTTTCCCCACTCCTCTTTGCTTTATGTATTGAACCTTTAGCTATGACTATTAGAAATAATGGAAGGATCTCAGGTGTCCTAATAGGGAATCAAACTTGGAAACTTACCTTATATGCAGATGATGTTCTTCTTACTATCACTAACCCTGAAACCTCCCTTCCAGCTTTTTGGACTGTGCTAGACCAATTTTCCAGTCTCTCTGGATATATGACAAATCTCACTAAAATGGAAATATTTACCTTTCATTTCTCCCCCTCCCCAAACCTAAAAGCACACCTACCCATTAGATGGAGTAAGACTAAAATAAAATATTTAGATATACATTTACCCCAACAGATTTCTTATACTATACTGCTTAATTATGAACCCCTTATCCAACAAATAGAGCTAGACCTTCATTGATGGTCCCAACTTCACTTGCCATTTTATTCCAGAGTAGATTTAATACGTATGAACATCCTACCCCACTTGTTATATCTATTTTCAACAATCCCAGAATTTCCTTCGCAAATGTATTTTATTTCCTGGAATAGATCTCTTGAATAGATTTGTCTGGATGGGTAAGAGGCCAAGAATAAAGTGATCAGTACTACAACTTCCTATGGGATGGGGAGGATTGAATCTACCTGATCTCAATAAATATGCTCAAGCTACAGTGTTAGCCCGAATTTTTAATTGATGCAACCCAAACTATGGCATCCCTTGGAAGAGACTGGAAATATCCCTGAACCCTTTTCAGTATCTCCCAGTCCTGCTATCCTCTAATAGAAAACCCCATAAAACAGATATGTCATATTACATAGGAGCTCAGTCTACCCTCCAGGTCTGGCATAAACTTAAAAATTCCCCAGATTTAAAACAAACTTTATCCCATCTAGATTCACTCTCAATACTGATGCATCCCCTTTCACCACAAGAGAAGCAAACCTTGCAGAATTGGGCTAATAGGGGTCTTACATCAATTCATAAAATTACAGATGAGATGGGTGTAATCCCTTTTCTGAATTTACCGGAAAGCTATAGGCTCAATCCACAAGACCACCTGTTGTACCTATGACTTAAAGAATCAATAGGACAGAGGGCGATTAGCACATGTTTCTTACCTAAACCTCTCCCCCATTGCTGTACCTTGCTATAACTACTAGAGGAGACCACATTTGGCCACATTTCATAGGATTACTTTATGAGAGTCTTCAGGAAATGTCTAGAGAATCCACTAGAGCAGGGGTTCTCATATGGTGATGCCAGCCTCCCTGGCGAGGCCTCGACCTCTTCCAGGGGAGGCTCAAGCAAGTCTGAAAAAGTGCTGTATTTAAATTTGGGGTTTTATATGTTTTGTGTGAAGAGATGAAGCAAACTGAAAGAGGATAATAACAGTAGGTGAATTTTATGTATTTATTTACTAACAGGTGACAAGGGAAGGTGATTGAGCCAAGGCTCATTCCAGGTGTACCCAGGAAAGGGTAGGGAGTGAATATATTTCAAAAGGTAACTGCAAAACAATCAAGAAATATACAATGAGCAATAGTGCAAACAAATTTGAACAATAAATTAATAATGAGTTGCGGTAATTAATCAATTTGTAAACTGACGTCAGAATAGCCCAAATGCAAGGGTTGAGCATAGAAGTGCTAAGAGCAATAACAGGAAGGGGCAAAGAAATCCCCAAGATGTTGCTTAGGAGCAGAGAAGGGGAAGGGGGGAGAGGCAAAGTATGTAGGAAGGTTATTTCATATAGACAGGAAACAGAGGAAGTAGTCTGACCCATGAAGGTACTGCAACAAGGGGTAACAAATGGTTCAAGAATGAAATAGGGCAAGTAGGTTGGCCTGTGGGGGGGGGCGGTTACAATAAGTTGAATAATAATATTTGTTTATTTTATTTAGTTGTTATTCAGATAACACCTTTGAGCACAGGGGCTCTTTTTCAAAAGTTCCAAGTCAGTATAAGACAAAGAACTGAATGTGAGCCAGGTACTCAAAGGGGTTTCAATTTATTCATGGTGTACTTCGCAAAGTACTGTATGTTATTTTTCTTTGGGGAGGCCCAAGATTATTTCAGTTTTTGGGGGAGGCTCAAAATCTTTTCCATGGATTTGGGGAGGCTCGCTGTGACAAAGTCTGAGAACTATTGCACTAGAGGTATACTAGAAGCTTGGAATAGAGAGCTTCCTATGCCAATCCAAATAGATGAATGGGAAAAATATACTAGGCTCGACTTTGGCCTTTTAAATGCACCTTACTGGAGGGAGTTTGCAAGGAAGGCCAGAAACAGTTTTTTTTTTTACCCTCCTGCTAAACTTTCTAAACTCACAACTACTGTCACAGGGGAATGTTGGAGGAAATGTGGGGAACAACATGCGGGTCATACCCATGTATTTTAGTCCTGTCCAGCTCTGAGAGAGTTCTGGCACCTGATATCACAGGTCTTGATTGAATTGGTTGGAGAGGAAGCAGTTTTGACCCCAGAGTTGGTCCTTTTATCTATCCCACCAGAGAGCTTACGTGTTCAAAAAGGTTCCTTATTGATAACCTATATTCTGGTAGCAAAGAAAGTCATTACTAGGAGATGGGGCAGGGACTCCCCCCCCCCCCCACAGGATTGGCATGGGACGCTTGAAGAGATTTATACCTTAGAAAGGTTAATTGCCAGGTCTGTGGCTAGAGTAGATCTATTTGAATTGAGATGGAGAAAATGGGTATTTTATATAACACCTTTGGAGCCTTCCCTCGTTCCATGAAGGTCTATTTAACCATTTTCCAGAAGGAAATTAAGAAATGCCTACTCAATCAGGCAATCGAACAATCAGTATTCCCTTCTACAGGAATAATGGACATTTCACTGAACTGATAACTTACCTACTTGCACTATGTATGATATTGGCTAACATCGAATTGCATTTATATTTCTATTTGTTAAATGTAATTCCTAGGGAATCATTTAGACATGATGTTTTAACTAGCCTATGTGCACACTCTGTATATCTCCAGATATCCATTGCTGATTTTTATCTGAAAAAAAATCATAAATAATAAAAAAAAAAAAAAAAAAAATGAGCAACCTTGGCCTCCGTCAGAAGATAATGAGCAAAGTGTTGTGGAAACAGTGCCTACAGAACAAGGAACTGACAGTGCTCCAAGTTTTCACATTCCCATCCATGCAGAGGCACCTCTCACAAGTGATAGAAACTCCAAAGTTAGTGCTGAAAGCACAGAGACTGTGGCCGCTCAACCCAGAAAGACCTGCCGAGCTGTCAAGCCAGTGCTACGCTTTAGTTATTATTCCCCTAGGAGGCCAGTGGATTTGCCTCTCAATGTGGTTCACAAAAGGGTTTATGTTTCACCAAGCTCACTGCCCAAATTGAGCTTGACGGCCAACTCCAGGTTACTTGTTCTTCCATCTCACCATGGTGCCCCTGCCCCATCCAGCCCCAAGTTAGCTGATAGGGAAGGGCCCCCACTTACATTGTTTAATGTACAAGAAGTTATTAAATGAATCAGTATTACTTGTATGAAACATGCATAAATATTGTCAATATGGATGTGTAGACATGGGGGGATAGATGGAGGCAGACACCCATAAAATGAACTCAAAATAGCTTTTATTCAGCAAACAGAACTCGATGAAAATAAAGAATCGAACTGTACAGCGACCAAATAAAAATAAAGAGAGATAACTGAAATATGCAGTAACAGACAAAATTATAGCATTCGACCACTAGGAGGAGCTAGGGTCCGAGGAGGAGTCAGACCATCTGCTGAGCTATAAGATCTGCTCCCTACTCCTTCACTACAAAGCTCAACTGAGCCCTATATATATATATATATATATATATATATATATATATATATATGGATGGGTCAGGTGGTGTTATGAAGCTGCACCCCCTTTTGAAAAGTTAAACTTTATTTTGTTAAATACACTTTGTTATTTACTACCAATCATCCTATATGCAGTTGAATTTAAACATCTTTCATTTTTCAGTGCCAGAACCATATTTAAATCATTCTATGGCATAATATGTTTGTTGAGGGTGGCTCCCTGCTGTCTTGGTTCCTCCCACATGTCTTCAACCCAATATAGATGGAAACACAGAGGCCGGCTGGCTCTATAGAAGGCTGGGACAGGAGAGGATCAGGCAGCAACAGGGCCACTCCCCAAACTGCAACTACCAGGAAATGCCTAAGTAAAAAATACTAAAAACACCACAGGTACTTTATTTTAACATTTCTTTCTTTCTAAACATTAATACCTTACTACATTTTCTCTCTAAGCATTTTAAATTCAGACATATTGTTTGTTTCCAAGTCAGATATACAGCAGGGTTAAACAACAATGTTTAAAATGACCTATAACCTAAACACCAGGCCAAGGTAAACCTTTCCTGATAAAACATTTATGTTCTGAATTGCTTTCTTTGCTGGATTCATGTCTTAGTAACCAGAAAATTATTCCTCCATTGGACTGCAATCAGTAGTAATTTATTCAGTATTTCATTGCCTGAATGCACTAGCTGCAATGCTGAACCTTTCTTTACTAAAAGCCCTGCCTAACCTGTGCTGCCCAAAACACAGAAAAGTCTTTCCTAGTCAGGCAGATAGTAATGCTTTCCTCAGTTGTGTTTAAACAGCAGCCTGTTTGCTTATCGCAAGTTACCACAAGGGACGTCTCATTATTTTACAAACCCTGCCTAACCTGTGTCACTAACACACAGAAAAACCTAAAGAGGCAGTCTAGAAGCTAAATCACTGGCTTTTACCCTGTTTCTTAGCCCTTTTATTATTTTAGTGAGTGTGACTCGCTCGCTCTAGTTCGCACATTCACACGTTCGTGCAGGAACATAAATTACTTCGGGGAAGGATTGCAATGGGGGATTCCTGGAATAGCCTAGAAAAGCAGAGACAGTACAAAGCAAGAGAGCCATCTGACAGGTGGCCTGCCTGTAAGATGGGGGAAAAACACAGAAAGAAGAAAAGGGATAGTAAAGGATAGGGACATGCTATTGCAACAGACTTTTTAACTAACAGATAGGATGTTCCAGGAATACTCCCTATTACAGGATGTAGTAATGTGAAGTATATTGAAAGGTATAGTAATGTAACAAGCTAATGATATATATGTCTCGTTTATATTGCAGTTATGATATTGTGACGGTACAGACTTGACATGGACGCCAAGTTTTCTCCAGGCAGGGAAGGGTGTAACCCCCCTACAAATGGGGGTTCCCAAAAAGTCTTCCTTGAGCTTGTCTAAATGCTCACTGCCAGGCTGGTGTCCTCCGTTTTTGCAGTTTAAATGTGATTGCCAGGGAGTGCCTATATACTCTCTGTGTACTGTCTCTTTAAGAGCTGCCTGGATTGCAGTCATAATTAATCTAAAAGGGAGCTCTGTTAGAAGATGTGCTTGTTTGCTGATCATTTGTTAGAGTAGTAATAATATTGCAGTTTGTTCTAAATTGCCTTCTTTGCAGCATGGACAGTTCTGTTTGTTTCCATCATCTTGGTTCTGGACTGCTGAAATGGGCCAAACAGTACATTTGGGACTCTAAAATGGAGCCAGCCTATAGGGGCTTGGTGAGGTCAAAACTTGTAGGAATTGTAGTTTGGGGCTTTTTGTGCCTAAAATAACCTGGGGGGGAGCTCTTGTTGTGACTGACAGACAGATCGATCAGCCAACCGAGCCTTTTGGATTTTGGGGAAAGTCCCAAACTGCTTGCAGTATCAGTTAGATCTAAGTTGGGAAGTGAAGAAGTAACAGTTCGAGGTAGTTTGAGCAGCAATCCATAGTGGATTCGTGTGGGAGAACTGTGGAAAGGCCTGAGTTTTGGCCTGCATGCATGCCTGCCTGCTGTCCCTGAGATGGAACTTGTGCCTTTTTCGGACTGAATCCGAACTTGGAGAGCGAAGTATTTTATTTTTATTTATTTATTTAAGAATCAGTTTACAACCTTTGAGCCAGAGGCTCGTTTCCAAAGGTACTAAAGGGGAGCTCTCGAACCCTACAGAGGTTGGTAGTGGGGTACCACAGGGCTCGGTCCTGGGTCCAATCCTGTTTAATGCATACATATCAGACATCAGGGATGGTATAGGGTGTGAAATGAGTCTCTTCACGGATGACTCCAAGATGGGAACAGTAGTTGAGGGAGAAGAGGGGAGGTTGGCCCTGCAAGGGGACCTGGACACCCTGGAAAGCTGGGCTCACACATGGAAATTAAATTTCAATATCACCAAGTGCAAGGTGTTGCATCTTGGTCGGAAACTCCCTAAACACAGGTACACCCTGGGAGGGAGGTGCTGGAAGCCTCAACAGGGGAAAAAGACCTAGGGGTCATGGTGGATACATGTATGAATAACACTGAGCAGTGCAGGAGAGCAGCTAGCAAGGCAAACAGGATGTTGGGATGCATCGCAAGGGGATCACCTCTAGGAGCAAGGAAGTGATTCTGCAGCTGTACAATGGACTGGTTAGACCACACCTTGAGTACTGTGTACAGTACTGGAGACCACACTTGAAGAGGGACATACAGCTCCTGGAGAGGGTACAGAGGAGGGCAACAAAGATGATACAAGGGGCTAGGGATTTGACTTGAGACAGACTTGAGAGCTCTGCCTGTTTTCATTGGAGGAGAGGAGAGGCAGGAGGACATGATTGAGGTCTTCAAGTACCTCAAGGGAATAAATAGGGTAAACATGGAGGGATCTTTAGACTAAAGCAGGAGGCATCACCAGAGGGCATGGTTTGAAGGTGGAAGGGTGAGGGGAAGAGGAGGAGGTTTTCACTGAGAGGGTGGTGGACCCTTGGAGATGCTCTGCCTGGTGAGCTGGTTCAGAGATCCACAGTGGAGAGCTTTAAGAGAGGGTGGGACAGACACAGAAAGTGGATGTATCAGATGATGGCCTGTCCGGGGGATGGATGATGGGGGTTTCTGGAGCAGAAGGGATGGGAGGGTCTCGGCACCCAACTAAGGATCTAGGTTCGAGCAGACTTGATAGACCATAAGGCCTAATCTGCTGGCAAATAGTATGTTAGTATGTTTACTTCGTCACATAAAGACATACATTGCGTTTCGGTTACATAGCAAAGATTTGCAAAAAATCAATAGGCATTCACCAGAGGTGCCACGTCACATAGTGGTCAGACAAATACAATTGGGTACAGGGTACATGTAATTGATAACAGGTATTACACAAGTCGGTATCAAGTGAGCATTCTGGTAGATAAACATTGAAAACAGCTGGCACTGGCCAGGTTAAACCTAGGCATGGTGTACAGGGAAGTGGTGGAGGGATGGTAGGGTGGAGAGCTGCCGGGGGCATTGTCAAGAGAAAGAGGTGGAGGCTATGTTCAGAGACAGGAGCAGTTACAGTGCTGAAGATGTGGTTCCAGTGCGGTTTGAATGTGGAGATGGTGATGGCATTGGTGATGGTGGCAGGAGAGAGTTAAACCAGGTTGGGGCTCTATAGCTGAAGGACCTCTGGCCACGGCTGGTTCTCGTTCTGGGGACCTTTAGAGTGGTCTTGTAGGAAGACCGTGTTGCAATGGTGGGAGGGCTCTGGTGGATGGATGCCGTTACCGAGAGGCCGAGTAGGGTTTTGGTGAGGAGACAGGTCTGGTATCGGAGCCGTTCATCCAGGGTAAGCAGGTTAGCATCGACATATAGCTGACAGGTGTGTGTGAGCCTGGGGCACCAGTAATCAATCTGCACACTTTATTCAGGGTTAGGTGAATTTTGTTGAGTGCAGTGGTGTCGGCAACACCGTATACTGGTAGACCATAGTCTACAAGGGACAGACGGACAATGTAACAGCTAGCGGAGAGCATTTGGTGGAAGGCAGGTTTATAGGCGGAATAGGATGCCAAGCTGTGTGTTGGTGGCGGATGTTAGAGGCGTCGATGTGGTTGTGAAATGTGAGGGCTGAATAGGTAACCCCAGGTATTTGTAGGAGCAGACTTGTTCCAGTGGTTGGTTGGTGCTTGGAAGGATATGGAGTGGTGGTTGCTAGCTTTGTTTTGGGGGTATGAAAGAGCATAGTTTTGGTTTCTTAAGATTGATGACAAGTCTGCGCTCCTTAAACCAAGCCTCGGCACTGTTGAAAGACTGCTGTAGGGAGTCCTGTAGGGAGATGGGATTACGGTGGGTGGCAAAAGGACAGCGTCGTCTGCATACAACAGATTTTGCCAGAGCATGCACTGGGCAGGTGTTCAGATACAGCGAGAAGAGAAGGGGCCCAGGATGGAGCCTTGGGGACCCCAGAGAGAATGGACGGTGTCGGAGAGTGTGCTATTAATCTTGACACACTGGGATCGAAAGTGTCAAGATAGCTAGCACCCATGCCAGGGGCCAGCCGAGAGACCAGTGAGGCAGAGTGCATTCAGCAGCAGTGGATGGGAGACAGTGTCGAAAGCCTTTGAGAGGTCAATGAACACTGCACCAGCTAGGGAGCTGGTATCCAAGGAGGAGTGTAGGAAGTTGGAGAATTCAATAAGGCAGTGCTGGTACTGTGACCGGCATGGAAGCCATGTTGTCTGGGCATAAGATGTTATGCTTAGCCAGATAATCAGTGATTTGAATGGCCACCACTTTCTCCAGGGCTTTAGAGAGGGAGGAGGATGGAGATTGGCTGGTAGTTGTTGGCGCCATGACCTGTCGCCTCCTTTATGAATAGGTGTGATAATGGCTGTTTTCCAAGCTGTGGGAATTGTCCCAGGCAGAGTGACTGGTTAATTAGGCTTGTGAGAGGTGCAAGGACTTCATCTAGCACCAGCCTGAGGATGCTGGGGTCCAGTGAGTCACTGCCGGGATTGCTGCCATGAGAGCTTTGATTAGGATGGGTCTGGCTTCCCGGTGGAAATCTTCGCAGGAGGAAGCTGGGGTGCTGGGGACAGGGGAGTTTGGCTGGGGAGGGTCAAAAATTACTAGGGAGGACTGAGCTAAGGTCAGTGAAAGTGGTGTTGAACCAGTTAGCTATGGTGGCAGGCTCGGTGGAGGTTGTGCCATTTCTAGTGAGCTGGGATGGGGCAGGGGCAAGCTTTACCATTGAGTTGCTTAATATTATCCCAGAAGGTCGGGCTGAGCCCCAGGAGGAGTAAGGAGGCCTGGTAATGGTCTGCCTTGGCTTTCCTGATGGCCCATGAGCATTTATTTCGGGCTGCATTGTATGCTTGCCTATCAGACAGACGACCTGTTTCAGTGGCAAGGTGCCAGAGGTTATCCTGGTTTCTAAGTAATTGTAGGAGGGCCGGGCTAACCCAGGATGCATTCTGTTTTTTGGACCGGGTTTTGGTTAAGGGTGCAAAGAGATCACAGGCCATGTTGAAGGTGTGGGTGAAAAAGGTGAGGGCAGTATCAATGTTGGTTGCCTGCTGAATGGGGGACCAGTCTATCTGGGTGAGGAGTGCCTTAAGTTTCTTCAGCCCACCAGGGCGGAGGCGCCTGGAGGTGGTCTGGGCTTTGGGCTTGGGATTGGGGCTACCCAGTGGAATAGGATAGGGGAGTGGTCACTCAGGGAGTCCGGGAGGACCCGGATGTTTTGGATTTTATGAATTGGTTAGTTATAATAACATCCAGCAGGGTGCTGGTACCACTCTTAGGGTTAAGTCTAGTGGGCTGGGTGACGAGTTGTGTCCAGATCTTGGCGGCAAATGAGTCTCTGGTGGTGGATGAGGAGGTGCTGAGCCAATTTACATTAAGGTCCCCCACTAGGACTTGTTCTGCCTTATGGTGGAGGGTGGCTAGGTAGTCCGTTAAAGATATCAGGGCTGGGTGCTGGTTCTTTGGTGGAACGTAGGCTGTGGTGAGATAGAGAGGGCTCCTAGAGGGGTCTGGGGTGAGTCTGAGGGTAAGGGCCTGGGCCCCATTTATGAGGGTAGGGGTGGGGAGTGCATGTCCAGGTATTGTGTCCCTGGTGTAGATTGCACAGCCTCCCCCTCGTTTGCTTACTCGGGCCTCCGGTATAGGTATAGCCTGGGAGGAGACAAATGAGTCAGGAGTTGATTTGGACAGCCAGGTTTCAACCAGGGCTATGATGTCTGGTTGGTGAGCCATGGCCCAGCACTGTAGGGCGTCAGATTTCTTCAGCAGGCTGCATATGTTCATGGAGGCTACTCGAAGACCAGTGGGCTGAGTGGGTGGATGGGAGGGGGCAGGGCCTGGGTTGGGGTGTATGTTCCCTGTTAGGAGCAGAAGGAGGAGAAGTGCTCTGGTCAGAGGGAGGCAGATGGAGAGTTTACGCCGGGAGCGATAGAATAAGGAATGGGGTTTGGTTGCACAAGGGGTGGGTAGGGTAGCACAGGCAGAGAAGGCCTGAGTGATCAGAAGTGCAAGGGGGCTGTAGGGGGAGGACAGGTGATGTCTGGAAGGGGGGTGAGGTGGAGAGGAGCATATGGGATGTGTGGAGGAGGAGGGAGGGGTAGGAGCAGTGGTAAAGGAGGAGGGGAGGACAGGAGGGTAGGTAGGAACACTGGAGTAGTGAGGCTGAGGGTTAATAGGGACACTAGGGTATGTGGAAGGCAAAGGGAGGAGGAGGAGGAGGAGAAGAGATAGACTGGCGAGCAGGGGATGCATGTGCATAGTTGGGAAGGCTGGTGGAGCGAAGTGAGGAAAGAATGGGGACTAGGATGAAAGAGGGAGATAGTAGTGAGAGATCACCTCTGAGTCTAGTTGCTGCTATGGTGTGGTGGTAGTGTATGTGCCTGAAGTGCATAGAGTACCAGGTTCAATCTTGATCAGGGTAATAGGAGAGAGCTAGACTGGTGGCTGTAGCAGCAGGGAGTTGGGTTCAGGTTTGTAGAAGCACTTAGATAACACTTTAGTTGTGTCACAGGGTTAATCGTTCTTTATAGTTATGAAATCCTGCAGTAAAATATATGCAGGCGTTCTAGGTGAGTAGTGGAACTGTGGACTTTGGAAACAAGGGTGCAGGGTTCAAATCCTGCAAGGCAGCAGGAAGAAGAGGTAAACTTATATTTTGGCAGATTGGGTAGGGAAGTGATTAAGAGGCTTAGAAAGTAGTAATAAAGTAGGTAGGCACTGTGACGCAGAGGTAGAGCAGCTGACTCTGACTGCAAGGGTACTGGGTTTGGACACAGCTCAGGGACAGAGTGTAGACAGGGCCAATATTTTAAATCTGGGCAGGAGGGAGTGAGGTATGGTTAAGAGCATAAAAATAGAGGAAGTTGTTGGTCTGGTTCAGTGGCTTAGAGGATAGTCAGTAGAATTTAGAGAGAAGGGTACCAGGTTTGATACTAGCAGTTGCTTAGAGATAGGCTGAAGGATGAGTGCAGAAAGTAGGTAGTAGAAGGAATCCAAGGGAACTGCAGTGACCTCTAGTGGGACAGCTGTGGGGTAGTAGCTAGGAGGGATATAGAGAGGACAGAGGAGCTAGAGTGGAAAGTGCAGTGACCCCTAGTGGTTGGTGCCTATAACCTGCAAATGGGAAAGTGGGCACTTAGTAAAAAGGAGGGTAGGTCACGTGATGTGACACGTGACCTGCCAGCAGCAATATATGGAGCGCCGACCCTGGGTGAGAGGGTGGTTGGGGCGGGTGGGAAGTGCCTCACAACAGTCAGGCTGTAGTGCAGGACACTTTACCTCTTACAGGCTCTGGCAATCCCCAATTTCAGTCTCTGCTGCTGGGCCGAGTTCTGAGGGGAGCGGGCTGCTTCAGGGCCTATATAGGGAGGACAAACAAAGGAATCCCATTAGTATGCAGCGGGCTAGTACAGGACCCTACTGCGCATGCGCCAACTATTGGAACTGTATCCCGATACAGGAGGCTACTGCGCATGCGCAAGATGGCGGACACCCACGCTACACATTCTATGCAATCCGACCAAGGTAAGCACTCTAATACAGCATTTAAACAGCTAAAATATCACAGGATACTAGTGCTAGATGCTCTAAACCTTGCCCTTAAAGTAACACAGAGATAGCCCCAAATCCCCGTTCAGAGCAGTCCAGATATCCAGAAGCACAGTCAATCAGTCACTGTGTGGGGACAGAAAAAAGACTCCAGACGAGTAATCTTCTCCAACAGTCAGGCTGTAGTGCAGGACACTTTACCTCTTACAGGCTCTGGCAATCCCCGATTTCAGTCTCTGCTGCTGGGCCGAGTTCTGTCTATCTCCATCTAAGCCACTAAACTGTGACCAGGCTCCTACCTGAAGAAGACCGAAGATTTGCTGAATGCGATTGGCCTGTCTGGACATCCAGCCACCTCTGAACTCCTGGATTGTGCAAAGACTCTGTAATTGCGACCGGAGAGCCTTTTGCCTGGTACAGTGGAGTTTCCTTATATGTGAATGTGTTGTGTGCTTATAGTGGGTCGTGATTTGATTCCCCACTGTGGTTTGAATTGTATTCTGCTTGCTGGAAGCTGTGTTAGAATTTCCTGATGGGGATTGGTCACATGATGGCTGCCTGACTGAGAGTCGCAACTTCCCCTCGCTCCTTGCTAAACCCACAATTTCTGACTCATCTTGCTTTTCTCTGCACAATATCTTGATCACTCTCACCTTGGAAAAACACTCCAGAGACATTTGCAGACAGTTTGAGATGGAGATAGACAGGTGGAAGGCTCTGCCACACTCCACCTCCCTCGCCCGAGAAGGACAAGGCCTCAAAACAGCCCAAAGCACAAACAGCTACAGCTACCAAACCTTCTGCAGCTACCACAGTGCTCTCAGAGGAACGCTTCTTGGAAATTATGTAGACCCTCCAGGAGTCTATTGCTGCGATTTCAGGAGACGTGCAGCGAATCCATGCAAACCTTGATTCTCTAACCTCCCGAGTGGGAGACATGGAAGCTTGACTGACCTCTGTGGAAACTGGTGGGAGAAAGCAGACTTAGACTCCTCCACTTTAAGGCAGCGGCTCCAGAGAATGGAAGACAAGTTAGAGGATTTAGAAGGGCGCAGTCGGCACAATTACCTCATCCTCTTTGGCCTGCCTGAAAAGGAGGAAGGCAATAACCCCGTCTCATTTATTTAAAAATTCTGCAAGAAAATAGCCGGTCCCTCACCTAACAACTCTGTCTATGTGGTGGAAGAAGCACATCGATCCCTGCGCCCCCCTCCTCAGCCTGGTTCACCCCTCCTCGACCTTTGGTATTAAAGCTTCTCAATTTTCTCGATAAGCAGCACATCCTAGCCAAAATCAAAGAAGTGCAGGAGATTCAATTGGAAGGGCACAAACTCAGGTTGTCCCAGGATCTCCACCAGTCAGTCAGGCTCAAGCGGCAAGAATTTGATCCCCTGGTGTCTTGCCTGATAGCCGTGGAGAAAGTCTTCCGAATGAAGTACCCTGCTGTTCTCCAAGTCAAAAACAATGAGAAATGGGTCACCCTGGAATCACCTAAACAGGCCATGGAGGAACTCCGCACCCTCATCCCAGATCTCTTTAAGTGAAGGGGCTACTCCTGTCCTATCAGGAAAAAGTAAGTTAGAGGGAGCTGTGTGCTCTCAACTTGTGGACTATGTTTCTTCCGAGATCTTTATGATTTGATTAGTTGCACTCATCACCCTGGCATGAGGCCTAGACAGCTCTTGCCTGTTGCTGCTGGGTAGGAGACTCTAGTCTGATACTGCGACTGGCACCTGGGATTTTCACCAGCTCGTGTTTTGGTTTGACACTAGCGCTCCTTCCGATGGATACTTCCTCAGACTTTTCTCCCTATCTTCTTCTTTTTGGTTTACCTTCCCACCTCATGTTCTACCTCTGGAGTTGCAAGAGGACCCTCTTTAGAGACTGAAACTTCTCTTGGGTTGTCGAGTAGACAATGTGGACATTTAAGGATTATGGCACATGAGAGGTTTTATTGTTTGGGGGGTGACTCTTGGTAAACGAAAGGGCGATTACGAGCCTACAGGCTCGGCCTACAATTTAATTTCTCCCCTTTTTTTTCCCCATTTTGTGGTTAATATACTCCTTCGCCCAGACCTTCACTGCTCCTCGAGCCACCCATACCTATAGTTTGTCACTCCTCACACTGCAATGGGTGGACCCGCCATTTCGTTTCCTGGTGGGTGCAATGATGGGGTCATTGATTGTTTTCATGGGATAATACCTAGCGTTTCTACACTTGTGGGATGGAGGGGGGGCAGGTGGGGATTTTGACTTTTCTCAGGCGGCGAAGATTTTAATTACGTGCCGTACTGTGCAGTTGGAGTTTAGTTGTCAGAACTGGGGTAGTTTGTGTTGTTATATTTTTGTTTGGAGGTGGAGGGGGGGGTTTGAGGGATAGGGGTGTTTTCTCCATTTCCAATTAACAGATATGTTCATTTATACTTGCTTGGGGGTTGGGTGGATCTGCACATATTGGTCTCATGGGGCACTGTTTGGTGTATTATAGTCGAACTCAGTTGGTCAGTAGCTTATCTCCCCACTGGTTGTTGTCAATGGGTGGACCCTACAAGTTTGTGAGCTGGAATATAAAAGGGGCACAGTGCAAACAAACAGGCTTGTGATCCTTAAACATCTTGCACACTTAGGGGCCGGGATTGCATGTTTACAGGAAACTCACTTACACAGAGATGATATTTCTCTCTTCAAAACATGCTGGGTAGGACAAGTATTCAGCTCCGGCAATTCAGCTAAACGTGGAGACACTGTTATTTTGATTGCCAAAACTTTCCCATTCATTAAAATGCAGGAATGGTGTGACCCAGAGGGCCACTGTAGTATAGTACAGGGCACCTTAGAGTCCTCCCCAATTCTGTTAGGTTCTGTACATGACCCGAATGTGGACTCATACCATTTTTTTATACAGTTATTGTCCCTGGTGGTTTTAGACCCACCTATTCTGACTTTCCTGGGCAGGGATTGGAATCTAGTCCCACAGACAGATTTAGACCATTCAGACAGTAAAAGGGCTGGGCTCTCCCCTGCGCAGCATGCCCTTCGGGACCTCCTATCTGGGGTGGGTGTCGTAGATGTCTGGTGGACCTTAAACCCAGAAGAAGGGCAATTTATGTATTACTCCCCTCCACATGCCACTTTTTCCCAGGTAGGCTACTGGCTGGTAAGCTCTTTTTGCCTCCTGGGTATCCTCGATGCCTCTATTCATCCCAGGGTACTTTCCGATCACTCTCTGATTGGTATTTCCTTCGTGCTAGGGCCTGGGATCCAGAGAGACTTACTCTGGCAGCTTAATACACAACTGCTTAGACACTCAGAGGCATTAACATACACCCAAGAATTCATAACAGGTTTCTTAGACTCCAATCTGGGCTCTGTAGAGAGGGTTGATACGGTCTGGGCTGCCCTTAAATGTGCTTTATGGGGCAACTTCATACGTACCGCCGTTACCTGAGCCCGGAAAAACAGACTTGCTTTAGACTCCCTATTAAATGAAATCCAGCAGTTGGAATATACACTGCATAAAGTGTCGCCATCAGAAGACTTGGCCAGGCTTCATCGCCTTCAAGCGTCATACTACGACTTGATGGCACAGAAAGCTGAATTGGCCATTCACCGCACCAAATTGAAATATCTAGAGTCTGGGGAGAAGGCAGAGAAACTTCTTGCACTTAGATTAAAGCAAGTGGAAATGTCCAAATTCATCCCAGGGTTGCGATCTTCCCCAAATGGCCACATTATTTCTCGCCCCCAAGACATTGCTGCAGCCTTTGGTGACTTCTGTAAGAGACTTTACTCTCTGGATGACTCGATGGCTAAGACTGATCAAAAGATTGCCGAGTATCTTTGCTCTGCCAACCTCCCCACTTTGCCTCCTCATGTAGCAGAGCATCTCGGTGCTCCAGTTACCCTAATTGAAGTGGAGAAGGCTATTACACAGCTGCCTCAGGACAAAACTCCCGGCCCCAATGGCCTACCCAATAATTTATATAAGGCTTGCTTTCCACAAATCTCCTCTCTTCTGATGAATGTGTTTAACTTGTGGTTTCATCAGGGGGTAAAGGACCCTAGTTTCTTGGATGCACTCATTACCCTAATTCCTAAGCCAGATAAAGACCCACTATGTCCCAGAAGTTACCGTCCAATTTCCCTACTGAATTCGGATGTTAACATCCTGGCAAAAATCTTAGCCAACTGCTTAGCCCCAATCCTGGGAGGACTCAATGGCAGTGACCAAGTGGGATTTATGGCAGATTGTCTCTCTGGGGACCACATGAGAAAGTTAATGTATTTGATCATAGCGTCGAGGGAGTCCGGGGTCCCATCAGTCCTCATCTCCCTTGAAGCCAAGAAAGCTTTTGATCGTGTTTCTTGGCATTTTCTGTTTGCCTCCCTTCAGCAATTCGGTATGCCCAATAACTTTGTTAAATGGGTTACGGTCTTATATACCACCCCAACTGCTAGGGTGTGGTGTAATGGACATCTATCCCATCCTTTTACTCTTGAAAGAGGCACCCGTCAGGGTTGTCCCCTCTCCCTTCTCCTCTTCAACTGCTACTTTGAACTCTTAATCCATAAAAACTTGTCTCCTCACTCTCTCTGCGGGGCATTCAAATACAAGGGGAATGGTACGTCTTGTCGGCTTATGCTGATGACCTACTGCTGCACCTTGAAGAGCCAGAGATCTCCTTTCCTGCTCTTCTCGAGGAACTGGGCAGCTTCTCTGCAGTCTCATCAAATAAACTGAATCTCTCCAAAACTAAAATATTTCCTTTAAATCATTGTGTTACCAGGGCTAGCTGTAACTCATTTGAATTGTCCTGGGAACCTAAAACCCTTACCTATTTAGGGATCAAGGTCACCCAGAGTATCTCCTCCATGTTTAAAGAAAACCTAGCTGCACTGGTACAAATTTTACAAGCGGACCTGAACAGATGGAGTGCCTTACCACTGTCACTTTGGGGCCGCATCAACATCCTTAAAATGAATGTTTTGCCAAGGCTTTTATATCAGCTTGGTATGCTTGGCCTTTGTATCCCAAATCGTGGTTTGTAAGGCTGCAGAGGCTGTTCAATAACTTTCTTTAGAAGAATAAACCAGTGAGAAGGGCTTACCTTAAACTAACGGCCCCTAAGTTGCAGGGAGGGCTTGCCCTCCCATCCCTCTTTACATATTATGGGGCTCAACATATTAGTAGACTTGCTCTCTGGTCTAAGGCGGACTCTCTAAGAGTGGGAGACACCTACTTCCCTATATGGTTGAATATTGAGCACAATTTAGCACATAGTGCGGCTAGTTACTTGTCTGCTCTGGTATATACGAAACCTTCCCAACTTCTCCACCCGCTTAAAGCCTCCCCAATTGCCTGGTCACTCAAGGCCCTACAACAAATTCACAAGTATTTCTCAGTGAACTGGCACTTATCGTCTGCTCAGCCTCTCTTCTGCAACTTACATTTCCAGATTGGTTGTCGTCCCATCCCACCCTCATTCCTGCCACAGTTTAAGCAGAGTACTCTAGCAGATCTTCTGCAAGATAATATTGTAGTTCCTTTTCAGACTCTCCAGACCCGCTTTCAGCTTAGCCCCAAAGATACCTTTAAGTATATGCAAATTAAGAAAGCAATAGCATCCTTTAATGACAAGCAGGCCTGGTCTGACCAGTTTTCTAATGGGCTACTAAGAATTTTTTAGGGGGCAGGTCAGCCTCACACAGTCTCGAGAATATACAAACAGCTTCAAGCTTTGGATCCAGGCCTCCCAACTGGGATCTGTTATTACTGGGTACAGGAGTTTTTCTTACCAGCAGAGGTAGAACTCTGGGCTAAAGTCTGGAGCACAAACTATAAGTATATCAAGCAAGACAGGCTACGTCTTGCCCAATTTCAAATCATGCACAATATTTACTATACTCCGCTAAAGTTGTATAGAGCTGGGCTCTTGTCCTCCCCAGATTGTTCCCGATGTAAGCAGGCCCCCGGCTCTTTGTATCACATGCTCTGGGAATGTTCCTGTACTCAGCTTTTCTGGAAAGCAATTCAACGAGTACTAGACCCTCTTTTTGGGTTAGACACTTTATTTACCCCAGAATCCTGCCTTCTGGCTATATATATACCCCGGGGACACTGTCACTGCGTAAGGCTCATCTGACCCTGATTGCTTCCATTGCCAAACTTGTTATGCTTCGACATTGGAAGGAGGATTCACTTCCCATGACTTTGGAATGGTACCAAGAAATCCTTCCTGCTATCCAGTTAGAGAAGCACATAGTGAATTTGCAACATAGACCTTATAACTACCAGCGTATCTGGGAGCCCCTTTTGACCCTACTCTCCCTATGGAAACCATAGTGGTTTGTTAGTGCCTCCAATCATGTCAGTGACCATGTCTTGGCCTACCTCCTTCGTGTGCAGATCCGGGGGGGGGTGGGGAGTAGGGATCTTTGGGAGGTTGGGAGGGGTTATATGTGTGGTTGGTTGTTTTGTCTAGTATGGTCCTGTATGTTTTTGTTTATTGCAGCTTCTGTCAGTTGTTTGTTTCTTTCTGTTCACTGCATTGTGAAAATAAAGTATATTGAATTAAAAAAAAAAAAAAGAATTTCCTTACATGTGAATGTGCTGTGTGCTGTTAGTGGGTCGTGATTTGGTTCCCCACTGTGGTTTGAACTGTATTCTGCTTGCTGGAAGCCGCATTTAGCCCCACGGACTGAATCCAAAATCATCTCCATTGGGCCTGGGCCTGGGCCTTGTCACACTGGCCCAGCGCAGCTACCCGCTGCACAGAGAAAGCCATCAACGAGAGACCTGCCTGGGGATCAGCCCCCTGCTCAACACTTGAACAGGAACGATGCCTCGGTGAGTCATGTGGGTCTTGCTTCTCTAGGCACTCCAGCTCAACAAGCTGCAGTCTCGATTTCATCCTGCCTGTGTCCAGTATTGGGTATCATGAGTAAACATCAGGGTAGCTCCCTGCAACAACAGCTAAATCTAAAGTGTTGTCATCTGATTGTCTTGTTACTTTTTCTTTCACGAACTGAGCCCTCCGGCTCCGGATTACAAGTAGTGTGTGTTGTGCAGGGTACCCAGAGTGTGTGACTGTGGTGGGACTTAAAGCGCATGCATAACTGCTTGATTAATATAGCCTTTATGCTAATCAACCTGATTACGCCCCTTCCTTGTTCAAGTCCCCTGAATAAATCAGATCTGACTTTTCTTGCTGCATTTAACCTGACTGTGGTTCCAGTTTGTGCCAAGAGTACTGTACTGTTGTTATTTACTGTGCATAACCTTGTTTTATAGGAGGTCCCCAGGGTCGAGCCAGAGGAACCAGCCCTGGTGGTAAGTGCAAACAGTGTGGGTACTGGTATGGTATACAAGAGGTACTCTGAAAGTGATTATCGTATATTGCTCAGGCCACTAGAAGGGAAGAGAGGGGTTACAGTGTCCCGGAGGGCTGTGCCCAGGTTAGTTTGACTACTACCAACCCTGACCTCTGGGTGGAGGCACTGTTTCAGAAATCAGGCCCCTTAACCTGCTACTAGCCGTGCAGGCAGGGGTAGTAGCCCTTGGGATAGTGCCACCTAGGGGTTATATACAGATTAGCCCATTCTGCAGTCCAGGACCAAGATGATGGAAACAAACAGAACTGTCCGTGCTGCAAAGAAGGCAGGTTAGAACAAACTGCAATATTATTACTACTCTAACAAATGATCAGCAAACAAGTACATTTTCTAACAGAGCTCCCTCTCAAATTAATTATGACTGTAATCCAGGCAGCTCTTAAAGAGACAGTACACAGAGGCTATACAGGCACTCTCTGGCAATACATTTAAACTGCTAAAACGCAGAACACCAGCCTGGCAGTGAGCATTTAGGCAAGCTGAAGGAAGACTTTTCTGGAACCCCCATTTGTAGGGGGGTTACAATTACATTTGGTTTAATTGGAAAATGAGTAGACTTTGAATTAACAAAACAAGATTGCATTGCCACACATGCGCAGTTCCATTTTTCACAATTTTGTAATGAAGTTGATTTTTTTCCAAGCTCATTTTCAAAAGAGATGATGCCCCTTTTTGTCACTCAGTGTCCACTTTCTTTTGATGACAGGTCATTTTTGGTGAGAGTATGCACTCATGAAAGTAGAAAAAAACAGTTTTCTGACAGAGTAATTTTTACTTACTGTGTCCTAGAAAACGACTATGACCTTAACTGTGAAACTTGTGTGGTCGACAAAGTACAGTCTAAGGGTATTGCTTCTACTTGGTTTAAAAATATATATATATTTTGAAATATTAATGAAAGTAAATGGTTTTGTGTCATGAAAACATGTTATCTTGTGTGCTGTTTTCAGTCTTTGCTTTTGAGACACTATATGGTCATGATAACTGGCACACATGTGAGACCAACAACTTATCAGTATAGTAAGGAGGCGGTATAGCACAGTAGGTTAAGGCTCTGAGCTGCAGATCTGGAGACCTTGGTTTGAATCCAACAGCTGCTTAGGTGCATACTGTGTGGTCCTGAGCAAGTCACCTAACTTCTTTGTGCTCCCAGGTCGCATCTGGAAACAAGCTTCAGCTTAATGTGCTACTCCTGGTTAAACAATGTTCCTTTTCCTTTCCCTCATCAGATAGTGCACATGTGGTCATAGATCCTTACAGATGGTCTGCAGGGTCATTTGTGAAGTTGGTTAGACCAAGCACATGTCATGGGTCTCTTTGAAAATGGTCCAACATGCAGCTCTCCTCTGTTGGGTAGGGGATGTAGGTCTTCCTGGTGCTTGGCTGCCACCAAGCGGAGGCTCAGTGGCAGGGCCGTGCAGATGAGAGATCAGCCACTAAGCCAGGGTGGGTGAAGCGTGGACCACTGGATCCAGGGCATACATGCACCTCCACGTGCATGCACGGCCATGCTGCCATGGCCCCTGTGGAACTAAGGTGAGATAAGTGGAAGAAAAAAGGACCAGTACGGCAAAGGCGTTTGACTCCCACTGCCCATACTTCTACCTGCCACATCACCAGGAAGCCTGGAACAAAGAAACTGCATTATGTGCTTCGGCGGGGAGTCTGACCTCCCTCTCCTGACTCTACCACGATGGGCAAAATCGTGGGTGTGCCTTGTTACCGGTACCTGGGGTGGCATAGGACAGTGGAAAGGGGTGGAGGAAGCCAGCAGAAGGGAGCCTCCCTTGACGTGACCCCAAGGAGCACAAACAGAATATGGAAAAAAAAATCAGTTATGCAGCACTATTGATATGCGAAAATGGTAACCACTTGTAAATGTGCAAGCACACTAGCACTGCGTACAAAACTTACCCAGTTCAAAACCAGTCCATTTTTACAGTAATACCAACACTCCTTTTTTTTAACAGCTTTCATCCATTCAGAAATAGGAGAACAAAGAGCAGTGTTGTTGCTGTACATTCTTGACTTTTCTTATACGGAATATGCACTGAAAATGTCTTTTAAACAGCAAATGCTGGAGTGAGCTTTATTTTAGAATCGACTGGGGTGGTGGGAGTGCCACCCAGTCCACCTGGCAGAACTTTAATCTCGCTGCTCAGATGTTTGTCTATCACGGATTAAGTTTTCATAAGAGGAAGAACAGTGAGACACTGGTATCGAGTGAGAAATTGAAAGCCCGATTTCAAGCAGCTAACATGATTCTTTCCCATGTGTCTTTAACTGACTAATGTGCTTTAGGGATAGGGGGTCATCTAACACTTCTTGTAACACTTACATGTTGCATTTTGCAGCTGACGGCACGAATACTGGAAGCACATCAGAATGCCGTACACTTGCCGCTAGTAGAAGCTAAGCTGCGTTTTATCCAAGCATGGCAGTCTTTACCAGAGTTTGGTATCACCTATTACATTGTAAGGTAATTATCAATTATGAGTGTGAAAAGATTGTGTTTTAGTAAGCCTTAAATCTAGACATATTTGGAAAAGATTCATTCCTGAATTTGAAGTTGATATTACGTTTTGTATAGTTGTGGTGGTGGTGGTAGCATCACACTTCTGTAAATAAGTTTACCAGTGGTGGAGCCAGAGGGGGGCTGGGGGGGGCGGTCGCCCCTCCTGGCTGCCCCAGTGTGAGTAGTGGCGCCCTGCCACCATCTTTATTCACTGTTTAGTGCCCATTGTGGAGCCTGTCATTGACTGAATGGCCCTCCCCGGCTCCCAAATGATCCCAAACCTGGCTCTGCTACTGAAGTTTACTCCAGTAATTTTTTTTATACCCTGATTTTGTTGCCAGTTATTTATTTGAAGATATTTTTGCAGAATAGGCTAATAAGCCTGGAGGCTTGATTACAATAGGGTCCTGCCCAAGACAGCTAACAGTTACATAGACAAAGATACACGGTTACTGATTATGAAATGGGTAGCAAGAATGTTGGATCCTGACTGGCCAAGAGGTACTTTCAGCTGGGCCATTATCCTAATACAGCAGCCCGGCTGAAAGTAGCTCCTGGCAGTCAGGACTCAGTACATTACAAATAGCCATATGCCCTTAGCTAATAAGAGTGAATTCCCTTTACAAGCATGGCTGTTCATTCCACACAGGACCGTACGTTAGCCCCTCTTTCAGTACTCCTGTGTCCAGTCTCCCACATCCTCGCTGTCCCTGCTCCTGATATCCAAACAGCGGCTGTTCTTTTTTTTTTTTTTTTTTTTAAACAGTCCTGTTTTCAAAACAATTGACCATGACTGCTAAATGACTCCATCTGGCAGACCCCATCAGAATAACAGGAATCATAAACTACTATTGTTGTTTTTTGTTACTCCACCCAATCCAACCAGTAGCCTCCTAAAAGTGTCACCAGTGAGTAACACGGCCTCCTCTGCCCCAATACTTGTCCTATCTTAGCACCCGATCCGACCAGCAGCCTCCTGAAAACCTGAATACGGTGAATGTGCCTGCTCTTTCTTAGTCCAACACTAGCATCTGAAACCACTGCCTGCCCTCCCTTTACTCTTACTAAACTGCTGCATATATGCAGCATTAGCACTCCTACCGGCAAGCTTGTTATCATGCTGTGTCATGTCCAAATTGGACCATTGTTTTGTTGTTGCTACATATTTAAATGTTCTTTTTTTGCTTAATATAATAACGCATTTTGTTTTGAAAATACATCCAGTTTACTAAAAGGACCCATTTTATAATGCAATAAGGCATTTCAGTGAGTCAATCCCACCATAATGCACCCCTCCGTCATGCCTTATTGCTTAATGATTGTGCATATTGCCCAAAAATACATTTACACAAGTATTTTATGTTTCCAGAATTAAAAATAAATGTTCTCTGTTTCATTTTCTTTCATGACCATTTTTTTTAAAGTAGTAAGGCTGAGGACTGTTCTAATGTAAGTGTGGTAACAAAACAAAATGGTAATATTAAACGCACGCTGAAAATAGAAAATAGAGTTAAAAAGCTACATTTCGACCTTAGGTGGTCTTCAGGAAACATCTAAAAGAGAAAAAAAAACAAAGTTCATGTACAGTGTGGTGCCTGCATACAGAAATAATGCTTTGCCATAATTAGTTCTAACTTCAGGGATGTATAGTTTGCCAAAAGCAAAAACAAGGCACTTTCCCAACCTCCTGAATGAGCCTCTCTGTTAAGATGATGATTCAGCTGTGGTCATTACTTTGAGCACACTGTATGCTTTAAACTCTCTGTAAAAATAAGTGTATCCATGTTTGCAAATGTATTTCTATACTCGTAGTATATCCTGACTGTAATGCTGTTTACCCTTCTGTATACCGACTGACTGTACTGTAATCCTTTTCCTTGAAACCAATACAATTTTTAACACAAAAAAAAGATGTTTCAGAAGTTTAACCTTAACATAATGCTAAAAAGCTGTATTATATGCAAGAAAACAGCCACATGGTACTAAAAGCTGCAGTGAGCACAAACACAGATGCAACAGCCGTGTTTTGCACGAGGGCGGGTGCCTTGTTTTTGCTTCAAACTGTTGGTATCACAACAACACTAGGCAGGCCTGTGAACACCTTCTTTGTGACTTTAAGATGTGTAGATTGCCATTTATAATGTTTCTAGTTATGTCACAGTGATCAGATAATTTCTTTTAATTAAGAGCAAACCAACCCAGCCCAGTGGTGCAAAGAGCTGAGATGCTGTGAAGTGCCTTACCTCTCACCATGATGGCAACCTGAGTTTGGGAGTGAGTTCAGGTCAGTAGGGGTCAGTAGGGGGGGATGGCCGAGAGAAGCTCGAGCAGCCACCTTGCAACTCTCCCCTCTCTGATTGGGGTGATGGGCCTTCCCAGCTCTTGATTGCCATCAGGTGGAGACCTGGTAGCAGTGTGGACGTACGGGAAGAAAACATAGGGTGGAGGGTGCCATGGTTCGGGAACACATGTGCGCCTCAATGCGCATGCATCCGCCATGTCACAGCAGGCTCCAGGAGTTAGTGGGAAAAATGATGGTGGAAAACTGAGCAGACTGGGCTCAGTGAAGCTGTGCCTGGACACCTAGACGTGGCCTTCAACCCCAGCCGGTGATGTAGTATGAACTTTGTGCTCTTGGGGGGGGGGCAGCCCTCCCCACCTGGCCCTGCTGTGGGGAGATCGGGGGAATGTGGTGACTACCCGCCCAGTCTGGTTCTGGAGAACAAAAAACTTTATGGAAAAAAATTAAAAGAAAACCTGTGTACCTCTCTATCTGTCATTACCCCAAAAAGGGCACAGGACTGTGTGAAAATGAGAAAATGTAGGACAAATAATGGAATCTTGGAGATACGTGTGTAAAACAGAGGCAGTTAGTGTTCTGGGGTTTTTAAGGTTTACTGTTAATTGATTATAATACATCAGTAAGAATTTCTGCTTTGAAGCCTCGGTGTAAACTGTGAGAAGGCACTTTTTCCATATTACTGTAGATTTTAAGACAATACAAGAAGAGTTCAATTGCATGTTATTTTCTCAGGCACCGTTCTGGGAGGACAAGGGTACCTTGCAATTAAAATTCAGCCATCTCCTACACTAAACAAATAAAACAGCTAATAATCATGATTAAAACAAACACTCCCAGGACACTCTTGGAATCAGATGCTGCGCTCCTTAGAGACCTGTCGGGGAATGATTGAAGAAAGAAAAATGCAGACAGTGCAGTCAGGGGTCAATAAAAGGTCTGCTTGCCCAGTAATCTGTATTAGTGGATTGTAAAAAGAATTTAAAAAGGTATTTTGATTAACTTTAAAACTCCTTAGTGGGTTCCTACCTAACATAGGCTGGGGAGCCATTCTGCATTTGGAAGTCTTGTGGGATCTTTAATCATGGTACTCCTATGCAGTGGATTACTTTACCTGGTTCATACTTACATAATAATCTGTTCTTTTAGATATAATACATATCTGTGAATTAGAACACAGGTTCTACCCTGTTTGGAACTGACATTGTGACAAAGGACAAAATATGTACAAGCAACACCACATATTACACTTACTAATTTGCCAATTATTGGTCTCTTAAAAGGATGCAAATAACATTTGTTTCAGGTAAATGTGTTTCATCCATCAAGTTTGTTTAACGCCCTGGTTTCAAAACTGTATGGCAGAATACATTTTGGATTCTTTCTTCCAGATCAGATTTAGCCCAGATGCTACAAGGGCTGTTCTAGTATTTAAAATATTGCAATGAGGAGTAAAATCCAGTCTCTGTTTTATGTCATTGCAGGTTTAAAGGAAGCAAGAAAGACGAGATACTTGGTATTTCTCATAACAGGTTGATAAGGATAGATATGACTACTGGAGACCCCATAGTAACTTGGAGATTCTCCAACATGAAGCAGTGGAATGTCAACTGGGAAATTCGCCAGGTATAACTCAGCTTTGAGAAAAACATTCATTCTCGCAGTAGACACTGCTTTTCCTCTCTGGTAATGTAATAGGCTACTAACTTGTCCAGTTTAGTAAACCATTATGAAAATTTGTTCTTTCCATATACAGTAGGTTATCGAAACTCTGGTCACACTAGTTCAGATTTTTGAACGCCTATGTCCTCCATTCCCCGGGGCTGTATTTTCCAAAGGGCTGTGCCATCCGTGATGCACCCGGGTGAGATTTTACAAGGTGGACGCAGGCACTGAAAGCCAAAGTTCCTTTTGTCCATGGCAAGATGGAGATGGAAGTGTGTTCCATTATCCTCTCACCCTCCCCCAGCACCATGTTGGCACTTGCCTTTGAGGGGTTTTGCTTCCACCAGCACTGCTGTAGTCATCAGGAAGGGGGGGAGGGTCTGTGAGTGTTATGACCCAGTTTTAGTCCCAAACGCAAGCACGTAGCCAAATGTGAGGGAGGCAACCTGATTTACTTTATACTAGCTCAAGAGCATAGAAACATAGAATTTGAAAGCAGATAAGGACCGCTTGGCCCACCTAGTCTGCCCATTTCCCTATCTGATGGATAAGCTGCAGATCCTAGTTAACCAACAGCCTACTTCTTCCTACCCCCCCCCCCACTAGAATTGCCTTATGTCTGTCCCATGCATTCTTGAATCCTCCCACTGTTCTTCACGCCAAGACCTCCTCAGGAAGGCTGTTCCATGCATCCACAACCCTCTCTGTGACAAAATACTTCCTAACATTACCTCTGAGCCATCCCCTCTCTGTCTTCAAATTGTGCCCCCTTGTTCTTGCACATCTCTTTTTCTGAAAGATGCTACCCTCTTGGACTTTGTTGATTCCCTTGAGGTACTTGAAAGTTTCTATCATGTCCCCCATCTCCCTCTTTTCCTCAAGGGTATACATATTAAGCTCCTTTAGTCTCTCTTCATATGTCTTCTGGTGCAGACCCTGCACCATTTTGGTTGCCCTCCTTTGGACAGCCTCCACTCTATGTCTTTGCAGAGAAGGGGTCTCCAAAACTGCATGCAGTACTCCAGATTGGGGTCTCACCAACTGTCTGTACAGAGGGATAACAACTTCCTGTTTTCTACTGGCGATGTCTCTCCCTATGCATCCCAGTATCCTCCCAGCCCTCCTTACTGCCTTCTCACATTGCTTGCCCACCTTTAGGTCATCTGATATAATTACTCCCAGGTAGGTCCCTTTCCATTTTTGTTGTTGTTAGTATCTCTCCCCCAGTTGTGTACTCTTCCCCTGGGTTTTTGTTTCCCAGGTAGAAGCCCAACTACATTATTCCTCATAGGGATAAGATTGAGCTCAGGATGAACAGAAAAATCCTGCCTAAGGTGGTTTCAGAGTTTTACCTTGACCAGTCTGTCACCTTACCTGTGTTCTTTACTGAGAAATCCACACCAGGGGAGCAAAAGCTCCACAGTCAGGACATCAAAAGGGTCCTGCTTTACTATTTGGATCACACCAAGCCATTCAGGGGCCCATCCACACATTTGTTCTCACCTATGGGGAGGTAGGTAGCGGAAAACCAATCAATAAAAGAACTATCTCTCATTGGGTAGTCTCATGTATTTGATTCTGCTATGACAAGGCTAGTAAACAGCCCCCTCTGAGGGGCCCTAGGCCCACTCTATCAAAGACTGCTGCCTCTGTGGCAGCTGCAAGAGACATACATAGAAACATAGAAGTTGATGAGAAAAGGACCACCAGGCCCATCTAGTCTGCCCATTTGTTTTTCTACCTGGTTGTTGTTGCCATATGTCTATTCAGACCCTTACTGGACATCTGTAAAGCAGCTGCTTGGAAGACTGTGCACACATTCACTAAGCACTATTGCTTGGCTGTACAGTCTAGATCTGGTGCCAGATTTGGCAAGGCGGTTCTGCAGAGCCTCTTTCCTAAGTAGGTTCTCTACCTGCCCCAACTGCACTGCTTTATAGTCTGCAGTAGTTACTGATGCTAAAGGACCCCTGGGGTGAGAAGAAAAAATTACTCACTGTAGTAATCTTCTTTCTTCCAAAGGGTCCTTTAGCATCAGTAAGCTCCCACCCTGCCTCCCCAGATAACCTTCAGAAGAGGGCTCTGATTCATTCTTGCCTTGTAGCAATTTGGTCATTTTAAACTTTGAATTGTATTTTGAGCAAAGTTTTATGTTTATTATTCTGGTTCTTGTTGTTATATATTTTTGAATCCTGTTGGTTCATTCCTAAGTGGGCATGTGCCCATTCTAGCTTCGAAAAATTTCTGGAGCCTTCTTCACTCTCCCTGCTCAGCACACCCTCAAGCTTCAATTTGATTGACTAATTCATAAACTCATTAACATAATTTCCACCTCCGGGGCAGTACTACCTAGTCAGCTCACTGCAATAGTTACTGATGCTGAAGGACAGCTTGGAAGGAAGAATATTACTACGGTGAGGATTTTTTTTCTTTTAGCTGATTCCCTCAGTACAACTGTTCCAATTTCAGCTTGGCATATAAACAGTCCAGATGATGACAGTTTATACAGTTCTTAGCAACATGTCTACACATTAGGCCACAATGAACCCGCAGCTCCCCAGGTAAAATCTGATTCCCAGCCCTTTTAGTCTCTTGCAAAGAGGAGACGTTAGCTAGAGAATTTATTTGCAAGGGCGTACAGTCACTGACATACACTTGTTTTTATCTCGTTTATGTGTGGGAGGAGGAGAGAAATGCTTGCTGGCATTCTCTCCCTCGGTGGTCCAGTCTGGTGTAGGTGTTTGGAGCTGGTAGAAGTCCTGTTCCTGAGCGACTTCTCACAGCATGACTTTGAGGCATGGTAGATGGCACCGGATTGTGCATGTTGTTTTCTTTCTCCTGGTGTCCTGTAACTCTGAGTTGCTGTAAAAAACGTGTTGCTTACAGGTAACATGATGATGGCATTAGATGTCGAAATACCATCTTGATGGTATTGTTGTTCAGACACACCACATCTCTTGATGGCATGAGATGTTCAGAATACTACGTTGATGGCATTGTTGGATGTTAAGCAGTACCGTAACTCTGTTGAGAAATGGTCGTATTTTTATACAGTACAGTTTGCAGAGCAAAAATTTTGCATCTCACGTCATCAGACATTAAGTTGGCCAAGCTGAATTTTGTTTACATTTCAGCTAGGAACATTTGATAGACATATTTTCACCTAAGTCAACAAAACAGTTTGAACTGTTCCCAAGTTCATTATATTTCTTTTTCCTTCTTTTTCTGTTATCTGTTTTTCCACCTGGGAGCCCTGGTAGGTGGCTACAGTCCCTCCTTGTGGAGAGACTCACTGTCTGGCCCCGTGCGTCGCCATATCGACTACCCCCGGTTAGTCCCCCGTGGATTGCCCCTCATGGCGGGGCCAGGGAGGAGGGCACCAGCCTTCCTCCCCCCTCCCAGTGACCCAATCCAGACACTGATGGTGAACCCTGGGAATGCAGGAGACATCATGGAACCTGCCAGGCCCCGCTTCCACTTTTTTTCCCATCCCCCTCCCTTACCGACGTGATGATGTCGGTACATGCCTCCCGACCCGTACTGCCAGAGGGCAGTCAATGAGCAGGACAACTGGTCACCCTCACCCCAAGAGAGGAGAGCAGTCCTCCAGATACTCGATCCTCTCTCCTCCGACCTCCAGGTCGCCGGCATAGCGCGAGGTGTGGCGTCCAGCGCCTCAACCCTCCGCACCACCAGGCCGGCTAGTTCATTACATTTCAACGTGCATTGGTTATGCAACAAGATACACTAGGTGGCACTAGTGTTTCATAAACCTCCACTGAGCAAAACTGACAGTACAGTTGACGTAGTTGTTTACACATATTCAGCTCCGCTTATTTTGTCTGTTCCTAAATAAAGTTCCAGATGGCTTTGTATCCTTACACTAGACTGAGGGGGGAAAGCATATCTCTACATCCTTGAACAGTAGAAATGATATGCAAAAGTTTGCAGAAAAACTCAACAGGCATTTCCAGCTTACAGAAATGACAGTCTGGCTTTTTAGCAGAAATAGTGAACCAGGCCCATCATTCAAGTCCAAACTTGACCTGAAAATATATGACCCTATATTGCCCACAGGATTGATCTGGATGGTTGAGCACTGAGTGTGTACTTCAGGAACAGTGGGGACCGTGATCAGTCTCCCCCCCCTTTTGGCTATGCCAATTTCCTCACCCCCCCCACCCCCACCGCCGTGTTAGGTCAGTTGGTCCAATTTATGGTATAGCTGACAGGATATTAATGGCAGATGCAGAAACAGTTTGATGCATGCTGCCATGAACCACGTCAGATTGTCACAGTCAGACTCAGTTTTGAGAACTGTGCCCGCTGCATCCAAGTAGGCGATAGACATTGCAAGGGCAGGTTGGATGCAGGTGTGTCTCCTAAATGCACCTGCATCCGGCCATTGAAAATGCAGCACACTGCATTCAAACTTGTGGAACACTTTTTAAATACACATGTTGTAAATGCACAGATGTCAGAACACTGCAGTTCACATAATCCTTTTTATAAATGAACAAACTGCCAGTCTAGTCACTGGCTGGCTACTTTGCTTGCTAGTCGATTTCATTTAGTACACAGGCTTCCAGTGATTGGTTATCTAGGCTCTTGTTTCATGTATTAGGACCAAGAATACTAGCCACCCCAGAACTGCAATCTTCCTTTATACCATATTTTTTTTTTAATTGAGATTATTTATTTTCTGGGCTTACCTTTGTGTTCATGAAGGCTCCCTCTCCCATCTTAGTTCCCTGCTTACTGGGATGGACCCTCCCATGGGAATGTTTCTGACTTGTCTTTTGGCTTTCCCCAAGATTGCGGCTCCCAGTTCCATGCTCCCCCACAGTGTACTCCCGTGTTATACAGAATCGCTATGGGAGCAGCTGTGTAGGGCAACCTGTGTACGGTGCCCATTGGGCATGTGTGGGAGCCGTCAGCACATCTTACTG
This sequence comes from Neoceratodus forsteri, assembly GCA_016271365.2. NCBI lineage: Eukaryota > Metazoa > Chordata > Ceratodontiformes > Ceratodontidae > Neoceratodus > Neoceratodus forsteri. The sequence goes on from CM057450.1 coordinate 1,651,968,196, forward strand.
CTATGCAATTGTAGCCTTATTTTCCCAGACCCACCCACCACCATCAGTTTTGTGTGCACACTCACAATAGCCCTTGATCGTGCCAGGGAACAATAATAGCACAAAAATTAAAACCTTAAAACTTACAAATCAAGCTAATGCAGAAGTAGCTGTTGTTGACTCATAACACAAAGGAACACACACACACACACACACACACACAGTCTCACTGGCACACATTTGTGTACACACACAAAGACATCACCACCACCACCACAGTACTCGGATGTGTGCACACCTCATACTACAGACACTTGTATAGCCCACAACACACAGACATGTGCACACTCTAGTACACAGAGACGCCTACATGCCCCACTACACAGGTGCAGTAGCGTAGCAAATCCCCAAAGGGCCTGGGTGCAAGGTGATGTTACAGAGCCCCTCTCCAGTTTTGAATAAACATCAAAATTATGATTTGGGCCCCTCAAACCTTGTGGGCCTGGGTGCCACTGCACCCTTGTAGCTACGCCCCTGCACAGGTGCCTACATACCCCTGCCCCACTTCACACACACAGATGTCCACATTTTCCCCTACACATTTTACTTTCTTATTTTAGTTAGGTCTTTTTCAGTAGCTGCTCCCCAATTTTGGAATGCCTTGCCTATTGAAGTTCTTTCTTCCTCCTCACTTCAACTTTTTAAACAGAATTTTAAGGTTTGTTTACGTTCTATGGAAGTTTGTAAATGTTTTGTTTAATATTGTTCTTCTGTTTAATGTGAATGTCTGTATTTGTTACGTCAATTTGTCGGGTTAGATCAGAAAATGGGCTTGTCCCAGTGTCCATACCCGGTTATCAAATAAATAAATGAAAAGTTTGGTAACCGGGTAAGTATGCAGGAACAGTGTTAGCTATTTTTAGGCACAACTTGAGCCATAAGGCAAGGGATTGTTACAATGTAAAGCATGAAGCAAAAGCAATTACAGGAATGGTTGGTAACCATTTTTAAGGAAATGGTATCTAAGGGGGCATACGCCAACAATCACAGACTCCGTTAAACACGCACACACACACACACAGGGAGAGCCAGATTCAAATCCTGCTATAGCCACTAACTTTGTGGCCATGAACAAGTCATTTAATCCTTCATTGCTTTAGTCCTCTGCATGAGTGCTAGAAAAATATAACCTTGCACATGAAGCTACTACAGAAGTAACCTTTGGTTCTTCACACACACACATACTCGCGCGCACACTCACGGGCACACACTTGTGTTCGCGCAGAGATGCCCACTACCTGTGGAAATTAGCTGGTGTCAGCTCAGAACTGTAGCAGTAGTGAAATGACAAGGTGAAAGGACAAGGAAAATGAAGGAAAACAAACAAAAGTTTAAAAAATAGCAGAAAGTGGAAACCGAATAATTAAAGAAGAAGGAGAAGGGTCGTCAGAAAAGACAAGAGTTTGGAAAAGAAAAGAAAAGCAGACACATTTGAAAATCAATAAGAGTCAAGAGCCCAAGGTCACAAGTGAAAACTGTCAAGGAGAAGGTTTAAAGGACAGCAGTCATTAAACAAGAAACCTCCACCCCCCAAAGCTGTACCGCCCGATTAAGCTTGTTAGCTGCAATAGACATTTCTTTTCATACGATAACTTACTTTGTTTTATTTGCAAAAATCCCGATGTCCTGTCATGGCAGGCGCTGCGGGTCCATTTCCTAGAGCGTCGTGCGCACCCTTGCCTCAGTACAAAGTATTGAGCTGGCGATGCGACTCCATGCTAACAGGAAATGGTTACTGGCGTCTTACATTTCAGGGCATCGTAATTTTAAAATAAAAATAAAGTAGTACCATAAAAAAATGGCTCTTACGCTAAAAAGTAATAAAGTGAACACAACTTTGAAGTGGAGAGTCCTGTTAAATGACCAAGCCTTTAAGAGGGATAATGGAAATTCTATTTTTACAGAAAAGGAGTACTATAGCCCTGGAAAAGTCTGTTCATGGAGGTAGTGAGTGCCCAGACAATAAATGTTTCAAGCATGGCTGGGACAGGTAAGAAGGGTTTGGTGGTTGCTTAGGTCAGTAGCATTAGGGAGGAGAGCAGGGGGGTAGACCAGTAGGAATAAAACCCCTTATGGACAAAAGGTCCCAGGACAAATAGGGAACTCCGTGCAAACAAGATGGGCCTTGTGTAGCCCCCCATTCTGGAATGTCTAGGGGCCTGATGTTCTGGGGAAAGGGATCCCAGACAATAGAATTCTCTTCAGCACTTCTCGAACACGAAGCATGGAATGAATATCTCTTACCTTGAGATGTCTTCTGACACGTCCCAAGAACCCAGACGATGGATTTACCCCAGCCGATGCCTTCCAGGAGAGCAGACCCAGGCAAATCATCTTTAGCCCTCACAGGCATCCACCGGCCCGGACCCAGGGCAAGAGGATGCAGGAAACTTCTGGAATGCTTCAAGACCCCCAAGGAAGAATATGGAAACCCCTAAAACTAAATGGCTGGTTATTTCATTTGAAATCCTTTAAAAACTAATCACACTGGACTCTGATTTCTCCCAAACTAATCAAGTTTATTCTCCTGAGTCCATAAATGATTAACAGGGCTCAGGAGTCCCAATTGCTTGAAGAAAAATAAAATCTGCACAGCTCTATGGGGTTCAAACTTTTTACATGCATTTCCTGAGAGAGACACTTTTAGGGCAGTACTTAGGCATGGAAAGATTTTCTACAAGTACCGAGTACAGCAGCAGCACTTTACTCAGGACTGAGAATTTCTCTTACAGTAAGTGGCCAGAAGCGTGACCCTCCCATATCTCACCAGCACTGGTAAGTACCTATCACCTTAGCTTCACTTCCCAAAACAAAGGGCTCTTCTCATAACTTTCCCCAAGTGCTCCTCTCTTTTCTCTCTCTGAGCACTTCCAGACCGGAGAAGCAATAAGCTCCTCCAAACCACCCCTCAGCTAATTCATCCTAACGGGACATAATTCCTTGACAGCCTGCTAGTTCCTAAGCTGCACCTATTACTGGCTCAACTACTGCCCAGATCCTTGTCCCAGACACACCTGGTCCCTTAGGCCTCCCAATCTCTCTGCTCTCTCTCTCTCCCTCCCTCTCTCTTCTGGCTTCTGATTCGTTTTCACTGAGCATTTGCTCCCATAAAGCAGTCACAGTGGCACCAATTCTTTAAATGCATTTCTACATTCCCCAGGCTGTGCAACACGGGCAATGGCCTAAAAGGCCCCAGCACTTTTACCGTGCCCAAGAACCTGCCCAGGGACTTTAACCTCGAGCCTCGGGACCTGTTCCTCCAAACAGGCCCCACTTTGGGTAAAGGCCACACCCAGCTCCACCTCCTACCTGCCAGGCTGCCCTGCCACGCTGGAAAAGGACCAGAACTGCTCCCACAGGCCCGAAATCCCTGCAGAGGCCCTGCCACAACCTCTGCAGCCCCGACGACCCAGGAAACCAACCCTACCAACCAGGGCCTAAACCTCCCCCCCAGGGGTCCTACTGTCCCTCGCACTCCTTTCATTTCAATGACCACTCTCACCAGCCAGCCCCCCAGGGCCCTCAACCCAGGTGACCACAAACTGCCTTCCGATGACCTCCCTCGGATGCCTGCCCAGGGACCCGGCGCATCGCCACTGAAAGCTGACGATGTCTGCCTAAAAAGGGGGAACCCCCCCCCTTCTGACTGCCCTACTGCTGTGCCCGCTGATCTCGCTCCCCAAATATCCCTAAGCCTCTCTTCTATATCCCTAATCTGCTGCCCCCAAGTGGTAGCCAGCAGAAATTGACCCCCCCAGAGCACTACTTCAGCCCTAAGCCCCAGGAAAGGAAGGAAGGGGCCCTACAGATGAGCAGGGCCCCCAAAATGAGGGGACTTACAGTTGTTTGCCATCATTGTCTGTATTTCTTTTTTCCATAAAGATTTTTTATTGTATTTTTCAAGTAATACATACATGACATTTACATCACTGAAAAACAGTTGATGTAACAGGTTAACAAGCAAACGTGGTACCAGTACAAATCTCTCAAACAATCCCATTGGCTTGTCATTGACTAGATTCACATTGAACTTAACTTACAGTTCTGTCACTATTCATCTGTCTAAAACAGAGGCAGGCCACCTATTAAGGTTTAAGGCACAAGTATAGTAAGGGTAGGGGGTAGAGTAAAAGAGGTGAGAGGAAGAACATAGGTTTGGCATTCCCACCATTTCACTATCTCACCCTTTGCCATTGTTAACCATAAATGTGGATCATGGTGTTCCTGGCTGTTTGGGCTAGGCTGAGTTGTTTGCTAGTAGGATAAGACGTGTACCAGTATTAGTATATTTGTATAATTAGCTGATACAAACATACTAAAATGCCAGCAGAGTAGGCCTAATGGTCCTTCATGTCTGCTCGTTTGGTCCCCAAACTGGGAGCTGGCCTTGTTGTCCCCCCAACCCCACACCCTTGTGATTCTCTATTCCCAGTCCAAGATATTCCACTTGTATTGGACTTCGCCAGCTCAACCCTTCCCCTGTACCTGTCTCAACCCCTCTTGAACCCCTCCACAGTCTCTGCCTCCACTAGTCCCCTGGGCAGCAAATTCCATGGTTTCACCACCCTCTCAGTGAAGTATCACCTCCCCGAGTCTCCCTCTAGCTTCCACCCGTGCCCTCTAGTTGCCCCCCTCCTTCCTCCTTTGGAACACCCGACTGAGCCTCCTCTATTTATTCCTTCATGTACTTGAAGACCTCTGTCATGTGCCCCCATCCTCCTCTCTCCTCCAACATGTACATGTTGAGCTCCTCGAGCCTCTCCCCGTAGGTCCTTGCCCCCAAAGCCCCCGATCATTTTGGTTGCTTTCTTCTGAACCCTCTCCAGGAGTGCAATGTCCCTTTTTAAGTGTGCGGCCTTCAAAACTGCACATAGTACTCGAGGTGCGGCCTAACCAAGCAGTTATACAGAGGGAGTATCACTTCCCTCCTTCTGGAGGTACTCCCCCTAGCGATGCATCCCAGCATCCTATTGGCTTTGGCCGCTGCCCTCCTACAAGTCTGAGTTGTTTATTTTGACATCCACCACCACCCCCAGGTCCCTCTCACCCATTGAGACTTGCAGCATTTCTCCCCCCAGGGTATACACTTGGTCCGGGTTTCTGGTGCCCAGGTGCAGAACCCTGCATTTCCCTGTATTGAACTTCAGCCTCCACTTCCTTGACCACCTCTCCAGAGCCTCCAGGTCCTCCTGTCCTCCTGCAGGGCCACCCTCCCCTTCTCCCCATCCACCACCACTCCCAGCTTTGAGTCATCCGCAAAGAGACTCATTTCACTCCTGATACCCTTCCTTATGTCAGAGACATAGATGTTAAACAGGAGGGGCCCTAGGGCCGATCTCTGACGGACCCCACTGATGACCCTCCCTGGAGATGAGACTAGCCCCCCAACTGCCACCCTCTGAGTACACTCTGAGAGCCAATTTCCTATCCATCTGATCATCTGTTTTCCCACCCCCATTTCCCCCAGCTTATCCAGTAGGCCCCCATGAGGAACCAAGTCAAACGGCTTGCTGAAATCAAGAAAGGGGACGTCCACTGGCATACCCTGGTCCAGGGCACTCATCACCCAATTGTAGAACTCCACAAGGTTTGTCTGACATGATTTTCCTGGGATGAAGCCATGCTGTCTATCATCCAGGTACTCCAACTTCTCCAGTACCCTCCCAGCCTTTCCTTGATAATAACCCTCCATCACCTTGCCCACCACCGATGTCAGGCTGACGGACCTGTAGTTCCCCACCTCCTCTCTTGATCCTCCCTTGTGGATAGTTACGATATGGGCCACCCTCCAGTCCTGGGGCACCCACCCCATCTTCAGAGAGATGTTGAAAAGCTCTGACAGAACATCCACCAGTTCCTTCAGTACCCTGGGATGTAATTCATCCAGCCCTGGTGCCTTCTCCATCCTAAGGGACCTGAGGGCTTCCCTCACTCTCTCTACTGGGATTTCCACCTCCACTTCCTCCCCCTTTGCCCCCTATTCTGCCTTCCATCCTCCTAATGGTGATGCCCCCCCAACCCATCAGGGCTCCCGATCTGTAAGGGTCCCACCCCCTTGGCAGTTTCACCGTCTCCTGCCCTGAATGACTCAGTCTCCCATCCTCCCTGGTAAAAACTGAGGCAAAGTACTCATTTAGTACCTCGACCTGTTCTCCCAGCTCCTGTGCTCATCCTTCCCCTGTCCTAATCTGCTAATCTGCCCCCTCACCTTCCTTTTTTACCCAATGCATCTAAAGAACCCCTTGTTCCCCCTCCTGATTTCCTGGTCAGGTTCTGCTCCTTCCTTGCCTCATCCGATCTCACCACCATAGTGACCCTTCTGGCCATCAGCTCATACTCCCCCTGATCTCTTTCACTCCTTGAGCATTTGAAGCACCTGTAGGCAGCCTTCTTTTCCCTCGCTGCCTCCTGAACCTCCCAGGTCCACCAACAGGGTTTTCTGGCCTTACCGCATTTTTGCCTCACTCTTGCACAGGCCTTGGTAGCCTCCTGCACCCCCCTCCTAATGATTTCCCACCTACTGTCAGTGTCCATGTCTGGCCCTATCTCATCCAAATGATCCTTAAGGATCCTTCCCATCCCCTTGAAATCCGCACCCCTGAAGTCAATTACCGCCATCTTTGTATGGCCTTCCTCCCCCAACCCCAGGTCCAGGCAAAACCAGACCGTGGCATGATCACTCCCCGCCAACGGGTCCCTCACCTTCAGGCACCTAATATGCTCACTGTCTGCCAGAACTACATCCAGTATCCAGGCCTCCCTAGTCAGCTCACCCACTTGCTGGGCTAGGAATGCATCCTGGAAGACATCCAGCAACCTCTGCTCCCTGACCACTGAGGACATCATAGTCCCCCAGTCCGTCCCTAGCATGTTTAAGTCACCCATCACCACTATCCTTCCCTTGCCCAGTCTACAGTGTTCCATAACATTTGTCACCAGTCTCTCTCCCAGATCCTCCGCCAGTGCAGGGGGTCTGTATACCACTCCTATTTTTACTCTTGTACCCCCCCCCCTTTCATTTTCAGGGTGGGCAAATCACCTCCACGGTCCCTGCCTCCTGCACCCTTCCTATACAATGCCATTTTTGACTTGGTGTAACCCCCCTTCCCTCCCTCCTCCTGTCCTTCCTGAACATAGTGTAGCCCTTCAGAGTCAGGTCCCAGTCATGTCCTTGGTGGCCCAGGTCTCAGTGACAGCTGCCACATCCACTGCTCCCTCAGCTAGCATCACCTGGAGCTCAGGCATCTTATTTCCCAAGCTCCTGACATTTAGCAGGACCACCCTCCACCCCTTTCCTCCCCTCCCATCCCCCCTCGTGCTCCCATGTGACTGCATGCTATCCCCCCCCTGCACCCTACCTGTTGGCCTTATTCCATATTCCTCCAGCTCCCTGGGGGGGTGGAGACCGAGTAGTCCCTCTTTTATTGGACCCCCTGCAATAGCCCATTCTCTCGTCCCTCCCCCTTCACAAGTTTAACCCCACCTTTCACTGATGAACCCCTCTATTTTCAGCTTAAGGTGTTCCCTCCCTTCCAAATTGAGGTGGAGCCTGTCCCTAGCGTACAGCCCCTTATCCTCCCAAGTTGCCCCCCAGTCCCCCATCAACCCATATCCCCTAGCCTCACACAACTCCCTGAGCCACTGATTTACCACCCTAATTTTCTGCTTGTTCTCCCCACTAGCCCTGGGCACTGGCAGGATTTCCGAGAAGGAAATTGAGCATCCTATGGAATGGCAAACCCTGGCTAGCTCCCGAAACCTTGCCTGTATCTCTAGTTCACTATTCCTCTCTATGTTGTTTGTACCCAGGTGCACCAGTATGCCCGGGGAACCTCCACATTCCCTTGCCAGTGAGTATACCTCGTGCTTGGCCTTGTGCACCATCAGGCCAGGGAAACACTTGGTTCTAACCAGATAGGCTTTACCCTCCCCATCCCATTTGATACCCCTGATCATGAGCACTCTAACCGCCCTCTTGCCTCCATTCTCACCCTTCAGGTTTCCCCTTCTTCCATGCCCCTTCTCTTCCTTTTTAACGGCACCTCCCCCTAGCTGTCTCCTCGCTCCTCCCACTATCTTGGTGTCATATGCTGCCCTCTCCCTATTGACAGTGGCCACACCCTCTCCTGTGATCCTGGGCATCCCCCTCCCAAGTATCCTTTCTTGCATCATACCCCCCATCCCTTCTCATGACTAGTCCTTCCACCCTATCTGTTGGCCTGGCTTGGCTCATCCCATCAAGTCCGCCTCTGCTCAACACCTCCTGCCTGCTATGCCCCCTGACCCAAACCCTTAGCCCCATTTACTGCATCCTCCCCTTGTATACCTGATCCTCCTCCTTGCTCCCTTCCCCCACTACCCTTCCCTCAGCCTGCTTGATTTCCCCCCCATTCTCACACTCAATGCCCCCTTCTTCCTGATTCCGGCCCTGCCTCTTGTTCCCTTCTCCCTTCCCTCCCTATCCACCCTGTCATAGCTATCCTCCCCAGTCTCCCTCCTCTGCTGCCAGACGTAGAGGTTTGAAACAGTTGCTGAGCCTGATGACCGACCCCAAGACTCCCCTCCTGACCCCCCCCATCCTGGTTCCTCTGTACAACCCCAGATGCCTGCCTGCTTCTTTGGGAGGTTGCTCCTTTGGACCCCCCTCTGTCAGGGTCCCCATGTACTCCCAGTACATCCCTGTGCCCCTCTTCCTATGCCACTGTCCTTAGTACTTGAAGCAGCACATAGGTGACCCCTGCCCATTTCCCCACCCCTCCATACCTCTCCCCCAAATCCCCTAGCTGCCTCTTAGTCCCCTCAACCTCCTCTCTGAGCTGTGCCAGCTGGTAGCACACTGGCAACCATTGAACTTCCAAGCCCAGTCCGGTACCATGGTCATCCCACACCCTGTGCACCCAACCACCCTCCCAGAGATGCCTGATCTAACGAGGTGTGGTCCCATCCCCCTCATAGTAGATTTTTCTGAATGAATTTCACCAGGTTCCCTTATGATCAGCGCTACAGTGCCTACACAATGATCATATTTTCATAGTCAGATACGAGTTCTGTGAACAGTTTGTCCTTTATGAACTTGCCACCTGTCGATCCTATAGGTGGAACACATGTTTTTTCCCCATTTATTGATCTAATCTACTTTTAAGTATATTGATGTTGCTACTTTCAACTACTTATGGTGGTAGTGTGTTCCAGTTTTGAATTATCCTTTGTTTAAAAAAGTCACATTGTTTCTGTTGTGCTATTTTCACCATCAAGTCTAAGTCCATGGGATCTTGTTTTTTTATTTGGTGCCTGTCTTCTATTAATACTAATGCTTTCCATCACGCATTCATTACGTATTGCTCTAAATATAAGGCACAAGTCACCCTAAGTTGTCTGTATTCTGCTGAGTACAGGCCTAGAAATTTTAATCTGTCATTATATGAGAATTGTTGTAGCCCCCTTATTTTTTTTTGTTAATTTTCTTTGAACTCCCTCTTTTAGTTTCTTACCTTTAACTCTGCTTGACGCTGTAAACTGGGAGCAATATTCAATATGTGTATACTTACCAAACTTATATATAGGGGTATCATGATTTTAGATTCCCTACTCTTTGTTAGATAATATACAACCTAATAACATGTGGCATTTTGTAACAGTTATACTGGTATGAACATCTGTTGTTAGTTTGTTATTACTATTCCCAGATCTCTTTCTTCTGTAGTGACTTCTGTTTCCTGGTTATCTATATTATATCTGTGGTTAAGACTTCTAGCACTGAAATGCATTACTTTGCATTTGGAGATGTTAAACTGCATTTTATTTTCCTTAGTCCAGGCTGACAATTTTTCAAGATTATCCTGAAGTTTTTGCCCATCTAGTGGAGATTGTACTAAGGCTCCTAATTTACAGTCATCAGCGTATTTAGTTAACCATGCACTGTCTGACATGTCTGTAGAGTACTGACCAAGATGTTAAATAGTATGGGCCCCAGAACTGAGCCTTGAGGCACCCCCCACCGCTGGTCGCCTCTCCCCATTCTGAGCAATAACCCCTAATCATACCTCTCTTGTCTCCTGTTTTCTAACCATGATGTTATCCAGTTTATAATGTTATTATCCAACTTAATCTTGTATAGGTGTTCAATTAGTATTTTATGGGATACTTTGTCAAAAGCTTTAGCAAAGTCCCAAGTATATGACATCCACAGGTATCCCCTTTTCCATTGCTGCACTAATTGGTGCTACAGTAGTTAAATGTTCACTGATAGTTCAGGTCACTCCTATCCCTTGACTTGACTTGTATTAGTAATGAGAAAACCTCATCCAACAAGGGAGAGGGAAGTATCATATTACAATGAGATTAACAGTGATTGATATGGAAAGAGTCGCAATCTAGCTGTGCGGCACATCCTTCAGTCATTAAATATTTGATTCCTTAAATCATTAAGACATCAAGTGTCCAGGCTAAAGTTAGCCAACATACCAAGATAACTTGGGTCTAATTAATTATGATTACCAGAGGCTCAGTAGGTAGATAGGTGGATATCTCACCTGGAGTTGCCCTGTTTCAGAAATAGCTGCACGTCAATTGCTGAGCCCTAAGGTGTGTGGTAGTCCCCCATTGGCATGCGACCACTCTGGTGACTTGCCGGACAGGGCGAGGAGGTTTCCATAAGGGTTGTTGTTACTGGTAGCACTTAGTCAGGGAATTGCTGCAGAAGCTGAGAGAGGGAGAGCAGCTACCCTACAGCAAGGAGGTGATTTACTGAGCACATTGAATTTAATTCTTAATTCAGAGGCCTGTAATAATAAGTAGAAGTCAGTGTTTTGGTTCTGTTTTTGGGGTTATCTTTACTTAATGTAACTTTAATTTGCCAGAGAGGTAATCTAGCTGGGAGAATATTTGCAGTCATTTGTGACTAGAGCTGTTACTGAAACTCTGAGAAAGAGGTGTCTGATAAGGGGAGGAGCTGAAGAAGGCTTGAGGGACTGTGGATTACCAACAGGAGTTGATTGTGGACTCTGTTTGCTGCAGAAGCTGAGAGAGGGAGAGCAGCTACCAGCTACCTTAAACTAGAGCTGTGTTTTGCCCTATAGGTTACAGAAGAGTCTTTTTTTTTTTTTTACCAGATTGTTGATTGTTTTTTGTGGACACCGAGTACCAAAGGAACAACCTCACCCCACCGCCATTCCCCAACCACCCCCAGGTGCTCTACCTTTATAGTGGAAGGCCAGGCCACACCTACTTAAAGACGCAGGAACAGTTAGGCAGCACAGCACAAGCAATAGCCTAGCTGGTATATAGGCAGAATTACAAAGGGTGTCTGTAGCAACTACGTTCACAAGGGCACATAAAACAGGAGGAGAGAGAAGCTGTAAGTCACTACAGAAGAAGAGAAAGACAGGGAGAGAAGGAGAAGGGGAAAAAAGAGTTAGCTGCGAGGATACAGGAACTTCCTGTCCCAGAACAGGAAGGGCAGGAGCTGTAAGGGCACAGAGGCAGTAGGAAGGGAGGGAGAAAAAACAAACAAAAAAAAAAAAAGAAAACAGAGAGAGGAAAGAGTAAGCATACAAAACAACAGTCAAGGGGCCACATATAAGACATGATGGGAGTGGTGCAGTGGCTGTGGAGCGGCAGTCATCCAGGAGACATTCTGGAGGATACAGTGGTGTCCCATCTGCAAGCACCTCTCTGGGCTGAGGGAGGAGGTTGCTTGCCTCCAAGCTGAGTCATCCAGGATTTGGGGGACCTCTTTTCCCACCCAGGGACCACCAGGGCCACCGCCGCTGCCTTGGAGGTTGCCAAGAAAGAGGAGCGGTTGGACCACGGTGGGCTTAGGGAGGGTGAGGGTGGTGGAACAGAGGCGCATCCCTCCAGTTGTGCCTCTCCACAATTCATACGCTGTTCTGGCAGAGCATGGTTCCTCTATGGAGGCACCCGCAGTGAAGACCAAGGAGGATGCTGGGAACTTCCACAAAAAAGACCCACAGGAGGGTGGCACGGACAACTCCTGGTGGGGGATTCAATTGTTAGGGGGGTAGAACTAGGGGAGGGGAGGGAAGGAAGAGGGAGGTAAGGTGCCTGCCTGGTGCCATGGCTTGGAGAGACAGGGAGCGAATCCTCAGGATCCTGGGAGCAGCTGCACTGGGGAGGGAACTGGATGTCATTGTCCACCTAGGGACAAATGACCTGGCTGGGAATGGAATCAGAGCAGTGCAGGGGGAGTTTGGGGAGTTGGGGAGGGGCCTTAGACAAGTAGCATGCACGGTAACCTTCTCAGAGGTGCTACCTGTCTATGGCATGGGTGAGGCTAGGGTGTTCCACACCATGGGATTCAATCAGTGGTTGAAAAACTGGTGCAGAGCTCAGGGTTTTGGCTTCATTGGGGACTGGGTGTCCACCTGGAGGGATACAGGCCTATACTGGCATGACGATCTGCATCTGTCCAGGAGGGGAACCAGGATCCTAGGTGATACGTTTAAATGCTTCATTGGCAAGCAGTTAAACTAACCAAGGGGGGAGACACTGAAAAGGAGCAGGAAAATCCTAGCTCCCCCACACAAAACAGGGTAGTTAGCGAGGTAAACGCCAAAATAGAGAAGTCGATAGGGAGAAGGTCTGGGGTAAATGGAGAAAAAGGCAGTAAGGACAGGGATGGGGATAAAAGGAGTAAGGCCATCAAAAAATGGAGGGCAATGAGTACCAATGCCTGTAGTCTCGGTAACAAGCTCCCTGAACTAGTGGCCTTGATAGAAGAGGGAAGCCTGGATATCGTGGCAGTCACAGAAACATGGTACACAGAGAACCATGACTGGGATGTCAACATACCAGGGTACAGGAGGGACAGGGAAGGCAGAAGAGGAGGAGGAGTAGCTCTCTACATAAGGGAAGGGATCAAAACAATGGAATTAAAGGGTAAACAGGGAGGAGAGGAGGCACTGTGGGTCACCCTGGAGACAGGAAATGGCACCACAATCTGCACGGGGATGGTATACAGAACCCCGTTTCAGGGGAAGGAAATTGACAAGGAAATGATAGAAGGCATCCTTAGGATGGCAGGAAAAAGGGGAGATTTTGTTGATGGGGGATTTGAATACTGTATAACCCCTTATTTTAGCTGTAAATAAATATTTGCTTTATCCACGGGACACTGATATTGCGCGGATATATGTTTACAGCGACAATTTGTTGACCGCAGATAAATCGCGTATGTATGTGTCAAACTGAACTTGTGCAGTAAAACATATCACACAGGAACGGATCCCTTTGCACATCCCATATTTATGCCATGGTTAATTCGAGGGCTTTTGCTGCCAATGTACTGTTATATTTACAACAGAGGTAGAACCGAAAAGAGAAAGCGCCGTTTTCCACCCGGATACTTCTAGGCATTGTACTCCTGATCTAATTCGCTCAATGTACGATTCGATTCGCGTGGTTACACCAGCATTTTAACGCAGCTCCCATTTACTTCTGGATAGATACGTAACTAGCGTTGGCACTTCTTTGAGGCAGCTACAATGGAGTCGGAGTTAGAAAAGGTTTTTCGACTGCGAGTCCAAACTTTTCTTGGGGGCTTAACTTTAGTTAAGCAAGGTGCTGAGGCTCGTATTTACCACGGAGTTTTCTTAGGGCAGCCGGCTGTGGTAAAGGAGCCACCACCCCCAGGTGCTCTACCTTTATAGTGGACTGTCGTACCAGCGCCTGGTGTTATACGAGCGACTCACCCGCAGAACAACGGCCCAGGAGGTGCACTCCATTTTAAGGTGCAGGAAAGCAGGTTCGTATTCCGGTTGGCGGTTTGTCTGTCTGTCTCGTTATGAAAGTTTGCAGCCTGCAGGTGGTCTGGTAGTGTCATATTGCATACTGTTGTTGTACTCCTATTTCATAATACCCTGAAAAGTCACGGAGGCTGTTGGAGATGGCAAGAGTACCCCACATTCTGTTTTAATAAACGAATGCCTCTGACTAATATCTCATCTGAAAAATGCCATAACTCTGGTCCGGGGTTGGGGGGGGGCAGTGGAATGTATTTGCCATCTCTGTCCCTTTTTTTATTTTATTTTTTTTCCAGTATAAAGAATTACTAGTATTTTTTCGATTTTTGACAGCTGACTTCCGGGTTGCAGAAATGACCAGAGCGCTAATATAAGGTTACGCCAATTACTCTGGGATTCTACACCACGCGGAAATTTGTTTGCATGGATATTTTGCATTATACAGTATATGCCAGATGTTAACTGGAGCACCTTTGCTGCAGCCACATCCAAGAGCAGGGTCACTCTTTATGCCCTACAGGGGGGCATGCCTCAGACAGCTAGTATTGGAACCCACTTGTGGGAGAGCAATCTTAGACCTGGTACTCTCAAACTGGGATGGAGAGAGGATCTTAGATTTAGAAGTGGGTAGCCATCTGGGAACAAGTGACTACCGAACAGTGTGCTTCATGATAAACACAGCCATAGAGTCAAGCCATACAAATGTGAGGGTACTGGACTTTAGGAGAGCTGACTTTGGCAAAATGGGAGAGTGCATCAGAAAAGCACTAGCAAATGGCAAGAAGGAAGGGTGGAGGAACAGTGGGGAAACATCAAAACTGCCATCACAGAGACAACAAGCCTTTGTGTGAAGCAAATAAATCAAAACAAAGGAAAAAAAACACTATGGTTCTCAAAAGAGGTGGCAGGGAAGGTTAGGGAGCAAAAGATAGCATTCAGGAAGTATAAGGAAACATAGAAGGACCAGGACATAGAACTGTACCAGTTAAAGCAGAAGGAAGCGGGGAAGGCAGTCAGAGTAGCAAAGGCCCAAACCGAGGAAAAGATAGCCATCTCGGTTAAAGGGGGATAAAAGCTGTTATAGGTACATTAGGGAATGAAGAAAGACCAATGGAGGGATTGTGAGGCTTAATAAAGGGGAAGGTGGGTGGGCAGAGGGTGACAGTGAAAAAGCAAAGCTACTGAACGAATGCTTTTGCTCAGTATTCACAAAAAAAAGGATGAGGAGGTATCTAATCCAATCAATAGAAGCACTGTGTATAGGGGGGTCAATATCAGTCCATTCACAGAAGAAGGGGTTCTGAAAGAACTGAAACTGACGGTGGACAAAGCAATGAGACCTGATGGGATTCACCCCAGAATTCTAAAAGAACTAAGGGGAGAACTAGTGGCACCACTGACTACTCCTTTTAACAAATCATGGAAGGATGGTGTGGTACCTGAGGACTGGAGGAGGGCAGATGTGATTTCCCTTCACAAAAGTGGGAGTAAAGCAGAGGCAGGAAACTACAGACCTGTTAGTTTGACCTCAGTGGTAGGGAAAATGATGGAATCAATTCTGAAAAAAAGAATTGTTGAGTACCAAGAGGCCAGCAGGGCGCAGGACCCAAGGCAGCATGGATTCACAGCAGGAAGGTCATGTCAGTTGAATCTAATAGATTTCCTTGACTGAGTGACCAAAGTAGTAGACCAGGGAGGGGCTGTGGACATTGCCTACCTAGACTTTAGCAAGGCATTTGACACAGTCTCACACAAAAGATTAATAAACAAGTTAGCCAGCCTGGGAGTGGGTTTCAGGGTGGTAGCCTGAGTAGAAAATTGGCTGGACAACAGGACACAGAGGGTAATAGTAAACAGAGTTCACTCCAAAGATAGGGGGGTTACTAGTGGGGTACCACAGAGTTCAGTACTGGGACCGATCCTTTTTAACGTCTTTATAAGTGACATTGCAAAGGGACTGGAAGGAAAAGTATGCCTCTTTGTAGATGACACAAAGATCTGCAGCAGGGTTGATACACAAGGGGGGGGTGGAAAGGATGAGAAGGGACTTGGCAAGGTTGAAGGTATGGTCAAAAGTATGGCAGCTTAAATTCAATGCAAAGAAGTGCAAAGTAATGCACCTGGGAAACAAAAACCCAGGGTAAGTGTACACAATGGGGAAAGGTACTAACAACAACAAAAATGGAAAGGGACCTGGGGGTAGTCATATCAGATGACCTAAAGGTAAGCAAGCAATGTGAGAAGGCAGTAAGGAGGGCTGGGGGATACTGGGATGTAAAGGGAGAGGCATCAGTAGAAAACAGGAAATTGTTATCCCTCTGTACAGACAGTTGGTGAGACCCCACCTGGAGTACTGCATGCAGTTCTGGAGACCCTATTTCTGTAAGAACATAGACAGGATGGAGGAAGTCCAGAGGAGGGCAACTAAAATGGTGCAGGGTTTGCATCAGAAGCCATACGAAGAGAGACTAAAGGAGCTTAATATGTATTCCCTCGAGGAAAGGAGGGAGGGGGGATACATGATAGAAACTTTCAAGTACCTCAAGGGAATCAACAAAGTCTAAGAGGGCAGCATCTTTCAGAAAAAGAGATGTGCAACAACAAGGGGCACAATTTGAAGATAGAGCGGGGACGGCACAGTGGCAATGTGAGGAAGTATTTTTTCATGGAGAGGGTGGTGAATGCATGGAACAGCCTTCCTGAGGAGGTTGTGGGGTCAAAAACAGTTGGGGAATTCAAGAATGCATGGGATAGACATAAGACAATTATGGTGGGGGTTAAGAATTAGGCTGTTGATTAACTAGGATCTGCAGCTTATCCAATAGGTAGGGAAATGGGCAGACTGGGTGGGCCAAGCGGTCCTTATCTGCCGTCAAAGTCTTATGTGTCTATGTTTCAGAGTCTATGATCTGACTAAGCTGGCAGACTACATCCAGTTCCCTGGAAGATGTGGTAGCTGTTCACCTGTTAGGTGGTAGGAGAGGGAGTACTGCTTTTCTGCATGCTAAGTAGGGGCCTCATACTTGGTCATATGTCACACCCTTGCCTGCTGCCATATGCGCTGTGCGTTCATATCTGGCAGTCTGGGTTGGAAGGTTCTCCCATTCTCTATATGTGGGGAGGGGGTAGGGGTCTCTCCAGTGCCTGAGTATCACTGATTTAGCCACCGCTAAGGCCCCATTGAGCCAGAGTAGGTGGGGATGACTGATGGGGTATTGGTGTTGGAACATGGGGAGCTCTAGAATATCCAGCACTGGATCCCTTACAGGAGGGATGTGGATTACTGTGGAGCAATATGCCCATATCTGGTCTCAGTAGTGGTCCAGGACTGAACAAGTCCAAAGAATGTTGTTGAGCGATGCCTGGGGAGAAAGGCACCTTCAGCAATCACTATGTCCCAGCAGGCCCTTCCTGTATAGGGTCAGGGGTGTCTGGTATGCCCTATGCAGAATCTTAAATTGTAGGATTTTGGCCTGCAGTTCTCTATTGGACTTGTACATAGAAACATAGAAGTTGACGGCAGATAAGGACCTCAAGGCCCATCCAGTCTGCCCATGTACATGCCCACCCATACTGTCTCCCATTCTCCCTGTGGGATACACACACCCAGTTCATTCTCCCATTTCTCTTTCAGTTGCACATGTGTTTGTGTTGGTTTATGGGTCCCCCATAATCTCATTAGCTTACTAGTCAGGTGTTGTAGGGAGGATAGGCTGCCTATTCATATATCCAGTGGTGTTCTAGGGAGGATATTGGTGGGCGTGATAGCCATGCAAAGGAGATCTATAATCTGGAGGTATTGCCAAAAGTATAGTTTCTCAGGGCCCCCAGGTTGACCCCTCTGTCTCAGGTTTTCAAAAGGTACCAAGACCCCTGTGACAGGATCATATATATCTCCAAGGGTCGATATGCCCAGCTTCCTCCATGTTGCCCAGTGTACTGATTTGCTGTCAGTTTGTAGAGAGGGGTTGTCCCAAATTGGGCGGTGGTGAGAGAACTTGGTAGACCATTCCATGACTCTGAGAAACTGTTTCCATTCCCGCCTGGAATGTTTGGTGCAGGGCAAAGCCTGTTTGGCGATGGGCCAATCTTGAAATACCAGGGCTAGGGCATTTGGTTTGGTGCAGTTCCAGGTCAACCCAAGCTGCTAATACGGAAACCAGGTCTGGGTTACAACATAATACATCCAGGTGTAGGGCTACACATGTGTGGAACAGATGCAAATCCGAGAGACCAAAATCCCCATTTTTCCAGTGGTTCTATAATTTAGAAAAACTAATTTTAGGTTTAGTACCTGCCCATATGAATTTGGAGACCTTGGAGTTAAGGGCCTGGAAAAAGGAACCCAGGCGAGACACTGGCAAGTTCGACAGAATATACTGTATTCTTGCAAAACTGACCATTTTTAATATGATGACTCTCCCCCACAGGGAGAGGATATGCTTGCTCCATCTTTGTATGTCCTCATCCAATTTATCGGGCATAAGCTGGATATCTGCTCTAGTTGTCCCTTTGATCATGGGGAGGATCTTTACTACCAGGCAGACCAAACCCCAGGGGACCACTGATATGGGTATGATTGTATCAGGGATTGGATACATGTATCATTCAGTGGGAGGATGTGAGATTTTGTGGCGTTTAGTTTATACCCTGCAATGTCAGTGTATTCCCCTATTAGGCCCTGGAGAGAACTCAAGGACCCTGGGATGTCTGCAAGAAACAGGGTAATATTATCTGCAAACAGCACCAGCTTGTGGCGCATCTCCCCCACCTTTATGCCTGGAAAGTCAGAGGCAGCCCTGATTCTCTGTGCATGGGGTTCCACTGCTTGCAAGAAGAGGAAGGGGGACAGGGGGCACCCCTGACGAGTGCCCCGACCCAGGTGGAAGGGGTTTGAGATTGTGCAGTTGATTAGGATTATCGCTATCGGGTTTTGGTATAGCAGGTGGACCATGCTGACAAACTAGTTAGGAAAACCAAATCTGCCCATGGCATCAATGAAGTATGTCCACTCCACCCTGTCAAATGCCTTTTCGGCATCTAGTGACAGGGTGGCCATGGGTTCCGGTATCTGTTACGCCTCCCATAACAAATCTAATATGCGTCTGGTGTTGTCTGACCCCAGTCTCCCCAGGACAAATCCCACCTGATCTGGGTGGATGATCTCCTCCATTACTGGGCCCATTCTGGCAGCCAGGACCTTGGCAAGTAGTTTCATATCCGTATTGAGGAGGGAGATGGGGCAGAGTTGGGAGTATTGTCTGCTATCTTTTGCTTTCTTGGGGAGCAGGGTAATCAGTGCCTCGTGAAAGGATTGTGGCAAGGGCTGGTGCTCCACTGCCCTATTGAATACCAATGTGAGCCGTGGTGCCAGCAGCTTGTGGAAGGCAAAGTAGAAGTCCAAGGAAAAGCTGTCTGGGCCCGGGGACTTGCCCCTGGACATTGAAGAGATTGCTTCCATGATTTCTTGCTCTGTGAAGGGAGCTGTCAAGGTTTTGAGAAGCTTAGGTGGTACTTGTGGAAGGCAGATAGATTCATAAAAGGAGTCTAGCTCCCCGTGACTAGGGTGGGCTTCTGAGGAGTAGAGAGCGTGGTAGCAATTTAGAAAAGCTAGGTTGATGTCACTTGGGGTGGTAACTGTTTCAGTGTTGGAAACCTGGATCATGGAATATACCGGGAAGTGTCCAGTGTTTTGACACGGTGGGCGAGCAGCTTCCCTGGTTGCTCTCCTGCCTCCCAGTAGGCTTGGTGGAGCCTGTACAGGCTGTATTCCACTTTATGTTGTAGAGTGTCCTCAGTTTCTCCCCTAAATTGGTTAATCTGCGGTCTCAGCTTAGTCTCTCTATCTGGGTTGTGTGCCACTTCCTGCTCCAGATGTTTAAGGGACCTCTCCATCTCCCACATGACTCTATCCTTTTCCCTTTGCTTCCTTGAGGCATGCAAGCAATAACACACAACGAGATGTGGGTTATCGCCTGATAAGAGCACACCAAGGGGTGTACTAAGGCATGCCTGGGTGTACTAAGGCACGAGGCACTTGCGCCAAGTGCCTTATGCCCCTAGGCGTGCTCTTATCAGGTGATAATCCACACCTCAGAGTGTGTTATTGGGCTTATAAAATGGGCCCTCTGTAAAGAAATCTGTTAAAAAAAAAAAAAAAAATCACATCAGGATATATAAGAAAAAATGAAGAAATATGATTTTGTCATTTAAAAAAAATAGTCCCTCTTTGTGTGTTGGAATGCAGGTTTTGCATTAAAAGTTGGTAGTGGTGACTGGTGTTTGTCTGTGTTGCTACTGTCCACAGAAACACAGACAGACATACAGAAATACCCAAAAGCAAGTTTGTTTTGTTTTAATATTTTATTACTTTGAACATGGAGTTGTAGTTACATGCAGCTAGCGGCAAGCAGGAGTGACCGAGTCTGTTATGGATTTTGTATGGGTTGTTTTATTTAATTCTTTTGTTATATTCCTTTTTTTCCCATTAACATGGATCATTTGCCCGAGTGGGACCGAGCGTGTTCCTCATCGGCAGCCGTACATCGTGGTTTCCTGCTTTGCGGTCAGGTTCGTGGGTTATTTGCTTTGTTTGAAAAAAAAAGTGTTTTTTCCTTAATGGTATGGTTTGCCATAGTTAGCTGTCGGCTGTTGCAGTTGGATTCAAAGGACAGTATGGTAGGACAAGGAGGGGGGGCTCTGATGTCACAAACACTGAGTAGCGGGAGCGAGAATTGGACCTGTGTGGAAGAAATGTGTCAGACTGTGAGTAAAAAATAAAGCTGTTTAGGGATTCTGCAGGAAGGGTGACATTAGATACACACAGTGTTAGGTGTTCTGTTCTGTGCAGTGGATTTTTGAATATTTTTGCGTTTCTTGAGGGGTGCTTGCTTTACCACTGTTGTGTGGTAGTCTGCGTGAGAGCTCCTGCCCAGTACTTGATCATGAAGAGTGTGCCAGTCTCTGCTTTTGTTTACTGTGGCCAGAGGGTAGTGATATGGTCTCATTATGTGGTCACAGGGTGAAGGTTAGTGCCGGTTGACCAGGATATCACTTGATAAGGACACAGGTCTGAAGGGCTTTTAGCCAATCAGATTTGTTTATTTTAAATACCCATTTTATAAACACTATTAGTTTACCCCTCAAGACAGCTTTTAAGGCATTCCACTGGAGTCCATTGTGCACATCGAGGGTGTCATTATACATATAATATTCTGTGATTTCCCCCTCCAGCCATGTGAGGAAATCCCCATTCTGTATAATCTAGATTTAGTAGTTGCCGTATTGGTCCTTGCAAGAATAGATCCAGAAGCAAATGATTTGATACCTTTTAATGGACCAACATAGATGTAACAACAAGAACAAAGTGCTCTAGCTTTCGGACTAGTAGTCCTTCTTCGAAGCTCATGGCAGTTGTTTAGAAAACTTGTTTTCTAAACAACTGCCATGAGCTCTGAAAGACTAATGCTTAAAGCACTGTTCTGTTGTTCATCTATGTTGGTCCATTAAAAGGTATCAAATCATTTGCTTCTGGATCCATTCTGTAAGAAGGAGATGTTGAATCTCCACTTGTTCCTTGGGCCATGAGATTGTCCCCACAACAGAGACATGGTCTGATATCAGTATGTTACTCAGGGTTGCACTCCAGCTTGCTAAACCAGTTTTTGGGACACCATAAGTACATCTATTCTACTGTACGAGGAGTGGGGAGCTGAGTAATGTATAAAATCCTTTTCACCCAGGTGCAGGACCTGCCAAATATCATGTAGTCCCACCTCCTGAAACCTACCTGGTGCACCACCACGGCTTCTGCTCTGTCTCTTGGAGGAGCACTATGTCACATCCTGTGGCCTTTAATTTGGTTAATATTTTACATTTCTTGACTGGGTTTGACATTCCAGGAGATTACCTTTAACGTGTCTACCTGAGCTATTGCAGCAGAGTTATCTCCCCATTCTTGTAGCCTGCTCACCAGCACTCCACTTAAGTGCCCCCCACCCAGCCCCAAGGAAGCACCACACCCACTACTAGCAGTATTGTTAAACAGAACAGTAATGAAAATGTCCACATTTGCATAATGTATCAACACACTATTGGGTCACTCCAGTTAAAAGAAAAGAGGTTATACAATTAACAGTATGCCTGGGACCACAGAGCAAATAAGGATAAAATTTCAGAAAATAAAAAGAAATTACTTTGAGTATTCCCGACTGACTGAGGCATCTCAGTTAAGCGTTCTAAAAGTAACTTAAGGGTTGTCAGTTGGACTTTATACTCACACAGTAGACAAGACTGGACTAGCTAAGTCCCGTTGTCTCTCTCATGCCATCCCCCTAGGGGTAACCGCGTGTGGTCTGTTACATGTGGTGGCCCACTTTGGTAGTGCTTAGTGTTATCGACAGGTGTACAGCTCTCTGTCAATGGGAGCACCTGGGGGCCAGCAGGGAATGAGGCTGTCACGGGTGGGGGGAGGAGGTCCCTTGGATCACAGGCCTCTTTTGCATCTCGTAAGAGTGTAATTGCCATGCAGGGGTCTGAAGGTCATTGGAGAAGAAACAGGTTCTGCACCGAGTCACCCGCATTGCTGTTTCGGGGGGGGGGGGTCCTACATCGACACTGCATCTCTAGGCTGTCCACAGTAGTTTTATATACAGCATTTAATTCTTCTGCCAAACACCCAAATAATGTCTCACTTATGTGTCCCTGGTAGTCTATGAAGTATCCAGGGGGTATGCCCCGGTTAAAACAGAAAAGTGCTGCATACTGAAAGATAACCTCCTGGCATGGCCCACGAGGCCCACGCGTGTCGCAGCTCAAGGAGATGTTTTAGGCTTCTATGCTGCAGAGCCAGGAATGAGCCAGTTAGTGCTGTGAGTGAGTCCATGTGTAAGCAAGCGGACATGCTACAGTATAGGAGAATGGGGTGAGAGTTACGTCTGATGACCCCATGTCACACCCAGACATCTATTGGTGTGTGGAGGATGGGGGCGTGGGAGTGGGGTGATAACCCTAACACTGAATTTCCACACTTTTGTCACTGTGGAAACAACCCTAACTGATGCATTAATGAAGTTTTTTGCAAAGAATTTCCTTTCTTTTTGAAAAAGTGTAATATAAATAGTAAATCTTATGTGTTGCTGGGAACGCGGGGCCCACAAACTACCCATTTGTGCATAATGATATGTGTCTGTGGGAGCACGGGCCCTCTGGGCCCTGTGCTCCCACTCACACATAGCTACAGAGCCATACAGCAGCCCTATACAGCAAGGAAGCCTCGTAACACAAATCTGCCAATATCTCGGAAACCGTAGCAGCTAGGAAAAATATTCAAGTGTCATCGTAATTGTTGCAGTGAGACATCCACGTGACAAAAGTTGACTGAATCTGTATCTTGCATCATTTCTGAGATACGGGTACTGAAAACCACTGTGAATGCTAACTCTGAATGCGTAATAGTGGCCTTTAGGCATGAAAATGAGCAATTGAAACACTAATTTCCAAATATCTCAGTAACCGTACAAGGTAGAAAGAAAATTCAAATTTCATGGTATTCATGGCTTTCTAACCTACTTCTGTACTTAGGGGGACTAAGAATTTTTGTGATGAAAAATCCGTATCTCAAACTGTTTTTGAAATATGGGCATGGAAAGGCATCACGGGCGCCGCAAAGTTATCCTATGGGAAAATTTCTGAACTTCAGAATGCTGTAACTATGGGCCTGTTAAATGTTTTCATACCAAACCACCAAAAGGTACATCTGTGGGACTAGGGCTTGCCACCCTGAAAATTTCAGGGCAATAGCACAATCCACCTTGCCACAATGAAGTGACAAAGAAAACAACACATAGCAAAATATGTTTGTGCAGCATTACTGCGACTACTTTAATGTTATCGCGACACTCCCATCTCTATAATGGGAATGTTATTGCGCACACAAAAATGTTGCTGTGGTTACTTTTTCCCCTGAGCGTGATTGTTTTGCAGCAACAAAAAATGTTGCTGCGATAAAAAACAAGAGTTTAAAAAACATATTTGTGGACCACCTAGTAAAAAATTTATGCCAGGGGCATGTTCCTCAGGGCCTGGTTAGGTAAACACAACTGTTGGTGTTTACCAAAGGGCATTATTTTTTGAGTTACAATGTTTTTTCTCTGTCGCTAACTGAAAAACAAAATGGCGGCAGCACAACAATTTCGGGGAGCTCGACAACAAAAATGTGATCACAAAAGTTTTCGCACTGCACATATAAATTATTCCATAGTCTATAATGGGACATGAAAAAATGAAATAACTTTTGAACGGAGCAATATTTTTTCACCAGATCTTCAAAAGGCACCAGTTCAACCCAGGCCACGTGTAGACCAACAGATTTGAAGACACTGAAATTCATTCTTCAGTCCATTATGGCTTACCAAAGAATTCTCAGCAAGTGTGATTTTTCACTTTTTGAGAGCGCTACAGTTCTGCAACCGTACATCTGACCAGAACAAAACTTTCCAGATCCAGAGATCTATGGTAGGCGGTTCTACATTCCAATTTTCAGTCATCAGCCCAGATTATGGAAGGGGGAAGCCCCTCAACGAAACCAGAAAGAAAACTATCCCAACAACCTTCAGTGAGCAACTGCTATGAGGTAAACGATAAGCACAGTGGGCAAAGTTTCAAGGCCCTTAAAGGTGCCCCAACAGTTTGGGGCTCAAAACAAGAAACAGCAACTCGTGGTTAGTTCCCCACGCTCTGATTGCGCTCCGGGAGACGTGCACTATCTTACCTCCAGGTAGATAGTTGAGGGGAGTCAGATACCAGGCAGATCTTCAGACCGTGCATTATTGGTTGCGTGTGGCACCTTGGAGGGGGTCTGAGCTTTTGGGGAGGTCTGCGTTTTAAGTGGGCACAGGGTCCATTGGAGGAACTCATTTGCATCCTCTGGTGTGGTAAATGTTTGTTGTTTACCATTAACTCGGACTGAGAGGGTGGCTGGGTATAGTAGGGAGTAGGTTAGCCCCCGATTTCTCAAGCCAGCTTTAATTTCTTGAATTTTTGCCATTTCTCCAGCACAGAGCGAGGGTAGTCAGGGTAGAAGGACACTCTGTCCCCTCAGACTAGAATATCTTGCTTTTCCCTCGCTTTCCACAATATCAGTTCCTTGTCCTGGGACCTCAAAAGTTTGAAAATCAAGGGCCTGGGTCTGTCGCCCCCCCTGGGGTCATTGGGCCACCCTGATTCTGTGGGCTGTATCGATTTTAAAATCAAACCCGGTGGGTTCGAGGCCCAGCCATGCTGGCAAGTTCTCTCTCGGGTACTGGACCGGATCTGGTCCCCCCCCCAATCCTTCCTTTAGCCCAATTAACCTTAAATGTTTACACCTACCTCTCCCCTCCAGGTCCTCAGTCTTGTTGGTGGGTCACTCAACTTGCACTTCAGCGGCTTGTAGTCACGTTGTAGTCTCCTTTCCCTACCCATCCAGCTCGATGATCTGAGCTTCAGCTTTAGTAACCCTCCCAGTTAGTGCAGATATAGAGGCCTGGGTTTCCTTGACTGTGTGGCAAATAATTTCTGTGCTGCTCACCATCCAGTCCAGTAAGGTTGTCGACAGGCCAGACGCATCCTGCGTCTCCCATGAGGTGCCTTGTACTGAGACAGTGGACATTTTGGCATGGTGAAGCGCTAGGCCAGGCGGGAATTTTTCAGTGTCCTTTTTTCATTTGCTGCTGGTCTCCAGAGTCCTGATTTTGAGAATATGCACCTCTGGGGAGTTTCACCAATTGCTAGCTCCAGTTACTTTAGCCATCCGACATGGAAAACTCAATGAATGGGAATGGCACTATGAGAGGCAACGAGGAGCCCAAAGTTTAAGCAGCCATCTTGCTTGGGTCCTTGCATGACCTCTCCATTGTCTGTATTTCTATGTTTCTAATTATGTTTGAAATAAGTGGCCCTTGAGCTGACCTGCCAGTGCAGTGGTAGTTCTACCACTCGCGACGCTAATGACCAGGGTTCAGGAACGAGTCCGGGAAGTCAGAGGGCCAGTCAGGGGGAGGAGGCTCGAGCATCCTAGGACTGCTCGCCTTCTCTGAGAGGGAGGGGGGGTTGTAGGTCGGTGCCTGACTGACCTCAGGCGGAGGTCTGGGGTACTGCAAACTTTTTACCATATGTAGTGGTGGGGGCGTGAAAGACATTGGCGCTTGCGCCTTGATGTCAATGTGCATGTCACATCCCAAGAACACCAGAAAATGGCTCCTCGTGCTCCAGTAGATGGAGCACCTGGCTCAGATCCCCAATGCCCCTACCTGTCCTGGGCTGGTGTCCCAACAAAATCCAAAAGTTCGGGGTGTTGAGCCCCACTTCATCCACGCCTGGGGGGAACAACCAAGGTTCTGTGGGGGACTACCACCCCAAGCTCCAGGTAGGTGAGCGAGGACAGATGTCATAGGTGTCTCCCAAAGAGGCAAAGCATGAGGGGCAGGGACAGCATATAAAAAAGAAAAGAAATAAGTGGCCTTTGGGGTGGCATCTACCCATCCTGTTGTTGTGGCAGTCATAGACTCTGACAACAGATAAGGACTACTTGGACCATCCATTCTGCCCATATTTTTACCTGCCTATGCTGCAGACCCTACTTGATAAGCCATACAATTGGGCACTCACCATCTCCATAAAAAAGCACTTACTCCATAGTTTATTATAGAATAAGCATGTGCAAACTTCATTAGTGCCAGATATTGGATATAAAATGCTAAAAAAATGCATTTTATAGCATTTTCTATCCAGTACTAATACATTTTTGCACATGCCTGCATTATGATAACCTATGGAGTAAATGCTTTTTTTTATGGAGGTGGTGAGTGTGACACGTGGACAGCCAGTTCTGAGTACACTATGCTTTTTGTAATATAAAAATGTGTTATGGACTATCTCTAATGAGAGATGCTGAGACAGCATGTGAGATGACACACACACACACAGGTTTTAGATACAAGGTGTTACCTGGAAGGCCAGAAGCTAATTACAGACTAGAACAGGTCTTAATCAAGGATCTCCTGTTTATCTAAGTTAAATATAGCTTTAACTGCTAAGAAGGAAATCAAAATATCCATTTTATGACGTTTAGAGGAGGAAACCAGGTTTGGCACACTGGTGCGAAATCATAAATGCTTTGATGTCTGTGTGAGAGGGGATACTGCTCATAGATGAAAGGGAATTTACAGACTTGATTGGGGAAGTCACATGGGGAAAGGAGTTTCTGCTGATGTAACCTTAATTAACTTACCTTCAAATATGATAAAACATCCTGGGTGTATGATTTCTAATAAACAGAGGAGGAGCTAGGTGACCTCACGCAAAGGGGTTGGCAAAGACAGTTTTTTAAACAGTATTCTGTTGTCCTTCAGACTCTTCTATCTACACTCTGAGAAAGACACATCTTTAAGCACTTTAAGCAGATATTTAGAGAAAAAGACGAATCTAAATACTGTAGTAGGAATCGCACTGTTAAAACCTCGTTCTTTTAAAAGATTGTATGGTTCTTGTGATATATGGTTCTGTATTTTATGTTTTACATATTTTTTATCTATTTTAGAAAAAAACTATTTTTAGAGCCTACTTGGTCTGTCTTTGAATTTCTTTCTTTAACAAGTGAAGTATATATGGTTACAGCTGACACTATGCATAAGCCTGAATGGTGATACCAAACTGGAAAAAGGTAAAAGTAATCTGAGGTCTTTTATTAGAGTTTTTAAGGGTTCATTTTTGTACACCTGGTTAGGTGCCTGTAGGCAAAGATATCTGGCCCCCCGAAGACCGAATTATCTGAGCCTGTGCATTGGGTACACGAGCAAGAGGTTCACAGTTTGAATCCCTCCAGAACTAAAACCAAAGGTTGATTCGAACCCACAAAACAGACAGAAGGGTTACCCTGTTTCTGTTAACTGTTCACAAGACTGCATTCGGAGGTTGGCACTGTGGGAGCAGAGGGCCTGACCTGCTGAGTGGGTTTGTGACAGTGAGTACCTAATTGTATGACTTTTTAAGTTGATTTGTATCGTGAGCACCCCTCCTCAGTGCCTCCTCCTTTTTTCTTAAGACCCTACTTGATCTCTGTCTCTCTCCCCCCACCCTTGCTTTCCACTATGGCGTCTTCATGCTTGTCCCATGCTTTCTTGAATCCCACCACTGTTTTCTCCCCCACTGGAAGACTGTGCCAAGCATCCACCACTCTTTCAGTGAAGTACTTCCTCACACATCTCTTGAATGTATCCCCTTCCAGCTTCATGGTATGTCCCCTTGTTCTTGTGCATCTTTTCCTCTCAAAAATACTCTCAAGTACCTTATTTACCCTCATGAGACATATATACAGTAGGTCTCTCTCATGTCCCCCCTCTCCCTCCTCTTTTTCAGGGTGTACATATTGAGGTCCTTCAGTTCCTCCTCATAGGGCTTCTGATGCAGACCTTGCACCATTTGAGTTGCCCTCCTCTGGACATCCTCCACTCTGTCTATGTCCTTCCAGAGATGTGTTCTCCAGAACTGGACACAGTACTGCAGATGGGGTCTCACCAGCGATCTATACAGTGGTAACATCCACATCCCTCCTTCTGCTGGTGATACCCCTCCCAATGCACCCCAATATCCCGCTGGCCCTGCCAACTGCCTTGTCACTCTGTCTCAGCACCTTGAGTTCATCAGATATGATTACTTCCAGGTCCCATTCTTGTTTGGTGACTGTCAATGCCTCTTCTCCCATTTTGTACTCCACTCTGGGTTTCTGTGACCTAAGTGCATGATTTTGCAATTTTTCACACTGAAACCCAGCTGTCATGCCCTTGACCACACCTGCAGTTTTCTCAAGTCTCTGTACATTTTTTTCACCCCCTCTGGAGTGTCCACCCTATTGCAGATTTTGGTATCATCCGCAAAGAGGCATACCTTCCCTTCTAGCATCTCTGTATTATCCCTTATAAAGAAAAGAGGACTGGTCCCACTACTGAGTCATGAGGCACCCTGCTGGTCACCCTCCCTTGCCCAGAGTGAACTCCATTTACTACCACCCTCTGATGCCTATCATTGAACCAATTTGTTAGCCAGTTTATCAATTTAGGACCCTCACCTAAGCTGCCCAGTTTCCTTATGAGTCCCCTATGTGGAACAGTGTTGAAAGCCTTACTGAAATCTAAGTAGGCCATATCCATCACCCCACCCTGATCTGTTTCCCCAGTCACCCAGTCAAAGAAAACCATCAGATTTTCTGGCATAACCTCTGCCCCCCAATGAATCCATGCTGCCTCAGCTTTTATAATCCACTGGATTCCGGATATTCCACAATCCTTTCCTTTAGCAGTGACTCCCTTAACTTCCCCACGACCAATGTCAGGCTGACTGGCCTATAGTTGCCAGCCTCCTCTCTAATATCACTTTTATGAAGCAGGACTACATCTGCCCTCCTCTAGTCCTCCGGAACTACTCCTGTTTCCAGTCAGTTGTTGAACAGGTCTGTCAGAGTTGCAGCTAGTACCTCCCTGAGCTCCCTCAGTACCCGTGGGTGTACCCCAATCTAGCCCCATTTTTTCCACTTTCAGATTTGCGAGTCCCTGCAGGACTCTCTCCTCTGAAAAAGGACTTGTCTACTTCTTTCATTCCCAGTTTTCCTGCTGCTTTGATGTGGCCCATCCCCTTCCCCCATCCTCAGTGAAGGCCGAACAAAAGTATTTGTTCAGGATATCTGTTTTACTTTTTTTTTTTTTTAACTTAGTATGCTTTTTGATCTTCCAGCGCCAGATCTCCCTTCAGCTGCCTCACCCTGCGAGCGAGCCCAGGCATCCATCCACCTCAGTGCCCCCTGGATTACTCCCCAGGGCAGAGCCCCCCAGCGCTAACTCCAGGAGTGCCAGGTAATGGATGGGCGGGGACCCTGGGTCACCAAAGGCAGGAGGCATCATTAGCATGCCGTAGGATTTTTCTTCTGGTACTGTGTTGTGGGGGGTGTGTCTATTGGACACCATGACATATCCACATCATGCATCCAATACACCCTTCTGGAATGGCTCTAGCTGGCACTTTGATAACGGTGCTACCTGTGGTCACCCAGGAGCATCAGACCAGAGTCACTCTACCCCGCTACCTCCCCCATCCCCCAGAGGTGGAGAGCATGCCATGGCCACTCAATCCACCCCCGCTCCGGCTAGCCCTCGAGCATCCCGAGTTCATTCCCAAACCTGGCACACCCATGTCACAGCAGTAAATCTTTCCACTATGCCACCGGGCTGGTCATATCTGCTTTTTCCTGATCTTCCTCTCCACAGTACCCACCTGCCCTTGTTAACCCCACAGTCCCTCCCCCAGTCTTCCTCTTTTCACTTATGTACCTAAAACATGTCTTATCCCCTTTATCAACCCCTGGCCTAGTCTTTCCTCAGTTTGCATCTTTGCGCTTCTCAGTGCTTTCCCTGCCTCCCTCTGCGTCTTCTGATATGACCCCTGTCCTCTTCCCTCTATGTCTCTTTATACCTTCTAAATGCTACCTACCCTTTTAGCCTTTACCTTTTCAGACACTTCCTTTGAAAACCATAGTGGTCTCTTTTTTCTTTTATTTTTGCTCACTTCCTTTGCACAGAGGTTTGTTGCCTTCACTATGCCTTCCCTTAACTTAGCTCACTGTTCCTCCACCCCACCCAGGTCATCCCCCTTGCTACATCATCTGTTGAGGGCAGTCACTCATTTTTGGGTTCGTCATCATGGTGCAGACTAACTCGTTGAAATGAGGATTGCTTGCTCTGAGGGGTGTGGGGGGGGCACGGGTCCACTGGACAGCTCAGTTCCAAGGGGCAGATCAGCTGCATGCGAATCAGTAGGCAGTCTGGTGATGACTCACTTTCTGTTTTAGGTGCAGAGTTGGCAAACGTTTCAAAGGACAGAGTCGAACCAATAGTGGCATAGCTCGGTCCTTTGATGTGTAAAGCCCTGCATTACATTGACTTCCTGGTTGCGCATTCACACTGCCATAGCACTTACAGTGTAAACGTGCTGAGCCTGCCCACTGCTCCTGTCCTCCCTCCGTTCCCATTTGAACCCCCCCCACCAACAAATCACTCCCTCCCGCTTCCTCCCACTGCTGCTATCCTCCTCACACCCTCGTTCTGTTCGAGGTCTCCCCCACTAGCAAATCAATCCCTCTCTCCCACTGCTGCTGTTCTCCCCATACCCTCGTTCTGTTCGAGGTCCCCCCCCCACACACACACACACACACACACAAATCAATCCCTCTCCCTCCCACTGCTGCTGTCCTCCTCACACCCTCCGTTCCCCATCTCCCCAGACACTGGAAGCACACTCCCAGTGTCCAGAAATGTTCACATCCTTTCCTATAAAAAAAGAAAACCATCCCCAATGTCTTTATTTCTTTAAACCTGAAAAAAAAAACAGTCCGTCATTATCTCCCCATCCCCTTCCCACATCCTGACTCTCCCACTGCGCACCCACCTCTCCGCACCCTCCCCTCTTACCCATACTTACCTCCGGAGATCGGTAGCAATGATCTTCTGTGGACCGGGACACGTCTGCACTCTCAAAAGCCGACCGGCAAAGTGAAGATTTCAAGGTAAGCCATATAATGGGAATCAATGGGGGGGGGGTCAACTTCGGTTGATATCTCAGCCATTTTTAGGAATTTTGGCCCAAAATTTTCAACATGGGGTTCTTGGGACCCCACCTCCTAAACACTGTCACTGTCATTTCGTTACTTGGTCCCTAAAGGTGATTTCACGGTCACAGTGCAGAATCACCTTTATAAAACGATAGCACCACGGGTCGTGAGGTGGGGTCCCAAAAAGCCCATGTTGCAAATTTGGTGAAAAAATTCCAAAAAATGACTGCGTTACAAGTGTGTGTTGTGCAGTTTCTATGCACACTCTTAACTTGGCCAGTTTTTAATATTTTCACTCACGATTTTCAAAATTGCCATTATTTCACACCTCCTTATGAACAGTGTAGCTGTCATTTTTCGTATGCTGCCTGAAACATGTTTTTGCACCTGTGATGCAGAATGGCATGGTGGCTCTGCAAAATCACCTTTCAGTATGAGTCAACAAAATGACACTGGCACTTTTCATGAGGTGGGGTCATAAGAATGGTACATTGAAAATTTGGTGTGAAAATATTAACAAGGTTACAAGCATGCACATAAATTAGCAAACGCAGGCTCGTACCTTTGGTACTTTTCAATATTTTGACCCAAAATTTTCATCATAGCCATCTCTTCACTGCACCTCATGAATGTGACAGCTGTCATTTTCCAGATCCTGTGCAAAATGTTTTTTTTTGCATCCCCAAAGGTGATTTCACAGCCACTGCGTGAAAGTACCTTTCAGACAGGAGTTGAAATTGTACTCTTCCTTTCTTCATGAGGTGGGTTAATAAGATGGCTATGTTAAAATGGTGTAAAAATATTAAAAAATGATGTTATGAACCTGTGTTGAAATTTGCCAACACCGGCTCGTAATAACTCCCCCATGGCACCAGTGCACATGATCAACATTCGGCATTGAAAATGCTTGTTTTTGTTTTTAAATCTGCTCTCCTGAAGTCCAGAACCCTTGTCCTTGTGTGGTTAATTTCCATCACTGCCCATTTGTTGAACCACGCTGTACAGTGATCGCTGGTCCCCAGATGCCCCCCCGATGTCTGCATTGCTGTCTCTGTTAGTGAGCACTAAGTCCAGTATTGTCCCATTACCATGGGCTTCCTGACTAGCTGCCTGAGAAAATGTCCCCTTCAGGGAGTCCAGGATATTCCTGCTTGTAGCTGAAGCTTTGACTGGGAGGCACCACTCTACATCTGGCAGTCTGAAGTCCCCCACCAGCAGCGCCTCCCTTTTTTTCTGCCATTGTGCTAATGATCTGCACCAGTGCCCTATCTAGTTTCTTGCCCAGTGTTGGAGGTCTATAGATATACACTGTGAATAGTGGCTCCATGTCCCATCTCCCGAGTGAACTGCAGTATCTCCAACCCCTCCATTCCTCCCTGCATTCCCTGTGCCTCCATTGCTTTGATATCCTCACTTACATACAGCACCACCCTGCTACCCTTTCTTTCCACCTTATCTTTCCTGAATTGAGTATAGCCAGTGTAACCCCCCCCCATGCCCCCATCTAGGGGCATAACTTTCTTTCGCAGATGTTCCAGGGCAATAGAAAGGGGGCACTCTCAAGCGCCAACGTCGGGACAAATGCACTTCAGTCAAGGCAGGAAAATAATATTCCTACCTCTCAGGCATCTTCAGCACTCGTGCACTTTATCTTCTCCCTCAATATTTGATTTTCTCCTCCCCAAAGCTGCCCACCGGACCTCCGTTCTGCACCTCGGCTGTTTCAGAAGCCCTTGTGGTTCCAACCAGGCTTGATGTATACTGCAACTGGAATGCAACTCATGGAAAATTAATCAAACTGAAGATAAAGGAGAAAAAAGAAGGCTTTAATTTCATTTACTTCCCCCCCTGTCAGTTAAATAATGCACATACCCACTATTTCCTCCCCAAACTGGCTTTTATTCTGCACCTGTAATGCAAATGATTTCCAGCAATACAGGGGTCATATAAGTCATCTTTTCAATAGATAAAGCAGCTCCATGGGGCTAGTTAACTTTTTACAAACACTGGCTGGACATTCTAAGGCAGCAGAAATGATGGATACAGGCAGACATAAGCAAGGATTCTCTTTTTCCTCTCTCTCTCTCTCTCTCTCTCGGATGCTCTACCCAAGACCTACTCGAACTCAGATCCCTGCAATCTCCTGGCTTCTTAGAATCTGGTAAGGCAACACTTTGATTTTTCTTCCTCACCCGGGTCACTCTCACTGGCACTGGTTGTCCCACCCTCCCCCCACACTCTGGCATGAGAAAGCAAACTGTCTTCCCCACCTGGACCCCCTGGGTGCTGATCCAAGCCATAGGGCTTCCAGAAATTTTACTGATGACCCAGGCCCCCGAACCTCTTACCACGGTTGGCACTGTACCCATTGCTAATGCAACACCTACCACCTCCACTCGCCTCTGCCTCAACACCTGCCTTCTCACTGGTGGCCCAAATCACTCCAGATTCCATTGGTCTTTATTCCACAGGGGTCCTGGCCAGGCCCACATCCCCATTTTCACAGCCTTGGCTTGAATTAAGCTCCAGCACTGGGGCTACCCTCCAAGGTCTGCCATTACGGCCTGTGACCCGCCCGGACCGCAGTGTACCAGCACCCCAGGACCTGCCCCTCCAAAGCAAGCCCCATAAATTGGGTGAAAGGCCTCCTGGCTCCCTCTAGCCCCCCAGGCCAACCTGCCACACTGGATATGAAGGGAGCCACTGCCACCAGCTCCCCTCCTAGGAGGGCCCTGCCACTGCCCTCCCAGCCCTGGCGACCTGGGGTACTCCTTACAAGAGGTCTCTAAGGGCTCCTACACTTTCCTGACCTACAAAGCCACCTACTGTCCCTGCCCCCA
Organism: Neoceratodus forsteri; assembly: GCA_016271365.2. Classification (NCBI taxonomy): domain Eukaryota; kingdom Metazoa; phylum Chordata; order Ceratodontiformes; family Ceratodontidae; genus Neoceratodus; species Neoceratodus forsteri. The sequence goes on from CM057450.1 coordinate 1,652,002,473, forward strand.
ATGACACAAGACTTGGCTACATATTCCCCACGGAGCTCCATTCTTCCACTCCTGGTTGACCACAAAGTATGGGAAAACCGTCCTGACTGTACTCTTTTGGGGGTTTCCTCACTGGCCCTCCTGGACCGCCAAGCTCCTCTTTTGTCCACCTCATCTGCTTCTAACTCTATGCTTCCAGTCCCCCCTCCAGCCCCTGGCCTAATGCCCATGCTGGAAAGGCCCCGATACTTCCTGTCTGTTCCCTTTTATACTTCCTAAAACCTACTCTCTGCTGCCACCTTGAGACATCCTTGTAGTCCCCCAAACACGAATACATTCCCTAGCCGGGGGAGGGAAAGGAAGGGAGAAAGGATACTAAGATGGGAATGTAAGCCCCCTTTACAGGGGCCTACACCCTGGTATGGCCATGTCTCAGTTGTGGTTTCCTGTGCACCACGACTTAGTAATGGTCATGAATTCATGATATCCAGGTGTGCTTCTGCCATGATGGCCTCTGGGTCTGGAATTTTATTTCCTAGACTTCTTGAGGTTGCACGCATGGACCCCCCTTTGTTATCACTCTGCCTGCTGCCCCAATTTTTATGGCTGCATAGCAAGAGCTATGCTGATGTATTGTGAACAGAGGAGCAGAGAATATAGGGGGTCTGGAAGAGCATGACCGGATACTGAATGCATCATATATGTTTGCTCCACACAGTGTAGTTGAAGCACATAATGAGTATGCATAAATCAGTGTGCTTCTTTTCTCTCTAATGCTCAGCTACTTGCACCTTCTTGTAATTAAACATATGAATATGTCCCTGGATGTCGGGTCCCTTTATCTATTTACATCACTTTGATCTGAAGAGTAAACATAAATTTTTTGCAAGCGTTCTTAACGTTTAATGCCTGAATTATCTGCAGTCAATATTGTTGACATAGTAACTGGGCCCGAAACAAACCGCACAAGGGCAAGAATACTGGACTTCAGAAGGGCAGATTTCAGGAAAATAGGAGAGTACCTGAGGGTTGCCTTAGCAGGGGTAGGGAATATGGGGATAGTGGAGGAGCAGTGGAACACTATCAAAGAGGGAACTGGGGTAGCAATGCATCTCTGTGTCAAACAAGTCAGCAAGGGTAACAGGAAAAGGAGACCACTGTGGTTCTCTAAGGAAGTGGCAGAAAAGGTAAGAACAATGAAGATGGCATTCAGGAAATACAAATGGACACAGTAGAAGGGGAGATAGTGAGATTTACCTAGAAAACCAAAGGGAGGCAGGGAAGGCAGTTACGAGCGTGAAGGCACAAACGGTCGAAAGCATTTGGAATTAAATAAAAAAGGGGATAAAACTTCTTTTAGGTACATAAGTGAAAAAAGGAAGGCAAAGGGAGGGATAGTTAAGGTGAATGCTAAGGAGAGGAGTTGTGTGGAGAAAAACCACCAAAAGGCAGACATATTAAACAATTACTTTTGTTCAGTATTCACAGAGGAGGAGGCAGGTAACGGCCTACAATAAAGGACAAAGGCATAAAGGGGCGGGGGAGGTGGACACAAGTCCTTTTTCTAATGAAAGAGTCCTTAGGGAACTAACCACAATAAAAGTTAATAAGGCAATGGGACCAGATGGCGAGCACCCCAGAATACTGAGGGAACTAAAGGAGGTGTTGGCTGTAACTCTGATAGCCATGTTTAGCCTGTTATTGGAAACAGGGGAGGTACCAGAGGACTGGAGGATGGCTAATGTGGTCCTGCTATAGAAAAGTGGAAATGAGGAGCAGGAAACTACAGGTCAGTCAGCCTAATCTCAGTGATAAGCAGGGTAATGGAAATACTGTTGAAGGAAAGGATAGTGGAATACCTGGAAGCCAGTGGTCTGCAAGACCCAAGACTGCATGGTTTCCGGGGGGGGGAGGGGGTGTCATGCCAGACAAGCCTGATGGAGTTCTTTGACTGGGTAACCAGGGAAGTGGATTGGGGGGAGCAGTAGATGTGGCATACCTAGATTGTAGCAAGGGCTTCAACAATGTTCCACACAGAAGGCTGATAAACAAGCCAGGGAACCTAGGAGTAGGTTCTAAAGTTGTGAGATGAGTGGAGAGTTGGCTGGACAATAGGACCCATGGGGTGGTGGTAAATAACACATGCTTAGCAATAGGCACAGTGACCCAGTAAGGTGTCCTAGGGATCAGTGCTAGTCCTAGTCCTCGGGCGTGCATTATAAATCCTATGAGGAAAGGCTGAGGGAGTTACATATGTACTCCCTGTAGGACAGGAGGGAAAGGGGTATATGATTGAAACATTCAGATACCTCACAGGGAAGAACAGGGTACAGGAGGGGACTATCTTCCCAAAACAAAGATGCTCAAGGAGGAGGGGGCACAGTATGAAGCAGGGGGGTTCAGAGGTAATGTGAGGAAGTACTTCTTCGCAGAGAGGGTGATGGACAAATGTAACAGCCTACCAGCGGAGGTAGAGGGGGCAGAAACTGTTACAGGATTCAAGAACAGATGGGGTAGGCACAAAAGGATCTTGAAAGTTAAGGGGGGCATAGGCTGACTAGGGCCTAATGTGTTGCTGTTGGTAGAGAAATACGGCAGACTGGGTGGGCCTGTAGGCCCTTATCTGCCATCACCTTCTGTGTTATCATACGGTAGTAAAATACAGCACATTAAATAATCTCATCGTGTATTTAATAAATAACATTTTGTCTTTCCAGCTTTTCATGTTTCCATTTCATAGCCCCCTTTTTATGTTTGCTTGCACGCATGTGCAAGAAACATAGTGCCACCATAAGAGTTTTCTTATGTTTGCTTGCACACATGTGCAAGAAACATAGCACCACCATACGAGTTTTCGTAGGTGTGCCACCTAGCTTCCAATGTCTTGCTCCTTCTAACAGGCGTGGCCTCACCACACCAATAAATGGTCGCGCTGTCTATGACAGCAGTTCAGATGCAGTGGCGTACAGTTGAAAGCAAAACACCGCTACAATGAGCGGCAGTAACGTACAGGCAATTTGCATACTGCCGTCGGCCTACACTCAGCACTGCATGAGAACAGCTGTCATAGACAGCTCCGTTTTTTTTTTCTATTCACACACACACACACACACACACACACACACAAGTAGCATGCTGGAGCCCACCCCAGTGTGCTCATGTGCCCCCCCAACACCGTATTGCCAATAGGGGTGCCCAATCCCCCATCGGCTCCACTGTATACCCCCAAACCAGACTTCCAGGCGCCACGCTAGGAGCCCACACCAGCATGGCAAAACTTTGTGTTGCTGACGGGGGTGCCCAATCCCCCATTGGTTCCACTGCCCCCCCTCAAAAAAACTTCCATTTGCCACGGTGGGAGCCCACCCCAGCGTGGCAAAAGTCCCGCCATCTTCCTAAATAAGGGAAAAAACTGTAAAAAAAAACGGTCCTCATTGACTGTCTTGCCCCTCCTCCAACCCGCACCCACCCTCTGCCCACCCACCTCCCACACCCCTCACCTGATACTTCCCAAGCCAAGCGGATGATCTTCGATGGACCGGGACCACGCCTGCACTCTTCAAAGCCGACCGCTTAACTGAAAAATGCCAGTAAGCTGTATAATGGCATAAATGTTTTTTTCAACTTTGGTACATATCTCGGTCATTTTAGAATTTTTCACCAAATTTTCAACATGGGGTTTTGGGGCCCCACCTCATGAACTCAGTCACTGTCATTTTGTTATTCGGTCCCAAAAGGTGATTTAGCAGTCACTGCCGGAACCACCTTTCGGGACTGGTAACAAAACAACATATCACAGTTCATGAGGTAGGCCCCCAAAACCCTATGTTGAAAATTTAGTGAAAAATTCCCAAAATGACTGTTTTACGAGCTATATAGTTATGAAGTTCCTACGCATGCTCAGAATTTTGAGAATTTTTAATATTTTCACTCCAGATTTTCAACATTGCCATTTTACCATGCCTCCTTATGAGCAGTTCAGCTGTTATTTTTCATATCTCACCAAAAATGTGTTTTCGTGCATGTAGCGCACAATGGAGCAATCAGTGTGCGAAATCAATGTTTGGGACAGAGTAAGAAAATCACAGTGACACTGTTCATGAGCAGAGGTCTTAAAATTGCTATGTTGAAAATTTGGTGACGAAAGTCCATAAAATGACTGTGTTACAAGTGTGCATTGCGCAGTTTCCACGCACCCTCGTAAGTTCACGAATTTGTGATATTTTCAGTCCAGATTTTCAATACTGGCATTTTTCCACACCTCCTTGTGAACAGTACAGCTGTCATTTTTCACACCCTGGCCAAAATGTCTTTTTGCACTTCTGGCGCAGAATAACGCGGTCACTGTGGGAAATTAGTGTTCGGGACAGATTACGAGAATCACAGTGACACTGTTCATGAGCGGATGTCCCAAAATAACTGTGTTGAAAATCTGCTGTAAAAAATCCCAAAACTAATTACATTGCACTTGTACGTTGCGGCGATTCTACACACGCTCGTGACTTCACCAGTTTTTGTATATTTTTACTCCAGATTTTCAACAATGCCTTTTTTACACCTCCTCATGAACAGTACACCTGTCGCTTTTCACATCCTGTTCAAAATTTGTTTTTGCACCTGTGGCACCAAATGGTGCAATCGCTGTGCAAAATCACCTTGGGGCTTGCTTTGGAGGGGCAGGAACTGACAGGCGTCAGGGGTGTGACTTGGGATTGTCGACAGTAATGTTCATGCTATTCCACTCCCACCCCCACCCTGCAGCCAGTGACAGGCATCAAGGTGCACCTTGGACCCTTTGCCCCAAGAGTTCACCCCGTTCTCCTATATTGTGCCCATTTCAGCGTATTTCCTTATGGAATGAGGTGACTGTAAAGCCCAAACACCCCAAGACACACCTCGACACTTGTCACTGTCTGAAGGGTAGGGTGAGGTGAAATGTTATGACCGTCATGGGCAACGACCCAAAGGCACACCCCCAGTGCTTGTCCATCTCTGCAGGGTGAGGGTGGAGCTGGCATCAGTTCAATACTTCAATGCCATTCCTATACTGCATCTGTCTTAACTCCTGCACTTCCACTGCTAATGCCAGCAAGCAAACATTCGGCATTGACAAATGCTTGTTATAAGTTAGAAATTGCTTACCTTCCACATATTGGCCCCCCAACACACATGAACAATATTATAAGTTTAAACAAACTGTTGTCTCCATGACACACGTTGAAGATGTGGCAAACTAAAGAAACTGGTCCAGTGATTATAGCAACTCAGTTAAGTGGCATTATTGTTGCCCTGTCGGTATAGAAGTTCAGTTTTTAAAATGAAACAATAGTACTTCAGTATATCAAGGATGTTGTTTTCTGTAATCAGTTTGGATTTGCCATTCCTTAAAACAGAACCAATGTTTTGCCAGTGTGACTAGAAATTTGCAGCAGCTGGTTGTTTTCCTATTTGGAAGTTGGAATGGCATGAAAAAAACGTTGCAAAATAATAATAACTTACTATAACGTTCTAGTTTCATCAGCTCAGATTATGAGTACATAAGTGCTTTATGCAGAGCAGTTCTTATTGGACTTGCAATAGGATTACTGTGTACAGTGTAGTTTCCTAAGGAATTTAGGGTTGCCACCTGCCCAGTTTAGACCCGATAATACAGTTTTTAGAGTCCTTATCCGGTTTACAGTTTTGCATAGAGGTAATCTGGTTTTTGGACCATTTTTTATTGCTCACATACTCACAAAACTGAGTGCATCAACTGTTTTAGCTGCATGTACAGGTTACAAAGAAGTTCTGATATCATACAGACCATTGTTTGTAAAACCAGTCAGTCTGAGAGGTGTAACGTACAGTATGTGGCCATTAAGACTATTAGCAGTAAATTAACCTGTGGTCTTTTACTGTAGTGATAGGAAACAGTTCTATGCCTTTATACAGTATGTTCTTTCATTTTCTTTTTTGTCTGTCCTATATTCTGATATGTTTTAGACCTTTTTTGTTAAATTAATAAATTAATTTTTATTGCTTTTATCACTGCATTGAACCCCTCTCTTCTGAGTCCTCAGCAGCCACTGCTCTAATAATTTCACACTACCTAGGCATTCCATTATATCAGTTATACCATTCCAGGCCATTCAGATGAATAGTATGGAATCATGCATCTGGGCCCCCATATTCAAAAGGGGGGGGGTTGCGGGGCGCATCTGGATGTGCCTCCCAAATAGTTGTGCCGTTGCAACTGAATGCCATATTCAAACAGGATGCGCGATCCCAATGGATCGTACATCCTGTTTGAATATGGCAACCTGGGCGTGCAGCACAAATGGGGTGGCAGCCAACACTGCACCCAGCGCAGCCTGAAAATTGGCTGCATACAGGCTATGGGGACTGCATCGGCACATCTTAGATATGCTGCACCCCCAAGGGCCATATTCAGCCAGACTATATAAATGAGCCCATTAGGCGTGCATGGAGCAAACGGGCCGCATTCATGCTCATTATGGGCCCATTTGCATGTCTGTATGGGCCAGGATGCACCGGGACCATGCTGCCCCTTCTATCCCTGTCACTGTGCTGTGTACCATCTGCCCCGCAAGGCCATAATATGGCACCCCCTTCCAGCCCATATCCTGATTCGGTGCAAATGCCTGCACCATATCTCCCTGGTAGTGTTGTGGACCCCCTGCCCCAGCCCCGAATGCAGTTCCTGGTGGACACCCACCACATTTCCTGGTAGTGGCCTAGTGGCCCCCCTGCCCCAGCCGTGATCCCTGACAGTAGATAAATGGAGGCTTACCTCCGTTCCATAGTAAAGATGACACACACCCCCACCCCACCTGTGCTGGTGACTGGCACAGCCCACTGCTCTCATCCACGGCCAGCTGCCAACTGACAGGCACTGTGGAGCTGTCATAATATAGGACAACATTCATTGGTTGCTAGAAACAACCGAGTGCTGACCTATATTATGACAGTTCCACAGTGCTTGTCAGTTGCTGGCCGTGGATAGGAGCGGTGAGCTGTGCCAGTTGCCAGCTCGGGTGAGGTGTGTGTCATCTTCACTATGGAATGGAGGTAAGCTTCCATTAATCTACTGTCGGGGATCGTGGAGGGTGTTGGGGGGCCATTAGACCACCAGGGACTGGGGTGTGTTTCCACAGGGACCTGCATTCAGGGCTGGGATGGGGGGTCCACTAGACTATCAGGGCAGTACAGTGCAGGCAGCTGCACTGATTTGGGATAAGGACTGGGAGTGGGTCGACACATAACTGCCGGGACTGAAAGGCTGCGGTGCACTTGTGTGCACTTCCGACAGCTGCCTGTGGGTGGCTGGCCAGGTTAGACCAGCTTTTCATGGTCTATCTGTGGGCCGCACAGTTCTGGCCTTTTGAGGGGTGCATTCCCACTGAATATGCCGCAGTGCGGCATATGCATGGGAACGCCCCCTCCACTTGCGCGACATACATTATTTTGTGCACCAGCCCATTTTCTTGTAGGCGACACGTCTTGCCCCTTTGAACATCGCACTTCAGCGCATTGTTGGAGAAGCACAGCACATCTTCCTTTCTTCCATGATGCGCTACACATCTCCTTTGAATATGGGGGCTCTGATGTTGTAGAATGTATGAAAAGAGACAGTAGTGGCTGCTGAGGTGAAACACACACAATATAGACATGAGGGGACAACCATCCTGGATAATTAATTTATCAGAAATTGTTACAAGCATATATGAATACATAACTGATGTGGAAAGGAAAATGGGAGGGTAGTTAACAGTATAAAACTGAGTTCTAGGGACATGGATATGTTGTTCATCCACACTCATTGGCAGGTATCCTTGCCGCTTTAAATCTTGCCGGAAGGTCTTCAAGCTTGCTCCTCCCACCCACCCGGGTGGTATAACTCTCGGCTCCGCCCCATGACGCCAGATCTTCCTTACCGCTTGGAAGCTCAGGTTCCCTCCTTAACGCTCTGCGTTTGTGACTGGTTCCTATTCTCCGTTTGCGGATTTATAAATAAATTTTGCAAAAAGACTTCAGTCTTCTATCCCTCGCGGCTGCGATGGACAAATCGACTCCCGGATTTCGGAGATGCCCATGCGGGCAGAAGATGTCTCGGACGGATCCACACTCCACGTGTGTCTACTGCTTAGGCCTTGAGCTGACCCGCCAGGCTTGCGACCTGTGCTCATCTTTCGACTCGTCCCTCGAAGACCGTGCTGCCCGATTACCACTGGGCGCGTCGGCGTTTCCCTCGGTGAAGTCAAGCCCGGTTGGCGGTGTCAGCGGGCGTGAGTCTCAGGGATCAGCTCGAGCGGATGGTCGCCCGAAGAGGAGGCGGCGCGGTCAGATCTTCCTCGGCCGCGCATTTATCCCGCTTCTCTGGGTTCTTCCTACACGGGCTTCTTTTAAGGAGCTTTGTCTGTCCCTCTCCACTAAAGGAGAAGGGCCTGTGTCTGCTGGACCTTATTCTCGGTCAAAAAGAGGACAGGGTAAGTCCCTCCGTCGGCGTCTTGGGAGCGGAAAGGTCCCTCTCCCGGGCCGTCGACCGTCGGCGTCGGTCGCCTTCCGGCCACTGGCCTCACGGTGTCCCCGTCAGGTCAGTTGACCGAGACTCCCACCGATGAAGTCGAGATTTTTCTCGACCCATTGGACGGGCTGTCGCCTTTAGCAGCCGAGATTCCCCTCTCCCCGGTTCCCCCGGGAGGAGTTGAGGATCCCGTGGGCTCGCCTATGCCTCCGGTTCCGGAGCCCTCGGATGGACCATCCGAGCCGAAGGGAGTGCCGGTTCCGGCCGACACCTCCCCGCACCGACCTCGGAAATTCCGGGACTCTCGGTCTCGGTCTCGGACCTCTTCGCGGTCCAGCCGATCCCACCGTCATAGGCGGTCTCGGTCTCGGCACCGCGGTAAGCGGCGTCGCCGCTCGTCCTCGTCCTCCTCCTCGGATGAGGGGAGGCTTCGGCGTAAATTACGTCGACGGTACGAGGACCTTATGTTGCAACAGCTCCTCCTGGCCGGGAATAAGCCGACCCCGTCGCCTTCCCGGCCATTAAGTAACTGTCACCGAACGGCCGACACAACCCTCGACTTATCCGAGGAGCCTATACCCAGGCGGTTGTTCGAAAACCAGCTTCTCCACCGATTCGGTGGAACCTCCGCCTCCACAGCCACCAATTGGGGCTCCGACCAAGGATTCTCGGTCGGCTAAGGGTCTACCCCATCGGCTGTCAGTTACCCTCACTCCCGACCGACCTCGGCAGGTGAAGGGTGGCTCAGGCCAGAGGCAGCTCTTCGAGGATTCTTCCGAGTCCGAAGATGATTCCTCCTTTTCTCAAGCGACTGGACTTAGAGTCTTCAGGAGGTCAGTCAATGGACGATAGCCCGTCGTCCTTCCTGGATTGCTTGGCTCATCTCGGAGTCTACGGGATGGAGCTCGAACCGTTTCCAAGCAGGCGGGTATCCCCTCACGGATTCTGGACCGGGGATTCTCCGGCGGAGGAGGCCTTTCCCGGTGGCCGGGGCCATAGTGGGTCGGCACTGGAGCTTTGGCTGGCGCTACTTCCTGCCCTGCGCCTTCGGCCAGGATGGCCAGGAAGTCACGCGGTCCCTACCGTTCCTTGTCCGTTTTGAACACCCTCTGCTGAGGGGTTGGTTACCGACAGCGTTTTCCGGTAGCGCCCGGCTGCGCGCCAGGGATGTGGACAAACCTCCTGACAAGGAGTCCAAGAAATGGACTATGTCGGCGAAAAGTCTCTCGTCCTCTCTCGGCCTTCGTCAGGCCAGTTCGGCCGTCCTCATGGCACATTTTTCTCATGCCCTGTTGGGCTCCCTGGATGAGGTCATCCTCATCTTCCCGCCGATCTGCGACTACGGTTAAGCAGAGTGCGGGACCAGGGCAGGGCAGTGGCCAAACAGCAGCTCCAGACTGCTTTGGATATAGGGGACTCATGTGCCAGATCGGTGGCGGCCGCAGTGGCTATAAGCGTCAGCGGGCTTGGCTGAGGATATCCACCTTTACCCGGATACCCAGCACAAGTTGGCGGATGTTCCTTTTTCGGGACTGACCTCTTCGGCCCTGGGGTGGAAGGTCACCTGCAGAGGATCGAGAAGTCCAATGCCACCTGGACTGGGGTCTCTTCCGCTCAGAAGGACAAGGCCATAAACCACAGCCTAAGCCTTTAGTCCTTCTGTGCTGACAGCGCCCGGCCCATAGCGTCAGGGCCAGCAGGCTCGGCCTTGGCATCCCAAACCCAAGCCGCCGGCTTCCTCTAACAGGAGGCAAGGAGGGAAGGGGCCCAGGAGGTCCCTCGGCGGTCCCTCCTCCAAGCCTGCCCAGTGACGGGCTGAGGGGTGTCGCCCCATCCCCGCTACCATTACCCTGGGTCCCCTGGGGGCGGCTCCGCACTTCCGTCCGCCTGGTCCGCTGTTACCACGGACAGGTGGGTCTTGAGAGGTGGTGGGAAGAGGCCTGCCTCTGGAATTCGAGCAGGCACCACCCTTCAGAGCCGTCGCCCCTCGGGGCAGGATCCCCAGCCTCACTGGCGGCTGTTCGAGCAGACATCGCTCTCCTCCTCCAGAAGGAGGTGGTAAGAGGTGGTGGACCCTCCTTCAGACCCAGGGTTTGTGTCCAGGTACTTCCTGGTTCCGAAGCGACGGGGGCTGGCGCCCATTCTCAGACCTACCCGACCTAAACAAGTTCCTAAGGTCTCGAACCTTCAGGATGGTCACTCTGGCTCAGATAATACCATCCTTGGAGCGGCGTGGTTCTACTCTCTGGACTTGCAGGGCGGTTTTCACGTCCCTATCCGTCCGTCTCACCAGAGATTCCTTCGCTTCCGGTCGGAAGGATCCCTCTTGAGTTCAAGCCATGCCCTTCGGCTTGTCTCCAGCTCCAGGGTCTTCACCAAATGCATGGCTGTGGTGACAGCATTCCTCTTGGCGCCGAGGGTCGGGTGTACCCTTACCTGGGCGACTGGCTGATAGCAGCTCCTCAGGAAGGAGGCGAGTGGTCAGAGATCTGGCCCTCCAGGTCTGCTCTCAACTGGGCCTCCTTATCAACGAGGCCAAGTCGGAACTCGAGCGAAGCAGGTGATTCTATTCATCGGGCGCAGCTCGACTCTCTTGAGCCAGGCGCGGCTCCCGGCGGACAGGGCCGAGGTTCTTTCCTCCTTTGCCCGATCATTTCTGGTTGGGCAATGCGCCTGCCGGGACTTCCTGCGCCTCCTGGGTCTCATGGCGGCCTGCACCAGCGTGGTCCGTTGGGCCGCTGGAATATCCGTCCCCTTCAGTGGGACTGGCCAGCCAGTGGTCACAATGCTGCGATCCCTTGGACCAGCTTGTGTCCGGTGACACAGGGGATGTGAGACGCTCTCCAGTGGTGGACCGTTCCAGATCATTTGCAGGAGGGCATCCCGTTCATCCGCCCGAGCCGACGGTCTCTCTGCGACCGATGCCTCTCTGATGGGTTGGGGTGCCCATCTGGGGAACACGGGCTCATGGCCTCTGGTCCCCGGGAGTCGATGCCACATCAACCTGCTGGAGCTCCGGCGGTCCGCCTAGCTCTCACCGCCTTTGCTCCGTTCCTCCGGGGTCAAGTGGTCCGAGTCCAGGCGGACAATACCACGACTATGTACTATCTAAACCGCCAGGGCGGGGCCGCTCCATGCTTCTATGCAAGAAGCTCTCCGCATTTAGGTCACTAAATGCGCAGCCTGGGCGGATCTCCTAGCCATTCACATGGTAGAGCCTCCAACACCCTGGCCGATGCCCTGAGCGGATAGGGGCTGCATCCCAGTGGTCTCTCTCCGGGGAGTACAGCATCTGTTCTCCTTTGGGGCACACCTCAGGTGGACCTGTTGCCTCCAGGGAGAGCGAAGCTGAGTCTGTTCCATGCCCGCCCCCTCAGCAGGGCTCGCTGCAGGGGATGCCTTCTCGAGGCAATGGACCCGGGCCTCTTACGCCTTTCCCCATTTCCCTTGATCCACAAGGTGCTTCTCAAGGCGAGGAGGGACAAGGCGCAGGTGATTCTGATAGCCCCAGACTGGCCTCGCCAGTTCTGGTACCAGATCTCCTCAGTCTCAGCTCCAGGACTCCCATGGCAGCTTCCAGCTCGCCGGACCTGCTCTCAGTCAATCAGGGAAGGTGTTCCATCCGGACCTTCAATCCCTGCACCTGACGGCCCTGGTTCCTGGCGGCTAGAGTTCCAGGCCTTGGGTCTTTCCGGCGAGGTCCTCAATGTAGTTAGGCGTCCCGTAAGAGTCGACCAGAAAATGCTATGCCTTCAAATGGAAAAGGTTTTCCATTTTGGTGTCAGAAACAAGGGCTTGGACCCTTCCTCCTGTTCCTTGGCAAGCATCTTGGACTATTTATGGTCCTTTCTAGTCAAGGGCTTGGGTCGGCGACCCTAAAGAGTTGCACCTGGCAGCCATCTCTGCTTACGGAGCGGGCCGGAAGCAGTCAGTGGCGCAGGAGAAGGTGGTCTGGCGCTTTTCAAGGCCTTGATCACATTTCCCTCCAGTCGGGAACCCCCACCTCAGTGGGATCTACTGGGTACTGGCAAAGCTCATGGGCAAGCCATTCGAACCTATGCACAGGTGTGCTCTCTCTCACCTGTCGTGGAAGACCGCCTTCTTGGTGGCTATCCGCGTCAGCCAGAAGGATGGGAGAGCTCAGAAGCTCCATCGACTCCTTACCTGGTCTTCCACAGGGACAAAGGTTGTCCTGCTCCCCACCAAATTCCTTCCGAAGGTGGTGTCGGAGTTTCACCTTAACCAGGTGTTGACTCTGCCGGTGTTCTACCCCAATCACACCGGAGGCCAAATATAGGCTCCATACTCCTGGACCCTAGAAGGCTCGCTTATTATAAGGAAAGCGCCACGGCTGAAAGTCAGAGAGGTTAAGCCAGCTGTTTGTCACCTACGCTGAAGCCGCATCTGGCAGACCTGCAGCCAAGCGGACGATAAGCAGGTGGGTAACCTCCTGCATAGATCTCTGCTATAAGTTGGCGGGCATGGAGCCTCCCAGAGGATAAGAGCTCATTCTACCGCCATACTGCTGCTAGGTGGCTGCTTCCAGGGACGTCCCTATCCAGGAAATCTGCAGGCTGCTACCTGGAAGTCAGCAACACCTTCATTACCCATTACCACATCGACCTTGAGTCACGCCGAGATGCTGGTTTGGGGCCTCGGTTCTCAGTCTCTCTTCCCAAGTAAGTATTGGGGTGTGCGCTTGCCTCCCTCCTCCCGGAGAACTGCTAGAGTCTGCCAATGAGTGTGGATGAACAACATATCCATGTCCCTAGAAATACAGGTTACTCACCTGTAACAGGAGTTCTAGGAATGGTATATGTTGTTCATCCACCGACACCCGACCTCGCGCCGACGCACAACCTGAGCTTCCAGCGGCCAGATCTGGCATCATGGGGCGGAGCCGAGAGTTATACCACCCGGGTGGGTGGGAGGAGCAAGCTTGAAGACCTTCCGCCAAGATTTAAAGCGGCAAGGATACCTGCCAATGAGTGTGGATGAACAACATATACCATTCCTAGAACTCCTGTTACAGGTGAGTAACCTGTATTTTCTGGGGGGGGCGTCAGAAAGCCAATCTCCAGGCAGGAAGCATTTCTCGAGTGTGCTGCATTTCAGCTCGTTTAAACTATATAAAATATCACTTCTTACTGTAAAAACCTCAGGAATTCGACAGGAAACGACTTCCTTAGCTCACCAGCTTCAGTTTGATACCTTATTCAACAGAGCGGAGCAAAAAACCTTCATTTCTACAGCTATTAACTCTAGAGCTGAGAATGCAGACAAGGCCGTTGGTGCCTTGTGCTTTGGAACCACCACTGTAATGGAAGCATCACCGTGTTCATCATGGCAGCTGATACTCCCCATATTACAAGCTATGGATTCTAAACTGGAGAAATCCTTGGCGAGGCTAGAGAAAAACGACACGGTACCTATGACTCCATCTATGGCAGTGCAGGAATCCATTAAGCGATCGGCTGCCACCCAAGTGATCATTGCGAAGCTGACTGAGGAAGGCACGCAACATTGGGGACACATAGAGGCCTGGGGGACTGAGACTTGTACTGGATTTTTACAGCGAGTGGACTTACTGGACCGTGCAACGAGACGGGAGTTGGTCTTTTCTCCTAAAGTTGGTCCTCAGCTTCTATTGAACTTAGTTGACTACGTTAATTGGAACTCCTGACTAAAGACCCACAGGATGCATGTTTGGATCCATCTTTTGGAAGCTGTAAGACCCTGCTCCCAATACACTGAACAGTGCGGATGATGAAAGGGTTGTAGATGAATCTGGAGAAGTCAGACTTTTTCCACGTTGGCAAGTTTCTGGTAATACTTATTTATAGGGCTAGGCAAAGGACTTGGAGGACTCTGAATTACCTTTTTCTGGACATTTAATATTAAAGTTTAAGTATCTCATAGTCAGCATGATGGGTGGGGACTTTTCTGTGTATTAATGTGGGAAAGGACCATGGTGCTGGTCATTGTGGTCCATGCGGTGGATTAATCCACCTTCTGTTTAATTCTCCTTCCAATATGCTTAAGTTGGAGATACTAGATCTTACTTCGCGATACAGCTCTTGCAGCAGGTAACACCATTAGGACTGAAGCCGGCAGGCATCAGGACCCCACAGAAATCTTCTAGCTAGCAATCTTCAGCGGGGACCGCCTCCGACGTCGGTCCGGCCCCCGACGTCAGACGTAGTACATAAGGAGGCGGTCCGCCAGATTCCCAGTTCTTTCCATGCCATCGACTTGCATGTCTCGACCCTTTGGTTCGTTTCAAGCGCGCGACGCCTAGTTAAGTTCTTCCTTCGGGAAAAAGTTCTTTTTTCCTGCTTAGTTTCTATCTGATGTCCTCTCCAACCTCCGTTGAAGGTCATCCTTCGAAGTACGCCTGTGGGAAGTAAATCCCGTTCAAAGACCCACATTCAGCCTGCATCCGGTGCCTAGGCCCAGACCACGACACCCGGCCCTGTTCCTTCTGCCAGGGGTTCAACAGCCGGATCCGGATCCATCGCCAGAAGGCCCTTCAGGCATTCCTGCTCGAGGAGAAGATTAAAGCCATGGACGCAGCCTCCAAGGGGGAATCTTCCGACAAGGCCCGGAGACAGCTCGAGAAACATAGGGAGAGAGTGAGATGCAGGACCCCGTCTAGGGCCTCTGACTCCCGTAGCTCCGGCTCCCGGTCCGACCGCTCCCCTTCCCGGGCCCGCTCTCAGCCTCCCCCTGCAGCGGTGAAGACCTCCTCGGGTTCCTCCTCTCTTTCTCAGGCCAAGACCTCCAGACCTTCTTCATCTTCAGCCACCAAGGCCCTGTCGAGGTCAGGGGACCGTCACCACCATCACAAGTCCGGTTCCCGCCATTCGGAACCCGACGCCAGGTCAGTCTCTTTGCCTCCTCCACCCCAGCGGAAGACCAAAGAACTGACTTCTCTTAAGAGGTCGTCGGACCCGACGCTGGCCCATCCGACGTTGGCCAAACACCATCGGTCCCGAGCACCGACGACTGCCAGACGCCCGTCGCCGGTCAGGCCTTCGCCTCCACGGACGCCGGCCGGGGGACCGACGTCCGCACCTACCGAGAAGAAGACCCTCTCGCCTCCCACCAACGTCGGTCAAGAGGCAATCACGGAGGAGGAGCTGACCCAGCCCGAGGACCAGACGGGCGAACTCGGTCCTGTCGTACCCCCAGGGAACCCTCGCCGGAACCTGAGGCCCCTGGGGAGCCAACGCCGGAACCTGACGACCGGCCATCGGCGCCCGGTCCGTCGTCGGGCCTCAGCATATCCGAGGTCAAGGAGTTGTTTACTTACTGGTGGGACACCATAAAAAGGGATGTGGTTCCCACACACCTCCTCCTCCTCCTGCTACTCCGCTGGCCCCTGCCCCTACTTCACCCAGGGATGCGGGCCGAGTACCCTCCCCCCAGGAGCCTACGGACCCTCCTAGGGGTAGATCACGAAAAAGGAGACCTCCATCCAGATCTTCTTCAGGGTCACCCAGCCCCAAGAGACCCAGAAGATGCCGCCGTTCGCCTTCGAGGGAGGACACGGGATCGGACTTCTCGGATGGATCTAGATCCCCCTCTCCGATCAACGTCCCTTCTCCGGACCCACGTGAGCTTACAAGATCTCCTCCAGATGACCCATCGTTCTCAGAGATTATGAGGCATATCCAGGAGAACATGGGCTGGGACGCAGAGGAATTAGACCCCGAGAGATTACGCCTTGCCAGATACCTTCGGCAAAAAGATCCAAAGCCTGTGGTGGCGCCACCCTTGGTGGACACATTCGTGGACGTCACCAAGGCAGCGTGGAAACGTCCACACTTGCTTCCGGCGATGCCGAAGAAAGCTGACCGCCTGTACAAGGCCCCTAGGGAGGACCAGTACTTGGCATCACATCCTCTGGCCGATTCTCTGGTCATTACAGCCTCTCATGACTGGTCCCAGAGGCTGCAACATTTGAGCACCCTGCCACCGGACCCAGAGTCCAAGCAGCTGGACGCTATGGGCAGGCGCACGTATGCATCCGCTACCTGCACCATCAGATCCCTCAACTACTTGACCCACATGGTACAGTTTCAAAACGCCTTGTGGGAACAGGGACTGGATCTGGCGGAAAAGATGCCAGAAGGTGAGCAGAAGGAGGAGTTGCTACAGCTCCTTCGTACGGGTTCGGACGTGGGAACCCAGGTGCTGCGAGCCGCGTATGATTCCGCGGACTCCTCGGCCAGAGCGGCAGCTTCAGGCGATGCCTCCGAGACACTCATGGCTCCGTGTTTCTGATTCACCCGGACATCCAGAAGAACATCCTGGATGCCTCGCTTCATGGAGAAGTTCTTTTTGGTGAGTCCTCGGAGAAGGTCCTCACCAAACTTCAAGAGGCCAGGAAGGCGGTACGGTCTGTCCAGGCCATGTACAGACCCAAGCTTAGTTCCTTTCGTAGGAACCAAAGCCGTCTACGAGGCCGGACGCAGAGACAGCAGTCCCACGCCAGTCCGCAACAGAGGGGCTCCTTCTCCCGCAGAGCCCAGGGAAAGTCGTCCGTGGGCCAAAGTCAATGACCAGCCAAGTCGGCCCAGCCCGTTGGACCCTCAGCCGCCACAGCATGACTCCTTCCCAGCCCCCATCCCTCAGGATCAATGGGACACCAAGATCGGGGGCCTCATTGCGGACCACCTGCCAGGGTGGCAGTCCATAACCACCGACAGGTGGGTCCTTCAGTTGGTCGAAAGAGGACACTTTATAGAATTCGTGGACAAGCCACCCACAAGGCCTCCTCTGCTCTCCCGTTACTCGGGTCAGCACAGATCTCTCATCAGGCAAGAGGTACTCATGCTCCTGCAAAAGGGAGCGGTGGAGTATGTCCCAGACAACCAGATAGGATCCGGATACTATTCCCACTTCTTCCGGGTTCCGAAGAAAACAGGGGACCTCCGTCCAATCCTGGACCTCAGCGACCTCAACGTGTCGGTCGCCTACAAACGTTTTCGCATGGTGACCCTCCAAGGGCTCATTCCCATGCTGAAAAAGGACACCTTCTTAGCATCTCTGGACATGCAGGACGCCTATCTGCACATCCCAGTAGCTCAAGCGCACAGGAGGTTCCTGCGCTCGAAGCTCGACCATCACTTTTCAGTTCCGGGCTCTTCCATTCGGACTGTCTTCGGCCCCCAGGGTCTTTACCAAGTGTATGGCAGTCTTGGCAGCGTCTCTAAGGAGACAGGGCCACTACGTGTTCCCGTACCTGGACGACTGGCTTCTCATGGCCGCCTCCAAAGAGGCACTGTTGCTGGCTATTCAGAGCACCCAGGATCTTTTTCAGTCTCTGGGCATTCTTATCAACTACGAGAAGTCTCCTCATACCATCGCAGAAGCTGCAGTTCATAGGCGCAGTTCTGGACACTGTCCAAGGGAAAGTATTTCTTCTCGACGAGAGAGCGGAACACATCAGATCCCTCATCAGGGATCTCTCAGTGAAGAAGATCGTCCCCGCCAGGTTGGTCCTTCGCTTGCTCGGACACATGGCTGCGGCCATTCCAACCATCCCTTTGGCAAGGCTCCACATGCGGGTAACTCAGTGGATGCTCAAGGTGCAGTGGGACCAAAGGCAAGACCACATGCAGCATCCGGTCAGGATCACGAACGCCGTGATTCGAGACTGGCAATGGTGGCTAGACCCAGGGACACTTTCTGCAGGTGTCCCATTTACAGCGCCTTCCCCGGAGGCAATCCTCTCCACAGATGCCTCAGGGCTGGGGTGGGGAGCGCACCTGAACAGGGTGAAGTCCCAGGGAACATGGACCCCTCAGGAAGCCCACCTCCACATCAATGTGCTGGAGATGAGGGCGGTCCTTTATGCCCTGCAGGCCTTTCAGTCAGAAGTCCCACCGAGTACTCTTCTGCTTCAGACAGACAACACAGCAGTGATTTATTACCTCAACAAACAAGGAGGCGCACACTCCTACCCCCTTTGCAGGGAAGCTATGAGAGTGTGGGATTGGGTAATCCGACACGGCGCGAGCCTGATTGCAGTTCACGTTCCCGGAGTGGACAACACACTCGCAGATGGCCTGAGTCATTCCCAGGCCAGAGTCCACAAGTGGGAACTTCTTCAGGAGGTAGCAGAGGATCTGTTTCTTCGATGGGGCACTCCAGAGCTGGACTTATTCGCTTCCCCATCCAACGCAAAACTGCCCAATTTTTGCTCGCTAGATCCAGGGCCTGGTGTTTTCTGGCGAGACGCGTTGTCCCTCTCCTGGGCGGACAGATTCCTCTACGCTTTCCCTCCCTTCACGTTGATCCAGAGAGTTCTTCTCAAACTGCGCAGGGAGCATGCAACAATGATCCTGATAGCGCCTTTCTGGCCCAGACAGATCTGGTTCCCTATGCTGATGCAGCTGTCCCGGGAACCGCCAGTTCCGTT
Organism: Neoceratodus forsteri; assembly: GCA_016271365.2. Classification (NCBI taxonomy): domain Eukaryota; kingdom Metazoa; phylum Chordata; order Ceratodontiformes; family Ceratodontidae; genus Neoceratodus; species Neoceratodus forsteri. Next base: position 1,652,021,402 of record CM057450.1, read on the forward strand.
GCCTTTCAGCTCCCACCCATTGTCTCAGGAGGACGGTTCACTGCTGCACCCGGACTTATGCTCACTGAACCTGCATGCATGGCTCCTAGAGACATAGCCATTATGCGATACGGGTCTCGCAAGAGGTGGTGGAAGTCCTTTCCGCGGCCAGAAGGCCGGCAACGCATGCGACGTACGCCATGAAGTGGCACCGTTTTTGCTTATGGTCGCAGGCACGCGGCATTTCCCCTTTAGAATGCCCAGTGAAAGTGGTGCTAGAGTACCTGCTTTCCCTATTTCATTCGGGTCTTGCCTACTCCTCCATTAAAGTGCACCTCTGCACAATTTCTGCATACCACTTCCCGGTGGGACAACGCACAGTGGCACAGCTTGATGCCTCTCGAGACTTCCTGAGAGGGGGGTGTTACACCTTAGGCCACCCATCACGGATCCCGTTCCTCCTTGGGACCTACTCTTTGTCCTGGAACAACTCACGCTTCCTCCCTTTGAACCTGCCGCAGATTGCGAGCTGCGTTTTCTGTCATGGAAAACGTTATTTTTAGCTGCTGTCACATCAGCAAGGAGAGTTTCTGAGCTTCAGGCTCTCATGTGCAAGGAGCCTTGTTTAATTTTCCACCAGGACAGAGTGTCTCTGAGGACGAATCCTAAATTCCTGCCTAAGGTGGTCTCTGCCCTCACTCTCAACCAGGATATCGATTTGCCTGTGTATTTCCCCAAGTACTCTAATAGAGGAGAGGCGTTGCTTTACACCCTGGATGTTCACCGCTCTTTAAGGTTCTACCTGAACAGAACTAAACAGCTTCGTAAGTCGGAGCAACTATTCATTTCCTTCACTGAGAGGATGCTGGGCCAACCAGTCTCAAAGCAGACCCTTTCTCGCTGGCTTGTCCAGTGTATTTCATTTTGCTACAACAATAAACATAAGCCCCTCCCGGGTACAGTCCGGGGCCATTCGACAAGGGGGGTATCTACCTCTTTTGCAGCACTGCGCAGCGTCTCCACCTTGGCCATTTGTGCTGCAGCTACTTGGAGCTCAGTGCACACATTCATTAGGCATTATAGCCTGGATATTACATCACGGCGGAGAGCCAGTTTCGGCCTGGCTGTTCTACAGGGTCTCCTGTCCTAGAGTCAGGACTTGTTCAAGGTCTCTCCTAATTTCCTCCTCCCTTAATGTTTTCAGGCACTATTGCTTGGGAATCAGTCCTAATGGTGTTACCTGCTGCAAGAGCTGTATCTTGAAGTAAGATAGTACAGTTACGTAAGAACTTACCGTAACAGTAGATCTTCAAGAACAGCTCTTGTAGCAGGTACCTTCCCGCCCACCATTCCCCCTTGGAGGAGGTATGGCCTACCAGGCCTGGGCAGGAGCTAAGCTCTTTTCTTCTGATGGCGAATCCTCTGTCTCCCCTTCTGATGTCATCCTGCGGGAGAACTGGGGAATCTGGCGGGACTGCCTCCTTATGTACTACATCTGACGTCGGGGTCGGGACCGACGTCGGAGGCGGTCCCCGCTGAAGATTGCTAGCTAGAAGATTTCCGTGGGGTCCTGACGCCTGCCGGCTTCAGTCCTAATGGTGTTACCTGCTGCAAGAGCTGTTCTCGAAGATCTACTGTTACGGTAAGTTCTTACGTAACTGTACTTTCTCCCCCAACCCACAACCATAAAAGCTCTGTACGTTATTGGGGTTACCTGTATGCCTACCTATTCTAATATTAAGTTAAAAAAAAGAAATTGTCATCCTATTGGTGCATAGTTTTGAAGTTTGAAGATAATTGATGTACTTTTCACTTTTTTACTGAATGTAGCTTTGCTCTAGAAATGGTAAAATCGCTGTGTTATGTCTTTTGTTAAATGGATCGACAGCAGTCTGTTTGACTGCATTGCACTGCCTAAGTAAATTCTACCTTTAAAGGATTCTCCACAGCCATTGAGATGGCTGTCACTTTCGGGACATTTTACTAGTAAAAGCTGGATACCCCCACTGTTCAAGATTATGGGGGCTTGAATTATGTGTGTATCAACTATATGTATGGATATTTTTCCTTACCATGCCTATTACCATGTAAGAGGAAATGTGTGTATGATTTTGCATAAAATAATAAACACAAAGTTAAAAAAACTGAGTTACTGTCACTTTTTAAAGTCTAATCTAACATTATAATGGCTTTGATGGAGGAGCAACACACAATACTATACCTCTCAAACTCCTGTCTTTCAAATCAGAGACAGCCTAGGCTTTAAAAAACAGGGACTAATGACCAAAATCAGGGACACATCTTTTTTTTTTCAACTTATTTTTCCCTCGGGTCACTGCTCTGCCGAGACTCCCTCAGGCATCCAGGCTCTCTTCCTGCCTGCCTGTGACCCCCCTGCGGTACTCTGACCCCTCACCTACCTCTCAGCGGGAGAACTCCTTGGCTTGTACCCCCAAGGTGGGGCCACCTCTCCATCTTTGTGCTATCTGAAGTCGAGACTCCAGCTGCAGGCAGGATTAGGGGAGAAGAGAATCAGGAGACCAGGTGGGCGGGATCCAGCGGTGGGCATGGAGGCCAGGTGCCATCAGCTACCCAACGATGCAGAGTTTTTCCTTGTTCATAACCCTCCCCTCCCAGAGGCGCGGATGTGCAATGACATCCAAGCGCAGCCAGTCGCACTCCCGCACCTGCCCACAGGATGTCCGCCGACACCTCGCCCCATCAGTTAGTGGTCCCAGGCTGCAGTACACCCAGCCTTTGCACTCCGCTGGGCGTCACTAGTACCAGGGAGTCACACCCCACCCTACCCCCAGGAGAGGAGAGCTGTCGTCGGATGCTCAATCCTCTCCTCCCCGGCCAACCCGCTGCAACCCGAGCTCATTCCCAAACCCGGGTCGCCAGTGTGGTGCGAGGTGTGGCATCCACGCCTCAACCCTCAGCGCCACCGGGCCGGCCTCAGGGACACATCTTACAAAATCAAAAGATCAGCTCAAGAAGCTTGCTATATTGTGGGGCTTAGTGTGAAAAACATTTTCTAAAGGAGAAAAGGACTGTAGTATTAATGTCCAGCCATATTTTATGTTGTAAACTCCCTACATTTCAGTGACAGAAAGGCCAGATTTACAAGGACAGAAGAAATGTTTTAATCAAAATTAGAGACATCCCTGAAAATCAGGGACAGTTAAGAGGTAAACTACGTACTCATCAGTCAGAAAAAAAGGGTTGTTGGGGCAGTTTGGGTGTGGTTTGGTATCCGGTTTTCTCCTCATCCAAAGAAGGCAACCCTATAAGGAATACATTATTAAACAACCCTGTGCCATTAAAGCAACAGAAAATATTTTGGCAACTTCTACTAAAAGCTGAGAATGTTGTGAAACATAAAGAATTATTAAAGATGTTCTCAAATTAAAATAATTTACAGTGGATCAATACAAAAGCAAATCCTGAATTTCTATAACATCAATGTCTTTCCTCATATTCTGTGGAGCTATTGTGATATGTAATTTGGACTTTGTTCCAAAAATTTTAAACAATTAAACATAGTAATTCTAGTGCTACTTATTCCATCAATGCAAACAATTTTACAAATTATTTCAAGAAAACGTCAAACTTTACATCTCCAACCCTGTATTTTTGATAAGGAAAACAAGTTACAATCCTGCTACACACAACACTTTACAAAAAAAATGTATGTTCACCTCTGCACACCATGCCTTTCAGATCACATCGCTTTATGACTTATTTAAAAGAAGACCTGGCAGTCTTGTTCCCTTTTTAAACCACAGCCAATCACAGTTTAGCTTTAACCACCACTTTGTCAATTCCCAGTCTCCAGCGATCATCGCAACCTTATGTTCCTTCACATGTCGAGCACATGGTAGCCCAATGAACTCCTAAAGATCTAGAGATCTAATCCACACTGAAGTTTACCGTTTTGTATATTTTTTTTATTTATAAATCAGCTCTAAGCTCACATTTTGTGATGTGAGGAGCATGTTGCCTGAGCTGACATTTAACACCAGAGAGCCGATTGTAGGCAGTGTTGGAACTCCAAGGGCATCCAAAGTGAAACAGGAAAGCAGGGATTGTGATTGTCTCCTTTAAAGGAAGCAACATTAAACACCAAGCGGCACAACATCAGTGACACTGACAAAACCAACAAACAACAAAAAGAAATCTAAATTACAATCAAAACACAAGAGACGAGCACTTTTAGTGAATATAGCTCTTTTTTGATTTAGTGTTGTTTGTCTCCATGACTTTCAACTTTATTGATTTATTAGACTCCAGTAAAATCAACTTAAAAAAGACTTATCTGACGTTCTGATAGTCAAGCACAGTGCCACACCGCTCAGATGAAGAAGTCAGTAATTTTCTTCTGTTTTGCCTCCATATTCATGCTTCGCAAGATTTCCCCCTCCAACTCAAACAACTGCTCCCACTGCTGTATGTAACCGTGCTGCAGGCACTAGTCACAGATCGGCCCGATAGCTTTACTGTTGGACACAGGAGCTGGTGGTACATTATCCACATTGTTTGCATCTTCTTTATTTTCTTCTGCCGGATCCTTCTGGGAAGCAGTGGCACAGATTGCCTGTATGGAAAGTTCACCATCTGTTTCTACCTGCTCATCGGTGCCCATGAAACGCTGAAACTCCTCTTCTGTGAACGTAGGAGGGCATACAATGTCAGCCAGAGGGTCAATGATTTGTTGGGCAGCAGCACACTCTTCAGGTTGTTCTGGCAGATTGCAGTGTGTTAAAAACCTTGCTTTCTGAAAGCAGTTCACAATTGTGGTCTCCTTTACTGCTGTCCGTGCTTTATGCAGCATGAACATAGCATCTAGGAGATTGACACGTCATGCAATCTCCAATGCGACACTTGTGGACCCACTTTCAATGATCCCTGCAATGCGCTCTGAAAATAGAGCACAGTAATGGCCCTTTAAATTCTGTATCACTCCCATGTCCAGGGGTTGAATTAGACTAGTGATGTTAGGGGGCAGGAACTGAGTCTTGATGCATGGGTGTAGGCAGGCATACTCCAAGCACTCCATGGTGTGCAATTTTATTTAAGGGGGTAGCAAATAGGCTCTGAACTGCTTCCTTTTTCCATGAAAACTAACAAAGAAAATACTGAACCTTTCTGTTTTTATATTTAGAGGAGTCAAAACTGGGACTGGTCACTAATACTCTCTTTGCATACCAAGGACAATATAACTTTACAGGCTCTGGGCTGGTATGTGGGTATCTTAGGAACAATGCATGGCATTTGCATTTACTCCATGCATGGCAACAGCCATTGTCATGAGTTACGAAAGTTGTATTTATTGTGGCAAATGAGGCAACAAACACGGTCCTGGTGTACATTTGTATATTGTCTGGCTACACTCTGGGGGGGGGGGGTAGCAGCGAGTCCACTTGGTGTGCAGATCTGAAATCCCTGGCTACACCCCTGTCTTGATGTGGCTATAAGCTCCAACAATGGTAGATGGGTGGGCGCTGCAATTGTTCACCAAAAGCAGCACTTTTCATCGCCTTCACCTTAATTGTTTATTCCAGTTATCCAGCCGCTCATTGAAGATGTTGGCAGCCATCCAGGCATTGGCTGAACTGAAGTGGGTGACTGGGAGTGTGGACAAATCTTTGGAGAGGCAATGGGGGGGGCATTCACTTTTGCCGATAACCACCAGTGGCAGTTTTTCAGTGCCTGCCATGTTAACACAGCACAATAGGGACACAATGTATTTTGCCTTTTAACCCCCAATTAGCCGTGTGTCTTTATGGATGTCCTCTATCGGGGTAACCCCTGTAGAAGACATCAGTTTTGTCATCATTGAAAATGTCAGTGGGAGCAAAGTCAGTGAGCAAGGAGGAGAGCACATTTTTGATCCATTCGGACTCAGAATCCTCACCCGCATCCACATGCACTCTCCTTGCTCCTTCTTACACATGATGTTACGGCGCACCTTCCACTTAGACAGCCACCCATCTGTAGCCTCGAAACCCTCATGCTCAAGATGGGTGGCTATCTTGTTAGCCTTTTATTTTTTTCAGCACTGGGCCGGAAATGCGAGCCCCTCTGGAGAACGCGTTTGAAAACCAGAGGTGGAGGGCATCGTCAACTTGTGTGTGTAACCCCCCTGCAAATGGGGGTTCCCAAAAGACTTCCAGGAGCTTGCTTGAATGCTCCAAGCCTGAATGGTGTTTGGCGTTTAAGCCATTTATCAGTGAGTGTTTTTAGAACCTCTGGTACTGTCTCTTTAAGAGCTGTCTGCTTGCAGACATAATTAGTTTGTATGGGGACTGTGTGTTTTTGATTGAGTACCACTCAAGCTGCTGCCAATTCACCCCATTTTGCAGTCACTAGAGTGCAAAGGAACCTGTCTGAAAGATGTAACTGATTGCCAGAAATCATTTACAGTAATAATAAAATTACAGTTTGTCTAACCTGCTTTCTTTGCAGTCAGAACTGTCTGCCTAGTTCCCCATTCTGGTTTTGAACTGCTGAACTGGACCAATCAGTGTGGGGTAAACTAGCTCTAAAATGATGCCTTGACGAATCAGAACTTGGGACTCATAATCTGAGCCAGCCACAAGAGGATTGTATGGGCAGTGACTCTGGGAGATGTAGTTTAGACTTCAGTGCCTTTTTGGACCAACAGCAGCAGTCTATTGTGAGTGACAGCCAATCCAGTCAAGAACTGGGAGGAACTCAAAGGAAGTGCCCGGTTTTTGTCTGTTGGGAGTTTCAGTTTGAGATCTGAAAGTGAAGGGGAAAGAAACCCTGTGCTCCTTCAGTGCACAGTTTCAGTCAAAAAACGTGTGCAAGGCCCAGAGTTCCGTCTACAACTTGTGTAACTGCTTGTTAGGACTGAACTGGCCCCTGAAAAGAATCAAAGGATCTCTGAAGAGTAGAAACCAGGCTCACCCTGTAGAAGACTGAAGAAATTGTTGAATTACACTCGGTCTGTCAGGAACTGAATCTGCTGTGTGTTCTCCTGGTTATTGTGCAGTAATTGCGATTGGGATACAGATGCAGCCTGCCTGGTATAGTGCTTTTTTTTTTTACCATATAAATGTGAGGAGTCTCTTGGAGATCAAAAGTAGCCCTGCTGACATTGAAGGACCATATCTTCTTTGGAGGTCGTGAGTACTAATTCGGGTCGCTCCCTGTTGAATTGCCACATTAAATCCAAATGGAATTACTGTACTGCTGACTGTTTAATTTTCCTTTCTCTGTGTGAAAGGGCCCCTACCAGCTGCCACGGTTTGGACTAGCCACTAGGGCTTGGGTACCCAGGGACAGTAACTGATAGGGATAGGCCTGTGCACAGAGCCATAGGTAGATAGTAAAGTGATAAGCTAATTAACCTGATTTCCCTGTCCTTGTTATATCCCCAAATAAATCAGAGCTGTTTGTTTCAACAAAGTTATACTGCCTGAGGTATTTGTCTATGTTAAAGTACTGTACTGTGATTGTTGCACTGTATCTTATTTTACAGGATGTCCCGTGCCTGAACCAGCCTTGGGGGTAAGTGTATACTGTGAAGGTAATTCTGCTATATTGTGTGGGCCACTAGTGGGAAGAAAGGGGTTGCAGTGTCCCAGAGGGCTGTGACCAAGTAAGTTTAACTATTGCAAACCCTGACCTCTGGGTGGAGGCACCTCACCATTGGATCCAGGCCCCTCAACCTGTTAGTGGCAAATCAGGCAGGGGTAGTAGCCCCTGGGATAGCGCCATCTAGGGGTTACATCTTGGAGGCCACCGCTGGGATTGTGTGTCCTCTAGTGGCCATATTTACGAACCACTGTTAAGAAAAAATGGGCACCCGACAGAAGTGGCTGTGCACCGCTGGTGGAGTGGTGTACTGGGAGGAGATTGACCCCAAAATGCTATGCTTATCCTGGACATCCCCTGCTATCAATACGGACACTGTGCAGGGAGTACTTTCCAAGGTGGAAGGTTTACAAACCCTGTGGTGGTGGGTCGGCATGCTAATCTGCTCACCCACACTTTCCTGGCCCTAGTAGAGTTTAAGGATCCCATAGATAGCTCCAAAGTGCCACAGACCATTACCCCAGAGGGAGCCCTCACTGCTTGGAGAGTGATAACTAAGGACAGTAAAGACCGGGGAATCAGCCCACCACTATCTGAAACTTTGAGGAGAAATTTGCTGAATGGTTGCTGGGAGAGGGAAACTGTGGAGGACTTGAAGAAACTATTCTTGCCACCTGGGGTGTTCCTCCCCAACACCCTCTCCTGCTCCAGTGCCCGTAATGGTGGCTGAACCAATGCAGACTCCTATTTCTGCACCTGCCATTAGTCACGACTCTTACCAAGGTTGAGGATCTTCTCTGGCACCTCCCCACCCCCAAGGGGAGGATGACTGGGAGACCTGGATAGACTATGTTGCCCCCAAGTGCTAGAATGGCAATGCTCGGAAGGCTGAAAAGCAAAGAGGGTTAGTGAGAGCCTCCGAGGTCCTGCCCTGGCTACCATCCGTAGCCAACGGGCCAGTAACCCTGAAGCGACTGCACAGGCCTATCTTGAGGCCTTGGAGAATGTGTATGGAGCCCAGATTCTGATGAGGACCTATGGTGGAGAGTAAGAAATGCACAACAGTACCAAGGGAGTTGTTGTCTGTATGTCTCTCGGCTGGAAAAATTGTTGCAAGAATGCCTCAGAAAGGGTAGTTTGCCAGCGATTGAACTGGACCGAACCAGACTGGACAGAATCCTTAAGTCTGCCCCCTCTCAGAACTGCTGTTGCTTCAGTTACGCCTGGCAAATCGACTGGAATCCCCACCCTCCTATGATGAGTTAATGAGAGAAATTCGAGGAGTTGAGAAAAGGCGACTCGGAGGTACCTGCACCAACAGCTGTGGCTACACCGAGTGACTGAGGGTGACCCATCAAGTGAAGTTCAGGGGCAGAGGTTGACAGTCAATGAGTGCTCTGACAAGGAAAAGATATGCCACAATGGGGCTAACTGTTGAGAGAGATCCGGAATTCAAAACAGTCCTTTATGAAGGCCACGCCTGCAAGTACAGGCCCTGACCTATATCCGACTGCATCTGCTATGGGGGTGGGGGTACCCACCCATGTATCTCAGTTACGTATTGCCTTGGGCTCAAACTCAATTCCTTGACCATGGAAGTGGAGAAACTGACGAGATGTCTCCAAATGCTTATCACGCCGCAGACAGAGATGGCACCCAGGTTTCCAGAAGTTCCACACTTCGCCTGGCTCCCAATGTGGCGCCGGCCAGCTCAAACTCCAGAAAGTATGTTTTGCTATAATTGTGGGAAAGATGGGCACATGAAAGGGAATGCCAGTCCCAAAAGACACTGACAAAGTTGCATATAGGCTACAAGGAGAGCTTGGGAGAAGAAATCAGTGGTTAAGAGGTGCACGACATGATCCCAGTGAGGGCACCAAAATGCTAATTCACGTCCTTTGTGGCAAGGTCAGTTGCCCAGGCCCCACTACCGCCTCCAGACTGGTCCAGAATAGTGGGTCCCTCCATGGAGACCACTGTAAAGGTGAATGGAGTGTCTACAAGAGCTGTATTAGACAGTGGCTCCCAAGTGACAATTATGTTCCAGGATTGGTATCAGAAGCATTTGTCAGACGTACCCTTACAACCATTAGAAGGACTGCATGTATGGGGGTTAAGTGAGAAGGCCTACCCTATTCGGTATATCCGATTTGGCTGTCTCTTCCCACCTCCGTGGCTGGAGTGGCGAACAAGTAGAGACCCTAGCCTTAGTGTGTCCCCCACTGGACTGTATGATGGTGTCCCTTGTTGATTGGAACAAATGCTCATATGTTCAGAAGCTGGACATTGTGTTATGAAAAACAGGGGTCAAAGACTAGTAGAGCTTTAAGAGTTCGGCTTTAATTAAGAAGGCCTATGAGGCACAGAGAGATGCTGAAAATATAGAACCAGAGGAACCGGTCGGAATTGTATGGAAGAAGGATCCTGAGTCTCTGATCCTGGCACCAAATGCCCAGTGTACCTTCAGGAGAGGTCCAGATTAGAAAGGATGTTAAGAATAAAATATTAATGTTGGATGCACCAGGCGATGGAAAATTGCTAGAGGGACTGCTGGTCAAGCCTAGTATTTTGCCCGCTAGAGCCCATGCTTGTGCCAGAAGGGTAATGGTCCAAGTTCATAATGTGTCTGAAAGAGACATTCGAGTAAATAGAGGTTGCATCCTGGCTAATGTGCATTGTGCAGACACTGCAGTGCTACCAGCAGCAAGAGTTCAAGGAAGAATGACAGAGTAACGCCTGACTTGTTTGATTTCGCAACTCCCGCTGCCAGCTGAATGGAAAGTGAGGATCAGTGAGAAGCTTGCCCAGAGACCAGGTGTTTTCTTTAAAGGAATGGGACGTGGGATGCGTGCAAGGAGCTGAGCACAATATCCGGCTGCATGACGAAAAGACCATTTCGTGAGAGGTCTCGACGCCTGGCACCTGCTGATATAGATGATGTGAGACGGCATCTGCAAGAGATGTTAGCGGCTGGTGTAATAAGAATCCAGAAGCCTTATGCTTCCCCATTGTGGTAGTGAGGAGAAAAGAATGGGACAGTAAGGATGTGGTGGATTATCGCACCTTAAACCGTGGACTCTCCTGATCAGTACACAATGCCCCGCATTCAGGATGCTTTGGACTGCCTAAGCGGGAGCAAGTGGTTCTCTGTGCTGGATCTCCGCAGTGGGTACTACCGATCCCGATGGCCCCAGAGGACCGTGAGAAGACAGCCTTTATCTGTCCGGCTTGCTTCTGAATTCATGAGGATGCCTCAAGATTTCAGGTGCCCCAGCCACTTTTCAGCGATTGATGGAGCGTGCAGTGGGGACATGAACTTACTAGAGTGCCTGGTATGCCTAGATGATGTTATTGTGTTTGGCAGCTCACTGGAGGAACATGAGCAGATTATTTGAAGTGTTATTGGATCGACTGGAGACTTTGGCCTTAAACTGTCCATTGATGTGTCAATTCTTTCAAACATCAGTAAAGTAATGGGACATAGTATCCACCGAGGAATAGAGACCGACCTAAGTAAAGTTGAGGCCTTGACCACCTGGCCACAGCCCAAAATCTAAAAGAACTGCAAAGATTCCTGGGATTCTGTGGTTATTATCGCTTCATCAAGGACTATTCAAGAGTGATCCGCCCTTTACTTAACCTTACTCAAGGGTATCCCCAACCCACAAAAATACCAAAAGTCAGCGCCCCTCAAGACTGAAAGAGTGATTTTCATCCGAGTAAAGTATTTGGGCCCGCTTGGACTCCTGATTGTGAGACTGCTTTTCATGAGATCATATATCAACTTACCCATGCTCCAGTGCTGGCCTATGCCGTATCCAAGAAACCCCATACACCCATGCTAGCTTTGCAAGGGTTGGGGGCTGTGTTGTACCAAGAGCACGAGAATGGCCTGAGACCAGTGGCCTTTGCCAGTAGAAGCCTGACCCCATCCGAAAAGAACTATCCTGTACATAAGTTAGAGTTCCTAGCTTTGAAGTGGGCTATTGTTGACCAATTCCATGAGTACTTGTATGGGGCTAAAATACTAGTAAAACTGACAATAATCCTTTGACCTATGTGCAGACCTCAGCTAAGTTGGATGCCACCTGTACAGGTGGCTTTCTGCATTATCTACATATGACTATGCTCAGAATACCGAGCAGGTCTGAACCACATAGATGCTGATGCTCTCTCCCGGAGGCCTGTTCCCAGAATGATTGGGTCCGATTGGCAGAACCTGACATTCGGCACTCTGCCGAAGTTTGACAGGGAGGAACAAATGTCCACGGACGCAGTGGACTGCATGGTGGATTGCTTGGGACCCTCTGAGAATTGCATACCTGCTGCTTATTGCCACTTTTCTGCAATAGACATTGGTGCACTGCCTCAGCTGGACAATGACAGTATTCGGCGGGCTCAATCCTCACGATCCTATGATCAAATCAGCTTTAGAAGCCTCTATGCAGGAAAAGATGGTCCAAATTACGCTCCACTGATTTGAGAACTGCACTGTTATACAAAGAAGGTCCTAAGTTGAAACTGATCAATAAACTGTTATATAGAGAACAGTAGACAGAGGGGACAAGTAGACAAACAACAACTGGTGCTGCCCACTGCCTTTCGAGACTCAGTATTGAGGTCCTTGCACAACCACATGGGGCACCTTGGTATAGACAGAACACTTGACTTGGTGAGATCCAGATTCTATTGGCCTAAGATGGGGCTGATGTGGAGCAACACATACGAACTTGTAGCTGCTTACATGAGGAAAGCTTTTTCCCCAGAGGGCTGCCCCTTGTTAACATAACCACCAGTGCACCCATGGAGCTGGTCTGTATTGATTTTCTGAGTTTGGAGTCAGATCAAAGAAATATCAGTAATGTGCTGGTGGTCACTGACCATTTCACGAGATATGCCCAGCTTTCCCACCAAAGACCAGAAAGCATCCACTGTAGCCAAAGTACTCGTAGAAAACTTTTTGTTCACTATGGGCTCCACAAAGAATCCATTCTGATCAAGGGAGAGACTTTGAGAGTCGTCTGATCAAAGAGATGCTTTCTCTGTGGGGAGATGAAAGTCCAGAACCACTCTTACCACCCCCAGGGAGACCCACAGCCTGAACGTTTCAACCGCACTTTGCTAGATATGCTAGGCACCCTGCACCCAAAGGACAAGCCTAGATGGAGCCAACAAATTAGCACCTGGTACATGCTTATAACTGCACCAAAAGTGATGCCACTGGGTTCTCCCTACCGCCTGATGTTTGGAAGAGAAGCTCGACTACCGTAGATGTGTTTTGGGGTTCTCCTGATGGGGTTCAAGCTGACAACTATTTACAGTATGTGCAAAAGTTAAAGGCCCAGCTAACTCATGCGTACCAACTGGCTCAAACCATGGCTGCCAAAAGAAATCTGGCCAACAAAGAAAGGTATGATAAAAAGGTGAAAGCACAGGAACTCCAGGAGGGAGATCGGGTATTGCTAAGAAATCTGGGACTGCATGGCAAACACAAGATTGCTGACAGATGGCACCATCTCCCTCACATTGTAGTGGGCAAACTAGATGATCTGCCAGTGTACAAAGTAAGGCCTGAGAACAATTCAAAAGATGTAAAACAATGCATAGAAATCATTTACTACCCATTGGACAAATCCTGATTGAGTCTGAGCCCCCAGAAGATGCCCCTCTGGACCAGTGACTAGAGCTGCTGCTAAGAAAAGATCAAGGAAGTCTGCACCTACAGAAGCAGAGTTAAAGTGTTCCCCGCACAAGTCCCAGTTGAGCATGACTGTCAGTCCATATCAGAAGAAAGTGAGAGTGACTTTGAATACTATCCTTCTTACGAACTGAGTCAATTGTTTCGGGCAATCCCTAGTCAATACTGGAGACAAAGCTGGGCCTTCTGGACTGTCTATGCCCCCAGCTTCATCCCTGGAGCCAATGCTCCCAGAAAGTGAAGTGCAAAGCATCAGATCAGATGAAATGGAATCATTGTGCATGGTTGAACTGTTTGAGCTTTCAGGGAGGAAATGATAGATTGGGGCAGACTGGTGATACACCCGAACAAGAAGAGTATTTTGAGTGCCCTGACAGTCCACTGCCAGTGTCTGAAAGCTCTCCATGCGAGCCAAATGTTGTGGACTCAGAAACTGTAACTCCTGGAGCTGAAAGTGCCCAAGTTCCTAGCCTCTTACCCCCATGGAGACTCCTGACAAGTGAGAACAATGCTGAAAATGAGGCTCAGAGTGCAGAGACTGTAACAGCTCCCCTAGAAAGACTGGTCGAGCTGTAAAGCCTGTGGTGCACCTCAGTTATGATTCCCTGGCTGCCAGTGGACCTGCCTCTAATGTTGTCCATAAAGGAGTGTATGTGTCCCGAGCTCATTGCCCAAACTGAGCGTTAGTGCTAACTCCAAGTTACTTGTGTTGCCTCTAAGTATGGTGCCCTTGCCTCGTCCAGCCCCAAGGTAACTGATAGGAAGGGTCCCCTCCTCTTCAGGTTTCATGTACAAGAGGTAATAACTTGAGTTATGGTACAATGTGTGTGTTATACTGTGTAAAGAGTGACGTACTGCAATGTTTCAGAAATGGTTCTTGGTAAATGATGTATTGACTGATGATTACATGTGTGAGCCTAATGCAAATGTATATGGTTGCAGTTGAAACTATGGTACTTGCTTGACGCGGACGCCAAGCTTTTCCCAGGCTAGGGAAGGTGTAACCCCCTGCAAATGGGGTTCCTAAAAGACTTCCAGGAGCTTGCTTGAATGCTCCAAGCCTGAATGGTGTTTCATGTTAAGCCATTTATCAGTGAGTGTTTTTAGAACCTCTGGTACTGTCTCTTTAAGAGCTGTCTGCTTGCAGACATAATTAGTTTGTATGGGGACTGTGTGTTTCTTTGATTGAGTACCACTCAAGCTGCTGCCAATTCACCCATTTTTGCAGTCACTAGAGTGCAAAGGGAACCTGTCTGAAAGATGTAACTGATTGCCAGAAATCATTTACAGTAATAATAAAATTACAGTTTGTCTAACCTGCTTTCTTTGCAGTCAGAACTGTCTGCCTAGTTCCCATTCTGGTTTTGAACTGCTGAACTGGACCAATCAGTGTGGGGTAAACTAGCTCTAAAATGATGCCTTGGCCGAATCAGAACTTGGGACTCATAATCTGAGCCAGCCACAAGAGGATTGTATGGGCAGTGACTCTGGGAGATGTAGTTTAGACTTGGTGCCTTTTTGGACCAACAGCAGCAGTCTATTGTGAGTGACAGCCAATCCAGTCAAGAACTGGGAGGAACTCAAAGGAAGTGCCCGGTTTTTGTCTGTTGGGAGTTTCAGTTTGAGATCTGAAAGTGAAGGGAAAAGAAACCCTGTGCTCCTTCAGTGCACAGTTTCAGTCAAAAACGTGCAAGGCCCAGAGTTCGGTCTACAACTTGTGTAACTGCTTGTTAGGACTGAATCCGTCCTGTGAAAAGAATCAAAGGATCTCTGAAGAGTAGAAACCAGGCTCACCCTGTAGAAGACTGAAGAAATTGTTGAATTACACTCGGTCTGTCAGGAACTGAATCTGCTGTGTGTTCTCCTGGTTATTGTGCAGTAATTAGATTGGGATACAGATGCAGCCTGCCTGGTATAGTGCTTTTTTTTTTTACCATATAAATGTGTGAGGAGTCTCTTGGAGATCAAAAGTAGCCCTGCTGACATTGAAGGACCATATCTTCTTTGGAGGTCGTGAGTACTAATTCGGGTCGCTCCTGTTGAATTGCCACATTAAATCCAAATGGAATTACTGTACTGCTGACTGTTTAATTTTCCTTTTCTCTGTGTGAAAGGGCCCCTACCAGCTGCCACGGTTTGGACTAGCCACTAGGGCCTGGGTACCCAGGACAGTAACTGGTAGGGATAGGCCTGTGCACAGAGCCATAGGTAGATAGTAAAGTGATAAGCTAATTAACCTGATTTCCCCTGTCCTTGTTATATCCCCTAAATAAATCAGAGCTGTTTGTTTCAACAAAGTTACTGCCTGAGGTATTTGTCTATGTTAAAGTACTGTACTGTGATTGTTGCACTGTATCTTATTTTACAGGATGTCCCGTGCCTGAACCAGCCTTGGGGGTAAGTGTATACTGTGAAGGTAATTCTGCTATATTGTGTGGGCCACTAGTGGGAAGAAAGGGGGGTTGCAGTGTCCCAGAGGGCTGTGACCAAGTAAGTTTAACTATTGCAAACCCTGACCTCTGGGTGGAGGCACCCGCCATTGGATCCAGGCCCCTCAACCTGTTAGTGGCAAATCAGGCAGGGGTAGTAGCCCCTGGGATAGCGCCATCTAGGGGTTACATGTGTCCTTACCCTCTCTTTTCCTCTTTCTGCAGGGGTTGATGTTGGTGAGCCAGTCAGACTGCAGTTGTGCCTTTTTCTTGCTGATGCATCTGACTTGGCTCTTCAATATCCCAAACTGTGCTGCCACCTTAGCCACTGATACGTCAGGCTGTTCAAGCACATCAAGCACCTTGATTTTCTCACTGAGGGCCAGATTGATACATTTTGTATCCATTTTGCACAGGAGTCCATGGCAAAAATGAAGCGGGACACTAAGGAGACTCAGTAGATAAAAAAACACACCTAACAGCCCCCTCAGTAAGTGCCTGTTTTTATCCTAAGTCTATTCTTCTGGCTGTGGCAGAATGAGGTATTAATTCTTTAATGAGCCGTGAATGAGTACTGCAGCAGCTGAGAACAGTGACTCACCACCTCATAATCATCCCCTTAAACAGAAGCAGCCATCCCCAATAAAAGAAGCTGCTCTCATTGAATAGTACAGCCACTTAATCGGTGCCCTGGAGGTCGTCCCCTTTAAATAAACATCCCCTTTAAGCGTATCCCAATTAAGTGGCTTGTACTGTATATCTCTATAACACATGCATACAGTGGTAGCTACGTCCTCTGCCTCAGTCGTTATACTCTTGGATGCCTTGGCCTGAAGCCATCCGAGACTATAACGATCAGGGCAGAGGACCGATCAGTGTGGCTTGAGACAGAGAGCCTTTTAACAATAAAGAACACTTACTATCTGCAAGAAGAGCACCAACTCCATGGTGTAGGGCAGGAAGGCACTGTAGTTAGGCCCCCCAGCCACCGCTGCTGCCACCACATTTGTTGTTGGAGCGCTGCAGCTTACATTCTAAGCACTGAGCTGACAGTGGCGTCCATGGTGACAGAGCCTTAGCCTCCCAGGGCCGAGCTCCCAGGGCCACATGCCAACACTACAACAACAGACTCACCCCCAGCTGATCCACACCACCATATACAGCCTGGCCAGCACTCTGGTACTGCGGGTAGCCCAGCTGGGGAAAGAACATCTCTGGTCACCTGGACTCTCGGCACTCAGACACACTGACAAAGGGTGAAAAATCAAAAGCAACAAAGTCAGCTGGTTATATGAGAGTGGCAGAAACAAAGTCAATTACAGTCATCTCCTACAGAAACTCAGTTTTGGGGCTCCTCTCCTAAATCAGTGACTTCTGTCAGTTGTTAAATCCCTTAGATGTGATTGAATCACCATTTGCGTTCCAGATGATAGCTGTGCCCTCAGGTCCTGGGCAGATCTCTCCAATACAATTTGAAGTTGATGCTTTGATTGGCAGCAACTTGAGCTGCAAGCTGGCCTCCCAACTCAGTGGTGGTCCACCCAGGGAAAGGAAGTGTCTAAAAAGCAAAACCTATTGTTGGGGCAAATGCCAGCCTCTCCTGGATTCACACTCTGTTTTTCCCTGAAGGCCACCCAATGTGCTAAGCTCAGCAGCGGTCGGAGATAGGGGGTTCAAAAGTAAGCTATGTTGCTGTGGCAAAAGTATTCCTTTGCTGGCTGCCACTGAAAAAGACAGCAACATTGGGAAGGAGCAGGTACTCTACAGCACTCTATCTAGCATCACAAGATGACTCTCCAAATAACATCAAGGTCTGCCAAACGAGTTTCCAAGGGCATGTAGTCCACACCCTTTCCTACTGCAACATTTTGTGATGTCTCCCAGTAGGGAGACATTTTTCTAAGAGCTACTGACGCATCAAAGAAAACTTTGAAAAACACAATAATTAAGTACAATTCAGCTTGCATTCCAAATACTGTATATTCTATAGATTTCTCCTCCCTATTATTTATGACTGAGGAAATTTGCACAAATACATAATCTTTATCCGTTAGAGTTCATCTGCTTCTGTAGCTTACTCCCTACTTCATCATAATCCTCTGTTGTGACATCACAGTTTGTTGCCATGGGAGTAACTGTGATGCCACAAGTGGTGCATTATGACCTCAGGTGGGGAGAAGGCAACAGGAATAGATGAACTCTTCAGGAGCAGAGATCCTATTTTCATGCAGATGGCCTCAGTAATAAATAATGGAAAGGAAAAATACAGAATTAATGTAAAATATACTGAACTGTGTCTAAATATTAAGTTGTGTATAAGTTCCCTGAAGGTGTCAGCTGCTCTTTAACATTTACAATCCAAGAAGGGAGGTCATCTTATTCTAGTCCTCCTGCCAGAAACAGTTCCCTGGGGTCTCAGAGCTCTTAGGATGTAATGCTGTTTAGGAGGGGGAGGAGAAGGAGAAGAAACAAGTAGGAGAAACTACCTCCAGATATCCAGGCCAAGAAAGGACAACAGGCACACAAAATGTAACTATTTTTATCTATTAGCTATCTAACTATCTTTTATTTACAGAACGTCCACATTCTGGCACCATAAAGAAGATCCTTGCTGTGGTGGTGCCAATTTAAAACTAATCTCCTTTGAGCCAGCCCAGTGGTGCTGAGGGTTGAGGTGCTGGACACCACACCTCACGCCATGCCAGTGACCCGGGTTTGCAAACGATCCCAGGTCATCAGGGGCAGGAATGGACTGAGCATCCGGAGGACTGCTCACCTTTCCTGGGGGAGGGAGGGTTTGCTTGCCACAGTTCGAGCAGCTTCTGGCGGTGGCTGGGGGGGGTTGTAACTTGCGGCACGCTAACAGGGATGGATCAGCAACGGGCACATTATGCACTGGCATGGAAGCATGCCCGTCGCATGCAAGGCGTCCTTGCACGTCTGTGCTCCAGGGGCAACTACACCATGGAAAAAGCCCCCACCTTGCTGGTAGGCAAAGGCGGGATCAGTGGTCGGCCCCATGTCCAGTGCCGGGCTCTTTTGGCCCCTACATCCGGTCTCCCTCCTCCTCCTCCCAGTCGCTCCACTAGGTTATAGATAGAGCACCGGAGGAGTTGGCAGCCCCACCCTGAAGGGTTCAGAGGTGGGGGGTTGTGCGGCCAGATAGGTTGGAGTGGAGAAGGGTCAACCAGAGAAGCAGAGGGTCAGAGGCTTCAGGCGGACAGGAGAGCCGTGCCGAGAATCCACGCCGGAGAGAGTCCGGTAAGGCTGGGTGATGAAGAAAGTTTACCAAAAAAAAACTAATCTCCTTTACTTGCACCAGCAACAGGGGACTAGACCCTCTCACCCAGCTCCATCCTGGCTCTGCCCATTGGTACGCCTGTCCTGCTGTCCAGTGGTAATACAGGAGGGTGCTTTTATTGTGAGCCCAATTCCCTGGACACCTTATTCAGGGAAGGGGAAAGACATAAAACAGAAAAATTATGTTTGTTCACCTAGAGTGATGTCCAGAGAGGTGGCATTGCTATCTGCACATCCTCATGAGCCCTAGCTTGTGGTCTTACACTGATGAGTCACCTATTGACCATATCACATCTGCCCCAACCCCTCTCTACTATGCAAATAAATGTTTTATTTACTGATAGAAAACAGTGTAATGATGCTTAAAAGGTAGCAGCTGTGCAGAAGAAACACGTTTTTATGCACCACTGCTGCCGTGTTAGTACCATTGCACTGTTTGCTATAAGAAAGTAAATCAGTAGTAGTAGTAATAGATTTTATTTGTTTGGGTGCTTTTCCTTGAAGGCTCAGGGCGCCTTACAAAAGAAAAACATTGTAAAACACAAAATCCCAAAAATCAATAACATTATACATCTAATAAATAATTAATCTCATCAATGCTTAGCTTCCCTATAAACAATACAGGGACAGTGAATAAACTCTCTTTATTCTATTTACTCCCCAAAGGCTTGTAAGAATAGAAATGTCTTCAAGCCTCTGTTAAAAGTATCAACAGAATGGGTCCCTCAGGTGCCCAGGTAGCAAGTTCCAAAGGACTGGTGCACCACTTTGAAAGACCGATCCCCCAAAGATTTCAGTCTCGCCCTGGGCACCCCAAGGAGGTCCTCCCCCGATGATCGGAGAGATCGACTGGAGCAGTACAGATGCAGCAGCTCTGTCAGGTAACCTAGACTCAGCCCATGTAGGGCCTTACAGGTTAAACAACCTATTTTAAAGGAGATGTGCTAGCGCACAGGCAGTCAGTGCAGTACGCGCAGCACCGGCAAAATGTGACAAGATGTTGGAAGACACGTCAATAGCCGGGCCACCATGTTCTGCAGGAGCTGCAGGCACCTTAATGCACCTCCCTTGACCTTGAGGTAGAGCACGTTACAGTAGTCGAGCTTTGAGGTAACAAATGTGTGTATCAGTGTGGCCAGATCTTCAGGAGGGATAAGGAATTTTATCCAGTCAACATTCCAGAGATGGTAAAACCCAATTCGGACAACCACTGACACCTAGGCATCCAGTGTCAGCTCATTGTCCAGAATGATGCCTAGACTTTTCAACTTAGTGGAGGCCTCTAGTTTGGATGACCCAAAATACAGTCCCAAATCTTCCCCAGATGCTTCCACTCTCCCCCTCTGACCCAGCTCAACCACCAATACTTCAGCCAATTTGACAACGTCTGAGAACGGATCTCGGCCAAGCACTTATTCAGCACATCGACCGCATCTGTTCTTCCAGGTGCAAATGAAAGGTACAGCTGGGTGTCATCAGCATGGCAATGAAACCCAAGCTAATACCGCCTGATGACATCGCTCAGGGGCAGCATATACACTGTGAATAACATGGGAGAGTAGATAGAAACCTGGGGTACTCCACAGGACAGGGCCACTGGGTTTGAGGAATAATTCCCCAATACCACCCTCTGGGTCCTGCCCTGGAAGAACGACTCAAACCAGCCGATGACCTTGCCAGTGAGTCCAGCGTACTCCCTCAGTCTGTCCAACAACACTCCATGATCTACAGTGTCGAATGCTGACGAGAGATTGAAGATGACGAGAGTAACCCACTCTCCCCTATCCCGCACCCTGAGCAGATCATTCATCACCCATAGTAGTGTGGTCTCTGTGCTATGCATGGCCCTAAATCCCGGACTCGATAGGCTCATAAATCTGGAAGTCTGTGAGGTGCATCTCAAGCTACTCCACAACCACCTTTTCGGTAATCTTCCCTAAAAAGGGAAGGTTCAAAACAGGTTGGTAATTTGCCAAGATGTCTGGGTCCAAAGATTTTTTTTTTCAACAGAACCTCACCAGAGCTGATTTAAGAGATGCCAGAACCCCCCCATTGCTAAGAAACATCTAACAATCTCAGTAAAAACTGGACCCAAAGCTCCGATGCAATCAACAAGTAATCGCGTCGGGCCTGGGTCCAGGCTGCAGAAGTTGGTCTCAAGCCCAAGATCACTCCACAGACCTCCTCTGTTGTCAAAGGCCAGAATTCGCCCCAGGAAGTTTTACTGCAGATGCCACCCCAAGGCCCAACCCTGTTGAACTGTACCAGTCAACCTGGAGAAATTCCTGCCGTAATGGAGGACACCCTGTCTGAGAAGAACTGAGCGAACTCCTTGCACGTTTGCTCTGAAAATGCTCTAACAGGTTCCAGAAAGGACGGATGTAAAAGCCTGTCCCCCCAACCTGAAAGAGCTGAGCTGGTCAATTCTTCCCAGCTGCAATTGACCTAGACATAATAGCAATAAAAATGCAATATTTATGAAAATAGCATCTAATAAATTGCAATACTGTATTTTTCATTAACCACATTATATGTTTATTAGCCACATTTAAATTTAATTAGCCATTGGCTACTTTGGCTATCCTTAATGTTCATCCAGGCACTTCTGTCAGACACTCTCCTTTTTTACGGCTGCAGTGGAAAGAGCCTTGCAATTGTTTTGCTATTACAGTAGAAAAAGGGAGCTCTGCTGATGCCTAACGGACTAGATAAAATTAGAGGTTTTGAGTTATTACTCTGCTTTCATTCAGTGAGCAGTGTTTCAAAGCACTATTTTGTGTACTTGGCTTCGATCAGTGTAGACGTTCTAAGGTTCATAGTTCACAAACATGTCAACTTAGCCTTAAAGGGAGATAAGCAGACAGCCTTGGAACTATACCAGTGAGTAAGTCAAATGTTACAGATTGCAATATTTATGTAGCAAATCAGCTGATGTTGCATGTCTCACTGAAGATAAGTTAAAGGACCCCTAAACACAGTTCATTTAAGTTAGTTTTTTTACAGTGACGATTTGAAATAGACTGTTCATATGCATTTTTTTTATCTGAAAACTTACCATGCTGTTGAAATGTTGTTGCTAAAGTACTGAAAAAGGAGTTTGCTAGTCGGTGCTGGTTATGTGCCTTCTTCCTGAAAAAACTATATCAAGTCATACTGTTTATTACGTGCGCATGTGTGTGTGTGTGTGTGTGTGTATGTGTGTATACTGTGAGGGTAGTGCTACCTGTCTGTTCCTGTACTGTCACCTGTGTGACCACTTGTGGATGTTCATGGACAGGGTTCGAAACTGGAACAGACCCCACTAGCCAAATTCTGTTAGATGTTCTTTTGGGATAGTCAAAAATCTTTTTTTTTTTTTGTGAACTCTATTTTTATACACCCTGCGGCCTGGTTATCCTTCCGGGGTACTCACTCAGCATGGGCCTCTACTCCCTACCGAATCCTGTCACCAGCTTCTTCCCCCTGAACACCCAGACAGATCCAAGCCCCCGGATCACCCCCAGGAGAGGGCCCGCTCGCAGCTGCCTTTCTGAGATTAGAGGGACCTACCTGGTGTCGGGTCAGCCCTGGGAGTCCCCTGGTGCAGTGGGCCAGTGATGGGATGTGGGCCTGCCCCTGGAGCCCTCTTCATTTCCACAGTGCCACAGAGGGCTTTTCTCGCTTTCCCCTTCAGAGCGCGGACGTGCAATAGTGTCCATGGTGTTAAGCGATGACGCCTACCGACGCTTCACCCCTCAGCATCTGCTTTGCGCCGCAAGTTCCGTACTGCCCCCAGTCACCACCAGGAGCCGCCCTGGAGCAGCACAACCCCAAATCCCTCCCTGGGAAGGGAGTGCAGTCCTCCAGACACTCAATCCCTTCCTTCCCCTGCCGACCCCCGGCGGCTCAAGTCCATTCCCGAACCCAAGTCACCGGCATAGCGCAAGGTGTGGTGTCCAGCACCTCAACCCTCAGCGCCACTGGGCCGGCTCATCAGAAATCTTTTACGTAGCCCTGAGGGCTTGTCCTGAAAAAGGTAATATTTCAATAAGTATATCAGCTGGACCAGTAGAAAAGTCACAACCCTGCTGGCTAGTGGCTGCAAAACTTAATTTGACCCCTGCAGTCAGCCTGAGATGGGATTTTTCTTTTTTTTATTCTATTTATTCTCCCCTAGCCAGCAGGTCTCTGCCCTCTGGTTACCAGACACATTGCCCCCCACCACCACCACTTAATGGGAGACTGCCATAACCAGTGTGGTGGGCCCCCTCTAGGGATCATGACAGGCTGTACATATGGATGCAGAGTACAATGTATTCCGAATCCCTGTCATGCTGCCTGGGCTGTTCATTTCTGTGCCATTACCTTGGTGACCACATGAGATGGTTCTGGGATCAGCATGACAAATTAATGTTTATTGTTACCTGTTGTAGGCTGGGTGTGTCAGGTAAGCACAATGATGTTATGTGGTTGTTGGTTTTTGTTCATGTTAATTATTTTTTATTCTCCCTTACTGGACGGCCCCACATCTACCAAACGCCACAGTCCTGACACTTTGACATACAATGGCACCTACCTGCCAGCTAGTCTTCTCCAAGGTTCCCCAACCCCCATTGGGTACAACTAAAGAGAAGCTTATGGAATTAGGAAAAAAAATGTGAAAAAGCAATTTCATAAGGACATGACAGCTGCACGTCACTTTTGTTGCTTCACATATTATTATATATACTCTTTGTGGTTGTTGGTTTTGCTTCTGTGTGTGCTTTAACAGCATGTTAACTTATTTTCCATTTTCTCTTTTTTGTTTATATTAGGGCTCCTGTAATCATTGTGCTATCATGGACACAGCACTAGAAAGTTTATGCTGCTGTGAGATGAATGCTGTATTGGCTGAATTTGATGAAGAGCAGTATTCCTGTATAACACAGAGTGTTTTTGAGGCAAATCCAATACATTTTTTTACCTGGACTTACGGGTTGCTTAAAGGGAGCTTTCAGCAGCTATACTGAACTTGTGTGACCAGTGTTCCTGTAATAACACCTATGGCAAAATAAGCTATTCATGTGTACAAGTACCAGTAGGATTTGTTACTTGAATTTTAAAAACATATACTTTAGCTCAGACCAAGCAAATTACCTTAGTGCTCGGCCAATCTTCCTCCGCCGGATGCATCTTCTCAATGTGAACACACTTTGCACGAATTTCCTGAACAAAAGTAAGTCATTGTTGAGGCTAAAAGTACATGCTCTTTTGAGCATTGGGATCTTTGTAAGAATAAAAAAGAGCATTGCAAGTCTTACTTTTACCACTTTGAAAAACAATCCCGTGATCCTGAGCATACGCTTGATGTTGCCATGGATGTGACACGCATGCTCAGGATCACGGTCCTGTTTTTCAAAGTGGTAAAAGAAAGACTTGCAACTCTCATCATTATTCTTACAAAGATCCCCATGCTCAGAAGAGCATGTACTTTTAGCCCCAACTGTCACTTACACTTGTTCAGGAAATTCGCACACATGCAGTGCGTGTTCACATTGAGAAGAGGCATCCAGCGGCAGAAGATCGCCCAAGCACTAAGGTACTGTCCTTGGTCTGAGCTAAAGTATATATTTTTAAAATTTAGGTAACAGATCTTACTGTTACTCAAACTGGGGCACATAAATGGTTTATTTTACCATAGATGTTATTACACGCAAACTGATCAGACAAGATCTTAATTCGAGGGGCCTCTTGCAGCTGGCAGCACTGGTAGGACTGAAGCCGCCAGGCACCAGGACCACACGGAAAAATTCTAGCTAGCAGTCTATCACGGGGGACCACCCTGCCGACATCAGCATGCTGATGTCTGCCTATCCAATAAAGGGGGCAGTCTCCCACACCTACCTCAGTTCTTTCCCACCATCGACCCATGCACGTCAGACCTTGATGGACGCTAGCGTCAGTCGACCACCATTTTCTTATGTTTAACACATGCTTTTATTTTTTCTTCTTTTGGTGATTAAAACATCCAAGTTGTTTTCAGTGCTTTCTCTCCTATGTTTATGTCTTCTTCTCCAGCTTCGTCTTCCAACTGGCTGATGAAGTATGCTTGCAGCAAGTAGATCCCCGCTAAGGATGGTCACACTTCCTGCCTGCTCTGCTTAGGCCAAGATCACAATACCGAGGCCTGCGAGCACTGCCAGGACTTCAACCAGGCCACATGGAAACATCGTTTGAAGACCTTGGAAAGCTACCTGTTTAAGCAAAAGTTGGCCACGATGGAGAAGGAGCTACAAGCCAAAAGTTCCTCAGCCTCCCTTGCTCAATCTTATTTATTTATTTAAGTCTTTGATTACCGGGTAAGCACACTGATCCAAGGGACCATTTTCAGGCACAACCCAAGCCACAAATATGGCACTACCGAGTTACATATAGATCATCAGGAATACAGCAACACAATAAATACAGTACAGTTTACAATATGTTGGAGGAAGTCAAAAAAGAAAAACAAACTTGACAGTATACAGTTTAGTTCACAGGTAAATGAGGCAAAACAAGTTATAAGAGCAGAGTTAGCAGTTAAGATGGGCAGGAAAGGTACCGTGTTGTTGCAGATTACCCTGGAGAGCACAGGCATTTAGCCTCGTTCAGTAACCAGGCTTTGAGTCGGTGTTTGAAAGAGCTGTGGGTATCAGCAGACCAGAGTGAAGTAGGGAGCCTATTCCAGAGAGACAGGGAGCAGCCACAGACAGTGCACTGCCACCCATTCCAGTGGAGACCTTAGAGATTTCTATAGGGAGGACCAAGGACACACGTAAGCATCTGGGAGGAGCTCTGGCCTACAGAAAGGCGGCGTAAGGTGATGCACTGCTGTTCCTAAGGGTGTTGTCAAGGATAAACCCTAGTGCATAGTCATAACGACCAGGGAGTGGGAGCCACCCTAGCACCTGATAGAGGTCACAGTGCTGAGTGGAGTAGTGTGCCAGAAGTGTGAAATGACATTATTGTATACTGAGTTTAGACGCGAGTGTAGGGCAGAAGATACATGGGAATATATGGGGGAACAGTAATCAATGCTAGGGAACAGGCTGCCTTGGGCAATAGCGAAGCGGGCCTTACTGGTCAGGAATTGTTTTAACCTATATGCAGCCCCGAGCTTTTGGTTAACCCGACCTACAGTGACGTTGATGTGATCCATATAGGCGAGGGAGGGGTCAAGAGTTACACCCAAGTATTTAAGATCGGGAACATTCTGCAGCACGGGGCTGTCGGGTGAAAGTTCCGAGAGGGAGGTGCCAGCCTTAGCGGTGCTGGTTAAGTATGGTTTGGAACCTAGAAGCATTGTCTTCATTTTTTTTTTATTTTAATGACCAGTAGCCTGTGTGATGGGAGCCAGTTATAGGCCAGGCCATAGTTGATAGACAGGGTAGAAGATATGTTGTCAGGGACTTATCACTAGAAGAAGACAAGATCGTCCACATACAGGAGGGCATCACAGGAGAGGCAGTCAGAGGAGAGGGAGTTTATAAAGATAGAAAACTATAGGGGGCCAAGAACAGAGCTCTGAGGGACAACCGTAGAGACAGAAAGGATAGAGGAGATGGCAGTACCAGTACACACTGACTGGGATCGGCCAGAAAGATAACTCTTGAACCATTACAAGGTCTTTGTGGAACAGCCAGTTTGGAGGAGAGTAGAATATAGTACGGAGTGGCTGACCAGGTCCAAGGCCTTGGTCAGGTCCACAAATACAGCACCTGTGGCTTTCCCTTGGTCCATGTTCCTGTGGACATGATTGATAAACTAGGCCAAGGCGGATGTGGTGCTGTGGAACTTGCAGAATCCACGTTACTGGCTGCACAGCAGGTTATATTTCTCGATGTAGTTGGATAGCTGGCGGTGGATAATCTTCTCCAGAAGTTTGCCCAGGTGAGGGAGCAGGGAGATTGGCCTATAATTGTCTGAGGATAGGGGGT
This sequence comes from Neoceratodus forsteri, assembly GCA_016271365.2. NCBI lineage: Eukaryota > Metazoa > Chordata > Ceratodontiformes > Ceratodontidae > Neoceratodus > Neoceratodus forsteri. The sequence goes on from CM057450.1 coordinate 1,652,048,302, forward strand.
CACCTGATTTGAAAATAGGCACCACCTTGGCATGCTTCCAGGAGTCTGGCAGGGTAGAGATGGTCAGAGCCAGATTAAAAATGAAGGTGACGGGCTTGGAGATGGCAGGGGAAATCAGCTGAAGCATAGACGGGGAAGAGACCATCACTACCGAGGCTATCTCCATTGGGGAGACCCTTAAGAAGCTTGGTGGTGTCCTTGATGGGGATGGCATGAAAGTAGAAAGGAGGAGGGAGGGGTGTGTGCCAGTAGAAGAGGAGGAGGAGGAGGACTGATCACTAGGGCTAGGTACAGGATAGGTGGGTAGCTGGGTAGGTAGTTTACTTAAGTGGGCAGAGAGATCCGTAAACTTTTTCCTGAAAGCTTTGGCGACTTCTATAGGATCAGTCAGAGTGCCAGAGGGGGAGTTCAGATGGATGGTGGAGTTGTAAGTAATCTTCCAGGGCTTTGTCGTCGTCTTCTACATGGAAGGAGAAGAAATCAATCAGGAAGCTCAAGCACCAGGATCATCCTTGGTCAGCCTCTCACTCACAGGTGCCACACAGACTGACCACTGTCTGTGGGTCTTCCTTCCGCTGGGGGTTAGGCCCTCCTGCCCCATCAGCCTTTACCTCCTCTGGGCTACCGGTGGTCCAGCCACCTGCCCTTATCTCCATTATGGGTGGCAGCTCTTCATGGCAGTGGACATCGTTCCCTGCCTCTCAGACCCTGACACTCAGGCCTTTAGCAGCCACAGGCTCTCAGGTGGCTCAGCAGGGGTTGGAACCTCTGGCTGCAGGTCTTTGACTGTTACCCCCCACAGCCAAGGTGTTGCCTTTGTCGATTCCCGACTTCGGGCTGGCACTAGTCCTTCCAGGCATCGCCCAGAGCAAGCACTCACTTCGTGCTCTACACTGGCACTGCCTCTGCCCCTACCTCAGGGGCCCTTTTCCCTGCAGGTGCGACCCTCACTATTGGGGCCAACATCGACTACTTTCTTGGACTGTCACCAGCCTTTGCCGCTTAGGCTGTCACCAGCCCCACTGACACCTCAGCCGACGACTCCACAACCACCGTCTCCTCAGCCTCTGCCAGCACCACAACTGACACGTGCTGGTCCTCCTTGAGATCCACAGTCAGTGCCGGATGGACCTATACCAGGGTACCCTATGCAGGCTCCCCCACCATCATACCCATACCCCCCTCCACAGTACCCTTACCCTCTGGTCTATAATCCACCCCGCTGGTGGATTTTAATGCCCTTTTCACTGCTTGGTGGTCCTTCATGCAGAATAAGGGACACATCTAGGAGGCCTTCTCTCCCTCCTCCTCTTCCCCGAGACCCCCCACCTCAGGACCTGGACTGGGCAGGACCTAGCAACCCTCATACCACGGGGTCTTCCGGAGGGTATATGGGCATGGGCTCCAACCAGCGTGTGGAGGACCCTCGACACCGACACCTGTCCCTGACAGTGAACTGTCAGGGAACGACTCTTTATTTCCTTGTCAGAGTCCTCTGAGGGCTCCAGGGGCTCCTGTGAGGGGCAAGACCTGGCTAGGAAAGCTCCTAAATCCCCTCCAGATGACCCTACCTTTCTTGACATTATGCGTCATATCCAATCCCTCATGGAATGGGAAACGGAGGAGCTTGACCTGGAGTGCCATCGCCTGGCCATACATCTGTGGAAAAAGAAGGCCCTCCCCTTGGTGGTGCTCCTTTAATCGATTCATATGAGGATGTTACCAAGGCAGCATAGAACCACCCTTCCTGCACACTTGCCTTGCCCAAGAAGGCTGACCGCCTGTACCATGTGCCGTTGGGTAAGCCCATTTTAGGGGAGCACCCCACGGTAGACTCTGTAGTCATGAATGCAGCCCATGACCGCACTAAGAGGACCACACACCTTAGTACCCACCCTACTGACAAGGAGTCTAGACAGCTGGATCAGTGGGGAAAGCGAATGTATGCCTCTGCCACCCTGGCCATTCGAGCTGTGAACTATTTAGCCCATATGGTGCAGTACCAGAATGCCCTCTGGGATCAGGCGAGGGATCTGGTTCAAGGCTCTTACTGAGGATCCTGCTAAGACTCGGTTGACCCAACTCTTAAAGTCAGGCTGAGATGTGGCACTTATGTTCTACGGGCAGCATACGATACTGTTGATGCCTCCGGGCGTAGAACGGCAACAGGGATCTGTCTTCATCACCATTCATGGATTAGGGTGTCTGGCTTTGCTCACAGTGTTCAAGACAGCATCTTGGATGCCCCTTTCAGAAGTTCCATTCTGTTTGGGGTGGATGCCCAAGACATCATTTCCCACCTCCAGGAGTCTGGAAAAGCACTTAGATCGGTTCATTCCCTATACTGATCTCAGCCCCGGTCTGTCCAGCATCGGTCTTTTCATTGGTCCTCTCGCCAGCCCATCAAGGGCCAGCAGGTGAAGGGCCCTTCAAGCGCAAGGCTCAAACCCCCAGCCACAGCAGCTGCTCCTAGGGGCAGCACCACAGCTGCTCTGCCCCCCCACCCGAGTCCACCGCCTGACTCCATGCCTGAACCCACCCCCCAGCAGAGATCTTGGGGGAGGCGGTCGTGGGTTGGTTCTCCCTTTACCTTGATGGATGGTGGGCAGTGACCACAGTTCAATGGGTGCTACAGCTTATCGAGCACAGTCACACCCTCCAGAAAACCCTCCCTTGCCCTCCCATTACCCTTTGGCCTGGCTCTCCCTCATCCGGGAAGAGATTGAGGCTCTTCTGCACAACAGAGCCATAGAGCCCGTCCCTCTGGTTCGTCCTCACCCCCAAGAAGACAGGGTATTTGAGGCTGATCCTGGACCTCAGCCACCTGAACCTGTACATAGAGTACAATTGCTTCAGGATGGTCACCATCCAGGAACTACTGCCTCTCCTTCACCAGGGAGACTGGCTCTGCTCCCTGGACATGCAGGATGCCTATCTTCATATCCAGGTCTTCCCAGCCCACTGCCACTTCCTCCGTTTTTGTTTCCAGGAGGACTGTTTACAGTTCCAGGACCTCCCTTTTGGCCTTTATTTGGCACCTTGGGTTTTTACCAAGTACCTAGCAGTGGAGGCCGCTGCTCTCAGGAAACAGGGCTTTATGTGTTCCCCTACCTGGATGTCTGGCTGCTAACAGTCTATTCCAGGGATCTCTTGCTGCAGATCTTGGAATGCACCTTTCTGCTTTTCCAGGCTTTTGGGATCACAGTCAGTATGCCAAAGTCTTGTCTCTCTCCATGGCAGTGCCTCCAGTATATTGAGGCTGTCCTGTACTCTTCTCAAGGCAGAGCTTTCCTATCAGCGGTCAGGGCAGAACGCTTGAGGGAGCAGGCCCATCTAGTCTCCTCCAGTCAACAGATCCCAGCCAGAGCATTCCTCGGCTTGTTGGGGCACATGGTTGTGACCATAGCCATGGTCCCCCTGGCCCACCAGGATATGAAGGTTCCTCAGTGAACCCTTCAGGTTCAATGGGATCAGCACACTGATGACCTGGATCAGCCAATAATGGTCTCAGATCCAGTGAGGGGGACCTTGGAGTGGTGGCAGAACTCTGCCAATCTCCTGCGAGGGGTCCCCTTTGGGTTGTGTCCTCTCAGCAGATCCTCATGACAGATGCCTCTGGTCATGGCTGGGGTGCTCACTTGGCCGATCATCATACCCAGAGAACCTGGTCTGAACTGGAGTAGTAGCTTCACATCAGTGTGCTGGAGATGCAGGCAGTTCTTTACATCCTGCAGGCCCTCCAGACCCACATTCTTCCCGGCCCACTGCTGGTGCAGATGGACAACATGTCCATAGAGTACTACATCAGCAAGCAGGGGGGCACTCGCTCATTGCACCCTTTGGTGGGAAGAAATGAGAGTCTGGTACTGGGCCATTGAGCATGACCTGGAACTCTCGGTCATTCATGTTCCATTTGCCCAAAATGTTCTGGCTGACCGTCTCAGCTGGTCCAGGTCGAGGGCTTATGAGTGGGAACTGTTGCTCTTGGTGGTCAAAGACCTCTTTGACAGGTGGGCTACCCAGAGTTGGACCTTTTTGCATCCCCACTTCATACAAACCTGCCACTTTTCTGCTCGCTTGACCCAGGGCCTGGAGTTTTCTGTCTCGATGCATTGTCCTTCTCCTGGAAAGTAGGTTACTGTATGCCTTCCCTCCCTTCCCACTCCTGCAGAGGGTCGTCCTCAAGCTTCAGTGAGAGGGGGCAAAGATGATTCTCCTAGCCCCCTACTGGCTGCATCATATTTGGTTCCCCCTGCTACAGCAGCTGGAAGTGGAACCTTCAGTACCCTTGCCCCTGTGCACCGGCTTGCTCTCCCAGGAACAGGGCACTCTAGTCCATCCAGACTTCCAAGTCCCTGCATCTACATGTGTGGCTCCCACAGACTTAGCTATCACCTGATTTGGGGTTTCTTCCAGGGTCCAGGGTCGCTGATGTCCTGGTGGCTGCTAGAAAACCTTCCACTAGACTCACCTATGCCTTGAAGTGGAAGCGCTTCTTCCTGTGGGCCACTGCTTGCCACCTGGATCCTTTCACCTGTCTGGTGAATTTGGTTTTGGAGTACCTGCTGTTCCCTTTGTACTCATGCCTGAGGTACTCCTCTCTTAAGGTGCACCTTTCCACCATCTCTGTGTACCATGCACCTATTAAGAGCAAATCTGTTGCCCAGCTAGAGGTGTCCTGCAAATTCTTGCGGGGTATCTTGCATTTGAAGCCTCCAATCCAGGATCCTGTCCCTCCATGGGCCCTCTTTTTCATGCTGGAAAAGCTCGCTCTGCCTCCCTTTGAGCCAACCACGAGTTGTGAGCTGCCCTTTCTGTCATGAAAAGTGCTCTTTTTGGTTACTGTTACTTTTCCTCGGCGGATTTCCGAGATTCGAGCTCTGATGTGTAAAGATCCTTATTTGGTTTTTCACAAAGACAGGGAGTTTTTGCGCACTAATCCTAAGTTTTTGCATAAGGTGGTATCTGAGTTTACATTAAACCGGTCCATCCACCTACCAGTTTATTTCCCTGAGTATTCTAATCAAGGGGAGGTCTTGCTCCATACTTTGGATGTTCATCGGGTGCTTGTGTTATACAAACCGCACCTGGACTGTTAGGAAAACTGACCAGTTGTTTATTTAATTTGCCCCCAAGAGAGAGGGGGCACCTGTTTTGAAACAATGTTTATCAGAATGTTGGCTAATTGCATTGTTTACTGCTATATCAAATACAACAAACCCTTTGCCTGGAGCAGTGAAAGGTCACTCTACCAGAGGTATGGCTATCTCTGCCGCCTCCTGCAAGAATGTGTCTGCCACAGACATCTGTGCGGATGACATCTGGAGTTCTGTTCATACCTTCATTCAGTACAACAGTCTGGACTTTGCTTCTAGCGGCAGGGCCAATTTCGGACTTGCAGTCCTTTAGGGCCTACTTTCCTGAGCCTTCTGATGATACCTTCTGCCTCCTCCCGGCTGCCTTTTCAGTCAGTTCTGGTACTGCTTGGGACTCCGTCTTTCCCCCTGACAGTTTCTTCTCTCTTGCACCTCTTCTGCTTGTTCCTTTTCCTGGACTCTGTGGGCCCACCTCAGTTCTCCATTTTGCCACCTGTTTGGGGTCTCTGGCAGGAGAACTGAAGTAGGTGTGGGAGACCGCCCCTTTATGGGGTAGGCAATGTCAGCACGCTGACATCGGTGGGGCGGACCCCGTAATAGACTGCTAGCTAGACATTTTCCATGTGGTCCTGGTGCCTAGCAGCTTCAGTCCTACCGGTGTTGCCTGCTGCAAGATCTCCTCTTGAAGATCTACTGTTACGGTAAGTTCTTATGTAACTGTATGTTCAGAGTAGCTGCTGAAAGCTAGGCACTGCTCATGTACTGCATTGATAAAAGTTTCCAGAGAGCTGCAAAGGACAGTAAACTGAAACTGAATAGCAGCTAGAAACAATTAGGAAACTTTTATTAATTCATTGCAGTGAGCAGTGTACAGATTAAGCAGCTCTGCTGAAAAATGCTAAACCAGTGAGTTGGAGGGACAGTTTCATGTGGCTTGTATGTTATACTGGAAAATGTATTAGTGTGTGTGTGTCACAGCAATTAGAAAGTGTAGTTAGGTGACTCAGTGGTTAGTGCAAATATTGCTAGCCTACATTCCCTCGTTATCTAGATCAGTTTCAGACTTATGCATTAATCTGTAAAGATGTGTGTAGACCATGCACTGCTATGTTATACTGGAATATATATATACATATGTGTATGTATTTGTATGGTGTGTATGTATCACAACTATTAGAAAGTGCAGTTAGGTGGCTCAGCGGTTAGTGCAAAAATTGCTAGTCTACATTCCCCCACTATCTAGATCAGTTTCAGCCTTATGCCATTGCCACCCCCACCCCCACCCTCTGATGTCCCTCGAGCCTGAAAAGAAGAAAACAGTCCCTTGATGTCTTTTTTTTTTTGTAAAGATGTGTGTAGACTGTGCACTGCTATGTTATACTGGAATATATATGCATATATGTGTATATGTATCGGTGTGTGTGTGTGTGTGTGTGTGTGTGTGTGTGTGTCACAACAATTATAAAGTGCAGTTAGGTGACTCAGTAGTTAGTGCAAAAAGTGCTAGTCTACATTCCCTGCTATCTAGATCAGTTTCAGCTTTATGCATGTTTTTGCTAATTTAAATGACATGTCTAAGGGCAACCCCCCCCCCGATGTCCCTCAGAGCCTGAATAGAAGAACACGGTCCCTCAATGTCTTTTTTAATCTGTAAGAAAAGATCCATCATTGATGCAACCCTGCCCCCCCCAGTCTGACCTCCCATGAGCACCTACCACCCCACACATGCCCTCGTTCACCTGAACAGATCCCAGTGTTGAGATCCACTGTCCCATGAAAGACACGTCTTGCTGCTGGAACCATTGACTGCTATATGGGAAATATGTTAACTGCAGTAGAAAACCCATTGAAATACACTGAACCACACTTACCTTATTTCTCATACAGCAATGCCCAGTTCTAGCAGCAAGACGTGTCTTTGATGGGAGAGTGGATCTTCACACTGGAACCTGTTCAGGTGATTGAGGGTGTGTGGGGACTCTGGGGGTACAGGGTGGTGGGTGCTCAATTGGAGGTGGGGGGTTGCATCACCACCCAGTCTGCCCTATTAATCCCTAGCTAGTGTTTGGCCGCATGCCCAAACTGAACTTTGGAGCAGCCCCCGCCCCTTGCTTGCCTCCAGGATACCCTTGTGTCTATCCCACTCCTTCTTAAATTCTGTGACCATTTTAGCCCATACCACCCCCTCTGGTAGGATATTCTAGGTGTCCACCACCCTCTCTGTGAAAAAATATTTTTTCACCTTTCCTCTGAGCCTTCCCCCCTGTAACTTCATTTTGTACCCCCTTGACTTTGACCATCTTACCTTAAAAGATGCTTCCTTCCTGTACTCTGTTTATCCCTCAGTGTCTTTTTTTATCTGTAAAAATGTGTGTAGACAGTGCACTGCTATGTTACACTGGAATATGAATATACGTGTGTGTGTGTGTGTGTATCACATTAGAAAGTGCAGTTAGGTGGCTTAGTGGTTTATGCAAAAATTGCTAATTCACACATTTCTCACTGCCCACAATACCATTATTTTGTAGCTGTTTTGGCTCTTGCTAGAGTTTTTTTTATTCCTACTGCAAATAGGTACTGAGCGGTTCAGAGTTAATATTTCCCATCTCCCTGTCCTGCTCCTGTAACTATCTGTCCTTTGTGTGTTTCTGACCCCTTTTCTTCTTGTTCCTCTCCCCTGCTTATAACTGTCTGTTCATGATAACACTCCCACAAATAAAACAACTTACTGTATACAATTTGTCCTCTGATGATTCTTTACAATCCAAGCCAAACATTAATTCTATAGCCCTTAAAAGGTTAATGCATAGCAGTCATTTTGGCTCTGATCAGAGTTTGATTCCCTTTCACCGCTTTTTACAATTTGTGTTCCTGTCCCCTTTCATTTCTACCACTCTGCTTTTTTTCTTCATTTTGCACCCTGGGGGATTTACCTCCCTTCAGTTCCTCCATACTCTTTCTCTGCTTCAGTCTGTTGGGGGGCATTTTATGCCTTCCTGATTCCTTCCACCTCTCCCCTCAGCTAGTTTAAATATTCACCAAAGCTACATATAAACTGTACACTGAGGATCTTGGTTCTCTTCCCAGATGGATGCAGGCCATCACCCCTATATAGGCCCGTATCCCTCTAGGTTGGTCCCCAGTCCCCAAGATGGCTGAACCCCTCCTTTCCTTCAACCATATGTTGAAGCTCTTGGTGTGGAGAACCCTATCTTCCCCCCTATCATAGACCGGCAGCACCTCAGTGAAAGCTACTGAGTGCGCTACCTGCATAAGACCGCTCCCCAGCTCCCTAAACTCTCCCTGCACAATCCTAGCCCCAACCCTAGTCAGATCATTAGTCCCTAGGTGGAAAATGACATCCAGCTCTCCATCCTGCCCTGCTTCCAATGGGGATCCTCAGGATTTGATTTCCATCCCTCCAAGCTGAGGCACCAGGGAGGCACCTCCCTTCCCCTCTTTCCCTCCCTTTCTGTTCCCAAATCTACCCCTCCCCCCAACTATGGAGTCCACCACAAGAAGATGCTTCCTCCTCTGCTGGCTACCTCCCACTTTTGGCCTCCCTTATGGAAGACCCCGACATCTCCCTGGCCACTGTCACGGGTGCCTCTTCCTGACAGTCCTGTCCCACCAGAGCACTAAATGAATTTCATTGTGGCACAGGCTGGGGAATATGTCCCCAACCCACCACTGCCATCCTTCCTGAGCCCACCACAGTCCAGCTGGCACGCCTCCTGGTCATCCTCTGGGGCAATGGTGGTAGACTCGGTGGCCCCTGGGTGGGGGAGGAGGCCATCTGAATACTAGCCAACTCAGACCAGAGTCTAGCAACCTCCTCTCTCAGTCCAGAGAGGTGCATACAGATGGTGCAGCACCTTAGTCTCCAGAAAGTCTCTCTGAAAACTGCCACCCCACAGCCACTGCACTGCACCACTCCAAACGACAGTCCCTAAAATTGGAGAAAAAGAAAGTGGCTGTTAGAGCTGATGTAGTGTTCCTGAGTTGGTCCTAGTGCTAAGACAAAATGCTTCTGAAATCTTTACTTTGATGCCCATATTATTTATTTACTGTTGCCTGTTTCTGCAGTAGCATGATGAAGGGATAAGAACATGGATGCTTGGCATCAGGTACCACTTTGTATTATTTCACTTACGTTGGGGGGGTGAAGGTTTTTGTGCATTTCATGCCTAACATTTTAGGGAAGTCATGCTGGTTTTCCCATTCGGTAATGCTAGTATCTCACCGGCAGTTAACTCATTCTCAGAAACTTGCTCTGCTCCCTGCTGCTGCAGGCGAGGTGGTGTAATACTGTGTCTTTGGATCTCTTGCATTGGAGAGGGCTTGCTGTTTGGAGTCCAGAGGGTGGTGACTCTTTGGCTGTGGAATTCATGCAGGAAGCTGGGGGCGGGGAACCTGTGGATGGGGGAGCCTTGTCAAGGGAGGGGTGCCCACATGTGCAGCGAAGGAGGCTGGAATTGGGTGGTGCTCGGAACAGAGAAATTCCATTCCTGAACGTGCTACTATTAGCAGAATGGTATATGGTTCAACTGCAAAGAAAAAGCACCACATAACCAGCCAAATAAAATAAGTCAAAAACATTTTATTTACTTAAAAATACACGAATTGCACGTTCAAGGCAGTTTCCCATCACCCCCTTGCTCTCCCAACAGTAGCTTACAGCACAGCACATCTGCACTTTCATGCCACTGACATTTTTTGCACAATGTTCTAAAACCTGTAATCTGTGCTAAGTAAATACAGTTGTTATACTTATTTTATTTGGCTGGCTATTAAGTGCTGTGTCTTTGTAGCTGAACACGCGAGTCAAGTAGTGGCTGAAGTCCCTTTGCTCTCTGTGTCGTACATAGCCCCTAGCAGTGTTTTGCTTCAACCCTAACAGATACATTAACATCATTTTTTAAAATTTATTTCCTAAATTTTGTTTTATTTATTTATTATTTACTTATTTATTTAATTTTGTTCACCAGGTAGGCCCACTGTTTTTCAGGGGTGACCCGGTATTGGTTACAGAGAAATTTTGGGGTACAGGAATTTTAAACTTATATTTAATTGTTTTCACAGTAAAAACAACATACAGGTACAGTTGATACCTCCAGTCCTAACAGGCATACAGTCATAAATGTAAGGATCCATCCAATGGAAGACCGCCTTAACATTAACCTAGGTAGTCTGATTTAAGGAATCTTGGGTAATCCATGCAATGTCCAAAAACTCTATTCCAACTCATGCTGCACCTCAGAAGAGTGAGGGGATCATACTGAAAAAAACTTGTTCACAGATTTTGTATTCAAGCATGAGCTTGATGTGATCCCATCCTGAAGATGTGAAAAGAAACAATGGCCCAGGTATTCAAAAGGGTTGCACATGGCGCAACAGTGTTGCGCCATGCAAAACCCACTGATGCGCCCCGGTGCGATATTTTAAAAGGAAATGTCGCCTGACAAATCCTTGGCTACCAGGGTGCATCAGTAATGTTGCAGGCACAGGTGGGGGTGTGCCTATGCATAAACTGCACAGCCTGATATTCAGCCCGGCCATGCAGAGTTATGCAGGTGCAACCCTACCTGCGCCTGCACAAAGTTGAGCGAAAAGGAACAGTCGAGGCCACCCACAGGTGAGCTGCTGCATTGCAGGGCACAACACAGCAGCTGCCACCGGTGGGTGGCCCTCCACTGTTCCGCCCGCCTGGCGGTGCCTCCCATGCTCGATCGTGGGCAGAAATGTACCCCACCCCCCCAGTAGCCCAATCGGGCAGAAGTGTACCTAATTTTAGTAGCCCAATCGTGGGCAGAAGTGTACCCCACCCCGAGTAGCCTGATCGCGGGCAGAAGACCTCCCCCAAGTGCAATATCCTAGTGGTCCAGTGGACATGAGTAGCTCGATCGCGGGCGGCATTCCTCCCTCCCGTCCAAAATCCCTGGTGATCTAGTGGTCCCCCACCCCACCCATCAACTGGAGCTCCCACCCTCGAGTCGGCGGGCGGCACCACCCCACCCGCCTGCTGCCCGCCGACTGACAGCTCGGTAGGGCTGCACGCCCATTGGTTCAGAGCATGAGCCTATGGGTGTGCAGCCCATACCGTACTAGTCAGTCCAGATATGTGAATGAATGCTGCTCTTCTCTGGACCCTCTCAAGCCTGTCCTTATCGCCTTGTAAGTGTGGCCTCCAGAACTGGACCCCATATTCTAGGTGTGGTCTGACCATGATTTTATATAGTGGTAGGATCACCTCCTCCTCCTCCTCCTGCTTGTGAATCCCCTCCCTATATATGTCAGCATTATCAGTGCCTTTCCGGCTGCTCTGTCACACTGATTCCAGACTTTCAGGTTGTCTGAAATAGTGATCCCCAGGTCTCTTTCCTGTTCTGTTACCTCCAGGTCCACCACCCCTCCAAGCCAGTACTTACCTTTGGGTTATTGTGCCCTATAGGTGTAACCCCCCCCCCCCACTACAAATGGGGGTTCCCGAAAATTCTTCCTCGAGCTTGCCTAAATGCTCACTGCCAGGCTGGTGTCCTGCGTTTCAGCAGTTTAAATGTGATTGCCAGAGAGTGCCTACATAGCCTCTGTGTACTGTCTCTTTAAGAACTGCCTGGATTGCAGTTATAAGTAATCTGAGAGGGAGCTCTGTTGAAAGATGTAACTATTTGCTGAAAATCAGAGTGATAATGATAATGTAGTTTGTCTAACCTGCCTTCTTTGCAGCAAGGACTGTTTTGTTTATCTCCACTATCTTGGTCCTGGACTGCCGAATTGGACCAATCAGTTCTGGTGGGACCTAAAATGTAGCCGGACTACAGGAGCTGTCTGGAGTCAAAATCTGTAGGAATTGTAGTTTTGGGCTTTTTGCACCTGAAGGGGGAGCCTTTGTTGTGACTGACAGGAGGATCAGCTAACCGAACCTTTTGGATCTTGTGGAAATTCCCAAGCTGCTTGCTGTTAGAGGCAGATCTAAGTTAGGAGCTGAAGAAGCAAGAGCTCAATACAGTCTCTGTGGAAAGGGCTGAGTTTTGGGCCTGCATGCCTGCTGCCCCTGAGAGGAAGAGAAGGGAATTATTTTGGACTAATTCCAAGTTTGTGAGAACGAAGTAAGCCACTGATTTTTTTACCAGGCTCATACCTGAAGAAGACCGAAGATTTTGCTGAATGCGATTGGCCTGTCAGGATTTCCAGCTGCTTTTGAATCCCCGGTTTGTTCTGAGATTTTGCGATCGTGACCGGAGAGCGGTTTGCATGATACAGTAGAATGTCCTTACATGTAAATGTGCTGTGTATTGAAAGTGGGTTGTGATTTGGTTCGCCACTGTGTGAACTGTGTTCTGCTTCCTGGAAGCTGTACCTAGCCCAAAACGGACTGTATCCGAATTTGTCTCCATTTGGCCTGGGCCTTGCCACACTGGCCCAGCCAGACTACCCGCTGCACAGAGAAAGCCATCAACGAGAGACCTGCCTGGGGATCAGTCCCCTGCTCCACGCTTGAACAGGAACGATGCCTCGGTGAATTGTGTGGGCCCCGCTTCTCCTGGCACTCCAGATCAACCACCTGCAGTCTCAGTTTTCGTCCAGCCTGTGTCCAGTCTTGGGTATCGTGAGTAATCATCAGGGTAGCTCCCTGCAACAACAGCCTAATCTAAAAATGTGTCATCTGATTGTCTTGTTGTTTCTTTTCACAAACTGAGCCCCCGGCTCCGGATTAAAAGTGTGTGTTGTGCATGTTGTTTTCTTCCATCACAGGGCCCCAACAGCTGCAGCGTTCCTGGCTAGCCCACCATTCTCCATCTGGGTACCCAGAGTGTGCGACTGTTTATGGACCCTGAAGTGCATGCATAACTGCTTGATTGATACAGCCTTTAAGCAAATTAACCTGATTATGCCTTCCCTTGTTCAAGTCCCTTAAATAATTCAGATCTAACTCTTTTTTGAAATTACCCTGACTGTGGTTCCAGTTTGTGCAAGAGTACTGTACTGCTGTTATTTGCTGTGTATAACCTTGTTGTACAGGGGATCCCCAGGGCCAGGCCAGAGGAAAGCCCTGGTGGTAAGTGCAAACAGTGTAGGTACTTGTGTGGTGTATCAGGAGTGTTGTGAAAGTGATTTTTGTGTATTGTTCCAGCCACTAGTAAGGAAAGAGGGGGGTTACAGTGTCCCAGAGGGCTGTGCCCAGGTTAGCTTGACCACTACCAACCCTGACCTCCGAGTGGAGGCACCTGTTTCAGAACTCAGGCCCCCTTAACCTGCTCCTAGCCAAGCAGGCAGGGCTAGTAGCCCTTGGGATAGCACCACATAGGGGTTACATATGCATAATTTTGCATTTTTTTGTATTGAACTGCAGCTGCCACCTTTCTGACCACTCCTCCAGCCTAGCCAAATCCTCTCTCATGTCCACCCCCCCTTCCACTGTATCAACCCTATTACTATATATCTTCATCATCAGCAAACAGACACACCTTCCCCTGTAGACCCTCCGTAATGCCTCCAATTTATATGTTGAAAAGTATGGGTCCCAACACAGACCCCCAGGGAACCCCACTCATCACCTTTTCTTCCTTTGAGTGCACCCCATTCACCACAACCCTCTGTGTCCTCTCCACCAACCAGTGTTCTACCCAGTTTGTGAGCTCGCTCCCACTCCTAAACTGTCTACCTTGCCTATCAGCCTCCTGTGGGGGACAGTGTCAAATGCCTTCCTGAAGTCTAGGTAGGCCACATCCACCGCCCCACATCTCCGTCACTTTGTCAAAGAATTCAGTCAGGCTGGTCTGGCAGGACCTACCACCTGTAAATCCATGTTGATTGTCATTTAGGAGGCCCTCCCCCTCTAGTTATGTTATCATCCTTTCTTGGCTCTTCCCTTCCTCCCCCTTATGAAGGGGTACTACCTCAGCCTTTTTCCAGTCCCTAGGGAACCCTTCCCTTGTGTGGTGACAGGTTAAACAACCTCATGAGTGGTGTTGCCAATTCCTGTTTTAATTCTTTGAGTACCCTCTGGTGAATCCCATCCAGGCCCATCACCTTGTCCATCTGCAGCTTCCCTAAGTCTTCCAATACCCTATCCTCCATGAAGAGACTCGAGTCCATCTCACTACCCATCCTTCCCATTTTCCAACTTCTTCCCCTTCCTCTCCTCCACCATGAAGACCAATGAAAAGTATTTATTCAGGACATCAGCTTTTTTTATATCTCCTTCCACCATTGCTCTCCCTTCCCCTTTGAGCTTCATAATCCCACACTTCCCCTTCCTTCTGTCACTCACATATCTGAAAAACTTCTTGTCTCCCCTTTTTGCTCCCTTGCTATATGCTCTTACATTTCTGCCTTTGCCCCTCTGATCACCTTCCCCACTTCCCACAGTTTTTCCTTATATACCTCCCTGTCTGCTTCCCTCTGCAATGCCTTATGTATTCTGAATGCCCTCCTTTTCTCCTTAACTGCATTCCTCACTTATGTTATGAACCAAAGTGGTTTCCTCACCCTCTTTTTCTTGCTCACCATCCTAATGCACAGTTCTGTCATTTTCAATATTCCTCCTTTGATTCTCGCCCATAGCTCCTCCACATCTTCCAAGTCTTCCTTCCCCTCTAGTTTCTCCTGAACCATTGCCCTCCTCCTCTCAAAATCTGCCTTTCTAAAGTCTAGCACCCTAGTGTTAGAACTGCTCTTAACCTGTCCTTTTCTGATTCTAAAGTTTACTGTCCTATGGTCACTGTCGCCCAAATTGTCCACAACCTCGACACTGTCCCTATTTGTCATAACCAGGTCAAGTATGGCACTCCCTCTAGTAGGTTCCATTACCAATTGGTTGATGAACACTTCCTGCAAGGCTTCCAGCAACTCCCTACTTCTCTCTGTGGATGCTGCCGGGATGCCCCAGTCCATGTCAGGTAAATTTAGATCTCCCACCACCATGACTTCCCCCTTGCTGGTCATCTCTTGTATCTCCCTACCCATTTGTCTAGCTAGTTCCTCCCCCTGATTTGGTGGTCTGTAGACCACCCCACCTTCACTGCCTTCCCTCCGTTTTGCTAAAAGTGACCCATAGGGTCTCTGCTGGTCTGCCCACACCATCGCCTTAATCCCCTCTTTTACATAAATGGCAACCCCTCTCCCCTTTTACCTGTCCTGTCCCTGCTGTAGACTACATGTTCAAGTATTTTCACCTCCCATTTGTGGTTTTCAGTCCACCAGGTCTCCGTAACTGCAATTAGGTCTAGGTCATCCTCCGCCACCACCCCCAGTAGTTCTGCCATCTTATTACCTATACTCCTGGCATTTGTTAGCAAACCTTTCCACCAGCCCTGCTCCTCTCCCCTCCCATGCTGGCTTCTCTTGCCCCCAGCTATGGGGAGATGAATTAGGTCAGTTCCTGCTACCATTCCCACTGGGCTACACCTAGCTTTGCCCTCTCCTCTCCTAGTTTAAAGCACTCCCTACTATTCTATCTATGTAGCCCTGCAGTTTCACCCTCAAAATCCTAGCCCCCTTGTCATTTGTATGCAGTCTGTCCCTCACATACAAATGCTGGTCCACACATGTGTACCCCCAATCCCCTATACATTTGTAGCCCTCCCTCCTGCTGCCTTAGCCAGTGGTTAAAGTCTTTGATTCTCAAATGTCTAGCTGTACTGGCACAGTGCACTGGCAGAACTTCTGAAAAAGCTATGGAATCCACCATCCCTTTGCAGCCTCTTGCTAGTTCCTCTGCCACCTCCTCCCCAGCCAGGCCATTTGTACCTAGGTGCAGAACCAGGTGAATCTTCCCCACAGTCAGCCTAATGCATTCCTTAATTTTTGGGAGTGCCTGCTTGCCTCCATCCCTGGCTCACAAAGAAAATGACCTCCCCGCGAAAGCTACTCCCTTCTTCAACCAGTGGATCTCTTTAATAATAGAGTCCCCATCAACTATTACCGATATTTCCTGCGCTAACCCCAAGGGGGCTTTTTCTCGCATTCCTCCTGACACCCTCCCAGTGTCCCCCCCACCTCCACCCCACTATCCCTTTGTGCCCTGCCCTGCTGAATGGTCCCCGGCCTCGGCCTCCCGTGCCTACTCCAGCCCCTCGCCTATTCCATTCCTGTTACTCTCTATCCTCCCTCCCTCCCTGTAACCATCCTCTCCCTGGATGCCTGTGCTCTGTGCCCTTCTCTGTTCTCCCTTTAGGATGTCCCCTCCTGCTTCCGTCCCCATCCCATTTTTGCCCCTGACTGTTACATTTTGTCCCCCCCCATGCTATTTCTCCCTTCTTTGTATATAAATACCAAAGGTGATACCAAACCCCAGTCCATTCCAGTCCCTGGTGTCAGTTGCTAACCCGAAGTGGAAACATAGAAACATAAAATTTGATGGCACTTAAGGACCAATAGGCCTATCTAGTCTGCCCTATTTCCCTACCTGCAGAAAAATGCCACAGATCCTACTTTATTTCTGGCATTACCTCCTCATTTGAATCGACAAGGTACCCCCATGTCTGTCCCATGCAGTTTTAAATTCCCCCATCGACTTTGCCCCCACCATCTCTGCTGGGAGGCTGTTCCATACCTCCACCACCCTTTCTGTGAAGAAGTACTTTCTCACATTGCCCCTTAGTGTAACCCCTAGGTGGCGCTATCCCAAGGGCTACTACCCCTGCCTGCGTGACTGAGCGCAGGTTGAGGGGCCTGAGTTCTGTGAACGGGTGCCTCCACCCAGAGGATTGGTTTAAGGGTAGCATAGCTGCTCTGGGTACAGCCCTCTGGGACACTGATACCCCCCTCTAACCCCTCTAGTGGCCTATACTGGTCAGCAATTAGACTTTTACAGTGAACACTAGAATGCAGTGTTATACCCGCACTTACCACCAGGGCTGGATCAGCTGCACTGGCCCTGTAGACCACCTACAAAACAAGATCTGCAGTGGAGAAAGGTAATAACAACACAGTATCCCCACCACAAAGGTACACAATAGCCAGTGTAAATGCAAAAAGCTTCAGATCTGATTTATTGTGGGGACGTGAACAAGTGAGGGGCAGTAATCTGGTAGGATCTGATTTAATTAGGCTAAGCATGCATGCCTCTAAGAGTCCCTCTAACACAGTCACACACACTCTGGGTACCCAGCTGGTCTGCAGGCTAGCCAGAAGCATTGCCCAGGGTAGGCCAGCATTGCAGCTGTTGTTGGGGCTCTTAGGAAGGAAAAACACAACATGCACTTTAACCTACAATTTGTATTCCGGAGCTGGATGGCTCAGTTCGTAATGATTAACCAAAACAATTAAATTAGATGACACACTTTGGTTTGAGCTCTGTTGTAGGGAGCTACCCTGATGTTTACTCATGTTACCCAGACCAGGAGGCAGGATGGACAAAATGAAGACCTCAGGATGATTGACTGCTGTGCCAGGAGTTGCAGGGCCCACACAATGCACCATGGTGATCGATCCTGTTCGATGGTGTTGAGCAGGGAGCCGAATCCCCAGGCGGGTCTTTCATTGGATGATTCTCTGCAGGATGAATGGCAATCTAGGCCAAGATGGTGAGGCCCAGACCTGGTGAACAGTTTGGATTCAGTCCGGTAAAGTGCTGCATGCAGCTTCCAGCTAGCATGATACATTCAAGCAATGTGGGGAACCAAATCGCGATCCACACTGCACATTCAGCACAATTATAGTAAAGGATAGGCAAATACCACAGTTCGGATGACAGTCCAGTTGCAATCAACAGTGTCTCTCTGCAAACCATAACGCTCTGCGATTGTCTCAAGTCTTGACAGGCCGATCGCACCGTGGCAAATCTTCGGTCCACACCAGGCGAATTTCACTTTGTCACAATTCAGGATTCCGGTCACAATCACAGCAAATCCAGATAAAGTCCGAGATATTAATGCATACTTCTTCACTTGAGAATATGGTAGCAGGCAGGTCAGACACAGCCTTCCCGCCGATTCGCTTCACTCTAATTCACAGGAGCAGCTGCTTGAATTACTCAAGCTGTTCAATCTCAACTCTAACTACACACTGACTCATAGCTGCAGGCAGCTCTGGGACTTCCCAGTGATCCAGAAGGTTCAGTTGGTTGATCCATCTGTCTGTCACAGCAAGGGCTCCCCCTCCAGGTCCACTTAGGTGCCAAACAGTAAAATCTACAATTCCCTATAGAAATTCACTCCCACAAGACCCCTGGGGACAGTCTCCATTTTAGAGTCCCCAAAGGTACTGATTGGTCCAAACTGGCTGTCCAGAATAGGGAGGGAGTATAGCGCAGTGGTTTAAGGCTCTGAGCTGTAGATCTAGAGAGCTGGGTTTGAATCCCACAGCCACCACTTGCATACTGTGTGACCCTGAGTAAGTCACTTAACGTCCCTGTGCTCCCAGGTTGCACCTGTAAACAAGCTTTCAGCTTAGTGTGCCACTCCTGGTTAAACAATTGGAAAAAAAAAAAAAAGGAACAAGATGGTGGTGCAAAACAGAAAGTCCATGCTGCAAAGGAAGGCAGGTTAGACAAACTACTATATCATTACTATTAAAGCAGATAATCAGCAAACGATCACAGATTCTAGTAAGGCTTCCTCTGCGCAATTAGTGATGGCAGAATGAAGTGACTATATTGCAGCCCAGGTGGGACTCGAGCCTGAAACCACTTAGTCCCCACCCAGAATGATTATAACCCATGAAAATGATGGCTCTTAAAGAGACAGTGATGGAGGCTAACGGCATTCACATGCAAGCACTTTTAAAACTGTTAGAACACAGAACATCAGGCTGGCAGTGGGCATTAGGCAAGCCCAGGAAGACATTTTAGGAACCCCCATTTGTTGGGGGGTTACACCCTTCCCTGCCTGGAAAGAACTTGGCGTCCGTATCAAGTCTATACTCACAATATATTTATAGAACAACGTTATGCTGTACGAGACATATGTTCCATCACTATACGAGACAAAGTAAAGACTGAGTCATAAGTAAACATAAACTTACAACATTACTATACTTATTCATGATACTCTACAGATATTCTGTAATGACAACAGTTATGCATTTTTTTTCATACACATCACCATTTTACTATGATTCACACATATAGAATAGTGTATGCTTGCCCATACGCAACAAGGTTATGTTGTCATCAAGGGGATGTGATGAAGTCATACAGCCATCGAGAGCGAAACTTGAGAGGTCCGTATGACGACATCACATCACCAAGATGGCAACATGCCTTGTTGTGTTTGGGCAAGCATATACTATTTTATATAGTATATGGTTCCCCAAAACATAGAAATGCTAATTTCTCAAGGTAGTATCATACCTTGTGTTCATGGTACCGCTCCTCGGTGCAATCCCGCTCCACACCCGATTCTGGTTCTCGCCGCAGTTCCGGTCTAACTTCTCTGCTACTGTGCCAGTAATTCCAGTAATTTAAAAACAAAACAAAAACGATAGTTGCCAAACTGGTAGTTTGAACAAACGGAGCTGACTGTGGCAGTCTGTGCCCAAACTTGAGACAATCGCTCCCTCATCCCCTCGTTAACTGGGACCACCATTTTACCCTGCTTCTTTTGGAACCAGCATTGTTTCCACCTATCGGGTACCAACTCAAGCAGGAAAAGTTGTTGTACTATCAATATGACATCAGAACGATACTACAACAACGTTTTTGACCTTTGAACTGCACCACAGCAACATTTGGAAAACCATCATTTTCCATATACAATAAGCCCTAACCATATACTATAATAATATTACTGTACTTATTCAAGTAATTGTTTTCTGCACTCTAAATAACATAGATGGGGGCCCATTCCTATCAGCTAACTTGGGGCTAGATGGGGCAGGGGCACCATGTTCTGAGGGATGAACAATTAGCTTGGAATTGGCAGACAGGCTCAGTTTGGGCAGTGAGCTTTCAGAGATATAGACACCTTTGTGGACAACATTTAAGGGGAGGTCCACGGGCCTCCCAGGGGAGTCATAGCTTAGACGTATAACTGGTTTAACAGCTCTTCCAGACTTTCTTGGGGGAACAGATACAGGCTCTGGGGGTACCAGCATTGGCATTAGTCTCTTCTCTGGTAGGGAAGGGTACCTCTGCATTGGGTGAAGACTCCAGTAATGGAACATTGTTGGCGCCTTGCTCTGTCAGTTCTGTTTCCTCCAAATTAGGCATATCACTGTACTCTGTAGAAGGCCCAGACTTGTCATCCAGGGAACACTGTGACACATTTGTGTCTTAAGGCACTTGACTGACACTGTCAACAACAGAAGGGACACCCTGGTCATTCAGGACAGCAAGGTCAAGTTCATTGTGGTCATTCGTTTCTGGTATGTCACCAGGAAGGTTTGTGGCATCAGGCTCCTCCTTCTGGCAGTTCAAACAGTTCCATTAAGCACAGTGAATCAGCCACTTCAGACGTTATACTTTGCACCTCACTTTCAGGGGGCATTAGTTCTAAGGAGGAAGCTGGAGGGTTAGGTAGTCCTGAAGGCCCAGCTTAATCCCCATAATTACACATAGGGTTACCCTGAAACAATTAACTCAGTTCATAGGAAGGGTAATAAGGAGTCTCACACTCATTGCTGTCAGATTCAGATTGACTGTCACTGTCAAGCTGGGCCTGCCGGGGGGAAGGCCTTGATTCTTGAACAACTGGCGAAGGTTGACTCTGTCTCTTTTTAGCAGCAGCACGAGTCACCGGTCCAGGAGGGGTAGCATCTAATGGTTCAGCATCAATAATCACTTGACTATTAGGCAGCAGGTGGTTCCTGTGCATATTTTTAACAGCTCGAGAGTCATTTTCAGGACACACTCTATATACAGGTAGGCCATCCAGTTTACTGACTACTGTGTGAGGGAAATGGTGCCACCTATCGGCAATTTTGCGCTTTCCATGCAGTCCCAAATTGCGCAGCAACACACGGACTCCTGGCAACAACTCTTGAGCCTTTATGCACCTGTCATGTCTCTCTTTGTTAGCAAGGTTTCTTTTCGGAGCAATAGTTTGGGCCAGTTGGTATGCATGGTTTAACTGAGCTTTCAGTTTCTGTACATATTGTAAATAGTTTTCAGCACGGACCCCATCCAGAGATGATCCGAAGCAGACATCCACAGGCAACCGGGCTTCCCTGCCGAGCATGAGACGATAGGGAGAAAACCCGGTAGCATCCCTTTTGGTGCAATTGTAGGCATGTACCAAGGTGCTAATCTGCTGACTCCATTTAGGTTTACCTTTAGGGTGAAGCATGCCCAACATGTCCAGGAGGGTCCTGTTTAAACGTTCAGGCAGAGGATCCCCTTGGGGGTGGTAAGGAGTGGTTCTAGACTTCCGCACTCCTCTCAGGGAATGCATCTCTTTGATCAACCAGCTTTCAAAGTCTCTTCCTTGATCAGAGTGGATGCATTGGGGTGCACCATAATGAACAAAGAATTTCTCTACAAGCATCTTAGCCATGGTAGAGGCCTTTTGATCTTTTGTAGGATAGGCCTGAGCATAACATGTGAAATGGTCTGTCACAACTAGCACATTCCCAATATTTTTCTGGTCAGGCTCCAGGCACAGAAGGTCGATGTAGACCAACTCCATGGGGGCACTGGTGGAGATACTGACTAGGGGAGCAGCTTTTTGGGGGTAAAGCTTTTCTTTGAAGGCAACGACTGCAGGTTCTTATATGCGTTTCGACATCTGCCCCCATTTTCGGCCAGTAGAACCAAGAGCGCACCAAGTCAAGTGTCCAGTCATAACCGAGAAGTCCCATGTGATTGTGAAGAGATTGAAGTACTAGTTGTTTGAAAGCTGTGGGTAACGCCAACTGCTGCCTGTCCAGCTGGCCTTCATGATTCACTGTCTCTCTATACAACAGTTGGTCACGAAGTTTAAGCCTGGGGCCTTCCCTGAGCAATAAAGCAGTTCTTAAATCAGAAGAACGGAGTTTGGATACATCTTTTCCAGCACACAGAGCATTGAGTGCAGGCTGGATTATTGGGTCTTGGGATTGAGCCCACTGGATGCTGTCATTATCAAACTGAGGTAAGGTACTGATGTCTAATACTGAAAAATGACAGTAGGCTGCAGGAACGCAGGTGTTTTGGGGGGGGGGGCCCAAACAGTCTACCAGGCAGTCAACAGTGTCTGCAGACGGCCGGTTGTCTTTATCAAATTTTTGGTATAATGCTTTGATGGAATATTCAGACAACCTCACCCAGGTGTCAGCGGAGTTTGGACATCTCGGAGGGTATCTGCATCTATATGATTCAAACCAAGTCTGTACTCTACCGCATAGTCATATGTTGACAAGGCAGAAAGCCACCTGTGCCCGGTGGCATCTAATTTTGCTGAAGTCTGCACTTAAATCAATTGATTATTATCAGTCTTCACTAGAATTTTAGCCCCATGGAGATATTCATGGAACTGGTCCACCACAGCCCACTTGAGGGTGAGAAATTCAAGTTTATGGACAGGATAGTTGCACTCAGATGGTGTTAGACTCCTACTTGCGAAAGCCACAGGTCGCAGGCCCTCCTCATGCTTTTGATATAACACAGCCCCTAGCCCTTTCAAACTGGCGTCTGTATGTAGGACATAAGGTTTGGTAGGGTCGGCATAAGCAAGCACTGGTGCATGAGTGAGTTGATGAATGATCTCAAAGAAGGCAGACTCAACTCAAAGGACCACCGAGCCCCGAATGGCTCATTGGCTCAGAAATGCACTTTCTCTTCCTCTTTAACGAGACTCTTCTTATACTTTCGGTTAGTAGGAGGATAGCCTTGGGTACGATTAAGTAGGGGGCAGATAACTTTTGAATAGTCTTTAATAAATCGGTGGTAATAGCTGCAGAACCCCATGAAGCGTTGTAACTCTTTCAGATTGTTTGGCTGGGGCCAGGTGGTCAATGACTGCACTTTGCTGGGGTCTGTTTGAATTCCATCTGCTGACACTATATGCCCAACATACTTTATGGATGTTTGAAAAAACTGGCACTTGTCTACAGACAGTTTCAGACCGAAATCCTCCAAATGGTCAAACACTTTGAACAACCGGGCCTCATGCTCTTCCAAAGTACACCCAAATATGATGACATTCTCCAGGTACACCAGACATTCCAATAAATCCATGTCTCCCACAGCACGTTCCATCAGCTGCTGGAAGGTGGCGGGTGTACCCAAATACCTTGGGGCATCCGCAGGAACTTGTAAAACCCCAGGGGACAAATGAATGTGGTCTTCTCATGGTCCTCTGGTCTGGGGCCATTGGGATCTGGTAATACCCACTCCTTAAATCGAGCACTGAAAACCACTGGCTGCCATTCAGGCAATCAAGGGCATCCTGGATGTGAGGCACAGTATACTGGTCCGGTACAGTTCTCTGGTTCAAAGTCTGATAATCTATGCACATTCTCACCGATCCATTATTTTTGCATACCACTACACTCGGAGAGGTGTAGGGGCTCCTTGACTCCTGGATAATCTCAGCCGCAAATATCTCCTGCAAATTCCTCCGGACATCATCTTTATCAGCCGGGGCAAGACGACAAGACCTCTCTCGGAATGGTCTGTCATCATAAAGCCGAATATGGTGCTCAGCTCCAGTGATGCATCCCACATCCCATTCTTTTAGTGAAAACACTTGGTTCTTCTGGGATAGTTTCTGGTTAATCCTGGTCTTCCACTCAGTAGGCAGCGGGGACTTGCCAAAGTCAAACAGGTCCGGGGTCACTTCTTCTTGCTCACCAGAGTACTTTTTGCTGGGCAGCACCGCAGTGTCCGTGCAGTACACCATGGGTAAGGTACATCCCCGGCTGACCTGAACCTCTCAATCAGACACATTCTGGATTTGCACTACCACCCACCGGGCATAGGCATGGGCTCAAGTGGGCACAGGAGATGGGACATGAACAGGTACTGGGTTGGGCAGAGGTGTTTGGGAAGGAACACCCACAGGTGGCAGGATTAATTTCTTTAAGTCCTCTGTGGTCTTTCCCTCTTCCAGTAATCACTTAGCAAACTTCTCCTCAAAAGTCTCAGATAATGGAGGGGGCTCATCCTCCCCAGGGTCTTTATTGTCTTTAGTTATTACCCTCCAGATGACTTGGACACCTTCTGGGGCAATAGTCTGTGGGACTTTAGTGCTGTCCACGGGGTCACTACACTCCACCAAGCCATGACAGTTTGGGCAGTTAAATCAGCCTGTCGACCCACCACCACAGCATGTTTCAAACATTCAGCTTTGGAAAGTGCCCCTTCTACAGTGTCCTTTCCAATGCTCACGGGAACATCCAGGATAAGCAAGGCATTGTGGGGGTCAATCTCCTGCCCGTATACCACCCCACCAACTGGTGCACAGCCACTTGTACCGAGGTAGCCATTAACCTTTAACAGTAATTCTTGACTTTGGCCACTAGGGGGTGCTAATCCCAGCAGTGCCTCCAAGATGTAACCCCTATGTGTCACTATCCCAAGGGATACTACCCGTGCCTGCGTGACTAAGCGCAAGTTGAGGGGCCTTTCGTCGGATGATTCTCTGCAGCGTGAATGGCAGTCTAGGCCGAGATGGTGAGGCCCAGACCCAATGAACAGTTAGGATTCAGTCCGGTAAAGTAGTGGATACAGCTTCCAGCTAGCGTGACACATTCAAGCAATGTGGGGAACCAAATTGCGACCCACACTGCACATTCAGCACAATTATAGTAAAGGACAGGCAAATACCACAGTTCGGATGACAGTCCAGTTGCAATCAACAGTGTCTCTGCACAAACCGTACGCTCTGCGGTTGTCTCAAGTCCTGACAGGCCGATCGCACTGTGGCAAATCTTCGGTCCACACCAGGCGAATTTCACTTTGTCACAATTCAGGATTCCGGTCATAATCACAGCAAATTTGGATAAAGTCCGAGATATTAATGCAGACTTCTTCATTCGAGAAGATGGTAGCAGACAGGCCAGACACAGCCTTCCCGCTGATTCCACCCACGCTACTACACAGAAGCAGCTGCTCAAATTACTCGAGCTGTTCACACTCTCAACTCCAACTACACACTGACTCACTGCTGCATGCAGCTCTGGGACTTCCCAGTGATCCAAAAGGTTCAAATCTAGAGACCTGGGTTTGAATCCCGCAGCCCCCACTTGCATACTGTGTGACCCTGAGCAAGTCACTTAACTTTCCTGTGCTCCCAGGTTGCACCTGTAACCCAGCATTCAGCTTAGTGTGCCACTCCTGGTTAAACAATTGGAAAAAAAAATGGTGGTGCAAAACAGAAAGTCCATGCTGCAAAGGAAGACAGGTTAAACAAACTACTATGTCATTACTATTAAAGCAGATAATCCGCAAACAATCACAGATTCTAGTAGGGCTTCCTCTGCGCAATTAGCGATGGCAGAATGAAGCGGCTGTATTGCAGCCTGGGCGGGACTCGAGCCTGAAACCACTCAGTCCCCACCCAGAATGATTGTAACCCATGAAAATGATGTCTCTTAAAGAGACAGGCATGGAGGCTAACGGCATTCACATGCAAGCACTTTTAAAACTGTTAGAACACAGAACACCAGCCTGGCAGTGGGCATTAGGCAAGCTCAGGAAGACATTTTAGGAACCCTCATTTGTAGGGGGGTTACATTAGCCTCCCCCTTCCAATCTCGTGTCATGCCCTCTTGTTCTAGAGCTTCTCCTTTTGTTAAGGTGCTATCCTCCTGAACCTTTTTTATTCCCTTCAGATAATTGAAGATCTCCATCATGCCTCCTCCCTCTCTCTCTTCTCCTCTAGGGTGTACATATCGAGCACCTCCAGTCTCTCCTCGTATGTCCCCTGATGCAGGCCGTGCACCATTTTTATTGCCCTTCTCCGAACTGCCTCTGTCTTGTCTATGTCCTTTCGGAGATGCAGCCACCAGAACTGAATGCAGTATTTCAAACGAGGTCTCACCAATGACCTGTACATTGGCATCACCACCTCTTTTCTTCTGCTGTGGATACCTCTCCCTATGCACACCAGCATCCCACTAGCTTTCCCCACTGCCATGGCACATTGTTTGGCCACCTTCGGGTCATCAGATATGATCACCCCCAGATCTCTTTCCTGTTTGGTGACCGACAATGATTCCCCACCCATCGTGTAATCCACCCCTGGGTTCCTGCAACCCAAGTGCACGATTTTGCAGTTCTTTGCATTAAAACTCAGCTGCCACACTCTGGACCACTCCTCCATTTTAGCTAGGTCCTTCCTCATTCTTTCCATCCCTCCCAGAGTGTCTACACTATTGCAGATCTTAGTGTCAACTGCAAAGAGGCATACCTTCTCCTCCAGTCCCTCTGCAACGTCACTAATAAAGATATTGAACAGGACTGGCCCAAGAACTGATCCATGTGGCACCCCGCTTGTCACCTTCCCTTCCTCGGATTTAGCTCTGTTTGCCACCACCCTCTGCCTTCTATTAGTCAACCAATTTGCAACCCGGTCCACCACCTTATGACCGAATCCCAGGCTGCCCAGCTTGTTCACAAGCCTCCTATGAGGAATGGTGTTGAATGCCTTGCTGAAGTCCAGGTAGGCCACATCCACCACCACCCCCCACCCTGATCCATTTCCCTGGTCACCCAGTCAAAGAAATGTATCAGATTTGTTTGACATGACTTTCCTGATGTGAATCCATGTTGCCTCGGATCTTGTGCTCCGCTGCTTTCAAGTTGCTCCACTATCTTTCTTTTAGCAGAGATTGCATAATTTTTCCCACCACTGAGGTCAGGCTGACAGGTCTATAGTTACCTGCCTTCTCTCTGCTCGCACTTTTGTGAAGTGGGACTACATCTGCTGTTCTGTAGTCCTCCAGAACCACACCCGTATCCAGCGACTTGTTGAACAGGGCAGCCAGTGGTGCTGCCAGCCACCTCCCCTAACTCCTTTAATATCCTAGGGTGTATCCCGTCTGGTCCCATTACCTTGTCCATCCTCAATTTTATGAGTTCTTTAAGGACTCTGTCCTCTGTAAATGGACTGGTGTCCACCTCCCTTCCTATTCTGTTTCTTTGCTGTGGTCCCTCCCTTCTTCTGTGAAAACTGAACAGAAGTATTCGTTCAGAATTGAAGCTTTTTCCCAGTCTCCTTCCACATCCTCCCCTTCCTCCCATTTTAGCCTTACAATCCCCAATACCCCACCCCCCACCCTCAGTCTTCCTCCTTCCACTAACATACCTATTCCGCACTGTGAAGGTTAAATGCTGTTCAAGTATGTTTAGGAAATAATGTGGAATTAAATCTGGACACGTGAGTTTATTTTGGAATGTGCTAGATTGGTACTGCAGTGTAATGTGTTTAGTTTTCAAAGGTACTGGTACCAACAGATTAAGGGCACAGCGATGGGGGCAACATTTGCCCCCAGTTTCACCAATTTGTATGTGGGATCATGGGAAAGAGATGTGGTGATGTTGCCACAAACCAGCCCTTTCTTTGATAGGGTTGGTCTGTGGAACCCTTTTATTGATGACATGCTGTTCATATGGAAAGGCAGTGAGCCAGAATTGAGAGAATTTGTTCAGTATTTAGAGCAGTCAAACCACAATCTCAGGTTCAAGGTGGAGTGTAGCACTGACAACAGTGTGAACTGTTTGGACCTACAGATTTCCAGGGATGACATAGGCATACTACAAACTGACCTGTATCGTAAGCCCACAAATTGCAGCACAATATTGTTGCCATCTAGTTGTCACCCTGGACATCTCATTCACAACATATTTAGTGCACAGTTCTTAAGAATCAAACAAAATTGTTCACCCGTGAGCTCCTATGAGAACAGATCCCGAGAAATGCAAGAGAGATTTCTCTCTAGAGGCTACAACCTAGAGTGTGTGAGAACAGCCAGAGAAAATGCTGGACAAAAAATAGAGAAGAACTGCTACAATATCAGAATATCAGGGAACAGATAGGACAAGATGAAATTGTAAATTTCATCAGTACCTATACTAAAAAATCACACGTGGTTAAGGACATCATGTTGTGAAACACTAGCCAATATTGCAAACAGAGCCCCTATTGGAACAAATCACACGGCAACCACCAAGAACGGTATGCAAGAGAGGGCCTAATTAACATGACACACTGGTTCATAGTCTACAACCTGCCCAGAAAAAAGAAAATTGAATGTTACCACCACCCCTAGAGGAACATTCAGTTGTGGCAGGTGTACACATTGTGATGTCATCACCAAGACTGACTGTTTTACCTCCAAAATATTGACAGGAACTACCAGATTGAACAATTTATTAATTATTCGACTACAGGGGTCATATATTTGGCCACCTGTAGTTACACAGCATTTTATGTAGGAAAAACTGGTAGGGCCCTTAAAATCAGGGTCGGGGAACACAGAGGAACAGTCAGACCTGAGGAAATGAAAAATGCCCTTGCAAAACACAAACACCAAGCACCAACCCACAAGCACATGCCTTCAAATTCTGTGGAATTGAGAAGGTAAGATTAGGTGAGAGGGGAGGTAACCTGGAAGACTTCCTATTACAACGTGATTCATTCTGGATTTATCATCTGAGGGCATTGATAAAACCAGGACCCAATGATAGGATTAATTTGATACCATTTCTAAAGAAAAGATAGAGATAAAAATTAAAAAAAAAACATTCCACTGGATAGTATGAACTGATTCAACAAAAAGATTTAAGGGTTATGTTACATTTAGAATATTGTATTGTTTGGTCCTTTAACATAAACATTATATTCTTTAAGTAATAATGTTTAGTAAAACCATGCCCCACCTTCTAATGGATGTTTATTTTTAGATTCAGTCCTTGTAGTTAAATTAGGGATTAAATAGAATCATAGATTCATAAGAATAATAAATTAGTAACACGGCAAAACATCATTACCTTAATATACTGAAATGTCTCACCCCCCACACACACACACACTATTTCACTTATTCCAGTTCTTACTTACATTTATTTTAACTGTAGTATCATTTATTACATTCTAGGTATTGGTCCCTAGCACCTATATATGAATTAAATATGCAGGATGTGAAATTACACCCTGAGCATAGCTTGACCTTGGTGACCTCCCACATTAGTCATAATAGATGGAGGTCAAAATGAGCTAAAAAGATTATGATCATCATCAACGGATTAATTGCATTATAAGAATGTTCTTTTGTGGATGATTTAAATAATTATAGCACCATATAATTGCGCTACAGTTTTTTGGGGGGTTGCACTGTGCTAAAAAATCACTTTGTAGGTTTGAATAGTATTCATACTGGACACTTTAAAAGATTATTAGACCTCACATACATTGTCTAATGTGCTATAGTGTTCTGCTTCTCACAAATTGTGTTTTGTTCTACTACAAGCATTGCCACTTTTTTCGGTGTGGGATTATGTGTTCATTCATTATGTGATTGCGCCCAGCTGTGGGCGCCTTTAAATATTTTGATTTACCACATGACTGGCCTCCCTGAGGAAGCGCACAGGCGCAAAACTGGTCGGGGCCACAGGGGGAGTGTTCACCGTTTGGAAGCATTTTGTATGCAAAGTAATTTTTGCAACTTGTGGTAATAAATTTTGAGTTTAAATACCTTAGTGGTCGGTGCTCTTATCATTGCATTTACATGTTTTCCTTTAATGTAGCAGCTTTTTTTGCTTTCAGTGTAGTACTGTTGTAATTCAAATTTTTTGAGTCCCAGGTTGCCTTCAGAATAGCATCTCTGATGGTCACTCCTGTAGTAACTGTAAGGGCAGTTCCCGGGAGGCCTTACTGTACAGGGGCCATTGTAAGAGAAATTCTGTAAACCTGAGTAATTTGAGGTGTCAGTGCCATTCCATCATTAAGATTCAGAGCTCCGGGCAGCCAGTCTTGCAGAAAACTTTTAAGATCAGATCCCTCGCTGCCCTCCAGAAGCCCCACTAGCTAAAGATTCACTGCCCTCTGGGCATTTTCCAAGGCTTCCTGACAGTATTGGAGTTGGGCATTCTCTTGGGCAAGCTTGGTAGTGATAGAGAGAGCTTTTGTCACTTGTGCCTCGACTGAGATTGCGGTTTTGGAGGCTCTTTCAATTTTAATGTCCTGCTCCTCTAGTCACTTCTGAATCTCCTCCACTTTCCTGTCTATGGCCTTCATGGACAATGTCAGGGACTTTCATGGCGGTTCACTAGTTCCTGACATTCACACTGACACTGCTGTGGCCTGTCACTCCTCAACGGGCTGATTTTTGGAGCCTCCTCCACTTTCCTTATTCGAGAGCTCAATAGTCAAAATTAGTCATCTTATTCCTCCTGAAGAGATCTATCAAGATCTGTAACTCGAAGGTCCAAAATCTTCTAAATCTGTAGGTTTTGTACTAAAGTAAATCCAAGACTTGCAGAGCTGAAATGAAGCAAAATTATCAGCTAGTGTGCTCTTATTTCCTTACTTTTTCAGAAAGATATGTAAGCATTAATCCCTGACAGAGGAGGGCTCTACTAGGGGATTAATGCCTGGTGGGGGGTTGGTGCGAGGCCGCAGGCTGAGTGCTTCTAACCACCAACCAGGCATTAACCCTTAGTAGAGTCCGACTCTGAAGGGGATTAATGCTCTTGTAACATGGGAAATATGCAAATGATTAATGTTGTATTATTACCTGTAATATATTATACATACAGATAGATGCAGTATCTCAGAAAATATTGTCATACAAAAAATATACAGTACTTTTGATTTTCTCACAACCACATTTATTCATATAGTGGTGTTTTTCTTATTACAAATTAATAGGTTTGTGATTGGAAACCAACACAATGATTAGTGCAATCGTATTTTTTTTTCTATACGTACAAACCGGTTTTATTTCACTCACTTATCTTGTGTCACCGCTTATGGTGTGATGACATCCTTATTCATATATTTCTTTGACACCACTACTATTGATTTTGGTACATTTTATCAGTCACTGCTGACTTTGCTCTAGATGCACTGCTCACCTGATAAGGTAAAGCACTTTTGCCATGCTGCTCATCGACCGAACGACTAATGTGCGTGGACGTAAACTTTTGGATTTTGTGTCTCGTTCAGTTCTGCGATCCACAATACATGTACGTACAGCAGTGTCCATCAGGTGGGTGGGTGGAGAGCACACGTTTCTTAATGCAGTCGAAAGGCGCATTGTTATAGTGGTTTGAATGTAGTACTACACTACCGGGAATTATGGTATGCGCCTTGGATCTTAGGTGGATGTGACTGGGATAGCAATAGAGGGCATTACTGGTGGATTAATACTCACTTCGTTTTCATCAGGTGATGTTATTGAATGAATCAAAGTGCTCTATTTTTGATAATATTAACTCCCATGTTACAAATGACAATTATCACCTTTAGCTTTCTTCATGCAGGGCACAATGCCTGTACTGTATCTTGCTTTATGCAAGGCCCAGAACAGTGTAAAACTAAACAGTTTTTAATACTTGCAAAGGAATTTTCAAAGTTTTTTTTTAAATAATTACAACAGTAACAATAATAACTTATTTAAAAAAAAATTAGAGATAAACTTAAACCCTTTTGTGATGACTATGTAACTATTAACAGTCACTGAAAAGTAATTATGTTTATTTTTACATTTCTTTATGTATAACTTTAGCTTGATTTCTTCACATGTAAAACTGAGATGAGTGACTTACATGAACAAGCAGATGCCTTCCTGAGTGCAACTCTGCTGGAGCCTTGTGCAGTGTGCCTGGTACTGTCCGAGTTTGGTCTGTTGATTTTGGGTCAGGTCGTGCAAGTCCAGACATTCCTTTCCCTTCTGTTAGGTGGCTGTCCACATTTAATCCCTGGTGCGCAGCCTGCAAGCTGACCAGCTGGTGAACACTCTCAGCTGGGTTTGCGGGATGTTGCATGAGTGGTCCCTGCACCAGGGTGTGGTGAATCAGCCCTTCTCCCAGTGGGGCACAACCCTGGTGGGTCCGTTTGCCTTGAGGGAAAACAGAAAGTTTAGGCTATTCTGTGCCTGCCCCCTGCAGATGGCAATGCCGTTATGGAATGCCTTCTATCAGCCCTGACCTGCGGGCCTTCCGCAAGTCTTTCCTCCTTGTCCTTGCCCTTGATCCACAAGGTAGTGCTCAAGGCTTGGACAAACATGTCTCTGATCCTGATTACCCTGGACTGTCCCAGGCAGCTCTGGTACCAAGATCTTCTCAGACTCAGCAGCAAGTCACTGTGGCAGCTCTTGATCCAGTCAGACCCGCTGACAGGATAGCAAGGGATGGTGCTGAACCTGAAGCTTAAGTCTCTGTACCACTCTGCCTGTTTCCTAAGCGGCTACAGTTCCAGGCCATGGGCCTTTCAGAAGATCTTCTCCATGTTGTGAAGGTGTCCTGTAAGCAGTCAACTCATAAAGCTTACAGTTTTAAGTGGAAGAGGTTCTCACTTTAGTGCCAGGGTAAAGAGATAGATCACCATGCTTGCCAATAGCTACAATCTTTTACTACCTTTTATCAGTGTTTCAGTCGGGGCTACAAGCCACAACCCTTAAGGTGCACCTGTTGGTCATCTCTGCATACTGGGTGCAAGCTAGTATGGCAACAGTGGTGCAGGAGAAGGTGGTCAGGTGCTTTTTCAAAGGCCTAGATGATTTTTCTCTTCTATTGTGTGAACCACTGCTTCCGTACTTATGATGCTGATGAATAAACCATTTGGTCCAATGCACAAGTTTGACCTATCACACTTGATGTGGAAGACTGCCTCCTTGGTGAGTATCACCTAGACCAGAAGGGTAAGTGAGTTATAGGCACGCTCAGTGGAGTTTCCATATCTGTTTTTTCCACGAGGACAAGCTCGTCTTCCACCCCACATGAAGTTTCTCCCAAAGGTAGTGTCAGAGTTCCACCTTAACCAGTTGATAAACCATACAGTTTGTTTCAACAACCCTACCTTAGATGCTGACCGTAGGCTCCATACCTTGAACCTGCACAGGGCAATTTCCTATTATAAGGAGTGTACAGCAGGAATTTGCTGCAAAGATCACCAGCTGTCTGTCACTTGTGCTGAAGCCATCTCTGACAGACTGATAGCAAAGCAGATGATTAGCAAGTGGATTGTATCCTGCATTGCCCTGTACTACAGGTTGGCTGGTAGGGAGCTATCCTCTGGGTTGAAGGCTCTTTTCATCAGGAACACAGCTGCCTCTGTAGCCACTTCCAGGTACATCCCAGTCAAGGAGATCTGCAGTGCTTCTGCCTGGTCTAAAGCACACACGTTCCTCTCCCACTACAGCATTGAGATGCTGTGTTTGGGGCCTCTGTCCTCCTGTCTCTGTCTGCCAAATAGGGGAGCAGATGTGCGCCTTACTCCTCCTTCCAGGAAGCCACTCAGAGTCTGCCAGTGTGGATAGTGAACTGTATCCACATAATGATGTGGAAGACTGCCTTCTTGGTCAATATCACCTGGGCCAGAAGGTTGAGTGAGCTCCAGGTGATCATGGTGGAGTCTCTATATTTTGTTTTCCACAAGGACAAGGTCAACCTCTGCCCCACATGAAGTTCCTCCCAAAGGTAGTGTCAGAGTTCCACCTTAACCAGTTGATAAACCATACAGTTCCTTTCAACAGCCCTACCTCGGATGCCGACCGGTGGCTCCATACCTTGAACCTGTGCAGGGTGCTTTCCTGTTATAAGGAGTGCACGACAGGGATTTGCCGTGAGGCTCACCAGCTGTTTGTCACATATGCTGAAGCTGCTTCTGGCAGACTGGTAGCAAAGCAGACAGATAGCAGGTGGATTATATCCTGCGTCACACTATACTACAGGTTGGCTGGTAGGGATCCGCCCTCTGGGTTGAAGGCTGTTTCCGTCAGGCACACTGCTGCCTCTGTGGCTGCTTCCAGGTACATCTCAATCAAGCAGATCTGCAGGGCTTCTGTCTGGTCTAATGCACACATGTTCCTCTCCCGCTACAGCATTGATATGCAGTGTTTAGGGCTTCCATTCTCCAGTCTCTGTCTGCCAAATAAGGGGCACATGTACGCCTTGCCCCTCCTCCCAGAATACCACTCAGAATATGCCAGAGTGGATAGTGAACTATGTCCACATTGTTAAAAATATAGGTTACTCACCTGTAACCATAGTTCTACTAGTGGTATACAATTCACATCCACACAACCCACCTGACCTCCCCTGTTAAGTGACACATGGATTCCTGCTTCCAGCGTCCAATATCTGACATCAATGGGGCAGATATGGAAGACTTACAGTTCAGGTGATGGGAAGAGACAAGTTTAACAACATCCGGTGACTCATCTATGCCCAGTGGAACTGCTAGAGTGTGGATGTGAACTGCGTACCACTAGCAGAACTACAGTTACAGGTAAGTAACCTATATTTTCCACATGCCAGCAGATAAGAAGTAACATATGGTAAATATGTTTCTAATGGAACCACCCAAACTGCCTTGCTCAACATGCTTTAGAATCATTACTTTCATATTAAATCTGATGATACTCTACTGTCAGCTGGAGGTAGAAGACTTGGTTTGCTGGCCAAGGCACCTAGCTTCACCGGAGCTCTTTCCTTCTAAGACTGCTTGAAAGGCAGAGTAGAGAAACTTACCAGAGCAAGGGAGAAGGATTAAGACTTAGTTTGGCTAAGCAGATTTACTGTGTGGTGGTGTTTTTATTTTTTACTCACAGGGATTGCTACTGTTTGTTGCTAACATTTCATTGCTTTATTTTTCTCTGATTCAAATTGTTGTTGCTGGTATACCTTCTTCTGCATTATTACAAGGTGTGCCTACAGGTGTGTGCTAACAGATTACTGCTGTAATCTTCTGAGTCAAATTGTCTTTTGCAAGGTATATCTTCTGTTACTGCTTTATTTTCTCTGGAGCAAAGTGTTTCTTACAGGGTATATCTTCTCTGAAATTATTACAGGTGGTGCTTTACAGGTTTACAGTTTTATCTAACATTAGGATAAGCTTTCAGGGTTACTGCATTTGTTGTTGACTGATTGTTTCTGCTCTTACCTCCTTGTTCTTTCGTCCGTGGTTCTTCTTTTTAGGCAGGGAAGGGCCCAGCCACCCACCCCATCCCCAACCACCCCACGCTTACACTCCTTTTTATAGGGTACCACAGTTGTGACATTTCCTGTGGCAGAGCAGGAAGGCGGATCAGTGGGGCCTCCACAAGGTGATCTCATTTACAGGGCACTAGTAATTTAACTTGTTATAACAAGTTAAGCAAAGCACAATTAAACCATTACTTGCATTTTTTTTTCCTTCTAATTACTCTGACTAGGTTACAAACCCAGCAACTTATTTGGAATGGATTTCATTAACTGCAGGTACTGTGGAACAATTTTCAGAAGGACAGTCTTACAAGATTTAGGACACTGTCCTACATGCTGGGCCTTTGGAGATCTTAGGTCTCAGCTCCAGGCAGCATGGGCAGAGATTGCACGCCTCAAATTTCATATTGAAGAGGAAATACATTATAAGAACCACCAGCCATTTCCCCAGCATCCAACAGAAAACCTCGACCGCAGAGGGTAGTTGGTCCAGGAGGTTGGCAGGTGGTTAGGAGGAGCAAATCAGGTGCCCATCACTCTCTACTCTCCAACACATTACCTCCAAAACCATATAAACACTACAAACAGGTATCTGCCTCTATCTCTGAAATCAAATAAAGAGGCAGAAGACACTGCAGAGCAGGACACTGTGGCACAGGAGCTAGCACAACAATACTCACCCAAATCAGGAACCAAAACTAAACAAGCACAAAGAAATCCAAAAACTTCTGATCATAGGAGACTCCATGATTCGGGAGTTGATACCCATCTCCAGCCAGGGTGATGGTCAGATGTCTCCCAGGTACATCAGCATGGAGAGACACTGACCGCATTGCTAAATTGTTCACAAAGCAGGAGAAAACATTGATGTCCTAGTACACATAGGGACTAATGATCTGCCAACCCGGTCAGTTGTGGAGACCAAGGAACACCTGACTAGGCTGGGTGACAAACTATCATCTATTTCGTCTGCATCTCCTTCTCTGAGATCCTGCCAGTCTGGGAGAAGGGAGCAGATGGACGGAAGGTCAGAGAAGGGGAGATAGGGGAGCTAAACACGTGGCTCAAGGACTGGTGCCAGGAAAAGGACACAGATTTGTAGGGAACTGGCAACAGTTCTGGGAGCAAAGTTCTTCAAATTTGATGGACTGCATCTGACTAAAGAGAGTCAGTGCATTGGGGCAGAAGTTTGACGTCTTTGCAGAATATTTAAACTAGCAAATGGGGAGAGGGGTGCAGCATCCCATACGTCAAATGGGAAGAACACCCCTCCCCCCTCAGCTAGTGGTCAAACAGGAATTCAGCGTGTTTGCCATTCATTTGCATCACCAGGTAAGAAAAAAGGTTTGTCTCCCCATACGATGCACAGGGGTAATGCCAAACTTCACCCAACAACTAACACACCAAAATCTGGCCAATGGAAAATCATGTACACAAATGCTCACAGCCTGGGAAATAAGATCCCAGACCTGCAGGCAATTATGTCAGAGGCTAAACTGGACATAGTAGCAATTAGTGAGACGTGGTTTACCAGTAACCACACTTGGAGACTTCAGTACCTGGCTATGTATTGTTCAGAAGAGACCGAGGTGCAAAAGGGGGAGGGTGGCCCTGTATGTTAATGAAAATATCAAAGCTACAGAAATTCAGAATACACATAAGGAGCCAGAAGAACTGGGTCACCCTGGAAACAGGAAATGGGACAGCCATAAGAACTGGGGTTGTCTACAGGCCCCCAGACCAGAGGAGGACATAGACACATTACTGTTAGAAGATATACAAAACATGACAGCTAAAGGGAGGTTCTGATAATGGGAGACTTCAACATGCCAGATACAGATTGGTCAATACCAGCAGGAACATCTGCCAGAACTAGACTCATAGTGGATTCCCTGCAGGGGAGGGCCTCAAACAACTGGTACAGCAACCCACAAGAGACAGGGCTATCCTAGATCTAGTACTGACTAACAAGAAGGGATCACAGATCTCCAGGTAGAAGGTCACCTGGGGCCAGTGACCATCACATGGTATGGTTCAATTTGGCTACTACATCTAAATCATCCCATTCCAAAGCAAAAATATGGGACTTCAGAGGAGCTGACTTTGATAAGATGGCCAACAGAGTTAAGCTAGCCCTGGCAAAAGGAACACAGGTGAGGAGGTACAGGCAAAGTGGGCAAGCATTAAGGATACAATACTTGAAGCAACATCCCATTGTGTTAGACAGAAAAGGAAGTGCAAAAGAAGAAGGAAACCACTTTGGTTCTCAAATACAGTAGCAGAAAAGGTCAGAGCCAAAGGCTGGCCTTCAGAAAATATAAGGGAACACAGCGGGATGAAGATAGGGAGGCATACCAAACTGCCCTAAGGGAAGCAGGTAAGGCAGTAAGGCAGGCAAAGTCCCAAACTGAGGAAACACTAGCACGAACAGTAAAGAAGGTGACAAGACTTTCTATAGATACATTAGTGAAAGGAGAAAGTCCAGAGGGGTATTGCTAAGCTTAATGGAGAAAAGGGAGCATGTGAGGAGGAGGACCCTGTAAAGGCATCTATCCTAAATAGATACTTTGCTCAGTATTTACTGAAGAGAAGGTAGGGCAGGGCCCACAGCTCAGCATCATGGACACAGGGGAGGGAGGTGAGCACTACTCCCTTCACAAAGAAAGGGTCCTACAAGAGCTTGCTAAGCTCAGGGTGGATAAGGCAATGGGACCTGATGGCATACATCCCAGGGTACTTAAGGAGCTAAAGGAGGAACTAGCAGAGCCATTAGCAGAATTGTTTAGTGAGTCTCTGAGCACAGGAGAGGTCCCAGAAGACTGGAGAAGGGCTCATGTGATCCCACTCCACAAGAGTGGTAGCAGGGAGGAGGCGGGAACTACAGACCGGTCAGTCTTACCTCAGTAGTGGGCAAGATTATGGAGGCACTCCTTAAGGAAAGGATAGTGCAACACCTGGAATCCATAGGGCACAGGATCCAAGACAGCATGGGTTTACAAAGGAAGGTCCTGTCAAACTAATCTCATAGATTTCTTTGACTGGGTAACAGAGTGGTGGACCAAGGGGAGCAGTTGATGTCGCCTACCTTGACTTCAGCAAAGCTTTTGACACTGTTCCACATAGAAGATTGATAAATAAGCTAGGTAGGCTCGGGGTGGGTCAGAAGTTGGTCAACTGGGTGGCAAACTGGTTGACTGGCAGAAAACAGAGAGTGGTGGTAAATGGTATACAGTCAGAAGAGATGCAAGTCACAAGTAGAGGTACCTCAGGGATCAGTCCTGGGGCCAGTCCTATTCAACATCTTCATTAGTGACCTCACAGATGGACTAGAGGGTAAGGCTTGTCTGTTTGCAGATGACACCAAGATCTGCAACAGAGTAGATGATCCAGATGGGGTGGGCAGAATGAGAAGAGATCTGGATAAACTAGCAGAATGGTCAGAAGAGTGGCAACTGGGTTTTAATGCAAAGAAGTGCAAAATCATGCACATAGGGAAGAGAAACCCTGAAGCCACTTATAGGCTGGGAGGGGAGTTGCTAGCAGTCACAAAGGAAGAAAGAGACTTGGGCATCATCATCACTGATGACCTAAAATCATCCAAGCAGACCTCTAAAGCAGTAGGTAAGGCTAGGGGGGTGTTAGGGTGTATTAGTAGGGGTATCACAAGTCGTAAGAGGGAGGTAATAATCCCTCTGTACAAGACATTGGTTAGGCCCCATCTGGAGTACTGCGTGCAGTATTGGAGGCCACACTTCACAAGGACATTAACCAAATTGAGGCAGTCCAGAGAAGGGCAACAAAATGGTGCAGGGACTGCATCAGAAGACATATGAGGACAGATTAATGGAGCTCAATATGTATACCCTTGAGCAAAGGAGGAGAGAGGTGATATGATCGAGACATTTAAACACCTTAAGGGCATAAACAAGGTGAAAGAGTCTAACATGTTTAAATATAAGAAAAATAGCAGGACAAGAGGACACAGCATGAGATTAGAGGGAGGCCGATTAAGGGGAATGTGAGGAAATTCTTTTTCACAGAAAGGGTGGTAGATGCATGGAATGGCTTACCACAAGAAGTGGTGGCTATGAATACAGTGCAGGGCTTCAAACAGGCATGGGATAGGCATAAGGGAGCAATACAAATGACTATGAATAGATAGGTCACTGACAGAGCAAAGGCCGATGGCACATTTATAAGGTAGAAAAAGAAATGGGCAGACTGGATGGGCCTTGCGGTCCTTATCTGCCGTCAACTTCTATGTTTCTATGTTTCTATGGAACACATATTAACTAATACAGAATCTCATTATGAATA
The DNA here is from genome assembly GCA_016271365.2 of Neoceratodus forsteri. NCBI lineage: Eukaryota > Metazoa > Chordata > Ceratodontiformes > Ceratodontidae > Neoceratodus > Neoceratodus forsteri. Next base: position 1,652,087,725 of record CM057450.1, read on the forward strand.
AACAGTTCTTTTCAGGTTTAATGTCATTTTTATAGTGTGAATTTTAGACACCATTTTGTGGCCACATAACGTTTGTTTCATTTTTCCAATTTATTTTACGTTTAAATAATCCATAAAATATTTTTATTGTTCTGGTGTGGTTCTTGATTTTCAAAAACAATACAGAAAACTCCAGTTTGTCTGTTTTGTTTATAAATGATGTTTTGAAGCAGGGGTTAAGTGTGAAAGACTGTTTTTTGTACTCAGCACAATGACAGCAGGGAACGATAAAACCCATGCAGCAGTTTACATGACATCATCTACTGTGGAAAACAGAGTACTACCCCTAGTCAGAAGCAGGTGTGCTGCCTCAAAATATTCTAGTATCAAACTCATTTTCTTTCACTAATGCTCTTTATTGGAAAGTGCCATCGCAAAATACATAACGCACACTGAACTGACAGCTCAGCCGAACTACCTACTGTGGTTCTAAATCAACCCATATTTCTCACATGCCCAGTTCAGGAGAGAAAAAAACCAGTAACTTTTCTTCTTAACCTTTTCCTCTATCCCGCCTGTTCAGTTCAGGTTGGTCTTCCCTTGCACCTCACTTTTTTTTTCAGTTGTGACTCATGAAACTTTGCATATATGTTTAGAATGTATTATTCCAAGTTATTTTGTCTGTGGGACAAAATTAATTGTGCTTGGAATGATGATCATATCTAATAGTGTCAGGCCGTAAAAAGCATCTTCCTGCAGTCTCATCACAGTTTGTATCAGTTTCTCTATCTGGTGAACCTCATTCATACTTGGACGGACTAGTGATAGATTTCTTTGCTGACATGATCATGAAAAAAATTGGATATTGTACTTTATTCAGTTCATCCTGTGGCAAAGATCCCAGCAATTTATTCTCTAATAAACTGCTTTCATTCCAAATCTCTCCTATATCTTCAAGCTGCATTGCCACCTATGGTCACCAAGGTGGCAGTATCACAGCAGGGACTGGCTGCCACTCACCCTGTAGGGAGGGAGCATCCTCGGTGATGCTCCGTTCTCCACGCACCGACCGGTGTCAGTATCCTGGACTCAGGGGCATAAACCCTGGGCTTCAGCATAACAGCTGGAGTCAACAGTGCAACCAAAGAAAAGGACAAAACTCAGTCTCAATGTGACAGTGTTTTATTCTGAATTTTTTCTGGCCATCTTGAAGTTTAATTTGATCACAGCTTATTCAAGTGAAGGCCAAACAGTTACCTTCTCATAAATTAGATGTGATACAGTGAAATGTTGAGGTGGCCAGAAAAAAAATCAGAATAAACCATTGCCATACTGAGACTGAGTCTTGTCCTGTTTTTTTTATTATTACTATTATTATTGCACTGTTGGATCCATCATAGGAAAAGTGGACTCTATCTCTGAAGTAACTAATTAGAGTTTTCTTGGTTAATGGCATAAGCCTGAACTTAACAGCATGGTAACAGATGGGGAGTGTACCAACATTTTCCTATCACAGGCCAGCAAAACTGTAATTTTAATATAAATATTCAGTAATCATTTTTTGGCAGTAAGCTTGGAGAGTGTCTGACATGCATGTACTTTTTTGTAGTATCAAAATAAGACTCAAGCTGTCGAACGGAATCAGGCTCCTAGGTCTTAGCTGTGGCAGCAGAGGTGCATTATACGGTGAGGTGCTGCTGCAGCAGCTTCTAAGAGAGATGGAGAACCAAGAAATTAATATAGGGGTGAAGAAGCAATAGTTATACAATACCACAGCAATTTTGTTATTTTAATTTATAGTGTTTGTTTGTTAACCGGGTAGCTGCACTGGTCCAAGGGATCATTTCCGGGCATGACCCGTGCCTTAAATGTGGCACAACAACATGGTACAAAGGAAACAGATACAACAAGTAAAGTGACTGCAAGTAGTTACAGAAACAGGTTAACACATTTAAGTAACACTATACAGTTTTGTGTAAAATTGTGCATAAAGTGAAAACAGTACAAACAAGTAAAGTGCACAGGGTACAGTGGCAGCGCAGGGTCCACATATAACAATTCAGTTCCTGACCTGTGTTGTAAACATGAAATTGTTTTATTCTCTTTTATTTTAGGTGGCCATGGAGTTTGATCAGAATATCTCAATTGCTTTCACATGCCAGAGTGGTGAATGCAAGGTTGTTCATGAATATATTGGTGGCTACATCTTCCTGTCAACTCGCTCAAAGGATCAAAATGAAACTTTAGATGAAGAGCTGTTCCATAAGCTTACTGGTGGTCAGGAATAAGACTGACTTGCATTCAGTGTAATCAACATGCCTTTTATTTACACCACTGCCAACAAGGATATATTTCCTGTAAATCTCAAGCTGTATTTGTATGGATTTAGTGGTACAAACAAGTCTATCTGTGAACATTTTATAATTTTTAAACATTTTTGATGTTGACAAATTATGTATTTGATGATTCCCACATTAAAATGCAGAACATGTTAGACTAAAATATGAATTTGGTCAGGGTTAGAAATCCCCTTTATAAAGAACTTGATGCAGAGAGATCAGAAGGAAGTACAGTATGCATCTTTGCACTGATCTCTTGAATCAGGATGCAGTACAGCGGAACAGTTAAAGAATCAAACCACAGAGCTGCGTGGATCAGCTGATAGAAGAACAGAATGAGCAAACAACCTCTGTAACAGATCAGTAGAAATTTGGTCCCAAGTTTCCATGCCTTGGAAGCAATATTTCAGTGTTATACAGTGTGATAAAATGAAGATAAAACATATTCTAACGATGTCTAAGCACTGCCAACTTTCATACCTGAAGCAAAAATAAATTGATGCATTGTCAATAGCCATAGAGATTCTACCTGTACTTATGATTTTACTGATATGTAATCCCTGAAGTAGCTCCTGCTGTCTGTGCCTTTAATCTTTTTTTCTTTTTCCGTAAGAAGTTTCTGCATTTTTCAGCTTTTTGTTCCCGACCCCGTGCATCCTATCTGCATGTGGAGGCATGCACATGCCACGCACTACGGGACGCCCCACCCTACCTGTCATGCCGTTACCATCTGGGAGAGGAGACCCAGTGCTCGTTCCTGCTCCAACCCTCTCCCCACACCCGTGCTGGCTTCTGATGACCTGAGGTTGTTCCTGAATCCAGGTTGCCAGTATAGCGCGAGGCAAGGTGTCCAGTGCCTCAGCCCTCAGTGTTACTGGGCCGGCGCCCGTACCTTTAATCTAGGGATGAATAACAGGTGTATGCATCCAACACTAGAATGGTGTTTATAAAACTTCATCTTAGAAGTGGATTTTTAACATGGCAACTTTTTAGCCATGGAAGAGCATTAAAATAGGGATGTTCATATTTGTAGTAATCGTAACCTAAGTGTTTCTTCATTGCTTGAACATGATAGCTTAAAAGTAGGTCAAGCCACCAGCAGAACACATCACTGTTGGCATCAGCAGAACATTTTTCACAACATTCTAAAAAAAAAAAAAACACCTTAAATTTCATGTAATTCCATTCTTCATTACAGGAAAAGATGAACTGGTAGCCCTTACGGTTCATCTGCTGCTGAGGCTTGTTCTGGAGCTGAAGCCATAATGCCGTGCTTGTGACATATAGAATAATTAACCCCCAACTATGAATAACAAACTGGTTCAGACACTGAGGGGGTACTGTGACATCTTGAATCATTAATGTGAATCTCAAGTGCTCTATATGGCATCACAGTACCCACGAGGTGTCTGAAACAGTTTGACCTTTTTTTTTTTAAATTGATGTAGTATACTGTAGCCTCCCGTTCGTCCACTGGCCACCATTGGTCCCACCCCTTCACCCAGCCCCATCATCCACCTTCTCCAGACCTTGCCTTTCCTCCCAAGTGCACCCTGGCTTACCCTCAGGGTGGGGCCATCAAGGGGGTTGCTATCCCCGATTGGAGACTCTAGTGATCCGGAGGAGAGCGCCGTGGATGGCGGTGTGGGGCCTGCAGTGAGGGCCGGACGTCACCCTGTCGTGGTTGATGACTTTTCTGCTAATTTCTCCCCTTCCCCTAGGATGCCAAGGATGCTGCCAATGCCAGCACATGCAGAGATATGTGCTCTCATCAGAGCATGTCAGCGTCCTCTCTCCCTGCCTCATCGGTTCCTGTGCACTGCCACCCATGGTCACCCAGGTGACTGTAGTACAGCAGAGCTCGAACTGCCTCTCTCTCACCCCAAGATGAGACAGCGTCCTGTGGGATACTCACCTCCCCCAGCTGGCCCTCTGATGACCCAGGTTCATTTCCAAACCAGGTAATCAGTGTCACAAGCGGTAGCACTACCGCTGCACCTTCGGGCTGGCAGACAGCTTGTTCTTTACAGCTGGAGGTTTGTCTTTTTTATAACAGAACATTTTCTTGTTTAACAAATGCCACATCAAATTACAGAGGCACCAGAGCACTGGGCAACGTGGTTAGGGGCAGCTTTTAATTTTTCATTTTTCGACGTTTGCTTTCAGTATCCTTGTGCTACAGCTTGTCACACAGCTGCTCGCACTCAACTTTCAGAGTTGTTCTATACATTCAAAGTTGTTCTTCATGATTTTACATAAAGAAAAACTTTTCAGAAACACCAGTGAAACAAGAAAATCATCTTTTATGTCACAGTAATTTCACAGCATAAAACTGCGCTGATGTCGCAGGCAGAGGATCATGACTTACAGTTCCACAATAACCCTCCGCAGTAAGTGAATTATGAGGGGCAAAAGTCAAGCAAATGTCCTTAATAACAAAAAAAAAGAATGGCTCAAAATGTAACATTTTTGGGGGAATATTACATCCTGCTAATGCTAACTGATATTTTTCTTTATGCTGTTATTGGTGACTGGGTCCCCTATTTAAGGAAACACATGGACTTGATTTCCAGAGGTCCTGAAAGCTGAAAGATGCATGCTGCAATTTCCAGAACAAATACAGCCAGACATTTTAACTATTAAGTAAAGGTATTTTAAAGCAAACTATGTTGCTATATTTGCAGTGGTTCTGACACACCTACAGGTGTAACAGTGCTGCAAGGAGTCAAGCTGCAGTGAGGGCCGCAGAACTGGCGACCATCACATTTAGTAATTTTTGTGAATTAAAAAAAAAATTTTTTATTTTAATGGATGGGGGGGAGCTGCTGAACTCCAAATTAAAGGAATGTTGGTAGGTATAAAATGTTACTGACTCTTTTTGGGCAACACAGATGCACGACAAAACAGTAGTTGAGTTGCGTCTGTACAACCAGAACTGTCTCTTTAAAGCCCAAGTTTTTAGTGGCAGACAAAATGTTTAATGCCGTATTGGTCCTAGTAAGAACAAATCCAGAACAAATGGTTTGATACCTTTTATTGGACCAACAAGGATGTTACAAAAAGAACAAAGAGCTTTAGCTTTCAGACCAACAAGTCCTAAGGCTTCTGAAGAAGCACTTGTTGGTCTGAAAGCTAAAGCTCATTGTTCTTTTTGTAACATCCTTGTTGGTCCAATAAAACGTATCAACCATTTCTTCTGAAGTTTTTAGTGGCATTTTTGTCTTTAGAATCAAGCCAAAATGACCATTACCTTAGCTGGCAGAAAGACAATATAGGAAGTACTGAATATTTTTTTAAACCCCAAACAGCACATAGCGTAACTGTGGCAGCTTTCTGCTACAGTTCAGTAATGTTTTAAACAACTGGCAAAAGGCCAGTGTGACAAAATATGTGTTTGTTTTTTGTTTTCACCATGCATTTTAATCAATATGGCATACAGGCTGTGGTGGAGAAATAAAAACATATCTGGTTTTCCATAACTTTTCATGGCACGTGCTGATTACACAGTTGTTAAAAGAGAACTGTCCATATTGGCAGTCTCACACCTAATGTGCGTGAATGACCCAATTTGCACATTACAACCAGGTTAACATTTTGTGTTTTCTTGCTTTGTAGCACTGCCTGTACTTGGCCTCAGAGTAACATGGGGCCAGCAACCAGTGTGTTGGATCATGTAACTTTAACAGCTTCAGGGTACTTTTAGTGTACTAGAAGTCCCATCATAGAGAATTCTGGGATGCCGCCCAAGTGGGATGTGTTTACACAATGTTAAACTTGCTGTGCAAAAAGGTCAGCCCCGTCCCCCTAAAACACACAATAAATTTGGAGCTGGCAAAATGGGCTTTCCATTAAAAAAATCTCCTGCCACAATTTACACAGGCTTCTAAAAATGCAGCCCCTTACGTGAAACTTACACATGTGTTTTGTTGTAGTGTGTAATGGAAATTGTAACAGTTTTACTAACAGCATGGAGCTACAAATGTTTTGCTAGTGTAGCGCTACCAATGTATGATGTGTAGCTTTCATTGTCGGGACAGGTGTTGTCAGTTGTTTAATGCCATTTTATGGTTACAATGGCATTTTGTCCTTTTGATATATTTTTTTATAGTTCCTATTTTCAGTTTTGATGAAACAGAAGAATACTTTTCATATTACATATATTTTAAATTAAAGTTACATTTACTGTGACACCAAAGAAGTGTATTGTTTTCTGTGTAACTTAATTCTGCCTGCTCTCTCATTGGTCTTATTTTCTGTTTTAAGTCTTTACACAAGGGTTCATAACCCTTTCACACTGACTGATTCTTTCAGATTTCTGGAAACCGTATTGACTTTTAGTGTGGAAAGTCCATTTATATACAGGATGAACATTAAAATAGTATTTGTTAGGTAACAAAACATTTAACTGTATAGTTATTTAGTAATAATATATTTCTGGAAAAGTATCAATATACCCATTTTTCTTTTTATTTGATTCCTGAACTAAGATATGCAGTTGTAAACATTTTTTTAAAGGACAGCCAAACCGTTTTTTCTGGAGTTGCTAGTTAAAAAAAATCTAAAATCATATCAGGTTGGTGTAGGAGTTGACATTTTATACCACTGTGCTCCTTACTGCATCCATGGTGATTTTAAGTCTTTTCATCATGTTTAAAGAAAGTAAGCAAACTTCCCCCTGCTTTGAAAATCCATACAGTGTTCCAGCCATAAGATGGTGCCGATGTGAGACGTGATGATGTCATCAAAGAGAGACCGGTACTAAAGAGCCACGGAAGTCCTATATGCTGGCCTGTTTCTGATCATAATGTATAACTTATAAAGCACACCAACATGCTAATCAGCATTTAACTAATGCATCAGAGACTGCATCATTCCCCAAAACACATGTTAAACAAGTAGGTCTTGAACTTGGATTTAAAAATGGCCATGGAAGGGGTGCCTCTTATGTCCAGGGAGAGAACGTTACAGAGAAGCAGAGCCACCACTCCAAAGGCCTTGTCCCCGAGGACTTTAAATGAAACCTTGGAGCAGAAAGAAGTCCCACATCCCTTGACCAAAGGGAGCAGGCAGGAGCATATGAGGTCAGGAGGTCTTTCAGGTAGCTATGATCCAAACTGTGCAAGGCCTTGTAAGTCAACAAGCAAACCTTGATGATGCGCCACCACAGCAGCAGCCAGTGCAGGATGTGAAGAACTGGCGTGATATGCTCGAACCATGAAGAACTAGCAACCAACCAGGCTGCCACATTCTGGACCAGCTGCAAGCAACACAACAACTTCATGGATAGCCCCAGGTAGAGAGCATTGCAATAATCCAGTCTTGATGAGGCAAGTGCATGCACTAGTGTTGCTAGGTTAGATGGCTCAAAAAAGGGCTTGATATGGCAGCTGTTACGAAGATGATAAAAGCCACTGTAGACAACAGCCAACACCTGATGTTCTAATGTCAGCTTGGAGTCCACAATGACACACAAAGTTGTCACATTGTTAGGGAGAGACTTGGGTTAGTGCCCCAGGCCTGTTCTACTATAGACTGGTTCCGCTGGTGAAGCATGTCACATTCATATGTGAGAAACCTGGGTTGGTGTCCCACGCCTGTTCTGCTGCTGGCTGCTGCCACTGGTGAAGTGTGTCTCATTCCAAGAGACCTAGGTTAGCATTCCAAGCCTTTTCTGCTGTGAGCCAGTGCCACTGGCATAACGTGTCACATTCCCATGTGAGATCTGGATTAGCATCCTAAGTCTGTCCTGCAGGCAGTTCCACTGGTGAAACACATCACATTCCCATGTGAGACCTGGGTTAACACCCTAAGCCTGTCCTGCAGGCAGTGCCACTGGTGAAACACATTGCATTCCCATGCAAGAGACCTGGGTTAGCATCTTAAGCCTGCCCTGCAGGCAGTGCCACTGATGAAACACATCTCATTCCCATGTGAGAGACCTGGGTTAGCATCCCAGACCTTTTCTGCTGCAGGCCATTGCCACTGGAGAAGCATGTCACATTCCCACATGAGAGATCTGGGTTAGGGTTCCAAGCCAATCAAACTACAGGCTTGTGCCACTGGTGAAGCAGTTCATATTGCCATGTACGAGACCTGGGTTAGTGTCTAAAACCTGTTCTGCTGTTGGGCTGGAGGCGTCAGCAGAGCACACCCTGTTCTCCACTGAGTGAACATGTATATTCCCTGGGGCTGGTACCTTCCAGCCTTAGCCCTGCCATTGGGGGTGTTCCTGTGGGATGTTTGGTGAAGGTTCGTAGTCTGGATGGAGCTCAGGAGGCACAGAGCCAGTTCCCAGCCGAGGTAGTACCACTGCCAGTTCCCCTGCCTCACTGAGTAAACATGTATATTCTCCTGGGCTATTGCCTCCCAGCCTTGGCCCTGCCATGTTAGACGGGGGGGGGGGGAGTATTCCAGTGTTCCTGCAGGGTGATTGGTGAGAGCGACCACAGGTCAGTCTGGTTATCAGTAAATAAAGAGGAAGATAAAAGATCAATCTGGGGACCGGTGACCACAGGTTAGTCTGGTTATCAGTAAATAAAGAGGAAGGTAAAAGATCAGTCTGGGGACCAGCGACCACAGGCCAGTCTGGTTATCAGTAAATGAAGAGGAAGGTAAAAGATCAGTCTGGGGACCAGCGACCACAGGCCAGTCTGGTAATCAGTAAATAAAGAGGAAGGTAAAAGATCAGTCTGGGGACCAGCGATCACAGGTCAGTCTGGTTATCAGTAAATAAAGAGGAAGGTAAAAGATCAGTCTGGGGACCAGCGACCACAGGCCAGTCTGGTTATCAGTAAATATAGAGGAAGGTAAAAGATCAGTCTGGGGACCAGCGACCACAGGCCAGTCTGGTTATCAGTAAATATAGAGGAAGGTAAAAGATCAGTCTGGGGACCAGCGACCACAGGCCAGTCTGGTTATCAGTAAATAAAGAGGAAGGTAAAAGTCACACAAAAATCAAGATACTTAATTTCAGGAAACCAAACTTTCCCGAAATGAAATCCAGGATCAAGACCGTGCTTGATACCAGTAACAAGGGAGATGCAGAATAGTGCTGGGAGAACTTAAATAATACCTTAAATACAGTCACTGAGCAATGTGCAAGACAAATCAGCAAAGCCAAAAGAAGAAAGAATCTTCTCTGGTTCTCCAAAGAGGTAGCAACCAAAATCAAGGAAAAAAGGGATTTTAAACAGTACAAGGAAACTAAAGAAGAAATGGACAGGGAGGAATATAAGAACAAACACACAGCACAGGGAGTTAGGAAGGGAGATAAAACTTTCTATAGATATATAACAGAAACAAGCATTTGTCAATGCCGAATGTTTGCTTGCTGGCATTGGTAGTGTAGGAGTTAGAGAGATGCATAATAGGAATGGCAGTGAAGTACTGAACTGAAGCCACCCCACCACCACTCTACAGATTCTGACAAGCATTGGGGTGTGCCTTTGTGTTGTCAAGCATAACGGCCACGCCATTTCACCACACTCTACCCTGCAGACTCCAAGTGTCACGGTGTGCCTTGGGGTCTTTGGGCCTTATGCTCATCCCATTCCATATGGAAATACGGTGAGATGGGTGCAGTATAGGAGAACAGGGTGAACTTTGGGGCCAAAGAGTCCAAGGCACACCTCGATGCCTGTCGCTGGCTGCAGGGTGTGGTTGGGGGGTGGGGTGGCATGAGCATTACAGGTGGCAGTCCCAAGTCACACCCCTGATGCCTGTCAGTCTCTACAGGGTGGGGCATTATGGTCGGAAACCCGAATGCCCCAGGGGTTCGTTGGTATTTTCACTCCACATTTTCAACATGGGTTTTTTGTAACCCCCACCTCATGAACAATGGCAATATCAGTTCGTTAGCGGAAAGCTGATTTTGCTCAGTGATTATGCCATTTGGCACCACAGGTGCAAAAACACATTTCGAACAGGATGTGAAAAATGACAGCTGCACTGTTCATGGGGAGGTGTAAAAAAGGGCAATGTTGAAAATCTGGAGTGAAAATATAAAAAAACTGAAGTCACGAGCGTGCGTAGAAATTGTGCAATGCACACCAGCGTATGTAATGTAATTACTTGGGGGATATTTTACAGCAGATTGTCAACTCAGGCATTTTGGGACCTCCGCTCATGAACAGTGTCACTGTGATTTTCTTAATCTGTCCCGAACAGTGATTTCCCACAGCGACCATGCATTTTTGCACTGGAAGTGTGAAAACACATTTCGTCCAGGGTGTGAAAAATGACAGCTGTACTGTTCATAAGAAGGTGGGGAACAATGCCAGTGTTGAAAATCTGGACTGAAAATAGTACAAACTCATGAACTTACAAGGGTGCGTGGAAACTGCGCAATGCACGCTCATAACACAGTCATTTTATGGACTTCTGTCACCAAATTTTCAACATAGCCAGTTTAAGACCTCTGCTCATGAACAGTGTCACTGTGATTTTCTTAATTGGTCCCGAACATTGATTTTGCACACCGACCACACCATTGGGCGCTACATGCTCAAAAACACATTTTGGGCAAGATATGAAAAATGACAGCTGTACTGCTCATAAGGAGGTGTGGTAAAATGGCAATGTTGAAAATCTGGAGTGAAAATATAAAAAATTTGCGAAGTAACGAGCGTGCGTAGGAACTGCGCACCGCATGCTCGTAAAACAGTCATTTGTGGGGAATTTTTTCACCAAATTTTCAACATAGGGTTTGGGGGGGGGGCGTACCTCATGAACTGTGACACTGTCGTTTTGTTACTTGGTTCCGAAAGGTGTGACCATGAAATCACCATTTGGGACCGAATAACAAAATGGCAGTGACTGAATTCATGAGGTGGGGCCCCAAGAACCCCATGTTGAAAATTTGATGAAAGAATTCTCCAAAATAGCAGAGATGTGCACTAAAGTTGAAAAAAAACATTTATGCCATTATACCTTCCGGCCGGTCTCCCCCGCAGAAGTCTTAGTTGCTCTACGCTCCCTCGACCCAAACAAAGGCAAGTGCCCACAAGGCCTGGACGCCAAACTCCTCTTCCTATCTGCCCCTGCCATTGCCTCCCCCCTTGCAGACCTACTAAACATCTCCTTCGCTACGGCAAAAATTCCAGGTGTCTGGAAGGAAGCAGTAATCATCCCCCTTCCGAAAGGGGGCGACCCATCTGAACCGGGAAACTACCGTCCTATCTCCCTCTTACCGGCCCTGGCCAAGCTGCAAGAGCAGCTCGTACTCACCCAACTAACACAGTTCCTCGACTCCACCTCTTTCTTCACTCCATTCCAGTCGGGTTTCCGCAAAAATCACTCCACCATCACAGCCTTGCTAAGGCTCACTAATGATATCTCCTTGGGCATGGACAAAGGCCTTGTCACCTCTGCTATTTTTATTGACCTGGCCAAAGCTTTTGATACCGTGTCTCACACTAAACTCCTCTCAAAATTGCAACAAGCAGGCCTCTCCCAACCTGCCTCTAACTGGTTCCAAGCCTACCTGTCAGGCAGAGTGCAGGCCGTAAAAATTGGCCCTCACATCTCCTCCCGACTACCAGTGAACATGGGGGTCCCCCAGGGTTCAGTCCTGGGTCCCCTACTTTTCTCTATATTCTTAAACGATCTGCCTCAAGTCTGCTCTAACTCAGCGCTGCAAATGTACGCAGATGATACAGTACTGTACACCTCTGGCCCCTCTACCGATGACACAATTGCATCTCTACAATGGGATTTTGATGCCGTACAAACATGGCTCAGGTCCAACCAGCTTATCCTAAACGCCAAGAAAACCATCTCCATGACCTTCGGCACCCATCTCAAATTATCCCACCACGCAGCCCCCCCTGTCTTCCACACCCTGGATGGCTCAAACCTAGATTCCTGCACCTCCTTCAGGTACCTAGGAATTTGGCTGGATCAACATCTCGTTTTCCGCCACATCGAATCACTGCAGAGAAAACTCCACCCTAGGTTAGGAGCACTGTACCGTCACAAAGGCTCCCTTCCTACCTATGTTAGGCAGGAGCTAGTCCTCAAAAATGATCCTTCCCATCTTTGACTACGGGGCGTGGTCTACAGCAGTGCCCCCATCCACATTGGCAGGACTGGACCCCTCTATCACTCATTCTGCCATTCGCCCTGACTGCCCTCCTACCACCCATCCTCAGACCTGTACAGCCCTGGCCTTCCCATCCTTAGAGTCCGCCGCAAACAACATTGCACTAACCTTGTCTACAAGTACTGGTCAAATACCCTCCCCCCCTACCTCAGCAGTGCTCTATCAGCCCAAGCTTCCCCTGCCTACCCGCTCAGAGCTTACGATCCGAAAAAGCTCCATGTACCTTTCATGCGCACCTCTAAGGGCCAAATGGCCTTTATGCATCGTCTGCCAAAACTGTGGAATGAGCTACATGCATACATCAGGCATTCAGACTCCCACTGGGCTCTCAAACCACTCCTGAGGTCCTACTACTCTGCTGCTTGTAATTGCTACCGTAGATCTAACTGCCAAATAATTTTTGCCTCTGAACCGCTGCCTATTGTCTTCACGCTGTGCACTTTAACTATGACTATGACCACTGTTAGCTACTCTAGACCTATGTAACCCCGATGTACTGTGTTTTACTGTTTTACTGTATCCGATGTATTGTGTTTTACTGTTACTGTATCTGTTGTCTGACCTATGTAACCCCAGGTGCACATCTGCTTTACTGTATCTATTTGCCTGACCTATGTAACCCCCAGGTCGCATCTGGAAACGAGCGGTCCCGCTCAGAATGCTTATCTGGTAAATCTCTTAAATAAATAAATAAATAAATAAAATACAGCTTACCGGCATTTCTTGAGTTCGTGGTCGGCTTTGAAGAGTGCAGATGTGTTCCCAGTCCACCGAAGATTGTTGCGCCAGACTCCAGAGGTAAGTATGGGGTGGGGGGTGTGGGGAGGTAGATGCGCAGAGGCTGGGCGCGGGTTGGGGGAGCAAGACAATCGACGAGGGACTGTTTTTTCTTTTCAGGTGTTTGTTTTCTTTTGAGGAAGATGACACAGAACTCTTGCCACGCTGGGGTGGGCTCCCAACGTGGCAGCTGAAAGATGTTTTTTTTGGGGGGGTCAGAGGAGCCAATGGGTGATTGGGCACCTCTGTCAGCCATACAGATGTTTGCCATGCTGGGGTGGGCTTCCAGCATGGCAACTGGAAGTCTGTTTCTTTTGGGGGGGTTCAATGGAGCCGACGGGGGATTGGGCACCCCCATCGCCATTCTGACTTTTGCCATGCTGGGGTGGGCTCCCAGCATGCTACTTGAGTGTTTGGGGAGGGGGAAGAGTAGACACAAATGAAGCTGTCTATGACAGCTGTTCAGGATGCAGTGCTGAGTGTAGGAACTTTGCATACTGCCGACGGCAGTAAGTAAATTACCTGCTGACGCCAGTATGCAAATTGCCTACATGTTACAACCGCTGATTGCAGTGGTTTTTTGCTTTTAACTGTACACCACTGCATCTGAACGGCTGTCAGTGGCCCCGACCCTGTGGAATTTTCTACCTCGTCGGATTTGAGAGTGCCTGTCCACAGAGTCTTTCAAGGCAGCTTTGAAAACCTACTTATTTGAACAGGCTTTTAATGGATAGTTTACCCGTTGTTTTAACTGTTTTTAGGTTTATATTTATGTTGATTGTTTCTGTTATGTACTTGTGCTTTGATTTTCGAAAAGCGCAATATAAATAAATTTTGACTTGACTTGACTGTCATAGACAGCTTGGACATTCATTGGCGCGGTGCCTGCAAAAGGGAGCAGAGCATTAGAAGTGGGGGAGGCACACCTACGAAAACTCATATGGTGGCACTATGTTTTTTGCACATGCGTGCAAGCAAACATAAAAAGGAAGAGTAAAGGAAGAATAGTCTGACTAGCAATGCGGGAGGGCCAGCTGTTAAAGATGAAGACAAAGCAGAGTTGTTAAATTATTCTGCTCAGTCTTACAACAGACAATATTGGCAAAGGACCTACACTGAGTAAGACAGAGCAGGACAGTGGAGGGGCAGACACAAGCTCCTTCACGAAAGAGAGGGTCTTAGAAGAGCTAAGCAAACTTAAGGTTGATAAAGCCATGGGACCAGATGGTATCCACCCCAGAATACTAAAAGAGTTTTGGGAAGAAATAGCTGTATCACTAGCTGAACTATTCAATCTAGCTCTAGAAAGTGTCGGAGTACCTCAAGACTGGAAAAGGGCAACAGTTGTGCCCTTGCACAAAAGTGGAAGCAAGAAAAAGGCAGGAAACTACCGCCCAGTCAGCCTGACCTCTATAGTGGGAAAATTATGGAGACATTACTAAAGGAGAGAATAGCTGACTACCTAAAGGAAACTGGAAAACTCAACCCCAAACAACATGGCTTCACAGCAGGGTGTTCATGCCAGACAAACATGATTGATTTCTTTGATTGGGTTACCAGAACAGTGGACCAGGGTGGAGCGATGGACATGGTGTACCTAGACTTCAGCAAGGCCTTTGACACTGTTCCCCACAGGAGACTTGCTAACAAACTAGAACAGACACAGGGGTTTGACAGAAAATAGTAAACTGGATTAGATACTGGCTGCAGAATAGGTCCCAGAGATTTTTGGTCAATGGCCATAAACAAGGGAAGGAGGTGTGACCAGGGGTGTTCCACAGGGATCGGTGCTGGGTCCAGTCCTCTTCAACATATTCATCAGTGACATCACTGATGAACTGGAGGGGAAGGTTTGCCTGTTTGCAAATGATACAAAGTTCTGCAATAAGGTGACTACACTAGAGGGGGCATTAGGTATGGAAGCTGACCTAAGGAGACTGGAAGAATGGTCCAGAAATTGGCAGTTAAAATTTAACACCAAGAAGTGTAAGGTAATGCACCTGGGGAAGCGGTACCCAGGAAAAAACTATGTACTAGAAGGGCATCAATTAGAGGAGACAAAGATGGAACGGAATCTGGCTGTGATCATTACGAATGACTCAAAGGTAGGAAAACAATGCAAAAAAGCAGCGCAGAAGACAAGTGGTATCTGCAGAGGAAGGGGTATTATGAGCAGAAATCAGGAAGTTATCATGCCCCTCTACAGATCCTTGGTGAGGCCACATCTCGAGTACTGTGACCAATTCTAGAGGCCTCACCTAAAAAAGGGCATCGACCGTCTGGAGACAGTACAAAGAAGGGCCACAAAGATGGTGCAGGGGCTGCATCATGAGCCATACGAGACAAGACTCAAAACGTTGAATTTATTCTCTCTGGAACAGAGAAGAAACAGGGGGGACATGACAAAAATATTTAAGTACATCAAGGAAATTAACACAACTCAAGAGGGAAAACCTCTTCCAGGAAAAAAACATAGCGGCCCATACAAGAGGTGGGAGGCAAGTTTAAAAGCAAACTCTAGAAAGTACTTTTCAACCAAGAGAGTGATAGACCCATGGAACAGCCTGGTACCAGTAATGGTGGCATCAAAGACAGTAAGGGAATTCAAACTCGCTTGGGACAGTCAACGTGGGCATTTAGGAAAAAAATATAATTTGTGGGGGTAGCCACCTTGGCCGGACTGGATGGACCACACAGTCCCCATCTGTTGACACTTTTCTTATGTCAGGATGCAGCTCAGGAGGCACAGAACCAGTGCCCAGAAGGGACAGCTGCCAGTGGACATGTCAGGAGGACTTAGGCCCTGTCCACACTACGCCTCTGTAATGTTACAGAGTGCCCAAACCGTTACCGCAATGGTTTGCATTTACACCTGTAATGTTACAGAAGGTGTTTACGTAACCATTTTTGAAACCATATATGAGGTGGTTTCAACAACGGTCATGAAACCGGTTATGCCTCAGTAACATTACCGGCATAGTGTGGACGCATGGCACCAGTGCCCTAGCGCAGCGCGAGCTGCATTGTGGGATCAGGTGCCACCGTAATGGTCACCTGGCCCCCAAAGTGTGGACCGGTGGTGCCAGTCATGTAATGGACACCACCGCGGTGTGGACACACTGTACCGCTACCCGGCCATAACGGTTTACATCCGTTACCAGGCCCAAACGGTGTAGTGTGGATGGGGCCTTAGAAGCAGAGGAGGTATCCACTCACGGTACAAAGTGTAAATAAAAACAGAAAGAAAACAATTTTTTGTTTTGCATTGTGCATTTCATACAGATTGTATCCCAAAGTGTTTTTACAAAGCAAAGGTGTTAGATACTGGTAGTGCAGGGAATGTAGAATAGAATGTTTTTTTTTTTTATAGTGGCTTTCATACACAACGTAGCTGAAAGTGCTTCACAAAGCAATGTGTTAGATATATACACAATTTTAACATAAGACTGAGACAGTAAGGTCTACTGCAAAAGTAAACAAACCTAACAATGAAACAAAAAAAAAAAAAGACCAGCCTTACTGGCACCAGTCAAATCTTGTTTTTTAAATGTTACTTCGCAAAAAATATGTGTTACACTGTGAATTAAGATTTTCAGAGTACCAGTAAACTTTACAGGGGTGCCTTCTGCCTTCAGTACAGGACACATTAAATCTTGCACAGTTATAACTATCTTTAGTCTTGCAATGACACCTTTTAACATTGGTCTTAAATAATACTATTTTTTATGTAAAGGATTCCATGCCCAGTACGATTGTTTTTTCTTAACCCATTACCTCGTTTGGAAAGCTGGCACAGTTTTTAGCAAGCAAGTAAGCAATCTTTATTTGTTAAATGCTATTCCAGAATCAAGATAGTAGCGTTGTACATACAACTCTAAAAAACAGATGTAAACCTATATAGACATTCCTTTTCCGAACATGCCATTCTTTGGTGGAATGTTCCTTTTTGAGCTTTCACAATCTGGTACTGCCTCCCCCAAATACTTCATCACTCTTCCTGCTTATCTTTCGGTGTCATTAAGGAATGTGCTCCTCCTTAGGATTCCTCCCCCTACAAGCACTGCAGTCATGGGTAATAAATTTAGCACTCAATCAGGTCTTCCAGAGCAGGGAATTGGGAATGGTTCTGTTATCAACAGTCAGCTCCAGGATAAGATTTTTATGTTTCACAATCCTTGTATTATAGTAGGAAAAACAGATTTCAAATAAGGGATCAATGTGTTTTCACAAAAAAAGCACAGTTAATAATAAAATTATTATTAATACAGTGGAGCCCAGTTCAATGCAGGGCCAAAATGGGGATCAAATGTATTCATTTATCAGGATTATTCTGTAATCAGATATTCATTTAAGAGGATTTCTGAAAATTAATGCACTTACAAAACTTGGTGCACACAACATTATTCATTTCACAGATCTATTGACAGACTGTTGAAACCCCTATATTTTACCTTCCTTGGACATAGCTCTTTTATTCTCTTAACAAGTGTATTCCTTTATCAGGGCTTCCCTATACCTGAAAGACAGAAAGGAATGTGCACACAATAACACAATTCATTCAATGGGTCTATTCCTTTAACAGAACAGAACACCACTACATACCTCCTTTCTGGACATAGCACTTTTATTCTTTTAACAGGTTTTTCCTTCAGTAGGTATTACTTTAACAGGGCTAACACTATACCTGAAATACACAAATAATGTGTGCAAGAAAAAGTATTCATTTAAAAGGTCAATTCTATTATCAGGTATTGATTCATCAAAATGGGCTCCACTGTAATAATAATAATAATAATAATACACAACAAGTAGTGTAACTTTAGATAAAGCAAAGACTGGCAAATATACATGGGACCTCAGCTTGGAGTTCAATCAGAGGTGTGTACATGAGATATTCTAAAGCATTTATGTGATTTCAGCCAATCAGCATTGAGAACTGCAGGACATCTTGTGCACAGTTGGTGTCACATGTGGCACCATTAAATGGCGCATCCCCACTTCAACAGTGGGTGGGGGGAGTCACATTTATTTTTTAAAATATAAAAAGAACATGGCAGTTGTTATAAATTCCTCTAGGAAACTTGAGTAATTTAAAATATGTTGATGGTGTTTGTTAGAGATGACTCATCTTACTGAATAAGTTCACCTGAGAGAGAGAGAGAGAGCAATCTCCCCTGCCCACTACAAGGGGCCACAACAGTACCCAGCTGTGGCACCAAACCTCCACAGGATGTTACGTCTTAATAGCAGCAGTATTTTTCCTAGCCCAGGCTGCAGGTGCCCAAGACCACTCCCAAACCCAGGCCACCTAATGGGAAAACAACACACTTCCACTAGCCCACTTGGCAGACCCCCATTTGCATGTATTTGCATCTGTTCTCGGTGGCAACATTTATTTTCCCTTTTACTGAAAAGATTACTGAACCAGTAATCAGTGGCCCCAGTGTGAACTATAATTAGCCTTGTTCGAGCACGTGATGGAGAAGAGTTTCTCTGACCTCTGTGCAAGCTTGCAAATAGAGCAGTCCTACTGTGTTGCTGCAAAACACCGATTATGTGTGAGAACGGGGGGGGGGGGCATAATCACCCCCAGCCCCACCCTGTGCCAGTCCAGTCACTTCCATGGGCACTTTTCTTAAAGGAAAGCTGTCCTTTATTTACAAATCCCCACTCCCCAAAGCTGTACCCCCAGATTAGGCTTCTCGGCGATAATAAAAATATTTTTTCAGTCGGAACTTTATTTTTTAAAAGTCCACAATCTCCAAACAAGGCTGACACTGCGCTGGTCCATTTCCTCTGAAACTGTGGTGCTGCACTGCTTACCTCAATACAAATGTATTGAGGCAAGCGGTGTGGCGCTGCACTTTCATAGGAAATGGACCCATGCAGCTTCCACCATGTTTGGAGTTTGCAGACTTTCAAAAAATAAAATAAAGTAAGTTCCAGCTGAAAAGTAAAACTTTATTACAGCTGAAAAGCCTAATCGGGGGTGGAGTACAGCTTTGGGGGGTAGGTGTTTGGAAATAAGGACAGCTTTCCTTTAAGAGCATTTTCATGTCCTATGGGAACATGAATCTTAGGAAATTTCCCAATGGATGAACGGGGCCGGGAATCCCTGGATCCAGATTTCCCAAAAATATCTCCATTTCTCTACCCCATGTACAAGTAGAATTAAAGTTTTAAGTATATCCTGGTTTCTGGAATGTTGATTTATTTTTTGGTGATCCAGTACTTACAGGGGGCAGGCTGGGCATGTAAACATCCAGTGTTCACACAGTTCTGCAGAGATGCACACCATGGCCACATACTCTGCACACACAAGTCAATCGCATGCACACCAATGCTCAGGTACAGCCACTGTGCATGAAAAAAAAAAAAAACTTTGCTTGCACTGGCCAGCTCTGCACTTTGTAGAAATCACTCTTTACAACATTATCAGATAGATCAAAAATGAAAAACAAAATAGTTCTGAATCCCAAACGTGTCACTATTTAATACAGTAGCATCCCCACTAAGGAAACTTTCATATAGCAATCTCTGTTTTTAGATTACTTTTCTATTTGGGTCTTACCATGACACAAGCCAGTAAGACCAATCTATGGCTTCCCTTGGGCTGTTACAGACAAGGAATGCTGATAGGTCTTATGTAACATAGAAACATAGAATTAGACAGCAGATAAGGACCGCTTGGCCCACCTAGTCTGCCCTACCCACTGTAATACCACAGATGCTACTTGATCTCTGGCTCTACCTCGCCCCCCCCCACCCCCCTTTTGCCTTACCACTAAGGTTCCCTTATGCCTATCCCATGCATTCTTGAACCTCGCTACAGTTTTTGCCCACACCATCTCCACTGGGAGGCTGTTCCAGGCATCCACCACTGTTTCTGTGAAGAAGTACTTCCTCACATCTACCGAGTCTACCCCTCCAGCTTCGTAGCATGACCCCTTGTTCTTGAGCATCTTTATTTCCTCAAAACTGCTTCTGTCTTGTACCTTATTTATACCCGCGAGGTATTTGAAAGTCTCTATCATATCCCCCCTCCCTCCTTTCCTCCAGGGTGTACATATTGAGATCTTTCAGTCTCTCCTCATAGGGCTTATTATGCAGACCGTGCACCATTTTAATTGCCCTCTTCTGGACTGCCTCCACTCTGTGTCCTTCCAAACATGAGGTCTCTAGATCTGGGCATAGTACTCTAGGTGAGGTCTCACCAGTGATCAGAGGTAACACCACCTCCCTCTTACTGCTGGTGATGCACCTCCCCATGCACACCAGCATCCCACTAGCTTTCCCAACTGCCTTGAAATACTGCCTGGCCACCTTTAAGTAATCAGATATGATTACCCCCAGGTTTCTTTCCCGTTTTGTGGTAGTCAATACCACTACTCCCATTTTGTGCTCTTCTCCTGGGTTTCTGTGCCCTAACTCCCTAAGTGCATGATTTTTCACTTTTTCGCATTGAAATTTAGCTGCCATACCATTGGCCACTCCTCTAACTTTCTCAAATCACTATGGGAGTGCTTTAAGTCCGAGGTTTGATGGGCGGAGCAACAACGTCACTCCCCCATCGAGCTTAAAAGGTCTCAAAATCCTGGGCCTTGCCAGAATTCTTTTTTTGTTGTGGCCAGAGGCGCTGCCCTCCCTTGCTTCAGACTGTCGACTCTTTGCTCCTGTGCCTCTAGCCATTAGTTCCTTCCTGCTGCTCGCTGCCCTCCTTCAGCCATTTGTTTTTTCTCATTCCTTGTCTCCCCTTATCCTGCTCTGCCTTGCTCACTGCAGCTCTGTTCTCTACCTCGCCTGTCCTCTCCCCGTTTCACTGTTCTCCTCCATGTTATCACTGTTTCTGTCTCTCCTCCCCTTCTCTCGTTTTCCCCATGCTTTCTGTCTCCCCACCGCCCCAACCTGTTGATAGTGGTGCTCGCTTCCCTGGTAGAACCAGTCTGCTGTCCTCATTGTTTTCGGCATCGCCTTGGCCCCTCATTTGGTTGACCTGCCAGCTCTGTGGTCCACCACCTGGTCGCCCTGCTGCCGATCCCTTCCAGCCCACCTTTGGGTGGCTGCTTCCCTCTGCCCTAACCATCTTTCCCAATTGTTCCATTTCCCCTTGCCTTGCTCCTGATACAAGCATCATCGGACTGGCATTTGGTCTTGTGCCACAATTGGACTACGGCTTAGAGTCTTCCGATGACTATGCCCTGAATTTGGGGAATGTGGTTTTTCCCACCTTTGCAGGATCTGAATGGTTTCACCACCCGCACAGCTGCCTCTTGAATTCCATGCTGCAGATTGTCTCTTGATGAGATTTCAGTTAGACATAGTTTCTGCCCCCCCAATGTTGCCTCTTGCCCACACTTTTCATTGCCTGTTCCATCGTTCCCCTTCACTGCTCGCATTGCTTCTGTACCAAGTCCTTCACTGCCCTGCATCTGTGCTGTTCTCTGCTGGGGGCTCCCGCTGCTCTGTTTCCCTTTCCCACCTCATCCAATCCTGCTGTGAGTCCATTCATTGTGGCACTAGATGGATTCTGCATTTCACCGCAGCAATTGCTGTCCCGATCCAGCTCCTCATTGCTCAGCTCCATGTATTGTTCTTAGAGGATTTTGTAGTTTCCCCATTTCCGAACTGTGATCAACTGTCCATGTAAGTTCTCTCTGCTGATGGCTTCACCTGCTCATCTCTTTGAAGACATAACTTTCAGCATTTGGCTTTTCGTTCCAATGGTATGCTTTGTAATCTGGATTTCTCACATTTGCAATTCCCTGTCTCGTCATTGGATCAGTTCCTACTTCCATCTTCGTATTTCCCTAATTTTCTGACAACTTATGAATCGTATCCTGCTGGGTCTCTGTCTTCCTATGTAACACAGTGGTTTTGTTCTCCATTTCCTCCCTCACTATAATTTACATAGATGAGTATGTGTTATTAGCTGCTTCTATGCTGCAATTCCGACACTTCTTGTTCAGTGTCCACTTGTGTTGTCCTTTCATGACACAATCCCAGGTACCATCTGTGTCATCCTCTGGTGCTCCTTTCCAGCAGCATCCTCTATTCCCTTCCAGACTTCTTGCTGTTTTATTCTTCGATGCAATGCGATACCTCCAGGCATGCCTCGATCGCTCGAGCTTCCCCCTCTTCGGCACCTCATCCTGCTCATCTATTTCATTCACTGACTCCGTCTGCTTTGGCTGACTCTAACTGGCCTGCAATCAATATTTATTTTGGGCATGCCTTTCATGGCTCCTATGCCACCTCATCAAACCATGGCCCACCTGCTGTGTGTATTCCAGTTTATGATTTCGTTCAGTATTCCCTCATTCTTACCATCCCTGCTCAGCCCTCAGGATTCAGTCTACTCCTGGCGTCACTCCTCATTCCTCCATACTTATATCCCTAGTTAATTCATTGTGCAGCTTTGGCTTCCTTTGGTCTTTCCCTCCATTCTGCTCCTTGCATATCTCATATCCATCCTGCTCTCAATATTTCTTTTTAGGCTTACCTATCCTTACTCCTATGCCCACCTCATCTACCCACGGCCCTCATTCCGCCTCTATGAGGTTCCGGATTCCATCCATCATCAGCCGTCAAGGATTCATTGCCTAATCAAGCATGTCTCATCAGCCTTTGTGTCTGCTCACCGATACTTCATCTCGACCTGCTTCTCTACTCCAATTGTTCAATTGGTATGCCTTGGTGTGGTTCGCTGCCATGTCCACACTATTCCCTTGATCTGTCTAGCCTACTATCGATATTTCTTTGGCCATACCTGTCATGGATCATATGCCACCTAATCTGACTTGCCCTACTGTAGTTCTCATCCTGTACTAGCTGGGTCCTATGCTACCCTATTGACCTCCCTACCATCCATTGTCCTTTCATACCCCACTTTCCAGTACCTGCCTTCATGGCATCAATCCATCATTGCACCTCATCCATTCCTATGTTACCTTCCTCAGCCTAGCACCTATTCTCATCATGGCCATCATGGATTATTTCCATTGATGGCTTCCCTCCTCATCGTACATCATCCGATTTGGCTCCTCTCAGTCTCCCATCCTGAGCTCATACCCTCTGGTTCCTGACATGCCTTCTTGGCCTTGGATCCTGCCTCTTTTCAAGGAGCTTCATTGCTCGCTTCACTCTATAGAGCATGATACCTTTATTTAAGTTAATTTTCAAGTTCATTCCTGTCTCCTCTTATTCACATTCTGTATTGACCCTTAAGGATTCCCTCCAATAGAGGCCTGCAATCAATATTTCTTTTGGACATAACCATCCTGACTCATTGACCCACGGCCATCCTACCACACATATCAGGTTCCTCACTCCGGTCCTCATTCACTCATCCTTACCTCAACATTTCTCTATTCCGAGCATTCCTATCATTGAATCCTATGCTACCTCATCGACTACAACCTCAGGGTCTAATTATTCAGGGTATAATCATTCACATTGCATAATCATCAACCTTAGTGTCTGCTCACTCGCATCACTCAATCAAGCTAGTCTACATCATCCTTGTTCTCCTAGTGAGCACATCTGGAATCCCCTCATGAGCACATCTGGATACCCTTTGCTCCTCTGACTTCTACATGGATCTAATCCATCCTATCAACTACTCAAGTATACCCTTCTTGGGTCCCTGCTGCCTCATGTTCCTTCTTTAATCTGTGCTTTGGAGTTGTTTCTCTATCCTGTCATCATCCTTCCTACTTATTTCCCTCATTAATGAACAATTCTCTTTACCAACATATGTCCTCAAATCAAACATCATCAGCCTGGAGGGAAGGCGACCTAGGCCTTGGATCCCCAGAGGTTTCCTCCTTATAGGGTTTTTTTCTTCTCCTCCGTGCCAATGGGCATAATATTAGTTAGAGTTAGTGCTTTCTTCAGGTTAGTTAGTTAGGTTCTGCTGTTGGATGGAGGCAGATGGTGGCCCCGGCTTTCCCCTCTCTCCTTAGGAAGGCAGCCCTTAACTTCTCAGAATTCATTCATCATCCTTGCCTCTTTGATGCTCGACATTTTTGGGTGTTCTTTTTGGGCTTCTTCCTAACCTACCTTTAGCTGATGCTATCATTTCTGCAGCACCTGTAAGGGTGGAACCCTCTTCTAGGGTTCCTCATGTTGTACCCCTACAGGGTGGTATATCCCACGGATAGAGAGGCAGAAAGCCACAAAGCAAATCAAGTCACACAAGCATCATCTCATCCAGTTGTGTAAGCACATCGAATGGGAGGGCTTTAAGCCCGAGGTTCGATGGGCGGAGCAACAACGTCACTGCCCCATCGAGCTTAAAAGGTCTCAACATCCTGGGCCTCGCCAGGATTCTTTTTCGTTGCCCACCATCCACCTCTCCTCCTCCAGCGACTCCTCTCTCTTACCCATGGGCTTCTTTCTAACCTACCTTTAGCCGATGCAATCATTCCCAAGGCACCTGTGGGGGGGAACCCTCCTCTAGGGTTCCTTGCGTCGTACACCTGCAGGGTGGTATATCCCATGGATAGAGAGGCGGAAAGCCACAAAGGGAATCAAGTTACACAAATATCATCTCATCCAGTTGCATAAGCACATCGAAATAATTTTTAAACCCCCTCCTGGAGTGTCTACCCCATTGTAGATTTTAGTGTCATCCACAAAAAGGCAGACCTTCCCATCCAGCCCCTCTGCAGTGTAGCTAATAAAGACATTAAAGAGGACTGGTCCCAGTCCTTACAGACTCTGACACTGGAAAAGCTTACACTTAAAGTCAGGGGTAGGCTCTGACCCTGCAGGAAGGTCTGGAGGGGTAGACATACTAGATGGGCAGAGGCCATCCTTGGGGGATGGGGAGCATTTCATTGGGGAACAGACTATCTCCCAAACTGAGTGGCGGGGAACCTTTATGAAGTTAGCCATACCCAGATGGTATAAAATCAGTTGCATTGAAATCAACTGTTTTATGTGATATTGTTTTAAGAGAAACAGTGCACTCACGGATGAATTGTATGAGAAACTATTTTTTGTGTTGTTTGTGATATAGTCATTGTGTACATGCAAAACTTTTAATAAAAAGATTATACAAAAAAAAAAGAAGACTGGTCCCAGTATGAACTCTGTGGCACCCTACTGGTCACCCTCCCTTCCTCGGAGAGAACTCCATTTACCACCACCCTCTGTCACCTATCCCCTACTCCTTTTCTTCAATACTGATTCAGTTTCCCCACCACCAAAGTCAGGCTGACTGGCCTGTCATTGCTGCCTCCTCCCTGCTACCATTTTTGTGAAGTAGGACTACATCTGCCCTCCTCCAGTCCTCCAGAATCACTCCCTTCTCCAGTGAATGGTTGAACAGGACTGTCAGAGGTGTAGCCAGTACCTCCCTGAGCTCCCTCAATATCTTTGGATGCACCCTATATGGCCCCATTGCCTTGTCCACTTTCAGATTTGCAAGTTCCTTCAGGACTCGCTCTGAAAATGGACTGGTGTCCACCTCCCTACCTTCAATGCTCCTGTTACTTTTCTGTGGTCCCTCGCCTTCCCCTCCCTCTGTGAACACTGAACAAAAGTATTTGTTCAGGATGTCTGCTTTTTCCTGGTTCCTCTCCACCCAGTCCCCCCCCCCTTCTTAACCTTGCAATCCTTCCTGTGTAGGATGAAACGTGTCTGTGCCTTCTGTTTTTAGTCTTTGCAGTGTGTTAGAGGCCTTTCGGCACCATACACTCGTGCTTAAAGTAGAACCAGTCTAAATTCTTTCATGATGATTTGCATATACTTCCCACGAGGCTTTGCATTATTGAGATGTGTATAATTTTTACATTTCTTATCACAAGGTAAAATGTAGGGATGGTTGTGCTACTCTGCACCACTGTCTCCATTCCTTCCATTTATATTGGACAGGACTTGCATTTTGTACTTTCTGTTAGCCTTTTTTTTGTATTTTGCAGTATGTCTGTGTGTACTTCTGCTGCTATACAGGGGCATCAAGGGTGTCTGTGGCAGTCTTTGGGTACAGTGCCACTGGGCCTCTGTAGAGGTTACGGTCGCTAACACTGTTATATGGGTTGAACAAGGACATGGGGTCTGGGACCTTTTAATTCCTGATTGGGGGTTTATTTCCAGAGTCAGAATAAACTGAGTGGTGCTTATACTCAGAGAAAGGTTTTAAGTGGGCCTGCTGTCAGTATGGTAAACCCCCTGGGATGCAGTACCTTCCCACCTCCCCACAGGGTCACCCAGCCATGAACCAATGCAATGCAATCACAGTCCCTTTAAAACATGTAGTTTATCACTTTTAACCTAATCAGTGCTCAGACAAGGATTTCAAACAAAAGGACAGGAACTTTAAGGACAGCTCCAGGCTCAAAATTGAAGAAAGGGTTAGAAAAAAAGAGGTAGTTTGCAAAGTGTGGCTGGTTCTTCAATTGTCCTTTCAGGCCAAACCTACTTTAGTACAGGACTGAACATCTGTCCTCTCCTAGATGCAAATGAATGAGTCCCAGGCTGTAGTTTAAATGCCCTCCCAGGGTCGGTTCAATCAATCAATCATCACTTTATTTAACCAGGCATAAACACCATTGAGCAAGCCATTTTCAAGGAGGTCCTGAGCATTTATTATTCAGTTATGGCAGCCTGCCCTCAAACCTCACACTCACAGTACAGTTGTGTCTTCTGCCCACTTGTACTACTAGGTTTTTTTTTTTAGTCTTTGGTAACCAAGTAAGGCCCACTAGGCACAAGTGCCTGTTTTCAGGGGTGACCTGGGAGCACTGGGTGGTTAAGTGACTTGCTCAGAGTCGCACAATATGCAAGTGGAGGTTATGAGAATCAAACTCAGGTCTGGTCTGCTGGATGTATCAAGCTTGTTTACACATCGTTCCTCTAACCTCTAGGCTATACTGTGCTACCCTCTTCCCACTGGCACCAGAGCAAAACATTTTTAGATCTACTTAGAGAGGTGTTGTGCTCCGCTAGGTACACAGCCATCAAAATGTTGTAGGCTCAGTGACATTGCATGTGGCTGACTGGCAAGGGTGCGCTTAAATGTTGGCAGTGGTTTGTGAAATCAAACCTCAAACCCAAATGTTCATTATCCTCAATGAGATATTTGTAACTCCCAGGCAAATGGAAAAGTTCATTTAAATGCTCCCTATGGTACACATGCCTGTTGCAGGGCAAGCACTGAGTATATTCAGTTTCCTAGACCAGGGGATCTCCCTCACTGTGCAGGGGCAATGGTACAGTTAACATCAAGTCCATTTCTTGCTGGTTTCACTCTCTCTCCTAGTCTCTCTCGCTATCTCCCCCATCGCTGACAGCATTCAGTGTCAGTGGGTGCACTTAATGGCAGTCCCTCTGATGCAAGTCAGGACTCTTCCGATTCCAGCAACTGGTAGCCAAATCTGTTTCACAGAGCAGCATTTGCTGTGGATATCTAAGTCGATCTGCCCCACCCAGCACATCCTGGCGTCCAGTCCTGAAGGGTGGCGATAACCAATAACAACTGTGGTACCACCTAGGCAGTTTTAGTTGTGATCTCTGGCTACAGTGTAACAAGGCCTACGGTAAGGGCAATATGATGCTGAGGGTTATCAGACGGGGTATTGACAACAGGAAAAAGGAAGTACTACTACTACTACCATCTCTATAAGGGTCCCTGGTGAGGTCACACATGGAATACTGTGATCAATTCTGGAGTTCTCTTCTAAGGAAGGACAGGGACAGACTGGAGGTGGTGCAGCACAGAGTGAACAAGATCAATCAATCATATCTTTATTTTCCAGTCGAACACCATTGAGCATAGCTCATTTACAAGATGGACCTGGTCAGCACAGGAGCACCGGATATACTATATATGAACAGTCACAACATAACACCTCAGTAATATTATACAATACAGAGATACAATAGTTGAACAATAGTTAAAGATGATTCGGAGCCAGCAGGGCAGATCTTATAAAGATTATCTCAAGGCACTGAACATGTACTCACTGGAGACCAGGCAAGGGGTTGGGGGTGTTGATAGAGGCCTTTAAGTTCCTGAAGGGAATAAACAAGGTTAACTGTAGGGAATCATTTAGCAAGAGTACAGAGTCAAGAACCCAACATTATGAGTGTAAATTGGTGGGAGAAAGTTTAGTGCAGCTGTGGAACAGTCTGTCAGCAAAGGTAGTGAGTATCAACACCGTAAATGGTTTCAAGCATGCCTGGAACAGAGTAAAGGATTTGGTGGTTGCTCAGGTCAAAAGCAGGGGGGTTACCCAGGGGGATAACAGTGGAAGAGGTTAGCTGGGTGGTCTCAGGACTATGACCTACTTTTTATAACCTGGACCCAGTCCCAAAATGAATTCTAGAGAATTGTGCTGGTCGTCTGGGCCCGGTTTTCGCTGAGACTGTGTAGTGTTCTTTGTCGGAGGGATTGTTTCCAGTAACACTTAAATGCGCTCTGGTGAAACCCCTTCTGAAAAAACATCTCTGGACCCAGATGTTTTGGCGAACTATTATCCAGTCACTAACCTTCCCTTTCTAGGGAAGGTTATTGAGAACATTTTTCAACTGCAGCTTGAGGAATACCTGGTGTCCTTTGAAATCTTCGAGCCTCTCCAGTCTGGTTTTAGAGCTAGGCACAGCACAGAGACGGCACTAGTCAGGGTGTTTATTGATCTGCTTAGGGCAAGGGATAGAGAAGAATGATCGATTCGCATCTTCCTTGATCTCTCTTCTGCATTTGATACTGTGGACCGTAGCCTACTTTTAGACCGACTCAGGGTGTACACTGGACTCACCGGCACTATTATTCACTGGTTTGAGGCCTACCTGCAGGATAGAACCCAGAGGGTAATTTTAGAAAAGTTTTCCTCGCGCCCGGTGGTTCGGTCCTGTGGCGTACCCCAGGGTTTGGTCCTGTTGCCAATGTTGTTCATGGTTTATATGCTTTCCCTGGAGCAAGGTCATTAGACATTATGGGCTTGGGTTTCACTGCTGTGCATATGATACCCAGCTCTATATGTCTTTTGCTCCCAGGATTCAGAGTGCTGTTGATGTATTTAATAAGTACCTGGCCAAGATCCAGAACTGGATGGCATCAAGCGGGCTGGGACTCAACCCTGAGAAAACTTTGTTTTAGTGATTGACCCGGGCTGTAAGGGGAATTGGCAGCTGGCGCGGGAGGGACTGGGCTTTGGCTTGGTGACTCTGGACTGTTAGCTGCCCCTAGGGTGAAAAATCTGGGAGTCATACTGGATGAAGGTTTAACAATGGAGGCCCAGGTGTCTGCTGTAGTTTGGAATGGCTTTCTCCATCTTCAGAATATCTGCCAGATCAGATCCCTTATCCCTCCCCAGGATCTGGCCATGCTGTGTATGTTGAGGTTAGTGGAAGGACGCTACAATGCCTGCAGCAGCTGCAGAGCACAGCTGCCCTGGTACTCATGGGTCTTCCTAGATCGTGCCATATTTCTCCAGCACTGTGAGATCTGCACTGGCTGCCAGTGAAGTGGCATAGCTCATTTAAGATAGGTTTATTAACCCATAAAGCCCTTAACCTATAAAGCCCTACACAGACTGGGTCCAGTCTACTGGGCTGAGCTCCTGCACCCGCACATTCCTGTTTGCCGACTCCAGTTGTCCAGGGAGGGCCTCCTGGTGGTTTGTAGGGCTAGGCTGAAGAACTCAGGGATCGGGCCTTTGAGGTGGCAGGCCTGACCCTCTGGATTTCTTTGCCCAGGACCAGGGGTGTAGCCAGGGATTTCAGATCTGCACACCAAGTGGACTCACTGCTACCCCCCCCCCCCTTGTTAGGGTGAGCAACCTCCCCCGGGGGTGTAGCCATGCATGGGTAAATACAAATGCCATGCATTGCTCCCTAAGACACCCACATACCAGCCCAGAGCCTGTAAAGTTGTATTGTCCTTTGGATGCAAAGACAGTATTAGTGACCAGTATTTCTGGTTTTGATTCCTATGAATAAAATTACAGAGAAATTCAGCATTTTCTTTGTTAGTTTTCATGGAAAAAGGAAGCAGTTCAGAGCCTATTTGCTACCCCCCTTAAATAAAATTGCACACCATGGGGTGCTTGGAGTATACCTGCCTACACCCATGCCCAGGACTTTGAGGGAGGTTCTCTGAGTCTGTGAATATTAACTTTAAAGTACTGGTTACAGTTTTGGTAGTCTGAACCAGTGGTGTGTGGGAGGAGGGCAGCAGCATTAGCAAGGCAGCGCAGAAAGATCCACAGATATTTCTTTTAAACAGCAGATCTCTGATTCCTCGGTCTTTCTTGTTTTTTTTTTTTTTTTTTGCTATATAGTGATTTCTCGTTTTTATTTATTTTCATTTGAGCTTGTTGTGTTTAATCCATTTACAGTAGTTTTAAGTAGTGATTTTCTAGTTATATTTTCCTCAACGTGACAGTGTCCCTTTTCTGTGTGTCATAGCAAATACTAATCCCTGTGATCTCAGCCATTGTAGTCCCTGTGCTGTTTAGTAGCAGAAAAGGGTTCTGTCACCATTTAGAACCCTGTCCTTATAATCAATGTGCTGTTTAGTAGCCAAAAAAAATCACTGTTGAGACCCCATTGTAATCCCTGTTCTGATTAGTAGCAGAAAAGGGTTCTGTCACTATTTGGACCCCTGCTGTTGTAATCCTTGTGCTGTTTAGTAGCAGAAAAGTAATTGCTGGGACACATGTCCTTGTAATCCCAGTGCTGTTTAGTAGCAGAAAAGGGTACCGTCACTTTTGGGACCCCTGACAGCACTAGCACATTGTCTTCTACAACCGAGGTGGATGAAGGATTAATGGAGAGGGAATTCCCATCTGGTGACAACCCCAGTCTGGAAGACTGTGAGGGCTGCTTCCTTGATGAGGATGAAGAATAAAAAAAGTTGTGTTGTTCCCCTCCTTGTCCTTCAGTGTATGATTCACAGAATGTTATTCTGTTAGTTTCATTCATTTTACCGCCCCATCCTAAATTGTTGTGCTGCTGCTTACTTACACCTAATTGAGTACCTGGCTCCACCACTTGAATCTTGTGATGTACAGAGACAAAAATACATGCTCCAGCCAGCAAGACACAGCACCTCCTCCTCCTCCTGTGGCCTGCTTGAGTCCTCATCCTACGCAGTCATAAACAGCATGGGCCACCACCTCCACAGTGATGTGACATAAAAATGCCATTGTACCAGCTAGGCAAAGCACGCCTGCTGCAGCCAGCAGGACACAGCACCACCTCCTCCTGTACCAGCTAGGCAAAGCACGCCTGCTGCAGCCAGCAGGACACAGCACCACCTCCTCCTGTACCAGCTAGGCAAAGCACGCCTGCTTCAGCCAGCAGGACACAGCACCACCTCCTCCTGTACCAGCTAGGCAAAGCACGTCTGCTGCAGCCAGCAGGAAACAGCACCACCTCCTCCTGTACCAGCTAGGCAAAGCACGCCTGCTGCAGCCAGCAGGACACAGCACCCCCTCATCCTGTACCAGCTAGGCAAAGCACGCCTGCTGCAGCCAGCAGGACACAGCACCACCTCCTCCTGTACCAGCTAGGCAAAGCACGCCTGCTGCAGCCAGCAAGACACAGCACCACCTCCTCCTGTAGCAGCTAGGCAAAGCAAGCCTGCTGTAGCCAGCAAGACACAGCACCACCTCCTCCTCCGGCCCGTTTGGGTCCTCACAAATACCATGGTCCACTGCCTCTGCACTGATGAAATAATAGTTCTGACTCTAGGGAAAACTGGCTTGGTTGATCCTATAGCGGAAGTTACAGTTACTGCCTCAGTTAACTGAATGCAATGTTCACCATGAGATAACAGCTACTGGATTTGGACTGGAACAACCCTATCACGTGGAGCAGCTAAAAGCACTTTGCTGACAATCAGAATGGATACTGGGGATGGTACCATCACAGGTCTACTGCAGCAGCGTCCAGTCTGGAACAGGATGGCAGGAGGATACTCAAGCCGACCCTCCAGACAGCCAATTCATCAAGACAGCAAGATCTCCACCCCAGCAAGGCCTATCTTTGTCTGCTGTGATGGTAAGACACTGTCACTGTTGTTCGCAGTCCTTATCCTGACTGCTGGTGGAGTGGCTGCAGTCCTCTTGGTCTCACAGAGGCCAAAATAAAGGCCTTCCACGTTCCTCAGCGAAACATTAAAATTTTTTTCTTTCTGTTCTTTTGTTTCCCTGTAAGTTTCTCCTGTTCTGTGCTGCTATCTCGTGCTCTAGCATTCAAGCCATTGCCCTCTTCTCTACCTAGAAAATATTGGAACAGACAAATGGTCAAAATCATCTGACATTAGAGCAGCACAAGCAGAAAACACTTATTGTGACATCTGCAAAACTTTTCAGAATTAAAAAACAACCACCACCAAAAAAAAAAACCTACCTTACCGTGGTTAGACAATGTTCTGATTCCCCAAAAAAGATATTGGGCTGATGCAGCAACATGAATATGATCTCTCTGATCACCATAGTGATAATACCTAAACATAGAAAAACAGTACGAAAATGTGTTGGACTGGTTACAATTCCCACCAAATAAAAAGCATACTTACCTTCCGGTGGTTGGACAACATCCTGATTCCCCAAAAAAGGTAGTGGAACGATGAAGCAACATGAATGATTTTTCTCATCACCGTAGTGATGATACCTAAACATAGAAAAACATTAAGAAAAAAATGGTTAGAGTTAAATTGGTTGCAACCCCCCTTTCCAATCCAAATAAAAAGAATAATTATCTTCCCGTGGCACAGGGTGGCGTAAGCAAGGCATTTGGCAATTCTGTACAAGAACGTCTCATTTCTGAACATCCAAGAATTTCCCAAGACTACATACTGAACTTTATTCCTGCATTTTCTCAACTGCAGCAGCACAGGGTGGCATAAGCATGGCATTTGGCAATTCTAAAAAAGAACTTCTTGTTTCTGAACATTAGAGAATTTCCCAAGACTGCATACTGAACTTTTCATTCTCAAATTTTTTGTTCCTATATTTTCTCAACAGAACCGGCATGAAAGCATTTTGCAACTTAAACTAACAGCATGAACTTGGAGGAGGGGTGGCAGCACCAATGTAGTACTAGCAGCCTGCCCTATTTTTCACCAGACTCAGGAACAATTGAGGGAGAATTGAATTTATGTAGTTTCTGATTTTGGCACACTTCGCATTAAATAAGTAGCTGTGCACAGCAGTGTTGAGGAACTGTGCAAACACACAGCATAGTACCAGATAGCAGTATATGAACCAAAGTGTGAAATATGAATTCTGGTGGTGGAGGAAAATTCAGAAAAGACACGGGCAGACACATACGTGAAGGTTGCAGAAGTCACATAGGTAGGAATCAGAATTTAACATACGAACATACGAAATTTGCCAGCAGATAAAGGCCTAGAGGTCTATCAAGTCTGCTCGAATGTGCAGCGAGCACCCCTTATTCTGCAGCTGCCCTTCCCTTCCACCCTTCCCCTTCATTAACCCTCCCCCTTGTCCTGTCCCATCTCCTTTTGAAGCAGTTCACTGTTCTACTGGATATCACTTTTGCAGGTAACTCATTTCACCCAGCCACCACCCTCAATGAAAAAAAGTGTCTCCTCATCTCCCTCCTGAACCTTCCTCCCTCCAGTCTCATATCATGGCCCCTGGTGGCCCTCCTCTCCCTTACTTTGAACAGCTCCTCTGTACCTGTCTTGTTTATTCCTTTCATGTACTTGTGTGCCAATCCTGGTTAAACAATTACAAATAAAAATGTACTTAAAGGTTTCAATCATGTCCCCCCGTCCCTCCTCTCCTCCAGTGAGTACATGTTCAACTCCTTCAGCCCCCTCTCGTATGATAAGTCCCCCAGCCCCTTGATCATCTTTGTCACCCTGCACTGTACCCCCTCCAGTACCAGTAACTTAATGTCCCTCTTCAGATACGGGCGCCAGTACTGTACGCAGTACTCCAGGTGCGGTCTAACTAATGACCTATACAGTGGCAGAATCACCTTCTCCCTCCTCGAGGATATACCCCTTGCAATACAATCCAGCATTTTGTTGGCCTCTGCAGCTGCCTTCCTACATTGTGCCGAGTTGTTCATTGACCCTGTAATGAGCACACCCAGAGCCTTCTCCTCCTCCTCTGTCTGGACTAGCTGCCCTCCCCCCAGCTGGTAACTCCTCCTTGGGTTCTTCATCCCAAAATGCAGCACCTTGCACTTTTTGGCATTAAACCCCAGTTGCCAGGTGTCTGACCAGGTTTTAAGCTTTGCCAGATCATCCTGCAGCCCCTGTCATCCCCCTAGGTTATCCACCACTGCTCTTACCTTGGTATCATCAGCAAACAGACTGTTCTTGCTCTTGATGACCAATGATATGTCTGCAATGAATATCCCAAACAACACTGGTCCCAACACCGAGCCCTGTGGAACACCGCTCGTCACTACCCCTGGGTGTGAGAGCTCCCCACCCACCACCACCCTCTGTTGCCTTCCCTGAAGCCAGTTTCCTACCCATCTCACCAGTTTTGCACCTGCCCCTGTGCCTGCTAACTTACTTCCCAGCCTTCCATGTGGCACCCGAGTCAAATGCCTTACTGAAGTCCAGTTACAGGATATCCATTGCATGGCCCCTGTCCAGTTGCCTAGTTACCCAGTCATAGAACTCCACCAGGTTGGTTTGGCAGGATCTGCCCCATATGAAGCCATGCTGTCTGCTGTCCTGTAGTCCTTTGGCCTCTAGGAGTGCCACCAACCTCTCCTTCAGGATAGTCTCCATTAGCTTACCCACGATGGATATGAGGCTCACTGGTCTGTAGTTTCCCGGTTCATCCTTGGGGCCACTCTTGTGGAGGGCACCACATGAGCCATCCTCCAGTCCTGAGGTACATGCAAGGACATCTGCCAGCTCCTTCAGTACCCTGGGGTGGATGCCATCTGGGCCTGGTGCCTTGTCTACCCTCAGTGCCCTCAAACCCTCCCAAACTCTGCCCTCCATGATTTCCCCATCTGTCACCCCTCCCCCCCGGTTTCTGCCATTTCTCCCCCCTTGGGTGTCACCCCCCTTCTTCTCTTTAGTAAACACTGAGCAGAAGTACTCATTTAGTGCTTCTGCCTTATCACACCCTGCTTCCACCCAACCCCCCCTTCCTAATCCTTACTATGTGGTCCTTACAGCTCCTTTTCTCCCTGATGTACCTAAAGAAGTCCTTCTCCCCCTTCTTAATGTCTTGTGCTCCGTAGATGCCTTGGCCTCCCCTTACTGCCCTTGTCACCTCCTTCAATTCATTCCGTCAAGTACTCCTCCCTGTCCTCCCCTCTCCCTGTTTTCTTGTACTTCCTAAAGGCAGCTCTTTTCCTCCTTACCTTTTCCGTGGCCTCCTTGCTCAACCAGCTCAGTTTCTTAGCCCTCGCCTTCTTGCTCTGAGCCTTGCAGCAGGTTTTGGTTGCCTCCACTATCCCCAGCTTTATGAGCTCCCACCTCTGGTTAGTGTCCATACTAGACTGAATTCTTGCCAGGTACCCTTTTACCACTTCCCCCATCCTCCCAAAGTCGGCCGTCCAGCAGTCCAGCGCTCTTGTGCCAGATTCCACTCCTTCCTTGCCCATATCCCGTGTGAGCCATACTGAGTGGTGGTCACTCACTGACAGCGGTTCCTCCACTGTCAGTTCTCTCACAAAGTCCCCATTTGCCAGCACAAGGTCAAGGGTATTCCCTAACCTGGTTGGTTCACTGACCATTTGCAGCAGGAAGCTGTCCTCGAAGGCATCCAGCAGTACCTGCTCCCTTCTGTTCCTGGTTGTTGGGGTACTCCAGTCCACTCCTGGCATGTTGAAGTCCCCCACAATCACCACACTATCCTTCTCACAGGTCCTCCTGATCTGTCCCGCTAGTTCCCAGTCTAACTCCTCTGTCTGAGATGGCGACCTGTACACCACTCCCATTGTAAGAATCCTATTCTTGGAATCCTGAATTTGCATACAAAGTGACTCCGTACTACCCTCCTCCCCTTCCTCCCTTACACACTTCAGTCCTTCCTTCACATATAGTGCCACACACCCTCCTTTCCCAATCACCCTGTCCCTACGAAATAACCCGTATCCTGGTACAGACAGGTCCCAGTCATTGTATTGGGTAGCCCATGTTTCTGTGATGGCTGCAATGTCCACCTCTCCCTCTGTCATGAGCACCTGTAACTCTGCAGTTTTCCTCCCAAGGCTCCTAGCATTAAGGATAATCACCTCCCCCATCCTGCCCTCCTTTACTAGCATCACCAATAGTACTTGCCATTTGTCACTTGTCACTGTTATGGGGGGTAAGCTCATATGGTTTCCCAGCCTATGGTCTCTGCATGTCTCTTGTCCAATTGCCACCCCCTGCTCCTAGTTTAAATTCCAAACTTCCTCTATGTACTCCTCCATCCTCTGTTTCAACACTTTCTTTCCCTCCTCACTCAAATGTAGTCTGTCCTTGGCATAGAGATTACTGTCCTCCCAGGTCCCTCCCCACACCACCAACAGCCCATACCCTTTAGCACAACACCAGGTTCTTAGCCATCTGTTAAATTCCTCCATTCTCAGCTTTCTTGTTGTGCTTGCCTTGGGCACTGGAAGTATGTATGAAAAAGTTACTGATCTTCCTGCCCCTCACATAATTGTCCTGGTTCCTCAAACCTCCTCTGGACTATATCTACTGTCTTGTCAGCCAGGTCGTTCGTCCCAAGATGTATAATTAAATGAGGCTTGTTCCTACCCCTTCTAGCATATTTCAGAACAGATTGTCCCACCCTTTCCGCTGTCATTCCTGGCATGGCCTCCACCCAAATGCGACTGTGTCTCTCCCCCTTGCTACCCCACCTGACTCCTCTTAGTATTGAGTCCCCCAGCACTAAGATTCCACCACTCTTACTCCCTGCTTGCTTCCATTCATCTCCCTCTCTCATTTCCAGCTCATCTTCTTCCTCCTGCACATTACTTCCCCCTTTTGCCCCTGTTGCAATTCTCCCAGCAGAACCTCCCCGCTCTGGTTTGGTCCAGGCATTTATCAATTACTCCTCTAATTTCATAATTTCCCTCCTCCACCTTCTTCCTCTCTTACAGTGCAAAGCTATTTTCTGAAGACCCTTCACAAATGCCCGCTCCCTCTCTCTTCACAGTAACCTGTTCTCTCCTTTCCACTCCATGACTTTTGCCACTTCTTCGCCTCCCCTCACAAGTCCCTATCTCCTCCTTCCATTTGTCTTTTGTCTCCTGATCTGGTTTCCCCAGCAGTCGTTCTTCCTGGCCTGGGCCCCTTTGTCTCTGCTTCCCTTCTTCTGACCCTCTCCTCACCACTGTTGGCTAAAATTGCCCTCCCTCATCTCCCCTTCTTCCTCCCTCCAGTATTGGGCTAAACCCACCCCCAATCTGCCTTGCCTGTCTTAGTTCCTCCTGCAGACCCTCAATCTCCTTTCTGAGTTTCTCTATGTGGTTGCACACTAAACATCCTCCCACACTCCAGGCAATTTTTAGAAAGATTGGTGCACCGCAGTTGTTGCAGCCTACCACCCTGCCCATTGCTGTCATTGCCCACCAGCGACCCCCCACCCTTCCAGATGCAGGATACCAAACACTCCCCCAAGTCTCCCCTCTCCCTCCTCTATCAGTGCAAAACATTCTTTTCTTAATTTCCCTTACCCCCTTTGTTGTACACGTTTAGATATATTGAGCAACTGCTTTTTATATTCATATCCACACTTAAAAAGAGGCTTTAAGTAGCTATTGCACAACCTTCTTCAAACTCCTACTCCACCTTTCCCCAATGCAATAGCAATACAAAGAAGTAACAATGAAAGCTCCGAGATTTGCAGTTACTTCCCTTCCACTGAGATAGCAGTCACCTCTTCACTTGCTGCTGTTCCTTTCCTGGAGGTCTGCTTCTGCTATGACAGGTGCATATCCTTTGCCCGTTTGAGGAAGTGATGTCATAACCTCTGGTATAAAGGAAATCACAGACCAGGGGCAGGTGAGGGGAGGGGTTGGCTAGGTGGGACCAGCCCAAGTCTTCCAGGAACAATCAGGTTGCTGAGGCCCCTGGTCAGACCATTAGCACCCTTCCCCCATTATGCACTAAACTTTGCAGCTAGTGAAGCCAGCAAAAATGAATCACAATTCTACTCAAAGCCCCCAAAATAGGTTTGCTACCAAAAGAAACAGGACTCCAATTCAAACAGCTTCACCAACAACACATCAAAATAGGCTTGAAATTAGAAGATGTAGTTCTCAAATTCAAAGAAACAGCCCCAGTTAAATCACACCAAATAGGCTTTAAATCAGAAGAAATAGGCCTCTCAAATGCAGCCTGCTACACAGTGAAACATCAAACAAATGAGTCCACTTATAACTACCAAAAAAGGTTTCAAAATTCCAATAGTCCCAACCAATACCCTGCTAGCCCCTTAGAAGTAGTAAGAAAGAAAAGAAATAACCTTCTACCAAGTAGAATCCACAAGAAACTATGTAAAAACAAGAAGAAGAAGCTACTGTACTGTAACAGATTTGATCCTGTCCCATTCTAGTTCCTAGTTGTAACAGATATAACACACAGATAGAAAATATGAAATTTCTTTTGTATTTTCACACTTTTTTTGGGGGGGGTTCTTGTCACTTTTTTATCCTTTTTAAGATCACGTATACGATGCAAACTTCTTGCTGTGAGTGATTTTTGAGGGGTATGACACTGTCCAATGCAGTGTGCTCTGCAAGGGGCTTGACAGTATTACACCAATCATCAACCAGGCTGATCATGACGCTGTTTTGCCTGAAGTGGTCTGCACTTGAATAGAAAAAGCCACACCAATCATGTGGCAGCTTTTTCCTTTCATCTGCAGGTCACCACCCAGCAAACAGGTGTTTGTGTCCCGATCAACCTGGCTCACATCTCCGCCCCCCTCCTTGCTACCCCACTGGTCCCTTCACTCATCGGTCCAGCCTTTTCCGCTCTTGTTGCTGCCTCCCTACTCTGCTCTCACCATCATACGGGGGCAACCAGGACTTCTTTGTTATTGTTTTGTGCTATCCATGTCTGACCTCAGTGCAGGAGACACACAATGAGAGACAAGCACGAGACTGTGCCATGTCGGGGACCCAGATGCCTGACGTCAATTTTGCCCACCATGAGCCCTAGTCAGTGCCTGTGACGTGTTCTGCGTGACCCAGAATGGTTCCGTGAAATGTGGCAGTGTGCGAGAGAAAGAGATGCACCTGCCCGTCTGTTCCGTCACTCGGATTGGCCAACTGCCATTGTTTGTGGTCAGGTGGCAGATTTAAATGTTCTGTTCTGCAGACTCCGGAGCTGCATGTGGCCCCCCCCGTTGTTGGATGGCGTTTACAGTAATCTCCATCCTAGTTTGTTTTTCTTTCCCCTCATGCTCTGCCATGTGCCATTTTCCCCCTTCTCGCTTCTGCCATTTTGCCTCATCTGTCATGCTTGTTCCTCTGTGTTTGCCCCCGTTTTCTGTCCCTGCCCTTCTTCTCTGCTCATGTGTTTTGTCTCACTTGTCTGCTCCTCTCCTCCACTCTTTCCCTCCCACTGCCTGCTATGTTTTCATTGCCATGAATTCCTCCCCTTCAGTCTGTGGTTTGGCGTCCCCTCTTCTGAGCTTTAGCTATTCAGGGCTGCAGCTCCATGCCTGTCTCAGTGCTTTTGCATCTTGTCGCCGACTCGGCAGCAGTGCATGCCAGTCAGGAAATCAACATGCAGCAGTCCCTCTTGTCTCACTCAACTGGGCTGCCCTGGAGTCCTCAATGTACCTCCCCAAGGGGCTGGGCCTGAGCCTTGGCCGTATTTCCACTGGTGACTTGGTGCCTCCACCTGGGGCAATGGTACGGCCTCCTGTGGGCAAGACAGGTTACCACCCCCCAGGAACAATGATGTATCCCCTTAGTGAGTGACCCCTTCTACACAGTTAGATCCATGCCCCCACCCCACAATAACAATAAAACACAAACACTTATGTAAGATTGCAAACAATAATTTCTAGGGTTGCCAGCTCTGAATAAGGCAAAAACCGGACCTTAAGCTCCGCCCCATTTCGGCCCTAAACCACACCCCCTTTTTGGGCCCACCCCTTTAAAAACTCATGACCAACTGAAACCACCAGGCCAGGTCCACGGTCCACCACAAAATTTACTGATCAGTTCGGTGGACATTAAGGAAGAGGAACTGCACCACAACACCATCCACTTTTTATGAATTAATAATATAGTTTATTGCACTTAATGCAGTTTGAAAGTTAGACAATTAAAGATTTAAAGTAAACACAGTTTCACATGGGACACACATGCACTATCAAACAATGAGCGCACATATATGATTTTTATTTTTAAACTGGCAGAACGCAGAATTGAATAGGCAGTTGTTTGACACCTATTGTCTCATCATCAGTTCACTGGCACTGTACTTTGAATTTGTATTTTGTATTTGATTTTGCTGCATCTAACAACTTTATATTGTTTTTTGTAAAGGCATGGAACTGTGAGCAGCTATGCTGAAAGTTCAGTTTAACTTGCAGTTCAGCCTTTACTAAACTGACAGACATACGGTTCCTCTCATCTGTCCAGCAGTTGCCCATGATAGAAAAAACTCTTTCTACAAAGCTGTTGCTGA
The DNA here is from genome assembly GCA_016271365.2 of Neoceratodus forsteri. NCBI lineage: Eukaryota > Metazoa > Chordata > Ceratodontiformes > Ceratodontidae > Neoceratodus > Neoceratodus forsteri. The sequence goes on from CM057450.1 coordinate 1,652,128,514, forward strand.
CAGGTATTGACAACACAAACTGTACAAGCTGTAGAAGAGTTTTACATTCTGGTGCCTTGGCAAAAAATGTTACCCATTTCTCTGCCACAGACCCTGTCATACCACTCAGTGCTGGCAGTGCATTACTCAGCAGACAGTATTCTGAATAAAGTTCATCCATGTCCAAAATGTTCGTGAGCTGCAGAATTTCTGCACAGCGGAGCAGTTCATTCCATGCCATTTCTGGCTTGCTAAGCGCCATGATCTGTATCCCCTGAAGAGGACTTGTTTCAAATTTGAACTATTTGTTTAAATACATAATGGCTCAACTGTAAAATCCACAGAAGTCTTTTAAAATTCTCTCTCTGATGTTTCCAGGAAAAGTCTGCAGTGCTGCATTCACTTTGTAGCCAACAAAGTTGTCCTCCAGTCTTTTCTCCAGTTCCTGTTTTAGGTTATGCATTATGCCATACACCTCTGTACTTGTCACAGTTTTGCTCTCCAACTTTGCTACTGATTTGTGGAAAATGGCCATTGTATACTGCATAAAATGGATATAGCACTCTCCCTCAGTAAGTTCATCGCTGCTGCTATACCCATCTTCATTTTCTGCGATGAACCTCCAAATGGCAGGATGGCATTTATCTGAACCCTGGCTGATGAAGTACGATTTAACTGCAGGCCAGCACTGGAGATGCCTGTTTATTGCTGGCAGGAGGGAAAGCCAGCGAGTGACCACATGGCGTAGCAGATCCTTCCATTCCAACTCAACAAAGGCAAACATGTCTTTTAGCTCATTCATATTCTAAGCAGAGCTGGAAAACTCATTATATACTTTTATTATCAAGTTTTCCACATCATACCTAGCCAGAGCCTTACTGTCATTCCTGGCACAGGCAGTTGGCAGACACAAGGTGGGCAACTTTTGACCTTAAGTTTTGAAAAACTGAATGATGTTTCCCATAATTTACAGAGGCATTGTCCGCAGCATAGCTTGATAAGTGTGCAAGCTTTAAACCTCTGATGGTCAGGGATTCAATAATTTTTGCTGTGACAGCATCTGCAGTTTCATTGTGATCTTCATAAAAGTCCAACAGTTTCTGCTGGATCCCCTTTTTGGGATCAAAGTACTGCACAGCAACTGGAAACATTTTTTTATTGCCTTTGTTAGAAGCATCTGATGCAACAGAGTAAAATGAATTGCCCATTTCTTGTAACAGCAGCTCCTCCCCAAAAGGTGCCAGGACATTGGTGACAATGCTCTCAGCCTTTGTTCATCCACAACTCATTTTGGATGCAATGCTTGAGTCTGTGTAGATCTGCTGGGCTATCTTCATTCCACAGTCTATGGACAGGTAGGAGTGATGATGCTGGCCTCCATGGTATAGTTCTGTAAGTTCGGCTGCCATCACCTTATTGCTTTCCGAACTATTTTCTGCAACAAAAAATTTCTTCATGATATGATTTTCTTTTTGCAGATGTGTTAGCTGTTGGTGTTTTTCACTTTTTTCATGATTCTTTACTGCAGCCTCAGCATCCCACTTCACTGTAAAAGCAGAGCCACAGACAGTGCATTTGGCAGAATGTTCCATTCCTGGTCCTGCAGATCTGATCCAGGAATACTTGCTTTCCCAAGCCTTGTTGTAGCAGCAAAATATTTTGGCCTTCTTAGCAGGAGCCGGAGGAGGACTGCTACTCCTTTCTTCATCACGAATGGGTTGGAATCTTTTTCCACTAAGACTCATGTTTCTGTTAAGCAGAGGAGAGAGGGTTGAGGGTAAGAGTCAAAAAGAGCTACAAAACAGTGTGCAATGGCCACTGACGGAAGTTCCAGGACAGCAGGATGTCACAGGCTCAGTCCGTTGACAGCACTGCACAATATGAACATTTTACTGTAATATTTCAGAGATTGCAGCGAGACATGCAGTTTTGGTGGAGCTATCAGACTGACTGAAAATAGTGTCCAGTCCTCCTTGACTTGGCAGTATCAATAATAACACAGAGCAAATACAAGTTGCCACCACAGCATCTCAGAACAGGAAGAAGAATCAGCATTTATGTAGCACTTTTCATATACACAGTGTACCCGAAAGTGCTTTTACAAGCAATGCTAGACTGGTAGTGTGAAGTGAGTGTGACTGAATGTGTAGTGGCAGCCATATCACACATCATCACCCACACACAGCCTGCCCTGGATAATAATTGCATGAACCGGTTTTGTGGGAAGGGGAATGTTGTTGTTGGTCAGGACACCTGGAATATCCCCTACTCTTTGTGAAGAAGAATGCCTTAGGTTCTTTTACTTCCACCTGGACACCCACCAGTCCAGAACAGCACCAGGATGAGTAGAAAGGACCTTGGTAAGGTTTAACGTCTCATCCGAAGGAAAGGACTTCCCACAGTACTGCACTGCACCCCCCAATACAGTACACCATACTAATTGGTGAGCCTGAGCCACAGCAAGCGTCCCTGTTTAAATTAAGTACTTTTAAAGCTATAAAATGCTGTCATTAAGAAACATAATTTAATTTCTGTTTGCCATTTTTGTTACTAAAGTTCTTTTTGGTTGGACTTGAAAACTGCATTCTGTAGTTTCAAGTCCAGTCAAAAGAACTTCAGTAACAAAAGTGGCAAATAGAAATTTTGTTTCTTAATTCTGCATTTCATGATGACAGAATTTTATAACTGTTAAAAATACAATATAAATAATATAACACTATTGGTGAGCCAGCTGGCCCAGTTCAATTGGGCTCCTACAGCAAGCATTCCTGTGAAAACAACTAAGTACTGTCATTTTTCAAGCCTGTGTCCACAGTTCACACTCCACTCCAGCCAAAAAGAACTGCAGTACTTAGTTGTTATTTGTTATTGTTATTATGATATAAATTTAAAATGTATAGTTCTGAGCATACACTATAGTAAGTGATGGGATTCAGAATTGAATTCTAATCAGATCAGATACTATAGCCCCCAAGCCCAAGTTACTAAAAAAAAAAAAAACATGATTGATTGAACAGAAATGGAATGGCAGCAGCAGGCTGCAGGCAGGAGGACAAGAAACAACAAGATTCAAGAAACAGCCAATCTGTGAAGCCCTGGGGGAAATTCACTAATTATAATTATTTAATCCACTTTAAAAAAGGGCAAGCCAAGCCTACCTACAAGTTGATCCTAGGGAGATCAGTTTCAGACAGTTAGCAGCAGCAGATATCGCAGATTCCCAATTTCGCAGTGGTGCCGGTGGTCGGTCGTCATCGTTGAGGATTGATGCTGCAGTCAGTCATTCAGCCACCACCACCAGCCAGCAGAGCAGGTTGTCCGAGAAGAGTGAGAGTCCCCGACAGATCTGGAAGATTGATAAGCTAAAAGGCGGCAAAAGCTACGGTATTTATAGCCAGGACTCGGGGTGCCCTGCTTTTCTTTTTAAATTCCCGCTGCATATTGATATTTTCCAGGGCCAGAGATGATTGGTCCCTTTTTATGGACCAATAAAAATCAATGAATTTCAGTGGGTGCGGTTACTGCAACTCGGACAGCAACCCGATTGGTAGAGAATTAGCTAGTCAGTAGTGGAAGCCACTGATTGGTAGGGCTTTCAATGCCGACTGCTAGTGAAAAATAGACCGAACTCCTGGAAGTCTAGTTGGGCAGGACTCAGAGAGAGAAAGAGGCTGGGTCGCAACAGGACCAGGTGTGTGGGGGGGTATTGTATTAAGAGACTGAGACTGAGTGCGTGAGTGACTAGTGTAGCGTAGGATTCTCAGCACACAGCCAGCCAGTGTACACACTGTGCTGTGCAGCATCAGCCTCGCTATTTCCTTGAACTAAAATGAACGAACATCATGATCATCACATCATCACTATTCTCCTAATCTCTCTACATCAGCGATTCAGCAAGCAACCATCAGACCTCACCGTATCCGTAAGGTAAAAATAATTATTTTTAACGAATTAACGCTAATTCTTTGCTGTGCGCTACTCCGTCCATAACCCCCGACCTTGTCATATCCGTGGTAATGAATTAAATTACTCTATATCCTGACTCTTAAGATACCGCCCGATAAAGAATGTGTTAGCTTATTCACAAGAAGTGAACTGGATTATGCCCACATATGTATTAAAGTATGATGCATTGTGATGATGAATGCTGTTGAAATGGGTATAACTACGGCGGTTTATTTTTTAATGAAGTTAACTTTACTGAAGAAAAAGGCACTTAATATTGTTACATCCCTCCACCTTCCCAATGTTAAACTTAATTATATTGCAAATACATCTGGAATTCTGGATGGCATTTTATGTGATCTAATAAAAAAAAAAAAAAATCAACCATACTTTATCTCATTAATAAATAAGTTGTCTCGTTACAGGATTTTCACAAATTCGCAATGTATTACACAGTTATATGTTCAGATTGCAATTTGCACCTGTTGACACGGTTGTTGATTTTTGCGTTTTGCCATTGCCACATATATGTGAGCATAGTACTTTTGCATTTTGTACTGTATGTAAATAGCACAAATGTGTGTGTGAAATCTTCAGGACTTAACGTAAAGGTGGGTGATTTATGCGGATACCGTGAGCCTGAGGCAGGTGCCAGTCACCTACCTTTACATTAAGTTCACTATCTTAACCAAGGCACTGCCATTTCGGGTGCAGTCGCACCAACCAAATGCTTTGCTACCAGTGTCCAGGAGTAGTGCTGGAGAGCGGGAGGGATGGGAAAAAAAGTAAGTGTATGTGTGTGTGTGTGTGTGTGTGCGCTTGTGTGGGGGTTTTGACTGGAGTGTCACCTAGATCACAAACGATTGCTTGCTCTTTGCACTGTTTCCACCTCCTTGCCTGCACCAGTACCTCACCCTTCAGCACAAACATTTCCCAACTGCATTTTCTGAATCCAAAGCTCTCCAGCCATGGTAGCCACCTGGCTTGGATCCAATTTTTTGCATCACGTCTGTCAGTTATGTCCCATCCTAATTAATATCGATTTCAGATTCATCTCTTCAGGTAAATGATACACATATGTCTATCTTAGTTCACACAATGAATGGCTTGTGTTGTACCATAACAAATTTGGTTCCCCTTTTGTTGCAGCACAAATAGAAAATATGAAACATCAACTATGTGAAGTGACAAGTGACATGTCCAGGACAGTACTACGATGCATTGCACTGTGCACATTGTATTAAACTTAAACTGAATCTCTGATTCTAGTTTCAGACTCTGGGTTCTGATAGCTGGTCAATCTCCATAATGCATCAGTCAATCATTGACAGGTTAGGGTAAGGAATGTCATACCCAACGAGTGCATGATGCAGCGCTCTCAATATCCAGGCAGCGGCACGATTATGTCACTCAAGCAAGCTGTAAGATTAGATTTAGACATCTCAGGCAAAAGCTCCCATTTCTTTGCCCTGTACTGTACAGGTAAGCCCATATGCAAATTCTAAGATTGTTTGTTCCTCCTTAAGGGCGCCCTAGCTCAGCCTGACATTCTGTGGAGGGGGCTTATGCATCAGCACCCGCTCTGTTTGGATAGTGCGATGTGCGAATGATGCTGCATCAGTCAATCATTGACAGGTTAGGGTAAGGATTGGCGTTGGCGAGGGTTGGGACTTGGGGTTGCAAGTTGTAGTCAGACTCAGACCGGACAGTCAGGTCAGTCAGGCAGGCCGCGGCAGGACAGGTGCCGTGGTGCTGCGCAGTGCAGAGCAGCCAGCATTAGACCTAGCCAGGTGCCAGGAGGATTAAATTAAATACATTTTGCGGCGGTAGCAGGCTGCAGGTTTAAGTTCTGCTTTGCTCTCTTGTCTTGAGTCTTGACTGTGTGAAACTTGGCGTTATGGTGATGCAATGCATGCGCTAACTTTGGGCTGGCGACATCCATGGTGGTCTGTAGGGGAAAACCAGAGCAGACGGGGAGGAAACCGGAGAACCGGACAAATAAGTAAAATACCGGGCAATCCGGTCAAAAACCGGACAGGTGGCAACTCTAATAATTTCCTTTTTTTTTACATTTAAAACAACCTAAGACAGAGGAGGTGAGGGCTACACCATTGAGCTTCCATAAAATCATGCACACAACCCAGTATGAGCTCTCCCCGGTGCACCCGGAAACAATCTCAGACGGGGGGGTACCTCATCGTTCTCAGTTGTAGGCCTACAGTCCCTCATTGGAGCTCTTGCAGAGCAACACAAGTTCAGGGGAAAATCAGTGTTCCATTGAGGGTGGGGCTCTTCCCCAACCCGCCTAGCTGATACAAACAAAGAATCTCCAGAGCTGCAGCTCGGGGTACTCACGGCTTCCCCAGGAGAAGGATGGTCTTCCTGATCCACGGTTATGCACAGAGGGTGAAGGAGGTGCTGTTCTTCACCTGCCTGGCCTTTCCAGCTTCGCCCAAGGGCCTTTGTATACAGTATTCACCAGGCAGGTCTGTTTGTCATCCTATCTCTCTGGTCTCTGCTGTAGCAGCGGACTCGCACTGAAGACACTGGGTGGATCGGTTTCCCCTCAGACAGATCTGGGCTAGATGGCCACCCAACTTCCAGGGCTCTCCCCTGGCTGGAATCCATGGGCCCCTGTGTGAAGCAGTCCACAAGGCCTGAGGCTCACTTTGACTGTCCCTTCCGGTCCAGCCAGTCAGCCACAGTGCCCTTAGTGGACCCTCCTGCCTTTTCCCACTGCAAACCAACTACAGCTGTCCTCCTGCTTCTACTTTAGGGAGGAGGGGGAGAAGTAGCCAGAGAGCTCACTTTTAAGCAGGCAGCCCTTTGTTGCTGCCTCCTCCCTTGGTCCAACTCAGTTCTCTCCTGTGGACTCAGCTTTCTCTTCCCCTCCTCTCAGGTCTCTCCTTTCTCCTGTCCCCTAGTCGCACTCCTTTTCCATTTAAAAACCCTGGGTTTCCCACTGATTGGCTAATGACCCCCATGTGACCTCCCAGCTGCCTTGGGAAATTTCCCAGCAGCCCGAGGTTACCAAGGATACATGGGGGCTGCCATCTTGTCTACTCCCCAGTTCCCAAATGAGTTTCAGCCCCCGCTACGTATTTGGCCCCTGACAGGCCTAATTTGTATTTTATTCGTGACCAGAGCATGTCCAGTTGCTATGCGTCCCTTCCCTGGCCCCTCTGCTCAATTTTGGGGCCAGGAAAACACTGCTTCTCCAATCAGCTGCATGGCCATGGGAAATGGGAGCCTGGCTCCCCTTAAATTCTGTCAGCAGTCCTCGCCCATGCGCTATGCATGTGAGACCGCCATCTTAAAAAATAAAATATTTATTTACCCCTTTCGTGGCCCCTGGCCCAAGCAGCCTAAATCCCGGACCCAGGACCATGCATCCACACCTGGTGGTCTGACAGTTGTTCCGGCGCCCGGCCTGGCTACAATCGGGCTGAGGCACCTGAGAAAATGGCTATATGCCACAACGGGGGTCGCCAGATGTGGCTCCCTCCCAAACTACAGACCAGCGCATGGGGGAGAGACCATGGAGCCCGGAGCTCCCCTAAAGGTAAGCCATTGTTAGTGGGCTTACACAGTCCCCTGGCTGAAACCTGGTGTCCCGACAAGCCCCCCCTTGTTAGGAACCCCCTAGCAGGTAGCATGCACTTTGCTAACTATATAACTGGTTCCTAACTAGCATCAGTGGTAACCACATTTACATACAGGTTTGTTTCAGACCAAGCTACAATGGCCTATATACAGGTAACAGAATGTGTACACCTACACGTCCTCACTCATTCCCTCGGACAATACAATGGGGGATAGAGAACAGGAACCAGGGACTTGTGGATGGCATGGATGGACAGGTTTGTGGACTCACCCAGGGTATCATATGTGAGCTTTACAGTGGGCCGTGGAGGTCGACCTGACCTTCTAGGCAGGGTTGGGCATGATCTTCCCTATGGGGAACAAATGATTTCAGTGCACCGTTTTCTCGAGCCCATGACCATGTTCCTGCTTGATACAATATACAGGGAGGCTACACAGTTTTTCCACTATGATGTAACTGTCCGGAGCCCACTGGTACTGGATCTTGTACTTCCCCTGGAGTTCCAGATTACGTAGAAGAACCCTATCCCCCACTCCCAGCTCTTGACTGCATACTCTGGCGTCATACCCCTTTTGTTCTGCTGACAACTACAAGCCACTGCTTCAGAGTTGAGCTTGTACACTGCCCATAGCTGTTCCCTCAGCAGGTCGGTGTACTCAAGGTACCACTTATGGGAGGTCCCATCAGTGGACACCCCAAAGCAAAGGTCCACTGGCAGCCGGGCCTCACAACCAAACATGAGGTAAAAGGGGGAGTGCTGGGTAGCATCATTTTTCATACAGTTGTACGTGTGCACCAAATGACTGATCCCTGTACTGCAGTTCGCTTTGTCAGCTGGATCCAGGGTGCCCAACATGTTCAGCAATGTTCTGTTGAAACGTTCAGGCTGTGGATACCCCTGGGGGTGATAAGGGGTGGTGTGGGATTTCTGTATGCCATTGGATGACAAACTGCCTCATCAAGCAGCTCTCAAAATCTCAGCCCTGGTCAGAGTGGATTCTCTTGGGGAGGCCATAATGCTAGACATACTGCTGCAAGACCTTAACCACGGTGCTCGCCTTCTGGTCCTTGGTGGGGAAAGCCTGTGCGTACCATGTGTAGTGATCAGTGATGACCAGGATGTTAACAGTGTTTTTCCTGCCTGGTTCCAAGGACAGAAAATCCATTCACATCAACTCCAGGGGCCCGCTGGTACTGATGTTGACCAAAGGAGCAGCCCATCTGGGCAAAGTCTTCCACTAGATGCTCCACAGGCAGCACTTGCAGTGGCTGTCTACATTAGTTTTCATCCTGGGCCAATAGAACCTAGCCCTACACACATCTAGGGTGCGGTCATAACCCAGGTGCCCCATATCATCATGTAGGGACTTGAGGACAACCCCCCGGTATACTCTGGGCAATTCCAACTGCAACTCAGAGTGGCCCGGTTGGTCCTTGTCCTGCACAGCATGCAGTAGCAGTCCATTCCGCAGGATCAGCTTGTCCCACTCCCTCAGCAGGCAGCGGGCATCAGGGTGACTGCTCTGCACCTGCCTGGGGGATTTCTCTTTCTCGATGGCCTGAAGGAGAACCCATATGCCTTGGTCCGATGCCTGCTTCCACTGCAGGTCAGACTTACTAGGCTGGGGCAGAGATGAAAGATCCAGGCCTGTGAAATTTAGATAGGCAGGCGGGATAGCTTCAGGGGGGCTCCCAGTGCCTCTATGCTCTGGGTGGCACACGTGATGGTATCAGGAGGGGGCCCTACCTGGGTGCAGAGCACTTGAACCAGGACAGGTCTGACCTGGACTGGAGGGTCGGGGGTGTCACCGTGTGGGGGTCGGGACAAGGTGTCCACATCCACGCTGGATCGCCCACTCCAATACTCCAGATTGAAAGTGTAGGTGGAGAGGGCTGAAAGCCATTGGTGCCCCTTCTGCGTCCAACTTCGTTGTGGTAGTGGCATATGTCAGAGGATTATTGTCAGTGCAAACGGTGGACAGGACCCCATACAGATACTCATGGAACTTCTCCATCACCGTCCACTTCAGTGCCAGGAATTCCAGTTTATGAACCGGGTAATTCCTTTTGGAGGAGGTCAGGCCATAGCTAACAAAAGCCAAAGGGTGGAACCCCTCAGGATGCTCCTGATACAGGACAGCACCCAACCCACTCAAAATGGCATCTGTGTGAAGGACATAGGGCTTCAGGGGGTCAGCAAAAGCAAGGACGGGGCCTCCCTCAGCCTCCGGATGATCTCCCTGAAAGCAGCCTCACAATCTGGAGTCCATTGATCCCCAAAAGGTTCCCCAATGTGCATGTACCCCTTAGTGGGATGTGCCCCCCTCTTTTGTTTCGCCAGAGGATATCCTAGCATCAGATCATTCAGAGGATGCACCACCAAGGAGTTATCCTTCACAAACTGATGATAGTAGCTGCAAAACCCCAAGAAGGGCTGCAAGGCTCACAAGTGGGTGGGCCTGGGCCATGAGTGGAGGGCCTCCACTTTAGCCAGGTCCGTCTGCACACCTTCAGCCGAGACGATGTGCCTGACATACTTAACCGCAGGCTGACAGAACTGACATTTGTCAATGGAGACCTTTAGGCCAAACTCCTCCAGCCGATCCAGGGCCTCATGTTCCTCCAAGCTCCGCCCAAAGATAATGAGGTCATCCAGGTAGACGATGACCTCGAGCAGGTTCATGTCTCCCACAGCCCTCTCCATCAAATGCTGGAAGGTGGCCAGGGCCCCGGTTATGCCCTGGGGCTCACGCTTGAATTGTTAGAACCCCAGTGGGCAGATAAAAGCGGTCTTCTCTTTATCCTCCTCGGCCATGTGGATTTGGTAGTACCTGCTCCAGAGATCTAACACGGTGAACCACTTGCTTCATGATAAGCTGTCCAGCGCATCCTTCACTCAGGGCACCGTATACTGGTCCAGGATAGTCCTCTTATTTAATGAGCAGTAGTTGATGCACATCCTCACTGCTCCACTCTTCTTCTGGGCCACAACAATGGGGGAAGCATATAGGCTCCGGGACTCTGTGATGACCCCGGCATTCAGTAACTCTAGCAGGTGTTTCCTTTTTTTTTTTTCTCGACTCTTCCTGCGCCTGGCCAGTCACTCTTTCAGGCTCCCACATGAACCGTGGCTTCTCCCGACCCCTACCAACCCATATCGCAGCCTGCCCCAAGTAACCCCGATGTATCCCTTCACTGGGTGGGTCTCTTACCTTTGTAGGAGAATGGCCTGGCAGCCAACCAATGATCCTGGGGTGCTGCTGGGATGGCATATTGAGGTCCAGCAGCCCGGTGATGAGGGTTCTGAAGGGCCATCACTCGATTGGCCCAGCGCCATTTTTTCCACTTTGCTCCCTGAGAGTGACGTGCCACTGATGTCAAGGCATACGCCAACGTCTGTCATTCCCTAGTGTGTTGGGGCTGACATCCTGCTGTGCTTCCAGCCTCCACCAGGAGTCAACAGGCGCTGAGCCACGTATCCCCCCCTCTCCCCGAGAAGGCGAGCCGTCATCGGATGCTCATTTCCTTCTCCCCCGGCCGGCCCTCCAGCAGCCCAAGTCCGTTCCTGAACCCAGGTCGCTGGCATCGCAGATGGAAATCCAACTGCTGCACCTGTGGGCCAGCAAGCAGGTGTTTCCAAACATCTTCCACATCACCAGGGGCTAACCTCTGCAACCATTATCTGAATGGGTGGTCGTCTTTCAGCCGGATCCGGTGCTCTTCCCTGGTGACACAGCCCATGTCCCACTCATGTAAGGAAAAAAACCGCCGGCGCTTTGCCAACATGTGGCTTAAGCTCCGCCTATAACTGTCGGAGATAGGGGAGCTGCCGAAGCTGAACAGGGACAGGTCTATCTCCTCCCCTGGAGGTTCACCAGGGATGACAGACATGGCTCCATCACACCAAAAAAATAGTGGCCAACACACAGCCCCTCTGGATGGTCACAGGCCTTTTGGATTCATTCCAAACCCTCATGGTAACCCAACGGTCACTGGAACTGTCCGGGGAGGGCAGCACTCCTCTCTGGACCAGTAGCCCATTCAGCAGACTACCTGGAGGTGGGGCGTCGAATATGAGAGCCACCCCTTGGGGGGGAGCGGTCAAGCAGAGCGATGCCCATCATGTGGCATTTTTTTGCACTGGGGGGGAGGGTTAACCCTCTGCCATCCACCCAGTGAACTAACCCAATCCCGTCTCCGTCTGCCCCACTAGGGTCGCTCTTCACCTCCAGCCCAACCCATTTCATGGCGGCTTTAACAGAGGGGCTGGCAAGCTCATCTATCCCACCCTTGTCAGAGCACATCTGTGCCAACTGCCTGAACATATTGGCATTGGTCCCAATGAGCACAGGAGTGTCAGACATGCTCTTTAGCTCAGGGCAGACTAAAGTGAGGGACTCTACAGCGGGCAGGGTTGCCTGCCCCCATGTTGGGAAGGATATGCTGACCACACAATACCCATCGTAAGGGTAATCAGTGCTACGTATGCCCCACAGAGACAACCCAGACAGGGTTTGGAGAGGTAGGTGTTTTAAGTGTTGGTCATAAAAAGGTTGGTGGATGATGGTGACCTGGGACCCGCTATCCAGCAAAGTGGAACAGGGCACTCCTTCCACCATGACTTCGGTGTCTGCCCAAGGACCAATCAGGCCCATCAGCACACCACAGGTGGAGGGCACTTGGGGGTCTGTCCAAAGGGTGGAGCAATGCCATCTTGGGGGGGCGCAGGTTGCTCCATTACCGGTCCCTTTTGAAGTTTCCCTGCTCCCTCCATTTCTCAGCCACCAGCTGTGGATTCTCTTCCCTGCAGCAGCCCCTCCATGTATGGCTGTCCTGCCCGCACTTGAAGCAGAACCATCCATCTTGGGGTCCCAGATACCATCGAAGCCCGGGCTAGGGGGCGATAAAGGTTGGGGGCAGTCGCCGGGCGTCAGGTGCTGCCTCACTGGGGAAAGGGCAGGCTTCCATGGCCAGCTACAAGGCCTGTACCATGTTCTTCACAGCCTGGAACTCCTGCAAAACTGCCCCCAAGTCCAGTGAACCCACAGGTTCTGGTGGGGTTGGATCTTGGGGTCGCACAGCAGCACTGGTGGCAGAGAGCACCAGCAGCGGGGCTCTAACCTTCTGTTATGCTTCCTCCTCCTTTACCTCACCCAACAATTGCTTGAACGTGGGGGGGATCACCCTTCTGGTCCCACAGCCTGAGGGTGACCACAGTCAATCTGGAGTGCACAGCCCCCACCAGTACTGCTCGAGCCGCATCTGCGCCACCACCTATGGTGGGTCATGCCCAGCCTCTGTGAGCTTATGCACCACGGTCTCTTCCCTGGTGATATACTGGGACAGCTTCTCACCTGTACGCTGCCTGGTGCCCCACAGCTGGCCCAGCACCACCTCCCTCTTCTCAACCACCCCAATAGTGCTCCGCAGGATGTCCAGGTAGTCGTGTGGAGCGCAGTTGGGTTGGCTGGCCCGTAAGGACCGGATCACATCCAGTGCCATACCCCAGAGACTTTTCAAGACCCGCTTGCATTTCTCTTCCTCAGGACAACCCAAAGATTTGATTCATCTTGGCAGCCTTGCTGATCCAGGAATGGAAGGCATCCTCCCCCGCAGGCATGGGGACAGCCCCGGAGAAGGTGTGAAGCAGCTTTTACTGCTCACTGGCCACCCCCATATAGGGGGTCAGCCCACCTGGCACTGTCATCAGGAGAGCTCTGCCCCCTAAGAGCATGGCCCTGAGATCCTGCAGGGACTTCCCTTCCTCCTTAAGCCATGACCCCCAACCGGTTTCAAAACCCTTCCCCTCATTGCTCAGGGGGCCAGAGTGGCCCAGCTCTCCCGAGGGCAGGTCGCTGGCCATCCCTTTTTTCAATAAGACCTGATCCAAGGTTATGCACGTAGGGTGAAGGAGGCGCTGTTCTTCACCTGCCTGGCCTTTCCAGCTTCGCCCAAGGGCCTTTGTATACAGTATTCACCAGGCAGGCCTGTTCGTCCTTCTGTCTCTCTGGTCTCTGCTGCAGCAGCAAACTCACACTGAAGACACAGGGTGGATCGCTTTCCCCTCAGCCAGATCTGGGCTAGATGACCACCCAACTTCCAGGGCTCTCCCCTGGCTGGAATCGAAGGGCCACTGCATGAAGCAGTCCACAAGGCCCGAGGCTCACTTTGACTGTCCCTTCCGGTCCAGCCAGTCAGCCACAGTGCATTAATGGACCCTCCTGCCTTTTCCCACTGCAAACCAAATACAGCCGTCCTCCTGCTTCTGCTTTGGGGAGAGAGAGGGGAGAGAAGTAGCCAGAGAGCTCACTTTCAAGCAGGCAGCTCTTTGTTGCTGCCTCCTCCCTTGGTCCCACTCAGTTCTCTCCCATGGACTCAACTCTCTCTTTTCCTTCTCCTTTCAGCCCTCTTCTTTGTTCTATCCCCTAGTCATGCTCTTTTTCCCTTTAAAACCCCTGGGCACAGTCTCCTACTGATTGGCTGATGACCCCATGTGACCTCCCAACTGCCTTGGGAAATTTCCCAGCAGCCCGAGGTCACCAAGGATACGTGGTGGCCACCATCTTGCCTACTCCCCAGTCACCAAATGAGTTTGGGTCCCCGCTATGTATTTTGCACCTGTCAGGGCTAATTTGGATTTAATTCACAACCGGAGTACATCCAGTCGCTATGCACCCCTTCCCTGGCCCCTCTGCTCAATTCGAGGGCCAGAAAATATTCTTTCCAATCAGCCGTATATTATAGGAAGAGGGAGCCTAGTCCTTTAAATTTTGTTGGTGGTTCTCATGCATGTGCAGTGCGTGTTGGACTGCCATCTTAAAAAATTAAATATTTATTAACCCCTTTCATGGCCCCGGGCATGAGCAGCCTAAATCCCGGACACAGGACCATGCACCCACACCTGGCGGCACCAGCAGTTGTTCTGGTGCCCAGCCCGGCCCCAGTCGGGCTGAGGCACTGGAGAAGATGGCAGTATGCTGCAACGGGGGTTGCCAGGTATGACTTCAACCCGAACCACAGACCAGCGCATGGGGCAGAGACCAGGGAGCTCGGAGCTCCGCTAAAGGTAAGCCATTGTTGAGGGAGCTTACAAACACCTACAGACCAGAGCCCTGTAAATGCTCCGAGTTATGCATGGCTAATCATAGAGTCGAGCACCTTTAATTGAGTGCATTTTAATGTGGTCAGTGAGTCTGATGAGATCCATGACAATCTCTGTGCCAAACGGATTAGAGACACTGCATTGGGGCTGCATGCAGACAAAACCATAAGTACTATGTTTATTTTTGTGAGATGACTGACTGAGACAAGCCAGTGTTTGTGGCAGTTGGTTGTGGCACTCATAGTCTGCGTTATTGCTTTAAAGCTATATTCCCCATTATCCTCGCAACCTCCCAGCACTGCAATCATGGGACTGGCTTTCTGCAAATGGCAAGATTGTGTAGCTATCTCAATTAGCTGTAACATGCTGCCTCTCAGCTGCGCTATCCTGGGTAATTATAATCTAACACTGTGTCAGAGCAGGACACCACTGAAAACGAGATATTGCAACTCATCTGCTGTATCTTGCGTAAATATATAGTAAAACTGTGTACAAGCAAGACCCAGTAGAACAGCATTACCATTGCCGAACATTCGGCTTTGACAAATGCTTGTTTTGTTTGTTTTTTTTGTATTTTCATTTTTTTATGGGGAAATGGGGGATAGGATAGGAACAAACAGAAACAGGATGGAATATATAGTAAAGAAAGAGAAAACATTTATTTAAGTGTCACCTCGGCCACCACCACTACCACCTACACCACCACAGCAGACCTCCTCCCCAAGCACCAGCAGCTTGTCCTGGTTAGCAAGGACCAATTTTACATCCTACTGGACCTCATTCAGCTGATGGCACAGTTCCCCCTTCCGGGAGGAATGAGGCCAGCTGAGCAGTTGGTGATGGTGGTGTCCGTACTGCTGCTGCTGCTGCTTTTGAAGGAGGAGGACCTTGACTTACAGGGGGCACAGCTCCTGCTTGTCTCCACCTGTGGCATGTGATGTTGTGCAGTGATAGTGACATCCCAAATGACTGCCCCCAGGCATGGATGGGCTACCTTCCTCCCCACCCCCACTTGCTACTTCTCTCAGCACCTCTTCTCACTCTGCATGGTGGTGCAGTCTGAGGTGTGTTCTCTGCCTCCCACTGCCAGTGTGGCTCCCCTTTTCCCCCTGCAGACTGGCTTCTCACATACATTACATATGACCATGCTGTGGTCACTAGGGTCACTTCTACAAAATGACCACATAGGGGAGGTCTTGGCATATTGGTGTCTGCCACTCGATGGATCTGCCTCTTCATGTTGTGGGGGAGATGGTGATTGTGATTGTGGAACCACAGGTGGGGACCTCAGGCTGCTGCTGCACCTGCCATCGCCAGTCCTGCTGCTGATGCCAATCCTCCTCCTCCTCCTGATGTTCCACTGGAGCTACTGGTTGAGGTTCAGTAGATCCTGGGAGACCTTCACTTATGTTTGGGGGAGGGGCCTGCCCATCAAACTGCACCCTATTTAGGCATTTGACCCTGGACCCACCACAGGTTTAGACACCCCGATGTCCAGCTGCTCAGACTGACATCCCCTCCTTGATCTGCTCCATGAGTCCTGGGGCAGTGAAAATTGAAAAAAAAGAAGCAGACACAGAGAAAGACAGACAAAGACAGAAAAAAGATCCAAAAACAATTACAGACAAAACCTAATTAATTAAAAGATAAAGATAAAAGAACTGACAAATAAACAATGAGATTTTAGTACTTTTATGTAAGTACACTGAAAGTCTGTTGCTTCCTGCTATACTCCTCTCCACACACTTCAAAGCACAGTCTGCAACTGAGAAACAGCACTTCCTGTCTGGGAAAATGACCATGTGATCTGCAGAAAGTTCTCCATGTGACCAAGCTCATTTTTTAGACTAAACTTTGCACCACAAAGGAAACTTCAGGTGAAATTACAAAGGCAAAGTCACATGGGCACAATTCGCATGTCTACCAATCTTGGTGAAAATTTTTGCAAAAGCAAATTGGCAACTTTGCTTGAAATTCGCTGGCAAAATTAGATTTCACAACATCTCCAGTCCAACTGGTGACTCATCCCTGCCTTGTGTTCCCCTTCAGGATACACTAACATACCTCACATTGCTGCGGCTGTGACATGAGGGCCATGATGTCATGGATATAGACACAAAGCCATAACAACACCCACTGATGGAGGGGAAGCAGGCAAACAGGGCTGTCATTGTCAGTGTCATTCTAGAAAAATAGCAGAGGTATCCACGGGGTGCAGACTGAAGCACTTGAGGGCTGCAGATGTCCTGTTTTAGCTACTTATGGGATGTGTGGCCCAGGACATTTTGTTTTTATTTGCCTTTTCCTGGTCTGTTACCCCTTCTGGGACAGGGTATTGTACTACACAATAGACAATAAACACATTTGTTTAAAAACTACAGTAGGGGGGCTAAAGTCTATAACACACACTTATGCAACCAAGGACATTACCTATGTATGAGATACTGAGATGGAAATACAGAATTGAAGGGAATACTTTCTATTATCTGATTTGCCAGTACTGGACCCAGGAAGGGGCATTTTGGAAGAGTTTGATTAAAGAACTCCTGTGAGGATGAAATGGATTTATCAGTGCTTGACACAAATAATAATTTTGAGTGGAGCAAGTTAAGCAAGGGCATTGTGAATATTGTGAATGTGCTTAAGGATCAGCACGCTGCAAATGTAATGATCCTTGAGCAACTGATATTAGGGAGGAAATGGAATTGTTCTGAGGCCAATTAGCCATCCTGCAGAATGCTTTACAATTTTGCCAAGGGAAATGAAATCGATATGAGGCAAAAAGCAAATCAATGTAGGAGTTATACAAGGATTGACTGAAAGGGAAGAAAATTGACTTATTAAAGAAGATTGATTATGGCCAGATTTCTCTCCAGTAATTCTGCTGTCCTCCTGGATCTACAGCTCGGACCCATCCTTAAGGGTCCCTCGCCATGAGTGGCGCTCCACCTTCCACCTGCGGCCCCTATAGACACTTCCACAGCTGCCACATGGACTCTGCAATGGAATTCGTCCACCCTCGTGGATCTACAGCTTGGACCCATCCTTAAGGGTCCCTCGCCACTCCACCTTTCACCTACGGCCGCTTCCACAGCTGCCTCCCAGACTCCGCCATGGAATTTGGCCACCCTCCTGGATCTACAGCTCGGACCCATCCATAAGGTATGCCTGCTGCCCTTGGAAAGCACTGGCTCATTTCCGATTGGAGCGGCGAGTTGCAAACGGCCTCTGATTGGGCTGCCTGGCAACGCGTCACACCTGATAGGTGCACTCTCCAGCCTGCATCTCCAGCCTCAAGTTTAATGTACTTTAGCTGCTATCTGTAATGCTTTTTCTTCCCTCTGAGCTGCAAACTGCTTTACTATTGTTAAATGCTGCATTAATGTTGAAACTGCTTTGCTCTAGTGTGCTTGCTTAGACTTAACTATTGATATGACTGTACTGACCTCTCACTGATTGTTCACTGTTGCTCAACTTATTTTGACCTAAATTCTATGTGCTCTGCCTACTCTCTCTGGCTATTCTACCTTTTCTGTTACTAACTGTACTCTACTGCCTGTCTATAAGTGCCTAATATGCCTAAAAACACTTCCAGAATCATATGAGTTCACTGCCTTGGACTCCAACCCCCCCCTTCACTGTAGCCTAAACTTGTCCTCCTACCCACCCCCATCCCAGCTCTAATTTCCCGACTCTATAACTAGCCTTCTCCTACTTTGTTTCTCTGCAGTCCCACCCTGCCAACCTCAATATACTCCTTTGTCCTGCAAATTCACCCCACCCCCTGCTGACGGTCTGCTGTTAGCTTCCCATATAGTCCAGCTTGAAAGCTATATTACTCTGCCCTCTCCTTGGTTTCCCTAGGTCCTCGAAGCACGAGTGGTGCTCCACCTTTCACCTGCAGCACCCACAGCCTCTTCCATTGGCTGCCGCCTCACCCACCTGGAATTTGGCCGCCTCCTGGATCTACAGCTCAGACCCATCCATAAGGCACACCCGCTGCCCTTGGAAAGCACTGGCTCATTTCCAATTGGTGCGGCGAGTTGCAAACGGCCTCTGATTGGGCCACCTGCAATGAGTTGTACCTGATTGATGTGTTCTTCAGCCTCGAGTTTAATATACTTTAGCTATCTGTGATGCTTTTTCTTCCCACCCCCACCAACCCCCACCCAGGCCTCCTTTAAATACACACTGGACACTCCCAACTGTTGGCCTCCTTACCTCATTGGCTCACTAATCCCTGCCCATATATTCATTGAACAGCAGAGGTTAAACTCCGAGTACAGTACCTCTTCAAACTCTACTTTCTCACAGACTGCTCCTCTCTGCCTGTAACAGCCACACTCTTCTTCCAGTGTATTTGTCAAGACCAACCCTACCTACTTAGACACACGTGCTAGGGGTTACACAGATTGCTCCGACCATGTCTCTATTGCCCAGATTTATGCTTGCTACCTTACTCATCTCCCTCCCGCCACTCCTCTCCAACATGCCGCCAACCTCCCCCACCCCCCGATCTCTACCCTGCCAGACCTCATAAGGTGCCTTTTCACCTCCAACTTGGTGACCAGTTCTCCTAACAGCCCAAATTGGTCCTATTCCCCTTCCCAACCCTGCCCCTTTCTCTTCAACACCTTGAAATCCTAGATAATTCTGCATTTAATCAACTTCCAACTGACCACTAATGCCCATACACGTCAACTGCCTAGGCAGCGCTCGCTCTCCACATGGTACCTACAATTGTTAGCCCACTACTTAACTATTGCCCTCCTGCTCCTTGCAGCAGGGGACATACACCCTAACCTTGGCCCTTTACTCACCACTAACCAACCACACTCAGCGGGCCAAGTCGTTGCCACATCATGTGCATCAAATCTCTCTGGTGGCCCCCTCCCCCGGGGCCTATGACTCTTGCACCTAAATACCAGAAGTCTAGCCCTCAAGCTTGATTTACTCCAAGCACTGGTTGCCCACTATGCCCCTCATATTCTCACCATCACCAAAACATGGCTACATTCTAATACCACAGACTCCGAGGTTGCCATCCCAGGCTACGTCATGACCTGACTCGACAGGGCTACCAGAGGAGGGGGAGTAGCCATTTATGTAAACTCAGACCTCCACTTCTCGGTAGTATTAACGAAGCTAAGCCACAAGCCTATGAGCTTCTAATGCTACAGCTAGCACTCCCATTCTCACTTCCCATATACATTGCCAGAATATACTGCTGGCCAGGCACACCAGCCTCATCTGTGACTGACCTCCTCACACTTACCTCCTCACAAACCACTTCAGGTGAATTATACATCATGGGAGATTTTAACCTCAACTGGTTGGCCCCAGCACTCAATAAATATAGAATAGAGATATCTGGTCTAAACCTCTCACAACTCATCACTGAACTCACCCGCCTTAATCTCAACCACTCACTAATTGACTGGGCTCTCTCCACCCACCCTCACCGGGTCATCAAAGCTGATCTACTTCCTGACTCCCTGAGTGACCACCACATTATTTATCTAGTTCGCAAAATTCACCATCCCAAAGCTCCCCCAAAATTCCTAGTCCAACACTCCTTCAAATACCTCAATCTGTCCCCCTTGCTAGAAGATCTAGCCCTAGCAAACTGGTACCCGACCACTTTACACTCGGCAGACGATGCCCTTCTGCACTTCCAAACCACATTCCTCAACATCTGGGATACTCATGCCCCTCTGCGTCGCACTAGGGTACGTGGGAACCATCTGCCATGGATTACCCAAGAACTCATAGCATGTCAAAATGCCAGTGATAAAGCATTGAGAGTGCACAAATCATCCCACTTCCCTCAAGATCTCACCAAGTACCGCATGTTACATAATAAATACACCAGAGCAACCCAGCTAGCTAAAGCAGAATACTTTAGCTCCACCCTCACATCTAACTTAAATAGTCCATCCAAATTTTGGAAGGTCATTCACTCCCTTTTCTCTCCATCTGCTACCAATCCCACTCCGCTCTTAAGTATAAACAACACCCTCCTCTTGGATCCTAATGCTATCGCCACTGAGTTCAACATGTACTTCTCCATGTGCGCTTCCATGCTGCTCTCCTCCCTGCCCACTCCCATCCCACACATACCTCTTGTAGTACCTATGAATACACCCAGGCCTCACACCTTCTCCTTCAAAGATATCTCGCCAACCGGTGCCCTAAATGCCCTACAATCTCTAAACCTTTCAAAAGGTAATTCCCCAGATGGACTTGACACCAAACTCCTCTACCTCTCTGCCCCCACCATCACAACCCCGCTTGCCAACCTACTCAATCTCTCCTTTGCCACTGCAGCTGTCCCCCAAACATGGAAATATGCTGTGGTCATCCCCCTCCCCAAGGGGGGCACCCCCAACTTCACCTCAAATTACCACCCTATCTCTCTGCTCCCTGTGCTCGTTAAAATACAAGAGCACCTCGTGCTCACCCAACCGACATCCCTCCTATCTGACTCCAACTTCTTTACGCCATTCTAATCAGGTTTCAGGAAGAACCATTCCCCTGCCTCCTCCCTTATGCAGCTCACCGTAATCATCCTCTCCAGTATGGACAGAGGGCAGATCACCTCAGCCATATTCGTCGACCTCTCCAAAGCGTTCAACACTGTTTCCCACCCCTCTTGTTAACGTGCCTATCAGAAGCTGGTCTTACTGAATCACCCACCAACTGGTTCAGCGCCTACCTCACAGGTAGGACCCAATCTGCCAGAATTGCAGACACCACATCCACCCTCCTCCCTATGACCACTGGGGTCACCCAGGGTTCAGCATTTGGACCAATTTTGTTTTCCATTATTCTTAATGACTTGCCTCTGTGCTGCTCAACTTCATCAATCCAGATGTATGCAGATGACACTGTCCTTTTCGCCTCTGGCTCTTCCTTGGTACAAGTAACTACCAATCTTCAGACCGACTTCAACAAAGTTCAGAACTGGTTTAGTTCTCATCAGCTGTCCCTAAATGCTAAAAAAATAGTCACCATGACCTTTGGTACAAGGCAACGATTGTCCAGGCTCTCCACCCTCCCAGTCTTCCACACCCTGGATGGGACTGTACTGGAAAACACCTCCTCCTCCTTTCACTACCTTGGGGTCTGGCTTGATCAACACCTATCTTTCTCAGTCCACATTGATGCAATCCTTAAAAAACTGTGCCCTAAGCTCGGTTCCCTTTACAGGAACCGTGGCAGCCTCCCACTCACTGTGAGGCATGAACCAGTGCAAAAGATGATCCTGCCATCTCCTGACTACTGTGATACAGTCTACAGTGCCGCTTCCAAGTTCACCCTATCTAAACTGGACTCCTTCTTTAATGCTTTCTGCCACTTCACACTCAATGCACCCCCCTGAACCCATCACTGTGATCTCTAACGCTCTCTTGCATTCCCCTCCCTTGAAAATCGCCGCCAGCTGCACTGTACTAAGTTTGTCTCAAAATTCTGGCTAGGGTCCCTTCCGTCATACCTCTCCTCCTTGCTATCACCTACCTCCCCCTCTCCATCCCATGTGCTTAGATCCTACAACTCCCACCTATTACTAATCTCTAGGAAGAAGTCTACCATGGGACAAGCAGCCTTCTCACACAAGCTCCCTAAACTCTGGAACGAACTTCCTCCTCAAATCCGTCTCTCCTCCTCCACTCACTCCCTTGCTACTGCCATGGCTAACTATCTGATGATAAACTGTACCTGCATATAAATTCCTCCTGTGCACACCCCGTACCCTGTATCCCCTTCTGCTCACCAACAGCACCCTTCTTACGCTACTAAGCTGGGCTGTTAACCAACTATTGCACTTATTACGCTTCTGCTGTCTTGCTTTCTTACTGCACTTCCAGTTCATGTATCCTGTACCATGATTGGATCATTGTGTCCTGTGCCTAATTGTTCCTTGCCTATAGACTGGACTATTACTAGCTTTCACTAAGCTGTAATACATATTAAGTGTACACTTTAATGTAATGTAAGGTATGTAATATAAAAATGTAATTCTATTGTTTTGTACTAGAAAACCAGTGAGTTTTCCTCGCCAGTGCACAAACTGTAATGTCAAATGTGTTATTCTGTGATTATCTGCGTGTTATCCTCTCCTATGTACCCCCGTCGCACAGGGAGATGAGCATCGTTTTGATCAGTGTGCCTTTCCTAGTTAAACAATTCAATAAATAAATAAATAAATAATTATCAGTGACTTTAATAATAAAAACTCAACAGAAATGGTATATGAAAAGGAATCTAAAAGCCAAAGAACCTTAGTACAAAAGCATTGAGGCAAGGGTTACATGGAAAGGGCATCAGAAATAAAGACAGGTTTCAAAGAAATATAAAATTGCACATATCCCCATGATGTAAAGCATTATAGGAAGTATATGTAAATCACCATCACATACTGTTAGATGGGTGACACAATTAGGTCAACGGGAAAATGTCAAGAGAGTGACAGGGGTGTTTGGGATTTCGCAGCACCTTGCACTCTTGACGTTTTCATCATCCACCTCCCATCCACTCATGCCCGGACCCAGAGGTGATCATAATTAGTGTGGGGGTGAAGCATTGTTGGCTGAGCTGTCTTGTGCCAGAATGTGGGGCCATGGTCATTGCGGGCAACATGTTTCTGGCACTGTAATTTACAGCGACCAGATTAATGTCGCACCGCGGTGGCTGAACCAATCACCATGAAAGAATTTAGAAGTGATTCCACGTTAAGCAAAAGAAAAGGCATAAGAAAAGAAAGGGTAGTTAAATAAAAAGAAAAAAAAAACAATGGCATAGATAATGTGTTACAGCAAGGCGATACTCTCCCCCATGCCAGAAAATAATGAGGTCATAGTAGTGGATTCTCAGTCTACAGTGGTTCAGACACAAGATAGTGAAACAGATGTTCACTTGGTGAGACAAGTTGATTGAGTAAGATTAGAACCTAATAATTCAGATGGCCAATTGTGACTACTGGTAAAAGAGTTAGCGAATCAACCAATAAATATGGAGACGGTAGTTGGTATGGTCAGTCTTCAAAGACCAAAACATGCAAAAGTTATGATTAAAATGGTAAATGTCCCAGAAAAGTATCAGGAAATGGAGGAAATACTTATTGACTCAAGAAAAAAAAAATATATATATTTTTACCAATTATTTTACCAGGTGAGATTAGAAATCACTATCCCAGAAGTAATTTTACAAGCCATAAGGATAGCAAAGGGAATAGAGAAGGGGTCAGTAATTTTATATCCATCTCCAGTTATGTTGAGTGAATTATGCAAAAGCTAAATATAGTACAGATTTGGGGAACTAATGTGGAATTTTCCCCTTTGCCACTGGACAAGGATAAGAATAAGGAGAATTTTAAGAGGCAGAACTCAGCTGTACAAGAAAGTTTGGAAATTACACTTAAAAAAATTGCCCAATATGATTTAGAAGAAGAAATTGAAAAATAGTATAATTATGTCTCCTTATTGGTTTTTGGCTTTCCTAGGACAAAATATGCATCAGAGCAATCTCTTATGCAACAATTAGTATCACTTTTGAAGAATATTTTAAAAGTACACTTCAGGAAAAAAGAATATTGTCAGAGGGAGATTCCCACCTGAAAATGACGCACAGACAACTGGGTGCTCGACTGACAATTAATTTATTTTATGCATCACATCATCATCTTTACTTTGCCACTTTAAAATTTACATATTTAAAAACATTCCTTCATTTTTCCCCACATTATCCATTATAAAGTCCAACAGTTAACATTCTGTTCAATCACATAGTTCAATTGTCTTTTGTAAATGTCTCAGGTTCTGCTGTCATCTTCTCAGGGTCCAAACGTTTGTAAAGTCTGATACCCCTTCATCCACTTTTCCTTGAACAATCTGTTGTATGTCATCTTCTCGGGGTGCAGACGCTTGAAAAGCCCAATACCCCTTCTCCTATTCCCATTGCTGCTCCCTCTTTGGGTCCAGTTGCCAATGGGAAGCGCCCCCCCCCCCATATTGTTACTTCCTGAATTGTACACCTCTTTTTTCATCTGCCTCCACGTCCAGGCATCTGCGCCCAGCCTGTAGATTTTACTGCCCCCCCCCTTCCATACCCCATTTAATTTTTTCCCAGAAATTTTCCACTAGCCTATCTCCAGCTTAGGCGATGGAATGATGGGCTTCCCCCCACCACTCCCTTCTTTTTTCCCAAATTTCTACACTGTGTCCCACTTGTAGCATGTATGCTGACATCCCCACTGTTAAAAGGTGAACCCCATCCAGTCTGTACCTCCCTGGGTTGGTAAATGAATTGTCTTTGTGGACTATGTATGTTTAGCCTACCCCCCTTAACCGTGCTGCCACCTGCCTGTTAATCCCCTTCCTAGCCCGCTCTACCCCTTTTATGTCCCTGGCCTACCGTCAAACCATCCTAGGTGCCATTTTTTGACCATGCTATCCTCACCTGTGTCCAAACTGCTGAATTGCCTCTAGGTCTCTTAGCATTTCCTTGCACAAGAATCCCCCTGGTCGATCTCCCAGATCCTTACCCCCCAAATGTAGTATCAGCAGGTCTGGCTGTGGCCACTTTTGCATCAGCTCCTCCAAGGTTAGCATGATCTGTGCCCACCTCATGCCCCGGACCCCTTTCCAATAAACCATCACTTGGTCGGGGTCCTGCCCTTGCTGTTTTCCTCCCCGATGGATGGCAGCACACATCTCTGACTAACAAATGTAATAATGCCTGAGGATCCAGACTTGCCTGCTCCTTCCCTGCCCTGTGGAAGACAGAAATACACGTTATATCAGTTCTCTCACATATCTCTATATAGCAATTAGCCCGCCACTTTCCAAATTCTTAGTATGCCCCCAGTGTGTTGGCAGACCAGGAACTCCTAATATAGCAGTCAGGCTCCTTCCAGTCAATTTCCCACGCTCCCTCTGACACCTGCGTTCTTTGTGCGGCCCCTTGTGGTGCCAAGGATCTGAACCTCTCCAGCTATAAATGGGAAAGGCTGTCAGCTATATCGTTTCTTATCCCTTCAATATGTTTAGCTTTAAATGACCTGTTTGGTCTTAGCCCCCACGACACCAGTTGTCTCAAAACCCTGTTTGCTGACACCAAGTATCGTCCTTGCCAACTGATGACCTCCACTACTGCTCTATTGTCACACCAAAACACTATCTTCCTGTTCCTTAAGAACTCCCCCCATGTCAGCACCGCCACCCATATGGGAAAAATCTTCAGCAGTGTTATGTCCTTCAGTAGCCCCCTCTCTCTCCAAGACTCTGGCCATGCTTCTGCAATCCACCTCTCCCTAAAATATGCCCCCATTCCAATAGACCCAGATGCATCTGTGTATAGGTCCAGATCGTTATTCCCTAGCCACTCTTTCTGCCAGAACGTGATCCCACTGTAGTCTACTAAGAATTGTTGCTAAATCTCCAGATCCTGCCTTATCCCTTGTGAAATGTCCACCAAGTGGTGGGCAAGTTTTGCCCCACTGGTTTCCCTGGCTAATCTCCTGGTGAACACCCTCCCAGGCGCTACTGCCCTACACATGAAATTCCAGTGCCCCAACAGCTGTTGTACCTGACCCAATGGGACTCTCCTCCTCTTCCTGACCTCCTGTATTAGTTCCTTGAGTCTGGCAACTTTCTGATGGGGTAACCTGAAAACCTGCTCTTCTGCATCCACCTCGATTCCCAGGAATTCCAGCTTCCTAGCTGGACCTTCTGTCTTCCCTTCTGCAAGTGGTACCCCTATCTTCTTGCACATATGCTCAGAATCCCAGAGCACTGACTTTGTCTCCTTCCAGTTCTTCCCCACCAGCAGGAAATCATCTAAATAGTGTACTACCACCTTATGCCCGTATCTTTTCCCAAATGCCTATTGCATCCAAGTGCTAAATGCCTCGAACTTCGCACAGGCTGTGGAACAGCCCATGGGCATTGCCTTGTCAAAATAGAAGAACCCTTGGAAGCCGAATCCCAAAGGGTCCCAGTCTTTCTTCCTGACTGGTAGTAGTCGAAAAGCCGACTCAATGTCGGTCTTTGTGAGCCATGCCCCTTTCTTTGCTCTAATCTACTCCACCACCTGCTCCAATGTTGCGTAAGAAATTGTGCTACATTCCCCCAGGGATGTGATTGTTCACCGATACCTCCTCCGGATATGACAGGTGATGGATAGACCTAAACTCCCCCTGTTGCTTCTTTGGCATCAGCCCCAATGGTGAAACCTGCAGACTGGGTAAGGGTGGGGTCTGAAATGGACCCTCTATCCTCCCAGCCTCCACTTCCTTACTTCCTTTTCTTTCTGCTATATCCTCTTTCCCTTTTAATGAGGCCAAGTTCTTGGATCTCATGCTCCGTCTCACCCCCTGATATTCTAGACTAAATCCCCTTTCGAACCCTTCCACTAGCATCTTCCCTGCCCTCACATCTGGATATCCTTTCATCCATTCATTCATCACCTCCACCTTGATTGGAGTCCTGGCAATGTATATAAAAATTAGGGGGGACATCATGTGGAATACCGGCGCTTTCATGCCACCATATGCAAGTGACCCATAATACATTTATGGGGTCATTATGCAAATGATTGAAGGGGGTCACACAATAATCCTTCAAGTGTTTATATATACAGTCTGTATGTTGCAGACATTATATTAAGAGAATCAGAGAAGCTGAACTCCTTAGCAATTCACTTTGCTGTCTCAGTAGTGTGAGATGGAAGAGGCCAAAGGATAATAGAGAAAATCAAAGGAAAACAGATATTTCCTGGGAGACTGACAGAATATTTAGGCTAGGGACCTGAGGAAAAACACGTGTGGCAAACCCTATACAACTATTAAATAGACACAGTATATGGTTTTAAAAGAACAGCAATTACAATGACCACCTGCCATGTCCTTGTGGTTATACGCAGCTACAAAGGGCAGCTATGAGTTTTCCACATGCCCTGCAAACAAAGTAAGTGCTTTAAATTAGTGTCATTGAATGTAGTCGATCTCACTACTAAACTGCTGGATAAAAATTTTATGAGAGTTTTTGATTAGGCAGAAATAGTTTGTCTTCAAGAAACATGGTTAGTCTCAGTCATAGTAGCTCTGGTTGATGGATGTTTCACTTACCCAAACACCCTGCTAAAAAGGTAAAACATTTGGTGAGACCTTTTGAAGGTATGATGATTTTTGTTTAAAAAAAAAGTGACTACACCAAGATAATTAATAACCAGCATGTTGTTGATAACATAATCATCCTTGGATTAATGATAGTGAGAATGCAATGTATAATTATAAATGTTTTCATTCCCCCTAATAATTCTGTTTACTGTGATGATGATGTCTGGGGTAATCTGGCACTTATAAATGAAAAACAAATTTCTTCCAACGAAATAGATTAATCATCTTGAGGGATCTGAATGCATGCATTGGTAATTTTGATAGTATCCAGGATACTGACATACTGTATATGTCCCAGGTGTTGAAACTGTTATACAGGAGAGGCAAACGGAAGATGTTTATGTCAATAAGAATGGGGTAGAATGAGTAAATTTAACGGAAGAGCATACACTAACAATTTTATATGGTTGCACTCCTTCAGATATGTTAGGGACTCCACCTTTCATGCATAATTCTATTTCTATCTTCTATCATGCAATAGTTTCTATTGCAAATGTATTGTTACATTTGGATTTTGAAATACTTCAGTAATCGGAAAGTGACCATTTCCCCCATTTTGGTTAAAATAACTTACTGAAACAGAAATTATCAGACAAAAAGAGACATCACAAGAGATGGAATTATTTGTCTAGGTACATTCTATGCTGCGTATAATTATTATTTTTTTTATTTTCTCAGTCCTAACTCTTGCCAAGTCTACAATACTGTTCCTAAGCCAAATGTGGCAGACATCTTTTTTTCTTGAGAAAACTAAATTAAAACATTTATAAAATACTCACATTTTAGTGGACCTAGACAATTTTACCGCCAAACAAAACTGGAAGATGCCTGGAGTCTTTTGTAGAAAAAAAAGGCAGCTTTAAATTGTTGCCCACTTTCGTTACACTGCTGCTTTAAAGGGAATTTAGATCTGGAATTACAGGTGAATGATATCATTGTAAACTTTGACTCAGAGGTTCCAAAGTTCCTTTACATTACAGAAATCCCCCTCTCATAAGTTTGCACTTGTGGAAATGGAATTTCATGAAATAACTCCACATCTGCATATCACAGTAACATCCAAAAATGCAATTAATTATTGCTTTGATAAGGCTTGAAAAAATGAAATAAAAATGGTTAAATTGTTTTAAAAGAGAAACTCAGACAATCCATATGATGGAGACTTTACAAATTCTTAATTAAGCATATAAAGAATATAAACATACAATAAAGAATTAAACATTTAAAAAATAACTTAATGATTGCAAGCAATACACATTATAACATTATACTGTATGTTGGACTTTAGTTGCAAAAAAAGTAGGTAACTTCCATTAAGGCCCTCACTTTTATGTGTCACCTGATGTTAAGAACATAAGAATGTGTCGGTAGATGGGGACCACGTGGCCCATCAAGTCTGTCCATTTGACTACCCCCACCCTGGTAGATTCCTTATTTCAGGGTACTGTAATGTTTAACCCAAGACAGCTTGAATCCTCTTATTGTCTTTGCTCCCCCCACCTCCTGTGGCAGTCTGTTCCAAGGCTCAATCACACTCTCAGTGAAGAAGTATTTCCTTGTGTTGTCCGAAATTTTCCTCCCTTTAGGCACCTGTTGTGGCCTCTAGTTCATACATCTTTATTTTCTTGGAAGAGGCGCTGATCCTGCACTGAGTTTATTTCTTTGAGGTATTTAAATGTTTCTATCATGTCTCCCCTGTTCCTTCTCTGTTCTAGTGAGCACATGTTCAATTTCTTGAGTCTTTCCTCATAGAGTTCCTGGTGAAGGTCTCATACCATCTTTGTGGCTTTTCTTTGCACCATCTCCAACCAGTCTATATCCTTTTTAAGGTGAGGTCTCCAGAACTGTATGCAGTACCTCAGGTGAGGCCTCACCAAGGATCTGTAAAGTGGGATTATCACTTCACATTTTCTGCTTGAGATATCCCTGCCTATGCATCCAAGGATGCAACTTGCTTTTTGCACTGCCTTTTCACACCGACTCCCCACCTTCAGGTCACTGAAAATCATGACACCAAAGTCTCTTTCTGAGTTGGTAACAGTTAGCTGTTCTCCTCCTCCTACAGTGTAATCATGTCCTGTTTTATTTTTCCCCAAGGTGCATAACCTTACATTTCTTGGTGTTGAACTTCAACTGCCAAGTTCTGGACCATTCTTCTGACTTCTTTAGATCTGTTTCCATCCCTGAGACACCCTCTTGTGTGTCTGCTCTGTTGCAGAGCTTTGTGTCATCTGCAAACGGGCACACCTTTCCCTCCAATTGATCTGCAATGTCGTTGATGAATATGTTGAAGAGGACCGGTCTCAGCACTGATCCCTGTGGGGCTCCACTAATCACCTTTCCCTCCTGTGATAGAGTGCCGTTTACCATTAAATTCTGAGTTCTGTTCTTAAGCCAATTCCTTACCAAACTGACAATTATTTCAGCTACCCCTGTATTCTCCAGCTTGTTATTGAGCCTCATGTTGGGGATGGAGTCAAAGACCTTGCTGAAGTCTAGGTATACAATGTCAATTGCCCCACCCTGAGCCACTATTTTTGTTACCCGGTCAAAGGAATCCATTATGTTTGTCTGGCATGACTATCCAGTTGTGAAGCCATGCTGCTTTGGGTCGAGCTTCCTGCTGTGTTTTAGATATGTCACTATCCTCTCCTTTACTATTGATTCCATAATTTTCCCCACAATAGAGGTGAGGCTGACTGGGTGGTAGTTCCCTGCCTCTACCTTGCTTCCGCTCTTGTGCAAGGGTGCCACGGTGGCCTTCTTCCAGTCCTCTGGCACCTTACCAGTCTACAGTGACTTATTGAAGAGCTCGCTAGAGGAGCAGCAAGTTTTTTCCTTAGCTTCTTTAGTATTCATGGATGGATTCCATCTGGCCCTATGGCTTTGTCAGTCTTTAGCTTATTTAGCACCTTGAGGACTTTCTCTTTGGTGATGGGACTCATGTCTGCCTCCATATTTTGGTGTTCCTATTTGTTCAGTGTAGGTCTGCTCCCGTTATCTTCTTGTGTAAATACAGAGCAGAAGTATTCGTTCAAAATCTCTGCTTTTTTATCATCCTCTTCCTCGTTGGCCTTCTTTTGTTTTTAGTTGAACTATTCCCCCTTGGTCTTTCTCTTTTCCCTAATGTAGCTATAGAAGGTCTTATCACCTGTTTTTATTCCCTCGGCAATTCTCTCTTCTGTCTGTGTTTTTGCCACTCTGATTACTTTGCCAGCCTCCTTAAGTTTAGCCCTATATTCCTCTCCATTGCTTTTGTTCTTTGTTTCCTTTTATTTCTTGAGTGCTTTTTTCTTTACCCTGATTTTTGATGCCACTTCTTTAGTAAACCAAAGAGGTTTATTTTTTCTTTTGGATGTGCTGATCAACCTTGTACACTGTGATGTGACGAGGTTTAATGATGTCTTTAGAGCCATCCAGCTAGTTTCGACATCCCCATGTGTTTCCTTTGCATGTATACTTATAAAGGTGGAGCTCATCTTGTTGAAGTCTGCATTCCTAAAGTTGAGGATCTTCAATTCAATTCAACATTATTTACACTGATCATAGTGCATATACAGTAAAAACACAATAAATGTCTTACTAAAAACACAAAAACTACTCAAACAATCCTGTGGCAAGAATCAATAATCTGGAAAGGCGATGTCAAACAGGTACATTTTTAGAGCGGTTTTAAAACTCTCCACCATCAGGCAGTCTCGTATCTGACAAGGTAGAGAGTTCCACAGGGCAGGGGCCACAAATGCAAAAACCCGGGCCCCAGTTTAGTATCACTGATATCCTCATGTTTGCTGACTGTGAAGCAGACTGACCTGTGGTCACTGGGACCCAGATTGACTCTTACCGTCATGTCTGATACCCTGGTGCTGTTAGTTAGCACGAGGTCCAGAATTGCTTCCTCTCTTGTGGGGGTACCCACCATCTGAGTCAGACCCACCTCTCACAGGGCAATGAGGACTACTTAACTTCTTTCTGATGAGACTGCATAAGAGGACCAATTTACACCAGGTAGATTGAAGTCCCCCTACAAGCAGCAGCTTGCCCTTTTTAGCCATTGTCTGGATGGATTCAAGAAGTTCTATGTCTTTTTCAACTTCTTGAGATGGTGATCTGTACACAATTCCTAACTTGATTGGGGCCTTGTGTCCTGTACCAATGGTAACCCATAGGGTCTCTGTCTAACTGTGATTACCCTGGATCTTGGTGGCTTTGATATCCTCCTTGATATATATAGCAACCCTCCCCACCTCTTTTTCCCTTACAGTTTCACCTGAACATAGTGTAACCTGGGATAGTGACATCCCAGGTGTGGTTCTCGCTGAACCATGTCTCTGTTACTGCAACCCAATCCAGATCAGTTTCCATCACCAGGACACAGAGGTCTGGGATTTTATTTGCTAGACTGCGAGTGTTATACATAGTGCTCACCATACCTGGCTTTCTACTTTCTTTGTTTCCTGCTTTGCACCTAGTAGTATTGGTCTAGTTGGGACTGTCTTCTTCGAGATTTCATTCTATAAAAAATTTTTTTACCCCAAAGTATCACTAGAAATTGGGCATGATACCAGGGTAGTCTTGGTGGACCCCCCCCTCACACACACACACACACACACACACACACACACACACACACACACACTCACATTTCATAGGAGGATGTTATTTAAGATATTTTTACTTTCAAACCGGGAAAAGCTCTTGGTAAAGATGGTATACCAATAGAAATACCGGTGTGCAGATAAGATATACATTATCTAATTTATTTAATGCATGCATTAGTGAGCAACACATTCCTGAATTATGTAAAGGAAATATTATCAACCAAGTCTTTAAAACAAAGTGATGTGAGGAACCCACCTTTATACAGTACTGCCCAGTTAGTTTAACTGAAACTATTGCAAACATTTTTTAGCAAGATAACAAAGCTGGAAAACTGGTTGATTGATAACAATAGCCTATCTCATCCACAGCTGGGCTTCAGAGCCAGAAATTCTACAATCAATCATTCTTTTGTTTAGGTAATTCCTACATAATCTTTCTTTACCCTTTTCTGATTGCACCAGAATGGTTGTATATTTAGTGTATTTCATGCCAATACGACCTCACTGCATACAGTGACTGAAAACTTCCCACTGTATATTTACCATGGATTGTTCACATTGCCTGCTCCTATTTTTCTGTACATTTTTTTCTGTACCTTGCTACTATTTATTTTGCCTTTTGGACATTCATACTGCCAGTACATGGTTTTGTTTATATGTACTGTCTTTTACCACTGAATGTATTTGGTTTCCTATTCCCCTCCACCAGGTTGCACCTGGAAATGAGATTTAGCTCAGTGTGCCTTCCATGATTACTAATTTTCAATAAATATATAAATTTGTGTAACCCCTCACCCCTGCCTTTTTACTAAAATGACAGGTGGCATGCAGTTTGCGTTGGCAGCAATACCTAGTGGGGACCTGGGTTCGGGGAGGATGAGATTACCTGGCACAAGGGACCTAGGTTTGGCTACTCTGCACAGGGGCACCCAAGTAAATCCAAGTATAGGAAGCAATAACTGTAATGTCCAGAACCAGGATTGGGATTTTTCAGTGTGGCTTTTATTCATAAACTAGCTGAACATAACAAAGCATAGATGGACCCCCAAAGGGCTACATTCACTGTAAATGCAGATTAGAGACTACAAGGTGGTCCACTTGAAGAATGAACCCATTTCTACTGTGGTCTGGCTCTGGACCCACCAGGCACTCAGCCCGGACTTGCATGCGTTTTGGATACACAGCCCGACTGGCCCGGCTCCCCTGCCGGCCACTTGACTGATGGTCCATTTAAAGAATGAACCCAAATTACTTGTTATGACTCCCATCAAACAAGGAGAATGATTTCCCAAACTGTGGCTCCCCACACCACTTAGAATCTGCGACTCTTAGAGAGATTTGTTTTCTTACTTCCTTTGGACTACCATCAAACAAGGAGAATATTTTCCCAACTGTGGCTCCCCACACCACTTAGAGTCTGCAACTCTTAGGGAGATTTTCCAATTTGTGACCCACGTCTGGGTACCTACCTCATCACTGGCCAAACGCATGAGGGAAGTAGCAATCACAGAAGAAATCTATAGAGGTGGACCTGGTTACTAAAGATGGGGGGTGTTCCCACTTCCAGCTCCCACAGCCCATACCCGGCCATTTCTCTGGACAAACAGAAACTTAAACTTCGAAATGTAGATTAAACAGTGGATGACCTGAAGCACCCCCTCTACAACATTACTTGAAATCCATTCAGACTTTAAAATTTTAACTACTCCATTTGTTTGTCCTAGTACAATAGACCTCCCAAATAGTAGTTCACAGCCCAGCTTTCTTCATATTTTCCAAACTGAAGAGACATATTGTCTGCCCTCTCAAATAGAGCAAAACACTCACCCTTTCGTTGCAGGTGCCCTACAGGCGAAGTACCATTTCCTTCACTGTTATACAAACAGAACAGAAACTGTAAACAGGCAGCTTTCTTCTGTAGTGAAAATTAGGGGATTGCCCCTGGAATCCACAGAGGGACTTTTCTTCCACCCCCTCGGAGGGAGGGGGCACTGAGACCTGGACAGCAGTCTCCACCACTTAATACTGGACTCTAACTTTCTCCCAATGAGGTAAACAGAAAACACTTCCTTCTTGCTTGGAGGTAAACAGGAGACCTCCTTCCTGCTTAGAGGTAAACAGACAACTTCCTTCTTCCTTGACAACAAACAGAAGACTGACTTTGAAAACTCCCAAAGTTCTAACTCACTCCCTGTGCTACAGATTCCAATGTGGCTTATGCAGCTGCGACAGTTCTATGGTGATGTCATCTCTCAAGTCTCAGCTGTGACTGAGAACAGAGTGAGACAGTGTGAAACCCATTTAACTGGAGTTTCAGAAGCTGCCTTCCCTGCCTACCACTAGGTCTTACT
The DNA here is from genome assembly GCA_016271365.2 of Neoceratodus forsteri. Taxonomy (NCBI): domain Eukaryota; kingdom Metazoa; phylum Chordata; order Ceratodontiformes; family Ceratodontidae; genus Neoceratodus; species Neoceratodus forsteri. Next base: position 1,652,163,273 of record CM057450.1, read on the forward strand.
GGGATCCTAGTAACCCTGGGTAACAAGGGGGTTACACTTGCACTCTGACACATCATATTCTAGTACACTACAGTTCACATACAAAAAGTATTTGTTGCATTCATAGATTTAACATCTGCCTTTGATATCCTTTCACAAACAATACTATGGTAGAAATTAAAGATTTTGAGAATGTATCTAAATGTATTAAACATCATAGTGAATGTATATACCCATAACTGAACCAAAGTAAAACATACAAGAGATGGGGCAACAAAAAGTAGTTATCCATCTAATAAAGTAATAAAGCAAGGCTGTATATTAGCACTATTATTACTTAACCTACACTTGAATGACTTCTTAGTTACTCTTTCACACTCTACAGTGTATGTCCCCAAAGATAACAGCTAAGAGGCTGGCCCGGTGGTGCTGATGGTTGATGCACTGGATGCCACACCGGTGACCCAGGTTCGGGAACGAGCCTAGGTTGTTGGGGGTTGGCAGGGGGGAGAGCAAGGAGCAGGACTGATCTGCTATAAGGCAGCTCCTCTCCCAGGGAGGGATGAGAGGTTTCCCCTAGCCCTTGGCTGCAGCTTGGTGGAGGACGGATGGTAGTTTGGGCAACAGGGGAGCCCAGTGATAGCCAGGGTGGGGCGGAAGGGACTGAGCCAGTACCCGGAGTGTGTTTGCACCTCCATGTACATGCACTGTGTGTCTGCCGGGGTCCCAGGTCATCGGGGGAAAATGCATAAAGTACAAATTAAAAAAAAAAAGATAACGGCTAAGGAAGGACTAGTATAAGCATATGCTGAAGATATTGCTTTTGTTTCCTGTCTCAATTGGCCTTCAAAATGCAGTGGTTCAATTTCAGTTTCTAGTCATTTATATTTGTTGTTAGACTTTCAGTCAATACAATTCTTTTAATTAAAACAACACAGTACAAGTAACAAAGAAAAACGGATAAGTACCTTACAAAATATAATAGATTAAAAAGAGACAAATAAAAGGGATACCAGCTTTAATATAAATATTCCATCACTGGTTTAGCAAGTTATTTAAAATGCATATTTTTCATTTTAAATTTCTGTTTGCCCCATTACGTAAGTGGATATTGGTGGAGTTGATCTTAGCAAATCCTATTTTATGGAATGTAAACTGGACACCAAGGGGTTTGGGTCTGGTTACCTACACTCCCCTTGTGTAATATAACCAGTATTGACAAATCTCATAGAGAATGGGGACCTAAGAGTAGATCAATTCCACCTATGTTCACTTAAACTAACCCCAGTTGACAATATTCACAGAAGGATGCAAAGATGCAAAGATAGATACAGATAGGTACATAGACAGACAGGCAGATATATTGATTGATTGATTGATTGATTGATTAAAAGGGCATGGTCGCACCCCTATAGTTAGGGTTGAGCTGGGGGTTTCTATGTTAAACCTCAGATTTTGCATTTTAATAACTTTGCAACTGTTCAATGGATTTGCATGAAATTTGGCATGCGCTGTCTCGAGGGGTAGATCTCTTAACGTGCCACATTTCGTTCTGGTTGGCTGTGCAGATTCTGAGATCTGGATAGTGCACAAACCTTAAAATGTGCCTTTTTTGCAGTTTTTTTTGTCATCGCTCTGCACCCTGACTTTGTGGAATTTTTGGTGTAAAAGTTATATGGTGGAAAGAATTTGGGTCACAGAAGTGCCTTTCATTGGTTTGGTGAAATATTATTAATCTGTTCCAAAGTTATTCAGTTTTTAAGTTCCCATTATTGTCAATAGGAATTTCACTCTCCAGGATAGCTTCCTGGATCGAAAAAGGAATTTAGTAGAATAAAAAAGGATTCTTTTTCATGAGGGGCCAATCCTTTTTCATGAGAAAAAAATCCTTTTTTGTGAGCCTCCATCTTGTTTTCCATTTTTTCAAATTTATAAAATGTAAAGCTCTCCAAAATGGTGTCTAACAGAGACACCAAAACACATACCTTGATCATCAGGACTTCATGTTTTGGATTGTTTGGTTATTTGCTCCCAATATGGCCCCAGAACATTTTTTTTTATCATTATTTAAAGCCTTTTTGCAACTCAACAAGATCCTTTACTGTGAATACAAAAAAGATCCTAACTCAGGGGAAAAAGAATTTAAAAAAAACTCAGTTTAAAATTCTTTTTCACCAGACAGGATCCTTTACTATGAATAAGAAAAGGGATTTGCAAAAAAGGATCCTAACTCACAAAAAAGGATTTAAAAAAATTGAAGTCCGAAATCCTTTTTCATGAGATGGGATCCTTTTCGTGAGAACGAGAAAGGATTCACAATGAAGGATACTTACTCATGAAAAAGGATAAAAAACAACAAAGTCCAAAATCCTTTTGCGTGACAATAAATTCATTTTTCATGCAAATGAAAAAACACAGTGATAAAGGAATTGGTGGCATGTAAAAGGATTTCTTATCCCCTTTGCAGTGCCACATCTTGGCTTTCCATTGGTGTACAGTGATACCCTTCCCCCACCCTCCAATTCCCCCATTCTGTTTCATACCACAGTCTATATCCCTGGTGTCTAGTGACACCCCCCAACCCAATCCTCTGATCCCTGTATTACTTCAGTTCGATAGCTCCATTGGTGGCCAGTGGCACCCCCACCCTTCCATGTCATTGTGACGCTCAAAAATAAAACACAGTCCTTCAATGTCTTAGGCTAGGCCTGGGCGTGATCATGTTCCAGTTCTGGGGTATCTGAAATTTTGATTATCCAAAGCAAAAAAAAAACATCATTAATGTCTACAGTGGTGATTGTGAAGTATACCGCTACCGTGCGTCATTGCAGGGAAGTGGTATACATGTTATTCAATGGGTACTGCATTTGTGTGGTAGCAGTATACCACACTACTCTACCAGTATACTTTTGTGCAGTCACCACTGTATACTGAATAGTGTGGGTGCAGGTACATAACCTTGTTTTATGCCTGACTTTATTCACATTTTTATCAGTCAAATTGCTTCCTTGCCATACCTTACCCAGCACTAATTGTTTCTTTACAGTTTTCCAGTTATTCAGTTAAATTTCTAGCACATCTTGCATCATTCAAATGGGTTATGTTAACTTTTGAGCAATTAACTCTAATTCTATACATAATCTTATTCAGGCTCCTTTTAGCTTGCTTACAATCAGTGTCAAACCAAGCTGCAGATTTTTGCAATTCCCTCAGAAGTAAGCTACATATTTTCTCTTTGTGAGTTTGATCCCAAATTATTCTTCTTTTATTTTGTACATTTATATTTTTACCTGGGTATACAGGTTAGGTTGAACACTTTTAGCAATTATTTGTAAATGTAGTGGCACATTATCACTTTGTGGTGTAGTAACTATAGTCAGTTTTATATATTTATCTATATAGTCAGTTTTATATATTTATCTATATCAACTGTTGAAGCAACAACATAATCAATTGCAGGTACATGTTGACCAGTGATATATGTATAAGCACCTGAGGAATCGCATTCTAGTCCACCATTCACAACCAAAAGTGACAAACTGTCACATGGATTCTATAATTTTCTGCCATAGGTGTTAACTAATTTATCCTTCGACTGTCTTATGCTGTTAATTGATGTATTAACTAAATGTATTAGAGCTGTACCATCAGAACTATGAAATTAGTCTATTCTGGCATTCATGTCACTCATTATTAATATTTCAAAATTTGATGATAAATTATATTACAATAATGTGGTTTCTAATGAGTCAAAGATAGCTACTGTATAGAAGAATTTCTCATACCAAAAGGAGGATTATAAACATTGCATAAAAAAGATCTTCCTCATTAATTACTAAGTCTAATAGTATTGCATCATGATTCTGTATGATAATTTTAAATATTAATTTTATTACTGGGTCAATTCTAATTGCAATTAGTAAACCTCCCATGATCCTTCTGTCTTTTTCCCCTCAACAGCATGTTGCAAAATAATTTGAAACATTACAAACTGATCTGTGTTCAGTAATCAAGTTTCTTGTATGCAAATTACATCATGTCCAGCCCCAAATCCAACAAGTCAGTGCTCCCCACCTTATTTAGTACTCCTGCTACATTCTATGTCCTAAAGCATAGCGTCCTGTCATTATTTGGAGTCTTAGCCATTGCTATATTTAGTTCAGAGTCAGTGGTTAGCCAAAGGGCCTCACAGTTTTGCATGGATGCAAATTTATTTGTTAAGGGGATATTACAACATTTGTTTTCTGCTGGGGTACATATTATACATAGATACATAGACAGTGTCGGCAGATAAGGGCCTATAGCCCACCCAGTCTGCCCATTTAAGCTTGTAAGTTCAGTTTATGTTTTCCTAGAAGTCTGTTGCCCCTTACCCCTGACCTCCAGAATTCCTTTATTTCTATCCTATGCATTCTCCCATTCATATTCTGGCATCCATTTGAGATATCTACAATATTTAGTCCAAATCCACTCAGGTACTGTGCATGATCTCTATTGCTGCAGAGAGTGTCTACCTGTCCTTAGCCTGTGAGACCTGGGGCCCAATATTCAAAACTTTGCCCGTGGGCAAATTTTTCACTGCCCAGCTGGCAAACTTAGCCCACAGCCAATAGCACACAGTAGTCAAAGGAATAGCCAAGGGGCAAACACTGATGAATGTAGTGGGCAAACGAAGGTGAGAAAACATGGCTGTGAGTGCAGTGCAAAGACAGCTCAGCAAAGAAGACAGCTCTGAGTACAGCAACTGGGCAGTGCAAACAGCAACAGCAGCCCATTGCACACATAGGTGGAGTCAGGCACAGGTGAACCATGTGGCCACTTTGGGTGACAGCAAAGAAGTGGTACATAACAACTGCAAACAACAATGCAGGCAAAATACTGTAGAGACGTGCTAAGGCTTAGATACATTTGTCCAGGGCAGACACATTTACCCGGGGCAAAAATTTGCCATATTCAAAACGGATATACAAATGAGCCTACATAGGCATTCTGAGAGCAAACAACCACATTAGCATGTCATTATGACCTGATTCGCATGCATTACTATGTGTGGATTGTCTGGGCTAATTCAGGATGCACACAGCAACACCTGCATAGCACACTGGAACTCCAAGTTGATTGCTGCAGGCTGGGTTTGTACACTGTAGCACAGACTATTGTGTCCCAAGAGACAAGCACCACAGACACAGGTGATTGTTCTGCAAGCCACAGACATATTGTTTCTGCTACAGTGTGTATATTATGCTACAGTACCATGGGTAGCCAGTATTGTGAGGGACACATCAATGTATTCTGTGTGTCAGGTAACATTGAATGCTGCTATCCACACATAGACAGCCCCAGCTGGCAGGTGTGTACTAATAGCGGACAGCACTGTCATACTGACCTGTGACCCACATACACTGTGCCAATGGCATGGGATTCTCACAGTAACACACACATGGCTTGGCTGTGTGTGACACAGTGCATGTACAAGTACGCTGTATGTGCCCTGGGGGGGGCACAGACACATCTCATCATACAGGTCCAATGATGTCATGGGTATTCCCATCACTATATGTTCTCTGTGTAGATGACCCCAGCCACATGGCATCACCTACTGTGTGGTACATCCTGGGCACCTGTATACCGTCCCCTCACCACCTTACCTCCCCGCAACACCCTCCTTCCCTCCCCTCAGTGCAGCATAAGTGTGCTGTATTGTGTTGGTGTACTCTCTATGGGGGATTGGGTTGTGTGCTGCATGTACTCACTGACAAGGTGTCCACTGGGTACTAGACCAACCTCAAATGCCTGGCTTAGTGTATCTGTCCTTGCTAAACAATGTCCCTTTTCTCTGCTGCTGCTTAGTGTGTCTTTCCTGGTTCAACAATTTCCCCTTTCTCTGCTGCCACTTAGTGCATCTTTCCTGGTTAAACAATTTCCCCTTTCCCTGCTGCGGCTTAGTATGTCTTTCCTGGTTCAACAATTTCCCCTTTCCAACACCAGGATGCCCACTCCTGATGTTGGATGCACCCCCTCAACCCATCTATATCCCTAGCCGTCATCAGGGTGCCCAATCCCCATGTCGGCATCCCCCTTTCCACCACTACTGTGGCACACTGGGAGCCCACCCCAGTGTGCCTAAATTTATATTTATTTATTTATTTTACCTGTAAATTAAGAAAACCTTCACTCTCGTGGTCTTTAGTTTTTTTTTCACCTGTAAAAACGAAAACCATCCCTTGCTGTCTCCCCATCCCCCGCCCCATCCTGACCCTCCCTCTGTGCACCCACCTCTGCTTACCTCCTCACCCCATACTTACCCTCCGAGGTCAGCGGACGTGATCTTCTTCGAAGCGGGACACGTCTGCACTCTTCAAAGCCGATCGGCAAACTGAAAGAATGAAAGGTAAGACGTATAATGGGATGCAATAGGGGTTTCAACATAGGTTGATATCTCAGCCATTTTTAGGAATTTTGGCCCCACATTTTCAACATGGGGTTCTTGGGACCCCACGTCGAGAACATGTCACTGTCATTTCATTCCTCTGTCCTGAAAAGTAATTTCCCAGTCACTGCACGGAATCACCTTTTGGGACTGATTAACAAAATGACAGTGCCACTGTTCATGAGGTGGGGTCCCAAAAAGCCCATGTTGCAAATTAGGTGAATAAATTAAAAAAAAAATGACTGTTATGAGCATGCATTGCACAGTTTCTACGCATGCTCGTAACTTCGCCAATTTTTTATATTTTCACTACAGATTTTCAGCATTGCCATTTTTCCACATCTCCTTATGAACAGTACAGCTATCATTTTCCACATCCTGCCTGAAATGTGTTTTCACACCAGTTGCGCAGAATGGCGCGGTCGCGGTGCAAAATCAACTTTTGGGATTGAGTAACAAAATTACAGTGCCACTGTTAATTAGTGGAGGCCCCAAAAAGCCCATGTTGAAAATTTGGTGAAAAAATTCCAATACATAACCGTGTTACGGGCGTGCGTTGCCCAGTTTCTATGCCTGCTCGTAACTTTGTGAACTTCTCATATTTTCACTCCAGATTTTCAACATTGCCAGTTTGACACACCTCCTCCTGAACAGTGCAACTGTCATTTTTCACATCCTGCCCAAAATGTGTTTTAGCACCTGTGGCACCGAATGGCGCAGTTGCTGCACAAAATCACCTTTTAGGATTGAGTAATGAAATGATAGTGCCTCTGTTCATGAGGTGGTGTCCCAAAAAGCCCATGTTGAAAATTTGGAGTGAAAATACCAATAAACACCTGGGGTATTAGGGTTCCAGCTGTAATGCTCCACCCCCCCACCCCACTCTGTAGGGACTGACAGGTATCGGGCATGTGCCTTGGGGTTGTCGGCCATAGTGCTAACATCATTCCACCCCCACCATGACCCTGCAACCAGTGACAGGCATTGGGGTGTGCCTTGGACTCTTTAGCCCAAACATTCATCCCATTCTCCTATACTGCACCCATCTTAGCTTATTTCATTATGGAATGGGGTGAGCATTAGGGCTGAAGACCTAGAAGCACACTGCGACATCTGTCAGTGTCTGCAGGGTGGGGTGGAGTGGCATGAGTGTTTCAGCCAATGACCCAAAGGGACACCCCCAATGCCTGTCAGTCTCTACAGGGTGAGCGTGGGGCGTTAGGGTTGGAAACCCTAATGCCTCATTAAGGAAGTAAATCAGGGAGGGATGTTTGATGTCACCTATCTTGATTTCAGCAAAGCCTTCCACAACATCCAACACAGAAGGCTGATTAACAAGATGAGTAGTCTGGCAATGGGGCACAAGCTGATAAACTGGGTTAGAAACTTGCTGACGTACAGAAGGCAGAGGGTGGTGGTAATGGGACCCAATCTAGGGAGAGGGGGTGACCAGCAGGGTATCTCAGGGGTAAGTCCTGGGACCAGTCCTGTTCAATGTCTTCATTACAGACATTGCGGAAGGGCTAGAAGGAAAGGTCTGTCTGCCTGTTTGCAGATTACACTAACATCTGTAACACAGTGAATACTCCAGAAGGGTTGGAGAAAATGAGCAGGAACATTGAGAGGCTTGAAAAATGGTCTGAGGAGTGGAAACTGGGGTTCAATGAAAAGAATCTCAAATAATGCACCTGGGAAGAGGGAAACCTGGGGAGAGTTACAGGATGGGGTGGAGGTGCTGATGATCACCAAGGAAGAAAGGGACCTAGGAGTTATCAGTTCTGGTGACCTAAAGGTGTCAAAACAGAGCACAAATGCTACAAGGAGGACCAGTGACATGCTAGGGTGCATAGGCAGAGGTATCACTAGCAGAAGGCGTGAGGTGGTGATGTCATTGTATAATGCACTAGTGAGGCCTCACCTACAGTACTGTGTGTGGTTCTGGAGGCTGCAAATGTGCAAGGACATTGACAGGGTGGACACGGTCCACAGAAAGGCAACCAAGATGGTACATGGCTTGTAACACAGAACATATCGGGAGAGATTAAAGGACCTCAGTATGTACTCACTGGAGGATAGGAGGGAGCGGGGAACATGATAGATACGTTCAAGTACCTCAAGGGCATAAACAAGGTGCAGAGGTGCACATCTTTCAATACATCAAACATTCGGCATTGACAAATGCTTGTTTTTTATCCTAAAAAAAAAGAAAATCATCCATCATTATCCGCTGTGTAACCCCCCCCCAAACAGTATACAGACACTGGGGGTAGTCAGTTCCCCAGAGCCATCTGTTCATCCATTATTGTCCACTGTGTAACCCCCCCAAAACAGTATACAGACACTGGGGGTGTCCAATCCCCCAGTGTCCTCGTCTGTTCAGCAAACTCCATCAAAACAAGAAAACTGTCTCTCGTTGTTATTTTTCACTGTAAAAAAGAAAACTGTCCATCGTTATCCATTCCACCATTACCCAACCCCCTACCCTCCCACTCAGGACCCACCACTCCACAACCACCCCATACTTACCCACCGGAGGTCCATCACCATAATCTACCTCGGACTGCAGGCATGTCTTCACTCTTCAAAGCCCAACCACGAACTGAGGTAAGCACTTCAATGTATTTCAATGGGGTTTTCGGCACCAATGTGTTTCAATAGGGTTTTCAACTTAGTGCCATAGCTTGGAAATTTTAAAATATTTTTGCCCCAGATTTTCAACATATGCTTTTGAGGCCCCACCACACAAACAACTTCACTGAAGCAATTTTTAAACATCCCCTCCCCACCATGACACGAGTACACAGGACGAACAGTTGGCATTGACAAATGCTTGTTTAAGTTTGTTCATGTGTGTAAGGAGGGAATTATGAAGGGGAAGAATGTTTAATTATTTTTTTTTTTTTTAAATTTAAGGGAGCTTATTTTTTAGGGCCTTGTTGAAGGCTTTTACTGAGTAAAGGTGGTTGCTATGTTTGTAATGGCAGTCAGGAATGAGTGAAGCGGCTCATGAATTCTGTATGTGATTGTCCCAAATTCAAAATCCCACTGCCTGAACCTGTCCCAGCCTGTGCATTTCGTATATGGGGTCTCAGAACTTATTTAGCCAATCGGGAAATAAAAGAATCAGAATATATAGTGCTTTTCATACACAGTGTATCCCAAAGCACTTTACAAGCAATGCTAGACTGGTAGTGAAGTGACTGAATGTGTAGTGGCAGCCATATCGCACATCAACACCCACACACAGCCTGGATAATTGCATGAACTGGTTTATGGGAAGGGGAATGTTGACCAGGACACTGAGAATGTCCCCTACTCTTTGCAAAGAGTGTTCTTTTACTTCCACCTGGACACCTACCAGGACAACACCAGGATGGGTAGAAGGGACCTCAGTTTAATGTCCCATCTGAAGGATGGCACATACCAGCAGTACAGCACCCCCTTAATAGTGCACTCAGATGCCAGTGTTTTAGGTGTAAGTTCAATCCCGGTGTGGGATGAGAACCCATGACCTTCTGGTCCAGAGGCAGATATGCTACCAGCTGAGCCATGCTGACACCTAACAAGTTGGAAATTTTCAACCCATTTTATAAATATCTAATCAAACAATGATAAGTATCTTACCGCCAAGGCCAAATTTAAGGATTTGCTGGCAACAAACAAAATGATTCACCAATTGGAGCCTTATTTAATTACCTTAGAAAAACCCAAGACCAGATTTAATTTCACCTAGTTTAGATTTCACTGCTTTGAATCAGACTTATTTAATGCCAGGTACTCCAGCACTTCACAGAATTATGAGGCCACCATTTGTGGATATGGAATTGGTGCACAGGAGGTCACTCGTATGGCATATTGTTTTGTCCAATATATAATTCATTAAGAAAGAGTGGTTAGATAAATTTTTCAAAAAATCAGTTTAATCTCCTATAAATCAACTTAAAATATTGTTCACTGTAGAGGACCCTTGGTAAATACTCAGATGGGCTAAATTTCTTCACGCTATCTCAGGAGAAAAACTTCTAACAATGATTGCAATGAGATATATATTCTTCATACTAGGTGCCCTATTTACCTTATCTGTAGTTACTAAGATTGCAATTTTGTTTTAAATGCAGAAACTGAGAGAGGGAGAGCAGTTACCAGTTACCTTAAACTAGCTGTCCTTCACCCTGTAGGTTACAGAAGAAAGTCTTTTTTTTTTACCAGATTGTTGATTGTTTTTTGTAGACACCGAGTACCAAAGGAACAACACCCACCCACCCACCCTCATTCCTCAAGGGCTAATCTCTGTGTTTTATCTTATTTCCAAGTTTCTGTGAATTCCTTTATTTCATGTCCTAGTCAATCTCTTGTTCTTCTATTCATTCTATGGGAAGATTTTGAAAATGAACCTTTAGGACCTTTGGTCATCACTCCAAGGAAGAGGAGGGAGGAGGGAGGGACCCAATTTAGAGTATCCTGTCTACACAACTTATAACCAAGTCAGCTAAGGCTACTTTGCATACCCTCCCAGTTTAGGACGGTGATTAATATTGATATTCTTATATAATAATTACATTTCTTGAATTGTCAAGAGAAGGATATTTTTCCTTATCATGAAATTAAGCACTAGTCACTTTGAATGAAATCTTACTGGAATACATGATGTAATAATATTAAGAAACAGGGACAGTGAGAATGTTTTTTATATGTATATCTATGATATACTTTTTTAATACTTTATTAAGCTGCATATCAATTTGATACAGAAGGTTAAGCACATTGTGAAGCATGTACTTTAGTACAATTCCATCCTAAGTTTCATGATAGTATACAGCATAAAAGGCTTCTACCATTGTTCATAAATGAAACCTTAACTAATCTGCTAACAAAGTTAACTACACTACCTAATGGAATGTCAGTTCCTGCTTATTGCTTGGGATTCTGTTATGTTTTCTTTCTGTCTTACCATATTCTGTTAACAGGGCTATGTTTAACTCCCCGGGCCTTTTCCCCTCTATGTATCTTGTATTGCCATTGTTTCTTCCCTGGACTTACTCAAATGAGTCTCCCTTTCCCTTTCATGTTATCAGTTAGATGGGGTCAGCTGCTTCCCTCAGGTTACTGTACCTTTTGTGTCAGCCATTCTAGAGCTTATCCCCTTTGCCTTCTACCTCCTTGCTGTCTACTGTACTGTTGAGCTCCCATCTCATCCGTCTACTAATGTAAGCCTCCATCCTTTTTTGGACTTGAAAGGTAAGTCACTCCATCTCAACAATATATGAGATAACCTCCTCCCAGTCCACCATTGATGGTGCTTCTGTCTGGAGCCATCGCCTAGTAACTGCTTTGGCCAGTATAGCTATTGAAATATTCCATAGATATAGTGCTATCTTTGCTTTTATTCCCAGAGGTCTCAAACCCAAAAATAAGTGCTGGGGAAACAGTTGCCCCACACCACCACCACCACCAAAATGGTTTTAAGATTGGTTGCTTCCTTTCTCCAATATGGGCCCAAGTTTGGGCAGTCCCAAATGATGTGTGTACATCACTTGCTGTTCTCCACAGGCTCTCCAATAGTCAACTGTGGTTTCTATGTCCTATTTTGCCTTGGGGGCTGGGGTAATAAAGTACCTTGCCCAGACCTTCCAAGTGTATTCTTGCCACCTCGTTGCTGATGTTATCTTAAAGGCACACCTCCATATTTTCTCCCAGTCTTTGGGGGAAACTGTATGTGTAGCTCAGATTGCCATTTTGTTACAATGTGAAGCACCTGAGTATCCCTATCTTCTGCCAAAATCTGGTACATGTTAGATTCTGATGCACAGTAAGCAAAAGTATTGGAATTGTGGTACCTCCAGGAGAATATCCCTCCTCTGGACTCCTGCTGCAACTGTCTAGTAACATAATCTCTAACTTGGAAGTAATGGAACCAGTCCCCATTATTCCATCTGAATTCTGTTTTACAATCTTCAAAGGTTCTTACTGTAGTGTAGAGCCTGTGAGGATCTGCTCAGGAAACTGCAGCTCCTGCCTCATCTGTTATCTACAGTATACCAGGGATCAATTTTCTCTGGGGGAAATATTTTGTCCCAGGCTAGCCACCAGAATCTCCACATGTATGCTGCAACTCTGTCACTTTTGCTTTATCTCTCCTAGGTGACCCCCATTGCTCTGTATTTATCTGGTTCACTGGTCATTTGCATATTCTGATCAGGCAGTAAGGCTGGCACAAGGGTGTTGTCTCCTCCATTTCTATCTCCATCCCCTTCTAGTGTGCTTGGCAATTGGGGTCCTTCCATAGTAGGGCTAACCTAAGCTGTATCGCTATCCAGTAGTCTTCAAAGACTAGAACAGCCCACCCCCAGCAGTGCTTCCTAGCATATGGTAGCCCATTTCAGACTCTGGGTCTACTTTTCACCTCTATAAACCTTATGAGCTGTCTTTGCTTCTCTGTAAGTCACTTTCTCATTAACTGAACTAGAGCTCAGTGGAACAGATGCAGACAGTGTGGCAGCACATCCATTTTTATAATCTGTACTCATGAATGAAAGGAAAGAGGTAGCAGGGACCATCTGTGTATGTCATCTTTCTGGGTCAGTTTTAAGGGGACGCCATTGTCCTGATATAAGGAACTCTCTGTGGATCTTAGCTATATTCCTAAATGTTTTAATTTGGGAAGGTCCCACTTCATGGAGAATTTTTTCTGTAGGGCCACCAGGGGATCATCATAAAGATTTCAGTGTTTGCTTTATGCAATGTGTACTCTGCCAATTGAGAGAATTCTTCCGCTATTCCCATAAGTTTTTCCAAAGAGTCTTGCAGGTCTGTCAAATATAACAGCACATCATCTGCATATAGTGTTGTTTTGTGTTCCCACTGGTTGATGGTTACCCCATGTTTAGCTTGTTCAAGATGGATCCATTGTGCAGCATGATCTATATATACTGCACAAAGAAACAGCGACAATAGACAGCACTGCCTAGTGCCATGTACTTATCAGAACCCCAGCGAGAGGTACCCATTTTCCCTCGCATTTGCCTCTGGGGCCACATATAACATTTCAATACACTTTATGAAGGGCAGCAAGAAACCAAATCCAGCAAGGACCCTATATAAACAATTCCAGTCCACCTGATCAAATGCTTTTTTCAGTACTGTATCCATACCCATTATGATTGCTGGGTCTTTTGCATGGTTCATGTGATTGATGAGATGTATTGTTCTGAGTACACTATCTTCGGCCTCTCAAGTCTTCTAGTATGATAACTGTGAGGAATTTATAGTTGACATTTAATATGGATCTCGATCTATATGAAGAGCATAAGGCAGGGGCTTGGGTATCACAGACATAACTGTGTAATTCCATGATGGTGTAAGTGATGCCCCCCGTCAGCTCTATAGCCCATTTCAGAACTGTGGCATCTTTAAACAGTTTATAGAATTCTGACAGGAATCCATCGGACCCTGAACAGTTTCCCATTTTGCTGCAGAGAAGGGTGTCATTTTGCTCCTGGATTAGCATAGGGAGCTATACATGGCTCAAATATGCATACACCACATCCGCCAGTTGGCTGTTTTTTGGCTTTATATAGTACAGTGATTCATAGTAATATTAGAAGGCGACTGAGACCTCCATAACATTTTCTGCTTTTTGACCTGTACTCATATGTATGATCTTCCAGATTTGTACCCTGGCTCGAGAGGAATGCAGCCTACAAGCCAGGAGTTGTAAAGCTCGAGCCTCCCCCCCTCGTACCCCTGACTGTACTGTTGCCAGAGGAATTTCAGATATTGTTCCATATTATAATCCAGTATGCCATTTAGATCCTTTTTAAATGTTTTCAGTTTTCTCCCTCTCTGCCTGTCTAGTTTAAAGGGAAACTAACAAAAATTATAAAATGTATGAATATTGTTACCAGTGGGAAACTCATTTAACATAAGCTATTGGCTGAACCTGTAACATTTTTAGGGTCAGGATTGTAATCCATTTAGTTGCCCCTCCCTTTATAGCTGCAGGCATCCATCTTCTAAATCACAGGCACAGGAAATGACATCACATCAGGAGAAACAGAGGGAAATACAGTGCTGTCAGTAATTTACAATGAATAGTTTTTGATCCCCTCAACTCTCAGTGACATTTGCGGTAAATTGTGCTGATGGCATTTTCAGGCATCAGCATCCCTGCCATCTTACAAATTTGTAAAGCCACTGTGTCATGGAGCAATAAGTATATTGCCCTGTTGTAAAAAAAAGTTCTGTGCTGCCAGTGCTAACAGTTTCCAAGCTCCTTTGGGATTCTGTTGATTTGTACAATGTTTGTGACATTTCAGTTGTGTGAAATGTTTTGCACCTGTGTGGTTTGCAAATCGTCCTACTAGTGCCACTCTAAACAATGTTTGCTCCAGTGCTGTTTTACATTTCTTTGTACTGAAGCAGTTGTGCATTATTTTTGTTTCACTGGCATCATTTGGTGTAATAAGAGGTAGTGTGGTCCATTGGTTTGAACACCAGGTTTGCACCTGAGAGGTCACAGATGCAAACCTCATTAGAGCCAAATACTAACAGTGTGACCTTCCTCAAGTGTCCTGACTTTGCTGTGCTCCATTCCACTCAGCTGTACAAATGGGTAGAAATAGGATCCCACTGGAAACAAGATGTTACATCTCAGCTAGGCTACTTTTGATAAATTAGTTATTGTTTTGTGATGTTGTGTGATAGGTTAGATAACTGGTATAAGTGATATTGGGAATACTTGATAGAGGACCCTTTTAAGGATTCAAAAATTGGAAGTATTTATATGAATGCTAGAAATAGGCTTTCTTTTATTAAAAAGAAAAACAGGTTTATTTTCTTTATAACTGCAGCTTTTTCACTCCAACTTGCCTTTCCAACATGAATTATACAGCAGCTCCTCATCTCATTGAGGCATGACCATTTCTATGCCAACAAGTTCTAAACACTCTCAGGTACTTAATACTTCATAAATTACAAAAGTTATGATTTACTGAAGCACAGAAAAATTACTGCAAGCAGCACCTGCTGCAGTACTGCTTTATTTTTGTTTTCAAACTTTATATTCCATGGGTCAGCGCATACAGCACCCAGAGTAGGCACAAGAAAGCAACATCAAGTAGATATAAGGTTTACAGTTCAGGTTCCTCATATAAATCATCACATTGTATTGCTAATTGTTTATACCTGAGCTTAAAACAGTCATATACATTGCAGTTTATTTGTATGGAATGTGCTAGTGGAACCAACAAACAGTCTCAACTTGAGAGTGCCCTGGATTACCAGCTGTCCAGTAACCCATCAGGGCATGGGGAACCAGTCCTGTGTTAATGCTTCCTCCAAGGGCTCCCATATCATATGAAACTTGTCCTCTCTGCCCAGAACTTTGTATTGGGTGTGCTCCAGTTTCATGCATTGGACTAGTTTATGGACCCATTCTGTTATTGAGGGTGTGGAGTCTTTACATAAATGGTAGGCCAAGATCTGCTTCCCCACAGCCATACCCAATGGCCATAAGGGGTAGTCTTGGCCCACCCTCCCTCCCCTTGATGTACCAGGGAGCCCTAGAATGACCTCTCCCAGACCCACTAACTGTGAGTCCTTAAGTGTGGATTGCATGATCGAAGTGACCCCCGCCCAGTAGTTTTGTACTTTTGGGACTCCCATATTAGGTGGAAAAAGTTTCCTTGATGTATTAAACCAGTAGTTGTCAACCTTTTTTGGTCCAGGGACCCTCTGGCAGCCTGTCAGCCATGTTGGGGACCCCCTACCAAAAAAGTCTGTAGATTTTGTACCGTGTTTTGTGTTTGCACAGCATTTATACAGCTACCCTTAATAAAACATAAAAAACAACAAAGCCAATGTTATATAAAACCTTGTAGTTTTTTTTTAATATCTCTGAAAATAAAAAATATATATATTTATATATATTTATATATAAAATACACAACAGTTGCATTTCTTGATAAATCGGTCCATCGTAAAATGTGCCTCTTTCTGTTCTGAAATTAGCAAAAAAAGGACTTATTAGTAGTGGACATTAACAGTGATAAAAGTAGCATACAACTAGCATCATTTAATGTCACTGCTTTCATGTGGGGGGTGAGCATTCAAATGACTGAGCAATATAAAAAAAAACACCTCACAGAAGTTGTTGCTGGACCTAGATACCTACATATAGCTATATTAAATAGATATACTACTGCTTACCCAGGCAGTTTGTGATTCTGTGACTCTGTGATGTCCATGATTATGTGATTCCGTGACAGAACAGAAGCAAGAGGGAGTGTGAGAGCATATGAAAACAGGGCTGCTTTTATTTTTCTTTCTGTTTATGCAAGCTATGGGCAAGACAAGAGAATGGGTGAACAGTGAGGAGAGGAGCGACCAACCAGTTGCTTTGAACTCGGGCACAAACTTACACTTTGTCGTGGTTAGTGGAGACTAAAGAGACTAAAAGCAGACCAGACAAGCACACAGACCAGCACACAGCAAATAAGACAGGCAGCTGATTTCCTTTTGTGGGCATGGATGAAGTCAGGAGAGTATTCTGGGGACAATTAGCTAATAACAGGAATACATGACTCGCAATACTCGTGCTTGAAAAAATAGTGATTTCCCAACTCGAGAATCAACAGCTGTTAATCATGAGACAAAGTAATTTGTACTGTCATTAAAGTAATTAGCACTGTGAAAGGTTACTGAGCTAATTGGTGCAAAACATTGCAAGACAGTATTCAACTTGTTGATTTTATCTTGAGACTAACTCGCGGTTGCACTGATCTTTAACACTCTACCTCACTATTGAATTATTGTGTCATGTTCTGCTGGACCTCTGAAAGGCGTTTACGGACCCCCTGTGGGCCACAGACCCCCAGTTAAAAACCACTGTTCTAAACACATGAGGCATAAATTCGAGTGACTCAGATCTATTTTGTGAGCCAAGGCGGGGTGAAATAAGTTCTGTGCAGTATATTAAAATGCATAGCTCTTAATCTGTTATTAACAGAGCATAACATACCCTTCCTTAATATTGCTCTCCAGTCTCCTGTTGTTAAGCCTCCTGCCCCAGGTCCTTGTCCCATTTTCTTTTTAATGTAAGCCCCAGGTCTGGCAGGTAGCCCAACAAAGATCTATAGCATCCAGTCATAGGTCTGGGTTTGCCCAGGACCCTGTTTTCTCTCAGGACCTCTTCTAACAGGGATCTTTGTGGAACTACAAAGTGTTCTGCCTCCCCTTCCTCAGACTGGAGTCAGGTCCGGATTTGTAAATAGGTAAAAAAGTGGGAGGGATGAAGCCCATATATACCCGCCATGGATTGGTATGAGAGGACATTACCTTGGTCGTAAAGTTGCTCTATTAAGGAGGGTCCTTTTTCAGCCCACTCCCCCAAGGTATGATTTACAGGAGCCGATATCTCACCCTCCTCCCAAAGTGCCCACCCAATGTTAGCATCTGGGGACATCACAGAGGGATAGTTCAGTATCTTGTGGGCCTTTAGTCAGACTCGGACTGTGGTTCTAGTAAAAGGATTTTTAATAAAGTTTACTGACCTGCCCTTTAACAGTGATGCAAACCAAGGAATCTCCAGCGGGAAAGTATCCAGATATTTCTCTATGACCACCCACACTTTCATTTCTTCCCCTGACCTGTACAGGTCCTGCATAGCCAATATCTGTGCTGATAGATACCCATATTTCATATTCAGGAGGCCCAATCCCCCATCCTTCACTCATCTCCATAGGGTCTCCTGCTTAAGTCTGGATCTTTTATTGCCCCATAGGAGGGTTCCCAATGCCCCACCAAGTGATGTAAAGTAATATTGAGTGATCCACACTGGTAGGGATTGGAAAAGATATAGACATTGAGGCAGTATAGACATTTTAGCCAAATGTACTTTCCCTATCAGTGTTAAAGGAAAACTCTTCCACCGATCCCATTGTTCCTGACTTTTTTCAAAAGGGGTATGTAGTTGATTTTAAATAATGATGACAGCTTACGGAGGATATTAACTCCCAGGTATTTTATGGAGGTCACTGGGGCTATATGGAGACCTTGTATAAGCCACTCACACTTGATCCAATTTATCTTATGGCCAGAAAGGGGCCCATGTTCATCAGAAAATTTGGTTAGGGCCAGGATAGAAATATTTGGGTCCCTGCACCCCTGGATCCTAGGGTTTTGATGGATAGAGGAAGTTAGGACTTCCATGGTTAATTCATACAATAAGGGTGATAGTGGGAATCCCTGACAGGTACCCCTGGTGAGATGAAAGGGAGGCAAGAGGGTGTCGTTAGTGTATATTTTTGCCTTTGGAGCATTTTATAATGCCTTAATCCAAGCAATAACTGTGGGACCCAGCTGAATATTTTTGAGGGTAGCAAAAATGAAGGCCCATTCCACTCTGTCAAAGGGCTTCTCAGCCTCAAGTGCTTATCCCCCCTTTTCCCTGTTCATTTATACACTATGTTAAGAGTTTTCCGCAAGTTATGCTTTGCCTATCTTCCTCTAACAAAACCACATTGGTCCTGATGAATCAGGGAGGGCAGAACAGTTTCCAACCGTTTGGCCAGTAACTTGGCCACAATTTTATAGTCGGCATTTAAAAGTGAGATGGGCCGGTATGACCCACACTTGGGGTCTTTGCCAGGTATTGTAAGGACAATAATTGTGGCCATTTGCAGGGAAGGGGGTAGAGACCCCGATCTCAAAGCCTCCTGGACCATCAATACCAGCAAATGTCTAATCTCCTCCCAGAAGATTTTATAAAATTCCATAGGAATTTCGTCAGAGTGTGGGGCTCTACCCAAATTCGAATCCCAAATAGCCCCTTTTGCTTCTTGCTCCGAAACTGAACTATTCAAACATTCTCTATCTTCACTATTTATTGAATTAAGTTGGACTTTATTTACAAATGACTCAGGGTCAGCTCCAGGTGGAGCTTCTGATTTATATAGGGTTTCACAATAAAACCAAAAGGTTTCGAAATTTGTGTGGGATCTGAAGTAATCACTCCGTTAGGGGACTCCAGGGATAAAATGACTCTTTCTGCCTGTTTCACCTTCACCCTACAGGCCAGCCATTTACCAGCAGTGTCCCCCTCAAAATATTTTCTGGCCCCTTACTTCAGAATATCCCTCTCTATTCTCCGGCATGTCATTTTGACTAGTTTTCCCTTCAGAGTTTTTAATTCCCCCATTCTTCTTAATTCATTAGTCTCCAGCACAGAAAACTTACTGCAAGCAGCACCTGCTGCAGTACTGCAGGCCTATTGGTGAGCTGGTCTCAGCTAGTCTCTAATTTACTGAATGCAGTTGGGAGGGTTGGGGAACTGAATGGTCATGCCTCAATGAAATGAGGAGTTGATGTATATTTCATGTTGGAAAGGCAAGATAAAATGAAAAAGCTGCAGTTATAAAGAAAATAAACCTGTTTGTTTTTATTTTGATAAAATAAAGCCTATTTCCAGAGTGTTGAAATAAATACTTTTAATTTTTGAACTCTTAAAACTCCTCTATTGAGTGTTCCCAATATCACTTATACCAGTTATCTTCCCTATCACACACCAGCACAAACAATAACTAATTTAGCAAAGGTAGCCTAACTGAGATGTAACATCTTGTTTCCAGTGGGATCCTATTTCTTCCCATTTGTACAGTTGAGTGTAATGGAGCACAGGAAGGTCAAGTCACTTGCTGAAGGTCACTCTGTTAGTATTTGGCTCTAATGAGGTTTGCATCTGTGACCTCTCTGGTGCAAATCTGGTGTGCAAACCAATGGACCACACTGCCACTTATTACACAAAATGATGCTAGCGAAACAAAAATTATACACAACTGCTTCAGTGCAAAGAAATGTAAAACAGCACTGGTGCAAACATTGTTTAGAGTGGTACTAGCAGGACTCTTTGCAAACCACACAGGTGTGAAACATTTCACTGAACTGAAATGTCACAAAACATTGTACAAATCAGCAGAACCCCAAAGGAGCTCAGAAACTGTTTGCACTGGCAGCACACAACTTTTTTTTACAACAGAGCAATATGCTTGTAGCTCCATGACACAGTGGCTTTACAAATTTGTAAGATGGCAGGGATGCTGATGCCTGAAAATGCCATCAGCACAATTTACTGCAAATGTCACTGAGAGTTCAGGGGATCAAAAACTATTCATTGTAAATTACTGACAGCACTGTATTTCCCTCTGTTTCCCCTGATGTGATGTCATTTCCTGAGCCTGTGAATTAGAAGATGGATGCCTGCAGCTATAAAGGGAGGGGCAACTAAATGGGTTACAATCCTGACCCTAAAAATGTTACAGGTTCAGCCAATAGCTTTGTACAAAGCAGATTTTTAAATACTTGAGAAATAAAAAGTTACAGTCGACTACTTCTTAAAATGTTGTATTATTTTCCTGTCAGTATAGCCTAGAGGTTAGAGGAATGAGTTATGAACGAGCTTGATACATCCAGCAGACCAGACCTGAGTTTGATCTCACAGCCTCCACTTGCATACTGTGTGACTCTGAGCAAGTCACTTAACCACCCAGTGATCCCCAGTCACTCCTGAAAACAGGCACTTGTAAGTAGTGGGCCTTACCCGGTTACCAAAGACTAAAATAAAATAAAAATAAAATGCTAGGACTCATAGGATGGTAGATAATGCCCCGCAGTGTAACTACAGTAATCAGTCTATTTAAAGTAATCAAGTCTCTTCATATGGATTATCTCACTTTACTGCTATCAATCTGTTACCAGTGAGGCTGAGCCAGTCTGTTTAAATTTTTACAAAGATGTCCCTGTAAGACCTAAAACAAAGTTCATCAGACAGCTGCAACACATCATGTAAAGTTTTAACTGGAACTTGTGGCTGCAGGAGGGGCTTGACAGAGTGCCCCCTCCCTTGCCAGCTGCTTTTAGTTAAATGGAAAGAATATAAACTGAGTGTGTTCAGGTCTCCTTGTCACTCTGCTTGCTCAGAGAGATCTTCTCTTGTGCCTTCCGAAGCAGCTCTCTAATCTCTGTCATGGTTCAGGATGCTGCCTTCTGACAAGTAGCCCTTATCTGGTTGCACTGGGCCATGGACTAGTCACAGCACTGGGTCTTTGGTCTGGTGTCCTTGTTTTGGCTGCAGCTTTCAATCTGTAGCCCTCAGTCTTTTAGGGCCTGGGTTACTTCACTTCGCCATGTGACAGAGGTAGATTCCATCTTCCCAAAACACATGTAATCTTGCTGGGTAGGGCATGTGGAATTTTATTTGTTTCATTTTAGTTTTAATTATGTCTGTATATTGAAGCAGTTTGCAGAGTATCTCAAGGGGGGTAGTCCTAATCCAAACAGAGTCAAACCCCATCGTACAAGATTTCTTTTTTCTGCACAATGTTTTCAAGACCTCTTCCTTTATTCTGTAACTTGAGAATTTCATTAAAACTGGATACAGTCTGGCTTGTGGGTATGATGATGGGCAATAGAACTCAGTGTGCTCTCACAATACTTGACTGGGAGGGCTAATACATTGCACAACATGTCCACTAAAACGTCACAAATATGCTTGACTTCTGACCTCTCCAGCAATCCATTCAGTCACATCTCCACATGATTTACTGTTGCTTCTAGATCTGTGCACTTGTCTTGCAATGCCTCCGTATAGTTGATCAGAGAATCAATGGCATCTCCCAGTTAGGTGGTGCCATCCTCCACTATTCCTACTCCTTGCTCTGCCTCACAAAGTATCTGCTCCGGCCCAGTAAGTTGCTCATTTAGTTTGTTGAATTTATGTTTGTTCCCATGTTTGGAGGCATTAATTTCTTGTAGTATCAGCTCAAATCAGTTACAGGTAAGGCATTCATTTTCCCCATCTGTACTGTAGCCTTGGTCTCTCAAGCTGGCAGGTGACAAGCTGTGGTACCTGTCAGCAGTATCGTCTCTCAGTCTACTGTCATCCTTAGACATTTTGGATTTCTATGACCAAGATCCGGTTTTCTTTTTGTCTCTGTCATGTCCTAAAAACATCTAGATCAGTTTGGCTCAGTTTTAAGTGCTGAGAGAGACTCATTTAGCTTGGGAGGGTTGGTACCCTAGGCTGTAATGGGTCCATAACATCACCAGAACTCCCTATAATTATAAATTATGACTTGATCTCCTTCTTTATTTAATTTTACATGTAATGGATTCTAAGATGAACATAAATACTATTGAACTGAACTGACGTTCCTCCTGCTATCCCACCAGCTCTACGTGGCCTAAAATGTAACCTGTTACTCTTCTAACTTTAACCCTTTTCTTCAAAAAGAAACTTTTGAAAATGAATATGAATAGAAGGATCAGTACAGTTTCCAAGTATATCACATTACAGTGCAGTTCATTCCTGTTCACCAGTGCTATATGCACAGAAAAACTTGGCAACATCTGTGCACAACAGAGCTTCTTGAGGATGTTGATGAACTAGTCCTCAATGCAGAACCCATTCAACAAAGGCTATATCCATCCATTCATGCTACATTGGAACAGCGGGAAATGATGATCACCAGTTTCAAACAGTATAGAGTACACACCTACATTTTTGGAGAAATTAAAAAATGGAGTTAATAAGCTGTTGGACATACAGTATGTTGCATTGGCTCTTGGTCTCATTGTAATATCTTCCTTAGCCACAGCTGGATATTGATAAGTCTTTGGATTTGTTTCCATTTCATGACTTTGACTCTGAGATGACTGCTCAGATTATCCATACAAATTCAGTTTCCCATCACATAATCCAGTTATTAGCCTGACTCCTCAATAACCATCAACGGTCATCAGCTATCATCATGCTGATCTTGACTAGAACTTTGTAGGAGCAATATTTATTTATTTATTTAAGAGTTGTACCAGGCAGGCATACTGAGCAGGGTACCACTCGAATTCCAGATGCGCCCTGGGGTAGGGGGAGTGAGGAACAGAGAAAATAACATTACAGTAGAATCAAATACAGGAGAAATACAATAGGAATACAATCTCTTCTACCCCCATATTACAGTACATTAAGACTTACATACAATTCCTGAATCCTTTAATGCTACAACAGTACCTGCCAGTGCATTTCCAACTTGCATCTTCGTTCATTCCCCCTAAACTAATAAGCCCATACCAGTACTTGCCTCTGTGTTATTTTCCACATTCATTCTTCAGTTAATCTAGATCTGGTCTAGCCATCATACAATTTATACCTGTGCCTCAGGTTAGTCTCAACATCAGTTCTCATCATACCATCATCTGTTAATCCTGAACATAATTTTAAATGATTTACATATCATCCATCATGCTGATCCAGGCTGGAACATTGCAGCTACAAATGTTCAAAGGCTGGTGGATACACAATTAAGCCTTTCCCATCTGTAGCCTCCATGCCAACACACCCCAACTGGACTCCACCATCAAATAAGAAAATTCCCCTTGAATACTTACCTTTACCTGTAAGAGACAGTGTGTACTTGAACATCATCATCATATGGCTCTGGTCTGTGCATCATAAATTATATCTGTATCATTGGTCAGTCTGTACATCACTTGCTAATCATATCATCTGTTAATCTTGAACATAACATTTTTTCAATTCTTTGTTTTAGCAACTTTTTTCCAATTCTTTGTTTATCCACTTTCCCTGCTGACCTGTCTTCTTTCTTTGCTCAGCATGAAATGAGGAACTGAGCTCTGCCCACTTACTCTCCTCCTTGGTGATGACATGAGGGGTTTCTGTTGGTTCTGCACTGTGGGGTACCCAGTACTGTTGGATGGCCATCTGTCCCCAGCCCCCACATGCAGTAACTAAGCTAAGAGCAGAGCTGATGCCAAACATCAGTCATCCCATTGGCTAGCATAGTAAGTAAGGTACAGTACCTCTCATTTGAACTATGGGTGTACCATGGTGCCAGATATGTTCAGTTCAGTTCAGTTTATTGTGTAGGGATAGCTTCCACTGAGCATGCTCATTCACAAGGAGGTCCCTGATACAAAGTACTAAACATCACAGACAGTCAGTACACTGATACATCATAGTAATGCAGCAGGTATATCATGGTGCATAGAATAGATTGGTTGTAACAAATACATAAAGGCAAAAGCATCACATGACAACAAGGTTACCACCACCTAATAAAAATCATCACAGACAACCAATACAAGTAGTACAACATAGAAAAACAGCAGGGATATCATGGTACGTAGAATAGGTTGATTATAGCAATACATAGAGATAAATTGGAAGCATCACTTACCAGTAAGTTTACCACACCTAATAAATATGGGAGATAACAGCTTAGGTAGAATGAACAAAAAGGAAGGGAGGGAGGGAAGATGCATTCCAGTATACACAGGAATCTACAAAGACAGTAGGAGAAGGATGGGGAGAAGGTAGACCAGCAAGGGAAGCTAAGTGCAGTTGCAGGTCTCAGCAGTGATCTCACGTACCCTACCATCGAATGCCCTAACTGGGATAAGGGTATGGAGTTTGAAGGTAGCTTGAAGCTTATTCCAAAGACAGGGAAGAGAAAAGCTTATAGATGCCCTACCAAACCGTGTCCGATAATTTGGCACATTCAGGGTAATATATGCACATTTTCTGAGGGTGTAGGTGCTAGTTGAGCATGAGAAGAAGGCTGATATACAGTATAATGGCATAGCTTATTGAGGAGCACTTTATATGTCCAAGTATAAATGTGCACCATTTTTCTGGTGGATAAGGAGGTTCACTTCATAGCCTCATACAAGGTATAATGACAGGTTCTGGCTGGAGCATTGGTAATGAAATGGATGGCTCGGTGATAGAGCGTATTTCACTTATGCAGGTAAACAGGTCACAATTGTTATAGAAAATATCAGCGTAATCAAGAATCAAGCAGAGCCTTGAAGGTGGCCTGTACCAGTCGAGTTCTGGACTCTCGGGAGAACAATGATTTGTCCCTGAAAAAGAAGTCAAGCCTAAATTTCAGTTTTTTTGTGAGAGCTTCGACATGTGATGAAAAGGATAGGTGTGGGTTAAGTATGAAGCTTAAGTATTTAAAGTGATTCACCACTTCAAGACAGTCTCCTGATAGGGTGGTGATGGGAGCAGAGTAGTTTGTCATGGAGCATACTAAGGAGACATTGGGGGATAGAAGAACATACATTTTTTTTTTTGCATTTATGAGTAGTTTGGCTGTTATCAAGTTATGCTGAAGTTTGACAAAATCAGACTGAAGAACAGAACATACTTGACTAACTGTAGGTATCGATAAGTAGAGGACCGTATCATCCGCAAATAAGTGAATATTGGAGTCTATGATGCCCAAGCCCATATTATTTACATAGATTAGGAACAACAATGGACCCAGGATGGATCTTTGTGGGACCTCTCTTGCAACTGGCAAGAGTGATGAGGAGGTTCCATTTATCTCATTGCATTGATTCTATTTCCAAGGTAACTGGCAAACCAGGATACCATAGCATCCGACAAGCCATGGGACTTCAAGCTGGCAAGCAGCAGGGGGTGATCCACAGTATCAAAGGCCTTACTAAGGTCCAAAAATACCGCACCGGTGACATGTTTGCTGTCCATGGCCGCCAACCAGTTGTTAGTAAATTTGGACAAGGCCGAGACAGTACTATGACTGGGTCTGAAACCTGATTATTTCAGAGTTAGGAACTCAGAATTTTCGAGGAAGGATCTGAGTTGAATACTGACCAGTTTCTCCAGAATTTTTGACAGGGAAGGCATATACGCCGCTAGTTATTAACACCACTGGGGTCACCAAATTTGAAAATGGGTATGAGGTGTACAACTTTCCAATCTTGGGGCACGATACTTTCAGATTGCGAGAGATTAAATAAATAAGCGGTAGGGGTAGTTAAAAAATAATAGCCTAGTTTCAAAAAGAATGGGTCAATGTTTTCTGGACATCCACTCTTTTTAACATCCAACCTGAGCAGTTGGTCTTCCACTTGTTTTAAGGTGATAGGCGAGAAAGAGAAGGGTGAGTGTGTTGGGATGTTGGGTGGCACAGGTGGGTGAAGGAGAGAGGTTCTTAGGCTGGCTGATGGAGAAGAATCGAATGCAAGACCCATTGTGGCAAAATGCTCATTTAGTGTCAAGTAAGTATGACAAATTTATCTGTAATTGAGGTGCCCCGATAGGTAATGGTAGTGGAGACAGATGGTGGACCTTTGCTTCCCTCAACTAGTTTAAAGGTGTGCCAAATCTTGGATGGGTTACCACTGGCTGACTCTAGGGTGTTTAGGTAATAGTTTTCTTTAGTATGCCTAATCAATTTAGTGCAGGCATTTCGACATATCCTGAATGCTGTCCAGTCTCTGGGTGTTTTTGTGCATCTGGCAGTTGCCCAAAGCTTATCTCTTTTTGTTAGCATAGACTTAATATCAGCATTGAACCAGGGGCAGGAAGCTTTTTTCACTCTATGTTCTGACAGGTGCATGGGGGTCTATGATACCTTTAAGTATTGCATTAAAGCAGGCCAGTGCCTCAGTAAGTGATGGGGCTAGATAGAATTGTTGCCAATCAATGTTGTGCAGGTCAGCTAGGAAGTCTGCTGAGTTAAAGTGTCTGAAGGATCTTTTAGCTATCATCTTACTTGGATTTAGCAATTTAGGAAGGTTCCTGATACATACTACAATATTATGGTCATTAAGGGGGCTGTACCATACTGCTTCATGTATGATTTTATGGAGTCTCTTTATCAGAATGAAATCAATTAGGAAGCCAAGGGAGTGATTTGTGTGGTCTGACCTCATGGCTTCTGAGAGTAGTTGTGAGAGTCCAAATTCATCACAGACATTCTTGAGCGGTGCTGATCTGTTATTAAACCAGTCCATGTTTAGGTCATCTAGAATCAGTGTCCCATTAGTGCTGATATCTAAGAACTGATGAAAATGTGATAAAATATCATAGCCTGCAGAAGGAGGCCTATAGCAGCCAATAATGTTGAGTGATTCTGAGGCTGATATATTAATGTTAACAACTAAGCATTCAAATTGTTTAGGCTTGGAGCATGAGTTAATGACAGAGGCAGAGTATTTATCAAATGATGTAGATGGCCACCCCTCCACATCTAGTAAGCCTATCTACACAGAAAAGAGAATATGATGGAAGTGAAACAGCATGATCTATAACATGGCCTTTTAACCATGTTTCTGCCAGGACCAGAACATCTGGCATAGTGTGGGAGACCCAGGCTTGCAGCTCAGTGAACTTTTCTGAATGATGCATATGTAGATCAGAATGAATTTTAGTCCTTTTGTTGTAGTGTAATCCACGGGGGTTATAGACAACGGTGCTGGACCAGGATTTGGCTCCACATTACCAGAGCATAGGAGGAGCAACAGGAGAACTCAAAGTAACCAGAATCTAGAAAAGAGAGTGCGCCTTATATGAGTAGAAGCATACTTATAACTTAAACTGGGAGCCCAGTTCCTCTGAAGGGCTGAATGATAGTTCAATGTCGTAAGGAGAAGGAGAAAAACCTTGAATTTAGTGGGGACACTAGAGACCAGTGAGAGTGAGAGGGTATAAGTTGCATTATTCCAACTTGGGTGGGGATTCTGGGTAAAGAACAGATTTGAAAATCTAATGCTAGAGAGGTTGTACTGAATGCTATGATTTCTGGCTGGCAATGCCAAGAAGGAAAGGAGGACTAAGGTTACTTGGTACATTATAAAAATGAGGTAACAGTGACAGTTAGCAAGATATGGGAATCTGAAGAGCTAGGGCAAGGCACGGCAAATTTATTTAAAAAGACACCCAATCCTGGAAGCTCTGGGTGCCATACAAATAAATAGACAGATATTCAAAAAACAAAATCGATAAAAACAGGAGAGAAAAATATGAACATGTAAGTAATTAACTCCACATAAAAACATTTCCCATAAATAATAAACTAAACATCAAATTACCAATAGCTGCGGTTTGATCTGTAGATGAACAGCTTAATCCAGAAAGGCCTGGGCAAATAAGAGGGCCTTAAGGTGGGCCTTGAATACCTCCAAAGTAGGGGCCCCCTTAACCCCGAGGGGCAGCGAATTCCACAGGATGGGGAAGGTGACACTAAACGTCCTGTCGCTGGCCGATTTCAACCTCGTCCTGGGAATCACCAGAGGGCCCCCACAGGAGGAACGGAGGGGGCGAACCGAGAAAGCAGGTGCAAGATGGTCTAACAGATAACCAGGGCCCTGACCATGTAGGGCCATATAGGCGAGAATACCCACCTTAAAGAGGATCCTCCACCTGACTGGCAGCCATTGCAGCTCATGCAACACTGGTGTAATATGGCAAAATTTTGGCTACCCAGTAAGTAACCTGGCAGCTGCATTCTGCACTAGCTGCAGTCTGTGGAGAGATCCTCCCGCAACCCTGAGGTAGAGTGAATTACTGTAGTCAAGCCTTGATGTAACTAAGGCATGTATCAAAGTGGGAAGGTCCAGAGGCGGAACAAGGGGCTTTATCCTGGCGACATTTCTGAGATGGAAAAAACAGGAGCAGATGGTGGAAGCTGTCTGCACCTCCATCATCAAGCTCCTTCCCAAAATGACACCAAGATTTCGCACCGCAGAGGAGGCCTTCAATGGAACAGATTCCAGAACAAGTCCAGTCTCTGATCCAGAGGCCATCCTGTCACACACTCTGTTCGACTCCTCCACCAATACCTTCAGCTTATCGGGGTTCAGTCGCAACCAGCTAGAGGTCATCCAATTGTTGATCTCAGCAAGGCAGCTGTTTAGCACATCTACCGTGTTGGATGTTCCTGGAGCAAAGGATAAGTATAGCTGGGTATCATCAGCATATCAATGAAAACCCAAGCCATACTTACTAGTGATCCCTCCCAGGGGTAGCATATACACTGCAAAGAATATTGGGGCTAACACCTGAGGTATTCTGCAAGATAGGGGGCTGGGGTGGAGGAGAAATTCCCCATCACAACCTGTTGCCTCCTGTAACTTAGAAAGGTCTCAAACCAGCAGATGACAGTTCCAGTGAGTCCACAGAGTTCCCTGAGGCGGTCAAGCAACACACAATGGTCCACAGTGTCAAATGCTGAAGAGAGATCAAGAAGAACAAGAATTGTCTTTTCTCCTCAATCTCTAGCCCTGAGGACATCATTCTGCACCCAAACAAGCGCAGATTCTGTGCTATGCCACACCCGAAACCCCGACTGGAAGTGTTCGTACAACTCATGAGTCACAAGGTGCTCCTCCAACTGAAGTGCCACTACCTTCTCCACAATCTTCTCCAAAAAGGGAAGGTTGGAGATGGGTCGGCACTCCCTAACCTCCGGGTCCAAAGATGGTTTCTTTAAGAGTGGTCTTACCAATGCCTCCTTCAAGGCATCAAGAAAGACCCCCTCAGACAAGGAAACACTGGGCAATCAGAGCAAACACCAGGCCAACGGCTTCAACACATCTCATCAAGAAACGCCTCGGCACTGGGTCCAGTTCGCAAAATGTGTGCTTCAGATTGGTCACCACTCCGATGACCTCACTTACCTCCACTGGTCTAAACTCCCCCCAACCAGGTGGAATGCACTCAGAACACTTTGTGCGACCACTATCAGCTATGGCATTGCTGACTGGAGGAAATTCCTGCCGGATACCGGACAATCTGTCCGAGAAGAATCAAGTGAACTCGTCATATTCAGCATTAGAAAAAAACCTTCTTTGGCTGTAGACAGGCTGGATGAAGTAGCCTGTCCACAGTCTGAAAAAGTACAGCTGGTCAGTTCTTCCCAGCAGCAATCTCCCTGGACAGGAACATAGAAACATAGAAACATAGAATTTGACGGCAGATAAGGACCGCTTGGCCCACCCAGTCTGCCCATTTCCCTACCTACTGGATAAGCTACAGATCCTAGTTAACCAGCAGCATACTTCTTCCTACCCCACCCCCTAGAATTGCCTTATGACTGTCTCATGCATGCTTGAATTCCACCACTGTTTTTGACTCCACAACCTCCTCCGGAAGGCCGCTCCATGCATCCACAACCCTCTGTGACAAAATACTTCCTTAAATTACCTCTGAGCCGCCCCCATCTTCAAATTGTACCCCC
The DNA here is from genome assembly GCA_016271365.2 of Neoceratodus forsteri. Taxonomy (NCBI): domain Eukaryota; kingdom Metazoa; phylum Chordata; order Ceratodontiformes; family Ceratodontidae; genus Neoceratodus; species Neoceratodus forsteri. The sequence continues at coordinate 1,652,193,744 of CM057450.1, forward strand.
TTGTTCTTGCACACCTCTTTTTGAAAGATGCTACTCTCTTGGACTTTGTTGATTCCTTGAGGTACTTGAAAGTTTCTATCATGTCCCCCCTCTCCCTCCTTTCCTCGAGGCTATACATATTAAGCGCCTTAAGTCTGTCTTCATATGTCTTCCGGTGCAGACCCTGCACCATTTTAGTTGCCCTCCTCTGGACAGCTTCCATCCTGTCTATGTCTTTGCAGAGATTGTGTCTCCAGAACTGCACGCAGTACTCCAGATGGGGTCTCACCAGCTGTCTGTACAGAAGGATAACAACTTCCTGTTTTCTACTGGTGATGCCTCTCCCTATGCATCCCAGTATCCCCCCAGCCCTCCTTGCTGCCCTCTCACATTGCTTTCCCACCTTTAGGTCATCTGATATGACTACCCCCAGGTCCCTTTCCATTTTTGTTGTTGTTAGTATCTCACCCCCATTGTGTACTCTTCCCCTGGGTTTTTGTTTCCCAGGTGCATTACTTTGCACTTCTTAGCATTGAATCTAAGCTGCCATACATTTGACCATTCCTCCAACCTTGCCAAGTCCCTTCTCATCCTTTCCACCCCACCTTGTGCATCAACTCTGTTGCAGATCTTTGTGTCATCTGCAAAGAGACATGCTTTTCCTTCCAGTCCCTCTGCAATGTCGCTATAAAGACATTTTCGAAGAGGACCGGTCCTAATACTGAACCCTGTATGTACCCCACTAGTACCCCCTTTCTTCAGAGTGGACTCCATTTACTATTACTCTCTGTGTCCTATTCTCCAGCCAATTCTTTACCCAGGCTGTCATCTTGGGACCCACTCCCAGGCTGTCTAACTTGTATATTAATCTTTTGTGTGGGACTGTGTCAAATGTCCTGCTAAAGTCTAGGTAGGCCATGTCCACAGCCCCTCCCTGATCTACTACTTTGGTCACCCAGTCAAAGAAATCTATCAGATTCGTCTGGCATGACCTTCCCACTGTGAATCCATGCTGCCTTGGGTCCTGTGCCCCTCTGGCCTCTAGATACTCGACAGTTCTTTCCTTCAGAAGTGAGTCCAACATTTTCCCTATCACTGAGGTTAAACTAACAGGTCTGTAGTTTCCTGCTTCTGCCTTGCTCCCACTTTTGTGAAGGGGAATCACATCTGCCCTCCTCCAGTCCTCGGGTACCACCCCATTCTCCCATGATTTGTTAAAGAGGGTAGTCAGTGGTGTCACTAGTTCTACCCTTAGTTCTTTTAGAATTCTGGAACACTGCCTTCTTACAGTTGACTGCCCCCTTGGTATGCATTATAATGCACATGCACGGCCAGTTTGTCCTCCTCCAAGCCGGACTTCCTCCAGCAGCGCTCCAACCTCCAACCCTTTCTCTTCTTCTCCCCGAAGTCCCCATCAAACCATGGGGACCTCAGGTAGGAAGATTTGGGTCGTACATGGACAGGTGTGAGGGAGTCAATGGCGTCAGAGAGCACTCTATTATAAGAGACCACCATGGCACCAACACCTCTGATGCATGCATTACCCACACCAGATAGATCAGCTGCTGCCAAAAAGCCCTTCAGGGTCAATTCCCACAAAGGACGACAGCTCATCATCTCTGTAGGGGGAGGGCATCTGGTGGGAGCCCTGAACTTGAACCACACCCGTGCAGTGATCGGACCATACCACCTGATAAATCTTGAGATCATTTATCTCATGCCCCAGTGAGAACAGCAGGTCCAACATGTGCCCGCCCTGGTGTGTCGTGGCAGAAACAACTTGCGACAGGCCCAGCTATGACATGGTCTGGAGGAGGTTATGACCAAGTTGAGAAGATTCAACGGCGGACCAAACATTGAAATCCCCCAAGACAATACATCTGGGAGCTTCCAGTGTTTCACCAACGACAAGTTTGGCAACCTCCTGCAGGAAATTCCCCATCACCCCAGGGGGGCGATAAGTAAGGAGAATCCTGCAGCCTGTGCTCGGACCCCCCCTGATGGCCACACATTTAAAAGAATCCAGGGTTCTCACTGGGTGTACGGTGAAGCCCAAGTCGGATCTAAAACAGATGGCTACCCCACCGCCCCTACGTTCTTCTCTGGGGCAGTGCACCATGGTATAACCAGAGGGGACAGCAGCCTCAAAAACTGGGCCAGCATCGTCCCTAATCCAGGTCTCCATGATGCAAGCCAGAGCAACCAAGGAAATCAAGTCTGCAATAATCGTGGTCTTTGTTCCTGATCGATTTGGCATTGCATAGCACTGCCCTCAGGGGATTGGTGGGCAAAGCAGCCCCTCGGGTTACCTGGCCACTTGGTCTGGTGGACTTCCTGGAGACAGGCACCAAGCATGTCTGTCCTCTCTCTTGTGCCCGTCGTAAACCAGGGCACCTTCTGGACTCAACAATCCCAATCCTACCACCCTTCGCCATGCACGGGGCTCCCTACCACCCAAGATCACTCCAGCCACTCCAAATCCCCACCTCCCGGCAAATTCTCACAGTGGTATCAGAAACTGGGAGGCAGGTGAAGGGCTATAAGTCACACAGAAGGGATGCCCCGTACACTATCCTGGCCCTCCCCGGCCACCCCAAACAACCCTAGAATATCATTAATTTGAAAGGAACAATAAAAAGAAAACTCTTATTCACACACACACATACTCACTCCAATCCTCCCCACCCTCCTACCCAAAAACAATGTACCCCAAACCTAAATTTAAATAACAAAACAAAAAAAGAAAAAACTAATTCACACACACACTCACTCCAATCCTCCCCACCCTCCTTCCCAAAAACATTGTACCCCAAACCTAAATTTAAATTAAACAAAAAAGAAAAAAATAATTCACACACACACACTTCAATCCTCCCCACCCTCCTACCCAAAACAATGTACCCCAAACCTAAATTTAAATAACAACAGCATTAACATTTTCAATAACAACATTTAACATAGCTATACAGTCCACAATCTTCCGAAAGAGAGAAGAATTCAAGTTCAGCAAGTCAGAACTCTTAAGCTTATTCAATCCAAGTCCAGCGGCAATAGTAATATACAGCGTATCAACATCACTCCACGTTCAAATCCAATGATCCATATGTTTGAAACGCTGAGGAGCTCTCGCCACCACAGCCTAGTCAGTACAGGTACCAGGAGGCTCTCACCCCCCCCAGTCCTAACTGTTTCTTGCAATTAAATTGTAATGTATAAATGCACTTGACCAAATTCATGTAATGCCACCAGTCAACTCTGAAAGAACTTTAATAAGCCAGCCAGTAGAGCTAAAAAAAAAGTCACACTCACGGCCCATTCACAGGTTTTGGAGGAGCAGCTCACCAAGCTTTGAAATCTTCTTTACAGGTCTTTTTCCACCGCAGACAGTGTCCCAGCTTGGTTTTGGCCCAGCCCAGGCCACACTTCAGTCCAGGGACTCCCCCGTGGTAGCAGCCACCCTCCAGTAGCCACCCCGCCAGATCCTTCCTTCAAAGACCAGTCACTCTCTGGCGACCACTTCTCAGGATACCCCCCGGACCTCACCTACAGCCCAGACACGAGCCCAACGGCTGTTTCACTGGATTCTGCTCCCACTCGCTCACCTCTCCACAGCGGCAAGCCTTATTAGCTGTAGTACCAGTTTTCTTTCCGGGTCAACCACTCTCCACTGGCAAAACACTCCTCCAGATCTTCCACTGCGAACCCTTCACTCAATACCATGCCGCTCCACCAATGCGCATGGCCCAGGTTCAGCCAGCTCCAGCCTGGCTTCCTACTCATCCTCTTGCCAGCAAACCCAGCTCAGACTGATGCCTCACTCTTCCAAACTCTTCCAGACAAAGCTGACGAACTCAGGTATAAGCGCTAACAAACGCTCATACAAACTGGTGGTGACAATTTATTTATTCCTAAGATTAAGCTCGCAGTCCAAGAAGTAAACAGGTCAGAATCCAAACTGACCTATCAAATTCCTCTATCGCTTGGAGGATTCGGAATACTGATTGACTTCAAAGTAAAAGAAAAACTTTAAACACACAAAATAATAGCTTTAAAATGTTTAAAATTCAGATACTTAAACATAAAAAATTCAGACGCTTGCTATTCTCAGTCTGACAGCGGACCCAGCGTGGCTGCTCCAGTTAAGATGTAATAGCTAGGCTGGCCCAGTGGTGCTGAGGGTTGAGGCGCTGGATGCCACACCTCGTGCCACGCAGGTGACCCGCATTCGGGAATGAGCCCGGGATGCCGGGAATCAGCAGGGAAGGGAAGAGATTGAGCATCCAGTGGACTGCTCTCTCTTCCCGGGGACGGATGGGGAGAATGCTCACTCGCTCAAGGAGCGACCTCTGGCAGCGGCTGGAGGTAGCCTAACACAGCGTTGTGGCATATGCCTGGGGGGTGGAGCCACAGCAGTACATTGCCTTGACAGCCGGGCTCCAAAGGGAACCAAAACTAAGTAAAATACCTCCCTCCTCCAACCGATAGGTGAAGGCGCCTCCCACCCAACGGACCACACTCCCAGAAGTCGGGCATGGCTCTGTCTCTCTCCTCAGTCACCTCCTCCCCAGCCCGGTGCTCAACCCTATAAGAAAGAACGCCTTGGGCGGGGGCGGCCCTTCCCCAGAGGGTAGACCCATGGGATGCCTGGTGTTGGGGGGGGGAGAAGAGTTGGGTCATGCAGGGAGGTAGAGTTCAAAGAACTGGGCGGTCGCCGGAGAGAATTTGACGGGGCACAAGAAGGCAAGGAAAAAATACATTTAAAAAAAAAAAATATGTAATAACTAGTGATAGCTGTGGCTCAGAGGAAGGTACGAGGACCCTATGAGGTTGGAAGGTTTACTAACACAAAGAAGACAATGGGTGGAAGCAGGTAGATGGGGTGGAGTTTTAGTGTATTTAATAGAGGTTTAGGTTGGGGGTGGTAAGAGAACAAGTCCAATTTTGAAATGAGCGTCAGCTAAGCACAGAAGTCAGTGCAGTCCAACAAACAGCTGCTCCCAGTGCCAAAATGACCAATTAGCATCTGAAAGCAGCCATAGTGCACCAATGGGAGCAACAGCTTTGGAGCCTTTCAATCGGGCAGGAGCCTACCTTGTTCAGCTCTTCTGGCAGACGGGCTTGAAATGGCGACTGTGCAGAGAGCCTTAGCCACAGTCATAGGTGGTGAGCCTGCTCAAGGCACAGGAACTGGAAAGAGAGGGAGAAAGAGAATACAGATACAGCTTGGTATAGTAGAGATCAGGGCTGAGACAGTGGGTGGGATGAGAGTAGGACAAAAGATTAGGTGGGACTACACAGGGGAGTAGGTGCTATAAGGGGTGGGGAGAAAAGCAGGGAGAAATTGGGTGGGGGTGTCTGACCTGAGGCACCAGAAAGAGGTACTCAGACAGAGTCAGAATAATGGAGCTTACCCCCACAGGAGTCGAGAATTGTGAATATTTCCACTTGTAATCCATTCTGAAAAACTTCATACCTGTAAAGTCTTGAACAGGGTCCATGGACTTCCCTGTTATAAGTACCTTGCCTGCTCTATCCCACCATCGCGTTATGATGAGATGCCAGTGAGAGACAGACGCTCCATTTATCATCGGATGAAGTTTCAGCATTTTACACTATATGGTTGGTTGGTATGATCCGGTCAACCAACAAGGGGCTTGTTAGTTGACCGCTGCCCACGTTTCATTACCAACTGGCCATGATAATACATAAAATTGCTGGAAAAGATGCCACCCATTGATTAGAATGGAGCATGCCCCTGCACTCTCGCTGGCATCTCATCATAACGTTAGTGAGTGCAGGGGCAGAGCGAGGGTGACACTTACAACAGGGAAGTCCATGGGACCCTGTTTTAAGACTTTTATGAGTGATTACGTTTTTTTTCATAATGGAGTACAATTGGAAATATTCACAATTCTCAACTCCTGTGGGGGTAAAGCATCTATAATTCAGGTGCAGGAGTCTTAATGTTTATGTTGGTGACTCTCTTTAAACATTGTTAAAAAAATAGTAAATCTCATAACAAACTGTTAAAAAAAGTTGTAAATCCCAAACCAAACTACTCTGGATGCAGTACCATAGACTTCAAGGCAGGCAGCTGAAAAATCAAGTAAGAGGACAAGTCCAATTTAAAAATTAGTGCCAGTTAAGCATGGAAGTCAGTGCAGTCCAACGAAGAGCTGTTCCCAGTGCCAAAATGACCGATTAGCGTCTGAAAGCAGCCAGAGCACACCAATGGGAGCAACAGCTTTTGAGCCTTTCAGTTGGGTAGGAGCCTACCTTGTTCAGACCTTTGGGCAGTTGGGCTGGAAATGGTGACTGTGGCTGGCTGTGCAGAGAGCCTTAGCCACAGTTGTAGATGGTGAGCCTGCTCAAGGCACAGGAACTTATTCAGATCTTCGGGCAGATGGACTGGAAATGGTGACTGTGGCTGGCTGTGCAGAGAGCCTTAGCCACAGTCGTAGATGGTGAGCCTGCTCAAGGCACAAGAACTTGTTCAGATCTTCGGGCAGATGGGCTGGAAATGGTGACTGTGGCTGGCTGAGCAGAGAGCCTTAGCCACAGTCATAGATGGCGAGCCTTTTCAAAGCAGAGGAACTTGTTCAGATCTTCGGGCAGACAGGCTGGAATTGGTGACTGTGGCTGGCTCTGCAGAGAGCCTTAGCCACAGTTGTAGATGGTGAGCCTGCTCAAGGCACAGGAACTGGAAAGAGAGGGAGGGATGTATGGTTTACTGTCCCACACCCTGGAAAACTGACTGTGAAGTCCACTGCTCAGGTAATCCATAAGAATGATTATGGTATGTGGAGTCTTGCCTGGCTCTTTTGAAGCTTGATGTGCAAATCTCCTCAGTGTCCTTTTTTACATATGCTGGAACCACCTAACTCAGGCATGCAGACCCAGTTCTGAGGTCACAAGCGGTCCTTTTCAGTGAAGCTAACCTCTTCACAATGCCTTCTGTCACAGCACAGTCATGGCAGCCTAGGATTCCCTGTAATGTCTGTCCTCATGCTAATGTCATGAAGGGCCCACTTCTGCTCCAGGAGCCTCTAAAACATGAAGCAGGTGGCATTATATCATGTTGTAACATCCTGCATCCTGCATCAGACTATGCTGGGAAAGGTAAAGGCACTCTTGCAACTGACAAAGTTGTGTGGTAGCTTTGACAGAATAATGAAAATTATCACAAATGCCCCAGGCTGTTGTCACAGTGCTGGCAATATCCGCAGTATTTTTAGGGCATGTGTGACCACTAGATTCAGAAAGTAATCAAAGCAGCAGATTCCCTCAAAATTCACATCACTCGCTGACTTACACACACCCTGATATATTCTTGGCAAAGCAGTGTGGAAAATGTGGTTCATGAAGACACCTAGTATTGTGGGTGCAAATGCTACAGCAGATGAAGATAGAAACCATTATCTTCCACCATGCAAAATGTCTGCAGGTCCAGTGAAATCATCTCATCAATCAACTGTGTGATCTGCTGTGCTGCTGGACGATTTCCATGGTACATGGTACTTGTTCCTGGCATGTACACCCTGTGTGATTTGCATCAAAGCCAACTTTGATTGGGAGAGGCCTATTTTAAATGCTTGACAGTGTCATGGGGGAGGATGGGGCCTGCAGCTTCGTGGGGATTAACTGTTGGCGGACTATATACAATATGAAGGTGGTGCAGCAGGACTGTCACTGGTGTGGAGGAGGCTGAAGAGAAGTGTATGGCTCCTTACTGGAGATGAGGATTACACTTGATATTAATGATGCCTACAGATTTGCCTATTTCAGGCTCCAGTGGTTCATGTAGTGGTGGTCAACTTATACAGGCATTTCCCATGGCTTATTATGCACTGTTTTTATTATAATGAACAAACAGCCTTGGTTGCAATGTCTTTGATGAGTGAAATGCAGCCACACTGCACTTTGAACACCATGGACAGTAGCATCACTTGTCCCTACACAATCATCATAGCCGCCATCTGGGAACAAATGGTGCTACTGTACTTTGTGGTGTTAAAAGTGCAGTGTGGCTGCATTTCGCTCTTGTCAAAGGCGATGCAACTAAGGCTGTATATTCATTATGCCATTGCACAATACGCGTGGGAAATGTTGGGTTCAAAATACAATGGAACAGCTTTAGGTGGTTATTAGAAATAATACATCATAGGGCTCCAGGACAGACTTACGGTGCTCATTGTCTTTGTCATTATTTTTCAGTTTCTATATTAAATGTGCTGCTGGTGCCACTAGTGCTAGCAGTGGTACTACTTTCGTGTTCCTCCTCTTGTGACAACAGGTGATAGCTCCTGCAAGGATAAGCCACAGCTGAAGTAGGAATCGCATGCAGAACCTGGATGTGAGTGATTGGCAGCAAGAATAAATCTAGCCAGCAGCAGGAACACACTGGAGCAAACATAATCTAGGCATCTGTATCTCTAATATTGTTTGTCATTCCTGATGCTACATTTGTCACACACACTATAAAACTATGAGATGATATACAGTATGCGAAATGTAAGTATAATCAAGAAATAAGGAACATACAGCAGTATTTTCATGTCCAGCAGTACACCAGAAGCAACCAATCCTTTATAAACGAAGGGGAAAAAAACTCTTCTGAGTTTCGAAGTGTGAAATGATTGAGTGCAGGTCTCTAGCATCAGCAGATACCTTCCTTCGACCTCACCCCTATTGCCTAGTCACCCAGCACAGACAAAGGCTCATTAATATCAGATGCAGCAGGGCAGCAAGTGAAAACCAACTGAGGAATCATGTTCGTAGCAGAGTGACTCAGTCAAATAACTCAGTCACCTATCCAGAGCAACAGCAGAAGAAAACCTACAGAGGACTCAAGATTTGGATATTAAAGTGTTACCAGATTTTCCCTTAAGAAGTAATTGGTGGTTTGCTTTAAGTATTGCATTTAGCTTCTAGGATAACTGTGAAATCTGCAAAGGGAACACAAGCAAAGGGTAAGGTAAAGTTTATTTTCAAGGATCTGTCATGTAATAACTAAGATATTTACATGTGCATGTTATAAACAATCCTGCAAAGCTACTAAGCATAATAGTAATCAGTAACAATAGATCTTAACAGCACGTGTTGTTATAGTATGTTTTGAATATGTAAGGACTTTAATGTATTGTCTATTCCACATTATAGTACATCTCATGAGATTTTAATAGTACATCAGGCACGGCAAAACTTTTTGTATTTATAAAGTAATTTTATTGGCTGATATACTACGTAACAGCTAATACCATTGTGGTGTGTGAGTTACAGATAGTCCTGTGCGGTAATAATGTAGTTATAAAATAAGCTTATTAATGAGCTGCAGATGGATGTTCATACACTTTCAGTCATCTAACACAACTGTGGTGATTTTTGAAATGTAACTAGCTAAAAGACTGTTTGGTACAATAAATACACTAGGAAAAGCCACTGAAACAAGTTTTTCCTCGAAAAAGGAAGGCTAAGAGAAGAAATGATTATTTTGTTATTTTAAATGTGGCTTGAGGAAACGTTTCCAGCTTGTTGAAATCTAGATTTAGTAGTTGCCGTATTGGTCCTTGCAAGCTTGTTCAGCTTGTTGAAGGCAGCAGAACTAGAGGACTCAGCCCTGGAAGCAGTAGAACTAGATAGCTTATCCTTCATTCAAGGGGGTTATAAATGTGTGGTAATGTGAAGCAGCGTTTTCACCCACGGAGAAGTAAAACTATAGTTCCCAAAGACAGCAGCATAAATGGGGTATTGAGTGTTTTAAAGTCAGGTTGTAGGAGTTTTTCATGGAGAATAACATTGCTGGGTTCAGAATTTAATTCACGGAGGAGGGGAGGGTTCCCTGAGGTTCCCAACTGTTCGTGTAATATTGGGTGCTGCAGTTGCCTGGATGACATGGACACAGTAGATCCTTCGTCTAACATTTCCTCTGTTCCTACAATATGTTTCCAAATAAATGGTAGAATGCTACATTTCTTAAAGATGTGGTGGAATGTAAACATATGTATCTTGCCTGTTAGATCTCAGCAAATCAAGTGCTCCAACAGCCTTTGCCTCCCCCTCATTTATGTTTTTTTATTAATTTCTGTCTGGAAAAGCACATTGGCGTCTTGTTCAGTTTTCAAGGGTATCCTAGGAGGTGCAGGATTGATCAAGCATTCTATGCACAGTAATCAATCAACATGATTCATTAACTTATTTACTTGTAAGTATAGACCAAGCCATTTCTTTTGGCCGCCCACTCTCCCCTCCCCCAGTCTCCCCTCCACCTCACCTTGACTCCTCCTCGGATTCTCACACTAGGTGTCACACCTCTTTATCTCTTTCGCTACATACAAACACTGTCCTTTACCCAAGTTGAATGCTCTTGATGCTGTACTATCACCATTGGTACTATGAATAACATTGTAACCTTATTGTATACTAGCTACCCACTATTCGAGTATTGTATATAAACTGTTTGTTATTGTTGTCATTGTCACTGTTTGATGTGGAACCTTTGTAAAAGAGCTCCAAGCTCAAAGGTATGATCCGAATCACTAAATAAATAAATAAATAATTTGGTGACCAGGATAGGCACCCTGAGCCTGGGGCTCGTTTCCAAGTGAGACCTAGGAGAGGGGATACAACAGGGAGTGAAACAACAAAAACAAAGTGACATCAATAGGTGCATGAACATGTACAAAAAGTCACAGTACAAGTAATAAATTTCAAAGAAAGATAAAAACAATGTGAAACGTGTATGTATACACTGGTTATGTGGTAGCCAAATTAAGAGCTAAAGAACCATGCTGCCAATGTTGGGTAAGACATCTGTATAGAACCAAGACATAAAATTCAGATTACAGAATACATTGCGTTGTAAGCTGTACAACTGAACAGGCAAAAAAGAGTAAAACTGGTAAAATAGCAGAGGGGGGTAGATCGGACATGGGTTGTTGTAATGTGGAGAGAAGAGGAAGAAGTCTATCTGCATGCGCATTCTTTAGTGAAGTGTGTTAGTGACAGTGGTTTGAGAATGTGGAGGGAGGGAGACAGAGGCTGTTCCATAGTGTAGGGAGTCAGATAGAGAAAGCAGACTGGCCTGCTACAGACTTACTGAGTGATATGAAATGAATGGGCAGCAGATGAATGGAGGGAGTAGGAGGAGGGGATGGTAGGGCTAAAGAGAGAGGAGAGAAGTAAGTTGGAACAATAGCAAGCCAGTATTTGGCCATGAAGAAGGAATAGTGTAAGAGACACCAAACCTCAAGAAAGGGCAAAGAGAGATTAGCATATAGAAAGCAGTAATAGGTGAGAGATGGAGCACTAAGGGCAAAGCAGCAGAAGGAATTATTTCATACCCCTGTCATACATTGAAAAAAGTTCTAGTGAAACCTGATCTTGGTGTAAACTCCTTCAATCCATCTCCTGCCTGGCCTCATTACATTTTTTTTTGTAGTCTATTTATAGTCCTTTGGACTGAGTCATCTCTCAGAGGTGCCCACTTGATCTAACCCTGCTATTCCCCACCTAGACTCATCCTCCAATGGACCCACCCAACTAGGACATCCCAGTCCCCCAGATCATCCTCCAGGGAGGGCCTGTCTCAACTACCTTGGCGGTCTCTTTCTGGAATTTGAAGGGTCCATCCTGTGGGTGGTGCCTGGGGACCATCGGGTCTGTGGCCGGCGTTGGAGATCTGAGGGCAGATCCTTGGAGCACTCATCACCTCCTCAGTCCTCCAGGGATTTTCTTGATTTCCCCAGGAGTGCGGATATGCAATGATGTTATGGCACTATGTGCTGATGTCTGCTGCCACTCCTCCTCGCTATGCTGGCGCCGCATCTCTGTATCATCCCTGAGTTCCCTCAGTAGCCACTAGAGAGTAGCACAAGATCCCGAGCCTTCCCCTGGGAGGAAAGAGCAGTCCTCTTTATGCTCCATCCCTTCCCTCCTTTGCCAACCCCTGGGCGCCCGAGTCCATTCCCAAACCAGAATCACCGGCGTGATGCAAGGTGTGGTGTTGTGCACCTCAACCTTCAGTGCCACTGGGCCGGCTTCGCATTACATTCTTGACACTGGCCTCTGGCTAGGAAGGTTGCACTGCATCCAAATCTCACTTCAGGGCTGCTCCCATGGAAATGGACACATGAGATTGGAGTGGCCTGCCCTCCTCCATTTAAGAGCTAAGCATGACGTTTCCACTAATGTGGTATTGTGGGTATAGGGATACCTTAGGCTGCTCCAGAAATCAGGACTACCTTAAAGGGAAAGAGCCACCACCAAGTGCCTCATATTCAAGTGTGGGGTTGGTCCCACTGTACATTGTGTGCAAAAACATTTTGGTTTACTTACTATTTACTGTAGTATAGGATAGTGTATCAGACTAATTTTGTTTATTTGTAGGCTGACATCTTCTGTTACTATAAATGTCAGAATCCCTTGCCAGATGACATCAGGGCAGCAGGCTGCAGTGAGAAGGTTCAACAGCATGCAGTGCATGTTAGAATTTATTTAACCTCTGATCTTTTGTTTGCTGGTCCCTCTGTTCTTTATGTACAATCACAGAGGACTATACTTAGCCCCTGGAGAAAAGCAGTCCTGGAAAACATCTGATCAGAGACTATAAAATTTGTAACATGCACAGTATGCTATTGAATCTCCCACTCCTGCCTACTGCTGGGATGTTATCTGCAAGGGACTCTGTAGTAGTAGTAGTTTTTATTCATAAAATATATATGAAAAGGATAGATGGTACAAAACTCCATTGAGCTACTGCTCATTTCCAAGGAGGTCCTAAAAGGTGATGTCAGCCTACAACTAAGGAAAATTAGTCTGAGATAATCTACTAAACTACAGTCAATAGTAAGTAAACCAAAATGTTTTTGCCCGCAATCTGTACACTGGGACCAAACCCACACTTGAGTGTGGGGTCCATTGTGCTGACTGTTTCCCCTGTAAAGCCAGTGTGGTACACCAGGCCAAACTGAATGGATGCTTGTTCTAAATGATGCCCAGAAAGGAAACATCTTTCTTAGCAAATATGGTATTTTATGTAGGATAACCTCCTTTTAGAATGTTTGCCAATTAATACATACTTGTGCAGCACAGTTATTCATCATCCTTGCTTATGAAGAAGAGTCGGGTGGGAGCAGACATGGTGAACTTGGTGTTCCTTTCAACCTTAAATTACTAGGTTACTATAAAGCAGATGTGTCAGATATGCATAGCGGATCTGATATGCTGATAGACTTTGGTTTTGCTGTATTTCCCTGGGCTCTTACTCCACAGTTCTGTGGTGACTGATTTGGTTCTATTGCTTTAAATACTTTGTTGCAGCTGTTTTTGTATGTTCACGTAGTCCTGCACTGGATTCCTCTGTAGTTTCTCCATCATCTCCATCGGCTTTGTGCTCCCTCAACTGTGGAACAAGCTGCAAAATACTTTGAAATTAACTCACCCCATCAGCCTAGCAGCTTTTAAATCTCTATATCTGCATCATAATAAGGAGTCCTGTGCCTGTCTACCCTAAATAGTGACTCCTATAAGTCCAAGCACACTCTGATTACTACTGTTAAAAGACTGATCACATCTATAATCGACTCTTCGATCCCCCCTTTTTCTACCCCATATCTGTCCCTTCACATTCCTTTGACCCTGGTTCCAGCTCTAAATTCTCCACCGTATCACTATGTATCTTTTATATTAGATTTTATTTATGTTCGGTGTACCTGATATGTATATTTCTTTACTTTTATGAAAAATTGTGTCCTACCCAAAACTAGCTGTATCTTCTGTTCCAAACATATGCTACTGTCAGTGCTACCTGCTGATACTTTGTATATACTGTATTATTGTATCTCACTTTATTTGTATTATTACTATTTTCTTGTGTGTTGCATCCCATGTATATTGTCCCTTGTTCCTTGTTAACAAACCCAGGTCCACCTTGAAAATGAGCTTGCTCAACGGTGATCGCCTGGTTAAATAAAGACTTTGATTGATTGATTTCCGGTAACCCAGGTTGCAGCTGTAAATAGAATTATGTAGCTAACCTCTGCTTTCCTGCATAGGTTAAATAAATGTCAGTAAATATGGAAACATAGAACACAGAAACATAGAAGTTGTCAGCAGATAAGGATCTCTTGGCCTACCTAGTCTGCCCAGATTTCCCTGCCTACTGTGCCACCACAGACCCCACTCGATCTCCAGTTGACTCTTCCCCTTGCCTTATTACCAGGGTCCCCTCATATCTGTCCCATGCATGCTTGAATCCCATTACCATTTTGGCACCCACCACTTCCACTGAAGGTTGTTCCAGGCATCCACCACCATCTTCAAGAAGAAGCATTTCCTCATATTTTCTCTGAGCCCCCTCCTACAACTTCAAAGCATGACCCCTTGTCCTCCAGCTTTGTTTTCTGTTTTTTCCATATAGGTTTTTTTTCCACTCCTGGAGCCCTGGCAGGTGGCTATGGCTCTCCTGATGGAGGGACACTCTCTCTCTCTGGTCCCGCCCTCCCACCGGTCCCCAGAAATTCTCCCATGGATTGCTCCCCATGGTGGGGCCAGGGAGGAGGTTTCCGGCTTCTCCTCCCCCTTAGAGACCCAATCCAGAAGCTGGGTACAGCCCTCGGGAGCAGCAGACCATCACAGAGCCTGCCAGGCTCTTTTCTGCCATTTTTCTCCCATCTCCCCTTCCCTACCAATGCAAGGACGTCGGAATGTGCCTACCGACCCATACTGCCCTCCAGCCACCGCCAAAGAGCAGTCAATGAGTGGGATGACAAGTCTCCTTCCCCCCAAGAAGGGAGAGCAGTCCTCAGGATGCTCAATCCTCTCTCTTCCCCCATGCCGACCCCGGTGGCCCGGGCTCGTTCCCGAACCTGGGTCACCAGCGTGGCATGAGGTGTAGCGACCAGTGCCTCAACCTCCAGTGCCACCAGGCCGGCCTCAAGCTTCTTTTTCTATGGAAAATGCTACCTTCCTGTACCTTATTAATACCTGTTAGGTATTTGAATGTTTCTAACATATCCCCCCTTTTACCTCCTCTCCTCCGGAGAGTACAAATTCAGTTCCTTGTGTCTCCTCATAGGGCTTTTGATGCAGGCCCTGCACCATTTTGGTAGCCCTCTTTTGTACCACCTTCACCTTATCAATGTCCTTTTAAGGGTGGGGCCTCCAGAACTGGACATAGTACTCAAGGTGGGGTCTTACCAGTGATTTGTACAGGGGTAATATTATCTCCTTCTTTCTACTGGTGATACTCCTCCCTATGCACCTGAGAATCCTGCTAGCCTTCCCCACTGCCTTATCACACTGCTTGGCTACTTTCAGGTCATCAGAAATGATTACCCTGAGGTCCCTTTCGTGTTTGGTGGTTGCCAGTACTTCCCCTTCCAATTGGTTCGTAGCCCCCGGGGATCTGTGCCCCAAGTGCATGATTTTGTACTTTTTTGCATTGTAACCCAGCTGCCAAACCGTTGACCATTCTTCCAGCTTTTTCAAATCATCACTCATTTTTCCACCCCCCTGGTGTGTCTTCTGTGTTGCAGATTTTTGTGTCATCCATGAATAGGCATACTTTCCCTTCTAGCCCTTCTGCAATGTTGCAATAAAGACACTGAAGAGGACCGGGTCTAGTACTGAGCCCTGAGGCACCCTGCTGGTCACCTTGCCTTCTCCAGAGTGGACACCATTTACCACCACCTTCTGACTCCTGTTGCTTAACCAATTTCTTACCCAGTTTATAACTTTTTGACCCACTCCCAGACAGGCCAGCTTGTTCACCAGTCTTCTATGTGGAACGGTGACGAAGGTCTTGCTGAACTCCAGGTAGGCCACATCTAACGCTACTCTTAGATCCACTACCCTGGTCACCAGTCAAAGAACTCGATCAGGTTTGTCTGGCAAGATCTCCCCTCTGTGAAATCATGTTGCCTTAGATCCTGTAATCCACTGGTTACAAGGTATTCTACTATCCTTTCCTTCAGTAGTGCTTCCATTACTTTGCCCACTACCAAAGTCAGGCTGACAGGTCTGTAATTTCCTGCCTCTTCCCTGTTCCCACTTTTGTGAAGTGGGACCACATCTGCCCTCATCCAGACCCTCAGAACATCCCCTGTTTCTAACAATAAGTTGTCAGAGGTGGAGCCAGCACCTCTTTGAGCTCCCTCAGTATCCTGGGGTGCACCTCATCAGGTCCTATTGCCTTGCCTACTTTTAATTGTGCTAGTACCTTGAGGACATTCTCCTCTGTAAAAGGACTGGTGTCCTCCTCCCTACCATTTATGCCCTTGTCCCTTATCTTTTGGCCAGTCACCTACCCCTTCTGTATATACTGAACAAAAGTATTTGTTCAATGGGGAAATGGAACATTGTTTAACCAGGAGTAGCACACCTGTAATATGTTTTCCTTCTTTTGGTCCTTCTCCTTGCACACCCCTTCTTCCCCTTTTATTTATTTAAAAATTGGTAACCGGGAAAAGCACACTGAGCCAAAGCTCATTTCCAGGTGCAACCTGGGAGAGGGTTACATACAAGGATAAAGTACAAATAACAGTTGGTATATTAAACATAAAGATAAATGCATACATTTACAGGAATTCATACAAGTTGAAATGAACATTCACTAGTATTAGGTATAGTAAAGTGCTTCTTGTAGAAGGCGAGTAATATAGCAATAATACATATTGGAAATAGGATTTAAAAAATCAAAGGTATAGCGGTGTGTGAGAGGGCTGAAACCTACAACACAAGAATGTAATATACAAAGCACGGGTAAATAATGGGAAATGGTGGATTGCAAAACAAGGGAGCAAGGCATCCAGGGGGACAGAGGCAGGGGGACTTGGGTGATTTGGAAAGTTCCATAGAAAGAAGAGGAGGCAGACTAAGGGAAGTAAAGGTGGGGAGCGGTGGGTGCAGACTGACAAGAGCAAATGGTGGAGGGTACTGTTTGGAGTAGAGACTTCAGGACAGACAGGGTAGGGGAGTGGCAAATTGTGCTGGGAAGCTGATTCCACATGTGAGGGAGATGGTAGGAGAAAGCTGCCTGACCCGAGCAAGTGCAGGGAGAAGGTATGGGCATCCCTAGAGCAAGCGGGTATGTGTATGAGCTGGCTGGGGATAGGCAAGAGTTGAAGTAGGAGGGGAGTGTCCTGAACCAGTATTTGGTGATGAGAGGCAGTGGACTTTTATCCTTACTATTCCCCCTTTGGTCTTCCTCTTCTCGTGTGTCTAGATATATATATATATGTATATATATATATATAGATATTCATTGCAAAAACTTTGTTAATGCCTCAGTTAGGTTGATGGCACAGCGACAAAACCAGCATGAAAATGTGATGTTAGGGTTACCACCCTACCACCCCCACCCTCCACAAACCAACAGGCGGGGTACACGGGGTCATCAGGCCCAACTCTCACACCATTCCATGTGTAAGCAAGCTGACATGCTACAGCATAGGAGAATGGGGTGAGAGTTAGGCCTGGTGACCCCATGGCACACCACAACGTCTGTTGGTTTGTGGAGGACGGGGGGGATGGGGTGGTATGGGTGGTAACCCTAACACCACATTTCCATGCTTTTATAGCTGTGCTATAAACCCTAACTGATGCATTAACAAAGTTTTTTACAATGAATTTTCCTTCTTTTTGAGGAAGTGTAATGTAACTGGTATGTGTTAGTGGGAGTGCAGGCCCTGTGCTCCCTTCACATTGCCAATTTTTTGTGTAATGATATATGTATGTGGGAGCCCTGCACCCCCACTTAAACATAAGTACGGAGCCATATAGCAGCCTCATAGTACTCAAAAGGAACCCTTGTAACATGTATTTGGCAATATCTCAACAAGTGTAGCAACTATGAAAAAAATTCACTGCAGTGGTAGTCATGATTTCAAATCCTCCACGCGTGCTCATGTGTAAACAGGCTGACATGGTATAGCATAGGAGAATGGGGTGAGAGTTAGGCCTAATGACCCCATGGCACACCCTGATGCCTGTCAGTGTGGGAGAATGAGGGATGGGGTGGTAGGGTGGGGGGGTTAGGAGCTCAACCCTAATGTCTTATTTCCCTATTTTTGTCACTTTAACGCTAACTGATGCATTATCGAACTTTTTTTGCAATGAATTTCCTTACTTTTTAAGAAAGTGCAATGTACTTGGTAACTGCTATGTGTTGGTGGGAACGTGGGCCCCTCGGGTCCCATACTCCCACCAAGCTGCCCATTTGTGCATAATGATATGCATCTGTGGGTGTGCAGCCCCTCTGGGCCCAGTGCTGCCACTTACACATAACTACTGAGCCATACTGCAGCCCTATGGGGCTTAAAAGGAACCCTTGTATCACTAATTTGCCAATATCTCAGTAATTGTAGCAGCTATGAAAACAATTCCACTGCCATTGTAATCATGACAGCAGAACCACCACATAAGATAAGATCAAATCAACTAAATCCGTATCTCGCATCGTTTCCGAGATACGGGCAGCGAATATCGCTAGGCGCGCAATGTTATCCTATGGGAAAAATCTCAACTTCGTTATGGCAGATCTATGGAACCAATAATGTTTTTTATACTTAAAACTGCCATCACAGAGGTAACTAGCCTTTGTGTGAAGCAAATAAACAAAACTAAACGATGTAAGAAACCACTATGGTTCTCAAAGGAAGTGGCAGCGAAGATTCAAGAGAAAAAGAAAGCTTTCAGGAAGTACAAGGAATCACAGAAGGAGCAGGACAGAGAATTGTATCAGTTAAAGCAAAAGGAAGCTGGGAAGGCAGTCAGAACAGCAAAGGCCCAAACTGAGGAAAAGATAGCCAACTCAGTTAAGAAGGGGATAAAACCTTTTATAGGTACATCAGGGAGCCAAGGAGAAGACCAAGGGAGGGATAGTGAGGCTTAATAAGGGGGAGGTGGGCAGAGGTGACTGTGAAAAGGCAGAGATACTAAACAAATATTTTGCTCTGTATTTACAAAGGAAGAGGGGAGGTACCTAAAACAAACAGTAGAAACACTCTGGATACAGAAGTTGATACCAGCCCATTTACAGAAGAAAGGGTTCTGAAAGAACTCTTAAAACTGAAGGTGAACAAAGCAATGGGGCCTGATGGGATTCATCCCAGAATTCTAAAAGAACTACGGGGAGAATTAGTGACACCACTGACTACCCTGTTTAACAAATCATGGGAGGATGGGGTGGTACCCAAGGACTGGAGGAGGGCAGATGTGATTCCCCTTCACAAAAGTGGGAGCAAGGCAGAAGCAGGAAACTACAGACCTGTTAGTTTAACCTCAGTGGTAGGGAAAATGATGGAATCACTTCTGAAGGAAAGAATTGTCGAGTATCTAGAGGCCAGAGGGGCACAGGACCCAAGGCAGCATGGATTCACAGCGAAGGTCATGCCAGACAAATCTGATAGATTTCTTTGACTGGGTGACCAAAGTAGTAGATCAGGGAGGGGCTGTGGACATGGCCTACCTAGACTTTAGCAAGGCATTTGACACAGTCCCACACAAAAGATTAATATACAGTTAGCTAGCCTGGGAGTGGGTCCCAAGATGACAGCCTGGGTAAAAATTGGCTGGAGAATAGACACAGAGGGTAATAGTAAATGGAGTCCACTCTGGAAGAAGGGGTTACTAGTGGGGTACCACAGGGTTCAGTGTGCATTAGGGATCGGTCCTCTTCAATGTCTTTATGTTTACATTGCAGAGGGACTGAAGGAAAAGCATGTCTCTTTGCAGATGACACAAGATCTACAACAGAGTTGATGCACAAGGTGGGTGGAAAGGATGAAAAGGGACTTGGCAAGGTTAGAGGAATTGTCAAATGTATGGCAGCTTAGATTCAGTGCTAAGAAGTGCAAGGTAATGCACCTGGGAAACAAAAACCCAGGGGAAGAGTACACAATGGGGGGTGAGATACTAACAACAACAAAAATGGAAAGGAATCTGGGGGTAGTCATATCAGATGACCTAAAGGTGGGCAAGCAATATGAGAGGGCAGCAAGAGGGCTGGGGGGATACTGGGATGCATAGGGAGAGGCATCACCAGTAGAAAACAGGAAGTTATTATCCCTCTGTACAGACAGCTGGTCAGACCCCATCTGGAGTACTGTGTACAGTTCTGGAGACCCA
The DNA here is from genome assembly GCA_016271365.2 of Neoceratodus forsteri. Classification (NCBI taxonomy): domain Eukaryota; kingdom Metazoa; phylum Chordata; order Ceratodontiformes; family Ceratodontidae; genus Neoceratodus; species Neoceratodus forsteri. Next base: position 1,652,213,847 of record CM057450.1, read on the forward strand.
GTCTTCATAAAGACATAAACAGGATGGAAGCTGTCCAGAGGAGGGCAACTAAAATGGTGCAGGGTCTGCACTGGAAGACATATGAAGAGAGACTTAAGGAGCTTAATATGTATAGCCTCGAGGAAAGGAGGGAGAGGGGGACATGATAGAAACTTTCAAGTACCTCAAGGGAATCAACAAAGTCCAAGAGGGTAGCATCTTTCAAAAAAAGAGGTGTGCAAGAACAAGGGGCACAATTTGAAGATGGGGGGGTGGCTCAGGAGCTACTTAAGGAAGTATTTTTCACAGAGGGTTGTGGATGCATGGAACAGCCTCCGGAGGAGGTTGTGAGTCAAAAACAGTGGTGGAATTCAAGCATGCATGGGACAGTCATAAGGCAATTCTAGGGGTTGGGGGTAGGAAGAAGTAGGCTGCTGGTTAACTAGGATCTGCAGCTTATCCAGTAGGCAGGGAAATGGGCAGACTGGGTGGGCCAAGCGGTCCTTATCTGCCGTCAAATTCTATGTTTCTATGTTTACTTAAACAGCATAATTCACATCTCTGGGACACCCCCTTTATACCCTGCAAATTTGAAGCCAAAAGACCAAACCATTTATTTACAGTGCACTAGCAAAGTTTTAGAAACATTTCTTGGAAAGGTTAACGTACCTGAAAACTGGTATGTGTTGGTGGGAGCACGGGCCCTCTGGGCCCTGCACTCACAGCAAGCTGCCCATTTGTGCATAACGATATGCATCTGCGGGAGTGTGGGCCCTCCGGGCCCTGCACTCCCACTTACACATAACTACGGATCCATACAGCAGCCCTCTAGGGCTTAAAATGAACTCTTGTAACACTAATTTGCCAATATCTCAGTAATCATAGCAGCTATGAAAAAAATTCCACTGCCGTTGCAATCATGACTTCAAAACCTCCACACCTGTTTAGTTGTGGGTAGCGAAAAATCCATATCTATGGGAAATTTCTCAACTTTGGAAAACTTTGTTGATGCATCAGTTAGGATTGATAGCACAGTGACAAAACCATGAACATGTGATGTTAGGGTTACCACCCCTACCACCACCCCCCTCCACAAACCAACAGACGGGGTGTGCCATGGGGTCATCAGGCGGTGCTGTAGCTATGGACCCATTGAATGTTTGGGGACCAAACTACCACAAGGCACATCTGTTGGATGAAGGCTTGCCACCCTGCAGATTTCAGCCTAAAAGCACAACCCACCTTGGCACAATGAAGTGACAAAGAAAACAACACATGGGACAACGTTTTCGTGACAGTAAAAATGCTTTTGCAAAAACAAAAATGTTTTCGTGACACCCCTATACCTTATAATGAAATGTTTTCACACACAAAAAATGTTTTCGCGAATGTTTTTGCAAATGTTTTCACAGTGCACATAGAAATTTTCCCATAGGCTAAAATGGGACATGAACAACTTGCATAACTTTTGAAAGGATCAACATTTTTTCACCAAATCTTCAAAAGGCACCAGTTTAACCCAGGCCACATATAGACATGCAAATCTGAATCCACTCAGACGCATTCTTCAGTCCTTTAAGCCCGACAGAAAAATGCACAAAAGTTGGGTATTTTTAATTTTTTTGACACTCTACAGTTCCACAACCACGCATCTGACTGGAACAAAACTTTCTAGATCCAGAGATCTATGGTTGGCTGCTGTGCATGCAAACTTTAAGACAAATCAGACATACGGTTGCAAAGTTATTAAAGTGCAAATTTGGGGGTTTAACATAGAAGTGGCCATGCAACCCTAACTATACCTGCACTACCGTGCAGATATAATATATAAGTTTTATCTCCTTTTTTTACTGATTGGGTAATATTCTCCTATGCTTGTGCCTTTGTGTGTCTAACTGCCTTTCCTTTGTTTCTCCTAGTAGTTTTCCCTATCCTACGCCTTCTGTGTCTCTTTGTACTTTCTAAATGCTAGTTATTTTGCTCTTACTTTTTTTGCTACATCTTTAGAGAACCATAGCGCTCTCTTTTTTCTCTTACCCTTGTTAACCTGCCTGACACAGAGATTTGTTGCTTTTTTAATGCCCCCCTTTATTTTTTCCCATAGTTCCACAATTCCCCCCTGATCCTCTATCCCTGCCAGGGATGTCCCTGAGGCATTCTCACATTTTCCTGAAATTGGCCCCCCTAAAGTCCAGGACCCTCGCCTTAGTGCGTGTCAGTTCTGGCCCGGTCCTTATACTGAACCACACTGTATGGTGATCGCTGGACCCCAGGCTGTCACCCAACATGACGTCAGTAACACTGTCCCTATTTGTCAGTACCAGGTCCAGTATCGACCCCCAATGAGTGGGCTTCTTAACTAGTTGCCTGAGGAATGCTCCTTGCAGGGAGTCCAGGGTGTCCCTACTTCTGACTGTTGCTGCAGCTGGTAGACTTCAATCCACATCTGGTGCATTGAAGTCCCCCACCAGCAACACCTCCCCCTTGCATGCCCATCATGTCCTTCACCTCTTCCCCTGTGCTGGAGGTCCGTAGATCACTCCTATGCAAACAGTGGCTCCCTTAAGTGATTCCAGGACAATCCACAGTACCTTAGCTCCTCCTTGCTCTCACTGTTTTTCTGTGGCTTTTATTTTGCCCATAACAGAAAGAGCCACTCCTCCACTTTTTTTACCTACCCTGTCTTTTCTGAACAGAGTATACCCTGGTATGGTCACATCCCAGTCCTGGTTTTCATTGCACCAGGACTTGATCATTTCAACCATATCCATTCCAGCTTCTACCATGGTGGCCTCTAGGTCTACAATCTTGTTACCTAGACTTTGAGCATTTGCACATATGGCTGTCCAGATTGTGCTGCCACCCCCCTTTTTTCCCATTTGCCCCCTTTGTTTCCTCCACTATCTATCTCATTATCACTCTTGCCTTCTATCCCCTGGATTCCTTTGTTATATGGTTATTTTTGGGGTTTCATCCCCTCAGGATTCCCCCTGCTGACCTCTTTTGACTGTGCCAAGGGAGGAGACAGTTTATGTTTCCCTTCATCTTTCTGCCACCCCCCTTGGCTAGTTTAAATGCTGTCCAATGTAGCATTTAAACCATTCACTGAGGACCATGGTTCCCCTCCTGGATGGATGCAGGCCGTGGGTCCCATATAGGCCCTTATCCCTCCAGGTGAGGCCCCAGTCCCCAATGAAGCCGAAACCCTCCTCTCTATGCATCATTCCTTCAACCATGCGCTGAAGTTCCTGGTGTGGAGAATACTGTTCTCTCCTGTCGTAGACAGGTAGCACTTCCAAGAAAGTCATAGATTGTGCCACCTGTCTAAGACCCTTCCCCAATTCCCTGAACTCCTGAACTATTGCTGGCTCATCTCTAGCCAGGTCACATTAGTCCCCAGATGGACAATGATGTCTAGCCCTCCCTCTCTTCCTGCTGCTCCAGCAATCCTTTGGATCTTCTTTCTGTCCCTGCAACCTGTGGCACTGGGAATGCACTAAACTTCCTTCTCCTCATCCTTACCTGTCACCAACTCTGTCCCCCTCACTATGGAGTCTTCCACCAGGATTTGCTTCTTCCTCCTCCTCTTCTGGGGTCCTCTGCTGCCCTCCTTGGGGTCTCTATTATGGAGGACCCCCACATCCACCCTGGTCACTACTTTGGGTGCCTCTGTGGGACATGTCTGCTCTGCCAGTGCAGCATAGGAGTTTTGCAGTGAAACCGGGTGTGGGATATGCTTACGCTCCACCACCCTAACCCTCATTGAGCAGACTGTTGTCCACTCACTCCTCCTCCTGGGCAACCTCTGAGATAGTGGTGGTGGACTAGGTGGTCCCTGAGTGGGGAAGAAGGTCCTCCTAACCCACACCAACTCGACCTTGAGTCTGGCAACCTCCTCCCACAGCCCAGCGAGGTGCACACAACTAGGGCAGCTATGCAGCTTTCAGAAAGTCTCCCTGAAGACTGCCTCCCCACAGTCACTGCACTCACCACTCCCATCATCGTATCCTACCTGCTTTCTTTGTTATTTTACCCCTTTAAATTCCCTTTACTGCTACATTTAGCTGTCTCAGCTAGATTCTAAGTGATTGGGGAGGGGAGAAGCTGTAGATGCCCTTCCCATTTAGTTATCTCAGCCAGCTCCTAAGTGATGGTGGGAGGGGGAGGGGGAGCTGTAGATGCTTTCCCCTGTTCTTCTCTCAAATATGCTGCTTCTAAAGGCAGAATCAAACAAAATAAATAAATATTCAAATGGAAAGGTTGATTGATGTCCAGAAGTCCCCCCCCCCCGACACTTTCAGTCCAGGTTGCTCTTTAATTACACCATATAGAACTGCATGTAACAGTTCTACATTAGGGGGTGTCTCTATACCTGTGTCCATACCTTGCTATGGTTGGCTTGCTTTGTGGATGGCAATGAAGAACATTTGCATCAACCCATGTCCCAACGAATGCCTGGTCACAGAGCAGTTTTTGAATGGACAGAGAAGGGCTACTACCCCCTTTGAGGAGAGCTCACTCAGTTGCAGATTAGGAACTGCTGCAAAATCTTGTGACAGTTCCTTGCAATATTCTTCAGTGAATAAATGGGGCCCAAGTTAGGAATGGGCCTGTGAGGTTGCATGCACCATGGAGGGGCATTTCCCTCGTTAAATATACATCAGCATACTAGTTTCGTGAAAGAATGAAATACATCAGCCTTGATGCAGACTCACAAGGGACTATCTCAAGATCATTGCACCAACAATTTTGACAGTCCCTTGCCTGTAATCCCCCCCCCTCGGCTATCCTCAAAGGGGGGGCACAGCCTTTCTGTGAAGTCATGAATTGTACTGTGACTGTGTGGAAAGAGTGCAGGGTTACCATGCAACTAGCCCACAGATCCACAGAGCAAGCAGACCTTCACAAGGTGTGGTCACATCTTTTGCAACACCCCCAATGTAGGACTGTTACAGTCTATTCACAAGGATGTCATTAAAGACTGTCCAAGTAAGTCAGCAGAAAACAGAGGTTGGCAAGGGTTTAATGGGCAAACGCAACTTAGTAAGGAGTTATATTTGTGCAACATTTTTGATAGTTTGAAGGTAGCTAAATGTATGGGTTGTTTGACTGTTATACTTGAATACTTTGGCCATGCATACTGTATGTCCTATGAGGAATTGCCACCCTTTTGGGTTACCTAAAAGGCAAAGGAACCCCTCTGAGGCAAGTTCCACCCTAGAGGTGCCGAGAGAACATAATTCCTTTAGGCTAAAGTTATCTTAGGAAGGTGGCCCAGGGAAAGTGGCCTGCCACTGGAGGAGGCGGCAGGGAGGATGATTGGGCAAAGAAACAGTGCTTCCAAATGAGGCTGGAGGAAGCTGTCTTAAATAGCTCAAGAAAGGGGATATGGCAGGTGGCTCCCACCCACTGAACTGCAGGCACAGTCTTTGTTTTCAATGAGTGTACAAAACTGAGTGAGGAGTTACGCTTGTGCTACATTGTTGATAGTCTAAAGGTAGTTGAATGAATGTATTGCTTGACTATAATAACTGGGGAGTGTTTTCTTCCATAGGGAAACTGGGTTATAATTTCATCATTATAACCAGCTGGTTATAACAACAAACATGCACTTGTTTTCCCTAGTTTGGCGCATGCACCTACCACGATCTTCCTCATCTATGCATCGTTCCCCGTGGTCCCCACTCCTCAGCGCTGCAAACTTCCCCGACAGAAATCTGCAGTAAGTTCTTTTTTTTTTTTTAAACATCACGTGGCACAGCAAACCATTATCAGAGTGGAAAAAAATAAAACACTGCTTCAGTTTACAAGCTGCCATGGACCGTGCTGAAACCCCAACAGTCCGCAGCTCGACTCCATAGACAAATCCAGTTATTTTGTATAATTGCTGTGGTGTACAAATGATCCCTAGCAATTATACAAAATAAAGGATGGGTATGTGTGTAAAACTTGGATTTTAGGGTCTGCCACCCTATCAGGGCATCTTGAAAGCAAAGAAACTCTCTTGAGGAGGATTCCACCCCTAGAAGTGTTGAGGATCATAATTATTTTATGCTAATGGTACCTTAGGAAGAAGACTACAAGTACTGAAAAACAGGTGATGAGCACACAGACTGAATGGAGTACTAACTAACAGCAGCTGGTGATGACTGATAACAGACAGAGACTGATTGGAGTAATGACTGACAGCAACTGGTAACTGACAGCAGACAGGCATGACTTCTTTAAGGAGAGAAGGAATGGCAGTATTGAAGGATTAGAGAGCCACCATCCAACCCCAGTTTATAGCAGAAACTTACTACTGGGGTAAACACTTAAATACATACCGTATCATGGCCTTCAGGACTCAGGACAAAAAAAAAACCTGTGGAATAAATCTCTGGAGATCCTTGGCCGCCATCTGTACTGCCATGGAAACTTACCCATAGCATGTTCATTTGGTATTTGGAGGGATAACTCTCTCTATCCCTCCAATGGGATAAAGCTGTAGGGTGCCATGAGTCAATCTCTACAGCTGAAGGAAGTTATCCGCAGTGAAGGCTTACCCCTCAAAGCATGGAATGAGGAGAGTAGTGACTGCCAAAAAGCTATCACCTAGCCTTGAGGGTATATTGAATGAGACTAGGTGGACCTCAGGCAGACACAGAAAGAATAGTTTTGTTTTTTATGTCCCCTTCTTTCCAGACCTCCTTTCTTCTCAGGACCTCAAGGCACCCTCTGATCCCCCCTGCCTTCCCCAGCTGGGGTCACCTGCTTCCATGGATCCTTGTCCATACCCAAGTGATGGTGGGGTGGTGGGATGTACCCCAGAACATCTGTGTTGCATCAAGTGGTGCCACACACTGGGGAGGCAGGGACCCGGATATACCAGTATAGCGCAGTGGGTTAAGGCTCTGAACTGCAGATCTGGAGACCTGGGTTTGAATCCCACAGCTGCCTAGGTGCATACTGTGTGATCCTGAGCAAGTCACTTAACTTCCTTGTGTTCCCAGGTCACATCTGGAAACAAACTTTGGTTTAGTGTGCTACTCCTGGTTAAGCAATGTTCCCTTTCCATCATTGCAGAGGTGCTGGGGCCATTTTCCTGCATTTCTTCCCATCACCTGGGGACACTGCATGCTCAGATGTCAAGATGTGCCCAAACACACTGTGTGCCTGTCCACACACAACGATGTCAGCCATGTCCCCACCATTCCCTCAGTCTTCTAGCTGTACTACCACCTGTGGTCGCCCAGGTGGTAGTAACATGGTGGAGGACAGAACACCTTCCTCCCCGGAGAAGAACAGCATCCATATGGATACTTTATCCTCCTTCCCCTGCCTCATTCCGGATAATCTAAGTTTGTTCCCAAGCTCAGGTCACTGGCATCACAAGTGGTAGCGCTACCACTGCACTGACAGGCCAGTGAGAATAGCTTTCTGAGGTGCTGCTGACATGGTCTGCACAGCTAAAGGAACTGGTGTGGACTTAGGGCTCCACCCTCTAACAGTTGAAGTCTTAAATGCTGCACCTTGAGTTGCCGCCACCCAAAGACCTGCACGGCTACAGCTTCCCCCAGAGTGCTGGACCTTACCACCATATGGGACTGCAAGGAGGCACTACAGGACACAAGCTGCCTACAGAGAAGGGCCCCTCCACCCAGGATGTGGACTTCAAGGGGAGCAAGTGCTGTCTACCCACATAGTCAACCCTAAGGGCAAAATTCTAACCGAATAATAATGACTGAATAGAATGACTGATAGTGATGGAAAATACAATGACTAAAAGGTAAAGAAATTTGAATGTACATAAAAGGTCAAATAAGAGGTAAAACCCAGCCTCAGAAGGGCAGGCTAGAAGCTGTATGCACATGAGGACTATGGTGGTAAATGCTGAAGCAGACTGAGTAAGACTAACCAAATGATAGAACAGGAGTGGGAGCAGCTGCCTTGCTAGGATGGCAGGTAAAAGCAATTGAGGAGGAATGCAGTGGAACTGAGAGGAAGTTTGCAAGTGGCCTGGTATGAACAGTAAAATGGCAAAGACTGAGACAGCACAAGTCAAAACAGCAGAATGACACAAGTAGAACATACCGTATAAACTAGTAAGCTCACAAAGAACCAATACAGAAAGAAATACAGGAGTTCCATGAGGATAAGAATTGAGCCGGTGTAGCTAACCAAGAGAAAGGAAAATCATAAACTGCAGCTAGGAAAGGTAGAAACAAACAAAATACTGACCTAGAAAGCCACTGAAGACATAAACTCATCAGAAAGCCTAAAAGCACAAAAGGAAAGTGGCAGACAAATGCAGGGATAAAAAGGTGGGGGTTGGGCTGAGCCCCAGCAGAGCCTCAGGCTGCAGATCAGTTAAGAAAGAGTGCTTCCAAATGAGGCTGGAGGAAGTTGGCTTAAATATCACAGGAAAGGGAGTGTAGCTGCTAGCTCCTGCCTATTGAACTGCAGGCATAGCCATTGTGATATCATCTTCAGAGGCTACACATGGGGGTGTGGGGCTAGAGAGGGGGGTATCCACTGGACATCAGGCACTTATATGTCAGATAAGGTTAGGATGGAAGGCCACTAGACCACCAGAGACGTGCAAGATGACCACCACCAGTCGGGCCTGCTTGTACAGGTTGAGTGGATATTTAAAGGTAAAGAGTAGCGCTTGTACATAGTCTTCTGTGAATGGAAAAGCACTATGCAGATGGCACTGTGCCATGCACAGAAGTCTATGGGTGCAAAAATGTGGGTATTAGGTGGCCCACTAACATCTGGCAATCCTCTTTTGCTTTGCAACTTAGTGCAGGGGGACTCTTCCCTTGATGACTAAATCAGCCTTTTGTGGACAGCTGCTAGGTGTGTGGTCATAACAGGCTACCTGTTTACACCCCCTTTTGTGACTCTACACCTAGCAACTGCCCACTGGGCCCATCATGTGCTGCAGAACCAGTAAGTATTCTATAATGATGGCTACTGACTAGGGCACCCAGTCGGCCACCATAGATGATGACTTTTTTAAATGATTGAAAGTTAAATTTTAAGGGGTCTGTTATTTTCATTGCTGGAGCACAATTGTCATCAAAATGATGTGTTGTAACCTGTGCTATAAGGTTTGCCATAAGTCTCTCCCTTGTCATGATTCCTAAGGCACAAAACAAATCCACGTGACTTGAGCTCCTCTGATCGCCTTCTGCTTGAAGTAACACCAGTAAATTCTAACATGGGCAAAATGACATTCCCCTCTGCCTGCCTATCCCACTGGAATGCCCTTTCCAGTGGGAACTGCTCCTCCTATCCTCTCTTTAAATCACAGCTTCTGTGTCACCTATTGAGTAAATCCCACCGCCATTGTGCAGAATAAGAAACTAGTTACATTCTGTCTGTTTATACGTGCTATGTTAGCACCACTTGTACTCACTATGCTATATTAGCACCATCATTGCATTTTTACAAAAGAAATTAACTAATGCTTTTTGTAAGTGTTGAAGAGGAAGCATGCTCCAGTGTTCAGAACACAAGATAGGGAACCATCAGAACCAGTAAATGCCTGGCTTGAATCCCAACAGATCCTCTGGCTATATGACCTTGAGCTAGTCAAGTAACCTACCTGTGATTCAATCCACCAAACTATAAAATTGGGTAGAAAGAAGAACTCCACTATAAATAAGATTTAATAACTGGGGGACATTTTTTCTCATAGGAGAAGCGGGTTATAATTCGCCATTATAAACCGCAAGTTATAATGGTGAACGCGCGCCAGCTTCTCCTCAACCCCCACTCGTGCTCACTCACTGAAGCGCTCACATTGCCACCCACCAAACATCTACTACAGAAAAAATGTTCCCTGAAACACCACAGTGACTACATATTCCTTGCAGAAGTGAAAGACAACACAGCGTTGCTGAAGAACAATCTCTGCTTGTCTGCAGTTTTGGGTTTTACTGTCGGGCAGTTTAGGATCTAACATACACAGACCTGCCTTCTATTCTGCCCCTCTCGCACTCAGTCAGCTGTGCTGGTCTCACTAAACCAGCAGTCAATAGCCAGCATTTCCTACATTCACAGGGAATAAACCATAAAAAACACACACAAAACATCTCTGAAAGATACTTGGTTACATTTCTCACGATTTTTTCAGCTACGGTTCCTCGTTGTCGCAGCGATATGCAAATGAGCTGCTAAGTTCTGAACTTCATTTGCATATCCCCATTACATGGACCACCAGACCAAATAAAAATCTAAAAAACACTTGACACTCCAGCCCGGTGGCATGGAGGGCTGAGAAATCACACCTTACCTCCTTCTACGTCAGCAACTTGTGTTCGTGGTTCGATTGGGTGGCCAGGGGTTGACCCAGGTGGGAGAGGATTGAGCATCCAGAGGACAGCTCTCCTCTCCCAGGGAGGGAGGGACACAGAGGCTGGCATACCTCTGACTCCTAGCAGTGGCTGGGTGTCAGAGCGCCTAGGTCCTGTATGTAAGGGAAGGGGGTGGAACAGTTGGCCGGTGTACTGTAGGTGAAAGTGCACACAGCTTGGCCATTGCTGACACCACATTGCTCTGTCTCCAGGAGGGGGGCTGGGAGAAAAAATGGAGGAGAAAAGCCTGTCGGTTGGAAGACCACTGACCCCCACAGGCAGCACACCTGCACTGGCAGCCACCTCCAGAACTGGATCAGTGTTGGCAGGTTGAGGGATCCCTGCCGCCCCACCACGGGGGGCAGGCCATGGAGGAAGACAGGAAGGTGTGCTGCAAGTGGCTGGACGGGGCTGGGGGGTCGGTGAGAATGTGGGCCACCCAGGAGGGGGAGAAATTGAGTAAGCAAAAAAATAAATAAAAAACACTTGACAATAAAGTTCTAAAACTTATTTCCACAATATTTTAAACTCCCCACTCTAACAGCTAGGTATTTTCTGCTCTAGTATAAAATGTTGTGATACAAAAAAGCAGACGCAAGATTTTATTAAGATTAGCATTTATTTCAAGAAATCTGGATGGAGAAAAAATGTTCCCTGAACTGTTGGGCTCTGTGGAGCTAACGACCACATCGGCGGTTGCTGAGGGGAGTGGGGAAGCTGCTAATTTCAGCCACATTCAGTGGCGGGAGGACCGACTCAGCAGTTGGGCCAGGTTGGCAACCGCATCGGCAGGGGAGAAGGGACTTGTATTTCGCAATCGCAATTCAGCGACCAGAAGGAGCAGGAGCGTCAGCGCCACTTGGCCTCATCATCAGAAAGGCCAGGCGGAATTTCAAATGTACTTTCATGGCTACATATAAGGGCAGGCCCAGACGCCTGGACTTGAGACTGAACTGTATGGGAGTTTATTTGTCCCTCCCACTCTCCCGACCTTGATCACTATTAAATCGGCTGAGGAGATGTGTCCTAGTAGGGTTATAAAGGTGATGATTGATGATGATCATCACATGGTATGATAAACTAATGAACTCTGGCTAAGCTGTTATCTACTTCAATGTTAGCATTGTATAGTCTGTATGATCAGTTAGAGGTTAAGTGTCTATTTGGAGCAGGGCTGTTTTCCTACATCTGAAGTCATCTGCATCTGAATATTGAATGGGGGGCACTAAATTTGTTAGAAGTGAATAGGACTGATCTAGCACCCTTCCCCTTATGGCCACTTGGGGGGGCCGGGTTAGTATTCCCGGGGGAAGGGACCGGGAAAAGGGGGACGGTCCCATTAGGACTAGAGAGGGAAAAACAGAATGGCCTCTATCCACTACAGCAGGCATCTCCGGAAGGGTTGTAGGCTGCACAGGCTATGGGGTGGCAATAATTCTCAACTTGGCCTGGAGAGAGGGAGGCTGTCCACTCTGCAGGCAGCTATTTAGGATCAGAAGTAAAGTATACTGGTTAAGGAGAAAGCTGGAGGAGTTGGGGGTGCGTCAAAGGATAAGGGGTGTGGCTATGGGCGGCAGATAGATGGTGTAGAGTTGAGGCTGGGGCAATGCTCAGCAATTAGACAAGGCTACGTTTCAGCAAGCAGGAGGGGGGATATTAGGGAAAGTGGACCTTTAGATAGGGATGTTGAAGCCATGGGGAAAACTTATGGGGTAAATGTTCTGATTAAAAAGAGAATAGAGGGGGTCAGGTCAGGAGGGGCTGATATGGGGAAGCCTAGAAGAGCAGACAGTGGGAAGGGAGCTCCAAAGGAGGACAGGGTAGAAGGGGAGAAAATGGGGCAGCTTAGAGGGGCAGTCGGGGGAGACTCAGATCACTTGATGGAGGCTGGCATAGAGTGTTACAATAAATTTGAGCTACTAAGCAACCTACAAGGGGAGGAGGAGGTTGGTGTAAATGAGGGAACTGATACAGAGGCTGGGGGGAGGGAGTTGGATACCCAGAGGGCATCATGGACCGGGAATGGAAAGAATAGAAATAGTTCCAGAGGGAGAAGAGGAAACTTAAATGTTAAGCAGACGGGAGAGATGCAACATATAGCAGGCATGGGAGTGGAGAGCACAACTGGAGAGAATCTGGAAGATAAGAAGGTGAGGGAGGGAACCCCCTTCAGGAGGAGGGACCATACCAAGGAAGGGGACCCACAGGGGGCCATTGGAGGTAAGGGTACTATTACAAGGAGGAAGGATGACAGTGTGGGAGAAGGGGAAATGATCAGGGCCAGGATTAATGGCTCAGATAAGAGAGGGTTAAAGGGGAAACCCATGCGGGGGGGGTCCGAGGTAAGGGGGCAGAATAAGGGAGGCAGGAAGGGGAGGGTGACAAGGGGGTCTCTCATAAGAAAGCAGGAAGACTCCCATGGAAATTAAAATACAGATAAAGGGGGAAGGGTTGAGAGCTCAAAATTGAGGTAACCATAAGGACAATGGGGGTGTTAAGGTAGCATTAATCTGCTACTGGGAGACTCGATGATTAGGGGTATTCATTGGGAGGGACAGGGGGGATGCCATAGTCAGGTTAAGGTAGTGAGTATCTCTGGGCTGACGGTGCACAGGGCAAAGTTCATGGTGTACAAACTGGTTAGGGATTGTGGAGGGAAACCAGATTTCCTGGTGCATTTGGGGAATAACGATATAGAGGGAAATAGTGTTTTGGAAATCCAAGCAAGGTTCCAAGAACTTGCCAGAGTCTGTTAGGATAATGGATACAACATTTCCTTTCCGGAAACATTGCCGGTACCAAAGGCCTCTGTGGAGAACAAAATGAAGATCATAGAGGTTAATGACTGGCTCAGGAAGGGTGTAGAAAGGGGGTGGGTGTTAGGGAACTGGGAGGGAGTTTGGGAGGATAAGGGACTGTATGCTAGGGACAGGCTTCATCTTACCCCAATAGGGAAGGAAGTCCTTAAACAGGGGGTGGCAGACTATATTCAAGAAAGGTGGGTTTAAACTTGTGAGGAGGGGAGGGATAAGGAGGGGCTCACCAGAAGTCCTCACCTCTAGATGAGGGGATTAGCCTTCAAACCCAAGGGGGAGGGGAAACAGACTGAGAGGATGATTCAGGAGGGGCAGAGGGAGACGGAAGCATATGGTACCTGGGAGGGGTCAACAAACAGGATCAGGGACAAGAGTTGGGAGGTGGTGTTAGTTAATGTCAGGAGCTTGGGAAACAAGTTGCCAGAGTTCCAGGCCATGCTGTTCGGGCGGGGGGGGGTGGATGTGGCAGTGGTCACATAAATGTTGGCCAACACAAACCATGATTCGGACCTAAATGTGAGGGGGTACACCATGCTTAGGAAGGATAGAAAGGAGGGCAGAGGGGGTGGAGTGGCTGTGTTCATTAGAGATGGCATAGAAATTGCTAGGGTAGAAGAGGCAGAGGGAAGCGTGGAGGCCTTATGGGTCACCTTGCAAACCCCTGCAGGAGGTAAGGTCAAGCTGGGTGTAGTATATTGGCCTTCCCCAGGATGGAGGATGTTCTGGAGGATGGTTTGCTGGACATTATTGCCCAGTGCGGACCAAAAGGGGAGGGAGTGGTGTTGATGGGGGACCTTAATATGCCAGGTACAAATTGGGGAACTATGTCCTCTAATTTGGCCAAGGAGCAGAGATTGCTGGACAGCTTTCAGGATGTGTTCTTAACTCAGCACGTGATGGAGCCCACAAGGGATGGGCATGTCCTGGATGTGGTTCTGGAGGATGGGGATCTGGTAAGGGACCTGGTTGTAGAGGATCCCCTGGCTGGGAGTGACCATGATACTGTCTGGTTTCAATCAGAGGCAGATGTGGAAAAGAGTTGGGAGGTCATTAAAGAGGGACTTCATGGGGCAGTCAGGACTTGTGCTAAGGTGAAGCGTAAGGGAACAAGGTCACATAAACCATGCTGGTGGTCCAGTGAGGTTCAGAAAGTGGTCAGGGAAAAGAAGGCTGCCTATAAGAAATACACAACAACAAGAGAGGAAAGAGAAATGGAAATGTACCATCTTGCATCTAGAAAAGTCACCCGGATGGTGAGGGGGGCAAAGTCCAGTAAAGAGCAGCGGCTGGCACAGGGGATATAGGGAGGGGAAAAGGGGTTCTTCAGGTACAGTGGATAAAAACCAAGGGCCAGCTCAGCAGATTGAGAACAGAAGGAGGGTGGGTGGAAGAGGTGAGGGACCAGGCAGAGGTATTAAATGAGTACTTTGCCTCTGTGTTCACTTGGGAGGAAGATGGGATATTTACAAAGCAGGACATGATGGGGATAGAAGGGTTAGTGTGTGGGATCGGGGAGCAACGGGAATGGAACAGGAGGAAGGGAGAGGTACCCCAGCGGTGTCACATCAGGATAAGGATAAGAAGGCCAGTAAGTTGGGGGGGGACGGATGATGCTTTCCTAACTGAGCAGGTGTGGCAAGCCCTTAAGGCCCTAAAGAAGGATAAATCTCCTGGTCCGGATGGCATTCATCCGAGAGTACTATGGGAATTGGTGTACGTACTGGCTGCACCCCTGGCAGAGTTCTTCAACAGGTCACTTGAGACAGGGAGGGTACCTAGGGATTGGAGAGAGGCACATGTGGTGCCAATCTATAAAGGGAGATCGAGGGAAGTGCCTGGTAACTATAGACCTGTCGGTTTGACATCGGTGGTGAGTAAATTAATGAAGAGTATACTGAAGGAATGCTTGGGGGTGTTCTTGGAGGAGGTGGGAGGTCTGGATAGTTGGTAACATGGGTTTGTGCCAGGTAGATCATGTCAAACTAACCTTGTGGAGTTCTACGAATGGGTAACATTGGAACTGGACAGGGAAAAACCTGTGGATGTACTATTCTTAGAATTCAGCAAGGTGTTTGACTCAGTCCTCCACAATGGCCTGGTGGAGAAACTGACGGGCTTGGGTGTGGGTCCATTGATGGTCAGATGGATAGGAAACTGGCTGGCTAGATGCACTCAGAGAGTAGTGGTCGGTGGTGAACTCTTGAACCCTAGAGGGGTCAGTAGTGGGGTACCACAAGGCTTGGTCCTGGGGCCGATCCTGTTTAATGCATACATATCTGATATCAGGAAGGGAATAGGGTGTGAAATGAGTCTCTTTGCTGATGACTCCAAGTTGGGGGCAGTAGTTAATAATAATAATAAATTTATTTATAAAGCGCCTTTCCATTATCAAGGCGGTGTACAAAAATGAAACAATACAAGTCAAACATGAAAATTCTATATAAAAACACAGATAAAACTGTCTTATAATCCACAATTTCAGCACAATCAATGCTTGAAGAAAACCATTTGAAAAAAAAATGGGTTTTTAAACCCCTCTTAAATTCCTCCACGGAGGTGCACTCCCATAACCAGCGAGGTAGAGCATTCCAAAGAGTGGGCGCAGCATAGGAAAATGTTCTACAACCAGATTATTCAAACTCGCTCTTGGAATCTGTAGCAACCCCTCATCAGCCAAGTGAAGCGATCGGCCAGGACAGTAAGGAACCAGAAGTTCTTTCAGATAGGCTGGACCCTGATCGTATAGGGCTTTGAAAGTCAGTAAACTGACTTTAAAGGTGATCCGCCACCGTATAGGCAGCCAGTGCAGTTTGCGCAGTACCGGGGTAATATGACAGGACCTACTTGTCCCAGTCAAAACCCGGGCTGCTGCATTCTGCACGAGCTGTAGGCAGCGGATTTCAACCCCAGAAAGCCCAAAGTAAAGGAAGTTGCAGTAGTCCAAATGCGAGGACACAAAGGCGTGGACCAACATTGGTAACGTGTCAGATGGAACAAGTTGTTTAACTCTGGCAATGTTCCTAAGATGGTAAAAGGAAGTCTTGACAAATGCCAACACTTGTGATTGTAGTGTCAGCCTGTCATCTAAGATGACCCCCAGGTCACGCACCTGTTCAGAGGCCGAAAGTGAGACGCTGCCAAGAAAAATTCCTGAGGGCGCACCAACCAACCTCTATCTGACAACCCAGGTCCACAACCAAAACCTCTGTTTTTTCTGAGTTCAGCCTCAGCCAACTAGAATCCATCCAGTCCTGGATTTCTTTCAGACAGTTGTTAAACACCGAGAGAGCTCCATCCTGGTCAGGTGCAAAAGACAGGTATAGATGGATATCATCTGCATAGCAGTGAAACCTCAGCTCATACTGTCTTATAATGTCTCCAAGGGGCAGCATATATACTGCGAATAACATGGGAGACAGCACTGAACCCTGAGGCACCCCACACAACAAAGGAGTTGGGCTCGAGGAAAAAAACCCAGACACAATTCTTTGTGATCTCCCAATGAGGAATGAGGTGAACCATCGAAGAACGATTCCCGATATTCCACAAATCTGCCTCAGGCATGCTATCAAAAGCTTGCTATCAACACCATGTGATCCACGGTATTAAAGGCTGAAGACAGATCAAGAAGAACCAGAATAGAACGTCTCTTCTGATCTCTCGCCCTCAGAAGATCATTAAGCACCCAAACCAGCACAGTCTCGGTGCTATGTCTTTTACGAAAACTGGACTGGAAGGACTTGTAGATGTCATGGATGGTTAAATGGTCTTCCAACTAGGCCGCCACTACCTTCTCAATCACCTTCCCAATAAAGGGAAGCTTTGAGATAGGTCTGTAGTTTGCGAAACAGTCCGGGTCCAAGGTAGCTTTCTTCAAGAGAGGTGTCACCACCACCTCTTTCAGGGAGCTAGGGAACTCACCCGACTCCAAGGAGCACCAGACTATTTACAAAAGGATTGGACCAATGATATCACTACAACCCAACAATAGGGAGGTCGGTCCAGGATCCAAACCACAGCTAGTAGGGCATACACCATGGAAAATCCTCATGATATCCATGAACTCAGGTCGACCAAAGGAACTCCAAGAAAACTGAGGTACTGTGAACTCACATTGTTCAGCAGCAACCCCCTTACTGTTTGCTGGACGCAGATCCACCCTGATGTCGGCCACCTTATTTGCAAAGAAATGAGCAAGCTCCTCACACTCTAATTGCAAAAAAGCTTTCCGAACTTGCAGACAGGCTGGGTTGCACAGTCTGTCTACAGTTCGAAATAGCTGAGCCGGTCAGTTCCTAGCAATTGCAATCTCCCTGGACAGGAATTCTGCCTTCTTATGGGTGATTGCAGATTGATAGACAGAATGACGGTCGACCAATCTAAGGCGGTCGGCATCAAGGGTGGACCTGCGCCAGCAGCGCTCCAACCTTCACCCCTGTCTCCACATCTCCCTCAACGTCCCATCAAACTAAGGGGACTTGGGACAAAAGCACAAACAGGAGGAATAGAATCCAGAGCCACCGTAACAGCCTTATTATAAGCCACCACCATGGTCTCTGGACTACTGCTTGCCAACTCGCGGGACGAGAGGTCAAGGACAGTTACAAGGTCTTGAGGAGTAATATCCCATAAAGCACGGTACCTAACCATCTCCACAGGGGTAGGCCTTCTCGGGGGTGTGCAAAAACTGAACCTCACAGTGTAGTGATCTGACCATACGACTGGTTCCACCTCCAAATCGAAAGTATCAATCCCTAGGAGATAGACTAAGTCCAGAGAGTGCCCAGATTTATGGGTAGCAGTGGAAACCACCTGTGTCAGGCCTAAAGAAGTCATTAATTGGAGGAAGTGATTACCAAATTGCAAGAGTTCATTGTCGACCCAGGAGTTAAAGTCACCCAGAACCATAAATCTGGGTGACTCAAACGACATGTCGACGATGAAGTCTGCCACTTCCTGTAAGAAACATTTCCCATCCCCGGGTGGACGGTAGATGAGCACGATTCGACCCCTACACCCACTACCACTGTGCACTCAAAGGACTCAGTCTCCCCCACTACCACACTCATGAGGCCGAGTTCAGTCTTGAAACAGACTGCAACCCCCAACCCTGCAATCCAATCTCGGCGGTGTCACCGAGTACCCGGCCAGAGTCATGGCCTCCAACGTGGGGCCTGGATTTTCATCCAGCCAGGTCTCAGTGATGCAAGCCAAGTCCACAGAACCAACAAGTTCGTCAATAATACCAGTCTTGTTTCTAATGGACCTAGCATTGCATAACACCGCCCGAGTTGGATGAACCTCAGAGGCTGTCAAGCCCATCTGCTTACTAAATTCTGTAGTGCCCTTGGGTATGGGCACCAGATATGGTAAACCATGATCTAGATTCCATTTCACCCCAGGGCGCCTTCTGGATCTAACTACCCCAATATGATGACCCCCCTCATCCATCCTCCCTTGTTCGCAACCCCCTGCCCTCTTATCTCTCCTATGAGCAATTCCCAGTGCCCTACAATGCTGATACGTATCATATTGGAGAGGGAAAGAATAAAAAGGGTGGAGGGCATGAAGAAAGGAGGATGAATAGAGCACCAACTTGGGGACAAAGGGTCGACATATGCCACTGGAGAACAGTAAAAACCAAAACAATAAAACTACCAAAACAGTTAAATTTAAGAATAAAATAAACAACCCACCTTAATATAACTTTAAACAAACAAATAATTCCCCCAGTTGAGGGGGAAGAGGGGAGGATGGCCCTGCAAGGGGACCTGGAGGCCCTGGTTAGGTGGGCTCACACCTGTAAATTAAATTTAAATCCCTCCAAGTGCACGGTGTTACATCTTGGGCGGGGGACCCCCAAACACGAGTACACCTTGGGAGGGGAGGGGCTGGAGGCCTCAGCAGGGGAAAAAGACCTAGGGGGTCATGGTGGATGCAAGTATGAATAACTCTAAGCAATGCAGGAGAGCAGCTGTCAAAGCAAACAGGATGTTGGGATGCATCGCAAGGGGGATCACCTCAAGGAGCAGGGAAGTGATTCTGCCATTGTACAATGGTCTGGTTAGACCACACCTTGAGTACTGTGTGCAGTACTGGAGACCACACTTGAAGAGGGACATGCAGCTCCTGGTGAGGGTTCAGAGGAGGGCTGCCAAAATGATATGAGGACTAGGGGATTTGACGTACAAGGAGAAACTTGAAGAGCTTGGCCTGTTTTCATTGGAGGAGAGACGGGGGGGGGCATGATTGAGGTCTTCAAGTACCTCAAGGGAATAAACAGGGTAAACACAGAGGGGATCTTTAGACTATAAGAGGGAGGTATCACCAGAGGACATGGTTTGAAGTTGGAAGGTGGAAGGATGAGGGGGAAAGAGGAGGCGGTTTTTCACTGAGAGGGTAGTGGAACATTGGAACGCGCTGCCTGGTGAGCTGGTTCAGACTTCTATGGTGGAGGGCTTCAAGAGGGGGTAGGATAGATACAGAAAGGGGAAAAATCAGGGGATGGACTGGCCCAGGGAGCTAGGATGGAGGAAAGGGGTTTCTGGAACACAAGGAGGGGGAAGGCCTCGGTACCCAACTAGGGATCTGAGATTCGAGCAGACTCACTAGACCATAAGGCCTAATCTGCTGGCAATCAGTATGTTAATATGTTAATTACATTAAACAATACATGGGGGGGGTGCACAACTCAAATTTAATGCACACCCTCAGTGTGGGATGCCTTGATAAACCACTCGGGCTTCGCCCTTGGGGCTTATGTAGCATCCCACACCTCAGGTGTGCATTAAATTCTCATTATGTACTCCCCCCCATGTATTATTGTATATATAATTACTGGGGAGGCCGTTTAATGACCAAACTGGCACCATTTTCAAACACCATAGTAACCAGGTTCCATTCCATCATAAACAGCCAGTTATCACAGTGTTTGATGCTAGCCAGTCTGTAAAATAAAGAAAATCCCACTCAAACAGTCTACACGCAATCATTTCCCGGAATTAAGTGGTATCATATCTTTGACTATACCCTTCTTGCATCCAGAAAAAAGGAAACAGCAAAACTGGAAGAACTACATTATAGAAAACTGTTTGAATTCTAAAATATTTTTTTTTTTTGGGATGGGGCACTGTGGAGCCTGAGCTGTGAAGTCACAATGCACTTCAGCTCCTTAGATTACAACTCTTGAACTTTAAATATCTCATTTTTATACTCTGAGCATTTTATCTCATTTGAGAGAGGAAGTCTCAGGGCACATCATGAGGAAGTCGAATAAAAACCATCAAAAAGGCGATGGTAGGAAGACTGAGGAAAGGGACCGACCATAGGCATGAGCACCCATTCAGCACATGGTGCAGCTGAGGGAAAAGGACCAGAAGAGACCCTACAGTTTTTAGGCTGTAAAATGCAACGGCTGCTGACCTTGTCCACTACCATGAACAATGAACTGGATATCCTAACTGGCCGAATCACCACAGTTGAAAAAGCCGTGGATTCATTATAAAGAGACATGGAGGATATGGGCACTACTCTGACGGCTTTAAGAGTGCTATGGTACAGCATGCCAAGGAAATGCAGTACACTAACAACTGCCTAGAAATATCAGAAAATCAGATTAGGAGCCAAAATGTGTGGTTAGTGGGTTAGCCAGAAGGGTTGGAGGGGGACCATACTCTGTCTTTTCTTAAGGACTGGCTTAAATAACAATTCCAAGCAATGTGCCCGATTTGGACTTCCTGATTGACAAGGTACATTGCATCAACCCAAAACTAAGCAGCCGGCAGAGTTACTGAGTGTAATGCTGGTGGCACTGGATGGTGTGGGCACCAGAGGAAAGACTGGTAAGTCTTGCAAAATGTTTCAGACCATTGAGTGCAGAGAGTGTCACAGTACATGTATTCCGCAGAACAGATATCAGGGAATACATGTACTGTGACACATGTATTCCCTGATATCTCTTCTGCCACCAGGCTCAGAAGAAAGAAATTCAACAGGGTTCATAATACCCTCTTAGAGCTGAATATCCCCCACAGCATTTAATTTCCTGCAAAATTAAGAGTAGTCCATGACAGCAAGGTCTACATCTTTACAGACCCAGGCGATGAGGGGAAAATGGTCACTGAAGATGGCAGGTACCATGCAAGTCAAGCAACTGTCAACAGCAGAGGCAGAAGAAACTGAAACCTGAAGGACCAGATTGTCCATCTTGAGTTCCAAAGATGTACCTTATTTTTGTGTACTGGTGCTTTGTTTTTCCCAAGTGAGACTGAAAAAGTTCAAAGTATTGTTATTTTCTGTATACATTCCTGTAAGTTTAAAGTTTAGGAACAGTTGTCTACCATGTCAGAGTGATGAGTACACAATTTTATATAAGAGGTGGTTTCTCCCTTTGGGGAATTAAGTGTGGTATAACAACTTGCAGACCCTCTCATTTATTTATTTATTTATTTAACAGACTTTATGATTTCAGCCTTTGAGTCAGGGACTCATTTACAAAGGCTCCACGCCAGAAAAACATATACAAACACTTAATACATATAGACATAGAATGGCAGCTAAAGGTTATAGTTTTTTCAGTTATACAACATTGCAGAATCAAGATCAGCTATACATTGCACTGAATGTGTTACCGAGAGCTGTATTTTATAGTTTTCAAGAGAACAATAAGTTTGCTGATAGAGGAAGGGAGTAACAGGTTTGATATTTACAGCGAAGTAGAGAATTAGACAGATATCTTGTGAGTGCCACCAAAGAAGGTATTGTTAATAGGCAATGCTGGGCTTATGGTCACTTATTATAGGTACAGTACCGATAAGTTTAGTTAACCAAGCCATGTTGCTATTTATAGGTTAAACCACTCTGATTGCCAGTTGTTTCCAGTTATTAGAAACAATATCAGTTCACTATGCATGTTGTTATAATGAACATTCAGGTGTAACTGAGCCTGTTAGCATTTGTATGTGTTGTTTCAATTAAGGGAAGGGGGTTAGCTAATGACACTGGCAGTACCTTCCTGGATAAAATTTTACATGTTGTTCTAGTCATGGCACCTACAGCCTGCAACAGCACAGGAGTAATATGGACACATTTGTGGACTACTGAATTTAGTGAACTTGCCATGAGTTTATACAGTTCTACAGAGCTAGACTTGAAGTATTATCAGTTGACAGTGAGTGGCAGAATGTCATCAGGCGGAGAGGAGCATAGGGCACTGAGCTAAGTGTTGGGGGACTGTGTTTACTATGTTTTATATGACAAAACTTGCTATCTGGGCTGCAATATGTTTTAATTACTGTACTGTGGGGGATTGTATTGTGAACAGGGAGGTGGCAGGTGACTGGCTGAGGGTGGGATTGGACCAGAGAAGCCAGCGCCATTGGGAGGGCAGTAGGGCCATATGGATGGCGAAAGCCAATAGGGTGCTTGCTTGCCCGATGGTTTTAAACCCCTGCATTTAGTAGTTCAGTCTTAGTGAGCAGCGAAATGCTATTTGGCAGAGAGGAACATCGGGCACTGAGCTAAGTGTCAGGGGACTGCGCTTACTTTGTTTTATGTGACAAAACATGCAATTTGGGCTGCAATGTATTTTAATTACTGTATTGTGGGGGACTGTATTGTGAGTGAGGAGGTGGGAGGTGACCGTCAGAGGGAGGACTGAGGGTGGGCTTGGACCAAAGAAGCTGGTACCATTGGGAGGGCAGCAGGGCCATATGGCTGACAAGAGCCAATAGGGCACCTGCTGGCCCTGTAAGTTACCCAGAGGTCCATGCGACCCCTCACGTGTGCAACCCCAAAGCGCGAGTGCCACAAAGCAGGAGTGTGATGTTGTATAACTAAGTGGCATCTGGGGGTGTTGGCAGGCATCTGCAGGGAGAACCATAGGCCACAGGCCATGCTGACCAAGGCTAAGAAGGTGAGTATACCACAGGTAGCAGAGGGGACAAACAGAGGACTTAATTTGAGGTTCAAACCTGTATTCAATAACTATTAAAATAAGGAAATAGCAGCAAAACCTTATCTAAGGTCAGGGGCTACACCAACCTGGAAAAGAACAAGTAGCAAGAGAGGGTGGGTGAGTCATAGGAAGAGTAGGAAGAACAAGGAACATTCATAACCAAAACAGCATTGGACTACATTAGAGAGATGAGGAGGAAACAGGGCCATGAAAATGTGGAGGGGTAAGTGAATGCACAAGCAGCAGGATGGATCAGAGAGGGTGGTAAACTACAAAATAACTGCAGGGCAACAGTCTTTCTGGGAACCATATGGAGTATAGGGGCAGCCCAGGGTGTAGAAACTTAAGAGTAGCTGAGGGCAGAAAAAGGGCAGCTCAGATGGGAACTGAGGAGAAAGAACAGGTGGACTTAAGGAACAAGGCAGGGGGGAGGGCTGTTGAGAGAGGCAGGGAGTGGACTGAAGGGGCAAGACAGTGGAGAGGGAAGCAGGGGGTGTGCTGTGGAGGGGGACAGGGGGATGGACTGAAGGAGCAAGGCAGTGGAGAGGAAGGCAGGGAAATGGGCTGGGGATGGAGGCAGTGGGTGGGCTGAAGGAACAAGGCAGTGGGGAGGGAGACAGAGGGGTGGCTCTCGGGGGTATGAGGATACCAGACAAGGGTACAGATCAAGTAGGAGCACATAGTACTCAAGGGTAACCATTCCTCAGAGAACAAAGGTGACCAGGAAAGGGGAATAGCAGGTGGTTGGAAAAAGGGGTGAGGGTTCAAGTGCTGTGAAGGGGGGAGAACTCCAGAAGAAGTACCACTTTCAAACAGATTTAGCCCCCTGTCTGGGACAGATGAAGGAGAAACAGGAGGCAAGGAAAGAGGCCTGGATAAAAATATGAAGGTACACGGACAGGGAAGGGGGAGTGGGATAATGCAGGGAAACTAGGAAGGACAGGGAAGAAGTAGTGAGTTCACTGGAGGAGTTTGAGTTAGGGAAAATCAGGCTCAGTCTAAAGGGTGGGGGTTAGCAGGAACAAGCACAGCCATGGGGAGTGGCAGGGACTTAGATAGGAAGGAAAGCACTGTTGAGGGGAACTGTGGGGACAGCAGGGGGACACTTACCAAAGTAATGGAAAAAGGAAGTGAGAAGACAGCTTATACAGTAGTAAGAAATGGAAGGGAGGGAAGGGGAGCATGGCAGAGGGGAACAGTGGGGACTTCATGATTAAGGGTATTACTTGAGGAAGGAAGGGGGACCCAGATGCCAAACTGAAGGTGGTATGTATGCCAGGGATGACGGCTTGAAGGTTGAGTCCAAAATTGGGGGAAGTGGGAAAAGGGGAGAACCAAGCTTAATAATTCACCTTGGCACCAACAACCTAGCAGGAGAGGAGGCAGAGGTGGTAAAAAGTCAGTTCAGGGAGTTGGGAGGGACCTGCAGGGAGGTGGCTAGTTCTCTGGCATTCTCAGAAGTGATCCCAGTGCCAAGAACTAGCGCAGTAAGGAAGCTCAGGATAGACGAATTTAATGCACGGCTAAGGGATTAGTGCAAGGACGAGGGGTTTGCTTGTATAGGAGACTGAAGGGAGACACGGCCAAATAAATCTCTCTATGCACCTGACTAACTTCACCTAAACAGAGAGGGTTCGAAGGTACTAAGGGACAAATGGGGGGGAGGGGTGCTTCAATCAGAAGTTACATTTAAACTGCTGTTGGGGGCAGGTGGGCCTAAGGGCAAAAGGACCATGGGTGGTGGTGGTGGTAAAAAAGCTTCCCCACACAACAACAGGGGGAGACTACAGGGGGGCAGGGGAGTAGGGAAGACTGATAATCAGGGAGAGGGGAAAGCATATGGAGACAAAGGGGTAGCAGCAAGAGGAGGGAAATAATAATTTTATTTATAAAGCACAATCTCTAAAATCAAAGTGCTGTATAATTCAGAAAACAGTTAAAAAATCAAAACATAAATATCAAAACAGTTAAAATCAAGTAGTGAAAATACAGAAACAAGCAGGAACACATAACATAACTGGTCACCGAATGCCTGGCAGAATAAAAAGGTCTTTAAACCTGTTTTAAAGCCCCCCACAGTCTGGCACTCTCAAATCTGATGAAGCAGAGAATTCCCAGGGTCAGGGCTGCAAACATAAAGGCATATGAGCCAGAGGTTTTCAGTTGTACCCTGGGAATCTCTAACAACCCCTCGTCAGCTGAGTAGAGTGAGCAGGTGGTAAAAATGGGGGCTCAGATGTAATGTGGAAAGTACAGTTACGTAAGAACTTACTGTAACAGTAGATCTTCGAGAACAGCTCTTGCAGCAGGTTACACCATTAGGACTGAAGCCGGCAGGCATCAGGACCCCATGGAAATTTTCTAGCTAGCAGTCTTCAGCGGGGACTGCCTCCGACGTCGGTCCCGCCCCCGATGTCAGGCGTAGTATATAAGGAAGCGGTCCCCCCACAATCCTCAGTTCTCCCGCTGTAGACTCCCGGCCACTGGATGACATCAGAAGAGGAGACCGAGGATCTGCCACCAGATGGCAAAGACTAGAAAACATGAATGACCCATCCCCTAAGATGGATGCTTGACTACAACCTACCTCCAAAAGAGGGATGGTGGGGGGGAAGGTACCTGCTGCAAGAGCTGTTCTCGAAGATCTACTGTTACAGTAAGTTCTTACGTAACTGTACTATCTTACTTCGAGATACAGCTCTTGCAGCAGGTTACCCCATTAGGACTGATTTTCAAGCAGTAGTGGCAATCATGCGCCACTGGGAGGAGGAGGAAAGGCAGAGATCTCAAAATTACTCGAGCCTAGGATCGAAGTCCCTGAAGGACAGCTAGACCGAACCCTGCTCTTCGCCTCGATGCAATATCCAAACTGCAATGTCTGATAAAGGTATGCACAGAGCTCCAAGTAGCTGCAGTGCAAATAGTTGAGGTGGAGACATTCTTTAATGGCGCAATCGAAGTAGCCACCCCTCTTGTGGAATGACCCTTGACCGCGCCCGGTAAGGGTTTCTTGCACTTGTCATAACAGAAAGTGATGCACTGAATAAGCCATCTCGAGAGTGACTGGAGACAGGAGCTCCCTTCATCCTGTGAGCAAAGGAGACGAAAAGTTGGTCCGACTTTCGGAGCTGTTTGGTTCTGGTCAGATAGTATCTGAGACACCAATGCATGTTGAGGGTGTGCAGAAGGGCTTCTCCTAGATTAGTGTACCTTGGGAAATACACTGGTAAATCAATATCCTGGTTAAGGGTGAGGGTTGAAACCACCTTAGGCAAAAACTTTGGGTTTGTTCTGAGAGATACCCTGTCCTGATGGAACACCAAATAAGGCTCTTTATGCATAAGAGCATGTAATTCCGAGATCCTTCTTGCCGAAGTAACAGCAACTAAAAATAACATTTTCCAAGAGAGAAAACGTAGCTCGCAATTCACGGCTGGTTCAAAGGGTGGCAACGTAAGCTGCTCCAGGATGAAGGGTAAGTCCCAAGGAAGAATTGGGTCCCTAATGGATGGCCTAAGGTGGAGGACTCCCCTTAAGAAGGCACGAGTAGTGTCCAACTGGGCCACCGACCGATGGCCTACTGGGGAATGGTAAGCAGAAATTGCATAAATGTGCACCTTAATCGAGGAGTAACCCAGTCCCGAGTGGAAAAGGGAAAGCAGGTAGTCCAGAACCAGTTTTTCAGGACAGTCTAACAGCGAAAAGCCGTGTGCTTGAGCCCACAAGCAAAATCTACGCCATTTCATGGCGTATGTTGCATGGGTTGCCGGTTTTCTGGTGGCAGACAGTATATCTGCCACTTTTTATGAGACCCCATATTGCATCATGGCTATGTCTCTAGGAGCCAAGCCTGCAGGTTCAATGAATGTAAGTCTGGGTGGACCAATGAACCCGCCTCCTGAGACAAAAGATGGGAGCTGATTGGCAATGGAACTGGAGGCTCCTGGGATAGCTGGTGCAGAAGAGGGAACCAAATCTGCCTGGGCCAGAAAAGCGCGATCAAAATGAGCATCGCTTGCTCCCTACGCAGTTTTAAGAGAACCCTCTGGATCAACGGGAAAGGAGGGAAGGCATAGAGGAATCTGCCCGCCCGGGAGAGGGACAACACGTCTCGCCAGAAAACACCAGGACCTGGATCTAACGAGCAAAAATTGGGCAGTTTTACGTTGGATGGGGACGCACTAAGGTCTAACTCTGGAGTGCCCCATCCATGAAACAGATCCTCTACCACCTCCTGAAGAAGTTCCCACTCGTGGACTCTTGCCTGAGAGCGACTCAAACTGTCAGTGATGGTGTTGTCCACTCCCGGGACATGTATTGCAATTAGGTTTGTGCCGTGTTGCAATATCCACTCCCACACTCTCATGGCCACCCTGCAAAGTGGGTAGGAGTGAGTGCCTCCTTGCTTGTTGAGGTAATACATCACAGCGGTATTGTCTGTTTGTAACAGGCGTGTACCTGGTGGAATCTCCGACTGGAAGGCTTGCAGAGCGTAAAGGACTGCCCTCATTTCCAAAATGTTGATGTGGAGGTGAGACTCCTGGGCTGTCCAAAGGCCCTGAGACCGAACACCGTCCAAGTGTGCTCCCCATCCGAGCCCCGAGGCGTCTGTGGAGAGTATCACAGTCGGAGATGGCGCTATGAAGGGAACCCCTGCGGAGAGGTTCCCCAAGTCTAGCCACCATTGCCAATCCAGAATCACGGCATTCGTGATTCGAATTGGCTGCTGCAGATGGTCTTGCCTTTGGTCCCATTGCACCCTTAGCACCCACGGTTACCTGCATGTGGAGATGTGCCAGTGGGACTGTTGCAATGGCCGCAGCTATGTGTGCAAGCAGGCGAAGGACCTATCTGGCCGGGACGGTCTTCTTCACCGATAGGTCCCTGATGAGGGATCCGATGTGTTCCGCTTTGTCCGAGGGAAGAAAAGCTTTCCCTCTGACAGTGTCCAGAACTGCTCCTATAAACTGCAGTTTCTGGGATGGCACCAGGAGTGACTTCTCGTAGTTGATGAGGATACCCAGTGATTGAAAAAGGGACTGGGTGCAGTGAATGACCATCATCAGTGCCTCCCTGGAGGGTGCGATGAGAAGCCAGTCATCCAGGTATGGGAACACGTAGTGGCCTTGTCTCCTCAGAGACACCACTACGACCGCAATGCACTTCATAAAAACACGAGGTGCCGATGACAGCTCTAAGGGAAGAGCTCGGAACTGGTAATGACAGCTCTGAAACTCAAAGCGCAGGAACCTCCGGTGCGCTTGAACAATGGGAATGTGCAGGTAGGCATCCTGCATGTCCAAAGATGCCAGAAAAGCGTCTCGCTTCAGCATGGGAATTAGGCCCGGAAGGGTCACCATGTGGAAGCATTTGTAAATGACCGACAGGTTGAGGTCACTGAGGTCCAGTATTGGACGGAGGTCCCCTGTTTTCTTTGGAACCAGGAAGAAGTGAAAATTGTACCCTAGTCCTCTCTGGTTCTCCGGAACATGCTCTAAGGCTTCTTTTTCCAGAAGCACGAGCACCTCCTGCTGTATGAGCAGGGCATGCTGACCTGAATATTGGGAAAGCAGGGGAGGTCTTGTGGGTAGACTGCCTATAAATTCTATATAGTGGCCCTTTTTGACCAACTGCAGAACCCACCTGTCGGTGGTGATTGACTGCCACCCTGGCAAGTGGCGTGCGATGTGACCCCCATCTTTCTGTTCCCTTTGATCCTGAGGGGGGATGGGGGCCGGGAAGGAGTCATGCTTTGGCAGCGTTCGATCTGGCAGGCTGTGCTGACTTTGCAAATTGTTGGCCTCTGCGTGGGGATGACTTGGCCTGGGCTTTGCGGGTGAAAGTGCCCCTCTGCTGTTGGCCGGAACATGGCTGTTGTCTTTGTAGCCAGCCATGAAAACGGCTCTGGTTCCTACAAAAGGAACTGGGCCGAGACCTGTACATTGCCTGTATAGATCTGACTGCCTTCCCTGCGTCCTGAAGTTTGGTGATCACCTTCTCGGAGGCTTCACCAAATAGGACTTTGCTGTTGTAAGGGACATCTAAGATGTTCTTCTGGACATCCGGGATAAAACCAGAGACACAGAGCCAAGATTGTCTCCGGAGACACATACAGTGGCGTGAAAAAGTATTTGCCCCCTTCCTGATTTTCTCTATTATTGCATATTTGTCACACTGGATGTTTTCAGGTCTTTAGACAAAATATAATATTAGATAAAGGGAACCTGAGTGGACAAATAACACTTTTTTTTTTTTTTTACTTATTTCATTTATTTAATGAAAAAAGCTAACCAACACCAACTGGCACTGTGTGAAAAAGTAATTGCCCCCTAGTTAAATCAACCCAATTAAAGGGATAATTAGAGTCAGCTGATTGAACACAGCCAGGCTTGATTACAGCCAGCCCTGCTCAATATAAACCTCACTTATTTTGGCCTTACCATCAGAGTCACATTGCCAGGACAAAGATTCAACAAGCACATTATGCCATGATCAAAGGAAGTTCCTGAAAAGATCAGAAAAACGTTTTGTTGCCCTCTATCAGTCTGGAAAGGGTTACAAAGCTATTTCTAAGGCTCTGGGACTCCATCGAACCACAGTGAGAGCCATAATCTCCAAATGGAGAACACTTGGAACAGTAGTGAACCTTCCCAGGAGTGGGCGGCCTGCCAAAATTACTCCAAGGGCGCAGTGTAAAATCATCCAAGAAGTCTCAAAGG
Source organism: Neoceratodus forsteri (assembly GCA_016271365.2). Lineage (NCBI taxonomy): Eukaryota > Metazoa > Chordata > Ceratodontiformes > Ceratodontidae > Neoceratodus > Neoceratodus forsteri. Next base: position 1,652,243,659 of record CM057450.1, read on the forward strand.
ATCCTAAAACAACATCCAAAGAACAGCAGGCTTCTCTTGCCTCAGCTAAGGTCAGTGTTCATGACTCCACAATCAGAAAGAGACTGGGCAAAAATGGGCTTCATGTGAGAGTAGCAAGGCGGAAACCACTGCTAACCAAGAAGAACATAAATGCTCGTCTCTTATTTGCCAAGAAGCACCTGGATGATCCACAAGCCCTTTGGGAAAATGTTCTATGGACAGATGAGTCCAAAGTGGAACTTTTGGACAACATGGATCCCATAATGTCTCGCGTAAAGCAAACACAGCATTCCACAGTAGAACACCATACCAACAGTCAAACATGGTGGTGGTAGTGTGATGGTGTGGGATGCTTTACCAGGACCTGGATGACTTGCCATAATTAAAGGAACCATGAATTCTGCTCTGTACCAGAAAATTCTTAAGGAGAATGTCCAGTCATCCTTCCGTCAGCTGAAGCTGAAGCGTAGTTGGGTCATGCAGCAAGACAATGATCCAAACACAAAAGCAAGTCCACATCAGAATGGCGAAAAAAAGTAAAATTAAAGTTTTGGAGTGGCTTAGTCAAAGCCCAGACTTAAACCCAATAGAGATGCTGTGCAGGACCTGAAACGAGCAGTTCATGCTCGAAACCTACCAAATGTTACTGAATTAAAGCAGTTCTGTGAGGAAGAGTGGGTTAAAATTCCTCCACAGCGATGTGAAAGACTGATATTGAATTATAGGAAGTGTTTGGTTGCAGTCATTGCAGCTAAATGTATGCAGTACCAGTTATTAAGTGTAAGGGGCAATTACTTTTTCACACAGTGTCAATTGGTGTTGGTTAACTTTTTTTCATTAAATAAGTGAAATAAAAAAAAAAAACAAGTGTTATTTGTTCACTCAGGTTCCCTTTATCTAATATTACATTTTGTCTAAAGACCTGAAAACATCCAGTGTGACAAATATGCAATAATAGAGAAAATCAGGAAGGGGGCAAATACTTTTTCACACCACTGTACCTGAGGCTGCAGCTCTGGCTGAAGAGTCCGCAGAATCATATGCGGCTCTGAGCACCTGAGTCCCCACATCCGAACCCATGTGGAGGAGGTTGAAAAGCTCCTCCTTTTGGTAGCCATCGGGCATCTTCTTGACCAGGTCCTGTCACTGTTCCCACAGTGCGTTCTGGAATTGAACCATGTGAGTGAGGTAATTAAGTGACCTGATGGCGCAAGTCGCAGCCATGTACGTGCGCCTACCCAGGACATCCAATTGCTTGGATTCCTGGTCCGGTGGCTGTGTGCTCAAATGCTGAGGTCTTTGCGACTGGTCATGTGAAGCAGTGATGACCAAGGAGTCAGCCAGAGGATGGTTTGCCAGATACTGGTCCTCCCTAGGGGCCTTGTATAGGTGGTCAGCCTTCTTTGGCACTGCTGGAGTGGAATGCGGATGCTTCCAGGCAGCCTTGGTGATGTCCACAAAGGTATCCACCAAGGGCGGTACTACCACAGGCTTGGGGTCCTTCTGCCGAAGGTAGCGGGCAAGGCGCTGTCTCTCGGGGCCGAGCTCTTTAGCATCCCACCCCATATTCTCCTGGATGTGCCTCATGATCTCCTCAAAAGAGAGATCATCTGGAGGAGACCTAGGTAGATTGTGTGGGTCCAGAGAGGGAATGCTGATAGAAGAAGGAGATCTGGAGCACCCTGAGGTGTCAGATCTAGAATCCTCCCCTGACGGGGTGTACCGGAGTCATCTGGGTCTCTTAGGACTGGGTGACCCTGAGGTGGATCTGGAGGGAGGTCTTCTCCTGTCTGAGGATCTGCCCCAAGGAGGTGATGTTTGCTCCTTGGGGGTTGGCGACCATCCTTCAGGCCTCTTGGACGGAGGAGGGGGCGGAGGCAGTGAAGGAGTAGGAGGAGGCAGAGTCAGAGTAGGAGGAGGAGGACATGTGGCGACCACATCTTTTCTGATGGTGTCCCACCAGAAGGTAAAGAGCCCCTTTACCTCTGCCAAGTTCATGCCCAATGACGGGCCCGGCACCGGTGGCCTGTCGCCGGGATCGAGCATCGGGTCCCCGGGGGTCTCCTGCTCTGGGGAGGGTTTCCATGGGAGCCCAGCATCTCCAGTGTTGCCTGCCTGGTCCTCGGGCTGTGTGGTATCCTCCTCTGATGAGTCCTTCTGATCAGCGTTAGCTGGCGACGGTGGTGCGGTCCTTCTCTCTGGGGTAGCCGATATTGGTCCCCTGGTTGACATCCTCGGAGGCGAATGCCTGGCCGGTGATGGGTGTTTCGTGTCGCCCGGCTCCTGGGAGCACGGTGATTGGCGCGATGTCAGGTGGGCTGCGTTGGGTCCAATGCGTTAAGGGGGCGTCAGGTCCTTGTGCTGAGGACGGGTCCGACCCACGCTGGAGGCTGGGAAACCGATCTGGCATCGGAGTCCCGCCAGCGGGAAGATGATTTGTGGTGCTCCCCAGACTTCGACAAGGCCTTAGATGGAGTGGAAGATGCCAACGGCCTGGAAGTCTTCAGGGGCTGCACAGAAGAGGAGCCGCTGGAGGATCTGACCTGAACCGGAGGAGGTTGCGATTGAGCCCTGGAGGTGGAGCAATCTGATCGCGAGCCAGAGCTTCGGGAGTCTGAGGCCCTCACAGGGGATCTGGGCCTTTCTTTCTCCCTGTGTTTTTCCCAGTGTTTGTGGGTTTTACCTGACGACTCCACCCTGGAGGAAGGTTCCTTGTCCATGGTTTTCAGTTTCTCCTCTAAGAGAAATGCTTGAAGGGCCTTCTGGCGGCGGATCCTGGTGCAACTGTTGAAGCCCTGGCAGAAGGAGCTGGCCTTGGTGTCGTGTTCTGGGCCTAGGCAGTGCACGCAGGCGGAATGTGGATCCTTGAAGGGGTCTGTTTGCTGTAGGCACACTTCGATTGGTGACCTTCCAGAGAGGTATTTGAAGAGGACATCAGTTGAATCCAGAGTTGAAGTAAGACGAAATCGTCGTTCTAAAGGTCGTCGCATGCTAGAAAAAGGACCGAGAGGCCGATACTTGCAATGTCGACGGCGGGAAAAGAACTGAGGATTGTGGGGGGACCGTCTCCTTATGTACTATGCCTGACGTCGGGGGAGGGACTGACATCAGAGGTGGTCCCCACTGAAGACTGCTAGCTAGAAAACTTCTGTGGGGTCCTGACGCCTGCCGCCTTCAGTCCTAATGGTGTAACCTGCTGCAAGAGCTGTATTTCAAAGTAAGATGGTGGTGTCTCTGAATGCATGCAGTCTAGGGAACAAGATGGATGACCTGTAAGTGCTACTTGCAAAAGGGAGAGTAGACATTGTGGCAATAACAGGGACTTGGGCCATACCTAACCATGATAGGGACCTCTCAATTTCGGGTTATAGGCTATACAGGAGAGACAGAGCAGTAGGTGAAGGGAGGAAGGGTGCCATTATTCATTAGGGAAGGAATAACAAACACGAGAGGAATCACAAGAGGGAAAGGCGGAAGCAATGTGGGTCCAACTACAGACCGGCAAAGAGAGAAAGGTGAGGATGGGGGGGTGGCTTACAGACCACCCAGTCAGGGAAAAGAAATGAATAAGGACCTCAGCTCACAAATTCTGAAGGCTGCATGGAAGTGATGATAGTGGAGGACTTCAACCTGCCCAGGGTGGACTGGAGTGTGCCAACCACAACATGTGCTAGGAGTCATAAATTGCTGGAGGTGTTTCAGAGTGGGTTTCTAACCCAGGAAACCACTGAACCCTCCCAGGATAAGGCAATCCTTGATCTGGTGCTCACGAACGGTGAGCACATACAGGATATAACAGTCAAGGAGCCTCTGGATGGAAGTGACCATTGCTCGGTGTTGTTCCGACTGGACATGGGAAGTGAAATTGTCCCACAAAGACCAAAATCCTGGACTTCAAAAGGGCAGGGCATTAACAGAATGGGTGAGGTACTGAAAAAGCACCTAGCAAAAATCACAACTATGGAAGTGGACCATAAATGGGCTACTATTAAGGAAGAAATAGAGGCTGCAATGGAGGAATGTGCTAGGTCCAAAAGGAAAAACTCAAAAACAAAGCACCACTGGCCTCTAATGTTTCAGTAAGATTACCGGGTTCAGGGGTCTGGGTAGTTTGCTGCAGGGCACCTGCATGTGGGGGGGGTTGATGTCTAGGTCATTAATAGAGACGGGGCTGTGCTGTGTCAGGGGAAGGGATGTCTGCCTATTGAACATGGGATGGGGCAGTGTTTTGTTGGAGGGTTGGTATGTTTTGACACAACGGGGATGGGGCACCGATAAATTGGGAGGGGCGGATATGTTATGCACTACCGGGGTCAGGGCAGACATGTGTGGCGGGTGTGTGTGTGTATTCGGTCTTTGGGGACAGGGCACTGCTGAGTTGGTGGGCATGGGTTACTGTGACAGGGCTTTGCTGCGTGATGGGTGATGGGCTCTTATGGGACTGCTGCACATGGGAACATGACTGTGTGGGTCCAGGTTCCTGTGGGGGCTATTCATGCACCCGGACCTACCCCCATGGGTGCAAGTGATCCATTCTGGGACCCAGGACAGGCATCAGATTAGATGCCCACCTGGGTCTGCTACTCCCCGCCGCCCTGCGCGTTGAGGGCAGGGCCATGGACAGATGCCCCGTGGGTGCATGCGGTTGTGAATACCATGCACCCTGCGCCTGTCTGGGGCCATGGAGCTCTGTGGGCAGGATACATACCTCCAGCTCGCACTTCCCACCCCTTCGTGTATAGAGCCCAGTATGCTTACTAATAATATGCTCATAAGACAGCTGTAAATAGGTTAACCTACGATTTATTTACATGGGGGAGGATTAGGAAAAGGGGAAAAAGGATGCGGGGGTTAAACAACTTTCAGTATTTGGCAAAGATCAATCAATTACTTTGTCTGTAAACCAGAACAGGCATTGTGCCCACCTCCCACCAGTATATGCAACCATACATTCTGATAACTGCCCAGGGCTAGAAACATTACCACTCCCTGACTGGCACCAGTCTCCCCTTAGTATCTACCTAGGCAGCTCCATCAGACTTTCTGGGTACCCAGTTGGAGCAGTTGCAGGACTGATATCAGTGACACTGGTGGCTGACATTGGTGTACTTTTGGCAACAAACTATTTAAATTCAAACCACTTTAGTTGTAGCAACAATTAGTTGGTGAAACCTGCCAACTTTGACAGGGTGGCCAAACACAGTAACTGGTAGAACTTTTTACAGTGTCCCACCAGATGCAGGGCAAACCCTGAATTACTCACATTTTTGAAGAACAGTCTCTGGCATGTCAGTGGTATTCAGACTGTGGATCTGGGGTGCTTGAAACTAGTCAGAACTTAGACAGCTGAGATGAGCAGCAGGCCTTTGCTGCTTGGACTATCCCTCTGCATCTCTTGCAGCTTGGGCCTTCTCAGCAACAGGCTCTTGCAGCTTTAACAGGCTGGATACCTCTCAGCTTCTCTTGCAGCTTGTATTCTCTTTTCTCCATCGTCGCAGGACTGGACAGACCAGTGCTGGGGATCAGGATCTCATGCCTCTGGAAGAAATGATGGGTAATGCCTAGCAATGACACAACCTGGCTGATTCCCCAGACTGTCCTCAGATGGCAGTCACTCTCTTTCTGCTATTCATGAAATTCTGACTGTAGATGGCTTCAGCCACACTGCCAGAAGGCAGCAGTGCCTCTCACTCAACTAGAACACAGTCTCTTGGTCTCCCACCGTATTTTAGCAGGAAACATTCTCTCAGTTTTAGACTTTTTTTTTCTTTTACCATACATATTTTATGTCCCGTATTTTTTCCTAGTTTTTTGCCCATCCCCGTTCTTGGCCATGTTCGTGCATGTGAAGGCATGCTCACGCCACAGCTCGAGACACCCTCCCACATCTTGCCACTCCCTCCTGCCTACACTAGTCACCAGACCTCCACTCAGTGGCAGCAGAACTACAGGAGAGTGATGACCACCCGAGAAAGGAGAGCTGCCCCATGGCTGCTCAATCCTACTCTCACCCTTCCCCCCCCATGCCGGCTCTCCAACGACCTGAGTTCGTATCCGAACCAGGGTCACCAGCATGATGAGAGGTAAGACAAACAGTGTCTCAGCCCTCTGTGCCAACGGGTTGGCTTTAGCTTCAGACTTTAGACAACTCTCATCTTCACACATTTCATGCTCAAACAGAAGATGGATCATCTAGCTTTATGCTCAGAACCAAACAGAAGATGGGGTTCATCTTCTCACTTTAAAAGCTCAGACTCAAACAGAAGACAGGATTCATCTCACTTTACAGGCTCAGACTTGAACAGAAGACGGATCTCCTCACCTTTCTTTCCAGCTAATGGAAATATTAGCAGCAAAGCAAAGCAAAGCAAACTTTATTTATAAAAGAAGCTTTTCCGAAACCAAGGCGCCTGTACATAACATAATAAAATCAATAAATAATTAAAACAATATTAAAATTAATCTAGGGCAACTACATTTAAAAATCATTGTATGTAAGGCTAAACAAATGGGTTTTTAATGCCCCCTAAAGCTTTGGACAGTTGGGCAATCCCGCACCTGACGAGGTAGAGAATTCCACAGGGTTGGGGCCATAAAACTAAAAGATCTGGCCCCAGAGGTCTTTAAGCAAACCCTGGGAATCTCTAGTAATCCCTCATCAGTGGATCGGAGAGAGCGGAAGGGACAGTAGGGACCAAGGAGATCTTTCAGGTAGCTACGTCCCTGATCATGTAGGGCCTTATAGGTCAGCAAACTGACCTTGAAGGTGATTTGCCAGCATATTAGCAGCCAGTGCAGTCCGCGGAGCACAGGCGTTATATGACTAGACCTAGAGGAACCAGTCAATAGCCTGGCTGCCACATTCTGCACCAGCTGCAAGCGGCGAATATCAATGCCTGGTAGCCCAAGATAAAGGGCGTTGCAGTAGTCTAGGCAGAAGGTAACGAAGACGTGGACCAAAGTAGGAAGATCGTCAGGAGGAACCAGGTGCTTCACCTGGGTGATGTTCCTCAGATGGTAAAAAGAGGCTTTGACAAATGCCAACACCTGAGATTTAAGTGTCAAACAGTCATCAAACACAATGCCCCCAAGCTATAAACCCGAGGGTGACCCTGTCAACAAACCCGCCTCCCGGTGACCTAGGTCCACAACCAACACCTCAGTTTTTTCTGGATTCAACCACAGCCAACTCACCTTCATCCAGTCCTGGATTTCGTCCAGACAGTTGTTAAAGACCGAAAAGGCAGCATCTTGGCCGGACACAAAGGACATGTACAGTTGAGTATCATCTGCATAGCAGTGAAAACTCAAACCGTACCACCTAATAATCGCTCCTAATGGCAGCATGTACACTGCAAACAACATGGGCACCAAAATGGAGCCTTGCGGCACCCCACAGGATAGAGGAAATGATGCCGAGGAAAAAATCCCAGACACCACCCTCTGAGTCCTACCCTCGAGGAAAGATCAAAACCAACTGAGGACTGTACCAGACAGTGCAAAGATAAACCGCAAGCGCTCCAATAGAACATCATGGTCCACAGTGTCAAATGCTGCAGAGAGATCAAGAAGGACCAGGATGGAGCGAGTCCTTCGATCTCTCGCTATTAGGAGGTCATTTCGTACCCGGATAAGAGCTGTCTTGGTACTATGTCTCTTCCTAAATCCAGACTGGAGAGAATCATAGACATTGTGGCTGGTCAAATGGTCATCCAGCTGTGATGTGACCACCTTCTCAATAACCTTACCCAAAAAGGGCAAGTTAGAGACAGGCCTGTAGTTAGCCAGACAATCCGGGTCTAAGGAGGACTTCTTAAGAAGGGGCTGAACCACAGCCTCCTACAGAGGATTTGGAAAAATCCCCCTCTCCAAAGACATAGAAACATAGAAACATAGAATTTGACAGCAGATAAGGACTGCTTGGCCCACCCAGTCTGCCCATTTCCCTACCTAATGGATAAGCTGCAGATCCTAGTTAACCAGCAGCTTACTTCTTCCTACCCCCACCCCCTAGAATTACCTTATGACTGTCCCATGCATGCTTGAATTCCACCACTGATATTGACTCCACAACCTCCTCCAGAAGGTCTCCATACTATCCCAGCAAGGACTGGACCAATTTAATCCACACAGCCCACTAGGAGACGTGTGGGGCCCGGGTCCAAACCACAGTTGGTCGGACGCAATGATTGGATGACCATCACAATGTCACTGACTGTGGGAAGACTGAAGTCAGACCACACAAACTGGGTGTCCGACATCTCTTGCCAGCCATCACAGCTCCCATTAGGGAGGGTCAAGTGGACGTCAGACCTGATTGTGGCAACCTTATCTGAAAAGAACTGAGCAAACTCCTCACACCGTTCTTGAGAAAAAACTCTTCTGGGCTGAAGACAGATTGGATTGCACAATCTGTCCACAGTCCTGAAAAGCTGAACTGGTCTATTCTGTGCACAGCAATCTCTCTGGACAGGAATTCAGCCTTCTTACGAGAGATTGCTGATTGTTTTGCCCACATAATGGTCCATCAAACTAAGTCTGTCACAATCCAGGCCCAATTTCCGGCAGCACCTCTCTAACTTTCGTCCAACTCTCCTCAACTCCCTCAGAGTCTCATCAAACCAAGGAGACCTGGGGCAAACAGTGAGGGGACGAACACGAACAGGAGCACTGGAATCCAGGGCCCCTACTACTGCCTTATTATAGGCAAGTACCAGGTCCCCTGGGTCAATGCAATCACTCAGTAAACCCGATAGGTCCAGTACCGCCATCAGGCCATCTGGGGAAACACCCCTCAAAGGGTGGTACCGGACCATCTCCATAGGGGCTGGCCTATTAGGGGTGGCCTCAAAACTGAACCCAATGGAGTGATGGTCAGACCACCCAACTGGTTCCACCACCAAATCAGATATCTCTATCCCCAGTAGGAACACCAAATCCAATGAATGACCACCAATATGGGTCGAGGAGGAAATAACCTTTGTGAAGCTCAGTGAAATCATTAACTGGCGGAAGGCTTGACCAAACTGCGAGAGTTCATTGTCGACCCAGGCATTGAAATCACCCAGAACCAACCATCTTGGGGATCCCAATGTCAGGTCGACAACGAAGTCTGTGACTTCCCGTAGGAAGACATTCCCGTCACCTGGTGGACGGTAAATAAGAAGTATCCTGCACCCCACACCCTCGCCCATGATACATTCAAGGGAGTTGGTAGTTCCCACTGGTACCTCCAGTAGGCCCAGTTCTGATCTAAAACAAATAGCAACACCCCCGCCCCTACGATCCATCCTAGGGCGGTGTATCACCGAGTACCCGGCTGGAATTGCTGTTGTCAAAACTGGGCCAGCATTCTCATCCAGCCAGGTCTCAGTGATGCACACCAGGTCAGATGTTCAACAAAATCTGCTATAATAGCGGTCTTGTTTTTAATAGACCTGGCGTTGCATAACACCACCCGAGTAGGATGAGCATCCGAGGATGACCGTGCTACCTGCCGACTACAAGCAGAACCCTCGAGTATGGTAACCAGACAGGGCGAACCCCTTTCCTGGACCCATTTCATCCCAGGGCATCTCCTTGTCCCCACTATCCCTATCTGCCCACTCCTTTCCAGTCCCTCTCCAGGCCCAACCCTCGTCGTCCTCCTTTTTCTAACAATCCCCAGGGTCCTACACCATCTGTCTACCTCTGGCGATAGGGGAGAACAGAAAAAAGGACAGAGGTCCCTGAGCTTGGAGGGGGAATAATACCCGACCGTCCTTATGCCTTCCCAGCACATATTTACCACACTAAGCAAATACAATACCGTATATAACACTTTAGCAGCTAAATATAAAAGTCCAAGTTAGGAAACAGTCACAGTTAAATAAGTCTCAAGATTTTTGAATTAAGGACTCTCACCCCACAAACCCAAACACACAATACAGCAAAAATACAATAAATAATTAATTTCTCCCTCTCCACCCAGTCCTCTCACCACTGGGGGAGAGAGGTAAAAAGCAATATACAAAACAAAAGATAATTTATAATGTATTCCCTCCCCACCCAGTCTTGTCACCACTGAGGAGAGAGGGCAGCACTCTCACTGCCAAACAACTAAAACAATTCTAATAGTACAATAACAAATAAATATAAACATAACAGAATTATTACAAACCATAAAATAAAAAAGGAAAACCATAAACTCCCCCCTCAGTCCACTCACAACCGAGGAAAGAGATGATTATAATCTTCCACACTGCCAAGAAAAACAGTTGTAGAATCCAACAAACAAAAAATAAATAAAGTTCATGGACACAGGGTCCTCTCACCACCCAATCGTCCAAACGATAAAAAATTTATAATCCACACATAAGTCAGGAGGGAGTCAGCAATCTCTTCAATCCAGGTCCAAATAAGGTAAAATCAAAACCAGGAGCCACTGAAACCATATTTCAGCTCACATATCTGAATATCTTTCTTTTGTCACAAATCTTCACCAGTCCAAACCACAAAGCAGTCCAGAAAAAGCCAAAAAACAAATCCAGACCGTGACTTTGGATAAATCCAATGTTCATCAAAAGCTCCCCTAATTTGGAAGGCTGCAGCTGTTCAACTTCCATCCGGGCAAAAATCCATAGGTCCAAAAATCACCGTCATACAGTGACCTGATAGAAATAATATCTGATAGAAGGGCGCATATGTGAAATACCAGGGGCATGCTATTTTTAACCAGACCTCAAAGGAATGTCCCCCTCCCACACTACCTCAATCAGACTCTGCTCACACCACCCGCGACCTGCAGCTACAGGCACCCCAAGGCTAGGCCATCAGGACCAACCTCAGGGTATCTTAGGAAAAAACCCCAATGATGCCTCCGGCTTCCCAGAGCAAATTGAGGCACTTCCCGCTCGGTCCTGAGTGGTGCAGTCAGGTCTAGCCCTAGACGTGGAGAAGTAGGGAGCTCCTTCACCCAGCACAGCCCACTGGACTCACTACCCCCAGGCTTGAACAACAATCCGAGATTCAGTCTCCTGGTAAAAAATGCCAGTCCGGTCTCAGGAATGCAGTGGCAGTTAAAGCGGCAGTTCCCCCACACATGTAGCTCTGCATATAACCAAAGCAGCATCAGTCGCCTTCTCCAGATGAAGCAAATATACTGGAGAAAAACGTCAAACCCAGTAAATGAGTCAAGTTTCCCGGCATAAATATGTGAGTCAGGAACATAGTGAAATAGTCCGGACAGTACAGCCAACAATAGACCACCGAAAACAAAACTATGGCTGTAACTGCTTCCAGAAGCATAAAATAAAATGAAACGACATCTAATGCTAAAACTACTAAAGCAAGAAGGTATTAAAAAACTCAAAAAACTTATCGAGAAGTACTAGCGTGATGGCTGGCCCAGTGTGGCTGCCATCTTGCCCCTACTAGAGCTGTCCTTAGCTGTTTGGCCATGCAGGCCCCAAGTAGCCTCCAAACTTCTGTCAGACTTAACAGCAGTTTCCTCTTCCTCTGAAAACTCCCAGATTATTGCCTTGACACTGATCAGCAACACTTTCTTTCATTCTCTTCCTTATTAAGATGCTACCCCCGTCCTCTCTCCCTGTCTTCACTGGAGTGCTCTGCTTCCCCCTCCTCTGTGGCCCACATCATCTCCTTCCTTTTATCCACTGCCAGCTCAGGTGAACTCATCCTACTCGGTGAAGTCACCCTGAATTGGTCCTCCCCTACCATTAAACCTATCACCCAACAAATAGAGTCTCTCAACTTACATCAGCTCATCAACAAACCCACCAGACCCAACCCCCATTCCAACAACCATACGCTCCTAGACTGGATCCTGTCCTCACACCCGCATCGCATCTCTGCCACTGATATTTGCCCCGACTTATTCAGCGACCACATCATGACCCATTGTACTCGTAAACTTCAGCTCACCGCTCTCCCCCCCATCCAACTTACCACTGGACACGTTCCACACGCTCCCTAAATGCCTGTCTTCTACTCCACGGTCTTGCATTCTTAGACTGGTCCCTTTTTTTACATCTCTACAGACATCAACTCAGCATTCCCCCTCTTCTGTCCGACATTAAATTATGTCTGGAACAAACACGCTCCCCTTGCGTCGGCATAGGATGAGGCATTTTCACCACCCATGGATTTCACCTGACATCATCAAACTCTGCAAGAAATGCAACCATGCTTGGGCTCATTGCAAAGCATCCCTATCCCCAAATGACCTCTCAACCTATCGGACCCTCAGGAATGCATGTACCAAAGCTATCAGGGCCACTATTTCAAGGACACCCTACCTGAAAACCTCTACTCCCCCCATACATTTTGCATATACTCTCCTCTCTTCTCAACCCCCCACCTAGCTCCTTGTCCCCCTCCCTCCTCATCAACCTCATCATAAGGGGTGCTAGCTGCACATTCGAGCAGACTTGATAGACCTCTAGGCCTTTATCTGCTGACAAATTTCATATGTTTGTATGTTCGTATCAACAACACCCTTGTCTCCGACTCTCTCACTGTTGCCACCCCTAAACAATTTCTTTATGACCTGTGCCCTACCCTCCACCATTGCTGACCCCTCCTCTTCCCAACTCTTTCCCCGCAGACCCCTCCACAGCACCTCCATCTCCCTCTACCCCAAAGGACTTTCATTTTTACCCTGTCACAGCCCAGGAGGCACTCCATGCCCTCTAGTCCCTAAACCCACGCAAATCCAGTCCCGACAGACTTGACCCTCTCCTTCTTCAGATTTCTGACCCAGCCATTGCCCACCCCCTGTCACGTCTTCTTTATTTCTTCTTCACCCATGGCTCTGTCCCCCAGGCCTGGAAATTTGCCAAAGTAATCCCCCTCCATAAAGGTGGTGACCGGGCTCAACCAGGAAACTACCACCCCATCTCCCTCCTCCCTGTCTTAGCCAAGCTCCAAGAATCCCTTTTTTATTTTAACCAGACTCACCAATTTCCTCACCTCCTCAAATTTCCTGTCCCCATATCAGTCAGGTTTTAGAAAGAACACTGTCTCCTCTTTACTCTGGTTGACAGACGCCATCCTCACTGACATGGACAAAGGACACTTTACCTCAGCCATATTTATTGACCTTGTCAAGGTCTTTGACTCTGTCTCCCATCCGTTCCTTCATACCAAACTAAAACTAGCTGCCTGCCCCCCCCCAATAATACCATTATAGCAGCCCGCGATCGGGCTGCGAGGGGTCCACTGGACCACCAGGGATATAGGACTGCTTTTATTATAACATATGCCCACGATCGGGCTGTGAGAGGTCCACTGGACTACCAGGGATATAGGACCACTTTTATTTTAACATATGCCCATGATCGGGCTGCAAGTGGTCCACTGGACCACCAGGGATATAGGACTGCTTTTATTATAACATATGCCCGTGATCAGGCTGCGAGAGGTCCACTGAACCACCAGGGATATAGGACTATTTTATTTCTGTATATGCCCGTGATCGGGCATGGGGGGGCACCACCACGAAGGTGCAGCCAGAGCTCAGGTGGCCACCCACAGGTGGCAGCTACCATGATGCATCCTGCAATATGGCAGCTCACCTGTGGGTGGCCAGCTGTTGATCCTTTTTGTTTTTGCTCACCTGTGTGAAGCGCAGGTAGGGGTTGCGCATGCATGGGCTCAGCACATCCTAGGCTGAATATTGGGATGTGCGAAGTATGCATGGGCACACCCCCCCCCCCACCTGCACTGCATACATTACTGATGTGCTCCAGCACATCGGGATTTGTACCAGGCTCAATCCCTGTTTGAATATCATGCTGGGGCGCATAAGTGGGTTGGGCATGGTGCACCTGTGTTACGCCATGCGAACCCCTTCTGAATATCTCGGCCACAGTATTTATAATACACTCTTCAATCTACATTCCATAAAATTACAAAAATAATTGGAAATAATACAATATATTGCAATTCTGAAAAATATTTAAACAGTGAATTAAATAAAGACTCCAGTATTATTGCACAGATATGTATCAAACTCTTATATCCGGATAACTGTAATGTAATGTCAAAATTAACTAGTGCAAAAGTGAAATGGGGACAAGAAATTACACAATCAGTCTTGGCACAAAACTGGAAACTGTTAATGCAAATAAATGATACACTTTTGCAAAAAATAAAAGTATTCAATACAATATTTTAGATAAGGCATAGATAATACCTACTATAGCATCACATTTCTACCAAACAGGTAATAAGTGTTGCCATCTGTATGATGGGATAGGTAACCATTTTCACAGCTATGGCAGAGTGAAAAAATAATCAAATTGTGGAATAGAATTCATGAGTAAGAATTAATTCTTGAGGAAAAACTTTTGTTCAAGCCAAGCTTTTATATTCGAAATTACTTTAAGGTCTTGCATTAACTAAAGAGAGGAAAACAATTTGTGCCCTTGCCTCTCTGGCTATGGAAAGTCAAATAAAAAAATGGAGCTGGCCTGACTTAGGGAATTTAGACTATAATGAGTGGCTCCATGTATTTAGGAAAACATTATGTCTAGAAAAAATGCTGGATTTCTCAACAAGGGATGATTGCTCAACTGAGATGAATATTGTGAACGGGAATGAGATTTACATATTCTCCTTCCTATTCTTAAATCAAACTAAAAACCACAAGGTTACTCTCTACTATAATAAAAGAACAATGGTCGTGTGGATATTGGTCAGAGAAATAGTTTACACATGGTGTATAGAGTAAGATGAATATTGATGAATCAAGTTATTAGAAAAAATAACGATTTTGATTGTTTAAAATGAAGTACTAATCAATATACAGCTATCAAAAAAGCAGTCAAACCAGATGCATGTAGTAGTGATGCTGGGGGACTTTAATCTGCTGTGCATAGACTGGTATCTCGAGAAGGCTAATAGGAGGGCTACTGGGAAGGCTACGATGTAGTTCCTATCCACTTTCAAGAACTGCTTCCTAGAGCAACATATTCATCAAGAACCACAATAGGTTTAAAGCCATCCTTGACCTTGTTCCCAGCCGTGGGGATGAGATCATCCCCAATGTGAACATCAAGGAATGAGTGGGAGGCAGTGTCCACAATCAGGTAACCTTCTCCCTGGTGACTGGGAAGACTAGTTGGGCTTCAGCAATCAGGACCCAGAGCTTTATACAGGCAGACTCTGTCAAGATGGGACCCTGTGGACAAGAGTCTGGAGCAGCTGCTTAAGGATGGTAATGCAGAGCATATGAGGGGTTTTGCTGAAGATGCTTGAAGCAGATGCACAGGTCTGCACCTCTGTAAGCCATAAGGAGGAATAGGCCAAAAGGTGCCCCCCCCCCTCAGAAGGGACCTAAGCCAACTGTTAGTACACAAAAAAGGGAGTCTATATCTGCTAAAAAAAAAACAGCTTGCCTCCAGCTTGAGGGACTGCAAAAATAGAATTAAAGAAGCCAAAAGGGATCTGGAAACCAGAATAGCTGTGTGTGAGCCATGAGTGTTGGCTGAGATGCTGAATGAATATTTCACTTCTGTGTTCTGTGCTGTGCTGTGCTACGCTACGGAAAAGTAATGCGACAAAGAGGCACTGTCGGCACGAAACCAGCTTGGGTCACATGACGTCTCATCATACTGCTTTTCCACAGCACAGCACCATTAGCACAAATTTTGCAACACACAAACTATGTAAGATGTAAAAAACCTTTTTTTTATTCAATTGAATAAAGTTTCTGATTGTTTTGTGTTAGCAAACTGGCAATGCTGACTTTCTGTTTCCTACTCATTGACTGTGCGCGTGTTCAGCACGCCACTGTTAACCGAGCTGCCACCATTGTTGTTGTATGGAGGATATAAGCTATGAGTTGAGACTGCAGCCCTGTAACATGTTCATCCTGGAGAATATGAGGCTGAGGGTAGGCACAATCTCTGTCTTCCTTACACTGAAGCGTATCAACTAGGCTGAACAGAGGGAAATGTTTGATCTGGTGTGCTCCAGTAGGATATGGGGACATGCCCTGAAGCTCAAAGGTAGAAAATTCAGAGGTAACAGTATGATGCATTTCTTCTCCTAGAGGATGGTGACCCAAGGGAACAGCCTACCAATGGATACAGTGGGCATGAAGACAGTACAGGCCTTCAAAGTAAATCTGAATACATTTCTGCTTACCAACACTTGCAGAAAACCAAGAGAAGTAGGATAAGTAAGAAATCACTATGTATCAGCATATATTTGCATAGCATACTTGTTGATTCCTGGTTATGAAGCAGCATGTGTGGTGAATTTGATGGTCCTAAAATCCCTTCCGACAGTACAGTTATGTAAGAACTTACCGTAACAGTAGATCTTCAAGAGAGGTTCCTATAGTAGGTCATAATAGGACTGTGCCCCCTGGCATCAGAAACACATGGAAAACTCTAGCTAGCAATGTCTGGCAGGGGACCACCCACCCAATGTCACATGACAGCGTCAGCATGAGCCTATATAGTGGAGGGTCCCCATGCCCACCCTCAAGTTCTCCCGGCAGAGACCCAGAACTAGGTATGACAGGAGAAAAGGAGTGAGCTCCTGGAGCCCTGAAAAATAAAGCTCAAGAGAAGCAGATGCAGAAGCTGTGGGAAGGTGGGAGGGAAAAAGGGGACCTATTGCAGGAACCTGTCTTGAAGATCAATTGTTATACTAAGTTCTTACGTAACTGTACTATCTTACTTCAAGAGGGTTCCTACAGTAGGTCATAACATATAGGACTGAATCCCAAGCAGTCAAAAACCAGTCAAGGACTGAAGCATGGGAGGCAGAAAGAGTCTGCAGAAAAGTAGAAGCAGTAAGACCGGGGGCCCAGAAGGGAAGCCAGACCAAATCCAGCCCTGCGCCTAGAAGCAGTGACCAGGCCAAAAGGCTCAGGGAAGTAGAGACAGACCCCTAAATGACTGTCTCACAAACCTCAGCAACTTTCATGTATTGTATAAGTAGCAGAAAAAACATCTTTGCCTCTCATGGCCTGTGTGGCTGAGTGCAAAGGGAGTCAGTGGGAGGGTGACAGACCCCACTGATCATGTTGTGCAGCGCTGCTAGTCTGCCAAAAACACATGTACACTGCATCTCCAAGTAACACTCAGGAGCGCTGTAACCACTGAAAGAGTATTTTACATCCTGGAGATTGGTGGTTCATGAGTGCAGAGACTGCTCTATTTCACTATTGGAGTGTGACTGTGCTAGTTGCCTTAAGCAATGTGCGATTTGCTGTGCTGTAAAATTTTTTGATTGCCACAACTTCTTAATTGAGAGACGCATGCTGTATGCGACTGGGTGGACTTGGTGAATTTTATAAATGCTGTCCTGCATTTTATTATTTGCCGCTGCTGCCTCCTATTTTGACTGAAGTCAAGTTGTTCATTTACTGTCTCCTGTGCAATTCATTTGCAGTGTGGCCATACTAAATTGGGCTCCCTGGTTTTATCTGGGGTGGAATTGACTATCAGTTGCTATGGCAACTGTACACTAACGTCTGCCTTGTCACTCCATGTCTGGCCGTGCCCCCCCCCCCAGATTGGTGGTGGCCACCCAGTTGGGTGGAGTTTTTGGAGCTTAAACAGCTGAGCAGTTAGACACGGCAGCATCTTTCAGCGGTGACCCATACAGCTGAGTGTGGCAGAGTGCAAAGGGAGTCAGTGGGAGGGTGGCAGACCCCACTGATCCCATTGTTCATTGCTGCTAGTCTGCCGAAAACACACGTGCCCTGCATCTCCGACTAACACCCGGGAGAGCTGTAACCACTGAAAGAGTCTTTTACATCCTGGTGCAAGCTGATGGTTCTTGAGTGCAGAGACTGCTCTATTTCACTATTGGAGTGTGACTGTGCTAGCTGCCTTAAGCAATGTGTGATTTGCTGTGCTGTGAAATTTGTGATTGCCTCAACTTCTTAATTGAGAGACGCATGTTGTATGTGACTGGGTGGACTTGGTGAATTTTTTAACTGCTGTCCTGCATTTTATTATTTCTGCTGCTGCCTCCTATTGTGACTGAAGTCAAGTTGTTCATTAACTGTCTCCTGTGCAATTCGTTTGCAGTGTGGCCGCACTAAATTGGGCTCCCTGGATTTATCTGGGGCTGAATTAACTATCAATTGCTATGGCAACTGTACACTAACATCTGCTTTGCTGCTCCACATATAGACATGTCCCTTCCCCCAGATAGGTGGTGGCAGCCCAGTTGGGTGAAGTTTGGGGTCTTCAACAGCCAAGCAGTTAGACGTGTGTAACCCCCCTACAAATGGGGGTTCCCAAAAATTCTTCCTTGAGCTTGCCTAAATGCTCACTGCCAGGCTGGTGTCCTGCGTTTTAGCAGTTTAAATGTGATTACCAGAGCCTGTATAGCCTCTGTGTACTGTCTCTTTAAGAGCTGCCTGATTGCAGCATAAGTAATCTGAGAGGTAGCTCTGTTGAAACATGTAACTATTTGCTGAAAATTATTTAGAGTAATAATGGTTATGTAGTTTGTTTAACATGCTTTCTTTGCAACAAGGACTGTTTGGTTTGTCTCCGCTATCTTGGTCCTGGACTGCAAATTGGACCAAACAGTACTGGTGGGACCTAAAATGTAGCTGGACTACAGGAGCTGTCTGAAGTCAAAATCTGTAGGAATTGTAGTTTTGAACTTTTTGCACCTTTTTTGCAACTGAAGGGGGAACTCTTTCTTTGACTGACAGCCAAATCAGCCATCCAAATCTTTTGGATCTTGGGGAAGTACTGGACTGCTTGCAGTTTTCAGTTAGTTCTGAGCTGGGAAGTGAAATGAGAGGAGCTGAAGTGATTCTGAGCAGCAATCCTGAGTGGATTTGGATGTCACCACTATGACAAGGTTGAGTTTTTGACTTACATGTCTGCCTGCTGCTCCTGAGAGGGAGAGAAGAGAATTATTGTGGACTAAATCCAAGTTTGTGTGACTAAAGTAAGCTAATGAAGTGGGCCAGGCTCAACCTGAAGAAGTCCAAAGATTTTGCTGAATGCGATCGGCCTGTCAGAAGTTCCAGCTACCCTTAAGCTCCCCGTGTGTGCAGAGACTTTGCGATTGTGACCGGAGAGCGCTTTGCCTGGTACAGTAGAATTCCCATACATGTAAATGTGCTTTGAGCTGCTAGTGGGTTGTGAGTTATCTCCCCACTGTGTGAACTGTGATCTGCTTGCTGGAAGCTGTATCCA
Source organism: Neoceratodus forsteri (assembly GCA_016271365.2). Taxonomy (NCBI): domain Eukaryota; kingdom Metazoa; phylum Chordata; order Ceratodontiformes; family Ceratodontidae; genus Neoceratodus; species Neoceratodus forsteri. Next base: position 1,652,262,840 of record CM057450.1, read on the forward strand.
GCCCAAAACGGACTGCATCCGAATTTGTCTCCATGCAATCTGGGCCTTGCCAGACTGGCCCAGCCAGACTACCCACTGCACAGAGAAGCCATTGACGAGAGTCCTGCCTGGGGATCAGCCCGCTGCTCCATGCTTGAACAGGAACAGTGCCTCTGTGACTCGTGTGGGCCCTGCTTCTCCTGGCATTCCAGATCAACCACCTGCAGTCTCGATTTTCGTCCAGCCTGTGTCCAGTCTTGGGTATTGTGAGTAAATACCAGGGTAGCTCCCTGCAACAACAGCTTAATCTGAGTGTGTCATGTGATTGTCTTGTTGTTTCGTTTCCTTTAAGAACAGAGTCCTCTAGCTCTGGATTACAAATATTGTGTACTGTGCATGTTGTGTTTTCCATCACAGGGCCCCAACCAGCTGCAACCCTGGGCAACAGTCTTGGCTAGCCCATCTCTTCTCCACCTGGGTACCCAGAGGTGTTGACTGTGTGGGGGGACTCAAAGCGCATGCATAACTGCTTGATTGATATAACCTTTAAGCTAATTAACCTGATTTTGCCCCTTCCTTGTTCAAGTCTCCTGAATAAATCAGATCGAACTTTTTCTGCATGTAATCTGACTGTGGTTCCAGTTTGTGCTCAAAGTACTGTACTGTTGCTATTTGCTATGCATAAGCTTGCTTTACAGCGGGTCCCCAGGGTTGAGCCAGAGGAACCAGCCCTGGTGGTAAGTGCAAACAGTGTGGGTACTTGTGTGGTGTACCAGGGGTATTGTGAAAGTGATTATTGTACAGTGTTCAGGCCACTAGAGGGGAAAGAGGGGGGTTACAGTGTCCCAGAGGGCTGTGCCCAGGTTAGCTTGACCACTACCAACCCTGACCTCTGGGTGGAGGCACCCGTTTCAAAACTCAGGCCCCTTAACCTGCTACTAGCCAAGCAGGCAGAGGTAGCAGCCCTTGGGATAGCACCACCTAGGGGTTACATGCGGCAGCGTCTTTCAGTGGCAGCACATGTGGCTGAGTGCAAAGGGAGCTCGTGGGAGACCATGGGAGGTAGTGGGAGTGTGGACCACTGATATTTTATCTAGTACTACCGAGGATTACCTCAAGGTTAATGATGGGGAGCCTTGGAATTTGTACTATGTAGGTTTGTTTGCTGATGGATGGTCTGGTATGCAGTGAGTTTAGTATTATTTAATGTGCCTATGAGGATAGGTGAAAAGTTTGCTATTGATGATTATGCAATGTCTAATTTTATGGTAGTTGATAACTTGACTCTTGAGCCTATGCAATTGTTGTTGAATAATTGACTGGAAATAAGAGTATGTGGATATTGGGGGTGCCACCATTCTATGCACTATTGTAGGTCTTTTATGCGCAAATTTGGTTACATATTACAACTTCCTTTTTTATTGCTTAGAGCAGGTGATATCAAGTTGAACCCAGGGCCTCTAGCTTCTAATAATCCATCCATTTCTCAGGGTTTGTATTCAACTTCAGCGTTTGTTAGGAGTTATGGTTTTAAACTGATTCACTTAAATGTTCGAAGCCTGGTTCCTAAGATTGCTGAAATTGAGCAGTTGATTGACTGTTATCAATCTGATGTTGTAGCACTCTGGGAGACATGGTTAAAGCCAGTGGCTACTGATAGTACGTGCAGCATCCCTGGATATAAACAGGTCCGAGATGATCATATGGGCAAGAAAAAAGGAGAGAGTGTATTGGTATATTATAGAGGACATATGCAAGTGAGTATTCTTAGATCAAGTTGTAATGAGGACTGTGAAACTGACTGGCTAGTGCTACAGTTTGTCTTGGGAGGTAAAAAGCATCTTATGGTGGGTTGTTTATACAATCCCCCTCAGTGTGGACAGGAAGGGCTAAAATATTACTTAGAGATTAGTGCCCCCTATTTTAGTGATATGATGCCATTATTGTAGGGGATATGAACTTAAACTGGCTATCTAGGGACAGCTTGGGGCTGGAATCTCTGCTTCTTTTGTATGAGTTAGTTCAGTGTATTAGGAGGCGTTCCCATTTAAATCCACTTACACTGAATCATTCAACACTTGACTGGGTTCTTATTACTAAGATGAGCAGCATAGCTGACTCAGGAGTGTTGGCTGACTCAGTGCGTGACCAAATGGCAATATATAGTGTAATGAATTTTAGACACCGAAAACATCCCCCATGTCTGGTTCAAGCTCGTTCATTTAAGAATGTTAACACCTCAGTCTTACATACTTATTTAGTGGCCATTCACTGGTCATATTTAGAGTGCATCCCAGATGTTGATTCAGCTTTGGATTATTTTTGTAAGCAACTAATCCCAGTTCAGGAAGCCCTATCCCTTTGTGTACCTTACAACACCGAGGTACTCCTAATGGTTGGTTTTCACTTGCCATTAGGAAATTGATTAAGGACAGAAATTCTGCTTGGGCAACATTTAAAAGTTATCCTTGCATTGCGTCTATGAATCTTTTACGTAGGTTTAGGAATTTGGTATCAACTATGGTGAGGAAAGCAAAAAAATGTTTTTTTAAGGAACGCTTTGAATCCAGTTGGTTTAACCCCAAGAAATTTTGGGAGAATATTAATTCATCACTGTCTCCTAAATCTAAAGCTGATATCCAAAAGGTTACTGTTCACAATGTTGATATTGTTGATCTCTCTGAAATTGTTAACTTATTAAATAACAAGTTTTCTGATTTGTCCAGCTATAGGTGTAATGTCACACAGCTTGATGATGCTAGAACTGAATCTGATATTCCACCGGTTAATAGACCTACAGTAGGTTTCTATTCAAAGAAATTGCTCATTCTGAAGTTTTCAAACTTCTGCAGTCTATTCCAGAGAGATCCAGTGACTGATGGGGTAGGTTAGATGGCCGTTTTTTAAAGCTGCCTACTCCATTCATTCTTAATCCATTATGTTATGTATTTCATTTATCTTTAGTTACGTGTAAGTTCCCTACAGAATGGAAGAAGTCTAGGGTGGTTTGCATTCCGAAGAAAACTAATGCAGTTACTTTGGATGATTTTAGACCAATATCTGTTTTGAATCCCCGTAGTAAATTGCTTGAAAAGGTAGTAGCAAAACAGATTAATGACTATCTAGTTACCTATGATGTGCTTGCTAAGCAATAACATGGATTTCGTAGGTATCAGGGACTGCCTTGGTTGGGTTCACGGGCACCGTCCTGCATGGGTTCGAGAAAGGTTGGATGATGGGGGCGGTGTTCGTGGACCTGACCAAGGCATCTGATTTAATTGAGCATGATCTTACTTGCTCTAAATTGATCAGTCTTGGATTCTCTGAAGCTGTTGTTTCATGGGTTGGGAATTATTTGTGTAATTAATATCAGTTTGTACAAATTGGATCTGTTGCCTCGGATATGTCCTCAATTCATTGTGGTGTCCCACAGGGGTCCATTTTGGGCCCCTTATTATTTTCTTTATTTGTTAACCAACTACCTCAGATATGTCAACTAAGTAGTACTAGTTTGTATGCAGATGATTTTATTATTTTTTCTCAATCCAAGTCTTTGCCTGAACTATCTCTTGTTTGGATAAAGATTTCAGGGATGTTTGTTTGTGGTTTACTCATAATGCTATGGTTTTGAATAAAAAAAAGCTTTGGTTTTTGGGATGCCATCAATGTTGGAGGACAATCCAAGCTTAATTTTACATGATAAGCAGTGGACTTTGATAGAACAAGTTTATCAGTTTAGATATCTTGGTGTGTTAGAAACATAAAAACATAGACTTTGACAGCAGATAAGGACCACTTTGCCCACCCAGTCTGCCCATTTCCCTACCTATTGGATAAGCTGCAGATTCTAGTTAACCAACAGCCTGGGTCCTGTTGGACCCAGGGCTTATTTTTTTCCTTCAGATACAGTCTGTTGTCAAAACCATTAACCAGAAATTAGGGTTACTATACAAATTCAAATCCTATTTTACTATTAAGACTAGGAAAATTGTTGCTATTGGGTCTTGCCTTCCCCATTTTGATTATGTGTCAAGTTTATATTTCAATATAGGGTTAAAGGAATTACATGCTTTAACTGTCACTTATAACAACATTTGCAGATTTGTTCTTGCGGTCCCTGCCCGTACCCATCACTGCAGCTTGTATTCACTTTGGGGATGGATGTCACCTATCTGCAGGATCGAATACTCCTTGGGATGTACTATTTTTAAATGTTCTTATTTTAAATCTCTGCTTCCCCTTTCTGACCAAGTTTCAGCTAGAGCCATGTTGTGTAGTCTAAGGTCAACGAATGGTATATTATTTCACATTCCTCAACCTATGTTAAAGATTGGTTCACGTGCATTTTCAGTGGCTGCCCTCACCTATTGGAATGAGCTCCCAATTGTTATTCACCAAGTTACTTCTTCAGCCAATTTTAAGTTGAAGCTAAATCAATATTTATTATTGAATTCTGTCTGTAATTGTTTTATGTAACTTGATGTTTGTATTGTCTTATTTTTTATTCGCTCTGTCCAGGTCGGGCCTAAAAAGAGACCTTTGGTCCAGTGACCTTATCTGGTTAACAAAGAATAAATTAAATGAAAAATGAAAATGGAGAATTCCTAAAACGTCCCCCTTGAAGTGGCTTGCTGGGTGTCTGTTAACAGCACAGACACAGACTGCCACCATGTGGACACAGCCGTTCCCTGTCACTAGGGTATAAAAGAGAAAAAAGCAAAAGGCTGCTGACGTACAGTAAGAGTGAGTAAGCAGTAAAAAAAACACCCCTGATTAAATGCTCAGGAAAGGGTCAGCAGTTGAGTGGTCTGTCAGAATTGAAACTCAAACCAAATAAAATATGGAGTGGGCTCTTGCAAGCCATGGAGGGGACCCATGGGGCTGTGGTTAAATCCTGCCATCCTGAAAGGTGGAGGGTAAAATTCTTCCCTCCACTGGCTCTGCCAGCATGTCAGGCAGTGGTAGGGTAGTCTTTCGCTAGCCAAGAGGCTGAGGTATGAGAGGACAGCATTACCCTGAAAGGCCCATGAAGTTCGACTGTAGGGCAGGAGCCCTCTGACACCTGAGTTCGTAGTTTGGTCTGGCATCTGACTGAAGCCTGCTTCATCTGATAGGTCTGCTGATAATGAAAAGGCCACTTGGAGTGAAAACCCACATGATACCTGGAGCGGACTGAGCACAAGGCTGTGCCGCTGTCCTGGAGCCCCATAAGGATGTCCCTGATGTCTCTGCCAAATAGTACTGATCCCCTGAAAGGGGCATCTTGTATGGTGGACTAGATGCTCTGTGCCAACCCAGAAATCCAGAGCCATAAATGTCTGTGAAGACACACAGCAGTGGCTGTAGATTGAGCTATCTAGTCTAAGAAGTCATAGGTGGCCAGGAGGGCATGACGACAGGTGAGCCTAACTGTACTCACAGCCTTAGCTATCTCGGTTTTAAGCTCTGAAACCTGGATGGCCTCAAGCCTGGATTCCAATTGGCCCAGAGTGGCGTTCTGGAAAGAGACCATATGCGTCACATAATTAAGGGATCTGAGGTTGCAAGTGGATGAAGAATAAATCTTGGACCCAAACTGATCCAGCTGCCCAGATTCTTTATCTGGAGGTGTGGACAGGCCTTTAGGATGCTTCCAGCAGCCCTGGGCAGTCGTTAAGATGAATGCATCTGCTGTGGGGTGAGAGGCCAAATAAGGGATCCCTTCCATGAAGTGGTACACCCTATCAGCCTTTTTAGGGACTGAGGGGACAGAAAAAGGGTGCTGCCAAATAGTGGATGCAGGATCCTCATGAGGAGCCATCCAGGGCAGAACAGGCAGAGGCAAAGATTCTGCCATATCTAGATGCATTGCCAGCCTTTTTTCTCTTGGGATCCTGTTCTTCGGTGGCCCAACCATGAGCTGCCTGGATCATTTTAAGAGCTTTTTCCAGCAACTGAGCCCTAGGAAGGGGAATGTCCCAGATGTTATTCCTCACATGGACATGGCCAGTGGAAGAATGGCGAGACGGTCCCTCCAAGAAAAGGTGGGAGTCCATGGGCGATGTGGGCCCATGAGTTGGCGGAGATAGAGACGGTCCTGAGGCCACCCCTTGCTGCCAATGGTCCAGATCAGAGGCCAGTTGAGCCCTGGCCTCTTCCCACTAGGACTGGAAAGCCACTTGCAAGTCAGCCTGAAGGTGAGATGAAGGCTGAAGAGGTGGTGGTGACTGGCAAAGTGGATATACGGGTGACTGATAATGATACATTGGATAGCCGGGCATCTGAAAAGAAAAGGGGTACCCCAGAGCCAGGTGATCTGAGAAATTATGCCCTGTTGTCAGCTGACCGGGTAAGTGTGATGGTGCCAGGCACCCTGACATCAAACATTCCAGTGTCGGGTATGCCGAGTAATCCATTTGAGGACAGCTGGGAGACAGGACCCGATGGAGGGGCCAATGGGCATGTAGGGGGTCTGAAGGGAGGGACCGAATGTCCCAACATGGGACCCAATGGGTCAGCCGAAGGACTCAAAAAAGGGTCAGCTGTCGGAAAGCTAGGCGTAGGTCCAGGTGTCAGAGCCCCAGGTGTCTGGGGAAAAACAGTACCAGATGGGGGATTAGCAGGCATCTGGGAATCCACCGGCCCATACAGAGGAACCTCTAGTGTCTGGGGATTAAAAGGCCCAGATGGAGGAGCCCAAAAGTCTGCAGATGCTGAGGATTCTGAGACTGTAATGGAAGGCCCCCGTGAGGGGGTTCTGAAAGCCCAGTGGGACCTGGCAGACCAGGTTCTAGTGTGGGAACAGCAACGACCACATCCAGAGAGATAAATTCCTCTACAGGCCCCAGAGAGACAGGGGGAACTGGGGGAACCACCTCGGAGGTGGGGAGGAAGATTCCAGAGAGGGACAGACCTCAGGAGAGGGCTGCCATGGAAGTAGCAGCAGGTGCTTCTCGACATAGGGAGAGATGTTGACCCCCAAAGGGAGCACTGTGGCCGAGTGGTTGTCAAATGAGCTGACAAGTGAATTACCAGCCAGGGCGAAGGAAATAGCATCATCCGTGCAGACGCCAGCGGAGCTGGTGCCCGACTTATGGTGAAGGCCGTGCAGATGCCAGCAAAGCTGGCATCTGGCTTACCAGCAGTAACCAGGCAGCAGCCAGCAGGGCTGACATCCGACTTACCAGCGGTGACCTGGTGGACAACAGTGGAGCTGGAGTCCAACTTACCAGTTGTGGCAGTGCTGCTCACCAGCAGAGCCAGGAAGTGACTTTTCAACCTTGCTGTCTGGCTTAGACCCTGGTGTCTGAAGAGGCCTGAGGGCAGCAAGTGCTCCAGCAACACTGGAGGGACCCGTCTGAACTGTCACCAGTTCAGGCAGGGGGGTGGAAGCCTGATCTGCCACATTGGGAGGAGGCTTAGCTGGAGGGGCACTTTCAGATCCAATGGAAGACCTCTTGCTGTCCACGGTCCCTGACGGTGGCCATAGGCGGGAAGTGGACCGATTCCTGTCCAGGTGTTTCTCCTGATCTCTTCTCTTCTTTTTATGCTGCGCAGTGGCGAAGGAAGAGGAATCCCGCAGCCTCTGCAACTCCTTCTCCATGTTAGCCATCTTGATCTTCAACAGATGGGCATCCAGGGCCTGTTGCCGCCATTTCTGCATGGCCAGGTTAAAATCATTGCAGGCTGTGCAGCCCTTGGTGTTATGCTCAGGGTCTAGGCAGAACAGTCAAAGAGTATGACTGTCCTTGTGCACAATGTGCATGCTGCAGGAGACGCACTTCATCTTATGCGGAGCAGTCATCAAAGACATGAAGAAAAACAAACTTTCCAAAATAAAAGAAAATAAAGAAATGGCATTCGACACTAGCAAGGTTGACCGCGATGTACAATGTGCGCAGGTCAACAGCAGAAAAGACCTGGAGGGTGGCCACGAGGACCACCCACTATATAGGCTCAAGCTGACATCGTCACGTGACATCAGGTGGGCAGTCTCCCGCCAGACATTGCTAGCTAGAGCTTTCCGTGTGGTCCTGATGCCAGGGGTGCAGTTTTACATGTTATGATCTACTGCAGGAACCCTCTCAAAGTAAGATATTAAATTGCTTTATATAACTACTGTATATACTCGCTCATCGACCTCACAAATAAGTCACCCTCCCCCTTACCTTGTCAATTTTAACAAAATTACAGACATTACTTTGCTACCCAATCTGGATGGCAAAATCTGTTTTGTGACCAACATCTGGCACAGAATCTGCTTTTATAGCAAGAACAGGACACAAAATCAGGTTACACTGATGCAAAAATGGTTTGATGGGTATATGTAATATATTATATTACTGTACTATGTTATTATTATGTTAGAATTTTGTAAGAATCCTTTTACATTGTTCTTTACTTGGTTCTTTAATTGGTTTCTAAATATGTTTTTTTTTTATTATTACAGACACTATTAAACAGAAAATGTTCATCTTCATTCTGTCAGCTGTATTTATGAGTTGGATGGCTAATAGTGGAGAACTTGTTTCAGTACGCTTGCATCTAGTAAGCCAGGACCCAAATCATCTTCCTGATGAAGGTCTGTCTAACCAGGACTCCCTCGACACGTACAATGTAACCTTCCATAACCTGACCTGTGAAGCTCTCAACAGCTCCAAACTGATATCTCTAAAGCTAACCAACAGCGGTCTCTCAGCGTTTCCTCCCTGCTTACCAAAAACTCTTAGAAGCCTCGATTTAGCAGAAAAAACAACATCACTACAGTAAACGATTCAGATGTAGCAGAACTTACGGAGCTGCACAAATTAAATCTGAGATGCAACAAGATTGAAGAAATTCTCTGGACAGCACAAGTCTTGCCCAGCCTCACAGCACTGGACCTGAGTTATAATCGCCTGACATCAGTGCCTGCATTCTATGAAATGTCAAATCTTATTTGGCTATCACTTGCAGGAAACCCTATCATAGAAATCCAGCCCCATCAGTTCCAGATTTTTCCTATGCTGGGGCATCTGAACCTCAGTGCCACTTTATTAGGAAATGGTACTGATGCAGGGATGGAACCTGTGATGCAAATCAATGGGTCACAGCCTATGTACGCTCTCAAAGAACTTGATTTGAGTGGCACCTCTCTGCAGAGTAGTAAGTATCAACATTCCTTTGTCATTTTAAGAGCCAGTCACACTTTAAAATCTTTAATCGTTCACTTTTAGGCAACACATTAGGTAAAATGCAGCATAAACAGTTTATCACTAGGCTGTTATGTGTACACTATTATTAACTACTGATAAACTTATTGGGCTCTATTCCAAAGGACATAGATTGCCACAAGCCTCGGGTGCACCCAACGCACAGCACATGGGGCTTGCAGCCAACCCTGGGCTGCAATTGAGATTCTCAAACCTGTGACCCTCCGTGTGCCAAATGCAGCAAGGTAGACCAGCTTTTGATGGTCTACCATCATCGACCTTTGTACAAGGCTTGCGCCAGGTACTTGGCACATGCGACCATAAAAAGGGTGTGGTGTCGTAAAAGCACGTGACCTACGACAAGTGGGTGCACCGTGCGCCAAACAGTTTGGGGCACCTGTGTTGTCAGTGCAAGGCTTGTGTAAGCACTTCACCAACCTTTGAGAATAGAGCCCACTGTGTTCACATTTGAAAGAGACTAAGAATGTGTACCTTCAAATGGCAAACTGAATATACAGTTCCACCCTGCTCAACTGCTGCAAGAGAGCAGCCAAGTCTGATTTTTTTATAATACAGAGAACAATGGATGGGCAACCATGAACATCAAGGCTGTGGTTCCACTGAGGGGTTCTGATGACATCATAAGGACCCCACGACTGAAGCTTGAGAGATTCTGCATGTCATCAGGACCACGTGATGGAACTTTAGCTATGCTGTGCCAGTGGTTGTACATCCTCTATTTTATATGGTATGTGGTTTTTAAAAAGTATTTAAAAAAGCATTTTTGTTCTTCTTTTTCCCTTCTAACAACATAAATGTCTTAATTTTCTAGCTTTAAAAACAAATCTTGCACCTAGCGGCTAATAACCCACCAGAATCCAGTAACAGGGGTTTTACTCATAATATATAAATAAGCATAGCATCACATTACTTTTAAGAAAGATCCAGCACTGGGCGATAAGTAAGACCACCAAACCTTACAGTAACCATTTCCGTAATTCAAACTGAAACACGTGAAGGAGGAGCAGTCTCAATAATTGCCTGATACAGGATCTTTTCTGAAAGTGAGGGGATTTTGTACTTGTTTTATAAATAAAACTACTGTTACTGGGGTTGGCTGGTTTTTAGCAGCTGGGTGCAGGGTGGGTTAATGTTTCCTACATTATTACAGATATAAGAAGTTTTGTTGTGCAGCGGAGTGAATGTGCATCAGGACTGCAGCCAGAAATTTCCATTTTGCACACACTCTCACAAGGTGCTGAACCCATTTAAAAAAATGCTCACACCCTCATACCTCTCAACCTCTCAGCATTAAAAATCATAGCACTGGCCTTAACAAATCATAGCAAAGGGCCAGAATGTGCAGCACTTTCTTATTTTAAACAATAATATGTCTACAGATAGTGGGCCCCATATAGTTAGTGATATAGAATGTTTCTATCAACTGAATTCAATGATTTAATAGTTTGTGTGTCACTGTCCAGAAATTGCTCTAACATTATGAGGAACATCAGTAAACCTATGTGGAGCAAGGGTATATTTGAGTGTGAAAATCATAGTGCTATGCGAAATTCATAGCAGTTGAGAGATATGCACACCCTCTCCAACTGCTGCCCCTTCCCCATTACAAAACAAATCAGATTGTTGTTGGATGATTCATCTAATCTCTTAACATGTTGTACACATACATGGATCCCTGATGAATGATGATCTCTGGGGGTGTTTGGGTTTTGAGATCAGAGCCCAGATGTGTAAAACCAAATCTCCTGACATACAGATCAAGAGGGAGATGTGCAACCAAGCAAAGGGCTTCCTGGTACAGTCAGGTAATAGTAGGAGTATGGAATGCCCTTCCCTTGGAGGTAGTAGGCAGCAAGACTATGTCAGAGTTCAAAGTTAAATTGGATAGCTATAGTATAAACCAGGGCGTAACAGGATATTCCCTTGTATAAGGGGCAAGCTTCAATTGCGTCTCTGACCTTATCTAGCTCGTAAATTATCTAAGTAATCAATGTAACCTATACAGAATCTATGTCATAAACAACAGAAGTTTAATCATATACAGACACTGCTCAGTGGCCTATGCTAACTGAAATACTCGAGAATAGAATAATTGTAACAAAAAGGCATATAGTTTGGGATACATGCTTAAAAACCTGTACACAAATGTGTACAGTGAGTATGCTTGCCTACACCCTTGATGTGCATGTAGGTGTGTGTTTTGAGGCATTGAACACAAATAATCCATGGGTAGAATGAAATGTCTGATTCACAAGAGTCCAACTAACTAAAAAGCTACTGTGCCACAGAAGGATACAACAGCATTCCATGGTCTCTGAACTGTGGCACAACAACTTTTGCTTACATTAGAGAGGTACAACAAAGTCTATCCATATACCATACAGGAATACTCCAAAGTTAGGCAGGGTAGTCCCATTTTCAGGAAGTTTGGGCACTCTCTATTATGTCCATTTTTTTTTACAATTTATTTACCCAGGATAGCCCAGTTTATTTATTTAGAAGTTTTAGCCAGGAAAAGCACACTGAGCCCAGCCTCATTCCAGGTTCAACCTTTAGGAGGGGGTGTGGGTACTATACAAAATACAGCAAAACAATACAGCACATATAGTCATTAACAAAATCAGAAGAAGATATAGTGGCAGGATATGAAGGAAATATATATTGTGTGTGTGTGTATATATATATATATATATATGTATGGATTATCTCACGAGGTATCTTCAAATATGCATGTTATCTGGTTTGGAATGTTTTTATTATTGCACATGTGCATGAGTGGTGCAGCAATGAGTGCACAGTGTCAATAACAACATTTCAAACCAAATAACATGCACATGTGGCACTACCTCATGAGATAATTGTTGTTGTATACCATGGGAGTTCTTACAAATTTGTGTGTATCTTTTGCAGGTAAAAAAAACATGCTGTATTATGTAAATGGATAATCTGTTTACAGATTTTCTTTCTTTACCACTTCATTACTGTCGACAAGCTGAGCCATTTACTTTTATTGTTAAACTGACAGACCCACTGTTTGATGTGCTGCTTGTTGCGACAGAAATGGGAAGGAAGTAGTTAATGGCTTGGATTTTTGGCTGATATTTTGTTTAGCAGTCTGGAAAAAAAACACACACACTGGGATTCCGCTGTCCACCAGCATCTAGGTAAGGGCTGAGTAATAAATCTCAGACACAGTGACCAAGAAGGGAAGTGAACATATACACACAGACTCACAGTGTAAAGGGATTGGATCACTCAAATATAAACTTAAGGTTACAACTGATCACTGATAGGTGTTCAGTCTGATTGGGACAATTAAATAAATACATAGTAGATGGTTGGTGCATTCAAAGGGGGAATAAGAATCCCCATTCTCAAGAGAGAATATAAGATGCTAAAAGACAGGGTGACTGTTGCTCTTGGAGTTGTTGGGGGAAGCTACATCCGAGAGGCTAAGCTTGTGGTCTACCCTTCTAGCTATGTCCGTGGGAGCTGGCAGATAGCATAGGGTCCAGTTTCTCTTGATGAATAGAGAAGGGTAAGAATAATAATAGCATATCTCAGTAATAGCCTTTTTCTTTTGTCATCTGTTATTCAAAAACATTTGCTTACTTTTCCTATAAGAGTGTTATTCTCTTGTGTTAAACATATATATCTTGTAATGCTACTGTTGACCTTCTATTAGGTAAAAAAGCTATTTATTTACTCAACATTTGTGGCTGTGATTTCAATTATTTCTACAGTAATTTATGGTTTCCACTGGCTGAGGCAAACTCTGTTTGGCATCCGCCACCCGCGAGAGACGCACTACCAGGCTTTGATCTGTGCAATTGCATAGCTGATGTCCCAGTTTTGTGCAAGTTGGAAGACAGGTGCTGGTGAACCAGCTGGTGGCAGCAGATACCCAAAGACAGACACCTCTCTGAAAGCTGTTACAGCCCAGAGAGAGAGAGGTGGGTTGTCTCACTCACAGGGAGCCAGTTTGTGTGAAAAGCATGTGTTGTGGTTACTGTGCAAATAACACAGCTACTGTACACATAACATGTTATTTTGCACAGTAGCTGTGCCTCCAGTGAAAATAACAGCTTTTATCTTAACATAGAAAGTGACGTTAGATGGGGTCCATGTGGCCCATCTAGTCTGCCCATAATCCTACCCCTTTCCTTAACTGCTTTTCAGTGTTATGATGCCCTTGTAACTATCCCATGCCTTCTTAAAAGTCTCCACTAATTTTGCCTCCACTGCCTCCTGTGGAAAGCAGTTCCATGGATCAACCACTCTCTCAGTGAAGAAGAACTTGCGTGTGTTGCCTCTGAATCTGCACCCCTCTAGCTTCATGTTGTGCCCTCTGGTTCTTGAGTGCTTCTTGATGTGGAACAGGTCCTGGACCTGCACCTTGTTTATTCCTTTTAGGAATTTGAAGGTCTCGATCATGTCTCCTCTCTCCCTCCACTGCCCCAGGGAGTACATGTTTAAAACACGCAGCCTCTCCTAATATTATTTGTCATGCAATCCATGAATCATTTTAGTAGCCCTTCTCTGCACTGTTTCCAGTCTGGTAATATCCATCTTAAGGTGTGGTCTCCAGAACTCCATTGATCTATAGAGTGGAAGGATGACCTCCTTTTTTCTGCTGCTAATCCCCCTGTTTATGCATCCCAACATACCATTTGCCCTCAGTGCTGCTTTCTCACATTGCTTGGTCATTTTTAGGTCATCTGTTTAATTATTCCCAGATCCCTTTCCTAGTAGAGGCTCCCAGTTTGTCTCCCCCTAGGTAGCAATACACTCCTGGGTTAGTCCTTCTGAGGTGAATGATTTTGCATTTTTTTAGTACTGAAGTTTAGTTGCCACCTTCTTGACTAACTTCAAACTGTATTTGTACTCCCATGGTATGCATAGTGATTATCTAATGAAGTAACTACAAATATACATATCTGGTTTGGAAGGTTGTTGTTACTGCACACTTGCATGAGTGACATGGCCACGAGTGCACAGTAGCAATAACAAACATTTCAAACCAGATAAAATGAATATTTGAAGCTACCTCACGGGATAAACAATGTGTACCATGGGAGGTCGTGTGTGTCTTGCAGGTAAAAAACATGCTGTAAATGGATTATCTGTTTACAGATTTATTAATGATGACAAGCTGAGCTTTTCACTTTTATTGTTAAAATGGCAGCACCACTGTTTTATGTGCTGCTCGCAGGGAGCCAGTTTGTGTAAAAAGCTTGAGTTGTGGCTACTATACAAATAACAGCTACTATGCAGATAACACGTTATTTGCACAGTAGCCGTGTCTCCAGCAAAAATAACAGTTTTTATCTTTCAACTATATTTGTACTCCCATGATATACATATATTATGCCATACCTGTGAGTATATTAAAGGGCACCTATTTAAGTTATTTTTGTTTCAGGGGGGCCTAGAGTGAGAATATTGAAATATTCTCACTCAGTCCACAGTAGTAAAAATATACTCACTCTAGATCCTCACTTGCTGAATCAAGCTGCACGAGCATCATGGCTCCTTCAGTAGAATTCCCCAAGTTGACTTGCACACTGGCTCCCAATCATGCGGCTCTCTCACTGCATTCACACTTGCACACTATCAGCAACTAAGCAAAAATGTTTTCACTCAATGAACAAGCTTACACAGTGGCTCTAAATAACACAGTATACATAGAGTAGATTCCTTCATTCTGTAAAAAAGAAATGCATCATTACCATCAGTTTATTCCTTCCAATTGAGTACTCTCCTGTTCCTCCCAACGGTGACCAGCACTCTCCAACGCTAATTCCCAGTCACCGCACACCCAAACCAGGACCGACAATGGCCGTGGCTCTGCAACAAGGTCACACCCTATTAACCTGTACTGCTGACTCACTCACTCTCCGTGCACAAACATCTTGATGCATGCATGCAGACATCCTGACACGCGGAGTTGTGTTTCAATCCAAACAACCTCTGCAGCCATCTTGAACTTCAAAATTTGAAAAGAAAAAGAAAATCTAGCAACAGAACAGCTAAAACACTCTGCAAAAAGTAAAGGGCATGGCATAAATTGAATATGCCATGGCCCCAACAGAAATAACTGATATTCCCTCCCACCGAGTGCAGTTTGACCTTTGATATCACTCATGGCTTTACCACTCATGATGTCATAAGGTCAAAGTGTACTTGGAGGAAGATCAGAGATATTTCTATTGGGAACATGGCATATTCAGTATATACAGTATATATATATATATATATATATATATATATTTATACAACGTATGTTTTGGGATAAATACGAGTATAAAAATGATATCTAGGCTGCCCAGTGAAGATAACATTGTTATCTTCATCTTCCTATACGTCATACATTTATCTGCACGTTCCTATACGTCATCCTGGTGAAAGTGAAAGTGTTTCACTTTTCATCACACACCTATCTCTCTTTCCTCTGTCCCTGTACAAGTAACCCTCCCCCAAAAAAAAACCACACATCTCTTGCATCTGGTTGATCCTGCCTACATCTTAACACAAATACTTAATGTTAAACATATCTGGTTGATTCTGTGACTTCGTTTCACCCATTTTTTAACTGTAATGTGCCATGACCCATCAGTACGCAGTGAAATGTAGCGTGACCGAGCGCAACAATATTCAAATGTCAGGTACTGTCATAATTATACAGCCTGTGCTGTAAATTGTTGAAAACTGTGACCCTTTCCTAATATTGGCTATATTTTAAGAGAAGAAGCTGCCGACAATACTGAGAGAAGAGCGAGCGAGTCGGCAGCTTCAGAACAGCAGACGAAAGCACAAGCATGTGTTGCTATGGCGGCCTGAGCGCCGGCGCTTTGTTCTGGCACTGCAGGCTGCACGCTCGCTGCTCGTATCGGCCTTAAGTCGGAAAGAGAAGCAATTCAACAATTACAACACAGGCTATCCAGTACTGTTCTTCATAGCTTCCGATCTTGTTTGACAAATAAATGCCGCATCAGATCTGGATAAAACAAAAATCACAGGATCAACCAGATAATGTATCTTTTTTAAACATATCTGTTTAAAGAAGCAAGCAGGATCAAACAGATATGTATTATTCAATCAGTTTACTGCAGCAACATCAGACAATTATATTTAAGAATATATGTAATCTGCTCTTTTGAGGGCCGGGCTATGGAGAGTTGTATTGGGGTAGTCAGGGCAAGGTTAGCCAGAATCCAGACACTTTTTGGCATAACAATTTTAAAGTAGCAGGATCAACTACATATATTTTTTTAAACAACATATGCATCTGTTGTGCTGGTAGACATACTGCAGATTTGTTTTTTGAAACAGCCAACATCTCTATGTAGTGGAATGTATTAAGTGCACATTTTGAGCTTTTGTTGAATGCAGCCCAAAACATACATAGTATAAACAGAATATGACATGGCCTGACTGAAGATATCATATTTATCTTCACTCGAGGCCAATGACATCATGATATCTCACTCGTGGCTTCGCCACTCCTGAGATATCATGATATCATTGGCCTCTCATGAAGATAAATATGATATCTTCAGTCAGGCCATGTCATATCCCCTATATATATATAGATATTCTCATTGAGATGATCTCTGATATTTTCCTCGAGTACTTGACCTTGACATCACGAAAGGTAAAGCCATGAGTGATGCCATAGGACAAACTGCTCAAGGGGAAAATATCAGAGATTTTTTCAATGGGGGCATTGTATGTTCCATTTATGCAATGGGCCATGTTTTTTTATCGGTGTCATTTTCATTTTTTTTAAAATAGGTATGTCTTTATTTATTTATTTTTGTTTCCGGATGACTGAGTGTTGTGTTCTATAAAACTGAACTTTTGTATCAGGACGCTGTGCCATTGTGCTGCTGGGGAGAGTGGTAAGAGTAAAAAAGAGCGAGTCGGTTGCTTTTTTATGAGCTGGGGTTTGAAGGAAGTTAATGTTTTGTGTGAGGCTAAAAGCTTTTTTTAAATATTTGAAGTGAAAGAACTTGGGGTGGGGGAGACAATGAAAATAATTCACTGTGTTTTGTCTGGTATTTTGGACCTTTAGGAGAAATGGTAATTAACATTGTGTGAAGCTGAAAGTTGATTTGTTTTAAATAAGTTACAGTGAAAGAACAGGGGAGAAAATGAAACTGTTCCGTGTGCTGCTGGAGAGAAATGAAACTGCCAGTGGGAGCTGGAATGCAAGTGAGCAGGTGCATTCGGATTGTGCTGCTCATGCTGCCAGCTCCCACCAATCAAAGCCTTTGTGAGCAGTTGTGCTGAAGTGCAGATAGTGCCTGGTTATTACCTACAGTGAGGATAAATTACCTACAGTGAGGATAAATGCGATATTCTCACTGTAGGTCTGACCAGCCAAAAATACTGCTGTTATTTGCCACGTTTATCCTCACCCCATTGCATAAATATATATATATATATATATATACTGAATACAGTGTGTGTATGTGTGTGTGTGTCTGTATATATATATATATATATATATATATATATATTAAGCAAAAACTCTGTTTAATGCATCAGTTAGGGTTGTTCCACAGCGACAAAAGCGAGGAAATTCAATGTTAGGTTGAAACCCCCTTTGCACCCTCAGCCCACCCCCAAATGGAATCGGGGTGTGCATTGATCATCGACTAAATATCACCCATCACATGTGGAAAGAAGCTGAGAATAGGAGGGTGAGAGTTGGGACCGGTATTGACACCAATCATTGAAATGAAATGGAGAATACAAAGGGCTTCAACAGCATCAGGTATCACGCTGAAGGCTAACCCCGCTGATACGTGTATTTGACTCTATTCACACGAGAATGATAAATGAGAAATAGTGTAATCGTAATGCAGCAGCGGAGGGCCCGCTGCCCCGCCGTGATGTCTTGTCACATAGTAACATTGTGCCCGAAACACAAATCGATTGCATGGTGACGCAAAGTGAAACAGAAAGAGAAACAGTACTGTAGACAGAAATGTTAAAAACAACGCAAACACAACCGCAAATGAAAACGCAAAGGGTAACGCACATGGTGGCGTAAACGTGAACGGTAAGTGAAACGGGTACGGAACCGCAAGCAGAAATGGTAATGGTAACAGTAATGTAAGCGCACAGGCTGGTATTACCCAAAAGCTGTACAGAGAAAGACAGTGAGTACAAAGAAAGTATGCAAAATAATGACTCTCGGAACACAAAAATGAGGACTTGGAATAGTAAATTGCTTATATCTCAGTAACCGTATGACACAGAAAAAAATTTACAAGTCATATGAATTATCACTTTCCTGGCTAGTTTTATATTAAGAAATTTTTTGACAAAAAGTCTGTATCTTACACTGTTTTCGAGATACGGGCCCTGAAAGGCGCGGCGAACGCTATAATGTTATGCTATGGGGAAAAAACAGAAGTTTGGACTGCCATAACTTTACCTCCCTGTAATATTTTTTCACCAAACCACTGAAAGGCAAATCTGTGGGATGTTGCCTGTGTTTCCTGCAAATTTCAGCCCAAAAGACCAAACCGTTATTTTGCAGCAGGGCACCAAACAATTGCTGCAATGCGTCGTACGCCGTAATGTTATCCTATGGGAAAAAGCGTCAACTTTGGAGTACTGTAACTTTGCCACCGTGTAATATTTTTTCAATGAAACACTGAAAGGCACATCTGTGAGATGTTGGCTGCGTTCTCTCCAAATTTCAGTCCAAAATTCCAAACCATTCTTTGCAGCGGAGTGCCAAAGAATTACTGTTATTTTGGGCATAGTGCCCAGCAGTGTCATGATTTTGTGAAAGCTGCGAAAAATTTCCGACACTTTCGTGAGTGCAACAATACTTTGCAAAAGCACTTTTTTCAGAAATCTGAAAAACATATTTCTGGGGTGTTTTACCTCAAAATAAAGACATGGCTAGCATCCTCAGGGCCCGACTAGGTGAATACAAAAAGAATTAGGTTGCTAGAGGGTCTCAATTTTAAATGCCAAGCATTTTTCTGATCACTAACTGAAAACAAAATGGCAGATTTGTGACAGTAACAGGGCCATTTGCGACAGTAAAAAGTGCATTTGCGACACTATCAAACTTTTTGTTAACTTTTCCCATTGACTTATAATGGGAATTTGTTTTTTGAATAACTTTTGAACCGTTTAATGTTTTTTCATGAAATCTTTGAAAGACACATCAGGGACCCCGGCCGCATGTTCCCTGAAGATCTCAGGCAGGTCGCGTAAACCGTGCGACCTGTAGGCGTAACTGTAGAATTACAGCAAAAGCGTAAATGCATGCGCAGATTATGCTTAATAACTCCGCAGCCATGTAACTGACCAGTACAAAACTTAGCAGATCCCAAGGTGTATGGGTCTTGATCATGTATTCCAAATTTCAGGTAAATCCATCAAACGGTTGCAAAGTTATTAAGGTGCAAAATTTTGGGTTTAACATGTAAATGGCTCCTCAACCCTAACTATGGTAGCACTACCATGCTACATAATAATATATATATATACATACACATACACACACACACTGTATACAATGTGTGTGTGTGTGTGTATATATACACATATACTCTATATGGAGAGAGAAAGCAGGAGAGATAGAGAGATTGAGATTTATAAAATGGCAAGAAAACAATCTAGAAACTTCAGTGACCAAGAGAGGTCACCTACCCATGTATTAAGCTCCTAGCACAGCATGGGCAGGTGCTGGATGTCAATAACAAGGAAAGAAAGCTTACTTATTTACAAAATAAGGGACTATTTCATGTACATGTTTATACTGTGTTATTTCAAATGTCTTTAAGCAAATGATTTATATAAAACATCATATTATAAACGTTTCAATTTACACATAGCAGTAATTAATTTAATATGATCAATAAACCACTCCAGGGTGTGTATTGGAATGCACTTCTGAAGGGCATAAGAACATGGCCTTTGGGCTTGTGCCTCACTCCCCTGGGGCATGCTACAAGTAAGGAATAAAGCTTGACAGGGATGGGGGAGAGGGTTATGTTATTTTAGTGTAGCAAGTAGTAGGTGTCACAAACACACTTAGCAGATCAGGCCCTCTGCTCCAACAGTGCCAACCTCAGAGCACAATAATGTGAACAGGTAACAGACAGGGTAACCCTCCTGTCTGCTTTTGAGTCCAAATCACCTTTAGTCTCAAGTTCTGGTGTGATTCAAACTGTGAACCTTATGCTAGCGTACCCAATGTACAGGCTCAGGTATGTACCCTCTTTGGGGATTTGTGGTACAATCTTTCACCAGGGGCACCAAGCCAGGCTTCCAAAAATGAACCCTTAAAACTCTATAAGAGACCTTAGGTATATTCTTACCTTTTCCCAGTTTAGTAACACCATCAAGCCCTTCAGAACAGCTGTCAGACTTAACCACATATACATCACATGCAAAAAGAACTTGGAAGACACACCCAGGCAATATCTTGGAAAAAGATTCTTTACTAAAAGATGGTAAAAATAAGAAACATGTAAACACAGAACAATATATCAAAGAGCTCACAATCACATAAAAGAACAAAGGAAAATTACAAAACAAAACTCCTACCACAATACATTTTGATTTTTTTTCTAAGGTATTACCTCTGAAAGTGCGTTTAAAGTTAAATCAGAGAGCTGTGTCTCTCTGAAGTCCCAAAATGATAAATCATCATTTCAGACACAAGTATCAGTTTAAACTCTGTGTCTCCACACCCTTTCTGTGAGTCATCTAGCTCCTCCTTTTAGAATATAAAATTACAGAAAATGATTTCCTGTCAGGAGGTATTTTAAATAATGTGGCACCAGAAGAAAAAAGACATTTCCTAAATTATGACAGTCTTTAATCAAGCCTTTTCCTTTGAACTGGTGACTGGTTCCTGTTTTCCCAAGGAGATCAAAGGATTTTATGACATTTTAACACATTGCTGTTATCAATAGGTTCTTCTAAGAAATCACAAAAGTTTATTAGGGTCATCCTCTGGCAGATGGCCAGAGCCTTAATTAAGAAAAGACAGGAAACTCTAGGTTTCCCCTTTACTGGTCAATTTCGCACATCCTCTGGTCAGTTTACATATCCGGGGGACCCATGGAAGCACAGGCTGTCTTAAGTGAGACAATCACATACTATATTTTTATTTTACAAATATCATACAATAATCCTAACCAGCTGGCCAAGCATCACAGTAGGTTGGAATTTTGAGTTTGAAAGGTGAGGGGCTTCAACCACTACAAGTCACATTGACATAGCATAATCCCCTTGATATAATGGAATTGTCTTATCTCACTTATAAAATGTTTAGTTGTGTTAGTGTTTTAGCAGTGTAGTGTGTTGTAATTTGGTGCAGCATCTTTAAATGGCTGACTTTAGGGCATTAACATACATCAGATATGTGGCTGGGTGTAGGTTGTAGCTAGTAAGCTGTACTAGTCGGATGTAGTTGCAATGCAAGGAATGGGTTATGGCTGCATGGTTATAGTTGGTCCTTCTGCTTTAAACAGGTATTCCTGATTTTTATTTATGTGCTTCCCATGTGATCTGTGAGGCTAAACTGGAAGCCTGGGCTGTGCTTCCTCTACTGTCTATGTGATCTAAGTCACACCTGGAAATGTAGGCTGTTCATTACATGTCAAGTGACCTCACTCAGGTGCACTACAGTGCAGTCTATTAGGTTCAAACAGAGAGTCTGAGCTGTCCTGTCTGCTTTTGTATACCAGATGAATAAGTGGATATTTTATTAGCTTTTAGAGCAATATTTGTAGACATTTTCTTGGTGGTTTAGTGATGTATGCAGTGTTTTTACCAGGTGTTTTAAAATGCTTTTCTTGTGTAAGCATCACTGAGGCTTTTGGGATTTGGATTCTTGAGTAGAAAGTATGTTTCTTTCAAAGTTGTTGGATGACTTTCCAGTACAGTTGGTAATTATTGAGCAGTACTGCTGTGGGCATGGTTTTTTTGTTTGTTGGTTTCTTTATTTTGCAGGATTTCTTTTTGATGTTGCTGAGTAGTTTGATTTGCATTGTTTGCTTTTTAACCCACCGTTATGTATTTAGCATATTGTCCTTTTTAACCCTGACTGGTTATGCTCTTGATAAATGCACTCATATCTTGCCCATGAGTAGGGATATATGCTAGATTGATGCAGTACCATGTAACAGGGTCCTGACCAATGTGGAGCTAGAACTGACCAAAACCAATTTTAGATAATCCTGGCACAGTAGTGACAGTATGCTATGGCTGAGTTAGTGTTTGTGTCTAAACCCCTGTTTTGGACAGCTTATAATTCGGTACTGTTAGGACCTAGGTTGTGAAAGTTGGCATGCACTCTTCAGTCCTGTAGGCTAAGGGTATGCCAATTTTGAAAGTCACTGGTCATATAGTTTCAGCATTACGAAGTGTATATATATTACATACAAAATGCCCAAATTAAGATGCTTGTTTTATATATGGACAATTAAATAAATACACCAATTTAAAATCGGACACTTTCAGGTTCATTAGGGTGGGCTAAAAACATGGCCATTCATTTGTTTCTGATAAAACAAGCATTTGTCAATGCCGAATGTTATCTCACTGGCATTGGCATTGGTAGTGCAGGAGTTAGAGATGCATAATAGCAGTGGCAGTGAACTATTGAACTGACGCCAACCTCACCCCCACCCTGAAGAGACACATTTTCAACGTAGGCATTTTGAGACCTCCCCTCAAGAACAGTGGCACTGTGATTTTGTTAACCTGTCCCAAAGTTGATTTCCCACAGCGACTACGTCATTCTGCCCCACAGGTGCGAAAACACATTTTGGGCAGGATGCAAAAAATGGCAGCTGTACTGTTCATCAGGAGATGTGAAAAAATGCCAGTGTTGAAAATCTGGCATGAAAATATTGCAAATTTGCGAAGTTACAAGGGTGCATGGAAACTGCGCAACGCACGCTTGTAACACAGTCATTTTATGGAATTTCATCACCAAATTTTCAACATAGGCATGTTCTGCTGATGAACAGTTTAACCTCATTTTCTCAAACTGTCCCAAAAACTGATTTCACACAGTGACCACGCTATTCTGCGCCGGACGTGTGAAAACACATTTCGGCTAGGATATGTAAAATGACAGCTGTACTGTTCATAAGGAGGTGTGGAAAAATGCCAATTTTGAAAATCTGGAGTGAAAAGATTACAAATTCATGAAGTTACGAGCATGCATGGAAACTGCATAAAACAGCCATTTTTGGGATTTTTTTCACCAAATTTGCAACATAGGCTTTTTGAGAACCCACCTCATGAACAGGGGCACTGTCATTTCATTAATTGGTCCCGAAAGGTGATTCTGCGAAATCGCCTTTCAGGACTGAATAACACCATGACGGTGACTGAATTCATGTGGAGGGGTCCCAATAACCCCATGTTGAACATTCTGTGCCAAAATTCCCCAAAATGGCTGCAATATGCACCAAAGTTGAAAAAACCCTATTTATGCCATTTTACAGCTTACTGTCATTTCTTCGGTTCACAGTCGGCTTTGAAGAGTGCAGACGTGTTCCCGGTCCACCGAAGATCGTCATGCCGGGCTCTGGAGGTAAGTATGGAGTGAGAGGGGTGTGGGGAGGCAGGGTGTGCAGAGGGTGGATGCAGGCTGTGGGACAGCCACCGGAGTCAATGAGGGACCATTTTCTGTTTTGCAGGTGTAAAACAAACAAAAAAAAAAATCGCAGGACATGTTTTCTTTCACAGGGGCATTTATTCAGCACACTGGGGTGGGCTCCCAGTGTGCCACCTAAGTATTTGTTTTTTGGGAGGGTTCTGTAGCTGACGGGGGATTGGGCACCCCCATCGGCACTCAACACATGGGGAGGACATTATGCTGATGGGGAGTGGGCTTCCCCATCGGCAAATTAAACTAGGAAGGGGCAGCATGATGCCAAGGGGGATTGGGCACCCCCTTGGCACACACTGTAAATGGGAGGGGGGTTGCATCATGCCGACGGGGAGTGGGCTCCCCCATCGGCAAATGAAGTGGGTTGGGGCACTCTGTGGCGGCATGCTGCCATGTTTTTATTGTAAACTGGTCACCAGAAAAGACACGCTGCTGCACGAGAAGCTTGGCTCTCATTGCAGTGGACCTTTTCTTTGATCTGCTGGCCAGTTTACGTGTTGCTGGTGACAGAGCCTGCAGCTGCCTTATTGGGGAATGAGGGATGCATCTACTGCTACGTGCCCTGCATTCACCCACAGTGAACGCATCTCCAAATGTGCTACTACTGCGATATGTTGGCTGCGCAAGGGTGAGCCAACATAAAAAAGGCGAAATTAAAAAGGTATTATTGTTTGAAAACCACCAGACCAGTACATGCACAAACAGATAACATTCTGGAAAAAAACCAAAAATATGAAAAAACACAAACACTTTTTTCATTCATGATTGACTTCCAAGTCAATCAGTAAATTAAAAACAAATTGTGATCGACTTCCACACACTGCTGAAACATGAACACTTAAGAGGAGCATTTTTCTTTATTTGTGATTCCCCCAACATTACTGATAGTGCCCAGCCCCTTATCACAATGTGTAACCCCCCCCCAAGTGGCTTGCCTTTGGCTCTCTCCAGAGCACTGCTGCCGCCTTCCCATGCACTGCTCCTCCACCCCAGTCCTAGTCCATACTGCAGCTGCAGGACCCGGGGCTGCACTGGACACTGTCATTTGTTCTGTGAGCTTGATCAGTGCCCTTCTCAGTGTAGCCATCGCTCTGCCACCTCTCTTCACTCAACTGGCCCCTAGGCTGCCTTCTGGGTTGGGAAGTGCACAGCAAGAACGTTGCTCAGATTTGAAGCAGCTCTCAAAGCTGCACAAAGTGCAAAACAACTAAATTAGTACATCCTGTTCTTGTGAAACTGACATCAATTTGGAGACTAGTTCAGCTCCGCAAAACAACTAAATTAGTGCATCCTGTCCTTGTGAAACTGACATCAATTTGGAGACTAGTTCAGCTCTGCAAAACAACTGAATTAGTGCATCCTGTCCTTGTGAAACTGACATCAATTTGGAGACTAGTTCAACTCTGCAAAACAACTAAATTAATAATAATAATAATACTTTATTTATAATGTGCCTTTCGAATACCAAGGCGTAGTACATTTAAAACAATTAAAACAGATAAAACAGAATCATCATCACATTAAAATATAAAATACAAACTATATCAACCATCATCAACACTGTATGCCTTATTCCACAGGAATGCTTTTAGGGCCTGTTTGAATCCCCTCACAGTCGTGCACTCCCTAATCTGACAGGGTAGAGAATTCCAGAGGGTAGGGGCCACGAACACAAATGCCCGGACCCCAGCAGATTTTAAAATCACCCTCGGAATCTCCAGCAACCCCATGTTGGCCAGCAGAGTGGTCGTTCAGGGTGATAAGGGATCAGCAGCTCTTTCAGGTAGTCAGGGCCCAGTCTGTATAGGGCTTTATATGTCAGTAACCCGACTTTGAAGGTGATCCACCACTGAACCGGCAGCCTGTGCAGTTCCCGCAGCACCGGTGTGATGTGGGAAGATCTAGAATTCCCCATCAGCAACCAGGTTGCTGAATTCTGCACCAGCTGCAAGTGGCAGATATCAACCCCCAGTAGTGCAATGTAAAGCGAGTTGCAGTAATCTAGACGTGAGATCACAAAGGCATGGATCAATGTAGGCAGGTCTCTGGACGGAACAAGGTGCTTGATGCTTGCGATGTTTCTTAGATGATAAAAAGATGACTTAACAACAGCCAACACCTGTGCCCGAAGTGTCAGCCCTACGTCCAACAACACCCCTAGGTCTTGCACCTGTTCAGAGGCCTGAAGCTCAGCGTCTCCAAGGAACAGTCCTAAGGAGCAGCCTGCCCCCAGCCCCCCTATCTGGTGACCTGGATCCAAAACCATCATCTCCATCTTCCCAGGGTTCAACTTCAGCCAACTGGACTTCATCCAATCTTGGATTTCATCGAGGCAGTTATTAAATACCGAGACTGCTCCTTAATGGTCGGGCACAAAAGACAGGTAGAATTGGGTATCATTGGCATAACAATGAAACTTCAGCCCATACTGTCTCACGGTGTCTCCGATGGGAAGCACATACTCCACAAACAGCATTGGGGACAATACTGAGCCCTGAGGAGCCCCATATGACAGAGAGATTGGATCAGAGGAGAAAACCCCCAACATTATCCTCTGAGTTCTTCCAGTGAGGTAAGATGTAAGCCATCTGTGGACCAAACCAGACAGTCCACAGATAAATCTCAGGTGCTCAAGCAAAACCCCATGGTCAACAGTGTCAAAAGCTGATGAGAGATCTAAGAGTACCAAAATGGACCATTTTCTCTGGTCTCTCACCATCAGGAGATCATTGAGCACCTGAACCAGCACTGTCTCAATACTATGCCTCTTTTGAAAACCGGAGAGAGAGAGAGAGAGAGAGAGAGAGAGGTTCATAGATGCTATGGATGGTCAAATGGTTCTCCAGCTGAGCAACCACTACTTTCTCAATCACCTTCCCCACAAAGGGGAGGTTCGAGATAGGCCTGTAGTTTGCAAGAGAGTCTGGGTCCAGAGAGGCTTTCCTTCAACAACGGTGTCACAACTGCTTCTTTCAAGGAGCAAGGATATTCACCAGAGTCAAGGAAGCACCAGACTATCTGTGCAAGAACCGGGCCAATAAGATCACCACAACCCATTATCAGGGATGTAGGGCCCGGGTCAAAACTACAGCATGTAGGTGCATCCCCTGGACAATCTGCATAACATCCATGACTTCCAGATGGTTGAAGGTACTTCAGGAGACTGGAGGGATAGTGACCAAGCCCTGATCATCAGTCACTCACATAGAATGTGTCGAAAGGATCTCCGACCTAATGTTGGCCACCTTATCAGCAAAGAACCGAGCAAGCTCATCACACTGCAATTGCGAAAAAGCTGTTCAGAGTTGCATACAGGCTGGGTTGCACAGCCTGTACACAGTTCTGAAAAGCTGAGTTGGTCAGTTCTGAGCGGCAGAAATTTCCCCAGACAGGAACTCTGCCTTCTTACGAGAAATTTCTGACTGATAGAACTGATAGTGTTCTAGCAGTCTAAGATGGTCGACATGTAAGCCAGATTTCCAACAACAATGTTCTAACCTGCGACCTACCTGCCACAACTCCCTCAAGGCTCCATCAAACTACGGAGCCCGAGGGCAGAGGGAGAAAGGATGCACACGGACTGGTGCAATAGAATCCAAGGCTAAGGAAATGGCATTATTATATGCCAAAACCAAAGCCTCTGGATCCTTGCAATCCACAGGGAGTTCAGATAGGTCAAGCACCACTGCTAGGCCATCGGATGTAACATTCTGTAAAGGTCGGTACTTGACCATCTCCACAGGGGTTGGCCTACAAGGAGGGGCGCCAAAATTGAACCTCACCTTGTAGTGATCAGACCATCTGACTGGTTCCAACCCCACATCCGAGGCCTTGATCCACAGGAGGAAAACCAGGTCAAGAGAATGGCCTTATTTATGAGTAGCAGTGGTAACCACCTGTGTCAGACCCAGTGAATCCATCAACTGGAGGAAGTGTTGTCCAAATTAGTACATCCTTTCCTTGTGAAACTAACATCAGTTTGGAGCTCAGCTCTGCAAAACAGCTGTGAATTGCAAGCTGGCTCAGGACTTGTATGCATGCTTTTCCCTTGGAAATGACAGCCACTGACAGCTACAGGTTTAGCATAATGAATAGTGCATGAGATGCTAGTCACTGATGTTTAATCCCTGGATTTCTACACAAGGGAGTGACATGTGCAACTTTATTTATTTATTTTTATTTATTGAAATGTTTTACCAGGAAAGGGCACACTGAACAACAAAGTTGATTATCTCACGGTGCCTCCTGGGGGGTTGGGGGAATAGGGAGACGAACATGAAATAGAATTCCATGCAACAATGATACAGGATACAATACATAATACATAGCAAGCAAGCATACAGACAAATGAGCTAGATAAAAATTAACTCAACGATAAGATGAAACCAGATATAACAGCTGAAGTGCTCACAGTACAATAAAGCTCTAGTTTAAAGTGCTAGAGAACAGTTGTGGGAGTTGAGCAGTACATAGAGCAGCTTGGACCAGGGAAGGCAGTAATTATTTGAGGCGGAGATATAGTCTGTAGTTAGAGAGAAGGGCAGGTACAGCTGGGCACTAGGAAGTTGTGTAAAGCAGAGGAGAGGGAGGCAGAGGAGGAGGAGGAGGAGTAGCAGATTTGGGTCAGGGGGAATTCCAGAGCTTAGGAAATTGAGGGAATGCCTTTTGTCCTGCTTTTGTGGACCATCGAGGGACAGCCAGAGTGCGTGCGTCAGTGGATCAAAGAGAGTGAGAGAGAGGAGGAAGGGTGGATAGAGAGGCTGAAAGGTAGGTTGGGAGAGTCCTAAACCAGAATTTGGAGAAAAATTTCATGCAGTGAGAGAGGTGCCTGTTTGCAAGTGAGAGAAATGCCAAAGAGTGATATAGCTTGCAGTGGTGCGTAAGGTGAGGGGAATCTAGAGCAAAGTGACAGAAGAAGTTAAAGACGGTGTCCAATCTGGTTAGGGAGGATGGGGACAGCACTGTAGACCACATCGCAGTAGTCAAATATAGGGAGGATCATCTTCTGGACGAGTTCATGCCTTGCCACAAGTGATGTGCACCTATGGTTCCTGTAAAGGGCACCAAGCTTGGAGTGCCATTTTTTTAGGATGGCGTTGACATGTTCAGAGAAGTTGAGGTGTTGGTCAAGCCAAACCCCTAAGTATCTGAAAGAGGATGTGTCCTCAAGTAGTGTCCTGTCAAGAGTGTGGAAGGAGGGCATGGCTGGTAGCCGTGAGAGTCTCTGCCTTGTGCCAATGGTCATTGAGATGGTCTTCTTGGCATTGAGAAAAAGATGGTGTGAGCTAAGTCAGTGCTGAAGCTTACTGAAGTCATGTTGAAATCTGGCAGCTACTCAGGAGGGGATTGACCTGAGGTAAATAGGACAGTGTCATCTGCATACATTTGGATGGAAGATGACGTGCAGACAGAGGGAAGGTTGTTGAGAAAGATGAAGAAAGTAGAGGACCTAGAACTGTGCGCTGTGAGACTCCAGTGTTAACTGTAAGGTGGGGGATGGAGTCAGCAATTCTTACTGATTGCATCCTTCCTGTAAGGTAGGCTCTGAACCAGTTAGTGGCCAAATCTGAAAGGCCAGCTGATGTGAGGTTATCAAGAAGCAGGGTGTGGAAGATGCTCTCAAAGGCCATGGCAAAGTCGACAAAGATGGCCGATGTGACTTGGCCCTTGTCCATCCCTGAGAGGATGGAGTCAGTAAGCCTAAGCAGAAAGGTGGTGATCGAGTATTTTTTCCAAAAAACAGATTGGAAGGGGGTGAAGAAGGAGGTGTCAGAAAATAAGGTGGAGATTTAGGAGAGAACCAAATGTTCTTGAAGTTTAGCAAGGGTAGGGAGTAGTAAGATAGGATGATAATTACCAAGTAGGGATGACTCACCTCCCTTTGGAAAAGGAAGTACAATGTCGTGTTTCCAGTCAGCAGGGACTGTGGCTGTTGAGAAAGAGATGTTTAGGAGGCTAACCAGTGGTGCTGCAATTGCCAGAGCTGAGAGACAGAGCAGCTTAGGGTCTAGCCCATCAGGGGACTTGCCTTTGGAGGGGTTAAGGGAGAGAAGGGCATTTAGTGTGTCCATTTGGGAGATTTTTGCAAGAGTAAATAGGGAATTTTCAGATAGGGAAGGCATGTTGGTAGAGTGGTTCTTGGTAGGTGAAGTGGTCAGGAGCGGATGGAGGAAGGAGAGAAGGACTGAGGCACAGGATGAAAAACAGGAGTTGAAATTTTCAGCAACCTGCTGCGTGGTCAGTAATTAGGGAGCTGTTTACATCTAAAGTGGGGGTTGGGGGTTGAAGGGGGAAGAGTACATTTTCCACCTTACAGAATTTGGAAGGGTTATTTATAATTGTGTTGAAGTTTGTACAGAAGTGTTCAGTCTTTGCTAAATTGATTGCTTTTATGCAGGAGTTGGGATGTGACCAATATCTGTTGAGGTCAGCTGGTAGCTTAGTCATCTTATATTGTTTCCAAGCTGAGTCTCGTGCCCTTTGACAGGGTAGCAATTCTGTGGTTACCCAGCGGAGGTGACTGTCGCGAACTCTGGACTTTTTTAGAGGCACATGGCAGTTCCAGATGTTGAGAGGTTTGGATTTGAAATATTCGAAGGCAGAGTCAATGGTGTCAGCCACTCTTATCGGTGTCCAATAAGTATGAGTCAGGTCATGGAGTAGCGGGGTTAGGTCCAGGGATTTGTAGGATTGAATTAGCAGGGTTTTATGAGGGACTTTGGGCCTATGGATTTTACGGACTAGGAAGATGGTATGGAGATCGCTAAGCACGTCATGGAGTAGTCCTGACTGTACAATCCTGTGGGGGTGGGAGGTAAGGGCCCAATCTATGAGTGAGTGGTTATTTGATTTGTGGTTTAGGTGAGTAAGTTCGGGAATTAGTTGGAATAAGTTAAGGGTGGTTATTTCAGTACAAGCTTTGCTTAGGAAGAGGGCCAGCCAATTGAGATTAAGATCGTCCATCACGTGAAGTTCGCCGACATGGGTCTGGGAGACTATGATGGTGATGGGATCCGTGGCTACAGTGGAGAGGAGACCCAGGCGACAGTAGATGCCAGCTATGAAAATGGGGATAGAGAAAGGTAGGGTGACTCTTATGACAAGCGCCTCGTAGGTTGAGGGAGGGGACTTGGATAAAGTGATAGAGAACTGTAGCGTTGAGGAGATATACATTGCTATGCCTCCTCCCCTTGCTGTCTGATCTTGGTGAGCAATTGACTAACTAGGTATGGAGATAGCGAGATCAGGGATTTATTACTGAACTAGGTTTCAGAAATGATGAGTATGTCAGGGGGCTAGAGATATCACGAGTGGTTGGAGAAGATCAAGTTTAGGTAGAAGACTTTGTATATTTAGTTGTAGCATTTTGAGACCATTTGGTAGAGTAAGGGGAGGTTAAGCATTGTGGGATTAGGGACGGCATTGGAAGCTTCAGCACTGATAGAGGGAGGGCCGGGGTTTTGGGTTTATGTCACTTGACATAAGGAGTAGTAATGCTATTATGATATAATGAAGTCTGATTTTAAAACCAGGCTTGGGATGCAGCAGAGTAAGAAGTAGAGGAGGAGTGGGAAGATGGGACATGGAAGATCGTGAGTAGATGGAGAGTGGCAGTGAAAAATGGTGTAGATATAATAGAGGGACTGGGGAGGAGAGGAAAGCGAGTCCATTGATAGTAGAAGGGCGACGGGGTTACAGCATACATGTACGTGAGAGTAAGACGGGTAGGTGCACCAGGAACTGAAGGGTCAAATTGTTTGGTTATGAGGAGGCTGGAGGTGGTAAGGATGGAGAGAAAAATCAGGGGTAGACAGGGCAGTGCTATTAGTATTTTGAGATCTGGGTAGTGAAACTAGCACAACAGATGCTAGATGACTGTCAGGTAATGGAATGAATATGACACACAGGAGAAGCAGAGACTTGTGGTCTGAGGAAGAACTCCTCTAGTGGCAGACTTGTATAAGGAGCTAGGGAGAAACTGGACACTTAGTCATGTGGTATCACAACACTATATAAGTAAAGGCCCAGATACAGTGGGGGGGGCGGGGACTGGGTTTCTCTGAGGCAGCTGCTTGTTGTGGAGTAGGTGGACGGAAGCAGGAAAAAATGCTGCACCGCTAGAGACAGTGCCCGGTCAGGGGGCCATGGTGGCTGAAAAGAGGGAGAGAAGAAGAAAAAGCTGCCACAGAAGAAAGGGGTGGCTTGGAGAGATTAAGTGGCAGAAGATAAAAGAATTGAACCGGCCACTAAATCAGTGGGCGGGTCGCCCAGCCAGTCGGGCCGATGCTCAGGAGAGGACAAGAGAGAGAGGAGGAGAGGTAGGGGAGCTAGGACAACAGTTCTTAGACTTTGTCACAGTGAGCCTTCCCAAATCCATGGAAAAGATTTTGAGCCTCCCCTAAAAACTGAAATAATCTTGGGCCTCCCCGAAGAAAAATAAAATATTGTACTTTACGCAGTACACCATGAATAAATGGAAACCCCTTTGAGTACTTGGCTCACATTCAGTTATTTGTCTTATACTGACTTGGAACTTTTGAAAATGAGCTCCTGTGCTCAAAGGTGTTATCTGAATAACAAATAAATAAAATAAACTAATGTTATTATTCAGCTTATTGTACCCCCCCCCCACACACAGGCCAACCTACTTTCTCCACTATTTTCATTCTTGAACCATTGTTACCCCTTATTGCAGTACCTTCATGGGTCAGACTACTTCCTCTGTTTCCTCTCTCTATGAAATAACCTTCCTACATACTTTGCCTCTCCTCTCCTTCCCTGCTCCTAAGCAACTTCTTTGGGATTACTTTGCTCCTTCCTGCTATTGCTCTCAGCACCTGTATGCTGAACCCTTGTATTTGGGCTGTTCTGCCATCAGTTTACAAATTGATCAATTACCACCACTCATTATTAGTTTATTGTTCATATTTGTTTGTACTATTATTGCTCATTGTGTATTTCTTGACTGTTTTGCAGTTACCTTTTGAAATGTGTTCACTCCCTACTCTTCCCCGGGTACACCTGAAATGAGCCTTGGCTCATTCACCTTCGCTTCATCTCTTCACACAAAATGTATAAAACCCAAAATTTAAATACAGTACTTTTTCAGACTTGCTTGAGTCTCCCTTGGAACCAGTTGGGGCCTCCCCAGGGAGGCTGGCCTCACCATTCGAGAACCCCTGAGCTAGGAGAATGCAGTGAAGACTTTAGGCAGGGTCAGTGCCTCAGAGAGGGGTTAAAGACTGGAGGGGGTGTAAATTGCAGACTGGGAAGAGAGAAAGGGAGGAGGTAGTGAAGGCAAGGAAAGCCTAAATAAGCTGTAACTACTATTAAATATTTAATACGGTGCCTAAAGGAGCTGTAATCACTATTAAAATTGAATACAGTTTAGCTACAACATGTATTAGAGCAGGAGGGTAGACTGCTAAAACAGCTCTAAGATTTAACAGCAGACAATGGAATTAAGTTAAACAGCTCTAAAGATTTAACAACAGACAATGGAATAAAATAAAACAGTAGTTCTGTAAAATTAGATTTTGAGTCTAGTACAGGTTTAAACTAAGCAGCAGACAAGCAGAACAGAGGCTGAGCTAACCAATATTGAAGCTCAGATGGAGGAAGGGGCCAATTACCGCAGGTGCAGGAAGGCACCAGATTAGAACGGGAGCTGCGTACCTGAAATGATCTCCGAGGCAGCTGCTTATTATGGAGCAGGCAGGTGGCAGCTGGAAAAAAATGCCACACCGCAGGAGGAGACAGCACCCAGTGAGAGGATCTGCCAGGGAGCCACTTGTTTTGGAGCAGGTGGGCGGCAGCAAGAAAAAATGCTGCAACGCCGGATGAGACTGTGCCCGATCAGGGGACCGCCGTGGCTGAGAGGATCTCCGAGGTATCCACTTGCTGCGGAGCAGGAGGCGACAGAAATAAATGCTGCACCACCGGAGGAGACAGCACCCGGTCAGGGAGCTATGGTGGCTGAGAGGATCTCTGAGGCAGACGCTTGTTGTGGAGAGGGCGGGCAGTGGCAGGACAAAAATGCTACACTACCAGAGGAGACAGCATCCGGTCATGAGCCATGGTGGCTGAGAGGATTTCCATGGCAGCCACTTGTTGTGGAGTGGGCAGGCAGTGGAAGGAAAAAATTCTGCACCACCAGAGGAGACAGCACTCAGTCAGGGGGCCGTGATGGCTGAGAGGATCTCCAAGGTAATCACTTGTTGTGGAGTGGGTGTACGTTGGCAGGAAAAAATGTCACACCAGCGGAGGAGACAGCACCCGGTCAGGGGACTGGGGTGGCTGTGAGGATCTCCGAGGCAGCTGCTTGTTGTGGAGAAGGCAAGTGGTGGCAAGAAAAAAATGCCACACCATCAGAGGAGACAGTGCCCAGTTAGGGGGTCATGATGGCTGAGTGGATCTCCAAGGCGGCTGCTTGATGTGGAGCGGGTGGGTGGTGGTAGGAAAAAATACTGCACCACCGGAGAAGACAGCGCCCGGTCGGGAGCTGTGGTGGCTGAGAGGATCTCCAAGGCAGCTACTTGTCATGTAGTGGGCAGTGGCAATAAAAAAATGCCGGACCACCAGAGGAGACAGTGCCCAGCCAGGGGGCCATGGTGACTGAAAAGAGGAGATTAGAGCAAATAAGGCAGATTTATCTGAAACAAAACCTATGACAAGAGGAGAGCATTTGTGAATAACTCTATCTTGCTAGTGCAGTCTAACTAAAAGGTTTGTCCAACATAGACTTGAGACCCCTGGAAAAAAGGGATTGATGCAGCTATAGTACCAAGCCTGGGCTCTAGCACTGAATTAGAGTAGAGGTTGGCTTGAAGGCTGCTCTGCATCTGGGAGGGTGGTGAGCCACTGCCTCCTACTGCTGTTATGATTTTATCCTGACAGGGAATTGAACCAGCTGAAGTCCCGAGTGACTGCCTGCCTGTTGGGTAGGTGAAAGCAAGTCCTTTTGTCGGGTGAAGAGGATCATTGTCATCTGGAACATCATGGCCCACACACTTGGCCACCAGAAGCATGATGGATCCGCTGCACCTGTAACCAGCTTACAAAACAGAGCTCCCATCATTCAAAGTTCTCACGGCCCACACCCTTCACCACTTGGATTGCATTGGGTCCACTGCACCTGTACCTAGCCTACAGAAAAGAACATCTATCCCTAGCTATCATCTGCCTAAGTAGGGGAGACATCCCCACGGAAACAGCACCAGCTTGTCAAGTAAAGGTCGTGAATACTGGGTTTCACCAACAGAATGTATCATTCCTATTTTTTCACTAGCTAGCAAGATACTTTCTGGGCATTCCTGCACAACCTTTGAATCAAGCCCATAGCTACAGATTACAGCCAGGAGCAACTGTTTTACTGTCCATCCAGTTGTGTAACTTGCTAGTCAGCAGCTGCAGCCAACCACTGAATTTACACAGATTCGCACCGAGGTCAAAGTGTCACAGGCCTGCAACCCTGCTTCTGTGTTTACACCCAAATTGTAACTGGGAGCTTCCAGAGGGACTATCAGGTTAATTGGTGCACCAGTGGGAAGGAGAGGTGCTGAGACACACCTTGCAGTGGGGATGAATGGAAACTGCTGTCTTAATTATTTTTTTTTTTTTACCTTTGCTTCCCTTATCTTGTTCTGCAACCCCCAAATAAACCCATTGTTTATTTATTTGCAACTGCTGACATATTTTGCCATTATTGCCTTGTTGTTTATGTGCATGCTTAGAGTGGTAAGTGGGAATGGGGTTGTGTTATTGTGTTCCCTGTCGCAGAGGGTGGGGGTTGTATTTATTTCTTGAGGGGAAACACCCTGACAGCACTCTGTCATAAGGATCCCCATAGCTGGAGGCAGTACGCCACTTTCCAAGCTCATTTGTAATCACGAATCCAGGTGTCATTCACCCAAAGGCCTAACAAACTTTGCCTTTTAACATCTCCAGGCTTAGACAGCACACCTCACAGGTGGGGGTGGTTACGACTATGGAGGCACCATTGGGATTTCTGGAACATTTCTGCAACACCACAACCTGAGGTAGGAACAGAGTTTGGTACTCCCCCAATTTTCAGCTTCATAATGAATCACAACTCATTGCTAGACCGGTGCAAAGATGAAAACCTTGATCCATAAAAAGCCATTTTGGTGCATGGGATCCCTGACAGAACCCCTAGGGACCATCTTGAAAATGTCATAGGCAGAATAAAATGTTTGGGAACTGACTGTTCATGGGAGAGTTTACAATTCAGCTCAACAGACACAGTGTGCTCTGATGGAGTCCCAAGAGGATGTTGATCTCTCAAGGGTTGATCTCTCAAGGGTGCCCAACCAGCTCACTAATGATGGAGACCCTTCCCCGTGGTTCACAGTAACCCATGCAAGCCTGGACCTTCCCCCTGAGGGCCCTAAAGAGAAAAGCGAATTTTAACAGAAGTTGCAATCCTTTTTGGCAGCTGAGGAAAAGACTGTTTAAGATGTGAGAGCATTCTTGAGGGAAGAAGAACCAGCACAGGCAATACCACCTGGTAGACTCTGGGTTGGGGGACAGGACTGGACCTCTTATTTGGTCACACCCTATGAACAGTACAGGTGACTGTGAACTTTGTCTGGAGTCACCCCCACTCCTCCTGGGAAGGATGACTATGAAAGCAGGATAAGCCAGGTCACACAGATGAACAAAGTGTGAAAGTGTTCAGATAATGAGAAATGTAAAGGAATTGTGGAAAGCCTGAGAGGTCTGGCTTTAGACATCATCCATTCCCTACATGCCAGACAGTTAAACTGCACTGCAAGCAACCACTTTTCCATGCTCAAGAGTAAATTTGGAGCCGCTGAGTACAGGAAGGACCTAATTTACCAACTGGAAGCCACCACACAAAAAGAGGGAGAAAAGTTGTCTCATTACATGACCCGAGTGAGGACTGTGATTAGAAGAATTGTGGAAGCCAGAGGAGTTGCCCCTGCACAGACTGCACTGATAAGACTGGATCAGATTTTGTGAAGAGCTGTGTATTTCCTCTGGCCACTGATCTCTCACAGGATGAAAGAACTCAGAGCAGATCCCCTGAATATCTGACAGCTACTGTATGAAGTATGGGAAGAAGAAAAAGAAGCCATTGCCAATTCGCTACAAGTACCCACAGGAAAAGCCTTACCCTTGCAGCCACACGTCGACAGCCACCAAGAGCAGAGTGACACCCCAGATATGGCTACTCAGTTGAAGGAACTCAGAGTGTGTGAAGGCCTCACAGATGGTGTAGGCACCTCATCCATAAACCAACTCCCTATCACCTGGTCATGGATGCCCACTGAATCTTTCACCTGCCCAAAGGGTCAGGCTTCGACCTTTGATGTTACCCAGAGATGGACTGTTTTCCTTTCACTGTGGAGAAGATGGGCATTTCACACAAGGATGTGACAGGTCCAAGAACCAGTAGCTCATAGACCAGAAATGGAAAAGACATGACTATATCAAGCCACATACCCTTCACATTGGTGCCAACATGGAAGGACTGGGTGCTGTACTTTACCAAGAGCATGAAAATGGTATGAGAGTGGGTGCCTACACCAGTCGCAGTCTAAGTCCATCTGAAAAGAACTATCCAGTCCACAAGTTGGAGTTCCTTGTGCTGAAGTGGACAGTAACTGATCAATTCTATGAATATCTTTATGAAGCCATGTTCATTGTATTGACAGACAATACCCACTGAGCTATGTGCTAATGACTGTCAAGCTTGAAGCCACTGGGCATAAATGGATCGCCACTCTATCTGCTTACAATTTCCACCTGCAAAACTATCCGGGACAGAACAACAGTGACACAGATGAACTGTCCAGATGACATCATACTCTACCCACGGAAGGGCCATGGACCTATGTATCCAAAGATGGAGTGAAAGCAGTCTGCCAGCTAATGGTGCTAATGACTGGCCTGCTCCAACCAACTCCAACAGGGCCACGTACTTGCTTGGAGTGCATCCTGATGCTGTACTGAAGGTGGACGCCCACTTTGCCACACTGCATAATACTCCTTTGCCTCACTACAGACCTGCAGATGTAAGACATGCATAGCAGCCAGATCCCAGTCTGTGGGACATCATTCTAGTCAAAGAAAAGGGCTTGGCTTCCACTCATGTAAAATCAAATCTTTCAGATATGCCGCTTCTCCTATGGGAGTGGGTAAAACTTTTGCTAAAAAACAGACTGGTGTATCGAATCACAAAAATGTAAATTCATTTCCCCAAAAAGCAACTGTTTCTTCCCAGCAAGTATCAAAAATTGTTTTGCGATTACTTCATAAGGACAAGGGACACCTGGGGATTGATAACACTCTGGGCCTCAACTAAGATCAGTTCTACTGGCCACACATGGCTATTGAAGTAAAGAGACATTGTAAAAGTTGCAGCTGGTGCATCACCCATAATGATCTACCAAGAGGGCGGCTCCACTTATAAACATCACCAGTATGGGACCAATAGACCTTGTCTTCATGAACTTCCTTTACCTTGAACCTGACAGGAAGAGGATTAGTAACGTTCCGGTGGTGGCTGACCATAATACCGGCTATACACAGGCATTCCCCACAAAAGACCCGAAGGCAACTACCATGGCTAAAGTTCTGTGCAAAAAGTACAAACTGACCAGGTTGAACTGCCTCAGAGTGGAGCCATGAATATTCATAAAATAGAGTGGCAAATCCGAAACAAGCAAGAGGGTGTGCTGGGTGCAAAGAGCCCACAGAGCTTCAGAATTTTTTTGAAGACAGAAGGAGAACAATGACTAAAAGGACTGTGCCAACAGGTTTTAAAACCATGCAACAGCATGAACTATTAAAAGACTATAATCAACTATTAACATGCTCTAAAAACAATCCAAAAGTCTGAATGAATTTGGCAAAAAGAGAAGAACAGAGTTATCTTAGAGTAGGTGCCTGGGGAGGCAGGGTGGGAGGTTACTGATGCTAAAGGACCCCTTGGAAGAAAAGAATTACTGTGGTGAGTAATTTTTTCTTCTCACCCCAGGAGTCCTTTAACATCAGTAACAATAGCAGACTACAAAGCAGTACAGTTGGGAGGCAGGTACAGAGCCTACTTAGGAAAGAGGCTCTGCAGGACCGCCCTGCCAAATTTGGCATCAGATCTTGGCTGTACATCCAGGCAGTAATGCTTTATTAATGTGTGTATGGTCTTCCAGTTAGCTGCTTTGCAGACCTCTAGCAAGGGGATGTCCCTTGCAGCTGCCACAGAGGTAGCAGTGCCCTTAGTAGAGTGGGCCTTGAGGGCACTATTTGCCAGCCTTGGCATAACAGAACTGAATACAGGAAACTATCAAGAGGTAGTTCTCTTGGTGGCTGGTTTTCCCTTGCCCACCTCACCATAGGTGAGGAAAAGCTGAGTGGTGGAGCCTCTGACCTGTTTAGTATGCTCCATGTAATCGGACAGGGCTCTCCAGACATCTAGGCTGTGAAGCTTTCTTTCCCCCGGAGTGGAATTGTCAGTAAAAAAGACAGGGAGAGTAATGGAATGATTAAGGTGGAACTCAGAAACCACCTTTGGAAGGAATTTTCTGTTTGTTCTGAGCTCTACCTTGTCCTTATGACGGACCATGTAATTAGGCTCAGTGCAGAGTGCTTGCAGTTGTGCAATCTTTCTTGCAGAAGTGAGAGCAACCAGAAATACTGTTTTCCAGGTAACATACTTATTGTGGGCTGTAGCCATGAGCTCGAATGGAGGCTCCATGAGCTTAGCAGTACAGAGGTTAAGATCCCAAGGGGGAACAAGTTCCCTAATTGGGGACTGTAGATGGAGGAGGCCTTTGAAAATGGGCCTGGACACGATAGACCTTTCTTCCCCAGTGGAAAGGTAGGCTGAGATTGCAGCAAAGTGAAGCTTCAAGGATGAGGCCCTGAGGCCTGATGATTGCAGATGAACTAAATAATCCAAAAGGGAATGGATAGAGGCCTTCAGACGGTGTCACAGTGGGCTAGTTCTACCTCAAGAAGTCTTTTTGCTAAGTCTGTTGCACAACAGCATCTGTCTTGTTTTTCTCTTCTTTGCTATTCTTTATTTTTACAGGTTGGCCATCTGCAATCATGTTCTCTGGATTCTTTCTTGTTTTCTCCTCCTTTCCAGGCTTGCTCAGATAGGAATATTTATTTATTGAATTTTGTTGACCCAGTAAGCCCACTGGGCCTAGAAGTCCCTTTTTCAGGGGCAACTGGGGGGGGGGGATACAGATGGTAAGCAACAGAAATTGAACCAGATTAAGCTGTTGGTGGTATTTTTTGTAGTGAATATGCCTTACTGAACCACCACCCCCGGTTTGGTAACCTTGCAATGCTATAGAGGTAATATAGTGGCTCTGGATATTTTTTCATTTTTATGAAAGTACTACTGTGCCTCTTATGCAGGGAATATGGAGAAACAGGAAAATGTCAGGGTTTGGGGTAGCAAACCCTGTTGTTTATAGTAGGAGTGCACTGGAAATGTAATAAGAAAAGTAATCCCTCCTTTAGCAACCGGCGAGAGGATGCCACGTGGAGTCGGTTTGTGTCCTGCTGTGGTAGCGCATACCTCATAATAGAGTGGGTCTGGTGTCTAAAGCAAAATACCCTTTTCCCTGTGCCCAAGTTACCTCACAAGAAAGCATGGTATGTGTGTATATTCATGTTATTTATCCGGTGTTATCTGGACCAGCTTGTCTTTGGTGCGGCGAAAAGAAAAGCCGCAAAGTCAGCCAAACGCCCTTCCAAATAGGAGCTCCTCCAGGTCCAGAAGCCGCAAAGTCCAGGATTTGCACACAAAAAAAGTGACAATATTACTGGATGCACCTACCTGGACTGGAAGCCTGTGAATACTTTAGTTTAGCCAAAAAAGGAAGGGTTTGTCTGTCTGCTTGTGCCGTGTCAAAGCCCGCTTTTCCTCCGCTCCGTA
This sequence comes from Neoceratodus forsteri, assembly GCA_016271365.2. Taxonomy (NCBI): domain Eukaryota; kingdom Metazoa; phylum Chordata; order Ceratodontiformes; family Ceratodontidae; genus Neoceratodus; species Neoceratodus forsteri. The sequence goes on from CM057450.1 coordinate 1,652,303,608, forward strand.
CCTCACCCCATAGTTTACACTGAACCACTCCCAAGGAGCATTGAAATATGGGGAAATGTTATTTTAATGTGAAATACTGCTAGCCCGGTGACGCTGAGGGCTGAGGCGCTGGACGCCACACCTCGCGCCACGCCGGCGACCCGAGTTCAGGAGCGAGCTAGGGTGCCAGGGGTCAGCAGGAAAGGGATTGGATTGAGCACCTGCTAGACTGCTATCCTATCCTATCCTGGGGGGAGGGTACTGGGGAGTCTGGGGCTCTGGTGGCCCCTAGTAAAGATCGGGGGCGCCGCAGAGCACTGGGCTGCATGTACACAGCATGGCCCGCCGCTGGCAGGGCAGCCATCCACTGAGAAGTTGGAGGACGTGCACCATGAGCGGGAAGGGGGAGGAGGACATAACATGGGGGAAAAAGCCCTCTCCTGCCGGTTAGGCGACGGCTTCCTCCAGTGCCACCACTACACACCCAACACTGGTCTCCCGTCACTGCCCCTTCGATCTCTCCAGGGCTGTAGGGCCCATGTCCCTGGAGAGTCATAACATCCTTGCAGATGATGGGGGACACAGTGCGTGGTAGAATGGTCAGGTCAGTGGTAAGCCTGAGAGAGTTCCGGCCAGGAGAGCGATAAAGAGAATCTACAAAAAAAAAAAAAAAATTTTTTGAAATACTGGTATAGAAATAGGTATTTTCAGTATATCTGAATTCTGTGTATTTATTATACTTCTACGTAAGGGCTTAACCCTTATGAATTTAATTTCTCGAGCTGGGCATTGCGCTTTGGTGTGGTTATAGCATGCGCTAAGACTTACTTTTTTTTTTTTACCCTGAAATTAGATACAAACACTTTCAGCACACTTATGGGAAGTTCCCAATGACTATGAGCGATGTTACATTTTGGTTGTTCTCATTTGTCTTACCCAAAGCCCTATTCCTAGAAGCTGTTCAGTGTTGCTTCTTAATTTCAATAGAAGATCCTCCATGGATGTCCTCCAGTACTATTCTAAGAGCTGGACAGGCCTGTCTTCTCTTTTATTATTCACTGAACGACTCTGTGGGAGGAGCCTCACTTGGTGTTAGATTTTAATTCATGAATTAATGAATTATTTCAGGTTGTTGTAATCCAAGAACGTTGCCTAGGCTGTATAAAATCTATATTACTATCTAGGTATCAAAACAAAGTGTTTCTGAAGCAATAGGATGTTTAATGGAAAATGGGAGGAGTCTTACCTGGTCACATGTTGGACAACAGGTATATAAGGAGTGCAACTTGAATGGGAATCTGTTGCATTGTGTGGTCAGTGCTGAGTGCTGTACTGACCTAGGTTTGCCTTTTTACAAACCTTAATGGTTCAGGTGGGTAATATTCCCAGCTTGTGTGAATCTAGCAGTTAGTGGTATTCACCATTTGCTATTTGCGAAATAGTGAGTGCAACTGTTAATTTTGCTTTCTTCTTACCTTTGGTTTTATTTTGTCACGTCCAGTTCACTTTCTTTACATTATTTTGTACATAAAATTATGCCTGGCATTGAGAACATTTTGCATCCTGACAATTATGTATGTCCTTCTTTCCCACCACATCACAAAGGGATAATCCTTTTTCCTTTATACCAGATAGAAAATCTTTTCCATGTAGCTGTATAGGTTTTCTTTGTGCTTGGCTTTTTAGCATTTAGAATTTTCAGAATGTGTTCTGAATACTGTGTATCTGGTAATTCTAGCTCTTCAAGAAGCGGGTTTTGAGGTGAAGGGATTCCAGGTCTGAATAATTCACCCCCACTTGTGGTAGGGTGAGGAGACAATGAGTCAGAGGAAGTCGAATCAGCTTCTTGTGGGACCTGGCAAGTAGGAGAGGATACCAGGCTTGCCTTGGCCAGTCTGGAGCTATCAGAATCATGGTTGCAGGCTGATCTCTGAGCTTCAGTAGCACTCTGTGTTACAGGGGAAATGGAGGGAAGGCACAAAGAAACTTCCCTGTCCAGTTCAGGACTAGTGCATCTGCTGGGAGAGTGCCCACTGCTGGAGGTCTGCAACAGTACAGAGGAAGTTGGTAGTTGAGGTGGGATGCAAACAGGTCCACCTCTGGTGTGCCCCACCTCCTGAAGACTGTGGCAAGGACTTGCCCATTCAGAGTCCATTCGTTGTGGCTTTGGCTGATGCAGCTCAGAGCATCTGCCAGGGTATTGTCCTTGCCTGGGAGGTGTATGGCAGAGAGACTCACATCTAGGGAATAGGCCAGGGACCAGATTCTCATGGCCTCTGTGTACAGGGCCATAGACCTTGTGCCACCCTGCTTGTTTATGTAAAACATAACAGTGGTGTTGTCTCTTCTGATCTGAACAGTGTGTCCCTTGACCTGAGGGGCGAAGGCTTTCAGTGTCAAGTACACAGCTCTGAGTTCCAGAAGATTTATGTGGCTTTTGGATTCCTTTGAAGTCCAAGTGTCACTGACTAAAGAACTGCCCAGATGAGCTCCCCAACCTAGTAGTGAGGCATCAGCGGTAATGATTTTTGAGGGAGAGGATAGCTGGAATGGAATACCCACTGAGAGGTTTTCTCTCTTCCTTCCAACAATCTTTGTCATTTGTACCAGCTTGAAGAGAGAATTTTTCTTTTGTGACCAGTGGGACTGCAGATAGTACTGTATGTCCCTCATCGGAAACCTTACCCCTGGGACCACTGCTGTCATAGAGGCCATGTGACCCAGGAGCTGTAGAAAATGTCTTGCTGGCCTTGGCTGGCCTAGCAGGAAAACATTTTCTACAGTCAGAAAGTTCTGAATTCTGTCCTGAGGAAGAAAAGTTTTTGCCTGCTGAGTATTCAAATCTGGTCCCGTGAAATTGAGGAGCTGTGAGGGTTCCAGGTGGGATTTCTTTTCATTGATAAGAAATCCTAGAGAGGACAGAGTTTGTTTTGCACAGTTTAGAGCCTCTCTGACTTGCTGAGGGGCCTTGTGCACTATGAGCCAGTCATCCAAGGATGGAAAGACTGAGATGCCCGGTTTCTTAAGTGGGCTGCCACCATAGACAGGCACTTTGTGAATACTCTGGAAGCAGAAGTTAGGCCAAAGGGCATGGCTGCAAACTGTTAATGGCCTGAATGCAGCCTGAAGCTTCTGAGGAAGGACTTGGTTGGTCCGAAAGCTTAGGCACTTTGTTCTTTTTGTAACATCTAAATTGGTCCAATAAAAGGCATCAAACCATTTGCTTCTGGGCCTAAACCTCAGAAACTTGCTGTGGGACTGCCTTATTGTTATGCGAAAATAGGCATCCTTGAGATCCCGGGAGGCTAGCCAGTCTCCCTGTTGCAGAGAATGTATTTGCAGGGTAACCATTTTGAATTAAATGAGCAAGTGCCTGTTTAAGTACCTGAGGTCTAAAATAGGTCGTCACTCCCCATTTTTCTTTAATGTCAGAAAGTATCTGGAGTAGAGACCTTTTCTATGCTGTAAAGGGGGAACTCATTCCACCACTTTGGCTGACAATAAGGTCTTTACTTCCAGCTCTAACAGGAGTCTATCTGTTGGGGATAAGGGTTTTGACAGAGCTGGACCCCGAAGGGCAGGTAACTGTTTGAACTGTAGGGGTAGACCTTTCCCCACTAACTCCAATACGCAGTTGTCTGTGGTGACATAAGTCCAAGCTTGGATGTAGTGGGAGAGCCTGCCCCCTACTGGAAGAGGGGAAGTGACCTGGTTGCAGGAGTCACTGCTTAGACTGAAAGGCAGGTGCAGGAGTGGTGGCAGCTTTTATCCAACCCCTCCTTTCTCTTCCCCTGAAATAACCTCTCATTTGAGAGAAATCTATGAGCATGGGCACAGGATAGTATGCCCTGGGAAAGTAGCCTCTGCTTCTATTTGCCTTAGGTTAAGACTTCTGGGATGTAGCAGCTTTTGGCTTGGCTGAATTACTTTCATAGGTGGAGTTGTACTCTTCCACTTTTTTATATATGCTTCAGTCCTTTCCCTGAAGAGGGAGTTGTTTTCACAGTGGAAGTCCATGGCCTTGGACTGTATATCCTGTGATAAATTAGTTGTACGTAGCCAGGCAAAACGTCTAAGGGATATGGCCTGAGCCATGACTCTTGTTGCTGTGTCGTTAGTGTCTGCAGCCATGTGAAACTATTACTTTGTGGCCTCAAGGCCAGATTCCACCATTTCAGTAATGTCCTGAACCATCTTGTCAGGCTTGTGTTACAGAAAGACCTGGACAGAAGTCCAAAGAGCCTTTTGGTATTTGGCAGAGTATGCCAAGTAGGAACACAGGCGTAAAAGTAGAGAGGCTGTGGTATAAGATTTTTTTGCCATAGCCTCCACCTTACATGACTTCTTTTCAGGAGGCAAAGAGGTGAGAGGGACCTTAGCCTTATCATAGGCTGCTGCCTGAAGTACTCCTTCGTGGTGGGGGTGAGTATAAAGAAACTTAGCCTCATGTTTAGCCAAAGGATATTTTCTGTCCACCTTCTTGTCCTCTCCTGTCAGGGAGGTAGGGTCCTGCAGGAGCTTCATGGTGTTTTTCTTAAAAGATTTGTATATAGGAAGCACAATCTTTTTTGTAGGGGGAAGACCCATCATATTTTTATAGTCTTCATCCTCCTCATCAACCTCAGTGGACTCCTAAGTAGGGAGGTCCAGGTTGTCTACCATGTGTTCTAAGAAGGTCAGGAAGGAGGAAAGGTCCTCCTGACCATCTGGAGAGGTGCCAATGCGTGGGTCAGGTGAAATGTCTGGCTCCTGAGGCTGGCCCTCATCATCATTATCATCATCATCCGCCTCTCCAAAAAAAGCAGGACGGCCCAAAGATTGGGATAGGCCTGCTGGGATTAACAGCAGTAGAGGGAGCAGAGAAAAGGCCCCCCATACTCTGCAGAGTCTGATATAGGTGCCATGCCTTTGCCATTTCTTCTCCAGAGGTAACTCTTTATTCAAGTCAGATACCTCAGTGGCTAACTGCACCTCTTTATTCTTTTCTTTATCTTTATTTATTTATTAAGTTCTCTGATTTGCCATTGAGCTCAGAGCTCTTTACATAGGTTCCACGTCAGAACATTTCAGACAACAAATGAGAGATAATACAAAGGAATGAATTAATCAGGCAAGTTACAGGATTAGAATAGAACATTTCTGTACATGTAGTAATTATACAATGGATTGCTAAAATACAACGATAACTAACGCTGGATTATTGCAAAATACAGTCTGATATGCAACACAAGCAGACAGATTAATGTGCCCAACAGGGAACCTGTTAGTTGTCAGCAATTATAAGGTGTTGGAGCATATTAAGTGCTGAAGAGAAGGGGTGGAGATGAGCCCCAAGTGCAGGGTACACGAGACAGAGAGAAAGATTAGTTCAGCAAGCAGGGGTGATGCCTTAGCTTGGGCTAGCGATGGCAGATGAATTGGGATTCATGTATTATAAGGTTCATATGGTTTCTTTTGAAGGACCTCAGATTGGGTAAGCGAACAATGTTCTCCTGGAGGGAGTTAAACCACAATGGGATGTATGACATTTTGCTTTTTAGCCACTGGCGTCTCTCCTTGCCTTGATGCAGGAGGGGCAGTGGTATGTTTTTCTTTACACAGTTTTTTTACAGGAACAGACTCAGTGGTCTGATCATCATTTCTCTTTTTTGGCATGTCACCATTTTTATTGTTTTGTTTATCAGACTTATTCTCTGAGGGGTCCTTGTCTTTAGGCTTAGGCAGGGCAGTGGACCGCTCCTTAATAGGAGAATTAGATTTAGAGGCCATATCTTCCAATCTTTTGGCCCTTTTTCTAATGTTTTTTGCAAAGAATTTAGAGCAAATTGAGCAAAAATGTTTTGGACCCAAACACTGTAAACATAGGTCATGGCTGTCTGCTTTAACTAGAATTTTGCTACACTGAAAACAGTTTTTAAACCCTGTGGGTCCAGTCCTCTTTTTTGGCTTCTCTGACATGAAAAATGTGTCAGAAAAGTAGAAAAAATTGGTTCCCAATAGGGAAAAAAATAAAATGCGATCTGTTCCCTTGTGGTAAGGAACCACAATTTGAAAATCAAAACTCTGAAGAAAAATAATTAAAATAGCGGTTCCCTGTAAAATAAGGGAACTGCTATTAAAAAAGCTTTAAAAAAGTTGAAATAATATAAACGCTGTTAATTTTTACCTCAGAAAAGATATAAAGAACCACAGGGAACTGCAGAAAACAGAGGAAAACTCAATTCCCAGGAACTGGCAAGGAACTGCTAAAACCCCCTAAAATAAGAAATAAAACAAAAAGTACTCACAAACCCAGCACAAAAGTAAAGATTTGGCCAAAAAAGTTTGTTTTTCAAGAGTGAGAAAAAGCACCTCAGAGGCAGTGTTTCTCAGTCTGTGCCCTATGGGCTCTTTGCACCTAGTACACCCTCTTGCTTGTTTCTGATTGGCCACTCTATTTTATGAATATTCATGGCTCCACCTCTGAGTAGTTCAACTTGGTCAGCTTGCTGCTATTGTTACTGATGCTAAAGGACTCCTGGGGTGAGAAAGTAAACTTTAAATCCAAAATATAATGAACTGAAAGCTTTACATACAGTGAGCAGCACAGCTGCAGTGTGAGTTCTGCAAACAGATTACATGTAAAAACTCACACTACCTCAAACTTAACCCATCACTCACACATACAACTAAACCTTCTAATAAATTGAGGAAAGCAAGTCCCATCAAAACCTTGTCACCTACAGAGTAAATTTTTAAATTCTAAATGTATTGAAATGAAAACCTTATATACAGTACTTGAAAGCAGAACAGTTTGTTCTGTCTTTGCAGTCTTCAGCTGGAAATCACAGAATTCAAGTGGACTCTCATGTAATCAGACAGAAACACTGAGAGAGATCTTAAAGCAAGAGTACCATGCAAGACAGCTGCACTGGAACTAGTCTTATAAAGAGCAATTTATTATCATTAAAATGAAAGCAAAACCACTTGATAAGTGCAAATAAGGCATTCCATTATACCCTATAATACACCCTGTGGTGATTTACAGCCATTGCCTTGAGCTGTAAGACCACCTTCAGCAAGTTATGTAAGGAATAAGGCATGAGGTAAAATATCCTTAAATGCCTTACTTACACACCAACCTCTGGAGTGCATCAATGCTATTATTAAACTAGAAAGTTTTTTATTCTTTTTTTTAATTGATGTTTTTATAGCTAATAATTCTAAGGGTGAGATTCTCAAATGGGCCAGATGCAAGCCCAACTGTATTATCAACTTGTGTCTGCATCTCTCTGACTGTGTCCTAAATCAGGTGCCCTATCTTCAAAGGAAACCCACTGTTTATGACACTTTCCACAATTTGTGACAGTCTGTGTCAAGAAAATGATGCGGGCATTATTTTGTTAGCCTCCTGTTTGGACACAACTGCATCCAAGTTTCAGATGCTGTAAGATCCCTATTAAGTGGTAAGCCAGGATCTAAAAATCATCAGAAACAGGTATGTCCAAAACAAGCTGGATCCTGTTGAAACCTAGCCCTAACTACTTATGTTACTCTATATGAAGTTTTCCAGTCATTAACGTAACCCTTCTAGAATCAACCAATCAGATTGCTTCATTTCAAACCATTATGTTATGTTATATTGTTAAAGAACAAAAGGTTTAGAGTGCCTTTTTGTTATTATTCTATCTTGTGCAACTCCTGGTGCAGGGTGTCTGTGTAATTCTGCCCGTGTCACATTCCTCAGCAATGATGAGTCAAGATTACAGTGAAAACTGAGTGTTTACATAGATAGATATGTCCACAAGGAATCACTTTACTACCATATCAAGTTCCAGTAGAACAGCCCCATAGCATGTAATTCAGGAACACAAGGAAGAGGGGATGCTCTAGGCCAAGACAGCCATAACACAAATGTTGTTCAAGTCATCTGTGTCTTTTTTTTGTTTGTTTCTTTATTTGTCTGACTTACCACCTGCTGGGGTGGTCCTATGGTTCCCCTATCTGGTCCTTTCGTGGTGACTCCTACATCGGGCACTGTGCCCGAGCTACTCCTCACCCTCACCCTATCTAAGTTCACATTGCGGACCCCCTTGCAGAAGACCAAGGGGTCAGGACCAGAGGGAGCTCCTGGGAGCATCTGATGCAGCACTGCAGCAGACCTTCATGCACGGAGGAGGCTCTGGCCATTGTGTCCCCTATGGTTCCCCGCACAACACAGGCATGCAAGGATGCCAATGACGCTGTGGCATGTGCTTCCACCCACTTCATGTCAGACATCTGTTCACGCTGTCCCCTCCATAACGCCGTGACTTGCACTACACCCTAGCTGCCACCAGGAGCCAGCATATTCGCGGGTACCCTGCCCCACCCTCCCCAGAGGACAGCAGTCCCATGGATGCTCAATCCTCCTCCCCCCAGCCAACCCCAATGACCCAAGTCTGTTCCCAAACCCAGGTTGCCAGTGTAGCATGAGGTGTGGCATCCAGTGCCTCAACCCTCAGCACCACCGGGCCGGCAAGTCATCTGTTTCTTTAATTTACACATCCCTTAACAGTTCAGCATAGGGCTTCTTCACAAAACTCTACAGAATTCCAAAAAAGTTTTTGATAAGTATATTTCTTTACAGTCATTCCTCATAAATGTGTGCCATACAAGATTAAAGTTGTTCTGATTTTTATCTTTTTCACATAAGTAACTTTTCAGAATCAGTTTTTTTTTTTATTTGCGTTCATTGGTTTTGCAGTAAACATACATTTCACTATAGGTCTTATTATGGGCTGCCTGTAAGAATGCAGGGGCATATAAATAAAAGAAACAGAGGAACTAAAGAACAGTTGTGTTGGGACTTTCTTGGCTGAGAGCTCAGTGTTCCCAGGCTCAGGCGTTGTGCTGAAACAAAACAAAAAAAGGGGCACTCAAAGAACTGGAAACCACAATAGGGAAAGCAATTCAACATAAGCATTTATTGTGCTCTGGAGATGCCTATTGGCTTCCCCAGTGCTTTGACCATTTTGGTCTTCGTCAGGGGGTGTATCAGATGCCAGTAACCTACACCTGTTCACGTAAACTTCTTAAACAGACAAAACACCTTAGTCAATTTTCAAAATAGTTGTCCTGTTGCCCCCCCCCATTAGAGAAAGTTTGATGGTTGCATAAGATAGCTCTACTCATCAGCTTTCAGAAAAGGTATGTTTTGGTGTTCATCACATGGTCAATAATATTGAATTTTGAAGAGAAAATCTGGATAATATAGATGGAAAAATGAAAATTAGTAAATCCTGAATTTCGAAGAAATTCTTAAACTGTTATTTTTAACATCATATTGGTAGAGTTTGGGTTTTAGCTCCAATTTTTGTAAATTGCCAAAATAAATTTGAATAAAGTGAATCTAAATGTCCATAAATGAACCTTAAATGTAAATAAAACATAACATCTAAAACCAATTTGTCATGCCTTATGTCCAGTAATCATGCCTAATAGCATCTTAACTAATTATGTTCTTTATTGCTCTCACTTTTCTTCCATTTGCTCAGAAATTCTACCACAATTTCATTGCAATAATTGATTTGTACACACTAGGGTTGCTGGCCAAGAATGTGTTGTTGTACCCGAATATCATTCCGGAAGGTATACACTGTACACGCGTAGAGAGAAGAAAAAAATTACTCACCTTAGTAATCATAGAAACATAGACTTTGACAGCGGATAAGGACCACTTGGTCCACCTAGTCTGCCCATTTCCCTACCTACAGGATCAGCTGCACATCTTATTTAACCAATAGCCTATTTCTTCCTACCCCACCACAAAAATTGCCTTATGTCTGTCCCATGCATTCTTGAATTCTCCCACAGTTTTAGACCCCACAACCTCCTCAGGAAGGCTGTTCCATGTGTCCACCACTCTCTCTGTGAAAAAATACTTTTCATACTGCCCCTGAGCTCGTCCCCTTTATCTTCAAATTGTGGCACCTTGTTCTTGCACATCTCTTTTTCTGAAAGATGCTACCCTCTTGGACTTTGTTGATTCCACTGAGGTACTTCAAAGTTTCTATCATGTCCCCCCTCTCCCTCCTTTCCTCAAGGGTATACATATTAAACTCCTTTAGTCTCTCCTCGTATGGCTTCTTTTGCAGACCCTGCACCATTTTAGTTGCTCTCCTCTGGACTGCCTCCGTCCTGTCTATGTCCTTGCGGAGATGGGCTCTCCAGAACTGGATGCAGTACTCCAGATGGGGTCTCACCAACTGTCTGTTCAGAGGGATAACTACTTCCTGTTTTCTGCTGGTGGTGCCTCTCCCTGTACATCCCAGTATCAACCCAGCCCTCCCTACTGCCTTCTCACATTGCTTGCTAACCTTAAGTTCATTTGATATGATTACCCCCATGTCCCTTTCCATTTTTGCTGTTGTTACTATCCTGCCCCCCAATGTGTACTCTTCCCCTGGGTTTCCCAGGTGCATTATTTTGCACTTCTTTGCATTGAATCCAAGCTGCCATACTTCTTACCATTCCTCTAATTTTGCCAAGTCCCTTCTCATCCTTTACACGCCTCCTTGTGTATCAGCCCTGTTGTAGATCTTTGTGTCATCTGCAAAGAGGCATACTTTTTCTTCCAGTCCCTCTGAAATGTCACTTACAAAGACATTAAAAAGGACTGGACCCAGTACTGACCCCTGCAGTACCCCACTAGTAACCCCTCTTTCTTCAGAGTGGACTCCATTTACAATTACCTTCTGTGTCCTGTTGTCCAGCCAATGTTTTACCCAGGCTACCACCCTGGGACCCACTCCCAGGCTGGTTAATTTGACTATTAATATTTTGTGTGGGACTGTGTCAAATCCCTTGCTAAAGTCTAGGTAGGTCATGTCCACAGCACCTCCCTGGTCTACTACTTTGATCACCCAGTCAAAGAAATCAATTAGATTCATCTGACAGGACCTTCTTACTATGAACCCATGCTGCCTTGGGTCCTGTGCCCCACTGGCCTCTAGGTACTCAACAGTTCTTTCCTTCCGAAGTGATTCCATCACTTTCCCTACCACAGAGGTCAAACTGACAGGTCTGTAGTTTCCTGCCTCTGTCTTGCTCCCACTTTTGTGAAGGGGAATCATATCCACCTTCCTCCAGTCCTCAGGTACAGTACCACACCATCCTCCCATGATTTGTTAAAAAGGGTAGTCAGTGGTGTCACTAGTTCTCTCCTTAATTCTTTTAGAATTCTGGGGTGAATTCCATCAGGCCCCATTGCTTTGTCCACCTTCAGTTTTAGGAGTTCTTTCAGAACCCTTTCTTCTGTGAAAGCACTGGGATCGACCCCCCCTATCCACAGTGCTTCTGCTAAGTGGATTAGGCACCTCTCCCTCCTCCTCTTTTGTGAATACTGAGCAGAAGTATTTATTCAGTATCTCTGCTTTTTCACTGCCTCTCTCTGCTCACCCACCATCCATTCTATTCAGCCTCACTATCCCTCCCTTTGTCTTTTTATGCTCCCTGATATACCTATAAAAGGTTTTAGCCCCCTTCTTAACCGAGTTGGCTATCTTTTTCTCAGTTTGGGCCTTTGCTATTCTGACTACCTTCCCTGCTTCCTTGTGCCTTAACTGGTACAATTCTCTGTCCTGCTCCTTCTGTTTCCTTATACTTCCTAAATGCTATCTTTTTCTCCCTAACCTTCACAGCCACCTCTTTTGAGAACCATAGTGGCTTTTTCTTTGGTTTTGATTTGTTTATTTGCTTCACACAAAGGCTTGTTGCTTCTGTGATGGCAGTTTTGATGTTTCCCCATTGTTGCACCACCCCTCTTTCTAGCCTGTTTGCTAGTGCTTTTCTAAAGCATTCTCCCATCTTGCCAAAGTCAGCTCTCCTGAAGTCCAGAACCCTCACTTTTGTATGGCTTGACTCTGTAGCTGAGTTTATCATGAACCACACTGTTTGGTGGTCACTTGTTCCCAGATGGCTCCATTTGAGAGTATGAGGTCTAAGATTGCTCCCTCACGAGTGAGTTCCAAAACTAGCTGTCTGAGGCATGCCACCTGAAGGGCATCGAGAATGGCCCTGCTTTTGGATGTGGCTGCAGCAAAGGTGCTCCAGTTAACATCTGGCATATTAAGGTTCCCCATCAACAGTATCTCCCCTTTCTCTGCCATCCTAAGGATGCCTTCTATCATATCCTTGTCCATTCCCTCCCTCTGACATCGGGGTCTGTATACAACCCCTGTGTGGATTGTGGTGCCATTTCCAGTCTCTAAGGTGACCCTCAGTGCCTCCTCTCCTCCCTGTTTACTCTTTTGTTCAGTTGCTTTTATCCCTTCCCTTACATAGAGAGCTATTCTGCCCCCTCTTCTCCCCTCCCTGTTTCTCCTGTTGGTTGTGTACCCTGGTATGTTAACATCCCAGTCATGGTTCTCTGTGTACCATGTTTCTGTGACTGCTATGATATCCAGGTATCCCTCTTCCATCAAGGCCACCAGTTCAGGGAACCTGTTGCCCAGACTATGGGCATTGGTACTCATTACCCTCCATTTCTTGATGGCCTTACCCCTTTTTGCCCCATCCCTGTCCTTATTGCGTTTGTCATTTTTGCCATTTACCCCTGCCCTTCTCCCTATAGACATCTCTATCTTGGTGTTTACCTCACTTAGTACCCTGATTTTTTTGGGGGGGGGCTAGGATTCCCTGCTCCTCTCCAGTGCCTCCTCCCTTTGCTAGTTTAAATGCTTGCCAATGAAGCATTTAAACCTATCATCTAGGATTCTGGTTCCCCTCCTGGATAGATGCAGACCACCACGCCACTATAGGCCTGCATCCCTCCAGGTGGACCCACAGTCCCCAATGAAGCCAAATCCCTGAGCTCTGCACCAGTTTTTCAACCACTGATTGAATACCATGGTGTGGAGCACCCTAGCCTCATCCTTGCCATAGACAGGCAGCACCTCCGAGAAGGTTACTATGCATGCTACTTGTCTAAGGCCCCTCCCCAACTCCACAAATGCTTCCTGCACTGCTCTGATCCCTTTCTTAGCCTGGTCATTTGTCTCTTCCAAAGTATTCTTCAATATTATTAACTCTTGCAGTCAGCCTCCAGCGTTGAACTGCCCAGAGAATGGTAATATGCAAATAGTGGAACACTCATTGCAGTTATTGGCTCCTGCCACCATTCAAATGCTGCCCTTACCAACTGCTGCAATCTATCATGCTCAGATTAATTGGTGCCTGCAAGGAAAGGCCCCTATACTAACGATCATACAACTAATAGTAATAATAATAATAACAAAACCTTCATAACAAAAAAGTCCCCTAAACTGTCAGATTATGACCCAAAGAGGGAAACAACACCTGACTGGGTTTAAAAACCTATAACACACCATGGCAAACCATTTTCTTTACATATTCAAGCCGTTATGCAGAGGCCTCTAGTTCTGAAAGGGGAGGTAGGGAGGGAGAGCTAATAAAATTGAAGACTACCTTGAAAGAAACAAGATTACTAAGGTGAGTAATTTTTTTTCTTCTAACCCCAGAAATTCTTCAGTATTCTTAACTCTTGCAGACTATGAAGCAGTACCTTCAGAGGTGGGCACAAAACTTTACTTAGGAAACAGGCTCTGCAGCACCACTGTGCCAAACCTGGCATCACTTCTGGACTGGGTATCCAAACAGTAGTGCTTTGTGACAGTATGTACTGTTCTCCAAGTAACTGCTTTACAGATTTCTAGCAGTGGAATATCACAAGCAGCTGCTAATGTAGCAGCTGTGCCTCTTGTAGAGTGTGCCCTCAGGCCTACTGGGGGCTCCTTACCAGCCTTTGAATAACATAATTGTATACACTGCACTATCCAATGTGAAACGGTCCTTTTTGAAGCTGTTTTTTCTTTTCCCACACTCCCATACAGTAGGTCAGGAACAACTGCTGTCTGTCTTGCCTGTGGTTCTTTGTCTTTTTTTGAAAGCAGCACAAGGGAAGTCACAGAGTTTGGAATTCTGATTTTGAAAGCAGCACAAGGGAAATCACAGAGTTTGGAACTCAGTGCTTTGGCTTCTCAGAAGGAACTAGAAGGGGGACAGGATCAGATCTACAGTACAGTAGCTTCTTGTTGTTTTACATTGTTTCTTGTGGATTCTACTTGGTAGAAGGTTATTTCTTTTCTTTCTTACTACTAAGGGGCTAGCAGGTATTGTTTGGGGCTGTTGGAATTTTGAAACCTGTTTTGGTAGCTATAAGTGGGCTCATTTGTTTGATTCACTGTGTGGCAGGCTGCATTTGTAGAGGCCTATTTCTTCTGTTTTAAAACATAATTGGTGTGATTTAACTGGGTCTGTTTTTGAATTGGAGACATATATCTTCTAATTCCAAGCCTATTTTGATGTGTTGTTGGTGAAGCTGTTTGAATTGGAGCCCTGTTTCTTTGGGTAGCAAACCTATTTTGGGGGCTTTGAGTAGAATTGTGATTCATTGTTGCTGGCTTCACTAGCTGCAAAGTTTGAGTGCAGAGTGGGGAAGGGTGCTAATGGTCTGACCAGAGGCCTCAGCTACCTGATTGTTTCTGGAAGACTTGGGCTGGTCCCACCCCTGGTCCATTATTTCCTTTATACCAGGGGTTCTGACATCACTTCCTCAAACAGGCAAAGGATATGCACCTGTCATAGCAAAAGCAGACATCCATGAAAGGAACAGCAGCAAATGAAGAGGTGACTGCTCTTTCAGTAGAAGGGAAGTAAATACAAATCTAGGAGCTTTCATTATTACTTCTTCACATTGATATTGCATTGGAGAAAGGAGGAGTAGGAGTTTGAAGAAGGTTGTGCAATGGCTACTTAAAGTCTGTTTGTGAGTATGGATAGGAAGGATAGGAATATAAAAAGCAGTTGCTCAATATATCTAAATGTGTGCAACAAAGGAGGTAAGGGAAATAAAGAAAATGTTTTGTACTGATAGAGGAGAGAGAGGGGAGACTTGGGGGAGTGTTTGGTATCCTGCATCTGGAAGGGTGGGGGGTCATTGGTGGGCAACGACAGCAATGGGTAGGGTGGTAGGCTGCAACAACTGCAGTGCACCAATCTTTCTAAAAATTGCCTGGAGTGTGGTAGGATGTTTAGTGTGCAACCACATAGAAAAACTTAGAAAGAAGATTGAGAGTCTGCAGGAGGAACTAAGACAGGCAAGGCAGATTGGGGGTGGGTTTAGCCCAATACTGGAGGGAGGAAGAAGGGGAGATGAGGGAGGGACATTTAAGCCAACAGTGGTGAGGAGAGGGTCAGAAGAAGGGAAGCAGAGACAAAGGGGCCCAGGCCAGGAAGAACAATTGCCGGGGAAACCAGGTCAGGAGACAAAAGACAAATGGAAGGAGGAGATAGTGACTTGTGAGGGGAGGCGAAGAAGTGGCAAAAGTCATGGAGTGGAAAGGAGAGAACAGGTTACTATGAAGAGAGAGGGAGCGGGCATTTGTGAAGGGCCTTCAGAAAATAGTTGTGCACTGCTAGAGAGGAAGAAGGTGGAGGAGGGAAATGTTGAAATTAGAGGAGTAATTGATAAATGCCTGGACCAACCTGGAGTGGGGGGAAGTTCTGCTGGGAGAATTGCAACAGGGGTAAAAGGGGGAAATAATGTGCAGGAGGAAGAAGAGGAGGTGGAAATGAGAAAGGGAGATGAATGGAAGCAAGCAGGGAGTAAGAGGGGTGGAATCTTAGTGCTGGGGGACTCAATACTAAGAGGAGTTAGGTGGGGTAGCAAGGAGGAGAGGCATAGTCGCATTTGGGTGGAGGCCATGCCAGGAATGACAGCAGAAAAGGTGGGACAGTCTGTTCTGAAATATGCTAGAAGGGGTAGGGACAAGCCTCATTTAATTATACATCTTGGGACAAATGATCTGGCTGACAAGACAGTAGATACAATCCAGAGGAGGTTTGAGGAACTAACACAATTATGTGAGGGGGCAGGAAGATCAGTAACTTTTTCAGAGATACTTCCGGTGCCAAAGGCAAGCACAACAAGAAAGCTGAGAATAGAGGAATTTAATGGATGGCTAAGAAACTGGTGTTGTGCTAAAGGGTATGGGCTGTTGGGGGTGGGAGGGACCTGGGAGGACAGTAGTCTCTATGCCAAGGACAGACTACACTTGAGTGAGGAGGGAAAGAAAGTGTTGAAACAGAGGATGGAGAAGTACATAGAGGAAGTTGGGAATTTAAACTAGGAGTGGGGGGTGGCAGTTGGGGAAGAGAAATGCAGAGACCACAGGTTGGGAAACCATATGAGCTTACCCCCCATAACAGTGACAAAGGACAAATGGCAAGTACTGTTGGTGATGCTAGGAAAGGAGGGCAGGATGGGGGGGGAGGGTGGAAGGTGGTTACCCTAACGCTAGGAGCCTTGGGAGGAAAACTGCAGAGTTACAGGTTCTCATGGCAGAGGGAGAGGTTGACATTGCAGCCATCACGGAAACATGAGTCACCCAATACAATGACTGGGACCCGTCTGTACCAGAGTATAGGTTATTTCATAGGGACAGGGTGATTGGGACAGGAGGGGGGGTGGCACTATGTGTAAAGGAAGGACTGAAGTGTGTAAGGGAGGAAGGGGAGGAGGGTAGTACGGAGTCACTTTGGATGCAAATCCAGGATTCCAAGAATAGGATTCTTAGAATGGGAGTGGTGTACAGGCCACCATCTCAGATGGAGGAGTTAGACAGGGGAACTAGCGGGACAGATCAGGAGGACATGTGAGAAGGGTAGTGTGGTGATTGTGGGGGATTTCAACATGCCAGGAGTGGACTGGAGCACACCAACAACCAGGAACAGAAGGGAGCAGGTACTGCTGGATGCCTTCCAGGACAGCTTCCTGCTGCAAATGGTCAGTGAACCAACCAGGTTAGGGGAATACCCTTGACCTTGTGCTGGCAAATGGGGACTTTGTGACAGAACTTACAGTGGAGGAACTGCTGTCAGGGAGTGACCACCACTCAGTATGTCTCACATTGGATATGGGCAAGGAAGGAGTGGAATATGGCACAATAGTGCTGGACTTCAGGAGGGCTGGCTTTGGGAGGATGGGGGATGTGGTAAAAGGGTTCCTGACCAGAATTCAATCTAGTATGGACACTAACCAGAGGTGGGAGCTCATAAAGCTGGGGATAGTGGAGGCAACCAATACCTGCTGCAAAACCCAGAGCAAGAAGGCTAGGGCTATGAAACTGATCTGGTTGAGCAAGGAGGTCATGGAAAAGGTAAGGAGGAAAAGAGCTGCCTTCAGGAAGTACAAGCAAACAGGGAGGGGGGAGGACAGGGAGAAGTACTTGACAGAATCAAAGGAGGTGACAAGGGTAGTAAGGGGAGCTAAAGCATCTACGGAACTCAGGCTGGCACAAGGCATTAAGAAGGGGGAGAAGGACTTCTTTAAGTACATCAGGGAGAAAAGGAGCTGTAAGGACCACATACTAAGGATTAGGAAGGAGGGATGTTGGGTGGAAGCAGGGTGCGATAAGGCGGAAGCACTAAATAGAAACACAGAAACATAGACTTTGACGGCAGATAAGGACCACCTGGCCCACACAGTCTGCCCATTTCGCTACCTACTGGATAAGCTGCAGATTCTAGTTAACCAACAGCCTATTTCCTGCAACCTCCCACTATAATTGCCTTATGTCTGTCCCATGCATGTTTGAATTCCTCCACTGTTTTAGACCCTACAACCTCTCCAAGAAGGGGGTTCCATGCGTCCACCACTCTCTCGTGAAAATAATTTCCTCACATTACCCCTAAGCTGTCCCCCTCTAACTTTAAATTACCCCTTGTTCTTACACATCTCTTTTTCTGAAAGATGCTACCCTCCTGGACTTTGTTGATTCCTTGAGGTACTTAAAGTTTCTATCATGTCCCCCGTCCCTCCTTTCATCAAGGGTATACATATTAAGCTCTCTCAGTCTCTCTTCATATGGTTTCTGATGTAGACCCTGCACCATTTCAGTTGCCCTCCTCTGGACTGCTTCCATCCTGTCTATGTCCTCGTAGATGAGCTCTCCAAAACTG
This sequence comes from Neoceratodus forsteri, assembly GCA_016271365.2. NCBI lineage: Eukaryota > Metazoa > Chordata > Ceratodontiformes > Ceratodontidae > Neoceratodus > Neoceratodus forsteri. The sequence goes on from CM057450.1 coordinate 1,652,321,587, forward strand.
CACTAGTACTCCAGATGGGTCTCACCAACTGTCTGTATAGAGGATAACCACTTCCTTTTTCTACTTGTGATGTCCTCCCTATGCATCCCAGTATCCCCTGGCTTTCCCTACTGACTTCTCACATTGCATACCCACCTTTAGGTCATCTGATATGACTACACCCAGATCCCTTTCCATTATTGTTGTTGTTAGTACCTCCCTGCTATTGTGTACTCTTCTCCTGGATTTTTATTTCCCAGGTGCATTACTTTGCACTTTTTTGCATTGAATCTAAGTTGCCATATGTCTGACCATTCCTCCAACCTTGCCAAGTCCCTTCTCATCCTTTCTACCCCACTTGTGTCTCAACTCTGTTACAGATCTTTGTGTCATCCGCAAAGAGGCATACCTTTCCTTCCAGACCCTCTGCAATGTCACCTATAAAGATGTTAAAGAGGACTGGACCCAGTACTGAGCCCTGAGGTGCTCCACTAGTAGCCCCCCTTTCTTCAGAATGTGTTCCATTCACTATTACCTTCTGTGTCCTGTTGTGCAGCCAGTTTTCTACCCAGGCTACCACCCTGGGACCCACTCCCAGGCTGGCTAACTTGATTATTAATCTTTTATGTGAGACTGTGTCAAATGCCTTGCTAAAGTCTAGGTAGGCCATATCCACAGCCCCTCCCTGGTCTATTATTTTGGTCACCCAGTCAAAGAAATCGATTAAATTTGTCTGACATGACCTTCCTGCTGTGAATCCATGCTGCTTTGGGTCCAGTGCCACGCTGGCCTCCAAGTACTCAACAATTCTTTCTTTCAGAAGTGATTCCATCATTTTCCCCACCACTGAGGTCAAACTAACAGGTCTGTAGTTTCCTGCTTCTGCCTTGCTCCCACTTTTGTGAAGGGGAATCACATCTGCCCTCCTCCAGTCCTCAGGTACCACCCCATCTTCCCACGATTTGTTAAAAAATGTGGTTAGTGGTGTCACTAGGACCTCCCTTAGCTCTTTTAGGATTCTAGGGTGAATCCCATCAGGCATTATTGCTTTGTCCACCTTGAGTTTTAGAAGTTCTTTCAGTCCTCTTTCTTCTTTAAATGGACTGGTATCAACCCCACTATCCAGAGTGCTTCTACTGTTTGGTTTAGGTAACTCCTCCTCTTCTTCTTTTGTGAATACTGAGCAAAAGTATTCATTCATTATCTCTGCCTTTTCACTGTCTCCCTCTGCCCACCTCCCCTCTCCTTTATTAATCTTCCCTATCCCTCACTTAACCTTTCTATGTTCCCTAATGTACCTATAAAAGGTTTTATCCCCCTTCTTAACTGAGTTGGCTATCCTTTCCTCAGTTTGGGCCTTTGCTTTTCTGACTGCCTTCCCCACTTCTTTCTGCTTTAATTGATACAGTTCCCTGTCGTGCTCCGTCTGTGATTCCTTATACTTTCTGAATGCAGCCTTTTTCTCCTTAACCTTCCCTGACACTTCTTTTGAGAGCCATAGTATTTTTTTATTCCGCTTTGTTTTCTTTATTTGTTTCACACAAAGGCTTGTTGCCTCCATGATGGCAGTTTTGATTTTTCTCCATTGTTCTTCCACCCCTCCTTTCTGGCCATTTTCTAATGCATTCCTCAGGTATTCACCCATTATGCCAAAGTCAGCCCTTCTAAAGTCCAGTATCCTTGTATTTGTATGGCTTGTCTCCATGGTTGTGTTTATTGTGAAGCACACTGTGCAGTGGTCGCTTGTTCCCAGGTGTCTACTGACTTCTAAGTTTGTGATCCTCTCTCCATTTGAGAGTACCAGGTCTAATATTGCTCCCTTCCAAGTGGGTTCCACTACTAGCTGTCTAAGGCATGCTCCCTGTAGGGCATCGAGAATGACCCGGCTCTTGGATGTGGCTGCAGTCCATGTTGCCCAGTTAACTTCTGCTCAGTATTTACTAAAGAGAAGAGGGGGTGACACACAAGGTGGGAGAAATGGCAGAAGCAGGGGGGGAAGTGGTGACAGATGGGGAAATCATGGAGAACAGAGTTTGAGAGGGTTTGAAAGCACTGAGGGTGGACAAGGCGCCAGGCCCAGATGGCATCCACCCCAGGGTACTGAAGAAGCTGGCAGAGGTCCTTGCAGGACCTTTGACAGACCTATATAATGCCTCACTACATTCGGGGTGTGTACCTCAGGACTGGAGGATGGCTCATGTGGTGCCCCTCCACAAGAGTGGCCCCAAGGATGAACCGGGAAACTACAGACCAGTGAGCCTCACATCCATTGTGGGTAAGCTAATGGAGACTATCCTGAAGGAGAGGCTGGTGGCCCTCCTAGAGGCCAAAGGACTACAGGACAGCAGACAGCATGGCTTCATACATGGCAGATCCTGCCAAACCAACCTGGTTGAGTTCTATGACTGGGTAACTAGGCAACTGGACAGGGGCCATGCAGTGGATGTCCTGTGTCTGGACTTCAGTAAGGCATTCGACTCAGTGCCACATGGAAGGCTGGGAAGGAAGTTAGTAGGCACAGGGGCAGGTGCAAAGCTGGTGAGATGGGTAGGAAACTGGCTGCAGGGAAGGCAACAGAGGGCGGTGGTGGGTGGGGAGCTCTCACACCCAAGGGCAGTGACGAGCGGTGTTCCACAGGGCTCGGTGTTGGGACCAGTGTTGTTTGGGATATTCATTGCAGACATATCATGGGATGTCAAGAGCAAAGATCAGTCTGTTTGCTGATGATACCAAGGTAGGCGCGGTGGTGGATGACCTAGGGGATGGCAGGGGTTGTGGGATGATCTGGCAAGCTTGAAACCTGGTCAGACACCTGGCAACTGGGCTTTAATGCCAAAAGTGCAAGGTGCTGCATTTTGGGATGAAGGAGCAAGGAGGAGTTACCAGCTGGGGGTGCAGCTAGCCCAGACAGAGGAGGAGAAGGATCTGGGTGTGCTCATTACAGGGTCAATGAACAACTCGGCACAATGTAGGAAGGCAGCTGCAAAGGCCAACAAAATGCTGGGTTGTATTGCAAGGGTATATCCTTGAGGAGGGAGGAGGTGATTCTGCCACTGTATAGGTCATTAGTTAGACCACACCTGGAGTACTGCGTGCAGTACTGGCGTCCATATCTGAAGAGGACATTAAGTTACTGGAGGGTGCAGCATAGATGAAACAAAAGATGATCAAGGGGCTGGGGGGACTTTTCATACGAAAGGAGGTTGAAGGAGTTGAACATGTACTCACTGAAGGAGAGGGAGAGACAGGGTGACATGATTGAAACCTTTAAATACATGAAAGGAATAAACAAGATGGGTACAGAGGGCTGTTCAAAGTAAGGGAGGGAGGGCCACCAGGGGCCATGATATGAGACTGGAGCGAAGAAGATTCAGGAGGGAGATGAGGAGACACTTTTTTACAGATAGGGTGGTGGCTGAGTGGAATGCGTTACCTGCTGAAGTGGTATGCAGTAGAACAGTGGACTGCTTCAAACGAGGATGGGACAGGACAAGGGGGAGGGTTAATGAAGGGGAAGGGTGGAAGGGAGAGGCTGCTGCAGAATAAGGAGTGCTAGCTGCACATTTGAGCAGACTTGATAGACCTCTAGGCCTTTATCTGCTGGCACATTTCGTATGTTCATATGTAGCAGCTTAGTGATCGTTTGACATCCAAGCTATGTAGCCTGCGTTCACCTGAAATAGTGCAATAGTGAAAAAAAGACTGGCAGAGTAATTGGCTGATTCAGATGGAAGTCTGAGACTACTTTTGGGAGGAACTTTCTGTTAGTTCTAAATTTCACCGTGTCTCTGTGGAAAGATATGTAATACTGTTCTATACACAGAGCCTGGAGCTCACTGATCCTCCTGGCTGAAGTGATGGCTACCAGGGAGACAGTTTTCCATGTTACATATTTGAGGTATGCCAAAGACACTGGCTCAAAAGGTGGTTCCATGAGCTTGGCAATGCAAATAGTAAGGTCCCATGCTGGCACTGGCTCCCTGTGGGGAGGGTGTAGGTGAGCCAGGCCCTTGAAACACTTCTTGAAAATAGGGTTGGATGCCATGGAGACACCCTTCCCTACTGAAATGTATGCTGAAACCAAAGCCAAATGGATCTTGAGAGTACTGAATTGTAAACCCAAGGAATGCAGGTGTGTACAGTAGTCCAACAATGTTAGTAACTCTGTCTGTGAATACACTGCATTATTGCCAGAGGAATGTAACAAGCTGCTTCAACAACAAACCTTTCAAAGGACTTGACAGAGACAACACTTTGCCAATGGCAATCACATCGTCACAGCAAAGTGTCGAGGACTGCAACAGCGCAACATAGGATTTACTGTTTGCAGGCGAGAAGCTCCCCACACACACCCAACTTATAGATTCTCAACTCCGGGGGGAGCGGATGTTGGGGGACAGCGGCGAACACCAGCAGTCAGTGTCTCAGAACTTTGTTGCAACAACCCGTTCAACACTGTAGTTGTCGAATGGGTTGTGTCGCTGTGGGGGGGGGGGGGTCATTGTAACAGCATTGCTGTTACAATGGTGCACTTCCCCAGAGCACCATATAGAAAATCTTTTCTATATGGAAGCATAAGTCCTCTTGGTTGAATCTTTCCTAGATTCCCTCAGAACATTAAGGACACTCTCTGAGAGATGCAACCTAAGGGACCTGAGGTTCGGGTACAGGATCCTCCCTTGTCAGGAGGTTAGGATATTGTGCCTCCGAGGGAGGTGTATCAGTGAAGCCACCAAAAGGGAGAGCAGCAGAGAGTACCAAGGCTGCCTGACCCAGTCTGGAGCTATAAGAATCATCGTGGCTAGTTGGGAGCTGAGCTTTATCAGGACTCTGAGCAACAGTGGGAAGGGTGGAAATGCATATAGCTTCCTCCCTGACCAATCAAGCACTAGGGTGTCCACAGGTACTGTGCCCTTTGCTGGTGGTCAGCAGCAGCATTCTAACTGATGGTTGTCATGGGAGGTAAAGAGGTCTATCTCTGGAGTGACGCACCTCCTGAAAACCACTTCCAGCACCTGCCTGTTCAGAGACCATTCATGGTGGTCCTGATTGATTCTGCTTAGAGCATCCGCCAGAGTGTTGTCCTTGCCCGGCAGGTGGATGGCCGCTGGTGAAGCTTGAAGTGAGTAGACCAGACTCCACACTTTCATTGCCTCTGTGCACAGAGGGCTGGACATTGTTCCCCTCTGCTTGTTTATATAATACATTATAGTGGTATTGTCTGTTCTGACCTGTACCACCCACCTCGTATAAGGGAGGCAAAGGCTTTAGTGCCAGAAATATGGCCCTGAGCTCCAGCAGGTTTATATGCTGCAGTGACTCTGCATTTGACCAGATGCCATGTATGGTGTGATCCCCTAAGTGTGCACCTCAGCCTAGGAGGGAAGCATCTGTTGTGAGGACTATGAATGGAGACTCTTATTGGAATGGGACCCTTTTTCTGAGGTTGTCCCTGACCTGCCACCATTGTAGAGTCTGTAACAGTGTCTTTGTTACTGGAATCAGCTTCTAAGGAGGGTCCCTTCACTGGGACCAATGCACCCTGTGGTGGAACTGGATGTCTCTCATCTGGAACCTTGAACCTATGACAGTGCCTGTTGCCACAGTCATATGTCCCAAGAGCTGTAGAAAATGCCTTGTTGGCCTTGGCTTGTTGAGCTTGAAGGTTCCAGCAATCTGTGGTATGTTGCTCACCCTTTCCTGAGGTAAGAATGCTCTTCCCCTTAGGGTGTCCAGCTCTGCTCCTATGAAGTTTAGTACCTGCACAGGTTGCAGGACAGACTTTTTCATGTTGACAAGGAATCCTAAGGATTCTAGCAAGATTCTGAGTTGACTGTAGGTAATCCCTTACCTGCTGTGGTGATTTTCCCACCACCAGCCAGTTATTCATACTGGGAAACATGATGATTCCCTGTCTCCTTAGGTATACGACCACCACTGCCAGACACTTCGTGAATGCTCTTGGAGCTGAAGTGAAACCGATGGGTAGTGCTGAGAACTGGTAGTGACCTGAGGGGAGCCTGAACCTGAGGTACTTTCTGTATGACTCCCTTATTGGAATGTGGAAGTATGCATCTTTTAAATCTAGGGATGTCAACCAATCTCCCTTCTGGAGGGTTAGCAGAATCATTGCCAAAGTTACCATTCTGAACTTTGGCTTTGCCAAGTGCCTGTTCAGCAATCTTAGATCTAGAATGGATCGCCACTCCCATTTTTCTTTTGGGTCAGGAAGTACCCTGAGTAAAATCCTTTTCCTTTTTGATTCAGAGGTACTGGTTCTATGGCCCTTGAAAGCAACAGGTTTGCTACTTCTGCCTCTAACTGTTTCCTATCTGAAGTGGAAGCTGACTTGAAAAATCTTAATCTTAGTTTTGGAAAGGACTTGAAACTGAGGGACAAGCCCTGACTCACTACTTCCAGGACCCACTTGTCTGTGGCAATGTCTTTCCAAGCCTGGAAGTAGTGAGCTAGCCTGCCCCTACTGGTAATGGAGAGGCAACCATGGCAACCATGTGAGGGGTTCTGTTTAGGCTGGGGTTGAGCCTGGTTAGCTTGGCCCCTTCGCATAGATCCCATCCCCATCCTCTGAAGAATCCTGTCTGCTGAGGATACTGCTGTGAAGACTGGGCCTGAAAGAAAGGTCTGCCATAAATGACATACCTCTACCCCCACCCCCATAAGGCCTGTAAGAGGTCGAGTGCTTTTCCTTGGCTGAATTACTTTTGTAGGTGGCCTGATATTCATCCATCTTTTTCATGTACAGTATGCCTCTGTCTTTTCCCCAAAAAGAGAATTTTTCTCATAGGGAAAATCCATGGCCTTTGTATGTCATAAGACAAATTAGTAGCTGTCAGCCAGGCAAACCTTCTTAGTGCCATTGCAAAGGTCACCCATCTGGTTGCAGTATCATTTGCATCTGCTGCTATCTGGAATTGGTACTTGGAAGCCTCTAAACCACAGTTGGCTGTCTCTGTCAAGTCGGCTACCAAGCCAGCTGGAGCTTTGTCTGCTATGGCCATTACAGACTGCCACAGTGACTTCTGGTACTGAGTTAAATAAGCAAGGTAGTTTGCTTGCCTGATGGATAGAGATGCTGATAGGTAGTATTTTTTTGGCCATGCTGTCTATTTTTCAAGAGTCATTTTCAGGTGAGTGTGAAGCCAGAGGTACTTTAGCCCTGTCACAGGCTGCAGTCTGAACCACCCCTTCATGGTCTAGGTGCAAGAATAAAAATTCTGCTCCTGTCCATTCCAACTGATATTTACTATCAACTCTTTTGTCCAGTGGAGGAATATAGTTTGGAGTTTCCAACACCTTGAGGATGTGCTTCTTAAGGAATTTGTTGATGGGTAATAGGAGTTTTTGGGTGGGAGTGAATCCCATCAATTCCATATACTTCACCTCCTCCTCATCCTCCACTGAGTCAGTTATAGTCAGAGCCAAAGCATCTACCATTTGTCTTACAAATATGTAGTGACATAAGAAATCATCAGGTAACCTGGGAGGAGAATCAAATTCCTGATCAGGGGAAACCTCTGGTTCAATGTGCTCCCCTCTTCATCCTCATCATATTCCTCATATTGAAGATGTGATGTAGGCTCTGAAACTGAGACCTTAACCAGTGGATTTGCCAGTATCTGTTGAACAGGTACCAGTACCAATCCCTGGTTATATGCTGCTAGTAAAGCTTGGAGTACCTGTAAGGCCTGTGAAATAGCTTCAGCTGTTGGTATAACCAGATTTTCCATAGAAGTCCCCTTTGCATTTCCAGCAAGGGTTCTGTATGTTTAGTCTTATGTTTCTTTTTCACTAGTTCTGGTTTGTAAGCCGGTTCTTTTTGGTTTAGATGGTTCTCCATTTTTTGAAGTACACAGTTCCTCAGTATTTTTAACAATGTTTTGGAGGGAGTAGGCTGGTCAAAGCCCCTGTCCTCCAAAACTGTTTTATTTGATATTTTCTTTTTGTATCTTTCAAGTCTTTTCTTTAGGTGGGAAAGTCTTACAAATGTCAGTCTGCAGAAAAATGTTTTTCTCCCAAGCAGAGTAAACACAAATCATGCTTATCTGCCTTAGCAAACAATTCACCACACTGTGTGCAGTTTTTAAAACCTGTAAGGCCTGTGTTCGTTTCGGATTTCTTTGACATATTTTAACTAAAGAGAAATCTACCCAAAAATAAACCACTGTCAAGCAGAGTATATATATATATATATATATATATTTAAAATCTTCGGTTATAGTGGTTGATTCTCCAGAGGAAAACCAGAACACGTTAAGAAAGAACCATGAAGTACCGATTCAAACAACTAAAAACAGTAGACCATGGCCCGGATATTCAAACTGCGCCAGGCTGTGGTGCAAGCTTGGGCAGCGCTCAACTTTACTGTGCAAGGGTGTGGCCTAAGGGATATTCAACTGAGCTGCGCTATAGCGCCGCAGCTTTGAATATCGCACCCTGTCCACCTCCACTGTGCATGGCACAGTGGCACTGCACCAGCGCAAGTGGTCAGAGTGGAGCATGGAGATGAGCTAGAGCAAGTGCCATTGCACCATGCACAGCACCTGCGATATTCAAAAGGGAACATGCAAATAGGGCCATAATTTATGCAAGGCACACATGGGACCATTTGCATTTCATTATAGCTCCATTTGCATCCCATTAGCATGCAGGTGTGCCGATCCCCAACGACTTGTGCCTGGTGCCCTGCCAGGCAGCAGCCGTTGGGGACCGACGTCCCCTGCAGCCCGGTCAAGGACATTCGTCTAAAAGAAAACCCCCCTCTAATATCCCTGGTGGTCCAGTGGACCGCTATGTGCCCGATCGCGGGCATCGGTATAATACCCCCCCATCCAATATCCCTGGTGGTCCAGTGGACCGATCGCTGCCCGATCATGGGCATCTGTTTAAATCACACACACACATACCCGCCAATATCCCTGGTGGTCCAGTGGACTGCACTCTTCCCGATCGTGGGCATCTGTAAAACATAAAATAGTCCTATTATCCTGGTGGTCTAGTGTACCCCCAACCCCACTGAGCCCCACCGCCCCGGGTCAGCCGGCGGGGCGGCAGCACCCACCGCCTGCCGACTGATAGCTCAGTGGGGCAGCGTGCCCATTGGTTCACAGTGTGAGCTAATGGGCATGCAATATACCGTACTACACATTCCAGATATGTGACTGAATCATTCACATATCTAGGATATATAAGGTATAAACTACACACGCATAACGCTTATGTTGTGAACCAATGGGCGTGCAGCCCTACCAAGCTGTAGGTCGGTGGGTGGCAGGGTGGCAGGTGGGTGGGGTGCTGCCGCCCGCCGGCTGACTGGGGAGGAAAGCGGGGTGGTGGGGCTCAATGGGCAGATGGGGAGGGGGGTACACTAGACCACCAGGGTAATAGGACTATTTTATGTTTTACAGATGCCCATGATTGGGCAGCGATCGGTCCACTGGACCACCAGGAATATTGGACGGGGGGTATTATACTGATGCCCGTGATCGGGCACATAGTGGTCCACTGGACCACCAGGGATATTGGACAGGGGTTTTATTGACACTGATGCCCATGATGGGGCATGGGGGTTACCGCCAGGTGCGGCAGGAACTCGGGTGGCCACCCACAGGTGGCAGCTGCCATGTTGCGCCCTGCAATTTGGCAGCTCATCTGTGGGTGGCTATCATTTGTTCCTTTTTTGGGGGGGCTTAACTTTGTGCAGGCGCAGGTAGGGGTTGCGCATGCATGACTCTGCATATCCCGGGCCGAATATCGGGCTGTGCAGGTTATGCATGGGCACGCCCCCCCACCTGTGCCTGCATACATTACTGATGCACTCCGACGCATCGGGATTTGTGCGGCGCACTTTTCCCTTTTGAATATCACACCGGGGTGCATCAGTGGGTTGTGCATGGTGCAACCCTTTTAAATATCTGGGCCCATAACTATGATAAATAAATAAAAATAGAGGAAAAAAATGATCGTTAGTTCCTCGACAGTTTTTGACAACCGGGGAGGAACTGCGAAACTATACAACTACAAATAATCCTAGTGCTAATAAAAGAGAAAGTAAAGGCAGCAGATGAATACAATTTAAATGTTACTTGTTTTTTCTAGTGAAAAAGCAATACATTTCATGACTTGAGAGGAGAAATCTCAGAGGCATCTTGACTAGGCAGGCTGAGAATGAAATCTGAGTGTGATAGAATGCAGCAGTTGGTAAGGGCAGCATTTAAATTCTGGCACAAGCCAATAACTGCAATGACTGTTCCACCATTTGCATATTACCATTCTCCAGGCAGTTCAACACTGGAGGCTGACTTCAAGAGTTAAGAATATTGAAGAATTCCTGGGGCTTGAAACAACAAATTTTCAAACAATAAGTTTATTTCCAAGCTGAATAGAAAGAGTGAGAACATTTACTTTTGAATAATATTTTGAAAGCAAATAGGATGCTGGGATGTATAGGCAGGGGCATTACCAGCAGGAAAAGGGAGGTCATAATTCCGCTATACAAGACACTAGTGAGGCCCCACCTGGAGTACAGTGTACAGTTCTGGAGACCATACCTACGTAAGGACATAGACAGGGTAGAGAAGGTTCAGAGGAGCAACAAAGATGGTGCATGGATTGCATCACAAGTCCTATGAAGACAGGTTGAAGGAACTGAACATGTACTCCCTGGAGGAGAGGAGGGAGAGGGGATATGATAGAGACATACAAGTATCTTACAGGGAGGAACAGGGTGCAGGAAAACACTATTTTAAGCGAAAAAGATGTTCCAGGACTAGAGGGCATGGGATGAAGTTGGAGGGAGGACGATTCAGAGGAAACATGAGAAGGAATTTCTTCACAGAACAGGTGGTGGACAAGTGGAACACCCTGCCAGAGGAAGTGGTGGGGGCTGAAACAATCACGGGGTTTAAGAATGCATGGGATAGACATAAAGGAATTCGGAGATCAGGGTTAGGTGCAACAGACTTCTAGGAAAACAAACTGAACTTACAAGCTCAAATGGGCAGACTGGGTGGGCCATAGGCCCTTAGCTGCCGACACTGTCTATGTAGCTATGTATCTATAATAATGACATCTATGGAAATGCAAATTTTTTTTCACCCAAAAGCATATATATATATATATATATATATATATATATACACACAGTATATATACATTTTTTTTTTATTTTATTGAAATCTCAGATTACAACCTTTCAGCTAGAAGTTCATTTACAAAGGTTCCATGTCACATTGGCAAACAGGACAAGAAGAACAAGCAATAATTACAATGAGTTTACAGACATGAGGTAACATAAAAAATACACATGATATAGTACCGTACACATGATATAGTACAATACTCACAACGTTTTTACTACAAGATGTTGTTATTGTAAAAAGGTCCATCCTGAGCACAAATTAAACTATTAATTCTTATGCAGCAAATATATTTTTGTTTGAGATGACATTTTAATGAAAACTTGTGACCATATTTATCATGCAACTTTTAAATATAGCATGTATTCTTAATTCAGAGGCACATTTAACTTGTTTACTCAGAGACATCATTGTCAGTGTCATAATCTGATTCCAAATCATCATTTGCATAACTGATATTATCTTCACCTGTTTCAAGTGTATTGTCACATGTGTTTGGGTATCCTTCACACCCACAACTTGGTGTGCATTTTAGTTCTATTATCACATGCCTGCACTTCCTTGAGGGGCATTTAGACGTTGTGCACTGGCATGTGATAAGTTATATTGAGTCTTTTGGACCTGATTCTTATGTCATTAGTTGAGGCTTAAGACCATTCTCTGTCTGTGTCCAGCCACATCCATCAGGTGATACAATAAATGGCTTATCCACTAGTGCTGCTTTCCAAACAGCACACTGGTAATTAGCTCTCTTTATGCTGCCCATACATGGTGGCAAGCTATCATTCTGCTTTGCTTGCTTGCAAAACTGTTTGTACCATAGCAGGCTGATGTCAGAACTAATACATTCTGTTGGTTGGTAGAGTCTGTATGCAAACTTGTGACAGACATCAATGACATAATTCATGACTTCAAAAGAGTCTCCAAGTTCAGCCAACCTCTGCAGGTTTTCATGATTCATTCTTAGTATTTGCAAAGATTTATTTTTGCCTTTGCCCTTGAAACAGCTGGTGCTGTCACAACCTGTAAGGGTGTGGAATGACAAAAGTAACTTGCATATTGAGCTGCCAAGTTTTTCAGCTATGATATGCAGTGGTCTGTATCAGGTCTTGATTGCTTTTAGTCCTGTGTACAGTACATAGTATCCTTTATTGATGGGAAGGCTTGGTACTACACGATTGTAACCAATTGTGGACCTGAATCTTTCCTCTTTGAAGTGGTAGTGAAGGACTGTATGAAACCTGTCCCAACTTGGTACACATTGTTCCTCTGGTTGTAGGGGCTCAAATTCAAGAGTGAAGAGCTTTGTGGGACATAAACGAGCAAATACCCAGTTTCTGTCACGCATCAAAGATGTAGATTGGTTTGTTAAAAACCAAGATTTCACATCAATTTCGCCAGACATGTGACTTGAGTGGGCCCTTTCTCTTGAATTGGTTAGGGCACTCTAGAACACCAAGGCATGTAAGTTTGCTCAGAGCTTTTCCCCTAATGTCAACTACTTTAGGTCTCGCTCCAACAGACACATTTGACTCCAAATTGTCCTGATAAAGCAAACTGCCTAGAACGTATGTTGTTCCTTGACCACTCTGAGTTTCTTCATTTATGTCTATATTATCCATTGCGGCATGTGCAAGTATTCCAGCCATGATGTTTGTTGAAAAAAATGTTCCATCTTGTGTAATTGATGATATGACAGCACTTGCTGTGGATGTCTTGACTCTACAAACATCATCATAACTCAGGGAGTGCCCTTGACTGTGTAACATTGTCAACAATTGGCGACTCCTAGCCAAATGATGGCCTGATATAGCTAGTCCAATATGCTTTGGTGTTTTACAGTGAGAATTTGAAGAACTGTAGATTAGATCTTGGGCTTGCATCAGGAGTGTTTCAGATATGTTCTGTTGGTTCACCCATCATGAGCAGACTCAGAAACTGGTACAGATCAGCAGGTACTAGGAACTCTGCTCTTTCAAAGCAAATCTCTCTACAGCCAGGCTGGCCCAGTGGCACTGAGGGCTGAGGTGCTGGACACCTTACCTTACTCCACGCTGGAGACCCATGTTCAGGAACGAGCATGGGCCACTGGGGGTTGGCAGGGGTGGAGAAGGATGGAGTGTCCGATGGCTGCTCTCCTTCTCTGGGGAGGGGATCTGCAAGCTCCCACCACAACACTGCCACCTAGGGGAGCTTGGGTGGTAGGTGTGGCATAGGGGGAAGCAGTAGCGGGGATCAGACACCAGCAGAGGGCTGGAGCAGGAGGCACATCTCCGTGCATCTCCCAGCTCATTGGCCCTCATTGCATGCTGGTGTCTTGGGGGCAGAGAAAAGCACGGAGGAAAAATGAATCCCACAGTGACACTGGTAGATGGGTCTCAGGGGATGGAACTCTGGAGGCTCCAGTGAGTCCATGCAAGGTGCACACTCCAATTTATGTCAGTAGGAGTTCGGGGGTAATCCAGAATCTAGGTCAATGGAGCAGGGCACCCATATGTACAGACATTCGGGGGGGTCCTGGGGCAGGTCTACATTGAGACCTTGAAGAGTGAGGGCACTGTGGGAGTAGGAGGACAAAAATAGAGTAAAAGAAATCTCTCTACAGTCAATGCATGGGTTGGAAATCCCTGATGCTTTTCTGACAGATGCACAAAGTGTTGTTGCTGCATGAACAATACTGAGATTTTCATACTCATCATCAGAAAGCTCTAGGTCTGCCTCAATTGTTTCTTCATGGACCTTTCTTTGAAACTCAGCAATCTTGTTGACTGTTTCTTTCAAAGTTATTTTGCTACTGTGCACCAGCTCTAGTTTGTTTGCTGAATGAGGCTGATGGAATGTAACTGAACCTTCAAAGTGTCTAATAAGACGTTTCTTCAACTTTTCAGCACGGTATGTCCCTGATTCAGCAGAACACATGTGTCCAAATATCTGCTGTATTTTGTCAACAGGAATGCCATATCAAATGTCCTGTTTCAAGTTAAGTCATCCTAAATACAGTTCACAAGCATGTCAAATGTTCTTGTGAAGACATCAATGCTCTCCTCTTTCTGTTCAGTGCTAGTTTCATTGGCTCATAGAGCCCTTATCAGTAGCCGAACTAGACACTTTCTGTGGTACTTAGCCTCCAAGGCTATGAGATCTTGGCTTTGTACATGGCTGCTGATTAAATATTCCTTTGTATTTGCAATGTTCGCACTAGGAAGAGATGTGAATCACCATGTTTCTTCACACAATTGTATCCCTCTTCTATTGTGGACTACAAACTAACTTAACAAAACTTAGTGAGCAGGGGGCTCAGGGGAGTCGGCTACTGAGGTCATTGGAGGGGCAGAGTTCAGCTTTTTAAAACTCTGCATTGCTCACTTCACTTACGGCTACAATTTACTCCTGGACCCATGCTCTTTCTTTCAGTGCAGATACTCCTGCAATTTCCATCCAACTCTGCTGCCAGAAGATGACGTGGAAAAGCAAGTACCTGTGTGACAGATTGGTTTCTTGTATCCCTCTTCTATTGTGGACTGCAAACTAACTTAACAAAACTCAGTGAGTAAGGGGCTCGAGGAGTCAGCTGCTGAGGTCATTGGAGGGGTGGAGTTCAGCTCTTTAAGACTCTGCACTGGTCATAAGCGCGAGCGTTTACTGAGTGCCACAAGCACCACACCATCCCAGAAAAATACTTGGAAAGTTTTGAGTCTCATCTATAAATAAAGTACAGGAAAATGTAGAAGAAATTTAAAGTGAAATATATAATTGGTTATGAGATTGATATAGTGATTTGAGGTATGTTTTAAGGGAGTGGGAGTAAACAAAAGAGTTTTTACTAGATACAGATTTTTAGGATTGTTCTTTTTTACGTATATTGTAAACTTATCTTGTGTAATTTAATATATGATTTTTGAAGTATTTTGCTATTGGGACAGTATTCATTGCTTGAGCATCGTGGTATGTTTAGTAATGTGTGAGGTGGGGGTGTTAGTACATCAAAGTATGAATCAGCAAAGCAAATAAAGTTTTGCTGGCCTATAATTAAATCTGTAGGTAATAATACTACTTTAGATGGAAGTAGACAAATTAGAAGAAATGGATTTTCTAATAATTGGATCAAATTTTGTAAAGCTGGTCAGATTGAAATGTCTAACACATATTGTCTGCCCAGAGGACTGCAAAAAGGCCAGAACCTGCAGAAAACAAGGAACAAAGTGTGAGAATTGTACACAACAATGCAAGAAGTTTAGCCATGAAGATGAGTATTTTGATGGCTATGGAATCAGAATTAAGACCAGATGTAACTGGTTTCTCTGAAACCTGGCTAACACAAAGGGTGGAAGGCACAGAGATAACAGTGCCAGGTTTTCAACTTTTGTGGTCTGATAGGGAAGGAAGGGGAGGAGGAGGTGTAGCCCCATGTCTGAAACATACCCTGGGACCAAGTCAGATACTAACTAAGGGGAGCTTAAATAGCATTGAATACCTGCTGGTACATATGCCAAAAATTAATGCAGAATTATCCATTGTCTACTCTCCTCCTAATACCCAAATGAATAAAACTGAAACAGTCAAACAATATTCTGGACAAATTGGGGGAAAAACCAATAATAATGATAAGAGATTTTAACTGTGATTGGGATAATGATAGGAGAAAGAAATTAAAGAAAATGTTTACACCCTTAGGGGAAAAACAACATATTAAAACAGCTACAAGATATACAAATGTACTAGCTAAAGGATTAATCTTGGACTTATTATTTGTATCTTCACAACTCCAGGTACAGGAAGTAGAAGTTAGGACACCTTATTTTGGTGACTATAACCTAATACAAGCAACTCTAATATGCAAGCAACAGGAGCACACAAATATGGATGGGGTGGACTAGGAGTATGAATGACTTTTTACCTGAAAGATTTAAATTGAACATGCAAAAGGAATGCTGGGATAGATGTAATCTGATTCTGATCTGGATCTAACAGTTAGATACTTTACTGACGCCTTACTGTCAGTTTGTAACAGACATGCTCCAGTAACCAAATTGCATAAGAAAGTTGCTAAAACACCTTGTGTAACAGAAAAGCTACTCAAAATATTTAGGATTAAAAACAGATTATGGAAAATAGCTAGGAAAACTAAATCACACATAGATGGGAATGGTTTTAAACTAAGAGGAATGCCTGTAAGAGATTAATTAAAAAAGCAAGATATAATTATTTTAAGTCCAAAGTGACAGTAAATAATGATCAAAGGCTCTTTTGGAAGAATGTGAATAGTATAACCAATCCAGGGGGAAGAAAGTCATCACATGATAAAACAAATGAAATATTGGGATAAACAGGTGGAAGACCCCTTAGAAATATCAAATTTGTTAAATGATTATTTTATCGACCTCCCAGGAGTGGTGGTAGATGGCAGAAAAGATCTAGATATGGAGAAAATGATAGTAGGTAAGGAAAATACCCCCCCCCCCATTTAGGTTTAAAAAACTGACTGTTACTCAAGTTAGAAAGGGACTAAAAAACATTAAGTCAAAGTCAACTTTATTTATAAAAGGCGCCTTTCAAAAACCAAAGCGCCTGTACAAAACGTTACTAAAAACTGATTCAGATTAAAATCCCAGATCATATCCTAATTTCCATTATAACTAATAATAAAATTCAAGACATATCAAGGTATGCCAACTCAAATAAATATGTCTTCAATGAAGACTTAAGACACACAATGTAACAGGCTTAGATGGTCTTGAAGTAAGGTTTTTTGAAATTAGCTGAGGAATATATCGCACCTATATTAACATACATATTTAACTGGAGTCTGTGCTCTGGAACATTCCCCACAGTGTGGAAATAAAGTAAAATAGTTCCCATTTTAAAGGAGGAAGGGGCTAAATGATCCAGGAAACTACCACCCCATTGCCTTGTTAACAATATTATCTAAATGTTTGGAAAATCATATTCATCTGCAAATCATGGGTTATTTGGAAAATATAATATTCTAACTTCTTTACAATCAGGTTTTAGAACTGGATACTCTACAACATCTGCATTGACTGAATTTAATAATGTAGTGTTTGCTTCTATGGATGCTGGATCTGAGACTGCTGTATTGTTTGTAGATCTATCAAAGGCATTCGACTTGGTAGACCACTCCTTGCTACTGAGGCAAATAAAGGCCATGAGTATTATAGATGGACCTTGGGAATGGGTTAAATTCTACCTGGAAGGAAGACACAGCAGTTATTAGTGTCCCAGATACTGTCCCAGAGTAAAGAAATAAGGTGTTGGGTACCCCTGGGATCCATATTGGGTCCAATGTTGTTTTTGATGTTTATAAATGACCTTCCTAAGAAGCTGAAATATTCAAACCTTAGACTTTATGCAGATGATATGGTACTGATAGCCATGGGGGAAAGTAAACTAGAGCTAGAACAAAAACTACAACTTGATTTTAATGCCATAGAGGAGTGGTTCACCAGGTCAAGGCTACAAATGAATACAAGGAAAACTAAAGTTCTTCACTTTGGAGCTAAAAAAGAATTGAAATTGAATATAACTACCTTGAGAGGCCCAAACTATGAGCAAGTAACAGAATACTGCTACCTGGGCATATTATTTGATGCTGAACTAAAATTTATTCAGCATGTTTCAAATCTGATAAGAGCAACAAGTAAAAAACTGAGGGCCTTAAGACACACCTCAAGGTGCCTGGATACTAAGACCCGCAGGACTCTAGTAGAAAAGCAGGTTATGCCAGCATTAGAGTATGGGAATATTATATACAGTGTGGCAAATAAAAGCATGCTGGTAAAATTAGACAAGTTCACTATAGGTTAGCAAGGTTTATATCAGGAAGTAGTTTCCACATGCTTCATTGTAAATTGTTGAAAGACTTAGGGCCAGATATTCAAAGCCTAGTAACGGGCGTAAATCTGTTGTGCATTAGCATTGACGCTAAATAATAATGTATGCAAGGAAGGGACTGAGGGAAGGGTCCTGAATGCCAGCGCACCAGCATATTCAAATGTATAGCACCATGCTACAGGCATTAGCGTGAACTGTAGCACAGCACTAGATACCGCTGAAAAAAAAACTGGTGGTACTGCGGTGGTGCCCTTCCCAGCACGAATCCCATCCTGACCTCCATCCCAGGTTTAATCAAAGAGTTCTCTGGTAGTATAGTGCTCTCCCCCCCCCAGCATGAATTCCGACCCTGTTAAAAGTAAAATTAAAGACTTTTCCATGGTAGTCTAGTGGTCCCCCCTGCATGAATCCCGACCCCCATTAAATGTCAAATTAAAGACTCTTCCCTGGTAGTCTAGTGGTCCCTCACCCCCCAGCATGACTACTGACCCCCATTAAATGTAACATTAAAGCTTTTCCCTGGTAATCTAGTGGCCCCTCCACCCAGCAGTGATGCCCCGTCCCTCCCAATAACCACCCAGTAGCAGACGTGACTGGCACACCCTCCTCTCACCACCATGGACAGCCGCCAACTAAGGAATGACTGAGCCATACTGCATTCATTACAGTACAGCTCATTCATACCTCAGTTGGTGGCGGGTGTGGTGGTAAGAGGAGGGCTGAGCTGATCACCGGCTCCATTCATGGGTGGTTATTGGGAGGAGCAAGCATCATGTGTGCAGGAACCACTAGACTACCAGAAAAAGCTCTTTTACATTCAACGGGGTCAGGATTCATGCTGGAGGTGAGGAACCACTAGACTACCAGAGAAAAATCTTTAACTTTGCATTCAACGGGGTTGGGATTTATGCTGGGGGGGGGGAAACCACTAGATTGCCAGGGAAAAGTCTTTAATTGTACATTCAGCGGGTCAGGATTCATGCTGGGGGTGGGGGGAACCACTAGACTACCAGGGAAAAGTCTTTAATTTTACATTCAACGGGGGTCGGGATTCGTGCTGGGGGAGGTGGGGGGACCACTAGAATACCAGGGTTTACAGTGCACTGTGGGGCTATCGAGGGCCGGGGATCATGCTGGGAGCTGGGAGGACCACTAGAACACCAGGGTTTCAGTGTGTTTCAGGGCTACTGGGGGTCAGGGATTGTGCAGAGGAGGGAGACAGTAGTCTACCAGGGTGTAACAGGCACACATGGGAACAGGGACCATAATGGCACAGAAGGACTGCCTGGCCCAGCCAGTCTGCCCTGTTCCCCATCTAAGGGATATGCTGTATATCCTAGTGAACCTACAGCCTATGGCCTCCTGCCCCACCAGGTTTGTCTTATGCCTGTCCATGCATTGGATCCCCCCACTGTGTTTCACCCACTACTGCAGTGGGGTACCTATGTTGTTGGGAGGGCATCCTCCAGGGTATGTATGGCCATGGGAAGTGTGTCTGTGTTTAGCTATTAATCGGTATATGTGTGTGTGTGTGTGTGTATATACAGTATATATCTATATATATATATCTATATATATATATATCTATATATATATTCATAGCAAAAAAAATCCTTTTAGTGCATCAGTTAGGGTTGTTCCACAGCGACAAAAGCGGGAACTTTGATGTTAAGAGCTCCTCCCTGCACCCATCTCACCCCCCCCTCAACAGGCATCGGGTATGCACTGGGGTCATCAGTCTAACTCTCATCCCATCCCATGTGCAAACAAGCTGAGGTGATGCAGTATAGAAGAATGGGGTCAGAGTTAGGACCGACAACCCCAGCGCACATCCCGATGCCTGTTGGTGAGGGCGGGTGGGGTGGTGTGCAAGGGGGTGGGCACCCTAACATCAAATTCCTCGCTTTTGTCGCTAGGGAACAACTGATGCATTAAACAGAGGATTTTTTTGCCATGATATATATATATATATATATATATATATATTAGAGGCAAAAAATCCATTTAATGCATCAGTTAGGGTTGTTCAACAGTGACAAAAGTGAGGAAATTCGATGTTAGGTTGAAACCCCACTTACACCCTCCAGCCCACCCCCAACTGGCATCGGGCGCTGGGGTCATCGGTCTTAACACGCACACCATTCTTCTATTCCTCAGCTTCTTTCCACATGTGATGGTGTGAGAGTTAGGTCATGACCCCAACGCATTCCCCGATGCCAGTTGGGGGTGGGCTGAGGGGTGCAAGGGGGTTTCAACCCTAACAGTGAATTTCTCATTTTGTCACTGTGGAACAACCCGAACTGATGCATTGAATGGAGTTTTTGCCTCTAATATATACGTATATAGATATATACTAGTGTGTATATATATATATATATATATATTAGAGGCAAAAAAACCATCAGTTAGGGTTTCCACAGTGACAAAAGTGAGGAAATTCGGTGTTAGGGTTGAAATCCCCCCTTGGACCCCTCCAGCCCACCCCCAACTGGCATCAGGGCACATTGGGGTCATCAGCCTAACTCTCACCCATCACATGTGTAAAAGCTGAGGAATGGGAGAATGGGATGAGAGTTAGGGCCGGCGACCCTATCTCTCCCGATGCCAGCTGAAGATGGACTGAGAGTCAAGGGTGGCTTCCCTAACAGCTAAACACTTTGCTTTGTAACTGGAGACAACTAACGATGCATTAAATGTTTTTTGCCTCTAATATATATATATATATATATATATATCTACACATGTGGAAAAACTCCATTTAATGCATCAGTTAGGGTTGTTCCACAGCGACAAAGCGAGAAATAAGCTGTTAGGGTTGAAAACCCCTTGGACCTCCCGTCCACACCCCCAACTGGCATGAGGGTGCGTGCTGGGGTTGCCGGGCCATAAATCTCACCCCATCACATGTGTAAAAAAGCAGATGTATAGCAGAATGGGGTGAGAGTTGGGACCGACAACCCCAATCACATACCCAATGCCCAGTAGAGTAATGGCGAAGTCAAGGCTTTAACACACATTTCTCGCACATCACTGTAACTAATGCATTAAATTGAGTTTTTTCCTCTAATTTCCCTTCTTTGAGAATGATAATGAGAAATAGTGAATGTATGGCGGCGAAGGGCGGGGCCCTTTGGCCCGCACTTCCGCCTAATGATGTCTTGTCACATAGTAACATGGTGCCCACAAACGCAAATGGTAATGTGCATGGTGATGCAGAACAAAACAGAAAGAGAAACAGTACTGTAGACACAAATGGTAAAAATAACACAAATGCAAGCGCAAATGAAAACACAAAGGGCAACGCACATGGTGGAGTAGACGGAAACGGTAAGTGAACGGGTACGGAACCACAAGCGGAAGCGGTAATGGTAACAGTAATGTAAGCACACAGGCTGGTTTTCCCCAAAAGCTGCATAGAGAAAAACAGTGAGTACAAAGAATGTATGCATAATAATGGGTCTCAGAGCAGAAAATGAGGCGTTGGAATGCTAAATTGCTTATATGTCAGGAACCATACGGCGTGGAAAAAAAATGTAAAAGTCATATGATTTATGACTTTCCTGGCTAGTTTTGTGCTTAGCCTGTATTAGGGGGCTAAGAATTTTTCTGATGAAAAGTCCGTATCTCGCACCGTTTCCGAGATACGGGCCCTGAAAGGCACGGCGAACACCGTAATGTTATCTCATGGGAAAAGAAGAGAAGTTCGGAGTGCCATAACTTTGGCTCCCTGTAATATTTTTCCCAAAACCACTGAAAGGCACATCTGTGGGATGTTGGCTTTCTTCTCTCCAAATTTCAGCCCAAAAGACCAAACCGTTATTTTGCAGCAGGGCACCAAAGATTCCTGTAAAGCGGCGGACACTGTAATGTTATCCTATCGGAAAAAGTGTCAACTTTGGAGTGTCGTAACTTTGCTGCCCTGTAATATTTTTTCACTGAAATACTGAAAGGCACATCTGTAAGATGTTGGCTGCATTCCCTCCAAATTTCAGCCCAAAAGACCAAACCGTTCTTTTGCAGCAGGGTGCCAAAGAATTGCTGTCATTTTCCGGAACCTGGAAAAGTACTGTTGAACTGCGAAAGCTTTGAACTTCATTCGACAGTGTATAATGCGGTGAAAGTACTTCTGAAGTACTTTTTCCAGAAATTTGAAAACATATTTCTGGGGTGTTTTACCCAAAATAAAGACATGCCTAGCATCCTCAGGGTCCGACTAGGTGAATACAAAAATAATTAGGTTGCTAGAGGGTCCCAAATTTAAATGCCAAGCATTTTACTCATGACCAACTGAAAACAAAATGGTGGATTTGCAACAGTAAAAGGGCCATTTGCGAAAGTAAAAACTGCATTTGCGA
Source organism: Neoceratodus forsteri (assembly GCA_016271365.2). Lineage (NCBI taxonomy): Eukaryota > Metazoa > Chordata > Ceratodontiformes > Ceratodontidae > Neoceratodus > Neoceratodus forsteri. The sequence goes on from CM057450.1 coordinate 1,652,343,929, forward strand.
CACTGTCAAACTTTTTGCTAACTTTTCCCATTGACTTATAATGGGAAATTGTTTTTTGAATAACTTTTGAACCGTTTAATATTTTTTCACGAAATCTTCAAAAGGCACACTGAGGACCCCGGCCGCATGTTCCCTGAAGATTTCGGACCAATCACGCAAACTGTGCGACCTGTAGAGATGACCACAGAATTCCAAAAAAGCATAAACGTGTGCACAGATCACGCTTAATAACTCCGCAGCTGTATATCTGAACAGTACAAAAGTTGGCAGATCTCAAAATGTATGGTTCTTGATCGTGTACTCCAAATTTCAGGCAAATCCGTTGAACAGTTGCAAAGTTATTAAGATGCAAAATTTTAGGTTTAACATGTAAATGGCTCCTCAACCCTAACTATGGTAGCACTACCGTGCTATATTATATATATATTTATATACACACAATGCACTGTAAACCCTGGTATTCTAGTGGTCCCCCCACCTCCCCAGCATGAATCCCGAGTTTCCCTTCTTTTTGAGAATGTGTACTATAAATAGTGAAGTAATGGCAATGCAAATGCAAACGCTAACGCACATGGTGACACAAATGTAAATGATAATGCAAATGGTAATACAAACACAAGTGCAAACGTTAATGAAAACAGAAACGCAAATGCAAGCACATACGGAAATACTAACTAATGCACACGGGCATGGTAACATAATTGGAAACGCAGACGCTTATGGTAACAGCAATGATGACACCAAAGGAAACACAAACAGAAACACAAACACAAATGGAAATGGAAGTACACACGATGACGCAAAAGGAATGCAAACAAAAACAGTAATGGAAACGTACATGTTAACAGTTACGCAAATGCAAGTGCAAACGAAAACGCAAAGGGTAACGCACATGGTAGCACAGACGGGAATGGTAACACAACCGGAAACATGCATGTGTATGAAAACACAACTGGTAACGTGCACGATCACAGTACCACAATAGGAAACACAAATGCTAATGGTAACAGCAACGATGATGCCAAAGGAAACGCAAACAGAAGCGCGTACGCAAATGCAAATGGTAATTCACACAGTGACGCAAAATGAAATGCAAACAAAAACAGCAATGGGAACACAAATGTTAACAGCAATGCAAACTCAAGCACAAATGAAAACGCAAAGGGTAACGCACACGGTGGCGTACACTGGAACGGTAAAGCAAACGGAAATGCAAACTCAAGTGCGTACAGAAATGCAAATAGTAACACGCATGTCATGGTACCACAGTAGGAAACACAAATGCTAAAGTAAATGCAAACGGATGTGCATATGCAAACGCAAATGGTAATGCGCATGGTGATGCAAAACAAAACGCAAACAGAAACAGTAATGGAAACGCAAATGGTAACAGTAATGCAAACACAAACAAAAATGCAAAGGGTAACGCACACAGTGGCGTAGATGGGAATGCTAACGCGAACAGTTATGGAAACGCAGGTGGGAATGCTAACTGTGACAATAATGAAAGTGCACACCCTTTTTTTCACCAACAGCTGCATACAGAAATACAATGACTACAAAGAATGTATGCATAATAATGGACCACGGAGCAGAAAATTAGCACTTTGAATACTAAATAGCTTATATCTCAGGAACCGTACGATGTAGAAAAAAAAATTTAAATGTCATATAAATTATGGCTTTCCTGGCTAGTTTTGTACTTAGTCCCCTAGTGGGGGGCTAAGCATTTTTCCAGCGCAAAGTCCGTATCTCGAATCGTTTCCGAGATACAGGCCCCAAAAGGCGCAGCAGACGCCATAATGTTAGTCTATGGGAACAAGCGTCAACTTTGGAATACAATAACTTTGCATCCCTGTAATATTTTGTCACCAAACAACCAAAAGGCACATCTGTGGGATGTTGTTTTTTTCCCCTCCACATTTCAGCCCAAAAGACCAAACCGTTCTTTTGCAGCAGGGTGGCAAAGAATTCCTGTTATTTTGGCCATAGTGTCACAAACCATGGCACTATCGCAAAAAAAAATCACGAAAGTGTCACAAGTGTGACACTACTTTGTGACACTACAGTTTACAAAAATTTCAAAAACATATTCCTGGGGTGTTTAATCCCAAAATAAAGACATGGCTAGCATCCTCAGGGTCCGACTAGGTGAACACAAAAAGAATTGTGTCCCTAGAGGGTCACAAATTTAAATGCCAAGCATTTCTGTGACCACTAACTGAAAAAAAATGACTGACTCACGACACTACAAAGGTCATTTGTGATGCTAAAAACTGCATTAGTGACCCTGTCGAACTTTTTGTTAACTTTTCCCATTGACTATAATGGGAAATGTTTTTTCTGAATAACATTTGAACCGTTTAATATTTTTTCACGAAATCTTTGAAAGGCACATTGGGAAACCTGGCCACATGTTCCCTGAACTTTTTGGACCAGTCGCACAAACTGTGCGACCTGTAGGTGCGAGCAAAGAATGCACAAAAAAGCGTAAATGCGCTACAGAATGTCACTTTATAACTCCGCAACCGTATATCCAACCGTTATGAAACTTGGCAGATCCAGAGATATATGGTACCGCTCAGTACCTGCCAAATGTCAAGCCAATCCATCATATGGTGGCAAAGTGATTAAGATGCCAAATTTCACACTTTAACCTTAAATGGGGTACTCAACTCTAACTATAGTGGCACTACTGTGCCACTATAATATATACTGTATATATAGTTCTGCAGGACCTGCTTGCACAGATGTATGTGTTGTATGCACCGACTGTGCCTGCCAGCACACCGTTCCTGCTGCTTCCTGCCTGTACTTCCATTCCAATCAACAGGAGATGCTGTGGGCATGCATTGGCCTGCAGCATCCAGCCAGTACTGCCATTCTGACCAAAAGGTGGAGCTGTGTGCACCATGCAGTAGCACCGGGCAAACTGCATGGTAATGTATGCTAAGCAGCACATAATGAAATGCAAATGTGCCTGTTTGCCCACGGATTACCTAAGTAGGCTCATTTGCATGCCACTTTTGAATATGGCAATGTTTAGCACTGGGCAAATGTGTTTGCACCAGGCAAACAGCTTAGCTCTTTGCTAAACCCGTGCAAACATGTTAGTGGGGCACTAATGGTTCAGAGAATATCATACAGCTGTGCACACTGTTCTTTCCCATGCGCTGCTGCCTGCAGCTATACTGGGTCCATGCATTTGCTGGCACACACATTGGCCACATAGTTCACCTCTACCTAGCTTCACGTTGCTGTGCACTGTGTTGCTGTTGTAGTTCGCACTTCCTGGTTGCTGTATTCAGAGCTGTCTTATTCCAGGGCTATGTTTACCCTGCACTCCCAGCCTAGTTTTCCCAGTCTCATTCCCATGCTATATTCAGCAGCTCTTTGCCCTGGGCTATTCCTTTTGAATATAGCTTGCATTTTACTCTGGGCTAAGTTTGCCCACGGGGCAGTGCTAATTTAGCCCTGGGGCAAAGTTTTGAATATCTGGCCCTTAAAGTGGTATACCCTTGAGGCAAGAACTAGTATGGCCTGGCTAAAACTGCTCTATAAACATCGTACAAAACACCCAACACATTACATTTCCATTACTGTAATGTCTTGTCCCTACACCACAAGAGTACTAACTAGATCGGTACATGAATTTAAAATAGCAATTCCCAGACAAAGGACCAAATTTGGAGTGTAAACTTTAAAATATCAAGCTTCTGCGAGATGGAATTGATTACCCTATTCAATGCGTATCTTTAACATCTTATGGAGAATTTAATAACAATTTGAAATGCATTTTTACTACAGAATGTTACTGTCGATAAACTGTATGAATTGTGTTGTTAAACTTAAATTTAAATAAGTGTATTCAATGTCAATTGTAGAGATCTTATGTATGATGATCATGTACTGTTTTTTGTATGGGTGTAACATCTGAAACAGGACTGTCTTGAAAACAGGATAATTTTACCCTTATGACATTAAATTTTTCCTGTATAAAAATAAATGGTTTTACAACTACTACTACTACTACAGTTGCAGATGATGCATTTGTTAGCTGCAAATGCTGTGGGTGTAAGTCTTGTTCTCATAGCCGGCTCCTAGTCGCTTGTTCCAGGCTTTTCTGAGTCAAGATGATCTGCTTGTGGATTGTGTTTGTGTGAAAGGTTTTCTTCGCTGGTGTAATTCTGGTAGCACCAGCAATGATAACGAATGGAAACAAGGGAATCCTGTCTCATCCAACACCACTGATATTTTAGCACTTCTATACAATTCATCATCTGCCTCTTTCATACATCTAAACAGTTTCTTGACCTCTGGCTTTGGCTGCAACAAAATTTTGTGAAGTATCTCTGTCTTGGCAAATAATACAAATAGTTGCATAGTCTTGATGTGCTCTGTGAAACTTTTTTGCTGAAGATGGTGCAAGTCCATTTGCCATTTCCTGCAATTAAGCATAAAATATTTATTTTAAACATGCAATAAACTGAAAAACGAAAAGACATGATTAAGTTTCCACCACCAAGCAACACATATCTTTAAACCTTTTTGAGACATTGATCCCTGAGTGCCAGGTAATCCTCTTTCATTGGCTGTGCTGGATGTCACTTCCATGGGGTAGGGACTCAACAACGATAGGCTTGTATCTCGGTACCTGCCATTGGCCTACAGTAACACTTTTACTGGCAGGGTCACTTCTTATTCATTTTGCCCTCAGACTGTTTTAAGTGCACAATTTTACTAAATCTTCAGGGATTAAAAATCAATTTAAATATCATTAATTACATTTAAGTATTATAGGAAAAGAGACATGCATTTAAATCTAAACAATTTGCTCCAGTTTTGAATTTGGCCAGCAAGGGGGGGGGGGGCGCAGAAGAAAACCTCTGTGGGCCACAAGCTAAATGGGCCCCTTAAGTAGCTAAGCACTGTTTTAGAGGAGCTAAGGACAGTGAATAAAATGAAATGACACCAGAGGTATGAAAGAAAAGCCATAGTGGCAGGTAAGAAAAAGAATAATGGCAGCTAAATATAGGAAACAAATATTTACTCTATAATGGTAGAGACATATAATGGGCAGGCATATTAGATGTGGCTAAAGAGAGATGCATTTTTGGCATGCTGTTGTGGTTTCACTTTCAAGTAGGTCTCCAAAGACCATTCCCCTGTGAGCTACACTGCTCATTCCTTCATCAGCTCATCCCTGTCCCCAGCAACCCCCCCATCCCTTGTTTGTAGTAACTACCTCAACCATGGTTTTCTCTCTGGAAGGTGAGGTACGTTTGTTTATATGACACCCTTTCCTGAAGGCTCAGGCCACTGTATAGGGATACATCAATAATGTAACACAATTTAAATAAATAATAAATACATAAAGAGTGGTTGATGCCTGAAACAGCCTTCCACCAGAGGTGGTGGAGGTGAAGACAGTGGTGGGGGTCAAGTATGCATGAGATAGGCATATGGGTATCTTAGTGGAAAGGAAGGGGGGAAGAGAGAAAGAACTGGAGACCAATTAGGGTATGCAATGATGCTATAGATAGGGAAAATGGGTAGACTGGGTGGGCCATGTGGTCCTTATCTGCCATCAAATTCTATGTTTCTATGTTTAAAAAACACAAATTAATTCAATTAACTCAGGCAGTAGGCTTGTTGGAACAGGTAATATTTTAAAGTCCCCTTGAAGGCCTTCATTCTGCTGGCAGAACAAATATGGGATGGCAGTGAATTCCAGAATAAGAGTGCAGCCACCATAAAGGCCCTCACCCCAGACAACATATCCTGAACCTGGGAACAGATAACAGACCAGCCTCAGTAGAGTGGAGAGAGTGGAAAGAGGTATTTATGTGTTTATTTATGCTATCTTTTGTTCACTTGGTAAACATGTGGGTCAATGCCCTTTTTCATATGCAACCCAAGACAATTCATCAATAGTCAAGGGTATAGATGTTACAAAAAATTAGATTAAACAGACAGTAACATACATCAGATTTAAACAAAAGATTTAAACTTGGTACAAAATATTTAAAACAAAGTATACAGTTAAGTGAAGCAGTGACATTGCACTTGACTTAAATAGTATTGTTTTAACTTTGTTTTAAAAAGATCATGACTTCTCCCAGATACAAATTCATTCGGAAGATTGTTCCAATATTTAGGAGCTTGTACAGAAAACACCTGGTCCCCCATCTTTGTTTTGGTGTTTCGCATAGCCAACTTAGGGACTACACTAGATCTTAAATCTCTGTTTATATCCCTTAACTGTAATAATGAATAAAGTGGTGACATGTCTCTCAGTCTAAGTGCACTGTCAATTATACAACATAATGAGCAGTAAGACTGCCATTTCAGAGGGAGCAATCCTGAGATTTGATACAGTGTACAGTGATGAGTGCTGAATGGCAATTTATAAACGAATCTACAAATACCAAGAAAGGTTAACGTCAAATTATTCAGCACTTACTTAAATAAAGCTGTGAAAAGAAAAGAGTTAAAGTTTAACAGAGACAGTAAAATACTTTGGGCTATGGGATATCTTGCTTGTAATGTTAATGAATTTTGAAGTTTAAAAAGCATTCCAAGTGTTTGGTTAACCTGTCTAGTAACAATGATTATATGATAAGCATAGGTTAATTCAGGGTCTAAATATATGCCCAAGTACTTAAAGTGATGCACTTGTTCTATTATTGTTCCTTTATTGTCTTTTATTGCAAAATTACCACACTTTACCAGTTTTGGTTTCGAACCAAACAACATAGTTTTGGTCTTCGTACTATTTAGAGACAATCTTAACTTGATTAGGCAATTTTCAAGTTCTTGGAAATCTCTACATACAAATAAGCCAGCAGAAGAAGGCCATTTGGTATATCAAGTCTGCTTGTATTGCAGGGTCCACAGATTGAGCAACTGTCCCTGCACCCTCACCCAACTCCTCCCATCCTCCCTACCCATGACCCTTACCCTCCCCTATACCTGTCCCAGCCTCTCTTGAAGCTGCCCACTGTCTTCAATGAGATTACTTCTTCTGGCAGCGCACTCCAAGTGTCCACCACCCTCTCTGTGAAGAAGTGCTTCCTGACCTCCCTCCTAAACCTCCCACCCTCCAACTTAAGACTGTGGCCCCTCGTGTTATGGTTGACACTCTGCTTAAAGAGACTCTCATTATCAACCTTATTTATCCCTTTCAAGTACTTGAAGGTCCTAATCATGTCCCCTCTCTCTCTCTCCTGTCTTCCAGGGAGTACATGTTCAGTGCCCTCAACCTCTCCTTGTATGCCTTACCCTGCTAACCAGCTATCATCTTTGTAGCCCTCCTCTGGACCTTCTCCAGCAGATTAATGTCCTTTTTGAGGTGTGGGCACCAGTACTGAACTCCATACTCTAGATGCAGCCTTACCAGTGTCCTGTACAAGGGCAGTATAACCTCTTCTCTCCTACTACTGATCTCCCTAGATATGCATCCCAGTATCTTGTTTGCCTTTGCTGCTGCTTTCTTGCACCACATGGAGTGCTTCAGATCACTAGTGATCATCACTCCCAGGGCCTTTTCCTCCTGCTCCGATGCAGATACTCGGACTCCACCCAGGTAGTACTCTGTCCTAGGATTCTTGGCTCCAATGTGCATAACTTTGCATTTCTTGGTATTGAAGCCAAGCTGACAGATTCTGGACCATCTCCCTAGCTTTTCCAGATCTTCCTGTAGGTCCTGTATCCCTTCAGCTGTGTCCACTCTCCCACAGAGCTTGGTGTCATCTGCAAATAGGCACATTTTGCCCTTAATACCATCTCCAATGTCATTAATGAAGACATTGAACAACACTGGCCCCAGCACCGAGCCCTGTGGGACCCCACTGGTTACCTGTCTTGTGCCAGATAACGCTCCCCCACAACCACCCACTGGGTTCTGTCCTTCAGCCAGTTTTCCACCCATCTGGCCATTTTTTCCCCAACCCCGAGATCCATCAACTTCCTGATCAACCTTTTATGGGGCACAGAGTCAAAGGTCTTACTGAAATCAAGCTAGAGAATGTCTACCACTTGGCCCCTGTCTACTGTCTTAGTGACACAGTCAAATAAGTCAATCAGATTTGTTTGACACGATCTCCCCCCAATGAACCCATGCTGCCTTGCATCCTGGAGACCATGCTCCTCTAAATATTCCACCAACCTTTCCTTTAGTATGGTCTCCATGAGCTTGCCCACAATGGAGGTCAGACTGACTGGTCTAATTCCCTGGGTCATCCTTGGGACTGCTTTTCTGAAGCGACACTACATGTGCTGTTCTCCAGTCCTGCGGTACTATGCCTGTCTCTAGTGAACTATTAAACTATTAAATTAAATTATTAAACTATTAAATATACATATATTAAATATAAATATTAAATAGGTTTAAAGTTATATTATTCATTGAGCAAGAGCTTTTATACAAAATTACATCATCAGTGTATACAAGTGTATTAGTCAAGTTTAATTTGGATGGAATTTTGTCTATAAATATTGTGAAAAAAGTGGCCTTAATATTGAATCTTGTGGTATCCCTTGAACCAAGATTTTCCTAGTACAAAATGCTCCACCATAGGTTACTTTCAGTTCTCTACCAGTCAAATAGCTCCTAGTCCAGTCTAAAGGAAGACTGGACAAACCAATTTCAGCAAGGCTCCTGAGCAACAGGCAATGGTCTACAAGGTCAAATGCCTTGGACAGGTCCATGAAAACAGCATCAGTGAGCTCACCCCTATCCATCACCTCACTGATGTGATTCGTGAACCTGGCCAGGGCTGTGCCTGTACTGTGGTACTTTTTAAAGCCATGCTGCTGTGAAGCCCTTAATCTGCCCTGTTGGAGATGGGCACAAAGTTGCTCATTTATAATCTTCTCTAATAATTTACCAAGGGGGTGAAGCAATGAGACTGGGCAATAACTGCCCGTGTCCTTTGCATTTCTCCCCTTAAAATAGGTATAACAGTCATTTGCTTCCACTGTTGTGGAAGGCATCCAGTTATTAGAGATATATTAAATGAATTTGACAAAGGAAAATTAATATGGGGGCTATTAGCTTTAAGAATCTTGGCTAGAGATCATTAATGCCTACATTTTTTAGGTGGAATCTTTTTAGTAGTTTTAGTACTTGGGAAAGTTTTATTACTTTAAAATAGAAAGATGTTCCTGGAGAATGGGAAACATCAAATGGTTTCTGTGTGTCATGACCTTGGTTTAATTGATTGTATTTACTCATATCTAAAAATTTAGTTAAGAATTCATTACTTATCTCCTGTTTGTTATTTAAGATTTTGCCATCAACTTGAAATTCATCAAGTTGGTCTTTAACCAAAGGATTTTACCAATGATGCAATAGGAGACCAACATTCTTGTGGATTGTTCGGATTTTGCTCCTGTTTGGAGAAATATTCAGATTTACTCTGCCTCAGTTTTATCTTACACTCATTTCTGGGTATCCAATATTTATTGAAATCATTTACATTCTTTGTTCGATTAAATTGCTTCCAAGATAAATCTCTTTGTTTCATTAGTTTAACTAGGATTGGGGTTAGCTATTTGTTAACAGTTCCCTGTACTCTTCTGGTTAATATTGGAAAATATTTGTTCTGTAATACCAATGAGTGGGTTGAAAAAAAACCTACCAAGATTACATAGGGTATTGCATCCAAATAGGACCACTCCTCATTCAAGTCCCCAGAAAACATTCTGTAGGTAATTACCCAATTGGAGGGGGGGGGTAATATGCTTAGTTTTCCAAGTACAGTATGTAGCCAGATGGTCACTAATTGCATCTGGCAACACACCTATATTTTTTATTTTAATTTGATAATTTGTTAGTACCCAATCCAAAACTCTATGTTTATTTTTAAGTTCATTCTAGGAAAAGTCCGAATTAACTGGCTCAAGCCAGCATTAGTTATTAATGAATTAGTTTTGGAGTCAAGTATAGGATCCCAGTGAATATTAAAATCACCTTGGGTTAAAAAATCACTGCCATTTTGAAAAGTTGCTACAAATTTCAAATAATCCTCTAAACCCTTTTGCTGAGTCAGAAGATCTCTCAGGTTACCAGGACCAATAACCTGTGTGGCCTTGTATACCAACAAGCTAATACTGGAGCTGATGCACCACTAAATAGGGAGCTGTAGCAGGCTGTGCAGCACCAAGGTAATATGCCCCCTGCAAGATACACCAGCAATGAGGTGGGTTGCTGAATTCTGGAACAAATGCAGGTGATGCATTAGACTTCCAGATAACCCTAGGTAAAGAGTGTTGGAGTAATCCAGCCTGGATGTGACAGTAGAATGGACTATCATAGGCAGGTCCCTGAAGCAAGATATGGGGGATGTTACACAGCTGGAAAAAACCACTACATTTGACTGCTGACAGCTAATATTCAAGTGTCCGATTACAGCCCACAGTAACCCCCAGATTTCAAACACTATCATCTGCTCAAAGTGCAACTCCATTTAGAGATTGCAACATGGTGACACTCCTTGTCATAGCCAACCCACTGGAACCTGGTTTGACAATCATCACCTTGATCTTGCTTAAGTTGAGGCTCAGCCAGTTGGAGGACATCCAGTCATTGATTTCCTGCAAACAGAACCACAGTGCAGAGCCTGCATCAGCCCCATCAACTGAACAAGATGGTTATAGCTAAGCATGATCTGCAAAGTAGTGGAACTCCTAGCCATACCAATTTATAATCTCACCCAGCAGCAGTATGTACACAGCAACCAACATGGGAGGCAGGACAGAACCTTGAGGCATACTGCAGTTGAGCACAGTTAATCCAGAGATGGAATTTCCTAGAACAGTGCTGTGCCCTCCCCGTAAGGTAAGACTCAAACCAGCACAAAACCATGCCAGTGGGTCCCACATAGGGACTCGGGCATTCCAGTAGCACCCCGTGATCCACTCTATCGATTACCAATGAGAGATAAAGAAGGACCAAGAGGGATCGGTACCCTCTGCCCCGCACAGTGAGAAGATCATGGAACAATATGACCAGAGCAGTCTCCATGCTGTGGTGAGGTCAAGACCCCAACTGGAGAGGCTCATGCATGCCAGATTTTTCCAGGTAAACCTCCTACTGCATGGCCACTTACCTTTCTAACTACATTCCCCCAAAAAAGAAGGTTCAAGACTGGTCTAACCTAATTCAGCAGAGCATCAAGATCCAAACCTGGTTTCTTTAGGAGGGGTCTCACCACCGCCTTTTTAAGGAGAGCATGGAAAAAATACTCCTTCAGGGAAGATCTGATAATCTACAAAATCAAACTAAGGGTCCCCTGCAACCAGGAACTCTGTCTTTTTCAGGGTACTTGTTCACTGATACTCACTGTAGGGAGTCCTCAGTGTCATTCTATCCTGTAGTGACCAGAACCTCTACCAGGAACAATCTAGCCTCTTTTCCTTAGTTTTCAACAGCCTCAGCTCCTAAGGTACCAAGGAGTTGACAACAGATACAAGAATCATGCTGTAACTCTCTATTGCCCCTCAATTCCTCTGGCATATGCTGTCATCATACTTGAGATGTTTAATACCACGTAGAGTTTGCTAGGCTCCAAGTTATATTTAGGGCAGTATCAGACCATCGCTGTGGGGAGGGTTATTAACATGGGGAAGGGGGCCACAGAAAGATGACACAGCATGACGATCTAACCAGATGCCTAAATCAACCCTGACTTTGCAGATGTCAAAACCCAATGAGAAGACAAGATCCAAGGTGGGATCCTACTGGCAGGTATCAGTGGTAACTACCTGTACAAGGCCCAGCAAAGACATTAACTGGATGAACTGTCATCCAAACTGCAAAGACTCATCATCAACCTAGGCATTAAAGTCCCTACGACCAGTAATGTGGTTGATTCCAACACCATCTCAGCCATGAAGTTCATCAGTTTCTGCAGGATTCATTCCCATGCTGCAGAAGTCAGCAATGCAGATCATTAGAATGATCCTTCAACCTGCACTCATCCCTCCCCTAATGGTCATGCATTCAAACCACCTGGCTGCTCTCATAAAGTATGCCATAAGTCTCAATGTGGATCTAAAACAAATGGCCTCCTGCCCCCCCCCAACTCCCACCTTGGGCAATGCCCTTGGAATACCTGGCTGTGATAGATGCCTCCTGTACTGGACTAGCACTGTCACCCAGCCAGGTCTCTGTGATGCATACAAGGTCAGCTGATGCATCCACAATGAAACCCTCAATCACTGAGAAAGTGTCCAGATTTGGTGCAACATGCTTACTATCTTGGAATGGTTTGCTGTGCTGCACAATGTTGTAATAAATAGCTCTTTCAGACATTCATCCAAGAGCCAGGTCGTGTTTTTTTTGTTTCTGTATGATGTCATAAGCCAAACTCTCTGCAGTTTCCATGTCTTCTACATGATGGCTCCAACACATACACCCTCTGAGCAGCCTCCTGGCTGCACTGAGGGGCAGAGTCAGCTGGTCTGATTATAGCCTGCCTGTTGACAATAGGCAGAGCCCTGGGCATCAGAACCCCCAACAGGAAGGACCCCATCCTGGTTCCAAATTCTCCCAGGGTATCTCCGTAACCTCATACCACACTCCTTCCTACCCTAACCTCTACCTCTGGACACCACCTACAACTGCCACCATGCTTCTGGAGGATCCCCAGATCCGAACACTGGCTGATAATCATTTCTAAAGACCAGATGGGGATACCTAGAAGGGGCATAACTGCCACAGGCAGTTTGGGGAAAAGATGTGACCACAAGGGACTCAGAAGAAACCTATACTCAGAGCCTGCAGACTAAATAACTAAATAAAACAGGACACAAATCCCTATTAAACCACAATAACCACCCTCGCCACCCAAACCCCACAACCAAACCCCAGTTCACACAATAAATACAATTTCAGACCCATCCACAGAAGGGGGGGGGGGTGAGGTGGGTACCACCTATACAAACAGCATCAGTGCTGCTCCTTTTGTTAGGTTGAATGCCTGATATAATCCAAATACAGGAGTTACACACAGCAGATTAGCTAATGAACATGTTCCTTTAGTTGTTTGGTAGAGCCCTTTTCTTTTGAATTTATGATATATGGTTCAAATCTCATCAAAGATTTTTTCTCTGCTACATCATGAAGTAGTTTACTGCTAAGTATGCCCATGGGATGGGTCAAACCTAACACTTCTGATCAGAATAGGGGTGCCCTTCCCCCACAAAGGTGGGAAGTAGATGCTGTATATACTGCAAATACAAGCAGTTAGTGAAGGTATCCCTGCATTCTGTGTCCTCTAGACGTCAGAAGATACAATAAATAGGATATATGTACGGTGTTAGGACTCTCTAGACATTTTTCCTTGTGTTGATTGGAAGAGGTCCTGCCTTTAAAATTTAGTGTTAGTGGTTCAAATCCTAACAAAGTGCTTTCTGTCACATCCTCAAATGCAGTATACAGATGACTGTCAGGCAGGACTAGATATAACACCAGCCTGATCCACTCCCAAATCTCACTTACCGTACATAGCTATTAGACTGTGTCATCAGACTAGACTATATTAGTGCTGTATAAAAACTGTGAAGAGTGTAACTTTTGCCACTGATGACTCCACTCTATATGGTTTTTGAACAAGCATTTCTCTGACAACATGCTACAGTATATTGTAATTAGATATACAGCGCTCCCTCTCTGTAGTGAATAACTCTGGAGCCAGCTCAGGTGCTCACTATAGCGAGGTGTTAATATGCCTAATATGAGAACAATGGGAGCCATCAAATGTGTTCACTATATGTGGGAGTTTGTTATAGAGGGATTCTTTATAGTGAAGGAGCACTGTGATTTTAAATGAATGGCCACTAACTGTTTTATACATGTGTTGCCTACACACTGAGGTGCAATGGATCAGAGAAAGACACAAGATAAATTAGCATGATAGCGTAATTCACTAACATGTATTTTCTGTATTACAGTTGATCAGATCTGGTGTGGCCTTTTACCAAACCTTGAGCTCCTCCATGTGAGACAGATGCCAAATCTGAGAAATGTGAGCAGCAGTGTATTCAAATGTATGCCAAAGCTGAAAAGCCTAGACTTTAAAGGTTCCCACTCCCTGACATTTTTTGATACCCAAATGGTTGAAAATGCTCTGCACCTGAAGTATCTTTCTTTTGAAAAGTAAGTATCCAGTGCTTTAAGGGCCTTGTAAAGTAAATGTAGTTTTTAGCAACAGAAGGTGCACTATTGAATTCCTTCAGCAAACATAATGATACTGTTATCCTAATAACATCTTTGTAGACATTGTGGATTAACAGAAAATTAGGTACAAAATGAAAGACTGTTAAGGTGTCTCACAGATCATGGTGTCAGTTTGCTGGAAGAGCAATGTTAAATTGTTCACTGTACTCAGTCATTCCTATCAGTAATACAGTGTACTAAAGATAAGATAGGCAGATAGATAGATAGGCAGACAGGCAGATAAGTAGACAGACAGACAGACAGACAGAATGATGGACAGACACACACAGTTACAGATAGATTGGTTTTGGTCTGTATAAAATGGTTGAGAGAACCTTGCTGAACCACAGCTACTTCACTGGTCCAGTCATACCACAGGATCATCAACTGACTCCCGATGACCTTCCCGGACTCACGCTACAAATGTAATCAACTGCCAGTTAGTTCACAAAAAAAAAGTTCCCCCAGTAGGCCAGGGTTCGTTACCTAACAGTAACAACAGATCTTCAATAGGATCTCCATAAAGCCTTAATACATTGGACTGCAAGCCATCAGTGTCAGAACCTCACGGGAAGCTTTAGCACGATGGGCTGCCCATGTCAACATAAATTCACACACACTGTCAACGTATGGCATCACCTATATAACGTGATGGTTCCCAACTACTTTCATTTCCTGCACTTGGTGAACACAGTTCTAAACATCCACCAACAGCAGGATTGGAATGCCCCTACTAATCATACACAGAGAGGCAGGGGGAGCAAAGCACACACTACCCAGCATACAGCAAGTGGCGGCACAAGATAAAGTGGTAGAGTCACTATGCAGTGATGTGCCAAGAGTGGAAAAGATAGGGTCTGCCATAGCAGGGGGATGGTAGGAGGGAAGTTTATGGCTCTATAAAGGTACTCTCAAAGATCTACTGTTATTGTTGAATAACAAACATACCTTCTTTCAGGTTACAGAATCTCCATAAAACCATAATACACTGGATTACCAAGCAGTACCAGATCAAAAGGGTGGGTGACAACACAGCGGACTGACCTCTCACCATAGCAGTCTTGCAACACAACAAGACTGAAACCTGCCATCCCATGGGACAACAGATCCAAACAGTAATGTTAAGTGAAGGTATAGATAGTATGTCAGGTAGCAGCCTTGCAAATATCACCATCGGAAACTGACTGGAAGCAGGCCACTGAGGTTGCCATGCCCCATGTGATGTGTCCAGCAGTAGTATCTGACAGGTCCTGCCCTACCTGCCTGTAGCAGAAAATGATGCAGGAGGAAATCTATTTACAGAGAAATTGTTTGGATACTAGCCTTTTAAGCCCCTGATGAAGATCTGTATAAGGCAAAGCATCAGGGCTTTGCGGTAAGGTGGAATGAGCCTTAAATAAATGTATGCACTTTGCCCTTTACATTTTTTTGTGCAGTATCTTCTGTTGCTGCTGAATTAGGATAGGATAGGATAGATAGGATAGGATAGGATAGGATATGGTCAGGAGAGGACAGAACAGGACAGGATAGGCTAGGATAGGAACTTAATTTATACAGCACCTTTCCTGAGCTCAAAGTACTTTACAGTACAAATGGAAACATAAAATAAGTACTGCATAACGACAAACATTAAATCATGGTAAAGAAGAAAAAATTACTCACCTTAGTAATTGCTTTTCTTCTCATGGAGTCTTGCTATATTAGGACTAATGCAGTTAGCCACTGCACTTGAACTGCCCTGGAGAGGAAACAGTTAACTCCAGAGTGATCTGGAGTTCCACAGCGCGAGGGCGCTGTTCAAAGCTCTATCTGACTAGTTTCAAATGAAACTGCCAGGTTCTTTACGGAGCTAAACTAACATAGCAAGTCTGTGTGGAAAAGCTCTACACTAGCCATTGGCTACCTACCAGTAGTAGAACAACAAAAACACAACAACAATCACAGAATAATAACAATATTACATATTATTGTTAGAATCACCCCTTACCAGAAGCACTAATAGGCCCCTCTCCCCAAAAACTCAAGTCCAGAGGAGGACCAACTGCCACTTAACAAAACAAGATTACCTAGTTCCTAACCCAAATGAAGACGAGGGGGACTAGGGAGAACTAACTTATGTACGACACAGTGCTTGCACTAATTGCCCAACCCACCCTAAGTAGGAGTTCTGAGAGGGGTAGGAGGAGGTTGTCCTAATATAGCAAGACTCCATGAGAAGAAAAGCAATTACTAAGGTGAGTAATTTTTCTTCAAACACCATGAAGTCTTGCTATATTAGGACTTCTGCAGATACACAGCAGTACCTCCATGGAGGAGGGCCAGAACCTACTTAGGGAATAGGCTCTGAAGCACAGCTGTGCCAAAACGAGCATCTCTCCTGGACTGGACATCCAGGAATAATGCTTGGTAAAGTGTGAACTGTTTTCCAAGGTAGCAGCTTGGCAAATTTCCAAAATGGAATATCTCTAGCAGCCGCTAGAGATGCAGCTATACCCTGGTAGAGTGAGCCCTCAGTCCTGAGGGGTTCCTAGTTTTTGGTAACAGAATTGGATACAAGAGACGATCCACCTTGCAATTGTCCTCTTAGTGGCAGGTCTCCCCTTGCCAACCTCTCCATAGGTAAGGAAGAGTTGGAGGGATTCGAACCTGTGACCCTTGGTACGTTCCACATAGTAGCTTAGGGCTCTTTTGACGTCCAAACTGTGAAGTCTCCTTTCACCCGAGAAAGAATGCTCAGTGAAAAATACTGGGAGAGAAATGGACTGGTTCAGATGAAAATCTGAAACCACTTTGGGTAAAAACTTTCTGTTAGTCCTGAGGACTACCTTATCCCTGTGAAAAGAAATAAAATTGTTTTCCACTGAAAGGGCTTGCAATTCACTTATACGTCTGGCAGAAGTGATAGCCACTAGAAAAACAGTTTTCCATGTTAAATACTTGAGATCCGCAGAAGAAAGGGGCTCAAAGGGAGATTGCATTAACTGAGCAATGCAAACATTCAGGTCCCAGGCAGGGGCTGGTTCCCGAAAGGGAGGGTTAGTGTGAAGTAACCCCTTAAAAAACTTGGAAAACACAGGGTGGGAGGAAAGGGAAACAGGCTTCCTGCGAAACAAAGGCAGAAACAGCTGCCAGATGAACCTTCAAGGTAGCTGGTCTAAGGCCTAGGAATTTAGATGGACCAAATAGTCCAGAAAAATGGCCAAGTCAGCAGATTCTGGCACAATTTGTTTCTCCGAACACCAAAAGGAAAACCTCTTCCACTTAGAATTGTAAGTGGCCCTAGTGGAAGGCTTCCTAGAAGCCTTTAAAATATCCAGGACCCCTTGAGAAAGGTGCAAATCAGCGAATTCTAATTCCTCAAGAACCAAGCCTTGAGGTGAAGGGATTTGAGGTCCGGGTACCACACTCTCCCCTGTGCACAGGTCAGCAAGTCGTGGGTCCTGGGCAAGGTCAGGAGGGTGGATTGTCAGGACAGGAGGAGAGGATACCAGGGCTGTCTGGCCCAGTCTGGAGCAATCAGAACCACTTTGCAGGGCTGAGTTCTGATTTTCACCAACACCCTGAAGAGGAGAGGAAGGGGTAAAAGCATATAGGAATTTCCCTGTCCAATCCAGCAGAAAGGCGTCCAGGGGACTGAGCCCAGCACTGGGCCTGCAACAAAATAGAGAAGTTGATGGTTGTCTGGGGCTGCGAAGAGATCTATCGAGGTGCCCCAACTGGCAAGACAGACCCCCAATACCTGATTCAGAGACCATTCGTGATGGCCCTGGGAAATCCTGCTGAGAGCATCCATCGGGACATTTGTCCTTTCCTGGAAGGTGAATCGCGATCAGGAGGTGTTTAGGGAGTAAGCCAGAGACCACAACTTCATTGCCTCGGTGCACAAGGCTGATGACCGAGTGCCCCTTGCTTGTTGATGTACCACATTGTTGTGGTGTTGTCTGTCCTAGATTTGGACTACTTTGTTCTGGACAACAGTTGAAAAAGCCTGAAGAGCTAAAAGTACAGCTCTGAGTTCCAAAAGATTGATGTGGAGCAGAGATTCCTGGGGGACACTCCTTAGTGGAAAGGTCGCCAAGTGGCTCCCACCCTAACAGGGAGGCATCCGTGGTGAGGGTGAGGGAGTGGAAACAGGAATAAAGGAACCCTTGAGTAGATTGCCTTGATCCTGCCACCACTGAAGGGCCAGGATCAGGGTTTTGGTCACGGGACTAGTTTGGTAAGGGTCCCTCCTTTGAGACCAATAGGACCTCAAGTGGAACTGGATGTCCCTCATCTGAAATCTTGCTCCCTGCCGACAGCTGTGGAAGCAGCCATGTGCCCTAGGAGTTGCAGAAAGTGCCTTGCTGGTCGAGACCCGCGGGATAAAGGAGGATGCCAGGGCAATGAGCCTGTCCACTCTTTCCAGGGGAGAAATGCCTGGCTAACTTTGTGTTCAATTCCGCACCTATGAAAGTTAGAACCTGAACAGGTTCTAGAACTGACTTTAGTAAGTTTAGCAGGAATCCCAGAAGTGAGAAGCTGCTGGGTGATTTGCAAGTGGGATTTACCTGATCTGGAGACTGACCCACTATGAGCCAGTCGTCCAGGTAGAGGAAACACCCATAACCCTTGCCTTCTTAAATGAGCCACTACCACAGCTAGACATTTTGTGAATACCCTTGGAGCCGAGGTTAGGCCGAAGGGCATTGCTCTGAAACTGGTAGTGGCCTGAGAGCAGTTCAACCTGAGGTACTTTCGTGAGAAGGCCTGATCATGACATTAAGTAGCGTCCCTGAGGTCCAGGGAGGCTAACCAGTCCTCTGGCCTCAGAGAAGGCAAGATCATTGCTAGAGTTAACATTTTGAACTTTGGTTTCAATAGATGTTTGTTCAGGTACCTTAAGTCTAAGATGGGCGCCATTCTCCTGTCTTTTTGGGGTAAGAAAATATCTTGAGTACAGTCCCTTGCCCTGATGGCAAGGAGGAACCCTTTTGCAATCCAGAAGGAAGACACCTCTGCTTCCAAAGCAAGGGCTTCTGAAGAGTTTGCAGGTGGAAATTGCCTGGCTCTCATCTTTGGGAACTGTTTGAAGCTGAGAACCAGGCCCTGGCTACTACTTCCAGAACCCTCCTGTCCAAGATTCACGGACAGCCAGTTCTAGCTGAAATAAACCAGTCTGCCCCCACTGGAACAGGAGAATCGGCCCTGGGCACCCCATCAGGGTGCCTGCTTGGCAACAGGTTTAGGCTGAGGGAGGCAATTGTCTACCTGTCCACCTCTGCCTCTGAAAAAAATCCCTCTGTGAAAAGCAGAGGAGGCTTGAGATTGGTAAAAGGGCCTGTGGAAAGGCCTACCCCCTGGGGCATGCCTTTGTGGAGTGGCATGCCTCTCCTTAGCTTGGGCACTTTTGTAGGTAGTTCTATATTCATCCATCTTTTTCATATAATTTTCCGTTTGATCACCAAACAGAGAATTTCCCGTTACAGGAAAATCCATAGCCTTTGACTGAGTATCTTGGGACAGATTAGTGCATCTGAGCCATGCCAACCTACGGAAAGCTACAGAAGTGGCCATGACCCTAGAGGAAACATCATTAACATCAACAGCAGTATGAAATTGAACTTTAGAGGCTTCAATGCCATCAGCAGCCACCTGTTCCAACTCACTAGCCAGCTGGCCCTGGGCCTGCTTGGCTAACTACAAAATTGTCCCATCTAGACTTCTGATATCTAGCCACATAAGCCATATAATTAGCCTGCCTGAGTCCCAACAAGCTGCCATATATTGTTTTTAGCCATGGCATCAATCTTCCTGGAATCCTTATCAGGAGGATGTGAGGCCAGGGAATAT
Source organism: Neoceratodus forsteri (assembly GCA_016271365.2). NCBI lineage: Eukaryota > Metazoa > Chordata > Ceratodontiformes > Ceratodontidae > Neoceratodus > Neoceratodus forsteri. The sequence goes on from CM057450.1 coordinate 1,652,363,982, forward strand.
TAACCTGTCACAGGCTGCAGCTTGCACTACACCTACATGACTACACTGCTCAGAGGAAGTCTGTATCAGGGCCTGATAAAGTATACCTTCTGTCCATTTTTTATCTACAGGGGGACAGAATGAGGATTTTTAAAATCTTTGTTGTTTGCTTCCTAAATGACTTATGCAAAGGAATAGACAACCTCCTACACTCTGGAATATCCATCATCTCAACATAATCAGGCTCCTCTAGCTCATCCACAGCCTCTTCTAAGGGAAGCTGGAGGGTTTCTGCAACCTTTCTGTAAAACATAAAATGAGAGGGACTCAGACAGCATAGGGAGATTCCAAAGGTCTATCTGGAGAAATGTCCAGTTCAATGGGCACGTCAGACCTTCCAGTCACAACATACTGATCAAATTCCTCCCCCTCATGTGGTTCATAAAATCCTCAACATCATAATCCTGAACCACTGGGACTGAGCGAGCCGCCCTTTTCCCAGATGAGGGGTTCGACAGATCCCTGAGACAAAGATTGAACAATCTGAATGGCTTTAGCTATCTCTGCAGCAGTTGGAGACAATTTTGTACTCCAGACCTGCTGATTTCTTTATCTTTTGCTGGGACTGGTTCCTCTGAACCAGCCTTCCTTTGGCCCGAGGAAGTCTCGCCCTGGTCAGAGGGCACTCCCTCTGGTCCAGTGGGTACTGGACCGGGCTGGCCATCCGGGTCAGCTGACTTTTTGGCCTCTCGTTCCCTGAGCCGGCACAATCTCTTTTCCAGGGTGGCTGCAGGGACATTTTTACACACCTGGCAGTCTGACAGGAGGTGGTCAGCCCCCAGACAATACACACAAGTGGTGTGTGGGTCAGCTTAGCAAGGCTTCCCCACAAACATCACAGTGTTGAAACCAAGTGGCCCGGTTTTCTTTGGGTTTCTCAGACATAATGCCAACTAACCAAAAACTTGCCTTTAGATGGCAGTGCCAGGCAAGACACCCTTATCAGTTCCTAACCGTGTCACGGGTATTTGAAAAAACCCCCAAAAATTAGGTTTTTAGAACCAATAAGAACCGGGAACCGCACTCTAAAAAGCCAACAAACAATTCAACAAACCCATTCGGTTCAAAACCGAACCCGATATGAATTTCCACACAGACTTAATTTTCTGTACTTACGATTTACCAGATAGAGCTTTAAACCGAAATGCGGTAAAATAAATACTTTTGGCCGGTTCCAATGAACTGAAAATACTCGCTTGAACCGAGAAACGAACCGAGCTGAAGGAGCTGATCTCCGGAGCGACTGTTCAGTGAAGCAGAGTAAAGAATCTGGCAGTTTCAGTTTGAAACTAGCCAGATAGAGCTTTGAACAGCGCCCTCGCGCTGTGGAACTTCAGATCACTCTGGAGTTAACTGTTTCCTCTCCGGGGCAGTTCAAGTGCAGTGGCTAACTGCATTAGTCCTAATATAGCAAGACTTCATGGTGTTTGAAATATAAATTTAGCTCATGCATATTTCCATATAATTGGAGGAGCTGTAAGTCTCTTGAAAAGACCTTTCTAAACAGCCAGGTCTTTAATTTGGAATTAAAACTTTCCATTGAAGAGGCAGAACCGATGGATTTCAGGGAAATGTCCGCGTCTCAGTGTTGCTACGGAAAATGCTTGGTCCAGAGCAGAGTTTAATCTTGCTGCTGAGACTAACAAATGCTCCTTGGTATCCAAGCAAAGAACTCTAGTGCACTGATAATCCTCCTGACAGTTTGCAAGTAATTCACAAATGTAGAGGCAGTGTCGGGTAAGTTACTTTTTCTATTACTTTTGGAAACTTCTTCCAGGAAGCTCTGTGCAGTCACTAGCAAGGATGGAGACGTATTGAAATAAGGAATACATCCTGCAGTTACAAAAACATATGTCTTTTTATACAAAAGCAATACATAACTGTAACTGATCACATTTATTTGAAAGTAACTAGTAACTAACCTATTACTTTCAAATACATGTCATCTGTTATAGTTAATACAAAATCACACATGCCCACACAATGCAAAGCCTCATGGGCTGCATATGCAAATCACCACAGAATGTCATGATGGTTCAACTTTAAGCAGAATTGTATGATGCCGAAAGGCCTCTCACACAGTTTGCAAAGGGTGCTAACAGCTGACATAGACACGTGTTTCGTCCTACCAGGACTCATCAGTATCCCTCATCTGTTTGACACCCCAGTGGAATGAACCAGATACCCTAAGACAGTCTGTCTGGGTTATATTGTGGTGAACCCATTAAAATAAAAAAACTATTTAAAAGACAAAGAACCTCTGTGCTCAAACACTGAGGCAAGGGTTACCCCAAAGGGCATTTGGCTGGGAAGCCAAGTTTAGAGAAAATACAAAATCACGCATGCCCACACAATGCACAGCATCATGGGCTGCATATGCAAATCACCACAGAATGTCATGCTGGTTCAACTTTAAGCAGAATTGCATGATGCCGAAAGGCCTCTCACACAGTTTGCAAAGGGTGCTAACAGCTGACATAGACACATGTTTCGTCCTACCAGAACTCATCAGTATTCCTCGTCTGTTTGACACCCCAGTGGAATGAACCAGGTACCCTAAGACGATCTGTCTGGGTTATGTCGTGGTGAACTCATTAAAATAAAAAACTATTTATTTTCAGTTAATCTTTTTATTAGAGAATAAAAGCCTTTTTCCATATTATAACAAAATAATACCATGCAGACATAAATACAATACAAGATGTAGTATGGCATTTACACAATGCACATTGATTAAATAAAATTGGATCAAAGACTAACATAATGATTATGATTGTATATATTCATATATATATATATATATATATACATACATACATGCATATATGTATGTATACGTATACACTATCATACTACAAGTCATGGTATGAGTTGGCATATATTGCCTTGATTCTTATTTCAGCACATTATATAAAATAAACATATTACTATTCTAAATAACAATATATCCTAACTATATTGTAGGGAGATACAATCCATCTAATGTATAAATAAAAAACTATTTAAAAGACAAAGAACCTCTGTGCACAAACACTGAAGCAAGGGTTACCCCAAAGAGCATTTGGCTGGGAAGCCAAGTTTCAAGAAAATACAAAATCACAATCTGTTATAGATATTTATTATTGTTGTATTGTTTTTTGTAGAAAAATAAATAAGTAACTGTAACTGCAAGGTGTATTACTTTTTCTAGTACTTCTCCATCCTTGCTAGTGACTGCACAGAGCTTCCTGGAACAAGTTTCTAGAAGTAATAGAAAGTAATAGAAAAAGTAACTTACCCAACATTGTGTAGAGGTGCCCAGTCCATATGGCTTTATTAACCAGCAAAAGAATTTTAAATTCAGAACACCATCTAATCGGCAGTCAGGGAAACTCCCACAAAGCGGGAATAATATGATTAAATCTGGATATACCAGTTTACAATCTGGCTGTCAAATTCTGTAGTAACTGAAGGCAGAGAAGCTGAGTAGTTGGGAGGCCATAGTAGAGTGTATTGCAACAGTCAATTCGCAAGGTAATGAAAGATTGACCTGTAGTGTGCAGGTCACTATGGTCAAGGAAGGAACACAATCTTGCTACATTTTTCACATGGTAAAAACCGCTTCTGACAGCAGTACTCTGAGATGTAAAATCCAATTAACAGTCAAAAATTACTCCCAGACTGCAAACTTCCTCCCTAGTCTGCAGTATTTCCCCATCACATACAGGGAGAACAAAATGTTCCTTTCCTGCAGGCAGAAAGCGGTCTGAGCCCACCAGAAGCGATTTGGTTTTGCTGGGACTGAGTCTCAGCCAGCTCACACTCATCCAATGCTTGATCTGCATGATGGCCTTCTCGACCACACGCATCAGATCCCCCCTCCCGACTGGGTCTAAATGAAAGGTAAAGCTGAGTGCCATCTGTGTAAAAGTGAAAAGTCAAGTCATACCTTCGTATCTTTTTTCCTAGCAGAAGGCTGAAGGAATTAAATATGTACTCTCTTGAAGACAGGGGGGAGAGGGAAGCTGTGACTGAGACATTTAAATACCTCACAGGGAAAAATAAAGTGCAGGAGAATACAATTTTTCAAATAAAGAGATGTTCACGGACAAGGGGGCACAAGATGAAACTGGAAGGAGGGAGGTTCAGGGGGAACATGAGGAAGTACTTCTTCACAGAGAGGGTGGTGGACAAATGGAACAGCCTACCAGCAGAGGTGGTGGAGGCAGAAATTATTACAGGTTTTAAGAAAGCTTGGGATAGGCATAGAGGGATGCTGGTGGGTGGGGAAGGGGGACAACCTATTACCAGGAGAGTTTGAAAAAGCACATTTGTTAGGGGCTAATAGGGCAGACTAGATGAGCCAAAGGCCCTTATCTGTCGACAGCTTCTGTGTTTCTATATTTCTAAGTTTGTAAACTGCAAATAACAGTGGAGAGAGTATAGATCCTGGAGGGACACCACTTATGACCGGTGAAGGGGAAAATTGACAACTGCCTAGACCACTCTCTGAGGGGTGATTTTCCAAGAAAGATCTGAACCAGTGTAACAGTATGTCAACCGATCCACAGAAACACCTCAGGATGTTGACTAACTCCAGTTGATCCACAGAATGAAATGTTAATGACCTGTCAGGGGGAAACAGAACAGATTGCTTGCCCCAATCCTTTGCCAGGAGCAGATCATTCATGACCTGGACCAAGGCAGTCTCCATGCTGTGGTGTAAACAGAAACCAGACTGGGGAGGCTTGTAGGGTTTGAATTTCTCCAGGTGTTTCAGCAGATGATTTGCCACCCCTTTCCCTATAATCTTCCATATAAAAGGAAGGTTAGAGATAGACCTGTAGTTTGTGAGATCGTCCAGATCTAAATTTGGCTTCTTGAGGAGGGGCTTAACAGTGGCCCCTTTAAGGGGATAAGGGAAAACACCCTCTCTCAAAGAAGAGTTTGCAAACTCTACAAACATAGGCACAAGCATCTGCCAGCCTGCCTTAACCAAATGGGAGGGGGCAGAGTCTAAGATGTTAGTGGATTGGTGCATCGCTGACAGCAACTGGCAGATTTCTACATAATCAGCTGGCTGAAAGTCTGCCACTGTATCCAAGTTCAGTTACTTCAGCTCCATGAGCACTGCCCTGTAGCCTAGAACCAGTGGAGGAGATATTTTGCCTTATCATTGTAATCTTGGCTGCAAAGAAATCAGAAAATCACTTGCATTTCTCTACTGAAATTGACTCTGAACAAGAACCAAGACAGTCTGGATTAAGAATCTTATCAACTGGTCTGAAGAGAGCTCTGGGTCTGTTTTTCTCAGCTGCAACGAGGAAGAAATACAATTGTTTCCTCACACAGATAACTCTGGCAATGAGATATCAGGACAAGTTTGTCAGAAAGCAGGCCAGATCTCCTCCAACATCTCTCAAGCCTCCGTTCACATCTTTTCAGTCCCCTCAGCTCGTCATTATACCAAGGAGAGTTGTGACTTCTGAGATGTGGACAGAGGTAGACTTAAGACCCGAGAGTCAGCTGCAGCAAGGATGGCTACATTATAAGCCTCTAACACTACACTGCACCCCCTGGAGAAAGTGGCCAAGATCCCTCAAATGTCTACATTAGCCCAAAAGATACCAGGTTCAGTGCCCCTCCAACTACGATAGTGGACCATTTTAGCAGAGGGGGGAGTACTAATTACTTCACTCTTTATCTCAAACTACAGAGGTTAGACTAAACAACTGGTACAGCAGATTTTTTAGGTGCCCCACACCAGTAGTAAAAATCAAATTGAGTGTGTGACTGGCCACATGTATAGGGGTCCTTACATTGTGGTGAAAACCTATTAATTCAGTTAAACTAAGGAAATCTGTCTCAAATGCACACAAGAAGGAATACATCCAGCCATTGAAGTCCAGTGGTGACACCAAGACCAGGAGTGACATCAACGCAGAGAACTCCCCAAGAAAATCACCATCCACCAACAAATATCTATTGTCCATGGCCCCCAAATAAGTTAAAGCCACCACTTCAAATGAGTTATATAATTCCATGGAGGAACCTGACACATTCCATATGCTGTCCTGAGATAACAGTCACTTCATTCCCCCTGCATCTGATGCAAGGGTGATGGATCACGAAGCGACCTGGAGGAGCCAAACATGATAAAGTAGGACCAGCATTAGAAACATAGAATTTGACGGCAGATAAGGACCGCTTGGCCCACCCAGTCTGCCCATTTCCTTACCTGATGGATAAGCTGCAGATTCTAGTTAATCAACAACTTACTTCCTCCTGCCCCCCACGAGAATTGCCTTATGCCTGTCCCATACATTCTTGAATTCTCCCAGTTTCTGACTCCACAGCCTCCTCAGGAAGGCTGTTCCATGCATCCACAACTCTCTCTGTGAAAAAATACTTTCTAACATTACCTCTGAGCCGTCCCCCTCTATCTTCAAATTGTGCCCCCTTGTTCTTGTGCATCTCTTCTTCTGAAAGATACTACCCTGCTGTACCTTGCTAATTCCCTTGAGATACTTTAAAGTTTCTATCATGTCCACCCTCTCCCTCCTTTCCTCAAGGGTATACATATTAAGCTGCTTTAGTCTCTCCTCGTATGTCTTCTGGTGCAGACCTTGCACCATTTTGGTTGCCCTCCTTTGAACAGCCTCCACTCTGTCTATGACTTTGCAGAGATGGAGTCTCCAGAATTGCACGCAGTACTCCAGATGGGGTCTCACTAACTGTCTGTAGAGAGGGATAACAGCTTCCTGTTTTCTACTGTTGATGCCTCTCCCTATGCATCCCAGTATCCCCCAGCCCTCCTTACTGCCTTCTCACATTGCTTGCCCACCTTTAGGTCATCTGATATAATTACTCCTAGGTCTCTTTTGATTTTTGTTGTTGTTATTAACTCACCCCCATTGTTTACTCTTCCCCTGGGTTTTTGTTTCCCAGATGAATTACCTTGCACTTCTTTGCACTGAATCTGAGCTGCCACGTATTTGACCATTCTCCCAACCTTGCCAAGTCCCTTTTCATTCTTTCCACCCCACCTTGTGTATCAACCCTGTTGCAGATCTTTGTGTCATCTGCAGAAAGGCATACCTTTCCTTCCAGGTGCTCTCCAATGTCACTTGTAAAGATATTAAAGAGGACCATCCATTATCGTCCAGCCTGGTCTCCATGATACAAACCAGGTCAGCCTTGCTTAAATCAAATAAGTCATGTAACTTACAGATGTATTAACTACTGACCTGGTGTTTATCAGCACTGCCCTTGCAAGGATGGATCGGTTGCCTCGCAAACCCCCCACAGTTGAATTACAGAAGGAGAGTGAGATTTTAAGGTGTCAGGGAGGACCACTGTCTACATGATACCTTCTTCCCCCTCCTCTTGATGTCCCATCTCTGCCTCTCCTTCTCCTCTTTAGTATACCCAACTACTTACATAACTTAAAAACCTCTTCTGAATCTAAATAGTTGAGTACAGCAGTCTGTATCATAGCTTATCAGCTTAGGGTTAGCTGCCTCTTCCATATGCACTGTAGTGTCTTCTATAATATGAGTCTCCATACCCAAGTTCTGAAAACTGGCCTACCCCAGTGCCAAAGCCAAAAGAAACCAACTTATGAGAGGACTAGACACAGCCCATGGTACCAAAGGATTCTGTGGATGTAAAATTCAAGAAGCTTCAGTGCATATTTTATTTAAAGTCTGAGGTACCGCAACACAAATGTCACTACTATGCCACCTAATGCTTTTTGGATCATCAGTGTTCCTTTACCAAAACACTTCAAATAAAATATGCACTGAAACTTTGTGAATCATATGTCCAGTTATAAGTGGCATCTTTACTGAAAGGGTGGTGACTACCCAACTTTTGTGTTTTACTACAATAAGTTTATTGAGAGCACCCCCAATCCAGTGCTATCTTTCCTCAGTGTACTGATTCTGTGGACATCAAAGGAGTCTAACAGCACCTCCCCTGGGTTCTGAGGGGAACGGAAGAACATGTGTAAATTAATGGATTCATTCACTGTGAAATCAGACATTACATTAGGCAAGAATTTGGAGCAAGTATGCAACACCACCCCATCCCTGTGAAACACCAGAAATGGTGGTACATAGACCCAGACTTGTAGTTCAGACAGACTAGATATCTGTAACTAATCTCTCTCTCTTGCTTACATCTGAGAAAAGTTTTCCTTTTACATTGGTATCGCTTTGTGTTTAATTATTTTAGTTTTTAATTCAGGAAAGGGGTTTTCAAAACTGCTTATCTTGTCAGCATCATCAGAAGGGCTGAAATAACTGCATATTTGATTTTCCTTTGTGGCTAACAAACCACCAGGCTGTTTTGGGGCTGGAGAGGTTTACCTGTGTCTGACTTGGACGTCTGGATTTTTCTCTGTTTGATTAGCAGGGTATTGTCTCTGTCAAATTGTTGTGTAGGGCATCTTGCTGACAGGGAGGCACTCATCGCAGCGGTGGGTGAGAGCTTTTAGCTGATTGTTTTGTGAGGGCACAGTTTAGGCCAAACCCCATTCCCACCCCTCACCCCACCCATCCCTGGAAATAGTTCCTTTATACCTGAGGTTCTGACATAATTTCCTCAAGAGTGCAAGGTGCATATCACTGTCATATCCTCTCTAGCACACTGCACTGACAATATAAGCATACACATTGTATAATATCTATTTCTATATAACAAACCAATCACACACACGTGCACACACGCACACACACACACAAAAACAAACAAAAAAAAGTAGATAAACATGTGGGGAGTAGTGCAATGTAATGGCTGTGGGGCAGCAGTCTTCCGGGAGTCTTTCTGGAGGCTGAGATGCTGCCCTATTTGCAGACAACTCTCTTCCCTGAGGGAGGAAGTTGCCCGTCTTCAGGCCGCACTGAAGAGTAGTAAGGAAACCTTCCCCCAGGCCACACTGGACAGTAGGAAGGGAACCTCCCCCATCCAGGGAGCACCAGTGCCACCACCACTACCTCAGAGGTTGCGAAGAAAGCACAGCAGTTGGACCACAGTGGGCTCAGGGAGGGTGAGGATGGTGGAACAGAGGCACACCCAGTCAATTGTTCCACTCCACAATCCATACACCATTCCGGGGGAGCATAGCTCCCATATGGATGCACCCGCAGAGAAGACTGATGACAACTGTCACAATGGAGGCCCACAGGAAGGAGGCAGAGGACACCACAGGAAAAGGAAGCAGCTCCTGGTAGGGGACTCAATTATTTGGGGGATAGAACTGGGGGGAGCTGGGAAAACTGAAGTAAGGTGCCTGCCTGGTGCCATGGCTTGGAGGGACAGGAAGCGCATCCTCAGGATCACGACAGCAGCTGCAAGGGAGTTTGAGCTGGACGTAATTGTCCACCTAGGGACAAATGACTTGGCTCATCATGAGATTAGAACAGTGCAGGAGGACATTGTAGAGTTGGGGAGGGGCCTAAGAAAAGTAGCACACACAGTATCCTTCTCAGAGGTGCTGCCTGTCAATGGCATGGGGGAGGCGAGGGTAATTAGCACCATGCAGTTTAATAAATGGTTAAAAAAATGGTGTGGAGCACAGGGGTTTGGCTTTATTGGGGACTGGGGTTCCACCTGGAGGGACACCAGCCTATACTGGCAGGATGGTCTGCATCTGTCCAGGAAGGGAACAAGTCTTTTGAGCAATCGGTTTAAATGCTTCATTGGCAAGCTTTTAAACTAGTCAAAGGGGGAGGCACTGATAAGCAGCAGGAAAATCCCAGCCTCTTCCTACAAAACAGGGTACTAAATGGAAAAAGACCGAGGTAGAAAGGTCAGTGGGGGATGCCGCAACAGAAGGTAAAGCCATCAAAAAATGGAGAGCAATGAGTACCAATGCCTGTAGTCTGGGCAACAAGCTTCCTGAATTAGTGGCCTTGATGGAGGAGGAACATCTGGATATCGTGGCAGTCACAGAAACATGGTACACACAAAACCATGACTGGGACGTAAACATACCAGGATACACTATCTACAGGACGGACAGGGAGGGTAAAAGAGGAGGAGGAGGAGTAGCTCTTTACATAAGGGAAGGAATAAAAGCAACAGAACAAAAGGGTAAACAGGGAGGAGAAGAAGCACTGTGGGTAAATTTGGAGACAGGCAATGGCACCACAATCCGCACAGGGGTTGTATACAGACCCCCTTCTCAGGGGGAGGAAATGGACAAGGTATTGATAGAAAGTATACTTAGAATGGCAGAAAAAGGGGAGATATTGCTGATGGGTGATCTGAATATGCCAGATGTTAACTGGAGTGCAGTTGCAGCAGCCACTTCGAAGAGTGGGGTTATTCTAGATGCCCTACAGGGGTATGCCTTAGACAACTAGTATTGGAGCCCACTCGAGAGGGAGCAATCTTAGACCTGGTTCTCTCAAATGGAGATGGAGAGAGGATCACAGATGTAGAAGTGGGTAGCCATCTGGGAACTAGCGACCATCGAACAGTATGGTTCACAATAAACACAGCAATAGAGTCAAGCCATACAAAGGCAAAAGTACTGGATTTTAGGAGGGCTGACTTTGCCAAAATGGGTGAGTGCCTAAGGAATGCACTAGCAAATGGACAGGAAGGAGGGGTGGAAGAACAATGGGGAATAATAAAAACTGCCATCACAGAGGTAACAAGCCTTTGTGTGAAGCAAATAAACAAAACAAAACGATGTAAGAAACCACTATGGTTCTCAAAGGAAGTGGCAGTGAAGGTTCAAGAGAAAAAAAGCATTCAGGAAGTACAAGGAATCGCAGGAAGGAGCAGGACAGGGAACTGTATCAGTTAAAGCAAAGGAGGCTGGAAGGCAGTCAGAACAGCAAAAGCCCAAACTGAGGAAAAGATAGCCAACTCAGTTAAGAAGGGGGATAAAACCTTTTATAGGTACATCAGGAGCGAAGGAAGACCAAGGGAGGGATAGTGAGGCTTAATAAAGGGGAGGGAGGGTGGGCAGAGGGAGACTGTGAAAGGCAGAGATACTAAACAAATATTTTTGCTCAGTATTTACAAATGAAGAGGGGGAGGTACCTAAAACAAACAGCAGAAACACTCTGGACACAGAAGTTGATATCAGCCCATTTACAGAAGAAAGGGTTCTGAAAGAACTCTTAAAACTGAAGGTGGACAAAGCAATGGGGCCTGATGGGATTCATCCCAGAATTCTAAAAGAACTAAGGGTAGAACTAGTGACACCACTGACTACCCTTTTAACAAATCATGGGAGGATGGAGGTACCCGAGGACTGGAGGGGGCAGATGTGATTCCTCTTCACAAAAGTGGGAGCAAGGCAGAAGCAGGAAACTACAGACCTGTTAGTTTAACCTCAGTGATAGGGAAAATGATGGAATCACTTCTGAAGGAAAGAATTGTCGAGTATCTAGAGGCCAGAGGGCACAGGACCCTAGGCAGCATGGATTCACAGCAGGAAGGTCATGCCAGACAAATCTGATAGATTTCTTTGACTGGTGACCAAAGTAGTAGATCAGGGAGGGTTGTGGACATGGCCTACCTAGACTTTAGCAAGGCATTTGACACAGTTCCACACAAAAGATTAATATACAAGTTAGCCAGCCTGGGTGTGGGTCCCAAGATGACAGCCTGGGTAAAGAATTGGCTGGAGAATAGGACACAGAGAGTAATAGTAAATGGAATCTACTCAGAAGAAAGGAGGGTTACTAGTGGGGTACCGCAGGGTTCAGTATTAGGACCGGTCCTCTTCAATGTCTTTATAAGCGACACTGCAGAGGGACTGGAAGGAAAAGTATGTCTCTTTGCAGATGGCACAAAGATCTGCAACAGAGTTGATACAGAGGTGGGGGTGGAAAGGATGAGAAGGGACTTGGCAAGGTTAGAGGAATGGTCAAATGTATGGCAGCTTAGATTCAATGCTAAGAAGTGCAAGGCAATGCACCTGGGAAACAAAACCCAGGGAAGAGTACACAATGGGGTGAGATACTAACAACAAAAAACGGAAGGGACCTGGGGTAGTCATATCAGATGACCTAAAGGTGGGCAAGCAATGTGAGAGGGCAGCAAGGAGGGCTGGGGGATACTGGGATGGCATAGGAGAGGCATCACCAGTAGAAAACAGGAAGTTATTATCCCTCTGTACAGACAGCTGGTGAGACCCCATCTGGAGTACTGTGTGCAGTTCTGGAGACCCAATCTCCAGCAAAGACATAGACAGGATGGAAGTTGTCCAGAGGAGGGCAACTAAAATGGTGCAGGATCTGCACCGGAAGACATATGAAGAGAGATGAAAGGAGCTTAATATGTATAGCCTCGAGGAAAGGGGGGGACATGATAGAAATGTTCAAGTACCTCAGGGGATCAACAAAGTCAAGAGGGTAGCATCTTTCAAAAAGAGTGTGCAAGAACAAGAGGGCACAATTTGAAGATGGGGGCGGCTCAGAGGTAATTTAAGGAAGTATTTTTTCACAGAGAGGGTTGTGGATGCATGGAACGGCCTTCCGGAGGAGGCTGTGGAGTCAAAATCAGTGGTGGAATTCAAGCATGCATGGGACAGTCATAAAGCCATTCTAGGAGGGGTGGGGGTAGGAAGAAGTAGGCTGCTGGTTAACTAGGATCTGCAGCTTATCCAGTAGGTAGGGAAATGGGCAGACTGGGTGGGCCAAGCGGTCCTTATCTGCTGTCAAATTCTATGTTTCTATCCACCTGACCAAAGTAATAGTCACAAGGAATAAAGTCTTCCAAGACAGATACTTCATGTCTCAGGATGAAGCAAGCTAAAAAAGGGGCTTTAATCAGAGATTTAAGTACAGGGTTCATGTCTCAAACTGGAACAGGTTTGCACACTGGAGGAGCCACATGATACAGGTCCTACAGGAAACAGTGGACTCTGCCCAGCAGGGCCACTATCTTTTCACTGATAGGAGCATGAAAAGCCAAGACAGCTGACAAGTAAACCTTCTCTGAGGAGTACTGCAACCTCGACTGAGATTTAAAGAAGTGGTAGTCCAGCATCATCTGTATTAGAGAAGTCAACAGGTTCCAGGGATGATTGATGTTTTCCAGCACCATATAGTGAAATGGTTCAACTTCAGGGAGTAGGTGTGCCTGGTGGAAGATTTATGGACAGCAAGCAGGACAACTGACAGCTCAGCTGGAACTCCTAGTCATCATTCTGGAATAGAAGGCCCAGCAAAAGGGGCGGTGGAAATGGGGGTTCTACTGCCAGTTTCCACAGAAGTATGGACTAGATCTTTCTGGGCCACCAGGAGCATCATGGCTGGTTCCTGCCTGAGCTTGGTCAGATCCTTTGAGATGGGGGACAGAGGCAGATAGGGGGAAAGGAAATCTCCTGTTCAAGCAGAGGGACACATACGTCAAATGACTAATCCGTGACAGTCTGAGTTCCCACTCATGGGGCTAAAAAAAAGACTGGTTGAGGATGTCTGCCTGAACACTCAGCCTGCAATGTGAACAGTAACAAGTGAAACACATCAGACTACAGCTCAGTCCTACACTCTCAGTGCCTCCTGGTACAGAGGGTAGGGATGTGTGCCCCTTGCATTTTCAAGCAAACACCACACTCTGATTGTCTAACTGCACCAGAAGAGATGTCCCTTGAACCTGGGAGGCCAGTACTTGAAGACAGTAGACAACTGCTGTCATTCCTAGCATATGTATGTGAAAGACTTGGTCCAATGGGAACCAGATCAAAAGTGGACGCCCCATCCCAGGTTGGAAGCATCCATGGCAAGGATCACCTGTGGCTAGGGTTCCAAAAAAGGAGATCCCAGAAACAGGTGATCCTTGTTCTGTCACCATGGAGGTGCATCCTGTAGGGGTTGACAGATCACAATCAGGTAGTCCAGAGGTAGTGAGGCCTGAGACCACTGAACTTGCGGTACCATTGAGGGACCCTCATATGCAGATAGGCCAGGCCATGAATATGGTGGTTATTTTGAGCCCCAGGTGGCTGAGCATGATGCAGGCAAAAATCCTGTCACTGCATGCCACCAAGGCTGCTTGAGCCACTAAGGTTGAAGCTCTTCTCTTGGGAAGGAAGGTCTGTGCAAGAGCTGAGTCCAGAACTGCCCCTACATAGTGGAGCCTCTGAAAAGGACTCAGAACAGAGTGTACCATATTGCCCCTCCCCCAGCTGTCCAGTAGGACAAATCCAGAGTTAGAGAGCGCAAAAGAGCCAGTAGCACCAAATAAATGTCTAGTATAAGTAAAGACTATGAACCACAAAAGAGCATTTGTAATTGAAAAACACTCAAACTTTAATACAGTCTTTACTAGTCTTTTACTAATTTATATGTTACATCTGGTGCAAAGACAGAGTACTGCAAAAAACAAAACACCCATAGCACCTCGACTCCAACGAGTCTTCAAAGGGGGTACCAGAACCAATGATCAAAGCACTTATAAACGTTAAACTAATTACAAATTAATGAGCTAATAACTACAACATTTAAAGAGACATGTTACATTTAATATCAAACAATAAAAATTATAAACAATTAATAACAATGAACTCACATAAATATACAGAACCTAATAGTAATTTTCAAAATTCGTTTGTATTCCTTTTCTCTTTCTTTCTTTCTATATTTTATAGACACATTTATAGATTTTTAAATTTTTGAAAAAGACAGATACTGTAGATCAAAGTTCAATTGAGGTCCTGTCGCAAGAGAAACAAAGGAGAAAAAAAATATAATAAATTTAACATTCTCAATACATGGCAATAGTTTCAGGGACAATGAGAATAAACAACCTTAGCACTATTAACACTCAGGAGATCAGAAATAAGTTTCCTAATCTTTTAGAAATGGTTTAATATCCCATTTCTCATTAAGGACATTTGGCCTAATAGAATCCATTTTAAAAATCCACATACATTCCCTCTTCAGTAATTTATTTGCTCTGTCCCCTCCTAACAATAAGTTTGAAACATGTTCAAGTCCCATAAATTTCAAATAACTCGGAGTGGAATTATGGTACAAGACAAAATGCATGCCAATAGGTGTATCCTGACGTTTGTTAAGGATGGACCTAACATGTTCCTGGATTCTCTGTTTGAGAGGTCTTACAGTTTTGCCAATATATAAAAAATCACAGGGACACCACAATATATACACCACATACGGTGTATCACATGTAATTAATTCCCTTTTATTGATTTTAATATCTTGTTTTTTAGGATGTTGAAAAGTTTTTCCCATTACACCATACCAAAAGGTTGTTTATTCTCATTGTCCAGGTATGGAAAGATATACTGATTCTCCTGGGGTAGTCCAGCAGCTACCGCACCTGGTAAAGACATGCAGTGCTGATGACAATCCAAAGGGCAAGACTCAAAATTGGTAATGCTGCTCCTCTTGACAGAATCTGAGAAACTGCCTGCAGCACCATTGCAAGTATGCATTCTGGGGGTGGAGCACAAAGACAGTATGCAGAATTTTTTGTGTGCCACGTGCTTGTTGAACCCCCTAAGGTCCAGGATAGGCCTGGTTTTATTGGGTACTAGGAAATACCTGCAGCAAAACCTCCAGTTGGCTTATACCAGCATAAGTGCATGAAAGGCACATTTGTACAGTAATGCCTGTACTTTTTCCTTCAGGATGGCAAAGTGTCCAAGGGAGTGATGGGCACGGCTTGGAGGTGTCACTGGAGGCTGTGATATAAATTAGAGGATGTACCCATGCCGGATGATGTCCAGGACCCACCTGATTGTGGTCACAGCCAGATAATGGGGCAGAAACAGGGAGATCCTTCCCCCAACCTGGGGTCTCGAAGAGTAGGCTGGCAGAAAGAGTAGGGAGTACAGAAGTGGGGAGCGGCTGACCATCACATTTCCCAAGTCCCTTTGGGGCTTTGCAGGGGGGCCCCCATAAATTTCTGCTGCTGGGTAGCAAAACCTCATCCCTGACCACAGGGAGGGTTAACATCAGAGCTCCTGTGAAAGGGGCCTCTACCATTACCATTTTTGGGAAGTATTCAGTGTTAGGAACTGAATAGTCCCAAAAAACTTCTTGAAGGTCCCTTGGTTACCGAAAACGACCTCATCATCTGGTCCAAAGAGCCTGAAACTCTTAAGGAAGCATTCAGGACTGATTGCTGCATATCCTAAGCATAGCCCACAGGCTGAAGTCAGGAGTGACATCCTAAAGGAAATGCATATTGCCAAGAGTAATTTCTACTGTGACCTTCCTCGTTCCTCTGCAGCTACCCCTACAAGCTATTGATCTCAAATTAATGAGATCTTGAGAAACAAAAGGTGACAAACTCCTAGTGAATTACTCATAAACGGAGTCAGCTGTAACAGCTCTTTCACTATTGCCAGCACTTTTAACTCCCTTTTCAATAATGTTCCCAATACTTCTCTTCCTCCAACCAATCGTTCTCACACACCGTTATTAGCTCCTATTGATACAGTACCTCACCCTCCTTTGTGCTGGCTCCCGCCACACAGCAGGAGGTCCTAAAATTACCATGTACCATCCTGCCCCATAGTTTTAGTGGGCCTGATGGACTACAGCCTAGGCTACTTAGACTTGCTGCCTCTCTTCTAGCTACCCCTGTAACCGGGCTCTCTAACCTGTCCATCTGCACCTCCATTGTTCGACTGGCCTGGAAAACCACAAGGAACATTCTGGTGTTCAAAAACGGTGACCCAAACATCTTATCTATCATTCTATTGCATTACTGCCTACTCTAACCATGCTGCTTGAAAAATTAGTCCATCGCCAGCTACCCAAACTCTTATTCAGTTTCAAACTCCAGTCTCCAGTTCAGCATGGTTTTAGGGCAGGGCACAGCATCACCACTGCACTAACTCTATTTACAAATGAGGTTAAGACAGGTATGGACAATGGCCTATTAACTGGTGCTGTGTTCATAGATCTCACCAAAGCTTTTGATTTAGTTAACCACACCCTTCTACTATGTAAACTTCAAATGATCGGTGCCTCTTGATCTACACTATCGTGATTCAGTAGCTATCTTGATGGATGCTAGCAACCTGTGTCCTTCTGCAAGGTCCTCTCTTCTTCAGCACCAATAATTTGCAGTGTACCTTAAGGCTCTATACTTGACCCCAGCTCTTTTCCCTGTTCTTAAATGATTTACCCCCACCCCACCCCCAGACCATAACATGTATACGGATGACTTGGTCATCTTTGCTGCCTCTAGGTCCATCCACAGTCTCAACAATCTACTTTCTTCTTCTTCTTCTGCTTTTCAACATTGCCAATCCTGGCTTACCTCTAATCACCAAATCCTGAATGTATCCAAGATTCAGGTTATGCTATTTGGTGCCTCTAGAAAAACCCGAGCTGCATTCCTTAAGTTTCAGGTCTTGTGCCGTGATGGGACAGTAGTTTCTACAACCGACTCCTTCAGATATCTTGGGGTAAAGTTGGACCCCACTCTTGATTTCACATCCCATATTAATGAGGTATGCAAATCAGTCAACTCAAAGATTGGTGTTGTGTACTCCCTCACCCCCTGCTGCCAGGATCTTGGTCGCCGAGGGTGTCCTGCTCACTGAACTCACTTACGCTATCCCTGTCCTTTCCCAGGCTAATGCTGGTGCCTCCATAAGTAGGATACTACTTATAATAACATCTGCAGCTTTGCCCTATCAGCCCCTTATCTTACCCACCACTGCTTGTTTTACTCTGCCTTGCACTGGCCGTCCCCCAAAGACCTGCGCTCTTATACACTGGGTTGCTTCATTGACTCTTTAACTTGAACTCCCCGACCTGTCTCCCTGGGTGGGATGCTAAACCCTGTAACTCACTCTCACTCTCTAAAGTCTTCAGCCTCTCCCCAGCTATCTGTCCCACTATGCTCAACTAAAATGGGTGAGCAGGCCTTCTCCCACTTCACTTCCAAATTCTGGAACTCCCCACCTTCCCACCTAAAGAGCTCCTTAGCTCACTCCACTTTTAAGCATGCTCTGTTCTCACACCTCTACGCACTTGGTGCGTGTACTTGCTTTTAATATTTGTGTCTTTTTACCAGTTGCCTTCTGCAAGCAATATCATAGCACTTCTATATAGCTATGTCACGGACACTAACTTGTTTTTTTTCTCTTTTAGATATTTCCTGAAGAAGACCTAAGGTCGAAACGTAAATTTTTAACTCTATTTTCTATTTTCAGCGTGCATTTAATATAACCATTTTGTTTTGCTTTTAGACCACATGCTGACGGAGCGCCTTGTCTTTGTTTTTTTATATAGCTATGTGCTGTACTCGACTTGTCTTTAGTCCTATTTTTAACACCCCCATGTGGATTGTTCTTCTCTTTTGCTATGTTATTTTTATCCCTGCATGGATACCTGTCTGGTGATGCTCTGTCACTGTTTGACTTGTATTTTCTTGCGTTGCTTGTTATCCTTGCATTTTGTACCCTCCCGGGTTGTGCCTGAAAATAGGCAAGCTTTATTCCTAATGCACTTACTTAATAAATAAATAAATTCATTAATATACTCAGTAGCCCTGGCAGTGGCATCTGAGACATCATAGGGTGTTTGCCAGCGTTATAGCCCTGGGACACACAGGCAAGGGTTTGTGATTTCAGGGACCCATCAGCTATGCCACATGTGGCTCTGGTACTTGGCCAGAGACATTTGACCACTAGCAATGCACAGGCCAAGGGAGGCTAAGCAAATGTGTGCTTGCCCATACTATCACAATTTCTGGACTCTTTGTCATGGGCTCTTTTGCTCATCCTCTGGGGGGCTTAGACCTGTCATATGAAGCCATGGTTACCACTAAGTCAGTGCCAGGCTGTGCAAAGCAGAACTTCTCCCCGTAAGTCAGAAACTACTGGTCTGTCTACCTTAGGATGGTGTATATAGGGTACCAGACTTGTACTAGGTAGTCAGGGTTTCTTTCTCTAAAGCCTTAAGAGTAGAAGGGGTGACAACCAAGGAAGCATTGTTGATCTCCAGAAAATCATAGTTTCTTTGTAGGAGAGTCTTACTCTTCCTGGGAGAAATGCAAAGTCTCCTAGATTTGCCTCACCCAAGCCTAGAAGGTACAGCAGAGTCCTTAGACCCCAAAGGTTGAAGAGAATCAGGTTCTTCCTCCACCCAAACCTCATCATCATTCAGGAGATAGGTGTGTACCCCTCAGCCTCTTCATCTAAGAGGGGGTTGGGAAGTGGCAGGCAACAGGAAGGGAGTCCAGCTGAGAAAACCTGAGGAGGTGGCTGAGGAATGACCTGAGGCACACAAAGAATCTGAGAATTCTGCCAGAACATCACCTGGAATGGCTATGATGGCCAGAGCCAATGAGGCCACAGCAATCAACGAGACACAGCCACTCAACACAGTTCTAGAAAGGAGGCTGTGGTACCTTTGGAATCAGATCACAGCTTTTGCAGGATAGGATTCTGTCCCTGTAGAGCCTTAACCCACCCATTTCACTGGCTTACTGGCAGAAGTTACATTTTTTTTAACTTACCATCCTTCTTTGGAGTGGGCTCTGGAATGCTCGTGGTCAGTGGAAATGGCATCAACTAACCAACAATGAGTAGCCCAACTTCTGTCAGCCCTGGTGGCTCCCCACTGATGATGGAAGATTCTGTCAGACAGCTTCAACAGCAACTGTGGCATCGGCCCAACTTCACCTCCATTTACTGCAAACATTTTCAGTGTAGCTAGAAATGGAAGAATCAACAGTTTAACAGGCACAGTAACAGCTCTTCTATAAATGTTTTCATTGGCTAGGCCCAAGCCATCCTAGCACAAATCTCTTACTGCCACTTACACTTACTGACAACAGTGTCAACAAATGCTGTACTTGGTGAACAGCAAACACAGGCAGAATGAAAAGTTCCTAACAGATGGTACTATCCAAAAAGAAAATATAGATACCATCTGTGAAACAACAATAACAGAAAAGTTTCCACTGGTCTGGTGTTCACTCTCTCAACAGTGAGAGAAAAATAAAGTAAGTAGCTGAGGGAGCATGACACTGTGCTCTGTCAATGTGCACATCCTCATTTTGCAAAAGCTTCCTGCAACGTCTCGAAGCTGACAGCTTACAGTTCAACATATTGTAACTTTATGGATATACCATTGAAGAACAACATTTTTCTCAAGCCAGACTTCATACTCAAAACAGAAATCCCTACCCTCAAAAATTACCTATCTGAAATCAAATGTAATTTTTAAGCAGCAGTTCAAAAAAACAGCAGCAATTATGTTTGGCTTTTAAAGATGGTTAGAAAGGGACACAGCAAACCAGCAAAATGGTAAGTTACTGGGCACATTCACCCATCCTTTAAGTGCCCGTGTAACTAAATTTTACCACTCTGAACTAAAAAAAAAAAAGCAACAATAATTTGCAGCCTTCACACAGGATAACGCAGGGACACCTGGTAAAATATCAGAATGAAAAGTTGCATTTATTATTCCTGCCCTCTAAGTTTAATGTACTTTAACAGCAACACTAACAACATACACTAGACATTATAAGCATGAAATGATATTACAGTGTATGGTTAGGGCTTATTGTGCACGTAATTCAAGCAGCTTAAAAACCTTGTTGTGCATGTTCTAAAGCTGTTGTGCACATTCTAAAGTTGTTATGCGCGTTCTAAAAATGTTATTGAGCACATTCTATCATTAACTGCAGCAGCAATTCCCTTGCGCTGACTCCTGCTGCCAGTTTCACTTCTCTGCTCACTGAACCTCGGCATTACCGTAACCGTACTTCAGCACTTCTTTTCACACAAACATAAATCATCCAGCTAAATTCTGAAAGGTTCTAAAATCTCTGTCCTCCCCCTCCATCCCAGACTCCTACGCCTACCCTAAACGTAGGTGGATCTTCGGTCGCCAACCCTCCAGCCATAGCATCAGCTTTCAACTCCTTCTTCACGACCTGTATCACCTCTCTGCTATCCTCTCTCCCAGCTCCCCAACCACCCCTTCCCTCCCCCAATGCCTGTCCAAGATCCACCTCCCACTAACTCCTTTTCCTTCCACCCCATTACACTGATAGAGGTGTACAATGCCCTCCTTGCTCTAAATCTGACCAAGAGCAGATGCCCCTCCTGCCTTGATGCAAAAATGTTGTACCTATCGGCCCCTACCATTGCCACCCCCCAGCTGCATTGTTTAACCTATCCTTCTCACTAGCCTCTGTTCCAGCCAGATGGAAGCACAACATGGACATCCCTCTTCCCAAAAGCGGTGACACCTCTGCACCTGGTGACTACTGTCTTATCTCCCTCCTTCCTATACTGGCTAAAATTCAAGAAAAACTTGTCCTCTCTCAACTCTCCTCATTCCTCGACTCCTCCTCTTCCTTCAACACCCCTTACCAGTCTGGTTTCAGGAAGTCCCATTCCACCACAACCTCCCTGCTGAGGCTCACAGACTCCATCCTCTCAGCCATGGATAAAGGGCACATCACCTCAGCCATCTTTGTTGGCCTAGCAAAGGCATTCGATACTGTATGCCACCCTCTCCTCCTGTCTAAGCTCACCAGGACTGGGCTCTCTATTATGGCCACCGACTGGTTCCACTCCTACCTAGTTAGCCAGACACAATCTGTTAGAATTGGCAACTCCACCTCTGACTCCCTCCCTGTTACCTCGGGAGTGCTGCAGGGGTCTGTCCTGGGGCTTCTCCTGTTCTCAGTCTTCCTAAACAACCTGCCCTTTGCCTGCTCACACACCTCCATTCACATGTATGCAGATGACATGGTGCTGTTTACATCCAGAACCTCCACCACTGATGTGGTGACCAGACTGCAGCAGGACTTCAACAGTGTCCAGCTCTGGTTTCACTCCAATCAGCTACACCTCAACAACAAGAAGACAGTCTCCATGACTTTCAGCACTAGGCAGAGACTCTCATGGCTTCCCTCCCCCCCCCACACTTTCCACACCCTGGATGGGACTTCTCTGGAGGCCTGCCCCTCCTTTAGATACCTCAGGGTCTGGCTCAAACAGCACCTTGATTTTTCTGTACACATTGACAACATCCACAAAAAACTCCACCCCAGACTGGGCGCCCTCTACTGTAATCAGGGTTGTATTCCGTTGCCAGCCTAATGACCCACTGTACAGAAAATGATTCTACCAATTATTGACTACGGAGATGTTGTCTACAGTGCCATCCCCAAGTCCGCCCTGACCAGACTGGACCCCTTTTACATTCTTTCTGTCGCTTCACCCTTGCCTGTCCCTACTTCACCCATCATGCACCCTCTACCAGTCCCTAGGCCTTCCCTCCCAACAGGACTGGATAATGTCTCACTGTGCACACTTCACTGCCAAGTTCTGGTCCCAGTCCTTGCCCCCCTACCTCTCGTCAGTCCTGTCCACCCATTCCTCCCCAGCTTGTGAGCTCAGGAAAAATGACACTCGACTCCTATACATTACCCGCAGGACCACCTCATCAGGTCAGGCAGCTTTCAGCTACCACATGCCCAAGCTCTGGAACTCCCTCCCTCCGAGCATTAGACACACCTCTACCTCCCTGCACCTCAATGATCTCCTCTCAGCGCACTTCATCCCCACCTGCTCATGCGGCTAACCCATCCTCAGCCCCTGGGCTAGTTTACCCTATTCTGGGTTTGCCCTTGGCCACTATCTGCATCAATTCTTATACTGAAGCACTTGCTCCAAGCATTACCAGTTCTCTATTTATGCGTATTTATAATTGGGTCTGCCCTGTTTCATTATTAGCCACTATTAACCACTATTTATTTTAATCTAAAAGTGGTGGCTGCACTAGTACACTGCCTACTCACTACTTTACTAGTCCCATCCTGTAGTTGTTCTAATTTGCTCTGCTCCATTGTTTTACTGTTGCCTGTTTTACCGCTGCTGTTTTATTACTGTATTAATGTTGCTTCTCTAGTGTTACTGTTATGGCCCCAGGATAAATCTTGAATCTAGCAGTACTCTGCTCAGTATGCCCACCTGGTAAAACTCTTAAATAAATAAACAAACCGCAGTTTAAAAATAAAAAAGTCAGCCACTTTTTTTTTTTAACCATACACTATAACAAATAAAATAGGAGTGGTCATATACAATTTGCCTTGTGTGTCCATCTCGGTTTTGAAATACCAACATGGACCTCTTGAGCTTTGCTCTTGAGGTCCATATGCTGCTATCTCAATCCTTTGATGGAAACACAGGCTTGTTGTGTATGGGCACCCATACATTATTCCTTATATTACAAGCCTATATTATATACCTGTATAACAACATTTCTATTGGTAAAACTGAATAAAAAAGGTAGGTGTTAATCTGCAAGAGAAGCCTACAGACATTTCAACTCTCAGATTGAAAAGTAATTATCTTGAAAACATGCAACTCAGAGACTTGCAGTTGTCTTATCTTAAAGGTACAGCACTTCGGAAAACCATTTTGCAAAATAAATATACAAAAGTATATATATTTCCAGGTTTTACAATTTTTTTTCCCAGTCTAAGCCAAACCCTTTTGCAGAGTATAAAATAATCAACATATCCCCTTGGACATATGATCGGTCACCGTTTTCTCCTCTAATGGTAATCCTCAATAAACCCTGCTTTAAAAACCCAGGACCCTATTCACTATGCCTATGCGCCACATATCTTGGGTGCTTAGGAAATCCTACGCATGAATGCCACACAGCGGAGGTCCCACAGATCCCCGGTGGCATTCATTAATGTGTGCACCAACAAGATGCACACCAGATCCCCTAGCTGCATGGGCAGTTATGCGCCCCAGGTGGGCCGGGGTGTGTCGGGGCAAAGCCTGCACTCCGTGTAATTCACAAAGGTGCAGAATCATGTGGAGTACCACACACTGGGGTGCATGTGTGATGGCAGGGGGGATCCTGCCATATGTGGATTACATGGCCAACCCATGTGCACCCAAGCACCGTGGCTGCCAGGATCGTTCCATACGGGTGTATTCCCACAGGCACCCAAGTGTTCCCCTCCATCACCGATCCCCTGGTATTGTACTGTCTGTCCATCAATGGTGGTCTAGTGGACCTCCCCCTTTCCCAATCCCCATGCATTTTATTATCTCTTCTTCCCTGATGATCTAGCAGCACCCACTCCCTATCCCCGATCTCCTGGTAATGTACTGACACTTCTTCCCTGGTAGTCTAGTGGAAACCCCTCTCCATCTCCGATCCCCTTGTATTATGATGTCTTCCCCTCCCTGGTGGCTAGCGGATTCCCCACCCTGACAGGTATTACACCTGCAATCCACTGCCTTCATATCCCAGAGCCAGTGACTGACACAGCCCTCTGCTCTTCACCATGGCCAGACACAGACTGAGATGTCAGTAAAGGCATGTACTGTAACAGTATGCACTCATTATTGACATCTCAGCCCAGCCGCCGGTGGAGAGCGAGGCCGCGCCCAAAGCTACCGCCCAGGAATAGGAAGGGGGAGGGCTGGGTGGTGGGGTGATACCTGTCAGAGTTGGGGGCCTGTTAGCCATGAGGGAGGGATTGACATCATAATACAAGGGATCAAGGATGGGGGGTCCACTAAACCACCACAGAAGAAGTGACAATACATTACTAGGGGATTGGGGATAAGGAGGAAGGTTCACTAGACCACCAGGGAAGAAGAGACAGTATAGTTCATGAGGATCAGGGCTAGGGAGTGGGTCCTCTAGACCACCAGAGAAGAAAAGACAGTACAATGCGTGGGATTGGGGATAGGGAGGAGGAACCACTTGCCACATGTGTTTTTTTTTGCCATGTACATGTGCTCATACAGGATAAGACATATGCACGAAAGGGGCAGTATATACGCTCAATAGGTGCATGCCCTGCATAAGCAGCCCTGGCTGCCGTGATGCTTGGTGTGCATGTGGGCACACAAGGGATCCACTCTGAGACCCAGGGCAGGAATCCAACTTGATGCTTGCCTGGGTCAACACTCTGAGCCCTGTGCTGCCCTGATTCAGAACATCTTGACTGCACATGGGAGGCCGGTGAGCCATGGACAGGTGGCCGGTTACGGGAATACCGCTGGGGCACGAGAGTTCGGCGTGGTTTTCACCTATCGCGCATACCCTATACCCCGTTCATGAATAGGGCCCCTGGTTTTGTTCATTTTATTTCAATTTACAATGGGTAACAACACTCCCAGCTGTGATCCCAGAGAGATGAAGCCTTCCTAAAATGTATTATACACCAGCCTAAAGAAATAAGAAACAAAGTTAAAACCTGCCAGTAAAGAAAAGCCACACTTACACACAGAAAAAAAAATCTTCATGACAGCAAATGTGTTCTGTCAGAGGTTAGATGTTTATCAGAAGTTTGGAAAGGAAAAAAATACAGGAGCGAGGCTGAGGCCACCAGTAAGTTCTGGTGACTGCACTCAGAGGCCTCTTTAGGGCCACCAGGATTTGGGGCTTGAGAACCTCTGGTTTATACATTCATTTCTATACATACAGAGACACAAAGCAACAAAGCAAGTAATTAAACATCACATTAAAAGAATAGGTACAGTATCTACTAAAAGAAAATGTTTTTAAACCAACTGTGCTCATAGCAATTGTTTCTAGTGTCTTTCTCAGTATTTTATTTCCAATTTACAAGAACGGACTCAACTATCTGTTTCAAATGCATCTAAACTCTTTCCAGCTGACCTCACAGTGGATGTGTGCATGACACCACAGTCTGTTGCTATGTCATTTATGTATCACATGACTTCAGCCAATCAGCTCTCAGAACCACAGAATGCTCTTATCCTGCGTACTCTTGCCATCTCACGAGGTAATATTAAAGCTAAGTATTCTGCTTCACAGTTGGGGTGAAAAGTATAACACTTGGTTTTGAAAATTGAAAGAACAAATATAAAACTTATTCTAAAGCACACTAACCAACTTGAGTGATGTATAATATGTTTATATTTATTTATTCAGTTTTGTTAACCGGATAGGCCCACTGGGACCCGAGGATCCCTTTTTCAGGGGCGACCCGGGGTTAGTTACACATAACCATAAGACAGTGCATACAATAAGCAGAGATCATAAAAAATACATATATAGGTAGGCAATTTAAGTCAGACAGGACAAGATGCAAAAGGACTAGACAATTTAAGGGGTAATTTAGTACAGGGCAGTTATTACAAAGCAATTGTAAGAGATACATTTTTGAAGCACTTGAGCGGGGAAGAGCCCCGCATAGGTAGTTCAGAGCAGTTAGAAGAGACCATTGTCACTGCAGCACTCTTGTTCCACCCAGGCTCATTTTCAGGCTCAGGTGCACCTGCTACTATTTAACAGGTGACCTCAGAGCCCAGTGCAGAAGGTGCCCAGTGAGTTGGCTGTTTGTAGGGCAGCAGGGAGCTTATTCCATAGCAGTGGTGCAGAGTAGGTGAAGGATCTGCTACCGGAAGTTGTCCTTGCCCTGGGCACCACCAGTAAATATCTGCTGGAGGTCCTGAGCACCCTGCTAGTCCTTTTGGGTTTAAGGAGGCAGGCAAGACTCCCGGATGGAGGGTCATACAGTAGTTTGTAAGCATGGCACAGGAGTTGGTATTGGAGCCGATGGTCGAGTGAAGGCCACTTAGGGAGGCTTGCACATCACAGTGATGCCTTCTGGGGTGGGACTTGGCCACGAAGCTGGTGATCTTATTATATAGTGCCTGTAGCCTGCTGAGCTCCTGTTTTGGCATCAAATGCAGGATATGAGTGGCATATGTAAGGTTGGGGAGTAGGATACTGATGGCTATAGTTATCCTTGTTTCCAGGATCATTTGCGGGCTGTCTGTATAGAGGCCCCAGTTTCTGAGCATATCCACATGGGGTTTCATGGAGAAACTCTGGTCCAGAACCAGGCCAAGGTATTTAAAGTGGCTTACCACCTCAATTCCAGTACCAGTTGTAGAGGTGAGGGCCAGGAGAGAGCTTCTGTCTGTGCCGAGTGACCTGGGACCAAACAACATGGCTTTTGTTTTAGAGGTGTTAAGAAGCAGCAGATCTGCCTGGAGCCACCTTTCTAAAGTTCAGAAATGGGGTACCTCAGGGATCAGTCCTGGGGCCAGTCCTCTTCAATATCTTCATCAGTGACACTGCAGATGGACTGGAGGGCAAGGTTTGTCTGTTTGCAGATGACACCAAGATCTGCAACAGAGCAGATGATCCAGATGGGGTGGGCAGAATGAGAAGAGGTCTGGATAAACTGGCAAAATGGTTGGAAGAGTGGCAACTTGGTTTGATGTAAAGAAGTGCAAGATCATGCACATAGGGAAGAGAAACCCTGAAGCCACCTATAGGTTGGGAGGGGAGTTGCTGGCAGTCACAAGGAAAGAAAGAGACTTGGGCATCATCATCATCACTGATTACCTGAAATCATCCAAGCAGACCACTAAATCAGTAGGTAAGGCTAGGGGATGTTGGGGTGTATTAGAAGGGTATCTCAAGTCATAAGAGGTAATAATCCTTTTACAAGACACATCTGAGTACTGTGTGCCATACTGAGGCCACACCTTCACAAGGACATTAACAAAATGGAGGCAGTCCAGAGAAGGGCAACCAAAATGGTGCAGGGACTGCATCAGAAAACATATGAGGACAGATTAACGGAGCTCAATATGTATACCCTAGAGCAAAGGAGGGAGAGAGGTGATATGATTGAATCATTTAAACACCTTAAGGGCATTAACAAGGTGAAAGAGTCTAACATGTTTCAATATAAGAAAATAGCAGGACAAAAGGACACAGCATGAGATTAGAGGGAAGCCGATTAAGGGGTAGTACAAGGAAGTTCTTTTTCATAGAAAGGGTTGTAGATACATGGAACGGCCTACCTCAGGAAGTGGTGGATATGAATACAGCACAGGGCTTCAAACAGGAATGGGATCGGCATAAGGGAGCAATACAGATGAGTATGAAGAGATAGGCCATTGACAGAATAAAGGCCTATGGCACATTCATAAGGTAGAAAAAGAAATGGTCAGACTAGATGGGTCTTGCGGTCCTTATCTGCCGTCAGCTTCTATGTTTCTATGACTAGCCAGGTCAATTACATTGGAAGCAGTTCTGTAGATCGCATCATCTGCATATTGGACAATCAAACTGTCCCCACACTTACTGCTGAGGTCATTCACAAATAGTGAGAATAGCAGGGGGCCCAAGATTGAACCTTGGGGCACCCCTTCCTTGATGGAGCGCTTCTGAGACAAGGACCCCTCCACCTAACATGCTGGGTGCGGTCGGTCAGGTAATTGGTGAGCCAGACAAGGGAGTGCTGATCCAGACCAAGGCACTTCGGCTTAGTAAGAAGCAGAGCATGGTCCACCAGGTTGAAAGGCTTGGTTAAATCTACCGCCTCAGTGGGTTCACTGTTGTCAAAGGCCTCAAGGACATCCAAAGAGAATTTGATGAGGGCAGTATTGGTTCCATGCTTTTGCCTGAATCCATGTTGAGTACTGGCAAGCAGTTGGTTGGCCTCCAGATAGTCACAGAGCTGAAGATAGATTAGTCTCTCCTGGATTTTAGCTAGAGGGCACAGGAGTGAGATAGGCCTATGATTTTCTACCAGCTCCTTGGGTCCTCCCTTGTGGATAGGTACCACATAGGCTTCTTTCCACTTAGAGGGGACTACTCCTTCAAGGAAGGATCTGTTTATAAGCTATGTTACTGGCAGGGCTATAGCTGGGGCAGTGGCTCTCAGGAGACGTGGGTAAAGGCCATCTGGGTCCACGGAGCCTTTAGCCTTAACAGACTTCAGTAAGGGTAGCACATCCCTGGGGTGTATTAGCTTTAAGTGAAATTCAGGGTGCTGATGTGTCAGTTTGTCTGGGCCCCCCTGTCCAGAGGATGGTGAATCGAGGTTGGCTTTGTATTTTCTAGGTCTGTGAACAACCTGTTTAAAATGTTAGCCACTTCCTGGGCGTCACTGAAGGATTTACCCTGAGTGACGGGGCCCTGGGTGGGTTTGTTGTTGCCTTTCAGTAGGCAGTTGATTTGAGACCAAAAGGATTTGGGGTTTGTTAGGCTAGCCTGCTGAAGGGATTTAACATATTCCCCTTTTGACCATTTTTTTACACTGGTTACATAGTGCTCTGTAGCTAGACCAGTCTGAGGTGAGACCAGACGACTTCTGCTTGTGTCAGGCTTTATCACACTGGATCAGCTGTTTTAACTCGGGGGAGATCCACTTGTGACTACTCCCCTTTACTCTAAGCTTTCTGATGGGGCAAACACGTTGGCCAGAGGTGAAGGCGCACTGGAAGAAGTCCAGGGCCTCGTCCATTGGGGGGAGGAGCTTTAGAGGGGTCCAATCTTGGTCATATAAATGCCTTTGAAGGCAGCGGCAGAGAACTTGGAGAAGTCCCCGGCTGTAAGTAGTCTTAGGTGGATGTTAGGTGGGCGGTTTTTCCATACACAGAAAATTGGGGAGTGATCACTCAGGGCATCTGCTAACGATCTGGCAACCTAGATATTGAGTGGGTTGGATACTAGGACCCAGTCAAGGGTGGTGTGGTTTCCAGTTTTTGCATTGTGCCTAGTGGGCACCGTGATGATTTGGGACAGGCGGGCATCCAGAAGGGTTGCCTTTAGTTTATATGTGTACTGAGAGGTGTCTCATAAGTATTGTAAGACCATTGTCTCATGCTGTTTGGAGGCTGACAGAACTACTCAGTTTTGTTTTGCAATCCTCTCACCCAGAAGGTGTATGAGAACATTCTTATTCAGTAAGAGATACTCCTCAGTACACATACTGTATAAACATCATAAAGAAGTGCACCATAACATTAGAAGAACTTGATGAAAGCTTTTTATATAGACTTCATGAAAAAAAGTGACAACATGCACTGCAGCATCAGAGAAAAACCAATGGAGTTTTTCAAATGTGCATTCTATTTAATTATAACAGCTGAATAGTATATATGTGAAACAAATTACATACTGGTCAATACCTGCTCTTTACCCTAGTTATTTATTTACAAATTGGTGATCAGGAGAGGAATGTCATCAAGGCACAGGTCAAGAAGCATAGTAAGACCAGGAGCAGTTGTAACATTTGCAAGTAGTGTTGTATTATTATCAATAACAGTAAAATAAAAAATTAAAATGGTTCAGTATAACTATTTACAAAGGCAGTACAAGCAAAGAAAACAAAATCCTTCATCTGAGGGTATCTCTAATGCCCAGTTTCAGTCGCTCCTCAGCAAAGATTGCTGCTCTTTTTATAACAAGTCTTCGCCTTACGATTAACTTCTTCATCTTGAGCTCATTAAGGAGACATCCTGTTTCTCATAAAATGTATCAGAGTTCTTGTCAGTTTCTTTGCAGAGCAGGCTTGAAAACAGAATAGTGTCCTAAGCTGGCCTCCTGCTGACAGCTCTGCAAAAGAGTCTGCAAACAAGCCTGGGAGGCACTCAAACTGCATCTCAGGTTAACCCTCTAAATTCCAAATAGCTTTTTGCAATCATTTCAACAGTATAACTATATACAGTTTCAAACAAAGGGATCCCATTATCATTTACAATTTCCCACAAAGATTCACATATATTTTTATAACCACAGATATGCAAGGGGAAAGAAAAGACAGAAACAGCAAGTGAAGGTAGCGAGATAGTAAGAGGTGGATAATCGCAAGACCATCAGAATGATCAGTTCCTAGGTCTCACGAGAACATTTGGTTGCACAACCAGACAGACAAGAGACAGAAAAGGAGAGGACAGAAAAAATCTGTGTGTTTAACTCTTTCTGCATAACAAATGGGACAGGGCCTCATTCAACCGTGTCACAAGGAACACTGAGCCAAGGCTTTTTTCTAAGTATGAGTGGGGTGGAGAAGCCTTATGTGGGAGGGAAGTACAACAAAAACTACTGTAAGAGTATCAAATACTGTAAATAAGTCAGTACACAATGAAAGAGGCCATCACAAAACAGATACAACAGGACACCAACAATACTTTGCCAAGAGTAAACAGGGACATCATGCTTAGAGAATGGTTTTGAGGTGGGGCACACAATTAAAAATAAAAAAGGGGAGGGCACTTAATGATAGTTTTATAGCTTACACAAAACATTGCTCAAGGCATTCTCTTTTATTGAGAAACTGTCCTGTAAGTATATGCAGTGAGTAGCAAAGCATTCTCTTTGTTGCATAGGTCATGGTCAGTGATTTTTTTAGAATTTGATGGAACTGTAACAAAATGTGATATGTTTGGCTCAGTAACAAGTTGCACACTCCTGAGCTTTCCCAATTAATATATCATGAAATGGCATGGAATTTTTCTGACTTCTGAGACCATTCTGAAACAGTGATGTTAGCATAGCACAAAATCACACCTATACCATACTTTATTTATAAAAAAGCACCTTTCCAAAGATCAAGGTGCTTGTACATAATTTATCATACAGATATAACAATGATTAAAATCTGATCATAAACAAATCAATACATCAATAAATTCATAAAATCAGTAACTCCAATGAATATCAGAACCAAGCTAAAAAGAATCTGGATAAGCCAGGCTAAACAAATACATTTTCAGTGCTGTTTTAAAACTCTGAACAGTCAGGCACTCTCATATCCAATGAGGTAGAGAATTCCACAGAGTAGGGGCTGCAAAAGTGAAAGAACGAGCCCCAGATGTTTGTAGTTGAACCCTGGGAATCTCTAGCAATCCCTCATTGGTGGGGCAGAGGGGGCAGTAACAGTGAAGGAGAGCTTGTAAATAACAGGGTCCCTGCTCATGTAGGGCTTTATAGGTCAGTAACCTGACCTTGAAGGTAATCCACCACTGTACTGGCAGCCAGTGCAGTCCACGGAGCACAGGCGTAATATGACTGGCCCTAGAAGTGCTAGTCTATAGCCTGGCTGCTGCATTCTGAACCAGCTGTAAATGGCAGAGATCAACCCCGGTAACCCCAGGTAAAGGATATTGCAGTAGTCATGGCAGGAGGTCATGAAGGCGTGGACCAACATTGAAAGGTCATCAGGAGGAACCAGGTGCTTTACCGGGTGATATTTCTCAGATGGTAAAATGAAGTCCTGACAACGGCTGATACCTGAGATTTAAGGGTCAGGCTGTCGTAAAAATAATGCCCAGGTTTTCAAATCTAATCTGAGGTAGTCAGCTGCATCCCCGAGCAAAGCACAGATGGTTGTCCAGCCGACAAACCTGCCTCCTGATGATATGGGTCCAAGACCGCACCTCAGTTTAGCAGGGTTCAACCACAGCCAGCTGGCACTCATCCAGTCCTGGATCTTGGAAAGACAGTTGTTAAAGACCGAGAGGATCCCATCCTGCTCGGACACAAAGGACATGTACATCTCATAAAATACCCTGGTCATTTGTCTTTTCACCCTTTTAAAGGGAATTTCTAAGATTATGATGTGGGCTTTTTTAATGCTATAGCCCATTACCTAATGCTGGTAAATGTCCTTTGAACAAGTAATTGAAATGTTTAAAGTTGTCCACTTCAGGAGTGTGTGATAATCAACTGAGCCAAACAGATGGCCAGGACCCCTTCTGCTTCCCGGTCTGCAGGCCCTGCCCCCACGTTCAGACATTTTGTGACGTCTAATTAGAGAGAGTGCAGGGGCATGCCCTATTAAAGTCAATGGGGCCAATTTCGAAAATGTCTCTATGTGTTTAAGCAACCTTTGATATATGAAAGTACCCTTGACTAAAAGGGGCCTTATTAGTTAAGCACTGTCCTTCTTTGTATCAAAGGTTGCTTAAACATGCATAAAGCCCATTTCTAAATTGGCCCCATGGAGTTCAATGGGACATGCCCCAGTGCTCTCCCTAGTTAGATGAAACAAAGCATCTAAGCATGAGGGCAGAGCCAGCAGATTGGGAAGTGGAAGGGATTGGCTGGTCATCTGTTCAGCTCAATTTACGATCCCTTCAATCTTGAACAGGACAACTTTATAAAATTCAATTAATTGCTCAAAAGACTTTCACCAACATTAGGTAATGGGCTATGGCATTAAAAAAAGCCATTATCATGATCTTACAAATTCTCTTTAAATTCAGACAGCTTTGTCAACCACAGATTTCCATCACAAACATCAGGGTACTAAGTGAGGTAAACACCAACATAGACATGTCGATAGGGAGAAGTGCATGGGTAAATGGAGAAAGTGGCAAACGCAATAAGGACAGGGATGGGGCAAAAAGGGGTAAGGCCATCAAGAAATGGAGGTTAATGAGTACCAACACCCATAGTGTGGGCAACAAGCTCCCTGAACTGGTGGCCTTGATGGAAGAGGGATGCCTGGATATCGTAGCAGTCACAGAAACATGGTACACAGACAGCCATGACTGGGATGTTAACATACCATGGTACACAACCTACAGGAGAGACAGGGAGGGCAGAAGGGGGAGTAGCTCTCTATGTAAGGGAAGGGATAAAAGCAACTGAACAAAAGAGTAAACAGGGAGGAGAGGAGGCACTGTGGGTCACCTTAGAGACTGGAAATGGCACCACAATCCGCACAGGGGTTGTATACAGACCCCCATGTGAGGGGGAGGGAATGGACAAGGATATGATAGAAGGCATACTTAGGATGGCAGAGAAAGGAGATACTGTTGATGGGGACCTTATATGCCAGATGTTAACTGGAGCACCTTTGCTGCAGCCACATCCAAAAGCAGGGCCATTCTTGATGCCCTTCAGGTGGCATGCCTCAGACAGCTAGTTTTGGAACCTACTCATGAGGGAGCAATCTTAGACCTTGTACTCTCAAATGGGGACAGTGAGAGGATCTCAGATTTAGAAGTGGGTAGCAATTTGGGAACAAGTGACCACCAAACAGTGTGATTCATGATAAACTCAGCTACAGAGTCAAGCCATACAAAAGTGAGGGTTCTGGACTTCAGGAGGGCTGACTTTGGCAAGATGAGAGAGTGCCTTAGAAAAGCACTAGCATATAGGCTAGAAGGAGGGGTGGAGCAACAATAGGGAAATATCAAAACTGCCATCACAGAGGCAACAAGCCTTTGTGTGAAGCAAATAAACAAATCAAAATGAAAGAAAAAGCCACTATGGTTCTCAAAAGAGGTGGCAGAGAAGGTTAGGGAGAAAAAGATTGCATTTAGGAAGTATAAGGAAACACAGAAGGAGCAGGACAGAGAACTGTACCAGTTAAGGTAGAAGGAAGCAGGGAGTGTAGTCAGAATAGCAAAGGCACAAACTGAGGAAAAGATAGCCAACTCAGTTAAGAAGGGGGATAAAACCTTTTATAGGAATATCAGGGAATGTAGAAAGACAAAGGAAGGGATAGTGAGGCTGAATAGAATGGATGGTGGGTGGGCAGAGAGTGACAGTGAAAAAGCAGGGATACTGAATGAATACTTCTGTTCAGTATTCACAAAAGAGGAAATGGGGGAGGTGCCTAATCCAATTAACAGAAGCACTCTGGGGGGGGGGGGCTCGATCCCAGTCTTTTTACAGACGAAAGGGTTCTGAAAGAACTCCTAAAACTGAAGGTGGACAAAGCAATGGGGCCAAATGGAATTCACCCCAGAATTCTAAAAGAATTAAGCAGAGAACTATTGACACCACTGACTACCCTTTTTAACAAATCATGGGAGGATGGTGTGGTACCTGAGGACTGGAAGAAGGCTGATGTGATTCCCCTTCACAAAAGTGGGACCAAGACAGAGGCAGGAAACTACAGACCTGTCAGTTTGACCTCTGTGGTAGGGAAAGTGATGGAATCACTTCTGAAGGAAAGAACTGTCGAGTACCTGAGGCCAGTGGGGCACAGGACCCAAGGCAGCATGGGTTCACAGTTGGAAGGTCATGTCAGACGAATCTAATTGATTTCTTTGACTGGGTGACCAAAGTAATAGACCAGGGAGGGGCTGTGGACATGGCCTACCTAGACTTTAGCAAAGCATTTGACACAGTCCCACACAAAAGATTAGTAGTCAAATTAACCAGCTGGGGAGTGGGTCCAAGGGTGGTAGCCTGGGTAAAACACTGGCTGAACAACAGGACACAGAAGGTAATTGTAAATGGAGTCCACTCTGAAGAAAGAGGGGTTACTAGTGGGGTACCGCAGGGTTCAGTACTGGGTCCAGTCCTTTTTAATGTCTTTATAAGTGACATTGCAGAGGGACTGGAAGGAAAAGTATGCCTCTTTGCAGATGACACAAAGATCTGCAACAGGGTTGATACACAAGGAGGCATGGAAAGGATGAGAAGGGACTTGGCAAGGTGGGAGGAATGGTCAGAAGTATGGCAGCTTGGATTTAATGCAACGAAGTGCAAAGTAATGCACCTGGGAAACAAAAACCCAGGGGAAGATTACACAATGGGGGAAGGTAGTAACAACAACAACAATGGAAAGGGACCTTGGTGTAATCATATCAGATGACCTTAAGGTTGGCAAGCAATGTGAGAAGGCGGTAGGGAGGGCTGGGGGGATACTGGGATGTATAGGGAGAGGCATCACCAGAAGAAAACAGGAAGTTGTTATTCCCCTGTACAGACAGTTAGTGAGACCCCATCTGGAGTACTGCATCCAGTTCTGGAGACCCCATCTCCGCAAGAACATAGACAGAATGGAGGCAGTTCAGAGGAGGGCAACTAAAATGCTGCAACGTCTGCAAGAGAAGCCATATGAGGAGAGGCTAAAGGAGCTTAATATGTATACCTTTGAGGAAAGGAGGGAGAGGGGGGACAGGATAGAAACGTTTAAGTACCTCAGTGTAATCAACAAAGTCCAAGAGGGTAGCATCTTTCAGAAAAAGAGATGTGCAAGAACAAGGGGACACAATTTGAAGATAGAAGGGGGACGGCTCAGGGGCAATGTGAGGAAGTATTTTTTCACAGAGAGGGTGGTGGACGCATGGAACAGCCTTCCTGAGGAGGTTGTGGGGTCTAAAACTGTGGGAGAATTCAAGAATGCATGGGACAGACATAGGGCAATTTTTGTGGGGGGTAGGAAGAAATAGACTGTTGGTTAAATAGGATCTGCAGCTTATCCTCTAGGTAGGGAAATGGGCAGACTAGGTGGGCCAAGTGGTCCTTATCTGCCGTCAAAGTCTATGTTTCCATGTAACATGGCTGCCACCTTTACTCACTAAAACCCTTCAACTAAGTCCTAAAAGTAAAATTGCATTAAATTTAAAAATATATTAACGATTAAATGTTATCTGTCCATTATGCACACACATACATAAATTATAAAATGAAGTACAGTTTAATACAGTACTTAGTTTTTAATTTCTGGTGTTTGCTGACCATAAAAAAAATCCCTCTCCTATTCTTACCTGCTTAACAGGGAAATCTCTGCTGACTAGCTACTACAAATAAAATGGAAGCCCGTGTTCCATCTGAGGCCTTCTGTTGTGCAGTTGTGGGGGGGTGAACATTTTTTTTATTTAGTATACGTTATTGTTTTTCACAAGAGACACTACACATGGCAACATACAATGGCAATACAGTCCACAATTAAATCCTCAATATGTCCCCTTCCCCACCCACCCAGGCATTGGCAGTGTCCAGTAGAAGATCAGAGTCCTTGGAATTGTTCAAAGTTCATGAGTTTCATAAGTTCTCATGGATAGGAAACGTTGTTATGCCACAATTTCCCCAATGTC
Source organism: Neoceratodus forsteri (assembly GCA_016271365.2). Classification (NCBI taxonomy): domain Eukaryota; kingdom Metazoa; phylum Chordata; order Ceratodontiformes; family Ceratodontidae; genus Neoceratodus; species Neoceratodus forsteri. Next base: position 1,652,400,562 of record CM057450.1, read on the forward strand.
TAGCTTGTCTATTGTACATAATCTTCCCTGAGTGGGGTGTATCCCACAGTATCCATTTACATAATCATTAGCAATGTATGCAATGTATCCCATCCATTACAATATGCTTTATAATGATGGTTAATGCTTGCTATTGTCTTTACAGCATTTAAAGAAGTACCACAGTCAAAATTTGCAAAAACATATGTTGTGCGGTGTTTTGATTTATATGTGTAGTCCTGCTGTGTCCTTCCCTTTGTCTACAATTAGGAGTTGTTTCTAAATTATCCTGCTAGCTTTATGGTAGTTTTATGGCCCCCTGCGTATCTCCATCTTAGCAAGGTTTATTGCTCTTCTTTTTCCTACAGTGCATCCTGTCTGATGTAACAGTGATGTTTCTGGGACCACTGATTCAGCAATTAGTAGAGATAGGAGCCTGATGTTCTTGCCTCCACTAAATAGCTCTAATTCAATATTTTTTTTGTTTTCTATGTGTGTGTGTCAGGTCTATCTAGCCAGCAGGAGTAACTGTTTTGCTTTCAAAACATTTCATTTCATCAAACTACACACAGCCAGTAGATGCACACAAATCACACCAGGTCATCAATGCTATAATTAGTAAAGATTTTAGCTGCTTTCTTACAGAATAACCCACTCAATTAGGCCTCAAATATTTGCTAAACTGTGGATGTAGGGCCCTATTTTCAGAGCCGGCTGGCTGTGCACACAAACAGGTACGCCGCATGAAAAAATAGGGCCAGTCGGCTCTGGCACCATATTCAGACAGACAGCACAATCTAAATTGACCGGGCTATCTGTTGAATATGGGACCATGGTAGCGCTGCACACAGCAAGCAGCCACCATGCTTGTTGCAGCGCTACCAGATCACTGGGCTAAAGACCACCCATAGGGGTAAAGCACAGCCCAAACTGGTTAGCAACACGGCCCCCATGGGCAATATTCAGTCCAAACATGCAGATGAGCCCATTGGGCATGCACGGTGCTAAGGGTCCATTTGCATGCCCATTATGGGCTCATCTGCATATCAACACTGCTGCAGAGTGTGCCGGGCCAGGTCTCCCCCCACCAAATCCCGATCCCCATCCATGTCTATAATAAGAAGGCATTTGTGGGACAGCAGTCCCTCCCATGCCCCAATCGCCATCTGTGGAAATAAATAATTAGTCCTGGTAGTTTAGCCATTCCCCCACCCACTCATGCCCTGATCCCTGTGTAAAATAAAAAATAACAGATAAATCCAGCCCTGGTTGTCTAGCAGTCCCCCCATGCCCCATTATAATAAAAACTGAAGAAAAAGTCAGCCCTGGTGGTCCAGTGGTCCCTCCCCCCCGTTTTCCAATCACCATCCCTGTGCAACAAAAATCAATCCCCAGTTGTCCAGTGATCCCTCCCCTCTCCCGTTCTCTGATCGCCATCCCTGCGTAATAAAAATCAATCCCCAGTTGTCCAGTGGTCCCTGCCCCATTCTCCAATCACTGTCCCCGTGTAATAAAAATCAATCCCCGTTGTCCAGTGGTTCCTTCCCCCTCCTCCATTCTCTAATCACCATCCCCGTTGAATAAAATGCAATCCCTATTGTCCAGTGGTCCCTCCCCCCTCCCCGAATGCCGTCCCGAGGAAAAGTACACTACCCTGATAGTCTGGTAGCCCCCACCCGGTATCACAACAGCGACAGGAATACAGTGCAGACCATCAAAGCGACATTACGGACAGTTCGCTGTGGTGGTCCACTGTATTCCTGACACTGCTGCCTCTGGGGTGTTCACCCCCTCCCCAAATTAACTCTGACTCAGAGTTGGTTATTTAAAGTCTGTGAGGAAAACACAGTTTTCTCTAGTTATGGCACAATACCAACTGGCGGTGTTGTGCCATCACTGTACTGACAGTCACTGTTCTCCATGTCACCGCAGCATAGTGGAACCACCCCCCCCCACCCCAGCAGGTAGTGACCCACCACCCCACTCCTCCCTCCAACCCAACCCGAGCCAGCGACTGGCACAGCCCACCTCACACCACCATGGCCAGCCACCAACCGAACAGTCAATGAGCGCGTACAGTAGACAATACATGCTCACTGGTTGACCAGTCACTCGTAGACTGGATTTTCTCCTCCCACCCCATCATACTGTGGTTGCTAACATTCTCCCAGATGCCCACCGTATGGTCTATTGTGTGCGTAAAATTCATCATCCTGAAGTTGCCACCAAATTTATTCAGATCTGGTCTATGAACTCAGCTGAGTTGTAGGCTTGTCACTGTGTGCATGACCTTGCCTGGAGGTCCTATAAATCCTCTGGCTCCATTTCTGGCCTTACTGTTTACCGATTCCTTTGGAATACTTGTACTGAAGCTACAAGGCTTGAGAAATCTGTGTACTTTGGATCCACACTGCAAAACAACCTTAAAGCATCAGTACTAGATAACCAAGAAGTGATTATCAAAATTCTATTTTTTGGCTGGAAGCGTGCAGCCATAGTTCACGTTTCCATATCTGTAAATATTTTTTTTTCTAGTGATCTTTTGTTTTTTAGATATTTAAAATTGATTTCCATTGTTGTGGATCCACAGCAAATATGGCTGCTGCCTGATCTGCAGCTGAACTCCCCCCTCATGTCACATCATGTCTTTTGTTTACTTCTGCGGGACCCTATGCTGCACGTTCCCACTGTCCCTGTGTAGTGCTGTGAATCATGCACATGTGCAGTCAGCAGCAGTGGGTTCCAATTCAACAAGGCAGGTAAGAGAAATGTAAACAAAAACAAAGAAAAATGGATCAAAGTACAGTGAAAACAAGAAAGATTACCAGGTAAATGTGCAACAGAGCACAGGAAACAAACTGTTGCAAAAGATCAGATTTTTTTATCTAGTACTTCTGTTTTAATCGCCCCTCTAAGTTCTGGAAGGTTATTCATTCATTTCTCTCCTCCAACTCAGTCCCCTCCACCTGTTCCCAACTCTCTCCTTTCCTCAACTCTGCCTCTTTCTTCACTCCTTTCCAGTCTGGCTTAAGAAAGTAGCCTCTCTCTTCGGGCTCACTGATGCTATCCTCTCTGGCATTGACCAGGGCTTTGTTGCCTCAGCTATTTTGTTGACTTAGCCAAAGCTCTCAGCGCTGTAGCCCATCTCATCCTTTTGGATAAGACAGCTGGACTCTTGGCTTCTTCAGTTCAGTGGTTCTGGTCCTATCTTGAGGGCAGATCGCAAGTTGTCCATATTGGAGATCCTTCCCCCCAACTCCCTATAAGCTCAGGTGTCTCCCAAGGGTCTGTCTTGGGCCCAGTTCTTATCTCCATTCTTGTAAATGATCTCCTTAAAGCCTGTTCCTCTGTGTCAGTAAATATTTATGCAGATGATACGGTTCTCTTTTCCTCTGGCTCCTCTGTCCCTGACCTCATGAGCCACGCCCTACTGGATTTTAACAATATCCAGCTTTGGTTTTGTGATAATCGGTTATCCCTCGGTGCTAAGAAAACTGTTTCTATGACTTCTGCCACTAGGCAAATACTTGCTAGAGTCCTCCCCCTTCCTTCCTTTCATACCCTTGATGATTCTACTATAGCAGAGCTTTACTCTTTTAAGTACCTCAGGGTCTGACTTGATCGCCATTTAGATTTTTCTGTTCACGTGGATGCCAGCCACAAGAAGCTCCACCCCAAGGTTGGGGCACCATACAGAAATAAGAGAAGCTTTTCACTTCCTGCACACACAGAAATTCTCATTAAGATGATTCTGCCTACTTTTGACTATGGAGATATTATTTATAGTGCTACTCCAAAGTCTACTATAGCTAGGCTAGACCCTCACTTGCACTCCTTCTGTCACTTTGCCCTTGATAAATCCTTGCATACACATCTTTGTGCCCTGTATTCTTCCCTCCCCACTCTTGATGGCAGGCACATTACCCACTGTGTTACCTTTATCTCTAAAGTTTGGTTAGGCTCTCTCTCCTCGTATCTTGCCCCTCTCCTCTCCTTTCCCCTTTGTCCTCTTATTCTCTTTGCAATGCTTGCTCTCGTACATGTGCTGTCCCTCAAATGGAATCTGCTGTTGGCCAAGCTGCTTTCTTGTTTAATTTCCCTCAACTATGAGGTTCCCTTCCCCCTTCTACTTACTCTGCTCCTTCCTTTCCTGCTTTGAAATCTTTTCTCTGTGATTTCTCTACTCACGTCTGCAGTTGTTTCTAATACTGTTTTGGTCCCTTTTCAACTGCAACTCCCAATCATTGTCTAGTATTTAATTGGTCTTTTACCAGTTCCACGATTTACTGTATGTAACTTCTGAGTGTCATTTGATTCTTAATCATTATTGTCTTATTTATTTTGTTATACTTATTTCCATTCAATGTATTTTACTCTGTATTTTGTATCTGCTTTTCCTCCCCCCCGATGCATCTGGAAACAAGCTGTTACCAGCTCAGTATGTTTTTCCTGGTAAAATCTTTGAAATAAACAAATATTTCACTTCAGTTTTAAAAAATTATCTACTCAGCCTTCTCATGAAGTAATTCTGCATATTTGGTCACCTGGCTATTTAAATGGACCCCATGTTACTTCTGGTACAGCTGGTTCCAGACTATTCTCTGTTTCCCTGATTTCCTTTAGGAGGTCTGTGGTATGTTTCTCCCTTTCATTTTACCAGGTAGTAGCTAACCTGATAATTACTTGTCTGATTACTTGACCTGTACTCTCCCAGGTTGTGCCTGAAAATAGGCATTCAGTTATTTAGTGTACTTATCTGGTTACTAAAAACTAAATAAATAAACAAAATTTCTCCCCTTATGGAACATTTAACTCTCAGCGTGATATTAAAGTTTTGCACTGAGCATCTTTTTTCCTGAAAACAGTGTTGTATGTTCAGTTTGCCAGTGATAGACTTACCTTTTAACAACTGTAAATTGAATTTCCATGTTCTGTCAACGTACAACCCTCTTAATAAGACCAATTAGACTCTGACTGGTGCTTGGTCTGAGAATACGAGTGGCTCCATTTCACAAACCAATAGGCCGGGGAGCAACTCTTGGTTTAAGGAAGTAGTCAATTCTCAAAATGGAGTCATGTGGCTTAGAATAAAATGAAACGGCCTTGCTAGCGAGATGGAGGGTTCTCCAAGAATCTGTTGGTCCTAAATTATCCATGAACTCCCTTAGCGCTCTCTGCCCTGCAGATAGTCCTGGCCTCCACCCCCGTGACCTGTCTAGATCGGGTTGGTAAACCTGATTCTAATCCCCGCCAATTACCATTGGCAGTCTAGTGAAGGGTGTCAGCAGGGTGGCCAATTTCATGAAAAACTGGAGAAGCCAAGTTAGGGCCATACATTGATCCTATGAGCACGTCCCTCCACTCCAGCCTTCCATGTAACAGTATTATCTGCCCTCCACATCCTATGCTTCTTGTATCAGTTGAAAGGACACTGGCCTAGGTATTAAGGCAATCATACCCTTCTTTTTAGTGCTGTCCCCAGCCCTGTATACTTGACCCACAAATTCCCTTCAAAAGTTCAGTATTTGTTCTCGCTTCATATGTGTTTCTTGTTGACATGCAATAGTTACTTGTAGTTTCTGCAAATGTCTCAGGACACAGTAACATTTCACTTTTTTTTTTCAACTTTATTTGTTCACCCTGTGAACCCCTGGAACTCTCTCAGGATGCCTCCACACACACCGACTGCTCTACCACACACCTGATCCCTTGCCCCCTCAGAATTAGCTGTCCCTCCACCAACCTCTGACCGGGAACACCCCAGCTCTGAGCCCCCTGAGGTAGGGCCACCATTACTCTTGGTGCTCTATCTAGAATCCAGTGCCGGCTGAGGAGATGGAGGGAAGTGGAGGCGGAGGCAAGGCCCGGTATTGGCATGTGGCGGTCGGCACTGAGAGAAGCCATTACCTATCCAGGCGAAGGGGGTATTTCCTTGTTTTCCCCACAGCAGCACGTGCATGCAATGACATCAGCACGGAGCCCACATAGATGTTTGCCGTGCTCCTCCCATTGTGTGCTCCATGCACTAGCTGTACCCCCAGTCTCCCCAGGGGGTCCCCACTGCACCAGAGAAACCCAAGATCCCTCTCCGGGGAGAGGAGAGCAGTCCTCTGGACACTCAAACCTCTCCCTCCCCTGCCCACCCCAGGCTCATTCCCAAACCCAGGTCACCGACATGGCATGAGGTGTGGCGTCCAGTGCCTCAACTCCCAGAGCCACCGGGCCGACAACATTTCACTTTTACCTGCCAACCTTTGATGTTCCACATTGGAAATTGGTACATACAACCCATGGGATCTACTGTGGTACTGTATTTATCTAGCTTGAACCATACCACCAATGTGTATTATTAGTCTCCCTTTCTCGTCAGTGTCTAGGATGTCCACCTTCCCCTCACACATAACATACATATCAACTATACAGAAAAACATGAAACACTAAACACTGAACAGTAATCTCAATAACGATCCTTGGTCCTTGCAGCCTAACTTCATACCAGACGGTCCGTGACTGACCAGTGGCAAACCCTTACTGACCAGGCAGAGCATTCATTTTTGCCTAAAACTCTCTTTCTCTCCCCACTGGGTAGCTCCAGCACTGGAGGGAAGGCACATAGCTTATCCTAAGTAAAACAAACAGCAACATTTGTAGAACAGAATAAACCTATTTGAACTGTTTCAACATTAAACGTTAGTAGATCTGGAGTTAAAGTTTTTACTACAGTTAGAGTCACTGGGCCATCTAATAGCCTACCACAGCCACAATAGACAGTCTTGTGTGGTGCTGCACAAAGGAGTGTGACTTGAGTCCCACGTCAGCCTGCATCCTCACAGCACTTCCATGTCCCTCACTGATCTACGAGCACAGGGTATGGCATAGAAGATGAGGTGGGAAGGAAATGCTGGTATGCTGACATATATGCCCCATACCATACATTGTGTCACAGTCCCCTCTAATCAGAGTCAGCACACCACAGTCTGAGGTACAGATGAGGGGCCTTTTCACTGTATAGGAGAACCCAGGCTCAACTCTGAGAGAACAGCAGTTGGCTTTTGGCCCACTCCTTCCCTCCTGATGGAGGTACGGAAAGGACAAGAAGCAGGAAAATAAGATGAGAGCAATGGAGGTTGCAGTATACTCTACACTCTAACTAAAACACTGTTACTGTATGCAAGCAATAAACAATCAACACTTTGCCCCACAGAATCTGTCCACCCCCAAACAGTTCTCAAACCCCCAATGTGGATGTACCGAGCTTAATTACCCCCAAACCCCATAGGTTAGAACTCTCTTTTAATGTTGCAGCAGGTACCAGCTTTTTTTTTCTCAACTATGTTTCTTCTGCCCAGCTCTAGAACTTTATCTGGCCACTCCACTCACCTGATTGACTCTACCGCCCACTGTGGACCCTGCCTTCTTCAAAGTTGTTACTTTCTCCCCGAGCCCCAGGGGGGTTATGGGCCTAAGGAGACCGAAGGGGCAGAGGCAGGGAACCAGCGTTGGGCATGTGGTGAAGCAGCACTGGGAGGGTCATTGCCTGTCTGGGCTGGAGGGAATTTTTTCATAATGTCCCTGAGCTACCTCCTCCCCCCCCCGAGCGTGACATCCCACTGATGCCATGGCACACAGCAACCCTGCCAGTGTCTGCCATGCTCACCCCAACATGTGGTCTGCATCCTGCAGCACCCCCGCTCTCCAACGGGGGTCACCGAGACACTGGACAATCCATTGCCCTGCCCCAGGAGAGGAGAGCAGCCCATTGGACGCTCAATCCTCTCCTTCCCCTGCCAAACCCTGGTGCCTGAGCTCGCTCCCAAACTCAGGTCGCCAGTGTGGCACGAGGTGTGGCGTCCAGTGCCCCAACTATCAGCGCCACCGGGTCGGCCCCAAACTGGGGATGTTGATGCTGATAGATGGCTGTCTGACTGAACTGGCCACAATCTCTGCAGACAGTCTCTTTTTCCAGGCAAACAATCTTTGGCACATGCAGGCTCCCGATTGGCTGAGATACATGGGCAAAGTTGATTCTGACCTATGACCCCCTTCCCATGGGTTCTTGCAGTCTGTGGAGTCTTGGGGGCCACCTTTTTTATTTACATTTATTGTCCAGCTTTGGCGGCTTGCTGCTGCTTTATAAAAAATCCCTTTGTGCTACTTTATAACTGCCCTGGCCCCGCTTACTGTGCTGGAGCCAGGGATATGCTTATATGCTAGGGTACTTATCTCCCTTCTCTGTCGGGTGCTCCGTAGTGGAAGACAGCTGTGTGGAGCCTCTCTTTTCACTGATGTGCATGGGCACATACATCTTTTCCTTCTCATCCCCACTGACTGTCCTGGGGCCATGAAACACCTTGCTGAGCACACGATGGTGTGACTGACATTGAGTCCTGACTCTGCTTCTTGTTCTGGAGCCAGAATCCTATTTTGGAGTGGGCACACTGCTGCCTCAGAGATCCAGGTCCATTATGCACACACACTGCATGTGCGTAAACAGTACAACACTGGTGCCACGCTACTCTGGTTCCATTTCCTGGCCCCACTGTGTCTCATAGGCTCAGGGAACCAAAGCTGCTGCTACTCAACAGCTGCAGAAATCTCAAGTGGAGCCATGGTTTAAGATGCCGCCAGGTCTCAAGAGTACTGGCACAAGTGTATCAGAAGGTAGTTACAACACTCTGGCAGTGCAGTGTAATGCGCAGTGGTTTAAGGCTCTGAGCTGCAAATCTGGTGACATCCAGCAGACCAGACCTGGGTTTGAATCCCACAGCTTCCACTTACATACTGTGTGACCCTGAGCAAGTCACTTAACTTCTCTGTGCTCCCAGGTCGTGCCTGTAAAAAAGCTTTCAGCTTAGTGTGCTACTCCTGGTTAAACAACTAAAAAAAAACACAAATTTTATTGTGGCATGTCAGGAAATGCCGACTAAAATCCAGTGTCCTGGTGCTTCAACCCAGTACAGGTCTTCATCAGGGTGGATCCTTTTTCCTGTACCGGCACAAGCAGTAGTAGGTGTAGATTTTATTTGTTTAGGGTGCCCTTCCCCGAAGGCTCAGGGTGCCCTTACAATAACATTAGAAATACATAAAGAACAGAACAGGAACAGTTAGATAAAAGTAAATATATATATATATCACATACATACATATACATATTTAAACTCAGCAAAATTAAAACAACTGAACCTGTTCTAAATTGTAACGGTCCCCTCAGACCCCAAAAGCTTGTATAAATAAAAATGATTTTAGCTGACATTTAAATATCTCAGTAGATGGTGCCTCCCAGATATACACCAGCAATGAATTCCACAAAGCCAAGGCAGCTTCCTTGAATGCCCAATCCACAGAGCTCTTCAACTTTGCTCTGGGGATCTCCAGGACAGCACCAGTAGCTGATCTGAGGGAGCGAGACGGGACGTAGGGGTGCAGGAGATCCTTCAGGTATCCTGGGCCCAATACACGTAGGACATGTAGGTCAAAAGACCTACCTTGAAGGTAATGCACCAATGCACGGGCAACCAGTGCAGATTGCGCAGCACTGGGGTGATATGACTGAATCTAGAATGACCAGTCAACGCCCGTGCCACTACATTCTGCAGTAGCTGCAGGCACTGCCACACACCAGCTCCAACCCCGAAGTAGAGGGCATTACAGTAGTTGAGATTCGAGGTCACGAAAGCATGAATCAGTGTGGCCAGGTCATCGAGTGAGACAAAGGCCTTGATCTGGGTGATGTTCTGGAGATAGTAAAATCTGGTCTGGACAACTGCTGACACTTGAACATCAAATGTCAGTTTGCTGTCAAACACAACGCCCAGATTCTTCACCCTTGATGAAATCTTCAGTTCTGTTGGACCTATAAAAAGGCACAACCTATCACTGTAGGCTCCAAGCCCAACTCTTTAACCTGGCTCTACCACCAACACCTCCATCTACCCGGGGTTAAGTCCCAGCCAGTTCAACGCCATCCAACCCTGGATCTCGGCCAAGCATTTATTAAACACATCAACAGCGTCAGGTCTCCTGGGTGTGAAAGACAAGTAGAGCTGAGCATCATCAGTGTAAAAATGAGAACTCAGCTCATACTGTCTTTTAACCTCACCCACGGGCAACATGTAGACTGCGAACAAAATGGGGGAGAAGACAAAACCTTGGAGAACTCCACACTCGGGTTCGAGGAACAATTCCCCAGCACTACCCTCTGGGACCTGACCCAGAGAAAGTACTCAATCCATTTGATGACCTTGCTGGTGAGACCCACATACTCCCCCAGCATCTCCAACAACACCCCATGGTCCACAGTTTCAAACGCTGATGAGAGATCAAGGAGGACAAAAATTGTACACTCTCCCCGATCCCTCGCCCTGAGCAGATCATTCAACACCCTGACCAGTAGTGTCTCAGTGCTATGCAAGGCCCTAAATCCAGACTGGAAAGGTTCATAAATTTGAAAGCCTATGAGACATTCCTCTAGCAGTACTACTACCACCTTCTCAAGAACCTTCCTTAAAAAGGGAAGGTTTGAGATAGGCCGGTAATTTGCCAGGACAACAGAGTCCATTGATGGTTTCTTCAGCAGGAGCTTAACCAGAGTCTGTTTCAAAGACTCCAGAAAGACCCTGACCAACAAGGAACTCCTGACTACCCCAGCAAAGACCAAGCCTAGGGCCTCAACACAGCCAACTAGTAGCCACATCTGGCCCAGATCCAGGACACAGAATGTTGGTTTCAGCCCGAGGACTATCCCACAGACCTGCTGCAGTGTCACCGGTCGGAACTCACTCCAGGGCGGCCGAGTGCAATCAGCCACATGAGACACACCACTGCTGGAGGACTGAATTCTGCTTGGAGCAATCCTGGATCTCACAGAGAACACTCTGTCCGAGAAGAATCAAGCAAACTCCTCACACTTGTGAGTTGAAAAGGCTCTAATGTGTTCCAGACAGGCTGGATGTAATAACCTGTCTAAACCTAGAAGAGCTGAGACAGTCAATTCCTCCCAGCTGCAACTGTCCCAGATATAAAAGCTGCCTTTTTCTGAACGATTGCATTCTGATACTCATTGTAATGAGGTATCAGAACCAGCTGGTCCTCCCGAGACCCAGTCTTCCTCCAATGCCTCTCTAACCTCGTCCCCTTGTCTTCAACTTCCTTAGCTCTCCATCAAACCAACAGGAGCCAAGGTGGGAGACAAGGGGGCATACACGGATCAGCGCCAAATGGTCCAGGGCCCCAGCAACAGCACTATTATAGGCCACCACTGCATCTCCCGGGCCAGTGGTGCAAGCCTCCAACACAGACGAAACGTCCATTTCCACGGTCAGTCCTTCTGGTTGAACATCCTTCAAAGGGTGGAACTGGTTCATTTCCACAGGGGATGGAATATTTAGGGGGGCTTTAAAACTGAATCCGGCAGTGCAATGATCGGACCAGGCAACCCGATCAATCTTGATGTTGTCAATTTCAAGCCCCAGGGAGACCACTAGATCAAGCGCATGGCCAGACTGGTGTGTCCCAGATGTGGAATGCTGGATCAGGCCCAGAGCCTCCATACTTAACAAGAGAGCTCTGGCCCTGGGTGACGTCACATCGTCCACTCATGTGTTTAAGTCGCTGAGAACAATCCATCTCGGCGACTCCAACACGCTCTCGGTTACAAAAGATACCATCTCCTGCAAGAAGCCCTGGTCCCACCCAGGTGGACGGTAGACCAGGAGCACTCTAAATTCCATGCTAAGACCACCCCCCATACCGCCACACACTCTGAAGAACCAATGTCTTCAACTGGGTGCACCATCAGGCCCAGTGCCCTGCTGGTCCTTGCTGCAGCAGTTCTGGAGACCAGAAGGCAAAGACAAGGTCCTGGTGCTGAAAGAGGTAGCAAAGGTTATCCCCAGATTTGCAGGGAGGGCTTACACTTGGTATAGGAAGATTTTTGTACTTTCCACTGGACCTCCTTTAGCTCTTGGACCTTTGAAAGAATGTGGACTTTTTCCAGATAATTAAGCAGCAGAAATAGGATTGGTCTGGGACTTTTTCCCTCTGGGGGAAGCAGCTGTAGCACTCAATGGGCTCTTTCAATTATGTAATTTGGGGCTACAGGGGGACAGACTGTGATTTTTGCACCAGTTTTTTAATAAACTGCAAGGTGTCTAATCCCTCTGACTTCTCTGGCAGACCCAGCAAAACCAGATTACTCCTACAGTTATGGCTATGGCCCTCTTGATCTTCCAGCCACTCCTCCAGGTAGGAGACCTTGCTTCTGACTCTAGACTTTCTTGCCAATCTATGACCGAGCTCACGGGGCTTCTGCATCTCCCACCCACCTGCTGAGTTCATCAGTAGCAGATTTGACCATTTAATGTCCCCTGACAGCTATAGCATGGCCTCTTTATGCTGCCCAACTCTCTGATAAACCACTATAGCATTATGGATTCCAATGGTGGCTGCTCTGACGATGTCGTGTATTTGTCCAGCTTGTCTCTTTTAGACCCCTCTTGGTGCTCTGGTAGAGGGGGCGGAGTGGCAAACGGCTCTCCTCTGTCCTCTAAAAACTCCATTTCTGATACCATAATATCTTTTTCTGATGCCTCAGGTATGATGTTTAATACAGCTACAGTCTTATTTGTACAATGTGAGAGGACTGCAGTAATATTTAAAAGTAAATGTCTCAGACTCAACAGAGCCACTCTCACATGCTGTTGATTCTCTTGGGCACATCACATGACTTGCGGGTGAACATTCTGCCAGTGGATCTGAACAGAAGTTAGAAGTCTTATATTCCATCTGTGGTATACATTAAATATATTCAACGTAGGAAAGATGGAAAAGAAACACTGTAGAGAAAATGGAGGAAATAATATAAAGAAGAAGGAGGAGGAGGAAAGGTGAGGAAACAGGTGAATGGAGGTAGTTTGGGGAAACTTGAACTTTATGGGCTAATTTAAAAAAAATATATATTTTGCTGTGCATAATATTTGAAACCAAGATGGCATGCCAATGCTGGGATGTGTTGGGTCTATTTTGTTGGAGTGGATGGAGGTTTTTAAAACAAGCGTTGAAATATTTAACATAATTTTATTTTCGTGCATTTTTCATCACCACCACCAACACCCCCTCAAAAAAAAAAATCTTGGATTTATAATCATGATAAGACACTCCAGGGTGTGCTTTGTGTGGGATGATAGCACTTCTCAGGCGGTTGAAGGCACTCAGAGATGCCTTGTGCCTCACAACACTGCTAAGGTGTGCCGTTATCCCACCACAGTGCACACCCTGCCATGTCTTCTTGTTTGATTAAAAATACATCCTAATAAAATGAAGCCTCCATTTCAACACAAAGACCTTGTGAAAAGCCTGTTCCGGTGTTTAGAACATCTAAGACATTATCTTCCCAAACCACCGCACCCCTGTGGCTGAAATGAACAGGAACTGCAGGAGCATGGTCTTCTTTCTTTAGGCTTAGTTCTACTTAGAATATTTCTTAAACTACTTCGTGTAAGGCTATAATATGAATAAAATGTGTCCTGTGCATTGGCATAGAAAAGAGAGATTGACCTTGAGGATGCCATTGTTGGAAAAGATTTAGACAATATACTTGCAGTACTACATTGAATGTATGTTTGTTATACATGACTGATGACACCTTTGAAAATGTACCCTTGATGCCCAAAAGCTTCCTAGTAAAAAATAAATATCTAGATAGATAGATAGATATTGTAAGCCTGTTTATAGGAAAGAATGTCTTTAACCCACATTTTATGATAGTTCCAAGTATGATATGCTATAAAAAAGACAAGAGAAAATTGACTTGTAGGGTTAAATATAATAATATAATGATGTTTGTTAGTATAATGTAACATCGTTTATGCTACTACTGTACCACCCTGACTTTTTAATATTACATTCGAGGAACTGAGGTGCAAGTACCACAGAAACCACTGATGCTGTTCTTTTTTCCAGCTGTAACTTAAGGACCTTTAGACCCTGGAATATCAGTTTGTCCCGAATCACTGTCAACCTTTATGGGAACCCTTTACACTGCAACTGTGAGATCATCTGGCTTCTTTCTGATTTAAAGAAAGTTATCCTTGAAAGGTAAACAAAGATATGTTATACATTTTTTTTTAAACAACACTGATGCTTTTCAGTTCAAGAGTAAAGGGCTGCATCCAGCAGCCTGGTAGGTACCCTTTAAGATGCGTGGATTTTCCACTGCTAGTCTACTGGATATCATGCCAATTTGAACAGGGGGCTTCCACCATTCCAAAAAGTTACACGTTGCATTCATACTACTCATTGGTAGGATGTAGAGCTGAAGGAGGGGTGGGCAAGGAGGAGGCCACATAACTCCTTGCATTAATATCCCCAGATAAATCAACAAAAATCTAAGCTGCTGTAACACAGGAACAGCCCTCTGGTAAGGTATGGATTGGTTCAGCTGACATTTTGCCAATCTATGTACCCCCCATTTTCAAATGCAAAAAAGGTCTGTTAAACCTGTTGAACAAACTACTCTGAAACCTGACACTATGTTACTCTGAGCAAGTCACTTAACCTCCCCAGTGCTCCCTGGTCGCCCCTGAAAATAGGCACTTTTACTAAGTGTGCCCCAGTTACCAAAGAATAAAAAAAAAATATTAAATTTGGGGGAAGCCCAAGTGGTAAACTGGGGCTACACCTGGTTAACAGATAGGAGGCAGAGGGTAGTAATAAATGGCATGCACTCTAAGGATGGGGGGTGGGGGGGCAGTGTTGACCAGCACGGTACCAAAGGGTTCAGTGCTGGGAGCAGTCCTCTTCAATATCTTCATAGGGAACACTGCAGAGGAACTGAAAGAGAAGACCTGTCTTTTTGCAGATGACACCAAGACTTGCAATAGAGGGGACACCCAGAAGAGTATGGAAACAATGTGGAGGGATCTAGAGAAACTAGATGAGTTGTCAAAGACATGGCAGTTGGGGTTCAATGTCAAAAGGTGCAAAATCTTGCACATAAAGCCGGCGAAAAAGCAGCCAGCAACAGCCGCTCCTACGGCCACCACCACCACCGGCTCCCTCCAGCAGCCTTTACAGCTGGGTGGCATCAGGGCACGATCGCACAGATTTCATCTGAAAGCCGCGATCAAAAGCTGCCAGCAACAGCCGTTCCTACGGCCGCTGCCACCACCAACTCCCTCCAGCAGCCCTAACTGCTTTAAGGGCATGGGGCACAGATCACCGCACAGATTTCGTGCTTGAAGGCGCGCCGGTGAAAAAGCAGCCAGCAACAGCCGCTCCTACGGCCGCCGCCACCACCGACTCCCTCCAGCAGCCCTTACCACTGTAAGGGCAACAGAGCATGGATCGCCGCACAGATTTCGCACCTGAAGGCGTGCCGGCAAAAAAGCGGCCAGCAACAGCCGCTCCTATGGCCGCCGCCGCCACCACCGACTCCCTCCAGCAGCCCTTACCACTGTAAGGGCATCAGAGCATGGATCACCACACAGATTTCGCACCTGAAGGCGCGCTGGTGAAAAAGCGGCCAGCAACAGCCACTCCTACGGCCGCCGCTACCACCGACTCCCTCCAGCAGCCCTTACCACTGTAAGGGCATCGGGGCATGGACTGTCGCACAGATTTCGAGCCTGAAGGCATGCCGGCAAAAAAGTGGCCAGCAACAGCCGCTCCTACGGCCGCCGCCACCACCGACTCCCTCCAGCAGCCCTTACCGCTGTAAAGGCATGGGGCATGGATCGCTGCTCAGATTTCACGCCTGAAGATGCGCTGGTGAAAAAGCGGCCAGCAACAGCCGCTCCTATGGCCGCCACCACCACTGACTCCCTCCAGCAGCCTTTACCGCTGTAAGGGCATCGGGGCACAGATTGCTGCACAGATTTCACACCTAACGGCATGCCAGCAAAAAAGGGGCCAGCAACAGCCGCTCCTACAGCTGCTGCCACCACCGACTCCCTCCAGCAGCCCATACCGCTATAAGGGCATCGGGGCATGGATCGCCGCACATATTTCGTACCTGAAGGCGCGCTGGTGAAAAAGCGGCCAGCAACAGCCGCTCCTATGGCTGCTGCCACCACTGACTCCCTCCAGCAGCCCTTACCGCTGTAAGGGCATTGGGGCACGGATCGCTGCACAGGTACTAACCGCTAAAACCTTCTCCGAGAGCCAGCATGCCTGGGCACCCTTGATTGGTGCGGCGCTGACCCAGGGGGATTGTGATTGGTCTGCCCGCTTGCCTGCTTCGCTCTGATTGGAGCGCCTTTTCCATAGACTTATACAGTGTTCCCTGCTCTAATCTTGACTTCTGAGTTCTAGCTCTTACTTTAATTTTGTACCTAAAAAAGTGAAGCTGTATGTAAAGTTGGATTTAGTTAAGGCTACAAGTTATTACTGTGTCCTGCCTAGCATAGTCTATTACCATATTGTAAACCTAGGCAGTGTATGGTTAGCGAGTTCAGTTGTGCTCTCCCCTTCTTGTATCCTACAGGGTAAGCTCTCGCTCTGCCCTCTGAACTCCTCTGCTTGTATTTTACTGTGTAAACTTTCGCTCTGTCCTCTGAAACCCACTGTCTTCTCATCTTTTTTCCAATTCTAGCATTGACCTGCTGTAAACCCCCCCCCCCAAACTAAATGCAATTTGCTGTGCTTTCGGTGGCTGCCTCCCTCTCCTTGAGACAGTACATCCTCCTTCCCAGCTTCCTCTCCTAACCATCTAGCCATTTTCTTTGTCCTGCCTGCCCAGACCCTCTAATCGTTTCTTTTGTCCTCTGCTATCATCTCGATCCCTGCAGATGAACTGCCGCCAGCTTCCCTGCCTTCCCGCCCCTGAAGCACTGTCTGTCCCTATAAATATTGATCCAGCTCTTCTTTTTGTCCTTAGATTTCGCGCCTGAAAAGCACCCTAGTGTGACCAACAACAGCGCTCCTCGACGCCGCCACCACCCGACTTCCTCAGCAGCCCCTTACGCTGTAAGGGCATCGGGGCATGGATCGCCGCACAGGTACTAACCGCTAAAACCTTCTCCAAGAGCCAGCACGCATGGGCACCCTTGATTGGTGTGGTGCTGCCCCAGGGGGATCGTGATTGGTCCGCCCGCTTGCCTGCTTCGCTCTGACTGGAACGCATTTTCCACAGACTTATACAGTGTTCCCTGCTCTAATCTTGACTTCTGAGCTCTAGCTCTTACTTGAATTTTTCTCCTGCCCCCACCACCCCCTCCCAGGCCTCCTTTAAATACACTTATGCTCCGCCTTTCCCTAATTCTTTGCTGTTTCATTGGCCTAGTCTTGTTTGCTGCCAATCTATGACTGGCAGCTGAGTGTGGCAATAAGCCTGCCCCTGTGCAAATATTTTCTGAACTTTAGCCACCAAACTGATCCTCTCTAGCTCTGCTTGCTCCCTCTTCTGTTCTGTACATATTTTCTGAACTTTAACCACCAAACTAATCTGCTCCTGCTCTTCTTTTTCCCCTTTTTGTTGTATATCTTACCTTAGGTTTTAAGTGAGAACCTAGGTGGGCCAACTATTTGCCCAGGAAATCACTGCACCAATAATAATTGTAAGGCCACCCATCCTGGTACTATGGCTTTCCTTACTGTGCTATTACTATTCCTAATGTACAGAGTACCTAACAATACAGTGCAACCCGAACTACCTCTATGCAAACCAGTGCTCCAATACACTTTATCAATACCTCATGTCATAACGGGCTGCCGTGCAGCAGTTACTTCATCCTCCTTCCCCCTCCTAGCCTATTCTCCCCGGTTTACCACTCTCCCCTTACTGTTTCCCTTGCCTATGTCTGTTCGAGCACTCACATTGATCACGTTAAACTGTCACTACAGTGGTGCTACCTCCTGTGCTGCGTGTTATGGGTAATCTTGAATAAATAAAAAAGCAGTCTCCATCCTTATCAGATCTTTAAAGAAAATCATATTACTGCTTCTCCTCTGCTCAGGTAATGTGGAGCTAAATCCTGGACCCCACAACTTACCTCGCCTATCGATTTTGCTGAGGCCACAGGTCTCAAGATGATGATGGTCAACATTCTAAGCCTGCCCAAAAAACTTGTACAACTGCAAACCTGGGCTGCGCATATCAACCCTGACCTTATCATAATTACTGAGTCATGGTTAAAAAAGACAAATACTGACCAACAAATTTCAGTACAGGACTACAAACTATTTAGAGCAGACAGAGACTCTAGAGGCGGGGGTGTTATTTATACCAAATCTAAGTACTCAGTTACTAATATTAGCTGCAAATCTTTAGCTAAGGAATTTGAGATAGCCTCTCTGAACCTTCATCTCCCCTCTTCTGAATGCATTACTATTATAGGTGGTTATAGACCTCTGTCTGGTGGCAATGAAGTCCTTCATTTTCTTTTTTTTTTTTTTTATAATTTAAAGTTTATTCGTACATTTTTCCACCATAAAAGGCTGCAAACAGAGAAAACTGATGGAGACTCATTGATACATGGTGAAAGAATGCTGCCCCCCCCACCTCCCCTTACTGCAGTAACCCATCTCGGTACTCGTGGGTGCCGAGCCTCTAAACCAAAAATCATAAAGAAGCAAAGTCCTTAATTTTCTGAAATCCATGTTCGCAGATGCAAAAACTGAAACAATATTTTTAGGGGATCTAAATATGGATTGGCTAACACCTAAATCACATTGCCTTAAATCCCTTTGCAACGAGCTAGGTCTTGGGCAACTAGTCAACGAACCCACTAGGAATAACGTTCTAAATACTGCCAACAACTCCATCCTAGACGTGGTGCTAACCATCCACCCACATAAAATATCTCACACAGCAGTGTTTCACAATAACATGAGTGATTACGGGATTGTTGGTTGCATAAGATCTCAAATTAAGGCCCGCCTTCAGCCCATCTTCATAACAAAATGGTCCTTTCACAAGTTCAGTGCAGTAAACTTCCTTACTGACCTGGGCATGATCAGTTGGCAAGACCTCTACCTAGCCAAAGACGTCAATGAGGCAGCTTATACCCATAATGAAAATCTTACTAGATTGATAAATAAGCATGCCCCCTTCATCAAAGTAAGGGTATGGAACAACTCTAACCCCTGGTTTACCTCAGATCTTAAGGCAGCCCTCATAGCCCGAGACAAGCTCTGGGCAAAAGCTAGGCATTCTAAGAAATCTTCGGATTGGCAGGCTTTTAGAACAGCCAGGAATACCTGTGTGAAAAGTATACGTTCTGCTAAAGCTAACTAGTATATCTCTACCCTAGAACAAGCAAAATGTAACCCTTATAAAATATGGAGGACAATTAAATCTATAGAAGGGCGGCCCATGGCCCCTTCTGTCCCAACAAAATTAGTTGCAAATGATAAAATAGTGGAAAACAAGTCCTTAATCCTTGAGGAACTTGAACTCCCACTTTGCCACAGCTGGGCTAGCTTTCAATTCTTCACCTTATGCTGTTTCTGCAGTGAGCCAGCATATCCCCCCCCCAATACCTAGTCCCACACCTAGCCCTTTCCAATTGCACGAGATAACGTTTAAGGAAGTAGAAGATTCTCTCCTTAATCTAGACACCAAAAAAAGTGCAGGGGATGATGGCTTGGATCCCTTTTTCCTCAGGCTAGGATATGCCCATCTCGCTCCCCCAATTCTCCACATCTTCAATCTTTCCATTACATCTGCTACTGTGCCGTCCTGCTGGAAATCAGCACATATCCTCCCTCTGTTCAAATCTGGTGACCCGTGCAATGTAAACAACTACAGGCCTATCTCCATATTGCCTATCCTTTCTAAAGTTCTCAAAAAATTTATCCACAATCAGTTAAAATCTCACTTGGAAACCTTCTCTCTCATTAACCCAGCCCAATCTGGCTTCCAGGCAAATCACAGCACAATTTATGCGTTAGCAAAAGTAACCAATGACTGGATCTCTGCTATAGATGCAAAGAAGGTAACGGGAGCAATCTTTTTGGATCTAAACAAAGCTTTTGATACTGTTGATCACAATCTACTAGTCACTTGTCTTGCAAAGTTGGGTGCCACATACCATACTACTCAGTGGTTCTCTAGTTACTTAACTGGGAGATCCCAAAAAGTAAAAGCAGAAGGCTGTTTTTCTGCTGCCTTGCCAGTTGTTAGAGGTGTCCCCCAAGGATCCATCCTAGGCCCTATCTTGTTCTCATTATATATAGTAATGATCTTGACTCCAACATATCTACGTCCAATCTGCACTTTTTCACGGATGATACCGTGCTGTATACCTCTGGCTCATCGCTTTCTGAAGTCAAGGGAGTGCTTCAAGCGGACTTTGTGCAACTTAAGCATAATCTAATAAAGGCAACGCTTCTGCTTAATGCCAAGAAGACTAAAGTGATGATATTTTCCCGTAGTGCTGCCACAGGTACCCTCAATACCCTGCCCCAAGATTTCATTGTTACCACGCTAAATGAGCCTCTGGAAGTTGTTACCAAATTCAAATACCTAGGCATCTAGATTGACAACAAACTCTCTTTCAATGACCATATCGAAGACGTCTCTAGAAGGCTAAAAGCCAGACTAGGTTTTTTCTTTAGCAGTAGGCCCCTCTTCCCCCTTGAAATTCGAAATAAGCTCATCCAGGCCACTTTTCTCCCCCTTCTCGACTATGGCGATGTAATCTACTCCTCTACCACCCTCGCAAAATCTAAGTAAACTGGACATCCTTTACCACCATGCATTATGGTTCATTACCAACTCCCCTTACCGTTCGCATCACTGTGACCTATATGCAGCTGTTGGATGGACATCTCTCGCTACTAGACGCTTGCTCCATGCTGGTCTATGGACTCTTAAACTGCTCCTGCACTAATTACCAACCTATCTTTCATCTCTCATTAGTATTTCACACAGTGCATACTCGCTAAGAAAATCTGACTTTATTATGCTTGATATTCAGAGGATGCGGACCTCCTTTAGTAAACGTGCTATTGCGTATGCCCTTCCCTCTATTTGGAACCAATTACAGACCATACTGAAACTAACGAGCACAGTTTCAATTAACTTCTATAAAGTGCTATGCTCAGTTAAAATAAAAGATACCTGCAACTGTCATTAAGCCTCTTTCCCCTCATGTGTGCCATGTGCATCCTTTGGTAAGACCATAATTGCTTTGTGCATATTAACTTCTTATTGTTTGCACTTCATTTATACTAAGAAACAACTCCACCCACCGGCTCCTGGCTCATATCTGCTACCTTGCTGCAGCAATCTAACTTCTGCTATTCCTTCCCTTCCTACTCCTGGCTCTGTCTGCGTATATTTTCCTCTGATCACACTATCAAACCATTCCTACCTCCCTTATCCATTTTATTCTGTTGTTTGTCCCATCTGCCAAAATGTATTTATTGCAAACACCAGTACCATGTTTCAAGGATCAGTATGCTATCTATAAGTCGCCACCCTGTGTTACTTTAGTTATTACCACCTGTGGTCATTCCATGTGGTGTCATTGTATGTATATCTTGCTTGTATTATGTGTTGCTTGCATTTATGTATATATTGTTTATTAACTATTTATGTATGTATATTGTGTAAGTCTATATGTCACAGGACCTCCTTGTGAATGAACTTGCTCAATGGAGTTTTCCTGCAATTAACTTGAACTTGAAACCCTGTGCTGAGTACAGGATGGGGGAGAGGATGGAGAGGAGATGTTGCCAGTCACTAGACAGGAAAGGAACCTCAGGGTTATTATTTCAGAAGATCTCAAGGCGGCAGTGTAGTTTGACTAAGCAATGGGCAGGACCAGTGGGATGCAGGGGTGCCTTGTTAGGGACATCACCAGCAGGAGAAGAGAGGTAAGGGTGCTGCCACTGTACCAATCTCTGGTATGCCCCCACCTGGAATACCGCATCCAGTTTTGAAGACCTCTCCTCAGAAAACGCATAGACAGGCTGAGGCAGTCCAGAGAAGGGCAACCAAGATGATACAAGGGTTGCAAGGGAAGTCTTATGAACAGAAACTGACAGATGTCAATATGTATACTCTGGAGGACAGAAAACTGAGGGATGACATGATCGAGACCTTCATGTACCTCACAGGGGAGAATAGATTGCAGGGAAGGAGCCTCTTCCAAGAGAGGATGACCACCAGGATTAGGGGGCATGCAGTGAGACTGGAAGGGGGAAATTTCAGGAAGAGCATGAGAAAATATTTCTTATCAAAAAGGGTGATAGAAATATGCAACCTACTGCCAGTCAAAGTTGTGGAGGCTACAATTGTGGCAGGCTTCAACCATGATGGGATAGACAGAGGAGCATATTACAGAAACAGTGAGTGGAGAGGGTCCCTGTAAGGGTCTGCAGAGATACAACAGGGCAGGGTACCTTGGCAGACTGGGCGGGCCTAGCAATATGTTTTTGCCAACAATTTTTTGTTTCCATGTACGTCAAGGATGTGTAGCAACACTACA
This sequence comes from Neoceratodus forsteri, assembly GCA_016271365.2. Taxonomy (NCBI): domain Eukaryota; kingdom Metazoa; phylum Chordata; order Ceratodontiformes; family Ceratodontidae; genus Neoceratodus; species Neoceratodus forsteri. The sequence goes on from CM057450.1 coordinate 1,652,422,971, forward strand.
CCTTTGTTAGCATGCTCAGGCTAATACATAGGGAAGGATATGGTCTGATTCAATGTGAAATCAGAGACAACCTTTAGTAGAAATTGAGGCTTGGTCTACAAAGACAACTTGTCTTTGTGGAAAATCAAATAAGGAGGCTCAGCCATGAGAGCCTGAAGCTCAGAAATTCTATGAGCAGAAGTTATAGCGACATGAAAATGTGCCTTCCATGACAGGAAGCACAAGTCAGAAGTGGTAGCCAGCTCAAAACAAAGCCTCAGTCAGTTTTTCAAGAACAAAATTCAGACCCAGGGCAGAACTGGTTTAGAATCGGGGAACACATTCTTTTGGGGGGGACCAGGTAAGACCCACTGGGCACAAGGCCCATTTACAGGTGTGACCAGGAGCACTAGGGAGGTTAAATTATTTGCTCAGGATCACACAGTATACAAGTGGAGGTTGTGGGAAGCAAACCCAGGTCTGCTGGATGTACCAAGCTCATTCACAGCTCGTTGCTCTAACCTGTAGGCTCTAGGCTATACTGCAAGCCACACATGCATATCACCCTTAAGAAATGCATGGGAAGTTGGCCCAGTGGCATGGAAGGTTGAGGCACTGTGTGTCACATTGGTAACCTGAGTTTGGCAATGAGCTTGGGTTGCCAAGGATCAGACAGGGCAGGAGAATATCAAGCATCCAGCAGGCTGCTCTCCACTCCCAGGGAGGGGTGGCTTTTAGCCTATCCTTAGGCTGCCACCAGGCGGAGGCCTGGCAGCAGTGCAGTTGTGGGTAGCACAAAGAGAGGAACTATCATGATGTGCTGCATGTGTGTTTGCACACACACACAAACACTTTCAACAACAGGGGCGCAGGGAGAAAAACAGAAAATGGAAGGCAGCCAGGCTTCATGAAGCCCCACCCACTCCCACATGGACTGTGCCACCTGCCAGTTCCCCAAGCAGATCAGGATTATGTACCAGGGAGGAGGATGGCCCCCCCCCCCAGCCAAGCAACAGGGGACAATCTGTGGGGGACGTACGTTGTGGGTTCAGAGAGGTGTGCAATAGCCAGGAGGTGCACAGACAGGCTTGAGTCTGCTCGCCTGACACTCTAAGGGAACAAAGCATTACGACAAAAAAAAGAAATATATGGGAAACTTTTAGTTGTGCCATGGTGCACCCATCAATGGTGGCATGAAAAGCTAAAATGTTGGCCAGCCGCACCTTAATTGTTGAGTACAGGAGACCAGAGTCATATAGCAACACAAGGTAGTCCAGTATAGTACTCACAGGACTCATAAACGGGTCCACATAAAAGAAAGCACACCATACTGAGAAGCACTTTCAATTCAGAAAACAGGTGTCTGGTAGAAGGCTTTCTAGCCACAAACAAGACATCAGCTACCTTTGGGAAACCCCAGAACAAGCAATGGCTATGTCTTTAGGACCAGTCATGCTGATACAGGGACCTACGGTCTGGATTGACCAGGGACCCTTGATCCTGTCACAGCAGACCTCACCACAGAATGAGCTGAACAGGAAACTCCACCGCCAGATGTTGCAAAAGTGGAAACCATATCTTGTGAGGCCAGAAGGGAGCCACCAGTGTTAGGCATGCTCCACCCTCAGCTTGAGCAGAACCCCCGGAATGACAGGGATTGGAGGAAAGGCATAAAGGGACTTCCCTTTCCAGCAGAGCAACAGTATGTTGCACCAGAAAACTCCAGGCCCAGGAGCTAACGAGCAGAAACAGAGCAGTTTTGCTTTGTGTAGGGATGCAAAATGGTCCAACTTGGGATGACCCAATCTTGCAAAGAGGTAGTTTATCATGGAGGTCAATAGCTCCCAGTCATGAGTCAGGGACTGAGACCAGCTTACCTTGTCTGTCAAGATGCTTTGGATACCTAAGAGAAACACAGCCAACAGCTGAAGGCAGTGAGACAAGACCCAGTACCATATTCTTATTGCTTCCCTGCACAGTGGATAAGAGTAAGTGCCCCTTTGCGTGTTTATCTACTGCATGACATTGACACTGTCTGTCTGTCTGTCTGTCTGAGTGAGCAAAGGACCAGGGCTAAAATGGGCTTGAAAGGCCTGTAGGCCTATTAGAACAGCCCTCATCTTCACAATATTGATATGGAGATCAGAATCCAGGCTGGCACATGAGCCTTGATTCTGGAATGACCCTAGGGAAGCACCCCACCTGGACCCTGAGGAATCCACTGTCAGTATCCGCAAGGGAGCTGGGTGGAAAAATGGAACACCCTGTAACAGGTTCTGGCACTCTATCCACCACACTAAAGCATGACAAAGAGAGGACGTGACAAGAACCATTTGTCCCAATATGTCCGTTAGCTGGTCCCACTGCATCCGAAGAGTCCAGTGCAGAATGTGCATGTGGAGGTGGGAAAAAGGGATGGCAATGATGACCTCAGTCATCAGCCCCAGCAGATGCAACACTGTTCTGCCAGAAACATAATGACTTCTGTATATGAAATGGGCCTGGACAACAACGGCCTCTGCCCTGTCCGTGGGCAGGAAGGCACTGCCCACCACTGTTTCAAGTTTAAGTTGATTGTATAACAAAATTTAAAATTTGTTTTTACAATGATTTAAAAAGTTCACATTATACACTTCATCATTTATGACATATTAACATAGAACATAGAAACATAGACTTTGACGGCAGATAAATACCGCTAGGCCCATCTAGTCTGCCCATTTCCCTACCTACAGGATAGGCCGCAGATCCTAGTTAACCAACAGCCTATATATTCCTGCCTCCCACAAGAATTGCCTTATGTCTGTCCCATGCATTCTTGAATTCTCCCACAGTTTTAGACCCCACAACTTCCTCAGGAAGGCTGTTCCATGCATCCACTACCCTCTCTGTGAAATAATACTTCCTCACATTGCCCCTGAACTGCCCTCCTTCTATCTTTAAATTGTGTCCCCTTGTTCTTGCAAGTCTCTTTTTCTGAAAGATGCTACCCTCTTGGACTTTGTTGATTCCCTTGAGGTACTTAAAAGTTTCTATCATGTCCCCCTCTCCTTCTTTCCTCAAGGGTATACATATTAAGCTCCTTTAGTCTCTCCTCATACGGCTTCTCTTGCAGACCCTGCACCATTTTAGTTGCCCTCCTCTGGACTGCCTCTATCCTGTCTATGTCCTTGCGGCGATGGGGTCTCCAGAACTGGACACAGTACTCCAGATGGGGTCTCACCAACTGTCTGTACAGAGGATAACAACTTCCTGTTTTCTGCTGGTGATGCCTCTCCCTATACATCCCAGTATACCCCAGCCCTCCCTACCCTACTCACATTGCTTGCTAACCTTAAGGTCATCTGATATGATTACCCCAGGTCCCTTTCCTGTTTTGTTGTTGTTACCTCCCATCATTGTGTATTCTTCCCCTGTGTTCTTGTTTCCCAGGTGCATTATTTTGCACTTTTTTGCATTGAATCCTAGCTGCCATACGTCTGACCATTCCTCCAACCTTGCCAAGTCCCTTTTCATCCTTTCCACTCCTCCTTGTGTATCAACCCTGTTGCAGATCTTTGTGTCATCTGCAAAAGGCATACTTTTCCTTCCAGTCCCTCTGCAATGTCACTGATGAAGACATTAAAAGGACTGGACCCAATCTGAACCCTGCGGTGCCCACTAGTAACCGCCCTTTCTTCAGAGTGGACTCCATTTACAATTACCTTCTGTGTCCTGTTGTCCAGCCAATGTTTTCAAGGCTACCACCCGGGACCCACTCCCAGGCTGGTTAATTTGACTAATAATCTTTTGTGTGGGACTGTGTCAAATGCCTTGCTAAAGTCTAGGTAGGCCATGTCACAGCCCTCCTGGTCTACTACTTTGGTCACCCAGTCAAAGAAATCTATTAGATTGCCTGACATGACCTTCCCGCTGTGAACCCATGCTGCCTTGGATCCTGTGCTCCACTGACCTCTAGGTACTCAACTATTCTTTCCTTCAGAGTGACTCCATCACTTTCCCTACCACAGAGGTCAGACTGACAGGTCTGTAGTTTCCTGCCTCTGTCTTGGTCCCACTTTTGTGAAGGAATCACATCTGCCTTCCTCTAGTCCTCGGTACCACACCATCCTCCCATGATTTATTAAAAAGAGTAGCCAGTGGTTTCACTAGTTCCTTCCTTAATTCTTTTAGAATTCTGGGGTGAATTCCATCAGGACCCATTGATTTGTCCACCTTCAGTTTTAGGAGTTCTTGCAGAACCCTTTCTTCTGTGAAAGGACTGGGATCGACCCCCCTATCAAGAGTGCTTCTGTTTATTGGATTAGGCACTTCCCCCTCCTCTTTTGTGAATACTGAGCAGAAATATTCATTCAGTATTCCTGCTTTTTCACTGTCCCCCTCTGCCCACCCACCGTTCATTCTATTCAGCCTCACTATCCCTCCCTTTGTCTTTCTACACTCGCTGATGTACCTATAAAAGGTTTTATCCCCCTTCTTAACTGAGTTGGCTATCTTTTCCTCAGTTTGGGCCTTTGCTATTCTGACTTCCCTCCCTGCTTCTTTCTGCCTTAACTGGTACAGCTCTCTGTCCTGCTCCTTCTGTGTTTTCTTATACTTCGGAATGCTATCTTTTCTTCCTGACTTTCACAGCCACCTCTCTTGAGAATCATAGTGGCTTTTCTTTCGTTTGATTTGTTTATTTGCTTTACACAAAGGCTTGTTGCCTCTGTGATGGCAGTTTTGATAATTCCCCATTGTTGCTCCACACCTCTTCTAGCCTGTTTGCTAGTGCTTTTCTGAGGCACTCTCCCATCTTGCCAAAGTCAGCCCTCCTAAAGTCCAGTACCCTCACTTTTGTATGGCTTGACTCTGTAGCTGAGTTTAATGTGAACCACACTGTTTGATGGTCACTTGTCCCCAGATGGCAACCCACTTCTAGATCTGAGATCCTCTCACTGCCCCCGTTTGAGAGTACGAGGTCTAAGATTGCTCCCTCACGAGTGGGTTCCGAAACTAGCTGTCTAATGCCTGCCACCTGTAGGGCGTCCAAGAATGGCCCTGCTCTTGGATGTGGCTGCAGCAAATATGCTCAGTTAACATCTGGCATATTCAGGTCTCCCATCAACAGTATCTCCCTTTCTCTGCCATTCTAAGAATGCCTTCTATCATATCCTTGTCCATTCCTTCCCCCTGACATGGGGGTCTGTACACAACCCCTGTGCGGATTGTGGTGCCCTTTCCAGTCTCCAAGGTGACCCACAGTGCCTCCTCTCCTCCCTGTTTACTCTTTTGTTCAGTTGCTTTTATCCCTTCCTTATGAGAGCTACTCCTCCCCTCTTCTCCCTGCCTGTCTCTCCTGTAGGTTATGTACCCTGGTATGTTAACATCCCAGTCATGGTTCTCTGTGTACCATGTTTCTGTGACTGCTACGATATCCAGGCATCCTCTTCCATTAAGGCCACCAGCTCAGGGAGCTTGTTGCCCAGACTACGAGGCATTGGTACTCATTACCTCCATTTCCTGATGGCCTTACCCCTTTTGCCCCATCCCTGTCCTTCTTGCCTTTGTCACTTTCTCCATTTACCCTCGCCTTCTCCTCGACACCTCCATGTTGGTGTTTGCCACACTTACTACCGTGATTGTTTGGGGGGGCTAGGATTTTCCTGCTCCTTTCCAGTGCCTCCCCCCTTGGCTAGTTTAAAAGCTTGCCAATGAAGCATTTAAACCTATCACCTAGGATCCTGGTTCCCCTCCCGGACAGATGCAGCCCATCATGCCAGTATAGGCTTGCATCACTCCAGGTGGACCCCCAGTTCCCAATGAAGCCAAATCCCTGAGCTCCACACCAGTTTTTCAACCACTGATTGAATCTCATGGTACAGAACACCCTAGCCTCTCCTATGCCATAGATGGGTAGCACCTCCGAGAAGGTTACCGTACGTGCTACTTGACTAAGGCCCTTCCCAATTCCATAAACTCTTCCTGCACTTCTCTAATCCCTTTCTTAGCCAGGTCATTTGTCCCTAGGTGGACAATGACATCCAGCTCCCTCCCCTGTGCAGCTGCTCCGGCAATCCTGAGGTTCGCTCCCTGTCCCTCAAGCCATGGCGCCAGGCAGGCACTGCCTCCTCTCCCTTCCTTGCCCAGTTCTACCTTCCTAACAATGGAGTCCCCACCAGGAGTTGTTTCCTTCCCTGCAGGGTCCCTGCCACCCTCCTGTGGGTCTCCTTTGTGGAGGTTCCCACATCCTCCTTGGTCTCCACTGTAGGTGCCTCCATAGAGGAACCACACTTGCCAGAATGGCATATGAATTGTGGAGAGGTACAACTGGAGGGATGTGCCTCTGTTCCACCACCCTCACCCTCTCTGAGCCCACTGTGGTCCAACCGCTCCTCTTTCTTGGCAACCTCTGAAGCAACGGCAGTGGCACTGGTGGTCCCTTGATGGAACAGGAGGTCCCACAAATCCTGGCCAACTCAGCCTGGAGATGAGCAACCTCCTCCCTCAGCCCAGAGAGGTGCCTGCAGATGGGACAACACCGCATCCTCCAGAACATCTCCTGGAAGACTGCTGCTCCACAGCCACTGCACTGCACCACTCCAATCATGTCTTATCTCTGGCCCCTTAACTGTTTGCAATCCTTACTCTTTCCTCTGTTTTTTCTCTCTCTCCTTACTTTCTGCCTGTGTGCCCTTTAAGCTCCTGATTGTCCTGTTCTGAGACAAGAATATCCTATATTTCTCAGTAGACCACTTACTTGTTCAGAGGCAGACCTCCAGCAGCTAGAGGGGGCCGGAGAGCTACTCTTGCCCTTCTAGGATGGTGGGTCCTTGGTGGTTCTGTGATCACTCACTTCCTGCCCCTAAACAGGAAGTTCCTGTTGTCAGTCAAATCCTGTGCCTATAAAAATAGAACTAGCTTTGGGTGGGGGGTGGAGGGCAATATAGTCCCAGTAGAGAAGTTCAGTCACACAGCAGTCCTTTCTCCTGGTGTCTTCTGCCAAGCTATTAGCAGAATCTTTCTAAGGCAGTCTTTAAATGTAGCTTCCTTCTAGCTAAGCCACTCCCCCTACTTACCAGATCTTTCTACAAGTAATTTAAACCTCACAGCAGTTAAGTCCTTTCAGTCACCTGAGATTTACACCTAGATGACTTTTCAGTTACCCATTCAGTTCCGTTAACCCAAACACACACTTTTTTTTTGTTTTTGTTTTTTGTTTGTTTTGTATGTTAGTTTTTTTACCCTAAATTAAAGGTCCAAATACAAAAGTTCTTCTACTTTAGTCCCAGCAGAGAGAAGTTCAGTCACACAGCAGTCCTTTCTCCTGGTGTCTTCTGCCAAGCTGCCAATATTACATATTATAAATAGGGTTACCACCTATCCTGATTCTCGCAGGACCGTCCTGATTTGGGCAGCTGTGTCCTGCAAAAAAACATGAAAAATACTTTATAGTAGAAAAAAATATTTTCTAACTCTCCACTAAATGTTGCAGAAAACTACAATACCTTAACTAAAATACCTCCAATGATAAGAAACAATAGAAGCAACTAAGAAACTATAATAGTTAGCCTTAATTCTGATTATATAGAGAAAACAAGTCTGTTACATTGGTCAAGGTTATGTACTGTCCCGCGAAAAATCATGTTTCAGTAAGAAATGTCCCACTTTGGGCTTCTTAAAAGGTGGTAACCCTAATTATAAATAATTCCTTCATAAATCATTACAATAATAAATACACAATCTAACACATTGCTTAATGTGGTCAATTTTTATTCCTCAAGTGTTTTTGCTTTCTTTCTATTATTCTACATAGTCTAGCCACTTTGTCTAACCATACAGCATTATTAGATTTTAACAAAGAGTTATATTGGTATTGTGGTATATCCAATTCTTTAAGAACCGAAGATAAAATTTTATCTCTTTCATATCTATATAATGGACATAAAATAAGTAAATGTAGTGGAGTGTCATCACCGCCTTCACAGGCACATAAACGTGTGTGAGTTCCTTTGTAAAATCTCTTTAATGTTTGGGTATTTATATATCTGAATCTAAATTTTGCTATAGACTTCCTGCTTTTGGGGTTTTGTACTTTATATAAATATTGCTCCAACCCATTGTTCTTATATTGCTTTCCCCCAACCATCTATTGATCTTACAGTTCTTTGCCAAATATATTTCCTGATTAAAGTTGATATCCTGAACTCCAATTTTTATTTTATTTTCAAGAATCTTTATTGGTACCTTATAGGAATCGGTGATACACTCCAACAGTCTGTATGGTTTTATTAATTTTTCTAATATATAAATACTAGGACTGGGACTTGTTTATTGTAAACTTTTAACCAATAGACACATTATCTCTGCTCTATTCCCTGTTTAATGTTGGTTAACCCAGTTCCAATCTCACTAGTGATGCTGATCCTGGCAAACCCAATAATCTCTTATAGGCTTTGTTCAAAATGGCCTCTACACTGTTTCCTTTAGGTAGTCCCCAAATCTCTGCTCCGTATAACAGTTGTGACCTTATTTTTGCATTTAATACTGCTAAACACCCTTCACCGACTGCCCAACAAACTTACATGAGAATCCTTTGACTGCTGGATATAATTTCTTAAATGTTTCTTTAAGATATGTTATGTGCTCTACCCATTTCAAATTATAACTGAAAATAATCCACAAATAACAGAATTTTTTGACTGTTTCTATTTTATGATTATTGCACTTTAGGGAGCTTACCTTCCCTCTCTTAACCAAGTGTTTATTGCAGATCATATATTTAGTCTTTTCAAAACTGATTTCCAATGATGCTTTCTTACATCCTTCAAACAACCTTTGTAAGCTTTTTTGTATCCCCAAATAACTAATTGAGATTAAAACCAAATCATCTGCATATGCCAGGTATGGGCTTGGCCTGGAGCCCAACCTGGGCATGTGCAACTCAGGATCATATAGGTCTTTCAATACTTTATTCAAAAAAAAGATTAAACAAGATTGGAGAGAAGGCACAGCCCTGTCTCAATCCTACGTTCAAGACAAATTTGTTAGTATAATCCCCTTCTTGGTTATATCTTACTTTTGTGTAATTATCATACAGCGTTTTCAAAATATTGATTACAGCTACATCTAGCCCATAATTTTCCAGGATTTCCCATAATTGTGTTCTGGAAACTTTATCAAAGGCTGCCTTTGGATCTATAAAAATGCAATACAGTTTTGGTTTTTTGATATAGATACATTTACAAATCAGATGGGTCAATGTGAAGCATTGATCTAAAGTGTAGAGTGTTTGGGCACGAAGCCCACCTGTGCGTCATCTATCATACCATAGTTATTTATCCAATCCATTATCTTTTGATGTATAAGTGTTGTAAAAAATTTCTGGAAGGTATCTAAAAGGCTTATAGGCCTATAATTACATGGGTTAAGTCTATCCCCTTTTTTTATATATAGTATTATTATATTAGTTTTCCAAGTAGATGGAATGATCCCTTTTTTCAATATGCTTTTAATTACCAGATTTAAAACAGGAATCCATAATTCAGGATCATCTTTTATTATATTTTGTGGAATCCCATTGGGGCCAGGGACCTTATGTCACTTTAGATTTTGCATGACCTGAGATATCTCTTTTTCTGAAAAAAAAATTATTTACCGGGGTCCAATTAATTTTTTCACTGTTTATTTCTTGATTGAAAAACACATTTTTATAATATAATTCCCAATTTTCTGGATTAATATCATTTTCAATGTATTGGAGGCACTGACAAGGATATAGGACATATTTCAGTTAATTCACTGTGACACCAAGTTCCTTGAACAACTGTCTTGTTCTGGACAATGTGTACAGGATCACTTCCCAGGACATGGCCTTAAGAAACCAATTGTCCAGATGGAGGAAGAAATAAATCCCTTCCTTTGGAGGGCTACTGCCACAACCACTAAGCAGTTAGTAAATATTTGTGGTGCTGAGGATAAGCCAAAGAGCAAAACTCGGAATTGATAATGGCTGCCCTCCAGCATGAACAGAGGTACTGCCTTTGGCACTTATGAATTTTGATATGAAGGTATGCATTCTTCATATCCAGGACACATAATAGCCAAGTACCCTTTTGTAATAGGGGGATTAGAGCCTACAGACACACCATTTGAATTTTTTTGTACTCAATGACCAGGTTCAGGTCTTGTAGGTCCAATACAGGATGCAGATCTCCAGTCAACTTGGGGACCAGTAAATATCAGGAGTTAGGACCCTTTGTTTCTTTCTTGAGGGGAAGCATTTTATAGCACACTTTTGCATGAAAGTTTGAACATCTGGCAGCAGAAGGGATAAGTGGCTTTGAGGATAATGACAAGGGGGCAGTGGATACACTGGAGGGGTTGACAGCAATTCCAGGGCATGCCTCCTTATCACGATCTCCAGTACCCACTCATCTGTGGTGATCTCCCTCTATTTCTGCAGATGAAGGGAAATCCTGCCCCCCCCACCTGCACACCTCAAGGCAGCAGTGGAGGAGGAGGAGATGGTGCAGAGTCAGAGAGTACTGGGGGCAGCAAGGACACTGGGACCGCTACATCTGGGTGCCTTAGGATGGGCTCCCAGGTGATGGAACCTGGGAGGGCACCTCTACTCTGAGCAAGAGGCTGCTGATGGGAGGCACGGCTATTATGGGCAGTGGGCCTAAAAAAAGCATCCTGACCATGTCCTCTTGAGGACTGAGGGGTAAGAGACTTAAGGGCCATACAGAAGGACTGACATTCATGCAAGGTGGATTCAACATCCCATCCAAATAGTCTGGAAGCTCTAAAAGGGGCATTTAGGCCAGGATGTTGCACATTAGTGGCAAACCAGACACACACAGCCAGGAATATCTCTGAAGGCAGACACCAGAGCCACAGCCCTGGCAGAGGCATTATTGCAGAATGCAACAGATTCTTACCAGTCCCAATACCAGCTGAAGCAGCTTTAAGCAAATCAGCTTTGGTAGGACCATCAGACAATGACTGGATAGTAGTCACAGTAGACTTCCGCTGTCTGTTTTGATATTTGATCATGTAAGCCTGGTAATTGGCTATTTTGATGCCTAATGATGCAAACGCATATGTTCTTTTGCCCATAATGTCCAGTCTCCTAGATTCCTTATGTCTAGGGGCTCTAAACCTGTCATGAGCAACCATGATGACTGTCACAACCCCACTCAGCAGGTCAGGCCCTCTGCTCCCACAGTGCCAACCTCCGAGTGCAGTACTGTGAACAGGTAATAGAACAGGGTAACCCCCCCCTCTGTTTGTGGGTCACCTTTGGTCCCAAGTTCTGGGGGGATTCAAACTGTGAACCTTATGCTAGCGTACCCAATGTACAGGTTCAGATAATTCTGCTCTTTGGGGAATGCCAGATATCTTTTGCCTAAGGGCACCTAACCAGGTATCCAAAATGAAAACTTAAAACTCTATGAAAAGACCTTAGGTATTCTTACCTTTTACCAGTTCAGTAACACCATTAAGCTTATGAACAGTTGTCAACTTTAACCATCTATACTTCACATGCAAAATTCACTGAAAATACCACCAACAGCTTAATCTAGTTCAAGATCAGTCGGCAATCATCTGTATCCCCTTCCCCCGGGTCGTGCCTGAAAATAGGCAGGATTTGTCTAGTGCACTTACCCGGTCAACAAAAACTAAATAAATAAATAAATAAAAGAAAGAACTTCAAAGGCACACCAGGCAGTCTCTTTAAAATAAGAGATTTACTTAGAAAATAGATAAAAATATGTAAACTGCAAACAAAGAACAATATATCGCAAAGCATACAATCACTTAAAAGAAAACAAGGAAAAAGTACAAACATAAACTCCTCCACAGTACAATTAGACTTTCCTATCTAATGTATATCCTTCTTACAGTGCATATAGTAGATGTTGTTTCTAACAGCCCACCAAGAAAACTGTTTAAATGATTAGACACAGAATAGTTTAAACTGACTCTGAAACACACTTTTTCCATGATGTCACCCGGCTCCTGCCTGTTAAATACAAAAAAATAAATACATACAGGATGGCCTATCGGGAGGTATATTAAATAAGGTGACATCAGCAAAAACTAATTTCCCAATATGACTCTTTGTTCTACATTCCCTCTTTGATCTCTGAGCAGTTCCTGTTCCCAGCCCATATCCAAAGACCTTTATAACTCTGCAGTTTTCTCACCTAGATGTCATATAGCTTCTTAACACCAGATGATATTAATTGTTCTTCCTCTAAGACATCATGAAATGTATATTTTAAGTTCCCAGCTTCAAAGAAGCACATATCAATCAACAAGGCCATAAAATGCAACTTCTTGGAAGTTAATCACATTACAGAGCTTTGCTGTTTAACATATAACCTGTCATTTTAACTGAAACCTGGGGGGGGGGGGGGATGTCATCCCAGGGGCACAGGATGTCTCCTGTGAGACAGGTCATATACCACATTCTATATTACAAATCATAGAACAATCATAACCAGCTGGCCAAGCATCACAATGACACAGAGTCAGTTTCAGGCTGAGAGGCATAATAAGACTTGGCGCTTGGAGCAGGCTACTGCTTATCAGCCTTCCTGGGAACTGCAGGCAAAGTATTACATCTCTGCCAGGCAGCCAGAGTAGAATCCTCTAAGGCAGGATACACAGGAGGAATAACAATGAAGTGAGTAATAGGGATCTTCAAAAACTCCAGAAAATACTGTCTAGTGGTGCCCTCCCTCTTCAGCAGCAAAACCCATAACATTTTGCATTTGCCTTAATAGTGCCCAAAAAAAGTCAGCCTTAGGAGGAGACTGTAGTGCATAAATCACCATATCCTCACTGCAAGAGGAAAGGGTGGAACTGAATTCAAGACCATCCTCAAAAGGACTGTGTTACCCTTCTTCCTCCTCCAAATCATCCTCCATATTAAGAAAATCAGGATTACACTCTTCACCGTCATTCAGGATGATGATCGATAGTACAGGTAAAGCTGTCATTATTTCATTAGCAGGAGTGACAGTAGCAAACAACAAAACAGTTCTGAGACTGTCGCCAGCACAATCTGAGAGTTGATGACACCCTGCACAGGGGTCAGGACTACCATCGACAACAGGGTAATACCTCTCAACGATGGATGCAAACTGTCCATAGTAGGTATGGCAGCACCTGAGCCAGACCCCAAACTTGGCATTTCTTGGACAGTTGCAGGGCTGTAGTTGTCACTGCTGGGGCAGACAACAATGAGGACTTACCCCTCTGAACGAAGTAGGGACCTCAACCTCAATGGAAAAGTAGGAGCCTTATCTTTATGTTTACGGTGATGGCTGGAAGACAAAGATTTCGATGACATGTCCTTTTCCTTCTCGATAGTATCCTTGGACCTTGACTACAGCATTGACGAGAGCATCGCCAAACACCAGGGAGACTTCCCGGTGGCAAGTGCCGAGCGATAGGGAGCAGCTGTCCTAAAGCCTGGAGCCTTAACAGCAGCATACATGGCCTTCGTGGTGATGAAGGTTTCTAGAGCCATCTTATGGAATCTTCTTGTGGCCTGATCGAATCCCTGGCCAGGTATTGCGGGCTCTCACTGTGTGGAATAACCCCAAATAGTAAACACAGACTGTGTGAGCATTGTCTTTACATATCTTGTAGCTGCAGGCACAAACTCTAAATAAAGGTTCTTTTGATGGCAGCATAAACTGATGATGAGGAGGTAACAAAGTTATGAATACAAAGTAAAAAAAAATGACAGCATTACTCTTCTGCAGGTCAGATGAGCAATTGATGGTGGAAGAAAGAACGGAGGAGTGATGGTGCCACTCACACTTTATAGACATTTATTTATTTTTTGTTGACTGGGAAGGAGGATTAGAAAATGTTTTGCCTATTTTCTGCCTCGTCCCGGGAGAGGGGGATACAGATGGATGGCAACTGAAATTGAACCAGATTTTAAGCTGTTGGTGGTATTTTTAGTGAATGGGGGAAATCTGCTCAGGACACTGAGGAAATTCCCCTACTCTTTTCGAGAATTGCCATGAAATCTTTAACATCCACCTGAACAGGCAGATGGGACCTCGGTTTAACATCTCCTCCAAAAGACAGCACCTCAGGAGTGCAGCTCCCCCCTCATGCTGCACTACAGTGTCAGTATTGGGATTTAACCCAAGTGTCTGAAGTGGGGATAGAACCCACAGCCTTCTAATTTTCTGGCCTCTGAGGTGAGTGTGCAACCTGCTGAGCCACTGATACTCACATTGACACTGACTGGCATTGATGCTCTACATTATTGTGGGTGGTGCCCAACTAGCAAATGTTTCCAAGTGTCCTTGATGCAAACAGCTTATGGTTCCATAGGTGTGGCCCAATGCAGGAGATATCCTCGATGAATATATGCCAGAAATCCTATGTATTTTATAGAATCATCAGTTGTTGTTGGCTACACAACTAGCAAAATAATTTAAACTGCAGTTACTGCTAAACTTACACTTCACTGACATCGTTTACAGAGTAGGTCACGAGATAATGTTGAATTGACATGAAATGTTACACAATAAACTTTACAGGTTTTTACTAAAGGCTTCTCTCATGTATACCCTTGGGGTTCAGCAGGCTAATGTCTGGCGGAGGAAGGGGACAAAAGGGAGATCATAACAGTAAGCATGGCAGAATGACAAGAACCTGTCATGCACACATCATTCCTCTCCTAAGCCCTAGACCTTCAGTTGTTCTGGATGTTGAGCTAGCCCTAGACCCTCAGCTGTTCAGGCAATGGCGCTAGCCATAGACCCTCAGTTGTTCTGGCAGTGGAGTTAGCCCAGATCCTCAGTTGTTCTGGTACCGAGGATAGCCCAGATTCTCAGTTGTTCTGGTAATGGAGCTAGCCCAGAGCCTCAGTTGTTCTGGCAGTGAAGCTAGCCCAGATCCTCAGTTGTTCTGGTAGTTCAGCTAGCCCATATCCTCAGTTGTTCTGGCAGTGCAGCTAGCCCAGATCCTCAGTTGTTCTTGTAGTGGAGCTAGCCCAGATCCTCAGTTGTTCTGGCAGTGGAGCTAGCCCAGATCCTCAGTTGTTCTGGTAGTGGAACTAGCCCAGATCCTTGGTTATTCTGGTATTGGAGCTAGCCCAGATCCTCAGTTGTTCTGGCAGTTGAGCTAGTCTCAGATCTTTAGTTGTTCTGGCAGTGCAGCTAGCCCAGATCCTCAGTTGTTCTGGCAGTGGGGCTAGCCCTACTCAGTTGTTCTGGTAGTGAAGCTTGCCCAGATCCTCAGTTGTTCTGGCAGCAGAGCTAGCCCTACTCAGTTGTTCTGGCAGTGGAGCTACCCAAGATGCTCAGTTGTTCTGGTAGTGAAGCTACCCAGATCCTCAGTTGTTCTAGTAGTGGAGCTAGCCCAGATCCTCAGCTGTTCTGGCAGTGGAACTAGCCCAGATCCTCAGTTGTTTTGGCAGTGGTGCTAGCCCAGATCCTCAGTTGTTCTGGTAGTGGAGCTAGCACTAGACCCTCAGTCATTCTGGTAGTGGGGCTAGCCTAGATCCTCAGTTGTTCTGGTAGTGAAGCTAGCCCAGATCCCCAGGTGTTCTGGCAGTTGAGCTAGCCTCAGATCTTTTGTTGTTTTGGCAGTGAGCTAGCCCATATCCTAAGTTGTTCTGACACTGAAGCTCTCTTACAGCCTCAGTTGTTGTGGCAGCAGAGCTAGTCCTACTTAGTTGTTCTGGCAGTTGACCTAGCCCAGATCCTCAGTTGTTCTGACAGTGCAGCTAGCCCAGATCCTCAGTTGTTCTGGCAGTGGGGCTAGCCCTACTCAGTTGTTCTGGTAGTGGAGCTAGCCCAGATCCTCAGTTGTTCTGGCAGCAGAGCTAGCCCTAATCAGTTGTTCTGGTAGTGAAGCAAGCCCAGATCCTCAGTTGTTCTGGTAGTGGACCTAGCCCAGATCCTCAGTTATTCTAGCAGTGGAGCTAGCCCTAGGCCCTGAGTTGTTATGGCAGTGGAGCTAGCCCTATACCCCAAGTTGTTATGGCAGTGGAGCTAGCCCTAGGCCATCAGCTGTTCTAGCAGTGGAGCTAGCCCTACTCAGTTGTTCTGGAAGTGGAGCTTGCCCAAGACCCTTAGTTGTTTTGGCAAGTGACCTAGCCCTAGATCCTCAGCTGTTCTCACAGTTGAGCCAGCCCCTGACCTTCAGCTGTTCCAGCAGTGGAGCTAGTCCTAGACCCTCAGCTGTTCTGGCAGTGAAGCTAGCCCCCAGCCTTCAGTTGTTCTAGCAGTGCAGCTAGCCCTAGACCCTCAGTTATTCTGGCAGTGGAGCTAGCCTTAGACCTTCAGTTGTTCTGGCTGTTGAGCTATCCTCTGATCTTTAGTTGTTCTAGCAATACATCTAGCCTTAGAACTTCAGTTGCTCTGGTAGTGGAGCTAGCCCTAGACCCTCAACAGCTCTGGCAGTGGAGACAGCCCCAGACCTTCAGTTGTTCTGTCAGTGGAGCTAGATGTTTATTTTTTGTTTCCGACAGTGAAGTTAGCCCTAGATCCCTCAGTTGTTCTGGCAGCTGAACTAGCTCTAAACTCTCAACTGTTCTGTCAATGGAACTAGCCCACAACCTGCTGCTGTTCTGGCAGTAGCTAGCTCTACACCCTTAGTTGTTCTGGCAATGGAGCTAGATCCTCATTTGTTTCTGACAGTGGAGTTATCAGTTGTTCTAGCAGTTGAGCTAGCCCTAGACCCTCAATTGTTCTGGCAGTGAAGCCAGCCCCAGACCTTCATGTGTTCTGGAAGTGGAGCTAGCCCTGGACCCTCAGTTATTCTGCCAGTGCAGCTAGCCCCAGACATTCATATGTTGTGGCAATGGAGCCAGCTCTAGACCCTCATTTCTGGCTGTGGAC
The DNA here is from genome assembly GCA_016271365.2 of Neoceratodus forsteri. Classification (NCBI taxonomy): domain Eukaryota; kingdom Metazoa; phylum Chordata; order Ceratodontiformes; family Ceratodontidae; genus Neoceratodus; species Neoceratodus forsteri. The sequence continues at coordinate 1,652,439,812 of CM057450.1, forward strand.
CTACCCCTAGACCCCTCAGTTATTCTGGCAGTGGAGCTAGCCCTAGACCATCAATTATTCTGGCAGTGGGGCTAGCTCTAGAACCTGTTGTTCTGGCAGTAGAGCTATCCCTAGACCTTCAGTTGTTCTGGCCTAGCCCCAGTGGAAACAGAAAGAAAGTGCATATGTACAGCAGTATGGACTGCTTTGGTGGCTAAACTGGGGGCTGTCTACCTCAACATAATACTACAGACAAGAAAACATTTGGTACTCATCACATCCACAAACCAGTAACGTGACTTCACGCCATGTTTTTGGCTTTGTGACTTTTATTTAGCTCTTCATAGTACATTACAGTACTATAATAACTAGGATCCCCTTTTTCCCATAGGGAAACTGTGGCACAATTTGCCATTATAAAGGAGTGTTTATAACAGCAGACATGTGCACAGTTTCCCTAGCTCTGAGCATGTGCATGTCGCAGCTCGACCGCTTCTGACCACTCACCGCCTCCATCTCACCTGAAACAACATCACCAGAAGAAACTGTAGGTAAGTTATTTGTTTAAGCATGTTCATAATAGAAACATTGGAACCATGCTAAAAATTAAAAAAAAGAAAAAGAAAACAGTCTAAAAGACTTTTAAACTGTGGCTGATTCAAATGAGGGCATCAGACAAAAACCTAGCCAGATCGTGGCCGCACTGGAACATCTTTATTTTACATAATTGCTGAGATGAAAAAGGGAAACCCAGAAATTACATAAAAAAAAATGGGGCAGTATGTTTAAACTCGAAGTTTACACACACCCTCAGGGTTAGATGCTAACATAAAGCCCTCAAGCTTCGTTCTTGGGGGTTTATCAGCATCTAACGCCTTGGATGTGTGTAAACTTCTCGTTACACACATCACCCCATACTTTGTTTTATATATCGAAGAGATCTCAAGTACATCCACAGCCAGAATGCCCAGGCACTGCGCCACTAAGGCTTTGTCAGCCAAAAATATGGGATGAAGTCACGTTACTCATTTGTAGATGTGATGAGTGCCAAAGGTTTTCTTGTCTGCAGAGCTGGCCCCAGATCCTTACTTGTCCTGGCAGTGGAGCTAGCCCTAAACCCTCAGCTGTTCTGGCAGTGGAGCAAGCCCTACACTCTCGGTTGTTCTGATAGCAGAGCAACGCTTTCTTTGGGAATCCACTGTATGGGGAGTAGAAGACACGGGAATAACCATTCTGTACTGGATCAGTGTCGTAGAGGGTTCCTTGGTGGGAGCTGAACAAGGGAAGATCCTAAGGCAATAGCATCCATCATGGGGCAAAATACAAAAAAAAGGATACTGTAGTTCAGTTGGATCCATGTCTTAGAGTGTTCCTTGGCAGGAATTGAGCAAGGGAGGATCCCAAGTCAATAGCATCTATCATGGGGCAAAATAAAAAAGATACTGTAGTTCAACAACTCACAGAAAGTGTGTATTTCTAAATGCACAGTATCTGTTTTCACAACAAACATATATTGTGTACATAAAACATGTTTTGTGAATAAAGGACAATACTGATATGTTGACGTTGTAAGCATAAATGTGCAGCCACAGCACTGTAAATCATTAGGTCCCTTGCCTCTGTATGTCCTAACTTGTTTATTACTTGCCTTATCAGAGCAGAATACACCAAATGTAACATACAAGTGCCTGATGGAAGAAAGGTATCTATTCCACTGACCCTACTCTCACAGACCCTGGAATACAATAATTGCACACTTACTGGAAACACATCTTCAGCTGCATCAGAAAAGTTGACCGAGACAAGTTTTTCCTATGACCTGTCTGTGCCGTACAATTCCACTTATCAATCCTCTACCAGCAGGTTGGGCACTGCATTACCCACAACACCACCATCAGTCACAGGTAACACGCAAAGCACAGATCCAGGAACACAAAGGGCAATCAAAACAACAATTAGCACTACAAGCATAAAAAAGGAAACCATTAAGGTGAAATTTATACCAGCTGTTGACTATGATGATTCAGAGGAAGAGAACGAGGATGTGCAAGACACAGAATCCAGTCTTTGTGATTATGATCCATGCAAGCATCTCCAAAAACCATGCTCAGAGCTTCAAAAGGTATCTGCTTGCCTCTGCCCAGGTGTAGCTTCAGAAAGCAATGTACCAGACCCACCACTTTTAAAACAGGTGTCAGAAATTACGGATGCTTCCACAGAGGTTGAGTGGTGTGCACCGTATTCTGTTGTGCGTGAATATCAGCTGGTATACCAATCAGAAGGAAGTGAAACCCCACTCACTGTTGATGCCATTTATGCTACAGCAAGACAGTTCACATTATACAGTCTTTTGCCGCATACCACCTATCAGGTATGTGTGGTGGCTTCTAACAAAGCAGGATCAAGTAGCACTGAAATGGAAGCATCTTTCAACAAGTCTTGTATAAGATTTAAAACCAAATTGAGCAACACAGTGTTACTTGCTGCCTTAGGGACAGTCAGCGGGATCCTTGCTGTTACTGTAATAGTACTATCCATATGCTTATACAAGAAATGCCGAAGTACCCCAATTAGCAATCCATACTTAATAAGCTCAATTTCCATTAAAAACCCTGCATTTGACATTCTGTCAGAAAAAACACAAAGCTGAGCCGCATGAACAAAATATTGGAACATCTAGTTAATCAGTCTGATAACTTCCATACACCTTTACCTCCAGGAATTATGAGGACAGACAGGAGATCTGAATTATACAGGTCTTTGCAAGACCCACTCCTTTTGTTCTTACATACATCTCCAGTAAAGAAATGTTCTCTGATCTGCAAGATCAGGTCTGCGCTTCTCTGTTGGCATGCAGTTTTATTCTGGGTTGCCTGAAAGTACTACTGACAGCAATACCTTTTCCTTTGTTGGGTCCTCATTATGGAACACCCTTTCTTGCTCCTCCTTGATGGATAGCCTTGTCTTTCATCTCTAAAATTCTAGTTTCGGAATACATCTTTCTGCTATGTTCAAACTGCCCCAAATTAGCTCTATCCTGGTATAGGGATGTACAGGTTATGTCTTGAATTGTAATAACCTTCTATCATGTATATATTATTTTATGCTACTGCTGTGTAATGATTATTGTGCTTTTGTTTCGGTATACTGTGATGTTAGCTTCATGGGAAGCCAGTGAAAATGAACTGCTGCTCAGTTGGCCATTTTCATTTAATAAAACATATTTTACTGCTACTACTACAGTACTACAGTACTATTATTACCATTACAGTACTACTACTACTATAGTACTACTACTTCTACTACTATTATTACTACTATTCCACTTCTGCTATTATTACTATACTAGTACTACTACCAGTATTACTACTGCTGATACCGGTACTGGAACTACTACTGCTATTTCCCATCTCTTATTCTCCAACTACATTTGTTTTTCTCTTGCTCCATCTTCTACATACATCTCATGTTTCTTATGATATTGTCTGTCTGTCTGTCTTTTTATATTGATATGACGCTAGTGGAAATACATTTCTGTGAATAAGCAGTGTTATTTTGGCTGAAGACACACACAGAATGAAAATAAATATTTAGTTTTACTCTATACATGATACCAGTATTTATGTTCATTTCATGTATGCCATAATGGCAACTTTACCAATGGGAGAGCTACATTCATAATGCTTGATGACAGTACAAAGTTCCTGGTCTACTTTTGCAGGAAAAGGTAAGGAATAACACAGCAGTGCAAATAATAAACAGCTGTCCCCCCTCCCTTCATGCATATCACTGCCTAACAGCACTGTGAAGGTCCTTCTACATGATCCCCTACTGCTACCAGTATTAACTCTTAGTCCCTCAGGAGCTCCTAATGCTTTACATCCATTAGAATGGTGTAGGCCCATCAACAGTTGTGTTGCACATGACAGCTAGTGAAGGGACTGAAAATAAACCAAAGTTCACCATTTGTACCCACAGGGCGTTGACCTTTTTGTCATCCCAAAATATGAATTAAAGGTGAGTGTGCAGTTAAGTCCCCAAATCCCAAAGTCTATTGGTGACCCTGAATTATCCAATTATCTACACTTTAATTGCAGGACCAAAGACCTGCTTCTGTATTCACAGTCCCAACCAACTGCTTCTGATTGAGTCACATCTCCACTGCATGCTCTGGTTCTCAATTCTCACAGTGTAGGTCAGCTCTGGTGTCTTGGTAAGCATTTCTCAGCTTTCTTTCTGGCAGTTACTCTGGTACCTCCTGTAGATCAAATCAGCTCTGGCTGTCTCTCTCTCTCTCTCTTTCTGAGTATCCAGCGTCAACGTGGACTATGGTGTGCCCACCTCCCTGACCAGTGCAACACTAAGGCAATGCACAGAACTGCAAACTAGACAACTGGCTGTAGTGGCAGCTGGTGATGGCTTCTCAGACCCTCGCCAGGTCTGTACCTGCAAGTATCCTTCAACCACTCTGAAGAGCTCAACTGCAGGTCAGCTTACCTGCACAGCCTGACTCTCCCTCCAACTGCATTCAATTCACTCACTGTGCACAGCTATCTTCTCTTGTTTGCTGTTAAACCACACTTTCAACTACAAAATACTGCTGGTTTTGCAATAGTTCTTGCTGCACATGCTATGTCAACTTTTCAAACTACTCTTGACAAAGCCTGGCTCCCTGCAGATGGCTCTTTACAGAGTCTCTCTTCATCACTCTCAGGCTAGGAAAAATTCAGGGTTTTCTTTTAAGTATCCAGCCTTTCAATTGGTCAGTTGTCCTATCCATCACAAGAGGAAGTCCACCACACAGTCACTTCACATTCAATTGGTTGTGTCACCCATGGCTAGATTAATGAAGTCCTTCACTGTTCCATGAGCCCACCTGGCCCAGTTGCAGGATCTGAGAACCTGATTGTCTATAGTATCTGCCACATGTTGCAGGGCTCACAGGCAATAAAGATGGCATACTCTTATTAGCTTACACAGGCACTGTCCCAAAAGGTCCTTTTTTGCAAAAGACTCCCATCCTCAGTGTCTTGCATGGGTAGTGCCACAATGTCTGGTACAGTTGGGGTGGTCACTGGGAAAGATCCTATGGTTCAAAGTGTTCAGACACACTCCACATAAGTGGCAATGGTGCAGTAGTTAACAAAGTGCAGGCAGCACCAAAAATGAAAGCAATTCTCTTCACTCACACCTCAGGCCCCTGCAGTCCCAGTGCAAGTCCTTTGGGGAACCTGGAGGGGAGCATAACAGTGGCAGGAAGGTGTAAGCCCTAAAGTTAAACCCCACCATTTGGAGGGTTTACAATTACAAAATGAGAAAGAACATTGTAAAAAGTTTTTAAAAATTTGCTAGACAGAACTGATACTGTATCATATTTTTGATGCAAGTTATATTTTTACACTACTTATCTCTATTTGGGTCTGGAGTAAATTTCTCATACACATAGATACAAGGTTTAATAAAACAGATACTGACCAGAGTTGTTTCAAGATATAGTGGAAATCTACTTCCCCACTCAGGATAATGCACTGAACTCTAGCAGTTATACTGCCCTCACCCTTCCATTTTGGGCAACATAACAACAGTTGGTCAACAGATCATCCTTCGGGTATGATAGTTTTTCACTATATCCCTCAACTCTGGTCAGTATTTGTATAATAAATGTGTTAAACACTTGGATAGCAACTTCAATCCGATTGCCTTAAATGCATTCACATGACCAAACTTAGTTTATGTTATGAAACCTTGGATCTAAATCCTGTCATGAGAGTGGTCAAAACCAAGCCACATGACAGTATTTAGGAGGAACTATTTCCCTGCTTTTCCTTAACAATGAGCAATGGTTCACGATTATACCATTACAGGCAAGAGTTTCAAAAACTATTGACCACTATCATCAAAGCACGCACACAGACACCCACTGACCCCAAGACAGTTGCTGACACTTACACCACTTGTGCTACACAAATAACCTAATGATGTATTGTACTAACACAAGTCTGCCCCCCCCCCCCCAGATTTCTGGAAGGACCTGGCCATTCACCCCAGGATGGAAAGTGATAATTTTCCTGTAGCTTTATATAGGGATTCTACTTCTACTAACAGGGAGCAACTGGATCTTATGACTGCTTTAACCAACATAGGGGTTAGATATTCCAAGAAATTGGAATGGTCAATAACCCTGGAAAATGTGATAAAGGACAGGGTTATGGTCTTTCTGAGTAACTGGCTAGAACAACTGGAACATAATTCCTCAGAACTTGTACAGTATATTGAAAATTGCAGGAATTATTTAAAGAACCAGAGTCTAATCTCTGTATAGAAACTATGCAGAGAAAGAAACATATAACTCCTAATAGCGGGTTTGATGTGGAATGCCAAACACAGACAAAAACAGCTGGGTTACACTTTAAAAGAAGCCAAAAGACACCCCAACAAGGCAAATGCTATGACCCTAAAAAAAAAAACAAAAAAAACGCTTATAGGACATTTTTAAAACAAAAGAAAAATCATATCAGGTAGCCCAATTGGAAGAAATGATAGAAATTATTCTCAGTACTGACACCAAATCTTTCTGGTTAATGGTCGTCAAGGGATGTAAGGGATGGTGAACTGAACTAGTTCATCAAATAGATATGAGTACATGGACTAAATATCACAGTGAGATGTTCTATGATCCTAACTTAATTTGTGTATGGGAAAAGTTGGAAATACAAGAAATAAATTCAAATTTCAGCCCAATCCCAAAATCGGAAGTGTTGTCAGCATTACAGGGGTTAAAAAGGAACACAGCATCTGGACCAGATAGGATACCAGGGGAAGTATATGTGTGTATGGCTGAGGAGTGAGCTCATTTATTACTTTGTGTGTATGGCTGAGGAGTGAGCTCATTTATTACTAACATTCTTCAACAAGTGCATGTTTCAGAACTATATTCCACATTCATGAGGTAAGTTCAATAATAGTCCCAATTTACAAAAAAGGATGCAAAAATGATCCCTCTATGCATAGGTCCATCAGCCTTCTGGATATTTTTGGCAAAATATATGCAAACATTATCCTGGGAAGGTTAAACAGAGAAGCTGATAACAATGGGTGGCCTTGCTCCATCTCAAGCTGGTTTCTGCAAAGAACACTCTACCATTGATAACTGTTTTATACTTTTACATCTGATTGAAAAATATGTTAAAAATCAGAAAACTAAAGCTCTTTTTAGCATTTATCGATTATAACTCAGTGTTTGATACTGTTAATAGAAACATACTTTGGTACATGATGTTAAATTGGGGGATACAGTATCACCAGCACTGGTTAATGGAATTAGAAATGTATACTCGGAAACTTGGGCAAAAATAAGAGCTGGGAATGCACTGTCTTCCCCCATTAATACCAACAAGGGTGTGAGACAAGTGTGCATCTTAGCTCCTCTGTTGTTTTGTATTTAGTTAAATAAAGTACTTTTGGACTTATAAGAATCCAAAACTGATTCCCCCAAAATAAACAACATACCATGCACTTCACTGGCATATGCAGATGACTTGGTTTTATGTTCACTATCAGTGGTTGGAATACAAAAAAACTACGTATTCTTGGAAAACTATCAGAAACATTTTCATTAAAAATAAACATGGAAAAATCAAAGGTAATGGTACTAGGAGCTAGAAAAACTAAGTATTCATGGTGGATAAAATCTAATAAATTGAAAATAGTAAATAGATATACATATTTAGGTATACTTTTCACAAATAATGGTTCCTGGAAACCTCATCTTGAATATACACTAGTGAAGACGAAAAGAACAGTAAACGCTCTAGCTAAATTTAATTGCCTGTACGGGGGATTTACATTAAGACCATTGGTAAAGACCACACAAGCTAAATTGAATGCACAATCACTACATGGTGTAGAAATCTGTAGAGATCTGGGGTAACAATACCACTGACCAGCTGGAAAAGCCAGCGATTCAGCTTTTAAGAAGTGCATTGGATTGTCAAAAAAGTACCCCAGTTTGTTTCATAAGAGCTGAGCTAGGATTGCCCAGACTGCAGGCTCTTGCAGATACTAGAATCATTAATTTCTGGATCAGATTATTGAAACTACCTGATGAGCACTGGACAAAACAATGCTATTTAGAAAAGGCTGATTGGGAAAGCAGAAGCTCCAAGGAATCACCATGGTTGTTATACCTTAAAAGGATACTTGGAAAATATATGCTAGATTTTCTGTTGTGATATGTAAAGAGAGGGATCCTGATAAGCGACCAATACAGGACTTCTATTAAAAAGAAAATTATGAGATATTATAAAGAGCATGACTTCTTATCTATAGATGCATCTAATTATGCAAAATGGTACACTCAAAACCACAACATACATGGATTCAGGTTTTACCTCTCTGAAAAATCCAAATATATGTAAGGTGTATACTCATTTTAGATGAGAACTACTTGAGTCTAATCCTAGGAAGGCTCTTTATATGAAGTCACAAGATCCAAAAGATAAACTGTGTTCCTGTAATTTAAGTGAAAAAGAAGATTTGACACACATACTTTTAAAAGGTCCCTGGTATAACAAAATTAGATACAAATGGCTGGAACCTATTCTTAAATCAGTAGCTACTACCGAGGAAAATATTTTGGTGACTATACTTTTGACTGCTGAAGATTCTTTTATTATCCAGGGAGTTGTGAAATATTTAATCCTTACCAAGAGAGTAAGACTGAATAAGACTAAGGCTCACTGATTCCTGTATGATGATTGTATTTATGTTTTATTTATTGTGTTTTTGTAGTTTTTACTTTGGATTATATGATATTATGTACTATTTTGTCAATTTGTAATAATCATTTTTAAAAACGATTGCACAATAAACTGAAACTACTAAAACAATTCCCATACTGATAACGTTTTTTTTTGTATAATGCAAGTCACTGTACTTGCATGAAATGGCAGCCAGAAGCAGAGGTGAGTGGAGGGTAAGTGTCAGCTGCTGTCTCACAGTGAGGGGGTTGAAATGTTAGGGATACCAGTGCTGGGTCAGGGGGGTACCACTGGCACTGTGATTTTTTTTTTTTTTTAACAATGGTACTGGACTAGTTGGGGAGGACATAACACAGGCAAGGTTGAAGAAAACTGATATTGATTGGAATGGTTTTGGGATATAGTGGGAAAATATTGATCCCTCAGAATGAACTATTGACTTCCAACAGTCATTTTGTCCTCAGACTTCAGTTTTAGGCAATATAGTAACTGTTGTCAGTCAACAGTTCATTGGGGTCAATATTTTCCTACTATATCCTTAACTCTGGTCAGCATTTGCATAATAATAATCCTTGACACCAAATACTTTTATGTGATTGGTCAAAACCAAGCCACATGACGTTATCTAATAGGAACTACTGCCCAGTGTTTCCTTAGCAACAAGCAATAGTTCATGATGATTGGCAATAGTTCAAAAACTATTGAACATAATCAATGTATGCACACATTCTCCCAGCCCCTAGATGACAGCCAGTACTTACCCCCTGTTCACCTCTGCTGCCAGCCACCATCTAGCACAAGCACAGTCACTTGCATTATACAAGTAACCTTATCAATAGTGCACTTGCATTATACAAGTAACCTTATCAATAGTGCACTTGCATTATACAAGTAACTTTATCAATAGTGCACTTGCACTAGTACAACATCAACAAAGTTACTGGTACAACACACGTTTGTACTGTGCGAGACAGCAGCCAGCAGTGGAGGTGAGCAGAGGGAAGTGCTGTCTTCTGTCTCAGAGGGTAGAGTGTTAGGGATATTAGCACTGGGAAGGAATAAAAGGCACTGGACTACCAGTAAAGATATGCATTTTTTAAATGGGGTCAGGAGCAGGAGGGGGCGGTACCTCTGGCACCAAGACATTTTGGTTACTCTGCTTGAGGAGGGGGACATAACTCAGGCAGAGTTTGAGCAGCAATGCACATTCGCAGTAAAAATTTGGCCTATGCTTTTCTATTCTACTTCAGATTGCCCCTTACCTCCTGTCTTGTGTGATATCCTTCTTTCTGCATTTTGAGTCTACCTTAGCTCTTTTTTTTCACATTTAAAATAATAAAAAGAGTGCTCCTTATATTATGGCTCAGTCCCGGCTGTCATCAGTAGTCACTGTTGTTCTTGAACAGTCACTGTTTAACATCACTTTCCTTGTGACTAAAATGAACAAGCATGCAGCAGACATTGTCCCCTGGCTTTATGGGATAATAGGTGTACAAAAATGGCTGAGAATACTGATGAAAACTTGGTCTAGTCATATTAAAAGGAGTACTCCTTTTATTAAGTCAAATGTAAAAATACCCTGCAAAAGCAAATTCAAAATGGGGGAAAAGGATAGCATACAAGACTGTAGGTAGCATCTAAAATGGAATAAAAATGTATAAGTCAGGATTTTCACTATAACATGCACTGTTGCCATAATAAAACATATATTGACCAGAATTGTTTTGGGATATAGTAAGAAAATCTTGACCCCTCAGGATGAACTACTGACGTCCAATAGTCCTGTTGCCCTTAGCCTTCAGGTCCTGGCAATCGAACAACTGTCAGTCAAGAGTTCATCCCTCAGGTGTAGTACAGTCCTACTATATCCCTCAAATCTGGTCAGTCCCACTATATCTCTCAAATCTGGTCAGTATTTGTGTACTATATCCCTGTTGCCATAACAGTCATCAAGAGTCTCTGAAAACTTTGCCCTTTAAATAAGTCAGTAATCCTTTGAGTAGCAGCAGCATAATCCTTAACTGTCTATTGATCTTTATACACTTCTGCTGCTGATCTCAAAATCTGTGGCTGCTAGTTGAAAGCTGATGCAGTATGGCTGCTTGCTGGCAGCAACTGCTGCTTAAGTACTGCTGCTACTCATTAAAACTAGCTCCAGCTGATTAAATGCGGCTGCTGCTCAAAGAGACACACATATGCCCAGGAGCCATTATAGTGTGACAGCCCCATAGAAAGCACTTTTAAATGAGGTATTGGGCTCATCTTTAGTTGAAAGAACTCCAGAGATATGGATGACTGATTCTGTTCAGCATTATTACTACACTGCAGCCATTTTTGGACCATTGTGATGTCATCGAGGAACAAGCTGTGCCTAACTACATTGAGTCGAGCACTGCTTGTCCTTGATGACATCACAATGTTCTACAAATGACTGAAATGTGGTATTAAATGAGACCACTTGTTAAGAAAACAAGCCTACCCACTGACAGATAAACTCCCGAGTTGAGGTTTCATGGAAAAAATCTTTTTTTATTACCTTTGAGTTGCTTTATTCAACTTTTGTCAATCCTCTGGTTTGTAAACAATGGCTTTACTATGCAGCACCATTTTGAATATGGAATGCAGCTGATGACTTGAAGATGCTGGTACATGCATTTGTTATTTCAAAGCTCGACTACTGCAATGATCTATGCCTCAGGGTCAGTGGCCGTACACTTTGATAACCTGCAGCTGGTGCAGAATGCATCTAAGTTGCTGACCAACCTTCCGAGGTAGTGTGTGATCTGCATTGGTTTCTGGTGAAGTGGTGTAGCTCATTTAAAATGGGCTTGCTCACTTATAAGGCCCTACACAGGTTGTGCCTGGACTATCTGACAGACCTTCTGCATCTTTATGAGTCTTTGCACCCCCTTCGCTCCACCAAGGAGAGCCTCCTCGCAATACCTAGGGCAAGGTTAAAAATCTCAGATGACCAGGCCTTTGAGGTGGCGTCACTCCTTGCCTTGTGCCACAAAAAAGTACTCAATAGCCATATTAAGCAAAAATAAAAAAAGCTCTATTGAAGAAAATAATAAGCCAGTTAGAGTACACAGTTGTCCTCACCCAGTGTACAAACAAGGGGCTTGTACACTGGGTGAAAGCAACAGTGTGCTCTAACTGGTTTGTTACTGTTTTCAATAAAGCATTCAATATTTTTGCTTAATACAGTTACCGAGTACTTTTTTGTGGCATACCAAGGCAAGAAGTGACACTGTGAGTCTGAAACTGCATGCTGTAATAGGGTTAGCCACCCCTTCTTTGTGCACCCCACTTCATTCACCAAGTACAGGTTGCAAGTGTTTGGAGTTGCTGTGAGGTGGTGGGCCTGGCTTTGTGGAACACCCTCCAAAGAACCCTGAGGGAGGACCCTTTGGTGGAAGCCTTTAAAAAAGAGGCCTTAAGACATACCTGTTTACACGGGTTTTGGAATTAATTCCACATAGTTCACCCAAATTCCCAGTCTATTACTTACATACATTTTAGCTGATAGAAACATAGAAACATAGACTTTGACGGCAGATAAGGACTGCTTGGCCCGGTCTGCCCATTTCCCTACCTACAGGATAGGCCGCAGATCCTAGTTAACCAACATCCTATTTCTTCCTACCCCCCACAAGAATTGCCATATGTCTGTCCCATGCATTCTTGAATTCTTCCACAGTTTTATACCCCACAACCTCCACAGGAAGGCTGTTCCATGCATCCACTACTCTCTCTATGAAAAAATACTTCCTCACATTGCCCCTGAACCGCCCCCTCTCTATCTTTAAATTGTGTCCCCTTGTTCTTGCACATCTCTTTTTCTGAAAGATGCTACCCTCTTGGACTTTGTTGATTCCACTGAGGTACTTAAAAGTTTCTATCATGTCGGCCCTCTCCCTTCTTTCCTCGAGGGTATACATATTAAGCTCCTTTATTCTCTCCTCGTACGGCTTCTCTTGCAGACCCTGCACCATTTTAGTTGCCCTCCTCTGGACTGCCTCTATCCTGTCTATGTCCTTGCAGAGATGGGGTCTCCAGAACTGGACGCAGTACTCCAGATGGGGTCTCACCAACTGTCTGTACAGAGGGATAACAACTTCCTGTTTTCTGCTGGTGATGCCTCTCCCTATGCATCCCAGTATACCTCCAGCCCTCCCTACTGCCTTCTCACATTGCTTGCTAACCTTAAGGTCATCTGATATGATTACCCCCAGGTCCCTTTCCTTTTTTGTTGTTGTTACTACCTCCCCCATTGTGTATTCTTCCCTGGGTTCTTGTTTCCAGGTGCATTATTTTGCACTTCTTTGCATTGAATCTTAGCTGCCATACTTCTGACCATTCCTCCAACCTTGCCAAGTCCCTTCTCATCCTTTCCACCCTCCTTGTATCAACCCTGTTGCAGATCTTTGTGTCATCTGCAAAGAGGCATACTTTTCCTTTCAGTCCCTCTGCAATGTCACTTATAAAGACATTAAAAAGGACTGGACCGAGTACTGAACCCTGCGGTACCCCACTAGTAACCCCTCTTTCTTCAGAGTGGACTCCATTTACAATTACCTTCTGTGTCCTGTTGTCCAGCCAATGTTTTACCCTGAGACCCACTCCCAGGCTGGTTAATTTGACTATTAATCTTTTGTGTGGGACTGTGTCAAATGCCTTGCTAAAGTCTAGGTAGGCCATGTCCACAGCCCCTCTCTGGTCTACTACTTTGGTCACCCAGTCAAAGAAATCTATTAGATTTGTCTGACATGACCTTCCTGCTGTGAACCCATGCTGCCTTGGGTCCTGTGCCCCACTGGCCTGTAGGCACTCAACAATTATTTACTTCAGAAGTGACTCCATCACTTTCCCTACCACAGAGGTCAAACTGACAGGTCTGTAGTTTCTTGCCTCTGTCTTGGTCCCACTTTTGTGAAGAGGAATCACATCCGCCTTCCTCCAGTCCTCGGGTACCACACCATCCTCCCATGATTTATTAAAAAGAGTAGCCAGTGGTTTCACTAGTTCCCCCCCTTAATTCTTTTAGAATTCTGGGGTGAATTCCATCAGGCCCCATTGATTTGTCCACCTTCAGTTTTAGGAGTTCTTGCAGAACCCTTTCTTCTGTGAAAGGACTGGGATCGACCCACTCCCCCATCAAGAATGCTTCAGTTAACTGGATTAGGCAATTCCCCCGCCTCTTTTGTGAATACTGAGCAGAAACATTCATTCAGTATCCCTGCTTTTTCACTGTCCCCCTCTGCCCACCCACCGTTCATTCTATTCAGCCTCACTATCCCTCCCTTTCTCTTTCTACGCTTGCTGATGTACCTATAAAAGGTTTTATCCCCCTTCTTAACCGAGTTGGCTATCTTTTCCTCAGTTTGGGCCTTTGCTATTCTGACTTCCCTCCCTGCCTCCTTCTGCCTTAACTGGTACAGCTCTCTGTCCTGCTCCTTCTGTGTTTTCTTATACTTCCGGAATGCTATCTTTTTCTCCCTGACTTTCCCAGCCACCTCTTTTGAGAACCATAGTGGATCTTTCTTTTGTTTTGATTTGTTTATTTGCTTCACACAAAGGCTTGCTGCCTCTGTGATGGCAGTTTTGATGATTCCCCATTGTTGCTCCACCCCCCCTTCTAGCCTGTTTGCTAGTGCTTTTCTGAGGCACTCTCCCATCTTGCCAAAGTCAACCCTCCTGAAGTCCAGTTCTCTCACTTTTGTATGGCTTGACTCTGTAGCCGAGTTTAACGTGAACCACACTGTTTGATGGTCACTTGTTCCCAGATGGTAACCCACTTCTAGATCTGAGATCCTCTCACTGCCCCCATTTGAGAGTACAAGGTCTAAGACTGCTCCCTCACGAGTGGGTTCCGAAACTAGCTGTCTGAGGCCTGCCACCTGTAGGGTATCGAGAATGGCCCTGCTCTTGGATGTGGCCGCAGCAAATGTGCTCCAGTTAACATCTGGCATATTCAGGTCCCCCATCAACAGTATCTCCCCTTTCTCTGCCATCCTAAGAATGCATTCTATCATATCCTTGTCCATTCCCTCCTTGACATGGGGGTCTGTACACAACCCCTGTGCGGATTGTGGTGCCCTTTCCAGTCTCCAAGGTGACCCACAGTGCCTCCTCGCCTACCTGTTTACTCTTTTGTTCAGTTGCTTTTATCCCTTCCTTTACATAGAGAGCTACTCCTCCCCCTCTTCTCCCCTGCCTGTCTCTCCTGTAGGTTATGTACCCTGGTATGTTAACATCCCAGTCATGATTCCTCTGTACCATGTTTCTGTGACTGCTCGATATCCAGGCAACCCTCTTCCATCAAGGCCACCAGCTCAGGGAGCTTGTTGCCCAGACTACGGGCATTGGTACTCATTACCCTCCATTTCCTGATGGCCTTACTCCTTTTTGCCTCATCCCTGTCCTTCCTGCCTTTGTCACTTTCCCCATTTACTCCTGCCCTTCTCCCTATCGACACCTCTATGTTGGTGTTTACTGCACTTACTACCATGATTTTTTTTTGGGGGGGCTAGGATTTCCCTGCTCCTTTCCAGTTCCTCCCCCCCTTGGCTAGTTTAAATCCTTGCCTATGAAGCATTTAAACTTATCACCTAGGATCCTGGTTCCCCTCCTGGACAGATGCAGCCCATCATGCCAGTATAGGCTTGCATCACTCCAGGTGGACCCCCAGTCCCCAATGAAGCCAAATCCCTCAGCTCCACACCAGTTTTTCAACCACTGCGGAACACCCTAGTCTCTCCTAAGCTATAGATGGGCAGCACCTCCGAGAAGGTTACCGTGCGTGCTACTTGTCTACGGCCCCTCCCCAATTCCACAAACTCTTCCTGCACTTCTCTAATCCCTTTCTTAGCCAGGTCATTTATGCCTAGGTGGACAATGACATCCAGCTCCCTCCCCTATGCAGCTGCTCCAGCAATCCTGAGGTTTCTCTCCCTGTCCCTCCAAGCCATGGCGCCAGGCAGGCACCTTACCTCCCTCTCCCCTTCTTCCCCAGTTCTACCTTCCTAACAATAGAGTCCCCCACCAGGAGTTGTTTCCTTCCCCTGTCCAGTCCCCTGTCACCCTCCTGAGGGTCTCCTTTGTGAAGGTTCCCAGCATCCTCCTAGGTCTCCACTGCGGGTGCCTCCATAGGGAAACTGCACTTTGCCAGAATGGCATAGGAATTGTGGAGAGGTACAGCTGGAGGGATGCACCTCTGTTCCACCACCCTCACCCTCCCTGAGCCCACTGTGGTCCAACCGCTCCTCTTTCTTGGCAACCTCTGAGGCAACGGCAGTGGCACTGGTGGTCCCTGGATGGAAGAGAAGGTCCCACAAATCCTGGCCAACTCAGCCTGGAGATGAGCAACCTCCTCCCTCAACCCAGAGAGGTGCCTGCAGATGGGACAACACCGCATCCTCCAGAATGTCTCCCGGAAGACTGCTGCTCCACAGCCACTGCACTGCACCACTCCCATCATGTCTTATTTCTTGCCCCTTAACTGTTTGGAATCCTTACTCTTTCCTCTGTTTTCCTTTTCTCTTCTCTCTCTACCTACTTTCTGCCTGTGTGCCCTTTAAGCTCCTGACTGTCCTGTTCTGAGACAAGAATATCCTATATTTCTCAGTAGACCCCTTACTTGCTCAGAGGCAGACCTCCAGCAGCTAGAGGGGGCTGGAGATCTACTCTTGCCCTTCTAGGATGGTGGGTCTTTGGTGGCTCTGTGATCACTCACTTCCTGCTCCCAAACAGGAAGTTCCTGTTGTCAGTCAAATCCTGTGCCTATAAAAGTAGAACTAGCTGAGGGTGGAGGGAGGAAGGAGGGCAATATAGTCCCAGTAGAGAAGTCCAGTCACACAGCAGTCCTTCCTCCTGGTGTCTTCTGCCAAGCTACTAGCAGAATCTTTCTAAGGCAGTCTTTAAATTTAGCTTCCTTCTAGCTAAGCCACTCCCCCTACTTACTAGATCTTTCTACAAGTAATTTAAACTGCACAGCTATCAAGTCCTTTCAATCACCTGAGATTTACACCTAGATAACTGTTCAGATAACCATTCAGTTCAGTTAACTCAGACAAACACACACTTTTTTTTTGTTTTGTTTGCTAGTTTGTTTTTTTACCCTAAATTAAAGGTCTAAGTCCAAGAGTTCTACTTCTTTAGTCCCAGTAGAGAATTCCAGTCACACAGCAGTCCTTCCTCCTGGTGTCTTCTGCCAAGATTACTTCTTTAGTGACAGTTGTAATGAGAAATGCCAGCTAACTGTATAGTTATCTATTAATTTAATGTCAGATTTTTTATTTATGTATAAATAAATGTATTCTGTGTAATACATTCCAACCTGTTGCTTTTATAGTAATGGAACCCTGAGTTTCTGGGGAAGGGTGCCAATATTTATGAATAAATGGCACCAGTAATTATAAATAAATGTACCACTACCACTTCCTGGTAATGATGCGGGGGGGAGCAGGTGGCAATCAGATCTTATTTTTTCAGGATTATTCTTATGCAGTGAAACAACAGAGAAAATCCTTTGAAGGAGTGATAAACAAACTGAAAGACATGGGTGTGGATTATCGGCTGGGGTTTCCTGTCCACTTGCAATGCACATTTGCCAATAAACTGCAGTTATTTGCTGACCCAAAAGTGGCAAGGGCTCTGGTAATAAAACTAGTGAATGCACCAGCACAAGATGTGTTAGAGGAGCAGGATGAGTTATCCACTATGGGACAACAAAATGTACTTTTTGTCTGTTCAAATTGCCATGATGTGGTCTGCAACCTGTAAGCTTTGTGCCCACTAGCAAATAGGGTTGAGACTGAAAAGGACGTAGTGTTTTTTTTCTGTGCCTGCCCATAATTTGTTTCTGTGTATTCCTCAGGCTTTTTGTTGTGTACCTTTACTGTACAATACCTTTAGTGCTTCTACACAGTGTACGATAAAAAGGGGGAGTGTAGGATACTGCTTATCTGTTTGGGGCAAACATTTCTCACAGTTTTGCATCTTATGTTAATGTTACTGGGTGCACAGTGACACTATCTGTTTAGTTGAGGGTGATTTCTCCAGCTCCTTCTAGTGGTAGGAGGGATAATGGTGTCTGTGGGTGAGGGCAGCTATATGCGCCACATTGAGCTTGTTGCCCCAAATGTAAGATGGCACTGAGGTCTCCATTTTGGGATTCCAAGGAGCTGGAGTAGCAAAGGACACTGTCAGGTGCATGGAGTTTTCCCCTGAAGTCTCAGAAGACCTCTGCCTCTGCACAGCTCTCAAATGTCCCTGATTACAAGGGGCGCCCCTCATTTTAACTCCCTTAAAATTTGCTCTTTCCCTCATCCATTCCTCATGGCAATTTTGTGTGTCTATGTCCCTCATTTCAATGACAAAAGGTTGAGAGGTATGCACCTCTGTGCCTTGTAATACTTATATTACAATAAGTAAGCTCATATTTCCATGATTAATGTTATTTAATAGGTTCAGAAATGTTTTTAGCCAAATGCTGATTTGTTACAAATTTTTTTTTTAACTATGATTGTTTGACATAAGCAAAAAACATGGCACACATGCCTACGACCCCAGAGTTAAATTATATTCATCAAATGGGTGAAACTGCATGAACGTTGCAAATGTATTTATTTATCATCTGTGCAGAATGATGCTATAGGCTCAAGTACAATAGAGCATTCAAGATGCTACTGTAGGTAGTGCAGTCAACCCAGCTTAGCTGACTGCACAGATGAAAAATCAATATGTTTGCAGCTTTCATGCAATTTTGCTGTTCTGGCAAGTATACCTTTTAACTCCGGGGGTCACAGGCATGTGTGCCATGTTTTTTTTTTTCTTGACTGTTTTAGTAGAATATTTTATCACTGGTTCGATTAGTTGTTTTCTAATTCCTTCGCTCAGCATACCTCCTCTCCCCTACTTTATTCGTTTAAACATTTGTCTACAATTTGTTTTACGGTAACCCCTAATTTTCTGCTCCCTGTCTTATTCAGGTGTAACCTATCAGTGATGTAATATACATGATTGTTGTCAAACTCCTTCCAGTGAGTGATGCATCCTTGTCCCTCCTGTAAAGTCCAGAGTCATAACCAATTATTTAACTCCTTAATTTTGTCATTATTGAAGGTAGTTTCACGTGGTACAGGGAGAATTTCTGAGAAATATAAGGTACAATTTAGTTTTTGCACTTCCTGTTTAATGCTTTTGAATTCTTTTTTTACTTCTGATATTCCTTGACCTTTAATATTATTGGTTCCTAAGTGTAATATCATAGCAGATGAATGATCTTTCTCATTAATAATACTGGGTAACATTTTCTGTATGTCTTTTACCTTGGCCCCAGAGAAATAACTCATGGTTATGTTTTCTTTATTGCCTCTTGATGTATATATGTCTGTATACTTCAAAATTGAGTCTCGTAGTACATAGACCTGTTTTATAGTGTTAATTTCTTCCATCTCACCTCCCCATTTAATATGTATACTTGAGGTCTCTTTAACTTCCATGTGTCCATTATTTGCAGAGTTATTGTTTAAGATGTCATTATTTCCTTGGGTTGGTAGAAATTCTTGACTAAGTCCCCTTTGTAAATCTGTACTAATATGCATTTTGGCAGTAATATTATGAACATTTGTCAGTTGTTCATTACCACTAACATTGTTCATTTCCAAAATTAGAATATTATGCTGTTTCCCTTCTATAGTTCTACTCTGGTTTTGGGAATATGATGTATTTAATGAGATAACCTCCACACTGACTCCCATAATGTTTTGTTCACACTCATGTATTTCAGTATCATTTAGTGCCACCAATGGTTGGTTCAAAGCTGTTTCTTAAATGAATGTCACCCTTCTACCTTTTTTTAAATTTCCTAGTTTCTTGTTCCCAATTTTCTTCATCCTTTTCCTCCCTAATTCTTTCTCTTTCTTCCTTACACATTGAATTACTAGTCTGACCCATTTCAGCAGTTGAGATTAGTTCTGTTCTCTCTAGTAATCTTTGTTACTGTAAAGAGAGTAGTTCAATTTCTAGTGCAACCATTTTGTTCTTAAGTTCCCTAATTAGGGTGCATTCCTCACATGTGTAAACCAAAACTTCATTAATTACTTCTGTACTTACCTTTTTGCAAATATTTATTTATTTAGCTTTTGTTAACCAGGTAAGCGCACTAGACAAAAACAGATGCCTATTTTCAGGTGCGACCTGGGAGAGTACAGGAAAAAAAAGAGACATGTCAGACAGCAAAACACATAGCATCAGAAGAGTAAAGCATACAATTTAGGTTAACAAGGATTGTACATAAGTTCAGGAGACAATTTACAGACATTTCAGAGGATAAAGACAGTGCAAACAATTTGATTTCATACAGTAGCAAAGTTTACAGGTAAACAAAGACACAGGCAGAAGAAGCTAGCTGGAGGAGCCAGCTCAGGGACTCTGGAAGGAGCCAAACACAGATGTCCAGCAACACATGTCTTGCTTGCATGAGAGGTCATTTGTGTGACATGAGCAGCTGAAAATCAAGGAGAGCTTCAAGTAGTCCCAGAAGGAGTTACGGAAGCAGTTGTGGGAGGGGGAGGGACAAACATGGGTAGGAAGGGAGTTCCAGGCTCTGGGTGCACATATGGCAAATCCCCGATCACCCATTTGCGTTCGAGAAGCAGGAACCATAAGAACTACTGAGCCATGGGACCTAAGGGAATAAGAGGAGGAAAGAGGTTTGAGGAGCTTAACCAGTACCGGGGGGGGGCAGTTCTAAGGACCTTGTCTGTGAAACAACCCAGCATAAAGCTCCGGTGGTTGCTAGGGGAGAGTCAGGTAAGTTTGTTATACAGGTCACAATGGTGGGTGAGATGAAGGGTGGAAAGTGCGAAGTGACATATACTGTTACAGGCTACAGCCCATTCTGAGAAGTGCCTCTTGACAGTTTGTGCAAATGTGATACGCCCGTAACAGAAGAGTAGGGAGGAACGCACCTCTAACCAGGGCAAGATGAGCAGCAGATGTGAGGTTGTTCTTAGCTCTGTAGGCCAGGCCTAGCCTGCAGTTTACAGCCCTGCATATGTTTTGGATATGCTGGGCAAGGTCAAGCTGGGGGTCAAGGGTAACCCCTAGGTACTTGACAGAGTCAACAACCTTCGCAGAGGATCCTTCAATCCCATAAATGCTCAGGGGAGTGGAGGAAGCTTTTTTTTCTGGGAACCAAAGAGCATGGCCTAGGTTTTTTTGAGGTTGATAACAAGTTTGTTTACTCTAAGCCAAGATTGGATGTTACTAAAGTCAGCACTAACTTGGTGGTTAATGGCACTGTCATGGGAGTGGGTAAGGATTACCCGGACATCTGCATAGAATGTGGAGCTACTATGTGATGATATAACTGGGAGATTATTAACAAATACAGATAATAGGAGGGTTCCTAGGACAGACTCCGTGGGACTCCAGAAGTTACTGGGGTGGGCTCCGAGAGGACCTTATTGAATTTAGTGAGTTGCAGTCTACCATGAAGGTAGTTGGAAAACCACCCAAGGGCTGGGGCTGACAGGCCAAGTGACCGAAGTTGAGAGCATAGGAGTACATGATCAACCAGGCTGAAGGCCTTGGAAAGGTCTACAAAAATAGCATGAGAAAGATTACCCAGATCCATCGCAGTCCTGATCTCAGAGGTGACTTTAACTAGGGCTGAGGAAGTACTATGGCCCTTGTGAAAGCCATGATGTGCTGGTGACAACAGCTCATGGGCCTGGATGAATTCCATGAGTTGTGCTGCAACAACTTTTTCCAGAAGTTTGCTAATGGCTGATAAGATGGCTATGGGTCAGTAACTGTCAAGGCTTTTAGGGTCACCTTGCTTAAACACCGGGACCACCTTTGCCACTTTCCAGAGGTCAGCAATAATTCCCAAGATGAGTGACATGTTTAAGATGTGTGACACTGGAAGGACAATGAAGGGGGCACCAGGATGTAGGAGTTTAGGTTCCAACTTATTGTGACCGGCACTAGGGTGCATGGAGAGATCACAGAGGAGTCTCTGCATCTCCTTGATGGTCACTGCCCTGAAATAGAATAATGGGCTAGGAGGCACAGCTTGATTATCACATACAAAGGCAGGAAATTGAGAGGTATAAGCGGAGAAGTCAGAAAAAATGGGAATTGAACACATTGGCAATAGTAAGGGGATTGCTGCAGTTTGAGCCACCAATTATCATATCAGAGCCACCGCCTTTAGAGGAGCCACTTACAATATTTTTGATATTCCTCCAGAAATTTCTAGGGTCTCTAGCTGAGTTTAGCAAAGCAGATTTGCAGAATTCACTCTTAGCAGCTCTAATGGCTTTCTTATTCTTATTTCTGATCCTCCTATACTGCAGGAAGATAACCACGTCCTTTGAGGCCTTGAAACTAGCCCGGCACCTATCCCTAGACTTCATGAGGGCAAGTAGGCTACCCACTGAAAGCCAGAAAAGAAAAAAAATGAATTTCCTTTGATTTGGAGTTTTGGTTTTTTTTTTAATTCATAGCTGAATTACATCTTTGAAACTTGCGGGATTTTTCATATTGTTTACTCCAACGGCAACATCGTGGCTTTGTGGGGGTTTTGCCCTGTTACTGACAATGTTTTTGCTGGTTTTGTGTTTGTGATGGTTGCACTGATTTCAGGGGGGCCCTTGATGCGGCTTACTGGTGGCTGGCACTTCTTCCCATGGGGCGATTGTAGCTTTTACAGTGGGAGAGGTGTGCCGGGTAGCCAATGAGAGAGGATTTGTGCTTCAGTTCTATGCCCATTGTATAATACATCTTATACCAAACTCCCCATTTACTAACTTCACTATGTTAGTGTCCATTATGCTTTTGATACCACAAGGCCAGTTATTAATAGACGTGAGAAAAATATTTTTTTTTATTTTTTTTTTTGTTTGTGTTTATTCACCAGATACCAGTATCACCAAATGTATACAAAGCTATAAGCTGCAGACCACCCTATGTACTGTTCGTTGAACTGACAAGAACTATACCACTTACAAAGTATGTGTGCTTATACCTAATTTGTTCAATCAGCTTAAGTACTACTAACCTTTTACAATGTTAGTGTCCTTGTTCCCTCCGTCCCCTGCAGAAATTGTAGACATATAGACACGTGACTCAGCGCATGTCTCTGCGTGAGGCAACCGCACGCACACCCCACTCACTCGGGGCTCAGTTTTTATCTTCCGTAACCCAAAAGTGCACTCCAGGTCACGTGACCTGAATTCTTGAATTAAAACTTAAACTTTTAAAAGTACTGGCTCTCACAAGAGCCTCCTGCCCCAAGGTACAGGCACTTCTCCCAGACTAAACAGACATGGGTGTGCAGTCTCGCTAAAGGCAATAAAGACTGCAACACCCAGCTCCTTCCCATCTCCTAGCACTCATCACTAGGAGACTATCAACACTGTAGAGTTTTGCAGCCTGGATAATATAGCAGCAAACAAAAACACCCAACTAGCCAGTAGTCCTGTCTCCCACCACGTCTGTCTCGCCACTCATATGTGGTCGCGCAGCATGTGGACAAGAGCTAGTTCAGAACCGCTTGCTTATGACTTGGTTTTTATCTTCTGTAATACGGAAGTGCCCTCTGGGTCATGTGACCTGAGTTATTGAATTAAAACTTAAAATTTTAAAGTAGTGGCTCTCACAAGAGCCTCCTGCCCCAAGGTACAGACAGTTCCCCCAGACGAAACAGACATGGGTGTGCAGTCTCGCTAAAGGCAATAAAGACTGCAACACCCAGCTCCTTCCCATCTGGCACTTGTTGCTAGGAGACTATCAACACTGTAGAGTTTTGCAGTCCAGATAATATAGTAGCAAACAAAAATGCCAACTAGCCAGTAGTCCTGTCTCCCGCCACGTCTGTCTCACCACTCATATGTAGTCACACAGAATGTGGACAAGAGCTCCTCTTTCTCCTCATGTAAAATAAGGGTGTCAGTGGAAGAGACAGCATCCTCCTTGTCACTTCCATTTGTGTTGGCCTCCCCTGATGGCCAGTCTCCATGGTTTCTGATGAAATTTTGTCCTGCACCACATCAGTATCAGAAGAAGAATCAGATGACTCAAACACCAGCCCATTGGGCACACAGTTACCATTACTGCTGTTATTGTCTGTGTTGGAGTCAGAGTCATGAGACGATTGGGATGGTAGAACATTGAAAGCACATGAAGATGGCGCAGTGGTAGGTTTACCGCTCGCGGTGCCAGCGACCGGGGTTTGGAAATGGACTTCGGTAGCTGGAGGGCCAGCCCAGGGGAGAAGGATCGAGCGCCCATCGGCCACTCTCCTTCTCTGGGAGGAGAGCGCCTGTCCCACTACTCTACCACCACCTGGGTCTGGGTGACCATGGGTGGCGGTACAGCGGGGACAGCCAGTGGGAGGGGAGGCCGTAGGCTGGGGGCCGGAGCATCTGCACGTCACGACGTGCTCTGCCCTTCTGGCCCCCCGTGCGTGCCTACGTCCACGGGGATGGCACCAGAAAAACAAGGAAAATGGACCCTTGGATGCCAGCGTAGATGGGGGATCTAGCTCCCAGATACTGTAACCCAGCTCTCGTCGGGGCCGCTCAGACTGACCGACAAACTCTAATGGACAGGAGGGAGAAAGTCCAGGGATCCCCCTCCTCCTCACCCGGGGGGGTGTAGGCCAAGGCCCAAGGCAGCATGGGGGTGGATCTGGCGGCTCCCTAGAGGTACCGGAGAAGGACAGAGTGAGCATAAGACCCCCTAGAAGAGAGCGGCATCCAAGGTGAGAAGGGGGCAATTATCCTCTCAGTAACTCTGTGGGTGACCCCCACACCACAACAACCTTTGTTGTTTTTTTATAATAACCATGCCTGTGCTACCTTGTCCATTGTTCCTCTTACAAGGCACAACACCAGAGCCTCTCTAATTTTGCTTGATATGCCTGGGAGTGGATCACTTGCAGGTAAAGGGGAAATGCTTCTGGTGTCACTCACAGACTGAGAAGAATAATTTTTTTCTGCCAAACACAATTCAGTAGTGGTACTAGGAGTGCGATTGACAGTGCTGCTTATAGCAAATGATTTTTTCAACTTGCTGCTTTTTCTGCCTTTTATTGGCAAACTGTCTTGCAACCCATCATTCTTCATACCATTTCTGTCCATGTTTTTTTTCTAAATGGTGACAACTATGCAAATTATATACTTCAGGATTGTCAGGTTGCGACCAAAATGTTTGTTTTTTTTAACTGCAGGATGATTTGAAAGAAAACACAAGAATATTTTTTTTCAGTGTGGTCAGCTAGCCCAGTAGGCTTATGGCATGCTAACAAAGAGACTTCTGCCTTTTAGGATGGTCAGGGTCAGCTTGAGAACAAAATGTTTCTTTTTTTTTTTTTAACAGCAGGATGATTTAAAAAAACACACAAGTATATTTTTTGAATGTGGCCAGCTAGACCAGTAGACTGATGGCACGCTAACCAAGAGGCTTCTTCTTTGCAGGATGGTCAGGCTGAGAACAAAAATTTATTTTTTAACAGCAGGATGAATTGAAAAAACACACAATGATATTTTTCAAAGTTGCCAGCTAGTCCAGTAAGCTGATGGCAGGCTAGCCAATGGTTTTCTGATTTGCGGGATGGTCAGGATAAGGCTGAGAACAATTTTTCTTTTTTCTTTTAACAGCAGGATGATTCGAATAACACACAATAATATTTTTTCAAAGTGGCTAGCTAGAACAGTAAGCTGATAGCACGCCAGTCAAGAGGCTTCTATTCTGTAGGATGGTCAGGGTCAGGCTGAGAACAAAAACGTATTTTTCAGACAGCAGGATGATTAAAAAAAAACACACACCAATATTTTTCAAAGTGGTCAGCTAGCCCAGAAGGCTGATAGCAAGCTAATCAATGGGTTTCTGCTTTGCCGGATAGTCAGGGTCAGGTTGGGAACAAAATGTTTGTAAAAACAGTAGAATGATTTGAAAAACACTTCAATATTTTTTCAAAGTGGCCAGCTAGCGCAGTAGGCTGATGTCACACTAGCCAAGGAGTTTCTGCTTTGCAGAATGATCAGGGTTAGATGGAGAGCAATGTTTATTTTTTTAAATAACAGAATTTTTTGAAAAATACACATTTTTTTTCAAAGTGGCCCGCTATCCCAGTGGTCTTGTGGCTATGGCATGCTAGCCAAGGGGCTTCTGAATCATTAATGTTTTTTATATTCTTTCCTTGTTCGTATCATGTTACCCCCTCCAAAACCTACTTTCACTTTTCCTTCATGAATGAGTCTCAACTTTTTTTTTCACTTTGTTTTTTAAACTTTACTTTTTTCATTTTTGTTCTCAAGGTCCCCGACTCCTTATCCTTCATGAGTGACCGCCCCTCTGTCCAGCAGTAAGTCAACTGGGCCAGGCCATCACTGCCCTTCCGAGCCCTCCTCCTGAACCGTGCTCTTACTCTGCTCCCCAGCTGGCACTGAATGGCATCTGTAGCGTGGTTCCCATTACATACCCTGATTTGCACATGTCAGACACGGGTATGTTAGAGACTGTGCATGCATCCTTTCACCTCCCCTCTCCCCAAAGCCTGTCACATGACTAGCAGACTGGCTGCAGGGCTGGGGGGAGGGTAAATTAAAAAAAATGCAAATCTGTGCCTAACATGCAGTGTTGGATTCGTGGCTTGCTGAAACCAAGCCACGTGAGTTTGGAGTGGCTCAGTTTCGGAGGGGGGGAGGGAGGACTGCTTTGGCCCATCCCTAATCTAAAGATTGTTTGATATACTAGTTGCCACCTAGTTATACTCTTAATGTCAACTGGCAGGAACTCTCTGAGGGGCTGGAGCTTGTGGAAAGTTATTACTGTATATTATATGCAGATTTATCACAAAGCCATACAAGCTTGTTACTGAAATTCATGGACACTAAATTTTCTGGACTGATAAATTGTGTTGGCTGCATTAGGACTCCTTTCATGTATTAATTTACAAATTGTTAGAGGAGGACATCCCCACATGGTATCACTAAGAACTGCGCAACACTACTCCAGGCCCATCCCCGTCAGTGAAGGTTTTAGTGGGGTCAGTCTATGGGGCAGGGAGGGGCACTAACAGTAGGGGTGTGGGGGAGTTCCTGATGGGAAGGATGGCAAGGGGAGATGAGGGAGGACAGAGGAAGGATAATAAGGATGTAGGGGTAGTATAAGGAGTATAACAGGAAGAGTGGTGAAACACCTGAGAACAGACAGAGGGAGGGACAGACTAGGGGAGGAAAGAAGAAGTCATGATGGAAAGTGGTATCCCTGAAAGCACAGAGCCTGAGGAACAAACTTGCTGAGTTACAAGTGCTGATGGCTGAGAGGGAGGTGGACATGGCAGCCATCAAAGAGACTTGGGCCATGTCGAACCATGACTAGGACATCTCCATCCACAAGTACAAACTATATAGAAGGGACAGGGGTGGGGAGAGGTGGGGGAGTTGCAATGTACATAAGGGAGGGAACACTTCTGTACAAGAGAGAAGGAGACAGTGATTATGGGGGACTTCAATCTGCCTAGTGTAGACTGGACGATCATGGCTACTTCCTGTATCAGGTCACAGGTGATGCTGGATGTATTTCAGAGTGGGTTCCTGACACAATGTGTTATGGAACCCAGCAGGGAAAGAACCATCTTTGACTTAGTGCTGACAAATGCAGCACAAGTTTAGGAGGTGAAAGTGGAGGAACCCCTGGGTGTGAGTGACCACCACACAGTGTGGATTTATCTTGACATGGGGAGCGGGAAAAATAACACCACAACCAGAGTTTTCGAGTTTAGAAAAGCAGATTACAAGTGGATAGGAGAGATACTAAGTGTGCATCTTGCTAGTAACAGAGAAGAGATAGGGTGGACCAGAAATGGACCATAATTAAGGTGGGGGTGGCTGGTGGCAGCCACTACTGAGTGTGTAATACTGAAAAAGGTCAAAAAGCCCAGCTGGTTTGACAGGCAGGTAGCTCAGGCAGTGAGGGACAAAAGATCAGCCTTCACGAAATTCAAAATGACCCAGGAAGAAGAAAGAGCGAAGTACAGTGTTAAGGCTAGGGTGGCAGGCAGAAAAGTCTGGTTGGCCAAAGCCAGAAAGGAGCTACAACTGGCAGAGAGGGTAAAAAAGGGGAGAAAGCGGTCTTTCAATATATTGGAGAAAAGGGATATAAAAGATGGGATTGTCAAGTTAAAAAAGGAAGGGGTGGGAGGTAGGTAGTGGAAAGAAGGCAAAAGTACTAAATATATATTTCTGTTCAGTCTTCACCAGGGAGAAGGATGGTCCAATGCTTCAAGGGAAGAAAGAGGTGGGCAATTAGGGTGGGAAATGACTGACAGGGATAAAGGTGTGGATAGGGTAAGGAAGGGTTTGAGGGCCCTGAAAGTAGACAAGTCCCCAGACCCAGATGGTATTCATCCTAGGGTGCTGAGAGAGTTGGCAGATGTGCTAGCGGGTCCCTGACAGACTTGTTTAACAGCTCACTGGTGTCAGAGGAGGTGCCCTTAGTGGAGAACAGGGCACGTAGTGCCACTTTGGAAAAGTGGTCCAAGGGATGACCCTGGCAATTACAGGTCGGTCAGTCTGACCTTGATAGTAGGAAAGCATATGGAGATCATACTGAAGGAAAAAAGTACAGTTATGTAAGAACTTACCGTAACAGTAGATCTTCGAGAGGAGCTCTTGCAGCAGGTAACACCATTAGGACTATGCCACCAGGCACAAGGACCCCACGGAAAAATGTCTAGCAAGCAGTCCATGGTGGGGAACCGCTCCCTGACATTGGCCCTTCCCTGACATCCCATGTGGTGTAACCGGGGCAGTCCCCCAGCAGCACCTCAGTTCACCCACCTGAGATCCAGCTGACATTCAGGATGGGGAACCGAGGAGGATCTCCCATCCCCGAGAAAGAAGTATAATTACATAACCATGAAAGCAGATGGGAGGGAAAATCCACCTGCTGCAAGAGCTCCTCTTGAAAATCTACTGTTACGGTGAGTTGTTACATAAGTGTACTATCTTACTTCAAGAGGCAGCTCTTGAAGCAGGTAACACCATTAGGACTGAGTCCCAAGCTGTACAGGAAATGACCCAAGTCAGAAGGGTGGCAGGCCAGGATAATCAATGTCCTTAGCACTCTTTAGGAGAGTAGTCCCTGGAGGGCCACATGGCCAAAATCTGCTCTCCTTCTGGAAGCAATGTCCAGACTGTCGTGCCTAATGAAGGTGTGAACTGAACTCCAAGTAGCAGCTACACAGAGATCTGCTGCAGATACATTTTTGAGGGATGCAAAGGAGATTGCGACACCTCTGGTGGAATGACCCTTTATCAGTCCCAGCAAGGGTCTGTCGTACTTTTGGAACGGGAGGATGCCCATAAGCAGAAATGTTTCCATTTCATGGCATACGTTGCTCTGGTCGAGGGCTTTCTCACTGTCATGAGAACCTCTGCCACTCTAGAGGACACTCCAAATCTGTCCCTGATTAGGTCTGTGGGAGTCATGCATGCAGATGCAGAGACCAAAGATTCAGGTGTACTAGGGTTCCCTGCTCCTGGGAGAGCAAGCGAGTGGACAGGGGTAACATGACCAGCAGTTCCGATGCCAATTGCGGAAGCAACAGAAACCAGATCTGGTAAGGCCAGAAGGGTGCTACAAGAATCATATGCCTGCTTGAGTAGCACTATCTGGAGTAACTGAAAGGCAGGGAAGGCATACAGGAACCTCTTTGTCCAAGAGAGGGACAATGCGTCACACCAGAAAACACTGGGCCCTGGATCTAGTGAGCAGAAATTGGGCAGTTTAGTGTTGTGTGGGGACGAAAAGAGGTCCAGTTCTGGCCGACCCCACTTTTCGAAGAGGTTGTCTACGACCTCTTGCAGTAGCTCCCATTCATGACTCTGAGACCAAGATCAGTTAAGGCTGTCTGCAAGGACGTTGTGAAGCCCTGGAACGTGAACTGCCATTATTTCCAGGTTGTGATCCACTGCCCATTGACAAACTCTCGTGGTCTATCTGCACAGGGAGTAAGAATGTGTGCCCCCTTGCTTGTTGAGATAGAAGACTACTGGAGTGTTGTCTTACTGGACTAATAGAAAACCTGGCATGAGCACTGACTGGAAGGCCCCTGCAGAGCATACAGGATGGCCCTCATTTCCAGCACGTTGATGTGGAGATTGTGTTTCACAGAAGTCCAGGTGCCCCTTGTTTCGTGGGATGCCAGATGTGCCCCACAGCTCAGCCCCAAGGCATCCGTAGTCAGAACCTGCTGAGGACTGAGGTTTTGGAAAGGAACCCCGATGATCCACCATTCCGGAGTACGATGTACCACTTTGAAGATCCTGACTGATTGACTGAGATTGTCCATACGATGGTCCCATTGAACCCTGAGGTTCCACTGGAGGACCCTCATGTCCAGGCGGGGAAGGGGAACCGTAGTAATGACCACGGCCATGTGGCCTAAAAGCTGCAGCACCACTCTGACCCGAATCGGATTTGTACAGATGACACAGCAATCGCCCTTAACTTGTCTGCTTGATCCGGGGAGAAAGTCCTTCCCAGGACAGTGTCCAAGACCACTCCTATGTACTGCAGCTTTTGGGTAGACCAGGGGAATGACTTAGGGAGGTTCAGAGTGACTCCTAACTCCTAACTCTTGGAAAAGACAGAAGGTCTCTTCTGTTGCACAACACAGCTGTTCTTCTGTAGAGGCTGTAAGAAGTCAGTCATCCAGGTAAGGGTAAACATGATGACTCCTCCTCCTGAGAGCTGCTGCCACAACTGCTAGGCACTTGGTGAAGAAACTCGGTGCCAACAAAAGGCCAAATGGCAGTGCCCTGAACTGATAATGTTCTTCTTGGAAGGTGAAGCAGAGATACTTTCTGTGGGATGGTAGGATCTTTATGTGCATATATGCATCCTGCATGTCTAGGAGCAGAGCCAATCCCCTTGGCAGATCATGGGCAGCAGACCAGGCAGAATCACCATCCTAAACCTTTTGTATTCAATAAAGTTGTTCAGTTGGCTCAGATCTAGGATGGGGTGGAAGTCCCTTGTTTTCTTCGGCACAAGGAAGAAATGGGAGTAGTATCCTCTTCCTCTGTGACCTGGAGGTACTGCCTGAATTGCTCTCTTTTCCAGGAGGGCTTGAGTTTCTACCTTTATGAGAGCCGCATGAGATGGGGAGCAGTGGGTGCGGACAGGTGGGTTGTCCGGTGGAATCTGTGTGAACTCCAGGGCATACCCTCGTTCTACTAACTGGAGGACCCACTGATCCATGGTAATACTGGAGCACCTGTTGAGGTAGAGGAAGAATCTCCCACCTACTGCATCCCCCTGAAACTCCACCGGAGGTGGGGGGGAGAGGCAAGGGAGCTTTGGCATTTTTTGCACTTTTGGGTCCCTGGGTGCATGAAGGCAGGGGAGGGCCCCTTTGCTTGAAACCCTCTTTTGATTGCTGATGCCTTCCCTGTTGGCCCTGGTTTTTGCAAAAGGGCTAGTATCTGGTAGTGGCTGGTTCCGATTTATACATTATGTAGATGTCAGAAACTGCCTTACCAGACTGCCATAGCCCAGTGATCAGCTTCTCAGTTTCTGGACCAAAGAGAACTAGCCCCTGAAAGGGTGCATCTAGGATTATGTCCTGCAGTTCCTGCCAGAATCCAGAGACCCATAACCAGGCGTGGCGTCTCATACACATCCTTGTGGCAGCTGCCCTGGTGGCTGTATCTGCCGAGTTGTATGAGCTTCTTAAAATACATTTGCCAATGTCAATGCTGGACTGAATGACTGCCATGAGCTCAGATTTGCTGTCAGAGTCAGACTGAGCCTTGGCTAAATCCAAGGCCTTATTCCACAAAGACTTTTGGTACATGACCATGTGTGCCAAAAAGTTGAGTGACATGACTGTGCAGGTGGTCAAGCAGTACACTTTGCAGCCCATCTGGTCCAGTTTCTTGGATTCTGGATCCAATGGCTGGGAGCTCATATGTTCTGGTTGCTGTGCCCTGCCATGAGCGGCCGTCAGCACAATGGAGTCTGCCTTTGGTTGCTCACTCAAATGAGGCTCTCCTTTTGGTGTCCTGTATAGGCGGTCTGCCTTCCTGGGGATGGCCAAAGTGATGGAAGGGTGCTTCCAGGCCAGTTTTGTGACATCCTAGAATGGCTCCATCAGTGGAGGGATGACCAAGGGTTTTGGATAGTTTGCCCCAAGAACTTTGCTAGGAGATGGTGTTCTGGGTCAAGCTCCTCCGTGTCCCACTGGTTAAGATATTGGATGTGCTGCATCACATCCAAAGAAGAAGGGTCATCAGGGGGAGTTCTGGGAGAATTCCTCTTATGGTCCAGAGAGGGTAATGGCAGCTTGTCCTTGGAGGAGCAGGAGGAGGAAGAGACCCCTGCATCATCGTCTGAGGATGAATGCGGACATTCTTTGGATGAGGGTATGGACGACGGGTGTCAACCATGGACGCTAGGTGCTGAAGACCCCCGGTCATCATCTCCTGATGACTGGTGGTCTGACATCGGAGGTGGTCTCAGAGGTCTCTGGGGCGAAGACTCCCTGGGTGCAGCCAGAGGCAGGAGACCTCTAGGGCTAGGGGATTGCTCTCTTGGCCTAGGCAGCAGATCCCCTTTTATGGTATTCCACCATGAATTAAACAAAGCTCCTACCTCCACCAATGGGACAACAAGCTGTTCTGGTAGCAGTGTAGGGACGTTTGGGGCCCCTGGTGGTGGCCCTTGCAGTGCATCTGGTGCGGTTCTCTGGTCTGCCGGCTCTTTGCTATCAGGCGTTGGGACCAGTGGCACTGTTATTCCTAGGGTAGTGTCCCCCGGAGGTCAGACATCCGGCTCCTTGGGAGGAGGCAGGGACGAAGAGTTCAAACCTTGTTCGACAGGCCCGATTATCTGGTCCTCAGGCATGTGACCTATCGCCTGGTCTGACATCTGGTTCTTCAGAGCATACAGCCATTTAGGAGGGGGCATTCTGTTCCAGTTGTGAGGCTGAGTCAGAAGGCCCCAATGTCTGGCGTCCTTCCTAAGTGATCGATGCCCTGTCACGAGGCAGCAGGTGCTTCTGATGATGCTCTTATTCTTGGCATCTGGTGGAGTTGACTGACCCCTTTGACCTGCCAGATGACGCCGAGGTCTTGCGATTGGTAGACTCCCTCCTGCCACCCGAAGATGCCTGTCAATCTGAGTTAGACCCTAGCAACTGCATGTGGGGTCTTAAAGCCAGGGATACCGGTTCGGATGAACGTCCATACCCAGAAGACTCCCTGTTCTGCGTATGGGAAGAGGCGGGAGTCTTCTTCACTGTAACCCCAGGAAGAGTCAAAGGGCTGGGGGGAACAGATGTTGACCGCCTGCTGGAGTCAGAGGATATGGAGGTCTTGTGGGGGGACCTGGGGCAGTACTCTGACTTGGCTCAATCCTTGTCCCTATGATGGTACTTCCCACCCGGAGGCAGTATAGCGCAGTGGTTTAAGGCTCTGAGCTGCAAACCTGGAGACCTGGGTTTGAATCCCACGGCCCCAACTCGCATACTGTGTGACTCTGAGCAAGTCACTTAACTTCCTTGTGCTCCCAGGTTGCACCCAGAAACAAGCTTTGGCTTAGCGTGCCTTTCCTGGTTTAACAATTTCCCCTTCTCTCTGTGGGGAGGAGTCCCTGGCTGAGGAAGAACTTTGTCCTGAATGTATCCTCTGCATGGCAGCCACTTGCTGTTCCAGGAGATATGCTTTTAATGTCTTGAAGTTGCAGATTCTAGTCTTCTTATTAAGCTTTTGTCAATGTGGGCAGTCATCCGGCTTGTGGCCAGGGCCTAGTCAGATAAGGCAGGCCAAATGGCCATCTCTAGCCTGGATCTGCTTGCTGCACATGCACTTAGACTTCTGCCACTGTGAGGATAAAGAAGACATGCACAAAATAAGAAAAATGAAGTGGAGAAAAATACTAATGAACGGTACTGTGCAAAGCGTGAAAATGGTGGGCGACTGCGAGAGAGGTGTCCATAGAGCTGATATTAGCGGGTCGACAGCGGGAAAAGAACTGAGGTGGTGCTGGGGGACTGCTCCCTTTGTATCATGGGAAGGGGCTGACATCATGGGGCGATTCCCCGCCTTGGACTGCCAGCTAGAAAGTTTTCCGTGGGGTCCTAGTGCCTGGCGGCATAGTCTTAATAGTGTTACCTGCTGCAAGAGCTCCCTCTCGAAGTAAGACTTGGTGTTCTTTCCTGAGGATAATGGGCTCCATGATGAGAGGCAGCATGGGTTTGTGGCAGGGCGATCCTGCCAAACAAACCTGATTGAGTACTTTGATTGGGAGACCAAAACAATGTATAAAGGCTAGGCAGTGGACATCCTGTATCTGGATTTTAGTAAGGCCTTTGACTCTGTTCCTCACAGGAGATTAATCAGGAAACTGGAGGATCTGGGGGTAGAAGTAAAGCTAAAGATTTGGGTAAAAAACTGGTTACAGGACAGGAGTCGGAGGGTAGTGGTCAGGAGGGTGGGAATTCTCAAGGGCTACAGCAGTCACTAGCGGGGTCCCACAGGGTTTGGTGCTCAGTCCAGCTTTGTTTAATATATTTATTAGTGATACAGTGGATGGAATGATGGCTAAGATCTGCCTGTTACCAGATGACACCAAACTCTGTGGAAGGGTGGACACAGATGAGGGAATACAGTATCTCAGGGAAGATCCAGACAGGCTTTAGAGGTTGTCAGGTATTTGGCAACTGGGGTTCAGTGCCAAGAAGTGCAAAGTCATGGGAAGGGGGCAAAGAACCCAAAACTCGAATACTGTCTGGGTGGTGTACAGGTTACTAACTCAGAAGGGGAGAAAGATTTGGGGGTGATCATCACACATGACCAAAAACACTCTATGCAGTGCAGGAAAGCAGCAGCAGCAAAAGAAAACAGAATGTTGGGCTACATAAACAGAGGAACAGCTAGCAGGAAGGCGGAGGCCATTCTGCTACTACATAGAACCCTGGCGAGCCCACACCTGCAGTACAGTGTGCAGTACTGGTGCCCATACCTAAGAAAAGACATCAAACTTTAGAAAACTCTCCAGAGGAGGGCAACTAAAATGATCCAGAGTCGGTCTACAAAGAGATACTCAGAGACCTCAACATGTACACTCTGGAGGATAGGAGGGAGAAGGGAGGAATGGCTAAAACAATACCTCAGGGTGTAAATAAGTTGAAATCTCAGGGTCTCTTCAGCCTTGGCAGTGACAAAACCACTAGAGGACACTGTCTCAAATGGGTGGGAGGATGATTCAAGAGGGAAATGAGGCACTTTTTCTTTTTTTGTATAACATATTTATTCCATTTTGCAAGGTAAAACGTACAAACATTATCCATGGGTGCATCCACATTTACAAAGAATAAGCAATACAAAATAAGTGTGCAGGATGTCATTGTAGACCCACCCCATTTGATACGACATTGGGGGAGGTAACAACAATCTTAGAGACATATAGAATACCACAATGCTGAACTATGCAGCCTAGGAAGAAAAACAGGGATGAAGTATTACACTTAAAGACAATTTAAATGTACTAACCAGAACAAAACAACCTCCCAGTCTGTCAAATCCCTGATAATATAAACAAACTGAATGATACACAGTAATTTCCAGTAACTGACACAACTGCATTCATGCACCCCAAGAACTCATACATATATCTACACTAAATAATTAATGAATAGCAGAGGGAAAGCATTATGTAAAGGATATTCTCAAGTCTGTAGAAGACGTCCAGGAACATAAACAACCATAAAGTCCACAAAATCAGTTCAGCCACAACCGGAGAAAATTGCGTAGTTACCTGTGGCTACCCCAGGGGGAGGAGCATCAAAGGCGTCATATGAGGCAAAAGTGTGAACACCAACAGAGGACAGAACCCCCCACATAGCCATCCCTGCAGTAATGTTAATCGACACACGCACCCCCATCCAGCATTAACACAATACAATTAGGCACATAGAACAGGGAATTACCAATACCAATGTAAAAATCAAGCCCCAGCCAAGGAGTCTTCTTCCTCGGTTTCTGGATGCAGCTCCTGTTCACTCAAAGTAAACATCTTTTCTGCATCCCTAGGCTCATTAATCATATAGAGTTTTCCATTCCAGGACAGCCTAAGTTTAACAGGCATAAGCAGCTGATGCTGAACTTTAAGTTGGTACAATCGGCTCCGTACCCCCATTGAAGAGCTTCCGGCACTACAGAGTACCATAAGACAAGTCGGAAAACAAATTCATCTCTGCATCTCCATACTTCAACTGCCACCGGTGCCTTGCAGCCATAAGCATGCAGTCTCTGTCTCTAGACTCCCACATCAGTACATGCAAGCAAAAAAAGTCTGGGATAGGAGGAGTTTGTTGCCACTTGACGTGGTGATATCCTGTAGGCCCTCTCCAGAGAAAATGGTGGGTCATCCTCAGTGAAGCCTAGCAGCCCTGGTAAGACCAAGCAGGCAAATTAAAGCACATCATCTCCTTCTGCCAATTCCGATAGACCGATTATCCAAATGTTCCTTTCCCGGGTCTGATTCTCAACTGCTTCCAACTGTTGGCACAGCATGGCATTCTCTTTAATTAGTTTGGTGGAAACATCAGCTGTTTTAACCACATTGTTTTCCACCCTGGAGACGGTCTGATCCAAGAGTTCCACCTTTGTCTCCAATGTGGTTGCTCTGTGGTCAGGGTCCTGCACTGTTCTGACCAATTGCCCCAGAGTAGTGTTAATGGTAGCCAGTGTCACCTCCTTCACTAGAGGCACTCCACAAGCTCCCGTCTTAGCAGGCTGATCTGACATACTGTCCATCTGTCGGCCCTTCGTGTGGAAAAAAAGCAGCGGAAGCTGCTGCTTTTCCTTTTGTTTTACCCATTTTGTGTGCAATATTAATCTCCAATATTAGGGAAGTTCCTGCAAGTACAAAAAACACTGCTTAGAACAACTTAAATATATGTTAAATAAAAGTTTCTTCAGAGCTCAAAGAAAATGTTGCTTCCTGCTCAGCAGCGCCCTCCCTCAGGAGGTACTTTTTCATTGAGAGGGTGGTGTCTAAGTGGAATGAGCTGCCAGATAAAGTGGTATCCCTAAAGACAGTGGACAGCTTTAAGAGGGGTCGGAGCAAAGTAAAGAGGAGGGTTGCAATTAAAAGCGGAAACATGGGGTGGACTCCTATGGAGGGAAGGGGCAGAACCCTCAGCAATCACTGAAAGATCCGCATTACAACCAGACAAGATATACCTTATGGCCTTTTTCTTCTGGCATATTTTCTATGTTCATAGTATTGGTGGGTCATTGTCTTGTCACTGGGTATTGCCTTTTCTTGAAAGTTTTATGCACTGTATGTATATGAAAACAATAAAAATGATTAACTGCAAGAAAAGGTGTGAAACTGTTTAAAATGCATCAACATGTTTAAAAATAGCCCATGAACATTTTGACACATCTGTAGTGATGCAGGCTGTGCCTGAAATCAGGAATTGTGCCTCTGTCACTTCCTTTGAAAATCCAAGCCTACAGTATGTCTTCATTGCAGGAATATGCAGCGTGAACAAATGAAGTCTATGGGGAAAAGATCCTGTGCTAATGAAAATGCCATCAGTAACAAAAAATGGAAGGCTCTAAAATTCCAAATGCATGCTTTTTTGTTCGGTTGGGGGGACTGGTCAGGTATACCTTAGTCCTGACGCAATCTGTGAATTTCATTGCAGGAAACTGGAACATTTATTTAACTGCTATAGCCTTGTGCTAAGAGAAAATAACACAGATGTGGCACCTACTGTATCTTTAGGGAGGAGCACAAACTGATTCTTAGGGGGAGATAGAGTCAGTTGGAAGCACAACATGGGAACTAGGAAACTCAGAGCCAACTCCCACCACTACTCGCTTTCTGACCCACAGCAAGTCAGTTTACCTGTCAGTGTGTCAATCTATCCAGCTGAAAAATGGATAAAAGCAGGACTGAAGACAAGACAGTGCATCTCAGTAGGACTGTTCTGGGTAAAATGAATTGTAGAAAAAAAAAAGTGTGGGCTTGCCCAACAGAACAGTGGTAGTGCTACTGCTTTCTACATCAGTGACCCACATTTGGAAAGGAGTGCTGGCCATCAAACGCTGGCAGGGGGAGGAAGGATTTAGTGTCCCAATCACTGCTCTCCTTCCTCCAAGACTGGGGAACACTGCTCCCACTGTGCGATTGGTGGAGATCAGTCAGTAGCACAGCCAGGCGCACCAGAAGTGGAGGGGTCACCGCCAGATGTCTGTCACACATGTACGACCATAGAAACATAAAATTTGACAGCAGATAAGGACCGCTTGACCGACCGAGTCTGCCCATTTTCCCTACCTGACCTGTTTCATATAACGCAGGTCCTAAATGATCTGTGGCTTACCTTCGCTTTCCTATTAGAAACATAGAAATCTGATGGCAGAAAAGGACACCATTGATCCATTTAGTCTACCCCATCCCCATTGCCATAGGTAGCCAAGGACCTACCCACTTTACACCCCACCCCTGTGTCCCCCCCAATGGATACTCCAGTCTCTTCCTTACATCCAGGTTTTTTCCTGCCCTTTTCAAGCCCATGTAATTATCCATGATCTCTTAAACTCCCCTACTATTTTGCCCCGCCCCACCACCTCTGGTAGGTAGCCTGGTAATATCCTCTTGTTACCTCTGAACTTTCCTCCCTCCAGCTTTAAACTGTGCCCCCTAGTTACTGGATCATCATTCATCCTAAAGATGCTCCCTCCTCTCACCTTGTTTATCCCCTTCAAATATTTAAACGTTTCAATCATATACCCCCTCTCCCACCTTATTTCCAGGGGATACAGATCAAGCTCCTCCATCCTCTCTTCATAGGTCCTCTGTTGCGTGCTATGCACCATTTTGGTCACCCTCCTCTGGACTCTCTCCATCCTATCTATATCCTTTTGTAGGTGAGGTCTCCAGAACTGTACCCCATACTCCAGGTGGGGTCAAACCATGGCCCTGTATAGGGGCATTAACACCTCGCTCCTTCTGCTTGTAATACCCCTCCCTATGCATGCCAGCATTCCTGTTGTCTTTCCAACCACTTTGTGGCACTGGTTTGCCTCCTTTAGGTTGTCTGAAATACACAGATACATAGACAGTGTCGGCAGATAAGGGCCTATGGCCCACCCAGTCAGCCCATTTGAACTTGCAAGTTCAGTTTATGTTTTCCTAGAAGTCTGTTGCCCCTTACCCCTGACCTCCAGAATTCCTTTATGTCTATCCCATGCATTCTT
Organism: Neoceratodus forsteri; assembly: GCA_016271365.2. NCBI lineage: Eukaryota > Metazoa > Chordata > Ceratodontiformes > Ceratodontidae > Neoceratodus > Neoceratodus forsteri. Next base: position 1,652,478,849 of record CM057450.1, read on the forward strand.
AAATCCCGTGATTGTTTCAGCCCCCACCACTTCCTCTGGCAGGGTGTTCCACTTGTCCACCACCCGTTCTGTGAAGAAATTCTTCCTCGCATTTCCTCTGAATCGTCCTCCCTCCAACTTCATCCCATGCCCTCTAGTCCTGGAACATCTTTTTCGCTTAAAAATAGTGTATTCCTGCACCCTGTTCCTCCCTGTAAGATACTTGTATGTCTCTATCATATCCCCTCTCTCCCTCCTCTCCTCCAGGGAGTACATGTTCAGTTCCTTCAACCTGTCTTCATAGGACTTGTGATGCAATCCATGCACCATCTTTGTTGCTCTCCTCTGAACTTTCTCTACCCTATGTCCTTACGTAGGTATGGTCTCCAGAACTGTACACTGTACTCCAGGTGGGGCCTCACTAGTGTCTTGTATAGTGGAATTATGACCTCCCTTTTCCTGCTGGTGATGCCCCTGCCTATACATCCCAGCATCCTATTTGCTTTACCTCCTGCCTTGTCACACTGTTTCCCTACCTTGAGGTAATCAGAGATGATAACCCCAAGATCCCCTTCCTGCTTGGTGCATGCTATATCCTCACCCCCCAACTGATATATTGTGCCAGGGTTTTTGTGCCCCATATGCCTTATCTTGCACTTCTTTGCATTGAATTTCAACTGCCAAACCCCTGACCATTCTTCAAGTTTCTGCAGGTCCCTTCTCATTCTGTCTACACCCTCTAGTGTGTCTACTCTATTACAGAGCTTTGTGTCATCAGCGAACAGTGAAATTCTGCCTTCTAGGTCCTGCGCAATGTCACTGATGAAGATGTTGAATAGGACCGGTCCCAGCACTGACCCCTATGGTACCCCACTGGTCACTCTTCCTCTGTGGAGTGACAGCCATTTACCACCACCCTCTGTGTCCTGCCACCCAGCCAGTTACCTACCCACCACACTACTGTCCTGCCCACACCCATATTCCCCAGTTTGTGTAATAGTCTTCTATGTGGCACAGTGTCAAAGGCCTTGCTGAAGTCCAGATAGGCCATGTCCACTGCCCTCCCCTGATCCACCTCCCTAGTCACCCAGTCAAAAAAAACAACGAGGCTGGTCTGATGTGACCTCCCCCTGGTAAAACCATGCTGCCTTGGGTCCTGTAGTCCATTGACAACCAGATGTTCCACCAATCTCTCCTTTAGTAGTGCTTCCATGATCTTCCCCACTACTGAGGTGAGGCTGTCTGGTCTGTAGCTCCCTGCTTCCTCTTTGTTCCCACTTTTGTATAAGGGGACTACATCTGCTGTCTTCCAGTCTTTGGGTACCTCCCCTGTTTCCAGTGATCGGCTCAACAGGATAGCCAGAGATTCAGCCACCACCTCTCTTAGTTCTTTAAGGACCCTGGTGGTGCACCCATCTGGCCCCATTGCTTTATCAGCTCTTATTACTTCCAGTTCCTTCAGGACCCTTTTCGTGTAAAGGACTTGTGTCCATTCCTGCACCATTCTCACCCCTTGTACTCCCTTCAGACCCATTACCCTCCTCTTCCTCAGTAAAGACTGAGCAGAAATACCTGTTCAATATGTCAGCTTTACTGTTGTCATCCTCACGCAGCCCCCATCCTCCCCCTTCAGTCTCACTATCCCTCCCTTTGTCTTTCTTTTTTCACTTATGTACCTGTAAAAGGTTTTGTCCCCTCTACCCACTGATTTTGCAATGTGTTCTGTCCGAGCTTTGGCTTCCCTTACTGACCTCCCTGCCTCCCTTTGCTTCTCCTGGTACTTCTCCTTATCCCCTTCTGCCTGTGTCTTTTGTATTGCCTGAATGCAATCTTTTGGCTTTCACTTTCTTTGCTACCTCTTTGGAAAACCATAATGGTCTCCTCTTCCTTTCCTCTTGCTAACCTGCTTAATGCATAATTCTGTTGTTCTTGTAATCCCCATTTTAAATACTGCCCACTGTTCCTCAACCCCTGATTCATGTCCCATTCCCTTAATGCCTCTTTCAAGTATCTCCCATTTTCCCAAAGTCTGCCCCCTAAAATCCAGGATACGTGTTTTGTGTGGTTTGGTTCTGCTCTTTCTGTAATTTCAAACCACAATGACTGGTGGTCACTGTTCCCCAGGTGCTCCCCCACTGTTACCCCCATCACACTGTCCCTGTTTGTGAGCACAAGGTCCAGTATTGCCTTCTGTCGAGTTGGTTCCATGACCAGTTGCTTGAGGAAGGCACCCTGAAGGAAGTCCAGGATAAATCTGCTCCTAGTTGATGCTGCTGCTAGGATGCTCCAGTCCACATCTGGAATATTGAAGTCTCCAACCAGTACTACCTCACCCTTGTCTGCCATCCTTTGGATGGCAAGCATCAGCTCCCTATCTGTTTCTTCCTCCTGGGCTGGTGGTCTATAGACCACACCTGTGCGGATGGCTGTCCCCATTTTCCTTTCCAGCTTAACCCACAGTATCTCTTCCTCCATTTTGTTCCTCCTGGATCTCTGTGGCCCTTATGTCATTTTTCACATACAGTGCCACTCCTCCTCCCTTCCTGCCTGCTCTGTCTCTTCCGAATATGTTGTAGCCAGGTATGGCCATCTCCCAGTCATGGTTATCATTACACCAGGCTTCAGTGATGGCCACAATGTCCAGGTCTGACTGCACCATGACAGCCTCCAGATCTTCCATCTTGTTGCTAAGGCTCCTGGCATTTGCACACATGGCTTTCCATGATTTGACCTCCCTAGACTGTTTCACTGTTCTACTCCAGCCCCTTCCTTGGTTGTCCTTTATCCCTGGTTCTCCTTGCTGTCTGCTCTTCTGCTGAATTGTGCCCCTTTTCTGCCTACCCACCTCTTGGGCAATAATCTCCATCTTTTGCACACTGCTTTGCAGAGTTAGCCACTCCTCTGGTTCACTGGTTCCACTGCTAGCTGTGGGGGGTGAGCAAGTAGGTACCCTCCTTGCTGGCCTGCCACCCCCCTTTGCTAGTTTAAATGCTTGTCAATGTAGCATTTAAACTTATCATTGAGTGCTTGGATTCCCTTCCAGGATGGATGCAGGCCATCAGGCTTGAACAAACCTCCATCCCACTCGGTGGGTCCCCAGTCACCAATGAATCCAAACCCTTCCTCACAGCACCAGTTCTTCAACCATGAGTTAAAGTTCCTAGGTGCATGGACTCTATGCTCTCCTTGCCTCCCACAGGTAGTACTTCTGAGAAAGTGACAGAAGTAGCTACTTGCTTGAGACCCTCCCAATTTCCTAAACTCTTCCTGAACTTCCTTTGGCTCCCCATTTGCCAGGTCATTAGTACCTAGGTGGATAATGACATCCAGCTCACCCTCCGTCTTGCCTTCCCAGTGATCCCCAGGATCTTCATTCCATCCCTCCATGCCGTGGCACCTGGTAGGCACCTCACCTCCCTGTCCTCCCCTCTGTGTCCCCAGCTGGATCCTCTTATGATGGAGTCCCCCACCAGGATTTGCTTCCTCCTCCTCTGGGGTCCACTGCTTTCCCCGCTGAGGTCACCTCCTTGGCTAACCTCCACATCCTTTCCTTCCACTTCTCTGGGTACCTCTATTTGGTTGTCCCCATTTGCCAGTGTGGCATATGAGTTCTTGAGTGGAATAGGATCTGGGATGTGCCTCTGCCTGACCGCTCTAACCCTCCCTGAGCCCACTGTCATCCAAGTGCTCCTCGTTCTCGGCATCCTTTGAGGCAGTTGCATTGGACTAGGTGGTCTCTGGATAGGGGTGATGGTACTCCTGACCCAGTTTACTTCCGCTCTGAGTCTGGCTACCTCATCCCGCAGTCCAGAGAGATGCATGCAGATAGGGCAGCACCTCAGTGTCCAGAAGGTCTGCCGAATATGGCTGCCCACAGCCACTGCATTGCACCACTCCCCACATTATACTGCAATTATACTGCTATTCCACTACTTGTCCGCCACTGAAGCTCTTTTGTTCCCTTTTTATTAATTTACTGTCCTAAAAATCCTGCCACTGATCCTCAGATAATTTTCTTAAAAAAAAAAAAAAGAGAAAAGAAACCAATAAATAAATAAATGAGTCAAAACACTTGTCATGCTGAGGGTGGGCTTCTTCCCCCTTATGCACCTCCTACTTCACACCCTTTACTATACCCTGTGTTTAGCTCCTGTCAATCAGATTTAACAAGGCATATAATTAAGAGTTGGGGGAATTAAAGATAGCACAGAAATACACCGCCACTACATTTTAAATTTTCAACAGCCCAAAAACAATTCTAAGTAAAAGACAACAAAGAAAGTACAGTGTCACTAAAAGCCCACAATCTAAGTTTAAAGGAAAAATAGCAATTACCAGTTACTCTAAAGCACTGAATTGAATATGTTTCCTTCCTTCCCTTTCTGGCTTCTTCTGAGAAAAAAAAAATCTATTGCAGTTAGCCCCAGCACTCTTGATAATCCCCAGATCCCTCTCCTGCTCCGTTACCGAAACATCCTCTCCTCCCAGTGTGTATGTGGCCTTTGGGTTCTTGTGCCCTATGTGCATTATTCTGCACTTCTTTGCATTAAAATTCAATTGCCAACTGTCCAACCACCCCTCCTGTTTTCTGAGGTCCTCCTTCATTATTTCCACCCCCCTTGGTGTGTCCACCTTATTGTAGATCTTTGTATCGTCTATTGCTAGAGTTCCTTTATGCCTGTTCCATGCGTTTTTGAATTCCCCTACCGTTTTTGCCCCTACAACCTCTGCCAGGAGGCTGTTGCATGGACCCACCACCCTCTCCATTAAAAAAATACTTTCTCATGTTACCCCTAAGTCTACCCCCTCTATCTTCATATCGTGGCCCCTTGTTTTTGAACATCTTTTTTTTTTTTAAAGATACTACCCTCTTGTACCTTATTTACACCCCTACGGTATTTGAAAGTCTCTATCATATTCCACCCCCCCCATCTCTCTCCTCTCTTCTCTTCCAAGGAATACATACCGAGATCCTACAGTCTCCCCTCATATAACATTTGGTGCAGCCCCTGCACCATTTTTGTCACCCTCCTCTGAACTGCTTCTACTCTATGTCCTTCCAGAGATGTGGCTTCCAGAACTGGACACAGAACTCTAGATGAGGTCTCATCAATGTTCTATACAGTGGCATCACCACCTCCTTCCTTCTGCTGGAGATACCTCTCCCTATGCAACCCAGCATTCCACTGGCTCTCCTTCACAGCCTTCTCACATTGTTTGGTAACATTTAAATCATCAGATATGATTACTCCCAGGTCCCTTTCCTGTTTGGTGGCCATCAGTAACTCCCCCCATCATGTACTCCTCCCTGCATTTCTGTGCCCTCAAGTGCATGATCTTGCACTTCTTTGTATTGAATCTTATCTGCCACACCCTTGACCACTCCTCAAGCTTGCTTAGGTCCCTTCTCATTTTCTCTGCCCCTACAGACTGTCAACCTTGTTGCAGATCTTGTCATTCCACGCCAGCTCCCTGGGGAGAACACATGGCAGTATGGAGGAAAAATGCCAGGCCATCTAAGCCAGCACCACCTGCAGGCTCTCACATGATCAATGTGGCTGACCACCCACCACGTTGTGGTCCTGGGTAAGCGGGGGATACCCTGTAAGTTTGTGAGAAGGTCAGTGACTGGGCTGGTGGGTGCCATGGCGTATGACTCAAGCAAGGAAAGCTCTATGGGGAAAAACAAAGAGTAAGAAAATAGCACGTTACACTGAGGGTGTGTGATCTGTGAAATACCTGCCAGAAAGGGCTGTAAAAGCAAGCAGCATAGAGATCATCAAAGCTTAGCCACAAAGCAGAGAACAATATATGTGGTTATGCACTGGTGACAGAACCAGCGGGTCAGCAACATCAGCAACCCCTACCTCCCCCCATACACACACTTACTTCAATCAGCGAAGTAACATTAATTTAAAAGAAAAGAGGCTACTTGAAATTCTGAGGACAGCAGGCAGTAAAGAATAAGACATGAGAGGGTGTGCATAACAGTGATTTAATTACTGGTCCTCATTTTTATACATGGATTGCCAGACTTTTAAAATGCATTACAACTGCCCGATTGATATTTTGCAATACAACCAGGAGGTTGTAATCAGTGCCAGTCAATCTAGCTCGTACTACAGACACTGCAAGCTAAAGCAACTGCTCCCAACAACGCAAATTCATTCCCTCACAGAGAAATCAGTCAGTCGCACATAACCTCGCAGAATTACAATAAAAAAGGCACATCCTGACAGAAAATAAAAAATGGAATCCAGATTCAACATCTCAGACCTGTCATACCACCAAGACTTCCTCACAGAGCAGGAAAACAAAAAACGGCAAGTGACCTAAAGTTATATAAAACTTTTCTCATACCTGTAGAAAAAGGAGAGTCAGACTTCGAAACATTCCCCATATCTTGTGTCAAAATTTCATGAAAGCTTATAAAAAGCATGACGTTGCAAGAAAAATCTAATACCATTTACAGCACTTTTCTACTCTTTCTCTATTATTTCAAAAACCCAATCTTATAAAAAATGAGAACCAGTAATTTCATAAAATAAAACATGGGTGGGTTTGTCTGTGTAACCAGAATTTCACACACACATACCCTTGGTGTGGGATGCTTTTATAAAACCCCTTGAGCTTCGCTCTCGGGGTTTCTGTAGCATCCCACACCTCAGGTGTATGTAAAATTCTGGTTACACACACTCACCCATGTTATTCTATATGTAATCGTACACCTCAAGTGTATTGTTAGGTATGAGGGGCAGCCAAATGAATGCATACAAGAAGTGTAATTACAGCAACATAATGGCACATCTTTGAGAGTCTTATTGCACTTATATAATGGCCTTTAAATGTCTGACTTAAAATTAATAAAGAAATTATTTAAAAAAGGCAAAAACAAGAACTTCCATGGAAATGTGCTTCCATTTTAACCTTAAAGACAAATAATGGTCCATATTTTATTAACTGTGTGTGTGTGTGTGTGTGGGGGGTAATTAAAACAATAAAAGACAATGAGAACTATGTGTGGCACACAGTTTGTGTTTAAACTGTTGAAATTTCCAGGTTATTGTTGGGGTGGGGAGGGGGAGTGCTAGCTTTCTCCTGAACAGGATCACCATTCCTGATTCAAATACATAAGCTGCTATGAACTTCATAACTTTCTTTAAGCAGTTTGGATTTGCCTCTGCCCAGGTTACTGTGTTTCCCACTTTCTCCTCTTTGTTTATATTATTGCATCTTTTTTTTTTTTTTTTTTAACAAGGTTTATTTTTCCTCTGTCCTTCCCCCTCTCATTCAAAAGATGGAATGCTTACCATGGCATACAGGAATTCAAAATTCTGCACTACTCCACTGGTAGACTGTCCATCTCCCAACACTCACACCCACAAAACAAAGGCCTCATGGGGAGCCAAAGCCTCAGTTTTATCTGTGGCAGGGGGAACAGAAGAGATTTCCATATTAAAGGAGTAGTACAGTCAAAATCTGAAAAAAACATATGTTGTGCAGAGTGTTTTGATTGCTATGTGTAGTCCTGGTGTGTCCTTCCCTTTGTTTTCTATTAGGTTTTTCTTTCGAAGTTAGCCTTCTTGTTGTGTGGTAGTTTTATGGCCCCTGGGGATCTCCATCTCAGCAAGGTATATTGTTCTTCTTTTTCCTACAATTCATCCTGTCCCATGTGACAGTGATGTGTCCCGGACCACTGATTCAGCAAGTACTAGTGATAGCAGCCTAATCTTCTGGTCTCTAGTGAATAGTTATAATTCAATTTTTTGCTTTCTATGTTTGTGTCAGGTCTAGCCAGCAGGAGTAAATATTTTGCTTTTAAAACTTTCAGTTAATCAAATTACATATAGCCACAAAAAGCACACAAATCACTCCAGATTATCACTGCTAAAATTAGTAAAAACTCTAGCTGTTTTCTTACAGAATAGCCCACTCAAGTAGCACTCATATATTTGCTGAACTGTAAATGTAGCAATTAGTGCTCACTGGATAAGGAAAGTTACTTAATATCACAATTCTACTATAGTAAACTGACTCTAAGCCAGTGCTTAGTGAATCCATGGCCCTGGATGTATCACTATTTCATGGGACAGAAAGAACTGTAGGAACAAGAAGAGCAATAACTCTTACTGAGATGGAGATCCCAAGGGGCCATAAAACTACTATAAAACTAGCTGGCTAATTTTGAAAAAACTCCTAATAGCAGAAAGAGGGAAGGCCACACTAGGGCTACACACACAAATTAAAACACAGCAGAACATATACTGCAGTACAAAAAATGTTAGCGCCCCAAATGTTAGCGTTTTGACCAAGAGGAACTTATCTGCTGTCTTTTATTTATGCGTCAGCTCTAATGACTTGACATTATAGCAATGAGGTGTTTAATATTAGCGTGCATTTAATATCAGCGGGTCGAATGGTCCCATGAAGAACGCGGGATTAAAAAGACAGCAAATGTAACCAAACCTACAGTATTTTAGCAAATTCTGGCTGTACTACTCCTTTAAAGGGACATTGTCAACCCCCTTAGGCCTCAAAGTGTCCCTAGTTTGAAAAACACATGCTATGATTGTTCACATTCTGTATAAACTGCTGATGTAGCTGGTTGTTTGATTCTGGTTCTTTTTTTCTTTTAAAAAGTGAAAAACAGACTACCATCATACTGGTGTTACCACACAAAAACAGGTTTGTTTACAGTCCTTGATCAACTCCCACTGCATTTTCCTGGACTTGGGAATACCACCAACACAGTCTAGCCACTTGTTATAATGTAAGAGTACAGCAGACTAATGCATCATAAGTGACTGCAATGCTTAGGGGTGTCTGTAATGTTCAGGAAGTATGCAACAAGAATAGACACAGGATTTGAAACAAAACAAGGTTGGTTATAACTACACATTAGCATGCATTTCCGTTCTGCTAATCAAGGAGACAGATAAAACAACCAGTAGCATCACTGAATTTTACAGAAGGTAAGCAATCAATTTTTAACGAGAAATAATATGATGCAAAAAAGGTTGACAGTGTCCCTTTAAGCAGATAACAAAGATAGATGATGGTCAGTAAAGAAATACTGCTAAAAACTATGAGCAGTAATTTTTTTTTACTTGCTTATTTGTGCAAGTATAATGTGATGAACAGGGAAACATTATTAAATTATTATTTTTAATTTAAGTTGGTTTTATTTTAGGACATGGTTGGTAGCAGCCACCTTTGTGATGGCAGGTCAGTTCTGGGTGCAGCTGAGATTTGCTCATTCTCAGGTGTGACTGCTAACAAGTCCCAGTCCTAAGGTTTGCAGTTATGGTGACATTATTGCACACCTTAGATGGCTGGTTTGCCAATTAGGTGTCTCAATTGTTGTTACCCATTTCATAAGCAGAAATAATCCAGGCAACCGAAAGCATATCAAAACCACACACACACACACACACACACACACACACACTTTATATTATTTTTTTTACTCCTGGGTGGGTTGCACTGTATGTTTATCTGAGCTTAGTTGGGTCTCTCAAACCTCTTGAAAAATTGTACATCCTGACAATGTTCAGCTTTGATACTCATGAATAAATTCCTGTAAAAAAAAACAACAACATGAATTATTCTTGAATATTTGTGTACTATAAAAAGCCAGGTAGGTTGACTAAAGTATGTTCAAGAAAATAACTGTTTTCCCAGTAACCTGGGCTCAGGTGTTGTATATTTCATTCCTTCTCCAAAAGTGTGCACAAGGAAGTGTGGTGCTCTACAGTTAAAACAAATCACAGCTGCAAACCAAAAACAGGAGCACTTGCACCCATCTGCAAATACCACCAAGCTCTTCAAGCAAAATGTTAAACTTTTATTAAATATTAAAATGACACATACCACCTGACACGTTTCGGATATACTGTCCTTTCTCAAAGGCTCCTTGATATCCGAAACGCATCAGGCAATATGTGTCATTTTTATATTTAATAAAAGTTTAAAATTTACTTGAAGAGCCTGGTGGTATTTGAAGATGAGTGAGAGTGCTCCAGGTGTTGCATAGTTTTGCCTTCTAGCCTAGGTAATTCTGACCCCTCGCTGTTTGATACACTCCATCGTTACTGGGGTTATGTGATTATACAGATAACAGGGGCAGAAGGAGGACTATTGGTATAATGCTATCGCTGTAGATTTTTATGACCTGAAATACAAAAAAACGTTAAACATATTAAATAGGTGATGTACAGAATCCATTGGCACACGGATAGCACTTCCACTCATGACACCGGTGACCCGGGTTCAGGAACGAGCCTGAGTCATCGGAGAGCTGGTGGGGGAAGGAGGACTAAGCACCCCACAGAATGCATTCCTACCTTGGGGGAGAGAGGGCAGCAGTCCTCATACCACACTGCCACCTGGGTGACTACAGATGGCAGTGCAGCATGGGGTGCTTCTGAAGGATGGGTGGTTGCTGACTGTCATGTGGCAGCATGCAGTAGCGTGCACACATGCACTTGATGCTTCTTGAGTTTTCATGTGGGAGGGGACCTGGAACAAGGGAAAATACCACAGGACAGCAGGATGACAAGGCATGTTCGAGCTCGGGCTCTGGCAACTGGCCATCTCCTCCACCACCATGAAGATCCCTAAAATAGAGGGACAAACTGCCTGTAGCCCCAGTTGGAGGGCCCAGCTTGTGTGGTAAACTATGGCAGTTCAAGGGGGGGGTGAAGTTGTAGGTGCCAGGGATGTGGGATTACTACGCTGGACAGTAGCTACTGATGGGGTGCACCCTGAAGAGGTGGACGCATAAACAATACAGTAAAAAGGTGATCCACAGAAGAAGCTTTTTTTGTTACACAACCTCTCAACCTGACCCCTTTCATGTTCTTTACTAGGGAGCTTCTCCTGCTGGAAGACACATTTCTGCCCATTTTCCAATTTTTTTTTTAAGTTGATAAGCCCAGGTACTGAAGTTTACAATACTGCCATCATTTAAAAATGGATTCTGTACACAGGCCTATATTCACGAACATTACCTCCAGTGTTAGCACCACTTTACCTAAAGAACAGTTACATACTTACCATAACAGTAGATCTTTGAGAGAATCTCTTTCATTAGGCCACACCAATGGAACTATAAACTGCCAGGCACTAGGACCATACAGGAACTTTTACAAGCAGTCCACCGGGGCTGCCCACGATGATGTCAGAAGTTGGCTGCTACATAATTGTGGGGTGGACTCTCCTCTCCTCAGTTCCCCAAAGGAGAACATGCTTGGAGGACCTCTCTACACGCAACCAAGAGAAAACCTAGTACTCTGCAAACCAAGTGAGACAGAGAGCTCTAGGTAGACTATCATGGAGATGGGGACATCAGAAATTATAGTCTCAGTACCCTCAGGAGGAAGGAAGGTGGGACAGAATGGCCTGGTGAAAGAGATTCTCTCAAAGATCTACTATTACGGAAAGTATGTAACTGTTTCATCTTCTTCGAGTACATCTCTTTCATTAGGCCACACCTATAGAACAAGTACCAAGCAGTACTGACCATGAACAGCCTGGGTGACTGAAGCCAACAGGCCTAAGGATGCCTTGAAGCACAGCTAGGCCAAAGCCAGCCCTCTTTTGAGAGGCAATGTCAGACTGAAGTGTTTTTTTTTAAATCTTTTTTTTTTTTTAAGAAGTTTATGAAGACATCCCATACAACGTCATACAACAACAACATTTTTTTTTTAAACTTTATTTATTACAAGAGTCGATAGACAGGTACAGACAAGTACAATGTATACATATATTCATACATATATACAGGCTCAGGAGTGAGGTCAGGAACAATTGATTAATCATTAAATACAGGTAACATTAGTTGTTACAAAGTCCAGCTTCTCTAAAAGGGATCAACCCTCCAGGGGCAGCATGACCACGTATAACAAAAAAAATGAAATCAAAACCCTGTCTCAACACTGTGTGAAAAAATGGATTTATCTTGTGCCATACCTCAGGGTTAACTCCCAGGACTAAACAACCAACATACATGAAGTAAATTATCTTAATAGGGTATCTCCTCTTAAAAGAGCGGAAAACATAGTTCACCAAGAACTCTTTCAAGCAGGGACCACACCTGGTCATATCTATTAAGGAGACCCAAAACCTTATAGTGAGTATGTTCTAATTTCATGTTATGTAACAATGCGCTGCTCCACTGAGAGACAGTAGGTGGGGACTGGGTCATCCAGTTTTGCGCCTCCTCAGAGAATGTGAGGCCTTTGTCGGGCCCCTACCTCCGCTATGCACCCCCAGCAAAATATCCACTGGTTCTAATGGGATATCACATTTCAGGGTCTTATTAAGAAGAGAATTAATCTCCTTCAAAAATGCCAGCACCCTTGGGCAGGCACATGCCAGGTGGAAAAAAGAGCATCTCTGAGAAAGGCATTTGAGGCATTGGTCAGGAACCTGAGGGTTAATTTTATGTGCCATAACAGGTGTGAAGTAGGCTCTATGGATGATATTATAATGTATGGCTCTAAGTCTATTATTGACCGAACTGGATAAACTTCTGCTCAGAGCCAAATTACAATCCCCTCTAGTCAAAAAATACCTCCTTGCAGATCTGCTTCCCACCTTTCTCTCAGTGGTTGCAACACATCTGGCTGGGCATCCGCCAAGGCATAAATAGATCTTAGGGGGTTTAATGTTTCTATATGTTTTACAGTATTGGAGGACCTCTTCCAGGGATGTTCTAAACAGTGGGTACCTATCCTCCCCAAGCCTCACAAATCTTATCTGGAGGTAAATGAAATAATGGGCAGGGGGTATCCTATAGGTTTGTATTAGTTCGGAGAATTGTAGGAGAGAGTCTGTCCGAAATATATGTGAGAGGAGGAATAGTCCCTTCCTTTCCTATACAGCCAGGGCTTTTTTAACCGGGAGGGGGGCCCTACCCTCCTCCCATAAGCTATAAAGAATGGATCCCTCTGGTGATATACCACCCACCTCCCCCATAAGCTGTAAAGCCTGTTTCCAGGATTTGATTGTGGTTTTGGTGAATGGATTCCGCGGTAACTCCCCTCTTCGTTTCCCAATCCTTAAAGGTAGGAAATATTGAGCAAGTGGGGAAACCCTAGGAGACTGTGACTCCAGATGTACCCAAGCCCGCATCTTTTCACCCTCATCCAAGCAGTCCATAATATGTGATAACTGGGCCGCAAGGGCATAGAGCTTCAGATTAGGGAGAGCCAGACCTCCCTTTTGAATTGGAAGCCACAGGATATATTTCCTAATTCTGGGTCTACAATGTGCCCAGAGGGAGTGGTTATAGAGCCTTCCAGTGACCATAAATAACAGGATGGGATTCTTCCCCAAGAGAGTCAGAGGGAGTGTTTTCCACCTGCTACATTACTTCTTAATTTTTTGTGCCAAGAGCTTGTAATTCATATAACCCAGGTCTGCTAGTCTGCAAGGAAGCTGCATCCCTAAATATTTTATCACTTTTGGGGGGGTAGCTACTCCAACAATATGGATAGGTTGACAGACATTTCCCAGGGGGAGCCACTCACTCTTATTCCAATTGATTTTATGGCTTGATAGGGGGCCATATGTGTTAAAAAGAGAGGTTAGGGCTGGAATAGCTCTTTCCGGGTCAGCCAGAAACAACAGGACATCATCTGCAAAGAGTGAAATAACATGTCTCCTTAATCATAAAGCCTCTGCTCTCTGGATGGCTTCTTATAGCAGCTGCCAACACCTAAATAGTGAGAACATAGAGCAGGGTTGAGAGAGGACAGCCCTGACATGTGCCCCTGGAAAGCTGGAAGGGGTCCGATAAATTATTATTAGTTAATATTTGGGTCCGAGGGGTGTGATACAAGCATGCCACCCACCGACAAAAAGATAAATGAAGACCAAATCTGTTTAATACTGCCAACATAAATGGCCATTCGACCCGGTCAAAGGCCTTCTCCGCATCTAAGGCTAAAAGACCCTTGGGATCCCCCCTTCTTGACCCATACCACATAATATTCAAAACCCACCTTAAGCTGTATTTAGCCTGTCTGCCTTTAACAAACCCCACTGATCTGGGTGGATGACCCTAGCCAATATTCCCTCAAGTCTCTTTGCTAAGATCTTTGCTATAATTTTATAGTCTGCATTAAGTAATGAAATAGGGCGCTAGGAGCCGCATTTTTGGGGGTCTTTACCTGGCTTGGGGAGAACTGTTATTGTAGCCAGCTGTTGTGAAGTGGTTAGACTACCTCCATCCAGCACCTCCCAGAGTATGGCCATAAAGAGTGTGCCCAGCCCCCCAGAATCTCTTATAAAACCCAAAGGTAGCCTGTCTGGACCCGGGGTCTTCCTAATTTTGACTCCCAAATCGCTTTCCTGACTTTCTGGGGTGTAGGTTCCCATCCAAGTATTTCATTATCCATTTCGGATGGAGTGGGCAAGGGGATACTGTCCAAAAAATGCGACAGGTCTCCAGCCCTGGAGGCTTCAGAGGTATACAGGTTTTTATAAAAAGTTTGAAAAACTTTATTAATCTCTTGGCTATTAGCAGGGCCCCTACTTTTCTGCAGCACAGTGGGACCAAGTTCTGCGGCAAGACTACCATTTGCCGCAGAACGTCTGCGGCGGTGGATTGTAATTTCTGCGGAAGTTCTGCGGCACTAACAAACTACCACATCACAGTGACAGCTTGTCATCCTGACTTCACTTTCATGGTAGTGGTTATAGCAATCAAGATGGGGGAAAGCACAGTAACACTAGTTCAAAAAATAACAGAATTATAAAAATAATTTTATGCCTAAAAAGGCAAAACAAATGTCTCTCCCTTAAGATCCTAGCCTGTTTAATAAATGACATATGCAGAGGGGATCTTATGTAATAAATAAGGTATTTCTATATGCACGCTATCTATCCCACTAATGAGGTTTCCACTGTCTACCACTTATATATTTGTATGTGCTTTCTACACCACTCATGAGGTTCCCACTGTGTATCACTTATATATTTATATGCAATCTGTAACATACATACAAGTGGGGTTGGGGGTGGTGTGTGTGTGTGGTGAGACAGAGATACTTTATATGTGTTTGTGTGTGTGTGTGTGTATATATATATATATATATATATATATATATATATATATTATTTTTAATTTCCATGAACTTGCATCCTCATTCATACAGGTCCCATTAGAAATGGAATAGAGGAGTTATTGCAAAACTCATTTTGATGTTAACCTGCTTCCCGACACACTGCGTAACACCATCAGGCCATGACATGCATGTGAACCAATTATGAGATAGAGCTCTCCAGACCAGCACAATGTGTCCACCACGTGACAGAACACTGTACCATACCTTCAAAGGCTCTCAGCAGTGATGTGTTCCACCAGTCCTCGTGCTGCCCAGCCAGCTCCCAGAGCTAATCTCTGAACCTGAGTTGCCAGCATGGAAACACAGCATGCTACCCTCTGGCCCAACAGCTGTCCCTGCACACAACATTTCTCCATAACTTTTAGGTGACTCTATCAACCAATGACAATATGTAATCAATAACCCTGGCAAAAATGCATACAGTGCAATTATTTATTTAACAGGTCTATTCTTTCAACAGGTCTACACATTATTATATTCCACTTTTCTGGGCATAAATACTTTATTTTTCTTAAGAATGACAGTTAAATTCATTTTACCAGTTATTTATTTCAGATGGCCTCTTTATACCTTAAAGGCACAAATAGGTTTGTACAAAGTGAGGTATGGACGTAACAGGTCTGTGCTATTGACAAGGTTTTGTTTAAGTTGGCCCTAGTGCAATAATGTAAGACTGAAAAATGTATTAAGCTGTAGTGCAGGTTGAGCAAATATCACCATGCCTGATGTGCTGTGCCACTGTCTTTGGCAGTGGGAGCTGTGGTAGATAAGTGACTGTTCATTTCTGTTGCAGATTGCAGCCATTTCATTAGCTAATGTATGATGTTATAGCAATGATAACATCACATTCTGAGCATATAGGGGGTTTAGGATATAAAAGAGGGGAAGGGAACCAGATTTTAAGGAAAAACAGAAATATTAATAAAAAATCAACAAGAAGAGTGAATTCTACGGCACCGCAGAAGTTCTTCGGTAGATTGCAAGTTCTGCGCAAAATTCTTCGGCCGCAGAATTCTAGGGGTCTTGGCTATTAGTAATATATTCCCCCTTATCGTCCTCAATGGCTATGATAGATCTTTCTGCCCTTTGTTTCTTGACTGACCAGGCCAGCCACCTCCCTGATTTATCCCCATCAAAATACTGCCCTGCATTGGCCAACAATACATCCCTCTCTATGTGCTTTGAGCTGGTCTGAATATACTCTCCCTTCAGCCGTTTCAACAGTGCCACATCTCCAGTAGAATGCGAAAGCATGGCCCACTTCTCTAATGCCAACATACGGGCCTCCAATTTCCACTCTCTTGTCCCATCCTGTTTTTAAATGCTGCATATGAGATAGACTCCCCTCTCATGTATGCCTTAAGTGCTTCCCATGTGGTTTTGGCTGAAGCGTCTTCAATTTTATTCACTTCTAGGAATACCACTAGTTTTCTGGACATCTGCTGGATATAGTGAGGGTCACTCAAAAAGGTGGGATCCGGTCTCCGCTGACACACTCCAACCTCAGTGGCCCCTTGCTCCAATTCCAGGTATAAGGGGGCATGATCTGAGATAAGTATGGGACCATATTGTACTTTAGATATACGACTTAGAAGTTCTGGAGAAGCCAGAAAATAATCTAACTGAGTATAGATTTTATTAAGTCCAGATGCTTAAAATGCCACACCTCCTGCAAGGCTCTTTCTTTAGCTAGGTTATGTAAGGCCATCACACTCTTAGGGAGACGCCTGAACTGAGGCTTTGAGTGGTCTAACAAGGGGTCCTAGTAAGTATTAAAGTCCCCTCCTATAATCAGCTTATCGGGAAATGCTGATAAAGTGAGAGCCAGATGCTCAAAGAATTCGGGACAGTCAAAGGTGGGGCCATAAAGGGACACCAGCACTAATCTTTCTTTCTCTACAGTAGCCTGGACTACCACATATCTTCCCTGCCCATCAACCTGGGATGACTGCACGTGGACTCTGAACCCCGGACAGAACCAAACACATGTACCCCTAGCTTTGGAAGTAAAGTGTGAGGCTATCAGGGGAACCCTACAAGAATTTCCCAGCTTTGTCGCCTCCTCTTGAGTCAAGTGAAGTTCTTGTAACATAACTACATCTGCTTTCATCTTTTTAACATATGACCAGATCCATTTCCATTTTAATACAGTTTTGAGTCCATTCACATTTCAAGATAGCAGTCTTAGACTAGCCATCCCAAGGCACATGTTCATGTTCCTGTTCCGATCTCCCCACATTAGAATCGATAGCATATACATATGTCATTCCCATCACACATGACTCTTGTATAGTTTTGGTTTGAAACCAACTATAAAACAACCCCACATTCCCTTCCCCAAGCAACCCCAACCACCAAAAAACATTTTTCTCCCTCATCCCCCTACGAGGCTGAAAACCTCCGAAATTATAAACTACGTGCAACAGGCGCTGAAAAACTAGGAACTGAGTAACTTCCTAGAGAAACCACACCAGTTACCCACTACTCCCTCACCTCCCCAAACCCTCCCTCCTTGGTTATTAGTGAGTGTGACAGAGACCCATTTACTTTCATGGATTAGCCTCCTGGCCTCTCTGTCACTGTCAGCATGCATGGCCAGGTTTCGGTACCCGTCGCCTCCCCAAGCTGAATAAATTAAAAAGGAAGAAAAAAGAAAATACTTTTCCACAGGAGTTAGCACCTCCAATACGGAATCCACCCATGGGTCCTCCAGCACCCCAGAAGGCAGAAAACTGCATCGGACACATGGGCATTACAGAATAACAAAATATGTGCTCAGACATCCATCCCATCAAATGGTGCTCCCCCAAATCTTCCCAACTCTTCAAGACGTACATTAAACAAAGATCAGGCCTCGTGAGGGGACCCCAGACCCAGCATTTATATTTCCCCTTCCCCAGGGCCCCTTCCCCCAGTGCCATTTACATCCAACATAGCAGGTTCCAACAACAAAGTAACATCAAACTCCTGCTAAATATTATGCAAATGAGAATCTGTCCAAAACAGTAGCTTAATCTGCAGCTACTGAGTGTGCAGCTGAGTCCCGGTAACAGGCAGATACAGAGTCCATTTATCGATTCCACATTCAGACCACATGAAGCTTGGAGTTCGGCTGGGTAAAACCTCAAGAGCAAACCAGAAGCACGATAATCAAGGGGTGTGGGGGAGGCTGCCGGTCCAGCCCTGATAGGCCTCAGAGATATGGACCCAGCTGGGCTTAGCCCTACTCATGCCCCGACTCACCCCCCGGTACCCCAAGAGTAAAACCCATAACCCACACACAGTACCTTTCAAGTTCGGATTCCACAATTAGGTGATTCATCAGACTACCATCTCCTGTGCAGGGACCTCCTGCTCAATGTACTGAAACGCTGTTTCTGGGCTAGTAAAGGATTTAGTAGCTAGGCCCTTCCTCCGGATAATAAGTCGAGTTGGATAAACTAGCACGAAGGGCCAATCAAATTGGTGCAATCTTCTTTTTAAAGGCATAAAGGTATTCCGCTGGAGTTGCAGTGTGCGGGACAAATCTTGAAATATATTAACATTCTGTGAGTCTACTTGAATAGGGCCCACCTTTTTAGCTGATTCCAACACTATCACCCTTTCCTGGTAGTGGAGGAACTTCAGAATAATGTGTCTGGGCCTTTCATCAGGAGCAGAGCGGCGGCCAGATCATCTGTGTGCCTGTTGAACTTCCAAGGCACACTCAGGTGGCAGGTTTAAGTGGGTTCTCAGCCAGGATATGCAATAGGTAGCACAGTCATGACCCTCCACTCTCTCAGCAAGGCCCACTACATGGATACTGGTACGCCTCTCTTGGTTTTCGTGGTTGTCGAGGGTTGCCTTCAATTTTTCAATTTCTGGTAAGGCATTTTGCAGCTGAGGATTTAACTGGGAATAACGATCTTCCTGAGAGCTGATCTGCTCCTCCACCTCTGATAATCGTGCCGAGTGCTGCTCCACCGTCTCCCCCAGCGAGTTTATGGTTGTTTGCAGGTGTGCCAGCTGAGCAGAGACATTTTCAAAACTAGCCTTCATTTTGCAGGTTAGATCATATTTTAATTCGTTAAACATCTTTTTCAGGGTTAATAATGGTGGACTAATACAGGCACCTTCCACACTAGAAGATTGCCATGATGACTCCGAAGCAGCCATGGTTTCAACTCGTGGCAGCAGGGCCTCAGAGCCCAAAGATCTGGAGCCACTGCTATTGCTTTTAAAGTTCAAATATCCTTGTTTTTTTATCCCTATTTGCTGTTAGAATGTCAATTTTTAGTGCCAGAAAGGGTCCTGAGAAGCCAAATAACTAAGATAATTGACGGATTAGGCACAGAGCTCCAGGATTAGGCTGCCATCTTGGATGTCGGCTTGGCCACGCCCCCCCCAACAACAACATATCACAAGAAAACAAAAAAAACAACAATGCTTCATACAATTCATCCATATGTTGCCCACCCACCGGCCCCCCTTGTTTAACTAGCAGGGCTTCTTCTCTCTCCACAATATCTAGGGGGGTAAAGAGAGGGATGGGGTTTACATTGTAAAAAATCTATCTACACATGCACTCTATGCAGCTACAACGGCCACCATGGACTAGTCTGTTATACAACACAGACAATCAAGTGTGGCAACTACCTGGCACACACCTGGTAGGGACCAATTGCCTTGGCCAACAACCCGGGTCCCTGGGAGAAAAGAAAAAAATTACTCACCTTAGTAATTATGTTTCTTCTAGTGGAGTCTTGCTGTATTCTGACAATTGCAGTTAGGTCCTGCCTTTCAACTGCCCCAGAGAACATAGGATTAACTTTTCTATGTATGGCATAGAATGTTCATCTCGAGCTCGGTTGAAGCCTCTGCCTGTTGTTATTCGAACTGCAACCGTCAGATCTTTACGAGCAAAAACTCACTAGGTGTTCTGTGTGGAAACTGTAAAATTTTTAACTAGCCAACTGGCAGAAATAAAATGTTTTTGGTTCCCAAAGGAAGACTCAAGTCAGGAAACCCAAAACCAAAAACCAATCAAATGAAACAACATTCCACCCAAAGAAAAAAGAGGGTGTAAAAGGGGCACCCCTAGGGTGCCAACACTGCTCCTGCCCACCCACATCCCAAAATCTAGTTTCTGAGAGGGGAGGCGGGGGGGAAGGTCAGAATACAGCAAGACTCCACTAGAAGAAATATAATTACTAAGGTGAGTAATTTTTTCTTCAAACAACATGAAGTCTTGTTGTATTCTGACAATTGCAGACTATCAAGCAGTACCTCCATGGAGGAGGGACAAAACCTACTTTGGAAACAGGCTCTGAAGTACTGCTGTGCCAAACCGAGCATCACTCCTAGCCTGGATATCCAGAGAGTAATGCTTGGTAAAAGTATGGACTGTTTTCCAGGTGGCTGCTTCACAAATTTCTAAGAGAGGGATATCCCTGACAGCAGCCAGGGAAGCAGCTGTACCTCTTGTGGAATGAGCCCTCAGGGTGGAATTCTACCCAGTTTTTCATAGCAGAATTGAATACAAGAAACAATCCACCTGGCAATAGATCTCTTAGTGGCAGGTTTGCCCATCCCAACTTCTCCATAAGTGAGGAACAACTGGAGGGATTCAAACCTGTAACCCTTGGTACACTCTATGTAGTAGCTAAGGGCTCTTTTAACATCCAAACTGTGTAGCCTCCTGTCTCCCGAGGAAAAATGATCAGTGAAGAAAACAGGGAAAGATATAGACTGATTGAGGTGGAAATCTGAACCCACTTTAGGCAAGAACTTTCTGTTAGTTCTAAGTACCACTTTATCTCTGTGAAAAGAGATGAAATCAGATTCCACTGACAAGGCTTGCAATTCACTGATACGTCTGGCAGAAGTAATGGGTACCAGAAACACAGTTTTCCAAGTCAAGTACTTAAGCTCTGCTGAGGACAAAGGCTCAAAAGGGGGTTGCATAAGCCGAGCAATGCAAACATTAAGATCCCAAGCAGGAGCAGGATCCCTAAAGGTGGGATTGGTGTGAAGCAATCCCTTGAAAAACTTATAGAATACAGGATGGGATGACAGAGAGGAAGACTTGCCTACAGACAGGAAAGCAGAAACAGCTGCCAAGTGTACCTTGAGAGTAGCTGGTGTGAAACCTAGGCCATTAAGATGGACCATATAATCCAGA
Source organism: Neoceratodus forsteri (assembly GCA_016271365.2). Taxonomy (NCBI): domain Eukaryota; kingdom Metazoa; phylum Chordata; order Ceratodontiformes; family Ceratodontidae; genus Neoceratodus; species Neoceratodus forsteri. Next base: position 1,652,500,119 of record CM057450.1, read on the forward strand.
ACTGTAGGAAATTCAGCAGAGTCTGGAGAAATATTTTTCTTAGAACACCAAATGCTGAATCTTTTCTATTTGGAGTTGTATGTCTTTCTGGTGGAAGGCTTTCGAGAAGCCTTAAGGATATCCAGAACCCCTTGGGAAAGATGCAGATCTGCAAACTCTAACTCTTCAAGAACCAAGCCTTGAGATTGAGAGACTGAAGCTTCAGGTACCAAATCCTCCTGAGAGGATGTTAACAGGTTGTATAATTCCTGGAAAGAGACAGGGGAAGATGGACTGCCAGGGACAGCAACAAGGGATACCATGGCTGCCTGGCCCAGTCTGGAGCAATCAGAATCACTTTGCGTGGTTGTGACCTTATCTTGACTAGCACTTTGAACAGGAGAGGGAAGTGGGGAAAAGCATACAGAAATGTCCCTTCCCAGTTCAGGATCAGAGCATCCAGGGGGACTGAGCCCAAGACTGGGGGTCTGCAACAAAAAAGAGGAAGTTGGTGATTGTCTGGGGCTGCAAAAAGATTCATCTCTAGAGTGGCCCATCCTGAGAAAATCACTTTTAACACCAGAGGATCTAGGGCCCATTCGTGATGGCCCTGGGATATTCTGCTCAGTGCATCTGCTAAGACATTGTCCTTCCCTGGGAGGTGAACTGCTATCAGAGAGGTTTGCAGAGAATAGGTCAGGGACCACAACTTAATTGCTTCTGTGCACAAGGCCATAGACCGAGTGCCCCCTTGCTTGTTGATGTACCACATGGTGGTGGTGTTGTCTGTTCTGACCTGAACCACCTTGTTCTGCACAGATTTGTAAAAAGCTTGCAGTGCCAAAAACACTGCTCTGAGTTCCAAGAGATTGATGTGAAGCAGAGATTCCTGAGGCGACCACAGTCCCTGGGTGGTAAGTTCCCCCAAATGGGCTCCCCAGCCCAGCAGGGAAGCATCTGTGGTGAGGACCAGTGAATGAGACTGAGTGTCAAATGGAACCCCTTGCCTCAAATTGTCCTGATCCTGCCACCATTGCAGGGCTTGGATTAGGATTCGAGTCACTGGAATTACTGTAGTTTGGTAAGGGAATCCTTTCTTTGGGACCAAAAAGCTCTTAAGTGGAACTGAATGTCCCTCATTTGGAATCTTGTGCCCTGGACCACTGTTGTAGAAGCTGCCATGTGGCCCAGTAGTTGAAGAAAATGCCTTGCTGGTCGAGACACCTGAAGGCTGAATGAAGAGGTCAGCTCCATGAGGGTCCTTGCCCTTTCCAGGGGAAGGAAGGTTCTTGCTTTCACGGTATCCAGCTCTGCCCCTATGAAGGTGAGGAGCTGCACTGGTTCGAAAACTGACTTTGGTAGGTTGAGAAGAAATCCTAAAGAAGTGAGCACTTGCTGGGTCACTTGCAGGTGTGACTTGACTTGGTCTGGAGACTGGCCTACTATAAGCCAGTCGTCCAAGTATGGGAAAATTGAAATCTTTTGTCTTCTTAGGAAGGCAACAACTACTGCCAGGCACTTTATGAAGACCCTTGGAGCTGATGTTAAGCCAAAGGGCATTGCTCTGAACCGATAGTGGCCTGAGGGCAACTTGAACCTGAGGTACTTTCTGTGGGAGCACCAGATGGGAATGTGAAAGTAGGCATCTTTGAGGTCCAGGGAGGCTAGCCAGTCTCCTGGCCTGACAGAGGGAAGGATAATTCCCAGAGTTATCATTTTGAACTTTGGCTTTAAAAGATGTTTGTTCAGGTATCTTAGGTGCAGGATGGGTCGCCACTCTCTCCTGTCTTTTTGGGGGTTAGAAAGTACCTGGAGTACAGTCTTTTGCCCCAGTGTAGGGTAGGGACTCTCTCTATAGCTCTGAGAGCTAGGAGAGAAGAAACCTCTGCCTCTAGGGCAAGGGTCTCTGAGAGATTTGCAGGTGGAAAAGATCTGGCTTTCAGCTTGGGAAATTTTTTGAAGCCGAGAACCAGACCCTGGCTTACTACTTCCAGGACCCACTTGTCTGATGTAAGAGACATCCAATCCTGGACAAAGTAAGCCAGCCTGCCCCCTACTGGTATAGGAGAATGACCCAGGCAGACCCATCAGGGTGTCTGCTTGGCAGGGGCTTTAGGCTGAGGGGTGGATGCAGGCCTGCTCAGCCCCCTTCTGTCTCTGTCTCTGAAGAACTCCTCTGTGAAAAAGAGGAGGCCTGTGCTTGTTAAAAAGGCCTTTGGAAAGGCCTGCCCCTGCCCCTGGACTGCTGCCTTTGAGGAGCTGCTTGCCTTTCCTTGGCCTGAGCACTCCTGTAAGTGGTCCTGTATTCATCCATTTTCTTCATGTAATTCTCTGTCTGCTCCCCAAACTGAGAATTATCCACTACAGGAAAATCCATGGCCTTAGCCTGGGTATCCTGCGAGAGGCTAGTACATCTGAGCCAAGCCATTCTCCGAAGAGCCACAGATGTAGCCATGACTCTTGATGATACATCATTGGAGTCTACAGCAGCATGAAACTGAACTTTCAATGCCTCAATCCCATCTGCAGCCACCTGCTCCAGCTCTTTGGCAAGTTGGGGAGGAGCCTGTTTAGCCAGTGCCAGTACAGTGTCCCACCTGGACTTCTGGTACCTGGCTCCATAGGCCATATAATTAGCTTGCCTGAGTCCCAAGGATGATGCCATGTACTGCTTCTTTGCCATGGCATCAATCTTCCTGGAGTCCTTGTCGGGGGGGTGTGATGCCAAGGGAATGCTTGCCTTATCACAGGCAGCAGCCTGTACAACCCCAACATGGCTGCACTGCTGAAAAAGGAACTCCGTATCTGAGCCTGAAAGAGTATACCTCTTGTCCATTCTTCTGCCCACAGGAGGTATGGAATTGGGAGACTTAAGAATTTTTTGTGTCTGTTTCCCAAAAGATCTGTGGAGGGGAATAGAGAGTCTCCTGGACTCTGGGATGTCCATCATCTCTACATAGTCATTCTCTTCCTGATCCTCTACTGCCTCCTCCACAGGAAGCTGGAGGGTATCGGACACCTTTCTGTAAAACATGTAGTGTGAAGGGGACTCAGAAAGCCTAGGAGGAGAAACACCTGAAGGTCTGTCTGGGGAGATGTCCGGGTCAACAGGCACATCCAGACTTTCACCATCACCATAATCATCTTCAAACTCTCCTTCCTCCTCAAACTCCGGTTCATAAAATTCTTCCAGGGTATAATCCGGAACTGGGGGGAACCGACTGAACCGAACCCCTGCCAAATGGTGCTGGTTCAGTCCGAACCGATTGAAGTGATTCCACAATCCTAATCACTTTGGCTATTTCATCGGCGGTTGGAGTATGAGATTCTGGATCCGAACCGGTCGATTTGTCTTTTCTTTTTCTTTTTGTTGGAACCGATTCCTTGGATCGGCTCTCCTTTTGCCCGAAGAAGTATCGTCCTGGTCAGAGGGCACTCTTTCTGGTTCGGTCGGAACCGAACCGGGCTGACCATGCGGGTCAGCAGACTTCTCGGCCTCCCTTTCCCACAGTCTACCTAATCTCTTTTCCAGGGTAGATTTGGGAAAATGTTTGCAAATTTGGCAGTCTGAATCAAGGTGGTCAAACCCCAGACAGTAATCACAGGTTCTGTGGGGATCAGTCCTAGCAAAGACATCCCCACACACACTGCAGTGTTGAAACCCAGTGGGCCGGTTTTTTTTCTTGGGTTTTTCAGACATGGCCAACCTAACCAAACGTACCCTTTTTTCGGCAATCCACCAGACAAGACTCCCCTATCGATTCCTGACCGTGTACGGTCTTGGAAAAAAACACATACTAAAGTACAAATTTTACCTCAAAATGACCGGTTCAGCCGAACCGATCCACAAGTTTACAAATTCCACACAGAAAACAGAACAAAACCTACCTAGTACTCATGGTACCACAGACAGAGACTTGAACCGACTAGCAGAAACAACAATTTCGGAAGAAAACCGACCGAAAAGTGACACTTCAACCGACTTTGAACCGAGCAGCAGGAGAAATCTCCGGAGCGACTGTTCAGTGAGGCAGAGTAAAGAATCTGACGGTTGCAGTTCGAATAACAACTGGCAGAGGCTTCAACTGAGCTCGAGATGAACATTTTATGCCATGCATATAAAAGTTGACCCAATGTTCTCCGGGGCAGTTGAAAGGCAGGACCTAACTGCAATTATCAGAATACAGCAAGACTTCCTGTTGTTTGAATGTTTGCTTAGGACTATGCTAGCTTTGCACTTCTGGACAGGGGTATCCAAGTAACTCTAGACATAAGGAAGCAATAACATTATTGTTCAAACCAGGTTGGGATTCTAGAGTGTGGCTTTTATTCACGTAACAGAGTAGGAATAATCACAAAGCGAAGATGGATCCCCATAGGGCTACACATACTGGTAATGCAGATTTTTGAGGTACAGACATTCCTGAATTCCCATTTAGCATAGGATGAAGAAAACACACATTGGTGAACACACTGGTTCCTACTGGAAATTGGCATATTCGGCCAGGTACTGGTACTGTTCTCATATTTCACAGGAGTAGAGATGGTACACATGACCACCAAGGAGCACATACAGGCTCAGAACTTTCAGAACCCACTAAACTGGGGTAAACTGAAAAAAACAACCCACATTCTTCTCTTCTCAGGCACTGGCCAATTGCAATGAAGAAAAAGTGAAAGGTGCCCTTCACAACCGGTAGAGGTAAACTGGTTACTCCAGATGGGGGTCTCCCACCTTTTGCTTCCAGGCTTATACTCGGCCATTCATCTGGTTAATAACATCACACAAGTGTAGAAAACTGCAGCTGTTGTCTTAAATGTTTATCACACTTAACATACTGCACACACCCCTGGGTGTCAGAATTAAAAGTTCTGTACTTGGACAATCACATACAGGACTCCAACGTAGGCAGAAAACTTTTAAACCAAAGGCTAGGTGACAGGGTCCCTTTGTCAGAAAAAATCACCTCACAGGCATTGCAGGTACTCCTGGGTTTTACTCAGAAAACAAACAAGGTACTCACAGAGCAGTTGTCACAAGGCAGCTTCAAGAGTCCAAAAAGGACCAGGGGATTGCCCCTGCATCCTGAAGTTCACCCCATCCCTCCTGGGATGGGGCACTGGGAAAACCATAGGACAAGGTCTCCACCACTTCCAGAACTGGTACAGTTGTCAACCACTAGGGTGAGAACTTAAAAAACACAAAACTGGTAGCTCTCTGACAGAGCTGAAGGAGGAGCTGCCTAACATTGCACCCTCCTCCACTGAACTCCCAACTACAGACTCACGAACATTCTAAAGCTAGCTCCCTAGCAGCTGGCCAGTGTGGCTCTTGTGGCTGTGACAGTTCTAGATGACATCATCCCTCCAGAGTGCAGCAGAGGCTGAGAACAGAGGGAAATAGAGTGAAACCCATTTAATTGGCATTTCACTAGCTGCCTTCCCTGCCTACCACTCATTCTAACTGGGATTCTAGTAACCCCTGGGAACGAGGGGGTTACATATAGGTGCAGAGTTTCATAAAAAGACATTACACATACAGTTGTTTCCTACAATTGATAAAGTATTAGGCAAGTGTCATTTATTTTCCTTATGTTTCCATCCTTCTCTTGACCAGATGGGAAGCCAGTTTCCTACCAGGCGACCCCATCCCCCATGCAAATGTTCAGGTATGTATTCCTTCCCTGTTTTATACTTCCAAACCTTCCTACAATATTAGGGCCTCTGCTGGACTCAAGTTAGCCAGATACGGTGCCCAGCTGTGGAGGAATCCCTCTCCCCTCCCACTTACTGTCATCGTGAGCTTTTCCAGTGTTAAGGTTTGGAGGGACAGTGTCTGCCACTGCTGCACTGCGGGAATTGCATCCAAGACCCAAGTGTTTTGGATATAGTGCCTGGCCAGTATTAGGAGGACTTGCACCACACCAGCCTGGTGGCGCTAAGGGTTGAGGCGCTGGACGCCATGCCAGCGACTCAGGTTCAGGAGCGGACTTAGGTTGGCAGGGGTCGGCAGGGAAAGAAAGGATGGAGCATCCAGACAACAGCTCTCCTTTCCTAGGAGGGAGGGGGGTAGACAGAACCCACAGTCTGGTGACTCCTGGTGGAGACTGGGGGTGTAGCAGCAGTGAGGTCTCCAGAAAGGGGATTGGTTGCAGCAGCGCTCATGTGAACGTGCGTAGGAGAATGCTCGTCTCACGCTGGTGTGCACTGCACTGCCGAGCCGAGGGAGGGACAAGAAAAAGGAAAACCCCCTGTCTCGGTGGTAGGCGAAGGTGGGATCAGTGGCCAGATCTCATGCCCAGTGCTAAGCTCTACCACCACGTTCTCTCAGTCTCTCTCCCCTCCTCCCCAGTTGCTCGTCTACATTCTAGACAGAGCACTGGAAGGAGATGGTGGTCCACCCCAGGGGGCTCAGAGCCGGGGGGGGGGGTTGGGCGGCTGGGTGAGGTAGGGGTGAGATGCCCCACCCGGAGGAGCGGAGGTAGAGGCTTCAGGCGGGCAGCAGAACCTAGAGCCGGGTATCCACACTGGAGAGAGGCCCCTAAGGTAGAAGAAATAAAGTTTAAAAAAAAAAAAAAAAAGGAGAACTTGCACCCACCTTGGCAGCAGAATCCACTCCTCCCCTCCTAGGCTTTCCAAACCAAATAGACATAATAATGGATCCAATTGAAGAGTTCTTCCCACCATCTTCCCCCTTCTAGTATTATCACCCTCCAAAACTTCTGTAATATTGGACATGTCCAAAAACAATGGAAGTATATTCCATCTTCCTTCTTACACCTACCACATTTGGAGGAGACTGCCAGGTGGTACCTGTGCACTATAACGGGTGGGCAGTAGAGTCTATGCACAAACTTATAGAAGGCCTTCTTGAACCTGCTGCACATCACTATGCCCATGTGCATGGAGAGCAACAATTTCCCATTTGCATCCCCTTGTCCCTTTCCCATAATCCTTTAGTTTTAAGAGTAAGGTCAGGAACATTTTGCTTCCTTTCCCATGCAGCCTTCCGAATGAAACTCTTAGGATCCTTTTTGGCCTGATATATTGGATGCTTAATCTGTTCCAGCTCATGGGTCCCAGTCCCACATCTTCCCATACCTGTAATACAAGCTCGAACCTGAAAATATCTGAAAAGATGACCCTTCTCTAGGCCCAGATAATGCTTCAAAATATCAAAGGAGCACAGGTCTCATCCCACGCACAAATCTCCAATATTCCAAAATCCCTTCTCCTCCCAAACCCCGAACCCCGGATTTTCAAAACCTGGCAAGAAAAAGGGGTTCCTAGCTAACGGCAACAACGTTTCCGGTTCCTTTATCTTTCTACTTTTCATTAATTGACCCCACCCATTCAGAACCTCTAGAATCAGTGGATTCCACTCCCCCAGTGCTTGATATGCCCTATGACCTCTCTTATCCAGATAAGCTGTGATCCTGCCTTGACAACCAACCTGCTCCAGGTCCACCCAATTCACTCTTGGCTGGTGCACCCAGTCACAAATATATCTCTGTTGTATAGACAGGAAATAATTCCGAAGATTCGGGAAATTCAGACCTCCCCTGGCTGTTTCTGCCTTCAGCTTCTGCAGACTTGCTCTTGGGTGCTTTCCCTGCCATATGAAGGAGGAGAAGACCGCCTCTAATCTCCTGATATCCCCCCTTGTGAGCCTGATGTGTACCATTTGCATGATGTACAGAATCCTGGGGAGGACATTCATTTTGATTAAGCAAACTCTCCCCAGCCAAGATACGGACGGGGGCCACCTATGGAGGTCAGCCTCTATTGTTTTGATGATGGGAGTATAGTTCAGGTCATACAAGGATCCCAATGACCTGCCTACCCCAGTGCCTAAATATGTAAAACTCTGACCCTCTATCTTTAGACCCAATGTCCCCCCCACCCCTACCCCCGGGTAAACTAAGCAGCTCAGATTTATCTTATACCCTGAGAATTGAGCAAAGTCAATTAGATTTAACAATGGAGTCATTGAGGTCTCTGGATTCCTCACAAACAGTAGCATATCATCTGCACATAAAGTGATTTTGTGCTGCAGGCCCGACACTCTTTCCACCCCTCTGATCTTCCCACATTGCCTGCACCAATGGTTCCAACACCAAAACAAACAGCATGGGGGAAGAGTGGGCACCCCTGCCGTGTACCCCTGGTCAAATCCAATCTTCCTGAGAGTGCGCCGTTCACTAGTACCTGAGCCTTGGGGGACTTGTACATCACCTGCACCCAACCCACAAATGTGTCACCCAAACCAGGTCAACACTTCAAACAGGTATCCCCACTCCACTCGGTCAAACGCTTTTTCTGCGTCCATGGAAATTATATATGTAGCATTCTTTGGCCTGTTCGCTCCACACCACATTTAACAGCCGTCGAACATTATGGTACGAAAGGCATCCTTTTATAAACGCAGTCTGGTCTGGGTGAATGAGTTCTGGAAGCACTAGCTCCAATGGAGCGGCCAAAATCTTTGCCAGTATTTTGAGGTCACAGTTCAGCAGGGAAATCGGCCTGCATGACGCACACTCTGTTGGGTCCTTTCCCAGCTTAGGGATCAGGCATATTACCACATCAAAGCACGCGGCAGGGAGCTCACCCCCCCCCAGCTGCTGGAAAACCTCACATAGTGGGCCTGCCAGCTGATTTGCTATGCCTTTATAGTATTCTGTTGGGAAACCATCTGGGCCACTGGCCTTACCCACTTTCAGTCCTTGGATAGCCCGCAGCACTTCAACCCTCCTGACTGGCTGATTTAAACTATCTCTTTGTTCTCTCGTTACTTTTGGCAGTGTCAATCGGTCCAAGAAGGCCCTAGCTAGGCCCAGTTGCTAACCACATTCCGTCTTGTATAACTTACCATAAAAAGCCCCAAAACTCTCTGATTCTCTGCTTTTCCCTGTGAAAAGTTCCCCCTTGTCTCTAATACCAGTGAACTGAGTGGGGCATTTCCCGCCCCGCATCAAACAGACCAGAAATGGACTGGGTTTGTTACCCCATTCAGACATATTTTTTTTTTTTTACAGAACATCCATGATTTTCTGGCTTCTCCCCCATAATAGTGCATTCAAGCCCTCTCTGGCAACCTCCAGTAGGCTCCTAACTTCTCCCTTTTCTCCTCCCACCACTTTTCTCTCCAGCTCTTTAAACGTGTCTCTAGTTCCAACCTTTTCTCCTGTCTCTCTTAACCCTGGCTACATAACTTATGATCATTCCTCTCATATATGCCTTCCCAGCATCCCAAATTGTAGCCCTGGTAGTGGGGGGCCCGCATTAGCCCCAATGAACACTTTCCACTTGTCCTCTAGAAATCCTATAAACTTTTATTTCCAAACAAATATGTGGGAACTTCCACAGGGGTGGACCTCTCTTTGCTCACCCACAGTGGCTTACTAGAATGACCATTTCATGGTCCGAGATATGTATGGGGCTGTATTTAATATTTTCAACTCTGTGTACCAATCCCGGCATAGATGATCGATGTGTGACCACGTACCACGAAGGTTAAGGTAAAATGTGTACTCCCATGCTCCTGGTTTGCTGTACGCCATCCATCCACCAAATTGAGGTCTGCCATACCCATTTGTCATTGACTTATTGCCTCCCCGGTCGTGCCCTGGCCCACTGAATAATCCAGGAGTGGGTCCATGGTAAATCATGTCCCCAAATATAAGCCCTGGGAATTGTTCTTTTATTAAACAGAAAAAGGAGTACTCGTTAAAAATTTGGGTCATAAACCGCTGGGCCGTAAATACTTCCAAATCTAACCATTTCTCCATACAGTTCCCCTGTAACAAATATGTATCTGCCCTCTCCTGGATCCTTCATCACTCTCTTAACTTGAAATGTAAGATTTTTGTGCAATAAAATAGTAAATCCTCTTTTATGAGATGAATATGATGCTGCAAAACATTTCCCAACTCAGTCACGTACTAGCTTTGCATGCTCAAGATCCATGAGGTGAGTCTCCTGCAGCAGCACCACTTGGGCTCTGTGCCTTTTGAGGGCTGTCAGAAGACCTGTAAGCTTCACTGGAGTGGCAATCCTCCTGACATTCCAGGCTATTACAGTCATATCTTTTAGCTTAGCCATTATACAAATCCATATCCTTTCCCTGTGCCCATCTCCATGAACCATATAAGTTCAAAGAGCCCCGGATAAACAACCAGTCCCACCAAAGTCTTTTCCCCATTGTATCCAACTATGTAACATACTTTGTGCACCTAAAATGAATGTACCCATATAAGGACAAACATTGCAAAACACAACAGGTTCTGAACTCCCCTACTGCCCCCCCTTCTCTTTCAAAACATAAGTTCCAGCCCTCCCCTCCACCCACCCCCTCTTCCTTCCTTCCTTCCCTGCTTCACTACTCCACACATTCAACATACCCCGCTTGTGTTACCCACCCTCCCAAAGTGGCCCATCAGCTGTATCAATAAACCAACACAATGAAACTTTTACCCAGATAACCCCCTTCCCATAACTACAACTAATCAGGTCCTCTTGCATGCCCGCCCCTCCATCCCCAACACCCTGCAAGGATAATGCACCATGACACTAACTGCTGACTATGCATAAGTGCCTACAAATCCCACATGAAGAGCACGTCCCCCCCCACCCCCACTGTCTTAATACAACAACGAGATGAACCCTACTTAACCTGTGCTACAAGTAAGGTCCAAACTTAGTTTAGTTTCATAGTGTGCTAACAATAACCTAAACCACATTCCAATACTAACATTCCCTCATTCCCCCTCCACAGCCGCCCCACCCCCAAACACCACCCCTTCCTTCCCCGTGCCCCTCACCAGACAAGAGCAAGCAAGTCCATATATAGTCCATTGTTCATCTACTCATGTATCCTAAGGGTATCCAGAGTGGAAGCTGAAGGAGAGGGACCTGCTCCGCAGGACAAGGCCAGAGTAAGGAACCAGGTGGTGCGGTCAAACCCACATGCTGCACTCTGTTCCCCCAGCCAGCCCACCTGCGACCTATTTACCATCTGGGCTCCAAGTTCTTCTCATGTGGGCTGCTGCTCCATACATTTCCCCCTTCAAATCCGGGTGTTACAAATATCCCACAAGCAAATCCCTCAATGTGTGGTCCCAAACATGGTTCCGCTCCTCCTTTAAGTCTGGTGGAGGCAACAAGGATTCATGTGGTCACGGGCGGCGGCCCAATAAGGAAGAACAAGGGTAAGGTCAAAACACAACTCAGCTGAACATTTCAGGCAAACAGCCATCCACTGTCCATTCTTCTTCTTCACCCGACTTTCTTCTGCAAGTCTCGCACAAAGGCATCCACTTTATCCACCTCCCAAAATTAGTACGTGGCACCCTCATGGCAGATTTTTAGCGTGGTGGGGTAGACCATAAAATGTTCCACCTTCAATTCACGTAGCTTGGCCATTGTCACATTAAACAATTTTCTTCTTTTCAGCAGCCGGGCCGTGTAATCCTGCGATATAAAAAGTCTATGGCCTTCATACACTAAGGGCCCCTTTTCTCTATAAGCTTGCAGCACTACCTCTCTATCCTGGAAATTATGAAATCTCATCATCACTTGCCTGGGGGGCTGATCTCCTGGTGGCCTAGGCATCATTGCTCTGTGCGCCTTCTCCATCTTAAACCAGTCATTCATCAGTGTGAAGCCCAGTAGCTTCGGTAAAGTTGCTGCACAGAACACCTAAACATCAGCTCCTTCCCTTCCTTCCGGCAGCCCCCTCAGTCATAGGTTTAGCCTGCGATAGAAGTTTTCCTGATAATCAAAGGCCTCCTTGAAGTCCTCCAACTCGTTTTGCAGTGCTGCTACTTACCCCGGGACTGAAGTCATCCTGTCTTCCAGATGAGAAATACGATCTTCAGCCTCTGCAATCAGCGACGCCTGTGTAGTTTGCTGGGTCAGGACCTCTTGCAGCTTGTCATCTATCTTAGTTTCTAGCTTGCAAAGGTGGGGTTTGAGTGCTGCAAGGACTTGGCCTGTTAACTCTCAGCCTAGCACACTGACTTCCGCCACCGACAGCAAGACTGTCCCTGCGCTTTCACTGTGGGTGCTGTTCGCTTGGTTCTTTCCACTTTTCCCTGTGAGCCTTTGACTTTTGCCCAGGTTTGGAGTCAGTTATTTGTTCATGATGGATTCGCCACTCAGTCTGTTCACTCAGTGACCGAAATCAGAGGCAAATCTCTTCAATTTTAATACTTTTTAAAGCTGGTGGTGCAGAGCAAGGAAAGGACATGTCTGCTCAGTTAGCTGCTAATTAGCATCCCCCCCCCCCCCAGACAGCACTCCAGGTGGCAGCTGCACAGCTGTTCACAGTAGACACATTTTTGAAACAAGTAACAGAAGTGGTCATGGCCCTTGTGGCATGACTGTGAACCACCCCAGGAAGTACCTTACCATACTTCCTGTAACAGCAAGCAATACAGTTGGCTAGCCATTTGGACAGGCACTGTTTGGAAACTGGGGCATCCTCTTTCCTAGGGCCTAACGAAACAAAAAGCTGCTAGGACTTTCTGCAGTCCTTCTCATAGTGTACATAGTATCTGAGTATTCTATGTACATCCAGGGTATGGAGCAAATCTTCCCCTGGATTGGTGTGCTCAGGACAATAGACTGGTAGGTGGATGAGGTGATGTAAAGCAAACTCAGACACCACCTTTGGCAGGAACTTAGGAATAGTATGCAAAGACACCCAGTCTTTGTGAGAAATCAAAGAAGGACGCTCACACACCAGAGCCCGTAGCTGTGAAATCCTTCGGACAGAAGTGATTGCAACTGAAAGCAATGCTTTCTAAGAGAGAAAGAGTAGGCCACAAGTCACAGCCGGCTCAAAAGGAGCCACATTAAGCTTTTCCAAAACAAAATCCCTATCCCAAGCCAGAACTGGATTATGGATGGGAGGCGTCAGGTGTAGAAAACCCCCTCAGAAATGTATGGGCCACCTTCAGCTGAGCAACCATACGACCTCCTATAGGCATGTGGAAAGTTAATACGGCAGCCACGTGCACTTTGATAGAGGAGTACTGTAGGGCTGAATCCAATAAAGATAGCTGGTATTCCAGACTTGGTTAACTGGACAGGTAAAGGGGTTCAGGTGATGGGAAACAGCCCAAGGAGCAAAACACTTCAACTGCACAGAAAAAATGCAGCTCATGTAGGGCTTTCTGGCAGCCACCAGGACATCAGACACTTTTTGGGAAACCCCAAACTGGGCCATGGCTATGTTTTCAGGAGCCATGCACATGCACAGAGGGGAAGATCTGAGGTCCAGATGGACTAGGGTTCCCTGTTCCTGTGACAGTAGACCCTTGCACAGGGGCAGTGGCACTGGTGGTTCCACTGTAAGCTATTTAAGCCAGGGGAACCAGATCTGGCGAGGCCATAGAAGAGCAGTGAGTATCAGAGTTGCCCCTTCCATCTGGATCTTGAGTAGCACTCTATGAATTAGAGGGAAGGGAGGGAGGGCATATAGGAACCTCCCGTTCAAAGAGAAGGACAATGGGTCTCAACAGAAAACTCCAGGTCCTGAAGCGAGCAAGCAGAAAAGCAGCAGTGTTGTGTTACGTGGGGATGCAAAAAGGTCCAACTCTGGATGAACCCATCTTTTGAACAGATTGTCGATGACTGAGATCAACAGTTCCCATTAATGCATCCTGGACTGTGACCTGCTGAGCTTGTCTGCCAAGACACTTGGGAGCCTGGAACATGCATTGATGACAGTTCGAGATCATGTGCAAGAGCCCAATACCAGACTCTCATCGCTATCTGGCATAGGGGGCAGGAGTGAGTCCCCCCTTGCTTGTGGATATAGTACATCACATTGACATTGTTCGTCTGCACTAGCAGAAGACCCAGGGACAGATGAATCTGGAAGACCTGAAGCCCATACAAAATAGCTCACGTTTCCAGAACATTTATGTGCAAGGTGCTTTCCACTGGGGTCCATGTACGCTGTGTCTGGTGGGAGCCTGAGTGAACACCCCAACCCATCCCCAAAGCAACTGTTCTGAAAATCTGAGGAGAAGAGGGGATCAGGACAGGAATCACTTTCAGCAGATTGCTGGGTTCCATCCACCACTTGAGTACTTTGTGCACAGAAGTGACTAGAACTTTTTGTTCTAGATTGGCTTTGAGCTTGTCCCACTGGACTCTTAGGGTCCACTGTGGAATCCTCATGTGCAGTCTGGCCAATGGTATTGTGACAGCGGCCACTGTCATGAGACTTAGCAGCCACAGGAATGTCATGGCTGAGACGTACCATCTGTCATGTACCAGTTGTGCCTGGGCAATCAGGCATAGGGACCCTGTTCAGGGAGAGGAAGGCTGAGCCTTGAGCGGGGTCCAAGACTGCTCCTATATATTGCAGTTGTTGACAAGGGGTCAACACTAATTTGGGAGCATTGACTGTAACCCACAAAGCATCAAACGTCTGCCTTGTCTGAACTAAGATGTGCAGGAACTGAGCCCTAGAGGGGGCTTTCAGAAGCCAAACGACCAGGAAGGGGAAAACATAAATATCTTCACTACAAAGGACTGCTGCCCAAGGTGCAGAAGACAAGCCACTGGGCAATACTCTGAATTGGTAATGTTCCCCTGGAAACAGAAACCTCAGATATTACCTACAAGGTGTCTGGAGGTGAATACCTCGGTATGCAGCCTGCATATCTAAGGAGCATAGCCAAACCACTGTTTGCATTATAAAAAAAAACAGACCTGCGGAGGCACCCTCCGAAACTCCTTGTATTCTATGAAGAAGTGAGGCCCTTCTATTTCCAGGTCCAAAACAGGCCAGAAGTAGCCTCTCCACTTGGGGACAAGAGGTAGCTATATGAAAAGTCATTTTGGTCTCAGCAGAGGAACAGGGCTACGACTCAGCTGTAACAAGGTAAAACCTGGCAGGCAAGCAACAGGGACACGCCCAGTGCATGATAGTAGAGTGAATCATACACCTACCCTGTGGGTAAGGAGAATGGATAGATAGTAGAAGTAGCCTGTATGTGTGTAGGCCTCTGAAGGGCTGTCATTATAGTGCAAGCCAACTCCTGGTGTGGCACAATATGAGTAACTAGAATTGGACTGTTGCCAGTAGCCCTGTGGCCTGGCAGGGACAGTCAAAAAGTGACAGAAACTGAGTGCTAACTGTGGGCAGAAAGAAAAGTATAGCCCACTGGCAAAAGGGGCCAACCACACAGCCTGGAAAATTGTGGCCTGCAGCCTCTGTAATGTATGGGTAACCACTGGCAGGGCCCATGGGAGATCCTTTCCTGGATTCTTTGACAGGAGATAAAAGGAGGTTTGTCAGGCTGTAGATGCAAATGCTCAAGATATCCCACCTCCTGGACTCCTTACAGAGGGAAAGGACTCAGGGGCACAAGTGCCCTAAATGTGTCATGGGCAGCTGTGAGCGCCATCGTATGCTAAAACTGACAGCCTAATTAGGCTGGTACAGAGAATATGTGAGCAGCCTGGCTGGGCATAGCTGATACCTTAGTGAAGCTATGCCTCGCTGCAAATGTACTCAGCTAAAAATACTGGAGGGGGAATTTGTTATCTCCAGAGATAGTGACAGGCTCCATTTTTATGGGAATCCTGCCCAAACTAAAGCCCATGGCAGCTGGCGTCAGCTGCATCATGGCATGAAGGAAGGACCTACTTTTATAGGAGGAGATAAATGAGCTGGTGCCATGCACAAAGTGGCCACCCTCAGTCCTAAGCACCTTTCAAGGTAGCAATCTCCACCATTGTAAGGGAAAGAGGGGAGGCCCTCTTGTGGTGATGGAGAGGAGAGACCTAGTGACAACATCAGCGGCAGCTGGATAGGTCCCTTCAGCAATATTACTTAGTGTGGTGTTGCAGGGAGGAATGAAGAGAGGCCTGGTCAACGAGAATGAAGGAGGTGGGCTTATGACAGAAGCTCTGTCCAAGGTGTTAATACCACTTGAAGACCGTGGTTGAGATCGCGCCAGTTGACATCGGGCAGAAAGGCTCCAATGACTGTGGTGACATACTGCCCTTGATAGGCCTGGTAGTGCCTAGAGGAAGCCTTGACTGTATTGTCCTATGATAGTCAGAGGGCTCAAAGTCGACAGCAGGGAATACCTTGGTGACAATGGCAACATACTGGTCGTACAGGTCCGGTAGTGCAGAAATCAAGTTCCGACCTTGCTGTCTAGGTGACGGTTGGGGAGGCTATGAGTCAACGATGGGGATAATCCAATGACGACAGCCAAGTGCCAGTAGTATAGGTACAGTCAGATGAAAGCCAAGCCCCAGCCTCCGTGTCTGAACGATGGCTGAAGGCGCTGTAAGTCGACATCGGGCAAGAACTCAGCGATGACAGCAACATACCATCTGTATAGGCCTGGTATTGCAGAAGCCCAAATCCTGACCTTGGTGTCTAAGTGACAGCTGGGACACCGAGCAATGTCACTACCAAGTTGGAGGATGAGATATGAAGCTGCGGTGGTGGCCCCAATCCTTGAGGCAGTCTCCCAGAAAGTATGGTCGACGACCACCAGCTAGTCGGCAAGGAAGGCAGTGCAGCATTGCCCAATGATAGAGGAAGGCCAGATGGCCATCAGAGGCAATCCTGGTGTGGAAGGCCTGGGCTACAGAGTAAATAAGAAAGAGGACCCTGCAAAACTACAGAGGCCTGATAAATGGTGACCTGACTGCCGGTGACATAAACATCATCAATAAATGCAAAAGATCAAAATTACGTACCTAATTCTTGATCTTTCTGTGTATCTTCACCATTCATCACCTTTGGGTAATGTGGCCAGAGGTCACGACTCCGCGGGAGCTTTTTTTTTGATGGGCGGAGTTGACACACCAATGGCGCCACCCTCGAGGACGACGCACTGAGTGGTGCTCGCGGGTTGGCCGTCAGGTGTCATCGACCCCGCCCTCCCGCCAGTTCTGAGTCGCCATGGAGTAAGAAAAGGTTGGGAGGAAGGGACAAGGGAGTACAAGGGACAGATAAAGCACAAGATATACAAACTAAAATGAGAAATATATGACTGAGAGGACAGAAACAGAGTTGGAAATCTAAGGGGATTGGGAAGGGCCCCAATCTCTGGAAGTAGAAGAGGAGGGAGGGAAGAATTAGAAGTAAGGATGTTGGGGGACGATCTGAAGCCTTGACCTGTCTCCAGATTGTATAGGAATTGCAAAGGAGTAGCCAGAAGGCTACACTGCCAGAATTCAAAGCACAGAATCACTGAAATAAACTCAACATAAGAAGAAGCAGCTACTCTAGAAGAAAAGACAGGATACAGGGCTGTACTTTCCCCAAAACCAATTTGGAAGTAAGAAACAAGTTTCTTAAATGAATTTGAGGGTTGAGTCCCTAAGGACAAGAATGAGGGAGTATAGCAGAAAAGGGAGGGGGGAGGGAGAGAGAGAGACAGAAAGAGAGAGAGAGAGAAGAAGAGAGGGCAACCACCAACCCCCACCCCACAGTGGTGAAGCTGAGGCACTGAGGAAAGAAGTGCCCTCTCCCATGATCCCTCTCCCCTCTGACAGAATGTAAAAATCCCTCTGTGTGCCCAAGGTCACCCCGCTCCTGACCAGAGGAAAGGAAGGGAGGGGGAAAAAGGAGGGCACACAGAGGGAGGGGGACCCTGAGACTGAGGCCCCAGGGGGATAGAGGGTGGGACTGTGATGAATGGTGAAGATACACAGAAAGATCAAGAATAACGGTAGGTACGTAATTTTCATATCTTATCTGTCTCAATCTTCACCATTCATCACGTTTGGGTGAATACCGAGCCCCCCCGAAGGGGGCCCCTGACCCTAAAGGACTAAGTCCCTTAACTCTCAGTGGGTGGCACACTGGGAGAGAGAACCTTGTCAGGTCTGGAGAAGCCCTAGACTGAGAAGAGTGAGATGGGGACCCCCCGGAGGGGGTAGGAGGCTGACCCAACAGACGCTGCCTCACCCTACGGGAGAAAAGATGGGTTCTCTGGTATGCGGAGGAAATTACCCTACACCGGGCCAAGGGTGACAACCGGGAGAGACGTACCCATGCCGTCCTCCTAGTGCAGATTGCTGTCCCTACGACCCTGGAAGCTACTGCGTTGGCACCGGAAGATGCCCTTGCTAGGTGCCTTGCTAGCTCCAGGCCACGTGCAGAGAGTGCAATGGCTTGTCTGGTTTCCTCTGTATCAGGCATAGAGGTAAGGAGTTGACTTAGCCTGGACCACAGAAACCTATCACAGGTAACGTAGTGGGCCTGATGTGCAGATAATGAAAGGAGCAACCGTGCCGAGTAGAAAGTCCTCCTCCCCCACAAGTCAAAATCCATGGAATCTGCATCTGGGGTCCGGTCACAGTGAAGGGCATGAAGCACATTGGGAGTGTACAGTTGTGTCAGTCCTGACTGAGGATGAGGCAAATTACCTGGAGACTCTTGGGGGGGGGGGCACAATACCTCTGGCGGAGATCCCTAGGGGCTGGAACTCCGGAAAAAGGTCTCTGCCAGAAATGCAACTCCTCCATAAAGGGAGCAGACCGGGGGGTGTCCACACTGAAATTGCCTAGGAAGGCACACGTCGAGTGCTCCGGATTGTGCCGAGTGGGTGGGGTGATATGCAGGTCCTCCAACATCCTTACGAGGAAACGCCGATACTCCGTGAGATCAGCAGCACAGGAGATGTGGACAGAGGGTTCCTCTCCTCTGAAAGAGGAGGATGAAGAAGCAGAGGACCTCGTAGATTCAGTGGCTGGTTGCTCAGGGGGAGGTTGGAACACTTGCCTATCCATGGCCCTAACATAAGAGGGAAAATGAGCAGCCACAGCCCTGAATTGCTCCCAGGAGAGAAGTCCGCTAGGACCAAGAATGCCTGGGAGAGCAGGAGAAAGTGGCAGAGAAGTGGGGGCAGAGCTGACAACAGGAATCGAGTGTCCTCTGCCTGGGCAAAAGAGTGCACCTGGAGCCCCAAGGGAAGAGGGAGCTCCGGAAAACTCAACAGCTGACATCTGATCAACTGTAGTGGAACTGCCTAGGCTGTGCCCTGAAGATTCCCCCGTGAGGTGACTGGGGCTGTGGAACTCCAAAAGAACAGTCCCCTACCTCTAAAGAACAGGGCCCTCTCGAGGAAACCGAGAAGGAAGGGCAGAGGTCCACACTACAGCTCCTTCCCGAACCCAGGTGGGTCCCAGAAAGGGTCACCGTGTCAAACCCCTACCCTAGACCTCTCGAGAGTCTGAGTAGAGCCCTCCTCCCTACATGGCTTTTAGCCGAGGGCAGCGGACAACTTTGGTCAGTCCCGAAGGGACTACCTAGGGAGTAGCACCCTCCCCTCCTGTGGGTGCTCCGATTGGCCCCAAAGTTGGGTGATCCAGGCACACCACCTGAGGGAGTACCACCACTGAGGGGTGAGAAAACCTTCTGAGACCAGGCTGCAGAGCAATAGTGGCCTGCACCACTGCCTGCTGGTCAATGTGCTATTAAACAACATGGAAGAGGGGGGCTGGTTATGGTCAGTCGAGGACACTACCAGGGTGTCCACGTGAGCGGACAACTCTAAAGAGTCAAACCGCTTGTCCGACTCAGAGTCCGACTCTGCCTCCAAGGAGGTGGAGACCGAAGTCCGATGCCAGACAGTACGCAGACGCCCACTGCCATCCCGACCAAAGGGGGTACCAGTCTGGGTGACTGCACTAGAGTTGGCGCCAAAACCCCTAACCACACCGCAAACAGTGCATGAAGAAGACACGGCACCGAGGGTGGCAACAGCATTGGAGCCGGTGCCTGTCACGTCCCACGGCACCACAAGTGGTGCCGAGGTCAGGGACGGCGCCAACGATGGCTCTGACACCACTCTCGGTACCGCAAATGGTGCCGAGAGCGGTACCCCCATGGCACTGTGTCTTCGCTCGACGCCGGAGGCGGCACCAGAGCTAGACATGGTTCTGTGCTCAGCCTCGGCGAGAAACAGTTGAGGACGGTGCCGTAGAACCTCCCATGGTGCCGTCAGCACCATCAGCGTCGCATACGGCACTGAGAGTGGAGACAGTGCTGAGTGACGGACTGGTGCCGACTATGGCAATATCAGGGCCCAGGGTGCCACAAATGGCGCCGAGGCCCAAGATGACGCTGACCCAGGCTTCCCAGCAAAATGAGACAACACCGGAGAAGCCTTCACCCCGAAGGGGTGATTGCCAATGCGATGTCTCCCACCCGCTCCCTAGGGGGGACGGACTGGGCCTCCTGCACCGCGGAAAGGGCTTCTGCAATGACGAGGCTACTAGGAGCAGAAGCCCCCTCCTCCATGGTCCATATAGAACTGGGAGGGGACCCAGAGGAAAGGCCGAGAGACCTCGGCATGGCCCGACGAGTGCGCGCCTGCACCCCGAAAGTCGGTGAAGCTCGTCCAACTTTCCACGCGCATTACTAGATGACATGTCGGTCCATGGAGAAGCAGGTATCGCATGAATCCATGTCATGAAGTGGGCCAAGACACATGAGGCAACGGTCATGTTGGTCGGTGATGGAGTATTTACAGCCACAAGGGCACCGTTGCATAGGTGGCCATCCCGTCTTCAAAGATTTCTTGCCACCCGACCAAGACATGGCCAACGGTTAAACAAGACTTGACGTCGCTGAGAAAATAAAGAAAAGGGACAGTCTTACCACCGGCGTCAAGTGGAGGCGATAATGGAACCGGCAGGAGTCGAAAACTATCACGGCATCGACAAATTTCGGTGTCGATAACGGCTTTTCACAAAGTAGGCCTCTTGACGTAGCAGCAGCTCCTCATGAGGTGCGACCTCTACGGCGGGAGATGAAGAACTGGCAGGAGGGCAGCGTCAATGACACCTAACGGCCAACCCACGAGCACCACGAAGTGCATCAGCCTCGAGGGCGGCGCCAATGGTGCGTCAACTCTGCCCATCCAAAAAATAAAAAAGCTCCTGCGGGGTCGTGACCTCCGGCCACATTACCCAAAGGTGATGAATGGTGAAGACTGACACAGATAAGATCATTAGTTTTATGAAAATTAAAAAAGGAAAATTGTAACTGCTGAAAGTCTTGTTTCTGATGGCAGGTCCGATGGATTTGGTCAACGTCTGGAAAAGAACTGATGGGAGGAGGGGCCGCCCACATTTATGCAGCAGCCAACGTCTGACATCATCGTGGATGGCCCCTGGTGGACTACTTACAAAAGTTTCCATGTGGTCCTAGTGCCTGGCAGATTACAGTTCCATAGGTGTGGCTTGATGAGAGAGAACCTCAAAGAAGATCTGTTCCAACCTTAACTGAGCAATGTGCTATTAAACAACATGGAAGATGGCTGGATCATGTTAAGAAAAGCAAAGTCAAGTTATGCTAACATTAGAGTTCCTGTTCAAGAACATAGTTTGTAATATGGTAAAACTGGCTTTAAGAGTATACTGGATAAAGGTGATGTTCCAGTGCCCCTCTTTATAATGCCATGTTTTAAAGAACAGGTATGCACTTAAGTATGTATTTCATAAACAAATATTTCAGCTATGGCAATTACTTGAGAATTAATTTTTTTATTTTCAGTTTTTTTATCTCTAGGATACATACATACTGTACATACATACACACTGACAGCAGAAGGCTCTTGGCCCATCCAGTCTGCCCAATCTACCTGCCTATTCTGCCTTGCCCTAGTGGCCGTCCCCTTCA
The DNA here is from genome assembly GCA_016271365.2 of Neoceratodus forsteri. NCBI lineage: Eukaryota > Metazoa > Chordata > Ceratodontiformes > Ceratodontidae > Neoceratodus > Neoceratodus forsteri. The sequence goes on from CM057450.1 coordinate 1,652,521,771, forward strand.
TTCTTATTGTCCCCCTTTTTTAAATAAACTCATGTCTATCCTATCCCTGTTTGAAGTTACAGATTGATTTAACCTGTTTCACCGCTTCTGACAGCTTATTCCACTTGTCCAAGACCCTCTCTGTGAAGAACTGCTAATGGACGTCCTTTCTGAATCCCCCCCCAATTTTAGTGAATTCCCTCTCATCCTTGTATCTGAACTCAATATGAGTTCCTTGACATCCACCCTGTTTATCCCGTGCAGGTACTTGAAGGTCTCAATCACAACACCCCTTATATGGTAACCTATTGAAAAAGTCCATATAAAAGGCATCTGACTGCCCCCAACTAACCCTATAGTGCTTTTGTTTATGATGTCATAGTGCTTATCATGACAACACACTGTGATGTCACTCACACAGCAACTGTGAGGTCAGCTGGTCACAATCCAATGTTTTTGAAAGATGCAGTGAAATAAGGGCTATGTTAGCTGAAATATGTAGTAGACCAATAACAGGATAAAGTGACAAATGACTAAAAAACACTAAAGTTAAACATAACTGTTTGAAATATAATAGTTTTAAAACTTAAATTTTAGTAGATTTCTGCTCTTTAACCTGTGTCTGCATGATAGGTTCATGGGTTGGCAGTATAGCCTAGAGGTTAGAGTAATGAGCTGTGCATGAGCTTGCTACATCCAACAGACCCAGGTTTGAGTCCCACAACCTCCACTTGCATACTGTGTGACTCTGAGCAAGTCACTTAACCACCCAGTGCTCCCAGGTTGCCCCAGAAAACAGGCACTTGTGCCTAGTGGGCCTTACCCGGTTACCAAAGAATAACAAAAATAAAAAGACAGATGGAGTATGTCTGAATCCTGGTGTAAAACAAAATCAGTGAGTGTTTTACCAAGCCTGTGGGGAGTTGACTACTACATTTAATGTATTAAAAGGACCAAGGCAGCCTCCCCTCTGCAATCCCCTAGTAGAGATTTTGTTTTTAAGTTAATATGATGGTGTGCCATAATTTTAAAGTAAATGCCAGTGATTTACAATATGGATGGTGTTGGTATCAATAACTATTACCAGAACCATGACTTTTCACTTTTATTATCACAAGTTATGGCAAAGTGCCATTTTAAATTGCAACAAAACCATATTCTGTGGCCCCCAGTGGGAAGACTATGCTGGTCTTTTTAATTAAATGTAATGAATTCCCAACATACCTGACCTCCTAGTCATGAATCAACAGCAAGATCCAGGGGAGTCTCCCTGCAGCCATCTGTTTCCAGCTTCATCATCAGCTGTGTTTATTCTATTTTTTTTTTTTTTTATTATTGTTCCTGAGCTAGAAAAGTTTCATGTAGGCATAGAAGCTAATTTCCAGGCGGTTCCAAGTCAGAAAGCATAATCATCAAGTGTTCAGCATGTTACATAAATAAAATGCTCCTATATGATGTTCCTTTATCTAACCAATTCTGTGTTGCCTCTGATTTCTTTGATTGGGTCACCAGGGCAGATGACAAGGGCCGAGCTGTGGATATACTATACCTGGACTTCAGCAAGGCTTTTGACTTAGTCCCCCACAAGCGATTGATCAAAAAAAGAGCAGACATGAGGATGTCGTCGAAGCGCAGGTCAGGGAGCATAGGAAAACCAGGAGCAGTTGTAGAATTCACAACAAGAGTTTTATTTGTATTAGCAGTAACATAAAACAATTTAATTGTTCAGTATAATTATTTACAAAGGCAGAATAAACAGAAGATGCAACCAAGTTTTCCTTCAAACTGTGTCCCTTCTTTTGCAAGCATTTGCAGCTCTGTCTTACAAGTCCTTGCAACAATCCCATTCTTAACAAGCATCCTGTTTTTTTTTCTAAAATGTTCTTGTAAGTATCGAGCAGGTGCTGGCAGGAACACAATGTCCCAGAACTGAGGCCCCTTTTCCACAGCTCTTCTGAAAAAGGCATAAAAATTACACTCAGGTAACCACTTGAGTTTCCAATAGCTTTCTGCAATCATCTCAAACTATAATTATATACATTTCGACAGTAACATTATATAATTTCTAAACAAAGGGATTCCAATATCAGTTACATTTCCACATAATGATGTGCATATATTTTTTATACCAGCTGTTATGCAAGGGGAGGAAAAGACAGAAACAGCAAGGGAAGACTGAGAGACAGTGAGATGCAGAGAACTGTGAGACTGTCAGGGTGATCAAATCCTAGGTCTCAGAGGAAAATTTGGTTGTGCAACCAGACAGACAAGAGACAGGAAAGGAAAGAACAGATCCTTGCATTTAAACACTTTCTCCACAACAACTGGGTCAGGATCCTACACCCCCTCCTTAAGAGGGAACCTGTTTTATCAAACAGGTTTCCAAAACTTTCTATAATTCTGTACTAGCATTAACTTCTAACTTTCAGAAATTAACCACATATGCATTATCCATTTTTTCTATAACAGTACAGCAAACAGTAAGGTTTAACTCATAAATTTGTTTTTCAACCTTCAGAGCCCTCAATTCCTGATCCATATCTTGACAGAAAATCAGCATTGCTATTCTCTTTACCAGATTTGTGTATCACATTGAATTTAAATGCCTGTAGTGCCAGGTACCACTTTGTGATTCTGGAATTTTTATCTTTCACTTTGTTAAGCCAACAGAGAGGATTGTGATCTGTTATAAGTACAAAGTCAGTTCCTAGCAAATAAAACTTAAGGGACTCCATGGCCCACTTTGCTGCTAAACATTCCTTTTCAATGGTGGAGTACCTTTCCTTTCTGTCACACAGCTTCCTACTTATGTATAGAATAGGATGTTCTGTCCCACCTACATTTTGACTCAGGACTGCACCTAGGCCTACCTGTAATGCATCTATTTGTAATAAAAAATGGTTTCTCAAAATCTGGATTCTTGAAACAGGGGCTGAACATAATGCAGCCTTAATGGCTTGAAAAGCTTTGTAACACTCTGGTGTTCATTTCACATTATTTGGGTACCATTTTTTCATGAGTTCAGTGTGCAGAGTAACTAACTCAGCAAAGTTGGGAACAAATCTCCAATAATAACCAGCCAGCCCTAAAAATGACCTGACATGTTTCTTTGTTTTAGGGACAGGGCTGTTAGCTACAGCATCTACTTTAGAAATTTCTGGCTTAACGTCCCCATTTCCCAATAAATAGCTCAAATATCTGGTTTCCTGCATGCCCAATGCACATTTGGCAGGATTAATAGTCAGACCTGCATTTTTGAGAGCTTGGATAACTACTTGTAGGTGTTCCAGGTGGCTTTTCCAGTCTAGACTATACACCACGACACCATCCAGGTACGCAACACAATTACCAGTCTGAGGTGATAAAATTACATCCATGTATCGCTGGAATGTAGCTGGTGCACCATGTAAACCAAAGGGCATGGTGGTGAACTGATGGAAACCAACAGGAGTGGCAAATGCAGTTTTGTCTCTAGATTCTTTAGCTAGTGGGATTTGCCAGTAACACTTGGTGAGACTGAGGGTGCTGATATACTTTGCACTCCCCAGTCTATCCACCAAATCATCTATTCTGGGCATAGGACAACTGTCAAATTCTGACACTTGATTAAGTTTCCTAAAATCAAGTCAGATTCTAACATCCCCTTCTTTTTTGTTTACAATTACCATTGGAGATGACCAAGCACTCCTCAACTCCTCTATGATACCCATTTCTTTCATTTTTTGTATTTCCTTAACGTCGGCTCTTAACTGCTCTGGTAACTTGTATGTCTTTTGTCTTATAGGATGAACATTCCTTGTCCCTATAACATGCTTAACCCCTTTTGCTCAGCCTGGTACTGTGGTAAAAATACAGTTAAATGTCTTTACCATTTTACGAACGTCTGCAGTTTGTTCGGAGGTTAAGGAAACATTCCCCTTTACAGCATCAGCAGTTACAGTTTGTTCCAGTCTATCATAAGCTACATCAATATCTTCATCAGTTTCTGGTAAAAGTAGCAAAGCAGCTTTTGGCATTTTTTCAACCCATTTCTTGGGGAGGTTAGCATGGTATATCTTAGTAGGAATTTTCCTGTCGGGGTCTCAGTCTCGTAGTTAATGGTGCCAGTACATCTAAGCACTTTATAAGGCCCTTGCCACTTCATTAAGAGTTTATTTTCTGTTGTGGGTAACAGTAGCAAAACTTCAACTGGCTCGTCTTTTACCCCATGGTCATAATATACCTTCAACTGGTTTGGGGCCTCTTCCTGATTACTATGGGCAATTTCAACTTATTTTGCCAGCTTCTTTCTTAGGCCACACATATAAGACATTCTAGATCGTTTCTGAGTGGGGTTATCTTCCCACGTTTCTTTTATCACATCCAGTGGCTCTCCTGGCTGCCTACCACATAGCATTTCAAATGGGGAAAAACCTGTTGATGCCTTGCCTTCGTCTCTGTAAGCAAAAGCGTCAGGTAAGTATTGCCATGAGACGTTCCCTTCCCTTTACAAACCTTTTTAACATGCATTTTAGGGTTTGATTAAACGCTACAACACTGGCCTGTCTGAGGGTGATGGGGAGGTTTTTATGGCAGTGATACCTAGTAGTCTGTACAACTCCTCAAGTAGTGCAGCACCAAAATTACTACCCTGATCAGTAATAATCTCTTTTGGTATGTCCATCCTGCTGAAAATTTTTGCAAGCTCTGCTGCCACTGTTGAAGCTGTGACAGTATGCACAGGAACTGCTTCTGGGTAGCAAGTAGCACAGTCGCATACTACCAGAATAAATCTATTACCCTTTTTACTTTTGTCTAAAGGACCAACCACATCCATTGCAATTCTTTCAAAAGGTACATCTATCAAGGGTAGGGGCACCTTGTCTTTTCTAGTGACTGGGGCTACTTTCTGACACTCGGCACAGGAATTACAGTAGGTAGCAACATCTTCATGAATTCCAGGCCAGTACAATCTATACAGCAATCTGGCAAGGGTGCAATGCCTCTGTGAGTGACCTGCCATAGGACTCTGTTCTATACTTCTGTGGTATAACCAATTGTTCTATCTGGTCCTGTGTCTGAGATTTAACCCAAACTCTGTACAGTAACCCATTACATTTTTTAAACATTGGTCCACCTTGTTTTGGTTTCACCTCCAGCTGCTTAAAATAACCTTGGAGAGAAACACTGTTAGCTTGTTCTGAAAGAAAATCATAATCAGTAATCAGTTTAGCTTCAGCATTTTCACATGTTAACCCCTTATGTCCATCAGTCATTTGTTGCCACAGTTTCTTCAGGCATCGTCTTTCTTGGATTTCCGGATCTTGGAGCTGTGCTCAAACAAGTCTGAATCAAAATCACTGAAAAGAAAAAGAGTCCCCACCATCTGAAATTTTCTTTGCCTGAGCTCTTATCACCACTGCTGCTGAAACTGCACGGTTCAGTTCCTCTGAGATTAACTCAGTAAATCCTGGAAAGTAATTTCCAATAATCACAGGAACAAGTAACTTAGGTACTATCCCCCCTTTCATTTGGTGTGACACACCGTTAATGGTCAGAGTCACTTGGGTGGTGGGATAGTATCGAGTGTCCCCATGGATGCAGATGACACCAGTACCTGGTCCTTTTGCATAGTGTTTTCCCAGCATTTCAACATGCACTAGGGTCAGTCTGCTTCCCAAATCAATGAGTCCCTTTACAGTCTCATCTCCCACCTTCACATCTGTTAGGTACTTGCCCCATTTGCTAAGGACAAATCTGCTTCAGTGTCACTCTTCTTGCAGCAATTTCTTGCAATATGACCTGGCTTATTACAGTTATAGCAAATAACGTCTTTGGGCACAGATTTGTTACCCCAGAGTTCTTATCAGGCTTGGAGTTTAAATGTGAAAAAAAGTGTCTTACCGGTGCTTGGCTGTTACCTCGCTGCTGTGGTGTCTGTCTGGCCATTTGGCAGTCCTTGGCGAAAGAAACAGCCTTTTCCCCACTTTCTGGTTGATGTTCCTTTACCCAAAGCTGCACATCTGTAGGCCGGATGTTGATGAATTGCTCCACTGCAAATGTGTTGATCTGTGGGACTGTTTTGCCCTCTGGTTGGAGCTATTTTATCAGGAGTTCTCTGAGTCAGGTGAAGGCTTCTCAAGGATTGTCGACTGAGTTGTACTTCAGAGATCGAAATCTCTGCCTGTAGGTCTCTCCAGAGATGTCATACCTTTTCGAGATTTTGCTTTTCACCAGGTCATGGTTTTCTGACTATGCAGTGTGCATATTGCTGTAGGCAAAGTTGGGCTTTCCCTGTCAGGTACGGCATCCGTCTGACTGTCCATTGCTGCTTTGGCCATTGGCAGGCTGTGACAACTCTTTCACAAGTTGTCAGATTTGCCTCAATATCATCAGAGGGACACAACTTTGTAAGTTTAATGGCTTTTAAGTTGCTTGTGTTTTGTTGTTTATCTGGATCTGTGCCAGATCCTCTGCTTTTGATAGCTTGCAAGGAATTCAGCCATCACTGCTCCTGTTGCCGCATCGCTTCTCTCCTCTGCTGCATCTCTTCTGTTCACTGTGCTTCTAAACATTGAAGCTCTTTTTCTCTCTTCTTCTCCATCTTTTTTTGTTGTATAGCCCACCATTTGAAAAGTCCATCAGGCTTTCAGGTTCTGTGACTGCCTGTTCCTTTTCCATAACTTGTGCTGGCTGCACAATCTCAGCTTGGCCTTCTGTCTCTGCCAGTTTGGCTGCCATTTTCCCGGTAACCACTCCTGGACTTGCTGCTGCAGAATCCATACTTTTCTCTATGCTTCCCTGGTACTAGGTCCAGTACACAAGCACAAAACTCCTGGCTTAGAGCATGCATGGCATAAATCCCACTTTAGGCTGACACCATCTGTAGTTGAGGCACCGGTCAGGAAGCATAGGAAAATCCAAGAGCAATTGTAGAATTCACAAGAGTTCTATTTGTACTAGCAGTAACATAAAAAAATTAAATTGTTCAGTATAACTATTTACAAAGGCAGAATAGAAGATGCATCTGAATTTTCCCTCAAACTCTGTGTCTCTTCTTCTGCAAGCATTTGCAGCTCTGTCATATAAGTCCTTACAATAGCACCCCTTCTTAACAAGCATCCTGTTTTTTTCTAAAATGTTCTTGTAAGTATCAGGCAGGTGCTGGCAGGAACACAATGTCCCAGAACTGAGGCCCCTTTTCCACAGCTCTTCTGAAAAAGACTTAAAAATTGCACTCGTGTAACCTCTTGTGTTCCAATAGCTTTCTGCAATCATCTCAAACTATAATTATATACATTTCAACAGTAACCCTATAAAATTTCTAAACAAAGGGATTCCAATATCACTTACATTTCCACATAATAATTTGCATATATTTTTATACCAGCAGACATGCAAGGGAGGAAACGACAAACAGCAAGGGAAGACTGAGAGACAGTGAGAGGCCGAGAATTGTGAGACTGTCAGGGTGATCAAATCCGAGGTCTCGCAGGAAAATTTGGTTATGCAAAAAAACAGACAAGAGACAGGAATGGAAAGAACAGATCCTTGCATTTACTACTGGGACAGGGTCCTACTCAACCCTGCCACAGGGGACAAGGAAGAAACTAACCAGGTGCATGGCAAACTGGTAAGGGGGTAGAACACAGTGGGTGGTGGTGGGGCAGAGCAGTCCAGGGTGAGATATGTGACTAATGGTGTTCCGCAGGGGTCAGTGCTTGGTCCTATTCAATGGATTCATGAATGACATTAGTGACAGTACCAATGGCAAGATATGTCTTTTTTGCAGACAATACCAAGCTCTGCAAAAGAGTGAACAATGAGGAGGACATAATCTGAGGGAGAATGCAGCTTGGAGAGGTGGTCTGGAATCTGGCAACTGGGTTTCAATGCTAAAAAGTACAAGGTAATGCACACAGACAGCACAGACTTGGGGGGTGAAGCTCAGAGTCTCAGAGAAGGAAGAGAAAGACCTGGGGTTAGCAATTACAATCAACCTGAAACCTTCAATACCCTGCAAAAAGGCAGCAGGAAAGGTTAACAGGATGCTTGGTTGCATATCAAGGGGGTTTACTAGCAGGTGAAAATGGGTAATTCTGCCCCTATATAGGTCCATAGCATGTCCATATCTGGAGTATTGTGTTCAGTGTCACAAACCCACTCCTGGGGTCAGGCCCCCTGCTCCCACAGTGCCCAACCTTTAAGTGCGATTCATGAAAAGGGGGCAAACAGGGACATTGGGTCAGAGCAACTACGAGTCTTGAGTCCTGGGGTCAATTATGAACCCTTTTTAGCTAGCACACCCAGGTAACTGGTCCAAATATCACACGGTCTTCAGGGAAAGCAGCACAATATACTTGGCCCAGTGGACATACAACCAACCTGTCTCACAACCCCCTTTCGACTCAATTGAGACGCTGGTATTTTTCTTATCTTGCTGGATCTTTACACAGATCCTTGTTAGCGGTGCTGAATAAGGTGATACAATAAGCATCTAACAGCTGTGTTAGAATATTAAGACTGTTCCACCATACACACAGATGAGCATGTCTCAGGCAGCATTTTAAGGAAAAACAAAGTTTACTAACATTAAAAATAGTAAATAAAATACAAAACACAAAACATATATACATTAAGGATACAGTCAGAAAATAAATGGACACTTATAAACAAACCGCCTTGTACTGAATAACTAATCCTACCCCAGTTTCGGTTGGTAAATAGTGGTGCTGAAATTGCTAATATTGGCAGAAGTGTCCCTTAGAAGTCCAGAAACAAAGAGGACTCTAAGAAGTCCAGAAAAGAGTGTCCATCCTTTCAGCTGAGCTTCACCAATATCAAAGAGGCCAGGATGTCCCTCCCTCATGATGTCACAGCTCTGAGTTGCTAGTATAAGGTCACATTCATTCCTGCAGACTGAATTAGTCGCATGCCACTGCATAAGGCCAAATATTCCAAATATATATATATATATATATATATATATATATAAAAAGTATGTTTTCTGTGAAGTGAATCATAGAACATAGTTTATAGCAGGTTTAGAATTACCCCTTTGATGTTTCAGAAAAACATCCTGATAAGCTATTTCACAACATTGTGAGATTTTTGACATAGGCTGACTAGGAAGCATTCTCCCTCCTGTCACCTCGTAAAAAGGCAATATTTTCACTTCAAAGCATCAACTCTCTGAGAACATGACTTTTAGGATTTCCACACAGGTTTTGTTAGGCATGTGTCAGTTTCTTTTAAAGTTAGCGGTTTCCTTCCACTCAGAGAGAACAGTATATTTTGGAAAATCCAAGGTTCTATGAAGCTTTGCTGACTGCCATGTTTCCCAAGCAGAAATTCAAAAACATATATTTATAACAAAATTATATACAAATAGTAACAGGTTAGATGGCTACTGTGACATTCAGTATTAAGAAAGACAAACCATTTGGAGATGGTGCAGAAGGGGGCTACCAGGATGATTCAGGCAATAAGATATCCCATATGACCAGAGTCTGGTAAATCTGAACATGTACTCGCTGCAGGAGAGAAAAGAGAGAGAGGGGATATGATCGAGACCTTGAAATACCTTAAAGGTATTGACAAGGTGGACACAGGGGATCTTTTTTGTATAAGCGAGAACAAAAACACCAGAGGACACAGCTACAAATTAGCGAGGGTTGGGGGTACAAGAAGGAGGCCGGAAGGTACTTCTTCAGTGAAAGGGTGACAGCAGGAAGAAACACACTGCCAGAGGGGGTGGTAAATTACAGTTCTGTAGGGGGGTTTACAAAAGGGTGGGATAGACTGAAGGGGAAGGTTAGGATGACGGGAGGGGGTGAAGCAATAGATACATAGATGTTGACGGCAGGTAAGAGCCTTAGGCCCAACTAGTCTGCCCATGTGTAGCATATATGCATGGAGCCCTGCATCAAGAAAACATGATAGACCTTTGGGCCTTCTTCAACTGGCCTTTTGTATGTTTCTGTGTGTGTATGTATGAATGTATGTAAAAAGGGATCTTCATTCCAGTGGGTCTACCCAGTTGCCAAAAAAACACAAATAAATAACTACACTATAAAATAATGTGTTTATTCTTAGAATATGTGATATTTTTATAACGCTTGAAACTATCTTTTGTTTTAAATGAAAATTTACTCCACTGAGGAACACGGTAGGGCTGTCCTCTTAGTCCGAGTCACCAGGCATGGGTTTAGGATAACACAATTTCAGGCAGACCACAAGTCAGGTGCATTAAAAAAGTACAGTTACGTAAGAACTTACCATAACAGTAGATCTTCGAGAACAGCTCTTGCAGCAGGTTATACCATTAGGACTGAAGCCGGGCAGCGTCAGGACCCCACGGAAAATTTTCTAGCTAGTAGTCTTCAGCGGGGACCGCCTCCAACGCGGTCTCACCCCCACGCCAGGCGAGTACATAAGGAGGCGGTCCCGCCTAGAATCCCTTAGTTCTCCTACCGGAGACTTCCGGCCAAGGATGACATCAGAAGAGGAGACTCGAGGACCCGCCATCAGATGGCCAAGATTAAGAACAGACCTTTTTCGATCCTAAGGATAGTGTTAGGATGGAACCTACTTCCTCCAAGGGGGAATGGTGGGCGGGAACGTACCTGCTGCAAGAGCTGTTCTCGAAGATCTATTGTTACGGTAAGTTCTTATGTAACTGTACTATCTTCTTCGGCGTACAGCTCTTGCAGCAGGTTACACCATTAGGACCGATTCCCAAGCAATGGCGCCTTGAAAAGCCATTGGGAGGAGGCAATATGGAGATCCAGACCCGTCCTGAGCCTAGGACAGGAGGCCCTGAAGAACAGCAAGGCCGAAACCCGCTCTTCGCCTTGAGGCGATATCCAGGCTATAATGCCTGATAAAAGTGTGCACCGAACTCCAGGTGGCTGCAGCACATATGGCCGACGTAGAGAAGTTCTTCAGTGCCGCAGAGAGGTAGCCACTTCTCTTGTCGAATGGCCCTTGACCACTCCAGGTAGGGGTTTCTGACGCTTGTCATAGCAAAAGGAAATGCACCAGATGAGCCAGCGTGAAAGGGTTTGTTTTGAAGCAAGGGCCCTTTCATCCTCTCTCAGCGAATGAAATGAACAGCTGCTCCGCTTTCCGGTGCTGTTTGGTTCTGATCAAATAGTATCTGAGACACCTGTGCATCAGGGTGTGAAGCAGTGCTTCTCCTCGATTAGCGTACTTAGGGAAGTATACTGGTAAATCGATGTCCTGGTTGAGAGTAACGGCTGAGACCACCTTAGGCAGGAACTTAGGATTCGTCCTCAGGGACACCCTGTCCTGATGAAAAATTAAATAAGGCTCCTTGCACATAACAGCATGTAATTCGGAGATTCTTCTTGCCAAAGTAACTGCAACCAAAAACAACATTTTCCACGACAGAAACCGTAGCTCGCAATCTGCGGCAGGCTCAAAGGGTGGCAGCGTAAGCTGCTCCAAGACAAAGGGTAAATCCCAAGGAGGGACGGGATCCTTGATGGCGGCCAAGGTGGAGGACCCCTCTAAAAAAGGCACGGTAGTATCCAGCTGGGCCACCATGTGTTGGCCTATGGGGGCATGATAAGCTGAGATTGCACAAAGGTGCACTTTAATCGAGGAGTAAGCTAACCCAGATTGAAATAGGAAAAGCAGGTACTCAGGAACCCAGCTTTTCGGGGGCAGTCAGTGGCGAGAAACCTTGAGTCTGAGACCACAGGCAAAATCTGCACTGCCATTTCATGGTGGTGTTGCGGTGTCGCCTGCCTTCATGCAGAAAGCACGTCCGCCACCTTCATGCTGGACCCCCAAGTGTCATAACATGGCTAGGTCTCTAGGAGCCATGCATGCAGGTTCAGTGAACGAAGTCCAGGTGGACTAGTGAACCTCCTCCTGAGACAACAGGTGGGAGTTGACTGTGAAAGCTAGCGGAGGTTCCCGGACAACTGATTCAGCAGCGGAACTAGATTTGTCTGGGCCAAAAGGGCGCTTATCAAAATAAGGGTCATACCTCTGCGAAGTTTGAGAAGAACTCTGGATCAACGGGAAAGGAGGGAAGGCGAGGAATCTGCCCGCCCAGGAGAGGATTAACGCTGCCCCGCCAGAAAACACCACAGGCCCTGGATCTACGAGCAAAATGGAGAAGTTTTTGGCGTTGATGGGGAGGCGACAGATCCACCCTGAATACCCCATCTGTGGAACAGATCCTCTGCCACTTCCTGTGGTAGTTCACCATGTGACCTGGCCTGGGAACGACCAGGCCGCTCAGCACCGTGTTGTCCACCCTGGGAACGTGAACTGCGATGAGGTTTGCGCCGAGGTTGTATTACCCATTCCCACACCCTCATTGCCTCCCTGCAAAGGGGGTAGGAGTGTGTGCCTCCTTGTTTGTCGAGGTAATACATCACCGCAGTATTGTCTGTTTGTAACAGGAGAATACTGGGTGGAATCTCCAACTGAAAGGCCTGCAGGGCATAAAGGACCGCCCTCATCTCCAATATGTTGATATGGAGATGAGATTCCTGGGTAGTCCATGTTCCCTGAGACCTCACCCAGTTCAGGTGCGCTCCCCACCTCAGCCCTGAGGCATCTGTGGAGAGTGTCAAGACCGGGGACAGCGCTGTGAAGGGAACCCCCACTGAGAGGGTTCCCGGATCTAGCCACCATTGTCAGTCCCGAACCACGGTCTGCGTGATTCTGACTGGCTGCTGCAGATGGTCTTGCCTTTGGTCCCACTGCACCCTTAACATCCACCTGGGTTACCTGCATGTGGAGTCTTGCCATCGGGACCGCTTGGAATGGCTGCAGCTATGTGTCCAAGCAGGCATGACTCAGCCTGGCTGGACAGTTTTCTTCATGGATATGTCCCTTATGAGGGATCGAGATGCATTCCGGCCTCTGTCTTCGGGAAGGAAGGCTTTACTTTGACTGTGTCCAGAACTGCTTCTATAAACTGCAGCTTTGGGACGGTACCAGGAGAGACTTTGTAGCTGATTAAGATGCCCAGAGACTGGAAGAGAGCTTGGGTGCTGAATGGTTAGCAGCAATGCCTCCTTGAGGAGGCCATGAGAAGCCAGTCGTCCAGGCACGGGAACACGTAGTGACCCTGTCTCCTCAGAGACGATCACACACGACTGCCATGCCTCTGGTGAATACCCTTGGTGCTGATGACAGCCCGAAAGGAAGTGCTCGGAACTGGTAGTGGCGACCGAGAAACTCGGAGCACAGGAACCGCCTGTGCGCCTGAGCAATGGGCATGTGCAGGTAGGCATCCTGCATATCCAGGGACGCCAAGAAAGCGTCCTTCTTCAGCATGGGGATTAGTCCCGGGAGGATCACCATGGACGACCGATAAGTTGAGGTCGCTGAGATCCAAAATTGGACGGAGGTCCCCTGTCTTATTTGGAACCAGGAAGAAGTGTGAATAGTAGCCTGTTCCCATCTGGTTCCCTGGAACGTGCTCCACAGCTTCTTTCTGCAGAAGCGCGAGCCCTTCCTGCTTGATGAGCAAGGCGTGCTGACCCGAGTAACGGGAGAGCAGAGGGGGGCTTGTCTAGGAATTCTATAAAGTGGCCTTTTTCGACCAGTTGTAGCACCCACCTGTCGGTGGTGATCAAGCGCCACCCTGGCAGGTCGTCTGCAATGCGACCCCTGACCTTTGTTTCCTGTTGATCCTGAGGGGGGGTGGGGGCCGGGAAGGAGTCATTCTGTGGCAGCAGAGGGTCCTGCAGGCTGGGCCGACTTGGAAGCACGTTGGCCCCTACCTGAGGATGTTCTGACCTGGGCTTTCCGGGAAAAGGAGCCCCTCTGATACTGGCCAGAACGGGGTTGTTGCCTTTGAGTCCGGCTGTGAAAACGTCTCTGGTTCCTACGAAAGGAACTGAGTCTAGGTCTGTACATGACCTGGAAAGATCTAACAGTCTTCCCGGCTTCCTGTAATTTGGTGATGACCTTCTCCGATGCTTCACCAAACAAAACTTCGCCATGAAAAGGGGCATCCAAAATGTTTTTCTGGACGTCTGGGGTAAACCCAGACACACAGAGCCATGAGTGTCTCCGGAGACATACGCCTGAGGCTGCCGCTCTGGCCAAAGAGTCCGCGGAGTAGCACGTGGCTCTGAGCACCTGGGTCCCCACGTCTGAACCCATGTGGAGGAGCTGAAGAAGTTCCTCCTTTGGGCCACCGTCTGGCAATTTCTCTACCAGATCCTGCCCCTGTTCCCACAGCGCATTCTGAAACTGAACCATGTGAGTCAGGTAATTCAGGGATCTGATGGCGCAAGTCGCGGCCGCGTAAGTGCGCCTACCCAGCACGTCCAGTTGCTTGGACTCTGGATCTGGTGGCTGCATGCTCAGATGTTGCAGTTTCTGAGACCGGTCATGAGAGGCTGTGATGACCAGGGAGTCGGCCAGAGGATGATTAGCCAGGTATTGGTCCTCCCTAGGGGTCTTGTACAGGCGGTCAGCCTTCTTCGGCATAGCCGGAGTCGAATGTGGACACCTCCACGCTGCCTTGGTGACGTCCACGAAGGTGTCCACCAAGGGTGGTACTACCACAGGCTTAGGATCCTTTTGCCGAAGGTAACGGGCAAGGCGTAATCTTTCGGGGTCTAGTTCCGCCGCATCCCATCCCATGTTCTCTTGGATGTGTCTCATTATCACGGAGAACGAGTGGTCATCCGGAGGAGACCTAGGAAGGTCGCGTGGGTCCGGAGAAGGGATGCTGATTGGTGAAGGAGACCTGGAGCATTCAGAGATGTCAGATCTGAAGTCCTCCGTCGACAGCGAATACCGAGATCTACTGGGTCTCTTGGGGCTGGGTGACCCTGAAGAAGATCTAGACGGAGGCCTTCTCTTCTCTGTAGATCTGCCCCTAGGAGGTGTTACTGGCTCCTGGGGGGAAAGTGCTCGGCCTGCTGCCTCTTTGGGCAGAAGGGGGCGCAGGTATCAGGAGTTGGTGGTGCCGCGGGTGCGGGAGGAGGGTGCGTGGTGACCACATCCTTTTTGATGGTGTCCCACCAGAAAGTAAAGAGCTCCTTCACCTCTGCCAAGTTGAGTCCCGACGACGGGCCGGGCGCTGGTGGTCTGTCGTCGGGGCCAGGTGTCGGCTCTCCAGGGGTCTCTGGTTCTGGGGAGGGTTCCCGTGGGAGCTCGATGGGTCTGGAGTCACCGCCTGGTCTTCGGGCTGAGTGGACTCCTCCTATGATAACGCCTCCTGACCGACGTCGGTAGGCGGCGGTGTGGCTCTTCTGTCCTCGGCAGCAGGCGCCGGTCCCCTGGCCGGCGTCCTTGGGGGAGAATGCCTGACCGGCGACGGGTGATGAACAGCTGCCGGCTCACGGGAGTGCTTATGGACCTTGGCCTACGTCAGGTGGGCCGAAGTCGGGTCCAACGTCCGCTTAAGGGAGGTCAGCTCCTTGGTCTTGCTTTGGGGAGGCGGAGGCAAGGAGACAGACCGGACGTCGGAGGCAGAGTGCTGGGATGAAGACTTGTGATGCTCCCCTGACCTGGACGAGGCCTTAGCAGAAGAAGAGGGCCTGGAGGTCTTGGCAGGCCGCAGAGTCGAAGAGACGCTGGCAGATTTGACCACTACCGGGGGAGGCTGAGAGTGGGCCCTCGACGGAAAGCGGTCCGACCTGGAGCCGGATCTGCGGGAGTCCGAGGCCCTGGAGGAGGATCTAGGTCTCATCTTCTCCCGATGTTTCTTGTGGTGCCTGTGGGACTTTCTCGAAGGATCCCCCCTGGAGGAAGGTTCCATGGCCTTGAGCTTTTCTTCTAGGAGGAAAGCCTGGAGAGCCTTCTGTCGGCGGATTCTGGCCCTGGCAGAAGGAGCAAGCCTGGGTGTCGTGGTCCGGGCCCAGGCACCGAACGCAGGCTGAATGAGGGTCTTTAAATGGGATCTGCTTCCCACAAGCACACTTAGAAAGATGGCCCTCCACTGAAGCTGGGGAGGACATCAGACGAAGAAAAGTAGTCTTGAAGAAGAATTTCTTCCAAAGTTTCCGATTTGGAAAGGATTTCCTGGACGTCGCACGCTAGTACTAACCGAAGGGGTGACGAGACATGCAAGTCGGCGGTGGGAAAGAACTGGGATTCTCGGCGACCACCTCTTGTACTACGCCTGACGCCGGGGCGGACCGACGTTGAGGCGGTCCCCGCTGAAGACTGCTAGCTAGAAAATTTTCCGTGGGGTCCTGACGCCGGCCGGCTTCAGTCTTAATGGTGTAACCTGCTGCAAGAGCTGTACCTCGAAGAAGATCACATGGTTGTGTTTATCATTTTATTTTCATCAAGTAAAATATACAGAAAGCAAAATGGTAAGTCAGACAATTGCTTAGCTTCAACAGTTTCCAAGACTTTTCTTCAGCCTAGCATAAATCAAACAGAGTGAAAGTACACACTACAAGGAGGTCTTTCACCTTCCTATCTATCCTCTCTCAGCACTGAGGTAGGGCTTTTTATAAGCTCACTAGAAGTTGGAAAAACAAGCTTCCCTGACTTTTGATTAACAGCAGACATAACATAAAACTAGCCACTAGGGGGCCACTGTTGTACCACAAAGAACAGTTATTTGGCACCTGGAGCACATTACATAACTTGTTTACAACATTGTTAAAGGTCAGAGCCGAGGTCAGAACATTCTGTGCTCTCCTGCAGGGTCATATTACCTAATGCTGTCTGCTGCAAGATATATCTTAGAAGGGGGCTGCTAACATCTAGAAAAAGCAGACACAAGTTTTTGTTATTCTTATATTAAGACAGCCCTCTCATTTTGTAACTATACTCTTAGATTTTAGGTTAATATGCACAGAAAGCATTATAAGCACTTAATTTACAACCAGCCAACCAGCATGTTGGACATTATACAAAACTTATACACTGCTTGGGGAAGGGGTTTCAATTTATCCTGGGGTGTCCACTATGACAGAAATCACCCTGTCACAGTTCTCTAATCTTTGTACTAACAATGGAACCCCTGAATGCTGCCCTAAGGCAGAACCCAGGATTCCAAGGCATGAAGGTGGGACACACTCCTACACCACACTTTTATATGCAGATGACCTGCTGTTAATGCTGACCACTGTAGAAACTTCCCTGCACAGGGCTTTGAGCATACTGGAAACATTTGGGGGACCGCCAGGCCTCAGGGTAAACTGGGGGAAAACAGAAATTCTTCCTTTACTAGGCAGAGACGTAGGCTGAACTTTGCTACGGAAAAGGACGACAACATGGGCACCTAAAGGACTGAAGTATCTAGGTATGATGATTACTCTGAAACTGAAAGATCTCATTCTCGCAAAACCTTCATCAGTTACTGGGGAGTCTAAAACTAGATATGCAATGGTGGAAGAAACTGAATTTGATACTCAAAGGCAGAACAGCAGCCTTCAAGATGAGGGTCACTGCCAGCACCACTAAGCATTTGGTAAAGAACCGTGGCACAGAAGATAAGCCCAAAGGGCAATGCTCTGAACTAGAAGTGCTCCCCCTGGAACAGGTGGAGTGCCCCAGAGTTAGGGGGCACCACAACAGGACCTGAGGAGTTGGATTTTTTTTCTCGTTTTCCTGTTCTCTCCTCTTCTGCATGCTGTGTCCTCGGACCCCACTCCAGCCTTTGTTCTATTCATGCCTTTTGGCCCTGTGGGGAAGGGGGGCAAGGGCAATACTCAGCCTTGGCCAGAAACTCTCCCTCATGGGATGAAAGGCCCAATCCCCTGGCTACTAGCCAGGACCTCCCTTGCCTTATAAAAGGGCCTAGGGAGTGGCTTCAGGGGCTGTTGCATCTCAGCTAGCTAGGCAGAGGACATAGGGAGCACAGACACCTAAACATACCTCTGGTGGGCCTGTGGCTCCTATGGCATTTCTCCCCACCAGCAGGAGTCCTGCGGCAGCAGCAGCAGCAGTCGGGTGGGAGCATGGCTCCCCAACGTGATCTGTCCTCTCCTTCCCAAATCCCAAGCATTACTGTAGGAGCAGTTTCAGGGACAGACAGGAAGGAGTGCATGCCACAGCAAATTTGGTCCAGATGGAAACAAATGCCCTGGACCTTTTGGTTCCACCTTGGCCTTCCACAGCAGAAGTCAGGTGGGAGCATGACTCCCTGGCCAGCTTCCCTGACCCCCCTCAGCAACAGAGGCATGTGGTGGTGAGTGGGCAGTGTGCCCAACTTTAGTACAACTTGGGCGATAGGCACTGTCAAAGGGAAAAGGGGCACCCGGGAAAGGAGAGGGGTGCTGGGAGCTAGAAGCCCTGGAGTTAAATCTGGCACCAGTTTGTGCTATTAGAAAAGAGGAGAAAGTGCAGTGGGCTCATAACCCTGTTTGATTTTGGGCCACCAGCATGAGGCAGGGCCAGGGAACAAAGGCCCCTAGAAGACTATTGGGAGGGAGGGGGCTAGCAGCTAAGGTTCCGGCCCTCATACTTATTAGAGGGCAGGGTTGAACAAGGCCCCTACATAACGGCCAGACACAAAGGCTCTATTAATATTCATAAGGGAGGTGGGCCAGGATATACAGGCCTAAGGAACAGAGGCAGGGACAGCTGTCCAGGCTATGAACATTAACTTGGGGATGGCTTTGTCCCAAAAGGGGCTCCACAGACACTGCCAGAAGAGGGGAAAATATTTAAAGCTACAGCATTGGGGTGGGGGGAGAAAACTGCCCAATGGTCGGGGTTGCCTATTGAGCCATATTTGGTGCGTCCTGAGCTCCTGTGAACAGAACTGTGCTATAGTGTGCTCAGTGCCCCTAGAGACTGCAACCCTTTTGAAGGACTAAACTGTGTAGCTCACAAGCCAAACTGAGTTATTGGACAGTGTCCCTTGTGTACTTGATGTCCAGCTTTGCTTCCATTACCAGGACCAGTTTCTTCAGCAATCAACGCTGACATAAGGGGGGTTCCCGGCTGCTCCCACCACCCAGACCCAGCTTCCAGCGTGTTGACCTGTTTACATATCTGCCAGTGTAGCCCTTTTTGTTTTTGTTTTAAGCTCTTTATTTATCCTATTTTTTTAGATAACAAGAACATTTATAAAACAAAAACATACAACCAAACATCAAGTAAATTAATATCTACATAGATGAAAATATGTTACAGTTCATACATGACAGAGGAACTTCAGAGAAGATAAATAACCATCCAAGTTAAAAAAAACATACAAAATAAATTGTAATAAGATACATAGAGTGCCACTGGAAAAATCAAGCCAGAAAACTAAAAGAAATGACCACACAGTCATTCAGTTACCCTTGCATAGTTGCTCATATGCAGTCCATTTCCAAAAAGAGGGACAGGGCAGAGATACTTCATCTTTAAAAGAGAAGGAAAGAAAGGGGACTAAACTATGTATTTATTTAGTTTTTGTTGACCGGGTAAGTGCACTAGACAAATCCTGCCTATTTTCAGGCACGACCCGGGGAAGGGGGATACAGATGAATGCCAACTGACCTTGAACCAGATTAAGCTGTTGGTGGCAATTTTAGTGAATGAGGAAACTTGGCCTAGGACACGAGGAAAATTCCCCTACTCTTTAGAGAAGTAGTGCCATGGATCTTTAACATCCACCTGAACTACCACTAAACCAGGCAGATGGGACCTCGGTTTAACATCTCATCCGAAAGACGGCACCTCAGAAGTGCAGCACCCCTCTCATGCTGCACTACAGTGTCAGTACTGGGATATTAACCCAAGTGCCAGATGTGGGAACTGAACCCACAGCTCTCTGATCTCCCGGCCTCAGAGGCGAGTGTGCAACCTACTTAGCCACTGAAACTGCTAAGGTACAGAATCTCCACCTCTAAGTAACCTCCAATCATAATACCCCAACTCCCGTCTCTCAACATCCTAAGGGACAAAACTATTATTTATTTATTGAAATGTTTCACCAGGAAGGCACACTGAACAACAAGTTGCTTATCTCCCAGTGTGACCTGGCGGTACAACTGGATGAAGAATTAGACATACAGTTTAACAATTAACATATCCAGAGAAATTAAACATTCAATTACATCTGTAACAAGACACACAGTTAAGAAAAATATCATAAATAATCATACAGTTACATTTGTGACATAACATACAGTTAAATGTATCATACCTGTGGAATATGCATTTAATTACAAGTGGCATATCTGAGGAACACTGTACAGAAATTTAACGTAGCCTTGAAGCCAACTCCTTGCAGGAATGGATCACAGTTAAGAGGCAGATTATTTGTCAATTATTGAATGAATGAGGTGCATGAAGGGACATCAAGGAGGGTAGGGGGGGAGGCAGGGGAAACCAGCTGGGGGAAGGAGAGGATAAAGATGGGGGGAACATTACCGGAACAAAGTGAGCAAAAAATCAGTTGTGAGGGGCAAGTGACACAGGGCTAGCTCAATCTGGGAGCACCTCAGACAGAACAAAAAGTACAAGTTATTAGCTCAAGTGAACTAATTCCTTTGTTTAAGTGCAGGGGGTAGGAGAGAGGTGGGGGTAAGGGATAGGGTAGGGGAAGATGAGTCATACCTGGAACCAGCCCCTTCAGAGTGCGGAAAAATCACTGCTAGTGGCAGAATGAGGCGAGGACTTAGAATAAGGGACAGGAGTAGGCAAGGACAAGTTGGGTAGGGATGGTAAAAGGATGGAGGAGATGGGGTAGGAGAAACATGCCTATGACTAGGCCTCTTCAGGATGCTGAGAACCCTGCCAGAAAGCAGAGTCAGGCAAGGATGAGTTAGGCAGAAAGGATGGAGGGGGAAGGGGAGAGAAGGAAGAGTCATTTCCCAGTGCTAGACCCCTCCAGGATGCTGAGAACACTGCCAGGGGGGCAGAACTAGAGGACAAGTTGGGAAGAGAGAAAAGAAAGGATGAAGGGAAAGGAGGAAAGAGGAGGGAAAGAAGAAGCTTGCCTAAGACTAGGCCACTCCAGGATGCAGAGAACCCTGCCAGAGCACAGAATCAGGCAGGGACTAGCTGGGTAGAAAGGATAGCGGGGGGTGAAGGAAGAGTAATTGCCCAGTGCTGGGCCCCTCCAGGATGCAGAGAACCCTGCCAGGGGACAGAATTAGGCAAGGACAAGTTAGGCAGAGGGAACAGAAGAAGAAAGGGAAAAAAAGGAGGGCGGGAAGAAGCTCACCTGAGAGTAGACATCGCCAGGGTGCTAAGAATCCCGACAAAGGGCAGATTTAGGCGTGGACAAGTTGGATAGTAAGGAAAGAGGTGGAGGGGAGGGGAGGGAGGAGGCTTGCCCAGTGCTAGACCCCTCCAGGATGCTGAGAACCCTGCCAGAGGTCAAAACTAAGCAGCTGCAAGTTGGTAATGGAAGAAGGTTGGGGTAGGAGTGAGGGGGTGAGCGGTGAAGGGAAAGGAGAGCGTGCCGAGAAGCAGGCTCGGGGGGAGGAAGGTTTAATAGGGGATGTGAGTCATGGACAGGAGCAGAGGTATAAGAGGATGGTTAAGGAGGATTAAAGCAGGAGAAGTTAAGTGACAGAAAGTTATGCAAGGCAGCGGCAAGGGAGTAGGAGTGCCATATTTGGGGGGTGGGGGAAGGGAGTTCCAGATTTGTGGGAAATGATGGTTGAAACCTGACTGACCAATGAGAATGGTCTGATGGGGACCAACAAAGTCAGAGGAACGAGTGGGGAGTGAGGGGAGAAGGGTGGCAGAGAGGTGGAGAGGAAGTCTCCCAACCAAAATTTAGAAGTGAGTTTGACACAATGAGTGAGGTGCCTGTTGGCAAGTGGGGGAAGGGACAGGGCGAGGCAGAGGTCACTGTGATGAGTGCGTGATGGAGCATCAAGGGTAAAATGACACAAGGAGTTAATGAGAGTGTCCAATCTGGTTAGGGATGATTTGGGAGCAGCCCATACACTACATCACAGTAGTCGAAAATAGGGAGGATCATCTTCTGGACTAGTTCATGCCATGCCGTAGGAGGAATGCAACTATGATTCCTGAATAAGGCACGAAGCTTGGGGAGCAGTTTTTTCAGGATGGCGTCAATGTGGCCAAAGAAGTTGAGGTGTCGGTCCAACCAAACCCCATGTTATCTGAATGAGGAGGTGTCCTCTAGGATTGTCCCATCAAGGGTATGGAAAGAAGGTAAAGGGTGGAGCCTAGAGGGTCTCTGCCTAGTGCCATAGGTCATGGAGACAGTCTTTTTGGCATTTAGGAATAGCTGATGTGAGGCAAACCATAGCTGAACCTGGTGGAAGTCATGCTGAAGGGTGGTTGCTACATCGCCGAGGTATCTGTCAGAGAACAAGGGCGGTGTTGGTTAGATATATACATATATATATTATATATACATACACACACATATATATATATATATATATATATATATATATATATATGGAGGGGCATACTGAGGCAAGTCATTTAGGAAGATGGAGAAGAGAAGAGAATGGGTCAGATTGTATCCTGAATCTTGACGGATTGTGTTCTGCCTGAGAGGTAAGCTCCAAACCAGTTTTGGGCAGAAGCAGACAACCCAGCAGCCATAAGGGAGTCAAGAAGTAGGGCACGGGAGACTGTGTCGAAAGCCTTGGAGAGGTCGACAAAGATGGCAGAGGTAATGAGGCTATTATCCATCCCGGTGAGGATGGAGTCAGTGGGCCTGAGTAGGGAGGTGGTAGTGGAGTGGTTCTTCCGAAAGCCAGATTGGAACGGGGTGAAAAAGGAAGCATCATCGAGGATGGATGTTAGCTGAGAGAGGACCAGGTGTTCTTGGAGCTTAGCAGGGGCAGGGAGGAGGGAGCCTGGGCTACAATTTGCAGGGCAGGAGGGGTCACCACCCTTTGGGAGAGGGAAGACCATGGCATGTTTCCAGGATGAAGGGACAGATGAGGATGAGAAGGAGAGATTTAGAATTAAGGAGAGAGGGTAGGCTATAGCAGAAACTGAAAGGTAGAGGAGTTTAGGGTCAAGGTCATCTGGTGATGAGCCTTTAGAAGGATTAAGAGAGAGGAGGGCCATTAGTGTTTCCTCTGGGGAGACAGCAAAAAAGGAGAAGAAAGGGTGGGTGCAGAGGGGTTGAGTGCTGGGTGTGGAAGGGTGGGGAGGGAGAAGGTTAGAGGGAAGGGGAGGGACTTTAGAAGTACTGTGGCGCAGGAGGTATAATAGGAGTTAAACTCTTGAGCCACTGCGCACAATTCGGAGACCAATGAGTTATTTCAAGCACTGGGAGAGGCGGATGTGGGGGGGGGTGGATAGGGCATGGACCACTTTCCAGAATCTGAAGGGGGAATTGATATTTTTGAGAAAAAATGATTTAAAATATTTAGACTTGGAAAGTCAGGTAGCTTTTGTGCAGGCATGGGGGAAGCTGGGAGGCCTTATGTTTTTTCTTCCAAGTCTTGTCTCGCTCCCTGAGACAGGTCAGTAACTTGGGGGAGACCCAGGGATGATGGTTGCCATGAACTCTAGAGCGTCTGAATGGAGTGTAGAGGTTCCATGTAATTAGAAATTTATTTTTAAAATAAGCGAGGGCTTGGTCAATGGAAGGGGCAAAGGCAATAGGCGACCAATCGGAGACGGCCAGTTAGTTAAGAAGGGGATTAAGGTTTAAAGAGCTGAAGGAACGGAGTTGCAGAATTCTGTGTGGCGGTTTTGGTCTGTGGACTTTCCTGATTACGAAGATTGGGTGATGATCACTAAGGGCATCTGGGAGGATGCCTGATTTAAAGGCTCGGTGGGGGTGAGAGGTGAGAGCCCAGTCTATCGGGGAGTGGTTAAGGGTTTTATGATTTAGGCGGGGGGGTTCCAGGATGAGCTGGGAGAGACTGAGGGCCATGATGTCATTACATGTCTTGGCAATTGTTGGTGATAGCCAGTTTAGGTTTGCATCACCCAGGATGTATAGCTCGCCTTTATGTGAGACGGAAGTTATGGAGGTAATGAGATCCGAAGTGATGGATGCCTTGGAACCAGGTCAACAGTAGATGCCGGATACGAAGACTGGGGAGGAAAAAGGCAAGGTAATGTTTACTACAAGTGCTTCATAGGCAGAGGGTAATGAGGATGATAGAATGGTTGTGAACTGAAGTGAGGACAGGATATACATGGCTACTCTGCCCCCCCGCCAGTCCTATCCTGCCTGATTATGGAATAATCTGGGATATTAATGGTGAGATCAGGTATTTTAGCATTAAATCAAGTTTCCGTTGAAATTAGAATATCAGGTGTGAGTGAGATTACCATAGGATACAAAAGGTCAATTTTTGAGACGAGACTACAGATGTTTAAATGGAGGATTTTCAGGCCCTTGGGGAGGGCAGAAGAGGTGCGGGAATTTGGTACGTTAGTGGAAGGTTTGCAATTGGTAGAGGTGGGTGCAGTGTGGCCAGGATTGGGATGAACATTTCCTGATATGAGTAAGAGAAATGGAAATTGCACACCTACCATAATTCTTGATCTTTTTGGACGAGTCTCCACCACTCATTCACACTAATGAGATCAGCGCCGGAGGCACTAGGACCCATCGGGAGCAAACTTTTTTGCTGGAAGGTCGGCGCCTGAGATTGGGCTGCGAGGATTGGCACCGCGAGCCTCAGCTCGTGCGGTAATGAATATCCCGGCGTCGATCTTCCAACCGCCTCAGTACTTTTTTTACTGAGGAGGTGCAGCCTAACTAACCTAGAAGGACAGCCTAACCAAAAACCGGATATAAGATAGTCCGGAAGACCCGTATAAGAAGGGTCAAAAAAGAAGTCTTCACAGCCTAAAGATTTGAGGAGTGAAGACCAACAACAGAGGTGAGCTCGGGGGATGGAGGGTGGGTGTGTGAATGAGTGGTGGAGACTCATCCAAGAAGATCAAGAATTACGGTAGGTACGTAATTTCCATATCTTCCTGGACATAAGTCTCCACCACTCATTCACACTAATGGGAGAGTACCGAGCTAATAATCCCCCGAGAGGGCGGCAGGAGAGACCAAGAGCTCAAGAGCTCACAGATTTAGGACAGAAGTCCATTAAGGATGGTTCTGCCAAAGGACAGATGTTGTCTGGCATGAACATCCAGGGCATAGTGTTTAACGAAAGTATGCACTGAGCTCCATGTAGCCGCATTGCAAATATCTGCAATGGGAATGTTGCAGATTTCTGCCAGAGATGCCGCTACTGCCCTAGTAGAGTGAGCGTACACTCTGCCCTCCAGCTTAACCTGTGCCATGGAATAACAGTGGCGAAGGCATGCCACTAGCCATGCTGAGATACATCTGATAGCGACAGGTTGACCCAGCTAGGTCTCGCTGAAGGAAACAAACAGTTGCTGAGCTTTACGAAAGTCTTTTGTTCTATCTAGATAGAAACGCAAAGCTCTCTTGATGTCCAAGGAATGAAGAGAACGTTCTCCTTCATTCTGGAAGTCAGCAAAGTAAGAGGGTAGGACCAAAGGTTGGTTTAGATGAAATTCTGAAACAACCTTAGGAAGAAATTTAGGATGGGTTCTAAGCACTACTTTGTCTTTATGGAACACAGTATATGGAGGGTCTGTGACCAAGGCATGTATCTCAGAGACCCTGCGGGCTGAGGTAATGGCCACTAGGAAGGCCGTTTTCCAGGTCAGAAATTTTAGCTCACAGGTAGCCAGAGGTTCGAAGGTTTCGAGTGAGCATGTCTAGTATAAGATTAATGTCCCAGGCTTCACTGGACATCTTATAGGAGGTCTGGTATGCAGAATTCCCTTAAGAAACCTCTTAAACACAGGTAACTGAGCCAGTGACAAGGAAAGTACCGGCTCATGATAAGCTGAAATGGCACAAAGGTGAACTTTGACTATAGAGTACTGCAGACCTGAATTTGAGAGGTCTAAGAGGTACTCCAAAATTTTATCTGGTGGGCAGGAAAAGGGATTTAAAGAGGATTTTGCACACCAGAGCGAAAAACGCTTCCATTTGGCTGTGTAAGTTTTTCTAGTGGCTGGCTTCCACGCAGCCAAAAGAATATCTGAAACCCTGTGAGAGACGTTGAGTCTATTCACTTCTATCTCTTCAGGAGCCAAGCGTGAAGGTGAAGCGACCTCAAGTTGGGATGAACAACCGGCCCTTGAGTCAAGAGGTTCGTCTGAAGAGGGAGTGGTTTTGGCGGAGCTGCCGACATACTGCTGAGTAGTGGAAACCACATTTGTCGAGGCCAGAAGGGAGCAATGAGGATCATTCTGTCCCCCTGGGATTCAAGCTTGAGAAGTACCCTCTGAATTAGAGGAAGAGGCGGAATGGCGTATAGAAAATGTTTTGTCCACTGCAGCCTGAACGCATCCTGACAGAAAATGCCAGGCCCTGGATTTCTGGAGCAGAAGAGAGGCAGTTTTGTGTTGAGTGGGGATGCAAAAAGGTCCAGGTCTGGAGTTCCCCACTCTGCAAATATTGACTGAACTACGGCTGAGTTGAGAGACCATTCGTGAGGATCTGTCTCTGTTCTGCTGAGGCAGTCCACCAGTTCGTTCTGTACTCCTGGTAAGTGGACCGCTTGAATTAGAGACTTGTGCTGTAAGCACCATTCCCACACTCTCATCGCTTCTCTGCATAAGGGGTAAGAGTGAGCGCTGCCCTGTTTGTTGATGTAATACATCACTGCTTTGTTGTCCGTCTGAAGGAGAATGCTCTTGTGACAGAATGTCCTTCAACGCCCGGACCGCATAAAGGACGGCTCTCATTTCCAAGACATTTATGTGAAGCTGGGACTCAACCTGAGTCCACGTACCTTGAGTGTGGAGATCCTGACAGCTAGCCCCCCACCCCATTAGGGATGCATCTGTGGTAATGGAAATCTGATGATCCAGAGGAGCAAAGGGATACCCTTCTAGGAGACCACCAGGTGGGTGACCTCTTAAGAGGTTTTGTCACCTTGATGAGAAAGGACTGCGGGTGAGTGGTTGGGGACCACTGAGTACTGAGTATTCACTGAGAAGTTCTCATGTGAAGGTGTGCTAGGGGTACGGTGAACACTGAGGATGCCATGAGACCTAGCATCCGTTGCATCGAGAGATCTGGAACTGAGTTGCTCTCTCCGATGTGACGGGCCATCTGAAGGATATCGCTCCTTCTGTCCTCTGGAAGAAAAGCCTTCGCACAGGAGGTGTCCAGAAGAGTTCCTATAAAGAGGAGTCTCTGGGAGGGCTGCAGCTGCGATTTTTTGAGGTTTAGCAGGACTCCCATGGACGTGAGAAAGGCTGAAGCCGTGGCTACGGCGTCCAGAGTTCCCTGCCTGGAAGGACTTGCCAGAAGCCAGTCATCCAGATAAGGGAACACTTGAATTCTGATCTTTCTGAGATGCGCTGCGATAACTGCACAACGCTTTGTAAAAAACTCGTGGCGCCGAGGATAGCCCAAAGGGCAGGACTCTGAACTGATAATGCTGCCCAGAGCCACAAACCTTAGGAATTTGTGATGCTTCGGGTGAATAGAAATGTGCTGGTAAGCATCCTGCATGTCTAGGGAGGCTAGCCAGTCGTGCTGATGAAGCAAAGGTAACAAGGTTCCTAGTGAAATCATTTTGAATTTCTCCTTGGGCAGAAATTTGTTTAGTTTTCTGAGGTCCAAAATGGGGCGCATGCCCCCGGTTTTCTTTGGAACCAGAAAGTAATGGGAATAGCACCCTGTGTTCCGTTGGCGCAGCGGAACTACTTCTACTGCCCTGTTGTGCAGAAGGCCCTGGATCTCGGAGGTGAGAAGGTCTGACTGAAGTGTTGACAGCCTGGTCTGTCATTTGGGGGGACGATCCGGAGGGGTCTCCACAAGATTGAGTGAATATCCCGCGCGGATTATCTGGAGGACCCATTTGTCTGAGGTTATGGACTTCCATTGATTGTAGAAGTGCGTCAGATGGCCTCCCCACCGCTGAGGAAGAGTCCACCTCGGGCAGCTGAGGTGGGACTTGGGCCAACAACTCAGAATGTGGCGCTGGGTCCTTGCGCCTTCTGTTGCATTTTCTTTTGAGGCTGGGGGGCTTGGTTTTTATGAAAACTTCCTCTGCCTCGAAAGGACTGACGGTTATGGAACTGGCGTTTATTAACACCCCAAGAGGGGACAGGAGGAGGGTGAGCCAACTTAATGGCTGACCTAGTTTTTTGTGTAGCTTCTAGAGCCTGTTCTGCTTGAGGGCCGAAGAGATACACACCATCAAAAGGCAATGCCATTACCTGCTGCTGTGCGTCATTCGTAAAACCTGAAGTGCGCAGCCAGGAATGACGGCGGGTACAAATGCCGTCCGCCGCCGCTCTGGAAGCAGTATCAAAAGCATCCATAGCCGCTGTAAAACCTGCTGGTTGTTGGATTCGATACCCCTGGTAATGGTTTGAAGAAGCTCTGACTTTGTATCCGATTCTGGAAGAGCTTCAATCATCTGTTTGAGCGAATGTCAAAGAATATACTCATAATGAGAGAAATAGCCCTGGTAGCCAGCAATACGCATACCCAGGGTGGAAGCAGAAAAGACTCTCTTACCTAAAGTGTCCATCTTACGAGATTCTTTGTTAAAAGGTCGAGCTGTAGTAGTTTGGGGAAGGACGACCTTATCATTCTCTGCCAAAACTACAATAGGATCCGCAAAGGCTTGTGACGCCAAAATGGGTCGATCCTTGGGGGCTGAGTATTTCCTATCTATGGATTTAGCTACCAAAGGAATGAGAGCAGGATTACTCCGTACCATTTGAGACAGCGTTTCAAAGGATGGCTGTACCGGAGGAGTCAAATCCGTAGGGATCTCCGGAACATGGAGATATTGGAGTCGCTTAGCAATTTTCCAGGATCGATGTCTGTAGTTTGGAGAGAAAGGGTGGAAATCAAGTTTTTCAGCAGAGACTTAAAAGACAGGTCCTCGACCACAGGCTCTGCCAGAGGAATAGACCCTGTTTCTTCCATTTCATCACCCAGCCTAAGGTCTGGGTCAGGCTCAATGTCATCTCCTGACAGTCCAGGAGGGACTGTATGGACAGGAAAGGAGTGAAAATCAGATGGAAATGAGGAAGGAAAAGGGTTAAGGGAGGAGTCCTGAGAGATGGATGACGCCCTAAGGACTCCCAGCGCCGCAGAGATGCATAAGCGCCGACAAAGCCTACGGACACGAGGGACGGTGCCGAAGCCAGATGGTGCAAGATGGAGCCATGAGGCCGGACGGTGCTGGACAAAAGCACACGGCGCCAAGTAACTCAACGGCGCCGACAGACATCCCGGCGCCAAGCGCGCCATCGGCGCCAAGGGCGTCGAAAACACCCCAAGACTCCGAAAAACATGATTTGAGGAGAAGGGAGGAAGAACAGCAGGAGATAGAGGCATCGGTGTGGCGCCCTGTGCCACAGCCATATGGGAGGGGGACACCTAAGCGCGGAGTCAACGGCACTGGAGACGGTGCCGCACAATCAGGGAGGCTCAACCGCCCTACCTGGTCTCCCAAGAAGCCTGAAGGCCCCTGAGTGACCAGCCCAAGCAGCTGGACCAACCTCCGAGCCCAATGCTCCATAAGAGCAGCCCAGTGATGAAACTGCTCATCTGAAGACCTACCAGAGGGTGGGGTAGGGCTCTGATGTCGGAGACTTCGGCTACCAGAAACAGAAGCTGGCTCCAAAGGAGGAGACTGACAACTAGCTTCAATAACTGACCGTCTATGCGCAGACATATCAGAGGGTGACCTCGAGTGATGCCTTCTCTTTTTTGACCTATGGGCCGAAGAAGAGCTTGATGCTGAACGGTGCCGAGAATGCGACAGTTTATTTTTATGCTTTCGAGGGGACCGCCCACCCCCTCGGGCATTGGACTGACCGTTGTCGGACTTCCCCAGGAAGAAGGCGGCGGACCGGACCCAGCCTGGCTGACTGAACAGCTTTCATACGAAGTCTCCCTACCGTCACCTGACCCGCTCATGGTTGACTCCGTCAAAGTAGGCTGAGACTTCTTTGTAAATGAGAATAAACTTTAGCAATACTTATTCCAGATATTACTACAAAACAATAAAACTGAAAACTGTGCTGCTAGTTTGAAGTTTGACTCCCGTTGGGCGAGCTACGTCGTCACTGAAGTGCACTCGGCGGGAAAAAAGGAACTGAGGCGGTTGGAAGGTCGATGCTGAGACATTCATTATCAAGACGAGCTGAGGCGCCGCATGGTGTCGCTTCCCTCACGGCGCCTATCTCAGGCGCCGTTTACCTTCCAGCAAAAAGTTTGCTCCTGATAGGTCCTGAAGCCCTCCGCACTGATCCTATTAGTGTGAATGAGTGGTGGAGACTTGTGTCCAGGAAGATGTGCTATTATGAGGGTGGAGTTTAGGGTATTTTGTGTGGGCGAGGTTGGGAAGTATTTGGGGGGGGCTAGGTGAGATGAAGATAAGGAGGCGAAGGAAAGCTAAGTGGCTAGGTGCAAAGAATAGAGTAGCGGGGGGGTGAGGGAAGTGAAATCAGAGTATTTGAGGGGGTGTAGGAGCTATGGCAAGGATAAAGGTAGGGAGTAGGAGAGTGGAGGGGAAAGGTGAGAAAGGTTTATTAGACTGAGGAGAGTGCGGAGCTGAAGTAGATAAAATTGACAGAAGAATGAGAAGGAGGGGAAGTGGTGAAGGAAAGGTGGGCATATTGTATGGATCAGGGGAACAAAAATTGATTAGGGTATACTAATCAGCAGTAAGGAGTAGATCAGTGGCACTGGCAGAGGTAAAGTGGCTGTAAGTAGCCGTGGACAGTAACAGTTGCCAGCAGCAGCAAGTTAATTGAGTTCTTGCCCTCTAGTGGCTTTGCAGTATAATTTGCAAATGGGAAAATAGAACACTTTAAATACAACCCAGCTTAGGGAGATGAAAGCAGCAGCGAATAAGAGGGCAGGAGAAAGGTGAAGTGTCCAATCAAGGAAGAGTCCAATCAAAGCTGAGGAACTGAAATGCAGAACCAAATGAGCCAGTGGAGACAGAAAGCGCCAAGATTCAAGCCCCGTTAGTTCCAAAGGTCAGGCTGCGTCTCTGTGTCCGTACCTGTGGGTCGCTGGGCTGTTTGGCAGTCGGGCAGGTCACCGTGGAAGAGCCACCGGAGGAGGTGCAGCTTCCATGGGAGAGGTTGGAGGCAGACGCCTGTTCAGGGCAAGTGGCCTGTGGAGGGGAGAAGTGACAGTCAATTTAAAGCAAAAAATACAAAGGCAATGGCAGCTAATCCCCTAGGCCCCAGGCAGATTGCATAACAAAGGCTCTGCATAAAAGTAGCTCTAAAATTAAGCCAAAAGAGCTGTAACACCTTAGGCTACTGGGGGAGTGGGGCACGACGATTAGCAAGCACAAGGAGAGCCACAGGGAAAAAATAAAGAAATACAAGGGCAAAAGACTGCGATAGCTTGCAGTGCTAAAATGCAGGAGACTAATTCAGATAGTAGAAATTTAAAGAGAGGATATAGGGTACTGTGGAGCAGTTAGCGCTACTCTGTTGGCTCAGGCAGGGTTACAAGGTGGAAAGGAGCATACAAACTATACCTCTAACAATATTTGGCAACTTATATCACAGTAGAGTAGACACCAAGCACTAAAAAACAAAATAGAATGCTGAATTCAGTGAAGTTTACAGAGCAGTAAATACAACCCAGCAATATAAAAGTTTGTGCAAACTAAGCACCTTAGGGAGATGAAAGCAGTAGCGAATAAGAGGGCAGAAGAAAGGAGACGTGTCCGATCAAGGCCGCGTCCCAATCAAGGCTGAGGAACTGAAATACAGTACCAAATCAGCCAGTAGAGACAGAAAGCACCAAGATTCAAGTCTGGTAGCTCCAAAGGTTGGGCTGTGTCTCTGTATCCATACCTGTGGGTCTCTGGACTGGCTGGCAGGTCACCATGGAAGGTCTATGACGTATCACATATAAGACCCATCGTTTCCATAATAATTCAAAACTATCTTTAGTATGACAGGTCAGTGCCGTAATCCTCTCCATATGATAAACCTCTATCATTATATCTTGCCAATCCTGTATAGTTGGGGGACCGTAGAGAGCCATTTTCTAGCTGGCCTGGTGGCACTGAGGGTTGAGGAGCTGGACGCCTTACCTCATGCTACACCGGCGACTCGGGTTTGGGAGCAACCTCAGATCACCGGCCCGGTGGGGTGAGTGCAGGATCGAGTGGTGGTTCTCCTCTCCCGGGGGGTGGGGTGGGTGTTGCCAGTCTGTAGTCCCGCCGCCATCGGATGGAGGTCCAGTGACCGGCACAGGTGGTTAACAGCATGACTGGAAGGGAGGGGTGTCCGATAAGGCATGTGTGCCTCCACATGCACGTATTGAGTCAGGGACGTGTGGGAATGGGCAAGGAGAAAACCTGTAAAAAAAAAACAATATATATGGGGGACCCATTTTCTAGTGACAGATGTTTTAGAGGGGAGTAGGCAAATATATAACAATTCCTTGGAGGCAGAGTCCCGAAGCCCATCAGGGAAATTAGAAAACAGGAAAAAACAAGAGAATTGTATTGGAATACAAAACACCTCCGTCAATGCTGTCTGCAAGGCTACGAGAAAAGGCTGAAAAGCAGGACAGCTCCAAAAACTGTGGCCATGTGTGGCCAGTGAGAACCCACATCCCCTCCAACAATCTGCTCCCCTTACTGGGATATACTTAACTTGTAAGTCTTTCCACCAGTAGGAAGCAGTATACATATACATATATATATATATATACACACACACATACATACACACACACACACACACACACACACACACACACACACACACACACACACACACACACACTTATATCTATCTATATATCTACGGGGGCCGTGTTCTCCAGTGCTCTCCTCAGAGCATCAGCCATTCTGGTATGATAACCTGCCGAACAGCTGCTGCCGAGGGATCATTCCAATAAAGTTGAGCACCTGCAGGTGCCGAAATCTATCCTGTGGCAGGAGACCATACACCGTCCTCAAGTCCTTGAAGGGGCGAGGAAAGTCATCTTTCAAAAAGATGCCACAGGATTATAATCTCCATCCATTCCCACCTGGCAAAGACATTCTGCCAGTGTTCCGGCATCAGTCCCACAACGGCAAGTTGTAGTGAGCCAGTATTAAGGTATCCAGAAGTGAATCAGCTTAGGAGCCACCCCAGCTCACGAGTGATGGACCACAGCTGACATCGTGCATAACCATTTCCTTATATCATCACCCATCTGCAAGTGTGCACATACCAGCACCGCTCTGTAGAAGCTGCACCAAGGATCGCATTACCAGTAGTCTTGCTGGGAGGTGGCCTGGATGCTGAGGTCCTATCAGTGGTCATTGCTGCAGATCATCCAGAAAACCATCTGTTCGACCAGGAGATTCAGCTTCTTGCCAAGAATCGCAGAGGATCACCAAGTTCTCACTGTCCAGTTAGCAGTGTTCCCAGGTGCAGCACTGCCTTTTAAGTCAAGTATTAGAAACGGAACCAATGAATTACTAAGGATATTAGTTCTAGAACTTGGCCATAAGGGTTCAGGCAGCCATCTTGTATAAGCTCAGGCCAGGCCCTCCATTACAATTTTAAAGACACGTTTCAAAGTTCCCCAAACACTGCCTACAAAATCTCTCCCCCCCCCCCACTTACCTGTTACTTTCAGTATGAAGAGAAATATAGATTTCTCTGTCCACATCAATGCCATTCATGCCAAACTCCACCCAAAACTTGGTGCCTTGTAGCTTAACAAGGACTAACTCTCCTTCCAGATCTGCTAGGAGCTGGTAACCAAAATGGTCCTCCCGATCTCAGATTATGCTGACATGGTCTATGGTATTGCCCTTTCCTCCTCCCTTGCCAGACTAGATACCCTCTGTGATGCCTTCTGCCGTTTTGCCACTAACTCTCCCCTCTGCATTCATCCTGTTCCCTTTATTTCTCCCTCTCCGTCCTCCTCTTCTTTTATGTCACTAGTTCCACTTGCCACCTTCATCGCCAAATATTGGCTCTGATCCATTCTACCCTACCTATCCTCCCTCATCTCCCTGTTCCCTCCTCTTCCCACCCCCTCCGCTCCAGGGATTCCCGCACCTTCTCCATTCCCCACCCTAGGGATTCACGCACCTTCTCCATTCCCCATCCTCACTCAACTGCTGTCCAAGCTGATTTTTCCTACCACCTCCCCTCCCTCTAGAAACTGCTCCCCTCTGTCTCTCCCCTCAAAGTCCTTATTATAGGAGACTTCAACCTTGACTGGTTGGGTTCTAACTCTAAATCGTATGAGCCACTGTTCTCAGGCCTTGCCCTGAACCAGATTATCACTGAACAAACAAGGCCCTCCCCACAGGGGGGGCAAAGGATCACTGATTGACTGGGTCCTGACCAATAGACCTGATAGGATCACATCCTCGGGCATCCTACCTGATGCCATCTCGGACCACTTACCCACCTTTTGTACCTGGGGTATCTCTCAGGCGAGAATACCCAATAAAGTGATACAAATGAGGGACTACTCAAAATTCTACTTGCCCGACTTCCTCACTGACCTTAGATCAATCGACTGGACTGGGGTCACCGCCGACTTGGACCCGGATCAAGCACTGGATGCATTCTTCACCAAATACATCCCAGTACAGAACAAACATGCCCCTCTCACTAGAAGGAGAGTGAGGGGCACAGTTATCAAATGGCTTCATGGGGGCCTATTCTCCCTAATGAAACTCAGGGACAAATGCTGGGAAACCTACAAAGCCTCCCACAGCATCGATGATCTCACTGCCTACAGGTGCCTCAGAAACTCTTGTAAAAAAGCCATCAGGGCAGCTAAAAGTGAGTTCTGCCAAACTGCCCTACACTCCTCAGCCAGCCAACCCGAGGAGCTTTTGGCAGAACATTAGAAGTGTGGTGGGGGGCTCTGCTAGAGTGCAAGTCACAGACTTACTCATTGACGGGGTTAGTTGCAATAGCCCACGCACTATCTCCAATACCTTTAACACTATGTTCTCGAACACACCCCCACTCTCTGCGCTCGGCGCCCCCATGTGCCCAAATGCTCAACTGCCTGAACCCCACTCCACCAGCACCTCTCGACCCAGACCTGAGACCCAACCCTCCTCCTTCCTTCAACAAGTATCCACCACAGAGACCCAGAGGCTGCTTGCAGCCTCTCCCCTCACACTGGTGCAGGGCACGATAACCTGGAGCCAAAACTGCTCAGGTTAGGTGCCCACCTCCTAGCCTGGCCTATAACGTATATCTTCAACTCCTCTCTAACAACTGGTGTCATCCCAGATATCTGAAAAGTAGCCAAGGTTACCCCTGTTCTTAAACAAGGAAACCCCAAAGACCCCTTGAACTACCAACCTACTGCTATTCTGCTGGCCGCCTCCAAACTTCTAGAGAAAGTTGTGGCCTCTCAGTTAACCGAGTACCTACAGGAACACAACCTACTCTCTCTGGCCCAGCACGGGTTTAGGAAGAGGCACAGCACAGCCACCATCCTCGCTGTAGTCACCTCGCAGATCAGAACAGCTACCGACCAGGGCAACCTCACAGGCGCGATCTTCGTGGATCTCTCCATGGCCTTCGACAGGGTAGATCACTCCCTCCTCAGCTCCACTCTTCTCTCCCTCAGACTCTCAAACCCTGCCCATGCCTGGTTCCTCAATTACCTTTCTGGTAGGAAGCAATACACCAACTTTAACCGGACCCTCACCCACCTCACCACTGTCCAATGTGGGGTCCCCCAAGGGTCCATCCTCGGTCCGACACTCTTCTCCCTTTTCATCAACGAACTACCATCCGTCTCCACCCATGGGCTAACCACCCTGTATGTGGACAACCTTGTCATCCTAGATGGTGCTCGTGACATTGGCACCATCAATTCCCAACTAAACTCCGACTTCAAGCGGATCCAATCCTGGCTGGCTGAACACAAGCTCACCACCAACCCCTAAGAAAACCCAGGCTATGCTCTTTGGCTCCCTGAGCAGGAAAAAATCCTGCTCTGCCCCCCTTCTAACTCACGGGGCAGACGGCTTGACCCTGCAGATGGTTGCTGCAGTCAAGTACCTTGGCGTCACTCTGGACCCCCAGCTGGACCTCTCCCTACACATCTGAAACATCTGCAAGGCCACGAATGCTAAACTCGGTCTCACCTACAGAGCCAAAAACTGCCTCACCCCAGCTGCCCGGGTGGCTCTAGCTAGGGGTGTCCTCCTCCCCTCCCTCTGCTACGGACTGGTGACCTTTGCCCCCATGCCAAAAATCCAGCCTCTCTAAATAGGATATGGCCTACAAATACAGGTTACTCACCTGTAACAGGAGTTCTAGGAATGGTATATGTTGTTCATCCACACTCTCTGGCAGGTATCCTTGCCACTTTAATTCTTACCAGAAGGTCTTCAAGCTGGCTCCTCCCACCCACCCGGATGGTAAAACTCTCGGCTCCGCCCCATGACGCCAGATCTGGCCCACTGGAAGCTCAGGTTGTGCATCGAAGCCGGGGAGGTCGGGTGGGTCATGTGGATGAACAACATATGCCATTCCTAGAACTCCTCTTAGTGGTAACCTGTATTCTAAGGACATGGATATGTTGTTCATCCACACTCTCTGGCAGACTCCTAGCAGTTCTCCGGGAGGAGGGAGGCAAGGCGCACACCCCGATACACTTACTTGGGAAAGAGACTGGAGAACCGAGGCCCCAAAACCAGCATCCCGGCGTGACTCGAGGTTGATGTGGCAGTGGGTAATAAAGGTATGTGCCGACTTCCAGGTAGCAGCCCTGCAGATATCCTGGATAGGGACGTCCCTGGAAGCAGCTACCGATGCAGCGGTATGGTGGGTAGAATGAGCTCTTATCCCTCTGGGAGGCTCCATGCCCGCCAACCTGTAGCAGAGCTCTATGCAGGAGGTGATCCACCTGCCTATTGTCCGCTTTGCTGCAGGTCTGCCAGGAGCAGCTTCAGTGTAGGTGACAAACAGCTGGCGAACCTCTCCCCGAACTTCAGCTGTCCGCTTCTTATAATAAGCGAGCGCTTGTCTAGGGTCCAAAGTATGGAGCCTATACTCTGCCTCCGAGGTGTGATTGGGGTAGAACACTGGCACAGTCAACATCTGGTAAAGGTGAAACTCCGACACCACCTTCGGAAGGAATTTCGGGTGGGGGCGCAGGACAATCTTGTCCCTGTGGAAGACCAGGTAGGGAGGCTCGATGGAAAGCGCCTGGAGCTCTCCCATCCTTCTGGCTGACGTGATAGCCACCAAGAAGGCGGTCTTCCATGACAGGTGTGAAGATCACACCTGTGCATTGGTTCGAATAGCTTGCCCATGAGCTTGGCTAGCTACCAGCAGTAGATCCCGCAGGCGGAGGACCTCGCACGGAGGATTTGTGATCAAGCCTTTGCTTGCCCGACCGACCACCTTCTCCTCGCCACCGACTGCTTCCCGGCCCATGCCCGGTAAGCATAGATGGCTGCCAGGTGCACCTTATGGGTCGTCGACCGAAGCCCTTGCTGAGAAAGGGACCACAGGCAGTCCAGAATGCTTGCCACGGGGCAGTCGGAAGGTTCCAAGCCCTTCCCCTGACACCAAATGGAAAACCTTTTCCATTTGAAGGCATAGCATTTCCTGGTAGACTCCTTACGGGATGCCTCAACGACATTGAGGACCTCGTCGGAAAGACCCAAAGCCTGGAACTCTAGCCGCTCAGGAACCAGGCCGTCAGGTGCAGGGATTGAAGGTCCGGATGGAATACCTTCCCCTGATTAACTGAGATCAGGTCCGGGCGGGCTGGAAGCCGCCTCGGGAGCCTGGAGCTGAGGCTGAGGAGATCTGGATACCAGAACTGGCGGGGCCAGTCTGGGGCTACCAGAATCACCTGCGCCTTGTCCCTCCTCGCCTTGAGAAGCACCTTGTGGATCAAGGGAAATGGGGGAAAGGCGTAGAAGAGGCCCGGGGTCCACGGCCTCGAGAAGGCATCCCCCTGCAGCGAGCCCTGCTGAGGGGGCAGGCATGGAACAAACTCAGCTTCGCATTCTCCCTGGAGGCAAACAGGTTCACCTGAGGCGTGCCCCAGTGGGAGAAGAGATCTTGTACTACCTCCAGCAGGAGAGACCACTCGTGAGACGCAGCCCCTATCCAGCTTAGGGCATCGGCCAGGGTGTTGGAGGCTCCTGCCACGTGAATAGCTGGGAGATCCGCCTCCAGGCTGTGCACTAGGGACCAAATGCAGAGCTTCCTTGCATAACAGCATGGAGTCGTCCGCCGTGGCAGTTCAGATGTACATATTAGGTGGTGTTGTCTGTCTGGACCTGAACCACTTGACCCGTAGAAGCGGAGGCGAAGGTGGTGCAGAGCTGAGCGGACGCTCGGGCTCCAGCAGGTTGATGTGGCATCGGGACTCCGAGGACCAGAGGCCATGTGCTCAGTGTTCCCCCAGATGGGCACCCCAACCCATCAGAGATGCGCCGGTCGAGAGAGAGACCGTCGGCTCGGGGCGGATGAACGGGATACCCTCCTGCAGATGTGCTAGAACGATCCACCATTGGAGAGCGTTCCACATCTCCTGGGTCACTGTCAGAGGCCGGTCCAATGGATCGCGGCGTTGTGACCACTGACTGGCCAGTCCCCATTGAAGTGGACGCATGTACCAATGGGCCCAACGGACCACGCTGGTGCAGGCCGCCATGAGGCGCAGGAAGTCCTGGGCAGGACGCAATTGCCCAACCATTTGGGCAAAAGGAGGAAAGAACCTCGGCCCTGTCACGGAGCCCGTTGCTCTGGCCATGAGAGGTCAGCTCTGCCCAATGAACAGAATCACCTGCTTTGGCACGAGTTCGACTTGGCCTCGTTGATGAGGAGGCCAACCTGAGAGCAAACCTGGAGGGCCAGATCTCTGGACCGCTCCGCCTCCAGTCTAGAGGGGGCTGCTATCAGCCAATCGTCCAGGTAAGGGTACACCCGGACCCCTCGGCGCCGCAGGAATGCTGTCACCACTGCCATGCATTTGGTGAAGACCCTGGGAGCTAAGGAGAGGCCAAAGGGCATGGCTCGGAACTCGTGAAGGGATCCCTCCGCTCTGAGCGGAGGAACCTCTGATGGACGGGACAGTTGGGACATGAAAGAACGCGTCCTGGAGGTCCAGGGAGCAGAACCACACGCCTTGTTCCAAGGATGGGATTATCTGAGCCAGAGTGACCATCCTGAAGGTCCGAGACCTTAGGAACTTGTTCAGGTAGTGCAGGTCGAGAATGGGGTGCCAGCCCCCTGTCTGTTTTGGGACCAGGAAGTACCTGGACACAAACCCTGGGTCTGGAGGAGGATCCGCCACCTTCCTGATTACCTCTTTTTCGAGGAGCAGGGCAATATCGGCCTGGCGGGCCGACAGCGAGGCTGCGGACCCCGTGGCGCCCCGAGGCGATGGCTCGAAAGGCGGGACCTGCTCGAACTCCAGAGGCAGACCCTTTCCTCCACCTCCAACACCCAGCAGTCCATGGTGATAGCGGACCAGGTGGAAAGGAAGTGGCGGGCCGTCCCCAGGGGAACCCAGGGAGGAGTAGCGAGGTTGGGGGTGGCACCCTACCCGTCACTGGGCAGGCTTGGAGGAAGAACCAGCGGGGACCTCCTGGCCTTTACCTCCTTGCTTCCTGTTGGAGGAAGCGGCAGCCTGGGCTTGGGGCGTAGCTGAGCCTGCTGGCCCTGTTGCTGGTGCTGCTGGTCGGTCGAGAAGCAGGGACCAGGGCGAAAGGACTTCTGCTGCTGACGCCTTTGTCCCTCTGGGCGGAGGTGACCCGAGTCAGAGTGGCATTGGACTTCTCGATCCGCTGGAGGTGTCCCTCACTCCAGTCCCCAAGAGGGATGTCTGCCAACTTGTGCTGGGTATCGCCGTGAAGGTGGATATCCTCAGCCATGCCCTGCGTCGCATAGCTACACCGGCCTACTGACCTGGCACAGGAATCACCTATGTCCAGAGCAGTCTGGAGCTGCCTGCTTCACCGCCCTACCCTGGTCCGCACCTGGCGGACCGTGGTCTGCAGGTCAGGCGGGAGGTGAGAACAACCTCATCCAGGAGCCCATGAGGCGTGGGAGAAGTGTGCCATCAGCACGGCCGAGCTGGCCTGTCGGAGGCCGAGGAGGGCGCGGCGTACCTGCGCCCGGCAAAGTCCAGCTTTTGGACTCTTTGGCGGAGCACATCCCATCGGCGTTACCAGAGCGCCGGCAGCTGTCGTTGACTACCCCTCGGCAGAGGTGTTCGAGAAAACCAAGCAAAGAGCCAGAAGGGACCGCATACTTCCTGGCCATCCTGGCCGAGGGCGCAGGACAGGAAGCAGGCCGCTGCCAAAGCTCCAAGACTGGGCCGACAATGGCCTCAGCCACCGGAAAGGCCTCCGTGGGAGAATCCCCTCGGTCCAGAATCTCCGTCAGGGGATACTTGGCCTGTTTGGACACGGGCTCGAGCTGCATCCCGGTGGACTCCGAGATGAGTCGAAGCAGACACAAGAAGGACGATGGGCTATCGTCCACTGACTAGCCCCCGGAGGACTCCAGATTGCACTGCCTGGAGAACAGAGAGGAATCGTCATCAGATTCCGAAGAGTCTGCGAAGAGCTGCCTCGGCCCTGAGCCACCCTCCACCAGCCAAGGACGGTCGGGAGTGAGGGTGACTGACAACCTGTGGGGCAGGCCATGACATGACCGAGAATTCTTGGTCGGTGCCCCCGACTTTGGTTGTGGAGGCGGAGGTTCCACCACAATCGGTGGACCAGCTGGTTTCGGCTTACCAACCGGCCCTGGGGCGGGCAACTCGACTGGAGCAGTGGTTGCTTGACATTCAGGCGACAACCATGATGGCGAGGTCTTGGCGGGGGTCGGCAGGCGAATAACAGCAACTGCTGCCATAAGATCCTCATTGGCCCGGCGCAACTTGCGCCGTGGCCTCTCCTCACCGAGAAGGAGGGGCGAGGAAGAACGGCGTCGCCGCTACTTGATGCGAGACCAAGACCGCCGATGTCGGGGAATGGCTGGACCGAAGAGGTCGAGACCGAGACCTTAGGGGGACCTAGGGTGGGTCTGGGAAGAGGCGGGGATACCCGCTCTTCCCTCGGCTCGAGAACTTTAACCGGGGACTGCAGTCCCGAAGGAGCAGAGCAGATCCTCGGTATCCACCGAGGGAACCAGTGAAGTAGGGTTGTCGGCTTCTCCAGTCGACAGCCTGTCTAACGGATCGAGAAAAATCTCGACTTCGTCGACGGGAGTCTCAGCAGGCTAGCCTGATGGGGGCACCGTGAAGCCAGCAGCCTCAGCCGCAACCTCGACCGAAGTCGACGGTCGGCTGCCTGGGGAGGGGGACCTCTCCCGCTCCCACGAACGCCGACGATGGGACTTACCTTTTGATTCACTTTTCTTGGGCCGAGAAGAATGTCCCGAAGGCCCCTCTCCTTTCGTGGAAAGGGACTGGCAAAGCTCCTTGAACGAAGCTGTATAGGAGGAACTCAGAGAGAGCGGGATAAATGCCGCAGCCGAGGAGGAAGAAGAAGATGTGGCTTGGGCCGCCTCCTCCTCGAGGGCGATCATCTGCTCGAGCTGCTCAGCCGAGCCAGCCGCCGCGGACACCGCCCAACGAGCCTCTTTGGATTTTACCAGCGGAAAACGTTTCTCGGGGCGCCCGAGCTTCAAATGGGCAGCGAGATCATCAGAACACTGGCCGAGAAAGAGCGGCACAACTTCGCAAGCCTGCGAGTCGTGATCAAGCCTAAGCAGTAGACGCATGTGGAGTGCGGATCTGTCCTGGACATTTTCTGCCTGCAAGGGCACCTCTGAAAGCCGGGAACAGATTTGTCCATCGCAGCCACGAGGGAAGATGAAGACTGAAGTTCAGAAAACCTCAAAACCAATTTCGGACGAACCGAAGAATTAGGATCCAGTCTAAAATGCAGAGCGCTAAGGAGGGAACCTGAGCTTCCAAGCGGTAAGGAAGATCTGGCGCCATGGGGCGGAGCCGAGAGTTTTACCACCCGGGTGGGTGGGAGAAGCCAGCTTGAAGACCTTCCGGCAAGAATTAAAGCGGCAAGGATACCTGCCAGAGAGTGTGGATGAACAACATATCCATGTCCCTAGAACAGCATTTGCCGCTTTGCGTTTTCTGCCCCTCCCCTGACACACCGCTGTGACCTCTACACTCATCTTGAGTGGCTCCCTCCAGAGAAGCACCGCATTTTCGTAGTAGGTAACTTCATTGACAACATTGTCAGATCAGCCACCCCTGCTGCCCTTGCCCGTCCCCTTAACCCTGACACCACTACCTACCACCTTAGGTCAAGGGCGGCACTCAAATCGCCCGGTTCCTAGGACACGCACCCTTGCGGGTGATCGGGCCTTCGCCAACTATGCCCCGAAATTATGGAATTCATTCCCAGCCCTTACACGGTCAACCCCCTCCCATCCTGGATTTAAAACTTCCCTTTGGAACTTCCTGAAGGCCCCCATGCTGTCCATGCACCTCGTAGCCCCGCCCCACACGCATGCAGGGGCCTCTGCCTCACTACTTACTCTCCTGACAACTGGTCAAGCAATGACTAAATGGATTACCATAACTGGTATCGTCTGCTCTCCCATTGCATGTAAACTTGACTCACTCACTGTTTATGTATGCTCTAGCTCTTAACTCTCCCAGGTCATCTGTAACCACCCCCGGGCTCATGTGTTTTTTACTGGCTGTCACTCCTCTATGTATCCTGATATTTCGCTGTATTCGTCATTGTACCTGTAAATTCAAGTCGTAACTCTCCCGGGTCGCACCTGAAAATAGGCACTTGGCTGTCTAGTGTGACTAACCCAGTAAACAAAAGCAAACAAATAAAATAAATATCTGTCTTTAGGTATAAACTAAGACACATTCTTGCACCCTCCTGTTCCTGTAAATCCTCTTCCTAATCTCGCATCCTCTTCTTTGACCTTCTCACGTCAGTCCCCCTTCATTTGAGGATCTTTAGCATAGTCCCCACTCCCAACGTACTAAGATGCCAGCAGAGTAGGCCTAATGGTCTATCGAATCTGCTAGAAAATCAGCACTGGTCAGGACACCGTTGCTGCCTCCCAGCCTCCCCAAATCCCCCGACCCCATCCCCCATCGGAGTTACACCTCCAGGTCTGGCATTACTCAGTTTTACCTTCCCCTTATACCTGTCCCAGCCCCACTTGAGTCCCTCCACTGTATTAACAGCCACTAGTTCCGCAGGCACTGCATTCCAGGGGTCCATCACCCTCTCGGTGACGTAGCATCTCCTAGTCTCCCCCGAGCCTCCCGCCAACCAGCCTCATGGTGTGCCCCCTGGTGGCCCCCTTCCTTAGCAGAAACACCCTATTTAGGCTGCCCCCATTTACTCCCTTTAGATATTTAAAGACCTAGATCATATTCCCTCTGTCCCTCTTCTCCCTCAAGGACTACAAGTTGAGCTCCTCAAGTCTCTCCTCATAGGATCTTTCCCCCAGACCCTGCATCATCCTGGTCACCCTCCTCTGGACCCTCTCGAAAAGTGCAATGTCCTTTTTCAAGTACGGGCACCA
Organism: Neoceratodus forsteri; assembly: GCA_016271365.2. Taxonomy (NCBI): domain Eukaryota; kingdom Metazoa; phylum Chordata; order Ceratodontiformes; family Ceratodontidae; genus Neoceratodus; species Neoceratodus forsteri. The sequence continues at coordinate 1,652,565,172 of CM057450.1, forward strand.
AAATTGCATGCAGTACTCTAGGTACAGTCTAACCAGGCAGTTATACAGAGGGAGAAGCACCTCCGGTTTTGAGGTTATCCCCCTGGTGATGCATCCGAGCATTTTATTTGCTTTAGCTGCAGCCCGCCTGCACTGCTCAGAGTTATTCATTCTGGCATCCACAACCACCTCAAGATCCTTTTCGCCTCCCAAAACTTGCAGTTTCTCCCCATCCAAAAAGGTACTCATGAGCTGGGTTCATATGCCCCAAGTGAAGAACACTAAATTTATTGGCATTAAATCTCAGTTTCCAGGTGCACGAACAGTTTTTCAGATCCCCTGAAGGGCTCTTCTACCCTTCTTCCCCCCATCCACGAACGTCCCCAGCTTCGAGTCATCAGCAAAGAGGTTCATCTCACTCCTGATACCATCCCTGATGTCCGAGATGTAAGCATTAAACAGGAGTGGACCCAGCACCGACCTTTGTGGGACCCCAGCTAATGACCCTCGTAGGAGATGATACCTCCCCCCCGGCCACTACCTTCTGAAACTGCCCAGTTAGCCAGTTTCCTATCCACCTAACCATTCTTTCCCCACCCCACCCCATTCCCCCCCACCCTGTCCAGTTACCCGGGGTGTGGCACCGATTCAAACTCTTTGCTGAAGTCTAGAAAGAGGACATCCACTGGCCTGCCCTGGTCCAGTGCCTTTGTCACCCAATCGTAGAACTCCATATGTACTGTGCACTTTGCTTCACTTATGTGTAGCCACCATATCATTGCTGTATTTATGCTGCTATTTTATGTTTCCACTCCATTTGCTACCATTGGTTTTTTTATGCCTATTTTTATATGTAATTTGTATCCAAGTTTTGCTATGTAAGTTGTTCCTCCTTATTTCCCTTCCCCTGGGTCGCATCTGGAAATGAGCCTTGGCTCAGTGTGCCTTTCCTATTTGTTATATTTTTTTTCTCTACCTTTCCTGGTTACCAACTTAAAGTAAAGCTAGCTGCTTTGACTCCTTTCTATCAGCTAAGTCTGTGTTTTTAACTGTGTGTGTGTGTGTGTGTTTGGGGGGGGCAATCAGACTGAAATGGGGATAAAAAAAGTTCTCGGTTCCTGTGGCTTTCCCAATCACATGCATACACTCAAAAGCCTCACTCTTAGTGCTAAGCTTCATAAAAAGCTGTATGCAAATCCACAAATAATGCAGTCTGCTAAGGCTTCCCCAGAAAGTACAGTTATGTAAGAACTTACTTATTTATGTAAGAGTTTACCATGCTGAGCAGAGTACTGCTTGATTCCAGATGTGTCCTGGAGACAAAACAACAAAATAAAGAGGAATACAATAACAACACAGCAGTGGTTATAAAAAAAAAAAAAAAAACAAAACAAACAAAAAAAAAAAACACCTCTATCAATAATACAGTACAGCAGCGAAAAATTAGGACAATGGCAAGATTATACAATCAAAATAGTGCAGCCATTACAATGATGCACATAAACGGAGAGAAGGTGAGACATGAGACAAGCGCCTGATATCATAAGATTGGTATAGGCAGTAGCCCAGAGCAAACCCAGGAAGGAGTAATTGGTCTAGGAGCTGAGATGTGTCAGGTCCTTGAGCAGGTGGAAGAGAAGTACACTGAGAGAAGACCGTTGAGGTGCTGGGAGGGACAGGTGTGCCAAATGTCTGGAGGGAGGGCGCTCCATAGCTTGGGCATTCAGTAGCTGAAAGCTGCTTGGCCTTTTGAGGTGGACCTATGGGGAATATGTAGGAGTCGAGTGTCATTTTGCTTGAGCTCATAGGTAGGGGTGGAGTGGCGTGGACAGGACCGAAGAGATGTAAGGGGGCAAGCACTGGTCCCAGAACTTGGCAGCAAGTTGTACGCAGTGTGACGATCTGCAGTCCTGTAGGGAGGGTAGGCCCAGGGACTGAAAGGGTACAGTGATGGGTGGAGTAGGGTGAAACGACAGAAGGAATGGAAGATGGAGTCCAGTCTGGTCAGGGTGGACTTGTGGGCGGCACTGTAGACCGCATCTCTAGTAAAAAAACTGGCAGAATTATTTTCTGTACAATTGCACAGCGGTCTGGCAACGGTACGCAATTACGATTACGGTAAAGTACACCCAGTCTGGGGTGGAGTTTTTTGTGGATGTCATCGATGTGTACAGAAAAGTCAAGGTGCTGGTCGAACCAGACTCAGAGGTATCTGAAGGAGGGGCAGGCATCCAGTGAAGTCCTGTCCAGGGTGTGGAAGGTTGGGGAGGAGGGGAGCCACAAAAGTCTTTGCCTTCTGCCAAAGGTCATGGAGACTGTCTTTTTGGCATCGCGGTGAAACTGACTGGAGCGAAACCAGAGCTGGACACTGCTGAAGTCCTGCTGCAGTGTGGCTGCAACATCAATAGCGGAGAGGCTGGATGAATACAGCACTGTGTTGTCTGCATACATGTAAATGGAGGTCTGTGGGCAGGCAGAGGGCAGGTCATTTAGAAAGATAGAGGACAGGAGTGGCCCCAGGACTGAGCCCTGCGGCACCCCTGATGAGACAGGGAGGGGATCAGAGGTGGAGTTACCAACCCTGACAGATTGTGTCCTGCCAACCAGGTAGGATCAGAACCAGTCATGGCCTTATTAGAGAGCCCTGCAATGACGAGCTTTGCCAGGAGGAGGGAGTGGGATATTGTGTCGAATGCTTTTGCTAGGTCGACAAAGATAGCTGAAGTGATGTGTCTTTTATCCATGGCAGAGAGGAACTTACCTTAACAGTAAATCATGAGGAGCTCGTACAGCAGGCTACACTAGTAGAACTGAAGCCACCAGGCACCAGGACCACATAGAAAACTTCTAGCTAGCAGTCTATCACGGGGGACTGCCCCCGCTGACGTCCACTTATCCTATAAAGGGGGTGGTCCCTCAGACCTATCTCCCACAGGAGACCCAAGCACAGAAAGTAAAAGTGAAGAACTGAGGCAGTTCCTCAGAGCCAAGGAAAAGTAGAATAAATGCGAAGGAGAAGCAACTATCGGGGGAAGGAGGGAGGAAAAGCAGTGCCTGCTGTAAGAGCTTCTCTCGAAGACCTACTGATAAGGTAGGTTCTTACGTAACTGTACTGTCTTACTTCGAATGGGCTCTTGCAGCAGGCAACTCCGGAAGGACAGAGTCCCAAGCAGTACCAGAACTGACTGTAAGTCAGCAGGGAGGAGTCCGAAGGTAACAGCAGACTGCTCAGGAAAGAAGGCTCTGAAGGACAGCTAGTCCAAAATTGACCTTTCATCTAGAAGCAATGTCCAGACTGTAGTGTCAGACAAAAGCGTGAACCCAGCTCCAAGTGGCAGCTACACAGATGTCTGCAGCAGAAACATTCAGGAAACAGATGTTAGAGGTGGCCATACCTCTGGTGGAGTGACCCTTAACCGCCCTAGGCAAGGGCTTATTGTACTTACAGTAACAGTAAACAATGCAATCTGCCAACTATTTAGACAAACACTGTTTCGAAGTAGGTGCCCCTTCTCTTTTAGGGGAAAATGAAAAACAACTGATCAGTCTTTCTAAGCAGTTGGGTGTGAACGGAGCTCCCTATGAACATCCAACATATGAAGTAAAGCCTCCCCCTGGCTAGAATACTCAGGGAAATAAACAGGTAGGTGGATGGACTGGTGTAGTGTGAACTCAGACACCACCTTAGGCAGAAACTTAGATTTAGTACGAAAAGTTACCCTATCTTTGTGAAAAACTAAGTAAGGCTCTTTACACACCAGAGCCTGAAGCTCAGACATCCTCAGAGCAGAAGTACCAGCAACTAAAAAGAACCCTTGCCATGACAGAAAGTGCAGCTCAGAACTGGCTCCAAAGGAGGCAGAGTGAGCTTTTCTAACATGAAAAGAAGGTCCCAAAGAGGGACAGGGACCTGAATGGGAGGTCTGAAATGCAGGATACCCCACAAGAATGTGCAGGACAGCTCCAGCTGGGCAACAGCTTTGTACTAAATAGGTGCATGGTATGCAGAGAAGGTGGAAAGTTGTACCTTAAGAAAGGAGTACCCCAGGACCGAGTCGGAAAGGGAGAGGAAGTACTCCAAAATCAGATTCACCAGACAGGTGAAGGAATCTAGTTCGCAAGCAGCGGCCCATAGGGAGAAGCACCGTCACTTCATGGCATAGATGGCTCTAGTGGAAGGTTTTCTGGCAGCCACTAGGACACCAGCGACCCTGGAAGAAACCCCAAAGCAGACAACAGATAAGTAGGAGCCATGTATGTAGATGCAGAGACTTGAGGTTGGGATGGACCAGGGGTACTGAAGGTTCCACTATCAGCTACTGCAGCAGGAGGAACCATATCTGATGCAGCCAGTAGGGAGCAATGAGAATCATCTCTGCCCCCTCTGACTGGAGTTTGAGAAGAACCTCCTGCAGGAGCAAGAAGGGAGGGAAGGCATATAGGAACTTCCCTTTCCAGGAAAGGGACATTGCGTCTCGTCAGAAAACTCCAGGCCCTGGATCAACCGAGCAAAAAAGTGGCAATTTTGCGTTGAGTGGGGACGCAAAAAGGTCCACTCTGGATGACCACACCTGTCGAAGAGATCTTCGATCATTGAGGACTGGAGTTCCTAATCCAGTCCTCGTCCTAGATGGGCACAGACTGTCGGCCAGGGCACTTTGGTCGCCTGGAACATGAATGGCTGAGAGTTCCAGGTCGTGCTTGATAGCCCAGTATCAGACTTGAATGACCTCCTGGCAGAGGGGATAGGAATGAGTGCCCCCTGTTTGTTGATGTAGTAATGCTGTGAACATGTTGTCCCATCTGTACCATAGCAGGCCGGGGAGAATGAGAGTCTGGAAGACCTGCAGAGCATAAAGAACTGCCCGCTTCTCCAGTACACTGATGTGGAGATGCTGCTCTGACTCGGACCAAATCCCCTGGGTCTAACGGTCAGCTAAGTGAGCACCGCAGCCCAGCCCCGAGGCGTCCACAGTGAGACTCCTGCTTGGGGGACACAGCTGGGAGGGAACCCCTCGCAAAGATTCTTGAGGGGTTCTGCCACCTCTCCAAGGTTCTCTTCACCGCGTCAGAAACCAGCACCAGCTGATCCAGGACATTGGTGTGCTGGTCCCATTGGATCCAAAGAGTCCACTGGGGAACCCTCATATGCAGACAGGCTAGGGGAACTATGGCTATTGCTGCCGCCATGTGCCCTAGCAAGTGAAGGAACACTCTGGCTGGTATCTGACGACTAGAGGACACTAGCTGGGCTTGCGCTATCAAGCGCTCTGTTCTGTCCAATGGCAGGAAGGCTCTGCTTTGGGACAAGTCCAGGACGGCTACAATATACTAAAGGCGTTGGCTTGGAGAGAGACAAGACTTTAGCAGCGTGATTGTGATCCACAGGGCCTTGAAAAGTCAAAAGGTGCCTTCCAGAGTCTGTAGCAATATGTCCCTGGACAGGACTGTCAGCAGTCAATCGTCCAGGTAAGGGAACATGCAAAAGCCCTGTCTTCTCAGAGCCGCAGCCACCACTGCTAGGCACTTGGTAAAGACCAGAGGTGCTGAGCAGAGACCAAAGGGGAGGGCCCTGAATTGAAAGTGGTCCTCCTGGAAGCAGAAACGGAGGAAGCAGCAGTAGGCTGGGAAGAAAAAATTACTCACCATAGTAATCTTGTTTCTTCCAAGGGAATCCTACTGTATTCTGACTTCAGTATGGTCTCACCATAAGACTGCCCCGGAGCCGAAATGGTTAATAGAACCTATGTAAATCAAGGAATAATAAGCTCGAGCTCGGCTTTCAAACCACTGTCCCTGGTAAACACTCTGCAACTATCAGATTCTTGTGGAACATGCATAGTAACAAGCTAGCTAAACTATACTAATAATTAAATAAACTAGCAGCACCCAACGTCAACTATTCCCCTTTATTTAAAATGTGGGCAAAACTAAGACTCAAGACACCAGGCCCAAAAAAGGAAACGCCTACAGGTTCCAAACAGCATGAACAGCTGTGTTGCAGTGCCCATAGGTTCTAGCAGGGGAGGTAGGGTGGGAGCTCAGAATACAGTAAGATTCCCTTGGAAGAAACAAGATTACTATGGTGAGTAATTTTTTTTCTTCTAACCCCAGGAAACCTTATTGTATTCTGACTTCTACAGAATACCCAAGCAGTACCTTTGGAGGAGGATAGAGAACCTATTTAGGAAACAGGTTCTGCAGTACTGCTGTGCCAAACCAGGCATCACTTCTGGCCTGGGTATCCAGGCTGTAGCGTTTGGTAAAGGTGTGAACTGTTCTCTAGGTAGCTGCTTTGAAGATTTCCAGCAAAGGGATATCTCTCACAGCAATGGTCCTCTTTAAGGCAGGTCTGCTCTTACCCACTTCTTCATATGTCAGGAAGAGCTGTGTTCTATCCTGCCTGTGTCCCTTTGTGTGATCCAAGTAGTAGCTTACAGCTCTCTTAACATCAAGACTGTGCAGTCTTTGCTCCCAAGGCAGAATGATCAGTGAAGAAGACTATCAAAGTCATGGACTGATTAAGGTGGACGTCTGATACCACATCTTAGGGAGAAATCTTCTATTGGTCCTTAGGACCACACTGTCTTTTTGGACTGCTATGTAATCTGGTTCTGTGGACAAGGCCTGAAGCTCACTGATCCTCCTGGCTGATGTGATGGCTACCTGAAACACCGTTTTCCATACATCACGTACTTAAGCTCTGCTGAAGACATGAGTTTGAATAGTGACTGCATAAGCTGGCCAATGCATAGATTACGGTCCCATGCAGGGGTGGGCTCCCTGTGAGGGGGATGTAAATGCAGTAGGCCCTTGAAGAACTTCCTGAATACCTGGTTGGAGGCTAGGGATGCCCCTTTTCCAGCAGAAAGGTAAGCAGACATCAGCTAGATGCACCTTGAGGGTGGAAGGCCAAAGGCCTAGGGAATGCAAATGTGCCAGATAGTCAAACTACTGATAAGTCAGCTTGGCGGTGATCTATCTGTCTCTGTTCGCACCAAATAGAGAACCTCTTCCATTTAGACAAGCAAGTCTTTCTGGTGGAAAGTTTTCTAGATACCCTGAGGATCTCCAGCACCCCCTCAGAGAGGTGTAGTTCAGCATATTCGAAGTCCTCAAGAGCCATGCTCTGCGTCTGAGAATCTGGAGACTGGGGTACAGAACCCTGTCCTGAGATGAGGTCAGCAGGTTGTGCCTCCTGGGCAGCAAGATTAGTTTGGATATTGACAGGGTCAGTAGTAGCGAGTACCAAGGCTGGCTGGCCCAGTCTGGAGCAATGAGGATCATTGTTGCTAGTCGAATCCTGAGCTTGTTCAGTACTCTGAGCAGCAGGGGAAATGGGTGGAAGGCATACATAAACTTCCCTGTCCAATACATCAGGAGTGCATCTAGAGGCACTGTGCCCACTGCAGGAGGCCTGTAACAGAACAGTGGCAGTTGGTGATTGTCTGGGCTGCGAAGAGGTTCACCTCTGAGGTGCTCCACCTGAACACAACCTGCAGGATCTGCCTGTTTAGTGACCACTCGTGGTGGTTCTGGTTGATTCTGCTGAGGACATCTGCTAGGACATTGTCCTTCCTTGTGAGAAGAACTGCCGAGAGGGAGATCCCCAGGGAATAAGCCAAGCTCCATACTTTCATGGCTTCTGTGCACAGTGGGGAAGACCTTGTGCCCCCCTGCTTGCTGATGTAGTACATTGTGGTTGTATTCTGTCCTGACCTGAACCACTTTGCCCTGCAGCACTGAAGTGAAGGACTGAATGCCCAGATAGACTGCCCTGAGTTCCAGCAGGTTTATGTGAAGCAGAGACTCCTACTGGAGCCAGGTACCGTGGGCAGTACGCTCCCCTAGGTGGGTGGCCCATCCTAGGATGGAGGCATCTGTTGTCAAGACTGCTGTTGGCAGCTGGAGGAAAGGCACGCTTTCCCCGAGGTTGTCCTTTTCCTGCCATGATTGAAGAACTTGAAGTAGGGTTCCTGTAACTGGCGCCATCTTTGACAGGGAATCTCTTCTTTGGGACCAATGAGACCTTAGGTGGAACTGAATGTCCCTCATCTGTTGCTGTTGATGCAGCCATGTGACCTAGCAACTGGAGAAAATGCCTTGCTGGTCTGGGGGTATGAAGCCGAAACAAGTCTGCCAGCAGTACCAATTTGTCTGCCCTTCCCTGAGGGAAGGAAGGCTCGGAGTGTCTAATTCCACCCCTATGAACTCGAGGAGCTGAACTGGTGTTAGCACAGAGTTTTCTGGTTCACCAGGAAGCCTAGTGAGCGCAGGGTATCCTGAGTGGTGGTCAATGCTTCTCATACTTGTTGAGGGGACTGGCCGACCACTAGCCAGTCATCCAAGTAAGGGAAGACTAACCCCCGTCTCCTTAGATGTGCCACCACTACTGTAAGGCACTTGGTGAACACTCTTGGAGCAGATGTCAGGCTGAAAGGCATTGCATTGAACTGGTAGTGACTTAAAGGCAATTTGAACCTGAGGTACTTTCTGTGTGATTGCCTGATTAGAATATGGAAGCAGGCATCTTTTAGATCCAGAGATGTCAGCCAATCCCCCTTTCTGAGTGTAGGAAGAATGGTAGCCAATGTGACCATTTTGAACTTTGGTTTTGTCAAATGTTTAAGTGTCTGAGATCCAATATGGGTTGCCACTCCTCTGTTTTCTTTAGAGTGAGGAAGTATCTTGAGTAGAGACCCCTTCCCCTTTTGACCAAGGGGACTGGCTCTACAGCTTTTTCCAGAATCAGCTTTGCTACTTCCTCCTCCAACAGAGTTGCCTCTGTTCGGTTGGCAGGTCTGAAAAGCCTTGCCCTCGGTTTGGGCAGAACCTTGAAACTGAGAGGAAGCCCCTGGCCCACTACCTTCAGGACCCACTTGTCTGTGGTGATGGTTTCCCAAGCCTGGAGATAATGGGCCAGCCTGCCTCCTACTGGGAGTGGGAAGGTGACCCTGGCAGACCCCTCGGGGGTCTGCCTGGATGGTATACCTTGCTGAGTGCTGGGGCCAGCCTGACTGCTGCACCTTCTGCCTCTGAAATACCCTCTCTGGGGCCGACAGGCTATCAACGCCTGGGCCTAGAAGAAGGATCTGTAGTGGGATTTACCCCTGTCCCCTTTTCCCTGGTACTTATGTGGTGTTGCTGCCTTCTCTTTTGCAGCAGCACCCTTGTAGGCTACTTTATACTTGTCCATCTTTTTCATGTAAGCTTCTGTTTGCTCATCGAAGAGAGATGTAGGCTTGCAAGGGAAAGCCACGCCTTTGCCTGTGTATCCTGAGACAAAATTAGTAGCCCTTAGCCAGGCAAATCTCCTCAGAGACATGGAGGTTGCCATTTGCCTAGCAGCAATGTCATTTGCATCCACTGCCATCCAAAACTGGCATTTGGAAGCTTCTATGCCCCTTTTGCAGCTTCGGACAAGTCAGATGCCATGGGTGCAGGGCAAGCCTTGGCTATTTCCAGAACAGTGTTCCAGATGTTCTTCTGGTATGTGGATACATAAGCCATGTAGGTTGCTTGTCTCATAGCCAGAGAAGCACCTAAATAGGATTTCTTTGCCATATAATCCATTTTCCTGGAATCTTTCTGGAGGATGTGATACCAGGGGAATCCCTGCCTCATCACATGCAGCAGCCTGTGCCACTCCCTCATGGCTAGGATGCCCAAAGAGGAATTCTGCTCCAGACTTGGCCACCCAGTACTTCCTATCCATCCTCTTGTCCACTGGGCGGATGAAGTGGGGGTCTGCAAAATCTTGGGAGGCCTGTCTCTTCAAGGACTTGTGGAAGGGCAACAACGGCCTTTTTTGTTGCTGGCACATCCATCATTTCCATATATCACCGTTTTGAAGTCGTCCCCGAACTAAAGCCGCAACCAAAAAAAAAAAAAGTTTATTAATAGAAGTCGCCCCCCCCACCCCGATTTGTAGCCGCGGCTTCTAAAGGGGGCAGCAACCAAAATGGTGTAGCAGGCAGTAATAATCTTCTATGCTTTCCTACCCTCTCTGATGCCTGCCCAAAATGCCACAGAACAGCTAAGGCAGATACATTTTCTCCCACACTCTCTCTTCCAATAAATGAAGTGGCGCTTACTACCGGTATTAAGATGCAGACCTGCACTCTCTTCTCAAACAAAGAATTCACTGTCCTGAAAGTTGCCCATTAAGGAGTTGACTTGCTCCCTGTTGTCTGCCATGAGGTCCTTATTTGCGTTCAGTTGTCCGTCGATCTGCCTGGTATACAAACACTGTTGTTGGGGAAATCAAGATTTTTCATTACAACAGATCTCCCACAGTCAAAAAATTATTTGCCCGCTGGGGACAATTATGGAAGGAAGCACAGTATGAGAACTGCATTTGACGTGTTAGTAATTAAAGCCACCCCCGTTTAGAAGTCGAAGCCAAGAAACAAAAAAATTTAATAGAAGCCACTGCTTCAAAACAGTGAAATACAGTAGTCTGGTTCCTCTTTCTCCTCTGTGGATTCTTGGGTGCAGAGGTCCAGAGTCTGAGCAACTTGATTCATAAAAGCAAAGTGAGAAGAAAAATCCTCAGCTCCCTTCTCAGGGGAGTCAGGACGATAAGGATCAGGAGATATTTCTTGCTCAAGAGGCTCCCCATAATCCTCATCTTCGTCTCCCCTTTCTATATAAACCTCAGTAAATTGTCCCAAGTGAACCGGGAACCGAGGAGGAACCCAGGTCCTGAACCGAGGACTGTGAACCGGGACGCCAAACCGGAACCGCAATACCAGTTTGCAGTGTCTGCAGAATGCTTATAGCGTTAGCTATAGTGTCTGCAGTTGGAACTGATGGAATCGTTGGTTGCAGTTCCTTAACAGAGTTGCTTTTCCTTCCTCTTTTTCTTAGCCACACTTGCTGGTTCAGTGGCAGTGTCTGTGGTTCTCTTTTTACCCGAGGAACCTTCACCCTGGTCATCATGTTCAACCGGTTCCTTTGGTTTCTCCTTTTGAGAGGAGGAAGATTTGTCTGCAGCTGGGTCAGCAGCCTTCTCAGACATTTTTTCCTTCAGTCTGTTCAAAAGCTTCTCAAGCATTGACTTACGAAAATCATTACAGATTTCACAATCTGCCTCAAGGTGTTCAAACTCCAGACCGACAACACACACTATGTGAGGATCAGCTTTAGCAAACATTTCCTCACTCTCTGTACAATGCCGAAAACCCATTGGGAGGTTCTTTTCTTGAGCAGTGACATACCAAACAAAAGTCCTAAAACTTGGGTTTTTGTGAGCCCAAGCACCACAAAATAATGTGACTTTTTGTTTGCGGTTGGTTTAGAGACCGAAGAGAGTACAGTACAGTTATGTAAGAACTTACTGTAACAGTAGATCTTCGAGAACAGCTCTTGCAGCAGGTTACACCATTAGGACTGAAGCCATCAGGCATCAGGACCCCACGGAAATTTTCTAGCTAGCAGTCTTCAGCGGAGACCGCCTCTGACATCGGTCCCGCCCCCGACGTCAGGCGTAGTACATAAGGAGGCGGTCCCGCCAGAATCCCCAGTTCTCCCACCGGAGACTCCCGGCCGCTGGATGACATCAGAAGAGGAGACCGAGGACCTACCATCAGATGGCCAAGACTAAAGACAGACCTTTCCAATCAGAAGGATGGGTGTTAGGTTAGAACCTACTTCCTCCAAGGGGGAATGGTGGGCGGGAAGGTACCTGCTGCAAGAGCTGTTCTCGAAGATCTACTGTTACGGTAAGTTCTTACGTAACTGTACTATCTTCTTCGAGATACAGCTCTTACAGCAGGTTACACCATTAAGACTGATTCCCAAGCAATGGCGACATTGTAAGCCATCAGGAGGAGAAAAGACGGAGATTAAGACCCCGTCTAAGCCTAAGACAGAAGTCCCTGGAGGACGGCTAGGCCAAAACCAGCCCTTCGCCTGGAGGCGATGTCCAGGCTATAATGCCCAATAAAAGTATGCACCGAGCTCCAGGTGGCTGCAGCACAGATAGCTGAAGTGGACACATTCTTGAGAGCTGCAAATGAGGTAGCCACTCCTCTGGTAGAATGGCCCTTGACCGCTCCTGGCAAGGGTTTTCTGCGTTTGTCATAACAGAAAGAGATACAATGAATGAGCCAGCGTGAAAGGGTCTGCTTCAAAACAGGGGCCCCTTTCATCCTCTCAGCAAAAGATACGAACAGCTGCTCCGCTTTCCGGTGCTGTTTGGTTCTGCTCAGATAACATCTGAGACACCTGTGAACATCCAGGGTGTGAAGCAGTGCTTCTCCTCAATTGGTGTACCTGGGAAAGTACACTGGTAAATCGATGTCCTGATTAAGGGTAAAGGCTGAAACCACCTTAGGCAGGAACTTAGGATTTGTCCTCAGGGATACCCTATCCTGGTGGAAAATTAAATAAGGCTCTTTGCACATGAGAGCATGTAATTCGGAGATTCTTCTCGCCGAAGTAACTGCAACTAAAAACAACGTTTTCCACGACGAAAGCGTAGCTGCAATCCACGGCTGGTTCAAAGGCGGCAGTGGCTGCTCCAGGGCAAGGTAATCCCAAGGAGGCAGGATCCTTAATGGGCGGCCTAAGGTGGAGGACCCCTCTTAGGGAGGCACGAGTAGCATCCAACTGAGCCACCATGCGATGGTCTATGGGGACATGATAAGCTGAGATTGCACAAAGGTGCACTTTGATCGAGGAGTAAGCTAGCCCAGACTGAAAAAGGGAAAGCAGGTACTCCAGAACCAGCTTCTCAGGACAGTCTAATGGCGAGAAACCACGTGTTTGAGTCCAGAGGCAAAACCTGCGCCACTTCATAGCGTATGTTGCGTGTGTTGCCAGTTTTCTAGCGGCAGAAAGCACGTCTGCCAACTCTTGCGAGACCCCGTGTCGCATCATGGCTATGTCTCTAGGAGCCAGGCATGTAGGTTCAATGAAAGTAAGTCCGGGTGGACTAGTGAACCCTCCTCCTGAGACAACAGGTGGGAGCTTATTGGCAAAGGAAGCGGAGGTTCCCGGGACAACTGATTCAGAAGCGGGAACCAAATTTGCCTGGGCCAAAAAGGCACTATCAAAATAAGCGTCACATGCTCCCTGTGAAGTTTGAGAAGGACTCTCTGGATCAACGGGAAAGGAGGGAAGGTGCAGAGGAATCTGCCCTCCCAGGAGAGGGACAACACGTCATGCCAGAAAACACCAGGCCCTGGATCTAGCGAGCAAAAATTGGGCAGTTTTGCATTGGATGGGGACGCGAACAGATCTAATTCTGGAGTGCCCCATCTGTGGAACAGATCCTCTGCCACCTCCTGTAGAAGTTCTCACTCATGGACTCTGGCCTGGGAAAGACTCAGGCTGTCTGCGACAGTGTTGTTCACCCCGGGAATGTGAACTGCAATGAGGTTTGCGCCGTGTTGTATTACCCATTCCCACACCCTCATGGCCTCCCTGCAAAGGGGGTATGAGTGTGTGCCTCCTTGTTTGTTGAGGTAATACATCACCGCGGTATTGTCTGTTTGTAACAGGAGAGTACTCGGTGGAATCTCCGACTGGAAGGCTTGCAGTGCAAAAGGACGCCCTTATCTCCAATATGTTGATATGGAGATGAGATTCCTAGGTAGTCCATGTTCCCTGAGACCTCACCCGTTCAAGTCGCTCCCACCCCAGCCCTGAGGTGTCTGTGGAGAGTGTTATCACGGGGACAGCGCTGTGAAGGGAACCCCCACGGAGAGGGTTCCCGGTTTTAGCCACCATTGCCAGTCCCGAACCACGGTCTTCGTGATTCTGACTGGATGCTGCAGATGGTCTTGCCTTTGGTCCCACTGCACCCTTAACATCCACTGGGTTACCCGCATGTGGAGTCTTGCCATCGGGACCGTTGGAATGGCCGCAGCCATATGTCCGAGCGGGAGAAGGACCAATCTGGCTGGGATGGTCTTCTTCGCTAAGTCCCTGATGAAGGATCGAATGCGTGCCGCTCTGTCTTCGGGAAGAAAGGCTTTCCCCTTGACGGTGTCCAGAACTGCCCCAATGAACTGCAGTTTCTGGGACGGTACCAGGAGAGACTTCTCGTAGTTGATGAGGATGCCCAGAGACTGAAAAAGTTCCTGAGTATGCTGAATGGCCATCAGCAATGCCTCCTTGGAGGGGGCCATGAGAAGCCAGTCGTCCAGGTATGGGAACACACAGTGGCCCTGTCTCCTCAGAGACACTGCCACGACTGCCATGCCCTGGTAAATACCCAGGTGCTGATGACAGCCTGAAAGGAAGTGCGTGGAACTGATAATGGCGGCGAGAAACTCAAGCGCAGGAACCTCCTGTGCGGCTAGAGCAATGAGGATGTGCAGTGGCGTCCTGCATGTCCAAGGACGTCAAGAAAGCGCCCTTCTTCAGCATGGGGATTAGCCCCGGAAGGGTCACCATGCAGAAGCGCTTGTAAATGACCGACATACTGAGGTCACTGAGGTCCCAGATTGGACAGAGGTCCCCTGTTTTCTTTGGAACCAGGAAGAAGTGTGAATAGTATCCTGCTCCTCTCTGGTTCCCTGGAACATGCTCCAAAGCTTCTTTCTGTACAATCGTGAGCACTTTCTGCTGTATGATCAGGGTGTGCTGACCCGAACAGCGGGAGAGCAGAGGAGGCCTTGTGGGCGGGTTGCCTACAAATTCTATATAATGGCCTTTTTCGACCAACTGTAGCACCCACCTGTCGGTGGTGATCGACTGCCACCCTGGCAGGTGGTCCGCGATGCGACCCCCGACCTTCGTCTCCCGTTGATCCTGAGGGAGGAGCAGGGGCGGGAAGGAGTCATGCTGTGGCATCTGGATCCTGCAAGGTTGGAGCGACTTAGGTGGCTTGTTGGCCTCTCTGCCTGAGGATGTCTTAGCCTGGGTTTTTCGAGATGAGGAGCCCCTCTGTTGCTGTGGCGGAGCGTGGTTGCTACCTTTGGATCGACTGCGAAAGCGACTCTAGGTTCCTACGAAAGGAACTAAGTCTGAGATCTGTACATGGCATGGACAGATCTAATAGCCTCCAGCTTCCTGCAATTTGGGTGATCACCTTTTCGAGCTTCACCAAACAGAACTTCAGCCATGGTAAGGTGCGTCCATGATATTTTTCTGGAGCGTCTGGGTAAAACCCGAGACACGAAGCCATGGTGTCTCCGGAGACATATAGCTGAGGCTGCCGCTCTGGCGAAAGAGTCCATGAAACCTTATGCAGCTCTGAGCACCTGGGTCCCCTGTCTGAACCTGTCGCGGAGGAGTTGCAGGAGCTCCTCCTTTGGCCACCGTCTGGCAATTTCTCCACCAGGTCCTGTCCCTGTTCCCTAGCAGCGTTCTGGAACTGAACCATGTGGAAGAGTAATTCAATGATCTAAAAACAGAAATCGCGGCTGCGTGCATGCATCGCCCAACACATCCAACTGCTTGACTCGGTCTGGTGGCTGCATGCTCAAATGTTGGGCGGTTTCTGAGACCCGGTCATGAGAGGCTGTAATGACCAGGGGAGTCGGCCAGAGGATGGTTAGCCAGGTACTAGTCCTCCCTTGAGGCCTTGTACAGACAGTGAGCCTTCTTGGCATTGCGGGTGCGAATGTGGACGCTTCCACGCTGCCTTGGTGACGTCCACAAAAGTGTCCACCAAGGGTGGCACTACCACAGGCTTGGGGTCTTTTGGCCGAAGGTAGTGGGCAAGGCGTAGTCTTTCGGGGGCAAGCTTCTCGGCGTCCCATCCCATGTTCTCCTGCATATATGCCTCATTATTTCGGAGAACGAGGGGTCATCCGGAGGAGACCTAGGAAGGTCACGTGGGTCCGGAGAGGGGACACTGATTGGTGAAGGAGACCTGGAGCACTCAGAGATGTCAGATCTGGAACCCTCCGTGGACGGTGAGTACTGACATCTTCTGGGTCTCTTGGGGCTGGGTGACCCTGAAGAGGATCTTGTCGGAGGCCTTCTCTTCTCCAAAGATCTACCCCTAGGAGGTGTTGCTGGCTCCTGGGGGGGAAGGTGCTCGTCCGGCTGACCCCCTGGGTAGAGGAGGGGGTGCAGGCATTGGAGGTGCAGCGGGCGCAGGAGGAGGCTGCGTGGTGACCACATCCTTTTTGATGGTGTCCCACCAGAAGGTGAAAAGCTCCTTCACCTCTGACAAGTTTAGGCCCGATGACGGACCAGGCACTGGTGGCCTGTCGTTGGGGCCGGGCATCGGCTCCCCGGGGGTCTCTGGCTCTGGAAAGGGCTCCCGTGGGAGTTCGATGGGTCCGGGATCGTCCGCCTGGTCTTTGGGCTGGGTAGACTCCTCCTCCGACAACGCCTCGCGGCCGACGTCGGTAGGCGGTGATGTGTTCCTCTTGACTGCGGTATCTGATGCCGGTCCCCCCCGCCGGCGTCCTGGGGAGCGAATGCCTGACCGGTGATGGGCAGTCGCCGGGTCCTTGGAGTGCCTGTGTACCTTGGCCGACGTCGGGTGGGCCAACGTCCACTTGAGGGAGGTCAGCTCCTTGGTTTTGCGCTGGGGAGGCGGTGGTAAGGAGACTGACCGGACGTCGGGGGCCGAATGCCAGGAGGACGACTTATGAGGCTCCCCAGACCTGGACGAGGCCTTAGCCGAAGATGTGGGCCTGGAGGACTTGGCAGGCTGCAGAGTAGAGGAACTACTAGCCGATTAGACCAAAACCGGGGGAGGCTGAGAGTGGGCCCTCGACGGAGAGCGGTCCGACCTGGAGCCGGAGCTGCGGGAGTCCGAGGCCCTGGAGGGGGATCTGGGTCTCACCTTCTCCCGGCATTTCCCATGGTGGCTGTGGGACTTTCCTGAAGATTCCCCACTGGAGGAAGGGTCCATGGCCTTAAGTCTTTCTTCAAGGAGGAAAGCCTGTAGGGCCTTCTGGCAGCGGATCCTCAAATGCGGCTGTTAAAGCCCTGACAGAAGGAGCAGGCCTGGGTGTCGTGTGGTCTGGGCCCAGGCAGCGAGCGAGGCGAATGAGGATCCTTGAAAGGAATCTGCTTTCCACAGGCCACTTAGAATGGCCCCACTGAAGTTGGAAAGGACATCAGGCGAAAACCGACTGAAGAGAGTGATTTTGAATGTTGTCTGATGGTCATGGCACTAGAACTAACTGAGAGGTCGAGGACTGGCAAAGTCGACGGCGGGAAAGAACTGGGGATTCTGGCAGGACCGCCTCCTTATGTACTACGCATGACACCGGGGGCAGGACCGACGTCAGAGGCAGTCCACGCTGAAGACTGCTAGCTAGAAAATTTCCGTGGGGTCCTGACACCTGACGGCTTCAGTCCTAATGGTGTAACCTGCTGCAAGCGCGGTATCTCGAAGAAGATCGAAAATCACCCCGGTTCCACACCAAAAGAAATAACCGATCCAAAAGAGTTCAAAACATAAAAATGAAACTTTAAGAATGCAAAATAAATACAGGTTACTCACCTGTAACAGGAGTTCTAGGAATGGTATATGTTGTTCATCCACACTTATTGGCAGGTTCCTTGCCGCTTTAAATCTTGCCGGAAGGTCTTCAAGCTGGCTCCTCCCACCAACCCCGGTGGTAAAACTCTCGGCTCCGCCCCATGACGCCAGATCTAGCCCGCTGGAAGCCAGGTTGTCGTCGAGGCCGGGAGGCCGGATGGGTGGCTGTGGATGAGCAACATATACCATTCCTAGAAACTCCTGACCAGAGTGGGTAACTTTCCATTCTAGGGACATGGATATGTTGTTCACCCACACTTATTGGCAGACTCCTAGTAGTTCTCGGGAGGAGAGGCAAGCGCACACCCTACTTAGGTATAAAGACTGAGAACCGAGGCCCGACCAACATCCCGGCGTGACCCAAGGTCGATGTGGAAGGGAAAACGGGAGCAGCCTGCTTCAGGTAGGAGCCCTGCGGATATCCTGGACAGGAGTATCTGGAAGCAGCCACCGATGCAGCGGAGAGGCGGGTAAAATGAGCACTTATCCTCTGGGGGCTCCATGCCCGCCCACCTATAGGGAGACCTATGCAGGAGGTGACCTACCGCTCGTCGTCCGGCAGCTGCAGGTCTGCCAGGTCTGCTTCAGCGTGAGATGACAAACAGCTGGCGAACCTCTCTCGAACTTCAGCCCCTCGCCTCCTGGGCGGCGGGCGTTAAATAGAGTCCCAATGGATCCCTATATCTGACCTCCGAGGCGTGAATAGGGATGAACCCGGCAGAGACAATACAGTTGGAAAGACTCCGACAACGCCTATGGAAGGAACTTCGGTGGGCGCAGGGACAACCTAGTCCCTTGGAAGACCAGATAGGGAGATTCAAAGGAGCGCCTGGAACTCTCCCTCCTTCTGGATGGCAGAGTAGCGCCAAGAAGGTGTTCTTCCACAACAGGTGGGAAACTCCGCACCTGTGCAAGGTTGACGGCTTGCCCATGAGCTAAGCCCATACCAGCGAAAACCCACAGAAATGGGATACTCTCCCAAAAGGGGAGGTGTGTCCGAGGCTAAGAAAGCGTCAGACCACCTTTTCTGCATCACCGACTGCCTTCCGGCCCTGCGCCCGGAAGACAGGGGTGACCAACAGAAGCACCTAGAGGGTCGTCGGCCGAAGCCCTAGTTCAAAAAGAACGGACCGCAGATGGTCCGGAATGCTCGCTGAGGGACGGGAGAGGGGCCCCAGGCCCTATCCCAACACCAAATGGAGAACTCTTCCATTTGAAGGCGAGCATGTTTGGCCGACTCCTGGCAGGACGCTTGAAAACGTCGAGGACCTTGCCGAAGGACCCAAGGCCTGGCCCCTAGCCGCACAGGGACCAGGCCTTCAGGTGCAGGGATTGAAGGTCCAGATGGAAAACCTTCCCCTGAAAACAGAGATCAGGACCGGGCGGGCTGGAAACCGCCTCGGGAGCCTGGGCTGAGACTGAGGAGGCTGGATACCAGAGCTGGCAAACCAGTCTGGGGCTACCAACATCGCCTGCGCCTAGTCCTCCTCGCCTTGCCCGTGTGTCAAGGGAAATGGGGAGGCGTAGAAGAGGCCGAGGTCCCATGACCTCATGGCATCCCTAGCGAACCTTGCTGAGGGGGGCGGCATGAGACAAGTCTTGGCCTCGTATTCTCCCTGGAGGGAAGGAGGGAGAAGATCCTGTGCTACCTCCGGCAGGGGAGACCACTCGTGAGGCGCAGCCTAAGTCCAGCTTAGGGCATCAGCCAAGGTGCTGGAGGCTCCTGCCATTGAATGGCTAGGAAACCGCCGCCCGGCTGCGCGAAAGACCCAATGCGGAGAATCTCCTTACGCAGAGGCAAGGGGCTCGTCCGAACCTGGCGGGGTAGGTAGCACATGGTCGAAGTGTTGTCATACCGGACTTAAACCACTAGACCCCACACAAGCAGGCCAGCGGTGCAAGATAAGCGGACACTTTGGAGCTCCAGCGGGTAGGAAAGACATCGGGACTTCCGAGGACCAGAGGCGGAGCACTCTGTATATTCCCTTGATGGCACCCCACCCATCCAAAAGCATCGGTCAGAGAAGACCGTCGACTGGGCAGACGAACAGGATGTTCTCCTGCAAGAGCTGGAACGGTCCGAAGGAGAGCGTTCCCCAAGTCCTGGGCTGTAGTCACGAACTGGTCCGAAGGAACGCAGCACTGTGACTGCTGGCTAGCCAGCCCCCACTAGGAGGACACATGAACCGGCGGGTCCAAACAGACCACGCTGGAGCTGGCCGCCGTGAGGCCCAGGAGGTGCAGGAGGTCCCGGCAGGGCGCAATTGCCCAGTCAGACCTGACTAGGTAAGGGAGGAAGAACCTCAGCCCTGTCCGCCAGGAGCCGAGCTCGGACTCAAGAGTCGAGCCTCATCCCGAAGAAGGATCACCCGCTAAGACACGAGTTCCAACATGGCTCCGATAAAAGGAGACCAGTCTGAGAGGCAGAACTCTGGACCATCCCCTTCCGCCTGGAAGGGTTGCAGTCAGGCCGCCATCCGGGTGGGGTTACGCCCAGACCCCTCAATGCCACAGAAAGCTGCTGAGCAGAGACCGAAGGGCCTGGCCTGGAACTCGTAAAGAGATCCCCGCTTAAGAGGAGGGTCTCAATTAGCGGATGGAGCGAAGTGTAAGTCGTCCTGGAGGTCAGGAAAGAAGCCACCGCGCCTCGTTCTGAGGATGGGATATCTGAGGCAGAGAGACCATCCGGACGTGTGGAAAAGAATGGGGCGCAAGCCCCCCGTCCGTTTGGGACCAGGAATACCTGGACACGAACCCAGGGTCAGAAGGAGGATCCGCAACCTTCCTGATCACCTCTATTTAGAGGGCCAGGCAAGTCGGCCCAGTGGGCCGACAACGAGGCTGTGGACCCCAAGACCCCTGTGGGGCACCGGCTCGAAAGGGTGGTGCCTGCTCGCCATCGTGAGGCAGGGCCTTCCCCTAGCACCTCCGACACCCAGAGGTCCGGGAAGGTGGACCGGGTGGAGGAGGTGCGGAACCGTCTCCCAACGGGGGAACCCAGGTAGGGGCGACGGGACCGGTGACAGCGCCCCTTGGCCCGTCACTGAGCAGACTTGGAGGAATTGGCTGAGGGAGCTCCTGGGCCTTTACCTCCCTGCTTCCTTTAGGAAGGCACATGAGTCAGGCGCCCAAGGCACTCAAACCTGCTGCCCTCGTGCTGGGGTTGAGGCCAGTCGAGGCCACAGGGCCCGGGGGACAAAGGGGCTTACGCAAAGGCTGCCGGCTGCCCTTGTTCCCCCAGGCGGGAGTGACCGAGTCCAGAGTGGCATCGGACTTCTCGGTCCCCTGGAGGTGTCCCTCCACTCCAGGGCCGAAAAGGCCAGTCCCCAAGAAGGGGATGTCTGCCAACTTGTGCTGGGTTTCCAATGAGAAAGAGGATAACCTCAGCCACGCCCTGCAGCGCATGGCCACTGCGGCCGCCACCGACCTGGCACAGGAACCACCTAAGTCCAGAGCAGTCTCAAGCTGCTGCTTCGCCACTGCCCTACCCTTGTCCCGCACCCGCCCGACCGTGGGTCGCAGGTTGGCTGGGAGATGAGGGAGCACCTCATCCAGGGAGCCCAAAAGGGAGTGGGAGAAATGTGCTATCAGGGCAGCCGAGCTGACCTGTCGGAGGCCTAGGGAGGACGCAGCTTAAACCTAGCGCCCGATATAGTCCATCCTTTTGGACTCTTTGTCAGGGGGCCTGTCCACATCCCGAGCGTTCCCAGAACACCGGAAAACATTGTCGGTAACTAACCCCTCAGCCGAGGGGTGCTCCCAGAAACCGAGCAAAGAACCAACAGGGACAGAGTACTTCCTGGCCATCCTGGCCGAAGGTGCAGGGCAGGAAGTAGGCCGCCGCCAAGCTCAAGGCCGGACCTCCGATGGCCTCGGCCACGGGAAGGCCTCGAGGTGAACCCCTCGGTCTAGAATCTCCGTCCAGGGGATAAGGGGCCGCTTGGACGCGAGCTCGAGCTGCATCCGTGAACTCCGAGATGAGCTGAAGCAGACCCATGAAGGACGATAGGCTGTCGTCCACAGATCATTCCGGAGAGGACCCCGGGTCCTTCCGACTGGGAAACATAAAGGAGTCGACTTCGGACTCCGAGGGGTCTGCAAAGAGCTGCCTCAGGCCTGAGTCACTCTTTGTCCGCTGAGGGCAGGCGGGAGTGAGGGGGACAGACAACCTGCGGGATAGGTCGTGACCTGACCGAGGTTCCACCGAGGGCAGTGGGGCAGCAAGGTTCGACGAACAACCGGCCCCGGAGTGGACACCTCGACTGAAGCGAGCGGTTGAGTCGGCCTATCGGGTGGCAGCTGCTTGCTGGACGGGGAATGAATCGGTGTTGATTGATTCCCGGACAACAACAACTGCTGCCACATGAACTCCTTGTAATGTCGACGCCATCTGCATCAAGCCACTCCTCATCCGAGGAGAGACAAGGAAGAACGGTAATGCCACTTAACTCGGTGCCCGGCGAGGCGCTGAAGTCGGCATGGGCAGCTTGACCGAGAGGAGGACTGAGACCGGACCCAAATCTCGGGAAACCGGGAGGCCTCTGTGAAGGAGCGGGGCGCCCGCTTCCCTCGCTCAGAAGAAAGGGCGAGGGCCTGTCGGTCCAAGGTACAGGCAGAACTCAGCCTCCGGCCGGGGACTGGCGATGGGATGGCGGCCCAGCAGAAGACAGCCCAGATGACGGGTCGAGAGACTCGACAATGTCGACGGGAGTCCTGGCCGGCTGACCTGACGGGGACACCGTGAAGCCAGTGGCCTGAGCTGCACCCTCGACCAAAGTTGAACGTCGGCCGGCAGGGGAGGGGGAACTCTCCTGCTCCCCCTAGCGCCGATGATGGGACCTAGCCTGTGACTCCTTGGACTTGGGCTGAGAGGCAGGTCCTGCAGGTCCCTCTCCCTTCAAGGAAAGGGACTGGCGAAGCTCCTTGAGCAAAGCTGAATGAGGAGAACTCAAGGATAGCCCGGGATAAGCGCCCGCGACCGAGGAGGAGGAGGAAGGGCAGACTTGGGGCCGCCCCTCCATGGAGGAAAGAAGGTCGAGCTGTCTCAGCCAAGACAGCCGGCGGACACTGCCGACAGGTCTCAAGGATTTTGCGGTGCAGAAAAGTTTCAGGGTCGCCCCAGCCCGGGCGGGCCACACGAACCTCAGTGAGCTGGTCGAAAGGGCACAGCAAAAATCGCAAACTTGCGGATCATGATCCAAGTCAAGGCAGTAGATGCACGTGGAGTGCGGGTCTTTCCCGGAGGAATTAACCGGGCGCCAGAAAACGAATGATTCATTGCCACAGCGAGAGAAGAAGATCGAAGTTTAGAAAAACTTCCAATTAAATTCGGAGACACCAAAAATTTCAGGAACCAGTCGAAAACGCAGAGCACTAAGGAGGGAATCTGAGCTTCCAAGCGGTAAGGAAGATCTGGCATCATGGCGGCACGGAGCCGAGAGTTTTACCACCTGGGTGGGTGGGAGGAGCCAGCTTGAAGACCTTCCGGCAAGATTTAAAGCGGCAAGGAACCTGACAATAAGTGTGGATGAACAACATATCCATGTCCCTAGAAATGACTGGTTTCCTCTCGGTTAAACGAATCAAGAAGAAACCAAAAACTTACCACAATTAATTTAAATCTAGACCAATCTACCTATAAACTCAAGGACAGTGCTTTAAAAATTAACAGAAATAAAATTTTACTTAAAAAACGAGAAAATAAAGATGAAGGAGGGCTCTCCGAGGCATCTGTACTAGGCAAGCGGAGTAAAGAATCTGACGGTTGCAGAATGTTTACCAGGGACAGTGGTTTGAAAATCGAGCTCGAGTTTAACATTCCTTGATTTACATAGGTTCTATTAACCATTTTGGCTCCAGAGCAGTCTTATGGTGAGACCATACTGCAGAAGTCAGAATACAGTAAGATTTCCTGGGGTTAGAAAACCTGGATATGGAAACAGGCATCCTGCATATCCAGGGAACAGAGCCAGTTCCCCTGGTGAAGGAGGGGCAACAGTCCCTGAAGAGTAACCATCCGGAATAGATTGTACTCTATGCAGAGGTTCAGGAGGCTGAGGTCCAAGACTGGCCTCCAGTCCCCTGTTTTCTTAGGGACGAAGAAGAAGTGGGAGTAGAACACCTTTCCTCTTTGAACTAGGGGGACGCGCTCTATGGCTTTTTTGCATAGGAGGGCCTGAATCTCTTCCCTGAGGAGAGAGATGTGGGCCTGAGGGTAATGGGAGAGCAAGAGAGGGCTTTCCACAGGGAGCTCCAGAAATTAGAGAGTGTGACCCCATTCGATAATCTGCAGCACCAATTGATCTGAGGTCACTGCGCATCACCCGTCTAGGTAGAGGGAGAATCGACCCCCGACTTCCTCCACCAAGGCCTCTGCTGGGGGGGGGGGGGTTCAGGCAAGGAGTCAAGCAGTGGATCCAGGGGTGGGTAGAGTGGCTGCGGGTGGTCTGGGGGCAGCCGCTATGGCTGGTGGGGTGTTTGCCTTGCGCTTAAAGGGTCCTTTCTACTACTGGCCCTTGGAAGGCTGGCGAGAGGACTGGTGAAAGGACTGACAGGAAGACCTCGGTTGGGACTGGTAGAGGGAATGCACCGACCTCAGGGCCTTGCCCGATTTTTGAAGGTGGGAGACAATATCCTGAGCATCTCCCCCGAACAAGACAGACCTCCCAAAAGGGGCACCCATTATTTTACCCTAAAAGTCAGGCACAAAGCCAAACATCCTGAGCCAAGAATGGCGGCGAAGGCAAATGCCTGCTGCCACCCCACACCCGGAGGCATCGACAATGTTGTATGCCACTCTCAACACATGGTTGCCCACATCCGACCCTAATTTGAGGAGTTGGGACAACTGCATTTTGGTAGAGTCCTCAGGGAGGGTTTGAACCAGATCCCTCGCCTGGTCCAAGAGGACACTCTGGCACTGTATCATATGGGCTAAAATAGTTAAGGGCCCTGATGACCAGTGTGGCAGAGGAATACATCTGCTTGTCCAACTGGTCCAGTTGGCGAGACTCCTTATCAGGGGGGTGGGTACTAAGATGTTTGTTTTTTTAGTATGGTCATGGGTCACGTTCACGACTACTGAGTCTGCAGTGGGGTGCTCACCAAAGAAGGGCTTGCCCATCGGCGCATGATAAAGGCGATCTGCCTTCCTGTCCAAAGCCAGGGTGGAATAAGGTGGTTCCATGCTGCCTTAGTAATATCTTCATACGAATCAATTAAAGGAGGCACCACCAAAGGGAGGGTCTGGTTCTTCCGAAGGTATATAGCCAGGCGACGGCACTCTGGATCAAATTCCTCTGTTTCCCAACACATAACGGATTGGATATGGTGCATCATGTCAAGAAAACAGAGAACATCAGGGGAAGACTTAGTGGTCTCCTTAGGAGGTTCCAGACCATCAGAGGAGCCCTTGGAACCCTCCAACTGCAAGGAGGAGGAGGAAGACTTGTCCCTGTACTGATCACTGTGAGGGACTGGTGTCTGAGGGTGATGGTCATCCATATGCTGGTCAGAGCTCCCCGTGTGTACCCTAAAAGACCCTATGGTATAGGGGTTGCTAGGTCCTGTCCGGTCTGAGTGCCAAGGAGGGGGGTACTGGGGAGGGCGAGGAGGAGAAGGCCGCCTGTGTGCATCCTTATTCTGCATAAAGGTCCACCGGGCAGTGAATGAAGTATTATAATCCATCGGTGGAGGAAGATTATAGAGTGGATAAGGATATATCTTTTTGTGTATATATCTATTTATCTATATATACACACACCTGCACAACCTTGTATCATATATATATATATATATATATATATATACATACATACACACACACACACACACATTTTTCAATCCCCCTTCTTCGGGGACCTTGGCAATCAAGACAGTGCGTGCACGTGGAGACGCACATATACTTCAGAAACTGTTTCATCCCCTTTAGCCCCACCCCTGGCAATCGCTGGACTCCCCGCAGCCCGAACTACCATACGTTCTCCACCGGGTGGCAGTCAACAGCCAGGGAAACCCCTCATCCTTCCCTGGGAGAGGAGAGGAGAGCCATCTCGCAGCAGCTCAATCCTGCTCTGCCCCCCCCCCCGCCAACACCTGACAAGCTAGGCTCATTACCAAACCCAGGCCGCCAGCGTGGTGCAAGGTGTGGCATCTAGTGCCTCAACCCTCTGCTCCACCGGGCCAGCTGGTGGACAGGATATTGAGAAGGAGGGTACAGATACATCGGTGGAGGGGCTGGCATATGTAACCTGGCGTCGGTCCACCAGGCACCGGCTGGGGATCCCCAGGTCAAGTAGGCGTCAGTTGTGGTGCAGGCTGGGGCTGAGGAGTAGTCGGCTGAGGTGTCGGCATAGCCGGTGCCTGCCTGAGAGGCGAAGACTGGCATCGGTCTGGCGAAGTAGCAGGCGGTGGCCCCAGGCGGGGCTGGCACCTTTGGGGAGAAGAGATTTCCCTGGGGCAGAGGTGTCATCTCGTGGAAGAAGAGCATTTGCTCCGGAAAATGCCTAGAAGGGCTAGCGCTGGCCCTGGCCCTGGAGTCGGGGACTGATGAAGGCAATGCCTTGATCGAGGGGTGACAGGCAAAGACACACTGTTGGAGGTTCAAACTCCGGTCGAGCCACCTGGCTGAGAACCTGTGGAAGCTAAGGGCCTGAATGTTAGAAGCTGTGAGGCAGAGGACGAGGTCCGCTGCCCTGAAGAGCCGCCGCCCATAATGGAGATGGGGGCGGGTGGCTGCACCATCAGCAGCGCGGAGAGAGTGAGGGCTGCCAAGGAAGGAGAGACCGACCCTTTGTGGGAGGAAGACCCAGAGGCAGAAGCCGGTCTGTGTGGCGACCGCAAGCAAGAGGCTGACCGAGGGTGGTCCCAGTGCTTGCCCCTGTGCTTATGCTTCCCACGCAACTTCTTCTCCTCCTTCTGGGAAGAGGAAGAGGAAGAAGAGCCGGAAGACTGAGCTGGGGAAGAAGAAGAGCTCTTGGCCTGAAGCTCCTTCTCCATTTCAGCCAATTTCTGCTTGAGCAGGTATCTTTCTAGGATCTTCAAGCGGCATCTCAGTGTGGCCTGGTTGAAGTCCTGGCAGGCTTTGGTGTCGAGGTTGGGGCCTAAGCAGAGCAGGCAGGCAGGAAGAGTGACCATTTTTGGTAGGTATCTGCTTGACGCAGGCACACTTCCGTCAGCCAGTCGGAAGACAAGGCTGGAGAAGACAAACCTGATGGAGGAAACACCAAAAATTGATGTTATTAACTGTTAGAAAGGAAAGAAATAAAGCATGGGTAAATGCAAGCAAAATGGCAGTCAACTGAAGCAGGCGTCCGTGGAGGTCCAATGTGCATGGGTCAACATCAGGAAAAGAAATAAGGTAGGTCTGGGGGACTGCCCCTTTATAGGATAGGCAGATGTCAGTGTGCTGATGGTGAGGGTGGCCTCCCATGATAAGCTGTTAGCCAGAAGTCTTCTGTGTGGTCCTGGCACCTGGCAGCTTCAGTCCTACCAGTGTTGCCTGCTGCAAGAGCTTCTCAAAGTAAGTTCAAAAGTTGCCTGAAAGAAAAAAAATTACTTACTATAGTAATATTGTTTCTTCAAGGGGATCGCTCAACATCCTTGACTAGTGAGGTATACCAGCTGAGTTCAGCTGCCCCAGAGGTGAAGACTATGATAATGAGCCAGGAAAGTTATGTGGACGAGTGTGGGTTCACACTTGTAATTACTGGCTGGGCAGAGGAAAAACCTTGAGACCCTGCTGAGCCAAAGTAGGGTTTATACTAAGTTTTTTTTTTCTCTGAGTGAATTATCTAACTCCATTTTATTGTGATTTTGATAAAATATTCTTCCATTTTATGACGCAAATAAAATGATAAATGCCTTTTCGGCATTTTTTTATGCACCGATGTTGACTGTACTGCCCGGTGATATTATCCTGACTACTCCCCCCCCATCCACAAGTTAGCCAGTCAGCATAGAGCAAGAGAGAGCTGTGTGCTGCTGAAAGCCAGTCAGATTCATTTCAAAGCCTGAGAAGCAAAAGGCTCCAAACTGAAAATTAACCTAAACTCTATACAAAACGAAAAGAACAAACAATAAATTGCCTGTAGGTTAACTATACACACCATGCTTCACTGAAGAACAGCATATCTATCAAAGCCCTAAAGCCAGAAATTGGCCTGAGGCAAGAAATGCAGAACTACATACCACCAGGTTATGTGAGGGGAGGCTGGGTGGGAGGTCAAGGATGCTGATGGATCCCCTGGAAGAAACAATATTACTATGGCAAGTATTTTTTTCTTCTCACCCCAGGAATCCCTCAGCATACTTGACTAATGTGGACTACAAAGCAATGCAGTTGGGAGGAGGGAACAGAACCTGCTTAGGAAACAGGTTCTGCAGGAGTGCAGTGCCAATTTTGGCATCAGATCTGGACTGTACATCTACGCAGTAATATTTTATGAAGGTGTGCACAGTCTTCCACGTAGCAGCTTTGCAGATGTCAAGCAAAGGTATGTCCCTTGCTGCTGACACTAAGGCTGCAGAGCCCCTACTAGAAGGGGCCTGAGGCCCTAAAGAGGCTGCTTGCTAGCCATACTTAAACAGAACTGGATATAAGTGACTATCCAGCTAAAATGGTCCTCTTAGAGGCCGGCCTGCCCTTACCCACCTCACTATAGGTGAGGAAGAGTTGGGTATGAGATGATCTGAGCTGTTTGGTGTGCTCCAGGTAGTAGGTCAGAGCCCCTTTTACATCCAGGCTGTGAAGGCAGCGCTCACCAGGAGTGGATCTGTTTGTTAAAAAGACAGGAAGCATTACTGACACCATCTTGGGGTGGAATTTCCTTTTGGTCCTAAGAACTACTTTGTCCCTAGGAGAAATAATGTAGTTCGGTTCAGTGCCTAGAGCTAAGCTGCAGCTCAGAAATCCTTCTTGCTAAAGTGATTGCTACTAGAAAACAGCCTTCCAAGTGACATGCTTTAAATCTGCATAAGCCATGAGCTTGGCTATGCATAGATTCAAGTTCCAGTGGAGAATAGGTTCCCTGAGTGGGGGTTGAAGGTGCAGGAGGCCTTTAAACAATTTCTTAAAGATGGAATGAGAATTAACAGATTTCTCTTTATCAGCAGAAATGTAAGCCGAAATGGCTGCCAGATGGACTTTCAGAGATGAGGCTTTAAGGCCTGATGCTCGCAAATGGGCCAAATAGTCCAGTATAAAGGACAGGCTAGCAGGCAGTGGGCCGATATGTCTATCTCTACACCAGAAAGCAAACCTCTTACATTTGGAAGCATAAGTCTTTTTGGTATTGGGCTTCTCAGTCATCTGAAGGATTCTGAGGACCTGTTCCGAATACTGCGAGTCTGGGAACTCCAACTCCTCAAGAACTGAGCTTTGAGGCGAAGAGACTATGCTGCGGTATGTTATCCTCATCTGAGTAATGGTCAGAAGGCTGTGAGTCGGGGGCAGACAAATGGGCCTCTTGACCGACAGGGCGAGAAGCAGAGAGTACCATGGTTGTCTTGCCTAGTCTGGGACCACCAGAATGATTGTTGCTGGTTGACTCCTGAGTTTGAGCAGAACTCTGAGAATTAGTAGAAATGGAGGGAAGGCGTACAGGAACCTTCCTGTCCAGTCCAAAGAGACAGCATCCACTGGCACAGAGACCAGAACTGAAGGCCTGCAGCAGTACAACAGAATTGATGATTGAGGTAGGCGGCAAAGAAATCTATCTCTGGGGTGCCCCACCTCCTCAAAACTGTGGCCAGCACTTGTTGTTTAGGGTCCACTCATGGTGGCTCTTACTGATTCGACTCAGGGAGTCTGCCAGCACGTTATCCTGGCAGAGGGATAGCAGAGAGACGCATGTCCAGAGAATAAGTCAGAGGCTAAATTTTCCTAGCCTCTGTGCAGAGCTTTGTGGATCTTCTGCCACCCCATTTGTTAATGAAGAACATAGTAGTGGTGTTGTCTATCCTGATTTGGACAAACTGACCCTTTAGTTGGGGAGCAAAAGCCTTGATAGCCAGACAAATGGCTCTGAGCTCCAGGAGATTTATGTGACAGCTGGACTCCTTGGTGGACCACACTCCACTTATGGACTGGTCCAACAGGTGTGCACCCCATCCCAGGAGGGATGGATCCGTAGTGAGCACTATGGAGAGTTCCTTCTGTTAGAAGGGAGTTCCTTCCCCGAGGATTTGTATGTCTTTCCACCAGTCCAGAGCCCACAGCAGGGTCTTTGTGACTGGAATGAGTTTTGATAAAGAGCACCTCTTCTGAGACCAGTAAGATCTGACATGGTATTGAATGGCTCTCCTCTGAAATCTGGCTCTTGGAACTACAGCTGTAGTAGAGGACACGTGCCCTAAGAGCCTGAGAAAGTGCCTGGCTAGTCTCGGTTGTCAGGGTTTGGAGGTTGTGCACTCTGTCTAGAGGAAGCAGAGCTTTTCCCATCAGTTTGTCTAACACTGCTCTAATGAACTCCAATTTCAGAGTTGGCTTGAAGTGGGACTTCTCTATGCTGATTAGGAAGCCCAGGGACTCTAGGGTGCTCTGAGTTAGTGCGACGGAGTCTCTGACCTTTGGGGAGACTTGTCCACTATGAGCAAGTCATCTAAGTAGGGAAAAACAAACATCTGCTTTCATCTGAGGTACAGTAGGCCACCACCACTGCCAAATACTTTGTAAAAACTTAAGGAGCTGAAGAAATGCCAAAAGGCAGAGCTGCAAGCTGGTAGTGGCCAGAGGGTAGTTAGAGATATTTTCTGTTAGAGGGCCCGATATGTGAAATAGATATCCTTCAGGTCTAAGGAGGCTAGCCAGTCTCCTTGCTACAAAAAAAAGATCAGCACTTACAGGGTGACCATCTTGAATCTGGGATTGAACAGATGCTTGTTTGAAGTATCCGAGATCCAGAATAGGCATCCAATCCCCACTTTCTTTGAAATGAGGAAGTAACAGGAGCAGAGAGGTCTTTCCCCTCATTGGGAGGAAGAGACTCTTTCCACAGTACTCGCTGTTAGGAGAGACTTTACCTCTAATTCCAACAGGATTTTTTTTGCAGGGGTTGAGGTTTTAAGGTCCTGTGGCCAAGCTGTGTGAGAAATTGTTTGAACTGCAGGTGAGACATTGGCCTACTAACATCTAGCACCCACTTGTCTGAAGTGATGCACTGCCATTCTCTGAGGTAGTGAATAAGCCTTCCTCCTACTGGGACTTCCAGTCAGAATTCTGTTTAGTCTGGGCTTTTGTAGAAGGGGTTGCTCAGCACGTTTCTGAGCCCTTCCACCTCTTCCCCTAAAAAATCCTCACATCTTGAGTAATCAAAGGGCATGGCATTGGTATGAGATAGAAGGCCCTGGGAAAATAACTTCTGCCCCTACCACCCCTACCTTGGGGTTTGTAGGACGCAGAAAGTTTCTCTTTAGTTGCATTCTCTGATAGGTGGACTTGTACTCTTCCACCTTTTTCATGCAAATTTCTGTTTTGTTCCCAAAAGGAGAGTTATTCCCCACAGGAGAAATCCATGGCTTTAGTCTGAACATCCTGGGAAAGACTGGTAGTTCTCAGCCAAGCAAACCTCCTGATAGAGACAGCCTGAGCAATGGTTCTGGAGGCAGTGTCTTTGGCATCCACAGTCATATGAAACTGATATTTTGTGGCTACCAAAGCAGATTTGACAGTTTCTGCCAGGTGCTGTGCCACTAACACTGGGGCTTGCAGGCTGAAAGCCAAAACAGAGTTCCAGAGAGCTTTCCGATACTGGGCTGAGTATGCCATATAATTAGAGAGGCACAGAATCAGGCAGAATGTGGTGTAAGATTTCTTACCCATAGTATCCAATGTTTTAGATTCTTTTTTCTAGAGGTGTGGGAGCATGTAGAGGTACTCAACAGTACATTTTGCTATCTGGTACTTTCTTCTCTACTTTTTTTATCCACCCCTGGATTGGAGGTAAGATTTTGAAGTATTTTGAAATAAGCCTTTTTTAGGGATTTGTGAACTGAAAGGAGGAGCTTTCTGGCAGGCGGGAGACCCATCATGTCTAAGAAGTCTGCCTCCTCTACATTCTCAGTGATCTCTTGAATAGAAAGACCAAGAGTGCTCATCACATATTGGACAAAGGTGAAATGAGAGGAGAAATCCTCCTCGTCATTAGAGGATGAGCCAAACTCCTGAAGCTCAGGATCAAGGAATTTAGCCTCCTGTTCATCCACAATTTTCTCAAAGAAAAGGCCCCAGCCTATGGCAGGCTCGGAGGAATTTGGAGAAATAAAAGTAGGTGGGGCATCCAAGAGAGTGCCCACCACTTGAACAGTCTGATATAATTGCCAAGCCTTTGCAATTTCCTCCGCGGAGGATATTTCTTAATGTAATACTGGCGTCTCCCTTTGCTTTTCAGTGGAAGGGGCTGTGACTTTTATTTTTTAAGCAGGTCCTGAATCAGAAACTTGAGAATGTCTTATTTTGGCTTTGTCAGTATTATTATTATTATTATATTTTTATCAGACTTATTTCCCCAATCGGTCCTTGGAGGACTCTTCTTTAGATTTTTGCTGCAAGGCAGACACTTCTGAATTTGTTTAGAAGGAGAGGCAGACTGGGAGTCATACTTTGAAGCCAAAAGGCTTATTTTCTCAGCTGTTGAGCAGGAATAAAAATGTGCTCACAGCAAAGCAAAGTGACTGTAAACAAATGTAGGGTTGTGCCAGTCTGCCAAGGGCACAATCAGAAATGAAAATAATTATTTAACAAGGGAAAAAAAAAAATAGTCTGAAAAGGTCTGAGTAGCAGAGAAAAAGTGCCAGAAGACCAAAAGTAACTGCCACCAAAGGGAAAATTAAAGTAAAAGCAGAGCCCTCAGTTCTATGGAACCACTGTAAAAAAAAAAAAAAAAAAAAGGGGTCCCTGACTGAGGGAAACACAGAAAGTATGGCAAAAATCACGGATTCTTCTTAAAAATAGGATCAGCAGAAAAAATTTTTTTTTTTTAAATAAAAGCCACAATATTTTTAACTCAAACACAGAATTTATTTATATAGAATAAAAGGAAGGAACCGCGGAAGCTGTGAAAAAAGAAAAAAAAAAAAGGCACGCTGTTCCGCAGGACCAAAGAAACCGCAAAAAGGAGTAAAAAATAAAATAAACTGTAAAAAGCAGCACAAGAGAGAAAAAAATAGTTAAAAACATAGAAAAACTTTACTACAGAAAAAGTTTGAAGAGAGAGACTCCGGGACAGACTTGTCCAGTCAGTGGAGAAATGAATCTGACTGGCTTTCAGCAGCAGCACACAGCTCTTCTGAATGGCTAACTCTCTTGGCTCATTAGCTTAGTCTCCACCTCCGGGGCAGCAGAACCTAGCTAGCGTACTGCATTAGTCAAGGATGCTGAGGGATTCCTGGGGTAAGAAACAGGCTTTAATGTACATTTCAGTTAAGACTGACAGTAAACTACAGATGTGCTTCGTCCTTTTGGAACTCCTTAGTGCAGTTCAGTTGCCATCTCAGTCTAGTCCCAGGCCAGCTCCACAGGAAACACGCATACAGTACACTGACAGGTAGCATACAGGAGATGAGGTTTATCAAAGCAGTATGAAAGGATGCCAAGGAGAGAACATGTTTATTTTAACTGCATCTCTCCCCCCAATCACACGTACACACTCTAAAGCCTCAAACCCATCAAGAGTAGCAGTGTGCAAATCCTTGTGTAGGCCAGGCCAACAGGGCTTCACCAACACAAAAGCTGTTGATTGACAGCTTTGGGTTATAACACTACCCCAGTAGCTATATTCATCATCCATATGTATTAAGTCCTCATTGACAACATAGAGCGATAAGAAAAAATTATGGTAGTAATATTGTTTCTTCCAAGGTGTCCTTTAGTATACGAACATACGAAATTGCCGGCAGAAAAAGGCCCACAGGTCTGTCAAGTCTGCCTGATTGTGCAGTTCTTAGTTTCATATTACTACAGCTGCCCCAGCCCCATCCAAACCCCTCTCTTCCTCCCCTTTCCTGGACTCCCCCCCCCCCGTGTTCTCGTATGTACTAATCCTGCCCTTGACTCTATCCCAACCCCGCTTAAAGCTATCCACTGTCCTCAGTTCAATTAAATCCTCCGGCAGTGCGTTCCATCTCACAACCACTCTCTCTAAAGTAGTGCCTCCTCATCTCCCTCCTGAACCCCCAACTTCAGACTGTGCCCCTAGTGACCCATCCCCCCTTTAAGTGAAACAATCCTCCCTCTCTGACTTTGTTTATGTCTTTCTAATACCTAGAGGTCTCTATCATGTCCTCTCCTTCCCTTCTCTTCCAACGAATACATGCTGAGCTCCGTCAATCTTTCTCGATACGGCAACTCCCCCAGTCCCATGATCATTTCTGTAGTCCTGCACTGTACCCCCTCCAGTAATCCCACATCCTTTTTGAGGTATGGGCACCACTGCTAGTCTCACCAGTGATCTATATAAGGGCAGGATGACATCCTTTCTAGAGGTGATCCCTCTGGCAATGCACCCCAGCATCCTATTTGCCCTTGCTGCTGCCCTCCTACACTGTGCTGATACCTTCATGTCCCCTGTGACTATTACCCTGAGGTCCCTTTCCTCCTCTGAAGCTGTTACCTGCACTCCGCCCAGCCAGTAGCTGGTCCACGGATTTCTTGCTCCGAGGTGCATGACCTTGCACTTCTTAGGATTAAGCCCCCAACTGCCACTCCCTAGACCAGTATTCAAGTTTAACTAGATCCTCCCCGAGTGCCTGCCTCCCTTCCTCATTGTCCACTTCTGCACAAATCTTAAGTGTCATCTGCAAACAGGCTGATCTTACTCTTCACCCCCCCCTCCGCAGTGTCTCCAATAAAGACATTGAACAAAACCGGGCCCAGCACTGAACCTTGCGGTACCCCACTTGTTACTGGCCTTGGATGGAAATGAAGGAGTAGCCGTCAGGTCCAGCGTTGGCTGCTCTGGAGAAGGGGGGGCACCCCTGATGGATGAAGTGTCCCAGGATCCTCAACCCCAGCCGGGGAAGAGGGGGCTGACTCCAAAGGAGAAGGTGGCGGGGACGGAGAAGCCTCTGATGACAGCTTGTCAGGCGACAGCTGCGGTGATTCCTGGGTGTCAGGACCTAATGGTGGGGTCGTAGTCTGGGTGTTCGTTGGATATTGAACGAGCGGCTTAGCAGCCTTGTCCAGGCGGGAAACTGCAGAACCGGAGCCAGACTTTTCCAGGTGGCCGAACTGAACTTCTGGCAGTGGACGCACTCCTTCATGCGGTGCTCCGGACCTAGGCAGAATAGACACAGGCAATAGCCGTCCTAGTGTGTGAGCAGGGACCCACATAAGTCGCACTTGTTTTTCTGCGATTCAGGGGTGTCGGGGAAGACACACAGCTGAGAATTAAACAAGAATTAAGGAGAAAAACTGTTCGATTTTGGATAGAAAATGCTCATCCAAATGGTGACAAAATAGCACTGTTCTTCCGCGAGGTACTTTTACAAGCCAACAGTGGGAAAGAACTGGAAGATGGGCGTGGGGGACAACCCCTTTATACTAACATAGGCTGATGTTGGTCAGCTGACATGGAGGTGATCCCCTACCAGAGACTGCTAACTAGAAATGTTTCCTTGGGGTCCTGATGCCTGACGGCTTACTCCTATTTGTGAATACCTGATGCAAGAGCCCTCCAAGAAGTAAGATCAGTCCTTTACATTCGTGCTCATTTTGACAGAGTCATTACAGATTTCAGCTGGTTGGAAGAAGTGTTCTCAGGCTTACAATGACCAGATCCTAACTTCACTGAAGCTTGAAAGGCAGATATACATCAGTGGAGTAAAACAGCAAAATTTTGAAGATGCATCTTTTCTAAAACACACTGAAGATCCACAACAGCACCAATATGCACCACACTCAGTCTGCTGCTGATAGTCATGTGCTCTGGTTACCTTTTAGTGGTCACTTCTTACTAATATATCACTGTGATTCCAGAACTTGAAACTGCACCATGTAAAAAAGAAAAGGGGGGGAGGTGGGGCAAGGCTGGTTTGGATATCTTCTTAGCCTGGGTACCTAAATTTTACTAGAGTACACCAAAGATGTATTGCACTAACGTTGTCGAAAGGCATCTAAGATCTTCTTGCAGTGCAGCCTATGTTTGTTACATAAAGCGGCAGGTTTGGCTTCCAGATGTTTAGTTTTAAAAGTAAACTAACCACTGAAGTCAAAGATTTTGGACTGTCTGACTGCAAGCATGGTCACATGCAGCACTGTCTTGCCTACCTTTCTATGCCTTTTAGCCTCTACTGCTTAAATTCTAAATCTAATGCAAATGAAACATGCTCAAACGTTTAAAAAACAGAAAAAAAACACAACTAATAATTATAGTCTTTATTGTAATAAAACTAAGAATTAATTAAAAAGTCACAGTATCTACATTACTTGATTGAAGTTCATTTGTATTCTTAAGTCCCTGGTTAGATAATCCGTTATGCTCAAGTTTTGTTTGTTGACCGTAATGTCTTCTTTGTTCGGCAACCATACTTCCTTTGAAAACATCATTTCTTGTGGTTTAAAATGTCGACAGTCGTTTTGCCATAATGGTAATAACTATATGCAGATGCTGTTGTGGTAAAAGCCGTGATGTACCTACAAATGGAAAAGGAAATCAATTTTTTTTTTGTGGATAACATAGTAATACATAACTGTTTCTGTGGAATTCAACACAGAAAGCACACAGAGCCCTTTTGAAAAACTAAACACCCACTGGTTAAGTATATCATTGTGACACACTGACCTTTATCGAAAACAATAAATGTGAAGGTCTCACTGAAACAGTGCTTCTGAAGATAACCTTATGAATGACCCCCAAGATCCCAACTTGCCTAATGACCAAGACCCTAAAACAGTTCATGACACCCTAATAAAGGATATAGTGGTAATCGAGGACTCCGTAATAAAGAGAGTGGATTCTGCAGTATGTAATGGTAGGAAGGCAAGTACTACTGTTAGCACCTTGCCTGGGGTGAAGGTGGGAGATGCATCTAATTTACTAGATGGACTTATTGAGAATACGACTCAACCATTGGTTATTACACACACAGGAACAAATGATGTAAATAAAACTAGCCCAAGTGATTTCCAGTTCAAAGTTATTGACAAGACAAAAAGGATTAGGGGGAAATTATCATTTCAGGGTTATTACCAACCTTTGGGCACCTTGCATATAAAAATGGGGATATAGAATCCACCAATAAGTGCTTAAGGCACTTTTGTAAAAACAATAATATAGGCTTCATGGATAATTCGGTCACATTTGGCAACAAATCCCTATTTAAACAGGATGGCCTTCACCTTAATCAAGCAGGTACAATGGTACTAGGCAAAAAATTTAACCAGATTATTGACTTTCATTTAAACTGGCATTTTTTTTTGGGGGGGGGGGGCAACAACTGACTGATGATAGTCTAGATATAAGAACAGCAGGGGATGATAAGCAGAGACTGGACTGGAAGGTTGCGTTAATCAATGCCAGAAGCTTAGTGAACAAGTTTGTCGAACTTAAAATATTATCAACATAAACAATACATCTAGTCTGTATCACCGAAACATGGTGGGACAATAACGACACCTGGGATAAATCTATACAGGGTTACAACTTATTTTATAAGTCTCGAGCCTATAGGAAGGGGGGTTATAGCTATGTATGTTCATGACTCCATTAAGTGTGCAGAAATTCTTCATGAAGTCCATGAACTAGAGAATATTTGGGTTAAGTTATTCCCAAAGGTGGATCCCAAGATAATAACAAGTCTAATTTATTGGCCACCTTCTACCACACTGGCTAATGATCTTTTTCTTCTTAAACAGCTAAGTAACTTAAACCCTGCCAATAAATTATTATTGGTGGATTTCAACCTTCCCAATATAGAATGGAAGCTACTTAAAGGAGTTAATAAAATAGATTATATGTATTTAGAAACATTTGACCAAATTGGATTGGACCAAAAGTGTATGCTAATACCAGAGGCAACAGCATATTGAACATCGTACTAACCAATCTGGGAGATTCACTTGACAGTTGAGATCTCCTCCCCTCTGGGAAATAGCGACCATTCCATGGCATCATTTAGGTTGAAAGGATTGGAGATACCCACTGAACAAGTGGGGAACTATTAAGCTCAATCTAGCTAGAGCAAATTTTCCTCAGATGAAGAGATTTAGCTTTATGGGATTGGGTTAAGGACTTCAAGGGTATTAAGGTTGAGGACATGTGGAAAATACTTCTTGCCAAGTTAAATGAACTTATTAAAATACACATCCCAATTCTACGTAAACATAAAGCAAAAGTGCACGAGAACGGCAGGAGGTGCGCTTAACTACCAGGGTTAAGGATAACAAAAAGTCCTTCTTTATATATGTCAACAGCATGAAGGGCAATTCAAATACTGTATGCCCCTTTAAAAACGACACTGGGGTACTGGCATTGGAAAGAGAGACTGCAGACATTCAAAATACCTATTTTTGTTCGGTTTTTAATGTTGGGGCTGTGCCTTCTAGTTCTGCATTACTTGAGCCAACGCCTGGATGAATCAGAATAGATCCTGTAGATGTAAGGGACAGATTAAATAAACTGGATATTAACAAATCCCCTGGACTAGACAATATACACCCCAGAGTTTTGCATGAACTGGCAGATCCCTTATCACTTCCGCTCATGTACCTTTCTCAGACCTCCTTGGATAGAGGAGAAGTACCACAGGATTGGAGAGTTGCTACTGCGGTCCCACTTCATAAAAAAGGGCCCAGGTCTGAGCCAGCAAATTTTAGGCCAATAAGTCTTACGACTCTAATAGGGAAAGTATCAGAAGGCATACTAAAAGCAATGATGGTGGATTATCTAGTAGAAAATAACTTGACTGATCCTTTTCAACATGGGTTTTCGAAGTCAAGGTCATGCCAGACTATCCTATTTACCTTCTATGAAAAAGTTAGAGTTGGACAAATGAAATGCAGCGGATGTGTTTTTTATGGATTTTGCCAAGGCATTTGAGAAATTACCCCGTGCCGAGTTAATTGAAACATTAGAAACTCTTGGATTGGACAAAAATATTCTAAAGTGGATAGCAGTATGGCTGACTGGTAGGACACAAAGTCATGGTGAGAGGGGTGTTGTCTGACTGGGCACCAGTCTCAAGCGAGGTCCCGCAGGGTTTGGTCTTGGGGCCTTGTCTATTTAATATATATTTCCACGCTCAAATTAAAGGACTCTAACATACGGATCTCAAAATTTGCAGATGATTTTAGAGTGGGTGGGATTGTGAATAGTAAATCTGAAGCTCTTTCCCTGCAATTTGCTATTGACGAAATTTTTCAGTGGACCAACACTAATAAACTTGAACTGAACATTGCCAAATGTAAAATAATGCATCTGGGCCCCTACAACAATAATTACATTTACACCATTGGAACTAAAATATTATCTGTCACTAGTGAAGAAAGAGATTTGGGTGTAAAAATAACACCTAACCTGAAGTTTAGGTCACACTGCAAGGATCAGGTCAAAAAGGCTAACCAAAATCTTAATTGCATTTTAAGGCACATTGCCAGTAGGAGCGAGAACGTTCTCATGCCTCTGTATGGAGCCTTGGTCATGCCTCATTTGGAGTATTGTGCCCAAGTCTGGTCACCTCACAACAGGGAAGACAGGACGAAGATTGAGGGCGTGCAGCGTAGGGCTACAAAATCTGTCTCTGGGCTGAAAAATATTCCTTATGAAAAAAAAGGTTAGAACAACTAAAGCTTTATTCACTACACTATAGAAGGTACAGAGGTGATTTGTGTATGCTGTTTAAAATCATAGGGGATAATACACAGCAAGATGATCTAGGATTCACTTGTAGATCCAGTTGGACTAGCAGCAGGAGACACAATAAGCAATTGGTTCCGTCCAGGTGGAACACTAACCTGAGGAAATACCGGTTTACCCAAAGGGTTAAATGGAACACCCTACCAACTACTGTGGTTGAGAGTAATAGTATGGATATGTTTAAAGTCAAACTAGACAACTTTTGTCACGGAAGAACTACTAAATTCTAAATAATGTGGGTTGGGCAAGCATTATGAGCCGAAAGTCCTCAGCTTGACTACACCTATGACCTCCTAAAGACACAATCCAAAATGGGCGTGGGCAGGGCTTCACAAAGCACCAGCCACCAGTTT
This sequence comes from Neoceratodus forsteri, assembly GCA_016271365.2. Lineage (NCBI taxonomy): Eukaryota > Metazoa > Chordata > Ceratodontiformes > Ceratodontidae > Neoceratodus > Neoceratodus forsteri. The sequence continues at coordinate 1,652,604,810 of CM057450.1, forward strand.
CAGTTCTTTCTCCCTTCCCTGCTGCTAAGCATAAATTCATGCATTTGGAGCAGCAAACACACACATCACAAAACTGTGTTCCCTCCCTTCGTGCCACTGACACCTACACTACTTGGCAGCAGTCAAGAGTCTGGCCTATAAGCCTTCCCTCCACAGGAGAGGACAGCAGTCCTTTGGATGTGTGATCCACTTCCAAACCTGGGTTGCTGGCACTGAGGCGAGAAATATGCCTAGTGCCTTAGCCCTCCACGCCACTGTTCTAACTTTGAAAACTATTCCTTAAACGGTGGTACGAAAGTCTGCATATCACCCTGTAATCGTCGCACTAATAAACATCCAGTATTCCTAGCTTATTCTTTCTCATGAAAGAGTGTGTGTATTTATCAGTCCAAACACTAGACCATCACCTTGCTAAGAAGCCTGAAAGACAACAAGCAAGGAAGTCTAAGACATGCAACCCGCAACTGGTGGCAGCATACCCAAATTTGAAGAATCCAAAGCATCACCTCCTATGCCAGCACCTGTGAGGTGAAAACCTAGTGGGGCAATGGGTGGGGGTGGGGGGTGGGGTGGGGGGCAGTGCTATGTCTCAATTAAAATACATAAATTATCACTGCTTGTAGAGAGCAAGACTTTCATAATTCACTGTGGCTTGCTTTGCCACTGGTCAGTTATATTTCTGCCTCCTTCCCGAAGCAGATAAAGTCAGTCAGGATAAAAAAAATAAACAAGGTGTTGCGTCAGCATGTTATATGAAAACAAAACAGAATGTGTAATATTAAATACACATTGAAAATTGAAACCATACTTAGAACAGATGTTTTGACCACAGGTCTTCTTCAGGAATTATTTAAATGAAAAAAAAAAAAGCACCAGTTTTGCTTGTTTCTCTTTTAGATATGGTCAAACCATTGATTCTAACTATATTTTCTATTATCAGCATGCATTTAATATTACCATTTTGTTTGGAGTCTGGACACCGTATATTTCTGGTTTCTGTGTCATTCCACGTTGCCACTGGCAGGGTTCATTTCATATATTTATTTATAAGGGAGACTGACCCACTGCGTGTAAAAAGTAAGAGTCAAATAAAAAAAAATAATTGGTCATATTGTTCAACTAAGCCCAGATTCATAGAACAGCAGTTTAAAATCTCTATGAACAATGAGCAGGTTTTCCCCAAGGTAGAAGAAAAGGTGGGTCAAATTTAAAAACCGTGTGCCAATTGTCCCACTCCCCCACCCAAAAATGAACCCTGCTAGGATAGACATTAAGTGTTGGGTGTTATGTCATCCTGCCATGTAGGTTGACAAGTTACAGATTTGTGTTATCACCATGGAACCCTGTATGCATCAGTGCTCCACTAAACAGAGTGGTGTGGAATCTGTTCTGGCTTACAAAATGTGTGGAATCTGTAGATTTCACACTGCAGTTCAGCAGGGTTTTATTAACAAGCATTTGTCAATGCCGAATGTTGCTTGCTTGTATGTGCTGTGTAGGTATCTGGAAGTCAGTGGAGTGCAAATATTGAAAATTTGCAAACTTACAAGCGTGCGTAAGAACTGCGCAACACACGCTCGTGAAACAGTCATTTTTAGGAAGTTTGTGACTAAATTTTCAACATAGTCATTTTAAGACGTCTGCTCATGAACAGTGTCACTGTGATTTTCTTAATGTGTCCCATCATTGATTTGCACACCGACTGGCCACTAATAAGCTAGATGGAATGGAAACACGTTATGGGCGAGATGTGAAAAATGACAGCTGTACTGCTCATAAGGAGGTGTGGTAAAATGGCAATGTTGGAAATCTGGAGTGAAAATATGGAAAAATACGCGAATTTCAATGTAGTGTGCTAGGAAGTGCGCAACGCAGGCTCGTAAAACAGTCACTTTTAGGAATTTTGTCACCAAATTTTCAACATAGCCATTTTAAGACCTCTGCTCATGAACAGTGTCACTGTGATTTTCTTAATGTGTCCCATACAGTGATTTCGCACACCGACTGCGCCATTGTGCACTACATGGGTGGAAACACGTTTTGGGCAAGATGTGAAAAATGACAGCTGTACTGCTCATAAGGAGGTGTGGTAAAATGAAAATGTTGAAAATCTGGAGTGAAAATATTGAAAATTCGCAAACTTACAAGCGTGCGTAGGAAGTGCGCAACGCAGGCTCGTAAAACAGTCATTTTTAGGAATATTGTCACTAAATTTTCAACATAGCCATTTTAAGACCTCTGCTCATGAACAGTGATTTTCTTAATGTGTCCCATACAGTGATTACGCACACTGACTGCGCCATTGTGCGCTACATGGGCGGAAACACGTTTTGGGCAAGATGTGAAAAATGACAACTGTACTGCTCATAAGGAGGTGTGGTAAAATGACAATGTTGAAAATCTGGAGTGAAAATATTGAAAATTCGCGAACTTACGAGAGCGTGCATAGGAACTGCGCAATGCACGCTTGTAAAACAGTAATTTTTAGGAATTTTTCCACCAAATTTTCAACATAGGTTTTTTGAGAGCCCATCTTATGAACACTGGCAGAGTCGTTTCGTTAATCGGTGCTGAAAGGTGATTTCACGCAGTGACTGTAAATCACCCTTCGGCCCGATTAATGGCATGACAGTGAGAGCATTCATGAGAAGGGGTCCCAAAACCCCATGTTGAAAATTTGGTGCAAAAATTCCAAAAATGCCTGAAATATGCAGCAAAGTTGAAAACCTTATTATATTATATTATACAGCTTACGGCATTTCCTCAGTTTGCGGTCAGTTTTGAAAGAGTGCAGATGTGTTCCTGGTCCACGAAGATCGTCGCGCCGAGGTCGGAGGTAAGTATGGGGTGGGGGGGGGGGGCTGGAGTGCGCAGTGGGTGGGCGAGTGGGGCCCAGACAGTGAGGGACCGTTTTGTGTTGCAGGTTGGTTTTATTTTTATTTTTTAAAACAGGGCACGACAGCGGGACGTTTGCCACGCTGGGTGGGCTCCCAGCGTGGCACAAGAGCCGCTGTTTTAGGGGCCCGTGGAGCAGACGGGGTGGGCACCCCGTCTGCGATAACATCTGTTGCCCACGCTGGGGTGGGGTCCCAGCGCGGCACCATGTACTTCCGGGGACAGTGGAGCCAACGGGGATTGGGCACCCCGGCCGCCATACCACGTGGTTGCCACGCTGCGGTGGGCCGAGCGCAGCACAGAAGAGGGGATTAGGCACCCCGTTGGCTATACAGTGTGGGAGCCCGAGCACGCAGTATCGTGTGTGTGTGTGTGTGTGTGTGTGTGTGTGTGTGTGTATGGGGGCGCGCGCGGAGCAGGCGATATCTTATCGCTGCTCACTGAGCGTAGAAATTTCTTCAATTGTACCATCAGTATTTTAGATCACGTCACACAAAGCTCCAGCAGCAATTGGAGAACTGCGGCCGCGCCTGCAAACACACTGACTGAATTGGAAGAGGGCTGCCACATCTCCGAAAACTCGGATAATGGCACTATGTTTCTTGCACATGCGAGCAAGCAACATAAAAATTACCATGAAGTTCTCAATTTTACTTGCATGTTAAACTGTATTAATTTTGAAACAAAAACCTGCATTTTACGATTTTTCTTTGCTATGTGGTTCTGTTTACAAAGCCTGCAAAATGTCCAAGATTATTTCCTCAGATATTCCACACTGTAAATTTTTCCATATTCTGCAAAGCTGGAAAAAAATCATGGCACAGAAAAAACTTCCCAAACTGCAGTAATTTCACAGACACTTTCAGTTTTTCCTCGTTTGTGCAAAAAGAAAGTGGAGAAATTTCATGCAGCTCTAGTTAGAACCAAATTCTAGAGTCAACCAGAGGAAAATGCTGCTTTCCTTTAGGTTCTTCAGCTTGAACTTTGCTTTGCAATTCTTGTTTTCTTCCCTTCAGTGAATCTCTGCAGTAAAATTTATGTTTGTTCTCATCAAGCTGTCATTTAAAACATTAAATACACCTACATAAGAACATACGAAAAAGTCAGCAGAAGGAGGCCTATTGGTCTATCGCATTTTCTCGGTAACATACAGGGTTGACCCTGCCCCCCCACTGGCGGCGTCATCCCCTCCCTCCTTTCTACCCCATCTCTGTTCCATGGGTTCCCTCTGCGTTTGTCCCAGGCCCTCTTAAAGGCCTTGTATTTGCTGGGACCACCTCTTCTGGCAGTGCATTCCATGCGGCCACCACCCTCTCTGTAAAAAAAAAAAAAAAAAAAAAAAAAAAAAATGTCCAGCATCCCTCCTAAATCCCCTTCCCCCCATCAGCTTTGAGCCATGCCCCCTCATGGTTCTGTTGTCACTCATTTTAAAGAGACATTCTCTTTCCACTCTGTTAATCCTCTTCATGTTTTTGAAGGTCTCCATCATAAACAGCCCTCTCTCCCTCTCCTCTCCTCCAGGGAGTACATTCTCGGGGCTCCCAGCCTTTCCTCGTAGGACCTATTCTGTTGACCTGTGATAATCTTGGTTGCTCTCCTTTGGATACTCTAGCATGCTGATGTATTTCTTAAGGTATGGATGCCAATACCTTACTCCATATTTTAAATTTGGTCTTACCACTGACCTGTACAACAGCAAAATGACCTTGCTCCGCATACTACTGAATCCTCTGGCTGTACACCCCAGCATCCTGTTAGCCTTTGCTGCTGCCTTCTTGCATTGTGTGATGCGTTTTAGGTCTCTAGTAATCACCACCTCCTGATCCTCTTCTTCCTCTGAAGCAGGTACCCGACACCCTCACCCCTCCCCAGGTAATGCCATCCTAGGATTCCTGGCTCCCTCCCAATTAAGGTGCAATCTATCTGGGCAATACAGCCCCTTGTCTGACCACGTATCTAACCGTCTCCCAATATGACTGTACCTTTCCACCTTACAGCAGTTTCTCAGCCAATCATTACAAGTTGACATTCTTCTTTTCTGGCTATGCTGGCCCTGAGGAATGGAATTACCTATGAAAAGGCTAATAAGCTCCCAGATTCCCTGCATGATCTTGCTAACTCTCTGAATCTGTTTTGCACCACCTCCACCTCCTCCCCAGCCAGATCACTGGTTCCCAGGTGGATAACCAAGTTAGGCTTCCTTCCCATCTTCCTTAGCACTTCCTTGATCTTTTATCCTTCTCTCCCTGCCTCCATTGCCGGCATACAAGCTACCACCCATCTGTTCCTTGAGTCCCCTTTTCTCCCTCAGTGTACACCTTTTAGTATTGAATCCCCAGTTATAACCACCCTTCCGTCACCCACAGGCCTGGTCCTTGACTCACCATCGTGTCCTAGTAAGCTATCCCCCCCCAACCTCTTCCTGTCTTTTTCGGGAGCCCTCCTGCCTATACCAGTGCCCCCCCCCATTCCTGCTTCTCCACTCCCTTTTGATCCCTTCCCTCCCTAGTTAACCTCATTTGCTACTGCTGTACCTTCTCTACTCCCTCCTGTAACTCTACCTCCCCTCCCTCCCTCCTCCGCTCCCCTTGCATCCATTCCTCTTTGCCTCCCTGAGCTACTCCCTCTCTCTTGCCTCCTACCTTTGTCCTTCTGCTTCCTGATCCTTCCCCATTATTCCCTGTTCACCTACATCGGCCAGTGGCGCACATCTGTTTGATGTAGGCATCTGAACGGAGAACCCTCCTCCGTTCCCCACTCCTCCCCCTTTCCCCTATGTAGATCCTCTTATCCCCTCCCCCGCTCCTTACCACATGCCATCCCTACACCTTGGTTCTGCAGGGTCCTTACTTGGTATGAAAGAACAGAAGAAGGCCAGAGTCCATCGAGACTGTTCCCCACACTATGTGGGACATTATTTATCTATTATCCCTCAACCAAACATCTAATTTGTTTTTAAAGACAGTGGCACTAGTTGCCTCTACCAATTCTTGTGGCAAGGTGTTCCATACAATGGATGCTCTTATTGGAAAAAAGTTTCCCCTTTTGCTGGTTTTATAAGTTTTTACTTCAAGCTGTTTATTATGCAGGCTGAACATGTCTCCTTTTGGAGAGTGTTAGACCACTTTTCCATTAGATCTGGTGAATTTATTAAATTAAAACCATAAGCATATCACCTCTTAATCTTCTAGTTTGAAGAGAGAAGAGACCAGTACCTTTTAATCTGTTCTGATAATCCAAGTTTGTTAATCTGGAATCATTCTAGTTACTCTCCTTTGAACCTGTTCAAGAATTGCTGTGTCTTTTTTGGTTTGGATTCCAGAAAGGGGCCATAGTCTAGATATGGTCTAATGTATGCCCCTATACAATGGAATAAGGCATTGTTCAGTGCGATTAACAAGCGTCGTTTTATTTGCCTCAAAAGTCTGTTGGTCATGCAAGCAGTTCTAACACAGTGATCATTTGATGTAAGTTTATTATTAACATATATCCCTAAATCTTTTTCACAATTTGATGAGTGAAGTGGTAGTCCGTTTATATATCGTTTTTGGATTATTTACACCGAAATGCTCTACTAAACATTTGTCTTGCTTAAACTGCATAGGATTTTCATTTGCCCAAAGTGTTAATTTTTCCAAAATCCTTCTTTAATGCAGAAATATTTTCTTGATTATTAACCTTGCCCCCCAATTTAGTATTGTCTGCAAATTTAACTATGAAGTTATTTGGCCCTGTTTGTAAATCACTGATAAAGAGGTTAAACAATGATGGTCCCAAGACCGACCCCTGTGGTACACCACTTGTCACACTACCCAAATCAGACAAGATATCATTAATTCTGACTCTCTGAGAATGATTTGTCAACCAGTTTATAGTCCAGTTGACAATATCAGGTGACACACCTAGATTGTGCATTTTAGTAATGAGTTTTTCATGTGAGACTTTATCGAAAGCTCTACTAAAGTCCAAAAGAATTACATCGGTAGGGATACCCACATCTAGTAGAGTACTTATATTATTGTAAAAAGATATCAGATTGGTGGTGCAGGAATACTTGGGAGTAAACCCTTGCTGATTTGAATCATAAATTCCAATTTTTTTACAATCTTGATCTATTAGCTACTTCATTACTCGTTCCATTAATTTACCAGCCACTGAGGTCAGGCTAATTGGACGATAATTTTGCACAGAACCTCTATTGCCTTTTTTAAATATGGGAGTAACTATTACTGAACGCCAATCATTTGGTACAATGCTTTCTTGTAAGGATTTACTGAAAATAATTGACAAAGGTATAGAAATATTTATAGAGGTTTCGATCAGAAACCATGGATGAATACCGTCTGGGCCCGGACTAGTATTTTTTTTTTCATTTTTTGATAGCCTGTATAATGTCAGTTGGATAGAACCTATGATAATCTACGTGGTGAACTTTAAATGTACTAATAGGTGATTTTTGAGAGAAGACAGAACAAAAGTACTTATTAAAGAGACTTGAAGTTTCTAAATCAGATAGAGAAGAGCCATTGGTTATAATGGGACCAATGGTCCTTGATACACCTTTTTTACTATTTATATAGGAGAAAAGAGATTTGTGACAGTTTTTTGTGTGAGTTAGTTTAAATTCTAGCTTATTTTTTGCCAATTTAATAGAATTTTTTAAGTTTTCCACATAGTCTGTATTTATGTAATAGAGTAGTTTTAAATGGAACAGAACTATTCTTAAGTTTCCTAAAAAGTTTAATTTTTATTTTAACCTGATTTTTAATTGTCTTATTGAACCAAGGGGGAATCTTCCCTTTATTATTAAATTTCCTCTTAGATGGAATAAAGGTATTTTCCAAATAATGTACAATGTTTTTAAAAAAGTCCCAAGCTTGTTGTGTTATACAATTAAGATGATTAGATTCCCAGTTTATGTTTTGTAAGTATTCATTGATTTTAGAAAAATTTGCTTTGTTATAATTTTTTGTATAGTATAACTTCATTTGTGTAGTTTTAAACTGTTGAATTTCAAAAAGAATAGATGAATGATCACTGGTCCCAAGTGGATCCCAAATTTGTAAATTGCTAATTTGTTGCTCTATGTTAGTAAATAATAGATCCAAAATATTAGGACCTCGAGTGGGTTCAGCAACAAGTTGTTGTAATCCACTAATAACTACCACATCTATTAGTCCTTTCTCGGCATAGGACTGTCCTGAAAATGAGTCCCAGTTAATATGAGGGAGGTTAAAGTCACCAAATATTACAGTATCTTGAGATTCTGAAAAATGTGTAATTTTTTTAAACATATCAGTTGTGTAATCTGAATTTGCAGATGGAGGTCGATAGATGTTACCAATAGTTATATAGGACTGCTCCTTCAATAAGATTTTAACCCATATACTTTCCAAAGGAAAGGGAGAACACACTTCAAAAGAAGGAATATCATTTCGTATGTTAACATACAAACTCCACAGCCTTGCTTATCTAATCTGTTTTTATGATATAACTTATAACCTGGAATTTCTCTGGACCAAACTGAGGATGCGTCCAACCAAGTTTCAGTTACTCCCACCACATCTTGAGAAGGGTATGTCACTGGACCCTGTGGCATCCTCTCGGCTTCTGTCCTATATCCGCTATTAATATGTCCCGATGCAGCCCTTACCTGACCTTTCAGTCGCTGTTCATCCTCCCTGCCTCTCCCTCCTCTTCTTTCCAGCTCCCATCTAAGCCACTGTAACTCTCCGCTTATCTGCTCCAGGCTCCTGCACCACTGGGCAGCCCCCTGTTCTCCACACCACCCCATGAAGACTGCAGCCCCACATCCATAACAGCTCACGATCCTGTCCTAACTAACCTGACTACTTTGTCTTCCTGCAGCTCCCCATCTCCCCCTCCTCATCTCTTCCGCTGTAACAACTCTTATCCTCCCACATCCTCCCTAGGTAGCCTATCCCATCTCAGCTGTATATCACTGTATTCTCAATCAGTATTTCAAAACTAGTGTGACCCTAGATAGTGTATAGCTGCTTTCCCTTGTTTTACCTTGTTGAGGGTTTCCTTGCTAAATCCTTACAATGCCGAGTATATTCAGTTGGACTTTCCCCAACTAGGCTGTATTATTCCCTTAACTTGTTAGAATCTACAATGTTTGTATGCCCCAGTTACTGTATCATATGCGCTGCTTATCTCCCCCTGTAGCACACTTACCTCAGTTGCCCTCTGCTGCAAGACCTGCGGTCTTCCATGCGGATGCCCACAGATGCCACTTAGTTACAGCTGCCACACTCCTGCTTAGTGGCACTCATGCTTCTGGGTCACTTGGACCTCTGGGTAATTTATAGGAGCAGCAGGCGCCCTACTGGCTGCCTGCAGCCATGTGGCCCTGCTTACCATCCAATAGTGCCGGCTGGTCCTCTTCTAGCCCTCCTTCTGCCATTTGCCTTCCTCCTCCCAATTCATAGTAATCCCCACCAAAGTCAATACACTGTAGCAGAGTTCAGCAAATAAAAAAAAAAAGCCATGTCTGTCCCCAAACAGAGAGAGAGAGAGAGAGAGAGAGAAAGTACTTAGCTTCTTCCCTCCGCTCCCACCCGATGTTGTTCCGATGCTAGACTGAGTGTGGACTCCGGCTTGCAATGGCTAAAAACTACAGGGGAAGCAGGCACCCTATTGGCTGTCTGCAGCCACGTGGCCCTGCTTCCTTTCCAATGGCACTGGCTGGTCTTCTAGCCCTCCCTCAGCCGTTCACCTCCCTTCTCCAAATTCACAATAATTACCACCAAATGAATACATTGTAGCAGAACTCAGCAAATTAAACAAAACAAAAAAGAAAAACACGTTTGTCCCCAAACACTGGGAGAGAAAGTGCTTGGTTTGTTCCCCTCCGCTCCCGCCTGAAGGTATTCCGACTCTAGACTAAGTGTGGACTCCGGCATGCAATGGCTAAAAACTACAAGGGAAGCAGGCACCCTATTGGCCGTCTGCAGTCACGTGGCCCTGCTTCCCGTCCAATGGCACAAGCTGGTCCTCTTCTGGCCCTCCCTCTGCCATTCACCTCCTTCCTCCCAATTCACAGTAATCTCCATTAAAATCAATACACTGCAGAAGAGTTCAGCAAATAAAAAGAAAAAAACAAACAAAAGAAATGTTTTTCCCCAAACACAGAGAAAGTATTTAGCTCCTTCCCCTCTGCTCCCACCTGATGGTCTTCTTCTAGCCCTCCCTCTGCCATTTGCCTCTCTCCTCCCAATTCACAGTAATCCCCATCAAAGTCAATACACTGCAGCAGAGGTCAGCAAACAAAAAAAGCCACGTTTGTCTCCCAATTCACAGTAATCCCCACCAAAATCCATACACTGCAGCAGAGTTCAGCAAATAAAGACAAAAAAAAAAACACGTTTGTTCCCAAACACTGAGAGAGAAAGTACTTGGTTCCTTCCCCTCCGCTCCCGCCCAAAGGCATTACGACACTAGACTGAGTGTGGACTCTGGTTTGCAACTGCTAAAAACTAAAGGGGGGAGCAAGTGCCCTAATTGGTTGTCTGTAGCCACATGGCCCTGCTTCCCGTCCAATGGTGCCGGCTGGTCCTCTTCTACCCATCCCTCTGCCATTCACCTCCCTCCTCCCAATTCACAGTAATCCCCCCAAAAATCAATATACTGCAGCAGAGTTCAGCAAATAAAAAAAAAAAAACACATTTGTCCACAAACACAGAGAGAAAAGTACTTAGCTCCTTCCCCTTTGCTTCCACCCGATGGTGTTCCGATGTTAGACTGAGTGTGGACTCTGGCTTGCAGTGGTTAAAATCTTTTTTTTTTTTTCCTATTTGTTTATTCTCCTGAGCCTGGCAGGTGGCTCTTGTCCCTACTTTGGAGGGACTCAGTCTCTGGCCGCACTGTTCCCCGGCCCGACACCCCCTAAATCCCTACAGGTCCCTTCCCCCAGGGCAGGGCCGAGGCGAAGGGGTGCCAGCTTTCCCCCCCACCCCCAGAGCAAAATCCAGACGCCGGGGCGGACGGGGCACTGGTGCGGCCATCATGGAGCCTGCTTGTTCCTTTTTCCTCCAAGTTTTCTCCCCCCAACACACCGATGACATACGCCAGTGACATGCCTCCCTGCTCACATCTCCCCCTGGCGCGACTAATGAGCGGGATGGCAAACCTTCCCCCCCCCAAGACAGGAAAGCAGTCCTCCGGACACGCAATTCTCTCTCTTCCCTGCCAACCCTCGGTGACCTGGGCTCATTCCTGAACCTGGGTCGCCAGCATGGCTCAAGGTGTAGTGACCAGTGCCTCAACTGCCAGTGCCACTGGGCTGGCGTAGTGTCTAAAATCTACAGGGTAGCAGGCGCCCTATTGGCTGTATGCAGCCATGTGGCCCTGCTTCCCTTTCAATGGTGCCGGCTAGCCTTTCTCTCCCTGTTTTCTCAATTTAATTGGCTCTGCTGTTTTTAAATGCAGCAGCAGCTGGGAACTCCAGGCATTCTGCCAGCCTGCCTTCCAAAAACACTTAAGGAGGTCAGATAGATATAAAAAAGCTGCTATAGTGGTCCGTCTGCTAACATGGCACCTGAGGCAAGTTTTGGGGCATTTCTCTGTGTTTCCTAGAGTTAGTTTCCCTCCCTGTCATGTCGCTCAGTTTTTTTTCTCCGATTAGTTAGTAAACTGCATATTTTGAGCCAGGCCATTGCATACTGCCTGTATGTATCTTATATTGGAACCCTGCTGCTGAATGTTTTACATTTTTTTATGTCTATGGAACTGTAGCAAACTGAAGGATTGTGGCTGGAATTTGCAACATCCTGGAAGAACACCGCCCCCCCCCCAAAAAAAAAAGCACTGCAAACAAGAATACAGAAACTGGAGTACTCAACACTTTGAAGCATTAGCAAACTATTTCAGAATTTACACACATACATATTTCTCCTTCTAAAATCAATCAATCAAAACTTTATTTAACCAGGTATATCACCATTGAGCAAGCTCAAGTGGTCCTGGAAGGAACAAGTACATGACAGATAAAAAGGTAATACACAACAAAGAAAAATAGACATATTGATTGTATAACAATTAGACTGTTAGAGATAGCAAACAGATAATAAATCAAGAACAGACTTAGTACACTGCTACCAGATTGAGTAATTTCACATATCCTCTTGTGTGCACCCTGGCGAAAAACATACAACAGCCACAATCCAAAATAATCAGATATCCCCTACAGAAGTAGTCAAAGGAAGGAAGGAAATCGGAGGAGTATAGAGGATAGTACCCATAGCCTAAAGAGGAAAAAGGTAAAGGGAGGACGAAAACAGAAAGGAGTTATAGTTAAAGGTGCTACGAAGTAATAGGCAAGGTTAAAACCTGTGGAGCCAAAAGCAGCTAGTGAACAATGTGAGGTCACCTATGACAGTTGCAATATTCCCTCAGGTAATCCGTGATCAGTGCTTTAAAGGTGAAGGGTCCTGGAACAGAGGTTATCCTCCGTGCTCTTTGCATAGCGTTCCAGAGGAAGGGGAGACAGTAGTTAATTGTGGCCGATCCATGCTGTGTTTTTATCCTAGGTACAATAAAGTTGATTAATGTGAAGCATCTAAGACCGTAAAACCCCTCTGCATGCTCAAGCAGACTAAGATGTAGGCTGGCAATTTATCAATTAGTGACCTGTAGAACCAGAAAAGAGCATTTTTTTGCCTCCTTGAAGTAAGGGAAGACTAGCCCAGCGCCCCATAGAGAAGGCAGTGGTGGGTGCGAATAGGTCAGTTCAGGATAAATCTCAAAGCACGATGTATATAGTGTATATACTGTATATAGATGTATATAGTGTGTCAAGTTTACTTAGAGCCAAGTTAGGACAGTGTCTGTAGAGGATGTCGGTCGGCATAGTCAAGCAGCGGTAAAAAGGTTGTTTGGACTAATGTTTTCTTGACTTCAAAGTTGAGGAGACGCCTAAGGCATTGTCTTAATTTTTTGGTCAATTCGTTTAAATGAGTCATGAAATTGAGCCTGTTGTCCAACCAGAATCCCAGGTATTTGAATTTATCCACAATTTCCAGTGATTCACCCAGCAAAGTGTATAACTGGATTCTACTTGCGAAAATTGGGCAGGGGAGGTATGTGGTGAAACAATCACAGCTTTAGTCTTTTTGGCATTAAGGAGAAGTTTAGATTTTACTAGATTATGCTGAAGGATGACAAAGTCATGCTGTAGGTCATTGTGTGCTAATTCTAGCGAGGAACTGGAGGTGTAAAGGAGCGTATCATCTATGAAAAAGTGTACGTTAGCTGTACATATGTGTATGTCAATGTTGTTGATGTATACTGCAGAGAGTATAGGGCCCAGAATGGAGTCTTGCAGAACACCACAAGATAAGACTTTTAGTGGGGACAAGTCCCCTAGGGCTTTAATTTGCTTCATTCTATTGGTAAGATAGCATTTGAACCACCCAATGGCACTGCTGTCTAAGCCAAGGCTATACAAGGCGTCCTATAAAAGGCTATGGATGGTCCACAGTATCAAAGGCAATGAAATACTTTTTAACCTTATTGGCTGATAAACATCACCCAACTATATATATATATATATATATATATATATATATATATATATATATATTATATATATACACATACACACACACATACATATATACACACACACACACACACAAAATGTGATCAATGCACAGTCAGGTAACAGTTCTTGTTTTTAAGCCAATCAATAATTGTGTACTAGACAAATACACCTTTAACTACGGAGAGAGAAAAAAACCATAAAGTAACCAATTCCTGAAAAAGCTAAGACAACTACTAACAATAGTGCCACCTGCTGGCTCAGTACATTAAGAGGACCACTGCAATAAAAATAAACACTTTTTGCCAGTTAAAACCTATTTAAATCCAGCTCCGTGACTCGGCACGCTGGCGATTCAGGTTTGTGCCCTGACCCCAAGATATCAGAAGTGGAAGCTGGCAGGGAGGGCAAAGGTGTGTCTGCATAAACACACTTCTCCCAGCACTGTTTGGAAATCGACACGTGGTGGTGGAATGAAGCCGTGAATGGCAAGGGTGACCATGCTCTGGGTGGCCATGCCTCAAGGACATCGACATGGTGCGTGTGGCCAGGGGTGGAGGGACAGTCATAAACCATGAAAAAGTGAGCTTCGCTTGGCACGCCTTTAACAAAACCCTGGCATGGCATACTGTTTACCTGTAGACAGGTACGGACAGATAAAGGACATCCAACCCTTATGAATTTAATAAACACAGGCAAAATGGATCTCAGGGTGGCTTATCATATTTATTTTTTTATTTTTATTTTAGTCTTTGGTAACCTGGTAAGTCCCACTAGGCACAAGTGCCTGTTTTCAGGGATGACCTGGGAGCACTGGACGGTTAAGTGACTTGCTCAGAGTCGCACAGTATGCAAGTGGAGGTTGTGAGAATCAAACTCAGCTCTGGCCTGCTGGATGTATTAAGCTCGTTCACACCTCGCTCCTCTAACCTTTAGGCTACACTGTATATATGTATTTCCCTACTGAATGAAGTGACTATGTACCTTCAGTGCTGTCTTATAATTCTGTTTTGTAGCTTTTGAAAGTCGTAAACAAACTGATTCTGAATTTTAAACTTGTGCCACCATTAGGGTGCTAGCAATGTCATGAAATCAATTGAACTAAATCAATTCAGAACCAGTTTGTTAAAAAATTCGACACTAGAAGTACCTAGTCACTTTATTCAGTACGGCTGAGCAGATGATAAGATACTCAGAGATCCATTTTTTGGCTGCATTTATTATATTTGTAATGGTTAGGTGTCCTTTAAAGAACAGCTAACACCAATTATTCCAAGGGGAAGGTAGCTCATGGCAAGGAGCTATCTGCCTGAGTGCCTAGATCAGCCAGCATTTGAATTTTTTCACCAAAGAATTGTTTAAATATTTAACACAGAAAGCCTTCAATAACACCCACAAGTTTCATGCTGTGGCCAGAATGCAACTCTATACTGCAGCAGAATCACTGCAGTAAGCAAGACAATTTTTTCCTAATTCTATTTATAGTACATAGTTACTTTAATGTTCAGGCAACTGTAAATGTTAAAGGGTATTTTATACTATAGAGTTCTACCCGTTTACCATGTACAACTGCCTGCAAATTAAACTATGTATAAAGGACAGCTCCACTCTATATGCCCAATAGTATCACTGCAGCCCGTTCTCTACTTTGGATCATTATTACATATTTTTGGGGGGAGGGGGATGCAGCCAGCATCTTTGAGAAACTTGCAAATGTTACCAAATGCCTTTTTTTTTTTTTATTTGTTTATTCCTAGAGTGCAATACAGTATGCCACAGCAAAACTTTCACCATTATGAAGTAATGATATACCCGCCCACGGTGGCGCGAAGGAGTTAGGGCACTGCATGCCACACCTACGTGCCGCATGGCTACCGAGGTTGAGCAGAGCCTGGTCATGGGGGTTGGCAGGGGAGGGAAGGGGAATTGTGCCGCCCTCTAGCGGCTCCTGGGGGAGCTCAGGAACACAGCAGGGATGCGGCGCCACAATCGCAGTAGGAAAGAGTGTCGGCAGACATCAGCATGTTGTACCATGACGTCATGGCATGTCCGCACTCCTGGGACAACATAAGAAAATCCCCGGAGGACTGAGGAGGCAACGAAGGCCTCAGAGACCAAACTGCACATCCCCAATGCCGGACTGCTGCACCAGTGATCCCCAGGTGCCACCTACAAGAGACGGACCCTCTAATCTCAGAAAAACACCGCCAAGGTTGGAGTGGCAGGGCCTGGGGCTGGGAAGTCTTTGTAGGAGGGGATCACAGGGAGGAGTCTATGTGGGGAGTACCAGGGGTGAGTTGAGTAGGCACATCTGAGAGATGCCTCAGACCAAAGATGAATAAAATAGTTAAAAAAAAAAAAATTATGAAGTAATGCTGATCCATGCCTTCTCCTCTTCCAACTTCTCTCCTGAGACAGCCCACTGGTTCAAAAACTACCTGTCCAGCAGGTTTCACAGGACCACAATAGACAGCATCCTCTCAGACTCCTACACCATTTACTGCAGCTCCCCCCCCCAAAGATTCCATCCTTGACTCCCTTCTCATTTCTCTGTCCCTAAACTCCCTCCCCAGCACCTGCCCATCCACAAATACACTTCTGTACACTGATGATGCAGTCATCCTCAGCTCTGGCAGAAACCATCTAGCACGACTTCGAGCTTGTCCAACAGGTAGTGTAGGGGAAAACCAGGTCAGAAAACTAGCCCACCAATTACAGTCACTAGCTGACTCCGGAAGTCCCACCTGGGGAGGTTCCATCTGGTGTGGAGAGGAACAGCACAGGAGTGGAAGAGGTGTAAGACTGGCCTCTTAGGTGTGTGCAGGCATCAACAGAAGGAAGCAGGTATGCAGGGGGCTCTGCCAGTCGACTAAGATGAGGTTCTTGTTCACTACTATTCTGACATTCACATTCTGGGAAGGGTGATGGTCAAGACATGGGTGTAGAGCAGGCATACTCCATGGTGTACACTTTTGGGGGAACAGCAAGTAGGCCGAGAACTGCTTCCCTAGTCCACGGAAACACAGCAGAACCAGCGGAACCTTTCTTTAAGTTTATTCATATTAGTTAAAACCAGAAGGATTGGTCACTGATACTGTCTTTGCATCCCAAGGACTATACAGCCTTACAGGGTCTGGGCTGGTATATTGGTGTCTTAAGGAACAATGCATGGCATCTGTATATACCCATGCATGGAAGGGGGGTAGCAACTAGTGTCATGGGGTGCAAAAGTTGTATTTATTGTGCCAAATGGGGCAACAAACAGTCCTGGAGTACATATTTATATTGTCTGGCTACACCCCTGGGTCAAGATAGGTTACAAATGGGAACTGTTTCAACCTAACTAGGGTAGCAAAACAAAGGGATTAATGGGAAATGAGGAAAGCAAATAATTCCCTATCTAGGGTCAGGGTCAGGATAAACAGATTACTCACCTGTAGCAGTATAACTAGGAGTGGTATATGATGTTCGTCCATACTTTGGGCAGTGTCCTTTCCTTTAAGAACTTGCCAGAAAGTCTTCAAGCTGGCTCCTCCTACCCAACCGTGTGGTAACTCCCTCAGTTCTGCCCCATGATGACAGATCTTGCCCGCTGGAAGCAGTAGTGTGTGCCAAAGCCAAGGGAGGTCGGGTGGGTTCATGTAGATGATCAAATACCACTCCTAGAACCACTGTAAGAGGTGAGTAAATACAGGTTACTCACCTGTAACAGGAGTTCTAGGAATGGTATATGTTGTTCATCCACACTGTCTGGCAGGTATCCTTGCCGGTTTAAATCTTGCCGGAAGGTCTTCAAGCTGGCCTCCACCCACCCACCCCGGTGGTAAAACTCTCGCTCTGCCCCATGACGCCAGATCTGCCCGCTGGAAGCTCAGGTTGTGCACATCGGCCGAGGCGCCGGTGGTGGTGGATGAACAACACACCATTCCTAGAACTCCTGTTACAGGTGAGTAACCTGTATTTCTAGGACATGGATATGTTGTTCATCCACACTGTCTGGCAGACTCCTAGCAGTTCTCCGGGAGGAGGGAGGCAAGGCACACCCCTACTTAGGGAATAGAGACTGGAGAACCGAGGCCCCAAAACCAGCATCCCGGTGTGACTTAAGGTCGATGTGGTAATGGGTGATGAAGGTGTGTGCTGACTTCCAGGTAGCAGCCCTGCAGATATCCTGGATAGGGACGTCCCTGGAAGCAGCCACCGATGCAGCAGTATGGCGGGTAGAAAGAGCTCTTATCCCTCTGGGAGGCTCCATGCCCGCCAACTTATAGCAGAGATCTATGCAGGAGGTGACCCACCTGCTTATCGTCCGCTTGGCTGCAGGTCTGCCAGGTGCGACTTCAGCGTAGGTGACAAACAGCTGGCGAATGTCTCCCAATTTCAACCCGTGCGCTCCTTATAATAAGCGGCGCCCTTCTAGGGTCAAAGTATGAGTCTGTATTCGGCCTCCGAGGTGTGACTGGGTAGAACACCGCAGAGTCAACACCTGGTTAAGGTGAAACTCCGCAACCACCTTGGAAGGAATTCGGTGGGGAAGAGACAACCTTGGTTCTGTGGAAGACCAGGTAAGGAGACTCTATGCAGAGCGCCTGGAGTTCTCCCATCCTTCTGGCTGACGTGATAGCCACCAAGAAGGCAGTCTTCCACGACAGGTGAGAGAGTTCACACCTGTGCATTGGTTGAATGGTTTGCCCATGAGCTTTGCCAATACCAGCAGTAAATCCCACGGAGGTGGAGGTTCTTGACCCGGAGGGAAATGTGATCAAGGCCTTTGAAAAGCGCCAGACCACCTTCTCCTCGCTCACCGACTGCTCCCTGCCCGCACCAGTAAGCAGAGATGGCTGCCAGGTGCACCCTTAGGGTCGCCGACCTAAGCCCTTGACGAAAGGGACCATAAATAGTCCAAGATGCTTGCCAAAGGACAGGAAGAAGGGTCCAAGCCCTTGCCCTGACACCAAATGGAAAATCTCTTCCATTTGAAGGCATAGCATTTCCTGGTCGACTCCTTACGGGACGCCTCAACAACATTGAGGACCTCGTTGGAAAGACCCAAGGCCTGGAACTCTAGCCGCTCAGGAACCAGGCCGTCCGGTGCAGGGACTGAAGGTCCGGATGGAACACCTTCCCCTGATTGACTGAGAGCAGGTCCGGGCGAGCTGGAAGCTGCCTCGGGAGCCTGGAGCTGAGGCTGAGGAGATCTGGGTACCAGAACTGGCAGGGCCAGTCTGGGGCTATCAGAATCACCTGCGCCTTGTCCCTCCTTGCCTTGAGAAGCACCTGTGAATCAAGGGAAATGGGGAAGGCGAGAAGAGGCCCAGGGTCCACGGCCTCAAGGGGCATCCTGCAGCGAGCCCTGCTGAGGGGGCGGCATGGAACAGCCTCAGCTCGCTTCCCCTGGAGGCAAACAGGTCCACCTGAGGTGTGCCCCAATGGGAGAACAGATCTTGTACTACCTCCGGCAGGAGAGACCACTCGTGGGATGCAGCCCCTATCCGGCTCAGGGCATCGGCCAGGGTGTTGGAGGCTCCTGCCACATGAATGGCTAGGAGATCCGCCTCCAAGCTGCGCACGAGTGACCAAATGCGGAGAGCTTCCTTGCATAGACGCATGGAACGCGTCCCGCCCTGGCAGTTTAGGTAGTACATGGTCGTGGTATTGTCCGTCTGGACTCGGACCACTTGACCCCGGAGAAACGGAGCAAAGGCGGTGAGAGCTAGCGGACCGCTCCGAACTCCAGCAGGTTGATGTGGCATCGGGACTCCTCGAGGACCAGAGGCCATCGCCCGATGTTTCCCCAGATGGGCACCCCAACCCATCAGAGGCATCGGTCGAGCAGAGAGACCGTCGGCTCGGGCGGACAAGCAGGATGCCCTCCTGCAGATGAGTTGGAGCGGTCCACCACCAGAGGCGTTCCACATCTCCTGGGTTACCGTCACTAGCTGGTCCAATGGATCGCAGCGTTGTGACCACTGGCTGGCCAGTCCCCACTGAAGGGGGCACATGTGCCAGCGTGCCCGACGGACCACGCTGGTACAGTCCGCCATGAGACCCAGGAGGCGCAGGAAGTCCCGGGCAGGGCGCGATTGCCCAACCAGAAATGATTGGGCAAAGGAGGTAAGAACCTCCGGCCCTGTCCGCGGGAGGCCGTGCTCTGGCTCGAAGAGTCGAGCTCTGCCCGATAAACAGAATCACCTGCTTGCTCGAGGTTCCAACTAGCCTCATTGATGAAGGCCGATTTGAGAGCAACCTGGAGGGCCAGATCTCTGGACCGCTCCACCTCCTGTCTGGAGGGGCTTTGTCAGCCAATCGTCCAGGTAAGGTGCACCCGGACCCCTCGGCACCGCAAGGAAGCTATCACCACTGCTATGCATTTGGTGAAGACCCTGGGAGCTGGAGACAGGCCGAAGGGCATGGCTCGGAACTCGAAAAGGGATCCCTCCGCTCGAAAGCGAAGGAATCTCCGATGTGACGGACGGATAGGGACGTGAAAGAACGCGTCCTGCAGGTTCAGAGAGCAGAACCACACGCTGTGTTCCAGGGATGGTATTATCTGAGCCAGAGTGACCATCCTGAAGGTTCGAGACCTTAGGAACTTGTTCAGGTCGTGTAGGTAGAGAATGGGTCGCCAGCCTCCCGTCCGTTTCGGAACCAGGAAGTACCTGGACACAAACCCCAGGTCTGAGGGAGGGTCTGCCACCTCCCTGATCACCTCCTTTTGGAGGAGGAGAGCGATGTCGGCCCGACGAGCCGACAGTGAGGCTGCGGACACGAGGCCCCGCGAGGTGAGACGGCTCTGAAGGGCGGGGCCTGCTCGAATTCTAGAGGCAGGCCTTTTCCCACCACCTCCAGCACCCACCTGTCCGTGGTAATAACGGACCAGGCGGAAAGGAAGTGACGGCCGGCCCCAGGGGAACCTGGGGTGAGATGACGGGTTGGGGCGACACCCTCAGCCCGTCACTGGGCAGGCTTGGAGGAGGGACCGGCCAAGGGACCTCCTGGGCCTTCACCCTGCTTCCTGTTGGAGGCCCGGGCTTGGGTTTGGGATGCCAAGCCGAGCCTGCTAGCCTGGCGTTGCTGGGCCAGATGCACACATGAGCAGAAGAACGAAAGAGCTTAGGCTGTGGTTTGCGTGCCTTTGTCCTTCTGAGCGGAAGGGACCGAGTCAAGGTAGCATTGGACTTCTGATCCTCTGCAGGTGACCTTCCACCCAGTGCCGAAGAGGTCGGTCCCCAAAAGGAACATCCGCCAACTTGTGCTGGGTATCCAAGTAAGGTGGATATCCTCAGCCAAGCCCGATGTGCCCGATAGCCACTGCGGCCGCCACAGACCTGGCACGAGTCCCCAATGTCTCAAAGCAGTCTGAAGCTGCTGTTGGCCCTGCCCTGGTCCGCACCTGCCTGACCGTGGTCTGCAGATCCAGCTGGAAGATGAGGACGACCTCATCCAGGAGCCCAACAGGGCATGAGAGAAATGTGCCATGAGGACGGCGGACTAGTCTGGCGAGCCGAGGAGGGGCAGCAGCATAGACTTTTACGCCAGCATAGTCAATTTCTTGGACTCCTTGTCGGGAGGTTTGTCTACATCCTAAGCGTTCATGCGCGAAAACGCTGTCGGTAACTAACCCCTCGGCCGAGGGTGTTCGAAAAAACTGGACAAGGAACCGTGGGGACCGCATACTTCCTAGCTGCTATCCTGGCGGGCGCAGGGCAGGAAGCAGGGCGCTGCCAGAGCTCCAGGCCGGGCCCACTGGCCTCGGCCACCGAAAGAGCCTCTGTAGGGAATCCTCGGTCCAGAATCTCCGTGAGGGATACCTGGCCCGCTTAAAACACGGGTTCAAGATTCATCCGTGGACTCCGAGATGAGCGAAGCAATCCCAGGAAGGACGAAGGGCTATCGTCCCACCGACTGTCCTCTGAGGACTCCAAGTCCATTCGCTTGGAGAAAAGGGAGGAATTGTCTTCGGACTCGGAAGAGTCCTCAAAGAGCTGCCTCGGGCCTCAGCCACCCTCCACCTGCCGAGGTCGATCGGGAGTGAGGGTGACAGACAGCCTATGGGGCAGTCCCTGAGCCGACCGAGAATTTTTGGTCGGAGCCCCATCTAACAGCTGTGGAAGCGGAGGTTCCACCGGAATCGGTGGGGCAGCTGGTTTTGGACGAACAACTGGCCTGGGAACAGGCTCCTCGGATAAAACGAGGGGTTGTTTCAGCCGCTCCGGTGACAGCCACTTAATGGCCGAAGACGAAGCGCGTGCTTATTCCCGGTCAGAAGGAGCTGTTGCCACATGAGTTCCTCATATCTTCGACGCAACTAGCCCAAAGCCTCCCCTCGTCGAGGAGGAGGAAGAGGCCAGCGGCAGCGCCGCGCCTACAGTGCAGAGACCGAGACCGCTATGGCCAGACGCGGATCGGCTGGACAGCGAAGAAGTCCGAGACCGAACCTCGGCTTTGCAGAGGACGGTGTGGGGAGGTGTCGGGAGCGGCACTCCTCGGTTCGAAGATTCAACCGAGCGCATCCGGAACCAGAGGGCACAGACGAGCCAACGAGTCCCCAACTCCCCACCGGGGAACCAGGAGAGGGATTCTCGGCTTCTCCTGCCGACAACCATCCATCGGTCGAGAAAATCTCGACCCTGCGATAAATGAAGTCTCGTCAAGCTGGCCTGACGGGGACACCGTGGAGACCAGTGGCGGCCGAGCAGTCGACCGAAGTTGACGGCCGACAACCCGGGAGAGGGATCTTCCCGCCCCAAGAGCCGACAGTGAGACTTACCCTTGTCTCTCTTTTTGGACTGAGAAAAAGGTCCAGAAGAAGTTGGTCCCTCACCTTTAGTAGAGAGGGACAGACAAAGCTCCTTAAAAGAAGCTGAATAAGAGGCACCGAGAGAGAGAGCAGGACAATGCCGCAGCTGAGGTAGAAGCGGCCCGTGCTGCCTCCTCTTCGAGGGCGATCATCTGCTCGAGCTGATCCGCCGAGCCCGCCGCCGCGGACACCGCCGACCGGGCCTCTTTTGACTTCACCGGAGGAAATCGCTTCTCGGGACGCACCAGTTGTAACCGGGCAGCACGGTCTTCGAGGACGTAGGCCGAAAAGGAAGAGCACAGGTCGCAGGCCTGCGGGTCATACTCAAGGCCTAAGCAGTAGATGCACGTGGAGTGCGGATCCGTCCGAGACATCTTCTGCCCGCAAGGGCATCTCCGGAAACTGGGAGTCGATGTGTCCATCGCAGCCGCGAGGGAGAGAAGACCGAAATCTTTTTAGCAAAAAAACTTTTAATTTCGAAGAATTAGGAACCAGTCTTATACGCAGAGCGTTAAGAGGGAAACCTGAGCTTCCAAGCGGTAAGGAAGATCTGGTGTCATGGGGCGGAGCCGAGAGTTTTACCACCCAGGTGGGTGGGAGGAGCCAGCTTGAAGACTTTCCGGCAAGATTTAAAGCGGCAAGGATACCTGCCAAACAGTGTGGATGAACAACATATCCATGTCCCTAGAACCTGTTTTTCTAGGGACGTGGATATAATGTTCGGTCCACACTTCTGGCACACTCCTAGCTGTTCTCCGGGAGGAGGGAGACAAGGCGCACACCCCCTACGTAGGGAACAGAGATTGGAGAACTGAGGCCCAAAAACCAGCATCCCGGCGTGGCTCTTGGTCAACGTGGTAATGGGAAATGAAGGGGTGTGCTGACCTCCAGGTAACAGCCCTGCAGATTTCCTGGATAGGGACTTCCCTGGAAGCAGCCACTGACAGCGGTATGGCAGGTGGAATGAGCCCTTAGCCCTCCGGGAGGCTCACTACCGGCCAACCTATAGCAGAGATTAATGCAGAATGTGATCCATCTGCCAACTGTTCGCTTGGCTGCAGGTCTGCCAGGTGCAGCTTCAGCGTAGGTGATAAATAGTTGGTAAATCTCTCCCCAAATCCCAGCCATGCGCTCCTTGTAGTAAGATAGTGCTCGCCGCAGGTCCAAAGTATGGAGCCTGTGGCATCATCAAGTGCATGATTATGAAGTACACCAGGAGATTAATCACCTGGTTAAGGTGAACTTGACAAACCTTCGGGAGGAACTTCGGGTTGGGGCACAACACAACCCTGTCCCTGTGGAAGACCAGGTAAGAAAACTCCACCGAAAGTGCCTGGAGCTCACTGATCCTTCTAGCAGATGTGATAGCCACCAAGAAGGCAGTCTTCCATGACAGGTGAGAGAGATCACACCTGTGCATCGATTTGAATGGGTTGCCCATGAGCTTTGCCAAAACCAGCAACAAGTCACACGGTGGTGGTTCATGCACCGGAGGGGAAATGTGGTCAAGGGCCTTAAAAAAGTGCCAGTTCACTGTCTCCTGTGCCACCGACTGCTGACCAGCCCATGCCTGGTAAGCAGAAATGGCTGTCAAGTGCACCTTAAGGGTCGTCGACTGAAGGCCCGACAGAGAAGGACCAAAGGTAATCAAGAATGCTAGCCACTGGTCAGGACAAAGGGTCCAACCCCTTACCCTGACACCAAATGGGGAATCTTTTCCATTTGAAGGCATAGCACTTCCTAGTCGACTCCTTCTGGGATGCCTCCATAATGATGAGACCGCTCCGGAGCGACCCAAAGCCTGGAACTCCAGCCACTCAGGAACCAGGCTGTCAGGTGCAGGGATTGAAAGTCCGGGTGGAGTACCGTCCCCTGACTGATGGAAAGCAGGTCTGGGCATAGGGGAAGATGCCTCAGGAGCCTGCTGCTGAGGCCGAGGAGGTCGGGGTACCAGAACTGGAGTGGCCAGTTCGGAGCCACCAGGATCATCTTTGCCTTGTCTCTCCTGGCCTTGAGGAGCACCTTGTGGATCATAGGAATCGGAGGGAAGGCATAGAAGAGGTCTGGGGTTCAGGGCCTTGAGAAGGCATCCTCATGCAGTGTTCCCTGCTGAGGGGGGTGGGCACAAAACAGCCACAGATCTGCGTTCTCCCTGGAGGCGAACAGGTCCACCTGAAGGGTGCCCCACTGGGAGAACAGACTGTGAACTACCTCTGGGTGGAGAGACCACTCATGAGGCTCCTCACCCATCCGGCTGAGGGTGTCCACCAGCTGATTGAAGGCTCCTGCCATATGAATGGCTAGGAGATCCACCTCCAGGCTGCGCACGAGGGTCCAAACACGGAAAGTTTCCCTGTACAAGGGCAGGGAGTGTGTACTAGGCCATGCTTGTTGAGGTAGTACATGGCCATGGTGTTGTCCGTCTGGACTTGGACCACCTGACCCAGAATGTGGGGAGTGAATGCAGTCAGTGCCAGTCGAACTGCCACCAGCAGGTTTATATGGCATCGGGACTCCTCGGGGTCCAGAGCCCATGGACTCTGTGTTCCCCCATGTGGGCACCCCAGCCCACTAGAGAGGCATCGGTTGTCATGATAACCGTCAGCTCTGGGCAGATAAATGGGAACCCTTCCTGCAGGTGTGCTGGGACCAATCACCACTGGATGGCGTCTAACATCCACTGGGTCACAGTGACCAGCTGGTCGAAGTGACCCGTGTGTGAAGACCACTGGCTGGCTAGTTCCCACTGCAGGAAGCACATTCTCCAGTGGGGGCAACAGACCCCGCTGGTGCAGGCCACCATGTAGCCCAGCAAGCGCAAGAAGACCTAGGCAGGGCAATTCCCAACCTAAAATTATTGGGCACAGGAGGAGACAGCCTCCGCCCTGTCTGCTAGGAGCTGAGCTCTGGCTCGGCAAGAGTTGAGTTCTGCCCTGATGAAGTTGATCAACTGCGAGGGCACGAGTTCCGACTTGGCCTCTTTGACCAGGACGCCATGGGAGATGAAGGTCTGGAGGGCCAGGTTCCTGGACCGCTCCACCTCCTGCTTGGAAGGACCTGCGATCAGCCAGATAGGAGTAAACCCAAACCCCTTGGCACCTCAGGTAAGCTGTCACCACTGCAATGCACTTGGTGAAGACCCTGGGGGCTGAGGAGAGGCCGAAATGGCATGGCCTGGAACTTGTAGAGGGCTCCCTCTGCTCGAAAGCGGAGGAAACTTTAATGAGATGGACGGATCGGGACGTGAAAGAATGCATCCTGAAGATCCAGGGAGCAAAACCACAAGTTTTGCTCTAGAGATGGTATGATCCGAGATAGAGTGGCCATCCTGAAAGTGCGTGACCTGAGGAACATGTTCAGGTCATGCAGATCTAGAATGAGGCGCCAGCCCCGCTTCCACTCTGGCACCAAGAAGTACCTGGAGACAAACCCTGGGTGTTCCGGAGGATCCACGACAGGAACCACGACCTCCTTGTGGAGGAACTGAGCTATGTCGTCTCAGAGCTGACAGCATGTCTGAGGAAATAAAGTCCTCCCATGGGGCACGGGCTCAGCAAGGAGGATACTGCTCGAATTCCAGAGGCAGACTCTGACTCATCACTTCTAGAACCCACCTGTCCATGGTGACAGTGGACCAGGCGGAAAAGGAAGTGGCGGAGCCCCCCCCCCCCAGTAGGAAGACCCAGAGGAGGTGTGATGAGCATGAGGGAGGCACCCCTCATCTAGTCACTGGGCTGGCTTAGAGGAGGAGAAGAGCCCAGCTGAGGCACCACCGAAGCTTCTCCCTCCAGGCTTATGGACGACTAAAGCCACCGAATGGGCCGAGGTCGCCAGGCCTGAGCCTGCTGGCCAGCCTCTAGCTGGGCAGGTTTGGCCGCCGGAGTGTAGGTGGACCGAAAGGGCTTTCTCTTCTACTGCTGCTTGGAGCCCTCGTGGGCCTTCTGGGCAGATGTCACAGAGTTCAAAGTGGCAATGGACTTCTCGATATGGGTGAGGCGACCCTCTACCCCAGGCCCAAACATGTTGATGCCCAGTAAGGAGACATCTGCCAGGTTGTGCTGAGCGTCCGCCATAAAGGTCGAGATCCTCAGCAAAGCCCTGTGGCGCATGGCCACTGAGGCCACCACAGAGAAGGCACAGGAATCTCCAATGTCCATGGCTGACTGGAGCCGTTTAGTTACAGCCTGACCCTGGTCCTGGACCTGTTTGACCATGGTCTGAAGGTTCACAGGCAGATGAGGGCACACCTCATCTAAACTGCCCAGCAGGGCATGGGAGTAGTGGATCGTAATGAGGGTCGAGCTCACCTGGTGGAGACCAAGTGAGGAGGCAGCACAGACTTTCTTAACCGCATGGTCTAACTTCTTGGACTCCTTGTCGGGTGACTTGTCAGCATCCTCAGTGTTGCCAGAGCGCCTAAACACAGAGTCGGCCACCAAACCCTCAACCTAGGGGTGCTCTGTGAATCCCAAAAGGGAACCAGTGGGCACTGCATATTTGAGGTCCATCTGGGCAGAAGGTGCTGGGCAGGAAGCAAGGTGCTGCCAAAGCTCCAGGGCAGGGTTAAGAATGGCGTCTGCCACGGGGAAGGCCTCTGGAGAGTCTCCCCGGTCGAGGATCTTGGTCAACCGCTAATGAGCCTGCTTTTGCACGGGCTCCATCTTATTTATTTATTGATGTTTTTGGTAACCGGGTGAGCAAACTGATCCAAAGGATCATTTTCAGTTGCAACCTGGGCCGTACAGTGGCACAGTCAATAGGTACAAGTTATAATACAGTAGGTACATATAATACAGTGGTATCAGAAACAGTGATACAAAAACATATCTTAAAAATAGGGGTTAAGTGCATAAAAAAGTTCATGACAAATAAAGTGACGCTTCTCTGCTTGCAGAGAACTAGGATATACACTTATAGTAAATAAAGACATTATTCAGCCAGTCCAAGGTTTACAACAAAGTGCATAAGGTATCACACTATGGCAATCAACATTTTTCACAACAGAGTCAAAAATGTGTCAATTGTAAATGTAGTAGCCAGTACTTGGGAAGCAAGCCAAATGGTACACTGGGCCCCTAAGGTGGATTTCTGGTGAGGGTGTTTCCAAGGGAGCAGGCACAGATGGCCTGAGACATGAGCCAATCTGTTAGCTTCGATCTGAAGGACTGATGAGAGGGTAACAGATGGATAGCAGGTGGTATTCTGTTCCAGAGGTAGGGAGCAGAGACAGAGAAAGCCTTGCTCCCCATAATAGCAAATACACGTCAGACTACCGGGGAGGGAACGGAAGAGGCCCCGAGACACCGAGTTACCACCCTGTCCGTGAAAAGCGAGGAGTATGGGGACTTATGTGAGTTCCTGAGAGAGGTGTTGACTAGACAGCCCATCGCATATTCAAAACAGCCCTGCAAAGAGAGTCAGCCTAAGGACTGATATAGAGAGCAGTGCTGAGTGGAGGAAGAGACCTGAAGGACAAAACGACAGAGTTGTATGTGATATTCAGATGAGAAAGAAGTGAGGAGGACATGGAGAAGAACACTGGGGAGCAATAGTCAAGTAGGGGCAGCAGATTTCCCTGGGCAATTGCTAGACGAGCCTCTGGGGTCAGGAGGTGCTTAACACGGTAGGCTGCCCCCAGCTTCTGGTGGACTCTCTCCAAAGTGTTAGAAATGTGGTCCCCAGATATGAAGGGATACCACCTAGTAATACAGTATAGATACATCCATAATTGTGTCACTAGAGGGGAAGCTGCTTTATGGCTAGATCTGGAGCAGGGAGACAGTCCAGGTAGGCTAATATCGTACTTGTCACCAGAGGGGGTTGAGGCATACAGAAATACTAAAGCTTCGAATCCAATGGTTGAAGCAATTTTGGAGGCCTGGAAGTGTAATAAGAGAAGTGGGGCACTGAAAGACAATACTCTTTTGGTCCTAGTAGCAAAAAATTTGGAGATCCTACCGGGATTAGAGGCCCAGGATTTGCGGAATGGGAGGTCTGGCGAGTCAGATGCCTGAGGATCCTATGTGGGGACACAAACATGCACTCCTTTGATACAATACAAAAGAGCCCGGGGATACCAAACTCCCACTTATAGCGGTAATTGCAGATGAGGCATTTTGGGATGAATATGCTCAAGGACCCTTTAAGGGTTAGTGTGATACCACAAACTGAGAAAGAAATCTTAGGTGCAAAGCTGAATGAGAAGGTGTTGATTGGTAGAGCAGCCAAATTAGATTGGGATAATTTTAAGGGGGAAACAGAAAAAGTAAGGAAGAGATGGGAAACTGAATTGTTCATAACAATTACGGATGACACTTGGATACAGCTGATTACCCCCTACATGGGCCTCCTGTTATATAACAAGTCCAAACAGGCACAATTTAAATTTCTGCACCGCCTATCCTACCCACCGGAGGTGGTGCATAGGTTTCATCCAAAATCTTCCCCCTTGTGTGGGAGGTGCCTGGTGAAAAGAGGTACATATTTCCATTATTTTTGGAAATGTGACAAAGTGAGACAGTACTGGAGACAGATTTCTATCGAAATAAAGACTATATGGGGTAGAGAGTTTGAAATGACCCCTGCCTCCATGCTGATGTCAATGGAGAGAGAAGACATTGGAGGAGTGGGTCCTTTATCCCTGATGGGTGAGGGTATTGCTGGTTTTGTCAAGACAAAAACTACTGAACACATGGGTCTCATGCATACAACCCATCACCCAGATGTGAAGAAACCTACCGCTAGCAACCTTGGCCATGGAAAGGCGCACCTTTGCAGTGAAGGGCAGAGAAGAACTTTTTAACAGGGAATGGGCACAGTTTATGACCTCGCTCTCACCGGTGGAGGTTTTGATTCTCAGCACAGGATCAATCTAAATATTTATGACACAGTTAAGTATATATCGGATAAGTCTCTTAATACAGTAAGGGGTATGATGCGATGCAATAAACATTAAACGGCAGGAATCATAAAAATATAACATGTATGCACATGAGTGGATGGCAAAACTACTACGGATTACATTCATTTAGTTCATATTTTATTTTAGTCGTTGTGTCATTAGTTGGTGTTATTAACTTGTCTCTCTCCGTTGTTTGTCTTTTTGCTTTAGCTTAGGTAAGGTCTAAACTGTATAAATTGGAGGTTGCTGATTATATGTGTAGAAATTACAATTCACATCGAATGAAAAGAACACTGGAATAAGGAGTGAGGAGAAGGTTGTAACATGGATGGCAAAGTACTAGCATAAGCTAGAAAGAAAAGCACTAGGAGTGGATCTGATGTAAAATTTATTTGCAGCTATTAATTGTAGCAACCTGCAGTCTGTAGTTTTTTGAAAATACTAATAAAAAGTTATACAAAAAAAAGAAATGTAGTCATTGTAGGTAAGGGAAGGATCAAGAGTCACTCCTAAGTATCTGAAGAAGGATACAGTGTCAAGAGGAGGGCCTGCAGAGGTGACTATGTGTAACAAGGTTTTTGATTTGGTGGCCTTTGCAAGGTATGGATTTAGGTATTTACAAGTAGTAATACCTTTTCTTCATACCCGTCGACTCGGAGGTCAGACGCAGAAGGCCCAGAAAGGTTGTGGGACTCATCTGTCGAGAGAGAGTCCCCACTGACTCAACATCGACTGGACAGGAGTGAAGTGAGGAACCCTCCGACTCTGAGGAGTCATTAAAGAGAGGTTAACCTCCTGACTCCCCGCTGACTCTCTGCGAACGGTCAGGGGTGACAGTGACCGACATCCAATGCAGAAACCCCTTGGCTGGTCAAGACTCCTTAGATGGAGTGCCAACCATTAGCTGTTTGGGCAACGGTTCCATCACAATTGGTGGACATGTCAGAGGTGGCCAAGCTGGGACTGATTTGGTTGGCTCCAAAGGAGAAGGCTTCAGCCTTTAGGGCAACAGCCAGTGTAGAAACCGGGGTCGGTTTGGCGCCGATCAACACCAACTGTTGCAACATCAAGTACTAGTAGCGCCAACATGATTTTGCTGGAGCCTCTCACTCAAGGAAGACGAGAATGAAAAGAGCGCGTGCCACTCCGTAGTGCTGAGAGCGGAGCCAATGTCGGTGGGACCGCCCTCTCGACCTACAGGAGGAAGACTGAGACCCCGAATTTGACCACCGGGGGGACCAACAGCGGGGCTCGGAGGGAGTCAGCGAATGCCGAGACTCCTCCTGTTCAGGGTCAAGGACCAGAGGCAGCAGGTCAGCGGACTGATCTGCCCCTTCAATGGTCTGCGTCAGGACCGGAGTCCAAGACAAGGAAGTATCGACCTCTTCGGTCGACAACTGGTCGGTCCACTCAAGAAAAATCTCATCTGGGACTTAGACCAGTGTCATGGTCAACAAGCCTGATGGGGTTGCTGAGGCCAGCTGGTAAGGCCGAGGGTCGACTGAAGTCAAATCGGGCAGGAATCTGAGGCCCTCACGACGACAGCGTTCCCAATCCATATGATCAACGATGAGTCTTTTCTTTTTTAGACTTACATTTGCTGACGAATCCGACAGGGTCGGCAGAGACTGGCACAATTCCCTGAAGGAGCCTGTAAAAGTTGAGCCCAGCTGAAGCGGCATGATGGCAGAAGCCGAACAGGAATGTGCTGTGGCCTGGGCTGCCTTCTCTTCAAAGGCTGCAAGCTGCTCAGCGGACCCCGCAGCTGCGGAGATCACCCAACAGGCATCCTTGGATTTGACCAGCAGGTTCTGTTGTGCTGGGCGGCCCAGTTTTAGGCATGCGAGACAGTCCTCCAAGATGGTCAGGTGAAACGAGTGGCAAAAGTCGCAGGCCTGGGGATTGTGGTCCTGTCCTAGGCAGTAGACACACGTGGCATGCGGGTTGGTCCGGGACATCTTCTGCCAGCAAGGGCACTGGCGGAACCCGGGAGTGGACTTACCGTCCATCGCAGTCGCGATTGAAGAATGAGCTGAAGACAAAAACTCATAAGAGTAGAAGTTTTTAAAGAAATTCTGAAGAATTTAAGCTCTAGGGCCTACTCAACGCAGAAGCAGTAAGGAGGGAACCTGCCTCTTCCAGCGGAAAGGAAGATCTGACGTCTTGGGGTGGAGCCGAGGGAGTTACCACTCGGGTGGGTGGGAGGAGTCAGCTTGAAGACTTTCTGGCAAGTTCTCAAAAGGAAAGGACACTGCCAGAAGTGTGGCTAGAACATCATATCCATGCCCTTAGAAACAAGGGGAGTAGGCAAGCAGAAGTCTGCTTAAAAGTTCAAGAAGAAGGAGACTGGTACTTATCTAGGGTAGAGTGGGGGTAATCAGAACAAAAAAGGGAAATCAAGCAACACCCTATTTAGAGTAAAGATATAAATTATTTTTAAGGTAATAGGGAGAGTAGATTTGGAAATGATGGGAACAGTGCAGTGCAGCAGCATTTTTTTTTTTTTCCCCCTTTTCGAATTCTGTTTATTCAGTACCCTGTCCTGGCATCCTTCTGGGGTATTCATTCAACTGCTGCCTTCTACTCCCAGTCTGAACCCGCCCCTATACTCTGAGGGACTTCCACGACCACCCAGGCAGGCCTAGCCACCCCGGATCACCCCTTGGGGCGGGCCCGTCCTCCCGCGACGGCCTGTTCTGGGATTAGAGGGGTCTTATCTGGGTGACGGGTCACCAATAGAGTCCCCCAAGCGCTGGGCAGAAAGTGGCATGTGGGCAGTGTCCTTGGAATCCTCATCATCTCCTCGTCCGTGGTAGTTTTTTTTTTTTTTTTTACTTTAGGTCCCCAGACGCAGGACGTGCAGTGCTGCCCTGCCCGTGGCGTGAGTGCTCCCACCCATGTCCGGAAGGTGGCCATCTGATGTCTTCCCCTGTGTATAGCCCTAGGCGTTGCAGTGCCTCCGGGCTCCACCGGGGGCTGCTGTGATGCCGGGTTGACCGTGGATCCCTCCCCGAGAGAGGAGAGCAGTCCTCTGGACGCTCAATCCCCTCTCCCCCCTGCCGGCCCCCGAAGGCCTAGGCTTGTTCCCAAACCCGGGTCGCCGGTATGGCATGAGGTGTGGCGTCCAGCGCCTCAACCCTCAGCGCCACCGGGCCGGCCCTGGAGCAGCATTCTTCAGAGGGACCTTTTGGAGGAACAGAAAGTTTGCGAATGAACTCAAACGAGTTTCAGGAAATGAAGCAACAGAGTCAGGGAACTCGTGAATTAAAAAAAGAGTTTCGGGAAAGGAAGCAACAGTGGTTGTTGGAGATCTGAACTTATCTGACGCAGACTGGGATATTCCAGTGAAATCTAGCACAAGAGTGCTGAACTTCATAAGGTCAGACTTTGGGAGGATGGGGGAAGTGGTATAAGGGTACCTGGCCAGAATTCAACCTAGTATGGGCACTAACCAGAGGTGGGAGCTCATAAAGCTGGCGATAGTGGAGGCAACCAAAACCTGCTGCAAGGCCCAGAGCAAGAAGGCTAGGGCTAAGAAACCGAGCTGGGTGAGCAAGGAGGTCATGGAAAAGGTAAGGAGGAAAAGAGCTGCCTTTAGGAGTTACAAGAAAAAGGTGGGGGGGGGGAGAAACAGGGAGGAGTACCTGAAGGAATCGAAGGAGGTGACACGGGCAGTAAGGGAAGCCAAGGCATCTACGGAGCTCAGGCTGGCACAAGGCATTAAGAAGGGGAACTCTTTAGGTACATCAGGGAGAAAAGAAACAAACTGTAAGGACCACATAGTAAGGATTAGGAAGGAGGGGGGTTGGGTGGAAGCAGGGTGCGATAAGGGAGACGTGCTAAATGATTACTTCTGCTCAGTATTTACTAACGAGAAGAGGAGGGTGATACCCAAGGGGAGGAATGGCAGAAACGGGGGAGGGGTGACAGATGGGAAATCATGGAGGGCAGAGTTCGGGAGGGTATGAAGGCACTGAGGGAGGACAAGGCGCCCAGCCCAGATGACATCCACCTCAGGGTACTGAAGGAGCTGGCAGAGGTCCTTGCGGGACCTTTGCCTGACCTATTTAATGCCTCACTACACTCAGGGTGTGACCCTCAGAATTGGAGGATGGCTCATGTGGTGCCCCTCCACAAGAGTGGCCCCAAGGATGAACCAACAAATTACAGAAGGGTAAGCCTCACATCCATCGTGGGTAAGCTGATGGAGACTATCCTGAAGGAGAGGCTGGTGGCCCTCCTAGAGGCCAAATGACTACAGGACGGCAGACAGCATGGCTTCATATGTGGCAGATCCTGCCAAACCAACCTGATGGAGTTCTATGACCGGGTAACTAGGCAACCGGACAGGGGCCATGCAGTGGATGTCCTGTATCTGGACTTCAGTAAGACATTCTACCCGGGGCTGCATGGGAGGCTGGAAAGTAAGTTAGAAGACACAACGGCGGGTGCAAAGCTGATGAGATGTGTAGGGAACTGGCTTCAGGGAAGGCAACAGAGGGTGGTGGTGGGTGGGGAGCTCTCACACCCACGAGTAGTGACGAGCGGTGTTCGGCAGGGCTCGGTGTTGGGACCATTGTTTGGGATATTCATTGCAGACATTATCATTGGACATCAAGAGCAAGATCAGAGCTGGCCCGGTGGAGTGGAGGGTTGAGACGCTGGACGCCACACCTCGCACCATGCTGGCGACCAGGTCTGGGAACGAGCCAGGGTCGTCAGAGGCCGGCAGGGAGAGGATGTGAGAAGCTGTCGGCAGGCAGCACTCCACCTCGGGAGGAGGTATCCAGCTCTCTCGGAGCTTGGCTGCCATCTGGTGGTGGCCAGAGGGACAGTGCCACGAGACAGCTATGACATAGGTCAATGGGGAGGGTTGAGGGGACCCGGTCCGGAGCTGTGGTGTGCATGTGCGCCTCCATGGGCGTGCGTCACCGCTTCTGGGGGTCCCAGGGTAGTTCATGGGTAAAAAAAAAAAAAAAAAAAGAGAGGAAACTGAGGGGTCGATGTGGATGATGCCCCTGGACCCGACTCTGAGGATCCGCCCGGGGCACACATGGCGCTAGAAGCCACCGAAGGACCCCCCCGAGTTCGGTAGGCTTGGCGCACGCTGAGGTCGACCTGCCACAAGGAGGATAAAAATAATCTACAAAAAAAAAAGAGCAAGATCAGTGCTGATGATACCAAGGTAGGAGCGGTAGTGGACGACGTAGGGGGAAGGCAGAGGTTGCAGGATGATCTGGCAAAGCTTGAAACCTGGTCAGACACCTGGCAACTGGGGTTTAATGCCAAAAAGAGCAAGGTGCTGCATTTTGAGGTGAAGAACCCAAGGAGAAGTTACCAGCTGGGGGGGAGTGCAGCTAGCCCAGACACAGGAGGAGAAGGATCTGGAGGTGCTCATTACACAGTCAATGAACAACTTGGCACAATGTAGTAAGGCAGCTGCAAAGGCCAACAAAATGCTGGGCTGCATTGCAAGGGGTATATCCCCGAGGAGGGAGGAGGTGATTCTGCCACTGTATAGGTCATTAGTTAGACCGCACCTGCAGTACTGGTGCCTGTATCTGAAGAGGGATATTGAGTTATTGGAGGGGGTGCAGCGCAGGGTGACAAAGATGATCAAGGGGCTGGGGGACTTACCAATGAGAGAAGGCTGAAGGAGTTGAACATGTACTCGATGGAGGAGAGGAGGGACGGGGGGACATGATTGAA
The DNA here is from genome assembly GCA_016271365.2 of Neoceratodus forsteri. Lineage (NCBI taxonomy): Eukaryota > Metazoa > Chordata > Ceratodontiformes > Ceratodontidae > Neoceratodus > Neoceratodus forsteri. The sequence continues at coordinate 1,652,639,676 of CM057450.1, forward strand.
ACCTTTAAGTACATGAAAGGAACAAACAAGACAGGTACAGAGGGGCTGTTCAAAGTAAGGGAGGAGAGGGACACCAGGGGCCATGATATGAGACTGGAGGGAGGAAGGCTCAGGAGGGAGATGAGGAGACACTTTTTTACAGAGATGGTGGTAACTGGGTGGACTGCGTTAGTGTTCACACGTATGTTCGTATGTCTGATGGGGACACCGCAAAACCATGGCCGGGCCGCAACTTCGACCAAAGTCGAGAGTCGACCTTCCTGAGAATGGGACCTTTCCCGCTCCCAAGAGCATCGACAGTGGGTCTTCTCTTTTTTTGGTTCCTTTTTGAGACCTAGCAAGTACCTCCCTTTGGTGGAGAGGACCGACAACTCCCTAAAGGAAGCCATGTAGGAGGAACCCAGTTGGAGCGGAATAAAGGCCGAAGCGAAGCTAGCTGCAGCCTGAACCGCCTTCTCCTTGAGGGCTGTGAGCTGTTCAAGCTGCTCTAACCGTTCCGCAGAACCTGCCGTCGTGAACACCACCCAACGAGCCTCCTTCAATTTGATCGGCGGCTACCATTTCTCTGGTCGCCCCAGTTGGAGTTGGGCAGCACAGTCTTCGAGCACCGAAGGCAAGAAGGACAGACAGATCTCGCAAGCCTACAGATCGTGGTCATGCCCAGGACAGTAATCACACATGGCATGAGGATCGGTGCAAGACATCTGCCTGCAGAGGCACCAACGGAACCCGTGAATGGACTTTTCTTCCATCGCAGCCACGAGAGAGGAAGTTGAAGACCGAACTCTAATGAATAAAGAATCTGAGGATTTGAGAGCCAGGGCCTGTAAACATACAGAGCGCTAAGGAGGGAACCTCAGCTTCCAGTGGTAAGGAAGATCTGGCATCATGGGGCTGAGACGAGGATTATATCACCTGGGTGGATGGAAGGGGCCAGCTTGAAGACTTTCCGGCACATTTTAAAGCGGCAAGGTACCTGCCAAGAAGTGTGGATTGAACAACATATCCACGTCCCTAGAACATACATGTAGCCCAAATAAATGTTTGGCTACCGACACAACCCTCCCCTCACCTCCAGAACTGGCTGCCAACTGACAAACACAAAGCAGAAAGTGCACTTTGCATTCCTGTGTCGGTGACCGCCAAGGAAGTGAGAGGAGGGCTGTGTCAGTCGCAGAACATTTATTGTGGTTTTACATGTATATTTCTAAATTAGTTTGACAGACATTATCAAGAGGGTAGTATGGGGACCCGCTGAACATCAGGGAATAAATCACTATTAACAGGGGGTTTAAATGGTATAGAAATACCAGATTTGTAAAGTGACACAGTTGTCAAATTACGTTGTGCTTAATGCTTATTTCAAGAGAGAGGGAGGGAGGGAGGAGAGAGAGACAGACAGAGAAAAAGAGAGAGAGAGGAGAATCTATGTAGGGGTGGGGTGGGTAAATTTACCTAAATGAAGGGTGAATTTAGACTCTGAATCAAGTTTGTTCCGCAGTGGCAGGGCACAGATAACCACATACTGAATCAGGAGTCAGTGACGTCAGCATTTGAAAGCTTGACACGCGCTGACTACGGGTACAAAAAAAAAAAAAGTAATACCAACAATCAGTTCAATAATTACAAAGAGCATACAAATCTATATTTTCATTATTTCATAAAAAATTCACAAAGAGGCAATTGTTTAATATGTATGATATATTTTAGAAGTAAAAACCATTCCCTATCTCCTTTAAAGGTAAATAAGCAAGAGTAATAGGACAAAGAGACCACTGTACTTCTCTAAGGAGGTGGCTAAGGAGGTAAAGAAGGGAAAAAAAAAAAAAAAACAGCTTTCAGGAAATACAAGACCCCCCAAACCGAGGCAGACAGAGAGGTATATCTAGTGAAACAAAGGGAGACAGGAAGGAGGGCAGCAAAGGATCAAACTAAGGAAAGGATCAACCAGGAGGTCAAAAATGGGGATAAGAATTTTTTTCAGGTACATGAGCGAAAAGACGACAGCAGGAGGTGGTGCTATGAAGATGGGGGTGGGGGGTGGGAGACTGGGCAGAGGAAGGAAAGAGAAAAAGGCTAACATTTTAAATGAATCCTTCTGCTCAGTTTTCAAGAGAGTGTGTGTGTGTGTGTGTGTGTGTGTGGTGGTGGTGGTAGGGGCGTTATGCATTAACAGACACCGGGGGGGGGGGGTAGTGGACACAAGTCCATTGATGGAACAGAGTCCGGCAGGGGTTGGAAACCTTAAGGAAAACAAGGCGATGGAGCTGGATGAAATTTGCCCAAGGATACTTAAGGAATGGAGCTTCGTGCTAGCTGCCCCTCTAGCAATGATATTTAGCAACTCGTTGGAGACAGGGGTGGTTCTAAAGGAATGGAGGAGGGCTGATGTAGTCCCTCTGCACAAGAGCAGCAGCAGGGGAAAGGCTAGTAATTACTGACCAGTCAATCTCACATCAGTGGTGGGGAAGCTAATGAAGCCCCTGCAGAAGGAGAGTCTGATGGAGTACCCAAGATACATGGGCTGCAGGGCCACCAACAACACGGCTTCACAGGGGTAGGTCATGTCAAATAAATGCCACAGATTTCTCTGACTGGGTAACGAGAGGTGGATCAGGGAACGGCAGTGGATGTGGCTTATCTGGACTTCAGAAAGGCCTCGGACAATGTTCCATACAGAAGGCTGATAAACTTAGTAGCCTGGGGGTGGGAGAGAAGGTGGTATGCTGGTAACAAACTGGTAGAAAGACAGGAGGCAGAAGGTGGTGGTAAATGGTAGTCACTCGAAGAACAGAAGAGCAACCAGTGGAGTACCACAGGGATTGGTATTGGGCCCTGTCCTCTTCAATGTCATCATAAGTGATACTGTGGAGGAACTGGAGGGGAAGGTGTGTCTTTCTGCAGATGACACAAATGTCTGCAACAGAGTGGACACCCTGGAGGTGTTTTGAGGTTGAGAGAATGCAAAGAGATCTGGGAAACTAGAGGAGCAGTCTAGGGAGTGGGAGCTGGAATTAAATGTCTAAAGTACAAAGTCATACATCTAGGGCGGGTAACCCAAGGGGCTATATGCAACATTGGGGTGGTACTTACAGTTACCAAGCAAAAAAGTGACCTTGCGGGTGATTATATCTGATTATCTCAAGGTGGCAAGGCAGTGCGACAGGACAGCAGGCAAGGCAAGCAGGATGCAGAGTTGCATTGGAAGGGAGACATCTAGCAGGAGAGGGGAGGTGGTGTTGCCCCTGTGTTGCTCACTTTTGAAACCCTACCTGGAGTACAGAGTCCAGTTCTGGAGGCTGCACCTCTGCAAGGAGGTTGACAGGCTAGAATTGGTCCAGAAGGCTACTAAAATGGTGTGGGGGCTGCACAAGAAACCATATCAGCAGAGGCTGTGGGAGCACAACATGTACTCCTCAGAGGAATGGAGAGTGAGTAGGGACATGATTGAGACCTATAAGTACCTCATAGGGGGTGAACAAGGTGTAGGAGGGGAATTTATTAAATAGGAGGAGGAGCACCAGAACAAGGGGGCATGCCATGAAGTGGGGGTGAGGATGGGCAGTTAAGAGGAATGTGAAGAAATACTTCTTTACAGTGAGGGTAGTGGATGCTTAGAACAGCCTGCCAGAAGAGGTGGTAGGGGCGAAGTCATTGGGGAGCTTCAAGCATGTGTGAGATAGGCATATGGGTATAATAATTATAGATCATGGGAGCAGTGTGAGGTACTCTTTATTTTCTTAAGACTGTCTCACAGGCTGTTCCTGTTTAATGGGTTTCTGGATAGTACAGCTCACGTCACAGAAATGGACTACAAAAAAGGTATTTTTTTTTTTTAAATCGTGGTAAAATCTGTAATAAATTTATAAGGGCGCTAGAAGGGCCTCTTATGGATATGTGTGTCACCTCTTGTGTCCTTAGGGCACCAGAACTACTCAGCTTCAGTTCGCAGTTATCTTGTCTTCAGTTTGTAGTTCTCTTGCCCCAAGAGTGTGTGAGGTGACACTCATATCCATAACAGGCCCTCCAAGCACCCCTGTAAACTTATAATAGAAATAAGGGAGGAGGAAGGGACACCTGTGACCAGAGTCCGGGATGTAGTGTTAGGCAGGGAAAACTCAGCAGACTAAATGGGCCTACTGGTCCTTTTCTGCCAGCACTTACTACGTTTCTGTGTCCAGAGGTTCTCAACGCCAAAAACAAACAAAAAAACAGAAAAACACAAGGCCATGGTCTTGTTGGGGACATACTCTCCATTCTCCATCCATGATCCATCCAAGTGATACCAGCTGAAGTCGGGGAACAGAGTCAGTGCTTACCTTTGTAGAGGAGGAGGGGCAGGACACTTAAAAGGCTCGCGCCGCTGCTGCTATTTACAAGGTACATTCTATCTGCTGTATTAACATCTCCAGCTAAGCACCCGAACAACAGTGGCAGTAAATTCGTGTGCGAGTGCTCTTCCCTGTAAGTTCCTAGCATCTGCTCTGGGACTAAACATAGAAGTTGACAGCAGATAAGGACCGCAAGGCCCATCCAGTCTGTCCATTTCTTTTTCTACCTTATAAATGTGCCATCGGCCTTTGCTCTGTCAGTGGCCTATCTATTCATACTCATCTGTATTGCTCCCTTATATCTATCCCATGCCTGTTTGAAGCCCTGCATTGTATTCATAGCCACCACTTCCTGATGAAGACCGTTCCATGCACCCACCACCCTTTCTGTGAAAAAGAATTTCCTCACATTCCCCCTTAATCGGCCTCCCTCTAATCTCATGCTGTGTCCTCTTGTCCTGCTATTTTTCTTATATTTAAACATGTTAGACTCTTTCACCTTGTTAATGCCCTTTAGGTGTTTGAATGTTTCAATCATATCACCTCTCTCCCTCCTTTGCTCAAGGGTATACATATTGAGCTCCGTTAATCTGTCCTCATATGTCTTCTGATGCAGTCAATGCACCATTTTGGTTGCCCTTCTCTGGACTGCCTCAATTTGGTTAATGTCCTCGTGAAGGTTTGACCTTTGGAAGTATAAAGAAGTGCAAAGAAGCAGTGTGAAGAAGACTCCACAAGATAAGTGACTGTGGACTTAATTACTGTTTTTTGAACTTTTCTGAAATTAATTTTTGGTGGCCTATTGGGCTTTGGCGGTCCTGGGCTAGGGTCTCACGCAGTGGTGGGGAGTGGGATTGGCTAGAAGGCCGGCCCTTTCTTCTCTCCTCTATACTCCTGGGGTGGCTGGCCGAAGGGCCTTCCCTGGTGTAGTAGCAGTGGGTCTCGGGCCCATTTGGACTGGTTGTTTTTGTGATTAGTTGATTACTTTAATTTTGTTTTATTTAGGTGTTGCTGAATATTGATTTATTGTATTATTTGTATTTTATTTTTAGGATTTGTGATGTTTAAGTTATTTCGAGGGAAAAAAAAAATTTAAGCAGTGAGAGTGCTTGTCATCATCTTATTTTCCACCGGTCCAGTCCGGTGAGAGAGTTCCGGCGGGTGGTTTATATATTTTTCCCTGTACATAATTATTTATCGTATTTTACTTTTGCTGTTATAATTGTTTTATTTTTTGTCTCTTGGTCGTGAGAGGACTGTGGGACTTAAAGTAATTTTTGCGATTGTTTAATTGTTTTACTATAATACTGTCTTATTTAGTTTATGGTGGGTGGTAGTGTTTTTATTGTTTATTTGGTTTTAATTTTTATGAGCAGCCTGATGTGCTTGCTGGTTCCACCTGTTGTCTGTTACTCGGCCTCCGCTCTCCGCACCCTCCGCCCCTTCTTCTCCCCCCCCTTACCAACCCAAGTTTATCATCGCTGTAGGGCTTTGGCGATAGTGCGAAGGGAGGGATGCCGAGAGCGTGGACAGCGGAGTGGCGTTGCTCTCCCCATTGGGGTGGTTGGGCCTCGAGGCGCCCTGGGGGCGAAATGGGTTCTGGAGCATGGTAACCCGTTCTAGTTCCCATACCCAAGGGCACCTCTTCTCTTAGAGGGCAAGTGGTTGGGACAATTAGTCACCCTCGTCCTACTGAGCGCTGTTGTGCAATGCCAGATCTGTCTGCAATAAGACTGCTCTTATTCGCGGACTTTGTGCTAGGGGCAGATCTGGCTTGCATTACGAAACTGGTTGGATGGGAATCGCCCCAGTTTTAGAGCCGCTATTCCACGGGTTCTCGGTTATACAATACTGTCGCAGATTGGATCGCAAAGGGGGGAGGGGTAGCGGTCTGTTTCAAGACCGAATTGGGCCTAACTGAAGTTCCAGTAGAGGAGGCCAGATCATTTGAGTGCACTGTGGTAGCTGGGGTGGGGTGCAGGATTGCTCTCATCTACCGTCCACCTGGGGATGAAAAGCTTTTCCTGCAGGAAATAGCAGATTTCACCACCAACATGGCCTTGGAATCGCCCAGATTGATGGTGCTGGGCGATTTCAATGCTTGGGTTGACGACGAATCTTAGCTTTTTAGTCAACATTTCCTCCAAACGATGTCATCTCTTGGCTTCACTCAGGTTGTTTCCACAGCTACTCACAAGGGAGGTCACTCTCTTGATCTGGTCTTCCTCCTGGGGATTGAGGCATCTGACTTGGTGGTGGAACCAGTCAGTTGGTCTGACCATTACTCAGTTGGATTCAATTTTGTGGCCCCCCAGGTAGGTCAGCCCCTGTGGAGTTGGTCAAATACTGTCCATTGCAGGATGTTGTCCCTGAAGACTTGATGGCGGTCATTGACCTCTCGTTGTGTGACGAATTATACTCTGATCCTGAGCGGCTGGTGGTGGCCTATAATGGGGCCATCTCAGCTGCTCTCGACCAGATTGCTCCATCCCGTGTTCGCCCCCTTCCGCGCCGTCCCGCTGCCCCTTGGTTTGATGGGGCGTTGAGAGGGTTGCGGAGGTTGGGGCATAGGTTGGAGCGTCGCTGGAGGAAGACTGCCTCGGATGTCGACCATCTCATTTTGCTAGAGCATTACAAGCTCTATCAATCAGAAATTTCCCGTAAGAAGGCAGAATTCCTGTCAAGGGAAATCTCTGTCGCTCGGAATCGACTGGCTCAGCTCTTCAGAACTGTTGACAGACTGTGTAACCCAGCCTGTTGGCAGGTCCGTCGAGTTTTTACGCAGATTGACTGCGAGGAGATTGCTCGTTTCTTTGTGAATAAGGTGGAAGACATTCGGAGGCAGTGTCCCCAACCTCACTCCAAGGTTGTTGCAGTTGATCAGTGTGTTGTCCCAGAGCCCGGAGTTTCCTGAAGTTCCTCTGATCTTCCTGACCTCGTGGAGACTATGAGGATTGTCTTTGAGATGCGCCCAACTTGTTGTAATTTGGATCCGGGTCCCACTTCCTTGATTATAGGAAGTAGTGAACTTATTGGCCCAGTCCTTGCTCGGATTATTCGGTGTTCTTTGGAGATGGGAGTTTTCCTAGCTCTCTGAAAGAAGGGATGGTGACTCCCCTTTTGAAGAAAGCTTCCTTAGGCCCGAATGACCTTGCCAACTACCGGCCGATCTCTAACCTCCCTTTTGTGGGGAAGGTTACTGAAAAGGTTGTGGCGGCTCAACTTGATAACCATTTGACCATCCATAGTTTATACGAGCTTCTCCAGTCAGGTTTTCATACGAGGCATAGCACCGAGACTGCTCTGGTTCGGGTGCTCAATGATCTCCTGATGGCGAAAGATCGGAGACACCGTTCTATTCTGGTTCTCCTTGATCTATCATCAGCTTTTGATACTGTGGATCATGGGGTCTTGCTCGAACGTCTGAGGTCCATCTGTGGGCTTTCTGGTGTTGTCCTCAGATGTTTTCATCTTACCTCCTGGGGAGAACACAGAAAGTGGTCTCCGGTTTACATTCATCCGGGGCTTTCTCTCTCCCCTGTGGGGTACCTCAGGGTTCGGTGCTTTCCCCCATGTTATTCGCAGTATATATGCTACCCCTCGTAGACATTGTAAGACGGTATGAGCTGAGGTTTCATTGCTATGCCGATGATACCCAGCTCTACCTGTCTTTTGCACCTGACCAGGCTAGCACTATCTCGGTGCTGAATAATTGCCTCGCAGATATCCAAGACTGGATGAATATCAGTGGTTTAAAGTTGAACCTGGAAAAGACTGAGGTTATGGTGATGGACACCGGTCGCAGGGTTGAGGGTTTAGGGATAGGGTCCCCCTCTGGATTAGTTCTTGGGGTAGATCAGATCCCTACCTCTGATCGGTTGCGTAATCTGGGTGTGGAGCTTGACACTGGTTTGACCCTTAGATTTATCAGGTGTCTGCAGTAGTCAAGACTTCATTTTTCATCTTAGAAACATCTCCAGGATTAGGCACCTGGTTCCACCAGGCGATTTGCCGGTTTTGGTCCACGCCTTTGTGACATCTCATCTTGATTACTGCAACTCCCTATACCTAGGGCTTGCTGGGGTTGATATCCGCCGCTTGCAGCTTGTGCAGAATGCTGCAGCACATTTGTTGACTGTGGTGTCTAGGAGATCCCATATTACCCCTGTGCTGCGCACTCTGCACTAGTTGCCTATACAGTGGCGGATCACCTTCAAAGTGGGTCTTTTGACCTACAAAGCCCTACATGGGTTGGGTCCCGACTACCTGAAAGAGCTTCTGGTACCTTACATCCCTCTGAGACAGCTTCGCTCAGCTGACGAGGGCTTGCTGGAGATTCCGAGGGTAAATCTGAAGTCTTCTGGAGCCCGTGCTTTCAGCTTTTCGGAACCCACCCTTTGGAATTCTCTGCCCCGCCAGCTCCGAGAAAGTACAATGGTGGATAGTTTTAAGAAGGCCTTAAAGTCATTTTTATGGAATCAGGCATTCCCTGCAGTATCTTAAATTGTTTTAATATTCTACTGGTTTTGTTGTTAGTGTATGTACTGTCATGTGGAATGTAATGATGATTTGTACAGCGCCTTGAAATATTTGAAAGCCGCTTAATCAAATAAATTTTATTATTATTATTATTAAGGTGTGACCTCCAGTACTGCACATAGTACTCCACATGGGGCCTAACCAGTGTCTTGTAAAGAGGGACTATTACCTTCCTCTTACGACTTGTGATACCACTACTAATACACCCCAACATCCCCCTAGCCTTACCTACTGCTTTAGAGGTCTGCTTGGATGATTTCAGGTCATTGGTGATGATGATGCCCAAGTCTCTTTCTTCCTTTGTGATTGCCAGCAACTACCCTCCCAGCCTATAGGTGGCTTCAGGATTTCTCTTCCCTATGTGCATGATCTTGCACTTCTTTGCATTAAATCCTAGTTGCCACTCTTCTGACCATTTTGCTAGTTTATCCAGATCTCTTCTCATTCTGCCCACCCCATCTGGATCATCTACTTTGTTGCAGATCTTGGTGTCATCTGCAAACAGACAAGCCTTACCCTCTAGTCCATCTGCAATGTCACTAATGAAGATATTGAAGAGGACTGGCCCCAGGACTGATCCCTAATTTACCCCACTTACGACTTGCATCTCTTCTGACTGTATACCATTTACCACCACTCTCTGTTTTCTGCCTGTCAACCAGTTTGCCACCCAGTTGACCAACTTCTGACCCACCCCGAGCCTACCCAGCTTATTTATCAATCTTCTATGTGGAACAGTGTCGAAAGCTTTGCTGAAGTCAAGGTAGGAGACATCATCTGCTCCCCCTTGGTCCACCACTCTGGTTACCCAGTCAAAGAAATTTATGAGATTAGTTTGACAGGACCTTCCTTTTGTAAACCCATGTTGTCCTGGATCCTGTTCCCCTATGGATTCCAGGTGTTGCACTATCCTTTCCTTAAGGAGTGCCTCCATAATCCTGCCCACTACTGAGGTAAGACTGACTGGTCTGTAGTTCCCTGTCTCCCCCCTGCTACCACTCTTGTGGAGCGGGATCACATGAGCCCTTCTCCACTCTTCTGGGACCTCTCCTGTGCTCTGAGACTCACTAAACAGTTCTGCTAATGGCTCTGCTAGTTCCACCCTTAGCTCCTTAAGTACCCTGGGATGCATGCCATCAGGTCCCATTGCCTTGTTCACCCTGAGCTTAGCGAGCTCTTGTAGGACCCTTTCTTTTGTGAAGGGTGTAGTGCTCACCTCCCTCCCCCCTGTGTCCATGGTGCTGAGCTGTGAGCCCTGCCCTACCTTCTCTTCAGTAAATACTGAGCAAAAGCATCTATTTAGGATAGATGCTTTTACAGGGTCCTCCTCCTCACACGCCCCCTTTTCTCCTTTGAGCTTAGCGATACCCCTCTGGACTTTCTCCTTTCACTAATGTATCTATAGAAAGACTTTTCACCTTCTTTTACTGTTTGTGCTAGTATTTCCTCAGTTTGGGACTTTGCCTGCCATACTGCCTTCCCTGCTTCCCTTAGGGCAGTTTGGTATGCCTCCCTATCTTCATCCCGCTGTGTTCCCTTATATTTTCTGAAGGCCAGCCTTTTGGATCTGACCTTTTCTGCTACTGTATTTATTAACATACTAAAATGCCAGCAGAATAGACCTAACGGTCTTTCGAGTCTGCTCGACTGGTCAGCCCCCACCCTGGGTGCTGACCTTGCTGCCCCCTTCGCAGTCTCTGGCTTCTCCCTTCCCAGTTCCGGATATTCTTGCTGCATTGGATTTTGCTTCCAGAACCCTTCCCCTGTACCTGTCCCAGCCCCTCTTGAACCCCTCCACCGTCTCTGCCTCCACCAGCCCCCTAGGCAGTGCATTCCATGGCTCCACCACCCTCTCAGTGAAGTAGCACCTCCTCCTTTCTCCCCTGAATCTTCCCCCCTCCAGCTTCCACCCATGCCCTCTAGTGGCCCCCTCCTCCTTCCTTCGAAGCACCCTGACTGTTCCTCCCCTATTTACCCTCTTCATGTACTTGAAGACCTCTATCATGTCCCCGGTCCCTTCTCTCTTCCAATGTGTAATATTTAGCTCTTGAGCCTCTCCTCATAGGTCCTGTCCCCAAGCCCCAAATCATTTGGTTGCCCTCCTCTGGACCCTCTCCAGGAGTTTAATGTCCCTCTTTAAGTGTGGCCTCCAAACTGCACGCAGTACTCAAGGTGTGGCCTCACCAAGCAGTTCTACAGAGGGAGCAACACTTCCTCCTTCTGGAGGTGATCCCCTAGCGATGCATCCCAGCATCCTGTTGGCCTTGGCTGCTGCCCTCCTACAAGTCTCCGAGTTGTTCATTTTGACATCCACCACCAACCCCAGGTCCCTCTCAGCCATCGAGACTTGTAGCATCCCCGGTGTACACTTGGCCGGGTTTCTGGCCCCCAGGTGGAGTACCTTGCATTTCCCTGCATTGAACCTCAGCTTCCACTTTCTAGACCATCTTTCCAGAGCCTCCAGGTCCCCCTGTAGGGCCACCCTCCCCTCCTCCCCATCCACCACCGCCCCCAGTTTTGAGTCATCCACAAAGAGACTCATCTCACTCCTGATTCCTGTCCTTATGTCAGAGACGTAGGCATTGAACAGGAGGGACCCAAGAACTGATCCCTGTGGGACCCCACTAATGACCCACTTTGGGGATGAGACTATCCCGCCAACTACGACCCTCTGGGTCCGGTCCTGGAGCCAATTGCCTATCCATCTTGTCATCTGGTTCCCCACCCCCATTTCTCCCAGCTTATCCAACATGCCCATGTGAGGAACAGAGTCAAATGCCTTGCTGAAGTCTAGAAAGAGGACGTCCACTGGTCTACCAAGGTCCAAGGCACTTGTCACCCAGTCATAGAACTCCACAAGGTTTGTCTGACACGATTTCCCCGAGACGAATCCATGCTGTTTATCGTCCAGGCACCCTGACTTTTCCAGGTCCCCCCCTAGCCTCTCCTTGACAATGCCCTCCATCACCTTGCCCACCACCGATGTCAGGCTGACAGGCCTGTAGTTCTCTGCCACCTCCCTTGATCCCCCCTTGTGGATAGGCACTATATGCGCCACCTTCCAGTCCTGAGGCACCCACCCTGTCCACTATATGCGCCACCTTCCAGTCCTGGGGCACCCACCCTGAGAACCAAAGTGGTTTCCCTCCTTCTTTTGCACTTCCTTTTCAGTCTAACACAATAGGATCTTGCTTCAAGTATTGCATCCTTAATGCTTGCCCACTTTGCCTGTACCCCCTCACCTGTGTTTCTTTTTGCCAGGGCTAGCTTAACTCTGTTGGCCATCTTATCAAAGTCAGCTCCTCTGAAGTCCCATATTTTTGCCTTGGAATGGGATGATTTAGATGTAGTGGCCAAATTGAACCATACCATGTGATGGTCACTGGCCCCCAGGTGACCTTCTACCTGGAGATCCTGCGTCAGCCCAACCACAACGTCACGCAAGGTATAAAGGGGGCAGTCCCCCAGCCCATCCCCAGTTCTTCCACTGGAGACCCCGGCAAGTGAGTAAAAATGGAGAACCGGGGAGGTTCCTCTAACAGAGGAAAACAAGGTACCTGTGATGGAGAAGCAGCTACCAGGGGAAAGGTGGGAGGGAAAACAGTACCTGCTGCAAGAGCTCCTCTTGAAGATCTGCTGTTATGGTAAGTTCTTACGTAACTGTACTATTTTACTTCGAGATTCACTCTTGCAGCAAGTGACACCTTTAGGACCGAGTCCCAAGCAGTGAGGAGAGACCCCTGTCAGCTGGGTGGAGGCAGAAGTTTTCCAAAGGAAAATTAGGAGAGGAGGCACTGAAGGACTGTCGATCCAAAGCCTGCTGTGCATCGAGATGCAATGTCCAAACTATAGTGTTTGACGAAGCCGTGGACAGAACTCCAGGTAGCAGCTGTGCAAATGTCTGCTGCTGACACATTTCTCAAGGAGGCAAAGGCAGCTGCCATGCCCCCTGGTAGAGTGACCCTTTACAGAGCCCGGTAAGGGTTTGTCATACTGGCTGCAGCAGAAAACAATGCAATTAACCAACCATTTGGATGAACACTGTTTAGAAACAGGAGCCCCTATCATTCTGGGGACGAATGATATGAACAACTGATTGGACTTTCTTGTGGCTCGGGGTGCATTCCAAATAATAACGAAGCACTCTGTGAACACCCAGAGAATGAAGAAGTGTTTCCTCTCAGTTTGAGTACTCTGGATAATTGACAGGAAGGTGGATAGCTTGATTCAAGGTAAACTCTGTCACCACCTTGGGAAGAAACTTAGGATTAGTCCTCAAGGACACCATGTCCTTGTGAAAAAACAAATAAGGCTCCTTACAATCACGGTCTGAAGCTCAGAAATCCTTTGAGCAGAAGTAATGGCAACTAAAAATAATGCTTTCCACGACAGGAAGCACAACTCACAACTTGTGGCAGGTTCAAAGGGAGGAAAGGTTAGCTTTTCTAGAACAAACAAAAGATCCCATGGGGGCACAGGGTCCCGAACGGAAGGCTTCAAATGCAGAATGCTTCGTAAGAATGTACAGGGAAGATTCAGCTTGGCAAGGGTTTTGCCCTCAATAGGCTCACGATAGGCTGAAATGGCCGAGAGATGCACTTTGAGTAAGAAGCTTAGACCCAAATCTGACAGAGAGAGAGGAGGTACTCCAGAATCTGATTCACCAGGTAGGTGAAAGGGTCAAAATGCCTAGCAGTGGCCGAGATGCAGAACCGTTTCCATTTTATGTTGTAGGTGGGCCCTCGTGGAAGGCTTCCTAGTGGCCACCAAGACATCCGCTACCCCAGGAGATACCCTGAATCTGGATATGGCTAGGTCTGCAGCAGCCACGCATGGAGATGCAGAGGTCAGATCCGGATGGACCAGGGTTCCCTGCTCCTGGGAGAACAAGTCTGACTGGAAGGGGAGGGAGACTGGGGGTTCCGCTGCCAGTTATTGGAGCAGCAGAAACCAAATCTGACATGGCCAGAAAGGTGTCACCAGGATCATCTCTGCTCCTTCAGATTGCAGCTTGAGGAGAACTCACTGCAGAAGAGGGAAGTGTGGAAACATGTAAAGGAATCTCCCCATCCAGGAGAGAAATAACACATCTCACCAGAAAACACCAGGCCCTGGATCTAGAGAGCAAAAACTGGGCAGTTTTGCACTGGATGGGGAGGCAAATACTGTAGATCTAGTTCTGGATGTCCCCATCTGCCGAAGAGGTCTTCTGCCACGGAGGGGTGAAGTTCCCACTCTTGTACCCTGGACTGAGACCAACTTAGGCCATTGGCCAGGGTGTTCTGTACTCCCAGAACATGGACTGCTGTGAAGACCAGTTGGTGGTCCACAACCTATGAGCAGTCTCGCATGGCTTCCCTGCAGAGGCGGTAACAGTGAGCCCCCCCCCCCTTGCTTGTTGATATAAAAGGGGGCGGTCATCCTGCCATTGTACAGATCACTGGTGAGGTCACACTTGGAGTAGTGGGTACAGTACTGGTGCCCACACCTCAAAAAAGGATGGGAGATTACTGGAGGGGGTGCAGCGTAGAACTACAAAAATGATCATGGGACTAGGGGAGTTGCTGTACGAGGAAAGCCGAAGGAGCTCAACATGTACTCACTGGAAGACAGAATGGAAAGAGGGGACATGACAGAGACCTTTAAGTACTTGAAAGACAAAGTCAGGGAGGGAGGAGTGTTCTGCTTTAAGGGGGGGGGTCACTAGGAGGCACAGTCTGAAATTGGGCGGGAAGGTTTAGGAGGGAGATGACAAGGCATTACTTCACACAGAGCGGTGGCGGGTTGGACTGCACTGCTGAAGGAGTTAATCGTTTAAAGGACAGTGGATAGCTTTAAGCAGGGTAGGGATCGAGTCAAGGGCAAGGTTAGTACAGACAAGAACACAAGGTTGGGGGGGAGGACTGGGAAAGAGAAGGAAGAGAGGGAGGGGTTTGGGTGGGGGTGGGGCAGTTATAGTGATATGAAACTAAGAGCTGCACAATCGGGCAGACTTGATAGATCTGTGGGCCTTTTTGTGCTGGCAATTTCATATGTTCTCATTAAAATACCACCGACATGTCTGTCTGGTTCAACAGATGGCTGGAGAGCAAGACTGTCTGAAAAGCTTGAAGGGTATATAGACTCGCTCTCATACATTTTATTTTTTTTTTTGACGGCAGATAAGGACCGCTTGGCCCACCCAGTCTGCCCATTTCCCTACCTATTGGATAAGCTGCAGATCCTAGTTAACCAGCAGCCTACTTCTTCCTACCCCAACCCCCTAGAATTGCCTTATGACTGTCCCATGCATGCTTGAATTCCACCACTGTTTTTGACTCCACAACCTCCTCCGGAAGGCCATACATGCATCCACAACCCTCTCTGTGAAAAATACTCTTAAATTACCTCTGAGCCGCCCCTTCTATCTTCAAATTGTGCCCCTTGTTCTTGCACACCTCTTTTTGAAAGATGCTACCCTCTTGGACTTTGTTGATTCCTTGAGATACTTGAAAGTTTCTATCATGTCCCCTCTCCCTCCTTTCCTCGAGGCTATACATATTAAGCTCCTTAAGTCTCTCTTCATATGTCTTCTGGTGCAGACCCTGCACCATTTTAGTTGCCCTCCTCTGGACAGCCTCCATCCTGTCTATGTCCTTGGGAGATTGGGTCTCCAGAACTGCACGCAGTACTCCAGATGGGGTCTCGCCAACTGTCTGTACAGAGGATAATAACTTCCTGTTTTCTACTGGTGATGCCTCTCCCTATGCATCCCAGTATCCCCCAGCCCTCCTTGCTGCCCTCTCACATTGCTTGCCCACCTTTAGGTCATCTGATATGACTACCCCAGGCCCTTTCCATTTTGTTGTTGTTAGTATCTCACCCCCATTGTGTACTCTTCCCTGGGTTTTTGTTTCCCAGGTGCATTATCTTGCACTTCTTAGCATTGAATCTAAGCTGCCATACATTTGACCATTCCTCTAACCTTGCCAAGTCCCTTCTCATCCTTTCCACCCCACCTTGTGCATCAACTCTATTGCAGATCTTTGTGTCATCTGCAAAGAGACATCTTTTCCTTCCAGTCCCTCTGCAATGTCGCTATAAAGACATTGAAGAGGACCGTCTAATACTGAACCTCGGTATCCCACTAATAACCCCTTTCTTCAGATGGACTCCATTTACTATTATTCTCTGTGTCCTATTCTCCAGCCAGTTCTTTACCCAGGCTGTCATCTTGGGACCCACTCCAAGGCTGGCTAACTTGTATATTAATCTTTTGTGTGGTACTGTGTCAAATGCCTTGCTAAAGTCTAGGTAGGCCATATCCACAGCCCCTCCCTGATCTACTACTTCGGTCACCCAGTCAAAGAAATCTATCAGATTTGTCTGGCATGACCTTCCCGCTGTGAATCCATGCTGCCTTGGGTCCTGAGCCCCTCTGGCCTCTAGATACTCAACAATTCTTTCCTTCAGAAGTGATTCCATCATTTTCCCTACCACTGAGGTTAAACTAACAGGTCTGTAGTTTTCTGCTTCTGCCTTGCTCCCACTTTTGTGAAGGGGAATCACATTTGCCCTTCTCCAGTCCTCGGGTACCACCCCATCCTCCCATGATTTGTTAAAGAGGGTAGTCAGTGGTGTCACTAGTTCTACCCTTAGTTCTTTTAGAATTCTGGGATGAATCCCATCAGGCCCGTTGCTTTGTCCACCTTCAGTTTTAAGAGTTCTTTCAGAACCCTTTCTTCTGTAAATGGGCTGGTATCAACTTCTGTATCCAGAGTGTTTCTACTGTTTGTTTTAAGCACCTCCCCCACTTCCTTTGTAAATACTGAGCAAAAATATTTGTATGGTATCTCTGCCTTTTCACAGTCACCCTCTGCCCACCCTCCCTCCTCTTTATTAAGCCTCACTAGCCCTCCCTTGGTCTTCCTTCGCTCCCTGATGTACCTATAAAAGGTTTTATCCCCCTTCTTAACTGAGTTGGCTATCTTTTTCTCGGTTTGGGCCTTTGCTGTTCTGACTGCCTTCCCAGCTTCCTTTGCTTTAACTGATACAGTTCCCTGTCCTGCTCCTTCTGTGATTCCTTGCTTCGAATGCTTTCTTTTTCTCTTGAACCTTCACTGCCACTTCCTTTGAGAACCATAGTGGTTTTTACATCGTTTCCTTTTGTTAATTTGCTTCACACAAAGGCTTGTTATCTCTGTGATGGCAGTTTTATTATTCCCCATTGTTCTTCAGCCCTCCTTCCTGCCCATTTGCTAGTGCATTCCTTAGGCACTCACCCATTTGTAAAAGTCAGCCCTCCTAAAGTCCAGTACTTTTGCCTTTGTATGGCTTGACTCTATTGCTGTGTTTATTGTGAACCATACTGTTCGATGGTCGCTAGTTCTCAGATGGCTACCCACTTCTACATCTGTGATCCTCTCTTCATTTCCATTTGAGAGAACCAGGTCTAAGATTGCTCCCTCTCGAGTGGACTCCAATACTAGTTGTCTAAGGCATGCCCCTTGTAGGGCATCTAGAATAATCCCACTCTAAAGTGGCTGCTGCAACTGCACTCCAGTTAACATCTGGCATATTCAGATCACCCATCAGCAATATCTCCCCTTTTTCTGCCATTCTAAGTATTTTTTCTATCATTTCCTTGTCCATTTCCTCTCATCTCTAAGACACTGATGTGGAGATGGAGTTCTTGTTGAGACTAGGTCCTTCGATTCGGACGGTCTCCTAAATGTGCTCCCCAGCCTTGGCTCGATGAGTCAGTGGTTAGGATCTGGCTGGGAGGTTCTTTCCTGAGATAAACCCCATTGGAGAGGTTGGAGGAATTCAACCACCATACTAATGCCTGTCTGACAGAGTTCGATACCAAAATGGGTTGTCTGAACACTGGTCCCATTGGACTCTCCAGTTCCAGTGGATCACCCTCATGTAGAGTCCGGCCAGGGGAACTGTTGCAATGGCAGCTGCCATGTGTCTCAAAAATCTCAGTATGGACCTGGCTGGAATGTGACGTGAGGAGGAGATCTGACGAGCATGCATCTGAAGTCACTCTGCACTGTCTTGAGGGAAAAAGGCTTTGCCTTGAGCCGTGTCCAAAATTGCTCCTACATACTGCAGTCACTAGCTTGGCCAAGGAGAGGACTTGGGGAGATTTAAAGTGACCCCAAGGTCCTGAAACAGAGAGAAAGTGGCTGGTATGGTGTGGAGGAGCCAGGCCAGTCCCAGGTGGGTGCAGTCACAAGCCAGTCATCCAAGTAAGGGAAGACGTAAGGGCCCTGTCTCCTTTAAGCTGTGGCTACCACTGCAAGACATTTAGTGAAAACCCTGGGGGCCAAGGACAGGCCGAATGGCAGGACCCTGAAAGTACAGTTGCGTAAGAACTTACCGTAACAGCGGATCTTTGAGAGTATCTTTTGCAGCAAATCATAACACATAGGAATCTTCCAGCCACTGACACGGTTTCCAGAAGACTTTTCAGCAGTCGGACCAGGACCACTCACTCCTGCACCACATGACCTGTGCTGTGCAGTATAAAAGAGAGAGCAGTCCTGATACTCCTCAGTTCTTTTCCTCAGTAGCGACCTAATCATGATGTCACTGAGGGAACCAAGGAGAAATGTGAAAACTCCTGTTTTGGGATATAACCAAAATAAATACATGTAGAAATTGGAAAGTAAAAAAACTCTCCATCCTGTATAGTAGGGGGACGGAGCGGGGGGCAGCATGACCTGCTACAAGAGATGCTCTTGAATATCTACTGTAAGTTCTTATGCAACTGTACTATCTTCTTGGAGGTAATCTCTTGCAGCAGGTCATAACACATAGGAATAGACTCCCTAGCAGTTGTGGGAAATCAGGGCGGCAGGAAAGTCTGTCTTTGTGAAAGGAAACATTGGAGAACTATTCGTCCAAAATTTTTTTTTTATTTATTTAGTCTTTGGTAACCAGGTAAGTGCACTGATCCAAGGGACCGTTTTCAGGCATGACCCAGGCCAACTGGTGGCACAACACAACATATCAGGTAACATTACAAATGTAGGAGAAAAAAAAAAGTCGTGCAAAGAGCAATACTAAGTTTTACGGATAGGCAGTGTACAGACTTAGGAATACAGTACAGTGCATAACATTTGTAATGCTTAGAAGCGGCAATCACTTACAGCAATACTAAGTTTTACAGATAAGCAGTGTACAGACTTTCTGGTGAATAAGTACAGTGCAAAACATTTGAGTATAATGGAATGAATAAAGAGGTACTAGACACTACAAAGGTTTGCCCTAGGGAGGGTATGCCACGGAAAAGTAGAAGAATATGAGAGGGATTATGGGTGTATGTAGCTGAAGAGAGATGCTAGAGAGCATTAAAGTTACAGTTATGTTTGTCAAGGAGCCAGGATTTAAGGTTGTGCTTCAAAATAAGGCGAGATTCCAAAAATCAGAGAGGAATGGGTAGTTCATTCCACATAGAGGGGGCTGCAATTGAGAGCGCTTTCCCGCCTAAGTTTGTGATGGATTTAGGTGCCTGGAGGGAGGGTACAGTGCAGAAACGAAGGTTCCTGGTAGGAATTCTGAAATTGAAGAGGGTGGAGAGAGGAGAGGCATTGCCGAATCCAAGGGCAGTATACATGAGACAGTCCAGGGTATAGTCGAAGCGCCCTTGCAAGGAGAACCAGCCAAGGGAGCGGTAGAGGTCTCAGTTGTAAGTTGAGTAGGGGCAGACAGGGCAAAGCAGCAGGCATTGTGGTAGGCTACTGAGAGCAGAGTCAGAAGGGTGGTGGAGGTCCTAGAGTATATAGGGGTGTGTGACAGGGCTAATACCTGTCACGGAATAATGTTTCATACTTTCTCTTGGTTGCAACCATCTATCTTCCTGTCTTCTAGAGCTATCCCTTTTTATTTCTCCGATAAGGAGGCAGGCCACCTTCTTATCAAGTAACCCCCCGCCCTTTAAGTCTTCTATATTCTTTGCCCCTCTTTTTTATTCTCTTCCTTCCATTGAAACATTATTCACAAATTTCCAGCATAAATCCACCTTATACTGGGTAAAAAAGGGTTATGGCTCCCTTAAAATATTTGATGTACAAACTTTGTTTATCTTCCTGACACCCCGGGCATCCTTCAGGAGTGCCCACACGGATCTCCACCCTACTCCCAACCTGAACCCCGGCATTCCCCTGGCCTCTCCCCCCTTGAACGACTGCAGGCTGATCCAACCCCCAGTACCTTCTCCAGGGCTGATTCCGCTCCCCCTCGGTGGCTACCTCCTAAGTATGAGGGGCCTACCTGCAAGTCATCGGTCCCTGGAGAGAGATACCAAGCGCTGCCTGGGCTTCGGTGTTTGGGATGTGGGAGAGTCCACTGGGGCCACCGTCATCTCCCAACGTGCAGGAGGTATTTTCTTTGCTTTTTTTTCTGTCCTTCTTTCCCGTGGAGCCCGGCCAGCAAGACTATGGAATGCTGTGGCTCCGCCCCCCCAGGCATTACGCCGTGCCGCTACACTGGCGACCCTCCAGCCACCGCCAGAGGTAGCTCCTAGAGCGAGCGTTTCCACCCCACCCCCAGGAAGAGAGAGCAGTCAGCGGATGCTCAATCACTATCCCCCCGCCGACTCCCAGCGGCCCCAGCTCGCTCCCGAACCCGTGTCGCCGGCGTGGTGAGAGGTGTGGCGTCCAGCACCTCAACCCTCAGTGCCACCGGGCTGGCCTCTCCTGTTGTGTTGATGGAACAGGCTCTATGGCCTGCTTTTGCAGTAGGCCGTGGATCTCCTCTGTGATGAGGGCGCTGTGGGTCAGAGAGTAATGGGAGGGGATTGGTGGGTTGTCTGGAGGTCTCTCTATGAACTCTAGAGTGTGCCCCTTTCGATGAGCTGGATGACCCACTTATCTGTGGTAATCTGGCGCCATCCTGCGATGTGCAGGGAAAATCTACCCACCACCACCTCCCCATAGGCCTCGGCTGGGGGTCGGGCAATGAGTTGGGCTGAGGATCTGGGGAGGGGAGAGCAGGCTAGGAGATCCTGGGAGCCCTAGGGGAGGATTCTCTGGAGGCAGGAGTAGAGGCCTTTGGCTTGAATCCTGCCCTCTGCTGTTGCTGTCCCCTAGATTGCTGTCTGGGCTACAATCTGTACATAGTTTGTACAGACCTGATGGCTTTTCCAGATTCCTGCAGGCAAGTGATGTTTTGTGAGTCTTCGCCAAACAGGACTGGTCCCCTAAAGGGGGCATCCATAATCTTGGACTGAATGTCTGGGGCGAACCCAGATACTCTCAGCCAGGAATAGTGGCAGATACAGATGGTGGAAGCCGCAGCTCTGCCCGCCGAGTCTACGGTATCATAGGATGCCCAATGGAGGTGGTTACCTACATCTGAGCCCCACTTCAGTATGGCCATGAGCTCCGCTTCCTTGGGCAATCTGGTTTGGGCTGTGCAACCTCCACCGCCTTGTCCCACAGGACGTTCTGATATTGAACTATGTGAGTAAGGAAGTTTTAAAAGTGTATGGCACAAGTGGCTGAGGAATACACCTTCCTGGCCAGGTGGCCAAACTGCTTGGAATCCTTGTCTGGGGTTGCATACTCAGATGCCTAGGGTGCCTGGAGCGGTCGTGGGCAGTGTTTGTCACAGCTGAGTCTGCCTCTGGCTGTTCCCCATAAAAGAGATCCTCCTTAGGGGTAGTATATAGCCTGTCCGATTTTTGGGATACAACCTGCGTAGAAAATGGACGTTTCCAAGCAAGCCTGTTGGCAACCTTTAAAGACTCCACCATAGGCAGGATGTCTTTCTTCTTGAGGAAGGTGGCCAGCCTACACCGTTCTGGATCCAGCCCTTCTGTATCCCAGCCATTCAGTTGTTTGATATGCCTCATTACATCCATAAATGATGGGTTGTCGGGCGGGAACCGAGGGGTGTGTCTGCCACCCTCCAGCTGCGACGGCAGGTCAGAGTCCCTTGGCTGGAAGAAGAGGAGGAGTACCTGTCCAATCCCCGAGTCTGGGGAGGGTGAAAGTGGGTGCTTATGTGGCAGACTGTGAGGAAAGGGGTATCACCCCATCCGGCATCGGGTAGTCCCCTAGGAGGGAGGAGGTGGGCAGACTGGAGGCTTGTCTGGAGGCCACCTCATGGGGCTAGCGAGGAGGTACCGGTGCCTCTTTATCTTTGAAACAAGCCCGCCAGGCTGCAAAGAGGATCCTGCAGCAAGGCTGGTGTGTCCGGCATCCGGGGTGGGGCAGTTAGGCTTAGATGGCCCCAGCATCTGGTCATCAGGTTGGTGTAACTTGGGCATCGGTACAGGTTGATCCAGGTTACCTGGCACTGGACTCCAAGAGACAGTATTCTCTGGCATCGGATGAGCTGGACCCAGTATCCAATTGCCAGGTATTGGGCCCTCGGGCGTCGGCTGAGGACGGGCGTCAGGCCCTGCCGGCAACTTGGGTTGAGTGGTGATTGGGTCACCTGAGGGGACGTTGGAGAAGCCAGTGTCAAGGGGACTGGTGTAGGCTGAGGCCGGGCTGGGAATTCAGCTGGTGCCCACCTAGGAGGAGTTGCCTGGATGAGGGAGCTGGCTCCCAAGTGGGATGGACACCCTTCTTTCCTGGAGAAGGAGGAGAGCGATGGTCTTAGCTGTCACCTGGTAGTGTCAGTCCCTGATGTCGGGGAGGATTCGGCAGACACCCTGCCTGGGAGGGTGACAGGCAGAGACCTGCTGCCCAAGGATCCACTGGCCGAGCCACTCGGCTTACAGCCTGCTGGCACCAAAGGCCTAAGCTTGAGAGGCTGAGAGGCGGGGGAGTTAGACCCGCGCCTTGAAGAACCTTCTCCCACTACAGAGATGAGGGAGGTTTGGTCACTGGCAGCCCAGAGGCCACGGTGGAGGAGGTCGGCCCCACATAGGGGGATGACCCTGAGGCGGTTGCTGATTTAGACGGGGCCCGCGAACGGCTTTCTGCCTGGGGTCTCTCCTCATACTTCTTCCGGTGCTTGTGTTTGCCACTCGATTTCTTCTCTCTGTGAGAAGAAGAGGAGGAAGAGGCCCCAGAGGCCACAGAAGAGTATGAACTCTTGTGGTGAACCTCCTTCTCCATCTCAGATAGCTTATCAGAAAGCAAGAAAGCTTCGAGGGTCTTCTAGCAGCAGAGCAGAGTGCATTAATTAAAATCTTGGCAGTGCTGGCAGGCCTTAATATTGAGGTCTGGGCATAGGCAGAAGAGGAAGTCCGAATGGCCGTCTTTGTGAAGAATCTGCTTGCCACAAGAACACTTCGAAAGCCGTCTCTCAATTGGGGAGGATGGAGAAGAAGACATGCAAGTGAATTGGTGAAGAAATCACTGGTTTGGTGTAAGCACAATGAAAAATGGCAGTCAACTAGCTGAAGGTGTCCGTGGAGGTCCGACTTGTGCAGTCGAGGGTGGGAAAAGAACTGGGGATCGCCCCCTTTATACCATACGTGATGTCGGGGGCGGACCAACATAGCAGGCGGTCCCCCGCTGTATACTGCTAGCTAGATGTTTTCAGTGGGGTCCTGGCGCCTGCCGGCTTCAGTCCTAAAGGTGTTACCTATTGCAAGTGTGAATCTCAAAGTAAGATCCTTAGGTACTGTTTGTGGGAGGCATGTGCCTGGATATGCAGGTAGGCATCCTATTTGTCGAGGGGGCAAATCCAATCTCCCTGCTGCAGAAGGGGCAGCAGACCCTGAAGTGTCACCATCCGGAAATTTTTGTACTGAATGAACAGGTTTCGCTCCCGGAGGTCTAGAATGGGCCTGAGATCCGCTGTGCATTTGGGGACCAGGAAGACATTAGAACAGAACCATCTTCCCTGTTGGGTCTCTGGGACGGGTTCTGTAGTCTTTTTGTGAAGCAGAGAGTGGGTTCCCTCCCACAGCACTGGAATGTGGTCCAGAGAATAAGAGGAAAGCACTGTTTTTTTTTCTGGAAGGCACTCCAGAAATTTCAGAGTGTGGCCGCTTATTAGATGCCGTACCCAGACGCCTCTGGTAATTTCCTCCACTTGTCCAAATGACCCCTGCAACCTTCTCCTGCCTTACTGGGGCCGAGCAAGGAACCAGGCCGAACTTGCAGGGGCAGCCGGGGCTGCACCACTTTCTCTGGGGCTTTTTCCTGTAGTGGAGGAGGGGGTGGGCAGGGCAGGGCCGGCCTGTCGCTTAACCTGAAGCTTGTTAGAAGGCTTGGGCCTATGAGTAGACTGCCAAAGGGCACTCGTTAACCACTTTTGGGCTTGTTGGTGTGGTACATAGAGTAGACTGACCGGAAGGTGTGGCCAGAGGCTTGCAGTTGTGACAATATGTCCTGTACATCTGTCCCAAACAGTCTGAAGCCTCTAAAGGGGCATTCAGGATGGACAACTAAACATCCTGGGTAAAGACTGACACCCTCAGCCAAGAGAGTCTTCCCAGGCAAATGCCCTCTGCAGCAGCGCTGGCTGAGGCATCTATGGCATCATAGGCAGCCCTAAGAAGGTGTGTGCCGATGTCGGAACCCACTTTAAGAGATTGCAGCATTTGCTGTTTTAGGGGGTCCTCCGGGAGGGCTTGGGAAGTTTTGAGGGCCTGGTCCCAGGGCTTGTTTTGGTATGGACCATATGGTCAATGTAGTTCAATGCCCGGGTGGTCAGTGTGACAGAGGCAAAGGTTCTCTTGCCAATGCGATTCAGCCTCTGGGACTCAATTGGAGGCAAGGAAATACAGGTTACTCACCTGTAACAGGAGTTCTAGGAATGGTATGTGTTGTTCATCCACACTTATTGGCAGGTTCCTTGCCGCTTTAAATCTTGCCGGAAGGTCTTCAGTTGGCTCCTCCCACCCACCCGGTGGTAAAATCCGGCTCGCCCCATGACGCCAGATCTGGCCCACTGGAAGCTCAGGTTGTGCGCCAAAGCCGGGAGAAGTCAGGAATGTGTGTGATGAACACATATACCATTCCTAGAACTCCTGTTACAGGTGAGTAACCTGTATTTCTAGGGACATGGATATGTTGTTCATCCACACTTATTGGCAGACTCCTAGCAGTTCTCCGGGAGGAGGGAGGCAAGGCGACACCCCAATACTTACTTGGGAAATAAGGACTGGAGAACCGAGGCCCCAAAACCAGCATCCCGGCGTGACTCAAGGTCGATGTGGTAATGGGTAATAAAGGTGTGTGCTGACTTCCAGATAGCAGCCCTGCAGATTTCCTGGATAGGGACGTCCCTGGAAGCAGCCACCGATGCAGCAGTATGACGGGTAGAATGAGCTCTTATCCCTCTGGGAGGCTCCATGCCCGCCAACTTATAGCAGCGATCTATGCAGGAGGTGACCCACCTGCCTATCGTCCGCTTGGCTGCATGTGCGGCTTCAGCGTAGGTGACAAACAGCTGGCGAACCTCTCCCCGAATTTCAGCCGTGCGCTCCTTATAATAAGCGAGCACCCTCTAGGGTCCAGAGTATGGAGCCTATATTCAGCCTCCGAGGTGTGATTGGGGTAGAACACCGCAGAGTCAGCACCTGGTTAAGGTGAAATTCGACACCACCTTCAGAAGGAATTTCGGTGGGGGCGAGGACAACCTTTGTCCCCGTGGAAGACCAGGTAAGGAGACTCGATGCAAAGCACCTGGAGCCTCCCATCCTTCTGGCTGATGTGATAGCCACCAAGAAGGCGGTCTTCCATGACAGGTGAGAGAGATCACACCTGTGCATTTGTTCGAATGGCTTGCCCATGAGCTTTGCCAGTACCAGCAGTAAATCCCACGGAGGTGGAGGTTCTCGCACCAGAGGGGAAATGTGATCAAGGCCTTTGAAAATGCGCCAGACCACCTTTTCCTGCGCCACCAACTGCTTCCCGGCCCATGCCCGGTAAGCAGAGATGGCTGCCAGGTGCACCTTTAGGGTCGTCGACCTAAGCCCTTGACTAGAAAGGGACCATAAATAGTCCAAAATGCTTGCCACAGAACAGGAGGAAGGGTCCAAGCCCTTACCCTGACACCAAATGGAGAATCTCTTCCATTTGAAGGCGAGTATTTTCTGGTCGACTCTCACGGGACGCCCAACAACAGTGAGGACCTCGCTCGAAAGACCCAAGGCCTGGAACTCTAGCCGCCAGGAACCAGGGCCAGGGCAGGGATTGAAGGTCCGGATGGAACACCTTCCCTGATTGACTGAAAGCAGGTCCGGGCGAGCTGGAAGCTGCCTCGGGAGCCTGGAGTTGAGGCTGAGGAGATCTGGTACCAGAACTGGCGGGCCAGTCTGGGGCTATCAGAATCACCTGCGCCTTGTCCCTCCTTGCTTTGAGAAGCACCTTGTGAATCAAGGGAAATGGGGGAAAGGCGTGAAGAGGCCCGGGGTCCACAGCCTTGAGAAGGCATCCCCCTGCAGCGAGCCCTGCTGAGGGGGCCGGGCATGAAACAGCCTCAGCTTCGCGTTCTTCCTGGAGGCAAACAGTTCCACCTGAGGTGTGCCCCAGTAGGAGAACAGATCTTGTACTACCTCTGGCAGAAGAGACCATTCGTGAGATGCAGCCCCTATCCGGCTCAGGGCATCGGCCAGGGTGTTGGAGGCTCCTGCCACATGAATGGCTAGGAGATCCACCTCCAGGCTGCGCACGAGTGACCAAATGCGGAGAGCTTCCTTGCATAGAAGCATGGAGCGCGTCCCGGCCTGGCGGTTCAGGTAGTACATGGTCATGGTATTGTCCATCTGGACTCGGACCACTTGACCCGGAGAAACGGAGCAAAGGCGGTGAGAGCTAGGCGGACCGCCTGAGCTCCAGCAGGTTGATATGGCATCGACTCCGCTGGGACCAGAGGTCGCGGCACTCTGTGTCTCCCCAGATGGGCACCCCAACCCATCAGAGAGGCATCGGTCGACAGAGACCGCCGGCTCGGGCGGACAAACGGGATGCCCTCCTGCAAATGGAATGGAACGGTCCACCACTGGAGAGCGTTCCACATCTCCTGGGTCACTATCACTAGCTGGTCCAAAGGATCGCAGCATTGTGACCACTGGCTGGCCAGTCCCCACTGAAGGGGGTGTATGTGCCAGCGGGCCCAACGGACCACGCTGGTACAGGTCGCCATGAGACCCAGAAGGCGAGAAAGTCCCGCTAGGGCGATTGCCCAACCAGAAATGATTGGGCAAAGGAGGTAAGAACCTCGCCCTGTCCGCCGGAGTCGCCTCTGGCTCAAGAGAGTCGAGCCTGCCCGATGAACAGGATCACCTGCTTTGGCTCGAGTTCACTTGGCCTCGCTTGATGAGAAGGCCAACTCGAGAGCAAACCTGGAGGGCCAGATCTCTGGACCGCTCCACCTCCTGGCCTGGAGGCGGCTGCTATCAGCCAATCGTCCAGGTAAGGGACACCTGACCCTCACTGCAGGAATGCTGTCACCACTGCCATGCATTTGGTGAAGACCCTGGGAGCTGGAGATAAGCCAAGGGGCATGGCTCGAACTGAAGAGGGATCCTCCGCTAAAAGCGGAGGAATTCCGGTGACAGACGGATAGGGACGTGAAAGAACGCGGCCCTGCAGGTCCAGAGAGCAGAACCACACGCGTGTTCCAGAGATGGTATTATCTGGGCCAGAGTGACCATTCTGAAGGTTCGAGACCTTAGGAACTTGTTCAGGTCGTGGAGGTCGAGAATGGGGCGCCAGCCCCCTGCCTGTTTCGGAACCAGGAAATACCTGGACACGAACCCCGGGTCTGAAGGGGGGTCCTCCACCTCCGTGATCACCTCCTTTTGGAGGAGGAGAGCGATGTCGGCTCGGCGAGCCGCCAGTGAGGCTGTGGATCCCGAGGCCCCCGAGGTGCGACGGCTCTGGAAGGGCGGGCCTGCCTCAATTCCATAGGTAGGCCTTTTCCCACCACCTTCAGTACCCACCTGTCCGTGGTAACAGCGGACCAGGCGAAAGGAAGTGTCTGAGCTGCCTCTCTCACGGGGAAACCAGGGTGAGGTGACAGGGATGGGGGCGACACCCCTCAGCCCGTCACTGGGCAGGCTTGGAGGAGGGACCGGCCGAGGAACCTCCTGGGCCTTTACCTCCCTGCTTCCTGTTGGAGGAAGCCGACGGCTTGGGCTTGGGATACCAAGATCGAGCCTGCTGGCCCTGACGTTGCTGGGCCGGGCGCGCCGCGGGCGCAGAAGGACGAAAGGGCTTAGGCTGTGGCTTGCGGCCTTTGTCCTTCTGAGCGGAAGAGACCGAGTCCAAGGTAGCATTGACTCTCGATCCTCTGCAGGTGACCTTCCACCCCAGGGTCAAGAGGTCAGTCCCCAAAAGGAACATCCGCCAACTTGTGCTGGATATCCGGCAAAGGTGGATATCCTCAGCCAAGCCCGACGACGATGGGCCACCGCGTCGCCACAGACCTGGCACACGAGTCCCCGATGTCTAACGTAGTCTGGAGCTGCTGTTTAGCCACTGCCCTGGTCCCGCACCTGCCTGACCGTAGTCTGCAGATCTGTGGGAAGATGAGGGACAACCCCATCCAGGAGCCCAACAGGGCGTGAGAAAATGTGCGTGAGGACGGCCGAACTCGCCTGACGGCCAGAAAGGACGAGCATAGACTTTTCGGCCCGCATAATCCAATTTCTTGGATTCCTTGTCGGGAGGTTTGTCCACATCCCTGGCGCCTTCGCATCACCGGAAAACGCTTGTCGGTAACCAACCCTCGGCCGAGGGGTGTTCCAAAACCGACAGGGAACCGGAGGACCGTGATACTTCCTGGCCAACCTGGCCAAGGCGAGGGCAGGAAGCAGGACGCCGCCAAAGTTCCAAGGTCAACCCACTATGGCTTCGCCACCGGAAAGGCCTCCGTAGGAGAATCCCATCGGTCCAGAATCTCCGTGAGGGGATACCTGGTCCGTTTAGAAACGGGTTCGAGCTTCATCCTGGTGGACTCCAAGATGAGTCAAAGCAACCCTAAGGAGGACGAAGGGCTATCGTCCATTGACTGTCCTCCCGAGGACTCCAAGTCTATGCGCTTGGAGAAGAGGGAGGAACCATCATCGGACTCAGAAGAGTCCTCAAAGAGCTGCCTCGGCCCTGAGCCACCCTCCACCTGCCGAGGTTTATCGGGAGTGAGGGTGACCGACAGCCCACGGGCAAACCCAAAGCCGATCGAGAATTTTTGGTCGGAGCCCCAACTAATGGCTGTGGGGCGAGGTTCCACCAGAATTGGTGGAGTGAACTGGCCGAACAACCGCCTGAGAACAGGCTCCTCGACTACAACGAGGGTTGTTTCGCTGTTCCGTGACAGCCACTTAATGGCCGGGAAGACGACTGGGTCGGCTTATTCCCGGTCAAAAGGAGCTGTTGCCAGATAAGTTCCTATACTCCGACGCAATCCTGCGCCAAGCCCCCCGCCTGGAGGAAGAGGAAAGAGCCGGGCGCCACTGCCGCTGGTGTCGAGACCGCCCATGACGGCGGGATCGGTTGACCGTGAGGATGTCCGAGACCGAGACAGAGAGTCTCGACTAGGCCGAGGAAGGCGCAGGAGAAGTGTCGTGAATCGGCACTCCCTCGGCTCGGATGATCCCACCGGCTCCGGAACCGAGGCACAGACGAGCCGACGGGATCCTCAACTCCCACCGGCTAACCGGGAGAGGGACTCAGCTTCTCCAGCGACAACTCAGCCCAACGGGTCGAGAAAATCTCGACCGCCGACGGGAGTCTCGCCAACTGGCCTGACGGGACACCGTGAAGCCAGTGGTCGAAGTTGAGGGTCACCAAGCCCACTGTCGACAAGGGAGGGGGGATCTTTCCCACTCCCAAGAGCGCTGACGAGAGACTTACTTTTGCTCTTTTTGGACCTGGAAGAAGGTCCCGAAGAAGTTGGACCCTCACCTTTGGTCGAGAGGGTCAGACAAAGCTCCTTAAAAGAAGCCGAGTAAGAGGCACCGAGAGAGAGCGGGACAAATGCCGCAGCCGAGGTAGAAGTGGCCCACGCCGCCTCCTCTTCGAGGGCGATCATCTGCTCAAGCTGAACCGCCGAGCCCGCCGCCGCGGACACCGCCAATCGGGCCTCTTTAGATTTCACCGGTGGAATTCTTTTCTTGGGGCGCCCCAGTTGTAATCGGGCAGCACGGGCTTCAAGGACGTAGGCCGAAAAGGAAGAGTACAAGTCGCAGGCCTGCGGGTCGTGCTCAAGGCCCAGGCAGTAGACGCACGTGGAGTGCGGATCCGTCCTAGACATCTTCTGCCCGCAAGGGCACCTCCGAAATCCGGGAGTCGATTTGTCCGTCGCAGCCGCGAGGAGAAGAAGACCGAAGTCTTTTTGCAAAAACTTTTCAATTTCGAACTTTTCGAAGAATTAGGAACCAGTCTTAAGCGCAACACGTTAAGGAGGGAACCTGAGCTTCCAAGCGGTAAGGAAGATCTGGCGTCATGGGGCGGAGCCGAGAGTTTTACCACCCGGGTGGGTGGGAGGAGCCAGCTTGAAGACCTTCCGGCAAGATTTAAAGCGGCAAGGAACCTGCCAATAAGTGTGGATGAACAACATATCCATGTCCCTAGAACAGATGTTTTGGCTTCTTGGTGCAGTTGTGGGCATCATTAATGACCACCGAATCTGCTTGACATTGATCGGCAAAGAAAGGCCTTCCTGCTGGAGCCTAGTATAATTTGTCCACCTTCCTTGGCAAGGCCGAAATCAAATTTGGCTGGTGCCAGGCGGCATCCTCAAAGCGTTCAATCAAGAGAGGGATGACCAGAAGAGGGGTGTCTGGCAATCTC
Source organism: Neoceratodus forsteri (assembly GCA_016271365.2). NCBI lineage: Eukaryota > Metazoa > Chordata > Ceratodontiformes > Ceratodontidae > Neoceratodus > Neoceratodus forsteri. Next base: position 1,652,670,238 of record CM057450.1, read on the forward strand.
AAATAAGTGGCCAGCCAATGCCGAGCGGGATCTTGCTCCTCGGTGTTGAAGCCATGTCCGATTGTAACCATCTCATAACTGAGACAAAAGAGGGGTCATCGGGGAGAGACCATGGATGTACCTTGGGATCTCCTTGCTGTCAGATGAGACCGTGGAGGAGGTGTTATAAGGAGTGGCTCCTCCATTATCCTCATCTGGAGGAATGACTGTCCTCATCCACCCCGAGAGACCAGGGCTCTGGGTCCCAGGTGAGGGTCAGAGCCCTACTGAGGAGCAGCGGCTGCGCTTGAGGAGAAGCAAGTTTAGCTTGCATAAAGTTGCGTAAGGTGGTAAGCATGGAGTGAAAGTCCACCACTACTGGCGCTAGATCCACCGGCGTTGGCACCGGGGAGTGCGGCTGAACAGGCTAGGGCCTGTAGGGAAACTCCTCAGCATGGGTCAGCGTCGGGGAAGGTGACAGCGACCAGGGGTGGGGTAGGGGCAGTGGGATACCAGAGTGTGTAGAAGCTCCGTGCCTGACGCAATGGCAGAAGAAACAGCCGAGGTCAGTGGTGGGGGGTTAGGCTATGTCCCGACAACTGGCGATGTTGAGCCCGTCAACGACAAGCCAGCTGAGCCACCTGAGTGCCTTGTGAGAACAAGAACAGGGGCCTGAACAGCAGGGGCTGAGAAGCTGGTGGGGCGCCAGAGCCCCTGGAACCAACGCCCGCCACTAAAAGACTGGTGGGGGGAGCTGCCAACAGTAGCCCTGCAGGAGAAAGGGCATGTGAGACAGAGGGGGACGCCCCTGATGACAAGGACAGCCCGCCGCAGCTCATGCACGGAGCGGCAATCGGGATCGAGACGAGGCAGACCGCGTTTTTACCTTAGGAGGGTCCTTGTCTCGATGTCTGTGCTTCACAGATGACTTGTCCTGGGCCTTGGAGGGTTGTGAGCCCGAGGACATCAAGTCAAACTTTATTTTTAAAAAGTGCTTTTCAAATACCAAAGCACTTGTACAGAATAAAACAGACAAAAAAAAAAAATCAGCCATTAAAATACCTAAATTAAAACAGGCAGCACAACTAAATTATACATTAAACAGCATCCACGAATGCTAAATCAAACAAATACGCTTTTAACGTGGACTTAGTCTCAGTGGACAGGCACGCTCTAACCCGATGAAGCAGAGAATTGCACAGGATCGAGGCCACAAAAGAAAAAGCTCTGGCCCTTGAAGTCTTTAAATGGATCCAGGGAATCTCTAGTAATCCCTCGTTGGAGGAACGGAGCGGGCAATAGGGACGAAGAAGGTCTTGCAAATAACATGGTTCCTATAGGTCAGTAAAGCAACCTTGTGGGTGATCCTCCACCGCATAGCAAGGGTGTAGCTACTGATACTCCAAGTAAGCCATGGTATTCAAAGTTTGGTAGCAGGGGGCATCAAACAAGCTGGCCAGCATTGCTCTGCCCTCTCTAGTCCATCGCATTTAAATTCCTTTATTTGGCTTTGCAGGCTTATTCTTTTCACTTTCAGCTTTGTTTTGGGAGGGGTGGCAGAGTGGACAGCAGATACTGAAGCTGAAAGTCTCAATTAGGTCCACATGGTCTGCCTGCATAATAATTGGCTAAAGTATCTGGTAGGGGGTGTGGCAAGTCTGGTGCTGTGAGTTTAAATGCCCCAGCAAAGTTAGAAGCCATACTAATAGTTCAGTTCTACTGGGAGCGAGAGAAGCAGTAGAAAAACTGAGGAGCAGCAGTCAGAAGAACAGACGCAGAGCCAGCTAAAAGAATGAAGACATCATGTGGAGTGGCAAGTGGAGTGAATCTGCCTACCTGCGATGGAGAAAGAAGAAATTTCTGATGTGGTCTTGGACTTGTGGTGCAGTCAGTGGCGTTTACCAGTGGGCAGCGAGCACCACATTAGCAGCACAGACAGACAACAGGTCTAGTGTGGGAATCATCTGATTGGAGCCAGGAACCTTGGACTCGAGTGTTTGGGGCGGGGGGCAGGCATGAACAACAGTGGAGGAGACAGTAGCACTGTGGCAGGCTGGTGTACAAATCTGAAATGCCTGGTTACTTCACTGCTGCATAGGCAGCCAGTGCAGTTCATGGAGCACAGGCGAGACATGGCTAGATCTTGACAAACCCGTCAACAACCTAGCTGCTGCATTCTGCACCAGCTGCAGGCGGTCGGATGTCCACGCCGGGAAGCGCTAGGTATAGAGCATTGCAGCAGTCAAGGCGGGAGGTCAAAAATGCATGGACCAGTGTTGGAAGGTCATCAGGTGGAACAAGATGCTTCATCCGGTGATGTTCCCCAGATGGTAAAAAGAGGACTTGATGACTGCCGACACCTGAAACTTAAGTGTTAGCTTGCCATCAAGAACAATGCCCAGATTCTGCACCCATTCAGAGGACCTCAACTGGTTGCCACCCAGCATAAATCTGGATGGCTGCCCAGGAGATAACCCATCTACCTGACTACCTGGGTCCACTACCAACACCTCACTATTATCCAGGTTCAACCTTAACCAGCTGGCACTCATCCAGTCTTGAATCTCAGCTAGGCACTTGTTAAAGACCGAGATGGCATCATCTCGTTCAGGCACAAAGGACATGTACAGCTGAGTATCATCTGCACAGCAGTGAAAACTCAGCCCGTACCACCATATAATGTCTCCCAATGGCAGCATATACACCTCGAACAACATGGGAGACAAAACAGAGCCCTGCAGCACCCCACAGTCCAGGAGGAAAGGGGACAAGGAAAAAAATCCCTGACACCACTCTCTGAGTCCTGCCTGTGAGGAAAGAATGGAACCATCTGAGGACTGTCATGGACAGTCTGCATAACAGCCACAGGTGCTCCAGTAATACCCCATGGTCCATTGTGTCAAACGCTGTGGAGAGATCACCAAGATCGAATGGCTCTTCTAATCTCTCGCTATCAGGAGATCATTAAGTACCCAAACAAAGGCCATCTTGGTACTATACCTCTTCCTGAAACCAGACTGGAGAGGATAATAGACCTCGTGGGTGGTAAGCTAGTTTTCGAGCTGCAACACGACCACCTTCTCAATAACCTTACCCACAAAGGGTAGGTTAGAGACTGGTCCATAGTTTGCGAGACAGTCTGGGTCGAGGGAATATTTCTTCAAAAGGGGTGTCACCACCACCTCTTTCAAGGGGCTAGGAGAAACACCCTTTTCCAATGAACACCAGACAATCTCTGCCAGAACTGGCCTGATGACTTCCATGCACTCCACAAGGAGGTGGGTTGGACCAGGGTCCAAACCACAGCAAGCTGTTCACAAGCTCTTGACAATCTTCATGATGTCCACGATCACTGGCTGGTCAAAGCTCACCCAGACAGACTGGGTGCCTGTGATTTCATACCGACCCCTACAGCACTCCCTGGAATGTGTAAGACGGATCTCCGACCTAATGGTGGCAACCTTATCAGCAGAACTCAGCTAACTAATCACACTTAGATTGTGAAAACGCTCCCAGATTCTGAAGACAGATTGGATTGCACAACCTACCGACAGTTCGGAAGAGCTAAGAAGGTCGAATTCCCTGCTGCAATCTCCTTGGACAGGAACTCTTCCTTCTTATGAGAGACTGCTGACTGATATTCTGAATAATGGGCCATCAGTCTAAGTCTGTCACGGTCCAGGATGGATTTCTGCCAACATTGTTCCAGCCTTCACCCCACTCGCCTCAATTCCTTCAAGGTCCCATCAACCAAGGGGACCAAGAACAAAGAGTGAGTGGACGAACGCGGACAGGAGCTATGGAATCCAGGCCCCCGATACCATACTATTACAGTACAATATCAGGTCCCCTGGATCACAGCATTCCAACGGCCTACTCGATAGGTCTAGTACTGCCATTAGACCCTTGGGGGGGGTCACACCCCTTAAAGGGCAGTACCGGACCATCTCTGATAGGGACAGGTCTATTGGGGGGCAGCCGGGAAACTGAACCCTGTAGTGTGATGGTCAGACCAACTGACTGGTTCCACAACAAGGTCTGAGACTTCCATCCCCAGGAGGAATGCCAGATCCAGAGAGTGACCCTGATTATGGGTTGCAGTGGTAACGACCTGTGTGAAGCCCAACTAAATCATCAGTTGGAGGAAGTTCTGACCAAAATGCGAGAGTTCGTAATCGATCCAGGCATTGAAATCCCCCAGGACCAACCACCTGGAGGATTCCCATACCATATCGATCACAAAGTCCGCACCTTCCTACAGAAAAGCTTTCTCATCTCCAGGTGGACGGCAGATGAGGAGTATCCTGCAACCCACACCTGCACCCATGATGCACTCAAAGGATCTGGTGGCCCCCACTGGTACATCTGCAAGGCCCAGTTCCAACTTAAAAACAGATGTCTACACCCCTGCCCCTACGATCCAATCTCGGGCGGGGTATCACAGAGTACCTGGCTGGAACTGCTGATTCCAATACAGGTCCAGCATTTTTGTCCAGCCAGGTCTCAGTGATGCAAGTCAGGTCCGATGTTCCAAAAAGGTCAGCAATTATTGCTGTCTTGTTCTCTATTGACCTGGCATTGCATAACACCACCCAAGTCGGATGAGTGGCCGTGGAAGAGAGAGTCATTTGCCCACCAATAGTGGATCCCTTGGGTATGGAAACCAAGCAGGGAGTACCCCTTTCCTGGACCCATTTAGCCCCAGGGCGCCTTCTTGAACTCACAACCTCTATCATCCCACTCTTCTCCATACCCCCACCAGGCCTGGAGCCCCGGCCCCGCCGACCCCCCTCCCACACACTATCCTCAAGGCCCAACAATGCCTAAGGCAGGGCCCCTATTTCTTCTGAACAGTGGGACCAAGTTCTGCGGAAGACTACTATTGCCGTGCAGAACTTGTGCAGTGGTTTGTAATTTCTGCGGAAGTTCTGCTGCACTAACAAACAACCACATCACAGTGTCAGCTTGTTATCCTGACTTCACTTTCATGACAGTGATTATAGCAATCAGGATGGTGGAAAGCACAGTAACACTAGTTCAAAAATAACAGGCTTAAAAAATAATTTTATGCCTAAAAAGGCAAAACAAATGTTTCCCTTAAGGTCCTAGCCTGTTGCATAAATGAGATATGCAGAGGGGATCTTATGTGATAAATAATGTATTTTTATATGCATGCTATCTATCCCACTAATGAGGTTTCCACTGTCTATCACTTATATATTTGTATGTGCTTTCTACACCACTCATGAGGTTCCCACTGTGCATCACTTATATATTTATATGCAATCTGTAACATACATACAAATGTGTGTGTGTGTCTGTGGTGAGAGAGACAGAGATACTGTATGTATGTGTGTGTGTGTGTGTGTGTGTGTGTGTGTGTGTGTGTGTGTGTGTGTGTGTGTATATATATATATATTTTTATTTCCATGAGCTTGCATCCTCATTCATACAGGTCCCATTGGAAATGGAATAGAGGAGTTGCTGCAAAACTAATTTTTCATGCCAATCTGCTTTCCCTGACACACACTGCGTAACACCATCAGGCCATTACATGCATGTGAACCGATAGTGAGATAGAGCTCTCCAGCCCATCACAATGTGTCCACCATGTGACAGAACACTGCACCATACCTTCCCAAGCTCCGAGCAGAGATGTGTTCCACCAATCCTTGTGCTGCCCAGGCAGCTCCCAGAGCTAATCTCTGAACCCGAGTTGCCGGCACGGAAACACAGCATGCTACCCTCTGGCCCAACAGCTGTCCCTGCACACATTTCTCCATAACTTTTAGGTGATTCTATCAACCAATGGCAATATGTAATCAATAACCCTGGCAAAAATCCATACAGTGCAATTATTTATTTAACAGGTCTATTCTTTCAACAGGTCTACACATTATTATATTCCACTTTTCTGGGCATAATTACTTTATTTTTCTTAAAAATGACAGTTAAATTCATTTTACCAGTTATTCATTTCAGATGGCATTTCTATACCTTAAAGGCACAAATAGGTTTGTGCAAAGTGAGGTATGGACGTAACAGGTCTGTGCTATTGACAAGGTTTTGTTTAAGTTGGCCCTAGTGCAATAATGTAAGACTGAAAATTGTATTAGGCTGTAGTGCAGGTTGAGCAACTATCACCATACATGATGTGCTGTGCCACCGTCTCTGGCAGTGGGAGCTGTGGTAGATAAGTGACTGTTCATTTCTGTTGCAGAATGTAGCCATTTCATTAGCTAATGTATGATGTTATAGCAATGATAACATCACATTCTGAGCATATAGGAGGTTTTGGATATAAAAAGAGGGGAAGGGAAACAGATTCTATGGATAAACAGAAATATTAATAAAAACTCACCAAAAAGAGTGAATTCTGCGGCACCGAAGAAGTTCTGCGGTAGATTGCAAGTTCTGCGCAAAATTCTGCGGCCGCAAAATTCTAGGGGCCTTGCCTATAGACCTCAGCTGACAGTGGGGGGCACTCGAAGGGATGCAAACCCCTCAGCATGGAGGGGGAGTAGCGCCTGCCCATTGAAGACCACTCCCAACATATAGCACCTGCCTAAAGTCAAAGCTACTGTTACAGTAAGTTCTTACGTAACTGTACTATCTTCACTGAGGGTATCTCTTGCAGAAGGCCACACCTCTAGAAAGATTCCCAAGCAGTTCTGACAGAAGAACCAGTCTAGGTGGCTAGAGGCTATAGGCCTAAGAAAGGAAACCTTGAAGCACAGCCAGGTCAAAGCCTGCTCTTCTTCTCGAGGCAATGCCCAAACTGTAGTGTTTGGTAAAAGTGTGGCCTGTACTCTTAGTGGCAGCAGCACAGATCTCAGCAGCGGACACGTTCCTGAAACAGGCAACAGAAGTGGCCATGCCTCTGGCTGAATGACCATAAACAACCCCAGGAAGTTCCTTAATGTACTTCCTATAACAAGAAGTAATACAGTTGGCCAACCATTTGGGCAGGCACTGTTTAGAAAACGGGATGCCCTCTTTCCCATGGGTGAAGGAAATGCATAACTTTGAGGACTTCCTGCAGTCCTTCGAATGGTGTGTATAGTAATACAGAATTCTATGCATATCTAAAGTATGGAGCAATGCTTCCCCTGGATTGGCATGCTCAGGATAATAAACAGCAGGCGGATGGTGTGATTTACAGTAAACTCAGACACCATCTTTGGTAAAGACTTAGGGTTGGTACACAAAGATGGCTCACACGAGAGCCTGCAGCTCTGAAATCCTTCGAGCAGAAGTAGTAGCAACTAAAAATAACACTTTTCATGACAGAAAGTGTAGCTTGCAAGTTGTGACTGGCTCAAAAGAAGCCAAAGTCAGCGTCTCTAAAACAAAATTCAAGTCCCAAGTTGGGACTGGATTGCAGATTGGAGGCTTCAGATGAAGAATGCCTCGCAAAAAAGTATGGGACACTTCCAGTTGTGCCACCATACGACCATCAATAGGCACATGGAAGGCAGAAATGGCAGACAGGTGCACCTTAAGTGAGGAGTATCACAGTCCAGAATCAGAGAGGGACAGCAAATACTCCAGAATCTGATTCATAGGACATATGAATGGGTCCAACTGATGGGAAGTCGCCCACAGGGCAAAGTGCTACCACTTCATAGAATAAGTGGCCCTGGTGGATGGTTTCCTAGCTGCCACCAAAACATCAGCCACTTTCTGGGACACCCCAAACCTAGCCATGGCTATGTCTTCAGGACCCAGGCATGGAGGTGCATAAACTTGGGGTCCAGATGGACTAGGGTCCCCTGTTCCTGTGAAAGCCAGTCTTGGCACAGGAGGAGGGGGTACCAGAGGTTCCAAAACCAGCTGCTGCAGCAAGGGGACCCAGAACTGACAAAGCTAGAAGGGGGCAATAAGAGTCAGGGTGGCCCCTTCTAGCTGAAGTTTGATCAACACCCTCTGAATTAGGGGAAGAGAGGGAAGGCATAGAGAAACCTCCCTTTCCAAGAGAGGGACAACGTGTTTCACCAGAAAACTCCAGGCCCTGGAGTGAGAAAGCAGAAACGCAGTAGTTTTGCGTTGAGTGGGGACGCAAAAAGGTCCAACTCTGGATGACCCCATCAGTCGAACAGGTCTTTGACACCCAAGGTGAACAATTCCCACTCGTGCATCCTGGACTGAGACTGACTTAGCCTGTCCGCCAGAATGTTTTGGGCGCCTGGCACATGGAAGGAAAAGAGTTATACACTGTGTTATAGAGCCCAGTACCATCATTGCTTCCTGACACAGAGCGCACGAGTGGGTTCCCCCTTGTTTGTTAATGTAGTGCACAATAATGACGTTATCCATCTGTACCAGCAGATGTCCCCAGGACAGATGGGTTTGGAAAGCTTGTAAAGTATACAGAACGGTCTTCATCTCTAGGATGTTGATGTGGAGACCTGCTGCTACACCAGACCACCTCCCTTGAGTCTGATGAGGCCCCAGATGGGCCCCCTAGCCCTGAAGCATCAGTGGTGAGAATCTGTAGAGGGGAAGAAATGAGGAAAGGAATACCTTTCAACAGGTTGCTGGGTTCTATCCACTTTAGCAGCCCCTTTTTAACCAGAATGGAGACCGGAACTTGCTGTTCAAGGTTGTCTTTGCGCTGATCCCACTGGACCCTCGATGTCCTCTAGGGAATCCTCACAAGCAGCCTGGCCAGAGGACTGTGGCAATGGCTGAGGCCATGAGGTCCAAGAGTCGCAGCAAGGCACTGGCCATTACATATCGACTCGGCCTGAGCCACCAGGCAGTCTGCCCTGTCCTGAGGCAAAAAAAAGCAAGATCCTGAGACATATCCAGTACTGCCCCTATGTACTGCAGGCACTGACAAGGGGCCAAGATGGACGGTTGTCCCGAGGGTATGGAACTGCCTGGTATGCGCCCAGGGTCTGGAGCAATTGCTCACAGGACTGTGCCTTGAGTAACCAGTCCAACCACATATGGATGCTAGCCAGGAATGGGAAGTTATCAAGTTAGGGCTCATGGAGGCCACTATGTCCTGTATCAAGATACAAAGGAAAAGGGACAGGGCCAGTAAACCAAGTTGGCTAAGCAGGGAGCTGTTGGCGAAGGTGAGGGCAAAAAAATGGCAGCCTTCAGGAGATTCAAGAGATCCAGTAAGGGGGTGGATAGGGAGGAGTACCTGAGGAAATAAAGGGAGGTGACCAGAATACTAAGGGCAGCTAAGGTGTCCAGAAAGTTGAGGCTAGCACAGAGCATCAAGGATGGCAAGAAAGACTTCTTCAGGTATATAACAGAGAGGAGGGTCTGCAAGGAATGAACAGTAAGTATCAGGAAGGATGGGGTGGGCAGAGAAAGGGGCAGAGCAGCCGGAAGCACTGAATGAATACTTCTGTATTTACTAAGGAGAAGGCTGGGACACTGCCACAGGGGTTAGGGAAATTAGGCACGGGGGGGACAGATGGGGAAATCACAGCAAGCAGGGTACTAGAGGGTTTAAGGGCATTAAGGGTGAATAAGGTGCCAGGGCCAGATGGAGTACACCTCTGGATTTTGAAGGAATTGGCAGAGGTCCTGGCAAAGCCTTTAGCGGACTTGTTCGGCACTTCCCTGTTAACGGGGTGTGTGCCCCATGACTGGAGGATGACTCACATGGTACCTCTCCACAAAAGCGGATCCTAGGATGAATTGGGCAACTACAGACCAGTAAGCCTCACATCCATCGTGGGGAAGTTAATGGAGACGATCCTCAAGAAGAGGTTTATTTATTTATTCATTTGGGATTAACACCTTTGAGCCAAAAGCTCTTTTACATAGGTTCCATGTCAAAGACATCTGAGGGGGATAGGGTACAGTACAGAAAGGTATGGATTATACAAACTTATAGGTAACAAAATTGTAGTGTCATAACAAAAAAAAAAAATTGTATATACAACAGCATAAGGGTGAAACTTAACACATCTGAGTTGCACAAGATTGTAAAATGGCACAGCCAGAGGCACTGTCAAGCAAGAAGCTGTATCTAGGACCAGAGCCTAAATGCACTGGTTCACAACAGTGTCGGGAGTGGAGGACAGGAAGGGGGGGGGGGCACCACAAGCGGGTTGATACAGAGCTGGGAGGGTGGACAGGAAAGCATGAGAGGGAAGATGGAGTTAAGAGAGAGTGGAGGGAGGGAGGAGAAGTGAGTGATGATGAGGTAGCTGTGAGGGAGGATTGGGAGAATGAGGAGGGTGGGAGCAGAGCGACTAGAGTGGGGATGGGAGGGGAGGGGAGCTGGGGGGATAGTAGGGAAATGGAGTCAATAGGAGAGCAGGGGTGGCAGGTGAGGAAATGAAACAGGGATTGGAAGGAGGACTGTGAAGGGGTGGGAGAAGGGAGGCATAATGGGAAGGAGTGGAGGGGCAGGGAGGAGCAGGGGAAAAGGAGGGGAATGATCAAGAGGTAGGCATAACAGGCACAGGTAGCTAGGAAGCTACAGTATTTAGGGTTAGTGAGAGCTGGTAGTCAAACGGGAAGGACCTAGGATTAGGTGAACCAGTCATAGAAGGTTCTGGTAACAAGGTAGTCCCGGAGCTTCCGTTTAAACGGGCCAAGAGTAGTCATGTCAGTTATTTCCCTTGGCAGGGAATTAAAACATTTTGGGGCTCTGAAGGCAAACGGACGCTGCCCTTGTGAAGTACGACACCTGGGGACTTGAAAGGAGGAGTTGTCTGAGCTTCTGGTGTGCCGTAGTTTATGTGAGGGGATAAGGAGATTCTGTACTCCAGGGGGCAGTAGTCCAATGGAGGCTTTCTTTACTGTGAGACTGGTATGGTAGAAGATACGGCCATGTAGCTGCAGTCAATCTGCCTGTTCACAGAGGTCACAGGTATGCATCCGAGGTGCGGCCCCTACAAGGAGTCCACAGGCCTTTGGTAACCTTTCTTGAAGGAAATGGTTTCCAGGACAGTAAGCAACATGGGTTTCTCTCGGGCAGATCCTGCCAGACCAACCCAGTGGATTATTATGACTGGGTGACTAGGAAACCGGATAAGGGCCATGCGGTTAATGTCCTGTATCTGGACTTCACCAAGGCTTTTGATTCAGTGCCACATAGGAGGCTGATTAGCAAGGTGGGCTACCTAGGAACAGGGGAAAAGATGGTTAACTGGATCAAGAACTGGTTGCAGGGAAGACAACAGAGGGTGATGGTAGGAGAGGAACTCTCAGCTCAGAGGGCTGTAACAAGCGGGGTACCACAGGGATCGGTACTGGGCCCAGTGCTGTTTGGCATTTTCATCGCCAGCATCTCAAATGGCATAAAAAAACAAGATAAGTTTCTTTGAGGATGACACCAAGACTGGAGCACTGGTGGATGGCACAGAAGGTTGGCAGGGGCTGCAGGAGGACCTGGCTAAACTTGAGTGCTGGTCAGACACATGGCAGCTGGGGTTCAATGCCAAGGAGTGCAAAGTCATGCACTTGAGAGCAAGGAACCCAAAGAGGGACTATCAGATGGGAGGGGTGCAGACAGCCATTAGAGAGGAGGAAAATGATCTTGGAGTGGTTGTAACAGGGCAAATGAACCACTCTGCACAGTGCAGGAGGGCAGCAGCTAAAGCCAACAGGATGCTGGGGTGAATCGCTAGAGGAATCGCCTCCAGGAGGAGGTTGGTGGATCCTGCCTCTGTACAGGCCGCTGGTGAGGCCACACCTGGGGTAATGCATGCAGTACTGGCGTCCACACCCAAAGAAGGATGTAAGACTACTGGAGGATGTCCAACACAGAGCAACAAGGATGATCCCGGGATTGTAAGACAAGCCCTACGAGGTGAGGCTGAGGGAGCTGAACACGTACTCCCTGGAAGATAGAAGGGATAGGGGGGATATGACTGAGACCTTTAAATACATAAACGGAATTAACAAGACTGGCACGGAGGGGATTTTTAAGTTAAGGGTGGGGGAGGGACACAAGGGACCATGGTCTGAGACTGGAGGGTGGAAGATTCCGGAGGGAAATGAGGAGGCGCGTTTTAAGGAAAGGGTGGCATCTAGGTGGAACACGCTGCCCGAAGAGGTGGTGTCCTGCAAGACGGTTGGTAGTTTTAAAAGGGGATGGGACAAAGTGAGGAGGTCAACATGGAGGCAGCTGCGGGAGTAAGGGGGCTGCTAAGCGGCACACTCGAGCAGACTTGACAGACCATGTGGCCTGTATCTGCTGGCAGTTTTGTATGTTCGTATGTCGTCCAGGTAAGGGAAGACATAAAGTCCCTCCTCCTAAGGGCTGCTGTCGCCACCGCCAAGCATTTTGTAACAACCCAAGGCGCTGAGGAGAAGCCAAAGGGCAATGTTCGGAACTGGTAGTGCTCCCACTGAAACTAGAACCCGAGGTACTTTCAGTGGTGAACACACACCCAGATGTGCAGGTAAGCGTCCTGCATGTCCAGGAAGCATATCCAATCTCTCTGATGCGAAAAGGGCAGCAGGCCCTGCAGAGTCACCATCCGGTACTTCTCGTACTGGATGTAGTACTCCAGGTTTCATTGGTCCAGAATGGGCCATAGATCCCCTGCGCATTCGGGGACCAGAAAGAATTGGGAGTAGAACCCTCTGCTCCTTTGGTCCTCCGGAACTGGTTCTATGGTCCGTTTTTGCAGCAATGTGTGAATTTCCCGTTGCAGCACAGGGATACAGTCTGAAGGGTTGCTGGACTGAACTGGAGGTTGGGCTGAAGGCCACTCCAGAAGTCCTAGACTGTGGCCTTGCTGCATAAGCTGTAGAACCCACGCATCTGTGGTAATTTCCCCACCAACTGTCCAGGTGCAGGGAGAACCAACCCCCTAACATCGCCTCCTGCAGAGCTGGAGGGGGGGGACAAGAAGTCATACTGAGGTAGCACCTGTGGCGTGGGCTGCACTTCACTCCTGTGGGGACCTGCCCCACAGTGGAGGTAGGGGTAGGCAAGGCTGTTACTGCCCTATGTTTGCTTGGAGGTCTGGTGCTGGGCTTGGGCCTATAAGTGGCACAACAAAAGGGCATCCTATGGTCACCATTTGGTTGAGTGTGGTATAAGGAGTGGGCCGACTGTAGAGGCCTGCAGGTCCAAAAGTATGTCCTGCACATCCGCTCTGAAAACCTTGTAGCCTCTGCAAAAGGCATTCAGGATGGACTGTGACACGTCAATGTCAAACCCAAACACCCTAAGCCAAGAATGCCTTCTCAGGCAGATGACAAACGCAGCTGCTCTAGCGGAGGAGTCAGCGGTGTTGTAAGCAAACCTTGACAGGCGTTTTCCCACATCTGCTCCAGAATGGAGGACTCTGAGCAATTATTGTCTCTGGGGACCCTCTGGAAGGTCCTGGGTGGCAGCCCTGGCCCATCTCCAGAGTTTACTCTGGAATCTGACCATGTGGGCAATATAATTCAGGACCCTTATGGACAGCATAGCAGAGGTAAAGGTCTTTTTCCCCATAAGGTCCAGCTTTCTGGATTCCTTTTCCAGGGGAAGGGAGCAGAGATGCTTAGGCTTCTTGGACCTATTGTGGGCAACATTAATGACCATAGAATCTACCTGGGGTTGCTTTACAAAGAATGGCTTCCCTGAGGGGGCCTGGCACAATCTGTCTGACTTTCTGGGCATGGCAGATACTAAACTGGGCCTGTACCAGGCAGCCATGGTGGCATCCTCAAAGGTCTCCATCAAAAGAGGAATGATCAGTGGAGGAGAGTCTGGCAACTCCAACTATTCTGTCAGGAGTCTCCAGGTAAGATCCTGCTCTTCAGCCTCAAACCCCATGGCCAACTGCAACTGCTTCATCATGGAAATGAAAGAGGGGTCATCTGGAGGGAGGCCTCGGGGTATACCCATGTCGAGTCCTCACCCCCTGAAGAGACCGTGAATGTAGAGTGAGAGGGACTAGCAGCCCCCTGGTCCTCATCTGCCCCTTCATCCTCATCATCAGAAGGGAGGAGGTCCAAGTGGTACTCGTCTTCATCGCCAGACTCTGAAATGGACACTGATTATGTTGAGGAGCGAGGACGAGCAAGGTGCGGCACCGTGGAAGGCATGGGCAGGTTGGGGAGGCCTTGACAGTGCCTGCTCTGGAGAAGTGGCAAGGTGGTACATTAGCTCCCAGGAGTATAGCATAACCGGGAGATCAAAGGAGACCGGTGCACCCTGCAGTGCTAATGGAGAAGGCTGAGGGCCCAGGATCAGTAGCATGGCCGGAGTGGGCAACGGGAGGGGCTAAGGCCCTGGTGTCAGCCCAATGGCCTGGGCAGTTGTTGTGGGAAGATGAACCCCTCATGTCATCTTGGCCTGCAGCGACGCCATGGAAGATCGGTTCCCCAATGTCAAGAGGCAATTAAAAGAAGAAGCCGAGGATGGCGCTGGGGGAGGTGAAGCCCCCTGAAGTTGCCGCACTGGCCTAAGTTTGACTGGTGGAGCTCCATGTCTGGAGGCCCATGAAGAAGAGGGTCTGGAAGATCAGCAGGGCCGAGAAAAGGCTCGACGGTGAATAAGTCTGCACTGGCCAGCATAAGACTGGAGGGAAGCACTGCCACAATGGACCCCGTGTAAGAGCGGGCGTGGGTGGCAGAGGGAGTTGCTGCCGAAGTGATAGAAAACGACTCCACCATGGCTGGCGAGGACCTCTCCTTGTCCTGGTCCTGATCCTGGTGTTGGGGTTCCCAGCCAACTTGTCCTGGGTTTCAGAAGAGTGGGAACTTATGGATGGGGCTGAGGAAGCGGAGGAGCTTCTTTCCTGGAGCTCTTTCTACATGCTGGCAACCTTCTGTTCAGCAGGAAGGATTCTAAGGCCTTCTGGCATAATCTCCAGGTATACTGAATCAGACTTCGCAGGCCTTCATGTTGTGGTCTGGGCCTAGGCAGCCGATGCAGACATCGTGGCAGTCCTTCTCGAGGATCTTCTTCCCACACCCGCAGAGACGGAAAAGTTTATTTAGGGTCAGCCGGTATATAACAAGGCTGAAAATCACTTTATAAAATAAAGTGATGTGCTAACTAGGGAGGGAAAAGAAAAGCAAATCCAAAGTTTTGGTAGTTGACTGAAGCATCGGCATTCCGTGGAGTCCGACATACGATGGTGGACAGCGGGAAAAGAACAGAGGAGGGCACGGGGCTGCCCACATTTATAAGGGAGGCTCGCCATCAGAATGTGACGTTGTCGTGGGTGGCCCTAGTAGACTGCTAGCAAGAAAAGTTTCCATGTGGTCCTAGTGCCAGGCGGCTGTAGTTCTAGAGGTGTGGCCTGCTGCAAGAGATGCCCTCAAGGAAGATCTAGCTCATCTTGCTACCCAGTATAACAAGCTCTGGCAGAGCCACTATGATTGTGAATTCATTAACTAGATCCTTGTTCCATCTGACTCCTTGCCAACGTTGGTCCACACCTTTGTGTCCTCGCGCCTAGACTACTGCAACGCCCTTTACTTTGGGCTTTCTGGCGTTGAAATCCGCCGCCTACAGCTGGTGCAGAACGCTGCAGCCCGGGTTTTGACTGGGACAAGTAGGTCCTGTCATATTACCCCGGTGCTGCGCGAACTGCACTGGCTTCCTATATGGTGGTGGATCACCTTTAAAGTCATTTTATTGACTTTTAAAGCCCTTCGCGATCAGGATCCGTCCTATCTGAAAGACCTCCTGGTTCCTTTTTGCCATGGCTGATCACTCCGCTCGGCCGACATGGGGTTGCTGGAGATTCCAAGAGTGAGTTTAAAATCTTCAGGCAGCAGAGCATTTTCTCATGCTGCTCCCACTCTTTGGAACTCTCTACAAGGCCGGTTATGGGAGTGCACCTCCGTGGAGATATTTAAGAAAGAATTAAAAAAAACTTATTTATGGAAAATGGCCTTTTTGGAGAATTAAGTTAGTTGGAATTTGACTAGATTTTACTGTAATTTACTATGTTTTTATGATGCATTTTATGATGTGTATGTTTTTTAAGGATATTTGAATTCATGTTATTAATTTGTTCAGCGCTTTGATATTTTGAAAGGCGCTATATAAATAAAATTATTATTATTAAAGGGTGTTTCATGGGCTTAAACATAAACATGTATTTATTTATTTAAAAATATCAGATTTACAAACCTTTGAGCAAGCTAACGGGGGTTTCTGTAAGACAACAGCTACTAAATAGTTCTAATTCACTATTTTTGTTCTCTCTGTGCATCAGGTCTAGCTAGCAGGAGTGTTTTAACATCAAAAACACAAATAATGAATTGGAGCTATTTAGCAGATGTTTTCTTAACAGAAACCACAATTAGATAGCTTTCAGGTATCTGCTAAACTAACTGTTGACATTTGTGCTCTCTGGATAAGAACAGTTACAAGGCTCTGCTGTTGTTGCTAAACTAATTTTAAAGCAGTACACATGCTAAATCTAAGGGCATGGCTACATCACTGTCAGACGAGACAGGGGCCATCGTAGGAGAAAGAAAGCCAATAAAACTATTTGTTATGGAGATCCCCAGGGGTTGTAAAACTACCATACAGCTAGCAGGGAATTTAGGAAAAACTCCAAATAGCAGACAGAGGGAAGGACACACTAGGACTTAACATACATTATCAAAACACTCTACATAACATGTGTTTTTTGCACATTCTGGGTGGACTACTCCTTTAAGTGATTTGCGCAGGATCACACAGTATGCAAGTTGGGGCTGTGTGAGTCAAACTCTGGTCTCCAGGTTTGTAGCTCAGAGCCTTAAACCACTGCCTACTTAACCATTCACAACACGGTTACACTTATATATAACACATACTTCTCAAACTTGAAAGAAAAAAATACACTTTATCATCAAAGTCTGTATTTACCAAGTAATATGCACATGTTTAAAATAATTTGAACCCCTCCAAAAAATGTGCCCTGACATGAAACTGCATGTTTAACTGTAAAGACAATTAAACACTGTATTTCTAAATGCACTGCTAACACCAGTGCTTCCTGATTAAAACAATTTCAACCCCAACCCGTAACAGATTACATTCTTGGAAGATTACCTTGGCAAGATGCTATAAAAAACCTGAAAAACAGGTTTAATGGAGTGAATGCAGACATCCTATTTCTAGTATACATGATAAAATAAAAAATAGTTAAGATTTTTTTATGTCAGCTCTGATGAGAATAGCTTTTAAAATCACCAATTGTTTTCTTGTTCAAAGCTGTCTAATACATCTCAACTTAGAAGAAAAAACACACTTTATTAAAGTCGGTTTTCAGCTTCCTACCATACACTTCATTTGTAAAAAAAAAAAAAAAAATAAAATGATCTTGTCACAGACCACAATCAGCACTAACTACTAACAGCATGCTGATACCTACATTTACAATTTAGCAAATACTTTAATCACTTTATTTCACCAGGCGTAAACACCATTGAGCAAGCTCATTTTCGAGGTGGTCCTGGACAGAAAACATTACAATACAGTACATACAATACAATAAGTAAATGGTCACAGATAAGTATACAAAATGCGTAATATACTGGCCAGAGAAGGATGTTACAGGCCAGCATTTACTGAATGCCCAATTTTCAGTGACATGTAGTTCATAGACTGTTTTTTAAATATATATATATATATATATATATATATATATATTCATAAAAACAATGTATAGAAGAGTCATCGATTCAGTCTACTACTAATATTAGTGGAAAAAAAATGGAGAAGGAAATAGTGGGGGCATGAGTAGGGGAGGGGAGACAGAAGCGAGGAGGGCTAGTGGAGAAGCAAGTAGACTGCAATTAATGGTTGTCCCCTGTGGGAAGGCAGTGCGGGAAGTTCTAAATTAAAAGCTAGTAAGCCGGGTTGGGTTAGTAGTGTTTCAACTTTTTCTGAGGCAGTTACACGTTTCCTTCAGCACTGTGACTATCATCTCTTTGAATGTGGAAAAGCCAGGAAGGGAGGACAATTTTAGAGTGTTTTGCATGGTGTTCCACAAAGATGGAAGTGTAAACTGACTGCTGAAGAGCCATAGTTTGTTTTTACTCTTGGGATCTAAAAGTAGAGCAAAGTAAAACGTCTCAATCCGTAAGAGCCCTTAGCTTGCTTACACAAGCTTGATATATATGGAGGAAGACTGTTAGAGAGTGCTCTATGAAGCCAGAGAAGAGCATTTATTTTCCTCCTACTAGAGAGTGAGGGCCAACCCACTTCCTGGTAAAGTAGGCAATGGTGAGTTCTTGAAATACTTGAAATCTAACTCAGTGGTGTTTCTGTAAGAAAACAGCTAGAGTCTGTTAATTATAGCATTTTATAGCATTGATGATCTGG